>OY728136.1:1478294607-1488294607 GCA_963277665.1 Viscum album
ATCCCTTTATAGGTAATTTAATTGTTATGCAGTTTTTATCCAATTTTTTGTAATCAAATAGATTCACATTTAATGTTTCTATACTCAACAAGAACACATAAAATTCTTAACCTATTTATACTCACACACTAGTAGTTCAGAAATGCTTAAATCACTGAACATTTAGTCATTTTCTCCAAAAAAAACTCTAATCATTGATTCCCTCTAATCCTTATCATGTTTCCTTTCCAACCCAGACTACATTTATTGAAACTAATTATTTCATTATAAAATCCCAACTAATGGAATATTTTAATTAAATAATCTAAGAGAGGCATACTAAAAATAATAAAGATGAGATCTTAAACCATCCCAACCATATAGCAGGTGATCCCTTATCTCCTCCTAGAAACACTATGTGTTTTAAGGGAACATTTATAAAAAGTGTTACCATATTAAAATCTGTATCCTAGGTGTCATCCTAAACTCTTCAATGTGGTTATGGCACGTGAACCAATGAAATATCCTTACCCTGATTATATTTCTCACTATGATTGACAACATGTATTATATTCCCCACAAAAGGATGCAACATCCCAATTTTATACACATTCTATGTTTATAATATAACAAGGTTATGGAAGAGATATTCATATCATCAATATGTTTAAGAGGTCATTTAATGAACTGTAGTACTGTGAAGGGATAAAATGATTTCCATAGGAATAACCCCTAACAGTATTCACAATCTCTTGAAAAACATCAGTGAGAGCTCTCCTTATTTTCTGATGTAGTGTTACCCAATCAAAAGAAACACGTGAAGGAAAACTTTTTGAAAAACATTGTAATCTAGGGGTTTTCTCTAATGATCATCATATGATTTTTTTCATCTCTGTGCATTCACTAATTGTTATCTGATTAAATCAACTTATTCACATGTATTCTATATGAGACTAGGACCAACATGTGTGCAATTACTTTACACCATCAAAAATATAGGTTAAAGAAATTTAATTCCATAAAAATCCTTAAAAGGGTCCATTTGGATTGATTTTGGGAAGGTATTATTATATAGAAACACCCCAAGTGCCATATATTTCACCAATGAGCAACCAGAATCCAAAAAAAGTCCCATAACATATAATCCCATACCCAAATAATGTACTGATATTGAACATAATTTTGTGGATGATAGGATATAGTTAAAATAAATTAGTATACATTGTATTGTTTGATGCACTACAAAAATCAGTATTTAAAATGAGGATCATTCTCTAAAATGATAATAACACCCTAAAATTGAAAAACCTCACACACCTAAATATTTCAAAAACTATAAAATGTGATGACTTCCCTAATAGTTATTATGTGTCCTAACATAGTCATTTTATCCATTAATATATATTAAAAATCATTCATTTATGTCATTATGGGTAGTCTTGTCATAATATTCAGTGTGACATAGTAACATTTCCACTTAAGAATAGGAAAAGTCTAAAATATTATAGTTATCCTCTAATGATCGCTTTAAACTAGTGACATGTGAAGAAAATATCCATAAATCCTTCCACATCCTTCTTCATTCCTAACCACTAATATTATCTACAGAGATCACAATACATAATATTTAAAAAAGGATTCACCACCAATAAAAATATAAAACTCTTATAGAATCCCCTAACACAATCCAATGGGAACCCATACTAAACAACATATATAAAGATAATTGTCATAGCCAATATTAAAGTCCTAGTAGAATCTCCCCAACATATACTAACTCTCTCAGAACGTAACCATTCAGATCATATAATAGCTTGACCACAATGTTTACTAAAAACTGGTATAATAGATGTTGAAGTTATAGATACTCTCCCCTAATATTCTTGAATAGCAAGAGGCCAGTTTTAAAATAGTTCCATTACTTTCCACTCATCACATAACTCTTGAAAATACATATTCTTGTTTATTTTGGATCAAATAGTTGGAACAAATGTTTCCCATTCCTCATATATAATCCAATTCAATGTCAAAAGACATTATATACTAAACCCACCTCCACTGCTATTGTTTTTTGTCTCAGTGAGAAAAGATACAGCTATGTCTCCTATGATATTTGTATAATAAAAACATCTCACCCATGAAATAGTGTATCCAGCATCTCATAAATTTTACCACTAATTCTAAATATAAATCTTGTGATGGTAATTCTTATCATGCATTCTCGGCATCTCAGACCTATTAGAAACCTATTTATCCTCGGACATCAGAACTACTATGATTTCAAATCTATATTTGTCATGGTACAAGGTATATGATTTTATACAAAAAAGGTAATGTGAGGATAGGAACAGAGGAAATACATCAATTCTTATCCTAAAATCTCTCTCCAATGCATGAGACTAATCAAACTTCACTCATTTCAAGGTCATCCTACACAGTAGTGCTTCCAAATAGGAGAAATCAAGGATAAAACGTCCTTAATATCATGTTAATCCCAGAAACCTCAAAATTTTATATATGTTCTTGATTTTTACCAATGATTCCATGGAATTAACTTGATTTGGGTTCATTAACACTCCATCCTTATAGATGACGTGGCCCAATAAGTTCACTTCATTAATTCAAGAACACTTTTTTCTTTGATTTGCATAAATCCAACACACTCTCATTGTACACGAGAAAATTTCATGAGGTTAGGAATGATATTATGTGGATAGGGATTAAAATAAATTATCATTAATGAAAACCACCAAAACAAATCTAATTTTTTTTAAAGATACTATTCATTAACTCCATGAATAACGTATGGAGTTATTCAAGCCAAACAACATGACTCAAAATTTATACAATATATACCTATTAAAAAATTATGTCTGATGTGTGTATGATAGCCCCACCTCTATACTTATGATACAAATATCTTATGTGAATTGTGGATAAGTTATTTCTTACTTCTCATCGTATCAAAAATTTTGTCAATGAGTTGAAGAGGATTCTTGTTCTTGTCCATCATCTAGTTCATCCTCTCATAATCCACACATAAGTGGAAATATCTAAGATAAATTTGGAAAATAGAACAAGAGAACCCCAAGAAGATGTAATCGGCTGTATATTTCCATTATATTATTGATCATCCAACTTAACATTGATCTTTCAAAGCACTGCTGGTGATATTAGGTAATGTTGGATAATACATGATCTCCCCAAGTACAAACTCTACCGTGAACTTGATATCTTTCTTTGGTGGTAAACCATATAACTCATCATGAAAGACATCTTAAAAATGGTCAACCACGGGTGGAAATGAAATATGTTTCATTCCACCATTATCTATAAAATTACAGATGCTTTGAGCGGTAAAACAATCTAATATGCACTAAAATCATCCCGCACAACTAGTATGAAGATCCATCTCACCCTAATGATAATAGAAAATTACTTATGGGGATAGTCAAGTAACACACATTCTGTAATTTTAGATATGATCCTAGTATACGACTAAAAAATGCATACAAATAATCAATGTTAGGATAGTAATATATTGTATTAACGGTTACCAAAATAAGGGATAACCACAAATACTAAGATAACATTCTATACAATGTTTTATATTATTTGAATGCACTCCAAATAGTTTATTAATTGTTAAAACCACATCTAAAAAATCCATATCCAAGAGAAATTTGTTAAAAAAGAAATACTGAAAATAATTATATATATTTTTATAAAACTTGTCATATTCTATGGTATATGATATAATAATCATACCTATAATAGTAGAATGACTTCCATCCATATTACCTAGAGTGTTCTTTATAAAATGCAATTATATTGTCCCTCTCCCATGGGATCCATTCTGACTACTTTCAGATACATCCGTTGAATGGTTATTTTCCCCTTTAATTGGGTACCATGTCCCCTACCTTTGATAAAACAACACGTTATCCCTATCTACTAGCCTGCTGAAGGGTTAGATGAGGCCATTCGCGATTCTGGTTTCTATCCAGATCCTCTCACACTATTCTATTATAAAATGATCATATATAACATCTAAATATAACATAATATTTAATAGATATGATTATCAATAGAAGGGTATAGACTTAGTGGTATATTTTGGTTAAATATTCTACACCGATGGAGCTGGAATGAAACAAGATCTTTAGATGGGTGTTCACATCCATGAATGCTCTTCAAACTACTGATTTTGTAGAAATTATCATAATGATGATTCCTATAACTCGAAGAATAATCCCACAGATCACCCTTCTAAAACATCCTATCTTCTTCCTACGACCTCTCTCATATTACCTTTAGTGATGAGTGTCTAATTTATCATTTACTCAAATATTCATTAAAGTAAAAAATTTATATGTAACCAGATCTCATAACAAAGACCATCCTGGAAATGTCTCACCTTGGAGATCTCATCAGCTAACAAATATGTCACAAACCACTTTTGGTTGTTATGAAATCTAGAATATTCTAGAAATGAAAAAGTTTAATACATAAAATTTATGAAATTGTGATTTTTTTCTTCCTTGAATGTAATAGGATTGAAATTCATTAGGATCCTCATATCAATGTCATTCTATGATCTCCCATACTATTACATATCTTATTCTATAATATACCACCAGTTAATTGTAAGTCTAAAAAATATAATTACAACAAGATTCACCCTCAAATCCATGGCTATCTTCAGATTCTTGATGACCATCTATACTGAATCAATCTTGAACTCAGATTTTGGGGTCCTCCTTCCTTAGACAACAT
Source organism: Viscum album (assembly GCA_963277665.1). Lineage (NCBI taxonomy): Eukaryota > Viridiplantae > Streptophyta > Magnoliopsida > Santalales > Viscaceae > Viscum > Viscum album. The sequence continues at coordinate 1,478,299,363 of OY728136.1, forward strand.
AAGGCAGATGTTGATTCTTAAACTCTATTTCCAAATTTTTCATTGAAATTTATTACAAACAGTATCACTTTCCATGGATCACATATTCCTTAGCAATCTATCATGATGTTTAACGTCTATGTACTCATTCAGAATAATAGGATGCTTCGGTTCATCTGTGTATGGATTGTTCTAATTCCCACTCTCAGGATGCTCGAGTTGAAGATGATGAGTAGTTGTTTTAACTAGACAAAAAACACAAATCATATATAATTTTAAAGAAACAAGGTCAACACTACATGTGAATATTGAATAGAACCAAAAACTATTGGTCTCTATAGACATGGATTACATGTATTTGAGATTGATTGAATTACTCACTTAATTTATCCTCTAAAACTGACATAAAATGTCATAGTTTTATAAGAATGTATTAATCACATAGAAAATTTATATTCTCCTATCATGAGTAATGAATGTCAATATATCTCTATATTCATATTATGATGCAAGTATTCTTCCCTAACTATATACTAGTCCATGAGTTTAAATATCAATAAATAGTAAAATAATAAAACAATAACCTCAAACAAAATATGAATCACCCAAGACTAAATAACATCAATATCATCATGCATTCAACATGAAAACAACCCCACCATGAGGAACTCAGATTTCCCCCAATATGTGTGTATGTTACACCCATGTACAAGCTCATCACAATGTCCCAATAGATACTACTATTCATTCTCCCTTTCCAATGATATATGGAAAATGGAAATAAAACATTCTTTTATATTATGACTTTTCAACATCCCCCATTATGGAACACTCTCACATGGATGAAAAGGTTTGTTTACAAGACCTAACATATGCCTCCCCATATGTTAGAGGCTTCCAACTTGTAGTAGGGCTGTGAAATGTACAGTTGGGATAATATGACACCTATAATTAAGTGTTATTGAACTAGAAACAAATAACAATAGAAAGTAAATATTCAATTTAATTACATAACTAAAGAAAATAATAAAATCCAACTTAATAATTTATTAAATCATAAAAAAATAATATATTGATAAGATGTAATGTGTATACATTTCCTAAAGGAATGATATAAGAAAAAGACTTGTACAGTTAAATAAAAACAAAATGAATCAGTTCAAGAATCCCATGTCAATTCCATATCAAAACTCTTACAATTTTTGAAATAATAAATCAATATTCACATCCTTTTCCATTATCCATAACATCATCCATGAAATCTTATGAGGTAAAAATTGATGGCCGGAATAGTGTGTGATAATAACTATGTATGCTCACACATCTGTATCTAAAATACTCAATCAGAGAAGGAGTGTATTTAATAAGTTGATAACGATATGAATTAAAATTTTTATTAATTATTAAAATAAAAAATAACACTATTTAGCTTCGTGTCGGAATATCTAGGATCATATATTACAACCATTTAATACAAAAACATATAACCATGTTAAAATAACCTTTTTCAGCACCATAATGAAATATCTATGATCATGTATTACTATTATTCCAACCACAACAATATAACCATGGAATGATAAAATTCTTTGGTTCCATTCCAGAATATCTATCTGCATGTATTTTTATTATGCCAACAACAAACATATAACCACTATATAGTCACAAAAAAATGGTTCAATGACCTATAATAATTACAATATGTGGGATAAATCTCTATAATCATTATAGCGTGGTTATAGGATTATCCTAATCTCTATAATAATTTTTAAATGGGACTAGGCTGGGCACACTCAATATCGTTATTACAACATATAAGTGTGCATGTTCCATGTTTGAGTCTGATATATAAGAATATATACATTGAACACAACCCCTATCATACATTATGAATATCATAATATTAAAAAACAATTATCAATGTTTAATAAAAAGAATTACCAATTTCATTCACATAACACTTGAAATTTAATTCCCAATTGATTGAAAATTATATCAACAAGTAATAAACCAAAATTTAGGGATTATATAATATGAAATCACACTAGGTCACATGTCCTGATAAACATACATTAATCTATTTTTATTTCAATTATAATTAGGGTCTTCTCACACCATGGACATCCATGAGCCCATTCAAAAAGAAATTTAAACCAATGTCTTCAAGGAGCAATTCCGTTTTTGAAATAATTAATTTTCTCACACACAATGATGGTGAAATCACAGTATTTCATAAACATGAAGGTTATCAAAATATAGGTATAGTATTTCAAGTCCCTATCATTAAACATAGATAAAAAAATTATTCTAATTACAAGTGAAAATGAGGATGATGGTTTAGATTATTTCAAATATGTTCCTAGGTCAACAATGATCGATATCAAACTCAACAACACCATTTTTCATTGAATTTCACTATAATGGTTGATGTCGATGGAATAGAATTAAGGAATCGAACTAAAAATACATACCATTTATACCTTATAAAAATATGATGTCTACAATCATTGTTGGCATCCTAAAATCACCAAGAGAAATCCATAGGGTATATAAGAGAAGGGTTGTATGTAAAACAATGAGAATTCATCCGTACCACCTATTTAAAATAGAATTTCACATATTTACACATCATGTAATGTCATTACACATAGTGTGAATTTTTTTAATGTAATTTGATGAAAGACCCAAAATATCAAATTTATTTTATTAATACCATCAAACAATTAAATTATGTGTAACCCCTTTACACCGCATGTAAAGGTTCTGTAGTTGATTAATCAATATATTTCAATTTAAACAATCCAAAAATATTTTATTTTTTCTCAAATAACCAATAACAGTTGAAACACACTATCTTTTTATACTTGTAATCTATTAGATAAAAAGTATTACCTCTTTAAACATTAGTTAATGTACTCTTACAATGATCCCATCAATGATACTATCAAGTCTTTTTCATGTTTTACTAACCCCAACGACTCTTTTTATATGAATGATTATCATTCATGATGAATGAAAAACAAAAAAAACTTTTACAAATAACATAGAGAGATAAACACCTATAAAAAAGATGGTATCTTACATAGGTGACTTGTGTGTCCTACTATATGGTGGCTCATATGGTTCCATTAATATGTTTTCGGATAAATATTTTTATTAAATATCTCCACCAACATTGTGTAAATATTTCTTTTCCAACTACTACCTAGGACACACACATATATCATATCCTAATGAACTAGTACAGTACATTCTTTCATCATATCTATCTGGGGGTGGAAATACATACTAAGTAAAACCTATGTTCTGAGTGCCTTCTGCAATCCCATCGTGAAGGGAAAAGTAAAACATCAGTCATGGCCTACAAAAATTCCCATGTCACCACATTCATATGTACTATCACTCAAACGTATATATCTTGAAATTGATTTACTGATAAAATCAATTGTACCTGCATGAATTGTGATACCATTGTAAACTGGTCCACAACCACCCTAATGGTGTCATTATATAAAAGCCTTCTTTTGAGACCCACCAAAAGTCTATATCAACGTCTTACCACATCCATTATATAATAATAAATGACTAAAGTAAACCACAAAAATGTTGATGCTCATCATTCTCCATTTATTTTGTGTAACACCATGTTTCGAACCCTACATCGCCATTTTTCCTACAACACCACCAAAATAGTCAAAATATTATTGGTAAATTTTGGTTCCTCACAAATGAAATTCCTACATTGTGCTTTATAGGTCACAAATTAGCACCTCCCACAAACTCATAAGAACTACTACATGATTACTATCATAGATGATATCATCCTCATATATAGTCCAATTTGATGGTGAATACCCACCTTATAGGATTTCCCTCATGGAAAAACATTATGGAAAATCATACAAACTCTTTCTAATCTAGAAAAAAAATCAAGACATCACTGAAACTAATACATTTTTTATCTACATTGGGATCTCATGAACCACAACATGTATTTTATCAAAAAAATCATCATATTATACTCTTCACTATTCTTCTGAACTCCCTAAGACATGTATTTACATCTTAATGCATTAAAAAACATTTTCCTATAACATTAGTATATGACTGCTCAAAATAAAATGACATTATATAATCATCCCACCAATTCTGATGGCGATTAAAATATCAAAATGAATATAAAATCATTATGACATTGTGATAGTATACATGGTAAAATTTACTCCCAATATAAAATTTTGAGGACAATTCGAAACATTAAATACTAAATGATTTTCAAGGTCTTCTGTATGTTAGTTTCATTCATGTGGAATCAACTACCGATTGCCACATTTCATAATTATATTTCCCTTCATTAAAAATACTCTAAAGAATATCAAAGAAGTGTCACAAAACACCATATACACCTCACCTGGCTCATTTATGATCAATATTGGTGTTGTCATCATGTGCTTATTCAAATCCTGTTCTAATTTATCAAATTATTATATCCATTAAAACATTATTTCATTTTATGAATCCTGATAGAGGATCATGCAAACAAGAAATGTCCTAGATGAATTTCTGATAATAGCCTGCTAGTCTATGAAAATTGCAGATATCAAAATGTTTCTTAGGATTCTAACAAGAAATATGTTTCTGAACTACATTAGGGTCCACTGAAAAACCTTCTATAGAGGTGATGTGACCTATGGAGTGTACCAGTTCAATGAAAAATCGAAACAGTGATAGATTTTTGTATAAATAATTATCTTCCACTGAAATTATGTTGGTGTCATGATTTTTGACATGATCTTCATGATTCTTGGTGTAACAAATATTTCAACCACATATATAACAAAAAATGATCCGGGTTTGTGTGGAACATTTTGTTCTTTAGGGTCATAAACATTGTCAGTGTATTCATTAGGGTGAACTACATCTCGATGAACATATTAAGTCCATAAAAGCATCAGGAAGTTGTCATACTTATATTATTAGTTCATACCCTCAACTGGTGATAACATGATAACATGTTGATATTGAAAAAAACAAAATTTCCCATCAAGTAGTCATAAATATCATCAATACATAGATGGGGATTCTAGTATTCAAATTTTATCCAAATCTACAACATTTAATCAACAAAAAAATGAAACACCTTTTCAACCATAATAAAAAAAATTAGAGAACCCCCATTGAGATGTACTCATATGGATGAAACAATTTCCCATTAACTCTCATATATGATCTTTGATCTCTTTAATATCTATTGGTTATATTCTAATGGTTGAATATGAATATATCTCAACCCCATACATGATCTCAATTGTAAAATTCACATATCTCCATGGTTAAAGATTCATAATTACTCAAATAAACATCCTATAACATATCCATGACTGGTGGAAAGGTATATTACATCACACCATAATCATCAAGAAAAATACTAGAATCCCAGGTAGTGACATCCCCATGTTGCTGATGAACTATACTTGCATAGCCCACTTGGATTTCCCATTCTCCATGATCGATGTAGTCATAACCCTTGGGAGGTTTAAAAGTCACTCTCATGTGGTAAGAATCTATTTTTGTTTGGTATGATAAAAATCGTGTATATACTAAATTAGGTCAAAGAATGAAATATCAATAATGTAAATATCTCATAGAAAACAATAGTCCCCAAACTCAAAGGAACACCCATTTCACAAACATATGTGGCTTGACCATACTCCATAAGGTGTATCTATCATCATAACCCCACTCATGGACTCCACAATTATGCTTAATTAATTAGAAATTTTTTTCAGATATAAAAGAGCCATATATACCATTATCAAATATGGCTCTTGTTAATGATGAAGATTGAATACATTTACTATAATTTTCAATAGTCCAACCTCACTATCAACCAAAATATGATGAAATTAACATAACATTCCTTCCCCTCTACACCCTGATTTATTCTGATTCATCTGAGCTAAACCGCACTGCTGATCTATGCTATATTCTCCAGAACTACTACATCTACTACCTTTACCACTATGGATAGTACAACTCCAAATTCTATATATGTACAGTGTAGAATATCTCATTCATTAACACATGATTTTTCCACATAATCCATCAAATATCATGTTTCACAGGTTCCTATATAACCTCTATAGATGTTCCATCCTTCCATGAACTCGACACACTACCGATGGTAAAAAATAATGCATATAATTGTGCTTCAGCCAACTGAAATGGTGATAGATCCCCCATGTATGGTCCTGTGTGACTGACCCTTCTCCCAAGATGCAGCATTTACTATCATACTAGATAAAAGCATCATGTTGATGCTTCATGATCATTGAATTTTTATCTCATGATCAATCAGAAAAAACCACATGTCCTCCCCTGTAATCCAATTTCAATTTCTCCTAATACATGAGTGCCTAATTTACCACTTGTTAAAACTTCATGAGTCGAAAAATAATAAAATAGAAGTTTATTTCATATTGAATTGTATCCTAAAACTATATTTCTACAATAGAATCATCTCATTCATTTTTTTATTAAAATCTATTAAATGTCAATGAAGAATAAAAAATTTTCCATCATAGTCATACTACCATGTGTCGTCATAATATACTAATTTTCTCCCTACCATCTTATTGTCCCTGGATAAAATTACACCACAAACATCTAGTGAATATCCTTATACTCCATACTATCTAACTTACCATTTTGAGCATGGATGTCCCACCTACTCATCGTCTTACCACATAACAGATATGTAGAAATATTTTGTCCCTTATTAGTAGAAATACCCATGTGGTAATGTTTCATGTTGATAACTGAATCTAGAACTCTCAAGCCTCAGATCAACCATCTCTAGTAAATGATAGAGTGTGATTGAACAAGATCACTAAGGTCATATTATACAAGATTTTCATTACACCCCATGGACTTATTCCATGAATGTCATAAACAATGTAATGTTATATTGGAATTACTCTCCTACATCCTCACCCTACACTGACGGTGCCTCCGGTTCCTTGGTTGGTGGATCATTTCCATCCATAAAATCATTCATTACTATTGATAAGTATCATAATATAGGAATTTATCTAAAATTATAAACATGTTACTTAGGACACTAACACAACATTAAAAAAAATTAACTATTGAGATACCCAAAATCCATAATATTTCATTTCCAAAAACCTTTCAACATAGTTAAAAAGGGGGTTCTATCATTTCTCATAACCATCCTATAACTATGTCGTTATTAACAAATTTTAACCTCATTCTCATATTCTATTTCTATCATTAAACACAAAATTTCCCAATTTGACTAGTTTTAGAATTTTTCAAATTCATATTAGACACCTTTTCATTTATATCACACAAGAAAAGAAGTTAATTTTCATTTATCAACATACTAAAAACAATATTTTCCTTTTCCTTCTTATAATGATTAATGACATGAAAATAATTCTATGTTCCTTGAATTATGAATGCATACATAACTCTCATTCCAAATCAGAACACGAGTCAATGCTCATTAAATATCAGAATCAGTGACCACATCACCCAAAAAGTGTGTCACTCAATGTGAAATAACATCCAACTATAACAATAAAATTTTTTGATAAATCCCACCCCTGGTATTAGGATTTAACCTTTGTACTTGTATTTATAATCCCATTTATGTTCTCATAACCACTCTTTGATCATCCAAAAATTCATGTCTAAATTTACTAAATAGTAATGAAAAATAATGAAAATAAAACAACCAATTCGATCACTACATTCAAACTCCCGAACCAGGTGCCAAACACTGGTGCCCCGAGCTGGTCGATCATAAGACCTCATGTGATACCCCCTCCACCATATCCAAGAGGATTATAACTAGACGTGAGAATATAATATGGATCTTGGGGAAACTATACCATCTTTGTAAAATTATCTCAACATCAAAAATAAATAATAATCCAAATAATATTTCCAATAACCAAACAAAATCAGTTCCAATGACAACTAAATAAGGAAATACAATAACTGAAACTAAACAAGATATAGGTAATAAAATATATGTATTTCTTGTCAATATGGACAAAACAAAAAATAAATAAATTGAAAATTCAAAAAAGGGTCCCAAATCAATGAATGGTTCCCTCATCCATTTTGCATCACATATCAGCCTTCAAACACAAGGCCTTTTCCATTATCCTTTCCTACAATGCTGAAGTCTATTCATGTGCTGAACAAAAATCCTAAGTTGTTTTTGAGTAAACCTCATTACGCCACCCCAAAGAACATCAAAAAAGTATTCAGTCAATAACAGTGTATGAAATTTTTTAATAAATAAAATATATAAAATAAAGTAAAAATGTGATTATATTCAATTATTAATTATTTAAACACATAACGCATAGATTACCAAGTGAAAAAAATGGCCAATACATACATCAGACTGTGATTAAGTCTCAACCATATCACATAGTCAATTAAAAATTATTTATAGACATTTTTTATAATTATCCATTACATTTTAGTTAATTATCACGAATGAATAAAAATTTATTCCAATGCCCATAATTTAGGTGTAAAATGTCATGCCTAACCCCCCATGGGAATTTGAAGTAGTAGGCATTTTCCCAAAAGACATTAATCAATCAACCAAAAATGTGAGACTTCGTTCAAGTAGTCTTCGTCCCACACTCATTCATCACTATGGGATTTTGATGAAACAAGCCCTTTCCATCAATCATTTATATCTATGGGATTTCTATGTCTATACCATTTCATAAACACAATTATATCAATGTACTTTAAATACAACTAACCATGTCCCACGTAGTTATCGTGCACATATCATAATATAAAATATATCATATCAATCATAATTAATCAATACCAACAATCCCATCACATTTCATTTTATGATAACCAATTTTAATTATCAAAATAAATCATGTTCAATACATTAATCACAGCGAAATTGTAAGACAAGTCCTATATATTCCATTTTTCAAAATTTAATCATATATCCCTTCACAAATTAATGGTCAAGTAAAATTCCTAATAATTCCCATTATCTATTAATTATTAACACATTGACGGACCAATAAAAATATCCCAATATCCCATTAATTACTAAATCCACACAATCAATTAATTAATTCAACAATTAATTAATCTAATTCTCTAATCCCAATACCCACATAATTAAATCAGAAGATCCAATTTCATAATCACAATAATTACTATTAAATAATTAAAATAATAATTAATCAAGTCCAATCCAATTCAAAAAATTACATTTTCCTGAATTAAAGCATATTCTTAATTACATGTAAACAATATTAAATCAATTTCATATTTCCATAAATTAATTAAAACATTAATTTACCCATTTCATGTTTTAATTGTAAATCATGCCAATTTAAATTTAAAAATATATAAATTAAAATTAAATATAAGACAATAGGAATTGGATTTAGATAACCAATGTCAACTTTAATGGAAGACACTCACCACTATAAATCCCAAATCATGAGGAACAAAAATGATCATAATGGATGATATAAATTATATCCGAAATCAAAATATAAGATCAAATGAATAATGATTGATAAAAACATGATCTATATCTAATACCAACATGGAAAAACATACCATCAATGGATTCTGGAAGAATGAGATAATGGGATGAATGTTCATGTGTTTACTCGGACATCTCTAGTCCATTATATTGTAGGAATTAGGTTTTTGAGTTTTTCTGGGTGTACAAGGTGACTCATTTCGACACAATGAAAAATTCCGAGTTTTTGAAAGGTTTCGCACCCTGGTGGTATCTCAATTTGGTGTTCACTCATTGGTGGTGGCTCTCTAGTGGTGGATCGATGTTCATCACTCTCTATAGGTGGCTCACTAGAGGTTTCTCACTGACGGTTGGTCACAAGTGGTCACTCGTACCATGGTGTCATATTCAGGGGTTTCACTCCTAAGGGCTGCTCGTGAGTGGTGCCTCGCCGATCAGTATATCATTTAACGGTTCCTTATGTACAGTGTTTCAAGGTTATTCATTTCTTCCATCTTAATGTATTTCATTTATTAAAAATCATTTTAATTATCTATTTAAATGACTTTACAGTAATTTAAGCCACATAAATTATATTTGTAGTTTCCTAAGGGTAGGGAGTCTTTTTATTAGTCAAAACATATGGTATTGATGAGATATGCCATTATTGGTAAATCAAAATTGTATCTAATCATGTGAATCTATTTTATTGTACCTAAATCCAAGATACCCTTCCCCTTTTGATCATACTTAATTGTTTCTCTTGCGATCGGATGCCCAGATTCCCTCTTCTAGTTGGAGTCGAGTAAAGTACTATTGCTATTGGTTTGTGATTCCCTAGATTTTTTAAAACTACACGCAAGCCCGTATTTTTTTAAATTATGATGTGACTATCCCCTTTTCTTCTAGGAAGGTTCGCCAATGTATTTCAAAAATGTGCTTCAAGTTGGGTAGGAATGTCAATTTTTTACCTTGTGAAGATAGTAAAATTATGAATTAAAAAGATAATTAAACAGGTTTGTGTTCAATATATAGGGGTATGGGAGAGTGACAAATTTTATATTTAGGTCATTTTTATTAGTATAATGATTTATACGGGATGACCTCCCAATGAAAATTGGAGTCATTGGGGGTCTTATTTTTCATTGATTTATTCATGTAGTTCTTATAGATTGTTTCCAATTGAAAAACTATTTATCAAAATGGTAACCCCATATATTTGGATAATAAATGGAAGTCCCACGATCATGTTGTATATATAATAACCCCAAATTGACAATTTGAATTAAATAAGGGATTCCTTTTCAAAACATAAATATTTTTTCTTTGGTTCATGGAGTGATGTGGTGGTGGGAACAGTTGTTCACAAGGGTTTTTTGTTGATTTAATAATCATGGCATACTAGGATTGTGCATTTGGGATAAAAAATTGGATTTGGTTTAATATTTTAATGGTCATGGTTGTAAGATTGGGTTAGTTATTATTGGAATGCTTGATTTAGAAATATGAATTTCAATAAGTGTATATGTGTTTGGTGTGGGTATTTCTGCCACCGTTTCTAAATGAGTAACATGAATAATGCCTCCCCCACATTGAGAGTTCATGGAATGATGTGTCTTTTGGTGGAGGTGTGTTTATTTATAATATCTTTTCATACCATGGGTAACTATGAATGACTGTTACTGTGTTTCTTTTATTGGTGCTTAGTATTTGGTGTAATAGTGCTGGAATAAAAAAACTTGTTTATGAATATTTTATTTTCATGAGTGTGGTTTTCTAATAAATGGAAAATTTTAAATAAACTGGATGGTAATATGAATAGGGTTTTGTGTCATTTTGTGTGGTTTATTTTAGAGGTAGTAGAAAAGGGGGAAGTGTGTGACTTGGTGCTTTTCTGAGAACCCATAGGTCAGGAATGATAGTGTGGTACCATATATGCATATAATTATATATTCCTTGGGATTTATATAAACACGTTAGATGATTTGAGAACTATGTGCCAAACTCCACATTCATCATAAAGGAGGGTATCTTTCCCAACATCCCTTGAGGATTAAAGATGGATGGGTAACCTCACTTCTCAGATAAATCTTCCCGATGAGATATTTATAGAACACACTGTTTTTGAATGTGGACATCTATTTCATTAGATGATGGTTACAATGGCCCAGGTGTATTCAGGTGAGATGTGATAGCCCATGTGTTTGTGGTTTATGTTGTTTTTTCTTTTCCAGGGGTATCTAGGATGATATGTGATATACTTTCACAGGTGTCTTCATGATGAGATACAATGGGTTGTTTTGTGAGGCTAATGTATGTAAGTGTGAGATGTGTAGTAAGGACGAGGTGTGTTTGAGAAAGATGTGTTAAGAGTCCCAGGTGTGTGCTGAAGTTATGTACTATGAGGCCCATGTACGTGTGGAAGAGAAGTGACTGATATACAGATAGGATGGGAGCATCATGATGTACGATGTTGGGAGAGAGTGGTAGAAGAGTGGGAAAGTGGTGGGGCGATCCAATTCATCAATTATCATTATAAAATATTATATAACATAACTTGGGATATATGTCGATTGAAGCTTGGGGTGGTTTGGATGGTTATTATACCTACTTTGGTTCGGTTTGGTTATGATGTTTTATCCAAGATAATATTTAGTATTCATTCACATGTGCACAAGATAATTTGTTATTTCTACTAGGTATACATATATCTCTACCCTACATATATAAAACATAATTTATGATTCCAATAGGATTTCAAGGATCATGTTGGGTGTTACTAGATCGTACCTTAGGACTACTGTTGTCTCACTACATAGCTATAAATTTGGGTATTTACTTTGGAGACTATTATTGATCAGTTCTATATTTCCATTCATTGTCAGATGGTATTTTTATTTCTCTATTATGTTATGTCATAGAGTTTTTTCTTATAATTCATTATATATCTAGATCTTATTTCTTATAAAGTCAAATACCTCCCATATTGTTGGAATAATACAACTTGGTGGTAGTCTCCAACCCGGGGCCTGCTGGAGGCGGGACTCATGGTTCATTATCACTGTTTCTTCAATACTACCCTAGGAGGGGTGTCATTAGAGGTAGGGGTCATGAATAAATGGTATAAAAGTTGATGGATTAGAGATTTTGTATATAAATAGTTCTATATGCCCTTGATGGATGTCATATGATTGGGAGACTTACTAGGACACTATATTTTAGACCCATGTGATCCTGTGAAAAGACACATATCTTATTGAATAATTATGTGATATGGAACATCTTATAGGGTTGAGACCTAGAAATGGTACATTCATCAAAATTAATTGTGGTGTTATAATTCGATTGTGTTTAGAATGATAAAATTAATATATTAATTAAAATAAATCTTATTGGAAAAAATACCACACTACTCAGACTTAGGAAATACATGAGCTCCATTAAGTTATTTCTCTTTGTTGTTGTCCTATTGTGGCTGAAGAAACTATGGTTCAACTAGATAATCTCAATGATCATAGTAGGATTGATCTAATTTAGGTATTTTATTAGTGGTAAAGTGAATTTGGTTCTTTCCAATGGTTGGATTTATGAAAGTACAAGGGAATTATTTCAAACATTGAGACAAATAGTTTTCTAGAGGATCTAGAGATCACCCTCAGTTTGATCCAGGCCCCGATAGGGTATTGAGTCCTTTTGGAGTCTGAAGTGTGGATACGATAACTATTTGTGGATATTGTATCTATTAGAGCAGAAATAGATTTTCAATTTCAGGGTTTAATTACATAAGGAGTTCTGGGTAGAGTTCCTTTTACTGACCATGGCGTCTGAGAAGAGGTAAAAGCTACTCTCCAATAAGCTAGGGAGTTTCTCATAATGAGAGTTGGGAATCATGTTCAAGGAAATTTGGATTTTCCCTAGATATTTTTGTAGATGAAGTGTCCCATGTTCTGCATCTCCAGTAGGCACTCCATCTTTCTATCCAGTATTTTGGTACTCTTTTTATATAGCTGATTTATTTGGAGGATAAGAAGATAGAAGAGGTGATCTAGAAGATTTACTCACAAGGATGTCTACTATAATAGGGGATCCAACATAGTTCATTGAGAGTAATAATTTTCAGTGATTTGTCTCAAGATCTAGTACATTTATGGATTCAACTGATAGGTAGTCGACCATGGAAAATTTATTTCCGACATTCTAGTTCCAATTGTTTTCATTATTTTTTTGGGGCTTCATTCGAGAGTGTTTTAGTTTTGGAGGCTTTCTTAATTTCTATATAAAGTTCCTAGAATGTTCATAAGCTCAGTTTGGTGGAGTTGAACATGATCAGCACCATCCATAACAATAGTTTCCAGTGTGATTTTTTAGTATAAGTGGTAGGTGTAATTTTCTACACCAAGGGTATATATAGTTTGTAAAGGTTTATATCATGATGTTCCTCTTGTTTAGGGACTCTGAAATAGGTGTGGTTGTGGATGTGGTCATTATTATATGGGAATAGGATATATGGGAAGTTAGTTTCATGCAGTGGAGGTAGTAGTTCTAGAGGGTCCATAGATGGTCAAATGTATGATATGATTATTAACTACCCTTATTTTTTCCAGGTTTTAGTTAATACATTATCACTCATTTCATTCACCCATTGTATCCTGTACTTTAATACGAGACATAGAGAGGATTATCATGCCCAATTTGGTGAGTATACTAGTTGGATTATTGAAAAGATAGTTTGATGTGTTTCATAGTGGTATATTAATGATGAGACCACATCAGTCCCATGGGAATATATTCTTTCTACTAATGTAGTCATATAATTTCATTCTTCAGTTTGACTAGTTGTATTTCGTAAATTCTGTTATCGACTGTTTCTAGTGGAGCACCGTGTTTCCATATGATGTTTTTGATCATCTTCATTCCATTATTAAGAAGTGTTATCTGATGATTAGTTGGGATGTGGGGCACATTATCTCGAATATGGATTATTTTTCAGTGGAATCAGGGGATATGAGGATTGTGGAGGATTCCAGGGTCATTGAATAAATCCAATATATTTTTCCTAAAGAGGTTGTGAAGTTATTCCAATTATTTGATGCCGAGTTCAACATGGATTTTCATCCAAGTTCTTCTGAAATTTTTTGGATCCTTATATTATGACACACTGTGAGGTGCGGATGTTGTGGATTAAGATAGATGATCTAAAAAATAAGGGTTTAATTCAATCGATTATGTTGCCATGGGGTGATCCAATGTTGTTCGCAAAGAGTGATAATTGTGGTATGAGGCTGGGAGTTTACTAATGGTGGTTGATTCATGTGATATTCAAGAACCATTACCCTCTTATATGTACATAATATCAAAATTATCGGTTTAGAGGGGACACTTTGTTTTCTATGATCAATATGCCGTCGAGATATAACTATATTAGTATGAAGGAGGGTGATATCATTAACACTATTTTTAGATTATTGTATGAAGACATTGATTTCTAGTCATGAAATTCAGTGTTAGGAATGAATAATTTATTTTCATGGGGATCATGAACTCTTTCATACATGATATTGTAGATCGGTTCATATTCAAATTCATCAAAAATATCTTAATTTATTTGGTTTTAGAGGCGGAGAACATCGAGCATCTGGAAACTATATTGTGGGTTCATAGATTCCCCCAACTATATAAATTGTTATCCAAGTGCATGATTTGTACATGAGAGTGGAATTTAAATAGCTATGTATTTTCTCAAGAGGGTGTTCGTGTAGACCCATCGATGGTTGGTGAAGTTGTTTCTTCAGATGCACCCAAGAATGTGGTAGAGATTAATAATTTTCTTGGTCATTAAGGATTTTTTGGTGATGTTTTTACAGGATTTATGTCATCTTTATTCCCCATTGAAATCATTATGTATGATATTCATGACATTTTGGGGGACTGAACGACGTTAGTCAGCATTAGATTACCTAAAAGAGAAGTAGGTAGTGATATAGTTTTCTAGTTTTTTGAGGAAGGGGTTATATTAAATGTGTTTTTTGATGCTTCCTTTATTGTATTGGGATGGGTGCTAATGCAGTTGAATGTAGTGATCTAATATGGATCTGGGTAGTTATGTAATCATGATAATTACTATTCCAACCATGTCATGTAGGTAGTAGTGGGTGTTTTTGTGATGATGTTTTTGTGGTATGACATCATTAGCGAGCACATTGTGGTCTTCAATGATCACAGAAGTTTTAGGTATATCTTTTCCTTTTGTGACTTGAATCTGTGAATGAAAAGAAGGATGGTGTTTCAACAAGTATAAAATATTGAGATCTCTTATTGAGTATGTTTGGGTAATTTAGTGGTTGATTCCATGAAATAAATTCATAGAAGGGTTTTGATCTGGATTTTGTGGATGCATGAAGAGTAATGAATAAGTTGGATGCTTTGAAACTGGATTTCTAAGTGAATGGTGGTAAATACTATTCATTTAATATGACGATGTTATATTATATTATTTAGTAAGTGGAGGAGCCTTAGTTTGGTGACTAAGAGGAAGAGGTTATTTCCAAAAGTGTTATCCATGGTGATGCTCAAGAGGGATGGTCAGAAGATGGTTGAAACCAGATGTTGTTTCAGGGATGTTTGTTCATTCTAGTGGAAATGCATGAGTGATTTCATTTTGGGTTTTATATGTCACCTTTTTCAGCACATCCAAGACTTTCCAAGATTTTCTGTGGAATAAGGATTCAGTTTTGGTTTCCCCGGGATGAAATAGGAAGTGGTGTAGTTTCTGAAAATGTGATTGGTTTTACTATAGGTAAAGATGGACATCATGGCCTTGGTGGTTTGATTCAGCACTTCGATTCTACGATTTGTAAATTTGATGACATATCATTGGATTTAATCATTGGTTTAATGAATTAATTTGGTGGTTATGATGATATCTGGGTGATAGTCTATTGGATGATGAAATCTACCCACTTCTTTGTGATCAAGAAGTCGGGCATAGTGGATTAATTGGTTAAGAAGTACATGGATTAAATAGTATGATTTCATGGAGTTCTAAGATCCATTATGTCATATGGTGACTCATGGTTTTCCTCGCAAATCTGGAGTGGATTTCAACATGTTTTTTACTCAGTTATGACTCAACCCTGCTTTGCAACCTTCGATAGATGTGTAGACAGAACAAAATATCCATATGTAGAGAATATAATTCAATCATGTGTCACATACATCATTGGATTTTTTGTACAAAAAAAAGACCTTGGTGGAGTTTTCATATAGTAATATCTATCACACTTCCATTGGAATGGCCCTGTTATAGGCTTTGTATGTATGTTCTTTTCTTCTCCTTTGTGTTTTACCCAGGTTTGGGAGATATATTTTCATGGAAGTCGTGTGGTGTAGAGAAATAAATAAGGTTAATCTTGTTTGTGAGAGGATGAAATCATCAAAATAATGGTAGAAGTATTTTTCTAATCATATAAGGATCCCCTCGAAGATCATGGATGGGGACCAGTTGTTCTTTAAGGATTCACCTTCAATTAGGCAGTGATGGTTTGGATTGGGAGTAACCTTTCTCCAATGACTGTTGGGCCCTTTAAGATGTCCAGTTAACTTATTAAGATGGTATATTTTTTTGAATTTCCACCATATTTGGATATAATCCCTGAAGTCTTTTATGTCTTATATCTTCTAGGGTATCTTCACGATGACTCAAATGCCATTTACTAGGGATTGTTAGATATTGATGATTATTTGACATTTACAATGTAGTCATAAAAAATATAGGATCATCTATATAATGAGTTGTGTGGATAGACCATTTAATTGGTTCGTAAGTTGTAGTGGCATGTTGGCCTAGAGGAGTGTACCTAGGATTGATACATACACATGTCTTCTCAGTACCCATTATTGTTTTCATTTTTTCATTGTTATACTTTTCTTATGGATGTGATGTTTAATAATTTTTTATTATGGGATGAGTTGTTTTCTTATTGTTGAGATGTGTGTGGTGTGATGTGTGATAGATTCATGTCATTGAAAAAGTGGGGGGGGGGGAAATAAATTACCAAGACACATTAACTATTATTCAATTAAACCTATGCAAGAAATACAATTCTTCCTAGTGCGGATTGACTCTTGACATCGAAGACGTAATTCCCTGATTCATTCATTCAATATGGTGAGGTTTTTATTCATGATTGGGGTGTATTGTGGTCATTTTCATGATGGGATTAGGATGTTTATTCATATGTTGAAGGAGGTGATCTTGGAGTTGAATGCTTTCACTCCAGTATTCAAATAATGTAGGGTGGTATTTCTTTGAACATTGGTGTGTTTAGTGGTGTTTATTGTATATAAAGATCCTTGATATGTATATTGAGGGATGGTTTTATGGACATATATTATATTCTCCAACAAGGTTTGTTTTAAATTATAAAGTATTAGAATATTTTGATAGGTATATGAGGTAATGGATTGGACCTCTATGATACATTAATTTGTAGTAATTAGGTGCTTGAGCAGTTTTGGGAGTCCATGGTTACCCATTTCAACTCTTTTAAAAAATATCATAGTTTTCCATGTTTTCAAATGGTGGCTCACCCTGGGAGTGGATCACATAGGTTCTCTTTCTCTATAGGTCTCTCGCTAGTGGAGGCTCACTCATGGTGGATTGATAGAGGTGGTTCACTGGGGCTCCCTTGTCTAGTTATGCCTAATCTTAAGGTGCCTCGCTCTGTGGTTTCTTTATCAATGGTGACTCATTGACGGTGGATGTTGGTTTATCCTGGCAGTCACATTTTCATTGGTTTTTCATCCATTAGTTCCTTTACTAGTGATTCCCCTCTTAATAGTGTCTTACGAGTGGTTCTTTATTGGGTGGCAATTCATCTAATGGTTCCTCATATACATTTTTTCCGGATTCATCTAGTTATTCCCTTCTAACATATTTCATTGAAATAAAATATTTATAACACCATATTTTAATGTAAATTAGATAAATTGAAACCCCATAAATTGTATTATTAAAGACATAAGGGTGAAGAAACTTTTAATTCATTAAGACACATGGTATTCACTAGATCCACCAATATTGGAAAATCAAAACTATATATAATCCCAAGACACTGTTTATATTTTCCTAATGCTGAGATAATCTTACCACTTATTCTTCCATCTTTCTTTCTCTAGCTATGGTTCGCACCAAATCCTTATCCATATAGAAATCTAGTAAACTAATATATTGGTGTGATATTTATTTTCGGGTGATTTTCCTACATCATGAAACCCCATTTTTTGAAGCAATAATGAAGTGCTGGTTTTCTTTTCTTCAGGGTAGATTTTCCATTGTCTTTATTAATTGTGGATCATGTGGGGTGGTTTTTTGAAGGTTTTTCGTATTAAATATAGAATAATTAATATTATTAAATATAATTGATCTAGTGTAAGATCAATATATAGGGGGATAGAAGTGTTACTCATGTTCTATCTGAGTTATTGTTTTTATTAATAATATTATTTTTGTGGTCTATAACCCACTGAAAATCATGGTTTTTGGTTTCCCTTTTAGTGAAAAAATTGATGTATGGAATGCTTGTTGATTTTTTCCTGTTGAATTCATTTTAAAAAAATATTAACCTGGTATATTTGTATAATAAATGAATTATATATGATAATATATTTTATATTATAACTGTAAAATTAAAAATTAAAATTAAAGAAGGGATTACCTATTAAAACATTAATATTTTTTCCTTTGGTTCATGTGTTTATGTGGTTGTGGGAATGGTTGATCACACTAGGTAGGTATGTTTTATATGGTAATTTTGGAATGTTCTGATTGTGAATCATGGAAATAAAACTAGTTATTGTTTAATATCTTGATGTATGTGGTTATAAGTTGGGGTTTGTTTTGGTTGGAATGGTGGATTGGGAATGATGAAATTGAAGAAGATGAAATTTTTTGTTATGAGTAATTAGCTTGGATTTTCTTAATGAATAACATGCATAATTCCTTGTCCAAATAGTGAGGTTGTGGAATGATGTTTCTTTAGTGTGTAGTGAATTAATTTAAAAATATTTTCATCCACTGGATGACATTGAAAGACTATGAATTTGTTTTCTATTGTGTATTATGATTTGTTGATTCCTACGTAGTGGTGGAAGGAATAAATGATTGTTTAATAAATCTTTAAATGTCTTGGGTTATTTTGGATAATAGAATGGATATGATTAAATAAACTAGTTGGGAATATGTATATTTTTTTGTTTCTTTTATTGTGTTTTCCATTTATAGTTAGCATTAAAGGTGTCGGTGTTGTGACTCAGTGGTTTTCTAATAACCCATGGGTTAGTATTCAATGTATGGTGTCATATATGTATATAGTTATATTTCCTTTTTCATTTTTATATGAACCCCATCCTATTTGGACACAAAGTGCCGAACCCTGCCATCATCATGGAGAGGGACTCTTTCCCAACAACAAGTGATAAGTAATTATGGGTTTTTACCTTCTCTTTTCCACACTCTCTTTGACGTGAGATAGGTATGGGATATGTTCTGATGTTTGATGTTCTGTTATTTCTTTAAAGATTGGTTATAATTACCTAGTAATCTTCATATAAAATGTTACAATCCTTATGTTTGTTGGGTACTTGGTTTCTGATTTTCTAGCTGTCATTGAGATTAGATGTGATGTACATTCCCAAGTGAAATATGGAACATATATGATGAGATGTGGTGTGAGGACCAGGTGTGCTTGGGTGGGATGTTATGTGATCCCCATGTGTGTGCTGTTGGGATGTGTTGTAAGGTTAAGGTGGTTGATGGTGGGATGTCTTGTGAGGCCCTGGTTTGTGTGGGTGGGATGTGACATCGTATATAGAAGGGATTGGAAAACATGGATATAGGATGTTGGGATAGACCATCATAATAGTGGGAAAGTGGTGAGGGGTACTCTATCATCAATTTCATTTATAACATATCAAATTATTTGACATGTGTATCTTTTTGAGTGTTCTATGTCATGTTTTGGATGGTTAGAATACTTTTTTATGTTCATCTTGGTCGAACCATTTTCTCACAACACCATTCGTATGCTTCAATCACATGTGAATAAGAGACTTTGGTTTTCTAAAGGAGTATACTCATATGGTCACCCTACATATATAAAAATGATTTCAAGTTTCTAGGTTGATTTCATGGACTGTGATGGGCATTACCAACTTGGGCCATTGGATAGTTGTTGTGTCGTTGTTTAGAATTTATTGTGGTTATTTACATTGGAGACACTTATTGGTCAGTTCTAGTTATACATTCAATGTGGGATGTTTTTGGTATTTCTCCTTTTTTTGTTTCAATGAGTTCCGGTTGATGATTTGTTACACATCACAACACTTTTCAATAACCCCAACCCCCATACTTTGAGATCAGTACACCCCTAGTGCTAGTAATCAACATAGGTCCTACAAGAGGAAGGAATCAAGGGTCATTATCTCCATTTATTCATTTTATCCACGTAAGAGAGTCTTTGGTTTGAGGTGGTTAGGATAATACACATGATGATATTACATTATTTTGAGAGGTTCAAATCTTCAATCTGGGATATAAATTATCAAGAACCTTGGTTGGAAGGGCATGATATCCATTTCAGGGAATATAAAATAAGAGAAGCTACATAGGGATTCTATGTGTTGATTAAGGCATAATCTTTGGGGGGGGGGTTGTTAATTTAAGGTCTAATTTTTCTGTTAATGGAAACTACACACACAGTTTCCTATACATGGGTCCATTTATTCAATAATGTGTGATTCATCCATAGACCTCTTCGTCGGGCATTGGGGGTGTGTACGATTATTTGTATCAGGGATAATGTATTGAAAACCAATTAACCATCCATTTTAATCTACTATATTTTGGTTTTCATGGTTTGTAGGGTTCAGAGCATGGTTTTGGAAAACCGTGCACTAACTATGGAAAATAACTCTTCCTTCCAAATTATCCAAATTTTCCTCATAAATGGAACAATGATATTACATAAAAAAATATCCAAAAGATGGAAAAATATTTACTTTAATGAATATTATTAAATGTCATTAAATGATAATAATATTAAAATTGATTAACATAACCTTCAACACAATTAATTGAAAGCCTGACCTTCACACTCATAGAAAATTAAATCAAATAGAATATATTCTCCAATGATTTAATCCATTTTTTATATGATTAAGGAATTATAATATAAACTAAATTTATGATCCCTTTTTTTCATAAATGACCCAATTTAGACATTATATCTCTTTGGGGGATTTCCAAGTTCCTGCTAGTTCAGTTTTCAATTATGAACATATATCCATTGAAGAAATATTATCATGAATTTCATGATTTCATCTCTCATTAGTTTAGGCTTATCATTTTGGGAATCATGATATTTCCCCACACATGTTTTTTTCATTGGGTCCACCTATTTTCAACCATTTTCTAATGTGAACGAAAAATCATGCTGGATTATTTTTTAAAATGTTAAAATATTAATTTTCTTTTAAAAAATCGGATAACTCCTAAATGATATATACACCAAATTATTTGAATTTATTATTATTAAAAAAAATTCCATGAACTATTTTCAAAAATAAAATCATATTTTAATTTCTCTACTATATAATAATTTTTAAAGATCCTATATATAGAAAAATTCATAATCCCATGGATTTTCAATTTAGGAGTGTTGGTATGCCCATTGTCATGAAATAGGTAACAGTTGAGTCCTTCTCAATGTTCCATTTATGTGGTTATTAACCCAAGGTCTAACTATATTAAATCATCATCCAATAGAATTATATAGTTATTTATGAATTTTATTGAGGAACACCTACTATATAACTTATAAAAAATTTGGATGTTTTCTTATTTTTTATTTTATCCCTATGGCTTTCACTGTATTGTTTTTTCTTAGTTCCAAAAAATAACTGCACTATTCACAAATATCAAATATGAAAAACCTATATTTAATATATTTCATTTAATGATTTATTAAATTATTATACACTTAATTCAAACCAGAAATAGAATGAGGTCTTATTTCCTTCGGTAATTTGAGAAATATCATAATAAATACTAACAAAAATACAATTCTCTAAACAAAAACACCATAACATTACTTTAAATTTAATTTCACATATAGAATTAAATAGGATGACCAAGGGACATACATAATAAATATGTGATCTAAAATTCCCGTTAATTAAATAAATAACATATAACATGATAAAATTAATACATTTTAGTCAACATGTATTTCAAGAAAACATAATAGGGGTGATAAACATATATATAAACATCAATGTATGATAAAATATCATAACATAAAGGCGACATAGAAATGTAGAAACAATATTAAACATGATATCATAATCATAATTTAGTTGCAATAATCGAGATATCATAACGTAATATTATTAGTATAAATTTTTATTCACCGTGCATATCTTATAACGAGAAAAAAAATATTTCCTAACACATTGGAGTTCTATATATTTTTTGGTACACTAGTCACATTCATCTCATAATGATGCATAAGTGTGACTCATAGATCATAAAACATAATGATATCTTTAATCATTTTTGAGAAAATGATTAAAAATTCTAGGTTAAAAATATTAATGTATTCAATCTCTAAAGTATATGTAAATAAGGAACCGTAATCTTCAGTGTAAATGTTTATGGGTATTCACATCGTTGGATAATTTAATCAATATATCAATGTGAAATTAATATTCATGGATGGCTTCAATTATTCTCAATGTGGTATCACATCAATTGGACATTATGATGACATTAAGAGGTATATGTAAAATAATTTCCCAATATGAAGTATTCACTAAAAAAATTTCACTTTTTCCAATGGGGATATATCTATTGGTAAAAGTGCATTTTATTTTGGTAAAACATGTTACCAAAATATATGTCCATATCACAAAACTATTGAAAAAAACTCTATCACTAAACATTTTGGTGACATATAAATTAATTTTGTTGTAATTATAATTATACCAACATATAATATATATTTTGGTTAAGTATTTAGCAAGAGGTTGTGGTGAAAAATTTATCTGTTGGTAATTATATTACCAGTATATAATATTTATTTTAAAAATTACATTTTAATAAGAATTAAAAATATCTATTTCTAGTAAAATTTCACATTATATTTATTATTTTATTATATATAATACTAAAAAATGTGTTTTTAACACATTTTCATACATAAAATACAATCCATTATATTAATAATATAATATTTAATACACAATGATTGATCCCATATTACCCCACCACCATTATAGACCCCCAGTTAGATCGACCCCCCGACGAACTATCGATGCCAGGAGTCCAATCAATTACCTCTAGTCTACTATAACTCTAGTGTTACTATGTCAGTGACCCATCCATGCCATCTAGTCACCTCCATCTCCAATAGCTAACTCTAGAAAAAAGAAATTTTATCTTTTACTTGAAATGGAGGTTTTGGTATAGTCTCTCACTTATCAAGATCATAAATCATGCTCTTAGGCCCATAATGCTTGTCATATTCCACTAGAATACATCTATGGTCGTCCAACAACAAACTACATAATGTTTGGTATATTGAAAATAAATTTTAAACGATATTTGACACACAAAAATTATTCACATCCATAATGAAAATGACATTTAATTCACATGACTCTCTCCTAGACACACATTAAAAACATGGTAATATTTGATACATCAATTACATCATTCTTGCTGATGGAAACAATCTCAATGTTGAAACACCTGAAAGAGGAAACAAGTTAAATAACATTCATTTATCCCATCTATGTAGAAGAAAAAATTTCCAGCACTTGTTACCAAATGAAAACAAAACAAAATCAATACAGTGTGTGTGGGAATGCACTCACAATGGTTCCCGCTATAGTTAAAATCCACAACCAAAATATAGAAGATCAATCTACATGAATATGATACCAAGATCCCTCAAATTTAGATCAGGATTTTTTTATAAGTAATGAAAATAATGTAGTTTCTCATCCCCCTGACAGAACACAAGCTCCTTAAAGGACTCATTTTCCATGATATCCAACACATTGAAATATCATAATCCATTTTCTATTCCTTAATAAGATCATGGTTGTAACGTCCTAGATTCGGGTGGCACCCAATGGTGCCCCAAAACCGGTTGGTCACATGACCATAAGATCATTTTCACAAAATAGAGAGTCTTCTGACTAGAAGTGAGGGCCACAATGTGATGATGGGGAAACTATGACCTTATTAGCAGAGTATACAAAACAAAAATAAAATGTTAACTAATAGCGGATGTAGTAAAACCATAAAGCAAAATTAAATAGTTGAAGATTCATGGTTATATAAAAATTGGATCATATATAAATGATTCATTTAATATGTGTCTCTGAAAGTATCCAAAAAAGTCACAATGAAGGAAATACAATACTGAATCCATTATACTAAATGTAGTAAACCCCAACATCATCGCAAGCATCATCTAGATCCCATGCTCTCCAGCTCCCACAATAATCATGAAACCGATAATGATGTTTACATTCCCTCATCTATACCTACAACCATATAACCTGTTTTCATCCAAAAAAATTACCCAAAAAGGGTGTTAGATGAACCAAAGTATCCAACCACCAAAAGATCTATCCCAAACAATTAGTGAATATATATAGCAGGTAATATTTATAAATGAAACAATAAACTGGGATGTACAAAAAATTAAAAGGTCCTATAGTTTTCAATTACATTCATTTAGAATTGATTATTCATCTGTTAAATCTTAGGAACCTTCAAATAATTCCTAAGATCTATATCCCCTAAGAAATAGTAACAACATATGTCTTAGAATACCATATCAAACAATCAAGTAAGTTTCAGTTCAAGATTTTTCTTTATCTTGGAAGACTCTTCACCATCATTAAAATATTCAATAACAACCCTTTTTGGAATGTTCTCATATTCTAATCCCCCTGTTTATCATAAAAACAATTCATTTCATAATTACTATCTAGGTATCTCTCACTGTCTAACCCATCTGTTCTAACATAAGACTTATTATTTACAAATAAACCACATGAGAAAGTTGTCAGAGTCAGAACCCCTCGGTATAATATACTATCATACAAATATACCCAACCACTTAGTTAATATCTCATAATTGAAAACCCTGGGTCGATGACCACTTGTAAATTATCATAGTAAATACCCCTAGATCAATATAATTGTAAAGCATTTATAAATTAGCCTTCGTCAAGAATTCCTCGCAATCAAATTTCCCTTATTCAAACTTTCACATTTCATATCACATGCATCTCAAGCAATCAGTAACTCCATCCTAACAACAGAAGGAATGAAAAAAGGCCATCCCTCCATGTACAATAGACCAAGCATCCATAATCAATAAAACTAGGGAAAACACCATTAGGGTGTCATGTAACATGTTACATAACCTAAAACATAATCAAAACCACTTATGAATAAATCGAACCATAATAGTTAATAAGAAGGGTTTAAATCCAAACACACAATACCCAAAACATAGGTATACAACAATTTTAGAATATATAATCCAAAGGAAATAAAAAAAAAGGAACAAACCACATACCTTGATATCATACGATTGATTCTCCTTAACATAGGCCCATGAATCAGACTTGAATGAGGTTGATATTCAAAAAGGTGAAAAAATATCAACCTGGAATAGCACATGATAGAGGAGGAACCCAGAATAAATGGTCTAGTGGAATGGAGAACTCACCGATGGGATTCCAATGCACTTGACAGTGTCACAATCGAAGATCATATGGAGAATTGGGAGGGCTCCGAGTTTTTTTTGCCATTACGTCGCTCTCTAGTATGATTAAAAGGGAGACGAAGATGTTTTTGAGGATGAGACATGACCCTTCTATAATTTATCAAATAAAATGAAAACTAATTGTAAAGTTTATTAAATGTATGTGTTGTGTATTTTCCTTAACCGGCCCCCTGTCTTAAGAAGTCTTCTAAGTCACACTCACCATCATGTACTCGACCATTATAGAGACACTATGCGGCGGTACCTGGTACCAAGGTACACAATATGCACATAGAAGAATACAACCTGTACATACAAAATTTCCCATTTCTTATTTTTTCTTAAATACAACCTGATATCCTGATACATAACTAAAATTAAAATCTGGGTTCTTAAAAACATCCCCCTTCCATTAATTCATCCCGGAATATCGAATCCAAGGGCGGTGAAGAAGAAGCATCAAAAAATCATGTGAATGTGATCATACGTCGACTTCCCTCTAAAAATTCTAGTCATTTACTAGCCCATGATTCCATAGCACCCATACTTAAAGAACATACTAGCCACAATGAACCTTCATATTGGAATCAAAAAAATGAATTGGGTACTCCTCGAAGGATTCAACCACCTCCTACTCAACCACATCGGGTTGAAAAATATGAGGTGTGTGTGATGTCATAGATGAGAAATATGAAAGAATTAATTCATAGCCTAGTACCACTAAGGTAACTACAAATGATTGGAAAAATGGACCAACTCTCTCCAAAACCTCATATGGAACAACATATCCCAAAGAAAGATTCCACTATCTCCTTATCCCCTTATGCCCCAACCTCTGTGTGACACGTAAGAAAACCTAATCCCCAACCTCGAACTCTATAAGTCATATCCATCGATCAACATAAGATTTCTTCCAAGAATGTTCAATACCCAACCTCTTCTAAATCAACTTCACCTTATCAGCGGTTTCTTGGAAAAGATGAGGTCCTATCATAGATACCTCTCTGACCACCATCCAAAATAAGGGTGTCGGCATGGATTACCATACAAATCCCAATAAAGATCCTTCTGAATCATTAACTAAAAACTATAATTGTAGGAAAACCCCATTACGATTATCATTATCTTTTAAGAACCCTCAAAATCTAGGACACATGCTCAAAGAAAGTCATCCAAAACCACGAATCACGAGCATGGACTGCCCATCTGTCTAGGGATAGAAAACTGTACTCTAAAGTACATGTGTACCCAAAGCCCTTTGTAGCCCCTACAAGACACGAGAAGTAAACTAGGCATCCTTGTCTGAAATGGTTGAGTGAAAAACCCCAGGTAAATGTTCAATCAATCATATGTACAACCTTTCAATCTCATCAGCACTAGAGTATTCCATAATTTTCATGAAATGTACAATCATTGTGAGTTTAATGATAACAACCCAATCTGCATCATTTAATCCAGGATACCATGGTAAATATATTACAAAACATATTTTGACAACATTACACTTCAACTAGATAATGGGTAAAAAATTAAAATCCATTTTTTTCATTCATTCTCCCCTTTTACCTTATAATAGGTGTAAAATATCATAATAAAATTAGATACATTCGTCTTCATACCTAGCCACCAATACTGATTGTGTAGATCATGATACATGTGTGTAAAACCATGATGAAATGCCCATGCTGAGGCACGAAAATATCATATCAACTACTCACGAATGTCTACTGACTACCATTCATATCCATAAAAACACACTACCTCATCATTGCATATGGTCCACCTTGAAGTAGGCCTCTCATCTAACACACTATCCCATTGGACTATGATTTCAGAATCTGATATCTTCATCATTCACACTTGATCTCGTAGAGTGTAGGTAATAACTATAGATGAATTAAAGTATGACTCTATCTATTGTGCACATTTAAATTCATCTTAGAGAATAAATACATAAGATTCCACTCATAATTGGTCTCATGAACTGCATGTATCTCAGTCATCATGCTCAATGCAGCAGCCACTTCATTTATATTCCAAAGGATATAGGAATGTTCAAAGTAAAAGGAATAAAGGTCCTGATCCCAACTTCTATTTGAAAGATTCAGATCTCATTGAGAAAAGATGTACATGATTCTTTTATAGATGGTATCAAACACAAAATTCTCTCCCAAAAGATAATTTATCAAACAGTACAAAGCATTCACCGTAGTTGCAAACTCGAGATCAAGCATCGGGTAATTCCTATCGTGTTCACTCAATTTATGAAACTCATATGCAAGAACTCCTTCTATCTTCTTAAGAAATACTCCCATACTGATACCTGATGCATCATAGTAAATGGGGAGACTATTTCCCAGCCCTGGGGAAATAAGTATCGGGGATGAAGACAACCTCTTCTTTTTCTCCTAAAAAGCTGAATTGCAAGAATCTTTCCCAAAGTACATCATGACCTTATAATTAAGTCATGTCAATGGAAATTGCAAGCATGATAAGTCCAATATAAAGCTTCTGTAGTAACCATCCAATCCTAGAAAACTTCCTACCTCAAAGACATTCTTTGCATGCTTCTAGTAAACTACTGATCTCACTTTCTCAGGGTCTAAAGATACTCCTATATCTGAGATAAGATGACCCATGAAGTGAATATGGTCCTTCCAAAGTTGGAACTTTGAGATCATTGAATATTACTGACACTCCCTTAGTGTAATCAATATGATCTCATGAAGGGTGGCATGATCATGTTGAGTGTGAGAGTGCACCATGATATAGTTCGCGAAGACTACCAAAAAAACAATCCAAGTAGGGATGGAACACTATATTCATCTTCTTAATGAAAATTGTTGTCCTGTTCCTGAGATTGAAAAACATAACCAAACACTCATATAGACCATACCATCTCAGAATATCTGTAAGAGGTATATCTAATGGTCTCATGTGAAATTTATGATCACCGGATCTCTAGTCAATCTACGAGATCACTCGAGCACCTCGAAGCTGATCGAAGAGATCATCAATCATCAATAAGGGATATCAGTTCATGACCATCAATATGTTCAGCCTCCAATAATCCGAAAAAATTATTACGGTACCATCTATCTTCTTCTATTGAAAGACTAGAGAAACTCAAGAAGAAGTAATAAGTAAGATGAAAATCATTGCCTACAACTCCTCCTATAACATCTTGATCTCTTGTAACTTTGGTGTAGATATCCTATAAGGAGTAAAGGACACCGGTGTCACTCCCAGAATAATATCATTAGAGAAATTTACCTCTCACCTTGAATGTAAGATTGAATAGTTTTTTGGGAAGAAAACTCTGAAATGATCCACTACAAGAGGAATGTTCATCAAAGAAGTTCCCCGACCATCTAGATATATATATATATATATACAATTTGGGTTTTAATTCCTCCCAACCCATGATGCTTGGGTCTAGCTCTGCCCACCTGGACATCCCATTCACCCGTGTGTACAAAGGACCCTCCCTCTAGTAACATGAAACACACCATATAGTGATAAAAGTCAAAAAATTCCTTGAAAGAGACCAACCAAACCATTATGAGAATGACATCGAATCCTATAATCTTTATGACATAGAGCACACATAAGAAGTGACACCTACCAAACACATGATGGAACTCCTTGCACTGATGTACACTAACCGTACTAATCCCCAACAGAGTGTCTAATGTCATAACATACTCATAGGTAATGATATAGAGACCAAGGCTCACCATAATGGAAACAGATATAGAACTACGGGAATCCCCTCTATCAAAAAGAGTAGAATATAAAAATTAGTACCGTAGAATCGAACATATAACCATATAGGGTCTAGGATCCGGGTCATGCTAGGTATGATACATCGAAAATGAATGACCTTTTTCATGGCCACGTGACCCTGCCTGACTACCCTATAACAATCCACCCTACTTTTGCTAAAAACATTTCATCTGGATACCATGACCAAAACTGTATCCTAATGTTGAATGCCCTGAAAACTCTAGTTACCCGACTAAGGGAAATTTTTTGGTTATTCTCATGAATTTGTAGTCATTACATAACCCCACTAAATTTATTCTGGTGAGAACCTCTAGATGATAAATATTGAATATTACCCATCTTTCTACAATATAGGCACTCAAATGGGTCTCTCAGGCACTAAGGTCTTAAGTTCCCACTCTTCCTACACTGGTACCATACCACCTGGCTACCTAATGAAACATCATGTGAATTCGCTCTATGGAACATCCTACTATCTATTCATGGAGTACCAGCCATAGATGCTAATCCTCCATGGCTCATAGATCCCAAATCCCTTAGATTTTTCTCAGTAATCAGCATCTGGTTTACTATAATAGTCAACAAAGTCATCCTGAAAAAATTTGTCCGCAATCAGATGTTACACCTAAGCCCATCCTCAAATCTCATATCCAGAGATAACTTATCACCACCCAAAACAGGCGTGATGCGCTGATGCACAGTAATGAGGGAATAATAATCCATTATTGACAGAGTTCCCTTCTCTAAATGCATGAATGCACATGTTCGGTAGGAACTCAACGTCTCAGTTTAGATGTAATCATAGATGGTTATCTTGAACACTTCCTAAGACAAATCCTGATGAAATTCCAGTAGTTAGATAACATCCCACCATATATTGGGGGAATCATACAACATGTAAGCTGAGAGAATCACCCTCATATCAGGAGGAATCTCTATATAGTGGGAGATGGAAAGCATGCCCTCTAACCATGACTCTATTGACTGTGGTCCTACATCTGATAAAAAATTTGGATAATTAAGCAACTATAACTCCTGGGTCAACCCTTCCGTAGATGGGGTTATAGGTTGTGCTCCCTGAAAAGTATGCATCATCCTTAAGAAGCCTTCACAGAATTGTCCCTTAGCACATGTTTCTTGTATAATAGTTGGTGCCAAGATGATCATGAAAGGAGGATCTACTGGTAGTCCATGATCTAGTATTTCTTGTGTATGATCATTGACCTATACGTAGCATACAACTGAAAAATGTCTTAGTGGAATGAATTTACATGGTTAAGTGCACATCTCATTACAAGATTATCAAGGACATCAATTTTGAAGTGCAAGAATGGAACATGAGAATGAAATCATTCATGTTTTATAGAAGATGGTTATATGTCGTGTAGAACCACTACACAATGTATTTACTTATTCATTAACATGTGTGTGTACCTCTTCCAACCTAGTCAAGTAACACCCAATACACATGACATGTTTATCCTGTCATAAGACATGTTCACGAATTTTCCATCCAACCCAGGTTCTTCTACACATATAGAAATACAAATCCCTCTCCCCATGTTACACTAAATAGTGTTTTCACACTAGACATGAAGTTTTATACTTATATTCTTTCCACCAATGTCGTTTGTCACATATTTGGATACACGTTTGATCACCACATGGCCGGTACAATCTAGACACGACGTGTATCACCCGAATTTCATCAACCCATGTTTTTAGTCACATGGTCGGATAAATGGTCTCTTACAGCATGGAATAAACTCCCATTACATGGCTTGTTATACCATGAATTTAGGAACCTTGTGTCTCTACCTAGACAACCAGAGAAACTGTAAACAATTATAAAAATTGAAAGTATAAAAAGTTGTTTCTTCTAGAATAAAAGAACACACGGCATGCTTTCATAACATCAAAAACAATATTGTCGCATTTTACGTATATTAATCCTATGAGAATTCACTTAAACCATTAAAATCCGAAAATATAACCAAGCAGTTCCATGTTCTGATTTTTGAGATCCCATACTACCCGCGAATCGATGATTTTCATCCTTATTCATTTTATATCATAAAAGAATTCAGTTAAAGTTATAACATGGTCCACCAAATTCTGATCCAAGAGGGCCCATAACACATCAGAACCAAATCAGGACATCCATCTAAATTAAACATTACATATATTAATACCATATCAAAATATAAGGTATTATATCACGGAATATTTCAAAACATCATGCATATCTTGCAAAACATCTATCACAAGAGCATGAAATCAGTAATGCTTCCTAAATGGCATGAAAAGAATATCTGACACGTGATCTCTAGCATGTGACTATATGATGCATGATATGGAATACCCTCATCTCACCATGTTTTTAAAGAATATATCTTCAATAATATCAATGATACTTGAAAAAACAATTGAATCACCCAACAGTGAAATCAAACCTACTTTAACAATTTCAAAAACCTTAAAAATTGAAATATATGTGGTAACATGGAATTTTTCTTATAAAAAAATTATCCAATCTTGGAATAACTTATTACCAACAGCCTATTCCTTCTGATCCCAATAATTCAGCTCAAAATAGTAAGGAAAATCAGAAAAGAAACCACCTTTGGTACCACGTTGTAATACACCAGTCTTGGTTGCCGCCCAAAGCTGCATCGAAACCAATTGGTCACATGACCTCAAGCCCATTTCCCCACACCACAGAGGCATCCAACTTGCAGTTAGGGCCATGGTGTGATGATAGGGAAACTATTTCATCATTTTCCGAGTATAAATAGCAGAATGAAAACATTATAGAATAAAGGAAGCAGTAATACCATACAACAAAAGTATACATAGAAGACAGATGGTAATATAACAATTAGAGAATATATAAATGATGCATGTCGTATGGGTCTAGTAAATTATCCAAACAATTAACAATGTTGGAAATAAAATATTGAAACCAATGTACATAATATTAGTAAACTCCAACAGCATCACAATCCTCATCTAGGTCCAATGTTATCCAGCACCAATAAAAATCATGTACCTGACGAGGATAGGAGATTTCCCTTATTTGTTCCTACATACAAATAATCTGTTTGGGTCCAAAAACATGTCCCAAATAGGGTGTGAATCAAATTAAATAAGGAATATACCAAAATAATTGCGCCTAACTTTCATCAGGTATGTACAGTAGGTAATATTCATAAATGAAACAATAAACTATGAAGTACTAAAAATTACAGTGTCAAAACATTTTCAATTACATTCATTTATGATTCATTATTCATCCGTTGAATCTTGTGAACCTTGAGAACTATCATAGGATTTGTGTCCCTTATGGTATTTTAACAATAGTCTTATCAGAAGACCATCTTAAACAATCATGTAATACTAAGTCCAAGCATGTTATTTGAATTGAAGACTCATCACCATCATTCAATTATTAAATAATGACCCTTTTGAGAGTGTTCTCATAGTACAATCCCCCTGGACTATCATATCAACAATTTATTTAACAATGACCCTCTAGGAATCTCTCACGAACTAACCCCTCTGATAAAAAAATATGACTTATCAGTTACAAATGATGACCTGGGAAAGATCTGAAGGTCTAAATCCCTTGGCCTAATATACTATCAAATAATTATCAACAACATCCTAGGTAAGATATAATTATCCAAAACATTGGGTTGATGACCACTTAGTTGCACTCATAGTCAATACCCCTGGTTCAATATAATAGTAAACCATTCATAAATAACACTACCTTGAGAATCCCTTATAGTCAAATTCTTCTTGGTCACACTTCCACATTTCATATCACATGAATCTCTAGCAATCAGTAACTCTATGATAACAACAAAAGGAATGAAAAAAAGGAAATCCAAATATAAATTCAATAATAAATGGCCATAATCAATCAGACAAGGGAAACACACCCATGTGGTATCCCATAACAAGTTACATAACCTCACTCATAACCAAAAACCATTATTAATCAATCAAACCATAACAGGTAAAAAACATGTTTTAACTACAAACACAAAATTCACTAAACACAATTATAATACTATTTTAGCATATATAATCCAAATACAATAAAAAAAGCACAAACAACCTACTTTTATGTAAGATGATCAATAATATTGAACATTGGCCCTTGAGTTGTCTTAGAGCAGCGTAGATCTACAAAAAATTATAAATAGTTCAACCTTGAAAAACTCATGAGAGAGGGGGGATTAGGAAGAAAGGATCTAGCGGAATTAATATGTCAATGGTTGGATTCCAACGCACACAATGACGTATATATAGGATATTAGATGTGGAATTGGGAGGATCTAAAAGTTTGTCTGCACTTTTTTCACTCTCCTGTGGGAACCAAGAGGAGAATAATATGTTTCTAAGGATGAGACACTACCCTTCTCTAATTTATCAAATAAAAAGAAGACTACATTTTGTGTTAATTAAATTTACATGTCGTGTAGTAGCTTTTATTGGCCCCCAGATTATGCGGTCTGCTAGGTAACCTACCCAGCTATGTACTCGTCCATTACATGACCAGTATGTAGTTGTACGTGGTACCTAGGTACGCAGAGTGTACACATAAATACACAGTGTGTACATCAAAAATTTCACATTTCATCAATTTTCATAAAAAATAACTGGAATTCAAGATCTGTACATGAAATGGAGATCCAACTTCATAGAATCATTCATCAAATGATGAAACTGAGTCTCTATTGACATGTTGAAGTTTTAATACACGTCCTTCAAACATTAATAATTCTGATTCCTCAAAGTGGAGGAGGGAAGCATGAAAAAAATGAAAAAAAATCTATTATCTCATGGGTTTTGTGGCTATAAACCAAGAAGAGGTACACAACACCCTCTGTTGGAAGAATCTAGTGCTCCAAATCTTCTTCATCAAACACAAGCCCCTCTAAAAACATTCTCATGTAATGTTTGAGTAGTCAACTAATCATCGGGACGTCACATGTATCCATCTTACTAAACCCATGAATGCCTATCAACTTTGGAAATATGAAAACCGTAATTCTGTGATTTATCATTAACATAATCATCCTTTTACTAAGATAGGAATACTATATTCAATGAGATTCTTCGAATTCACACCTACCACCAATCAAAACTTAATATATTAGACCCTAAATAAGATGAAATTCCAAATGCGAACTCTTCCCAAATATGAACAATTATCAAATCTGGAAACCCTTCTTTTTAAAACTAATATAATTCCTGGGGAAAACAAATTTTTTTATGTTATAATGTTTTTCAATTGCAAAAAAAGAGAAACCATCAAAGGATGTTATAATACAAGACTCCAAGACTACAATTATCCAGATCAACACCAAACTACCCACTCTCAATGGTACAAAACTCTTTAAAAAAGTGATATTGGGGTCATATGATTACTAAATTATAAAATTACTATAATATTATGCATTAATAATTTTTTATATTTATCTTTTAGATAATATAATTTTTAATTAGGTCTAACTAATCTATTAATTAATAGGGAAACATCAAACAAATAAAACTTTACTACAATAAAATGAGTTGTAGCAATCATAATGTTTTAACCCTAAATGTCCAATCATGAACACACTAGGTGCGAATCACGGAATAAGGTAAGACTTGGTAATATCAAATAATCAAAGGATATAGGTAACATGATATTCACTAATTTGGTATATTTTATTTTATCGATCCTATAAAAAAATTTATGATTAAATTATTGTTCATGACAAGATTATGATGAAATTCAATGAGGATGATCATGTTTTAATTCATGTACTGGTAAAGAGTTACATTATTACAAATTAACTATCTAATCCCAAAATCTCACTTTGGGTTTAGCACTCGATTCTTTGAAAATAGTTGAAACTAATCACCATCAATGTTTTCAAGATCTTGACATTTTTATATAAAGGTTGATAAAGTATTCACCTACAAATTAGCGGATTCAACAGTTCATAAAGATTTAATGTTCAACAAAGGCTTTGTTGCCCTAGAAAATTTGAGAAAATTGGTAGGGAAACCCTGTATCATTCATTTTGATTCCTTTTCTAGACTACAATAATTTTTAGAGACAAAAAAATGTTTATTTCTTGAGGTAAGATTATTTGGGAGTAAAAAAATTAAAAGTACCTTGAGAATCATGACATACATATCCAAATGTTCAAACCTAATTTGGATCTAACTGAGATAAAGATCAGTGATTTGTCATGCCATTACATAATAAAATCTAGAGTCATTGTCATCAAATGATTTAGAAGAGAACACAACCTCATTGTTTAAGCTTGTGAAAAGATGTATTTATAATAAACCTAGTGAACATGAATCCTATGTGGGAACAAAAGATGGGATTTTTTAGGTGAAGTGGATTAGTGAATTGTTTTTACCTATTATATTGAAGTGTTCAGAGACAAAATCATGTGACAATTTTCTAATGGGTTCTACAATGGATCTTGTAAATAAAGTGTAATGGAATTTTCATGATTTTGTAACCTAGGAAGTGACATTATCAAGAATCCAATGATCATACCTAGTGGTTGTGCTAATATGATTAGTATTTATTCCACTAACATGTAGAAGAGATCATCAATTTACGTCATTTAAATGTATCCTTATGAAGGTTTGACTATTTTTTGAGGAATTATCAGTAACTGTAGAAAAAAATTTCTATTACTGTTATTAGGACAAAAATTCCTTATATGTAAAGCATGAAAAAAGTGAAAATGAATGAGTTGAAAAAGACGTTGTATTGGATTGATTGCTGACATGAAAGATCACAAGATTTGGGATTCTTATAACATGAAGCAAAAAAAGATATGGGATGCTTGAAAGGAAAAAAGATGATCAAAGTAGTTAGAAAATAACAATTACATTCCAAATACGAATAATGCAGTGCTTACCACGTGATTTCAGTGAATATGATCCTTATTGTATACAATTCTAGGAACATATA
The DNA here is from genome assembly GCA_963277665.1 of Viscum album. Classification (NCBI taxonomy): domain Eukaryota; kingdom Viridiplantae; phylum Streptophyta; class Magnoliopsida; order Santalales; family Viscaceae; genus Viscum; species Viscum album. The sequence goes on from OY728136.1 coordinate 1,478,336,516, forward strand.
ACACCGTGAATCATAGAACAACACAATGAAGAACATCATATAATACATTCTATATAATCATTTCATTCCTATCACCAAATTGAAACCAAACTATCCCTATTACAACATCTACATAAATTCAATAACAACCTCCTATGAACTGTGAATACAACCCCTAATTCCCAAAAGAAAACTCACAAATGAGATAAAATTATCTAATAAAATAGAACTAAATAAAATTAAACTGAACAAGAGAATAAAGGTGTGTCTATCCAGGTCTACTCATTAAAGTGAAACAAATAAAGTGTTCATAAAATCTATATTCCATCCAAGATGATGTGGAACAATCCATAAAATGAAAACTCCAACAGAAACCAAAACAACACAAAAAGAACCAAAAAATATTGACCCTTCATTGTATCACATTCAAGAAGAAGAACACATCATTGTTCATGGTAATAGAGATAATTGATCATGAATTGGAATACATGATAGGTGTACTAAATAAATGAGTATTAGTGGATGACCGGGTGATGGGAATCGAGGATGAGGTGATATGTGAGGTAGCAGGTGAAAAGATGTTCGGAGACCTTATGCGCATCAAATACACAATAATTGGGGGATTAAAGGGCGACATGAGTTGGGGAAGAGGTGGATGTGAGGCAGGGCGGCGGGAGGCATGGTAGTGTAGTGAAATAGGTGCATGGGGGACATGAATGGTGAGGAAGAGTATATTATAGTAGATCTTTTTTTAAAAAAATAAATATTTATTAAAAAACAATTAAAATAAAAATAAAAATAGTTAATGCTTGGTGAAAATTGAATAACAATATATTGAAAAATATAAGAAACATAAAATATTTTGAGAGAGTAAAAAATTAAAATCATTTATGATGTTTATTTAATAAATCCTTGGGAAAAATTTTACTTTGATAATATATTTACATATATATATATATATTATGTTTTTCTTAAGTGGTGATTGATTAAATTATTTTTTTATTGGGTGGATTATTGTAAAATTTTATACATATGGAAAAAAATAATTGTTGGTAATACTCATTATTAACAATAGATTCGTGGGTTGGTAAAAAACCATCGTATTAGTATGATAAAGAAATAAATGAAAATATTGATAAATTATATGTTTGTATTGAACAACCAATGACAATCGATATTTATGTTTGAAAAAATATGTTTTTTATTAAGTAGTAATTCCAATAAAACATTTTATATAATGAAAATATTCATTTATTCCAATATATATATTTTCTGCCAATAATGTTTTGTTGTAACAAGCCATTTTTTATATTTATTTTAATACCAAAGTCATGATATAAAGAATGAAATTGATCAATGGGGTGAAAGAGAGGATGCCTTACACGGAAGGGGACTACTAAATGATTTGGGGAAATTTCATAAGAGAATGAGTGAACATTTGGAGGACTATTTGGAGCGAAGGATTGAGTAACCACTTTCTCAAAAGGGTTTGAGTGATGTTAAATGGGTGTTTTTTAGGTTGATATATCAAAAGAGAGGGGAATTGGATATTAAATTCTATGAATTTGTTTCATATAATGTTATATAATTTAATATGAACAACTAACCATCACATGGGTTTTGACAAATGTTTTCACAACATAGAAGGAAACCTAGTTATTTTATTAGGACAAAAAACAATACAATATAATTCCAATGGTGATGTGGTTGTAATTTAGGTCCATAAAAATTTTGCTTTATATTATTAAAATATAAAATATTTTTTGGGATTCATTAAGGGTCTCAAAATCAATCAAATATCATAAAAAAAATATATTTAATTGGAAACAAAATTTGTGACATTCACTAACGTTTTAATATATATTACATTACTATTGAGAAATTATGAATTCATAATAAATATCGTATGTGTATTCCGTATTAAATTTAAACAGAAAAATGAAATGTATCAATAAATTTTGAAAAATTATATTTTGAATAATTAAGAATTTCTAATTTTGATAATAATTTTTATTTTATCAAAAAGATTCTCAAAATATTATAATATGGTTTTCTGAATAAAAAATACCCATTATATGAAATATACTGGTTTTTTACAACAATTGTTTTATTTAATTACAATAAATAAATTTGACTTCATAAAATCATATTTTCATTTTATTTAATAAAACTTATTTTATATTAATGTAGTATAAGATATCATTTATTTTATATAATCATGAATTCATTGAAATAGAATATTTTTTAAATCATTATATTTCACATAAATATAATTTTTATTCATCAGATCAAAATCTAATTATTATCAGTCCTTTATTTTAATCATTACAATGTAATAGTAAATAGGATAATTATGATAATTAAGTTAAATTTAAAAGTATATAAATTCATTATATTACGTTCTTGATACAAAAGCCTTTATTTCAAAATCATATACCCGATGATTATTGTGTGTGATGGTGATATTTTACTCGGGATGGTAGGGAATATATATCATTTGGGTCGTGATCTTGATGATCTTGAAATTCTCCTAAAAAGGATTTAGTTCTATCATTAGTTCATAAATGATTCATTAATAATTGCAATAAGAAAACTTGACTAATCCTATAGCTATTTAAATCCCCAATAAATTGGCCACATAGGGTAAAATCCTATTTATCAAGGCCATCACTCCTTTCATCTACGTTAGTTGGAAATTTTTATATCACATAATATAAAAAAATTAATGGTCCCTGTACAATTAAAATATAGTCATTGATTATGATTCCTAAGGGTATTTTAAATCCAATAGCTTATACCTAAAAAATTAAAAAAAGTTTTGTATTTTTTACAATAAATAAATAACATGACAAGTCATTTATTCATTCAAAATGGGAATAAACAACTTGTGAATTATAAATACACTCATAACAAGGAAAATACCATAATAATAGTTTCCTTTTAGAGTCATCATTAATTTAAAGAATATGAAAATGTAAACAAATATCATCAAATAATAAATAATTTTATGAAATATAAAATGAAGGATAATGATAAGGGTGATTTAACAGGCATGACTTTAATGAATTTAGGTGGTTAAAAGGTAGTAATACAACTATTATAATGTGAAAATTAGTCATGTAAGATTTGGTCATTTTAAATGTCTTTAATAGTTATAAATGAATCCAATGGGTATATTGAATCTGTATAAAACAATTTATGAAATTGAAAATAATATAATTATAAAATTATATAATATTGAATTAATATATATTATATATGTGTTTGTTAAGTTTTATAATTATTATTACTATTTAAAAAAATTAGTTCAATTCAATGATATAAAACAATACCCATGTAATGATAAAATATAACTATATATTGCAAATGTGAACAATGATAATTAATTAAGAATAAATTTATTTAAGGATAAATACATTTTATCTTAAAAAATTACACTATGTATAAATATTATTCATTTTAAAACCAATTAATAATTATTGAAAAGTATGTAATAAATTAAACATATATATGAAAAAAATATATTAATGTTAATTAAAATAATTTTATTTGCTGTGGAATATCTATAAAAAACATTATTGATAAAATATAATTTAAAAAAACTATTTTAATGATATGTTATCACTCTTAATAATAAAAATAAACTCTATAAAATGAATTTAATTAATGTGATTTTACATTTTTATTCAGAATACCAAAAGTTAGAGAAAATTTATTTTCAATTTTGTTTAAAAAGTATGTTACTTTTGAAAGGTTAAATAAATAATTTTCAACATTATTATTATGAAATATTTTTAATTATTATCTAAATAAATTAAAATGATCTATTCTTTAAGAATCTAATTAATTTTTGAAGTAATAAAATATCAAAAATCAATTAATTACAAATTGATAGGAAATATAAATAAATAGTCTATATGTATATAAATACATTTTTCTATAGAAAAATATTTTTCCTTATGTTATATTTAAATTTACATAATAATTATAGAATATTTTTATATTTAACTCTATTAAATAGTGGTAAATTTCATAATCATTGGGTATTTTTATGAATGAATGTCAAATTTCATTATATAATAAATAATACCATGAGAAATATTTATCATGATCAATAAGGTGACAAATGATATATATAATTTGGGTTGTGTTTTGTTTTCTTTTCATAAATATAAGACCTTCTAGAATGTTTTTTTGTTATAGAATGTCATATCCACATGTTTAATAAACCACCACTCCTATAACTCACTTACCTTCTATTTAATTTTAAATTTACATCATACAAAAAATTAAATTATTGTAAATTTTCCAAATTTTTCATTGATAAAGGTATAAAAATTACTAAAATATCATTTGAAAACTAAAAATTTATTAATTATTCACCGATAAACATTTTATATATCTCATAATGCAATTACATGTTTTTATGACATGTATAATTTAATTTTTGTTGTGTTTTCTATTAATGAGATGACAATCTAGAGAAGTCTCAAACTATCAACATGAGTTTTACCCACTCTATTAGATTCCCTTATTTATTTTCCTAATATACGAGTTTCTAAAATTACATGAAACATAATAATATAAAAACAAATGAATCCTTAGACTTATATTTTTTTGGTGTCAAAAAACATTATATATATTCCTCTCTTCTATTTCAAAAAATAAAATCCTAGATCCTAGTAAATTTGAACAAACACCTCCATGATAGAAATAATTAAATTTTTATCACCTTAAATTATTAATTGGTTATAAAAAAATTAATTTATAAATAGATGTAAAATTTATAACATGATTATTAATATATAATGGTAGATTTTATTTTTTATTAAAAATATTAAACAAAATTGTCATTGTATATTTAACAGCCAAAAACATGATTACTGTGTGGGAAATTGATTACTTCTTTTAAAATAATAGGTCATTATCTAGTCATTTCATTGATCCTCATCTCAATTTATATTCCCCTGTTTAATAAAATTTATATAATATTATTTGTTTTCTTGTATGAATATATTAGTCACTTCATAATCATACCCATCAATTTATTATATTTAGTTATTGTGTTGCCTATTTTAAACTCTATATTGATGATGTTTTACCTATAAATAATTAATTGATAAAGAATAATAATTACTTAAAATATTTTATTTTAATAATTAGATACTTTTCTGTAGTAAAATGGTATTTTTAGAAATTATAAATTTATTAGGATATAACATTGTTTCATAAAAATTCACTGAAGAACTATAATATAAATTTTATTTTCAGGGATCACATCAATATATATCTTGTAAAGTATGTATAAAAAACAAATTATTTATAGAAAAAATATAATATAATATTTAAAATATAATCATGATTATTATTTTTAAATAAAATTCCAATCATCGTTATGATGATTTCATAAAAGGAATTATATTATTAAAATATAATGTTGAAAAAAAATATAACAATCTATGATATGTTTATGGAATAGTTATAAATTAAATATATTAAATGAAAAATATTATAATATGATTCTAATAAATGGAATAAGTTGTCTATTTTTATTATATAATAATTTAATTATCTTTTATGGAACTTGAGAGTTATGGTAAGCGTTTTTTTGACTCAATATTCATTCAAAGAGTACTTATTATTATTAAAGAAATTATTATTATTAATATTTATATACATTTTACCCTAATATTATATCTCTCTATATATTTTATTGGGATTTACGTTCCATTCAAATAATCATATTTTCAAAAAAATTCGTGTATAATTAATGTTGGTGTTTATAATGAATTTTATAACCTCAACATTCAATCATGCGACATAAACCATTCCCAAAAAATTTATAATTTTGTTTCTAAAATATATTTCATTAGAGAAAATATAAATAATACAATTTATTAAATAATATTTATTTATAAAAAAATTTCAACTTTTCTTTGTTTCTAGATTTAACTATTACTAATGTAATTTTTTTGTTAAATATTTCCCCCTTTATTGAACTAGATGATTATTGTTGAAAATATTTCTCCAATATTTTTACATACCAGTATATGTTATCATTTTATAAAAAAGTATATATATTTAATTAAAATTTTATTTTTTATTAAAATTATCATCCATAATGAATATAATTTCTAACACCTTGAGATTTTAAAATTGGAACATCATGTTCGATTGCTTGTATGACACAAAAAATAAAATTAAAAAAACCAATATGAAACACCAACACATTAATATATATATATATATATTTATATTTATTACATATCTTCCACATTTTTCGATCCACAAAACAAATGGTTTTGATGAAACGTGACATTGTATTAAAATTTAATTATTCAAATGTGACCATTTTAATTATCTCGTTAAGATTTTGGGTATGAGTACATATTAGTAAATTATGTAAATTATATTTTTTACATATTATAAGATAAATTCAATAGTTATCAATATATTCGAAATAAGATAAGAACCTTTTTTATAGAATGATATTTTGATGAAAACAATATTTTTCTTAATAGATGATTAGTCATTCTATGAGAACATAAATTAACATTAATTTTTTTAAAAAAATTAAATACATTTAAAAAATTAAAATAAAATTTTTAAATATAAATTTAATATATTTCATTTCTTGAAATTTAATAAATTTTAAGAATAAAATAATGTATTCATGAATAATTAAAATTATTGTACTTTAAATGAGAGTTGAATTTCACTTAAATTTTGTCGTTTTACTAAACCTATCCTAAATATCTTTCAGTTAGTGACCAATTTATTAAATTTTATTAAAATACAAGTAATTTCATCTTAAAGAATGTAATAGTTTAGTATTCTTGGAAAACTTGATAATTACACGATCCACATGTTACATTTAATAAAATTAAAATATATTTGTTTTTAGAATAAAATTATTCCTTCTAGAGTATATATAAATATCATACATATTGTACTTAATAGATTTTTGATAACATATGGAATATATGTGTGAGATAAAATACTATGTAAGGGTTATGTAAAATATAATCTATCATCAATCAACCATTATAATTAATATGGAACGGTAAATAATTTAGTTCACATTCAATTTAAATAACAGGATAATGAGTAAAAAATATGGAAATCTAATTAACTGTAAAATCATTCTAGATGATCATTAAATTCAAAATGTAATTCATCTAGATGTAATGTCATATATAACATTTGCATTATAATTATAAAAAAAATATTGATATATACAATGATTAATTATTTGTTTTCATTAACAAGTCAGACGATACTTCTACCATCAATAACATTCATAGAACTATTTAAACAAAATGTAAAAAAAATTAATTCATGAATAAATGATTTTTAATATAAGACATTTTGATTCATGAAGGGGATATATAATACTGTGTCCAACCAATTATTGATGTTTCTAATCATTCATTTATATATCGAAAAATAAATTTAATTTATGAACAATATTGTTTATCATCATGTAGTATGTATAGATAAAAAATATTTATTTATCAATATTTCCTATATAAAAAATTCATTCAATATAGAATAGAATTTGTTGAAAGGGTAAATTTATTAGGATATAATAATTTATATGATAAAATTTTTTGATATATAGGTGAAATTAAATGTTTAATTATCGTAGTAAAGTTGGTATTTCAATGGAATTTTAAAAACTACAATAACAAATAATGAATGTGAAAGTCAATATATACCATTGAAAAATTGAGTAGAAACCATATAAATGAAGAATATGTATGTTATTAAAATAATATATCACCAGTGGATTATATGTAGAATGAGGGTTCTATCATTTATTTACAGAAATACAATATAATATAATCAAGAATATCCCAAGTAAAATATAATCTTCTTTTTGAATATAATTTTGAAAATCATTTCTTCAAAAATCTACTTTTTATTATTAAAAAATATTTAAATAGATCTCTAAAAAATATGTAATGAAATATACATTAGAATGATGAGAATTATGATAGGTAAATTTTTACCAGACATTATAGATCAAAATTACACTCCTTTATTTCATAAAAAAAGTTCAGAAAATTCATCTTTTCTGAAAATAAAAAGATGATTCAATTCACATTTTTATTAAAATATAAACTGGATTTTGTTAAAATGGAAAAGTATTTCATTAGTAATAAATTTTATAAAGTAAAAATTTGTTAAAATTAAATGAATGCTTTTTTTTTTCTATTTTTCTATTTTTTTTCCAAAATATATTAAAAAATTTTCAAAAAAAAACAAATTTATGAAATAAGATACAAATAAAGCCATAAATTTTAATAAAATATTTTCTCAATTAATTTAACTACTAATTAGTGTAACAATGGAATTATTATATATAAAGAAATTTAATATTTATATGAGATGAAAATGACATTTTCTTATTAGTAAATGACCAAATAATATCATTAAACTAAAATTCATGAGAAAACAATCTTCATTAGAATTAGTGTTTATAATAAACAGCTACAATGATCATAACATTGATGTGAGAACTAATAAATGAAATTATTGTGTGTTTAAACTATAAATTCAAAAAAAATTAAATAAAGAATAATATAATCATAATTCATTATACTCATAATCATAGAACGACATAATAAATGAACTAAATGATTAACCTAGTGAATAGAAATTGAGTTATGAAATCCCTTACATCATGATTCCTTTTGATTGAATGTTATTTAAAATCCATTATATTGGTCCCAATAATATTTTAACTTGTTACAAAACAAAATAAATACAAAAAATATTATATATTTTCATTTATAATATATTATTACCCTTGAATTAATAATATTCCAATATTTTCATTGTTTTGGGTGTTAATTGCCTAGTTTATTCATGTTTGAATCATCATAAAAGATCAATTTATTGTTTATATTATATAGTTTTGTAATATAAATAAATAATCATGAAATAATTATCATATTTATTAATCAATAATAATTTTTATACGATTCATGAATTATGGTGTTTATAAATGAATTACCTTATAATCATCTATATAGTAGGTCATACAAACACATGATTAACATTCACATTATTTATTTATCATTATAAAAGAAGGTATGTATTATTTATTAAAAAAATTGAAAATGAAATCATATAGAACAAATTATTTAATTAAATATACATACAAGAAAACATATAACATCTATCTGGTGCAACAATGAAATAAATGACATTGCTTTGTGAAGGTTATAGTCTACCAGTACACAAACGATGTCATTATATTTTTTACTGTAAAATTAAAATGATATAATGTCATTTAAATTTGTTTAATATTTCATTAATATTTTTATTGTTTCATTTTTATCTAATTTAATCTTTAAAATTATCCATATCACCTTTCATGATAAGAATTAGTGAATGATAGTTCACATCCCTTCTTGAGGTGGTGGTCTTATATACAAAATTGCATTGTTTTTGTATCCCCTATAGAGTGGAAAGTATATATATATATATGATATAATGACTATAGTGGTATAAATATATAATAAATATCATATATTTACTTATTATTCATCATTATACTCATCTTTATAAGCAGTTAATAAATAATGAATAACTCTTGTTCATGAGGTGTTAGTCCACCTTGAATAATTAGAATGATCCCTTAACCCATATTATGGATGTGAACATATTTTTATGAAATTAAAGTGTTATAAAAACATTACATTATATAGAATAAAGTAATTTTATCATATCATCACAGTTAAATAATAATTTAAGTGTCTGGATAAACACATACAATAAATTAACTAGTTTAAAACACTATAAAGTATTAGGTAATCCTCATTATGATTGATAAAATCATCCATAGGTGGGATTTCATCCAAAAAATATGATTCTAGGATAAATTATGGTATTTTGGGGAGCTATTTGGGTTATTAATGGTCAAAAAATTGTGGGTTTAATGTGACAGTTAGAGGGTGGATTGTGCTGCCATTTATAAGGGGTAGAGGGGACACACTTTGTATTTTTGAATAAAATTAATAATTTCCACAATTTAAATAATTAAAAATGTGTGAAAAATGAACAATTATTGAACCACATAGGTATAATGGTCATAATATGGCTAAAAAATTGTTTTTAGACAAATATGTATGTCATTTTAACATTATTGTTTTAGTTTAGACACCAGTAAAAGACTGAAAACACAGGCCATTTAATCTATTTAAAAACCATGTAATTCATTCAAATAGAATATCATAGTGAAAATATCTTTGATAAAAATAAATACAATATTAATGAATGAATTTATGAATTATTGGACATCATGTAATGGGAACATGAAACTTCTTCTATTAACTAATCTCAAAATATGGTTTAATCTATAGGTAAATATTTATCTAATGCTATTTTAAAATACTAGTTTCATGAGTCCTACAGATTCATTACGAGGATATATAATATTGGGTCCGATAAATAAAATCTCAAAAAATAATTCCTCATATATTTAATAATAAATTTTATTAGTGAATGATGTTCCTTATCATCAAATAACTGTACTAATTAAAAAATATTGATTTATCTAAAATTTTCATATTAAAACATTTCCTTCAGTATTGAACATCACCTATTTAAATGATATAAGTTTTATGAAAAAATATTACCTGAAAAATAATTTTTAATATTTAGGGTATATTTAATTACAAATGATAATATAATTTTTGAAATTTCAAATTCATATTATTGACTAAAAAAATGAATCAAGAAATTGAATTTCAATATTTTTCTCTGTTAAAATGATGATAAACCATCCAAATGAAAAAAAATGTTGGTATAAATAAATCATATCCCTGGGGTAGAATATATATAATAATGGTTTTTATCATATATTAAAAAATAACAAAATGATATTTAAATACAATCTTGAGGAAAATGTCCTTTTATTTTGAAATTCAATTTCCACGAAAATCACATTTTAAAAAAATAACTAAAAAGATCCTTATTTATATTTCAATGTAAGAATGCAATAAATAATTTTCATGAAATATTTTAATTACATAAATTCAAATAAAAATAAAATTTAGATTATTTTTTCACTTTAAAAGGTCGAGGAAATATCATTTCTCAGAAAACAAAAAGAAAATTCATTTCAAAATTTCCTTAAAAATTGTATTTGAATTATATTGAAAATAATAAATGAATAAATTAAAAAATAATCTAATTATTAAAAATAAAATAAAATTTACATAATAAAATATATATAAATTTTTTAAAAATTTTGAAAATTTTAAATATATAAAGGTTATTTAAGTATGAAGATTTACAACAGAAGAGACAAATGACATGAGATTTTGTTAAAAACATTTACCAAATAATTTATATTCTATAGGGTTGGATAAAACAATTGTTACATGAAAACATTATTAATAAATAGTGTTGAAAATAATTAAATTGATCTTTTAAAAAATATTAAAATAAGTTCGATGAACTAATATTCATGAGTAAGTACTATCGACTAGAATTATAGTGTAAAATGTCACTACCCGCCTTCACCAAAAGGTGGGAAGGGTCAGCAGATTTCCAGGCCCTTCCTTCTTTAAGTTGAAGGACAGATAACGACCCCCTAGACCCGCCTTCAATAGGTCCCGGAGTGGCGACCGGCACCAAGGGTATAGGAATTTCTCACAAATGGAAGGCATTACCCCTTTTTGTTTTTTAAGATCGAGAGATGAGATGATGAAACTCAACAACACCCAGGTAAAAGAAAAGTAAAGCCAAAAATAAACAATTCCCACATGCATGTTCCAAAAGTAAAGCCACAAGGTACAAAAGGTGACTACAAAGGTAAGTACCAAAGAGGAAAAGAAAAACAATAACTGCAGCTGCTCCAAAGGTCCGAGCTAGTAAGGTCCTGCGTGATCCCTGAAATTCTCCTGGAAACCTGAAAGCAGTTTTATATACGTACGGTGAGCACACAAGTACGCTCAGTAGGGAAAACCAAAGACTCTCGTGCACAAGTGGGGGAACGTACTAAAGTCACGTGAGAAAAGAGTAAACCAAACACCAATCAAGGAAAACTATCCACCCAAGGCCTCACCAAGGCACACTCCCCAAATAACACAAGTCAATTAATATATATAATCAGAGCACATCGATGTTTGGGTACCCCGTGCCACTTTCCCACTGGTTATTGAGACATCCTACGCATCAGACCAATCCCGCCATTCTCACTGCAGTCCCACTGCCACACCCGCCCGCACACACCTGGGCCACAACTGTTACATTTAACCACGCCTGCAAACACCTAGGCCAGAATAACCACCACCACACCCGAAGACACCTAGGCTAGAAAATCCACTGCCACACCCAAAGACACCTCGGCCTCATCCTGAAGACACTTGGGAAACCACCTGCCGCACACACCTGGCCAACCACCACACCACCCCGCCCGAAGGTTCTTGGGCTAATAATGGACCTCAGGCCATCACATCCTGCACGAAGACACTTGGGATATCCGGGAAAGGGAGCAGAAAATGAGCTAATAACCAGCCACCAAGAATAGTGTTGGGAAAAACACCCTCCCCCATGAAATGGGGGTGTTCGGAACTAAGTGCTCGACTTGGGTGGGGCGCGAATAAGAAAAAAAAACTACAAGTATAGATATAGGTAAAAAGAACTCACCTAAAGTCTAGGATTTTCTAACTAGCCTACAGAGCACAACCCCACTACATCCAAGTCCCAAGTCACGACATTCACCAACAACACCCATTTGTCCCATTCTTGTTTCAAGTTCAGTGATAATGTTTATGTTAAACACTACTGGGTAACTAGTAGGCATAGGCATAACTTCCAGGAAAGTAAACAGTCAAACATCAACCAAAACATCCACACCCAGTTCTCAACAACAGAGGATTCCACACCAATTCGTGATATAAACAAGTAACCACTGGGTCTTAAAAACTCATAAACACAGAAGCCACAACAACAAGGGATCTCATCCCTAGTTCCATAACCACCTAAAGCATAAAAGAATAGGGGATCCCATCCACTACCACATCTCCAATAATCGACTCGTAAGAGAAAACAACCAAAACACTGCCACCAGCACTAAGAAAGGCCAAACTTGTATTTTCATATTTAAAATATTTTACACGTTCCATGATTTCAATTCTATTTCGACTGGGGATAGCACAGAAGGTATTGATCCTGGTGCATTCAATTTATTCAGCTGGATATACGTGATTAACCGATTACTTTTCACAGTAGGAGTTGACAACAACAACAAGCCATTTAAAACATCGGAAGGCGTTCATTAGTGCACCAACAACGACCACCAATGGCCTCGATTTTCAGGAGGCATAAGCCAATACAACTCAACAAGATGGTCATAGAAGAAACAACATCAAAAATATAAGACAACATCAATGATCACAACCCCCTCTTTATTTATAGAATTCATTCATTATCTTTAATTAGGTCTGGTTTATCAAATCCTACAAAATCAAAATCATGCCCACCCCGCATGATACACAAAAGAGGGAGGCAAAGGAGAAATTCCCTACTTGTTGATAGGTGATCGGCGTCTAGGCCGGGCGCAGAACTTTACGGATAACGATGCGCCTGATGCACCAGAAGCTGTTTGTGAAAAGCCACGATTGAGGAAAGAGAAACCACGGATAACCCTTAGTTTATAAGATCCAAGGACGGTTGAGGTGAAAAAATGACACCGCGTAAGGCGCGGTGGTCGTGGGTTGACCATGCGGCTCCACTCGTCACAAAAAGGGGTCGGGTGGATTAAGCCGACTCATGAATTGATTAAGTATTTAATTAAAACTCTTATGCGTGTTACGAGTATTTAAAACATGCTTAAACGAGTCAGAATAGGGTTTAAAACCCTATTTGCGCAAAAGGAGCACTACTAGAAACAACTCGATAAGGTCAGGTGATGCTGATCGGTCTCACCGATCGGTCGCGCCGATCCGTCTCACCGAGACACCACTCCTTTATGACCCGGATTTTGGCAAAGGGAAGGACCAAGAGAGTCTGGGTCATCACATCAGATACCTCTCAAACTATTCTCGTCCTCGATAATTTAAACAACCCAGAAGGGAAGGGCGGGTCTGAACAACCACCTCGAAAGATACCTCTCAAGAGTAAACCTCATCATTAACTAAAGACACCTTCCTTTCACGAACCAAGCAACATACCATGCCAAACTACCCGGGAATGTGGGTTGGGGAGTCTCCTCCCCCATGTCAAGATATTATCCACTTTGGGAGGCACTTACTAGCCTACACGAGTTTAATCGCATCCACCTTAATGCGTCTTGATTAGGGGTTGGGTTTTCTCCTTCCCCATAGCTGGGAATTTCCACACACAAGCAGAGGAAAGAAAACCGGTACATTTCATAGCCAAAAGACAAAATGTTCTACCACAACAGGTACCAAAAGGAACAAAACTCAAAACAACTCCGGGAACTGGGTACACATCTGTGCTTCCCTCTCCCACGTAATGTCCTCAATCCCACCATGTGTCCACAACACACGAACCAAGGGGATGGTTCGCCTGCAAAGCACCTTCTCCTTGCGATCCTCAATCACCACTGGTCTCTCCACAAAGGTCATGTCATCCTCGTTGTGTAGCTCACCCCAATCAAGGACGTGTGAATTGTTGTGTAGATACCGACGGATCTGGGACACATGAAAGACATCTTGTATCCTTAGTAGTGGCGGTGGCAACGCTAGCTGGTAAGCCACTTCGCCGACCCGCTGCAACACTTGGAAGGGTCCGATGAATCTGGGAGAAAGCTTACTCCCTTTTCCGAACTTTCACTGCCTACGCCGAGGGGATACCATCAAGAACACGTGGTCCCCAACCTCAAACTCCAAGGGCATCCTCCTCGAATCAGCATACGACTTATGTCGGTCCTGGGCCGCCTTCATCCTTTCCCGTATGAGCTGAACCTTCTCTGTCATGTTCTGCACCACCTCCGGGCCAAGGATGCCTGCCTCTCCTACTTCGGTCCAAAACACAGGTGAACGGCATGGCCTCCCATACAGAGCATCAAACGGGGCCATAATGATGGTAGAGTGGTAGCTATTATTGTAGGAAAACTATACCATAGGCAAGTATCGCACCCATGATCCTCCTGAGTCCAGAACACATGCCCGTAGCATATCCTCCAAGGTCTGGATGGTGCGCTCTGTTTGTCCATCTGTCTGGGGATGGAAAGTAGTGCTAAGGCATAACTGGGTGCCAAACGCATGCTACAATCCTCTCCAGACTCGCGAGGTAAACGGTGCATCCCTATCCGAGACTTATAGACCTCAGAACCCCATGCAACCGCACCACCTCATCCACGTACTTTCGTGCCAATGAATCCACAGTACTCGACTCCTTGATTGACATAAAGTGAGCCGATTTCATCAACCTGACCACTACCACCCAGATGGCGTCATACCCTCCTTGGACCTTGGGGAGTACCATGACGAAATCCATCGAGATGTCATCCCACTCCCACTCGGGGACATCTAGAGGCCACAGTAGGCCGCCTGGAACTCGGTGTTTGGCCTTCACTTTCTGACACACTATGCACTTGGCCAAAAACTCTGCCACCGCTCGCTTAACGCCGGGCCACCAAAACTGCCTCTTCAAACCCTGGTACATCTTGGAAACTCATGGGTGTACCACCAGGGGTGAGTAGTGGAACACACTGAGAACCTTGTCACACATCGCCTCCGGGACAAACAAAATTTTCTGGAAAAGCATCCGGTTCTGACCATCCTCTGTCCATCCTTCCAGAGCATTGCCCTGGTCAACATGGTTACGCATCACTTTGCACTCTAGGTCTCCCCACTGAGACTCCTCCACTTGCTGAAACAAGGATGATTGCACTGTCATCTGATATAGGCAGCCTCTTCCGTTGTCCATCTTCAGGTCCAGGTGTAAGGAATCCAACTCCTCCATCGCCTTCCAGGCATCCGCCGAATCTCGGGCCACATCCTTCTGCATTCTCCTGCTCAATGCATCGGCCACCACATTTCCCTTGCCCTCAGTATAAGAGATATCAAAGTCGTAATCCTAGAAGAACTCCACCCATCTCCGCTGTCGCAAGTTAATGTCCCGCTGGGAAAAGATATACCTCAATATTTTGTGATCCGTAAAGACCAAAAAGCATTCCCTGATGAGGTAGTGCCGCCACAACTTTAGCGCAAAAACGACTCTTGCAAGCTCCAAGTCGTGGGTGGCGTAATTACGCTCATGGGAACATAGCTTCCTGGACCCATAAGAGATCACCCCTTTTCACTACATCAGCATGCATTCCAGACCCTATCCTGAAGCATCACACAACACCTCATAAGATGCTCCTTATTCTGGTAATCTCAGCACTGGGGCACTGACCAACTTCTCCTTCAGATAGCTGAAGGCTAACTGGCATTGCTCACTCCATACAAAAGCCTAGTCCTTCTTGGTCAGAGCTGTCAAAGGGGCTTCTACTCGGGAGAAGTTGGGTACGAATCTCCGGTAGTAACCTTCCAGCCTGAGGAAACATCGGACTTCCACCACATTCTTGGGTGATGCCAATGAAACAAATGGCTCAACCTTTGATGGGTCAACCTCTACCCCCTGCTCAGACACTACGTGCCCGAGGAAGTGCACTTCTCATGTCCAGAACTTGCATTTTGACAACTTCACATAGAGCTGGTGTTGTTGGAGGACCTCCAAAACTGTCCTCAGGTGCTCTGCATGGTCCTCCTCTGATCTAGAGTAGACCAGGATGTCGTTGATAAACACAACTACGAACCGATCCTGGTACTCCCGGAAGATGGAGTTCATAAGCCCCATGAACACAGCCGGGGCGTTCATAACACCGATGGGCATGACTATGAACTCTAAGTGTCCATACCTGCACCTGAACACTGTCTTCGGGATGTCGCTCTCTTTCACCCTCAGCTGGTGGTACCCAGACCATAGGTCGATCTTCGAGAACCATCCTGCCCCTTCAGCTGGTCGAAAAGATCATCTATTCTCGGAAGAGTGTAGCGATTCTTGATCGTTACCTGATTCAGCCTCTTGTAGTCTATGCCAACCTAAGACCACCACCTGCCTTTTTTGCAAACAAGACCGGAGAACCCCACGGTGATGCACTCGGTCGAACATAACCCCTCTTCATCAGATCATCAATCTGTATCCGCAACTCCCGTAGCTCCGAAGGTGCCATTCGATAAGGAGCCATCGAGATTGGACGAGCGCCGGGCTGCAGGTCTATCCTGAACTTGATATCACGTCGAGGGGGTAGAGTCTTCAACACCTCAGGAAAGATGTACATAAACTCACTGACGATCTCTGGCACTTCCACCATTTCAGCATCTACTGATTCCACTGTCAGCTCGGTCAACAAGGAGAAGAGAGGTTCCTCTCTCATGTTTCCCTTCGGACTGCTCCGCTCACCGGTGAAGGTAACACACTGGCTGTCCAAGTCTGAGAACACCACCCTTCTTCTAAAGTAGTCGATGACGGCGCACAGAGAAAATATCTAGTCGATGCCTAGGATGGCATCGTATGGCTGAATCTGTAGCATAAGAAGATCCCTAACCGACTGATGTGGCCCTAACATCAGTCTACATCCCCGAAAAACGAACAACAAGTCGGTCTGACCTCAGACTGGTGTACTCAACACCAGGGGCAGTGGATGTCTCTTGGCATCTAGACCCAAGGCACGGGCTAGACTGGGTTCAACAAAGGAGTGCGAAGATTCGGTATCGAACAAAGCATAAGCAAGAGTGCTAAACAGATTAATCGTACCTCGAACAACCTCTGGCCCTGCTGGAACTGCTGCCTCTGCAGTGTGTAACTGTCCATGCCCAGCTCCCCTGCCCCTTGGCTATCGGTCACCTCCCCGACCATGCCCTGGTCGAGGTCCCTATGGAGTTCCCTGAGGTCGGCCTCCTGCTCCTACGTCTGCCCTCGGAGGAGAGGGAGCTCGCTATCCCTGCTGCTGCTGAAAAGGTCTGGCTGGAAGCTGCTGCTGGGGTGGGTGTTGGGGATGACTGCCACAGCTGTACTGCACCTGGTCGGGGAACTAACTCCGGAGATGCCTAGGGCTCCCATAGATGAAGCACCGCGGTCTCGGGCTCGAAGGAAAATGGCGAGGGCTGGGGGATCGAAACTGAAACTACTGCGGCCTACTCCCCGCGGGTCGGAACCTAGAGGGTCCTGACGCTGGAGGCCTGGTACATACAACCTTCCCCTTCGATGGCCCCAGCTGTATCCCCTCTCGGGACACTCCTCCTAGAGCATGCATCTTCTCCACCACTTAGGCATTCATTTGGACCTCCATGTACGTCGGCAGGGTAAAGGGGGTAACATCATACTGGAGGAAGGGTCGGAGTGCCTCCTCTAAACGTCTTGCCTGAGACTCCTCGTCGGGAAAGCGGTCTGGAGAAAAACATTGGAGGTCCTTGAACTTGATCCCTAACTCCCTCATGGACATACTCCCCTGCTGGAGGGAGAGTAGTTCCTCCCTCTTTTCTGCCTTCATCGTCGAGGAGAGGAATTCCTCCCGGAACTCCCTCTCGAAATCGGCCCAAGCCACCTCAGACTCTCTCCTCTCCCCCAGGTAAAGCATCCACCACTGACGTGCCGCTCCCCGCATCTGGCTAATGGCCAGAGGAACCCAGTACTCAGTCAGGGCCCGAATTAGGCTGAGGATATAACTATCTCCTCTATCAAGCCTTCCGTCTTCATATCGGAGGTGCTGCCCTCATACTTATTGAGGTCCTGTCCCTGGAAGGCTCGAAGAGTCCTCTGCCACTGGTGGTCCTCTTCCTCTCGATCAGCTCTCTGCCGATCGGCCAAAGTAGTCTACGGGGCCTCGATCTCCTGTACCACAGGTGGTCGCCTTCCAGGTTCCATGGCTGCAAGGTAAACAAGGAATGCCTAAGCCCAAGTAGTGCAGAATATCGTCTTCAAAACTTCTTAAAATTTAATTTATTCTTAATTCCCAAGACATCCCAGAAACACAAGAACAGAAGTCATTAGGATGCATGTACCATTACTAGGGTCTCTACCCTGCAATCAGTGTGGTCTCACTTGGCCGTTCGGTAAGTCCAGAGTCCTTGCATTGGATCACGGGGGGCCATAAAATCCTGTGTCATAGCCGGTCTTCCCTGCCCTAATTCACGCGCCAAGGTCACCCAACATTGTTTCCTTACCATCCCATGCAATCCTCACTGTGCCTAACTCCAGACTCCATCCTATCTCTCAACCATCACCTCTGATACCATTCTATCACGACCCACCTTCACCAAAAGGAGGGAAGGGTCAGCAGATTTCCAGGCCCTTCCTTCTTTAAGTTGAAGGAGAGATAATGAACCCTGAGACCCGCCTTAAGTGGGTCCCGGAGTGGAGACCAGCACCATGGGTATAGGAATTTCTCACAAATGGAAGGAATTACCCCTTTTTGTTTTATAAGATCGAGAGATGGGATGATGAAACTCAAAAACACCCAGGTAAAAGAAAAGTAAAGACAAAAAAAACCATTCCCACATGCATGTTACAGAAGTAAAGCCACAAGGTAAAAAAGGTGACTACAAAGGTAAGTACCAAAGAGGAAAAGAAAAACAACAACGGCAACTGCTCCAAAGGTCCGAGCTAGTAGGGTCCTGCGTGATCCCCGAAGTCCTCCTGGAAACCTAAAAGCAGTTTTATATACGTAGGGTGAGCACACAAGTACGCTCAGTAGGGAAAACAAAAGACTCTCGTGAACAAGTGGGGGAACGTACTAATGTCCCGTGAGAAAAGAGTAAACCAAACACCTATCATGGTAAACTATCCACCCCAGGCCTCACCAAGTCACACTCCCCAAATAACGTAAGTCAAGTAATATATATAATCAGAGAACATCGATGTTTGGGTACCCCGTTCCACTTTCCCACTGGTTATTGAGACATCCTACGCATCGGACCAATCCCACCATTCTCACCGCAGTCCCACTAACACACCCGCCCGCACACACCTGGGCCACAACCACAAGCAGTCCCACTGACGAAATCTCACCCGCACACACTTGGGCCACAACTGTCACATGTAACCACGCATGAAAACACCTAGGCCAGAACAACCACCCCCACGCCCGAAGACACCTAGGCTAGAAAATCCACTTCCACACCCGAAGACACCTGGGCCTCATCCCGAAGACACTTGGGAAACCACCTACCGCACACACCTGGCCAAATACGACACCACCACGCCCGAAGGTTCTTGGGATAAAAATGGACATCAAGCCATCACAGCCTGCCTGAAGAAAATTGGGCTATCCGGGAAAGGGGTCAAAAAAGGATCTAATAACCATCCACCAAGAATAGTGTTGGGAAAAACACCCTCCCCCATGAAATGGGGGTGTTTGGCACTATGTGCTCGACTTGGGTGGGGCGCGAATAATAAACACAAAACTACAAGTATAGATATAGGTAACAAGCACTCACCCATAGTCTAGGATTTTCTTACCAGCCTATAGATCAGAACACCACTACATCCAAGTCCCAAGTCACGACTTTCGCCAAAAAAACCCATTTGTCCCATTCTTGTTTCATGTTCAGTGATAATTTTTATGTTTAAGCACTACTGAGCATCTAGTAGGCATATGCATAAGTCCAGGAAAGTAAACAGTCAAACATCAACCAAAACATCCACACCCAGTTCTCAACAACAGAGGATTCCACCCAAATTCGTGATTTAAACAAGTAACCACCGGGTCTTAAAAACTCCTAAACACTGAAGCCACGCCAACAGGGGATTCCATCCCCAATTTCATAACCACAAAATGCATAAAAGAATATGGGATCCCATCCCCTCCCACATCTCCATCAATTGACTCGTAAGAGAAAACCACCAAAACACTGCCACAAGCACTAAGCAAGGCCAAACCTGTATTTTCATATTTAAAAGATCTTACACATTCCATGATTTCAATTCTATTTTGACTGGGGTTAGTACAGAAGGGATTTATCCTGGTGCTTTCAATTTATTTAGTCGGATATACATGATTAACCAATTAATTTTCACAGCAGGAGTTTACCACCACAACAATCCATTTAAAACATCGGCAGGGGTTCATTAGTGCACCAACAACGACCACCAAGGGCCTCAATTTTCAGGAGGCATAAGCCAACACAACTCAACAAGATTGTCATAGAAGAAACAACATCAAAAGTATAAGATAACATAAACGATCACAGCCCCCTATTTCTTTATAGAATTCATTCATTATCATTAATTAGGTCTGGTTTATCCAATCCTACATAATCAAAAGCACGTCCACCCCGCATGGTACACAAAAGAGAGAGGCAAAGGAGAAATTCCCTACATGTTGATAGGTGATCGACGTCTAGGCCGGGCGCGGAACTTTACAGATAACGATGCGCCCGATGCACCAGAATCTGTTTGTGAAAATCCATGATCGAGGAAAGAGAAACCATGGCTAACGCTTAGTTTATAAGAGCCGAGGATGGTTGAGGTGAAAACGCGAAATCGTGTAAGGCCCGGGGGTCGTGGGTTGACCACGTGGCTCTACTCGTTACAAAAAGGGGTCGGGTGGTTTAAGCCGACTCGTGAATTGATTAAGTATATAATTAAAACTCTTATGCGCATTATGGGTCTTTAAAACACGCTTAAACGAGTCAGAATAGGGTTTAAAACCCTATTTGTGCAAAGGAGCGCTACTGGAAACAACTCGAAAAGGTCGGGTGATGCCGCTCGGTCGCGCCGATCGGTCTCACCGATCGGTCTCACTGAGACACCACTCCTTTAGGACCCGAATTTCGGCAAAGGGAAGGACCAAGAGAGTCTGGGTCATCACATAAAATACACCATTAAAATGATAATAAGGTTTAAGTGATAATTAATGAATAAATAAATTCGTTGTTTAAAATATAAATACCATTAAAAATTATGAAATAAAACATAATTTAATGATAATTTATTATAAAAATATTATTTTAATGATATAATAAAGAATTTATAAGGTCAACTCAATGGACATATATTCATATAAGAATTTTATTACTTCCAATCCCATTTGATTATACATTTCATAACCTTCTATTTAGAGGATTTAAATAGTTTATATACATATTAAAAACATTATTAATATTTATAAATTAATATATGATACATTAATGACTTCTAATTACCCGTTCATTAATAATCTTTCATTATTTTCATTATTTCGTGTTTTAAATTTCTTTTTTTCTTAAGCATGTTTCATCATGAATGATCCTGTTTATTTTCATATTATATTGTAATATTACATATATCATAATAAAAAATACACAACTATAATATTTAAAAAATAATTATTCATTTATTACCAATATTTAATGATGGGTCTTCAAAATTAATTTTATTATGATAATAGAGATGGTGGCCCATATAAACTCATAAGTGACATTCCAATTTTCCAATGATCATTACGAAAATGTGGTAAATAGTATTTAATACAGAATATTGATAATAATATCATATGAATAATATTATTGAATTAGATATAATTATTTTTATATAATCCATTTTTTGTGGTGGTGAAAAAGATTCAAATTGAATCATAATGGTTGTAGTCCATATTTACACTAACTATGTAATCATTATTTTAGTGTAAAAAATCTTATATTACCATTTATAAATGATACATCTGTCATGGATATAATAGTAATGTAAATTATATCACAAATAATAATTACAATTATCCTTATCACCATCCATGTTAGGGAATAGTGAAATATAAATTAGATCCACTCATGAAACAATAGTCTTTGGTAAACACAAGCGATGTTATCGTATCCCCTATGGAATCGAAGGAAAAAAAGATATATATGATATAATGACCCAAAATTGATTAATAAGCTATAAGTATTATTATATATATATATAGATGATCTGTCATCATAATCAGCCATGAATGGTTATAATGGAAAATGATTGACATATGTACTCAAGAAGGTACTCTGACGTACAAATGAATAATGATTTTGTAACCCATTTGTGGTATGAGGAGATAGGTGTAGGCTATTATAATAATATAAAAAAAATCAAATTATATTTAATATGATATGTTAATTATATAATAATGTATTAAAAATAATTGAAGGAGGTGTATAATGAAATAAAATGAAGTTTTTAATTAACAACAATCACCTCTTCTTTAGTTTGAAACTCTAGTTTATCACTAAATCGTCCATATGATGGACATATGAAAGAATAAGAATTATATGATAAGGGGAAGAAATTGGTATGTTATGTTGGTATGTTTTTTAAACCAAATCACCTTTATAGTGTTAATGAGTATAGGATAGGGTATGTCCTTTTATTAATGGGGATATGACACACATGGTATGTTTGACAAAAATTGAGTGCGCCCATGTTTCTAATTTTTCAAATGTAACACCCTAAAAAATAAAAGATTGAAATATTTTTAAATTATATATTTGAAATAAAACAATGAACATAAATTAGAATATAACATCCCAAGAATTTATTATATATTTTCTATTTTAAAAAATTTTATTATAATGAATGTAACACATAAAGTCAAGAGAAATATTGAATTAAATTTTTTTTTACCCTTAATAGATTGTGAAATTCAAAAGAATGGGTTTTCCTAAAAATAATAATTTATTATTATTATTATTTAATATTAATCTAATCCTACTGCCATTAATATTTTGGGTATGAATATTATTAACTAAATTATTGAAATTCATTGTATACAAACATTTAATTGTTATATATATTGATTATAAATAACAAATAAAATCAATAGAATCAAAAAATAATTGTTTTCTGAAAAAATTATAAATTATAAAAAAATTAATCCATATTGGAAAACAATAATTAAAAATAAAATTTTACATTTTTGTAAATTATTATGAAAAAGTGAGTTTTGATTTGTAAATAAAAATATCAAAATTATCGAATGTTAATTTTAAATCATTTTTCTGAGGAGTTTAATTTATTGATTAACAGTGAAAAACATTAAATTTTTACAAAAAACTAATATTTCATTTAGATGATTTATAATGGTAAATTATATTTTTAGTTGATTTTATAGTCACATTATTTTAATAATACATCATTGGATTTGGTTAATTGAATTGGAATCATTTTTATTTTGATCACATATACAAGAACATTATAATCTTTTGAACATTTTCGGTTTAAACCACAACTCTCTCTCTCTCTATGACTATGGGATTTATTTCAATTTTTTTCACATATGAAGATTGAATTTAGAAAAATGGATTCCATATTATTATTATTATTATTATTATATAATTACTAATAAGGTGTATGTAATTATTACCTAAATGATTAGTAAAACAGTTAAAATTATTAGAGAGATTAATGTAAAAAGTGGATTATATAGTGGTTAAACATAGAATATATGGTGTAAGAATGAACAAAAACTTTTAAAACTACCATTGGTTGGTTACATATCGACCCTTTGAATTTGGACTAATTCTGATGTGTTTTAGGGATACTTTCCCTTGAAATTGTCATATATAATAAGTTGTTTAATGAAAAAAAGTAATCATGTATGCATTTAATATCTATAAAGTAATTGGATAGGGACAAAACGAATGATGATTATATTTAAATATATTCTTTTGAAAGATAAATTTGTTTTTTCAAGATAATTTATCACTAATTTATAGAGAATAATTTGTTACATCAAATTATTATGAAATGAAAACAGAGTAATTATTTAGTTAATTATATAAAAAATAAATGAAATTAAATATTGTAAAAGTGAGGAAAATTTAATGAATTATTGGGTTAAATTTTATTAGAAGAATATTTCAGGTTACAAAACTGTGATCTTACACTATTAAAATTAAATTATTTTATTGATATTTATGTGGCAAATTAAATGAATAATGGCGAAATTGACATTATTTTTCTTTTACAGTAAATGATATTTTATTTATTGAGTTTATATTACTAAAAGAGATATCACATATAAATATATATTAAAATATTATTATTATAAAATTTTGTCCATGTACAAACCAATTATTATAATATAATTATTCAATTGTCAATTAGATAGTGTAAACATAGATTGGTTGTGGTTAATATTGTATTTTTATAAGTTATCTACAATTGTTTTAAAATTAATATCAATTATACATTAAAAATATATTTTATTAACTATAAATAATATTTATAATCCTTGGGTACAAGTTATCTACTAGGATCAATATATTATATTACTAGTTAATATAATAGTATAGTTAAAAAAATTACCATAATGAAAAACTAAGAAGGGTAAAATAAGGAAATATTAGAGTTAGGGTAAAAAATGTTTAAAACATGTGTTATATTGTGTTATTGTGGATTGAATATAGAAATAAATATTTTTACAAATTAATTATTCATTTTTATCCACATTAAGCATAAAATATATCCCAATAATGAATACTTTTCAGTATTTACAATATTTCCACTTCTCCTAAACTACAAATGGGCCCTCACACCCCTTAATTATTCACACCTCTCAATCCATTTGTATCACCAAAACTCAGACACAATATTTCCCAAACACCCCCACTTCAAAATATAATCCATATTTCGGGAATAAATCCTTCGAAGATGGGTTTTAGATCAAACTAATAAAAGATACTTGAATAAGTGTTTTTTATTCTAAATGAATTTTTATTTTATATTTTATTGACATCCCTCAATTATTATTATACCATAATTAAATAATAATATCAGTGTAATATATATAATGATATGTTTCTATGATTAGGGTATGAGCTAAAATTTCATAGACTTTGAGGAAATATGTTACAAATTCATCATTCAATTGCATAGTGGACTCCAGCTTCGTGAACCGATGTTGTTCATTTTTCCATCACCACCTTTAAAAAATAGAAAAATTAGATACTTATGGTTTAAAGATAAAATATATTAACATACCATGTTATTATTCTTTTCAAGTTATTAAATTACACACACCTCTATTGTTTCCATTTTTTTGGAATATGATTTCATCACATGACTATATGACAGAATACCCCCTTGTGAAATGATGCAATTCATTCATGCATTACATAGAATTTATTATGGATTAGATAAAAAAATATGAGATATATAAGATATAAATATTTTAATATAATTAAAACTTATATAGAAATTACTTTTCATCATTTCAATATTACAATAATATGAAAACAAAATTCATTTCTACGCACGACCTACAATCTCTATGAATAATGTAGTTCATTTCCTATCAAAAAATATTAACGTTTTCTATAAATATGTATATATTGAATGTATATAATGTTTACCTCATTTTTTAGATTCTATATATGATTAAACATGATCTATGTAATAATAATGAAAATAACTAGTGAAATTTTATTTTAAAAACATTGTTATTAACACCCAAAGTAATATATATAATGAAATATTATTAATGAACAAATGATAAGAAATCATTAGTGGAATATATATGACATTATAAATTAATTTATGATTCTATTTTATGAAAATAACATTTTAAAAACCATAATACAAAATTTTATATCATGTTCGACCAAAGGATGTGTAATGTAAGGGATTTTTTCTCAATTTACAACACATTGATACTTCTTTGTAATTTTACACCAATTACCATTTATATGGTGTATATATGTCACCTTGAAATGTATTATCCTGAATAAATCATTATTTATTGTATTTTATGTTTTAAATTTAATTATTTTATCCAATGTGATTTGACTTTAAAACTACGAAGTGGTAAAAGTTATTGATCATTCTCTCTTTATTTAAGGATTATTGATTCTCTCTTGAAATAATCAATTTCATGCCATCATTTATCTATTGACATTACATTTAAATAAAATATAACCATGTATTAATTATTTATATGATTATCTCCTATAAAATATACCATTATTTCATACGGTTTGAACATTTATTGTTATTTTATTAATTGGGGAAATATTGATAATTATATATATTTTACTCTATAGGTATATTTGATTATATGAAATATTGTTTATTAATTGATACAATTATTTAACATATGAATAATTATTTGGCATGGAATATAAGGGTTGGGAAAAGTATTTATGTAACTCAACAATACATTAACATGATTCATGAGACAAATCAGATAGTTAAATTTAAGAGGTTTCAGCGCATAATATTAAATTTTTTTGAGGATATATCTTAATCGAATAAGTTTTCATATTCCCAACATTTGATTTACAATAACTAGCAATTATGTTCATTCATAAATTATTTATTATTATTTTTTACATATTTGTGATGAACGAATTTTTGGATGACTTTCTATGTCACTTTATTGATTAAGTGGAATGATTTTTTATTTATTTAACTTATCATATTATTATTATTCATTGAATCATGATTTGAATCCTTTTTATAGAACTATTAATAATAATGTGAGCTCACCATTAATGATATTTTTTTCATAGGTTATGAAAAAGATATATTTACATTATTATTAAATGATGTATATATTTGATGTATTTTGGTATGATTTCTATTCCCAATGTAAAATAAAAATAATGCATGTTTAAGGTTTTAAAAATTTTATAAATTGATTGGTACTTTTGGATTTCATTACTATGAATCATTATAATGAAATAAAATATTGAATTAGATCTATTCTATTGGGGTCGTGATCTCTAATGTTGGTATCAAGTGATGTTTAATTGAAACTGTATAAACTAGATATTGAAAATCATATATTAGAGAGAGAAAATGATATAATTTATGGATAAGTGTAGAAGAATATACTTGTGTGTTGGTAAGGTAGATATTTTGTGGATTTTAATTATAATACACCGATTATTAGATAATACATGTGGTTGTGGTTTTGAAAATGATATTCCAAGGTGTAACAACTCTGAGATGGGCATTCCTGGAATGACTCCATCATCACCCGATACACTATACTGGGACTTATAACACACATATTTGAAAGTAGAACTTAAATTTATAACATGAATGTTAAATTATTTTAATGATAAAAAATAAAGTTATAACAAATCCATGATCAAGTTGTTTAGTGCCTTGGTGAAATTAGGACAATTTATAAATTTTACTAAATAAAACAAAACATTTATTTAGTTCTTGAATCTCTAGATTCGTAGTGGACCTAATATTCTCTTTTTTATGAGTATTCACCCGAGGATATACATCAAAATAATGGTTATATAAAAGGATAGTAAGAGGATGAAAAAGGTATATGAAACATGAGAGATTATGATCATCATAATTACATCATAATCTTTATTGGATTCAATATTTAAGGTCATATAACGAGGAAATGATAGAAAAACCAAACATCATGTACTAGTGGTTAACCACAACACATTATTGTGAACAAATCATGCATGATGTTCACAAAAATTTTACTTTTACTCAAGAGATACATAACCTTACCCAATACAGTAGAGTAATATTAAATTATAGGAACAACTATCCAATCATAAAATTTTCATGTTCTATGTAATTCCTTGTTCACCAGTCACATCTTTACATAACCATTATCATGTCTTCAAATTGAACATATATCAATCATAGAATTAAATTTACCAAATTAATGGAATGACATTAATTTCAAAATGAATATAGTAATGAATGAATTTTTTGGTTTCAAAATGATATAAGTAAAAAATTAAAAGGTTTTAGAATCTGTAATATTGATTAGATAAAAAAATATAATGAGAAGAAAAAAACTTGTGTTTTTAGGTGGAAGAATTATTTTGAAAAAAATATTTTCAATAAAAATAATTAAAGTTTGAAATATGTGTATATATATATAATATATATTTTTTTGTGAAATGGAATTTATTTTTGTAGAACAATAAAATAACATCCGTAATGAATATGGAGTGAAAGATGTAAACCCCAAAGGGCAAGAGTTGGGTTCAAGAATCCCCTTTCTATATGTCTAAATGCTTTCTTCACATTAATATAATGGATAATGAAATAAAATTAATTATTTTAAAAAACGAAAACCATTTAGAGATTAATTTTATTCGTAATTTTTTGATTATTTTCTTTTATTGGAATGTATATGAGTAGTAGAATAAATTTCTTCGTTCAGTAGTGTTCATTTCAATAATTTTAAAGATAAGTTCTCCTATAAACATGTATGTACGATTGTGTGAAATGTGGATAATTACCCATAATTGAGATGATATGTTATTAATGAACTAAAGTAAAATTATATGAACTTATATGTAATACCCCAAGCTTCTATGGTACGCTTCTCTTTGAATGATGTGATAGCGTGTGTTGTACGCAACATCGAGTTCTAACACACCACAACCAATCAAACTGGCCGTTACGAATAGTAATCCCTAATTTTTGAAATTTTATAAATTTTATCTCTCAAAATGGACTTCATTTTTTGATTCGGAATATCGAATTTATCCTAGGGTGAAATTTTGGAACCTTTCGGATAACATTTATATTTTGATGAATAGTGACAATTACTAAATTTTAATTAAAAACAAATTTTTAATTGAAATAATTTATATTGATAAATTATGAATTTGAGTGGTTTTTAAGTATATTTAGAATATATTTTTACCATTTAATAAAATTTTGGTCATTGTACTTAATTTTACAATTAAACCAGACATAAACAAGTGTCAATCTTTTGATAGTTATTATCTCTTAAAAACACGCTTTTTGTTTTAACAACGAAAATTAATTTTAAATTAATTTCTGCCACTTATGTGTTTTGAATTTGGAAAAATGGATTCCATATTTGGAATCAGGATGTTAAAAATTGTGTAAATAGGTAAATTTTATTTTTAGACATTTTGAATAATTATTTCGGTAAATATTTTATTTACCATGGTTAAAGGGTAAATCCGTTAAAAAGTGTTAAAAATAATATTATAATAATACTAAATCAACCTAAAACGTTTCTTAAACTTATTTTTGGATACATGTCCGACCATGGGCATATTTGTGTTGATTTTGGGACCCCATGGAGCCACTTGTAGGTGATAGGGACACTTTATTTTAATTAAGTTAAAATAAATACAAAAATGACATAAGCATATATCTTTTAGAAATATAATTTTTACATAGGGTTATATATGTTGGATTTTCAACTATAAATATTCATTAGAAAGATACAAAGATTTACCACATAATTGTATTTTATTTATAATTTTTAGACATTATATAATTTAATTTATTTATGACACAATGGTGATGTAGTAATTACCTAATTAATGAAAAATTATAATAATTGATATTATAAATACTCAAATAAATGTAATTTGAGACGTTTTATAAATTAGAATAATTTTCTAGGATACTATGAAATTTTAGGATTGATTTAATTAACTTTTTTTAGGTAATAATTCTGTTATGGTTTTTAAAAAAAATCAATTATTGAATAGTGTCAAAATTGACATAAAAGAGTTTTTAAAACAAATATTATATTATTAATTGATATTAAATTAATAAAAATATAATTATCGGGCAAGAGACATATATCTTGATATATGTATCATTAATGGGACACTTGGGGGTCTCTCAGATGTATATAGTATGTTTATTAACTATATATTATAAAATTATAAAGTGACATGGTAAGTGTCAAACTAATTAACTAAGAGTTAAAACTAAAATATAAGGTTAATATAATCACACAAACCTGTCTAAATCCTATTGGTTGAGTTTTTTTCGACCCATCACCACCGTAAACTTTAAATAATCCACTTTTTATCCATTAGAAACCGAATATGAATTTATTATAAAATAATATTTCTAGCTTTTCCAAAGGTGCCCCTCACCCCTCTTATAAAAGGGCACTCCCCCTTCTCACGAATTCACACATTAAAATCCTTTTTTCTCAGATAACCCATGCCCAAATACTCTATCAACTTCCCTCATTTCATCCTTGAGTCCTTCCTTTAGTCATAAATCCAACCCAGGGAGCCCTTTTGATCACATCAAAAGGAAGAACCTGAAGAAGTGGTAATGATTTCACCACACTTTTTCAAGTTCCTTTCTTCTTCAACTTCTTATTTCTTTGTTATTACCATTCTAAAATAATAACTCCAGTATATTATATATATTGTGATGTTATTATAAATATGGTACAACCATAATCAGTATTTTATCCTCCCTTTGAATTACATGTCACCATCCATGCGTACGTACGGCTTACCGTCTCCATGTCGTGCTGTAATTGTTATTCAATAAATTATTATTTGGATGGGTATAATAATGATGTGTAATTCTGGTAAATAATAAATATAACATGATAATGATTCTTTATATATGATATAACATCCAATTATATATTATTTTAATATCAAAAGAATGATATTGTCGCTCGTGCGTACGTACGGACTACCGTCTCCACGAACGCGATGAGATTCATTCCCCATTGTATCCATTCAAGTATAATTCTCATTTGATGATTAATAATAGTATCTAAGGACTTGATATAATTTTGGATATTATTAAGATAAAACCTATCCATGAAAAACATGGCTTACGTAACAAAACATATAAAACAAAATGAGTAAGTTAACACCCGAAACAACAATAATTCTAAGATATTATTAAAAACCCAATGTTAAAAGATCATATATGATATCATATTAATGTATATGATTATTGTATAATTTAATTACAATTATTTCACCATTATACAGGAGGTTAAACTACCCCAAACAAGGAAAAGTACAAGGTAAGTTTTTATTTCTCAATCTCTTTATTATCCAAGGTTGTTAATACGTA
Organism: Viscum album; assembly: GCA_963277665.1. Lineage (NCBI taxonomy): Eukaryota > Viridiplantae > Streptophyta > Magnoliopsida > Santalales > Viscaceae > Viscum > Viscum album. The sequence continues at coordinate 1,478,368,286 of OY728136.1, forward strand.
ATAATCTACTACGATTTCTTTATCATCCACATCCATGTTTCTTAAAAATGTATTTAGAATTTTTTTTACTATTTACTAGAATATGGGTTAAAGTAATTTATACCCTTTTTGACTTTTATAAGTGGTTTATAATGGAATATTTTCGTCGTTTTCCAAACATGGTCTTTTTTAACCTTTTCGACAGAATTAAGATAAGAATGTTTTTTTAACTTATACAGCGGGTGTGGCTATTTTCCTCCGTAATAAAATTGTCGAAGCTTCCCTTACAATCATATAATAATATTTACAAATAAAAAGTTTTATTTTATAAATATATGACTCGTAAATTATTTCAAAATAGAAAGAGATATTTCTTTAAAAGGAGTTTTGATTTCATCTATGTCAACATCCTTTGATGGATTTTCTGTTTATTTGGAGTTGATTTATTATGATACAATACTTATATATTGTATTGAAGGTTTTGTGATATGTTTGACTGTGGATGTGTTATTTTTATACCATTCGTGGTTTATGTATGAAGTATTTACATTTCGTATGCTAGTTTTAATACAAATGTTTAGGTTTTGTTTAAACCTTTTCATATGAGAATGAATTGGACATAATATGTGATGGGTGTAGCCCACTATAGCTCCTCGATGCATCGGTAGGTCTCATGAGACAAACTAGTGTCTTGGCACAAGGTCTTGAAAAAATCATATTTGTAGTCTTGGCACGAGGCTTTGGCTATGTGGTTATGATAGTCTGGCATTATGCATTCCATCATTATGAAAGTGGTTATTGATATTGAATGTGATTATTCGATTAGTAGAATATCAATGTGAATAAGTAAATAGAATTATTTCATTTTATTTTTTCCATACTATGTTTATGTTCAAGTTTAAATGGATTTTGTTCTAGTTATACATTGCATTAAATATTTATTCTTATTTATGAAAGTTTCCACTATATTGTTATCCTTACTGGGAATTTGCGATCACCCCTTTTCTATGTTTTACTTTTCCTAGGATGTGAAGAATTAAATTATGAATGTCTTACAGGGATAGTATGAGGGGATAAGAGTGTGGACTATGGAGACTATGTTGTTTTAGTTTTCATTTTATGATGTAATGTAAACATTATTAATGTATCTAGTTATTCCAAGGATACTAAACAAATCGTTATTTTGAGATTTGATCTTTCTTGTGATCATGCCAATGTTATGTAATAATGCACCGACTCTGGGTAACTAGGGTCGGGGCGTTACAGTTGGTATCAGAGAATGTTTAGTACAATCCTTGGAAGCTAGATTTAGATAAACTCTGATTAGAGAACACAGATTTAAGTTGAATTTTGAGAATCAGTATAGAAGAACTTCCTAGAATTTTGGTATTGTAGAGATTTTGTGAGTTTTCTGAGCAATACATCCTTGTCTGGATACGAGCAGGTAGAGGCGGCTCTGGCGCAGATGTACCTAGGAAAAAACCCCAAAAACACCGCTTTGAGCTAGACTCGAACGGGAACTGGTGCATGACAACAGGCCTTTATGCACTCTTGGTTACGACACTACCGAGGGAAATGCTTAGGATAACTCTCATTTTCTTTACAAATAATTATTAAGTGTTTATGATTATATACTTACTCAAAGAAAACATTTTTATGATGATGGATTATATCCATAAATAGTTCAATTTATGTTAACTATTTTATAAGTATGAAATTATGTATTTTGATTCATAAACTGATCTAGTTTATGCCATTGTTTAGAAATGGCGCCTACTGGAAGAAATAGAAATTGTATCAATGCACGCACTCCATGTAGGGATTTCCCTCCTGCTCAAGATAATTATAGTGGAGCTGGTGATGCAACTGGTGTTGATCAACTAATCACCATACTGGGACAACTCACTCAGGTTAGGTATAATAACCTTACCCGTATGGAGCACCCTGATCCAAAATGTGGAGGATCAATGTTAGATCACTTAATAAGGCAACAACCACCAACGTTCAATGGGAGTACAAATCCATTAGTAGCTGATCAATGTATAAGTTCCCTAGAGAAAATATTTTAGGATTTGGGGAGTAGTGAAAGGGAAAAAGTTGTCATGGTATTTTATCGCCTCACAGGAGATGTTGATCAATAGTGGTCATTGATTCAAAACAGGAAGGAAGATGATGAAGTATCAAATATGGAATGGAGGGAGTTCAAAGATCTTTTTTTATAAAAATACTTTCCTCGTGACCATCGAGCAGATATGGAAAGGCAATTTCTGAGTCTAAGACAAAAGGAGGATAAGAATGTCGCAAAATATGAGGCTAACTTTAAAAGGTTAGCTAGGTATGCTGGAGATTATATACGTAACCCAAGAAGTAATATTGATCATTTCTTTTATGGGTTAAAACCATTTCTCCATCGAGCATTAGTCTCACAATCCTTCTTGTCGTACGGAGAGATTGTCTCATGTGCTATCAAGACAGAAAAGGAATTCTCTAAGTCTTATGACTTTAAAGCAAAGAAAGAGAAGAAGAGATCTACTGATCAATCTGGGAATGGAAATAAGGGGAAGAACGGAAAGGTTGAATATCCATCCTGTGGTAAATGTGGGAAGAAACACCCCAATACTTGCTTAAAAGGAATGAGAGTCTGTTACAAGTGTGGTGAAAAAGGCCACCAAGCTCTTGACTGCAAGGGGAAGAAGGAAGCTACCGATTTCCAATGCTACAATTGCAGGGAGATGGGACATTATGAAAACGAATGTCCTAAGCGTTAGGGGAAATTACCTCAAAAAGGCCAAGGGATCAAGGCCAAGCTTATGTCTTCACTACTGCTGAGGTAGAAGCTCTAAATGACGTGGTGGTAGGTAATTTAATGGTTTCCTCAAGTTTAGAAAATGCATTATTTGATTCTAGATCATCGCATTGTTTCATGTCTTCCCATTTTTATATGAAAATTAGATAATTCGAATTTGATTTAACAAAGTAGTTGCCAGTTAAAACTCTTAAGGGAAGTATCATTGCAACAATGTTCTGTGAATCAGTCCCCATTAGAGCAAATAAATGTTCTTTATCCGCTGATCTCATCATCCTACCTATGGTTGAGATTGATATAATCCTCGGCATGGATTGTCTTTTGGACCATGATGTGAAGATTTATTGTAAGAATAAGGAGGTTATGATTTTTGGTGATGATGATAAATAACACCTTATCTTTAGAGTAGAATCGTCACCACCTAATTCTTATCTAGATCCACCCCCAATAGCTCAACTAAATTCAATTATTGGTGAGGAAGAGAATGAAATGACTATGGGTGAGGAAAGGAATGTTCAAATAGAGGATGTACCTATTATGAAAGAATATGTAGATGTGTTTCCGGTAGATTTACCTGGACATCCTCCAGAACGAGAAGTTGAGTTTTCCATTGATTTAATTCCTAGATCAAGGCCTATATCGAAGACCCCTTATAGAATGGACACTGTAGAATTAGCTGAACTAAAGAAACAACCAGAGGAATTGAGTAATAATGGATTTATTCACCCTAGTGTTTCTCCTTGGGGAGAACCTGTTCTTCTTGTTAAAAAGAAAGATGGATCTAGGAGGTTTTGTATCGACTACAGGGAGATCAATGTTATAACAATAAAGAACAAGTATCCCCTACCTCGCATTGATGATTTATTTGACCAACTGCATGGATATCAATACTTTTCAAAGATTGAAATTCGATATGGATACCATCAGTTGTGTGTGGGGAAGAAAGACATTCCGAAGATAGCATTTCGAACCAGGTACCGGAAATACGAGTTTACAGTAATGCCTTTTGGATTGACTAATGCACCCTCTGTATTCATGGATCTGATTAATATAGTTTTCAAGGAATATCTCGATGAATTTTTGGTGGTATTTATTGATGATATATTGGTATTATACAAAAGCTACGAAGATCATGAAAATCACCTGGGCATTATCCCGAAGACTCTGAGAAGACATGAATTATACAGGAAGTTTAGCAAGTATGAATTCTGGCTTCAGGAGATTTCTTTTCTTGGCAATATTGTCTCTAAAGATGGAATCTCTGTAGATCCTTCTAAGACCAAGGCAATCCAAGAATGGCCAGCACCTACGAGTATAACTCAGGTACGCAATTTTATTGGTTTGGCAGGTTATTATAGACGTTTTGTCCAGAAGTTTTCCCGATTGGATAACCCATTAACAAAGCTCACACGTAAAGGGGTTAAATTTGTTTGGACAAAAGAGTGTGAAGAATGTTTCGACGAACTGAAGAAAAGATTAGTCAATTCTCCTATATTGACTCTACGATCGGGGAATGATGGGTTTGTTATTTATAGTGATGCATCGATGAAAGGAATGGGTTGTGTCCTTATGCAGAATGATATGGTTATTTCATATGCATCACGACAGTTGAAAATTCATGAACAAAACTATCCAACTCATGATCATGAGTTAGCAGATGTGATCTTTTCTTTAAAGATATGGAGGCACTACTTCTATGGAGAAAAATGTGAGATTTATACTGATCAGAAGAGTTTGAAGTATATTTTCTCACAAAAAGAACTCAACATGAGCCAATAGAGATGGTTTGAATTTCTCAAGGATTATTATTGCACGATACACTACCACCCCGGGATGCCAAACATGGTGTCAGATGCTTTGAGTAGAAAATATCATGGAGTTTTGAATAATATGAGAATTGAAATGGATCCAATTTTCATGGATCTGGTGAAGATGGACATGGGAATAACTAGGGAAGGTGAAACATCAATTCTTTTTCAAATGGTTTCAAAAACATCTTTACTAGAAAGGATTAAGAGTTCTCAGACCGATGATGAATAATTTCAAAAGAATATTAAAGCTATGAATGATGGGAGATTGAGAGACTTTGTGTATGAAGAAGAAATTTTGAAACTCGGGAAGAGACTTTGTGTTCCCAATATACCTGATGTAAAAAGGGAATGGCTGGATGATGCTCATAGTTACAATTTCTCTATACACCCTGGGAGCACCAAAATTTATAGAGATTTGATGGAACATTTTTGGTGGGACAACATGAAGAGGGAGATTGCTAATTTTGTGTCAAGATTTATGATTTTTCAACAAGTGAAAGCTAGAAGGCAACAGCCTAGAAGAGTCATGCAACCACTTCCCATACCAGAGTGGAAATGGGACAATATTATGATGGACTTTGTCATGGGGCTACCAAAGACTCCTCAAAGGAATGATGCAATATGGGTAATTGTTGATTGTCTTACCATGTCAGCACATTTTCTTGCTATAAGTGATGATTTACCACTTGAACTACTAGAAAGACTATATATTAATAAATTCGTGGGACTTCATGGAGTGCCCCTATCGATTGTTTCTGATCGTGATCCCCGTTTTACATCAAGATTCTGGAAAAGTCTTCAGAATGCCTTAGATAATAAACATCATTTCAGCACTGCCTACCACCCTCAAACAGATGGACAATCAGAATGAACTATTAAAACCTTAGAAGACATGTTGAGATCCTGCTCACTTGACTTTCAGGGTATGTGGGATCAATATTTACCTCTGGTATAATTTCCCTATAACAATAGCTTCCATTCGAGTATTCAGATGGCACCATATGAAGCATTATACGGAAAGAGATGTCGCACACCAAAATGTTGGGATGACGTTGGTGAAAGAAAACTAGTAGGCCCAGAACTGGTGGAAATAACGATGGAAAAAGTGAAGGTAATCCAAAACCATATCAAAGCGGCTCAAAGTAGGCAGAAGAGTTATGCCGATAATCGAAGGAAGGATTTGGAATTCCAAGTCAGTGATCACGTTTTCCTGAAAGTATCTACATGGAAGGGAGTCATAAGCTTTGGTAAGAAAGGTAAATTGAGTCCCAGGTACATTGGAACTTTCTAAATTATAGAATGAATTGGGGATGTAGCTTACCGTTTGGCAATGCCGCCTTATCTCTCCAAAGTTCACGATTTGTTCCACGTATCTCTGTTGAGGAAATACATGCCTGACCAAACACATGTACTCACCTATGAGGAATTAGAACTGGAACCCGATCTGTCTTATTGTGAATAGCCCGTCAGGATTCTTGATACGAGAGAACAATTACTGAGAAACCGGACGACTCGTCTGGTAAAAGTCTTGTGGAGAAACCATAAGATGGAAGAGGCAACGTGGGAACCTGAGGAACTTATGATGAAGATCCACCCGAGTCTTTTCATGCGGTAGTATCCTAGAAATTTGGAGGATGAAATTATTTGATGGAGGGAAGAATGTAAGACCCCAAGCTTCTACGGTATGCTTCTCTTTGAATAATGTGATAGCGTGTGTTGTAGGCAACATCGAGTTCTAACACACCACAACCAATAAAACTAGCCGTTATGTATAGTAATACCTACTTTTTGAAATTATATAAATTTTATCTCTCAAAATTAAATTCATTTTTTTATTCGGAATATCAAATTTAGCCTAGGGTGAAATTTTGGAACTTTTCAGATAACATTTATATTTTGATGAATAGTGAAAATTACTAAATTTTAATAAAAAAACTTTTTAAATCGAAATAATTTATATTGATAAATTATGAATTTGAGTGGTTTTAAAGTATACATAGAATATATTTTTACCATTTCATACAATGTTGGTCATTGTACATAATTTTACAATTAAACCGGACATAAACAAGTGTCAATCTTTTGATAGTTATTATCTCTTAAAAACACGTTTTTTGTTTTAACAACAGGAATTAATTTCAAATTAATATCTGCCAATTATGTTTTTTGAATTTGGAAAAATGGATTCCATATTTGGAATCATGATGTTCAAATTTTGTAAATAGGTAACTTTTATTTTTAGACATTTTGAATAATTACTTCGGTAAATATTTTATTTATCATGGTTAAAGGGAAAATCTGGTTAATAAGGGTTAAAAAATAATATTACAATAATACTAAATTACCCTAAAACATATACTAACCTTATTTTTGGATACTTTTCTGACCATGGGCATCTTTGGGTCGATTTTGGGACCCCATGGAGCCACATGTAGGTGATAGGGACACTTTATTTTAATTAAGTAAAAATAAATACAAAAAATGACATAAGCATATATCTTTTAGAATAAATTTTTTTACATAGGGTTATATATGTTGGATTTTAGACTATAAATATTAATTAGAAATATAAAACTACTTCATACATAATGGTATTTTATTTATAATTTTTAGACATTATATAATTTTATTTATTTATGACACAATGGTGATGCATTATTTACCTAATTAATGAAAAATTAGAATAATTGATATTATAAATACTCAAATAGATGTAGTTTGAGACTTTTTATAAATACCAATAATTTTATAAGACAATATGACATGTTAGGACTGATTTAATTAACTTTTTTCTAGGTAATCATTCTGTTATAGTTTTTAAAAAAAATTAATTATTGAATAGTGTCAAATTTGACATAAAAAAGTTTTTAAAACAAATATTATATAATTAATTGATATTAAATTCATAAAAATATAGGGTTCGGCCAATAAACTTATATCATGATAGTTGTATCATTAATGTACCACTTGGGGGTATCTTGGATGTATATAGTATGTTTATTAACTATATATTATAAAAAAACAATGTGACATGCTAAGTGTCAAACTAATTAACTAAGAGTTAAAACTAAAATATAATGTTAATATAATCACCCAAACCTATCTAAATCCTATTGGTTGAGTAGTATTATACCAATAATCACCTTAAACTTTAAATAATATACTTTTGAGCCATTAGAAACCGAATATGAATTTATTATAAAATAATATTTCTAGCTTTTCCGAAGGTGCCCCTCACCCCTCTTATAAAAGGGCACTCCCCCTTCTCACTAATTCACACATTAAAAACTTTTGGCTCGTCCAAAACCTGACCAAATAATCTCTAAACTTCACTCACTTCATACTAGAGTCCTTCCTTTATTCCTAAAGCCAACCTAAGGAGCCCTTTTGATCAAATCAAAATGAAGAACCCGAAGAAGAGGTAATGATTTCACCAACCTTATTCAAGATCCTTTCTTCTTCCACGTCTTCTTTCTTTGTTATTACCATTCAAAAATAATAACTCCAGTATCTTATATATACTTTGATGTTATTATAAATATTTTAGAACCAAATTCAGTATTCTATCCACCCTTTGAATAACATGTCACCATACGTGCGTACGTACGGCTTACCGTCTCCACGTCGTGGTGTAATTGTTATTCAATAAATAATTATTTGGATGGGTATAATAATGATGTGTAATTCAGGTAAATAAAAAAATATAACACAATAATTATTATTTATATATGATATACCATCCAATTATATATTATTTTAATATCAAAAGAATGATATTGTCGCTCATGCATACGTACGGACTACTGTCTCCACGAACATGATGAGATTCATTCTCCATCGTGTCCATTCAATTATAATTCCCATTTGATGATTAATAATAGTATCTAAGGACTTGATATCATTCTGGATATGATTAAGATACAACCTATCTATGACAAACATGTCTTACGTAACAAAACATATAAAATAAAATGAGTAAGTTAACACCCGAAACAACGATAATTTTAAGATATTATTAACAAACCAAAGTTAAAAGATCATATATGTTATCATATTAATGTATATGATTATTGTATAATTTAATAACAATTATTTCACCATTATACAAGAGGTTAAACTACCCCAACCAAGGAAAAGTACAAGGTAAGGGTTTATTTCACAATCTCCTCATTATCCGAGGTTGTTAATACATAATAATCTACTGGGATTTCTTTATCATCCACATCCATGTTTCTTAAAAATTTATTTCAAAAACATTTTTTTTACTATTTACTATAATATGGGTTAAAGTCATTTATACCCTTTTTGACTTTTATAAGTGGTTTATAAAGGAATCTTTCCATCATTTTCCAAACAAGGTCCTTTTTAACCTTTTCGACAAGATTAAGGTAAGAATGTTTTTTTAACTTATACGGCAGGTGTGGCTATTTTCCGCCGTTATAAAATAGTCGAATCTTCCCCTACAATATTATAAGAATATTTCCAAAGAAAATGTTTTATTTTATAAATATATAACTCCTAAATTATTTCAAAATAGAAAGAGATATTTCGTTAAAAGGATTTTTGATTTTATCTATGTCAACATCCTTTGATGGATTTTAAGTTTATTTGGAGTTGATTTATTATGATACAATAATTCCATATTTTATTGAAGGTTTTGTGATATGTTTGACTGTGGATGTGTTATTTTTATACCATTCGTGGTTTATGGATGAAGTATTCACATTTCATATGCTATTTTTAATACGATTGTTTATTTTATGTTTAAACCGTTTCATATGGGAATGCATTGAACATAATATGTGATGGGTGGAGCCCACTATAGCTCCTCGATGCATCGGTTGGTCTCAAGAGACAAACTAGTGTCGTGGCACAAGGCCTTTACAAAATCTTATTTGTATTCTTGGCATGAGGACTTGGCTATGTGGTTATGATAGTCTGGCATTATGCATTCCATCATTATGAAAGTGGTTATTGATATTGCATGTGATTATTTGATTATTAGAATATCCATGTGAATAATTAAATGGAATTATTTCATTTTATATTTTCCATACTATGTTGATGTTCAAGTTTAAAAGGCTTTTTTTTAGTTATACATTGCCTTAAATGTTTATTATTATTTATGAAAGATTATGCTATATTGTTATCCTTAGAGGGCATTTGTGCTCACCCCTTTTTTATGTTTTACTTTTCCCAGGATGTGAAGAAGTAAATTATGAATGACCTGCAGGGATAGTATGAGGGGATAAGATTGTGGACTATGGAGATTACGTTTTTGTAGTTTTAATTTTATGGTGTAATGTAAACTTTATTAATGTATCTAGTTATTCCAAGGCTACTAAACGAATCGGTCTTTCGAGATTTGATCTTTCTTGTGATCATGCCAATGTTATGTAATAATGCACCGACTCTGGGAAACTGGGGTCAGGGCGTTACATTATATATCATGTGGTTATATGATATGAGGATGATTTATTATATTTAATTTTATTAAAAATTATTTAATTTGTTTTGGTGGTCTTATAACAATTACAAACTTATACAGTTTTATTAAAAAACTTATTTATATATTTCATCCAAGGAATTATATATCCAATATTATATATTATAAAATTTTATCGAAACAATGGCTCCTAAAATGGGGTTTGAGATAGGGAAGGGAATTTTTTAGAATTTATAAAATGATAAATTATTAGATGGTTTTAGGAAAATAGCTTGTGAGTGGTGGAATTTATAGAGAATGGGAGGGGTGTTTTGTCATTATTGGATTCATTAGTTTATTTTTGTCTCAAGACTATGAATATTTTAGGAATTATGAAATAATATATTTAAATGATGAATTAGTGATTTAGATTTTGGTTCTTACATCAGCGATTACCCAAGGAATAGTTTATTTTAGTTATAATTTTTATATACCTTATATTTCATTATTTTACCATTAAAAAATCATTTATTTTTGAAAAGTCCAAAAAAATCACCAAAACATTTATTTACTGTAGAATTAGAAAATTAAATCCATTTTATGAATATAATTTTCAAAATATGTAAAATATAATTTTTAATGTAGATCTACTTTTTCATGGAAAATATCCATTTTAAATTATAACTGATTGTGTAGCACTATGAAGAAATAAATAAGGTATCATAAAATATTCTCATAATCATAAGATATAAAAATATTTGTTTGTGAATATATTTTATGAAACTGATTTTTTGTTTAAATATTTATGTTAATAAAAAAATTATAAATAATCAGTATTGTTTTATAAAAATTCCAAAACTTAATTACTAATTTTTAAGATATTTATATACTTATACTATGATATTATTATATAATATTATTATTGATTTGATTCTTAAATATTATTTATACTTTTACAAATGAGGTAACTATTATATTGGACAATTTACTCTTCCAGCAGTTAATTTAATATTCCATTGGGAATGGTTCCTTAAAATCTAGAAGTACCTTTAATTTAATTTAGTATTCATTTATAATGTTTTTATTATTTTCTAAAAGTAATTTTATGCAGTTTATACTATATGACATAATTATTATATGTGAATTTCTTTTGCTACATATTTTTTTCATTACATTCACCCCCCCTGAATAAATTTATCCCCCAATATTTCATTTTACATTCTATGTTTAAAATTTCTTAGGGTACTTCTCCTCCATCACTTCGTGCAATTCCCATGTTTAGTTTATAAACATATTATTCTTCTAAAGAAATCTGACTAGGTGCTTAGTCTTTTTTCATGAAAAATTATCTATAAGGAGAAAAATCATCATTGGATTCTTCTTATAAGAGAGATCATTTTTGAACATTACCTACTTTGGATTATGTACATGTGAGAGAGATATTATATACTTCTTCATTAAAGATACATTTAATACATCATGTACTTGATAAATGGAATGTGTATGTTCCACTACATGAGCCACATCTCTGACATGATCGAGGATACTGAATGATCCAATATACCAAGGGATCAACATTCCTTTCATCCTGAATATCATTATCCTATTCCATAGAGATATATGATGTATTACCATGCCAATATACATAAAATATAGGCCCCATTGATGATTTTCCTCATAGATCATCTATCGACTTTGGGTCCCCATGATGTGTTTATGATTGGTTTAAACCTTTTAAAATAATTCTTTGGACATTTCATGTCCTATAAATATATTTTCACTAGATTCTTCCCAAAACACCAATGTTCGTTATATGTTCCCATAATGGGCTTCATAATTCACCATTTGAACGCTTAAATGGAAACATAAACTGTAAGAGAAAACCGCCAGAGGAAGATGTTTGTACGATTCCCATTTAAAGCCTATAGATCATTCCCTATATATATCATTTAGTATCTCAATAGTCTTCTAAACTTGGCCATAATTTTTAGGATGATATGTTATACTAAATATCATCTCAATTTTAATAGCATGATGGAGTCTTTTAAAGAACATAGGGATTAATATCTTATGTAGATTGAATATAATTGATAATGGTACTCCATACATCCTTTCCACTTTTATTATTTATACCCATAAAAGTTGATCTACTGAGATGTGCTCTTTAATTGTGAAAAATTGTGGTATCATTTTAAAATTATCCATTAAAACCCATATATCATTGTTTCATTTGAATGACTTTGAAGGTCTAGTGACAATTCCAATCATAATTTTGTACCATATAATGTTTGTATTGGTAATAATTTCAACACCCCCTTAGAATTTTGTCCTTCATCCTTTGATTGATAAAATTCTAGATATATTGATGTATAATCAGCAATCCACTTCTTTATATAGTCCCACTAATAGTTTCATCGGAGATCTGGATACACATATGTGCTCCATGGGTGAATAGAGAAGGCCGGGATATGTGTTTCATTCTGAAGATCCTTAGTTATCTATAGAAATGTGGGTACACATAACCGTGATCCAAATCCTACTATTCCATAATAATCAATAATAAACTCTATCTATTTTCATGTTCTTATATCATACACCTTTTTCTAAATTTCCCCAACATTTCATCGAGAATACATGATTTTCTCGGGGAGGTATTGTTGAGTAATCATTTGATAAATATTGGGGACGTTAATTACATAATTATTCCCATTTACATCATTTTGAAATATAAAAATATTGTATCCTTGTCAATTCTCATCATTGATAATGTAGCATGATCATTTCTACTAAAAGAATTAGCCACATTATTATAATTTCTTGGATTGAAGTGGATTAAGCTGTCATAAAACATAATGATCAATAACCATATTATCTAGAAAATATTAATCTCCATTTGTGTTAATATATAATTTAGGATCTTATAATAATTATATATTTCATATTTCACCACATAGAGATAATTGAACCTGATATTCTATGCAAATATCAGAACATCCAACATTAGATCCATCATGGGATAATTATTCTCATAAGGTTTCAACTACCTTTTGGCCTATGGTATCACTTTTTAATTTTCCACCAACATATAACCCAATACCTTAATTTAAGAATCACTATATGCCACAAAATAGATTTCCACTTATTAGAAGTGTGAGTACTGGTGTGGATAAAAGAATATTTTTTTAAATCATTGAAGAAATATTCACATTCACTAGTCTAATAAACCATTACTCCCTTCTGAGTCATTTTGATTGGTGTGTTTTAAAGTCATGAGTGGATCATCATAATTAATAACTAATACCTGACTAGACTAGTGAAATTATATATCTCCATTATAAATATTGATATTGACCATTATTTGACTGGATTTATCATTGAAGGGTTTATAAATAATTCTTTGATGGTGAAAACATTCCCAAATAATGATACTTCATCCATAAAGAACTCACATTTACTATAAATTCCATAAAGTTTCTCCAAACATAAAATATTTATCATAATATTCAAGGGTATCTATTGTTCCCCCTTTTCCTTATTGTATACAATAATATCATCAATAAACTTTACAATATATTTTATATAGTAATCAACAAATAATATATTCATTAAATCCATGAATAATGATGGAGAATTAAAGAGTATATAAGTTATCAAAATTATCTCAAAGTGTCCATACATTGTTCTAAAGGTAGTCTTGGGAATATCATTCTTCCTAACCATGAATTGGTGATATCTAGACAGTATGTTCTCCTTAGAGAAAAAAATTAATCAAAAGAGTTATTTGAATAAGTCATATCTCCATTGAAGGGGATAATTTTTATTTATTGTGATTTTTTAAACTCATAATAATTAATATATAGGCAGATTGATTCATCTATCTTCTTAAAAATCAGTACTAGTGAACCCTTTGTTGAAGCATTCAATCATATAAAACCCATGTCCGGATTCTATTTTTTTACTTCTTCTCTGGAACCCCAAACTCAATCTAATCCATCCTATAAGGTGTATTTGATATAGCCATATACCAGTTAATTAATTCAATTGAGAAGTCAACATATCATTCATGGGGAATACCAAGAAGTTCTTCTGGGAATAAATCAGTTTAGTCCCTCATAATGAGAATTCCATGAAGCATGATTCACACTATTGTATTAATTATTAATAATATATATGATTTCCCATATGGAAATATTATCCTCAATTAAGAGGATGATTCTTGAAGAGGATCCTCCTCAACCATACACATGTACATAACTGGAGGATGCTTCGGGATATGAGGAGTGATCTCCCATTCAAAAATGATGATGTTTCCATTATATATAGATACCCAATACATGCACAAAATTGGGTCAAAATCAACAAAATAATGTAGGATGTTATTTTATAGGTTTATCAGTCCAAAAAAAATTATTTTGGCTGAGTTATATATGTTGTATGAAATAATGTCCCTATTTTCTATTCCTAGATTTCACTCAACCTCTATATTTTGAGGTGGAGTTTGAATAGTTTTACTAAACATGAAATATATAAATGGTTATGTTAAACCAGAATCAAATAATATTTTCTCTATTCTTGAATCAGTAAACATCGTACCTATCAAAAATTAATTTTTTTGATCCACATCTGCAATAGTGATGGAATAAGATTTCCATTTCTTCTCTTCATTTTGGGGTATAAGTTTCTATTAAATGATTAGGAATCTAGGGATTGTGCACTAGATTTCATATTCCCCTTACTCACTAAATATTAATGTCACGACTCGTCGCCCGGGGCCCATGTCGTGACTACCCAAATCTCGCCTTCATTAGGCCAGGGGCTGGGGACTAGCGCCAATGGAGTAATTCCATAAAATAGGGAAGGAATTGTCTTTATAACCTGTAAATGCACACAACATAGCAAACATCTGGATACAAAACACTATGTAAAATGTATAACAATAGATTGTTAAAAAGTAAACGGGATGGAAATACAAGCCAAATTGTAAAGTATAAGGAACTGGAAGTACAAGTACAACCGATGAAAGGAAAAATAGATGTTGGGTCGTCCTCCAGAATTCCTACCTGAATGGAGGGTACAGATAGCCTCTTTAGCACTCCACTTCTATCAGTATCATCCATATACCGACTCGTCATAAGTTCCACCTCTGGGTACTGTCCAGTCCTGGTACTCCCAGCCTCAGTTAGCGCTGTCCGTCGTCTGTATCCAACACAATGAAGTGTGGGCATAGCTCGTGCATGGGTGGGTATAATGATACTCAGCAGGGTCCCTGAGACCCTCACGGTCTAAAAAAATACAACAAGGGTAAACCACAAAGTATCAAGGGATCCATCTCAATCATGAGGAAAAACAAAAAAGTACTGACTCAACTCCACCAGGATTTTTTTTCACATTATCGAAACCCTGGCTACTAGAGATCTCCTCCCCTTTCGAGTACAGTGGGCCTGCCACATCACACAGAGGCACTTCCCACTAACTTTCTACTACTGAGGTACTCCTCCAATAAAGTATCATGGGTTTGCTGCGTCACACAGAGGTGCTCCGCATTGTGGGTCTACTGCTACACCTAGGGGCTCCCCCTCATAGTCGGCATAAATAATCTTCATGTCGAGTACCATGGGTATGCAACGTCCTCAAGTGGACTCCTCCACCATGGGTCTACCGCTACAACCAGGCACTCTCCACAGGGCCAGTTGAGTCACTTCGAGTCCCACAGTAAGGATTCGTCAGGTCTCAGCCAGCTACTAGGTCTCTAAACTCTTCCTGCTCATCGCAGGAAGGACCCACTCCATGAGCTATTGGTCGATACTATATCTATCATGAGGTAAAATGAAGAAGTATCTCTATGGTCCACCATATCTTAGGGCTCTCAACGCAATAGACGGAACTTCAATCAGACGCATGGTCTGTGAGTTATTATCCTTTTAGTTCTGGGGGCCGGGTTGGATTCGTGCACGATCCAACCTGACTGTATCTCAACTATACCCCAAACTTGAGTGGTGTGTACTCAAATGGATTGTCTTGATCCAAGATTACCAGTCCCACTGATGGTTCGTCAAACGGATGCATGGTTCCATTGTTATGGCCAAAAGAATGTAAAGAGGTCATTATGGGCCCGGGTCCGGTCCGACCCGATCGGACCGACCCGACCCATCCTAGTCTGGGCCAACCTGATCTTGGTCGACCTAGCCCATTGGGTGTGCCAACCCGTTAGGTTTAGCCTGGACCGCTTGGCCTAACACTGCCGACTACGAGGGGTCGAGGAAGGTCGTGGGGGCGCAGATTGGTCACGAGGGTGCGTACCGTCCATGAGTTAGCGCGAGGGAAGCTCGGCCCGGAGGGCGCAGTCCGGTTCAGCTGGGGAAACATAAGGGGCGAGGGAAGCCAGCTCAGCCGGGAAGCCGGGCGGCTGGGGAGGCGCGACTGGTGCACGGTACGGCCAGCCTCGGGGTGGCTCAGCTAGTCCGGAAGAGACCGCGGGGGCGGTTCGGCAGGGGCGCCACGAGGGGGCACCGCTGGTTTGGCCGACGGTGGGGCAGAATTCCTCAGGGGTGGTGTAGGTCGCGGACGGAGTGGGTGGTGCGGCCGTTTCCTTTGACTTCTTCTTCATCATTTTCACCTTCCTCCGTCTCGAAGAGCACTGCAAAAGAGAATGACAGAGGGGTTGGGCCATGTTGGTTTGGTCTGCACCCTCCGCGTTTAAGGTGGAAGAATTTGGATCACAAGAACGAAGCACAACAAACCCTCTTGTAATGATTAATCACAAAGCCAACAAAAGGAAAACATATGTGGATCAAATAGATAGAAGTTGATATGTGTTCTTTGTTTTAGAAGGAAATAATCACATGAATATTGAATCATACTTAATTAAAAACCATACCTTGTTCGTTGTTTGTCCACATTGGTGGGATAAGGCGGACGTCAATTCATTATAGATGAAAACGTCTTACGTCGAAGGAGGTTCTGATGAAGAAATTAAAGGTCAAGGTCGTTCTTCGTCAGTGGAGCGTTCTTCATCAGGAGAGTGTTATTCATCGGGATATGCGGTTCTTCTTTGGAGAACATTATTTCTCCCAAGCTTTCTCCTCACCCAATATTTCTCCCACATTCCACCAAAATGAAAATGAAAAGCCAAATAAATGATTAAGTTATCTTTTATTTAATTGTTGAAGAAAATTTCAAAATTGTTAGGTTGGAATAATTTAATGTTAGAGGAGTTGGCACATTTAATTGCTGCGTTAGCAGAATCAATGTGGAGGAGGCCCATGAGACTCCTCCACATTAAAGAGGGGGGTTGAGGGGTTTCCTCTTCCCCCATAATGAGCGATAAACCTGTAAGATCTATATATGAATGTAGATGCAAAATATACAATACGGTGAATTTTATACTTTGAAAATTCCATTTAAACCTTTAAAAGTTATGTTTAACAAGTTTAAACAAAATTCACAAGACCTCTTAAAGAAACCTTTTCTATTTTTCTTAAAATAACGATTCTACCATAAAGAGAATAGAATCAAAAATATAATCATAGTAACATAATTACAATGTATAGGAAGGTTGTAATTTATAACTTTAACAAAGATAAGATACAAAAGTGGAATTAAAACAACTTGTAAATGAAAACAAGTAACAATAAGATTCTTTTAACACAAAGAGAAGGGAATCCAACAACCTTGGATAAAGGTTTCTTGATTTGTACTTCCAAGAATTATGTCTTACCCAAACTCAAGTAAGCCCTCAATCCAATGATCGATATCTGTCTTTCTATCCCCACATGCCCTCGATTTAGAAGGAAATTGGATCATCTATCTTCCAACCCCGTAAGCTCACGATCATCACGATTGAATTTTTCACGAAGCAAGTATGAACACGTTGTTCATGCCTAAAAATGTTTTTCACGACATCCGTATGAAGCACTGAGAGTTGTAAGAGCCCCTCTCTCTCTATAAATCACTTCATAGTTATTTCACATGAATGAAGTTCATCCACTTTCTACAATGTGTGTTTCTCTCATTCAAATGAACTTGTATTTATAGGAAAATCATCTCAATGGTCGGCTCCTTTTCAACGGTCATATTTTCCTTAAATTTTAGAGGGACTTAGAAACGTGGAAAACGTACAACATTTATTTTGTAACCGATTGTATGAAATCATTTCAAATAACAGAAATGATGTTAAGTTAGAGATAATTGTTATGTATAAGAAATCTTGGAATCCAATATCATTGGAATGATACATTAAAAACTCTAACATTATCAAGAAAATGTAATCTTAAGAAATCTGGGAAATGTATTCCTAGAAATAACATTCTCAAGAAAAGGGAATCATAAAATCGGAGTCACAAATAAACCAGATTCTGTATAAATAATATTGGCATCATATATACACTAGATTCAATATTGAAAATCGACATCACATATACACTAGAATCAAAATTGAAAATCGGCATCACATATACATCGGAATCGGTATTGAAAATCTGAATAATATATACATCGGAATCAGTATTGAAAATCGGCATCACAAATACACTGGAATCGATAATGAAAATCGGCATCATATATACACCGGAATCGGTATTGAAAATCTGAATGAAAAAGTTGGAATGACAGATCTTATAAAAATAACTGAATGGAAAATCGGAATAGCAGTTCTGTAAGTCCAACAGAATGAAAAATCGTAATGATATATCTATAAGCATAAGGGAATGATAATTACTGCTCTTAGGAAAAAAAATACAGAACATACAAAAAGTCTAACTTAAGAAAAAAGTGAATTTGATTTTCAAAATATAAAATGATAAGGAATGGATAAGTCATAAGATATCCTTATTGACTCAACAATTCCCCCCTTTTGGAAAGCACAAACAACTTTTCTAAGGAAGAATATATTGACCTAGGTAAACAAGTAAGAAAAACTTATCTCCTGATTTGAATGAAATTATAAATAAATACGACTAACTCCCCCTTAGGCCACGTTTCCCAAGGATCATATTCATGATCTTTGAAGTATTGGTTTTCTTAAGGGAATAACTCCCCCATATATAAACATATATTCTTAAAAGAAAACTCCCACATACTTAGACATTGTCTTTTCTTTACAGACTCCCCCTTAATAGATTCTCCCACTCATAGATTAAATACTTCCATGAAATAAATTCTCCCCCTTTTTGATTTTCAAAAAGAGGGAAAGGAATTGATATGTATAAGATGTACCTGACAGTTTAAGCAAGAATACATCTGAAAACAAAAGAAATATATGCAATAATTTTCTTAAGAAAATTTTAGAAATAAGGTTTATATTAAAAAAACACTATAATGTAAATAAAAGTCATCCATTCTTCTTCTACTCAGACAACATCATTTTTATCAGGGATTTGAGCTTCTTTACTTTCTTATAATAATCATGAAACTTTTTTAGCAAGATCTCCTGATCCTAGGTCTTTTTTTCAAAAGCCAAAATTCTTTCTTCTTGAGAAGCAACCTTTTACTCTAATTCAGCTCTGACTTCATTTTCACTGCTAACAGACCAGGAAAAAGAATTGAGTTGACTACACTTCTCAGATATTGAATCCTTAACCTTCTTGAATTAGATTTCACAATAATTAAAATCACCCTTTGTTGAATCCAGGAAATCACCAAACTTACAGAGCTCTTCATTGATGGTTTTGGTGTGGTTAAATTCTTTCTTACAAGTTACCTGTTGTGCATTGTAATCAATCGAAATATTCCTAATGTCTACTTCTTGCTTGACAACCATTTCTATAAGCATATTGGTCGATTCAGTCTTTTGGATCAGTGTTTCTGGCATCATTTGACTCTGGGCATCTATGTTTTCAAGAACCAGAATTGTACTCACCAAATTTCTTAAATATATCTTGACAAATTCATTTTCAATAGATGAAGAGGAATTTAATCCTGAATCATCATTTACTTTCTCGGATCATTTTGGAGTCAAGGAATCTAGTTTTTCTAATCTCTTGGAGGACTTCTGAGGTGTTTCTTTATCTTATAAGGCAATCATGACACTCTTTCCATTGAGAGAATTTCGAAAAAATGATTGTTCATCTGTAACTTGGATTAAATTTAGATCTCCTTGTTCATATTCTTCTTTTTCAAACTCATGTTGCTGAGATCCTCCTTGTCCCTCTTCCTGTTGAAATTCTTCCTCTGCTTCACCTTTTTGTTCAACCTGTTCTTTCTCAACCTCTAATTCTAGTTCAAATTCAACTTCTTCATCATCTTCAACTTCATCATCTTCCTCTACTTCTATTTCATCCTCACGTTCTTCTTCAACTTGTTATTTGACTTGTTCTATTGAAACGGATTTGGAAACTGAACTCGAAGGGGTTTCAACAAAATATTCCACTTCCCTTAGAACATCATCATCATCTTCTTGACCTATCTGATATTATACTTCTTAAAAACATGTTTTGATAAAGCTTGGACTTTCTTATCTTTCTGGATTTTCGGAGTTGTCACTGGCTTCATATGAGAAACTTTAAATTCTTTAAATTGTGGAGACTTATTTTCCATGGATTTCTATAAAGACTGGTACACTAAAGCATCTGAGGATTTCATCTTTAACTTCTTCTCCTTCTTTTATTTTTCAATATTTCCATATTCCTTGATTTTTAGAGCCTTAGCCTCCGGTGGATTAAAACCAAAATAAGGATCTACTTCCTCTCTAGTGTCTGCCATTTCTCTTCAATTTGAAACTATTGCATCTGAATAAGATTTTGGTTTCTTAGTAGGAGGAGGTGCTGATACCGGAACATCAAGAACTGATACAGGAGAACATGGTTCTTCAAGTTTCCTTTTCCTAGGAACTAACATTGAGGATTCTGGTACATCACCCTTGTCTTGAACAACTTTTTCTTCAATGTTTTTGGATTTTAGGATAAACTCTACCACCATCCTCCTTAGAGTGTCTTCACTAATAAATAATATCTTGAACGACTTTGAGACTGATCGACTTGGAATATTCAGCTCTTGAAGACACATAACAATTATCTTGGAAATAGTTTCTGCGTATATAAGGATCTAAGATCTGATAGATCCGCCTTTAATTTCTTGGATGGTGAGAAAATTTTATTTCACAAAGTTGATCTTCCTTAGGTTGAAAAGGAATTATAAGAAAAATATATCACATATCTTCAAGGAATATTTATATCCCTTTATTGGAATAAGAAATCCTTGCATCCAAAGGGCGATGATCTTGTGATTTGTTGAGAGATTCGTCATCTTCAGATAGGTGAAACTACTATTTTCTTGTCCTACGGGTAATACTACCTGAAGGGTAGGTACAAATATCCTCCACAACACACCACGTCCGTCTATATCCTCTGTGTACTATCATGCTGTGTGGTCCAACTCTGGGTACCGTCCAGTCCTCGTACACTCAGCCTCGGTCAGCGCTGTCTGTCGTCTGCATCCGACACAACGAGGTGTGGGTACAGCTCGTGCAGGGGTGACTATAATGATACTCATTAGGCACCCCTAGACCCTCAAGGTGTCAAAATAACAATCAAGTATAAACAAAAAGTAATAAAACAACAGATAACCACACTTAGGTATATGTCCATACATATACCTAAGTTATCATGTAATCTATCTCAATCATGAGGTAAAATCAAAAGATAATAACTCAGCTCAACTAGGATTTATATTATCGAAACCACTACTGCTGGATAACTTCTCCTCTAACGAGTACAGTGGGCCTGCCGCCACAACCAGACGCTTCCCACTAACCTTGGACTTGAGAGGTACTCCACCTATTGAGTACAACTTGTCTACCATACTCACACAGAGGCGCTCCCCGCTGTGGGTCTACCACCAACTACCAGGCACTCTCCCTAATACCCTACAGAGGTAATACTCCTATCGAGTACTGTTGGTCTACCGCAAACTACCAGCCGCTCCTCCACCATGGGTCCACTGCATCTACGAGGTGCTCCCCACTGGGCTAGTCGAATCACTCCGAGTCGAATTGGTGAAGTAGTCATCTGGTCTCAGCCAGATACTAGGTCTCTGTACTCTGCTCGCTAATCTTCAATGGGTCCCCACTATGTGCTACAGGTCAAAACTCTTACTTTCATGAAGTCCCACGTTGATGTAACTTAATGGTCTGCCTCATCATAGGGGTCTCAATGCAACAGAGGACACGTCAATCAGACGCCCGATCTTTGAGTTATAAATTTTAGTCCTAGGGGCCTGATTGGATTCATGTATGATCCAACCTGACCGTATCTCAACATTAACCCAAACTCCAAGGGGGTATACTCAAATGGACCATCATGTTCCATGAAAACCACTGCCGCTGATGGTTCTTCAAATGGACATGTAGTTCCAAAGATATGGCCAAAGGGATAAACAATCAATAATAGGCTTTGGCCCTGTCCGACCCGATCGGGCCGACTCAGTCCAAACCAGACTGGGTTTGATGCAGCCTATTGTGTGGGTCAGCCCGCTCGATTTGTCCTGGTACGTTGTGCCCGGCCCCAGGGACTGCGGGGGAGGTTCGGCCCAGAGGTTGCTACGTAGGCAACTCGGCCCTGAGGCTGGGTCCAATTCATCCAGCACCACGTGGGGAACAGCTCGGGAGGCTCATCCCGGAATGTCAAGCTAGTTCAGCCAGGGACACCGTGAAGGACATCGCGATCCATCTCAGGTGGCCAGTGTGGCTCAGCCAGGTCAGCAGGGAGCCAGGGGTTCAGGCAGGGTGTGCGGGGTGCAGGCAGGCCAGCAATGCACTGATAGGGGGCGCAGGGTGCAGTCAGGGCGTTTGGGGAGGCGGCAGTGTGCGCGGGGCACCGCAAGGGTGTGTGGGGGCGCCGCCAGGGTGCGTGGGGCGCTGGCATGGTTCACGGGGAACCAATATGGAAAGGGAAGGTTGTGCGGGGCGGGGGCATGCCGCAGGGCGGTGGCCAGTGGCGGCCAGCCATGCCAGGTCAACGCAGCACAGGCCTGAGGTGTTCGTCCGGGAACACCGGTGTGCTGTAGGGGAAGCGCGGTTCGCAGAGGCCACAGGTAGTGCGACCTTTTTTGTTGCCTCCTTCGTCGCCTCATTCCCGCTTCGATTAACACCACAATAAAGAAGAATTTACGGAGGATGTCGGGCCATGTTAAGTTGGCCCGCATCATCCGCGTTTAAGATGGTATCAAAAGGTTCATCTGATATAGAAGATGAAAAACAATTAATTACATCACTTTTCATCGATTCCTTTCATTCTATGTATATAAGAAGAAAATAAAAGCATCAACATTCAATAACCCCTTGCCTAGATTGTCGGTCATTGAATTTGAAGTTGCAGAAAGAAGACGAAGTCGCCCTTTGTTTGTCGCTTCCACCATGCACTCCTAATTCGGAGATGCATTGACTCTGGAAGATGCTCTACATCAGTAGGATCTATGGAAGTATGTCAAATAAAAACAGTCACCGACATTCTTCGTTGGGAGAACATGTTCTTTGTTAATCGTTCTTTGTTATTCATTGGGAGAATGGTTCTTCATTGGGAGTTATCTCCCAATGATCCTCTAATCCATCTCTGCCAACAAATGAAAAGCTATCCCCTCCAAATAAAATATTGTCTTTTATATTATATTATTGAGTTTAGAATTTGAATTGTGGAGTTTAATTAAATGAGATGTCATGTTTAATTAATGGAGATGAGTATGCTTAATAAACTATGCATTGGCACAACACCTAGAAAGTGGGGAATTAATTACATGGCTCCACCTCATTAAAGATTGAGAGTTTTCATGAATTAATTTAGGGGATACCAAGAGGCTCTTCCAATTTAATGAGGTAGAGTTGAGCGGTTTTATCCTCCACCATCAATAGGGGTCGGGTGGTCCCCACCCCTATTATTCAAATGAGAGGTTATGCGGTCTTGGGTGGTCCCCAAGTCATAACCTCTCGTGGGAGGTAATTTTTGGGTGGACCCCACCACTATAACCTCTCATGGGAGGTTAAGGTGTGGTGGTCCTACCTCCAACTCCCATGAGTAGGTTTTGACCACCAACACTCTCTTAGTGGCTTAAATTAAATAAAGTGTAGCTACACATTATTTTATTATATTTTTTTATGAACACCCAAACAATTATCCTCAACTCTCGACTCACCGCCATCGAAGTGAAAGTATTCTTAAGAGAATATCGGTGATGCGAGTTCAATAGTGCCCTCACATTTCAATTCCGAAAACTAGTTCAAATGTTATAAAAACCCTCTCGTATGTTCACTGAACGTACCCGAACAAAACATTAGAAATTGATTCTAGGAACACCGGGCCTCAGAATCATGCACCGTAAATTTTTTCGGACTTGTAAAATTCCCATGTATTTATGAAAAACATTTCCATGGAATTTCTAGGTCTTTACATTCTCCCCACCTAAGGGATTTACGTCCCAGTTAGCTATAAATTGAACTATGGGAACAAGTGGGGGTACTGAGCACGCATCTGAGTCTCCTGCTCCCATGTGCTCTCTTGGAGGTTCCCTTGCTGCCAGCATATGCACACTAGAGGTATTGAACTTTCACGTATGACCCGCTCCTGTCGGTCCTCAATCTCCACTGTAACTTCTGTGAAAGTCGACCCATCATCGACGTCCATCTTTCCATGGTCGATAATGTGGGAACGGTCATTCACGTATCTCCTTAGCTGAGATACATGGAATAATTTTTGCACACAGTGCAACTTAGGTGGAAGATCTAGGTGGTATGCCACCTCACATACTCTGCATAGGAATAGGAAAAGTCCGATTAATCTCAGAGATAACATGTCACCTTGTCCAAATATCCATAGACCTCATCGAGGTGTGACCCATAGAAAGACATGGTCGCCATCCTAGAATTATAGATGTCTTCACCTCCTTTCACCATATGACTCCTGCCTGCTCTATGCAGTCTTCATCCACTCCTGGATGATCTACACCTTCTTTCGTGGTAGCTCGTACCATATATGGTCACACCAGTAGTCACTCCCCAGGGTCTGTCCAGCACAATGGTGATCTACATGGTCACCCGTACAAGGCCTCAAAAGGTTCCATCCCAATGGTGGACTGATAGTTGTTGTTGAACGCAAACTCCACCAATGGAAACTGATTCTCCTAGCTATGATCGAATTTGATGACACAATCACATTGCATGTCCTCGAGGGTATGAAGGGTCTGCTCAGTCTGACCATCCACCTGAGGATGGAAGGCAGTGCTCAGACGTAGCTATGTCCCAAAAGCATGCTGCAACCCCTTCCATAGCCGAGATGTAAACTGTGTGTCACGATCGTAGACAATCGTTGAAAGTATTCCATGTAGCCGCTCAATATTATTCACATAGAGGCATCCCATGCTTTCTACAGAACCCTAATATCTAATCAGTAGGAAGTGGGCCGACTTGGTGAGTCGGTCGACGATCACACAAATCAAGTAGTGACCCCTGGATGTTTGTGGAAGACCTGTCACGAAGTCCATGGATATCCCATCCCACTTCCACTCTTGGACCTATAAATGTTGTAAAAAGCCTGCTGTAACCTGGTGCTCCTCCTTCACTTTATGACAAGTGAGGCATTGATAGACAAACTCCGTTACCACCTTATTTATACCTGGCCACCAGTGCTATAATCTAAGGTCCTCATACATCTTCCCCACTACTGGATATACCGCTAAAGGGGATGTGTGGAACACCCTAAACACTTTTTCCTAAAGTGACACTCGTACCATAGTATGTCCTTATAAGAGGATGAAGTGATCCCCACCTTATGAAAATCCAATAGTTTCCTACCCTATGGATATTTGGGCATGTCGTGTCTTGTAGTCAGTGTCCCCATGTTGTGCCTCTATGACTCACTAGAGAAGTGGGGTTGATTGTAAGAGACTGATGGAAGTCTACTCTATCCCTATCCACATCGATATCTATAAAGAAGCCATCTTCTCAGTCACCTCGCCTAGTATTTGTATACCAGTTCCCCTGCTAAGTGCATCTGCTACAAAGTTCCCGTTTCCGGGAGTATAGACTATCTCAAACTCATTGTCCAAGAGGATGTCAAGTCGTCGTCGCTGTCTCAGGTTTGGGTCCTTCTGAGAGAAGATATACCTGATACTCTTGTTATTAGAGTACACGGTAAATTGTTTTCCCATCAAATAGTGTCGCCACATCTTCAAGGAAAATAGCACTGCTACTAACTCTTCGTCCGGGATAGCATAGTTGAGCTCATGCTGTCTCAACAACCGAGAACATTACACGATCACTATTCACTCTTGCATCATGACACACCTGAGTCCGGTCCCTGAGGCGTCGCAGTAGACTACATACCGTACACCTTCCTCTGGAAGCCTCAAGATGAGGATACTAGTCAGCCTCTACCTTAGCTCCTGAAAGCTCTGATGTAATCTCTCCAACCACACGAAGGGTTTCCCCTTCTTCATCATTTTTTACCTATGTCACACTCCAGGGTGGCTCCTATGCAAGTATCACCTCAATCTTCACTTTATCAACTATAACTCCATCATCCGATATGACTTGTCCCAAAAAGTGAATCTCTCAGATCCAAAACTGGCACTTCTAGAGCTTACCATTAATATGGTTCTCTCGGAGTGTGTCCAGTACTACCCACAAATGGTAAGAATGCTCCTCCATAGAAGTCGAGGTGATGAGTATGTCATCGATGAAGACTACGACAAAGCGATAAAGGTATGGCTGGAAGATACTATTCATGAGTCCCATGAACACTGCTAGAGCGTTGGATACGCTGAAGGGCATAACCAAGAGCTCGTAGTTGTTCTACCGACACCTGAAGGCCATCTTCTTAACATACTCTTCTTAAACTCTGAGCTGGTGATAGGCCGATCTGAGTTATATCTTCAGGAGATAATGTGCTCCCTTCAACTGATCAAATAGGTTGACAATCCTCATGAGTGGGTACTTGTTATTCATGGTCACCTAGTTCAGGTGATGGTAGTCAACACAAGGCTTGAATATTCCATCCACCATCTTGGAGAACAGAATCGGGGCTGCCCAGGAAGAAAAACTGGGCCGGATGAATCCCTTCCCCTACGAGTCTTCCAGTAATACCTACAATACACGAAACTTAGCGGGATCCATATGATATGCTGGAGTAGATATTGGTGTCATCCCGGGGTACATGTCAATGTAGAAGTCCACCTCTCTATGGGGAAGTAGTCCTGGAACGTCATCAGGGAAAACATCTTCATACTGGTCCACCACTATAGGATAGCTCGGACTCTCCACATCAACTACTTCGAGTATTAGATAGGAAAACTGATTAGTGATCGGCTGCACCCTCCTCTGAGAAAGTATGTCTTGTGCTGCAAAGGGTCACTTCTCACCGGTGAAGGTGAACCTTGTCCCATACATGTAGACACACTGCACTTTTCACCCATTACAGTCGATCTGCCCATGGGCTATAGATAACCAATCCATACCCAAGATGATGCCGTAAGGCCTCGTAGCCGATACGAGGAGATCCCAGTCGAAGCTCTAACCTCCTAGAGTAAGCTCACACTACCAGCACCAGTGCTAATCATTGAGTCTTCTCCCGTATGAGTCTCTATCCATAAAGATCGATCCAATGGCTCTGTCAGAATCTCCGAGCTCTAAACGAGGGTAGTGGATATGAAATATTGACCAGCACCTATGTATATAAGAACTGCAACTAAGGTAGAGTAGACATATATCATACCTCATATCATCTATGGAGCACCATGGTCATATGCTTTAGTTTCCTAAAGCTGAGCTCTCTCCTATCCACCTGCTCCCTGCGGTAGGGATGGACCTCTTTGTGGTGGTGGCGGTAACACCTCGAAACGTCATCCACCGCCTGCTACATGACCATCTCCTTTTTCACATCTGCCTTCTCCTTGAAGACCGCCTCGATCGAATCTATGTCTCTACCTGGGAGGTCCTTCAACCATATACTCATCTACTGAATTGTGGGTCAGACAGTCATGAGCCATGTGACCATGCCCACCGCATGTGTAACATTGTCGGCTCCTGGAATGCCTGGCTCTATCTCCACTCCGGGTGCCCCGCACAACCGATTCTGAGTCATGTGGTCATCCACCTTTAGGTATGGTCCTCTTAGACAACTATGACATCTGTGTACTGCCAGCTGCAGAAGACTCTGCTACATGTCGACTAGTGGTGGGTCTCACTGCTGGAGACTGCTCAGCTAGGAAACTCTCCACTAAGAGGGCTCTCTCCAACACCCTTGCCTGCATCGGGATGATGATAGAGATCATCGAAGACCTAATCTCCCACCTGAATCCTTGTTTGAAGGTTCAGGCCCTGAAGAATGGGTCCCGCACCATATCTATAGAGTAGCATGAGAGGTCAGTGAACCTCGCTGAGTACTGAGCTACCCTCATGCTACCCTACTGTAGATGAATTAACTCCTATATCTACACCGCACGATGGGTTGCTGAAAAAAAATCCACCCGAAACAGGATCTCAAAGTCTGTCCAGAGTAGTGTCGCCTCATCGTGCACCTGAAGCATTAGGATCCACCATCTGCCTACTGCTTCCTGATGGAGACTCATCACCATGAACTCGACTGCGTCTCTACCAGTCTGAAGACTCTCACTATAGCCACCAGAGAATCCTCAGTTGCCTTTGTGTCCGTCTCTCCCCCGAACCTCGGTGGCCTCTGGCACAGGAACTCGTTCAATGCGCTCATGTGTCTTGCATCGTCTTCTGTTTGGGCTAGTGACATCGGTGGCCTAATGGGTAGTGGTACCACTGGTGCCTCTATTGAAGAGGGTCCTGAACCGAGGCCTCATTGCTCGGTGGGCTATCTATGCACACAACTCTCGAGGCTCTAGCGGGTCGTCTGTGAGGAGGCATCCAGAAAGAAACATATGTGACACGGTCAAAGATTATACATGGTGAGCTGTTATTGTTGAGCTTACATTACGGAAACTTTTGAAAACACGCACGCAATCAGTGTTTTCGTGTACTATGTTGGAAATCAGAAGTCAGGGTCCTGGCATATGGATACGTCGGCCACCGCACCAACACTGGACTCCCTGAACTGAAAACCACACTTGATACTCTTAACATTATTTCTTCATAGAAAACAAATATCAGAGTCCTAAGTTATGCTGTACAACTGACTCCTTTGATACCTATTTATCATGACCCGTCCACCGGGGTCTGTTTCGTGTCAACCCCAAGACCACCTTCCATTGGCCAGGGGCTGGCGACTAGCACAAAAGGCGTAAATCCCAAAAACTGGGAAGGCATTACCTTTACATATTCTAAAAAAATACAACAGAATAGATAGAAGCAAAACACTAAGTAAAACTGCATACAAAAGAATTACTGAAAAGTAAAAGGGGCCGGAAATACAAGCCCCAACTGTAAAGTATATGGAAAATGAATGTACAAGGAAAACAAGTACAATGGAAGAAAGGTGAAGAGCTATTGGATCGTCCTCGGGGATACCATACAAGAAGGGTAGATATAGATAGCCTCCACAGCACTCCACGTATGTCTGTTTCCACCGTGTACTGTCACGCCATGTGGTCCACCTCTGGGTACTATCCAGTCCTCGTACACTTAGCCTTGGTCAGCGATGTCCATCGTCTGCATCCAACACAATGAGGTTAGGGCATATCCCATGTAGGGGTGAGTATAACGATACTCAGTAGGGACCCTAAGACCCTCAAGGTCTCACAAAATCCAACAAGTATTACCAAAAATTACGAAAACAATAGATAACCACACTTAGGTATATGCCCATACATATACAGAAATTATCAAGAAATCAATCCCAATCATGAGGTAAAATGAAAAGTTACTGACTCAACTC
Organism: Viscum album; assembly: GCA_963277665.1. Classification (NCBI taxonomy): domain Eukaryota; kingdom Viridiplantae; phylum Streptophyta; class Magnoliopsida; order Santalales; family Viscaceae; genus Viscum; species Viscum album. The sequence goes on from OY728136.1 coordinate 1,478,398,127, forward strand.
AACCAGTATTTTTATTATCGAAACCACAACTGTTAGAGAACTCCTCCTTTATCGAGTACTGTGGGAATTCTGCCACAACCAGGCGCTTCCCACTAACCATGGGCTACTGATGTACTCCTCCTATCGAGTACCGTGGGTCTATCACCCTCATATAGAGGTTCTCTCCATTTTTGGTCTTTCACCAATGACTAGGCGCTTCTCCACCCTGGGTCTGCCACTGAAACCAGATGCTCCTCACTAAGCTAGTCGAATCCCGCTGAGTCTAATCGGTCAAGCAGTCGTTAGGTCCCAACCAGCTACTTGGTCTCTGTACATCGTTCGCTCCTCTCCGGGAGGGTATACTAAATGAGCTAAAATTTGTTACTCGGACTGTCATAAAGTCCCATGTAGAAGTATCTCAAAGGTCCACCGCATCATATGGGTCTCAATGAAAAAGACGGCGCGTCAATTAGACTCCCAATCTATGAGTTATAAGCTATTCAGTTTCGGGGGCTTGGTTGGATTCGTGTACAATCCTACCTTACCGTATCTCAACATTACCCTTAAATCGAATGGGGTATACTCAAAGTGACCGTCATGCTCCATGAAAACCAGCACTGGTCACGGTTCGTCAAATAGTCATCCAGTGCCAAAGATATGTCCAAATGAAGTAACAGTCATTAATGGGCCTAGGCCCGGTCGAACCGACTCGGCCCAACCTAGACTGGGTCAAACCCGAACGGTTGGACGGGTCAGCCAGCTAGGTTTGACCAGGTCTGCTGGGCCTGGCCCATTGAACTATGAGGGAGGTTCGGCCCGGAGGCTACCGCGTAGGCGGCTTGGCCCAGAGGTCGGGGCCTATTCGGCCAACATCACGTGGGGCAGGGCACGGGCGACTCAGCCCGGAAAGCTGAACCAGTTCGACCAGCGATGCCACGAAGGATGTCGGGGGCTGGCTCAGGTGTCCAACACGGCTCGTCCGGTTTGGCCGGGATCTGGGGCACTAGCATCTAGCGCGGGGTGTTGGGCAGGGCGTGGGCCATCCACGCCATGCGCTGGCAGGCCGGCAGGGCGACTAGCAGGGTGCAGGCATGCCGCGCGGGGCATGGGTAGGGCGCAGGCAGACCGCGCAGGATGTGGGTAGGCCAGCAGGTCTCCAGGCAGAGTTCCGGTAGGGTGCACATGGGGCCGGCAGGGCACGGGATGGCCAAGCGGGGCGCGTGCAGGCCGACAGGGTGCCGGGAAGGGCACCAACAGGGTGCGCGGGTAGGGCACGCTGTCCGCGGGCAGGCGGGCCAGCTGTTGGGGGCGGCCGGGTAGGCTGGTTCGGCGTGGTTTAGGCAGGTGCGGGCAGGGCGCACCGGCCGCAGGCAGGCGGGCCGGCTGCCAGGGTGGCCAGGAAGGCTGGTTTGTTGCGGGCCGGCTTCCGGGGGTGGCCAGGCAGGCTGGTTTTGTGCGGGCCAACATTCTTCAGTTGCGAACACCGGTGTGTCGCGGGGGCAGCGCGGTTCACGGAGGCCACATGTAGCGCGGCCTTTGTTGTTTCTGCGTTCATCGCCACGTTGCTGCTTCGAAAAACACCACAATAAAGAAGAATCGACGGAGGATGTCGGGCCATGTTAGGTTGGCCCGCATCCTCCATGTTTAAGGTGGTATCAAAAGGTTCATCAAGGAGTGAAGATGAACCACATTTAATTACATCACTTTGCATCGATTCCTTTCATTCGATGATTATAAGAAGAAAAGAAAAGCATCAACATGAAATAACCCCCTACGTGGATTTTTGGGAGTCGATGTTGATGTTGCGGAAAGAAGATGAAGTCGCCCGTCGTTCATCTCATCCGCCATGCAATCCTAATTTTGAGCTGCGTCGACTCTGGAAGACACTTCACATCGGTAGGATCAGAGAAAGGATGTCGAAGAAGAACTGTCACCAACATTCATCATTGAAATAATGCATTCTTCGTTCTTCGTTGGGAGAATGGTTCTTCATTGTGAGATTTCTCCCAATGATCCTCTAATACTCCTTTTCCACCAAATGAAAATATACCCCTCCAAAAAAATATTGTATTTTATTCTAGACCATTGATTTTAAAATTCCAATTGTGTCGTTTAATTAAATGAGATGACTCGTTTAATTAATGGGGTGGAGTTGGCCTAATAAACTATGTGTTGGAACAACAATTCAAAAGTGGAGAATTAATTACATCGCTCCACCTCATTAAAGCTTGACAGTTGGCATGAATTAATTTAGGGGAGATCAAGAGGATCTACATCGTTAATGAGGGAGAGTTGAGAGGTTTTATCCTCCTCCATTGAGAGTGGTCGGGTGGTCCCCAACCCAATTATTCAAATGAGAGGTTATGATATCTCAGGTGGTAACCGCCTTCTAACCTCTCGTGGGAGGTTATGATCGGGTGGACCCCACCACCATAACCATTCATGGGAGGTTAAGGTGTGGTGGTCCAACCTCCAACTCCCATTAGGAGTTTTTAACCACCACCACTCTCTTTGTGGCTTAAATAAAATAATGTGTAGCTACACTTTATTTTATTATATATTTTTTAAGAACACCCAAAAAAATATCCTCAACTCTCGACTCACTATCATTGAAGTGAATGTCTTCATAAGTGAATATCGGTGCTGCGAGTTCGACGGTGCCATTGGATTTCAATTCTGAGCACCGATTCAAAAGTTATAAAAACCTGATCCTATGTTTACTGAATGTACCTGAACAAAACATCAAAAGTTGATTATGGGCACACTGTGCCTCGAAAACATACACCGTAACTTTTCGCGGACTCGTAAAATTCCCAGGTATTTAAGAAAATATTTTCCATAGAATTTTCGGTTCTTTACAGTAACACCCCAAAATTATAAAATTAAAACAATGTATATGACATTATATATGTCCCAAAATTCAAAGGCCAAATGAATATATAACACCCTGAGACATTATGCTATATTTATTCTTAAATAATATTCATCATCTCATTACCTTAAATTAGATTATGTAGAAAAATAATATTTCCTTCCACATAACTATGTGTTTATTTTTCATTAAAATAAATACTAATATATTTTTTCATTGCATGCACCATTGACTTAAAATTGTACATGATATATTTTTAAATTTTTATAGTCTAATATGACAGTTTTAACATAGCCGAAGAAATTGGATGGTATGAATATTACCATCCAAATAATGAAAATTTTATATTTTCCAAATTTTAAAAATATATAAATAAAAAAAATAAGGATTAGAGATAAAATTATAACAATTTGATTTATAAAAGGGTTTTATTATTATTTTTAAATTGATGATTTGTTCCCCTTTCAAACATTATTTAAAAAATATTCTTCATATTTATAAAACATCATTGACAAAATAAACATCCTATATGAAATATGAAAACAAATAATATAATAGGTTTATTTTTATTCTATTTTTGAAAAGATACATTTTGTATTAATTTCAAAAAAATACTAAAATTTAATTGAAAACTTTGTTTTTTAATCATATTTTAATTTAAAATTTCATATTGAATTTGTTTAAAAGTATAATTAGTATAATTTCATAATAGTTAATCTAATTTTACAAATTTGAAACTAATTAATATTTAATTTTTAAATTTCAACATTGTAATTCTTTACACCTTATTTCAACTCAATTTCACTTCATTGAAGAATATTGTAATGTTATGCCCCACATTTCTTTTATATGCTATTGATTATTCCCATTTTTATGTATTATATAATAATTCATAAATTCTTCATGTAATTTTATGTTTCAATATGAATTAAATCATCCATGGGGATTTGAATTGAAAATTACCACATGGAAATTATTTTCATAACACCATTTATTTTCAATGGGTTTTATTTATTTTTTACATATTTTATATTTGTGGATTTTTTAAAATAACTTTTATTTAATAAATATTATTTTATCATTTTTTTGTTTATTTATATTTTATATGCATAATATTTTCATTGATTATCTACCACTTAATCATTATGATCATTATATGGGATTATTTAACAATCACAATCTAATCGAGATTATTTATTCTTGAATTTTAGTTAATAAAAATTATTTTTTATTTTTTTAAATATACCCATTTAATTTTTTTGTCCTATATTAATTCATGATATTTTTTGGTAATAGTACCATTTTCCAACACTATTTTAGTTAATATATTTAAAAAAATGTTTTCAATAAAATCTGAATACACATCACCCACTGATCAATAATATGTTTTATTTGAAAAACATTATTTATAAATATATTTAATACAGTAATTAACCATTTTAAAATTGATTTATTAATGAAATCATTACAATTGTAAATTTTAATTATTTTTAAAAGGATTATTCTTTTAATTTTCTTAATATGGATCATTTATATCATTTTACTGTGAAAAGGTAATGTTCATTTTTTACATTATATGTGTCATATTAAATTACACCCTATCATTTAATTTATGATTTTTTTCATGTTTACAATGGTTTTTAAATATATTTTTTCCCAAATTTTTACTAAATTATAATATAATTTTAGAGGGGTGTCCAAATAAAAGAAATTTTAATTTTTGTCTTTTAAAAAGTGATTTAAAAAGTTAAAACTCTATTTTACTCAAGAATGATTTAAAATTTATATTTATGGAATTTCAGGTCATTAACAATAGAAAAAATTTAATTTAAAAATAATCTACATGGAATATACTTTATTGATATGATATTTATCTTCTCTTTGATTGTATATAAATTTTTTAACAATGTTCATTTTTACATTCACATCATTGATTTATTTTCGTGGTGATTAACTTAACACTGAAATATTCACATTGATGTGATCAATAAAAAATAAAAAATAAATATCATTTTTCCTGGATGAATTTATTTCATAAATAATATGGCATTTTTACATTCAATGTATTAATTTAAAATCAATTTTTTATCAAGTGAGATATTGATAAATTGGTATTATTTAACCAATACAAATATTTTTTTGATAATGAAAATTTTCAATAATTAAATCCATTATTTGATATATGAAGAGTGATTATGACCTATTGAGATTGGTGGGTCTCGGTATTATACATCACCTCAATGCATCGCTATTTCACATGATATAAATTATTAATATAGAATTAAATGGGTTTTTAGCTATAGTATTAAATTGTAATGTATAAGGTTTTGACCATAGATGTATCATTTTCCTATGAAATTATATCCAATAATTAATATTTTTCTTCATTATGAATTATGTTATTATTATCAATGATAATTTTGAAATGATATTAGTTATTAATTTATTTGATTATCTATTTTTTGATTAAATGTTATCTATTTCTATTTATTAACATTCTCATATTATATATTCCTTATTTATTTATTTATATGCCATGTGATTTCTTTTAGTTACATTTTAATATCTATTATTTCTTATCTTATCATTATAGTAATGTTTTTTAAATTAAATGATTTTTTAGTTATTTATCTTACCATTGTGGTTGTTATTATTGATTTAATATTTATTTTATTGTATTTATACCTTACCATTCATTTTATCCCATCTTCATTTTGTTTTCTTTTCCCTATAAATCCATTAAGTGTACTATATTTTACATTCAAGGATATTATTGATGGAATGATGATATTATTGAATAAACGATTCTATGATTTTTATATTCTACTGTAATGAAATACAAAAACAGTTATCTAGTTTATCAATAATAATAAAATATTTGGTCATTTAGAGTGTGATTTTTTATATCGTATTCCATTGTAATAATACTGACACTATCTCGAGCTCATTGAGGATAGGGTCGATACATGATATTTCTTGTAATAATCTTGTGTTGGATTAAAATACATATATTTATATATTTAAGATATATATTTAATTCAAATAATTACTAATTATGTGTTATTTTAAATATTTAAACATGAGAAACATTGTACAGATTAAACAGTTTATAGAAAACTGTGATTTAAGCACTATAAAGAGTTATCATTTAAATTATAGTATGTAGTAGATTTATTTTTAATTAATTTAATAAATATAAATAAATTATACTCTTGTTGGCTTTGAATCATATATAAATAATTATAGAAATTTTAATTTTGAAATTTTAATAAAATAAATGATGGTTTAAAAAAAATACTTTTCACTATTCAAGAAAACATCATTACTATTGGACGAACAAAAAAATTAAAATAATAGATAGTGTCACTTTGATGTTTTAAAAAATGAATATTCATTTATATTATAAGTTTAAAAAAATTTATTATAATAATTGAATTGAAATAAATAAATAAAGAACTAGTTTGATGGATTGGTATTATTTTAAAAAAAATTATCAAAAGTATTATTATAATTTTTTTAATAATTGATCAATAAATTAAATTTTTTATGTAATTTATCTATATTTCTTATTTAATTTAATGAAACTGAAATGATATAATTTAATGGTTAGGTTATAATGTTCATATTAAAATAATATATTTTGTATGTCTTTTAATATTAGTATAGAATATCAAATTTATTGTCAAACACAATGTTCTAATTTGATAATCAGATATTTGCATACACAAAAAGATATCAAATTGAATAATTTTATATAAATTAAATATAAAGTTAAATATTGGTGTGTTAGTTTCTCACCACATTTAATTAATGTAATCAACAAAATTTTAACTTCCACCCGAAAATCGAGGGTTTTATATTTGATAATTCAAATATTAAAACCACACATCATAAAAATCGAAAATAAAAATTTCACTTAAATTTGAGAAAGGGATTTATGATGGTGTTCTATAATGATAAATAAATAGATTTAATTTTATGAAAACATTGATGGGAAGTGAATTTTTTTTGGTTTGATGAAATTTTTATGAGATATCATTATACATTTTTTATAAGACAGGAGACAATTGATTTTTTAAAAACATATACTAATTTTATATGAATGCCAATTTTCTAATTTTGAGGGTATCGTTTATAATATTTTCCAGTAACATAGTGAAATATACTTTTTTGAACATTATAATTGGTCTCTTTAATCAGTTTCTACCACAATAACGACTTTTACTTCAAAATGAGAATTCAATATGAATTATTATGACTGAAGAAAAAAACCTAATGTTAATGGATCACTTGATTCCATAAAATCATGTTATATTAATTTATATAATATCAATTATCATATTAACCTTATTCAATATAAATTCCTTTAATTTTATTTTCAATAAATATAAATTAGTTATTCATTAAATAATTTCTTCCAAAAACATAAACTAATATATATGATTCTTTGACCACACTGTGAACAAAACACACTCATTCATCTATTAAATCAATAATATAATACCTAAAAAAGAGTTTATATGTTTTTAAAAATATCATTATCATTATAAATTTCATTCAAATATATAATAGGTTTACAAAGGATATATTATTTTATTTACATTGAAAATGCGAACTAACTAATGAAATACTCTCTAAAAATGTCCAACTAGGTGTTAATTAAATAAACACTCACTATCCACCAACATTATGTCTCTAATATACCTAGCCAAATGTTTTCTATAGTACTACCAATGGATACATATATTCCAAAACTACATCAACTTTCAGTACCCATAGGGGGATGTATTAATTTGAAACTGAATTATCTATACAAAAATGGTTATAATGATATAAATAGATTTATCCTTAAAGTATCTAACATATTTTTCTTCATGTAATAAATTGTTTCATACATATATTACCCAATGTTTCTCTTAAAATATCCCTCATAACAATTATAACCACTTCGACCTTAGTATTATTGTCCTAGTTTCGACATTAATAAATTACAATAACATAAAAGTGATCACATATCAATGTAAAGAATAATTTTTTTAGTATTACTAAACTATATAAAAACATGATTTTTGATTTATAATGTAAAAAATAAATAACTAAATTGTGTAATTAAATATTCCTAATCATTGAACACATACAATGATTCTTATTTATATCCAGATGAAGGGAAGAAAAATAAGGGTGAGATAAAATTCTCAGTACGGGTAAACTATACAAAAATATATAATGAATAAATATATCATGATCAAAAAATAATAATCAAAATATCATGTTAAATAACATAAAAAATATTCACATAATCAAAAACATTACTATAATGATCAAATATGTCAACATTAATTTCAGAAGTTAAATAAATAAAAACCTCTTCAATTTAATCCTTACAAATCGAATACATAGAATCTAGATAAAATATCAGTGATAAAATATAATTTATAATAATTATTGATAAATTTTTAAATAAATAAAATGATTAATTACACTTTGTTATCTTAAGAAGCATGATACCTTTGTTATCATATCCTTTTCCAAGACAATTTGACTGATGAAGAGTTAACTAAGATAAACCCTTTTAAATAATGCTCTGAAACTCCTTCTTATCATGAAAATAAAGATTCATCGCGGGGATATCTATATTTGATCAGCACATATAAATATATTTCTAATTCATTCCTCATATATAAAATGAATTATTTTATTTCTGAACAATATGCCTTATCCGGATATTTCTGTATTGAGTATCGAATAAAGATTAAAAATAATTTCCCCATTCAATGATATATAATTTAGAAGAAATTAATATATCAATTAATGATATATATTATAATTGAAAAATATTTACAAGATAATTAATTTGGATATTCATGGTAAATTTATTATCCAAAAATAATAATAATGTGAATGTTTCAAGGGAATAATAATGATTAAAAAATTTCTCATGAAATAAAATGTCAATACATTCCAAGGTAAAACTGATCATTAAAAATATAAAGAATAATGTGGATTGTATTATTACAACATATATAAATATGGGTTATATGTGAAATAATTTGTTATTTTCGTTGATTAAGAGTTTTAAAATTAAAATATATTATAAACATTCTAAAGGAAAATAGGATTTTGACTTTTAAATTAACTTTTACAAACATATAATTTCGAGAATATTAAAAAAATTACTAAAAAATATGTTTAAACATATAAATAAATATAGAATGAAGTAATTGGTAATGATATTAGATGGTTTAGTTTATACCATGTATATAAAACATAATGATTTTGTTCACATTTTTATAACAAATGTTATAGATGATATATTTTGGAAAAAATTATTATTCATTAGGAAACATTTTTTAAAAATAAAAACAATTCATATACATTATTTCAATAATAAATATTATGTCATTTTAGGATTTATTTTTCAAAACATCAATTTGGTTGAAAAATTTTTTTTGAATGAATAGATAAAAAAAGTAAGATTTTAATTCAAATGTTTTTTCAAACATTTTAAGTATCATTGAAAAGAAAATGGTATTATTAAATGACATTTTTTGGAATAAATATAATAGAATAAAAATAAAGGTGTTAATTATAAAAAAATTAAATAATTTCCATCAATTTAAATTCATCCACAAACAATCCTGATTAGAAATGAGATTGTGAATTAAATTATTTTTCATTTTGGTAACATTTAAATCACAAACCCCATTAATGTATAACATCAAATAAAACATAAAATATCATTTAAATGTCGATATTTTTACCACAACTTAAGAAATTTTAATTAAATGCACCTCATTAGAGAATATAGGTGTATAACATAACATATTTCTTAATGAAGACAATCTTGGATGAGAAAAACTTACAATTATTATAAAAATGAAATGAGAATTAATAAAATAATTAATTATTTGTATCTAATATAAATACATATATTAATATTGATACAACATGTGATAATAAAATATCAGTTAACACTTATTATTGTAATATCCAATATAATTAATGAGTAATATAAATCACTATAATCAAATTAAATTATGAAGGGCCATATAATAAGGAAAAATTAAAATTAAAAAACATAGATTGGTTAATTTAAATTTAAAAATAATTAACAATTGTATATAAATGATTCTTTATTATAAATTTAAATCTGTAATTGTATATAATATATAAAATTATTATGATAATAACATTAAAATACACTGTAACGAAAGAAAATTAAGACGAAGCCCCTTACCTCATGCATATTTTTGGTTAGACACACTCTGCAAACATGTGAAATAGTTTTATAAATTTAATTAAATTAAAAAGGAATCTTATTAATATTAATTATATCATATATTATCCTTTTATAAAATATATTCTATTGTTCATTAATATTATTACATTATTACTATTGTTCAAGTGCTAACATTGTTGTTTTTTCAATCTTTTTTTGATGTGATTTTTCCAGTTTGTCACCATTTTATATAGTTATATATTCAATAGAATAATATTAATGTTTTAGATATAATTTTTTTTTCATTATACTAATTTTTAAAAAAATTATTGAAATTTTAACTATAATAATGAATCACATCACTTCATAGAGATAATAGGTCTTATCGACATATGATCACCATCATCATTTTCATTATGAGTGATAGGGAAATGAAGTGGGTGGTATAGTTATTTTAAAAAAATTATTTAATATATTTATATAAATGAAAAGTTTTCATTAATTATAGCGTTATTGTAGTCTATGTAATCTATTAGTGGAAAATAATGGAAGTTTTTTTCAATTTGGTAGTCAGTTGTACACACAAGTGACTTTATCATATTTTTGTAGTAATGGAATATAATAAACTAATATTGATATTAAAATCCAATAACGTAAAATATATAATAGATATTATATATGTACCCTAAATCCTTTATAATATCTGACTGTGAGAGGTGTGGATGGAAAACGAGTCACATCTGTTTTTGAGGTGGTGGTCTGTCGTATCCATACTTGATGCTTTTGTTTCACATTTGGTGGAATTGGTGATATATATTGGTTTTCTCTTTATGTTAATAAAATATCATAGTATGTCATAAATATATTTTATTATATTTTATATATTGACACTTAATTTTATGTTATAAAATAATAATGAAAAAATATTCATTAAGATGATAACCATATCTTTGAGGAAGCCCATTTAGAACACCTATTATGAACATTATAGCCAATATAATTGTAATAAATAAAGTTTTACATTTTGGATATGGGTGTTTGGAATATAATATTTTGGGTTTTGGATGATAAAAATACCATGAAAGGTTTGAAGAAGTAATTTTTGTGGTTCGCCTTAATATACGGGGCGGTGTGTTATTTTTTATATATCCAAAAATATTCCCCAATGTGAAGTCACATGCTCCTAAAGTTCCTCAAAAATTGCAAACTTTGGAGTGAAGGGATTTTAAGGTGGATAAACTACCCAAAACATAGATGTAAAAATGTTTTAAATATCATATTCTCTTCTCTTCTATGTTTAATTACAGGGACTAATTTACATTTCAGCATGGAAAATAATTTTTAACATATGTAATTAATGGTTGAATAATTAAAAAAATGATCCTTGTTGGATTATTTAAACCCACTGATACATAACACTTAATAAAATTTATAAGATAACAATAATTGAAAATTATTCATAAAACAAACCATTTTCTGCACAAAACCCACTTTTACCATTAATTTCTATAAAAAATGTTACTCTCTTTAATTAAAAAAATTAAAAATATTTATTGGTACAACTTTTATAATATTAATTACATTTATTCAAAAATTTTAATACATTCCATTAAATTCAATTCACATTATTTATATAATTTAATTCAAAATAAAACACAAATACACTATAAAAATTGTGTTTCATGGAATTAAATGTTCAAGGATATGATTGTCTTAGATTAATTATATAAATATTACTAATCATTAGATGGATATAAATTAATATATATTGATATATAATATAGAACTTTTTAATAATTATTTAACAACATGGTTAATTTTAATTGTTTAATATGGGAAAACATTATACCCTAATGAACATTATTTATAAAAATTGATTTAGGTTCATTGGGGGTGATGCATGCTAGGGGTGTTGTATCAAGGTTATGGACATGAATTTAGGGAAGTAGATTGAGGATGTTGGAGGATATGTTGATTGAAACCCGTGTATTTTGTTATGCGATGTTTGTGGAATGGTTTCACATGAATTTTGAATCTCTTCTTATATATGGATTCAACATGATGATATGTGGGACGATCTGCATGCATTGTTTTAATTTTCTAAACTAATTTTTTGGAGTGTTTTGCTTTCTGATATATATAAAATGTTTTAATTTTCCAAAATCTTTTTTTATGGTTATAGTGGCTTATCTATTTAAGTATTCATCATTTTCAAATCAGTTTTATTCTATTGGGATGTAATTTTGAAAGGGTTCTAGGTATTCTATAAAATTTGTTTCATGGAAACACAAAAAATAGGTATTTAGAGTATAAATATGTGTTTCAAAAGCTCAAAAATACCTTATATTAAAATATAGTATTCTGATTATTTGAATGTATATATATCAATGAAATATAACTGTATTCTAATTATTCTAATTTTGAATCATATTAAAATAATCATGGATATTTATAATAACAAAAAACTGTTATATATTTAATTTTAAAACAAGATTTATTATATAAAATTGCACATAGTAAAACTCAGAATATCAAGATGTACTATAATTTTTGGAAATTAGGGACATTTTAAAACAAAAAAAATTATGAAAATAAAAATCTTTATTTAAAACATCTTTTACATGACAAAAAAATTATTAATATTTTACACTACATGGGATATCCAAATTAAATACATAATTTAATATGTGTTCAATAAATTCCAACAAGGTAATAAATAATACATAACATGTTGAATACAATATGTGCTTATAAATAAGAATTTCAATAGATAATAAAAAGAACAAGAAAAATAAGGTATGATATTGCGTGATAATTATAACATTGGAAATGTGGGAATATCATGCAACATGACGTATTCTAGATCAAAGGATCGTTTACCATGGTGGTTCATGACTCAATGATCATTCCACATGGAGGAGAATGATTAAATTCCCATTTCACATGATGTATCACGATACTAAACATTAACCAACACATTGGAGTGCTGTTATGGAGCACCTTTCATAATAATTTAATTACCATGTATATGTGTGCCACATTGATAATATAACATGGAATAATTCAGCATCATAATTTATTATATGATATATGAATGTTTAATATGTATATGTATGTCCCCAATAAATATGTATATGTTCATAATGGTGAATACCCTTGATAGGGAAAAGGGTATGGTATTCAATACATGATGATTTGGGAGTGAAAAGTCGTGGGGTAATTTCAATATCATAATAGCATCATATAGGAATTCATAAAATTTGTTGATTAGAAGTAATGGGGTATCTCATAATTTTAAAAAAAATGACCAATATTTGGGATAGGTAAGATGGTATCCCAATATACGAATATTGAAATAAAAAGTGAATTTCATAAATGAAATTCTTACTAAAAAATGAGAGAGGCAACCCCTTACGAAATTTTAGACAAGTAAAAGATTAGGGAAGGGTCCCACTTTTGGGGGAATAAATGACCCATCATTCAAATAAAATAAAATTTGTAGTATGTTAATGATTATAAATGAATGGATATTTACAAAATTTAAATTAGGGGAAATAACCTTAATAAATTCTTGAATTCAACAGAGATGGGAGAACAACATTACTTGGATGTGTGAGTCCAATGGCTTATGAAAGGCTTCCTGGGATCATTAGTGTGCCTTGGTTGGACATTAGGGATTATATGGTAGAGTCAGGATGTTCTTAAAAGAGTTTTAGTGGAGAGAAATGTGAGTATGGGTGGTTTTATATATGAATAGAGTGAAATTTTATTATTGTTTCTGTTTTGGACACTACATAAAAAAATAATAAAAACCACAAACCATCCAATTTTTTTCCAATGTTTTATGAAATTTGGGTTTGTTTATACTAGTTTATAATGACATGATCCAATTATAATAATATATTTTCCATCTTATGATGAGTGATTCATACTATCAAAGAAATGATTTTGAAATCATAAAATATATTATTAGTCTGGCAGGATGCCCAACGAATTTATAAAATAAAAAATTTGACTTTAATTTACAATAACTTAATGGAAAATTAGAATTTTTCTAATGATACGTTTTATAGTAATTATTACACAACTATTGGGCCAATATGATTTCATAAAACACATCATATATTTATACGATATATATTATTTACTTAAAAATTGACTGCATCAGAAAATTATGAAAAATTAACCATTGGATAATTTCAATGTACGAATTTTAAATATTATAACCATTTTATAAAAATAATTTTACATGTAAATTAATTTTCACTTTTCAAATAAAAATGAATATTAATTGAAAATGAAAATTTTTACATTCAAGAACAGTTTTCAAACCATAATAATAATTACATTTGACATCATACAAAATAATATAATCTTGAATATTTAAAATAACATATTTCCAATTAATGTTTTATTAAAAAATTATTTTTTAAAAAAATCCTTCAATATATCAAAATAGATTTATTAATTGAATTTTAATAATATCCAAATATAATATTTGTTCTATAAAAATGATTTACAATGTATCAATAATAGGATGATTGTATATTAAATATTTTATACAACAATAATGTACATATTCTTAATTATAGGGTCTGGAACCGTATCCCTTTATTACAACAACATATGCCCTATGAGAAAGGTGAGAGATGGCGTGGTTATCCTTGGGTTGTGCGGTGAACATGGAAGGGGTTTTGATCTAAACTAGATTGAACATATCCAGAAAATATTTATGATAATGATTATGTTGTTAGATATTGGATTGGGTTTTTTCTAGGGAGAAGCCTAGAAATAATACATTCCTAAGAAGGTCTAATAAATGGGCTCTATACGGTACGATCCAACTTTTTGAGGCAATCACTTCATTTTCTTGTCCAAAAAAATTGTTAAACCCATATATTTTTTCTAGTCATGTGATCAATGTTAAAAAATTATATTATCAATGTTAAAGATACATAATAACCACATAAAATCAAATTTGATAGAAAAATATTTTCACATTTTTTTTATATCCAAAAATATTAAATAAAATAAAAAAGATGAATTTAAAACATAAAAGTCTGGGTCGTTACAAGCTTCCCCACATTTGAAATTTCAGGCGAAAAATTTATTTTTCCCATACTAAAACAGATAATAGTAAATCTACCTCATCAGGTCCTCTAGTCCACAAATTGATTCATCAAACTATTGGTTTCACCACAACATTGTGATGATGGCCATTTTCATGATTCATATAACTTTTTCTCTATGACCTAATATCTTCAATGGATACTTTTTATATGAATGGTATATCACAAGTGGTACCACCATTAAATTGAGTACATCTGGTGGGTCTTCTATGTTCTTTAATATGGTATAGTCATGTAATACATCTAGTAATTTCAATAGGTTTTGTGGGTGTGTGAGTCAATAGGCCACTACTTCGATGTGATTAAGGATCTCAAAAGGGGATATGTACCTCAGAATAAGCTTTAAATTATTCTAAAATCACATCATTATCTTCCACAGAGATATGAAGATGAATATTATGACTCCAAATTCAATCTCTATGCCTCTTAAACTACTACAATCATAGACATTTTGTCGACTCTGAGTAGCGTGGATGTGATGTTGGATGACATTATCCTTCTCTAAAATTTCTTCATCCATTTCACGACATAAAAGTTTTCATTCCCCAACTACATTCCAACATGCATATCTTCTAAACCAATTCCCATAAAGGGATTCATATAGGGTCTATTTGGATGATTTAGTGTAAACTATTATTTTATGTGAACACTAAAAATGGAATATGTTCGCCCCATCGGTCATTGATGTCAATTGGGAAAGCTCTCAAGATTTATTCAAGTGTGTGTATAATATTCTTAGGTTACTCATCAGTTTGATGTTTTTTAGCCTTACTGAAGTTATAAGTAGTGTTAATATAATGTTGTATGCTTTTCTAAAACATTGAGGTGAATATTGGATATTTATTAGATACAATAGACAGAGGTACTCCATGTATCCTTACCACTTCACTAGTGTATATTTGTTCCAGTTGATCTATTGAAAAATCCGGTGAAATTGTGATGATGTGTGCACTTTTTATAAGATGGTATACATAAAAAAAGATATTATTTTTCGCCTTGTATTACATTGGAGGTACCACAAAAATTACGATGATGATGTTTTACCATTTCCATGTTGGTAAGTGTAATTTTTGAATCATCCCTTAAGACTTATGACATTAATCCTTCACTTGCTGAAATACTAGGTAAATTGATGTATATTCTATGATCTCCTCTTTCATGTTATCCCACCAACAGTTTTCTCAGAGATCTCAATAAATTTTTGTGTTCCCTAGGATAATATATAATGTCAAACTATGTTAATTAACCAAAATTTCATTCTTTAACACATGATATGATATAACACATAGTCTGGAACAAAATCTCACAATTTTTCTTCATTGACATTGAACTCTATGGATTTCCCTTTCCAAATAGTTTCTTCTCCCTTATGAATTCATACATCATATTTTTTAACTTCTTTTACCCTTTCTAAAATAGTTGGTTGATAAATCATTTATGAAAGGATTTATGTAGTTATTTTATTTATGATTCCTATGTCTATCCTCTCCAAATATAAGACTATCAGATCCTTCTCAATTCTAATTGATGATATAGTTTCTAGATCCTTTATTATATAGAGAATCTTCTATATTATCAGGTTTCCCATAATGGTTGTGGATTGAGATATCAAAATCTATGATGAACTCCAACCATATTCATTGGTGCATATTAAACTCATTCTATGTGAATATAAATTTACGACTTTTGTGATATCTATATTTATCACACTTCTCCCCAAAGTGAAAATTTCACAAAATTTTCAACAAAATGATCACTGCTGGAAATATCAGATCCGGTGTGGTATAATTTTTCTCTTGAATTATCAATTGCCTTGACACATTGGAAATGTATTTTTTTCATTTTCATCAAGACACATCCCAATCCATTCATTGATGCATCACTGAAAATTATGATGTTTTACCCAGTTTTGGGTAGTATGATTAGATGGGTATTGATAAACATTATTTTAAACTCCATTAAGCTTTATTAAAGTTCAACACCCAATGAAAACGTGACTACGTTCAATCCAATGCTAGTATAGGGGTTTCATAATACCAATAACTTTCATAGAAATAACTGATAGTATCGAGCTATTCCAAGGAATAAATAGATATATATCTGGACTTATCCATTCCTCAATTACTTTTGTTTGTAATTGATCCACATATACCTATTATCATTATGATATAACACAATAATGACACTTCCTTCATCCCAAACTCACACTTGCAATAATTTTATTAGATGTTCTAAATTAATAATGTCTATAGCACGGTGCTTAGATTATCCTCATGATTCTACATGTTTTTGGAGTATATTTGAATATCAACTAAAAAGACTATAGAAAATTTTCTTATGTGATCTGTAAAGACTCTATTCATAATGTCCCCAAATATTGATAGAAAACTAGTGAGTATGGAATAGATCATTATGAATTCATAGTGCTTATAAAATGTACAAAATTAGCCTTGAAAAGATACACCTTCTTCATGATTTCCTAGTAAAATCTTGATCAAATATTCACCTTATAGAGAAACTTTTTCCCACAAAGATTATTGGTCAATTCATCGATTAGTGGAATATGATAATTGTTATTTATCATGATTTTATTGTGCTCCTGAAAATAAATCCAAAGGCACATTGACTAATCCTTCCTCTTGATGAAGAGGACTGCTGCACCCCATGGTGAAACACATGGACATATAAACCCTTTATCCAGATTCAATTTTATTTGTTTAAGAAGGTCCTTATGTTCTATAATACCTACCCTATATGATGTATGGATATTCACAATGACCCTTGTATAATATCGATAGAAAATTCAACCACTCGACTAGGTGGAAGACCTAGAAAATCATCAGGAAACACATCAGTGAATTTCCTCCCAATAAACATGTATTCACAGTTTGTTTGTTCCATATAATCAATCATTTGATATTGATATTATTTCTCATTGGGAAATAACATCCATGATTACGAAGATGGTGGTATAGAATATTCATCCACCTGCATGCACTTGTATAGAATTTCTGGGAGATTCACCATATGGAGTGTCATTACCCTACCATGGAAAATAATTTTTGATCTAAATAGGGAAAAAAATAAATTCCCAAAATTGCATAAAATTCATCCAGGGGAATTATGAAAAGATTAAATAGGATGTTCATTCAAAAAAATAGGATATGGGGGACATACAAACAGGTTTCAATAATTTCTTCATTTTTCATCATCACCACCATCTATACATCTATTCTTTTTGGTGGTCATTGAATAGTTATACTAATAATTTGTGATAATATAGAACGTGTTAATCTAGAATCAAAAAGTGTGTCTACTATTTTTGATTAAATAACTACCATTCCAGTCACTTCATTATAATCAAGATCCTCCACGATGGAGGTAATATAAAAATATCTCTCTTATTTCCTTGGAGTTTGTTGGTTGCCTCTGAAAAACCACAACATATCGAATTGACTCAGAAAGGGCATTGGTTACCTACAACTGTAGTAATGAAAAAAGTGTTATGGGTTTAATAGAGCATTCCTTTACTCCACTACATTATAAGGCTTCTCTTATCAGAAATCATTAGCTTTGTTCCCATCCTCCGCACAAGTAAATATTTTCCTTATTCACTTGATGAAATTTTGGGGTGGTTTTTTTCCTCACATTTGACAAGTGAGATACTGAAATTTCATAGCAGCAATCGATTTATCCATTAGATCACTAGAATTAAATCCCACTTTCTGATTCATATCTACATTATACCCCTAAGATTCATCGATCACCATTTCGACATTGAGGGAAAATCATTCAATTTCATTAAAGCTTTCAATGTAAAAAAAAATCAATGACTTTTCATATACTAGGCTTATGCCAACCAAATAAGCGGTCAACCATGCAGTCAAGGGAATCAAAAAACTAGAGGTGTGTCAACCATGTTTTTTTATATATTCCACATATTTTCCAATATATTTTTCAACCTTTTTCTGATGTCATTGAAAACACTTTCAATTTTATTATTTACTGTGTGAGAAAAATATTTATCAAAAATAACATTTTCTAGTATTCCTTCAACTCCATTTCCTTGATCTCATCCTTGTTCCTTATATTCTGGATCAATGTACACCACTAATGATATACATCCTCAATTTGATAAATATATATACTAACCAACTCTTTTCTAAACATTTAAGGATTGAGAATATCTTTTAATGGAGTTATTCTTTTGATCTGTGATTATGGGATGAGATGAACCATTGAAAACATGGGGGAATTATCACATGAATCTCTCGATTATGGGGTTTTGCTTCTTGGGGAATGAGCACTCATATTGATCAAATATTTTATTCCGATAATTATTTTGGTGAGAGAATATCGTGACAATGTTTTTGATTCCCTCTCCTATTGAGTTCAGCACCTCATTATGGGTAATCCTCACACTTCTCCTCACATTTATTACCATATCAATTGTTCCACTTCTCAACCATTAGATTGAATAAAAGGAATTTTTTTATCTTAAAATCTTAAACACATAAAGCGGAATCCAATGACTATAAAGTGATAACTTATGAACTTAATTTATATACGTAACTTATGATTTTTGTGGCTTCAATCTATGTTATCAATTATCTAATTCCTAACATATATTCTTATGGTATTTTTTACATTATTCATTAATAAAAGGTGTCAATGAGAATATGAATTTACCAAAGAATATTCCCCATGAATTTAAAACCAAGTGTATAGTAAACCCATTTTGTGTACTTGGATACACCAAGTCAGTCCTGGAACACCGTGTCGGAGTTATTACCTCTAGGTAAATATGTTCTAGAACCACATCCACTTATAGTATCTATATAGAGATGTATTGTCTTCATATCCAAAAATATTTATACTCATGAAAATTTATTTATTTTTTCTTACACTTACTCTTATCATAATGGGTTTTCACTATAATTTTCTAATCCTAATCCCAAAAATAACTACACCTATCCTCAGATACCATTTATAAAATCCCAGATATTAATTTCATTCCAAATAATTATTTATCAAATAAATTCTCTCTTAGTAAAAATCATATGATCGAATGTTAAAGTGTCTTTGTGAAATTAGATACATTACATTATGACTTAAATAATGAAAAGAAACGTCTTTATTGAAAAATTATTTGTGATTACGAAAAAATTCTTTCGTACATAACAGTGTAAAGGATAACTTGAAAAAATAAATAAAAAAGGGGTGAGATATAAAATCCACTAAATGAATAAACAACGAAGAAAATGAAGAAGAAAATACATGTTATAAAATAATTATTTTAATGGATAATAATAGGAACCTTAATAATAAGGCATGATATTGTATGATAATTATAAAGTGTGAAATGTTTCAACAATATTCAATATGGAGTAAGCATGAGTCAAGGCTCAGTGAAATTGAAGGATCCTGATTTTAGGATTATAACACATAGAGAACAATGAGTCAAGTTTCATTTCAAATCTTGTATTATAATAATAAACATTACCCAATGAGTGGGTTTGGTATCAGGGACCACCCGTCAAAATAATTTCATTCTAATGTTTAACTGTTCCACATAAATCAAACAACATAGATTCATAAATCATCATAATTTATACCATGATCTTTGAATATGTAATACAAAAATGTAAGTACCTAATATATATTTATATGTTTTTGAATGTTAATACCTTAGATATTTAAATTCGTATGTAATTCACTACATGATAACTTTTATATGAAACGGCATGCTGCAAATTCGGTCGCATAATGATGTCATATAGGAAATCATAAAATGGGTTGATGAGTTATAATGGGGTATATTACCACATCTAAATTAAATGAATAGTAATGGGTAGGTAATAATATATCAACAAATAAGAAAATGGAAAGTAGAAGGGTCTATTATAAATGGAGTGCTTCATAAAAAACAGGAGAGAGAGAATCCCTTATGGGATTTAAGCATAGTAACTGCTTAGGTAAAAGTCCAAATGGGTTTAGGGAAAAATGATCACTCATAAAAATAAAATAAATTTGATAATAAATTAGTGATTATAAGTGATTGGAAACATAGGAAATTGAAATTAATTGAACTAATATCAAATAAGGGGCATGAATTCAAAGAATGGGAGAGAAATCCATTACAAGGATGTGTGACTCAAAATGCAGAGTAGATGCTTCTTGAGAGCTTGTGGGGACGTTGGGTGGACTCTAGGGAGTATAGGGAATAGTTTCTATGAGATTAATGATGTTTTAGTGAAGATAAATGGTAGAATGGTTGGGTTTACATTGGAAAGGAGGTGGGTTTGTTTATTATTTTGGTTATCGAAACTATATATTAAAATATTCAAAACCAAAAACCATCCCATGGTTTTTATCATGGTCTATAAAAAATGGGAGTGGAATAAATTATTTTATAAGGCCAAGGGATTAATATAATGAAATATTTCACTTTCATAAGAATAGTTGAGTCCTACTTTCAATAAAATAATTTTAAAATCAAAAAAATTATAAATGATGGAGGATACTATGCATATTAATTAAATAAATCAAATAAATATAAAATTAAAATATTTTATTGGAAAGAGATATATTTTTATGAGAATAATTTATTTTTGTATTTATTACATCAGTATTCAGCCAATACAGTTTCATACAACACACCGCACACTTACACGATATTTAATTTTTTACATAAAATATAAATTACCAAACAAAATTATGAAAAATTAATAGTTAGATAATTTCTATGTGATGATTCCAAGAAAGATATCAATTTTATCCAAAAAAATTTAAATATTTTGATTAAAATTTTTAAAATAAAAATTTTATTTTCATAAAAAATGGGTTTTCCAATAACATATTTTGAACCCTAGTAAGAATTATAGATGACTTAATAAAAAATTATATGATCATTTATTTTTTTAATTAAATTTAATTAGAATATTTTAATAAATTAATATTTATTTTAGAAATAAATATTTTAATTAAATTGGATTTCACAATTGAATTATAATGTGAACAAAAATATTATTTTTTCTTTAAAAACTCATTTTGAAATTGACAATAATATGAAGACAGTATATTCAATATTCTATTTAAAAATAATTTACATATTTATATTTCCAGGGTCATGAGATATATACTTTTATTACACCATCATACACCCTAAGACTAAGGAGTGTGGTGGTGGGGCTTTCATGGGGTCGTTTAGTGAACATGGTTTGGGTCATGATCTTCATGTGCATAATCATATCACATAAAAAGTTTCAATCACTCTTAATTTGTTGGTTCTCTTATTTGACTTATTCTTGAGAAAATCACATAAATGATATGTCCCTGAGAAGCTCATATAAATGGGGTTCTTGTCATACGATCCTACTCATTTTTTTCATCAATTCACTGGTCTATGTTAAAATGATTTGTTAAAATAATATATTTATACTAGTCATGTGATCACTGTTCAGAGGTTATATTATCAATGGTAAACATAACTAATGGTCACATAAAATTCATTTGAAAAAAAATAATAATTTAATATTTTATCTATATCCATTAAACATTAAATTAATTAAAAATGGAATTTTTGTTCATAAATGTTTAGGAAATTAAATAAAATTAGTTAAATTATTAATATAAATTATATTTTTACTAAAAATGAATATATTATCCATTTATTAAAATGAAAATTTTATCATATAAATCATGAGAATTCAACACAAGAAAATATAAATATAATTATTTCAAAAAATTAATAACATAGTATTTCTATAAGATCACAAAATTATTTATTGTATTTTCTCAGATAAATAAATAAATAAAATCTTTGAGGGGAACAAATATTATTGAAAAATAAAATATCATTCTTAAAAGTTGAGTGCTTTTTCCTCATTAATTAAATAGTAAATGTTTTTTTGGAACCTATATATATATACATTCTAATGTAGTTAATATTATTCAATCTTTTAATTAAATGTATAGAATGTACTAATTATATTTAAATAATTCCTTTTTCTGGTTTTTAATGATCAATATTTTCTGTCATATATGTTATAAAACACAATGTTCTTATTTTAAAATCCTAGGGTGGAGTGAAACACAATATATACATGATATTAAATTCATTTATAATAAATATATAAACAAATAATGATGTATTATAGTATTAATGATGTAACGACCCGAAATTATGAACAAATTTTGTTTCCTAATTTTGTGTGTTATTTTATTTTTTTACTCAACAAAACTATTTCATTTGATAACATGACTATAAATAAAATGAGACCATTGGATTTTGACTATTATATGATCATTGGTCAATATGACCGCTGGAAACTAAACATTTTGATTATTTTCTCTAAATATAAGTGATCTTGGCTAATTAATGTAGAAAGAAGATTTGATGGCCTCATCCAGTAGTCTCGGGCCAATCGAAGCCCATCTAACGAAACATGGGAAGAAGGTAACACCTCTGTGATTTTCTCTGGGCCAAACCCAAGCCGAACTTCATTGTGTGAAGCTATAACGGAATCACCTTTGCGAGAAGTTCAAACTGATAGAGATTACTACTCGTGCGATGTTGACCAAGCCACCCTCAGATTCTCTCACCTTAGCACACCATACACTCAGGTCCAATGCTGGGGTTATAAGGGTTTATGTAAGGAGACCGTAACTGCCTTTTGTAATCCTTTGTTTTAAATAAAAAATTTTATTTCTTCTTGTGATGAAGTTTATTAATTTTCAAATATCTGGATAAATATTGTATGCATATTTTTGATGAATTCTTGAGAAAGGATATTTTAAAAATGTTTATGTAAACATTAAATAATTAAAAATTTGTAGTGATTTTCAAAAAATGGTCTTCTAAAAATATGTTCAGTATGAAATTTAGAGTCTAATAATATCAACATAATTTTTGATGAATAGTAAATTATGAATAGTGATTTTATGCTTAGGATTATTAATGTGACCAAATGGATTAGTAATATCACTTAAAGAAATTATTAATATAATTTAGGCACCTTCATTAAGTAATGTAATTCAATAAAATGGTTAAATAACGATTTCATAAATTCTTAGTCAAGTATTGGTTTCATTTTGAGAGAATAGTGTTTTTTAATTAAAAATTAAATTAAAGATATTTATAAAATTATCTTTATAAAATGGACTTTATTTTTGAATTCAGAACGTCGATATTATGTTAAGGTAATATTTGGGGATTTTTCTGGAAAAAAATAAATTTTTGGTGAATAGTGTATTTATATAAAAAATAAATTAAAAATATTTAGAAAATTATTTTTATAAAATGAACTTCATTTTTGTAATCAGAGCATCGATATTTGGTTAAGGTGAAATATTCGGATTTTTCTGAGAAAGTTGAATTTTCAGTGAATAGTAAAAATACAGTTTTAGGGTTTTTGGTATGTTTAATGGCATCATAACTATGTCATGATGATGTCATGAAGTATTTTAAGGGATGGACGACTAAAGGGGATGAATTATTGTATGAGGGGTCCCATGTAGCCAACACCATGGGCAAATACCATGGGCAAGCCCATTGTTTTTCCAAAACCACTAGTGAGGTGTCCCTTGGCAATTAATGCCTTGTCCCCTCACTTTCCCAATAAATACCCACCCTTTACTCCTTTATTATTCCCTAAAAAATCTTCCCCAACAATTATTTGGTCTCATTACCTACCAAGGAGTCCTCCCAAGGTGCCCCAAAGCCCTCAAGGTCCCAACCGTTGAGTTTTAAGAGTTACATTTATGGTAAGGGATCATACCTCTCTCTTTCTTTTCAAGTAATCTCTTTTATGTCATTTCTTTTATGCTCCATGATATTATGTTGGAGTATGTTCTTTTATATTACTATTACTTCCCTTTTCATGTTCATATGATGAGAGACCCCTTATTTCTCTCATCAATTCATTTTAAGAATGTTTAAGTGGCGCCGTTAGGCTGCTAAATTTTTAAGGGGTTTTTTCACCTTTCTCATTTTTCAAAGTTCTACTTTCATGTCAAGTCTTTCAAGTTCCTTTTTATTATGTTGGGGTATGATATCTATATATATAATACTGATCTTTTATTTTAATATTATTAGAGAACCTATTTGATCTCGTCAATTCATTTTTGTTGAAGTTTAAGTGACGCCGATAGGCTGCCGAAATTATAAGGTATTCATTCACCATTCTCATTTTTCAAAGTTCTACTTTCATGTCAAGTCATTCAAGTTCCTTTTTATTATGTAGTGGTATTATCTCTATATCTATCATAATGATATTTTATGTTCATATGATGAGAGACCCTATTTGATCTTGTCAATTCATTTTTGTTGAAGTTTATGTGATGCCGTTAGGCTGCCGAATTTTTAAGGAATTCGTTCACCCTTCTCATTTTTCAAAGTTCTACTTTCATGTCAAGTCTTTCAAGTTCCTTTTTATTATGTTTTGGTATGATCTCATATCTATAATACTGATGTTTTATGTTCATATAATGAGAGACCCTATTTGATCTCATCAATTCATATTTTTGATGTTTAAGTGACGTCGTTAGGCTGCCGAATTTTCGTAAGAGAAATATTATTTTTGTCTTCCTTCCATGTTTTTAATTTCATATGGTATGTCTTTAAAATATCATTACCATGTTCTTATATCCATTATATTCTGTCCCTATACTGTTATTTGGATTATTTATTAGCGGGTGACCTATGTCACCTCTCTTTTCAATGTATTCTAAAACCACGAAGCGTAGTCGTTATGCCGCAGAATTTCCGTCTCAAATGTCTCTCTCTTTTTCTCAAATTATTTTATTTTATTAAGTGAATACTAAAAGCTCTTCCTTCTAAAGGGGTATTCACATATATACAAAAATTTTCTATCTTAAATTCTGGTATTTACATACATGAGACCCACTTTCCGTTTCCGTGGGTTTAAAGTGACATAAAGATCATTCCTTTAAAGAAGTTTTTCAAACATTATGATTATGAAATGAAACCAATTTATTTTATACTATATGGGTTGTTTATGAAATTATTGATGATTATATATGTGGCTCACATGATAATAAATACAAATTAAGGGTGTGCCCTGATAGCTCTACAATGCATTGGGTAATGACTTAATCTCTAGAGTTGACCATTTTTAACGACGCCTTGGTGAATAACCTTGGTAATTTTTTAATGACACCTTGGGGATAGACCTTGGTGAAACATAAATTATTGTCAATGTTTAATGTTTTAGCCTCATATTCATGTTATGAAATACATTATGTTTATTATGATATGACTCATGATTTATTTTTCATTCCTTAAAGTTCTTTTTCATGAATTTATTGATGTATCTCAAGTTCACATGTTAAATGTTTCCCTTGTTTCCCTTACTGGGCCTTCTGCTCACCCTTTCCTTTTGATGTGTGTCCCCAGGTTATGAGAAACAGTAATTAGCCTAGGATGAACATAAGTATAAGACTTTCAAGTGTTTAAGAAAAAAGTTTTATGTTTTCATGTTTTATGTTCCTGGTTTCCAATACACTAAACCTTAAAGATCATCGGTTTTGTAAAATTTAGTGAAAAGTTATGTTATAAAATGGTGGGATGTAATAGTTGGTATCAAAGGATGGTTTAGTTATTTGTGGAAATTAATATATGAAAACTCTAGGAAGAACCCTATAGAAAACTTTAAATATAGGAAATCTCTCTGGTATTTTGGTGAGTATTGAGTAAGGGTTTTCCAAGAAAATACATCCATGTCTAGATACGAGCAGGTAGAGGTGGATCTGGCACAGATGTACATAGGGGTAAAACCTGAAAACACCGCTTTGAGCGAGACTCAAACGGGAACTAGTACACGACAATGGGCCTTGATGCACTCTTGGTTATGACACTCCCGGTGGATATTCTTTTTTAAATTCATAAGCTTAGTATGAACCATTATTAAAGGAACAAAGATAAAATAAAATAAAGATTCACATAAGAGCATATGATCCTGGATAACCTAGATTGGAACATAGGGGATCACAAGTTAGGATATAATTTTCTTCTATAAGTTTATCCTTCTATTCTTTAAGTTTCCTTTTCATGATTATTGGATAAGTATTTAATCCCCATAATTATACGTTCTTTTCTTAGTTAATGGAGGGAAATGGAAGAGCATGTCCCAACAACCAATGTGATAGGAAATGTGACTATTTCCCTATTAATATGATAGAGATAACGAGTGATCAAGTTGAACATATTTTTATTATACCAAACCAGCTATCAAAAATTACAATTAATAATTGGTACCTAGTTGAATGCCCGAATTCATCAAGGAAGAAGAAGAGGAAGTCTCAAGGATGTTCATCTGATAACGTTGATTAGGGGATTAAATTATGATTATTATTTTTTGAATACATTCACTATTTTGGGAACCCTATATGATCGGGGTAAATGGGTTACTATGGTATTTTCTTGAGGAGTAAAGTTTGACATATGTTTTGAAGAATCGATGAATTTAAGGTGAACTTATGGTATTATAGGTTACTTATGGAAATGATTTACCTATCTTGGGGAAAATATGTTTAGGTTAGTTACTTTTGTTATAAGATGTTAGGAGTGTTTGATGTTTTTTTTGGAGATTAACGATAAAGTTTATCTTGGAAAACTATGTTATCAAATCCTTCTTGTATTTGGGTTTCAATCTTAGTTTGGGTTATTTTGAGGAATTTTAAGGACTGTTATTTATGGAATGGTCTATGATGAACTTTGGGTAATACTGTGGAATTTTGAAGATTTAAAAGTAGTATCCCTTCCTATGGGATTCTTTATTTTTGAATAGTTGTTTTATCTTACCCATTGTGTTTTTGGGATAATGTTTAAATATGGAAGAAATAGATAGTTAATCTTTTGTGGATTATGTGATTTTCTAGAAGATGATTCTTGGGCTTTGATGAGACCAAGTAGTTTTGAATGCTCATCATTTGGAGAAAAGATTAGTATTTTTAGAAACTTGTTATGGGATGAAACTCTACTTGAAGGTAGGTATATTTCCTTATGTTTTTATTCTATGTATTAAATGGATTCCTCAAAATTATGAAAAGGAACGTAAAACAAAAACGTTGTTGGTTTACATTTCCTATTGGGTAATCAAAGACCATTTACACACCTCATAAGTTTTTGATTTTCTTGTTGTTAACTTTCTTCTAATCATGTTTTCTATCACTCTCCCTCAGAATGTGACCCTTTTTTTTCTCCTCCATGTCCATGTTTTTCTACACGGAAACCTAGTATGGGTTAACTCGGGTGACCACTGCACTTTCTTTTCTTTCTTTTAAAGTAATAGTGTTACTGACTCTTTTTCTTATGTGGGGCTTTCAATGAAATTTCAGAACCCAATTTTAAAATTTTGAAGGATGCAATTTCTTAAGGGGGGAAGATTTTAACGACCCGTAATTTTGAATAAATCTTGATTCCTAATTTTGTGTGTTATTTTATTTTTATACGCAACAAAACTGTTTCATATGATAACATGAGTATAATTAAAATTATACCATTGGGTTTTGACTATTATATGACCATTGGTCAATATGACCGCTGGAAACAAAATGTTTCAATTATTGTCTCTAAATACATGTGATCTTGGTTAATTAATATATAAAGTTGATTCGATGGCCTCATCCAGCAGTCTTGAGCCAATCCAAGCCCATCTAACGGAACTTGGGAAGGAGCTAGCACCACTGGGCTTTGTTCTAGACTAAACCCATGCCGAACATCATTTTGTAAAGCTAGAACGGAATCGCGTTCGTGAGAAGTTCAAACTAATAGAGATTACTACTCGTGCGATGTTGGTCGAGCCGCCCTCAGATTCTCTCACCTTAGCACACCTTACACTCAGGTCATATGCTGGGGTTATAAGGGGCTATGTAAGGAGACTGTAACTACCTTGTGTAATCCTTTATTTTAAATAAAAATTTTGATTTCTTCTTATGATGCAGTTTATGAATTTTCAAATGTCCGGATAAATATAGTATGCATATTTTTGATGAATTTTAGAGAAAGGATATTTTAAAAATGTTTATGTAAACCTTAAATAATTAAAAATGTGAAATGATTTTTAAAAATGGTCTTCTACATTTATGTTCAGTACTAAATTTAGAGTCTAATACGATCAACACAATTTTTGATGAATAGTAAATTATGAATAGTGATTTTATGCTTAGGATTAGTAATGTGGCCAAATGGATTAGTAATCTCACTTAAAGAAATTATAAATATAATCTAGGAACCTTGATTAAGTAATGTGATTCAATAAAATGGTTAAATAACAGTTTCATAAATTATTAGTCAAGTATTAGTTTTTTAGGGTGAATATTGTTTTTTCATTAAAAAATAAATTATAATTATTTATAAAATTATTTTTATAAAATGGTCTTTATTTTTGATTTCAGAATATCATTATTATGTTAAGGTAATTTTTTGGGATTTTTCAGAAAAAAATGAATTTTCGGTGAATAGTGTATTTTTATAAAAATTAAATTAAAAATATTTAGAAATTTATTTTTATAAAATGGAGTTCATTTTTTTAATCAGAGCATCGATATTTGGTTGTGGTGAAATTTTGGGATTTTTCTGAGAAATTTGAATTTTTAGAGAATAGTAAAAATACAGTTTTAGGGTTTCGGTATGTTTAATAACATCATAACTATGTCATGATGATGTCATTAGATATTTTAAGGGATGGCAGACTAAAGGGGATGAATTATTGTATGAGGGGCCCCATGTGGCCAAAACCATGGGCAAATACCATGGGCAAGCTCATGGTTTAGCCAAAACCACTAGTGAGGTGTCCCTTGGCCATTAATGCCTTGTCCCCTCACTTTCCCTATAAATACCCACCCTTTCCCCCTTTATAAATTACTCCCTACTCTCCCCCAATGAAGCTTGGGTCTCATTACCTCCCAAGGAGTCCTACCAAGGTGCCCCCAAGCCCTCAAAGTCCCAACCATTGAATTTTAAGAGTTACGTTTAAGGTAAGGGATCATACCTCTCTCTTTCTTTTCAAATAATCTCTTTTATGTCATTTCTTTTATGCTCCATGATCTTATGTTGGAGGATGTTCTTTTATATTCCTCTTACTGCCCTTTTCATGTTCATATTATGAGATACCCCCTCTTGCTCTCATAAATTTATTTTAAGAAAGTTTAAGTGGCGCTGTTAGGCTACCGAATTTTTAAGGGATTCGTTCACCTTTCTCATTTTTCAATGTTCTACTTTCATGTCAAGTTTTTAATGTTCCTTTTTATTATTTTGGGGTATTCTCTCTATATATATCATACTGATATTTTACTTTCATATTATTAGAGAACCTATTTGATCTCTTCAATTCATTTTTGCTGATGTTTAGGTGACACCGTTAGGCTGCCGAATTTTTAAGGGATTCATTCACCTTTCTCATTTTTCAAAGTTCTACTTTCATGTCAAGTATTTCAATTTCCTTTTTATTATGTTGGGGTATGATATCTATATATATCATACTGATATTTTATGTTCATATGATGAGAGACCCTATTTTATCTCTTCAATTGATTTTTGTTGATGTTTAGGTGACACCGTTAGGCTCCCGAATTTTTAAGGCATTCATTCACCCTTCTCATTTTTCAAAGTCTACTTTCATGTCAAGTCTTTCAAGTTACTTTTTATTATGTTGGGGTATGATATCTATATCTTTCATACTGATATTTTATTTTCATATGATGAGATACCCTATTTGATCTCGTCAATTCATTTTTTTTAAGTTTATGTGACGCCGTTAGGCTGCCGAATTTTCGTAAGAGAAATCTTATTTTTGTCTTCCTTCCATGTTTTTCATTTCATATGGTATGTCTTTATAATCTCATTTCCATGTTCTTATAACCATTATCTTCTCTCCCTCTACTTTTATTTTGATTATTTATGATTGGGTGACCTATGTCCCTTCTCTTTTCAATGTTTTCTAAAACCCTGAAGCATACCCGTTATGCTGCAGAATTTCTATCTCAAATGTCTATCTCTTCTTCCAAAATTATTTTATTTTATTAAGTGAATACTCAAAGCTCTTCCTTATAAAGGGTTATTCACATATATACAAAAATTTACTATTTTATATATTGGGATTTACATACATGAGACCCACTTTCCGTTTCAATGGGTTTAAAGTGACATAAAGATCATGTCTTTAAAGCAGTTTTTAAAACGTTATGATTATGAAATGAAACCCATTTTTTTTAGGCTATATGGGTTGTTTATAAAATGATTGATGATGATATATGTTGCTCACATGATAATAAATATAAATTAAGGGTGTACCTTGATAGCGCTCCAATCCATTGGGTAAAGACTTAATCCCTAGAGATGACCATTTTTAACGATGCCTTCGTGAATAACCTTAGTAATTTTTTAATGACACCTTGAGGATGGACCTTGGTGAAACGGAAATGATTGTCAATGTTAAATGTTGTAGCCACATCTTCATGTTATGAAATACGTTATTTTTATTATAATATGCCTCATGATTTCTTTCTCATGCCTTAATGTTCTTTTTCATGAATTTGTTGGTGTATCTCAAGTTCAAATGTTAAATGTTTCCCTTGTTTCCCTTACTGGGCCTTCTGCTCACCCTTTTTTTTTGATGTGTGTCCCCAGGTTATGAGATTCAATAATGAGCCTAGTATGAACATAAGGATAAGAGATTAAAGTTCTTAACAATAATGTTGTATGTTTTCACGTTTTATGTTCCTGGTTTCCAAGACACTAAACCTTAAAGATCCTCGATTTTGTAAAATGTAATGAAAAGTTATGTTATAAAAAGGTGAGATGTAATAAATGAATCCACAGGACACACATGTATATGGATTTTAATTTTGTTATATGTGAGTAAAATAATATCCTACTTTACATTTGGTAATGTTTTATATAACATAAGATAATAATTTATAATAGTTAATGATGCATGATCTACGTTTGGAAATCATTTTTGATGCTATAAACATAACATGAAATGGAATGTGGTAGTTGATAAACTATGGTAATAGGTGGTGATTTTTGAAATTATAAGGGAGATATGAACTTATTCATGGTTCATGGTATTTTTATTTTCATTACTATATGAAAATACAATTAATTATTTTGTACATGTGATATTCACCATGGTTGTTTATTATAATATAATTTCTCTACTCTGGTATTATAGTATATGTCTATTATTTTTTCTGTTATATGTATATATATATATTATCTACAGAAATATATTATTAATATATGTTCATTTTTTTATAAATTTTTCACATTCACATGTTCCCTCAAATGATTAATATATTTCCACTTTATGACAAGCTAATAACTTTTACCGTAAGAGGAGATTGATCTCACCCATTATTGTATTTTTTATTCCCAATATTATGGTGATATGTATAAAATTTGATACTATAATGAGAAGATCTAGATGGTAAATTGGGGAGAAATATTCATAATTACTTGTAATAATATTTTTGTGATGTCAATATCTAAATACATTAAATCTATTTGTTTATGGGGAATGATATTATTATATGAATTAGTGTATAATTAATGTGATATAATTTATAGTTCATCTTGGTTAACAAAACATTGTAAAAATGAATGTTTTATAGTTTATTTTTTTAGCATGATACTTGAGAGTGATTACATGAGAAAACATAGTTGGATTCATTGTTTGTTATAGAAATTTTGAGGATTCATTTAATTATTTAAAAAGACTAATTTTGTAAAAAACATATCTAAATCACTCAGTTATAATCCTAAATTTATAATAACTATCTAATCCTTTTATCATGTTTAGAATTTAGGGTTTCTTAGAAATAACATCCTTATCTAGATACAAATAAGGGGATGTTTACACCGACCTAGATACACATTTGGGTAATGTCAATGAAAATTGTTTTTTTATTAAATAAATTTATAATATATTAAAAAAAAGCCTGGAAAACTACACCGAAAGGTGGAAACACGCATAAGATATGATTTGGTGATTACAATTCACATTATAAATAATTTTAATGGATTGAAATATAATTTTCTCATATAATGAGTAATAATATTTGTTAAATGACCCAATAAGAAATTGACAATGGAGACATTTGTAACACATAAAATTTTATAGGTTGGTTCAATTATATAATAGTATAGGTTAATTTATAATAGCTTCATGTCACAATGTAAGAGATAATATAATCATCCGATTTATTTGTAATTTTTTAATGCAAATTGAATGAGACATTATTATATATTAACATATCTGTTTTTTAGAATTGATTTTGAAATAGATTCCTCAAAATAAATATTTGAAAGGTATTTATATAGAATATCATAATAAATATAGAATTATATAGAGTTATATTTATAACAAAACGTTATGAATATCAAAATATTTTCTAAAAGAAAATATTATTTCTCTAGTATTTATAATGATTTTTATGATAAATTTATATCATTAATATTCTTAATCCTATGGATACACATATCTATTTCCATTTGTGAGTAAAAATTAATATTATGAGTGAATAAAATGTTTAAGGGTATATTTTAACTCTTTATTTGTTATGGGCCATTTTGAATAAAAAATTTTGTTTATAATATAAAAAATGATTTTCTATTCCTTTAAAATAATAAAAAAATATTAAAAAAATATGTCATAAAATATAAAAAAGAAACTAATAAATTTTTTTCATCCATAAATCATTATTTCAATAAAATTATATATAATTAAATATGTCATAAAACATATTATTACATATAAATAATTATGACATCTATTAATAATCCATAAAAAGTTTGGAATATAAATTAAGTATAATAATATATTTATAATTAAGATATCCCATGGATTGTATTACAACATTAAAATCACCAATAATAATTGAAATCTGACAATGGGAGTTAATATAATTAATGAATAAAATATATTGTGATAATTATAATTAATAAGAATAATAAATTTGATATATTCTTTATTAATGGGATGATTTTATAAGGATATTACATTAACCAAACCAGGTTGACCCCAAACTGAGATCCTAAGATTTCCAATGAGAAGGACTAAGAGGCCCTCTTAATCCTCGTGGGATAGCCACTATTGTCCATCATATAGAAAAAATTACTCGGTTATGAGTATTCATGTGATAAAAAATCAATTATTAATATAATGAATAATATAAATCGTCAAAGTGGAAGAAAGACAGAAAACTAATAATAAATCACCATGACCTCATGGGTCACCACCAATCCATCGAACAAGTTCGTTCAATGAGAAACCAATATGCTAACAAAACCTAAAATGTAATTGATAATTTGGAATGATGGACAAGATTATAGATTGGTAATCCCAAATGAAATACATTGTATTAATTAACTTTAATGAAAAATTATTTCACAATATTTTGAAAATACTTTTCTTTTAAATTAATGTTTTGATTTAAATTTCAAAAATGTATCAAGTTAATAAATTCACTAAAAAATTCCCCGTAAAATTTTGAGAAAGTGTTTATATAAAATTAAAGAATATTATATATATATATTTAAATATAGAAACATCATTTATGGAATTTGTTTTAGTGGGGAATTATACTACGGAGATTATTTTCAAAATGTACAACTAAATAGTGAAAATTAGAAGACATATAAAACAATCATCTTAAGAAACAAAGACTTGTTCAATATAGTCATAGACAATGATATTGATACAAATATCATAAAATAACACTGAAACCAAATACCTACTATATTCCTACCCAAAAACTCAATGTTATACACACATGTTCAACTGAGGGGTATAACAAATGAGTATATAAGAGATATAATTACGTACAATGGTTACTTTTTAATTTGTGAAAAGTGTACAATTTATAACCAGAGAAATTCAATAAATAGATATGTAATATCAGGACTTATAAATGGAAGTAAATTAATTAAAATAATATTTAAATACATATCATACTCTATTCAATAATGAAACAATTTAATTTCACAAATTTGAACTCCTTTTTTAGCATTACCATTGATTCCATTTCACATAGAATAATAAATAAAAATTCTGCTTATTGGGAACAAACTAAGAATAACACATATAAAATACAATAGAATCACATAATTATTAGGTTCCCTCCATTATGAGTGTTTTATTATTTTTAGGTGGAATTACAATGTATCAAGATGGGTTCAAATTTTTAAAATAAATATTGAAAATTTGACCAACCAATTTCAATCTAATGCATTTCACTTTCCCAAGTAGACCTCTATACATATACAAATATGAAGAAACATATTTATATTTAAAAATACCTAATATTCCAACGTACTTATATACAGAGCCATTTGGGAATATGGAAACTGTTATTTATATATTGATTTATATATCTATATTTCTAAAACTCATATTTATATGTAAAAAAATTAAAAACCTCATTATTGATCTTTTGGGAAACTATATGGCCTTTATATTTTATTAAAAATAAGTCAATATAAATCAACATGAATTTATTTTCATAATTTTCATAACTAAATCCATTTATAAAGAGAATAAATCACTTGGAAATCTATTCACTTATAAAAGGATTTCAAAATATTTCATAAAAAATGAATCCCATGGAAGAAACATGAAATAAATTTGGAAAAATGAAGGTAATTCATTTGAATCACCAAAACTATTTTCTGTATTATACTTAATTAATGATAAATTGAAAAAAAGATAAAACCATGAATCCATATTTTTCAATTTAATGGAATGCATATATGGTACCTAGTTATATCCTAACAAGCATTTATAATTACAAAATAAATCCTCTATAATGGGAAATAAGAATCCTTAATGAAACAAGAGAAACTAAAAGAAAAAAAATAAATATTCCTTAAAATTGAATACCAAGGGACCAGGTAGAATATAGGGAGATGGGTCTATGATGTTAATATGGAAAAAAGAATGATAATGAGGGATTTGGTGTAAAATATTTGTTGTAAAAAAGATAAAATCTATATATAATTAATTGTTTACACTATATAGGGTTTGAAAAATCTTCTTCCAACATTTTGTTCCAAACTTTTTTTGAGAACCATAAATGTGTATGTTATAAGATATTGAATTCCATGGGATAACCATGTGATTGGATATAAAGAATTTTAGAGGTTTTCACATGGGTTCTTTATGGATTGAAAAATAATAAAAATAACTATAAGGAATGAACTACAAAGAAAAATAATGATATTTAATGGAAACCCCATATTATAGAGAAGAGAAAGTATTTATATATAGAAATATAAAAAATAATATTGTAATTTTTGTCGGGGTGTGATAATTCCCACAATAATAAAACTTATTTCTCGTATAAATAATAACGAGATTGAATGAAAATAAAATTATACAAGATGTGCCCAATAAATCTCATTAATAAAATCCTATGGAAAACAAACACTTATTAGGAATAAAATAAAATATTTATCATTTTGTTACCATAAAAAATGTATTTTCATATAAATAGGTGAAATGAGATGAGAAATAATAACAATGTCCAAAAGAAAAGAAATCCCTCAATGAAAGGGCATATCAGAATAAAATATTGTGAAAAATAGGTATATATTATATCTCATGGGTGGGGTCTGGTCTAGTATGAACCATTAGAATATAACACAATTTTGAGAAACACGGATCTTATAAAAAAGATTCATTTCCACATAATGAGACTCATTAAACCCCAACATTCATGAAATTGTATGTTTTTCCATGGGGGTATCCCCACCATTCGAAAATCACTCTATACTTAATCATCCAAAACACCAATATTATAAATCATTTTTGAATTTCAGAAATAAATAATACAATAATGTAGATATAGTCTTAAAAACTAAAAAAATATCAATAAAATTGGAAAATAAAATTCTTTAAATGTTAAAAAATTATATGTCTAACAAAAGGAAATTCTATCTTGGATAATTTCCAAAAAAGAATATATTTTGGATTATAGAGATAGTAAAATGATATATTATATACACCAAATTAACCAATGTCTATATAATATTCATGAGGGAGGGGATTTGGATCCATGTATCTTCTATGAAACTCGCATTCATAATCATTAAATAATACCCAAATGAAAATAATGATGTCATGTTTTTGTGATTTTTGGAATGAAGACGTATTGTACTAAGACATTCTACAATAATAGACTAAAAAATTAACACATCTCAATCTGGGGAGAGAAAACACAAAATCCTATTCCGGTGAATTTTTATTTGGATGGACCATAGAGTTGTCCCTTTTGTGGAGCTACAACCACCTTATATTGGAATATAATAAACATAAATCATCTACAGAACTAATGCCTAACGATATTCCACCTGAAAAACCTATGATATTATATCATCATAAGTTCCGAATTTGAGTAAACTCATTTCTATAATAATACCATTCCATATGTATTTTTTAAAATATCAAGCCTTCAAGGATTCATATACATAATGATTGGAAATATATATCTCAAAATCAGTTAACCTCATTGAATACCCCAACACTGGATGATATCCTTGAGGAAGATCATAAAATTTAATAACATTTTCATGATTAAAACATTCGGTAAGTACTTATGGATGAATAATTTTTTAATGCTTCACACCAATTTACAAATTGTGGTTTGGACTGAATAACACACTTCCACCATATCCAACTAAATCCGTACAATATAATATTGTGAATTGTGATATTAATAGGATTTTTAATCCCAAAAAAATGAATATATCCTAAATAAATTTCATCCACTCCTCATATTATCTTAATTCATGTTGTTTGAATAAAATTAACCGGGTTATACTCTAATATATTTTTGATGAAGTCTTGATAATGAGAAATTGATCAAGCACCACTATGATCTATATATATAAAGGATAAAAAACTGAAATGTAAAATTGTATCATCCCATAGGATAATTTGTCAGGGATACCATAGAATATCTCTTGAACATTTCAATATAATATTTCTGGGGAAAACTATGTAAATAGGATGTATAAAACAATGTTAAAACACAAATTAGATCCAAAGACAAATTTACAAAATAAAAACCACTAAATAAATATCCAAAAACCATCAATTTAGTATTAATATACATCCCCAAATTAGTAATTGTAATACACACCTAAATTAAAAGTATCCACTATAATGTAAACATTCAAAGTCTCTATTTTATAATTTTTTTGACCAAATCCTCTAAAGGATATATTTTATCTATTTTATCAATATTTTTACTAAAATAAATTCTCCCTTCCAACATAAAATAATGTTTTCTTAAATAATTTTTTTTTATTTACGTAAATTAATGAATTACATGTAATCAATAGATGAATTCATATTATTTACAGTCGATTTAAAACACCCTTTCACAGCCTTATTTCTGATATATCAAATCAACAAGACATAAATAACACCAAGACATTTCCAAAATCATTATAAATCATCCAATATAAATGAAATATATAATATGATATATCATGATTCCCAATGAATATGGAATAATAAAAATTTTAAATTTCCACATCAACTCATTGATTGTCCATAAGGTTTGGTGGGTCATATATGAAATGTGAATTTAATGTGGGAGGTCCCAAGATATATATTAATGTATTATGAATTCTATCCAAGGCAATGAAAAAGATACCTTTTACCTTCGTTAACTTACCAAATTTTAAAATACAATGATATTTCATAGTAGTATAAGAAGAAATGTACTAATGAGACTCTGAAACCTCCAATAAAGACTCAATCTATCTATTTTTTTTATTGAACATTGAAATAAGAGTCATAATCATCATAAAACTCTGTGGAAAATCATGATTCGTCGCATGATGCTGGTGATCAAGAACCCATGTATGACTCAACCTGGAGTTCTAAATATAAAATATTTTATGTACCAAATATACCTAAAAATATGAGAGGAATTTCTCTAAATCAATTTTTTATGAAACAACTATGTTTCACCCAGAACAAGGAACATGAGTTGGATAGTCACAAGTGGTGATAGGCATTCCCAATCCTCTTGATTCTAGAATGGCTCTCTTGAATCAGGTACTACATAATTAGGAAATATTAATCAAATGAATCATGTAATTCATTTTTAAATAACAATGAATAAAATAAACAATGAAGATATGAAATGTAAAAAAATTAAACACTTATATATTTCAAATCATTGTTCAATATAAATCCTTAAAACATTACTAATCCATTAGTTATTAAAAAACAATTCCTCTTGAAACTAAAATGAGAAAGTAGGGTAAACACAAAAATACCCAATAGGCATTCCAAAATAAAAAAATTTCTATACAATAAATTTATATTGAAAAAACATGACACTATTTTGGAAATAAATATATTTATTACTAATTTCATCATTTTCGTTAAAGAAACTACTAGAAAGGTAATTCATATTTGAACCATTCCAATTTCATTTGAAAAAATATTTTCTAAAGTATTTGATATTTTCCCAATAAAAATTTTATAAATGAAACATGGGATAATTTAAATGTTCCACTAAAAAATTATAAATGTCAAAATAATTTAACAATTGTATGAGAAAATATAAAAAAAATTGAATACATGTAAAATGGTTTTCATTAGAAACCTGGATTTGGTTGTGATAAACATGGAAAAATATATCCATATAAATAATTGGATAGTATATTGGTAAAAAAGTTAATAAACATATTACAACACTTATTTTTACAGCCACTAGATCAACTGATGGGTATGTCCCATAAATAGACAAGAGATATATCACACAGCCACTAGTTAGAGTGTTATTATATACTATTGCACCATGTATACCTTGCGATCTTTCCTAACATCATGAGGCTTCCCATTAAATATTAATAATGGAGAATTCAAAAAATATATACATACATATCATAAACATTTCCCTGAAAAATACCATTTAAACTTTCTTATATGAACTCCCTTTTATGGAAACCCATCACTCCTCAGAAAACCAGAGAAATATAGATGCCTCATATGGGTACACACCAGTAATAAAAAACATAGATAATACACACATTACATAATTTGAAAAGGTCATCCCTTATGAATGAGTTTAGTCTATAGGAGAGACATTATAAAGTTCAAACTATTTGTTAATATTTAAAATGAACCATTGATAATTTAAAAATAAATTTAAATCCCAAATCTTTTCATATTTTCATGTTACAATTTACACTTATATAAGTATTCACAAAAACGTATATCTATCCCATTTTCCAATTAAAATATTCATACAACTCTATAGAAATATGTATAAATATTAGAATATATATTAATTTACAGATGTATTTGTGTAAATGTTTTATTTTTATGTTAAGAAAAATTAGAAATGATTTAAATGATCTATGGGACCATCATTCGATAATTTTTATTCCTAAAACTAGTTGAAGGACTATAGAATCAGTGTTTATTATATGTTTTCATAATAAAATTAGTTTTTAATGCGAATTAAGCACACTCAATTATTTTAACATCAAAATGCTTTTTGAAGAAAATCATTTAATAAAATAAAATCACAGAGAATAATTAGTAATAATAAGGAAATGATGATGTAAAATAATTAAAATCACTAAAATATTTTTTTATAATACACTTATATCATAATATATTTATTGCACAATGTAAACAGACCAATGAATCATAGTTTTAAATTTTATGTCTCGAATATATGGTAATCTACCTCAAACAACACTACCATTGTCAATAATGAAATCATTACACCCAAAATTTATCTAGGAATCTTTAATGAAATAATAGAAATGTAGGAAACCCCCTTATTAAAATATTCATTAATTTCCCATTAATTTTCAATAAAATTCTATCGAAATGGAGTTAGAGAAATAACAATGAGAATGTGTAAGGTAATAGAGATTATTTAAATTATTTAATCAATCCCAAATCATGAGTAAACTCCATGAATCGACCATGGATAAGAGAAGATCTAATGGAGCAGGATCCTTATATTCACTTGAGCGAAATGATAGAGGTGTGGGAGACTTTTTATAATGATTGGATTACATAAAATGGATTTGACATTATTAATCCCCATATATAAATTTGAATTTTTTTATTTTTCTTTTTAGACCTAAAAATATGTTACCAAGGTCAATATAAATTTCCATGAAAAATTGGTTATTTGTCAAAGAATTTATTTTATAAAATTTGGGTAACATTTTACTGTATAAATTAAAATTCCCTCATTTTAATTAATATAATAATAATTTCAGAAATATAAAAGTTATATGCATTATAATTTAATTATTAATTAACTATAAATAAAAATAATAAATCTTAATATATAATTTTTAAAAAATAATTTTTTAGATATTTAATTGTTATAGAAATGATATTTTTATGTTAATTATTATTAAATTAGATTAAATTAAATCCACTATCAAAGTTATCATGTAAATTTTTTGGAAGAATGTCTATCTTGTTTTAGTGTAATATAATTACCATGTTAAATAATTGATCTATGTTAATAATGGTAAAACTATGTAACTTCATATTTCTAAGATTTATGTATGTTTATTTGAATCTTATGAAACCTATAATAATTTATTTCTTTTTACGTCCAGACCCACATGTCTCACCAAAACATTACTCACCAAAATCACCTAACCTAATTGTGTTTCAATTTTTAACCCCCTATAGCATTAAAATTAATTAAAATTTTATTCTTCGTAAACTATAAAAGTTTCTCACATCAAAAAGCATAATGTCACAAATAAATTGTGAATTTACCATATTATACTATTTAAATAAAATCTCCTAGAACATTATTACATTTTTAGAATAACCTTACTATAGAATAATTGTTTAATTACCATCACTACAATGTGAGTTTTCAATAGAAGGCTCAATCTTTGGTTATGATTATTACCCACTATGTAAGAAATTCTTCACTATTTTATTAACATCCACTATTCAATAAATATAAAATAACAATAATAACGTAATGATAAAACGTTAATGTGTTTACTCAAATATTAATATAATAATCATACTACATTATCAATCTTCATCCTATTTTTTCGAAAAATTTGAATTCCACTCATGTTACATGTGGGCTACCAACTCAATGAACTATATATTTCATTTCTCATCAATGATATTCATAGATGGTTATAAAAATATTTTTTATGAATAAATATATTAGTATTAATATTATTAATATTCTTGATATATAAATTAAAAATTCTAAAAATAATATTAATAATAATTTTCTATGGTTAACAAGCCATATAAAACGAAAATACCTACTAGAAATATTATTTCTTGCATGTAACATAATCATATCATATATTATACTTCAATAATTTCTCAATTATTCATTTATATCATAATATTAACTAAATAATATAATTATTACTATTTATTGATGAAATTATAATCACTTCACAATCTAACTCAAACATCGATTATATCATCTTATTGTTTTTTTATGAATAATCACATATATGAATAGTTATATAAATTTTCGTCAAGGATATATGTGAAAAAATTAAATATAATATTTGATATAAATAAATACATAATTACTTTTTCATCTTTATTTTGATTTTAACAAACAACTCTTTTTTACAATACAACTTCTATTTTATTAAAAATTATAAGAACCATCTCATCTTTGTTATCATTTTCATTTATCAGAAAAAATAAATCATGGAATTAATATAGACATTGATAAATAATTATAGAACTATTATCCTCAAAAAAATTAATATGTCAAATATAAAAATTGATTAATAAAAATATACCGACATCACCTTCATATAAAATGTATTTAATAAATGAAATTATGAATATCTAATGATTAACAAAAATTATGAATGACTTATAAGATTGTTGGTAATGATTATTAAGGAATAATATTAATAGAAGTATATATATTAATGGTATTCAAAAAATAGTGATTCAAATTGTTTTTTCTTCTAAGGGTAAAGGGATTTTGGATATGTTTTGATTAAAGGTAATGCTTTTTCAATTCCATGTATTCATTCTTTTAGTTTGGATTGTTCTTATTTATTTACATATATGTTCAGTATAATCTAAAAAATTATTGAATTATTTTTTATTTATTCAATTTTTAATATAATTTTATATTAATATGAAAAAAACAACTTTTCATGTTTTCATTACATTATAAATTATTAAATTATTAATCTTTTATTTTATACAAACTTTTATTAATGAGATATATACCATATACATAACTAGTTTAATTTTAATTTTTAAATATACTAACTTATATATTAATATTACCATACCTTTTTGGAAATTAAATTGATTTAGAATTATATCACAATTTCACTATTTCATGGGTTTTAAATTCCACATTTACTGAAGCCTCAATGGAATTTTTACACATCTTCCTATCGGCGGGTTTTATAATTTTCTATGAGATTATTTCATTTATTTTTATTTTATGCACCCATAATGTTTTATTATATTGAATGATCCATTCTATTATATTATATTAAATTTTCACATAAATACCCATCCTTGGTGAATTTCATTCACATAATTGTATACTATTTTAAAGAATAATTTT
Source organism: Viscum album (assembly GCA_963277665.1). Classification (NCBI taxonomy): domain Eukaryota; kingdom Viridiplantae; phylum Streptophyta; class Magnoliopsida; order Santalales; family Viscaceae; genus Viscum; species Viscum album. The sequence continues at coordinate 1,478,441,937 of OY728136.1, forward strand.
CATTGTATTTTCTAATTAAATTTCATACATATATATATATATCATTTAATTCATATTATTATGTAAAAATATATTTTATCTACTATGATATTCGTTTTTTCATTAATTATGTACAAAAATAATATTATCTATAAATTAAATGATGTGGAGTTTAATAAAGATTTTTTTTAAAAATTAAATGATTTTTATATTTTATGATCATATGGTTTATCTTAAAATCAATATTTATTCTATATTTTTTCCAGTTTATGGTCATATTATTGAAATTTATTTCCAAATATTGTTTCACATATATTTTTATGTAAATTTATTAATATAAATGTATGAAATTTACATTTTATTCCTTTTTTAAATGATAAAAAATGTATATGAAAACTACTTTTATGATTTCAATTTTAATTTCATATTTTTCACTAAAATAATAATTCTTATTTAGTTTATTGTTTCATGATTAATCTTCTAATTTACATTTATATATAATAATTTTTTTTGTGATATTCTTGTTTTTATGTCAACCAATTTTACTCCTGTTACCTCATTTTATAATACATATAGAAAAGTAATTTCAAAAACATTTTCAGTCCCTGTTTTTTTGATGATCTTATGTATGAATGATTTTAAATTCATCATATGTGTATATATTATCATTGTTTCATTAGTTGGACTTATACAACCATCTAAATTATTTAGTGACATTTTATACTTAATAACACAATAATAGGAAACACGTATCATTGGTTTATCGACTGTATGAAATATATTCTAATGACTATTCCTCTACGGGAAAAGTATTATGTTGAGGTAATCTCTTTGAAAGACTTTTGTGATCGTAAATTAATGAGGTGAATTAATAGATTTCTATAAATATTATTGATTGACATGTAACTCCAAATATTTTAACATATAACATAGTGTATAAAATCATAAACATTTAGAGAAATTATATTAATTATGTTATACTTTATTTTTATTGAAATAACCTACAAATACACTAAACCATAGGGTTTTGTGATCGTAATATTATTATGATATGGAATGTGTAGTTAATGTGACTTTTAAATATTAACATGGGTTTTTTGAATTATTATCAGTGCTACTATTTAATATATTTGTTATTTCACAATGGTAGTTAGAGTGCATCTCTGAGCAGCTTCAGTGTTTTCCCTATTTGTTATTAAAATGATACAATAAAATTATAGTGGAATATAATAACTTCATTAAGACTCATATATTTCCATACAAATTCAATTTACAAGAATGAATTACAATGTTGACTTTGATTTGTTAAAAATAAATATTAATGTTTACTATACCATTATAAAGGTATAATTGATTACCTTTATTGGTTATTTTAAAGGGATAATGGTTGAATTACTCTAATATAAAACTATATATCACATCTAAATTTCATGGTATGTTGAATTAAAGTGGTTAACTAATATAGATATTAAAATTAAAATTTGTGACTAGTATGTGATTCTCCTTCACATTATAGGTCTGAACGTGGTCTCAACATTTATCCATATCAATATGTATTAAATAATTTCGTATATCAAGACACATGATAATTAAAAACCTCCAAAATTACTCAACATTTTAATTTCAACATGGATTCATCCAAATGTATAATGCCATAAAAATATAATTCTCTAATTAAATAGAGAAAAAACATAACCAATCATTTATAAGGTAGTAAATTTTATACCCTAAAAATCCTGACATCTAGAAACCATTTCCATTAATATAGTCCCCCTTGTGTGAATTAATAGAGTAGGACACTCACCAATATGTCATAAGGCTATGTATGTGCCCAAATTTCCCACCAATTGGGATCTATACTCATCCATTACATTATGAGACACTAATACATCTACCCATCACTTATTTTTTTCGTCATAATGTTCACAAACCACCCTAATATTATTTTATTAATAGTAAATTCAATCAATAAACCCCTATAATTCCTCATAATACCCAATTAATATACTTCAATTCCCATGTCATGAATAGTACCCCTTATCCTATATTAGAAAAATACATATAAGTAGCTAAACTAAATCCTTTAACCAACTAATTTCTTCTGCATGTGGGTTGGTGATATTCTTCCATATAACACTAAACATGGACTATAATCAAATTAATAAATAAAAATTTATGAATACTATTTGGACTTCCCCACTAAATATTAGTGCTTAGTGACACCAATATTTTTATTATATATTTAAGGGTCTATATCTACTGTATATATCATGTGAAACTATTCATCGTGAAACTACCCTGACCCAAGTAACCCTGAACCAGTGCCTTACATTATTATAATTTCATAGATTCATCATTCAAATATAAAAGGTTAGAAAAGTTAAGAATATTTGGAAAACAAATTACACATATGGAACCAATGTTACATTTTGAATAAAATATAAGAAATAATAAATAACAAAAATATTAAAACAACATCATTTTAAGCACATTTGATGATCACATCTTGATATCCTGGATTGTGAAAAAAATAATGGTGAGATAAAATTAATATCAAGGGTTATGGAAAATAGAAGATATTATTAATGAATAATTAAAAATAAATATTTAAAGGTAAATAAATTTATACACATACCATTAAAATAAATTGATTATCCACAGTCAATATGGAAATGTAAATAATTGCACATAGATTGCATTTAATCAATATGTTTAGAATGAAATGCATCAATATATTTTTTTAATGTGGAAATATCATTGATAATAATAACTAAAATATAAATTAAATAAGGGATTGATTATTTTATTCCATGTTTTATAGGAATAGAGAACCTTTACCAGCATGATCTATTATCAGGAACATTTATAACTACTATGAAAAAATGAATTTGAATTCTACACTTGATTTGTCTCAAAAGACTATGGATGCACGAATGGGTTATCATTAATTGGGCCCAAAACATGTTTCTCCCTCAATTAAATTAATTATATAACGAATAATCTATTTCATTATTTTTATTATCAACAAATATTCATATTGGGAAAATGGATATATGTCTATCATCATGTACCAGGTATGAAAATAATCATCTATGTGTAAAATATATGTAAAAATCAGATACATATTATCCAATTATAATATCCATAATGATAAATTATTTATATTTTGTATCAATTTTTTTAATTGAATAATTATCTAAATAACGTAATTCTTTTAATAAAAATTTACCAATCGCAAAATAAATTGATAATGAACAATAAAATTTACAAATTGTTAATTTTTTATTAAAATCCCCTTAGATGATATAATTTAACATGAAACATAAAAATATAATAAATTATGAGTTTATAATGGTATTATATGCGAAAATGTAAGTATACAGACCACATGATAGATAATTGGACTTGATAACAAATAATTCTAAATGGAATGTACATTGAGTTGATATCCCTTAGATTTTGATCTATATTGGTTGAATTCAACTTAATATCCAATAGAATGGTTTCCATAATTTTTTTGACATATGACTAAACAATTTTAATGTTAATAATATCATATATGATATTATTATAACATCATATCATCCATTTTTTAATAATATTTCATTATTCTTGTTGTATCATGTGTTAATTGTCTTGTTTTTTAAGTACATTATGACTTTTTATTTTTATTCCCCTTAATTAAATAACAATTTCATCATGTAAAAATTTTAAAACATTATTTAAATATCATATATGTTTTTCCACATAATTTTAGTGTAATCCATGAAATTTAGTGATTGGAAATGAAAATCACCATTTATAGAGATAGTAGATCATACATACGCTTGAATGATGATTCCATTTTAATTTCATATATAAAAAAAATAAAAAATATAAATATTTGTATAATAATAAAATGTAACATTTTTTCTTATATATAGCATATTTTTAATAAATCTATCCATAATACAATCAATGTTATGTGTGAATGAATGACATCACTTCATGAGGTAGTAGTCCTCCATAAACATAAACGACATAATCATATTCATAAAAAAATTAAAAATACCTAATTTATGTGTTATAAAATAATTAAAAAAGAATTAATACATTAATAATATCACATATATATATATATAATATAGAAACTATAAAATAATCATTTTTCAAAAACCACAGAAGGTATTCGAAGAACCCACAACATCAGTTTGCAGGGTGGTAGACTGTTGTACACATGAATGATGATTGTGTGTCCCATTTGATGTATTTTTGTGTGGGTTAAGGTCATAAAAATAAAATAAAAAATATATCATAATATTTATTATACTTTTTTTCTTATATAATAATGGTATTAGAATAATTTAAGGGCTAGGAAAATAAGAAAATCAAAAGTGCTCATTGATGATGTTGCCTCAACTTCGGGTAGCTACTTTTATTTTATTCCAAATTACATAAATGGTTATTTTGTTGTACAAAAAAATAGTATATAATTAGTGGGGGGAGGTCGGTAGTTTATTGGGGTAGGGATTGGATGAGTTAATGTTCATTAGTTATATTTATAATCGATGAGTGGGAATTCAATTTTAAAATTAAATAGAAGTGGCATTATTAAAAATACCAAAAAAACACTACTCGAATGTCACCCATAAATAATGTCCTCCAAAAATGAAGAATAGTAGATAGAAGAGGTTATATGGTCTAATATGCACATTCAATTGATTATGAATAATTTTCTAGGTTATTTTCTTCTTATTATTGATGTTTAACCACTATGTAAATTCATTCTTTCTTTAATATACATAACAAAATTAAATTTCTATTTTTTAAATTTTTATTTTAAACTATGTTTAACAATATAAAAATTATAAATTGTAATAATTATAAGTATGGAACCCCTTTTTACTAATTTTAATCCTAGAATAATTGTAAATTAATTTAAAATTAATCCCACAGATGGGACGACAAATTAAGATATTGAAGTTAAAATTATTAAAAGGTAACTATGTTTTTATATCAAAATTAAATATATAAACTATTAAAATCATGAAAATTTGAATAATATATTTAAAATTTATATAATTTCACGTGAAAAACATATTAGTTTATTATTTATCCCTAATAATTTATTTTTTTGAAAGTTAATTTTCAATTAATATTATATATTTTTATTGATTTATCAAAAAAAATCTCATCAATATACAATGAATTCACCATATTAAATTTTTTTAATTATAATATAAATAAATTATATTTTTTGGAATATTTTTTGTAAAATATATTAAATTTATTTTTTCTAAAGTGATACATTAAATGGTTGCTTAACTGCCTTTAGAAAAATACATCTTTTATGAGTAGAATTCGATTTGATGTCATATTATACCAATAAAATATATTGGAGGAATATAAAACCCTTTTAAAGAATATATAATATATAAATTTCCTTATAATTCTCAAAACTAGTAATTACATTGATTAATTATGTCAAATTTCTGTTTAGAGAATAAAAATAGTTCTTTATAAATAAATCTCATTTATATTCAATTGGTTTTTATTTTTATTTCTAATTAATTGAGTTCAATTAATTTAACCTTATATTTTTTTAATATATTTACTAATTGTTATAAAAACCATGTTAGGATATAATTTTCATTTTAATTATTGATCTTAATATTATTCAGAAATACGCATTATGGCGGTTAACATGAGAAATTGAAAACAAGTCATTGTTGTGTCTAATTAAAGCCGAAATCTGTGCTTTAAGATGATATATTCCTTTCTATAGTTGGTTTTTTGTATCATACATTCTAGTGAATTCAATGATGATACGTTATAATTTTGATGTGTTACATTGTCCCCACAATAATTAAATTACATACATGAAATTTAGAGATCTATGGATTGGTTTTTCTAAATAATTTTTTTAAAAATCCAAAATCATAAAATGGTTAACAATATATCTTTTAAAAAAAATATATGTTAAGAAAAAATTTCATCTAGAATAGTCACATAACTAGGGTTCCAAATACGAGAACACAGATGGGAATGAATACGTCGAAATGGAAAAGAAAACTAACTATCAAATACTAAGGGACAATGATAGAGAACATCAATCACAATGAAATGGGATACCTAGATATATTAAATAACCACAAATCCATTCAAATATTGGTTAAATTAGGTTCACTAGTATCATAATAAATGATGTTTATAGGATATCAATTTTTCTGAGATCATTATCCTATATTTGAGGAATTATTTTTATTTCTAAAAATATAACAAAATATATTTACTGGATATGTTTATAATTCGTAATAATAACATCATATTTTTGTTTCTGTTAATTAATTTACAATTAATCCATAATCCTAAAAAATATCCTAAAAATTAAGATTTTTATACCTGATGCACAAAATTATACATTGAATAGATTTTAATATCTATAAAAGAGTCGTAATTCATTCCATATGTCTCATACTATTTTCCAAAACACATAAGGATAATGCATAACTAATGAAAATTAATATACTAATCTCTTAAACTATTCTCATTGTCAAAATTAATCCATTTTAGAAATGATACCATAACTACCTTTTAAAATACCATGATCCCAAACAATGAATGGGTCATTGAATTTTTAAAATGAACATATAAATAATCCAACAAACATGATATATCTATGAATCATTTCAGACCAAAGATGTGAAAAGAATCATCATTAATTACCTTGAAACATGGTAATAAATTGAATTTACATAATACCTTTTTGAAAATACTCATGCTTCCTTATTATTTATATAAAAATAATTTATCATATATATCCCATAAATCCAAAAATGTTGTTAACATCATCGTGAATAATCCACATTGTAAACTAATCTTTTATCAGTTCTAAGGTTGTAATTATTTTCCATTTAACATTATCAATATCAATCATCTCGTTATAAAACATTCATTATCTTAATATCCGCAATATATTACAGGGTTTACATCCCTAAAAATTAACTTCTCTATCAATCTAAAAATTACACTAAATCAATTTATTTGGTTATCCTTTCTAATAAATATTAATATGTCAATATTTTCTTTGATACATTAACATCTTCATAGGTATATTCCAACAATTATTTGGAAATAATTTTAATAAATTCGCAATTCACTATAGTTGAAACACTGAATATAATTCTTGTCATTATTTCATTTGAATTCTTTTTTTGGCGACCCTTATCTCTACACCTATAACAAACTACAATCCCTTCATGACTTTACCATAGTGTTTCCTTCCAAACATATCAAATGTGATTAAACAATTTTTTATGATCATCCCACCATCCCTAATTTCCCTACCAATATCTTTCTTATCTTCCTTCCTTGAAAATCCATAATACATAGATAACTCTTTCTCTTTCATTCTAACATATGATATTATGTCCTTTTATGATGAAAACATTTTGAATACATATTTCCTAAAAATACACGATAAAACCATAAAATAAATGAATATTCATACAATTTAGTTCTTGTTCGTTGTTGTGTTTCACATTCCATTTGTTATGAACCATTTCTAAATGACAAAACACACTATATTTGATATTGTATTTCTGAATATAATGTATAATATCAAAAATTGTGAAATAATTTACATAAATTTAAATATTTATGTATATATAATATCATAACCAAAGGCATAGTTTATTTTGGTTTTTCATACATACATAAAATAAAGTTCCCTTGTGGGTTTTTGTTACCTATTATATGTTTTCATACATCTATTTTCTGAATTTATTGTTAAACATTCTCTACAACCAACTATAAAGACCCTTACCCATTATCCCAGAGTGGGTGCCTTACATTTTTGCATTACAATATATATAAGAATTAAATAAAAAATGATAATTTTTTTTATATTTTTAAAACCATATTTCATATATGGTACCAATATTTAATTGGTATATAAAATAAAATATAATACAAAAAATCAAACAAATGAAATACCATAAAACTCTTTCAAAGTTAACATCTTCATAAAATGGAGAGTTGAAAACAAAAAGGTGATATCAATTTCATAGGAATGGTTATGTATAGTATAATATATCATGAATTATTAATCAGTAAAATATTTTTAAATATAAATAACTGAAATCGCATTCCATTTAAATAACGTGAATAATCATAATGGAAAGGTAAATAATTGGAAACACATTCAATTTCATGAATAATCTCAGAATGATATGAATCAAATTAATTTATCATACTTAGAATATCATAGTTCATAACTATTGAAATATTAGTGGAGTGCATTATTAATTATTGGACACCATGATTACCAGGTAAATGGAACCTTTACCCTCATGACAAATTCTCAAGATATTTTAAAATTACTTGGTTAAAACCAATACAATTTAGGCTTTTGACTCATTTAACAAGACTATTGATCCATCAAGGGTATCATTTACATGGCCCCAACAATGTATACATGTCCAAAACATTCTTCATATATCTAATAATATATTTCATAATGATTCATATCGCCAAATATTGATATAGAGTATAAGAATATGAACATATAAATATTTTCCTTATATTAAAATAAAATTCCATGTATAAAACATATGTAATAATGGTATATGTATTTTTAAATATTCATGCCCATTGTTTAATATCATGTATATTAATGAAAAAAATAAGTGACTAAGGATAAATGATCAGAAGAAAATGATTGCATCAAGAGAAAGTTAACATTCTCAAAAAAGTGATATTTCACAATAACTTTTACCACATGGTTATTTTACAGTAAAATACCCTTTGGTGAAATTATTCAATGTGAAAATGTAACCATAATTATGAAGGATTAGTGTTATTACATTCCAAATTATTGTACATATATCACATAAAACCTAAATGGTTCATTAGAACAAATAAGTCTCAATAGAATGTAAATTGACAAGATATCCTTTACCTTATACACCCATTTTGTTTGATGCCCATTAGTATCCAGTATTATGAATTTAGATATATTAATAACCTATAAAAGATCCAGATTTTTTATAATATCATATATGAACATTTTATAATATATTGTCACCAATTTGTAAATAATAATTCATTATTTTAATTGATTTGTATTTAAAATAAAATGTATTCAGGATGTTTTGACTTGTTATATTTTTCTTCATAAATATATATTGATTTAACCATATATATAATTTAATTAATGATATAAATATAATATATATTTATCATATACTTATTTATAGTAATCCATGAAAAATTGGGATAGTTAATGAAATACACCATTTATGGAGATGGTAAGCCATATATAAACATGAACTCTTTTTTAATTTTTTGTCTTATTAATAAAATGAAATGTAAATTATATATATATATATATATGTGTATAAAATCATTCCAATGAAATTATCACATCACATATGTTAGGTATATTTATTAAATCCATCCATAAAACGTTTCATGTAATGTGTGAACGAAATATATAACATTATAAGGAGGTCATCCTCTATAGGCACAAACGATGTTTTCATTTTCCCAAAAAAATTGATGGATTTAATATATTTGTTATATAATAATTATCTATGAATAAAAAAATTATAAATATAATATATATCATTTATAATCTATAAATACAACATTATTTTTATCCCTGAAATGTTGTAATATAATAACAAATGACATCATTTCATGAGGCGGTAGTTCTTAATACAAATGAGCGATGATTGTGTATCATGTTTGATGAAAGTGTGTGTGAGTGTAGGTCATAACATCAACATAAAGAAAAATAAAAATATTTATTATAATTATGATATTAAATATTAATGTAATAGTAATAACTTATAGTGTGGGAAGATAAATAGAATAAATGTTCCTATGGAAGAATGTTACTTCTTTTTCTCGTAACTCCTTTTGGTTTGTAGAAAAATCCTTCATTGGTTTTCTTAATATGAAAAAACAATTTTCAGAAAAGGTTTGGTATTTTGGTAGTTAATTGGGGATCTTTGATAATATAAAAAATTCATAATAGGCGTGTGTAAGTGGGAATATTTAATGGCTTTTTATTATTTAAGACTAGAGAAATTATTATAAATACCAAAAAGAAAAAACTATTGAGAGGGATCCCTTAAATATATTTCCTCCAATAATAATTCATATTATAAAAAGAGCGAATATCAAAGAAACATGGACATATTATTTTTTTCTACAAGTTTTAGAGTCATTTTTCCCATCAAATTGATGTTTAACCACTCTGGAAACATATTTTTATGATAATCAATGTAATTAATTTTAATTACATTAAATAATGTCTTTGGGAATAAACTATATTCATATTACTATAAATTATAAATTATGTTGATTCAAACTATTTAATCTATATTTTCAAATTCAAATAAATGTATTAGATGAAATAAATTAAAAATTAATTATATATATTGGAGGGAGATAGGTGTTAAAAAGTAAAAATTGTAGAAATTTTACTATGATTTTATATCAAAATTGAATATAAAAATATTAAAATATCCTAAATAGTATTATTCTATTTATGTTTATCTAATTTGACTTTAAAAAACAACATATAATTTAACAATTAAATTAATTGATATTAAAAGTTAGTTTTCAATTAAAATTTATCATTTTATAGTATTAATCAGAAAAAAATTATTCGAAAACCAAACAAATATAAGCTAAAGTAATTTTTAAATTAAAATATAAATATATATGAATAATTTTTAGAATAAAATTTATTAATGAATAATATTTTAAAAACAATTGTGTCATTAAAACGATGCATAACTCCGTTTATAAAAATTTTGTTTCTATGTGTAAAATTGTATTATTATTATTTTTAATTCTTTTAAATTAATTTTATGAATGTAAACACATTTTATTGAATTTATAACGTATAAATTACATTAATATATTTTACTAATATTATCTAATTTAATTTATTAATATGAATATATTTTGGGTGAAAAAATAGAGCTCATGATAAAAACATATCATTTATGTTCACTTGTTTTTATTTTGATGTGTTATTAATTTGTATCTAATGAATTATACATGGACTTTTTATAAGTTATTTAATAATCTTCATAACCACATTTATATTCCATATTTTTCCTTTACATAATGATATTAATCATAATCTATACTACATAATATTTCATATAACAAAATCCATTGAAAAATTGTAATTTTTTCATGTAACATAAGCCAAAATAAGTGTTTAGTGCATTAAATGATATGACATAGATCAAATTTATTTAAATTAATAAATATATTTTTTATTATATATATGTTATATTCCTTTATATTATTTGTGTTTTTTTAATACACTCTATCATGTATATTGTTTTTACCAAATAGTTTCGAGGTGTTTCACATCATACTATAATGTTTTAGAAAATTAAAAACAGAATACATTAACAAAATATTTCTTATATCCATCATAAGGTCCAAGATAAAGACATTAATTCTACTTTTAAAAAACTATTACTTGTGGGAAAATAACAAAAAATACATATAATGTTGTATGTGATGCTATAGTTTATGGTGTTCAAGTTAGATGTGGTTATATATATTAAATTCAAGTTTACCAAATCATTCATTGTGATATATAATTAATTCGATAAAAGAAAATATTTTAAAATAAAACTTGGTTTTTTTTCGACACATACTAAAAATTGGCTGTTTATAATGCACAACACGAAGGATCGTTGAAATCATCTTTTGTGATTATGAAATCATATGGTTTGCATTCACTCATTAATCAATGGAGAACAAATTCTGGTCTAGTAAAAATATGTTTATACATGGTAAACATTATTTGAATGTTGTGGGTAAATAAAATTTTCTGTAAAATTAAAAAAAATTATTCAAATGATTACATTTTCATGATTACAATAAATGGATAATATATCATTACAAAAACTAAATCACGTTTCTATAAAAAACAATATATAATTTCTTGATGGGTACCACACATAATTTTTACCTGACCCATATCTTCATTTTAATGTCATATTAACATGAAATATAACAATATGTCGCATAATTTTGAATGCGAATCTAATATACCTTTCAATGTAGTCTAGATCACATTATATTAAACTGAATTTTGTGTGTTTAATTCTATATGACCATAATCCATTTAGAGTATTCTGTTCAACGATGCCTAAAAACCATTAATATAATTCTTATTTTTTTAATAAAAGGAAATTTATTTTTGATTATCACTGCCCCTATAATAAAATTAAATATTACAATTCTAACAATTTTTTTTACTAATTTATGCCCCCATATCTATATCAGACTTCATGATGATTATGTATTCAAATAGAAATACCTAAAATGATGCTGGTACTAACACATAACATATAAACGATTATGTTCTCATCACTATGATAAAGTCATTCCATTTTATAAATGAAAATAATATACGAAACATTCCAAAAAATGTTACTTATATTTTTACCAAAAAATTATAGGGCATCCATGACTAAGAAACCAGACTAAAAAATATAATGTAAATAGTACAAAAAATTATTTTTATATTGTATGAAATTTTTTCAAACCCACATGACTTTTATAAATTCAATTTTCTCCATAAAATATATTAAAAAATGGATTTGAAAGTCCAGTCAGATGTTAAATTAAGTAATTAATTCCCCTATTTTTTTATTTCACATTATACATAAGTTTTTTCATTCATATATGAGTTAATGGTTTTAGATACATTCAATATACCAAATTTCTAAACTCACCTAACCTTCAATAGTAATGAAACTTAATAGAATAATGAGTGGTTTTATTCTTCTTCTAATTGTATTCATTGGGTTTCCTAGGTCTTTATTCTTATTCTATGTTATAATTTTAACATTCATTTTTTCAACAATGATTAGTTCTTTCTTTAATAATGATGGATTTATTCATTTTCATTGTTTATACAGTCCATAAATTTCATTCATTATATCTTTTACAAAATAAAAATATGTCTTTTTAGATTCCATGTCAACATCTATGTTCAGATTTATACATGTTATATCATAAGATAGATATTGATTCCCATATTTCCAATAAAAGGCCTAAAATAAATTTTATAATAATTAAATAAACCATAAAACATATTTTTAGAAACTCCACATTCATGGTTTTTAACACAACATCACCATATTATGAAATATTAATTTCCATTTATGACATATGTGTGTCTATATTCATGTTAACTCATTATATCCTATGACACCCAAATTATAAATATTGGTACCAATCTCAAATCCCCCCACAATAAAACCCAAAATTACTATTGTTGTAGGAATTATATTCAATTAATGATTGTTTTTCTATTTTTAGTTATCACTAAAATGTATTTATCCCATTTCATAAATTGTATATGGTTCTAAAATATACAATAATTAATTATAGAACATATGAGTCCTTAAGGAATGACATATAAATCAAAAACTAATTTTCCTCCCCAAAATAATATAAAATACTTAAAATTTTATAATTTCGGTTTTTTCATTTACATGACTTGATGATCATTCAAGGATTTTATGATTTTATAAACTACATTGGGATTTTATATTCCAGGACATGGCCGAAGGATGGAATCACTATAAAATTTTCTAGTATACAAAATATTTTTATACAGTGAATCCATATTTGTCAGAATAATATGTATTTATTTTTATTGTCGTGGGGAATGGTTTTTACTCCCCTATTTTTGTCAAAGAAAATATTATTGGTTATAGCATTTATTTTTGGGACACCCCTTGGACTTCTCCATATTTCATTTCAATTAAAAGTCTTATCATGGAGATCTGGTAGATTTTAATACTGTTATTAAAAAGTCATATTATATGTGGTTAAATATATTTCAACTTAAAAATAATCAAATATTTTTTCTAATTTATTGTGATTGTATTTCAAAAATATAAAGCATATAAATCCTCATCAGTTAAAATACAATAAATAGAAAATTTAGTGGAATCTAAATCTTCCCTAAGAAATCCATTATCGTTCAAAGTATTGGATAATGTTATGTAATAATAATAAATGAGATGAAAAGCTAGTGGGTTCTATATATAACCTATGAACAAGACATTATATTTTCTCTTAAGCCACATGTTTAGGACAATATTGGTGAATAAAGTTTAGTTATCCTACAATGTTTTATATGTTTTTCCATATGTACCTTATCACTCCATACAATCTAGTTATTCTGATGATATACCATTTAATTTTAAGGATGAAAAAACCTATAACATATATATAACTTCATATTTTTTTAATGTTATATTCATGATGAAAATATTATATATATTTTTAACCAAAAAAAATCATTATTTTGGTCAAATTTTATTTTTATGCATAATATGGTTTTATTTAAAATATTTGATTCCAAATGAAAGAATTTTAATTTTTTAAAATGAGAACTATCTACATGTATAGTAAATAAAAATTATCTCATAAGTTTTTTGGATATTTTTATAGTTGGTGTATTTTGAAATGAATATTGGAAAATATGGATTTTTATTAGAAATTATAATATCAATTAATGTATTAAAAATTTAAATTTCAGTATTGTTGTAGTTTTGAAATTTATTTCATTATTTTTATTAAATGATATACGAATAGGGTTTTTTAAATGAAATTAATATATTATTTTATTATAAAAACATTCTATATTTGAAAAGGATATTTTAACGAAAAACAATATTTTATTTCTAGTTTCTTTGTTTAATTTTAAACCAAATTAATCAAATTATATATTTTCAAAATTTGATAAAAATGATTCGATATTTTTAATTAGATTGATTAAATTTTTTAAATTGGACCCCTTAATTTTTTTCCTAAATAGGAACAATAACAATAATTTTTTTCTTGGAATAGTAAAGGGTAAATCATGTAAATAAAAATAATAATAAATTTATAAATTATAAAAAATTACACTACCACTTTAAATAATTTAATTTGTTGATTCATGTTTTTTAACAATCATTCCAGATTTTGATATACAGAATATTTCTAAAATTCTTATTACATTATTATTATTATTGTATTTTTTTTAAAATGTGATATGTCTTAACCTTATATTTCCTAAAAATAATATATTTAAAAAGGTCATAACTAAGAGATAAGTTCAGTTATGAAAATTATTTTTTAATATAAATTATTTATCTTTTTCCTAGTAATGTATTTGTAATTTTTAGTAATTATACCATTTTCAAAAATAAATAAATAAAGATAATGTAGTAAATAATAACTTAATTTAAAATCTAAATAAACGTTATCTATACTATGATTTGTTATATAATTTCATAAAATTAATGTTAACAAAAAATAGTTAGAAATACATGACTTTTTATTGGTGTATTTAAGTATTTTCTTAAATTTTTCTTTTTATCTGGATGTTATTGAAATCAATGTAAATAATAATTCTAAAAATTATCAATATTGATATATTATATTTAAGAATTAATTATTAAATAATTTAAAATTGTTAAAAATTAAATTTTTGTTCAATATTTCATATTACTATTAATAATATAATCCAAGGTCTATTTATGGGATTCTTTCAAACTTATTGTAAATATATCAACCATAAAATAGTAAAATTCCCTGATGTCAAATTACATATGAAAGGGGTGAATCCTATGTTAAAACAAAAATATAAGGGTAATAATGTGACATAAAAAAGACATGAAAAAACTATTGGATGAGGAAACTTTTACATATCATCATAATATATTTAAAATATATGAGTTTGGAGACTTTTGGTAATGAATATTGATTTTATTATTTTAATATTTTAAAAAATTCCAAGGCTGCACTCCCATATTTTATACAATGGAATCTCTTGTTCCAATATCATAACACTTCCAAAACCATTTGGTTATTCAAATACTATCAAAAATCACTTCCTATAACACCAAATTATAGAGGTTTTTGTTGATGAATAAAAAAATTAGTGGTTATATAGTGTTAATCTAAGGAGGTTGTAGGAAGAAGAGTAAAGTAGAAAATGTACGGGATGGGGAAGATTCAATCTAAGGGAATTTATTTCCAAAAAACGTAGTTCAATGTTACTATATATTAAAATATAAAAATAATATTTTAAATTTATTCATCTCATGATTTCCATGTTTCTTTGACAGAATTGTTTCTGTTTTTGAGTGGTTTTTTCCTAGAGGAAATAATGAGTCTATGATTTCATTAAACCCAAAGGATGATATCCATCTAAATCAACAACTATGAATGGATAGAAATGGAACCCAATAGTTGTTTTTTTGATGGATCAGTTTATTCAAACTATAAATGATCGTGGAATCCATGATTTATGTTATCTAGATCATCCATAGAGTGACATGATGATAGTATATCATTTTAGGAGAAAAAAGCCTGCAATATTCATTCAATATTTTTTCTGAGTAGTATCCTATGTATATATCACGTACCTAGAAAATAAATTTTATTTCATGGGGTTTTCAGAATCAGAAATGGTAACCCTTTTAATTTATATTTTTTTATGGTGAATCTTATATATTGTGGTCTTTGTTTTTGAATTCCAACAATATAGATGTGATGAATTCCATAAAAATGGTAACAATTATGATTATATTCCTTTATAAATATTAAAATATTCCTCTTAATCTTAGGATAGAGAAATAATTAATTTTAATAAGGAAAAAGTATGAATATTTTGAATCAATATATGATTAACATTTTACATTATTAGGAAGATATGTAACAACTTTTATCTGAGATGTTTATAGTAAGATTTATCATGTAACCCTCTAAACCCAGTTACCCGGAGTCAGTGTATCATTACATAACATTGGCATGATACAATGAATCTTGTCCCGAAAGATCGATCAGTTCAGTAGCCTTGGAAGTACTAAATACTTTCATAAGTTTTATATTACAATATAAAATGAAAAGCTACAACAAAATTGTTTCCATAGACCACACTCATATCCCATCAGAACATCCCTGTAGGTAAATCATAAAATACTTATTCACATCATAAGAAAATTAAACATAGAAATGGGTGATCTCAGATGCACAGTAAGGATAACAATATAGCAGAAACGTTCATAAATAAGCATAAACATTTAAGGCAATGTATGAGACTAAAACAAAAGCTTTTTTAAAATTGAACTTCAGCATAATATAAAAAATATAAAAACAAATAATACCATTTACTTATTGAAATTCGTATTTTAATAGTCTAAAAATCACATGCAATATCAATAGCCACTTTTATAATGATTGAATGCATAATGCCAGACATCATAACCACATAGTCAAGGCCTTGTGCCCAGACTGCAAATAAGATTTTTCAAGGCCTTGTGCTAGGACACTAATTTGTCTCATTAGACCTACCGATGCATAGAGGAGCTATAGTGGGCTCCACATATCACTTAATATGTCCAATACATTCCTCTTATGAATAGTTTTAAACATAACAAAAACATTCGTATTAAAACAAGCATACAAAATTTCGAAACTTTATCCATAAAGCATGAATGGTATATAAATTAGACATCCACAGTCAAACATAACTCATTCAATACAATGTAGAATATTTTATTATAATAAATCAACCACAATCAAGAATAATTAAGGATATTTACATAGATGAAGTTAATCATCAAAACTTTTTGAGAGAATTATCCCCCTTTTTCTTTAAAACATTTAAAAGTCTCACTATTTATCAAGAATCTATTTAAACTAGATTTTTAAATCAATGTGTCCCACACCAAATTGAATCTTTTAAAAGGAATTTAAATTTTAAAAAATTAATGACTATATAAATAAAACCTTAGTACCATTTTTAAAACATGGACATTAATGAGAATGATTTAGAAGAATAAAATTTTAAAACATTTAAAATGATATTTTTGTTATAGATCTTAACCAAATGAGAGATTCTTGAATAAAAATAATTGAGGTAATAAAAAAAATATAATATCATGAGAATAATGGGATTCATGATATACTATGTCAGAGTATAGTATATACACCAAATAAAAGTGGATTGTTACATAACAACCAACAACTCTCAATGGAATGTAAGATGAGATGAATTCCATTATAAAGACCATATCTTTAGGTCAAGGATAAATAAATAAAATAATTTTATGTGTCAAATATAAATACACTAAATATGATTGGATATTCAGTGTAAATGAGTCACAATACATTCACACATATTCTTGTAAAAACAACACCAATGACTTGGATGTTTATCTCAATGAATAGAAATCGAGTTAAAATTACTGTTATCAAGTTTATATCGATGACATGAGAATTTATCAACGGAATCATTATGTTTAAAAAAATAATATCCACGAAAAGGGGAGTGGAAATTACTACATAAGTTAATGAATAGTGATTTCACACATAATCTCGGGGTAAAGTAATCATTGATGTTTGCGTAAAACTAAATGAGTGGTAATTGAAAATTGAGATTCCCTAATCGATTTGGTAACTGACAAAACATACACCCCATGAAATAAGCATCATACAATGATGATTAAAATACCCATATGTTAAATTATATTACACAAAAAATACAATAATGGGTAGTACATACACCATACAAAAGGTAGTAGTGGAAAATATAGCATGAATCTCACCGGAATAAGAGTGACATAAGAACCCCTTACATTGTTATTTTCCTTGGTCAAGGGTAAATTAAACTCCTATATAATAGTCAAATCATTGTTATTAAGTAATAAAAGAACTATATACATATATATGATATCATATATGATCCTCTATTATTGCTTTATTAACACTATTTTAGAAGTATTATCTTTCGGGTTTTAATTGATTCGTTTTACTTTATATTATTTATTATGTGAGTCATATTTGTAATGGATGGGATGTATCTTATTCATATAAAGAATTATATCAAGTCATGAAACATTATTTTTAATCATCAAATGAAAATTAGTCTTGAATGTATATTATGGGGAATGAATCTCATCACTTTTGTGGATACAGTAATCCGTACGTATGCACGAGCGGTAATATCATTCTTTTGACACTAAATTCATATATAATTGTATGGAATATCATATATAAAGAATAATTATCATTTTATATTTATTATTCTCATCATTTATACCCATTATTATACTCATCCAAATGATGAAGTGTTTTAATACCAAACTACACCACGACGTTGAGACGGTAAGTCGTACGTACCCAAGTAGGTGACATGTCATTCAGAGGATGGATAAAATAATGAATATGGTTATACTATATTTATAATAATATTATAGTATATAGAAGATACTAGATTTATTATTTTATAATAGAAACTACAAAGAAAGAGGAAGTGGAAGTAGAAAAGAACTTGAAAGAGGTGATTAAATATTAACCTCTTCTTCGGGTTCTTCCAATTGACATGATCAAAAGGGATCTATAGGTTAGATTTATGTCTAAATTAAGGCATATAAGATTATAATAGGAGAGTTTGGAGGATATTTGAGTAGGTTTTCTCTGAGCCTAATGGCTTTGATGGTGTTTATTTGAAAGAAGGGGAAGTTCCCTTTTATAAAAGGAGTGAGGGTCAACAAAGAAAAAGATTGAAATATTATTTTATAATAAAATAATTTTCGGTTTCTTTTGGAAAAAAATGAATTATTTAATTTATAAGGTGGGGATGGGTCGCAAAACACTCAACTAATAGGTTTTATATAGGTTTGAGTCAATATATTAACCTTATCTTATAGATTTAACACATAGTTAAATAGTTTGACATTTACCATGTCTCTTTGTATTTTTATATTATATGGTTAATAAACATACTATAAACTTCCAAGAGAACCCCAAGTGGTTAACTAATGATACACCTATCATTAAATAAGTCTTTTTAATAATTATTTGATTTTTAGTATTATTTTATCATCCAATAATATTGTATTTGTTTTAAATACTCATTTATGTCAATTTCGACATTATTTAACAATTTCTTCTTGTTAAAGTTGTAAAAAGTTTATTACATCAAAATAAATACAATTAATAAACTATAAAATGTCATGTTAAACTAGAAATTTAGTTTAATTTATTAAAATTATCAAATTAAATTTATTTTGATATATATAATATCAATTATTTTAATATTTCATTATTAAGGTAATCACTGTGTCATCATTGTGTCATAAATAAATTTAATTCTTTAATTTCTAAAAAATTTATGTATTAAATATTTTTTATCTTTATAATTAAATTTTATAGTCAAATTTATCTTAATTATAGTCCTATATTAAAAAGGTTTAGTTATTATACTTTGATTTTAACTCTTTTAACTCTTCAATAAATAAAATAATAATAAATGTCCTAATATAATCCATGTAGACATAAAGGATCATATTTTATTTCATAAGGTAGTTTTTTTTCTAGTTAAACTTCTCCAATAGAATTAGGACATGTGTTGGGGTAATTATGATATAATTTTTACCCTTAATTACACTATTTACTTTTAACAGTGGTAAATAAAAGTAAAAAGTTACAATTCACCAAACATTTTTTTATCGTATTGAACCACATTTTTTTATTATTGATATCATCAATTTCCCTCTGATATTTGAAATTCCACTCACTGAAGCAGTAAAATTACGTTTTATGGGAATTCGTAAATGCTCCTAAGAGGTGGGTAAAAGACGGTAAAAATTTAAATATAATTTTATAAATATAATTTTATTATAAAGTGAATCAAATTAATAGCATTTAAATTATATAAGTATTATAGGTCTACTTTTACTTAAAATAAAATTTTATAAAATAAATAATTATTTAAATAAAAAGTCGGTTTAAAACCATAACATAATGTTTTTCACTATTCATCAAAAATGAATATTTTCAGAAAAACACCAAAAATTTACAATAAAATAATTTAGATATTCCAAATTCAAAAATGAATTATATTTTACCAGATTAAAAACATATAAGTTTCATTAACTAATTTAAAATTATTTCCTATTGTCAAAATCAAAAAAAAGGTTTTTAAAAAGTAAAAACTATCAAAACATTGACATGTGTTTTGGTCAAATTTAAATGTGAAATTACTTATAATCACAAATATTGTATTAAATGAGAGAAATATAATCTAATTATACATCCAAACCATTCAAATACATGATTTAACACTATAAATTATTTTTATTAAAAAAGTTGTTTTCAATTAAAATTAAGTATTTTTCAGTATTCATCAAAAAATAAAACTTATTGGAAAAGTACCATAAATATATCAAAAATAAATTTTTATATCCTGATACTAAATAATAATTTAATTAAATTAAATTTTATATATAAAAGTGTCAAATATTTGTTTTAAATAGTTATTTCCATTATAAGATGGAAAAATTGCATTTTTTGAAAAATAATCCATTTGTCTGAGAAAATGAATTTATTCTTATATTATGTCTAAAAAACACATAATATGGATTCTAAAATTATATATAGTATATAAGATTCAAAATTAAGTTAATACTATTCATAACCAATTTTGAATGGTGAGTTTGGTAAGTCTTGGTGCGCTCGAACTCGGTGTTACGTGTATCACAAGCTATTGAATTACCTTAATGAAAATAAAATACTATGAAATCATGGGGTGTTAAAAATCCGTTTTAATTAATTTAGAAATAAATATATAAACGGGAATTTTATTCATATGAAATAATAAATAATGACTAATATTTCATTGTTCATAGATTGTATAAAATTTTTTTCTGATGTTCATGTATTCCACGTGAACATGAATTAAAATAGACTGAATTGTAATAAATGGGGAATGTTCTTAAAAGAAACATAGATGTAATAAAATCACGTTCTCATCTTCTGACAAGTGTCTTCAAATGAATCCATCGAAATATTTGGTTATTTATAGAATGTGTTGTTGTTGTCATAATTTTGCTGACAATACTAATGAATACTAATTAACAAGTCGAGCAAATTCTATAAATGGGGAAACTCATAGAAATAAAATAGTGAGATGATCTAGTGGAAAAGAATATTCTTATTGTGCTAAAAAGTGTATGAAATTCGGTATGTATGCAAAAAAATCAAGACCAAATGATAAATTATGGTGAAATCTATTCATATTATTGTGTTTATTGAAAGACCATCTAATTAAGTTGTGATATGTATGATACTTATTTATTAAGATTGTGAAAATACATTATTTTACATGAGATCCTTGAATTCAATCATTTTCGATTAATTTAATCCACAATATGAAATATAATATCAAGAATATATGATATTTTTATTGGTTAAGACATCTAGTGGAAATATTAGATAAAACATGAAATATAGAAATCTATTATTATTATTAGTGGAATGGTATTTTATAAAAAATAATTTTGAACATTTCATGCTAGAGTTTGATTTTATTTTTGGTATAGATATAATTTTTTATTATCAGGAAAATATATATTATGGAACAATGAAAATTTTGTTCAATGATTTGTTACTTTTTATAACCTACCAAGAATCAAATAATTTGACTTGATTGATAGTTAAATTCTCATAAAACATGTTTTGAAAAGAAAGAAAAGTTATATATTTTTTACTTCCTAGTATTTAGTAAATACATATATTCTTTATTGATGATTTATCATGTATTATTATTGATTGTTAGATTAATTTTTTTATTGACTTAAAACACAATTCAAGAATAATTTTAATACTCCATTATTTATTGGATTAAGTGGAGTTGTTAGAGGAGGAAAATAAATTTCAAGTGTTTATAAATTTTTGTTTCATTAATCAAGTACCCCACATTGGGGTGCTCTTATTTTTTAGTTTAGATGAATTATGGTTATTAAAGGATTTAAAGTTTTTATATATATTTGTATAAAGTCACTATTAAGAATTTTTTTCATTTGAATCATATCAATGATTTATTTGAAAAGCTCTTGGGAGCACGCTATTTATTTAAATATTAATCATAGGTCTGGGTAGAATCAGTTGATGGTGAAGGGGGAAGATATTGTGAAGACTACATTAAAAAAAAGAAATGGGATACAAGTGTTTCTATTTATTCTTTTTGGATTATCTAAATCATCATCTTTATTTTGGGATTTATTGACTAGTGAGTTCCATGAATTTGTGGATAATTTTTTCTATTGTGATTGTAGATGTAATATAGTTTTATTCTACAATTCATGAGTTTTATGTAGAAAACCCCAAGTGTTTTTAAAAAATAGTGTAATGTTTGATTTCAGGAACCAAAAAGAATATTGGTATATTCGAAATGTTTTATCTTTCCCTCTCTTTATAGTGAGTTTTTCATGTATTGATAATATTCATTTAAAAGAATTTATTTAATTATATTGGTGAATGATTTGGTTATTACTTATGCTTTACGGCATCTAAAACCACATGAGTTAAATTACCGTACACATAATCTGTATTTATTAGTTTTGGTATATTCAATAAAAATTTGGAGTAATAATTTATATTGTGACCATTGTGATATATATACTATTCATAACTTTTATAAAATTATATTAAAACCAAAAGAGTTTAATATAACATTGAGATTATGGGTAAAACTGATTATGTGTAATGATTGCACAATTTTTTCATCCTTGAATTGAAAACGATCCTAAATTCAGAAAAATAATGTCTCAATAGCTATGTTAGGTTTGGAACATTAATCATTGGATAGTAATTTGATGAATTTTGAAATATATATTTTTTGAATGTATGAACTCCTCCTATCAAGATTCCAGTTTTAGATGATTTTCAAATAATAATTTCAATTTAACATGACCATAAGGGAAAACGTCGGTAATAGTAAAGTGTGTAATAGGTCATGAAGGGAAAGTTTCCTAAAATTAATGTTAACAAAGAATTTTTTTTATTTTAAATGATATTATTAGTTTTATGTGATTCTTAGTTAAATTAATATTAGTAGAGTCAAACTCACATTTCTGAATTTAATGTTATACCTAGATGTGCTAAGATATAAAAATACCAAAATGATTATTAATGGTGGATGAAATAAAAAAATATATTTTTCAATTTACCATAAAATTATTGATTTCCAAATAGTTTCAACAAGATAAAAAATTACCATTGAGTGCCTTTCATCCTTTTCCACTAATCAGGGTAAATTGGGAAATGTATCCATGGATTTTGAATTGGGATTTCCAAATATTTATCATTGTAATTATTTTATTTGTGTTTTTTTCATTTATTATCTTAACCAATACATTTAATTCCCATTCAATATATAATTAATTTAGACTGACTTTCACGATTATAACTCAAGGATATAGTCATGTAAAATTCATTTCCTCTCTCCATTTTTTCTGACCATGATCATAGGTTCAAATCAAATTGGTTAAAAGGACTTCAGAACTAAACGAGTAAATATCCAAAATATTGAAAAATAGGTCATCCTCATTCTGATGGATTGTATTAAAAAATTCAAATTATGAAATACATTAATCCATCATGTACTATCGATTTATATAGAATATGCGATTATAATATTTCTTTATGTGATTTAATTATAATAACAGTTTTCATTCAAATATACTTATGAAACAATTTGATGATTTATTTGGACATCAACATAGAAATCCTAAATATAGGGATAATGTATGTGTAAGGAAGATGACAAGACCAGATTTATTTATAAGAAATGATTGGGAATGTGAAGGTGATTTTAGAAAAATGATGATATCGTAGATCATGCAAATATATTGTGTGAATAATTGGATGAAATCTCATTCATCTAAGGTATGTGATCCTATTTTATTAAAATTATCTCTCTGGGGGAGTGTTATAAATTTTGGTATAAATGGGATTATAAGTTAATTCTTCAATAGAAGTTATGAAGTCTTTTAGAATGTCAGATCAGTTTAATATTGAGTATGCTTTCATCAAATTTATTCCTAGGTACAAAACATTTTTTATGTATTGTTCTTAATTATGTATGTTCCATATTCATCTCATGTTTTGAGCACTGAATAATTTCATTTATAATAGAAACAAATATATAAATAACATACTATTCATATTCTTGGTCATAGAATAAATGTAATGTAGAAAATGAAAATTCTCCAAGTTACGGTTTTTTAGAGACACCATATAGTCTATGAAGTAACATTTTAATATGAAAATATTATGAAGGAAATTTAAAATCAATTGATTTATATGTATATAATACTGGTATAATGAAATGTAGAAAATGGGGTAGTGGATTTAAATATCTTGTTAAATTATATATAAAATATTTGAATATATACATTAGATATTTTTTTTAAAGAGTTAGATTCATTATAAAAATATTAAAAAATTATTTGACCAAGAGTAAATATTATTATTTCTAAACACATTGGATTTTCAGGTATTATAGAATTTTATTTAAAATATTGATCTCCACATTATATATTATAATATTGAAAAATAATATTGATTTTATAATTTAGTATGTATAAATATTCATAGGATTATATTTTGGGAATTTTCTATAACGATTGATTTTTTCAATGAATACTGAAAATTTTGGAATTTTACTGAAAACTACAATTTCAACTAAAGAATTTATGATGTTAACTTATAGATTTAATTATTTTTAAAATATTATTATTTTTATTTAAATGATATTAATTTTTAAAAATTAATTTAAATTTAATTTTTATTTTTAATAATATTATAATTAATATTATATTTTCCCAAAACAACCATCTTTGTATTTTTTTACATTAATATTAAATATAATTATTTGAGTATTTTTTTTAAATATTGGATAATGGATTCCAAATATGGCATCCCTGGATAAATATGTGTTATATAGGTACATTTTATTTTATTCCATATAAATATTAACCTTTATAATTTATGTTACCATGGTAAAGGGTAAATCATGTAATTATACTAAAAATCAACATGAAATATTTATAAAATAACACTAATTGTTTAAATAATTGTATTATATCATTCCGTTTTTTTAATAGTTATCTAATATTGTTTTATAAGGATATTTTTTTCCATTGGGATATGAATTTGAATTTAATAGTTCTTTATTTAAATAAAAGTTCAAAATAACCCTCCTATTTTTCTTAAATATAATATTATTAACATGTGGATAACATCGAGATTGTTCATTTATATATATTAATGTTAATAAAAAATTTTTATCTTCATCATGGTTATTTATAATAATTAATTTAAAAAAATTTACATTACATATCTACACTACACTGACTCAATAATTATACAATTTATAGAAAAATAAAATAATTGATATTAAGGATATTAAATGTAATATAATAATATATAATTAATTTGATTAATTAGTTTATATGGAGAAATTGTTATTTTAGAGTTATATTAAATATTTTATACTCATTTAATTTATTTTATTGATGTTTTAAAAATCAATGTAGTGAATAGTTCGAGAAACGGTCATTAATGATATATTATAATAAATAATATTTTTTTGGAATGATTTAAAATTTAAAAAATAAAATTACGTTTGGTAATGTTATTACAATAAGGTTGAAAGTATCAGTTGTGTTCTATTTACTAGATAAATTTATTTTTAAATGATTTATATTTACCCACATGTACAAAATAATATTATTGTTAAGGTAAGTACGAAAAGGTTTAAGGAGTGGTAAAAACCGAATGATATTTGAAAAAAATGAAACTAGAAAATGTAAAAAAATTAGATGAGATCCTTTTCACCTATCATCAGAAGATATTTTATTGAAATTATTTTGTACCAAGTCTATATTGAAGTTTAATTTAAATGGATTTAATATTTTGTGAAATTCTATGAGTTTAAGTCCCATATCTTATAATAGGGAATCTTTTATTCCCATTAGTTCATGAATAAAAATAAATTTTATAGATCCAATTACAACCCATGTCCTATCTATAATACCTCATATCAGTATATAGGATTTATTTTAGGTATAAACATAACCTATGTTGTCTTCTATTTCTAAAAAAATGATATTTTTGAATTAGAGGATGAAAAAGAACACACGTGATTACTCAAACTCAATTTAATGGAATTTATTATAAAAATACCGTTTTATGGTTTCTATTAACATGTGTGTGAATTATTCTCAATGATTTATTTGATGTAATTGTTATATGATACCCTTTGTAGAGTGGATGAATTACAATAGAGGTAGATGATATACATGTGAGTATCTATATGAATAGTCTCAAAACTGTGATGATAATTTTTTCGGAGAATTAATACATGTATGGATGTTATCAAAAATATGGATAATATATTTATTATAGGAATAAAAGATATTATTTAAGAGAATATTGTAGACACTCCATTTGATGTTTCTTAGTAGACATAGTGATTTTAAGTGGGGGAATGTAATTTTTTGGATATGGTTCTCCCGGTGGATTATATATGTGACATGACATGAATAAAATTAATAATAAGGAATTCATGTATTAGTAGGAAACATTAATATATGGTATTCCTATAGTTAGATCCTTTGTTTTTTGGTAGGAATATGTGTCTCCAATTTTTAATGGCAGTGTATTTAATAAAATAATCATCTAGTGGGACATATTATTTTTGTTGGGTATCATAAATTGTTTATACAAGTGATAGAGTTTTTTATGTTTTATCATACACCGAAATTGGGTATTGTATAGTAAGGGAGAGGAGTAGCATCTAGTGTGTCATTTTTTGGACTATAGGTAAGGCTGATGACTTTGGTATGTCATAGGATTCGATAAAAATCATGGAATTTCTTGTAAATACCATTGACATTCTTGAATATCATGCGACTCATTATTATTATAGGTTGGACATTTCTAGTAAAAAAATATTTCAATATTTTAAAGTTATAATATTGTGTTTGAGGCAAGTAGGGTGGGGGTGGTATTGATATTTTTTTATCATTATCACATGCTTCACAATATTAATAACCTTATCTATAGTTTTTGAGGCCTTTGAAGACCAATATTATGATATATGTGTATGGTGACACCTCCTAGGCTCTCGCATTCTTCATGTTATTCAACCAAGATAACACATGAGACCGCACCAACAATGGTTGGAGTTGATTTAGATTTCTATGTATGTTGGCCACTAGGATTCCCTCATTAGACTAATTATATTATATCCCACGGAAATGATATGTAGTCGTTGGATCACACTATTAATTATTAGTTTTTACTATATGAGAGTTTTTCTATCAATATGGATTTCTCATATCACTATCAATATTCTCCCGCTGGGTTTTCTATGTGCCCAATACTACCTATTTTTATTCCCTTCTCTCTTATAATTACTACATTATTGTGAATTAATATTTATATTCTTTTCCTTAATCGATTTATAATGACATTTCATTTAAATATTACTTCCCCAGAAGTGATTAATGTAACATGGGTGAGGGATCATGTAAGTGTAGTAAACAAATAATACCCACACACAATTACTCACATTATGTAAAATTCATCATGGGTTTTAAACACATAAATTCAAAGATTATATATAAATAAAAATAAATTGTAGTTATTTTTGAACCCTATTGAGTATCATGGCCTCCCACTATAAGGCCACCACAATTCACATGTTGATCATTTTGGTTCATTTCGTGTTTTATATTATATGGGTGATATGGATAGATTATCTATGTGGATGAAAGTATACTATTTTCACAATGGTGTTGAGTAATAAAGAAGTTTCACTATTGTATTATACTTAACAATATTTTTTCTAATAATTTTATTGTTCAAATATTGATATTATTATGCATGTTATAAAATGAGGTAGTCAGTTATGATAATTTTTTTGTAGAAAGATCATTGATTCTATATTGATATTTTAGAGTAATGTTATTTTAATTTTTTTATTAAATAATATTTTCTATGTTGGTCATGAAGGTATTGTCTATCCACATTTCTAAAACTCCAATTGTTTTTCAATGTAAAAGGCTTTTTTTATTGTAGTGTATTCTTAGAAAAATTTAACTAAAATGTTATTGTCATTATTATTTTCAATTTTATGCATCTGGTTATAGATATTGGGAGGGATTCAATAGTGCTCTGGGATTTATAGGGACAAATTTAATAAATTTTGAGTTATAATATGAGTTCATGGATTGTTAAACCCATTGGATGGCACTAAGTAACATTAACAACCATATTTGAAATTATAGATTCATTTATCATGATTAGCAATTTAATTAGTAATATGTATAAAAAAATATGTGATCTGGTTAATATTATATAGTGGGGTTCACATAGTAGTGGCATGGTTTACCAAACCCTATGCCTTAATTTTTATATGTGATTAACAAAATAAGAAAATTATATTTTTTACATCACACTCCCCCTAAATCCCTCATTCATTTTCCATAATCTTGGATACATGTACCCTTGACCTCATCTAGGTTATTTTTGTAATTAAAAATCTTTTATATGCAAAAAATATTTATTTTAGGTCGTTTTTACCCTATGTATAAGTTTTATGAATCATTTATCTTTTTTTTCTCCTGAAATTTTCACTCCACTAAATATAAAACATTTTCCATGGATTTAATAAAAGTATCAATAGTTTATGATACATTCTTAAAAGACTTTATCGAGATTAATTAGTTTTAAAGAAAGGAAATATATTATAATTATGATCATGGTGTGATTCAATCTATGATTTTATTCTACATAATTTTTAGTTAGGTTGTCTCTAAAATATCTAGCGTATCTTGGACCAATTTTTTTGTAAATGTGTTTTTCATTCATATTACTTTTCCATAAATATGTTCTATTTTTAATCTATATATATTAAATTTTGAAAATTATTATATGACTACAATTTGTAGATAACCTAAGTGGATTCCATAAAATGATATTTTTACATGGAATATGATAGATAAAATGATTATGTTAGAAATGGTTGGATTTATTTATAAACTAATGGTATTGAATTGTGAAATGCGGTATGATTTTAATTTAAAATAAAAATGATTGGTTCTATAAGTATTATGATCCATGATTACATAATATTGTTAATATTATTTAAAAAAATTCAATAGATAAGACAATGAAAGGAATAATTTAAATCATTTGACTTAGAGAATGTTTTCTCAGTAGGTATTCCCTTGGGAATTTGTTTATGACTCTAGAGATTCCATTCCTAATGTGTTATAGTTTTTATAAATGGTTATATTCCCCACGTTTTGAATATATTACATGGATTGTCATATTTTCCAAGGTATTACTATTCTCTAGGAATGTGAATATTTACATTGGTGTAAAAATTGTTCCATGCCTTGGGTGTGATTATTTTTTCAAGATTGATATATTTCCCTATATAAGAAAATTGTCGTGTATTGTTAACATTTCCATAGGGGTGACTATTTTTATTGGATAGGAATATTCTCACAGGTTTGACTATTGTTGAATGAAAATTATATTTCCATGGGTGTGACGTTTATTGGTACTGGTATGTTAACTTATGAGGTATTTAGATCATAGGGATAAGTATATCCCCATTCATAGATTCATACTATTTAAATATATCATACAATAAATGAGTTATGTATAGTTATTCTTAGGTTTCACTATAGAACATGAATATAAATAATGGTCTATTATTATCATTATACTCTATTTATATAGTTCTATTTGTATTTGAAATCTAATGACAAACATAATTAGAATATATTTTAAATAATGTTCAAAGTAGTGGCCTAAGAAGTTATACTGACAACCTAATCAGTTCACTGGTTGGTACCTTTGTGAAATGAATGGTTGGATGACTGGGTATCATTATATCATATGTGTGACGTTTTTTGGATTACCCGGTTGGGGTAAGGGTGATTAGGATAGGGTGAGGAATCAAGACAATTTTTTATGTCCTTTAATTTTTTTGTGATTCTTTTTATTTATCCTATATATAAAATTTTCATGTTCGTACAATCTCCATTGAAATAGAAAGGGTTATGTTTGATGATTTATTATATTTTATGTTGATGTTTGTTCAATGATTAGTTCATATTGATGTTTCATCAAACTTATTTATTATGTCCATTAATTTTAGACATTCATATATTCATATTGTATTCACATAATACTACCACAAACATGTGGTACTAGTTGTTATCCAATGGGAAACAAAACAATGCTATATGTGTATATATGTTAACACATGTAATGAATTGATTCGTGGTATATAGTGGGGGAACAAATAGCATGGTAACACTACAGAATTATTTTCCATAACATTTTGGTATGGTAGATTGTGGTCACAACAAGGATTATGATTTCACTCATTGTTCTAGTTTAGGTTTGGATGTATTTCATTTTCTCAAGACCCAGGTGTGATGTCTTTAAATTTTTTAGGTCATTCTATTTGTGATTCTATGTCTAGTGTTTTTCCCTTAGTATCCCCTTTAATTTCAATGATTTTTTTCTGGTGGATAGTCCGTGTTCTTATATTGGAACTATGTCAGTAGAAACTATACAACCTTTCCTAGTAACCATTTAGAAGGGTGGGGATTCAGCTAGAAGCTGTCACATGGCTTTCGCACAATATGTATAGTCATGCAGACTAACCAATCTATGGGTACCTTCTTAGGTAGGGAGGAGTTAATGGTCGTCATATTATTTGAAAATACAAAATGGACTAATCATGCGCATCCCCAAGTCTATAAAATTTATGTTTTTTATATATACCTGATTTTAACCACTTTTCTTCCCCATTGCATGATACACATAGCATAACCATCCATAGGTATAACACGGAAATATTTCATAGTATGTTATTTTCTATAAAGTAATTAAATAGCATGCGATACATTCAACACCGAGTTTGAGCACACCATGACTTATCAAACTTACCATTCAAAAAAATAGTTATGAATATTATTAACTATATTTGGAATTTTATATACTCTATATAATTTTAACATCTATATTGTGTATTTTTTAGACATAATATAAGAAGAAATCCAATTTTTCAGATAAAAGAAGTATTTTTCAAAAAACACATTTTTACCTCCTTTTAGTGGAAAACCCTGTTTAAATCCAAAATTTGACACTTTTATATATATTAAATTTGACAAAATAAAAATCTTTTTTAGAATATATACAAAAAATTATATTGGATAAATTTTCGGTGCTTTGCTAATAACATTAATATTTTGATGAATAGTGGAAAATACTAAATTTTATTTAAAAAAATATATTAATAAAAAATAATTTATAGTTTAAAATTATATATTTGAATGGTTTTGATGTATAATTAGATTTTATTGTTATCATTTATTCCAATATTGGTATTTTGATGTAATTCTACATTTAACTTGTACATAAACACATATCAATCTTTTGATACTTTTTACTTCTCAAAAACTCGCTTTCTAGTTTTGACAATGAGAATATTTTTTAAAAATTAATTAATAAAGAATATAGGTTTTTAATTTTTTTAAATAGACTTGATATTTTTTAATTTTTAAAATCAAAATTAGCTTTGGATAAATTTTTTTAGATTTTTAAAAACATTCAATTTTATATTAATAGTGAAAAATAATACATTTATGTTTAAAGCATACTTTTTATTAAAATAAATTTTGTATTTCAAATTTATTTTAAAGTAAAAAATTGATATTAATACCTATATTAGTCCAATGTAATTCATTTATGTCTTTTTATATTAAAATTATATATATATATATTTTTATTGAACTTTTTACTGTCTCTTACTCATCTACTAGGCAAATTTACAAATTTTTATAATATATAATTTTACCACTTCATTGAATTGAATTTAAAAAATCTGATAGAAGCGGTTGACATAAATATGTAAATTGTTATTAAATAGGATTAAAATAATTTTAGGTGAATAGAAACGTTTGAATTTTATTTACCATGGTTTATAGTAAATAGGGTAATTGATGGTTAAAATTACATTATAATTACCCTAACACATGTCCTAACTCTACAAGATATGTGTATTATGACCAAAATAAACCATTGGAATAAAATATTATCATCATTATCCACATAGATAAGATGAGAACATTTATTATTATTTTATTTAAATAAGATTTAATAGTGTTAAATTTAATGTTTAATAAATAAACCATTTTTAATATATGGTTATACATAAGATAATTTTGACTATAAATATTAATTAGAAATATAAAAATAATTCTTAAATCATGGTATTTTATTTATTATTTTTAGACCTTAAATAATTAATATCACTTATGAGAAAATGATGATGCAGTAATCACCTTATTAATGAAATATTAAAATAATTGATATTATAAAAATCAAAATAAATATAAATTAAGACTTTTGATGATTTCCATGAATTTTATAGGTTAATATGACATGTTAGGGTCTATTTATTGTATATTTTTCTATTTAATCATGTTTTTTCGACTTACACTAGAACCAAAAACTAAATAGTGTCAAAATAGTCATAAATGAGTATTTAAAACAAATAATATATTCTTAAATGATATAATATTACAAAAAAAATAATGTTTGGCCAAATTAATTATATAATGTTATATATTTCACTAATGAACCATATTAGATTCACTTGGAGTTTTATATTATTTTTATTAACTATGTAATATAAAAATAAAAGAAGATATGGTAAACATTAAACTATTTAACTATGAATTAAATCCAAAAGATATGGTAAATACGGTGACATAAACTTGTCTAAAACCTATTGGTTGAGAGTATTTCGACCCATCCCCATGTTATCCTAGAAACAAATCTATTTTGATCCATTATAAACCGAAATTGATTTTATAATAAAATAATATTACATGATTTTCTTAAAGTAACTATCACCTTTCTTATAAAAAGGTATATTAACTTATATCAAATCACATCTTCAATGCCACACGGATTAGTCATACCATACTAAAATATCCTCCCAAATACATTCACTTTATCCAAGAGGTCATACTTTGAAAAGGAATCCTACTTAATGATCCCTTTTGTTCAAATCAAAAGGAAGCACCCGAAAAAGATGTAATAATTTCTTCACATCTTTCAAAGTATTTTTTTATTCCACATTCATTTTCATTGTTGATTCCAAATAAAAAAATAAATATAGTACCTTATACCTACTATGATATAATTATAAATATGTTACAATAATATTCATTATTATATCCATTATATGAATGACAAAATCACCATTCGTGTGTGCATACGACTCACCGTCTCAATGTAGTTGTGTAGATTTTTATTCAAAACATCATTATTTTGATGGTTATAATAATGAGTAGAACTGATTTAAATAATAAATATAATATTTTAATGGTTTTTTATATAATATACCATCCAATTACCTAATATTTCAACACTAATTGAAAGATATTATCGCTCGTGCGTACGTAAGACTTTGCGTCTCCATCACTCCATGAGAATTCATTCCCCATCGTAACCATTCAAAACTAATTATCATTTTATGATTAAAAATAATGTTTAAAAACATAATATCATTCTACATATGAATCAAATACATCCTATCCATAACAAACATGACTTACATAACAAAACATATAAGGGAAAATGAATCAATTAACACCCAAAACAATGATACTACTTTAATATCATTAATAAAGAAATATTATAAGATAATATATGATACCATATTTATGTATGTGGTTCTTGTATAATTTAATAACAATTATTTCACAATTATACATGAGTTTGACCTGCACACTACTAAGTAAAAGTACACGGTAAGGGGTTTTCATATCACTGTTATTCTCATGATATTCATTCAATATTTTCCACTATTTCCTTTTGTGTGGTGTATGTAAATCACATGATTGTATTAGATGTTTAATATAAATTAATTTATTTGTACTTTCATTTCATTGTATGATCCTTCTTTAATGGGATTTATGTTTCCTATGTTACCAAATCATTAAGGGGATATCTAATTTCAATATCCACTTATTCGGTTTTGCACATAATCCATTGATTATATTCCCCCATGATTATGTGTGGAATCACTATTTATTTATTTATGTATTAATTTCCAACCCCTATGTGTTTATATATTTTTGATACACATAATCACTCCATTGATAAATTGTCATTTAATTTTTTCTATGAAAAGTGAGCATATGCTCTTACATTGAAAAAAGTAAAACATTCCACAATACAGAATGAGGATATTTTAAATTTTCCCCGAGTGGGAAGATAGACCATGTCGTTAGGTACTGTGATAGTTTGGAATCCCCTTTATTCCAGTACCTCTTTGTTGGAAACCACATCTACAATATAGTTCACTTCCTAGAAGGTGTGTTTGATAAAGTAGTTCAGAGAATAAATATTGTCAAGGAAATTCATCCATTTACCTATCAGTTTCAATGATAGTCTAGTTTGACACACCAATATTGCATGAACCACTGTTGTAGAGTCACACTCTAAACAAATATTGTCCCACTGTCTTTGAAAAGCTGTGTCCACTACGCTAAAATGTGTCATCATTTCCACTTCCAAAGCAGTAGCATGCCTGCGAGGATAATAATTTCACTCCACCGCTTCCCCATGTCGATCCCTGAAAATTACCCTAAAGCCCGATAGAGCAGGATTTCCCTTGGATGCCCCATCTGTGTTACCCATTAACCAGCCATTGAAGGGGAAAGACCATAACACCTTAGTCATTCCACTTTATTTGGAATAGGTACATATAAAATTTATCCTTCTGAGGATCATGAATTCCATGGCCAAGCTATTGTAGTGATCATTATCCATACATGTGGAATTTTGAATTTCCATAAGAGTATTGTTTACTGTAGTGAAGTCATTGAATTTGGCATTTCGTTGCTCAAAGTTGTTGTGAAGCTTCCATATGGTGTGTAAAAATTTAGTGCAGTCCACTTGCAGCAGTGAATGACGCTTCCTAGATTGTTGATTTATGAAAATATGATACATAACCTACAGAACCGAGATAGTGCTGGGAAGACTCAGTTCAATTTCCATTCATGGAGTTAATCATCAAAGTCATTAGTTTTTTACATAAATATTTTTAATTTCCCCCTTATTTATTTACACTAAATATCCAATCATATTGAGTGTATTTATATTTTTCACACAAAATTATGTCATTGATTTATCCTTAATCTTAGGATATAGACTTTATAAGGGATTTCATCTCAATTTACATTCTATTGAGACTTATTTTTTATTATGCAACAATTTACTTTTATATGGTATATATATTATCCTATGAGATAGTGTATCTTGAATCCCTTTATTATCATGATATTATAATTTTTTGGTTAATGTTACAACTAATTTATTTTTAATCAAGCGCCTCTCATTTAGTTAGAAACTCTTTAACTAAAATATCATTTTAAATAATTTAATGATTTATTCTTCTAAATCTTCTCATTAATGTCCATATTTTAAAAATGGTTTTAAGGATTTATTTATTTGGACATGAATGGTTTGAAATCAAAATTCAATTCAAATGTTTAAAAGTTGTATGAGACACTTTTATTCAAAAATCCCTTTTAAACGACTACTTTGATAAATAATGTGTCTTTTAAATGTTTTCATTAAAAATGGGATATTTTTATCAAATAGTTTTACAATTTATTCTCATAAATGTCAATATTCTTAATTTTATTTCATTCTTGATTAAAGTTGATTTATAATAATACAATATTCTATATTGTATTTAATTAGTTATGTTTGAATGTGGATCTATGAACCTAGGTTTTGAGCCTATAAGAAATTGAAAATTTCTAAAAGTTATTCTAGTGCAGGGCGTTCAGAAGGCGTGTGATTCCGAGCCGTAGTGTGGTTGGAAATAAATTATAGGTACGTTCACACTAGAGACGCCAAATAAACAGAATAACTCCTTAACCATTGCTTGGATGGGAAAACTGAGGGCAGTGTTGAGTTCGGAGCATGCCGTTTACCCAAAGAGGGGTGTAACTTTCACGGGAGTGACCCTTATGTGGAAAACACCACCATGGGTGTTTTCGTAATTTAGCAGCCATGAGAGTGAACTTTATAACTTCCGAACGGAGGCTCATATTAAAATTCCAAGACTGAGGTTGCGCTCATAATGTATATTTTACCCTAGGAGTGGCTTAACGCCAACCCTGTCGAAAGTTCGGGTATGGGCCTACTGGTGGGTGTTTAAAAATAAAATAAATTTTAATTAATTCCCTACTGAAACACCACAACCCCCGACCCCTTATTCCCCTTCATTCATCCCTAGAGGAAGCTCTCTTAACTAAAGGGAAACCTCTTTCAAGGTCCTCCTCCCCTACGACAAGGCGATGGTGGCTCCGGCGGACTGTTCGTGGAGCAACGGGCTACGCCCAACAACGTAGGCTCGTGTGTCTCATTTTTGTTCAGCACATATTTTAGAACCCAATCATTAGTGTCAAATTGATGTTTAATCTATTAGAGAAGGCCATATTTGATTAGGGATCACTCTGAACTTTCCAATGAGTCATTTAGATCAAATATTTGAGTCCCGGGGTGTCTTGGGTGACCCTGGGAAGTTTTCTGGCCAAAATTTGGGATTTCAGGCGGTTCTATGGTTTTTTGGTGGCTCTACGTGGTGGTCCAGTAGGCGATAACGGTAGAGCGGCGGGATTCTATGTGGTGGTTGTGCCATTTCTTCCAGGCGGCGGCGCAGCACGACTCCCAGGAGGCAGCGTGGCAGGCGGCCATGTCGGACCGGCGTGGCGGGTGGTGGTCGTCGGTGCGGGGCACGATGGGGGCGTGGAGCGTGAACCTGAGCGAGAGATTGAGACCCGCCTTTAGCAGGTCCTTGGGTGGGACAACGACCTGCCACGAGGGCCAGTCAGTGCGGGTGGACAGCGGGGCAGCGGTCGGGCCGTAAGGAAGCGTCGCGGGCCGGGCCGGCCAGTGCGGGTCAGCCCAGGCCGGGTGGACTGGTTGGACCGGGCCAGTCGAGCCTTAAGAGGTTAGCCCCCTTGTATTCGGACATCCGTAACATTCACTATGTGTGTTAGTTTTGTGTGTAGTCTACGGCAGCGTGATCCTCAGATCGAGTCAATGTTTTTGAGATGGTCTCGTAGATTTTTAGTTCCCAAGATGGAGGCTCGGTGGCACGACACACCGTTAAGTATTGTTCAGCACCTCGCCGGGATTCTTCTTTCAGATGGAACATACACATCTGGTGTCCGTTTATGGCACTGTCAACGGCGTTGTGACCCTAGCGTTGAGATGCAGTTGTCCAGTGTGGTTTTAGGTGTTGAAGCCGGAGTTGAGGTGTTGTCCACATGGGCCGTCTTTTATGTTGTGAGCAACGTTTTGTCACTTTTTCATCAGACATTCATTCAGGGAGAATGATTAGTCGTTTCGGTGTGTTTTTTTGAGAGCATCACGATGGAAAAGTTCTCCCGACATCCTTAGAGACTGAGGTGTGGGCCCCACGAGACGTCGTATGGGCATAAAGCAGTGTTGAATAACTTTTTCTTCGGGAGTCCATTTCAAGCAAGTAATAGTCTATCTCGCATGTTTTTCTGCGTGGATTGAAAAGGTGTAATCGGTTTCAGAATGATGAGCCGCTTTGGAGATCTCATTAAATGTGGAAACATAAAAGGGTGTTGGTCAGAGGATCCTTTCACGCACTCTAAACCAATGCACTGTATCGATGTTAGTGACACTCAGAGATGGGTCGGGAAGTGCGGAGTAATCGGACCAGTTCAATGTTTACCCTCCAACGGGGATGGGCAGTGGGTTACCCAGCAGCGTATCAGTGTTTACCCTCCTCTGGGGTTGTGCGGTGAGATACCTGTTTACCTAAGGGTTTACTATCCAGTGGGGTTGGGTAGTGGGTTACCCGTGGACTTTAGGGTTTACCCTCCAGCAGGGGTTGGTTAGTGGGTTACCCAACGACATCTTAGAGTTTACCCTCCAGCTGGGCTGGGCATTTGGTTACCCGATGACTTTTGGGTTTACCCTCCAGCGGGGGCAGGGCAGTGGGTTACCTGATGACATCTTAGAGTTTACCATCCATCTTGGCTAGGCATTGGGTTACCTGGTGACTTTTTTCAAACTCAGCCCTTTCTATGTGGCTAGTCAGTTACTTCTCTCTGTGATTACCGAAGCAGGACCCTTGGTTGTATGGTTTAGTAATGAGATAGCTTTGACGTGCGAGACTGATTGTAATTAGTGATGTATATCCTTAGAACTATTGGAGACTTTTCTTGGGTGGAGATTGGGGATAGAGATCCCCTTACACACTCATTCGGGTTTCTTGTTCGGCATATATATATATATATATACACCCTAGTTTTGTTCCCACTCCTTGGGTTCAGTTACTCTTCTTCTAGGAGGGGCGAAGACATGCGGGGTATGACATGTGCTTTCCGTGTCTAGCTTCTCTTAGTTAGACAAGTCTACTTCCTTTATTTTGTTGTGTTGAGCTTCACTCTATTTACTGTACTCTTTCACTGGTCCTTGTTTTGTCTACTGGTCACTATTTTGGTTCCTCCATTGTTGTTCCCTCGAGATTTTGGGGAAACCTACTGAGTATCTTTATACTCACCCCATCATGGGATTTTAGCTCACTTGATGTGCCTTTGTTGAAGACAAATAGGTTGATCGCGACTACGGAGGAGCGTAGAGGACACATGAGCTTGTGTTGCGTTCAGTGGTCAAAGTAGGTCTTTCAAGTGTGAGACTCTCCAGCTATTTACTTCGTTTTACCTATTGCCGGGTTGTGGCACCATTTGGGTTGGGCGCGTGTTTTTTCCTTTTTCTGTTCTATTATCTTGTGCGTACTTTTCAGCACTTTACTTTTTCTATATAGATGTTGATTCATGACTATGGTTAGGTTATTGTTGTTTGTTATTTGGTTTTATTTTTTACTCTACACTTCTGCATTGAGTGGGTTGTATGTGTGTGTACAGCTACTTAGGCAACGAGTTCCATGAGATTGTTACACCTTTTGTACTTGTCACCAGCCCATGGCCTATGGAGGCGGGCATGGGGTAAATGTGGCTCGAGACCGGTAGGGTCAGGTCGTGACTAAGTGGTATCATAGGTGGTTTGTTATTTGGGGAATTGTTAGGACATCCCTAAAAAGGAATTGGTTGTGATTTTCTGCAATAGTGTCATTGTGTCTCTAGAGCGGCTCTCAAGCCAGGGAGTCTAGTGATGGTATGGGCGGCAGACATATCCATTCACTAGGACCTAGATAACCCGCTTGTCGACTCGGCACACTGAGACACCTGTTGTAGGGAACATTGGAACATGCATCCAGTAGGATTTTGTCTTTGACTGTCCTTTTTGAGTTAGCTCCCCTTCATTATTACTGAAATATATATATATATAAATTCTCATTTGATTGAGGTAATCCTTGATAATTTTCATGATGCCCCCATGACTACAGCCGGCCAGGTTAGCCTCTCCAGTTCGTGATGACAACCTGGAGAGTGATGGGGCATCAGTTTAGGGACCCTCACGTGATCCCCTTCTGCCCAGTGCTTCAGCAGTAGCCCCTCCACCTGGAGAGCGACAGTTAGTGGCGGAACCTTAGGCCGTGGTTGAGAGCAGGCAGAGTGTGCTCCGAAAATTTTAGCCTTAGTGACCGCAGAAGTTCTGCAGAGGTCAAGATCCCCGGGCAGCGGAAGATTGGCTAGAGTCCGTGGACAGACATTTCAGGATGCTATGGACACCATCAGACTAGATGGTAGCCCTAGCTACTAGCATTTTCCTTAGGATGGTCGGGTGTTGGTGGGGGTTGGTTACGCAAACCCAAAACGAGTTTTATCTCAAGTGGGATTTCTTCCATCAGCTCTTTCGGGAGGAGTACTCCACCTCTTATTTACGCTCTGTGCGGATTCAGGGGCTTTAGGAGTTGATGTAGGGGGGATGAACATGGTGTAGTACTCAGCCCAGTTTACCGATTTGACCCTCTTCTCACATGATATGGTCCGTGATAGTTACTTCTGGGCGCGTAATATTGAGCAGGGTCATAACAGGGAGATCTATTCTAGTGTAGTACCCATGTGCATCCCTACCTATGCTGGGGTCCTAGAGAAGGCGCTCATTATAGAGAGATTCTTGGTTGAGGGATGCCACCTGGCAGGGCCTAGTAGTGGCTGCTTCAGAGTAGAGTTCTCGGTAGCAGGAAGGCGGCAGAGAGAAGGGTCTCAGTCATGGAGACCCTTCCGTGAGCAGACTCAGGGGCAGGGTCGTACACTGCAGTGGTGCTGTAGAGCACTGGGGCAGTCAGGAGAGATTCAATGCTATTCTTGTGACGGACGGGGTCACCTAGCATGGGACTACCCAACTAGGCGTACCGAGCAACCGTGGCAGGCAGTGGGTGCCCCTCAGCCATAGATGTAGCACTGTGACCAGGGATCCCCCAAGAGAGAATAGGGTGGCCCTCAGGGAGACAGTGCAGGTAGAGCTGCAGGACCTGGAGGTGGGGGACGGTATTTCGAGGTCCTTCCACCGCCACCACCGGGCGGCCCACTCCAGGCTCAGGGAGCTGGCGGTAGGGGTCACGGGCAGCTTCAGTCTATGGGTGTTCATGACCCCCCAGCACACGAGATGGTACGAGGTAGATTTGTGTTTACTCTACCCTTTCTTCGGTACTGATAGACAGAGGCTCCATCCACTCCTTTCTGTTTCTTCTATTGGTACAATAGTTGGAGCTTCCAACAGAGGCAATAACAACTACACTTATCCTTGAAGTTTTTACGGGAAGTGCGTCATTGGTGACCTTTATCTATAGACAGTGCGAACTATCCTTCAGATGATATAGATTCATGTGGGAGTTACTCGTCATCCCAATGGAACCTTATAACTTCATCTTGGGCATGGATTGGCTTTATATGGTTTACGCACAAATTGAATGATGGAGAATACTAGTTAGATGAATTCATTCTGATGGGAGGAGGTTCACCATCATTGGTGAATGCGACCACGTGGTAGAGCAGATGTGTACTCTGATCAGGATACCATGACCTTTTTCTCACCAATTGGCAAGCATGGCTCTCGGATCAGCAGACACTACAGGCACCTGGATCCCTATCATTATAGAGGACTACATCGACGTCTTTCCCGAGGTTGTCCCAAGACTACCTCTGAGGAGAGAGATGGAGTTCTTCATTGACATGCATTAGGGGACATCCCCGATATCATGTGAAACATATTTGATGGAACCCACAGAGCTTCATGAACTATGACTTCAGTTGGAGGGCCTTCGTGAGAAGGTATTTATCAGGCCCAGTGTGTCCCCCTGGGCAGCTCTAGTTTTGTTTGTGAAAAAGGAAGATTGGATTCTGTGGCTTTGTGTGGATTATCGTCGCCTGAATCATGCTTCAATAATGAACAAGTGCCCTTTAATGAAGATCAACAAACTCTAAGACGAATTGAGAGGTGTGAAGTGGTTCTCGAAGATTGATCTTCAATCCGGCTACCACCAGTTACTGGTTCATGAGGCTGACATCCTGAAGATGGAATACCACTATCGTTATGGGAATTACGAGTTTATGGTGATTCCCTTTATAAATACGAATGCCCCTTCCATTTTCATGGCTTTGATGAACCAGACCTTCCAGCCGTACTTGGACCAGTTTGTGGTTGTCTTTACTGACGACATACTCATATACTCCGCAATGGAAGAGTAGCATGTGGAGCATTTGAGGATGGTCCTTGACTTACTTCAAGAGAATCATCTTTATTGGAAGCTCTCGAAGTGTCTGTTCTGGATTCATGAGGTTCGCTTTCTGGGAAGTGTCATTACGGAGCAGGGATTGGATATAGATATTTCGAAGAGAGAGGCATTGCATGCTTGGGAGCCACCCAAGAATGCATCAAAGGTGCAGAGATTCCTTGGTTTGGCAGGGTACTACATGAGGTTAAATGAAGATTAATCCAGTATTACTACAAATTTGACCACATTGATGCGGATGGGATGTCCGTTCACCTAGAATGATTAGTGCCAGAAGGCCTTCGAGGAGATGAGGTGGAGGCTGACTTGTGGTCCAGTTTTGAGGCTGCCAGAACTGGGTGTTGAGTTTGTGGTATACTGTGATGCTTCAGGAGCTGGGATCGGGTGCGTGCTGATGCAACAACAGGTAGTGATTGCATATGGGTCGAGGCAGTTGAGGCCCCATGTGCAGAATTATGCAACTCACGATTTAGAGATAGCAGTTGTGGTCTTCACCTTGAGGTTATGGAGACACTACATTCTAGGTGAGCATTTTGTGGTCTACATAGACCACCATAGCCTCAAGTACATCTTTACTCAGAGGGATCTGAATCTGAGGTAGATGTGCTGGCTGGAGTATCTATAAGACTATGATTTTGAGATAGTATACACTCCAGTGAAGGGAAATGAAGTAGAATATTCTCTTAGTAGGAAGTCCCAGGCTCGTTTAGTGTGGGAGGAATTAGATCAGTTGGCTTCCCTACGGCTCACCTTGTTAGAGCTGGAGGGAACAACTTTTCTACAGTCGATGGTGTTGACACCTTCACTCCGTTATTGTGTGAGAAAGTTGTAGCTAGGTGATGTCGACAACAAGGTACTGCATGATCAGATATCCAAAGGGGAGACACTCAATGGGTATTCTGATGGAGGGAATCATGGGATACTGTTCCAGGGGTGAGATATAGTGCTAGTGGAGATGCACGAGGAGGTGATGTGGGAGTTCCACACTTCTCCCTTGGTTGCACATCCCGGTGTGGGGAAGATGTAAAGAGACCTTCAGTGGATATTTGGGTGGTAAAACATGAAGAGGAGCATAACTAAGTTTGTTTCTCAGAGTCTTACCTGTAAGCAGTTGAAGGTAGAGTATAAGGTTCTTGTAGGTTTGTTGCAGCCCCTTGATATCTAGGAGTGGATGTGGG
Source organism: Viscum album (assembly GCA_963277665.1). NCBI lineage: Eukaryota > Viridiplantae > Streptophyta > Magnoliopsida > Santalales > Viscaceae > Viscum > Viscum album. The sequence continues at coordinate 1,478,485,764 of OY728136.1, forward strand.
ATGGCATATCTATGGACATCGTCACAGGACTTCTACACACATCGAAGGGCCACAATTCCATTTGGGTGATAGTGTACCAACTCACGAAGTTGGCGCACTTCCTTTCCATCAGGGGGAAGAGTTTGGTAGAGATTCTAGGGTAGCTGTATGATTAGGAGATCATTTTCCTTCATCAGGTACCCTCGATGATCGTCTATGACCACGATGCATGGTTTACATCACGTTTGTGGCAAAGCCTGCAGGAGGAATTTGGGACTCGACTGCGGATGAGTACAACTTTTCACCCCCAGACGGATGGGTAGATCGAGTGCACTATCCGGGTGTTGGAGGATATGATCAGGGTGTGCATGTTAGACTTTGTCCTATGTTGGTAGGATCACCAATGCTTAGTAGAGTTCATGTATAAGAATAGTTACCACTCTACAATCGGCATGAAACATTTTGAGAACCTCTACGGGAGACCCTACAGGTCACTGTTGTGAAGGACGGAGGTCGGGGATACCTCCCTTGAGGGCCCAGAGTTGGAGCGGGATAGAACAGAGAAGGTTTAGGTCATTCGTGAGATGATGAGGACAGTTCAGAGAAGACAGAAGTCCTTCATAGATCGTCATCACAGGCCTTTATAGTTCGACTAGGGGGAACATGTCTTTCTGAGGGTCTCCCCGTGGTGTGGAACACTGTGGTTCGGCCAGGGTGGCATGCTATCCACAAGGTTCATTGGGCCCTTTGATATCGTATGCAGTGTTGGTGAGGTAGCCTACCGTCTTGCTCTACACCCACATCTAGTGAGGGTGCATGATGTCTTCCTCGTGTCGCAGCTGAGAAAATACATGCACGACCACATGCACATTATCAATTGGGGAGATCTGTACATTGAGTATGGATCCACCTTTGTATGGATCCTGGTGGCTATTGAGGGCCGGAAGGAGCGGACACTGCGTGGATGAACCATTTCTTTGGTTCATGTGTTGTGCCAGTATGGGAGTGTGCAAGAGAACACCAGGGAACGAGAGAGACAGATTTAGGCTATGTATCCAGAGTTTTTTTTGAAGTTGTTTTTTCATGGATGAAGAACATGACGGTGGGAATGATGTATGATCCCAATTTTTGAGACTGTAAGGCTTTGAAATTTTCTTGATGTTATTCTAGAGAAGGGCATTCAGATGGTGTGTGATTCCGAGCTCTGCTATGGCCATAATTAAATTTTAGGTTCGTTCACAATTGACATGACAAATAAATAGAATAACTATTAAATAGTTTCTCGGATGGGAAAACTGATGGCACTGTTGAGTTTGGAGCATGTCGTTTACCCTAGGAGGGATGTAAATTTCGCAGGCGTGGCCCTTCTGTGGAAAACGCCACCAAGGGTGTTTTCATAATTTAGCAGCCTCAGGCATGAGCTTTATAACTTCTGAATGGAGGATCGGATTAAAATTCAGAGACCACCATTTTTCTTAGAATGTGGATTTTACCCTAGGGGTGGCTTATCCTCGACCCCGTCGAAAGTTCAGGTAGGGGCCTACTGGTGGGTGTTTAAAAATTAATTAAAAATTAATTATTTGCCTACTTAAAAACCTCCACCACCTCCCCCTTCTTCCCCTTCACTTATCTGTGGTGGAATCTCTCTCACCTAAGGGTAAAACTTCTTCATTTTCCACCCCCCCCCCTCGGCAAGGCGATGGCAGCTCCAGCGGACCGTTCATGAAACAACGGGCTACTCCCAGCGAGGTAGGCTTGTGTGTTTCATTTTTAATTTCCACACATTTCTTCGAACCCAAATAGTAGTGTCAAATTGTTGTTTAATATTCGAGTGAAGGCCGTACTTGAGTAGGCCTCTTTTAGAACATTCCAACAAGTCTTTCGGATTGAATTTTCGAGTCTTGGTGTGTTTGGGGTGACCTCGGGAAGTTTTCCGGGCAAATTATGGGTTTTCCAGAGGATCCATGGTTTTTCGGCGGCTCCGCATGGCAGTCCGACAGGTGACGATGACGGTGCGGCAGGATCCCAGGCTGTAGTTGCGGTGTGGATCCTAGGCAGCAGGGCTGCGTAGCTCCCAGGCGGCGACACGACGGGCGTCCACGATGGACCCACGTGGCTGGCGGAGGTCACCGGTGCGGGGAGCGACGGGGTGGTCGCGTGCGACCCATAGTTGGAGATCGAGACCCGCCTTTGGCGGGTCTCTGCGCGGGACAAAGCCCGGCCACGAGGGTCTATCGGCGTGGGTGGAAAGTGGGGCAGAGGCCGGGCCGCGCTGAAGGGCAGTGGGCCGGCGCTGCGGGCCAGTCCAACCCTAAAGGGTTCACCCCCTTGTCTTCAGACAACCGTAACATTCACTACATGTGTCGGGTTTACGTGAAGTCAGCGGCAGTGCGATCCTCGAATCGAGTCGGAGTTTTTGAGATGGTCTTGGGGATTTTTAATTCCCGATATGGGGGCTCGATGGCGTGAGACACCATTATGTATTGTTTAGTGCCTCGTCGTGATTCTTCTTTCAGATGCGGCAAACACATCCAGAGTCGGTTTAAGGCACCATCATCAAATTTGGGACCCTAGCGTCGAGGCGATGTTTTCCAGGGTGGTTTCAGGAATTGAATCCAGTGTCGAGGCATGGGCCCCATCGGCTGCCTTTTAAGCTCTGAGCATCATTTTTCAACTTTTTCATCAGACGTCTATTCGAGGCGAATGAGTAGTCGCTTGGGCATGTTTTTACAAAAGCATCTTGGTGGCACAATTCTCATGACCTCTTTCGGCATAGAGGTGTGGGCTCCACGAGACGTCGTATGGGAATAAAGCATTGATGAATAACTTTTTCGTCGGGAGTCTGATTCAAGAGAGTAAATATTCTATCTCATGTGTTATTCCATGAGGATTACGATGATGTAATCGGTTTGGGAGTGTAGAGCCTCTTTAGATATCTCATTAAATGTGGAAACATGAAACGGTGTTGGTCGGAGGTTCCTTTGACACACTCCGAACCAACTCATGGTAGCGATGTTAGTGACACTCAGAGATGGTTAGGGAAGTGCAGAGTTATCAGACCAGTCTAGGGATTACCCTCCAGTGGGGATGGGTAGTGGGTTACCCAATGGTGCATCAGGGATTACCATCTAGTGGGGATGGGCAGTGGGTTACAAATTGACCATAGGGTTTACCCTCCAGTGGGGTTGTGCAGTGGGTTACCCGTTGACTTTAGGGTTTACCCTCCAGCGGGTGCTGGGCAGTGGGTTACCCGACGAGCTCTTAGAGTTTTTCCTCTAGCTAGGCTGGGTAGTGGGTTACCCATTGACATTATGTTTTACCATCTAGCGGAGGCTGGGCAGTGGATTGCCTAACGACCTCTTAGAGTTTACCCTCCAGCTGGTCTTGGCAGTGGGTTACCCGATGACTTCTTTAGACTAAGCACTTTCTATGTGTCTAGTCAGTGACATCTCTCCGTGATTACTAGATAAGGCCCCTTGGTTTTATGGATTGGCAATGAGACATATTTGACATTCAAGACTGATGGGCATCAATGATTGATATCCTTAGAATAATTGGCGATTTTTTCTGGGATGAGCATGGAGATAGAGATCCCCTTACACACTCGTTATGGTTTCTTTTTGAGAATATATAAATACACCCTAATTTTATTCCCACTCCTTGGGTTCAGTTACTCTCCTTCTTGGAGGGGTGAAGACCAGAAGGGTCTCCCATGTGATTTCCGGGTCTATCTCCTCTTGGTTGGATGAGTCTACTTCTTTCTTTTGATGGGTGGAGCTGCAATCTATTTACTATACTCTTTCAATGTTCCTTATTATCTCTAGGGATCACCGTTTTTGAACCTAATTTTTTTCTCCCTCAAGATTTCAGGGCATCCTAATATGTAACTTTATACTCACCCATGCTTGGGCTTTTCCCGCACTTGTTGTGCCCTTTAGACGACTGACAGGTTGATTGAGACTACGGAGGATCATTGAGGACAATGTAAGTTGGGTTGTGTTCAGTGGTCATAGTAGGACTTTCAGGTGTGAGACTCACCAGATGTTTACTTATGTTTACCTATTACTGGGTTGCGGCACCTTTTGGGTTGGGAAAGTGTTTTTCACATTTTCTATTCATTTGTCTTTTCAGTACAATTCTACACATTACTTTTTCTATATTGAAGTTGATTCATGACTGTGGTTGGGTTATATTTGTTTGTTCATTGGTTTTCTTTTTTACTCTTCACTTCTGCATTGAGTGGGCTGTGTGTGTGTGTACATGTACAGAAGCAAAGGCCTCACTAATATTGTTACGCCTTCGGCGTTTGTTTCCAGCCCCTGGCCAATGGAGTCGGGCTTGGGGTAGTTGCAGCTCGAGACCGGTAGGGTCAAGTCATGACAGCGGATGTGTTATTTTTATTCCATTCATGGATTATGGTTAAAGTATTAACATTTAATATGAAATTCTTAATAAGAATGTTTATGTTATGCTTCAAAATTTTCATATAAAGAATGAATTGGACTTAATATGTGATGGGTGGAGCCCGCTCTAGCTCCTTGATGCATTGGTAGTTCTCATGAGACAATCTTGTTTATTGGCACAAGGCCTTGACAAAATCCTATTTGTAGTCTTGGAACGGGGCCTTGAATATGTTGTTAAGATGTCTGACATTATGTATTCCATCATTATGAAATTAGCTATTGATATTACATTTTATTATTTGACTATTAGAATATCCTAGTGAATATCTAAATGGAATTATTTGATTTATCATTCCTATATTATGCTAATGATTATGTTTAAAAGGATTGAGTTTTATCCTTATGCATTTCCTTAAATGTTTATCATTATTTGTGATAGTTCTTGTAATATTGTTATCCCTACTAAGCATCTGAGCTCACCCATTTCTTATTCATTTTTTTCTCAATATGTGAATAAGTATATTAGATTTAACCTGCAGGGATAGGACAAAGTAAATGAGTGTGATCAAAGGGGACACAATGTTTTTGTTTCATTATTTGATGATGTAATGTAATATTTATGTATCAATCTATTACATCCAAGGGAACTAAACTAGTTTTTCATTCGATACATGATCTCTTGTGATCATGAAAATGTTATGTAATATGTAACCAACTCAATGTAACTAGGTTCGAGGCATTTCAGTTGTTATCAGAGTATGTTAAGTACAAAAAATGGAAGCTAGATCTAGAAAAAATCTGATTATAAAACAGTGCCTTACGATAGTCATTGTGGATTTGTATAGAAAAACATCCAAATTTTTTTGTATTGTAAATATTATGTTGTTTTTAAAAACAATTCATCCATGTCTAGATACAAGCAGGTAGAGATGGATCTGGGACAGATGTACCTAGGGGTAAAACATGAAAACAAAACTTTGAGGTAGACTCGAACGAGAACTAATGCATGACAATGGGATTTGCTACACTCTTGGATATGACACATCCGGGGGATATTATAAGGATAATTCACATTTTTCATTACTAATGGATTTAATGGATTTTAATATATGATGATAATAAATAACAATGGTTAACCATGAGGTTTTTTAGATTGAAAATAAGGTACCCTGATATTCTCTACATGATTTTATTACTAATGTTACTCGCACTATGAATTCGGGTTTTAGCCATAGGCTGGATTCCTAGGAAGTCATTGTAATATTGAACATGATTTACTATGTGGGATTGATGGTGGAAATGGGAAACTAAATTGAATGTTGATAGGAATAAAGAACATCATGTTATTGTCTAAAAGGTCTCCAAAAATATGAACAACAATATATATAGTAACCAACTCCAAAACTAAAAAAAGAAGGGAAAGGAGGAGAATGATAAGAGATACAACAGTGGAGACCATGGAGAAAAGAAAGCTCAATTTCCATCATGCTATAAATGTGGATGGAGACACATATGAAATTATTTCAATGGAATAAATAAATGCTTTATGTGTGGGAAAAAAGGACATACTGTAAAGAATTTATGATGAAAAATGATGAGTACTATCGAAGAAAATAAAAATTATACAATGAATCCCTTTATAGACATTTTTTATAAATTTAAGGGACCTAGGAATTACCTTAGTCAATTCCCTATTCTATAGGATAACCACTAGGACAAGGAATAACCTATGTAAAAATAAATCAACAGATAAATGTTTAAATGTTTAAATTCTCTTTGTTGATGGGATTAATTTGTATGAAATTTCTCTTATATGTGTAACATTGTAGTTTGTTATGTGAAAATTCTATTTGATAAAGAATTATTTATTCTTTTTTTTATATCGTTATAAAGAATCATTTTGGTTTATATGATCCTTGAATTCGAGGAAATTACCAGTTATTAATTTTTGGGACTACAATTCGAGGAATGAAATTCTATTTTTGGTAAAATTATGTTACAATTATTATGATGAATTTATCTCATTTTGTGATTGTTATAAATTATATTTTTTTATAAAATGACAACACGCAAACCACATGACAACCCATCATGTCAGAAAAAGATGGGGGAATCAAATCCACAACCATAGTGAGATTATGATTTATGGCCTACCATGGGACTACGTGAAGTCCCTAGTTAGTGGGACTATTTCTTTTTAGTTAAATGATTTTATTGTTCAATAATAATATTATTTGATAAGTTATTTTTTATCAAATAGATATCATTAATAAAGGATAACTATTTGGTGATTATGTGATAAATGTTATTCTGGAAGATGTTTACTCAATTGGGAACACTATACACCTAAAAAAAATAGAATACTCTGGGATTTAATTTTAGGAGTAATGGTGGATTTTTTAACAATCAATGTTTTTTATAGATATTCTGGTTATTAGTGGAAATTATTATCCTATGATAGAGATTATGTGATTTGGTTAATTAAACATTTCTATAAGACTTTAAGAGTAGTTGATGTTATTGAGAGATAAATATTATGATTTACTATGAATGACTATGTGATTAAATTCTTCAGAGTTTTTGGATTCAATTATTTATTGAATTATATTGAAGTATTTTATGGACAATATTTTATTGAATGTTCTTTATAAAACTTTGTGTATTGTTTGTTTAATTTTAAAAATTAGGATTAGTATTTCATTCTATAATGGATTATTAATTTTGGGGATCATCTGATATTGTACTATCCTTTTTGTTTTGGTTAATCTTAAAAGAAAATGTAAATATATATTTCATCCTTTGATGATTATGTGATTCTCTAGAAGTTTATTCTAGCACTTCTGGTGTGACCAAGTCATCTTGAATAGTCATCTTTTAGAGAATATATGAGTTAGTGGTTGAAAATTATTAATTAATGAAACTCTACATGAAAACTATGTTTATATCTTATTGTTCTTAGTCAATCTCATAAATAAATTCCTTAACTTTATGAAATGGAACTTAAAACTAAAAAAACATTGTCTGTTTACTTTTCTGACAGGGAAAGTAATTCTTGTTTTACATATCATAAGTTTGTGGTATTCTGGTTATTAACATTCTATTGATCATGTTTTCTATCAATATCCATTATAACATGAATCATAGTTTATCTTCTATATCCATGTTTTAATCCATGTAATCTTAGTATGGGTTATCCTTGGTGACCTTTGTAAATATATTTATTTAATTTAAAGTGATAGTTTTATTGACTCTTTTTCAAATTTGAGACTTTCAATGATGTACCATGACAAATTTTAAAATAGTGAGGATGCAATTTACAAATGAGGGGAATAATGTAACACCCTATCATTTCATAGTAAGTTATTTTTTAAAGTAATTAAATAGATTGTGCTACACACAACACCGTGTTCAAGCGCACCATGACTTTCCATACTAGCCATTCAAAAAACAGTTATGAATATTATTAAGTACATTTTTAATTTTATATACTCCATATAATTTAAACATCCTTATTTTGTGTTTCATATAAATAATATAAGAACAAATTCATCTTTTTTGATAAAAGAAGTATTTTTTTTAAAATGAAATTTTACCTCCTTTTAATGGAGAACTCTATTTAAATCCAATATTTGACACTGTTATATATTAAATTTGACTAAATAAACATCTTAATTTTAATTTGGACATAAATATTTATTATGGATAAATTTTAGGTTCTTTTCTGATAACACTCATATTTTGATGAATAGTGGAAAATCCTAAATTTAAATTGAAAAAATCTTTTTTAATCAAAATTAATTTAAAGTGTTAAATTATATATTTTAATGTTATTAAAGTATAATTAGATAATATATTTGTAATTTAATCCAATTTTTGTCATTGGAATTAATTTTAAATTAAAATTGGACATAAACCCATATCAATCTTTTGAAAGATTTTACTTCTCAAAAACCTGCTTCCTAGTTTTGAAAACGAGAATATGTTTATAAAATAAATTAATAAATCTTGTATGTTTTTATTTTGGTTAAATAGACATCATTTTTGAATTTGGAATATCACAATTAGCTTTGGGTGAATTTTTAGTATTTTTCTAGAAGCATTCAAAATTTTGATGAATAGTGAATAACATTGTGTTATAATTCAAAGCCACCTTTTTATTTAAATAATTATTTGTAATTTTTATTTTTTTATATTTTAAAAATAGATAAATTATACCAATTTTATTCCAATTTAATTAATTTATTTAATTTTATTATAAAATTAGATATATAAAATTTTATTGAACTTTTATCTATTCCTTACTCACCTTCTAGGAACATTTGAAAATTTGAATAAAACATAATTTTACCAATTCAATGAATTGAATTTGAAAAATCTGAGATACATGGTTGAAACCAGTAAGTAAAATGTGGTTAAATAGTATGAAAGTAATTTTTTGTGAATAGTAACTTTTCAATTTTATTTACCATGGTTAAAAGAAAATAGTGTAATTAAAGCTAAAAATGTTATTATAATTACCGTAAAAAATTTCATCATACTATTGGATAAGTGTATTTCGACTAATTTCAACCTTAGTAATAAAATATGATCCTTTTTATCTACATGGATTAGATTTGGACATTTATTATTATTTTATTTAATAAAGATTTAAAATGGTTAAATTCAAATTTTAATAACTAAACCATTTTTAATATAGGGTTATACATAAATAAACTGTAATATAAATATTAATATTTCAAAAAAAACATTTCCTAAATAATTTAATTTTATTTATAAATATTATATTTTAAAGAAATAAATTTATTTCTGACAAAATGATGATGTAGTAATTACCTTATTAATGAATGAATAAAATAATTGATATTATAAATATCAACATAAATGTAAATTGATACTTTTGAAGCATTATATGAATTATATACACTATCATGACATTATAGGGTAGATCTAATATATTTTTTTCTATGTAATCAAGTTTTTCTGACTTTCACAAAAACCAAATACTTAATAGTGTCAAAATAGAGATAAATGAGTATTTTAAAAAATATTATATTATTAAATGATATAAGTTTTCCTAAATATATAAGGTTCAGACAAATAAATTAAATAATTATAGATATGTCACTAATAAACCACTTTAGGTTCTCATGAAATTTCATAGTATGTTTATTAACCGTTTAATATAAAAATACAAGAATACATAGAAATTGTTAAACTATTAAAATATTAACTAAATCTAAAAGATAAGGTTAATACAGTTATATAAAATTTTCTAAAACCTATTGGTTGAGATTATGTGGGCCCATACCCACCTTATGCTTGAAATAAATCAATTTGTAGAAATTATAAAGAAAAAATTGTTTTATAATAAAACAATATTTCAATCTTTTCCAATAGTGACCCTCACCACTCTTATAAAAGAGTACATCCCCATCTCTCAAAATCACACCTCCAAAGCCATTTTTCATGGACATACCAATCTCTAATATCCTTCCAACTACCATCACATGACCTAAAGGACTTACATTGATTAGAAAGCCATCTTATGGAGCCATTTTGATCAAATCAAAAGAAAGCACCCTAATAAGAGGTAATAATTTCATCACCTCTTTCAAAATTATCTACATCTTCCACTTCCACTTTCATTGTTGTTTCAATACCAAAATAATAACTCCATTACCTTCTACATACTATGATTTTATTATAAATTTGGTAAAACCATATTCATTATTCTATCTATCCTATGAATGACAAAAGTCACCATACGTGCATACGTACGGCTTACTGTCTTCTCTTCATGGTGTAGTTTGTTATTCAACCAATCATCATTTGGATGGGTATAATAACGATTATAACTGATGTAAATAAAAATATATAACATTTTTATTAATCATTACATGATATATACCATCCAATTACATGTTATTTCACCACTAATAGAATGATATCGTCGCTTGTGTGTATGTACGGGTTATCATCTCCCAGAAGTGTTGAGATTTTGTTCTCCATCATAACCATTCAAGAATAATTTTTATTTGATGATTAAATATAATGTTTTATAACATCATATCATTCTGTATATGAATCAAATACATATTATTCATTAAAAAACTAACTTATGTAACAAAAAATATAAAGGAAAATGAATCAGTTAACCCCCAAAACAATGAAACTACATAAATATCATCAACAAAGAAATATAAAAAGATCATATGTGATATCATATTAATGAATGTGGTTCTTTTATAATTTAATGACTATTATTTTACCATTTTATAGGAGGATAAACTACCCTATATTAAGGAAAAGTACAAGGTAAGGGGTTTTCATCTCTATTTTATTACCTTGAGATTCATGCTATATTTTCCACTATATCCTTTTGTGTGGTGTATTTGTTGCCCATGATTGTTTTCTTTGTATAATATAATCTACATTATGTGTAATTAAATTTTCGTTATATGATCCTTCTTTAATGGGTTTTATGCTTCATATGTTACCAAATCTTTAAGGTAATTTCTAATTTGAATTTTTACTTATTGGGTTTTACACATACTTCACTGATTATTTTTCTCCATGATTATGGGTGGAATCACTATTTATTTATTTACGTAGTAATTTACACCCCCATTGTGTGTATATTCTTTTTATACACATAATCATTCCATTGATAAATTCTCAGTTCATTGATATAAACCTGATAAGGGTAATCTTAACTCAATTTCAATTCATTGTGTTTAACATCCATGTCATTGGTTTTGTTTTTACAAGAATATGTGTGAATGTAAAATGATTGATTTACATTAAATATCCAATTATATTGAGTGTATATATATTTTTCACACATTATTATGTCGTTGATTTAACCTTAATCTAAGGATACCATCTTTATAAGGGATTTCATCTCAATTTACGTTCCATTGATACTTGTTTGTTGTTTTGAGCCAATTCACATTTATATGGTGTATATACAATCATTTGACATATTATACAATGAATCCCTTTATAAAAAAATTATTAATTTTTTTTTATTAATGTCATTACACAATTATTTTTATTCAATCACCACTCATTTTTTTACGAACTCTTTAACTAAAATATCATTTTAAATGTTTTAATAGATTATTCTTCTAAATGAATCTCATTAACGTTAATGTTTTGAAAATGTTTTTAATGATTTATATATATGGACATGATTGTTTTGAAATTTAATTTCATTTTAGAATTTTCAAATTTAAATAGGAAACTTTTATTCATAAATCACTTTAAAACATCATCTTCTATAAATAGTGGAATTTTTAAATGTTTTCAATAAAAATGAACATTTATCTAAAATAGTTTTAATAGTTATTTTTATCTATATAAATATAATTAATTGTATTTTATTTTGGACTGTGGTTGATTTTTTATAATATAATCTTCCATATTGTATTTAATTAGTTATGTTTGATCATGGATGTGTTATTTTTATACCATTCGTGGTTTATGGTTAAAGTGTTAACATTTCATATGTTTGGTTTAATAAGAATATTTATGTTATATTTCAACCATTTAATATGAGGAATGAATTTGACTTAGAAAGTGATGGGTAGAGTCCACTATATCTCCTCAATGCATCAGTAGGTCTCTAAAGACAAATGAGAGTCTTGGCACGAGGCCTTGACAAAATAATATTTGTATCGAGGCCTTCAAAATGTGGATACGATGTCCCACATTATACATTCCATCATTTTGAAATTAGATATTGATATGACATGTTATTAATCAACTAGTAGAATACCCATTTGAATATGTAAATGACATTATGTGATTTATCATTGCCATTTTATGTGGATGTTTATGTTTAAAAGTCTTGTGTTTTAGTATTATAAATTTCCATAAATTTTTATGATTATTTACTATAGTTTCTATTATATTATTATCCCTTATGAGAATCTGAGCTCTCCCCTTTTTTATGTTTTCTATTCCCAATATGCGAAGAAGTATATTATGATTAACTTGTAGGGATAGACCTAAGGATACGAGTGTGTTAAAAGGGGAAACGATTTTGTTTTACATTATTTTGTGATTTAATGGAAAACTTATTTATATATATTACTTATATGGCTACAAATATAATAAGTCATTCGAGGCATGATCTCTTCTCATCATGACAATGTTATATAATAATGCATCGACTCTAGGTAACTATGGTGGGGGCGTTACACTAGGTGTGCCTACCCCATTCTATCCTCTCTCTTGGTATTTCCCATTTGGTTGTATTTTTCTAGAATTCTTACTGAAACCCTCATGTATGTAACTCCTCTTTTTATTTCCTCCTCAATTCGAGGGTTCCTATATTTCTTCTTTGTGGTTTCATTTATCCAGTATATTTGGTGGTCAATTTAGGGTTGAATCTTGTCTGATACAGTTTGATCTTGATGTTATTGGTTAAATCATGCATTTATATGTTCTTGTGGGCTGCATATGTGGTTTCCCATAATTTTATGGATGTGAGTTCAAATGATGTAGTTACTTCCATGCTTAAGAATTTATAGATGGTTTGATTGTCTAACTCATATTAGTTTTACAAGTCATGGGTTTTATTTCTGTCATGAAATTATGTTTTATAAGGTAATAACATGACTATGTGATGGTAAAGGATTTAATTATGAAAAATGGATTGGTTTTTTGTGCAATTTATTAGGCGGTCTTGTAGAAATGTTTATTTGGTTTCTAGAAATGTGTGAGACATGTTTTAGAAGGCATGTAATGGTGGAATTAATTTGGATATAGGTTTTAAGATTTTAATTTAATTCTTTGGATTGTTTAGATAGTTTGGTAATTTTAAATGTGAACTATAAATTATGTAAGTGATGAAAAGAGTTTTTTTGAAGATAAACTTGTTTTGTGTGTGGATTGACAATTTGGATTATCCCATTACGTTGGTTGATAAATTTTATGCCTTTTTTCCTTGTAATATTGTTAATTTATAGATTGAGTAAGGGATAATAAATTTGTTTGAAAGATGTTATTAGTGAGATTAAAATGGAAAATGTCTTGTTTAATGGAAAATTGTGAATTTCTTGGAATTCTGGGTATTTATTTGGGAATATGGTGATATATGTGACATGTGAAAAAGAACATGAGCACAAGGAAAACTAGGGTATCTAGGTGGGCTGAATACTCTATTACGTGGGTAATTCAAATGTCGAAATGTCCTTTTTTGGATGTTGGAATAATTTTCATGACCCCCTCTCTAGAAGGTGTACCCATCCTTGGACAACAATGAGAGATGTTATAAAGTGACCCCTAGTCCCACCTCTAGTAGGCCCCGTGTTGGAGACTAGCAATGAGATAGTAATAACCACACCAATGGGAGGAATTACCCTCTAAGAGAACACACATGAAAGGGAGAGATATGAAGACAAAAAAAATCACACTCAGACTAAAGTATAAAATTAATCCCAAGCACAAAAATGTAATTTCATGAAAAAAACTACTATAACTACAAAGAAATACTAAAATTACAAAAAAAGTTAAAAACAACAGAGACCACGAATCCCAAAAAAATCTTACAACCCCAAGCTAGTAGTAACTAGAAATATCTCATCCTTTTCTAAGTGACATGAAAAAATAGTTTATATATATGTAGGGTGAGTATAATAGTATATTTACTAGGATCCTCCCAAGATCATCTCGGGAAAAAGTAAAGCATTCATACTAAATCACAATAAACAACAACTGAAACTAACTCACCCCCTAAACATATAAAATGAGTTCCCAACCTCTCAATGTCTACTATCACCATGTGTCATATACAAGAGTATATTATATAATAAATAATATCATGGGTAACCCATTACTACTTCCCCAATGGTTTTCCGCTTTTCCCCAATGTCACATGTTATATACATCTATCTCAAAAAGGCTTTCCCAGAGACACATAGGCAAAGTATCACAACATGCACCTCATGTAGAACAACCCCCACATCCACATTACCAAAGTGACCATGTAGTATCTGGGATCCACCATAGCTCATATAACATGTTTCATACGTTGGTAATTAAACCTCATGCCATTATAACACAGACACCGTGTAAGGATCCTCAAGACATCCCATCATATACCAGTTACACATATAGTATTCCATTGGAAACTATATCCAGAATGTACACATGTTAATAACGACAAGCCTTTATATCCCTGTAGACTAATATATGGGAAAAATAATTTCTCATCCTACCAACACAAGTTACTAAAAAGAGAAGTGAGTGGGAAAAAATGGGGTATTCATTCATCCATCCTCCCACTGAAATGCCGGCAAAACACCCCCCCTTGGGGCTCAGAATCTTGGAGGTGTGAGTTTTCATAACTGAAATTGTGGAGTAGCATAAAGAAACGAAAAATTACTAAATTTACTATAGCCTACAACAACACTACGACAATAACCTAGTCTTAGACTAAACTGTAGATAACGATTCTCGAACTCCCATCTGCCTCTGCTAAGAAAAGTCATCCTATAATAACACAATCATTTAATGATATTTATATTATTACTTCATTCCCTTTTTATTAGTCTCACTTTATGTTCATTAATTCCTTAAAATTTAATTAAACACTCTCAATTCCACATTACATTTTGTTAGCATTCCATGAAAGATCAAATTTTCCTTTAAATTACTAAATAAGCATTGTGACCCATGAAGCTCAAACCCTATGGATTGACATCATTTATTCCGTCACTAATTTAAAATATTATGACCTTCCTATATTCCCAAGAATTATAGAAAAATATTATAAGCTACCAAACATAATTTGGATCTACATTATCAATAGATGAACTACCTGTTATGTATTTGCCACCTATAATAGGAGTGTAGGCCCATTGTTCCTTGAGAATCTAAACTTGAAAAGCACATGGAATACCCAGTGCGTCTTCACCACTCTTTGGGAGAAGGGTAGAATAACCAGCTGCCGTGAAAATTCGGAGCAATAAAGAAGATAAACAACCAATAAGATTCTGTATATATCCATCATTCATATCCAACCTGTTTCATCACCCTTGGTGTCCTCCCAGACACACACATGCATAAACTGATGCATCTCGCCACTCCAGGCATTAAAAGTGACCACCAAAAAAGGGCCTCCCTGCCCCCACATATCATAAAAAACATATAGGCTCACATCACCACACATGTTTATAGAAGAAAACATCATATAAATTATGCTCCTAACCCTTAAATAAGGCATCCATTCTTCAAACATAATGGGAAACCATGTCTCTATAAAACAAGGAAATCAACCTTATGAGTAAGAGGATAACTCAGAACCCTACCAGGCATTTTCTGTTTATCAATCTGATAGATATTTAATCTATCTGTAATTAAATTTTTTTAATTCTTGGATCTGACTATGGTAAAATTAAAAAATAACCTATCCCAAAATAACTAAAAATATTATTGATATGCCTTTAATTCTATATCATCAAGAATAAAAATTCATGTCTCTCATAAATTAGTTCAATATAACATATTTACTATTACATAAACCAAATTAATTCACATTCATCTTTTATGATTGAAAAATAATTAGAAATAACCCAATTTCATTATATTTACCAACTTTTGTCAAGTATGACATGCTAAACAAGGAAATCCTAAATATCACACTACATACAAATAGAAGAGGTAATAACATACAATCAATTACAATTTATTTATCTGGTACAAATATTTATTAGGTCAATTCCATTTTGATCCATTTTCTAAAACATGATAACTCTAGATTTTTATGTAAAAGTATAGGGAGACCACAAATTCCCAAACACAAATGGTTTTGGTGCCGCTTTCATGAGAACATACCAACAAAACAGATCATGTTAACCTCTCTTGGAGGACTGCATCCACACAAGGATGTAAGGCCACCACGACACCAACCAAAACCCATGAAAATTCCTTTTGAAACAATGTGATAACATGCCATAATAGGGAAATGAGAAAAGGAAGGAGACGAACCTATAATAATGACAGTAGATCATTCCTTATATCAATGATTGATTGATAATGTTTGGTTGGACCAAAACATGTGGTTCCTATAAAGTAAGAAGAAGCTCCATGAATGAGACGAACCAAGGCTATATCATTATGCATGAATCCTACTGGAAGGAATGGTTTGAGTGTCTCACCCCAGTGAACAGGGCGGAAGATATCTCATCCCTTTAGATGATTTAATGGAGCAACAATTGAACATACGGTGGATTTTCTATTAAAATACCTTCACATTAAACGACACCATTTATCCAAGTAAACGCATCCCAAACCTTAGGATAACTAATATAGGATTTATGGAATATGTATTGGCCTTAAGTCCCTTAAAAAATAATATTTATGTGTTTTTTATAAAAGTAAAAACTTAAATTGGAAAAACTAGGAAATCTGGAAAAATATTGAAATATGAAAAAGGAAATGAAACAGTTTAGGAAACATTGTTCATGACACTATTAGTTGCCTCACCATTATTGAAACATTGTTTACCTACCATTCTGGAAACACTATAGACCTACTATACTAAAGACACTATAGACCTTATGTAAGATGTCTCATTGTTTAGAAAAAAATATAGAAATAATGTTATATGTCTCACCATTTTGGAAACACTGTAGACATAGCGTTCTGGAAACACTGTTCATAGAACTAGAAATTTGGCTGTGTTGGGGATGAGCCACCTTGACCTCCCAAAACTACTCAAACACCAGATTCTTACAATGTAATTGAATAGGTAGGTCTTGTCCATTACATCAGATACCTCTCAAAACATTCTCGTCCTCAAGAATCCAAAACCAACATAGATAAGAAATATAAAAATGGGTTCGAGAAACCACTCATTCAGTTACATACCTACGATCTATCCACCAAAAGAGCTCAAATACTCTAAAAAGGAACACACAAAACCACAAAAAAACAACAAAAATATTCTAAAAAATACCTCGGGGGAGATACCTCTCAAAATATTTAAAGACACAATAAGAATGAAATTAAATACATATCATAAAAAGAAATGGTCTAAAGCCACAAAAAGAAAATTGATAAAAAATAGCGCTAAAAATAAAACAACTTGGGGTACTAAGTGAAATTCATGGAAAAATGTTCCCAGTTACTCTCCTCTATGCCACCATGCCACCACAAGACATGAATCAAGGGAATAGCATGCCCATAAAACACCTTCTCCTTGTGGTCCTGGATCTATACAGGCCGGTCCTCGAAGGTCCCGTCATCTTCTACATCAACAACTCAATAATTGATGATGTGCGAGTCATAATGAATATATCGATGCAACTATAACACATGAAAAAACATTGTTAATCCATTTCATCTATAGTATATGTTCTACCCAATACAAAATGGATCCAATATGATCCAACACCTCAAAAGTCCCAACAAACTGGGGAGAAGGCTTACTCCCATGACCAAACCTTCGTTATCCATGATGGAGTTTCACCTTCAGAAACATGTAATCCCCAGTATAAAATTATAAAGGTCTCATCCTTTTATTGGCATATAATTTATAATGATCATGCAATGCCTTCATCCTCTCACTAATTAGTTAAACCATCTCTATCATATTCTTCTCGAATTACGATCCATGAATTGTTGTCTCTCAACCCTTGTCCATCCCTACATAGAATGGAACTGTCATCCATAAAAGGTTTCAAATAGTTTCATACCAAAGGTGGAGTGATAACTATTATTGTAAGAAAACTCCAACAAGGGTAAGGGCCTAATCCACAAATCTCCAAAATACAGGACACAAGAGCGCAACAGGTCTTCAAGTGTCTCGATGGTCCACTATGTCTGACCTTACATCGAAAGATGAAAATAAGTTCTAATGAATAGATAAGAACCAAATACATGATAGTGATACATCCACGCCTTAGAGGTAAAAATAGGATCTCGATCAGAAATGATCATCCCCAGGACTCCATGGAGTCTCACAAACATCAAGACAGAAAATATGTGTGTGAAAAAATCAAGATATTACATCCCTCTACACACATATAAGGATAAAACAAACTATAAAGTCCCAGAAATTTCAAGGGAAATTTTTTCTAAATTTTATTTGGAATTTTACTAGAACGCAATTTCTGACGGCACCTGATTCTGAGGCCCAGTGTGCCCGGAATCATTTTCCAAATTTTGGCTCGGGTACATTCAATGAACGAATGAGCGGGTTTTTCTAACTTTTGAACCGGTGCTCGGAATCAAATTCCGATGGCACCGATGGAATCACAGCGCCGGTATTTTCTTAGAAACGCCTCTTCCGGAGTTGCATTTGCTCGGGTGTGGTTTTTAATTTTGGGGCTTTAAGTTAAGTAATAAAATAATGTGGTACGACAAACTTTATTTTATTTCACTTTAATCCCCTTAAAATCCACTTTAAGCTGCTTAAGCTGAGTTGAAGCGGATATGGTAGAACCTGAAATATCCTACCCTCCTGGTAGGATATTTGTGAGGTGGGGCCCGTAAGAGCCCCACCGTTTCTTTTCTGCTAAGTAATGCACCCGCGAAAATCCGTCATTATGAAAGTCAACTGACGCGTTTTCTTAAATTCTTAACGCACCAATTAATTGTGTGGTTTTATTCGTTGAATTAATTCTATGAATTAATGGGTCATTACTTAACCTAATTTTTTTTTCGATTGTTGGCATGACAATAAAATAAGACCAACGCTATTCTTCTTAAGTGTTGGTCATTGAGAGGATTTGACAGAAACCTCAAGTTCTTCCTCCATCTTCGCGAAGAACGCAAAGAATGCGAAGAACGCGAAGAACGTCGTCCTTCGATGAAAGGCGACGAAGAATGCCGAACCCACGGAGATCGATGACGCGAATCCTTGTACCGCGATGCCGACGAATCTCCATTCGCGACGCTTCTTCCGCGACGATCCAACCCCACGACAACCTTCGATCGACAACGACAAGGTAGGGGGTTGCACCCTTTTTTTTTTAAATTCTTTGTGGATTATAACAACAACATGGATTTAATTATTAATAATTAAATCTGTATGTTATCAATCCTCAAAGATCGTCGACGCGACGCCGAGTACCGCATGACAGCGACGCCCTCCCACGACGCGGCAACCTTTTCTTCCTCGACGGTCGATCTCGTGTCCGATGACGAAGTTAAGGTAGGGGTTTGTGGTGAAATAATTTATATTCCTGTGATTGTTTCTTTTAAAATAAAGAACTCGGTTTCATAAGAACAATTTTAATTTATTAAAATTGTTATTTGTTAAGTTTTCAATGTGTTGATTATTCTTCCTGATTGTTATCGCCTAACGCGGAGTTGCGGGCCAAACGAACACGGCTCGACAACCCTCCGCAGTTCTTCGTTGTTGTGCGAATTTGGCGGGCGATGACAAAACGTGCCGCAAGGGTGATTTGATGTTTCTGCAGTGAAGAATGGGACCCAGGAGGAGCAGTGGCGCAGACGGGAACAGAATCGGATCACCGGAGCGACTCCGGTGGCCCGCGGAAGCCCCCGGCGGCGCCAGCGGACCCGCGGCCACGCGGGTCCGGCGCACACAGGATGCGGCTTTTCCACGTTCGTTGACCAGGGCGGCCCCCCGCGGTGGCCGCAGAGTTGTCACGCGGGGGCAGCGTGCCCCCCGCGTTGCTCGGCCGCTCGGCCTCGCCGAGCCGGACCGGCCGGCCGGGCCGGACCGGACCGGGTCTAGCAGGGTCAGACTGGGTCGGGTCGACCCGGTTCGGCCGACCCAGGGGGGTCGGCCCAGGTCGGCCCGGGTCCAGACCCCCCGTCTTCGGACCATTTTCGGTCTTCTGCCCGTATCTTGAGTTATGGGCCTCCGAACGACGCGCCATCACCGGAGATGCGATCCTTGGATCGAGACGGTCGTTCCGGTATATTACTGTCAAGGTTTCAGGATACTTTGGGTTCGGCCGGGTTGGTTTGTACATGAAACCAACCGGGCCCTCTAAGCGGAAACGCTCATATCTTGAGCTTCAGACGTCTGATTGACGTGCCGTCGACTTTGTTGAATTCTTCTAAGTGAGACGGATCTTTTGGCTCACTCCGCCCGAGGTTTGGACGCAGGTGGAGTATGGTCGGGTTGGTTTTGCCTTAAAAATCAACCGGACCCCTGGAACGAAAACGCCAATAACTCGCAGACCGGGTGTCCGATTGACGCGTCGTCTGTCTCGTTGAATTCCACTTGATGAGACGGAACTTTTGGCATACATCGCCCGAGTTTTGGATATAGTTGGATAGTGGCCAGGTTGGATTGTACCAGAAATCCAACCTGGCCCCTAGAACAGAACAGCTGTTATCATTCAGACTAGACGTCTGTTTGACGAACCGTCAGCGGCGTTGGTGATCACGTTGAGAAACGGTCCCTATGAGTATACCCTATGAGAGTTCGGGGTACAGTTGAGATACGGCTGGATTGGTTCGCACACGAAACCAACCGGGCTCCTGGGACGAAAAGGCTAATAACTCACAGACCGGACGTCCGATTGACGGGTCGTCTGTTGCGTTGAGACCCCTAAGACGAGGCGGTCCTTTGAGATACTTCTTCTTGGAACCTTATGATTCATGTAGTATCGAACAACAGCTCGTGGAGCAGGCCCACCCAGAGACGAGCGTGCGGAGACTGTGTAGCCGACTGAGACCTGACGATTGCTTGATCGATTGACTCGGTGTTTTTCGAATAGCCCAGTGGGGAGCGCTTGGTTGTAGTGGCAGACCCACGGCGGAGGAGCGCTTGGTTGTAGCGGCAGACCCGCGGTACTCAACAAAAGGAGTACCTCTGGAGGATATGAGGGGGAGCGCTTGGTTGTAGCGGTAGACCCACGGTGGAGGAGCGCTTCGTTGTAGCGGCAGACTGGCGGTACTCAACAGAAGGAGTACCTCTTGAGGCTATGAGGGGGAGTGCTTGGTTGTAGCGGCATACCCATGGTGGGAAGCGCTTGGTTGTAGAAGCAGGCCCACAGTACCTGACAGGAGGAGTATCTCAGCAGTCTTAGGTTAGTGAGAAGTACCTCGGAGTCGTGAATGGACCACTGTAGACTCCAGAGACGGGGGTCTTCAGTAGTTGCGGTTTCGATTATGAAAATCCTGGTTTGAGTTGAGACTTTTGACCTTGTGTTTACCTCATGTTTGAGATGGGTTACTTGATAACTTAGGTATATGTATGGGCATATACCTGGGTAGTGGTTATCCGTTGTTTTCACAATCCTTGTGTTTCCTTAGGATTGAGATGGGTTACTTGATAACTAAGGTATATGTATGGGCATATACCTAAGTAGAGGTTATCTATTGATATCTTTTTTCTGGTTATCCTTGTTGGTTTTAGTGAGACCTTGAGGGTCTCAGGGTCCCTAATGAGTATTGTTATACTCACCCCTGCACGGGCTATGCCCGCACCTCGTTGGGTTGGTTGCAGACGACGGGCAGTGCTGACGGAGGCCGAGTGTTCGAGGACTGGACGGTACCTAGTGGTGGAATACAGGACGAGACGACACACAGAGAAGGTTGACGGGAGAGAGCGTTGAGGAGGCTATTTGTACCTACCCTTCGGGTAGGATCTGTGGTGGACGACCAGGAGCTGCGTCATCTGTACCTACCCTTCAGGTAGGATCCGATGAGGACGACCCATGAGCTGCTTCCTTTCTTCCAGCTGTTGTCTTTTTCTGTTGTACTTTGTTCAGTTGTAGTTGTACTTTCATTTGGGTTTGTATTCTGGCCCATTTACTTTTCATCACTTTCTATTGTACTTAGTGTTTTGCTTCCGCTTGTACTCTATGGTGTTTTGTTAACTTTTATAAAGGCAATGCCTTCCCAGTTATCGGGATTTACGCCTTTGGTGCTAGTCACCAGCCCCTGGCCTATGGAAGGCGGGCTTGGGGTAGTCATGGCACGGGCCCCGAGGACAGGTCGTGACACAAACCTCTAGCCCTACCATCCCATGTAACTACCAATAGAATAGAGTAGTGCTATATGGGGTATTTAGTCATCCATCCTCCCATAGGAATTTTGGGGAAAACACCCCCATGGCTCAGAATCCCTAGGGTGTCAGTTTTCATAACTGACGAGGTGGAGTAGTTTATAGTAACACAAAATGTACAGAATATACTATATATCAAAACTACACTATGGAATAAACTAGTATTTTAATCAATTGTAGATAACGTTTCCCATACTCCCAACAACCACTTCTATGAAAAGGTATCCTATAAGAACAAAAGCATTTAAAGAAATTTTTACTATTACATCATTCACATTTTATCAGTTGAAAATTATGTTAATCAGTTCCTTAAATTTTAATTAACAACTATCAATTCAACATTAAATTTTTTAGAATTCAATGAAATATTCACAGTTCCTTTAAATTTAAACCTCAACATTATGTTCCATCAAGTTCCAACCCAATGGGTTAACATCATTTCATTAATTATTTTTTAACAGAATTATTACATTCCCATATTACCAAGAATTCTAGAAAAACATTCTAAACTACAAAACACTAGGGGGATCAACACGATGAGTAGATGAACTAGATATCATGTCTTTTCCACATATTGCCAGTGCGTAAACCATCCCCCCTCGTGAAGCTAAACACAGAAATCATGTGGCATACCACACATTTCTTCACCTATTTTTAGATGGAGGGTTGAAAACCCATCATCCATGAGTATTGGGGAATGTATGTAAGATAAGTAGACATTGTTATTCAAAAAGCATCCAACATTCATATCTAAGCTGTTACATCACCTTTTGTGTCCTCCTAGACACCCACAAGCTTAATCTGATGCATCTCGCCACTCCTCGTGTCAACTACTACCACAACCAATGGGCCTCCATTCCCCCACATGTCACAATATTCAATAAGGATCTCATCACAATTCAAGGATAATAAAACAAAAATCATATCAACCTGGCTCTTGGAACATAAACTAGGCATCCAACCTTCAAACAAAAAGAGCACTCATGGCTCCAATGAACAAGGAACTCAGCCTTATAAGCAAGAGGGTAACTCATAACCTACCAGACATTATCATTTTATCAACCAGTCAGATCTTTAATCCATTTTAAATTAACCGATTATTTAATTTTAGGTTCTAAAAATGGGGAACATTAAAAGTAAGATATCCCAAATTAACATACTATTTATTGAAATGCCTTAAATTCAATATCAATGAGCAACAAAAGGCCTCTAGCCCATAAAATAATTCAATTTAACATGCATACTACAACAACAGACAAATTCATTTACATGTATCTTTTATATTTGAAAAATAATTATAATTAATCATTATTCGTGTTATTTAACAACTTCCATCAAGATCGAAATTCTTAATAAGGAAATCATAGATATCAAACTATCTAGAAAAAGACGGGGCAATAACACACGATCGATACCAATTTATATATCATGTTCAAATATTTATTCTGTGAATTTAAATGTAATCGAGTGGGAAAAAACATGATAACTATAATGTTGTATATAAAATTATAGTGAGACTATGAATCCCCTACCTCAAAAGGTATTTGATGTTGTTTTCCTGAGAACAACACAGTAAAATAGATTACAATCCCCTCTCCGACTACATCCACCTGAGGACGAAGAGACACTGCCACACCCACCCACACTCAAGAAATGTCATTATGAACTTAGAGATGACATTTTATAATAGGGAAATGAGAAAAACAAGGAGAGGAACCCAAAAAATGAAGGTAAGTCATAGCTTATATCAATGATTGATCAATTCTGGTTGGTTCCACCAAAATAGGTCGTGCGAATGAAGTAGGAAGAAACTCTAGGGATGACATGATTCAAGGCTCCAATACTGTGCATGACTTTAATGGTAAGGAAGGAATGGTTTAAGCATCTCACAATAGGGAACAAGGATGAAGAACATGAGATGTGGATATCTATGCCATTTAAAATATTTAACGGATATGTGGTTTATGATTCCATTGATTTTATATTAAAAGAGGATCTCATTAAACCACGTGGTTTGACCTTGTAAATGCATCCCAAACCTCAAGAAAATTAATATAGTAGTTATGGGATATGGATTGGTCTTAAATCTGTTAAAAAAGAAATTAATTTATTTTTTCGTCAAAGATAACATTAAACGGAGAAACTAAGAAATATTGAAAAAATTGGGAATTTTACAAATGAAAGGAAACAGTTCTGGAAACATTGTTCATCACACTGTAAGTTGTCTCACCATTTTGGAAACACTATAGATCTACTATTCCAGAAACCAAGTAGACCTACCATTAATTACCGCACCATTCTTTAAAAACTATAGACCTACCGTTCTGGAAACATTATAGACTTACCGAATAATGTCTCACTATTTTGGAAACACTATATACCTAGAGTTATATGTCAAACTATCCTGGAAATTCTGTATCTGAAAAAACTATTCACATAATGGGAAATTTGGCAATGTGTTGAGGATGAGCCACCGTGACCTCCCAGAAAACATCAAACCACATATTTTAGCAAGGAAATGGACTATATGGAATGTGAAATTATATTAATGATTTCAAAACTACATAAACTATGATGATGATTGGGGGCCACTAAGCTACTGGGGTTTCCACTTGTAGTGGATCATGGACGAGAAATATGTCATTACGGTTTCTATACCACCCTAATATGATGTATGAGTTTCTAGTGTCCCACTAGATCTTTATTACATATTGGGATTTACTAATTATACCCCATTAGTAAATTAGGCTTATATGGTTTGGTGTCAACTATCATCATACATTTGAACTTGTTTGTATTTTTATATTATTCCTTATGATGAATATAACACCCCAATAATTTTATGGTATGTTTTCCTTAAATATATTATATTCATTAAAATGACTATATATCCTAAATAAAAGAGTTTCACTGAAACAAAACTTGGTTATTTTAGAGATAGTCGTAACCTACCCATTATACATAAATTTTCCACTTTTGTGTATTGAATTTAGAGAAACAGTCATTAACATTTGCGATCAATATGATATTTAGAGTATGGTATAATTAACTTAGTTTTCCATGAATAGTAACATACCCTTATGAATAGTAATATGACTCTTATGAATGGTATCCATACCTATGAATATATAAATAAATTTACGCACATTAAAAATGAACATGAATATTTTAAGTGTTTATATTTTTTGATTAACTACTGATTTTAATTAAAAATTAAATTTATCATAAATGGATAAATATTTTAGAAAATTAGAGTTAATTTTGGGATTATACAAATCAAAAAATTGTATGTGGGAATTTATGGGATTTTATTAAAATGATTTAATTTTTTATGAATTGTAAAATATATTAAGTTACGATAAATAATAAATACATGATTTACTTCATCATAGGTAATGCAAGGCTAATGTAATCCCACTTGGTTTGAAACAGCATGCCATTATTACTATTTTGGATCACATGAATCAAGACTATTAATATAATTGAGCATAAATCTGAAAACAAAATTAAAAATAATCTAAAACCCATCATCCCCTCTACTATATACACAACCCCTCACCCCCTTCCTCTCACACCACTCATGCATCAGGCCTTGCCTAATATCTACCTAATACACTTCTCAATACCTATACCCACGTCCAAGGCCTATGGTTCTCACCAAAAATCTCAAAACAAATTCCTTAAAGAGCTTCTCATGGATGAGTACTCAAGAAGTGAACCTCTCTTCCTTTTTTCCTTCAATTTCTTTTTCTAGTTCTATTCGTTTGTTCTCTCTTCTCACCTCACCTCAACCAAATTCAATGATAATTTTAGTACCTTAAATTTAAAATATTTTCATTATGATAATGGAATATTTCATCATAATATCTCTTTTTACCCTCATTTTATACTATTAATGAAAACACCATCCGAGATGTGTTAATATATCGTACTCAAAGTAGACAGGTTTTTATTTTTCATTACTATCTTCAAAAAATTTCATAAAACATTTTTAATGGGTGAAAAAGATCATATTATATTTATTTTATCATATTTAATATTTGGGAATCTTTATAAATTAATAATATGGAATAATAACACAAAACAAGTTCATTGTATACAAATTTGCCAAGCTCAATCCAAGTGTTTATCATTAACTTATTGAATGAGTCATCATCATGTAATATAACCAATATAATTATAATATCATTTATATCTATTTATTTTCACTAATTATAAATATTAACAATTATATATTTTTAACCACATTTCAAACGAACTTCCATTCATGAATACAAGTAAAAGGATCATGAAAACCAAGGGGGAAAATGCTTCGAAAATAATAAAATTGAACCTATTAAACCCATTAAAAATAAAATAATGAACCTAATAATGTAATACCATATCAATTAATTTTTTCTTTTAGAAATTAATAATTAATTAATATAAATTTGATTATTCAGTTCATTAAAATCAATCAGGAACCCATTCGAGCTTAAGGTAAGTGATACACTCTCTCAATCATTTTCAAGAATTCCCCATATGTTTATCACTTTAATTTATAATTACTAATGATGGAGTATGTTTTATCACCTCCCCGATACATTACTTATGATATATAAATAATTTTATACCCCTTTACCCCTCATTAAACCCTCACAAGAACACTTATTACCATGCCAAAATGTTGGTATGGTATTTTCTCATATCACTTTCATTTCCATGTGATTTCCAATGTTAGCCACTTATTTTGTGAATGTGGTGAATGTGTAAATCCCTTTCTTATATAATATCTTGATTCTATTAATATTAATATTATTAAATTATTCATTCGATGGTTATTATGTTTTCGTCATTTTACTTATGGTGTTTATTTGGAATGTTGTTTTAACTGTGGAAATTTTGATGAATTTGTATCCCTTACTATACATGGATATTGAAAAGGAATATTTATCATTTATTAAATCATTTTATAAATAATCATTTGGACAAGAAATGGTGGGTGAGGCCCTTTATATCCCCTTGATGCATCGATAGGTCTCATGAGGCTATCAGTTGGTGACAAACCCATCGAGTTTGTATCCAAAAATTTGACAGTCTTCTACCCACAAAAATAAATTGTTTTAATGGTATTATGGTATCATGTTCCAAATACATGACATCCAATTAATAATAATTATCTTTATTAGTTATCATTTATTAATATCCATGATATTTTCACTATGAAAAAGTCTATGGATGCAATTTCATTATCATTTTATTAATGTCCTGAGTTTTTCATTAATTCACCATGCCATATTGACTATGAAAAATTGTTTCTAATTCAAAATATTATTTATTCATTATTCCTATATTTGTAATCCATACTATGAAATTGATCTCAACCATTTCATTTTTTACCATCAGCGTGTTATAATGAGGATTTGACCTATTGAGTTTCAATGGATGCAGTTTATTATTTTTTGTTATGTATTGTACTTTATTACCATTCCCAATGTAATTTTAGTTGCATATATGTATCAATTTTCTTAAATACTACAAAATTGATTTTTCACTATGGATTTCATTCCTTTTAAGAATGCCAATGTAATTAGTAATGAACCGGTTCTGGTTTAGAGGATTCAAGGTGTTATAGTTAGTGTCAAAGGATGTTTAGTATCAAACATGGAAACTTGATTAGAAAATGTAGATTTGGGTCAAATCCCTAAGGTAGTATATGAGGAAAACCATACAAAAATGTCTTCTAATTTTGGTAAGGAATAAATTATGTGGATCTTTCTATAAAATTAACCCATGTCTGGATACAAATATGTAGAGGTGGCTCTAGAATTTATGTACCTAGGAGTGAAAAATCCAACAATGAGATTTCGTCTTGAACTGGGGTATCCTGTAACATGAAAATTGTACTTTCTTCACTATTGGTATTGACACTCCTCGTGGATATTCTTTGGATAATTCTCATTTTCATTACATGCCATTATGAAGTATTTTAATGTAATTTTTTCCTTAGAGAAACCACGTTTATGGTATTATGTTTGCATAGAAATTTGGTTCATGATAAGTACTTTTCTAGTTGATATTATAAATTGTGATTCATAACCTAATATAGTGTATGCCATCCATTTGAAATGGAACGTAATGGATGAGGGGGAATCAATACTCATGGGGATTATAGGGATTTAACTTTTGAAAAATTAAGCATATTCAATGTTCGAGCAAATTAGATCTTGACCATATTTGGACATCTTACTCAAGTTGTGATGAATAACCATGCCGCACCTGTGATAGGTCATTTCAAGCAGTAGAATCCCCCATATTTAGTTGGATTAGTAATCTAATGGTAACTGAGCATTGGATCATGTCCCTTGAAAAGATATTCAATGAATTAAGATTCAATGAAAATGAAAATCTAGCGGTAACATTATGTTTTATCAAGGGTGATATAGACAAATAGTGGTCCATGATCTAGAATACCACGAGGGATAAAGAAATAGAAGATATTTCAAGGAGGACTTTTAAGGAAATGTTCTTTGAAAAATATTTCCCTCATGAGCAATGAACCGAATTAAAGAGGGAATCGCATGGAAAAATGAAAATGGAAAAAGATAATGTCACAGAGTATGAGGCTACCTTCACATGGCTAGATAGGTATGTCGTAGATCTGGTACGTGGCTTGGAAGACAAGATTAATCATTTCCATTATGGTCTTAAGCCAATTCCTCAAACGGAACTATCTTCTCAAACATTTTCATCATATGATGAAATTTTACCAAGTGCCATCAAAAAAGAGAAGAAATTTGATAGATAAATTTTTTTCGAGGGAAACCAAGATAATATGTGGTACAATGATAAGGAAAGAGAAGATGAATCACCAAATAAGAAAAAGAGAACAATGAAATTCCCATTATTTGAGAACTGTGGAAAGATTCATCCCTGGAAATGCATGAAAGTAATTTTAGTATTCTATAAGTGTTGAGAAAAGGGTCTGTGATTTAATGAATTAATGGATAACAAAAAATTTGATGATGATCAATGCCACAATTGTAGATAAATGGGAAACTATTCAAATAAGGTTTTTAATAGCCCAAAAAACATGCCTCAGAAAAGGAAATGAAGGAATGGTAAAGCTTATGCGATTACAACCACATAGGTTGTAGTTCCTAATGATGTGATGGAAGATAATTAATTATTTCCTCAAACATGACCAATTCATTATTTGAATCTGGATCATCGATACAATTTATTTCATCCCATTTTTTCCAGAAAATTAGGGATGTTCAATTTGATTTAATAAAGGAGTTTTCTGTCAAAACTCCTAGGGGATGTATTATTGTGACAAAGTTGTGTCGATCAGTCCCCCTCATGAAATAAAAACATGCCTTAGTTTCTAACCTTATCAATATACCAAGGATCTACTTTGATATACTTATCAGTATGAATTGTATGTCAAATTATTATTCTATGATCTATTTCAAGAACAGGGAAGTAACAAATTTTTAAAATGGTATTGAATCCCTTATATTTAGATCATGAACATCAATATATGATTCTTATCTTGATCTCCCATTATCATTACTAAATGAAATTTTTGGAAATGAATAGAACCATATATCAATGGATGAGGAAAGAAATATTAAAATTGATACTGTTTATATTTTGAATGAATTCATTATCATATTTACATAGGATTTACCTGGACATCCTCTAGAGTGGGAAGGTGAGTTCCTCATAAATTTAATTCCAATTTCAACACAAATATAAAATACTCCCTATAGAATGACCATTGTGGAATTAATAGAGATAAATAAACAATTATTGTAATTGAGTGAAAAATGATTTATTCGATCTAGTGTTTTTTCCATTGAGATCCCCTATCCAATTTCTCAATAAGAAAGATAGATACATGAGTCTATTCATTGATTACAAGGAAATAACCCTATTACAATAAAGAATAAGTATCATATTCAAAAAAGTGATGATTTATTTGATCAACTTTAGGGAGAACAATAATTTTAAAATATTTTACTTAAATATGGATATCATCTCAAATGTGTAAAGAATTAATATATTCCAAAGACAACATTTTGAACTATGTATAATATTTATGACATTATAGTAATGTCCTTTGTATTGAATAATGCACCCTCTATTTTCATGGATTTAATAAATAGTGTTTTTGTGGAATATCTTGATAACTTTTTTGTTGTATTAATTGATGATATCTTGATATACTCCAAAAATAATTAAGACCATGAGAATTCATTGCATATTATTCTAAAAACTCTTATATTAAATAAATTAGACGTAATGTTTTGAATGTGTCTATTTTGACTTCAATCAGTCTGTTTTCATTGTTATATTATCTCAAAATATGGAATCTTAGTTTATCCTATGAAGACAAAGTAAATCCTAGAATGGCTCATGGTGAAAAATATAACCACTGTACACAGTTATATTTTCTTTGTAGGTTACTAATGGCATTTTGTTGAGTGTTTTTCCCAACTTGCTAACACACTAACCAAGCTCACCGGTAAAGGGGTTATGTTTTTTTGGGTGAATGAATGTATAAAACTCATTAATAAATTGAAAATAATACTTGTCAATTTTCAAATTTTAACTCTTCCATATGGAAATTATGGATATTTGATATGTACTGATGCATCAAAGAATGGATTGGGTTACATCCTTTTCCAAAATGATAATCTTATTACTTATTCATAAAGGCAATTTAAGACTCATGAGAAAAATTACCCAAATCATGATCTTTTGTTAGCAACGGTAATAATTGCTCAAATAATATAGATACATTATCTCTATGGTGAAAGATGTGAGATATACATAGATCATAAGAGTTTGAAATACATTTTTGCACAAAAATAACTCAATATGAGGAAAAGGATATAGATCATGTTACTCAAATATTATGACTATTCCATACACTACCACCCCAGAAAGAAAAATAATGTTGGAGATGCATTAGGAAGGAAAGATCATTAATACCTCACCCAAATTAGGATTGATAGAGATTATATATTCATGGATCAAATAAATATGGTTATTGGAATTGTTTTGGAAGGGGAAACATATTTCCTCTTTCAAATGATTGTTAAACTCTCCATACTAGAGAAGATAAAAAGTTGAAAATTTATTGATGAGAATATCACATGAAAATTAATGAAAGTAAGGATGGGATTTTGGAATAATTTCTGTATGAGGAAAGAGTTATGAAATTTGGGAAGATTATATGCATTCCATTCGTACCTGAGCTAAAAAGTGAATAATTAGATGAAGCTCATATCTCAAATTTATCTATACAATCGGGTTGACCAAAGATGTATAGAGAGCAGAAGGACTAATTTTTGTGGGATAATATGAAGTTAGAAATTGCTGAAAATGTGTCAAGGTGTCTAGTTTGTTAGAAAGTGAAGGTAGAGAGACAACTTAACAGTGTAGTGATGCAACCTTTACCTATTACTATGTGGAAGTTGGATGAAATTATGATGGATTTGGTAACCAGAATACCGAGGAATCCTTAAAGGAATGATGATATATGAGAATTTGTTGATTGCCTCAAAAAAAATCTGATTTACGTGCTATAAAAGTTTATTTACCACTTGAGCACTTGGAAACACACTATATTAATGAAGTTGTAAGACTTCATTGTCCTCCTCTATCGATTGTACCTGATCGAGATCCCCATATTACATCAAATTTTTGGAAGAAATGTCTTCAAAAATCTTCAAATAATGAGCTTCATATGAGTACTGATTATCACCCCCAAACTGATAGATAGTCTGAAAGGTCTATTAAAACTAGGGAATAATTTATGAGATCATTCCCTCCAAAATTTCATGTTATGTGGGATCAATAATTTCTTTTTGGTGTAATTTTATTATAAAAATAGTTTCCATTATAGTATTCAAATGTCTCCATATGAAGAATTATATATAAAGAGATAATGAACTCCCACTTTTTTGGAAAATGTTTGAGTGACAAAACATATAAGCCCGTAACTTATTGAAAAGACCACTCCCTAGGTAAAGATAATTAAATCCCATATTAATTCATCCCAAAGTAGGCAGAAGTGTAATGCTGACAGCCAGAGGAAGTATTTGGAATTACATGTGACTGATCATGTCTTTATGAATGTATCTCTATGGAAGGATGTCTTTAGGATCGATAAGAAATGGAAACTAAGCCACAGGTACATCAGAGCATTTTAAATTCTAGAAAGAATCAGAGTAATTGAATTCCATTTAGCCATGCCGCTAAGACTCTCCAAGGTTAATGATGTTTTAAACATTTAACTGTTAATGTTATATATTTCATACCCAACTCATGTACTCACCTATGGTTAAATAGAACTAGAACATTATTTTTCATACTACAAAGATCTTATCATGATTCTTGTCATAAGGGGGCATTTATGGAGATGTTAGATAACTCGTCTAATCAAGGTTACTTGAAGAATCTATTACATGGATGAAGAAACATGGTATCCTGAGGTTGTTATTAATAAGATCCACCCACACCTTCTTATATGTCATTATACATTGAAAATTTTGAGGATGAAATTTCTGAAGGAGATAATAATATAACACCCCAAAAATTTTATGGTATGTCTCTCTTAAATACATTTTATTAACTAAAATAGACTATATTTCATAAGGCATTGATTTTCATTGAAACAACACCTGACTATTTATGATATAGTCATAAACTATCCGTTAAATGTAAATTATACCCTTTTATGTTTTGAATTTATCGAAACAGACATTCACAGTTGCGATCAAAATGACATTTAGAGTCTGATAAAATTAATTTAATTTTCTTTGAATAGTTACCTTCCCGTAGCAATAGTTTCATACCATAATAAATAGTCACTTTCCCTTATGAATATTAATATGACCCTTATAAATAGTATCCATACTGATGAATGTATAAATAAATTTAGGCAACTTAAAAATAAAGATGAATATTTTAAGTGTTTATATTTTTCGATTAAATAGTGAGTTTCATTAAAATTTTAATTTATCAAATCTAGAAAATTATTTTTGAAAAATGGAGTTCATTTTTGGATTCTACACATTAGAAAATGGTTAGGGTGAATTTTTGGGATTTTTCTGGAAGACTTGAATTTATGATGAATAGTAAAATACAATAAATTACAACAAATGCTAAATACTTGATTTACTGCATCATAGTTGATGCAAGGCTGATATAAGACCACTTGGTTCAAACTCAAAAACCATTATTAGTATTTTTTTCCACATGAATCATGACTATTCATATACATGAGAAGAAATATTAAAATAATAATTAAAATAATATAAAAATTCCTCCCCCCTCCACTATATAAACCACCCCTCACCCCCTCTTCCTCTCACAGACGTAATGCTTCATGCCTTGACTAAATTCGACCAAATAAACATACCAATCCCTCTTCCCACGTCCAAGCCCTTATGGTCTCAACAAAAGTCCAAAAAAAGGCCTTAAAAAGTTTCTCAAGGATGATTACTCAAGTGGCTAACCTCTCTTCCCTTTTCCTTTAATTTATTTTTGGCATTCTATTATTTTTTACTATATTCTCACCACACCTAATACAAATGCCATGATAATTATAGTACCTTACATGTAATTGGTTTTAATTATTCTAATGGAATATTTCATCTTAATATCTCCTTTTCCCCTCGTTTTATACTATAAATGCAAACACTATATGAGATGTGTTAATTTATCACACTCAATGAAGACGTGTTTTCAATTTTAATTACTATTTTCAAGACAGGTAATAAATCCTTTTTAATGGATGAAACAAATAATTATATATTTATTTTATCTTATTTAATGTTCTGTAATCCTTACACACTCATAATATGGATTTATAATACAAAACAAGTTCATTGGGCACAAAACCTCCAAGCTAAATCCAACAGATTATCATTAACCAATCTAATGAGTCATCATCGTGATATATAACCAAAATAATTATAAGATCATTTATATCTATTTAATTTCAGTAATAATATATATTAAAAATTATTTATTATTAACCACATTTAAAAAGAACCTCCATTCACGAATACATGAAAACAGATCCAAAAAACCAATGTATAAAATACTTCCAAAACAATAAAATTGAACCTCTTAATCCCATAAAAAAGGATATTAATGGACCTTAAAAGGTTATACCATATTGATTTCATGGTTATTAGGTTATTTAATTATTAATTAATGATGCTAAATTTGATTATTTAGGTCATTAAGAACCACCAATAACACCTTCTAGAATAAGGTAAGTGATCATCTCTCTAACTTTTGTTCAAGAATTCACCCTATGTTGTGCACTTTTATTTTTAATTCCAAATGATAGTGTTTGTTTTTAAAACCCCTACCCCAAAACTAAATTAATATATTTAAATAATTCTATTTCCCTTTAACATTCATTGAAACCTCACAATAACACTTCTTACCACACCAAAATGTTTGTAAGGGGTTTTCTCATCTCATATTCATTTTCGTGATATTTCTATTGTTCGCAATAAATATATTGAATTTTCTTCATGTTTACTTCGATTTGTCATATAATATCATGATTTTATTTCCATTCATGTTATTAAATGATTCATTTTATGGTAATTATGTTTTCATCATATGATTCGACTAATTACATTGTAGTAAGAGAGTTTGTCTCAATTTGATCTTCTGGGTGAATTACATAGTAGTGTGCACAAAATAATCCTTATATGGAGTACCTAATTCCCATTGGAGATGAATTTTCACTTGAATGGTATTTATATTAAATATCCATATTCTCATATAATTTATATATTTATTCTCTAAATTGTATACCATTTTACATACAGTGTTTATTTGGAATCATCTTTTAACTATGGAAATATTGATGAATAAGTATCCTATACTATATATAAATATTTAAACAGAGTATTTGTCTTGTATTAAAGAAATTTATAATCAATTATTTGGATAATAAGTGATGTTTGGGGCCTTCTATAGCCCATATATGCATTAGAAGTTCTAATAAGACAATTAGTTTGTGACAAACTCTTCAAGTTTGTTTCCAAAAATCAGACGGGTTTCTTCCCACAGAACTAAACTCTGTTAATTGTATTATAGTATGATGTTAAATATAAATGACAGTAAACTAGTAATAATTCTATTTATTCACTATAATTTATTTCTTTCCATGTGTATTTACTAATAAAAATCTATGGTTGTTGTTTCATTATCCGTTTATTCATGGTGTGAATTTTTCATATATTCACCATGCCATTAGGAATGTGAAAACTAGTTTATGATTCAATCATTATATTTTAAGGATTATTTTATTTGAAACCATTACTCATAATTTTATCTCACCCAATTCATTTTTTATATATATAGGTGGTTTTGAAGAGGAGATCACTTATTCAGTTTTTGTGGATGCAGTTTATTAGTTTTTGTTGTTTATTGTAATATGTTACCTTTTCTAATATAATTTATGTCACATTAATTTTTCCAGTTTCTTCATTACTATTGTACTAAATGTTCTTTGGGTATTTCACTCCTTCTAACCATGCCAATGTAATTATTAATTCCCCGCCTTGGGTTCATAGGGGTCGATGTGTTACAATGAATGTTTCGATAGTACAATTTTCTATGAATGTGTTTTCCATTGAAAAATGTTTTCTCATAAATTTTTTTCATATAAATGTTTCAAAAATACATTTTATAAATTTTCATGTTTTTTTTTATTTTAATTTTAATGAATTTAATTTCTTTATTAGTGGAATCCAACTGGGATTTGGATGACATCCTATAAACACAATTGTGTTTTTGTAGACTTGTTTTATTTGACCAAGTTTATAGCATGTTGTGTCTTGGAGATGTTAGTGGTTTCAGATTTAGCACACTAAATGTTATATGTGTTTGTGGTGGAATCTTGAATGTTATGTCCCAGATGTCATGTGGAGTATTTTAAGTCATTTTTTCATTCTCCTATCCATTTTAGTAATTTTTTAGTTAAATGTATATTACGTAAATATAGAAATTTGTAATGCTAGGTTTGGTTGTGAATTTCTAGTTTCGGTTTATTAATTTTCAAGGATCATTATGAAATTTAAATTGGGTGAAGTCATTCCCAAGATCCATTTTGATACTCATGCACTTATTGTCAATCCTTGGGGGTCGAGAACACTATTGAGGCCATTCCACTAATCGGGCCAGCCGTTAATTCGAATGATAACCCAGATTAGTTCATGAAAAAATGGTATTAGAGAAGGTAACTATATTTTTGGTCTTTTCCCTATTGGATAATATGGGTTGACTGGAACTAGGATCCAAGACTCAATGTTATAGTTATGAGTATTTTGTCTTTCTTGAAATCCATCTGATGGGACTTGAGTTTCCATGGGAATTCAGGTTTAATTTTTTTCATTTGATTCTTCTACTGTATTCCTATTCTGGAAAGGAATTGTTAGTTGGTTAAATGGTCTTAGTGAGCTTGTAGGGAATGGAAATACATGTAGAGATATAGACATGGAATGAGAACACTATCCTTGACAGTGGTGTGATTTTTGTATCAGATGAATTTATCAATATTTTTTTTTATAATTAAAACATATGGTTTAATGGACACTTATTTTTTAAAATATATAAATGTATTTTTAAAAGTATTTTGGTACTTTATTTTAAATTATAAGAGATTATTTTTTAATTAAATGGTTCTTGATGATGTGGGGTTTGTTATGTGGATAAAAATGTTTTGAAATAGAATGATATGTTTGGGAATTGATGCACAATGTTTAGAAATTGGTTTTCTAAAAGGATTTTTTTATAAGAAACTTTCATGAGATTGGAAATGGTAATGAATTAGGAAAATGGAATGTGGGATGAATATTTGAGTTGTAATGTGGATTAAAATTTGTTTTGATCTTTGATATCATCATTGGTGAACAAATGAATGGGTTATTTGTGGAACATGGATGAGTGTTCAGTGGGGCCTGAGAACATTCATTTTTGAAGACCATGATGCTCCATTGATGAATGTGCAACAAAAAAATCCTGTTTTATTTCAAACAGTTATTCAAAAAAGAAATGGTATGTTTTGATAACCAGTGATTGTGTGGTGTTTCTTGTTGTATGTTTGGAATATTTTTCTTAAAAAAGAAATTTGATTTCATTTTTCCTTGATTTTAGAAGGGGATTTTAAATTTTATGTTCTATTTGATGAGAAGACTTTCAAATAATTTTTTGTGTGGTCTTCTAAAAAATGCATTGTGAAGCCTTGAGGGAGGATCCCTCTATGTGTTAGGAGTTATTTTGTGGTGCAATTTGGTTAATTGGAATCATTATTTGGATCCTTAGTTTCCCTTGTTTTCTAGTGTATTCCCCACACCAATACTAAATTGTGCATAATTTTCACGCAACCACTTGTGATCTGTCATCTTAATACCCTCCAATAAAAAAAAGAATGAAATTTATTCTCAAGGTTTAGGATTTAATGTAACTGTCCTACTTTTTTCATTTGAGCATATCTCTTTGTAGTATAAAGGTTTATGTGGAACATTTAACAATACCTTAGTCCTTGTAAGTCTGTGGAGTTATAATGGAAAATATTTAGAGCATTAATCCTAAAAGATCGTCCTCCAAGTGGTGAAGCGAATTAATGTAAAGAGAGTGGAAAAAGGTATGTTTTCTTGGTGCTGACCACTTTCCTAAAGGGTATTTGAATCTCTTATTGGCCTTTTCAATAGAAGGGATAATTCTATGACATAGTGTGGTGAATGTGGTTGACTAAGGTCATTATGTACGCTTATATAAATCTTTTGATGGTTAGGACTCTATTTAAAATCCCATCCCTTATAAATATACATTGTTTGTAAAGGTCATGTCTAGTGGGTATCTTTGATGTCATGTTATATTTTAAATTCAAATGAGGATGTTTTGGAAATTTTTCAAGAAAATATATTTTAATAGAAGTGTTTCTTTCAGTCAGGGAGTCATGATTTTCTATTTTTCATATTAATACATATTTTGAATGTTAAAAAATTTTATATTTCTAATTCTATGTCTAATGGGGTAATTTTTATTAATATTCTATGTTATTTTTCAAGGTGAAGTTCCATGTTGAGTAAAAGTGAGTCCTGGGGTTTTTTTATTCTATCAATGTTGACTATGTTGTAGTATAGCTTCTTTCAGCAACAAAAATAGGTGTTTAAATAATGGAACATCAAATTCTTAACTCTGAGTTAAGAGATTCTAAAAACATCAAGGCTCTAGTAATATTCCTCAGAGTGAAGTCATAGTGTAGTCTGGAAAACCTAATTCGTGTAGAGTACCTTGGTCAAATTTCTTTCTATGTTATGGGATGTGGAGATTTTTTAAGCCCCCATTGTAGTTGTGTCATTTCAAATGGTGAAATTTTGTGTAAAATAACATGGGGTACTCATTTCGACAATGTGATCACACCAATGGATGATTTCCTCCTTGGTTATAAGGATGTGTGGTTATCCATTCATTATAAAATCCAGCATTGGAGCCTTATTGGAAGTGAGTCTCCATTTTATTGTCCTTGTATGGCCAGTGATATGAATTTCTCTCAATTTCGTTCTGTTTGGGGTTTATAGTGTCAGTCCATATTGGTTGGTTATAATGGTAGGGAGACCCACCATTTCCCTTGCTATGTTTCATTTAGTGTAAATTGATTATAGACTATTCCTTATAGTGGGGAGTCCATTAGGGCCTACCCATGATGAGAATCCGATTTATATTCTTGTTTTTTCTTGGATGTAGGTGGTCTTATCTGATGAAATTTATTCCAAATCACATTTTAATTGTGAAAATTGGGATTGGAGAATTCCCAACAGTTTTTCTGATGTAAGGTTGTGGAAGTGTTCATTGAATTGTGGGTTAGGTTCATTTTATCATCTCTGGTAAGTGTCATGAGATTCATTTGTTAATGTTTAATGTTTTTTGTCTCAGGATGTTGGATCATGCATTGTGATATATCCTTTATTTGACCGAACATCTAGTATGTTTCAACATTTAGGTATGGAATGAATATAGAGGAGTCTATTCTATGATTGTGCCACATAGTTTCATCTTGTAAATAACTTTTCTTACCTGTATCAGTCTAACATTCTTTAAATTCGATGATCAATGGAAATATCCATGAGCTATATAAGGGAATCATTTTTTCAGATCGGTGACTTTTATGCCTTTTTGTGTATGTACAGCATTATGTTGTGCATAATTTTCACACATAAGTTTTTGATTTCACTCTTTCTTCCAATATGTATTTGGTTATCGATTTTTTTATAGGGAATCATTTGTTTCGGGTTTGAATTTTTATGGAATTTATATTAGTTATACTTTTTTTAGTTATTTTCCATGAGTTTCACCATGAATTTTAAATAAAAGTATATTTTTTGGTGGGACATTTTTTAGCACAGGATTTGAGATTGGTTAGAAGAAACAGTGTGCCCTGCAAAAGTAATCGGGTGGAAGGTAGTGTAGTTTCGACCAAATGTTTCCAAACAGCTTCCATACAGAAGTTAAGTCCATGAGAAATAACTATGCGGTAGGTA
The DNA here is from genome assembly GCA_963277665.1 of Viscum album. Classification (NCBI taxonomy): domain Eukaryota; kingdom Viridiplantae; phylum Streptophyta; class Magnoliopsida; order Santalales; family Viscaceae; genus Viscum; species Viscum album. Next base: position 1,478,525,711 of record OY728136.1, read on the forward strand.
CATGCTAAGGCATAGAGGTTCACACAGTCACCACATTGTTTGAAAAACTGTTCGATCTTACCATGTGTCCTTTATAGTCCATCAAAATTGGGGTATTATTTTTCAAATCTCCATAATTTTAACACCATTTAGCCACGTATTTTCAACAATCACAGAATACGTATCTATGGGTGAACCTCCCCTATTCTCTCATCTCCCTCGGGATTCCTCCATTTGGAGGATTTTTCTCAGATTATTCAATAAATCCTCATGTAAGTCCTTCTTCTTTTTATTACCTTATTTATTAATGGTTTTATCTCTATTCTCCTTGGGAATTTGTTTTTTCAGCAATTAGGGTGGTCCATTTCGTGTTTAATCTTGTATTTCATGGTTAAATATTTATTTTATAAGATATTGTGTTGGTGAATATGGGGTTTCACTTCATTTTCTAAAAGATTCTTATCAAGCGGTAGGTGGTTCCACTATCATTCATTTTTATAAGATTTGGATTACTTTATTATATTGTTTTTAAATTTCTAATATTCTAGTTTTGCGGTCATAAATATGTTTTTGAAGGTCTTAAAATTTTTATGTGATGGGAATAAATTTTTTACAAAAAAATGGATTGGTTGTTTCTTTGGTTTTTGTGTGCTTTTTCGTGTAAATGTTTTATGGGTTATTTTAAAGGTGAATGATATGTTCAAAGGCACATAATTTTCAAATGAATTAGGAAGTAGTTTTTTGATTTAAAATGTTATACTTTGGCATGTTGGTATTTTTTATAACTTCTATATATGAATTAGAGATTATTTAAATTAAAAAAAAATGATTTTAAAATGATCGTGGATTATCTCTGGATTTAAAAAGGTCTTTCACCCATGAAATTGGTCGATCAACTATTTTCATTTAATTGTGTCTTGAAAAACATTTGAATTTATTTATTGTGTAAGTGATTGTAAATGTGTTCGAAAATAGTTACTATTGTGACAAAAATGGATTTTTTCTGTTTTATGGAAAATGGTGATTTCCATGAAATTCATGGTATTGATTTGTGAATGTGGTTATCTATGTGACATGTGAAAAAGAATGTGAGCATAATAGAATCTTGTATTTCTATGTTGGATGACTAATTCTATTACTCTAGTGATTCAGATGTGGAAAATTAATGGTTTTAGTTCTATGTATGTGTTCTTACATCACTAACAAAACCATAATGATGATTGGAGACCACTATGCCTATGAGAGTTCCCCACCTAGGGGGTTGTGCATGATAATTTTGTTATTATGTTTTCTAAACCTACATAAAATGATATGAGAGTTTATAGTTTCCCACTAGAGTTATATTAACCTTAGTTATTTACCCATTATGCTATATTGAGAAACTATTCTTATATGGTATACCACCAACCATCGATATACAGTGAAAATTGTGTGTATTTTTATATTTTTCCATACATAGAAAGTTGTTATGAAATGGTTTTTCGGGAAAGTGTTTCCATTGAGAATAGTTTCAAATAAGTTGTCTTACAATAAATTATACTAAAATACTTGACATAAATGTGAATTTTCCGTTTTCTTTAAATGTTATTTCATGGAATATTTTTTTGGTGAAATCATAATGGGATTTGGATCACACCCTTCATACGCCCTTGGGTGTCTATAGACATTTTCTATTTGACCCGGGTTATAGAAAGATGTGTATTTGAGATATAAGTGATTCATGTTTTAGGACTCTGTATGTTATATGTATTGGTGGTGGAAGCTTGAGGGGGATATCACATATGTTGCAAGGTGGTTCTTAGGATATTTTTGTGTTCTGATTTCAGTATAGTATTTTTTTTGGATAAAATTGCAAACCTTAAATCTAGAAATTTATTAATGATTTTTTGGTTGTGAATTATAAATTTTGGTTTATTATTTGGGTTCTTTTTATGAAATATAAAATGTTTTGAAATCATTCAAGGATTCATTGTTGTTATCTGGGCACTTGTTTCCAACCCATGGGGATCGAGAACACCCTTTGGGCCATGCAATAGACTAGGTCATGCACTGGTTTGAATAATGACCTGACACAATTTGTGATAATTGGAGATAGAGAATTAGTGAATCATTGTATATAACACACTCAAGGGAATGACCAACCCATATATTCTTTGTATACATATACGATATTGACATTTCATTATTTTATTATTATAGTGGATAAATTTCAAAATTAGTGATTGCAATTATAAGAAGGTTTTTCTGTGTATGGGATTTTTTCATTTCTCCAGAATGGAAATGTTGAGTTTGATTTTGAATCATATAGTAGACACAATATTCACAATTTATTTTAATTATTTGAAATAATTTTTAACTCTAAATATGAAATGATTAAAAAAATTCGAGTGTCTATATTAATTAATATTTTATCATCATATAAAAATTCATTGTGTAATATTACATAACTCATATACTGAATTTCATCAAATATTGTCTCAATTGTTAAATGTTCTATCATAGGATAAAAAATCAAATTCCATTTGATGATCAATTGTTTAAATTTTATTTGAAATATCTATAGAATAAAATACCTTTCACAACTCTTTAATATTTACTTACTATAACTCATAAATGACATATTATTTTAAATAATTTATCTTTTTATTTATTTATAATTTATAATGGAAATACGTGCCATGGTGAATATTAATGATACATGATTTGAACTACATAGTATATGATGACAAAAATTATGTGTGGGAGGTTAAGGCTACTAAGAGTGTTTGACTTATCAAACACATGAGATATAATATGAAATGAATTGTAGGGTGTTATTCCTATTATCACTTTCAATGAATAATGATGATGATAAATTTAATAGAAATTATTCATGATGTGGTTCACAGTGTGCGTGAACTTCTCATGATAAGGGGTAAACTGTGCTAAAGAGAATTCATTTTTTTCATACCATTCTTCCATCTTGTGTATAATATAGTAGGGTGATATAATTATTGTAACATGATTTGAATTTTGATATTGATATTTATAATATGGTGTGACCAGTAATAATCCTTTGGGTTTTCATTACTACCCTTGATTTGGTATATTATATTGAGAACTGACATATATTTGAGACCCTTATATTGTAGGGATTGTGGGGAGAGGAGAGATAAATTTTTTACCATTTTTATTCCTCTATTTCATATGAATGTGAGTTAAAAAACATAATCTTAGAATATTACATAATTTAGTGTTTCTTGATATATTTTTGTATTAGAACTATATTAATAAAATTAGCTGGTGAATTTTGATGTAATGGTGAGATTTTTTTCCAGATAATGAGGAGTTGATCTGTATGACTAAGAAGAACGACATTTCCAACTATTACTCAAGTAATAAGAAACACATGATGATAACACAATATTGTGATCAACTTTGGTTGGTGAATTTTATTGAAATTCGATGCTCGGTAAATGATTTACATTCATACTGTTTTACAGTTGTAATAAAAGATTAGTTCCTTAGGAATTGAGGTTCCTTTGCCTTTATGCATGAATATTCGCATCCATGATGTCTTTGGAATTTATGTTATTATATTTGAATAAATGGTTTAATGTGTTTCCCTATATATGAGGTGATCCATGATGGTCATATCTATAAATGTTAGACAATGAGTTTACCATTTTCTATTTTTTACAACCAAGGTAGATGGCCAGAGTATATTTGGACAATAAATGTGTGATATACTGTAGGTACTATTTTATAAATTATATAGAAAGAATAATTTGTCTATAATATTCGACTTGTAATGATAATGAAAAACATGGTTTACAAGAATGAATCTCCATAATAAAGTTCATATGAAACCAGACATATGAATTGGGTACTGTAGTGGATAGACAATGAGATAGACGATTTTTAGGAATTATAGGTAGGTTTCAAGAGATGTTGATCATTGTTGAGATAGTTTAAATGAAATACTCTAGAACCAAACACTATATGTCTGAATAATATTTAACCAAGAAGGAATATGTGGTTTTTATAGGATAATAATAGACTTATAGAAGTGATATTAGAGAATGATATAGTGTGATTATCCATAGATGGAATGTGAGACAAGGTAGGGTTAATTTTATTTGAATATATCTAGATAGATATTTTTCATTTGTAAATTTACATTACTCTTAATAAAATATAAGAATAATTGATGATAGATCATGGCATTAAATTTCATAATTGTTCCATGTGAGGACGGTTCATTCTAGAGTTTGGGATTCCTAAGGTGCCCATAATGTCTAGTGTAGTCATGGACTCTGTATATTTTTGATTACATAATGTGTGATCATAGGTTTCAAATGTGATTAATGGATTATTTTATATGATGTGACAGTATACATGTTTGAAATTTCTTATATGGGTTTGAATATTATGAGTTCATGAGACTGTGAAGTTTTAATGTTTTTTTTTGAGAAACAACAACTGTAGGTAAATCACTGTTTCATATTAACATGGAGTGGATGCATTTATATGTGAATGATGTGTGTTATGATTTATACATATGTTATTATTAGGTATCCTATGGATTATGAGGACCACGTTTTTTTGGGGATGGTGATCTCATTTGAGATATGTGTTCTAAAATTTTTTAGATTTTTTTAGGATGTTGTTTTTTGGATGCTAGGTATTATTATATACTATATATCCCGTCTTATTGGTGTAAAAATTGTAGAGATTTTATCAAATATGGGTAGATATTTTTATACATTAATATAATATTATAGAAGGTATATCTAGTGCGCACAATGTGTTGGAATGAGATAACCTCATTTTACTGATAGATGTCATGGACCATTAGTTAGAAAAATTTGGATCTGGATTATATTGTCGGTTTTTTATTTAATTTGATTGTGTTTGTATGTTGTATCATGGTGTTGGTAGTGTTCCAAATGGGGATCAATTTGACAACATATTAATGTATTGTTGGTGGGGATTAATAGTATTAATTTCTTGTCGATGTTGTATTTTTTTTAGGATTTTACTCATTATTTAGTAAAAAGTGTGCATGTCGTAAGGTTAAGACCATTGACTATTCTATGGGGTGGAACTCATTTCTTATAGTTATTTCTTGACTTTAGGGAGTAACATGTTGATAAAATATACCTACAAGTGGATTCAATTTTTTTTTTCTGATTCATTACTAAAAAATAAAAAATTCTGAAAATAAATTGGAGTTTATCCTTATTTGGGAGTAATTTATATGTAGTTTTTTTAATGATACACATGAATTTTATTAAGAAATTTTAAATATAATTATTTCAATATCCATTTCATATCATTATGACAAACATTATAAAAAAAATATTAAGTTTATTTGGAAACAAGGATACATAATAAACTGGATTGTAATGATGAACATCATCACAATTTGTGTGTGTCAATGATATCATCCTTCTTATAAAAATCATGCATAAATTCATTATTTATATCTTTAAGGGACCAAAAATATTAATTATATATTTTATAGGTTTTAAACTACAATATTCCTTTTTAAAGTTTTAGGTATTAATTAATTTAAGAATATTATTTAATTTTGAAAAAATAATGAAAGTTAAACCCATACATTAGATTTAGAAACATATGCTAATTATCCTTTTTTTCCCATAAAAGACAAATTTTTACAATATAACCTGTATTCATTTTAGGATAGATATTAATTGTCTTAATCTTGACCTATTCATTAACCCTACTCATCCTTAAACTGAGTGAAACACAATTTTAATATGTGGGAATATAAGAGAATGTTCAATAGGAGATATAAATAGAAGAATTTTATTTCAATGAAAAACATGATAAACAATCAAAACTATTTCATAATATATACATTATGATATAAGAGTATAATATTTTTTCCTTAAATATAATTATAATAATTCATATTAATATGAAATGATATCCTTGAAAAATCATTATCAATAATTTCTAAATAATATAGCATCCAAAGTATAGAATTTACCTATCACAATTACAATCACCCATAAAAATGGAATAATCATACATTCAATAAATGTCTCTAGAATAAAAAAATGTATTGGAGATCTATAATGGGGATCAACCATCTTATCTTGAGTTACAATGAGGATCAAAACATAATATTCTGACCTATAATGGGTATCAACTTTTCATATATTGAGATATAATGGCCTCAACCCATCATAAACAGTATCCCATGACAATACCAAAAATTAAAGGCCTTAAAAACATAGTTAAATTCATATACAAAATAAATCCACATATCAAAATTCCATTTTTCAGAAAATCACTTTTAAAATCTTAAAACTGTGAACATAGAAATAAAGCTTTTTTCAATGAAAATATTTTCATAGGCATAAAAACAAAAAATTAAATCATTAAACAATAATTCATGTTAGAAAATTTACTAATCACAAATTAGTTAAAAACAATCATCATTAGCTTTGTAAAAAAGAGGGATGATAAAATAGGGGTATTAAAAGAATACACCTTTTAAGTATCATATCCTTGATGTGGGTGTCAATAAAATGAATTGATTATGCGTATAAGCTCTAAAGATAATAAAAAATCTATATATACAGATTCTGATAATCAAAACTCATTTCACCCATAATCATATCATGACATAACAAAAGGAAGTGGAAGATTAACTTAGCAAATGGAAATTGAGTTATGAAATCCCTTACCTCTAGTTCAATTCATCATGTTTGTAATTTATCTTCTAGAATAATAAACATATATTAATTTTATAATTTATTAATAGTTATTTTATAATTAATTATTCCCTTTATAACACTTATGACCATGTTATATACAATTATATAATTATTTAAATTCACATTAGCCATTTTGATGATATTTAGTGCTTATGACCAAAAAGGATTTGGTTGGAAGAATACGGTATCAAATTCCATTATTATATAATATCTATAACAATAATTTTAAAATATTTGACATTATTATTCATTAAGTAATTATTTAAATTGAACCATTACATATGTTTATAAAAATTGAACTACCTTACAATTATGTAGATGTTAGGTCGTACGTCCACATGTGAAATGATTTAATTTTTCAATGATCATTCTAGAAAAAAAACTATTTTTTATGTAATTAATGATTATAGTATCATATATATATATATATATTAATTTTTTAATAAAACCGTATACATCGTAATTGAGATGTGTTGATTAAAAGAAAATATCATAGCTTTATAGAGGTGGTTTTCCACAGGTACACAAGAACGACATCATCATTTTTTTACATACAAATTGACCAAATTAAATAATATATTAAATTTTTAAAATGATAAATATGTGATAAATATCTTATTGAAACACTTATATAATCATTATAACTAGTCTTGAGAGTCTATAATTGAAAAAAGAATCTGATGAGTTCATGAGGTGGTATTTCGTCGTGCAGACAAATGATGTATTCTTTTCCCATTTGATGGAAGTGGTGATGGATATAGGACATTATAATAACATAATGAAATATATGTCAATTAAGGATACTATATATATATATATATTATTATTTCATTTTTTAATTCATTTGATGGATACTAAAGAAAAAAACTCAAATGCTCGATTAAAAATGATACCTCTTATTCAGATAGTTTCGTTCTCATTATAAATTAAGTGGAAAAAATATGTGTTTATACATATAATATTACCATTATAAAATTGGTAGGGATTCTAGAAATGGGTCTAGGTAGATTATTGTATAATAAAAATTTTCTTTTGTGAATAAATGAGAATAATATTTTCAATTTTATAAGGAAGGGGAGGGGAACTATTTTTATTTCCCAAAATATTAAATTCATATGTATTCATTTTTAATTAAACATTTCTCTACTGTAATTCATTTAGAATAAAATAATATTATTGGTCTAAATAACCACTTATAATTGAAATTATAAATATTTTCACTAAATTTATACCCATATATTTGGGTTTTATCCATTATTTAGCCCCTTTAACTCTTAGTAGAACCTAATTTATGTTTACTCTTAAAGGGTTAATATAGTTACTGTAAAATGGGAAATTTTCCATAAATGGATCATAGGAAATATCATAAAATTTATACTAGTTTTTTTAACAAAATTATCAAATTTCTGATCATTATATCATTTAATAAAATATTATTTACTATCAAAAAATCATAATACTAATTATCATTACTATTCATTACATTGAATTTAACATTTTCATGATATGATTTGTTGATCACATTAAAAATGTAAAATAACATTTATTTGAATATTTAAAATATAATTTATTTGGATTTTCTATTAATAATATTATTTATATATCGACATTGTGTAAACTCATAGGGTTATATGTTCATAAAATAAAATTACAAATATATTACCATGATAAATTTTTGTATTTTAAATTTCATAATACTAGTTAAAGTTGATACTTCCCTCCAGATAACGCCCTATTAATATTTATACAGCTATTAAAAACTAGAATGTGACATGTTTTACTTTTCATAATAAAAATACTATAATGTTTTTTATCATATCTATGTGGAAAAAAGGGATCATAATATTTACCATGGTAAATTATGGTTGATATAAACATATCCAAAAATATTTATGTAATGGTATGTGTCATATTGTTATTATTTTTATTTTAGTTTAAATATAAATTAAATTATTTCAACTTAACTACGGTAACAAAAATATTTTTACTATTCATATTGTCCATCAAATAAAAGGTAAATATTTAATAAATTTAGTCACACTCATTCCAAATATGGAATCCATTGTTATAAATTTTAAATTAAAAAAATAAAAAATCTATATTAAAATTAATCAGGAAAAATTCTTTGAAATATTTTTTCTCAAAAATGGCCTTTTAAATATAAAATATTTTTATACTGAATTAAGGTATAAATTTAATATCAATATTAATTGATGGGTTAACCTAAATAAATATTAGTTAATTTTAGTTTCAAATGAATCCAAAAATAATTTTAACTTATAATTACTGTAAAACAATATAGTTTTTCAAATATAAATCCATGTGTTTCAATATTCATTGAAGAATAAATATTTTCATAAAATACTCAAAAATTCATGAAAAGGTAATTTTTTCACGATAAACTAAAAAAATAAATTAAAATTTTAAAATATTATTTTGTGAAAATATATAAATTAACTATAATAGTAACTTATAGAAATTTAGGAAAACAATTTTAGATGAAAACATAATTTTGGTATATTAAATGACTTTACAAAACATATTCTGAATATTTAATTAGAAAATACCAAACAACTATTTTTGATTTGTAAAATTATATTTATTTCATAAAATAGTAATTCAGATTCATGACCTCGTATTTAATGACTATTTTATAAAAGTCACAGTTAAGTTGTAATAATTAGTTTTTCATTTAAACTTGAGTTTTTGTAACATGAAAAGTCTTGAACATAGTGTTCCTTTCCAAATATCAGGATGTTACATTATCCCCCACCTTTTTTAATTTATTCCCCCAAATTTTAAACACGGCTATGGAATGAATAGTTTCAATTTTCATAATACATCTTTTAAAATCTCACATTGTAAAAGGATTAACTAAACATCAACATGATAAGTGATAAAATAATGTATGAAGGACACCTGAGAAATCACATACTAACATTCCATGCCAGATGACATGGACATTAAAGGTAAAAATAACTCCCAATTACTTATAAAGAGTGATAAAGAATGTAGTGATGTGAAATTTCACCGCCACAAAATCCTAAATAAATGATTGTTTTTAAGGACCGTGATTTCCCTCTATTAAATGTAATCAAATAATGATTTATCATTCAAGAAACATTTTTTAGTGTTCATAAATTCCATTAACATATAAAACATATAGGGAAATATAATTACGGGAAAATTATATTTTCATCCTTTGATTAATCTCAACAAAAAACTCATCTTTTACACCAAATTTTTTGAATTCATTTTATTTCTAAAGAACTAGAATCAATTTATTTTAGTCAAAAAGTGAAAATTATATAAAAAATTATACAAATGATGATAGTAATTTCAATAAATCACCAGTAACACACAATAAAATATTATATTATTAAAATAAATAATTTCAACTATATTCCACAAATTCATAACAGTATTGTCTTAATTAGATAAATAAAATATGGTTCCCAAAATAGTGAATGTATTATGAAATAAAATTGTTAACATAACCGACTACTCATTTTTCAATCATATTATTATATATTTTAATAGACACATGATACCAATAATGAACATAAACTTTACCAATGACTTGGTATAAATAAAAAAATCTCAACAAACAGGATACTGGGTTATCAACTAGTATATGATGATCCATTGTGGACATGTGGTTGTGGGTTTAATCCTTGCGGCCATGAAGGGTGTGATGGGTTGTCTCCCATCTTATGGGTTGACATTTTCATAGAACTACCTTAATATAATAATTATAAATTTTTTCAACTTTCAGAATCATTCTAAGGAATAACATTAATATACTCAAAATTAATGTTGTATCAAAATCCTTATATATCCTCACCAGAAATATCACAATCCCTAAATTTATCTAAACCCTTATCTGATTAAAATATTAAGGACCCATCCATATTCATTATATATTATAATTTTTTTTGACGATAATTAACTTTATTAAAATTATATGGATCTTTCATATTCATGGTTTTTAAAAAATAAGAAAGTCTATTATAATTTAAACCTAATAATTTGATGTATAATCAAATACTTAGTACCAATTTTATTCCAACAAACAAAACTTTTTTCAATAAAACTTGTTTTATTTTTCGATAAAACATCACAATATTCATATTTACCACATCCTTGTCTGAAAAACTAAATAAACCCCATGAAAAACACATTAATAATGTGGTATGTTCATAAAATCCCCAATATTGCACATAAAATATTGACAATCATTATTCCATGTAAAAACTTGAAAACCCATTAATGTATTTTCTTAAAAATATACCTTTTATTCTAAGAAGTGATTCATTTTTCACATGAAATAATAATTACAATTATTTTTTCATATTGATCTATTTATATGAAAAATCAATTGACATTTATATAAAAATCATATAGGTTCCCTTGGACATCATGTGACACCAAGAAATTCTAAAAAATAGAAACAATGTATATGATAACATGCATGACATGAAACTAAATGTGTGTAAAATAATATAACACCCTGAGATATTATGAAATATTTAATATTAATTAAATTTAATATACATCATTACATCCAACAATGAGTTTATTTTGAGGTACGTGCAATAAAATGTTTCATCAATAGCTTATGCCACACACATAACTGAGTATTATTTAACAAGAATATACAATTAGATAGTTATTAAAAATTATTTGGAATGGTATGTATGAATTAGATTAATTAAATTCATTGAAAAATATATTTTATTCACATTTAGTAGTTATCTATGGATTATAAACAACTTATGAACTATTTGAACAAAAGTGAATTTTTTTCTTCTAAAAAACATCGTCTTAAAAATAAGATTATATGTACATTGCTTGCATTATTTAAGTGTTTATTTCCATTTTTAGAAAATTTATATGTAAATAAAAATTTATTTTTTGTAATAAAAATATATAAATTATATATATTTGAAATTATTTCATTTTTTAAAAATAGTTAATATTTTGATGAATTGTGAAAAATTATGACTTATAAGTGAAAATGGAAATTTAATTTTAAAAATTAATATTGCTAAATTACACAAAAAATAGTTTAAATGAAAAATTACTTAATTTTTATATCTATGGATAGATTTTATGAATTTGGAACCATCATTATGTTATACGTTCATAATAAAACATTGTAAACATTTTCACATATTTGGATTAATATCCCACATTCTCAACACATATAAAAGATTTGTTATAAATTCATTTAATCCACATATGTTAATTGAATTTGGAAAAATGGATTCCATATTTTGGATTATAATAATTTTTAGTGTCTAATAAATGAAAATAAATTTTTTACAAACAAGTGTTAGTGAATGAAGTTAAAATTAATTATTGCAATTCACGTATAAATGATTTTAATTAGTGGTTAAACATAGAATATAAGGTGAAAAACGACCTTTCAAATTTATAGAGTCCAATTTTAAGGAAATATTTTGAAATTTATAAACTTATAATCTATTATTATGAGTTATTGGAATATTATTTAATGAAAGTATCCTATATAGTGTGTTAAGTAAAGAAAATGTCAAAAAAAACCTTCCGATAATTTTAATTAATATAATGCAGTGTGATAGGTACAAAAATAGATTAAAATTAGTTATAGAAATTATTTTGTATGATAAAATATTTTTTTATTTATAATAATTGATATTTATTTTATATAGATGAAATAATTATTTAAAATTCGTAAGAAATGACAATAGGGAAATTATTTGATTAAAAATTAACTAAAATAAATTGTAATGAATGTAACAGCAAAGGGTTTTATAGAATAAATTTATTTAATGAATTATCTACTGAGACTCTTGATAATGAAACTTTTTTTAATTAGATTCTTATTAACTTGCTATTAAACCTAATTTTTCTTCTTTTGTGTTTAAAATTTTGAAAAACGGACATACGCGATTGTAGTCATGATGTTATTTAGAGTCGTATAAGACCAACATTATTTTTGGTGAATATTATAATAACCTTATGAATAGTAACATACCCTTATAAATAGTAACATTCCATTATTAATAGTAATATTCACCTTATGAACAGTAATTTAGTCAAATTTATAGTAACATCACCCATGAATGTATTATAAATATTCATCTTATAATTGTCAATATGATCATCATATAATGTTGTAATTTTTATAAATCACAAATATTTAGTTACAATTTTATGATTAATTTAATAATTTAAAAAAAATTTGTTAGATAAAATTTAATGAGAAATAATTAATTTTTTATCTTTTGGTTATATGTTAATTTTATACGACATTGGCAAATTTTAAAGGGGTTATAAAATAAGTTAATGTTCTAAAAATGTTTTGTTTACAAAAAATTATGATTTTAATTAAAAATTTATTTTGTCATATTTAGAAAAAAATCATGATAAACTGGATTTAATTTTTGAATTCTACACAACGAAAAATGGTTGGGGTGAATTTTTGGTGTTTTTCTGAAATGCATTAATTTTTATGAATAGTGAAATATGGTAACTTACAGCATAAATGCATTATATGTTAAATATACTATTATTGAAATCATGAATGATGGAAGAACACTTGGTTGGAACTCAAATTCAAACTTTACTATTTTTTCACAAGAATCAAGACTATACATAGTCTTCAGAAAAAAAAATTAAACTAGTGATTAAAATAATAGAAATCCCCTCCTCTCCTCCACTATAGATATGACTCTCACCCCCTCATCCACTAACACCTCTCATGTCTCGAAAAATTACTAAATTATTCCCAATATCCATCCCTATTATCTACCCCACGTCAAGGACCACTTGATCTCACCAAATGTCGAATACCAAAGGCCTTAAGGAGGATGTCATGGAATAGAAATCCTGATGTAAAAATCCTCTTTCATTTACTTTTATACTCATTTCAATTTATTTTTAGTTATTATTCTCTCTTCCTCTCCCCTTATCCAAGATTCATGAATGCTATAATATCAAATATATACTATAATTTTATCATGTTTCTTTAAAAGTCATCCACATACTTCTTCTCCCCCTCTTAATCTCAAAATAAAAACACCATTTGTGATGTGTTGATTTATAGAAATCGTCAGTGACATGTCTGGAGTTTCCTTTACTTCATAAAAATATAGTTACAATAAAATTGATATGGTTTAATATAAATTTATTATATATATTATATGATATATCATGTTCTATAACTTGTGTTTCTATATACTATTTACTTACACGACAAAAGTGGTTTTTAATGATAAAAATTCCTCAAAATAAACTAATGATGATCCCCAATGATTTAACTAATGATTTATCCCCAAAACTAATAACAAAAATGTTTTAAGGAATAATTTAATATTAAATAATCATTTTAATAATATCTCAATTCACTTATGGTGTTTTCCACCCATTCGATTTGAAATCAATAAGGAATCGACCATGGAAGTCATGTAATGAACTCACATGAAACAATGGAAAAAAATTACTATAAATTAATGGGTGAAATGATGACATATAATGATCATATAAGGAATTATAAAAATTATTATTCCTATATAAAGTATTAATAATAGTAATATAACTGTTATACATGAGTTTTAAACATGTTTGATGTAATATGAACTAGAGGTAGGGGAATTCATAACCCAATTTCAATTAGTCAGGTTAACCTTCAACATTAATCAATATGGGGTACTGATATTATCTCTATGATGATATTTTTAGAATATTTATTTATAGATTATACAAATATCAATTTCATTCAATTATTTATCACTCTAATTATTTTTATGGGACATTCCTTTTAAAATCCTTTTGAAAGTCTCATTAATGTAATTCAAAAAAATTATTATTTATTTGGAATTATTGGTTTCTCCAAAAAAAATTATTCATTATTACAATGATATTTTTCATTTGCTTAGTTATGTTAGTTTTATCCAATTATACCTTCTGATATGTTGGATTGATCCCAGTATAGCTCTAGATATGACAGAAGAGCCCTATTATAGCTCTCCAATGCATTGGGTACTCTTGAAATTAAGTTGACCAAATGGTTATTCCATGTGTAAAGGTGACTTTAAGAGTGATATGGTATATATTTCCAATGAAAACCACATGGTGTTTCAATGAATTATAATGTGTTTTTATTAAATAGGTTTTATTAGGTTTATATGTTATCAATTGACTAACGATTTAATTCTATATACCCCTTACTGGAATTTTTGTGCTTTCTCGTGGTTTTTATTGATTATCATAGGATATAAGGACATGTAAGGTAAATAAGAATGACATGTTAATTTTTATTCATATTTTTCAATGAAATCAAGGTTTATTTAAAAAGGATCATATTTTGGAATAAATGGATACTCATTAGTGGTATCCTCATGTATTATTCTGGGAATTTTGTATGTTTTATTTCCTAATTCTCTAAAAAGATAAACCTATAAAGATGCTTAATGTTTTAAGAAGGAATATTATTATCTTAAACAAAAGAATATGTAATTTTTTAAGGATGTGTCCTTATAGTTGGTGTCAAATAATGTTTTAGGTATGTTTTGTGGTTTTGATTATGTTAATTGAATAATATTAAAAAATTACTTTATGTTTGGTATAAGATTTAAAGACTACCACATTTCATCATCACAGATACGACTTTCCATAATATTTTTCTGTATAAAAATAGGATAGTTGAAGTATTAATTAACTAATAAGATGATATTTATCCCAATCTCAAGACTAAAATTGTTTGAATCAAAATTGAGTAGTTTGTGGAAACAGTGGAACAATTGAATCAGGAAATAAATAGTAGTGGTATCAATTCTAGAAAGAAACCTGACCAAACAAGAAACAATTTATATTATGTAGAGAAATTTATGAGGTATCACCCTCCAACACTCAGTGGACCCACAGATCATGTGATAGCCGACGGATGGGTCAATTATCTAGAAAAAATATTTCAACTCTTCATATGTACAGATCGTTAAAAGATAATAATATACATTTATTTTTTTGGAGGTGAAAGTTATCAGTGATGGAATCATGTTATAAATATGAGAGAAAGATATGATCTTGATAATTTGGAATGGAAATATTTGAAGTGTCAATTTTAGGGAAGATATTTTCCTAAAATAGATCGACTCAATATGGAGAAGAAATTCATCGAACTGAAGATGAAAGTTAATGATTCTATGGTAGTATATGAAGATAATTTTATAATAATATATAGGTATGTAGATGATTTAAACATGACTTTGATAGTAAATTAAAAATTGTTTAATCTAGTTTGATACCATTTCAATATAGAGTTTTTTCTTCAAAAGTGTTTAAAATCTATGAGAAACATGATTATTGTGCTAAAAATGTTGAGTTGGATTTTTTTGACTTGTATGCGCATCATGATGCTCAGAATAAGAATCAGTAATGTTTTTAGGAATTGGGGGAGAATTCATCAATGAAATATGAAGGTAAGAAAATAAATTTCCCTTCTAGTGAAAAGTGTGGTACAGAGCATCCAGGATAATGTATTGTAAATTATGGAAATGTGACTGATTTGTAATGTTTAGGCACATGTCCCATTAGTGCATGGAAAATTATCCCAAAATTAATGAGAAGATGATAGTGAGATGCATTAATTGTAAATAATTGGTTCATTTTGCAAACTTGTATCTGAAGCTAGTCTCTTAGGCAGTAAATCAGCAATATTGGAAGTAGATGGGTGACACAAAATCATTTCCAACCCCATTAAAAGATATTGATCTAACAAATTAGGTGGTATTAGGTAAATTCCATGTTTTTATTGATTTTCCAAATGTGTTGTTTGATTCGAGGAATACACATTCCTTCATTTAAGAAACATTTTGTACAATATTTGGAATTCCACCTCATTAAATCAAACTTGAACTCATGGTAAAAAACATGGGGGAAATATTGTGAAAAAAACTATATGAATCTAGCTATCTTATTATGTGGAAAGATTTTACATGTAACCCTTATAGTATTTCCTATAGCGGAGTTTTATTTTTTTTTCTAGGTATTAACATGATTTCTTTTTATTATGCTAATATAGATTAAAGATACAAAACAAGATGTTTTTTAGAAGAATTATAGTTTGTGTACAAGAATGAACCCATACATTTGATAATGTATCAAGAATATATGAAACTAATAAAATATTGAATTTAATGATATATTGCTCATATTTTTTTGATAAGAGGACTAGATATATTAATGATATTACATAAGTAATTAAATACCTAGATTTTTTCTTGATGATTTTTAGGTGTTATTACGTATCTGGAGGGTGAGTTTTCTACTGATAATGTTCTGAACGCTACGCCAATCTCGATCCCACCTTATTGAATATATCAAATAGAAAATTTGGAATTAAAAAAATTATTGGATAAATTATTGGATAAATTCTTAATTTGACCCATTAAATTTCCATGGGGTGATACTGTGTTGTATATTAAAAATAATTATTGTTCAATATGACTTGTCTATGATTATATAGAATTGAATGACATTACTGTTAAAAACAATTATCATTTTCTTTATATAGATGATTTTTTAACAGCTCTAGGGAGCACAATAATTTTTAATGGTTGTCCTGAGGTCGGGGTACCATCAGTTCACTATAAAGGAGGCATATATCCTTAATACTTCATTCTTTACTAGATATGGTCATTATAAATTTATGGTTATAAAATTTGGGTTAACTAATGCATCTTTTTGTTGATGGATATTCCAAATATAATATTTCATGAGTTCTTAGATATGTTTGTGGTTTTTTATGAAATTATAGTTTATTATAAAAGTATATAGGAACATGAAAAACATCAATAAGTTGTTTTTTAAACATTAAAATGAAATATATTTTATAGAAAATTCAACAAGTGTGTATTTTGGTTGTAAAAAATATTTTTATGTGGTCACATTGTTTCTAAAGATGGCATAACTATTGATCCATTTAAAAAATTGTTGAATATAGCCATGACCCAAAAATATAACATGGATTTTTAGTTATCAGGGATTATCAAGATATTAATGGATGTTTTTTGAAATCATTTCATAGTTATTTATCTCATTGACAATGTATAGTTCAAAAGGATTAAAATTAATCTGAAAAAATAAATGTGATGGTTGTTTTCAGAAATTGAAAAGAAAATTGATTAATGAACTAATTCTGACCCAACTATCCAAAGTTGGTGATTTTTTCATATCCAGTAAATCTTATAAGAAGGGACATGGTTTTTTTCTGATGTAGAATGATAAAGTAATTTTTTATTCCTCACCTATGTTGAAATATCATGAGTTAAATTACCCTATAAACTATTTGGAATTAGTTGTTATTTTTTGCATTAAGAGTTTAGAGGTGTCATCTATATTAAGTAACATGTGAAATATATACTCACCATATAAGATTGATTTATATATTTTATTAGAATGAACTAAATATGATACTTGATAATATTACTAGAACAAATCAAGTATTATTATTTCATGATTCATTACCATCTTGGAAAAGAAAATAGTGTGGCTGGTTCTTTGTGTAGGAAATTTAATTCTATATTAACCATGTTATGTTTAGAGTGGACCCTTTGGTGAATGATTTGGTAAACATTGTCTTGTATGTTTTTAGTGTAGGAAATTCTTCTAATTTGTTTCAATTTTCAGGGATGTTTTCTTTCTCAGATATAACTAGGCAATCAATGAAAGAAGACAACAAGTTACCGAAAAATGTAGAATTGGTTATAATATGTATTATTCTAGAATTAAACCTAGTTAAGGAAATTTTGGGAGGATTATTAATAGATTATGTTTTCATTGTGATGCTTAGTTGAAAAAATAATTGTTATGGGAATATCATAGTTCACAATTTTCTGTTTATCTTTGTAGAATATTGATGTACATAGATCTTTGATAGTATTACAAGTGGGATTGAATGAAAAGATATATTACTAATTTTTGCAAGAAATTTTGGACATGTAAACATATTATGGTAGAGTGGTAGTTAAGAAAGGGGATTCTTCAACTGTTACTAGTTCCAGATTGGAAATTAGAAAATATATCCATGGACTTCGTTGTGGTATTACCGAAGACTTATCGAGGAAACAATGAAATTTGTGTCATTGTTGATCATTGGACAAAATTTGATCATTTCCTTCCTATATAAGATACTATGCCTTTGTATCAGCTTTCCAGACTATACCTCAAGGATATTTTCAGGTTACACTGAGTTTCAATTTCCGTTGTATCAAAAAATGATTCCAGGATCACTTCAATATATTGGAAAAGAGTTCTTATGTCATTAGGTATAGAATTAATTTTCAGCACTTCTTTTCATCCTGAATCTTATGGACATATAGAGAGAAAAATTCATACATTGGAATATATTATTTTACCATGTTCAATGGAATACCAGGGGTGTTGGGATCATCATTATTCATTAGTTTTTTTTTCTTATAAGAATATTTTTTATTCCAGTATTCAAATGGAACATCTATTGAATTGGATAGAAAGTGGTGTCGAACTCCATTATTTTGGTATGATGTCCGGGAATGGAAGTTTTATGGTACCATAAATAGTAGAGAAAATGGAAGAATATGTTCTGATGAATCAGAGACACATGAGGACAGTTCAGATCAGGTAGAAATATTATGTTGATAACAGGGGTAACAAATTTTCATTTGATGTAGGATCTCATGTTTTCCTTAAAATATATCCTTGGAAATGGGTAATACATTTTGGTAAAAAATTAAATCTAAGTCAATAGTTTATTAGACCATATGAAATAATAGAGAATATAAAACTAGTTACTTACTGATTTGAATTTCATTTGATTTTATCCGGGGAACCAAATGTTTTCATGTTCCAATGTTGAGAATTCATTTTCGAGATTAATCCCATGTTTCGAGCAAAAAAGTAGTTCAGATGGAAAAAACGTTTCCTATTAAGAGTGACATATTCCGATTCTTGACCATAGATAGAATGTATTACAGATTAATGTAATCCACCGGGTAAAAGTTTTGTTGAGAAACCCAATGGTCAAAGAATCAACATAGGAATATGAAAATTCTATAAGGGAAAGGTACCCTAACAAAATTAATAAGAAAATATAAATTTTCATTATGAAACTTCCATTCTATAGGGAGAATGTAACACCCTATAGATTTACAAATAAAATTAATTTAATTCATGAAACAATAAATTTCTACATAATGACACTTTTTTAAGGATGTTTTTCTTAAAAAGACAATTAATTTTATTTTATCCAATTATTTATTTTGAATTTCAAACAATGGATATAAATGGTGGTGATAAATAAGTTATCTGGAGTTTGATATGTCCAACATAATTTTTTGTGAATAGTAACACACCCTTATGAATATTAACATACCTTATGAACAATAACATACCCTTATGAATAGTAATATGATCCTTATGAATACAAAGTCAACTAAATGTATAGTAATGTCACCCATAAATTTATAATAAGCAGGCATCTTATAAGTGGCAATATGATCATCTTATAAGTGATAATATTTTTATATGTAATAAATATTTAATTAAGTAATTATGAATAATTTATTAATTTAAATGAAATTATATATTAATAATATTAAATCATAAATTATTATCTTGTAATCTTACTCTTATAAAATAATATTATAATACAATGATCAATTTATATAGGAGTTATACAATCTGTTATAGTTTTTTAATTGTTATTTATAGAACAAAATTTTGATTTTAAATTAAATTTAAATTTATAATATTTTGAAAATTATTTTGATAAAATAGAGTTCATTTTATAATTCTACACATTGAAAATTGGTTGTGGTGATTTTTTGGGATTGTTTGGAATACATGATTTTTTTTTAACAGTGATATGCATTACTTTACCATATATATTCATTATATTTTAAATACACCATTCCTGATATCATAAAAAATGTAAGAAACCTTGGATTGGATCTCATACTCTCTATACTATTTTTGGTCACATGAATAAAGGCTTTTCATAGTACTGAGAAATAATATTAAACTAATGATTAAAATAATGAAAAACACCTCCTCTCCTCCACTATAATTACCACCCTCAGCCCCCTCTTATTCTCCGACCTCTTATGATTTTACAATTGTATAAATTATTCTAAATATTCTTCCTTATTCTCTTTCCTCAGTCCATGAACTACTGATCACACAAAAAAATCTCATAGCAAAGGCCTTAAGGAGGATTTCAAGAAGAAGTGATCATGAGGTTAAAATACCTTTTAATTTTATTTTATTTTCATTCAAATTCTATTTCTTTTCTTATACTCTGTTCCCTTAAATTAATCCATGTGTTATGGAATCATCAGTATCACATATATACTAGAATATTATCATTCTTATGGGAAAATAATTATCTTACTTATTTTCCTCTCCCTTTTAATCACAAATAAACACAGTTTGTGATATGTTGATTTACCAACATCGTTGGAAATGTGTCTTCAATTTACTTTAGAAACAAAAGATCTGGTTATAAAACCATTAATATGGTTTAATTTAATGATATTGTATATATTATATTATATATTATGTTTTCAAACCTATGTTTATTCATACTATTAATTAATAAAACAAATTTTTTTTCGAAATGGAAAAAAATCAAAAAAATAAACTAAAGATTGTCTCTAATGATTTATCTAATGAATAATCCTAAAACCATATAACCAAAAAAAATTATGGAATACATTAATATTATAGAAACATTTTAATAACATCTCATTTCCATTAATGATTTCTTATTCCATTCGACGTGGAAATCCATTTCAAATTGACAGTGGAAATCATGTTAACAGTGCACCTACAATAATGGAAAGAACATAATAGTATAAATTAATTAGTAAAATGATGAAATGAAATGGTCATATAAGGTGTAATTAAAATTAGTATACAAATTTAAAGTATTAATAACAATATTTTAACCATTATATTGGTGGTTTAATGATGATTGAAGTTATAAAAACATGAGGTAATGGTATTCTTAATGCAATTTCTATTCATTGGGTTAGCCATATACTTTACTCATTATAGGGTATTGATATTATTTGTGTGATGGATTTTTTTATATTATGTGTAATTATAGTGTATACACAAATCCATTCCATTATATTAATAATCAATCCAATTATATTTTTATTGATAATTCCTTTTTAAATTCTATTTAAAATAATCTTTTATAAATTTCAAAATGATTATATATATATGGAATTAGTGGTTTCTCCGGATTTCACGAGGGCCTTTATTTTATTTCCTTCTCAACCTC
This sequence comes from Viscum album, assembly GCA_963277665.1. Taxonomy (NCBI): domain Eukaryota; kingdom Viridiplantae; phylum Streptophyta; class Magnoliopsida; order Santalales; family Viscaceae; genus Viscum; species Viscum album. The sequence continues at coordinate 1,478,547,728 of OY728136.1, forward strand.
ATTTAATTGATACAATTAAATGACTATATAATAAACTAGGTGTATTACATATACATATATGGTGTTATTGTATGTTTACTACATACAATGACACACACTTCTTTCAAATGGGAAATGAAATCATCATTCTTGTGTAGGACGAACAATCACCTCATAATCTGATGTTGTTATTTTTATAATTACCACATAGATTGAATGGTTAGAAATATATATATATATTATATATCATATTTTTTTTAAAAAAAATTAATCATTCTTCTAATTATATCATATAAAACATAAAACCTTCTATTTCGAAGGAGACAAGATATCATCGCTCATTTGTATCACGATTTACCAGCTCACAAAGTGAATTGATTCATCATTCCATAATTCATGACTTTTATTTTGATCAGGAATAATTTTAATTATTATATTATATTTACATTATATTATAATTATTTTCAGTACATATTCAGCATTCTATAAGGATAATTTATCATTTAATTGTTTACACATTTTGTTCATAACATTGTACACGTATGTGTGGACTGCCACTTTCACAAAGAGATGTGACTCTCTTTTCATAACCACACAACATTTATGTCATGAATATTTATTTATATTTATTCAAATAATATGGTATTTATGATTTAATTATTATTCTATAAGTTTAATATATTACATAATTCATTTCAATAAGGATCATTAAAAAATTTAAACATTACACATATATACGTATGATCTACCATCTCTGAGATCATAGCATAATGAATTTATCAAAAAAACATAAATTGTTTATAATACAATTATAAATGATGTATATATATGATTATTTTGTTATTATATTTATTCTTTTGATTCTGAAAAAATAAAAAATAAAAAAGGACCATAAATTTCACGAAGAAAAATGAGTAAGGAGTCTGGGTGATTAACACACCAAACAATGAAAAAAATGAAATATTATTAATGAAAATATGATATGATATTATGAAATAGTCATATATGATTTCATAAATATTAATGTGGTCATTTTATTAGTTAATTAGATTTTTAATAAAAGTATATTTTTTGTCAAATAATGCTCAGTCAATGGGATGTGTGAAGTGTGGGATTTTATATCAATTTACTGTCCATTGAGAATAATTTATTATTATGTAAAAATTTAATTTAATGGAATTTTTATTCATATTCTTGAAATTTATTATTTGTATCCAATCATTAATTATGGTATTTTACATTTTAAATTTAATTATATCGTCCAAGGTGATTTGACATTAAAATTACTATATGGTAGAAGTTACTGTGAAATCTGACTTTCTCTTGTGATTGTTTAATTTCACTTGAGACAATATATAACTTATAATGAATTTTTATGATATTTCATTTATATAATATATAAATATTATTTTATGTTTTATTTTATTATTTCCTAAACTTTATATAATTTTGATCTAATATTTACATTGTGTGTTATTTGAATAACTAGGAAAATATTGATAAATGTTATCCATTATATAATATATATATATATATATATGAATATACAGATTATTTATAATGAATTAAATCAATTATTTGGAATATGAGGAATTATTTGGACCATCATACACATGGGATGCCCAGCTAATGATATCCCCTCGTTGCATCGATAGTCTCATGAGATTAATCAATTGGCCAAATCTAATGGGGCTTTAACCAATATAACATCGTCTATCTTGGGAAATGTATTGAAGGTAAAGAAACCATGAACTAAGGAAACATTGAGTCCAATAATTAAGAATTTTCTTAATTTAGTATTAAATTTTTTATATCATAGATATTTTAACTATGAAATTATCTTTGCAATCATTTAATAGTTACATATTTAAAAAGAATATGTTTAAGTTATTTACCTTACCATATTGATTATTCATTTCTAATTTATAATAGAAATTTTATTTATTGAATATAACTTGTTTTTAGTTGTTTAACATTCCATAATTTATAAAAAAAATTATTTTTTAGTCTATTAATTACAAGTAATTTATATTTTTTATTTACCATTACTTTTTTATTAGGAACATTTATTAATTTTTACATCATTTTTATTTGACCCATACAGATAATATGATTTAATCCTTATTTTTATTCCATTACCATGATTCCATGAAGAATTCTATATATGATATAAAGATATATTCTATATGGAATAGAGGTATTATTGGGGAAAAAATATGTTTCAAATTTTCAATTCAAATTCAATGTAATTTTTATGTATTTATCTTTTTTACCAATGCTTTTAAGATCTTCATTATTTCTGGATATGGTTCAATTTATCTAATACCAATGTATGGTAATAATAGAACCGTTGTGGAATATCAGGGTAAGGTTCATTATATTTAATATCAACGAAATTATATTTGAAACCATGTATTATAGAGATAGGGAAAAGTAGATTTTGGAAGATAACAATATGATATAATTTATGGATAAGGTTAGAATAAGACCATGATGTTTTTGAAATGAAGATATTCTTTATATTTTCAGGGAAAATAAATCCATGTCTAGAAAATAAAGTGGTTGTTGTTGTAGTATAAATGTATTTTGAGTTAACAAATCTGAAAGGGGTTCATTGGGTTTGACCTAATTGTCACCGTTAGAATGAGAACGAACCTTACTATGCACCTTGTATGACACTCTTATATGAGATTTTTAGGATAATAAATATTTTCTATAAAAATATTTATTAATGAGTTAAATAGATAACGAAAATGAATAACCATAGATAAAACCTAGACTAGTGGACGACCTATGATGAAATGAAACACATTTATTATTTGAGTTTTTTTATTCATGGATTAAGTTTTAGAATTGTTTTACTAATCATTGTTAATTTATATTAATCATAAATAACTAAATAAAATTTTGGAGTAATTTAAAAAAATCATTTTTAGGGGAAACGTGATTTTAGAATTATTTTTTAAAATTTTATCAATATATATTCATTGGTATTAATAAAATTTAGTGTTAATATTATCATTAAAATCAATATTATTATAAACAAAAATTAGTGTAAAAATCTGAAAAATAATTTATTAAAATATTATTTGATAATGAATATTATTTCAACAATTACCAGAATAATTTTTTTTGGAACATTCTCTGAATCATATTAATATAGATAAGAAAAAGGATAACCTTAATTCCGGGAGAAAACCAATCACATTTGGAATGACTTTGGGGCTTGAACCCATGCCATTATGATAATACAGATTTAATTCCTACCATAGGCCTACATGTTTTCCATGTTAATATGTAGTTTTTTAGTTACATGATTGTCCAAATAAATTTAAATGTTGAACGAGTTGCGTCATTTATAAGGATTGAAGATTAATTTGTTGAATAGGTAATTTTAGGAAAAATTGATTACTGTCGAAAAATATGCATAGACATATGGGAAAAAATTCACTCTTTTATGGCTCATAGGGTCTGTTAAAAATTTATTTTAGTGCTTCATCACTTAATAAATAAATTTTGGACAATTTTTTTTATTAATGGCTGAGTTGTGTATTGATATTAGAACAAAAAAGGATGATCATATGCTTATAAAATAGATAAATATCATGTAATTATATTTCTCTATACTGAATGATAATAAAATAGATCATCGTCATTAAGAAAATGACCTCCAATCAAAAATGTGTCCAGTTATATTCAGATCTGATTAATCATATTGACATTTCATTCATCAAAATTTTATGGATTTAATGCCCTTAATATTCAATTGATGAGTTAAATTATTTCAATTGATGTCCTCAATAAATCTCTATAATTATTTTTGATTTTCATAAATTTCCACCAAGGTCCACCTACATAGAGCCCTAGTTATCTCTTATTCTATATTATTCATATACTTCAAATCGTCTCTTATAAAAGGATGTTTTATCAACCCTTCCCATAATTATGTATTTATATATATGTGTGTGTGTGTATATATCCATCTAAATGTCTTTTATTATCATCATCATGTTTAAAGTGAAGGGAAAAAACTTATTTAATATGGGGACAATGTAACACATCAAAATTCATAATACATTCACATTGTGTTTGATAGCTCACATAACATGAAACCGAAAACATGTAAATCAATATAACACCCTCAAAGATTGTGATTTTTAAAAAAATAATTCAATCTATTTGTTTACATGGAACAAAAAAATTGTTAAAACTATTCCCTACAGACAGCAAAGAAAAACCACCTTAAAAGAGACTTCAGGTCCGAGCCCTCAAGGTACAACCAGTTGGTAGCATACACATGGTCCCCGCCATGGGGCTCACCCACATGCCCAAACGGGTCATCTGACTATGGAATTCCCCCAGATGACAACTCATTTTATTTCAAATGTTCTTTGTAGTCACTCAATCTCACACTGAGAAAAATCCCAGAAGATCTCCAATCGTGATCACTACTCCAAGAAATATACTATTATCTTTGGATCTTTAATCAGGTAGGCCCCCAAAAAATAATTTTCCCATAGTATACATGATTCATATTATTTAATCATTTGACCCTTCATAATAATCAGGTTTCAAATTTACCCCATGAGAACAATGTACTAATTGTGGAACCTACATCTCAACATAGGTAGTTCACCACACTTAAGGCTAAGTAGCAACTCTGATACCAAATGTAAAAACTGGGACCCACTAGTTTCACAGATACCCCATATTGAAATAGACATCGTGCCCTGGCCTAGTAGGTACTACCAGTCTTCCCATAGACTCGTGGTCCCCACCCATGGGACCACCCACATGCCCGAATGAGACATCAGACTAATAACTATACCCACAATCCAGCACATATTCTTTCTAGTATTCATTATCATCACTTACAAACACCCTATAAAAAATCCCTGAAGGTAAACCATCTTGATCACTACTCTAGGAAATTCATGCCTAAATGTGGAGTTCTAATCAAGTAGGCTCTGGAAAAGGTATATACACCATGTTAATTCGAGTCATATCATTTAATCAGTTAACACATTATCATTCTAGGGTATTAAAAATTTATTGTTCATTATTCACAATTATAAGTTTCTCCAATAGTATCTGTCATGCATAAGAGCAAGTATTTAGGAAAAATATGAAATATGAAATATTTATTACATATCCAATAGAATGTGAAGTGATAATATGATTAAATAAATTATGAAATTATGTAGTTTAAGAAAATTTAAAAGTCATCAATGGATTAAATAGAACATATGATCAATTTGTTTGAAAAAGAATATTTTTCAAAAAAAATATAAAAACATTATTACACATACATTATGAACATAATTATCTTTTTATCATTATTGAAAAATTTAATGACAATATATAATTAAATTTATAAATAGTTATATCTAAATTTTATTAGAGTGAAATTCTGGGATTTTTATGTATGTTGAAATTTTCTGATGAATAGTTAAAAATGATAAATTTTCTGTGAAATTTATTTTCTAAAAAAAAATTATAATTTTAAATTATATCGTGAATTGATTTTAATGAAAATATTTTATATTTTATTTAAATCATTCCAATTTTTTCATTATGATCAATTTTCTATTAATTGGTTTTATAAAAACATTGTACACTTTGGAACATTTTCACTTTAAAACCGTGCTTTCTAAAATAGTGTATGGGATAAATATTATATTAATATTAGAGAATTCATTGAATTGAATTTTGAAAAATGGATTCCATTTTTTGTGTTAGAATAATTAATAATTTTTAAAAATGTAAACATAAATTCTGAACATAATGATTACCGAATGCAGTTAAAATTAATTATAGTGATTGAGGTAAAATGAGTTCACATATTGGTTTGGCATAGAATATAAGGTGTGAAATGACCCACCAGCTTGAAAACACCCATTGGATGGACATTATTCAACCCTTATCACCTTAAACAATAATTTTATGTGTTGGTGGTTTAATATTAGATGAATGTTTCCTAAATAATATGTTATGTATTATGAATTACAATAAGTAACCTTCCTTGATATATATATATATATATATATTTGCGATATGGAAAAAATAAACAAAGATTTAGTTATAGATATTACATTGAAACATAAATTTTTTATTTCATGGTAATTAACATTTAATTTTATAGAGGTAATAGCTATATAAACTTTTATGAAATGCCAACATGATAATTATTTAGATACCAATTAAAAAAATTAAATGATACTAAAAATATTAAAAGTGGAGTAAGATAAATGTATTATTGTCTTCGATTACATTTTTATATTAAAATATAATTTTTCATAGTTTTCAAATAATATATTCAAATTCCATAATTTTCATTATATGTTCAAATTTAAATAAAAATCCAAACATTCATTAGTGTTTTTATTTAAAAATGATATTTTATTAAATGATTGAAAATTAATCAAAACAATTATAAAAATTGATTTTTAAATCATAAAAAATATAATATGTGGTCCATTAATTGAACAATATATCATTAATAATTGAAATATTTACCCATATGTTATAAAATACTTATTAGAAATTCTAGTGTTATATGAGTGTTTTTTAGCACTACTTGCGATTCATTTAAAATAAAATTCCAAAAAAAAATTAAATAAATTTGATTTCATATTTAGAATATGTGGGAAAAATATTATAATATGTCTCACTTAAATTTACTCTTAGTCAATATATTACCCATGTTATAAAATTAGTTATTGTAGTGAAGACCCAAAATGGTAAAATTGGGAAACATGGATGTTAAGGAAAAATGATAAGGTTGATATTTTTTTAGAAGAGTTTCTTGACTTGATAAACCCTAACAAGAATTATTAATTAATTTTAGTGGAAGATATGGTATGTGAATCATATCTATTGTGCACACATTTAATTACTTTTCTAAATGCCACTTTCCCTCAATAATAAAATGGAAATTACTCTACCCTATACTTGGATCTATCATACCACTTTCACTACACCAAGAGTTACCCAACTCACTCAACAAATCTTCCCCTAATAATATAAGTCTTAATTTGGGATGACTTTGACAATTTAAATTCTTTAATTTATAACTTGGGAGGATACCTAAAGAAGAATTAATGTTCTTTAACAAGCACATTTATTTTGATTCATTCTCCACCTCATTCAATTTATATTATCAAATTGGTATACAACAACCTAGGTATCAAAAAAATACAAATAATGTTCTAGGATAAGTATACTACCTCAATATACACACACTATAATCAAATGGGTTGAAAATTCATCATTGGTATATATGGTGGACTACTCCGTCGTGAAATGATTTCATTCATTGTTTCCATTTCAAAATTTCAAGGAAGGGATATGATTATGGATATGGATTACATATTTAATATTTTCAGTATAATTACACCACAAAAATAATAAATTTATATATTTTACTTATTAATTTCCATTCAATATTAGACATGATATCGCTCGGGTTTTTTATAGTCGATCGCCTCCTAGAGAAATGTAATTCTTCATTCAATAATGCTCTACATAGAAGGTGAAAAAGAATAATTTCATTGATTATAAGTGATAATAATTATCTAATAATTATATTTATAAAATATTCATAATATTTCAAATATAACATATCATTTTATGTTTTTATACAAATTAATATGATAACATCATTTGTATACTTGTTGAATACTGCCTCCTTAATGTGATGTCACTCCCATTTCATCACCACACCAAAAAGATGATATATATATATATATTGGTATTTATTATATTATTAGAATTATATAAAGTTAATATATTACATAGATCATTTCTATACATATTATTTAAAAATTGAAGTGTCACTCCATCATTTATAAGAACTGTGGTCTTCAGGATCGTAATGTACAATATTTCCAATGAAAATATCCATGATTGATATTACAAGATTATTTTATTTTAAAATATATTTATTATGTAATAATTGTTATTATTTAGATCATTAAACAATATTTTATAAAAATAACATATTATTTCTTGAGAAAACATGAATAAGGATACATGTTGATAAACTCACAAAATAATGAAAATAATTAAATATTAATAATTAATGGTTGATAATATGGTATAAAAGTATAATATATGATATTATTGAAATTATTATTATTTTTTTATAAGTTATTATCATTTTTAAAATCAACATAAATAATTCTAGTGAATATTAAATATAATGGAAGCATGAGGCAATTTATTTTGTCTCAATATCTAGTCATTTGAATATTATTTTGTATTCTACATCGATATAATTTTATATTTTGTATATAATACACCCTTTCCATGTAATGTAATTATTAATTCGTACATAAATTTTTAATGTTACGCATTGAATTATATCACCGATTAGTATTTGACATGAAATTTAACAAGCGGTAAAATTAAAAACTAAATCCAACCTACTTTTGTGATTTTAATGTTTCTATTAAAAAATCACATCATTGGGATAACTTTACATCGTAAATTTCATTTCTATTATTTATACATAATATTTCATAATTTATATAATTATTTCTAAAACCATATACAATTTTTACAAATGGTATTTACATTTTATGTTATCTCATTAAATTCATAAATATTGATAAATATGTATCCATTTCTCAATATGGATATTTAATTGTAAGACATATTGTTTGTAAATTAAATAAATTATTATATATGTGGAATATTTTATCCTATATACATCGGTGGGGACCAATTAATGATGGCCCCTCTATGCATTGGTTGTTTAATGAGATTAATCATCTTTCCAAATCAGATTTCATTATATGAAGAATGTTTTAAAGAATATATGAATGGTCTTGAGGGTTAAGGTAATCTATACCTAGAAAACATTTAATCCAATAATTATGAATTTAAATCATATAATTTATATATATTTATATCAAGAATATTTTTACTATGACATTATCTCAAGATGTATTTTTGTTTAATTTATTTAAATTGAACGTCTTTTAATTTTTTACCAATCCATATGGATTATGCCTTATCAAGTTACAATATTCGTGATGTTTATTAAATGAAATTTTTTTCGGTTTATTTACCATCCCTTGTGGATTGTGCACATCCTTTTTAGTTTATTTCATTCATGGAATGTGTGTTAACATATTTTCCTTTCCATATTTATCATGCCCATTGATTCATTGTTTCACATGATATACAAAACCCTTAATAATTATTTGATATCACCCTCCTATTTTTGTTCTTAGGATTCTAAGAAGTGTAATATATTTTTATGAAGGTATTTTCTTGGTGGAATAGGGTTACTCTAATGTAAATAATAATGATTTAGTTTTTTTAATCAAATTTAATGAAATATTTAATTTTCTATATATTTTACCAAGATTTGTTAACTATCCAATGATTCATGATGTGATTCATAGTATCATATAAAATGTAATATAGTATGCAAAAATATATGGTCTACTAGTTGAGGAGTTTCTACAAATATTTTCAATACCACTCTAATAGTCACCAATAAAAATTGAAAAACCATACATTATTCTTCCTTCTACATTGTACCCAAGGAATTAGAGAGATATAATATAGTTGTCCCATCCCTAAAATCCCAAAGACTGTCTATACTACCATTAAATTTTCATGATTAAATGGAATCAAATACTTAAGGAATGAATATATAAGTAGTCTTGGTAAAATAGGTATATAAATGAGTCTGGTATTACATATTAACCAACTAATTAAAATTTAATTGTTTCTTTTTAGGATGATTAATTTATTACATCTAGTCTATACTTGCATATCATTCTTAGTATAACTCTTGGATTCATAGAAAAAGTAAATAAAATAAGTGTGAGATCAAATTATCTGTAAGGATTATGCATAAAAGATGAAATAATTAAAGAATTATAATAATAAATATGAAAAGGTAAAAAATGAACACACAATCCATAAACTAAATATAATGTATGGATAAACAATACATAACATTAAGAAACTCAAAACACATTCCATTCAATCAATGAAATAGAAATTAAATCCATCCATACATATGTCGATTTTAAATATCATGTATAAATAATTACAGAGTCAAAATGAAGGAAATGATTAATTATTGAATGTCTGTTTGATGCACTAAAAATTCAATACCTTGATGATCTTTTAGAATATAGTTTAAAAATATGGGTAGAAACAAATTTAATTTTCACAATAAAATTTTATAATTAGAACAAATTAATTCATTAAGGGGATTTATTATGTCTAAGACTTAACTATTACTATAAATCCAAATTATCTGTCATATCGAATAATTGATTTAATTTATAATAAATATACCTTATAAAATATCTTTCGGTAATAAATAATATGAATTTATCAATATTTATCAAGATAATAAATATATTATCAAAGTAAAAACCATATGAAAAATGATCTATGGTTTAAGAAATAAAAATATCCATGATAAATGATATGGATAATTCGGGGAAATTCAATGTCTAATGATTGTTGGAAATCAGATATTTTAAATCGATAATCAATGGAAGAAAGGAAGTGAATGTGAATAAAATCCTTTGACAAATCGATCATAAACCATCCATAGGAATAATAATGGTAAAAATAAAACATTTCTTAAGTGGAGTATAAATAATGTTTTGAAGTCTTTAATGAATAGAAATACTATAAAAGATATTTTAAAAAGAATATTAAGGAAAATATCATTTTAAATTTAAAAAACATTTCAAAAATAATTTTATTTGGAAAAACATTAAAAAAGTTTCTATAAATTTTTTTAAAATTTATAATACAATATATTATTAAATCATGGCTGTTAAATTTTTACTTTTCATATGAGTTAAATAGAATATTCATTTTTCATAATATATTGGTAAGTAAAATTCCATATTTAGAATGGAAAATAAATATTCATTTGAAAAATTGGGTAAAAGAAAAAATGGTAAAAATTGTATTTAATAAATCAATTTGTAATTTTTAAACACATTTTTCAAACCATCATACCAATAAATAGTTTAATAAGTAAATATATTCTCCGACTAAAGGGAAAAATTATGTCGGGTTTCTTGAAAAATATCTTATAATTGATTTTTATTACCAAGGGGTAGAAAACAGTACTATTACATAAAAAGCATATCAATAACCAGTGGAAAATAAAAATAAATTATTTTTTAGACAATGGTAAAATATTTTATTTTTATTTAAATTCATATGTTAACAATCCTGAATAAATTTTTATTATGAACTAACATCTTGAAAAGACCATAACATTGGAGTATGAATCAATAAATTAATAGGTTATTTGTATAAAATGTAAATATCCATTTGATAAGTCTAAATACATCGAGATATAGTAAAATTAATTTATATATATAATCATAGAATAATAATAAGAACGAGGATGGGATATAACTCAATGTAATGGAATTGAGTAATGATATTTCTTTACAACATGGTAACTTTATAGTAAAATCAAATTATATGAAATAATTTAATTTCAACCTCTAAATATCTTTTAGAATGAATAATGAAAATATTAAAAGTATAATTAAATGAATTTATATCAAATATAAGAAATTAGTTTCATAAAAAATGTGTGCCTCATTGAATGGAAATTTAGAAGAAGTACATTACCGGTATGTAAAAATATGAATTGGAAAACCCACAATTATTAATAATTAAATGATAAAAATTATACCATAAATATAAAATAATTATTGATATAATATATAAAAATGATCTGCATTTACATCCCACAAAACAACTAAGGGTTGTTGATGGCATATGCATCGTGGAACGAAAATTAAGACAATAATCTTTTACCTTTTGTTTTCAGTATGGTAAAAATATATTAAATTCTAGTAAAATAGTTTTAAAAAGGTTAATATATTATAATAGAACAATATATAAATATCAATATATTTTATCATATATTATCTTTTTAAAATAATTTATTACTTAAATGTTAGTAATAATTCGTTATTTTCACTATATTGGTTGTTAATTTCATAGTTTCTCAAGAATAGTGTGACTTGTATTGTATGGTTCATATCATTGTTTTACACGAACAAAATCTATACCATGATTTAAATAGCATATATATTTATTTTATATGTATTAATTATAATTAATAATGTTTGATGATAGTAAATAAAATGCATCATTAATTGGAAGGGTAGGTTATGCAAACACCGAATTGTTTCGAGCATTTCCTTAACATATTTTAAAAGAATGAAAATTAAATTATATATATGTACATTTACATTGTAATTCTAGTATCATGTCATAGTCATATATGTTTCATAGGGTTGTTATAAACATCAATTATACATCCCATTTTTAGAGTTAAGGAATCACATCACATCGAGGAGGCACTAGTCCACACTTCCAAAAACAATTATATCATATTTCCACAAAATGTAAATCATAAATGTAAAATAAATAAGAATTATATAAGAATAAGGTAATTATAAATTATATATATATAATATTTAAAAATAATTTCCTTCACAATTCCAAAACATCAGAGGCGGTAAAGCAAAAATAGAACAACACTATTTTGTGAGGTGGTAGTTCACCACAAACATAAACGGTATGTTTGTTACCCATTTGATGGATTTTTATTTCTATGTAGCTATAAAACATATAGTAGAAACATATAATTATAATTGTGATACTTAATATATTATATAAACATTGAATTGTAATATTTTAGGGGATGTATAATGAAAATAAAATTAAAGATCATGAGGATTGACTTTACATTTTTAAGATAACTACTTTTGGTTTTCAGCAAAGGGATTCCATGGATAGATTTCTACCCAAGGTGAGACTTATTGTTGATGGGAGTCATTTTTATGGTATATTTTGGATTATCTTTGATGATATAATTTTTTTGAGTGTTGTGAGGGTGTTGGAGGGTTGAGTACATTTTTATAGTGGTGGGGTGGGGGTGGTATTCGTATAAATTTTGGAAAAGGGAATTCCACCCACCTTTTCCCTACTAGAAATTGGTCAAAAATGATTCAAAATCTATATTAATGGAGTATAGGATCATATTATGGCCATAAATTGAGTTTGATAATTTTAAATGTCATTTTAGCTTTTAAGATTAAGGTTTTTACCCTTATAAAGGTAATTTGTTTCTAAATAGTAGTAAATAATTTTAATTAATTTCCCTACTATTTTTGAAAAATAAATATTCTGAACATATTAGATATTATAAATTATATTGATTTCAAAATATGGAATTCATTTTTATATTTTTTAATCACATAAGTGATAGAAATTATTTTAAATGTAACCCCGTAGATGGGATACCGAAACATGTTTTTAAAAAATGTTAAAATATCTATTTTGTTATTATATCTGATCGAAAATTGGTATTTTTTCTAATAATATACTTAGTATTAATTTATTAAAAATTTATATAATTAAATTTTCAAACCAATAAAATATTTAATTAGACACTCTAAATAAATGAGATTAAAATGATGTTTTGAAATAAAGTTAAGTATAGTTCACTATTAAAAAGAAAATGAAAAATCATTGAAAAGGCCTAAAAATCACTATAACATAATTATTATTTGTATATTTAAAATATAGATAATATTTTGAAAAATATAATAAATAAAATTTTTAGAAATTCTATAAAAAAATTCCTTTCATTAATTGGAAGAATAAACTACCTTTATTATAATATATGATTTAATGCATAGAAAAGGGGTTTTTCTTATCTTCTTCCGATCAAATAATTTTTCTTAGAATCAAAACAATTATTTAATATATCAATATATATATAAATAATTTTAATTAATTTAATTTATTAAGATATTATATCTTTGTGAAAATAAAAATAGTTTTCAAAAAAATATTCCTTTTATATTTAATTAGTTCATATATTCCTTTCTAATTAATTTTATATCAAATTAATTTATTTAGCATTTTTTTAAAACATAGAATTTCAAAAAATAGTTATTACTAGTAATAAATACCAATTTAATAGATAAGTTGTATTTTTTTATTTTAAAAAATAATATAGTAATAATATATTATTGTTTTGTAAAACTCAGTCTTGAGTGTAAAATAATTTTTCAAAGTAAATCCCTCTAGTATATAACGTCATGTAACTAAGTGTTTTGTTTATTGAAATATATAGAATCTATCAAATATATTTTAATTATAAAATATATTTTAATTCTTAGGATATTGTATTCCTTTAGAGAATTTGTCTAGAATTTCATACACAGTTTCAAATACAAAGTTCTAGCTTTTGAATCTCAGGGCATCACATTCTCCCCACCATAAATAAATTGAATCCTCATAAATTGATCTCGATCTCGATAATTTTTTTGATAATTTCATTATTCGATTCCTACATAATGAGAAGGTTTTGTATATCAATATTTGGAAAAGAGAGAATGTGATGTACATTGGTCACAAGGACTAACATATAACTAGGGATCTATGTTTGAGAACATTAGTTTCAAGTAGAGATATTTACATAGAGGAAAAGTTAAAATATCTTTAGGGGTTATTTAGGTTATCGATTAAAAATGTGAATGATCAATGGAGAGTCAAGGGTATCAAGGAAATAAATCTATGATGATTCTAAAGACCATAGGTTCAATTAAAATTAAGGTATAAGGATTTCACTTTTGTTTTATGGTCTATTTCCGACTATTGATTAATTGTTTTATTAAATATGAAAATAATGAAATATATATAAATAATATATTTAAATAAAAAATAATTATCAAATTTTTTACATTAATGAATTACACATTTTTCCATCACTTCATAAAATTGACATTGAAGAAATAAAATTGATCCTTGAAGCACTAAAATACACATTTAATATATCATCAAAACCATAAAGAGTTTCATGTCTAACAATTTATATCTAAATATTCTCCAAAACCAAAATGGTTAACACATTAATCTCTAAACCTAGTATGTGAGACTAATTGATCATCGATGGTATTTATTAATTAAAAATATCAATTAAAAAAATAAATGTTAACAATGAAATAGTTCAAGTTAGTGGAAGCGTTAAATTATTATTTTCATTTATTCATGCGTACAACTCTAAATATCATGCCTGATATAATGGTTTTTCACCCTTTATACAGGTTTTCCTTGTAGAAATAAATAATAATAAATATAAATAACATATATTAAATAAGTTGAATCACTAAATAGGAATTTAACTGTGATTTTCAATACAAACTCAATAGATAAATACTTCATCTATTTTATTTCAACATCAGTCCTTCTTTTGTATACGTTTTCACAAACGCCATTCATTTTCATTATCTATTCAAATCGTTCATAATGGTTTGTAATGAAAAAGTGTATGATGCAAAGAAAATACCTCGAGAGTATTAATCTAGGTGTGTTTTAAATATGGTTTTCATGTACTAGTATATTATTATGTTATACCCGATGCTCCTTGTCAGATTTTTTACCCCTGTGTACATCTTTTCTATAACCATGTCCACTTGTATTGTCCAGAAATTTATTTATTTGTATTTAAAACATGTAATATATAAATTAGAAAGTTTAAATTGTGTTCTTATATATTAATCCATAAATTATATGTCATGTCCCAACCAATTTTGGGCTAGTTCCTCTACTACCCCATGCCCTCCTCTATAAGACTAGTGTGAAGACCAGTGCCACAGGCATAAATAACTCTAGGAGGAATTTTCCTAAGTAACTATATACGAAATCGCATACAAATAAATGATAAAGAGTATAATGAATGAATAAAATATGAAACACGATTATAATGTAATACAATGATGAAAGATCGTCAAGACAGTATAAAAATATGGTAGTGTAAACTGGAAAGTAAAGGTAAAACATACCTCCCCAACTTGAAATGTGTCCCAACCTCATAAGAAATTGGGAATGTTAACATGTGAGAGAGACCAAATCCTGAATACCATTCTAATAGAATTGTATGAAGTACAAGAACCTAATGTCAATAATCTCCTCATAAGTCACAATAAAATTTTCCACCGACTGCATAAGACATGAGTCATTTAGGAATATCCCATACATGGGTGGGAATATTCAAAACAAAAAGGATGAACCAAATGTTGAGTGGGAAGGGGAGGGGGTAGAAAGAGATAAAATATACTATATAGATAGTATATTAAAAATATATTATGAAATATTACATATTATCCTACCAAATAGTGTATGTTATCTCATCCAAGAATAAGGAGTTTGACATGGTGGGTAGATAATATATACAAGGATACTTTGCAAACTATAGTAGTAGAGTGGACTCATCGAAACATGAGTATTTAGACACAAAAATCATGTCACATACCTCATGCATCATTTCCACTCTAGAAAGGATACTGTGTGAATCCATGAAAAGGGTATAAAATAAGGATATATATATATTTTCATTCATATAAGCTCATACAAGAGTGTAATGTGTCCTCTATCTCATATCTCAACCCAATAAAAAGAGTATCCAACAGTTCCAGAATTATATCATAGATGAAAAAAGTCACACTCATCATCTCTAAAAACAAAATTATATGGAAATAAATAACTACACCTCAATACTATCTGATTTGGGTTGAAATGACTCACCCACATTATTTTTGGCAACGTAAAAAAAACGTGTCTATGTGGGCATTGTGACTCTCATCTTTATTTTTTTCCAAGCAACATCAATCTAAGACTCTTCACTATTCCCTAACTATAAGGGACACAATTTTATACATATATGATTATTACAAAAGTAGAGTTGAAGGTTACTACTCTAACAGTCACTGAGGAACTCCCCTTCCTAGCCCAGCATGATGGTAACACTCTAAAGAGCTCATCGGGGAACTCCACTGCCCAGCCCTGCAAGAGGGTACAACATGGAATAGGTCATCATCGAACTCCAATACCTATAACATGTGGAGGGTAATTCACAAATGATTTCACATTGTATCTCAAAATCTACAACCAAGGGAACCATGACATTCTATGTGAAAAAACACTTATGTTCAGTAATTTGTGAGACAAAATACGAGTTGAAACAAAATAGATATGGTCATTCAAAAAATATTGAAAGGTTGTCCTAGGTTACATAATATGTCAGGGTTCCCAAATGATCTGGATCCCCATATCTTATTCTATTAATGTCAACATCCAACCCATGACTCCGAATCGTGTTGGCGTACACACAATTTAGGTGGACTTTAGGGAACATCCAACCTATCCAGGGTATGAACATTGTAATACAAGTCTTTCTAATGTACTCAAACCCTAAATCCATGTAATTTAGTACATATAATGCTCTAGGATATGTAATCTCACATATAATCCAATTCATGTGTCCCGTAACACAGGATGTCCAACAGAGATAGGGTACACATTATGTACGTTAGGGCTACTTGGCCTACATCCCTCAAATTCCTTGAAACGCAAGAGTTTCCATTGAGGTGGTTACATGATGTCTATTTTTTAATTAACACAATGTGTATTTATGTTTTATCTAGGAAACACATATTTTTGAAATCATTTTTAAATGCATTTCTTCAAGTACAATCGCCACAGATCTCACCATGAATATATCTAAAATTAACGGATCAAAGAACCATTTGTCATTTCTGTCCACTATTTTAAGAACATTGATTTAAGTGAATCTTATATAAAACTTCATTTTTTCTTCATTCCACCACACTTATGATATGTTTTCCCTTGAACATAATCCACAGATAAAGTATCCCCATCTTGATGGCTATATGGTGCTCCGATTGAGCTATATACATCATGGAAAGTATTAGTCTGGCCCATGTGGATACAACTAGTGAAGAACAAGAAAAAGTTATATGGAAAGAAACCAAAAAGTTTTCAAACATTTATAACCAAGTTTTCATCTCTAATGATCAAGAATGGGGAACAATGTTTAGTTAAATAAACCAAATAAATAAAAATATTGATACTCTTTCGCATGAAATGTTTGCAATTGGAATATAGTCAAGAATAAGTCTGAATATGATCAATCATTTGATCAGATAAAAGAAAAGAAAAATACATGTGTTCTACGTTAGTTTTGGATCGATCGATGATTAAGAATCCTATTTAATAGTTTTTTGATGGATATGTTGCATTTGTTGCATCCATATCTGATCTGATTCATAGTTTCATAATTGTTTGAATTAATTCACCAATGGAATAGTAGATTGGATATCTTCCCAGATATTTTAGGGTTATGATACCATTCCTAGCCATAATTTCCTAACAATATATTTATAAAAATTGTAGTTTATGTTTAGATGATTTATTAAATTAATTAAATAATTAAATAAATTTGTATAATGCATAACTAACGAGTGAGGATTACAAACATCTCACACTGATTCATCCTATATCATTCCTAGGGTTATCACCACGTTTTACAAGCAACTATGGTCTTTGATATCATATCCAATCATATGTTTAAGAATTATGTAGTATTCATTTATGTATGATGCATGATAAATATTAAATATATTAAATATTTTTTAAAATTAATTTTTGGAACTCTATGAATCATAATCACATGTCATATTAGTTCTTACCACTAGAAATCAATATAAAAATATATTAAAGCATAACATGGAAACATCTAATACTATAAATGATCACCTACTTCATGTTTTTCATCCCCAAAAAGAAAAAAAATCAGAAAACAAACATGGGATATTCTTCCCCTAAGTGGATATCACACTCTAATGAATTTTTTGGAAGGTTTCCATGTTACCAGAGCACATGAACCAATGGGATGGTCCAT
The DNA here is from genome assembly GCA_963277665.1 of Viscum album. Taxonomy (NCBI): domain Eukaryota; kingdom Viridiplantae; phylum Streptophyta; class Magnoliopsida; order Santalales; family Viscaceae; genus Viscum; species Viscum album. The sequence continues at coordinate 1,478,566,491 of OY728136.1, forward strand.
CAACACCTGATATTCTTTTGCATGTCCTCTATTTCCATTAGGTTCTCTACAATGATATCTCCATCCTCAATGCCCATATTTCCCTTGTCGATGACGTGACTACGCTCATTCACATTTCTAATTATTTTTAAAAAAAATGAAAGATGTCGTGAACATTATCTATATGTGGGGGGGGGTAAGGAAAGGTGGTTATAAATCATTCTAACCCTCTAAAAAATCTCGAATGACCAAAACTACATCAAGGATAACATTCATCCATTGTCAAAACTCTGCAATATTTTTTAGGGGGAGAGTCCAATGAAAATGTCATCTCCCGGGTAAAACTCCAAGGGAATTAATTTTGATCTTCATATGATTATTTTATGTGCTAGTCCATCCAATATCTCTATTAAGAGCCTAGACATTCTCAATTCTCTCCATCACTAACTCTGGGCCCATAGTAATTGTCTTGCCAAGGTTAGTACAACAAAAGGGAGACATGTAAGTTCCTTAGTACATGGACTGAAAATGATTAATTCCAATTGTAGATTGGTGTTTATTATTGTAAAACTATCATACTAGGGGAAGATGATCCCTCTAAAATCTTTCCAAATTCAAACATGCAAAACCACAACATATCCTATATCATCTGGATAGTGTTCTCAGTCTTCCTATCGGTCTAGTGTTAGAATACTGTACTCATCACTAGTTGGTTCCTGAATACCTCATGGAGGCCTCCCCACAATTGGGAGATAAACCACACATCATGGTCAAAAAAATTGTTGAGAGTACAAAGTGATGGATAACAATCTCCCATAAAAACAACTATCCAAAAAACTCCACTGAAAATTTCTCTTATATGGACAAGATGTGTGCCGACATCATGAGTCATTCATTTATCACCATGATTATGTCATGGCTCTTCAATGTGTTGGAAATCCTTGTGATGAATTCCATGGAAATGTGGTCCCATTTATAATATGGGATCTCAAGTGGCAGCCAGAAGCCCTCTATAACATGGACGTTATCCATTACATATAGATAGGTGAGGCACTAACAGATGAAATAATTTATTCTTCATATAATTCCAGATAACCAAAATTGTCATTGGAGGTATCTTTACATCTTCCCCACACAAGGATGTATGTAAAGGGTGGTTGTGTGGAACTCTTGCATCACATCATCCAAAAAAGTGATTGAATCCTTTGTTCACCCTTCTTATAAGATAATCTGATACCCTCAATCATAATATTCATCTGAATAATTTATTACAGATATCTAATCACATAATACCTCACATCAATTTTCTCATATCTAGGACTCTTTTACACATTTATGTAGGGAAGGAGTTAGACACAACGAATGAAGAAAAACAATACCTTCCTACAATATCAGTTTAACCCATTGAGAATAAAACTACTCTGAATCTCTCAACACTATGATAATCTACAAATTTATTCTATGGGAAGTGTATATAATTTTTCCCTTTCCTACAGTATATACTATCTCGATGTTTTAGTCCTATATGAACTACAACAATATTTACTACCTTAGGATTAGGTCTCTCTATATGAAGACATAATTGAGACACTAGTGGTCTGAATAAACAACAACGCACTATCCCAGAAGGTATTTACTCTACATTATCCTAGTGATTACTACTGCTTCCACATATTTTTCACAAGTCACATAGTTATTCTCATGGCGTCTCGACTTCCTCAACCCATATGCAATAAATACCTTCCACTATATCAACACACAATCGATCCAAGATCCTTATTCATTCTAATACACAATGATGTACACTACCTCCTCTGGAAATCTCAACACTGGCGTGCTCTTCAACCTTTTCCTCAGTAAGTCAAATGGCCACTATCACTACTCAGACAAGGTAAATTGCTACCCTTTCACCATCAAGGCAGTCAAAGGGTATCTAATTCTATTGAATAATTTCAAACACCTCCTGTATTACACTACCAAGCTATGGAATATCCACACCCCAAACACATTATATGGTGGTTTCTATAAAGAACATTCTTTATATTTACTAGATCTGTGGAAAATCCTTGTTCATAAATGGCATGCCCTAGTATGTGAACCTATGGAAATGGAACATTGAGAACCCTCTATGAAGCTGATTCTCTCAAGTAAAATCATGAAACATTTCCCAGTTTTATGCATTCTCCTCGTCTAATATAGAATATAAGATTTTTTTTGATGAAGAAAACAATAAAATTGACAATGCATGGATAGAAAAAATAGGTTTACAAAATCCAAAAGCATGGTAAGGGAATTTTTCAAACTAAAATATTCCAATAGGTAATCATAGTGTCTTTATCGACATAAAAAAACAAATATGAAATATCTACTTTACAAACCCTCAATTGGGGGTAGCTAGACCAATGATTGAACTTTGAGAACCATCACGTTCCTCACAACTAGTCAAAGAGGTCATAAATCCTTAGAAAGGGGTACAAGTTCTTTATCTTGGTCTAGATCAGGTGATGATAACTGCATGAAAATTGTAAGCTCTCATCCTCTTTTTCCATCAACGTGGCTAGAGGTTCCAAGGGGGAACACCTGGTCAGATGAAGTCATTCCCCCAACGTTTCTACAACTACAATGATAGCTCCCAAATCATGGTAGGATCCATCTGTCATGATGTATAATACATAGGAACAGTCCAATGATTCAAGTGACTGAAAACACCATCTCCCACTTTAGAGGTAGTCCCAAAATGTATCCATGAAAGAAGTCCATATAATACTCCATGACCAGAGAAACACATATTCCTAATGTTGCTGAAACACAAAGTGATACACTCACCAACAAATGAGTGATAGTTCGTAACCTCCTACTCATAGTATCCTCGCACCCATAAATTAGATATATCTAACTATAATTGGATAATATTTTCCCATATATGCGTAGGCATGTGAATTTTTTTTCATTGAAATAACCCCAGTCTCGCAAAATTGAAATCCAATCTGTTCACAATATGACATCACATGGTCGCATCTTGATGACCAAAAGGTCCCCATCTGAACCTCTCTTCTTAAATATATTGCTCTAACTATTTGAAGATGAAGGATACATAAGAATTGTTCCCTTAGGAACCCAGTGACCAATATGATGTGCTCGTCTCTAAACAAGGCGTTTTAGATATAAAACAAGGTTTCAATATATAATGGAATAATGATAACCAATGTCTACGAATACTGAGGAGTGAGTCGCATAAACATATATTATACCTGGAATCATCTCTTGTTATATGGGATCTAGATAGATTATGCATGTAGATGTGTGTGACGCTAATCAGTAGATCGTAGAGCCTAACAAGGGTCTCCTGGTGGAAGTGGAAAGATATCATATCATTGTACCCCACCCATAGAGTAACGTCCTGGTTCCGAAAGCCGCCCAGAGGTGCCTTGTACCCGGTTGGTCACATGGTATCATGTTCATTTCCCCGAATTCTAGAGGTCGTCCACTAGATGCTAGGTTCTTGGGTGTAGTAGTGGGGATACTGGGCCCTCATTAGCAGAGTAACACCGTAGAAGTAAAACAGATAGCAAGAGCAGAAGCAGTATAACATGAAATAGGTAAACAATGGATCTAATAAAAAACTAGAGAACACACACACACACACATATATGAAGCATGATACATATGTCTAGCAATGAATCCAAACAATTCACAATGGTGGAATAAAATACAAAACCAAAGTACAGTAGAAAAACAAATAAAATTCCCCACAGCATCGCAAGCCTCAGCTTAGTCCCATGCTCCCCACCTCTATAGCAGTCATGTACCGGAAGTTTAAGGGAGCTTTCAGTTATCTATAGCTGCTGTAATATAACCTGTTTGGGTCCAAAATCCTGACCCAAATAGGGTGTGACACTATATCCCAGTAGGCAACCACCCAATGATCTGTGCTTAATAGTTAGTGAATATATATGGCAAGATATAATCAAAATAAAGCAGTAAACAAGGAAGTACTCAAATGTAAACAACCCTGCAATTTCAAATGTATTCAATTTTTAGATATCATGTAAGCAAATAATCATATGTAGGGAACCCTATGGTGGAACCAAAACATAGAAAAGAAACCCTCTGGGATGTACACACTGTCTAACCTCTCTGGTTCAGTTTTTTCATAGATTCTCTAAGGAAGAACTCACCATAAATTCCCTTTATAGTCTCGTATCGGAAACTAAAAGGTGCACTGGGGAATCACTCAATGTTCAATTCCTTCTGTGGCCCTCATCGAGGAACTACACACACTCTATGGAATAACATACATCCATTCCCCCTATGGTGTCACATCGTAACTATAAACAGACACTCTAGAGAAGCCATCAACATCCATTCTTTCTATGGTCTACTACACTAGGTTCTCATGGACCTATCTAAGTCAATCAAGCACATCGATATATAACAGCCAATGTACTCATCAAGAACTACTTGGATAAATATTCTATAGCATAAAATAATGTCAGATAAATAATATTACTCCATCCTATCAGTACTAGGAATGGAATGAAAGTACCCTAACATGCTAAGCAAGACCAAACGGTCATAAACAATTCAAGCATGTGCAAGACATTCATACAATAGAAATTAAAACTATTCACATTCAATAGACCTCTAATCAAGCATATAAATATTTTCATGAAATATCTGGGTTAAATTTGGAAACACACAAGACCCATAACAGGGTGTTGGAAAATATTGCACATATAACCCAAAGACTATCTACGGAAAGGCACAAACCACCTACCTCAGCATTGTCTGAACGACATACTCTGACATCAGCCAGTGGATCGACCTAAGATGTGGTTGATCTATAGAAACATCTAAAACGTTCAACTGAGGATAGCTCATGAGAGAATAGAAATCAAATAACAACATTCAAGAAGAAGAGAGAACTTGCCGATGCTATTCCAACACAACTGATAGAGTTCAATTCAGAGAATGGATGCTATATTAGGGGCTCAGGGAAGGATCAGTTTCATACTAACATTTTATATTTAACAAGGAGAAGAATAAGAAACTTCTACCAATTAGACATGAACATGGTCCGTTTAATTAAAAAAATAATGTACCCGGTGTGTACTTGCCCTTACCGGCCCCCGCATAAGGTGGTCTCCAGGTCACCACACCTGGCTTTGTGCTCGGCCATTACACTGATAGCACACGACTACATGTTCCAAAAGAGTATATAACATGTGTACATATATATACATGGCGTGTACTTTAGGAATTACGAGAAGATCCTATTTTTCTCAAAAAAAACACCATACAAGAGAAAAACATACTTGTAAATAAGATCATGGTTCTTACAAACTTCCCCCCAGAAAGACATTTGTCCCCGAATTTCCATAGAAAGGTGGTGTAGAAAACGAATCATTGAAATGCTTTGGCCATAGTGATCGTACATTGGCCTCCCTTGCTCGGGTCTCATCCTGTACTCGACCGTGCTGCCATAGCACTCATACCAAAGGAACATATCAGGCACAGAGAAAATTTGTACATAGATCACCAATATGGATAGGATTCTCCTCAAAAGAGTCATCCACCTCAAACTCAAACTCATTGGGTTGAAAAATATGAGACAGGTATGAGAAATAAGGTTGATGCTAAGAAAAGTGGAAGATGTCGTGAAATTCCTCGTACCTCTAAGGTAACTGCAACTGGTTTTCTACCATTCCAACTCTCTCCAACAACTCAAATGGTCCGACATACCTCAGTGAAAGAATACCCTATCTCCTAATCCTATTGTGTTCGGACCTTAGTGTGACACACAGGAAAACATGATCCTCGACCTCGAACACTAGAGGTCACCTGCATCAATCATCATAAGACATATATCGAGGCTTTAAAATAGCCATCCTCTTCCGAATCAACTCTATCTTTTCTGTGTCCCCCTGAACAAGACTATGTACCATCCTAGATGCATCTCCTGCCTCCAAGAAGCATAAGGTTTATTGACATGGCCTACCATACAAATCTTCATAATGTGCCATCTGAATAGTTTCTTGAAAGCTATTATTGCAGGAAAACTCCACAAGAGGTATGTGCTTCTCCCACAAACCTCTAAAAACCAGGATGCATGCTCGAAGCATGACCTCAAGAACCTAAATCGTACACTCAGACTTGCCAACTTTCTAGGGATGGAATGCCTTACTCAGAAGTACATGTGTACCCAAATCCTTATGTAATCCCTGCTAGCCCCGAGAAGTAAAACAGGCATCTCTATCAGAGAAAATAAACTGTGGAACTCCATCTAAACATACAATATCTCAAATGTAAAACCTTCCCATATAATCAACAATGAAGCTCACCTTGATCATCATTAAGTGAGAATAGTTCGTGAGTCTATCAATTACAACCCACACTACATCGTTCCCTCAAGGTGTCCTCGATAAACTTGTCACGAAATCCATTGTGGCGTCATTCCACATCCACTCAAGAACGGGTAACTAATACCAAAGCCCTGCTAGTCACTGATTCTCCACCTTCACTTGCTGACCGGTCGAACACCTCATGACGAAACTAGAGACATCTCTCTTCATACCAGGCCACCAATACTGATGGTGTAGATCACGATACATCTTAGTGACGCTAGGATGAATAGCCCAAACTAAGAATGAAAGTCTCACATCAGCTCCTCACATATGTACACTGTAACCCATATGCGCCCATGAAGATGCAAGAGCTCATTCTCGCATATGGCCAATCTAGGAATAGGGTCCTTTCCTAACACACTTTCCCGTAGGATAGGCCTTCTGAATCTGATAGCTTCCGCATTCAAACTTGATCAAGTAGAGTTGAAGTAACATCACAAGAGGAAACAAATGTTTTCCCATGCCTATCGTGCACCTCCAGATGCATCTCATTAAACAGAGCCATAAGCTGCCAGTCACTGCTGACATGATGAACTGCCTCCATCTGAGTCCTCATACTCAATGCATCAGCCGCAACTTTTCCCTTCTCAGGTATTTATACAATCTCAATATCAAATGATTGATGGTACTCAACCCACCATCACTATCTCAAATTCAGATCATGCTGACTGAAGATATAATTGAGACTTTTAGGGTCAGTGAAAACCACAAAATGATCTCCTAGAAGATAATGTCTCCAACAGCTTAAAGCATGAACAACAATAGCCAGCCTGAGATCATGTGTTGGGTAGTTCCTCTCATGTGGCCTAATATGCCCACCCTTTCCACACTAGTAGCACACCAACTGGCTACCAGAAGAAGGGTCCTACCTCCTCAGATCCATGCATGTAGATTCCCTATGGAATTTCCTATTGTTATTAGGAGGGATACCATCTCCGGATGTCGAACTGCCCTGGCTCACCACTCTTGAATCCATCAAATTTCTCTCCATGATCATCACCTAGTTGACTATAGAAGTATTCGAAGTTAACCTAAAGATGTTCAACTAAGATCAGATGTCAGGCCTAAGACCATCCTCAAACATCCTTGCCATAAATCACACATAACATCCAAGAATAGGCATGAAGCACTGTGGATCTCTGAAGAAAGATGAGTACTCGATAACTAAAAGAGTACCCTCCTCCAAAATCATGAACACCCATTCTTGATCAACCATCAAGGTCTCCGGGTAAAATTATTCATTTATGAAACAATTTAACTCATCCCACACCATAACCTACTGGAATCCTACCAATGAGATCACATCCCATCATCACTTAGTGGAGTCCCGAAGTTAATATGTAGCAAGTTTCTTCCTACTCTCTATAGGCATTTACGGATTCTCAAAGATATATATCATGGATTCTAACCATGAATTTTCATCCTGAGATCCTTATTCTCCTTTAAAGGTGGGAGGATTCTACTGCTGGAAAACCCACATCAACTCTACCATAGAAGGCGAAGGATGTGGTACTCTCCAGAAGGTCTGCATGAACCTCTTGAAGCCCTCTCCGAACAGTGTTTCGGAACTTGTATCCAGGATAATGGCTGGTGCCAAGACTGACACAAATAGAGGATCTGATGGTCATCCCTGATCATCCATATCCAGTGTCTGATCACTTCCCTATAACTGGAGGAAAACCAGAGGACATCTTGGTGGCATGACTCTACATGCTCAAGGGAAAACCATATATCAAGATTAACAAGAGATGAATCATAGAAGTGTGATAAGGTAAAAAGAGAAATAAAGCATTCAAGTTTTTTTAAAACATTAATACATGGTGTGTATAATGACTACACGACTTGTTCCTATAAGGCTTCACTTGGGAATGTACTTGTGCCAACCCAGGTTGTGTAACACTCCATACACATGATGGGTTTTCCTAACAAACGTCATGTACATGAATCCATTTCTCCTACTTGAGTCCTTTTACATGGCTAAGCCACACAGTTCACCTAAAACAAGACTACAGGGCAGTTTTGCGCCAGAAACTTCATGTTCATGAAGGATTTCAATTACTCGTGTTTCTCGTTACATGGAATAATACAAGGGTTATAATACATGGTGTGTTCAAGGATGATAGGACATGTATAACTTAAGTTTTTATCAATCTGTGTCATTAGTCACATGGGTAGACACATGGACTTCACTATACTGTGTGTACATCAGGAACATGGCGGGTTCCACCAATGATTTCCCAACCTCATGTCTCGGCCCACACAACCAATGACACAATTAGATACTACTCGGTCCGTACATGTAGTACACGTCGTGTACATAAGAAAAACATTTCTTTCATGAATAGAAGGATAGATCTCATGTATTTATCATTAGACGTCTTTTATTCTAGGGTTTTCAAGGTAGTAAGCCTCAGGAACTACTCTAGAACCCATAAAAACATTAAAATAGACATTAAAGTTCAAAATTCTGATCTGTGAGGGCCCACACTCCCCAAAAATAAAATCTTCGCATCTCATACATGTTATATACAAGAAAAAAAAGGTAATGATCCACCAAATTTTGATCCATGAGGGCCCATAACACATCAAGAACTAATTTTTGGCATTCATTTAAACAAAACATTACATAATTCTATACCCTATCAATAATAGGTATTCTATCAAGGCATTTATCACATAAGCATGCATCTCTAGCACAACATCTATCACAACAACATGCTACCACTAATTCGACCTAAATGGGTTGGCGAGAATTCATGACATGTGTTTTATAACACGGGCCAATATGATTCATGAGATGGAATAACATCATCTCATTAGGTTGCAATAGATATAGGACCTCAATAACATCAACAATAACAGTGAAAAACATTTGAATCACCCAACGGTGAAATCAAATCAAATGAAAAATTGAAAAACAAATAAAAATTAAACAACAAGGTAGAATGGATTTTCCCTCTATACGGGTTAGCTACTCCTGGGCACAGATTATTACCAAGTACCAATTCCTTCCAATCCATGGCTATAGGCTCTAAATAGTAAGTCAAGAAGAACAAATTCCTCTGATACCACTTTGTAATGTCTCATTTCTAGAAGCCGCCCAGAGGTGCCCCGTACCCTGTTGGTCACACAGACTCAAGCACTTTTCCCCAAATTCCAAAGGCTACAACTAGCAGCGAGGGCATTGGGTGTGATAATGGGGTAGTTATTCCCTCATTGGATGAGTAACACAACTGAAGTAAAATATATAGAAATTGCAGAAGTAGTAAAACATTCAATAGGTAAACAACAGAAGTAATAAACAACTTTAGCACACATACACACACATATATATGATGCATGATACATATGTCTAGAAAAAAGCCAAAAAGTCACAATGCTGGCATAAAATAATAAAACAAAGTAGAATACAAAAATAGATAAAATGCTCAATAGCATCGCAAGCCTCATCTTGGTCCCACACTCCCCAAAACCACAACCATAAATTACCTGAAGTAGAAAGGCGTTTCCCTTATTTATACCTGTAACAATATAATATGTTTGGTCCCAAATGCCTGACCCAGATAGGATGTGATACTAAATCATAGTAGGAAAACACCTAACGAAATTTTCCTAACAGTTACTAAATATATATGGCAGGATATAATCAAAATCAAGCAGGAAACAAGGAAGTACTCAAAAGTAAGCAATCCTACAGTTTCAAATACATTCAATTATCAGATATCAAGTAAGCAGGTAATCATAAGCAGGGAACCCATTGGGAAGTACTCACAGCCTAACCCCTCTGGTCCAACCAAAACCAACACAACCAACCCTCGAGTAAGTACACACAGTCTAACCCCTCTGATTCATCTTTTGCACAGACTATATGAGAAAAGAACTCAACGTCAATTCCCCCTATATTCTCGTATCATTAACTAAAAGGTGCTCTAGGGAAGCACTATACATTCAATTCCTCATGTGGCCCACATCGAGGAACTACATACACTATCAAGACGAACTTACGTATGTTCCCCTTATGGTCTCACATCGTAATAGTAAATAGACACTCTGGAAAAGCCCTCAGTGTCAATTATTTATACGGTCTACTACACAAGGTTCTCAGGGCCCTGTTTAAGTCTATCATGCAATGTGATATATAACGGCCAATGTATTTCTCAAGAACTACTTTTCTAAATATTCTACAATATAAAATCATGTAAGATAAATATTATTACTCTATCCTATCAGTACTAGTGACGGGAAGCAAGAAACCTAATAGGATAAGCAATACAAAACAGTCATAAATAATACAAGCATGGGAAATACATCCATAACAAAACAATTTACCCTATTCACATTCAATTTACCTCTAATCAAGCATATACATCATATAAGGCAATAACATGGTTAAATTTGAAAACAAAAAATACCAAAAATGTGGTATTGGGCACTCTGGAACACTTTACCCGAAGACTATCTACAAAAAGGCACAAACCACCTACCATGGAAGTGTATGATCGATATACTTTGACGTCAGCCCTTGTATCAACCTAGGACATGGTAGATCTAAAAAAACATCTAAAACCTGTGACCAAGGATAACTCACAAGAGAAAATAAATCAAGAAATGAGGATCAAGAAGAAGAGAGAACTCACCGATGTGATTCAAATGCAACAAATGGAGTTCGATTCCGAGAATGGATACTTGATCACGGGATCAGGGATGGATTGGCGTCGTATGGATGCTCTCGGTCAAAGAAGGCGAAGAAGAAGACACTTCTACCAATTATACATGACCCCAGGCTATTTAATGATAAAAATAAAGTATACGAAATGTAGTTTAGAAGTACACCACTTGTCATTTAGAAGTACACAACATGTACTTTAGAATTACATGGTGTGTACTAGCCCTTACTGGCCCCCGCATATGGCCATCTCCATGTCACCCCACACGGCTTTGTGATCAGTAATTACACAGCCAACACACAGCTACATGAATCAAAATGTACACTACGTGTACATATAAGTACATGGTGTTTACTTAAAAATTTTCTAGAAACTCATATTTTTCTCAAAAACACCAGAGAAAAAAAACATGCCTGAAAAGAAGATCTGGATTCTTACCCATAGATCTCCACACTCATCTTCTAGCTCTGCCTCCCTAGATACCACACTATCTATATCTACAATATTACATATTATGGTGCTTCCTATACCATAGTGGTCCCTCAGCTATATACCAGTGATGATCATCACGACTGGTTGAGTAGTCTTGTTCAATTTGAAATAACACCTCCAAATTAAAAGAATTAATTTCTTTGGGATATCCTTATTTTCTATGCTGCCCCAAACACAAAAATCTATGAGACATAGCAAGCTTGTGAAATGTTCTCAAGCTATGAGACCCCCTCAATAGGATACTACTAGCTATTGAATATGACATAGTTTTCTAGAACCCACTACCATATCCATCAATCTAGTGTCCCTTTTATAGAAATTAATTTTTCACCAGTTCCCTCTTCATTACACTGACATAGGTGTGGATACAGAATGAAACAACTCTGCATTGAATATATACATAGGATCCTTGTAATAACATCCATGATTGGAAGTATCCATATTATATCATTTATAGGTAGTAGTGCATGAGGCCTATGAACCTTTTTTTATACTCATCCAACATCATCCATCTTTGATGAAGCTACATAATCTCTTGTATCAAGACTGAGCAAAATTATGAGGGACAGTACTCCTCACGAAACAACAACTAGAATATGTCCCACGAGATTTTTGACTGATTATGAACCTTCATAACTGTGTTCCAATAATAACCAAAATCTATTTGGAAAATAATAGTTTCCAGTTCCACCACATGATCCATCGGGGATTGAACAATCATGATGATATGGAACTGACTAAGGGCAATCCTTTACCACTTGTTGATCTATCTCTCCATGGAAGGTCAATGGTCACTAATACTAAAACATTTAGAGTCATTTAAGACTATGCACATGCTAATAATGCTCTACTGAGATGATACGATTCTTGATAGGTGGAGGTTATTCTACATACCCACCTAGAGGAAGGTGATTAGAGGATGGGCTCTGAACTGTGGCCTCATCACTCATAAGATTTTTTCCACAAACTGGATCTCGAATCCTAGATGGGTGTCATTACCGAGGAATATATATTGTTATCACAGATTATTGTGGGAAGATAATAATATAAATATATCATAAATATGGGATACTTCTCTAGAGGTAATGTCAAATACTAAATCCTATATAATTCATTTACTATTAACCCTATAACAAAATTCTCAGAATAACATGTAAACATGTATGTTATAGATGTCCTGGTCAATTGCTACATCGGCCACCAAACCATAACCAGATTACCAATCCTAAGACCCTCACTCAAGACATATTGATCCATTTTAATTTAATCCTTAGTTAATACATTTTTGGAAATTTCTGAACAACATCCAATCAGTTGAACCACCGATAATACAAATCGGTCAGGACCCAAACCATGTTGGTGTTTGAGCATTAAGTACCCCAAGGTCACCTCCATAGTTCAGGGGGTGGAGACAAGAACTGAAGGAATAACTAACTTGTGGATTCCTTTTCGTATATACATATACACACACAACCAACATAATAAAAAAGTGTAGTGGGAATGGATGAATAGTTCATCACTGATATAAACTTATTCATGAAATCATGGACCACAAGATAGTACAAAAGTAAGGTAGTTCAAACAGAAAAGTAAATGGAAAAATACATGTACAACCAAAAATTTGTCCAAACATGATTGAAATCTATAAAAGTAAATAACTGAGAGTTCATAGCTTCTGATTCCTATGTTATGACTCCCTTATTTGATCTAAGAACCAAGTATATTTAATCTTTTATGAAGTCATGGTCATCCTATTATTTTTCTACATAAGACACGAGTCCTGTTGGAAAATCACATGTAGTGTTGACTATAAACATGTCATATAAGAATCCCCAAAATCTCAGAGAGGAACCATAAGAGCAAGAATATATGATAATGATAGAATAATCAAAAATTTTAGTGAATTATTACTACTAAACCCAATAATGAGTGAATGTAATCTCAACCAATCACAAGGGGAAAGACATGGTGAGTAGATGAACTAATCATTGGTACTTCTCCGCCTATATCAAGTTAATGGAATCATACAACCATGAGAATCTAGACAGAGAAACCTTGTTGCATAAAAATCATTTCATACCCTCTTCAGGAAGGAGAGATTAAAAATTAACGATGTCAATACAGAATAAACTTATATATATATATATTCAAATAATCCTAAATGAGATAGTAATGGTATCTCTATCTCATTCCTCACCAAATGAATAATAGTAGCCAATAATTCCAAAAGTCAATAAATGATGCCTGACATCTCACATGTCTTCCCTAAACACATAATCCTAAATAATTCAATTACCAAACCTTGTTACAATAATATTTTTTGTGCCAAAGACTCCCCTGTATTATTTTAGGTCGCATGATAAAAATATTTTTTTAGATAGTGTCCCTCTACCTCTTGATGACAAAGATACATCAAACCATTACTCTTCACATTTCCACAAATTCGAGGGGAAAAATTTAACAATATATCTCCCATGAACATGAATAAACAAAGTGTTAAAATCTCATAGTCAATGAAAAATTATGTTTCCCAACCCTGTTAGAGGGTAATGCTTGGAAGAGGACATTAGAGAACACTACTACCCATCTCTATTAGGGGGTACCACTTGGATGATTTCATCATGGACGTTCAACATCCTGTACCTATTAGAGTGTAATTACTAATATATTTCACAACCCATCTAAAAAGAAATATTTCAGTTCAACTTCATGTTATAAAAAATAAAATTTTTTAGGACAATATAATTACATGCCAATATCTGAGTTCAAATCAAGGATATATGGTCAGTCAAAAACTCTTGAAACGAGATCAAGGAATACAAGACATGTCAGGGTGGCCACAAGATGTGTGACCCCATGTCATAGATTGGTCATGTCATTAAACCGAACACAACACCCAACAGTGAAAGGGTATGTGCCATGTAGGTTCAATACAAGATGTTTCTATCTTATATAAGGTCTTGTACTTGTAATTTAGGTTGCGTCCGTGTACTCCAACACTGTGTCGATATAAATTAGTACCTGGCATTCTCTAGGCTATCTAATCCTCTAGAACTTCATATCTATGTGTTCCATCACATGGTTTTTCCAATCAGGATATGGTATATGATTTCTATGGTTGGGTTACTTGGTGAGTTGCCCTCAATTTCTCTAAAACCCCAGAACCACTACAGAGGCGGCTATATGTAGTGTTCATTATTGAACAAGGCATGTAGTTTCATTTTCTACATAAAATAATATATGGAAATCCTGATTATATAATTCACTTCAATATAATTCACTACATTTCCCACCATGAATCTAACTAAAATTAATGAATATAATCATTGTTCATCATTTCCCGACCGTTGTTTGAAGGAAATGGATTCCGGTGAATCTTCAGAGAACCATTTTTCATTCCACATTCCACCACACCCCTAAAGTGTTATTATTTTTTCTTAAACCACCAAATCAAGAATCCTCATCATGTAACATTTATATATCTATGGTCCACTCATGGATTCATTCTCATTACATCGATCTATTATGTATCCGGTGGTATGATTATCCTCAATACATTCTGACAAGGTCAATCCAGGACCTGGGGGAACCAAACTGTGAAGAAATTGATTAAATTGTTTATAAATTCACCAAAATAATGCTTTAAAAATCACTGACATTTAGTTTATAAAGGATGATAAATAATATGGAAATAGGGGTTTATAGAGAAATGAAATAAATAAAATTGTAAATACACGGTCACACAAAAGGTCTATAATTAGTAACAATCCATGAAGAAGACTATATTTTCATAACAATTTTATCTATGTAAACCACCAATCATTGTGTCCAACATCAGTTTTTGATCAACCACTGATCAATAACATTCTCACACAACATTTGTAAGGAGCTATTGTGTTGGTTGCATCCAAATATAATCTGATTCAAAGTTATATTATATATTGATTCAATTCTACAACATAAACAAAGTGAATAGGGAACTATGATGATTATACGGTTTTGATACCAACCATATTAAAAATTCCATTGTATGGTCCCTAATTATCTTAAAGGAATAATTTTTTTTGTTTGGAACAATTAGTGCAAACCGTGTTGAGAATTCTACTTAACTGTGTATCCATGGGAAGTGGCTTATGCATAGTTGACTCATGGATAAGAAAACAGTGCTGAATTCCTAGTAAACTATTCATAGGGGGTTTTGGGTAGTAGCTTCAATATAGTTTTACCATAGTTTGGAAAAAATGCGCAGGTAAACCTTGTGGCCCAGAAAATATGGAATATCTAAAAAATTTCCACACTATGATTTTAAACCCCAACTCAGGATTTTACTCCATTCACCCCCTCTAAACTCGAGTGATGATCTAAGTCCTCAAAGAGCTCCCATGGATCAATATACCTCATTTATTGCCTGTTTTGAGCACCTTTTTGTTTGGATTGAATCCCCATGTAATCTAACCTCCCCTTTTCTCCCTCTTCTTGATTAGGGTTTTCATTTTTCTCTCAACTCCGTCTGAAGATCTAAAACACACTTTTTTCGATGGAACCCAGGTTAAATATTCAATGTATTCTTGAATATAGATCTAATTCCATGTTTAATAGTGTGTTCATCAAAAAATATGATGTAGTTGTTCTACAAGCTACATCCCATTGTTTTGTTACAGATTTGTGCATGCGTGTTGGGATTTTTCCTATCTCTTGTTGTGTATTAGTTGTCATGAGTATGATTGGGTAAACTGAGGGGAAAATTGATTTCCTTCAAACCTTCACAATCCCTGATGGATGCATATGGGATGACATGACCATTTTAGGGATTCCCATTGGATGCGCCAACATTTCAGGTCCTATATAGTGGTTAGGGTTAAGTGAGTGATTGCCGAATAATAATGTGTGGCCCATGTATAGCATGTTTTAATGACTGATTAAGTTTTGAGTGGAATGTTGATAAATATTCCAAGGGTGATAAGGGCATAAGATATTGTTATACTGAAATGAAAATTGTTAATTGGGTTGGAAGATATTATGTGAATTGTTTAATGAATTATGGTTTGAAATTCCTCTGTGGATTAGTGCATATAAACTGGTGAACAATTAATTGGGTAATGGGATGGGAGATGGGGAATATGTTTATGATATGTAACAAGGTAATGGATGAATTTTTGGAATGGTTTAATACATGATAATTAGGTGGTACAACTAAATTATTGAATGTAATAAAGGGGTTATGTTATGTGATATGATGTTTGTACATTAAATTCAAAAGTGGGTAAATGATTGTTAATTGATAAATGTGATCAATGGGTTTATGTATGATCAATGATTAATTTGGATTGGGCATAGGCGTTGTTGAATACACTTCATGGGTTAAGGAAAAGGTGTCACGACCCAAACTTGGGGCTGGTGTCGTGACTACCCCAAGCCCGCCTTCCTTAGGGCAGGGGAAGGCGACTAGCACCAAGGTGTAATTCCTGTTAAAAAGGGAAGTCATGGCCTTTGTAAAGTACCAAAACAACTCAGAGTAAGAAAGAAGAAGTAGACACTAAGTAAACTGGGTACAAAAGTAAGTGCCGAAAAGTAAGTGGGCCAGGATACAAACCCAAACTGAAAGTAAAGTACAACTGGAAAAGCAAAACAACAACTGAATGTAAAGCCGCAACGTCGAGCCGTCCACTGAAAGTCCCACCTGAAGGGTGGGTACAGATAGCCTCCACAGCTCCTCAGTCCAGTCGTCCGCTCTGAGTACGTCCCACCCAGTGGTCCACCTCCAGTTACCGACATGCTCCACAAGACTCAACCACGATCAGCACTGTCCGACGTCTGCAACAAACACAACGTAGTGCAGGCAATGCCCATGCAGTGGTGAGTATAAGCTACTTAGTAGTGACCCGAGACCTCCTAAGGTCTCCCAGAATCCACAAAGGATAATCCACAAAGGAAAGATACAATCATGAATTAACATCCGACACCACTTAGGTATATTCCCATACATATACCTAAGTCCTCAATTCTCGTTCGGCTCCAACATCCGAGCTCAAGTACAACCCAGTACACAGAGGAAATCACAACCCAATCCACACAGGAAATCACAACCCAATCCACATAGGAAAGCACAACCCAATCCACACAGGAAAGAATAGTTTAATCCACACATGATATCAAGTCAATCTTATCGAATATAAGGATTAAAAGTCAAGATTTATCTCACACAGGTATACTTCTTCGTATGACAATAGAGATGATCCGATGTAACCACTGATTCATCTAAGCTATCGGACCCACACATGATCGATAGGTACTAACCCCCGCAATGACCCACAAAGGATCGATAGGTAACTAACCCCCGTAATGACCCACACAGGATCGGACCCACACAGGATCTGTAGGTGCTGGCCCACATAGGACCGTTGAGTGCTGACCCACACAGGATCGGACCCACATAGGATCGGTAGCACAGATCCACAGAGGATCGCTGAGTGCTGTAGTCAGTGCCGTCGAATCCACTGAGGATTCCCGTACAGTCTTCATCGTCGGCGCAGTCGCATCCAGCTCTAGGGATTCCGCACATAGCAAGCTCGTTCGGGGGGGGGGGGGGTCCGCTCCATGAGATGAGGGGCTGTTACATCAATTGACACAAATTCTGAATTTGATGTATCCAAAAGTTCCGTATCCTCAACAGGAACTCAACGTCATAGACGACACGTCAATTGGAAGCCCGGTCTGAGAGTAATTAGCCTTTTCGTCCCAAGTGCCCAGTTGGGTTTTAAGTCAAAACCAACCGGACCATACTCCAACTGCATCCAATCCTCGAGCGGAGTATGAAAAAAGGTCTGAATCACTAATTGGAATCCATTAATGTTTAAGGCACGTCAATCGGATGTCTTGAGCTCATGTTATAAGCGTTTCTGCTTCGAGGGCCCAGTTGGTCTCGTGTATGAACCAACCTGGCCGAACCCAAAGTTCTCCGAAACCTTTAGTGTAATATACCAAAACGGCCGTCTTGATCCATGGATTGCATCACCACCAATGGTGCGTCGATGGAAGGTACGCAGCCCATGTTATGGGAAAAAGACCAAAAGAGGTCCGGAAGTGGGGTTTCGGGCCCGGACCGATCCGGCCCGCTTGGGCGCGGCCCGGCCAGGCTGGCGCAGCCTGGTGTCCAGGTGTCTCGGTCGTTTCGGGCCATCGGATGGGGGGGGGGGGGTGCGTTGCCCCCCACTTCCGTAACCGCGGCCCCCATGTGGGGGGGGGGGGGGCTCTTGTCCGGCCAGCCGGGGGTTACGACCGCGGACTAGTCCTCCCATGACCGGTCGGCCCGCTCCGGCTGGCCGGCTGCTGCCGCCACGGGACCGGCGCTTGCAGGTCCCCCTGCTCCGATGCTGGCGGCCCGGAACTGGCCGCCGGTCCCTACTCCGCCGCGCCCTATGGCCGCGGCCTTGGTCCGCAAAGCGCGGCATGATGGCGCCACGCCCCCTCTCCGGCCGCGGTGCCTTCAGCGTTCTCCAGCGCGGCGCGACGGCGTCACGCATTCCTTACCGCATGAACCCGCACGGTGAAATTGTACCGCGCCACATTACTTCTCACCGCAACAACACAACAAACAAGGGAAGAGGTTCGGCCGTGTTTGTGCGGTCCGACCCCCTCCTGTTAATCGATAGCAAGTAGTCCAAAGTTTCACGATGAACGAAAATGAAAAAATATTCATAAACAAAAACAAAATCCCCTACCTCGTCGAATTCGTTGAGCGAAGGTTCATCGTGGAATTTATCATCGCGGAAAAAAGAGGCCGCGGAAGGAGAGGGTCGTTGGCATCACTGTACACGGCTTCGCGTAATCAATCTCCAAGGATTCGTTGTTCGTCGTCTAAGATCGGTGCGTTCTTTGAGTTCTTCACATTCTTCACGTTCTTCACGTTCTTCGACGAAGAAGATGAATATATTCAAGCCTCCCCCTTTTCTCCCAACCCCTCTCAACACAAAAAAACCCAACAATAATAAAATAAGTGTCTAGTCTTATTTTATTACTCAAGGCTTAAGAATTTTTAATTTCAAACATTGAATTAAACCACTTAATTAATTCATTACAT
The DNA here is from genome assembly GCA_963277665.1 of Viscum album. NCBI lineage: Eukaryota > Viridiplantae > Streptophyta > Magnoliopsida > Santalales > Viscaceae > Viscum > Viscum album. Next base: position 1,478,586,113 of record OY728136.1, read on the forward strand.
TTAAAAAGAGACTTATAGGAGTTTAGGGAATATGAAGTGGTGGGGTTCATGTGGGACCCACCACCCTCATAACCTCACATGGGAAGTTGTGTGGTTACCTCAACTTCCACTCAAAGGTTTTTACCACATAGAACAAAAAAAATAAAAATTGTAGCTAAATTTTTATTTTTAACTTCCACAATTTTTAACAACTTCTCCCGTATAAACGCAACTCCGGAAAAGGTGTTCCTAAGTAATTATCGGCACTTCGAATCCATTGGTGTCCTTGGAATTTGATTCCGAGCACCGGTTCAGAAGTTAGAAAGAACCGCTCATTCGTTCACTGAACGTACCCGAGCTAAACTTCGGATAAAAATTCTGGGAACACCGGGCCTCAGAATCAAGTGCCTTCAAAAACTGCGTTCTTGTAAAATTCCAAAGAAAATTAAGAAAAATTTTCCATCAATTTTACGAGTCTTTACATTAATCCCACCTCAGGGCTTTATATCCCCATGAAGATACATCATAAACTAGGGATAAAAAGCGGGTACTGTGCACGCATCTGAGCCTCCCGCTCCCAAGTGCTCTCCTTGAGGTTCTTGTGCTGCCATATGATGCGCACTAGAGGAATCTACCGTCCACGTAGGACCTGCTCCTTTCGATCCTCGATCTCCACTGGGACCTCCAAAAAATTTTCCCCATCATCGATGTCCAGCTCCCCATGGCCAATGATATGTGTCAAATCGTGCACGTATCTCCTCAGCTGAGATATGTGGAAGACGTCATGCACCCGGTGCAACTGAGGTGATAAAGCCAATCGATAAGCCACCTTGCCTATCCTACTGAGAACCTGAAATGGTCCGATGAAGCATGGAGACAACATTCCACCTCGGCCAAATATCTGTAATCCACATCGAGGTGATACCCGCAAGAAGACGTGGTCGCCATCCTCGAACTCCAGTGGCCTCCGCCTCCTATCATCATAAGACTTCTTCGGGCTCGGAGCTTTCCTCATCCGCCCCTGGATGACCTGGACCTTCCTTGTCGTGGCCTGGACCATCTCTGGTCCCATAATTGCTGACTCCCCTGGGTCTTTCCAGAACAGAGATGATCTACAAGGCCGGCCGTACAAAGCCTCGTATGGTTCCATCCCAATGTTGGAGTGGTATCTGTTGTTGTATGCGAACTCCACCAAGGGTAGGTGATCCTCCCAACAGGGACCAAAGTCGAGGACACATGCACAGAGCATGTCCTTGAGAGTTTGAAGGGTCCTCTCCGTATGACCGTCTGTCTGAGGGTGAATGGCGGTGCTCAGATGTTGCTGCGTCACGAACGCCTCCTGCGACCCCTTCCAAAGCCGGGAAGTAAAGCGTACATCTCGATTGGAGACGATGGACGATGGCACACCATGTAGTCGTACAATATCCTGAACGTAGTGGAATCCCAAGCTCTCCACTAAGTCCTGATCTCTAATGGGTAAGAAGTGTGACGACTTGGTGAGTCAGTTGACAATCACCCATATGGAGTCTTGACCTCTGGAAGAGTGTGGAAGTCCAGTCACGAAGTCCATAGATATCTCATCCCACTTCCACTCTAGGACCTCCAAGGGATACACCAAGCCTGCTGGTACCTGGTGCTCTACCTTCACCTACTGGAAGGTGAGGCATCGAGAATCGAACTCTGCCACAACCTTTTTAATACACGACCACCAGTGCTGTCGTCTGAGATCCTGGTACATCTTTGCCACTCCAGTATGTACCGCCAATGGGGAAGTGTGAAACTATCTTAGCACCACTTCTTGTAAAGCACTTGGTACCATGGTATGTCCTCTGAAAAGGACATCGTGCTCTCCTCCCATGGAGAATCCATCAGGTGCCTGTCCTGAGGATATCTGTGCACGCCGCGTCTCACAGTCAGCGTCCCCACGTTGTGCCTCTCTGACCCGCTGTAGTAGTGTAGGAGTGACTGTGAGTGATAGAATAAAGGCTGCTCCATCTCTATCCAAGAAGGATATCAGCAAAGCGACTAGTTGCTATGTCGCCTCCCCAAGTAGCTGAATGCCCGTCCTCCTGCTGAGGCCATCTGCTACTACGTTCCTCTATCCTAGAGTATAAATTATCTCAAAGTCATAGTCCTGGAGGAACTCGAGCCATCACCACTGTCTCAGGATCAGGTCCTTCTGCGAGATGATGTACCTGAGACTCTGATTGTCAGAATAGACTGTAATGTGCTCTCCCATCAGATAGTGTCGCCACATCTTCAGAGCAAAGACCACTGCTGCTAACTCCAGGTCATGGGTAGCAAAGTTCTTCTCATGCTACCTCAAATGAAGTGATCCATAAGCGATCATGGCCCTCTCCTACATTAGAACACATCCGAGTCTGGTCCCTGATGCATCGTAGTAAACTACGTACCCAACTCCCTCCTCCGGTAGCCTCAGGATAGGCACCTTGGTCAATCTCTATCTTAGCTCCGGGAAGCTCTGCTGAAATCTGTCTGACAACAGAAAATGCTTTCCCCTTCTTCGTCAAAGCTGAGAGTGGTGTCGTACCTCTGGAGAAGTCTGGCACAAATCTCTGGTAGTATCCAGCTAGTCCCAAGAAACTTCGCACCTCCGTCATGCTCTTGGGTGGCTCCCAAGCTAGCACTACCTCGATCTTCGCAGGATCCACCACAACACCCGCCTCAGAGATGACGTGTCCCAAGTAGTGGACCTCACGTATCCATAACTGACACTTCGAGAGCTTACCATAAAGCTGGTGCTCTCCTAGTGTGTCCAGTACAACCCGCAAGTGATAGGTGTGATCCTCCTCTGTCGTCGAGTATATAAAAATGTCGTCAATGAAGACCACGACAAATCGATCAAGGTATGGCTGAAAGATCCTATTCATGAGACCCATGAACACTGTTGGAGTGTTGGTTATGCCAAAAAGCATAACCAAGAACTCATATAGGCCATACCGACATCTGAAGGCCGTCTTCTTCACATCTTTATCTCGAACCCTGAGTTGATAATAGCCTGACCTGAGGTCTATCTTTGAGAACCACCGTGCTCCCTTGAGCTGATCAAAGAGGTCATCAATCCACGGTAGCAGATACTTGTTCTTCATTGCCACCTGGTTCAGGCGACGATAATCGACACACACTCACAAGCTCACGTCCGCCATCTTGGCGAACAATATTGGGGAAGCCCAGGGTGAAACACTAGGTCGGATGAATCCCTTGCCCTACAAGTCCTCCAACTATACCCGTAGCTCTCGAAGCTCAGCGGGGGCCATTCGATATGCTGGGGTGGATATCGGGGCTGTCCTGGGGTACAGATCAATATAAAAGTCTACCTCTCAGCGAGGAGGTAGTTGTGGAACGTCGTCGGGGAAAACATCCAGATACTAATCCACCACTACAGGAAAACCAGGACTCCGCACGTCAACTTGCCCTAGGATGAGGCTAGACAACTGATGAGGGATGGGCTGTCCTCTCCTCTGCGAGAGTCCCTCCTGTGATGCGAAGGCTCCCTTCTCACCGGTGAAGGTGAACCTGCTCCCGTCGGTGCGTGCACACCGCACCTTGCGCCTAATATAGTCAATTTGAGCATGGACTGTAGATAACCAATCCATTCCCAAGATGATGTCGTAAGGCCTCGACGCCGCTACAGGAAGATCCCAGCCGAAGCTCTCGCATCCTAGAGTAAGGTCACACTACCGGAACCAGTGCGTAATCGTCGAGTCTGCTCCCGTAGGAGTCTCTAGCCATACGGATTGACCCAACAGCTCTGTCGGAATCTCCGAGATCCATACAATGGCAGCAAATATGAAAGAATGACTCGCTCCTGTGTCTATAAGAAATGCAGCAATGGTAGAATAGACATAGATAGTACCTCGAATCATCTCGCGTGCACCGTGGTCGTAGGCCTCCATTGCCTGAAGCTATGCCTATCTCTATCTGCCTGCTCCCTGTGGTCAGGGTGGACCTCCTGGGGGTGGTGGTGGTAGAGCCTGAGAGCATTTCCCACCACCTACTTCTCGGCCAACTCCTCTGCCTCAACCACCTCCTCCATGCGGACTGCCACGGTCGACCCTCTCCCTCTGCCTGGGTGGTCCCTCAACTGTCTGCTGCTTCTCCGCACGGTGGGTCGGGCAGTCAGGAGCCATGTGGCCCTGCCCGCCGCATGCGTAGCAATGTATGCCTCTCGAATGACTCGCTCCTCGCTGTGTTCCCCACACCACTGAGCCAGTGTCCTGAGGTGATCCGCCTGAGTGTCTGGTCTGTCTGGACCCATGAGTCATCTGACAGCTGCCAACTGCAGATAACTTCTCTACGTTCCCCCCTGCGGTAGGTCTCACTGCTGATGTAGGCTCAACAAGGAAGCTCTCGATGAGAAGGTCTCGCTCCAGTACCCCTGTCTGTGTCAGAATGCTGAGGGAGATTAGCGATGCCCTGATCTCCTGACACAATCACTGCTCGAAGGTCCAGTCCCGGAAGAAAGGGTATCGTACCATGTCTGTCGAATAGCGCGAGAGATCTGTAAATCACACAGAGTACTGGGCGACCGTCAAGCAACCCTGCCACAGCTGTAGAAGCTCCTGGATGCGCACCGCACAGAGGGTGGATGGGACGAACTCCGAGCAAAAGAGGCTCTCAAAGTCCATCTAGAGGAGAGATGCTTCATCGTGCACTTGGAGCATCATGATCCACCATCTACCTGCTGCTGCGTGCATGAGGCTCACTGCGCAGATCACCATGAGGTCTGCTATTGTCCCTACCAAACAGAAAACTCGTACAATGGCCTCCATCCAATCCTCGGCTACCTGAGGGTCCGTCTCCCCGCAGAACCCGGGCGGTCACTGATGCTGAAACTCGTGTTTTGCACTAAGGCGACATGAAATATAAGCTGTTGGGGCTGGTAGCATCGGCGGCTCGGCGGGTAGTGGTATCGCCGGTGCCTCCGCAGTAATATGGCCCTACACCGAGGCCTCGTCGCTCGGTGGGCTATCGTCACATACAAAACTCAGAACCCTAGCTCGCTGCTGTCGAAGAGGCATCCTGAAAAGAAACAGGTGCGCCACGGTCAAACAGTATACCTGGTGAGCTGACATTAAGTAATCACAAAGAAAACCTGAAACACACATGCAATCAATGTTTTCGTGCATTAAGTCGGAAATCAGAAGTCAGGGTCCTGGTGTATGGATACGTCGGCTGCCGCACCAACACTAGACTCCCTGGATTGATAACCACACCCAATACCCTTAACACTATTTCTTCACATAGAAGAATGATCAGAGTCCAATGTTCTGTGGAAGAACCGAACTCCTCTGTTACCAATTTGTCACAACCCGACCTCGGGGCCCGTGCCGTGACTACCCCAAGCCCGCCTTCCTTAGGCCAGGGGCTGGCGACTAGCACCAAAGCGTAATTCCCGTTAAAAAGGGAAGGCATTTCCTTTGTAAAGTAAAAAAAACAACTCAGAGTAATCAAGAAGAAGTAAACACTATTTAAACTGGGTATAAAAGTAAGTGCGGAAAAGTAAGTGGGACAGAATACAAACCCAAACTGAAAGTAAAGTACAACTGGAAAAGAAAAAACATCAACTCAAAGTAAAGATGCAGCGTCGAGCCGTCCACTGAATGTCCCACCTGAAGGGTGGGTAAAGATAGCCTCTACATGTCACGACCCGTCCTCGGGGCCCGTGCCAGGACTACCCCAAGCCCGCCATCCATAGGCCAGCGGCTGGCGACAAGCACCAAGGCGTAAATTCCCGATGAAAAGGGAATGCATTGACTTTGTAAAGTAAAAAAACACCACAGACCAAGCAAGAAGAAGAAGCAATCACTAAGTAAAAGCTGGTACAAAAGTAAGTGTGGAAAGTAAGTGGGCCAGAATACAAACCCAAACTGAAAATAAAGTACAACTCGAAAGGGAAAAATAGCAACTAAAAAGTAAAGCCGCAACGTCGAGCCGTCCTCAGGAAGTCCCACCTGAAGGGTGGGTACATATACTCTCCACTGCTCCTCGAGTACAGCCGACCGCTCTGAGTACGTCCCACCTAGTGGTCCACCTCCAGGTACCATCCAGCTCCGCAAGCCTCAACCATGATCAGCACAATCCGTCGTCTGCATCCAACACAATGTAGTGCGTGCATAGCCCGTGCAGGGGTGAGTATAAACTACTTAGTAGGGACCCCGAGACCCCTGTAGGTCTCCCAGAATCCACGAAGGATAATCCAAAAAGGAAAGATACAATCACAAAGTAACATCCGACACGGCTTAGGTATATGCCCATACATATACCTAAGTCATCAATTCCAACACACTCCAACCTCCGAGCCCAAGTACAACCCAGTCCACACAAGAAAGAAAACGTATTCCACATAGGAAAGCAAAACGTAATCAACACAGGATAGCACAACACAATCAACATAGGAATGCAAAACATGATTCAGCTCACACAGGTATACTTCTTCGAAAGACGATAGAGATGATCACTGATCCATCTAAGTCGTTGGACCCACAGAGGATCGATCGGTACTAACCCCCGCAATGACCCACAAAGGATCGATAGGAAACTAACCCCCGCAATGACCCACACAGGATCGGACCCACACAGGATCTGTAGGCGCTGGCTCACACAGAACCGCTGAGCGCTGACCCACACAGGACCGGACCCACACATGATCGGTAGCACTGATCAACGTAGGATCGCTGAGTGTTGTATTCGTCGTCGTCGAATCCACTAAGGATCTCTGTACAGTCGTCATCATCATAGTAGCAGTCGCAACAAGCTCTAGGGTTCCCTCACACAGCAAACTCATTCGGGAGGGTCTGCTCCACGAGCCTAGAGTCTGATACAACAACTGACACATATTCTAGAGTTGATGTATCCAAAAGTTCCGTATCGTCAACAGGAACTCAACGTCGCAGACGGCGCGTCAATCGGACGCCCGGTCTGATAGTTATTGGCTTTTTTGTCCCAGGGGCCCGATTGGTTTTTAAGGAAAAACCATCCCGACCGTACTCCACCTATATCTAAACCTCGGACGGAGTAAGCCAAAATATCGTCTCACTTAGAGGAATTCAACAAATTCGATGACACATCAATCGGTCGTCCGAAGCTCATGATATGAGCGTTTCTGCTCCGAGGGCCCGGTTGGTTTCGTGTACGAACCAACCCGGATGACCCAAAAGTATTCCGAAACCTTGAGTGCGATATACCGAAATGAACGTCTCATTCCAAGGATCGCTACGTAACTGACGGTGCGTCAATCGGAGGTCCTTAGCCCATGTTATGGTCAAAAGACCAAAGATGGTCCGAAAACGGGGGATTCAGGCCCGAACTGACCCGGCCCGAGACCCCCGGGCAGCCCGAACCGGGCCGGCGCGGCGCAGCGCGACCCAGCGGCCGGGCGCGCTAGCACCGGCTGTCTCGGCCAAGCGGCCGAGCCGTTCCGTCTCCCTGGGGTGGGGGGGGGGGCACTGCCCCCCCGGTTTTCCTGTAACCGCGGCCCCATTAATTGGGCCACTTTGCTTGGTCGGCCGGGGGAATTAATTCCCCCAGTTTCCCTTTGTCCGGCCAGCCCGCACCGGCTGGCCCGTTCTGCCAACAAGGACCGGTGACGGCCAGTCCTTCCTCCTTCTCCGACACCGGCGGCTCGGAACCGTCCGTCGGTCACCCTGCTTCGCCGCGGCCCGGAACCGGCCGTGGCCTGGTTCGTCCGTCACTGTGCGACGGCACCGTGCCCCTCCGCCGCAGCCCCGCTCCGGCCGCGGTGTCTTTGGTTTTCTTCGACGCGGTGCGACGGCGTCACGTCCTTGTTCAACTTCACGGCGCAGCGCGATGGCACTGTGCATTACTTGTCGTACGATCCCGCGTGGTGCGACGACACCATGCCATTCCATCCCAACCATATTAGAAACAACTATCAAATTGGAAGAGGTTCGGCCGTGTTTGTGCGGTCCGGCCCCTCTCGTTAATCGATAGCAACTGGTCGTAAATTCATGAAAGACAAAAAAGTAGAATTCACGAACGAAAAATAATTAAATAATTTAAACCCCTACCTTGAGCGTAGCTAGAACGGGGGTTCGCCGTGGAAAACGACGTCGCGAGGTGAAGCTCCGTAAGTTGACGGAGAACGACCGAGGAGGAAGTGGTGTCTCCTTTTCGTTGACATGGGTAGAAGATCAAAAGAGGGTGCATCGTTGATCTTCAGAAACACACCAACAACGAGGAAGAGAAGAGACGTCACACCGATCTCTTCTTACGGTGACAACGTTCTTCGTTGAAGTCTTGGTGTTCTTCATGATGAAGATGAAGAGCTCTCTCCTCAATTGTCCACACACAACACCCAACCAAAATAAAATAAGGCTAACCCTTATTTTATTTACTTAAGCCACAATTCAAAAATTCAAAACTTAAATTAAATAATTTAATTGGGTGTTGTCATACTTAATGAGAGGAGAGGTAAAGTCATCCAATTAATGGGAAGTTAAAAAGTTATAAGAGTTACACAACTTAAGTGGGGGGTTAAGAGGAGTTAGGGGGTTAAGGGATTTGAAAAGGTGGGGGCTCGTGTGGTCCCCACCTCACCTTTAATCCACTCAAGAAAAACTAACAAATAGTGGGTCCCACCCTAACTCCTACACATAGTTTCTAACTCGTGGAGAAGTGAAATAAAATTCTTAACGAAAATTTTATTTCACTAACACTTAATCCAAAAATTTAAACAATTCAAAATGAGAAAACACAACTCCCAAAAAGGCGTTCCTAAGCAATTACCGATGCTACGGTTCCATCGGTGCCCTCAGAATTCGATTCCGAGCACAGGTTCAAAAGTTAGAAATTCACGCTCGTTCGTTCACTGAACGTACCCAAGCTAAACATCGGATAGAAATTCCGGGCACATCGGGCCTCGGAATCAAGTGACGTCTGAAACTGCATTCTTGTAAAATCCCAAAGAAAATTAAGAAAAAAATTTCCTTGAATTTTACGGGTCTTTACATTACTCCCACCTCAGGGCTTTACGCCCCGTAAAGATACATCATAAACTAGGGAAACAAATGTGGGTACTGAGCACGCATCTGAGCCTCCTGCTCCCAAGTGCTCTCTTGGAGGTTCCCGTGCAGCCATCTGATGCGCACTAGAGTAATCGACCGTCCACGTAGGACCCACTCTTTTCGATCCTCGATCTCCACCAGAACCTCCGGAAAAGTCGCCCCATCATCAACGTCTAGCTCCCTATGGTCAATGATATGCGTCGGGTCGTGCACGTATCTCCTCAGCTGAGATACCTGGAAGACGTCGTGCACCCGGTGCAACTGAGGTGGTAGAGCCAGGCGATAAGCCACCTCGCCAATCCTGCCGAGGACCTGAAACGGTCCGATGAAGCGTGGGGAGAACTTGCCACCTTGGCCAAATCTTCGTAATCCACGTCGAGGTGAGACACGCAAGAAGACGTGGTCTCCATACTCGAACTCTAGTGGCCTCCGCCTCCTGTCAGCATAAGACTTATGCCGGCTCAGAGTTGTCCTCATCCGCTCCTGGATGACCTGGACCTTCTCTGTCAGGGCCTGGACCATCTCTGGTCCCACAAGTGCTGACTCCCCAGGGTATGTTCAGCACAAACAAGATCTTCAAGGTGTTCCGTACAACTCCTCGTATGGTGCCATCCCGATGGTGGAGTGGTAACTGTTGTTGTACGCAAATTCCACCAAGGGTAGGTGGTCCTCCCAGCTACGACCAAAGTCGAGGATACATGCGCGGAGCATGTCCTTGAGAGTCTGAATGGTACTCTCTGTCTGACCATCCATCTGAGGGTAAAAGGCTGTGCTTAGAGGTAGCTGCGTCCCGAACACCTCCTGCAACCCCTTCCAAATCCGGGAAGTAAAGCAAGCATCTCGATCGGAGACGATAGATGATGGCACACCTTGAAGCCGTACAATCTCCTGAACTTAGAGACGTCCCAATCTCTCTATCGAGCCCTGCTCTCTGATAGGCAGGAAGTGATCTTACTTGGTGAGTCGTTCGACAATCACCCAGATGGAGTCGTGACCTCTAGAAGTGCGTGGAAGTCTAGTCACAAAATCCATAGATATGCCATCTCACTTCCACTCCGGGACCTCCAAAGGCTGTACCAAGCCTGCTGGTACCTGGTGCTCTACCTTCACCTGCTGGCAGGTGAGGCATCGAGAAACAAACTTCGCCGCAGCCTTCTTCATGCCCGGCCACCAGTGCTATCGTCTGAGATCCTGGTACATCTTCGCCACTCCAGTATATACCGCCAAAGGAGAAGTGTGAAACTCTCTCAGCACCTCCTCCCATAAAGCAACTGGTACCAAGGTACGTCCTCTGAAAAGGATGTCGTGATCTTCTCCAAAGGAGAAACCATCAGGTGTCTGTCCTGAGTATATCTGTGCACGCCGTATCTCCTAGTCAGTGTCCCCACGCTGTGCCTCTCTGACCCACTACAGTAGTGGAGGAGTGACTGTGAGAGACTGTAGGAAGGCTGCTTCATCTCTATCCATGAAGGATATCTGCAAAGAGGCTAGCTTCTCTGTCACCTCCTCAAGTAGTTGAATTCCCTTCCTCCTACTGAGGGCATCAGCTACCACGTTCCCCTTCCCAGGAGTATGGACTATCTCAATGTCATAGTCCTGGAGGATCTCGAGCCATCGCCACTGTCTTAGATTCAGATCCTTCTGAGAGAAGATGTATCTGAGACTCTGATGGTCAGAAAAGACTGTAAAGCGCTCTCCCATCAGGTAGTGTCGCCATGTCTTTAGACCGAAGACCACTGCTACTAAATCCAGGTCATGGGTAGCGTAGTTCTGCCCATGCAGCCTCAACTGACGTGGCCCATAGGCGATCACCACCCGCTCTTGCATCAGGACACATCCAAGTCTGGTCCCTGATGCATCGCAGTAGACTACGTACCCAACTCCTTCCTCAGGCAAAGATAGGTGCACTGTTCAATCTGTGTCTCAGCTCCTGGAAGCTCTGCTGACATCTGTCTGACCATACAAAGGGTTTCCCCTTCTTCGTCAAAGCTGATAGTGGTGCCACAACTCTGGAGAAGTCTGGAACAAATCTTCGGTAGTATCCAGCTAGTCCGAAAAAACTCCGCACCTCTGTCACGCTCTTGGGTGGCTCCCAAGCTAGCAATACCTCGATCTTCGTAGGATCCATAGCAACTCCCGCCTCAGAGATGACGTGTCCCAAGATGTAGACCTCACGTATCTAGAACAGACACTTCGAGAGCTTTCCATAAATCTGATGCTCTCAGAGTGTGTCTAGTACAACCCGCAAGTGGTAGGCGTGCTCCTCCTCAGTCGTTGAGTAAATCAAAATGTCGTCGATGAAGACCACGACAAATTGATCGAGATATGGCTGAAGGATCCTGTTCATGAGGGCCATGAACACTGCTGGAGCATTGGTCACGCCGAAGGGCATAACCAAGAACTCATAGTGTCCATACCGACTCCTGAAGGCCATCTTCTGCACGTCCTCCTCTCGAACTCTGAGCTGATGATAGCCTGACCTGAGGTCTATCTTTGAGAACCACCGTGCTCCCTTGATCTGATCAAAGAGGTCATCAATCCTCAGTAGCGGATACTTGTTCCTCACTGTCACCTGGTTCAGGCGACGATAGTCAACACAAAGTCGCAATCTTTCATCCGCCTTCTTGGCGAACAAAATCGGGGAAGCCCAGGGTGAAACACTAGGTCAGATGAACCCCTTGCCCTACAAGTCCTCCAACTGTACCCGCAGCTCTCGAAGCTCGGCGGGGGCCATCTGATATGCTGGAGTCGATATCGTGGTTGTTCCTGGGTACAGGCCAATATAAAATTCTACCTCTCTGCGTGGAGGTAGCCCTAGAACGTCGTTGGAAAAAACGTCTGCATACTAATCCACCACTGCAGGAAAACCAGGACTCTGCACGTCAACTGCTCCTAGGATGAGGCTAGCCAGCTGATGAGTGATGGGTTGTCCTCTCCTCTATGGAAGTCCATCCTGTGCTGTGAAGTCTCCCTTATCGCCAGTGAAAGTGAACCTGCTCCCGTCAGTGCGTACACATTTCACCTTGCGCCTAATACAGTCAATCTGTGAATGGACCGTAGACAACCAATCCATGCCCAAGATGACATCGTAAGGCCTCGACGCTGCTACAAGAAGATCCCAGCCGAAGCTCTCGCCTCCTAGAGTAATATCACATTTTCGGAACTAGTGCGTAATCGTCGAGTCTGCTCCCGTTGGAGTCTCTTGCTGTAAGGATCGAGCCAATGGCTCTGTCGGAATCTCCGAGCTCCGAACAATGGCAGTGGATATGAAAGAATGACTCTCTCTTGTGTCTATAAGTACTGCAGTAAGGGTGGAATAAAAACAGATAGTACCTCGAATCATCTCAGGCGCACCGTGGTCGTAGGCCTCTGCCTCCTGGATCTGTGCATGTCTCTGCCCGCCAGCTCCCTATGGTCGGGGTGGACATCCTGGTGGTGGTGGTGGTAATTCCTCAAAGCGTCGCCCACCACCTGCTACTCGGCCAGCTCCTTTGCCTCGTCCGCCTGCTCCCTGCGGACCGCCACGGTCGACCCTCTGCCTCTGCCTCAGTGGTCCCTCAACCGTCTGCTGCTCCTCGGCACGGCGGGTCGGGCAATCACGAGCCAAGTGGCCCTGCCCGTTGCACGAGTAGCATTGCCTGCCTCTTTAAAGACTGGCTCCATGCTGTGTGCCCCACACTGCTGATCCAGTGTTCTAAGGTCGTCTACCTGAGGGTCTGGTCTGCCTAGACCCAGGAGTCATCCATCAACTGCCTTCTGCAGAAGACTCTACTATGTGCTGCCCTGTAGTGGGTCTCGACGCTAGTGTAGACTCAGCATGAAAGCTCTCGATCAAAAGGGCTCGCTCCAGTACTCCTGTCTGAGTCGGAATATTGAGGGAGATCAGCGATGCCCTGATATCGTGTCTCAATCCCTACTCAAAGCTACGGGCCTGAAATAATGGGTCCTATACCATGTCAGTATAGTAGTGCGAGAGATCGGTAAATCTCGCCGAGTACTGGGCAACCTTCATGCTGCCATGCCGCAGCTGAAGAAGCTCTTGGATGCGCACCACACAGAGGGTGGCTAGGACGAACTCTGAGCGGAAGAGGCCCTCATAATTTGTCCAGAGGAGAGATGCCTCATCGTGCACCTGGAGCATCAAGATCCACCATCGGCCCGCTGCTGCGTGTAGTAGGATCGCTGCGAGGATCACCATGAGGTCTTCTGGTGTCCTCACTAACCGAAAAACTCATACCACTGACTCCAGCCAGTCCTCGACTGCCTGGGGGTTCATCTCCTCGCGGAACCTGGGCGGTCGCTGGCGCTGGAACTCATGCAGTGCACTAAGGCGATGTGCATCGTCAGCGGCTGGGGCTAGAATCATCGATGGCTCGGTGGGTAGAGATACCACCGGTGCCACTGCTGAAAAAGGGCCCTTCACCGAGGCCTCGTCGCTCGGTAGGCTGTCGTCACGCTCAACTCTCGGAACCCTAGCCGGCTGCCGTTGTGGGTATATCCTGAAAAGGAAACAGGTGCGCCACGGTCAGAACAGTATAACTGGTGAGCTGATACAATGTAATCATAATGAAAACTTGAAACAGACATGAAATCAATGTTTTCGTGCATGAAGTCGGAAATCAGAAGTCAGGGTCCTGGTGTACGGATACGTCGGCCGCCGCACCAACACTGGACTCCTTGGACTGATAACCACACCCAATACGCTAAACACTATTGCTTCACATAGAAAAAGAACAGAGTCCCATGTTCTACAGTAGAACCGACCACCATTGATACCAATTTGTTACGACCCGTCCTCGGGGCCCGTGCCGTGACTACCCCAAGCCCGCCTTCCATAGGCCAGGGGCTGGCGACTAGCACCAAAGCATAAATTCCCAATGAAAAGGGAAGGAATTGCCTTTGTAAAGTAAAAAAACACAACAGAGCAAGAAAACAGAAGAAGAAATTACTAAGTAAAAGCTGGTACAACAGTAAGTGGGGAAAGTAAGCGGGCCAGAATACAAACCCAAACTGAAAGTAAAGTACAACTCGAAAGGGAAAAACAGCAACTGAAAAGTAAAGCCGCAACGTCTAGCCGTCCACTGGAAGTCACACCTAAAGGGTGGGTACAGATAGCCTCCACTGCTCCTCGGGTCCAGCCGACTGCTCTGAGTACGTCTCACCTAGTGGTCCACCTCCAGGTACCGTCCAGCTTCGCAAGCCTCAACCACGATTAGCGTTGTCCGTCGTCTGCATCCAACACAACGTAGTGTGGGCATATCCCATGCAGGGGTGAGTATAAGCTACTCAGTAGCGACCCCGAGACCCCTGTAGGTCTCCCAGAATCCAGGAAGAAAAATCCACAAAGAAAAGATACAATCACGAAGTAACATCCGACATGGCTTAGGTATATGCCCATACATATACCTAAGTCATCAATTCCAACACGCTCCAACCTCCGAGCCCAAGTACAACCCAGTCCACACAGGAAAGCAAACGTATTCCACACAGGAAAGCAAAACGTAATCCACACAAGATACCACAACACAATCCACATAGGAAAGAAAAACAAGATTCAGCTCACACATGTATACTTCTTCGAAAGATGATAGAGATGATCACTGATCCATCGAAGTTGTTAGACCCACAAAGGATCGATAGGTACTAACCCCCGCAATGACCCACAAAGGATCGATAGGAAATGAACCCCCGCAATGTCCCTCACAGGATTGGACCCACACAGGATCTGTAGGCACTGGCTCAGAAAGAACCGCTGAGCGCTGACCCACACAGGATCAGACCCACACAGGATCGGTAGCACTGATCCACGTAGTATCGCTGAGTGATGTAGTCGTCGCCGTCGAATCCACTGAGGATCTCTGTACAGTCATCGTCGTCACAGTAGCAGTCGCAGCCAGCTTTAGGGTTCCTGCACATAGCAAGCTCATTCGGGAGGGTCCGCTCCATGAGCCGAGAGTCTGATACATCAACTGACACATAGTCTACAGTTGATGTATCCAAAAGTTCCGTATTGTCAACAGGAACTGAATGTCGCAGATGGTGTGTCAATCAGATGCCCGGTCTGAGAGTTATTGGCTTTTTCGTCCCTGGAGCCCGGTTGGTTTTTAAGGCAAAACAAACCCGACCGTACTCCACCTATGTCCAAACCTCCGGCGGAGTAAGCCAAAAGATCTGTCTCACTTAGAGGAATTCAACAAAGTCGACGACACGTCAATCGGACGTCCAAAGCTCAAGATATGAGCGTTTTGGCTCCGAGGGCCCGGTTGGTTTCGTGTACGAACCAACCCGGCCGAACACAATGTATTATGAAACCTTTAGTGCAATATACTGAAACGACCGTCTCGTTCCAAGGATCACTATGTAACTGACGGTGTGTCGATCGGAGGTCCGTATCTTATGTTATGGGACAAAAACCGAAGATGGTCCCAAAATGGGGGTTTCGGGCCAGGACCGACCCAGCCCGAGACCCCCCGGTCGACCCGAACCAGGTCGACCCGACCCGGGTCTGGGTAGGCCCGGCCCGGCGGCCATGCGCGCTGGCGCCAGCTGGCCTGGCCAAGCGGCCGAGCCGTTCCGGCTCGCAGGGGGGGCTGCCCCCTGGTTTTCCTTAATCGCGGCCCCATTAATGGGGTCGCTTTGCTTGGACGGCCGGTGGAATTAATTCCCTCGGTTTCCATTTGTCTGGTCGGCCCACACCGGCCAGCCAGTTCTGCCAACATGGACCGGTGACGGCCAGTCCTTCCTCCTTCGCCGACACCGGCGGCCCGGAACCGGCCGCCGGTCACCCTGCTCCACCGCGGCCCGGAACCGGCAGCGGCCTGGTACGTCTGTCACGGTGCGACGACACCGCGCCCCTCCACCGCGGCCCCACTCCGGTCGTGGTGTCTTTGGTTTTCTTCGACGCGGCGTGACGACGTCGCGTCCTTGTTCAACTTCACGGTGCAGCGCGGCGGCGCCGCACATTACTTGTCGTACGATCCCGCGTGGTGCAACGGCACCACGCCATTCCGTCCCAACCATATTAGAAACAACATTCAAATTGGAGGAGGGTCGGCCGTGTTTGTGCGGTCCGGCCCCCTCTCGTTAATCGATAGAAACTGGACGTAAATTTACGAAGGATGAAAAATTATAATTCACGAACGAAGAATAATTAAATAATTTAATCCCCTACCTTGAATGTAGCTAGAAAGGGGGTTCACCGCGGAAAACGACGTCGCGAGGTGAAGCTCCTTAAGTTGACGGAGAACGCCCGAGGAGGAAGTGGTGTCTCCTTTTCATTGACACGGGAAGAAGATCGAAAGAGGGTGTGTCGTCGATCTTCGGAAACACACCGTTAGCGAAGAGGAGAGGAGACGACACGCCGATCTCTTCTTACGGTGACGACGTTCTTCGTTGAAGTCTTGGTGTTCTTGGTGATTAAGATGAAGAGCACTGTCCTCAATTGTCCACACACAACATCCATCCAAAATAAAATAAGGCTAAACCTTATTTTATTTACTTAAGGCACAATTCAAAAATTCAAAACTTAAATTAAATAACGGTATTGGGTGTTCTCATACTTAATGAGAGGAGAGGTAAAGTCATCCAATTGATGGGAAGTTAAAAAGTTATAAGAGTTACACAACTTAAGTGGGGGGTTAAGAGGATTTAGGGAGTTAAGGGATTTGAAAAGGTGGGGGCTTGTGTGGGCCCCACATCACCTTTAATCCACTCAAGAAAAACTAACAAACAGTGGGTCCCACCCTAACTCCTACACTTAGTTTCTAACTCATGGAGAATTGAAATAAAATTCTTAACGAAAATTTTATTTCACTAACACTTAATCCACAAATTTAAACAATTCAAAATGAGCAAAAGCAACTCCCGAAAAGGCGTTCCTAAGTAATTACTGGTGCTACGGTTCCATCAGTGCCCTCAGAATTCGATTCTGAGGACCGGTTCAAATGTTAGAAATTCACGCTCATTCGTTCACTGAACGTACCCGAGCTAAACTTCGGATAGAAATTCCGGGCACACCGGGCCTCAGAATCAAGTGTCGTCTAAAATTGCATTCTTGTAAAATCCCAAAGAAAATTAAGACAAAATTTTCCTTGAATTTTACGGGTCCATACACCACAGCTCCTCGATCCAGTCGTCTGCTCCGAGTACGTCCCGCCTAGTGGTCCACCTCCAGGTACCGACCTGCTCCGCAAGCCTCAACCACGATCAGCGTTGTCCGTTGTCTGCAACCAACACAACGTAGTGCAGGCATAACTGATGTAGGGGTGAGTATAAGCTACTCAGTAGTGACCCCGAGACCTCCGATGGTCTCCTGGAATCAACAAAGGATAATCCACAAAGGAAAGATACAATCACAAAGTAACATCCGACACCACTTAGGTATATGTCCATACATATACCTAAGTCATCAATTCGCATTCAGCTCCAACATCCGAGCTGAAGTACAACCCAATCCACACAGTAAATCACAACCCAATCCACACAGGAAATCACAACCCAATCCAAAAAGGAAAGCACAACCCAATCCACATAGGAAAGCATAACGTAATCCACACAGGATATCAAGTCAATCTTATCGAAGATAAGGATTGAAAGTCAAGATTCAGCTCACACAGGTATACTTCATCGTATAACGATTGAGATGATCAGATGTAGCAACTGATTCATCTAACCCGTCGGACCCACACAGGATCGATAGGTACTAACCCCCGTAATGACCCATAAAGGATCGATAGGTAACTAACCCCCGCAATGACCCAC
This sequence comes from Viscum album, assembly GCA_963277665.1. NCBI lineage: Eukaryota > Viridiplantae > Streptophyta > Magnoliopsida > Santalales > Viscaceae > Viscum > Viscum album. The sequence goes on from OY728136.1 coordinate 1,478,603,899, forward strand.
ACAGGATCAGACCCACACATGATCTGTAGGCGCTCCCCCACATAGGACCGATGAGCACTGACCCACACAGGATCAAACCCACACAAGATCAGTAGCACTGATCCATGTAGGATCACAGAGTGATGTAGTCATCGTTGTCGAATCCACGAAGGATTCTCGTACAGTCTTCATCGTCGTCGCAGTCGCAGCCAGCTCTATGGTTTCCGCACACAACAAGATCGTTCAAGAGGGTCCGCTCCACGAGCTGAGGGGCTGTTACATCAAATGACACGTAGTCTGGAGTTTATGTATCCAAAAGTTTCGTATCGTCAATAGGAACTCAACGTCACAGACGACGCGTCAATCGGACGTCGGGTCTGAGAGTTATTGGCGTTTTCGTCCCAGGGGCCCGGTTGGTTTTTAAGTTAAAAACATCCCGAACGTACTCCATCCACGTCCAAAGCTTGAGGGGAGTAATCCAAAAGGTCCGTCTCATTAAGAGTAATCCAACAAAGTCGACGACACGTCAATAGGACTTCCGAAGCTCAAGTTATAAGCGTTTCCGCTCCGAGGACCCGGTTGGTTTCGTGTACGAACCAACCCGGCCGAACCCAAAGTTCACTGAACCCTTGAGTGTAATATACCGAAACGACCGTCTCGATCCAAGGATCACATCTCCCTTGATGGTGTGTCAATCGGAGGTACGTAGCTCATGTTATGAGAAAAAGACCGAAAGAGGTCCGAAAGTGGGGTTTCGGGCCCGGACAGATCTGTCCCGAGACCCCTTGGGGGGGGACACTACCCCCCTGTTCCGTAACCATGGCCCCCATGTGGGGGGGGGGTGCTCTTGTCCGGTCAGCTGGGGGTTACGACCCCCAGCTCCTCCCCTGACCGGCCGACCCGCTCCGGCCGGCCGGCTGCTGCCGCCACGGGACCGACGCTGGCTGGTCCCCCTGATCCGGGCCCAAAACCCCCTGGGTCGGCCCGAACCAGGGCTACCCGACCCGGGTCCGGGTCCGGCCTGCTTGGGCGCCACCCGACCCGGCTGGTACGGCCCGGCCCGGTGGCTCGACCATTTTGGCCGAGCGGATGGGGGGGGGGGGGGCTGCCCCCTGTTCCATAACCGCGACCCCCATGTGGGGGGGGGGGGGGCTCTTGTCCGGCCAGTCGGGGGTTACGACCCCCGGAACCTCCGCCGGTCGGCTGCTGCCGCCATGGGACCGGTGTTGGCTGGTCCCCCTGCTCCGATGCCAGCGGCCTTGGTCTGCCCGGCGCAGAGCGATGGCACCACGCCCCTCTGTCGCGGCCTCGCTCCGGCCGCGGTTCCTTCGCGGTTCTCCAGCACGGCACGACGGCGCCGCGACCTTCATCGATTCAACAGCGCGGCGCGACGACACCACACATTCCTTGCCACGTGACCCCACGTGGTGAAGTTGCACCACGCCGCTTTCCTTCGCACCGCAACAACACAACACACAAGGGAGGACGTTTGGCCGTGTTTGTGTGGTTCAGCCCCCTCCGGTTAATCGATAGCAAGTGGTCCAAAGTTTCACGATGAACGGCCCTGAAAAAATATTCACGAACAAAAAAAAATCCTCTACCTCGTCAAATTCGTTGAGCGAGGGTTCGTCGTGGAATTTATCATCGTGGAAAAAAGACGTTGTGGAAGGAGAGAGTCATTGGCGTCGCGGTACACAGCTTCGCGTAATCAATCTCTGAGGGTTTGGCGTTCTTCGTCGCAGATCGGTGCGTTCTTCGCGTTCTTCGACAAAGAAGATGAAGATCTTCAAGCCTCCCCTTTTTCTCCCAACCCCTCTCAACACAACAAAACCCAACAATAATAAAATAACTGTCTAGTCTTATTTTATTACTCAAGTACTAAGAATTTTGAATTTCAAACATTGAATTAAACGACTTAATGAATTCAAGACATTTAAAAAGGAGAGTTATAGGAGTTTAGGGAATATGAAGTGGTGGGGTTCGTGTGGGCCCCACCACCCTCATAACCTCCCATGGGAAGTTGGGTGGTTACCCCAACTTCCACTCAAAGGTTTTTTCCACTTAGAAAGAAAAAAAAATTGTAGCTAAATTTTTATATTTAACTTCCACAATTTTTAACAACTTCTCCCGTGTAAACGCAACTCCGGAAAGGGTGTTCCTACGAAATTACCGACGCTGTGAATCTATCGATTCCCTCAGAATTATATTCTGAGCACCAGTTCAAAAGTTAGAAAAAACCGCTCGTTCGTTCACTGAATGTACCTGAGCTAATCTTCATATAAAAATTCCGGGCACACCGGGCCACAGAATCAAGTGCCGTCAGAAACTGCGTTCTTGTAAAATTCCAAAGAAAATTAAGAAAATTTTCCTTTAATTTTACGGGTCTTTAAAAAGGGGTGGTAATTAGGATAGATGGAAATGAATTGTAAATTGGTAAAAGTTGTAATGGGTTATGGAATAATATTAATTCAAATGTCCCTGTTATGTATTGTGAATTCTAATGGCATTGAATATGCTTTGTTGTATTATGATATGATTGGGGTGACATGATAAATACTCATGTGAATGTGGGTTGGTAAAGTGGGGTATTGACATGAGGATTTATCCAAATGGGTCATGTTAGAATGAGGCTCTAAACTCCACCCCAATATTCATGTGTTAGGGAAGGGGGCATAGACTCTATTACCCTAATAGTTGAATTCCATTCAGAATGAGGCTTCGTGGTGAGGAAAATATATTAATGTGATATATGTGTTTTACTAGTGAGATAGGGACTTTATTTATATCTTCTATTCATAGTTATTTATTTCCTTAGACCCATTAATAGATGATGTATATTCCTAACATAATAAACATGTGATAATAATGGAAACTTTAGTGAAAATTTTATAAGATATAGAATTAGGAAAAATATTAGTCATTTAAAAAATAAAAATTGTTGACTAATCCCACTAGAACTGTACCTTCTTTACTTACCTTTTTTGTACTTTAATGCACTATATATTAGACATTATATTTTTTAAGACACTTTTGGTGGTGGCCTTCTGAGTTTTGTACTCACACCCTACTTGGGCAATCGTTGGGTTCCTGGGAAGATCTCTTAGTTGCAGGTCAGGATAAGCGAAGAGGCCCTACACAAAAATGTTGAGTTGGGATTGGGATATACATGGGGAAGGATAGATACATTGATTCGGGAACCATTTGGAATTTGGTACATTTTTTAATTTAGGGACTCTTTCACATTTCACTACTGGTATGATATGACATTGCTGTGTTTGATTGTTGGTTGTACCCAATTTTGGAAACATTCGGTTATGTGTTTTTATTGGTTTTTCATATTGTTTCCCCTATTTATATTGTGTTATATTGAGGATCACTCGAGTAAGGAGGGTATAGTCTCCCCACATGACTAATTAGACCCTCGCATCACGTCAGCAACATATGGAGCATGGGTAGGTGTGTTAGAGGTCATGTGATGACTCAGATCGTGGAACTAGATCAGTTGCTTCGTGGTCAGGGACCATACAACCATAACTAAATAGTTATAGTCATTTTAGTATAGTATAAATTAATTATTTAATTAATTAAATAATTAAATAAGTCCAATTAATACATTTCCAACAAGTGAGGGTTATAAAAATCCCACATTAACTCATTTTATGTCATGCCTATGGTAAAAACCACATTAAAGAACCTTTCATGGACTCCTATTTCGGATCTTATCTACCATTAAAGAGTTATCCCATTTTATATTACTTATCATGCATTATAAAAATAAAATCAATTTTATATTTATATGAAATTAATTATACACACCCTGAGCCTTGAAATCGCATGACATCTTAGTGCCAAGATTCAGAAATATGTATAGAAATATTTCAATGTTTTATAAGGAAAAAACAATGTCTTTAATTTCTACCATTGGTTTATGTTCTCTAATATATGTTTTCCTAAATATGGTTCTCATGGTTTCTACTAAAATTTATTTCATACCAGGTTTAGAGACCCTTCCATAGAAATCCTAGAGCTTATGTATACTAACATTACAATGGAATTATTGCAAAGAATAAAATTATGATGGGCCGATGAGATTAATTCTTTTGTTAAACTAGAAACATACATGATTCTTGTATTAAAGATTAATACAAAAATTAGAAAACTATTTTTTTGAGGTTAATAAAAATATTTCATCTATTGTATCCTTGAATATTTTTCCTAATATACTTAATGGATTCCTGGGGATAAGAATAAATAGAAAGGTGATCTAAATCTCACAAAAAGTGTTATGTATTGTAGAAACTCTAATTAATATATTATCATAATCAATATAAAAAGGTAAAAATTTAACACATATGCTATAAAATCAAAAAACTAAATGAATAAACAATATAGAAAAGTATTAAACCAAAAACACCTTTCAATCAATCAATAAATTGTGAATGAAATTATTTAATATGTACTTTCTCAATAAATATGTTGGATAAATAATAAATGAGTCAAAATAAAAAGGAATTATTAATTATTTTATGTAATTTCTAAGGCACATGAAAACCTATACCATCAAGAGATTTCAATATATGGTTCAAAAATATATGTATAAACCTACGTAATTTGAGTAGATAACTTGTCTTATGAGAACCAATCAATGCATATAGGGGAAGCATAATGATCAGGCCCTACCCAGCCCTACCTATTTAATGAATTCATTATATTAAATAATAAATATAATAAATAAAAAATAATTCTTATCAAATCTCTGTATGGAATAAAGAAATAATATTTTCAATATTTCCCCAAATAATGAAATTAGCATCATATTAAACACTATTTGTAAAATGATAAATTTTTTAGAAAATAGGCATGTCCATGACAATTGATATGCATAATTTAGAGAAATTATTTTCCTAATTATAATAATAAATTGAATATTTCAAGGGGAATAACAAATGAATCAAAGAAGTGAATGTGAATATTATCATAAAACAAGTAAAAACCCAATCTAGATAAAGAATAATTATTTTATCAATATAGAATTTCCAATCATGAGTATAAATAAATTATTATTATCATTGATGAATATGAATGAAATGAAATAAATCATAAAAACATTCATAAATAAAATATCCATTTTATATTGAAAACATTTTGAAAATATTAGTCCTTTAAAATAATATTTAAAAATATATTCTAAAAAATTAAACACTTAAAATTGGAATGTAACCTTTGATGAAATGACGGTGTGTAAATTATTAAATGGAATAAAAGGTTAAAATAACATTTAATTTACCTGTTAAAAGCATAGAAAAATGATATGTTCAGAAAGTGATTAGAATACTCATTTGAATCATTGGTAAAAGAAAAAAAATGATAAAAATGTATTTAATACATCATTTTAAATGGTAAAAATAAATTTTTTCAAAATCATTATAAAAAATGTTTTTATAATAAAATAGGTTCTCCGACTAAAGAGAGAAATGAAGTCTGGTTTTCTAATGAAAAAAATATAAAATTATTTGGCTACCATTGTATAGAAAATTTTATTCTTTATATGGAAACCGTTATTAATAACTATTGTGGAATAAGAATAATTTTTGTTGTATAAAATTATAAAATAATTTATTCTAATTGAAATTAAAGTTTATACAGTCTTGAATAAAATTTTATTGTGATGTAATTTTTTGAATAGACAATAACATTGAAGTGAGAATCAGTCAAAAAATATATAATTTTTCTCAACTATAAATAAAAATGAGAGAAGTGGATACACATTAATATATACTAAATGGTCCTTATAAATACTTTCATTTAATATTAACAACAATGAATATGTAATAAATTCAATGAAAATGAATTGACTTTTGATTTTTTTTTACCACTTGGAAACATTATGTTCAAATCCAATTAAGTGAAATAATTCAAATTGAGACTTAAAATATAATTAATTATGAATGGATCATGATATTAAATGTAAATTTAGTTTTATTTACACCAAATATATATATATATATTAATAATTTGGTGCACATCGATAATGTCTGTCTTGGAGAATGGAAATTGAGATGAAATCCCGTACCAACATTATAACAGATGATTTGGAAGACCTAGGAGAAATAATCATCAATTGAATCATTTAAATACAATTAAAATAAAATAACTAAATTTATAGTATAACAAAAGGCCTAGTACACATACACTAAAAAAATATGTAAGTGGGGTTAATGGTATATGACTCATTGAATGAAATGTGATACTAGAATCCCTTACCTTGTATTTAATTTTGGGTGAAAATACGTTAATATAAAATATAATAGTTGTAAAAATGTTTAAAAATTATAATAGAACTATTTATATATATATTATTTCATATACTATCTTCTTATAATATTGTATTAATCAATATTTAAAAAGCATTTATTATTTTCCCTATTACGTGTGTTAAATACCTAGTTTCTCAAGTTTGTTCAGACTTGTTACTTTTTGTTCCTATCATTGATTCCTCATCTACAGCAGGTAAAACAAGATTTAAATATAATATATATTCAATATATATGTATATATAATAATAAATAATGTTTGGAGATAGTAAATGAAATGAACTGTCCATAGAGACAATAGGTTGTGTGTAACAATGTACATTACATTCATTTCCTTGTCATATTTTAAAAATAGGAAAAATAAAGGATATATATATATTATAAATCAAGTATCATGTATGTTACATATATTTTACTTAGTTTTATCAATTCCATATTATATTCATTTCACGCATACTGTGAACAAATCACATCATTTTGAAGAGGCGGTGCCCCACACATCCACAAATGATGTTATCATATTCCCACAAAATGGAAAAACATTAATGTTAGATAATAATTAAATAATATTAATGAATTTTAAATTTAATATTTTTAATATATAAGAAAAATTACTATCACAATTTCCAACCACAAGAGGTGGTAATGGAAAAATGAACAACATCTTTTTGTGTGGTTATTGTCCACCGTAAACATAAATGGTGTGATTGTTACACATTATATCAAAGTATGGGTAAGGGTGGGCAGACCCCATATACTAAAAACATGTAAATATATTTTGGACGTTATTATTTTATATTATAATGAAATAATAATAGTTTTATGGTGTATATAATGAAAATAAAATAAGATATCTTGTAGAATGATGTTACCTCTTTTTTCAGGTAACTGCTTTTGGTTTGCAGAAAAGGGTATCATTTGATTGATTTACTCCCAAGGTGGGTCATCAATGTTTATGGGAGGTATTCTTTGGATCTATTTGGGAATATAATGGATGATAAAAATTTTCAAGGGAGGTTTGAGGAAGTTGGAGGGGAGAGATTATTTTTATATTGAGGAGTGGGACTCTTCTATGTTTTTTATAATAGAATTTCAACCTCATCATTACTACGAAAAGTGGATAAAAAAGATCCGAATTATATACAAGGTATTTTATGATATAAAATGTATTTTTAACAATTTTTAAGATAATTTGGGCTTTTATTTTTTAGGTTTATTCCCATGTTATGCTTTTTTGGTTTCTTAATCATTGTATTGAAATAAAATTACTTTCACTAATATTGTTTCTGAAATTTTAAGTTGACATTATAAAAAATTATATATTAAAATTAATAAAATTATGTAATAATTCATTTCCAAATTATGATTACAGAATTGTTGGCAAATAATTTAAATTTAATTATATAGACGAGATGATAAACAAGGTTTTTAATGTAATCTTTTCAAAAGATTATTATTTTTAAGTCAAATTTCAATGTTAAATTAATTAAAATGACCTAAATTTGAATAATTAATAAAAAATTAGAATAATTAAATATTAATTAAAGTTAAAAAATATAATTTATCCTTTTAAATACATTCTATGAAAATGAAATTTTGATTTAAATGTCCGTATTTCTAACAATTCATAAAAAAATGAATCATCAATGAAAAATTTGAAAATATCTCCATAACCTAAATTTTATGTTTCTAATTATAATATTTCCTTCATTTTAAAATATAAATTAAATATAATTTTTTAAAAATGGAGTGAAAATAATTTATCTGTTAAATTGTGGAAAAACTACATTTATAAATTTATAGTGGTTTAGGAAGAAAAATGGGAAGTTCCTATCATATGTCTATCGAATATATTAGTTGAATATAACAAATCATTTATTAATATTATTTATAATATATATATTACATTTATATGAATCACTATTTTTAAAAAAATTATTTTACTAATATAATATAACGTTGTGATTATAAAATTAGTCTTCAATAAAAATATTTCTTTTCTATTAAATTGGTTTATATATTCATTTCTTCTTAATTTTGGATCGAATAAACTATATTTATATTGTATTAATCCATTTAATTTTAGAATTTAGTTATTTATATCAATAACCACCAGTTAAATGGATATTTGGTATTTTATTATATAAAATAAATATATTTTAATAATATATTTTCAGTCAATAAAACTCATTCTAGTGTGTAACATAAGCTATCGAAAAAAGTATCTATAATGTGTAACACAATATAACTCAGTATTCTACTCATTGAAATAAATAGATATATCTATTCTATTTAAAATAGTAACTATATTGTAATGTTTTAGGATATTATAATCCATTATTCACTTTGTGTTGTGTGTGAGATATGATATCAAATACAATGTCCTTACTTTATAATTTTGGGGCGTTACATAATATGGTTCTCAATCATCATATCCTTATAAATAATGGGTCTCAACCTATCATTTCATGAGATATAATTGCGATCAATCCATCCTAAATAAATAAATAATGGGGTCAACCAATAACTAACAATCTAAATTGATGATATCATGAATTAAACCATTGAAAATAATTATTTAATCCAAATTGAAAAACATTTTAAAATATAAAAATAACCTTTTCTTAATGTTAAATTTTAATATATGAAATCCCAAGACTTAATTGTGAAACCATTTTCATTGAAAATAACGCAAAAATTTAAAACAATTAATTAAATCATATTTAATGTAGGAAAATATGCTCATTCCATATGTGTTAAAAAAATTCAATATGGACCTTTTTAAAAATAAAATTATAACATAACAAGTGTTTTCTATGAGATAATGTATTGAAAATATCATTTCATCAAAGTGAGAATTAATAAAAAATAATTTCGTCATCTTAAAATACTCATAAAAATTCGAAATACAACATATGATAATGAAACTCCAATTCACGAATAAACATATCATGACATAAGTTATAAGTTTATGTTTAATCCAATGAAATGAAAATGCATTATTAAATTACTTACCATAATTTTGATTCCTAAAATATATAATTTATCATAGTGAATAAAAAAATGTTGACAATTTTAGTGTTTTTAAGACCTTTTTAATTTTTAGTATTCCTTATATATCACTTATAACTGTGTTACATACAATTACCTAATAATTTAATTTGATGCCACATATTTTGTCCATATTCTATACTTATCTACAAAATTAATTTTTTATGTTGAATATAGTAAAATAAGTCATTATTCCATCATATCCAAAATAATTAACATTGAATATTAATAATTTATATTCATAATATATTCATTTAAATTAAACCATTAAACATGGTTATGAAAAACGAGCACTCTTAAAATCATGGAAATGGTAGGTCTTACCTACACATGAGAAACGTTTCCATTTTCATTGATCATTATGAATAGAAGGTTCATATTATTTTATATATCCATAATTTTCATAATATATATATATATATATAACATTACTTCTTTATATGAAAATCAAATCCTATCACATTATCGAGGTGGTAGTCCACACCTACGTATAAATGACATTATCATTTTTTGTAAAAGGAAAGGAAATAATATAAATAAAATATTATGTTTTTAAAATTAAACATATTTTATTCATATCATATTAAAAAATTAAATCCATCATTATACAACTTCTTAAGATATGGTGTGGAAAATGAATTACACCGATTTGTGACGGGGAAATATACCGTACACATGAGCGATGGATTATTTAATAATTTCATATATGTAGAGATATAATTAAATCCAAGAAATGAAATAATAAAATTAGAGTATATGTAAAAAATTACAATTATCATACTCTCATTGGTGATGAAGGTTTCAGTTAACTATTTCCATACACAAAATAGAAACCGTATATTAATAAAATGCCTCTTCATTGGAAAATCTATTTTTATTAACACATTGAGATGAAAATGGATTATATTATGAATAAAATAAGACCTTTAGAATTTGTATAGAGATAATGGTAATAGATTTTGGTAGTTATTGTCTAAAAAAATGGATTTGAGGTTTTTAGAAATGAGATGCAAAGGTTTTTTTTTATAATGGAGGGGAGAGGTACTCTTGAATTTCTCAAAATAATAATTTAATAAAAATTTAAACTGCATAAAATAGATATAAATATTGACTTATTTACATTAAAATATGATTATGTCTCTAAATCCAATCATTAAAAAGAATTTAGTTATGTTTTGACTGAATTTCAACCCTTATATTTTGGTTTTATTCCTTATTTCACCCCAGCTATAACGACAGAATGAAGTTTTACTAATTGAAGGTTATTATAGTTCATATAAAATAAAAGATGATAGATTAATGGTTCATATACTATATATTAACCCTTAACCGAATATTTTGTCTGCAATTTTTTTTTTAGGAATCTAATATCATTTAATAAAATATTATATACTCAAAAATATCCCCAATGATAATTTTATGAACAATTCATTACATTAGCACTGATAATATCCATCAAATAATAATATTTATATAAAGAACTCCACTACAACACTTTAATATCTAGTGAAAACATAAAATTCTTATCTAAAAATTAACATGTCATCTTATATTTATTTAAATAAATTTATTACTATTTATTTAATTTTTACATTAATTTAATTATTACGTCATCTGTGATGGGAAAACATTTTAGGAAAATAATTGTACATTAAAAACTAAAACTATATTAGCATAATGATTATGAGTAATTTATATTATATAATATAATTAATATTATAAAAATATCCTCTCGATAGAACCATATTAAATCAATACAATTTTTAAGTAGAAAAATTATACTTGTTTGACGTTATGATAAATAAAATAATATAAAGTAAATAATCTTATCCATGTTTCCCGAAAAGTTTATATATTAGACTTTTTGTTGATTATGGTAGTTTTAAACACATAAAATTAATTTTGATATGTTTCTGGTGTATTTATAGTTGTTATAATTATATATTTTACCAAAAATATGTGAATTACCTTTAACTATGGTAATAAAATATTCAATGTTTACTATTCATATTTTACACTATTAAAGTAGATATATTTAATAAATTTTTACAAACTGATTCTAAATATTTAATCATTTCTCTATATTCAAAAAAAAGTTTAAGATATTACATTATGATTTATCTAGAAAAACATACAGATTTTTTTAAATAAAAAATTTGAAAATAAAATGTTTTTATAGTAAATTGTAATATAAAATTTAATTGTCTAAAGAATAATTGTGAAAAATTAATTCAAACTAAAGTAAATAAAAATTATAAGTAATCCAAAAAATAATTTTATATTAGAAATACAGTATAAGAAAATATAGTTTTCAATTAACTTCCATATAGTTCAATATTCATTGAACCATTATTATTTTAAATAATTAATAAAAATTTATCCTATAATAATACTAATATAATAAATTCAAATATGAAAGTTGTTTTCCAATAATATTTTACATAATATCTCGATAGTAAATATATAATTCAGTAATAAAATTCAAGAAATTGTTTTTTAACTTATTTTCTAGAGAGTAAAATGACTTTAATAATGATAGGATGATTACTTTTATAGAACAGGAAAATATATTCTATTCTAAATGGACCATTGCATTTATTTTACATATTAGTTATTCAAATTCATACCAAGAAATTTAATGGCTTTGTTATAAATTCCAAATTTAAATAATAATATTTAGTTGTTCCTTTAATCTCAATGTATCATATCATGTACACTATCTGTAATTGGGTTTTTTATAATACATTAGGATGATAAAATATCTTAGAGAAAGGGGAACATAATTTTTTGATAAAAGAATATACTCATGTAAAAAAAATTAAGAATAACATAATCATAATGTAATTAGAATAAGAGAATAACATTTGAAAATATATCCCATCACTTCATACAAAATAATCATGAGTCAAGGAATAAATCTTGGATATTCAAATAACAAGAATCATAGATGAATCAATGAAACTTATTCATGAGAGAAAAACATTAGTATAATGTCATATAGAAAATAGTTCCATAATCTGTTCAACAATCACTATAATTGAAATAAAATGTCAATGATAACCAGCTATGTACTATCATTGGGTTTCAAATATCCCTTATTGTACACTCTTCTAGGCATGGAAAAAACTCCCATGTACCTATTGAGATCACCATACAATAATATTTTCCATTTTTGTGATAATATATACCCACCCATCATATAATCATATAATATTAAAACATATAACCCATTCCCATAAAAACATATATCATATCATCATTACATAACCTGTGGAATATAAAATTGGATAAATTAAAATTTCATTATTATAATCAATAACCATTTATAGAAATAAGAAGAATTGTGTCATATATTTATATCATCATAGAATCATAAATATCTTTAATTTATTTCATCATAACTAACAAAATACATTAAAACATCTCTATAAATTCTCTAAAGGGAAAATATATGTTTATATTGAAATAATTTATTTCAAGTAATGAAATTTAATAAATATATTAATTTTTTTATTTGAATGATAAAATTTAAAATATTGTTATAATAATAATAAAAATAGTAAGTGTCATGGTGGAAGGATTTATTTATATGATATATATTGAATTAAATATTTCATTAAAACACTTAGTAGAATAAACCTATTTCATAAAATGATAACTACATTACTTTTAAAACATTATACAAAATTGGAACATTATTTAATATGAGATTAAAAATGGTATTAATAATATTAAATAATTAGTAGAAATTTTTTAATAAAAATATATACATTTGAAGAAAATATTCACTATGGAATATTAATGAAATGTTAATTTACTAATAGACAACCTTTCATAATTGTGAGTAACTATAGTGGCTAAGATGAAAGGATAAAACATGTAATTTCTATAAATAACATGATAAAATTAAATAACATATAATTTTGGGGGATATTATTGATTCATATGTTATAATTCTTACTTTTCTCTTCCTTTAGTTATGAAAAATAAAAACACATTCATAAAACACGTTTACTATATTTTTTCCATTATGTATCATTCAATTTTGAAGAAAATATTAATAATAACTGTAAATAAAAAATGTTCTCAGTTATCCGGAATATATGATTTAAATTTCATCATAAGAATTATTGTAATGAGTTTGAGTACCATAAATTGTAAAAAACATTATCATTTTGGAATTTATACTTTTATCATGTATTTTATACTGAAAAATGACATAAAAATTGGAATGATACTAGAACAGATATATCATATTAACATACATAAATATTATCATATTTACGTTGTTAAAGAAATGAAATTGGATTGACAAAATTTTATAATCATAATATGGAATAATTATGTCAAATATAAGTAAAATGTTTAACAATTTGATGATATCAATCAATACAATGTCATAAATTCAGTTATGATGATGCGTAATATTCCATTTGTCTACGATCGTAACAAAAAACATAGAAATATAACTAGTTTAGATCTTCTTAAAAATACCAATACAATTGAAGAGTTATTTATAGATAGTTTATTACATGTTTTCTCAATTATTAAACTTCTTGAACTACTCATTAATAGTTTTTGTAACACATTAGAATGTTATTGTTCGAAGGAATCCTTATAAGGTTGTTTCCTAATGAACATATTTAATTATAACTATGTCTGATCATTGTAGTGATAAAGGTATTCTGATGAAGTGGATATTGGAATTTATATCCACTGGATCAAGGGCTTATATGTCCAGGATGATGGACCCAGATATTCATATTGAGGGATTCTGGTGATAAAAAGATAGTGCTAATCCAATCATCGTATTTAGGGATTTAATATTAAGAGTTCAAATACATTACTATATGTATTAAATGGTGGATTAATTTATTCAAGATTAACGACTCCCATTCCATTATTATTAAAAGTGTTATTTATTTAATAACATCATATGGAATCTTGTTACATTTTTTATATTTTATTACATAATTCGTAAAATATATAATACTAATACATGTAATAGAACATTGTTCATCATATTCATATTTCCATAATGTTTTTTACTATTAGTATTATTATGATATTATTCTATAATTAATTTTATCCATTTTCGATATTGATAGTCTACATTATTTTAATAGGTTAACAGTTTGGTTGTTATGTAGTGACATTGTTAATCATACAGGTTATGATTCTAGTAACATAACATTTAGAGGATTTGTGGTAATTAGTTAAAATTTTTAATGTATTTTTTAAAATAAAATTCATCTCTCTTGTGACTATTTCGATTATAGGATAATTATTATGATCCTATAAACATAAATAAATATATACTAATCTGACACTAAGAATCAGAGTATGGTTCTACTTCTTATATCATGTTTAGTTTCTAATTTCATTATAATTTTATATTATTTTTTAGTTATGTTATAATCCATTTTTTAGAAAACAATTGATAAACTAAAATGTATAGGATGAAAATAAATATTCATTTTTATAATTTGGATGGTATTTATATTGGTTATATAGACAATTTGTTTCAAAATAGACAACCTATTTCTTGGTGACAACTATGAGTACTATAGAGAAAAGATGAAAAATAATGTTTTAACAATGGGGTTGATAATTTTTTTCATACCAGAGACTACAGTATTTTTGATAAATTTTTTTATTATGAAGCACATCATGACAAACTAGAGTATCATTTAAACTATAAAGTAAGCAATTATTTTGTATATTCCACGATGAGAAGTATTTACAATCAGATATCCTCTACTGATGTTGATAATGTTATATAAAAATATAATTATGTTACACACATTGGTATGATAAATTTTATAGAAACCAGAAGATATATTCTTATACCATATTACCTTGCCATTAATTTCATATTGAGAGAATTAGTTGTAATGATGTATCAGAGAATCATGACTACTATAGAACGTTTGTAATCTATTGTTGAAAAATCTCTCAATAATGAGATCCTTATAGAAAATATTATTGATATTATTCCCAATTAGTGGGAATCGAAATTAATACATATAGATGATGCAAGAAAACTGAATAATATTACTCTAGATGATATAATTAAAACTCTTGTGATATAATCAAAAAGACATATAAGCTATGATGATAAAGTAAAAAAATAGAAAATGCATGTATTAGAGTCGCTACTATTATTCATTTTAACAATAAAAAACCTAAAATGATTTTTATATCTTAGAGGAGGTTGAATGTGATTATAAATATTATTTTATCAGTTCTATGAAATCTGATAATGTGATAGAAAACTTGGCCAAAAGAATGAATTAGATAGTTAAGAAGAATGATTTTTATTATAGATATTATAATGTAATAAAGATAAACTGGTAAGAATGATTTTGAAGTCACTAATGATTAATGTCATAAAGTTTCACATATCTACCAATATTTTCCAAATATAAATATGAATCTTAGGAATGAGAGTAATTAATAATAAAGTCAAATAAGTATTGTAAATATAATTGTATGAAATTTTTTAATGCTTCTAACAAATGGATTTCTGGTGGAGGTTATTCTTCTTTAATTCTTTTATGGAATTAATGATTTAGACTATGGAACATTGGAAATTTTGCTAATGTGCCCATTTTAAATCATTATTTTTTTTATACTGTATTAAAAACTAATAACCTAACCAACATTCCTTTTAAATTATAATTATCATGATTAGAAAAATTCATCATCTTCTAATGAATAGTTTCCCTCAATATAACTTAATACTCATCTTACTTATGTTAATGTTTCCTATATTCTAATATTTTTTAGAATGAAAATTTTAAAATTTGAATGTTTCATGATAATGATAAAATTATAATTTCTACGACCAATTCAGCAATAAATATTTGAAAATTGAAATATAAAATATTTCTTTATGATCTTGATAATTAATTTTTTGTAATGAATCTATTTATTAATAATTTGATAATTTTTATTCTGAGAAAAATATTTTCGAAATAAAATATTATTGTAACATTAATAGTAGTGAGGATGACATTTTAGTTGTAAAACAAAACATTGAAATTTCATCTTTCAAAAATCTATAGGTAATCTTTAGCACTAGTAAGGAATATTTATAAAAAAAATTTTTAACAAATTTCCCCATTGGTTTAGTTCAAAAATTTTATTTTAATATAAAACACTTATTTCGAGTAACATTAACATTTTTTGTAAAAGTGAACATCTTTAACACCCTATGTCAATTTGGGATCCATTGGAAAAATAATTCTTTATAAAAGAAATCATTCCATATATATTTGGAAGGAAAAATCTTTTAAACAAATGGCTTATTAATATTTTATTCTCTCACATTACAAGACAAAAGACGATTTTGATGATGAAAGATTAATGTTTTACTTTTCATGAAAATGAAAAAGATCTGATCAAAGGAATATATGGTATGTGAGTATTGTGTGTTTTTAGAATATTAATTTAAATTATTACTAATTCCACAAGATAACGAAGAATAATATCAGAAATTTTACTTTTAATTATCATTGAAAAAGAGATATTATCAGAATAAGTAAAAATTTTCCTCTTGAAAAAATAGTATTTATAATTGTTTGTAAATAGTATGAAAGAAACCAATATAATCATAATTCAATTCTTTTATAAAGGATACCTTGTGAGATTTAGTAATGATAAATATTATCTACATAGTTTGAGGGAATAATTTATTCTTTCTACCATCTAGATTGGCAATGTTTAAATAAAAAACCTATCAGACCTTAGGAGATAATAATTACCATTAACTAGTGAAATGGAAGATAAATCATGGTTAGGGAATTGATGGATAGGAAACTGTATCCTTAAAAACATATATATGTTTACGAGGCAGGTACTTGTTATTGATCCACAAGAACAGAGGATTGATACATCAAATGTATGTGACCCTCATTAATAAAGTAAGATAGACTAGTCAATATTCAAATCTACTAGTGAAGTCTCAAAATTTTATGCTACAAATTTAGTGCACATGGACATATTTGGTCCTACACGAAGTGGTAGTTTTGGGTAAAAATACAATTTTAATGTCATAGTTGATCATTATAGTATATATACTAGTGTTTATTTACTCATATATATATATATATATTTTATTTAAAAACTATTTTAGTGAAATTTAAAAATTAGAAATCCATTACCATGAAAAATATACATAGTGTACATGCTGTAGAATTTTTAAGTTCATATTAAAATAAATTTTATAGCAGTAAACTTATTGAACATAAAATATCATCACATGAGAACCTCTAAAAATTAATTTAGTCAAAATAAGAAATAGAAATCTTAAAATGAATAAGTTGAACCATACATATAAAATACATAGTTGGTTAAAATGTTTGGTCTTAATTGGTTAGTTCTAACTTCTATAGTATAAGTTAAGATTTAATTTGATTAAAACATATTAAAAATTCTAATGAATCATGGAAAGGAAAAATCTAAAAGATTATTACTTCATCATTTTTGGTTGCAGTGTATTAAACCTATATACAAAATATATTTTACATAAAAGAACACCTAAATCTAAATGAGGTATATATTTATGTTATTCCACTAATTCAAAGGATTATAGAGTTTCTATTAAAAACATGTAATTTTATGGAATCAATTAATGTTATGTATAATGAAACATACCCGTTTTATCCAAAAATCACCAAACAACATCCTTAATGTTATTTATAAAACTAATTTTCATCAATTTTTAAAATGTTATTCTCATAATGAAACTAATAAATAAAGAGTTTCTTAAATTTTTCATTAGGAATATTTTCTACATATATTTTATGAAATGCAATTATACATTCATTAAGGTAGGTATTTCTTGTGAATAATCCTAGTTGGTGTATCATTGATGATTTAGATCAACCAGTTTGTACTTATACATCCTTATGGAATGAAATTGAGAATATAGAATTTGTATCCCAATTTTATCCTAATAATCGTGATGAATCTTTTGGTGATTATTATTATATGAAGTCAATGTAAGTTGAGATCAATGTAATTGATTAGATGAAATCCTAGACTTTAGTTGAACAACCTAATGAATTTTTAATAAATGGAGTAAAATGATTTTTTTGAAATATGTTTGATGGGAATGGAATAATTTTTATAGATAGTGATATACATATTTTTAATGGATATAATAAATTAAAAGCTATAGACTATGAAAAAATTGATGCATAGATAACAACACTTGAGTCTATTTGAATACTTCTAGCCTTTATATATTTTTTTGTCTCAATTTTTTTCAAATGGTTTTGATGTGTTATTTTCTAAAATTATATGATTAGGTGTAAATTTAGGTTAATAAAACACATGTTTGGAAGATAATTAAATCGTGAATAATTTTAAGAATTTACCAAAGTATTATATAGAATTTAAAAAAGTACTTATAGATTTTTATGATAGAATAACCTAATTTTGGAAACAATATTATTTTTTAAGGGTTCTACATATCCAACTCTTTTATAAAATAAGATAATTAAAATAATATGATATTATAGATTTATGTTTAGGAAATTATGTTTGGAACAACCCAATAACATGTAATAGATTCCTTTGTATATTTTATGAAATATGATTTTTGAAATTTTTATGATGAGTGAGTTAACATATTATCGTGTTATTCAAATAAAAAAATATTTCTAAGAACCATCGTTAGGACCAACAGGGACTTATATACCCTTAGAGGGTGGGGTGAATCAGGGTATGTATATTATTTTTATAAATTCTTCTTGACCCACTAGATCATGACGACTTTTTTACAAGGGTCTCTTTGTTTGCAGTTGTGTGTTTATTATGTCCACTTATATTCTTATTTATCTGATGATGATATGTTGTATACAATGTAGGAAAAAATTCAGGAAGACACCACGATTTTTACATGGTTCACCCCCACTATGCTATATCTAAGGAGAATACAATGGCGATGTGTCATTGTACCAAATACATTAAAGATCACTACCAATAATGATTGGGATAGATCAATTATATACACAATATCACTGCTTTTACAATGTTTTGGGTCACCTCACATCATTCTCATGGGTCACTCAATATTTCCCTCTCTCTGGATCACTATCGGTAGAATGGATAAACATATTACTCTTCCTATAATCACAGCTCTTGGAAAAGATCCACTCATAGTTTATGGATTTGTAGGTCCCTTCACTATCACTAATGAATGTATCCTCTACTATATGTATATAAACTATTTATGCCCATATTTCATCCAATGATGAATAACCCTTTGCCACTGATCACTAGGAAACATCCTTTAGAAAATACCTTTGTAAATCACCCTACTTCAAGAATCCCCCAATTTCGTGATGCTCAAAGAAGCCTTCACGAACTTCCTGCCTCTTTGCAAAGAAAACAACGTTGTTGGGCTCCCTACTTTGAGGAGAACACAACATCACAGAGATCAATCCTTCACAAATAGAAATCCTTCACAAAGAATAGGTTTCTTCCGTGTTCAAGTTGTCGTAAAGTGACTTCCTTCGTGAAGACCACTAAGACAACATGGAACACACCTTTTTCACAGAGCTAGATTAGATATCGCGAAGCTCCTGTCTTAAACGAAGCTCACTGCCTTCACGAACCTCCTTTGCGATTTGAGAGGAATAATTTTCTTTGGGAAAAATCTAACCTTCAATTGAGGGGTTCAGGGTTTATTTATAGGTTATTCCATTGATCCTTGAACCTTCTGTGCATAGTTATCACCACTTCAGCTAAAATTGTGAAGCTCCGAAATTTATACTAAAATTATATCTATATCATGATGCACCCTGACAATTTTTGGATTGCGGAGCTCATCGTAATTGTATAGAGTTCCATATATTCTTTTATGCCTTCTCTGTGAAGCTCCACTCGCAATTCCCTTAGCAACATTAATTCCCTTCAACTTTTCTGTTTGAAAATTTCATCATTATCATGAAGAACATTGTTACCCTTCTTTATATCATATCAAAATCCACAACATGAAGTCCATATTCCCAAAATTCCTTCCATTTCAATATTTTGTCCCCCAAAAAAATTTCAAATTGTAGAAAATGGCACCACCTTGTATATCTTCTTTTGTATTGCCTCTAGACCTTCTCTCTCACTGTCATGGTTCTTTATCAATATCAATTCTCAAAAAAATTTCTTGAACTTGACAATTCACAAAGAAAATATACATTGTCAAAAAACACATACAAAACAAAAATGTTTCAATGTTACCTTAATGGATTGTTCCCCAACAATCCCCCCCCCCTTTGGGATTGTTGAAAACTATTCCCAAAATGATTATATGAACTTTGATACATCATTGAACCTGCTTTCATCATCTACAACCATTCAACTCTTGAAATTCAGATATCTATCAATGATTCACTCTCCATATACTCTAAGCTCACATGATCAATTCTCTGTGTGAGAAACAAGAGTTGTATGAAAATTTCATCAATGAATAACTTCATTCTCAACACCAATTATTGATACCATAAAAATTCCAATAAACTTCTTTCTTCACAAACCACAACTATCATGATATATAATCCTTGATCGATCACTTCTTGCATCACCATATTTGATACACTCCCCCTATCTCATTTCTCACCATATCTTGATGCTCCACCTATCAGCTTCTTTCCGTGTCTTTGACTAAGACATTTTCTCCCTTCATTATCCACATTTTGTCTCTATTTAGGAGTCACCCTTTCTCCCCCTTTGTCAAAAAACCCAAAGGTCACTCATTCGTGGTCTGTAACCGAGTAGTGAAAATAGTTCAGTGCATTAAGGAAAAATATAGCATACCCAGAGGCAGTGTCTAGGTCCCACATCCACACATTAGTTATCGCACTGGATTCCGATTAGAGACTTCACTTCAACTCCCTTATCATAAATATAACGCTTCATCCAAAATAATTATGTGCAAGCTTGAGTGACCGCAATATACTTAGTTTCTACGGTGAACAATCAAATGATATCTTGCTTATATCATAGCGAAGAAATACAGAAGAAACCATGATAGAAAAAACCTCCCCAAATAAATTTAGAATCATCAACTGATCTGGTCCAATCTGCATCTGTATATCGAAATGATCTGATAGAGATTTGTTAGTATGCATAAAACTGAAATCCATAGTTCCTTTGATATGTCGAAGTATTCATTTCACCTCAATCATGTTGGATTCCTTGAGATGTCATTGATATTTCACTATTTGGAAAGTGAAAAATACAATATCAGGTCTCATCACTAATTGGTATAACAAAATCCCAATAATATTCCTATATTATTTGCTATTAACTGATTTTTCATTATCATATTTTGATAATTTCATCCGAGTAGCAACCAGAGTATTCATCTCCTTGGAATTTTTCATTCAAAATATTCTCATAACCTATGTGGAATATTTGGATTATGAAATGAGAGTGTCATTCCTTCCTTGTGACACCTATAAACCAATGAAAAATGTCAGCTCTCCAATCATTGACATTTCAAACTTAGTGTTCAAGAATTTTGAAAACTATCTGCACTAAGATTATCTGATCCTCCAAATATTATGTCATTGACATATACTAGCACAATCATCCTTTAATTACTATCATTATTAAAAATTAGAATGTAATATACCCTACTACATTGGAAACCATGATTCTTCGAATACTGATCAAGCATTGAGTACCATGGTCATGGTTCTTTTTTTGTCCATATAATTCCTTCTTCATCCAAAAAACCATGTTCTCATCTTAATGAATGTGAAAACTATATGGCTGCTCAATATACCCTTCTTCCTCTAGAACCCTAATCAAGAATTCATATTTGTCATCCACCTAGAAAACATTAAACTTTCATTTAACTACAATGGACAAGAATAATCTTATTGTTTCCATCCTTGAAAGAGGTGAAAATTTCTCATTGAAATCAATACCCTCAATCTGGTAGCATCCCTTGAACACTAGTCATTATTTATTTCAAATAACCATGCCATATTCATTCATCTGTTTGTAATAGAACCATTTTGTCTGGATGAAATTATTATCTGCTTGCCTCAAAATAATCTCCCATATCTGATTCATCCCAAACCGTTTCATTTTCATTATTAATATGGTGAACCCATCATTCATCTTCAGCTGCTTCCTCTTATGCGTCATCATTACCTTTATCTAAATCAACATTGTATATGTTTACTCACAATGAGCTTCTCACTTTCTCAATTTGTCAATAATTAACCTATTAATTAATCGGTAAAATATTATATTCATTATATATTATAGTGATATCATTTCATTCAACTAATTTTCAACAATCATGTTGAATTATTGTTTCCATTCTCTCATAGAATATTGGAATCCTAATAATAGTTAGCTGATACCATATTTTTACAGAAAAATAGATAATCAGGAAATAAAATAATTTTTCTACATCTCATCTAATCAGGCTTCCTGATGTCAGATAGCATAAACTTACATCCTTTAAATCCCTCTAAGATCATGTATCTGATTAATAGATATATAAATCCCCCTATAATGGGAAACTCTTCCCATTGTTGAGATCAATGTTTTGAACCAAAATAATTCTTCTCCTCCAGTATCATTTATTATTCACTTGCACTTGTATTTGAGCCATAAACAAAATATCTAAGCCTATTGAGTTGAATATCGTTGTAGGAAACACAAGATAATGTTAATAACACAACGAATTTCTATTGTGCTCAACTTATCCCTTTCTTCTTCAACTATAGGAACTATTTTTAATCAATTGAAACATTTGAGCATATCACTTGGTCACATTGCATCTATAGATGCCATGTCCCATTGACTCATATATCCCTAAAACATGAAACTGAAGAATCATCAGTTTATAGTATTTATTTGCATAGGGATATGGGTTCTTCTAGAATCCCCCAGAATAAGATTTTGGTTGATCCTTCTGGGTCAACCCTTTGATTCTTTATTTCAAATATTTGCACTCATCCCTTACCTACTCTAATTTCCAATCCAACGTCAACTATACTATCCAAATGACTAGGCCTTATTTAAATAGATTCTATGTTTTCATTTGACATTTATATTCAGGATGCTTATCCAATTTCAAAATTTGGGAATTAATCCCATTCATAGAAATTTCCTTATTTTTTGCTCCGCCAATTTTCCATTTTCCATTATTTATTCTTTGAGCTGGAATCTATCCACTGGAAATATTTTCTTGCTTTTTCCTCCATTGATGTGCTCATTCAATTGCCTTCAAATCTCACTATGTGGAATGACATGCAAATTTTCTAGGAAATTCTTTAGTTATATTTCTTTTATCAACTGTTCAAGTGACACCACCTTTCCTTATTGGGGTTAAGTATTCCAATGACTTTAATTTTTTTTATTACACATAGAGAATCACCGCCCTTTTTATTCTCGGATTGTCCACATCCATTCCACGGGAGTTTTTGTGACTGTATGAGATGAGTGGATTGATACACCATTAGTTGTGTACCTTGAGATTCTCCTAAGGCTATATACCTTGTTTCCATCTCACCTTATTTTCATCCAATATAATAGTTTTTGTTAATAATTTAGAATGATAAGGATTACCTTCTGGGTACCCATTCCTTCCCCACATTCTTCTTGGTGAATTGTCTTGCCAAATTCCCATGATTTGTTCATAAAAAACATCTCTCATTGAAGGCACACCTCATTTCATTACTTATCTGTTGTAATTTTGATTTAGTTTGACTCATTCTTCTAACTTTGAGCTGTAGAGATTCTTGAAAAATACTAAAGGTCTTTCCCATTATTCAATAATATACTCATGTTATGGATAATGTCTTATGAGAGACACTTCTTTCAGACTTCGCAAGATGCTTCTTCTTATTCTATGGATTAGAAATGTTTTTATCTTCAAAACGTGAAATATAATCCAAAGCCTCTGATCAAAAGCTTTTTTGTGGCCATGAATCCCAAAAAAATAGAACATTTTGTCCCTACACTTTGTAAATTCTCTCTTAGTTCTATCTCTATCACATATAGGATTCTCTCTATTTCTGGAGCTTCTCACATCTCTCTTTCTATCATGTAGAGAAATAGATTCATCAAATCTAATAACAATTTTTCCAAACATTATGGCCTTTGAGATGATAAAAGATGATGTTGTTTCTCTTCAGAAATAGCAGATTTGTTTTTCATTTTATCATCACCTGATGAAGGATAATCTAATATTTTGTTCAAGAAATCCTCTATTTTAGAATATCCTTTGGTATTGGATTTCAACTTTAATTTCTTCACTAACATGACAATTTTGTCAAAATTTTGAATCGTCATATCCCTTCAATCAAGTTGTGCATTGATTTCTCTCTCGAGATTATTTATTCTACACATTAAATCCTCTAACTCATGTGTGTATTTAATAACCCTGCCACATTTTTCCTTTACATTCAATGTTTATTCAGTAATAGAATCTTCATAGCATGTACTCTATTGTTGCAGTAATTGATTCTCCAGAACTAGTTCGGGTAGTTGTGTATCAAGATCATCATTTCTGGATTTAAGATTCAGAATTTCATCTGGGTTAAAATTATATTCATGGAATCCATATTTGATATTTTCCCTCGTTATAGACAACTTTTGGGGTTCTTCATCTTGAGAATCATTTTTCTCCATTAGATCTGTGGCCACTTCAAAAAGCCTTTGATTTAATACTCTTATCTTGTTAACCTCAATTTCCATTGGTTGGATTTAAATATTGATAAATTTTGACAGCGGAACCAATACCTTTTATTCATAGAAAACATCCACTTTTTTTTTTCTCAGAGTATCTTCTTCATCAATAGTTTCAAATACACTTGGAATATTAGGTTCTTCACTCATTCTTTATCCATCATTGAATGAGTAATTATTTTTTCTATATGATTTATCAAAATCATTATTATGTTCGCTACTTGATTAATTCATCTAAATCTAACTCTTTCCATATTCACTTTCACTCTGAGTAATTTCACCTAAATTCAGCTTCTTCTTTGAAGTTATATACTCTTCCATGACACATGAAGATAAGATCAGACTGAATCTTTAACAACAAAAATTGACTCAGCCAAGTCAGAGAAAAAAAATCTAAGAATTGTAACATTCCCTATGATACCAATAGATATGACCAATATGGACCTGTATACCCTTAGAGGAAGTGAATAAGGGTTTGGATATTCTTTTTCTAAATTCATCCTGAACCACTACATCTTGACAACTTTATTATAAGGGTCACTTTTTTCCACTTGCATGTTTATTATGATAAAAATTTATTCTTTATATAATGATGATACATTGTCTTCCATGTAGTGATGTAATATGGAATACATAAAGATTTTTACTTGGTTCAACTGCAGTGGGATACCTCCAAGGAGAATACAACGGAGATGTGCCGCTTTACCAAATACATTAAAGCTCACTACTAGTAATGTTCAGGCTAGATCACTGCTATTACCAAGCTCAATTCATTTACAATGTTCAAGTTCATCTCACTGTTTTTCCAAGGGTCACACTCTATTTATCCCTCTCTGGCTCACTTCTGGATGAAAGGATAACATATTTCCACCTTTTATTCTCACTCCACTTAAAAAGGATCCCCTAACAATTTATGGACAAGTAGGTCCCATCATTATCACTAATTAATGCATCATCCACTGTATGTAGATGCACGTTTCGTGTCCAAATATCATAAACTTATGAATAACCATTTTCTATAGATCACTTGAAATCATAAATTTGAAAATAACATTGTAAATCACCCAACTTTGCAAAGCTCCGAATTTCATGAAGCTCAAACAAGCCTTTGTGATGTCCCTTCCTCATCGAAAATAACACTTCTTCATAGTGCTCGTGGCTTATCAGAGAAAACTTCTTCGTATAGATCCAGACTTCGCAATGTGTAAGCCTTTAAAAATATTAGGTTTCCACAGAGCTCATGTCGTCTCAAAGAAACATCTTTCATGATGCTCACTGACCCAATGCAGAACACACCTCTTTCACGGAGCTATATTAGCTTCCATGAAGCTTCTGTATTTCATGAAGCACACTGCCTCTATAAACCTCCACAATGACTTGAACGGAAAAAATTGGGTCGAAAAAAATATCTACTTATTTCAAATGTGTCGACACCTGTTTATAAGAGATTTAATTGACCCTCGAGCCATTCACGCATAGTTAGCACCATGTCATCTCAAATCATGAAGCACCTACATTTACTCCGGAATTCAATCTATATCACGAAGGACCATGATAATTTTTGGATCATGCATATCATAGTAATCATGGAGAGTTATTTCAATTCCTTTGTTCAATTTTCGTGAAGCTCCACTCGCAATGCCCTTCACCGCCACAATTCTCTTCAATTCTTCTATTCACGAAGGTCATCGTATTCATGAAGAAAACATTCATCTTTCTTCATGTCTTTGAGAAATCCACATAAAGAAGATCATCTTAATTAAACCCATACATTTTCCTTATTTTAATTAGATCTTCAAGGATATCTACATTTCACAAAGTATTCCAAATTCCAAAATGGCTCCACCTTTTATCGGTTCTTTTGTAAAGCCTCCAGACCTTATCTTCCTTTGTCATAGTTCTTTGTCAACATAGACTGTCAAAAACACCTCTAGAACATGACAATTCACCATGAAAACCTATATTTTCAACAAACACAACCAACACAAAAATGATTCAATGTTACCTTGAGAGAATTTTTGCAAAGAAACATTTATATATCAACATACGAATATAAAATATAATATTAATAAATTTTGACATAATTATACTATAATAAATTTTACTCCCAAAAAAACATAAAATAATTTATATCATGATGTGGAAACTGAACCATTTGATGAAAAAATAATAGATATGATAGGAAGATTTCATTAGTTGAAATCTTGTAGTAAATAATTTATGTCCTTAGTATTTTATTGTTAAAAATAACCATAATGATCAAAATATTGTAATTTTAATGTGGTAAAAAACATAATTATCTTATGAGAACTATAAATTTAGTCCACATCAAATATTATGGAAATTAATTTTCATTTAAGATTCTTTCCAAATTATTTAATCGGTGGATGTTGAATAGTTTGAAAAATTACATGTGATAATTTTCATTTGATAGGATATTCATTAGTTTCATGGTCATGTATGAAACAATAATCATATAATTTCAACTTACTAAATCCAATTATGCGACTGTTGGATGCTGTTGTGCTCAGGTATTGTGGATGCAACACACACTCTTGGATTATGGAATGCGTTTTAGTATATTTAAATAATCATTGATAATAAAAGTTCTATTTATCTATGTTAAAATTAAAACCAGCACCCACTTGCTATGTACATAGATAGTGTACACCATTTTTTTCATGATCAAACTCATAATGGTGTTATGATTTTACTATTCATCGGAACACATGATTAACATGATGAAAATTATTCATAACCATATAGATCTAATATATTTTAATCAAATATATAGAGATTAGGAAAAATCAAAATAAATTATAAATTATTATAAAATTATTATTTTAACAACATATGTATATTAATATAATCTTTTTCATTTGAGGAGTACCTATGTTTTATATTTTCCAAACACTAATAGTTTTTACTTGAAAGATCATACCTTTCCTTTACATAATAACTAATTGATAATGTCTTTTTGAGGAAAAAAATTTGATAAACCATTTTGGTGTTATAATTCTAAAAAGTGTCTTTTGAATTTTAAATTGATATAAAATATCTGCACTCAAAATATTATAAATAATTTTCAAATTTTAAATATGTTCGTATTGAATTTTATTAAAATTATTCATATTCAATTTTATTTATAAAATTTCATAATTGGTATTCATTGTATAATTAGGATTTTACCTGAAAATATTATATTTTTTATATATTTAAACTCTATTATAATCAATCAATAAAAATGAATGAGAATATGTTTATCATACTTATAAATAATTCCTCTGTGAAACATAGTCTTATATTTTTTTTAGTTATTCAATATCTAATTATGATAGTTAAATAATATTTTATATGATTATTTTTTATAAAATTTTTTATTTTTATGTTACAAGAGATCTAAAAACATGTAATAATATTTATTAACATTCCAATGAAATTTTCTAAAATATTGAGAGATCAGAAAATCATTAAATATTTCATCAGATCAATTTCAATTTTGAAATTATAATGGTTTCAATTTATACCATAGATCATCTTAGGAAATATAATCCTTCAATGTGATAATTATATAATGGTTGGTTTCCCTCATATCCCACATGGTTTATTCCAGTCTGTTTTCTCCCCATGTATTTACACCAAACATGTCACTAATACATATAAGATTTCATTTCATACGATTCATCAGTTTAAGTATGAATAATAAATGGTGACCAATGATGATATTTTAAAGTGTACAGTTTTTAGGGTGATTGCAGTTGAAATATATTTTTTTGATAAATAGGATTCAACTCTAAATAATACAATTTATTTGCATGGATGGGAGTAAATTTGTTTTGAATAAATATTATAAATACATTGATATGTTTTATCTGGATATTGATCATGATTTTTACGCCACTATTTATTTTCATACAGAATATGAGAAAGAAAAAGTAATTTATTTAGTATATTTTAAACATTATAATTTTCATATAATAAACTTTCAGACCTTGTCAAAATATCATTAGAGGGGTAAGTATATTGTGAATCTCAGAAGCCTCCCAAAACAATTGTTATATTTGGAAAAACAATAACACTAATGATTTGTTATGATTCATTTTAGGAAAGATAAATATAATATTAACCTCACATGATATAATATATTGGTGGGACAAGGGATTCAAGGTTTTCTCATCCTGAGAATAGGAGCATGTGATTTTTTGAATTTCAGATATTTTTTTCTTTTGAATTTCATGGTGAATATGACAACGAGTTTTCTTATGAAGATATTAAATCTTAACATGCATAACATAAAAAACACTATCATTAATTTGATTATTGTGTTTCTTGTTTTTATAAGAAAAATGGTCGTTAAATATTTAAGGATTTGTAAGGTTTCCAATATATCTTATCTAATGAGAGTGATAATTTCAATCATATTTGATGACATAATGAAATGGATGATGTTGGTGATTAAAATATAATCATGAAATTTTTTAATAATTATTGTGGTGTATCATTGGAAGTAGATACATACTATAATCCTCAGGATATTCGAATCAATATGAAGGTAAATTTTGACATCTCTCTTCTAAATAAGAAACAAAGAAACAAACGAATGTCCCAGATAATGTTTTTGAAATTTGTGTGATAGGTAAATCTGATAAGAAAATCAGGGGTAAATAATTAGGAATCAACCTAGTAGAATTCAAATATTTAAATATTTTTCTACTAAATTATTTGGAGAATATTCCTAAAGAAAGAAGAAAATAAATAGGCTAAAATATGATCAATTATGTGAAAATATTATGAAAGTTTTAGAAATGTAATCTGATATGGTTATTCTACTAACATCTCATACCATTCAGGTGAAATAATGAGTCGTATTATATTTTTTTAGAAACATTTCTTTTTCGTTCAATATTTCATTTATTACATATAAAGTAAATGAAAAAGTGGTTGGTGAAAAAGTTTACGCAATAATTCTCAAAAATCAATAGGAAATGATCCTAGTCAGTTTGATTGATCTTATAACTATGAGCAAACATAAAGAAGTGAATTAAATGGAAATTAATGGAGAAAATTTCCTAGTTGAAATGGAATAAATAGAAGTTGAATAATAATAATAATAATATAATGATGTTGAAACTGGAATAGAAGAAGTATTGGATAATTAAGAGGACGAATGAGATTATAATGAAGATTTGGTTGATAATGAAAAAAATCAATCTTATAATTAGTCATCATATTCATCGCCATCATCATTATCAGATCTGACCTCCACGTATGGGGAAAAATAAATAACTAGATATTTTTGGGAAAATGATTTTTCATTATAAGAAGAAGTCTATATAAATTTTTTATGAGAGTGAAATAATATTAGAATTAAAAATCAGAAATTTATGATAATGTTGGTTCTGATTATGATATCGACATTATGAAATTATAATGTGATAAAAAATTCCTATTGTAGTCTTAAAAATTAATTCAATGTAAGATTAGGTGTAATGAAAATAATATGATTCCGGAACAATAAGATTACAGCATATTGAGGTTCAATAAGTTAAATCAAATTCATCTTGAAAAATATATCTAGATGGATTTGATTATATTGTTCATATATAGAGGAGACTATAATAAAAAATTATTGACATTCCTATTATTGAAGAAATAAGTGAGCTAATTCAATAATCTATATCAATGAAATCGTTGCCAATAAATGTTTTTGTAGAGAATTTAATTCGGATCAAATTTGATTTGTAAACATTTCAAGAACGTTCATAGAATAATAAAAAGTCATGGAATTATATGGTTAAATCGGCTCATTAGGTTGATGTTAAAATTAGAATATGTGATGACCAATTTGATCGTGTGAATAATATCATTATATAATTAGATGAATTATTCATTAAAATATCTAAATACATGGAAGAAATATGGATTTTGGTACATATTTTATAGACACCAGTAGTGATCATAATGTGATAAATAATATTATGAAAAAAATTATAATTTTGAGTTATATATTATCATAATCAGATATTTGGAAGATAAAATTAATGGTAGAAAATTGGATAATAAAAATATAACAGAGAATGATCATATAGATTTAGAGAATATATAGAATATTTAGAATGTGAGAAAGACAGTAAAAAGTATGAGGCCACTGTGAACAAATTAATGAACAAGTAATGAAACATTTACTTTTAAAATCATAATGTTGTTATTTAATAAATTAATTTTTATTATTTTTAATAAATGGATTTTCTTTTCAACAAATTCTGATTTGTTTACATTTTTTTCCAATTCTGATTGGATATATGTTCATTCAAAATATTTATGGATGATATGGTAGATCAATTTTTTTCTTATTTTCTAACAGTCTATGTACTTTTCTTCATTCCTTATTCATTAGAAAAATCACAAAGCGGATATATCATTATATGGTGTATAAATTATTCACTGAGAATAAAATTTTATAAAAGTGAAGCTATAATTTAAAGTGTGAGGTTTTTTTGAGGGGGGGTGGGGGTACATGAACCGCATGGGGATCAGTTTTCATAACTTCTATAGTTTTATTAATGAATGATATATTTTGAAAATACATCCTATTTAAAATCATATTCTGAAGAGTTATAACCCCATAGGGATTTAAGGATTATAGAATAAATCGGAACATGATGTTCTTAAAAGGACATGGGTTGTATATTTTTTTGAAATCTATTTTTTCTTATCTCTTTTGGGTTTGGTTTTACTAAAATGGGTGATTGTGTTGAATCTGAAGTTGTATATATAAATTTTCAATTACTATAGATTTCTAAATGAAAAATTATTCCTTAAAACATGTTTAGTAATATTTTATTCCATATGTGTTTTAGTATGTCTTCATATAAAACATTACCTTTATCCATTAAAAGAATAGTAATATATTATCCAGAATATATACATGGAAGTTATTTTTTATGATTATTTTACTGAGTATGTTTCTTACAAATCATACGGAATATTATGAGATTATAAGTTATAAATTATCCAAGTAATTTTTAATAATAATAGTCTTAACAATTAGGATGATTAAAGTACCAATATATTGTATTTATAGTCATAAGTATTATCATATTGATGCTACTAAGGAAGTCCATTAGATTGACTTTATATTATAGTACAAATATGAATGTATTATTTCTATTGTAATTAAATTTTTCAACACTGTCATGGTGTTAATCAAAATGATGTTGAACCTATAGTTATGATGATATATCTTGTTCCATATTTCTAAAGTCATTGCAACAAGAATAGAAATATGTATATTCATGAACTGCTTATAAATAATGAGTTATTTAAAGAGTCTGATGTTGGATAGTTGATTGAATCGACACTTTATGATTGATCTATATGAACTACTTGTGCCTAGTCACTGTAATTATTTATGTTTTTTTGGTTTTATGGAAACCATTTTTTGTGGAATTTTTCAAACATTAGTAATTTTAACTGTGTATGATCATTGTTATGATCAACAAATTCCTTTTATAGTAATATGGTGAATGTTATCCATTTGATAATAAAATTCTTGGTATGGAATGAAATAAGCATATATTCATATCTAGGGATTCTAGGGAAAGGAAGATACATCAAATCAAATCATTGCATCGAGTTATTTTCATGGTAAAGAAATATTGACATTACTGTAAGTATAGAAAATTGGATTATTTTAGTCAAGGATATTGACTACATACATATTATTGTTAAAAGTGATAATTTTTTAATATTATCTTGTATGTCATTATTACATGTGCTTGTTATTTTATTACTTTTTTCTTTACAAGATACTCATTTGCTTCATGTAATATAAATTTGGTCATTTTACTCAATTTTATATATTAATTTCTTATAATTATATGTATAATTAAGATAAAAACTATGATTAATTAGATACATAATGATAAAAATATTTTCGATGATAAAATTGGACTGTTATTAAGTTAGGATTCTGGGAATTTTTCTATCAAACTAGGTATGATTCTAATAACCATAATTTAAGAGGCTTCAGCTTAATTAATTTAATCATAATAAACACTGTTTTTAAATAAAATTCTCCCACTATTTTGATTATTTTCAATATAATATAATTTTTAAAATACACAAATAAGTATTAAATAAATTAGTATCTACCAGATATATCATGTAATTTAAAAGTATCCAAATTTTATAATAAACAACCACTATATAAATTGAGATTATAACATAAATCCACTACCTTAAGATTAACATTCATTGAAATCATTCTATCAACATGTATAATAAACCTATATTTATTATACCTATATTAAATAATAATATTCATACTTATATTTAAATTCATTATTTACTTATATCATCATATTACTAGTTCATTAAAAATTCATTATTAAAATTATTTTTTTGAGAAATAACTACATATTTTAACATATTTTTTTATATGACTATAATATTAGTTGAATATTGACCGTCGTCCCATCAAATTCAGAATTATTATTTTGATATAAAAAACATTTAAATTCATTATATACATACTTTTTAACAACTATAAAATATAATATGATAATGAGTTACACTACTCAGAGAGATGGTAGTACATATATATGCATGAATAATGCTTTCATTTTCTGAATGATATTTGTACATAATGATAACTAATATTTTATAATTCAAAAAAAAATTATCTCATTAATTCCACATATAGATATTAAATACATCATTATTCCATACATATGAGATTATGATGGAAAATGAATCATATTTCAATGTTGAGAGGGTAGTCCACATGTATGAAAAAGGTATAATTTCATTTCTTATCCGATGAAAAATAGAAGGAAACGGTTTTAACGTCATTATAATATTGTATTAGTATGTTTCTGATATCATATTCATCATTTTATGTTAGATATAATTGATTTATTGAATTTTTATGAATAAATAAAATATATAGATCATCATTATGATTTATAACTCTTATTTGGGAGACCATATTTGGAATACACATTAAACATTAAACTATTAGTTATAGGTGAAGAACATGGGTACTAGGGATAAGGAGAAAATATAATAAAAAGTTTATAAATTCTTTTGATGCACCAAAATAAAAAAAATTCAGGAATAGGGTATGAGAAGAATTTCCCATTTATATGTGAGGGGGAGTACTTACATGGAATTAATTATATAAATATATATATTTATTTTCATTATTATAATGATTCAAAATGGTGAAAGATTTATATATAATAATATGTTTGATCTTAATATGATCATCTAATAAAAATAAAACATGTTAATGTTGAAATGATTCCATTTACTCATATTTCAATTCATATAGTAACCTAATGTTAACTTAACGGTGGTATCAAATTTTTACTCTGTTCAATATTTATTATGACCAAAATTGAATGTCTCCACTTTTAGAAAAAATTAAAAGGAATATTTGAAATATTTAATTCGTTTTGTAAAATTTAATTTCTATATTTTCTATAATATAGTTTTCATATAATCAATGTAAATGCAATGAAAAACTGTTTTTATATAATTGAAAAATTAAAAAGTGTTTTTTACTTTCAATACATTCATATTATAAACTATAAAATAATTTCTAAAATATATTAATTAACATATAATAAAAACACATCATTAATATAACATTATTATTGTTGTGAAATTTTTTATATTCTAATACATAACATGTTAAAAAATAGATTTCAATAGAAAATAGAACTCTAAATCATTAAATGATTTTATAAAAAAATTTATTGATTATTTTTTAGGTTTTGATAACCACATTTGAATTTATAAATACCATTTATATATACATATAATAGTGTTTTACATCTTATTCATACCCACCAATCTATTTCCCTCGTTATAATGGTTTATAGATCAATAGTTATT
The DNA here is from genome assembly GCA_963277665.1 of Viscum album. Classification (NCBI taxonomy): domain Eukaryota; kingdom Viridiplantae; phylum Streptophyta; class Magnoliopsida; order Santalales; family Viscaceae; genus Viscum; species Viscum album. Next base: position 1,478,638,860 of record OY728136.1, read on the forward strand.
CGAGTTTCAGTGTTATGTATTAATCCAGATGTTAAATACTTCAATTTTAATTTAATTGAAATAAACATAAAATAATTCATTAATAAATAAATTATTTGGAATGATTAAAATTTTATTACCACTAGATACTAATTTATGATCGGGTAGTGTGAACGGGTTTAATAGTCTTATGCATGTTTATAAAAGATTAGGAATATGAGATTATGGTTATCTATAGTATCAAATCATTATAATAAAAAAGGACCTTGTGTAATATGTTGTACTATGATCAATGTGTTTTCTAATAATAAAAATATTCACATGAGAAGTATATGAGTGTTAAAAAGTGGAAACAAATAGAAAGGTGAGATTTTTTATTTTATGGTCTGCTCGATTACTATGGGATGTGTGCAATCACGATGAAGTTTTTTGAAATAGTCAACAAATTGATGATTTGGATAGTAAAAGATTAAAACATGAAAATTTTGTTCGTATTATGTTGGTAAAATTATGATTATTTGGAGGCAATTATATCAATTCCTAAATATGGATATTATAATAATTATAGTCAACATATATTATTTGAGTATATATTTTATGTGATGTTTTTGAAATAATATATATTGAATTGTGAATATTAGAACTGAATTTTATACATATAACTATTGAAAATACAAGAATACTATATTAATATTTTCATGACATATTGATATAATTTTACATATATTTTTAGGAATCAAAGAGAAAAAATTATCCTTTCATTAAAGACCAAAAAAATTTATTTTAATATTTTATTTAATAGAATACATATATTGATTTTGTACAATTGGTGATTATTATGTAAATTAGCTTGAGATACTACAACAAATTCATATATAAAAATAATAATTTTCTTTTAAAAGTGTTAAGGTATAGTGAAATATCTTCTCTTGGTATCATAGTTGATGGGATACCATCCATATCTATTTAACCTAATTAATATTTATTACATTGTTATATAAATTCATTAGTAATATTAAGATAAACTTTATGATTTTAGATTGGATTGGGAAGGATATATTTCACTAAACAGTTCTTCTAGTTTGAGTGTGGTGGTACTATAACTGTAACCAGTAGGTGATATCTGAGTAAGAATCATTCATGAAGATTATGTGGTCAGATTTATTCATCGATTATATAAAATGTTTCTATATAGTGAATATTAAGTATAAACTTATATATTGTGGGGATGGTGGTTGTGAAACACCCATTTTTTGATAGTATAACACTTTGATGATATACTTTATTATGGGGAGATTATGAAACCAATTTTTTATATTGAGGTGAATTATTATTTATATTTTACCTTATGAATATTTATTTTTTTATTTTAAATTATATATATTTTATTATATAAGTGAGGATGGATCTAAAAGAATATTTTCAGTCAAAGGGCCATGATGTATGAATTTTGTATTTACAACATGGTGAATAATTATTTTTTGGATTGTGCAACTTGTGCGGTTAATAATGCATAGCGGTAATTTGTGTTGCAAGGTTTATCAAACCATAATGAGGGCTCATGATAATTTGGGAAAACATGATAAATTATTATAGATATGGTTAACACTATTATAGTGTGGTTGTATGAACTCCGTGGTTTATGCATATAAATTATTATATATCAAAAAGTGTGGTTATTATGGTTGGATAATGATTTAACCAATAAGTGGACTAAATTTTTTATCCAATTAATAATATAAAATATTAAATTTAAAATAAATCTCCAAAAAATCATCAACCTTACACACTTGTATTATAATATTGATTATCATCCATCCTATAGGGGAATTAGTGACTAATTCCTTAATAGGGGACAATATCATCAAATTATATTGCATTGGATAATAGTTATCCATGTTAAGAATATAATTTCCCTAGTTCTCTATTGTTTTTCATGTTTTGTCTTTGGTGAAACAATATACAAGGGAATCCTTGACTGAATTGATAGAGAAATCACATATTACTATATAATCCTTGGGATTCATCAATGGAATAACAATGATATATTCGATTTTTGATATCATGGTCTGATTCTATACAGAAATTTTTCATCCTCATTTCAAGATGATGGTCAATAAATTCTCAAAAAAGTATTCAACTATTATTAAGTTCAATTTTTTTAATTCACATATATGTATCATGTGTTCATCCTATATTTAATTTCAGTAAATTATGTCATCAAATTTTTTTTATGATCCCCAACTAGTTGAAACCCTAAAAGGATTCCTTGAAAAAAAAAATTATATAATATTTTAGAAAATCATGTTGAAACCAAAAATGATTCCTTTGATTGGTATATGGATAATATTGATTTGTTAAATAGATTATAGTGTAAAAAAATAGGTGAGGTGGGGATATGAAACAATGGGGAATTATTATTGTAAGAAAGGATATAATATATAATGTTATGAAAATAACATAGTGATGAAGGATTTATTTTGATAGAAATAGGGAATTTTCTAGGGGTTTCTATATCCTTGGGTATATATTTTATGATATAAAATATAGATTTTCACAATGTATGACAGTTGCTATGGAATGTGTGTATCTCAACAAGTGTGACACCAAATATATTATGGGTACATTTCCATATGTGTGCCTACGATTCTGTGAGTGGTATATATCATTACAAGGGACTATTGTTCCCGAATGTCTTACTTTCACTGTGTGGGTCTATTATTACAAGATATATATATTTCATCATGTATGAATATTGTTCATGTACAGATGTGGGATAATTTTAATTTATGGAATATATTTATTTGGGATTGAATATTGTTCTATGATGAATGTATATCATTGTTCAAGAGGAAGGTACTCCTGGCCTCCTGTTTCAGCATGGAACTTGAATATCTATGGTTATTAATTAGATAATATTTTCCAATATTATATATGTTTTTAATTATATTTCACATTTTCATGACTGTTCACGGACTAGATATATTTTTAGACTTCATTTTTTGTGACCTGTTAATTTAAAATATCTCATTACATGGGGTATCAATTGGTTCCCAAGAATAAATTATGATGGAAGGAAACAAAAAGGTCATTAAGTATGAGTAATTTTATTAGGATACTATACTGATATATGTGAGATTTATTTCAGGCTAAGCCACTATAATATTTTTATAATCCTTTTAGTTTTGAATAATTTTTTTAAATGGGATTATATGTATATATATTCCAGTTTATACGGACTTGATTTAAATAAAATGGGTTATTTTGTTTAATTTTCCTCACATTCTAGGTTTTTTATTTACTATTAATTTCATCCAGATTTTATATCTACATTTTCTTTTAGTTACATTATTATATTACTCTAAAAATGAGTTTTAGTCTTCCTACTGTACCACCTTAGACCTTGGATATATTCTAGTATCCTATATCATATAGCAAGATACACATGAGGTAACATACTGATCAATATTTAGATCATAGATCTGTGGTCTAGTGAGGAACAATTTTATACATTAGCTTAATGAGTTGTGTGCCTGAGGTATTGTGATACTCTGGCCAGAGTTTTTATGAGGTAATTTAGTTGGTTTTATGAAACTATACGTGGTAGTTACTAGATTTTTAAAAATTTTCATATGAGGAATAACCACACGAGGAATCAGATCAGAGTGATAAATTTATAAAAAATAACAATCACTTGTTAGAAGTGTATATGTTAAATTAGAAGTTTAATAAATTCACATAACAACCAAAATATGTAGTTGGGAAAATTTTACCCTATTTAATTTCTTAAAGGTAATTAAATTTATAGGGTGGAATATGTTTAGTGGTTTATAAATTAATAACATGAAATTATTTTTCTATGAATGTGTGTGAAAACTAATTTCACAAGAAGCAAGGAGGATTAATGAAAAAATAGTATATTTTACTATTACAGAATATTAAAATGAAAAAATAAATCAAATTTAGACATTAAAAAATTATGAAAAATTAAATATGAATAAAAAATAAAAAATAAAATAAAAAAATCTGAAGATGATATCATTATCCTCATAGATTCCCTCAAATAATTAACTCCCATACCTAACAACCTTATTAGGGAAAAATATAAAAATAATTATATAAATTTTGATAAATAATTTATATAATAAGATGATTCAATTTTAGAGTTATATATATGTAAATAAATGAAAATTAAAATAAAAATAATAATGAAACATGGTTGTTTGATATAAATCTATATGACAACAAAGAAAAAAAAATCAAATGGGATTAATAAAATTATTATAAAATACATTTATAGAAATCAGTAACATATAATTGAATCGCAATTTAATATGAAAAAATATAAAAAATTAAATTAAATTATTTATGGAATTAGAAAAATGAAAAATATAGTCATTCATTATAAAATAATTTATTTTATTCAAAATAAATTATTATTTTTTGTCAATTAATATAATAAGAATAAATTTTTTTCTAAGACTAATTGAATAAAATTGATTCTATATTTAGATAAAAGAGAAATTTTATTTAAAAGATAATTTCATTTATTTTGGAAAAATTATTATATTAAAATAGCGAATTTTGTTTTACATTACTAAATAATGAAAAGAGTAAATTATATTAGATAATTATAATTATAAAAACAAATAAAAATAAAAAGACATTCTAGTAATGTAGGTTATCCAAAATTAGATTTATTTTTTCAATTATTGGATACTTCTCATATTACAATTATATACATTGACTATTTATGTAAGAGGGATTACAAATATAGCACTCAATATTGATTATAAATGGAAACATTTTCCACCCATTCCAATCAACTTCTATACATTATTTTACTCATGAATAGATAAATAAATATCATTAAATAGAGTCCAATATCAATTTTTATTTCTTTTTTCCACAATAAAAACTAATAAATCATTCATTATAAAGGGATTTAATATAAGAATGAGTTATCCAATCAATGTAATTACCATGATCTTAATATTTTTATATTACCATATTAGATACACTCTTTAAAAGAAATATCCACCACTCTAATTACGATTTTTATTTTTATTAATATTTTTCCAGAAAAAAGATATTACAATCATTTAAAAACCATACTTCTACTCATGAATATGTATATCATGTTTTAGTTTGGGTCTAGTCAAAAACAAAAATGAAAAATTATATATTATCCTTCTCACATACAATTTGAATTACTTTCAACATAATAGAAGTATTAAATGTTTTATATATATGTTAATTTATTTTATAATTATTTTTCTATAAGGCTAACTTTTTTTTTGATAATTTTTATAATGTAATTTTTATAATTGAAAATGATTTTTATGATTTGTGTGAGTAGATATTTATTCTTAAAAATTGTACTCGTACAATCCATCATATGAATATAGTAAATTTAAAAATGATTTCATACTATCATTCGACATCCTTAAGAAATATGGTAAAATCAATCACAATAACAAGTAATGATTATTGAAACCACCATTCCAAGATTTGGATTAAATATTCAAAACTAAAAACTTCTGATTATGAAAATATTAATAAACCAACTAAAATATTTATAATAAAATCTGTATGTGATATATTAAAAATAAATTATAGTTTGAAATATATTATCAAGGAGTATATTATTATTATATTCGAGGATAGAGAGAATTCATGGTAGTTGAGTGTACAAGTAAGAGTTTATGTTTTCATATCTCTTAATAATTTATATTTCCTATGACTATATTTACATAGTTTAATTTTTACGAAATTATCTTAAAAATCAATATTTTATTTCATTACCTATTTTTCATTAATTTGTTTACATTTCATATGCTTATTTTCACTTTCATTGATTCATAAATCAATGTGAATATAGTTTCATTTTGGAGTTATTTTAATCAATTTTTATTAATAATCATTCCCCTCTATATCCATTTTCAATATATTATTTTAGGGATATTTTATATTATAATTTCAAATTAATATTTATTTAATAATTTAAACTCCAGTTTAATTTCATTTTTGAATAAAAGTGGGAAACTGAATCTTTTAAACTCCATTTAATAATGCTTTAGGCTTCACCACTTTATCCCACTGATTTTTATTGTATCCTTAACAATGATAAATATTATGTTTCACGGACTTATAAAAGTATTAATTTCTTACAATAATAATTCTTTTTAAAAAATTAATTTAAATAATTAATACCCATAACATTCATCTTAATGGAAATTGTACTTATACTTATTTTATATTTTTTCATTATCTTTTATAATGGATTTTAATATAAGTTCTATATGATTTATTTTATCAATATTTCAGGTGTGGTATATTTTTTAATCACTCAAATTCCTTTATTACGAAATTCTATAGGTTACATTTGTTTCATATATCAATATATGATCGGTGGATTTTGAATTATATGGCCCTCTAATGATTTATGTAAAAAAAATTTATTTTTATATATTATGTTCAAAGACATTGGAGGTTTTCCTAGGATACTATGTTTTGGAAAATTCTTGTATAATATGTGTTGACATACTTAGTGCTGAGTATTCAAATATGTTATAATTTTATATTATAATGTATGTGATTATTTTCATGTTAGGCCACATAATTATTTTAGTACTTTTATTTTGTTTCATGATTCATTATAATTTTGTGACAATTTATTATTATGTTCTCATATTTTTTTCATTTTAATCTCCATCAATTTTTTATTAATTATGAACACTTATTTTGATTTCCTTGATATTAATTTTTTTAAAAACCATACTGAGTATCTATTCTTAGTGTTTCAATTTGTTCATATTACATGGGTAATAGAGTTGAGTAATAAATTTAACATGTATGGAAGGGATAAAATTATGAACCATTTACGTAAGAATCAAACATTTGAATTTAAATGAAACATAGGAAAATGGTGCAATATAAGTATGTTAATTTATTTTTTATTAAATACTTTATGATGATATTGAATGTGATTTTGTCAACATAATTTCAAATTATTTAATAATTATTTATGAGAAAACATTATTTCATTTAGGTTTATATAAATTTTCGAAAAAAATATTTTGAAATTCTTGAATGGGAAGGGGTTTTCATATCTGTTATATGATAACCCATTTGATAAACCCTATAACACATCGATTGTATAAAATAAATGTTATGAATAAGTCTTTGGGATTTATTTATTTTTAACCAAATTGAGAACTATTTGTTCAATTTTTAAATCATTTATTTTAAAAAATTGCAAAATAATTTCCTTACTATATTAAATTCAAACATCATATCAATGTTTTAAAAATCAGAACAAAAAAAATGCATCACAGAAAATAAGAAAAAAGAATAAATTATTTAAATTATTTTAACTTTATAATATGAAATTTAAAAATTAAAATTATTATTACAAATATACTACATCAAACTCAAACTTATTGAATAATATTTAAATTATAGTTATAATGGACTTAAATAATTTCTATTATAAGTGATTAGTTTGTAAAAAATATAATATTTTAAAATATAGAATTAAGAATATCTTCTAAATATAATAATTTGATAAATTAAATGACATGTTGAAATAATATTAGACCATAGAGAATATTTGAATTATCCCAATTGATTTTTTTTTCAAATGTATGTCTTAGAACAAAATATCCACATTTCATTACTATAAAGGTCTATGCCTTTATAGTCCATTAAATTGTGGGGTTTGGTTGTTGTATGTGTTTGGAGGAGGTTCGAAGGGAGTATGGTGATTTTGGGTTTCTAATTATTGTATGTTGGGAGATTGCACATTGTATAAGTGGATTACATGATATAAAATTCATTTTAACAAATTTTTTGAGATGTTTCATGATGTGTAAACATGCTACAAGACAATAAAGATGGGTTTAATGGCATGTAATATTTCGGGGTTATAAAAACAAAACAAAATGATGATCTGGCTTGTTTTTCAGAATAAACTGAACACCAAGGATTTTATTATGTTAAATGAGATTACACATCGTTTAATACCATGATATAGTGCAATGTCAAAACTCATTTTTTCGCCAATTTTTTTCAGTTTCTCTCAATTTTTAATCTTGTATTCAGAAAACCTTAGTCACAATGAGTTTTCTTTCAATATATTATTCATCCATCTTAAACCTGTTGAACACAGTGGTTTTCTTTCAGTGGTAGGTGATTCTATGTGTTATGTTTGTCCCTTTCTTGGTGGATTTTTATATGTTCATATATTGAAGATCCATTGTAGTGGTATTTTTGTGGTTTTGGGTATGTGTCACGATTTGTTTTGATGGATCCTTTATTAAATATATGTTGATCTATAGTTTTTGCAGTGTAGTTTTAGTTCACAATCAATCTTCTTCACCCTATACTGCACATTAATTGGAAATATTCTTTGAGGTAGGATTCCCTTCCTTTTACTCAATTTTGAAACCTTTGAGCAGTGATTTACTTCTTTTTATTTGCAAATTAGGGTTCTAGTGGGTTAAATTTGAGACAGAAAAATTAATTGAATGAAAAAGGGAAATGAGGATTTACCCACATGTTTTTAAATGTTCGTTAATATTTGCAACATTGTAATTATACGGTATAAACACCCCCATTGAAAAATGTGGCTGGTGGTGGATTTTTTTTGAGTTGGATATATGTACAGTGATTATTTTTTATTTTTTGAAATCATGTTAAATTGAAATTTGATAAATACAATTTATTGCGTAATAAATCAATTTCCCCATGAATTGGTTTCTGTGATAACACCATAAAAAGTATTGGAGGGTGATAAATGTTTTTTTTGAACCATACATCATTTTTATTTGTGATGTGATCATTTATTTTTTGTGGTTTTATGTGTGGAGGAAGTGGGTACAATTTGGTTTCATAGTGGGATGGTGATGGTAGTTTTTGAAAGGCAATGGGGAGATACGTGGTTTTTGGGATGTGGATTTGGGGTAGCGAAGTGATAGTTTATTGGGTTGTGATTTTTTTGTGGCAAGGTTAGGCTATTAGGGATGAAATGTTCATTATGATATGTGGTAATGTTGTAATATATGACCATGTAGTGAATTGATAAATAAATAATGGTTTAATATTGTTGGTAATGTGAATCCACATTAATTTATTAAGGCACTTCATCTTCTGAAACGACTGTTGCTAATACTAACAAATGAATTTAGAGGTGAAAGAAATAGTGACGGTGTTGTGAGTTGGTTTGTTCGGTTCCAAACTCATAGAGTATATTTTAGTTTTATTAATATATATATATATATTATTGTAATTTCTATATGCACCCTACCCATGTTGATCACATTGTGTCGAACACCCACATAGTCACTCGGGGGGTGATTTTTCTAATATCGGATGATGAGTATAGATGGCTAGGTACCAACTATTTATATATCTCTTTAATGAGAGTAAGATATGGAAATGGACAATGATGTTGAGAGGTCTGCTATTGAATTATATGGTGGCTTTTATGGACCAGGTGTCTTCAGTTGAGATATGATAGCCCAAGTGCTTCCAAGGAATGTATTTTGTGTTTACCCATGTGCCTTTGTTATGAGATGTGATGTGATTTTATAGGTGTATTCTTGATGAGATATAATGTTACATGTACTGAGGACCATATCAGGGGGGTGTTGGGAGGCCCAGGTAAATGAGGGTGTGGTGTGTTTGAAGGCCCATGTATGTGTGTCTGATGTGTTGTGATGCCGAGTTGTGTGCATGAATTATGTGTTGTGAGGGTGAGGTGTGTGCGGGGGAGATGTGATGTGTAATACAGATGGGATGGGATAACCAATATGTACAACAATGGGATACGAAGGAATAATAGAGGGGAAGTTGTGTGAGGTACCCTATAATCAATTTTTATTAAATTATATTATATTAACTGGCTTCTGTTACTTAGTGAGAATTCCATGGAGAGGATTGGATAATTAGTATACATGTCTTGGTGTCATTTTATTATGTTTAATTCTCAATAAATAATTAGTATCATCCATTCACATGTGCATGAGATACATTGGTTTTCTTACTATGTACACATGTATGATTAGCCTACGTATTTAAAATTTCTCTCAGTATTCTAGGAGGATTTTGTGGACTGTATTGGGTGTTAATAGATTGGACTTTTTTATAGCTGTTGTGTCACTACTTTAGATATTATTTTGGGTTTCTTACTTGAGTGTCATTATTTTATTTTTATTAGTTTGAATTTATTCATAGATTTGTGATGGTTTTTGTATTTGTATTATATATTATGAATTGGATTTATTGTGGATGATTATTTTTATATCCTGCTCATATTCTTATAAAGGTTAATGCCTCTCATTTCTTTAGATTTTTAAACCCATGGAGTAATTTACAACTCGAGGCCTACTAGAGGTGAGACTATAGGGTCATTATCACTCACTCATCACTGTGATAACTTTGTAGGGAGGGGGTCATGACATAGTTGTATCAAAGGTGTTGTTTGAGAGATAGAATGTATTTTGGAGTTAGAATCAGGAAGGATTTCATTGAATGGAATAAAAAATATATATTCTGACGTGTTTTTAGGATATAGTTTGGAGAAACTAGATAATACATGGGATTTTATGGCACCATGTTATCCATATCATTGGCTCTGAGCTTATTGAATGACCAAGTGAGGTGGACCTACTCACAAGGTAGAGGCCTATGAAAGGAACATGCATCAAAATGAATTGTGTTCTTATTTCAATTGATTTTTTTCTAACAGATAACATTGATTAAACTTGTCATAATAATTAAAATAATTTTTAATAAAAATAAATAATATCGGGATTTGGCAATATATATTCACATTCAGCTATGATTATTGGTCGTCAGCTATGTGGGGCTCAGGTAGTGGAGGTTTGGAGGGCTGGTTTAGTTGTTCATCTCATGGTTTATAAAGTTGAGGATAACGGTTAGTGGAGGAGGAAATTCTTCTCTTTCATGTGGAATAATTTGGGATTGTATGAGGGAATGTTTTAGATGTGGAGATAGATTACTTGCTAAAGGAGCTCAAGGTCATTTTCCGCCTTATCTGGTCTCTAATGGAGTACTTCTACCTATGGATGTTATTCATATGTAGGGAGATTTTCATAAGTGGTGGATGATGTATACAGAATAGTGGAGGGAGGATGACATTTTGTGGGTCTAAATCCTGAATGAGTTCCAAGAAAAGTTCTTTTCATCTCCAATGAAGGCAGTAAAATAGGAAAAATTATCTTTATATTTTTAAGGGAGAATATAAGTGTGGGGGAAGGGAATCAGGGTCATGGATTTTCTTCATTTCCCTGGATGTGGTTCCATAGGATGAGTCTCATTCAAGACATCTTGAGGAGGTACTCTTTCCTTCTATCTAGTATGGAGTTACTCATTTTATATTGCTAAAATATCTGAAGGTTTAAAATAGGTCAATTGTGATATAGGGGATGCGATCACATGGAGGACTACCATGAAATGGGTATAGTAGAGTTATTTGAGTGTCCGAGTTGACATCGGAAGATCTTAGGGACCAGGACCATTGAGGTTTTGACCGACAAGGATTATACCACAACATCTTCCATTCTATCCTTCCGGTGATGGTGGTCTCCGGGCTTTTCATGGGGGATTTTCACTAGAGTAACATGGTTTTGGGGGTTCATGGTCATCACTAGAGCCAGGCCCAGTTTTTCCATGAACCCATTTTGGTGGAGGTGGATATGTTCAGTAGAATCCTCAGAAGTTGTTTCATGTATGTCTCTTTTAGAATGACAGGAAGCAGACTTTTTCTCCACCAAAAGGAGGTAGAATGGGTAGAGTCCAACCTTAGTATATTCCTTGTGTTAAGGGACCATAACCCAAATTTGTCTTTAGAGTTGTTCAGCAGCAGAGATTCTGTGATAATGGGATTTTTTATTTTCATATAGTGGTGGTAGCAGTTCTAGAGGGGCTACAGGTCTTCATATGTATAGTTAGATTTTATAAAACACATTTTAGTAAAAAAATATTATTCAGGGGATTTATGAATCTATTTTTAAGAAACTCAATCCCCTGATCTAGGACTAGACATAGAGAGGCTTCCCATGACCAAAGTGTTAAATATATTTTTCAGAGTCTAGACAATATTGTTTGATGTGTTCCGGGGTTGTTGACTATTTATTGTACTACATCAGGCATGTGGGGGTCTTTTCTTGATATAGATGTTGAAATAGGATGTCTTTATCAACATAGATAGGTTATATTCTATACATGATGTTACTAAGTACATCTATATTAGAGTCGTGTTTTTGGATTTGTATGACCAATATGTGGTTTTCATAGACGAGTGGGGTTTTCCTGTGGGCAGTCAGCATCTGGAGACCCTTGATTCTTTATTGTCAGTGGAATCTATTGGTGTTGATAGTGTATAGGTCCACAAGATCATTGGTTATTCCTATGTATTTTCACTTAGGAATTTATGACGTTTCATACTAAAACTAATGTTGAGTTTTGGATAGAATTGTTGTCAGACAATTCTCAGATTATGATAGCTCTTATCCAATGGAACCTTATATGTTTTTGGAGATAAGGATTTAGATAGATGATTTGATGAAAAATATTTTTATTCATCCCATTGTTTCACTATGGTGTGCTCATGTGTTGAGGGTAAAGTAGATATATATAATAAAGAACTACCTTCAAATGCATGTATGGTCACCATAGGTTTGTGATCATTTTATTCAGTGTTGTGAATGTACAAAATATGTTCATAGGGATTATAAAATATGTGTTATGTGAGTTTTTGGATTGGTTTGTCACCTTATTCATTGATGATGACTTAATCTACTATATGTTAGAGGAGAAGCATGTTGAGCATTATCGAACTGTCTTGCATATTCTTTAATGCCACCTACTCTATGGAATGTTTTCCAATTTTATGTTCTTGCTTAATAGGTTCATTACCATGGGCATATGGTGTCTCAGCATTGTGTGGTAGTTGACCCTTCGATGGTTGAAGTAGTGGTTTCTGGGGAATCACCTAAGAATGTGGTAGAGTTTCACATTTTCCATGGTATCATAGGATATTTTTCAGATGTTGTACCAAATTTATCTAAATCATCAGTCTTTTTAATAGGTTTGACTAGGAAATACCCATATTTTGTGCAGATATATAAGTTTTGGGAAGGGTTCGATTACCAAAAGGGGATGTTCATTACTACTCCACTACTATAGTTTCTTAAGGGAGGGGTTCCATTTGAGGTGTTTTTTGACGCTTCCATTCTGGGATATGGGTTTGTCGTGTTGCACCAGGGGGATGTGATATGATATGGGACCAGGAGGTTATGTACCCACGAGTATTAATATTCCAGCCACAATTTATAGCTAATAATTGTTGATTTCACGTTAATGTTGTGGTGTCATTACCTCATTGGGGTTAAATTTTCAGTCTTCACGGATCACACGAGTTTGACATATATCTTTTCCATGAATGACCTTAATCTATTAAAGAATATGTTTATGGAGTTTCTTTGGTACTATGATCTTGAGATACCCTACACCTCCAAAAATATAGATTTGGTGTCAAATTCATTGAGAATAAACTCTTAGGATGAGGATGTTTGAGAATATGTGGATCTTTGGAGAGCGATGGAGGATTTGGAAGGATTTCACATAGATGAAATAGTTGATGGTGGTAATGGTTATTTTCTTTAGATGTCAGGGTATAAATATAATATGTTAAATTTTAAGGATTCTCAAGGTGTAGAATCATATTTATAAGTGATGCACGATTTGTTTGTCAATGGTGATGCTCCGAAGTGATGGTCATAGGATGGTCATCACCATATGTTGTTTTGTGGAATGTTGTTTGCTCTAGTTGTTATTCATGTGGGAGTTTATTGTGAGTTTCATAGAATACCATTGGTGGTAAACCCAAGAGTTTTGAAGAAGTACAGTGACTTGAGGATGCAGTTATGGTGGCCTAGGATGAAATATATAAGAGCATAGTTTGTGGATCAATTTCTGGTTTCAGTACATGAAAGTCGTGAATCGGGTTCCTGTTGTTTTGTTTCATCCCTTAAATGTTCTCAAGTGGAAAGGGGATTAAATATCAATGGTTTTTATCATTGGGAAACCCATAAATTATGACAGTTGCAATGATATTTGGGTGATTATGGATCATTTGAATAAACCATCCCACTTTATTGTGATCACTGTTTCAGGGTTATTAGATTCTTGTCTATGAGGTATGAGGATGAATATGGGAAGTTTCAGGGAGGTTTGAGGACCATTTTCTTCGATTGGGACACAAATTGTTCCACATGAGTGTAGAAATGATTACATCATTCTTTTGGTACTCAGTTATGCATTTACACATCGTTCCTCATTCAGAAAGATGGGATAATAGTACAGACTATTCTGATGTTGGAGAATATGTTGCAGGTGTGCATCTAAGAATTTTATGGATCATGTGTATGAAACCAAACATTGGTATAGTTTTATTATAATAATAGCAACCAATCATTCATTTTAATAGATCCATTTTTTGGATTTTTTATGGATGATCAGGTCCTTCATTGATTTTTTGGATGGAGGTTGGGTCGATTAATATTGTTGGTCTCAATGTGGTGTAGTGTTGGAATGAGAATTTTCAGTTTGTCTGTGAGCGGATGAAATTACCACACGACCGAAATATGACATATGTTGATTGAAGGAGGATTCCATTCTGGTTTGAGGTAGGTAAACATGTGTTCTTGAACGTTTCACCTTAATATGGGATATAGAGGATTGATAGAGAGTGTATGTTTTCTCATATGTTTTTTTGACCCTTTGAGTCATTGGGGACAGTTGGTGAGGTGGAATATTGGTTTATGTTTCCCCCATGGTTGGAGGGGATCCATTCAATCTACCACAACCCTCAACTTCTTTAGTATCATCGTAATGAATCCCATGTCCTTAACTCAGGTTATTTTGATATGAAGGATGATACAAAATTTGTGGAATGACATGTAGGGATATACAGTTTCTATGATAAGGCTCTTGGTGGTCGGACCATTACATTGGTTCATGTGTTGTGGATTCATGGGGGGCAGGAGGAGTGTGCTTTGGAGTAAGATGCATAGATTCATTCCTAGTAACTAGAATTGTTTTTTCCTAGTTTGGGGTTTCCTTGAAATGTGATGTATTTCATGGATCTTGTTTTTTTAGATTAGTTGTTTTTTGTTTTTAATATGTTTGGGGTGTAATGAATGAAAAATTTATGACATATGAAAATTTATGACTTTATTCCTAATGAATATTCATTAATTTGATATTCGATAAAACCCTTGAAGGTGAGTTAGTGCCTCCCCCAACAGATATTATCTGGATTTGGAGGACCAAATTCCTTGATTCATGTGTTTGGGATAGTGTGGTTTGTTAGTTATGTAGGAATTTTATAGCAGTGTGGTTTTGTGGGAGGATATTGTTTTTAGTTTTTGTTTCATTATAATGAGTTTGTTTTGGATGTTTTTTGTGGTTTGATTTGGTGTGACTGGTTTGTAGTGCCCTTTGAGGTATAGTGATATCCTTGAGATGAATCTTAAGGGGTGGTAGTTCGGACCCCTTTTCTTCTAGATTTGGTTTGGGGTAATAAAGGTAGATAATTGTTTCATATTTATTTGATGTAACGGTATGTGCCTTTCTAGTTTGTTACATTGACATTTTTGGTTGTTTTAGGGAATCAGAGGATTCTCGTAGGGATTTTGAAGTAGTTCATTTGATAAATGCTAGAATCAGAAATACTACAAGTCATGTAAGTTGATTACATGATTTGGAATTCAAGTCCACAGAATCTCTAGGAAGTTTAATAGTGCATAAAGATGTTAGAAAATATGAAGAACTATTTCACGACATGTAATATATTTGGGTTGGAAAAATAAAATAAAAAGATTAGGTGAAACATTTTTCAATAAAAACTAATCACTTGGGATTTAATGACATGAAATGTTATTATACGACATGTAATACCCTGACAAGTGAAGTTTTAAAATTATTATATTTTGGGGATACTTTTATTCATTCATCCATGAACCATTTCACCTCTCATTTTGGGTAGAAACTAGGTGGCATGATGATTCCATCATGATTTTGTTGACCCCTCTTAGATCTGTTGACCACGGTTGTTCTTCGTTCGCGACCTATGCTTGGACCATTGTATGTTCTTCCAATTTCATTGATTATTTTCTTTTTTTAATCACTTACGGATCCACTATGGTGGTATCTTTTTTCCATTGGGTATGCACCGAGATTAGCTTTTATATATCCTTAGTGTGGTATAGGTGGATCCGGAGTTGTCATGGTGTGGTTGTTGTTTACAAGAATTCTTCTTCACACTATGGTGAACATTAATTAGAATGCATCCTTGAATTTTGATTCACATAATTTCACATTATTTTTCATCATTCCATAGGGGACTTAATTCTATTTATCTATGAATTATGGTTTCTATAGAATAAATTAATGATAAATATTCAGTTAATATTTTTGAAAGTTTCAATGGGGTTTGATATGCATGTTTTTACATCTTCTATATTATTTTTGATATTATTATTATACAGGATAAATTCCCCACATAAAATTGTGGCTTTTGGGGACTATATTCTGATAGATATATTTATTGTAAATATTTGTGTTTTTTTAAAATCACCTTTTATGGAAATTGGTTAATTACTTATACATGCTTGTTTAATTGGTTTCCCCTGGATTTGGTTTCTGTAATAATACCGTAATGAAATGTAATGGAATATGATAAATCTTCTCCAAACTGGTAAAAGGTTTTATGTGATGTGATTTGTGAATTTTTTTTGTTTTTACGTGTTGTGGGATTTAATGGAATGTGGTTTTACAATGGGATGAAGATGGGTGTTTTCAATTGGGGGGGGGGGGGGGTTGTTATACATGTGGTCATTTAGCTGTGCGTTTAGGGTGGCAATGTGATAATGTTTTTCAAGGAATTTTGGTAAGTGAAGCGACGTTGTTGGGGTGAAAGGTTTCTTCTGATATGTTGGGATTTTGTGCTATATTCTCGAGTTGTGAAAGAAAAAATAAATAACATTTTAGTAATGTTAAGAATGTATTTTGTTGGTTTAGTAAATGATATGATGGGGGTTAATAAAATATTAAATGATAGTTTGTATTATTAAATATAGTGGACTCAATATAATGAAATTAATGAGAATTTAACATAGAGGGAATTTGGATATTCGTTAATTTATCTGGGCCATTCAGCTTCTCAAATGACAATTGAAGATACTAATAAATGCATTTATAGTTTTAAATAATTATAACGATGTTTTGAGATGGTTTGTTCAGCTGCGAACTTATAGGTTTCCCAAGAGGGTGTGATACTATAACTATATTAGTATTTTTCTAGGATTTTTATAAGAACACCACCCATATTGATCATTATTGTCCAAACACCCACATAGTCAGTTGGGGTGGTTTTTATAACATTTTTTGAGGTGTACAGATGAAGGGGTACCCATTAATTTATACTCTCTCTTCTAGGAGAGGAAAGAATGGTACAATTTCTAATGGTTGGAGTACTTTTAATGAATTATATGGTGTTTTTGATAGGCCATGTGTTGTTGAAATAGATTTGATATCCCATGTGTTTGCGGGAGAGATGGTTTGAGTTGTACCGGGTGTCCTCAGGGTGAGATGTGATGTTCATTCCCACGTGTCTTCATGATGAGATACGATGATATATGTTTTAAGGCCCAGGTGTGAGAGGGAAGTATGTGTTGTGAGTCCCATGTGTGTATACCCATGTTGTGTTGCGCGGCCCGGGTGTGTGTGGACTTGATGTGTTGTGAGGACTAGGTGTGTGTGGTCATGATGTGTTGTGAGGCTTAGGAGTGTGTGATTGGGATTTGATGTGGTATGTGAATGGTTCCAGTGCCCAGGGATTTTATGATGTAGGGAGAGTAGGTCATACATATGGGTATGTGTTTCATGGTACCCTATCATCGATGTGATTTAAATTTAATTATATTATATGGTTTTTATTACATTGTGAGTGTTCCATGGAATGGTTGGGATGGTTAGTATATCATTTTAGGTGATGTTTCGTTCTTCTGTTTTCCCACATAAAAATATTATGCTTTTTTCACATGCATAAGAGAGACTTTTGTTTTTCTTCTGAGTATACTTTTATGATTACCCTATCTTTATAAAACTACATTCAAGTTTCTAGGAGAATTTTTAAAGTAATGTTGGGTGTTACTGGCTCATACAATTGGTCAATTTTATTTCATTTCCTTATCATTACTACTGGGTATTTACATTTGATAATTTATTATATTTATATTAGTTCTACTAATTTTAGGCATGTGAGTTTTTTTATTTCCCTCATTTAATTATCCACGGATTGTTTGTGGATATTTCAATCTATCTTCCAACTTGCTCTCTTATAAATGGTAATAAAACCCAATATTGTGATATTTGAACACTTTTGGTTCTGGTCTCCAACCCGAGGCATACTATAGATGGGACCTGGGGGCCATTATCACTCTCCCCTCACTAGGGTAACATTGGAGTGATGGGATCGTTAAAATAACTCATTGATAGAAAATTTTAAATTTCAAAATAAAACATTTCAAAAACTCAATTAATGTAATTTTATCCAAAACGTACTAATTATAAAATAGATGTCACCCCTTTTCTGATATATTTTTTCATTGTTAATCTATTTTATATTATCTCCCAAAATCTATCTCATTCAATTATTTAAAATTATATATTTGAAATTAAATTTATAGACATTATATTAAAAAATTATTCAAACAATGATACTTTCATATACAAAATATTCTAAAAGAATATCAAAAATTACCATGTATAGTGTATAATCACTAAGTATTCCTCTCATTTGGAAATGGAACAGAACAACCAATATTGGATAATATAAAAAAAATAAAATTTTAGAGGTTATTTAGTTTACAGAAATAAATCTATAATAAATATATGATTCATACCCTTAAGGATGTG
Organism: Viscum album; assembly: GCA_963277665.1. Classification (NCBI taxonomy): domain Eukaryota; kingdom Viridiplantae; phylum Streptophyta; class Magnoliopsida; order Santalales; family Viscaceae; genus Viscum; species Viscum album. The sequence continues at coordinate 1,478,657,847 of OY728136.1, forward strand.
TTTGAATCCCAAATATAAATTTAATATTTGGTAATATTTTAGACATACAAAATGTTTTCTCTATCAAATTCATTATCAAAACTATTGAGGAAATAAAATTTTGGAAAAATTATAATTTATATATTTTGAGCCAAACTGAATACAATATGTATAAATATATATATTTAAAAATAAATATGTATTAGAATTCAATATATTATAATAACTGAGAGAAATATATTTATCAAAATAAAATGAAAATTCAAGCATCACAATTATTCCCAATAAAAATCCTATTATAGGCACTATAATATATCATTTTTATATCATCATAAAAATTTCATGACAAAAAAATGATAAAATCCATTGAGTTGTTTTCCAACATCCAATACCAAAGAAGAATATTTTGATAATCCATCATGTCCCAAAGAAGCATCATGTAAAACAATATGATATTTTACTAGTTGATAATTATAAAATATTCCTTTTACTTTTATAATATTCTTATCAAATATATAAATTTATTATAATTTAAAATGAAAAAATAAAATTGACATCAACATGAATTACATAGGTTTATCTATACACACTTCAGTTCGAATTTATTGAGCTTTTTCATGATAAAAAAATTAACATCAAATTTTTTATAATTAGGGACCTTGTCTATAAGAAATGGTAAACTTGTTGATCTATATATATTTTCTTTCATGGAGATCCATTTCATCACATTGTATACTTATTGATCATGATTTCCATCCCCTATATAACATATAATCAATTTATAAAATATAATATCTAGAATCCTCAACTTATAGGTCACGATTGATGAGGTTTTACAATATAGGAGGTGTGGTTTTTTGATATTTATCTACATATAGTAGATTGGGAACTACATGTGGAGGTGTATGAGTGGAATTTGTAACCTAAGGTGGGGGGATTTTTATTCTACATGAAACTATCAGTGCATTTCATAAATTCCAATATACTAAAGCATTAATCCTATCCTCTATCATCTCACTCATCTCAAAATATTTATCTACAAAATCATTTATTTTTTCATTATATACATCCACATTTAATGAAACTCCAGCATGAACAAACACATTTTTTACCTTTAGACATGTTTTATATTATCCTATTAGACATGGGTGTTTAGGAATTCCCTAGAAAATAAAAAAAATATCTGTACAACCCTTAGGTATGAAGTTCACCATTATTCTCTACTCCCCAAGAGAGTCAATTATAGAATATTTAAAAAATTAATTTTTAAAATCTCAATATATTAAGGGATCAATTTAATTAAATGTCATCAATTAATTATATAAATCCTTACGATAATATCAGCTAAGTCCCTTGAATATTTTATATAAATTTTCCCATTTTTCTCATTGAGTTACTCTCTAATTTTTCTATTATACTAGGGGGAGACCATTTTTAAGAATTAAGTCTCATCTCTAAATTGTGTTTATATTTTCAGCCATCATTTTTTATTCCAATACTGAATACCCTAGAAAGGATATTGTAAGAGTTTATAGATTTTGTTTTATTAGAATACTAAATGAAAACTCATCGATGACTGTAAATATATAATAAAAAATTATTAGTATAATTATTAGTATAAATTTACATCTAAAAGAAAACACCTAACATACCAAAATAATAATATTTTATAAATTAGAAAAATAATCCATATATCCATATCATGAAATTTATATATTTCAGAAGGATATTATTCTTATATTTCTAATGAATAAAATCCTCTTTGAGGTTTGATTATAAATTACATCATCTCCTAGTATAATTATCAAATCATTTTGTAGTAACAACTCAATTTTTAGGTATTTCATATGTCATTTGATAAGGAAGAAAATATTATTAATTTTAATAAAATTACATGGTATTTAACATAATAATATATTACCATTCTATAATTTTCTCCCTTAACTGATATATTTTAATTTTTTTGAAACTTATCAAAAAGTAATTCAAAATAAATACATTTCCCTAATCTTTTATTGTAATAAAATATTTCAATTTATTTGAATTTAAACCCCTATAAATATTATTATCATCAATTTCAATATTTATCCATCGATCCAAATGATATTCCACTATTAATTTTCGTAAACGTGCACTGGCACATTTCCTAAATCCACAATCCATCTCTATCTAGGAGGAACAACATGCCTCATGTGTAGAAGGATAAGGAGGCCCCATAATAAAAGTTTGTTTACAGTCCTCCCCTAAAACACAAGGCGACTTAAATGTTTTATCAATCATTATACATTAAATACTCCTAAAATAATTTTCAATATATATATATATATATATCCAAATATTACATATAGGCTGTTACAAAAAATAAAAAATTAACCAACAAATACTAAACATATATGTACACATTTTTTTTTTGATTTTTTTAATTAGTTAAATAAAATGGAATTTTTTTTATTAAGAGTTAAAATGAAGAAACAACGGAATATTAAATTTTTGTAAAATATTAGTTTTATCCGAGTAATAAAATAATTTTTAAATACCAAACATTAATATAATACAAAAAATATTAACAAAAAACCAAACATTATATTATTTGTTAGATTAGTTTATAATAATACTTAAATAATATTGACAGTATTCCTTATATTATTCATTGTCAGTAAAAATATATTAAATAAGAATAAAAATATTAATGAAAAAATATAATATATAAAATAATTTAAAAGAATTTATATAAGATAATAAAAATCAAACAGTTATATAAAAAGTTGAATAATTTAAAAAAGATTCTAGAAAATCAAAAATCAAAACACATAAATTATCATATTTTCAAAAATTATATATTTTATATAGAAAAAAATAAATCCAGCATATATATCGTCATATAAAATTGAAAAGTTCAAAAATAAATATATAGAATTTTTCAAAAAAATATTAATTAACTAATTGTATGTTTTAAATATTACCTCCTCATGAATTGTCCCTATGGAATAAATCTTTTCTATGACCTTCTCACCAATATTCTCTGATAGTCTTTCTTTAGATGTTGGAATCTCATGAAATTAGTAAGTTTAGCATGTCTACCATAACCAAAATACTATTTTCCTTGTAAAACGAAGGACCAAAAAACATTTTATGGATTTAGAATATTGGAAATTTCTTTTGAATGTGCTTCTTTAATAAAATGATCATTTGTTTGTTCTATTAAATTAATATTAAATAGTGTTGTACCAAATTTATCACATTTGAAACTATTTATATATATATACCCTTTCATGTTAAACAATCAAACTCAATATTTAATTTAATCATCCCCTCATGCATCATTAATAATTATATAATATACTCATTTCAGGATGATTGGAGTTTTTCCATGGAACTCAAATAATTAATTCCTTATATGAACACTAATTCATAACTATTATGAACTACATTTATATTGGTATAATAATTGTTATTAAGTTAATATCTAATAATTTCATAGTTATACAATGTTATCATGTTTAAAATTGGACCTCATACTTAAAATTAAAACAAATCTTATACATCTAATTGACCATGCATAGTGTTTTTGAACTGTTTAAAAAAATATGATCTTTTAGAATTAACTTCTCAATCTTCCTTTTATAACATTGTTTTAACACATTAGTATTAAATGTTATAGGTGATTATCCTTTATATATATATTTTTATATTTATAAATATACATAAATTATCTATTCTCATATTAAAAATATTAGTTTCATTCTATAAATCTCATTTCCCCATAATAGACTCATTAATGGGGAGATATTGGAAATCTAATCTTCTAAATTATATAAATTTAGTTTAAAAACTTATTTCTTTAATAGAAATATAAATATAGAAAAATTTGGTCACCACATTGGTAAATATTTTAAATATATCACATTAATATCTTCATAGAAATTTTTAATGGAAATATCCAAACATGATAACCTTCCTAAGAACCTTTTAAATACCATGATATCTGAATGAAATATTGTGGAAAATTCATTTCTTTTTGAGAAATTATATAATCATTATTGTTCTCCAAATTGGTTGATGAATAAGGATATACCACTTTTAAAAAAATATATAATTCATATAAACACTCCTTCTTGACATTACTTCTGATATTGATGGAATGTATTCAAGAAATTTATTCTAGTATGAACTCTTATATCATTACATGAATAATATGGAATTATAAGCCTATAATAATCTAATATTTTAGTTGCACCAAATTTTATACTTTTTTATAATAATCCTTTTAAAAATTAAATTTATAACCACCTCGTCTTAACAAACATGGATATTACTTCTTTTTAAATGAACATTGAGTAAATTACCAAATTATATGCTAAGAGACCACAAATGTTTATTATAATTGGATAAAAGGAATCAAAATCCTTTATCCCGATGAAATATATTCATCCTATCCCATAAATATATCCACCTTTAGTGCTTCTACGAAAAACCTTTCTTTATAACCTTAGGAAAAGATAATAGAAAAGTTGTGAGCTCAAATTCCAAGAAAGGGTAAGGAAAAGAGTCATATAATCATAAAAATATGTATAAGAATATGATAATGGGACCCTATAAATAAAATATGGTAACCTACCTATCAAATATAATTACATAGATCATGGAATACAGATGTCTAGTTCTTAAGACATGAATCATATGAAATAAATATAACAAGACATGAAATCAGAAGATATGAATAAGAAATGGAATTATGGAATACACATAATCATTTAATATGATTTCTATAGTATCCAAGGAATACATCAATGACTATCATAGTGGGCAAAGATATTTAATTAAATTGGTGAAGCCTAGTTCCAGCCCTACATTACTGAACTGAGTAAACCATTATTCGATCCCTATGTTACTGAATTGTGTAAACCCCTTTTTCCGGCCTTGTATTACTGAACTGAGTAAACCCTCATTCTACCAATGTATTACTGAACTGAGTAAACCCTCATTCCATACATGTACTACTAAACTGAGTAAACCCTCATTCCATCCCTGAAATCTCATGAGATATTAATCTTTACCTAATCCTAACATGTGGAAAGAGATAGGTTTCATAATAATTTTGTCATAAAAATAACCATTAAAAAGAGCAGGTTTCAAAAGAATATATACTTTAAATGTGAAATGCGTTTTATAAAAATATTACATATTAAGGGGAATTGGCTTTCATAAAGCACATGGAATTAATCACAAATCATTCATAAAAAGTATATGAATTGAACATTTTAATCATTCACTAGAAAGGCTCGAGTAACATCAATATATTTTATCATAGAGAGAATATAATTTTGAAATATACTCTAAAAAAGTTTCTTGATAAAAATATAATTTATTGTTTGAAAAAGGTTTTTTAATACAGAAAACCATTTGTAATTCATTTTCTTATAAAATACCATGAAATCTAACAATGAAGAGTTGAAACTATTTCAAAAACCCTTTTCCTTGAAAATAATTAAAATAATAATCTAAAAAATTTAAATACAGTTTACATTGAAAATATATTTAAAATACATTCTCTTAATGATTATCCATTTAAAAATTCAAATGGATATTTGAATAAATGATTACTAGTAAATCCATACATGTCGTACGTTGTCAAAAAAACATTCTTTTTTCACACTAAAATGGATCAAAAATTCCCTTGCTCAGAAATCGTCAAGAATATTACATTGTAGAAATTGTTAAAAGAAAAAATGGTAAAAACTTTTTTAAGAAATTATAATGGAAGTGTATAATATTCATGGAAACTCTTTTTAGAAAACAAATATTTCCGAACTATAAGAGGGTAATGTGTGGCTTTCCTAAAAACACATTCTAAACTAACATGTGTACAAAAGAGTATAAAATGTTACTAATAATTGATTATAATGTAAAATAATATAGGAGAAGTAAACTCGTGAATATTATTGAGAGATGGATTTAAATATTTCATCAAAGTAAGAATAAATAAAAACAATCTTGAAAAATAATTAAATTATCTCGATAAACTCTTATAACATTGTGGAATGGGATTATACTCTCTATGTAGGAAATGAAAATAAAAATACACTTAATATATCTTGAAAATAAGTATATTCATGATATAACATGTAAAATTGATGTATATACACCTCGAAGAAGAATTTAGGTGCATAACAAATTAAGAGTATCAATGAATGAAAATGGAGACAAATCAATTTTATAGGTTTGGTAACATTTTAACGTTAAACCCCATTAATGAAGGATCATGAATAGGGAATGTGATTAAAAAATATTTTAGGTATAAAATACATATCATAGAATCATGGTATGTATGTTCACCTAACAAAAGTAACGAGTTACGAACATAGCTTGTATCTCATAGAAATTTAAAGTGAGATGAAATCCCCTTACCTTTGGTCTTGACTCTCTCTGTAATTGTATAGAATTACTATATAATAAAAATATGGTTATTATAAATATTTTATAGAATAATATTATTTTATCTATTTCCATATATGGTTTGAATATATCCTTATATTACGTAGATGTTAACGATCATATGTTATGGTTTCATTTCATGTAATATTCGATTTGTTCTTCACTTGTGTCTTAATTTGTTATATCGTTGATCCTTATACATATATCATTATTACAAAATGTTTAAAATGATAAAAATGTTAGTTAAATACATTTTAAACTTATTATAATAATTTATATCATATATAAGTATGAAATGAAATACAACATTCACGGATATGGTCAGCCATACGTACATGAACATTGTTTCTGTTTTTATTATCCCATTGATAGAAAGTATTTAAATTGTATATTTATATATATGTATGTATTTATATATATCATTAATATAGTAACATTAATATTTAACATATATAATATAACTTCATCAATCCCATCCTTAATATATTCTATATAGTTTGTGAATAAATCACAATGTTTTGAGGGGGCAGTAATCTACACATTCACAAACGAGATTATCATATAAACACCAAATAAAAGGTAAAACGATTCATGTTTTAAAAGTAATAAATAATATTAATGACATGATACATAAAATACATAAAATATATTAATATGTTATATATCAAAATGGAAATTATGGTCAGGGGTAAAGGATAAATGAAAAATCATTGTTTCATGAGGCAGTAGTTCACCATACATAGAAACTGTATATTCAATATAAATTTCAAGGATGTGTGTGTAAGTTTAGGTAATAAAAACATCCCAAAAAATTATATAATATGGATTATACTGGTGTTTTCACACAATAATAAAATAATTATAGATGAGCGAGTTTATAATGAAAATAGTGTAAAGAAGCATTAAATAAAACATTACCTCTTAATCAGGTAACACATTTTGGTTTGTTGTAAAAGGATTCCATGAGAGGGTTTTATCCTAATAGAAGGATTAATAGTAGAATGAAGGATTTCTTTATGGTTACCTTACTAGATCTGGGATGAATGTAAAATGTTTGAGAGGTGTTCGGAATGGGTAGAGGTGGTTTCCAATTATAGGCATGAAAAATGACTCGCAAAGAATTTTATGAAACAAATTAGTTGTTCACATGTTCGTACATAAAACTATTTATCCCCAGTAAACAAATATAAAAAATCGAATGTTTTTGGACAAAATATGAATATACAATGGTTTTTAGACAATTTTCCAGGTCATTTGGGCTATTAATTTTACGTTTTAGTCCCTCAGTAAGCTTAATTTGGCATTAACTATTGTGATTAATTTAAATCAGTTTTACTAATCATTTTGGTACAAAACTAACATGGTCTTATTTGAAAAAAATTATCATATTTAATACAATGGTGTAAGTAATATTTTTTAAATTCCAAAAAAAAATTGAGAAAAATTAATATTAGTGTTTATCCCTCTGACGATATGAAATAACATGATTTTAAAGTAGGAAAAAATCAAATATATGTTAAGATATTATATTCATTTTCAAAGTAAAAATATATTTAATAGAATTAATAGTATTAATTTTCATCTAATTGTACCCTGAAATATATTTATAATATTATTTAGCATTATCCGTTAATTATTAAAAGGGAGTTTTTAACTAAATAACAGTATTTTAACTATTCATTAAGAAAATGACATTTCTTAGAAAAATCCCAAAACATCACCCAATGATAATTTCAACGTTATGAATTAAAAAATTATGTTTATTTTATCAAATTCAATGTCTAAATTTCTCTAAAATTATTTTCATTACTAGAATCAGCTCATTTGAGAAAAAGTTATTTATGAACAAAAAAAGGACTTTACCAAAAATCATATATTTTTTTCAATAGGTTTTATTTATATTAAAAAATTATAATAAATTTTTTAAAATTAAACTATTACTATTTATATTATTATGTTTAATAGCTAATTTATAATTATCTTATTAAAACAATTATATCAATAAAAATAGACATTTCATAGAAACATAGTGTTGTGTGTATCATAATCCAACCAGTGTGGTGTCCATTGTACGCTGTGTTAGTGTTGCGTGCAACATACTAAACATTGGTGTTAAATTTAGAACAATTCATGTTGGTATTTGATATAGTGAATTCCATGATGGCATTCTATGATAAAAGAATGCTTTACCTAGTGTTTATATATCTATATATATTAAAGAACTATTTCTAATGTCATGTGAAATGAAAAATTAATTATTATAAGGTAATTTGTAAAATATCAGGGGGTCACATTCTACCCCCATTATTATAAATTTTTCTCTTTAAATTCATCAATATTGTCAATGAACTTATACTTGATAGTGGCATTCAATGAAACAAACAATGTAAAAATTAATACAAAAACATCCCTAACAAATGGATGTGTGGAACCATAATGTTTACCCAATGTAACATAAAACTAGGTTTCCATATATTAGAACAATAGATTTGAGTGAATATTAGACATGTAGTAAAGGTGTAAATATTTATAAGGATTGATTGAGTACATCAATCATAAACAAATTAAAGATCAATTTAATGTTGAGGGCCTCATAGTTATCAATATATGATGCTTCCAGAAGCCATTGGTTCAATATAATGTACGATATTAGGACACCATTTTTTCTATCAATTTAAAAACATTGAATAATAATTGATAAATTTTGATAAACAAAACTTATTTCTTGGGTTCTGCTTTGAGAAATTTCAAATACATCCATTAACTCATATAATGAATGTCTAGAAAATATGTATTATGAATGAAGCACTAAAATAACAATTTAAGAGATCTTAAGGCCCAGAAATAAATAAATATTCTAAATATTTGTCTCATAAAAAAATGAACATGAACTTAAAATAAAAATTAACTCAACTCGTTCCTAAAATATATTAATTCATCCAAAATATACATTAACAAAGACATTGAGTAGGTCTGTGGTAAAAATTTAAACCCTATCATCCTTCGGTCATGGGTTCAAGATCCATGTCCTTGCCAGACTTGATTGGTTTCCACCCAAAATACATGATTTCATTTTACAAAAAAATATAAAATATGGACATTATTGAAATAATTTTAATCACTGGTTATCCATTTAACCAAGTTTTTCAATAAAAACTCAGTGAAAAAATTATTCCTCCATGTTTAACATAATCCTTTCTTGAATGGATAACCTTAGTACCCTTTGGAAATATCACAATTAAAAACCTTATAAAGAGATTCACCAAATTGGATTATCATCAATCCCTCTGTATCAAAAAGTATTTCCTGGTTGTAACATTCCAATCATGTGAATACCCTTATTGTATATTCCCTTGAAACACAGTAACATTCTAAATTACATTAAATCCTTTTAGAAAACATGCATTATTCTTCATTCCAAATTATATTGGATTTAATACTTAAATTCAAAAATATTGTAATCTTCAGTAGTGGCATCAGAAACCACCAATTAATATGACCCAACATAGTTACAAGGTAATCAGTACGGTCTGATTTACTTATTCATACCCCTAGTATCATTATCCATACAACATTATATTAATATAAAGAATATGTTAAGGGTATCCTTCCCTTATCCATAATTGTTACATTCATGAGATAACGTTCTAATCCATCGTGACAATTAAAAAATTATTTTTATTCCTTAGAAAAAAATAAACTGAACAATCCAAACATAATTCACCATTGTTAATTGTATAATCCAAATACCTAATTTTATTGATTACTTCATCATTAATCTATTAACAAGGCTACATCATACTATTATATAATACCTCTTTACATTCTAACTTCATTTTTAGTCTCATCATCATCAGCAATGTATCCCTTACTTGTACCACCTTGATGATTCTCTTGTGTACCATTCCTCTAAGGACATTTAGTTACATAATGACCATTTCCCCACACATAAAACACTTATCCTTCTATAATGAAATAGGGAAGCAAAAATTCTCATCCTTTTCATTAACAAAATTCATAATTTTTCCCTTGTAGTCACTCGGTTTGTGAACTTATTTTGTATAGTCAAAACCCCATCTTGTTCCTCCAGCACATTCAAACAGGTGATTCATTCAACGTTATTTACATAAAGGAAACTAGATCTTCTTTCCTCCATTATGTATATTACCTGAACTCTTAGTGAACTACATATTTATAATCCTTGGTGAGTATGGGATTTCATTAAGGTAAACATTGTTAATCTTGTTCTTGAAAATTGATTATGAATGATCAAAACATCTTTAATTATTATGATAATCCCTCTTAAATGATCATCATAAACTCTTCCATCACCTTCATCATTAATCAAGTTCTTTCTTGTTCTCTCCTTTTAATACTATCAAAAGCATAGTGTGAGAATTACATATCATAATAGAAACCCACATATTCAAAAAAATATTTCATTATAGGATATCTAAATCATGTATCATTATTTAATCCACGACACCTTAGGATTATCATTGGTTATTCATTGTCAACTAAGGTTTAAATCAAACATAATTTTTTATGATGTGTTTTTTAATTCCTAAAGCATATCCCCTGGGAGTGTCAAACTATGTGTGCGACAATGCCCATAATCATGTACCAGATTACCCTCAGTCAATCTAGAAATATATTGTTGGAGTTTTTACACCTAGGTAAATATGTTCCAGAGGAAAGTCCACCTTTAGTATATATAAAGGGATGAATTTCTTGGAAACCACTCACTCTATCCTTTTCAAAAATTCTAGTACATTTCCCTAAACATTAACTTATCTTTAAATATGTACATATAGATATAACTGGCCATATAATTAGAAATAAATATAGTGATCTCACCAATATTTATCTCCCTTATTTTTATAGGTTGACTAAATAATTCCTTTGATACCATCTATAATGACCATGGATTAACATTCTTGGATATTATAGATTTTTATATGAATATTCATTACATTAAAAAAAAATACAAGCTAGAGGACTATAATATTTTAGTGTCTCTGGAAACATGGAATCAAAATATTTTATCCTTCTGAGAGATCGTCACCATCCCCCCAAAAGATCTCCATCATTATTAATTCTACCTAAAACCATTAATCATATCCTGAATAATGGAAAAAAGAAAAGTGGTTAGCTCAAATGATCTATAAGGGAAAACAAGGGTAAAATTTAAGCATATACATGAGTATTAGGGTATGCGAATGTGATCCTAGAAATAGAAGATCATACCCAGAACACTAATAATCATAATATAGATCACGGTAGAAATATTGGATATTCATAAGACATGAATCATATGAAATAAACAGCGTAAGCCGGGATATCATAACACAATAATAAGGCATGGAATTTATGACAAACATATATGCATATATTATGATTTCCATAGTATCCAAGGAATCTCCACCATGGGAATATTAGTTCAAAAAGATTCTTACTGAATTGGGTGAAACCCCATTCCAGCACTGTATTACTGGACTAATTGAACCCTCATTCCATCCCCATATTAGTGAACTGATTAATCCCCTGTTATAGCTCAGTATTACTGAACTGACTAAACCCCCATTCCTGCCCTATATTACTGAACTGAGTAAACCGTCATTCCAACCCTATATTACTAAACCAATTAAACCCACATTCTAGCCATTTCTATCTCATGTCATAGAAATATCTACCCAATTAATTGGATGGAGATATAGTTCCCACCAGTCACTAAATTAATTCATACATACATGTGCCACAAGATCATAAATTAACATATCAAAACCCATGAAATTTAATGGGTTTCATAAACATGTAAAAATATCATATCCTTTAGAAGATATAGGTTTTATAATCATTTAAATATAAATATAAACCGTGAAAAGTAGTTGGTTCTAAAATAATATAACCCATAAAGTCAAAATTTGTTTGATAAACATATTACCAATGAGGGAGAAATGGGTTTTGTAAAGACCTGGACATTAATCGTAACTCCTTCATAGAAAGGATATGAATGTATCATTTATATCATTTCCAATATATTCATGAGTAACATCAATAGATGTCATAATTGATGTAAAATAAATTATAAATATACACTAAACACATTTCTTGGATGAAATAACCATTATTTTTTAAAAAAGGATTTATAATATATAAAAGTATTTGATTATTTTTAAATTAGAAAATACCATGAATAATTTGGAAGAAGACCTAACATCATTTTGAAAACCTTTTTTCTTGAAAATATTTAAAAAATGCATCAAAATATTTTAATAAAAATATTCATCGAAAATAATATAAAATTTTAAATGGAAGAAATAGAATATTTTGAAAATTATTTCATTGAAAATACATTGAAAACATATGAATAAATTTTTAAAATGTGTTGAAAATAAATTTTCATGAAAACTTATAAAATAATCATGAAAACGTTTTGAAAACCATTTCTTTTAAAGCACATTTAATACATGTAAACAATTCTTGAATATATTTTTCAAACCATTTTCTTTGAAAATATACTTCAAAAATGTCTCTTAATGATTAAACGTTTATAAATTCAATGGGATCTTCTAAGAAATGATGTTAGGTAAATATGTACATGTCTTACAAGGTCAGATGACCATTCCCTTTGTATGGTAAAATGGATATAATGTTCCTTGTTCTAAAAGAAACAACAATATTCTCATGAAGAGATATGTAAAATAAAATATTGGTAAAAAATTATTTTAGATATTATAGTGTAATTGTATTATATTCTTGGAAAATATTTTTAGAAAACATTGATTTCTGACTAGAGATAGGGTAACGATGGGATTTCCTAAAAACATTATTAACAAAAAATGTAAAATATAGTTGAAAATTGAATAAATATATGATTATATTATTAAATAAAATAGAATAAAGAAATTAAAGACTATTCATAAGAGATGGATCAAAATATTTAATAAATGTAAGCATAAAAATAAACTATATCGAACAGCAATGAGATTGTCTCAATAAACAATTAAAACTTAGTGACTTGGGATAATACTATCCATGTAAGAAAATGAAATTAAATGGAGCATTAAATATCATTAAAAGAATTAGATTCATTTTATAACATGTAAAATTAATGTATATAGACCTCTAATAAGAGTTTAGGTGAATAATAATATAGGGGTCTCAAAAAAGAAAATTGAAACAAAATTTATTTTCTAATTTGGATGCTTTTGAAAGTTAAACCCCATGAAAGAATGAAAATCAAATTGGAATTTAAATACCCAAAATTTGATGTAAAATTAATATATAATAAAATAATGTGAATTACAAAAAAAAAACAATTTTTGAACATAGCTTATAACTCGTTGAATTTAAAAATGAGATGAAATCCCCTTACATTGTGTCTTGACTCTCTCAATAAACGTGTGGGATTCCTTAATCAATATAAGTTTATTATAAATAATTTAAAAAATAATATTCTTATATTTATTATAATATATCGTTTGATTATAACCATATATTACCCTCTTGTTAACGATTCCATGTTAAGGATTAATTCCATGTAATATTGTCTTTGTTCTTCGCATGTGCCTTAATTTTTTATATCATTGATCCTTATAATTATATTATGATTATAGAATGTGTAACAGGATAAATATATCATGTATATACAGTATTTTTATATTATAATAATTTATAGAATATATATGTATGAAATGGAATATACTATTCATGGAGATGGAAAGTCGTACGTACGCATGAACGTTGTTTCTGTTTATATTATCTTTTTGAAAGAATGTTTTTAAATTTCATATGTGTATATTTGTATTCATATATATATAAATATTATAGTAGAAAAAATATATAATTCATATAATATAGGTTCATTAAACCAATCCTTAATACAATCTATGTGTTGTGTGAACGAATCACATCTTTTTGAGGGGGCGATAGTCCACACTTCCTCAAATGAGATTATCGTATTAACACAAAATAGAACGCAAATAGATGTGTGTTCTTAAAGGAATATAGATTTATAAAAACATAATAAATATAGTATTTTGAATATATAATTATATCTTACATCATAATGGACACCATTATTAGTGGTAGATGATATATAAAAAATCATTGTTTTATGAGGGAGTAGTACGTCAAACACAGTAACAGTAGGTTCAACATCAATTAGATGGAGGTGTGTGGAAATGTATGTCAAAAAATTACATACGAACAACCTATTAAATTAGGGATACTGGTTATGTCACAAAATAATGTAATAATGATAGTTTTGGGGATGTAGATGGAAAATAATAGAAAGAATCTAGAGAGAACATGTTACCTCTAAATTGGGTAAATCCTTTTGGTTGGATCCAAAAGGCTTCCTTTAGAGGTATTTTTAAAAAGGGAGGCTTCATAGTCGATGTGAGGATTATTGGGAGGCTACTTGGGATGATCTTGGACGAAATGAAATGGTTTGACAGGCTACATGGGATGATATTGGATATGTTTATAGGTCATTTTGGCCCTTAATTTTAAGGATAATTCCCTAATTAATCTTAATTTGGAATTAATTACTGTGATTAATTTTAATCACTTATATTAATAATTTTTATCCAAAATTCACATGCTATTTATAGATTATAAATATTAGACTAAATTAAATGGTTTTTATCATTTTTTTGAAATTCCAATCATAGAAGCATAAATATTTATATTAGTTCTAGTAAAGATGATGGGACGAACTAACTAGGTTTTAATGTTGTGAAATGTTTAAAGGTTTTTAATGTTTAATATTAAGTTTCAAATTGAAAAGTATTTTCGATGAATTATTTTATGTAATATAAATCTAATTTCTCTTTAATACATATTTATAATATTAATTTTCATTAATATTTAATTAGACATAAGGTAGTTTTTAGGTCAATGTACTTTTTTTATTATTCATCAAAAAATTTTGTTTCCCTGAAAAATCCCAAAAAAATCAACCTTTGATAATTTATACAATATGAATTCAAAAATAAATCTTTTTATCAAATTCTATTTTTTAATGTGTCTAAAATTATATTCTTTATTCGAAGTTCTTAATTCAAGAAAACAATGTTTTTGAACATAAAAAGGACTTTACGAGAAATAAAATTATTTTTTATCAATATTTTTATTTATATTAAAAACATTATAATAAAATTTAAGAGTATTTAATACTATTAAAATTAATATTTATAACCACTAGGTTATAATTATCTTATTTATATAACTGAAACAATAATAAGATATATTTCATAGGAACTCAGTGTTACATTTATCATACAGCAACTCAGTCTTGCATGTATCTTATTCCATGTAGATGTTGTGAGGAACATACTCCAAGACATTGTTTCTTGTCGCACAATCTATGTTCGTATTGTGTGTAGTGTAATTCAAGTTGGTATTTCATGTGAAATTAAATTTTTAGTTTGTGATTTAATATATATATATATATATATAACTATTTCCAGCGTCATGTGAAATGAAAAATATTGAAATGATAAATTAATTTTAATTAAAATATTTCTCAAAATCATGGTGTGTTAAAAAACCCTAGAGAAACAAGAAAAAGAATTTATCTATCACAAATAATTTATTAATCACTTGATTTATGAATGTTTATCTTCCATGTGGTGTGATAGTTTATATCAAATATATTCTTATTGAGAGTGATTTCAAATTTTTGGTCATCTAATATTCATTCATTAAATTAATATTTAACAAAATCTATTAAAAATATATAATATATTAAAATAAATATTCATGAAATTAATATTCTATTTGGCCTCATGATATCTCTAACACAAAATAACAAAACATATTAATCCTATATTCAAAATATTTTAATCATGATTTGATTTATTTCCTTTCTGAATTTGGAATCAATTATTTTCACATCCTCAAAATAGTAATCATTGGAAAATGTTTTTTCTGCAATATCAAAATTTTATGAGGCTTTGAATTTATTTTTTAATGTTTGATAAGAGTGATCCATAGAAAAAATACTTTAATGACCCATGTATAATCTTTTTCTTCCATGTTGTAGTTGATAAAATGATGTATGCTCATCAAAAATTGGACAAGAATTATATCCCTTGAAATTTTATATGATTAAATATAATACAAAATTCTATTATATACATTCGAAATAAATATTGTAAGAATTTTAAAATGACCCATTTAATAATAAATATACTCTCTTATACATAACTCTCGTAAATGTTTGAAATTATCAGTTAATGGTAATAAGATAAAATTAACTTATTTTAAATCATGTTTTAGTTGATAAATCATTAAAATAAACAAGATATATTGCATCATCATAATATATTAATGACATATATTGTAAACTAAAAACAAAAAATTAAATAAAATATGTTTTCTTCAAACTATTTTATAATGATTCATTACAACTTTTCAATTTCTTAGACTGAAAAATCTAAAAATATTTATGAATTTTATATAGTCTTAATAAATTTTTATCTACTATGGATATCACCCTGATAATGTAATATTATAATAGATATACAGTCATGTAAATTATATCATTACCAGTTATCATTATTTGAAAATGATAATAAATGTTTCAAATGTGGAATTATAGGATGTTATCAAAATTCCAAATAAGAATTATTTCTAACTACTAAATCATCTTATGATGCATCATTCAACTTATACTATGATGTTCCACATTTAGGCCATAGTAATAGGACTCCATTTGTTTCTTAAATATACCACATTAGTTTATGTATGGAGTTATGTTTTTTGTACCCACTACCCATCAGAATAATTTTTTTAGAATTATAATTTCAATGTGGAAGATTAATTTCATCATGAAGTGTGTCTTTCAACATCTAGGGAATGTATATAGATAAATATTTACCCCCATTTAGTTTCCCCCTTCAAATTAATCTACCATGAATGTATTGATAAAACAATAAATTTAGTAAAACATATTAAAAATATTTGTTTCATAATTTTTTTATTAATTATAATTTTTTTTTCATTCTAAAATGTGTCTACCTTAATAAAAAAATAATTCCCTTAATATGACATAACAAATTATCTTTAAAATCATAATCATAAATATTGTTAAATTATTTCTTATTTCAAAATTCCAGTTAAATGGATTGTAACTCACATTGAAATAATGATATATTAAACAATCCTTAGATTATGTACCATTCATATTTATCAAATTTAACAATTTTACGATTAGATAGGTAAATCAATCATTAATTTAAAATTTTCATCTATAGAATTCAAAAATTCATCTACAGATTCCTCGTATTTATTAGTTCTCAATAGTATAATGATACAATCTCGAATAAATATAATTTATAAAATCATGATTTTTGAATAATTTAAAATATATTGAAATTTATATTCCTATTTAATTTTTATAAATGAAAATAAAAAAAATATAAAATTATTCATATTTATGTGAAAAAAAGGTATTTTATTAAAAAATAATCAATTTGAACTCATATAATTATAATCAATTTGGAAAAAAATGTAAAAAAATGATTTATATAGAAACATTATCATTTATTTTAATCAGTTTGAGGATATAAAACATCATTATTCCGTATATTTATTAAGTAATTTAATAATTATATATTTATATTTTTATATTAAATAATGAAATACAAAAATATAGAAGAATAACATTAAAATGAGATAAAAATAAATAATAATACCTAATTAATAATATAATGAGACTCATACACATATATAATAAATTAAATTCATGGGTGATTATATCCATTAAGCTAAAAAACGTATTCCATACAAATAAAATTTAAATTTCAATACAATAATTATAATTTTTACCATTACAGTAACAAAATTATTTTTAAATGTGTACTATAATATAATAATGAAAACAAATAAAAAATTTATTATAAATATTCATTTTTAATCATTTAATTATCTATAGATAAAAATATTATTTTAATATCATTACAATCTTTAACCTAAGGTAACCCATATTTATTCTAAGGGGGTTTTCTCTATTTACTAAAATAAAATTGTCTCTATATTTGAAATATGATCAATAAATCATTTAATAACCAGTGACATGTTTTTTTAAAAGATTTACTGATTTCATGATCACAATAAAAATGTGTAATTACAATTTTCTAATAAATATATATTATCAATAATAATTATTCTATCACCATATTACAATATAACATCAAAAAACATGGTCAAAATGCCTAAAAATACCTTTTACACCCATTAAAAAGTAACTTATCATTACTTGAAAAAATAATTCATCAAGTTGTGTTTTACTAAGAATATAATATCAAATAATTACTTCATAAATGAATAAAATTCAAAGATTCATAAATAATTATATCAATAGGTACAAATCATGATGCGGTCTAAAATAGACACGATGATAGACACCTTAATGTACGACAGATTCTAGGGGTTTGAAATAAGGATCCTTCATCAGGAGATATATAAGTGTGAATATGCATATGACTATGAATTTTAATAAATCAACAAAAAATTAGATAACCATGAACCAATATAAAAAATGATGAATGAATCTATTTAAAAATTTAGTTTGATTACAATGAATTAAACCACCAACGTAATCTTAAAGCACCTAAACATCATCATAGTAATCCAAAATAAAGTTTAGTATAATATTTCATAGTGAAAAAATAATTGGTAGTAATAGAGGATTAAAAAAAAAGAAAACCTCATATCTCTAGAAAAAATAAGAAGGAATATCGAGAATGAAGAAAACAATTAGATGAAAATAAACAATGAAATACCCAAGAGGAATAAATGATGAGGCTCTAGGATAATATAAAATAGTACTTTTATGTATCTAATCTTTAATTAATATAAAAATTTTGATTTAATGAGTGTGAATTATTATGAGTATCAATGGGTTAGAATGTATAATAAATTAATATGAGTGGGTATTACTATGGGGTTATCTCAATTCATTTCCATGATTAATTCACCACAAGAAAAAATATATTATTCAATATTGGGAAAAAATTAAATTATTTTTGATGTTTAATTATGAAATTAATAAGGAAAAAAATAAATGTTATTTTATCTTTTAAGGATAGGCTTCTCAGAAATTTCATGGTTAATTTCTAATATGAATGTTATTAATCCAAACCATTTTATAAAAAATGAAATTTTTGAGGAAGGATGTATCATAATATATTAATTGAAATGTATACTAACACATCTATTAATGTTGGGACAAATAAGTATTTTATAAAACACATTGATATAGGAATATAATTTGTAATTTGAAATTGGAATAAGTTATCCAATTTCAATTAATAACAAAAATTAGAGTCATGGAATTGATAAATAATAATTACAAAGAGGTAATACACACATGTTCCCTTAATATATTGGGAGTATTTATGAATATTTCATGAAAAAAATAGCCACACAAAAGATTAATTTTTACTCTCATTCATGGATCAAAATTTTTAATAGTTATTTATAAATGAATTATTTTTTAATGGTAACTCTAATAACTACTAAATTATTAAGGGGTCTTCATATCAATGAAATATTATATTTTCATTCCCATATTAACCCATTGATTATTTTTGTATATAAATTATGATATGGAATTAACAATAATTATTTCAATGAATTAATAAACATATAATTTTGAAATAGAGTAAGAGTTTTTTAGAGTGTCATGGATTATTTTTTGATGTCCTATTTCATTAGAGAACTAAATGGGGCCCTGGATGCTAAATAGTTCTATGATAGAAGGTCAATACATAAGGATTGTCATGCCTTACCATATTCCTAATGCTTTAGACTAGAATAAAGAAAATAAATGTGTTAAATTATAGAAACTATATCCCCTAATTTTACAGAATCAATTGTAATCGAAATGAAAAGACAACCATATTATCCAAATTAAAACTACATCAAAGATAATAAAATTAATGTGTTAAATAATAATTATACTCTCATTAGTTTATGAATAGTGTACCATTTCATACATTAAAAAATAGAATACACTGTGGGTGGATCTCATATAGACAATTTTTAGGAATACAAAACAATGAAACAAATTCTAATCTATGGTCTTGCCTTATGTATTGATTAGTCCCATCATCCACACAACAATCCATGATTTCCCAAAAAATCAACCATCATTGGGTCACTTCTATGAACCTCTACCTCTGATCAAATAATATCGTCCAATTTAATTAATATTTCCCCAAGCAAGATCCGTGTGAAAAATATTTGTTTAGAATTAAAAAATAAACTAAATAAAAAGTCCACAATAACGTGTATATATGTGTTATATAAATCGAAATATTAATATATTATTAAAAAAATTATTAACAACCACATATTTCACAAATACAAATTTAAAAATTTGATAAAACTATATATTCCATGAGCAGTTTCATATGTCTCTATACAAATTATAGAAACTGATCCTCCACAGGTAACTGTATTCATAATGGGCCCCTCAATGAAAAATATTGATATCATTCAACACCTCCAAAACCTAATCTAGACAGTTTTATAACTCCCTTGAAAACACATTTATTCATAATAAAACCTCATGCATTGGTGTAGACATACATCTCTATGAGCATTTCTATATTTTCTTAATGGGTTATTTCTTTTCATTTGATAAAATAAAACAAAAAATTATTTTAAAACCATATTTATGTTTAAAATCCTATTAATGGTGCCATGGGAAACTAAATAAATTTTTAAATATATATATAATGTTTCTTTGTCTCATATTAAATACAAGCTAGAGTTATTTTCAATTATAACATATTTAAATTTGACAAATTCTATTTCCATTTTTTATAAAAAATCATTCACATGTATTACCAATTAAATAGAAAACTAGAAAAATCAATCCATTTTAGAAATTCTATTTAAACTACAGAATTTTTTGTTTTATGTGTGATATATCAATCCTACTCGAACCATATTTCAGTCATTCTTTATAATGTAATGTCATTATATTTAGTAACATGTGATCATTTTAAAACAAAACCTCCATGGTCTTATTAATGAACCATTGAAATCAACTAATATTAATTATCCATCTCACAATAATGAATATAGACTAATAAACCCAATTATCCATATAATGGTCTTAGTTTCCTGTTCCAAGACATTATTCATTTGATATCATAATTCCATTTAAATTTATGAACTTGACACAATTTCAAATATTACATATTTAAATTTACGATAATAAATTAGGGTTTGAATATAATTTTCATTATTATTGGGTATTCAATCATTTTTTTCCACAACAATCTATGTAAACAGAATATCCATTTAACTAGATCAATCATTGTATCCTAACCCAAACATCTATGGATATTTCTCGAACCATTTTGTCCATCTCTAGAGGCCATGTGATATTTTAAATTTCATGTAAAAGATAGACTTATAATATGTGGAGTCAACATGGAATCCCCCTTTTTAAGAGGTTATTTTAATATTAATTATAAAATTAATATAATATTGGTAAAAATTATAATAATAATTTTTTTGGTTAAATCATGACAAGGTTGGTATGAAAACAAACAGAAAACTATTATTTTAGAGTTTGGGTAAAATTAACATGCCATATACCATAACCATTAAAATATCTATAAAACATGTTACAAATTTTGTTTAAAATGAAATAGTTGAAAATTTAGAGGAAGAAACTCCATTAATATAATGTTTTTTCTGATACAAGTGAGACAAATCTAAAAATTGGAAGAAACATGATAGGGGAACTAAGTAAGTCATATCCATAACTTAAGTTATCCAACTTCTCAAACAAAAATGAAATCCATTAGGGGTAAGACTAATCTACAATGTGAATAGAGTGATGAGTATATGGTTTGAGTGTTTATGGATGAGGGGTGTATGAAAATTCACTTACATGTCTCTATAAGGATATATTTACAAAAAATAAATAATAATTTGTTGTTTCACACCAACACACAATTGGGATCTATTATAAGGCTAATGATCACATAGTTTTATTATTCTAAACATCATATCATCCTAGTGAGACTAGTAGGCCCCAAAGGAAACTTGATTTTTATTAATTAACTAATGATTTGATAGAGGATTAATGGGGGTACTGTACATGCTTTGGTACAGTCCACAAACTATCCAAAACCCACAATATTAATCCAAAATCCATCAAAACACTTGATAGTCTTTTATTTTGAATTAGACTTATCCATAAGGGGCCCTTAGATATGGAGTAAAAAAAATAAAATTGACCTGTAAAATTATAAATTATCAAGAAAATTTAACCTCCCCAACTCTACATGAACAAGAAATTGAGTTTTAATCCAAGAATAAGTAAGAGATATATGTATCCACTATAATAAATCTTCTCATGGTCCATGATTTATAAGGAATAATTTATAACCCAATGCTCATTGTAGTCATTCCCAAACCAAACCACAGAATATTCCTCCATATGGAAGAATAGTACTGTGAATTATGGTTATGAAAATTTATAATGACATGAAAATGATGCCTCAAATATTGTTAGTTTTCTTTGTTTACCAACATCAAAAGCCATGGCAGTCAATCACTGGCCATGCAAAGATAGTAATCTATCAGCAAATGATATCAACACTTGTGTGTTTTCTATAAAAGAAAACCATAAATTCACTATAAATATCATCTAAACATTAAAGTTACATATTCATTTAATTCTACTAAAATAACATCAATATCAAATCACCCTATCATCCATAAAAATATTGGTTGGAAAATTTCCGAACTCCACTTCCTTTAAGAACTGATATATAAATGACTCTAATATTTCACAATTTAAAACAATTATGACATCCTTTTGTTGTGCTACCTTAAAAGAACTAATATTCCATTTCAAATGTGTTACCAATGCACCCCATCATGGATCCTTCAAATATGAAGTAATGTTATGATCATCTTATTATTCAATTTATTTATAAACATTAGTTCTAGTCTAATATTTGTGGTTAAACATTTAACATGCTATATCTAACTCCATGTCATATCTTTGGAACTAACACAACCCTCATTCAAATCACATGTGATATTCCCTAAGAATCACAAAGGATATAATCAAAATCCAAAATAAAACTAACCCAACATCTCAACATATAATAATAAATCATCCATGTGTTCATATTTATTATTATGAAATAACAAGATTCACTATTACCACATAACAACCTCATATAAAAATGATATAAATACTCATTATCCTTCACATGTTAGGTTCATATCACCTAGAACTATATCCCCTACAACAATTGGAGTTTTATGTTCATTATATACCTAAAACATATTATTATATCCCTAGACCACACTCCATCCATTACTAAAGTTAAATGATAATTGGATACTATTTTATAGGGTTGAATCATTTGAATTCCCAACCATGTTGGTGTTAGGTGCTTATTTTTTACAATGCTTGTGTCAGCGTATGTTTTAGTGTGTTTTATTTTACCTGGTTTTTGAGTTGTTTTTTAATTTACATGTGAATGATTTCATTGGACATAAGTATTTGGTGATGAAATATCATACATATTTTATTTTTAGAGGTGACCATGAAAACTATTTTTTCTTACACAACACCTGATGGATATGGTTTAGTGTGTCTTCATCTCGGTCCAATAAACTGATAGAAAATAATTATTATTTTATAAGATGACAATATAAAGGATAATATGGTTGATTTTTATGGGTTCCCAATGTCTATGGTTGATTTTATGGGTAGATCTAGGGAGATAACATGACCGGTCTTGGTTGATACATGGAGAAAGAATAAGAAGAGGATATATCGAATTAATAAGAATTCATTAGGGGGAGAACCACATCAATTATTATAATGACACCCATTAGTTGGGAATTTAAGGAGTGAAAAGGAGGGATAGAATGTTGCAAACAATATAAAAATTATTTAAGGTTTTTTCACCGTTTATTTACTATAATTTTCATCTATTGAATGAGTTAAATTTATTTTGAAATGTAATATATCACAAACTAGGACAACTGAGTGGTTCCTAGAATAGTGGTTACTACATGAACTCATGTTAACCATCCAAAAACCAAGACCCTGCAAAATAGAATTTATTCATAAATGGTGGTGTATGTAGATAATCATACAATCTATTTTGAGGTATAAATAACATTGAAAATATTACAAAATCAAATGAACATGATTCAAATAACATTTTAGGTAAGAAAGTTTATGTGAATAAATATAATTTTAAGACAAAAAATATTAGAATAGTAGAGAATGGAATACCTTGTATAATATATATCCATCAAGGAAGATCACATAGTGATAATGTAATGATAAATAAATAAAACTAAAATAACGATATCAACACCAAGATGCACCCGATTCATGCATTGTCCCAACATAAATACTATACTCTAAATATAATGAATAAATGTACTATGATCATTACGAAAACATTGAATTGTACCTATTATCAAATTGTGTATTCTTAGAAACCCAATAATGATCCAAGTAGGGTGTAACTACTTGTTAGTCAGACACCACCAACTACATCCATAGATAACATGTCTCTAACAATGTGCATGTAAAATTAATACATATTAATAGTATAAAACTATATAAAACTATTATTAAATAACCACTTATTCTTGAGCTCTATGAATTATCCTTGATTATACCATACCTACATCAACCCATTTTTTATGCTACTATGTATATCATGGTGAAAATTCCTTTACATTTTATGTCAGGGTGACTAAATCAGCTCATTTTTTAAAAAGGTTGGTGATGAATCCTCATTTTATTATTTAAAAAATGTCCTATTTGACTGGGAAGAGGTAGACCCATTATAAAGCATGAAGGTCCAAGGCCAAGTGGCCGGAATACTAGGCTTGAAATTCAATTTTTTTGCCGAGAGAACCTACTGGTGAATAGTACTTCTGTAGTACCTGAGCTACAACATTACCTCCTACAGTACCACTACCACTACAGTTCCTCCTACAGTACATCCACTACAGTTCTTTCTAGAGTTCCTCCACCCTATAGTATCGTTGTCGCAACAGATTAGCCACTGCTATAGGGCTGCTATAGTACCCTACTATTTTTCCCTACTATAGTTAACATAAATTTGTCCCTGTCTAGAATCGATCCAAGGTCTTTTGGATGCCAAGAATGAGCTTTTAACACATGGCTATAAATATTTTAAAAAAATAAATGTATTTATAGACTCATCTAAGAGTGTTTTCTAATTAGTCTATTGGGATATTTCTTATTATTATATAATAAAATGATTAAATTAATATAAAAATCTATTTGATAAAATTTTATTTTTCATGATGTTGATTACAACAAAACGGTGTAAAAACACCTAAAATCGTCATATTTTTCGAATGTTTAAGATCTCTATTAAAATAATTTCACATATAATACTACATACTTCACTTATTGGAATTTTCAATTATATAAATCATTTCTCTATGATATATAACACATTATATAGAAAATTAAAACCATATATTAATTTTAAATGTATGACTTGTCACATATTCATTTTTTATTTTCCCCGAGTTTTATCAATCAATATATACCACATTTCATTCATTATTAACTAATTAATCACATCATATCAGTTTAAGCGTGATATTTTTATTACATAAACTCTATAGTCATATACATCAACCGTTTCAATCAAAACCCATTAATAAACCATTTAATAATTATGAATTTAGTATCTAAAAAACATATTACATTTAAATGACATAGATATATGATTCCATATCACGAAAATATAAATTCGAAGAGCCATTTGAGAGAATCAAGCCAAAATCATTTCACAATTTATAAACATCATTTTATAGAATTGCATGATGCTTTAAAATTACATTGTCACGATTATTGATTATTCATTAATTCCATTTCATAGTATATGAAAAAATAATTCTAAATGTATTATAACATATTTTAGTAACCCACAGAAACAAGTATATGTCACCCAAATGATTTCCAATATAAGAAGTCAAGGTGAAATAAAAAATATGTATTCAATGTGAAATTCAAAAATATATAATCTGCATTAAATCAACCATTATTATTGGTATAATTAATTTTTATTTGGAACTATTTATTTTAATTTGATAAATATTATCATTTTACATTAATTATGTTAATGGGTGGAAAATCCCCCAAGAATTCAAAAAGTACCAGTAAAAAACAATGAGAGAGTATGGGAAAAATTTCAAACCACCTAACATCACATTATAAGAATTCATAGATCAGATTTGATGAGTTTACTTGGTATAAAAATTTTTAGAAGTATATAATTTCATGTGAAGATAGTATATTGACAAAAAAATTCAATAGACAATAAGATTAG
The DNA here is from genome assembly GCA_963277665.1 of Viscum album. Lineage (NCBI taxonomy): Eukaryota > Viridiplantae > Streptophyta > Magnoliopsida > Santalales > Viscaceae > Viscum > Viscum album. Next base: position 1,478,684,648 of record OY728136.1, read on the forward strand.
AGAAAATCAAGAAGTCTGATCTGCTATAGTTGTAACCATACCTTATTCTAAACAAGGCAATGGAAATAAATGAAATATAATAATATAAAATATATATCATCCAAGGGACGATAATGAGGATAGAAAGGAAAGAGTTAAGGGTTTTTTATAGGGGATTAATAAAATATTTCTAAAATGGGATTCAATATTAAATTTCTGAAAATCCCCTTGGAAAACCATCTAGTATGGAAACGGATAACCGTTAGTACCCACAATCATGTTAGTGTTCCAATGTCCACCTATTATGTCGATATTTCCTCCAAGGATCCTTGATTTCCACCATAAAAAACATGGATCTGTAATAGATAGAAAATGGAACTATATAAAATTTATTATAGTTTCCATCCACTATAAAACCTCATGTATGTTTCCATTATTTCCCCACATTTCCAATATAATTATTTTTTTGATGATTTCATTCCAAATTAATTTCTCTCTAACATTGATGATAACATTTTTATGAAATAAAAAACTATATGAAGGTCCAAGGTCATACATAATTCTAAATTTATGGGATATCTATTAAGGAATTCGTAAATCCCCCTAATTTTATAATCAAATTTATTGTGTAAAATTTATTTATTCATAATTGATATCATTTTAATTATATTAATAAATATTCTTATATGGGAATTAAATATACAATGTTGGATTTCACATTGACCTAGAAAATGTATTTTTTTGATGAGTATCCTAATGAAATTATAGTAATGGATATTTTGTGGTTTCTTAACAAATTAATTCACATTCACTAAATCTTCAATGATTTATTAAATATATTATGATTTCTAATTGAATTACAGAAGGTTTTTATTTTCTTCTCTTCATTTAGGAATATAATTAGAGATATATATGGTATATTTTATGATTTATTGAATGTATTTTAGATATTTTGAGAGTCCTAATTTGATTTATTGAATTTATATGGACATTTTATTTTTTCTCAAATTCTTAGTACACAATAAAATAAAGATATTTTATTACACATAAAAGTAAACATGAATTTTGATGTATAATTTTAGAAATGTGATCATTGAAAAATGATAATTATGAAACTATATTGTAGTTGACTATATCACTATATTAGTGACTAAGTAGGTTGTATAGTATTTTGAATTATGGGTTTGTTTCATTTGACTTAATTTATGAGTCATTCCTACTCTATAAAAGTAATTTCTTGTTTCAAATTAGTCATGGAAATTACATATTTCCCTGGATGTAGTGTATGAGTCATTAGAAGTTATCTATTATTCGTAATAAGATGTGTACAATCCATTTGAACCGACATAAAAGTGATTTCATCTATGTATATGCAATTCTCTTTCTGATTTAATGATTTTTCTAAACATTTATATATTCATGATTTCCATAATTAATATTATAATGAACGAAATAAAAAATATATAATACATGATTTGATATTTATTTATTAAAATGACTCATTTTTATTTTGATTTAACATGTATGAGAAACCAATGATAATTATATCATTAAGGATAAGATAATTGTTACGAAAAATAAAATGACAATAATTTAAAGAAAATTTGAAATTATTGGAGGTTAAATTAAAAGAATTATCTAATGTTTAATGTTATTATGTTGATCAAATTTTCTATAATCACATGATTTTATTTCAATAATTAATGATGATATTTATAGATTTTTACACTTTATGATTATTAATTAAGTAGTTCACACGTACTATAAGAAAATTAAAAAACAATCTTAAATTATAATGGTCCAATTAAGATAAATAGGATACCACTAAAATGTATAAATGTAATTCAAGAAAACACTTTTTCATGATCACTATTCATGTTGATCCTTATTGGAGTCATCCCAAATATTTATTATATATGTCACGACCCATCCTCAGGGCCCATGCCGTGACTAACCCAAGCCCGCCATCCATAGGCCAGGGGCTGGTGACTAGCACCAAAGGCGTAAATCCCGATAACTGGGAAGGCATTGCCTTTATAAAAGTAAACAAAACTCTACAGAGTACAAGAATAAGTAAAAAACTTACAAAAGAAAGTGCTAAAAAGTAAATGGGCCAAGATACAAACCCAACTGAAATGTACCACTTCAACTGAATGAAAGTACAATAGAAAAGACAAACAGTTGGAATAATAGAAGCAGCTCATGGGCCATCCACCTCAGATCCTACCTGAAGGGTGGGTACAGATAATACAGCTCCTGGATCATCCACCACAGATCCTACCTGAAGGGTAGGTAAAGATAGCCTCCACAATGCTCTCGCCCGTCTACCTCATCCGAGTGTCATCTAGTTGTGAAGTCCACCTCCGGATACTGACTCATCGTGAGGTCCACCTCCGGGTAGCGTCCAGTCCTCGAACACTCGGCCTCTGTCCGCAATGCCCATCGTCTGCAACCGACACAATGAGGTGCGGGCATAGCCCGTGCAAGGGTTAGTATACGATACTCAGTAGGGACCCCGAGACCCTCAAGGTCTCACTAAATCCAACAAGGATAACCACAAAGAAGGATCTAAGCAGATAACCCTTACTTAGGTATAAGTCCATACTTATACCTAAGTTACCAAGTAACCCATCTCAGAAACGAGGTGTCACACATATATGAAGTTGATGGATAACCACTACTTTGGAGTATGTCCATACATATAAATATGTTATCTAGTAACCCATCTCAATCATGAGGAAAACACAAAGGTCAAAGACTCAGCTCAAACCAGGATTTTCATTATCGAAACCGTAACTGCTGAAGAGCTCCGTCTCTGACGAGTACAGTGATCCTGTCATGACTCCAAGGTACTACTCACTAACCTAAGACTCATGAGGTACTCCTCCTGTCGAGTACTGCGGGTCGTCCACCTCACAATGTAGTTCTCCTCCACCATGGGTCTGCCACCGCACACAGTAGTACTCCCCCTCATAGCCTACAAAGGTACTTCTCCTATCGAGTACCGCGGGTCTTCCACCTCACAAAGTAGTGATCCTCTGTCATGGTTCTGCCACCTCACAAAGTAGTGCTCCCCACTGGGCTATGTAAGTCACTCCGAATCGAATAGGACAAGCAGTCATCAGGTCTCAGCCAGCTACACGATCTCCGTACTCCATACACTCGTCTCCGGGAGGGTCGCTCGACAAGATACAGGTCGATACTCCAAGTATCACAAATTCCCATGAAGAAGTATCTCAAAGGACCGCCACGTCATATGGGTTTCAACGCAATAGACGGCGCGTCAATTGGGCGACCGGTCTGTGAGTTATTAGCCTTTTCGTCCTAGGGGCCCAGTTGGTTTCGTGTACGAACCAACCCGACCATATCTCAATTGTACCCCGAACTAACATATGGTATACTCATAGGGACCGTTCCTCAACGTGATCACCAACACCGTTGGCGGTTCGTCAAACGGACGTCAGGTCTGAAAGTTATCGGCTTTTCCGTTCCAGGGGTCCGGTTGGATTTCGGGTTCAATTCAACCCATCCATACTCAAACTGCATCCAAACCTCGAGCGTAGTATGCCAAAAGGCCTGTCTCACTAAGAGAAATCCTACAAAGTCGTCGGCATGTCAATCGGATGTCCAGAGATCAAGTTATAGGCGTTTCCGCTCCAAGGGCCCGGTTGGTTTCGTGCTCGAACCAACCCGGCCATACCCAAAGTTCTATGAAACCTTGAGTGTAATATATTAAAACTAATGACTCGATCCAAGGATCGCTATGCAACTTACGGTGCGTCGATCGGAGGTTTGTAGCCCAGGATATAAACAAATGAACGAACCTGTCCAGTTTTTGGGGGTTTTGGGCCTGGACCGACCCGGCCCAAGACCCCCTGAGTCGGCCCGAACTGGGTTGTCCTGACTCGGGTCCGGTTCCAGCCCATTAGGGTGTGTCCTGGACCGGTGGGCACGACCTGGCGTAGTGCGCGCGGCCCGGCCCCGCCGGCGCGGCCCGACCCGGGGCGGCTCGGTGCTGGCTGAGCGGACGCGCAAAGGGGGAGCGGCTGCCCCCTTGATTGAAGAATTACCCCCATGAGGGGGCCTTCCGCTTAACCATCCAGGGGTTACGACCCCCGGTCCTTATTATGAAACGGCCGGCCCGGCCCAGCCAGCCGGTGCTGCTGTCATGGGACTACGCGGTCCCGTCCCTCCGAGGTGTCGGCGGCCGGCGGTTCCGGCAGCCCCGTCTTGCACCGCCGCGGCTTTGACCCGTGGCCTTGTCCGACCGGCGCCGCGTGACGGCGCCGTGCCCCTCCGCTGCAGACCCACTCCGGCCGCGGCCTCTTCGTGGTTCTCCGACACGGCGCGACGGTGTCGCGGCTTCGGTTTCCCTCAACGGCGCGGGGCGACGGCGCCGCGCTTCTTCTCCCGTTCTTCTTTCTTTCCGCGCGGTGCCGTTGCACTGCGCTGCCGTTGTTCGTGCCACGACAAACACAACATCAAAGGGGGAGGAGGGTCGTCCATGCTCGTGCGGTCCGACCTCCTCCCGTTAATCCAATATTAAGCGGCTAAAGAATTTGACTTTGGATTGGAAATAATATTCATGAACCAAAATAAAACCCCTACATCGATGTTGACGTCACACGTCGTCAAGTCGTGGAAGTCAAACAACGCGGTAGAAAGGTATCGATTCCATCGACGTCGGAAGAAGAAGAAGAAGAATGTTGTTGTTGGCGTCGGTCTCCACAGTCAGCGACTTCTCCCTTGACGCGGAGGAAGAGAAATGTTGATGGTCGTTCTTTATCGAGAACATTCTTCATCATTGGAGGAAAGGTCTCCCTCCTCTCCTTCTCCTCCTTAGCCCTCAACCAAGAAATTAAGCCCCCCAAAATAATAGAGTTTTCTCTCTATTATTTTTATGGCACTAAACCCAAGGGTTATCACTCATAAAGTGAAAAGACATAGATTAAATGTGGATAGATGAATTCGAAATGATTTTAATTAAAAGAATGGATTAATTCACTTCATTAATGAGGGAGAGTGGGTGAGTTACAAATTAAAGAGGGAGTTAGGGTGTTATGGGGAATGTGAAGTGGTGGGGTTTGTGTGGGCCCCACCTCACATTCAACCTCACATAGGTAGTTAGTAACTAGTGGCTTTCACCCCAACTCCCACACATAGGTTAAAACCAACTAGGATAGAAATAAAATTGTATCACAAATTTTATTCACCTTTTTATTTAAACTAAAAATTTTAACAACTCCTTCCGAGGAAACACATCTTCAGTAAAGGTCCTCTTAAGCAATTACCGGCGCTGCAGTTTCTTCGGTGCCCTCAGATTTCGATTCCGAGCACCGGTTCAAAAGTTAGAAAAACCCGCTCGTTCGTTCACTGATCTTACCCGAGATAAACTTCAGAAATTGATTCCGGGCACACTGGGCCTCGTAATCAGGTGCCGTCAAAAACCACATACTCATAAAATTCCAAATAAATTAAGAAAAATATTTCCTTGAAATTTCCGGGTCATTACATTACTCACAGCTCAGGGCTTTACGTCTTTGTAAACTTATAACACAAACTAGGGAAACAAAAGTGGTACTGAGCATGCATCTGAGCCTTCCGCTCCCATGTGCTCACCTGGATGATCCCGTACTGCAAGTGAAAGTGCACCAGAGGAATCAACCGTCTACATAAGATCCGATCCTGTCGATCCTCGACCCCCACTTGAACCTCCGTGAATGTCGCCCTTCCATCGACGTCCTACTTCCTGAGGTCGATGATGTGTGAAGGATCATGCACATATCTCCTCTGCTGAGATACGTGGATGACCTCATGAACCTGGTGAAACTGAGGTGGAAAGGTCAATCGGTAAACCACCTCACCTACTCTACTGAGGACCTAGAAAGGTCCTTTGAACCTCGGAGATAACATGTCGCCTCGACCACATCTCCGTAAACCTCATCGAGGTGAGACCCGTACAAGGACGTGATCACCATCCTCGAACTCTAGAGGCCTCCATTTCCTGATTAGAACTAAAACACAAAAATCCTACTGCCACGAGGGTATGGTTGGTCGACCCAAGAGTGATCGTCCAAACCCTCCTATGCATGAGTTTATCCTGTGCTGCCTGGGGTTTCCTTTTTGCTGACCAAGGAAAACCCATCCCGACATTGTAGTTAGACCACAACCTTTTTTCCTAATACAGTCAATCTGAGCATGAACTGTGAATCCAATCTATACCAAGACCAACGTCGTAAGGCCTCGACGTTGCCACCAAGAGATTCCAACCGAAACTCTTGTCTCGAGGGTCAGACCACACTGTCGGCATAAGTGTGATTATCGAGTCTCCTACCAAAGTATCTCCAGACGTGAGGGTCAATTCTACGGCTTACCAGAAACTCTAGGTCTGGGACGAGATTTGTGGAAGGAAGGAATGATTCATATCAACGTCTGTCACTACAGAAGCTATTAGTGGACACAGACTGTCCCTTAAATCAATTTTAGAGCCATTGGGTCATACTCCTTGACCGCATGCAGTCGCACTCTTCCCCTCCCCTCCAGCTCCCTGAGCATTATGGGGACAAATAAGGCGGGTGGTTGTAGCATGTTGAAATGTACACCACCTCATGCTGCTCTCCAAGCTCTGCCTCCATGTCTGCTGCTTCGCAGACTCATCTCTTCTTAATGCTTCCTATTATTGAAACATCTAACACGCCCGAGACTCTAAGACTGGCCCTGGTTTCCTGTTTCTTACTACACTGTGAAGTCTTCATCCGCTCCTGGATGATCTGCACCTTCTTTGCCAACGATCTATAAGAGCTACTAAGATTTCTCCTTTTCCAAAAAGAGAAACGCAGTCTCATCCCTTGGATGAACCATTCCCATTGCCTTATACAGTCAATCATGACATGAATGATGTATTCATTCCATGGATGACGTCGTAAGGCCTCGACGTTACAACCAAGAGATTCAACTGTCACTCTCGCCTCTAAGGGTCGAGTCACACTGTCGGCATCAGTGTGAGGTCCCTGGGTCTCCTCCAGTAGAAATATCGAAAGTGATGGTCAGGTCAACTGTTTTAATCGGGACCTATCAGTATCAACCAAACAAAGGATAAGGAAGAAAACATCACAATGATAAGTGCATTTTTATTATTGTAGCTCATAGTACAAAGACACAAATACAATAACAACATGGAACTAGAAGTACAAGGGTCAAAAAAGTATCCAATAGTTCGGATCCTGTCCACCTGCTTCCGGAGCTCCATTGCCTTGTCCACTGATCGGCTTTTGCTCAAGAACCCGCCGCTGCTTATGTCTTGGTGGGTCCTCCAATGCATGCGGATCAACTGTGCGGGGATTCAGACAGTCTGGTTCCACGTGACCCTTCCTACTGCAGGAGAAACAATGTCCGTTTCTGGCACTCCTGGATCTGACTCCACCCGGGGTGCCCCGCACAACCGATCCTATAACCCGAGATCGCCCATCTGCTGGTCTGGTCCTCTTGGACCCTTTCATCATCTGTCTGCTTCCTACGGATGACTCGGCTACTGATAGAAAATCCTGTGGCAAAGGCAGCAGATCCTTAACACGCTCAGGGTGTAGAGCCACTAGTACAAACTCCACCCTGAAAAGGTCTCGAAGTCTCCCCATGTGAAGGTCATCTCATCACAAAACTATAGCATCTAGCTCCACCATCTTCCTGCTACTTCCTAAAAGAAGGCTGGCAGCAAAGATCATCATGAAGTCCGCTAGTGTACCCACTATCCAGAAGACTTCTACCACAGCCTCCAGCCAATCCTCATCCGCCTGTGGGTCCATCTCTCCCCAGAACCTGGGTGGCCTCTGGCGCATGAACTCGTGCAGCGCGCTCAAGCGGCGTGTATCGCCTGCTACTGGGGCTGGTGGCATCGGTGGCCCAATGTATGGTAGTACCACTAGTGCCTCCACTGGTGTCTCAACAGTAAGAGGGCCCTGTACCAAACCCTCGTCACTCGGCAGGCTGTCAGTACGTATATCTCTCGGGGTTCTATCTGATCATCCGTGATAAGGCATCCTGAAATAAACAGACGAGACACGGTCAAATGATTTATACCTGGTGATCTGGCCTGGTTTGAGCTGTTTTAAGGGGAAAACCTTTGAAAACACACACACAATTAGTGTTTTCGTGCACTGAGTCGGAAATCACTAGTCAGGGTCCTGTTGTATGGATACGTCGGCCTCCCTCACCTACACTGGACTCCTTGAACTGAAAACCACACTTGGTACTCTTAACAGTATTGCTTCACAGAAAGAAAATATCAGAGTTATATGTTTTGCGGTAGAACCGACTCCTATGATACCAATTTTTCACAACTCGTCCTCAGGGCCTGTGCCGTGACTACCCCAAGCCCACCTTCCATAGGCCAGGGGCTGGCGACGAGCACCAAAGGGGTAAATACCGATAACTGGGAAGACATTGCCATTATAAAAGTAAACAAAACTCCACAGAGTACAAGCGGAAGTAATACACTAAGTACAAAATAAAGTTCTGAAAAGTAAATGGGACAGGATACCAACCCAACTGAAAAGTACAGCTAAAACTAAACAAAAGAACAAAAAAAAGACAAACAACTGGAAGAATAGAAGCAGCTCTTGGGCCGTCCACCTGGGATCCTACCTGAAGGGTAGGTACAGATAGTGCAGCTCCTGGATCATCCACCATGGATCCTACCTGAAGGGTAGGTACAGATAGCCTCCATAATTCTCTCGCCCGTCCACCTCCTCCAAGTATCGTATCGTCATGAAGTCCACCTCTGGATACTGACTCGTCATGAGGTCCACCTCCAGCTACCATCCAGTCCTCGAACACTCAACCTCTATCAACGCTGCCCGTCGTGTGCAACCAACACAACGAGGTGCGGGCATAGCCCGTACAGGGGTGAGTACAGGATACTCAGTAGGGACCCCGAGACCCTCAAGGGCTCACTAAATCCAACAAGGATAAAAACAAAGAAGGATCTCAACAGATAACCCTTACTTAGGTATAAGCCCATACTTATACCTAAGTTACCAAGTAACCCATCTCAGACATGAGGTGTCACATAGATATGAAGTTGACAGATAACCACTACTTAGGCATATGTCCATACATATAGGTAAGTTATCTAGTAACCCATCTCAATCATGAGGAAAACACAATGGTTAAAGAATCATCTCAAACCAATATTTTCAATATCGAAACCATAACTATTGAAGAGATTTGTCTCTGACGAGTACAGTGATCCTATCACGACTCCGAGGTACTGCTCACTAACATAAGATGTAACGCCCCGACCCCAGTTACCCAGAGTCGGTGCATTAATTACATAAATTGGCATGATCACAAGAAAGATCAAATCTCGAAAGACCGATTGGTTTAGTAGCCTTGTAAACACTAGATATATTCATAAGTTTTACATTACATCATCAAACGAAAAACTACTACAACAACATATTGTCTCCATAATCCACACTCATATCCCCACATAATATCCCTGCAGGTCATTCATAACTTACTTCTTCACTTCCTGGGAAAAATAAAACATAGAAAAGGGGTGAGCTCAAATGCCCAGTAAGGATAACAATATAGCGGAAACTTTCATAAATAAAAATAAACATTTAAGGCAATGTATAACTAAAACAAAAGCCTTTCAAACTTGAACTTTAAACATAGTATGGAATAAATAAAATGAAATAATGCCATTTAAATATTCACATGGATATTCTACTAATCAAATAATCACATGCAAAATCACTAACCACTTTCATAATGTTGGAATGTATAAAGCCAGACTATCATAACCACATAGCCAAGGCCTCGTGCCAAGACTACAAATAAGATTTTGTCAAGGCCTTGTGCCAACGCACTAGTTTGTCTCATGAGACCTACCAATGCATCGAGGAGCTATAGCGGGTCCACCCATCACATATTAAGTCCAATGCATTCCCATATGAAAAGGTTTAAACATAACATAAACATTCGTATTAAAACTAGCATACGAAATGTCAATACTTTCACCATAAACTCTGAATGGTATAAAAATAGCACATCCACAGTCAAACATATCACAAAACCTTCAATACAATATAGAAGTTTTGTATCATAATAAATCAACTTCAAATAATCTTAAAATCCATCAAAGGATGTTGACATAGATGAAATGAAAATTATTTTTAAAGAAATATCTCCTTTTATTTTGAAATCATTTAAGATCCATATAAAATAAAACATTTTCTTTGAAAATATTCTTATAATCTTGTAAGGGAAGCTTTGACGATTTTATAACGGCGGAAAATAACCGCACCCGCCTTATAAGTTAAAAAAACATTCTTATCTTAATTCTGTCGAAAAGGTTAAAAAGGACCTTGTTTTGAAAACGACAGAAAGATTCCTCTTATAAAAAGTAAAACAAGGGTATAAATGACTTTAACCCATATTCTTGTAAAAAAGTTTTGAAATACATTTTGAAGAAACATGGATGTGGATGATAATGAGATCCCAATAGATTTTTACTTTTAAACAACCTCGGATAAAGAAGAGATTGTGAAATAACCCTTACCTTGTACTTTTCCTTGGTTGGGGTAGGTTAAACTCTTGTATAATGGTAAAATAATTGTTATTAAACTATAAAAGAATCATATACATTAATATGATATCATATATGATCTTTTAATATTGATTTGATAATAATATCTTAGTATTATCGTTGTTTTTGGTGTTAACTTACTTGATTTATTTTATATGTTTTGTTACGTATGCCATGTTTGTAATGGATAGGTTGTATATTATTCATATCCAGAATGATATCAAGTCCTTAAACATCATTTTTAAATCATCAAATGATAATTATACTTGAATGGATACGATGGAGAAAGAATCTCATCGCGTTCGTGGAGACGGTAGTCCGTACGTACGCACGAGCGACAATATCATTCTTTTGATATTAAAATAATATATAAATGGATGTTATATCATATATACAGAATAATTAACATGTTATATTTATTATTTAAATGAGTTGCACATCATTATTATACCCATCCAAATAATAATATATTGAATAACAATTACACCACGACGTGGAGACGGTAAGCCGTACGTACGCACGTATGGTGACATGTTATTGAAAGAGTGGATAGAATACTGAATATGGTTGTACCATATTTATAATAACATCACAGTATATGTGAGATACTGGAGTTATTATTTTATAATGGTAAGAACAAATAAAGAAGAAGTGGAAGAAGAAAGGAACTTGAAAAGGCGTGGTGAAAGCATTACCTCTTCTTCAGGTTCTTCCTTTTGATTTGATCAAAAGGGATCCTTAGGTTGGATTTCTGATCAAACTAAGGCCTCTAGGTTGTAGTGAGGGAAGTTGGGAGAGTATTTGGGCAGGGTTTGGACGAGCCAAGTGGCTTGAGAGGTGTGAGGAATGAGTAGAAGTGGTCTCCTTTTATAAGGGAGAGGAGGGGCTCTTTAGAAAAGAGTGAAAGTATTACTTTATAATATAATTATATTCGGTTTATAATGGTCCAAAAATCATTGAGGTCGAAGATACGATGACTCATTTTCTAAATAACATCAACCAATAAGAATTGGACAGGTTTTAGATAATATTTTAATCATTATAATCTTATTTATTTAAATGATTTATTAATGAGGTAAACACTGCATCATTATTGTGTCATTAATAATTTAACTTATTTGATGTCTAAAAATTATAAATAAAATATCATTATGTAGGAAATCTTTTTATATTTCTAATGAATTTTTATAATCGAAAATCCAACATGTATAACCCTATGTAAAAAATGTTCTTCTAAAAGATGTAAGCTTCTGCCATTTTTATTTTTATTTTAACTTTATTAATACAATGTGTCCCTACCACATACAAATGGCTCTAAGGGGTCCCCAAATCGACCCAAGGATGCCCATGGTCGGGTATGTGTCCACCAATAAGGTTAGGACACGTTTTAGGGTAATTGTGTATTATTATAATATTATTTTTTTAACCCTTATTTACCGGATTTACCCTTTAACCATGGTAAATAAAATATTTACCGCAGTAATTATTCAAAATGTGTAAAAATAAAAGTTACCTGTTTACATAATTTGGACATCCTGATTCCAAATATGTAATCCATTTTTCCAAATTCAAAACACAGAAGTGGCAGAAATTAATTTAAAATTATTTCCCATTGTTAAAATAAAAAGCGTGTTTTTAAGAGGTAATAACTATCAAAAGATTGACACTTGTTTATGTTCGGTTTAATTATAAAATTATGTCCAATGACCAAAATTATATTAAATGGTAAAAATATATTCAAAATATACTTTAAAACCACTCAAATTCACAATTTATCACTATTAATTATTTTGATTAAAAAAGTTGTTTTTAATTAAAACTTAGTAATTTTCACTATTCATCAAAATATGAAAGTTATCCGAAAAGTACCAAAATTTCACCTTAGGATAAATTCGATATTCCGAATCCAAAAATAGAGTCCATTTTAAAATATAAAATATATATAATTTCAAAATTTAGGTATTACTATTCATAACGGCTAGTTTGATTGGTTGTGGCGTGTGTTAGAACTCGAGGTTGCGTACAACACACGCTATCACATTATTCGAAGGGAAACGTACCGTGGAAGCTTGGGGTGTTACATTCTCCCCTCCTTCAAATAATTGCGTCCTCGAAATTTCTATGGTATTACTATATAAAAAGACTCGGGTGGTTCTTCATCATATGTTCCTCGGGTTCCCACGTTGCCTCTTCCATCTCATGATTTCTCCACAAAACTTTTACCAGACGCGTCGTCCGGTTTCTCAGTACTTGTTCTCTTATATCAAAAATCCTGACAGGCTCTTCACAATAAGACAGATCGGGTTCCAGTTCTAATTCTTCATAGGTGAGTACATGCATTGGGTCAGTCATGTATTTTCTCAACAGAGATACGTGGAACACATCGTGAACTTTGGAGAGACTTGGCGGCATTGCCAATCGGTAAGCTACAGCCCCAATTCGTTCTAGAATTTCAAAAGGTCCGATGTACCTGGGACTCAATTTTCCTTTCTTACCAAAATGTATGACTCCCTTCCATGGAGATACCTTCAGGAAAACATGATCACCGACTTGAAATTCCAAATCATTCCTTCGATTATCGGAATAGCTCTTCTGCCTACTTTGAGCTGATTTGATGTGATTTTGGATTACTTTCACCTTTTCCACCGTTTCCTCCACCAGTTCTGGGCCTACAAGTTTTCTTTCACCAACCTCATCCCAACAGGTTGGTGTACGACATCTCTTTCATATAACGCTTCATATGGTGCCATCTGAATACTCGAATGGAAGCTATTGTTATAGGAAAATTCTACCAGTGGTAAATATTGATCCCACATACCCTGAAAGTCAAGTGAGCAAGATCTCAACATGTCTTCTAGGGTTTGAAAAGTCCGTTCTGATTGTCCATCTGTCTGAGGGTGGTAAGCAGTGCTCAAATGAAGTTCAGTATCCAGGGATTTCTGAAGACTTTTCCAAAATCTTGAAGTAAAATGGGGATCACGATCAGAAACAATCGATAGGGGTACTCCATGAAGTCTCACAACTTCATTAATGTATAGTCTTGCTGGACGTTCCAGGGGTAGATCTTCTCTTATAGCAAGAAAATGCGCTGACTTGGTAAGACGATCAACAATAACCCATATTGCATCGTTCCTTCTAAGATTCTTTGGTATCCCCATGACAAAGTCCATCGTAATATTGTCCCATTTCCACTCCGGTATGGGAAGAGGTTGCATGACTCCTCCAGGCTGTTGCCTTCCAGCTTTCACTTGTTGACAAACCATACATCTTGACACAAAATCAGAAATCTCCCTCTTCATGTTGCCCCACCAAAAAAGTTCCTTCAAATCTCTATACATTTTGGTGCTCCCAGGGTGTATAGAGAAATTGGAACTATGAGCATCATCCAGCAATTCCCTTTTCAGATCAGGTAAATCGGGAACACAAAGTCTCTTCCCGAATTTCAAAATTCCATCTTCATACACAAAGTCTCTCAATCTCCCATCATTCACAGCTTTAATCTTCTTCTGAAATTCTTCATCATCAGTCTGAGAACTCTTAATCCTTTCTATTAAAGATGGTTTGGAAACCATTTGAAAAAGCATTGATGTTTCACCTTCCCTGGTTATTCCCATGTCCATCTTCACTAGATCCATGAAAATTGGACCCCTTTCAATTCTCATCATGTTCAAAACTCCATGGTCTTTTCTGGTCAAAGCATCTGCCACCTTGTTTTCTTTCCCCGGGTGGTAGTGTATCGTGCAATCATAATCCTTGAGTAATTCAAGCCATCTCCTTTGCCTCATGTTGAGTTCTTTTTGTGAGAAAATATACTTCAAACTCTTGTGATCAGTATAAATCTCACATTTTTCACAATAGAGGTAGTGTCTCCATATCTTCAAAGCAAAGATCACAGCTGCTAACTCAAGATCATGATTAGGATAGTTTTGTTCATGAATTTTCAACTGTCGTGATGCATAGGCAATAACTCTATCATTCTGCATAAGGACACAACCAAGTCCTTTCTTTGATGCATCACTATAAATAACGAACCCATCATTCCCCGATGGTAGAGTCAATATAGGAGCATTGAATAATCTTCTCTTTAGTTCTTCGAAACATTCTTCACACTCTTTTGTCCAAACAAATTTAACCCCTTTACGTGTGAGCTTCGTTAATGGGTTAGCCAATCGGGCAAAATTCTGGACGAAACGTTGATAATAACCTGCCAAACCAATAAAACTACGTACCTCAGTTATACTCGTAGGTGCTGGCCATTCTTGGATTGCCTTGGTCTTAGAAGGATCAACAGAGATTCCATCTTTAGAGACAATATGGCCAAGAAAAGAAATATCCTGAAGCCAGAATTCACACTTGCTAAACTTCCCATATAATTCATGCCTCCTCAGAGTCTTCAAGATAATGTGCAAGTGATTTTCATGATCTTCGTAGGTTTTGGAGTATACCAAGATATCATCAATAAATACCACCAAAAATTCATCGAGATACTCCTTGAAAACTCTATTCATTAGATCCATGATTACAGAGGGTGCATTAGTCAATCCAAACGGCATTACGGTAAACTCGTAATGCCCGTACCTGGTTCGAAATGCTGTCTTCGGAATGTGTTCCTTCTTCACACACAACTGGTGTTATCCAGATCGAAGGTAAATCTTTGAAAAGTATTGAGCTCCATGCAGTTGGTCAAATAAATCATCAATTCGAGGTAGGGGATAGTTGTTCTTTATTGTTATAGCATTGATCTCCCTGTAGTCAATACATAACCTCATAGATCCATCTTTCTTTTTAACAAAAAGAACAGGGGCTCCCCATGGAGAAACACTAGGGCGAATAAATCCCTTATTACTCAATTCCTCTAGTTGTTTCTTTAGTTCGACTAATTCTACAGTGGCCATTCTATAAGGGGTCTTCGATATAGGCCTTGATCCAGGAATCAAATCAATGGAAAACTCAACTTTTCGTTCTGGAGGATGTCCAGGTAAATCTTCCAGAAATACATCTACAAATTCTTTCACAACAGGTACATCCTCTATTTGAACATTCCTTTCCTCGCCGATAGTTATTTCATTCTCTTCCTCCCCAATAATTGAATTAAGATGAGCTACTGGGGGTGGATCAAAATAAGAATTAGGTGGTGACGATTCTGCTCTAAAAATAAGGTGTTCCTTATCATTATCATCAAGAATCGTAACCTCTTTCTTCTTACAATAAATCTTCGCATCATAGTCCGAAAGCCAGTCCATACCGAGGATTATATCAAACTCAATCATAGGTATGACGATGAGATCAGCAGATAAAGAAAATTTATCTGCTCTGATGGGGACTGATTCACAAAACTTTGTTGCAATGATACTTCCCTTAGGAGTTTTAACTGACAACTCCCTTATTAAATCAAATTGGAAATATCTAATTTTCTTAGAAAACTGGGAAGATATGAAACAATGCGACGATCCAGAGTCAAATAATGCATTTTCTAAACTTGAGGAAACAATTAAATTACCTGCCACGACGTCTTTCGGAGCTTCTACATCAGCAGTAGTGATAGCATAAGCCTGGCCTTGATCCCTTGGCCTTTTCTGAGGTAAGTTCTCCTGACGCTTAGGACATTAATTCGCATAATGTCCCATCTCCCTGCAATTGTAGCACTGAACGTTGGTGGCTTCCTTCTTCCCTTTGCAATCACGAGCTTGGTGGCCTTTTTCACCACACTTGTAACAGACTCCCATTCCCTTCAAGAAAGCACCGGGGGGTTTCTTCCCGCATTTACCACAGGATAGATATTCAACCTTTCCCTTCTTCCCCTTATTTCCATTCCCAGATTGATCAGCATGTCTCTTCTTCTCTTGCTTTGCTTTAAAGTCATAAGACTTAGAGAATTTCTTTTCGGTCTTGATAGCACATGAGACAATGTCTTCGTACGATGAAAAGAATTGTGAGACTAATGCTCGACGGAGAAATGGTTTTAACCCATCAAAGAAACGATCAATCTTACTTCTTTGGTTACATATATAATCACCAGCGTACCTTGCTAACCTTGTAAAGTTAGCCTCATATTTTGCGACATTCTCATCCTCCTTCTATATCAGACTTAGAAATTGCCTTTCCATATCTGCTCGATGGTCGCGAGGGAAGTATTTTTCTAAAAACAGATCTTTGAACTCCCTCCATTCCATATTTGATACTTCATCATCTTCCTTCATGTTTTTAATCAATGACCACCATTGATCAGCATCTCTAGTGTGGCGGTAAACTGCCATGATAACTTTTTCCCATTCACTGCTCCCCAAAGCCTGAAATATTTTCTCTAGGGAATTTATCCATTGCTCAGCTACTAAGGGATTTGTACTCCCATTGAACATTGGTGGCTGTTGCCTCATGAATCTATCTAACATTGATCCTCCACGTTGTGGATCAGGGTGCTCCATATGGGTAAGGTTATTATTCATAACCTGAGTAAGTTGTCCCAGTATGGTGATTAGCTGATCGGCACTAGTTGCATCACCAGCCCCACTATAATTATCTTGAGCAGGAGGGAAATCCCTACATTGAGTGCGTGCATTGATACGGTTTCCATTTCTTCCACTAGGCACCATTTCTAAACAATGGCATAAACTAGATCAGTTTATGAATCAAAATACATAATCCCATACTTATAAAACACTTAACATAAATTGAACTATTTATGGATATAATCCATAATCATAAAAATGTTTTCTTTGAGGAAGTATATACTCATAATCCCTTCAAAATTATTTGTAAAGAAAATGAGAGTTATCCTAAGCATATCCCCCGGGAATGTCGTAACCAAGAGTGCAGCAGGGCCCGTTGTCGTGCACCAGTTCCCGTTCGAGTCTAGCTCAAAGCGGTGTTTTCGGGTTTTACCCCTAGGTACATCTGTGCCAGAGCCGCCTCTACCTGCTCGTATCGAGACAGGGATGTATTGCTCGAAAAACTCACAAAATCTCTACAATACCAAAATTCTAGGAAGTTATTCTATACTAATACTCAAAGTTCATCTTAGGTCTACGTGCTCTAATCAGAGTTTATCTAAATCTAGCTTCCAAGGTTTGTACTAAACTTCCTTTGATACCAACTGTAACACCCCGACCCCAGTTACCCAGAGTTGGTGCATTAATTACATAACATTGGCATGATCACAAGATAGATCAAATCTTGAAAGACCGATTGGTTTAGTAGCCTTGGAAACACTAGATATATTCATAAGTTTTACATTACATCATCAAACGAAAAACTACTACTACAACATATTGTCTCCATAATCCACACTCATATCCCCACATAATATCCCTACAGGTCATTCATAACTTACTTCTTCACTTGCTGGGAAAAATAAAACATAGAAAAGGGGTGAGCTCAAATGCCCAGTAAGGATAACAATATAGCGGAAACTTTCATAAATAAGAATAAACATTTAAGGCAATGTATAACTAAAACAAAAGCCTTTCAAACTTGAAATTTCAACATAGTATGGCATAAATAAAATGAAATAATGCCATTTACTTATTCACATGGATATTCTACTAATCAAATAATCACATGCAAAATCACTAACCAGTTTCATAATGTTGGAATGCATAATGCCAGACTATCATAACCACATAGCCAAGGCCTCGTGCCAAGACTACAAATAAGATTTTGTCAAGGCCTTGTGCCAAGATACTAGTTTGTCTCATGAGACCTACCGATGCATCGAGGAGCTATAGCAGGCTCCACCCATCATATATTATGTCCAATGCATTCCCATATGAAAAGGTTTAAACATAACATAAACATTCGTATTAAAACTAGCATACGAAATGTTAATACTTTCACCATAAACTATAAATGGTATAAAAATAGCACATCCACAGTCAAACATATCACAAAACCTTCAATACAATATAGAAGTTTTGTATCATAATAAATCAACTTCAAATAATCTTAAAATCTATCAAAGGATGTTGACATAGATGAAATCAAAATTATTTTTAAAGAAATATCTCCTTTTATTTTGAAATAATTTAATATCCATATAAAATAAAACATTTTCTTTGAAAATATTCTTATAAGCTTGTAAGGGAAGCTTTGACGAATTTATAACGTCGGAAAATAACTGCACCCGCCGTATAAGTAAAAAAAACATTCTTATCTTAATTCTGTCGAAAAGGTTAAAAAGGACATTGTTTTGAAAACGACGGAAAGATTCCTCTTATAAAAAGTAAAACAAGGGTATAAATGACTTTAACCCATATTCTTGTAAAAATGTTTTGAAATACATTTTGAAGAAACATGGATGTGGATGATAACGAGATCCCAATAGATTTTTACTTATAAACAACCTCGGATAATGAAGAGATTGTGAAATAACCCTTACCTTGTACTTTTCCTTGGTTGGGGTAGGTTAACCTCCTGTATAATCGTGAAATAATTGTTATTAAATTATAAAAGAATAATATACATTAATATGATATCATATATGATCTTTTAATATTGATTTGATAATAATATCTTAGTATTATCGTTGTTTCGGGTGTTAACTTACTTGATTTATTTTATATGTTTTGTTACGTAAGCCATGTTTGTAATGGATAGGTTGTATATTATTCATATCCAGAATGATATCAAGTCCTTAAACATCATTTTTAAATCATCAAATGATAATTATACTTTAATGGATACGATGGAGAATGAATCTCATCGCGTTCGTGGAGACGGTAGTCCGTACGTACGCACGAGCGACAATATCATTCTTTTGATATTAAAATAATATATAAATGGATGTTATATAATATATACAGAATAATTAACATGTTATATTTATTATTTACATGAGTTTCACATCATTATTATACCCATCCAAATAATAATATATTGAATAACAATTACACCACGACGTGGAGACGGTAAGCCGTACGTACGCACGTATGGTGACATGTTATTCAAAGGGTGGATAGAATACTGAATATGGTTGTACCATATTTATAATAACATCACAGTATATGTGAGATACTGGAGTTATTATTTTAGAATGGTAAGAACAATGAAAGAAGAAGTGGAAGAAGAAAGGAACTTGAAAAGGGGTGGTGAAAACATTACCTCTTCTTCGGGTTCTTCCTTTTTGATTTGATCAAAAGGGCTCCTTAGGTTGGCTTTCTGATCAAACTAAGGCCTCTATGTTGCAGTGAGGGAAGTTGGGAGAGTATTTGGGCAGGGTTTGGACGAGCAAAGTGGCTTGAGAGGTGTGAGTAATGAGTAGAAGTGGTCTCCTTTTATAAGGGAGAGGAGGGGATCTTTAGGAAAGAGTGAAAGTATTACTTTATAATATAATTATATTCGATTTATAATGGTCCAAAAATCATTGAGGTCGAAGATAAGATGACTCATTTTCTAAATAACATCAACCAATAAGAATTGGACAGGTTTTAGATAATATTTTAATCATTATAATCTTATTTATTTAAATGATTTATTAATGAGGTAAACATTTCATCATTATTGTGTCATTAATAACTTAAATTATTTGATGTCTAAAAATTATAAATAAAATATCATTATGTAGGAAATCGTTTTAGCTTTCTAATGAATATTTATAATCAAAAATCCAACATGTATAACCCTATGTAAAAATTGTTCTTCTAAAAGATGTAAGCTTATGCCATTTTTATTTTTATTTTAACTTTATTAATATAATGTGTCCCTACCACATACAAGTGGCTCTAAGGGGTCCCCAAATCAACCCAAGGATTCCCATGGTCGGGTATGTGTCCAAAAATAAGGTTAGGACACGTTTTAGGGTAATTGTGTATTATTATAATATTATTTTTTTAACCCTTATTTACCGGATTTACCCTTTAACCATGGTAAATAAAATATTTACCGCAGTAATTATTCAAAATGTGTAAAAATAAAAGTTACCTATTTACATAATTTGGACATCCTGATTCCAAATATGTAATCCATTTTTCCAAATTCAAAACACAGAAGTGGCAGAAATTAATTTAAAATTATTTCCCGTTGTTAAAATAAAAAGTGTGTTTTTAAGAGGTAATAACTATCAAAAGATTGACACTTGTTTATGTTCGGTTTAATTGTAAAATTATGTCTAATGACCAACATTATATTAAATTGTAAAAATATATTCTAAATATACTTTAAAACCACTCAAATTCACAATTTATCACTATTAATTATTTTGATTAAAAAAGTTGTTTTTAATTAAAACTTAGTAATTTTCACTATTCATCAAAATATGAAAGTTATCCAAAAAGTACAAAAATTTCACCTTAGGCTAAATTCGATATTCCGAATCCAAAAATGAAGTCCATTTTAAAATATAAAATATATATAATTTCAAAATTTAAGTATTACTATTCATAACGGCTAGTTTGATTGGTTGTGGCGTGTGTTAGAACTCGAGGTTGCGTACAACACACGCTATCGCATTATTCAAAGGGAAACGTACCGTGGAAGCTTGGGGTGTTACATAAGACTGCTGAGGTACTCCTCCTGTCGAGTACCGCGGGTCTGCCACCTCACAATGTAGTGCTCCTCCGCCATGGGTCTGCCACCTCACATTGTAGTGCTCCCACTCATAGCCTACAGAGGTACTCCACCTATCGAGTACTGCGGGTCTGCCACCTCACAAAGTAGTGCTCCTCCACCATGGGTCTACCACCTTAAAAAGTGGTGCTCCCCACTGGTCTATGCAATTCACACCGAATCGAATCGGACAAGCAGTCATCAGGTCTCAGCCAGCTACACGATCTCTGTACTCCATATGCTCATCTCCAGGAGGGTCCACTCCATGAGCTACAGGTCGATACTCCAAGTATCACAAAGTCCCACGAAGAAGTATCTCAAAGGACCGCCTCATCATAGGGGACTCAACACAATAGACGACGCGTCACTCAGGTGCCGGGTCTGTGAGTTATTAGCCTTTTCGTCCCAGGGGCCCGGTTGGTTTCGTGTACGAACCAACCCGGCCGAATCTCAACTATACCCTGAACTGACATAGGGTATACTCATAGGGATTTTTCCTCAATGTGATCACCAATGTCGCTGACGGTTCATCAAACGGACGTCCAGTCAGAAAGTTATTGGCTTTTCCGTTCCAGGGGCCCGGCTAGACTTCGGGTATAATCCAACCCAGCCATACTCGAACTGCATCAAAACCTCAAGATGATTAATCCAAAAAATCCATATCACTAAGAAGAATCCTACAATGTCGATGACACGTCAATCGGACGTCCGGAGCCCAAGTTATAGTTGTTCCGTTCCGAGGGCCCGGTTGGTTTCGTGTTCGAACCAACCCTGACGTACCAAAATTTCTCCAAAACTTAGAGTATAATACACTGAAATGACCGTCTTGATCCAAGGATCACTACGCAACTGACGGTTAATCAATCGGAGGTCTGAAGCCCAAGATATAGACAAATGAACGAACATGTCCGGTTTTAGGGGATTTTGGGCCCAGACCGACCAGGCCCAAGACCCCCTGGGTCGGCCCGGCCCCGACGGTGTGGCCCAGCCCAGGGCGGCTTGGCGCCGACCACACGGATGCACAAAGTGGGGGTGGCTGCCCTCCTTGATTGATGAATGGCCCCCACGGGGGTGGGGGGGGGGGGCACATGACCAGCCGGGGGTTACGACCTCCGGTACTTCTTCTGAAACGGCCGGCCCGGCCCGGCTGGCCAGTGCTGCCGCCATGGGACTATGCGGTCCCGTCCCTCCGAGGTGCTGTCGGCCGGTGGTTCTGGCCGCCCCGCCTTGCACCGCCGTGGCTTTGAGCCGCGACCTTCTCCGACCGGTGCCGCGAGACGGCGTCGCGCCCCTCCGTCGGGGCCCCGCTCCAGCCGCGGCCACTTCGTGGTTCTCCAGCGTGGCGCGACGATGTCGCGCCTTTGTTCGGCCTCAACGGTGCGGCGCGACGACGCCACGCTTCTTCGCCCATTCTTATTTGTTTCTGTACGGTTTCGTTGCACCGCGATGCCTTTGTTCGTGCCACGACAATCACAACATCAAAGGGGGAGGAGGGTTGGTCGTGTTCGTGCGGTCCGACCTCCTCCCGTTAATCCATTATCAAGCGTCTATAGAATTTGACGTTGGATGGAAAAGACTATTCATGAACCAAAATCAAACCCCTACATGGATGTTGACGTCGCACGTCGTCGAGTCGCAGAAGCCGAACGTTGCGGAAGAATGCTATCGATTTCGTCGATGTCGGAAGAAGAAGAAGAACGTTGTTTTTGGATTCGGTCTTCAAGGTCGGCAACTTCTCCCTTGACGCGGAGGAAGAGAAGAGTTGATGGACATTCTTCATCGAGAACGTTCTTCATCATTGAAGGAAATCTCTCCCTCCTCTCCTTCTCCTCCTTATCTCTCCACCAAGAAATTAAGCCCCCCAAAATAATAGAGTTTTCTCCCTATTATTTTCATGGCACTAATCCCAAGGGTTATCACTCATAAAGTGACAACACATAGATTAAATGTGGAGAGATGAATTTGAAAAGATTTGAATTAAAACAATGAATTAATTCACTTCATTAATGTGGGAGAGTGGGTCAGTTACAAATTAAAGAGGGAGTTAGGGAGTTATGGGGAATGTTAAGGGGTGGGGTTCATGTGGGCCCCACCTGACATTCAACCTCACTTAGGTAGTTAGTAACTAGTGGCTTTCTACCCAACTCCCACACATAGGTTAAAACCAACTAGGCTAGAAATAAAATTGTATCACAAATTTTATTCACCTTTTTATTTAAACCTCAATTTTTAACAACTCCTTCCAAGAAAATGCATCTTCAATAAAGGCCCTCTTAAGCAATTACCGGCGATGCGGTTTCATCGGTGCCCTCAGATTTTGATTCCGAGCAACATTTCGAAAGTTAGAAAAACCCGCTCTTTCGTTCACTGAACGTACCCGAGCTAAACTTTGGAAATTGATTCCGAGCACACCGGGCCTCAGAATCAGGTGCTGTCAGAAACCGCATACTTGTAAAATTCAATGAAATTAAGAAAAAAAATTCCATGAATTTTCCGGGTCTTTACATATATCAACTTCATTTTTAATTTTTTTAATTATATTTAATTATGATTGAATATGAAAATCCACTTGTTGGTTTTAGAGTAGATTTTCATGTAATATCAAGGGAAGAAAATATAGTAATCAGACCATGTTAATTTTTATTTTTATGATTGATACATCTTTTTCAATTTTATATTTCGTATTTTGAAAAAGATATCAAATTTAGTTCATTCCACTCATATGTTAAACAATATCAATGAATAAGAATAATTTAAGATTAAATAATTATACAGTATTTATAGAGAAAAATCATGACTAATCTTATAATAATATTGAAATTAGAAAATATATGTTACATATATTTGACTGCTGAGAAGACAAAAAAAGTAAATGATTTAAATAGGTATAAATATTGAGGTAGTTCTGAATGAAACACACATCTATCATCAATTGGTATATTTATATTGTTATTTTTTTAGGTAGTTGTGAGAATTTTTATACTCATAACATCTACTAGATAAATCAGAAAAAATCATATAAGGTTTGTAAAAATTTTAAAAGTACTACATTACATTGTCTTCTATGTTTGTTGAATAATTTTCATGATATTTCATGGGATTTTATATTAAAATTTGGTAATAATGTGAAGATGTGAACATAATACACATTTCTAAACTACCATGCCCACTATGATTATGTTTTTTTATTAGCCTGTATTTTTTTAGAACTTCTATAGAAACATTTTATATCATTGAATGGGCACTCCCAATGATTATGATATGAGTAAAAAATTTATATCTTTTTTTAATTTAATTACTTCTTTAATAATAAATGTATTTTTTTATCTCAATTGGATTAGATAATAAATGGGTATCTAGTATTATCCATAGATAATGAAATATTAAATGCTTTTAAATAAAAACTAATTTATCCCACCTTCCCTTTGTGAGGGTTTTATCCTTCTAATATTACCCTATATATCAACATGAATCATAAAAAAAATCAATTGATGTTATCTATTATATTATTAAATCAATAAATATGTCATTTTTATATTAAATAATAATTACTTCCATCCCCACAACCCTATTTTTTAATTACTAGAACACAATTGTGTTAATATATAACATGGGTGATTTTATGAGGGTACCTTCATTTAGATTTTAGGTAGATCACATTACTCATCAAATGTATTATAAAAAGAATACACTAAATAATGATCAAACTTTCAAATCATTTGTTTTTTATCTAATTTAGTTATTTAAACTGATCATGGTATTTAAAGGTTGATGTTTAATTAAATTGATGTGTATCTATAAATATTTTTTCTAATAATATAAAAATATGATATCGTTAATAATGAAATAATATATAAATGAATATGGTTTCTTATAAATTGTCAGTTTTGGTAATTTGAAATTGTCAGGTATATTGATCATATACAATTTATAATGAACTGTATGACAAAAAATGTATTTATATGAGTCAAAATTCTCAAATATGTATCAATGATAATGAAAATTATTTTAAAAATAGAAAATTTTATACAATATGACATAAAAATAATGAAAACATTTTTACCTGTGATATTACAATTCATTAAAGTTGTTATCATACTATTCCAAAAATGTGTTGACTGAGTAATATAGTGATGTGTTCTAATGAATAATGTGATTATTATTTTGGAATTATATCATTCATATCCTATCATTGGAAATAATTTTATTAATATAATATTGGGAAAACTATTAAAATGATGACTATTTTTACATATTAATCATAAAGAAGAATGATGTTTATAAAATAATGTGATTAATGTAAAGAGAATAGAGTGATTTGATGATGTAATTAGATAGTAGAAAACCAATTTCACTATGTTTTTTTTGAACTCTTATTTATCTATTTTATTCTACCCATCACATTATTATTTTGAAACACAAACATAATTCTGTGTTTTAATGTGTTTCTTATATATAAAAATGTGTTAATTATGAGGAAAAATAAAATATTATTGTAGATATTATGAAAAAAAATCAAAGGGAAAATATTTTTTCCCAATTTATAACAAATCGTTTACACATGGTTCATCGAGGACAATAACTTGTAAAATTACATTATTAATATAATAATGGATATGTTGGGAATTTTATAATACCCTAAACAACTTATCACAAATATTTAAATCATAATATGGAGTTACCCAACCATTATAATGAGATAATAATGTAAAACACTGTAATATCATTTTAGAACTACTGGATAATAAATGATGATGATGATTTATTTGTTTAAATGATAGTTTTGATAATCATAATAGGAAAGAATCAAGTTTGTATCATATATTAGAATTATATTCACATATTCATATCAAGAATTAATATTATTAAGATATTTACAATGTAATTTTAAATTTAAAATAAAATTATAAGTATTGATTCAAATAGTTTAATGATCTGTAATAATTTTTTAAATTTATATATGAGAATGAAATTATCTTAATGGACAATTACAATAATTTGGCATATAAATGAATAAATCATGGGCATTTATTTCTAAGGAAAAGGTAATATTGATTGAATCACATGAAAATTTGTTTCCAAGAAAAATAAAATCATGTTTTTTGGGATCATTTATGTAGTTAAAAGTGTATCCATAGAAAGATATGGATATTTATAGAGACAATGTATAAATATTCATGCTCAACATATTGTGTCTTAATCACCACATTACATCATTTAAATATTTATTAATCAAATATGATCAATTTTACCAATGGGATATACATATACTGATTTTTTTTAAATGAATCTATTAATTGGTTAAAACTATATTGAATTTTGGAAACATGGAGATATTTTCTAATATTTCTGTATTTTTATGAATTTGTATCTCAATAGGTTATAATTTATAAACGTATGTAACATATATTGTAGAGTAGGTATGAAACTAATCTAAAATAAACATCCTAAATTTGTAGAATCATTAACTATAAATTTGGTTATGAGGGAATGCATATAGGAGTTATAAAAGAATGTTTTTTAATAGAATGAATCAAAAATTGCATGGTGTACACTTCAATACATCATAGACCCAATTGTTCTCCCCAAAATATAAAAAAAACACATTCCCCATGACATTTTAACAAAAAAACAAACTTCCATTATATCATTTATTTCATGGAACACTCATGTAACAAATTTTTAATGTCATAATTTGATCATGAGGAATATGTTATGAATTAAACATACCTACAATCCCTTTTTTGTTTTCCAAACACCAATACATTGCTTCAACCAACATAAAATATTTAGAAAAAACTATAAAAAAATATTTTCTTTATAGAGGATGAGAAAAAATATATTAGGATTATACCCTTTATCATATTTTTAAAATATATAATAAAATTTTAGTGTGGTAAAACCCTTTATCAAATGTATTTCATCACAAAAATATACCCCATAAACAAAAGCCCCTACATTGAATATCCAAAATAAATGTTACAAACCCTAGTTCAAGTATCTTGAAATCCACCCCTATCCTCGAACATTAAGTAGTGAAATAAAACCGAAAAAATAATATTTCAAATATATTTCAATTTTCATAAAAACAAAAATGTCCCATGAAAACATTTATTTACCCAAATATATTACTGAGTATGGATTTTTCAATTCCCCACTCAAATAGTAAAAATTTATCCACTCCTAAAAACATTCCTTCACCAAAAAATATTATATTTATAATTGTGAACCAAATGACTAAGTCATATAGCCATTTCATATAATAAGAAGAAAAAACATGAGCTCTCTACAGTGATCAACCAACCCCAAATTGTTCATGGAACCAAATCATTTAAAAAATAAATTTAATGATCATTCTGAGGAAATAATAGGGGTATCATATAATAATCACCCTATATAAAAAAATAATACAAACTTTCTTTGTGACTTTCACTATTAAAAATTAAATCTCTATCATATTTTTAATCAATAAACCACTGATCTCTTTTTACCACTAGATAACATTTTTTCTCCATTTACAATCCTCCTCAAAATTTTTAATTCAAAATAATATATTATTCTCTAACACAATTTTTATAGTACATATCGAATTTGTTCCACCATGATTTCATATGAATATCACCTAATATATAATTGTTTCATTGAAGATTTAACTCACCAACAAAATGGGATGGACCTCCTATAACATTTATTTTATTTTTTTGATGTGTTTTTTTATATAAAATGATATTGTTTCCAAGACATTAAAAATACTAATGTTATTTAATTAGACTAAAGAACCTTCTCTGATACCTTATTAAAACATCACTAAAAATGTTAGAATTTCTAAAAACCATATAAAAATACATCATAAACTTACAAAACCTCCCACAAAACTAACCATAAACACCTCCCTACTATTCTAATCCTGGAGATGAGTCAACTTATTATGAAATATTAAAACCAAAACTATCTATATTATTTGAAAATACCATAGACCACAATATAAAAAAGATTCAAGGAAACTATAGAGAGAATATGAGAATATATTAAAAACACAAATCCTATAATATCAAAATTTAATATTAAAAATTACTCTACCATGAAAAACCCAAAAAAAATTCAATGAAATTATTCAATTCCGGGAAAAATATTACATAGACTTGAAGATAGTGTTCCATTATAACATCCCCACTTATCATTTACATGTTTATTTTCATTATTATATAGGATGATACATTTATACTATAACAAATTATCATTGAATTTTTTTCTTATATTGTATGCGCTTTTTTCATATAATAATATGAAATACTTATTTTAGAACTTCTCAAACATAATGATTATTTGAAATGTGTTGTTTTAATTTTGGATCCGAGGGAAATTTTAGACCAATAGATGCATTTTATCTCCCAGTATAAGGACCCATTAATGAAGATTATTGATGGGGGATTCATATTATCCTAGTAACAAAAGGTTGATATCTTGAGAATCATCACAAAGAGGGAAATTAACATACAACTAACTATTCATGGGGGAACCCCCACAAAATATGATGAGTCTTCTATTCCACAATAATGAAAACATTATTAGTTATCATATTTCCATTATAATATGAGTTATTTTTGATATGATAATTTTCATGACTCTCAAAGTATTTGATTTCTCTGAAGCAATCATTTACCTTATGAAAGACTATTTCATTGAACTCTTAACTCTCTAAGAGATGGTGATATGAAAAGGTTGGGATTTGATATATCTATAAAATAATTAACAAAAATATCAAAGATAAATATGTGCATTCCAAGGTTTTTATGAATTGTTGACATAGTTTAACAATAAATTTACTCGAAAAAGGTATTAATGAAAACCGTCCACTGATTAAATGAATTGGATTTTCACCAAATAGGATACCAAAAACCACCACATTACCATGTTAAATGATTTCATGGGTAGATTTAACCTTTTATAATGCATAATGTAATGTATAGGGTTTCCACAGTGATATAAAACTCTGAGATCACCCATGAATACAAACATAAAAACATGACCCTCCCATTTAATGGATTCCAAAGGTAAAATATTTATTTGGGAAAATATTGTGTCCTTCCAGGATGATCCCACTACGCCATCCTCTTTCAATATTGATGTTTCTAACCTTGTTAAAAAAATTATAGTATTACAGATATATATAATCTCCCTTAAAAGGAAATTTTATCCATTAAAGAGTAGAAAATTTTGATATTACAATTTTATTTGATTAGAAGAAGTATGATCTATCAACTCTAGGACATACTCTATTCGACATTTTTGTGGGATAATCTTGAACTGAGGAACTATTTACCCATATATATTTTATATAAACCCTACCCTATATCAACCTCATATTTATTGTGGATAAAAACATCAAAATTTATCAATTTTTTTAGAAGTAATAAATAAATGTTAAGTGCATAATGATTTAGTCCCATATATATATCAAAAAACATGGATAACTCCACCCTTTTGGAATATGTAATAAAATAAAGGAAAAAATAAAGGATGTTCAAAAAATTAGTGACATAATAAGGAAGTTTAAAATGGAATAATAAGAGGAAGAGAAAAATAACAATATAGAGGGTTGGAATGGTGATAAGAAATTATTCTTTCTAATGAGTCCTAAAAAAAGTAGCATTGGGATTAAATAAATAATTCAGAATAGGGAAAATGTTAGGATTTCAGACACCCCTTAAACCACTATAATGATACCACTTTTGGTTCATAAGATTATAGATACAACTAGAAAAAAAAATTAATCTATATGGCTCACTAAATAATTACATAAAAATATCCATTTTGATAACATGGTATAAATTTGTAGTACAACCCAAGGAATTGAAACTGTGTTTTTCTTTCATCTATAATTAGTTAATTCTATCCTCCATTTACCCACACCATTAACAAAATCATCTAACTTGACCAATTAGTTGCATTTGGATGATCCAAACACTAGATATTACACACCATTGGATATGGATTATCAATTTTTAAATTCATATATGATTGGATTATAATGCTTTATAATATTCTCATTGAGGTTATCTAATAAGGAAGAAAATTTGGGTATGCCCATGCGTAGTCGTAATGATGGTTAAGATATTTTTTTCACACATTTAGACACATTTTATATAATTTTTCTATATATATTATTTATGTGAAGTATTATAAAATCTCCTCACCAATTTCCTGATGGAAGAAATCAATAACCTATTATTATAAATGGTTTCCATAACTACAATATCTTTTTATGTAATGATATATAAGTAAATGTTCAAGTGTTTTTACTGATAAAAATGTATTTTATTTATGACCCCAACCTCCCTTCTCATCGATGAAATTTGGGGATTCGATTTCAAAGCTATTTATTCAATATTTAAGACAATTCATTTTGGTTTGGTTAAATTCATGCCATAATTATAACACTCTAATTAATTTCAAATAGTGAAGGAAGAACCTGGTTTAATTTATGGGTTTATTTATCCGAAACATATAAATTATTGACTAACAATAACAGATCTTTTGAAACGTTTATCTTAATATAAATCTTTAAACATAATAAAACATAGAAAAACTATGAAAATAAAAGTACGACTTTATTGTATTATTCATTTGAAATCTTATACGGGTTATTTTTTTGGTGGAAACTGTATATTATTTCAAAAATATTTGGGATAATTGTTTTATTTTTATAAAAAGAATATTTAATATTAATTTAGATTGAATCATTATAATTTATTATAATTGAATGTCAAAGACTCATTACACATAGTTATTATTATAATTTTTGAAATATCATCCAAACACCAAATTTATTATCATATTTCTGACATAACAATATATATTGTAAAATATAAATAAAATATATTACAATTTATTGAAAGCATTGAACCATATTAATATGTTTGAGGCAATCATTTGATATTATTTAAATCTAATTTACCCTTGATCCCCATTATAAATTATCATTTTTTAATCTTGTTGAAACCATAGAAACACAAATATTATATCATTATTATTATTTTAATTTTCCTTCCTAACCATTATTTAGAAGCAAAATATATTATTATTTTTAATTAAAATTATATAGAGATTGGAAACTAATGTTCTTTTTTCCCATATGTTAGGACCAACGTTGAAAATTTAATGTATTGTGGTTACAATGATTAGGTGAATGGTACCATGAAGTGGATATTGTGGGACATATACTTGATCATCCATGACTACCCTCTTCATGTTAGAAACTCAATGAAAATTGAGAATGATGTGATTAGTTATTACATGTAGTAGAAATCCTATATATAGTTTTTTATAATCCCTTCCATTCATTAATAGATGACATAGGATTATGATATGGTTTCTTGTAACAAATTTAATGATCCTCATTTGTATATTTATACCCCATATATGTTAGTAACTATATGGGGTAGGGTTACAGGAATGGTTTTAACTTATACTTATTAGGAGGTCCATAATTTACATTATTTAAATAATTGGAAAAATAAATAAGATCATCAATGATACTATATTCATGGATAACACAAATGAGTATAGTATGAATATAATAATATTCTAGGAAGATAAAAATCAATCAAAGGATTCCAATAAGGAAAATAGTTATGGTCAAACCTTGAAAGGGGTAAAGGATTGGATGTAAATTAATCTCATCTATAATTAATATTTATTTTTCATTAATTAACCATCATTATAATAGATGCATTATTATAAGGGTCTTTTGGAAGAGGTAAAGGATAACCTTGGGAATCCCCAAATTCATCTAGGAGTAATATTCAATGAAAAAATAGGTTTATACCTTAAATATCATATATAAAATACTTTGACATAATGAGAAAAGTGAATGATATTTTGAGTACATATTTTTACGAGAGTCATCATTATTTTTCCTCTGATATGGTATCTCAATAATGATGCTCATAGAGGTAAAATCTTGAACAAATAATATGGCTAATCCTTCATACTAGATATTTATCATAAACAATATTCTCATGGGTTGTTCTAGTTTGGAAAAATGAAATTAGTTCTATGTTAAGGGTCTTTATTGATGTAGTTCTCATGGTTTACTTGTCAATGGTATTTTTCACCTATCAAAGTTACTTTACATAGGATCTTATTTACATTTTATATGATAATAAAATCAAAGGATTCCATTATGAAAAGGCATTATAAAACATAATTTTTTAAGTGAATATAGTTTTCCATTTATGAATCCCAAAACTAAATATTTTTGGAGATATAATCCAACAAATGTATTTCTAATCAATTGATGTGGACATGAAAGAGTAAATAGCCACATGTAAATACCATATCATGACTAAGAAAGAAACAGCATTCTATGAGGAAACCAAACTAGTCTGAAGGGTTTTGTACGTAACTACAAATGGGGTCCACTCCCCAAATAAATAATGTGTATAAAAATAAATTTCATCAATGTAATAAAAATGAATTCAGAGAAAAAAATGAACAATATGACCTTATAACAGGACCATAATGATGATAGTGTCTCAAAACTGTGCCTTTTAAAACATATATCTGGGAAATAAATATGTGAACATAAATGAAAAATATTTCCATGAAGGGAATATTAAGCCACAAATTGATTCAATGAGATCACCAAAAATGATTTCACACCACAATGAACTATTTTTTATTATATTGAAGATTATAATTTCTTGGTGTTATCTAAAAATCCATGTTATATTCAATGATGTGAATGAAGGTTAGTTATAGGATCATTCTTTCGTAAATTATCATTAATGAATTTGGAAATTAATATTAATAAATTAGATACAACAAAACATAACGATAATAACATTATATAAAATATTAATGTATATCTAGAGGAAGAATATATGTATATATATATATATATATATATATTCATAGTCACAAGTATACAAATCCGATTAATGGATATTTATTATTATGTAAAAAAATTAAAAAAACATTTTTTTTATTTTATGAAATTTTAGGATAAGTGATTTTCAATTGGTTCACTGTAAAGAATTAAATGTTAATTAAATTTAATTCATGAAACTGAAATTTTGGAAAAAAATGATTCATATATAATTCTTCCCTAAGAGAATTATAATCACTATAAATATATAATTTCATAGACAAAATAGATAGAAATGATATATTATTATATCATAATAAATAACCACAAAATCCAAAGATTGTTCTCCGGAGGGTGATGCAATTATTTTCAAATAACATTCATTTCATAGTGTTCTCAACAATTATGGTGTTCTATATGTTTTATGGGACCAATGATAGATGAATTGGGTAACTCGATGTTTGTAAAATCCCATCAGGAATTAAATAAAATAAACAGATTAAAATTAATAGGTTTTATGTATTTGATATGAAATATTTGTTTATATATTTTGGTTTATCAATATATATTATATGATGTAAAAATTTAGATATTTTAAATTATTTAACATATATTTGGTGAAAAAATGAATTTGGATTAAAATAACATAACCCATCTCAAGAGAAAAAATTAAAACAAACCAAAATATGAGAAAATGATGATTTGAGAAATAAGTCAAATCTATTCTATGGGAAAATGGTTCATGATATAATGGAATATAATATTATTTTTTTGTAATGGTGTATGAAAAACTAGTAACTTAATATATAGTGATTAAAAATTCAAGGTTGTATGGATTTTAGATGCATTATATCTTTTCCCAAAATATCATTTATGAATATATTTAATTGGTAAATTACTCAAATTTATCATCCAATTATCATAGATACTATCATAATTTTATGCTTCAACTGAATACATCCATTTTATATATAATTGTTCTCTCATATTACTACACAGTCCTCATTATATTTAAAAACATTATAATAATTTCACTTCATTCTATGAAGATTTAATTTAATCAATATAATTTTATGAAGGAATGTATATTGTGGGACGGGGTATGGAGTGATGGAATATCTCATATTACCATTTCATTATGTATCATAAAAACACATCTTGGAATTTCAATCATCACATACCAAAAAAAATGTCTAAAATTTTATCAAATGAGAATATATGATAAATAATGTGGAGAAAAACTACCATACCCTTATTATAAGTTGATTATATCTGTTATACATGAGAAAAAAACATTATGTATACAAAAATTATAAAAAATTATGATTTGATATAAATTTATGTAATTATATATTTACAATGAAGTGTGTTTTTTCACCTTAATTAAATATTTTTTTCAAAGTATTTTTCTATATAAAACATAAAAACATAATAAATATTGTCTTATATTAGTTACTTATAAAATTTTATGGTATAATCAGTTGTAATAGAATTATCAAATATATATAAATAAATAAATTAACACCAATTATCGAAATTATTAGTACATATATATAAATAATAAAATAATTCCTTCTGATATTTGTTTTTTATAAGATGGACATTTTTCGTAATCTACATATTTTTTAGTGAACTAAATCTTAAGAGAATATTTAACATACATAAATAAATGAAATATAGAGAAAAAAATATTTCAATGTATAATATTAATATATTAATATATTATGTTTATAAATATTAGTATTTGAATAATAATAAATTTATTTTTTAATTTATCTTTTTCATTTTAATTTGGGGTGAATTTTTAATATATTTTATACATATTTAATTTTCCTACATATATTTATAATATGGGTTTTAAAAATGATGTAACTTATATCAATCAATTCTATTATTTGAATATATTTTATTACTATGAAAACCTTTATTATACAATTATGTATTTCAATTTATTATAATAAATTTTAAAATAAACATATAAATTTATTAATATATTACCATCATTTCTAATGTTTTTATAGAAATTGAATGATAAATAGTATAAAAATATTTTGATTTTTTATAATAACTTGGTGTAATGAATAATTTGATTTCCCTTTCTAATAGATTTTATTTCCAAAAAATATTAATTTTATATGCATTAGAACCTATGAAATTTATATTATGATTAAAATCATAAATATTTTCATTAAATTTATTACTTTTCAAAATTGATTTTTTACACATTACATGCACTAATTTTTATATTCCATTCACAATAAATTGAATAAATTTGTGATATTGTGATTAATTTATATTAGATAATAATCTACATACTATTAAATATTATATATATTTTATTATATGAAATTTTATTTATTTGGATTATTGTTAATTACAATGATAATGATGAATCAAATATTTTTAAATTATGTTTATATTCATATAAATGATGATTCAAGTACATGCTTTAAAAACTAATATAGTATTATGTATAAAAAAATAAAAAAATATTTTAAATAAATGTTCTAACTCGTTCACTGTTTTAATTCAGAAGTTTATTTCAAAATATTGTGATATTTAATAATATTAAAAATAATTTACATCTATTCCCTCAAATCATTTTTATTACATAAATTATATTATATGTTTAATAAAAATATCAACTTTTGGAAAAAAATTACCCAGTTTAAATAAAAAAATGTTAAACATGATGAAAAAAATTCTAAAAACCATATAATATGTTTAAAAAACGAATAGAAAAATACTCTGTTATTCCATTAAAGGTCTATTTAAATAAAAACAAAATTATTTATGGTCATTGGAGATATTTACATTGAAATAGTTTAATGGAATTATTTTAAAATGATTAATGTTTCCAAAAGTTTTCCATTACTCCCCTAAAAAATGATACCACTACCACAATACATCATGACACCTCTAATTAAATTTATCCATTGAAATTATACTATTTTAATCTAAATATTACACTCCACAAGAAATAATTTTGTTTTACAGTAATAGTTATCTAAATACCTTCAATTTCAATGGATCTTTACCGGGTAATATTAAGACTCAAATGTTAGTGTTATATCCTATTGTTCTTTAAAAAAACACTCTTATAAATATCATAAAACAATAATAATATGATAAATATGGTAACATTTTTATTTTGATATGTTATTATATGAGTGGTACAAGTGTGGAAATTAATTCTTGTTTAATTTCGATAATGGTTTCATGATGTGTTACATGTGTGGTAAAGAAGGTCTCCATGATCATTATTTTAAAAAAATGGGAAAAGGACTAATAAAATCATTAAAGTGATGAATCCCCCATATTTGACGAATCTACTCATTAATTATTCAAATTCCATGTGTGTGTTCATTATACGAATAAATTGCCTGACGCAAGGGTAAATTGTTAATATTTCCACCTACATCTTCATTATGAGAGGGGGGAAAGGGAGAGCATATAAAATTACTAATTGAGAGGTGGACCAAAATAATGAAGTAGTTAAAGATACGCGGAATTTACACTTCAAAAATATGAATATATTACTTTATTTATGTTTTTATCAAACTATTATATCTCATATGTCAGTAATGAATGGGGATTATCCACTTAATGAACAGAATATTTATATATTCATTAAAACATTTAATATCATGATAAATGAAATAATGGTGTACATGTATTCTCCGATCCATATTTTTTTTGGAGATAAGTCTATAAAATTTTATTTTTATACTTGTATTATAATAATAAATAATTCTAGGTATAGAATACATTTCTTTTTATAAATCTAATATCAATTTCCTTGAATGGGGAATATCTTTTCTTATTCATAATCAATCAATTGTCAAGTATCGACTTAAGGATGATTCCATACTTATATGGAATAAAAATATACAATATTATATTTGATAATGGGAAATAAGGGTTTCTTAACTCACATTATTATATAGGAATTCAGATTGAGAATATTATTGATGTGTAGTAATATAATGATGTCTTTCCTAATGAGTTGTGTAATCTAACACTATAAGATTAATTTGATGTCTCATATGACAGAAATATATATATTATGATATCAATGACTCAATATAGTTTTTCTTTCATTGAATTATAAAATTAGATGAATAATTTACAAGAGAATCATTAAAATTTGTCTATATTCCCCATTTCATCGCAATGGGTTCCAACAATCCTCATAGGTAAAAAGATGGATAAATCAACATTTCAATAACTTGATTTTCATGATCTCAACAAAAACAAAATAAAATAAAATTATCCACCATCCCAGATTAATGACCGAATTGATAAAATCATAGGTTCTCATTTAATCTCAAAAATGAACTAAAGTCTATATATCATCAGCTTAGAATAAAAGTGTTGACATTCTTATGATGACATTATAGAAAAAATATGGATTCTATGCATATATGTTATTCCGTATCAAAATAGGATTTCTTCTTATATATTCATGGATCATAAAAATAGAGTCATTATAGATTACCAATATGAATTTTTGGTATACACTATAAATGAAATTATTATATATTCCAAAATAATAGACGACCTTAAGGCCATTTAAGACATTGTCTAGGATCCTATAAATAGAGGGACTGTATTCCTATCATATATGTTATGTGTTTTGGATTAAATTCTATCATTTTATGGTCATGTTATTTAACATTACTATATACTATTTATCCATAACATACTAAAGTTATTGAGAATTATCTTAAACCAACCATTATGATCAAATTCCATTTTTTCAAGGATAAATATATATTATTGACTATTTTTTGATAAAGTTTCCAAGCTATAAAATCCATTAACCAAGTCATCATTGAAATGTTTCATGTTCTTTTAGATGACATAATGTTTTCAATTTTTCAATAATTAGAATGAATCTTGGGTATCTACACTGATGCTTATATTACCCTATAAAGGTTTAGGGTTTTTAATTTTCAATGATGCATCAATAAAGTATTAGGATGCATCCCCATGAAAATAGAGAGTAAATTTATTATGTGTCAGACATATTAAAGATTCATAAGAAATGTTACTCAACACAGGATTTGTATTTAGCTATGGGGATTTTTGTTATAAATTGTTTGTATAGTTGGATTTATGGTGAAATATGTGATATATATAATTATCAATAAACATTATCTAGGTTGAGTATTTAAGAATACTAAATACTTCTGGATATATAATGTTTTATTTTTGAACTCCTAGGAAAATATGGTAAACACTACTTTAGCTATGTTTATTATCATCCCTATTTTCATGTAACTATTGTAAAATCCCATATGAATGAAGTGGAGGTAAAAATGGAATATAGAATTTTGTGTCCATGATTTCAAAAAATGTTTTTATATGTTTCATAACCCAAATATGTTTCTGACATGAAACAAAATTGTTGAAGGAACTTTCGTACGATGTAAAAAAATAAAGATTATATATCCATCATTAAATGACCAAGATGTAAAGATATTTCAAGAAATACATCTGGTGGGATGACATGAATGGATAAATAATTTAGTAGATATCTCAATCAATGGTATGTAATTATTTAAATGAAGATAGATTCAACTCTAAATTTATGGTGAAAAAATTTCATATATCAATATGGAAATTTGGAAACCTCACCATATTTTTCATCATAGACTACCCT
This sequence comes from Viscum album, assembly GCA_963277665.1. Lineage (NCBI taxonomy): Eukaryota > Viridiplantae > Streptophyta > Magnoliopsida > Santalales > Viscaceae > Viscum > Viscum album. The sequence continues at coordinate 1,478,723,288 of OY728136.1, forward strand.
GGACATCTATGGGTCAAAATTCCTTATGTTTTACAGTCAATTACATTTCAATGTCTTTGAATTTCATCGAAATAAAATAGGATTTCTGACTGAATAATCTTTTTAAAATATATAATATATAGTTTAAAATATATCATCTAGGGATTATCATACATGGATATTACAAAATTTTATATTAATATATATTACATTAAAAAAATACATGGCCAAGGACTGTAATAGTTTAGTGTCTTCGGAAATATATATTTAAAATTGCTATCTTTATGGACGGTCATAAACAACTCCATTTAAGATATTTACATTTCTTACATCTACCTAAATCCTTTCTATATTACTATTAATAAATACATAAGAAAGGGGTGTGATCAAATGCTCAGTAAGGGATAATAAAGGAAATTCATTATTATAACATGAAAAAAGGGTATAAAAATTGATCATAATGTTTTAGAGATCATAACCATCATATAATAGATCATTATAATGATTTACATTTGATAAAACATGGATGATAATAGAATTAAGACAATAAATAAGGAAATAAATACCAAGGATTAAGACAAGGAATTTATTGCAATAAAATTATTTTATAATATTGTGAGCATGTATATGTAGAAACATGTTCACTTGTTATGTTAATGAAATGAAATTATTCCCCCACATCAAATTATGGACAAGGATCATGGTCCATGAAAAACTTTGGGAATGTGTATCATTGTTGACACATAACCTTACAGACAAGAAAATAGGTCCATACATAAATTTTTTAACATGTAATGAGGATAATACATAACATTTTGAACATGTAATCAGGTTAACAAATAATCTTTTGGACATGGAACCAATAACATGAATAATATTTTGAACATGTAATAACGTTCACTCATAACATTGTGAGCATGTAATCTGGTCCACAAATAATCTTATGGACATGAATCTATCTTTATGCCTAACAATATGAACATGTAATCAGGATTAGTCATAACGTTTTGAACATGAAACTAGGTTCACAAATAACATATAAATTCAAGAGTCCTCAATCGTTACTCGGTGAATTGGATGTATATATTGGTCCCACACAAATCATAATAATGTCATTCATACATGTGACATAAATTAAAATAGTGATCATATAATGAACCATAAAAAGAAATTTGTTTTATAAAAATAAAATCATAACCCATGAAATGAAATTGGAATCATTAACACTTAATCATGTGATAATATATGAAAAGTGATAGGCTTCATAATCAATTCAAAAGAGTGAAAACCTATGAAATGAAGAGGTTTTCAATATCGTATCACTTGTTGAAGACAATTTATTTTCATAAACATCCAAAAATCATATATTAATCCATTCATATATTCAATATAAATGGAAAATTTTAGATAATTTCCTACAATGGCATGAGTAACAACAATAGATTTCATTTTATATGGAATTTGTTTTAAATATCTTATCAAATCAAATCTCAAATAAAATATACTTTCTTATTAAAAAATAAAATTTTATAATATGAAAACTTGTGGAAAAAATATACCTGAAAAAATAAATTAAAACTAATTAGTAAGGCTTTGAAATAATTTTTTAAACATTATTTATTGAAAAAATATAATTGATTATTAAAAAATATAAACAATTTCACAAACATAAAACATTGTAAAAAACATTTTTCATTGAAAATAGAATTGAAATGTTTTAATGGATTATTTTAATGAAATAAAATATATTTAAAATAAATTTAAATTGGATACATTCCTGAGGAATAAATTTAAAAAAAAGTAAAAGTTTTGTAAAAAAATGGTTTTTAATGTAAAACATATTTACATTTGAAGAGTGGAATACTGATAAATTTTAAAAAAAATCGTATTTATCTTCAGTGAAAAAGTTCATAGATTGGTATTAAGATATAGATTTAAATTGAATAAATAGAGGATAATGGAACTCATTATTTATCATAGGATATATACCATAATATTTCATAAAATATGCATTATTGTTAATAATATAAAAACGTGATGTGATTATTTTGATAAATCATATCATTTGGTAACTTCCGGTCATTAACTCCATGTAAGATAATTAAATTACATTAAGGATGAAATATAATTCAAATAACTATATTCTTGATATATTGTATAAAATTGATGTTTATACAGCTCGAAAAAGATTTTTTATGCATAACCAAACATTTGTCTCATTGAAGGAAAATTGGGACAAAAATAATTTTCTGGTTTGGTACCTTTTGAATCATAAACCCCAAGAAATAAATTATATATAATGGGTATGTAAATACCAATAAATTAAATCTTAATAATCATATAATATATCCATGGTTAGTATAAACACCATATAAAAGGAATTAGTGGTGAATAAATCATGTATCTCACAGAATTAAAACATGAGATGAAATTCCATTACCTTATGTCTTAGAACTCTTTACACTCATACAAAAATCCTATATAATGAATGTATGTTTATTATACATATTTTAAATAATTATATTCTAATATATAATAAAATATGTGGTTTTATTATGACCTTTTATTACCCACTATTTATCAGTCCTATGTTTAGGTTTCACGTCAAGTAATATTTTCTTTATTCTTCACATGTGTCATATATTGTTATATATTTGGTCCTCATACATATATAATTATTTGAATAATATATTTAGTGATATAAATATAATTTATATATACTATATTTGTTTTATAATAATCTATATACGATAAAATTATGAAATTCAATATGTCGTTCATGGAGACGGTAAATCATATTGACGCATGAACGTGGTTTCCTTTATTATTATAGTATTGAACGATAAAAATAAAATGACATATAAGTATCAATATATGCACATATATATTTATTAATATATTATTATTATATCATATATATCAAATACTTTTACTATACTAGTCCATAATTCATTCTAAATTGGGATTAAGTGAATCACATCACTCTGAGGGGGAGGCAGTCTACACTTCATAAAATGAATTTTTTGTATTTAGATAAAATGGAATGTCAAATGGAAATTTTTTAAATTAAATTAATAATATTAAATACATAATAACTAATATATATATATTATCTATTATAATGTTCATCATGAGAGGTGGAAAAGTAATAATGAACAATCATTATTTAGTGAGGCGGTAGTTCGCCGTACACAAAAATAGTATGTTTGATACCCATTAGATGGATGTGTGTGTAAGAGAAGGTTTAAAACATAAAATAAAGACATCCTATAAAATTAAAAACATTGGTTTTCAAATAAAATAATTAATTAATGATTATGTTGGGAGTAAAGAAATAATATAAATGAAAGGATCTTGAGAGAATTTGTTACCTCTTAATTGGGTAATTCCTTTTGATATATTGAAAAAGAATTCATTAGATTGCTTTCTATACAAGTATTGGATTCTAATTGTAATATAGGTTTTTGATAAGTGTATAGGGAATATATTGGAGAATCCTAAATGTTTTTAGATGAGTAATGCAGAGGGATTGGTGGTGGCTTATTCAATGGAAGGGAAAGGGAACACTTGGAATTTTTTAAAACAAGTTCGGTGTAGCAGCATTTTTTCCAAAACATATTTTACCAGACCTAAAAAACATAGTAATGGGAGGTTAATTTAGGAATAATTTATGGTAAATGTGTGTTTTATAGGTATTTATGTATTTTTTGTTCCTAATATTAATGTCAATTACTATATTTACATAATTTTTCTGTTAAAAATTATAAAATTTTTAATCATTATGACAAACCATTTTCGACAAAAAAAAAATAGTTACCCTTATTTGAAATTAAAAATTATTCTAATTAAAAACCTGGAATCCAACATAAATAATTTATAATCAAAGATGTATTAGAAATTAATTTAAAATTAATCTCACTGACGGTACGACACTAGGGGTTTTTAATATAAAAATGTCCAAACATAATCTATGTTTTTATAACCATATTATATTTTATATTTATTCCAATTACAGAAATTTGATTAATTGATAAAAAATTTGTTATAAAACCATTAAAAAAATTTTAATATAGTTTATCATTATAATTAAATTACACAAATAGTTGGTTTTGAATTAAAATATGATATTTTTAAATTTTTATAAAAAATTGATGTTTTTCAAAAAAAAATCCCCAAAAATTCTTCAAAATATAATTTCTAAATTCTAAATTAAAAAATTAATTTTATTTTACAATTTTTAATTTTATAAAATATCTACAATTAATTTTATAATTTTCCACAGAAGTACATTGAATGTAATTCATTTGAGAAAATAATATTTTTGAACATATATGTTCTTTACCAATAGTTATATAATTCATTATCAATAAAAAAATTGTATAAAACATTTGAAAAGTATTTATTACTATTAATATTATTAATTATAACGTCTATGTTATAATTTTATATTTTAATTAATTATAAAAATAGAATGATGTTTTGTAGAAACTCAGTGTTGTGGGTAATATACACCAAGTCAGTATTTTCTGTAATGTATGACTAGTTAAATCAATGTGAATTGAATGATTGACATGGTGAATGAATATAAAAACTATTTTTACTATTGAGTGAAATAAATAATATCAAAATATTAAATTAATCAGAAAAAAATATTTCACAATATGTCAGGGTGTTACATTCTACCTCCCTTAAAATGAATTTCCCACATATAAATCATATGGGTTATCAATGGAATATTATCTGAATTTTTACTTCATAAAATTCCACATCATAAAAATTAAAACAAAAAATTATTTGAAAAAGGGAAATATGGAAACATAACAGTTACCCAAATTAATTAATAATTGGGTTTCTTAATAAGAGAACATAGGTTTCTAGTGGGAACATGGACATGTAAGAGAAATACACGCATCATGTTCTGACAGAGAATGATAGAGAACATGGTAAAGAGAAAGTTAAGAATCACAGCTGTATAATGTTTTGATGATATAAGTTGGTATTTGATTCATCAATAATCAATGTAATTGGATAACCTTTTAGGTTTCATTAGTATTTTCAGAATATGGAATAATTTTCCTAAGAATATTATCTTAATTGATTTTATTTCATTTCATATGAACAACCACACCCTTTTGTGCCTAGATAGAAATACACTTCATCTATTACCCTAGAAAATAAGGGAGAAATTTTTTTAACTCCTAAAGTACTAATAGATCAAGAGATCCTTTGTAATGGCCTAGACCTCTCCGTCCCATTATATTGTCGAAAAGAAGGTCATGAAGTGTTCTAGAGGGTATAATGGACTTTTCCCACACTTTTCAGAATTTTGTAACTACACACCGTGTAGTGTGACTACACGTAGTATACCACCTCACCGTGTATACCCCGTGTTGAAGTCGTGTCCTTTTCACATTAAAATAAATAAGTACACACAGTGTAGTTCCTCCCCACGTACACGATACCGTGTGTTGACTAGTCAACGGTTGTGTCCCATGTTGAAGTCGTGTCTTTGCCGCGTGAAATAAATGAGTACACGCCGTGTATCCCATACTACACGCCATGTAGTTCCTCTCTATGTACATGTTACCCTCTAACATTGTGTTGACCAGTCAATGCTTGTGTTCCATGTTGAAGCCGTGTCCTTTCCGCATGAAATAAATGAGTACACGTCCTGTAGCCCATACTACACGTCGTGTAGTTCCTCCCTACATACGCATTACCCTCAAACCGTGTGTTGACCAGTCAACGACCATGTGCCGCATTGAATTCCGGGTTGGAATCCATGTGTCGACCATGTGAAATGGCCTAGTACACGCCGTGTACTTTGGTTTTTCTCGCTTATAAAAGGAGGGGGCCTCTCCTCCCCATTCCTTTGAGAAGATCTCTCTTGGGAGACTCCAAAGCTCTTTTCTTCCAAAACTTCTTCGTTGGAGCTCTGTTTTACGATCCGTCAGTGGCCACAAGATCGTAACGACGAGGATGAACTCTGAGATTGGATCTGTTTCTTTCCCTTCGGTGTTTCATTCCCAGATTCCACCCGAGGAAGTTTTTTCAGGGTTTTTCCAGAAGCGACGGCCGCCGACGGACGTCTTCTAATGTTGATCTGGGGGAGAATTGTGATCAGAACCTATTGAGGTAGGGATTTTACCTTCGTCTCTCTAATTTGTGCATCATGTGGGGTGGGTATCCTCTTGTTTTTGTGATATACGGTTGAACCAATAAATAAAGATAATAACTGGTTAAAGAACGGGGATGGGGAAGTTGTTATCTTTGTTTATCCTATTGTTATGTTGTGGATCAAATAGTCTTATGCCTGATGAAAATCACGGTCGTTGGGGGACTTTTCTTGCGCAATTAAATGATGCCCTATATTTCTAGACCGGTTTGTGGATGGAAACTTTATTGAATATGGAATTTGGTTAGTCACGTAATGATGGCTGATTAAAATCAAGAACCCTTGTGTGATCACCACAGTTGAACAAAATGGAATAATGAACATGTGGGTGATGACTTGGCTACGTGGTGTGTGAAAGGGGGGGGATCCTGGGTTGATATGGATAGGATGGGCAGCAGAGCTGTGGAAAATGATATTAAAGGGGTAATGATGTGGCACGAGCCTGGTTTTGTGATACAGTTGTGGATATGTGGTTATAATGGCAGCATGGCTGCAGTAATGGGTTGTGATATTAAAATAAAGTGGAAAGTTTTTAAATGAACTATGGGGAAAGATAACGAATTAAATGCGGGAACAATCAATGGGGATGGATTAATGATAAATAGAGTTGGTTTTGTGTTGGTTGTGTGTTATCTAACTTGACTTGTGGTTGGCAGGGATATGTTTTACGAACATTGGTATGGTTGGTTGTGGTTATTAGCCCAGTAGTAATGGTACTAATAGACTAATACTATTGAAACATGAAAACCTAAATAGGTTTGGGTTTGTTTGTTGTATGCATGCTTCGTAGATGCAGTGCCGAGGCACGTTCTTAGTTTCTCTGTTTAGAAGCCATAGGTTGGGTTGTGTGTTTGGTATACATATATGTATCTGTATATTTGTGTTTTGTCGCACCCCACCCATGTTGAGCACTTAGTGACGAACACTCCCATTTCATGGGAGAGGGTGTTTTCCCGTTAGTTACTAGATCCTTCCAGCTCTTTCTTCCATAGATTGGGATGGCTTGAGGTGACCTTACACCCAAGACTCTTCGGGTAGGTTTTGATTGGGGTGGTTTTATTCCAAGACTCTTCGGGAAGGTGTAATATTCCCAAGAATCTTCAGGAGGAGGCCCAGTTGTGTTCAAGCGGGGATGTGATTGTGGTTTGTGAGGACCAGGTGTGTGCGGGCGGGATATATGGTTGTGAGGCCTAGGTGTGTGCGGGCAGGATATGTGGTTGTGAGGCCCAGGTTTGTGCGTGTGGGAAGAGTGTGGCAGCGTCAGGACGTTCGTTGTTAGGAAGAGCAGCTAACTAGTGGGAAATGGTGCGGGGTACCCAATACTCTTGTTCTTATATACTACTACTACTACCTGTTGTTTTGTGTTTTTTGGTGAGAGTGGCTGGTGAGGTTGGGTGGAAAGAATTCCTTGCTATGTTTTGGTTCTTCTGTTGTTCTCACAATACATTAGGATTTCTCCCCACCTGTGCACGAGTGATTTAGGTTTCCCTTCTGAGTATACTTGTATGCTCACCCTACGTTTACTTTTAGGTTTCCAGGAGGACTACCAGGGCCGTGCGGGACCCTACTAGTCGAGACATTTGTAGTTGTTGAAGTTTGTTGTACTCTTGTTTCTTTTGGTGTTGTACTTTTGAGCTTTCTTCTACTTGTACATTGTTTTAGAATTGTATAAACATGCATGTAGGATTGGTTTCAGTTTATTTCATTTATTTTTTCCTTTTTTATTTTGGTGTTTGACTCATCCTATTTCCCGATCTTAAGTAATTAAAAGGGTAATGCCTCCCATATTTGTGAAAACTCATACCCTTGGTGCTAGTCGCCACTATGGGGCCTATTAGAGGCGGGACTTAGGGGGTCATTATCTCTCTTTCACCATTTACAGCTCATGAGGGGCATCTTTGTTGGGAGGGGGTCATGACAGAATGGTATCAGAGGTGTTGGTTGAGAGATAGGATGGAGTCTAAAGTTAGGCACAGTAAGGATTGCATGGGATGGTAGGGCAACAGTGTTAGGTGATCTTGGTGTGTGACATAGGCTAGGGAAGACCGACTAGGACACATGATTTTAGGTCCCCTCGTGATCTAATGTAAGGACTCTGATCCTACCGAATGACAAAGTTCGACTACATTGATTGCAGGGTAGAGACCCTAGGGAAGGTACATGCATCATCATGATTGTGTTTTACTTGATTTGGGTGTTCAGGGAAAGAAATTTAAATAAAATGATAAAATGAAACCTTGATAAATTTCATTGGTACTTGGGATTAGGATATCTTTGTTTACCTTAGAGCTATAGCACCTGGACGTTGTCCCCGGGTGACTCAGACAGTCGAGGCACAACTGATTCAGGCGGTTGATCAGTTGAGTATTGACCGAGAGGAGGAAGATGGCATGTGGCAGTAGACTCTCCGTTCCTTCTAGAGACAAACCCCCTAGAAGTACGAGGGAAGTACTTCAGATATGGAGACATAGGGGTGGCTTGAAGAGCTAGGGATCGCTTTTACTTTGATCCATGCTCTAAGGGAGTACTGGGTTCCCCTAGCAGTCAGTCATCTGAGAGGTGCGGCACGTCAGTGGTGGATGCTCTACCTCGGGGAGAGGTCAGAGGTAGAGGTTCTGTTGGTTGTCTTTGAGAAGGACTTCAGAGAGGAATTTCTTTCTTCCATGATCTAGGTGGAGAAGCGGCAGGAGTTACTCTCCCTCCAGTAGGGGAGTATGTCAGTACGAGAGTTGGGGATCAAGTTCAAGGGTCTCCTGTGCTTTGCTCCAGATCTCTTTCCAGATGAGGAGTCTCGGGTGAGAGGGTTGGAGGAGGTTCTTTTTTTCCTTTGTTCCAGTATGTTTTCACCCTTTTCACCCTTCCGACATACTTGGCATTATATAAGAAGTTATAGGTTGTAGAGAGGATGCACTCGCAGGGAGGTGCACCATGAGAGGGGATCTAGTCGGGTTCCTTGTAGGGGAAGGCAGTTAGCAGCATGTCTCCTGTGATAAGAATTTCTAGATTCAGGATAGTAAGGATCAGGCCCCAACAGTTACTGTTCAGATCTTCGGGTCCTCATCCATTTTTCACGAGCCCAGGACCGAAGTGTTTCTCTTGTGGAGTTTTCAGGAACATTCATAGTCAGTACCCCACCCTAGCTCAATATGGTGGAGGTGGACAGGTTCAGTGCCTGCCTGAGCAGCACCAGTTTCGGCGAGGCCCTTCCAGCAGTAGCAGGACCGTACTCCTCCAATGACAGAATTTGCAGGTGGAGGACGACATCAGGGTGCTCCTCAGGGGCCTTGACTTGGGTGAGGTCAGGGAGGTGGTCCACATCAGAGAGTTAGAGGAGCTGGGGATGGACAATTTTACTTAGCAGAGTTGGCGGCTCCAGTAGGACCAGAGGTGGTGCAAGGTACAATTATTTTGTTCAGCACTCTCATTTTTGCTTTGTTCAATTCTGGAGATTCACACTCTTTTGTTTCTCCTAGTCTAGCCCATGCTTTGGGTCTTGATGTAGAGACACATTCCGTACCCCTGGTGCTGAGTACACCAGTTGGAGGTTAGAACAGCGTATCTTGTGTTTTCCAGGGTTGTGGGATGACGTTGGGACCGCCTCGATCTAGTGGGGATCTTCTTTTGATACAGATATAGCCATATGATGTCATCCTAGGCATCGACTGGTTGTTTTCTGTTAGTGTCGTTATCGACTGCTTCCGAAGAAGAGTCATGTTCTCCGACGTGGATGGTCAGCGTGTAGCTTTTGTTGGCGAGAGGAGCTATCGGGCGGGAAGTGAGCATGTGAAGCCTCTCCTATCCTTGTTAGGCTGGTTATCAGTGGGTTTAGCTGATACAGAGATGATCGATGTTCTAGAGGTTGTTGGGGAGTTCCTCAATGTTTTTTTGAGGAGGTTGTGACTCACCCCCCCCCCCCCCCCCGACGTGACATTCAGTTCGGGATAGACTTGCAGCCTGGTGCCCATCCGATTTTGATGGCCCCTTATTGGATGGCACCTTCGGAGTTGTGGGAGTTACGGATTCAGGATGACGATCTGATAGAGAAGGGTTTTGTTTGGCCTAGCGTGTCGCCACGGGGTGCTCTAGTTTTGTTCGTAAATAAGGCATATGGTGGTCTCAGGCTATTCATAGACTACTGAAGGTTGAATCATGTAATGGTCAAGAACCGTTACCCCCTTCCAAGGATAGATGATCTGTTCAACCAGCTAAGAGGATTATGTTGGTTTTCCAATATTGATATATGATCTTGATACCATCATCTGAGGGTAAAAGACAGAGATATATTGAAGACGGCTTTCAGGTGCAGTTATGGGCACTTCGAGTTTGTAGTGATGCCGTGTGGAGTTACGAATGCACCAGCTGTGTTCATGGGACTTATGAACATTGTCTTCCAAGTGTTTATGGACCTGTTCTTCTTTGTGTTTATCGATGACATCCTGATCTACTCAAGATCAGAGAAGGATAACATTGAGCATCTCAGGGCAGTCTTGGAAGTCCTTCTACACCACCAGCTTAATGGGAAATTGTTGAAGTGTAAGTTCTTGATGGAATAAGTACAATTCCTTGGGCACGTGGTGTCTTGGCATGGAGTGTCATTGGACCAGTCGAAGGAGGAGGTATTTTTTTCTTGGGAAGCACCCAAGAGCGTGGCAGAAGTTCGTAGTTTCTTAAGGTTGGAAGGTTATTATCGGAGGTTTGTTTCGGACTTCTCTCAATTTGTTTCTCCGTTAACAGCTTTGACTAGGAAGAACCAGGTCTTCCTATTGAGCGAGCAGTGCCAGAAATGTTTCGAATACCTGAAGGAGAAATTTTTCAGTTCTCCAGTACTCAGGTTTCCAGAGGAAGGGTTGTTGTATGAGGTGTTTTGTGATGCTTCTGGCCTTTGTTTGGGGTACGTAATGATGCAGAAGAAGGGTGTGATCTAATATGGGTCTAGGAAGTTGCACCCTCATGAGCGTAACTATTCCACCCATGACCTAGATCTTGCATAAGTAGTGTTCTCACTGAAGTTATGGTGACATTACCTATTTGGGGAGCAGTTTTTGGTCTCCGAAGATCACATGATCTTGTGTTATATCTTCTTCCAGCGTGACCTGAACATATGGAAGTGGAGATGGGTTGAGTTTCTCCACGACTATGACTTCAAGATCTCTTACACTGAAGGTTAGGGAAACATTGTGGATGATTACTTGAGAAGGATGTTACATAAGGAAGTGGTTCGGGAATCCGCTAATTTATGTAAGGTGATGGAAGAGTTGGCTACCTTTCACTTGGATGCAAGGGTAGACGGTGTTAGAGGATATTTGTTTCAGATGATGGTGCATCCCTCTTTGTTTCAATAGGTGGAAGAGTCTTAGTGGTGAGACACTGATGCAGAAGTAATGCGGGATCGTATCAATTAGGGAAACACTCTAGAAGGATGGACAGAGGACTGCTGACATCGTATGATTTTTCATGGAAGGTAGTTTATTCCAGAGGCGATGCATGAAGGAGTTCTCCATGAGTTCCATAGCTCAGCCTTGAAGGTGAATCCAGGAGTTTCAAAAATGTACCGAGTCTTGAGGGAAGAGTTTTGGTGGCTCGAGGTGAAATGGGTTGTGGCATAGTTTGTGGCTAAGTGCCTAGTGTGTCAGCAAGTAAAATATGAACACAGTGTTCCCAGTGGTTTGTTGCATCCCTTAGATGTCCCCAAGTGGAAGTGGGATGACATCTCAATGGACTTCGCCATAGGACTACCCAGAGCTCAGGGTGGTTATGATGCTATCTGAGTAGTGATGGATCGACTGTTGAAATCAGCTCACTTCTTAGCAATTAAGGAGTTGGGCCCGGTGACTACCTTAGCACAGAGATACGTAGACGAGGTGGTGCGTTTTTATGGAGTTCCAAAGACTATCATCTCTGATTGGGATACTCAGTTTACATCACGAGTCTGGAGGTGGTTTACAGCATGCTTTTGGCACCCAGATATGCCTTAGTACTGCTTTCCACCCCCAGACCGATGGGCAGACAGAGCGAACTATCCAAACGTTATAGGACATGCTGCGAGCATGTGTTCAGGATTTCGAAGGATCATAGGTGCGACACTTGGCTTTAGTAGAGTTTTCCTACAACAACAGCTTCCACTCTATTACTGGAATGGAACCGTTTGCGGCATTGTATGGAAGACCATGTCGTTCACCCATTTGTTGGGTATAGGTTGGTGAGATGGTTTCTCTTAGGCCAGAGATAGTGTGTAGCACCACAGAGAATGTTCAGCTTGTGCGTGAGAGGATAAAAGTGGCTCAGGACCGACAGAAGTCTTATGCTGATCATCGGAGGAGGCCTTTGGAGTTTGAGGTGGGAGATCATGTGTTCTTGAAGGTCTCCCCTCGAAGGGGGTAGCGGAGGTTTTGGAAGGAAAGTAAGCTCTCCCCTAGGTTCATCAGACCATTTGAGGTGCTTAGGCAAGTCGGTGAGGTGGCATATCAGCTATCCCTACCACCTTAGTTGGAGAGAGTTCGTGACGTCTTCCACGTCTCCCAGCTTCGTTAGTACATACACAAACATTATCGACTTGGGAGAGTTAGATATGGTAGACGACATGACCTTCAAGGAATGACCAGTTAGAATCAAGCATCGTAAAGAGAGGGTGCTCCGTGGATGAACCATTGCCTTGGCTCGTGTGTTGTCGAGGCATGGCGGCCTCGAAGAGAGCACTTGGGAACGAGAGGCCCAGATGCACGGTCAGTACCCGGAGTTTTTTTGACTTGTGTTTTTCTTTTTTCTTATGAGCTTTGTTTTGATGTTATGCTCTATACCATTGATATATGGAATTCTTGGCTTGTCGGTTGTGAGAAGTTTTGTTTCCTTGTTCCCTGGAAGTTTGTAACATGTCCAGATGTGTGGGGAAAGGGAAAACATGATCCTTAATTGAGACGCATTAATGTAGATGAGATTGAACACGTGCAGAAGAGTTAGTGCCGCCTAAAGTGGATAATATCTCGATATGGGAGAAGGAATTTCCCCATGCCACGTCTTTGGGTAGTGTGTTGTTTGTACGGTGTTGGGGGTAGTGTAAGATGAAAAATCCTAATTTATGGAAGTGGGAAGACCCAATTATTAATCGAGACGCATTAATGTGGATGTGATTAAACCCATGTCGATGAGTCAATGCCACCTTAAGCGGATAATATCTCGACATAGAATAAGTAATTCTTAACACATTTGATTAGGGTTGTTGGTTTGTTCATGTTATAATGAGAGCCCTAAGAGGAATCTTGTTGGGTTCCTCTTGGTTGGTTTTTTGAATTCTCGGGGACGATAATGTTTTAAGAGGTATATGATGTAATGGTCCAGACCTCTTCGCCCCATTCCTTTGTCAAAAATGAGTTCATGAAGTGTTCTCGATGGTAGAATGTACTTTTTCCACACTTTTAAGAATTTTGTAACTACACGACTTGTAGTGTGAGTACACACCGTGTACTACCTCATTGGGTATACACCATGTTGAATCCATTTCCTAACACCGTTAAATAAAGAAGTACATGCCGTGTAGACCATCTTATACACCGTGTATTTCCTCCCCACGTACAAGTTACCATGTGTTTACCAGTCAATGGTCGTGTGCCGTATTGAAGCTGTGTCCTTGTCGCGTGAAATAAATGAGTACACACCGTGTATCCCATACTACACACCGTGTAGTTCCTCACCGCATACGTGTTACCATCAAACCGTGTGTTGACCAGTCAACGGTCATGTTCCATGTTGATGTTGTGTTCATGTCACATCAAATAAATGAGTTCACGCCGTGTAGCCTATACTACACACCGTGTAGTTCCACCATGCGTACACATTACCCTCAAACCATGTGTTGACCAATCAACGACTGTGTGCCGCGTTAAATGCCGTGTTGGAAGCCGCGTGGAAACCGTATGAAATGGCCTAGTACACGCCATGTACTAGGAAGTACACTCCATGTACTAGGAAGTACACGTTGTGTACTTTAATTTTTCTCGCCTATAAAAGGAGGGGGCCTCTCCTCCTTTTCAAACCATTCCTCTCCTCCCCATTCCTTCGAGTAGAGCTCTTCAGAGAGACTCCAAAGCTCCTTTCTTCCATAACATCTTCGTATGAGCTCCGATATACGGTCCGTCAGTGGCCATGAGATCATAACGACGAGTCGGAACTTCTGAGCATGGATCTGTTGATTTCCCTTCGGACTTTCCTTCCCAGACTCCACCTAAGCAGGTTGTTGCCGGGTTTTTTCAGAAGCAAAGGACGCCGGCATACTTCTTCTAAAGTTGATCTGGTGGAGCATTGTGATCAGAACCATTTGAGGTAGGGATTTTACCATCATCTCTATCATTTGTGCAACATTCGGGGTGGGTATCCTCTTTTTTTTGTGATATACGGTTGACCCAATAAATAAAGATAATAACTGGTTAAAGAACGGGGGTGCAGAAGTTGTTATCTTTGTTTATCCTATTGTTATGTTGTAAATCGAATAGGCTTATGCCTACTGAAAATCATGGTCGTTGGGGGCCTTTTATTGCACAATTAAATGTTGCCCAATATTTCTAGACCGTTTTGTGGACGGAAACATTATGGAATATAGAAATTGGTTAATCACGTAAAGATGGATGATTAAAATCCGAAACCTTTGAGTGATCACCCCGGTTGAGAAAAATCGAATAATGAACATGTGGGTGTTGACTTGGATACATGGTGTGTAAAGGGGGGGGGGGTGAATCTTGGTTTGATATGGATAGGATGGGCAGCAGGGCTGCGATAAATGATATTAAAGGGGCAATGATGTGGCACGAGCCTGGTTTTGTGATACGGTTGTAGAGATGTGGTTATAATGGCAGAAGGGCTGCAGTAATGGGTTGTGATATTAAAGGAATGTGGAAAGTTGTTAAATTAAATATGGGGAACGATAACGAATTAAACACGGGAACAATCAATGGGGATGGATTAATGATAAAAAGGGTTGTTTTTTGTGTTTCTTTTGTTTTATCTAACATGAATTGTGGTTGGAAGGGATCTGTTTTACGAACGATGGTATGGTTGGTTGTTGTTATTTTCCCAATAGTTAAGTAACTAATAAGCTAATACTATTGAAACATGAAAACCTAAATGGGTTTAGGCTTGTTTGTTGTATGCATTCTTCGTAGTAGTAGTGTCGAGGCACGTGATCAGTTTCTCTGTTTAGAATCCATTGGTTGGGCTATGTGTTTTGTATACATATATTTATTTGTATCTTTCTGTTTTCTCGCACCCCACCCATGTTGAGTACTTAGTGACGAACACTCCGATTTCATGGGAGAGGGTTTTTTTTCCGTTAGTTACTAGCTCCTTCCGGATTCTTCTTCCATAGGCTGTGATGGCTTGAGGCAACCTTACAACCAAGACACTTTGGGTAGGTTTCGATTGGGGTGGTTTTATCCCAAGACTCTTCGGGTAGGTTTAATATTCGGAAGAATCTTTGGGATGAGGCCTAGGTGTGTTTGGGCAGGGATGTGATTGTGGTTTGTGAGGCCCAGGTGTGTGCGGGCGGGAAGAGTGTGGTTGCGTCAGGACGTTCACCGTTAGGAAGAGCAGTTAACTAGTGGGAAATGGTGCATGGTACTGAATACTCTTGGTCTTATATACCACTACTACTACTACCTATTGTTTTTTGTTTTGGTGAGATTGGCTGGTGAGGTTGGGTGGATAGAATTCCTTTCTATGTTTTGGTTGTTCTATTGTTCTCATGGGACATTAGGATGTCTCCCCACCTGTGCATGAGAGCTTTAGGTTTCCCTACTGAGTATACTTGTATGATCACCCTACGTTTAATTTCAGGTTTCCCGGTGGACTACCAGGGCCGTGTGGGACCCTACTAGTTGGGACAGTTAGAGTTGTTGTAGTTTTTTGTACTCTTATTTCTTTTGGTATTATACTTTTGAGATTTCTTGTACTTGTACCTTGTTTTAAAATTGTTCAAACATGCATGTGGGATTGGTTTGGGTTTATTTCATTTACTTATTCATTTTTCTTTTGGTATTTGACTCATCCTATTTCCCGATCTTGGATAATAAAAAGGGTAATGCCTCCCATATTTGTGAAAACGCATACCCATGGTGCTAGTCGCCAATCTGGGGCCTACTAGAGGTGGGACTCGGGGGTCATTATCTCTCTTTCACCATTGCCAGCTCAGGAGGGGCATATTTTGTGGGAGGGGGTCATGAACACCTTGATAATTGATCCCATCTATCTTTAGTTACCATCAACAAAAATATCTTATCTAATATTTATGAGTCATCATGTGGTGGGAAAATAAATTATCTCAAAAAAATTAATTAAGGTTTCACTTAAACATTCCATATTTCATTATCCTTATATTCCATAAAATATATAATTCTGTCTTTCATGGTTATATATGATCTTATCTGATAAAAAAATATTTATTCGATACTTTGGTTAATCCTTGCACTGATAGTACTTTAAATGTGATTTTATTATTCAAAAATCCATGCAAAAAGATATAATCACATGAAATCACACTAAAAGATTAGAAAGAAAATTATCTTTTATATTATTTATCAAAAATGAAACATGAACATCCCAACTAAGTGAGAAATAATATTTTCTTTACCATAATTTTAATTATTCACTTCATCTATTGTGATTGTCCATGCTATCCCTTTTTTAATTTTTCCTTATAGTTTCTTGTGTTTGATCAACCATATTATCCCATTGATTATTTAATTGATTATAATAATTCAAAACCTCTAATACCATGATACACTAATGTGTGGGTTGATTGTTCTTTTGAGCTTTGTTAGGACTAATAGGGGCCTATATACCCTGAGAGGGGGTGAATTAGGGTATGGATATTCTTTTTCAAAATTATTCTTGCCCCACTGGATCTTGACCTATTTATTACAAGGGTAACTTTTTTTGCACTTCTGTGTTTATTATGACCACTCCGTTTCTTCTTTATATGATGATGATGCTTTAAATGCAATGTAGGGAAGTAAGAAGGCACACACTGAGATTTTTACTTGGTTCACCCCCACTGGGCTACGTCCAAGGAGCATACAACGGTGATGTGCCGCGGTACCAAATCCAATAAAGCACACTAATTGTTTACAGGGTTCGGTCTAGATCACTTCAATGCCCAGGCTCACTACCTCTACAAGGTTTAGGGTCAGCTCAATGCTTTCCCAAGGGTAACTCCCTATTTCTCTCTCTCTGGCTCACTGCCGGTGGAGATGATCACCTTCTTTCTCTTCATTTTCTCACTGATCTGGAAAGGATCCACTCACAGTTTATAGAATTATAGGTCTCTTCATTATCACTAATGAATACATCCTCTACTATATGTGGATGCTCTTTTGAAGTCCAACTTTCACCCGTAGATGAATCTCACTTTGCACCGAAGGTATCAGGCAATCTTCCAACTTCCACAAAGCCCTGAATCACTAGCGGAAATCTCACTTACTTGGCGCCCTTCTCTAAGATGGTGCGCAAGTCATGGCGCACAAGTCCACCTCAACCACTTTCCCAACACAAACTTATTCAACTCCAAACTTGCATGACGCACACCCTTTTACACCAAAACCAAATTTTTGGCATGAAACCAACAACTTACACGATTCTTCAAAACATGGTGTGCAAGTGTCACCAAACCACTTGCGCAACACTTCCTTCTTCAACCCAGAACATTCATGAATCTCTTCCTTCCTCACCCAAACCACCTTGGGCATGCAAATATCACCTAGAACGCAACCTCTACTTGCGTGACCACACACCACTCGTGAGAAAATTTCACCTGCGCGATGGGAGATCTGATTTTCTCCAAGTGTTGAGCTCATGGATAATGAGGAGGTTTTGACCTATATTTATACACATTGGACACCCTACGCAATGGCGCACAATTCTCCCCTTGGTGCGCAAGTCTCGCCGCCCTAGTCATGCCGCCCTTGTCTATATCGTGCTAGTCACTTGCGCGACCAAACCAAAAACTTGGGCGACCCATATCCATTTGCCATATATTGATGTAATGATCTTGAAAAATATATGGAGAACATGTTTCCAACCCTCCAAGACCTTGGCATAGAAGTCCCTTTTCGAAAAACACTTTTATTAATTTATGGATTTTTAGGCCCAAAAATTTGGAAAACACTAGAAAACAACGCCACCTTGTATCTGTTATTTTTGTACCACCTCTATATCATCCATTCCTTTGTCGACGTTCTTGAATCAGACATGGATCGTCATCCACATCCCTTGAACTCGACATGCCACCATGAAATCCCCTTTTTGTCAACAAATATGTATGTCATTATTTTATTTGTCAAAAATCACAACAAAGATGTCCACTTTATCAACAAACACAATTACCTAAATAATGCTTCAATGATACCTTGATTGATTTTTTCCCAACAAGCTTCCACTTAAATAATTTTTTTGAATTTTATCTTCTTTTTAAATCCATTATATTGATTTATAACTCAACCCTTAATTTATGTTAAGATTTTATAGAACAAAATATCTTCGTAGATACTAAATTATCTTACGGAAAATTCTATCAAGAGACTCTAATTTATGACACTAAAGATCCAATTGACTTTTTTTAGGTTGGAAGATAATATCATAAGTGCACCGTGCATGTGTTTTTAAATTAACATCGTAATTACTGATTGATTCGTTAATATTTTTCTTCAACTCAAGTAACTCCTTTTACATATTTGTAAAAATTACATTATGAAATTACATATTGATTCATAAGTTCTTGAACTCATCCAAATATATGGATTAAATTTCTTCTTTCCTCATCTTACTCTTTGTTAGTGTCCACCAAGGGTCTGCTTCCCCTTCTAACCGATAAAAAACCAGAATGAATTTCTCATTATAAATACACTAGAGAATGGATAATATCATTTCAGTTGTACTGATCCAATTTTCATCAACATGTGGATCTAGATTCCCACTATAATAAAGTGGATTTTTCTTTATGAGGGTCTCAATAGAACATTATAGCCTGCATTTTAACATTTGGAAGCCTAACATGATTAATAAATTGAGAATGATATGAGGGTATAACAATGAGGTTTTATATTCCCTCCCACATATCATTCATATTTTCAGAATAACGAGCATTTAATTTTTAGTTGCAATCATAATAAACATAGATTGTTTAGGATCCATCAATCGACTAAAGAAAAAAAAATTGTATGAAATTGTTCTGATAATTAAAATCCACATAATCATTAAAATTAACTTATATGATGTTTAAAATATTGACATATTAGATTTATTCTCGATTATTGACAGAAAATGTATATTTAAATACTTCATGATTTTTTATGAAGAGTTCATATTTTTCTAGAGAATATACCCTTGTAGTGTCAAAACATGTGTTCAAAAAGGCCCATTGTCGTGTACCGGATTAACACGAGTCGTGAACAAAACATCATATCATAGTTTTTAATCCTAGTTACATCAATAATATTTACATAAACAATTGTTGTGTCATGGTAGGAATTTATTTCAAGGAAACTAGACAATGTATCTTTTGCCAAAAATCTAGGACATTTGTATTAAATGGTAAATTATCCTTATAGTTATCCATAGGGAAATTCATATAAATTTACTTTTATATATACCAAGGGATATCACTAATGTTTTGGATCTTATTTTAAAATAGGATAAATAATACTTTACATTAATACAATCTACAGTGGCTTAGGGTTATCATACATGGATATTACATCATTTTAATATATTTTAGTACATTATAAGAAATACATGACTAAGGACTATAATAGATTATTTTCTTCAAAATTGTGGAAACAAAGCTTCCTATCCCAATGAAATATATTCAAAAAATTCAAAAATTATATACACCTTAAAAAATTATACTTATATAAATTTTTCAAATCATGGGTAAAGGACACATAAGGAAGGGGTTAGCTTAGATGCTCGGTAAGGTTAAATAATAGAAACGTGTTAAGATGACATGATCAAAAGGGAATGGAACATTATCATAACATTTTAGGATCATAACTATCATATTAGATATTCTTATATCTAATAGTAGTTCATAAGAAATTGATCGTAAGATAATTAATATCCTAAGTCATGAAATATCAACATAGTAATAAGATATGATATTTGCGACTCTCGGATTTGGTTATAATGTTGTGAACATTTAAAAGTAGGAACTGATTCCATAATTATGTTTTGGACATCAAATCCGGCCCCCACATCAACCTATGGAAATAAATTCATGTCTATGCATAACACTATGAATGTGTAATCAGGTGCACACATAACCTAATGGAAATGAATCCAGGTCCTGGAATAACATTGTGAACATTAAATCAGGTTTTCACATAACATTGTGAACATGTAATCGGGTTCATGCATAATATTATAGACATTAATCCAGGTCCATGGATAATATTATGAAAGAAGGAAAAGGTTCATTGATAAAATTTTGATCTTGTAATCCAGTTCATGAGTAATTTTATGGACATGCATCACAATATATTCATATCTTTATGAAAATGTAATCAATTTTATGCATAAATTTTTCAACATGTAATATGTTTCAGGCATAACATATATAGTCATCAGTCCTCCATCAGTTCCCAATGAATTATATGAAGATATAGTTCTCGTCCATCTTTGAATGACATCATTCATACATGTTCCAAACTATTAATCTTCCACCATATCATGACCCATAAAAGACATAGGTTTTATAGACATCAAAAAATAACCATAAAATTAAATAGATATCATTAAAATATCATCAAATAAGAAATTTAACTTGGATATTGGTTTTTTAGTAACATAATGAAGCATAAATTGTAAAAGGAAATAGGTTTACAAACCGTATAACTCATGGAAGAGAATAAAATTGAATAAAAAATGATATCAAAGCATAATCCATTAATATGAAAAATATAAAGGGAAACATTAGATCATTTAACATCAAGGAATGAGTAACATCAAAAAATTTCATAATATATGTTAAATAATATTGAATAATATTTTGAAATAATATCATGTGAAATATATCCTTTCCTCTCAGAAAAAATATTTTTTAAGGATGAATCATTTTGAAAATCATTTCCTTAAAAATAAAAATTAAATCATCTAAATAATTATTTGAAATCATTTCATATTCCAATATATTTTAAAACATAAAATGAATTACTAAAAAATTTTAATTTTTTTTAAAAAATAAGTCATTATAGAATACATTTTTTGAAAATAGAATTGAAAAATTTTAAAATAATAAATGAAATTGATAAAAAAAACTAAAATATTTTTTCCTTGAAATTATATTCTGGGATAATTTGAAATCATTTTGGAATGAATTTTTTAAAACATTGGTTTTGAAATAAAATAGATTTCCAACTAAAGAGAAAAATATTTTAAAATTTTATTAATTTTATTAATTTTTTTTATTATATTATGTAACTGTGAGTGTAAATATGGTACTAATACATATATAAATATTTAAAATATAGAGGCTAATTAAACTCATGATTATTATGGATAGATGGATTGTATGATTTCATCAAATAACCATAATCATTAACAATCTAAATAAATAAGAGATTTTTTCAATTAAATCATATCACATGGTAACTTGTGATCATACTATCCATATATGAAAAGGAAATTCCTAAAAGAAAAAACATCATGAACAGAATTATATAAATGATATTACATGTAATATGAGAGTTTATGCACTGTGAATAATCATTTAGGTGCACAACCAAACACGAGTCTCAAAGAAGGAAAATTATGAAAAAACTATTTTAATATTTTAGTAAATTTTTAAACATGGAACACATGAACAAAGTTTTATAGAATGAATATGTAAATATGAATAAATTAAATTATATGATAGATATAGTATATCCATTGGATTTATACAAACCACACAAAAGGAATGGTTGGTGAATAAATCATGTACCTCATAGAAATATGATGTGAGATGAAATTACCATACCTTATGTTTTGACTCTATTAGTACTCATACAAGATTCCAATATAATTAATGCCTTTTTCTAATAAATATTTTAAATAATAATATTATTATTTATAATAAAACATTAGGTTTTTAGGACCTTATATTACCCACTTGTTTATAATCCTATGTTAAGGTTTTAATTTGGGTAATATTCCCTTTGTCCTCTACATGTGTCTTAATTTTTTATATATTTGGTCCACTTACTTATATCATGATTTATAGAATGTAAACCATCATATAATCACAAGTTATATTGAAATGACCATCGTATTTATAGAATAATAATTTTTTTATATATTAATATTTATGAATAATATATTAATTTATCGTTAATGAGAAAAATAAATTCATTAGCACACTCAACATGTAATAATGGTTTTCTTTTAAATTTTACATTGCACACAACTATGAGTTGTACAGAAAAATAATATATTATTATTATTATTTTAAATTGTAGTTAACTCCTAGTCATTTTATTTTCTACAATGAACAAAACGAACTACAATATGATTATATATGTTTTTTAAATGTCATGAAATTTATCCAAATAAATTTCAAGCCTGAAAATGAGAATGAATCTAATTTTAAGCATGAAATACTCAAATTTTTTAAAATATTTTATGTACTTATTTTAGATTGAGAACATTTTTAAAATCTGGTATTGAAACTTTTATATGTTAAATTTTACTAAATAAATTTATTCTTTAGAAGGGGATCTTCAAAATTTACTTCTGAAGAGATTTTGGTATTTTTCTGATAAAATTCATATTTTTATAAATAGTCAAAAAACAGTATTTTAATTCAAATCAGAATTTTTATTTATTTTATTTATATAGTAAGATTATTTTTTTAATTGGTTATAATGTAAAATTCCAATATATTTTTATCATATAATCCAAATATTGTAATAATAAGTAATTTTACATTTTAAATGGACATAAACCCAGATGAATCTTTTTATATTCAGTGGAATCAGTGTAATTAAAAAATATATATTAATGAAAAATCCCATTTTTAAATAAAATTCTTAAAATATTTTTTTTTCAAAATACATGAACGTAAATTAAGAAAACTTTTACTATACATTGAAAGTAAATTTTAAAATTTTCATTATATATTTTATTTAATATATTTTTTTCATTTTAATATGTCCAATTTATGTATTTAATATAAATTTTGAATACATAAGAAAATTGTTAATTAAAATGATTTTGGTAAGAAAATTATTTTAATATTAAAAATTTTTTAATATCAAAAAAATATATCTATTAATTGGATAAAATACATTAAATAATTAATCATATAGAATATATAAACACATAAAAGAATATTAACACTCATTTGGTTGATAATAAATACTATATATGAATAATAATCTATTAGGTTCAAAATGGTATTTTAAATAAAAATATTATTCTACTCATTATATGTACTAATTTAAAAGATAAAAATTTTACATATTAAAAAAATTTTAAATTAAATATATGTCCAATTTTTATCCAACACATGAAATATTATTATATGGGTTGTGATATATGTCATATAAAAGAAGAAATAACATAATTGTATAATTTCACCTAGAAAAAATAATAAAGTTAAATGTAAAAACAAAATTTCAAAAAAACTATAAGACATTTAAAACATGTTTCTAAATAGATTGGTGTGAATTTAGCAACCCAGTTAAACCCCATAATTAATGATTTTTATTTTTTCAACCCATTCATCAATTAAAAGTTTCAATCCATTTTTTGAAATATGATTTGTGCCTTTTGAAGATCACATTTTCCCAAATAAAATTGAATACCTATACCAACCTTCAAAGGTAAACCCAACATTCAAATTATTACATAAAACTATTTCATATTACTCTCATTATAACAATATCACACAAACATAATCCCACCCCAAATATAATTATCCTTATCAATTCAACATCAAATGAACATCCAATAATAAAATCAACACTTCAATATAACTATTATCATATCTTATTCATTTTTTGGTTAAATTAATAATAAATATTTATTAACAAAAAAATAAGATGATGACTGTAGTATTATAATTATATTTTTTTATATTAGTGGTTCTAACCTTATTTATATATTTTCATCCACATTTAAAAAACATCGTTAGTTCATTGGGTGTATTACGAACTCCATAACGCAATGTGAGTTGTTTTTAATAAAAAAATTTAGGGCTCATATTCACAGTGATAATTATAAATTAATATGATATATTTCATATAAAAATGATATTTAGTTAAAAATTTAAAATCGACCTTCATCCCCTCTTACACAATGAGAAATGTGACTATTAATTGTGCATATGTATGGAGTAACACCACCATGATGAGACATTTTTCTTATTTCACCTAAATACATATACACAATAAAACATTCTTCAACTATTGTTCTTTATTATAAAAATATAAGACAAGTCATTATTTTTTATTTTAATGATATTATATCAAATAAAACACATCCTTAATGATATTATCAAATCAAGTTAATACATATTCATGTTTTCGTTTTTTTACCACTTATATGTACAATGATTTAAAATATATTTACGGATGATAAAGTATGAAACAATAAAAAATCTTATTGTATTGTGGTAAAAACGCCACTAAATATTCTAGTGGAAATTTTGAAAATATATGCTAATGTGGAGAAATACACTTACTAGATGCAGAATCACAGAAACACAAATTACTTAGTCCCCTTAAAATAAATTTGTTGAAAAATTAGTTGAAACCAAATCAAATTAATTTTTTGAAATAATATTTATTTAAAATGAAACATTAAAAAATCTATAAATATTATTATTTTTATATGTAATCAGATTCTTATTTCTATACACAACTCGGAGACCAGCAAGGTTTGATCCTAGGTTACATCTGTATTATCCTACAAACATAACCACTGTTATTAATGATATATTTATATGTAAAATATATATTTTATAAATAAAAAATGTTTTTATATAAATATATTAAAAAATAGATTTATATCTCACAGAAACATAATTTTTTATATATTTTTTTGAATATAAATATTTTGGTGTGTTTTTGTTGTTGTGAATATATAATTTCATTATATATATTATATATTCAAAAAAATATTATACAGTGGGTATATTAATAAAATTTGATATTAAAATTATATAATAAAATTAAATAATGTATCTAAATAAATTTATATTAAAAATATTCATATTATATTTAGATATTTATTTTTAATATATATAGTATATTATATATTAAATTAAAATTAAATATTTCTATATTATATAAAAGTAAATATAAAACATACATATAATAAAATGTTCAAATACTTTTACATGTTTCATTATATGTGTGTCTGTATGTTAGAGTATTTTTATAATTGATTATTATTATTAATTATATTTTTAATATAATTAATTATTTTGGATTTAATGGGTTGAGTTTCTCAAATGCTAGATATTATATATTGTGATTATAAATTTATCTATTTATATAACAATATATATTTAAAAAAATTGATATTAAATATATTCATTAGATAATTTATAATTTATTGAATATAATTGAATATACAAATATATATATTATTTATTTATCAATAAACTCATTTATATGTAAAATTTATAAAACAAAAAATATTAAACACATCCATATAATTAATTTATATAATTATATGTTGTATAATAAGTTTATTTAATGTATTAAATACAATAATATAATATATTTTTAAAATATATAAAAATAATTATGTGAATATATATATATTGTAATTTTGTATTATTTAATAATTTAGATGGTGATTTCATAAATCATCAATCAAGGATATTATTGATTTTTTGAATCCCCTGTATATTATTTAAATGTCGTTTTGATTTTGGAAGAGGTAATGACAAAACATACATTGAATTTTATTTTTATGGTGGTTCTTGTATAAGAAACAATTAAATATTACTAAATTGTCAAAAAAATCTAATTCTTTTAGAGGGGATTAAAATGATCAATTACCACTTAGATTTGATGGGGTTTTGAATGGCCTCTTATCACAATGATTTGCAGTTGAATTGAACATGGTATACATTTACAAAATTAGAGGGTGTTTAATTCCCCCACTAATTTCATAAATTTATGTGGGTATTCAACCATATCTAATATCATAGATTAGTGGTAGTTTTAAACCACCTTCAATTTTGTTAATTATTTTAACGACTTATTGTTCAATGGTGATTATTTCAAACCCTTTATACTATTATTGTAAGAATTTAATTTAAAGGGGTTTTCATAACGCCTTCTAAATAAAATCAATTAATATTTATTTTTTATTGTTCAAAGTTATAATTTTATAATAAATAATAAAATAAGTATTAATATATGGTTATATAAATAATATTTTTTTGTATTTTTTTCTCACTAAATTATCCTTTTCATTTAAGAAAATTACAATAATGTGACTTTATTATTTTAGTTTTCCATAATGTAACTAGAATACATTTGGAATGAAACAACTAAATCTTACATCCAAATAAGTTATATATCATATATTATTATATAAAATGTCCCTAATGATCTTTTTATGATGTTTAGGGTAATTATATCAATACTATTAAACATGCATAGAATAATTAAGGTTAATAACACCCCATGTTGGAAATTGATTACAAAGATACTGTACAAGAATTGAATTATTATTCATAATGAGTATAAAATAAAATATATATAAATAAGGTTTTGAAATACGTAATTATGCCAACGAGCTTGTACCCGAGTGGTATGGGCTCCTGCTTGGTATCAAAAAGATGTAGGTTC
The DNA here is from genome assembly GCA_963277665.1 of Viscum album. Lineage (NCBI taxonomy): Eukaryota > Viridiplantae > Streptophyta > Magnoliopsida > Santalales > Viscaceae > Viscum > Viscum album. Next base: position 1,478,750,264 of record OY728136.1, read on the forward strand.
AAAACCGGCTGGAGGCGAATTTCTAGGTACTATAGCTGTACTGAATTAGTCACTATAGCAATCACTGTAGAATTTAGAGTTTGGGACTCTAGCAGCTCGATCCATACACCCGATTTGGGCCTTCGGGCCACTGGTTTGGGCCTATAGGTCATAAGGGCCTTCGGGTCATCAAAGGCCTTCAGGCCTCAAGGACTTCAGGCCACGTAGACCACGAAGTATCCCAGTGCACACAGAATAGGACCTAGAAGAGGATTAGAGAAACAAGAGTAGCATCCACAAGAGGCAGAGCAAACCAGGTCGGAAGAATGAGAGGGTATGGAAGCCAACATCGGGACCAGGCACTGTGAAGCTATGTATAGAGCAATGCTATCCGATCAGCAATGCAATTCGGGGAGCAACGCGATCAATGACGCAAAAGCTAGGGTGGGGCAGTTCATGTGTGGTGGGCCTACAGGTCTTGTATTGGCTATGGTATTCCTCTGGGCCTTCGGGATATGTATTTTGGATCAGTTAGGGCTTGTGCCTAAGGCCTACGGGTCATGTACGTGTTCCCCTTCAACCTTTAAAAGGGTTATTATCCATAATAAAACAAAAAATAAGGGCTTCGACCCATTCAGACTAAATTTGTAAATATGATATATATATATATATATATTTATTATATATGATGATAACTAACCTTGGTTGGAACAATAGGTAATGTTAAGGGGATTGGTAACTCTTAATACTTTCCTTGATTTGTAAAAAATTTATTTGAAATTCATTTTGAACAAATTTCCCTTTCAAATGTGGGTTAATTTTATAATTTTGTGGTAAAAGTATTTTTGAACCACTACTGATTACATTAATGGTTTAAATTTCATTATTCATTAAAAAAATTGATACTTTTTGATGAAGGCTAGAAACTATGACTTTTACAATAGGAAATACATTTTTTTTTCAAAAGATCATCCCGTTTAGATTTTCCTTAGTTCTAATGAAGTTGGGTTTCATGTTTCTAAATATATTATCCTTTTATGTTATTATTTTGGGTGATCATGTTTTGGATTTCAATGGATGTTGGTCATGATATTGTATTATATATTTTAGATATTTAATTAATACCGTTTAATTTTCATGGGTTTGTTATGAACATTTAATGATTTCCATTTTGGATATTATAAGATACCCATTATGTTTACATGCATTCATTATATGATTATATAGAAATTCCAGAAGATGAATTTTCTTTATTTGGGTTATTTTATGATGTGCTAATTTTATTTATGTGGCACATAGTTGTATGTATTTTGATATTTGATAATCCTATATCTATTCCAAATAGTGTGGTTAAATGGTCATATATCATGAGATAGAAATCTTATGATAATGGGTTATAATTTATAAATGTCCACAAATGGTTATTTAGATTTTTATTATCTCTAATAAAGATTTTATGAGTTGAAGGGATATAGGGTAAACTAGGTTCAATAATATATGAAATAAAATTTTTATTACTATTCCAATTTCATAGTTACGTTCATGGCTCATAGAATATGTTCCATGATTTAATTTCTTATTTGTTGTTAAATTTTTTATCTTTTGAGTGGTTATATATAATTTTCATGATTATTGTTTACACTTTCTTATTAATGTCATTTTAAAAAAGATATTTTTCCTTAAAATGATTAATATAGGTATGTTGTGTATACCTTATAGTTACCAAAATGTTAACCCAAACTAAGAATTTCAGGTCACCAATTAATATATAATCCCTTCCACTATATTTTACATTGATTATATCTCATGGGACATAATAGAGTAGAATTATTTTAAAGATAAATTTTCAGGAGATGATAAATAAGTGGTATTATATGTCTAGTATCCATGAATATAAACCTCTACGTCAATGGATTAGGTGATTTATTTTGTGGTAATAGTTAAATTATAATATTTATTTATTTTTATGTAAATTTATCTTTGGTCTCCCCATTTTCAGAAGATATAAATATTGAATAACCAGATGTATACAGTTCCGCAATCCCAATTTTTTTTGGGTGGAGTATTATGTAATTAAAAAATATATAGTAGTAAAAATTAAAAAATTTCTATCATAATTATATGACTGTAAATATTTACATAAATATATTTTAATGTAATATATTACCACATAATATTTTTTAATTAGAATGTTTTTTGAACATCATTACAAAAAATATACGATAAAATATAATAGAAAATTAGTTATTTATAATGGCTTTCAAATAACAAGAAATGTACTGATACATTGGACTTGTAAGGATTGGAATCTCAATAAAAAAATATTATATTAACAGAAATATAAAATGTGTTCCTATATAAAAATTAAAGAGGTGAATACTAATATTCATACCATAAGAGGAAAATTTTAAAAAGGAAAAATAAATTTATATAATTTTTATTTTAGATGGATGAATATCATAAATAAAAAAAAAATTATTTATAAATAAATTTGTGGTGAATTATATTATATGAATCTTATATATATATAATGTGGTCATAAACTTATGATATATATTTTCATAATCCTGAGATCCAATAACCTAAGGTCATCTTTTAAAATATTTCATTGGAACTGCACACAAGAGGATATATCCCAAAGGCCCTAATATTATATTATTCATGGTAAACAATATACCTAAAGTTTCCTCATTATACAGTGGAAATAATATATATTAAATAATGGTACTATATATATTTTATTCATTAACACATTTAGATATTCCAAATTCATATCTTTGGAAAAGGAATCAAGAAAAGGGTGAGCGTATATTCCCAAAAATGGTTATCTATTTCAATAGTATATAAATCATAGTCAATATGGAAAGATAAATAACTAAAATTATGTTCCATTTCATCGATACCATGAGATAGTTATTAAATCAAGGATATTATCTTTGTAAAAATATCGTGGATAACAAAAACTGATATCTTTGTATAGAAAATTATTAATGTTAGATTTCAAGATCTTAAAAATCATCATATCACAATCTCCAGGACCTTGTCATAAGATAATATAACAGATATGTAGTTATACCCTAAAACCCTTTTAATAAGGTTATCAGACTAGTTTTTCTGAAAAATATTATTTATACCTTAATGGTCTCAATATAACTAGACCCTACAATAATTTCATGTCCAATCGATTAACCTTATTTTGAATGATCAATTTAATTAAGAAACATTATTCCATATGAAATAATATTTTAATTGAGTAAGGAAGAATGAATATTTGTCAATAAATAGTTCATCAAATAAAATTCAAATTTTTTATAAAATATTTTGATAAATGGTATGTGGTTTATGTAATAATAATTATCATGATACAATGAATATAGATATTTAAGTTAAATGAAATTCCAATAATTGCGAGAATGTGAATGTTTTATGATAAATTAAAATAACAAACAAATTAATCTGTGACAATATGTGACCATCAGTTCATCAAAAGAATAATATTTTTAAAATAATAAATTGTTTTTTAGAAATAATAAAAATTAAAGGAAAATATTTACTGAATATTTTATTTAAAAAATATATATTTTTGAATATAATTTGAATATTTTGAGAACGAAAAATATCATAAAATTTTTATGGTAGTAGAAAAATTTGTCAATGATGTAAATGATAACAAAAAAACCCGATTTGAATTTTTTTTAAAATAATATCCAAAATTTCCTTTTAATAAAGCCTTATAAATATTCTTCTAAAAACATGAAAATTTTGATGATTAAAAAATTTAATATATAAATTATTTTAGTAAATATATTTTATTTTGGAAAACATTTTTTAAAAAATATGGAAATTGAAAAAAAACAAGATTAAAAAGAAAAAAATTGTGTCTTTTATTTTAAACATTTAATTAATTTATTCATGTGAATATGGGGGAAACGTTTTGGTGAACAAATTAAAATCCATAAATACCATTTGAATAATATGATATATCGATTTTATTAATGGCTTATTATAAGATTCCTTGCTGAAAAATAAATGAAAACCCCAGAATGAGAGAATAAAGAAAATTCTCCTCTCTTTTGAAATTTTTTAAATTATATCAATATAAATTAATTTAAATAAAATAAATCATTATTCATAATGAATATATCTATATTCAAATTATATAAATAAATTTTTAAATATATACACCACATAAATATAAATAGGTCAGCACACAATATAGGCCTTAATGGATAGAAAATTGAGATGAAATCCCTTACCTAAAGTTTTATATGAATCGTAAGGGATTTTAGACACATGTAGAGTAAATTTAGATATATTTTAATTATATAATAGATATATATATATATATATATCCATTTATAACATCATAGGTGATCCTTTAATAGATTCTATTCACTTTTTTTATAACAATATTTTCTTATTATCATCATTTCTGTTATCTACAACATCAATTTTCATGTAATTTTTTATTATATAGTCTCATTTCATTAATCATGATCAATTTAATGTTATCCATGTAATATTAAGAATGATATTAGTATCATAAATATTCATTATTTATAAATTTTTATTCATTCATAAAATGTATATTTAGAAAAATGATATACAACTTTCAATGAGATGGTAATCTCTTCGTACGCTTGAAAGTCATTTTATCTTTATGAGAGTTGAAAAAAATTATATAGTAATAAAACACTCAATTAAAAATATTATATCAAATATATCAAATATATTCATTAAATAGGACATTATTACCATCTATGTGTAGTAAATATGAAAAATGAAAATTACCTCCTTGTGGAGGTGGTAGTACACACATACACATAAGCAACGTTATCATTTTCCATCAGATCAAGATGAATTAATTTAGATATGATATTAGTGTTAAGGAAGCATAACATTTTTAATAAATTTCATTTATATTATTTAGTTCTAACTATATATCCATACATTACAAATGGAAGTGAAAACAACACAACACTTTATAATGATGGTAAGATATATTTATAGACAAGCAATGTTTTGAGTTTCAATAAGATGAAAAAGTTGTTCAAAATTTCCACTTTATAATAATAATAACATAATAATATTATAATTATATTGGATTTATTATCTTAGTATAGATACAATATTTTTATTTAATGTAGAAGATGAAATTCACATAAGAGTTGGAAATGATATATAGCTCTTATTCACTAGAAATACTTTACAATCCTTTTTTAGACCCTTTAAATGGTATATTATGATGGTAAAAACATATAAATCAGGTAAAATGAATTACATAAAAAAATTTCTTGTTCAATATGATATATTCTGCTTAAGATAGTGTACATAAAAATAGAATGTTGGTGTCCTTTTATAAGTGATGGGATGAGATCATTTGGAGTTAATTAATGTTTTAAATTAATGAAAAATACTTTTCATGTCTAAATTCACCATTCATAATAAAATAATAATTAAAAATGAGTATTAGAATAAATTTTATCATAAAAATTAAATATTAAAATGTTTTGGGTATTTTTTTCCTTATAACCTAAATTTATTTCCCCGTTATCCCTTTTTCATTGTTAGCATGTTAACATTGTTTTTTACTCTTTATTAGTACATAATGATGCAATAAAATTAAAATTGCTGAATAAGTGAATTTTATATAATATTTGAAACCATATAAGATTCACATAGTTTAATAAAATACTTTTATGATTCTTAAATCATTTTAAAAATATTGTATTTTATAAAATCTCATGAATGTCTTTTATCAAATTACCTGAAATAGTATAATATAATATGTATCTCACAGATTTAAAAATGATAAAAATTTATTTTTATATAATATAATGAATATGTGGTCCTAAAATATAGTACCATAATATTTTTACAAGTTTAGATAAAATTTTGAAAATTATTTTTTTAATCGTTTTAGTAATTAATTCTAACATTAACTATTGTGATTACTTTTTAAATACTATAATTTTATAGTATTACATAGAAAGTGAAAAACTGATCATAAATATTAATTATATGAAATTGTAAACCATTTCTCACCCTATCTTTCTTCTATATTTTGTTAATTTTTTAACCAACTAAATAATAAATATATACTAAAAAATACTATTACTATCATTTAAGAAATATCCACATAAATAGAAATATTAAAAAATACAACATTAATTGAATTAAAATATAATATAATCTTAAATTTCAAATATATTATATATATCAACACAATTCATTGGATAAATTAAACCAGAAAATGATATTACATTTTTATTTTTATGATATTTCACCTGATTTTCCTATAACATCTACAATCATTGTGTTAGCTTTGTAAAATCACATAAGGATTTATTTCATCACAAGAAAAATAAAAATAAATTACCAGGATAAAATAAGTTCAATAATATTTCATATAACCATTTATGAAAGAACATATGAGGTTATAATCTCTATCATAGTATATTGTAGATATTAAATGAAAAATTTTATATTTGTTACATTATTTATTCCTTAAATATTATAAGGACATAAATAAATTATGAATGGATAACAGTTCAAATTCTAAACTATATATTATCATGGATCAATTGTAGTCATACAATTAAATATATAAATGTGTATGAATTATTTTTAACCCATATCAAACTAGTTCGGATCCTAAATAACCAATTTTTCCATTAATGAGGTGATAAATTTTACAATGGTTACTATTAATAATGTTTAAAAATAAAAGGGACCTATTTTAAAAATATCAACCCCATAATTCTAAATAAATAAATCATTACTCATGTTTCAATCTATATATTTTTCATTAATTAAAATTAAAAATAAGAAAAAATCTACTAGAAATGCTTTTAAAAAATGTTTTCATATGTTTACAAAACTATTATAACACTGTCCATATTAATGAAGATTTCAAAAAAAATCTCATAGAAAATTATGAAATTATTATTTAAATGGTGAAAAAAATATTATTAGAGAAAATTTTAAAATATTACAGAAATAAAAAATAATATCCTATAAAAAATATATAATAACCATTTTTGAAGATTGTTACATTTTATGAATAAAATAAATTTACCAAAACTTAAGAGATTATTTCTTCAGAGTTAATAAAAACTTTTTTATTGAGTGTGGTATCTATATATATTTCATAATTTGGCTAATAATATTTATAATAACGAAATAAAAAACTATTATATAACAGTCATATTTTAATAATACAATTCAGTTTAAATTTTTGGATTACTATTGAATATTGTGTATTCTATTGAATATAGTCTTCTTTTAAAATTTTGGAATATTTATTTATACGCCATTAAAAAAATTATTACGAAAATTTGTGTAGATATCATAAAATTTTAATCATTTTTTGAAATCCAAAATCAAATATTGCTACAATAAATCTTATTTTTAAAAAGAAATGTTGAAAATAAAATGGTAACCACAAATATCAATTTTTTTGTTCCAATATTAGAAGAAAATTGTATGATGTGAAAATATTGAAATTGAAGAAACATATATTGTAGAAGGAATAATAGAGAGTAATTTAAGAGATGATCAAGATAAGTTTAATGACTAAAACATGGGGGTATAAAAACCCTAAACTCATCAATAATTTGGGTATACAATTAATGTTTTTATTTGAATAAATTTTATCTTATGTTCAAGGAATAATTTACTCTTCATAGAGGAAACATAAAAAATGTAAATAAATGAATTATTTCCATTTTATAAGAACGATTTCATCATTTTTATATGATTTTAATAACTACCACATAATCTATTACACCCAAGAATGAATCTTCATGTCTAAATTTTAATGAAGGAGGAACTAAAATTATCATTTAAGACTTCATAAGATTCAGAAAAACTAAATATCATTCCCCAATTCAAAAAAATATTAACCCAACCCAAAATAGTTAACAAAATTTATTTAAAATTGATAAATATATTATTATTTAAATCTTAAAGAATAATACATAAATTTCAACATATTCCCTTCAAAAAACAGCAAACCTTAAGATTTTCCAAAAATATTTCTGACCAAATTAAAAACATATATATATCAAAAATAATTGAATTTTTTTATCACTATTCAAAATATAATATCTCATAATGTAACATATCAAGCATGTAAATACCTTACAATATACTAATAACCAAAATCACCATTAAAAATAATGAAAACATAACTTATTCTAAATAACTATTATATAATTAATCCAAATATATTCCATAAAATGGAATATATAGAAAAAACAATCATGAATTCGGTGTTCATAAAATAAACAATAAAATTAACTATAACTAATACTACCATATTTACTTCATCAATGTGGATAATATCATTATGATAACTAATCATTATTAACTCAAAATTAGTAATATATTATGTGTTATATTTCCCTTGACCATTTCTTCTCCAAATATATAAACTTATTAATAAATATTTGTTCGTTTTTATCATTACTGATTAATATATGAATTTAAATCACTTGGTAAAAAATACTATGGAAAAATATTTAGATGTATCATGATTCGTACAACTAGAATGTCAGTTATATAACATAATTCTCAAATCAAAATACAAAAACACATTAATCCTTTAAATTTAACAATATAAAATTAGTCCTTCCATGTTTTAAGAGTTATCCATTCTATTATTGGATTGGTATAAATAATTATCATGTTACCATTAATACGAAGTTGAACAATATATTAACCATAAGGATGTAATTATCATCCTTCTATTTGAATCATATTTTTCTTCTTTTTAATTACATGTTATTTTCCATTTTCTTCTACATAGAAATCCATTTTACCATCATTTGTGACATTAACCTCGGTACAACTCCTACATTCATGACATGAATAATATTGTAAATGGATCATAGATGATCATTACCACCTGAGAATCCATAAAAGGCCATTTTTCACTTTCTTGAAACATTTCCAAACTAACTATAATTAATGTTGTTCGTAATATATAATGATCAATTACTTATTATAATAAAACGTTCCTCCCTTCAGGATCATGATCAGTTATGTTTATTAATTTAGTATCATTTCCTTCAGTGTATCCTATATTATTTGCATGATTCTTAGGAGTTCCATCCATTTAGAAAAAAAATCAGCATAGTGCAGGAACTAATTGTGTAATCTTGTAATCCTGAAAATTCACCCCAAATCTAGAAATATTTCATCCAATATGTAACACATTTAGTTAAACTAAGGATAAACATTGTAATCATACAGTAAAATCCTCCATAATTTTTAATAATTAAAATTTGATAAAACATATGAATACTTTCTCGGAGTGTCAAACTAGTGGAATTGAAATTGAACTCTCACCATGCACCAAAACAAGGATCAAAATATACTCCAAAAACTCTTTTCAAGTTTATTACCCCAAGATGCCTCTGTTCTGAAACCAAATGAACTTATAGAATCTATAATGGGTTCTATTTTTAGGGAAACAATATAAAACATTATGAATCATATCCTATACCTAATTATATCCTCAATTTCATTCATGCTCTTATTCTATCTATTTTATGTATAACTAAATCAACATCCCATTTTCTCTACTAAAATTCCATTTGCACCAACTGTATTTTCTACAATCTCTAGTAACTCAGTATTGGATTATACATCATTATATCGAAAATAGATATAAGTTCTATCAACTAAAATTACCATATATTATAGTAGTCTTCATAAAAAATATTTATGATTTTTTCTCAACTGACATTGAAAATAAAACATAAAACAAAATAAAGGTAATTATTCTCCATCCATGAACCCACTACAAAATTAATTCTTCAAATAATGTGGAGATTTTTGATGTAAAGGGTGATATAATATAATTATAAAGTCTTATGTGAAGTAGAATCTATTATTACTCATTAAGGCTTAGTCAATATGTATTGATAAATAAATTAAAATGCATTTCAAAATATTAATATCTTTATAATTTAATTCATCCAAAGATGATATATATTTAGAAAAAAAAGAGTAATAATGATGGAATTCATAATTGGTGAAATAATAATGTTGCATTTTATGATCTCAACATCTAATATAACATAACCAATAAGTAATTATTATATGATGGTTTAATTGATTGGAAAGATTACACCAAAAAACCTATATAATAACGGTTTCCAACTAGGTTTTCATATGATTCTGACTAAATTAATGAATGTATATATATATAACTAGTATCCACCTTCTACTGTATGTCAAATACATTCCAAATATATTTAATGATTAATTTAATTCAGCAAAAATATTCTTTATCCAAAAATTTCTATTTTGCACTATGTGCTTTGGAATATCAATATATCCTCGATTATTCAAATAAAATTAAAATTTAAATACCCTAATAGGAAATTGTATATGGTTTATGAGAAAATCATATCCATGATACAATGAATACAACTTTTTCTGATTAATCCATTTTCCAAAAATAACATTAACGTGAATGTGTAATCATAACATTAATGAAAAAATAATAATAAGTGATTAAAGTTTAACATGAGTTCATCAAAACTATAAGTACAATTAAACATTAATGTTCATTGAGGAAATATGGAAAATTAAAAAAAAAATATTAAAAAAAATTCACTTAATTATGTTTAAAAAAAATTATCTTTTTTACAATAAAAAAACTAAACTAGTTATGGTGGCGGTAAAATATTTAAAGACCATATATGTTAAACATAAACATTCATTTTGTATTTTTTTCATATAATTTAAAAAATATCCATTTAAAAAAATTATCAATATTATATTTATAACATTTAAAAAAGGATAAAATAATACATCCATCAAAAAACATCAGTATATAAAATTGACTATTAAAAAAAGTGAAAAATATTTACAAAGAAGAAAATATAGCAAATAAAAAATAAAAAAAATATCAAAATTTATTTCAAACATTTTAATATATTATTAATGTTTCAATTATTTGAATAGATGTAATAAAACAAGAATAATCCTCAATAATGTGGAGGATGATAAATTTTATAGAGTTTATGAATGTTGAATTATAATATATCATCATTGAAAATAAACTCAATCCTAAAACATAGATTTGAAAATAAGTTATTACCTATTTGGTAATTTTTAAATTGTGACCACATGGAAGAATAAACATGATTTGAAAATTTAATCATCATGAATAAATATATATTCATTATAAATACCTCGATGGCGAAATTTATACCTCACAAAAAATAAATTATCAATCAAATAAAAAATATGTCTCAATGGAGTGGAAATTTAGATGAAACCACATACCTTATTTTTAAATTTCACTTTAGTTCATCAAAACATCATCTATAAAAAATTTCAATTTATTATAATTAAATTAGAAAATAATATACACATCTATAATTTCATATATGATCTATTTATGTCATCTTATCATCAATTTTTTAATAATCATTTATTATTATCATTGGTATAGAAGATAACTATTTTTATTGTCTTATATGTTTTGATTTTATAGGTTGTTATGCCAAATCAGTCATAGTGTTACATAATATAAAATAATATTTATATTTATATGAATATCATTTATATTAATTATTTATACTTTTAGATCAGTTAATAAAATTTATAGAAAAATAATTGCATTCAATCCCTATGTATATGGTAACCCATTCATACACATTTATGTTGTTTTCACATTTTGTATGATAAAATGGAAGAATGGTAAATATTGATTCCAATTTATAGTTAATTATAATATAATATTCATCTTATATATTTATTAAATGTATCTTTATTACTATCCTTTCAATTTTGAAACAATAAAATAATCACATCACCTCATGAAGGTGGTTTTTCTCATGTACACTTGAGCAACATGATCATTTCCCTAAATATAAGGAGGAAATTAGGTATATTTTATATTATAATTTTTGATGAATAATTTTTTATGTAATAACACATATATTCATAATTGGCATGTTTATAACAATCAATGTGAAAAATTTATAGAAAAATGTCGGTATGTGGAGAGAGTAAGCCATACGTATGCTTGAGTGATTTTTCTATACTCTATAGGATGGAAAATATGTTGAAAATTGTTTTAAATATAATTTTAATAATATATATGTATATATATAGAACATTATTTATTATTTAAGGGTGTATATAGATTATTTATAGGTTTTATTTTATCTAATAAACATGAATGATTTGATAAATATGATTACGTATTCTTTGGTATACTATTATATAGTCATTATTAAGGGCCCATGGAATTATTTTTTAAGAAAACCATAATATATAAATCATGTATAGTGATGTTTAGAAAACAAATTATGAGGATTTCTGAGATTTATTTTTATTATGGCCTGGAGAAAATATAGAATGGTTTTTATTTTATAAGTGTGGAGAGGGACAAACGTTAAATTATGTAAAGTTTTATGTTAATATAAATTAATTATCATGTAAAAATGGCCCCAGAATAACATAATTACAATATTATTTAATTTTGATCCATAATTATATCATAAAATAATATTTTCCATATTTGATTATGTTTTTACACTTCTCCAATGTTTTAACACCTCATTATATGATTCTGAAATATTGTGATAATAATTGTATTACCCTTTAGGGGCCATTGAACTTACAATAAGTGAAAAAGTGACACATAAATAGACATTGCTTGAAATTTTAGAATACAAACCATTCACATGACTATATATGATAATATAATTAATTTTATAATATTTAATATATTATTATTTATTATAAAAAAATTAATGTTAAATTTGAAAATACATAACTTATTAAAACACAATATGCCCCTAACTCTTATAAAATGGTTTCAAAATTATGTGAATTGGATGATTAAAATCACATAGTCAAAATAAAATATTCTAATAGAAAATGTATAGTTTTATATACCATTCAAAACATCATATCATGGTTGATCCCCTTCAAAATGTAAATATTTCCTCATTTATATAATGAATTTTTCAATATTAAAATTTTATGGTTTTATATAATGTAACAAATAACTCATTAATGAAAAAAGGGTGACATTTTTAGACATTTCTCATCCTATTTTCCCTCATGAATATTTTTAAGATTTTTAATCATTTAATAAATTTTTGAACATAATATAGTGTAAATGTCATTTAAAAACTATTAAAAAAAATATAATTTTGGACTTATTAAAATAATTTACATCATTTTTATACTATATAAACAAGAACTCAATCAACATTGCATCAGAAATTAAAACAATTATTCCATAATGAAAATATAATAATAATATATAATGATAAACGAGTAATTATTATTTCAAATAAAAATTTAGTATTTAATATAAATTTTTTATCCTTATCATTTTATATTATAGATTTTAAAAAGTGAGACCTTTTTTATATTATCTGTAATATTCCATAAATTTCAGTAATCTTTTTAAAATTATGTGTGATTATTTGAAGACCAGAATCTAAGACGACACCTGATTTCGAGGCCCGGTGATCTGGAATAGTTTTTTGAACATTTTTTTCATTTCAATAAATGTTCGAGTGGGTTTCTCTATCTTTTATACTGGTTCTCAAATCAAAAAAACAAGTGCACCATTAGAAATCATAACATCGGGATTCTCCTAGAAAAGTCCTAAATTCGACCAGTGAGGTTCGACCAGAAAAGTTAGTTTTTGGACGTTATGAGAAAAAATAAAAAAAAAACACCAAAATTTATTCGTTCCTTGTTCCATAAATATTGAGCGGTGACACATCCACACTATAGTGTGGTGACTAGTCGATGACATGTCTCATTAGATGAATCCATTTAATTTCTTGGTATTGTGAAGAATAATTACTCATTAAATGAAGAGTAACTGATATGATGTTTCGTGAGTGACAAAACATAACTACTTAATGAAAAAGCAGAAAAGAAATGATGCAATCCATTTCTCTTTTAATAAATTAGCTGGGTTGGAGAAAAATGACCATAAATGTGGAACTCTTCAAATGAATCGATAGTGAAGAATACTCTCTAATGAACACTAGATCTTTTCTAGTGACATCGATTCACCACGAAGAACAGGATAGGTGAGGGATGAATGCCAATGTCTTTGAACTCTTGAATCTCCATAGATGGATCGCTACCAACAATGAGTTCCCCACCAACACTAGTCTATCCAATGTAGGGGTTTACCTTTTGATGTTTAAATTCCATGTTCAACATCCTATTATAAGGAACCTGGATCAACCCACGAACATGTTGATCTGTGGGCGCTTGTTCTTGTAAAAAGATATTATCCTATCTCGGGGATTGGATTGGGATTAGATGATTGTTTTAATCAAAAAACTATCTTACCATGTTTTCAAAAACCTTAAAGGTTGAGGGTGCGAGCCGCCATGAACAAGGCCTTGTCCCCTCTGCCATTGTGTGTTCTTGTGTGTTCTTCGTTCCCAAACCTTCGAAATGGTGGAAAGGATATTTCAAGGCCTTATGAAAGGATGGTGGAATCCCATTGAAGCTAGTGTTGTAGATGACAAGAGGAATATATCACCAGACTGGACCCGGTGGTCTGTGGGAGGCTTTGTCGGTGACCGGTCGTAGAGGATTTAAGTGGGTGGTGGAACGCCATGACAACATGTCATGGGGGAAGCCGCAGCCAGCTCAGGTAGGGGCGTTGTGGCTAGAGCCACCAGCAATGGGCCATAGGTTGGTGATCATAGACACGGCCACCCGACAACGTTGGAAGGGCGGCCCAGGCCATGTGGGTCGCAAAAACCCGCGAGCATGCGGTCTAGGATGACAACATGTGGGAAACAACCACGAGCCGCATAGTCGGCCATGACATGCTAGAATTTGAAACCCTACTGGGCATCCGGGCTGGAGAGGACAGGCCCGCCGGGTGGGCCAGGCTGAACGGTTATGAATCATTCCACTAAGTAGTCAGGGGTGGATTAAGATGGACCGATATTAAGGGCATGGCTGTAGGAATAACACTAGGTCATTGGGCATCCCGGGATGGGAACAAACCCACCAGTCTGGATGAAATCGAGTCACTAGGCGACCCAGCATGCTGGACCACTGACTGAACTGGGTTGGGTCCAGCAAGACCCAATTAGCATGGTCAGTGGCTTGGCTAGATAGAGTCAGACTATACCCGAACATGGCTGGGTCGGATCAGTCAATATGGGTAGAGGCATGTAGGTCCCTCTACATGGGTCGGTCAGGATGGTGTGGCCATGTCGGGTCAGGGCATATGGGGCCCCCATGCTGGTTTGGTTGTGTCAGTTTAACCAGGTTAGAGCGGGCTTGGACATGACTGGCCCACAATTACTAAAATTCCAATATCATTCAGACCGGGTATTTGATTGATGATCCTTTTTCGGTGTTGGTACCATTGATATGAGGCAGATATTAATGAATACTCTAAGGAGGGTTTTATGGATCTTCAAATGTGAGGAATGCCTTGAGGTTTAGTTTCTCTCAGAATCAATCATACTATGTGTGAGAATCATGTGGCTGAATGAGACCTAAATCTTGCTGACAAGATACCCTATATGGATCATCTATAAGTTACCATATATGGATCATCTACTATAGACCAGTGGGAATAGGCTCTATGTGACCCATAAGGTCCAGGTTAGGGAGCGGCTCTGTGTGACCTGGTAGACCCATGGTTCTCATCAGGGATGACTACCTCAGTACAGTGGCGAAGGCTGGAAGCGGGCCTCTGTGAACAGGTAGTCCCATAGTGGGGAGCAGCTCTATGTGACCTAGAATTCCAATGATACTCATTAGGGATGTGTTCCATAGTATTCAAAGGTGTTCACTGTTGGGATTGATGGTATTTCGTTCTATACTCTAGATTTTACCATTTGAGATATCATTCTTTGTGATCATGCTTCGTGGTTTCATTGTGGATTTTTTTGTGGTCGTTTAATTGTGTTTTGGGGTCCCTACTGAGTATTTTGTGACTGACCCCTTCATGAACATCACTCACACATGTTGTGTCTGGTGTAGATGATTGATCCCTTGATGGAGGAATTGGTGGTCTTGGACTCAGTGGTGTCCATTGATATCCAGAAGGTGGGTCTTACTTCATATAGTTTCCAGTATCTTCTCCACACATACCCATTATTTGGGTTTTCAACGGATATCTTATAGAAATCATTGTATACCTTGCTATTTTTTGTTTTATTTTTTTTGTGTTTTTATTCTGGCCCATTTGACCTACAACATGTACCCTTACTCAGTGGTTGTTTTTTGGGATGCATGATTACCTTTTCAGTTTTTGGGATGTGGTTGTCCTTGTGTACGTATAGGTTCTCATGAAAATGCCTCCCACATGCAGGTTGATGCCTTCGATGCTAGTCACCAACCCCTATCTGTTGGGAGGTGGGATTTGGGGAGTTACAACATATGACCTGGGGGACAGGTTGTTGCAAATCTGAATCATAGGTGGGAAGTTCTAACTCAAAGACCGAGAGTCATTTGTTTTGTGTTTTTCAAACAATGTTAAATTTTTTTCACCATTCAGATTAATGGAGACCTGTGTTTTTTTGGTGTCCAACATATCCATACACCAATACATTGAATAATTCTTTTCAGATCTATACATAAAAACACTTGTTTCAACACTAATATATGAATTGATTGTATCCTCACGTTCTTCTTGATTTTTTGTCAGCTCACCAGGTATAATATTTGGACCATGGAACATATTGATCATTTCTAGGATGCCTCCACATAGACAACCATCTTGGAATCAAATGCAGGGTAGTGAGGACAGCCCTCCTAGCTATGAGGCATCTGTTCAGGGACCCTTGATAGAGATGGACATGTCGAGTGCTGCACTAATGTTACAACCACCCAATGATCTATAGTTACTACTATCATTACCGTTATAGTATGCACGCATGATCAACAACTTGCATGAGTTCTAGAGATTGAGACCTCAGAGTTTTAAGGGATATAAAGATCCTTAGGCCGCTGAGGACTGGTTGTAGGTGGTGTCACAGGTCTTCCACTTAGTAAGGACACCATAGGACAAGATGGTAATTTTAGCCATGATCCTTATTTTGGGTTCATCATGGATATGGTGGAGCATTACTATTGAGAATCATGATGAGGAGACCCTCTCCTGGGATGACTTTATGTGGATTTTCTTGGAGGAGTTCTTCACTAAAACCTCACATTCAGTGCACATACAAGAGATTATTCACCAATATCAAGGATGCATGTCATTTAATTAGTACTCTATTAGTTTTAGTGTCCTCTACCTATAATCTTGTAATATGGTACAAGACCCTTTATTCAGGGCCCAGACCTTTGAGCAGGGACTCTGATGGGATATTAGGACATCAGTGATTCCCCTTAGTATCCCCACTCAAGCTTGAGTGCTAGAGTGAGCTCTAATAGTAGAGATCATCCTCATAAGGCATGCATCAATGATAGAAGATACCACTATGAGATAGGTGGCTGAGTCATCTATGGCGGGGATCCTAAACATGACACAGTGGTCCAAGTGGGGAAGACCATCTGGTTGGCTATCCAATGACATAGGTTCGGTAGTTCGGGGCTCCCATAGCAGAGGGAGTCATCAAGGATCCATATTTTTCTTCACATGTTGTAGGATAGGAAACGAGGATCGTGAATACCCGACCGGCCACATAGATGATCAGTGGATGATCGAGGGACCTCTAAAGCAGACATAGTGGATCAAGCAAAGGGAATTGCAGGGCAGAAGATGTGACAGATGTGCAGGCTAAGCAGATGGTGGTGGGAGATGGTTCTAGGTACTGACACCACCACCCATAGGTGGTCCACCCCATCTGCAAGGAGCTAGTTGACATGGGCCTGATCAGCTTCAGGTGGTGGAGGCCTATAACCACAGTTCTCTTGTTATGATTAGATGTACGATTTGTGTATTCTACACCTTAGCTGAAATTTTAATAGACATTTGTCTTAGTCAATCCTTCTGTATCACAGATCTTATTAGAGACTCAGATATTCTGCTGGAGCCATCGGTTCGATATTTATTATTAAATACTCGTATAAGAGGGGATTCAATGATTACACACTTGTTCCGGCAATCTGAACATACTCTTGGAGGCGACGACATCAGATTGGATATATTATTAGTGGAATTGAGGCCTTAATATGTCATTTGTGTATGGACTGGTTATCCACATGTCATGCTTGGATCGACTGTCTTAGGCGTAGAGTGTGTGGTTTCCACGAATATGTGACCAAATTTTCCTTCATCGGTGAAAAGATTACTCTTGAAACGTATTATGCACATTCTCTAAGGAGGGTGCATCCGATCACCCACAAATTTTCTAGCATCACTCTCAGTGTGTTGGACGAGAGGAGTTTGAGCATTCCTATAGTGTTGGATGAGTATGAATATGTATTCTCTAAGGATTCTCTCGGACAACCTCTTTTTTTCCGAGGTAGACTTTTTCATCAACCTATACCGTCAGACGACACTGATATCCACACTGGCATATCGGATGGCTCCCGTAGAGTGTTGTCAGTTGAGAGTAAAATTTGAGGACATGGAGGAGAAGGGCTTCGTGAGGCCCAATGTTTCACCATGGGAATCCCTAGTGTAGTTACCCAAGAATGCAGATAGATTCTTGAGGTTATGCATGGACTACGAGTGCCTGAACTAGTTCTCCATGGAGAACAAATATACAATGCTAATAATTGATGACCTCTTCAATCATATGAAGGGAGTGATGTGGTTCTCAAAGATAGAACATATATATGGATATCACTAGATTTAGGTACAAAATGATGATGTACCATATACAGCCATCATGTGCCAGTATAGACACTATGAGTTCTTAGTGATGCCCTTCGGCGTGGCCAATTCCACTGAAGTATTCATTTGACTCATGCTAGGATCTTCCAGTCTTTCTGTATTGACCCGAACTTATTAATTATATTTTTTCCCTAATTTATTTTGTTATTTTATTTTATACTCAACAAAACTATATTCTTTAATTAATGAAGTGGGTATAATTAAAATGATACTGTTGGGTTTCGACTGTTATATGATTGTTGGTTAATATGACCATTGAAAACTATAATCTTAACGTTGTGTTTTTAAAAATACATTTATATTGGTTAATTAATATAGAAAGAATATTGGAGGGCCTTATCCAGTAGACTCGAGCCATATGAAGCCCATCTTTCAGAGCTTGGGAATGAGGTAGCATCACAAGGCTTTGCTCTGGACCAAGCCCAAGTTGAACTTCAACGTATGAAGCTTGAACAGAATCGCCTAAGAGAGAAGTTCAAAATGATAGAAATCACCACTAGGGTAATGTTGTCCAAGTCACAAAAGATTATATCACCATACCACACCTTACACTTAGGTCCTATGCTGCTGTTATAAGGGGCTATGTAACGAGACCATAAGATGATTTGTGTAATCTGTTTATATGAATAAAAATTTTATTTCTTCTTATGGAAATATTTGTGAATTTAAAATATTCAGATAAATATAGGATGTGTATTATTGATGAATTTAAGAAAAAAGGGGTATTTTAAAATGTTTTTATATTCATTAAATAACTAATACTGTGAAATTATTTTCCGAAAATGATCTTCTACAATTGTGATCAGTGAATAATTTAGAGTCTAATAATATCAACATTGTTTTTAGTGAATAGTAAAGTAGGAATAGTAACATAACCATATGAATAGTAATGAATATTAATTTGACCAAAAAATAGAAACTTTACCAATGAATGTTTAAATAAATTTAGACATCTTAAAAATGAAAAAATGATCATAGTATAAGTTTTGGTATTTTTGTACGCCATAAATATTTTATTTACAATTTTATAATTAATTTAAAAATATAAAATAAAAATGTATTTTCATAAAATTTAATCATAAATTTTTACTTTATTTTCTTTATGGTTATACTTATTTTTATGGGACCTTGATTACTTTTTTAAGGTGTTACAAAATGAGTTGTAGTTTTGAAGTTCTATTTTTGGAATATATAATGATTTTATTTAAAAAATAAATTAAAAATATTTAGAAAATTAATTTTATAAAATGGACTTCATTTTTTATTTCAGATCATCGATATTAGGTTAGGGTAATTTTTTGTTATTTCTCTGAAACAGTTGATTTTTTCGTGAATAGTAAGCATGTAGTTTTGAGTTTCGGGTGTTTAATGACATCATTAATGATGTAATAATGATGTAAGCTTTCTTCTCGACTTATGAATAGTGAGATATGCTATGAGGTTTTCCAAGTGGCCAATACCATTGACAAATACCATTGGCATGCCCATTGTTTTTCAAATACCACCGATGAGGTGTCCCTTGGAAATTATTAATTTATCCACTCACTTTTCCTATAAATACCAAGTCATTTCCCTCATTCATTTCATTCCCAAATCATCCCCAACGATTTTCTAGTCTCCTTACCTCCAAATGAGTCCTCTCAAGGCGCCCTATAGCCTCCCAAGTTTTATACCTTCAATCTTTCGATGTTACTCTTCAATGTAATGGATCCTTTCACCCTCCTCTTTTAAGTCATTACTTTCTTTAGGCTATGTGATATATTTTCAAACTCTTTATGTTGTGGGTATGCTTTTATATGTTCTTATTAGTTTCCATTTCATGTCCAAATTATTATAGACCCATTATTTTATATTCAATTTGTTTTCTGAATTTTTAAGTGACACCGTTAGGTGGCCGAATTTCTCATAAAAGAAATCGCAACTTCTCTTTCCTTTCAAGTTTCCTTTCTTGTGGAATGTCATTAAAATATCCATACCATATTCTTATCTCCATTTTATTCTTCATTTATATTTTAATATGAGTTATTTATGAGTGGGTTACCCTTTTACCCTCTCTTTTTATTATTTTCTAAAACCATGTTATATAATCATTTTACTGCAGAAATTTGGTCTCCAAATTTCTATCTCTCTCTCAAGAAATTTCCTTGTTTATTTATGTGAATAACCAGACCTATTTCGTTTCTATTGGTGTTCATAAATATATAACGATGATATATTTGATTTTGGAATTGACTTACATATAACCCCCACTCCCTTTCAATGGTTTATAAATGATATAATGATCTTATTTTTAAGATCATTTAAAATGTCATGATTTTGAAATGAAACCCATTTCTTTTATTCTGTGTGGGTTATTTATGAAATGTTTGATTATGATATATGTGGATCGCATGAAAATATAAACATATTAAAGGTGCACCCTGATAGCGCTCCAATGCATTGGGTAAATAATTAATCTCTAGAGACGATATGTTTTAAGATAATATTCAAGTTCTTTTTATTATGATATGCCAAAAATTCCATTTCTCAAGTCCTTGTCTTTTTATTCAACTTCTTTTTGATGTCACAAGTAATGTGATTCCCTTTTTTACCTTACTGGTCCTTCTTCTCACCCTTTCCTATGAATGTAAGTCTTCAGGTTATGAGATTCAGTAATTGTACTTAGAATGAACTTATGATGAAGCCTTACAAGTGGTTTAGAAGAATGTTTTATATTTTTTTTCATGTATTATGATCCTGATTTCCATGAAACTAGGCTTCAAAGATCATCTGTTTGTAAAATGTAAGGAAAATTTATGTATTAAAAATGAGGGATGCCATGTTGGTATTAGAGAATAGTTTAGTTATTTATAGAAATTAGGATATGAAAACATTACGAAGAACCCTATAGAAAAGATTAAAAATAGGAAAAATTCCTATTATTTTGGTGAGTATTAAGTAAGTGGTTTATCAAGCAAATACATCTCTGTTTGGATAAGAGCAGGTAGAGGCGGCTCTGGCATAGATGTACATAGGGGTAAAACTCGAAAACATCGCTCTGAGATAGACTCGAACGAGAACTGGTGCATGAAAATGGGTCATGCTGCACACTTGGTTACGACACTTCTGAGGGATATGTTTGGTTAATCATATGCTTTTTATGAACTATTATAAAGGATTTATAGATAATTGTAATTGTTTAATGAAGTTTTAAGACATAAATATTTTATAGTTAAATGATTCATAAATGAAATAAATATCTCATTAAGGTTTTATTCTTTTAGAAATGGAGGGAAATAAGAGGAATCGTTCAAATGGTGACTGCAATGGACCATGCACTGACGACCCTCCGATGGATTCCAGAGGGGAAACATTCATGTTAATGATGAACCAACTGACTCATGTTATGGTAAATAACTCGAATCAAGCTAAGATACCGATCTCACAACGAAGGGACCAACATTCTGTAGAGTCCTTTATGCGTCAAAGACCACAAACCATCAGTGGATCGACAGACCTATTGATTTTTGAGCAGCAGATCAGCTCTATCGAGAAGATCTTTTCTGTGCTCGGCTATTCAGAGCATGAGAAGGTCACCCTGGATGTATATCTCTTAGAAGGAGAATCTGATCAGTTGTGGGAGCTGATTAAAAACACAAGGCAAAGAGTGAAGGTTGAAGCTATGGAGTGGGTAGCGTTCAGAGGGATTTTCTTCAGAATGTATTTCCATCAATCCATGAGAACAAGAATGGAGAAGGAGTATCTCAAGCTAAAGCACAGGGAGAATGAATCTGTTGGAATCTATGAGATGAACTTCACTCGACTTTCACGTTACACCTCTAGTTGTGTCATTGAAAAATGGAAAGGTTGATATATTCTTCGGTGGAGTGAGACCTCATCTATGGAAAAATATATCCAACTGAGATTATGACAACTATGAGGAGATTGTGAGAAGTGCGATGAAAGCCGAACTGGAGTTCGGTGAGATGCAATAGTCTTATAAATCACGAGACAAAAAGAGATCGATGGAGCCCAGCATAGGGCAGAGCATTGATCAGGGAAGAGGAGGAATGAATGTTCAATGTCCCACGTGTAAAAAATGCGGTATGAAGAATTCAGGGAACTGTCTTCTCGGGAGCAGGAAATGCTACAAGTCTGGAAGATATGGTCATATTTCAAGGAATTGTCAAAGTGAGGTGAAACCTCAAATTATGAACACTAATGAAAATGGGAAGATTGTGTCGGCCCTACCTAATGTCTAGTGCATTATGTGTAGACAATTGGGGAACTTTGCTAATCACTGTCAAGATTTGAGGGCAGTGGAGGGGAACCACCATCAGCCTCAGCAAAGGCCAAGGGAGAAAGGTCATGCTTTTGCTATCACGATAGCTGATGTTAAAGCTCCAAGTGATGTAGTAGCAGGTACTTTTGTTGTTCTGTCAAAGCTAGCAAGTACTTTGTTTGATTCTAGTTCTACGCATTCCTTTTTTTCTCCAAGTTTGCAATGAATTTAGAATCAACCCCTGACATTCTAAAAGTAGATTTATCAGTCAAGACTCCTGGTGTGATTATCCAAGAATCATCAGTTTTTAGAAACACTAGTATCTAGTTTGATGAGCAAAATCTTATCGCAAATCTAGTAGGCATTCCACATGCTAGAATTTGACATTATACTAGGGATTAATTGGCTCTCAAAGTAAAATTTTGAGATCAAATGTAGAAGTAATGAAATAATAGTAGTATTGAATGGAAAACATACAATTATCTTCCAAGAAAGGATATATCAACCTGATCCTTGTCTATTAGAACCTCTTATAAATTTTTTATGGAATTTATTGGTGAAGACGAAGGACATTAGTGTTTGAGGATAGAAAACGTACCCATCGTCCAGGAATAAATTGACATATTTCATGAGGAGTTTCTTGGACCTCCCCCAGAATGGGAGGTAGAGTTCCCATTGAACTCCTACCTGGATCTCATCCAATATCAAATAACCCATATAGGATGGAAAATATGGATCTAGAGAAATTAATGAAACAACTACCAGATATTTTGGAGAAGGGGTTTATCAAACCGAGTGTGTCTCTATGGGGAGCACCTGTTCACTTTGTGAAGAAGACAGATGGATCGATGCAGCTATGAATTAATTATAGATAACTGAATGGAATCACAGTAAAGAACAAATACCCTCTTTCAATAATTGATGACTTATTTTACCAAATTCGTGGGGCTTAATTCTTCTCTAAGATTGATCTTCGATCTCATTATCATCAATTGAGGGTGAAGAAAGTATATATTCCAAAAAAAATTCTTCCGATCAAGATATAGGCATTATGAGTTTGTTGTTATGCCTTTCGGACTGACTAATGCACATGCTATTGTTATGGATTTGATGAATAGAGTCTTTGAAGCCTACCTTGATAACATTGTGGAAGTTTTTATTGATGATATTCTGATATATTCAAAATGTCTTGAGGAGCTTGAGGATCATCTAAGGGTTATTTTGAAAACACTATGGAAGGGGAGACTTTTCATAAAGTTCAATAAGTGTTAATTCTGGTTACAACAAGTTGCTTTCATGGGGCGCATTGTTACCAGTGATGGAATCACAGTTTACCCTGCAAAGACAAAAGTTGTAGAGGAGTGCCCTCAGCCTACAACAATAACTAATATTCATAGTTTCCTTGGATTAGCAGGATATTATATGAGGTTTGTGAAAAACCTTTCACAACTTTCTAACCCATTAACCATGTTAACTCAAAAAGGGGTGAAGTTCATCTGGACAAAGGAGTGTGAGGAATGCTTCCCAGAGCGGAAGAAGGGATTGGTTACTGCATTTGTGTTAACTCTACCCTCAAGGGGAGAAGGATTTGTTATTTTTAGCGATGCATCTCAGAAAGGTCTTGGGTGCATCCTCACGAAAAATGACAAGGTCATTGCTTATGCATCTCGAATGTTGAAGAATCATGAGCATAACTATCCTACACATGATCTGGAGCTGGCGGTGGTTGTTTTTGCTATGAAGATATGGAGGCACTATATTTATGGGGAGAAATGTGATATATACACATACCATCAATGTTTGATGTATATTTTCACAAAAAATGAATTGAACATGAGACAAAGGAGAGGGCTGTGACTCCTTAAAGACTATGATTGTTCAATTCATTATCATCCTGGAAGAGAAAAAATGTTGTTGATCCATTAAGTAGGAAAGACACAATTGTTCTGTCCATTCTGAGGATTCAAATAGATCCTTTGATCAATGACCTAGTAAAACTAGATATGTGAATTATAAAAGAAGGGACATCATAAAACCTAACCCAGATTATTTCTCAACTGTCACTACTAGATAAGATCCAACAAGCTCAGAAAGAATATCCTTTGTTACATAAGAAGTTTGAGGCAATGAAGGATGGGTTGTTTCCTGAGTTCAATACTAATCATGAAGATGTACAGATATTTTGTAAAAGACTATGTGTTCTATCTATTCTGGAAATAAATAATGAGCTGATGGATGAAGCTCATAGTTCTACATTCTCTATACATCCCGGTTGCACAAAAATGTATAGGGACATTCATGATCATTATTGGTGGGATAATATGAAAAGATATATTACTGACTACACTTCAAGGATCCTGTAATTTCAGCAAGTGAAAGCAGAGCAACAACATCATAAAGTGGTATTGCAACCACTACCCATACCAGCAAGGAAGTGGGAAAATATCACTATGGACTTCGTCCCCGTTCTCTCAAGAACTTCTAAAAGAAATAATGTGATATGGGTTATTATGGACTGTCTCACTAAGACTTCCCATTTTATCTTGATTCTGGAAGATTTCACTCTTGACCAACTTGCCAGGATTAACTTGAATGAAGTGGTAAGGCGGCATGGAGTTCCACTTTCTGTCGTATCTGATCGTGATCCAAGGATCACATAAAAATTCTGGAGAAGTCATCAACAAGCTTTGAGCACTGATTTGAATTTCAGTACGTCCTATCACCCTTAAACTAATGTCCAATCTGAAAGTACAATTCAAACACTGAGGAAATGTTGAGAACATGCTAAATGGAATTTAAAGGTGGATGGATTAACATATCTCTTTAGTTGAGTACTCTTAAAACAACAACTTCCACTCGAGCATTCAAATGGCACCCTATGAAGATCTATATGGGAAGCGACGTAGAAATCCTAATTGTTGGGATGAAGATAGTGGGAGAAAGCTTCTTGGGCCTGATCTTGGGCAAGAGATGATAGAAAAGGTCCATTCCATCCAACACCACATTAAGGCTGCTCAGAGTCGGCCAAAGAGCTTTGTCGACAGCCGTCGTGGGGACTTCGAGTTTGATGTTGGTGATAAAGTCTTTCTTCAGATTTCACCTTGGAAGAGAGTCATGTGGTTTGGGAAGAAAGGGATGCTCAGCCCTAGGTACATTGGCCCATATGATATCCTTGATCATGTGCGAGCAGTGGCCTATCGTATTGCACTTCTTCCAAATCTAGCTCATGTTCATGATGTCTTCCACGTATCACTGTTGAGGAAGTACATTCCAGACCCTTCACATTTACTAAATCCAGAGGTGGTACAATTGGAACATGACCTCTCTTATGAGGAGAAGCCAGTGGATATCTGGGATCATAGAGACGAGTTTCTACGCAAAAAGACAACCCACCTTGTTATGGTGTTATGGAGGAACCAAAAATATGAAGAATCCAAGTTTGAACAAGAGGAGTCTATGAGACAGAATTACCCACACCTTTTCTCATCACAGAGAACGAGATAAAATTTCGGGGATGAAAAACATTGATAATGCCAGTGAAGATAAAGGGGGGTCCCCTTTATCAGTGCTCCAAAAATCTCTGATAAAGATTCCGTTTAGCAGCGCTTTTTTTTAGCGCTGATAAAAATAAAAATAAAAAAAAAAATATGCCAATATCATGGGCGGGGGGGGGGGGGCTTTTTACAGGGCTTGAGCCCCCCTTTATCAGCGCTTTCCTGCACATCCAGCGCCCACTCGCACCACCTACACCCTCTATCCGTGCTATCCCATTAAATCACACTTACACGCGCGCCTTGCCTCTACCCAGAATTGATCTCGAGACCTCCCCCATGGGCACCTAAAGCCATTTCCACTATCCTATGTTGATTTTTTCTCTTATTCATGATATATCTATTTATTTATATATATATTTCGTTATATTTATTTATACAGTAATATATATTTATATTAATATATATAGTTATATTAATATATATATATAGTTATATTAATATATATATATATCATTATATTAATATATATATATATATTATTATATTAATATATATATAGTTATATTAATATATATATATATAGTTATATTAATATATATATAGTTATATTAATATATAGTAGTTATATAAATATTCATAAATTGGTATTTTATATAAAATGCATATCAGTTATTATTTAGATAAAGATAGTATATTTTATATGTAAATATGTTTAATTATTTATTTAAAAAATTTAATTTTTAGGAGTAAATATATAAAAAATATGTACATATTGTTATAAATTTGATTATAAATAGCAATGCATTATAAAAAATGATAAAATTTCAATGAAATAATATCAATATTAATGTAATTCCCCAGAATAAATTCAGTCCCCACAAAAAAAAATATAATAATACCCCCTTAAACGAGGCTGAAAATCCACAAAATGTTAAAAAATATGGGTAACCCGACTAAAAAATCAGTTTTGGAGGCCTTATCCGCCACTTTTGGCCTTGAAAGATGCTTGACTGAGGTCCCCCTGTGTCAGATAAATGTAGAGATCATCGCAGGATTCGATTTGATATGTGGTAGAGCCCAAACGGACATCCGGATCAAATTTTATGGCCGTTTGATGTTTGAGTTGCGTTTTCAACATATTTTGGATATTTTTATTTTTTTTATTTTTTTTATTCTTCAAATTTTTATTAAATAACTATTACTCCACAATAATTATCAAATTATTAATTCAAAATATTTTTTTAATTTTTTTTGAATCCATTTTCACTAAATATCATATATATTAAGTATATTAAGTGTAAATGTACATTTATACTTATCTAAAATATATTTAAAAATAATATATTATTTTTATCTCAATATAACTATAAAACTATATTTATATATTAATATATATTTTTAATTTTTTTTTGAAGTCGACCCATTATCAGCGCTAAAAAAAGCGCTGATAAAAGGGGGGCCTTTATCAGCGCTAAAAAGCGCTGATAAAGGGGCATGATTATCAGGGCTTTTTTGAGCGCTGATAAAGCCCCCTACCTTTATCAGCGCTTTTTCGTTAGCGCTGATATAGGGGTGGGACTGGCCTTTCCTAGTTTTGTGGTAGTGTTATGGAAATGTTTATGAATTTCAAATATCCGAATAAATATAGGATGTGTATTATTGATGAATTTAGGGAAAAGGGAGTATTTTAATATGTTTTTGTACTCATTAAATAATTAATAATGTGAAATGATATTCAGAAAATTTTCTTCTATAGTTGTGATCAGTACGAAATTTTGAGTCTAATAAGAGCAACATGGTTATTAGTGAATTGTAAAGAAGGAATAGTAACATACCGATATGAATAGTAATTTGGTCAAAAAATAGAAACATCACCCTTGAAGGTATAAATACATTTTAGACATCTTAAAAGTGAAAAAATTATCATAGTTTCAGTTTTGTTATTTTTGTACGCCATTAATAATTTATTTAATATTTTATAATTAATTTAATAATTTAAAATATAAATTTATTTTCATAAAATGTAATCATAAATTCTTAATTTATTGTCTTATGGGTATAAAATATTTTTATGGGACCCTGATTACTTTTTTATGGTGTTTCAAAATGAGTTATAGTTTTAATGTTGTAAATTTGGAATAAATAATAATTTTATTTAAAAATAAAATTAAAAATATTTAGAATATTATTTTCATAAAATGGAATTTATTTTTGAATTCAAAGCCTAGATATTAGGTTAGGGAGAATTTTTGAGATTTTTCTGATACAGTTGAATTTTCCGTGAATAGTAAAAATGCAGTTTTGAGTTTTGGGTGTTTAATGACATCATTAACTATGTAATAATGATGTATGCTTTCTAGTCGACTTATGAATAGTGATATATGCTATGAGGTGTCCCCATTTTCCAATACCATGGAAAAATTCAATGGTCAAGCCCATCGTTTTTTAAATACCACCGATGATGTGTCCCTAGAAAATTAATAATTGTTTCACTCAATTTTCCTATAAATACCACGCCACATCCCTCATCCATATCATTTCAAAATCATCATCAACGAAGATCTAGTCTCCTTATCTCCCAAGGAGTCCTCTCGTGGATCCATCAAGCCTCCCAAAGTCCCGACCTTCATGTTTACGAAGTTACACTTCAAGATAAGGGATCCTTTCACCCTCCTCTTTTAAGTCATGACTTCCTCTATGTTGTGTCTTATATTTTACATCTCATTATGTTGAGGGTGTTTTCTTATATGTTATTATTACTGTCCATTTCATTTTCAAATGATGATAGACCCTTTCTTCCCTCATCATTTTGTTTTCTGAATTTTTATGTGATGCTGTTAGGCTGCCGAATTTCTCATAAATGAAATCGCATCTTCTTTTCTCCTTTCAATTTTTTTTTTCTTGTGGTGTGTCATTCAAATATCCATACCATGTTATTATATCCATGTTATTCTGTATTTATATTGTAATATTAGTTATTTTTGAGTGGGTTATCCTTGTACCTTCTCTTTTTATTATTTTTTAAAACCATGTTATATAGCCGTTATGCTGCAGAAATTTCATCTCAAAATTTCAATCTCTTTCTATCAAGAAATTCCCTTGTTTATTTATATGAATCCCCAAACCTATTTAATTTCTATGGGTGTTCATAAATATATAAATATTATATACTTGATTCTTTAATTGACATACATATAACCCTCACTCCCTTTCCATGGGTTATAAATGATATAATGGTCTTATTTTTAAGAGCTATTAAAACGTCACAATTTTGAAATGAAATCCATTTCTTTTATTCTATATGGTTTATTTATGAATTTTTTTATTATGATCTATGTGGATCATAGGAAATTAAATACATATTTATGGTGTGCCCTGATAGTGCTTCAATGCATTGGGTAAAGAATTAATCTCTATAGATGAAAAGTTTAACGATACCTTGGTGAATAACCATGGTAATTTTTATGACACGTCAGGGATAAACCGTGATGATATGCTCATGAATGTCTAAATGAAATGTTTTAGCCACATATTCATGTTATTATTCATGTTCTTTTTATTATGATATTCCTATAATTCCATTTCTCATGTTCTTATGTTATTATTCATGTTCTTATTGATGTCACAAGTAAACTAATTCCCTTGTTTACATTATTGGGACTTTTGGTCACCCTTTTGTTTGAATTTATGTCACTAGGTTATGAGATGCAGTAATTGTACATAGGATGAACTTATGATGAAGCCTTCCAAGTGGATTATAATAATGTTTTATGAAGTTTTTCATGTATTATGTTCCTGATTTCCATGTCACTAGACTTTAAAGACTCTTTGTTTGTAAAATGTAATGAAAAGTTATGTATTAAAAAGGAGTCATGCCATACATTCCTCAAAAATTTCATGGTGGAATTCATTGACCAAATTATAGTGTTCATGGAATTATATGAGGATTTTTCTACACACTTGTTGATAGTATTGGACACACACTGAGAGCACCATCTTTATAGGAATCACTCAAACTATCAGTTCTAGAGTCTCGAAGACTAAATTCCTGTACATATAATCTATTAGTCTGGATTTGTAGTGGATCCATATAAGGTAGAGGGAGTTCTTTCTTAAGAGCCACCTTGGAGGGTGACTGAGTTGTAGGGTTTTTTGGTTTTGACAGATACTACCAGAGGTTCGTTCACGACATTTCAAAGGTATCAACACCCTTATTTGCAATGCAATGATTGTGAAAACCCATCATGTTGATGGAGAAGTGCTAGCATAGTTTTAATGATAGGAGGTGGAGATTGGTGAGTGCCACTATGTAGAGACTACCAGAGGATAGAATCAGATATTTAGTTTTTTGTGACACATCAGAGACCAAACTGGGGCGAGTCCGAACGCTATTGATAACATATATCGCCTACCGTTCATGGAATTTGAGGTAGCATGAGTAGAACTACGTGACCCATGACCTATAGTTAGCAGTAGTGGCCTTTTTTCTAAGGATGTGGTGGCAATACTGAATGGGTGAATGGTGTCACATCTACTCCGACCATAAGAGACTCAGGAATATATGCTTCCAGAAGTATTGAACATGAGACAACATTAATGGAGGACCTTCTTACTGGTATATGACTTAGAGATTGTCTATACTTCTAGATAGGGGAACGTGGTGGCAGACATGCTCAGTAAGAGATCTGGTTGCTGCTACTGATTGAGGAGACAGAGCAACTAGTCGCGACACAGATATCATCCATATATTTTGATGAAGCAGATTAACATATGTTGATGACTACCACTCCCTCACTCATATAATGAGTTCAGGAAGCACAACTTGTGGATTTTGACTACGAGGCTTGACGTGCTTCATTATCCTCAAGAAATTCTCTTGATCGATTTTCGATAGGTGGAGAGGACATCATCCTTTTTAAAGGTTGCACAATAGTAGTAGTAGTGGCTTTGAGAGAGAATATGTTGAGGGAATTCGATACCTCCCCCTTGGTGGTACATCCCAGATTAGAGATGATGTACAAGGATATATGATGTATGTACTGGTGCCTAGGGACACAGAAGGAGGTGTCTGAGTTCATTTCTTGGTGCCTCACTTGTCAGAAATTGAAGGGTGAGCGTGAGGTTTTAGTAAGCATGGCACAACCACTCGAGGTACTTGAGGGGAAGTAGGAAGGAATCTTGATGGAATTCATGATTGGATTACCATGCATATCCAAGAGACCAGATTCTATCTATGCGATCAATGACTGACTCACAATGTCATCTCAATTAATACCCATTCAAAAGTATGGATCAAGAGAGGGATTGGAACTCCTATACATCAAATTGATAGTGCATCTTCAAAGGATGTGATCAACGATCATCTCAGACCATGATTCTTGCTTCACATATTGACTATAGAAGCGATTACATGAGTCATTCAGGACTCACCTGCACTTGATCACAGCTTTTAACCGACAAACTGATGGACAGATAGATCAGACCAAACAGATCTTGGAGGACATGATTCATGGTTTCATCCTTGATTTTTTGTGTAGTTGGGAAGACCACCAGCCACTAGTGGATTTTTGGATAAACAATTTCTACCACTCAACCAGTTGTATGGAACCATTTGAGGCTTTGTATGAGTGGCCCTATAGATCACCTATATGCTGGAAAGTCATAGGAGGTTTAGTACTCATTGGTCTAGCGTTAGTATAGGATACCACTGGAAAGGTGCAGATCATCTAAGAGAGGATGAGAACTACACAGAGCATGCCAAAATATTATGCTTATTGGAGAAGGAGGCCCTTGGAGTTTGAGGAGGGAGTCCATTTGTTCTTTCAGGTCTCACCATGATATAGATTACATTGATTTGGTAGGGGCAACAAGTTATCACAAAGGATAATCATAACTTTCTGGATTATAAGACGAGTTGTTGAGGTGGAGTATCGACTAGCTCTCCCCACCCTCCACAGATGCCCCGGGTGAAGGATGTATTCAACAGGTTTCAGTTGAGGAGGTACATGCATGATCCATCGCTCGTCATAGATTCGGGAGAGTTAGACATTGATGAAGGGGAAACTTTTAAGGATGTCCTAGAGGAGATAGAGGTTCAACTGGAGGAGTTCCATCGTGGATGGTCAATTCCTCTAGTGTGAACTTGGTGGCAACACAAGAAC
Organism: Viscum album; assembly: GCA_963277665.1. Taxonomy (NCBI): domain Eukaryota; kingdom Viridiplantae; phylum Streptophyta; class Magnoliopsida; order Santalales; family Viscaceae; genus Viscum; species Viscum album. The sequence continues at coordinate 1,478,782,979 of OY728136.1, forward strand.
CTCCAAGAAAGCACATGGGAGCGGGAGGCTCAGATTCATGACCATTACCCCCATTTGTTTATTTCTCCTTGTTTTGTAAAACGGGAATGTAAATACATAATGGTGGGGGTAATATAATTTTCCAAAAATTTCATGTAATTTTTTTAAATTATGTGGGATTATTTTGAGACTTGACGCTCAAACAGCCCATAATTCTAAGTCCTGGATACCCCGAAATAGATTTTTAACATTTTTTTATTTAAATAAATGTGCGACCAGGTTTTTATAAATTCTAAACTAGTTCTCAGATAAATAATATGATGGAAATTATAAAATCATAACATATGAATTCAACTAGAATAGACCTACGTTTCACTGGAAATGGTCGACAGTAAATGTTAGTTTTTAGAAATTTTTTTAGAAAAATTAAAGTGACCTAAAAAGATAATTTTTTGTTTCCTTCACTATTTAGAGGTGACACATACACACTATAGTGTGGCGATGGGGTGATGAGGAGGTTCATTAGTTGAAAGCCTATAATGGTTCGTTATTGTGAAACATAACGACCCATTAAATGAAGAATAACTGATATGTTGTTCCATAAATTAAATAGTGTCACATAAACATTGGGACATGTTTCTCTTTTCCTATATTAATGGGGTTGGAGAAATGTGTTAAAAAACATGGAACTTATCTGATGAAGCGATAATGATTAATCTTCTCCAATGAATACCGGTGAATTACTAACGTCATTGGCACACCATTACGAATTGCACCAGTGAACGAAGACTACCAATGTATTCAAAATCTTGAATTTCTATGGACGGATCACCACCAAAAATGAGATTCCCTCTTATGCGATAATATCCTAGGTAGGGTTTTACAATTTGTTGTTTAAATTCCATGTTTTTCATTTTAAAACAATAATTGTTGATTGATAAAACAAATATTTTCAATTAATTTATATTGAATATCACTGTTTTAAACTCACAAAAATGTTCCTCTAAGTTGAATTGTTTCATTTTTTTTGATTTTGGTGTTATTTTGATCTGAATAGTAAAAATTGGCCATTTTGGATTTTTAACAGTTTTAACTTTTTTCTGTAGTTTGGCCATAACATTATCTACATTGATCCGAATTGTAAAATTCTTTCAACTCCAGATTCGACACATACAGGGCTTCATTTACTATTTTTGGACTAAAATCTGAATCGGCCATATGGAAAATCAAAAGAATCTCACAAGTTGGCTCAAGAAAACTGTTTCCAGTTCTGCCTAGTTTTGGCGTGGGATCCATAACTCGTCCATTGTGGGCCCAATGCTTTCAAAATTTGGCGGGTGGACGCGCAAGGAGTTTTGAAGAATCTTTTATGAATAAAGCACCGCGGGATTCGTCCCTTTGAGGGTCCATTAAAGCTGCCTAATCCGGGGTTTGACGTTTTGGAGATTCTGACTGGACAGAATAAATGATCCGAGTAAAAGGGACATAACCCTCGGAATACCTGTCCAAATCCGCTGATATTTTGAGGGGACACAGACAAGAAAATTATGCACAACATTGATGAAGGTCTCAACGCGTGAAGATGTCATTTATTGGGTCCAAAACGCGACAACATTCGGAGGACAGAAATCTTGCTATAAAAGGAGGAGAGCTCCCCCTCCTCAACACATCTCATTCTCCATCTCATTCCTTCTGGGACACCAAGGAGAAGAACTTCTCAACTTTTTTTTCTTTTATTTATTTTATTTTAAAATGTCTCTCCTCCCCCTCATTATCTCACTTACCCCATCCATGAAGGGGTAATTTCATTTGAGTGATCTGAAAGAGGGGAGGCTGGACCTATGTGTTGTGCTTGAGTTTTTGTGCTTGAAATGAATAAAATTTGTTCTTCTTTATTCTTCTGGTTTCAATTCATAATTCAATATTAAATTCCGAATGCGGTTGTGTTAAAGTTTTTATTCTGAAATTATAAATTGCTTTGGTTGATGATCACATCTCCCTCCACCCAATTCTAATCTTTATACGGTGGAACATGATTAGGGTTGGGTGGTGATTGCTCGACGGTTGTTAAGCACGTGTGTAGGATTGTATGTTGAAATCTTGGTTTATTAGGGAACAACAATTCCAGGTCTGGGATTTCTCTAATTAATCAAGAGACCTTCTACAACCCTAAACAGATTGGAAGGAGGATAGGCCAATCTAAGGTTTTAGAAAGGGAAATTCTCATCACATCTCTCTTACCAGTTTAAGGAAGAAGAAGAGATAAAATTTGGAAACCATGATGGAACAACACTAAGTCTAGCCGAACCTAATCCAATCACCGTCTTTATAATTTGTTAAAATCAATCAATTTCTATTGTTTGTTTCTCTCGTAGTCATTCAAATTTGTTAAAACCAATGTTTTTAAGAAAACCAACAAAAAGTGACAACCTTGTTTTGTGTGCACTCCTCTTCGGGAGACTACCTAGTATCAACTGCTATACTATACTTAGGTAAATAAAATATTGTTTTGCCACACCCCACGACAGGCGTGCGTCAAACTTGGCGCCGTTTCCGGGGAGGCAGTGCCTCAAAGTTTTTTTAAAAAAAAAATAAATAAAAAAAATCTCTTTTGAATGACCCGTAGTTCAAATAGCAATTTATTATAATTCGATCCAGAAATTGAGCGCACAATAACCAAATTGAGAAATCAAAATCTTCCAAAAGATTTCGAAGAAATCAATCTCACTGATTCAAGTGATACCTTGAGTGGAGACTTTGAACCTTTAATAATGGTTGTAAATCCCAACCGAACCCTACGTGACATCTATGCACCTCAATTTGTCAATCAAAATTATCAACATGCAATTACTGCCTTAGAAATTGATTTTGAATTACGAATTAACATGATCCAAGTGCTTCCTAAATTTCATGGTCTTGCAGGTGGAGACCCGAACCGACATATTCAAGAATTTACCTATGTCTGCTCCAGCTTCAAACCTCGAGCAGTCGCGGAAGAGCATGTGAAGTGGAGGGCTTTCCCATTCTCACTAGAGGGAGAAGCAAAGGAATGGCTGTACAATCTACAACCGGGGGAGATCAGTGACTAGGAAGATCTAAAAAAATGATTTTTATAAAGATTCTTCCCAACATCTAGGAGCACTGCAATAAAGAAGGAGATTTATGTCATCCATCAATCAACTGGAGAAACACTCTACGAATACTGGGAACATTTCAAGAAGCTTTGTGCAAGTTTTCCACACCAAGAAATAGAAGAGGACCAATTCCTTGTGTGCTTCTACGAAGTAATGCTTGAGAATGATAGGAATCTACTAGATGCCTCGTCGGGAGGAGCCCTCATTGATAAATCACCTGCAGATATACGAATTCTGATTGAAAAGATTGCACAAAATTCACAGCAGTTTGGCACTCGAGGTATGATCACCAGAGGGATCCATGAGGTAAGAACATCCGATTCAGTAGATTTAATTAGGAATGAAATGGGTGAACTCACCAGGTTGGTGCGACAAATAGCTGTGAACCATGTGAAGGAACAACAAGGAACGAATCAGTTATGTGGTTTATGCTCTTCTAATTATCATTACACTGATCAATGTCTAGAAGTGCAGGGGATAGAAAGTTGTGCTGCAGCCTATCAACAAAGGCAATACCAACCGCAAACCCAACCAGGGTATGGGTTTCAACAGAACCAAGCCAGATCACCTTTTCAGCAGCAATATCAGAACCCGATAGCATTCCAACAACCTTATCAGAAGCCCTTCCAACAACAACAAAATTTTCAACCACCACCTTTCCAGCGGAAGAATTATGAGCAACCATCCACAAGTGCACCGACAAATGAAGACCAACAACTGAAGACAAGAGTTGCAGGAATAGAAGATAAGATGGACAAGCTAGCTGATCAATTTGCAAGCATTATGGATTCTTTCACCAAGAACCAAGGTAAGCTTCATGCACAAACAATTCTCAATCCAAAGGAGAATGTTAGTGCAATCACAACCCGAAGCGGGAAGGAGCTCAAACCACCAGAACAATATTAGGAGGATGAATCTAGGGAACCTGCTGAAGCTCGTCCTGTCCAACCAAAAGATGGAGTCAACAACAAAGTAGAAAGAACAAGGTTCAAGAAAGAAAGACTAGAAACACCACTGCAGAAACAACAAAGGGAGAAAAAGGATATTCCAGCACCATTCCCATCAGCATTGGTTGAGTCAAAGAAGGGAGAAGAAGAACGAATTCAACAGGAAATTCAGGAAACATTCCAAAAAGTTGAGATTAACATTCCACTACTGGATGCAATCTGGAAAATCCCTAAATATGCAAAATTTCTGAAGGAGCTATTTACTAAAAGAAAGAGGCTGGATGGAAATGAAAGAATCAACTTAGGAAGAAGTGTCTCAGCATTGATCACACCACCGATACCACAAAAATGTCAAGATCCAGGGAATTTCTCTATTCCCTGCACTATTGGTTCATTAAATTTTACTGATGCACTATGTGATCTTGGAGCTTCGATAAATGTGATGCCTCACTCTGTGTTTTCATCTTTGCAGATCGGAGAACTAAAATCAACTCGGGTGGTGGTACAATTAGCAAATAGATCCACCGTTTTCCCAGCTGGAGTCATTGAAGATGTACTTGTAGGAGTGAGAGGATTAATCTTTCCAGCAGACTTTTATATCCTTACCATGGAGGAAGACCGAGCACCATCCCAATCTCCCATCATCCTAGGGAGACCATTCCTGAAAACAGCAAGGAAAATCATCAACGTGCATGAAGGAATACTCACCATGGAGCTCGGAGATAGTACGGTACACTTCAATATTCTTGATACGATGAAACACCCGTCCAGCAATCACTCACTTTATGCAATCTCCCATGATGAAGGTATAGAACCAATTGAAGACTCAGGTATGCTTCATGACTTGTTATCTGTGGGAGAACACTCTTCATTTGAATTTTATAACTCCCATGAACCTGAAAATTCTGGTATCATGTTGGTGGATGAGGTAAAATCTTATTTTTTCGATGATTTGTTAAGAGGAAGTAAGATTATTCCAGAGAATTCAACATTAGAAGTAGGAAACATAAATGCAATATCATCCCTGGAACAGCCCCCATGTTTAGAACTGAAGCCTTTTCCATGTGACTTGAAGTATTCTTACCTAATGGATGGAGAGAAATTGCCAGTAATCATTGCCAATAACCTATCCCATTCACAAGAACAAACATTGATTGACCTTCTCAAAAGGAATGTTAAAGATGTAGGATGGAGTTTAGGTGATATTACTGGAATCAACCCTAAGGTATGCTCTCACAGGATATTTTTAGAAAGTGAATCTCGGTCAGTTAGACAACCTCAAAGAAGACTCAATCTCACAATCATGGAGGTCGTTAAGAAAGAGATTGAGAAATTGTTAGCAGCTGATATCATTTAACCAATCTCTGATTCTCAATGGGTTAGCCCAATTCATGTAGTCCCCATGAAAACTGGCCTGACCACTGTTACAAATGAAAGAAATGAACTGATCCCTATGAGAATACAAAACAGCTGGAGAGTGTGTATAGATTACAGGAAGCTAAATCAAGTTACCAGAAAAGATCACTTTCCTATTCCATTCATTGATCAGATGCTTGAAAGGTTAGCTGGAAATACTCATTACTGTTTTTTAGATGGATTCTCATGTTATTTTCAGGTACCAATTGCACCAGAAGACTAGGAGAAGACAACCTTCACCTGCCCTTTTGGAACATTCGCCTACAAAAGGATTCCCTTCAGGCTATGCAATGCCCCAGGTACATTTCAACGGTGTATGGTGAGTATTTTCTCAGACCACATTGAGGATTGCTTGGAGGTGTTTCTGGATGATTTCACAGTTTTTGGAAATTCATTTGACCATTGCTTGGGAAATTTGGAAAAAGTTTTGAAAACATGCATTGAAAAGAACCTTGTCTTAAATTTTGAAAAATGTCATTTCATGGTTGAAAAAGGGGTAGTGTTGGGGCACATAATTTCACAAAATGGGATTGAGGTTGATAAATAAAAAGTTGATGTAATAAATTCCTTACCATATCCAACATGTGTCAAACATGTTAGATCCTTTTTAGGGCATGCAGGATTTTACAGAAGATTCATCAAGGATTTCAGTAATATTTCTCTCCCTCTCTCAAGATTACTTTTAAAGGATGCTAACTTTAATTTTGATTGTGCATGTAGGGAATCATTTGTTGAATTAAAGGAAAGGATGATAACACCACCAATAATGTAGCCACCCAATTGGGATTACCCTTTCGATATACTTTGTGATGCATCCAACCAAGCAGTGGGAGCCGCTCTATCACAGAGAATTGATAGCAAGCCTCAAGTCATCTCCTACGCATAAAGGACCTTGGATGCAACACAAATAAATTACACTACCACAGAGAAGTAGTTCCTTGCAGTCGTTTTTGCACTAGATAAATTCCGATCATATCTTCTGGGCACTAAAGTTGTTGTTTTTTCTGATCATGCAGCTCTTAGGTACTTAATGAAAAAGGCGGATGCTAAACCACGGTTGGTGAGATGGATGCTACTCTTACAAGAGTTCAATTTGGAAATCAAAGATAAGAAGGGGACTGAAAATCAAGTGTCTGATCATCTGAGTCGACTACCCCACACCGCTGAAACAGAAATACCAAAGCAGAACCCACTTAATGATGAGATTCCTGGAGAACAACTCTACATCATCAATAGTGAAGTACCATGGTATGCCAACATTGTCAACTATTTGGTAACATCTCAGGTACCCTCTCATCTAAGCTCTCATCAACAACATAAGCTTTAATCTGAATCAAGATTTTACATTTGGGAAGATCCATTTCTGTGGAAAATTTGTAATGATCAAATCATAAGAAGATGCCTGCCAATAAGTGAAATTGAATCAGTGTTTGAATTTTGTCATAAATTACCTTGTGGAGGCCACTTTGGACCTCATAGGACTGCCCGAAAAGTTTTAGAATCTGGACTCTACTGGCCCACCTTATTCAAGGATGCATATGAATTTTGTAAAAGATGTGAAAAATGACAATTTTCTGGTAACATATCCAAACCACATGAAATGCCACAAAAACCAATAACCTTTTGTGAAATTTTTGAAGTTTGGGGCATAGATTTCATGGGACCATTCCCAATGTCATTTGTAAATTCATATATTCTTTTGGCTGGAGACTATGTTTCAAAATGGGTGGAAGAAAAAGCAACCAGATCTGATGATGCAAAAGTTGTTTGTGATTTTGTTAGGGATAACATTTTTTGTAGGTTTGGCGTGCCACGAGCAATCATCAGTGATCAGGGAACTCATTTCTGCAACAGGAAAATGGAAGCATTGTTGAAGAAGTATGGGGTGCATCATAGAACATCTACCCCATACCATCCCCAAACAAATGGCCAAGCAGAAGTCTCTAATAGAGAAATCAAAGCCATTCTGGAGAAGACTGTAAAACCCAACCGGAAGGACTGGAGCCAAAAGTTAGATGATACATTATGGGCATACAGAACGGCCTACAAAACACCGATAGGGATGAGTCCCTATAGATTGATCTATGGAAAGTGTTGCCACCTTCCTGTGGAGTTGGAGCATAGAGCCTACTGGGCGGTCATAGAGATGAATCTGGACCTTGAGAAAGCTGGGAAAGAAAGAAGATTGTAGTTTCAGGAGTTTGAAGAAATTAGAAGGGAATCTTTTGAAAACTCAATGATCTATAAAGAGAGAACAAGGATGGCCCATGAAAAGATAATTCAACCAAGAACCTTCAACCCTGGATATCACGTGTTACTCTTCAAAACAAGACTTAAGCTTATGCCAGGTAAACTTCGTTCCAGATGGGAAGGCCCCTTTACTATTATTCATGTATATCCCTTTGGTGCTGTGCAGATTCAAAAGGAAGGAGGAGGAAACCCATTCACTATAAATGGGCAGAGGCTGAAGAAGTTCCATGGGACTGTACCTCAAGAACCAGTGGAGGATATCACACTCCTTCATCTTGAATACAAATGAACACCTACCAGGTTGCATCATTCCTTTACAATTGATTAAATGCAGTAACTCCATCTTTTTGAAACATAAATAAAAAATTCCATTTACATGCATTGAGGACACTGCATCAATTAAGTGTGGGGGAGGAAATCTTGTAGTCCAGGAGATTTTTCAAAAAAAAAAAATTTGTTTTTTTTGTGTTGTCGAGCCAACGAAATTAAACAAAGGTGCAACCGGGAGGCAACCTGAATTTTCCCCCATTTTCCACTTGTCTTCTTAGTCATTTACCAGCATGATTTAACGGGCCTGCACTATCAATTGTTTTCATTTTTTTTCAGGTCCATTAATGAAGAGGGTGTCGTGGGATTATACGTCGTGAAGAAAAGGATCCATTTGACAGGGGAGTATGAGTTTCAATTCTATATTATCCAACTTTATTCCCTACATTTTTTAGTCTTTTAAAGAATTAATCAAAAAAAAGGCATGCCCATGCTTGAATTCATGTTTTACTTGACTTCTCTAGGAGACATGAGTTTCATAGAAATCCAGTGATTCTATGTTTTAGATTTCAATGTTTCTGAGATTGAATTATTAAAATGGATAATTGGATGATTAAAGTGAAGCAAGGATATTGAAATAAGGACTCATGATTTAAGGGAATTAATTGATTCATGTTAATGAAATTTCCCTTCCATTTTTCATTCATTGAATTTCTGAAATTCATGTGAATTAATTTGTTATTATTAATCATGCCATGAGTGATTGTCTAATATCATATTCTCATTCCGGAGAGGATTTCTAGAACAAATGTTTTCTATTTTATCTTGAGCATATTTCTTGAGTGATCTTGGGACGTGCCACCTGCTAGAACTTGTATTGAAACTTGTCAAAGCTATGACTGTACGAAACCACATTTAAAATGATTGAGGCATCTCTTTGGCTAGCCACATTTTATCCTAAGATCCACCTTTACATTTATCCTTCTTAATCCCTTAGATGCCATGAATTTCCTTATAGGTTTAAGCCACATTACAATCCAATTTTTCCTTACCTACCCGCACTTTTAGTATTTTTGCATGGTTATTTCAATTTTGAGTGTGGGGGAAGGGCCTTTCGTGTGCGTTCCGTGGGATATGTATCATTTTTGGCTGGTGTAATGTGTCCGTCATCATTTTGGGCAATGTATTATTAGAAAATTTGGCATGGGTCATCATTTCATTATGATTCTTTCATTTCATCCGGTTCTCCAGAAAAAAAAAGAAAAAAAAGTTGTGCCTTTCTGGAGCATTACAAAAAAAAGAAAATAAAGCTGTGCCTTTCTGAAGCTTTACAAAAAACAGGGAGAACTTGGATGATATCATTCTTTGTAATCATTTATTGACTCATGACCCATGTCATTGAAAGAGGAGTGGTGTTGTGATTCACATTTCAAGGGGATTTGAGTGAGGTTCATCTTGTGTTTTCACTTGATTAATCATGCATTGTACTTAAGAGTCAAACCTCCTAATTCTGGCCTTAAATTATTTCAATCATTTACCCACCAACCCTAAGCCACAGAGTCATTTGAACCTTTATTGAAAGTCCTCATGATTTTATGTGTGTTTTGTCTTTACAAAGTGGAGAAAGTAGTTACATTACAAGCCTATGGATAAGGAGCATGTTCTCATGATATGAGCATAACTCCACTATTAATTGTATCATTAGTGATGAGAGAAAATATTAAAAAGTGAGGTAGGTCATGATTTGGCATGTTTAATAATAATAAATTGAGAAGCTTGAATGAATGAAAGGAGAAGCTTCATTATTTTTCAAAGGGGAAAAGTAAAATGCATGAATTGATTGTTTCTTTGAAAAATGGGAAATTAAATTGGTATTTTTGTGGAACTAGAAAATTTTATTGGACATTGATAATCATTTTATTTTATTCCATTTGAAATTTAAATATTGGTGACATTGCTGTCCTTTGAATTCCATGTTGAGATTTTATGCTTGAGGACAAGCATAGTTTAAGTGTGGGGTAATTGATAGAACAAATATTTTCAATTAATTTATATTGAATATCACTGTTTTAAACTCACAAAAGTGGTCCTCTAAGTTGAATTGTTTCATTTTTTTGATTTTGGTGTTATTTTGAGCTGAATAGTAAAAATTGGCCATTTTGGATTTTTAACAATTTTAACTTTTTTATGTAGTTTGGCCATAACATTATCTACATTGATCCGAATTGAAAATTTCTTTCTATTCCAGATTCTACACATACAGTGCTTCATTTACTATTTTTGGACTAAAAGCTGAATCGGCCATATGGGAGCTCAAAAGAAGCTCACAATTTGGCTCAAGAAAACTGTTTCCAGCTCTGCCTAGTTTTGGTGTGGGATCCATAACTCATCCATTGTGGGGCCAATGCTTTCAAAATTCGGCGGGTGGATGCGAAAGGAGTTTTATAGAATCTTTTATGAAGGAATCACCGCGGGATTCGTCCTTTTGTGGGTCCATTAAAGCTACCTAATCCGGGGTTTGACGTTTTGGAGATTCTGACTGGATAGAATAAATGATCCGAGTAAAAGGGACATAACCCTCGGAATACCTGTCCAAATCCGCTGATATTTTGAGGGGAGACGGACAAGAAAATTGTGAACAACATTGATGAAGGGATCAACACGTGAAGAAGTCATTTATTGGGTCCAAAACGCGACAACATTCGGAGGACAGAAATCTGGCTATAAAAGGAGGAGAGCTCCCCCTCCTCAACACATCTCATTCTCCATCCCATTCCTTCTGGGACACCACGGAGAGGAACTTCTCAGCCTTTTTTTCTTTTATTTATTTTATTTTAAAATGTCTCTCCTCCCCCGCATTATCTCGCTTACCCCATCCATGGATGGGTAATTTCATTTGAGTGATCGGAAAGAGGGGAGGCTGGACCTATGTGTTGTGCTTGAGTCTTTGTGCTTGAAATGAATAAAATTTGTTCTTCTTTCTTCTTCTGGTTTCAATTCATAATTCAGTATTAAATTCCCAATTCGGTTGTCTTAAGGTTCTTATTCTGAAATTATAAATTGCTTTGGTCGATGATCACATCTCCCTCCACCCAATTCTAATCTGTATACGGTGGAACATGATTAGGGTTGGGTGGTGATTGCTCGACAGTTGTCAAGCACGTGTGTAGGATTGTATGTTGAAATCTTGGTTTATTAGGGAACAACAGTTCCAAGTCTGGGATTTCTCTAATTAATCAAGAGACCTTCTACAACCCTAAACACATTGGAAGGAGGATAGACCAATCTAAGGTTTTAGAAAGGGAAATTCTCATCACATCTCTCTTACCAGTTTAAGGAAGAAGAAGAGATAAAATTTGGAAACCATGATGGCACAACACTAAGTCTAGCCGAACCTAATCTGATCACGGTCTTTATAATTTGTTAAAATCAATCAATTTCTGTTGTTTGTTTCTCTCATAGTCATTCAAATTTGTTAAAACCAATCTTTTTAAGAAAACCAACAAAAACTGAAAACCTTGTTTTGTGTGCACTCCTCTTCGGGAGACTACCTAGGATCAACTGCTATAATATACTTAGGTAAATAAAATATTGTTTTGCCACGCCCCACGATAGGCTTGCGTCATGGATCAACCCCCGAACAAGTTGATCCGAAGGTCAATTGTTCTTCCTGTAGGGTATTATACTATCTTGAGGATTGCATCATGTTTAGACAATTTTTTGTATCAAAAACCTCACCTCACATGTTTTAAAAATCTCTAACGTGTAGGGTCTGGGCAGACATGAACAAGGCTTGGGCCCCCAACATCGTTGTGTGTTATTGTGCATTTTTCATGGCCTCACCATTGAAATGGTGTCAATGAGATTTTGTGGCCTTAACATGGAAGGCGACATCCCATGGAAGCTAGAGGTGCCGAAAACATGAGGACCAGATCACTAATGTTGACCAGTGTGCCCGTTTTAGGCTCCGCCAGTGCAACAGAGGTGGTGGCCCATTCTGGTAGGCGCACAATGATAGCAGGCTGAGGACGCAGTCGCGACCTTCTTGGTTACGATGTTAGAGAAGGAGCGGCTAGCAGTGGACCAAAGACTGGAGAACAGGGTCGCAACCACTCATCCAGTTCTATGGGGATACCCACACTGTGCTAGCCATGTCGACACACCAGCACATGGTCCAGCAAGGGAATGAACGAGAAATATTTGTGGCCTACTTAGCCATCCATAGTGCTAAAGAATTGGATGCCCCGCTGGGCATCCAGGCAAGAGAGAACCAGCCCACTGGGTGGGTCAGGCCGCTGAGTGGCCTAGGATAGATTATGTTAGTCCATTGAGTGTCTTCGTATTGACTAAGCTGGCCTGCTATTATGGGTCGGGTCGGGAGAATAACATCGAGCCACATGGCGGCCTAGGCTGGGAAAGAACTAGCATGCTAGTTTCCAGAATTGCCAGATGGAACCGGGTCGCTGGGTGACCTGGTGGGCTGGACACCTAGTCAGACTGGTCCGGGTCAGATCGATAGAATTTGGTCAGGTTGTGTGGGGGTCCCATTTATTTTTGTTTAGGTTGGTCTGACCTGGTCAGACCGGGCAAAGACATGATTGACCCACGATTAGTGAATACCAATATCTTTCAGACCAGACATACGATTGACGAACCGTTTGTGGCATTGGAACCCTTGGGACGAGGAATATCTTTGGAAATACACTATTAAATCTTTTATGGAATATGAAAATCACTGATCGAAATGAGGAGTAGTTTCTCTAGTAATAAAGTGCACTACATGTGGTAATACTTTGCCTGACGGAGACCTGAAGACTACTGTCAAGCGACCCTGTATAGATCATCTATAATAGACCATATGTGGATCATCTATAATGGCTAAGTGGGAAGTGTCTCTGTGTGACCTAGTAAGAACACGGTGGGGAGTGGTTCTATGTGACCCGACTGACCCACAACAATCATCAGGGATGAGTACCTTAGTATAGTGCACTAGGCGAAAAGAAAATCTGTGTGACCCGTCAGGCCCATGGTGAGGAGTGACTCTATGTAACCGAGCATACCAAAAGTACTTGTTCGGGATGTGTAACCCAACAGTCCAAGTTGATCAGTGTGGTGACTAATGGCCTTTCTTTATATACTCTATATTATACTTTTGCGAGATGTCTTGCTTCATGATTATGCATTGTGGTTTTCTTTTTTGATTTCTTTTTTGGTATTTCCTTGGTGCCTTGGGGGTCCTAGTAATTATTTTTTTACTCACCCCTACATGGTCTTTGAACACACATTTTGTGTTTGATGAAGATGACTGATGCCTTGACGGAGGAATTGTGGCCTAGGACCCTATGTTATCTTGTGAGATGAGGTAGGTATGGCATACGTCTAAAGATTCCAGTAGCTACTCTACACTTAGCCATCAAGTGGGGTTTTAAGCGGATGGATGAAAAATATGTTTTTGTACTCTCCTATTTTTGGTTTTATTTTTTTGGGTTTTTATTCAAGCCCTTTTGACCTACAGTTTTAACCTTTACCTAGTGGTTGTTTAGATGCATCAATTTTTACATTTCCAGTTTATGAGGATTTGGTTATTTGTGTGCGCAGATATTCACTCAGGAAAATAACTCCCAATTTCATGTTGACGCCTTCAATGCTACTCGCCAACCCCTATCCTTTGAGAAGTGGTCTTAGGGGAGTCACAACATGGGCCACAAGGGATGGGTTGTGACATTATATTTTACCTAAATATAAAAAGATAAAAAACATTGTTAAATGTCATAAAAATGATATTTTTTAATTTTAGATGATTATGAATGATATTTAATCATAGAAACTAATAAATACTTTTTTGAATTAATTTTATTCATTAATATAGTAGTTTTAACTGAAAAAGACCATTAATCATTAAAAATGTTATAAATTTAACCACAACATCTACTCATAATGAAATATAATATAATATACTTATTCAAAACAAAATTACACCATCATTGAAAATATTTAATCCATTTTTAAGATTAAATATATAAAAGTGGAAGATATTCATTTCATGAAACACACAAAATGCGACTAAAAAGTATTCTATAAGAATTTTCATTCTTATGATTAAATTACATTCATCCAAAAAAAATTAAAACGTCCTTAATTGGATATTAAATAATACGAATGAACTATAAAGACTTTTATTTTTTTAAATGGAACATTTTAAATACATGAAAAAAATTAATAGTTTTAAATAAATATGTGAATTCTTCAATTTTAAATAAAAAATAAAAATTTTGATGAAATATTCAGAAAATCACTTTAGAAGAATTTATATATAACTATTTTAAAAATGTTATGATGTTTAATAAATTTATTTTCTAAAAGTATGATAAGGTAGTAATAAAAGCTTATCACAAAACTCAATAAAAACTAATTTTTAGGAATAAAAATATGTTACTAAACATTAAGAGATTATTTCATAATAATTAATCATTAAATGTGTATTTAGTGATAATATTATATATATATATATCATAATATGTTTTTACCTATTCATATATTATTCATAATTTCTTATGTTATAAAGGTCATATTTAAATTATAATGATCCATGGGATGTCTAGGACAATGGTTGTGTATCAAGTAAACTATAAAAAATATTTTTTTTTTAAAATCATAGGATATTACTTTAAGAACCCATTATTTTAATGTGGTATTCTTCCTTAAATTTCTATAGAAATATGGTTATTTTAACTATAAAATTTATAAGCAGTTCATAAAAGATTCTTGGATGTTTGGGGAATGTTCGGAACACAGAACCCCTACCGGTCGAGAGAAGAACTATGAATCATGGTCATTATAATCCAAGTGATATAGTGCACACAAGTCCAAAAAACTATGTAGGAATTTCAATAGGGAATAGTAGGTCACGTGACTTTCCATAACCATGCACTTATGGCTCCATGTCATTAGATTTGAGCTGTAGATTTTAGAGGATACATAAATAATGGATTGCACAATGTTTCACAAATCTTGTGGTCTAACCATTTAAGAGATTCCTTAGATAGTGGGAGGCACACAGTTGGCACATGGTTTATCCAACTATGCATCCAAAATGTGTGACTGTGATAGTTTTTGTTATTTCCACAAAAATAAACATAAATTTTATATCATTGTCCCAAAATAATTATTGTTATATGAATTTGTATGGATCTCTATTTTCTTCTCCATTTAAGATTATTTGAAGCTTTAACATACTTTCTTCAATATCATAACCATCAAGAGTCTGATTCTTCCACTGATGGTCTCATTACATATAAATCAGTGATTAATATATTTTTCCTACACCTTTCTCCTATTTTATTTCTCTCGATAATGTTATTGAGGTGCATTATAGTATAACCTATTTTTAGGGAGTCCAATTATTCTTCCATTATATCACGATCTTGGCCAAATAAAGGGAGAATACTATTTGTGGAGATTCAAATGGGATTGAGATAGGTGATCTAGGGTTACCATAAAATATCCTGATATTTTCTAATATGTTTTATATTCCTCATACTAGATTCTATGTGGGTTGTTATTAGTTACTTCTAAATAATGTTAAATGTAATTTACATGATAGATGTGATCTAGTGATCCCTTATTCGAGCTGGGTTATATCCATCCATCTATTTACACCATTCCATGTGTGTCCATGGAATTTCCTTGATAATATTTAATAATTAAATGACCAAGACATCTTTTAAATGGTTTTTTGTGATTCCTATAATAGGTAAATATAGTGAATAGAAATGATTATTTATTATGTGACCACGTCAAGTGACTAAATGGAATAAGGGTTAACCTCTTTTTGGAATGAATTTCAATAGTTGTAAATACCATTTGATGTTTTGATTAAATAGTTTATTGTAATGGTCTTGGTGAAACCCCAAAATTATGGAATATTGTCATAATGTCCCTTATTTATGGTAAGTCTGTATGGGCATGATGACCCTTATGCATGTTATATCAATATGGGAATGGTGTCCCCTATTTATAATGTTATATAGGCATAAAGAACCCATAAATTTCATACATGGTCATGAATACCATTTATATGTATTTGATATGGGAATCGTGTACCTATAATATTATATTGGGCATAGTGACCCCATATTGTGAAACGGTGCTTGGTATCCCTATATGGTGATACAAAACATGGTAAATCTATGCTATGACCCAAGTCATTGAGAACCTATTCTGTGATAATGGTAATGGTGACCCTATAATATGATACAGGGAAATGAGATAGTATACTGTGATACTAGGCCTGGCGACACTAACCAATGATACTGGACATGGTGACCATGTACTCTGATTCTATCCATGGAGTCCTAATACTGTGACATTTGGCATCAAAACCATATATTGTGATATTATCCATGGTATCAATGCAATTTGATACTCATAATGGAAACCATATACTGTTATATTAGTCATATCATCACATACAACTGTGACATCTAGCATTGCATGCCTAAGTTATTTATTTAGAGATAATATGGTATGGGCTAAATTTGGTAGTGTTATAAAATTTCCTCTTATAACCTGAGATGTCCAATTTATAGTCATTATTATTGGTTCCCATTATTATAACTGAACTCATCTAAATTACCTATACATAAATGATATTTATAGGAATTGTCGGTGGAGTCCAAGTGAGTTTTTCTCACACACTATTGCGGCATTGATGGCACTTGAGAAGACAATATTCTAGAAGCTATAGCTATGGTGAAGCATAAACTTATGCATGTGTGATTCATGAATGATGTAGTCTTAGATTTTGGTCAGAAATTTTCGAGACAGATACTGATATTCTGGGATATGTTTTTCATTTTTGATAATTTTTTATTTCATGTACTATATTGACTTCTTGTTCAATTTTTTTCACAATTTCATTGTTATATGGAAGAATGTCCTCATCACCTTGTTTTTATGAATTAGTTTACATGTTTTGTTTATTATTTAGTTCATTAATTTTTATTATTTCTTCCAAATTATTTTTTCATTTATATGCTTCCACCATTTATCGGTTGGTTCTAAAATGGTGATACTGTAACCAGAGGATATAGGCCACCCTTAGACACACTATGGGGACAATATTCTTTTCAGAAGCCTCTTTTCTATGCAGAGGAATTATATAGGCCATATGGACAACTGGCTTGGGGAACTATTCATTATAGTATGATCTAGGCATCGAATATTAGTATAACATGTTCTTTTATTGACTTAATTTTTTTTGAGAATATATATGAAATAATGAAATATTTAGTACATGGTTATAAGTCCTTCCATGCAGTAGATAACCAATGTTTTCGATAATAATGACTTACCTAATACAAGAATACTTATTCTATATGACTCTTATTATAGATCATAAATCCTTTCACCATTGTCTTATTCACATGTTATGGGATGGTTGTTATTTATATTATGATTGAGGATTTTGTTTCATTATTGTCCTGATGAGATAAGGGAAATGAATCATTGATCAAACATCATTTTTTGTTCCATTTAAGAAAGTTTTATTCCTTGAATATTGATTTATATATAATAGACTTCATGTGTTTTCATTTCCCAAGATTTCTTTGAGTACATTGACTATTATAAATAGAATATTTAGTGGTAAATTATTCTTAGTGGTAATTTAAACAACATTATTTGTATATAGAGACCATTTGTATCCTATATGTTAAATTCATGTTTAGTTTATATAATAAATTATATGATGTTAACTATTAAATTCTGTGTAATAAACCATTTCATTAATGGACTAGAACATGTTATGTTATGGATTATCTACAAGACACATTCTAGTTACTAAGGTTTGTGGAGAATTACAAATCTGAAATGGTGTACTAGATTATTCATCCATTTATGGACAATATTTTTATAAAACTAGTTTTACGATGGAATTAATTCAAAAACACTTAGATTGAAGCAGTCTCGGCCTTTCTACTAGGTATTAGGTGATGTCCTGTTTTTTCTGTATAAATGATCCTATCACCTAGAATAAATGCATTGTGTTGGATGAGGGTTGGAAATATTATATAGAAACGGTTTTTACCTATCCTATTCTTGTTTTAGTGACTTAATAAATTATAAATTTTTATTTGAATCATGTTTTTGGAATATCTACGATAATTCAACCATTACGTATTCTTGTCCATTACTGGTAGGGTGGTGATGAACACGCATTAAAGGCGGTGGTCTGTAAGTCTCCAGTTATACCTATAGTATTTCCTCCAATGGAATCTCTTCATGTTTCCAAAGTAGGTGATGATTCCTGTTTTGATGGAATTTTTTTCAAATGGTGTAGAATATATATGGAGCTCCACTCTCTTCTCTTTTTATAGAATAACATATATGGGGGTTCAAGAAGAAACAGTTGCCCATATTATCAGGGGTGGTGTACCATAAGGTAAAAAGTTGTTTCTTGAGATGTCTATCTCTATATTCAATAATTTATAGACATTCCCTGAAATGATGGTGAAAATCATTAATTATATTAGTTTAGGAACCTCAAAGAGATGGTGGGATATTCTAAACTAGAAGCGCTAATATAAAGATGCCACATGTAGATATTTTCAACTATGATTCCATTATTATTTCATTCCTCATACTATGAGGGAAAATCATTACAAGGAAATAATGAAAATGAAGAAGGGTTGGGTGATTATTTAGGACTATTCAACTCATTTTATATATCTTTATAGCTTTCTTCCCACCAATAATCATGAAAATTTAGTGAAAGATAGTCGATATGAGGATGGAATAAGGAAACCTGTGTGATCATAGGTAAATATTTTTCAATTGGACACCATATCTAACATAGTGACATAGGCCTTTAATAATTGTTGAAACCTAAGGGATGCCAACGTTGTGATCCATGGTGATATAGAACCCATATATGATTGTCGTTCCACTAGCAGATAGATATGATGCTTTAAGACTGCATCTATGAGCAATGATAGATAATTAATACCCAAATAAAGTATTTTTGTTGGCCACTAGGGAGGGAGGCCTCCGAATTAGTGGCCCATTTTACAATAGGCACCATATAGATTCAAGGTTTTGAACAAATATGGATTCTAAAGTGTTTCTACCATACAACACCATCTATATCGAGTGGGACAGTATTCAATATACCTCCACATTTAAGAGTAGGATAAATATCTCCTAACAATATATATATGTTTAGTTATACTTGATATATTAGAAATGGGTGTGGATGTGGTGATGGTATCATGGATTCTGATGGATAGCACCAAAAGAGTGCACCATATCTAGGTATTTATGGTGTAACACATGGATGGGAATAAGACCACGTCTAGTCAGTGGTGCTTATACTGGAGGATAATGGTTTCAGTCCATATACTATTTTAGTTTCATTATATTTACTACACTATTGTGTTTTACTTTTTTGAAAAAGGTGAATCATATTTTTTTAATATTCAGTCTTCTTATATAGATCTATGGGCCTAGTGTTCGGTTTTCTTGTCAATTTATGACTATTTGAAAACATTTGGTTATACATTTTGAGTTTATACATCATTAAACTGACTTCCCATTTATGTTATAAGGCTGACATTTCATATGAAATCTATTCATTAATGAGGTTATTGTCTTTGATATCATTATTAAAATGGACTATTTGGTTTCTTATCATTTCAACACTAGTTGTTATCATCATAGAGTTTTGTTTAAGTTACCAGAGTGATGTAAATATATTCAAAATAGATAATTTTATGAACATAGGGATATGATGGACTAGATAATCATGGTATATGTTGACGGACCTACCAAATTTATATCCAATACATGGATGGTCAAAGATTCCATAAGAATAAGTTCCCTCTATTAGGTAATTGATTTAGGGATGTTTTCCCAAACAACATCTATGAAATACCACTTCAGAGAGTGTTAGATTGTAATATAGAGATTGTTTCTAGATCTTCAACATAATTAATTCCACCTTCAATAATAAATATTACAGTGATTTAGGAGCCCAAGGGGATTTTGGAAGATTTCTAAGATAAGGTTTTCAAATAGACCAATACTACTGCCTCAGGTTCACCAGTTCTTTTTTCCATGAAAGATGACATAAACCGCATTATTTTGTGGATTCGTAGAATATAAGTCATTATATTTTGAAAAATTATATCCATTTCCATATATTATTGATCTTTTTGACCAGCTCAAATAATTGTGATTCTTCTCGAAGATCGACCAGAGATCTGGTTATCATCATGTTCAATTCAGGTTTTTAGATATTCAAAAAACAACATTATGTAGTCTGTATAGTTTATATGAGTATCACTTCATGTATTTTGGTCTTAAGAATTTTCCTTACATATTCATTCCCTTAATGATTTGGCCTTTCCATCGTTATCATGAACTATTTATAGTGGTATTCATAAATGACATTCTGGTGTATTCTCAAACTCAAAGAGACCATACCACCCAACACATTGTCATTTTAATACATTGAGATATCACCAACTATATGATATTATTTGAAAATTTGAATTCTAGTTTGAAAACGTTCAGTTCTTAGTTCATATGGTCATAGAGGTCGGAGGTTTTTTTGACTTATAGAACATGAGAGTTGTGGTTACTGTGGTGTTTCCCTAAAAAGTATAACAAATTTAGAGTTTCATTGGGAATGTTTCTTACGAAAATCATTTTATAATGAAGTTATGATAATTTAAAACACCTAATTGGGGATTAAATAAGAGTGGTGTTTAGTTCATGTTTTCTAAATCCTATCATATATCCTTTGCAGATATGAAAGGGAGATTGAATATGGTGTTGATTCTGATTCTTCTATATCAAGGAATAATTATATAGTATATCATGATACATCAGGTATCATCCTAGGATATTTATGAAGAATGAAGAATGATTCATTATGTATAGGTCATAGAAACATATCCACCATGAGTGGAATTAACTAAAAAATAATCTCATGATTTCAGATAATCTTTAGGAATTGTGTTGTTGGTGGAATTTCTTGATTGGAGATATTTTTGTTCCATATACAGACAACAAATTTCCTCAGGTATATTTTTAAATATTGATACTAGAATTCTATGTAATAATGATGGGTAAAATATCTACATTATTTTGAATTTGTTCTCTTATATACATCTGGGGAGGAAAATGTAGCTTCTATTTCTCATAACAAAAAGACTCAAACCCACGTAGTTTAGGTGACTCTTAGTGAAATGAAACTTATGGATCTTCATTTTTATATACACATAAAGGTATAGGATAGTCATGGAATGTTGGTAATTATATCTCAAAACTTGTCTTCTTAAGTAGTATAGATGTAGACTATGTGTATGTTTTCTGTTCTGTGTGAATTGGTTCTATAGGAAGATATTTTGGTTAAGGAACTTCCACTAGATTGGGCTATTAAAGATGATAACATTCTATATATACAGGGTACTATTTGGAATCCCAATAATATGAGAGAGGATATGATGCATTAGTCTCTTACTTCAATGTTGTATGTTCATCTGATTATCACCAACATGATTCATAATATGGGCCTAAAGTATTGGTGTCTAGAGACAAAATGTTAGATAGTAGAACTATAAGTATTTCTTCCACCTATCAGTAGGTGAAAAAAGGCCACAAGTGGTCTACAGTTCTTTACATCCATTACCTATCCCATAAAAGAAAAGGAGGATGTGGTGATATATTTTCTCCTAGTCTTACCATGTATTATGTGACACAACAATACAGTTTTGGTAGTAAAGGATAAACTGAGGAAAGTAACCTACTACGTTTTTATAGGAGAGACATTCATAACTGAGGAGCTATGTGGACTGCATATCTGTGATATTATACTACAAAATATATTACCTCAAAAAGTAGATTCTGACAGGGACCCTAATTTTAAATCGAGGTTATAGACAGGGTAACAAATATCTATGGGTAAAATGGTGCTTATGTGCAATGATTTTATCCCTCAGGATGATGAAAAATTGGAACAGACAACACATGTGTTAGAGGACATGCTCTGAACATGTGCCCTTCATTTTTTTTGTTTAATGGGAAATGAATATCACTATCATCAACTTATCGTATAATAAATGTCAGCGAGAGATAATATAAATGGATCCTTATGAGGCCCATTACAGTAGGTTAGTCCATCTATCCCAATTCTAATTATAGGTGGGAGAGTACTTATAATGGTACATTGTCTCATTCAGGAATTTTTTGAGTAGGTTCAAATTATCATGAACCATATTTCGAAGACTATGTATTCAAAGATATATTATGTTTATTATATCTAAACACTATGGTGTTTCTGGACATGATTCTTGTTTTTATAAGGAAATTGATAATCCTTGGGAATAGATGAATTCAGAGTCAATTGATGTTTCCACCTAGTTATATCAATCCATTTCAAATGCTATAGATTTTAGGTCAAGTATTCAATTAATTAGTTTTACATCAAAGTTACTATTTTAAGCATGATACCCTCTTCATTTCATTAATTATCTAATTTCATGCTGACCATTGTAACACTTTTGATCACAATGATGTTGGGTTATATTTTTATGATCATTTAGGGGTGTATTCGATACACCTTATTAATAATATCAAGAAGTTATATGATGCTAGTTTTTTCCTTTAGTACGAGTGAAATGGTAGTAAGGATTGGTACAAAATGAGACATTGGAGTGAGAGGCCAATAAACATGCTATGAGGATAGAGTTATTCTATGATAGTGTTTCACTACCATAAACAGCAAACTCATGGATGAGTTTAGTTAATGGGGAAGGTTGTATGAACCCTATTTTTATTCAGATGTAAGATTCAATAAATATTGGTATAATATTTTTTATCAATAAAATTCCTAATGGGTAAAAAATGATTGGGGTTGTATGTGGCTTGTTAGGATCTTAGATACCCAGTAGTTGGATAAAGGAACTTGTCCACTAGTTGAGTAGAAACCATGTGATCTAGTATGCATGGTTTCTCTAAAAATTTGAGTACTTTCACATGGCCAAATAGGGTAAACAAATTCCCAAAATGTTTTCCAAAGGCCACACATCCATGAGTTTGGATTACAATTTCATGAAGATCTTTAAATCATGATTTGTATAACCCCAAAACAACTAAATATGGGGGAGGATATTTAAGGTGTTAAATTCTAATTTTAATGTGATGGATCTTATTACCATAGTGGTAGGAGCCCATTAATAATTTATGATGATAATGTGTAGTAATGTAAACATTCACAAGCAGAAAGAAAATAGAAAAATTTACTTTTCTCACCACTCTGTGATAATATATTGATCATGTGCCAATATGTCAATATCTCTGACTAGCATGAGACTTTTATTAGACCATAGTTTTATTTTTATTCACTCTGAAATCACATTTCAATGAAAAAATGATTTTCAAAACCACATTTTGTAAATCTTTTTTGTGAATCTCAATTACTTTTCGAAGCTCGCTAAGTCATAAATGAATACTGAGTTGTCACAAAGCACCCATTACAAATAGGCATTATCATAATTCACAAAATTAAAAATCTTCTTACAATGATTAAGCTCACATAGAAAAAAATATTCATGAATCTCCCAACCTTCATAAAATAAGAACAATTACTAATTTTCTTGAATTACTTTTTTTGTTAAAATGAGTTTTGGGTAGCCTCCTATTTATAAATCCATCAATTTCAAATACTATGATACCTCCATAGGATTTTCCATGTGATTCAAAAACATCTTCATAAATCTCCTCCATTGGAAATATCCAATCCTATTTTCTATAGTTGCAAATATTTTTGTCAGCTCATCATGAATCCATGATGCTCACTTATTGTATTTACTGAGGAGACTGTCAATTCATCTTACACTCATGAAGTTCCTTACCATCATAATTCTGAGACTTTTGAAATCATAGTGTCAATTGATAGAAAACAAAAACCATACTCCATTTTCCTCAATCAACAACCTTGGTTCTAGTACTATGGTCACACAGTTACTCAATACATGTGGCCCTAATGTATAGGGCCCCATAGTAGGTAGTAGGAGACACATGGTTGAAACACAGGTTTCCCAACCATGCACAAAAACAATATGGCCCTTTGATTATCAAGTATATTAAAAAAAATATCATAAAATGGTTATATCATTAACTCCAGCCATGGTTTCTAATTCCCAATATTATAGTGATCCATTTTCTTATCTTGTTTACCACTATTCAATCTCTAACACAGGTCTTCAATATCTTGGTTTTCTTTAATCTTATTCTTCCATCATATGTCTCATTGGATAAAAATAAATAATTAATCTATTCCCATTACATCATTCTCCATTTTTATTATCTTTATGTATTTATTGAGTTTGGGGCTCATGTGACTTATTTTCAGGGACCCCTTCTATTCATCAGTTTTCTATCGATCTAGACCAAATTTAACATCGATACTAAATAAAGGGAGTACTGAGAGCATGAGGTAGGTGGTCTAGTTTTTATTCATTAAATTCTTTATATAATTTTACATGATTTATTTTTCAAAAAACCATAATCTCTATGTATTTATGTAAATAAAAGATAAATCCTTTTAAATTTAATTCCCATAAAAAAATTATCAAGTGTTCCCTTATTCTAGTTGGGTTAGGTCCCTTCATCCCTTTCCTCCCTTCTAGGTGTGCCCATGGTTTTTACATAAAAATATTAATTTAATAAATTAAAAATACATCTTATAAATTATTTTTGTATTGTATTATAAGACATAGAATTATGATGAATTTATATGATTGTGAGTTGTTCCATGGAATCACTTCAAAAATTGAACAATGGTTACACACTTATTAGAATAAAGGTCAATAGATTTAAATCCTATATGACTAATTAATAATATTGTGAATTATAATGGAAATGGTGACCCTCACTAATTATTAAAATTATAATCATGACCCTTACTCATGTTATATATATATTGAAATGAAGACCCTTACGCATGTTATGTCTATATGGGAATGGAGTCCCATTAATCTAATGTGATACATGAATTGTGAACCCAAACATTTGATACCTGGGAATGAAAAAATATATATATACATATATGGGATATGGTAGTCAAATTACTGTAATTTTATAATTTTAATAGTGCCCCTATAATGTCAAACTGGTCAGGGAGACCATATACTGTGACATCTGGCATTGAGACCTTGTACTATTTCTCTGGGTGTGGAGACGCTCTACTGTGTTACTGGGAATGGTGTCCCTATATTTTTATACTAGGCATGGTGACCTTATACTGGGTTACTGGACATGTAGACCATGTATTGGGATGTTGTTTTTATAGACACAATACTATGATACTATGCATTGTGTCTGTATGCTATGATATTGGGAATGTCAACCACAAACATTGATACTATAAATCCAGTTCCTATATTGTGGTACTAGGAATAGAGACCATATAATATGATAATAGGCCTAAAATCCCTTAATATTGTGATATTAGGCATTGTGAAAGATAGATACATATTCAGAGATATCCTGGCCAAGGCCAAAATAGGTAGTGTTAATATGTTTACCTCTAAGAACCAGAGATCGCCCACTTACAGATATTATTAATACTTACATTTTTATATATTCACATGTTCATGTTATATGAACTGAATGTATATTTATAGATGTCATTAGGGGTGGTTTACTGGTATTTTCTCACACCATATATAGGTCATTTATGGAACATAGGTAGAAAAGTTTCTTATAGGCTTTTATAAGGTGATGTATTAACTTATGGAAATGTCACTTCATGTATCGATTAATACAGGATCTTGGAAGCTGACGACTTGGCTAGTGCTTGATATTTTTTGATGGATTTTTGTCTTTTGGTAGCTTTTCTATAACATTTTTGTATTGATTTTCTTCTTCCATGTAGTTATATTTTATTTACTTTTAGTATATGGTTTAATTTAATAATAATTGTTATTATTTAGAGATTGGATGTTTATTGATTCGTTCGTTTTATTTTTCATTTTTAAAATTGTTTTTCTAATTAAATGTTGGATATATATATGTCATAATTTGAATAGACAACATAATATCCCCATAGAAACACACTAGGCCATCACTGATAGTCAGACACATCTAGTGTATGGGACATTGCACCGGAGTCCATGTGGCCCACCCACTTAGGGGACCGTTCAGTGAAATTCGGTTCAGGATGTCCCAATTAAACATGTCATAGACATTGATATTGGATAGGATATAATACCATGACATGTATTAGAAACATACATCCAAGCATATAACATAGTTATGTCATATGATATATGATATTTTTAATTATGTTCCACCTACAAAAATGGATTATCTTTGGTTTGGAATCATTGTGATGATTCATTTATGGTTTCAAAATTGAGTTCTGGTAATTTAAGTTTTCAATGATAGGAAAAAATAAATGGAATAATTACTATATATTATAATGTAATGGGATCCAATTTTATTTGTCATACAGAAATTACATCATTAGATTATTTCACACAAAATAAATTTTTTAGGATTTATAAATTTATATGTGTGTTTGGACGACTACATATTTAGGAATATCTATGATTTATTGTTTTTTATTTAACATTTGAAGGGTGATCCATCACACCTTTTCAACATCATGGGTTCCTCATGTTGAGTACTTGAATTCTAGTGGTCAATGTATTACATTTGGATTAAATATAGAAGTTTTATTATATGAAGATATTCCTTATGAATAATTTCGAGAGATTTATAATATTGTATTTTGATAGAAACTATTATTTTATATTCATAATATTAAGATATGATTATATGATGTTTTATCCTTTAGTGGTATGAGTGATCATTTCATCTTGGAATCAACACGTTTCAAAAAAAATTGTAAAGAACATTTATATTTTATGATATTGTATGTTATATTACATGTTAAAATATTACATTTACAAATTCTATACTTTTAACCACTATTATGTGTTGTTTGATAATATAGGTGTGGGGTTCTCAAAAAAAATTTGTTTTAATAAAAATTTCATTTTCATTTTCATCAATGATTATATAGTTATAATGAAGAACTGTAATGTGAAATATATCATATCTAAAGCTATGAAAAACTAAATTCTCTAAATCCTATCAGATGCAATGATTTCACTCAGATTGTACGATTGGAATATAACATATGAAAAATATTTTAAAAAATGTGTGAATATTTTTCTAGCTAATTTCCTTATTTATTATTAAAATTTTCTTAAATATCAATGTAATACATTATAAATGGATTGTATTTATTCATTAGTAGAATATAAAATGAATAAATTAATATCTCAATCGTGGTATATAAGTGAAATATTTATTTTTCTTATTTTAATTCCTATATAACTATTTCTATATATATTAAATTATTATATCAAATATATAAATTTTATTCATTTTATGTAAAAAAAATCTCATAATTTCATATGTAATTCATTAAGGTACTATTTATGAAAACATAATATATAGTTTTCACGTACATTGTATTGGTTTTTTTGGGATAGAGTCATGAATAATGTTACTTGATAAAATTTAATCATATTTTGTTTTTATATTTTATTATAATTGAAATTTTTATTGGTTATTGGTTTATGGGTAGTGACACATTGGACATGATTTTATTAAATATTGGAAATATATCCCACCATAATTTTCCTTAATGAAATATCATATCATATGATTCTATAATTTAAAATTATATTGATTCATGTTACTTATATATATATATATATAGGTTTTTATGGATATGTTTAGTTATATCTAGAATCTATTTTAGGTCTGTAACAGAAAATTTGAGTTTCAAATTATTATTTTTCAAACATGATAATATGGTTGATATGATTTGGATTCAAAAACATTAATGACCAGAAAATTTACACATAAACTAATAACATGTATTGTGAATATATCATGTAATATAATATTTATGTTAATTATTTATATGATAAATATGGAAATAGTGAAACAATAATAACTTTGAAATTCTATATTTGAGATTTCATCTAAATAAAAAACATGTAATATCCTTAATCACCCAAATGCTAGTGTTCTTACTATTGTTCGGTGTCTAGGGATTGTCACCTATAATTCCGGTAGGATGTCAGTAGACTTATGAATCGTATTACCATCTTCCATTATATGAATTATGTGATAA
The DNA here is from genome assembly GCA_963277665.1 of Viscum album. NCBI lineage: Eukaryota > Viridiplantae > Streptophyta > Magnoliopsida > Santalales > Viscaceae > Viscum > Viscum album. Next base: position 1,478,811,187 of record OY728136.1, read on the forward strand.
TTATTATTAAACTACTAATATTTACAATACACGCTGAATAGAGTTGAGTTTATCCACCTACTGTAATGGATAATACAAATTTCATCTAAACTATTAATGAATTATATGTTATATGATTACAATGGTTTTCAACCATAATAGATATTTTTTTAGTGGACACTAAAGCTCAAAAAAAATTTGACATATGGATCATCTCTCTCCAAAGGATATGATGTTTGGTGATTTCATTTTCATTATGAGTATAAAAAAATTTAATTGATATAAAGGGAGATTCTCATCCCATGATATGAATTTTCATAGGTAATGTCCTAAATAAGGAACATTATTTATATAACTGTTATAGGTTGGACTTATAGAATTTATGATTTGTATTAATGGTATATGTCTGTTCACAAAAAGAAGAATAATGAGTGTATGGATGTGGTAGTTTTACAAATCCATTCCACCAATATGAATTTATAGGTATTGGATATTGGATGTGTATCATAAATTTGTTCTAATAAAAAATACACTAACATATAAGAGAGTAAATGATTGTATATGATCACATAAAAATTGTAATTGGTAAATAGTTAGTATAATAGATGATTATAAATAAGATCTAAATATTCCTTTCAGATTATTTCTGGAATTTAAAAAATATCTATTTTGCCTATAAATAGAAAAATTATGTATTTATCTTGTTTAGAATATAAGTTATAATAAATAATTACTAAAAATAAATTTTCATTCTATATATATGAATGAATTTATTTTTCATTACTTATATGAGGAATGGTATAAAATTTTGGATATTGATAATTCAATCTATTCAAATGGATATAAGTGGTTAAAGGTTTATTACAGCCAATTGAATACTTTACATACCCCCCTAATACATAAAAATTAGAAACATATCAAAAGGCCATGGTGATATTTTTTATCAAAATAATTCAATTATGAATCTTTTGTATGTAATAAATACATATATTTGAAAAAATTTACAAATAAATTTTTTTCATAATGGGATAGAGTTAGTGGATTGATTGACTGAAAACAATGATTAAACATTATTTATGTTAATATAAGCTTCTTGTAACAATTAATAAGGATTTAAATTCCTTTCATTTTATATTGATCATGTGAGAAATTCTGGATTCTTTTTAGAAAAGTTAATGGTTCAAATAAAAGTTACATAAAATGTAGTATGAGCTATTATGATTATTCAATAATATCAGGTTGGGTAAATCATCTTCCATAATTTAACTATTCATTATAAAGATTATGGAATTGTTTTATAACAGACTCCTTCGGAAAACTCATAGTTGAATAGTGGGTCATAATGGAGAATTTATACATTGTTGGACTTTTTTTGATTGATTGTGAGTTAGTGTGACATTCCTGTATCATTCATTATATAGAATCTATAAAATATTTCATTCCTACATAATATTACTCCATCTGAAGTAGTCCTAAATTATAAATAGGTTTTTAGAGCTATGAGGAATTCTATATATAATTATATAATATATATGATATTTAAGAGAAAATATAATTTTTGGATTTTAATAAACATGTATCGAAATAATGTTTTTATTTATTTATAATTTTGATGAAAATATGCTTTATAATTTCTATAATAATTCTAATTAAATGGTGTATATTTTGGGGGAATTTTTTTATTTTATATGTATGAAATTATTAATTATTTTACTAGGTGTTTTTTCAAATAGGTACAACTTAAAATTTAGTATTCGTAGATTAGAATTGAGTTGGATGGTGAGAATTTTGAAGATGACATTATGAAAAAAAAATCCATAGGTTACACTACAATAATAAATTTTGAGGTTATTTTTTAGCATATTGTGAGAGGTGAATTTTTTATAAAATTTAGCTAAATTTATATTCATATACATAAAAAAATAACTATTTAGTATTTATTGAGTGTTATAATATAGGTATTGTTTTATTTCTGTTATATTATAGATGTATTATATATATCCTCAAAAAGATCTAATTTTTGTGGAGGATCCTCATGTGATAACATACATAGAGTGAATGTGGATTGTTAATAAAAAAATGTATATGAATGATTTAATCTATACATACAATAAATCTTAGTTTAAAAGGGTAATAAAACAATGTATTGTGGTGATTATAAAGTGTAATTTTCATTAGTATGACAGATTATGTATATTTAAATACTATTTCCTATAACAATACCTTTTGATTAAGAGATATAATAAACAGAAATCAAATACACTTAACTTAATGGAAATTTATTTTAGGATTTTATTATGATTGAATTTTTTTTTTAAATTCCAAATGTGTCTGTTAAAGGGTGAAATTTATTGAAATCCATTTATGAATTGATTTTTGATTCTCAAATATGATATACCTTTTTCAAATATTTATAAATTTATTACATCATGAATAATATTTATTAATGCGTATTCAAAACTTTTATTGGGTATATTTTTTTTATTTTATCTTTTTTAGGGGAATGACATAATAATTATTGAAAATAATAACCCCAAAGTATATTATGTAAATGTGTTATTAGACAGCCATTAATGGATGCATGGTATGTGATATGAAACTTACATCAAGACAATTAATATCTATATATATTAAACAAATATATATCATGGACTGGGTAAAAAAATATAGTTGTAAAATTTTATGATGATTTATAATGTAAAATATATTGTGGGTGAGTTTTTACGAGTGATGTATCACATCAATTTCATGAATACATAATATCCCTATAAACACTTGGAGTTGATAAACATCTATAATATTTATTTTATATCAACCATAAATTGTATAATGTATAAAATAATGTGAACCCAATGTGATGTAACTATTGTTTTTATTATTATTTGTTGATTTTTGTCCAAATTTTTTGAATGATATAAATTTTTGTGAGTCACATACCAATATTATTAAGATGAAGTGATGGTATCTTTCTGTTTTTTAGATATGAGGATGTTATTATTATTGGGGGTTAAAAAATTATTTATTCCAAATTCAAAATAATGGTTTGAAATTATATTATATTTTTATGTTATTCTAGAATAGTGGAAATATATGTTTAAATAGTTCAAAATAATGAACCGTGGTAGGATAAACAAAAAATGTTGAGTGTATTGTTAACCCATATATTAGGTAGAATGTTTTTTGTTCATTAATTTTATTACTGAACAATATGTTGTTCCTTGTATTGAAGTAGAAATTAATTATTACAATGATAACAAGGAATTCATTTCATTGTCCACGAAAAAATGACCCAAAAATGAAAAAAAATCTTCACAAATGGAATCATATTGTTGAGATGATTGAGATGGAGAATGTAAACTTCCATACATTAGCTATAGAGGTAAATTTAGAAAATAATTTATGAAATACATTCAAATTAATGAATCCTGAGGGGTTTTAGGTATCTTGGTATTATATACCTGAGAGTATATATTTTATGATTATTCTAATTGGTAATTTATCACAATATTATATCAATTTCAACATCAATTATCACTTATTAATTCAACAAGTTTACGATCTAGGTGAGGTAATGTTCTTAATATATTTAGAAAATATAGAAAAATTTGAAATATAAGGGTTTTTACTAAGATGATAATGAAATTAAACATAAACATGTTAATAAACCATATAAGAAAAAAATAGAGTTACAACTGACCAATGATATGGGGCCTCCCCAATTTCTCATTTGGAAGAAGTATTATTTACCTTATTTGTCTCTCTGTAACAATGGGAGATATCCAAATTGAAATGCTTAATAAGGTGAACGAATTCAATCCATGATGGAAGAATTTTCCACTGATCATTCATTTATATCATTTTTAATGTTTTAAACATTTAATTTGAGTCAGATTCATCCAAAATATGTCACCCTTCATGCTAAAAACATACATAATATCCTTAATCATCGATAATAATTCATCTTCAACTGAAGTGAAAATACTAATATAGTGATAAAAATGACCCTTAACGATGCCCTGATAGGTATAGAAGACACCACCACATCTTGATGGTCCTATTGAACATAGTGGATCCCTATACACATTCACTTTATTCCAGAGTAACATTGGGAAATAATTTTGATGGAATTAATTAGAAGAGGATTTTTATACTACAAATGACTCTAAAATAATTCACAATAATTAGATTAGAAAAAAATTCATGGAACTTGTTTAGAGTTTGGAATGTACCATAGCCTTCCAATAAACATTATTTATCCTAGAATCTAAAGAGGGACTTTGATTCTTAATGGAATGTATATTTATTTCCCTACAAACATAATAAAAGAAACTAGCCACTATTATGACTACAATAGTCTTGAAATTATCACTCCGACCGGAATTGATAATAGAGGATATGAATTCCTCCATACTATTAATATTCATATAAAGACCAAATACTTCCTAAAAAGGATTTCAGAGCATTCATGATAATATAAAGTAAATTATTAAGTTAATAAGATATTCATTATCTGGAAAACAATGATATACAGATTAATTGATACTCATTCAATTTTCTGATAGATGACTATGCACATGAAGAATTTCCTTCAGAATCCTCCAAATTAGCAGAAAATGAGTGGGGGAATTAATGGAATCATGAAAATATGCATCCAACCATTGAATAGTAAGGTTTACATCACATATATAACAATAATAATCTCTATATGTAATTTTTACAATGTATTTATGAGTCAATATCTGAGTATCGTGATCTATATAGAGGTTAATTATGAATTTAAGCATGATTTTAGAGGAAATTTGATAGTACAGTTCAGTGTTGTGTTGAGAAACAATAGTAGAAAGATTCTACATGAGGGACGACATTTTAATTATTTGACAGAGAGGAATGAAAAACTGTTGAGTGTTATATAAATTTACATTTTATTGTAAATTTACCAACCACCTTGAAAAGTGCATGAGCTCATGATAAGCATGTTTAAGAGAAGACCAAATAGAAGAGGAGACAATCCTAAAGTAATCATTCTGCATCATTGAGAAAAATATATGAGAGAGGAATTACATATATATTTCATTGGATGTTAGAAAATTCCAAATGATCTTAATGAGAATAGAATCCATGAAAATTTCAGAACCTTAATTCCAATCCCCCTACATTAATTTGTATGATGCAATCATTCAAGGAAATCATGATGAGCTTCTTATCATGAATTGACCAAGTGGAATAAAAATTCTTTATCAGGATAAGAATAAACACTGCGATAGGTCTATAACATAAATAGATATAAAAATAATACATAAACATAGTTTTGATAACGGAATTCACTATACAAACTAACCCTACTGAAGACATAGTGTTCCATAGGTTGTTCCCATTTGGGAAATTATTTAGGAATACATGCTTTCAATATAGCATCATATAAATTTACCTTAGAACAAGGGAACTTAAAAATAAGATAAGGAGAGCTCCAATTTCATCCCCCAAAATTTCCAATCCATCTTTTTCTTCTTGTACACAATCATCCCATTTACAAATAACATAAAGGATTTATTCCAAAGTATCACTTTACTATAGATATCCTCGCAATACAAAATAAATAATTATATAAGAAATAATAAAATTATCATCATGAAAAAATAATAGAATGTACTCAGAATAGATAAAGTGGGAGGGTGAATAAATACATCGTGCATCCTTTATTTTCTTGTATAAACCAACAAGCACAATATTATTTAGAAAAACACTCCGGTAATCCACAAACATGGAAAATAGAAAACCATAAATTGCGTCCCTTGGTCATACACCCTAGAGCATCGGAACTATTTTATAGTTGTCTAATTAGTGAGAATATAGAGCCTGGTACTATCAAGGCCAGTATTGACCATATTGATAAAAGAATTATAAAAGAAAATATTTTTTTGGATTAGAAAAAAAGAACCATTTAATGCTATCAAAATCCTAAGGAATATCTGGTTTGAGAGAAAATATCTCAGGATTTCCTTCTTTATCATGATGTTTGTTCATTTTGATGAATTGAGGAAATATAAATACTCATTATAGGGAAAACACCATATTTTTGAGATGTTATCTGTCCTCTATCAATACCTACCAACCATGAGGTAACAATTTTTCTGATAATATTTTGTATTGTATTCCAATTTACATTTGACATAAAAACCTTAATATATAAATAATTTTACTTCTTGGATTCAAATAAATAAAACTATAATTTATATTATAGGGAATGGAATCATTATTGAAAAACTATGTCATATAATTGATGATATCAGGACATACAATACCCTTGTTGAACATAATGAATTTATTGGTAAACCCATCTGATCCATCATCACTATCAATGTTAAATGTATAGAGGTAAATATTTATTTCAATAAACATAGAATCTTTGAGTAAAATCATTTTATCTGAGTATCCATATTGGTTTCAATGATAAAATAATTTTATGAATGTGATTCTCCCCATTCTATGAGTATAATCCTTGAAATTATTGAACAACAATATTATAGGACTTAATATCTAGACTAAATAGGGGAAAATTAATTCCAAAATTATTAATTCCTCCATAGAACCATTTCATCCTATGCATGAAATGGATAAAATTTTAATTTCTACCCTCTTGTAACTGTATCACATTGTATTGATTTTGGGGAAATCATTCTTAAAGGAAAAGATGATCATAAACATAAGGAATGGCATGGATCTCATATCTGGAAGTAGAAAAATGAATTCGAATTAAAATTTGATATTGAAGTATATTTTGTATAGATATATTAGTGTCATTATTTATATTATAAAATGATTCCATGCTTCATTCCCTAAATTTTTTCTAGAAAATTTTAATCTTTTTTTCTTCGATTGTAAAATGGATTCCAGTAAAATAAATGTTCCATACATGTGAGCTAATTTTATAGAATTCATGATGTAGAATCCATGCATATTTGAGCATAATATGTGTAGGATATTAATTTAAGTTTCTATAAAAAAATCCACTATGATAGGATTATGTTCATAGCGACACTTAAGAAGGATGAGACTAGACACATTGAGTGAATAATTTCATTCATCAATACATAATTTATTCTTCTAACATTCTATTATTCTTTCTATTGAGGGTGTACACACTACTTGTTTGAAATTCTTCTACAATTAGTACATAAACCATGTTTTATATATCAGTAAAAAAAGGAAAAATCAATGGAAGTTAATTTTCTTATGTGAGTACCTATTTTTTAAACAGATCTAATAATATTATTGAATTAACCCATTGTCACCCACTATGACAATCCTGATCATAAATCCTTTCATGATCTATCATAGGCTTCATATATTAATATATAAATAAGAGTTTTAATAAAATGACATGGAGATAATATCACCATGAATCTAAATATAAATTGAGAAAATAGGATACATATTAATGTAGGAGTGGATACAAATGATTTCATGCTTGAGAACACACATATGTTTATCCCCATTATCATTTGAGCTTTTTTCTAACAAACATGTAACCAAGAGTGTCCCACTTAAAGTAATTCTTTATTTGAAATTTTATTTTTGTTTAGAAAACCCAAACATGAATTGTTTATTAGTCACAATGAAATATCTTAGGATTATGGCCATGTAATAATTCTTATTACTGTGAAAATTATAAAATAAGATCTTCATTTATAATGGGATGTTTTACGTCATGTTTTATTTCCTCCTTTCAATATAAATTAAATAATTTTTCTATTTCCAAAAAAATATCATCTTCCTTTAAAACCCCTACCATCGAAGCATTCATTTTTTTAGGGAGTCATATGGAAGCTCAGATATGGGGAGGTTATCACTTTCCTCAACCAAAAGTCTTCCAATAAGAGGGGTGAATTTTGTTAGGTGAGTCAATAATTCCTATAGGAGCATCATGATGTATCTTCCACATGGATGTTTTTTCTATAGTAACATGTGAAAAGGGTTCTTGAAAATCATGTTGATTATACATTTACACATATATAGAATCAAAAAAAATTCATATAGTATTTTGATGAAACCATTTTACATACTCTATTATATCATAGAAAGAATAACTGATATTCATAGATGAGAGATAATCCTCATTAAATGACATTTCAGACACATTATGAATATCTAAAAGAGTAGGTAATGTCTTGTGTGGATTCATCATTTCAGTGTCACAAATCATTAAAGTCATTCCATTACCTATTGCTTAAAGATTCACCATGTCATCATTTTAATTATCATCAGTGGTCATCACATATATTCTCATTCCAATAATGTATTTAACTATTTTATATTGTAAAATATCTTTCTCAAATTCAAAAAGAACATTTTTTCTATAAAATATAAAATTATTTTGTTTTTTTGGATTACTAGAAATAGAAAGTATAAAGATAATATCCTATATGATATTTACTAGTGTAATGATTGTATATTCGAAAAGATTTTCATGGGAAAGATTTGGTACATCCATAGAAATAACAATGTTTATAGTTTCCTCTTAATCATCTTTCTATATTGGATCATCGGCGGTAGGATAATCATTATCTATATTTTCTTGGACAAAAACAGAATCTAGAATATAATTCATTCTGGCAATTTTATCAACAAAGAGAGTGTGTGAGGTTAAAAAACCTTCATATTGTAGTAGGAAACATCTATTTCAACCGTCAACAAAGGTGGCTAATGTGATTAATGTCCAGAGCATTTGTAGCTTCCTCATCCTCAAAAATAGAAACATGTGAAGCCACATCATGATACAATGTAGGAGCCTCTCCAAAAAAACATTTTGGTGATTATGTGACATCATTTACTTATAAATCATATTGACGATCCTATGCAAGGTAGGTTTGTGAACGGTCTCTTGTAGGATAGTGTGAATTCCCCATCCCTTATAAAATTAAACTTCAATGGAATGGCTTGTAATTCCACAAAATATTTCACAAGATTAAAATTTTAGGCTTGTTACATTCAATATAAATTAGACCAAATATGGAAGAGTCTCTAAATAATTATGGTTTCTTTTCAAACAAAATTACCAAATTAATACTATCATCTTATTTGGTGAGAACAACCTCTGAAAAAACATGTAGCAATATTATCTTCCCCCAATATTCTAAAAAAGTGTTTAAATAATTTATTATCTATTTTATGATCATCTCAAATTCAATTTATAATCGAAGAAGAAATAACCCACAAAATCCCTGAATTCCAATATAACCAATTGAGCATATAGTTGTTAATAATTACCAATGTATGATTATTCCTTAGATTAATAGGATAAAAATATTATTCACATTTTATATCCATTAAATTTTAGTTCTCTGTTGAAGGGAATTAAATCTCCATTCAAGAATACGCATCTTATTAGAACGAAGGATAATGTGGAAATGTGATCTTCACCTAGAAGTCATTTCCCAATCCCTAAAGCCCTGATCCGCATCAATTCTATTGATGAGATCATTTATTATTTACATCATCCCAACCATTATATTAAATATGTGTGCGATGATAAGGAATTTGAGAATATTGATCCTTTCATCAACTGCATATTTAATGGAAGATATATGTGTAACTCAACATTTTTTTATGAATCTTCCCATAGAATGAATACTGAAATCTATGAAAGAAGATTTAATTGTAGATATAGTGTCCTATTAAAAAATTTTCATTGATCCATGACAATCAAAGGGAAAAACACCATTCCATGATAAAATATTTTGATGCACAGATTGATGGAATATATATTTGACCCCAATGAGGTCAGTTTGAAATGTATATAATCCTCCTATAATAAAATTTAAATAATGATGTGATCTGATCTACAAAATATTTCCATGCTCTTGAGAGACTCCCCCTTGATCATCCCTCATAATAAGATAATTAATTTGTTACTAATAAACTTTTAAAAATATTTTAAATGAAAATTGGAATAAAAAATTCTATCAAATTAAAAAAGAAATAGTTTTCTAAAATCAATGATAATGAGGTGGTATAATGGTGTTTAGTGATATGTTAAACATAACATGATCGAAATATACTATATAATATAGAGTATACTACCGGGAAAATAATTTATGATAATGTAATTTTACTAACCAACCTATGTATATCACAAGGACTATCATAATATCTAAGATATAGTTTTAGGAGTATGAATATTAAAAATCTCAAAGACATTATGATGATATTATGTCTATTATGTGGTCCACTATTGTTTAACACATTTTTTACAAATCTTTTTAGGATGATGAAATCATTGGTGGTTGGGTGTGTCTTTGATCATGCAAGTATTTGAGTTTTTACCAGATGGGATTTTTAATATTGTATAAAAAGTTATATATTTAGTCCCATGATTGAACCTTAGGGGGGAAATTATTTTCCCTAGAAAAATCCATTGAATTCATAATAACTCAAATACATTGATGAAAGACACATGATGTATTCATGAAAACTAGTCAGTCTATTTTATAGAATCGTTAATATGTTTGATAACATGTACTGGATTAACATGTTTACATTTTGTGACCTCATATAGATTAATATATTATAATATTTATGAATAAATATTATAAATAAAGATATTTATTAAAATTTAAAAGTATATTTTCCCATATGAGTACATTTTTGTGTTAATACCTAGACCCAAATACCACTTGATGGATGCCCCGAGTCAGGTGGGCCACATGGCTTCAATAACATCTCTGCAAATTCCAAAGGCTACTGACTAGAATGAGGGCCTAGAGTGTGTTTGTGGTATGAGTATGCCATCATTATGAGAGTGTAGTATAGTGGAAGTAATATAATGGAATAGTAGACAAAATAAGTAGTTGAATTAGTATAAATGAACAACGTAAGAAAACTGATGCAATAGATAAACAAAAGTAATTATAATAATATCAATATGAACAATTATGATGTAGTGTCATGTAACTAGAAAACTAGAAAACATAGATAAAATACCACATGAATAACATTTTCCACAAGTAAAATAAAACAAGGGATACTCTAAGCCTCTTGATATCCTACTTGGTCATATACTATCAAGATACATCCTACCAGCATGCAATCATGTATTAGGGGCTGTATGGTTCCCTTTTTCTACAAATTCATCCATTTAATCTACTCAGGGTACCAAACCACGCCCGAAGAGGGTGTCAGATAAATCTCAGTGGGCCCCCACCAATGGTTTCAATATCATCTAGCCCGTGTAATGAAACATACTAGTGTGTAGGTATTCCTTTATAAGTAAAAAATGGAATACAATATTAACAAAATACTCAAGTACCTGCTTCAACCCTTGGCTGGTTTCTAAACATCTAACCAGTTCATTAATAAGTCAATTACCATTTATTGTTAATGGGTCATGTGAGGAATATCCAGCAATTACATCACATTATGATTGTATATGTAGTGAAGGTACCACGGCGTAACAAGTAAACCTAAAAAAGATATCCAGTGAGGGAGTTCCTGAGAAATAATATGGTCAACATAAATATCAAAGAAAACTATCTTAGTAGTATATGACTATATATATGGGTTAAGAGTGTAATCCAAGGATTTTAATCCATGGAATTCCCCAATAAGGCTCCAACAGAGTCCAAGGTTATCAACCAAGGGAAAATGGGTCTATGAAAAGATATGGCCCTATGGGCATTCACCATGGCACTTCCAAGTAAATTCTTGATTCAATGAGTGTATCCTTAGTACCCTGCAAAAATAAAAAGGAACCTAAGGTAGTATATCAGGCATCTAATTAATATAAAGGAACTAGAGTCTATATGGGTATCAACCTAGGAAAGCCACATCCATGAATTGAAATGGGGTTCCAGAGACCCAAGGGAATTATCCACTAAGAATCCATGGCGAGCATGAATTAGATCATTCCAATTTGATATTATAATCATGAAATAATAAATTTATTTAATATCTTGCTTTATACTAGTGTGGATATGTCAAGTATAGTTTCAATCATTTAGTTATTGGTCCAAGACTTGTCTTCCATTACTATGGATAGGCCACGTAGCATTGAATCCATTTAATCATGTCAAAATTAACCCTTAATGTATATTCAATTAGAGAGGTTCACTATGATTCCTTCCATTTACCATGAAATGGGTTGTACAGACATGTTACCTTTATTAAAAATCATTTTTAATGTCGAATTTAAATACTTAGTATACAATCCGTTTGACATTTCACATTTTATAATTTTTGGAAGCACTTACCTTGGTAGGTCAAGTGGTGAGCATACATGGTACATGCTAGTATGCAATTATATTAATAAAAATTAATTTATTATGGAATGGCTAACATTTAGGAATTTCAAGAAAATGTACACCCAAACGGTTGTTCAAACATGTTGTAACACTAAAAACCCAATTATTGCATAACCTTCGACATGGGGAAGATTGAGTTATGTGTGTACCCACTAACAAAAAATCTCATATTTGGAAAGGGAATAACAATATGATTCTAACAAGTACAATCATGCCATGTAAATTTATGACATGACTTTTGATGAAATCGGTTGGCCCCATACGAACATTCAAAAAACAACAAACATTAAGGATAAGTTATAGACCATCCACATTAGGGTTGGACAATCCTTCACCCCCCGATATCGACCCTTTATTCTCCTGGGATTGGAGTAGACCTAAGAAAAGGTGAAATTTATCACTTGTAAATATATTGGTCGACAAAAAAATAGATGATGAATAACTAAAGAGGACTCTAGTACATACTATTGTGCATCCAATATGATGAATGCAAGCTTGATCTGATGATGGATGATGGAGGTATATTGATTCCAATTTTTTATCATAAAAAAGCCCCAAATTGAGAGGGAAATTGGTCAAACCTGTATAAACTCATATTAGGGAGAAAGGGGTGGCTTAATAAGTCATTAAAAGAAAAAATGATAAATTTATCTTGAAAATTTGCTGGTGCACGATTCTTCCACAAGATTTTCCAAACTGTGCACAAACCATGCGTAACGGCTCTTTCCAAATTGCTTGGCCTACACGTTTTCTCAAATTGTGCACAACTCATCTATAGATTCCTTTAAAAAATGGATGCTCAGACAGTTATTCTACATGGTCGTGCACCAACCATGCAAGGTGGCACTGTCTAAAAAAACACCATCCACACAGTTTGGGAATCCATTCAGAAATCCTGCATTGTTTACTCTAAACAATGTGCCATGACAGTGTCCCAAAAAATATTGGATCATGGAATTGAACATGCCCTAAAAACCATCAAAACCATTTCTAGGTCATAATAAATCCATTATCGGTCTAAAGTAATGATTTAGACCGAAAATTAAAGGATACATACCTAAGTGAAAAACTCGGTTCTTATAGTCTTACCACCTTAAAATATAACCCCCCCCCCGAGATCACCTTCCATGGGTGAAGACACATTGTTTGAGAACAACTCTAGCCACCGAGTACATACATTGACTTCCCTCTCCCATGTCTCTACTTTTACTCGGTCATGCATCCATATCACTCATACGGGAGGGACAAACATTCTTGGGAGAACATTCATGCTTCGTTTTACAATTCATACAAGATATAACTGAAAGGTAGCATTTATATCTAACTCATATTTATCAGGATAAAATGTATGGGATGTGCTGGTATGATATTTGTGAAGCTGTGAAACTTGAATGATGTCATGCATGGAATGATTCCACTAAGGTAGTAGAAGCTGATAGGCTACCAGACCAAATATGTCTAGAATTTCAATTTTCCCAGCGTAATGAGAAAACAGATTTCCATGCATCATTAATCATTTGTGCTCTATCTTGGGTGATATCAGAATAATGACATAATCTGCAACCTTGAAATCCGGAGGTCGTGATGGAGATCAACATAAGATTTCTTTTCTAGACAGAGAAGTAGTCATATGCTTGCTGATCAGTTGAACATTTTCTAAAGTCCGCCGAACAAGAAAAGGACACAATAGGGTTTCTTCTCTGGCTTCTTTCTAGAACATAGGAGAATATCATGGCCTACCATAAAAGGACTCAAAACGAGCCATCAAAAGTATCCCCTAAAAATAGTTTTTTGAAGCAAACTCGATGACAGGGATATGATTCTCCCAAGAACTACTGAAATCAATGACACATGCTTGGATAATATCCTCTAGAACCTATCTTTCTCTTTGTCACTATACATCATTATGTGGGTGAAATGATGTACATATAATCACCTGAGTTCCCATAGATTGTTTCAAGCCTTGCAAGAACCATGAAGTGAAACGGGAGTCCTGATTTGAAATGATAGTATGTTGAACCCTGTATTATCATATGATCTAACAAACATACAGTCTTCAAAGCTCATCAACTGAGAATGTCTCCCAAATAGTTATTAAGTGGGATTATTTTGATAGTCAGTCAATTACTACCCATATAGAATCTCTACCCCTTGGTGACCTAGGTATGTCGACAACATAATCCATTGAAACCTCTTCCCATTTCCTTTCTGGGACTCGAAGTGCATGTAACAAGCCTACTGGTCCTTGGTGCTCTACCATCACCTGCTCATAGGTGGAACACCTAATGATAAATCCGACAATATTATATTTCATTCTAGGACACCAATACTGGCATTTAATATCTCTATACATATTCTAGATTCATATATGAACTGCCGACTAAGAATCGTGGGACTCATTCGTCAACTCCTCTCTCATATCTGTAGGAACCTTGCAATGTCCCTGTAGAAACATGACATCTTCTCTACCCACGTCCCAATTCATAGGTGTATTATCTATAGATATACTCTCACAAAGAATCAGTCCATTTAGTATTTAGAAATCTCATACTCTTCACCATCACATGGAGGGAAAATGTATCTGTTAAGAATGACAGGTAAGTATTCTCTTGACTGTCATGAAACTCCAGATAATGATCACAAAAGAGGGCTATTAGCTTTAATTCATCATTGGCTTCCTATAAAGTCTGTATTATATTTTTCTAACTCAATTCATTAGTGACAACCTTTCCTTCTCAAGACATATATGAATGCTTAAATTCAAAGGATTGTAGATATTAGACCCATCATCACTATCTAAGGTTCAGTCAAATTGAAAAAAATATATACATGAGGATCGTGTGCTATGTATAATCCACAATGTTCTCAACCTACGGATAATGTCTCTAATAGCGTAAGTCATGGACAACTACTACTATCTCGAGGTTATGCGTCGAGTAATTTCACACGTGAGGCCTCGAATGCCAAGATCTCTATGCATTGAATTTTTCATCTTATATCATCAATGCACTTAGGCCAATGCTTGATGCATTAAATCAGATGATATAAACTTTACCATATTCTGGAAGAATCAAAATTAGTTTTGATACAAGCCTCCCTTTCAACTCCTAAAAGGTTTCTCACATGCTTCTGATGACATGAACGTAACACCCTTTAATAAACGTCTGATAAGAGGAGAAGGATGAAATGAAAAGTCTTGTATGAAACACATGTATTATCTTGAATATCCAAATAGACACTTAATATCAAACACATTTTTTGTATGCTCTTAGGAATCATCAACACTAACCTTTTCAGGGTCTATAGAATTTCCTGATTTTGATATAATATGGCCTAATAAGTTGAGTTTATCGATCTAGAATGTCACGACCCGCCCTCGGGGTCCGTGCCGTGACTACCCCAAGCCCGCCTTCCATAGGCCAGGGGCTGGCGACTAGCACCAAGGCGTAAATCCCGGTAAAAAGGGAAGGCATTGCCTTTGTAAAGTAAACAAACACCACAGAGTAAGCAAGCGGAAAGTAACACTAAGCAAAAACAGAGTACAACTAAAAGTGCGGAAAGTAAAAAGGGGCCGGAAATACAAGCCCAACTGTAAAGTACAACTCGAAAGGGAAAACAGCAACTGAAAAGTAAAGCTGCTACGCCGAGCTGTCCACTGGAAATCCCACCTGAAGGGTGGGTACAGATAGCTCCTCTGCTCCTCGGGTCCCGCCGTCTGCTCCGAGTATGTCCCGCCCAGTGGTCTGCCTCTGGGTACCGCCTCGTCGTATAGTCCACCTCCAGGTACCGTCCAGTCCTCGAACACTCGGCCTCTGCCAGCACTGTCCGTCGTCTGCAACCAACACAACGAGGTGCGGGCATAGCCCGTGCAGGGGTGAGTATAACGATACTCTGTAGGGACCCCGAGACCCTCAAGGTCTCACTAAAACTAACAAGGATAAACACAAGAAGATCTCAACAGATAAACCTTACTTAGGTATATGCCCATACATATACCTAAGTTATCAAGTAACCCATCTCAATCATGAGGAAACACAAGGATTGTGAAAACGACGGATAACCACTACCCGGGTATATGCCCATACATATACCAAAGTTAGCAAGTGACCCATCTCAATCATAAAGTAACACAAGGTCAAAAGTCTCAGCTCAAACCAGGATTTTCATTATCGAAACCGTAACTGCTGAAGAGCTCCGTCTCTAGAGTGTACAGTGGTCCTGTCACGACTCCGAGGCCGCCGCTCACTAACCTAAGACTGCTGAAGTACTCCTCCTGTCGAGTACTGCGGGTCTGCTGCCAACTACCAGGCGCTCCGTCCGCTGAGGGTCTGCTGCCAAATACCGGGCGCTACCCAGATAGCCTACTGAGGTACTCCTCCTGTCGAGTACCGCGGGTCTGCTGCCAACTACCAGGCGCTCCGTCCGCCGTGGGTCTACCGCCAAATACCGGGCGCTCCGTCCACTGGGCTAGTCGACTCACTCCAAGTCGAGTCGGTCAAGCAGTCGTCAGGTCTCAGCCGGCTACACGGTCTCCGTACTCTGCACGCTCGTCTCCGGGAGGGTCCGCTCCACGAGCTACTGGTCGATACTCCAAGTATCACAAAGTTCCGCGAAGAAGTATCTCAAAAGTCCGTCTCGTCACAAGGGTCTCAACGCAACAGACGGCGCGTCGATCGGACGCCCGGTCTGTGAGTTATTAGCCTTTTCGTCCCAGGGGCCCGGTTGGTTTCGAGTGCGAACCAATCCCGGCCGTATCTCAACTGTACCCCGAACTCCCACAGGGTATACTCATAGGGACCGTTACTAAACGTAAACACCAACGCCGCTGACGGTTCGTCAAGCGGACGTCCTGTCTGAAAGATATTAGCTTTCCCGTTCCAGGGGCCCGGTTGGATTTCGGGTACAATCCAACCCGGCCATACTCCGACTGCATCCAAAACTCGGGCGGAGTATGTCAAAAGATCCGTCTCATCAAGAGGAAGTCAACGAAATAGACGGCGCGTCAATCGGACGCCCGGTCTGTGAGTTATTGGCTTTTTCATCTCCGGGGCCCGGTTGGTTTTTAAGGCAAAACCAACCCGACCGTACTCCACCTACGTCCAAACCTCGGGCGGAGTATGCCAAAAGATCAGTCTCATTAAGAGGAACGCAACACGACTGACGGCGCGTCAATCGGACGTCCGTAGCTCAAGATATGAGCGTTTCCGCTCCGAAGGTCCGGTTGGTTTCGTTAACGAACCAACCCGGCCGAACTCAAAGTAACCCGAAACCTTGAGTGCAATATACCGACACGACCGTCTCGATCCAAGGATCGCGTTGCCGCAGACGGTTTGTCATTCGGAGGTCCGAGGCTCAAGTTATGAGCCAAAAACCAAATCTGGTTCGAAACGGGGGGTCCGGGTCCGGGCCGACCCGGCCCGACCCCCCCCCCCCCCCCTGGGGCGGCCGGCGCGGCGGCGCGGTGGCGCGGCGGCGCGGCGGGCCGCGGCGGGCCGTGGTGGCTTGGCGGCTGGCGCCGCATGGAGGCCGCGCGGGGGGGCGGCTTGTCGCCGCGAGGGGAGGCCGCACGCACGCGGGGGCTAAGCCCCGCGGTTCCTGGAAAAAAAAAAACGGCGCGGCAATTGCCGCGCCCTTGATTGAAACCGCCCCCACGTGGGGGCCGGTTTATTTAAGAGAACCGGGGGGGGGGTCCGGCTGCCCCCCTCCTTCAAGAACCGCCCCCCTCTTTAAGAGGGGGGTTTTTAGCATGCTGGCCGGGGAATTAATTCCCCGGTTTAACGGCATCCGGCCGGCCAGCTGGCCGGCCGGTTTTCTCCAACGGGACCGGAATTTCCGGTCCCCTCTTCGGCTTCCGACGCCGGCGGCCCGGCCGCCGGTCTTCTCTTCCGCCGCGGCCCGGAACCGGCCGCGGTCTCCTCGTCCCACCGCGGCCCGGAACCGGCCGCGGCGTTCGTAATCCGGCGCGGTGCGACGGCACCGCGCCCCTTCGCCGTGCTTGATTCTTTTCAACGCGGCGCGACGGCGTCGCGTTCTTGAAGTTTCTACCTCGGCGTGGCGCGACGACGCCGCGTAAAATATTTGCACGATCATCCGCGTGGTGCGACGGCACCACGCCACTTGCTTCCTCACGCAAGAATTAAACAAGAACGATGGAGGGGGGGGGGGGTTCGGCCGTGTTCGTGCGGTCCGGCCCCCCTCGCGTTAACTATAACACTTAAAAAAAAAAATCAAAGCCTCACGTAGACATGCGATCCACGAGAAAGAAATGGAATAATTAAAGAATTAAACAACAACCCCTACCTCGGGTTTAAGATTCGAAGATTCGTCTACGTTCCACGGAAGACGGCGTCGCGGAGGTCGGGCGTCGCGGTCGTTGTTCGTCAAATCCGTTGACGAAGAGATATGCCCGAAGAGATACGTCGTTGGCGAAACTTGCACGCCGACGAAGGTTGTCCGAAGAAGAGGTGGCGTCCCCTTCGTTGACACGGTGAACGAAGAAAGGAGGTGCGGCGTTCTTCGTCGGAAAAAGAGCGTTCCTCGTCAAGTCTTGAGGAAAGTCAAATAATAAAGAAAACAACGAACTCAAGAACCTCTACCTCGATAGTCGCACGTTGACGTAGTCGTGAAATATCGGTGTCGCGGAGGAAGAGTCGTTGTCGAATCTTCGTATGCCGACGAAGAAGGTCCGAAGAGGAAGCGGTGTTCCCTCTTGTTGACACCGAGGACGAAGAAGAGAGGCGTCGTTCTTCGTCGGAGTTTGAGCGTTCTTCGTTCTTCGTCAGAGCTTGAAGATGAAGAGGAAGCTCTCAAAAAGCTCTCAAGGGAACAAACAAACAACCCATAATAAAATAAGATAACATCTTATTTTATTATTACAAAACATAAAAGAATTTCAAAAGTTTGAAATTCAAAAGAGTTTAACCCCCAAAATTAAATAAGTAACATAAGTCAATTAAGAGGGGGTTAAGGGAACTTGAAAAGTCTAGGGGTTCGTGTGGGCCCCACCACACTTAATCCTCCCAAGGGAGGTTAAGTGGGTGTGGGTCCCACTTCCAACCCCCTTTGGTAGGATTTTAACAAACTAAAAATAAAATTTGTCTTACACAAATTTTATTTAACTCAACTGAAATCCCCAAAACTTAACTTACAACCCGCAACAAACGCAACTCCCGAAAAGGTATCTTTATGCGAATATCGGCGTTGCGAGTTCATCGGTGCCCTCAGATTTCAATTCCGAGCACCGAATCAAAAGTTAGGAATACCCGCTCGTTCGTTCACTGAACGTACCCGAGCCAAACTTCAGAAATTAATTCCGGGCACTCCGGACCTCGGAATCGGGTGCCGTCTGAAACCGCGCTCTTGTAAAATTCTAAAGAAAATTAAGAAAAAATTTCCCTTGAATTTTACGGGTCTTTACATTACTCCCACCTCAGGACTTTACGTCCCCGTAAAGATACATCAAAACTAGGGAAACAAAGAGGGTACTGAGCACGCATCTGAGCCTCCCGCTCCCATGTGCTCTCCTGGAGATTCCCGTGCCGCCATCTGATGCGCACAAGAGGAATCGATCGTCCATGTAGGACCCGCTCCTGTCGATCCTCTATCTCTACCGGGACCTCCATAAAAGTCGCCCCATCGTCAACGTCAAGCTCCACATGGTCAGGGATGTGCGTCGGGTCGTGCACGTATCTCCTCAGCTGAGATACGTGGAAGACGTCGTGCACCCGGTGCAACTGAGGTGGTAGAGCCAGGCGATAAGCCACCTCACCAACCCTGCTGAGGACCTGGAAGGGTCCGATGAAGCGCGGAGATAACTTGCCTCCTCGGCCAAATCTCCGAATACCACGTCGAGGTGAGACCCGCAAGAAGACGTGGTCACCATCCTCGAACTCTAGTGGCCTCCGCCTCCTGTCAGCGAATGACTTCTGCCGGCTCTGTGCTGTCCTCATCCGCTCCTGGATGACCTGGACCTCCTCTGACGTGGCCCGGACCATCTCTGGTCCCACAAGAGCTGCGAGATTTCTTCTTTGCCGATAAGAGAAACCTGGTCTCATCCCCTGGATGAACCACATTCTTTGCCTAAAACAGTCAATCCTAACATGGATAATACTAATCCATACCAAGGATGACGTCGTAAGGCCTCGCCGCTACTACTAAGAGATCCAACCGTTACTCTCGCCTCCAAGGGTTGAGTCACACTGTCGGCATCAGTGTGTGGTAACTGGTCTCCTCCAGTAGATGTCTCACAAGTGAGGGTCAAGTCAACAGTCAACTGGAACCTCTTAGTAACATCACAAATGAGGACAAGAATGAAAACATCACAAAGGATGCGTCTTTTATTATTACAGCTCATATTACAAGACGCTACACAAAAGCAACATCAACATGGAACTAGAAGTATAAAAGACGTATCCACTAGTTCCTCCCCTGTCCACCTGCTCCCAGAGCTCCATGATCGTAAGCTTCAGCTGCCTGAAGCTGTGCTCTCACATGTTCACCTACTCCCTGTGGTCGGGGTGGACCTCCTGGTGGTGGTGGTGGCAGAGCCTCAAAGCATCGTCCACCACCTGCTGCTCGGCCAGCTCCTCTGCCTCGTCCGCCTCCTCCCTGCAGACCGCCACGGTCGAACCTCTGCCTCTGCCTAGGTGGTTCCTCAACCGTCTGCTGCTCCTCCGCATGGTGGGTCGGGCAGTCACGAGCCATGTGGCCTTGTCCGCCGCATGCAAAGCACTGTCTTCCACTCAAAAGACTGACTCCGCGCTGTGTGCCCTGCACTGCTGAGCCAGTGCCCTGAGGTCGTCTGCCTGAAGGTCTGGTCTGTCTGGACCCCTGAGTCATCTGTCGGCTACCTGCTACCGAAGACTCCGCTACGTGCCGCCCTGCGGTGGGTCGCTGCGCTGGTGAAGACTCAGCAAGGAAGCTCTCAATCAGAAGGGCCCGCTCCAGTACTCCTGTCTGAGTCGGTAAGCTGAGGGAGATCAGCGATGCCCTGATCTCGTGTCTCAAACCCTGCTCGAAGGTCCGGGCCCGGAAGAATGGGTCCCGTACCATGTCGGTCGAGTAGCGCGAGAGATCGGTAAATCTCGCCGAGTACTGAGCGACCGTCATGCTGCCCTGCCGCAGCTGCAGAAGCTCCTGGATACGCACCGCACGAAGGGTGGCTGGGACGAACTCCGAGCGGAAGAGGCTCTCAAAGTCCGTCCAAAGTAGAGATGCCTCATCGTGCACCTGGAGCATCAAGCTCCACCATCGTCCTGCTGCTGCGTGTAGTAGGCTCGCAGCGAGGATCACCATGAGGTCCGCTGGTGTCCTCACTAGCCTAAACACTCGTACCACTGCCTCCAGCCAGTCCTCTGCAGCCTGGGGATCCGTCTCCCCGCGAAACCTGGGCGGTCGCTGGCGCTGAAACTCATGCAGTGCGCTGAGGCGACGTGCATCGTCAGCAGCTGCTGCTGGAAGCATCGGGGGCTCGGCGGGTAGAGCTACCGCCGTTGCCACTGCTGACAAAGGGCCCTGCACCGAGGCCTCGTCGCTCAGTGGGCTGTCGTCACGTTCGATTCTCGGAACCCTAGCTGGCTTCCGTCGTGGGGCCATCCCGAAAGAAACAACGTAACACGATCAAACGATTATACCTGGTGAGCTGACCTGGTTTGAGCTGTTTTAAGGGGAAAACTTTTGAAAACACACACGCAATCAGTGTTTTCGTGCACAAAGTCGGAAATCAGTTGTCAGGGTCCTGGTGTATGGATACGTCGGCCGCCCGCACCAACACTGGACTCCCTGAACTGAAAACCACACTCGGTACCCTTAACACTATCGCTTCACAGAAAGAAAGATCAGAGTTATAAGTTCTGCGGTAGAACCGAACTCCTTTGATACCAATTTGTCACGACCCGCCCTCGGGGTCCGTGCCGTGACTACCCCAAACCCGCCTTCCATAGGCCAGGGGCTGGCGACTAGCACCAAGGCGTAAATCCCGGTAAAAAGGGAAGGCATTGCCTTTGTAAAGTAAACAAACACCACAGAGTAAGCAAGCGGAAAGTAACACTAAGAAAAAACAGAGTACAACTAAAAGTGAGGAAAGTAAAAAGGGGCCGGAAATACAAGCCCAACTGTAAAGTACAACTCGAAAGGGAAAACAGCAACTGAAAAGTAAAGCTGCTACGCCGAGCTGTCCACTGGAAATCCCACCTGAAGGGTGGGTACAGATAGCTCCTCTGCTCCTCGGGTCCCGCCGTCTGCTCCGAGTATGTCCCGCCCAGTGGTCTGCCTCTGGGTACCGCCTCGTCGTATAGTCCACCTCCAGGTACCGTCCAGTCCTCGAACACTCGGCCTCTGCCAGCACTCTCCGTCGTCTGCAACCAACACAACGAGGTGCGGGCATAGCCCGTGCAGGGGTGAGTATAACGATACTCTGTAGGGACCCCGAGACCCTCAAGGTCTCACTAAAACTAACAAGGATAAACACAAGAAGATCTCAACAGATAAACCTTACTTAGGTATATGCCCATACATATACCTAAGTTATCAAGTAACCCATCTCAATCATGAGGAAACACAAGGATTGTGAAAACGACGGATACCCACTACCCGGGTATATGCCCATACATATACCAAAGTTAGCAAGTGACCCATCTCAATCATAAAGTAACACAAGGTCAAAAGTCTCAGCTGAAACCAGGATTTTCATTATCGAAACCGTAACTGCTGAAGAGCTCCGTCTCTAGAGTGTATAGTGGTCCTGTCACGACTCTGAGGCCGCCGCTCACTAACCTAAGACTGCTGAAGTACTCCTCCTGTCGAGTACTGCGGGTCTGCTGCCAACTACCAAGCGCTCCGTCCGCTGAGGGTCTGCTGCCAAATACCGGGCGCTACCCAGATAGCCTACTGAGGTACTCCTCCTGTCGAGTACCGCGGGTCTGCTGCCAACTACCAGGCGCTCCGTCCGCCGTGGGTCTGCCGCCAAATACCGGGCGCTCCGTCCACTGGGCTAGTCGACTCACTCCAAGTCGAGTCGGTCAAGCAGTCGTCAGGTCTCAGCCGGCTACACGGTCTCCGTACTCTGCACGCTCGTCTCCGGGAGGGTCCGCTCCACGAGCTACTGGTCGATACTCCAAGTATCACAAAGTTCCGCGAAGAAGTATCTCAAAAGTCCGTCTCGTCACAAGGGTCTCAACGCAACAGACGGCGCGTCGATCGGACGCCCGGTCTGTGAGTTATTAGCCTTTTCGTCCCAGGGGCCCGATTGGTTTCGAGTGCGAACCAATCCCGGCCGTATCTCAACTGTACCCCGAACTCCCACAGGGTATACTCATAGGGACCGTTACTAAACGTAAACACCAACGCCGCTGACGGTTCGTCAAGCGGACGTCCTGTCTGAAAGATATTAGCTTTCCCGTTCCAGGGGCCCGGTTGGATTTCGGGTACAATCCAACCCGGCCATACTCCGACTGCATCCAAAACTCGGGCGGAGTATGTCAAAAGATCCATCTCATCAAGAGGAAGTCAACGAAACAGACGGCGCGTCAATCGGACGCCCGGTCTGTGAGTTATTGGCTTTTTCGTCTCCGGGGCCCGGTTGGTTTTTAAGGCAAAACCAACCCGACCGTACTCCACCTGCGTCCAATCCTCGGGCGGAGTATTCCAAAAGATCTGTCTCATTAAGAGGAATGCAACGCGACTGACGGCGCGTCAATCGGACGTCCGTAGCTCAAGATATGAGCGTTTCCGCTCCGAAGGTCCGGTTGGTTTCGTGAACGAACCAACCCGGCCGAACTCAAAGTAACCTGAAACCTTGAGTGCGATATACCGAAACGACCGTCTCGATCCAAGGATCGCGTTGCCGCAGACGGTTCGGCATTCGGAGGTTCGAGGCTCAAGTTATGAGCCAAAAACCAAATCTGGTTCGAAACGGGGGGGTCCGGGTCCGGGCCGACCCGGCCCGACCCCCCCCTGGGGCGGCGCGGCGGCGCGGCGGGCCGCGGCGGGCCGCGGTGGCTTGGCGGCTGGCGCCGCATGGAGGCCGCGCGGGGGGGCGGCTTGTCGCCGCGAGGGGAGGCCGCACGCACGCGGGGGCTAAGCCCCGCGGTTCCTGAAAAAAAAACGGCGCGACAATTGCCGCGCCCTTGATTGAAACCGCCCCCACGTGGGGGCCGGTTTATTTAAGAGAACCGGGGGGGGGCCGGCTGCCCCCCTCCTTCAAGAACCGCCCCCCTCTTTAAGAGGGGGGTTTTTAGCATGCTGGCCGGGGAATTAATTCCCCGGTTTAACGGCATCCGGCCGGCCAGCTGGCCGGCCGGTTTTCTCCAACGGGACCGGAATTTCCGGTCCCCTCTTCGGCTTCCGACGCCGGCGGCCCGGCCGCCGGTCTTCTAGTCCGCCGCGGCCCGGAACCGGCCGCGGTATCCTCGTCCCGCCGCGGCCCGGAACCGGCCGCGGCGTTCGTAATCCGGCGCGGTGCGACGGC
This sequence comes from Viscum album, assembly GCA_963277665.1. Lineage (NCBI taxonomy): Eukaryota > Viridiplantae > Streptophyta > Magnoliopsida > Santalales > Viscaceae > Viscum > Viscum album. Next base: position 1,478,835,928 of record OY728136.1, read on the forward strand.
ACCGCGCCCCTTCACCGTGCTTGATTCTTTTCAACGCGGCGCGACGGCGTCGCGTTCTTGAAGTTTCCACCTCGGCGTGGCGCGACGGCGCCGCGTAAAATATTTGCACGATCATCCGCATGGTGCGACGGCACCACACCACTTGCTTCCTCACGCAAGAATTAAACAAGAACGATGGAGGGGGGGTTCGGCCGTGTTCGTGCGGTCCGGCCCCCCTCGCGTTAACTATAACACTTAAAAAAAAATTCAAAGCCTCACGTAGACATGCGATCCATGAGCAAGAAATGGAATAATTAAAGAATTAAACAACAACCCCTACCTCGGGTTTAAGATTCGAAGATTCGTCTACGTTCCGCGGAAGACGGCGTCGCGGAGGTCGGGCGTCGCGGTCGTCGTTCGTCAAATCCGTTGACGAAGAGATATGCCCGAAGAGATACGTCGTTGGCGAAACTTGCACGCCGACGAAGGTTGTCCGAAGAAGAGGTGGCGTCCCCTTCGTTGACACGGTGAACGAAGAAAGGAGGTGCGGCGTTCTTCGTCGGAAAAAGAGTGTTCCTCGTCAAGTCTTGAGGAAAGTCAAATAATAAAGAAAACAACGAACTCAAGAACCTCTACCTCGATAGTCGCACGTTGACGTAGTCGTGAAATATCGGTGTCGCGGAGGAAGAGTCGTTGTCGAATCTTCGTATGCCGACGAAGAAGGTCCGAAGAGGAAGCGGCGTTCCCTCTTGTTGACACCGAGGACGAAGAAGAGAGGCGTCGTTCTTCATCGGAGTTTGAGCGTTCTTCGTTCTTCGTCAGAGCTTGAAGATGAAGAGGAAGCTCTCAAAAAGCTCTCAAGGGAACAAACAAACAACCCATAATAAAATAAGAAAACATCTTATTTTATTATTACAAAACATAAAAGAATTTCAAAAGTTTGAAATTCAAAAGAGTTTAACCCCCAAAATTAAATAAGTAACATAAGTCAATTAAGAGGGGGTTAAGGGAACTTGAAAAGTCTAGGGGTTCGTGTGGGCCCCACCACACTTAATCCTCCCAAGGGAGGTTAAGTGGGTGTGGGTCCCACTTCCAACCCCCTTTGGTAGGATTTTAACAAACTAAAAATAAAATTTGTCTTACACAAATTTTATTTAACTCAACTGAAATCCCCAAAACTTAACTTACAACCCGCAACAAACGCAACTCCCGAAAAGGTCTCTTTAAGCGAATATCGGCGTTGCGAGTTCATCGGTGCCCTCGGATTTCAATTCCGAGCACCAGATCAAAAGTTAGGAATACCCGCTCATTCGTTCACTGAACGTACCCGAGCCAAACTTCAGAAATTAATTCCGGGCACTCCGGACCTCGGAATCAGGTGCCGTCTGAAACCGCGCTCTTGTAAAATTCTAAAGAAAATTAAGAAAAAATTTCCCTTGAATTTTACGGGTCTTTACATAGAAGTTTCATTTAACAAGAATATAATAATGATTAATCTCTCTTAGTGTACTCATAACAATATCATGTTGATTGGAATGGTCATTACAAGTGAGATAATTCACCAATATTTCATCAACAAATACAACAAAAAAAGAGTCTAGATAGGAGTGGAAAAACCTATTCATGAAATCCATGAAAACGAAAGGCGCATTCATAAGACTGAACGACACAAGGAGATAATAGTATAATCTATACATCCTATGGAATGTTGTGTGAGGTATGTCTGATGGTCTAACTCACACCTGATGTTAACCCAATCTCAAGACAATTTTAGAGAACATCTTTACACATTGGAGCAGGTCAAAGGGTGCATCTATTCACAGAATGGGATATCGGTTCATGATCATAATCTGGTTCATCCTTCTACATTCCACGGATAGATGAATGGTTCCATCACCGTCTCGGTGAATAGAATGGGTGGACCCAAAGAGGATATATAAGGATATATAAAGCCTTTGGCCACTAGATCTTCTATCTAATTCTTGATATCCTAAAACTCTTTAAGTATCATTCTATATGTATAAATGGATACTAGATCTTCTCCTCGAATAAACCCAGTTGTCAAATCTACCTCTCTCTTAAGAGGTATGTAAAAAATGTCATTAGGAAATACTTCCCTAAACAAATTGACTATCGTAGGGAACATAGTTTGAAGAAAACCCTAATCATCCATGAAAATATTTTCAATATGGGTGGTCACTTCACTTAGACCATGATGCTTCGGTCCATCTCTCCAAGCCTGGACATACCACTCACCATTGAAAAGAAAACTACTAGCTTCTAGTGATGAAAATAAAACACTGCGGTGATAGCAGTCTACAAAGGCATGATAGTGGACTAACAATTCCATCCTAACAATGAAATAGAAGCCTATCATCTTGAGAAAAACAAGATTCCACATGAAATGGTAACCTCCTAGCTCAAAGGGACAATACCTACACTAGTGTATATCCTCTATCTGTATTACCAAAGTTGTATCGATGGTCATTACACCATAATGATATAGTATATCTAGTCCAAGAATTTCCTTGATAAATACATAAATGAAAGAGTTTGATGAACCTCTATAAAAAAATGAAGAAGGAATAGTATATTATATTGGAACAGTATCTCATACTATAAATGGTCATGCATCCTGATCCTTGGGTATTGGTTATAAAGAATGAAACTACTCTGATCCAAGAGCTTGTGCAACAGATGAACTACCATGATCATGACTGCTCTACAGACACTTCTGGTTATCCGGAATCATACTACCATGGCCAAGTCCTCCTCCTCATCCTGACTTTCCACTTCTATTCCAACTCCCTACCTGACACGATAAATAATAAATTTTTCCTGAAGGTGGAGTTGGCTCAGATCCTTTTCCACTTGATGATGGTGGAACGGTCCAACAAATGCACTAAATATACCCATATGTTCACAAGCTTTTAAATCCATAATTTCTTTATCACATTCAGGATTCTTATTCCCCAGTTTTCCACAATGATAAACACCAGAGATATATCAAACTAAATACACGGGCTACCATTTCGCAGACGAAAAATGAAAAGTGTACACTTCCTACCACAGGAAGAACAACTGCCTGCCTCAACACTGATCCATTAAACCTTATACATGTACCTTCCATTAGGTTATATTTAGTGATAATGAACTATTGTAGAAAAGGTAGGATGGTGAAATAAATTCATCTGGGATCGGATGGCGTACTGGAGCCCATCCACAAAACATCTTGCACGCGAAAGCTCATCACTGGATAGTAGCGGTAAAAAGTACTGTAAATCAATGAAACATGCTGAATATTCCATATCTGACATAGAATATAACTCGAGGATAATGAAATCTCTAGATCAGTCATATCTCAATTCTGGGGGAAAGAACAGATCATAGATAGTAGTTTTTAAGTCAACCCATAACATACATTGATGAAGATCGGCCTAGGTAACCACATCCCACCCACCTTTTGATAAATCCCGAAGCATGTATGCAGAAAGATTGACTCTCAAATCAATAGGAATATCCAGTTTCTCAATGATATACAGCATGGACTCAAGATAAGAGTCGGTATCCTAAGAAACTCAATCCTCTGAAAAGTTTGGACAATGCTGCTGCTGGAACTCTAAAGTCAGATCATCCATCACTGGTGCAACCCATAGAGGACCTTGTGTGGACTTCATCAGATGTAAGAAAATATCACAGGATTCAAAATAAGTGAATTTATAAGGTTTAGTAGGTAGTTACTCATGTGCCACTCCTAGAAGTATGATTGGTGGCTCAGGTCCCACCATGTCTAGAACATGGTCATTTCCACCCTCCTGGAGAACGACATGAGGACATCATGGTGGAATTGGTAAACAAATTCCAATCACACACCTCATTAAAAGAATAAAAACATAAGATAGAATCACTAGTGAAAACTGACTATATGAAAACTCACTTCCCAATGAATACATCCCCAATAACCTGCTTAGACGACCATGTATCGGTAAGAGCTAATGTATATGTTTTATATCATTTTGCATTTAATATCTATGTTCAATCCTATACCCTTTGAAATATTGAAAATGAGGGATAACGATTTGAAACCAATTTATTTTGAATTTTATGATTCACCATATAATGGATATTCATTTCTGATAAATCAGTTCGCATACACATATCACTAGAAAGGACTCCCATTTCATTATAGTATTATGGCTTCACCCAATAAATTACTCATCCCAACCCTTGATGGCCCTTACACCTCATGAATTGAGATAGGAAATCAATCAATAATATAAAATATTAATACATGTACAAGGAATTATCACAACATTACTCAACAATGTCAAGAATATCATGCAATGAAAAATAGTGAAATGTGCCAATATGGCATGGCAATATGAAGGACATGTTAATTCAAGGTGCCTATAATAATGCATGTAATAATGCTACTTTCCCACATATCATCGACATAAGGATGAATTAAAATCCTATAAATATTAAAAATAAATAGCACCAAACAACATGTGTGTCACCCAACTGTGAAATAATATCAACTATAATAAGAAAGTGTATAAGAACATGTATAATTTAAAAAACATGGTTTAATACCCCGAAGATGGGATCACAGTGCCCAAGAACGACCTGTGACCAAGTCCCAAGCATTCATATTTTCTAATATATTGTCTCTAAATAGTAATTCATGAAAAGACACCACCTTTGATTCCACATTGTGATGAACCAGACCAAGATTCCACTTAATGGGTTCCCTAAGCTAAGTGGGCCACATGGCCTATAGTGCATCTCCCCGAATGATAGAGGCTATCGACTAGTAGCGAAGGCATATGGTGTGTCTTTGGGATGAAAATTGTCACATTAGAAGAGTGTATAATATAGGAAGGAATATAATGGAATAGTAAATAGCAGAAGAAATATAAATAGTATAAATGAACAGAGGAAGAAAACTAATCAATCGATAAACAAGAATAATCAAAATTGTATCGATAAGAAAAATGATGGTGTTAGTTCATGTCACTAAAAAATGGAAAAAATAGATAAAAGACAACATGTATAACATGTTTCACTAGTAAAAGAAAACAAGGGCTACCCCAAGCTTGTCGAGATCCTACTCAGTCATCTTTTATCAAACTCCATCCTATCATCACGCAATCTAGAATTGGAAGACATATGATTCCCTTTCTCAGTATCTACAACCATGAAATTTTCTCCATGATAAAAATGATGCCCGGAGCGAGTGTGAGATAAATAACAATGAGCCACCACCAACTTTGTCTATAAAATTCGTCCCATGTAATGGAGTATTTTCGTGTGTAAGAATGCATATTTAATTAAAGAAAGCGGTCCAGTAGAACTAAAAACTCAATTACCTACGTCATCCATGGAAGGTGTCTGGACATGTAACCTGTTCATTAATTATGAAATTACAATTTAATGTTAATATGTAACATGAGGCATAGCCAGAACTAACATCACCACATAATAGTATTAGTACTGAAGGTACTAAGACATAATAAGGAAAGCAGAGAAAGATATCTAATGAGGGAGTTCTGGGGGGAATAAGCAATGTAATTTAAACCTCGGGGAACACAAACACAATAGTCTCTAAATCTATATAAGGGTTAAGAGTGTAATCTAAGGAGAATAATCTGAGGCATTCCACAATAAGGAACATATCGAGTATAAGGTGATCAAACAAGGTAAAATTGGGCTAGGAAAAGATAGGGCCCTATGGGATTTTATAATATAGCCTACTGGTCAATGCTATATTTGAAGAGTGTATCTGAGGTATCATGTAATACGGAATAGGACCATATGGTAGTATACCAAGAATATGATAAATATACAAGAACCTGAGCCAAGGTGGGTATAAAACTATGAAAATCACATCCTTGAATCGGAATGGGGTTCGCAAGTCCAACAGGTAATCACCTCTTAGAATCCAAGGCAATATCATGTCACTCCATTCCTATTTGATATTTTAATCACATAATAATTCATTTCGTTCCTTTCATGTCTTCCATTAGTGTGGACATTTCATGTAGAGCTGCAACAATTTATTTATTGGTCCAAGACATGTCTTCCCTTAGTGTGGAAAGGCCAAGTAGCATTGAAACCATTAAATCAAGTCAAAATTAACCATTAAGGAATATTCAATTAGATAGGTTCAGTACCCTTCGATCTATTAATATGGAAATGAGTGCTATGGATATGTAACCATTATTCAATATCATTTGTTAAGGCTAAGTTATATACTTATTATACATCTCATTTCACATTTCACATTTAATAATCATTTCGAAGAACATTCATTTGGAGGGTAAAGTGGTGAGAATACATGGTATATTCCATTAGGAAATTCTCATTAATAAAAATTCATTTGTTATGGAAATGATCACCTTTAAAAATTTTAAGAAAAGGAATAACCGAACGTTGGATCAAAAATGACGAAATACTAAAAACCCAATTTTGGTATAACCTTTGACATGGGGTGGATTGAGTTGTTATTGTAAAAACTAACAACTAATCACATATTTTGAAATTGAATAACCATACAGTTCTAGAATGTATAATCATGAAATGAAAATTTTGGAAATGGATTATGAGGAAATCGGTGGGCCCCACATGAACATTCAGAAAACAAACATTAGGGATAAGTTATAGATCCCCCACCTTAGGGTTTACCGATCCTTCTCCTACTATATCAGCTGTTGATTTTCCATGGATCAAAGTAGACATAAGAAAAGGGGAAAACCGCTCACATGGTGATATGTAGGTCATTTGAAAATGATAATATTAATGTATAAATAGGACTCGAGTACTTACCATTGCACATCCATGATGACAAACAAAATCTCAATTAGATGAAGTATGATGTAGATCTCTTAATTCAATTGTATCTCTTCAAAAATGCCCAAATTGAGAAATAAACAGGTCAAACCTACATAAACTCATATTAGGGAGGAAGGGGTATCTTAATAATTAATTAAGGGAAAACTAGAAATTTATCCAAAAAATTAGGTTGCACACGGTTTGTCCGCACAGTTTTGCAAACCGTGTGCAAACCGTGCAGAACTGATCTTCCAGAATGGTTAGGTCCACATGAATTTCAAACAGTGTGAATGAAATAAAAAAATACATGGAAAAAGGGTCTCTCACTGGGTTGATCGGCACGTCTGGGCACCAACCATGTGCGGTGGCATAGTACGAAAAAAATATAATCTGCACAGTTTACTCTAAACCGTGCGTCGAGACTATTTTCCCAAAAAAGATGGGTTCTGGGCTCCAAACAATCCATGGGCACCACATGAACCTTTACTACCACATTCTGAATCATTTATTGGTCCAAATATATATTCAGAAAGAAAATTAAAGGATCCATACCTGAGTGAAAAATGGGTTATTATGTTGTGGGAGAAACTACCATACCATTTTCATCATTGGTATCAATAGAATATTTCTATAATTCTTTGTATTCTAAAATTTTGAGATATAAAATGAATGTATATTAAAATATTAAAAATTCATCTATGTCCCATAATTAAGACACAGACCAATAGATATGTTATTTTTATAATTTTAAGTCAAAATTAGATGATTTTGATAAGACAAATCAAATATCTTGTGGATGGTTTCACAACTATTTTTGATTTTTTTCGTAAATACCATTTCATAATTTAGTATAACATTTGGATTCATGGTTGGTCATTAATATTGGTGTAATAAAATTTTATGATTCAACTGTACCATCATATTTACATTCACATGATTAATTTAATTGGAAATTATTCTATGATGGGTCATATGTTATGAATTGTCTGTGATGGTTATATATCACTATAATATATACATATGGTTTGTGATATATGATATTCTATTATGAATTACATGTTATGAAATAGTAATTATTTATTTATTCATCACTTTGATAACTCTTTTATGTGTTGATAACTAATTTATCTTAACTAAAACCTGAAATAAGGATAAACAGATACAGAAAATGCTATAAGTATTCTAACATAGGATATATTGAGAGTTGAAAATAAATCAGAAGCTACATAAGTTGATTATGATCCATTATATATGTTTTTGATTCCATTGTAATTTTTTTCTTTTTATTCCATAAATAAATTATCTAATCTCCCTTCACCCAAGTTCATCATTTATCTTTAATGTAATGGTGTTAGTTATAATTTTTAAATATGAAGGGGTCCTCACATATTCTATATTTTTTGTACGAACTATGGAGGAAGGATCATAAGTTTTGTAACATTATAATCTTAATGCAATATAATTCATTGATATAAAAAATAATGAAACTTATGTATACATCATTTTTTAGGTTCATTATTTTAGTTTTTAATTATAAAATGATGGATTTATATTTTAATTTGATTCATCGTCTTATTATAAGCAGGTCGTGTTATAAAATATTTCAGAAAAATCACCACATTAAACACATCCATGAACCCAGGAATGATAATGTTGTCATTTCCCAAAAATTCATACACTTCCCAAGTAAACAATTTTTTCCCGAATTTGTTGTAATATTTTATAAGTAAGTAGTTGTTGATAATAGACAAGTTTTATATATTTTCAATGTAAAATTTAATTTTATCTATATCTATTAACACCCACTCGTGACTATTTAACTCAATGTATAATTTACAATATTCTATTTGATAACCTATATAATAAAAAAAAGCAATTAAATAATGAGATTGTGGCGTTTGTTATAGATCATGGCCCATGAACTATCCAAAATACTAATGTAAATAATGTATATATTAAATTTGTTAAATATGTTATTGGAATATTTATAAAATTATTATATTATCATATTAATATAATCTTTGATGAATGTTTCTTTAATAAATACATATTATATTATATATATTATCGTTTTTGGTAATCAATTTGTAATAATGTATGTTATGTTCTGGTATAAGAGGAATGAAAAATCATGATAAGGGATTATAAAGGTATTAAGATGAAGATCACAAAATCTTACACAAGATATGATTTACAAACTTATATATGGTTCATTTTTACTAAATTTATAATTCATAAATTATATAATGAATCAAAATGGGGAAACTTAGTGAATTTTATTCAATGAAAACATATACATCACCTTGATTTATGGAATTATTATATATGAGAGTAAGAGTGAAATTATAAAATATAAATAACCCATATAAATTATTTTGAATAAATATATTTAGAAATTTTTTGATAACTGTAATTTTCAATTGACAATGTTTATTATTTTAGTTAATTAATATAATTAATTTTTATAAATATATTTTCATCATGACCACGTTATCATGTCACCCATTTATAAACACTGTTAAAAGTTTTTAAAATTTAATGATATGATTCAAATTATTTAGATCTAAAATTAATGATGTAAAAAATAATTATAACAGCAGTAATATAATGATAAAAAATATAATCCTATTATAGTATATGAAATTTTATTTGTGTACTATAATTACTTATAATTTCATTTTTTTTAGGGAACACAAAATTTTCATTTTTAAAAATCATGTTAATATGCTAACATGTTTTATTGATCTAATATATTATAGTAAAACAAATTGGTCACAAATGATATTTGTTCAAATTTTAATAAAATATCATCAATATTTTAAAAAAATAATTCTATTAAATGTTTTATAATATGTATTTTATGGATTTTTATTTTACTATGATGTTTTTGTATCAAAATTTACACAATATGAGAAGAATGTGTAAATATAAATCATAACTTTTTTTGGTTGGGTATCTGTAATGATATATATATATATATATATTATCATAACAATATTAGAATATATTTGAAAAAAATTAATAATTTTTTTTATAAATTTAAAATATCTTAAATAATTGAATGGTTATTCCAAATGATACTAATATTATAATTATATCAAAGATACCATTAAATAAAAAAAACATATAGTTCCTCTATTTTAGTATATTAATTTATCTTTTTTCCAGAAAATAAAGTTACAGTAGATATTTCTTAAGAATTAATTCATCTATATTTTATATAAATATTGGGATTCTGATAATAAAACATATATATAAGATAGTATAGAATCTTATAAAAATTATAGAGTAACTAAAAGTTTGTCTAAATATTCCTATAAAAACATGGTATGGAATTTTACCATCAATTCTGTTATTATCTACCCTTTAATATTAAACATTATATAAAATGTAACATTCTATGAATTTTTCTCAACAAAATTATATTTTGTAAAAATAATAGTTACTTAAAAGATGAATATACATGTATCAAATGACCATACTAGTGAAAATAACTTCATTTTATTATTTTAAATTTTAAAAAACGTTCCATGATTCATATATGATCTATTATTCCAATAAAAAAGACAAATGATGTTTTTAGATATATTCAATGTGTCTTTTTGTAATTATAATATCATTTTGATAAATGTGCATCAAATTATCATATTTTACTAATGAAACTATGGTTTTTAAAAAGAATTCTAAAAATGATAATTAATTCATTGGCATATTGTCTGAAAAAAACTGAAAATAAATATAACAAGTGATCCAGTAATAATTATTTAATTAAAATGTGTATGTATTTTTAAGTTGTACATAATGTTCAAAATAGAGAATTGGTAATTATTTGTTCAATGAAATTTATTAAAATTTATATCAATTCCTTTAATTTTTACATTATAATAATACCATTTCAATCCAATTATATAAGTGTTTAAAATGATATGATCATTAATCTCATGAATAAATATCTTATTATATTATGTAAAATGTGTCAAATTATAAAAACAATATATAAAATCATATATTTTTTCACAAAATTTCACAATATAAGACATTGATTTAATGGAAAAATGTATTTTGAGGCAACAAACCAATTCAATATGTCTTATGAGATGAAAAATAAAATGATTTTTATAATAATTAAAAAGAATTTTCATGTTTTATACAACTATTGAATGGTAAATATGTGAAAAATATGTTAATATTTTCCAAAAAAAAATTATTTAAATAATTTTTGATATTTAGGAAAAAAACATCATAACCATACACAATGTTATTCTCATCATTTAGATAAAATTTTATCTTCACAATTAATTTTATATTTATAAAAATATATATGCATTAAAAGATAAAAAATAGAGATAACAATATAATATTATTTAAAAACATGGTTATTGAAAACCAATTCATTTATAGTTCTAAGATCACAAGTCGCATTAATAATAAAAGATATTTTCAAAACATTAAAAAATGTATCATTTTCTATGAAAAATAATAGTTATGAAATTGAGCATATGATAATAATAATTGTGAATAATATAATTTATTATGGTATATATTTAATCAATAGATCAGAGATTCATTTTTTAGATATTTGAAAATAACCCTGAATCAATTATACATGTGATGATCCCTGAACATTATTAAGTGAATTTTAGTAATTAAAAAAATTAGGTTTTACAATCCTGAATCCAATGATAATTACCTGGAAAATTATCTTAGACGATAACTAAAAATTATGTAATTGATTGAAATTTCATTTAGGATATGTTTTAACAAATCATATGAAAATTAGATTTTAAAATAGTTTTTGATTATATATAATGTATTTTTAGAAATAAACTCATATATAGTATTGTAAAATTATGTACATTTATCAAAAAATATACTATGGTAAAGAAATGGAATTTTTTTTGATTGAATTCATTTATTCATATATGGGCACTAATAATAAAGATGACATGAATTCACCACTGCATTTTCTTAAAATGTTGGAAAAATATATTTATTAAAATAATAATTATCAAAAACTGTTTAAAAATAACAACTAAATAATGAAAATATCCTACCCTAATTTGATATTAAAAATTAATCATGATAACAATCATTGATTTTTGTTTTAAATATAGCAATTAATATCCCAAAACTACATCACTAAATTATACTAAAATTGTATAATGTTTATATTCATTTTAAAAATCCATTTTATGTTCTAAGCATTCATCAGGAGATCATAATATAAATAATTTTATTAATTTTTCAAAATAATGTATGAAAATGAATTTTTAACTTGTAGAATGGAAAAAATATGAGTATTAAATTTGAATTTTTAATTTTATAAGAAAAAAATTTACAATTCATCATTGAATTTTTGATAATTATTTGATGTTACTTGTTTATATAATTTTTATCTTTATTTGTTATCACAATTTCATTATGTCATTGTTCTACACATGATAGATAATATTATTATTATATAATGATTTCATTTTAGTATAATTTAATTTTGAAGAAGTCTATTTCAAAAATAGAAAACAAATTATACAAACATGCATATTTGGTATTGATTAAATCAAACCATTATTGATTCTTGGAAAATATTCTCTCCTTCATGGGATGAATTACTTATATATTATTTTACACATAATAAAATGTTCATAATTTTTTCAGCCTAATAATATTACTAAATCCATACAATTTTTTAAAGAAACTACAATGTAATGAAATATATTTATACCTTAACCATATATAAACTCTATATAAGAATAAGATTATTTATTTAGTATGTTATAGTGTTCAATTATTCTGTAAAAACCTATAACAAAATTAGCTACACATTTTCAATACTATTTTTTTCTTTGGAAAAATAGAATATATTATCAGTGATATAAAATTATTTATAATTATTTTAATCAATCATTATCAATGTAGAACATATAAAATTCCCTATTTAGTTTTTATTTTTGACTATTAAAAAGGTTTTTATTTTAATCAATTTGGGAATCCTTAGTTTATTTAAATGATTGAGAATGAAAAAATGATTAAAAATATAATAATTTTATGTATTATTTTATAAAAATAGATATAACAGAGAAAGTAAAATCCTGGGTTTGGACATAAATATCAAGAAATATTATAAAATGGATTTAATTAAATCTATATCCATTTATATTTGTCATAATTTTATATGTGTGGGGATTAATCTTCATTTAACCCTTCCAAATATTTGTTTAACTCAAACATACATTATTTTGTGGACTATATATAAAAGTTAAGGGAGTCATTAGAACTATCAATAAAAAACATGGTTTGTGATTAAATTAATCATATGGAATTTAATTTCCTTATTTTGAATTCCCTACATTATTTTTATTAATTGGGGAACCCAATTTAAAAATAATATTTACTAGGACTATTTTTTAGTTATTTATAATTACACCAATCTAATAAATTTCATTTGAAAAAAATTGGGGAAATTAAATTATACTACCAGGGGATAAATATAATTTTTAAGAATAGAGTGATCACATATAGGAATGTCTAAAAATACATGTAATCTATTCTTCGTGTACGAGACCTTAAATAAAAAACCAACATGTGTCTCCCAATTCTAGATGATTTTTGAAATAATAAAGAAACTAATTTTACATATTAGAGAAAAATAATAATACACTTATAATCAATGTAATCATAGAATTATGTATTGTATATGAATGAATTGCATTTGATGTAGATAAACTTGAAATTAATATAAGTGATTTATATGTTATGGGAAAAGGTATATTTAAATACAACCAAGATATAACATGATTGACACATAAGAATAAGAGAATACAAACCCAAATTCATAATACACTATATCATATAATCATAGTGAATATTTTGAGGTAAATAACATTTTTCATTTTTGGAATCCAAAATAGTGATAAGTATACTCTCTCACAATGAAATTTTATATCCAATTTACAAAAAATAATAATTTAATACGATAATAAATGGTACATTATTTAATTTGGGAAAATTTGAGAGATAAGTCTCATATCTCAATAATTATTTATGGAAAAATTTAAATCTCAATATAAAATTTACCAGTGTAATTTTACCTATTTTTAGCCATAAAAATTTAATGTAAAACCTCTTAAATAAGTTTTCTTGAAACCCAAACATCCTATCAAACCCCTAAATAATATATTTAAATGGTAATAAATATTATTTTAAAAAGTAAATTGATTCAAAATGTTGTTCAAAAAAATATATCGAATAAACCATGAGGTACTATCCAACCAATATACCATTGTTTTTCCAATATCTCATTCACATTACAATTCATATATAAAACTAATTACCATCAACAAATTTTTAAAAAAAAGTCTAATTCATTCATTATCTTTGGTCCTATACCACATCATGTTAGATCTCTCTTTTAGTATCCGAGATGTATTATACCAAAGGGGTTCACCATTACTGAAAACACCAGACCATTTTCCTATAATTTTTTTCCAATAAAAGTGAAACACTACATGATTGAATCTTATAAACATCATGGGGATATTTTCCTAGGTGATAGGTCCATCTCCAAATAATAATCCTTGGACTCTTCTAAACACTCCATACTATTTTTATAGTTCCATTTTAAAACCATAAAACACATGGTCCAATGGAACTCTCTCATTGTTCCACTTATTTATGGACAATTAAAATTTATCAATCAGTATTATAATCCATAAATAAGAATGTAATGTCTCAGAAATTTTTTGAAATATATTTATATGGAATTATTTTGAGATCGTAAAATTTGACAGCACCTGATTATGATGCCCGGAGTGCCCGTAATGGGGTTTTGTCCCTTTTTATCTACGTTCAGTAAAAGTGCCATCATGATTATATATATTATGAAATGGTTCATATAATAAAAATATTAGGTCACCGTTGAATTAAAAACATTGGGATTATCTTATAAATGACTTAACATTGGCTGACAAGGGCCGAGTGGAAAAGTATTTTTCAGACTATTCAAAAAAATATAATTTAAAATAATTATTTCATTTTCATTCCCATAGTTGAGTGGTGGACAACAACGCTACGGGGCAGCAATGAGGTAGCAACAGTGTTCATCAATGTAGCTCATTAATGGATCATTAACTTGTAGCATCATGTTTCATAAAAGATAAATAAGAGCGATGTTGTTTCTTAAATGAAATAGTATAATGACATGATGTCGCATTGTAATGGAAACAATGTGACGTCATGCTTTTTATATTTCAAAACTCTAGAGAAATAAGGAATAATAATTTTAAGGATTCTCTGGAGAACCTATAACAGACTTCTACCCCTAGGAGAACGATGGACACCAGCGGAACATCGTCATATTTCACCCCTTTCGATGATCAGAGGTGGGAAGAGACATCAATGTCTTAATCTCTTAAAGATGAACACCACAACATCTAACTTAATAATAGAAAGAGGATTTTGATTTTATGTTCATCCCCATCCATTTCTAAAAAAACATAGAACAAAAATCAATTCATGAATTGGTTGATCCACAATTCTTTTTTTATGTAGGATGGTGTTTTATTCTTGGGGTTATTTTTATTCGGGGTCCAAATCTTGTCATGAAATTATAGAATGGAAACTATGCGAACCTCCCCTGTCATTAAACCTCAAATGCAGTGTCCCCAAGCCAACATGAGAAAATTTCAAGCCCCATGACATGTGAGTTCTTGAATGTCTTAGCCTCAAAATTACAAAAATCCAAGTTTGGGATCCTCCCAGTGAAGAGGGTACTCACCGAAGGCCATAGACGTAGAAGGATTGATGAACGGACCACTGGAGCACGTCTGTTGGTATACTAAATGCCCTCCCAGTGTTCCGCCGGCCGTGTTGACCCAAAATCCATGGATTGTCAGCTGCGGTAGCATGCTGGAGGATGCGGCGCCAAGAAGGGCACTGCGTGGTAGGACGTCCCGCGTCCGATCCATTCAGACGATTGGAAAAGGTGTGATCCATCAACTATGGCTGGTGGAAGGGCCCCACACCTGTGGGGCTGGATCTGCTAGATGCAGTAGCCAGGATGGGGCTTAGCTTGTCGGTACCACAGATCGCACTGCACAGCTGGTCCCTAGCTAGCTGATCGAGCCCCAAGCGGGCCAGAACCGAGCCCAGAGTGTTGGACCACACAGGCGGGTTAGACCCACACCGACGGGCTCATCCCCCACCGATGGGTCGTACCCTTACTGGAAGTCCAGAATCGCACCCCCTTTTGGCTGGGCAGGACTACACCGGGTTGTCAAGTGACTCGGTGGGCTGGATCCTCAGCCAACCAAACCGGATCCAGTGAGGCCTATAGGCCCCGAACCACTGTCCAAGCCAGACTAGACAAAACATGACCCACACCTGGTCGGTTTGAGTCCATTTTAATGAACCGGGGTATGTTGGACCCCCGAGCTGGGTTGGTTGGGTCCGTCTGACAGGGTCGGCCCAGGCCTCATCCCAACCGGTCCCCTGGATACTAAAACACATGTATCTTTCATAATGTGCATTCGATTGACGAGTTGTTTGCAGCGTTGGGACCCTATGGACGAGGTGGATCTTTTGGAAAACTCTATGGTGACTTTTGTGGAAGTTCAGATGTGACTAAGGGATTGAGGTTCGTTTCTCCCAAGCTCACTACGTACAGAACCCTATAACTATATGAAAACTGAGGACTGCTGATTATTGGCCCAGTGGAAAGAACCTCTCTCTGAATTTGCAAGATGACGGCGGGAAAAGATTCTCTGTGGATTTTCAGGCCCATAGTATGCAATAAATAGGAGGACCTCAGTAGACCTCAACTAGTGGGATGCACCTCTCTGTGACTTCTCAGGCCCATGTTACCCGATGGGGAGGAGTACTTAAGTAGTCCATGTTTAGTGAGTAGCACTTCATCATGACTTGGCAATCCCTCTATACTCGTGAGAGTACATGTTCTCCAGTATTGGAGGTGCTTGATGATGTGATAGATGGTGCAACTATTACTACCCTAGAATATACCTGGTGTGAGATATCATGTGTTTCGTGCTTTAATTAATGAATTGTTGTGTGGTCTCTCTTTTTTTGAGTCCCTACTGAGTAATCTGTTATATAACCATGCATGGGCTTCACCTGCATGTGTTTTATCTGGTGGAGACGACCGATATTTCTTCAAGGGTTCTTATGGAGATGGGACTAACAGACGCTACAATAGTGGAATTGGTGAACCAGGACCTGGTAGGGCCCAGTAACAATATGTGAAAATGACATATTACATCTTCTTCTAGTAGATTCTCTACACTAATAATCAGTTGGATTTGTCTGTGGATTTCCATCAGAGTTTACTTTTTGTTCGTTCTATTTTCAGTTCATTGTTGTGTTTGAATTACATCCCACTTACATCAGTTGTACTTTCACCCTACATTGTTTTACTATTATACTTGTTTCCCCCCATTCACTATGTTAGGATGTGGTGGGTTGTGAGTGTGCATACAGGTTCTAAATAAAATGCCCCCGACTTATAGGTTGACACCATTGGGGCTAGTCATCAGCCGTTGGCCTTCTAGAGGCCGGTTTTGTGTAGTCCTGACACAGACCACGGGTGAAGGTTGATGACAAAGTGGTATCTGTGGGAAGATTAGTCCAACAAAAAAGACAGAGAGACTGATTTTGTTTTTGGGAAAACAGTGTTAAGTGTTGTGTTTTTGACATTCTGATTCAAGGATTCCAATGTTGGTGTGGTGGAAGGGGTATCAAAACACCACAACCTTGAATTCTATTTTTGTCTCAATACGTGGAACCATTGGTTTCCTAAGAGTTTATTTTTTTAAATAATAGTCATATCACTAGTTATAACCTTTTAATTGGTGTACATATTGATCTATATCATGATTCTTCCATGTGGAAAACAATCCAGGATCCTGATAAGAGGTCATGAGGACATCCCTCCAAGTGACGAGGTGTCCGTTCGGGAACCAGTTCTCGAGATGGCCCCACCGGGTGGTGCACCGATGCTACCACCACCCGATGGCCAGTATCTACATTAGGCGATTCTTGAATAGGACATTCATAGGCTTAATTCCCTATAAGAGTTTTAGAGACCGAGACCTCCTTTTTTTTGGTGGAGACGTATCCTCAGGTCATAAAGGACAGGCTGTAAGATGTGACGTAGGTCTTCCGCTTAGTGGGGACACTACCTAAACATATTGCAATCATGGAAGTGAGAATTCGTGTAGTGATCATAAAGGACATGTGTTGTTTGACCATCCAGACAAATTATGAGGTAACCCTTATATGTGTTGACTTGGATATGCTTTTCCAAAAGTATTTGTTTCCAGCGACCTTATTCTCTATGTGCATCTAGGAGTTGTTTCACCTACAGAAAGACAACATGAATGTTGAATAGTACTCAGCAAGGTTCACATAGCATTATCGAAACTCCATAGATATGGTGTGAGACCCTTTCATCCGGGCTCGATCCATTGAGTATGGACTTAGAAGGGATATGAGGGATTTGGCGGTGTCTCCAGCATCCCTACCCTGGACAGGGTGCTGGAGAAAGCCCTTCTAATAGATAACTTCTTGGAGGATCAAGAAATAAGAGCTATGGATTCCATTAGACCCCATTCAGTAGAGTATTTTCCAGTAATTAGATAGAAGATGCATGGGACAAAGTGGTCCAGATCATTCTGAGGAACATCCCATGACTCAGGGTCGGCATAGTGAGGCTCCCAGGATAGAGGGAGTCAGACGGGGGCTAGGTTTTTCTACTCATGTGACGGGTAGGGACACAAGGCACATGACTACCAAACCTACTTTACATAATAATATATTAAAATTGAGGGTCCATTGAGGTAGTGGTTGTGGTTCGAGCGAGGTGGTCTGTAGGGTGGTGGATACGGTAATAGAGTTGGTCGACCAGCAGATGGTGTGTGATGTTTCGAGGTGTTAATGCCACCACCACCAGGTGGTCATCCCAGGACATAGAGAGTGGGCGGATATTGGAGAGATATAATCCATGATGTAGATAATTATGACCACGAAACTCCAAAAAAATGATCCAAGGTACGATCTGTGTCTTCTCCACTCTAGCCATTTTACTTATCGACATAGGTTCTAGTCACTCCATCCATGCCAGAACCCTCGTTCGGAGATTGGATATTCTGGAGGAGTCGTTTTCTTGACCCTTATATCTAGAGACTATTATGGGAGGGAATTAAATGATTACACACTATTTTTGGAAGTGTGAGATCACTCTAGGTGGCAAGAGCTTCAGCTGGGTTCTCCTAGTAGAAGAATCGAGTCGTTACGACATCATCTAGGGTATGGGATGGTTATCAATAGTCCATAATTACATTGATTATTTTAGGCATATAGTACGGTGTGTCTATTGATATAGGACCAGGTTTTCCTTCACCTGGGAGAAGGAAACCACTATAGCGTAGGAAGAATTTTCTCAGAGGAGTGTGAAACTGATCACTCGCTAGTTGGCTAGAATCACCCTTGGTGGAGTGGATGAGATCAGTCCAATTTTACTTGTTAATGAGGTTATGTGGATACATCCGCATAGAGAAGTTGAATTCGGTATCGACCATAACCCTGAGACAACCCTGATATACACATCGTCATACAAATGGCTCCTGCAGATCTTGAGGAGCTGAGGTTAGAGCTGGGGGGACATGCAGTAGATGGGGTTCTTAAGGCCCATGGTTTCACCATGGGTAGCCTTAGTGATTTTTTCTAAGAAGGAAGATGTGATTTTGAGGATGTCTGTGGATGTTTGGTGCCTGAACTAGGTTCTTGTGAAGAATAACTTTCCACTACCTCGAATTGATGACCTATTCGATCAATTGAAGGGAGCAAAGTGGTTCTCAAAGATAGACTATAGATCCGGCAATCACCATCTTTAGGTACAGGATTTGGATGTATAGAGGAATACCTTTATGTGAGGGTATTTCCAATATGAGTTCAAAGTGATTCCTATCTGCATGACCAACAACCTAGTAAGGTTCATGGGATTTATGAACATGATCATCCACCATACCTTGATTGGTTCATCATGGTCTTCTTCAATGATTTGTTGGTTTCTTATTGTTAGAGTAGGAACATAATATACAAAATTGGATTGTCCTAGATACAGTATTAGAGAACCAACATTATGATAATCTCTCGAAGTGTCTGTTTTGGAATTGGGAGGTTGATTTCATAGGACATTTCATTTCGGAGGTTGGAGTTGAAGTAGATCCCATAAAGATTGAAGTATTGCTTGATTAGGAGCCACCCAAGAGTGTGAATAAGGTGAGGAGATTATTGGGGATGGAAGATTACTATCAAAGGTTCATGCCTGTCTTTTATAGGGTTGCAACACCTTCATCAGCATTGGCACAGAAGGGCTAACCCTTCGTGTGGTTGTAGAAATTTCAGTAGACATTCCAGGAGATGAGGTAGAAACTGAATGATTCCCCCATTATGAGACCTCTAGATGATGGAATTGGGTATGTAGTTTACTGAAACAAATCTAGGATTGGGCTTAGTTGTGTTATAATGTATGATCATGTGGTGATAAACTATGGTAAATGATAGTAGAGGTGGCATGAGCAGAATTACGTGACCCATCACATGGAGTTAGATGTTGTGATATTTTCCTTGAAGATGTGATGGCTCTACATGATGGGTGAGCATTTCACCAATTACTATGACCACAAAATTCTAAGGAATACATTATCCAAGAAGTACCTGAACATGAGACAGTGATGATTGATAGAGTTCCACTAGCACTATGATTTTGATATAGTTTATAATCCTGACAAGGGGAACAATGTGGCAGATATACTCTGCTGGGGAACTGGGTTGTAGATAATGAGTGTGGTGGAATACAGTTATCATTAATGCATATATCCTTTGTGATTAATGTTGATGTTGCTTACCTCTAACCAATGACTGTTACTACACCACTCTTACATTGAGTCAGGTAGGCATTGCTGGGGGGATGTTGACTGCTAGGACTGACGTGCTCAGATATCCTCTGTATGGGTACTTGGTGTATTTTCTATAGGCGGGGATCATATCA
Source organism: Viscum album (assembly GCA_963277665.1). Lineage (NCBI taxonomy): Eukaryota > Viridiplantae > Streptophyta > Magnoliopsida > Santalales > Viscaceae > Viscum > Viscum album. The sequence continues at coordinate 1,478,856,800 of OY728136.1, forward strand.
TCCTTTTTAGAGGTCTCATCGTAGTTTCAGTGATGTTATAGGAGGAGGTTTTGATGGAGTTACATAAATCCTCTCAGGGGGTATATTCTAGTGGTAAAAATATCTATTTGGTCCTATGGTGGCAGTACTTGTGGCTATCGATGAAGAAATTAGTTGCTATGTTTGTTTCATGATGCCTCACTTGTCATTAGGTGATGGCTGAGCACTAGGTTGAAACAATCATGACTCAGCCACTCATGGTACCGGAGTGGAAATGGGATGGTATCTCAATGGAAATCAAGATGGGGTTACCATTTACTTCTTGAGATAACAACTCCAAATGGGCGATAATTGACTGAATCACCATGTCATCTCACATTCTGCATATCTGAGAGAATGGGATAGTAGATGGTTGGGCTGCCCCTATGTCCAAGAGATAGTGCAGCTCTACAAGGTAACTTCAATGATCATCTCAGATCATGGCGCTCACATTACATCCCATTTGTGGAATGGATTGCAATAGGCATCGGGACACAGCTACGCACGAGCACAAATTTTCATCCCCAAACCAATTTTAGGTAAGAGAAAACCATGAAACCCATAGAGGACATGTTTTATGGTTGAGTCCTTGACTTTTTTCAAGTATGAGAGGACCACCTTACACTAGTGGAGTTTTCAATCAACAGCATCTATCACTCCACCATTAGAATTGTACAATTTTATTCCTTGTACAAGAAGCCTTGATGATCACCCATATGCTGGACATACCTAGGGGAGTTAGTACTCCTAGGTCCAGAGTTGGTACAGGAAACCTCCGAGAAGTTTTAGATCATCCAAAAGAGGATGATAATTGCATAGATCATGAATATGTCTTAGGTTTATAGGAAATGGATACCCTTGGAGTTCAAGGAGATAGATCATGTGTTCAATCGGGTCTCACCCCGAAGAACATTGAAGAGATTTGGCCAAGGCAGAAATAAATCTTAGGGGTTCATCAGTCATTTTTTGATTTTGAGAAGAGTTGGAGAGGTGGCGTACCGACTAGCTCTTCCCCCACAGATTTTGTGAGTGCATGATATTTTCCTTGTGTTGTAGCTGTGGAGGTACGTACCTGATTCATTGCACCTCATCGACTCTGGTGTGCAAGACATTGATGATGGGGCGATGTTTACCAAGTTCCCAATGGAGATAAAGGATAAAAAAGAGCGGGTCCTATGTGGGGGTTTATTCCTCTAGTGCAAGTCTGATAGAAGCATTAGAATCTCTCAGAGAGGACATGAGAGGGGGAGGCCCAGATTTGTGCTCAGTACAGCCATCATTTTTATTATTTGTTCTTTTGGATTTCCTAAATGTAAATACCTAAGGTGGAAAAAATGTTACATATCATTGATTTTGTGTAATTTATATTTATTTATATGGAATTATTTCTAGATCGTAAAATTCGACGGCACGTGATTTTGAGTCCCTGGAGATACCTAAACTTGTTTTTGATCATTTTTTATGTATATTCAGTAAACATTCGATCAAGATTTCCTATACTTTTAATCGGTGCTTGGATTAAAATTCTGAGGAAATCGCTGAATTCCAAATGCAAAGATTCACCTAGAAGTGACTTATCTATGGCTGTAAAGGGCTGATAGAAAAGAAATTCAAACTTTTATAGAAAAATAGAAAAATAATTTAAAATAATTATTTTATTTTATTTCTCATTGTCTAGTGGTAGAGGGTGATGTTTCGGTGTAGTGAGAGGGTAGAGAAGATTAACATTAATGAGGCTCATTAAAGGATTATTAACTCACAATGTAATGACACATTATTTACATATAATAGCGATGTTGTTTCAGAAATGAAACAACATAATGATGTGACTCTATATCATTATTGAAATGCTGAGACATGCACCTTTTTATAGTTTGATATTCTTGGGAAATAAGGATTAAATATTTTGAGGATTCTCTAGAGAACCTCTAACGGACTTCCACCCCATCGATAAACGAAGAACATCGGCGGAACATTGTCATCATCAATGCCTTTAAAGGATTGGAGCCAAGAAGTGACATTGATATCTGAATTCCTCGAGGATGTACACCATGACATTAGATGTCATAAGAGGTAGGGGGTCTTGAATTGATGTTATTCCCCTTCCTTTCTAAAAACCTACGAACACATATCATCTCATAAATAGGTTGAACCAAGATTCATGCATTATGAGGGAGGGTGTTTTATTCTTGGGGTTATTTTTATTCAGGGTCCAAATTGTGGAATTGAATGATTGAACAAGAACTCCACGAACCTGACTCATATTTAAACCTCTAAAGAAGAGGGCTCAGACCAACAGGAGCAAAGCCTGATTGACTCCGTATTTGTGTTCTTGGTGACTGTGCCCTAAAAATAATGTCAAGGCAGGTTTGGGATCCTAATGGGGAAGAAGGTTCTCCCCAAAGGCCACAGATGCAGACTACTCATAGAATGGACCACTGTAGTACATCTAGTGGTATGCTAAACACCATGCTAGTGTGCCGATATCGACGAAGGCTGGCCTCTCTGGCCATGTGGTGGAGGCGGGCCATGTTGAACGAGAAGTGGTAGCTTATCATCACTAACGGTACACTGGATGACACTATTCCAAGTGGGGAACCACGAGGAGGGATGACACGTGTCTGAACTGTCCAGTCAGCATGCAAAGCCATAGTCTGTATCTGTGGCTCAAGGAAGGGCATGGAGTTCACAGGGCCAGTAGGGGATAGATGTGGTAGTTAGGCCACATCCCATCTGGTCAGACCCATCAGCCACACGGCACGGCCGACCCCCAACTGGCGGGCCGAGTTCCCAACAGGGTAGGCCAGTCACGTTGCCGAGTGGGCCGAACCTGACCCCAGTGGTGAAGACCGCACCAGCAGGCCGGACCCATGCTGACAGGGTGGACCCACTCCCATTGGGCATACCTATACCGATAGGATAGATCCATTCCCCCTTATGGATGGTCCATACTATACCAGGTCCCCGGGTGACTTAGCAGTCCGGAAACTTGGCCAATCGGGCTGGGTCCAGTGAGGCCTTTTAGGCTCAGCCCACTTTAAAGGAAAAACTAGGCCAACATTTACCTGTACTATGTTTTTTCGAGTTTATTTTAATGAACCAGTGTATGTGGGATCACCGGGTTGGGTTGGTCAGGTTGGATCAGGCCCCGTTCCAACAGCCCCCCTGGTTACTAAAACACATGTATCATGCAAAATGAACATCTAATTGACTTTTTTTTGAGGTTTTGGAACCATATCAACAAGACATGTCTTTTGGAAGGATATATGGTTACTTTAGGGGATTTTGAGATGAGAAGAAGGGATTGAGGAGTGGTTATCCTAAATGCATAACATACAGAACCTTGCGAATGGCTGAGACCTGATGATTGTTGCCTTTTGACCCAGTGGAAAGCACGTATCTGTGATTTTTTTAGCCCATGATGGGAATCACATCTCTGTGACCTTTTAGGCCCATGGTATCTGACAAGGAGGAGTACCTCAAAGGTCCATGACTAGTGAGAATCACCTCTGTATGAATTTTCATGCCCACAGTGTGTGATGGGGAAGAGTACCTAAGTAGTCCAAGGTTAGTCGTAAACACTTATTCATTACTTTGTGGGACCACTAGACAAGTTAGAGGTGGAATTATATTGCAGCTGATGTGTTTGGGGATGTGATTGATGATACTAAAACTATTACACTAGAATATACCTAGCGTGAGCTATCTTGTGATTCATTCATTGCTTGAGGAATTGTATTTTGATCATTCATTTTTCTTTGGGTCCCTAATGTGTACTCTATTACTCACTCCTACTCATGCTTCGCCAGAACGTTTAGTATATGCTGCAGATGACCGACGTTTCGACAGGGCTGCTCTGGGAGATAGGACTGATGGACATACAACGGTGGACTGGGTGGCCCAGCACCTGGTGGGGCTCAGTAGGACTAGAAGAATATGACATACTACTTCGTCTTCAAGTAACATTAGTAATTTCACTATCATGTAGGGTTTTCAAAATATTTTCATCACAGTTTTGGTTTTTTTATTGTTGTTTTCAGTTATTTTTTGGTTTTTTTTCTTTCCCACTTACTTCAGTTTTAATTTCACCCACCCTAGTTTTAGTAGTATAATTTTTCCCCTTTCCGTGTTTTGGAATGTGGTTGGGAATGTGTGTGTGAAAAACTACTTAGGAAAATGATTCCCAATTGTATGTTGATGCCATTAGCACTAGTGTACATCCCATGGGCTTTGATAAGCGGATTGGGTGTAGTCACGACATGGGCCCCGAGGGATGGTTCGTGACAGTGAAACTTTAACCTGTTATAAAATCGTATAAAATTGTTAACAAGCATATCCTATCCAATATGTCGACTACACTATATATTATGCCTATTCTCATAAATATTATAACAAAATATAGGACCAAAACAAATGAAATAAATAAAATAATGGAAAATCAATCTCATTATTTAGATCGTTGATGCTGAAAAATGATGCCCCAATATACACCCTTCTTCTGGTGTCATTTCAACCATGTATTTTGACAAATAATCATAATTGAATCTATATCATATTTATATTTTGTATAATCTTATACATTAACCACTATATATTACATATGAAAAAAAATATAAAATCTTTTCTAAGACCCAAATGTTTCCAATCAATAAATAATCATTTTATTGATTTAATAAATGTTAATTTCAAAAAAATCATTTGAACTAAAAACATTTTTTAATAGTAAAACTATAAAAAAACCAATAAACAAAACTGCTCTCACATACCTTTCAATTTCCATGATTAAATATACCAAAACTGAACTAATTATACCCCTTTCCCTATAATTTAACACAATTTACTTATTCTCATTCACATTACTAACACCTCAACCATTAAAATAACCTAAATAAATTCAATGACCCAAAATTTTTTAAACCATCTAAATAAAGACACACATATACTAAATCCCAACCCAACAAAAAATCATTACTTCTTACAATGAACCAAAAAAAAGGTAGTGAAATTGGTAAGGGTATAACAAGTAAATAAAACACTAAAAACACCTAAATTCCAAATATTAATAATTTACCCACAAAACATCCATTATTACAAGCTTGAACACCAGGGAAGAAAACTATGTTCCAACATTTTCACAATTACATAACTATACCATGACTCTATATACATTTACTGAAATGAATTTTAGCATACATCTATTTTTACCTAAAATATATTTATTGATAGAATATAATAGCATGATAATAAAATTGTATCAATATTAAATATTTTAAAATCATAAGATTTTGTATCCCTTTATCTATTTGACAGTAGTTTAGAGGAATTTTTTTTTGATATGTTGAGAAAAATTATTATATAATTTTTTAGTTCAGTATGGGATGATACAAATTGATTTATTGCATTGGGGTTCCTAACCTCAGTCATATTTGACCATTATGAAATTCAGTATATCTTAAGAAACCATCTATATATGTTTTCTTGATTGAAATTTTCTACAAGTTCTATAATTTATGATTGAGGTTTTTTTTACTTCCATATTACATGGAAAATATAGTATAGATCACCATGTTCATAATTATTTTGATATGAGGGATATCTATAACTTGTAAACCTATATAAAAAAATTATACCACTACCTTCAAGAATATTTCTAAATATGATTTAGTTTTATTTATTGCGCACCAATTTACCATTAATTGATTGAAACATGATTTGGGGATTCATAAGATATTAATTAATAGTTTGTATATATTATCTTTTAAAATATTAATGTATATAAAAAAATATATCTAATAATTATTATTTTCTAATTTAATGAAATTCTCAATGAAAATGATATTCAATATTAACTCACCAATAGAAAAGAAAAATCATATATTTTAGAGGTATCACACATTATCTTAATAAATATATATATTTTTATTTATTCACATATCATATAGAAGTTAATTTATAAAATAATATTGTGGAAACTACTTTTTCGATGATAAAATATTAAGAGTGTATCATGATTCTTATTTACAATCCAATAATGAATCTTCATTTATATATATGGATTTTTTTGTGAATAAATGTCATATATCATAATTTACTATAAAACACCAGCACTGCATAATAAAAACAATGAACTCTTTGTTATATTGATAGAAAAAATTAATTTTTGATATTAAATTGAGCTATAAAATTAAAAATGGTATTATTTGAAAATAAAATATAATAAAATGAAAATTCAACAATATGAAAATTTTGTGTATTTCTCACTCCTAGAATAATATCACCGCTGTGAAACAAGATAAGAGATATAAAATAGTAATTCAATCAATTTTTTTAAATAATGAATATAATGTTAGAGGAATTGATGTGAATGAGGGAGGTGTGAATGATGGTGTATTTATTGAATGTATAAATCCTAAATGATCATTGGATATATGACAGTTGGAACCATTACATGACCATTGGAAATTTTGATGAAACCAATATCACACTATCCTAACAGTTGGATTACATAAAAAATATGTACGTATCTTATGAACTAAAAAATAATTAATTTTTATCAAATTATTATTAAATAAAATTTTCAAATATGAAAAAATTACTCTCCTCTTAATTAAATGATATTTATTCGAAAATTTTTTTTCCCTTTAATGTATATACTTATTTTATGATAAATTAAAAATTATAATTAATATTTTTTTTTCAAAAATGGCTTTGAATAATAATTGTTATGTTTATTTAATTAGTAAAATAATATTAACAAATTGTATGTAATTTTTAAATGTATCCAAAATTATATTTTTCTATGAAAACAATTATTATTTAATAAATTTTTAATATATTTCAAAGGTGAATTTCTAATATTTTGAATATTATTTGGATAAAATGGTTTTCATTTTTTTGTTTTCGGATGACTAAATTCATTGGGGTGAATATTATAATAAGTAAAAAAATATTAAAATTTAAATTTAAATAATAAAATGTTCTATATATAAATAATGTAATAAACTATTCCTCAAATGCCCATGAAATGCGAAGTTGAGCTAAATAGTTGAAAGGGATGAGGTGAATTCCTAATACCATGCATAGAAACTCAATATTATTAAACAAAATATATACACTATGAAAAATATTGACAAATAACTTGAATTAACAATGGAAATCCACATGGAATTCTAACATTCCCACTATATAGATCAAAATCTAATTAAATGAATAATAATAGTATACATAATAGTTTTAAAAAAATTAACATATAAATATTATTCAAAATATCAAATCAAAATTAAAATTTAGTTAAAGTGGAACATATGAATCACCCAAAGTAATCTGTCCCAAGATTATTTACACATAAATGATACAAAATGATATGAATTATACATCAAATTGATTCTATGTGATCTTAAGGATAATCAGCATCATCAAAACAAATTTTTTCATGATCTATCTAAAAAATCCCAAATTAAAAAAAACAAATTATATTATTGATTCCTATTGTAAAGGGTAGAGTGTGTGCTTAATATCCCAGTTGGCCATTAAAAGATAGTCCTTGGATTCCCCCTTACAAAAAGTCCATAAATGCTTGTTTTAAATACAAGTAGAAATGATATTTTATTTCATTATGAATGTAACTATGAGTAATTCCCGAAACTATATTTTAAAAATCATAACACAAAATAAAATAATATTTAAAAGTCATCATAAATGAAAAATTATATAAAAGATATTTTGGAATCATGTATTAAATTATTAGATAAAACTATTAATGATATTACGTGAAAATAAAAATAATAGCAACCAAATCAAATATATTGAACTAAAATAAATATTGTAATAAAAAAATTCAACGGAAAAAATGGTGAGAACATAGCAAAAATCTTGTTTGCATGGTAATAGTAAAACACAAACAAGGATGAAACATAATGTAGAAAAAAAAATTATTTATAATAGTATTAATGACACATGATATAAATATATAGTAATAAATTTTTTTTTTCATATTTCTATACATCACATAAGGATATTATAGATGAACTTTTGTGGAACCATCTATTGGCATTCAGATGCATTCCTAGTATATAATCGCTTTCCACTATAAGTTCGCCTCCTCCAGGGGGAACTATACCTTGGCTTCTAGATCATCATATAAAGATGAAACAAAATAATTTCATCATAACTAGATTTTATGTAGGTAAAACACCCCTATATTGTGGTAAAATTCCATATAAACATATTTTATTTAATTGATATATTTTATTACATACAATACTGTGTATTGATAAATCACTTCTATATAATTGAAATATTATTGTTTAATGTCATACTTATCAAATAATCCTAAAATTATAGTATATGAATAGTATAAAACACATAATAAATATATATATAAGTGTTTTACTCAATAAAAATTGATTAATAAACACATGTCTTTTTAAAAATTCATTGTATTCGAAAAATATACATTTAAGAAAGGTTTATGATTTCCTTTGTTGGAGAATATTAAATTAATTAATAGAACTATAAGTGAATTAATTTTTTTAAAATAATTTATTTTTGGATGAATTCATTTCCAAAATATCGAGTAAAATTTTTAGATTTTTATAGAAAATTATATTATTCTAGTGAATGGTTAAAAAAATAATTTTTATTCAAAATAATTTTTTTATTATTTTAATTCATTGTTTTAGTTTATATAATTTCAAATTAAATTTAGTTATCTTATATTATATATTATCCTATAATCTTCATTTTCATAAATTTAATTATTAAAATTTATTCCATATTAATTCATTTTTAATGAGAAAAAATTCCCTGCTTTTTTAATATAAATTTAAATTAATTTTGTTTAGAAATTATATATTGAAATGGAATTCAATATTATTTATCATTTTCTATTAATTTTTTAAATTAAACCCTTTTATTTATATCAATATTAACATAAATAATAGTAATTTTAATTGAACTCATACCTGGTGTTGCGCTTATTTGAAGGACACCATATAAAATTTACCCCTATAGAAACCATGATCCTAGTATCCTTAGTGGGTGGATTCATTGTTAAATTTGATATATATAGAATTGATTTCATCAAAATGTAATGAATAGTTTTTTAGTATTTCTAATGTATATAAATACATGATTCATGAATTATATATGAAAACATTAATTAAAATAATTTTAAAGTAAATATTATAAATTCACGAAACCTTACCATGATTCCTTCTACATATCCAAGGAATGGAAAAGAATATGGGTGAGCTCAAATACTTAGTATGGGTTACGTAAAATATCTACTATCAAGAATAAATAATGGATGATAAATAATGTATAATTTAAATGGAATGGTAAAAACATTAAAATAATAAATTTAATCAATAAAATGAGAAAGATAATGCATCCATGGATAATATCAACGATGTGAACTCATGGATAATACTGACTTGATTATAAATGACTGAAATGATTAATGTAGTATTTAATGATCTCAAATGTTGGAACCTATACCATCAATACATTTTCACCAAGAGAGTCTAATCAATGGGTATGTACACATAAAACCCATATGAATATCGATAGCCAATCGATACTCTTCCGGATACTATTGAAGCATTGATGGGATATATAATTTGAAGATCAATACATCAATTCTAGTCCGAATCAATCCTCTTATATTGACTGATCAATTTAATTCATGAATAATATTCCTGATCAAAAAAAGATATATTGATTAAATAATTTGGATTATCAATAATTCCCTATTCCAAAAAATAACATTCATGTGAATGTACCCAATATTAAAATTATATGTAGTATAAGAAAAAATCATATCCATGATAATGAATATGAATATTTTATGGAAATATAATTTCTAGGTACTATGATAAATTTAATTTTTAATGTAATTTCAATGGCTAAAATATTGATCAAGAAACTGAATGAAAATACTTTTATGGTCCATCCACGAAATATACTATCCAAAGAAGGAATTAGGATTTTATGATTTTAGTATGTCCCCATTCGAATATAAGTAAAATAAAAGTTTGTTTTAAATTTTGTATATAAATTAAATAAAAATATAAAAAACAAAATATACCAACTGTGGTCAACCAAACCTTAAACCCAAAAGATCTGTCACATGGTGATGTGAAGAAAAAATTAAAACAACTATTATATAAAATTAAACAATAAATATAACCAAATTACTATATAATAGAAATATATAAATCTATATCCTTTAAATCTAATCGAAAACACATAAAATGAATTTATGAATACAGAAAGACCAAAAAGTAACCAAGTGATAGATAGTCACCAAGGAACCACCCTAAACCGAAAGAAATTAACAATGGGGAATACAACATGATAAAGGATTCCAATTCCATTGCCAATATCCTGCTATAAAATATATACCACCACCAAATGGAATAAGTGGAGTGTAACTGCAAATCCCAGTAGTATACCACCACTGTTCCTATTGAATGTCTAATTATAATAATTCATCTATTGTGGCTTTAAAAATAAAAAAAAAAATTAAAATGTGTTTTTATAAATCCAATTCATTTGTAAATAATTTTAACATTGGTTTTAAAATAAGAAATCAATATTATCAGAGAATAAATTTTAAAAGTACATGTGATAAATGAATAAATAAAATATATTTATCAAAAAGTAATCATGTTAGCACATATCAATAAAATAACATTATACAATGTCATGTGAATGAACATCAAAAAAATATATACCTAATAGAAACAATCCATTATAAAAACAACCATGAGATAAATAACAGTAAATTAAAAGGGACCAAATATTTAGACCATGCCTATTGTTCAATTCATACAAATCACTCAATAGCCTAAACTAGAATAACCTTAGTATAAACCAAAATTGAATCCTAAGGAAATGCATCCAAATCCAAAAAGGTTAACTCTATGTGGTTCCAAAAATGCATTATTCTTACTTATGTATATTTCTTGATGCACTCTAGTTTTAAAATCATATATTTTTTAAACTATATTTTTAAAACAATGCTCTTAATTTTTCAAAAAAAATTAAATTCCCTGAAAATCTATTTTTACGTCGGAAAACCCATTTCAAATTCATGAAATTCCATTTTTTATAAAAAATATTTATGCAATTTTTAACTTCAAATAAATTCATTGAAAACACATATCACATAATAAAATAAAAACCTGATGTAAATTTAAATAAAGTACAATAAATTCATCTGATAACCCATTGTAAAAAAAAAGCTACCTCAAACCTTTATAAACCTAACTCCCTTCAAAATAATTGATTCGAAATAAAAAAGAATGACAGTCGAATTACTATGAGCTATAAAAAAAATCAAAGGATTTATTTAAAACAATATGTGATCATGAATCCAAAAACTAAATGTAGAAAAAATAGTATATATGACTAAATTAAGGAAGATTTAGAAGGACAACACACCCTGATAGATGCACTGTAATAACCTTGATGACCAATCGGCGAAAAATGTGATCCATATGGGATGGAATCAACCAAAATCACACATAAGTGGACCAGGGTAGATATACATGAATCATGTGGTAGAATGAAATAATAAATAACAAATTTTGAACTATAAAATTTTAAATCGTAATTATTATGTTCTGTGTAATCCCATTAAACATTGTTTAATCCCCAAATCTCAAGTATGTAGAAACATCAATCAACTTTTTAATAAAAACCATGATTCAATAATTACACATTGAAAACCTATTCCCTATAATGAAAATATTTCAAACTCATAATTAGTTCATGTCATCTATCAAAATAACAATATATGTCTTGTATCCCCTTACATGGATTTTTATTCAATAACACACTACAGAAACCCCACCCATTGAATTAAAAACTCAAATATCCCAATATAAGCATTCTCTAAATATGGTAAGCACTCTGTTTTTCCTTGGACACAATGACACCTACATTACATTAATTTAAAAAACATAAATTCATAATCATTTGGTCATTTTTTATAAAAAGGGTAGTATATAACCAATAATCCTGAAAAATTATCAAAAATATGATGATAAATAAAGAATAAAAAATTAACTAAATGATATTTTTCATAGTGTTTTATAACAACCGAACCAACAATTCATTTTATCCCCATAAATTCCATATTGTTCATAGACATTCATAAATTTAATTCCATGGTCTTTTAATGAATAGTTCAATATCCAATGTCTCTTGGCTATCCAATTCAAACTGATACAATAATTAGACAAATGGAATAGTTTTACTATGCAATAGCTTCTCTAGATTGCCTATTATCCAAACTCTAACCTCAACCAATATGATGTAAGACTCAAAACTAAAATCATCACATCTAGTCTAATTACAATGATCTAGTATATACCCCCTTCGACACACAACATGAAATAATCCTTGGATTAAATTCAAACAAGATGGTAATTCCAATATATAGGCCACATTTCCCAGTTTTTCCACAATAAAAAACGTTCTTGCACAACTAGGTGAAAACATTCCATTCATACCCAACTGTTGATGTCTGAAGAGAGGTGTAAATCTATGAAAAATTTAATCACTAAATTTCAATTCCAGTGGCCAATGATGATAGTCTATATAAGATTTATGATGAGACTATTTGATTATAAATATTCTATGAATCAACATCACCATATCCATTGTCCGAAGAACAATAATTTGAAAAATCGCGTAATTATCTCCAAAATCATCCAAGTACAAGGGAGATCTACATGGCCTCCCATATGATACCTCAGTGGCATACATCTTAATCGATGCATGATAAATTATTTTATTAGAAAACTCTACCAAGAGAAAATTCTATTCTCAAGTTCCCCAAAATCACCAACACGCGCCAAGATAATATCCTTAAGAACATGGATAGTCTAATCTATTTTTTCGTACATCAGCAGATAATAAATCATGATCCTTGTAATTTCGGAAAACATTTCCTACTACAATAAATTCTATAACCTTAATGTAATCCCTAAATCCATGTCAGATTCAACTATAGTGGGAACCCCATTATTTCTCATAATCTCTTACATATACATTTCTCCAATATATTCTAACATTTCCATTTCCAATATAGTGATGAAATGAGATTTTTTAATATCTGGGTAAATTATCTCCCAAATTAAATACTTCCCACTAGTTTTCCATATCTATCCCATGATGAAATCCATGATAATCACATCACACTTAAATATGAGAATGAGTAGAAACTAAAATAATATTGTAGCTCCATGGAATTCTTCCTTAATTATATCACAGGTATGACACAACAATAGAAAATACACAATCAACCACCTCAAATCAGACAACAAAAATACCAAAATCTCATATTGTGATAAATCATGGTTACCCCAAGTAGCACAAACCATCATGACGGGTGTATAATATACAACAACTCTTATCATAGGTAAAATGGAAGAAACAACCTACAATGGATTTAAAAAGATACAAAGAGAGACAAAGACCACCCACCAATGATTTCACCACTAAAATTTATTTTTTAAATGCACTGGAATTTTTTGTTTTCACATGCCAAAGATGAACTCGTTCATCCAAATTTTGGTTTTATCTCCTCAAAGACAAGAACCACTTTCAGAAAAAATATTTCACTCCCAAACTAAAATTATAAAAAAACCTAATCATAGAATACTTCTCACCCAATTCATGTAAGGATTTTGTGAGTAATTTTCCACTCAAAGAATTTCCAACCATATCCCCTTTACCTAGAGTGTATGAAATGTCAATATCCAATATTTTCATATACTTCACCCATCATCTCTATCACATGATATGATCCCTCTGAGTAAAAACATTTGTCCAGAACATATGATATAAATACAATGTAATACAATCCCCAAAGAAATAGTTACACTACTTTTTCAGTGATTGAAAAATAACTTCCAACTCCAAGTCATTTTATTGTAGTTCTTGTCCTGATGGCATAACTAGTATAACCCATAGTCCACCACCTATAACCCCCAAAAAAACATGTACAAAACCCATTAAAAAGAGTATAAGATAACATCATATTGAAAATTTTATTTTGGAAGAATTAGCTGGTTCTAAAGTTAATAATATATAATTATAGTCACCATATATTTAACAGTTGTAAATCCATTGAATAATTACACCGTTGTTGGTTATATTACACATGGAATATATAATAAAAACCCCATTTATAGTAATCATACAAACCCAAGATTATTCATATGTCAAACTAATTACTGGGATTATCCACAGACATAAATTCCCATATCGTTATAATATCTAATAAGACACCACTCTCTGATATCACATGACCCATTAAATTCACATCTTTGATCTAGAATTGATACTTACAGATCTTACCATATTTCGGATGAACCATTTAATTTCAAATAATGATATCCAAATGGCCTTTGTGATCCTCCTCTATTTCTAGGTATAATAAAATATAATCAATGAATAAAAAATTCTTCCCCAAACAACTATTGAATGATCTAGTTCATAAAACCCATAAAAACAATAGGATAATTAGTCGGAACTATTTGATCAACCAAAAACAAAAAAACACCATCCTAAATCCAAATAAAGTTATTATATATATCCTCTTATTGTAAAATCAACATGTGGTACCCTAAAAACATTTAAATCATTGAAAACTATCACTTTCCTCTTATCTATTCAAAAATGATTATTAATCCTAGGAAAATGATACTTGTTCTAAATAGTCACCCGATTTATCAACAAATTTAAAATACAAACTTTAAGTCTCATATATTCCTTCTTATAAAATATGCTAGGATGATCCAATAGTGAAATTCTAGGAAAACAAAATCCTTTAGCATCTAGGTCCTCAATATAGATATTAATTTCCACTGACACAGTATATTCCATTCAATAAAATGGTATAAAATGGGTATCAAACCAGATAGAAGGTTAATAAAAAATCCAACCCTTATATGTAGTGGTAAACTAGAAAAATCATATTTAAATACCTCTTGGTATGTAGAAACAAAAATAGGATGTTGACCACCAAATCCGTGGCAATCTATGTCAAGAAACATCTCTATCAATAGACACTTGACTATATAGTCATAAAGAACAACATTCCATTCCCTTCATGATCTATAGTTCAACTCACCCTCAAAGACATGAGTGAATCCATATAAATTTAATAAGTATTGATGATAGATAAAATATTCTATTTGGGCCTTATCACTGACCATGAATCTACTCTAATAATCAATTTGATGATTTTATGATCAAGCGTCATGATATACCACTCTACATTATAGTTGTCTATTTTAATCTTATATATAGGACACATGAAACCTTGTGTATTCCTATTTATCAATGGTGTTTCAAGATTTAAGACGTATATAATAAGGTTCAATCATTTGAATCAGTTTTATGGAAAAAAATAACACCATAGTTGTTGAAATAATCATCGTCCCTATAATAGTAGTTGACCTTGAGTGGAATTCCTCTTGCACATATTCAGTGGCCTAAAGATGCTCAGTCTTAGAAAAATTATCATCAAAAATTATAATGAGGGATTGATCTATCTCCCATGTGATAATTTTAATGTACATATGAATCCTTAGTGTGATTGGATCCTATATTTCTTCCTTTGGTCATACATTCAGAAAAATACTTTAGAAAGATGAATAATCATTACTAACTAGAAGTCCTAGAACCCTCATTAAATTTAGGTAAGGTATGACCAGACCACCAACACAAATAGAAAAAAAATCATTTGATACGCTATTAGAGCCATTTAGACAATTCCTAAAGAGAAATAACAACGTTTAAATTTACATTTCTAGATAGAATATGAACTCTTTATGAGAATCCTACAACTAAAGCTTCACCCAAACATGTATTCCTAGATAGATTTTCCTCATCCAAATATTAATTTTATACTTACACTTCAACTTTTGGAAGGCATGTGAGAATCAACATCGACCTAATATTATGCCTTATACTAAACTCAAACCTTAATGAACTAAGGTAATAATTAGTTACATGATGCAGTGATAGATTAACCAACATAAAAAATATGTAGAATACTCTCGAATAATGTTCGTTCAATGATCTATGTTTAAATAAACTAGGTTATTTTCCAAATGAGACCGCTTAGGGAAAAACTATTTTTTAAAAAATTTATTCAATAAAGCCTAGTTAGGTTAACAAGGAGTATATACTTAAAAAATATTCTCATAATCTCCTTCTAATTCTGTCACGAATATATGTGCAAAAACACACCTTCCAGTATTCTAGATTCTTCTAGATGGTAATGTTCCTTTCAATCTATTCAATCCAAATGTATAATTCATATGGTACATTATCACCAAAGAATATGGTTTTTTTCTTCTTGGTGAAATCTAATACATAACCTATCAATTTTCCTCTGATCTCATCCCCCAAGTGACCAGAAGATTTAATTTTATATATTATAACTTCTACAGAAGATGGTTTTGCTGAAGTATTTAATAAAAACCTTTTTGAAATTGTTTTTATAAAATTTTTAAAACCATTCCCACAATTTTAGAAAACATTTTATAAAACAAGTGAATATTCTTAGGTGTTTGAAAACCATTTCAAAAATCTTTTTATTCCATTTTAAATCAATCCCCTCATTAAAAGAATTTCCACTCAAATTAATCCATCGGAATAAAGTATCACTTCAGTTAAATGAACAACCCTATGAAAATATATGATAATGATATCTAATTTATCTCATTAACCCATTTTTATAAATACAACCCTTAAATTTTGTACAATCCTTGCTACCTCCGACCGTGGTTATGGGAAACCATGAAATCATACATCGAAATGTATGGCATGACATGAACATTTATAGGACAAATCGAAAACACTTTCTATTCATGGATATAAAGCATATACTCAAAGAATGTGGTTTTTTTTAAAGGATGGATGAAATGTAAGTATTAAATACCCAAATAGAAATAACACAACAACCACAATGACTAATAGCTAATATATGTGATTTAGAAGGGAAGAGCACACAAAAATATTCTTTAAGATCCTCTAGGTCAAGGGAAATGATTAATGTGGGAGAGGGAAATAATAAATCTATAATGAATTTCCTTAAAGTCCCATCTTACTACCATTTTGTGGTTTTTAATTCCATTATAGGTCATTTAATCCATGAATCTCCAGTATTCCAAAAAATTGCATCACATTTTTATTAGAAACAACTTAATGACCAATACATGTCATGACCATGTTATAGGGAATTTAAATTATTGTTTCCCTATATCAGTTCATGGTATATTTCATTCCATTATTCTGTATTGTGTAACTCCATTCATGGTGTGTAAATCTACATGACAATATAAAAACTTAAGGATTAGGCTAAAAAACTCATATACCCCACACCAAGTGTTCTCCAAACAGAGTAAGAACCCCAATAATCCTTGGAACCATTATTACCTAAACACCATTTATTCAAATAAACATACATCCCAAAACATTATTTCATTTTCCCTACAAAAAAAATCTATTTCCTTGATGATCCTTAAAACACGCCAATTCGTAGATGATAAAAAAATCTCAAACAATGTATTAAATGAAAACCATGACGTTAAGTAACAGAAAAATTACTTTTATCAATTAAAATAAAAATTAAAAACTATTTATGTAATCATTATTAATAAAACAAATTCATTTCAAAATATCATTCAAAAAATATATTTGATACATCAAAAAAAGAGTTCTCGTGTTTTTTTAGAATGTGATTTCCTAGAAACTACACTTAAAATTATTCAATTCAATGTGTTTTTAAAATTTAAAATTTTACCTTGCTTCAAAAACTGTTGCAATATTCATTTTAAAAAATTAAATTAAAATCATGGTAAAATATATTATAAAAAATTATAGGTAAATTTAAATGAAATATTGAAAACAATTTCAAAAAACAATGATTTTGAAGAAAAAGTGTTTTTTAACTAAAGAGAAAAAAATTACATTTGATAAAATAAATTTTCTCTATAATTTTATTTAATAAAGACAGTAAAATGGTTATATTACATGATAATTTCATGAATAAACATAGGATAATAAAATTTACACGTTTTTTTAGACAATTATATGATAATTTCATTTTGTGTAAATTTATGTATAAACAATATTTATTAAAATATGATTGTGAAATAATATGTAGCCATAGTAGAAAATTTTAATAATATCTTCCATGAGAAAATAACATTTATGTTATAATTAATAATGAATTTTTTACTTGAAATATATATAATAATATCTTCCATGAATGGAATTTAATTCTCCTTTAAAAAAAGAAATAGAAGTATAATACAAAACATGTCGCAGTAGAGTGGATATTGATATAAAATATCATACAAAAAAATAAATTTGATTTGAGAATTATCAATGAATTTTTTATTTTAATTAAATTTATAACAACCTAAATCATTGGTCAATAAGACATAAAATAATAAAAATTCATTACATGAATAGTCTTGTATTATTAATGATAATGAAGTGTAATATATTCAAATGAAATGAAATTAGTTATGAAATTCCTTACCGCTTATAAAATTTCATATTATATAAACATAGAAGGCATAAATCAGATGGAAACATAAAATACAATGAAGTATGACTGATTATTTATATTAAATTTTAAAGTGGTACTATATAAACCATATTAAATAATTTAGTGTGTAACATTAAAATATACCTCAATGAATAGAAATTGAGATGAAGTCCCTTACCTCACATATCTATTCAGTTGAACACGATTTCACCACATATATAAAAGAATTAATTTGTAATTAATTTATTAATTAAAAATGATAATATTTATAATATCATAAATTATTCATTTATACCATATTATCAGTAATTAGTTATTACTATTTTATATTTTCAATTGTCTTGGTTGTTCACTAATTTGTTTTTACATGAACGTTCTGTCACAGATGATATGTTTGTTATTAATATGATATAGTTCCATTATATCATCAATGATATTAATTTTATAAATATTATTTTTTTCATTAGATAAATTTGAAGAACCATAATAGAGTGTGGAAAAGAAAAATGAATAAATTTTTTTCATGGAGATGGTTATCTATACATATGAATGAGAGATGCCATTACACACATTATGGGGGAATATGTGAGGATGTGGATGATATATTAATTGTAAAAAATTAATATCATGTTATATATGTCATATATATTAGTAGTTTCCAAAATTATTTCATATGTATGAAATTTTTGGGTGAACGAGATTTCTAAAATGTGGATACAGATTTTAGGGGTTTATTTTTTCCATGGATTGTCGATGAAAATGAATTCATATGTGATAATTTATGAGGGAAGGGGTTCCAAGTTATAATTCTTGATGTTTGGAGTTATTTAAAATAATTAAAACTAGTAAATAATTTTAGGTCACACTTAAAAGAAGTTCTTAAATATTTGATAAATATTTAATTCGATGCATGGTAAGGTCATTCCATACCTCCTCTGTAGTGGCGACCTATTTGAAACTTTTTATACCCTTATCCTCATAGTTTCCGTATATAATTTTATTTTTCACATCATTAACTATATATAAACAATACCAATTTATAATTTATTCCTAAAATAAAATGAGTATTATTAGATATTAATTAACCATTGATTCTTAATATGAAATTACATTTATCAAATAAAATTCCCATGTTTGTGCAAAATTAATTTTAATTTAAAAACATGTATCGAGAAAAAACTTTTTTCATCTTGAACCATTATAAATTTTTTTTTAACAATTAATAATCAATATAAAAAAAATTGTTGAAATTATTAGAAAACATTAACTATAATGATAAAAAAATATAGAAACAATTTTATAAAATTGAATTAATAAAAGTGTTATAATTTCATATAAAAATAATATTTCAATCACATTGAAAAAAAGTTTTTCATGAAATTCAATTTTCAAGCATAATATGATCTCTAATTTAATATATAGTTAGTAATAATCATAACATTTATTAAAAATATCATATGTCTATATATAAAATATATATTTATTTTTAATATTTCATTAGTAGTGATTAATTTAATTAATAAACATAGTGAAACATTTTTCACATAAAATAATTTCCTTAAAAATAATTTTTAAGTTTACATATAATCATATATGATAATATGTTATAAAATTGATTAAATTATATTTAATTAGATTATATTTGAATTCATAATACACAAATTAATCTAAAATTAATTTCATATAATTATATGTATTTTATTAAACATAATTTATTAAAAATAAATGGTCACTTTACATAAACTACTATAATCACCATTCATTGTGAAAATACACTTTTGATAAAAAAATCCTAAATTTCTCAGACATGTAATTATTATTCTATAATATAAAAAAAGAATTTAGTTTTTTTAAAATACTACAATTTATATTACATAATTATATTATTTTGTAATAAAAAGAAATGAACTATTTTGGATGATAAATATATTTTTGAATCATGTAACAAATTTTATAAGTAATTTTCATTATTTACCGAAATTTTTTCCTCAGCCAAAATATTTATACATATTTTTTTAAATGTGGTTATTCCAAATATAAACCCAAATTGTAATGACTAGGTTATAACAATAACATTAAAATAATAATTCCTTAATAGTATATCATGGTTTTTTAAACACAGTAGTTCCTATCATTTGTAAGATGACATATAATTTCAATATTTCAAAATATATAGGTGTTACATTCTAGCCATAATCAATAAATTTCATCCTCTCCATTTTAAAATTTTCTCAGAATGAAAATTGTTTGAAATTTTATGATTCATTTATGGAAAACCAACATCTTGTAAAGGGGTTATAAAATTTATTCATGAACAGAGGGAAATGAAAATATGATTTTATTCTAGAATAGAACATAACATCATTTCCAAGAAAGATAACTTATGTGGGTTGTGAATATATATACATAGAAAAAAATAATAAGTTAACATGAATAGTGATAGATTTAATTTATAACAAGAATTTGAATGATCAATATGATGTTAGTGGACATAATACCATAATTATGTCATGAGGTAAACGACCATTGATTCATCGTATATGAATTTAATAAGGTAATATTTTAGTTTGAGGATCCTTTTTTAGATTTGAGGGATTAAATTACTATCAATATATATAACACTATATAATATTATTGATTTATATATGAATATTTTAATAATGATAATTTTTTAATTTTTTTCCCTTCAATTAGTTTCCAATTCATATTTTACATTATGATATAAAAATCCAAAATGATTTTTTATTCCTAAAGAAACAAATAAAATATTAATAAATTCATAATATCCATTAAATAATAACAATAAATTTATTTTATCATTAAATATTAACCAAAACATAGACAGTTTACCTATGGTAAGATAACAAAAAAAATTCCTAAATATTCATGTAAATAAATAATACATTTAACATCATGGTTTAAAATATTTGTTCAAAATATGTTATTCCGCAAATAAATAAACCATTATTCCAATTAACCACAATATTATCAACAAAAATAAATTTTCATGTCAGAAATTTTCTTTAAAACTTTTCAATATACATCCCCAAATATTTAATTTCATTTTCCCAAAAAACACATCATTTATATCTAGTGGTTAAATATTCCTCAACCTAAAAACATCTCTCGAAATATCATTAATAATCAAAAAAAGGAAGAGTCGATCCTATAATATGTCTCAAAAAATAAAAAATAATATTTAACCATGAAATCATTTAGGTGAAAACATGAAATAATAACCAGGACATCATATAGTCAAATTGTGGGCAATTCACCACTATTACTATTTAGTTTTGAGTTCTTGACCAACAGAATTCCCAGATTATGTGGGATTCCCTTTTTATAAAATTATATTTTTATTATTTTGATATCATTCCCTGAAAAATGATAAACAACATAAAAAATTTATGCATATAGTAATATGTTATTCCCTATGGTTTTTTTAAAGCTGATTTTTTCCGCAAAGGTTTAATATTTTTAATTGAATAAAATCACCTTAATATCCCTTATCAAATTATCCATGGAGGAAAATAATAACCATATAATTTTATCTAATAATATATATATATATATATATAATGGTATTATTTATGAAATAGAATTATCAGAATAAAATGTTATACATTTGGTTTACATATAACTCAAATATCGATTAGAATTCAATAATTCTCTCCAAGGAAATTCAATCACAAGAAACCATAGATGTAGAATATTTACCTTTAATATTTATAAACTACCATATACACATGAACATACCATGGAACATAAAAATATAAAGCTATAATCTTCTATATAATAATGATAGTGTATATAGAAAATATTTTTTTTAAAAACATGATAATTTTATTTAAAAACATATTCATTTTCCAATTATATCTCTATAAAGTGTCAAACTATCTTCATAGTGGGGGTTGTTAGTTTTTACTGGGAGATGATCATTGTGAATTCATATTTGAACTTTTGGATGATATCACCCATAGAAATAACTATTTAAGAACTATGTATAATTTTATTATCAAGAGAGGGTATATTTCTTGTAAAAACCTTATAATATCCATATAACCACCAAATTAAGTTATTAGTCTATAATTTTACACAAGTCTATCAAAGTTTAATGTTCTTTAATCTATGTCTTGAACAATCTATTTCTCATGGTTCCAAATAAACATTCTCTGATAATAACATAAAAAATTTTGACCATAGTTTTCTATCCTCAATGGATTCATTATACAATTGGTGATAGATATATGTAATTTCATCCGAATGGACCTCATATATTAGTTTTTTTATAATACTAGATATGCACCTGAGTCTCTCATTACATTTGAAAAAAAGTACATCATATCTAATGTAAATATTCTACATACTTGAACTCATTCAAAGACACCATATTCATTATCCAAAGTAGGGAAAAAGAACATGGTAGAGGAAAAGAGCTCAGTAAGGGTTTCATATATTTGAAGATATCACAAATTAAATTGTCATTATCAATAATTAATTATCAACATCGAAATATAAATAAATGAAAAAAATTCTATTTAATAAATATCATGACACCGAAAATGAATCCATCGATAATATTAATTAATTAGTGTTATGGATAACAATAAATTAATTCCAAATGAAGTAAATTTTTAATATTTGGAATATTTATCTATGAAAACATGTTTCTATATGATCATGGCCAATCAATGAGACACTTTAATTGATGGATATCTATATATAAAATCTATTTAAATAATGCCATATAACTAATTTGTCTCATGATACTATCAATGCATCATGATGCAATATAATCCGGTACCCACCCATCATTTAATGTCTGAATCATTCTACATATATTTCATGATCGATAGAATATATGGAAAATATTCCTTATGAATAATTTTCAGTATAAATTAAATAATATGGAATATCGTTAATTACCTAGTAAAATAAATAAAATTAATTATAAATCTGCATATATAGAAATGATATAAAATTTATTAAATAATAATATTGATGTTAAAAAATATAGATATTTTACGGGAATATAACATCCAATGACCATAATAATGTGAATGTATCAACGTAACGTGAATGAATACATAATTAAACTGTAGAAATGAGTAATAATACATTCTCTATACAAACTTATCATAAAAATCTAGATAAATAATTAAAATAGTTTAATAAAAAAATTACCTGGTGGAGAATAGTTTAAATAAATGGGTTTTAATCTGATAAATTTAAATATCATAAAAAATTCATTAAATAAGTTTATTAAATAAAGTAGTCATCTTTACGTTGAAAATAACATTTATAATCTAAAAAAATAATAGAAATCTATGAAATTTTATTATTTAATATTATCCATGAAAACACTTAATGTAATTTTTAATGAAATATGTATCCATGTTGGAGGGAAAATTTTATTCATGCAATGTATGTTAACACCTATTCCTTTCACTTTTTTTGTTAAAGTCCAAATTTAAATTGTTCGGATAAGAATAGTAAGATACATATTAAATGTTCTATAAAAAGTGATTCAATGGTGAAAAGTATGTTAAAATATCATAGTATTTTATTTTTAAAATTATTGACCACATATTTTGAGAACAAGATTTTAATGAAAAATGATTTTTGACCAAAGTGGAAAATATAGACGGTTTTCTTAAAAAATCCATTCTCAATTGATTTGTTCCCTAGAGAGATAAAATGTATACTTTTAAATAAAAATTTATTTAATAAAAATATTTGAATAAATTTAAATTTTATTATTACATAATTATCAAGTAATTACATTCAATTTAAATTCATGTATAAACAATCTTGATTTAATGATATTTTGAAACAAACCATAACTGATTTGGTAAATTTTCATCCATAACATCTATGAATGAAATAAAATAAAATAGCTGGTTAAATTTGATGATTGTAAATTTATTCTAGTTATGACATATCAAATGGTTTTTATATTCACCTCGTAAAAAATAAATGGGTGCATAACACCAAACATGTTTCATTGGTGATAGAAATAAGACAAAATCACTTAAATAAAGCATACCATTTTGGTCAGAATTTATCACTGAATTCATTATATGTATCAAATTAATATCTAAATAAAAAATTGGAAGTAAAATATAGAATAAAAAATTTTCATTTTACAAATAATCTTATAATATCATAGAAATTGAAGAATTAATATATCAAAAAAGAGTAATAGAATTCTTTACCACATGGTAACATTCAAGCCCAATCCCCTTGGATGAAAAAAATAAAATTGAGTCATAAAATTATTTTAATATGAATGATTCATGATATTATATGTTAATGGGGAATTATATACATCATATAAAAGAAACTAGGTTCATTACATTCAACTATGACATAGTGAATGGAAATTGAGGTGAAGTCACTTACCTCATGATTCCCTTAAGTTGAATGTGTTTCAATTGTTATATAATGGTTTATATAGTAAATATTTTATAATAGAACAAAATATATATATATATATAATATCATTTAATATTTTTATATATCATCTGATCACCCTTGAGTTAATAATAATTCATTATTTTCATTGTTTCATGTGTAAACTACATAGTTTTCTCATTTATTTTTTGTGCAAACATTTTCCTTATTTATGAAATGATATAATATCTAATTATCCATAGTTACATTAATTATATATATGTAACATGTATTGACTGGATATATTTTTAATACCATATTTATTTTCAGATTGGTAAAATGAATAACATCAGTTCATAGAGATGACATCTCATACATATACTTGAGAAGACATATAATTCAATTATTGGATGATGTGGTCAGTAACATGATGATATAATATGTGTAACATAATAATTTAATTGGTGAGTATGAATAGGATGTATTTAATTATGATATATATGGGTACTAAAAAAAATTGATTAATTCATAGTAATTAATCACTTAAATGTTTACTCATGTCAATTTAAAAATAAAATTTTGTTATCTTCAAAAATGGGTTCTTTTTAATTTTATGGATGGGATGTATAATCAATATATTCAAATTTTTTAAATTAAATTTCATATGAGAAAGTTATTTTTTGAAAAAATCATATCAAAATCATCTTACAAAGAAATTTTTGTATTTTTATAAACATATATATTTTTCTATAAATAGTGAAAATGAATCCTTTTGTGAAATTTTAATTTTCATTAAATAAATTTAGTGAATTTTATCAATAATTATGTAGTTAATTTTATATAAAAGTATAATAATTATTATTTAGTTAATATTATTTAATTAATTACATTTTACTTATATTTATTCCACTTTATGGAATACTTTTATTTATATACCTAAACCACAATTTAATAAAAACATTTTTTAAAGGAATAATGTTCAAAAAATATAAATATATGAAATTAATGCTAAATAATACACATATAAATTAAATTTATAGAGAATATATATAAATATATTAATTTAAATACATGTAGTGATGGTTACATGTCATTTAATTTAAAAATGATAATTATATGTTCTAAAATACATTTCATGAAAACCCATATATCAACATGACTAGAAGTTTTATATTTAAAAATAAACTATACCACATCATTTAATTATGTATCACAACAAGGAGTCCAAATATTGAATTTTAATATTTTATTTTTTATAACATGCTCATCAATATTTTGGGTGAAAATTATTGGTAATGGTAATAAAATTAATTTACAATGATTTTAATTAAATTAGGGTTTTATACATTACATTTGTTTGTGCTAGAATTTTTTTTCCAAAAAATGATTATTTATACGAAAATTCAATTAATTGTTAAAAAACATTAATACTGAATTATATATTAATTATAATTTTATATTTATCATAGATGATGAATTACCTTGAATAAAAAATCAAATTACCATGCTGAAAAAATTAAATGGTTAATGTGTGTAAAAATAGTGGATATTAAATAACATGTTTAAAACATGCATATTATGTTATTCAAGATGTTTCTCAACATTAATTTACATCCAATAAATTATTAATAATTTTCTAGTCACATGTAGTTAGTTTAAGTTCCCATTATTGAAAAGTTTTGTGTGTTTACAATAAATAACCTTTCAAGCAATAATAAAATGACACTCCCCCTCCTTAGATATTCACACATATAAAGATATTTATATTGACCAAAACCTTAAAAAATATTTTTCCAATAACTAATTAACTATTTCTATATCTTTTCATATTCCCATAATACCAATCCTAGTGTCTTGAAAAAGATACCCAATCGAGGTTCTTCTAGGAAAATGTAATTTCTATCACTAAGTTCCTTCTATTTTATTTATTGTTATCTCCCTTATATAATATATTTTACTTTATAGTATAATAACACAACAATATCATATATAATTATATACTAGTATATTGATCAAATTATTCTAATTCATCTCATCCTCTATCAAATGTGAAAAAACTATCACTCATCTATACGTTGTACTACCATATCACGACCTGATGTTTTATTTCTATAACAAGAAAAAATGGATATTCATAATGATGGAAATAAGAATTTTATATTTAAAGTATAAATTTTTAAAATTCTTTAAAATTAATATATCATTTACCTCTTTACTCATTCACCCACTAATGGAATGAAATTATCACTCTTGTGCACACACGTCTTACCCTCTCAATGAATCGGTGGGATTTATTTTCCATGTAATTAATTATAGAATGATTACAGATATGTATAAAATGAATTTATATGATATTTATATCACTAATATCATTTATGGGTTTGTTGATATATCATATGTATAAGAACATTATATTTCATGAAAAAAAACTAATGAGAAAGCAAGGCATAATTGACATAATAACAACTGTAAAATTTAAATATTATTAATGAAAATGTAGTGATAAATTATAAAACGATGATATGTGATATTATAAATATAAATAATGTGGTGCTATATATTTATAACATTTTTAGAACCGTTATACATGAGGATTAGGGATGTTCAACTTTAGTAAGGTAAGAGGTAATAGACTTCATCTAAAGTTCCCTTCATTGATGAATTTATTAATATTATACAGATAATATATTTTATTACTTATATATTCATAAAAATCTTCATGTATTATAATTAATAGTTCGTAATTTATATAATATTATGTTTCAATTTAATTTATTTCATAAAAGGGAATTTTTCATGAAATTTAAATAGTGGTAATGAATTTCCTAAATCATTTTTTGTTGGGCTATATAACCTTTTCATTCCAATTAATATTATAAGATAATTTGTGTATTAAAATGTAATTATATTATGTAATTTTTATATATTTTTTATTTCTATTTATATTGTAAAAAAATAATCATTTCATTTAAAAAATTTAAATTTAACATTATGATCATTATAATGGTTTATTTCCCAATCTCATTTTAACCGACATTGTTTTTTCTTAAATTTAAATTGTTAGTAAATTCTAGATGACTGTATATTAAACCTATTTAGATTTCATCTTTTAATATTATTCCATAAATATTCATGTAATATTACTATTTTATTCTAAATTTGTACTTATATGATTATTAATATGTTTTCTATAATATCTGACATTTTGAATCTCTTAGGATAAAAGTTTTTTCCTTCTATATCAATGCATTCATAAATATTTTTTAATTATTGTTCAACGATTTATTAAATTAATATTTTATCCCTTGAATTATTCAACATATAGTTCATGAATGAATTCTCCCTATGTCTAAAATAATTATTATTTTATAGAGTCATTTAAAAAATTAAACACTTATATTCCAATTTAATTTTAGTGTCCTTTTTGAATTCCACTTACCAATGCCCTAAGACATTTACTATAAGGCCTCAAGCACCCTCGCCCCCCGAATACATGATGTTTCCTACTAGTAGTGAGGGACTATGGTGTGTCCTTGGGGATATTATTCCCACATTGATCAAAATGGATCATGGAAGTATCCATATAATAAAAAAGTGAAATAGCATGTGGTGATAATAACAAATAGATGGTAGAAAAACAATAATAATGAAACATTCAAGGTAAATATTAAATAATTATAAGAATAAAAATTAGTGTTACAATATGATTATGATAATGGTGATGACACTATAAAAAACATTAATCAGATTTAGGGTATATAAGAATATACCAAATTCTAGAAAAATATAATATAAGTCCAAAAATAACTTCTACTAGAATCTGGAGAATATTCCCAGTCCTCTACTCCAAAATTCCATCCTATAGCTCTACTAGAATCTAGATGATATGCTCAGTCCTCTACTCCAAAACGCCATCCTAAATATGTAAATCAATGAATAGAATTTGGCATTTTCACTTTATTAATATGTATAGTAATAAAGTAAACACGCTTACCAGAGGTAGCCCAATTTGCATGTGATATACAAACTCAATGGGCCACCACCAATGGTGTCTCAATAAATAAAGTACATTCTATATAATATGAGAATTTTTCTGTAGTAAACTGATAAAAACATAAATAAATATATAAAAACATTGTACTGGGTTCCACATGGACACCTATAAAATTTTACCTACTTTGGCCTAAGATGGTGAGTCATAACCAAGATATCCTGCAAAGGTAAAGTGAGTGGTATAATATTCTAGATTATAGAATTTCCCTATGATTTTGATTGGGATTTGGGGAAAATCCATTTGATTCCAAAAAACAAAAGGATCATTTTTTATATGAAACATTCATTTACTTATCCTTTAATTTTATACCATGTTTATAATATATAATGAGTCACCATGATCCCATCCATGAATATTTATAGAGAATTTCCACATCACACTAGTGGCTCAGAAAAAAATTAATGCATAGAGATTCCATCCAAGGTGTCTAATGATTTAGTTCCAAGTGTCACTATAGGAATAGTGTGATGATGTCATGATCTAGCCTCAGACTATATATCTGGTATCTCATGTATGGGACCATGTCTCTCACATGGAATGGTACAACCATCTTTCCATCAATCTGATCCCAGGGGTCTCCACTTGGGAACTAGTGTTAATCTTCTAGATCCAAAAATGTAAAACCATGGTGGTCTCACACTAGAAATTGCTAGTGTCTCTCACAGCATTTTGAAAAACCATTAATAAAACCCCAACTATAATTCACCTTTTTCTTTTTCAATGGGTCCTTCATTCGGATCCCATTGTGTAACACATTGATGTAGATGAGAATATGACATAGTTAGTATTCCAATATAATTATCAAACCAATTTATTAAATTACTTTAAAATTCCTCTATATTATTTTAATATTGAAATCTTGTTGACCAAGGGGGTAATGTCCAAGAACATGATAAATTTACATAGATCATAAATTTCATTTATGACATGAGGTCTATGGGCCTAAAAAATTCCCCATAACACTATTCAACTCAATTAATGATATAATGCTTCTATCATGAAGAAATACTCCTCAAGTGTATTATGAAACCTAGAAAAAGGAAAATTTAAATCTAAAATGTGAATAACACCCGTTAGAGTGACCAAAATAATGGAGATCAACCGAAGGGGATTATCCCTTAGTAACATTTCTCTATAAAGGAATATTGAGGTGTTTAATTTTAATAAATTATAAAATTAGTTGAGATATGGGAAAAGTTACAGCTACCAGAATGAAAATGTATTAAATATAACACAATTAAATGAAGGTAAAGAACCTATAGCACCTAACTTATTCTCATAAATCACTCCTTGTCCAGAGTCGACCATTGAATCGTGCTGGAGTGGAATAAATCGAAGAAACAGTTAAATATATAGAAAATGGAAAAAATTAGTGTTAAATTAGATTAGTGGAAAAATGGGTGAATAACATGAAGTGGAATGGAGAGGACTAAGGATGAAACCTATATCTTCCCATTTGATCAAATTAAGAAGGAAATATAATCTATTTTGAGGATTTATCCCTTGACCAACAAGAGTAATATGGGGATCGTTGTACGTGGTAGGAAGATTTCTTCCACTAAGGGAAAGGAAGGAAGAAAGAATAATAGTTAAAAATAATTAACGATGGATGAGAAGGTATATTTATCTTAAAAAGGTCTCACATTTTTGCCGAATGATTTACCTACCCATGACCCAACTAAGCGTCATTTCACTTTATCAAATGGGCACACCACATGGTTAGCATCACATTTCTACTAACCATGTTAAAACCCTGAAAAATGATACTGTGAAAAATTTATTATGGCTTGCATAGTTGTGCCCCTTGGGTCACCTAGTTTTAGAATAATTGTGCAGCCCCATGTAACCCACTTTTTATAGACACATTATTTATGAAACTTTCTTGGCCTAGGTTTCATAGTTTCTTCTAATAATATGTTCTAGGTACCATGGTTTCAAATAAAAATATGGCCCCATTTACCTCTTCAACCATTGAGTTTACGGGATCCAAAAAATCCCCAAAATAAATGATGAATCCTTTACTTCATTATGCGTCTTTATTATGAATAACAAATGAATTTAGTTAAAATAAAAATATTTTGTATGATTTTTGAAAATCCAGGACATTACAAAATCCTCTATTTAAGACAATGTGTTCCATATCTTCCATACCATGGGTGGTGAAACATTATCATAGATTATTTCTTGCCATTGTATA
Source organism: Viscum album (assembly GCA_963277665.1). Classification (NCBI taxonomy): domain Eukaryota; kingdom Viridiplantae; phylum Streptophyta; class Magnoliopsida; order Santalales; family Viscaceae; genus Viscum; species Viscum album. The sequence goes on from OY728136.1 coordinate 1,478,888,042, forward strand.
AGTAAATTAACCTTTTGCTCCCTATTATAGTCCTCCCCATAACCATGCTACTATAGCACCTGGACCAAAGGAACCAACCTTCCTTGAAGGGTCTTCATTTTTTAGACTATAATACATATCAAATTCTCCTCTAATGACACATCATCCACTAGCTCAATATCAGTAGTGTTATTCTAATGATATGGGTTATGATGATACTACTATTGATATGATACCTGGAAGATGTCATGCATGTCATGATATAATTATGGTAACAATAATAAATATGTGACCTCCTTAACTGTATCCACTTTATAGAATGGCCTAACAAAATGAGGTGGTACTTTTCCATTTATTTGGATTCATTTATGAACCATTATATGTGAAACACACAGAATGATAAGATTTCCCACCTCAAAATCTAGTTCTCTACATCTATGATTAGTATATGACTTATTATGAGACTAGTTATAGTCATGTGCTTCTAAATAAGTTTTACTTTCTCTGAATACACTTGAATGAGATGAGGACACAAAAGAGCTACCTCACCATCCTATAGATATAAAAGAGGTTAATCAAATGACCATCCATTAAGGAACTTGTATGGATCCATTTGAAATATTTACTAAAGATTTTACTGTTTTAAACCCCAAAAAAGGGACAATGTTTTCTCATGGACCTCAAATATCAAGGATTCAGACAAGAATCATATCTTCTAAAATACCTATAACCTACTCAGACTACTAGTAGTTTTGAGTGTGATATACAATAATCAAGAGAACCAAATAACCTATTTCCTTCTACAAACCCTATATGAATCATGATGTAAATAAGATATCTATATCCAATACAATTGAATTAGAAACAAAATGAAGTATCACTATACCCTTGTTGTAAATCCTTCTTAGCTCATTTACAGTGAAGGTCTTTCAAATTCATTGGAATTATGGAATTTTGGTCAACTTGGGAATGATCACCCATATGGAATCACTACATGATGGGATCCTAGGAAATATTATTAGGAAATCCATAGTGAAATTATTCCCTTTCTACTCAAGAATTTATAGTGGATGTAGAAGTCTAGTAGGTCACTAGTGCATTGTCTTCACCTGGATTCTAGTGGAGCATTGAGGGACGAATCCTACTCCATTCCACTTCTTACCTAGAACTAGTACTAATGATGTACATATATGTAGATCATGGTAATAACATGTTGAACTACAAAAATATAGAAAAGTGAAACCCTAACAACCTTTACCTATATATATGAGAGCACCCAAGAAACCCACTGATGTGTAAGCTCTCACTTGTATCCGCAACCCAACTAAAAATGTTGTTTATCTCTTGGTATTATCTCTCTCAAAATGTGGCCCTTATTATCAGATAATTTTCTCTTCCAGGCACACTTAAGAATAACTAAAAAGGTTTTTTATCTCTTGTTATTATCTCTCTAAAAATGTGGCCCTTATTATAAGATAATTTTCTCATCCAAACCCACTTAACAATAATGGATGTCACTGCCAATGATGTATAGTCCATTTTCAATGTTGTTAATTATCCTAAATATTTTTCTCAAATAATAGAACCATTAACATCCACTCATTTATGGCCTCCTTGAAAACATAAATATATGTTTTCTTGATCAAGTAATCAGTTGAGGAATTTACCTATCTGGGCATGTAAGAAATCTCAATGTTAAATTATTTCAGCTATCCCAAACACTTTTGCAATTTAGAATTCATGTCGCATTGTGTGTTAGTTTATTTGAGACTCTTGTGATCTTTTTAAATAACAAACATCTCACCCAATATATAGTTCCTCCGACAACAAAGATCATATACCCCATCCACTAGATTAGGGTCTTCCATAGGGTAATTTCACTCATGGGGTCTTATATAGAGAGACCCCTAAAAAAACATGATCCAGCTATATTATAACTTCCCCCATCTAGATTCATGAAGCATCATAATAAAAAGTATAGATTCTTATCAACTAAGGAAAAATCAAAATTACCACTGAACTGAGTCTTCCTATTATCTTCTAAAAATATATTTTACAATATTTAGTCCATTAAAATTTAAAAATAAAAATTTTTAGGACTGAAAGTGGAACTTCCTTTCATGAAATGTCCTAGAAGAAGCACAACTAATAAACCTTCATTACCAAGAAGATACATATGTCATGAATATTCAAGGGAGTCTCCTTAGAAATAGAAACACTAACTATATCTTGGTCAAAAGTTAATATTACCCCATATATTATATGACCCAAGAAGTAAACCTTACAGATCCAAAAGTGGAATTTACTGATTATAACATACAGTTAGTTCTCTTTCATTGTGTTCATCATGAACTCAAAATGAATAAAATGGATATTTATAGTGCACAAATACACTAATATGTATTCTACATATAATTCAACAAAGAAATCATGATACAGGTTGAATCCAAATTAATCAAATCCATGAATAGTGTCTATTCATTCTTTAAATATAATGACATGACCGGACACTCATACTTGCCCCTAATACTCCATAACACTAGAAATGATATGTATGATGGCCTCATACCCACATTTTGGTAGACGAGTATCAAATCAATCATATCGAAGGTTGTTTATCCTAGAATCTATTTGAATAAGTTGTCTATATGACGAAGTGGATTCTAGTTTTTCTCCATAAGCTAAATTGATCAACAATAATCCATGAAACAAATAAGGGTATTGTCCTCAATATTTTATAAAGGGAATGGTAAACCTAATAATGATCTGGTGGGTTTGATAAAAATAATATATTTTTTGTATCCAAGCTTCTTCTTTAGTTTTTTGAGCTTTATAGGTTCCATACTAATGGGATGAATATACACATGTTCCACACTTGGAAAAATCTCAATGATGAACAAAACTTCTCTCTCAAGTGTTAAGCTAGAGAAATCACTCGGAAAGACATCCCTGATGAGATACACAACATGAATAAATTTCAATATATCCATACCCTAATCCCTCATAAAGAGACATTCTATTTGAGATGTTACTCTGACTTTCCCATTATTTTGATTCATGATTGACTATCCTAGAGGTCCCACATAACATTATAGATATATGTTATTTTTTATGGGATGTAAATGATACATTTAAGTGGTTTCAATCCACCCGTTATTGACAAGACACTAGAAATTGAAATCTAAAAATGATTTCAAAACTTTTCATCATGAGAAAAAAGAAAATACACATAAATTAGTAATCACCTATATCATGGGTAACTCCTTAAACTAGCATATATCTTCTTCTCAAACTCATAATGGTGTGTTATGGGTCATAACACAATTGGAATACTCTATCACCATGCTCAAACATCCAATATTTCCAACTTATATAAACAAATGTGATGCACCCATATCAAAAAATGGGTGAAACTAGAGTGGATTCTCTCACAATTAAACATCACATAGTAGAAGACCCTATAATATGATCCCTTGGTATATTATATACAATAAAGACATGGTATGATATTTGTCCCCGATATCCTATAGGTCTTTCCTAAGACAGTCCACACTACTGTCATAGAATCTTTAATCCCTAAGAACCTCATGTAGGACCACCAGCTTGGACTTATTCTCCTATAAAATACCATCATCCATCTCAATGTAGAGTCATGTTCCTACACCATAAGGTGGTGTTGGCATAGATCTTTTATCACATGTAACTAGATGAAAATATTTGCCAAAAATACCCAGGTGACCATACTTTTTGAAATCCAGGAACCTAATAAATTTCCTTCTACATTAGATCCCTTTATAAACTATCCTACTACACTAGTGACACACAATATTGATGTCAGTACATGTCACGAATATATTATTTCCCCATGAATACCCTTGAATAATATCTTCTTTACACTAGATAATCCAAAACTCAACCTAGAAGTAAAACTATCTACTAAATATCAACTAATTGCATCATGTTTTTCTCACTGATGAGGTACTGGTTCACAAACATTAAAATGGGGGTAAGTCAAAAGAATTTTACCGATGGATAGATGGAATATGAATGACGATCTCAAAATCACTATTCTTAGTTAGTTCTTAAACAATCAAAATTAGAGTAGTTCAACATAATTCGGTGATGTGATTTTATTAATCCATAACTGACAGATCAACTTGTTGATGATTCATGAACTCCCGAACATGATCATTTCGCATGTTTGGAAAAAGTAATTGATAGTTGAAGGTTGTGTTGATGTATTTACAGACCATGACCTAATGTTGAATAGCATAAATAAGAATGTCCCACCAAAACATTGTGGAATCACACAGTATATTGATCATAATCCTAAGCCCCCACATTGGGGGGAATCTCGATATACTAGAGTATAGGATGCATGGACACTTAAAATGAATCCACAACCTAAGTTCATCCATCCCCCATGAGGGTGGGATGATTATATATTTATGACTCATGTTTATGTTCTTCTATAGAGTCGTTGGGTCATGTATAATCCCAAATAGTCAGGATGATCCAGAATAATATACCACACAACTGCACATCGACTCCAAGTGGGAAATCCAAATGAGTTACCTCGAGTTTAATACATGAGGTATTATGGGTGGATCAAGGCACACCACCTTCATTATATTTCATTTTATACTCTATTAGCATTCAAATGTTGGTTTCATGGTGGAATAACACTACAATTTTCAAGTCCACACCTCAAATAGGATTTAAAATATGTAGGGAATGAGATAATGAAGGACATGTACACTAACCACCTATAATAACGTTACAACACTAGCCTACTCTAGGATCCAGGTAGGGTGATAATAAAAATTCATGAAGGATCATAGGAGATACAACATACATCCCACTACATGGTCTAATCATATTCAAGGTCTCAAGTAACATTCTAAAGGGTCCACTTCATTTGAAGGATCATGTTCATTTTATCAGATTAATGGATTTAAATTTTTATTATGTGGTATAATTAGATTAATCCCCACATAAAATTGATAATTCCCCATTCACCGTATAAATTGGAGGGTGGTTTCCATTTAATCCTTACCACAACATGTTCTAGCATAGGTGATTGATTCTATGTGGTGTAATCTTCCATAATTGGCTAGATAAGGCATATACATGAACCTATATAGAAAACAATTAGTATAAGTGAAGTGATAAATATTAAAAATATATTTTTTAGTTAATAAATGTAAATAAAATCACATAAACATATATATATTTATACCAATGAAGCACCTCAAGTCACAACAGATAAGTCACATAGATCAATCACATGAAAAACATGAAATGCATGATGAATGTCATGATGAGTGAAATGATAATCCTATAGTACCAAGTATAATTTATGATTCAAATATTCCTTCAAATTAGTAGTACAATTCCAAATAAACCACATAAATAAGGTCAACATTAATAGAAACAAAAGGATTGTTATTCACCAAATGGTGAAATCCATGAAATTGAAACAATGAAAGAAACAACATCATTTACCCATCCCCATAAAATTATTTTCCGCTAAATGTGTGTTATCTTCTCTTAGGAACATGATAATAACTTAATTATGATATCCTAGTCTGATGTTAAACCCAAATATTATGAAAAAATTAAATAATGCTATGAAACAACTTTGTTGCATCTCACCCTAGATGCCACTTAGTGATCCCCCAATATGATGGCCACAAGACCCCAAATTTTCCTCCCCAAATTCAAGTGTATGATAAGTAAGACATAGGTAATAGGGTGTGATCATTGGGAGAATATTCCCTCATATATCCTAGTGGAGTATAGTAGTATAAACAGAATAAGAAAATTGAACCATCAAGAAGAATTAATAACTAAAAGAATGTAATAGAACATTAATATTAAAACATTGAAGTGAAATTAAAAATAAGTGGAGGAATAAAAATGAGAGTTACAATATGAAGATAATCAATGTGATATGGATATTAAAACATGCTTGGGAGTTCTGGGATACATTAACATATCACATGATAACAAAATATAAAAAATGGAAAAAATAGCTACTGCTAGATTCCTAGAGTATATGCTCAGTGCACTACTCTAAATACTTATTCTAAAAATTTATATCAAATAGAGAAATAAGTTTTCCTACCCTTATCAATAATTTATGTCATAAATTTTAATCAGGTACAAGAGGTGGACCAATTAGGGTGTGAGATATAATCTCAGGACACCACGACAAATGCTATCTAAATTAATCTTGTACGTTTTATATAAAATGAGCTATCTTCCATAGTATATAAATGAAAAAAATAAATAACAAATCACATTGTAGTAGGTTCCACTTGGACACCATTCTAATTTTACATTCTTTAGCCTAAGCCGGTGATCCTAAACCAATATATCCTTGAAAAGTTATAGTGAGTAGGATAATATGTGAGATGATGGATTATCCCCACCAATTTGATTCATCATAGAGGAAACGTCCCTATGATTTGAAAACCAAAGGATCATGTTTTAGTCGAAATTATATTTAACATTTAAATTCAATTAAAACCCTATTTATAAAATATATGGAGTCACCTTGATCCCTTCAATGAAAATTCATAGATAATTTACCAAAAATTCTCAAGGGGCGTGGCATAAGTTAAATTTGTTGGGAGTCCATAAAATGTGATCCAAGATGAAGTCATAACTATGACTCTGGGTGTGGTGTGATGATGTCTATATATATCCTATGATTCTATAACTGGTAACTCACATAGGGGCCTAAGTCGCTCTCATACAATTGTACAACCATCATACCATTGAGAACATCAACAGGTTCTCCCCAATGAACTAGTTTCACTACCCTTGAGTTGAAATGGAATTGCATGGCTCGCTCATCCCATGATTTGTGGGTGTCATAAATAAAATGTTTGTAAATCATTAATAAAAACCCAACTACAAGGAACATTTGGCCCATTTGATGCGTCTGTAATTCAAAACTGTTGTATCACTCATGGTAATGGATGATGATATGACTTGGATATAAGTAAATTTATGTTTACCTAAGAGGAATTTAAAACACTATTATAAAATGTGGACTAGTATTTTAATAAAAGAAAATTTTCATCGAATAAGGTGTAAGGTAAAATAACATGATTCCTTAACTTAGTTCAACAATTTCATTTACATAATCAATTATAGGGGCCAAATTCATGGCTGACCACCCTATACAACTCAGTTTAAAACTCATGGAATCTTTCATGAGGAAATACCCCTCATGTGTTAATAGGAAACTTATTAAATAGTAAAATTTAAGACTCCATAGAATAGAACACATGTTAAAGTGACATTAATCAAAGAAGTCAACCCAAGGGATTCATTCACTATAATATCATGTCGGTAAATTATATACTGGAAATTTAGTTTAATTTAGTAAAAAATTTATGGGTGAAACTAGATAGGTTATGGATTATATAATGAAGATGAAATATATAAAATGTAATGAAATGATGGATGATAACCTAGGTTGCATATCATATCCTCATGTATATTTCATCATCCTGCGTCAGCCACTAAATCGAGCATGGTTAGAAATAATAGAAGAAAGGTTAAAATACCCTGAATATCAGGGGAAAGAGATTATGCAGAGATATGACAAAAAACATGATGACGAAATTGAAGTAGAAATTATAGGACTGAGATAATTACCTCTTTATTCCAATTTGATCCAACGTTGATCAATGCATACTTAGTTTAGAGTAGCTATCCTAAGGCCTATGAGAGGTGAAGAATGATATTTTTTATATGGAAGGAGGAACTTAGTAATTGGAGGAATCTGATGAATAAATTGGAAGGGATTAAGATAATTAATGTGGTGATAAAAGGGTAAATTCGCCCAAATAACATCGTTGTATGGTTTGGCCACACATTTGGCCCAACCGTGCACCATTATAATACTTCAAAGGGCCACCCAAAAAGGTTTGGCACATGGAGTGGATAATTGTGCACCAACCATTAAAATTACCACTATAAATATATTTAGGTGACTTGAAAAACCATTCCACACTGGTTTCACACTTCCAGAAAAATGATGGGGCCCCCTTGTCCCCATTATCTGAAACTACATGGTTAAGGGGAATGTTGCAGACTGGCGGGCAAGGATTCAAATTACCACGAAACCTACCTTACCTCTTCCAACATAAGGATTCATGTTCATAATGACACCCAGAAACACCCAACAACACTTAACATTATTAGGAATCATTATTAGTAAAAAATATGAATTTAAACCCAAAACAATGTTCTATACTATTGGGAACAAATTGGGGACACTAAAAAATCTATAATATTTATAAATTTTATATATTTTGGAAAAAAGTTTCAATGTGAAAATGGTATTTTCCTCAAAAATGTTATGAAAATATTATTTTATATTCATAAAATACAAAATCCAATTATTTTATTCATAATCTACTATGGATAATTTTTTGTAAATACTATATTTTTTTGTTTAATAGGATGATTTATTATCAGCTATATTGGGGAATGTATTGAAATTAACATTCTCAATAAATTTATCTATTATTGACAATTCCATGTTATATTATCATTAATATAAACATGGACCTTTAAATTTGAATTAAATATCCCTTTCCATTAACCAGGATATTATAATTTTTTAAATAATATATCATTTTTATATATTTTGTTTTACATGGAATGTTATTTGATTTAATATGAAAATATTGATATTCATTATTCATTATTTAATATGAAAATTAATGAAAAGGTATATTTTTTTATGAATTAAATTGATCATTCTATATTGGTTGAATTATTAAGAAATTAATAGATGGGTGGTGTCGTATTATTGATATCCCTTAAATGAAAAAATAACATGTTGCGATGAATCATTTTTCTATCATTATTTAAATTATTTTTTATTATACCTTCTCTTATATTAGAATATCGTAGAGAAAGGTCTAGAATATAGATATATCATGATGTATAAGAGCATGAAATCCAATTGTAATCACTTCATTCAGTGAGAAATCAATAATTATTTCAACAAACATGGTTTTTTTAAATTATTATTATTTGGTATAAAATTAAAATTATTCAATGGAATTCATTGCAGGATACTCTAAGTCATTCATTCCTTAAATTCAACACCATGTAAATTATTCACTACACACAAAAATAATTTGATAATTATTTAATCAAAAATTAAAATGTAGGTTGTGTTAAATGAAAATATAGGTTTGGATTGTGTTACTGTTAATTCCATGTTCCATCAATAAGTTGTGTTATATGGAGAATTATTTTTTACTGAACTGAAATATATAATTATTAATATTACAAAAATATTATTCTTATCACCATGAAATTTGAATTGAACTTATGAATAATATTAACTTAATTATGATTATATGGTTTACACATGTTTATTAAATTGATTATTTGGTTACCAATTAATTATAAATGGAACTAAGGAATATATGAAAATAACATTTTTCTCAGCTCAAAAGTATTTTATCTTTATAAATAATACAAATAACATTTGATTAGTGATTCTAATGAATCTTTTATATTATATAATAAATCATAAATTTTATATATATGATTTTTTCTATATATGATATAAACATAAATCCCATTTTAAGCATAAAAATATGTATTTTTCTAAAATTGAATATTACCACCATTTCATTGCGTAGTTATAATGAATTTTAATTTTTACACATTTATAAATTATATTTGAGAAAATAATAAAATTTTAAAATATTAACATCATAATTATCTAAGGAATAACTATTATTGTTTTTCTATGAAGTTTTGTTTTTTTGGATAGATAGTGAAAATGCTAAATTTTAATTGAAAACTTCTTTTTAAAATAATTTAATTTTATAGATAAGTTATATTTTAATTTTTTAGAGTAGATTTTGTTAAATATTATCCAATTTATGTCACTAGAATCAATTTATTATAAAAATTTGATGTAAGAACCCATCAAATGTTTCAGCATTTTTCACTTTGAAATCCAATTGGTTTTCCCCAACTATTGGATTAATTTAATATTAATATATGAATATTATGTTAATTTAATTATAAAAATAGAATTAGTATTTTTATTCATTATAATTTATAATTTATAATTTTTCAAAATTATTAATTTTACCAAAATGATCAGTCAAAATTGTAAAAATTAATCACCCTTAGTTACTAAGGAGTTACACATTAATAATAATGGGAAAATTTACCTAAAATATTTCAAAAATAAATTTTCGTGAAATATTCCAAAACAATACTTCTATTATAACAAATGGTTCATTGTTGGTAGAATGAGATGTATGTGACACCTCCCAATAGTGTAATCCCTTAAATATTAACAATAATGCCTCCTCTCCTCAATTATTAAATGGAACTCAGCCCCTCCCCCATTCACATCTACCAATAATTAATTATTAAAAATCCTAAAAAATTAACTTATAAACATCCATATATTCATCCTAAAATAATTATTTTTTCCATAAATCCACCCAAGGAAGTCCATTGGTGAAAACCCAAAAGAGATACCTAACGAAAATGTAATGTTAATTGTAAGAACCCAGATCTTCGTTTCAGGTATGTATTTCCTTTTTCTGGAGTTTTTAGGAAAACTGGAGTTCCTGGAAATTTTTGAAGTACACGTCGTGTACTTTCTGAGTACACATCATGTACTCTTTTCCCGCTTGGAGTCGTGTGCTAGCCATGTCTAGGACACACACATGGTGTGTAGGGGTGAGGTGGAGGCCGGTTAAAGTGTAGTATGGAAAAACCTAGTACACGCCATGAAATCTAAAAGTACACGCCATAAACTTTCTTTTTTTTCAGTAAACGGACCAGGGTCACGCCTAATCGACAGAAAGGTCTTCTTCTCTAGCTTCTTCGTCAGAGAGCACTGGGATTCCATGGATCTTTGACGAGTCCTTGTTCCTCTGTCCTTTCTTCGAATCGATCGGCATCGATTGTGTTGAAATCGCAGCGGTGAGTTCTCCCTTCTCTTTGAGCCATATTTTCCAATTCCTCCTTTTTCTCAAGTTATCATGGTTTGATCATTTTTTAAGTTTTCTCAGATCTTCGTTGTTCTAAAGAGAATATGTCATTGAGGTTGACATATAACGATCTCCTTGGATCGAGGAATGTGGTTTGTACCTTTCTATAGAAAGTCGTTGAGTATTATGTTCAATTTCCACCAATACCCTTGAACGGGGTATTGCTTGTTTCTTGTTTTTCCCTTGTTGTTTGTGTGCCTTTTTGATAATCCTCTATAGTGGACATTGCTTGTGAATAGGGTAAATTGTGTTGTGTTCTGGATGCTTTTCCATGCTTTTTTTCTTGTTCGAAATTTTCTCATTGCCATACCTAGTTGTAGGATAGTGGACCTGTTGCTTTATTATGATGTTGAGCCTTAGATTGATAGCCAAGTAGTTCTTGAGGTTTACTTGGACGATACATGCATGCTATGCGTGTTTATTTTACACAAGGCTGCGAGAACCTAATATAGTGGACCATAGGGAGAATGGACGTAAGAGCTTCTCCAGAGTGTCCTTAATTACGATTTGAGACCACAGGGGGAATTGAAGTTGAGTGCTTCCTCAGGGAGTCTGTAGTTCCTCGATGTGGGCCACAAGGGGAAATGACGTTGAGTGATACCCCAGAGAGCCTTTATTATGATATGACACTATAGGGGGAATTGACGGTGAGTGATTCCCCAGAAAGTCTATTCTCAGCTTAACCAGAGAGGTGAGACTGTGGCTACCTCCCAGAGGGTTTCTAGTACTTGTAGGTTGTTCCTTAGGGGTTATGCTGTGAGAACTACTCGGAGGTTACCCTTTTTTTCTACCTGCTTGAGTGTTTGTTTCTTGTTTGTAGATTGTTACTGTTGTGCATTATCCTATTTCCTACTTACTGTTTACTGCTTCATGTACTTTACCTGCCATATATTCACTGACTGTTAGGCACAGATCTTTGGGTGGTTGCCTACTGGGACATTGTCTCACACCCTGTTTGGGTCATGATTTTGGGCTCAAACAGATTATATTGTTACAGGTATAGATAAGGGAAAGCGCCCTTCTACTTATGCTTCTTGATTGCACTGGAGATGGATAGCATAGGACCGAGCCGAGGCTTGCGATGCTGAGGAGTTTTTCATCTATTTTTCTTTTTCACTTTGGTTTAGTATTTTATTCAACATTGTGAATTTTTTGGATATTTTCCTAGACACATATGTATCATGCATCATTTACGTATATTTCAGCTCCAGTTGTTTATTTATTAGTCTTCCGCTGTTTACTCTTGTATGGGTGTCTACTTTTTCTACTATTGTTGTTATTTGATTTCTCTTCTGATGTGTTCTCTTCCAATGAGGGCATAGTTTACCCACTATCACACCCAAGGCCCTTGCTGCTAGTCGGCAGCCTCTGTCGTTTAGGGAAATTCACTTGAGGCCATGTGACCAACCGGGTACGGGGCGCCTCTGAGTGGCTTCCAGAACCGGGACATTACAAAGTGGTATCAGAGGTGTTTCTTTTCTCTTGATTGACTTTTTTAGCCTTTGGCCAGGGATAGGAGGGATTTGGTACTTGGTATTAAGTTGTGCTCTGGAGTAGCTAACCCGTGTACAGGGAAAAGCCATACTACCTCGTTAATTGCAGTTTTCTGTTTTTGAAATATTACGGTTTATATGATTTCACCTAGAGTGATTGAAATTCTTTGTGTTGTTTTTGTCTTGACTATTGCGGTTCAATTTCTGTCGCAACCCGATGAGATTAGGGTATGCCATCTCATGCATCATATAGGCACTTGTAGAAATCACATGCCATGCATTATTGCCATGCCATCTAGGGTGCATTAGAAATTGCATGCTGTTTTGATAGACTTTTTGTAGATTATGAATGTTGTTGTGATAAATGCTTTATAGAATCTCTGATGCCTTGTTAGAGGATTGTTTGTATTCTAATTTTCTTAAATAAATTCCAAATTTTCATTCTTGAGGTGTTATGGACCCTCCTGAATCGGAAATTGGTAGATCATGATCCTTTTTCCTCTTGTCTATGACTCTAGGAGATACTAAAATTTGATTCGCGGGGAGTCTGGGCCCTAACGAATCGGAATTTGGCACCACTTTGCCTTTTTTTTTTCTGTGTTTTCTGGGCTTTTGTGCAGTTTTTGAGCAACTTCCCAGAAAAACCCAGAATACACTGCATGTACTTTTGACTACACGCCGTGTAGTTTTTAGACCGTGTCACTAACTGTGTGAGCAGGGACACACTGTCATAGAAATGCCACCCGGAACATGCCGTGTACGGTAGGTACTCGCTGTGTAGTAGTGAGTCGTGTACCCGGTCGTGTCACTAACAACACGGGCCGGAGATGCTTTAGTAAAACACACCGTGTTGGTAAAGAACAAGGCGTGTAGTCTTTTTCCAGGTACCCGGCCATGTCACGAACAACATGGGGCGGTGTTCTCTCCTCCTATACACACCGTGTTTGTTCGGAACACGCCTTGTAATGGTCAGCCGTGTACTTGGATGTGTCGCAAACAACATGGGTCGGGAAAAGTCTTCAAGTACACACCATGTTTGTTCGGAACACACCGTGTAGTATCATCCCTATAGCCAGCCATGTAACTAACAACATGGGACGTCAAAACCTTGTCTACTACACTCCGTGTCCACAGAGGACACGCCGTGTAGTCTCGGTCTAGGAAGACTGTGTGGGTTAGCCGTGCAAGGAGACATGGGCAGGCGAGTGGAGTTATGTACATGCCGTGTAGAGTTTATACACGTCATGTAGTCATGTTTTTTAAATCTTGTGTGTTTCCTTCTCATGTTTCCGTTTTGTACTCCTTGGTTCTCTGTCCCTGTTTTTCTAATATAAGGTATGATTTTGATCTTTCATTGTTATGCCTCCAATATGTCCTCCGATTGTACGTCAAGTGTCAGGCAGCGATCAGATGCCAGATATGGCTAATCAGGGACTTCCTGCCAATCATCTAGTCAGGCCAGCCTTCTCATCGGGCATCATACCATTTGTAGGCACTGATGTGCAGTTCAGGGAGGGTTTTATAATGATGATACAGACCATTCCGGGAGAACCGCCTCCTTCCACGTCTATGGAAGACTTGACGCGGGTTTTCCAGTAGCAGCATCCTCCTAATTTCTCGGGGTAGGAGGACCACAGGTTACCGAGTCATGGCGGGAAGCCATGCTGACTATCTTCGAGCATCTGGAGACACCTCCATAGACGCGGGTAAAGCTCTCTACCTACATGCTCCGAGACTCCACTAAGAGGTGGTGGGACGTTATCTCACAGGCAGGTCATCAACAGGTTATGGCTTGGGAGGAGTTCTAGAATGTTTTCTATGTCTACTTCTACCCAGAGACCCTGAGAGCCTTTTGAGACTTAAATTCATGAATCTAGATCAGGGTACTCTTTCTGTCATGGAGTATTCCTCTCGTTTAACCGAGCTACAGCATTTCACACCCTTCCGAGATGGAAGCGGGGTGTTCTTAGCAAGGAAGTTTGAGGATGGTCTCAGGTGGGAGATGCACTCGCAAGTGATATATATTCCAGTTTACTTCATCACTTACATCATCAACCAGGAATTGATTGCGGAGCGCAATTTAAGAGACTCCAGAGCTGTGAGCTAAGGAGGTTCTGCTTCCAGATCTAGTTTTCCTCTAGTTGACAGTAGGAAGTGACATAGGGAGGCTACACGCGGTGATCTGAGGAGGTGAGATATATCTTCAGGTAGTTAGGTCGTATGCTACCAGTGTGGAAGGGAAGGGAACATGAGGCCACAATTCCACTGAGACTGAGTGGAGTGCCGATCTTGCGGCAAGATGGGTCACCTTCCGCATTTCTGTTAGGTTTTCTGACCAGTTGCTAGTGACAGGGGTTTTTCCATGACTCCCTGTTCAGGAGAAGCACCACCTATTTCACACCAGTCGGGGAACTAGAGTTCATCCGGCCTTTCGAGCCATGGTGGTGGTCGAGTTCGTGGCAGTCAATCACCAGTCCCTCAGCGCCAACAGGGAGGTTTAGATCAGAGTGGTCACGTATTGTCACAAGGCCGCGGGGCAGGCCAGACTTTTGCGGTAGATCAGGCGTATCAGGAGCTGGATCCCGGACCTTCTATAGTTTGAGGTATGAATTTAGTATCCTCGGTTTTATCTTCAACTCTTTTCGATACTGGTGCAATGCATAGCTTTATCTCTTTTGATGTTTTAGAGAGACTTGGGCTCTATATCATTTATTCTGCCAACTCGTTGACACTAGACACACCTTTGGGGAAGAGGAAATCTAGTGTATGCCAGTGTAGAGAGTGCCCTCTCAAGGTTGCAAGGTATCATTTTTTATGGGATCTCTATGTCCTATAGATGACAGGATATGATGTCATCCTTGGGATGGACTGGTTGGTTCCCTTCCAAGCAGTCATCGACTGTTGTCACTGTAGAGTGAGTTTCGTTTCACTAGAGGGTGAATCTTATCTTCATAGAGGCGAATGGGATGTTCAGGCGAGTCGAGCAGGACTTGAACATCATGGGCTAGGAAGGCTGATAACACAGATTTCTAGTATTTATCTAGATTATCGGGGAACTTCGCATCTAGACATTCCTCCAGTGGTGGATTGTTTCAGGGATGACTTTCCATTGGACTTTTTGGGTTTTCCTCTAGAGCGTGGGGTAGACTTTTCTATTGAGCTCGTGCCTGGAGTAGCACTGGTGTCCATTCCTCCTTATAGGATGTCTCCACCTGAGTTTCAGGAGCTCAAGAAGTAGTTGGAGGATTTGCAGGAAAAGGGTTTCATCCAACCCAGAACTTCCCCTTGGGGTTCGCCTATCCTGTTTGTAAAGAAGGCAGACGGTACCCTTTGAATTTTTGTGGATTATCGGATGTTAAACCAGTTGACGGTCAAAAACCGATATCCCTTGCTGAGGATCGATAACCTCTTTGATCATCTTTGATGAGCTCAGGTGTTCTCGAAGACTGAATTGAGGTATGGTTATCATCAGTTGAGCGTTATACCATCAGATATACCTCTGACAGCCTTTAGGAGTGGTATGGTCTATACGAGTATACAGTCATGTCGTTCGGTCTCACAAACGCGCCTGCAGTTTTCATGGAACTGATGATCTAAGTGTCCCATCCTTACTTGGACTCCTTCATCGTGGTCTTCATGGAAGATATCTTGGTGTACTCTCACACTCGACACGACCATGCCACACATCTTGAGATCATTCTGAGTACACTGAGAGAACATCATCTTTATGATAAACTCCCGAAGTGCCACTTTTGGATGGAATAGATTTACTTCTTGGGTCACATCATCTCAGAGGTAGGAGTATCTGTGGACCCAGAGAATATGAGATCTGTAGTCTCCTGGGAGCAACCGAAGAATGTTTTCGATGTACAGAGTTTCCTAGGGCTAGCTGGATACTACAGACGCTTCATTCAAGACTTTTCACGCCTAGCAGCACCATTGAAAGGTCTGACTAAGAAGGGGGCGAAGTTCTTATGGTCAGATTTTTGTGAGTCCGCCTTTCAGGAGCTAAAGGGAAGGTTGGCTTCGGCACCGATACTAGTCTTGCTAGAGCCAGACCAGAGCTATACAGTCTATTGTGATGCTTTAGGTATCGGGCTGGGCACTGTACTTATGTAGGAAGATGGAGTCCTTGCGTACGGGTCTTGGTAGTTGAGGCCACATGAGAGGAATTACCTGACACATGATCTGGAGTTGGCAGATGTTGTTCATACCTTACACTGTTAGAGACACTATCTTCTGGGAGAGCACTTTGTGGTCTTCACCGACCACAAGAGTCTCAAGTATATCTTCGCTCAGCATGATCTGAATCTGAGGCAGCGTAGGTGGGTCGATTATCTTCAGTATTTTGATTTCGAGCTTGCCTATACGTCGGGAAAGGTCAACGTAGTGGTGGATGCATTGAGCTGGAGAACTCATATTCAGGAAGTTCAGGAGGCTAGCAGTGAGTGGCAGCTTATGGATCTGTTCTCTGAGATGCATCTGGATGTGCATGACAGATAGGGACATACATTTCTATCTTCTGTTGTTGTTACCTCTACACTACTTGATCGAGGATGGATGAGGTATCTATCTGACTCATAAGGCTTAGTTCTGCGGGAGAGTGTGTTAGGATAGGACTCACTTCCTGGGTAGAAAGTGGGCGAGGATGATATCTTGTGTTTCTAGGGACTCGTATGGGCTCCAGCAGACATACACGAGGAGATGATGTCGCACTTTCATTCCTCAGTTTGGGCAGTTCATACTGGCGTCACCAAGATGTATCAGGATCTTCATCCCTAGTACTGGTGGACAGGTATGAAGAGGGATGTTGCTGGTTTCATCTTGAGGTGTTCTACATGTCAGTAGGTGAAGGCGGAGCATCAGTGACCAGCAGGCCTTTTACAGCAATTACCCATTCTGGAGTGGAAATGGACCGACGCTGTGATGGACTTCGTGACCGTATTTCCGAGGTCACCTTGAGGGAACAATGTTGTTTGGGTGGTCGTCGATAGACTTATGAAGGTCGCTCACTTCTTGCCGATCAAGGAGACCTTCAGGTTCGATGATCTAGTATGACATTACATCTAAGATATTGTGCATATACATGGCGTTCCACACTCCATTGTTTCAGATGGGGATGTGCTCTTTACTTCTTGGTTCTGGCAGGGACTTCAGTAGGCTTTGGATACCTAGGTACATCTGAATACGGCATACCATCCCCAGACAGATGGCCAATTGGAGCGTACAATCCAAGTACTTGAGGATATTCTCCGAGCATAAATTCTAGACATTGGAGGTTCTTGGAAGAAGCATATTCCTCTAGTGGATTTTGCATAAAACAACAGTTTTCAGGAAACTATACAGATGGCACCTAACGAGGATTTGTATGGTAGACTATGCTGATGATCCTTATGCTAGCTAGAGGCAGGAGATGCATCTTTACTGGGACCTCGTCTTCTTCAGGAGACTTCAGAGCAGATAGAGTTGATTCGGAAGAGGATGGCTACAGCTTAGTCTTGACAGAAATCTTATGCTGATCAGCGGGGAAGACCTCTAGAGTTCGAGGCCGGGGATTAGGTTTTCCTACGTGTCACACTGAGATTGGGACACAAGAGGATTCGGAGACAGCGTAAGCTTTCACCACGATACGTCGGGCCGTTTGAGTAATTGGAGAGATTTGGGCTGGTTGCCTATCAATTGTAGTTACCAAAAAGGTACCGGGCCATGCACGACGTCTTCCATGTCTCTCAGCTCTGATGTTACTTTTCAGACCTATCTCATATCTTTTAGCCTGAGGAAGTTGAGCTCGAAGTGGATGCATCGTTTGACGAGCATCCCATCCGTATCATCGATCGCAGTACGATGGTTCTCCAAAGGCAGTATGTTCCTCTGGTATGGGTGCTATGGAATCACAGGTGAGTACAGGACGAGACCTGGGAGAGGGAGGCCGATGTACGATCGCAGTGGCTAGAGCTGTTCGAGGTTTCTCCTTCTTCTCCTCATTAGGGAAATTCGAGGACGAATTTCTTTAAGGGTGGATGTTTTCAAGAACCCAGATCTTCGTTTCAGTTATGTATTTCCTTTTTTTGGAGTTTTTAAGAAAAATTGTGTTTCAAGAAATTTTTTAAGTACATGTCGTGTACTTTCTGAGTACACGTCGTGTACTCTTTTCTTTCTTGAAGCTGTGTGCTGGACATGTCCGGGCCACACACACGGCATGTAGTGGTGAGGAGGAGGTCGATTAAAGAGGAGTACGGAAAAACCTACTACACACCGTGTACTCTAAAAGTACACGTCGTGTACTTTTTTATTCATTAAATGGACCGGGGCCGTGCCTAATCGACAGAAAGGTCTTCTTCTCTAGCTTCTTCGTCTGAGAGCGTCGGGAATCTGCGGATCTTCGATGAGCCCCCGTTCCTCCGTCTGTTCTCGGAATTGATCATCGTCTATTGCATTGGAATCGAAGGGGTGAGTCTTACCTTCTCCTTGATCCCTGTTTTATAATTTATCCTTTTTCTCAAGTAATCGTGGGTTGAGATTTTTTTGACATTTTCTCAGATCTTCATCTTTCTAAGGAGAATATGTCGTTTTGGTTCACATATAACGATCTCCTAGGATCGAGGTAGGTGGTTTGTGCCTTTCTGTAGGAAGTATTTGAGTATTATGTGCAATTTACACCAATACCCTTGAACGGGGTATTGTGTGTTTCCTGTTTTTCCCTTGTTGTTTGCTTTCCTTGCTGATATGCCTGTGTAATGGTCATTTCTTGTGAATAGGGTAAATTGTACTGTGTTCTGGATGATTTTCCATGCTTGTTTTCTTGTTCGGCATTTTCCAGTTGCCATGACTAGTTGTAGGATAGTGGAACTGCTGCTTTGTTATGCTGTTGAGCCTTAGATTGATATCCATGCAGTTCATGAGGTTTACTTGGACGATACACACGTGCTATGCATGTTTATTTTACATAGGGCTGCGAGAACCTAGTGTAGTGGACCATAGGGATAATGGACGAAAGGGCTTCTCCAGAGTGTCTTTAATTACGATGTGAGACCACAGGGGGAATTGACGTTGAATGCTTCCTCAGAGATTATGTAGTTCCTCGACGTGGGCCACAGGTTGAATTGACATTGAGTGCTTCCCCATAGAGCCTTTAGTACGATACAAGACTATAAGTGGAGATGACAGTGAGTTCTTCCCCAGAGAGTCTATTTTTTAGATTAACCAGATGGGTGATACTGTGTGTGCCTTCCAGAGGGTTTCTAGTACTTGTAGGTTGAACCTTAGGAGTTAGGTTGTGTGAAATACCCAAGGGTTACCATTTTTGATCTACTTGATTGAGTGGATATTTCTTGTTTGTGGATTGTTATTGCTGTGCATTATCATGTTTCTTGCTTACTGTTTACTACTTCTTGTACTTTACCTGCCATATATTCACTGACTATTAGGCACAGATATTTGGGTGGTTACCTACTAGGACTTTGTCTCACACCCTGTTTGGGTCATGCTTTTGGTCCCTAAAAGATTATATTGTTGCAGGTGTAGATAAGGGCAAGATCCCTTTGACATCAGGTTATTGATTGCACTGGAGCTGGAGAGCATGGGACCGAGCCGAGGCTTGCGTTGCTGAGGAGTAGCTCATCTTTTTTTCTTTTGCACTTTGGTTTAGTATTATATTCATAATTGTGACTTTTTGGCTATTTTCTTGGACACATATGTATCATGCATCATTTACATATATTTCATCTCCAGTTGTTTCTTTATTGGTCTTCCGTTGTTTACTCTTGTATGAATGTCTATTATTTCTGCTATTATTGTTATTTTCTTTCTCCTCTGTTGTGTACTCTACCAATGATGGAATAGTTTCCCCACTATCACACCCATGGCCTTCGCTGCTAGTTGGCAGCCTCTGGCGTTTGGGGAAATGCGCTTGAGGCCATGTGACCAACTGGGTATGGGGCGCCTTTAGGTGGCTTCCGGAAGTGGGACTTTACATTAATCAACAAATGTTTTTATATAACTTTTCCCTCAATCCTGTTATATTACTTTTATATTAAGAATATATTAAAAACAATGTATCATTAATATACATATATGTTCTCATGATATTTTTATGGATATAAAACCACACACACCTCCACCAAATGGGTTAGGAAATCATAGTTTTTGTGTACGGAGTATTTCTATCTTTGGAAAAAATGACAATTGTTCTTCCATTATCAACATTAGAAATTGAGAATAATGATGGATTAATAGTTTATATAAGATATTAATGATATTAATGATGTTATAAATATTATTTAATAGTTATAAAAGACATAACATTATGAGATCCATTATTTATATATATTATAACATCATTCATGTTTACGGAAGACTACCCCCTTGTGAAGTGATGTGTTTCAGTCACTCATTACATGAATGTATTAAAGATTTATTTTTAATATAAATATATGATTATTGACCTCACCTGTTTTGATAATCCCAATTATCCTTTCATATACTTTGATAATCTCAATCTAATGTTTTTCTATATTTTAATTCTTTCAATTTGTGATCAAGTTGATAATAATATTAAAATAATCCCTTAGATAGTTAAATCGTTGTTTATCCATGTTTATATAAGTTCTGAAGTAATTATTACCCATTCGGATATGTTTTTCATAAAACAGATAAGTATTAATTCACTGGTCTGTGTTTAGCTAGAGCTACTGACAGAAAAGAGCTACTGATAGATAGAAGTCTACCGATAGTCTTAGTCTACCGATAGACAGAGTCACCAATATGAGCAGAGATACTGACAACAACCGATCTATAGATAGACATAAGTCTACCAATAGATCCAGTTCACAGATAGTTACCAATAAAAGTATAGTCACTGATATATCGAGCTACCTATAGAAGTCTGCTGATAGTGTAAGTCTATGGACACGTGCAAAAAGCTACTGATGCAAAGAGCTACCGATGGAGCAACATCTACCGATGGATTAAGAGCTACCGATAACAAGAGAAACCGATGGAACTAAAGTCACCGGTATATGACCTACTGATGCAAGATTAAAGAGATACCGATATAAGGACATGCTAAACCAAGTCTACCATATACTTTTACCAACACGAGCTACTAACTGACCAACCAGTCAAACTCTATACTCTCAATAATATTTATTTAATTTATCTAATGGTAACATTTGATATCTTTAATGAATTAAATTATATTTAATTAATTCTGTTGTCGTGTCAGGGAACCGTACCTAGTACACATGCAAAAACTAATCATTCTTTTTAATAGAGAAAAAAGCTACAAAAAGAGAAGATAAAGACCTAGCAAAAACACCGCAGAGAAGCAGAGAAAACTGGGTGTGCATACATCAAGAATCAAGGAACTAAGAAGGCACACTGGTGAAAAAGAACAGACCCGAATATCATTCAAACGTGGTGCATTGTGAAAAAATAAAAATCTATACTCCAAGAACACTGGACATACATGAACCTACTCATTTACAAGGAGAACACAAGCTACATCTTGAGTGAACTACAACAAACACTTCATGCACTCAGGATGCTAAGCTTTACCAAGAATCAATGAATAAAATGACACTCTATTTTCTGAGAAGAAACCAGAGAAGGACTCAGAAGATTTTCTGACCAACCAAACGAGACCAGAGCTGTACTTCCAATCACTAGAGCTTTCATGAACTCTTTCTCACATCCTTTAGTGATTCTATCTTTACATTTTGAGCAGTGTGTGTACCATGTTTATTTTACACACACACTGTCTCTTAAGATGAACTGGAGGATTCTTAAATCCTCGCTCAAACTTCATTACCCTTTGTTTCCCACTATGGATAGTGATACTCAAGAGGGTGGTGAATTGAGCTCCAAAAAAAATTTCTGTTAAAAACATTTCTCTTGAAATCCTATAATTTAAAAACAAAGTTAAACTGTAGTGAATCTATACAGAGTGTAAATGTTCAATCAGTTTCTCAAAGATTGATTAGGTCTTAGTTGACTTAATCTGAATATTAAATTAACTTTTGAAACTAACTTACTGGTTTACAATAAGTATAAACACTTGCTAATTTAACTATCAAAGTATCTTTAAAATAGTTTTGTATTTCAAATTAATAGCAGCAGAATATGAAATAAATATATAGTATACTTATAGAATTAAATTAAAATGCACAGAAAAGTTAACCAAGAGGTTCAATCTCAAGCCAAGACTTAGTCCTCTCAACAATTTATATAAAATGATCCACACCATGGATCGGGGGTAAACAACAGTAAAATACTATCTAGGTCCAAAGACCTCTACCATAGTTCTTTATGGGAAACAAAAACAATAGCACACAGTCTGTTCAGGTCTTACTCAACCTCTACCACTATCCACAGTGGGAAACAAAAGGTTATAATGTTTGAGTGAGGATTTAAGAATCCTCCAGTTTAGATTAGGAGACAGCGTGTGTGTAAAATAAACAGGGTACAAACACTGCTCAAAATGTAATGATAGAATCACTAAAGGAAGTGAGAATGAGTTCAAGAAATCTCTAGTGATTGTTAGTGCAGCTATGGACTCGTTTCGTTGGTCAAAAAAACATCTGATTCCTTCTCTTGTTTCTGCTCAGAAAACAGAGTATTGTTTTCTTCTTGGATTCTTGGTACAGCTTAGCATCCTGAGTGCATGAAGTGTTTGTTGTAGTTCACTCAAGATGCAGCTTGTGTTCTCCTTTAAAATGAGTAGCTTCATGTATGTCCAGTGTTCTTAGAGTATAGATTTTTCTTCTTTCACAATTCACCACGTTTGAATGATATTCAGCTCTGTTCTTTTTCACTAGTGTGCCTTCTTAGTTCGTTGATGCTTGTTATATGAACACCCAGTTTTCTCTGCTTCTCTGTGGTGTTTTTGCTAGGTCTTTATCTTCTCTTTTTTTAGCTTTTTTCTCCAGAAAAATGAATGATTAGTTTTTTCATGGGTACTAGGTACGGTTCCCTGACATGACAACAGAATTCATTAAATATAATTGAATACATTAAAAACATCAAATGTAATAATTAGATAAATTAAATATATAGTATTGTGGGTATAGAGTTTGACTGGTTAGTCAATTAGTAGCTCGTGTTTGAAAAAGTGTACGGTATACTTTGTGTAGAAGGTCCTTCCATCAGTAGCTCTTTAATCTTGCATCGATAGCTCATATACTGATGAATTTTTTTCCATTGGTAGCTCTTATTATCGGCAGCTCTTGATCCATCAGTAGCTGTTTCTCCATCGGTAGCTTTTGCTCCATCGGTAGCTCCTTGCATCAGTAGTTGTTTTCACGTGTCGGTAGACTTACACTATCAGCAGACTTCTATCGGTAGCTCAATATATCAGTGACAATACTTCTATCGGTAACTATCTGTGAACTGGCTCTATCGGTAGACTTCTGTCTATCAGTAGCTCGGTTGCTATCATTATCTCTGTTCATATTGGTGACTCTGTCTATCAGTAGACTATGTCTATCGGTAGACTTCTGTCTATCGGTAGCTCTTGTCTGTCAGTAGCACTAGCTAAACACAAACCAAGGACGTAATACATATTTGTTTTATGCAAAACATATCCAAATGGGTTATAATTACTTTAGAACATATATAAACATGGAAAAAAATGATTAAACTATCTCAGGGATTATTTTAATATTATTATCAACTTGAGAATAGATTGAACGAATTAAAATATATAAAAACATTAGATTGTGATTATCAAAGTATATGATATCATAATTGGGATTATCAAAACAGGTGAGGTCAACAATCTCCCCCTTTTTGATAATAAAAACTTATGATATTATTATTTAAAAAAAAGTGTATCAGACGATATATAATTAAACTCAATGTTCTCAGAGAAAACAGTATGTTATAAAACATAGTTTACCAGAGATAAAATTAAATGTATCAGAGATAAAAGAAAACCATGATATTAGAGGTAAAATTTAATGGTATCAGAGAGATGAATGAAAATGATATCAGAAGTAATGTTTAGTGGCATCAAAGAGTTAGCGAAAATGATATCAGAGGATAAAATGTAACAGTATTAGAGGAGTAAAGCATGATAGCTTTTCCTTATTTAAAGTTTCTCCCCCTTTCACTAATATCTCTCCACCTGGGTGAATTTTTCTTCCACTTGGATACTTACAGAGTATTTCTCCCCCATTTTAAAAGCTTGGTAAAATATTTCTCCCCCTTTGTGATAATCAAAAAGTGGGAATACAAAGAGAAGAGGAATAAAAATAAAAAATGAAAAAACAGTTTCATTTCATGTTCCAGATGAGCTACAATGAAATAAGAAAAATACATATGATTCCTATCAAACAGTCCATCCACTTGATAAATCCACATCCTCAATGTGAGATTTTCCCTTGGGATCAGAATAGAATTCAGGTGGTGAGGATACTGGTGAAGGATTAGGAATTCTGGAAATGACCACAGGAGGCTGAGTAACTGACACTATGACTGGCCTATATTGAGTAGTCCTTTGTGTGATCATAGGTGTGAGGCTTCTAATTGCTTGGTCAGGAGTCATCTGAATTGGAGAAGCAGTAGAGGCAGAGGCAGGCAAAGCAGGAGGGACAATTACTGGCCTAGCATCAACATGCAGAAAAGGAAGCAACAGATTTATGAAATCCATAATTATTCCTCCTCCTCTCTCCATAGCGTATATGAAGTCATTCTTGTTCTCTATAAACTTTTCCAACGCTGTAGTCAATTCCCTTAGCTTTCTAACTTGTTCTCTGAAAGCTTGATTGATAGGATGCAGCTTCATATTCTCAATCAGAAGCTTCAAATGACTGGTCATTTAAGTCTTTGAGTAAATTTTGGAGAAATAGGAGTCCACCTTTTCTTTCAATTCTTTTTGAGAGGAAGAGGCTTCTCTCATGTAGTCTTGGACTATCTTCATTTTTTCTCTGGCTGAATATCTAGTAGAGAGAGCAAATCTTCTCTGTTATGATGAGTCCACAAAGCCACTGGTTGAGGCAGAACCAAGCTCCTCCTTCATCACAACTCTAAACTGATTCAAATCCACTAAAGGTTTAGATCCAAGAGAACCAACAAAGAAAGATATAGTCTCTTTGAAGATTTTGGTCAACCCACTGATAAGATTTTGAACTTGGTAATCTTGGGATTTAATATGATCTTTCATAGAAGTTTTCAAACCTTCAAATACTAAAACCATATGGCTTACAACACTCTTCACATAAGCTAAGTCCTTATCGTTTTGGGAGTTTGAGCTCATGTAAGAGTATAAAGAAACAAAATATTCCTTTAGAGCATCAAGATCTGCTTCATGTCTAGAAACATGAGCCTAGAATTCTTTAACTTCTTCAACTATTTCACCCATAAAGGTTGAAAAATTACAACCTAGAGAGAGTTCAAATGATCTTTCCAACATACTCATTTCCTCGGAAAAACTGTGCTTCATCTCAGCAACTGATGTACTAACGGATTCTTTCAGCTCATTCTTCATGGATTCCAGATCAGCCCTTGTGATAATATCAGCAGGTGTAACTATAGTGTGTACTCTTTCAGAAGCTAAACTGACCTCTAAGTCAGTCATGATCGATTGAACTGAAGAGACCAGAGAAAATTTCATCTTCTTTACCTCTTCCACAAAATTGTCCTTAATCTTTTTCATTAAAGTATCCAGGTCATGAATTCTTACCACATCTTCAAGAAATAACTCAGAATCGACATCATAAGTAATCTTAGGTATATTGAGAGATGCCTCATTATCTGAATTCTGATAGTCTAAACCACAAGCAACCAAACCAGGGTCTTCTGCCCAATCCTCAATTCCAGTAACCACTATAACACTTCCAACATTTGTTTGATACTCCCCCTCAGCTGGTGCATCCTCAATGAGGATAACATTAGTCTCAGAAACATTCTCAGCAGCATTTTCAGAAGGTCTTTCAACCTGATGATAATCATCCACTATCATTTCCATCACATCAGTAGCAGGAGGGTCTTTCAATGTTGGCAAGGGTATGTCAATTTCATTTTCTTCCTCAGTACGTACTAAAGATTTTCCAATCAATGGACTCGGGCTCAAATCAGCTGACAGAGATGCTTCAATTTCATGAACATCTTCTTCATTCTCTATAGCAGCCACTTCCACAGTCTCTAAACCAGCTTCTTCCATATCTGATTTATATTGATATAGATTTTTAGGAGTTGGTCCAGGAGGTAAGTCATGATCTCATCCTTCATCAGCAGTGGAATCTTCCTCTTCTGAATCATCACTGTATTCTGGCTCTTCTTCATCAGGTCCCAGACCTGGATCCCTCATATCCTTTAGTCTTAAAGGATGATCCACAGGATTGAATTTGTCATATACCTTCTGGTCATCATTGACCCATTCTTCTCCCTAAGGGTTCCAATTGATTTTCATGTACATAAAAACTATAGTTGTGATACAGAAATTATTCTTCATTACCACTGTCTCATCTTGAGACTCAGTAACCCCTTTTACCATGATCATCACAGAGATCAACTTAGCAAAGAATAAGGAATTTGTCTTCGATTTCAGCCTTGTCATATATTCCATTTGGATCATCAGCAATCTGCTCAAATTAACCTTTACAGAAAGTCTTAAGAGGTGAGAAAGATAGATATCCTGATATCTCAAATAGGAAAAGTCTCCTCTCCTTGGTATCAAGACATGTTGAACATATTTGAACAGAAATATGTTCTCTCCATCCATTTCGGCAGCAACTACTTATCTTTGAATTCCATCACCAGTAAGCTCTTCCAAAGTAGTATAATAGTTGAAAATGTAACTGGTAGGTGGCATGTCTCTCGATAAATATCCAGATACACCTTCATGTGGAACTTTCAATCATTCATCCCATTCAATAGATGAAAACTACATCTCTTTTCCATTCACAAACAAGGTTACTTGATTTTCATTCTCTGATTTCTCAAAGGTTACAAAAACGTAAAACTCTTTCACTAATTTTGGAAATTAGGGACCATTGATGTTCAAAAAACACTCCACCCATTTTTGATCTTCACGAACTTCGAGCACTCAGGCTTTGCTAGGCTGCAGCCATTCTACACACGGCTCCTTTTCAATCAAAATAACTCAATTTTGCCGATGCAGATTCACTGGTCGTCTCCCCAACCTAGTTCTAGCAACACTACCACTAACACTTGCTTCTTCATAATTTTTCTACTTCTTTTTTTCATCCCAATAGAGTCATCTTTGAAGGTAGGAATTTTGGTTTTTTCCATCGCTGGTTCGACAAATTTATGGTTCACTAAGGATTCAGTAGCTAAGCTTTGAGCGTTATGGTTCGAGGCTCGGTGGATTTAGAAGTAGATCAGACTTTAGTTTTATCATTTAGGAATCATAAAATAAATAAAAAAATGAAATAAAGTAACAAAAGATTCAGATTCTGGCAGTAGACAGAAGTTTTAAAACATCGCACATCAGTAGGGTCTATCTGTGAGAATTCCTATCGGTGAAGGTTACATCGGTGAGGTTTCAAATCGGTGAGAATTTTACATCGGTGAGAATTTCACATAGGTGTGAATTAGCTATTGATCAAGGTTAAACATACCTAACTCATGTATAATGTAACTTAACCTATCCAAACTCAAAGGTTTAGTGAAAATGTCTGCTAATTGATGTTCAGTACTTATAAACTCAAGAATTGTATCACCCTTTTGGTAATGATCTCTCATGAAATGGTGCCTTACATCAATTTGTTTTGTCCTAGAGTGAGACACAAGGTTCTTAGAGATATTTATTGCACTAGTGTTGTCACAGTTGATTGGAACGTGCTCAAAGTCATATCCATAGTCCAAAATAGTGTGTTTCATCCACATAATTTGTTCACAGCAACTACCCGTAGCTATGTACTCTCCTTCGGTAGTGGATAATGCTACAATATTCTGCTTTTCACTACACCAAGAAACTAAGGATTTTCCCAATAAGTGACATGTTCCTGAAGCTCTTTTTTTATCCAACTTGTAACCAGCAAAATCAGCATCTGAATAACTCATTAACTCAAAGGGTTGTCCTTTTGTGTAAAACAAACCTATGTTTTCAGTATGTTTAAGATACTTAAAAAATCGTTTAACAACAAGTAAATGAGATTCTTTTGGATTAGATAGAAATCTTGCACACATACACACACTAAACTTGATATCTGGTCGACTAGCAGTAAGGTAAAGTAAGCTTCCAATCATACCTCTGTAATTGGTTTGATCCACTAGTTTCCCAGTTTCATCTAAATCCAATTTACAAACAGTACTCATAGGAGTTTCACCTTCCTTAATACTATCCAAACCAAAACGTTTTAAGAGTTCATTTTTATATTTACTTTGATTAAATATAATACAATCTTTATTTTGGAAAACTTAAAATCCAAATAAATATTTAAGTTCTCCCATTAAACTCATTTCAAACTCATTTTTCATACATTTTGAAAAATCAGTACATAAAGAGTGTTTGGAAGATCCAAAAATAATATCATCAACACAAATTTGTACTATTAAAACATCTTTAGAAATTCTTTTAATAAAATGAGTTGGATCAACAATCCCTTTAGTAAAACTTTTTGAAATAAGAAAATTACTAAGTCTGTCATACCATGTTCTTGGAGCTTGTTTTAAACCATATAATGCTTTAGAAAGTTTAAAAACTTGATTTGGAAAATGGGGATTAGTAAATCCAGGTGCTTGTTCAACAAAAACATCTTCAACAATAAAACCATTTATAAAATCACTTTTGACATCCATTTGATATAACATGAAATTTAGATGAGCAGCATATGCAAGTTATATCTTAATGGCTTCTAATATGGCTATAGGTGCAAAGGTTTCCTCATAGTTTATACCGTCCTCTTGACTATATCCTTGTGCAACTAGCCTAGCTTTGTTTCTGACTATGTTTCCCGACTCATCAACTTTGTTTCTAAAAACCCATTTTGTGTATATTGTTAAAGTTTCCTAGGTCTATCAACTAATTCCCAGACTTTTTTTCATTCAAATTGATTTAACTCTTCTAGCATAGACATTACCCAAAATTCATCATTGATAGCATCATTGACATATTTGTGTTCTAGCTACGAACGAAAGGCTTGATGTTCAACCTGATTTCATAGAGAAGCCCTAGTCTGTGTCCCTCTATCAATATTAACAATGACATCATCCAAAGGATGATTCTTTATAATCCTTGTTGATCTATTAGAGGTAGGACTAGAAATTTCTGGTTCATCTATAGGTTCGGGTTCCATAGTAGTAGATTCTAGAATATGTCCAGAACTGGATGTTTTTACAGCAGGTTCTTTAGATTTATCATTATGGTCCATAACAGTCAAATCTTCCTCAGGATTTTGATGAGAGGTTTTTGGCTCATGTGGATCAGTTTCATCAAAGATGATGTGAACAGATTCTTCCACACATTTGGTTCTTTTATTAAAGACTCTATAGGATTTTCTAGTTAAATAATAACCATGAAAAATTCCTTCATCACTCTTAGAATCAAACTTGTCCAGATTAACATTTGTATTAACAATAAAAACATTGCACCCAAAGACTCTAAAGTAATTAACTTTTGGTTTTCTATTATTCCATAACTCATATGGGGTCCTCTTAAGAACTGGTCTAATTAATACTCTATTATTGATACAACAAGTTGTATTTATAGCTTCATCCCAAAAGTAAATAGGCAAGTCATACACATTAAGAATGGTTCTAGCTATTTCTTGAAGGGTTTTATTCCTTATTTCGACCACACCATTCTGCTGAGGTGTTCTAGGAGCATAAAAGTTGTGACTATAGCCATTGTGTGAGAAATAAGATTCAAACTCTTGATTTTCAAACTCACTGCCATGATCACTTCTCTGGGTTTTAATCTTAAGTCCACTAAGGTTTTCTACAGATTTGGAGTATTTAACAAAGTAAGAACAAGCTTCACTTTTGTGAGCTAATAAGTATACCCAAGTATATCTAGAAAAGTTATCTACTAGAACATAGACATAGTGCTTCCAATTTAAAGTAGAAACTCTTGAAGGTCCAAACAAATCCATCTGAAACAACTCGAGAGGTTGAAAAGTTGAAAATTCATTCTTTTATTTAAAAGAAACATTATATTGCTTTCCCTTTTGATAGTAATTACAAACATTGTTATTTGGGAATTCAAGTTTAGGTAGGTCTCTAACTAAGTTCTTCCTAGTTAATTTTCTAAGTGGATAGATGTTGTAGTGTCCTAATCTTCTGTGCCAAAGCCAAGACTCTTTATGAAAAGCATTTAAATGCATAAAATTTTTCTTAGCTAAAGAATTTAAATCAACTGCATAAACATTTTCATTTCATAAAGCAGATAATACAAAAAAAATTAGAATTAAAAACTTTGAAAGAATAATTTTCAAATTTCACATTAAAACCATCACATAATTGAGAAATACATAACATGTTATACTTAAGTCCATCAACAAATAAAACTTTGGAAATTAAAACTGAATCAGAGTTATCAATCTGGACTAGGACAATGATTTTTCCTTTAGAATTATCACCAAAGGTGACATGGCCTCTATAAACAATTATTAAACTCTTGAAAGATGAATAATCTCCAGACATATGCCTTGAGAGTCCACTTTCCAAGTACCATACCATCTTGTGAGAAATCGTTAAGAATGTTTCCTACAAAACCGATTTAGATAGGAAATGATTTTGGTACCCAGATCTTCTTGGGTCCAGAAAGGTTAGAAATCAAAGCTTTAGGTACCAATATTTGTCTTATGGGTTTCATATAATTTACAGAATCAATGAATTTTGAAAGATAAACTTTATTTGGTCTATAACCATATGAATTCCTGGTTGAAGCATAGGGATTTCCAGAGCTTGAACTAGCAGTATTCTGTCTAGATTTAGGAATAAATATATTCTTAATAAGCTGTCTATGTCCAGGTTTGTAGCCTATTCTAGTAGTGTATTTTGGTGCCACCTGATTTCCTAGAATTTGAGTTAGTGTATCCTTTCCATTTGTGAACTTCTGTAACTCTATTCTAAGGTTCTTATTTGAGATTTTCAGTTCTGTATTTTCATTTAACAGTTGAGCATTTTTCTCTTTTTCAATAGTATGTTCAGTTTTAACAGAAGTAGTGAGAGCATGTTGTTTCTTCAATGATTTGTATTTATCCTTAAGTTCATTGCATGTCTCTTCCAGCATATTACAGTATTCAAATAGGTCATATTTAGACATATTTTAATCATTGTCTGAGTCATTGTTATTTCCAGAATAATAATCATTTAGTATAGGGGAAATAGGCACCTCAGATGTATTGGTCATAAAGCACATATTGGCACGATACTTCTTAGAATTAGAAATTTTAGAATCACTTGTGTTGTCTTCAGATGCACTCCAGGTAGCCTTCATAGCTTTATTTTACTTCTTTTCCTTATAATCATATTTTTTTTTGTCTTTAAATTTTGGACAATCAACCTTGATGTGTCCTTTCCTTTTACACTCATAGCAGGCAACTTCATCACTTCTATCTGGCTTTTTCTAGCCCTTCTTCTAATGTCCCTTATTGTCATACATTCCCTTGTACTCAGATTTCCTGAAGAATTTCTTCTTCTTATAAAACTTCTTGAATCTCCTGGCTATTTGAGCCATTTCAGCAACACTGTCAGAGTCTAAATATTCACTTGTTGAACTTTCAGTTTGTATTTTTATTTTCTTCTTGTCTTTCGTCTTAGAGGCAGTAGACTTAAAAGATATATATATTCTCTTAGGTTCATCATCTTCCTCCTTATTCACCTTGAGTTCTTTTTCATACATCATTAATTTACCAGTATGCTCTTTTATAGGCAGTGCTCCAATGCCACATGACTCTGGGATTGAAACAGAAGTACCCCTCCATCGTTCTAATAGACATCTCAGTATCCTCATAATTTGATCCTTAGCTGGAACAACTTTTCCAAGTGAATTAATTGTATTGACTATGTCATTGAACCTGAGATACATATCAGAAATAGGTTCATCAGTCGTCATTTTAAAATTATCATATTTAGTAGTATAAGTATTTAATATCATTTCTTTAACATTGGTTGTTCCTTCCTGAGAAACACCCAGAGTATCCCATATTTAAAAATCTGTTTTGCAAGCATAAATTCTATTACACTCTTCATCTCCTAAAGCATAGTACATGGCAGTTATGGATTTACAGTTATTATTGTAAGCAGTATTTGTAGGTTCATCCCAAGTTGTTCTTTGAGTTTCTGGAATTTTATATTGAGATTCTATAGCAGTCCAAATATCAAAACCAATGCTTTCTAAATGAATTTTCATTTTCAGTTTCCACTGGGCATAATTTGTGTCATTGAAGAAAGGTGGATGGTTAGTAGTAGCACCCTTTAGTCTATTATCCATAGGTAGATTTTAGACAATAGTTTTAAAGAGGTAAAATTTAGAACTAACAGAAATTTAAGATCTTTAAAGATGCAACTAAAATCACAGTTGAAACAAAAACACAGTATTTCAAAAATCCTTTAACAAAAACAACACCTTTGATACCAAATGTTGGTTGGAGTGGATACTCAAGAGGGGGTGAATTGAGTTCCAATAATGATATATGACAAAAATTATAACAATTATTATTGATAATATATATATATATATATAAATTTCTCTTCTATCTTTCAATATGATATGAAAATGGATACCATGTTTATCCACATGTACGACCAATCATATAAATGAAAGGTGTATTTAATTTAAAACTTCTCCCATATATAGAGTATTATGGATAAATATATACTAAATATATATCATATTTATATATTTTTTTGCATTATCAAAATTTTTAAATCATGATCATTGTGAGTAGATAAAAAATAATAAATAAAAACTTGTATGAAAAAGAAAGACATAATGACATGAAACGTGATTTTATAATGTTATTCTTAAAAAATGGTTATAAAATGTTCCTAAGAAAACTATATACACTATGATATATAAATATATGATTATATTGATTTATGATATTTATAATAAAATTATAGTCATTATAGATGATTTTTCAACATGTATAAATGAAGTCTAGAATTATGTTATGGGAAATCCATCTCACTTTTTTACTTTCATGAGACACATGACATATAAACCACCTATTTATTTTATATATTATATTTAATTAACATGTATAAATTTTATGATTCATATCAAATAACATATTGGTATTTACATAAAAAAAATTCATCTCTCTTTCATTGGGTTATAACTTTAATGATTCCATAACAGTACATTGTTTTAGTCACTATTTTCCTTCTATGAGACACATGTTATGGTATGCACCTATATTATTTTTTGATGTTTATATAATTACAATTAAATAAGATATAAAATTAAATTCCCTATTTATGTAATATTTTTTTCTTCCTTAAAATATATTCTATCATGAGGATTGTCATTAAATGTTACCATAGTTGGATTATTCTATTGCAATAATCACATCATTTATATCGATTGTTTATGATTATTATTCAATTTATGAATTCTTATGATCCATATCTCAAGAATTATCATGTTTTTTTTATCCTAAATTGTTTCATTATATTTTCATGTACTGCTTCCATTTATCCAATATTTTTTTTATGTAATAAAATTATGAAATTTTTTTAGGATAATCTGACATTATATCTATATCGACAAGAAATCATTTTCATTTTATAATTATGTTTTCCAAAAAAAATCATAACTATTTTTATTTTATCCTATTACTTTGAAAATACATTTATTACCATGTATTAAAATTATTCAATTTTTTTAAAAAGAATATTCTTGTATTTTTCATAAAAATGATATTTTCTAAAAAAAAATTGATTAAAAATGATTCATCAGAATATAAAGAGTAACACCCCATAAAATAATTATTTCCTATGAGGTCTCCATTGAATATAAAGTATATTATTTTTAATAAATGAGTCCATGTATTTTAAAAACTCATTATTTTTAAATTTTATTCATGTAAAAAATGTTATTTTTTTGATTTTATAAAATACATTAACAAATAATTAAGAATATTTGCCTCAATTTGTTTTCACGGATTTTTGAATATTATAATACAATTTTTTGAAAAGGTTTTCAATGAAAATTATTTGGAAAATATTTCATGTTTTAAGAATTTAATTTCAAATAAAGGATATTTCACCACATAAATCCTATAAGTGATCTTTCAAAATACTCTTCCATCAAAGTTATAATACTTTAATATAGTGTATAATTTACTATGGATAAGATCCAAGGATTCCATTATTATTATTTCTTCTAATAGTATTTGTATAATATGATTTTTTTATGAAACCTGATTCTCTTCCATGTGTAATCTAATGTTTAAACCCACTTTTTCATGGACTATGTTATGATGAAATGATTATAAAACCTATATCTTTTCCCTAGGTTTTGATATTAGGAAATATATAAGATACTCATATCATTTCATTGGTTATGATATGACTAATGGATTATGATGTTCTGGAACCCATAAATATGGGTTTTATTATGATATGGGTGGGACCTATATCTCTGACTAATTCATAGGGTAATGGTTTATAAATCTCTCAAAATAAATAGGGATGGATTGGGTAGAAAACGATTATAGTAATACAAAGTTTCTACTAAGACTGGATGTGTTTCCTACCATATAGGTGTATCCATCTATGTGTGATCCTGATAAAAAGTAAACAATATTATATGTGAACATGATTACATTTTCAAAGTGTTATTCATGAATCAAAATACATGTTCACATTATTATAGTTTAACCTTATAACATATTCATATTGTGATGAGTGGACCTGGTAAAATGTCCATATATTTTTTCAAGGGACTGATTTCGTGTCCTTAACATAATCTGGGAAAATTTTTCTATTCAAATATATTAACAACTTTATATGATTATGTATATTCCACAATTTAATGTCCAATTAAAACTGTATGATCGCATGAATGATGTTTTTTTATTCATATATTATGGACTACCAAACATTATCCTATGATTAATTTTAATGAACATTTATAGACATGTTTTAGTTTTCCTATGTTATTCTCATGATCTCACATCCTTATGATTTTTTCATGTCAATGTATATTGATTTTTTTCATTACTTTGAATTTTAGCTCACCCATTGTAATCTTTCCTTTCCTCAGGTTTTAATGAATGGTTTTATAAAGGGTATTACTGTAATAATATTATACTGGAGGATCTTATTTCGAGATTTTGAAGACTATTAACTATATTATAATATTAGGATTCTATGTTCCCAATGGATCTAAATTATTCTGATCCTTTTACTGTATTTGTGTAATGTATTTCATTTTCATATAAAAATATATAATTTCCATGTATGTTAATCTTGGGTCACTATAGTTGTTATAAAATGAAAGTAATAGTAAAATATTTGAAAATAGGATGAGAAAACAGTTGTTATATCTTTATTGATATTTATAAGTATATTAATTGAATGTCACTTTAATTATTTGTAAATATTATTTAACATATAATAATGTTTTTTTGAATTTAGGTAATGGATTATGAGAGTTGTTTCCTTATAATAAAACAGTTTCTAGATATTACAACAATATATGGACCTGGAAAAGATTTACATAGGGGTAAAAAAAATAAAAACATAGTATTGAGCTAGAATTCATCCGAAACGGGTGCACTATAATTGGTGTTGTTGCACAACTAGTTTTACAAACTAGGGGGATATCATTTGAAAGTCACAATACAATTATGAACCATTACAAAAGTATTCAAATAAGAGCTTAATATTAATATCCAAGGATAAAATTGTGAATATTATTGTGTAATTATTTATACATCTTATAAATTAATTTTTTATGATTATGTGGTTCCCCACTATGATTAGTGTTTCCCACACAATGTATTTAGTTTTAGTCAATGAATATAATCATAAGGTAAATTTTAAATAATTAATATCATGGAAAATGAAATAATACCCCTCTTGAGTAAACAAATTTAATGGGATATAAAATGAAAATATTCATTCCTATTCTCAAAAAAAAATTCTCATGTTATGAATTATTAAGAACAAAAAAACAAGAAAAGAAAAGAATTGGGTTCTCTTGATTTTTCCTTGAGTAAGCACCCACCACCTTTTTGGATTCCACTAAACCATTATTCGAAGAGTAATGCATCGATTCCACTGATTATATATTTTATATTCTCTAGTGTTAATATTATGAAAATGTAAATTTGGATGTATACTATCTACAAGTTGAGGCAAACCAATGGTGGAATATTCTATAAAAAACATGGGTATAATATCAAATTTACACCATAATATGGGACGAGTTTAAAAGATTATTTTATAATTTGTAATCTCTGCATATTAATCTTACAGAAATAGAGGTGTAATTACTTGAGAATAATCATAAGGATAATGAATACATAGGATATTTTGAGGAACAATTTACAAGACATGCAAGGTACACTTTAAGAATTATGATTTATCCTAAAATTGAGGTTGATTGATTCATTATTTTCATGAAACCGGTTCTAGGAAAGGCAATATATACTTGGGAATTCATATTCAATGAATAATTCATTCAACGTCTACTATAAGTAGAGATTAAATATTTAAACCCTATAGGTCTCCGTAATTAGTAATATAAAATGATGTTCCACGGAAAACATTATGATATTTCATATAGTGGAATGAAAAATCACTAATCTCATACTTCATAATACTATAGGAAGGAGAACAAAAAAAATTCCCAAAATAGAAAAAGGTGATTTAGGTTTAGGAAGCCAAATATTCAATAAATATAATGTATTAGTGACACAAAGAGGTCAATAAATAAAATGATGAGGGGGATTGAGATCTTATAAAAATAAACCACTAACAATTTTTTGTTTCATGTGCATGGAATTTTGGAATTATGAGAACCAATTCCTCAATCCATGGATAAAATGGATGATAAGGCACTATAAACTCTGAAGAAAAAGGTAATGGTAAATATTATGTGATCAAAATAGATGATGATAATAAAGATAATTATGGGAAACTTACCCTCCACTGTTTAATTTGGAATTTCAAGTTTGATTTTAGGTGAATAATTTATATAAAAATCTTATTTTCCATCTGTTGGTAAAATTTCATGTGATTATATACATGGATTTGGATGATATTAAATCACATATTCCATAAGTATAAGGATGAACACAATTTTCCAATAAAATTTTATAAGGAATAAAGAAATGTATGTTATCAATATGGTTTTATGGTATTTCCGGATTTCACCACGTTTCTATAGAAAATATAATGAATGAACTGTCATGTTTTTATGTGATAATCATGTAATACATTATGATATATGGGGTATCAATGATAATATTAATTTGATAAATATTATGAAATTATTTCTAAAGTATTGTATTTATAACTTTGGGATTGGAAAATATATTAACTATTTATGAAATTGATTATGTTAAACACTTACCAGGGATTTAATGATCAATATATTGTTTCATCACATGAAGATTTATGTATATTTTATACATATTTATAATAATTCTATTCAAATTATAAAAATATAAAAGTAGAATCAATTATTATTCTATTTATTGATATTAGGATCCATTAGTGATTCATAGAAAACAAATTAATCTTCATTTATTTGAGTAAGATATAAAGTGAAATATGATGATGCTTAACTAGAAGATGATATTGTGATTATTTAAAGGTATGATATCAAGTTACAATTTCTTCTATTGAAAATATATATGATGAATAAAAACTATAATTTGTGCTATTTGTAATGGGCTATTTGCGGCGGGATCCCGTCACAAATAAGCTTTAGCGATGGGGCCCCGTCACATATAGCCTGTTCTAGAAAACGACATCATAAATTCATTTTTTTGCGACGAGCCCATCACAAAAATGTTTTTTGGGATGGGGAAGTTCCCCATCGCAAATAAGTCACCAATTATATACATTATATATATATAAACGTTTTGCGATGGTGAACTTTACCAGGAAAAATATGTTTCTGATTATATACATTATATATAAATAAACCTTTTACGACTGGCCCGTCACAAATAGTATTTGTGACGGGCCATTGGATCCATCGCAAATACTATTTAAAAATATATATTTATACTATTTGCGATGGGATCCCATCGAAATAGGTCCCATCGAAAATATTAACTGAAAATAAAAAATATATTTAATAAAATTATAATTAATGAAAAAATATTATTAATATTATTAAATTAATATAATAATAAAAAATGTTATAATTCTCAATATTCTCAAAAACAATATAAAAAATTCATAAATATTATTATTATTATTATTAGTAAAATAAACCAACATTAAAAAATATAACACTAAAAAGTATATTTAATAAAATTATGATTAATGAGAAAATATTATTAATGTTATAAAAATATGAAATAAAAATATATTTTTTCTCAATATTCACAATAAAAATATTATTATTATTATTATTAAAATAAATAAACAGTAAAAATTATATTAGTAATAATATTTAATAAAATAATAAAAAAAATCAATTATGCAATATTCATTTTAATATAAAAGAAAGAAACTGAAAATACTTCATTTTCTAACAAATCTTGAATTCAAATGTTTTTAACATAATAAAATAACTAGGGGTCCTCTTTTGGAGAAGGTGGAGGAGATGTAGGAGATGGTGGAAGAAACATCATTGCTAAACTATGAGTCAAATGAAGCATTTACTCCATATACTCATAGTGATGTCGCTGACATCACTACATCTCCTCATCGTGATGCTGCTATTGCTGACACATCTCTTCATGATGCTTTTAAAAACACTCTATATGCTCTGTCTGAGTTCGAAACAACTCTTGAAACTATGAGGCAGAAGATGATGCCTCTCCACGAGATCCACTCGAGCTAGACGATGATATCACAACAGTACCATAATATGTACCAGGTGTCACATGAGAGTCGACACCAACTTCCCGGCCCTTCTCAAAGCCATACTGAGTCACCTGCATCCATGCCGCCTCATAGAAATAGTGGGCACTGGTCTAATCAGTCGCCTCATCCTGACTCCCAGCCTATATCTGAGAGGTCGTAGCCTCATATGACTCTCTCAATTCCAATTCGAAATTAAAATTGTGAAAATATTATATGTTGTTTATTGTAAAACAGAAAAAATACTAACCACAATCCGATGATGGCGATCACCTCTAATCACTCCAGTGACTAGATCACTGTATATCATCCGAGAAACATCGTACTCTGTAATATCAGGATACTCAATTTCATATAAATATATAAAATAAACTATATATATAACATTATATAAAATATTATAAAAAGATACTTACAAGATGCCCTCTATGCGTACTGAATATACGACTACCAGCTTGATGCATCACGTATTGTCTCCCCTAGTTCTGTCGACCCACTGAATACTTTATCTGAAATCCACCACCCAACTAGTGTAAACATAATCCATCATGAGATGAAATATACTCTGGTCGGTGGGCTATACTTGACTCATCAAAATCTGTCAGTCCTTCTTTATTAAAGGTCGTACTTCTCAAATTGTGCAAAACGTAACAGAAACAGTCATCCATAGACGCCTATGATGTCGCGTGGATAGCATCATGAATTATATCATTGATGGGATACCATAAATCCTTCAAATAATTTATATTATCAAGTTATTAATAAAATAAACTTCAAGATATATATTATTTATTTATGTACCAGCCAATGATTGAACATGTCATCCTGCACATTAATGAGTATCAATTCCCATGTAATCCATGGCTGTGAAAAATAATTGCGCTAGATTGTGCTCTCTTGTCCAAAAGCTACATGTGACAAAGTATGACAAAATAACAAATAATCAAACTATTAGAATATATATAAAAATTAATAAATAATATCTAAAATATATAAGTTACCATACCTCTGTTTGCATGGATCGAAGCCAAGATGTGGACATCGCTCGGGGATATGGTCAGGAATCATTAGTCGCAGAAGACCACTCCCCCTCCATGTACCCCCTGAACTGCCAGTATTCTTAGGGTTAGATGATCATAAATCCCCCACATCCAATGTTAGCTCAGCCTCATATAACTCATGAAATAGATTAGGGTCCATCTGAAACACAAAATGATTGTTGTTAGCATATAGTTGAAAATAACTATTATACATAGATATATATTAGTTATGATTATAACCAGCATTTAACTATGTCAATGTTCACATCATCATAATCTTCATATCAGACGATGTCAATGTCTTCATATTCCTCCTCAGCATCATCAATATTTATACGAGTTTTAGTTTAATCATCTTTGGTCATTTGAAATTAATTTGTAACATCATTAACATCTTCGTCACCATTGACACTTAGCTGTGGGGTGTCATCGTCGATATTCATGTCTCTTGGTTAAAAATATGGATTTTGAGTAGTCTCTTGAAAAATTTCAATTCCTTCCACTTCAATGGAACCACATTCAGTTTGAGTAAACAGATTTTCCCTAGATTTTATTTTTGTTATGCTCCACCAATCACTCAGGTTACTTGAAGTAGATAATTTCTTTGTGTAATAAATTTGATGTGCATGTTGATCTAGTAAAAATGGTTCATTTAATACAAGAAGACTTCTATATTTAATAGTGAAAATTCCATGAGTTGGATGAACACACAAGCCTCTCTCAGTATCCAACCACTGACATTTAAACATCATTATGTAATTCTATCCTAGATAACACAGCTCAATAATTTCATCCAAAATGTCGTAAAAGTCAACTTTAGTTTCTCTATGATGTGATCCTCTTAAACAAACATCACTATTAATTGTTTTTTTTATTCCTCATATTCCCATGTATGAAATCAAAAACCATTCACCGCTTATGCATTATAATATTTAACCATTTTAGATGGTAGTTTACTCAATATAAACTATTGATTATCAATTTTATCAGTATGTTGATACACCTAAATATTTTTATAACTATTATTAATAAAATAAATATTAAACTAAATTGATATAAACCATCAATAATTTATGTTACCAGTTTTTGAAAAAAATGGAGATTTTTTTTTCTACGTTCTTTAAGAGAAGCTACTATAATTTTTTGAAGTTGTTTCTTGGTTTGATTATTATAAAACCTAAAATTAAATAAGTTTACATACTGTAACATAAATTATAGAATAATTGATAGAAGAACTCATAGTACAAATGATTCTATTTATTCACTATTGAGAAGAACATATGTATAAGCTCTGTGATGTTCATCATCTGATAGCCATCATTCTTGAACTCCACCAAAGCCAAGATTTTGCTGATTAAAAATTGATAATTGATTATACATTTCATCATTAACATTTCCATTGTTCCATTCCATGCGGTTGTGTTTTTATGTGTATTCAGATTCAAAATATTGTGAGCATAAAAAGAAATTTTCTCTTGCAAATAAGCTTTAGTAATTGAGCCTTCAACAAATGCTTTGTTAAGTACATTTTTCTTTAAATTAAACATGCATCTCTCGAAAGGGTACATCCATCGAAACATTACTAGACCTCAATATAAAGAATCATGTGAAAAATATAATATCAGATGTTCCATTGAGTTAATGAAATATGGTAGAATGATTTTTCTAGTTTACATATAATTACATCAATATCTTCTTCTCGTTGTATGAGCACATCCAAGACTATTTTCACTGCAGAAATGTCTCGAATAATATATGATATGTCTATTATCGAATCCAAAATCATAGAATTCAACAAACCTTTGAATCCAATTGGAATAATACATTCCATTATAACATGACAAACATTACTTTTTAATCCAAAAATATGACAATTCTTAACACATCTACCCAAATTGGATGAATAACCACCTGGAAGTCTCAAATGTGCATTCCACTGACAAAATAATAAGAAACTCTCTTTGGATTGTGTTTAAGATGATTTTGGCTTCATTAACCTCTGTGATCTGACATTTTCAAATAGTTCAAGTTCGGGTCACCTGTAAATTTGGGCAAGATCTAATCATGATTTTACAGTATCTTTGGTCTTACCTGGTGTATCTAAAACATTATGAAATAAATTATCAAAATAATTCTTCTCAATATGCATGAAATCCAACATGTGGTGGACCAACAAATCAGACTAATATGGGAGATCCCAAAGAATGCTATGTTTTAACCAATTACGTTCTTTCCCAAAGGCATGGATTTTCTGTTGGTTTACCATTGGCACAAATTTGATAGGAGGTAATTAAAATACAACTCATTTTAACTCCGTACATGAGATAATATTTGGAGGTTCATCCCTATTAATTATACCTTTTCAGAAATGAGATTTTTTCCTTCAAAAAGGATGGTCGGGTGGAAGAACTCTGCGATGATAGTCAAAATAGAAAAATTCTTTTTCCATTGATGAGCATAAAGGATTTGTTGTCTTTCATACAGTATGGATATGATTTCAAAGCATGTGTACTGTATCCAGATAACATGCCATATTCTAGAAAGTCAATAATCATCCACATCTATAGAGCTTTTATTATAAAATTCTGCTTCGCAACAATATCAAATGTACTAACACCGTTACTCCTTAATGCATTTAACTCATCAATCAATGGTTTCAAATAAACATCAATTTTCTTTTTTGGATTCCCTGAGATTAGTAAGGTCAAAAAGATATAGGGCTCCTTCATCAAAATCTATGGAGGTAAATTGTATGGAGTTATAAAGATAGGACAATAGGAATACAGACTACCATAAGAACCAAATAGACAAAAACTATCATAAGAAAGACCTAATCGCACGTTTTGGGATTCTAAAGTAAAAGGAAAATGAAGACTGTCAAAATGTTTCCACGAATCTCCATCGGATAGAATATTCAATATTTTATCGGTTGAAATATTGGTTTTGTTCCATGACATCATTGATGTTGTGTTCTGAGATATAAATAAACGATGCAACCAGGGTGTAAGGTGAAAATATCTCAATTTTTTTATAGTATTCAATCAAGACATCCCTGGTTGAGCTTCTTTATACCTCAACTTTCCACATGTGTGACATCTATCCAATGACACATTTTCGCCAAAATATAAGATTCAATCATTTTCACATGCATGATTCTTTTGATAACTAAGGCCTAGATTACGAAACAACATCTTTCTCTCATAGTAATTTTCTGGGATCACATTTCATTTAGGTAACAGTGTTTTAACCAAATAAAATTTTTGATCAAAACATTTGTTTGACATTTCATTATCTGATTTAGTAGACATAAATTCTATAACTACTTCTAATTTTCCTATATTGAAACAAAGATACAAGGCAATCTCATAAGACCTCAACAACACATAAAATTTTGATGGTGCCTACTCAGAAGTTAAATCAATATCATCTTGAGTTTTAGTTTGTTGAACATA
Organism: Viscum album; assembly: GCA_963277665.1. Taxonomy (NCBI): domain Eukaryota; kingdom Viridiplantae; phylum Streptophyta; class Magnoliopsida; order Santalales; family Viscaceae; genus Viscum; species Viscum album. The sequence continues at coordinate 1,478,932,021 of OY728136.1, forward strand.
TGGACCTGCAACATCATGTAATAAATTTTAAAACTGTGATGGATCTGGAATCAAGTTATTAGTATCTTATCTTGAATGGTGTTCACTGTGTTGATACCAAAAAATATAATTTGGATAAAAACTAATGCACAAGAGATGTCCCCCAACCTTGATAAATATGTCAAACATTCTTAGAGAATTTTTTTTACAAGGTCACTTAATTGTGCCTTCTGAATCATATTCTTATTTTAATGTTACAAATGATAAGAATGTTTCAACACCCTCAATATATATAGGATTTAAACGAAAACCGTTTGGATTTCTGCACTGATTTATCCAAGAATGATCAACTAATATTAACTAATTTCAATTTCCTTGTTCCTTATTTTCCTACAAAATATAAAATATTCAATATTTTTGAATAATCTGATATTATAAAAACACTATCTGGAAAAAAAAATTACAACTACATCATAAAAATTACCATTAATTTTGGGTGACACAATTTCTAATGGATTGATGGCTACTCTTTTATCTGACGGCTCATTTACTTGCATCTTTCTTACACAAAAATCACAATGAAGTATCTTCTCGGAGGTACACATATTCATTCTCATGCATATGAGATTGTATAAGTGTGCCTCCGAGCAGATTCTTCAATGTGATTTCAGTTTGAGAAAGATTCAAGTAAATGTGCCGTCAGACCAAAGAGTACCCATTTCGTCGATCAACTACTTGCAGCAATAACCACGCGAATATATGATGAGAAATGTGGTCCTACGAATGCATACTCAAAATCGTGCATACAAGATTAGATATACATAGGTAGAAGAATAATTTTCATAATGTTTTGAGTCGGTGAATGTTGAAAGAAGAAGAGTCCTCGAGCCAAATGAGTGTCGTCAATCCCGTATAAATTGTGCAAAGTAATAACATGTTATTAAAATTTATTACAATTGATATTATTCCGAATTATTCTTATTTATTACTAATTATTCATATTTATTAATAATTATTCCTAATTATTCCTTTTATTACCAATTATACATATTCATTACTAATTATTCTTATTTATGACTAATTATTCCTATTTATTCCTATTTATTATAAATTCATTATATTTATTCTTATTTATTATTAATAATTAGTAAGTATGTCTAATTATTACTTATTATTTTTAATTATTACAAATTATTACTAACTATTACTAATTATTAATATTTATTGCTATTTATTTCAAATTATTACTAATTATTACTAATTATTTTATTACTATTTATAACTAATTACTAATAATTACAACTAATTACTATTAATTACTACTAATTATGAATAATTACTACTAATTACTACTAATTACTGCTAATTACTACTAATTACTGCTAATTACTCCTAATTAAAACTAATTACTACTAATTACTGTTAATTAATACAAATTACTTCTATTTAGTCCTATTTAGTCCTATTTAGTCTTATTTTTTCTTATTTTTTTTAATTATTCCAAATTATTCCAAATTATTCCTATTTAGTCCAATTTATTTCTATTTATTCCAATTTATTCCTATTTATTCATATTTATTCCTATTTATTCCTATTTATTCCTATTTATTCTTATTTATAACTATATATTACTATTGACTACTATTTATTACTAGTTATTACTATTTATTACTATTTATTACTATTTATTACTATTTATTATAATTTATTATTATTTATTACTATTTATTATTAATTATTACTATTTATTAATATTTATTACAAATTATAACTAATTATTACTAATTATTACTAATTAGTACTATTTATTACTAATTATTACTAATTATTACCAGTTATTACTAATTATGACTAATTATAAATATTTATTACTATTTATTTTTATTTATTACAATTTATTACAAATTATTACTAATAATTACTAATTATTACTAATTATTACTAATTTTTAATATTTATTACTTATTATTACTAATTATTACAAATTATTACTATTTATTACTAATTTTTACTAATTTTTACTATATATTACTAATTATTACTTATTATTACTATTTATCACTATTTATTTCTATTTATTAGTATTTATTACTATTTATTACTATTTATTAGTATTTTTTACTATTTTTTACTATTAATTACTATTTATTAATATGTATTACTCTTTATTACTATTTATTACTATTTATTACTATTTATTGCTATTTATTAATATTTTTTAATAATTATTACTATTTATTACTATTTATTACTATTTATTACTATTTATTACTATTTATTAATATTTATTACTACTGATTACTATTTATTACTATTTATTACTATTTATTACTATTTATCGCTATTTATTACTATTTATTAATAATTATTACTAATTATTAACAACTATTACTAATTACTACTAATTATTACTAATTATTACTAATTATTACAAATTATTACAAATTATTACCATTTATTTCTATTTATTATAAATTATTAATAATTATTACTAATTATTACAAATTATATCATATTACTATTTATTACTTTAACATCCTGGACTTAATCAGGTATGAACCGTTTTTACTTTGTTGTAGTCTAATTAATTAAGCAACTCGGGATGCGTGTCTGTGCACCTCACTACGGGTCCCGGGCAACATTTTATTTAATTTAAATAATTTCAGACGTTTCATGAAAAATTTCAAGTCGAGCATTGGCATGGTGTTTGGGTTTTATATAAATAATTAAGGATTGAAAAAGAGTAATAAGAGATTTAAAAAAGAATTAAAAGGAAGCGGGAAAAGATAAAATGAAATTATGAAATAAAATAAAAGGGGGGTTACGGGAAAAATGAAAATAATTAAAATGGGGGATTCCCATTTTTAATTATTTTAATTATTTTTCTTTCCATTCTTTTGTTTTATTATATATTTTTATTGTATTTCCTTTTTTCCTTATCTTTTATTTTTCTCTTATTTTTCATTTCATTTCTTTTTTTTCTCTCTTTTCTTTTTTCCTCTCCTCTCTCCATCTCCCACTCATCACGTTATACCCCTCAATCTCATCACACCAACCAGCAGCCCCTTCAGAAGGTCGTTGCTCCTCCGTCTGACGTCTGATTCCTTCATCTCCATGTGCACAATAAACCTTAGAGACAAGCTAACATTGCGCAAGTGGAATCGTTCAATTACGTTTAGTATTCTGCGTGCAGTTTGACGAGGAATATTATTACCCTATTTTGGGGTTTTTCTAAAATCCTTCGTTTTCAACCGTTCTAGGTCAAATTGAAGTCTATCATGGATCGTAGAGTCATTTATGACTACAACATAGGGTGCCTACTCTCTTTCCCTCCATTTTGTTGCGATTTATAAAAAAACACACAATTGTGTCGTTAGTTGGTTCCTATTGTCTTTGTGCAACTTTACCGATTTTAATTACTTTAATGGTTTTGTTAAATTTTTACAGATTTAATCATCTTAAATTAAATTGTTTGAATGGTTGCTACAAGAACGGACACCCCTTTGGGTGTGCCGACATTGTCAGCATATTTTTCCGTTTTCCGGGTTATTAGTTTAAATAGCTGCAGGTATTACGCATCCCCTTTTTATTGATTTTATATTAAATGAATAGTTGTTTGAATTATTGCAAAAAAGTTGGACGCCCTTTTGGGCATGCCAACATGATCGGTGTATTCTGTCATTAGCCGAGTTTATTGTTTTGTAAATTGCATGTGCTGCGAAGAAACTTATTATTGTAATTAAATTAAATAAATAGTTGTTTGAACATGAACTTTAATTTTTGGATCATTAGAACTTGTTTTTCTGAACTTTTTAATATTTAAATATGCATTATCTAATGAAGTTGATATGATATGTATATTTCCTTGAAAGTTGTTGTGTTGTAATGTTTAATTTATGCCTTGTGATGCACAGGTGTATCTGGTTAGTTTTCATACTGCAACTTGACATATTGATTATGTCATATATGCTGCTGTGAAAACATTAAATAAAATCAGGGCAGTGAAAGGGTGTGGGTCATTGTTGGTGCCAAAATATTGCACGAAAGGAAGGGACGAAAAAGAAGGCCGGCCCGCTGCCTCGCGAAGCCCCGACGCCAAGCACCCTGAGCAGCGCGGTCTCGCGAAGCTCCGGAGGCGGTAACTCTCCGCGAACGCCCATGACGTTCGTGAGCCTGCCGCGAAGCTCGGGAGGCGGTGACTCTCCGTAAATGCCTATAACGTTCGCGAGCCCACCGCAAAGCTCGAGAGGTGGTAACTCTTCGCGAAGGAGTTTGACGTTCGCGAGCGCGTCACGAAGCACCTGAGGCACCGCGCGAGTTCTGCTTCGCGGCGCCCCTTCCATATAAATACAGGACTCCCCCTGAGTCCCAAGGGATGGACAATCCGACCTTGTGGCTTCTCTTCTCCCGAATCGCGAAGCACTCTTTGCCCCCGGGAATCATGAGCTCCGTGAGGTACTTCTACTTCGTGTGACGCCTTCGCTTTGACTCATTTTGAGCATCTCTTCTGAGAGGGATGCCCTTCGCCAAGCTCAAGGGCATTCGCGAAGGAAGGGGATTCCCAAGGGAACCCGGGCAGCCACGGAGTTTTTATGCTTCGCGAAACACCCAACCTGTACTAGTGATCCCTATTCCAAGGCTGGATCGCTATACATCATGAAGCACCCTGCTTCGCGAGGCACCTCTTCTTCGCGAGGCAGAGCTCATTGAATACTGTTCCACATCGCGAAGCACCCTCCACTCACACCTATGCCCTATGCAAAGGCTAAGGCACTCCGCTTCGCGAACCACACTCCTTTGCTTGGCAATTCCTCTTCCCATGCGACCCTCCAGGTATGCACGATGTGATTTCAATGTCCCACGGACAATACTACTCGTAGTGTTGCTTCGCCTAATGCTTCTTCGCATACGCACGCTAACAGCTATTGTTTTTTCGCATAGCCACGCTAACGTGGACCCCCAGATGGTTCACTTTACAACCCCCCTTGACCATGGCCTTACTGGTACCTTCCCTCCCCCAAGGACCAGAGGGTACCGGTTATGTAAGTCCAAGGGGTGTGGAGTGAACCCACCTCGTCCGAGCTGCAGGACGTTAAACTGCCAAGCACTACGTCCTCAACACTTGACGTTAAACTGTCACCCGACATCGTGCCTCTCACAAAGAGTTCCCCCAGCTCGAACATTTTTTACGCCACTCGTCTCCATAGGAGTGGAATCACCCATTCATAAGGGGTGATATCCTCGTTATTGGAGTAGCGTATATTCTCAGGAGAAGGGGGACCCTAGTCCCCCAACGGATGGCTGCATGTAGCGCCCCGACCCCAGCTACCCAGAGTCGGTGAATTACTTCGTAACACTGGCATGATCATAAAAGATCAAGTCTTGAAAGACCGATTAGTTTAGTAGCCTTGGAAACACTAGATACATTCATAAGTCTTGCATTACATCATAAAGTGAAAAACTACAATAACAAAGTCTCCATAGACCACACTCATATCCTCTTCTGACAATCTCTGTAGGTCATTCATAAAATACTTCTTCACATCCTGGAAAATATTAAAACATTGAAAGGGGTGAGCTCAGATGCTCAGTAAGGATAAAAATATTGCGGAAGCTTTCATAAATAAACATCAACATTTAAGGCAATGTATAACTAAAACAAAAGCCTTTTAAACATGAACTTCAACATAATATGGCAAAAGTAAAATGAAATAATGCCATTACATACTCACATGGATATTCTACTAGACGAATAATCACATGAAATATCAATAACCACTTTCATAATGAGGAAATGTATAATGCCAGACCTTCTGAAACATTTTGTCAAGGCCTCGGCCAAGACGTCTAAAATGATTAAGGCCTCGGCCAAAACCATAAATCAAATTGGGAAAGGGCCTCGGCCAATTCCACGTCTAGTTGTCTCATGAGACCTACCGATGCATCTAGGAGCTATAGCGGGCTCCACCCGTCACTTATTAAGTCCAATACATTCCTCATATGAATAGGTTTAAACATAACATAAATATTCGTATTAAAGCTGGCATACGAAATGTCAACAATTTCTCCATAAACTATGGATGGTATAAAAATAACACATCCACAGTCAAATATTTCACAAAATGTTCAATGGAAGATTTGTATCATAAATCAATTTCAATTAAACTTAAAACCCATCAAAGGATGTTGACATGGATGAAATCAAAGCTATTTGAGAGAAATATCTCTTTTTTTTAAATCATTTAAAAGTCCCATAATTTTATAATAATATATTTACTTTGAAAATATTCTTATAAGCTTGTAAGGGAAGCTTCTATGAAGTTATAATGGTGGAAAATAGCCGCACCCGCCGTATAAGTTAAAAAAACATTCTTACCTTAAATTTGTCAAAAAGGTCAAAAAGTACATTGTTTGGAAAATGACGGTAAGATTCCTTTCAAAAACGTATAAGGGTATAAATGACTTTAACCCATTTTCCATTTAATAGTAAATTTTTTTTGAAAGACATTTTTAAGAAATATGGATGTGGATGATAACGAGGTCCTAGTAGATAATTATGTATAAACAACCTTGCATAATGAAGAGGTTGTGAAGTAAACCCTTACCTTGTACTTTTCCTTGGTTGAGGTAGGTTAACCTCCTGTATAATGGTGAAATAATTGTTATTAAATTATACAAGAATCATATACATTCATATGATATCATATATGATCTTTTAACATTGCTTTGTTAACAATATCTTAGATTTATCGTTGTTTCGGGTGTTAACTTACTCATTTTCTTTTATATGTTTTGTTACGTAAGTCGTGTTTTTCATGGATAGGTTCTATCTTATTCATATCCATAATTTTATCATGTCCTTAAACATTATTTTTAAATCATCAAATGATAATTATACTTGAATGGATACGACGGAGAATGAATCTCATCGCGTTCGTGGAGACGGTAGTCCGTACGTACGCACGAGCGACAATATCATTATTTTGATATTAAAATAATATATAGTTGGATAGTATATCATATATACATGATCATTATCATGTTATATTTATTATTTACATGAATTACATATCATTATTATACCCACCTAAAGAATAATATATTGAATAACAATTACACCACGACGTGGAGACGGTAAGCCGTACGTACGCACGTATGGTGACATGTCATTCAAATGATGGGTAGAATACTGAATATGGTTGTTCCATATTTATAATAACATCACAGTATATAGAAGATACTGGAGTTATAATTTTAGAATTGAACTAATAAACAAAGAGGGAGTGGAAGAAGAAAGAAACATGAAAGAGGGTGATGAAAATGTTACCTCTTCTTCGGGTTCTTCCTTTTGATTTGATCAAAAGGACTCCATAGGATGGCTTTCTGACTAAAGTAAAGCTTCTAGGATGAAGGTAGGGAATTTGGGAGAGTATTTGGGCAGAGTTTTTCCGAACCAAAAGGCTTGAATGTGTGAATAAGGTGGTAGAGGTGGGGGCCTTTTATAAGAGGAGAGGAGGGGCTCTTTTGGAAAGATTGAAATGTTACATTATTATACAATGCTTTTCGGATTATAAAGGTCCCACACTTATATAATTCGTGGATAAGGTGATAAGGGTTCGAAATATACCCATCCAATAGTCTTTGGACAAGTGTAAGCCTTGGATTTTACATTATCTTTTCATTTTAGTAAAATCGTTAAATAATGAGGTCATCGCTGCATCATAATGATGTCATAAATAATTTAATTTATTTAATGTCTTAAAATTATAAAAAAACTACTATGATGTAGGAAATCTTTTTATCTTTCTAATGAATATTTATAGTCAAAATTTGGACTTGTGAAACCCCACTTAAAAACTGTTTTAGTAAAATAACTCATGTTTGTGTCAATTTAATTTTAACATTAAATAAATATATATTAATGTCATTTTCCAACTAAAGTGGCTCCATGGGGTCCCCAAGTTGACCCATGGGTTGTATTGGTCGTCCATGACTCATTCAATAGGAGTAGGACAAGTGTCAAGCTCATATCATATTATTAAAACATTATTTTTACCTTAAACTACACTAATTACCTCTAATCGCGATTAAGAACTTAAAAGTTACTATTCACCAAAAAATTATTTTAATCTCATTGAACCACATTTTACTTCTTAATGATAACCATGTATGTTGTATTTTTGAAAATAAAATCACAGAAGTGGTAATATTTCATTTTAACGAAAAATTAGTTTTTAACAACCACTTAGTGGTTTCACTATTCATCAAAAATTGAAGTTTTTCAGAATAAGGCCAAAATTTCACCATAAGCTATAATTGATATTCCGAATTCAAAAATGATGTCTATTTTACAAAATTCCAAACATATAAGTTGAATTTATTAATTTTATAATTAATTCCCACTGTTACAAAAAAATAGCGTGGTTTTAAGAAACAATTTATATCAAAAGATTGGCAATTGTTTATGTCCAATTTCAATGTTAAATTAATTCTAATGACCACCATTGGATAAAATTGTAAAAATATATTCTAATTATAATTTAAAACCACTAAATAGTATAATTTATCACAATAAATTATTTTGATTAAAAAAGTTGTTTTAAGTATTTTTCACTATTCATAAAAAAAATTGGAAGTTTTCCGAAAGTTACAAAAAATTCAACTTAGGATAATTTCGATATTATGAATACAAAAATGAAGTCCATTTTGAAATATAAAATTTCTATAAATTTAAGAAGTGGTTATTACTATTCATAACGGCCAATTTGATTAGTCGCGGTGTTTTAGAACTCGAAGTTGCGTACAATGCAAGCTATTGTATTATTGAATGAGAAGCGTATCGTGGAAGCTCGGGGTGTTACATTCTCCCCTCCTTCAATAAATTGCGTCCTCGCAATTTGAAATTTTTCGTTGAAAATAAAAGGTTGAAAAGAGAAAATACCTTTGAGGAAAACCCACATCGAAAATAAGGTTAATAAATATATAACATTAAAAGAAAGCAAGGTAAGTACAAAGGTCACCCGATATAGCCCATTCTAGGATTCTATGAAAATATGGATATGGAGGAGAAACAAACCATCAAGGTCTGATGGAGAGTTATAGAAAACAGGATTAGGAGAAAGTTTAACCATAAGAAAATCACAAACTTGTGATTGGTTAAACGGTCATTGAATCCCCTGTTGGAAATGTTAACCGACAACATTTTTGTTTTAAGTTACCTTTTATAATGTTGAGAAATTTATTTAGGAGATTTACTAAGAACGTAAGGGAATATACATACTTTTTATGTATACTTTCATTCGTTAATAAATTTTTACCACAAACCCAACTTTTACTCCAAATGGTAACGAAACTCAAAAATATTCTATTTATCCTAATTGTATAAGGTTCCAAATGTTAACACATACCATTTAGATTAGTAAAATTATTTTGTAATAACCAGGGACTTCCTGTAGGCTAGTGGTAGGAAATAAAGGTCTGTCGCACTATGATTGTGGGTTCGATTCCTGCAGCTTTTTCCGACGCGACGGGTTATGCCCCACCCTGTAGGTTGTCCTTTTCCTAAAACTTTAGTATCATAATAATCCAAAAATAATCTTCATAAATTTTTTAACCTTAAACAATACTATCCAAAGATCAACTTAATCAACTCCAACCTTTATAGTTATCCAAAATACCTCTGTCCAGACTTTCTCTAAAAGGTCTCTTAATTCCAAAATCAATTTATCGATTCCCCAAACAAAGTAAAGTTTCTCTTATTGTCACATACTAAAAATATAATTACCTTCATCATATTAAAACCTTACTAAAATCAACAAGTACTTCAGTACAATCCTTATATATATATCACATTATTCTAATAACCAAAATATCATCCATGAGTCCAAAAGCACCAATACATTAGTTATTCTGCTTCAACTGTAGTAACAGCATAAGATTGTCCTTGATCCCTTGGCCTTTTCTAAGGTAAGTTTTCCGGACACTTAGGACATTCATTTGCATAATGACCCATTTCTCTACAATTATAGCATTCAACTTTGATAGCCTCTTTCTTTCCCTTGCAATCACGAGCCTGGTGACCCTTTTCTCCACATTTATAACAAAATCCCATTCCTTTTAGACAAGTACCTGGGTGATTCCTACCACAATTATCACAGGTTGGAAATTCATTTCTACCCTTCTTCCCTGTTTCCTTATTTCCTTTCCTAGAGTTTTCAGTGGATCTCTTCTTATCTTGCTTTGATTTAAAGTCATAAGACTTAGAGAATTCCTTTTCCGTCTTGATAGCGCACGAGACAATACCTTCGTATGAAGAGAATGTTTGTGATACTAAAGCCCGACGAAGAAATGGTTTTAACCCATCAAAGAAACGATCAATCTTACTCCTTGGGTTACGTATATAATCGGCAGCATGCCTCGCTAACCTTGTAAAGTTATCCTCATACTTTGCGACATTCTCATCCTCCTTCTAACTCAGACTCAGAAATTGCCTTTCCATATCTGCTCGATGATCTCGAGGAAAGTATTTTTCTAAGCACAACTCTTTGAACTCCTGCCATTCCATGTTTGTTAATTCATCATCTTCCTTTCTGTTTTGAATTAGTGACCACCATTGATCGGCATCTCCAGTGAGGCGGTAAACTGCCATGACAACTTTCTCCCTTTCACTACTCCCCAAGGCATGGAATATTTTCTCTAAGGAATTTATCCATTGCTCAGCTACTATAGGATTTTTACTCCCATTGAAGGTTGGTGGTTGTTGCCTCATGAAACGGTCTAGCATTGATCCTCCACGTTGCGGATCAGGGTGCTCCATACGAGTAAGGTTGTTATTCATAACCTGCGTGAGTTGTCCCAGTACGGTGAGAAGCTGATTAGCACCAGTTATATCACTAGATCCACCATAATTTTTTTGAGCAGGAGGGAAATCCCTACACAGAGTGCGTGTATTGATACGGTTTCCATTCCTTCCACTAGGTGCCATTTCTAAACAATGGCATAAACTAGATTAGTTTATGAATCAAAATACATAATTCCATACTTGTAAAATACTTAACATAAATTGAACTATTTATGGATATAATCCATAATCATAAAAAGGTTTTATTTGAGGAAGTATATACTCATAACCGTTCATAGTGGTTTGTAAAGAAAATGAGAATTATCCTAAGTATATCCACCGGGAGTGTCGTAACCAAGAGTGCAGCAAGGCCCGTTGTCGTGCACCCGTTCCTGTTCGAGTCTAGCTCAAAGCGGTGTTTTCTGGTTTTACCCCTAGGAACATCTGTGCCAGAGCCACCTCTACCTGCTCGTATCCAGATAGGGATGTATTGCTCGGAAAACTCACAAAATCTGTACAATAACAAAATTTTAGGAAGTTCTTCTATACTAATCCTCAAAGTCTATCTTTGGGCTATGTTCTCTAATCAGAGTTTATCTAAATCTAGCTTCCAAGGTTAGTACTAAACTGCCTCTGATACCAACTGTAGTTCCCCGACCCCAGCTACCCAGAGTCGGTGCATTACTTCGTAACATTGGCATGATTACAAAAGATCAAGTCTTGAAAGACCGATTAGTTTAGTAGCCTTGGAAACACTAGATACATTCATAAGTCTTACATTACATCATAAAGTGAGAAACTACAATAACAAAGTCTCCATAGACCACACTCATATCCTCTTCTGACAATCCCTGTAGGTCATTCATAAAATACTTCTTCACATCCTGGAAAATATTAAAACATTGAAAGGGGTGAGCTCAGATGCTCAGTAAGGATAAAAATATTGCGGAAGATTTCATAAATAAACATCAACATTTAAGGCAATGTATAACTAAAACAAAAGCCTTTTAAACATGAACTTCAAAATAATATGGCAAAAGTAAAATTAAATAATTCCATTACATACTCACATGGATATTATACTAGACGAATAATCACATGAAATATCAATAACCACTTTCATAATGAGGAAATGTATAATGCCAGACATTCTGAAACATTTTGTCAAGGCCTCGACCAAGATGTCTAAAATGATTAAGGCCTCGGCCAAAACCATAAATCAAATTGGGAAAGGGCCTCAGCCAATTCCACGTCTAGTTGTCTCATGAGACCTATCGATGAATCGAGGAGCTATAGCGGGCTCCACCCGTCACTTATTAAGTCCAATACATTCCTCATATGAATAGGTTTAAACATAACATAAATATTCGTATTAAAGCTTGCATAAGAAATGTCAACAATTTCTCCATAAACTATGGATGGTATAAAAATAACACATCCACAGTCAAATATTTCACAAAACGTTCAATGGAAGTTTTGTATCATAAATCAATTTCAATTAAACTTAAAACCCATCAAAGGATGTTGACATGGATGAAATCAAAGCTATTTGAGAGAAATATCTCTTTTTTTTTTGAAATCATTTAAAAGTCCCATAATTATAAAATAATACATTTACTTTGAAAATATTCTTATAAGCTTGTAAGGGAAGCTTCGATGAAGTTATAATGGTGAAAAATAGCCGCACCCGCCGTATAAGTTAAAAAAACATTCTTACTTTAAATTTGTCAAAAAGGTCAAAAAGTACATTGTTTGGAAAACGACGGTAAGATTCCTTTCAAAAACTTATAAGGGTATAAATTAATTTAACCCATTATCCATTTAATAGTAAAAATGTTTTGAAAGACATTTTTAAGAAACATGGATGTGGATGATAAGGAGGTCCCAGTAGATAATTATGTATAAACAACCTTGGATAATGAAGAGGTTGTGAAGTAAACCCTTACCTTGTACTTTTCCTTGGTTGAGGTAGGTTAAACTCCTATATAATGGTGAAATAATTGTTATTAAATTATACAAGAATCATATACATTCATATGATATCATATATGATCTTTTAACATTGCTTTGTTAACAATATCTTAGATTTATCGTTGTTTCGGGTGTTAACTTACTCGTTTTATTTTATATGTTTTGTTATGTAAGTCGTGTTTTTAATGGATAGGTTGTATCTTATTCATATCCATAATGTTATCATGTCCTTAAACATTATTTTTAAATCATCAAATGATAATTATACTTGAATGGATACGACGGAGAATGAATCTCATCGCGTTCGTGGAGACGGTAGTCCGTACGTACGCACGAGCGACAATATCATTATTTTGATATTAAAATAATATATAATTGGATAGTATATCATATATACACGATCATTATCATGTTATATTTATTATTTACATGAATTACATATCATTATTATACCCACCTAAATAATAATATATTGAATAACAATTACACCACGACGTGGAGACGGTAAGCCGTACGTACGCACCTATGGTGACATGTCATTCAAATGATGGGTAGAATACTGAATATGGTTGTTACATATTTATAATAACATCACATTATATAGAAGATACTGGATTTATAATTTTATAATTGAAATAATAAACAAAGAGGGAATGGAAGAAGAAAGAAACATGAAAGAGGGTGATGAAAATGTTACCTCTTCTTCGGGTTCTTCATTTTGATTTGTTCAAAAGGACTCCATAGGATGGTTTTCTGACTAAAGTAAAGCTTCTAGGATGAAGGGAGAGAAGTTGGGAGAGTATTTGGGCAGAGTTTGGCCGAACCAAAACGCTTGAATGTGTGAATAAGGTGGTAGAGGTGGGGGCCTTTTATAAGAGGAGAGGAGGGGCTCTTTTGGAAAGATTGAAATGTTACATTATTATACAATGCTTTTCGGATTCTAAAGATCCCACACTTATATAATTCGTGGATAAGGTGATAAGGGTTCGAAATCTACCCATCCTATAGTCTTTGGACAAGTTTAAGCCTTGGATTTTACATTATCTTTTCATTTTAGTAAAATCGTTAAATAATGAGGTCATCACTGCATCATAATGATGTCATAAATAATTTAATTTATTTAATGTCTAAAAATTATAAAAAAAATACTATGATGTAGGAAATAGTTTTATCTTTCTAATTAATATTTATAGTAAAAATTTGGACTTGTGTAACACCACTTAAAAACTGTTTTAGTAAAATAACTCATGTTTGTGTCAATTTAATTTTAACATTAAATAAATATATATTAATGTCATTTTCCAACTAAAGTGGCTCCATGGGGTCCCCAAGTTGACCCATGGGTTGTATTGGTCGGCCATGACTCATCCAATATGAGTAGGACAAGTTTCAAGCTCATCTCATATTATTAAAACATTATTTTTACCTTAAACTACACTAATTACCTCTAATCGCGATTAAGAACTTAAAAGTTACTATTCACCAAAAAATTATTTTAATCTCATTGAACCACATTTTACTTATTAATGATAACCATGTATGTCGTATTTTTGAAAATCAAATCACATAAGTGGTAATATTTCATTTTAACGAAAAATTAGTTTTTAACAACCACTTAGTGGTTTCACTATTCATCAAAAATTGAAGTTTTTCAGAATAAGGCCAAAATTTCACCCTAAGCTATAATTGATATTCTTAATTTAAAAATGATGTCTATTTTAAAAAATTCCATACATATAAGTTTCATTTATTAATTTTATAATTAATTCCCGCTGTTACAAAAAAATAGCGTGTTTTTAAGAAACAATTTATATCAAAAGATTGGCAATTTTTTATGTCCAATTTCAATGTTAAATTAATTCTAATGACCACCATTGGATAAAATTGTAAAAATATATTCTAATTATACTTTAAAACCACTAAATATTATAATTTATCACAATAAATTATTTTGATTAAAAATTTTGTTTTATGTATTTTTCACTATTCATAAAAAAAATTGGAAGTTCTCAGAAAGTTACAAAAAATTCAACTTAGGATTATTTCGATATTACGAATAAAAAAATGAAGTCCATTTTGAAATATAAAATTTCTATAAATTTAAGAAGTGGTTATTACTATTCATAACGGCTACTTTGATTAGTCGCGGTGTTTTAGAACTCGAAGTTGCGTACAATGCAAGCTATTGTATTATTGAATGAGAAGCGTATCGTGGAAGCTTGGGGTGTTACACTGCACCCCTGCATCTCTGTACTTCCCCACTACCAAGGTCAATGGAGGGCGTGATAGGGAATGAGGCACCTCCCATCATTGGTCCCAAATCCATCTTTCACTGCGCTTTGTCACACTCCGGGCCTCCATCCTAGAGTAAGTCCTAGCACCATGGGCCGCCTAATGCGTAATCCCCTCTTCGCTTCACACAGACACACCCTTCGCGGTGTGATCGTCAGGTCCTCGTTGTCTCTTGTTTCTCACACCGAGCGCGACTCACGTGGGCTTAGAGTTGGCATTGGCAATGACAATACCTCGTCCAGCATGACGTTAAACTGTATTCCCTCGTCCAGCATGAAGTTAAACTGCATGCCCTTGTCCAGCATGACATTAAACTGTATGCCCGTGTCCTGCATGACATTAAACCGCACACCCATTTGAACTATGAGTTCTTTGATCCATTTCAAGGCATGGCATGTAGGAAGTCTCCACGAGGTTCAAGCCCACCCATCACCAAATTCACGTCGAGTCCTACCTGCGTCCAGGACGACGTTAAACTGCATTCCAGCGCGACGACAAGCCATTGTCACAACCCAAACTACGAGGAATTTGATCCGTGTCAAGGCATGGTACGTAGGAAGCCTCCCGGAGGTTCAATCCCAACAATCATTGGCCCAAACCGTCTCCTTGTCGGTGTTCCAAGCCCCCATTTTCAATCCGAACTACGAGGACTTTGATCCATGCCGAGACATGGTACGTAGGAAGCCTCCCAGAGGTTCAAGCCCATCTCCCATCGGACCAAGGTCCCTCATTTACATCGGTTCTCCGACACCTAACGCCCGTCATTTATTTACGTCCGGGTTCACTACCGTCCGACATGACGTTAAACTCTATTCCATCAATCCTTTGAACTACGAGGACTTTGATCCATGTCAAGGCATGGTAGGTAGGAATCCTCCCTAAGGTTCAAGCCCACCTCTCATTGGACCTCTGGGTCTACTTTCACATCGGTTCGCTGACGAATTCCATCATCCAAACTACGAGGTCTTTGATCCATGTCAAGGCATGGTATGTAGGAATCCTCCCCGAGGTTCAAGCCCACCACCCGTTGGACCAAGGTCCACCTTCACGTCGGTTCGCCAACGAAGCCCCTCTGAACTACGTGGTCTTTGATCCATGTCACGACATGGTACGTAGGAAGCCTCCCAGAGGTCCAAGCCCACCACCATTAGGACCCTCCTGGTCCTTCCCATTCACGTCAGTTCGCTGATGATGCCCATCAGACCAAGGTCCACCCTTATGCCGATTCACCGGCACCATCCCGAACTACGCGGACTTTGATTCCTTGCTATGGGGATACGTAGGAAGCCCCTTCAAGGCTCAAGACCAACTTCACCGTTACCCTTGCGACAGTTCCTTGACATTCCCCCCTCCACTTGATTCATCTATCCATCATCCACCCTGATTCTTGCCCATACCGTCATATCCCGGTGAGACAATGTCAGTACGCTCCTCTTCACAGCCGCCCATGGGCTGGTCCCGGTATCGGTACCCCTTCAAGGGAAATCCCTCAATCCGATCCATTCTAGCTAATGATCTGATCGGGCTGATCCGTCTCCGCTGGACGTTAAACTCGCAGCATACCCTGTGTTAATCACAGGAAGCTGAGGAAAACTTCAGATATGTGTCTATGGCATATAATTCCATGCGCTCGATGTGGGATGCCTCGGGCTTCCATGCCCTCGAGAAGCCCTATGACCAGGGATAATAGACAGAAACGCCGGTTCTCCATCATCTAGACATGCTACTGATTCTCAACGTGACTACACTCCCGAATTAAGGTTGCTACCCTGACCGGACCCTTTGGAATGTCCCGACAGAAGCAGTGTAATTAACTAGTGTCCATGGAAACATGACACTGGGAAGAGTTTCATGAACAACGTATTATATCTATGAGGGAGACACAGACTAGGTGACGAGTTCTGAGGAGGAATCCACAGATGGAAGAACCAACATCTCATGATCCCGTTTCGATCAAGGAGCAGACATCCCTGAATAAGGAGCGAATGCCGCCCGCCTTTGGAAAGCGCGAACGTGGGGCAACAGCGCAGTGCATCCTCCTCTGCGGACGGACGGATGCGCACGCCCCGGCGAAAGTGTCGAAAACAGAAATGGTGAACCCGACGTGAATTTCTTCTCCTCAATGTGGAGATTAGTAGCATTCGAGACACCAGTAGATGGACGTGTCACCGGATCCAGATATCTGGCGCCTGGTCCCACCAAGCATATAGCGGGCCTGTTGTGAAACTCACCGGAATTCGGGGCAGTAGAACGTGGGGAACTCTGTTTTGCATTGTGTTGGCATGGATCCTTCTTACAAACGCGGAGAATGGAAGGACGTTGGGGCACTGGTTGTCAATCCTTTTCCTCGCAGTGCTGATGATTTGATCCCTTTGCTTCCCAAGAACCAGGTTGCTGTTACAGAGACAAGATCACCACCCGCTCGCCTACGCAGAGGCAGGGGCAACACCGCCACAACCACCTCGCATAGCGCCGTTACCGCCACGACGGCCGCCACATTGTGAAATATGGGGTGCCCACGTCCCCTTTCCTCATCAGAGGTCATCCAGCGAAGGGTGATCAACAACCTCGTTTGCCAGTACGAGGAGGAAGGGGTCATCCCAACACGGGATATGGCCCGCCTGGACCTAAGGGCATCCAGGCCCCACCGTCAACACCGCCCTAACAGGCTGCGCAGGGATCCCCTGCTCCCCACCCCAACGTTCAACCGTTTCGGGAGCCTGTCCCCGGAACGCCTCGACGACTCCTCGCCTTATGCTGATGAGGCGGGCGCCGTCCGGCTCGGCCCGCTCAGGGTCCCGACCCAAGGGCTCCAGGCGAGGGCTCACGTTCGGCCGCGTCAGCGCCGCCGTCCGACTCCGTAGGAAGAGTAGGCAGGCCATGCCCCTGCACCACCTGCACCAGCTCGTCTGACCCAACGTCAGTGTCGGGCCCGGGTTGAGGACGCTCGCCCAGTTGTGTCGACGTCAACAGCTACAGTGGCCCGAGCCGCCGCTGACGTGCATCATGGAGTCCCTGCATACTCTGAGCAGGGGCACTCCTTCAGCCAACCAGGATCGAGACCCCAACTGCCCCACGAGCAGGCTGGGTTGACTCTCCGGGTTACAGGCCTGAGTGGTGACCGCCGCGAACTAACCCACGGTAATGTCCCCCCATACGGAGGCCCTCCCCATACTATTAATCCATAGAGCATGGGCCTCCCCCTGTTTGAAGCGCGTCATGGAGGAATGCCTCGTGCTACCCCCATCCCGAAAGAAGACCTGCCCAGCGGCAGTGACGCTCGGCGCGGAAACATTTCTTGCACCCACTATACCGGGTATGGAGTCCATCCTCCAACCCCCAACCACTGATCTGAAGGCACTGTCCATCCGGTCCTTCTCCAACGTGGGGGCACTCCCTACGTCCTCTCTACAATGGGCGAAGGTCCTCCTCGCCCCAGCAACTCGAGGAGTGAAGGTCAGCCTCGCTCCGCCCGCATCGACCATGGAGGTCCTCCCCATGCTCCTGCCGACTCCAACAGAGGCTCCGCCCACATGGTTGTTGTCCATGGAGGTCCTCCCCATGTGCCCTTCGACATTTTCCCTGGTGCCCCTCACACCTCGGCTATCTCGAGCGGGGCCCCTCTCCACCATGGTGCCATCGTCGCCCCGAGGCTACCTATTAGGGAATAACCGTGTCCTGAAGAGCCACCCCGGGGCAGGAGAGCGGGTCGTCGCCGCCACAAGAAGAGTCCTGGGAAGGCCCGGGTGGAGATCAAACCGGCCCATTTCTCGGATTCTGAAGCGGAATGCGATTCAGCGATGGAACCATCTCCCCGCTCCTCCGTATCAAGGACGGGGGCAGGAACCAGGCGCGTTAGCCTCATTCTCTTGAAATTCGAGGTCTACCAGATTCCCATCTACCTCCGCAGGTACATCCAGGAGGATGAAATCGTGGAAATTCCGCAGGTCTCGACCGTGCAATCACCACCATTGTCACCAAAAGCGCCCTCTACCTCTACCAGAGATCACAGAGAGCTATTTTGGGGGCCAACGGCGGCAGAGAGATGACATGACCTATCACCGGCAGCCGCGACTCCTGTTCCGGAAGCTGTGGCTATGACCCCATCGTATCGTGAAATCGTGGCCAGGTCACCTCACTCTTCAGAGGATGGCCTGGAATTCGGTGTCCAGTCAGCTCGTTCGCCATATTCTCCGCCACCGAGTTCACTATCCAAGAGGTCCGTCTCAGTACCGCTACTGGTCCCTCAGCCACCCACGATTGATGAGTGGGGAAATACAGGGCCAGACCCCGAGTCCGAACCCAGGAGCTTCTATAGTATTCTCACAGCGGATCACTTCCCGGAGAAATTCTAGCCGACGGCGGCGCTAAACATTCACGCACCAGAGTCCCTTACCGCTGAAGAAGTGGGGTGCTTTTGTCGAACCCTATGGGCGACACACTTCCACCTTCGTTATGACCGGGTGGTGTACCCCAGAAGTCGAGAGCACTTAGAAGAAATCAGCGAGCAATGCCGCCTGATCGATTTGGCCGCACTCCTTCTGGCCCAGCACCCTGAGTCACCAGGCCGTCAGAGCGCCCATCAACGGAAATGTGTTCAGAGTTTCAAAGTACTCCGCAGAGTCATCAGAGAAGCTACCCCCATGTGCAAGTCCGTGTTTGGGGACACTATGCCGCTCTCCTCTTCGACCATATCCGACGGCAGCCCGATTCGTTATGCGACATTGAGGACATGCCCTCGAGAGGGGTCGCGGTTCACATGGCTGACGTAGTGGACAGGGAAGACGAACTTGAATTCCTTGTTGGAGACTTACCCCTCGAGGGCGTACCTCCACTGCTGGACCCATCAAGGAGGGTTACCCGTCAGTAGAGGAACCTGCTAGGCCTCCTCATACCCACCGAGTGGCTGGTACTCGGTCGGAATACCGGAAAGGGTAAGGAGCACGTCGGAACTATCAAGAACTCCAACCCGTCTGCCTCTATACAGAAAACAGACGAAGATCCCGAGAAGGCCACGTTACGCCAGCAGCTTGCTGAGCAGAAGAGGTTGGTTGATGAACTCTTGGCTGATCGCGCCGTAGAGCGGCGACCCGACTTTGGTAATCCCAGGCCGGGGCAGCAGGGGCAGGAACAATTTCCCCCTGGTGAGATGCCTCTGGGAAACTCTGATCATGCTACTCCCGCAGACAGGGCTGTAGCCGGAACTTACGACAAGAGGGCGCGATACGTCTCGCCAAACCCCCCCGAACGACGGGGCAATATGAAGAATCCAGTCCGGGTTCCCCCAGTCGCCCCACAGGTTGTTCCTCCAGTCGATCCACGAGCTGCTGAAGCCATCTACCGTGTTGAAGAACCTGGCAACGCAATTGTGGTTAGGGATCCTCATCAAGACAGGGACCCCAACCTTGATGATCTTATAGCGGCACTCACAACCCGCCTCGAAGCATTGGAAACACGGTAGGTAGCGGTCCCACCGGATGGCAAGCCGTATCCCGCGTGGGTGGATGATATGCCCGCGCCCCCGGGTTTTGGGATCCCCACTTTCTTTCCCTTCAACGGGATAGGGGACCCGCTGCAGCACTTGGCTCATTTTTCATCCAGCTGTGGCCCCATGATGGGGACCCCGGCTCAGCAAGAAGCCGCCAAGCTCCGATGTTTCGTACAGATATTGGAAGGTCTAGCATTCGTCTGGTACAACCAGCTCTATATCGGATCGGTGACCGGTTGGGAGGATCTCCGCTAGAAGTTCCTATACTAGTTTAGCTCCACCACGCGAAAGACCAGCATTGCAGACCTCTTCAAGTGCAAGCAAAGGCCTGATGAGCGAGTCGCAGATTTCATCACCCGGTGGAAGGGACTTACGTATTCCATCGATATGCCACTGACTCAAGAGCAATTACTGACGATGTGTGTGGGGAATGTCAAAACGGAGCTGGTGCCCTCCCTGATTACCCAGAACTACCCTAGAGGGTTCAGATATTTCTCAGATAAGGCTCAACGCCTTGAGGAGGCTCTGCAACAGGCTAGTTAGGCACGTTCGATGATCCCAGTCAGGAGGACCGCCAGAGCCGATCCCACCGCGGTGGCCCAAATAGAATCCCCTAGGTAGCTGGAATTACTTCCAGTGGCACCATCCCCGCAACCCCGCAGAGGTCCTCCACCTCAAGCATAGGCTCCTACCCAGCAGCGACCGCCTTAGAATCGACAGGTTCCCCCGCGCAATGCGCCACCTCCACCCAGGCGAGACAATCAGGCGCCGCCTCCTCGGTAGGCCCCTCCAGTCCCTCGTCAGGGCCAGGCCCCCATGGTCCCCTATCTAGAAAGAAGGCACCAGACTTATTTGTTCAACGAAAATCAGGTCCCTAGCTACTTCTGAAGTGCTCTAGAGCAAGGGATTGTGTGCCTGCCCGAGTGCAGAAGGTCGGCAGAGGCGAATCTCACCGATCACCCCAACTACTGTACTTATCATCGGATTCTGGGGCACACCCTCAAGCAATGCTATGTGTTTAAAGACTGGATTCAAGACCAGGTCAACAACAAAAAAACCAAGTTGGGCCCGGAACCAGCACAAGTGGCGGGTGTCTTTGCAGGGTCAGAGATCGGTACCGACAGCGAAGGCGAGTGGCAGCAGGTTCCCAGCCGTGGATCCCGGAAATACGACAACTGGATGGCTCAAAAAACCATCGTCCGTGCCCATGGTATCATCGAGGCACGCCTGAAGCGGCCGGAACCTTCAGAAGAATTAGCCAGTACCTCCGCATTGCCTTCACATTCGACCTCTTCCAAAAAGGGCAAGCAGCGGCGACGCAAGAAGAAGCAACGCGCTCCGCCGGTGTCATCGTCATCCCGCACTCATGGTGACTTTATGCCCCCTGAAATGGGGATTCCTCCCAGAATCTGCCCGGTGGTGGATAACTCCTTGAGCGACATCCAGGGGTACGCTTTAGTTAACACCGTGGAGCTGGTAAAGCCCTATATGACTCCCGACGAGGGGGAACGCCAGGCGAACCTCCCCAAAATTCCTAGCCGACGTCAACGTCAATGGAATCGCAACTGCGCCGGTCATCGAGGTACGTCAGCGGGCACTTTCAGCCAATCCATGCACGCTACTGAGACCAGACAGCAGGCTCAGCGCAGAGATCAGCACACGTAACCCCATCTAACGCCCTCAGCTCTACCTCCACCACCGTTTGTGCTACTAGATCAGGGAGAGCTTCCTAGTTCGTATCAAAGTCAGTCTTGCCTGGATATAGGCCAGCCTCCGCTATCCAATCCTAGTCCGGTGACTACTCTCCAAGCTTTATCTAGTAGGCAGCAGGATGTACCCAGTACTAGCCGATCACCAGTTCAACAGGCAGGACCCGCTATGCTTCCAAATGCCGAACGACCTCTTGTAGGCAGAGGTTCACGTTTGGCAAGAAATTATGATGTTCTGAAGCACCTGGCCAGCATTCTGTCAAGGCTTTCTATCCTTGAGGCCCTTCACCAGTCATCCGAAATGCGCGAGGCACATGCTGAGGCCCTAAGGAGCCCCCTCCATTTTGAGACGGAGGTAGCAGCTACAGAAGCCTTCCATACTGAGACAATTGAGAATACCGAATTTCGGGTGGTTATCTCGTTCTCTATTGAAGATGAGGACCCTCCCATATAGGGGCATATTCGCCCACTGTACATCACTGGCCACTTCATTGGTGTGGAAGTCTGCCGCTGCCTCGTTGACACGGGTTCCGGAATCAACCTAATTCCAACTTGGACATTGAGAAAGCTGGGTCTATTTGAAGGTGATTTATCTCCCTCTGACCTCAGAATCCAGGGGTATGACAGGGCCGAGCAAACCCCAGTCGGCAAGATCTGCCTGAAGACTCAGTTCGGTGGCTTAATTTCCAGCACCGAGTTTATGGTCATCTCTCAGGACACCGCCTACAATGCGTTGATGGGTAGGCCATGGCTCCATCTGCATGCAGCTGTCCCTTCATTGTAACACCAGTGTCTCAAAAACTCACTTAACGGTCGAGTAGGCGTGCTCCAAGGAGATGCGTCTCCTTTCGCTTCTTGTGAGGCCTGCTATCTGGATGCTGGTTATTACAAAAGTAAGGATAAGCAAATCCTAGTAAGTGAGGAAGAACTCTCCCCGGTCACAAGTGATCCCGGGGCAAGCATGGATGACGCCTACATCCTCCTGATCCACCAATTGGAGGCCATGACCCCCGACATGGGGCAATGTTTTGTTGTTTCGGGTACACAAGGAAGGCATGTTACCGTGTCCAAGCGACGGTGGAAAATCACCTCGTACTCCTACATCAACCAGGCCCAGGTGATCCCGGAACCTCCTACCCTTGTACGGTACCGGAATGTCAAGCTTATGACAACGGCGGTACGCCATATGTGTCTCTTCCGCCGTGCTAGAATCCACTAACTCAGGCCGACACGTCACCACTACTTTGATATCATCAAATGTGGCCCCTTAGGCTGAAGGCCAGATGGGATATGGTCGACTGCCTTCATTGCTATGGTCTCAATGGCGAGTGAGTCTCCTGATGTGATGACCACTGCTGCCCAAGTCGGCACCAGCTGCCCCTCAGGTTTTGATAGCCCAGAAGTATCTCACGTCGTGGGAAATCCCCCCCACAGGTGGGGAGGAGGACCTGGAGGATGCTCCCCCTGCCTTTGAGGAAGGCGTCTCTACCATGGTTGATGAACTGGTACAGGTGAACCTTGGTAGCGAGGCAGATCTGAAACCCACATTGATCAGTGCAGCCATGTCCCCCGTGGAGCGGCAGCAGTACGTAGACTTCCTCAAACAACACTGTGACGTGTTTTCCTGGAGTTACAACGAGATGCCGGGACTAGATCCCCAGGTAGCCGTTCACCGTCTGGGCCTCCCGGAAAAACATCGTGGGTTTAAGCAGCCTCCCAGAAAGATGCACCCTTCTCATGGTGCTATGGTTGAGGAAGAAGGTGACAAGCTTATCAAATCCAACTTCGTTAAGGAAGTCCAGTACCCCAAGTGGCTTGCCAACATTGTGCCAGTCAAGAAGAAGAATGGGAAGATCAGAGTCTGCATCGACTTCCGCGATCTTAATCGCCACTTCCCAAAGGATGACTTCCCACTCCCGGTGACAGAGTTATTGATTGATGCCACAACCGGGTTCCAAGATCTATCTTTCATGGATGGGTATTCCGGGTACAACCATATCTGGATGGCCCCCGAGGACAAGGATTCCACTGCCTTCAGGGCTCCCCAAGGTACCTTTTGCTACCAGGTTATTCCATTCGGCTTGAAAAATGTAGGTTCCAATTATCAGAGGGCCATGCATCGCATATTCAAGCTTATTCTCGGAACATTGGTGGAATGCTACGTAGATGACCTAGTGGTGAAATCATGTCAGTGCCAAGACCATCTCAAAGACCTTGAGAAGGTGTTCGGATTCCTCCATTCCCATCACCTGAAGATGACCCCGTTGAAGTGTACCTTCGGGGTCACCTCTGGGAAGTTTATGGGCTTTGTTGTTAGATACCGAGGTATTGAGATCGACCCAGAGAAGATCAAGGCCATCAGCCAGATGCCTCCCCCGAGCAACATTCGGGAACTTCAAGGCCTCCAAGGCCACTTAGACTACATACGCCGATTCATTGCAAATCAGGCTGGAAAGTGTAATCCCTTTTCCCGGCTCATGAAGAAGGGAACCGCCAACGAATGGGATGAGGAGTGTTGGACCGCCTTCGAGGAAATCAAGCAGTACCTGCTCCAACCTCCGGTTTTGATGCAACCTGTCTTCGGAAAGTTGCTGGTCCTTTACATGACTGCCTTGGAAAGATCCCTCGGTGCATTGCTCGCCCAGAAGAATAACGAGGGTACTAAGAACAGTCTCTACTATCTTAGACGCATGCTTCTCGATACGGAGGTCAGATACTCCCCTATCGAAAAGAGCTGTCTTGCACTCGTCTTCGCTATGCAGAAGTTGCAACATTACCTGCATCACCATGAGGTGAAATTGGTCTCCCGTGTAGACCCACTGAAGTACATCCTGAACCGCCCCATGCTGACTGGCCGACTAGCACGGTGGGAGGCAATTCTCCAGCAGTTTGATATCAGGATCGTACCTCAGAAGGCCGTTATGGGACAAGCGTTTTAAGAATTTTTAGTTTCCCATCCAACCTCCGCGGATCAATCTTTGGACCTTGATTTTCCTGAGGAGATGATCCTCTCAGTCGATCATGTCATCCCGTGTTGGCAAATTTATTTTGACGGTGCCTCCCGGAGCCCTACCGGTAGGCGGCTCAACGATCCTAAGCTCAACAGATTGGGCCTGGGTATTGTCTTCATTACCCCGGCGCAAGACGTCCTACCATACTTGTTCCTGTTGTCAGAAGGTTGTACGAACAACGAGGCAGAGTACCAGTCTCTCATCACCGGTCTCGAGTTGGCCCTTGAGATCAATGTGCCCCATCTACATGTGAAGGGAGATTCCGAGATGGTAATAAAATAGGTTAATGGCGACTACGTCGTCAGGAAGTTGGAGATTGTACCATTGCTGGAGTACACCCTCTGCCTAATGGCAAAGTTCTCTTCTCGACCAGAGATTACCCATGTCCCACGGTCACAGAACGGTCAAGCAGACGCCTTGGCTGGCTTGGCCGCGTCGCTCGCAGAACCCGAGCAAGATGATTTGATCATACATGTGGAACACCGGAGAGTCATTTCCCATGTCACCCAAGAGGACAATGATGGCCTGCGGGTAAGTCATCTCACTACGGGACCCTCTACGTTAGGGGTCCCGGGTTCGTCAGACACAGTGGTCGAAGCCACTCCCGACTGGAGGGTACCTTTTTTCGAGTATCTCCAAAATGGTCGCCTCCCGGACGACCGGGCAGAGCGCGAGTGAATCCGACGCCGCGCGCTGCAATTTACCCTCTAGAGAGGCCCCAGTCTTGAACAGGTCCTCGATAAGCGGAGCTTCGATGGCAACCTCCTCTGTTGCATTCATAGAGTAGAGATTCTTCATGTTATGGAAGAGGTTCACGCATGTTCCTGTGGCTCCCATCAAGATGGGCCAATGTTTTCCCATCAAATCCGGATGTTGGGGTACTTCTGGCCCTCTATGATCCGTGATTATATTGGGTATGCCAAGAGATGACACGAATTCCAAGTTCACGCCAACTTCCTTCATCGGCCGCCGGAGCCACTCTACCCCACCAAGTACTCTTGGCCATTTGCGGTATGGGGACTTGATGTAGTGGGACCATATCCACCGGCAACAGCCCGCCAGTGTAGGTTCATCCTGACTGCTACAGATTTCTTCTCCAAGTGGGCAGAGGCAGTCCAACTCAAAGTGGTCAATGCCCGTTCCATCGTTGACTTTGTGAGCTCCAATATTATCCACCGGTTTGGGGTCCCTCACGCCATCCTCACTGATAATGGCACCAACTTCCGAGCGGCTGAACTGAAGAAATTGTACGTCAATTACGACATCCGTTCGAACCATACCTCCCGCTACCACGCGTAGGGAAACAGACAGATCGAGGTGTTCAACAAAACCCTCTCTAACATTCTGCAGAAGATGGTTGGTCAGAACAAAAAGAGTTGGCCGGATAATCTCCCTAACTCCCTCTGGGATTATCGGACGACGACTCGCAACTCTACCCAGGTGACACCATATTCCCTGGTTTATGGAGCTGAGGCCGTCCTACCCATTGAGATCCTGCTACCATCATTACGCACTATAGTCTATGATCACCAGGCATTAAATGAGGTAGAAGAAATCCGTCTAGCTGAATTAGAAGAACTGGATGAGTACCGGATTCCAGCCCTGCACAATTTGGAAAGGCATTAGGATAAGATAGCGAGGGCCTTCAACAAGAAGGTTCGTCTCAGCTCTTTTCTACAGGGTGACCTAGTACTGGCCCTTCGAGCACCAATGATCCCCGGTAGAAAACCGCCCAAGTTAGAACCCAAATGGGAAGGGCCTTATATCATCCATAAGGTTTACCCCAATGGAGCATACTCCTTGGTGACCACGGATGGAGAACGCATAACCCCACCCACCAATGCCAGGTTCCTCAAGTGGTACTTCGCCTGATCCTAAATGGTCCTGCATGACCTTAAACTGAATCTTCATCCTGCAATACGATAAACTGCAAAAGGGTCCTGCACGACCTTAAACTGCATCTTCCTCCTGCAAGATGATAAACTGCAAAATGGTCCCGCATGACCTTAAAATGCACTTTGTGGTCCAACACGACCTTAAACTGTAAGGTCTTGCACAACCTTAAACTGCATCTTCGTCTTGCAAGACAATAAACTACAGAATGGTCCGAGCTCCATGAACCTAATCTAATATCTCCTCCCGTCTTCACTGCAAGACGTTAAACCGCAAGACAGTCAGTCCTTCCTGACCGAGGCTCAGCCTCAGGACCCTTGGCCTCCTCGGTCCCACGACCCCCGTCCTTACTGCAAGATGATAAACTGTACGCCAGTCAGGTCTTCCTGACCGAGACACAGCCACAGGTCCCTTGGCCTCCTCGGACACACGACCCTCGTCTTCATCGCGAGATGTTAAAACCGCAAGCTGGTCAGGTCTCCCTGACCGCGGTCCGGCCTCATGCCCCTTGGATTTCCCCAACATACCGTTTTACGGGATTGTACGATATGTGGTGGGACTACATCCTCATTCACGTCGGATTACTTTCCGTACCTTACATATCCCCAAATGAGATGCATCCTCATCCCGCATGAAGTTAAACTGCATCTCAAGAACTACGTGTGGCTTGATTACCATATTAATGGAATACGTAGGAACGTTTGAACGCCTCATCTCGAGCCTAGCCCCATGCTTTTCTCTTCCTCTATTCCCCCTGGGAATAGTTTCCTTGGAGGATCTTTGTGTAGCGGGGAGTAGGCTTTCTTAACCCCGCTCATACAAGGGTTGTAATGGTTGCACCATGTGCCCACTCCCGTTCTTCTATCCTCCCATGTCCTCACCGCATGGCGCTAAACTGCATGGCCTTCAAGAACTACGTATGGCTTGATTCTCATCCTCATGAGATACGTAGGAACGCCCAGACATTTTTTCTATTGGCCCAGCCCAAAAGCCAAAATCATTTCCTCAGGTCAAGACATATGGAAGGGTGCACACTTTTGCCCCAACTCACATCGAGCAAGCCTCGGCCCAGCTGCACATCCCCCTGGAGATGTTTGCCTCTTTCGTGGATCAATACAGCTATGCTTCACCCACTCCTTGACTGGGATTCCATCATTTTGCACACCCGGAGGGACCCCCAAGAACAGACTGGATACTACGCCCAAGGGCTCTCCTACCGATACGGGCCAACGCCCTTGAGGGTTTTTCAAGAAACAAGCCGATACAAGTCCCGAGTTGCAAATTTGGTCAATGGTCGACGCTCATTTGTTGCTCCTATATCAGGTCACCATAGGAACGCTGTGTTTCGAACATGGTCAACAGTGTCCTGGACCTTCGGGTCTACCCTGAGATGTCCCCGGCATCGAGTGCAGTGATTCATTCTACCCCATCCCGAAGTGACAAACTTCCCTCCAAGTGGTGCTAGCGGTCGGGCCCATAGGGGTGTACGGTGTGGTGTGGGACTATGTTCTCATCCATGTCGTTATCATGTACCATGCCGTACGCCGTCCCTTACGAGGCACAGCCTCAGGCCCCTTGGCCTTCTCGGGTCCCCGACCCCCGTCCTCATGTAAGACGTTAAACTGCAGACCTGTCAGTCCTTCTTGACTGATGCCTGACCTTAGGCCTCGTGCCCTTCTCGGGACCCTCCACCCAACCTCTTACCCAGGGTGTACGGTGTGGTGTGGGACTATGTCCTCATTTACATAGGGATTAGGTACCATGTCGTACGCCTTCCCCTACGAGCACCAGCCTCAGGCCCCTTGGCCTCCTCGGGTCCCCGACCCTCATCCTCACTACAAGATGTTAAACTGCAAGCAGGTCAGGCCTTCCTGAACAATGCCTAACCATCAGGCCCCTTGGACTTTTTGGGCCCCATCCCAGGTCCACTCTTATTGGAGTGTGTGGTGTGGTGTGGAATTATGTCCACATTCATGTCGGTTTATTCATCGTACAATACACCTCCCTTGTTTGGGGGTATATTACCCCCCCCCCCCATCCTGTATGACGTTAAACTATGTTTAGAGAACTAGGTGTGGCTTGATTCCAATCCTCATGGGATACATAGGACCACCTGAATGTCTAGGATTCGGGTCCAGCCCCATATCTCAGGAATCTTCATCCCATCTTGGCCCTCTGGTATACCCTTCCTTCATCAAAGGATTATATGGTGTGGTGTAGGATTATTTCCTCATTCACGTTGGTCTCGTAATGACCACGCCATGTACCTCTCCCTCCTGAGTTGTTTCGTTGATCCATTTTCGGCGGTCCACCAATGTGGCTATGAGTACTCTGGTTCATTACCTGGAATTCCAAGCTTTATTCGGACACGACTGCACCCACTTTCCAGGCATTGTGTATCCCTGCATGAGGGCTTTCATCATCTTTCACACTCGGAGGGACCCCCAAGAACGGCCTGGATACTACGCCCAAGGGCTCTCCTACCGTTACGGGCCAACGCCCCCGAGGGTTTCGGACAACAAATCGATAAAATCCCACGTTGCAAATTTGGTCAGCGGTCGATGCTCGTTTGTTGTTCCCACCTCAGGCTAATTCGATATGGACACTGCGTTTCCACCATGGTTAACAGTTTTCCTCTACATCCACACCAATCCATTAAGCCCAAAATGTCGGGTACACAATTCACACTCATCATCACTTCACCGTGTCCATGTAGAGTCTCGGAACTCTTGGTACTTTTCCTCCGTGCACGTATGCGCGTTGTGGAAACAAGCCACGTCCAAGGTGTCCTTCGGGGCTCTCTGCCGACTCCCCTCTGATGGACTCACCATGTGTTGCGATAAGGATCTCCCCCCCCTTGTTTCCAACACAGAGTTTAACTCACGTGGGCTTAGGGATCGGGATGACGTCTGTGCTAACTTGGGAGGTTGTTACTATTCATAGTCCGAGCTCTAAGATCATAAACTAAGATCCATCAGGAACTACGTTCATCTTGATTCCCATCCTCATGGGATACGTAGGACCGCCCAGACACCTTGTCTTCGGGTACAACCCATTTAGGGAGCAAGTCTCTCCCCCCTGTTTCAACTCTTACCTCTATATAGGCCCCTCGGCCTAAGGTCTCCCTCTCCGAGTGGCGTACAATGTGATGTGGGATCATGTCTCCATCAATTGTGTTTTATAACACTATGCACGTTCCCCGCCTAGCATCGTCTCTGCTACGTCTGCGCTACATGATGATAAAATGCATGCTTGGTCCTATCATACGACCCTAAACTGTGACACTATCGTCCTAGCCGCATGATGAAAAACGACACTACATTGTGGTGACCTCATTGTAGAGGACATAACGTTCGGTATTGGTCACGTGCCATGCCATTTGTCAATGCCCATCACGGCTTGATCCTTGTGGCGACACCATGACCTACTACTCTAGGCCTGTTGCTTCACAAAAAAAACCACTCACCTTAATGGACAAACAAGATTTATCAAATTCCTCTTCTTTTAGTGCAAGGTCCACGGCCGCACTCCCCTTTTCCCATGGCACTGGTATTTTACCATGTCACCTTTAAGAACTACCTATGGCTTGATTCTCATCCTCATGAGATACGTAGGAGCGCCTGGGCACTTCCCCGTGGGCCCAGCCTAACCTTTGTGTTCGGTCCCTCGACTCGAGCATTTTACCCAGAGAACGCATGCTAAGGAGGGCTTAGGTCCTCTTTCACGTCGGGTTTTATTGCCATGTGTCTCCTACTCCCTTTACCCATTTATAGTCTAAGGTCCATCAAGAACTACGTGAGGATTTATTCTCATCCTTATGAGATATGTAGGAGTGCCTGGGCACTTCCCCGCGGGCCCCGCCTAACTTTCGCTTTTCGTCCCTTGACCTAAAAACTCTCACAAGGGGGTCATACAGTGTGATATGGGATTACGCCCTCATTCACGTCAGGTTGTTCACCTCACCATACACATCCCCTATTCCCATTCACGCCAGGTGTTTGAGTTACTCCACCATGTACCTCTTATGTCTCCTCCCATCTATGGTCTGAATTCTACAACCCTAAACTATAATCTCCCTATGGGAAAGGAATCTTCCCCCTCTATCCAATACGTCTCGTTGTCATATTCAGATGTGTTTTGAGAAAGAGCCCGAAGTGTGGGATTTTCAAAGGGACATCCTCCTCATCCCATGACCATGCTTCGTGAGCTCACTAATTGGATCCTCATCCTCTTCCACATCCAAAAGGACCCTCGGATGACATGGATAATAGGCTTAAGGGCTCTCCATGAATTCTGGACCTAAGGGTCCTCCAATCGTTTCGAGCCAACGTCTCTACGGATATTTGACAAAATTTGTGACATGGTCCCGTGTTTCGAACATGGTCAATGGTCAACCTTCATTTGTTTGTCCCCATTCTAGGCTAACGCTATATGGATGCTGGGTTTCCGCCATGGTAAACAGTTATCCTCCATCGTCACGCTGCCATCATCGTGATCTGAATCTTGAGCGACATGATTCACACATTTCCACTTCCTCATGTTCAAGTGGAATTCCATCATACTCGGCTCGTTCTCTTCGCGCATCTAGGTGCGCTAAATGATCGTGTTAGTTTCATTGGGTCGGTATTCACCGAGCGTCCCTTTTCCCTAACCTGCCGCTTTTTCTATTGGGAAATTCCCACCACTACTGCTAGTTTCCCACACCGAGAACGACTCACGTGGGCTTTGTAGTTTTGGCGGGATGTGTACCAACACGGCCATGCTTCTCATCGTCCCGCATGACGTTAAACTGCACTTTCAGAACTACGTATGGCTTGATTACCATCCTCATGGGGTACGTAGGAACGCCCGACCACTGGGCTTCGGGCCCAGCCTAATCCTCACTCTTGGTCCCTCGACCTGAAGAGTTTCCTCCGGGGGGTACGTGGTGTGATTTGGACTCCATGTCCTCATTCACGTTGGTTTCATATCTACCGTGCCACACGCTCCCTGAGATCTTCCCTTTTATTCCACGTCCAATCGTATGACGTTAAACTACAGGAGTCCATGTGTCCTCAACGCATGACACTAAACTGCGGTTCTACCCTGAACAAGTTCAGGATGCCCCATGTTAATCATGGGATGCACCAGAGCCTCTGCTAGAGAGGATTTCACTGGTCAGTGTTGGTCTATGACTACACTGTGATTCCAGAACTACGTACGGCTTGATTCCCATCCTCATGGGATATGTAGAGACACCCAAGCATTTCACCTTGGGTCCCACCCCAGGAATCGCAAAATCATGTTCCTACCCATTTCCGGCCCTCTGGCCTGACCCCTCGGGGGGAACTATGTAGCTGCAATTTTTCCCTGAACAAGTTCAGGATGCCCCAAGATCCCATTTGGAAGTGACAGACCCCTTTGCCAGAGAGGCCCTGTCCCAAAGAAGGAATGATGCATGATCAAACCGATGCACCCATCTGGTGTACTCCCACCACGATGGTGTAACTACCTAAGTGTTGGATTCTATTCGGACAAAACATTACTCCATATTCCACACTTTGTGTGCCCCTTATTCATACCCTCGTCCCTTTTCATGTCTCACGGGACCCCCTAATGGCCTGGTCTCATGCCGCATCGGCTCACCTACCATCCTGGGGCAATGTTCCGGAAGACTGGTCATGTTTGGAAGGACCCCCTAATAGTACGGATGTTTGACCTATGGTCCTCTAACTGTCTTGGGTCAATTTCCTGAAAGATTGACCGATAATATTTGTGACATGGTCCCATGTTTCGAACATGGTCAACAGTTGACCCTCATTTTTGTCCCCATTACAGGCTAACGCAGTAAGGATGCTGCTTATCCACCATGGTTAACGGTTGTCCTTTATTGTCACGCCATCCCCATAGTGCTCCGAATCTTGGGCATCGTAATTCACGCTTCCCATTTCTGTCTATTCGGACTAATTCCAGTGTCCCTGGCGTTGCACCGTTCATGCATGAGGGCATGCTGAAGAAATGGTAATTCGGTTGTCCTAAAAAGTTCCTTCCCGGTCAGGCCCCACCTATCTTTCAGAAATCCGGACTGGTAATCCAAATCCCGGATGCCCGGAGCATTGTCTCCACTCCTATGTTAGGTGGGACGAGAAGGTAGTTGTCTCCTGTTTCTCACATCGGGCTCGACCTACATGGGCTTGGGGAATTATTGACAAATGTCCCATAAACATTGTCGCGATGTAACGAGGCGATTCAAACAGTGGAAATCGTGCGTGCTACGGCATTCAAAACAAAGAAAGAAGAAATTGAAGCACGAAAGTACCAATAAAAGGTTTTTGGTTTGTTACAATAGCTGGGGGTCGACTCCCCCCATGGACGGGTTGACCCCGTCAAATGAGCGTTGCAGCTCAGCCACCCGTTGGCTTGTGGCGTCCAAGGCTTGCTGCCGCTGACTCAGCTCCCGCTCCTCCTCAGCAGCGGCGGGGCACAGTTCGTCAGCCTTGGCTTTGGCCCTCTCTACTCCAGCTTGAACGGCAGCCATCTTTCCAGAGGCCTGCCTCATATGCTCTTCTACCTCTGCCAGATGGGCCTTCAACCATGAGATCGGCTCAGATTTTGCATTAAGAGAGGCTGAAAGCTCATCTTCCCGGGTCTGCATCTGTTGGACCTCGCTTTCAGCCTCATGGAGCTTCTTGATGCTGGTCGCCTTCCTCCGCTGCCAGCCCACGCTGAGCCCACGATCATGCTCCCGGATCTTCTCAGCCATAAGATCTCGGAGGAGTGCATGAGGACGTTGGGCATCCACTCCCCTAGCGCACAGTTCGTGCAACCACGAGCAGAGTCTGTCCATTTCGGCCAACCATTGAGCTTGGGGGGTGTCCTTGATAAAGTGCGTGATTAGCTTCCACGACCGACGGCGGACTATGCTGATGTCTTCCTCGTCGGAGGTCGTTTCGTCCCAGTCTGCGCGATTGGCAGGCTCGTATACAGGATAAGCCAGCAAGAAATCCTCGGCAGGATCTATATCTGGTGTTGAATCCACTACGACATCTGGCACCGAAGCATGCGTGACAGGACTGGGACCGACTGGTTGATCCTCTTCATCGGAGTCCACCTCAATGACTTCGGGCACGACCCTACTGGTGGTCTTGTCAGTGATGATGTGTGTTGCAGCTCGAGGAGATGGGGGGACTATCGCCACCATCACCGGCATGCCCTTAGGAGGGACACCACCAGACATCCCGACTAGTCTTGCCACAGTAGCCCACACCAGTCGGAGAACTATACAACAGAGAGGGACATAAATGTTAGCTGGCATAGTCTACATATGACGATAAGGAAACCGCTAGAGGAAACTTACGGAGATCAACCTCCGGGCTCTGCTCTTGAGCTGGTACTGACGGGACCCCAAGGCGAGGCCCTCCGTATACTATTGGAAGATCTAGAGATTTTGGAGGAGCCACCTCGGGTGCTCTGGTCCCACCAGACGCGGAACTGGACGCAGCCATAGGTGCGGGTTCTGAAGGTCCCGCATCATTACCGGCCGAGTGGAGAGAACGAGGCCTGCGAACTAGTTCCTCCTACATGGCTCAAACATCGGTGAGAAGTCCATAGTGGCCCAAGAACGGACCATAAGGAATGAAGTTCAGAATTATACCTTGAGAGCCACTGCGAAATCGTCGGAATCTGAGCCTTGATTTCCGACCTCGCCCTCCTCCAACGGGCTCCCTCCTCCAGCCTCATCCTCCCGAGAAGAGTCCTCTGATTCTTACAGCATGGGGAAGCGCTCCCTCAGATCAGCAGCCGATAACTGTGGGGGGACCATTTGATTCAACAGTACCCTCACCCGGTATGTCATTGGGCGAGGGACACCACTAGAGTGGACGTAATCCTCCAGCTCGTCCAGGTATTGCTCTGCCTCTACCAGAGATGCCATGAATCCAGCCCGGACTGGGCCTATTCCCGGTAATTCCATGACGAGGCGATTTAGGTGGGCCCATATCTCAGATGGGCTGAGGAATTGCCAGTTGACATCCCAAATGTCCCAGGCTTCCGGGAAGACAGCATCCTATGCCATGTCGATATGACGCAGGCGCTTCCCCGGAGCCTGAGTGGATATCCTACAAAATACCCTTGGTGGCTACCGCTCCGGATGGCCCTGCTCTTCCGGAATCACCAGATCCGCCATTGCTGACATACCCTCGACCGGTGCGGGTCTCGCAGCCATGGCAGCCCCGCCACCGCGAGAGGCCCTAGCTGCCCTCTGACCCCGACCTCGAGATAGAGGGGGCTCGCCGTCACTGGCCTGAATAGTTGGTTGCTTCACCATCTCCCCTGGATAACCAGCATCCCAACTAAGGGCATACTCCCTCACCAATCCGAAAGCGGTGGTGGATGGAGGAAATGCAATTCGCATCTTCCCATCTTCCCGTGTGAACATGAGCCACAGCTGCCTCATCACACACGGGTGCTCCTCGTGACGCACCTCCCAGTAGACCAACGGGGTTAGCCACTGGAGGCACTATAACTGCCTCGCAAACTGATGCGGGGTGTACGGTTCGCAGAGTGGCTCACGATCTACTCGTGCCACCAAAACTCCACCTCGAAAGGCCAGGAGGTAAGCCCGATGTTCTTTTGTTCCCCACTCGTCGTCAGTAAGTATTCCCGTCGGCAATGGGAAGGGGTGGAAATTAAACTCATCCGCCCTCCACACCTGATTCAACACCATTGACATGGCTAGTTTAAATGGGAAGCTCCCGACCACATTCAGGATGGAGGGGCAGAAATTTGATCCCGGTGGCGAAATAGGGTTTGGATACTCATAAATCCCCCTGATGTGCGCTGCGATCCACCCATACAGAAGGTCGAAAGGCCCGCATATCATTGGAGGCTTCTTGCCCTCACTAATGTGCCACAACATTCTGTACAGTTTGGAGAGCATTAGAATCCCCAGATTGATCTGCTTCCCAATGTCCAACATGGACGCCATAATAAACGAGCTGGGTCGCACCCCCATGCTTGTATCCCTCACCGCTAGAATCCAACCACAGATGAGAGCCACGATGAATGCCGCCAGCCTGACTATCAGCTGTTGTTCAGTGCTGACACTGAAACCCCAAGTCTTCCATTGGCTGTCCTCCAAGACCCGCCAATACAAGTGCCTCGTACCCCGTTGGGCTGCCCTCAGAAAAGTGGGAGGCCTCGGAGGGAACTCTAGATTCTCTGGGAAATTCAGGAAGCACTTGAACCATCTCCTAAAGTGGACATCCCTCACTGCCTCCTTGTCCTCTCCAGGGATGAGTTCCATCAGCGCTGACGCCAGTCGCGACATTTGCTCTGTATCCTCCCACGCGCTCATGATGGGGAGGAACTCATCATACATGGCCCCCAGGATCAGAACCCTAGAAATCTGGTAGACATCCCATAGGTTGATTCCCACCTCCCCGTGATGCAGGTGAAAGGTATTGGTCCTAGACGACCATCTTCCCAGCAATTCTGGCATCAGTTGTTTCGGTTGGAAAATATGGAATTGGGAGGCCCATGCCGCCTCATATAACCCCACTCTACTCAGCTCGGCCCCAAATTCCTCGCATGAGGTGCCTACCCAATAGGCCCAGGCCCAGTCATCAGTGAAGATGCCGCCTTGGTGTAGGTACCACTCATCGGACCATCCTTTCTTCGAATCCTGCAAAGACAACTTCAGAATGGTACGGTAGAGAGGAGGGGACGTCTCCGGTTGTAGTGGCCTCCCGTCAATATCGTTAACATGGTTGTAGAGACAGTCAGTAGTGATGAGTGTGAAGTCCTCCTGCGCATGACCATCGGCCGCACTGAACCATTGGTGCTGACATGGTGTGCTCCGGAACCAGCAAGCTGGTTTGTCACTACCTACCTCAGTGATGAAGATGTCATCCCTCAACCCGAAGTCGTACAATGGCAGCTTCTTACACTGCGGATAATTCTTCTGACCCTGCAATAGAAGATCTGTCAATGAAGCGTGGTCTGAATGGCTTCGGACCATCTCCCCAAGGCCTAGACAGTTGGCCATCTCATCTCGACGGGTGGCATCTGCAAGCACCCCCAATACAGCTTCTTGATGGGCGATTTCAATTACGACACTCAGAAAAGAATTTTTTCAGAATGGATCGCGAAGCCGGATCGCGAAGCCAAATCGCGAAGGTCAGTCGCGAGACCAAGCTGCGAAGTCTGGCCTAGGACGGCAAACAGGAGTTCGCTTGGCGCGGTCGCGAAGTTAGAGACCCGCGGTTCACCGCGAAGATCGATTCTTGGAGAGCAGGCACAGAGTACGCGGAGCTTCGCGAAATCGATCGCACAATAAGACAAAGAAATATCGTAAAGACAAAAGAGGTCGACCCCCCTATTTGTAGGCGGCGACCTCGGAGCATCGCGGCGCGTCCGGATCCGTGGCCCTGGTCAGCACCACGGGCCCTCTTCGCGAAGCTGCTTCATGAAACTGCCGAAAATTTTGGCGATTTTCCCTCAGACATTGACCCTTCACCCTCTACGACTCCAAGTCTAAGGGGGGGAATTTTTTGGCACCAAAATATTGCACGAAAGGAAGGGAAGAAAAAGAAGGTCGGCCCGCTGCCTCGCGAAGCCCCGACACGAAGCACCCCGAGCAGCGCTGTCTCGCGATGCTCGGGAGGCGGTAACTCTCTGCGAACGAGTTTGACGTTCACGAGCGCGCCACGAAGCACCTGAGGCGGCACGTGAGTTCTGCTTCTCGTTTCCCCTTCCCTATAAATACTGGACTCCCCCTGAGTCCCAAGGGACGGACAATCCGACCTTTCGGCTTCTCCTCACCCGAATCATGAAGCACTCTTTGCCCCCAGGAATCATGAGCTCCGCGAGGTACTTCTACTTCGCGTTACACCTTCGCTTTGACACATTTTGAGCCCCACTTCCGAGAGGGATGCCCTTCGCGAAGCTCAAGGGCATTCGCAAAGGTAGGGGATTCCCAAGGGAACCCGGGTAGCCGCGGAGCATTTATGCTTCGCGAAACACCCATCCTGTACTAGTGATCCCTATGCCAAGGCAGGATCGCTACACATCGCGAAGCACACTGCTTCTCAGCACCCTGCTTCGCAAGGCACCTCTTCTTCGCAAGGCAGTGCTCCACGAATATGGTTCCACTTTGCGAAGCACCTTCCACTCACACCTATGACCTATGCTAAGGCTAAGGCACTCCGCTTCGTGAAGCACACGTCTTTTCATGGCAATTCCTCTTCCCGTGCGACCCTCCAGGTATGCATGATGTGATTTCAATGTCCCATGGACAATACTACTCGTAGCGTTGCTTCGCCTAATGGTTCTTCGCATAGGCACGCTAACGGCTATTGATTCTTCCCATAGCCACACTAACGTGGACCCC
This sequence comes from Viscum album, assembly GCA_963277665.1. Lineage (NCBI taxonomy): Eukaryota > Viridiplantae > Streptophyta > Magnoliopsida > Santalales > Viscaceae > Viscum > Viscum album. The sequence continues at coordinate 1,478,970,572 of OY728136.1, forward strand.
CCGATGGTTCACTTTACAACCCCCCTTGACCATGGTCTTACTGGTACCTTCCCTCCCCCAAGGACCAGAGGGTACTGGTTATGTATGTCCTAGGGGTGTGGAGTGAACCCACCTCGTCTGGGATGCAGGACGTTAAACTGCCAAGCACCGCGTCCTCAACAAAAGACGTTAAACTGTGACCCGACCTCGTGCCTCTCACGAAGGGTTCCCCCAGCTCGAACATTTTTACGCCACTCGTCTCCATAGGAGTGGAATCACCCATTCACAAGGGATGATATCCTCTTTATTGGAGTGGTGTATGTTCTCTGGAGAAGGGCGACCCTAGTCCCCCAACGAATGGTTGCACCCCTGCATCTCCATAATTCCCCACTACCAAGGTCAGTGGAGGGAGTGATAGGGAATGAGGCACCTCCCATCATTGGTCCCAAATCCCTCTTTCCCTGCACTTTGTTGCACTTCGGGCCTCCATCATGGAGTAAGTCCAAGCACCATGGGCCGCCTAATGCGTAATCCCCTCTTCACTTCACACGGACACACCCTTCGCAGCGTGATCGCCAGGTCCTTACTGTCTCTTGTTTCTCACACTGAGCACGACTCACATGGGATTAGAGTTGGCATTGGCCATGACAATACCTCGTCCAACATGACGTTAAACTGTATGCCCTCGTCCAGCATGACGTTAAACTGCATGCCCTCGTCCAGCATGACGTTAAACTGTATGACCTTGTCCTGCATGACATTAAACCGTGCACCCATTTGAACTATGAGGTCTTCGATCCATGTCAAGGCATGGTACGTACGAAGCCTCCACGACGTTCAAGCCCACCCGTCACCAAATTCATGTCGAGTCCTACCTGTATCCAGCACGACGTTAAACTGCATTCCAGCCCGACGACAAGCCGTTGTCACAACCCGAACTACAAGGACTATGATCTGTGTCAAGACATGGTACATAGGAAGCCTCCCTGAGGTTCAAGCCCAAAAATCATTGGCCCAAGCCGTCTCCTTGTTGGTGTTCCAATACCCCATTTTCAATCCGAACTACGAGGACTTTGATCCATGCCAAGGCATGGTACGTAGGAAGCCTCCCAGAGGTTCAAGCCCATCTTCCATCGGACCAAGGTCCCTCATTTACGTCAGTTCGCAGACACTCAACACCCGTCATTTATTCACTTCAGGGTTCACTACCATCCGGCATGACGTTAAACTATATTCCATCAATCCTTTGAACTACGAGGACTTTGATCCATGTCAAGGCATGGTACGTAGGAAGCCTCCCCGAGGTTCAAGCCCACCTCTCATTGGACCCCTGGGTCTACTTTCATGTCGGTTCGCTGACAAATTCCATCATCCGAACTATGAGGTCTTTGATCCATGTCAAGGCATGGTACGTAGGAAGCCTCCCCGAGGTTCAATCCCCCCACCCATCGGACCAAGGTCCACCTTCACGTCGGTTCGCCGACGAATCCCCTCTGAACTACGTGGTCTTTGATCCATGTCATGACATGGTATGTAGGAAGCCTCCCCGAGGTCCAAGCCCACCACCATTAGGACTCTCCTGGTCATCCCCATTGAAGTCAGTTCGCTGATGATACCCATCGGACCAAGGACCACCGTTATGCCGGTTCACCGGCACCATCCCGAACTACGCAGACTTTGATTCCCTGCTATGGGGATACGTAGGAATCCCCTTCAAGGCTCAAGCCCAACTTCACCGTTTCCCTTGCGATGGTTCCTTGCCATTCCCCCCTCCACATCATTCGTCTATCCATCATCCACCCTGATTCTCACCCAGACCGTCATATCCCGGTGAGACAATGTCGGTACGCTCCTCTTCACAGCCGTCCATGGGCTGGTCCCGGTATCGGCACCCCTTCAAGGGAAATACCTCAATCTGATCCATTCTAGCTAATGCTCTGGTCTGGCTGATCCGTCTCCACTGGACGTTAAACTCGCAGCATACCCTGTGTTAATCACAGGAAGCTGAGGAAAACCTCAGATATGTGTTTATGGAATATAATTCCCCGTGCTCGATGTGGGATTCCTCGGGCTTCCACGCCCTCGAGAAGCCCTATGACCAGGGATAATAGACAGACACGCCAGTTCCCCAGCATCCAGACACGCTACTGATGTCTCAACGTGACTACTCTCCCGACTGAAGGTTGCTGCCCTGACCGGACCCTTTGGAATGTCCCAAAAGAAGCAGTGTAATTAACAGGTGTCCATGGAAACATGGCACTGAGAAGAGTTTCATGATCAACGCATTAAATATATGAGGGAGACCCGGACTAGGTGATGAGTTCTGAGGAGGAATCCACAGAAGGAAGAACCAACATCACATCATCCCATTTCGATCAAGGAGAAGACATCCCTGAATAAGGAGTGAATGCCGCCTGCCTTTGGAAAGCGGGAACGCGGGGCAACAGCGCAGCGCGTCCTCCTCCGCAGACGGACGGATGCACGTAGCCCAGTGAAAGCGTCAGAAAGAGTCATGTATTAAGGGAAATGCTTAGATCCTCCATTATAGATGGGTTACCTCTATGTGACGGGGGGTGGTGTCGTTGGATTATCCAGACGGATACTTCCTTGGAATTTCTAATACTTCTGAGTGATACCAGTTCCAAAAGGGCCCATTGGAACTAATCTGTTGGCAATGTGGCTAAGCAAGCCTCGAATGACACTCAACCCCTTTTTTCGAGATCAGGACAAACTCAGGGTAAAGTTATGCCTCGGGCGATACTTGGTCTTTTGAATGATTACCTTGGATGGGTTCAATGGCATTGGATAAATTGACGGATGTTCCATAGCGATAACTTTGGGACGAGATCATACTCCAACTCTCAACTTGAACCTTAAATAATGATGCACTTAAGGTATATGTTTTGGTAATTGTGTCTATTGAGAGTTGAGATATTTCCCCTGATTTGTGGTTGTGTGCCTGGTTGACATTGGAATTGAACTCCAACTTAAAGCACAACCTTGGGGTATACTTTTTTCTTGCTTTTACCTTGATTTCTCAGTTATATATATATATATATATATATATATATATGCGTGTTTGTACATTTCTGCTGATAGGTAACCATTCAGTCTACTATCTTAGGGTGATGCAAGTGACCAGGCACATGTGCCATTTGGGACCCAGGATGACTTATTTATTTCATCGCACTGAAATTAATTTATTTGAAATGGTTATATAATGGAACACTGCATTTTTATTTTTACACGAAATGGAAAGGTTTAAACATCGTGGGTGTCGGCCTATTGGGATAATATATCACAACCTGCTCAGTTATCTTGACACCCGAGTAGATTACATGCTCGTAGGTATTGACTAGGGGAAGTGTGTGGCTTTCGATGCTTGACTGTTAATTACTGCTAAGGGTAGAGACTGGGGTAGAGAACTGGGCCTTGCTCGCGATGCCATTGCTTCTAGTGTCTTTTCTTTTAGTTGACAGTGTGTTTGAGTTCTCTTTTCCGTACTTTTATTTTAGACTCATATCATGGCATGGAACTCTTTTGTGAGTTTCCTCACTTGGTTTTTATTATTCTGTGGGATTATTTGTATTTCTTCAGCTGCAGTTTATTTATTCACATGCTTCTGCTACTTATAATTTTTCAATGTTTACTTACACTATGATATTATCCTTTGATTATGAGGGAATATCCTCCCCCACAGACACACAAGGGCCCTCACTACTAGTTGGTAGCCTCTAGTGTTCGGGGAGATGCACTTGAGGTTCTGTGACCCACCGATCCGGCCACCGTCTTAGAGGTGAGTCGGGTCGGGACGTTACAATGTGGTATCATAGGTGGTTTTTCCTTTTCTCTTACTATTTGGGTTATACATGATACTAGGATATAGGGATTGGGGATGTACATTGTGCTTGGACGTAGCTAACCCATGTACAGGGGAAAAATTCAAATTCCTAGGCTGGGATTGCAGTTATTGATTATGCCAGTTAATGTTGACATGATTTCACCTTGGGTGACTCACTTGTATTGCATTGTTATTGTGCTGGTATTATTGAAATAATGGGTTTACCATTGTAGCCCAGTGATACGAGGACAAAACATCCCATGCATGATGATAGGCGTTATAGGATTTAAATGCCAGACATATTGCCATGCCATATCTACTTTCAGCATGCATTTTCCTGTCGCATGTGAGTGTTGTTATACCTAGTTGTAGAATTTGGAATAGTTGGTTTATTAAATATAAAGTTGTGTTAGTCTATTATATTTTAGCCTGACTCAATGTAGGAGTGGGCTGTATAATTGTTTAGTAATCCTTTTTAGTTGTCTCTTCTATATCAAAACCCAGCTGTTGAGGCATGTTGTCAATTATTTAGTGCTCAGAGGCAGGCTATGTAACTAACCTCTTTTCACCCAACTTGTTTTCTCATCTTCTTTACTCCTTGTCAAAGGGTGTGTTTGGTTGTTGTAGAAAAATGCTATTGTGACGTATTAATGTTGTGTCTCAGGAGAGTGGCAATGAGCACATTCCAGAGATAGTCTATCCTGAACCACCAGTGGTTCCTCTCATAGAGCCTCCTGTGTAACTACCTCCTGTCGATCTTCTGAGGGACCATGACCCTCAATTTAGGGATAGTCCCCTCAGGTTTATACAGTCGGTTTAGAATATTCTTAGACCTGCCTAGTCTATAAAAAACCTTACGTGAGAATTTCTACAGCAGCACCCCCACCTTCTCGGGGAGTGGCGCCCCTTATGCTGCAGAATCATGTATAGAAGTTGTATGGTCTATCGTCAGCCACGCTGAGACACCTCCAGAGTGAAGGGTGAAGCTTACAGGCATCATGCATCATGACACTGCCAAACGCTGGTGGGACGTTGTTTTTCAGGCTGAGCAGGCCAGTGACATGGCTTGGGCCGATTTTCTTGTAGCCTTCTACAGTACATTTTTTCTGAAAACTCTGAGAGATGATCATATGCGAGAGTTCCTACATCTTCAGTAGGGCTCTATGAATGTGTTAAAGTATTCTACTCATTTCACGGAACATCAGCATTTTACCCCATCTTTGACTGGAGTCGCACAGACTACTAAGAGGTGTTTGAAGGAAGGAATTGAGTATACTATCCACTCGCAGGTGAATATCACATGTTTGATGACTGTTACAAATATCATAAATTAGTCTCTAATCTCATAGTGAAATGTCATGGAAGCTAAACCAGGGAGCGAGGGAAGTTCAATTCTGAGACAGGGTGATGGATATTCAGGCAGTAGGAAATGACATTTTGAAAGTGCATATGGGGGAATCATAGCCAAATAGCAAATCTTGGTAGCTCTATCACATGTTATCTTTGCGGCAGGGATGGTCACTAGAATCTGCAGTGCATGAGAGATACGAAGGAGTGCCGAGCCTGAGGCAGGATGGGTCACATTAAGCATTTCTACCATTACTTCTCTTTAGTTTCCAATGGTAGAGGATCCACACCTCTACCACCTTCAGGTATGGGATCTATGACTCCACAACAGTCTAGAAGTTCTTTTTCCACCGGTCGATCTGGCTGAAGAAATAGAGGAGGTCATGTTCAAGGAAATTTTGTTCAAGACTATCAGTGTCAGAACAATGGACCTGCTCAGGACAACTAGGTTGCGTATCAGGGTCGTGGATCAGGTCCCATGTATGCGGTCCAATCAGTACAAGAGGAGCAGAGTGCAGGGCCATATACTGTTAGAGGTACTATTCTCGTAGCCTCTACTTTAGTCTCTGAACTTTTTGATACTGTTGCATCACACTCCTTTATATTTGTTGTTGTTGTTGAATGTCTTGGTTTTCCAATTGAGTACCAATGCGACATCATGCCTCTTGAAACTCGGCATGGTGTTAGGACAGAGTTCATACGGCAGTTCCAAGAGTCCCCTCTCGAGAAATGCAAGTACCATTGTGATTGGAATTTCTAAATCCTCAATATGTTTGGCATTGAAGTCATTCTTGGTATGAACTAGGTTTCTCCTTACTGTTCCCAAGTAGATTGTTATCGCTGTCGGGTGCCTTTTACATCTCCCGAGGGTGACACATATCATCGCATAGGGGAATGAGATCTACTAGAAGACCATGCTAAGGCTGAATACGTAGGGTTGGGCAGAGTGATAGCTCAGTTAGAATGTCTCTTCATGAGTGAGTAGGGAACACAACTCTAACCTCACAAGTAAATGAAGAATAAAATATTTTCATATTTATTAATATTTGTGAATTAAATATTAATTTTACATTAAAGGGGTTTCTATGTTCGATAGCATACCTGATACGCAACAACCGGTTTCCTTGGAATCTTACGTTTCACACTAATAATATAATATTATTATTTCAAATTGTAGTGAGCTTCTAGCCATTGTAATGGAGGGAATGAACAAAAATAACTACAATATGATTATACATGATTGTTAAATGTATTTACATTTATACAATAAAAAGCTAGAGGCTTAAAATGTGAGTTAATATAATATTAGGCATAATTTACATTAAATGGCCGATTTATCGCCTTTTAATGGAGAACAATTTTTAAATCTAGTTTTGGTCACTTTAATACATTCTATATGACCAAAAAAAATCCTTCTCTAGAATGGGGATATCAAAATTTACTTTGCATATATTTTTGTAATTTTTCCGATAAAGTTCATTTTTTAATGAATAGTGAAAATATTGTATTTTAATTCAAAAGTTCCTTTTAATCTAATTTATTTATATGGTTAAATTATTTTTTAATTGATTTTAAATTGAAATAAATATATATTATTACCATTTAATCCAATGTTGGTCATTGTAAATAATTTCACTTTGAAATTGGACATAAACAAGTATCAATATTTTGATAGTTATTGTTTCTTAAAAACACATTATTTGTTTTGATAATGTGAAATAATTTTAAAATTAATTAATGCCACTTCTATGTTTTGAATTTGAAAAACTAGAAATCGTTTTTGAATTCAGAACATAAAATATAGATTAGGCTAAATTTTTGGTATTTTTATGAAAAACTTCAATTTTTGACGAATAGTGAAACCACTTGGTGGTAGTTAAAAAAACTGACTTTTTCATTTAAAAAATTTTTTACTACTTCTGTGAATTGAATTTCAAAAATCCAACATACATAGTATTTATCAAGAAGTAAAATTTGGTTCAATAAGATGAAAATAATTTTTGGTGAATAGTAACTTTTGACTTTTATTTACTGCGGTTAAAGGTAAATAGGGTAATTCAAGGTAAAAAGAATATCATAATAATTCAAAATTACCTTAACACTTGTCCAAACATTACTGGTTGAGTCATTAACGACCATGGGAATCTTTGGGTCGATTTTTGGACCCCATTAGGCCACTTGGGAGTGAAAATGACAATTAAGATTATTTAATTTAATGTGAAGACAAAATGGACATTAACAAAAATCCTTTAGTAATTAATTTTTATATGGTGTTATATAAGTCCTATTTTAGACTACAAATATTATTTGGAAAGATAAAAATATTTAATACATGATTTTATTTGTTTTATAATTTTTAGAAATTAAAAAAATTAAATTATTTGTCACACAATAATGATGCAGTATTTACCTCATTAATAAATGATTTAAATAAATAAGATTATAATGATTAAAGTATTATCCAAAACATGTCCAATTATGATTGGATGATTTTATTTAGAATATGAGTCATCGTATCCTCGACCATAATGATTTTTGGACCATTAGAAACCTAATATCATTATATTATAAAATAATATTTTCACACTTTCCTAAAGAGCCCCTCCTCACCCTTATAAATGGAGTCCACTTCTAACCAATTCCTCAAACCAGTCAAGCCATTTGGCTCGTCCAAAGACTGAAAAATTAAGCTACCTACATCCCTATACTCCTCCTAGAAGCCTTACATTAGGTAGAAGGCACCTCAAGAAGTCCTTTTGTTCAAACCAAAAAGAGTTACCCAAATTAAAGGTAACTGTTTCTCTTAAATTGTTTTTATTAATTTTACTTCTCCTACCCATAAAATCTTTTTATTCTTTTATTTTGTAACAACACAAGTAACATAAATATACTAGGATGTTATTATGAGAAATATTCTAACTACACTTACACTAAACTCTATCTAATGGATAAAGAACATAATGTTTCTGTGGATGACAAACTAACACCTCAAAAAACGATGATTGTTTAGTTACATATTACCGCCTCTCATGGTGGCCATTATGATGGTAATGATTTTATATATGATATATATTATGTTTATGATTTCCTTATACTTCTGTACTTCTCAATTATATCAAGCATTTATGGTTTACTTAGTGGGTAAATACGATAATCTCATTTGAGGATGTGCGGACTACCGCCCACTTAAAGTGTTGTGACATGTTAATGCCTTATGTGGGATGTATAAAGAATAGAGTTAATGATATTCTATATGATATTATACTGGATTTATAGTATACCTATGTATCATTATGATTTATTTCTATTAAAATAATAAATATAAATGAAAGTCGCGTTCATGCGTACGTATGGCTTACCATCTCCATGAACAGTGCATTTCATTTATTACCTCCCAATGTTATGTACTACTATAAATACAAGTATATACTGGATATATATGAAATATATGATATCTCAATCATGAATATCATTCTTGATATAATGAAATATTGACCGCATGAACAACATGTAATTATAAGAAGTCCATTTTTGACTCAAGTACCAAATATCGATAAAACTAAAGTTATTAACATAAATGATTACACAATTTTTATAACATGGTAATAAGTGATATAAAATGAATAATAGACTTGAAAAAGGTTCTTAAGAAATTATAAATTAACTTTAGTTTATTATTCTGGTAATTAAAGAACGATCGAGTCAAGTCGGACACGAGATAAGGGACTTCGTCTCAATCTCTTTTCATTGAGGCATATTTTGTTTTAATACATGACATTATTTTATACGTTGTATAAACATGATTGAATTTTCAAAGGGAATATTTGTCTATAAATAATTTTACTAAACTAAAAAAATGAATGTTTCTTTTAACGTAAGCGGTGACAATGACCTTCTCCGCCGCGGCGAGTATTATTTGATCTTTGGCTTCCTCACCAAGCTGTAATGTTTTTAAAAGAAAATAAATACCATATAATATTTCATTTATTTTGGTATTGAAAATGGTTTTGATAATGGATTTGTTATGTCAATATATATAAGTGATATATTGTGATTGAAATGTGGAAATTTTTATTTCCTCTATAATTGTTTAATGTGTTATAATTTTATAATGGTACTTGGACATTTGACGGGTGGTTACGTGATAAAAAAAATGATGGGAGGTGCCGTGAATACCAGGACGGGTGGTTATGTTATAAACTCTAATGAATTGTGTATGGATGTTGTCCGTATGTCTATTCTATTTAGTGATATGTGTGGAAGTCGACCGTATGGTTATTCCATTTAAGTATGTTTATGTCCCAAGTTATCTTTATATGTTATGTGTTCTTTATATGGGTTTTATGGTAAATATTTTGTTACAAAAGGGTATGTAATGATCTTTCATTCAGTGAAGAGTATTTAATACTTCATAAAAGTGAAGAGAATTACTTATGTTAATGTATTCATGTAACAACTCGATATTTTATGATAAGTATTACTTTCAATTTATTTGATGTCATGTGTTTTATGCTACAACAAGATTATATTTTGCTATAAACCATACTATATTAGCTTGATGTATACGCAACACTATTCTTAGATTGTGTTACACACAATTTCATGTTCTTTTTATAATAGTCATTCTACGCAACATTGAGTGTATATATATATATATATTCAATGTATAAATGAAATATGGTTGGATTCTGTTATACGAAACAATGAAGGATTCTTGCAAAACTTGCAACCCTGACATGGCTTGCATTACACACAATCATGACTTTCCTCGATAATGTGTGTTGTACGCAATATCAGGTTTCACTAAACAATGATATATGGTTATAATATTATTATGAACTAGCCGTTATGAATAATATTAACTAAATTTTGAATGTTATAACATTATTATTTCATCTTACACAATTTCTAGAACATTTTATGTGAACAAAATAAAATTCTTCTTTTGAATCAAGATATAAAAATTTACATTTAATAAAGTTTTGATATTTTTCTGATAACATTCATATTTAAATAAATAGTAAAAACACGCTCTATTTTAATTAAAAACAACTTTTTTCATCGTAATAATTTATATAGTTAATTTATAATATTTAAAGGTTTTAAAGTATAAATAGAATATATTTTTACCATTTAATATAATGTATCTCATTATCAATGATTTTACCTTGAATTCGTAGGTTAGATCAATTCAATCTTTTGCGAGGTTTTAAACAAAAACCCATTTTTTCGACAACAGGATTAATTTTAATTTAATTTCTGCAACTTTTGTGTCTTGAAATTGGAAAAATGGATTCCATATTTGGAATCAGTGGGTCCAAATTAAGATAATAAGGTACTATTTTATTTTTTGGGCATTATGAATAGTAACTACGGTAAATTATATTTACCATAGTTAATGGTAAATCGGGTAATTAAGGGTAAATATAAGAATATAAAATTATTCTAACACCTTCCAAAATCCTATTTTATGACTAAAAGTCCACCCATATCACCTAAGGGTCGGATTAGATTCATTTAATGGACTTTTTCCATGAAAATAATTTAATTATTATTAAAACCAAAGAAAGTGACAACATGTCACTTTCTTAAATCTTATAAGTATAATAATTTTAGTTTAGTTATAAACTTCATGAAACATCAGATATAAATAGTCTCCAGAAATATAAAAAAATTATCTACATCATATGAATTTATTTAGAATTTTTTGGGATTAAATAATTATCATTAAAGGTAATATAATAGGGATGTTGAAATTATTTTAATAAGAGAAATATCAAATAAATGTTTTTAAAAATATGAAAATAAATATTATATGAACTATTTAATGTTCTCCACTAATTTTCTAGATAAATATGACATGTTATAAATTTGTTAAATCTTTTAGTTCGAACATATATTCTGTATATTATTTATTTAAATTCAAATAAATGAATGGTGTCAAAATTGACACTATTGTTATTTTATAAAAATAACATTTTATAAAATTGTTTAAAAATAAAAAAAATATTTAAAAATTATAAATTAAATTTATATGGTCTAAAATGTCATAAAGTGTCAAATTATGGAAAATTCACAACACATAAGTAATTATTTATAATAAATTAAAATTTAGAATATTATTACCACACATAAAATTAAATTGATAAATTAGGATAAATCAAGTTGATAATGTTTAATATAAATTCCTAACATGTATAAATTTTATTGGTTGATGATATTACAACCATATCTCATCTTTTATTTTTATATGAGTCATTTTGAAAGTTTTTATGTGGGGTTGGGATTTAATATAAACTAATATTTCTTATATTTCCAAAGGTGCCCCTCTCCTCCCTTATAAAAGGGAACCTCATCCCTCTCATCCTCACACCAATTTGAGCCTTCAATATCAGCCAAACCCTACCCATTTCACTTACCCACTTCCTCAGAAACCTACTAGGGGTACAGGTATTCTCAAAACACCAACTCTAGTACCCTAAGAGAAATTTTAAAGGAGGCACTTCGAGAAAGAGGTAATACCTTCTACCGTTTTCTTCAAGTTCCATTATTCTTCAACTCCCTCTTCTTTAGTTGTTTCATTATGAAGTAATAACATCAGTATCCCTAATATAATTATATGTTATTATAAATATGAAACAACCCTATTTCACCTTCTATCCATCCTACGGAAAAAAAATCACCGCGCGTGCGTACGTACGGAATACCGTCCCCACGCCGTGGTGTAATCTGTTTTTCCACCAAAACCTTACCTGGATGGGTATAATGGTGTAAAGTATAACTATATATGGTTATTATAAAATCATACTGACTCTTATATATTATACCATCCACTCCAATTCTATTCAATAATTATGGGAATGATATCATCGCTCTTGTGTAAGTACGGACTACCGTCTCCACGACGCGATGAGATTCATTCTCCCTGTTTACCATACATGAATGATCATCAAGTTTATATAATGAATAATAATGAAATATATGATATAATAATTCTAATGGATTTAAGTATATATATATGTATGTCATCTATTTAGTTTCATTCAATTCAATAAGGAAACGAAAACAGCGGTCATGCGTACGTATGACCTACCATCTCCATGAACGGTGTGTTTCATTCCTTTTATAGATCTATAATATATATGTATATGATGAATATGTATTATATATAAATCATGTTTTATATTCTTTAATTATATAAATCAGGATATAAGTAATAATATCAAGAATCAAAAGTTGAAACACATGCGATAAATGAAATGATTTTACCCAAAACACTGCTTTAACATGGAATTTACAAAAGAACGGGTAATATAAAGTCATAAGTGAAACATATATGATATCATAACAATGAATATGATTATTTAGAAAGTCAATGAAAATATTTAAATCATTATAAAGGAGGTTTGGATCCATACGAAGCATATCGGACCTAAGGTAAGGGATTACTTTTCCAATCTCATTTTTATCCGAGATTGTTTATTCGTAAGTATTTACTGGGGTTATACTTATCATCCATGTCCTTGTTTATAAAAATGTTTTCATGTATCTTTAATGTTCTTTTTACCCATTTTTGACTTTAATTCATGTTATGTATGGAATATTTCTTTTACGAGGTACTTTTTGACTTTTCCGGAAAAAGTACGAGAAGAATGTTTTTTTAACTTATACGGCACGAACGGATTTTTACAGTTTTATAAAGCCTTATTTTAATAAAGCTTCCTCCAAAAGATTTCATGAATATTTTCAAAAAAATCATTTTCTTTTAAAAATGCATGACATTTTATGTAAAGAGAATGATTTCAAAAAAGAAAGGATATTTTACCCAGGAAATCATTTCAAGTGTTTTATCAAAACCATTTTTCATCTAAGATGGCATTATTTCATATGTGTATGTTTAAAGTATCATGTATCTATGATTTAAATGGTTTATATTTTCTTATTATGAAATGATATCCATTTCTTTTATATGGATTGTGTGATGATGGGATGATGTTTATGAAACCCATTTTATTTATTGGGTTATTATGAGTGATGTATGTTTATTTTGTGGCACAAGTAAGAATTATTTCATTATGAGATGGGTGGGACCTATATATCCCTCCAATGCATTGGGTAAAGATTTATATCTCCTGAGATAGAGGTGGCTGGAAAGTTAAGTTAATCCGGTTTAGTGTTACAAAACTGAAACGAGGAGTGAACTTGATTCAGAAAGGGACTTTGTCCACTAAGTTGGTCTTGGAAGCAACGCCTTGGATACTATTGAAATCATAACATGTGTTGAATGGTTTCCACAATTACATGTTTTATTCCCATTATATTTTATCATGGTTGATGTTCGATTATGATATATTCCTTACGTACTTCCATGATTTATGTCTATTCTCAAGATTTTGGTGTTTAAATTTCATATTCATGTTTTTGCTTTCAAATGTTTATGGATTGTTTTATGTTCCCTATGTTTGCCCTTACTGAGCATTTGAGCTCAGCCTTTTTATGTTTTATTTTCCACAAGAAATAAAGAAGGGTTTTAGGTAAGGAAACAAAAAGTTCAAGATCATTATGGGAGTTTTTGAAGATATTTCAACAAGATTAGAAGTTTATATTCCATGTTTCCAAAGACACTAAACTATTACGATCCTTGTGTGTTGTTTTTGTTATGTATTAAGTATTCCATAAAAGTAATGTACTGTCCATGTATGTCAAACTTTGGGTCTCTAGAGTTGGTATCAGTGGAAAGTTTTAGTCAACCTTTGGAAACTAGGATGCAAAAACTTTAGTGAGATCCCTAGAGATATTTCTATGGTATGTCTAGGGATGTCTCTAAGGATAAGTATACGTATAGGATATAGTCCTAGAACTATGGTAACGATCTTAGAATTTAACCAATGATGTTAGATATTGAGGGTACTCCCCCTTTACTATGTTTATTCCCTAGAATTATTTTTTTCTCTCACACTATTCTTTTGGGTTTTAGAAATTGGCTGGAAACCGGAAGATTCACGATAATGGAGGATATGACGGACAATGGAATGATATTCTTCATGAGCAACCAAATGAAATGGGATTTGGAAGTCCAAACATCATTATTATGACTAATCAGAAATCTCATAATATGATCAATTATATCAACTTTGGTAAGTTTCCCAACTCAGATAATAAGAGAAAGATGAAGTTTCATGATGATCATAGAGGAAAGAAAGCTCAATTTCCATCATGTAAATCATGTGGGAAGCGGCATTGGGGAGATTGTTTCAAAGGAACTGGAAGATGATTTGGGTGTGGAAAAGTATGACACAATGATAGTAAGTGCAAAGGAAAAGGTTTAGTTAACACCATGAAAAATGGTAATGGTATTGCTACGACATCAACAATGATTAGATGTTTTAAATGGGGAATGTATGAGCATTATGCAAACCAATACCCTAAGGGAAAATCTCATGAAGAGAATCAGCATGGTCATATGAGTAGTATTAATGTGGATGATGATGAAGATACTATAAATGAAATATGAGATGAATGAAATGATGAAGCTCAGTCAGTGGTTTAAGAAGTCAGTGGAATGATTGTATGTTTATAATGAATAATGTATGGTACTATAGAATAAAGAATCATCTAAGGATTATTACACTATTATTTTTCGTAAAGTATTTGAAAGTATATGTTGAATGGTACCAGTAACCATGGAATGTTATTCATATATTTTTGGAAAGTAGATGGTATTCTCATAATGAAGGGATAAGAAGATAATGAGATGTTTGCTTGTATTCATGAGCTTGTGACTGATATAAGGACTAAGTGATATTATGGTTTGATTATAAAGATTTTTTGGGATTTTGGTATGTGGAAAGAGTTACCTTTTGATAGTATTCATGTTTTCACTAAGGTTCTATGGTAATTTATGTTTCAAGAGAATATATGACTAAGGTATTCATGTGTTTGGAATGAAACCAACAAGATATATCTTATGATATATGTGAGATAAATGCTTGTATTCACATTCTTGGTAGATAACCTTTATAGTAATTGTTTTCTTTATACTATGAGCTTGGACCGAAGTATTTTAGATAAGCCTAAAGATTAGAATGGATTATGTTGTACATAAGTTATTATTGTTTATGGATAGAACTTTTTTTCGATATTATTGATGGGATGTTATAGTAATATAGTTTTAGAAAAAGGACAACCTGCAAGATGGGTGACAGCCCATCACGTTGGACACAGCTGTGGGAATCGAACCCACAACCGAAGTGCGACTGGCCTACAGGAAGTCCCTGGTTAGTAGAAACTAGTTTTATTTTATTAAGCGGTATGATATATGAATTATAAGTTCATTTTTGGAATCATATATGATTAACCTCACCATAGATGGACTTATGTATATTTGATAACTTTTTCTAACCTTTTGTTTGAAATAGATGGAATGACCCATCATTCTATCACATGATCTGTTAACACTTAATGAATAAAAAATTCAACTTCATTTTTTTAAGAGATGATGTGGAAATTGTTCAAAGCCCGAAAAATAGTTAGATTGAACCAAAATCAAGCAAGTATTTATTCTAATACAAAAATTTTCAACTTTAGGGAAATGATATTGAAAACCAAAAATGTTGTCCTAGTGTTGTTATATCCGATGAATCAGATAGTACCCTAGATCATCAAAAATTTATGGCTTTGTGATTGTTGCCTTTTTCATAGCCATGTTCTCTACCACTCTCCATCAAAACTTGATGGTTAGATTTCCCTTCCATATCAATATTTTCACCTATGTTCTCCGATGTGGAAACCCAGTGATTAGTTAATTTGGGTAACCTTTTAGTTTTATACTTTAGTTTTTAAAGTTTTGTTTTGGTATTTCATTTTACGATGTGTGTTGCAATTAATGAAACTTTCAAGTAGAAAACCATGTATAACCCCGACGAATTTCGAGGGAGAAATTCATTTTAAGGGGGGTAGAATGTTACAACTAGATATTTTATGATAATTATTCTTTTTAATTTATTTGATGTCATGTGTTTTATGCTACAATAAGATTATATTGTGCTATACGCCATACCGTATTAGCTTTAAGTATACACAACACTATTCTTAGATTGTGTTACACACAATTTCAAGTTCGTTTTATAATAGTCATTCTATGAAAAATTGAGTGTATATATATATATATATATTCAATGTATAAATGAAATATGGTTGGATTATGTTATACAAAACAATGAAGGATTCTTTTACAACACGCTACCCTGACTTTGCTTCCATTACACGCAATCGCAACTTTCCTCAATAGAGTGTGTTGTACGCAATATCAGGTTTCACTAATCAATGATATATGGTTATAATATTATTATGAACTAGTAGTTATGAATAGTATTAACTAAATTTTGAATGTTATAACATTATTATTTCATCTTACACATTTTCTAGAACATGGTATGTGAACAAAATAAATTTTTTCCGGTAAAATATGTTATTTTTCAAAAAATGCAGTTTTGCCGCCTTTTAATGGCGCACCAACATTAAATCTAGTTTTTGACATGTTTATAAGTTCAAATTTACAAAATAAACTTCTTATTTTTATTCAAGATATAAAAATTTACATTGGATAAAGTTTTGATATTTTTCTGATAACTTTCATATTTTAATAAATAGTAAAAACATGCTATATTTTCATTAAAAACAACTTTTTTCATCGTAATAATTTATGTGGTTAAATTACAATATTGAATGGTTTTAAATTATAAATAGAAATTTTTTACTATTTAATATAATTTATGTCATTAGCAATGATTTTACCTTGAATTCGTAGGTTAAATCAATTCAATCTTTTGCAATGTTTTTAACAAAAACCTGTTTTCATTCGACAGTGAGATTCATTTTAATTTAATTTATGCAACTTTTGTGTATTGAACATATAAAAATGGATTCCATATTTTGAATCAGTGTGTCCAAATTATTTTAATAAGCTACTTTTAATTTTTTGGGCATTATGAATAGTAACTACGGTACATTTTATTTACCATCGTTAATGGTAAATCAGGTAATGAAAGGTAAATATAAGATTATAAAATTACCCTAACACCTGAAAAAATCCTATTGGATGACTAAAAGTAGACCCATATCACCTAAGGGTTGGATTAGATTCATTTAATGTACTTTTGTCCATGAAAATAATTTAATTATTATTAAAACCAAAGAAAGTGACAACATGTCACTTTCTTAAATCTTATAAGTATAATAATTTTATTTTAGTGATAAACTTCATGAAACATAGGATATAAATAGTCTCCAGAAATATAATAAAATTATGAACATTATATGAATTTATTTTGAATTTTTTGGGATTAAATAATTATCATTAAAGGTAACATAATTGTGATGTTGAAATTATTTTATTAAGATAAATATCAAATAAATATTTTTAAAAATATTAAAATAAATATTATATGAACTATTTAATGTTCTCCACAAATTTTCTAGATACATATGACATGTTATGAATCTATTAAAATTTTTATTTCGAACATATCTTCTGTATATTGTTTATTTAAATTCAAATAAATGAATACTGTCAAAATTGACACTATTGTTATTTTATAAAAATAACATATTATAAAATTGTTTAAAAATCACAAAAATATTTTAAAATTATAAATTAAAATTTATATAGTCTATAATGTCATAAAGTTTAAAATTATAGAAAACTAACAACACATATGTAATTATTTATAATAATTTAAAATTTAGAATATTTTTACCACAAATAAAATTAAATTGAAAAATAAGGATAAATCAAGTTGATAATATTTAAAATAAATTCCTAACATGTAAAAATTTTATTGGATGATTATATTACAACCCTATATCATCTAATGTTTGGATATGCGTCATTTTTGAAGTTTTTAAGTGGGGTTGGGATTTAATATAAACTAATATTTCTTATATTTCCAAAGGTGCCCCTCTCCTCCCTTATAAAAGGGCACCTCCTCCCTCTCCTCCCCAAACCAATTTGAGCCATCAATCTCAGCCAAACCCTAACCATTTCACTTACCCACTTCCTTATAAACCTACTAGATGTATTGGTCTTCTCAAAAGACCAACTCTAATGCCCTAAGAGAAATTTTAAAGGAGGCACTTTGAGAAAGAGGTAATACCTTCAACTGTTTTCTTCAAGTTCCATTCTTCTTCTAGTCCTTCTTCTTTAGTTGATTCATTATTATGTAATAACACATGTATCTCTCATATACTTATATTTTATTATAAATATTAAACAACCATATTTCACCTTCTATCCATCCTACGGAAAACAAAATCATCGCGAGTGCGTACGTACGGAATACCGTCTCCACGCCGTGGTGTAATCTGTTTTTCCACCAACACCTTACATGGATGGGTATAATGGTGTAAATAATAACTATATATGGTTATTATAACATCATAATGATTATGATATATTATACCATCCACTAAAATTCTATTCGATAATTATGGGAACGATATCATCGCTTGTGCGTACGTATGGACTACCGTCTCCACGACACGATGAGATTCATTCTCCATGTTAATCATAAATAAATGATAATAAAGTTCATATAATGAATAATAATGAAATATATGAAATAATAATTCTACTGGATTTATTTATATATATATTTATGTCATCTATTTAGTTTCATTCAATTCAATAAGGAAACGAAAACAGCGTTCATGCGTACGTACGACCAACCGTCTCCATGAATGGTGTATTTCATTCCTTTTATCGATCTATATTATATATTTATATTATAAATATATATTATATATAAATCATGTTTCACATTCTGTAATTATGTAAATCAGGATATATGAAATAATGTCAAGAACGACAAGTCGAAACACATACGATAAATGAAATGATTTTACCCAAAACGCTGCTTTAACATGGAATTTATAAAAGAACGGGTAATATAAAGTCATAAGTGAAACATATATGATATAATAACAATGAATATGATTATGTTATAAGTCAATGAAATTATTTAAATCAATATAAAGGAGGTTTGGATCCATACAATGCATATCAGACCTAATGTAAGGGATAACTTTTCCAATCTCTTTTTTATCCGAGATTGTTTATTCGTAAGTATTTACTAGGGTTATATTTATCATCCATGTCCTTATTACTATTTTTTTCATGTATGTTTAATGTCCTTTTTACCCATTTTTTACTTTTACTACATGGTATGTATGAAATCATTCTTTTACGAGGTACTTTTTCACTTTTCCGGAAAAAGTACGAGAAGAATGTTTTTTTAACTTACACGGCATGAACATATTTTTACGGTTTTATAAAGCCTTATTTTCATGAATCTTCCTCCAAAATATTCCAAGACTATTTTCAACAAAATCATTTTCTTTTAAAATTTCATGACATTTTGTGGAAATAGACTGATTTCGAAGAAGAAATGATATTTTCCTCAAAAAGTCATTTCAAGTGTTTTATCAAAAACATTTTTCATCTAAGATGACATTATTTCATATGTGTATGTTTCAATTATCATTTATCTATGATTTTTATGGTTTCACTTTTTTTATTATGAAATGATATCCATTTCTTTTATATGGATTATGTGATGATGGGAAGATGTTTACGAAACCCATTTTATTTATTGGGTTATTATGAATGATGTATGTTTATTTTGTGGCACAAGTAATAATGATTTCATTATGGGATGGGTGGGACCTATATCTCCCTCCAATGCATTGGGTAAAGATTTATATCTCATGAGATAGACATGGCTGGAATGGTATGTTAATCTGGTTCAGTGTTACGAGACTGAAACAAGGAGTGAACTCGATTCAGAAAGGGACTTTGTCCACTATGATGGTCTTGGCAGCAATGCCTTGGCTACTAGGGAAATCATAACATGTGCTGAATGGTTTCTACAATTACATGTTTTATTCCCAATATATTTTATCATGGTTTATGTTCCATTATGATATATTTCTTACGTACTTCCATGATTTATGTCTTTGCTCAAGATTTTGATGTTTAAATTTTATATTCAAGTTTGTGCTTTCAAATGTTTATGGATTGTTTTATGTTCTCTATGTTTTCCCTTACTGAGAATTTGAGCTCACCCTTATTATGTTTTATTTTCCCCAGGAAATAAATAATGTTTTTTGGTAAGGAAACTAAAAGGGGAAGATCGTTATGGGAGTTTTTGAAGATCTTTCAACATGATTAGTAGTTTATATTCCAAGTTTCCAAAGACACTAAACTATTACGATCCTTGTGTGTCTGTTTTTGTTATATATTATGTATTCTGAAAAAATAATTTAATGTCCATGTACATCAAGATTTGGGTCTCTACAGTTGGTATCAGAGGAAAGGTTTAGTCAAACTTTGGAATCAAGGATGCGAAAACGTTAGTGAGATCCCTAGATATATTTCTATGGTTTTTCTAGGGATGTCCCTAAGGATAAGTATACGTATAGGATATATTCCTAGAACTACGGTAACGATATTAGAATTTAACCTAAGATGTTAGATATTGAGAGTAATTCCCCTTTACTATGTTGTTTTCCCTAGCATGATTTTTGCCTCTCACACTATTCATTTTGGGTTTTATAAAATGGCTGGAAACAGGAAGATTCACGATAATGGAGGATATGATGGACAATGGAATGATATTCTTCATGAGCAACCAAATGAAATGGGATTTGGAAGTCCAAACATCGTTATTATGCCTAATTAGCAATCTCATAATATGATCAATAATCTCAACTTTGGTAAGTTTCCCGACTCAGATATTAAGAGAAAGATGGAGTTTCATGATGATCATAGGGGAAAGAATGTTCAATTTCCCTCATGTAAATCATGTTGGAAGATGCATTAGGGAGATTGTTTCTAAGGAACTGGAAGATGCTTTGGGAGTGGAAAAGAAGGAAACAAAGCATGTAAGTGCAATGGAAAAGGTTCAGTTAACACCATGGACAAGGATAATGGTACTGCTATGACATCAACAATGATTAGATGTTTTAAATGTTGAATGTATGGGAATTATGAAAACCAATGCCCTAAGGTAAAATCTCAAGAACAGAATTAGCATGGTCATATGAGTAGTATTAATGTGGGTGATGATGAAGAGACTATAAATGAAATATGAGATGAAAGAAATGATGAAGCTCAGTAAGTGGTTTAAGATGTTAGTGGAATGATTCTATGTTTATAAAGAATAATGTATGGTACTATGGAATAAATAATCATCTAAGGATAGTTACACTATTGTTTTTCCTAAAGTATTTGAAAGTATATATGGAATGGTAATGGTAACCATGGAAGGTTATTCAGATATTTTTGAAAAGTAGATGATATGCACATAATGAAGTGATAAGAAGATAATGAGATGTTTGATTGTATTCATGATCTCATGACTGATATAAGGACTAGGTGATATTATGGTTTGATTATATAGATTTTTTGGGATTTTGGTATGTGGAAACAGTTACCTATAGACAATATTCATGTTTTCACTAATGTTCTATGGCAATTTTTGTTTCAAGAGAATATATGACTAAAGTATTCATGTGTTTGGAATGCAACCAAAAAGAAATATCTTATGATATATGTGAGATAAATGCTTGTATTCACATTCTTGGAAGATAAAATTTCTAGTAATTGTTTTCTTTATACTATGAGCTTGGACCGAAGTATTTTAGATAAGCCTAAAGATTGGAATGGATTATATTGGACATAAGTTAGTATTGTTTAAGGATAGAACTTTTTTTGGATATTATTGATAGGATGTTATAGTAATGTAGTTTTAGAGAAAGGAAAATGTACAAGACGGGCGACAACCCATCGCGTCGGACAAGGCTGTGGGAATTGAACCCACAACCGAAGTGATACTGGACTTTATCGCCTACCACTGGCCTATAGGAAGTTCCCGGTTAGTAGAAACTAGATTTATTTTGTTAAGCAGTATGATATATGAAGTATAAGTTCATTTTTGGAATCGTATATGATTGACCACACCATAGATGGACTTATGTATATTTGATAAATTTTTCTAAACTTTTGTTTAAAAAAGATGGAATTACCCATCATTCTATCACATGATCTGTTAACAATTCATGAATAAAAAATTCAACTTCATTTCTTTAAGAGATAAAGTGGAAATTGTTCAAAGCAAGAACAATAGTGAGATTGTACCAAAATCAAGCAAGTATTTCTTCTAATTCAGAATTTTCAACTTTAGGGAAATGATATTGAAAACCAAAAATGTTGGCATATTTCTCTTATCTCCGATGAATCAGATAGTACCCTAGATCATCACAAATTAATGGCGTTGTAATTGTTGGCTTTTTCATAGCCATGTTCTCTACCACTCTCCATCAGAACTTGATGGTTAGATTTTTCTTCCGTATCCATATTTTCACCTATGTTATCCTATGTGGAAACCCAGTGATTAATTAATTTGTGTAACCATTACGTTTCATACTTTATTTTTTAAAGTTAAGTTTTGGTATTTCATTTTACGATGTGTGTTGCAATTAAAGAAACTTTCAAGTAGAAAACCATGTATAACCCCGACGAATTTCGAATGAGAAATTCATTTTAAGGGGGGTAGAATGTAACAACCCAATATTTTATGATAAGTATTCTTTTTAATTTATTTGATGTCATGTGTTTTATGGTACAATAATATTATCTTTTTCTATACGCCATAGTATATTAGCTTAAGTATACACAACACTATTCTTAGATTATGTTACACACAATTTTAAGTTCGTTTTATAATAGTCATTATACGCAACATTGAATGTATATATATATATATATATATATTAAATTTATAAATGAAATATGGCTGGATTCTGTTATACGAAACAACAAAGCATTCTTACACAACACGCAACCCTGACTTGGCTTGCATTACACGCAATCACGACTTTCCTCGATAGGGTGTGTTGTACGCAATATCAGGTTTCACTAAACAATTATATATGGTTATAATATTATTATTAACTAGCCGTTATGAATAGTATTAACTAAATTTTGATTGTTATAACACTATTATTTCATCTTACACATTTTCTAGAACATGGTATGTGAACAAAATAAATTTTTCGGGTAAAATATGTATTTTTTTAAAAATATTGCAGCTTTGCCACCTTTTAATGGCGCACCCAGATAAAATATATTTTCTGAAATGTTTATAAGTTCAATTATACAAAATAAACTTCTTCTTTTGAACCAGGATATAAAAATTTACATTGGATAAAGTTTTGTTATTTTTCTGATAACATTCATATTTTAAAAAATAGTAAAAACACGCTATATTTTTATTAAAAACAACTTTTTCATCATAATAATTTATATGGTTAAATTATAATATTTAATAGTTTTAAAGTATAAATAGAATATATTTTTACCATTTAATATAATTTATGTAATTAGCAATAATTTTACCTTGAATTCGTAGGTTAAATCAATTCAATCTTTTGCAATGTTTTAAACAAAAACCCGTTTTCTTTCGACAACGAGATTCATTTTAATTTAATTTATACGACTTCTGTGTATTGAACATGGAAAAATGGATTCCATATTTGGATTAAGTGGTTTTATATTATGTTAATAAGCTACTTTTTATTTTTTGGGCATTATGAATAGTAATTATGGTAAATTTTCTTTACCATAGTAGAAGGTAAATCAGGTAATTAAGGGAAAATATAAGATTATAAAATTATCATAACACCTTCCAAAATCCTATTGGATGACTAAAAGTCGACCCATATCACCTAAGGGTCGGATTAGATTCATTTAATGGGCTTTTTTCCATGAAAATAATTTAATTATTATTAAAACCAATGTAAGTGACAACATGTCACTTTCTTAAATCTTATAAGTATAACAATTTTAGTTTAGTGCTAAACTTCATGAAACTTAAGAATAAATAGTATTCAGAAATATAATAAAATTATCTACATCATATGAATTTATTTAGAATTTTTATGTATTAAATAATTATCATTAAAGGTAACATAATAGTGATGTTGAAATTATTTTATTAAGAGAAATATCAAATAAATGGTTTTAAAAATATTAAAATAAATATTATATTAACTATTTAATGTGATACACTAATTTCCTAGATAAATATATCATGTTATGAATATATTAAATCCTTTAGTTCGAACATATCTTCTGTATATTGTTTATTTAAATTCAAATAATTGAATAGTCTCAAAATTGACACTATTGTTATTTTATAAAAATAACATTTTATAAAATTGTTTAAAAATCACAAAAATGTTTAAAAATTATAAATTAAAATTTATATTGTCTAAAATGTCATAAAGTGTCAAATTATGTAAAATTAATAACACATATGAAATTATTTATAATAATTTAAATTATAGAATATTATTACCATAAATAAAATTAAATTGATAAATAAGGATAAATCAAGTTGATAATGTATAAAATAAATTCCTAACATGTCTAAATTTTAATTTTTGATGATATTACGACCCTATCTCATCTAATATTCGGATATGAGTCATTTTGGAAGTTTTTATGTGGGGATGGGATTTAATATAAACTAATATTTCTTATATTTCCAATGGTGCCCCTCTCCTCTCTTATAAAAGGGCACCTCCTCCCTCTCCTCCTCACACCAATTTGAGCCTTCAAGCTCGTCCAAACCCTCCCATTTCACTTCCCCACTTCCTTATAAACCTACTAGAGGTACTGGTCTTCTCAAAAGTCCAACTCTAGTGCCCTAAGTGAAAGTTTAAAGGAGCCACTTCGAGAAAGAGGTAATACCTTCTACCGTTTTCTTCAAGTTCCATTCTTTTTATACTACATATTATTTAGTTGTTTCATTATAAAGTAATAACATCAGTATCCCTCATATACTTATATGTTATTATAAATATGAAACAACCCTATTTCACCTTCTATCCAACCTACGGAAAACAAAATCACCACGCGTGCGTACGTACGGAATACCGTCTCCACGCCGTGGTGTAATCTATTTTTCCACCAACACCTTACATGGATGGGTATAATGGTGTAATGAATATCTATATATGGTTATTTTAACATCATACTTATTATGATATATTATACAATCCACTCCAATTCTATTCAATAATTATGGGAATGATATCATCGCTCATGCGTACGTACGGACTACCGTCTCCACGACGCGATGAGATTCATTCTCCATGTTAACCATACATGAATGATCATAAAGTTTATATAATGAATAATAATGAAATATATGAAATAATAATGCTACTGGATTTATGTATATATATATATGTATGTCATCTATTTAGTTTCATTCAATTCAATAAGGAAACGAGAACATCGTTAATGCGTACGTACGGCCTACCGTCTCCATGACCGGTGTATTACATTCCTTTTATCGATCAATAATATATATGTATATGATGAATATATATTATATATAAATCATTTTTTACATTATGGAATTATTTAAATCAGGATATAAGTAACAATATCAATAACGACAAGTTGAAACGCATAAGATAGATGAAATGATTTTACTCAAAACACTGCTTTAACATGGAATTTACAAAAGAACGGGTAATATAAAGTCATAAGTGAAACATATATGATATCATAACAATGAATATGATTATTTAATAAGTCAATGACATTATTTAAATCATTATATAGGAGGTTCGGATCCATACGAATCATATTGGACATAAGGTATGGGATAATTTTTCCAATCTCGTTTTTATCCAAGATTGTTTATTCGTAAGTATTTACTAGGGTTATATTTATCATCCATTTAATTGTTTCTAAAAATATTTTCATGTATGTTTAATGTCCTTTTTACCCATTTTTTAATTTTACTACATGGTATTAATGGAATCTTTCTTTTACGAGGTACTTTTTGACTTTTCTGGCAAACATACGAGAAGAATGTTTTTTTAACTTACACGGCACAAACAGATTTTTACGGTTTTATAAAGCCTTATTTTAATGAAGCTTCCTCCAAAATATTTCATGACTATTTTCAACAAAATTCTTTTCTTTTAAAATTAAATGACATTTTTTGGAAATAGAATGATTTCGAAGAAGAAAGGATATTTTCCTCAAGAATTCATTTCAAGTGTTTTATCGAAACCATTTTTCATCTGACATGACATTATTTCATATGTGTATGTTCCAAGTATCATGTCTTTATGATTTAAATGGTTCCACTTTTCTTATTATGAAATGATATCCATTTCTTTTATATGGATTATGTGATGATGTGATGATGTTTATGAAACCCATTTTATTTATTGGGTTATTATGAATGATGTATGTTTATTTTGTGGTAAAAGTAAGAATGATTTCATTATGAGAGTGGTGGGACCTATATCTCCATCCATTTCAGTGGGTAAAGATTTATATCTCATTAGATAGATATGGCTGGAACGGTAAGTTAATCTGGTTCAGTGTTACGGGACTGAAACGAGGAGTGAACTCGATTCAAAAAGGGACTTTGTCCACTAAGATGGTCTTGGCAGCAATGCCTTGGATACTATAGAAATAATAACATGTGCTGAATGGTTGCCACAATTACATGTTTTATTCCCACTATATTTTATCATAGTTGATGTTCCATTATGATATATTTCTTACGTACTTCCACGATTTATGTCTTTTCTCATGATTTTGATGTTTAAATTTCATATTCAAGTTTTTGCTTTCAAATTTTTACGGATTGTTTTATGTTCTCTATGTTTTCCTTTACTGAGTATTTGAACTCACCTTTTTATGTTATATTTTCCCCAGGAAATAAATAAATGTTTTAGGAAAGGAAACAAAAAGGGGAAGATCATTAGGGGAGTTGTTGAAGATCTTTCAACATGATTAGAAGTTTATATTCCATGTTTCCAAAGACACTAAACTATTACAATCCTTGTGTGTATCTTTTTGTTATGTATTAAGTATTCCGAAAAAGTAATGTAATGTCCATGTACGTCATGCTTTGGGTCTCTACAATTCATGGTTTACTTGTTGTTTTGATAAACTAAAAGTTTTACTTCTATGTGTTTACCTTACTAAGATTTTTATGCCCATCCCAAGTTTTTGAAATGTTTTTTAAAGGAAATAATGTGGAATAGGGTCATGGATGGGATCAAGAAAAATTCATGCTGTCTTAAATATGGATGTAGACATGACTCTTTTTTCAAGAGTTCATGTTTTGTAAAAAAAAATGGATACTAGGAAGAAGTGTCTACTTTGTAATTTTTTGAGATGTAATAGTTATGTTCTAATTCTCTAATACTCTAAACCTAAAAAGATCCTCAATTTGAATTATTCATTTAATTCAAGATTATGTTAAGGTTTAAGACCAGGTCTTTATAGTTGGTATCAGAGGTCGGTTTAGATAAATTTAGGAGTTAGGATATTGAAAAATTAATATCCATAATGTAATTTATGTTAATGTTGATATCATATAGCATTTACAGATTACCACGTTGCTTCGACTAAGATATTTATGTGTTCATAATGGTTTTCCACAGAGGAATCATGGAATCTATTTTGGGACGCAGTAACCTGAGATGGTAGGAATCGGAACTGAACAGTTTGTTTCAGTGATGGAACAATTGACTCAGGTGATAAATGGTGGTGGTATCCATGCACGATATCATCCAGATCAACCACAGAGGAACATGTCAGTAGTGAAACATTTCATGAGGCAACATCCCCCATCATTCAGAGGATCATCTGATCTGGTGCTAGCTGAAGGTAGATTAAAGCACTGGAGAACATTTTTGATGTCAGGGGTTGTTTATAACATCAAAAGGTTAGTCTCCCTATTTACCATTTTGAAGGTGAAGATGATCAATGGTGGTCAATGGTGAAAAATATTAGGGATAATGAGGAGATTGATTCTCTTGATTGGGATTAATTCAAAGGTATGTCTCATGAAAAATATTTTCCTAAGGGGGTTCATCTTATGATGGAAAAACAATTCCTAGAATTAAGGTAGGAGGATGACTTAGTGGCTTCTTATGAATCAATGTTCACTCAAAAGGCATGGTATGAACCAAATTTCATCTGAGGTCTTGAAACTAAGATAAATTTATTTTACTCAGGACTGAAGCCACGATATCAAAGAGAGTTAGCCTATCATGAGTTCAAAAG
Source organism: Viscum album (assembly GCA_963277665.1). NCBI lineage: Eukaryota > Viridiplantae > Streptophyta > Magnoliopsida > Santalales > Viscaceae > Viscum > Viscum album. Next base: position 1,478,998,903 of record OY728136.1, read on the forward strand.
TTATGAAAATCTTGTTCGATTTCCAGAGAAGGTGGAAATGTAGTTTGCCGATGATCAAGTGTTCTTTGAAAAACAACAGAATAAGAAGTCTAGTTGGCAGGTAAAGGGTAAGAATTCATCAAAGAATCCTGGAGGTAAGAAAACTAAATTTCCATCTTGTGAGAAGTGTGGAAAAAATCATCCTTGAGAATGTTTATCAAATATTGGAAAGTGCTTCCGGTGTGGTAAGTCTGGTCATATTGCTCGTAACTGTAAGGAAGATGAACAAGCAATTAATGAAAATCCATCAGTATGATGTTTTAAGTGTAATGAAATGGGTCATTATAAAAATGAGTGTCCATTAAAGATCTCAAATGAGGGAAAGAAGTCATACTACAAGCAGAAAAGGGTGTTTAAATCCTTCGCCACTACATCAGTAGATGTTGGGCCATCGAATGAAGTAGTATCAGGTACACTATTTGTTTGTTCATATTATGCCAATGTGTTTTGTGATTTAGGGTCTACACACTCTTTCATTTATGAGAAGTTTTCTAGTAAATTGGGAATTCCATCTCAATATATGATTACACAACTTACGGTAAAAACACCTGGAGGAAATGTCGGGACATAAAGAAAACATAAGAACATTCCTATCATTATGTGCGGAAAGAATCTACCTAAAAACCTTATTGTTTTTCCTCTAGTAGAGTTTGATGTTATTTTGGGTAGAAATTGTCTTTCTGTTTATCATGCTTAGATTGACTACAGATATACAGAGGTTTTTTAGAATGATTTTTAGTTTGTGTACAACAATGAACCCTTTCTTTTGATAACATATCAGGAAGCTAAGAAACTAGTAAAAAATGGAAATGAATGTTACATTTCACATATTGTTGAAAATAAAGGAACTTTTCATATTAATGATGTGCCAGTGGAATATAAGTACCTTGATGTTTATCCTGATGAGTTTCCTAGAATTATACCGGATCAGGAAGATGAATTTACTGTTGACATAGTTCCTGATGCTAATCCAATTTCAAAACCCCCTTATCGAATGGGTCAAATTTAACATTTACAGTTAAAGAAGCATTTTCATTAGTTATTAGATAAATTTTTTATTCGACCTAGCACATCACCATGGGGTGCTCTTGAATTGTTTGTTAAAAAGAAATATGGTTCAATGAGGATTTTCATTTATTATAGAGCATTGAATAACATCATTGTTAAGAATAAGTATCTTTTTCTTCATATCGATGATTTGTTTGTTCAGCTCTAGGGAGCTCAGTATTTTTCGAAGATTGACTTGAGGTCGGGGTACCATCAGTTGAAAGTAAAAGAAGCAGACATTCCAAAGATTACGTTTCATACTAGATATGGCCATTATGAATTCTTAGTTATGCCTTTTGGGTTATCCAATGCACCCGTTGAATTCATGGATCTTATGAATAGAATATTCCGTGAGTTCTTGGATAAGTTTGTGGTTGTGTTTTTTGTTGATATTTTGGTTTATTCCAAAATTAAGGAGGAACATGAAAGTAATTTATGTGTTGTCTTGCAAACATTAAAATAAAATAAACTTTATAGGAAATTCATCAAGTGTGAGTTTTGGTTACAAAAAATTTCATTCCTTGGTCACATTGTTCAAAAAAATAGTATAACTATTGATCCTGCTAATATAAAGGTTGTTTAAGAATTTCCAAGACCGAAAAATATAACTGAGATTCACAGATTTCTTTGATTGGAAGGTTATTAATGAAGGTTTTTTGAAATGTTTTCATGTTTCTATTGTCCAATGACTAAGTTAACTCGAAAAGGTGTTATGTTCATCTGGACAAAAGAATGTGATGATAGTTTTCAGGAATTGAAAAGAAGATTGGTGAATGCTCCAGTTTTGGCACTGCCTTCCAGAAATGGTGAGTTTTTTATCTACAGTGATGCTTCGTTGAAAGGATTGGGTTGTTTCCTAATGCATAATGATCAGGTAATTGCTTATGATTCACTTCAGTTGAACCTCATGAGTTAGATTACCCTACACAAGATTTGGAATTAGTTGCTATTGTTTTTGCATTAAAATTTTGTAAGAATTATTTGTATGGAGTAAAATGTGAAATATATACTGATCAGAAAAGTTTAAAGTATATATTCACTCAAAAATAATTAAACATGAGGCAAAGGAGATGGCTAGAATTAATCAATGATTATGATTCCACGATCCATTACCATCTGGGAAAAGCAAATAAAGTGGCTGATGCTTTGAGTCAAAAAAGTAATGTATCATTATCCATGCTACATTTGGAATAAGATCCTTTGGTTTTTGATTTAATGAAATTTGGCATAGAATTTGTTGGTGCATGAAATAATTTTGTTTTGTTTCAGGTGTCAGTGAGATCATCTCTATCAGACAGAATAAAGAAAGCCCAGAAGGAAGACAGTGAGTTGTAGAAAAAGGTAGAGTTGGTTCAGAAGGATATGTTTCCTGAATTTAACATTGATAATGATTGTGTTTTGAGGTTTGGAAAGAGATTATGTGTGCCTTGTGATTCACAGTTAAAGAATGAGTTGTTATGTGAAGCTCATAGTTCTCGGTTTTCAATTCATCCTGGAAGTACTAAGATGTATAGAGATCTTTGGGAGTATTACTGGTAGGATGGAATGAAAAGAGATATTTCTGATTTTATTGTGAAGTGTTTGACTTGTCAACAGGTTAAAGAAGAGCGACAGTTACCGAAAGGAAAGATTTAGACTTTACCAGTGCTAGAATGAAAATTGGAAAATATATCCATGGACTTCATTGTGGGATTACAAAAGACATCTCGATTTAATAATGCAATTTGGGTTATAGTTTATCGATTGACTAAATATGCTCATTTCCTTCCTATTCGACATATATTTTCTCTATATCAACTTGATCGGTTGTATGTTTAAGAGATAGTCAGGTTGCATGGAGTTCCCCTCTCTCTTGTATCTGATAGTGATCCCAGGTTCACTTATAACTTTTGTAATGGCCTTCAGAAGTCATTGGGTACTGAATTAAATTTTAGTACAACTTTTCATCCTGAATCAGATGGGCAATCAGAATAAACATTTCAGATATTGGAAGATATGTTACATGCTTTTTCGATGGATTATCGGGGAAGTTTGGACCAACATCTTTCTTTGGTTGAATTTTCATATAATAATAGCTTTCATTCCAGTATACAGATGGCTCCATTTGAGGCATTATATGGAAAGCATTGTCAGACTTTGACTTTTTGGGATGAAGTAGGTGAAAGGAAGCTTATGGGACCAAAATTGGTAGAAGAGATGGCAGAGAAAGTTTAGTTGATTTAGAAGCACATGAGAACATCTCAGAGCAGAAAGAAAAGTTATGCAGATAACCGGAGGAAGGATATTTCTTTTGAGGTAGGTGACCATGCCTTTCTCACTGTTTATCCCTAGAAAAGTGTGATGCATTTTGGTAAGAAGGGAAATTTGAGTCCAAGGTTCATTGGACCCTATGAAATCCTGGAGAATGTTGGATCAGTTGCATACGGAGTGGATTTACCTCCAAGTTTATCCCAGGTACACAATGTTTCTCATGTTTTGATGTTGAGAAAGTATATTTCAGATCCATCTCATGTTTTGAGCCCAGAGGTAGTTCAGTTGGAAGAGAATCTCTCTTATGAAGAACAGTCAATCCGAATTCTTGACCAGAGAGAGCATGTGTTGCGGAATAAGGTAATTCATCAGGTAAAATTTTTGTGCAAAAACCAAATGGTTGAAGAGGCAATGTGAGAATCTGAAAATGCTATAAGGGATAAATACCCCCACTTATTTTGATAAGTGATTAAAACTTATGAGGACACAATTACAAAGGGTGGGAAGGATGTAACATTCCAAGTAAATGAAGAATAAGATATTTTCATATTTATTAATATTTGTGAATTAAATATTCATATTTATTTAAAGGTGTTTATATGTTCGATAGCGTACCCGATACGCAACAACGTGTTTCTTTGGAATCTTATGTTGCACACTAATAATATAATATTATTATTTTAAATGGTAGTTAACTCCTAGACATTATATTTGTGGGAATGAACGAAACTAACTACAATATGATTATACCTGATTTTTAAATGTATTTACATTTATCCAATAAAAATTTAGAGGCTTAAAATGTGAATGAATCTAATTTTAAACATAATTTACATTAAAAGGCTAATTTATCGCCTTTTAATTGCGATCCCTTTTTAAATATAGTTTTGGTAACTTTAATACATTATATATAAACAAATAATTTCCTTATTTAGAACAGGGACATCAAAATTTACTCTGTGTAAATTTTTGGAATTTTTCCGATAAAGTTCATTTTATGAATGAATAGTGCCAAGTATTGTATTTTAAATCAAAAGTGACTTTTAATATAATTTATTTATATGGTTAGGTTATCTTTTTAATTGGTTTTAATGTGAAAATAAAATATACTTTTACCATTTAAACCAATGTTGGTCATTATAATTAATTTCACTTTGAAATTGGACATAAACAAGTATCAATCTTTTGATAGTTATTGTTTCTTAAAAACACGCTATTTGTTTTGAAAACGAGAATTAGATTTAAAATTAATTAATTAAAATTCTATTTTTTGAATTTGATAAAATAGAAATAATTTTTTAATTTAGAATATCAAATATAGCTTAGGCTGAATTTTTGGTATTTTTCTGAAAAACATCAATTTTTGATGAATAGTGAAACCACTTAGTGGTAGTTAAAAAAACCGACCTTTTCATTTAAATGAAATTATACAACTTCTGTTAATTGAATTTATAAAATACAACATGGATGGTTGTTATCAATAAGTAAAATGTGATTCAATAAGATGAAACTATTTTTTGGTGAATAGTAACTTTTGACTTTTATTTACCGCGGTTAAAGGTAAATAGGGTAATTCATGGTAAAAAAGAATATTATAATAATTTAAAATTACCTTAACACTTGTCCAAAACTTATTGGTTGAGTCATTAACGACCATGGGCATATTTGGGTAGATTTTTGTATCCCATTGAGTCACATGGGAGGGAAAATGACAATTTAGATTAATTAATTTAATGTGGAGAAAAAATTCACATTAACAAAAATCATTTAGTAATTAATTTTTATATGTTGTTATATAAGTCCTATTTTCGACAAAAAATATTCTTTAGATAGATAAAATTATTTACTACATCATTGTATTTTTTTTAGAATTTTTAGACATCATATATATTAAATTATTCATGACACAATAATGATGAAGTATTTACCTTATTAATAAATGATTTAAATAAATTAGATTATAATGATTAAATTATTATCCAAAACCTGTTCAATTATGATTGGATGATTTTATTTCGAATATGAGTCAACTTACCGTCTACCTTAATGATCTTTGGGCCATTATAAACCGAATATCATTATAATAGAATATATTATTTTCACAATTTCCTAAAGAGCCCCTCCTCTCCCTTATAAATGGAGACCACTTCTAACCAATTCCTCACACATTTCCAGCCATTTGACCCATCCAAACTCTTCCCAATTAAGCTCCCTAAATCCCTCTTCTCCTTCTATAAGCCTTACCTTAGGCAGAAGGCACATCAAGAAGTCCTTTGTTTCAAACCAAAGGACGTTACCCAAATTAAAGGTAATGGTTTCTCTTAAATGGTTTTATTTTATTTTACTTCTCCAACCCATAAACTATTTTTGTCTCTTTATTTTGTAACAACACCAGTTTCCTCAATATACTATGATGTTTTTATGAGAAATATTCGAACTACAGTTACACACAACTCCATCTAATGGATGAAGAACATAATGTTTCTGAGGATGGAAAACTAACGCCTCACGAAACGATGATTGTTCAATTACATATTACTGCCTCTCATGGTGTCTATTATGATGGAACTGTATTTATATATGATATATATTATGTTTATGATTTTCTTATTCTTCTGTACTTCTCAATTATATCAAGACTTTATGGTTTCCATAGTGGGTAAATACGATAATCTCATTTGAGGAAGTGCAGACTACCACCCCCTTAAAGTGATGTGACTCGTTAATGCCTTATGTGGGATGTATAAAGGATAAAGTTAATGATATTATATATGATATTATAATGGAATTATAATATACTTATGTATCATTATGTTTTATTTCCATTAAAAAATAAATAGAAATGAAAGTAGCATTCATACGTACGTACGACTTACCGTCTCCATGAACGGTGCATTTGATTTCTTACCTACAAATGTTATGTACTATTATAAATACATGTATATACTATATATAAATTATATATATGATATCTAAATCATGAATATCATTTTGGATATAAAGGACTATTGACAGCATGAACTACATGTAATTATAAGAAGTCAATTTTTGACTCAACTACCAAATATCGATAAAACAAACGTTATTTACTTAAATAATTAAATAATGTTTATAACATGGTAATAAGTGATATAAAAGAAATAATAAACTTGAAAAAGTTTATTAAGAAATTATAAATTAAATTTAGTTTATTATTCAGGAGATTAAAGAACGATCAAGTAATGTCGGACACAAGGTAAGGTGTGACATCTCAATCACCATTCATTGAAACATATTTTGTTTTAATACACGAATTTATTTTATATGCTGTATAAACACCGTTGAATTTTCAAATGGAATCTCTTTCTACAAAGAATTTTACTAAATGACAAAAATGAATGTTTCTTTTAACGTAATCGGAGCCAATGACATTTTCCACCGCCGCGAGTATTATTTGATCTTTGGCTTCCTCAACAAGCCGTAATGATTTTAAAAGAAAATAAATACCATATACTCTTTTATGTATTTTGGTATTGAAAATGGTTTTGATAATGGATTTTTTATGTCAATGTATTTATGTGATATATTGTGATTGAAATGTGGAAATGATTTCTTTCCTTTATATTTGTTTAATGTGTTATGATTTTATAATGGTACTTGGACATTTGATGTGTGGTTACGTGATGAACCAAATGATGGGTGGTTCCGTGAATACTAGGATGGGTGGTTATGTTATAACCTCCAATTCATTGGGTATGGAAGTCGGCCTTATGGCTATTCCATTTAGTGATATGTGTGGAAGTCGACCGTATGGTTATTCTATTTAAGTATGTTTATGTCCCAAGTTACCTTTATATGTTATCTGTTATTTCAATGGGTTTTATGGTAATATTTTGGTTACAAAAGGGTAAGTAATGATCTTTTATTCAGTAAAGATTATTTACTACTTAATAAAGGTGAAAAGTGTTACTTATGTTAAAGTATTAATGGTTTACTATTTTTTTTTGAAAAACAAACAGTTTTAATTCATTGTGTATCCCTTTATGAGCTTTTTATGCTCATCCCATGTTTTTGAAATGTTTTCCATAGGACATAATGTGGAATAGGGTCGAGGATGGGATCAAGGAAAATTCATGCTATCTTAAACATGGATGTAGACATGACTCTTTTTTTCAAGAGTTCATGTTTTGTAAAAAAAATGGAAACTTGGTAAGAAGTTTATACTTAGTAATTTTTTGATATGTAATATTTATGTCCAAATTATCTAAAACTCTAAACCTGAAAAGATTCTCAATATCAATTATTCATTAAATTCAAGATTATGGTACGGTTTAAGGCCGGGACCTTATAGCAGCTAGTTGAATTCCCTCCAGTGGTGGATCTTTTCTGGGACATCTTCCTATATCATTTCTCTAGCTTACCTTTTATGAGAGACGAGGAGTTCACTATTGAGCTCATGCCAAGTGCACCACTAGTGTCTATTACTCCTTATATAATGGCTCTAATAGAGCTACAGAAACTCAAAAACCATCTTAAAGACCTTGAGGCTAAGGGTTTCATCTGACCTAGCACATCATTGTGGGGTTCACCAGTTCTTTTCCTAAGAAGGCAGGCGGTACCCAAAGGTTATGCGTTGATAATCGTCGACCCAACCAGATCATGGTAACGAATCAATATCCATTTCATCATATAGATGATCTCTTGGACCAGCTCTGGGGAGAAACTATTTTCTCCCAGATTTATTTGATGTCAGGATATCACTAGGGGCGTGTGCGAACATCTGACATACCACATACAATATTCTGATGTAGGTATGGCTTGTACGCGTATCTAATTATGCCTTTCAGCCTCACGAATGTGCCGACAGTCTTCATGGACTTGATGAACCACATTTTTTCATCCCTATCTTGATTCCATTGTTGTAGCCTTTGTGGAATTTATCTTAGTGTATTCACGTTTCGGACATGACCACGCAACCTATCTTGAGATCGTACTGAGTACACTAAGGGAGCGCCATTTATATGTTAAGCTCAGTAAATGCCACTTTTGGATTGATAAGTTACACTTCTATGGTCATATTATATCTGAAGTAGGGGTATAATTTGACCGGGAAAAGGTGAGCACCGTGGTTTCATTGGAGCATCCCATGAGTGTCTTCAACATCCGTATTTTCTTGGGGCATGATGGCTATTACAAGAAATTCATCCAAGATTTCTCCATATTAGCAGCACCTATCATAGCCTTGACTAAGAATGTTGTATAGTTCATCTGCACAAAAGATTATGAAATGTCTTTTCAGGAGTTGAAAGGAAGAATGACTTCAGCCACGATCCAGATTCTGCCTGAACCTGGTAACAGTTATATAGTTTATTATGATGCTTCAGGAATTGGACTAGGTGCAGTTTTGATGTAGGTAGATCGAGTCGTTGCTTATAGATCCCACCAACTGAGGCCTCACAATCGGATCTATCCTACACATGACCTTGATTTGGCATCTGTGGTTCATGCTCTACTTTGTTAGAGACATTATTTGTAGGGTGAAATATTTTTTGTTTACACGAATCATAATACCTTGAAATATATCTCCACTCAATGAGACATGAACCTAAGGCAATATAGGTGGGTCTAATACATTTAGTCATTTTATTTTAAGCTTGATTATACCCCAGGTAAGGGTAATGATGTGGTGGATGCTTTATGCCACAAGACACAGACTCAGGCCTTGTAGGTAGCCAGCAGTGAGTGGCAGATGGTGGCCTTGTTTTCAGAGATAAATCTAGAGGTTCCGGAGAAGAGTAGAAAAACGAATCTTGCAGCTCTTACAGTGATATCCTCCCTTCTAGGGAAAGTCCACAGGCAACAGTTGATTGACCTTGAGGGCCTTGTTTTGAGGGAAAGTGTTGCTGGAGAGAACCCACCTCTTGATTGGGTTATTTATGGAAGTGAAACTCTCCATTACCGAGGCTGTGTATGGGTACCTTCAGGTATACGGGAAGAGATGATGAAGGAATCTCACACCTTTGTTTGCAAAGTTCATCCTGGGCTGACCAAGATGTATAGAGACATGTGTCGACATTATTGGTGGCCTTGTGAGAAAAAGAATATAGTAGGTTTCATCAATCAGTGTTCCACCTGCCAATAGGTGAAGGCAGAGCACAAGCGACCTGCTAGACTCTTACAGCCTCTATCCATTCTTGAATGGAAATAGAATGAAATCACCACAGATTTCATTACAGGCTTTCCAATATATCCTCGAGGCAGAGATGTAGTATGTGTGGTTGTTGATAGTTTAACCAAGGTTTCACACTTATTGCCTATTCGAGGGACCTTTACGAATGATGAGTTGGGAAGGCTTTATATTCGAGAAAATGTGCGACTTCGTGGTGTACCTTGTTTTATTGTCTCAGATAGGAATGGCCATTTTATATCACGGTTCTGGCAAGGGTTGCAAAAGGCACTGGGCATAAAATTACTTCTAAGTATTGCATATCACCCCCAAGCGATGGGCAATCCATGAGAGCTATACGAGGATTTTTTGATATGTTATGGGATTGTACCCTTTATTTTTTAGGTTCCTAGGATAAGAATTTACCTCTTTTTGAGTTTACCTATAATAAAAGCTTCCATACGACAATACAAATGGCTCCATATGAGGCTGTCTATGGTAGATTGTGTCTTTCAACTTTATATTGGATCAAAGAAGGTGAGGCAGCTTTGTTGGGTCCTCATCTCATTTTAGAGACTTATATTCATGTTCAGTTGATTCAGAAGTGTATGACTACATCTGAGTTCCTACAAAAGTCTTATTCCGATCATCACCGCAGACCTGTGGAGTTAGAGATGGTACATTGATTCTTTCTCAATGTTTCTCTAAGGTTGGGTCACAAGATGATCAGGAGATAGGGGAAGTTAACATTGAGATACGTTGGGTCGTTCAAGATAGTGGAGGGAGTTGGGAAGGTAGCCTATCGGTTACCGCTACCTTAGAAGTACCGTACCATGCACGACGTTTTCCATGTATCTCACCTTCAACAATATCTTCGAGACCCGTCTCATTATTTTGACCCTGATGACATCGAGCTTGACGCCGATACATCCTTTATGGAGCATCCAAACCATATCGTCGACCATAGCATGAAGGTCTTTTATGGAAAGTCAGTCCCACTAGTCCGGGTGTTTTGGCACCACAGATGCATTAAGGATGAGACCTGGGAGTGAGAGATGGATGTACATGCGTAGTGGCCAGAAATCTTCTCGTACAATGTTCCACTACCCTTAGAAGGGAAAATTAGGGAAGAGTTTTCTTAAGGAGGGGATGTTGTAACGTCTCAACCATAATCACGTACAAATAGTTTTTACATTATTTTAGTCTAATTAATTATGTGACCCAGGGTGCGCTATTGCGCACCTCGCTGCGGGCCCTGGCAATCTTTTTAATTAATTTAAATAATTGCAGACGATTCATGAAAGATGTCACGTCATGATTTGGCGTGGTATTCGGGTTTTAAATAATTAATTAAAAAATGGAAAAGAGTAATAAGAGAGTTAAAGAAGATTTAAAAGAAATCCAGAAAAGATAAAAAGAAATTCTAAAAAAAATAATGACTGGGTTACGGGAAAAATGAAAATAATTAAAATGGGGGATTTCCATTTTTAACTATTTTTATTATTTTCCTTTCCATTATATTGTTTTATTATATCTTTTTATTTTATTTCTTTTTTTCCATGTATTTTATTTTTCTCTTATTTTTCTTTTCTTTACTTTTTCTTTCTTTTCTCTCTTTTATTTTTTCCTCTCCTCTCTCCCTCTCCCACTCATCACACCGCACCCCTCAATCCCATCAGATCAACCTTCATCCCCTTAGAAAGGCCGCTGCTCATCCGCCTGATGTCTAATTCCTTCATTATTAAGTGTACAATATAACTTAGGGAATGGATAACATTGCGCAAGTGCAATCGTTTGATTCTGTTGCATATTCTTCACACAGTTTGTCGCATAATATTTTTACCATATTTTGGGGTTTTTCTAAAATCTATCATTTTCATTTGTTTTATGTCAAATAGAAGTCTACCACTGATCATAGAGTCGTCTATGACTACAAGATAAGGTTCCTACTCACTTTCCCTCCTTCTCGTTGTGATTTATAAAAAACGCACCATTGTGGCATTAGTCGGTGCCAACCAGCTTTGTGCATTGTTAATAATTTTTATTACTTTAATGGTTCTGTTTAATTGTTTCTGCCTTAATCATGAAAAATTATTTTGTTTTAATGGTTAAAACAAGATAAACACCCCTTTGGGTGTGCCATCATAGTGGGAATATTTTTCCGTTAGTCTAGTTATTAATTTAATTAGCTACGGGTATTGCGCATCTCCTTTTTATTGTTAGTAAATTAAATGAATAGTTTTTTAATTGTTACAACAATGTTGGACACCCCTTTGGGTGTGCCGATATAATTGGTGTATTCTGTCAATATCTAAGTTTATTTTTTGATTAATAACATGTGATGTGAAGAACCTTTTTATTGTAATTAAATTATATAAATAGTTTCTTGAAAATAAACATCAATTGTTGAATAATTGGAACTTGTTTTTCTATACCGCTTATTATTTAAATATGCATTATCTATTGAGGATTATATGATATGTATATTTCATTTCACATGGTTGTGTTGTACTGTTAAATTTATGCCTTGTGATGCACGGGTGTATCTGGTTAGTTTTCAAGCTGCGACTTTACAAACTGATTATGTCATATCTTGTACAGTGAAAACTTTAATTAAATACTGGGCGGGGAAAGGTAGTGGGTCCCGTATTAAGGGCCACACTTAGATCATTTATTCCTGATAGGATACCTCAATGTGCTGGGGGGCGGTGTCGTTAGATTTGTTGTACTGAGACTTCCCCAGACATTATAATACCTTTCAGTGATACCGGTTCCTATAGGGTATATCGGGACATCTCCATTGGCAATGTGGCGAAGCCAGCCTTGGATGACACTCGACCCCTTTTTATGATATCGAGACAGACATAGGTTAAAGAAATGCCTCATGCAATACTTGGAGTTTTGAAAGATTTCATTGGGCGGGCTCGGTGGCGTTGGATAAATTGACGTATGTTCCGTAGAGATACCTTAGGGATGGGTTCGAACACCAACTCTCAACTTGATCCTTAAATAATGATACACTTAATGATTATGTTTTTTCTAATTATGTCTATTGATAATTGAGAGATTTCCCCTGATATGTGGTAATGTGCCTGGTTGACATTGGACTTGACCCCATGCAAAAAACACAATCTTGGGGTATACTTTTTCCTGGTTTTACATTGCTTTCTGGGTTATATATATGCGTGTTCTAGCATTTCTGCTGACATGTTCCCTTTCAGACTACCTGCTTAAGCTGAAGAAGGTTACCAGGAATGGGTGCCATTTGGGACCCATGCTGTCTTATTTAATTAATTGCACTGTAATTAATTTATTTGAAATGGTTTTGTAATGGAACACTGCATTTTTATTTATGCACGAAATGGAAAGGTTTAGAAACCGTGGTGCCTGCCTACTGTGATGTTATCTCACACCTGCATCGGGAGTCTTCGACACCCGATTAGATTACTTTCGCGCTGTTATTGACAAGGGGAAGTGTAGTGATTCCAATTCTTGACTGTTCATTACTGCTTAGGATGGAGTTTGGGGCAGAGGATTGGGATTTCCTCGCGATTCTGTTCCTTCTTGTGTCTTTTCTTTTAGTTGACAGTGTTTTTGAGTTCTATTTTCCATACATTCATTTTAGACTCATATCATGGCATGACACTCTTTTGTGAGTATCCACACCTAGGTTTTATTATTCAGTTGGATTATTTACATTGCTTCTGCTGTAGTTTATTTATTCACATGCTTCAGATACTTATTATTTATCGTTTTTTACTTCTGCTATGATATTATCTGTTACATATGATGGAATAGTCTCCCCCACGGACACAAAAAGGGCCATCACTGCTAGTCGGTAGCCTCTGGAATTCGGGGAGATGCGCTTGAGGTTATGTGATGCACCAGTCTGAAAACCGTCTTAGAGGTGAGCCGGGTCGGGATGTTACAATGTGGTATCAGAGGTGGTTTTTCGTTTGTCCTATTGTTTGGGTTAGACATGAGATTATGATATAAGGATTAGGGATTTACTCCCTGTTTGGATGTAGTAAACCCATGTACTGGGGAAAAACTCAAATTATTGGGTTGGGATTGCAGTTATTGATTATGCCAATTACTTTTGATATGATATCAACTTGGGTGACTCACTTTTATTGCATTGTTATTGAGCTTGTATTGTTGAAATAATGGGTTTACCATTGCTTCCTGATGAAACAAGGGCAAAACATCCCATGCATCATGATAGACACTATAGGATTTAAATTCCATGCATATTTCCATGTCATATCTACTTTCAACGTGCATTTTCCTATTTTAGGTGACTTCTGTAATACCTATTGGTAGAATTTTGAAATTTTGGTTTATTAAATATAAGGTTGTGTTAGTCTGTTATATGTTAGCCTGACTCAACCTAGGTGTGGGCTGTAGAAATGTGTAGTAATCCTCTTTAGTTGTCTCTTATATATTGAAACTCATCTCTTGAGGTGGGTTGTCTCTTGTTTAGTGCTCAGAGGCAGGCTTTGTACCGAACATCTTTTTCACCCTACTTGTTTTCTCACCTTCTTTACTCCTTGTCTATGGTTGTGTTTGGCTGTCGTAGACAAATGCCATCGTTACGTCTTTGTGTTGTGTTTCAGGAGAGTTGAATGAGGGCATTCAAGAGATGGTGGGTCCTGAACCACTAATGGTTCCTCTCATAGAACCTCTTTTGGCACTACCACCTATCGATCTTTCGATGGACCTTGATGCTCAGTTCGGGGATAGTCTCATTAGGTTTATACAGTCAGTTCAGAATTTTCCCAGACCTGCCCCGTCTATGGTAGACCTTACATGAGACTTTCTGCAGCAGCACCCTCCCACCTTCTCGGGTAGTGGTGGCCCTCATGCTACAGAATCATGTATAGAATTTTTATGGTTTATCTTCAACCACCTCGATACAAATCCAGATCTAAGGGTCATGCTTGTTGTCTACATGATTTGTTATACTACCAAACACTGGTGGGACGTTGTTTTTCAGGATGAGAAGGCTAGTGAAATGGAATGGGCTGATTTCCAAGAAGCCTTCTACAATCTCTTTTTTTTGCAGACTCTAAGAGATGATCGTGAACGAGAGTTCCCACATCTACAGCTGAGCTCTATGACTGTGTTAGAGTATTCTACTCGTTTCATGGAACATTAGTGTTCTTCCCCATCTCTGACTGGAGACGCACAGACTACTGCGATGCATTTTGAGGGAAAACTTGAGTATACTATTCACTCAAAGGTGAATGACTTCTATTTGACCATTTTTATAGAGATCGTAAATTAGGCTCTAATCTCAGAGCGAAATGTCCGGGAAGCTAATCCAGTGAGCGAGGGAGGTTCTGTTCCGAGACAGGGTGATAGCTCTTCTGGTAGCAGGAAATGTCGTTTTGAATGTGCATGTGGGAGGAATCCTATCTAAACATCACGTCTGGATAGCACTTTCACTTGTTATCAGTGCGACAGGGATGGTCACATGAAGCGGCAGTGCATGACAGATCTGAAGGAGTGCCGAGCTTGTGGCATGATGGGTCACCTTCAGCGTTTATATCATTCCTTCTCTTCAGCTTCTAGTGGTAGAAGATTTGATCCTGCACCTCTGTCACATATGAGATTTATGACTCCACAGCAGGATGGGAGTTCATTTTCCTCTAGTCGATCCGGCTGAGGAAATGGTGGAGGTTGTGGTAGTGGAAATCGAGTTCCAGACTATCAGCATCAGCAGAGTGGACCTGCTTAGGCTAACCTGGCAGCGTATCATGGTCATGGCTTAGGTCCAACATATGCAGTGCAATCAGCACCAGATAAGTAGAGTACATGGCCATCTATAATTAGAGGTACAATTCTAGTAGCATCTACTTTAGTTTCTGCTCCTTTTGATACTGTTGAATCACTCTCCTTTATATCTATAGTTGTTGTTGAATGTCAAGGTTTTATAATTGAGTACCACTATGGTGTCATGTCTCTTGACACTCTGCTTTTGGTCAGGACAGAATTCTTACGCCAGTGCCAAGTGTGACCCCACGAGATAGGCAGGTACCATTTTGTTTGGAATTTCTATATCCACGATATGTTTGGAATTGAAGTCATTATTGGTATGAACTGACCTTCTCTTTAACGTACCCAAATGGATTGCAATCTCCATCGAGTGACTTTTACATCCCCTAAGGGAGACACATATCTTCACAAAGGAGAATGGGGTCTGCAGGCAGACCAAGATAAGCCTAAATACACAGGTTTGGGCAGAGTGACAACGCAGTTGGCATGTCTCTTCATTAGCGATCAGGGAACACAACTAGGTAAATTTCCTCTATTGGTGGAACTTTTTAGGGACGTCTTCCCTGAATATTTCTCTAGCTTACCTCATATAAGAGACGTGGAGTACACAATTTAGCACGTGTCAGGTGCAACACCATGCTCTATTCCTCCTTATTGGATGAAGACAACAGAGTTACATGAACTCAAAAAGCATCTGGAAGACCTTGAGGCTAAGGGTTTCATCAGACCTAGCACATTACTGTGGGGTTAACCTATCCTTTTTTCTAAGAATGAAGACAGTACCCTATGGTTATACATGGATTATCCTCAACTCAACAAGCTCATGGTAATGAATCGATATCCATTTCCTCATATAGATGATCTCTTTGACTAGATCCAGGGAGCAACTCTTTTCTCCAAGATTGATCTGAGGTCGTTATATCACCAAGTGCATGTACGACCATCTAACATACCACATACAACATTCCTAAGTAGGTATGGATTCTATAAGTATCTGGTTATACCTTTTGGCCTCGTGAATGCATCGGTAGTCTTTATGGCCCTGATGAACTATTTTTTTCATCAATATCGGGATTCGTTTGTTGTAGTCTTCATGGACAACATCTCAGTGTATTCATGATCCAGACACGACCATTCAACCCATCTTGAGATTGTGCTAAGTACAATGAGAGAGCCCAAACTAAATGCTAATCTCACCAAATGTCACTTATGGATTGATAAGGTGCACTTCTTTGTTTATATTATATATGAATTAGGGGTATCAGTTGACGCAAAAATGTTGAGCACTATGGTTTCATGAGAGCATCCCAAGAGTGTCTTAGACATCCGTAATTTTTTGGGTCTTTCTGGCTATTACAGCCGATTCATTGCGGATTTATCCATCATAGTAGTGCCTCTCATGGCCTTGATTAAGAAAGGTTTGTAGTTCATCTGGTCAGAAGCTTGGGAAAATTACTTTTAGGAGTCACTACTAGGAATCCACGTTTTCCCAATGGGTTTAAACCATTGGGAAAGGACCTAAAACCATTGGTAATTCTTATCCAACTGGTTTTATAAATCATTGGTCTGTGAGGCATCGGGAAAGTCTTATACCAATGATTCATGTTAAAATGTTGGGAAAAGGCGGTTTAGATATTAACTACCCACGATTCATAATGAACTGTTAGAATAAAATTAGATCCTTTTATAGAAATGTTTCATATGAACCGTTGTGAAAATCAGCGCACAGGGTTATGAAAATGGTTTTAAAACCGTTGGCATAAACATATAAGGGGTATAACCCAACGGTTTCGAACCCTTGATAAATGAAATAGTACATGGGGGTACAACCCAAAGATTTTGAAACTATTGTCTTAGACCACCATTAATTTAAAATGAAACAGCCTGCAATCAACTGCAGGATGCAATCTGTGGGAAATATGTGCCATCTCACCAAAATACACTACAATCACAAAAAAAACTCATTCTGTGTGTCTAGGAACACAACAACCTGCAAAAACAGAAAAAAAATTGAACACATGGAAAAATAAAAAAAAACTCACTTTAATCACCTGCAATCACACAAAAAACACACAAGAAACACCTAAAAATAATCAAAACATTTTTGAAGGATTAATCACATCCCTTCCCCTTGTATGGTTCACATATTGATGTGGGTGAGAGACCAAGAACCCACAAAATGTTGTCTTGTTGATCAAATAGTGAGGGGGATGTTGGAAATTGAATTTTATAACTCATATATGAAGAATCCCCTGCCTCAATCCTATTCTATCGGATAAGGGTTATTGGTTTGGATTACTCCAGGATAAATGTGATATTTTTTCGATGAATTTAATCATTCAATATACTATCTTAGAAGGATATTTACACTATGACCATTATAATCCTTTTGTTCCTAGAGTATAATGATGGGGGAATCATATACTATGGGGAAATTACTTCTATAATGTCAAGAGATTTAGTTATGTTGTTGAATTTATAAAGGTATTGGTTTGTTTTTAAGAGAGGGATAATGGTCAGGCTTCTGTGACACATAGATTATATGGGGATAGATATTTACTTGATTCATGAGAGATATCACATGCCTAATTTTCAAGGTGATATTCTATGATGACAGCTAACATGGTGTTTGTCAGTGGTTATGAATCATTTACATCATTTGTTGGGCTCACTTTTGAAATTTTCTATCATATTTTAAGAGGATAAGATTACAAGGTAATATTCTATACCCAATATGTAATCAAAAATTTAGATTATCCTCTATGACAATCCAGTAGATTAAAACATTAATGGGATTTATAATCCTCCAGTAGGTTGGGCTGTAAGATGAGAATCATGTGTGAGGTTTATGAGATCATTAGTTGGAATGGATTGTGAAATCTAAGCTAGTTTTGTTCCATGTTATTTGAAATAGATACTGAAAATTATAATCAGGTAGTATATTTGAAGAGATCTCCTTTTATCCTTACATGTTGGTACCTATTTCTGAAGGTTAGAACAGTTGAGTATTACCTCCTTTTTTTAAGATTGGTACTATTGGAACAATTGGGATGGGATGATGTTGTGGGATAGAAGTTATGGTTGGATTTCCTTAAGATATTTATTTGCGTCAACGGGACTCTTGAGGATACCATAGTGGGCTTGTTATTGATTGAGTGACATGTTTTTTTTATAGTTGTTAACTATTTATTCCCATGTGGAATGGTCAATCTTGTACTATAGAGCCCTTTTAAAGTAAAACATTTATGATTTTCAAGAGGACCATTGATAATTCATTGGTTATTCATTTCTTTTATATACCCCATTGTGTGAGTTGTTGATAGATGATAAGTTGGAGACGTTGTTGATCGATGATCAGTTGGAGGCCATTTTGGGGCATTTGAGATATTTCTTCACTAGGTGTGTCTTGTGCTTTGGTTGTAATAGAGGTACCCTTCATAGTGTGCATGTTCTTACTGTGGAATTTTTCACATTTGTGGTTTTTTTAAATGGTTTTGGCCAATATTTTGGGTCCACCTAAGGAATCTATAGTTGGAAATCACTTTATATTGTCACATTGAGGACCATGGGAGCACCGTGTTTTGGTTTGACACAAAGGTGTGTCAAAGAGAGCCAATAGTGGTTGTTTTTAGAGGATAATAACTCAAGGACCATTGAAAGGGTATGTTATTTGTTTTATGTGAGTTTATCGATGATTCTAGATCAGCTATTCGAACAGTGTTTTGAAGGCTAGATAATCCAATGTTTGGTTGGAATTTGATCGTGAGTTTTGAGGATGTTTCTAGTCAGGACTCTAGTCCAAGGATGAGACACATATGATATCATAGATCAGGCATTGGAACTATGTTTTGATCTAGTTATCTCAATTTTTTGACTATATTTAGATGTGACTAGTGATCTAATGGGAGATCTGGATGAGTGAAACACCCCTCTAGTTGAATGAGCACTTAGGATAGAGTGGCTTCAATATCATAATGTGTTGAGGCACTCACATAGCAGGTTTTTCTAGTCGTTGATGTATTGGTGGTACCATCAACATGGTTGTTATTTCACCCCCATATCTTATCTTTTCTCACCCCCGAAACATCCCCCCCTCGCACACCTGCACAACCACCTCCAATCCCATTTCCAACTCCCCATCCTCCTCACCACACCCCTACCCATCCCCCCTCTAGTACATCCCCCCTCCTCCCCACCTCATTTGACGTCTTCAATATTAATCAAAATGATTCTGTACAGGTAAATTACTACAAAACTGCAACCTAAAATGATATATTTCTTATGTTCATAAGGGGATCATAATAGATAGTACATTACAGCAAAATATAACCAAAATATCGAAAATAAATGGAGGCATACATACTGATTTAAAGTGAATGAACAAAAATTACTTGAATCAATGATAAGATGACCGGTTGGAAAGTAGCGTTAGAAACCTTGAAATCGTGTAGGGAAGTAGGGTTCCAAACACAACCTAAAATTATAATGGGATCATAACACATACCCATTTAATGCGGAATAATAGAGCGTTGGAAAACCAGACTTGTCGAGCTGGGAAGCAGGGTTTGCGTCGAGAGTCAGTTTTGAAATAGGATTCGTGTCGAGATATTGGGAAAAATCTTCCATATGTTTTTGAGTTAGTAGAGGAATTGACTGTTGAACTACACTAAGGTAGGGTGAAGATCCAAATTGGTGGGTTTGGCTGGTTGTGTAATGCCTTTGTTAGTAAAGGCATTGAAATGAATTGAGGTGGAAACATGCCGACGAATGGAGATGGGTGCTCAGGGAATGTGTCAAATGAGGATAGACTGATAGAGGTTAGAACATATTGTGGGTTCTTAAGGTTTCATGATATATATATTGTGTTGTTTTTGAAATGATAGGTGTGTTTAGAGTTTGATATGTGTCTAAACTTTTGGGGGAGTGATCTTTAAAAGGGAATCATATATTTAGAAATAGCTGCTAAATGGGATAAACTGTGAATTCCCCAATGTGTTGGGTTGTCAAAATCTGGAATTTGTATACAGAAAACTGAAAATCTGAAATATGGTTAGAAAATCCAGAATTTGTGAACTATTTTTGTAACCTATGAACTACTCTAAAAGTTTTTAGAGCATGGTTGTAAGAAATATAAAATTGGTTTAAAAAATCAAGAACTTGTGAAGTATTTTTATAATCATATATTTGAACCCAATCACCCAATGCAATAAAAAATTCACAATTATATTATCAATTGAATAAATGCAGAATAAAGTATGTAATGAATCCTGAATTATGAATCAATAACACATACAAAATGAATTATGTTACATACAGAATTATGAATTATATATAACACATATATAATATGACATACAAGGGTACTGTTTCTAAAACACTATCTAGGTATCATACATCAAATTCCAACAGGTATGTGAACTACCACAGGGTGTCATCCTGGAGCAGGGCCAAATCACGGCGTGACGCGGTGTGACTGCGGCATGTTGGCCAGGTTCAGAGACATCCGTGGGGCAGCATCTTCCGGCCATGAGATAAGGGAGCGGGAGGAGGCGGGGAAACATTCCCGCCATAGCGTCCCTCCCCATTAACTATGGGTGAGTAGTGTATCTAAAACTCTATCTAGGTATCATACATAAAATTCTAATAGGATTGTGAACCCACCAAGGGTGTCGTCCAAGAGCAGTGCCAAATCACGGCGTGACCGCGGTGTGACCGCAGCGTGTTCGCCCGGTCCATCGTAATCTGCAGGGCAGCATCTTCCAGCCAAGAGTGAATGTAATGGGGGGTATCGGGGAAATATTCCATCCATCGCCTCCCTCCCCATTAACTATGGATGGGAATGTATCTAAAACACTATCTAGGTATCATATATCTAATTCCAACACGACTGCGAACCACCTCGGGGTGTCGTTCTAGAGCAGAGCCGAATCAATGCGTTGACAGCGGCATGACCGCGGGGTGGCAGCGCCGTGACTGAGATTTCACCATGGCGTGACCGCGACGTGACCACAGGGTGGTGGCCCGGTCTAGCAACTTCTGTGGGGCCGCATCTTCTAGCTAGGATTCCAAATAAATCCTATGTATTTGTCCTTCAAATTATTTAAACCGATCTTATGTTATAAAAAACAGACTCTTGATTCGATATTGTGGTATGATAAAGATATATATTTTGTATTCGTTGTTTTTAAAAGTTGTTTTATTATAGAAACATGACTTTAATTATCAAATTAAACACTTATATTATAGAAAACTTATTCACGATATGCAATTCAATATAATTAAGTAGAATTAATAAAGAAGCTAAATTCTATTTAAAGCATTCTTAAATTAAAGAGGCTACGAGAGGGACTCTACCTCAAGGTGGAACCAACCAGTCCACTTCGGCTCTTAGAGCTTTCTAACTAAATGATGTTTCTCCCCCACTGGGTATACACACCTTCACAGACATGCAAGGACACTAAGACACTATGCACACACCCCCAAGGCCATGAGCATGTGCAAGGGGATCCTTACACATATGCTTATATGCATATACTGGTCTCCACTCACCTACGTATGCATTTATATATATACATGGGCACACCTAGCCCAATACATGTATAATCATTGCCATGGTTGACTATACATGTAACGGGGGAACCCACATACATATACTTACTTTCCTATGCACATGCAGGTGAGTCACCCTTGACTTGGTGACTCGAAACCAACGAGCAGGGATCAAGACACTACAAAAATGATATTAAGAACCTTAAAACACATAAAGGAACCCACATAACCAGTGAAAAACCAACCAACGTCATTAAAACCTTTCCTCAATTGGCAGCGGAGAACCAAATCCACCCAAACCAACACAAAATGATCCAACGCCATACTGAAAACATAATATGGACTCAAAAACATTGGAATCCCCAAAATATATGAGGTACGAGACAAGTAGTACTCATAGAATCTTACCTCGGATCAAAGTCGGTGGACTGAAACAATCTGAAACCCTTCTAGCCTCCTTCATAGAATATAACTACTCTTTGTCCATAGAGACCAGTTGGAGACCTAAGTGGCCAATGTGATAAAGAAAATAAAATAAAAACTAAACTAAAATATACATGTCTTCTATGACTATATATGTCACCGCCCAACATATATGAACCAAAACGACACATGGGTCAAATCATGTTCCTGGAAGCATGGGGAAACAAATCCATGTTTCAAAATGATAGTATCAAAAAGTAAATTCCTATTAATTAACTATTAATCTTCCAATAAATGGTATATAATTAGTTTGGCTCAAGTTTCAGCTCAGTTATGTTTTGTTCAATACAAGTTTGTTAGGGAAATTTCTATTAGATTTAGTTTGTATGGTTTTTTTATATTATCTTGGACAATTTCATTCATTTGGGTTCTATTGGATCATGGAATTAATAATAATCAATCATTCCATATTAATAATTATATCCATTGGATCCATATATAGAGTAAAAAATACATAGAAATGAATGATATCATATAAGGAAAATTATAAGAGGGGCATTTGAGACCTTTCTCACTCCTTTTATCTAAATCCATTGCAATTTAAAGAAAAAAATGCATGAAATCAAAAATATAATTTATCATGTACATAATATAGGTCTAAATAATATAATTGGTGGAAATATTTTCAAATAAAACACTATATAATGATGAATCAATATTATTTGTACCTCACACTAGTATTGGACCTACATCATCTGTCATTTGATTATCATATATCATGTGATGAAATTTCATTCCAAATTCAAGTGGATAGAACTTAAAAATTCATCCTCAAGACTGTGTTAAAGATATTGAGCTACTGAAATCCATGTTACTGGAAATTTTTTCATCATGAAACCTTCATGATATTCTCACTAGATGTCGAATGATCTGGCCGATAAGTGTGGAGGACTTCCTGAGAAATAACTAATAGGCAAGGGGGTTGTTGCATAATTTTGGTGACCTATATGTGGAAATTGTAAGATCTATATGGAGAGCCTATAGGGATTCAAAAGAATTAGGTGGAATGTCTAAGGGGTGTCATGAGACTTTATAGAAATGTCTAGTGGACATCTCATGATCTAAATGTCATATCCAGGGAGGGTTTCATGATTATGGGGACATGTCCCGATGCTTTCACATGATATGGGTGAGTCGTGAGATGTTAATGGGGGTCACTTTATATGTTCTTTACATAAGTATCATGTCTTTTAATCTTTATTCCATCTTTTATTACATATATACTTTAGATTTTTCTAGTATTATCTTGTTAATGATTCAAATTATTCATCAAATATTTAGGATCTCCTTCACAAGACCTGGATGTCACGCCATAAGTCCTTCGCAATACATCATGTTATCACATGAAGTGTTTATGCATGCCTCATGACCCCTTAGATTGTTCCCTATATTTTACCTACTGGGTAATCATTGTGATCAAGAGATTGGGCACTATGAGAAATCTTCAACGTATGTGATCAGTTGTGGATGCATGAATGTTCAAGTGAATAGATTCCATTTTTTGTGTTAAGGGGGAGGGATATAGAGGCCTCAAAACCATAGTTATACGCCACCTTTTGTTGTGTGTATCTCATAGATTCAGGATGGATTCAATGTATGGAATTTTTGTTATGTGTTTTGCATGATCCAAAAGTGGTTTATTCATGGGATGTCACATAATGATCATTGACCACAATAACTTTCCACATACACCCCAATTATTAAAATTTGTCCAACCAATGGGGTATTGAATAACCATGTCGGTCATTTCCAATATATCACACTCAACACGAATCATCAACGATTTCCTCTTTTATTTAATTCTTTATTTGAGAAAGGAAAGGGGTCTTGCAACTTCCAAAGAGTGTTATCGAAGATAATCTCTCTACCGGTTAGTATTATGCCACATCACAAATGAAGGGTCTTGTGGTGATGCATGATGCTTATCATGTAAGACCCTTTAATCTTTCCATAGAGTCATACATTATGACACAGAGTCAAATGGTCATGTTTAAAACCTTTTTTATGATGAATGTGACATGCCAACCTGATGTTGGGCAATAAGGTATAACTGTCTCCACGGCTTCCATGGTGTCTTGCAAACCTCATGGGCACATCTCTGATTAATGAGCATGGATATTCGAGATTAGGTAAAACTGCTTAGATTTTTCCAACCAGCTACACATTATCCATCTTTATGAGCCAGTATTGGTTTCCTAGTATATCATATACCACCAGTCTAATATTCTAATAGAACTGATTATCCATTGGTTTTTTGGAACCAACTCATTCTATTTTTCTCACAACGAAGTTAGAATTAGCCTATAAGATGTCTATTGAATAGGCAGGATACCCCCCCTTGGGAAAATGTGAGACAAATTTTTTCCTGTCATGGATGTCTGGGATAACCCCTCATAGACTCTAGTTTTGGTGAGGGATATGCTCAATATCATGAAATAAAATTTATTAAATGAGATTTCTCCATGATCACTCATCTCTTTTAATGATTGGATCAGTATTTTACTCTATCGTATTAGTGCTTGGCCGACCGCTATACACCCTCACTGGTTCCCTTCCCAGAACGTCCATAATAGTGTCAGTTCATATTCGGAAATCATAAAAGTATGAGATTACACCACATGGGTTTATTAGCTGAGGCTGTAAATATATATAATCCTTAGGATTAATGGTTTCATGGAAATAGTTTTGAATGGGTTGTTTTTTCCAGATGGGGATGCCCGTTTAGGAATCCATGTTCGCACTTTGGTAATGGCATCTAGAGTGGTTGAGATTCAGCCTCTTAATATAGTCGTATTGACCCTTATAGGCTTTTGGAATCTTATGAGCCATATTCAATAGGAAAATATCCCTTATAGACTCAATGGTCAACACCACTACAATCCCTGATGCCTTGTTTCACCCCATTCTACTATACATATCTTGGTTTGAGTACACACCATTAGGCCCTGATGAGGTTGTTGATCTAGTGAGATGATCTGACTGTTTCTATTTCACAAATTATCCTTCAATGACTGGGCAAATTATTGAAAATTTATATGGCTCTCTTATTTAAAGGGCATGAAAGTTATCACTTCAATATGGGGTTCTCATCAATTCAGTTTCATTACATTTGGTTCATATCAGTTTGGTTTAGTTTAATTTAGTTCATGTCAGTCGCGGTTATATAGGTTTTAATTCATTATATTTGGTCCAATTTGATACATTATTTGTAGGTTTGTATGGTGCCCCTTTATTTAGTTCAACTAATTTTGGGTTTAAACTTCATAATCTTATTTGGTTTGGTTTCCTATAGTTCATTTTGGTTTGTTATGTTTAATGTCCTCATAATTGAGGTAGGTCAATGATTATGTATGATTTGTTTTGAAACAACATGATATGATTTGTTTTAGTTCTGTTAAGTTTTAATTTATTTGTTCAGTATACACAAATATAATTTACTATAGATTCATTTAGAAATATTCAATTTTACTCTTTATAGGTTAATTAAATTCATATTATTTTGTTTTTTACTACTTATATTATGTATTATTTCATTCAATTCAGTTTGAACGAGTTCATGTTGGTTTCATTTAAATTGGTTTGTCTCAACCTCAAGAATTTGTGGCATTGAATCAGCTATTGAGAATCTAGAATGGGTTAGCCATACATTAGATATCCATGAAACATCAAGTAAACAGAAGTAAAAAAGATAAATAACCAAAATGAGATTAATATAATTAACATCAATTCAAAATTAAAAAATGAATCATAAAAATAATATTCAATGAATGTAGAATCAAACATACACTAGGCCGTGTTAGACAAATATAATAGCACATACCAAAACATAATAAAAAAATAAATTATACTCATATATCCATTGTTCAATATCATGTTTCTCAGCATATCTACACTCACCCATCAATAAACAAACATGAGATGATTATACCAAAGGATTAATCTTGAAAATATTACATGATATGATCTACAAAGACACACAAATAGATATGAAAGATGTAACATAGTCTTATTCATACAATTCATACCTAATATAGAGTTTTCATAGACACATAAATCACTACAAGCACCCAAATAAATTGGGCCAAACAAATAGAGAAGAATAAAACAACCTCAATTGGTGGCAGATGAACCAAGACTATCCAAACCACGTTTCCTTCGGCATCGGATGCCAAAATATTCCCCAGGGGACCTACGAGAACCATGATACCCACTAGAAATAAGGATCAAAGATAGAATCAGGATTCCTCAAAACCCCTAGGGTTTAATCAAATGAAACCGGGTAACCAGAGAGAGGAAAACCCTATGAAATTGAAGAATTAAAGGAGAGGAATTATTACCTGAAAGTACCGATCAAGAAACCTCATGAAATTTTTAAGAAATCACTACAAAATATTTCACTTTTTTCAACATGAACACATCTGTTGGTAAAAGTGAATTATCTGTTGGTAAAACGTTTTACCAACATATATGTCCCTGTCACTAAATAGTTAGTAAAAATTCTATTGCTAAATCTTTTTGTGACAGATAAAATAGATCTGTTGCAATTATAATAATACCAATAGATAATATATATATGTTGGTTAAAGTGTTTAACAATGGGTTCTGATGACAAATTTATCTATTGGTAATAATATTACAAATGTATAATATTTGTTTATAAATTACATTTACATACAAATTATACATTTTTATGGTCATTAAAATTTAATGTATCATTTATTAATTTATCATATATAATACATATGTTATAATTATTAAACCGAAGACTATTTTAACACGTTCTAAATTACACAAGAATTAATTATATTAATAATGAAATTCATAACAAAAAGAACCTGTGGGATCCCCACTGAGATCAATCTTGAAAAACCCTACCCATCACTACCCCCACCCCCAGAGTTCTGCTCCACAATTATATCACTCGGAAACCCTTCCCACACCCCCACCACACTGGATCTCCCCTCAATAGGATCAACCACCCCAGAAAATCCAAACCATCATTGCCAGCGACTCCAACACCAGCACGTCCATGTCTGCTCCATCCCCGGTCCATTCATTCCTTCTCGAGCCTTATCCATGACATCTCTAGTCTATTCTAGCTCATCCAACTCTAGCCCCATCCATGCCAGCTCTATTCTATGTGGGCTCCAACTCCAGCTCCTATTGATCTATACTGGCTCTAGTTTATGCCTACTCCATCCCCAGTCCCGTCCATAGTAGGACTAGCCTATGCACAAACATGTGATCAAATAGATGGACAAAGACCTCATATGGATTTTAGGGAGGTAAAAATACATTTGATAGAAATAGATTACCCCATAAGGATAAAGGTAGTACTTGCACAATAAGGAATAAACAATTGTGTTAAACTTCCTACAATTGTGTTGAACTTACTTTTGACTTTCAACAAAGAGAGTACATGACAAGTTGGAAATAAACATTCAAATATAGCCTTTTATCTAACAAATAATTAATTAAAAAAATAAGTGTAACATAAAATGTAACCAAAAATCTAACAAGAAACAAAAGTTTTAAATCCAAAAAACTAGAATAAAATAAAATACAAGAAGCAAAATTTAGAGTAGGGAAAAAGAAGGAAACAAAAAATTGGAAGAGGGAAACAGGGGGACAAGAATATAAAGGTTGTAAAATATACTAAATGTCAAGAAAAAATATAGTTCATGAAAAAAATTTAGAACATACAGGATAACAGAGGAAAAAATAATAAACAATTTAAAATAATTTGGAGAAAAAAAAAACAAACCAATTAAAGGAGATATTGGATTTTTGATTGGGTATCATTTTGAGGGTGGAGGAAAAGGAGGGGAATGAGTAGTGACTCCTACATTGGTAAAGTTAGTGTACAAATATTCTCAATTGTGAAAAAAACAAATACTGAAAAGTCAAGGAACAGGTCATGTGACTCCAAATAAAGACCTCAAGAGCACAACACACATAGGTCCCCATCAATCAAATTGTTTAATATGTTTCATGGGATGATACTGGAGGATTCCACCTAGATTATTGGTAACTAAATTTGATTCCCATCTATTCTTAATATAATGATCAACCTCTTTTACCCCCAGGGGGGCCTTCTTCGTCATCTTCTACTTTGTTATCCTGAATCGTATTATTATCAAGGCTATTTTACTTACCCTGCTTTATTATATCCTAATGATTTATCATCTAATTTCCATGATAATTCCATCAACCATATTGATCAATGATAAGAAGAAACAAGTTAATGATTTTTAAAAGAACGTGCACATAAATGTGACTACTTAATACTATGAATAAATTAACGGTAGAAAAAACACATTAGAATATCAAACCATGATCCAAATCCACATCCATAGAATATTATACCATGATCCAAAGCCATATCTAGGCTACAATATTGTATGGTTTCCACCCTCCAGCGAAAAAACTAGAATTTTTTACAAATCTTTGAATTGGAATCTCATCTATGCCTTTATCACTCTAATCCAATTCATAATGCCTTGAAATTATATTGTACTATAGTATCCTTGAGAATAGCTGATGGACTCTATCCTTCCTCGTCTCCCAATCACATGGAATGAAATTTACGTGTTGTGTCTACATGGAGTGACAAAGTAGTCGGATTAATTCCCAATAAAAATTAATTCTTAAAAGTTAAATTTTGATTCTTCATTATCAACTGTGTCATGTTCTTTAGCTACATTGATTGGTATTTGGTTACATATTCCCTCATGATTATGCAACTCCCAGTCCACGTGTCTATGGTGGGCATGAATCTGTACAAACATAAAAAATAATGATGAGTCATTTAGAGTGAAGAAGAGAATGGTGGAGGGAAAACGAAAGGGAAATTATGATCACATTACAACACCAAGAAGCAGCTTAGACTACTTCTTCTTTAGGGGATCTGCACAACCACCCTATGATGATAAGTTTTACTAGCTAAATTAGAAACGAAAATGTTAGTAAAGATCACGTTTATTCAATGTTTTGTGTAATTAATATCGTTGAACATACATATTGTAGTCTGATCGGGAACTGTACATCATCCCATATGTGGTATTTTGAAACCATGATGTTGGATGTTATAATTCTGATGAAACTTTTATCCAAATAATCCATTTATCATTTGATATTTTGAGCTATCGTGAAAACAGTTTTAAGAAATTGAGTAGGAAAAAAGTGGTATAGAAAAAACACAATAGCTCCCTAAAAAGTGTAGCTGTATCCTCCTGGTTGATTCGACATCAACATTAACCAAAGGAATCCATAAATCCATAAAGATCAAAGTCAACTGTTTAGAAATGAATCTTTGGAAAATATTGCATGTTATAATTACAGATCAGGAGTATATCCAACAAGTATGGATTTATCATGCATGAAATTATATTTATGATAAAGATAACATTAAATCAGCTTGTAACAGTTCTCTAAAAGTATCCAGACAGGTATTTCAACATACATGATTTTAAAAAATGTATATTCAATCTGATTTTCAACAAATAACCCATGAAAAAATCATTTCAAAACAACACCAGATGCCTTTAGACTCAATAACCAACATGTTTTACGTGCAACCAAGTAGTTTTGTAACAACTAAGTTGTATAGACTTAGTGTAGTGATTATTTGAATGAAAATATTAGGCACTAACACACAACAATCACAAAAAGGACATTCCAATAGGTATAAAAATGAATGATAAGTTCGATTCAAAATGAAATAAAATGAAGAAAGTACTTCCCTATAATGATAGGGTGTTATCCTCTAGCAAATGATGAACCATCCATCCTTCTCTTCTTAAATTGAACTAAACCTGATTTTTCTACAAGTTACAAGTTGTCACCCTCCCATGTCACTTGGTTTACCTGCACTCAAATTAAATGATTATTAAATGTACACCTAGCCGCTACAATGAAAAAAAAGAACCTACGAATCAAGGAAAATCCAGGAATACTGAAAATGGGTGGTCACAGATCTCCTCACAGTGAATTCAGCCAGCTCAACCAATGCTGATCTATCACCATTTTATGATATATCCCCTAACGAGATGTTCCATTCTGATCTATCACTCAGGGCCATCAGCATGAAGCTGCAATTTCCTTGTTTAGGAAATTCTAGAACTTTACATAGGATGACTAGATTCCTCATGGCTGATGGGTTTGCCTCTCCCTTCCATCCTGAGTACTCTATTTAGATGCCACTGGTGACTAGTTCTGATGAATTTCCAATACCTATCTGGTTCTTTGTTTTCTTGTGTTTTAATTTTCATTCATTGACGGTGTTGGTGATTGTTATGGTTTTGTAGTTCCATGATCATTGTGTAGGGTCCAAAATGTATGTCAAGGACCTAGGTAGTGCTCTAATGCTTATTAATTAAATAATGAAAATGGTTTCTTATTGGTTAAAAAATTAACCACAATACTAAAAATCACTCTCCTATTCACATTCTGTATAAAAATGATGATGAGAACACTAAAACAGATTCCAAATTCTAGAGAGAATGAAATGGGAACATGATAAATTTTTATAGATTCAAGATTTTACACACATGCTAGGTGTGCAGTCTAGGAAGATGCCAGGCCATGCGTGTAAAGTAGAACACTAATAAACCTATATGAGAAACATTTGAGGGAATAAATTCCACAGATAACACTTCATAATGTATTTATAACAAATAATAATATGAACAGGTCTAAAAATATTCCATCTTCATTAGAATTGATGTATGCATTATAACTAGTGCACATTTTAGTATTATAGTGGTTTTCTATAATAGGGTAATTGATTAATTAGGATAATGATAAGCGAATGAACCTTTTTTCATGGATGGATTTTTCCTGTACTTGCATGTTGAAAAATGTATGACAATATTGATTCATCCATCAAATAAATTGTCCAGATGTAGGTTCATCATGTATCTTTATATGGGCAGGACATCCAACCACTTATTTGTGAACTCATACACCCTTATGAATATTTCAATGTAGAATCACAATCCTAGACTCTGTAGGCCAGACATTCAATGCTTATTCCCTCAATGGAATGAAAATTTTAGATTTCACATATTCCATATTTTAAAATTTTGGTTTCTGGAGACATAGTTATAAAAATTCTAGCATGTGCACTTTACAATAATTAGTGGCATATGTTTACCATTTTAATGTATGTGTTCCTTCCCATTCCATTTATATTCTTGACTGGGTCTGATGCTTCGTCCCTCTTCTCTGAATCTGACAATGGTTGGGTGAATGCAACAAAATTCTTCACCGGTGCTTCAGTTGTATGTAGCCTCGCAATACCATCCATCCTAAAGCATGTCAAATTTATCTTTTGGTAGGTCATGATGGAGCAGGGAAGGGATGCAAGGTGGGGAAGAAGGACGCGAGGTGCGACACCAGGATGCGAGGGAAAATGCAGGAGGGTGGAGGCACGAATTAGGGTTTATTAGTTTTATAAAATTTTTTTTAAATGTTTATCAAATAAATAATAATAAAATTTATAAATACAATTGATATTTTGATAAATTTGAAAATTAAAATCAATTATTAAGTTGGTTTTTAAAAAACCCATAGGAAATGGATATTGGCTTTAGTGGTAAAAATAAATATATATATATATACACTTGGATTTTATTAATTGATTATTGATAACATAAATTTCATTATTGAATGGTATATTGTAACATTTTTTATTGAAGGAAAAATATTTGTCGGTAATATTTTTTTTTAATAACATATTTATGTTTTATAAAATTAAATGTTTTATTAGTATGATAAAGAAATAGATTTAACTTTTGGTAAAAAATTGTTGGTTTTTATGTGTTAATACCAATTGATATATCTATTGGTAAAAACAAGTATTGGTATTTAAAATCAATACCAATAAAATCTAATATTTGTAGGAATTACTCATTTTTACCAACAGATATATTATCTATCAATAAATATCTCTTGGTATAAGTCATTTTTTTGTAGTGAATGGCGGAGAAGAGGGAGCCAAGAGGGGGGGATCGCGAGGGGTGTTTGGCCAAGGGGGGTCTCGCTAATGACTGGAGAGGGGGACTGGGGACTTCATTAGAGGGGGGAACGTCGCCGGAGGAGAGGGAGCCAGAAGACAAGAGGGGAGGGGGACATCATCATCGGAGAGGGAGTAGAGAGGGGAGGGTTGAATGTTGCTGGCGGGGAGGGAGTCGAGAGGGGTTGGGGTCGGGAGGCGGAGGTGGAGGTCGGGAGGCGGAGGTGGAGGTCGGGAGGTTGGGGAGGGTTCGCATGTGGGGTGAAAAATCGAAAGGGATTGCGATAAAAATCATAAATCAGAAATGTATACAAATGGTTTTAGCAAAACCGTTGGAATAAACAACAATTTCCCAATGTTTCTTATAAACCATTGGCATTTATGAATTGGTATAAACCCATTTTCCACTAGTGAGTTGAAAGAAAGACTGACCTCATCCCCGATCTGGATTCTGCTTGAACTTGGTAAGAGCTGTACAGATTATTGAGATGCTTCCAGAATTGGACTGGGTGTAGTTTTGATGCATGGTGATCGATTCGTGGCTTATAGATTTCTCCTACTGAGACCTCACAAGAGTAACTATCCTATGCATGACCATGAGTTGGAAGTAGTGGTTCATTCTCTACATTGTTGGAGACACTATTTTTTAGGGGAGATATTTGTTGTTCACAAGGATCATAAAAGCTTAAAATAAATCTCCACTCAATGAGACTTCAGCATAAGGCAACACAGGTGGGTTGAATACATTAAATCATTTGATTTTGAGATTTCTTATACTGCCAGTAAGGGTAATTCTATGGCAGACGCTTTAAGCTGCAAGACACAGAATTAGGTCGTGCATGTAGCTAGCTGTGAGTTGAAGACAATGGCCTTGTTTTCAAATATGCATCTAGTGGTTCAGGAGCAGAGTGGGCAACCAGTTATTTGCAGGTCTTATAGTAACATCCTCTCTCCCAGCGCAAGTCCACATGTAACAGTTGATTTTTCCACGAGGGTCTCGTTTTGAGGGAATTAGTTGCAGGAGGGAACCCACCTCTTGGATGGGTTATTGATGGTAGTGAAACTCTCCTTTACCATGGTCATGTATGGGTATCATCAGGTATAACTGAAGATCTGATGAAGAAATATCACACCTCTATTTGGGTAGTTCATCCTGGGCTGACCATGATGCATATAGTCATGTGTCGATAGTATTAGAGGCATAGTATGAAAAAGTTGTTATCAGGTTTCATCACTCAGTGCTCCACCTTCCAACATGTGAAGGCAGCCCACTAGAGACCTGCTGGACTCATACAGCCTCTATCCATTCCTAAATGGAAATGTAATAACATCACCATGGAATTTGTTACAGGCTTACCAAGATCTCCTCGAGGGAGCAAGGCAATATGGGTGGTTGTCGATAGTTTGGATAAGGATGCACACTTCTTTCCTATCTGATAGACCTTTACAATTGAAGAGTTAATAAGGTTGTGTATCCTAGAAATTTTTCAACATCCTGGTGTACCTCGTTCTATTGTCTCGGATAGGGATGCCCATTGTACTTCATGGTTCTGGAAAGGGTTGGAAACGACACTAGGCTCACAGGTACTTCTGAGTACTGCATATCACTCCCATACCAATGGGAAATCCAAGAGAGATATACGAGTGTTAGAGGATATGTTACAGGCTTGTAACCTTGATTTTAAAGATTCTTAGGAGAATAATTTACCTCTTCTCAAGTTTACGTATAATAAAAGCTTCTCGGAGACAATCCAAATGGCTCTATATGAGGCTCTCTATGGTAGAAAGTGTCATTCACCATTATGCTGGCTCGATGTAGGTGAGGTAGCTCTGTTAGGTCCTCATATCATTAAGGAGACTTCTGAGCAAGTTAAGCTGATTCAGAAGAATATGACTACAGCTTGGTCCCATCAAAAATCTTATATTGATCGTTTCCACAGACCTCTAGAGTTCAGGGTGGGAAATCGAGTCTTTCTCTGTGTTTCTATGAGATTGGATCACATGAAGATCAGAATACATGGGATGTTATCACTGAGATACGTTGGTCCATTCAAGATAGTATAGAGAGTTGGGCTAGTAGTCTATCGATTACTGCTACCTCAGAGTTATCATGCTATGCACATAATTTTCTATGTATCTCAACTTCAACAATGCCATTCAGACCCGTCCAATTATTTTTACCATGAAGACATCGATCTTGATACTGATGCATCCTTTGCGGAGTATCTGATCCATATTTTCGACCATATCATAAATTTCCTCCAGGGAAAGTCAGTCACACTGGTCCGGCTATTGTGGAATCACAGATGCTTTTAGGATGAAACCTGGGAGCGAGAGACAGATGTACACACGCAGTGGCCAGGACACTTCTCTAGTGACATTCCACTACCCTAGAAATGGTAACTCGGGGAAAATATGTATTAAGGATGGGTGGTTGTAACCACCCGACCATAATAAACTACGAAACATTTTTAATTTATTACAGTCTAA
The DNA here is from genome assembly GCA_963277665.1 of Viscum album. Classification (NCBI taxonomy): domain Eukaryota; kingdom Viridiplantae; phylum Streptophyta; class Magnoliopsida; order Santalales; family Viscaceae; genus Viscum; species Viscum album. The sequence goes on from OY728136.1 coordinate 1,479,033,699, forward strand.
TCAATTAAGTGACCCGGGGCATGAGCCTGGGCACCTCGTTGCAGGTCCCGAGCATCTTTTTATTGAATTTAAATAATTTTAGACCAATGAGAAATATGAGAGAGCTATATGAGTGTTAGAGGATATGTTACCATCCTGTACCCTTGATTTTGTAGTTTCTTAGGAGATGAATTTACCTCTTTTCAATTGTACCTATAATAACATCTTCCCGGCGACAATCCAAATCGCTCCGTATGAGGCTCTCTATGGTAGACAATGTCATTCGCCTTTATGTTGGCTCGAAGTAGGTGAGGTAGTTCTATTGGGTCCTCATCTCATTTAGGAGACTTCTGAGCATGTTCACCTGATTCAGAAGAATATGACTACAGCTCAGTCCCGCCAAAACTATTATATTGATTGTCACAGCAAACCTCTGGAGTTCGGGGTGGGACATAGAGTCTTTCTGTGTGTTTCTTTGAGGATGGATCCCAGGCAGATCCGACGAAAGGGAATGTTATCACCGAGATACATCAGTCCGTTTGAGATATGGAGAGATTTGAGCCGGTAGCCTATCGATTTCTATTACCTCAATGGTATTGTGTCATGCATGACATTTTCCATGTATCTCAGCTTCATCAATGTCATCTAGAACTATCTCATTATTTTGAAAATAATGACATCGAGCTTGACGCTGATGAATCCTTTACAGAGCATCTGATCTGTATCGTCGACCAGAGTAAGAATTTCTTCTGAGGAAAGTCAGTACCACTGGTCTGGGTGTTGTGGCCACACATATGTGTTTAGGACAAAATAAGGGAGTGAGAGACCGGTGTATGCGCATAGTGGCCAGAACACTTCTCTTGCGAAGTTCCACTACCCTCAGAAGGGTAACTCAGGGACAAGATGTCTTAAGGATGGAAGGTTGTAACAACATGTCCTTAATCAGGTACATACCATTTTTAATTTTTTATATTCTAATTAATTAAGAGTCCCAAGGCGCACGCCTGCTCACCTCGCTGTGGGTCCCGAGTAGCTTTTTATTTAATTTAAATAATTACAGACATTTTAATAAAAATATCACGTTACGCTTTGGCACGATTTTCGGGTTTTAAATAATTAATTAATGATTGGAAAATATTAATAAGAGATTTAAAGAAGAATTAAATGAAAAAAATAAATCATAAAAAGAAATTATGAAATAAAACAATGATGGTGTTACGAGAACAATGAAAATAATTAAAAAGGGGGATTCCCATTTTTAATTATTTTTTATATTTTCCTTTCCCTTATTTTGTTTTAAATTATCATTTTATTTTATTTCCTTTTTTGATTATCTTTTATTTTTCTCTTATTTTTCTTTTCTTTTCTTTTTCATTCTTTTCCCTCATATTTTTTTCCTATCCTCTCCCCCTCTCCCACTCATCACGTCACACCCCTCAATCTCGTCACAACAACCATCAGCCCCTTCAAAAGACTTCTGGTCCTCTGTCTGACGTCTGATTCCTTCGTAGTTAGTTGTGCAGTAAATCATAGGTAATTTCTAACATTGATCAAGTGGAATTGTTCAATTCCATTAAGTATTCTGTGCGCAGTTTTTCAGGAATGATTTTTAACCTATTTTTGGGGTTTTTTAAAATACTTCGTTTTCATCCGTTTTTGGTCTAATAGATAACTACCATGTATATTAGAGTCATATACGACTACAAGGTAGGGTGCTTACATGCTTTCCATCTGTTATATTGTGATTTATAAAAAATGCACCGTTGTTCTGTTAGTCTATGCCTACCAGTTTTGAGCAATTTTACACATTTTAATTATCTTAATGGTTATATTTAATTTTTGCAGCCTTAATCATCTTAAATTAAATTTTTTGAATGGTTAAAACATGATTTGACACCCATAGGGGTGTACCGACATAGTCGGAATATTTTTCGATTAACCGGGTTATTAATTTAATTATTTGCAGGTATTGCACATCCCCTAATTATTATTTTTAAATTAAAGGAATAGTATTTTGAATTTTTGAAACAATGTTGGACAACCCTTTGGGAGTGCCGACATGATTGGTGTATTCTATCATTATACAAGTTTATATTTTTCTTAATTGCATGTGTTGCGAAGAAACATTTTTTGTAATTAAATTAAATAAATAGTTGCATGAACATGAACTTTAATTGCTGGATCATTGTCACTTGTTTTTATAAATTTTTTATTATTTAAGTTTGAATTTATCTACTGATTTTAATATGATATTTATATTACCTTGAAAGTTGTTCTGTTATACTATTATAATTATTCCTTGTGACGCACATGTGTATTTGGTTAGTTTTCAAGCTGTGACTTTACATGCTGATTATGTCATATCTGCCGCTGTGAAAACATTAATTAAATTACAGGCGGGGAAAGGAGGTGGGTCTCGTATTAAGGGTCACAGTTAGATCCTCTATTACTGATTGGTTATCTCTATGTGTTAGGGGGCGATGTCGTTGGCTTTTCATGACTGAGACTTCCCTAGACATTCTAATACTTTTGTGTGATACTAGTTCCAAAAAGGCCCATTGGGAAAGATCCATTGGCAATGTGGAAAATCTAGCCTCGGATGACACTCGACCCCTTTTTTCCAGATCGTTATGGACTTAGGGTAAAGCCATGCCTCAGGAGATACTAGTTCTTTCAAAAGATTTCTTTGAGTAGGCTCAGTGGATTTAGAAAAATTGATGGATGTTCTGTAGTGATACCTTTAGGATGGGCTCAGACTCCAACTCTCAACTTGAACCTTAAATAATGATGCACTTAAGGTTTATGTTATTAATAATTGAGCCTGTTCAGAATTGAGATATTTCCCCTAATATGTGGAAGTGTGCCTAGTTGACACTGGACTTGACCACCAAGTTAAAGTACAAACATGGGGTATACTTTTTACTAGTTTTACCATTCTATATAGGTTATATATATATATATATATATATATATATATATCTGTGTGTGTGTGTGTGTTCAGGCATTTCTACTGACAGGTACCATTTTAGACTACCATATTAGGCTGAATAATGTGACCTGGCATGGGTGCCGGTAGGGAAACGGGCCGACATATTTAATTCAATTCATTACAATTAATATATTTTAAATGGTTATATAATTGCATACTACATTTTTATCTTTCCACAAAATGTAAAGGTTTAGACATCGTGGGTACCGACCTACTTGGATTTTATCTCACACCCTTCTCGGGCATCGTCGACACCCGAGAAGATAACATGCTTGCATTTAATGATAAGGGGAAGTGTGCTACTTCCTATGGTTGACTATTCAGTACTGCTTAAGAAAAATAATGGGGCAGTGGACTGGGCCTTGCTCGTGATGTAGTGGCTGCTTATGTCTTTTCTTGTAGTTGACTGTGTGTTTGAGTTCTGTTTTTCATACTTTTAGTTTAGATGAGTATCATGGCATGGCAATCTTTTTTGAGTTTCTATGCTTGGTTTTAATTATTCAGTTAGATTATTTGCATTGCATCTATCGTAGTTTATTTATTCACATTCTTCCGCTACTTATTATTTGTTTTTTACTTCCTCTGTCATATTATCTCTTACCTATGAGGGAATAGTCTCCCCCACAGACATAGAAAGTTCCCTCGCTGATAGTCGGTAGCCTCTGGTGTTCGGGGATATACTCTTGAGGTTATGTGACGCACAAATCCGGCCACCGTTTTAGAGGTGAGCCTGGTCAGGACGTTACAATTACAATTTATTACTAAATATCACTAAATATTACTTAATATTAATAATTATTACTAATTATTACTAATTATTACTAATCATTACATATAATTAAAAATTATTACTAATTATTACTTATTATTTCTAATTATTACTCATTATTACTAATTACTAATAAGTATAACTAATTATTACTAATTATTTCTATGTATTCCTAGTTTTTCCAAGTTTTTCCTATTTATTCCTATTTATTCTTATTTATTTTTAAATGTTCCAATTTATTCTTAATTATTCTTATTTATTCCGATTTATTTCTATTTATTCCAAATGATTCATATTTATTCCTATTTATTTCTAATTCTTCCTATTTATTCTTATTTATTACTAATTATTCATATTTATTAATATTTATTACTAATTGTTCCTATTTATTCCGATTTGTTCCTATTTATTCTTATTCATTCCCATTTATTTTTAATTATTAATAAATATTTGTAATTATTGCTAATTATTCATATTTATTACTAATTATTGCTAATTATTCGTATTTATTCGTATTTATTCTTATTTATTCGTAATTATTCATATTTATTCCTATTTATTTCTGTTTATTCTTATTTATTTGTATTTATTTCTATTTATTCGAATTTATTCAAATTTATTACTATTTATTCCTATTTATTACTATTTATTCCTACTTATTACTATTTGTCACTTTTTTGCTATTTATTACAATTTATTTCTATTGATTACTTATTATTTCTATTTATTTCTAATTATTCAAAAATATTACTAATTATTCCTATTTATTACTATTTATTCCTATTTATTCCAAATTATTCCTATTTATTACTAATTATTCATATTTATTATTACTTATAACTAATTGTTCATATTTATTTCTAATTATTCCGATTTATTACTAATTATTCCTATTTAATCCTATTTATTACTAATTACTCATATTAATTAATATTTATTACTGAGTATTCATATTTATTACTAATTATTCATATTTATTATTAATTAATCTTATTTATTAATAATTATTACTTATTATTCCTATTTATTACTAATTATTCATATTTATTACTAATTAATCATATTTATTACTAATTATTCATATTTTTTACTAATTATTACTATTTATTACTAATTATTCCAATTTATTACTAATTGTAAAAAATTATTACAAATAATTTCAATTTATTATTACAAAGAAATACTGGTAACAAAACAATTTGAATCTAATTTAATTACAACTAATCAAAAATAAATATAGTTAACATAAAAATATGAAATAAATACTAAATTAAATAAAATATAAATACCTTTAAACTTGATCTCTTATTGATGTAGACGACATCAAAAAAATTTCGTGAAAAAAAACTAACTGACACAAATTTTCACTCTGAAAATAGGGTTCAAAGAGAGAAAGAGAGTAAGAATTGAGAGGAGGATTTTCAAAAATATATTGGTGTATATATAGGATGGATTTGTTGCGACAGGTTTCCCGTCGCAAATACCATCCCCCACATTAAATACAATCGGCAGTTAGAAGAGTTTTTGCGATAGGTCCCGTCGTAAAAGGTACCTATCGATAATCTTTTTACGATGGGACAACATCCTATAACAAAAACCTATTTACCGCTGTTGGGTATTTGCGATGGGTCCCATCGCAAATACCCTACAAATTTTGCACTATTTCTGACGCGGGAATCCCCCAGTCCCAAATAACCTTCCAGCGGTTTCACAAGAAAACCATGCTAAACTATTTGTAATGGGACCCCAAATCTCATCGCAAATAACCATTTATTTGACACTAAAAAAATCCCCCGTTTCAAAAATCTATTTTTACCATACTGAATATTCTAAAACAAAATTATTTTCCTAGAACATCCATTTTTTGATGAATAGAGTGTCCCTTATATAATCACATAGTTACGGTTTTGCGATTTTTAACATTCATAAGATCACTAACTTTCTTAGGAGAAATTATCACAATCACTATATATAATTATTTACACTTTTCTTCCATGCACAAATATTCACCCCCACCTATGTTCACTTATGTAAAAATTAAATTATGATTGTCTTTGGGTATGCATTATTTTTCAGGATTTTCGTTTGTAAAGGATTATTTATTATTCATTTCTATGATGAGGGTTCCAACAAATAGTATGTTAAATATTAAAACATTGATATCTAAGATGAATTTTAAGGGTGAAATTAATTATAAGGAGGTGTTTATATAAAGCAATGAGTTTTTTGAAATTATTATTTTTTGAGTAAATTATGTTTTTCATGATGGATTGAATTACATGTTATTTTATGTAATGATTTACTTTAACTTAAAAAAATATTATTTTGTGCTATACACAACTCAGAGAATAGATTTCATTACACACAATAATGAGATTTATGAATATGAATAACTATAATATGAAAAATAATATTTACACATATATATAAAATTAATTATTAGGATACAAATTAATTATAAATGATGGTATGCACGATTTTATAATAAAGAAAATAATTATGAAAATATCATTTTTTCAATGCACAAAAACATTGAATTTAAAAAAATTAATCAAACCCATTTTGATGAATGATTTTAACATACTATATAAATTATATAGTCAATCAAATATTTAAAATCCATCATAATTTCTTTCTAGAAAATAGAAAATATTAAATCCATTTTTAGGATAAAAATATGTATTTTTATAAAAGGAAGTTTCACCACATTTTAATGGAGAAATTATCATAATTTTTTTTGATTTTTTAATTAAATATGTAAAATAAATTCATTTTTGAAATAGTAACATAAAAATTATCTTAGGATGATTTTTTGGTATATTACTTGAAAGTTTTATTTTTTGACGACTAATGACTAATACTGAATTTTATATTAAAACATCATTATAGATTAATTTATTTATATAGATAAAAAATATATATTTTTTGTTTCAAAGAATAATTTGATTAATTAAAAAAAATTAATTTAATGTATTCTATTTCTACCATTTTAACATTTTCATTGGATATAAAAACGTTTCAATGTTTTAAAAAAATTACACTTTAAAATCATGTTCTTTCAACATGTCGGCTTAAGTAATTTAAAATTTATTTCATTTCCATATGTAAATTTGATTTTTAAAGATTGATTCCATATTTGGAATTAAAATATTTTTTAAATTCAATTGAAGATAACATTAATTATTTTATAAATTATTATTAAGATGATTTTAAATTAATCATAATGATTAATTGTAAAAGAAGTTTACAAAGGAAATTAAAAATAATCATGAGGTGAAAATGACATATACACATTAAAAAACCCCATTTTTTCCACATTATGACTATATCACATAAATTATCTATAAGCATTTACTATTTTTGTAAAATTATGTAATGGATGCCTCCCAATATTGTTTACCTTTTGGTATTTACAAGAATACCACTCCACTTTAATTATAAAATGGCACTCACCCCATCAATTATTCACAAATATTTATTCTTCTCGATCTACATTACTCTAAAAAATTCCCTTATCCCCTCATATCCATTCATAGAATCATCAATTTTTTATCAAATCCAACCAAAAATTTCATTTAGTCAAAACCAAAAGGTGATACCAAAAAAAGAGCTAACGTTCATCAATAAATTCTATATTATTTTTTTATTCATAACTCTTCAATTTTATTATTTTAATATTAATTTATAAATTATGTTTTATAAATATAATGATATGTAGTTATGTTAGTGGTATGACCTAAAGCAATACACACTTCCATCAAATGGGTTATGAAATCAACATTGTTGTGCATAATGGACTACCACCTCAACAACTGAAGTCTATAGTTTTCCCATTTCAACTTTTCATGTTTGGGAATAATGATAAATTTATAGTTTATATAAGATATTTTTGATATTTTTGATTTTATTATGATTATTTAATTTTTATCTAATATATACCATTATTCTTTCAATTTTTTTGGTAATATGATAATGTTATTTGAGTGTATGGAAGACTACTGCCCAATGAGGTGATGTGATTCACTCATTATTTACATGGAATGTATTCAAGATGGGTGTAATAGATATATGAGATATATATTATATAAAAATATTACTGGAATGACTATATATATATTTTAATATCATCTACTCTTTATTCCTTCAATATGATATGAAAATTGAAATATTGTTCTTGTGTACGTATGACCAACCGTCTCTATAAATGTTTTATTTCCATTCCCATTAATACATTTTATTTATTGTAATAAATATTAATATACTGAATATATATTATTTTTAATCTTGTTTATATTCTTGATATTTATAATTCATGATAAAAGTAAGAGGGCCAAAATTAATAAATAAAAACATTCAGAAAAATAATCTGATTATTACCCGAAACATGACTCTAACATTAAATAATTAATAAACAATTAATAAAATTTTCATAAGAAAACCATATATATTATGATATATATGAATATTTTTCAGTAATAGATTTATAAAAAATTAATATTTATTAAATACATTGATTTAATGTGTACAAAATAAGTCAAGACTTAAGGTAAGGTCTTTCTATCTCAATTTTTACTTCTATGACACACATGTCATATTCAACACCAATATATTTTATATGGCATATCAAATACCCATTTATTTATTTAATTATTCTTCTCCAGTAATTTATTTGCATTTAAATATCTATTTGAGGATCTCTCTTTCCAAGTGTTATGTTTTAAATGTTATAAATGTTATAAGAGAATTTTATGAACAAAAATCTTTTATAAGACTCTTGTAATTATTATGCACCTATATTATATTGATATCTGAATATAATTCCCCATTTATATGATATATAATTAACATTATTTTTAAATTATATTTAATTCAATATTTAAGATTATTATTTAATGGGGATTAAGATTCAATATTACGAATGAAAAATGAGTTTTTTACAATATCATTGTTTATTAAATAGTTTATGATTTATCTTCAATTTTTTAAATTAAATAATTTCTGAATTATGATCCATAAATTTTTGAATAAAAATACATATCAAATAAATGTTATAAAAATACTTCAAATAAATATATTTTGATAAAATTATTGTATTCCACTAAAATTTTAGATTATTTTTAATTTTCAGTTGTGTTATATATCTATGGGTTCAAATTTATCATGTTATAATTATATTTAAAAAATGAAATGAAATGAATACTATCCGAATTTACATTATTAATATTTTAAAATACATTATATCTTAAAAAATGATATAAAATTTCAAAAAATCTAACTATATACCAACAAATTGGGATATGTTGTAAATTATAATCAATGACACAATTATTTTGTGTTTGAGTTTTTATTGTAACTATATGAACCATTCACATAGTAAAAAATCCAAGTTGACACATTTATAGTTAATGGGTTTAACTGGGGGTTAAAACCAAAATATATGTCTATGAAAATGACATAAACATGTCCAATATTTTTTTAATGATATTTATTCAACACTTATCATCTTAATATATAATTTTAGATGTTTAATAGAATATTATCTAGAAAGAAATCTTATATAGTATTAAATCAAAGATTTTTACAAAATGTCACTCTCTTTGTATTTAATATCAGTTATTTTTTTAACATAGGGAAATAATAATGATAAAAAATATATTAACTATCCATTTGTATCCAAATTAAAATATTTTAATTATAAAATATTGTTTTTAATTTTTAGTAATTATATAATTACTTGAGATTATTTTTCAATTATAAACACTATTTATTTAAATAACTGAATATTAAAATAATTTAATTTAGAAGTTTTAAAATTTATATATTTGGCATTATTTAATGTTTATAATAAATTTTAAATATATTTATGATATATTATATATGATTGAAGGAATTTTAATCAAATTATAGCTTTTTTGATGTATTTGATTTCATATTAATGAAAATATTAACAAATTTCAAAATAATGATATTTTATGGAATTAATATATTATTAAATTATTTGAAAATTGAAAAAATGTTCAATAATCAGAAAAGTGTTAATAGATGTTCTAAAAAGTTTTAATCTATTCAGTTACCATTCAGTTTTAATTATTTTCATCAAGAATATCCATATTATATTATAATATTTTGAGGATTTCTAAAACTCTACCTCACCTCAATTATCCAAGATAACCTTCTACATCACTTTATAAGACAACATTGAGCCGTATAGATTGAATAATTCCTAACCATTTCTCATACCATCATACATTTCCATGTTTTGTATGTATTTTTTTCCCAAATAACCTTCCATAGATCCCTTATATAGATATATATCTACATGAATTCCACTGAAGAAGAGGTAACTATTTTTACAACCACAATCAGGTTCACTTGTTCTTATACATCATTTTCATGAATTTTTTCCCTGATAATGTGATAAATACATTCTATTATATATTTTGACATTTTATTATGATTGTGGAACAACCATATTTCATGTTTTATCCATCATATGAAATGAAAAACCACCGCAAGTTTTTTCTTACACTTAATGTATCCATATCGTTTTTTTAAAACTGACTTTCAGCACAAAATTACATAGGTGGGTTTAATGATGGAAGAAATATGGATTATGATTCAATTGATTAAATGTGGTAGGAGGAAGTTTGAAATATTTAATTATTTTTTTCCTCAATAATTATTTACTAATTTTAAAATTGTATTTCCATTATTCAACATCAATAACCCTTGAAGTTATTTATCCTCCTATTTGGAATTACTGATAAAACCAAATTATTTTTCAATATAGATAATTGATTATAAGAGAAAAAAATATTTAGTAAATTATTTATTTTATATATGATGAATTCATTGTATTTTGAATGTGACTTGTGGGGTCAGTTATTTCCCTGCGATTTATCTTTTGGATTCATTGGATAATCCATATATGGTTTTTACTGAGGCCTTACCCATTTAGTAGATTTTTGTAATAAATCCGTTCTAGCATTATATTCTTGGAATTAATCCTTTAAAGTGTATGGTTATTGTAATAAAGATTGTATGATATGTTTATTTATCTGTTATTAAGCATTCCATAATTTAGTATTCAGTTATTTTTATTCAATATGATTATTCAATAAGTTATAATATCCATTGTTATGTTTCTTTTTTCATATTTGATTTAATGTCATGTGTTTTAGTTATGTCCCATTCAAAAACAATTATTCTTTGTCTAGTTTTTTTAATGGAATTTGTTATAAATTATTTACCTTTCCATGTTGATTTATTCTCATTGATTCATTATTTCTTCCACTTTACACACCCTTTCTGAGGATTTGAGATCACACATTTATTTATTTTCTTTTCCTCAAGATATGAAGACATAATTTATGAATGAGTTTAGGAATGCTAAATATTTTCTTTTGTTATGTTTTATGTTTTACCAATCTAATAAGGTAACTATTTATATATCTAGTTCTCTAAGACATATAAACTGATTGGTTTATAGGTTTTTTTATCCCTAGTAATCCTAAAAATGAATTAAAAAATTCACTTGATTTAATATTCTAGGTTGGGGAAATACTAATGGTATCAAAGGATGTTTAATACTGACATTGGGAACTATATTTTTGAATAATTATATTATGTAACATAATAATTTTGTATAGTGTATGTGAATATGTTATTAAAGTAATAAATTTAATTTCAGTTTTTGACACAATTTTTGAGAAAAGGATAACCATTAGGGGATTTTTGAACATTGACAATAAGAGGGTTGTGGGTTTTTATATTATTTTGAATACAATGTGAAATATATGAGAACACTTTTATGCTTAGAATATATCAATAATATTGAATTTATTTAGTTTATTTTTAGGATTCTTATAAAATTTTAGTATAATATTAATATATTTCTAGAATGTGTACAACCTATAGGTTTAGTGACAACCCATCACATCTGGAAATGCAGTATGGTTTGGACTCACAACCAAATGGTGAAAATGGTGAATCAAATAACACTAGTATACATGAATTCTAAAAAATAATCAAATTTGTTAGTTAAAATATATATTTCATAAATCATATTTCGATTTTAGGAACATTTTATAGCCTATATATTATAGTGGGATTGGACATAGATTTAGTTATCAAGTGATTAATGATATTTTAGAATACATTTAGTGTTTTTGGACCAAATTTTATCATTATAAAAATATTAATATGGGATATTAATAGAGAATTAAATGTTGACTTATTTTTTTGAATATTAGACGATTTTATTATGGAGATATTATAATTTATTTTATTTTTTGAAAATGTTAGAATATAAAAAAGATTATTTGATTTATGAAATTCAATAATAGGTATAAGAAAATACGAGTTATTGATATATATTAGAAGATATTATGATCAAATCAATATAATTTATGGGATTCGATCGTAGGCTATAATATTTTACAGGATGGATAGTTTCTTTATAATCTATGTTAAACATTATTGTTTAACAATTGAATTTTCGAGATTATTTTTAGTGAATTCTCATAACTTTTCCCACCAATTTTGGCTTTTTTTGTGAATAACACTATGAAGAAGTAATGGTAACATGTTTTGGAGTTTTTTTTATCTATACATGTTTATTTTAAATATTTTATCACAAATATATATCATAAATACTCATTATTTGGATAAATGAGGTGTTTGTGGTGGAAATTGATAAAAGGATGAAACTATACCTCTCAAGTAATTATTTTTTTCATATATTGTTATTCTATTAAGTAAATTAAATTTTCAACATTAAAAAAATTTCATCAAAAATAATATTATCATAGTACATTATTTTCCATGGAATCATATAGTCCCTTATATTATCACAGATTTATAGCATTGTGATTATTAACTCTCTCTTGACCATGATCTCTATCACTCTTTCATATCATGATGATTATATTTCACATATAGGTCCATATTTTCTTCCTTGAAACCCTAGTATGTGTTGTATTAGGACGCCTTCATATATCCCAGCATTTATATTAAATTAGAGGTCTCATTAATACTTTATCAGATGTGGGATTTAAGCAATGAGATTTCGAATAGTGAAACCCCTACTTTTTGATCATGATTTCAAATTGTGATGAGGAAGTTGTTTATGGAGAGAATAATGTGAATCCCTATGATTTTACCACATGTATTATCCTTTATAAATTTAATTTATTGGATTTCTTATGTTACATGGAATACCAAGATGAAACGAACCATGATATACTATTTAAAATATTATTATTAAAATGAAAATTTAACATACTATTTAAATTGGAGGGAAGGAATAGTATAATAAATATATAAAATTAATATATTATATATCAAATAATTTTTTTTTTAAATTCATTAAAATTATTTTTTATGCTTGTGATAAGAGTGAATCTTATTTTATGCATTAAAAGGGAAATATTTTTTTAATGGTTGTTTTAATGCTTCTTATTGGAAAACCTATTTTAAATCCAATTTTATATTATATATATATATTATATGTAAAACAAAAAATATAATTTTATATATTAATAAATAAATTTAACTTGTTATATTTTTGGTATTTTTATGATATGTTTCATTTTGTTGATGAATATTTGAAAAATAATGAATTTAGGTTTAAAACACCATTTTTGTTTAATTTATTTATATAGTTAAATTTTTGGTGATTTTGTTTTAAATTATTTAAATACTGGATTAAAATCATTTAAACTAGTTTAGGCCATTTTGAATAATTTTAAAATAAATTCATATATAAATACTCCGCAATCATTTAAATGATTTTACATTAAAAACCAGATTTGTCTATCCATTTACGGTATTAGCTATAAACAGAAATTTTCCACATTTGGTAATTAAATTTTGAAAAATAGGAAAACATGGTTTTAATAAGTGTTTCAGTTATATTTAAATAAGATCGAATTTGTTTTTTCACCAAAAAAATTCTAAAAATAATTAAAATAAATTACTGTAGGTAAGGAAAAATATTAAAATTAAAGGTAAATATAATATTATAAGAATTATAATATTACCCTAAAATAGTTCCAAATTTTAATTTATGAGTTATTGATGAAATAAATAATCATTGGGGAGTTTTATATACGTTAGGAGCCACTTGGATGAATTAATGTCTTTTTTGTAATTTATTCTACGGAATGCCCGATTTGTTTTAATCATGATTCTAATAAGTGTTACATTTATTATATACATTTTATGATTATATATTCATATATAAATTTATATTTGAAATAATTTTTTTTATTCATCATGAATAAATCTTATTAATTTTAATGGAATAAATAATTAATTTAATGTCTTTCACAATGATGATATAATAATTGATTAATTGATGGACATATAAAATAAATGTTATTAAAAATATTAAAATTAAAATAATTTTGTATAAATAATGTTATAAATTATATTTTTATATTCATATGACATGATAGTGAGGTTTTCGATGCTTTTTTCTAAATACATCTGGGTTTTTATATATTATCCAAAAGTCAACTAATGGATAGTTTCAAAGTTGCGATTATGGGTATTTAAAAAAAAATTATATTAATTTATATAAGATTTCTAGAATTATAATTTTTTTCAAAATTATTTCAATAAGTCTTAATATTTTACATTACACATTTATTTGTCATTTGGTATTTTATAGTGACAATATTAACTATTAAAATAGTAAAAAGTATTGTGGTCATAGTGAGAGTTAAAGGGTTTAACTATGGGTTAAAACCAAAATAAAGGTCAATAAATATAACTTATACTTGTAAAAAATTATTCTTTGATGTATATTATACTCTTATGACCTTTTGATCGAATTGAAGTAGTTTAATTACACATGTACTCAAAAATAACTAATATAATATTTAAATCATTATTAGTTACAAAATGTCACTCTCTTTGTATATAATATCTTTTATATGTTAAAATTGGATCAAAATAATTATATAAAAGAATATATATTTATAAATTTATATTTATTTATCAATTATAATTATTTAATATTAGTTTTATTTTTAATAAGTGGTATGATTCCTTTATATTATATTTTATTGCTAAAAATATTTAATTAATTATAAGAAGAAACAAATAATGGATTTTAAAATTGTTAATTATGATATATTTTTTATGAATTAATATTTCTAATGAATTTTATATACCTTAAGGATATATTTTATAATTATAATATCATTCTATTCTAATTCTCGCATTGTTATGATTTATGTGAAATAAAATTAAATGAATATTATCAAATTTGACAATGATGATTTCTTAATGAATTAATCTGTTATTAAAATATCTTATAATCAAAAAAATTTAAATAACTAAAAAGAGTATAATATATAGTGTTAAAATTTCTATCATATTAATTTATTTTCTATTAGGAACTGTTTTCCTCTATAAAATCCTTATTATATTTTAATATATTGATGATTTTTGAAGGTGCGCATCACATAAATTATAAAATTGGACCTCATTTCTAACATCCTCTATCCACATAGAGCCTTCTATATTTACTAAGTACTTTCCATTTGTTCTCCCAACATATTATACAGGTAATGCAGGTTTTTTTATAAAAAATGACCTACCATATTTCACACTATAAGAGATTTGAAGAATGTCCACCGAACAAGACGAAATCATTTTTCAAAACTCATTCAAGTAAATTTCTTTTACTACATCATTCTAATGTATTGATTCCATCATAATGTAATAAATAATATATAATTTATATGATGATATGTTTTTTTTGACTCGGTAATAATCATATTCCTCTTTTTATCTATCTAGTAAAATATAAATCATTACAGGTTTGTACATACAACTTATCGTCTCCACAATGTGGTGTAAATTGTCGTTAATCACAGTAATAGTTGGATAGTTATATTAATAGAAATAATATATATACATGATAATTATGAAAATATAATCAATCTATAAAAAATAATATTTGAACCACTTCCTTAACATATCATCAATTATGTAATGATATTGTTGCTCATTTCTACATACAACATACTATCTCCATGATGCAGCGTGATTCATTTTCAATGTTAACCATTTTTGAATTTCTATGAAAATTTATTTAAGGATTAAAAATTATATGCTTTAAATTAATATAATTATATGGATTTTTAATATATAGTGGTGAAAAATTTCATTTCCATTCACAAAAAAACATGCATAGTAAAAAGAAGCATTTAACACCAAGAACAAGGGTATAAAAATATTATCAAAAAAATGTGATGAAATAATATGGGAGGATAATATATGGTAACATAAATATGGACACAATTATAACATAAATTAATAACATTAATTAAAACATCATATAATTGGGTAAAGCATGTATAAAATAAATGGTAGTTTGAGTTAAAGAATCTTGGACTGACCTTTATTTATGTCAGACACATGCTTTATAAACTGCTTGTTTATTTTGTGTGGGGTATACACAAACCACAAATATAATTTATGTGTATTATTATTAATATTATTATATTTCAATATCCATATTATTTTATTTATTATTTTCAATATGATTATATGTTTTGTAAAGCGATGTTTATTTATTTCACAATCTCGTAGTTTTTTATATTAATTGTGTTTATGTGTAAATTAGAGAATATTTATCTCCCACATTAGTTTTTTTATTAAAATTGTTTTTGAGACATTTTTAATATTCTCCCATGATAGTTTAATGTTTTATTTAACCCTTCTTACTTTTTAAAAATACATTTAAATTGAATGTTCATGTCGTTTTCTAGAATAACGAACTTTAGGATTCTTCAGAAATAAAAGTGAAATGAATATATTTTAACATATATTACATGAATGGAATTTCATTCCTTCATGATTACATAATATTTTGAAGATAAATTTATAAGTATAAAATGATACATTAAAAAAAATAATATTTTCTTTTATAAATGTGCATCATTATAAATAAATGATTACAAGGTTGTAAGGTGGTTCACCATTATTCATATTCCATTGGGAATTATATATTTATATACAAAAATTCACTTTTATATGGTGTATATGAATCCAATGGACATGTATATCCTCCATGTCATTTTTCTCATAATATCCTATATTTTATTTAATATTATTTTGTCATGGGGATTATGACATAGATGTTTCAATGTGGCATGGGGAATATTAGATTGTTTGATAATTATTTTCCTCAAGAATGTTTTAATGATATGTAAATTGTATTTTCATTTATCAACATCAACAAAAATGTATATTTATTCTATAATAGTTAATTATTTATAAATATATATTATTTATTCAATATATATATTTGATGATAAATAGACTAAACATTAATTATTTTGATTATTCTACATTTTTTGAATGAATATGATTTCATACATCATGGGTGTGGCTATCTATAACCCCAAAATACATCATTATGTTTCATATAGAAAACTAGATATTTTTTTAGATTAGGAAGCAACCATTTGATTGTCTCTTGTCATAATGACTTGATAATATTAGATTATTGGCATAAATTCATTAATGTATTAAATTAATTACATGAATCTCCAAAAATTTTATTTAGATATTCATTATTATAAATTCCATCATGACGTATTTAGTAATTTTAATTTTATGTGATTATTAAATATGTTATAATATATAGGGTTATGTTTCATTAGGATATTATTGATTAAATAGTATGTGTTTGAGTTATCAACCATTCCGTATTGATTATTTATTATCTAGTGTTTTTAATGAAATGTGTTATCTCTTATATATCTTTCCATTTTGATTTATTCTCATTGATTGATTATTATTCTGATTCACATAACATTAATATGAATTTTATCTCATCCTTATTATTTTTCCATTCTTCCTTTTATAAAGAATAATTCATTGAATATGCTTTCCGAGAGGCTGTTGATTTCATTTTATAATGTATAATGTTTTATTACATATTTTCTAAAATAAAATTGGTATCATCTATGTCATATGGATTTCAAATACTGCTAAACTGATCGGTCCATCTATATTTTATTCTTGGTAATCATGTAAATGTAATAAAATAATACACTAATTATAGGATTTTGGGGTCAAGTCATTTCCAATGGATTATGTTTCAGATGGAAAGATAGTTATGAAGTCTATTTCTCTTCATCGTAACATACATGGATAAATCCCACTTATTTTAATTGATTATTATATAATTAAAACATTAAGAAACCAATATATTCTCCACATTTATTGATATTATATAATGATTATAATAACCATTTCATTTCATAGTTTGGGATATGATTAATTATTAAAAAATTTATGAACAGACAAATATGGATTTTATTATGTGACAGGTGGGACCTATTTATCCCTCCAATGAACTAGGTAATCATTTATATATATATATATATTGAAATATACATGTATAGATCGGGGTGTGAACCCAATGTTGTAATATTGGGCTTCTATAAGGGATTGTGGCATGTCCCACCCATGAGGAGTATACAATTATGCTTAAACCTGATTACATCAACATATTGTTTTAACAGAGCCTGATTACATGCTACTAAGGTTATGTGTGAACCTGATTATTGTTCACAATGTTATGTGAGGACATGGTTTCATGTCCATAATCTTATTTGAGGGATTTATTAAATTTCTATAACATAATCAGTGAACCTATTTATATTTACACATTTTCACAAGGATATAAGATAATATGTACCCCACAAGTCTATATATTATGAATATATTTTGATATTATAATTCATGTTTTTTCATAATGATCTTTTTATTATTAACATAAAATACATTTTCATAATTCATGTTTATTATCATTGATATGTTGGGAATTTTTTCCAAAGTTATTATAATGATCATATAACTATATTTATATGTTATGCTTACATATCATTCTTGTCTTCCATTATTGAGAATTGAAGCACAAAATATCTTATATTTTATTTTCCATGGTTATGAGGAATGTGTTTATGTAGGGTATTCATAAGAAGAATACTAAACTGGAAGTTATTTTTGGGAAATGTTGAAGAAAATTCAATATGATATGAGATTATATTTTCTTGATTACAAAGGCATTAAACTATTATAGTCCAAATGCATATGTTTGGGTAATTTACTTAATATTATTCTAAAAATATTTTATATCCATGTATTTTTACATTAGTTCAATTTAATTATAATAGAACATACAATTATAATTATATTCTACTTGGATTAATTTTTTACATGGTAATGATTATATTTCACATTTTCCAAATTATTTATCCATCCTTGTTTGTTTTCCCATATAGAATCAATATAGGTTTCACTATAAGTATATATTTATATGAATTTAAGTTCACACTTATTTTTTTCCATTCCATAGAATTTTTAGAGATGAACATTCAATGAGTTAAAGGATCAGAATATTTTATTTCACTATATTTTAATTTATAATTCTAATTGTAATGGGAAACTAAAGTATGTATTTAGTTTACTAAAATAATGAAATATTCACTTCGTTTTTGATGTGATGTCTTATATCTAGGACCAATATTATAATGTAATAACCTACATTGGGATACTGTGGTAGAGGTATTTATAACTTCCATTATATAATATTTATTATAATCTTATAAAACTTGATTTTGAAAATCATAAATTCGGGATCATGAACCAATGTTAGAATTTGAGGATACATCAAATTGTGGAATAATATCAAACTGTTTTATTAGGATAATGAATTTTTTACCATATAATA
Organism: Viscum album; assembly: GCA_963277665.1. Classification (NCBI taxonomy): domain Eukaryota; kingdom Viridiplantae; phylum Streptophyta; class Magnoliopsida; order Santalales; family Viscaceae; genus Viscum; species Viscum album. The sequence goes on from OY728136.1 coordinate 1,479,053,193, forward strand.
CATATCTTCAATGATATTGTATGTGGGCATTTTTTTGTAATATAATTTTCATTGGGTTATACACATAAATTGTTCATGTTGGTCATTCAGTCGATTTTTACCTCGTACAAGACAAAAAGACTTACTAAATACCATGTTTTACACTCTCAAGGGATATTATTTGGAAAAATAAAATTTTCTTTAGAAACGATCATGAAGTAATTTAATAGATGATGATAAGAAAAATCCATGGTTAAGAAAAATCCACTTATTTAATGAATAAGGTAAATCATATGTTTAACTACATAGATACCCCTTTTGAGAATTTTTGTGATGGTAATATAACTTGATGATATTTATTTTATAAAAGCATATAATAATAAACCCCATTTCAATATATATTTTTAGTGAAATTTAAATTTGAGAATTAATTCGTCAATATTTTGTAGACATGAGTTTATGGTATTAGTAATATTTAGGGCTAATATATCCAATGCTGTGAAAATAATCATATTTAATTATGATTATATTATTTCATAGAAAAAATACTTATTAATAAAACCCATTCTGGTAAAAATTAGAATAAATGAAAAATGTTATTTTCGAAAATTTTTATCATTATTTTTGGAATGATATAAAAATATTATTAATATTTTTTAGGAAAAAAATTTTACTCATCAGAAAACATTTCATCAAAAATTGGTTCCATTTAAAATTTTATCATTGTGAATTATAATGAATTTATGAAATTTTTTAAAATTTAATTTCATAGAAGAAACATAATTTTTTAAATCAAATTATCATAATAATCTTATAGTGTAATTTATTGATATTCCTAAATAGGGAAATTTTACAGTGAATAGTGAAAAATTTCCCTTTTGGTAAAACTATCATTTATTTTGAAAAAATTATGTTATTTAAATTTCCCATATTTTTTATTTGAATTTTACTAAAAGGTGATGTTTTCATTATTTATATATATTTAATATAAATAATTAAAATTTAATAATTTTTATTCAATGCATTTGTTTTATTTTTTTTAAATAAATTATTATGAAAACATTTTTCATTTAAAAAAACATCATATTAATAATTTGAAAACCACTAGTAAGTAAAATCTTAATATAAATTTATAACTTATATAACAAAATATATGAAATTAGATCCATCTCATTACAATCACAATTCATATAGTTAATATAAAATCATCTGATTCTTGAAAAATGCATTTCCTGAAAAAATGTTTTTTATACGATTTGGGGGGTTTATTTTGTAAAATAAATTATACCTGTTATGTTAATTATATTTTATTTATTGAAAACCATATTTAGAATAAATATCATTATTATTATCTAATATTTTCCTTTGATTCATTTCATAATGGTTAGTAAAATTTTTAAAATTCAAATAAAGCGATTATGGTTAAAACGTGGGTTCACACATTACTTCCTATTATGTTAAAATTAAATTTCAAGACAAATAGATTTTTTTTGATAAATTTTTTTTCATAATGAGAATAATTAGGACCTTATTATATGATTAGTATCATTATATATTGTAATTAAGTGATAACATACATAGGTTAAAAACATAATTACCATACTGAAAAATAATACGGTAAATATCTATAAAATAATTGGATAAATAAAAACATCATTAAAGAAACATTAATTTTTTCGAGTTTGAGGTAAACCATACCATTCTTACACTCCATTTTATATCAATTTTGGTGGAATTTTATATCAAATTAACTTCACATAGTTGAATATTTTTTGTTATTTACCAATATTCACATCATCCTCAATTATAATAGTGAACTCTCTACCCTCAAATCTTCACAACTAATTAGAAATATTTATCAACAGACTACTAAAAATGTATAAAAAAATAAATATTGAAATTTTACTAATAATATTATTCTCCAAATATCATCCACACATTCTTTATTAATAGATCCATTAAGGGTTCTCCAAGAGGAGAAAATTATCTTATCTAATTTCAATATTTTATTTCAAAATTTTACAAAATAAATCATTCCTTATCAATTACAATTTAATGATCCCATTATGTAACATATATTAAAAATTATTAGGAATATTTAATAATATTTATCCTTCTCCTACAATATTTAATGGGATAAAAATCCATCAATATTGTGTATAGTTGAATATGACCTTGAAAACTAATGAAATTTTATACTATCCAAAACACAAATTAAACATAGTAGTGAAGATAATAATTAATATATATTATAATTATTACCTATTTTAATTTACAGATATTTATAATTAATCCTCTCACCTTCTCATTGAGCTATTCAACACATGATATCCTCATTTGTCTGTACTTACAACCTACAATCTCTATATGACAGTGTGATTCTTTGTAAGTGTCAAAAATTACAAAATGGGTCTAAAAATGTATCCAATGAATAATTATTATATTTATTAAAATGATATTATGATATATATTATGGATCAATATCTTATTCATAAGAATTAGAAGAGCCCTGAAAAACACACATGAGAAGACAAGGATGTTAACACCTGAATAAATGGTAATAATGAATTACTATTATTAAAGGGGTAAGATGCTATTAAAATATAATAAATGGTAATATAAATTTTAATATGGTTTTTTATATAATAATAACAAATTTAAAAAATTTATTCATGAGGTTAATAAATGTATAACAAGAGAGAAACATGAAGTAATTTAATTCATATGAATTTCCCCTCATTAGTGAATATGTTAATGATATGAACATAATTTATATTCTATGATCTATATAATTCACCATTTAGTTGAAATATCAATAATAATTAACATTTCATTGTAATTAATGTTTAAAAATTAATTAATTATGGAAAGGTTATTTTACCTTAATTTTACCAAGTGGTACATAATTATATAACTCGATTTAGTTTCTATTTATTATATTACTTATTCATTTTCAAAGATATTATATTTCTATATGTGTAACATATTTTTATTATTTTATTTTATATTTAAAAACATTATAATTTTATTTTTTTACACACATTATCATTTTATAGATTAATTCCAACATCAATTTTTTGATATTTTTAATGGTTTGTTTCAAAATATCATTTTAATAAGGATTATTTATGTAAGAATTTCCATTAATAAAAATTATTTTATTATTTTTGAATACAAACCAATCATTTTATAGTCACATGGTAATTTAGTAAATGTTCATTTAATAATACTGTTTTCATCTCATTATTTATTAAAATAACATTTAAAATGTTTTCAATAAAATATAGCTGTAGAAATATCATCTATTCGAAATCATTTTTATTACAGATCAATGTTTTCTAATTTTTTTATTGAATGCTATGTTTATTGTATTAACATTCAGCGATGAAAAAAAATTATATTAATCATACTCCATATGAAGTATGTTGTCATGATACCCTACTTATAAATTCATCACAAGGTTTATTATTAATTTAACCATGGATAATCATAAAATATATATTTTAATTTATTTTTTGTCCTTATTTTGAAAAAATCACTAACTAATGAAAATTAGATATTAAATATTCCTTAAATTTTAATATAATTTTTCATATGATATTATTACTTCCTAAAGTGCATATAATTTATCCATACATTATTTTAAATTTAATTTTAATTGAATGAAAAGGGAAGTATTGATATTTTGTAATACTCATTCAATACATAAATTTATTACTAAGGATTATTGTAAATTAATTAAAATAATCAATTAATATATGTTCAATTTTTTCGACACATAGAAATTGGTGGGGCTCTATGATAGATATCCCCTCGATTTATTAGAAGTATCTTGAGATAAATACTTTTTCTATAAATATTTAAATGGGTTGATTGTATTAAATACCATAAACTAATATATCATAGAAATAGGACTTTAGGGTATAAATATTATGATGTCTGAGATAAGTACATGCAATATAATGAATTTCAAACAATAATATTTTTGTTGTCATTGTCCATGAGATTATTACATGATCGTATCCATGTATTTATTTTTATGACATATTATTTAAAATGAATTTAATTTATGTTATATACCATTCAATATTGATTATTCCATATATAAAAAAGATATTTAAATTTTCTATTAAATGGAATTGGTTTTCAATTAATAACATTTCGATATTGATTTATTCTCCATTTTATAGAGGCGGATACAGATAAATATTATCTCATTAAAATATTAAAATCTTATTATAGGTTGGATATTTTTGTTATTATATTGGAATATTTATGAAATAATTTATTATGATAAAAGAAGTTGAAAAAAATATCCTAGTCAAGGCCATTACCATCGCATAGATTAAACACATTTTCATATCTCTTTGAAAACCCTGGGGTTTGTATTTTTAGAATCCCTGCATATGTAGAGTGAGGATATAGATTTTTGGTAGATATTTTAATGTTATTTATTTGACAAATATTGAATTAAATTCTTCATAATGTGAGGGGATGAGTGTCCTTTTACTATGGGGATGAAGTAGAATTTTTTTAAATAACCAATACTATTAATTAATGTGAAGTCACTATCACCTCATATGCCTAAAATGCTTTTAAATTACATTATTGAGGGATTGTATGATTAATATAAAATTCCAATATAATAAATAAACAATTTTTAACCTTGTTATTCACTTATCCTCAATGTTTATATACTTTTTCCATTTGATATTTCATAATGGTAACTAGATTTTTAAGCCATGTAATTAATCCGGTAAGAATAAAATAAAATGTTACATATTAGATATTTTTTCTTTATGATTCATAATACAGAATAAAAGTTTTCAAATAATAATTCCTTATGTTTTTAGATTTAGAATTAATACCATCACGTTTTACAGGAAATACCTCATTTTAATCATAAGCACCATACATATGTTTGTTGACATTAATAAGAATTATAAAAAAAATATGCTTATATAATATAAAAATATTATTTATGAATATTAAAAATTTTGAATCCATTTATTAAAATTAAACTCATAAAAGTCGGAAAATTTAATTTAATATTAAAACATCAAACATGTTAAAAACAGTTTTTTAGTGAAATATTCAAACATAAGATGATTTTATATTTATGATATACCAAAAAATAATCATTATATGAATTTAAATTAATGTAGTTATATATATAATTGATATATTTTATTTAATTTATTTAGATTTAAATATCATGCGAATTAACTAAAATTGAGAAACATATTACGCATAAAACCATTTAAAAAAAATACTTTTTAGACATAAAAATAAAATTTTAATAAATTCAATTTTAATGGTGATTAAAATGTAAAAAATTATATAAAAATTACTAAATAAAACATATTTTACATTGAATTTAAATTCAAAACCATAATGAGACTTTCAAATTAATTAATTGTTTGAAATGAAATTAGTCTTTAGAAAAATATTTTTCACTATTAACAGAGAAATTTTACTTTTTTAAAAAATACAAAACATTCACCATATTTTAATTTTCAAAGGTTGATTTATATAATGATTTTAATTTTCAATACATAATATCAATAATTATTATAAATTAATTATATAATTTTTTGATAAAAAACTTTACATTTTTAATGAACAATCTATTTTTGAATAATATAAAAACACTATAAAACATTTATAAAATTTTTATCAGTATAATTACATTACCTAAAATATTAATATATAATTTAAAAAATATATTATTTTACATATTCACTCAAAAAAATTATTCTTTAATTTATTATCATTATGTTTAGTTAATAATATTATAATATTACGTTGTGATTTGTTAAAACATAGTGTTCTGTGTGATATGTGATATTAAACATAATTATCTTCTATTAAATTATAAGGGTTTCACACTCCAAAAGGGTTCCTAGAATTTAAGAAGAAAATCCATGATAATAGTGATAAAGGATTTATATCCATTAGTTTATCACCAATTTTTTCATGTTTTATTTTTTCTAATAAAAATGAAGGGTCAATGAATCTATGCATTGATAATCAAGAACATCACAATGTCACTATCACGAAAAAGTATACTCTGTCCCATATTGATGATTTCTTTGATCAATTAGGTTGATATTAATTAATTTACAAGATTTAATTTCTTTTTTGATGTCCTCAGTTTTCAATTATGATGGAGCATATACTGAAGAAAGGATTTTGTATGTGGCATGAGAATTGTGAATATTTTGTAATTCAATTTTGAATTTGTAATTACCTAGATATCATTATGGATAAAACTAATATCATATTTAATGAAAACATTGATTAACTTTTCTGGTCTATATAGATCATATTATTAAATATTCAATAATAAAATAAGCGAATGAATATCAACTGAGAAATTAAATGTAGAGTATAATGAAAGATATTTTTTTTTTGATTTTTTATGTATTTGGGTTATATATTATCTCATGAGGGAATTTTTCTTTATCCATCAATGATGGATGTAATTGATAAATATCCAATAGTATCAATGGATTTTGATATCTATAGGTTTCATATGTTTTATGGATACGAAAAACATTTTTTTATGGATTTATCATGATTATAAAATATACTCACCATATTGACTCGAAATGGGTTAATGATCTTTTATAGTAATGAATTGGAATATAATTTCATAGGTTTTAATTGAAACATCATTAGTGAAACTACATAGATTGTACCCAATAATTATATAGGGATTTTCACCAATATTGATCCAAAAAATTTGTTACAGGAATGTATCCTCATGTAGAGTGATATATTGATAGAACGTGACTCATATCATTGAAAATACATGGGAAAATTTACCATGTATGTTATTTGGATACAGATGTGGTAATTGTTTTTTGAAAAACATGTGGGATTTTCATAATGCAGAATAGGGTGACAAATATATGTATCATAAATGATTTAAGAATTCATTACATAGAAATATTTTAATATTAACCAAATAAGATATATGGAATTGATTAAATATTGTGACTAATAATTTTTATGCTCCTTCGAAAGGTGGCCATGGGGGTTTATTATTCGATTCTTATGGTCAACACTTTTTTCTCTATGTTGATAATTTAATGAGATCCAATACCTACAATTTTTGTTAAGATGTTACTTTAAATCCCTTGGAAATGGATATATCCTATCTTTCTCAAATGAATGATAAAAAATAAATCCTTATAATGATTATGACGGTTTGATATGAAGATTATATCCTTCAAAAAAATATTATAAATGTTAAAAAGTTCAATAATTATTGTTCTTAAATCTCAATGGAGGAGGAATGAAGTATTTTTCCTCTAAAAACCAAAAATAATGAAGGAATTATTAGTCCAATATCACAATTCATCAAATTAATTTAATCTACAATGTATAAATATATATTTTGAAATTAAATTATATTTGACGTGGTACTACATGAAATGAGACATTGAAGATTATGTCTCTCAATGTTTTTTATGTATTTAATTTAATGAAAATATACTAAATTTTAATCAGTTGTTATAAGCATTAACCATACATAAATCTAATTCAAAAATCATTAACATTTATTATGTATTTGGAAGTCCCAAATCATCTAAATGGAAAATTGTATTTGGGTTCTATTCGATAACCATATTATTTTAGATCATTTAATTTCCATTATAGAATCTCTCTCACTTGAGAATTGTAAAGACCCTGAAATTACATGTAAATTATTGGTTAAATTATTTGGAATTATTAGGAGTCTACAAAAATTGACGGTGCCTAATTCGATCCTCGTGTGACCGAAATGAATTTCTGAAAATTTCTTCGGGTACATTGTATAAATGCATTGGTATCATTTTATATCTTTTTACCCGGTGCTTAGAATTGATATCCGAGATCCCCATTGAATATGTTGTGTCGTGATTCTCTTAAAAGAATATTCACTTTGACTGTAGTTGTTTAGGAGAAAAAGAAAGTTTTTATGACTTTTAAAGAAATAATAAAATAACATAAATTGTTAATTTATGTATTTTTTTCCCTACCACCTGTTGAGTAGCTGTGGTAGGGACCATAGAGGTTCTCATACAATTAATTATGGGGTGTTAATTTCATGGTTACACATTGGTTGTGTAACCACCCCTCAGGTAATTATTGAGACACTTTAATTTTGTCAATTAATGAGACACTTTAATTAGATAAATTAATGAGATACATTAACTAAGTTAATTAATGAACCTCTTTAATACATCATGGAATTCCTCTACTTTCCCCCTCCTATTTAAATGAGGCTTGGGATGAGTTTTGGCACAACTTCATCAACCAATTAACCCCAGATGAAGTGACGCCACACCTTCCACTAATGGAGAACAGAGGATTAACGACACTCGTTGTAAGATTAATCTGAAGGTCAGTGGATGATGAACTCCAACTCACGGGAACATACTCCATCGTCCACAATATCATTGATCTTTAAAGCACCACCATCCACGACATCCCCAATGAATTTTGAGGTAGTAGTTATCTTTTAATTCAATAATTTTCCTCGATTCATATCCTCGATCTATTTTTTTTGTGGGAGGTTATTTAGTTGTTTTTGAACGGGGTTAAACATTATTAAAATTTAATGAATAATTACCTCCATATTATTATAAAGCTAATGTGGAGGGTGCGGGACAAATGAAATAGTCCCTGACCCTCCGCGGCATGTTTTTGTGGTGCGTTATTCAATGATGATTTTCCCAATTCAACATCAATGTGAGACATAGGGTCAAACTGTGATGGCAGCAGTTCCAGAGGCCTGTAGGAGCATATGAGAATGGGAACTGAGATTTGGAGCATTTTCGTCCCCACCGATGCTCTGCAGGCACGACATCGACGACTGGAGACCGACACATGCCGATCGTGTAGGTCGGACAGGAGGCCTGCAATGGCTGGTTGCAGAGGTGGAGGTGGCGCACCATCGCATGCCATGTTAAAGAAGCCGTAGTGAAGGTAGGGGGACGTGAATCCCTTGGGTCTTGCTGACTGAATGTCGAAGCCACACGGTGCCACTAATTGAAGGTCAAAACAACTTCTTTGAGATGTTCGACTGGTGTACCGTGCACCCAGCGTGGGGAGTGCCAGCCGACAGGGTCACATCGCCCGACGGGCCGGACTGGTCTCTGGCCCAGCAGACTAGGCCAGTCGCGCCCAAGCCCCATGAGTGCGGGTTGATCTTTCCACATCCCAGACTAATTTGGGCCCAACTGGGTTGGGTCAAACTAGGTCGGACCCGAGACAGACCCTTCTCGGGACCAAATACATAAAAGTGGCCATATCGTGTGAAACAGAAATCCGATTGATGAACCATCTTCGGTGAAATGATCCTTGGAGAAATATGGTACATTTGAGATACTTCATGAGAGTTATGGAGAATTTTGAAGTACGTCCGGGTTGGATCGACTCTGAATCCAACCAAGCCCTTGACATTAAAATGATAACAAAATACAGTCCATGCATCTGGTTGACGCGCCCTCTGTTGCATTGGAAACCTACGGACATGACGGATAACAGAATTAATTCTTCATGGGTGTTCGTGTAACGCCCCGACCCCAGTTACCCAGAGTTGGTGCATTAATTACATAACATTGGCATGATCACAAGAAAGATCAAATCTCGAAAGAACGATTGGTTTAGTAGCCTTGGAAACACTAGATATATTCATAAGTTTTACCTTACATCATCAAAATAAAAAAAACTACTACAAAAACATATTGTCTCCATAGTCCACACTATTAACCCCTCATAATATCCCTGCAAGTCATTCATAATTTACTTCTTCACATCCTGGGAAAATAAAACATAGAAAAGGGGTGAGCTCAAAAGCCCAGTAAGGATAACAATATAACGGAAACTTTCATAAATAAGAATAAACATTTAAGGCAATGTATAAATAAAACAAAATCCTTTTAAATTTTAACTTCAACATAGTATGGCATAAATAAAATGAAATAATGCCATTTACTTATTCACAAGGATATTCTACTAATCGAATAATCACATGCAATATCAATAACCACTTTCATAATGATGGAATGCATAATGCCAGACTATCATAACCACATAGCCAAGGCCTCATGCCAAGACTACAAATAAGATTTTGCCAAGGCCTTGTGCCAAGACACTAGTTTGTCTCATGAGACCTACCAATGCATCGGGGAGCTATAGCGGGCTCCACCCATCACATATTAAGTCCAATGCATTCCCATATGAAAAGGTTTAAACATAACATAAACATTCGTATTAAAACTAGCATACGAAATGTCAATAATTTCCAATAAACTATGAATGGTATAAAAATAGCACATCCACAGTCAAACATATGACAAAACCTTCAATACAATATAGAAGTTTTGTATCATAATAAATCAACTTCAGATAAGCGTAAAATCCATCAAAGGATGTTGACATAGATGAAATCAAAACGCTTTTTAGAGAAATATCTCCTTCTATTTTTGAAATCATTTAAGAGCCATATAAAATAAAACATTTTTTTGAAAATATTCTTATAATCTTGTAAGGAAAGCTTTGAATATTTTATAACGGCGGAAAGTAACCGCACCCGCCGTATAAAAAAACATTCTTATCTTAATTATGTCGAAAAGGTTAAAAAGGACCTTGTTTAGAAAACGACGGAAAGATTCCTTTATAAACCTCTTATAAAAAGTAAAACACGGGTATAAATGACTTTAACCCATATTCTTGTAAATAATAAATATGTTTTTAAATAAATTTTGAAGAAACATGGATGTGGATGATAAAGAAATCCCAGTAGATTATTATGTATAAACAACCTCGGATAATGAAGAGATTGTGAAATAACCCTTACCTTGTACTTTTACTTGGTTGGGGTAGGTTAACCTCCTGTATAATGGTGAAATAATTGTTATTAAATTATAAAAGAATCATATACATTATTATGATATCATATATGATCTTTTAATATTGATTTGATAATAATATATTAGTATTATCATTGTTTCGGGTGTTAACTTACTTGATTTATTTTATATGTTTTGTTACGTAAGCCATGATTGTAATGGATAGGTTGTATATTATTCATATCCAGAATGATATCATGTCCTTAAACATCATTTTTAAATCATCAAACGATAATTATACTTGAATAGATACGATGGAGAATGAATCTCATCGCGTTCGTGGAGACGGTAGTCCGTACGTACGCACGAGCGACAATATCATTGTTATACCCATCCAAATAATAATATATTGAATAACAATTACACCACGACGTGGAGACGGTAAGCCGTACGTACGCACGTATGGTGACATGTTATTCAAAGGGTGGATAGAATACTGAATATGGTTGTACCATATTTATAATAACATCACAGTATATGTGAGATACTGGAGTTATTATTTTATAATGGTAAGAACAAAGAAAGAAGAAGTGGAAGAAGAAAGGAACTTGAAAAGGGGTGGTGAAAACATTACCTCTTCTTCGGGTTCTTCCTTTTGATTTGATCAAAAGGGCTCCTTAGGTTGGATTTCTGATCAAACTAAGGCCTCTAGGTTGTAGTGAGGGAAGTTGGGAGAGTATTTGGGCAGGGTTTGGACGAGCCAAGTGGCTTGAGAGGTGTGAGGAATGAGTAGAAGTTGTCTCCTTTTATAAGGGAGAGGAGGGGCTCTTTAGGAAAGAGTGAAAGTATTACTTTATAATATAATTATATTCGGTTTATAATGGTCCAAAAATCATTTAGGTAGAAGATAAGATGACTAATTTTCTAAATAACATCAACCAATAATAATTGGACAGGTTTTAGATAATATTTTAATCATTATAATCTTATTTATTTAAATGATTTATTAATGAGGTAAACATTGCGTCATTATTGTGTCATTAATAATTTAAATTATTTGATGTCTAAAAATTATAAATAAAATATCATTATGTAGGAAATCGTTTTATCTTTCTAATGAATATTATAATCGAAAATCCAACATGTATAACCCTATGTAAAAATTGTTCTTCTAAAAGATGTAAGCTTATGCCATTTTTATTTTTATTTTAACTTTATTAATATAATGTGTCCCTACCACATACAATTCGCTCTAAGGGGTCCCCAAATCGACCCAAGGATGATCATGGTCGGGTATGTGTCCACCAATAAGGTTAGGACACGTTTTAGGGTAATTTTGTATTATTATAATATTATTTTTTATCCCTTATTTAAAGGATTTACCCTTTAACCATGGTAAATAAAATATTTACCGCAGTAATTATTCAAAATGTGTAAAAATAAAAGTTACCTATTTACATAATTTGGACATCCTGATTCCAAATATTTAATCCATTTTTCCAAAATCAAAACACAGAAGTGGCAGAAATTAATTTAAAATTAATTCCCGTTGTTAAAATAAAAAGCGTGTTTTTAAGAGATAATAACTATCAAAAGATTGACACTTGTTTATGTCTGGTTTAATTGTGAAATTATGTCCAATGACAAACATTAAATTAAATGGTAAATATATATTCTAAATATACTTTAAAACCACCCAAATTCATAATTTATCAATATTAATTTTTTTGATTAAAAAAGTTGATTTTAATTAAAATTTAGTAATTTTCACTATTCATCAAAATATAAAAGTTATCCGAAAAGTACCAAAATTTCACCCTAGGCTAATTTCAATATTCCGAATCCAAAAATGAAGTCCATTTTGAAATATAAAATATATATGATTTCAAAAAGTAGGTATTACTATTCACAACGGCTAGTTTAATTAGTTGTGGTGTGTGTTAGAACTCGAGGTTGCGTACAACACACGCTATCGCATTATTCGAAGGGAAATGTACCGTGGAAGCTTGGGGTGTTACATTCTCCCCTCCTTCAAATAATTCCGTCCTCGCAATTTCTAGGGTATTACTGTATAAAAAGAATCGGGTGGTTCTTCATCCTAAGTTCCTCGGGTTCCCACGTTGCCTCTTCCATCTTATGATTTCTCCACAAAACTTTTACCAGACGCGTCGTCCGATTTCTCAGTACTTGTTCTCTTGTATCAAGAATCCTGACAGGCTCTTCACAATAAGACAGATCGGGTTCCAGTTCTAATTCTTCATAGGTGAGTACATGCGTTGGGTCAGGCATGTATTTTCTCAACAGAGATACGTGGAAGACATCGTGAACTTTGGAGAGACTTGGCGGCATTGCCAATCGGTAAGCTACAACCCCAATTCGTTCTAGAATTTCAAAAGGTCCGATGTACCTGGGACTCAATTTACCTTTCTTACCAAAACGTATGACTCCCTTCCACGGAGATACCTTCAGGAAAACATGTTCACCGACTTGAAATTCCAAATCCTTCCTTCGATTATCGGTATAGCTCTTCTGCCTACTTTGAGCTGCTTTGATGTGATTTTGGATTACCTTCACCTTTTCCACCGTTTCCTCCACCAGTTCTGGGCCTACATGTTTTCTTTCACCAACATCATCCCAACAGGTTGGTGTACGACATCTCTTTTCGTATAACACTTCATATGGTTCCATCTGAATACTCGAATGGAAGCTATTGTTATAGGAAAATTCTACCAGTGGTAAATATTGATCCCACATACCCTAAAAGTCAAGTGAGCAAGATCTCAACATGTCTTCTAGGGTTTGAATAGTCCGTTCTTATTGTCCGTCTATCTGAGGGTGGTATGCAGTGCTCAAATGAAGTTCAGTATCCAGAGATTTCTGAAGACTTTTCCAAAATCTTGAAGTAAAATGGGGATCACGATCAGAAACAATCGATAGGGGTACTCCATGAAGTCTCACAACTTAATTAATGTATAGTCTTGCTAGATGTTCCGGGGGTATATCTTCTCTTATAGCAAGAAAATGTTCTGACTTGGTAAGACGATCAACAATAACCCATATTGCATCATTCCTTCTAGGAGTCTTTGGTAGCCCCATGACAAAGTCCATCGTAATATTGTCCAATTTCCACTCCGGTATGGGAAGAGGTTGCATGACTCCTCCAGGCCGTTTCCTTCCAGCTTTCACTTGTTGAAAAACCATACATCTTGACACAAAATCAGCAATCTCCCTCTTCATGTTGTCCCACCAAAAATGTTCCTTCAAATCTCTATACATTTTGGTGCTCCCAGGGTGTATAGAGAAATTGGAACTATGAGCATCATCCAGCAATTCCCTTTTCAGATCAGCTAAATCGGGAACACAACGTCTCTTCCCGAATTTCAAAATTCCATCTTCATACACAAAGTCTATCAATCTCCCATCATTCACAGCTTTAATCTTCTTCTGAAATTCTTCTTCATCAGTCTGAGAACTCTTAATCCTTTCTAGTAAAGATAGTTTCGCAACCATTTGAAAAAGCATTGATGTTTCACCTTCCCTGGTTATTCCCATGTCCATCTTCACTAGATCCATGAAAATTAGATCCCTTTCAATTCTCATCATGTTCAAAACTCCATGGTCTTTTCTGCTCAAAGCATCTGCCACCTTTTTTTCTTTCCCCGGGTGGTAGTGTATCGTGCAATCATAATCCTTGAGTAATTCAAGCCATCTCCTTTTCCTCATGTTGAGTTCTTTTTGTGAGAAAATATACTTCAAACTCTTGTGATCAGTATAAATCTCACATTTTTCACCATAGAGGTAGTGTCTCCATATCTTCAAAGCAAAGATCACAGCTGCTAACTCAAGATCATGAGTAGGATAGTTTTGTTCATGAATTTTCAACTGTCGTGATGCATAGGCAATAACTCTATCATTCTGCATAAGGACACAACCAAGTCCTTTCTTTGATGCATCACTATAAATAACGAACCCATCATTCCCCGATGGTAGAGTCAATATAGGAGCATTGAATAATCTTCTCTTCAGTTCTTCGAAACATTCTTCACACTCTTGTGTCCAAACAAATTTAACCCCTTTATGTGTGAGCTTCGTTAATGGGTTAGCCAATCGGGAAAAATTCTGGACGAAACGTCGATAATAACCTGCCAAACCAATAAAACTACGTAGCTCAGTTATACTCATAGGTGCTGGCCATTCTTGTATTGCCTTGGTCTTAGAAGGATCAACAGAGATTCCATCTTTAGAGACAATATGGCCAAGAAAAGAAATATCCTGAAGCCAGAATTCACACTTGCTAAACTTCCCATATAATTCATGCCTCCTCAGAGTCTTCAAGATAATGCGCAAGTGATTTTCATGATCTTCGTAGGTTTTGGAGTATACCAAGATATCATCAATAAATACAACCAAAAATTCATTGAGATACTCCTTGAAAACTCTATTCATCAGATCCATGAATACAGAGGGTGCATTAGTCAATCCAAACGGCATTACGGTAAACTCGTAATGCCCGTACCTGGTTCGAAATGCTGTCTTCGGAATGTCTTCCTTCTTCACACACAACTGATGGTATCCAGATCGAAGGTCAATCTTTTAAAATTATTGATCTCCATGCAGTTGGTCAAATAAATCATCAATACGAGGTAGGGGATACTTGTTCTTTATCGTTATAGCATTGATCTCCCTGTAGTCAATACATAACCTCATAGATCCATCTTTCTTTTTAACAAAAAGAACAGGGGCTCCCCATGGAGAAACACTAGGGCGAATAAATCCCTTGTTACTCAATTCCTCTAGTTGTTTCTTAGTTCGACTAATTCTACAGTGGCCATTCTATAAGGGGTCTTCGATATAGGCCTTGATCCAGGAATCAAATCAATGGAAAACTCAACTTCTCGTTCTAGAGGATGTCCAGGTAAATCTTCCGGAAATACATCTACAAATTCTTTCACGACAGGTACATACTCTATTTGAACATTCCTTTCCTCGCCGACAGTTATTTCATTCTCTTCCTCCCCAATAATTGAATTATGTTGAGCTACTGGGGGTGGATCTAAATAAGAATTAGGTGGTGACGATTCTGCTCTAAAAATAAGGTGTTCCTTATCATTATCATCAAGAATCGTAACCTCTTTCTTCTTACAATAAATCTTCGCATCATATTCCGAAATCCAGTCCATACCGAGGATTATATCAAACTCAATCATAGGTATGACGATGAGATCAGCAGATAAAGAAAATTTATGTTCTCTAATGGGGACTGATTCACAAAACTTTGTTGCAATGATACTTCCCTTAGGAGTATTAACTGACAACTCCCTTATTAAATCAAATTGGAAATATCTAATTTTCTTAGCAAACTGGGAAGATATGAAACAATGCGACGATCCAGAGTCAAATAATGCATTTGCTAAACTTGAGGAAACCATTAAATTACCTGCCACCACGTCTTTCGGAGCTTCTACCTCAGCAGTAGTGATAGCATAAGCCTGGCCTTGATCCCTTGGCCTTTTCTAAGGTAAGTTCTCTTGACGCTTAGGACATTTATTTGCATAATGCCCCATCTCCCTGCAATTGTAGCACTGAACGTTGGTAGCTTCCTTCTTCCCCTTGCAATCACGAGCTTGGTGGCCTTTTTCACCACACTTGTAACAGACTCCCATTCCCTTCAAGAAAGTACCAGGATGTTTCTTCCCACATTTACCACAAGATGGATATTCAACCTTTCCCTTCTTCCCCTTATTTCCATTCCCAGATTGATCAGCAGGTCTCTTCTTCTCTTGCTTTGCTTTAAAGTCATAAGACTTAGAGAATTCCTTTTCGGTCTTGATAGCACATGAGACAATGTCTTCGTACGATGAAAAGGATTGTGAGACTAACGCTCGACAGAGAAATGGTTTTAACCCATCAAAGAAACGATCAATATTACTTCTTTGGTTACGTATATAATCACCAGTGTACCTTGCTAACCTTGTAAAGTTAGCCTCATACTTTGCGACATTCTCATCCTCCTTCTGTCTCAGACTTAGAAATTGCCTTTCCATATCTACTCGATGGTCGCGAGGGAAGTATTTTTCTAAAAACAGATCATTGAACTCCCTCCATTCCATATTTGATACTTCATCATCTTCCTTCATGTTTTGAATCAATGACCACCATTGATCAGCATCTCCAGTGAGGCGGTAAACTGCCATGATAACTTTTTCCCTTTCACTGCTCCCCAAAGCCAGAAATATTTTCTCTAGGGAATTTATCCATTGCTCAGCTACTAAGGGATTTGTACTCCCATTGAATGTTGGTGGTTGTTGCCTCATGAATCGATCTAACATTGATCCTCCACGCTACGGATCAGGGTGCTCCATATGGGTAAGGTTATTATTCATAATCTGAGTAAGTTGTCCCAGTATGGTGATTAGCTGATCGGCACCAGTTGCATCACCTACCCCACTATAATTATCTTGAGAAGGAGGGAAATCCCTACATGGAGTGCATGCATTGATACGGTTTCCATTTCTTCCACTAGGCGCCATTTCTAAACAATGTCATAAACTAGATCAGTTTATGAATCAAAATACATAATCCCATACTTATAAAACACTTAACATAAATTGAACTATTTATGGATATAATCCATAATCATAAAAATGTTTTCTTTGAGGAAGTATATACTCATAATCCCTTCAAAATGATTTTTAAAGAAAATGGGAGTTATCCTAAGCATATCCCCCTGGAGTGTCGTAACCAAGAGTGCAGCAAGGCCCTTTGTCGTGCACCAGTTCCCGTTCGAGTCTAGCTCAAAGCGGTTTTTTCGGGTTTTACCCCTATGTACATCTGTGCCAGAGCCGCCTCTACCTGCTCGTATCCAGACAGGGATGTATTGCTCGGAAAACTCACAAAATCTCTACAATACCAAAATTCTAGGAAGTTCTTCTATACTAATCCTCAAAGTTCATCTTAGGTCTACGTGCTCTAATCAAAGTTTATCTAAATCTAGCTTCCAAGGTTTGTACTAAACTTCCTCTGATACCAACTGTAACGCCCCGACCCCAGCTACCCAGAGTCGGTGCATTAATTACATAACATTGGAATGATCACAAGAAAGATCAAATCTCGAAAGACCGATTGGTTTAGTAGCCTTGGAAACACTAGATATATTCATAAGTTTTACATTACATCATCAAAATAAAAAAAAACTACTACAACAACATATTGTCTCCATAGTCCACACTATTAACCCCTCATAATATCCCTGCAAGTCATTCATAATTTACTTATTCACATCCTGGGAAAATAAAACATAGAAAAGGGGTGAGCTCAAATGCCCAGTAAGGATAAAAATATAACGGAAACTTTCATAAATAAGAATAAACATTTAAGGAAATGTATAACTAAAACAAAATCCTTTTAAATTTTAACTTCAACATAGTATGGCATAAATAAAATGAAATAATTCCATTTACTTATTCACATGGATATTCTACTAATCGAATAATCACATGCAATATCAATAACCACTTTCATAATGATGGAATGCATAATGCCAGACTATCATAACCACATAGCCAAGGCCTCGTGCCAAGACTACAAATAAGATTTTTCCAAGGCCTTGTGCCAAGACACTAGTTTGTCTCATGAGACCTACCGATGCATCGAGGAGCTATAGCGGGCTCCACCCGTCACATATTATGTCCAATGCATTCCCATATGAAAAGGTTTAAACATAACATAAACATTTATATTAAAAATAGCATACGAAATGTCAATAATTTCCCATAAACTATGAATGGTATAAAAATAGCACATCCACAGTCAAACATATGACAAAACCTTCAATACAATATAGAAGTTTTGTATCATAATAAATCAACTTCAAATAAGCGTAAAATCCATCAAAGGCTGTTGACATAGATGAAATCAAAACACTTTTTAGAGAAATATCTCCTTCTATTTTTGAAATCATTTAAGAGACATATAAAATAAAACATTTTCTTGAAAATATTCTTATAAGCTTGTAAGGAAAGCTTTGAATATTTTATAACGGCGGAAAGTAACTGCACCCGCTATATAAAAAAAACATTCTTATCTTAATTCTGTCGAAAAGGTTAAAAAGGACCTTGTTTAGAAAACGACGGAAAGATTCCTTTATAAACCTATTATAAAAAGTCAAACAAGGGTATAAATGACTTTAACCCATATTCTTGTAAATAATAAATATGTTTTGAAATACATTTTGAAGAAACATGGATGTGGATGATAAAGAAATCCCAGTAGATTATTACGTATAAACAACCTCGGATAATGAAGAGATTGTGAAATAACCCTTACCTTGTACTTTTCCTTGGTTGGGGTAGGTTAACCTCCTGTATAATGGTGAAATTATTGTTATTAAATTATAAAAGAATCATATACATTAATATGATATCATATATTATCTTTTAATATTGATTTGATAATAATATCTTCGTATTATCGTTGTTTCGGGTGTTAACTTACTTGATTTATTTTATATGTTTTGTTACGTAAGCCATGTTTGTAATGGAGAGGTTGTATATTATTCATATCCAGAATTATATGAAGTCCTTAAACATCATTTTTAAATCATCAAACGATAATTATACTTGAATGGATACGATAGAGAATGAATCTCATCGCGTTCGTGGAGACGGTAGTCCGTACGTACGCACGAGCGACAATATCATTCTTTTGATATTTAAATAATATATAAATGGATGTCATATCATATATACTGAATAATTAACATGTTATATTTATTATTTACATGAGTTTCACATCATTATTATACCCATCCAAATAATAATATATTGAATAACAATTACACCACGACGTGGAGACGGTAAGCCGTACGTACGCACGTATGGTGACATGTTATTCAAAGGGTGGATAGAATACTGAATATGGTTGTACCATATTTATAATAACATCACAGTATATGTGATATACTGGAGTTATTATTTTAGAATGGTAAGAACAAAGAAAGAAGAAGTGGAAGAAGAAAGGAACTTGAAAAGCGGTGGTGAAAACATTACCTCTTCTTCGGGTTCTTCCTTTTGATTTGATCAAAAGGGCTCCTTAGGTTTGCTTTCTGATCAAAATAAAGCCTCTAGGTTGTAGTGAGAAAAGTTGGGAGATTATTTGGGCAGGTTTTGGACGAGCCAAGTGGCTCGAGAGGTGTGAGGAATGAGTAGAAGTTGTCTCCTTTTATAAGGGAGAGGAGGGGCTCTTTAGGAAAGAGTGAAAGTATTACTTTATAATATAATTATATTCGGTTTATAATGGTCCAAAAATCATTGAGGTCGAAGATACGATGACTAATTTTCTAAATAAAATCATCCAATAAGAATTGGACAGGTTTTAGATAATATTTTAATCATTATAATCTTATTTATTTAAATGATTTATTAATGAGGTAAACATTGCATCATTATTGTGTCCTTAATAATTTAAATTATTTGATGTCTAAAAATTATAAATAAAATATCATTATGTAGGATATCTTTTTATCTTTCTAATTAATATTTATAATCGAAAATCCAACATGTATAACCCTATGTAAAAATTGTTCTTCTAAAAGATGTAAGCTTATGCCATTTTTATTTTTATTTTAACTTTATTAATATAATGTGTCCCTACCACATACAAGTGGCTCTAAGGGGTCCCCAAATTGACCCAAGGATGCTCATGGTCGGGTATGTGTCCACCAATAAGGTTAGGGCACGTTTTAGGGTAATTTTGTATTATTATAATATTATTTTTTAACCCTTATTTACCGGATTTACCCTTTAACCATGGTAAATAAAATATTTACCGTAGTAATTATTCAAAATGTGTAAAAATAAAAGTTACCTATTTACATAATTTGGACATCCTGATTCCAAATATGTAATCCATTTTTCCAAATTCAAAACACAGAAGTGGCAGAAATTAATTTAAAATTAATTCCCGTTGTTAAAATAAAAAGCGTGTTTTTAAGAGATAATAACTATCAAAAGATTGACACTTGTTTATGTCTGGTTTAATTGTGAAATTATGTCCAATGACAAACATTAAATTAAATGGTAAAAATATATTCTAAATATAATTTAAAACCACTCAAATTCATAATTTATCAATATTAATTATTTTGATTAAAAAAGTTGATTTTAATTAAAATTTAGTAATTTTCACTATTCATCAAAATATAAAAGTTATCCGAAAAGTACCAAAATTTCACCCTAGGCTAATTTCAATATTCCGAATCCAAAAATGAATTCCATTTTGATATATAAAATATATATGATTTCAAAAAGTAGGTATTACTATTCACAACGGCTAGTTTAATTAGTTGTGGTGTGTGTTTGAACTCGAGGTTGCGTACAACACACGCTATCGCATTATTCGAAGGGAAACGTACCGTGGAAGCTTGGGGTGTTACAGTTCGTGCTGATTGAAATATGACTAATGGATTGAGAATCCGTTCTCCTAGAATCAGCTGAGTTCATGGGGGAATCTAGTGGCTAGTTGTGACATGAAGAAGAAGAGTGACCAATAAAGGTCAATAATAGAACTATATATTGCGATGAACTAGTTGTATGACTAAACATACCTACCTCTGTACTAGTGTAAAATATGGGTCAACACCAGTTACCAATACGAGTCAACACCAACGACCAATACATGTCAGCACCAACGACCAATACAGGTCAGCACCAATGACCAATACAGGTCATCACCATTGACCAATATGAGTAGCATCTAGTGACCATTATGGGTCATCATACAGTGTCCTATATGGGCCAATCGTAGAGTAACTATGGATAGTATTATTAATCACTATGACTTGTAATCTCTATACTAGAAACCATGATGTTACACCATAATAATGAGATGTATCTTTTTTTCGAGCTTCATGACTTAGACCATGATTGTGATATTAGCTTTCTGGTATTTCTTGTGGAGTTTTCCATTATGGATTACTGATAGAACTTCAGGGGTCTCAGGTTCCCCTACTAGGTATTGTTACACTCACCCCTACAAGGGCTCCACCAAAACATTTATTTGAGGTTTATAATACTGATGCCCTAAGGCAGACTATGAAGGATCGGGACTTGGTGGAGCGTGGTGAGATGGTAGTATTTGAGATCATCTTCTTTGAATTCATACATATAGCTACAACCCTGCTGGTAGATCTCTAGGGAATATGCGACAAATGTTTACTGCCTTTTCAATTTCTAGTCATTGTATTCTGTTCCACTATTTTCATTTTTTGTTTTTTCTTGTGATTATACATTACTCTCGTGGTTATACTATTATTTTTGGATATTTAGTTCCATTTCAATTTTTGAGTTTGTACATATCTTTTATGACATTCATCCCCTATTTAGGGAAAAGATTTCAGGTCAAAGTCACCAACCCCTGGCCTATGGAAGGTGGGCTTTGGGTAGTCATGTACGGGCCCCGTGGGATGGGTCGTGAAAAGGTGGTATCAGAGGGTGATCGGTTCTACCAGGAGAACTAAGAGTCTACTTTTAATGAGGCAATGGTGTAAAGTGTCCTGAGTTCATTTTTCTGTATAGGGAGTCCAGTTTTGGGGCAGCAGCCGACATATCCATACACCAGGACCCTGAATTCTTATTTCTAACTCGGTATAAGAGAACACAAGTTTCAAGTGTTTTGAAAAGTTTTACAGTTCACTGTTGAGTCAGATCGCTAGGTATAACGTATTGACCATGAGACATCTATTTCTTATAGGATTCCTCAATGGATACAGCCAGTCATGATTCTGATTAGAGATCATGAAAGTAGTCCACTAAGTGTGAAGGTGTCATTATAGGGATGATTCACAGTGATGACACATTTAGGTGGTGTACCAGCACCACCACCACCCATTGAGAAGAAGATTATACCAGTGGAACATGCATGATGGGTGGTCATGTTCCATGGGTTCCAAAGATAGAGGCCTCTAAGGTTTCAAGGAGAGACGAACCCCCAGGAAGTTGTGGACTGGCTTGAGGCAGTTTTGTGGGTCTTTTTCGTCGTAAAGACCCCCGCCGAGAAGATGGATATCATACCCGCCAGCCTTCTTCAGGGCTCGGCAGAATGATGGTGGAGCTCGACACTTCAGGTGCATGATGAGAAAACCCTCACATAAAAGGAAATTGAGAGCCTTTTCTGGGTGGAGTTCATGCCATTGAACATACACTCTATTCGTATTCCTGAGCTGGTGCATCTACAATAGGGCTTCTAGACTTTTACTTAGAACTCGGTGATATTTATTGACCCCTCTTGATACTAAACCGACATGGTATGGAACATTACTTTAAGGCCCAGACCATTGAGCAGGGGCACCGATGAGAGATCAGAGATGGGATAGTGCCTCTCAACATCTCGACACAGGATGTGGTGGTAGAGAGAGATATGTTGATGGAGATATTCGTTGCCGAGCAGACACCGATATTGAAAGCCCCTATCATACAATAGGTTCAAGAGTAATCTACAGTTGGC
Source organism: Viscum album (assembly GCA_963277665.1). Lineage (NCBI taxonomy): Eukaryota > Viridiplantae > Streptophyta > Magnoliopsida > Santalales > Viscaceae > Viscum > Viscum album. The sequence continues at coordinate 1,479,076,517 of OY728136.1, forward strand.
AGTAGACAGATGACATAGAAGCATAAGCAGGCTAGATCATCTGGTGGGAGACACGTGAATACAGGGATAAAGGTGTGATTCTCAAGAGGCTGAGCGATCAACCAAAGGGGCATGGTCTATTTTTCCTATGGGGGACAGGGTCACAGAGCTCATGACTGTCTGAATCCCCTCCTAAATGATCGGCAGATGGTGGAGGAGCCACCGAGAGAGTGGTAGTGGTAGGAGAATGAGCATAAACTAAGTGGCGAACGCGGATGAGGAGCAGGACATGCAGCAGGAGGTGGTCGGGGTCACCTGAAACTACCACCACCACCCCCAGGTGGCCCAACATGAGCTCAGGGAGTGGGTGGACAGGGATAGGCCCAACTATTGTTAGTAGAGGCTAACGATGCATAATTCTCTAACATAATATGATGCATAATCAATATCTTCTCTATTTTAGAAGCAATTCATAGAGACATAGGTGAAATAAATTCATTCCTTTATGCAGACATAGTTTGGGACTCTAAGATTCCGATTAATATTTTAACTCGACCTTTGTGTTTTGATAATCTTACTGGAAGATATTCAGTGGTCACACACTTGTTCTGATAGTGTGATCTTACTATCAGAGGAGAGAGTTTCGAATGTGTTTTTCTAGTAGAGACGTTGATGCCCTGTGACGTCATTCTAGGCAAGGAAGGGTTATCCATAGTTCATGCATAGATTAGCTGATTGAGACATACAGTGCGAGGTACACACACAGATGGAGTCCAGTTTTCCATTGTTGGTGAGAAGGAGAGTAGAGCATCATGAGATGAACTTGCAGTCCGGATGGTGCATCTAGTTACATATTAGCTAGTATGCATGACCTTCGACATAGTGGATAGGCTAGTCCATAGTTTCTTGTGGTGATGGATGAGTATGAGGATGTCTTTCCAGAAGATAACCCATGACTAACTTTTCGTTGAGAGGTAGACTTCTACATTAACTTTTACACAAGAACATCCCCGATATCTACACCTGCATATCAGATGACCCCAGCGGTGCTCTGGGAGATGAGGGTACAGTTGGAGGACTTACCAAGGATGGGATTTTTAGGGACCAATGTCTCTCTGTGGGCATCCCTAATGATGATTTTCAAGAAGGCATACAAGAGGTTGAGGCTATCCATGGACTTCCAACACCTTAATCAGGTGACCGTTTAGAGAAAGTATTTTCTACTGAGGATTGACAATCTTCTTGATCAGTTTATATGAGTGAAGTGGTTCTCAAAGATAGAACTCAGATCTCGCTGTCATCAGCTTAGGGTACTAGATGAGGACGTACCCAAGACATCCTTAAGATTTCAGTATGGCCATTACGAGTTCTTTCTGATTCTTTTCAGCATGAACATAAATCCATTAGTGTTCATGGGGATCAGGAAGAGTATCTTCTAGCCATAACATGATCTATTCATGGTGGTCTTCATCGACGACATCTTGGAGTACTTAGAATCCGAGGAAGAGCTCGTGGTACACATGAGGATTGTTCAAGACACATTCTGGGATCACCAGTTATATGGGAACCTCTCAAAGGGTGAGTTATGGATATGGAAGGTCTAATTGATGGGACACTTAATATCCTAGTGTGGTGTTGTTTTAAGTCTAGTGAAGATCGAGGAAGTAATTTCTTGGTAACCACCAATGATTATTACTTATGTGCGAAGACTCCTTGTATTAGAAGGCTACTACCAGTGGTTTTCACCTGATTTCTACAGAGTATCAGCTCTTATAACTGCCATAAAAAAGAATGGGAAACCCTTCCTATGGTCAGAAAAATGCCAACATAGCATTAAACAGCAAAGGAAGAGCTTGACCAGCGCTTGCATCCTATGGTTACTAGAAGAGGGCACTGACTACTTGGTTTATTGTGATGCATCATGGAATCGGCTCAGTTGCGTCTTGATGTAAGATGGTGAAGTGGTTCCTTATGGCTCAAGACATCTGAGACCTCATGAGTATAATAATGTGACTCACAAATTAGAGTTGGATGTAGTAGTCTTGGAACTGAAGATGTAGAGACAATACTTGATGGGTGAGCTGTTCATTGTTTACTCAGACCAAAAGAGTCTCAGATATATCTTCACACCAGATGATCTGAATCTAAGACCACAATGTTGGCTAGAGTTTCTATGGGACTAAGACTTTGAGATATCCAATACTCCTAGGAAGGGGAACATAGTTGAAGATGCACTTATCCAGATATCGAGTTCATAGATACTGAATGAGGCTTCTGAGTAGTTATCCTCAATTCAGATATCCTATGTGGATAGTGATGATAAATTCTACCTCATGTCGATTGTAGTTTCCCATCCAATCATTAAGCGTGTCAGTTAGGTGCAACTCATAGAAAAAATCTGGTAGACTACTCACGCTCAGGTATCCTCAGGTCATGAACCTAATGGATATTATGAACTCGGGGATCATTCTATACATTTAATGGGACGAACATTTTTACTACTGGCGCTATGAGAGGAGGTGCTGAGAGACATCCATACACCCCCCTTAGTATTACATCCAGACATAATGAAGATGTATCCAGTCATCTGATGTCAGTACTAGTGGCAATGAATGATGATAGTTGTGGAAGAGTATGTTTATGGATGCCTCACCTTCCAGCAAGTGAAGGACAAGCACCAGGTTCCATAAAGCATGGCCCAACCCCTTGAGATACAAGAGTGGAAGTGGGAAGGGATATCGATGGACTTCTTGATGGGGTTACCACATACATCCATAGGGCACAATACAATATAGGTGATCATTGACAGACTCCCAAAGTCCACCCACTTCCTTGCTATTTGAGAGAAGGGTTTGGTAAAGATCATGGGACATACTTATGTTCAATAGATCGTATGACTTCATGGGGTACCTTCGAAGATAGTCTCAATACGTGATTCATGCTTCACATCCCGGTTGTGGAAGGGATTTCAAGAGTCTTTCAAAACTCTGATTCAATTGAGCACAGATTTCCCCCCACAGAAAGATGGTCAGACTAAGCGCACTATCAAGACCATGGGAGACATGCTTCGTGCATTTGTTAGAGATTTAGCTCTTAGTTGGGAGGACCACCTAATATTGGTGTAGTTGGAATACAACAAAAGATATAACTCCACCATTTGTTTTTCCCATATTGAGGTGTTTTAAAGATGACCGTGTAGATCTCCCTTGTGCTGGATAGATATAGGAGTGCCATCACTCATGGGCCTAGATATGGAGTAGGCTACCACTAAGTAGGTGCAGGTCATCCAAGAGCAGATGAAGACTATACAGAGCCGATAGCTGTTCTATGTTAATAGGAGACAGAGGCCAATGGAGTTCCAAGAGGGGGACCATGAATTATTGAGAGTCTCCCTTCATCAAGGACTAATATATTTGGCCGAGGGGATAAACACTTTCCGATTATTTTCATACCATTCATAAAACATCGTAGAATTAGAAAGGTGGCGTACCGCATGGTAATGCCATCTTAGTTGGAGAGGGTGCATGCCATCTTCTATGTATCCCAGCTGAAGAGATATGGGCATGTCCCATATCACGCCATCGACCATGGAGAGCTATATTTTGACTACATTGTGACTTTTGGGGAGTTACCGGTGGAGATATAGGATCTACAAGATCCGGTCCTTCGTGGTAATTCAATTCCTATAGTGCGAGTTCATTGGAAGAATGAGAATCTCCAGGAGAGCTAATGAGAGAAAGAAGATATATTCATTCCCGATAACCCTCTTTGATGATGTAACACTGTTTAACTTTCGAGGAAGTAAATCCCATAGGTGGGGACAATGTAAAGACCATTATTTTCGATGTATTATTTATAAATTAATTGGAATCATTATTAGTGTGCAAAAATTGATGGCACATTATTCCGAGTCCCATTGTGTCTGGAATAAATTTTGGAAATTTTTCTCATGTACATTAAGTAAACATATGGGTAATGTTTTCTATCTTCTGAAATGGTTTTCAGCATTAAAATATGAGAGCACCATTGAATTCTCAACATCGTGATTCTCTTAAGAGAATAATCAATTTGACCGTAGTTGGTTGGAGGAAATACATAGCTTTTGATAATTTTAATGAAATATTAAAAGAACATAAATTGTTATTTTATTATTTTTCCTTTTACTACAACCTATTAAGAAGCGGAGGCGAGGACCATAGAGGTGGTCAGATCATAAATTATGGGGTTTTAATTGAAAAGTTATACTTTGGATGCTTAACCACCTATCCTGTAATTAATGAGACATTTTAATTACGTCAATTAATGAGACACGTTAATTATGTAAATTAATGAGGCACATTAATTACATCAATTAATGAGGAACATTAATTGCGTCAATTAATTAAACTCATTTATTCATCATGGAGTTTCTCTCCATCGCCCTTCCTTTTTAAATGGAGGTTGGGGTGGGGTTTTTTCATGATTTAATCAAGCGAGGAACCCCTGAAAAAGTGATGAAATTCCTTCCATCGACGGAGAACAGAGGATTGATGACGCCCATTGTAGGATCGATCCAAGGATGATGAAAGATGAACGCCAATGCCCGATAACTTTCTCCTTCATCCTCAATTCCCTCAAATGTGGAAGAACCACTATCCACAACATCCCCAAAAAATAACGAGGTAGTGATTGTCTTTTATCTCAAGAACATAACCTCATTTTTTTCCGCATTCTTGTATTTATGGGAGGTTGTTGTGGGGGATTTGAATGAGGTTCAACATTATTAAAATGTGATGAATAATTTTGTTCATATTATTATATAGCTGACACAGAGGGCGCGGGCCAAATGAACAATTACCGAACCCTCCACTTCTTGTTTTTTGTTGCGTTATTTGGGGTTGGATTTCCCAATTCGATGACAATGTGAGATAGAGGGTCAGGATATTATGGTGGTAGTACGGGAGGCCTATAGGTGATGATGGGAATGGAAACGGAGCACCGGAGCAAATCTATCCCAGCAAAAGCTCCGCAGGCGTTACACCAGCGTGTCGACACTAAAGACCAGTGCCAATAGAGGAGACAGTGTCTAGCGCTCGTCGGTCACGGAAGAGCGCAGTGCCAGGGCAAACAGATAGGCGGCCCGCAATGCCCACACATAGAGGTAGGGGAGGCGTCCATCAAGCAACACATTGTAGAATTCGCGAAAAAAGGTAAGGGGACTAACATCCCGTGGGTCCCATAGAACACATGAAATCACCACATGGTACCATAGATTGAAGGGGTCAAACATCTCTTTAGAGGTGTTCAACATGTGGGTTAGGCCGGAACGTGGCCCAACGGACCAGGCCTGTCACGGCCCAGCCAAGGACAGTTCAGGACAGGCTAGGTTTGACCCAGGCTGGTTTGGGCCCAGCCGGTTCTGACCTTGACAGGGTCAGCCTAATGCTTGTCGGCCCGAATGGGTCGGACCGAAGACTGACCCCTCCCAGGCCCAAATACTATTAAGTTACTGTATCTTGAAAACCAGATGTTCGTTTGATGAACCGTCTATGGAATAGGGACCCATGGATAGAGAATATCTTATTGAGATACTTCACAAGAGGTTTAGAGAATGTTGGTGTATGATGGGGATGGATGGACTCTGTATCCATCCTAGCCCTTGGTACTAAAATTCCAATAAAATACCGACTAGGAATTCGGATGAAGAGTCATATGTTGGATTGAATCCCACATGAGGTGATATATAATCGGGTTTCTTATACGTGGGACATCATTCTAGTTTATATACGACTGATGGCGTGATGAATAGTTCTCCTAGAATCATTTGTGCTTCAGCCAGGAATCTAGTGGCTGGCTGTGACATGGTGGAGAAGAAAGACCAATAAAGGTCATCATCAGAAACTACAATGTGAGATCTTCTAGCTGTAAGACTAGTCATCCTTACCTTTGTACCAATGACCAATACTAGTCAACACCAGATACCAATACAGGTCAGCACCATTGACCAATATGGGTTAACACCAGTGACTAATACGGGTCAGCACCAGTGACTAATACAGATCAGCACCAGCGACCAATATGGGTCAGCATCTAGCGACTAATATGGGACAACATACAGAGACCTATACAAGCCAACTGTATAGTGACTATAGATAGGATCATCTAGCTTTATAACTAGTCATCCCTATCCCACTAATCTTGAAGTTATACAATTAGAGTGAGGTGTCCCTTTATCATTAAGCTACATAATTTAGATCATTCTTCTGATATTACATTTTTTTAATTCTTGTGGTCTTTTCCAATGTGGATTACTAAGAGACATTCAAGGGTCTCAGGTTCCCTACTGGGTAAGGTTATACTCACCAATGCATAGGATCTTCCATCATGTGTGTGTCTGGTGAAGACTACTGACACTATGTGGTAGAATTTGGAGGTTCGGGACTTGGTGGATCTTGGTGCGATAGGAGAAATCAAGATCCTCTTCTTCACCTTCATAATTACATCTACTTACATCCATGTAGAGCCCTAGGGAATATGTCACAGGTGTTTACAGTCTATTATTTTTCTATGGATTTTATTCAGACCCACAATTTCAGTTTACAGTTGTACATGTGGTTGTACGTTACTCTCTTGGTAATACCTTACTTTTATTTTTTTACATGAGTTTCCCTTTTTGAGTGTGTATTTATATCTAAGTCAATGCCTTCCCTGTACAAGGAAAGCTTTACGGTTATAGTCACCAACCCCTTGCCTATGGAAGGCGGGCTTGGGGTAGTCACGTCCGGGCCCTGTGGGACGGGTTGTGAGAAGAATAGTTCTAGGTTATACATTCAATATGTGGTTATATTTAATAGAGTCACACATTCTATTACATCTGATCAGAATATGAGTGTTACCGTGATGTTATAGTAATTTACTCATCAAGAACTATTGATGTGTTTTCTTTTTAGAAAATTTTATTATCCTTATAAATATAGTTAGTTCAAATAAACATTTCCATCCCCTATAGATATTTTGGTATTATGATATCTGGATTTCAATGGAGTTTGGGATAACCAAATTAATTATGTTATTTTTTTCATAATTAATATATTTTTAAGTCATCATTAATATGAGCCCTTATGAATCCATCTATCTTGGGATAATCATAACTGTAATATGTTGATAAGACTTTAGAGAATATAAATATATTTGTTCGGAGATAAATTATGTGATGGATGGAAAATGTTGACCCATTCAATAGTATATACGGAAAACATAGATTCAATACAAATGTTATGATAACAATATTCAGTGAGATACGGATTTAATCTTTTTTGAAAATGTTTTCCAATGATTATAACCTTAGTATAATGTTTTGATATTTGAAAAGAAGTTAATGGTAATCCTCCTATATATTAGATATTAGGACATTCATCATTATATTATAATTAAATCTTAATTTTTCAACTTCTACTGAATATATCTCAAGTACATGCTGTGTTCCATGAATGTCTCTTAAAAATTACAAACATGATAACTAACTTTTAGTGAAATCATATATAACATTTCTATAGAATGATCATTATAATGATAAACCTATAGGAGAAATTCTATTTCATTTAAAGAAATTCCAATTAATGAAAAAAATCAACTAGCTGAATTTTTATAGTGAAACCAAAAAATAGAGGAACCTACACATGAACATAATTATGTGATGAAATATAGTTATTCTCAATTTTTAGTATTGGTTTAATGGAATTTGGATAGAAAAATTAATTTTTAATGTGGGTGTAGTGTTATAGAATGAGATGACATTATATAGGTATTTATAATGAAACATTACCTCCTTTAGAAATTATTTTATACGCCACACCATGTTAAACCAAACAGAATTATCCAATTTAAATATTATTGTTTAATGGGACAATTACAACACATCCAATGAATTTGGGGGTTTGAAAAATATGGAACACATTATGGAATATAAATAAATATAATGGGCCTGCTCAAAAAAATATATTAATATAAACTCAATTTTATTTATTTGATTTAATTTTTCTAAAATAAGTTTTCTTTAGAAGGGATTTTTTTTATTTTTCTGAGAGAATATTATAAATTATTTCTAGAAAATTTATAAATTTTACTTGATAAATAAATAATACTAATTTTTATAAATATATAAATATTATCTTATGGTAAATTTATTGAATTCTAGTGAATGTTTTGATTTTATAGTTATTTTTAAAAAATTACAATTTTTATTGAAATGTAATATTTTATAATCATGTATAAAAAAATATTTTTTATATTTATTTCAAATAATAATATTATCTCTTAAATTATTAATAATACATTTATTTTCTTTGTAATCAATTTTATGTTCCAATTTCTTATAAAAACATTTACATAGATCAACTTTTTTTCTAGAAAATGTGCGTCATCCCATTTTGTGGTTTTTATATATTAATTTCTAACACTTCTAATAATTTATTCTTCATAAATGATTCCATTTTTTTCATGATGAACAATTTTTTTAAATAGCCCCCTTTTATTTTTTGTCACTTTTAATACTATCAATTGATCTTTTCTATTACTACAATAATTTTAATATTGGTAAATTATGATTTTTGCTAATTTAATAAGGATTTAAATTCATTGGAGATTTTGATTTTATGTAGATTATATTTCTTCCATAGTCATCCAAAAATCATCAATATTAATTTTTTTTCAAATTTTCATTAATTTTGATAGTTATAATATTTAATTGAGATATAATGTTAAAATACATACATTCATATTTTTAATAAAAAAAAATTTGAACAGAAAGAAATAAAAAATATGTTTGTATATTTAGGGATATTTGTAGATTAATTATTATTTTTATCCTGTTAATTTATTATAATTATTTAGTGATGAAATAATTACCATAAATTCATATGCAACACCAACACTATTCTTTATCATTCTTTTAAAAAATATAGTAATTTATTTTATAAACATTAAAATAAATATTTTAATGAATTATATTCCCAAAAAATATATATAGAAAAATATAACATGTTATGGATATTTTGAAAGTTGTTATTATATGTCATTTTCTTTCATGTTGTTTTAGTTAGCAAATTTAATAAATAGGTCAAAAATGATAATAATTATATTTTAAAATAAATAATAATTTATTAAATGATTTTTAATTCATAAAAAATCATATCATCATTCAATGGAATTATATATAATTGAAAATATCAACCATATCCCATTTTTGAGTCCCTTTTCCTTTTTGTGTAATTTTCATAATCCTTAAAGATTAGAAAGAATTGATATTGGGGTCATTGACAAAAGGAAAAAACATGGTGTTATAACTATGATATAAGGGGAAAATATACAATTCAAGTTAAATATTTTTATAATTATTGTATTTATTTCAACCACATTTTAAAAAACAAATATATCAATTTTCATCCATTTGCCCAACAAATATTTTATTTTAATTTAATTCATTGAATAGAAATAATAGTTCCCCTCTCCACACTAATAAAACGACACATCATCTCATTAATTGTTCACAATGATTGATCCTGAATGTAAAACCCTTACCTAAAATGATATTTGACTAGATTCCTTCTGCACATCCAAGAATTTGTTTTCCATTCAAAAGCCCAGCTGTTAAAATAATATGGTGTAATGAAAAGAAGGTTTCACAATGAAATGTTATGACTATTTACTGAGAATTGTAATAATTATTTACTAGTATACCACCCCTAAATTTATAGAATATATTTTAATATAATTACATAATTATATTAAATTTATTGAGTTGTTATTCTAATAATGTAAAACCATTTCCATATCCTTCATATCACTTATAAAATGAAATCTTTTCTCATGTGTATGTATGGATAACCACCTCCCGTAAGAGATATGATTACTTTTTCATTTACTCTTAACATGATTTATAATTAGGATATAAATAAATATTATATTTTATATATATTATATGATATTTATTATTGGATGATTAATTATGATTTACCCTATAATCATTATATCCATCAGAAATTGAAAAATAAATTAATATGAACGTATAGCCTACACTCCCCATGAATTGCGTAATATATTATAAAATCCTTAGATTTATTCGACAAATATAAAAATATATTCATCTATAAAAATTATATATTATATTAATATAATTATTAAAAGTATGGGTATGATTGAACTATGGTCAATGTATATGGGGAGGACCACCAAGCTAAGAATCACGAAAACTAAAGTAGTTATCACTTGGAGTAATGAATTTATAATCAATATATTAAAAAAGTGTAATATGATGTTATAAGTATATTATATTATATATTATATATATTAGTATTATTTGGTAATACATTATTAATAAATCTATATTTATTAATTATATTCTCCATTGCATAAGAATAAGGAAAATAAATAAGGTAATGGATTTTTTCCAGTCACATTTCTATAAGTATTGTTTATATAAAAATTTACATTGAATGATTTTTATAATAATTATATGGTAAATCATAATAATTTTTATTATACATCAGTTTTTTCAATTGAAGAAAATTTTTACATTTTTTTCCTCACATTATGTTCTCATGATATCAAATGAATATTTTTAGTAAAAACAAACTATGTTTTAATATTCATTGGGAAATAATATTCATTCATGATATTGATTTGATTTTTATGTTTACATTAATATATTTACTATTATCTAATTATTTTTATCCAATTTTTTATTTCAATAAAAAATTTCAGTTAAACATTCATTTTTTTCTAAAAGTTTAAATTTAAACTTTTTATTGAAAATGTGAAGGTAATATTTTTTAATTATACAACATGAATAGAATTTTCCTGAACATAAACACTAAATTCATTGAATATATGTTTATAATTTTACATATTTATTTTCAATGAAAATTAATTATTTAAAATTTGAGATATATTTTGATTTTAAATAATACATTTTAAAATGAAAATGGTATTTTCATCAATGTATATTCTGATGATATTTGAAAATGAAATTTTATATATGATAACATATATTGATGTTAATTATGTTTTTGTAGGTAGAAGATCTAGTGATAGCTTCCATATTCATTTTTAATATATTTTATGATTATAATCATTATATGTTTATAAAACCAATTTATTTTCAATTATTTAATTTTTGATCATTTTTTATATATTTTTAAATATCATTTACATTACACAAGTTGCAATATGACAATATGATGAATTATTCTTTATATTATTGTATAAATATGTATAATTTTCAATATTTAATAGATGATCCCACCATTATACATCCATCCCATTCAATAGGTAACATTTTACATCTGATTAGATTAATCTATGAATGAAGATGATGTATTGATCGACTATATGAGTCATGACATTGTACTTGATCCGCTATAGGAAATTGGCAGGGATTCATTAACCACGATGTGAAAGTGGTTATGTTTCATGATATATTATAATATAATAATGAGGTGTTTATTTCTGATTCAATCTGATTTGATGGTCCTGGTATATAAACAAGACATAGTAAATGGTTTCAATACATATTATATGGAAACCATTTTATTAAATGACTATGATAGTACTTATGGTTCATCCACAATTTATTATATTTTTCATGCATATTTTTTGGTGTTTTAAAATGAAAATGATTTATTCCATGATTCATATTTAAGATATTTTTAATTTTGGTTATGACCATTGAACATTCATATCATGATCTCATACCTTTAAAAATTAATATTCATTCATAAGATCATTGTTCGATACCGCCGATGATTTCTTAATTGAGAATATGACATCACCATTTCGTAAATTTAATTTCTCTTGATTATAATGAATTGTTTTAAATGGTGTATATCTTGATGGTTGTTATATGAGAACGGAATTAGGAGTGATGAAATGTAAGGTACCTTCATTTGTTTTACATTAATATAGTCTCCAAAAAAACTAAACCTTTATAGATCTTGATTATGTAAAAAATTTATTTATTTAATATTGAAATAAAAATATATAATATTTATATGTTGAAATATTGGGTCATTATAAAATGTCTCTTAGTCAATCACATAGATAACTAGGGAAAAAATGTGAAATAGTAGTTAGAGGCATGTTAATTTAGATCATATTAACATCTCAAACATTATATATGAAAATACACTCACACAACTTCATCCCACTAACCTAACATCACCAATTTTCATCCCCTATAAAACATGAATCAATTATTAAATAAAACCCTGCACAATTTACAAAAAGTAAAAATAAATTAATGGATTTAAAAAGGGATATTTACTTATTTTAAAATCTATTTTATGATTGTGTCAACCGTTTATTGTGTTATAGAAAATAATTATCTATAATAAAATTCAAAAATAATTTAAAAATATAATACAATAATAATTATATTTAAATGTTCACAAGGACCTTTATCAAATCTATTCAATTATACTTAGTGATCCTATTAAATTATTACTTAATTATCACTATTTTTCATGAATCATTTTTTCAAAAAAATGTAATTTTAAAACCTCTTATCTGTAAAAATGATCAAAAACACTGTAAAACTTTTATTTTCACAATAAAATGATCTAAAATCAGAAAATAGACATATGAAATCCATAAATATAATATATATATATATATATATGATGTCTCGACCCCTCCCCACAGGGTTTACCCCTCCAAGTCTAAAAATGTGAGAAGGGAGATAGTGAACCTTGAGTCTCATCTCCCATAGGCCTCAGGCTGGCGACTAGCAGCCCGGGTATAGTAAACACACCAATGGGAGGCATTATCCTCTAAGAGAACACATGTGGAAGATAGAGATAATAAAGACGGAAAAAACTCCAAATCATACTGAATTATAAAATAAATCCAAAGTAAAGATATATAATGTCATGAAAAACTACGTAAACTAAACGGGAAAACTGAATTTACCAAAAGAATGTAAAAATTTTAGAGACCATGGACACTGAACTTATCCAATAATGCCAAGCTAGTAGTAACCAATAGTATCCCAAATCGGCTCTGTGTGTCCTGAATATAGTTTATATAGTCATTGGGATAGTGTAACAGTATACTCAGTAGGATCCTCCCCAAAGCCTCTCATGGAATAGTACAGAAATAATGTTAAACCACAGGGAACACCAAGTGAAACTAAATCTTCACCTAAATAAGTATAATAAGTTCTCATCCTCACCATGGATACTCACACCATGTATCACATACTCAATAATATAATATAATAAAGAATATCAGCGGTTATCTGCTACCACTTCCCCACTGGTTTTCTGCTTTTCACCATAGTCGCATGTTATAAGAATTTCTCTCAAAAAAGGCAGGCCTGAAGACACTTGGGCAGGTAGTTAAACATTCACCACATGAAACACAAAGTGTTACTATAGACTCCTGGGTGAAGCACCAACGCATACAAAAAATCATAAATGTAACCAGGTAGTTTTCGGGTGCCACCACTGCCCACAAATCGTGCATTATACATCAGGTATTATGCCTCAAGCCATTACATCCCATACACCGAGTAAGTATAATCATGCAAGAATAACCTATACATGTTATAAATATTGTATCATAATGAAATCTATATCGACAATATATTTGTGTTAATTAACCACAATCCATTATATCCTTATACATACATATATGGGAAAAAATACACGGCGTTCCTATAAGCACAAATATGTACCATGAGAAGAGTGTGTGGCCAAAGGGGGTAGTCAGCCATCCTTCCCCCACAATAATGTTGGTTAAAACACCCCCTTGGGCTCATTATCTTAGGGGTGTTAGATTCCCTACCTGATTGGGTGGAGTAGCGTATAGAAACACAAAAAGTATAGAATATACTAAAGCTCACAACATCACTATAGGCATAACCTAGTCTAAGAATCAACTCCAGTTAACGTGTCTCGGAATCAAAGCTTCCACTCCTAAGACTTGGTATCCTATAAGAACACAACCATTTAAAGAGATATATTATATTAATTTATCCATTTTTATCATTTTCACATTGCTTTAATTAATTCTTTAACCGTTAATTAACCAATATCAATTCTACATTACAATTCCTTAGCATCACACCCAATGACTGATGTTTTATTAAATTGTGACCTCATCTATTCATTACACAACTTTCTAACCCCTTGGGATAACATAATTTATTCAATAATTTTTTGACTGTTTTATTAATTTCCATAATTTCATCCATTCTAGAAAATAAAAAATTAGCTATCCACGCAAGGGGATCAAAATATTGTATACATGTTCTATGTGTCAAGTCTTTTCCTCAAATAGAAGGAGCATATACCCATCCATTCTATAAAACATAAACACAAAAAGCACATGGAATACCTCATGATTCTTCTCCTCCTATGGAAAGAGGGAAATAAATACTAGCTACTTTAATAAGTGTAGAATGTGAGAATATAATCAATCAACATGATTTAGAAAGAATTCAATCATTCACATCTAACTTGTTTCATCATCTCTAGTTTCCTCCCTGACACCCACATGAATAAAATGATGTATCTCACCACTCTAGGTGTCAACTGATGCCAAAACCATTGGGCCTTCCTGCCCCCACATATTATAATAGCCATCCTGGATCACATCACTGCACATGCAGAGGGAAACAACATCATATCAACTAGGCTCATTTCCCTTTAACAAGTCATCCCACCATCATACATAATGATCACTCATGGATCCAATCAAAAATGAAATCATCCTTACAAAAAAAGGGTAACTCATAACCCAACACGACATTATCTTTTATCAAACAACAAATTCTTTAATCCAACATGAATTCACCGATTAATTATTAGTTGGTTCCAACAATGGGAAACCAAAACTGAAATCTATTATAGAAACAAAAAAATATTTAAATAATTAATTTTACATTCCTTTAAACAACATGCAAAAACATTCTTCAGGTTTAACCAATAACTCGAATAGTCATGCACATCTGAATCATTTTGATTTACATCAAATTTAAAAAACAATCGGATTCATTTACATCCCCCGTTATCATAATCCATTTAATTTTCAATTAATACAAGATTTATTTTCTTTATTAATTTCATCAAGAACAACATTTTAATAAGAAAAGCCTATATAGCACACTATTTATCAAATCTAGAGGAAAAATGTAATCTTGGGTTAAAGAAACAAAAATCGATTAAACAAATTATTTTAATTTGGTTCCAGTATTTAATTAGTTCAATTCCATTTTGATCTAATGATATAAACATGATAACTCTAATGTTTCATATAAAATAATAGAGATTAAATAAATTCCCTACCTCAATAGGTTTCTAACATTCTTCGCTCAAGGAAAAAACAAACCAGTCGATCATGATCATCTTCCACATAATAACTGCATTCACCCAAGGATGTCGTGGAAAAATGACATCAACAAAAACCAAAATGATACTCCCTTAGAACCATGGATATCAAATTACTTATAATGGAATGTCTAAACGAGGGAAAACGGGACAAATAAACTACAAGTATATAGGTAGATATGACCTCGGATCGAAGACAGATGGAAGAAGGAATATGAAGATTGATCTTAGTTGAAGAGATATCTAGAATGAAATGGAGGGGTCTTTTGGGTTCCCTTGGAAGAGAGGGAGGGTATCCTTGGCCTTAGGTTTGGAAAGACCTGAGCGGCCAGTGTGTATTTGAAATATATAGACTTGTGTCAGTAGATGACATGTACATCCCACTAACATCGTGTACTGCCTTGACGTCAGGTTATGCTGAAAAATGCATCTCCTAGGCATTTATTTTATTTTTTGAAACAATGTATAGTACACATCGTGTACCCCTTGGTCACGTCATGTAGCCCTTATTTCCATCTTATTGTGACTGAGCTTCTCAATACATCCTCTCAGCCTTTCTTGAGGGCCTTGGTCCATGAAAACACGCAATGAGTAAATCTATGCAGATATGTGCCCTTACATCAGAAAACTATCAAAACATTCACGTCCTCAAGATTGAAAAAACAATCCATAATGGAAACATAAAAGTGGATTTCCGAACAACCACCCCATGAGAAACCCATCATGGCTCTAACCACCACAAAATTTCAACTACATCAAAAGAGAATGTTAGACCTATCCACGACCACAACCAGCTATTAAATGCTTTCTCTGAGAAGATTCCTTTTAATGAGGGAAAGATGCAACATGAAAAAAAATGAAATCCATTTCATGCATCAACAATGGAATGAAAATAATTCCCTGATACAACACGATGTGTTATTCATCTTCAAACCAACCACCAGGGGCCTCACCACAAACAAATCAGTCTATCCAAACCCCCACATATGGATCTATCAACTGGGACTCTACCAACATCCGCACGAGGGATGATTTCACCGTCATCTAGAAAAGATAAACTCTTCCCCAAAATTCACTCACATTGAGATTTAATGAAAATGTTCTTCCATCACTCTCATGGAATCACAAGATTATCGAACATCATAAATATGTGACAAACTACTCAGTGAATTAGCTAAAACATTCCCCATTCCATGTGTAAAGGATATTTCGATGTGGTATTCTTATAAGAACTCCATCCATTGACATTGCTGCAAGTTCATGTCATGATGGGAGAAAATATACATAAATCTCTTATGATTGGTGAAAACAAAAATGTTCTCTCCAATGAGGTAATGTCTCCAAAAATTTAGATATAACAACAGAACCACCATCTCAAGATCAAGGGTTGCATATTTACGTTCCTGGGAAGACAATAGCCGAGATCCAGAAGAAAAAAATGATCTCATATACATTACAACACAACCAAACACCAGATAAGAAGCATCGCAGACAACATTAAACTAAACTCCCTCTACTGGAAGACAAGGAACTGGACCACTTAAAAAATGCTCTGTTATATATTAAAAATATCCATGACACTGAATAGTCTACATGATTTCAATATCCTTCATCTTATATGTTTTCATAGGGGTCACAATCTGAGAGAAATCGAATATGATCCTCCTGTAGTAGCCTATCTGAGCTAGGAAACTTCACACCTCTGCCACTATCTTGATGGCATCCCAAGACACAACTACTTCTATCCTTGATGGATCCATAACTAGTCCCTAATGGGAAACCATATTACCTAATTAATAATCTTCTCAAGCTCAAAAATCAGACATTGATATCTTCAAAAATAGTATTTGTTGACTAAAAACATGAACAAATGAAGAGTAGATTCCATACATTCTCCTCCTCAGACGCGGAGTACATAATGATGTCTTTGATGAAAACCACAATAAACATATACTAGAACTCAATGAAAACAACGTTCATCAATCCCATGAACAAAATATAGCATCTATCACACCAAACATCATTAAAATGAATTCACAATTCCCATGACGACAATGGAAAGATGTCTTTGGGATATCCTCATCCTTTACACGTATCTAACGATATCCTGACCACAAGCCAATCTTTGAGAACCAACGTTCACCCTTTATTTGAACGAATAAATCATCATTCCCTGTAATGGGATTGTGATTCTTCACTGTCACTTGGTTTATGTGATGATAATATTTACCAAACTGCAAAATGACATCATCTTTCATCATGAACAAAACTGGTGCACCCCAAGGTGAAACACTTGGCCAAAAAAATGCACTGTAATAGACTGTTAAGTAGTATACACATGTCCTATAACTCAGAAAATGACATCCTATATGGTGACATATATATGTGAGATGCTCCTGGATATAGCTCGATCTCAACCTGAATCTCTCATTAAGGGGGTAACATTGAAACCTATTCTGAAAAGACATGACAATACTCATCTATGAACCTAAGAAACACCAACTTCTTAACATTTGAATAACATAGCATTAGCTCATCCATAAGAGATGACATGTAAAAAACACACCTCTGACTTATCTGAGGGTCTCACTCACCACAAAACACTATCATATCTCCATCAACATCGAATAACACCACCTACCTCCTAAAGGAATCAACGATGGCATATAGAGAATACAACCAATCTATGTTGAGGATAACATCATATGGTTGTATCCATAAACATAGGAAATCTCCCCAAGTGCGGTGTTTCCCCAAAACTACCTCACGATCTCAATATACTTCTAACAAGTCATCTCAACCTCTAACTGGCATAGTCAATGCCAAGGGAACTGGAAGCCTCTCTGCCTCATGTCCCAAAGCATGGGAAAGGTCAAGTGATATAAATGAGTGTGTCTCTACTAAATCAAACAAGGAAAAAACCATGTAGAAAATGAGAAAAGGGTACATTAAATGACATCTAGATTGCATGGCACTGGCATAACTAATGCATGATGATGAACACAAACTCCTCTATATACTCTCTGACCATGATGATGACCACCACCATAGATGAACTATACTATGTGAGGATAGGGAGTGTCATAGATTTGTCCTCTTCTTTTCCCATATTATCTCTACTGATCTATAACTAGTGCAACCTACTACTACTACCTCTATTGTAACTCCCTTAATGGAGGAACATGTAGCCGAACACCTTCTACAAGATGACTTCTCTAAATGGTCGGGAACTCTCTCTAATAGTGGCCTCATCCTCCATAAGAAAAACAAGAGCTTGATCCCTCGGAATTGGCCCAAGAGCCTCCACCCATGTAGAAATGAGATGCGAAGGGCTAAGACATACCCACAGACAAACAAAAACTGTTCTTCCCTAAAAATAGGGAACCCCGACCATATATATTAGTTGTGAGAAATCCTGAAGACTCCCCTTTATGGATGATGTAGTTCTGGATAACTTCATCCTGATGACACCTACCAAGTCCATCACCTAATGATATGTCTTTACCAAAAACAAGGTGACTTGGTACTAGTTCTCTTGATTCAAAGACTCTTCAAAATGCCTCTCCCTATCCTCTTCATATAAAAATAGGTGTGAAGCATATTGTAAAAGGTTCCTAAAATAGATTCCAAACTATCACACACTGGAGCTCCCCTATCAAAGGGTAAATACCTCTTGAGGGATGGATTCCTTCACGGTTGAAGAAAGATACTCAAATCTAAACATGTATTGGAAGTCCTCCCACGAGATCACTAAATAATCATGATTCCCAAGTAATGATAACCGCTGTGACCTCGCTTCCCTATGCATCATCGTCACAACAAAATACACCCAGTGCTCTATCTGAGCACATATCAAACTAAAAGTAATCTCAAACTCCTCTAACTAGTCTTCTATGATTGAATATGAAATGGAGCCCCTTACATCAATAGACTGTGGTGCAGATACTCTTGGAGTATCCTTTCGATGTTTCATCATCATTATCCTTTACCCTATGGTGATCTTTTTTCACAACCTGATGGACATATTATGTGAAAACCTGGTGGGGATGTTGACCTGGATCCATTCCTCAAAAATAAAAAACCATTTGAGATGCTAAACCTAGAATAAGGATGACTCTAAATTAATTAATTAATTCTATTATTTTATTCATTTTAGGTAAACATATCCCATGGATTTCACATTCAAATATAGGCATAATGAAAAATTATGCATGATCCGTTCATATCTCTCTACCCTACAACTAGTACCAGCTCATTTAATAGCCACTGTAAACACAATGGTTCATTCATCGGATCTCATGTGGCACTGAATTCCGATGACTCGGCTAGTCTCTAGTGTTTATAACATATTCTAGAAGTAATTGACACCATTTACCTACCAACCCATGAATCCTAACTTGTTCATAACACCAAACTCCATCATATCCCTCAACCCAACTATTCATACCACTCTATTATGACCCCTACCCACGAGGTGTACCGCTCCTAGGAAAACAATGTGAGAAGGGAGATAGTGACCCATGAGTCCCACCTCCAGTAGGCCTCAAGATGGTGACTAACACCAAGTGTATGTTAAAGAATCAAATTGGAGGGATTACCCTCTAAGAGAACACATGTAAAAGCTAGAGATAAGACAAAAACCAACCAAGTCCAACACAGACTGTAATATAAAATAAATTCCAAGTTTACATATGTAATGTCCTAAAAAACTAATACAATTGAAATGAAAAACAACAAGTACCAAAAGAATTTAGATAACAACAGCGACCACAAAGCCCAAACAGATTCTGCAACCCTAAGCTAGTGGTGACCAACCAGATCTCAAACTTGCGCCGTGTGACCTGAAAATAGTTTATATATACATATGGGGAATATAAAATTATAATGAGTATGATCCTCCTAAGACAATCATTTAAATAATTAATGAAATCATGCTAAAGCATATTGAACAAAAAGTAAAACTAACACTTCACCTAAAAATGTATACTATGTTCCCAGCCTCACAATGGATAATATCACCAAGTATCACATAAAATATTATATAATATAAAAAGGAATATCAAGGTAACCCCACTTGAACTTCTAAACTAGATTTTTTATTTTTCCCAATGTCAAACATCCTATGAATATCTCTCCAAAAAGGCTATCCTGATGACACCTGGGTTAGCACAACCACATCCATCTAGTGCAACACAATGTTTACTGCAAGACACAAGGGAGAAGAACTACACCATCCACACAACCTTAAATGAAACCAGGTAGTGTTTGGGAGTCACAACAGCCCACATAACATGTATCATAAAACAGGTATTATGCGTCAAACCATTACATCCCGTACACTAAGTAAGGATCCTCAAGACACCACACCCTAAAAATGTTATACCTATATTCGAATAATAGAAACTATATTCAGAAAATCTGTGTGTTAAATAACCACAAGCCATTATAGCCTTTGACACAAATATATGGGGAAACTAACTTTTGTTCTTACCAGCACAGGTAAATACCAAGATAAGAGAGTAGAGATAAAAGGGGTAGTCATTCATACATCTTCTAATCGGAATGTTGGGGAAAATGACCCTAGGGCTCATAATCCCCAGGGTTTCAGTTTCCCTAACTGAAGGGGTGGAGTAGCATAATGAAACACATAAAGTAAATAATATAATAAATCTCACAACAACATTGTGTGCATAAACTAGTCTTAGACTAAACTACAACTAATGTCTCCCAGACCCCCGACTTCCAATGCTAAGATTAGGTTTCCTATAAACACACAACCATTTAAATAGCTAGAGTATATCATTTTATCCATTTCTATCATCTTCAATTTATGTTAATTAATTATTTAATCCTTAATTAACCATTTTCAATTTTGCATTAAAATTCATTATCATCACACCCAATGTCTATTGTTCTATTAAATTGTAACACCATCATTAAATTACACCAACTTCCAACCCCATGGGTTAACACCATTTATGATATAATTATTACTTACAATAAATCCAGGAATTCTAGAAAAAAAAACTAAGTTACCAATACAAGGAGATCTATATGGTGAGTTGATGGGCTACCCATAGAGACATTTACCCCTATAAAAGGAGAATAGACCCATCCATACTTGATAAGCTAACAAAAGATACTATGTGGCATACCTCATGCATCTTTTCCTCCTTTGGGAAGAGGTAAGATAGAACAACTGCCTTATACAGTTGGGAATGTAAAGGAGAAAACAACCGACAAGATTCAGCATGCATCCAATCAGTCACATCAATCCCATTTCATCATCTCCAGTGTCCTCCATGAAACCCACATGCATAAACTATCGCATCTTTCCACTCATGGTGTTGAAAACTTCCACAACCACTGGGCCTTCTTACCCCCACATATCACAACAGCTATCTCAGATCACACCACAACACAAGAAACAAGAAACAACATCATCTCAACTCATCTCACGACCCTTAAATAAGGCTTCCTACATTTATACATAATTATCGCTAATGGATAAAATCATAATCCACTCAGCCATAATAGAAAGAGGGTAACTCAGAACCCAACAAGGTAATATATTTTATCAAAAACTAGTTCTTGAATCCAATTTTAATTAACTGATTCATTATTAGTAGGATCCAACTATGTGAAACCTAAAAAAGAAGCTATCATAGTGACAAAAAATTAATAAAAAAATTAATTTTCCATTATTTTAAACAACAATAACCAACATGATTCAGGTTTAACAACCAACTTTAATCTTCATGCTAATCTCTATCAATTTGATTAACATCAAATTAAAATAACAATCAGATTAATTTACATGCCTTTTTTTCATTATCTATTTAATTATCAATAAATTTAATATTTAAATTATTTACCAATTTCATAAAGAACAACATGCTAACAAGATAAACATAGATATCACACTATCTATCAAATCAAGAGGCAAATCATTATCACGATGCAATGAAACAATAGGTGATGAAAACAATTATTGTAATGCAGTTCAAGTATTTAATTAGGTCAATTATAGTGCAATGAAAATGGCTAAAACATGATAACTCTCTAGTTTCATGTAAAAGAATAGAGATGAAAAAATCCCCTAACTCAAAAGTTCTCTGATGTTTTTTTCTTGAGAATGGATCAAAGTAGAAGATCACGATCAACTTCCCCACAATTACTACTTCCACCGTAGGTTTCCGTGGAACAACTGAATCAAAAAAATGAAAAATGAAACTCCCTTAGAAGAATGGAAATCAAATTACATAGAATAGAAATGAGAAATGAGAGAAAACTAATCAATGAATCCACAAGAATAGAGGTAGATCTTACCTTATATTGAAGATGTATCGAAGAGTGAATCCCGAGATCGATACGTACTGAAAATATCGTCAAAATTCCATGGAGGGGTCTACGGGTCGCCTCAGAATAGAGTAAGTGGAGCATCGCTAGTAGGGTTGGAAATAACCTAGTGTATGGTATGTGTTTAAAACACACATGGGTTGGTGAGGTCACAAGATTTAATTCCCAATCGAATCATGTACTACCTTGAGATTGGGTTCCACTGAAAAACCAATCACCATGGTATTTATTTTATTTTTGAAAACCTAAAATAGTACACGACATGTACCACTTGGTGACATTGTGTAGCCCCCAAATTTTCTAGATTCTCATGATGGAACACCTCAAGACTTCCTCCGATCCTTCTTCAAAAATCTCTTTCTTGGAAAACATGAAAAGTGTCGATCCACGCAATTTGTGTCCCTTACATACAATATATATTGAATCATGTTAAATAATATGATACTTCAGAAAAAATTAAAATTAATTATAGTATATCATGAAATAACACATTAAATCACAAGAAGGAAAAAAATGAACATTAGTATCCTAATATAAAATAGAAATTCTTAAAACCACTTTATAAAATATACTCATGACTAAAATTACAATGTGAACATATTAGAAACATGGATCTTGAAAATTTTATTCAAAATATAACATAAACTCTTACATGTACTATGATTTATAAAAAATTAGAATTATTATATTTAGAACATGTATAAAATTTAAAAATAACCATATTTAAAACCTCATTCATAAAAGAAATATCAAAAAAAATAAAATTTATGGAAGCACATTCGTCAAATTAGAGTGAATGTGGAACTAAACAATTCAATATGGGAAGATAAAGACATGATATATAATCCTCAAACACCTTCATTGAAAAAAACCCAATTAGGTGTAACCCTCACAATTGGGTTTGTTCGAGGGTTATCCATGAAAAAATAGAATGTGAAACTGATAATAGAGGAACATTGAGAGGGTAATATAGGTTTATATTGAGAAATAACATTTTAAATTAAGCGCATGAGGGAAAATAAAATGATATATGAAAAGGAGAAACTGGAGCCTCCAAGGGGAGGTGTGGTGTGAGTGGTATGGGAGGAGTCCCAATTAGGGGTATAATTTAGGTGGAAAAAATTTTAAAAACCAAATATTAAAAAACATAAACTGGTTGAATGGTTTGATTATCTATCTAAAAACTGCATGAATGACATGTATTTAAAACTACATTCTTTTTACCTAATAGTCTTGGGGTTAGACCTATAGATATTATATCCACGTTTATTTCCCAAAAAATCAATACATTTTAAATTAAATTGATTTTCATAAAAACTAAAAAAACAAAATTAAATAAACAAAATAGGAATACAATTATATAGAAAATAAATGTTTGTTTTAAATATTCTCCCCACTATAACACAATATTCCCCATAATTTCTCAAAAATTTAAAAAGAATGTTGTGAAATCTAATGTTATGGACTAAATGGAATGGAAACTAATAGATCGTTATCTAAATGAAAATAAATCATGCAAAACATTATTACACACATATATCTATATTTTATAAATCACACAATACAACCCCAATAATGAAATTGTAGAATGGAGACCCATAGTGGGTCACTATGCCATTTAATAAATAAATATCATAGTTGATTAATAAAATACCCAACATAGGTTATGGGTAAATACCTAGTAAAACACGAATATATACGTTTGGAATATAGTGGAATCAAACATATTTCCATAATTCCAAAAATTATCCTTTACTCTTCCAATATGAATATGGTACATAATATAATAAAATAAAGAGGATTGATAAAATCCAATTTTTTTTGTAAGGCTATAATAGCCCAATATTGTAAGGTTTTGAAGATAATTAGGCCAAAAAACAATACTGAAATTTCATCAAGTCATCCAATATGAATGAGATTTGTATTCTATAATTGATTAATCAAATCATATTAGTATTTCAACTTATCCTTAATTTTGTTCATCAATATGAAAAATAGAATTTATTCCACCACCCAAATATATATTCTAGGAGAAAGAATTTAACTAAAAATTAAAATGAAATCAAAAAAAATATCAATGCCAACACAAATTAAACCCTCAATAGATTATATATTGATTGAAAATAAAACATTATAACGCAAGATATGTCACAACCATTATAGAAATGATCTCAACCAAAATAATAACACAATGGGTATCATAGAAAATAATTTTAAAATCCATAGCTTATATTCAATTTTTAAACACATCTAATAAAACCCATTCTAATCCATAAAATCACTACGATGAAGAAAATGTATTGACTCCAAAATTTTATATAAATATATGTAAAACATGTATAAAATTACCGTAAATAATTTATAAATATAAATTCATAGAAATTAAAATCCAATACAACAATTGAAAATAACTTTTAAACAAAAATATTTTCTTATTAAATTAAGAGTACATTATCAACTTCCAATTCCATTCATTCAATTTTCAGGACACAACTTCTTTATAATTTAAAAACTAAATTTAAATTTTTTATGAAAATAAAATAATAATAATATTATGGGCAGTAAAATAATACAAATACACAATGAGTATATATTTTAAATAACATCAGATACCCTCTATTAAAAATAATTGAAATTTTGGGGAAAGGAAGCTCATAATAAATATTCTTTTGGAGTCTTATTAAAATTTCTAGATTGGATAAATAATTTGGATTATCATGAACCTAACATTACATATTTTCCAGAAGGATAGGTAAAATTTAAAAATGATCCACATGGGTTTCCAGACAATGTGGGATAATAGTGCGCCCAAATTCAACTTCAATTTTGACCACAAAAATAGATAAGTCAACCTAATAATTAACATAACATTGATATAATATTAAATATAAATGATAGAAATAAAAATTTTCTCACTCTTAATAATGTAAGATGGATACTTTTATAGGGATGGTGCATATTTAGAGGAAAAAATATAAATACAGTCCTAAACTATAGCACCCAAAAATTTTATATTTATTTTTATTTTAAATAATCATGAGATATTTAATATATTTATTTGAAGAAAACAAAAGTATAAATGAATTAACGATATATTATATATCGATATCATGGATGTTTTATTTTTGGGAATTAATAGTATTATTCACTTTATGAAATAAAAATATGAAATCTATCCTAAATAAATCATTATTGTTTAATTCATGGAAAATAGAAATTAAGTTTTTACTCAAATCATTCCATAATTAATATACCATCTATTTTATAGAAATCTATTTTTCATGGGGAAATTGATTTTTATTATTAAAATATTATTAATAACCATTGAAAATTTATTTTAATGAGTTTTTAATTAAATAATAATAATACATGCATATGTAATCTAATTATTATAAATTAAGGTAATATAATTTTAAGGAAAAAACTTTTATTTTTATGAAAAATATTTGAATGAGAACAATGTATTTATAAAATAATAAACTAAATAAATTATTATTAAATAATAGTTTCAATAAAATTATTATATATCTTTTTTAATGAAAATTTATATATTTTATTTCAGTATTTTAACCAGATAAAGAATAGATGTAAATTTAGTTTAAAGCTTAAAATTTATTTTTTGGAAAGATTGTTTTTATTTTTAGGTAGGTTATTATAAAATTATTATTTTTACATTTATGGAAAATGAACTTGATTAAATATATTACATAGTTTTAGTACACATATAATTTTTTAATTGGAAAACCTTCATTTTTTCATAATACATTTTTTATATAGATATGATTTGTTAATGTGTTTATGGTTAAAATAGGCTTACCCAAGATGTCATATAATGTGATTGGGGTAATAACTGAACCAAAAATATCTATTTATTTTTATTTATGGATACCATGACCTTATATTATTGTGATTGAATTATTTTACATTTTTTTAAAATTCAAAAAAAAAATATTTTTTAAATAAATTATGTAATTCCATCATTTCCCACTCCCTCACATATATAAGAAACATCATATACAGTTTTATTAAAAAATAATAGTAATTATATCACTATCAATCCTTACCCTAGAACCCTACCTGATTCATTATCTTCGTCAAAATCCAATGGACTTCTCCTAAAATGATAAACTCTAGTATTATTTTTTAAGCCAATGAAGGTCTATCAAAGAATTGGTATAACTAAAAACTAATCTCATTCTATTTTTTTATTCCCCAGACATACATAGATTGACTATATATAAAATTAATTTATTAATCAAATATCACCAATGTTTGAATATATATTTTGGAAAACTATATTCACAACCTCTTCCCCAAATGGGAAATGAAACTATCGCTAGTGAATATGTGTAGACCACATCCGCTATATAGAGATCTAAATCATTTTCCACCACAATGTAACATTTATCAACAACATTTATGATTTAACAAATAAAAATGATATATATGATATAAATATTATTATGTAATGATAAAATATTATTTATCTTATTTTTTGTCATTTAAAAAATTAATATTGTGTATAGGTGTACATACGTTCTATCAGCACTATGAATGATGTAATTCATTAAAAATATTAACCTTTTGTGTATGGTTATATATATATATATAATTAGTATATATGTTATTTTTATCATTATTGAAATTCAATATATTTTGGAATGACAATCAATATGTAGTAACATAGCTATTGGATCAAAACAGACATGAAAAATGAAACCGTTATCTTATGGAATAATAAATTTAATAAAAAATAATTCCTGAATATTTTATAAGGTATTATAAATAAAAAATATTTTGTTTTATATGTTTGGATTTTGTATTGGGTTTTAATTCTATTGAATTAAATTTTATAATAAAACTATTAGAAAAAAAAGCTACGGCCACATACCTATAGCCACGGTTTTAAAACCATGTCTATAGGTGGCTGCAGCCACGGTTATGTTTCGTATAGCCGCGATTATAAAACTGAGGATATATGTATTTTTTCACGGCCTATATCCATGGTTTTGAAAACTGTGGCTATAGGCCTTTTTTCGCAGGTTTATTTCCACAGTTTTGAAAATTGTGGCTATAGGACTCCCACCCTAGCGCGAGAGAAAACATTCCGGCCAAAAAATTGGCGGGATGAACTATTTCCATGGTTTTTCAGAAACTAACATAGTTTTTAAAAATATTTATAAAATATTATATAAGTATATACACAAAATCCTTTGTGATGTAGTGGTTAGGTTGCTGGAAGGTGAAAGGAAGGTGCTGGGATCAAATCTGGCTATACACACATAATTTTAAGGCTATTACCACAGTTTTCTCGAGATATAGACACAGATTTCACCATGGAAATAGGACACATATTTCCATTGTTTTCTAGGGATATAGCTACGGTTAAAACCATGGCACTATGCCACCTATTTGCATGGATAAAACTGTGGAAAAAGGTAAACTGCCACTATTGACAACAGAGATACCTATGGCCATAGTTTTCAAAACTATGGCAATAGGCGGCCTATTTCCATGGTTAAAATCATGGCCATTGGTTAGACCCTACTTCCATGATGATAGAACCCACGGTTGGGAAAAACTGTGGCCATAGACTATGGGCAAGGATTCGGGCCCTATTGCCACAGGTTTGATCCGCATGAACAACCCATTTTTCTAGTTTTGTATAAGGTATTGCAGAACTTATGAAGGAAATCAAACATTAAGTGATGGTTTTTTGTTAAAATCTATCATTTCACCATGTTTTGTTATAGGCAAATATACAATGGTAAAATGATATTATATATACCCAAAATATTATTAATTTTATCATCCATTATTTATTTCTATATATTATAAGATTAAATCAAATTTTATTATCTCTATGTAATTAGATGAATTAAAGAATGTATTTAATGAAAAATGAAATTAATTCCCCATTTAGTTTGGAATTATTATCTTACATGTGTATATTTTCATTAAAAATAGATTAATAATGTCGCTAATATTCTTTTTTGATTAAATAATTTCACTTTTACCAATTTTTTACAGTATATATAAGGTTTTACAATGAATCATCTGGTGGATTTCATAACACGGTACTTTTAAATGATAATTCAAATAGAATATTGGTTGTAATGTACTGAATTAAAAAGTATTTTTACAATATTATGAAAAGTATTTAAATTTAAAATTACATTATATTTTTTGAGGTTCACTAAAATGAAAATTTTCCCATAATATTTAGTATATTATTTTTATATAAGATATTTAAAATGTTTGTTGAAATTTAATGAAGAAATTTTTATGTTATTTAAATTCTAATTTTCATCTATGAAAACAATCATTAATGGAAAATATGATTCACTAGGTATATCATTAGACATTACCATATTTACTCATTCACTATATGGGTTTCTATTAATATCATAAAATATCTATAAAACATTTTCCTCATCCATGGGTAATGTTATGATGATATAATAATTTTTTCCTTATAATGTGAGATGTATATATATGGATTATGATTTAATGATATTTGGGTCTCTTATATCCCTCTATTTTATTTGGAAAACATTTGTATTTTATGATTTCAAATGGTATATTATTGTTTATACATAGACCAAGATATGGTACATCGGTTGTTAGCCTTATCCCTATAGGGTTATTAATGATGCTAAACTAATCCTAAATCATGTAAATTGGCAGACGTCCCATGTATAACATGTGATGAATATCATGGTGGGTAGCATTATTTTAATATTTATAGGATTATGATCATTACACATTATGATCACTAGGTTTTATACACAAATTATTCTCTCATCATATATATTCGTTAATTTCATTATGATTCAATTCTTATAAGCTTCCCATGATTTATGATATTACTCATGATTATGATCTGTGAATTTGGGTAATTATTTTTCAAATGTGATTCGTGTGTTCTCAAACAATTATGATCATGTTACGCTTAAAAATTATTATTGGATTATATATCTACATTTTACCCTAACTGAGTATTTGAGCCCACTATTTTTTTCTATTCCCCATGATATGTATAAATTTTTAATGTATAAAATTCCTTAAATGGGTTCTAATTGTGAGGAAATTCCAAGGATTTGATATAGGTCATTCATATTCAATTTTTATATATCCTAGTTTCAAATATAAATTAAATTATTAATTATTAATATAGTAATATTAGTGATATATATTTATATTCATCTAAAATTATTTAATATTTATTTATATACTATTTGAGACTCCTAAGATACTATCAGATAAATATGTAGTTAATTTTGGAGGCATTATTGAAAAAAATAGAACACAATATATAATATTATGTATTTGAAAAAATCCATTTTTTTATTAATAAATATTTTATTTTTTCGTATAATATACATATTTAGATGGATAATAAATATATAATCCGTTAATGTTATAGATTAACCTATGATAAAAAATATAAATTTACTAGAGTAGGTATTAACTCAATCATCATTAATGTATGGTGAGTGGTCCTAATAGACAATACCAAAAAAACACTCATGAGGCATAAACATATGTGTATTGACGTTTTCATAGCAAAACATTACAAAGTAGTTGAATCATTTAAGGAAATATATGAACATGGTTAAATCTAATGAGTTATGGTTTGAAAAGATAAATATATTATTTATACATTTTATAAATTGTTTTATAGATTATATTATATAACACAATGATTGTAGTTTACAAAAATATTTCTATGGATTCTATTTAATGAATACATCCCTAAGAAATCATTTTTTATGAATTTTAAGAACATTAAAATGATTTTTTTTCCAACATAAGTTAATTTTATTACTATTCAAATGAAATATCTCATTTCTATGAAGTAAAAACATTTTCAATAAATTAATCATACTAAGATACAAAATGACCAAAGGATATAACAATTATATATTTTCCCAATCATGATTCAATATTCAAATTATATTTGTGGTCTGAGTTGTCGAATAATAACAATTATATATTTTCCCAATCATGATTCAATTAGGTATATAATATACCATGGAATGGTCCCCTATCTAATCATAACATTATGAATTATTGAAGAATTTGTTTCAATCACTGTAAACTAGATGATTTTTTTCCGCAAAGATGTAGACCAGTTTTCATTGCATGAACTTATGCCTGAACAAAATCAAATGTTCCAAAGAATATGTCGAAGGAGAGTGTCACTAATCCATTAGAATCCTGAAAAATGTCCCCTCCTCATATAACATCGATATATTATGACCCATTAGTGTTCTTCTTGAGTCCATAACTATGAATAAATCCTCCAATCTAGTGCCTCTAAGGTATATTCATGGAAATATATTGGATATTTCTTCAAATATTATGTATTATGAGGGACAGAGAATCATGAAAGTTATTTTCAGTCAGATCAGATTCAAAATCAGTCACCTAGTTCTACAAATGTGAGAAGTTCATTTGTATTGTACCCCTATATAGAGATCATTATTCCCTGAATTACTTAATTAGAAACACTCATGAACTCGGATGGTCATTCTATATTTTCGTTGAAGACACATATTTTATCATACAAGATAAAAATATCGAGGAATGATTCCTTCCAATTATCAAGATATGTACTGCCCGAAAGAAGACCAATGTAATTATTGACTGACTGTTCCCATTATCTATCAAAATATTTATTCTATGGAAATTATTATTGATGGATCCTACCACATATGCATTTGAAGAAAATAGAAAAAACATTACTCTTCCCATTATCATATGTGGGTAATGCATGATCTATGATACATGATTTGAGAAGACTCATCTTGATGGGATTCTCCATTCCCCAGAGGATCTCTCCCTATTCATAGAGTTGGTTGAGTTCATCCACTCTCTAGGGTACTTCTTGTCTGAGAATTTTTTGGATGATGAACCTATAAAAATAAACATATCCATCACACCATTAAGAAAAATACACTAAGAAATAATATGGTAATTTTCATTTGTGATTTAATAGGTAAAATTATGAATCATGAACACATGTGGGATCATTATATCTGGTGTCGGCCACACAAGAAACCCCAATATAACATTGAACCATAAATTATTCCTCAAAAAAATATCCTAATGGATGACTATCTATTACAAAGAGTTTTGTGTTAACGGTATGTCTGGGTGAACCAAGCATTATAGGGATCAATTCTTTTCTCCTATAACACCCTCAGTATTTTTTACATGAAAAATCTTACAACATAAAAGAATAAATAAATACCATTAATCTAATAGAAAACATATCTAATTCTGATTTTTCAGTTTGATAATATACCGCAAATTTCCATCTGAACATATACAGATAAACAAACCCGTTATCATTAATATTAGATATTTCATGATTTCAATGATTAATACGAGATAGATCCCTTAGTTAGTGTATATGAAACATTACATACATGGAATATATTTTAGAATAAATTTATATGTTACCGGAATGATGACAATGATAACAAGCCTTAAGAGACTTCACAGAGTTATTTTTTGTATCACCACACTGATTAAAATTGTAGTACATAACTAGTTGTTACACTGAAGAACCCCCTAAAACCACATCAATTGGAATATGAAAATAATTTCTCATACATTTTTTCCTAGAAAATATTACTTAGATAACAATCCCACCATCCAAAGCTCCAACAAATCATTAATTTTTGTTATGTATTCCTCAAGAAATTTTATTTTTTCTATTACATCCATAAAGGTCAGAAGAAACATTATAATCACCATCAAGTGAATATACTGCCTCAATACCAAGAAAAACCATTGAAGCACTATATACTTACGGTTTACTATATTTGGTCACATATGCTCCAACATAGTAAAATGGATGGAATACCCCATAATGGTATAATCGATCACCTTTCTCAATATTCAGAAACAACCAGGATGTCCCCTCATTTGTTTCTTCATGGTAAAATAGATGATTGAAACTTTTCCTAGAGAAGTATAGGAAGGGACGTAATACAACTTATCAAACATGATAGTGTCCCATAATGTCATATCTTTCTATCAAGCATGAATGCGGTGAATGCCACTAATGATTCTTCATGTATCTTTAAAAATTAGAAGACCCTATCACTCAGTTCAAGACACAACTCAGATTATTAGGGTTCTATCTCACTACATATTACATGAAAATGTTTCCTATAAAACATTAATCCATGATACAATGCTCATTTTGAGTTCCCAAAAACCACTTGAACTATATTCTCAATTTTATTGACTGTAGTATAAACTAATGAACCTTCCACAGATGGATTCACCTATAGATCCTATCTCATTGCATACTCTATTAGAGTTTTAATACCTCTTCTGAAAGAAATTTTATATTTATCACAATAATATAACCAATCATTTGAAGATCATTTTCCAAAATCATAGCACATAGTTCATGAATTCACATACATGCATTAATACATCAATAATTCAATGTGATTAGAAATTATAAAAAAGATACACCACTCATCACGATGTAACATGTTAACAGAAATAAACCTCATAATATGTTTATTTAAATTTCCTCAAACAAAAAGTCTCACACATATTAAAAATAAATTTTACAACCCTTGGTAACTCGATTTCATCTGTGGATGGGAGATTTCCAATCACCCTTCCCCACTTAATATGTGAATTCTAATGGTCATAAAACATTTCAACCTATGAAATAGACCCACACATAGGAAGTGTTAACACACATTATGCTATGCATCACTATGATTACATTCTATAAGGAGCCAACAAGAGTTAACTAGATATGATACTGAAGATGTCCCATCATTGAGGCAAGGTGAAGAAGAGAAATATAAACTAGTCTTGAGTATAACCAAAATTTGAAAAATATATTTTAGTGAAGAATAAAGAGATAAATTTGAGATATATATAACCCATTAAAAACTAGATAAACTAAATATTTATATCTGGATGAAACAAAAAAGTCACTATGTCATGAATCATCTGAAACTAACCATACCATTATAATGGTAGTGACATTGAGAGAACCAGACATTATACATAACACCATTTCCTTTAAGAGGATCCTCCAAAATAGTGTTTACATTATTCGATTATAAAAATTATTTTCTGATAAAAATTCCTTTCATTATACCTCCATAGAGTCAACAAATAAACAAATAAAAATAATTTAGTAGTACCTTCTTGTAAAATAAAATACTTTTACAAATAATTGTCTTAAAAACCCCCTTCTTAAATCATTTCCCATGATTTTTATAAAATACATTCATATTAACAATCCTAGGAAAACGAAAATTATAATATATAAAATAGGTTTTAATGAACACAAAAAATAATGTAACCAAGTAAACACATATTCATGAAACAATCCACCATGCATCTCTATATGATATTAACACATGTTAAAATAATGTGAGAAGAAAATACATGACCAAATCCATCATGAGATAAAAATAATTAAATGAAAAAATAAATTTCTTTTTGAACTATATTAGGGTAATATGTACTATACATAATAGGAAAATAAACCCATCATATGATGGTACCATAATATATCAGTTCCAGCTATAATCTATTGATTTCAAAAACCCGCTATTGAAAATACACCTACTATGATTGACACGTATGTTCCAGATATATCCGAGGAAACCAATTTTCCATGTTAGTCAATATTGATTTCAAAACCTTTCTAAACAATAATTAAAAAATTTAAATTCCATTACATTTATATTTGGTGCATGGAATCCTCTTTTTGAATAAAATCTACATTTTTATCATGTAATCTATCAATTGGTTAAGAAAACAAATTTTTTAATGAAAAACAGCATTAAAATATTTTTATTTCTATGAAATCTAATGAAACCCCAAATGACTCCAATTCCTTTAATTCCAAAAAGAAATTTTAAAATTTAATTATAAAATTATTATAATTAACAATTTTCATTGAAATACATGCCTCAAGAAATGATGTAGAAATATTCACCTTCGCCATCAATGACCATAGAACTATAGTTCTGGTCCTCATGGTCCTAGACTAGGAAGAAATATATTATAACTACATAAAACCCCTTATATACATTATTAACTTCAATTTTGGGTAAAATAATACTATTAGAGAAGAGATACATCGAATATATAATATGAAAAAGGAAATACAAATAAGAAAAATAACATAAATTGATATATTCAATCAACATTATAGAAATCCATTTAGAATCAAAATATATAAGACATTAGACCACTAGGTAATGTTTATGTTTTGAAAATATGTGAATTTAGAGATTTTATATTTTAAAAATAAATCACTAGGATTTTTAATTAAATATACGGGGAATTAAAACCCTATAAAAAAGATTTGTTGAAGAGGCCATCCTATTAAGAGTAATTGTATCCCTTTACTATGAATCCCATACAGAGAATCTACTTGGGGTAATTTTTTTTAATCATTATTATTTTTATGGTCTTACAACCATTAAAAGTCTATCTATTATATGATTTATAATTTTCACATGGTGGTCTCCAAGTATGGATATATTATATGCCCCATTTTGTTTACTAAACATTGGCCACACAGTTTTTTGTGAAAATACGATGTGTTTGATCATATTGTATACATATATGACAAAATACAAGAGGGGTGAATTACATTTTATATAAAATAGTTTTTATGCTTAATGAAAGCATTAATTAATGAAATTAAACTATTTATATCCACAAACACTATTTGTATCTAAAATATAATCAGATAGATCCCATGTTCTGATGGAAAACATAACATAAATATTAGTTTAAGATAAGTTTTCCACATGTGGTATTTGAAATAATTCATATTCAAACAATGAATGGATTTAATATCAGTATGTGTGATGTGGATCTTAATCAAAATAGTTATGATAAAGATTGAAACAATTAACTATTCAATCATAATGTTTGTATAATCATATTAGGTAAATGAATTGATCGTAATCACTAAAATCGTAATTACATTGATCATAATCACAAAACAGATAATAGAGAGATGAATAGATAACAGAATTTACATTCTATTTTAATGAAATGGAAATATTAAACAATTACATGGAAAAACTAACTTAGCCGAAATATAATGGTATCAAATAACATTGGATAGAGTTCCCTTGATTTACAATTTAAAAGATTTCTATCTTACTCAAACCAGGGTATGCCATTGATACGTTGACTGACATATATATTGTTATCCCCACAAGACCTTGAAAAGGAGAATGATTCGCACCTCTGTCTTCCTATAATTAGAGGCCCTCAATATGTAAAAGATCAGAACCTTTGTCATCCTATCCATAGAATCAGTAAATCATATTCACAATGATTTTAGTCACAATATGAAAAAAACACTTATGTATTACATGTATGGGGAACAAGTTGTTAATGACATGTGAAATTTATAGTTTTCAAATGATGTAGCAATTTGTAAGGGCTCTTTCACAATGTATCATATTCATCAATCAGTAACATGACCTAATTCAAATGATCACATATTGATTGGAATTTTTCACAACAATCATCTAGGTCTCCAGTGGTTAGATTTTCTCTGGAAATCTCCGAGGGACATGTACACCAGGAACTCTAACCTCCATTATATCATTGTTACAATGACATAATTTAATAAAGAATATCAAAGAAGAATACAAAATATCATTTTGATTTAATGTTTTTTTATTAATTACAATATTGTTTTAGGGTTACAATAAAATGATATTGAAAGGATCTGATGGTTCTCGTTATTAAAGGTAATATTATTTTTATCATTAAGATAATTTTTTCAAAATGAAAAATTAATAGTTTGTAATATAAATTTTATTATTGTGTATTATAGAAATTGTATATGGGTTCATTATAATAATTTTGGAATGAATTATTTATATGAAACATATGAGTATAATTATTATCATATGGGTATGAAAAAATAATAATGAAGAAAGGTGAAAAAAAATCCTTAAAGAAAGTACGATAATAAAATATTGATTCATTAAAAAGAGATTGTTTGATTTCACAAAAATAAAAAATGAATAATTCAAAAGCATAATGTTGAATCAACAATCTCCCTCTTTCTGGAATAAAGATATCAGAATATAAAAAAATAATTATTACATAAATAATGAATACAAATTTTTATTCAGAATCGAACAAGTATACTTCTCTATCATTGAGTATTAAAAACACCTAATAATATTTTTTTACATATGACTAAGAATCATTTAGGATGAAAAAGAACATAAGGAATTTATTATTATTTATTTTAAAAACTACCCTTTACTAATGGTTTGCACCATTTTTATTTTTTATTCTCCATTTTTCCCTTTTATGCAAATATCCCCCTATTAAAATACATTAACACCTTATATAATTAATACCAAACCATTTTGATTTACAAAAAATAATATGGAAATTATTATAATACAAGTAAAGTGTTAGAGAAACAAAATATAAAATGAAAAAATTAGTTTTATCATCTAAAATTAATGAAGGGACATTCATTAAGAAATGATTTGGAAATCATTTGATAAAATGATTTGGAAATCATTTGATAAAATGTTTATTGATTCCAAATGCATTAATTATTGTTTAAATTTAAAAAATAAATCAAAAATTTATTTTTAACCCATTTCATTTTCCTTCATTAATAGGACTAGTAAAATATTCTTAATTTTATTGAATTATTTCATACCTTCCATCAGAATAACAAGCGATTCCATCTGAGACCGAAATACTTCTTCTTTTTCAGAAAAAAACCGATACTCGATACAATGTTTTTTGTCATACTATATCAAATTTCCTCCTAGAGTACATATTTTTTGTCACTGATATCTGATCATTTGAAAATTAAATAAAATTCTTTTGTTCGTCATAACATT
Source organism: Viscum album (assembly GCA_963277665.1). Classification (NCBI taxonomy): domain Eukaryota; kingdom Viridiplantae; phylum Streptophyta; class Magnoliopsida; order Santalales; family Viscaceae; genus Viscum; species Viscum album. The sequence goes on from OY728136.1 coordinate 1,479,114,117, forward strand.
TTGATTTTTCAACTCAATTGTATCATCAATGTAAAACCTCTGTTTTAACAATTGATATTGAATATAAATCATCTTGTTTTTAATTTAATTAAAACCATTAGACGGGATGACATAAAGAGTTTAGAAATATTTCATCCATAGAGTAGTATCACTTATTATATTGTCGAATTACATTGATAGTTCATTCACTAGCCTTCCCAGATATTCTATTAAATAATATTGAAGCATGATAGTATACTCCGACTTATAAGACCACTTCACAAATTTATTTAAATCCTTTCTGTGTTGTTTGGTATAATATTCATATATTTTGAATTCTTCAGTGAACATGACAAGACATTTTCATTTGTGTTTTATAGAGTATGATAAATTTTTATTGTCTATAACAAAATCACTAATCGCTTCAATTCATGAAAAATAAGGAATTATATTTTAAATTCTTCTATGGTTTTGATCAATGTACCAATCTATTTATAAATTGATATAATTCCCTAGATCAGTGTCTTCATCATAAGTAGGATGTTCTCCAGAATAAATAACTTCATTATTATCATCATTTTATGAATCATTATATCGATATTTTATTAGATATAGTGTTTTCATATTTCTCTAAGATATAAATTATTTTTCCAGATCGTGTTCTTTGAGTATCCAAATTTGAGGGTTATACTTTTAGTGATGGTATCTTTCATCAGGTTTCAACAAATGATCACACATGAAGCCTGTCAGAATGAGTCTTTTGATCCGAATGAGATTTTTTTACCTTCCTAATTTTTTCATCATCTTATTTTATTTTCCATTGTTCCTTTTTATTAATTTTCTTATTCTCTATCTATATTAACAACTTCCCTATGATATTTATTAATCACTCCAATTGAAGACTACTCCTATTATTTATAAAAACATTCATTTAGAATCTATCGGTATTCTGATTCACTAGCTAGTTGTTTGCCTTTTCCTTTTACTGAGACAAAGACAATAAAATATTATTCTTGATTTTCTTCCCTTAAAATACTTCTGAAGGATTCATTTCAAACAAATGTTAAATGTTTTTATTGAATATGATATAAGATTTTCTCTTTTCTGAACATCATTTTATTTTCGTAATTTGTAAGAGTTTCTTGGTTCTAGAGTCTTTTCAAAAGAGATCTTTTAGGGTTCAGACCAGACTATGGGTTACTCTTTTTTTATTCATCATTCTACTTTCTAAAATTCTAGTTATTTCAATATTGTAAACACTATTCTTCTTTTATTTTTAAAACAAAATTGGCCATGGATTTTTTTCCTTCTATGAAACAATCACCACTGATTTTTTTCAAATTACTTGAATTAAGTCGACTATTTATTTTTGAGATTCAACTTCAATATATATAACCAACATCAATAATTATAAATCAAATTTAAATTTTAGCTTCTTTTTTGTAACATTATTATTCTAATGAACTTTCAAATTTCTTGACACTAACATGAGTTGAATATTGAAGAATTGGATAATTTATATAATGAACTTGCAATTAATTACTGGAATGATGATTAGTTGAGATTTAATTGCACAAGACTTCAAATTATTGATGTATATAAATATATAACCCTTCATATTTATCTTCCACATGGTAAACAAATAATCAATGATGAATAAATCTATGACATTATCAGTTTCTTTGTAACCTCTTCTAGGAATTAATGCAACATGAATCCAGATTACGTTATGTATATTATCTACTTGAAGTTGACTGGGTTTTTTTCCCTAATGAACATCAAAAAGAGATTTTTCAGCTCTTGTTTTAATAAAGATTACTTTTTTCTTTCGGTAGCTTGTGAGAAGGTCAAATGCATTGGCCTCATATAGTAAACATAAATTTTTTTCTTCCTTTTCACAAATTAATATCTCTCCATCATAGATACCAAAAATTACTTTTAGATAATCATCAACATTCAATTAATTATAAAACTGTACTACTCCATCAACAATAGTAGAATCTTGATCTGTTATTGGTTTTTCTATACATATTGACTCTAATCCTTGAAATTTGAAAAAAAATCACTGAAAAATAAAATTTATCACAAAATTCAATACTCGGTAATTGTTCATGGAAGAGCATCATGTTTTGGAAAATTTTTGGAGGCATATATTTTGGATACGTTGTAGATGATTAAAAAATCAGTATATTGAAATTAAGTAGGTATAAAAACCCTTGGAAATGACTATTTGAGGAGTAGTAGTGCATTGATGCAAAGTACAGACTCACAATACTGGATATGGTATGGGGGTCCCTTTATGTAGGTGAATAAAAATATGACCGTCGAACATATATGAATCATATTTGATCCAATATGATCCAAACGTGGTATACAAAACTATTAGTGGTTTTAATAAAAATAAATAAAAAATATTGTATTCAAGATGAATCTGATAATGTTTAAAAAAAATATTAAATTCCATCAAAAAAATTGAATTGGAATCAATGTGAAAAGTATAGGAAATCGTACCTTTTAGAATATCAGGAATGATTTTTTGGTATTAATGTATTACTCTCTAAGAGGAAATAATACATTGAATAAAAAAATGAGTAAGAAATAAAATGAAATCTGAGTGCGGTTCTAAATTCTAAAAAGAAAATATCTATGTACGAAACAAATGATACAAAACGAGTAATATGTGTATGTAAAGAATTTAATTTGAATATATAATATTATTATGAAAAATAATTTCATTTGAAATTTGTTGGTTATGGATGTTTTTTTGGGATGTTAAACAATTTTCTATGTAGGAAAAAAATTATGGGTATGAAAAAAATTGGGTACCCAATAAAAATTTGGTACGAAGCTATTTTATGGCTATGAAATATTTGATGGGTATGAAAAAATATTGGGTAAATTTTTTTTCCTGGCCTGTCAAACATATGTAATCATAGTTTGAAAGAGAGTAACATAATTTAAGTAGATAGTTTAGATAAGATGTTTATTTGAATTATTAGGTAACAATGATCATTCCACATTCATTTTAATATAATCAAATATATCAGAATGTAATGATTTTATGAAAATATCTGAATGTGTATCTTCTAGTTGGATAAAAAGTAAAATTATATCTCCTTTTTGTGTGTGATCCCAAATAATGTGATGACTAATATATTGGTTTTTTCACATGGGTGATGTTCAGGTTTTTTATATAGAGCAATGGAATTAGTGTTATCACAATGGATTTGCATCTTAGTAGACAATGAGCATGTACCAGAATGGTAAGGACTCATGCTTGGAATCCAAGAAACCCAGGATCAAAACTGGGTGGAGGTGAATTTCAGGGTTACTATAGAAGTACTACTGCAGTACTGAAGTAGTCACTGTAGTAGTTACTATTCTGTACTGTAGCATCCCAAACTATTCACATTATTTGGGCCTTCGTGCCATCGGTTTGGGCCTACAGGTCTCAAATGCCTTCAAGTCATCAAAGACCTTCAAAACACAGGGCCTTTGGGCCTCGTAGACCATGGAGTAGCCCATAGAACACAATACATGCCCTAAAAGAGGATCAAAGCAATAAGAGTAGTAGCCACCAGAAGTAGAGCTAATCGGATTTGAAGAATGCTTGGGTATAGCAGCCACCACTTGGACCAGGAACCATGCATCTTTATACAGGGAAACACTAGCCTATCTTCAATGCGTGTTGGGCAGCTAGGTGATCAATGACCCAAAATCATGGGAGGGGCAGTTCAAGTGGGCAATGCCTATGGGTCGTGTATTTGGTATGGTATTCCTCTGGGACTTTAGGTCATGTATTGGGTCAGTCAGGCCTTGTGCCATGGGCCTATGGGTCATGTACGGGTTCCCCTTCAAACCTTAAAACAGGGATTATCAATAATAAAATAAAAAATAAGGAATTCGGGCCATTCCTACATTTGTGTTTTAGTAATACTCCTTCCATTATTTGTGAGTATGAGTTATATCCACAACACTTGATCACAACAACTTAGAGATGCCACATATTCGGCTTCATTAATGGAATGTGTTTCTAAGTGTTGTTTCCAAAAATATAAAGAAAGTAATGAATCACGTATGAAAATAAATAATCTAGATGTACTTTTTTTATCCAATTTCTAACCACCATAGCTATCATCTAAAAAAAATTTAATTCAATATCATTACTATTAGAATATAATAATCTTATATCCACAGATCCCATTAAATAAATAAAAAGCCTTTTTATACATTTTAAATGGAATTCCTTTTGATTTTATTAATACCTTTCACATAAGCATATTGAATACATTATATCTAACTTAATAACTATTATGTATAGTAGACTTCCTATCATCCCTCTAAAAGTTGATTGATTTATTGGTTGTCCAGAATCGTCAATTTCAAGTGTATGTTAGGTACCAATTGGAATGATATTAAATTTATTATTGTAATTTCCAAAAAATTTATGAAAATATTTAATTTAATTATGGTTTTATATATATTCCCTTCATACTTACCAAAAATTGTAAAACTAAGAAATAATGTTAACTTGTCCATCATACTCATTTCAAACTCATATTTTATTTGATTAATAATATAATCTATTAAAGGTTTCGTAGTTGATCCGAATATAATGTCATCAATATAATTTTGAATGATGGTGCAGTTTGTTTCTTTCATTATGAAAATATTGGGATTAGAAGTTCTCTTAATAAAAAGGATTTGTATCCAAAATCATTTCAATCTATCACAATAGTATCTAAGGGCTTATTTAAATCCATATAATTATTTTTTATGTTTGAAAACGTCTTTAGTATGTTTTGTATCTTCAAATCCATGAGGATTTTCAACAATTTCATCCTCCTAAACATATTAATTAATAAAATAATACTGTACATCCTTTTGAATACGTTTCAAATTAAATAATGATGCAAAGGCTAATAGTTTTCTAATAGAATCATGTCTAGATACCGGTGCATAATTTTCATGATATATTATTTCATTTTTTTGTTAATAACCTTTAAAAACATTTCTTTCTTTATAAATAATGATTATTAAATTTTCATCAATTTTTTTTCTGAAGACCCATTTTATTCCAACAATAGAGATTTCATTTAGTATTTCAACCAAGTTCCAGACCGTATTACATAAAAATTCATTTAGGCCATATTGAATTTCATTAATCTAATATTCATAACTCAAAGCCTCATCTTAGCTTTTAGGTTTGAATTGGGAAAGAAATACTATATGTTCTAATTCATTTCTCAAAGAACTTATATTCAATATAGGATGATTTACATCACAAATGATAGTATCACTAGGATTTTTATTTAGAGACAAAAAATATTGATTTTTTAAAACGTTTTGATCAACATAAGATATAATGACTTCTAGAGAGAATAATTCGAAAATAATTTCTTTGGGATTGTCTTTATTAAAAGAGTCTTTTATCAATGTATGGAAATAAATTTTTAAAACACATCATTATATGTTGTTTTAGGTTGTTTGAAAACCAATGGATCAATTTCATCAAATTATATATGTACTATTTACAAAAAAATACAAGATTTTTTGTTGAAAACTCTATAAACCTAAGAAATATTTGAATAGACTGTGAAAATAACTTAATCAAATTCGGGTTTGGGTTTAACTTTTTTTAAATTATAATTTTTATTCAAAATGAATACTTGTATTTCAAATAAATTCATGTATGGTTCTTTTGTTTTTTATCCAATCCATAACCCATAAGGTGTTTTACTACAAAAAATTATAATTAAAACAATATATATAGAATAACTAGAAGTAATAATTTCTTTATCAAAAAATGTTTTTCAATAGTATATTCACCCAACATGATTCTTTTGTTCTCTTGATGGATATTATTTATTGTTTCAAAAAAGCCATTCTATTGAGTAGTATTGGGAACTTGAATGTTTTTTAATGGGTTTCTTACTACAAAAACATTCAAATTTAGAATTTAGAAATTATCCATCATGACCACTATGACTAGTTGCTAATATTTTTTTTCATTTTTGACTTTGGCTAAAAATGTTTCAAAATGAGAACATGATTTTTATTACATTGCTATAAAATAGACCCATTTATATCTAGTATGGTCATAAAATGAAACAAATAGATAATAAGTGCCTCCGATACTTCAAGTCTACGTAGGACCAAAATTATATATGTGAAAAAACTCTAAATTGTCAGATATTTATGATTCAGTAATTGATTTAAATCTTTTCTTAAGTTACATTCCATATTTACAGGGGTTGAAAACTTTTTAATTATCAAATATATGTTCTGGTAGATTGAAAACTATTGCACCCCTCTCTCTTGGATTTTAATGATCACAATCACTCTAATTGTATTCTAACTTGTTTTCAAGTGTTTTTGATGATAGGAAATAGGGTGCCTAGAAGCTGGCCCAAGAAGAATTCAAAATGGACTGTTTAAGTCCACCGGCCAGCCGGTGTGAGACCACCGGCCAGCCGGTAAGGGCACCGGCTCGCCGGATCCAGCCCATCGGCCAGCCGGTGGACCAGGCAGAAGGCCTTGCCCTCTGCCAGGTGCCACCGGTCGGCCGGTGTCTGGCCACCGGCCAACCGGTGGGTCCAGACAGAATGGCATACCTTCTGTCCAGACCACCGGCCAGCCGGTGCCTGACCACCGGCCAGCCGGTGGAACCCAGACAGAATAGCATGCTTCTGTCCAGACCACCGGCCAGCCGGTGGCTCAGCACCGGTCAGCCGGTGGAGCCAGACAGAAATCCCTTGCTTCTGTCTGGTGCACCGGCCAGCCGGTGGATCAGCACCGGCCAGCCGGTGTGCTCAGTCAAACTAACCGTTAGGCTTTGACGAGGCTGGCCCACATGATCCCCAACGGCTCCGAAAGCCCTCCAACGGCTATTTTGAAGTATTTGGGAGTATTTCTCCTATAAATAGACGTCTATGGATGCCGGGAACACCGCCGATCATATACCGAAGCATACCAAAGCTATTTTGATCATTTGAGGCTCCTACGACAATTCTCAAAAGCTACTTGAGATCCAATTGCCATCCTTGAAGCTTGGGCTGCCTCTACATAAACTACACTCACCTCTTGGCGCTCAAGGCTTCCTCTAGTTTGTTCTAAATTATTTACTTCAATTGTTTAGTTCTTAATTGGGTTTGTATTAAAACAAATCACCCTTTTTCTTCCTTCTTTCAATTTGGGTTTCTTGCTACAACCATAATAAAAAAGCAAGCTGTAAGAAGGTGATCTAGCCTACCTTAAAACGGCTAGTGGGTTTCTTGCTATAACCATTAAAAAGCAAGCGGTCGTATAAATCTCCCAACGGTTGAGTTGGGAGCGGAGACGTAGGCTTGAGTTTAAAGCCGAACTCCATTATCAATTGTGTCTTTCCATTTTACTTTCCGCTGCATTTAAATTTGTTTTAAATTGTTAATTAATTTTAAAAAGGCAATTCACCCCCCCTCTTGCCTTCACCTCCGACCCAACAAAAACAAGTATTTTCCTATACAATTTATATAATTTCTAAAGGTTACAGTTTTCTATCAATTTATTTCAAAACTGAAGTTGGGCTTCCATTACCCTAAGGAAATGAATGTATTGTATCATATGGTATTCTATGTTCAGTGTATAAACATTCTCAAGATGATTGGGTGAAAGAATATGTTCTCATTAAGAATTGTTTACTACACAATTATAATTCATAAAATTCAAATGGAAACCTTAATCAGATAATTAAATTATGCTTATATGGTTTGTAATAATACATTTTACAAATAAAAAATTTGAAATCAGTTCTTTTCTGAGAAGAATAATATTTCGAATACCATGATTCATTCCATGAAAATTGTCCCTAAAGGTAACTCTTACACCTTTCTCATCAATATTAATTTCAAAAGAATATTTTTTTATGAGTCATATGATTGGAAAATACACTATCCATGCAATATATTTTATTATAGTTGGTACATACTTTGTTTTCCTGAAAATAAAATAATTATAAATTTGGAGTCCAATCCTTCGTGGATCCCGAAATGATAACAGTCAATATTTTAAAAATCTATAATTGTTTTAAAAATGGTAATGGTGGAACCATAAATATTGAATTTTATTTATGGAACAATTTTTTTTCAAATGACCTCCACTTTTATACTTTTCTAAAAATGGGGTAATTTTTTGGAAAAAAGTTATTATGACTAAAAACCTTCTTTGAATGAGTATATTGCATTTAGGAAGTTTAACCCTGGAGACATAATTTATTGTAAATTATATTCAATACATCCTTACCATATGTAAAATTTTAAATGAGTTTCATAAAAGATAATATTCATAATTTAGCCATATAGTGAAAATTATATCGACATTTTTATTATTTTTATAAGTGAGTTTTTTTTCTAAAACAATTTTCTAAGAAATGATATTTCAAAAATATTTTAAAATATTATAATTCACCAAATTCTCCTCCTCTGTATTTTTAGAAATAGAAACTATTCCTGAAAGTTTATTTTCAAGATCTTTAGAAATATATGACATTTCCTTTGGAAAAAATATAATTTTACAATTTCTTTTCACAATATTCTTAATAAGATTTCAATTTTTATTCCCAAGAAATTTTAAAAATATTAAAAATTATATATATAAATATGATGAATTATCTTCTAAAGTGTAATTTTTTCATTAGATGAAATATAACCCTTTTCATCGGAATTTATTACATTTAATGAAATTTTTGCTAATGAATAAAATGTGTCCACATTTTGAATAAGATATTTACTTTCAAAGTGTATTCTGTTATCGAGACCAATATTTTGTTTCAGGAATTTTTCTATTATGAAGAATCATTATAAGAATATCAACTTCTAAAAATCCATGAGTTATTTTCTCTTAATACATTCATTCCTTTTGGCATGTAATAATTTTTTAATTTCTATCAAAATAAATATACTTTATTTGAATCCTTTTGAGCTTTGGAAAATCGGGTCTTATATGTCTTGTCTTTTTTTAATTCATAATAGTTAAATTCAAAATCTTTACTATCCTTGATACATTTCTTATGTTGAGACTAAAATTCATTCATTCTAAAAATCATGTTTATCCATCGATCAAGATTAGATAAATAATTTTCTTAAGGTTTTAACACACATGAGTCTGATTAAATAACCACTAACTTTTTATTTGATGACTTCATTCTATTTTTAATTTTATCAACATTCATATGATTTCATGTAGATGTAAAAGAATATTCATCAATATTCTTTTTTTTAAATTTTTCTATCAATATTGAATCTATTCTTATATTTAAAAAGTGTTCCAAAAAACTAATCCAATGTTACATTACTAAATATGAAATACTCATAAACAACGATTGTTTTTTATTCACTTCCATTTGGAATAATATCTATAATCTTTTCTAAATTGATCCCATCTTCAAATAATTTAACTCCCATGGTTTTTAAACTATTTTCAATTTTCTAGAACTGTTTTTGGGCCGCAAAAAATGTTCTCCATAAGGAAAATAAAAATCTTGACAATCTTCTTGTATTATGGAACATATAGTTTAAAAAACATTAGATTTAATAAAATGAATAATTTCTAGTTTCTTCATGATATTTTTTTCTTAATCGCAAGATAAAATATATCTATATTTATTTATTATCCTAGAACAAAGTAAATAATATTTTTTTTCTTATAATTCAATTGGTATTCATGTTTCTCTTTATTGGTAATGGTTCTAATTTCTTTTTCATGAATTTTATATTCTCCAATTAGTATAACAATGTTATCAACTCCATTGTTAATAATAAATTTCATTATTTTTTCTCACTAATTTTGATAATAATTTCCAGACAAAGTGGTCTTTTTATAGGATATATATTATGAATTGATATGACATTATATCATACATTTTATAAAAAACACAATGATTATTTTCCACAATACACATTAGTGTGTACATTATTTATAAACAAGAAGATCATAAAAAAAATATAAGTAACTTGATTAATTAATGAATCAAAAATAAGATCAATCAAATCATTCTTGGATACAGATATTGGGATTATACAATAAATGAAATGAAAAAATATAATAAGGGGTGAATTTAATGTTTAAATTTTTTTTTATACATAAAGGAAAGATAGTTTAATATAATTAAACTAATACTATTCATAATACTTTTATGTTTTTAAACTATAATTAGACAGATCCTTAGGTTTGATGGAAAAAGTATCGTAATTAGTAGGTTACCATAATCATTCCATAGGGAAAATTTTTGAAATTAATCTTATTCACAATAAGGATACAATTTAATCAATGTTTACGTGATATGGATAGTAATCATAATAGTAATGATACAGAGTGAAATAAAAAATAATCCAATCACAAATCATATAGAATATAATTTTGAAAATGAATTGATAGTAATCAATAAAATTATGATTTCAATTATTGTAATTTCCTAATATAAAATAGAATTATGAATATGAATAATGATTCACATTCTATTATAATGTAATGGAAATTTAAAAGGAAAAAATGAATACAATTCCATTAAACTAAAGAAATTGTTATCGAATATCCTTGGATAATGGTCCCTTGATTTAAATGTTCTAGTATGTTTTTCTTACTCACACCAGGTTAATCCCATAATATGATGATCGGCCCCAATATTATTATCCCTTCAAGCCTTCGATCAAGAAGGTGATCGTCACCTAAGTCTTCCTAGCCATAGAAGCACTGTATCCAAAAAATAACAAAATCACTGACTTCCTATCCATGAAATCCATCTATCGTATACATAATGATCAAAATCCCATAAAGAAAAAACAAACCTAATGTTTCCATGTATTTGGTACAAGTCTTTCTTGAATTATGCATTAGAACGATTTCATATATAGTAGGAATTTTGCCATCCTCTTACACTTTGACTAAAAATTTTAAATCATCATGGAAAAATCATTCAAAATATATTTTTTTATAGGAGTTTGTCCCAACGGTCTTATTGGTCTCCTATAGTAATATTTTCTCAGGGAATCTCAGAGGGTCAATGACACTTCTCACTTTAAAAATCATCTTAAAACTGAAACAATGCAATTATTTAGTAAAGAATTTCGAAATAGAAAACCTGAAATAATTTATATTTAAATGTTTTTTATTGATTACAATATTATTTTATGGTTACAATAAAATGTGTTTGAAAGTATTCAAAGATTCATTATATAAGTGTTTGTGCAATTTTTATCCTTATGATAATATGGTTAGTACGAAAACCAAAAAGTGTGTACAATAAAAAATTGTGTCTATAGTGTAGAATGGAAATCATGTATCATCTAATTACAATAATTATATAATTTATTATTTTTACAAAACATATGAGTACGATTGTTATCATACGCATGTGAAAAAATCATAATGAAAAAACGTAAAATAATATCCTTAAATAAAGTATAGAAAATGAATTTATTTATAAAGATAGTTTCCGATTTCTAAAAAAATTAATACTAAATTTAAAAAGAATTATTTTGACTAAAAAATATGGTTTCCTTTAACCATGAGCCATTTTTTCAGTGTCCCACATGGTTCTGAAACATCCAAAAAAATTCTAAAACCAAACCATTGCAAGAACCAAAAAATGTACAATCAAAGAAGGATCAAGATGTACCAAAATATATATATAATGGAAATTGAAATAGAAAAATAAATAACTTTTAATTTCTTCCATGATCATTCTTTCCTTTTATAATATTACTAATATGAATAATATAATCCTTAATTTTGTTTTTAGTAAATTATAAAACCTATATTATATTGGAAATGTTGTTATTATTATCAATTTTGGTTCATAAAATGTAAAATATTATTTTTGTTCAATGTTTTCATTCATACCATACACTATTTCTGGAAATAGGAAAAACATTACTCTAAACATCATTGATAGGTTACTATTAAAATATAATGTGGTAAAATTGTTGAATATGTGGTTTATAGACCAACCTTAATTGAAACTTGTGTGTTCAATATTCCAAAAATAAATACTATACTTCATATTGTATAATTTTATGAAATACATGTAATGGATTGAATTTCATTTTATAAAACTAATATTAAGTACTAAGATATTGAATTTAAATTCCATTCTATAAATCATTGTCAAATTCTATAAAACTTCGAAGTGAATGATGAATATATTTTGGAAAATAATTCTTATGAATTGAAATTTTTGACTATATGAGTGTGAATATCTAGCTTGAATGATTTATATAAAGGATAGTATCATTTATAAATACAATCCCATTATTAGTTAATATGTTAATGTTCTTAAATCATACATTTCATTTCTTCTTCATAATTGAGATCATTAATTGTCTATTTAGTATTTAACTAAAACACAAATTATATCCAAGTTTAACTAGAAAATGTCCACAAATGAAATAGTAGAAAAAAACTGTAATGTAATACAATATATGGTCAAGGGTTTCCAATACTTTTGTGTCTCAACATAGGACTCAAAACATCCCAATTGTTGGTCTTTGTTTCAGATATAACCATTTCAAATTACAAAATTGATGGATATTACCAAGAATAAATTTTATAAAAGAGAAAAATCATTGAGTGTGAAGTGATTACATTTAAAATAAGAAACTCTTTGTAAATTTACATGGATAGAATACTAGAGATTTTAGATATTTCTTTGATAATTGATTGTGGCCTTTATAGATTATTTTTTTAATACTTTAAAACAAGGATTAACAAGGGAAAAAATTTTATTTGTAAAAATAAATTGATAATGAGAGATTAATGTTATTTTTAGATTAAATGAGACACTTGGAATTAGTGTGAAACATTATTGGAACATGTTGAAATATTAATGTTGATAAAATTACCTAATTCAATGAAAAAGGATACCGAGGAATTGGAAAAACTAAAATCGATAAATGATATTTATAGTTTATGTTTATAAATCTAGTACATTCCATGTTTTTGGACATTTTTTAATTTTTTTCAAACCCATTAACCAATATAACTCAAAAAAATGAATGTTTTTCTTCAAAAATGGATGTTTAAACATGAATAATGATAATATTAAACCATATTCCCCAATACATCCAATGATTCCTAAGAAATAATATCCATTTTAGGATCTAGAGTAATAAAAAGTAATATCGAAATTAAATAATTAAATTCATTGAATATATGGATTAGGGTGAAACACACACACACAGACACACACACATATATATATATCAAAGTAGCCTAATTTATATATGAACTTTTAATGTGGTCAATATGAACTAATGATAATGTTTAGAGATGATAAAATAATATTCCTTATTATTAAATGACAATCATTAAAATCAATATAATGTGATGAATGCACTATGTGAAAATGAGCATGCAAACGTACACATGATGATAATTTTGAGGGATCCAATATTCTCAGATGAAGAAAATACCTAAATGGGAATCAAGAAAGTAATTAATATAGTTCTACCATTCAAAAAAAACTTCAAAACCAAATTTTTATTAGAATATTACAGATGGTTAGTGGGTGAGATAGGGATATAAAATAATGTGGATTCAATAATGTTATCAAAATCGAATGAAGTAATCATCGAGAAATAAGGATTTTTTTATTTGGGACATTTTTATTCATAACAGTAGATTATGAGAAAAACAATGAGATAATAGATTACTCACATAGATCATAATTCTCTATATATCAGGAGAGAAGAAGGATATATAGTGATGGTTCAGATTATTGATTATAGGAGAGTATGCATAATAATATCATTAAATACAAAAAAATTATGAATATTTATGAAAGTATAAAAAATAATGGTTAATATGAAATATTAACCCAAAATCACAAGGAAATGGGATAACATAACTGTATATTTTTTCATGGGTCTTCTAATAATTTCCAAATAATATAATTCCATAAAGTCTAAATGGATCAATATATAGAGACTGATCATTTCATCACCAATCAAGTGGATATACTAATTGAAAAACTATCTATAATATATGTTAGATAAGTTGTGGGGAGACATGAAACCCCACTATATTATATTTTCATTTCAGATCTAGGGTCCATAAAATAGTTCTAGGAATTTATTATAATTTCAATGAACATAGAATTGAACATTAGTAAGTCTTATCAATAACTAAATCATACCCAATCTAACAAAATTATCTAGAAACATGATTATATGTTGAGATATATCTATATGTACTACATGGTAGGTTAGAATCAATATCTCTAATTGGAAAAGTTCACATAAAATAACAACTTACACTCAGGATATCAAACAATTCACTAAGAATATCTATTTTATAAGTAACAAATAAATAAAAAATTTCAGGATATTATAGATGAATATAGTATGTTAACAATGAATAAATTTAAAAAAGGAAAAAATTGAAATCGCTTAATAGAGCATAAAAATAACCCAATGTTCATAGATTTCATATAATGGAAATCTTCAATGTGGCCCTGATTTTCAAGAAAGTGATAAATTATTCAATTGGATGTCTCTGTAGAAGAATGTCATGTTATGTGGGGGAAAGAAAGGATCGATATTACACTCATTGGATCCCTGGAGATAATTGAATTCATTTGAAAGATTCCATAACAGTAAAATCTATCTTATATGTACGACATGTTCCTTATATCCCTCTACTATAAGAACATAAAAGAGCTTGCACATTTACTAGATGCCAATGTGGTATTCTTAAATGTTGGCCGCTGTTATGTAGAGTGTCTTTTGATGTTCATGGACATAATATAACATGTTTAACATAACATCACAATCCATTATGTTGAATTACGTTGGGAGAAAATATTAGTCTTAGATGAAATATTGTAATGATATAATGTAATTGAATGAAATTACCATCCAAAATTTCCATCGTATAGTGTAAAGTGAAATATCATGGAATATGTTTATAAATGGAGAAAAATATAGCAACATGTTTATTCATTCATAGATGTTTCTATATATATAAATGAATTATTTATAAATATAGTTTTAATGACATGCATGATGTAATAAAAAGTAATAAAAATTAATTATATTACTTTAGAATAATACATTTAGGTAATATATGTAAAAAATAAAATTAAAAATTTCACTATGGTACAATAAACATAGAAACAATAATAGAATAATGAATTAGTATCATTAGTGTGTTCACGAGATATCAATGTGAACATGACCTTAAATAATTTACAAAACATTTTTAATATTATTGATGTTTTTCAAAAAGATGAATATAAAAACAAGACAAGTTGAATTTAATAATTAATTAAAGAAATATTAGGTACTGATATGAAATTTAAAACATCTATTCAATATGAAATATGAATATTATTGTACTAACATAACCTAAATAGTTAACATACTATTATATTAGTATGAAAATATTTATGAATCAAGTGAAATTAAAATAATTTTTATTTTTAATATTATACAGTTATAATTTTTTTTGATTTTGATACAAAAATCATTAACAAAAATATATCATAATTTAATTCTTAGAAAACTTATTTGGTTAATATTTGTTAAAATACATTTTTTGGATAAATTTTTATAAATAAAATAAAAAAATTCTTTACAAATTTAAATGAAAAAAAATTTTATATATAAATAATCATTTAATTAAATTATTTCTCATTTTTCAATAGTTCATAAATAAGATTTTCCCATAATAATTTGTGTTTTAAAATAAATAATGATATATTTTAAAATTTAATTTTTTTATTGTTAAATTATTATGATAAAATTGAATAATTTTTCAAATCATCATCTTTAAATTAGATAGTGTAATATTTTTATAATTATCATAAATTATAAAATATAAACACAATACTAAAATTTTGAATCAGTTCTATATAAGTAAAGTATTTTTTCTTTTCCAATTTGGATTACATTTTTTTACTTTATAATAATTTTGGGAGTATTGTAATATCTCTATTAATATTATTTTATAACCTACCTAATATTCACTAATACATTATTTATTTATTTTTTATTTAATATCTTATTTATTTATTTTATTCTAAAACACCCCTCTCCTAACTTTAAAAATTTTACCCACTACTACCAAATATTTTCTCGCCTCTATCTTATTCACTGTACAAACGAATAAAAATATTGCACTCCTCAGTTGCATATATATGATTTCAAGGGATTGATATTATTAATATATAGTTCCCAGAATCATTATTGTTTAATGTTAAGTGGTTTTTTCATGGTAGAATTTATGCTTCTGATACTAAGAAATTTCAATTTTTTAATTAAGTATTTTACACCTCATCATTATCAATTTTTCAATCTAATGGTCCATCATGAAATTTTGAATTAATTCTTCTAGATTATGTATTTTATCATATTAAAAATTAGAAAACAAAATATATGGTATTCTATATCATTCATTCCATCATGTAAAGTTTTAATTTTCTAATTGCATGACGGTCTAAATCATTTATTAATCTTAACATTGAATTTTTTATTAATGTATAATAAAATAAATATAACATTTAATAGATAATTATGATTTGAGTAATACACAATCTGAATTATTTGGATGATATTAATAATAACTAAATAGAAAAATTAAATCAAGATAAAATGTGCTTACCTATATAAAATAAACTTTTTATATATTTCATTCCATCTATTGAAGTATATATTTATTTCTTCTACCATTATAACAAATCGAAACATCTTTACCTAGAATGTTATTAGATTTTTCTAAAAAAATAATCATTATTAATAAACCATTGTAAACATGAAAAATTTAATATACAATATAGTGTTGGAAAACATAAATTTAATGTCTGAATAATATACTTACAGATAGTTATAAAAATAATAACTACTCTATAAAAGTTCCAAAGTCACTATATTTAACATATAGGTTATCGTTTCTACCTATTTTACTCTCCTAATATAACTTATTCAAATTTACTACCTATATATTTTATATATATAATTTTTAAATTTATAACAATATTATTTCCATTTCATTTCTAGTCATAGGATTGATTTTCAACTCCCCAATTGAATCTTATCATTAAATAGAACATAAGTAATAATAAATTTTCAATTCTTATTCTTATCCCTGTGATAGTATATTAATATATTTTATATCATATTATTACAAATAATAATAGTGATTTTATTTTAAATTAGAGTATTTAATTGTCAGTTTCATGAAAAACATCATGTTTTTCCTTATTTGAATAATATTTAGTAATTTATTGAAACATTATCTAATAGTTTCATTTCTATTTTCACTTATTCACTAATTATTTATTATGTATAATTTAATGTTAATCTAGTGTTCTGAACATTAATTATTAATTCAATGGTGAACATATTAAAATAATAAACTACCACATTTCATTGGATACATTAGGATATAAAATTGTTTATTCCTTGATAAAATATTGTAAAAATCATTGAATTCTCTTGGATTATTTTATTCTAACACTTTCAATGTGATTTTTTTGAAAACAATTATATATATATACATTTCCTTAATAGGGGCGTGGAAATACATATCATCAAATGTAGTTGTAATTGTTTTCATCACTTGAGAAACCATGTATAGTGAGCTAGAAATAATCATACTAAAAATGGTATGTTTATTGGGAAATATTCCTTGATATATACTGATGATAACTTCTTTTATATTATTTTAAAAATATAATGATGAAATGAATTTATATTATATTTTATTATTGATCATTATTCTATTTGATAATATATATCATCCTCTTCTTTGGAATTTCTGATGTCACATGACTAATATATTTTACTTTATTATCATGCTTATTACATTAGTATGAATATTAACTCATTATATTATTTTATATATATCCTCTTGAAATATTTAACATTAATATATGTTCAATAGAATTTAAGTGATAATTATGAATATTTATTTAATTATTTTGCAGTTTTTTTCATGTTGGTGTATTTTGTATCTATTTATAAAATATTCTTGGACTCTATATTTATGAGTTCTATTTTATATATATTTATAATAAAAATCACATTATAATATATTTATGAGACTCTATTTTTATAGATCTTCTAATATTGACATTATAATTAATTTTCTCTATCATTAAGTAGGTCTTCTACCACACCTCTAATGTTATAATGTTTAAATAAATATAAATATTTTGAAATGTTTTAGTCCAATGTACCCAATTTGGATTAGTTCAATTAGAATATATAATATTTTTTAGAAATTTTGTATAAAATATCTACATTTACCTATAAAAATTAATTATACCTCTTAAATATCTAGTTGATGATATATTACCCACACCTATGAAATATAATGAAATGTTTATGATATAGGTGTTATTTATAGAAAAAAACTTTATACAGAAGAGGTATATTAAATCTCACCCCCTCTATTTGAAGTATCACGTATAACAAAGAATGTTTCATTCACATGAATTACAACTAATGTATCTATACTACAATAAAAAATTAATCCAATAAAAAATATCATTCTAATGTCTTAATATTTTTAATGGAGGATCTAATAAATTTGATAAATAGGTTGAACACTAAATTGAATAATATTAAGATAAAGAATGGTAATTTGCAGGTGATTTAGTATTCTATAAGATAAAATAATAAATATGGGATATATTTTATTCAATTGAGGTTTATAAAGAAATAAACAATTTTTAATATTCTAAAACTATGTTGGTATGCATGTTCGGTAAGAATAGAGACCTGGAAACACATTTTTCCTCCAACACGTGAGGTGTTTCTTGGAACTCATTATAGAACATAACATCAATAAATATTTCCTGATAAGAATTATTCAATAGAAATATAATTTATTTAGATCATATTGATAAAAAATTAACCAACCATAGTATAGGATAAGGGTAAGGATAAAAGGCTGAGTAGCTGGCTTGGTTAGTCCAAAACGATACATAGTTTATATATTTTTAGATTAAAAAAGTTTCCTCATGAATCAACTTTATTTTTCATCATAACAATGTATTATATTATTTAGTGAATTTTATGGAGTTAATTTATGTATTATTTTTCTACATAGTCATATTAATTAATTAATTATTAGAAATATATCATTTTTATCTAAATGGTTTTTTCTTTCATATAAGATATTTTCATTTTAAAAATTAAAATACCTTGAATATCATTTTCAAATGACATTAAATAAAATGATTGAATTAGAAATATATCATATAGATAGAGAAAAATTATTCTTCTATTATTTATATTTATATTAATGTTAAATTAATTCAGTATTTTTTCTATTCTCTCACATGTTTATTATATTAATGTGTATAAATTAAAAGAAAATAGTGGGTCCTATAAAATTAAAATATTAAAATGATTTCAAATGATTGGATTTGGAAAATAAATTATAGAAAAAATATGTCTTCATATGGAAAGAATATATATAATTAGGATAAAATAATGTACATAATTTATGATAATTTTTGGAAAAAATTATATTTATTTTATAAATTAAATAAATATTAATTGAAGTAATTATGTAATATAAAAAATTGGATATTAATTCCAAAAATTAAACTCCAAAATAATGATTATGTAGAGCAGTTTTACTATTGATTAAATGATTAAAGAATTTAATTATAAATAATATTTTTCTTAAGAGGTTCAATGAAATACTCAAAAAATTAAATATAAATATAAAAATTATAGAATAACAAAATAATTATATTTGGAAACACAAAAACAATAATATTTTCAATAATAAGAAAATATTTTATGGAGTACATTGACGGTATGGAATGAGGTCTTATGCATTAGTATAGTTGAATATTCATTATTTTTTCATTTGTGATTCTTAAAAAATTTAATACATTCATACTCTAATGATAATACTAATGTTGGTATTATATTGAATAATCGATGTTTAGTGAATGTGAAACATAATATATACATGAATATGAATAAAAATATAGCTAAAAAATAAAATATAACAATGATTAAAAAATATTATATTTGTGAATATATATTATATAAGAAATATATACAAAACTAAATTCTATGGAATATTATTGTTAGGACTCATAAAAAATTTGAAATAAAAATGTTATTTCAATTTCATAATAATATTTTTATTTTATAATTAAATGTTTATTAAAATATCCATTTTTTAATTTAATATTTTTATAGAATAAAACATTTCATCTTTATTGATTAAATAAATTATTATAATTATTTTTTAATATTTAAATTGACTGTTGAGGTGATTTTCATCACTATTAGATATTTATAACTTATTAATAAAATTGATATATTTTATTGAAAAGATAATTTGATTTAGAATAATAATGTAACAAATGATTTCTTTCAACTAATAATAATTTTTTAATGATTTTAGATCCTTTTCAATCAAATTTATAAGTATGATCTGTTTAGAGAGCAATAACTAAAACAAGTGAAAAACAAATGATTCGACAGAATATTCCGAACATCATGGAATATATATAATTGAAAAAATGAATACCATGACTAGTTAAAATGGTTTCATTTGTCTGTATCAAAATAGAAATTGTAGATATAATGAATTTCAATGGTCCATATCATGGTTCATCTAGTATATTTCATTTAACTCGTCCATTGAGATTTGATAAAAATGAAAAAAAAATACAATTTTAATTGTACATTACCAAATATTTTAAAGTTATATAAAATATGTAGTGATCAATAAACCACAATAATCTATGATATTAGGGAATTGTGACCAGAATTCTGGTTGAGGGAAATTTTTTATTTTATTAGGACCATTAAAGAGGTGAATTCATATTTATAAAAATATGTAGATCATTTTTAGTAAAAAGACCTATTTAACTGTATTTTATTTTCATTAATAAATTTTATTTATAATTTCATTAGAGATAATTTTTTTAAATGTTATTATACTGTTTTCCATTAAAGACTATGTCATTGAATCATTTTTCTCACTAATGTAACTAGTTTTATGTTTTTACAATCTATTTACATTAATTAATTTAAATCGTTAAATTTTTTAATTCTAATCCATATTTTGAATATGATTCATCAAATACTTATTAAATGAAAATTAATCATTAGTCTATAAGTGTCATGATAGGTAATAAATTATAAGGGAAATTAAAACAACTATTTATTATTCCAAAATAATTATAATTAGTTATTTCAATTATATATCATCCATGAAGATAAATCATATTTTATTGCAAACACTTATATCTAAATAAATATTTTAAATAAATAATAAAAATCATAAAACATTTTGATATATTGTACATGTTTTTTATAAATCATATTTGTTTCCATTAGAAAAATCTAAAAGGTTTCACAACTATTGAGGATCAGTATAATATAATGTCATGATATTTGTGAATATATACTATTTAATAAATTAAATCATAGATCGCAAAGATTCATAGAAATTGTACAGTTTTTCTTTCCCAAAATTACACCTTGATTGATATAGGAATATATTATTTTGAATTAATTAATACCTAATTTCCATTGAAGTTCTATATTATGTTAAAATTTATGAAAACTAGTTAAAATTTTCTTCCATTACATATAAGTTAAATTTAAATTTCAAATCAGTAAAAATTATCAATTCAAAAGATTTGATTATTTTTTTAAGCATCATACTTATATACCAAATTTCTCCAATAATATAATTATTATTAAAAATATAAAAAACTCCAGTATATATCCCCACCATATATAAAAAATGGTTGGTTCACAATTTCAATTTCATGTGATTCTCATATTGATAAAAATGATCAAGTTTGGAATGACATTCATTATGTTATTTATCTTTATATTACAAACATTAGTGAAGTAATTACAAAGATTAATATATTAATGGATAAATTTATGAACAACATTATGATACCTACAATTAATTCATATATATATCCATCCCATTTTTTTCAAATCATAATTTACATGGGATGATTAGTTTAATAAAATTATTATGGAAGATAATTATTTTGAAGAACCATTTTTTATTATGAAAATAAATCTTCTCATATTTAAAATTTCCTTTTCATTTATTCCATGAACTATTTCTCAAAACATATATCTTATCATTTAATTTACTTATAAACACCCACTAATTTCAAAAAAATTATCATATATCCTTTTATTATGGTATGTAAGTTGTTTTTTATAATTTCTTCTGTCTGATAATTTATAAATTTTAACCAATATTTATACGAAAAAACTCATCTATATAGTAATTTTATATTTTAGAAATATCATTCATTGTATATAAAGAAAATTAAACCATTATAATGTTTAAACCATATAATATATAATAATATTATAATATTCAGATTTAATTTTCACCAAATTATACTTTTTAACCCCAAACCCTGGTGGTTTTATTGATTTTAATGAATAACCACATTATGGGTTATATCTTTTGGAGGTAGTTTAATATTTTTATTAAAGTGGATGGATCCATCAATGAAGATATTGATGACCGAGTTTAATCATTTCAAAAAATAACTAGTAGTAGATTTTTATAATTAATAGAAACTTTTTGGGGGAAATAACGATTATTAATCTCATTGATTCTTTTCCAAGACAGTAGGGGTACAACAAGAGCACCATATGTCTAGTATTACCAATTGGATGGCTAGTAGGGAGGTTAAATTTTTTTTGATTCAATATGGGACTAATTTTTAATCCAAGTGATTTAGTTATTTATCATGTTATCTAGTGAGTCTTATTATCATACTAGTGATCCTATACCATCCAACCAGTGGACCATAACATTTTGTCAGGTGGGGTGAACATTTATCTATTAGTGTGGGTATTTTATTCTATTTCAACCATTGAATACCCTTAGTTTTTATTTATATTTTTCAAAATTTGGAGAAATAACTTATCATAAACATCTCCACAACTTCCTTTGATAATATACATTAATCAAACCTAGATCTTTATGTGATGGAGTCATGATACTAGTTAAAATCCTTTAATAATTATTTAATGTTCATCTCTTCTTCATTATTTACTATAAAATCATGGCCTATTTTTTAATTGTTGAATCAATATTGTAATATTTTTACATTAATATCTTTGATAATCCCAATTATCCTCAAAACATTACTCTCATATTTATTAGAGGTTGTGATTGATCATTGGGATGTTAATTCTTTAAAGAGTATATAAAAAATTCATCATATCACAATTGAATTGTTTCCATATAAATAGTGTTATATATATATATTCATTCTAAGATGATTTTTTGTGATGATGAATGTTTTCCAATGACGGGAGTTTAGATTAATGTGAAAAAATCCGTAATTACACTATATTTTGTAAACAATGTATGTTGAATTGGATATAAAACCATGGACCAGATTTTGTGATTTTCCATACTATAGAGAAAACAATTTTATAGTAGTGTCTCAAACTATCATGGATGATTTTTCATCTAATATGTGTAATTTAATTGGTTTTTTTCTATGGGATCAAATTCAACTAAAAAAATTGAACTTTTTATTATTTCTAGGTGATGATAGTTTTTCCTAAAATTCATCATAATTTGTGACATGTATAGTCTCTATATGGTAGCTTTAAATTCTATCTACGATGTGATTACAAGTAAAACGTTCATCTTGTGTACATTTTCTATTGTTTTTGTTGTTGTAAAATTTAATATATTATAATTTATTTATAATTAATAATTTAGAATGTTTTAGAATGAGAATAACATTTTGGTAAATGATGATATCTTTATGAAATTGGATCATCGCACAAGAAGAATCAATTATTTACTGGCCAAATGTCAGATATGTTTTAGGTAGGTGGGCCTATTTAACCTACATAATGGAATAAGAATAAAATTGTTGAAATTTTATATTAGGTTGTCTATCTTGCGATAATGATCCTTAATTTAAAATTATGGGCTGAATAAAATGGTATACACATCAATGACTTGATCGTACCATTTAATGTGATAGAAATAATACCATTCCTAATTATCAAATGAATTCTTTTTATTAACTAATTAACTAAAATATTCCTAAAATTGTGATATGGCTTGATAAGGTATGTTAGAAATTTTATGAAAGATGATTTGTAAGTCACTAATGGTTGAGTCTTGACTGGATATGTATTTATAATCATCATTTACTATAAATCATGTGTTTATATTTAACCACAAGATATGTGTTTGTGTATGTTCATGAAACCCCATATGTAATATACATGATTTTATAAATAGGGACTAAATTTGTATCCCATGAGACCATGCTGATGCCATGATCACATGTATGCTTATGTATAGTTGTGAGCCTCATGTTGATATTCATTCCTACACCTCTATATATGTATATATTTATATTAATAGATACATATGATGTGATATGTTATTCATATATGTGTTATTCAATTTTATTTATGGATATATGTTATTGATATTAGGACACTATTTTTATGTGATATTATTGTATATTCTATTTAATCAACTATGAATGTTACTAATGTGTTTGGTAATCCCATCAATGATCGATGTCCCATGAGGTGGAGTGTGTTAAAACATTACATGTAACATGGGGATTAGACCTTGTCAGATTATAAATACATAGAATTTTGTCCATGATATTTCTCTTCTTATTATTGTGTTATATATTGTAATTTATTAAAAATCAATTTCACCACATAATGATAAAAATAGTAGTTTATTAAAAATGTTTTGTAATTATATTTAAAGAAAAAAATTCCAATATTTATAGAATATATTACAATAGTATATAAATTAAAAAAAAGATATGTAAATATGAATATTGGGATATTCACAATCCATCAGAGTAATCACACTCATAAAATCATTGTTCAAATGAAGCATAATATTAATTTTGAAATATTAGACATCAAAATGAAAATATATATACCATTGAGGGAATATATGTGTGATTGAGAAATTAATGAAATATATAGTATTTATAGAAGTTATGGGACACATATTACTGTAATAGATCTTCTAATTGTAATATTAATTAGGCCATTGGGATTTGACTATTTCAATCATAATCTGACTATTACAAATAGTAATCTTTCAATTAGAATAGAATCCAAACTTATGGAATTGTAAAATAATATTAATATATCTTATATAGTGGAATTATGTAATATTCATATCATGATAATAGTTAATAAATTTAAGAAAATTGATAAAATAAGCCAATATGTTTTTGAAAACCATATATGTATTACTTTTATTTTGACAAAAAATGAAATTATTTGAAAAATGATTAAAACCAAAAAATATGTGTATAAATTAAAATTATGATTTAGTATTATGGTAATGTTATATTCTTAAACCATATAAATTTGTTTATGTACATGATTTTTTGTCATAATTTTAAAATAGGTATTTTCTAAAAAAATTAAAATATAATTTAAAAATATAAATTATATAAATTTTTTTATTTTCTGAAAACGGTTATTATTTTTAACATTTATTTTTTAGAAATGCCTTAGGATAATTTTTTGTATTCTTCAAAAATTGTTGTTTTTTATGAATTGATAAATATATAAAAATACATTATTTAACATTATAAGTAAAATATATATTTAATTGCATAAAGGGTGATGTGATTACCCATTAGTATAAAATCACATGAATAAATTACTACTATTAGTCAAATTAATCAATAACATTGCTATTATTAAAAAAATATTATACACTTATTAATATAATATTAAACCACACCTCTCCTCTTAAAAAAATACTAGCCCACACCTCCCCTTATCCATAAATATGTTATACCTTGGATCATAAAATACTTTCCCCAATTATCTCAATCATCATATACTCTATTTGTAAGTGATTTTGGGTTAAAAACACAATTTCAAATGCCTTAAAGATTTTTTTGAGTGTATGAAATTCCATAGGTTGCATTAATAGACTATCAGATTAATATTCTATTATCATTTACCATCTCCTCACCAAACTCATAAAACATTCAATACTTACTCCATTAACTAATATATACTATAATTTTTTATAAATATGATAATAACTAACCTATGTCATCCTCTCATTTAAATTTATTCTAAAATGTAAGTGATTTTCCATATTATGTCAGTTCACCGCCAATGTGGATGATGCGTGTTTGTTCCCCCCTCCCCCACACTTTCATAGATGGAAATAAACTCACTTATAAAATTTTAAATGTACTAGATATGTATAATATATCTCTTTTTTAAATTATGGTATTAATATATTTTCATTAAATTATAAAATTTGAAATTATATCTTGATGATCGGTAAAAAAACAAAATAAACTATGAATATAAATTTAACATTATTTCTAAATAAATGATCTATATATCCAAACAAGTATGGTAATTTTGGAATATATAAATTTACTGAATCTCATAAATATCATTCCATTTTACATCATTAGATTTTGTCTAATTTTAGCAATAATATAAATATGGTAAACCATATGTTATATGGGCCTGGAACCATGGAACAAACACCCATGGAATTGTGAAATTTAACATTATGTCTCATTTAAATATGTCAAAATGAAGATGAAAAATATGTATTTAAAAATATTTATTTGAAAATAGTTCTTAACTAGGTAAATAATGATTTTTATTATATAATTCATGATGTTAAGTGTATCTATATAATTATTATAGAACATAATATAAGGTTTTATTCTAAACTAACCTATATTCATTGGGGTACACTTTATCTCGCTTTACCTAACTTTATATCCCAATGTTACAGAATAAATTCATATATATTCTATATATGTTTCCCATGTGTATATTCATGGATTAATTTTACTTTCAATTATTAGAATATACATTTTTTAAATATCCTTATCAATTACAATTATTATGAATACATGGTTAAAGGGAATTTCTCTATCTCATGTTTAATTTGTAGAAGAAACCATTAAAATGTATTAAATAATAGATTCTTTCTAAAATTTTTCATATGATAATAAAAATAAAATTTATATCATATTTTAATAAAAATAAATATGAGATTTTGATTTTAAGGTCACTTTCATATTTTCCCTAATACTCTACTTAGAGGTACACTCACAATGTTAATTTTCCAATATTTTTACATATTCCCTTAAAATA
Organism: Viscum album; assembly: GCA_963277665.1. Taxonomy (NCBI): domain Eukaryota; kingdom Viridiplantae; phylum Streptophyta; class Magnoliopsida; order Santalales; family Viscaceae; genus Viscum; species Viscum album. Next base: position 1,479,141,245 of record OY728136.1, read on the forward strand.
GACATCCTTTTTCATGAGCCAAGATATTTTATATATAGACATAATTTAATATTTTAATCACTAATATCATAGAAATATTTATGATATGTCAAATTTTTATGATAAAAGATATGATTATACAACACATTTACATCCATGGGGAATCATTATATTATTTACATAACTTTTGTTCCTCAGGTCCAATATATATGCATGTACATCTTTGGATGAGATTTTTTATACTGAAGACCAACTCATTAGATTACACTTATATAACATCATATGATATTTATGGGATTGGGGAGTAGACTAAATTCACAATGGGACTCATTCACCACGTGATATTATCTTGGAAATTAGTCTTGACATATGATAATGGCAATGTCTATATTTTTTAATCATTAATATGTTTACATTATAAAATGATTCAATAGTCCTTATATTTTGTTTATATATGATTACTCATATTCTATTCCGTTTTGTGACATCATGTAAAACATTTCAATTATATGTAATTATTATTTATCATGTAAATTTTTTACTAGTATTCAAATCTTACATATTTTTTTAATGAATCCCCTAAATTATAACATATTATTTACGGTGATCAATATATATATATTTAAATAATGATGTTTAAAATTAGTACCATGTTTTTTATACACTTATTCCTCCAATGACGTTAGGCCTCTCGATCCTTGGTTTTTATTTATTTGATATTTAATTATTTTATAGTGAAATAAAAAATATAAAAGGTTTGGGTTTCTATTTTTTGTTAGAGAAATGGTGAAGAAGTATTTCAAAATTTTGAATGAAATATTTTAGCGAGTACCCTATGTAATATTATTAGTATATGAAAATATAATGAAATTTTTTCGACGAGTAGAGTGAATGGTTTCAAAGAAATTACATCCCCATCAAGTTACTAAATATTAATGTGTATGTAAAATAGTAACATATTTTTAATAACCCTTATAAATGAGGATTGAGTATTGACTCAATCTTCATATAATAAATGACAAAATTGCCATACAAAATACCAAATATGATATATATAGTGGATTATATTTATAAAAACCAAAAAATCATTATGAATTTAATTAATGGATTTAATATTTTGTTCAGTTAGGTAACGTAACATTCAAATTACCATGGATAACCTAGATTAAAACTTAGAGACTTAAAAGTGTTCTTGGAATTTATATTATGTTCCACATTTTTTCACATTTTCCTTTCTTATTTTATTTTTTTCATTTATTATCATCCATAATTTTCATTTCAAATATTTTAGTACATGGGGTGAAATATATGGAACCATTATAAAAGTCTATGGGAAAGGCATGTTGATGATTTCTCTAATGATATTCATTACCAAATTAAATATATAGTGGGTAAAATCATGAATTTACTACCTAAATAGTCTCTCGTTTTTATTGGAAACATGAATTTGGTTTAATAACCTCATTCTCCAAGAAAAGTGGAATTGTGGTTGAGTATTCTATGAAACAATGTCCTCATAATACTAGTGAAACATTTAACAACCTCATTTCAATCCAATATGTTTACTCTTTTGTTATTATACTATCTGTGATCTAATTAATGTAGTAATAAAATGGAGTACATGTCATTTATCACAATGATGGTGAAGGTGATTAGTTGTGAACACTGATTAGAAACATGATTTCTAATGAGGAAATTCACTCCATGTTGTGGTAATTATTTAAGAAAATATTTTAGAATTAATATTTTTCCCAAACTATCTATATTAAAATGGAGAGTTAGTTTATCATAATTAATAAAATGGAAGATGATCCCATAAAGGTGTTTGAGGAAAATGTCACAGGGCTTGGATGATATTTACCCTTCATTTTCATATATAAAAAAATGTTTGTGGAACTCATTTTTAAATGATTAACGATGAGTTTAATTAAATTATTTGGTATTATTGGCATTTAAAACTATGAAGAGATTGTTAATTGTTCCCATATAGTTGTGGTGGATATCATTGAATTTTATTTATCTCCCTAGGGTAGGGATAAAAATAATAAATTAGAGATTAATTCAAGAGATACAATGGGAAAATCTCATTTAAAAAAGAAATCATCACACCACACATTTCATAAATTTCAAAGGATGAATCCTGGAAACTATCTTAGAAAAACTAGGTGATTCATCAATTATTGAAATGAGGGGAATCGTGTTAATAAAATCCATAGAAAATTGATGAAATACACTAATTAAATTAATGAAAATAATATTCACATAAATATGAATATGAATACCATGGTATAATGTTTCATTTGCAATTATCAATAGAGTTATAGAAGATACATCCCTAATCCCAAGGTTTTCTATGATAGTAAATGAGAATAACCTCCAAGGCCTATAGATCTGTGAAGGGGTATTTTACAACTACTATTGACATGGATTTGACAATAGAAGTGGAGATAGTTACCCATGTTATTAATTCAATAACAAATTAGTTTCTTTTTTATCCTGGTTTTACACATTATTTAATATCATGCATTTTTACCAAATCTATTCAAAAAAATATGAAAAAAACATGTGTTGTTCTATCTATTAGAATTACAAACTGCTTGATTTCTTTATTCAATGTATATAACTCCGAACTAGTAATTTTTTCAACTAAACTCCCTATCAAATATTGTAATACTTCCTTTAGTGGAATTTAATGCAATATTGGGTTTGCAATGGATAGTCTTATATAAAAACAATATCAACTATCAAATGATGGGTATCATTATTAACATCTTGGGTTATCTTATGATTATATACATGTGTTTGGAGTATAAATATCCAATGTAATATTAATCTCATGTGTATATATTATTTCCATATGAGAATGAATTTATCACTCAAATGAGTGATACATTGGATATAATAATTCAAGAATGCATTTCCGGTATGAGGGACTATACTGATTTATTCCTAAAATAGTTATGTAGTCTTATTTTCAAATCAATAGGATGAGTCTTCCATTGAAATAAAACCATAATCACTTCACATACCCATGCATCCTTATATATTTGACACCATTGAGTTTGGTGGAATAAAAATTAGTCGTATGAGAAAATAGACAAGGGGTTTGTATTACATAGTGTTATACTAATGGATGCATTGGTCCTCCTAGTCATGAAGAGGGATGGTTTATTATATCTCCGAGTTGATTATCATGAATTCAACATAATAAAAAAGTTTAAGTATCTCATTTTATAGATTGATGAATTTTTCAACAAACTACAGGTCCCGAATAATTCATTATGGTGGAACATTAGTCAGCATATCACCAATAGAATTTGAATAATGAAAATATATATTAGACTGAAATGTGAATAACGTATGGCCATTATGAGTTCATAGTTATTACCTTTGTAGTCACAAATTCTCTAGAAATCATCATGTACATAATTAATAGAGTATTTACATTTTAACTCATAAAATATTTTGTAGTCCTTACCAAATATATTCTAATATGCCCCAATTTCAAGGAGAAAATTGTGGATAATTTCAATACTGGGGTGAAGCCTTATCAAAATAAGGTAAAATATTTAAAATATTGTATATGTGTGTTTCTGATGTCTGCAGAATCATTTTTCTAGAATGTTATCCTCCATAAAGAGATATCTATAGACCCTTCTAAAAAATAGATGTATTGGAGAATCTAATACAATGTTTAATAGATTATATATGTTTTTTCCTTAAAATTACTGATTATTTCTATAAATTCATAGAAAATTATCACAATTGTAAAACACAATAACCATGAAAACGTGCTAGGGTGTATAGTTTTCCAGTAATAATGAACTTAAAGGAGACATAAAATAATTTTAAAATTGTAATATCAATGCACTATAACATAGAGTGACCTAAAATTGGTAACTATTTTTGGAATATAGGAATTACTCAAATAATGGATTCAGTTATGTTCAAATGGAAAATGATAAATTAGTGGGATATAACATGAGATAGATAAACATCATATAATAGACATATTCAGAACATCATCTATATTTGGCTCAGCAATATTCACATTTAATTATTAGATGCATTATCTCAAGGGAAAAATGATAAATTTATAAAAATCAAAAGATCCAATCATATATATTAACCTAGAGTGAGTATAATATACTCTAGTAAAGGTTGATATAGCTGATCGTAGACTTTCACTAATCAATCCACTACTATTCATGGAAAAAAATAATGTTGTATATTCTTTTTTATAATATATTGTCGAATCTTATCAATGATGATAATTCCGAGTATCCAATATTAACTAACATGAAAAGGATATACATAGGTATTGAAAGTAAATAACAACATTATTCCTTTCTCAAATGATTAATCCACAATCCCTTCAAGAGAGGATAATGTATAGAACATAATATTTTGTAAAAATTAGAAAAGAATGAGGATGAAATAAGGAAATGTATTTCAAAGGATTTAAAAACATATGATGAAGGAGTTTAATGATTTTTGTTATAAATATTTTTACAAGAGAATCTAAAAAAACATTGAGTTTATTTATTGTTTTCATCAATTATCCTTTTCTATATAAATATATATCAATATTTATTTGATATTTATTTTCTGGGATAATTTGAAGAATGATTTGGAAAAATGTAAAGCAATTTTTCTGGTATGTTAGTGGGTGATATTTCAAAAGGAAAATAACTATATGGGTGATTATGGTATTACAAATACCCATGTGAATTTTGTAGAACATAATAATGGGTTTTATAACAGTTTATATTCTGAAATACAATGTAATTAATGAAAAATGGGCTATAATATGTCATATATCAAACACATATCACCTCATTATAATTTGATAGGACATCTCAATTTTTCAACATTCAATTATATACATTAGAAAAGTTTTAACGCTACATGGAACACCACTATCGATTATAAAACATAGAGATCTCTTATTTAGCTCCATGTTATTAAGGAGACTCCAACATGATATATTTAAAGACATGAGACTCAAAATAATTATGATATTTATGTTGTTGTCCAATATGAGATGACTACCTAGAAACTAGAATATTTATTTAGAGTATTCTATATTGACATAAAATGATGATAGAATTTTCATATTCCTATAGTGAATTTTTTTGGTTCAATAATAGCTTAGACTTATGATTCCAAATGGTCTCTTGGAATCTATTTATATGATGATATATAGAACATGTCTGTTTTGGGATGAATCTCGTGAAATCATGATTCTTTGATTCAAAATAATCAATTATATAGTAGAAAATTTCTTTATAATTCAGCTGTAAATAATGGAATCACATAGTCTATAAAATAGCTTTGCTGACAATCATCTATGAGAATAATTATTTGAGGATGGAGATAATGATTTCCCTCCATAAATCCTCATGTAATAGGTTCTTGATATATTCGATCAAAATAAGTCCATATTCTAGGTATGTTGACACTTTTTGTTTTATGCTCACATAATTATAATGACCCAACCTTAAAACATACATAATCTTGAATTTAGATAATAAATCACATTGAGTATATTTTCAGGTTTAGAGTTTTAGAGAATTAGGACATAACTATTACATCTCAAAAGATTACAAAGAATACACTTCTACTGAGTATCCATTTTTTCATAAAATAAAACTCTTGAAAAAAAGAGTCATGTCTAGTTCCATGTTTAAGACAACATGACTTTTCCTTGATTGCATCATTGACCCTATTCCACATTATTTCTGGTGAAAAACATTTCAAAAACTTGTGATGAGCATAAAAATCTCAATAAGGGATACACAAAGAAGGAAAAATGTTAGTTTAAAAAAAACAATTAAACCAAGAATACTTTAACATAAGTGATACTTTTCTCCTTTTTGAAGTAGTAAATACTCTTCACTGAATAAAAGATCAGTACTTACCCTTTTTTAACCAAAATGTTACCATAAAACCCATATAAAGAACACATAACATATAAAGGTAACGTGGGACATAAACATACTTAAATAGAATAACCATGTGGTCAAATTACACACATATAACTAAATGGAATAGCCATACGGACAACTTCCATACCAAATGCATTAGAGTTTATAACATAACCACCCATCCTGGTATTCACGACACCACCCGTCATTTGGTTTATCACATAACCACCCGTCAAATGTCCAAGTACCATTATAAAATCATAAGACATAAAACAAATATAAATGAAATAAAACATTTCCACAATTCAATCAGAATATTTCACTTAAATATATTGACATAAAAAATCCCATATCAAAACCATTTTCAATACCAAAATACATAAAAGAGTATATGGTATTAATTTTGTTTTAAAAAACATTACGGCTTATTGAGGAAGGAAAAAAACATATAATACTCACGGCGGTGGAAAATGTCATTATCACCACTTACGTTAAAAGAAACATTCCTTTTTGTCATTTAGTAAATTTTTTCATAGAAAAATATTCCCCTTTGAAAAGTCAAGGGTGTCCATACAGAGTATAAATGAAATTCATGTATTAAAACAAAATATGCCTCAATGAAAGGAGATTGAGACGATGTCCCTTTACTCATGTATGACTTGACTTGATCGTTCTTTAATCTCATGAATAATAAAATTAAGTTAGTTTCAACTTGGTTAAGAACCTTTTTCAAGTTTCTTATTTCTTTTATATCAATTATTACCATGTTACAAACATTATTTAATCATTTAAGTAAAGAATGTTAATTTTGTCTATATTAGGTACTTCAGTCAAAAATGGACTTATTATAATTACATGTTGTTCATGTGGTCAAAGGGTAATTATATCCAAAATTATATTCATGATTTAGATATCATATATATCATATATATTCTGTATATATATGTATTTATAAAATTACATAACATTTGTAGGTAAGAAATGAAATGCACTGTTGATGGAGACGGTAAGCCGTACGTATGCATGAACGCTACTTTCATTTCTATTACACATTTTAATAAAATTAAAACATAATGATACATAGTCATATTATAATTCCAATTTAATATCATATATAATTTCATTGACTCCATCCTTTATATGTCCCACATAAGGCATTAAATAATCATATCACTTTGAGGGGGCGGTAGTCCGCACTACCTCAAATGAAATTATCGTTTTACCTATAATGGAAAACCTTTTAGTATGATATAAATAAAAAATACAGAAGCGTAAATAAAATAGAAATATAATATATATCATATATAAATACAGTTTCATCAAAATTTCCACCATGATAGGCGGTAAGAGATAATTGAACAATCATCATCTTGTGAGGCGTTAGTTTTCCAACCACAAGAACAACATTTTCTTCACCCATTATGTGGTGTTGTGTGTAAGTGTAGTTAAAATACTTCTCATAAAAAAATCCTAGTATATTGAAGATATTGTTTTAGTTATAAATGAAAGTAATAAAAGGTTTTTAATGGTTGGAGAAGAAAAATAAAAGAAATGAAGTTAAGAGAAATTGTTACCTTTAATTTGGGTAACTTCCTTTAGATTGATCCAAAAGGACATCTTGAAGTGTCTTATGCCAAAGGTAAGGCTTCTTTGAGGAGGAGAGGGATTTACAGAGCTTAATTGGGCAGATTTTGGACGAGACTACAGGATTGAGAGGTGTGAGGACTTGGTAAGAAGTAAGGGCGTTTTATAAGGGGAGGATGGGCTCTTTAAGAAAGTGTGATAATATTATTTTATTATATAATGATATTCGGGTTCTAAAGGACCAAAAATCATTAAATTAGAATATAAGATGACTCATAGTCGAAATAAAATCATCCAATAATAATTGGACAGGTTTTGGATTATATTTTTATAATTATTATCTTATTTATTTAAATTATTTATTAATGAGGTACACACTGCATCATTAATGTGTCATAAATAATTTAATTAATTTTTTCTCTAAAAATTATTAAAAAAACACCATGATGTGGGAAATATGTTTATCTTTCTAATGAATATTTATAGTCAAAATTATTGCTTATATAACACAAAATAAAAAATAATTTCCAAAAATATTTTTGTTTATGTCATTTTTGCCTTTACGTTATATTAATTAATCTATAGTGTCATTATCATTCATAAGTGGCTCCATGGGGCCTCAAAATAGACCCAAATATGCACATGGTCGGGAATTACTCATAAAATAAGGTTAGGACATGTGTTAAGGTAATTTTCAATTATTAAAATATTAATTTTACCTTGAATTACCCTATTATAATTAACCGCGGTAAATACAAGTCAAAACTTACTATTTACCAAAAAAAACTATTTTCTTCTTATTGAAACAAATTTTACTTACTAATAACAACCATGTATGTCGGATTTTTAAAATTCAAATCACAGAAGTGGTAAAATTTCATTTAAATGAAAAAGTCTGTTTTTTTACTACTAATAAGTGGTTTCACTATTCATCAAAAAAATGATGTTTTACAGAAAAATTAAAAAAATTATTCCTAATCTATATTTGATAATCCAAATTAAAGAATGATGTCTATTTTGCTAAATTAAAAACATAGAAGTGTAACTAATTAATTTAAAATTAATTTCCATTGTGAAAACAAATAGCATGTTTTTAAGAAAAAATAACTATTAAAAGACTGACACTTGCTTAAGTCCACTTTCAAAGTGAAATTAATTCCAATCACCAAAATTGGATTAAATGTTAAAAATATATTCTAATTAAACATTAAAACCAATTAAATTGAAAATTTAACCATAAAAATAAATTATATTAAAATGTAGTTTTTAATTAAAATACAATATTTTCAATATTCATTAAAAAATGAACTTTAACAGAAAAATTACAAAACTTTACACAATGTAAATTTTCATGTTCCCATTCTAAAGATAGATTTTATTTGGTCAAATATAATGAATTAATGTGACCAAAACTAGATTTAAAGAGGGTTCTCTATTAAAAGGTGGTAAATCGACCATTTAATGTAAATTATGCTTAAAGTTGGATTCATTTACATTTTAAGCCTCTAGATTTTATTAGATAAATGTTAGTAAATGAAACAAACATGTATAATCATATTGTAGTTAGTTTTTTTAATTCTTACCAATGCAATGGCTTAGAGTTAACTACAGTTTAAAATAATAATGTTATATTATTAGTGTGCATGTAAGATTTCAAAGAAACCCATTGTTCCGTATCGGGTACGCTATCAAACATAGACACCCCTATAAAGTAAAATTAATATTTAATTCACAAATATTGATAAATATGAAATATGTATTATTCTTTATTTACCTGGGATGTTATAATAAGAGTTGTGTATTATCATCTACTAGTCACCCAAAAACTATCTCAACTATATAGAATATTCAACATATAGCTCTTTATGAGTTACATAATATAACCTTAAAATATTCTAAATATAGAGTATATACAACTAGAAAATGATATTTCTTATTAGGATAATCTTGTGAAGTCCTTAGACCATGGATAAAATGTTATATGTAATTATATTACTCTGAAAGTCCACATATTGTGGGGAAACATTCTATATGAGAAGGAAATAAAGGAAATAGAGAAATAAATAAATAAATAGAACCATCTTCAATTCTATCCTTAGTATATAAAATAACATTTCTATGGGTATGTATACTATTGTGTGGAATAATGAAGCAACTCAAAATTTCATCAATTTAAATCATCTTCTACTAATTATGTCATATTTAGTAATATAAAATAAAAAAAATACACTACATATAAAACCCACTAAATATTATTATATTAAAGTTAACATTAATTTTACAGAGTAATTAAGTAAATAAATATTGGAAAAAATCAGTGGGGAAATAGAAAATAAGGTATCTAAAATATGTATATTTGAATATTCTTGATACACCAGAATAACTGCATTCTTGAAAACACATCTAAAATAAGATATAATATTAAAATTTAATTATTACTCTTAAAACAATATATATATATATATATATATTTATATATTTGTGAAAAAAATAAAATTGAATGACGTGTTAATTAAAGGTGAGATGTTTATAGAATATAGGGATCATATTTTACCACTATTAATTAAGCATTTTAAATGTATGCTAGCTATTAGAAGAAATAATTGGAATAGAAAAATGATCATTCCTAATAGTGACATAACCATAATAATAGTTTTAAAACATGTGGAAGTGTTAAATAATAATCAATATTTCTATAAATTATTAATATTATATATTTATATCTTGAAACTAATTAAAAAAACTAATAAAATTGAAAAAATAGGTTTATATTATTTTAAATCATAAATATTTTATTAACCAATTTATGGACAATTTAATAATTTAAATGGAATAATTTTTTTTTGAAATTTTTTTAATGATTTTTAATGATAATTTACAATTTTGAGTCCATAAATAATTTCAGAAATGATATGACTATTGAATCTACTAATACAATTTTTATTTTATCAAATAAATAATAGTTTACATTAAAATATATATTTATGATATATTAAAACTGTCTTCATAAACATGGTTTTATTTTTGAAATATAATCATGTAAAAATGTTTACATTTAATTTTTTTATTTCTATAAAATAGTTTAATTATTCATGAATAATGATGTAAATAAAAATATGCTAATTAAAATTAAATGATAAATACTTGATTAATTACATATTAGGAGACATAGTAAAGAATTATTTAGAAAAAACTTGAACCATATTCTATTTATTGTCACATGAATCAACAATATTAATAGTAATCATCCCAAATAAAAATATAATGAATATAAAATTTAGAAATAACACCCCTATAATTCACTTATAAATACAACCCCACCTCCCCTTCGCATAACATATTTAATTCCATCGATAATTAAATATTTCAATGAAAATATCTTCCCAATATTATTTTATATTTTATAGATTTATTGGTATCACCAAATAACCAATTCCATGTTCTTTAATGTGTTTATATAGGAAGAAACATTTAAGGAGAAATATTCTATTTCTATCTACTTTAAATAATTTTTCTCTTCTACTCTCTCAACACATAAATCATAAAACATGGAAAAATAATTCTTGTATCAATTTTACAATATAATTATATAGTTTAATGGGAATATCTACCATCAATCCTCAAGTCTTGTACAATTATTCAAAAAAACCATTATTTATATTATCTTCGTTCACCACCATTGTGGATAATAGGATTTAGAATGACCATTATAGTATTCATGGATGATTTAAATTCATTAATAATGGTTTAAAAAGACCTAAATATGCATATTTTAATATTATTTAAAATTATGTAATGATTATATGTCCACAATATTAATTAAAAAAACCCCATTTTTGGGATAGTTTGTAAAATTCCACAAATAAACTAGAAATATAACATTATCATTTTAACTAAATGAATCATCCAAATTTTAGAACCCATATATGTATTTTGGAACACATACATTTTTTTGGATAAAAATATCATTTCATTAATCTTCTATAGTTTTAGTATATTTTGAAAATATTCTTTATAATTATAAGCATGTTTCCTAACCTAGAAACAGGATGCCAGCCCCTCGGAATATTGATATTAATCATTATATATTATTATGTCACTATCTTTCATACATACATCAATTAAATTTTATCTATATTTACATAAAATATAATATTATTTGTAATGACTTTTATTGAATGGTTATATTCATTTTATAAAGGTTTCTTTCTATATTTCATTTGTTAAGAAAATATGATTAATGAACACTTCTATATCCATTAAAATATTTAATATAATACTCCATAAAATTTTTTAAACAATTTTTGGTTTATAAAATTCCATTTTATTTCAATATAACAATTTTTCATTCATTAATGCTTTTGTAGATATAGATTATCTCTCACCATTTTTAATTCATTTAAACCATTTTCAATAAAACCCCATTTAAGAGGCATATTTTAAAAGATACATTTCCAATCATTTTCTGATCATCACTTCACATGGAACTCAAATTTCATTATGAATATTATTATCATCTACTAACATCCAATAACGTTTTAATCACTAATTTCATGTAAATAATTATGATATTCACTCAATTTATGATATAATAAATTAGAATAAAAATTAATTCATTCAATGGGGAATCATTATGATTATGAAATTTGATTGATTCCATATATTAAAATCATACTCACTTATATTTCATGATGTGTGGCCCATATCGGTCTCCAATTGATTTGGTAAAATTTATGTTTTATGAAAGGATATCTTTGGGATTAGGGTGTAAACGAAATACATGATGGTACTATGTCTACCCCAAGATTTTTCTTTGAAATAACCCTTTCCATACACTTATTTTATGTTATAATTTGTTACATCATTCCTATTTTTACATGATATAACTATTAGATAATCATTATGTTATGCTCAATAGGATTGTACATGAGCTAACATATTCAAAATAACATGTTATTACTTCTAACTCAAATGTTAGGCTTCAATATCGTCATTATTCTCTTACTAAACATTATATATCACCCCATTGGTTTTTTATTCCCATGGTTACCCTATGTATATTTAGGATCACATATGGAATTAAGAGATCATTATGCTGATTAAAATAAATAATTTTCATTTTATTTTCAAGGTATTGTTCAATGTACCTAGTCTCTAAATTTAGCATGGACTCTCAATCCATAACTTGTACATATTGGATAAATATATTAAAAACATGTAATATTTTTGTTTAAATTCGTGGGTCTCATTATTGGAAATGGGATTAATGGTCCTTGTGAGGCTTCCTCTAGGGTCATGATTGTCTATATAAGATGACATTAGAGTTATCCCTATAGAATGATGGACTATTTAATATAACCATATATTTAGAAATAGGGAACGATATCTCAACATTATTTGACCAAGATTAATAGGGATCATATAGATGGTTAGAGATATGGGTTATGATGTTTAACTATGGTATTAAATGAGACAATTAGTATTGTGAATATTTTTTTTATTTATATGGTGATATTTTATCATATCGTAGTTTTCAAAACTATAATGACTATGATCTTGCATAGAGAAGTGTAACTTAATAATAGTGTTGTAGTAGCATGGTATATGGATGAATTCTTGGTATAAGGTTTTGGTTTTATTTTTGTACATTATTTTCTATGATTTATACTTGTCATGTTTATGAAATCTCATCTTATTATTCATTTTAATTATCAAAATCATGTAAACATGAATTAATTGTCTATATATAATCCCATGTTAGTGGTTTTTTACTATGTCATTCTCAAAACCTTCTTTGAAATCCATGGAACATTGGTATCCAAACATCCCTTACCTTTTGAAGGAATGGGTTCAACTATGACTCGACATTGATGATTGAGTGTGATAGCTCACTATGATTCTATAGGCTAGTTTGAGGTGAGTATTGGAGTTGCGTAACATATTATAAAATTATTATTTTCAATATATTTATATGTTATTGTCTAGGTGTGAGGTTATTACTCTATTCTAATTATGAATATTGAGGGTTCTATTTAAAAATTCATACATTACTAGTCTTTTGTTTTCAATCAACATAATCTGATTGTTTATTGTTATATGAATATATTTTTTTTTAAAAATAAGTATTTTTATATCCGCATGTTGTCTCCAATCAGGGCCCAAATTTCTTGTCTATAACCTATATATTATGGGGTGTATGCTAGAGGTCGTTTTAAATTACAACTCAGATCCAGTGATTCATGTTAGTATGTTATGTTAATATTTTTTAAATAATAAAATTCTATATAAATTTCACAATCATGTTAACATGGTCTACAAATGAAATTCAAATCAATATAATAGAATATATTATATAGCATCATAATATAACCCCAAAAGTCACTTATTTTTTTATTAACAACCCATGAATATTCTTTTGTAATATTTTCAATAAAATTTAATGGAATTATACATTTATGTATACATTAAATTTTGTATTTTAGTCATGTTATTGTGTATTATTAAATTATTCATTAGGTATAATTTCTCAAATGTTGTATTAATAAATTTTTCCCCGATAGACATAAATTTAAAAAGAGAATGGAAATAGATACATCATTCTGTAATAATAATTTGAAAAGAATAATTATATTATGATTTTTTGTTCCTATTTTATATAGAATTTCATTCATTACATGTACCGTACATAATTTTCAATATTTTTTTAGAGTGATATACTGATGTTTTATCACTTGATTCATAAAAATGGATCAAAAATATTTCTTTCAATTTAATTCAATTAATAATCCTTTATTTTTTAAACATCCCAATATAAATTTCAACATGCCTTTTGAATATTACTCTCCTTTTAACTACTATACATTATTATATCACAAAAATAAATATTTTTATCTTTTTGGAATAGTCCATAGTTTCATCACTATATATAAATTTAATTAAACAATCCAATCAAAATTTCCTATTTGTTCTATAATTACATTAATCACTCAATCATAATTATTCTCAAGATTTACATGTATTTCATTTATTATATTTCTACACATTAATTTGATTCATTAATATATATATATATATATATATATATATATATTAGAATCATATTTCAATCCATCCAATAATTATAAATAAAATATTGATTTTTAATAATTAAATAAGATAAAACCTCATGTAATATAAATCAAATTTTGGTTTTGTCAATAAAATTCCAAACAAGAGAGAAATTATGTTTTCTAATTTTCATTCCCATAATTTTTTTTCTTTACAAAAATGGTCGACATACCTCTAGTACCAAATAAATTAATCTAATTCACTAGCATTGATATATATAAAGATGAAGGTAATTATTTTAAAAAAAAAATTCTGTTGAATAACATACCAATCATATGTGGAAACATGTTTTTGTGGTACTGATATATGTATGTCATACATATTACTGGGTTAAATAAATTTTCCCAGTAGTTGGTTGAAAAATAAATATTATATTTAGAATTTATAATATGAAAGGACAATTTATTTTTAGTGATACATTTCTTACATATATGGTAAAAATGAAAAAAATTCATATTAAAAACAATCTTTTTTAAATGGTTTATATCCATGTCAAAATGAAATCATTCACATAGTAAATATAACCCAACTCAAGTCATCATACACTCACCATTTACATTATTTATAAATAAATTTATATTGTATTTCTTCTATACTAGTTTTCTTATAATTTAGGTTCACTCACAAAAAAATATTGATTTTATCATTTTGTGGTATAGTTTTTTATCTGAAAAAATATATAATGTCATTTTCCTCATTAGGTTAGTTAAAAAAATTACATTATTAAAAAATTATTTAGGATAATTAATCATAGAAAATTTTTATTATCTTTTATGATATATTAAATATAATTTCATTACGAGATAAAATAATATTTTACTAATTTATTTTAAATTCATTAAATAGTCAGACATAGTTAAATAGTGATTATAGATTTTCAATTATATTTTAAAATTTTAAATATATGAACCCTATTAATATAAATGAATATAGCCTCACTAACATGTCTGTAAACAATTATAATCATTTATTCAAATGAGAAACTGTATAATAAAGATTGAAACCCAACAACCTAAAATTATTCCCCATTGAGAGAAGCATGTATTAAGAAAATTTAGTCAATATTAATGTTCCCTTGAACTTGCATGTGAAAATAGTGATTACTTAATGCTATATTTATTCAACTTAATTATAGGTGATATGAACTCGGACACGTAATGTAACATTGATACTCAGTAGAAAAAATATGAAAAACATTTTGTGGAAAAAAATTCATGTTTTACCATCACCACATCATATAGAATCACAAAAATCAATAAGTCCAAGTATAAATCTATAAATAAAAGGAAAGTAAAAAATATCGAATCTAAATAAATATACCCATTTCTACCCCCTCATATTGACTAGAATAACATATGTTTTTGATTATTTGTGTTATAAAATATTCATAGAAAAATAAAAAAATTATCTCACTAAATATTAAAATATGTTCATCTATCATAAATGTAAATTATCATCCAGGAATTAATCATATTTATTAATATAAAAATCCATTAATACATAATAACAATTGAATATATTATGTTAACCCACAATCCTTAAAAGTATTATTTATCCTAGATTTTCTCTTTATGTATAGAAATTAATTTGTCCCCATATCACTGAAACACCATTATATGTGTTTGATAAGAAAATAAACATTCTATAAAATTATTACCCATCTCTATGTTACAATAATCATATAAAATAATTTTTACATTTCATTTCATTCACATGTACATTTAACAACACATATGACTTGATGTTATAAAAAAATAGGTCTTCATTCATTATTATAATGTCAGCATGAATAATTATTTAAGAGGAAGTGTTTTTGGAATTCAATAAACATGAATATTAATGAATATAAGTATAATATGATAAATCCCAAATTATTAATAATTAATTTTTTTAATATATAAAGAATGACATCATAATGTCCTAATTTAGTAGGGCCCACCTACATGGAGGAATGTCTTGTGTGAAAACACCAACCCTTCCCTCTATAAGAATATTGGATTTTGATAGTTGCTGAGAATTTATAACTAAAATTAGAGGATTTTTTCTAAAGTATCTATCCAAATTAACATGTTTTCATCCATTAAAAAGTGAATTTTGTAATAATATATTACAACATATATATTATATACACGTATTTTGTTACATCATGGAAATATATTAGAGTAAAAAAGTGTAAAAATAGAAGGTAAAATAAATTCCAAACAAAAAATTGTGACCCGACATAAAAACCCAAAATAAAGGAAAACTGATGAGAGCATGGCTTCAAAAACCCAGTTTGACTGTTAGACTCTATCAATGAATCCAGGTATACCTAAGATCCACTATTGTCTCTAAAAATATTCATGTATCATACTCGATATACAAAATGTATAAGAATATACCATGTAGTTGTTTGTAAATAAATTAAAAACAGGGAACCCAAAATGGGAGAAATATCTAGATACAATAGAATTCATTTCAATATATATAAATTGGAAAATAGTACAAAATATATATACCCACAGAAAAGAAATGTCAATATAGAAAGGGGATATATGTCTCCATATCTCATATATGAATAATGATCCTTCCTGTAATTCAAAATATCCATATCTGATTCCCAGAATATCGCATGATTGTCTACGAAATCCAAGTGAAGGACATGCAACCTACCACTGTAAAACACATTGAAGATGGAATAATCTATAATAGAGGACTCACACACTAGTTGTAATGGGGATGACATAGAATATACTGAGGATTTGGGACCTGGTGTGATAGGGTGAACTTAGTGGATAGATTACCAGCTCACTAGTCTAACAATGGGTTCCAATTGGTTGATAATGGACATGTGTCTTGGTGTGATATGGGTGACCCACACAGTTTATCGGACATGGGGTTTCCATCCACATGAATCTCTCTAAGGATCCATCTGAATCACTGCTATTATCCATGAATCATATTAATGATATCACTATTATCAAAAACTTTATCCTATAGTAAAATATACTATAATGTTCACCATATAATTATATGCATAAAACTACTTATGTTTGGATACTATCAGGAATAAATCATGTCTCTAATGATGATATATAGAAGGTAGAATTTATCTGTAGTACAAAGTGTGTTCATTGTGTCACGTGATATGTGACCTCTTCTCATATCTTAGTTTATTCTTCCCCATGCATGTATTGTGAATAAATTTTTTACTAATAAATATTTACTAACAGTGAAAAGCATGTCTTTTCCTCCTGAGCCCTTCCATTGAAAATTAAACATTTCCCATGTACACTGTATGTTCCTGTGTACACTAGCCATGACTAGGTATACTCAACATGTATTGGTACAAGGACATGAATTGGTAATTATTTTCATACCATGTGTTTTATTTTTTAACCCAACTATTTATGGAGTAAACATCGAGATTCTAGTAATGACTTATACAACATATTTTTTAACATACATATTTTTTGATATTTATCTTTCTTAAAACCCAAGATTTTGTAACAATTGTAATTCACAACATGTTTTCTTCACAATAAATAATTTTTTGTTTTTGTTTTCTAAGATACAAAGGAATGATTTACACATCTCTTGATACACTAATTCTACTACAAAAATTTATATTTGACTAATTGAAATCGATGGGTGTTTTATCTGGTCATTGATCTTTATCCTTAGATCGATGTATTTCAGAAACCCATTCATCCATCGACAAGGTATCAAAAATTTATTCACTAAATTTGAATAAATATTCATGGGTTCATAAATATTTTTCAAAAATCCATCTCAATCACTCCAATTATCATTATCCCTCATGTTGTTTCTATATCAACAATGAATCGATGGCTTTGATAATTCTCAAACCCAACAACATATTGTTAAAATGTGGCCTTTTAACCTGATTGTGAAGAAAATATATAACAATGGGGGTAAATTCAGAAGAAAAGAGTGAAATTTATTATTTATAAATTTAATCACAACTAAAACAGTTAATATGTAGTAACAATTGGAACAATCATTCACAAAAATGAAAAAACTAGATCAATAATTATTTTTAAAATTTTAGTTGTCATGAGGGAATGAAAAACAAAAAAGTAAATTAAGATAAATAACATATATTTTACCAAATATGAAATATGAAAATAAACAAATATTTTTTACTAAAAATTATATATCTATCATTAGCGATGATCTCACTAAATACCAGAAAATAATATCAGCTGAATTTATAATCATCCTCTCGGTTCACCTTTATCCAATTGTCAACCCATGTCTCTCTATTTTCCAACACCAACAATGATTTCACACATCTAATCATCCCAATGTTATACAAATACCCATAGTAAAACATCATAATGATGTATCTATAGAGGGTTATGATGGTTTATGAAATTTTCATAAAATAAATAAACTTTTGATTTATTTTATTTAACCAACCCACAAATTCTCAACCCAACATAATGTTCAGAACTAACCATCCAAAGGTTATTTCAATGGAAAACCCCACAAGTAATATTAAACTATTTTCTTATATTTACAATATATGGTCTCTAAAAATATGAAAACCATTTAAATAAATGTGATGTGTGAGTGTAAATTAAAATATCATAATTTTTCTAATTTATTAATTCCAGGGTCTCTTCACACTAGAAACCCCCCAGTTACTCTAATAATAAAACTAGAAATATACATATAAATATACAAAATACTAATTCATAAATTATAGGGTCATTTCATACTCTATTAGATGAATGCTAATATCCATAAAAAATAATTTCTATAAAAATGATAGTAGTTCTAAGCCCGTATTTGAGTCTAATTCTCCAAGGATATCACAAACATGCTGTCATTCTAAAAAATCACAAGATCTGAAAGGATGGTCCACCAATAAAAAATCCTATTTTACTAGTACTATATTTCCACATTGTATTCTGTAAAGAATAATATATCATAATTGTTAGCATCACGCCATTCTATATAATTTATTATACATTTCACTTATCCCCCAACCACAAAAATAGATGGCATTATGCACTCGGTCCAACTTTAGGGGAAATGATAGGTGGTATAAAACCACACCATTGGTATGTTAGGAGTACCATAATTGAACTCAGTGGGACTCAAGTACCTTGACCATTATATGATCACCTTTTCCCTCTTCATCAAAATGATAGTATACCTATTACTAGAAGAATTGAAAAAAAACCACGTACATTACACCCACTTCTAGTATTCTTTGTAAAGTATAATTGGTCTACCTCACCCTCAAATATTCAATGTAAAAATTACACTATTCTTTTACGGTAAATAACTAAACTTTCTACAATTGGGCTATTAAATTTGTTACAGACCAAGATTTTTCTACCAAAAACCTCATATATTACCACTCCATGATAAGAAAACATCACACCTCTTACATGTTCTTGGGTTATCTCTAAGAAATCATCACAAGAGACATCACCATGGATATAGATAAACAGTTGATATAGGCCAAATTTTCCAAAAAGATATCTTCAATGATCCCAAAAGACCCCTCTATAAGTTACCATAAATACGGGGATCCATGATTATTTCTTGGAACATACTCATATACTCTACATGATCCTCCCCTAACACAGCGTAAATGAGTATGTCATTAATGATGATAAAAAATCAGTATTACTATATTTGGATGATCTTTTTCATTAATAATCTACATAGTGTGGTCATTATTACTACCAAAATAAATAACCAATCACTCATTGTTCCAATGGAAACATTATAAATCTATCATCAAAAAAAATCCTCGGGAACCTTAAAATATTGGTATCCAAACATAATATTGATATTAAATTACCAATATAATACTCTTAACTCATAAAAATATAGAATCAATATTTGATAATGGGTTATTTTTCATTATCATTACCTTGTTGGGTGATGATAATCATCACATATCATCAATCAATCATCCATATTTTTAATGAAAATACTAGTGTGGCATAGGGGGAAAATTGGGTCTGATGAAAAACTCCATTCAAATGTCCTTAAAAAATAGAATGAAATCTTAGAACATTGTATGGTCCATATGGTATACTGCAGAAAATATTGATGGGGTACTAGGTTGGAAATAAACAAATAAATCAATCTTCCTCTCTGGAGGTTTAATCACAATGTCCTGAGAGAATATATCCATTTAGACCTCCATCACCAATGGGATAAAAATGATGAAAGAACCCATTGTCCCTAGATATATACTCACTATATTTGGTGTGATGGTTTTCATCATCCTACAAAAAAATCACACTCACTAATACATCAAATCTCAATCAGAATAAATATAAAATTTCATCCCATATTTTCATAAACATCTTATTATTCTGTGATTAAATTCGTTCTAGGATTGTACAATGGGAAACTATTCCATAACTAAGAAAAAATATTACATATTTCAATGTGTTGATAAAATAGTCAAAATAGAAACCCTCTACACTAAGAACCATGTGACACTACTAGCATAGGTGTGATATCATAGATTTTTTCACTATACAAACACATAGTTTTAGTTTATGGGACACATTCTCAACTATAATCTCAATAACACCCACAATATCTAAGGATATAAATGAATGCCTCAAACACATGTTTAGTAATATGAGGTTACTAGTATAAAAGGAAATGATAATACATCGAATGATTTTATGTTTCTATTTTTCAGAGACTTTCACAAAATTCATATTCTCAAGTCCCTACCCACCATTTCACTATGCCAATTATTGGTCACTAGGTGGTAGTGGGGGAAGTAGCTCATAAAACATCTCTCCAGCAGTAGATCCACCTCCGAAGATACACCTTATCCAATTCTAGAACTGCATCCTTCTGGGACTCGGTATCCATGTGTGGGGGGTCCATGGTCATGGATCTACCTTTCCTATGGCTATCTGTAAACTACATGTCTTGAAAAATTGGAACATTAGGTAAAGAAATCACAGTACACATGACCCCACCTATCAGAATAGTATCGCCTCACATCATTTGGGTGATTTTAAAATATGAATGGACCCAATTCTAGAGATACACATTCAAAAGTCCCTTCACAAGAGGGTTTCTATAAGAACCCAAATCTTCTTTTCAGGTATGATTTATTTTATTTGTGTTTTTTAGGAATTAGAGATGTTTCTGGAAATTTCATAAGTACACATTGTGTACATTATGAGTACACACCGTGTACTCAGTTTCCACGGGTAGCCGATTGTTGGCTGGGTAGAGACCATGCACATGGCCATGTGTGGTGACTTGGAGACTGCTCAATGTAGTGGCCGGTGAAGGAAAGTACACTCCATGTACATATAAAGTACATTCCATTTACTTTATTTTTTGCATTAAACCCACCGGGGTTGCGTCTGACTGAGAGAACCACCTTCTTCTAGGGTTGGTTCATCCGAGAGCGAGAGAAAGACATTGATCTTCCTCTTAGCTACTGATTGAGAGCATTTTATCTAAATCGACCGCCGCCAATTGCATTGGAATTGCCTTGGTAAGATCTTTCTTCTTCTAGAGCTTCGTTTCATGATTCCTTATCTTTCTCAAGATGTCTTCAGTTGAGCATTTTTTGTGTTTTTATAGATCTACGGTGTTTATGGGAGATTCAAGGCTTGAAGTTCATGTATATCATTCCTACAACATTGAGGTAAGTGGTTTGTGCATTTCCGTTGAAAGTGTTTCTGTTTTATGTGCACTTTGAACAATACCCTTGAATGGGGTATTGTGTGTTTACTGTTTTGGTCATTTTAATTGCTTGCTATTTTAGTATTCTTGAACATACATTAATTGAATGACAATATAGTTAATTGATATTATTGGGAGGTGTTTTCCCATGTATTTTGTTTCTGACCGTTTGGTCATGCTTGGCCTGTTGGGTTTCCTTGTTTACTTACCATGCCTAGTATTATAGAATGAAGTTTTTTGTTTATCTGACGTGATGATATGTTGTATACTGCTATCCAAGTAGTTCTTTAGGGTTACATTGGTCGATATGAATTTCTATGCTTGCCTGACTTACACATGGACATGAGAACATGGTGTAGTAGACCATAGGGAGAATGATAGTAAGGGCTTCCCCAGAGTGTCTGTTTACTGTTAAGATGTGTGACCATGGGGGGAATTTATAGTGACTAATTCCATAGAGATTCTATGCTTAAACTAAACCAGAGGGGTAAGACTGAGTGTACTTCCCAGAGGGTTGTTTGACTTGTTTTTCCGAACTAGAGGGGTTATGTTGTTAGTGCTTCCTAGAGGGTTACCGTTTGTGTTTAGCTTATTTCTTGTACTTTTTTGGTTTAACCAAAGGGGTTAGGCTGTGAGTACTACCCAGAGGGTTACTTGCTTTTATTAGTTGTTGCATGATATATGAAACTAAATTCATTGAAACTGTGGATTATTTAATGTTGAATACTTCCTTATTTACTACTTTCTTTACTGATTACCTGCCATATATTCATTGGCTTTTAGGCACAGATCATGTGGTTGTTTCCAATTGGGATTTAGTCTCACACCCTATTTGGGTCATGCTTTTGTGCCCAAACAGATTATATCATTTCGGGTATAGATAAAGGAAAGTTCCCTTGTACTTCAGGTACTTGACTACTTTGGGGATGGAGGGCATGTGACCAAGCTATGGCTTGCGATAATGAGGAGTTATTTACTTTTATTCCTTTTGTTCTTTAGATTAGTACTGTATTCAATATTGTAACTAGTTTGGCTATTTTCCAAGACACATGTATCATGAATCATCTATTATATGTTCTCTAGTTGTTATTACTTCTAGTCTTCCATTGTTTACTATTATTATGGTACTTTTTATGCTTCCTTTAATTTTATTGATTTACTTTCTGTTGTGTTACTCTGCCAATGAGGGCATAGTTTCCCCAATATCACACCCCAGGCCCTCGCAACTAGTCAGCAGCTTCTGGAATTTGGGGAAATGAGCTAGAGGCCATTTGACCAACCGGGTATGGGGAAAATCTATGTTTCTTCTAGAACAGGGATGTTACAAAGTGGTATTAGAGGTGATTATTTTCTCTTGACATACTATTTAGATCCGATAGATAGGGAAAGGAAGGAATATGTACTTGGTAATAATTTGGGACCGGGAGTAGCTAACTCGTGTGTAGGGAAATGCCAATATACCTCATTTATTGCAATTTTTCTGGTTTTTCAATTATTACAATTGATTTCATTTCACCATGAGTGATTCACATGTTTTGTGTGGTTATTTTTGTTGTTATTTAGGTTCTATTTCTATTTCAACCCGATCTGATTAGGGTATTCCATCTCACGAATCATATAGGAACTTGCTAGGGATCACATGTCATGAATTCTGTCCATGCCATATAGGGTGTATTAGTGATTACCTATTAGTCTGATAGGTGTTGTGATAGATATACATGCTTTTTGATAGATGCCTTGATAAAAACACATGCTTTTGATAGGGTATTTTTGGTGTAAGATTTTGTTTGGAGGAACTCTAAACATTGGTTCTTGGGGTGTTATGGGCCCTCATTGACCAGAATTTGGTGGATCAATTCCTTTTTATGATTTCTTATGAAATATGTAATATTCCAAGATTTGATTCACGGGGAGTATGAGCCCTCATGAATTATAATTTGGCACTTAAAGTTTTTTTAAGGGGTTTTCTGGGTTTTGGAGTAGTTTCTGAGGCTCAATATCCAGAAAAACCCAGAATACACGGTGTTTAATTTTAAATACAGAGCTTGTGTTCTTCTATTCGAGACGAAACTATTTTTCTTAAGTACACTCTATGTATTGTATGTACACACCGTGTTGTCACTAATTGTGTCTCTGATTGTGTGGGCAGAGACACTGGGTTTGAAGTCTTTGGTAGGACACCTCATGTACTAGATGTACACACTATGTTGTAGGAATGTGTATCCAACCGTGTCACCGCCAACACAGGTTGGTTGAGTCTTCTCTAATGAACACCATTTCAGTCTTAAACACTCCATGTAGTGTGGGCCATTTATCCGGAAGTGTCACTAAAAACACTGGTCAATGAAGCTCGTTTAGTACAGGCGGTGCTTGGCACAAATACTCCATGTAGTTTTTTTCACGGAGAACTGTGTAGCTTAGTCATGTGGAGGGACACTAGTAGGGAAAGAGGATTCAAGTACACGACTTGTGTAAGTAAAAACTTCCATGTCTGGGGTGTTACATAGCCAGTTTTGGAAGAAGTACACGCCCATGTGAATGGCTTAAAGTAACACGATGTGTAAACAAATACACAGGCCATGTATCCTTGTTTTTCTAAACTTTAATTCTTTCATTCTCATGTTCCCTCCTTCTGATTCTAGTATTAAGTCCTTTATGATTTGATCTAAGGTGTGCGCTTGAACTTCTAGATTCATGTCATCGAGACGTCTTCAGGTTGTATGCCACTTACAGGGAAATGATCAAACACCAGCCATGGCTGATCAAGGACTTTCAGTAGATAATCATGTAGTTCCAGTCTTGGCACCAACCATAATTACTAAATTGGTGCAAAAGAATAGTTCCGAGAGGGATTTATGATGTTCATGCAGACCTTCATCAGAGTACTGGATCCTGCCCTATCTATGGTAGTGTTGACGAAGGTTTTCCAGCAGCAGCATCCTGCCACTTTCACCGGGGAAGGAGAACCTCATGTTGCAGGGTCATGGTTAGAATCCATGATTTCTATTTTTGAGAATCTGGAGAAGCCTACAGATAGGAGGGTTAAACTTTCTACTTATATGCTTCAGGGATCCACCAAGATATGGTGGCAAGTTATCTCACAGGCGAGACACCTGCAGGTTATCGCGTGGGATGTGTTTCAGCATACCTTCTGTGATTACTTCTATTTAGAGACCTTGAGGGCCAACCAAGCCAGAGAGTTCATGAGTCTAGAGTAGGGTAATCTCTCAATCATGAAGTATTACTCTCACTTCACTGACTGGCAGTGCCTCGTGCCTATTCCAAGAGGTGATGAGTTATTTTTGGTAAGGAAGTTTGAGGACGGTCTGAGGAATGACATCTGATCTCAGGTGAACAATATCAGGTTGAATTCCATATCTTCTATAGTCTACTAGGCACTGATCATGAAGTACAATTTTAGGGATTATGGAGGTGTGAGCCAAGGCGGGTCGACATCAAGAGATATTATCTCTCTTGATGACAGCAGGAAGTGCCATAAGGAGTCTACGCATGGAGATCCGATGAGGCGGGAGATATCTTCGGGTAGCCATGTGGTGTTCTACTAGGGCAGAAATGGTGGGAATATGAGGCCAAATTTCTCGAGAGACGTAGTGGAGTACTAATTTTGCGGAAATATGGGTCATCTTTTGTGTTTCTATAAGATATTCTAACCAGCAGCTGGTGACATGGGTTCTACTCTGACTCCTCGTCCTGGAGCAGTGCCACCGATTTCTCATTAGACTAGGAACTAGAGTTCTTCTAGCCTTTCGGTTCGAGGTGGAGGTTGTGTACATGGTAGTCAATCACTAGGATTTCTATGATAGTAGGGTGGACCAGCTCAGAGTGGGAAGTTGGGGTCACAGGGTCGTGGTGTAGGTCAGATTTTTGCGGTTGAGCATACCCAGTAGGAGGAGGATCATGAACCTCTACAGTTCGAGGTATGATCATAGTTTCCTATGTTTTAGCTTCTTCTCTTTTCGATATAGGGGATTCCCATAGAATTTTATATATTTCTGTTGTGAAAATCAATGGGCTCTGTATCTTTTCTTCTGCTGATGTCTTGACGGTGGACACACCGTTGGGGACAAGAACAACTAGTGTACATCAGTGCAAGGAGTTCCCTCTTGAGGGTTGTGGGTGTCACTTCTCATGGGACCTCTATGTCATGTAGATAATGGGTTATAAAAACATTCACTTAATGGATTGGTTAGTTCCCTTCAAGACTATTATCAATTACTATTTCCATAGGGAGAGATTCAAATCACCAGAGGGAGGATCATTTCTTCCAAAGGGTGATTGGGATATCCATGTGAGTAGAGTAGGACCTGAGTATCATAGGATGGGAGGAGTTACATCCATGATTGCTAGTCTATATCTGGATGACCAGGGGACTCCACAAATGGACTTTCCTCTAAGTGTAGAACATTTCATGGATGTCTTTAGAGAGGATTTTTCATCTTTTCCTCTAGAGCGAGAGATGTACTTTTCTATCGAGATTTTTCCAGGAGCGACAATGGTGTTAATTAATCCTTATAGGATGGCTACACCTGAGTTGCAGGAGCTCAAGAAGCAGTTGAAGGGGTTGAAGGAAAAGGGATTCATCCCACCCAGTACTTCTCCTTGGGTTTTACCTATCTTGTTTGTGAAGAAGGTGGATGGTACCCTCAGACTTTGTGTGGATTATCAGAAGATGAACCAGTTGATGGTCAAGAACAGATATCCCTTACTAAGGATTGATGATCTCTTTGATCAGCTTCAAGTAGCCCTGGTGTTATCGAAGATTGATTGAGGTTTGGTTACCATCTTTTCCATGTTAGACCATCAGATATACCTCTTACAACCTTCTAGAGTAGGTATGGTCAATACGAGTATATGTTTATGCTGTTCAATCTCACGAATGCGCATGCGGTTTTCATAAAACTAATGAACCAAGAGTTCCATCCATAGTTTGATTATTTTGTGGTTGTTTTAGTGGACAATATCATGGTGTAGTCTCACACATGAAAAGATCATGCTACCCATCTTGAGATCTTTTTGAGTACACTGAGAGAGCATTAGTAATATGCTATGATTTAAAAATTCCACTTTTGGATTGACTAGATTCACTTCTTGGCTCATGTTATCATAAAGAAAGGAGTATCAGTTGTCCAAGAGAATGTGAGAACATTTGTTTCTTTGGAGGCGCTGAAGAATGTCTTTGAGATGTGGAGTTTTCTAGGTCTGGATGGATACTACAAAAGTTTCATTCAAGACTTTTCTTGCTTAGCAGCACCATTGACAGGTCTGACTAAGAAGGGTGAAAAGTTCTTGTGGTTAGATTCTTGTGAGTCAGTCTTTCAGAATATGAAAGGGAGGTTGACTTCAGCACCAATACTTGTACTGCGAGCAATGGGAAAAATCAATACTAGGTACTGTGATGCATCAAGTAGTAGGATTCGAGCATTACTTATGCAGGAGAAGGAGTCGTTGCATACGAGTCTCGGTAGTTGAGGCCACATGGGAGGAATTACCAGACACACGATCTCAAGTTACCTGCAGTTGTACATGCCTTACGTTGTTGGAGACATTATCATCTATTAGATCATTTTGTGGTTTTCACTAACCTCAAAAGTCTAAATGATAGCTTCACACAGCGTGAAATAAATTTGAACTAGTGAAGGTGTGTTGAGTACCTTCAGTCTTCTGAATTTGAGCTTTCCAGCACACCTGGGAAAGGAAATGCAGTTGCTGATGTGCTGAGTAGGAGGACTCAAGTACATGTAGTTTATGAGTCCATGGGCACACATCTACTTTTGAGTATAGCTTATCATACCAAGATAGATGTCCAGTCCGAGCATATAATTCAGGTTCTTGAGGATATGTTGTGATAATGCATCCTTGATTTTAGTGTTTCTTGGGAGAAGAAGATACCTCTTATAGAGGTTCCCTAAAATAATAGTTTAAAAAAAACTATTCATATGGCACTTTAGGAGGATTTGTACGGTAAGCCATGCTGATCACCCTTATGTTGGCTGGAGGTAGGAGAGGAAGCAATGATGGGACCTCGTCTTGTCTAGGAGACCACATAAATGATAGAGTTGATTCGGAGGAGGATGAATATTGAAAAATCTCTTTAGAAGTCTTATGCTGATCAGTGGAGATGGCCTATGAAGTTCTAGGTTGGGGATCAGGTTTTTCTACATGTCACACCGAGGTTGGGACAAGGAAGGATTAGGAGACAGGGTAAGCTTTCGTCGAGGTACGTCGGGTCGTTTGAGGTGTTAGAGAGAGTTGGGGTGGTTGCCTATCGGTTTCTATTACCTCAGAGGTATCAGGGTTTGTACGACGTTTTCAACATTTCTCATCTTCGACATTAATTCTTAGACCCGTCTCATGTTCTTCAAACTGAGGTGGTTGAGTTAGAGGTGGACACCTCGTTTGAGGAGCATCCTATCTGGATTGTTGATCGAAGTATGAAGGTTTTCCGTGGAGGGTATTTTCCTCTGATACAAGTGCTATGGCAGCACGGTTGAGTACAAGACGAGATATGGGAGAGGGAGGCCGATGTACGATCATAGTGGCTGAAGATTTTTGAGGACTCTTTTTCTATAATGCCTTTCTAGGGAAATTCAGGGATGAATTTCTTTAAGGGGGAATGTTTGTAAAAACCCAGATATTCTTTTCATGCGTGTTTCCTTTTTCTATTGTTTTTTGGGAAAATGAGTAGTTTCTGGAAATTTATTAAGTACATGTTGTCTAGTTTATGAGTATAGACTGTGTACTATGTTACCGCATGTATCCAGGTGCTGGCCGTGAAGAGGCCATGCACACTGCCGTGTGTGGTGACCTAGAGACCGCTTAATGTGGTGGCTATTAAAGTCAAGCAGACACAATGTACGTATAAAGTACATGTATTGTACTTTCCTTTTTTCGTTAAATGCACCGGGGTCAAATCTGATATATAGAACCACCTCCTACTAGGTTTGGCCCATCCGAGAGTGAGAGATCAACGTCGATCTTCTTCCAAGCTCCTAATTGAGCATTTTTTTATCCAAATCGACCATCATTGTTTGTTTTGGAATCCCCTCGGTAAGCTCTTCCTTCTGCTAGATATTCATATCTTAATTCCTCTTGTTTTTCATGTTATCTTCAGTTGAGTGTTATTAGAATTTTTTTAGATCTACAGTGTTCGTGGGAGATCCAAGGCTTGATTATCATGTATATTGATCCGACAACACCGAGGTAGGTGGTTTTTGTGTTTCTGTTGAATGTCTTTGAGTTATATGGGCAATTTTACCAATAACCTTGAATGGGGTATTTCATGTTTACTATTTTGGCCCTGTTAATTGACTGGTAAGCTTGTATGCTTGAATAACTATTAATTGAATGAGAATAGGGTTAATTAATATGCTTTTGAGGTGGTCACCCATGCATTTTTTTGACCCTTTGGTCTTGCCTGGCCTGTTAGGCTGCGTTGTTTACTTACCAAGCCTAGTATTATTGGATGGAGTGTTTTGTTTATTTAACATGTTGATATGTTATAGACTACTATCCAAGTAGTTTTTGATGGTTACTTTGACTGATATGTGTTTCCATTCTTGCTTGAATTACACAGGGCCATCGGAACCTAGTGTAGTAGACCTTAGGGAGAATTGACGTAAGGGATTCTTCATAGGGGTTGTTCAATATTACGATGCGAGGACATAGGGGGATTATGAGGTAAGTGCTTCCTCATAGTGTCTATAATTCTCCGATGCGGGCCACATGGGGATTGTGACATAACTGCTTCCCTAGAGCACCTTTAGTTATTGATATGAGACTATATAAGGAATTTATAGTGAGTGCTTCCTCAGAGAGTCTATGCATAAGCCAAACTAGAGGGGTCAGACTGAGTGTACTACCCAGAGGGTTTCATGTCTTGTTTGGTTGATCTAGTGGGGTTAGGCTGTGAGTAGTTTCCAAAGGGTTACCGTTTGTGTTTATCTTTTTGTTTGCACTTGTTTGGATTAACCATAGGGGTTAGTCTATGAGTAATACCTAGAGGGTTACTTGCATTGATTAGCTATTTCTTGATATATGAAACTGAATGCATTAAAACTGTGGATTTATTTATTGTTGAGAACTTCCTTGTTTACTTCTTTCTTTATTGATTACTTTTCATATAATCACAGACTGTTAGGCACAGATCGCGTGGGGGTTTTCTACTGGACATTAGTCTCACACCCTATTTGGGTCATTCTTCTGGGCCCAAACATATTATATTGTTGCCGGTATTGATAAGGGATAGTGCCCTTCTACTTCAGGTACTTCACTGCTTTGGAGCTGGAGGGCATGGGACCAAGCTATGGCTTGTGATACTGAGGAATGGTTTACTTGTTTTCCTTTAGTACATTGTATTAGTACTGTATTCAGCATTGTGACTTATTTGGTTGTTTTCCCAAAAACATGTATCATGCATCATCCTATATTTGTGCTCTAGTTTTTATTACTTATAGTCTTCCACTGTTTACTTTTATTATGATACTTTTGATGCTTCTGATATTGCTATTTTTTATACATTCTCAATGTTACTCTACCAATGAGGGCATAATTTCCCATCTATCACACCGAAGGCCCTCACTTCAAGTCGGAAGCCTCTAGTGTTCAGGGAAATGTTCTTGAGGACATGTGACCAACCAGGTACGTGGAACCTCTAGGTGGATTCCGGAATAGAGACGTTAAATTTTCCTACACCAGACCACAAAATACTGGTTATAGCTATCTATTTAAACTACTCAGCCACTTTATGAAAACTACTGACTCTTGACACATGAGATCCATCCACTAGGTAGATTCTTTTAACAAGATCATTCATTTTATATAATAATTTGTAGGTGTTCATATGGAGACTACACTAAAAAAATTACTCTTTGGAGAACCATCAAATATATATATATAAAAAAAATAACCCATCTCACACCATTTATTTTGAGTAACATGGGTGGTTGTTGAACCATATGGAATACAAAAAAATTATCTTACCCCTATGATATAGTTGAAAATTTTCATAAATATGTATAGATGACAGGAAAAAAACTGGCTACATGCTATATAATAGTTGATGGGTGTCTGTCCATGAGGGAATTGTCTCCACATGGATCTTATTTATCAAAATACACAATCGAATAGTTTTTTCATAGAAAATACAGTCAAACATTATATCCCTCTTATAGGTCAAGCTCCACACCAACATAAATACTTGAATAACTAACTTAATCCAATACATTGATTCCTATGGATTATGCACACCATATAACCTAAAATTTTTTAATTCCAGAACTTTACTTTGATATTATTTTTCACATTGTCATCTTTCAAATCAACTACTATCATCTACATGATATTTTTGAGAACAACTAACTTCCAACCATGAGAAAACACCTCATTTGATGGACCCTGGACTAAGGCCTCATCACACAATGGTTCCTCAAAATGATCTGGTATTGGTAACATAATTATATGACATTATAGTGGCATCTTGAATGTGACAACCATATACTATTTTTATATTAACTTTTATATATTTGTATATATATAACAAAGTATTATCAAATAACTTCATCTTTTATGATGCATGGATAAAAAGTTACATGAACTATTGTCCCAATATACTGAAATGCCAAGCAGGTAGCCAGATTCTAGGTTAAGGTTTATGTCAACTACCAAACGAAAATAAGATTCCCAAGCATGAACGATGTACTTGAGACACCCCAACACTAATTACCAATGTTCCCTGTCGATCCGGACTCTAGGTCACACTCCAAAACTAATGCAATGATAAACTGATCTAATACCACTCTATGATGACCCAACCCTCTAAGACCCACCTATCTAGTGGAAGGATGATTATGAAAACATAAATCCAACATCTAGTAAGCCGTGTGTTTTTTTCCACCATTTATATATAATAACTGAAATGGTAGGCTAATACATCAGGTATATGTTTTCATTGACACATCCATATCCAAGAAAAAATGAAATGGTATTAAATAATACTTCAAAATATACAGCATAACCACACCTGATATAACCTATATAGAATAAATTATAGTATTAAATTATAAACTAATTTAAGGGACTAATGCACTTTTATATTGAAATTAAGTCCCAACATGAAAACAACTAGAATAGAATATTATTAAAGAGATCCCATCCCTTTATCTCCATGTTAGACCACTATATGTAGCTAAAGAATAATTGTATCTTTATTCAACACTGATATCTCTACCGATCATCCTATCTTCTATATAATACATGACATCTTTGGAAAAAATAAGATTCATAGGTGACTATATAAATACAAAAAATGACACCATTAAAACCACAAAGGTATAAATAGAAAAATAAAACAGATGTCATATCAATTCATAAAAAGAGGGGGAAACCCCCATGATATCTGCTCATAAAGAGTCTCATATGAAAGAGAAATGGTTTTGCATATCAATATACCAACAATGATGATGACTCTGTATGTGGTGCCAAACAATCATCTCTTATACACATCATATCACTTTTCTATTTGAGGTTGTCATGTGGAAACCTCGCACCTCTGCACAATGTTGCATAGTTATGGTGGAACAATCACAAATTATGTACTCGTAACCATGTACTATGGATAATTATAGTTACTATATTTATTTGTTGCACCAAGGTGAGATAGAGTGGATACACATTGTATACATAGGACACTCACCCTGGTGTTATAAGGGTATTCCACTCTATTGGTAGAGGAATGAGCCACAGTCTGATTCTGGTAACAAATCCACTGATAGAGGATCTGTGTCCTGGTGTGACCATGGGGTACCGCTCAAATTGAATATATAATATGGGTGACGTACACCAAAGTGTGATAGGGGTTTCTGACCCCATAAATCTCTTTATGGATCCTCTATAGCTAATAGTGTCATCCAAGAATCACATAAAGGGACATTATCCTCTTATCACTTCATATAATATATAAAATAACAATATAAAAGCTGCTATTTCACTATAATTGGAAAATGGTTTCGATAGGATATTAATGGGGAAGTATTTGAGTCTCAGGGGAGGAGGTACAAAAGTTAGATTCTCATAATAGAAGTATGTGCTTTGTATGTGGGGTCACACAAGGTGTGACTTCATTCTATCACCCTTCCATGATATCACCTAGAAATATATTTATATTTTATGTACTACAAGAATCAATATACCATGACTATTAAAAATGTCCCAGCCACATGTGGCCAGCCAATTCCAAATCAGCCCATGCCTTTGTGAATTGTCATTCCTAGAGTAAACTAGTCATGTCTCCACACCCTAGATATGTATGAGTATATGTATATAGATGTGTACTCTTTTCATTCCCAAGGGAATGTCCAAATATGCTATCTTATAATCCTGATATACATGGAGAGCTCCCATAACCCGGTAAATGGGAATGTTTATGGACATACATAGTGTGTGATATTTATATATCTTGAAATCAATGATACCATAGTAGTGGTACTACAGACCATCAATTCATCACATTATATTTTGTATTGTCATGTTTTTTGTAATGCCCTGACCCTAGTTACCCAGAGTCAGTGCATTATTTTAATACATTGGCATTATTACAACGAATAAAGTCCTGAAGGACCGATCGGTTTAGTAGTCGTGGAAAATAGATTAAATATATGAATGTTACATTTCACTTTATAACATAAAAACAACATAAATAATCCTTTATGAAAACCATTATTCCCTTGTCTTAACCCTGCATATCAATCACAATACACTTCTTGGAATCCTGGGAAAAATAAAACATAAATAAGGGGTGAGCTAAAATGCTTATTAAGGGCAAGCAATACAACGGAAACTTTCAAAAATAAGCATAAACATTTAAGAAAATGTATAAAACTAAAACAAAAGCCTTTTAAACTTGAAAATCAGAAAAATATGGCAGAAATAAAATAAAATAATGCAATTTACTTATTCACATGGATATTCTAATAATCGAATAATCACATGAAATATCACTAACCACTTTCATAATGATGGAATGCATAATGCTGAACTTTAATTTCTTTATCAAGGCCTCGTGCCAAGGCCTGGGGGCTAACTATAATCGGAACCCAACCTCAAGTGCCTCTAATAACCGGACACCAACCCGGAGTGCCTCTAATAACCGGACACCAACCCCGAGTGCCTCTAATAACCGGACACCAACCTAGAGTGCCTCTAATAACCGGACACCAACCCGGGGTTTCTCTAATAACTGGACACCAACCCGGAGGGCTTACTTTTACCGGTCCCCAACCCGGAACATACTAGTCCAACACATTCATCTTATGAAGAGGATGAAATATAACATTAAAATTTGTATTAAAACTAGAATGAGAAATGTCAATACTTTACAAATAAACCATGAATAGTATATAAAAACACATCCACAGTCAAATATATCACAAAACCTTCAACACAATATGGAAGATTTGTATCATGATAAATCAACTTCAAAACAAGTTTAAAATTCATTAAATAATTTTGACATATATGAGATTGATTTGTAAAACTCTTTGAGAGAAATACACCTTTTTCATGAAAACATTTAAAAGTAACACAATTTAGAAAACAAGTCATTTAAAGACATTTTTGAATCAAAGTGTCCCATACCACTTTGAAACTTTTGAAAGGAATTAACATTTTAAATAATATTCATGTCCATATAAATAAATCCTTAAAAACCATTTTGAAGACATGCACATTAATGAGAAAGATTTAGAAGAATAAATATTTAAAACGTTTGAAATGATGTTTTAGTAAAAAGTCCCTTAAAAATACCTTTGAAAAGTCTTTCATAATACATGGATGTGGATAATAAATATGTCCCAGTAGATACTTATGTAATAACAAACTCGGATAATAAAGAGGTTATGAAATTAACCCTTACCAATTTGGTAACTTACGAAACATAAAACCCATGAAAGAGGTACCATACAATTAATATGTAAATACACATAAATTAAAGTGTATTACAAAAATAATACAATTATGGTCATTAAATAAACCACCCAAAAGGTAATAGTGGCAATATGGCATGAATCTCACGGAAATAAGGAGTGAGATTAACACCCCTTACCTTGCACTTTCCTTTAGTCGAGGGTACATTTAACCTCCTGTACGAAGATCTTAGTATGTTATTAAATTATACCAGAACCATATTAATATTTATGATATCATACATGATTCATTTATGACTTTATATTACACATTTAATAATAATTTCCATGTTAAATTTAAATTTCGGGTAATAGTCGCTTTCTTTATCGTATGTGTTTTAACTTGTTACTCTTGGTTGTATCACTTAGATCATGATTTAAATACTTCCAGAATATAAAACATGATAAATATATCATATATATTTAGAATATAAATATGTATAATTTAAATATATATGAAATGGAAAACACCGTTTATGGAGACGGTAGTCCGTACGTACGCATAAACGATGTTTCTGTTTTCATATTGTATTGAACGGAAGTAAGTGAATAAGATATATGTAAACACGTAAATCCTTATATATATAAATATATATATATATCCAATAGAATTATTTTTTCATATATTACATACTTATTAGAAATATATATTTTTATAATCGTCGATTAATGGTGAACTTGGAAATGAATCTCATAGCGTTGTGGAGATGGTAACTCGTACGTACGCACGAGCGAAAATATCATTTTTTGATATTAAAATAAAATATAATTGGATATTATATCATATATACATAATCCTTATAATGTTATATTTATTATTTATATCAAATACACATCATTATTATACCCATCAAAATAATAATGTACTGAATAACAATTACACCATGACGTGGAGACGGTAAGCCGTACGTACGCATGTATGGTGACATGTCATTCAAAGGATGGATAGAATACTGAATATGGTTGTAACATATCTATAATAACATCACAGTATATAGGAGATACTAAATTTATTATTTTAGAATAGAAATAACAAATAAAGAAGACGTTGAAGAAGAAGGGAACATGAAAGAGGGTGGTGAAAACATTACTTCTTCTTCGGGTTCTTGCTTTTGATTTGATCAAAAGGGCTCCTTAGGTTGGATTTCTGATCAAAATAAGGCCTCTATGTTGAAGTGAGGGATGTTGAGAGAGTATTTTGGCCGGGGTGGGCTGAACAAAAAGGCTTTGATGGTGTGAAGAATTGGATAGAAGTTGGGTCCTTTTATAAGGGGGGGGGAGGGGCTCTTTAGGAAAAACTTAATGTAATAATCTATAATAAATTAATATTCGGTTTCTAAAGGCTCTAAAGTGGATTATTTATA
Organism: Viscum album; assembly: GCA_963277665.1. Classification (NCBI taxonomy): domain Eukaryota; kingdom Viridiplantae; phylum Streptophyta; class Magnoliopsida; order Santalales; family Viscaceae; genus Viscum; species Viscum album. Next base: position 1,479,177,875 of record OY728136.1, read on the forward strand.
GGTTACGGTGGGGATGGGTCTAAAACCACTCAACCAATATAATTTAGACAGGTTTGGGTCACTATATTAACCTTATCATTAAGTATTAACTCTTAGTTAATTAGTTTCACTTTTACAATGTCTCTTTGTATTTTTATATTATGTGGTTAATAAACTTACTATATACATCCAAGCGACCCCCATGTGGTCCATTAATGATAAACCTATCATGATAAAATTCCTTTGGCCTAAATTTAGATTTTTAGGAATTTAATATCAATTAATAATATAATATTTGTTTTAAAAACTCTTTTAAGTCAATTTTGACACTATTTGGTATTTTGTTTTTTTATTTTGAAAGTCAACACAACCTGATTACTTCGAACATGATACTTTTAATCAGCCCTAACATCTCATAGTCACCTAGAAAATTCTTGGATGTCATAAAAACTTTGAAATTATATTTATTTTAATATTTATATCACCATTTATTTGATTCCTTCATTAATAAGGTAATTACAGCATCATCATTGTGTCATAAATAAATTTAATTATTTAACGTATAAAAATTATAATTAAAATACCATTATATAGGAACTATTTTTATCTTTCTAATGATTATTTATAATTGAATTTATCTAATGTATAACCCAATATTAAAAATGTTTTAGTTTTTAAACATTGATTTTAACTCTTTTAACTCTTCTTTGAATTAAATAATAATAAATGTCATAATCTAATCCATGTGGACCTAAAGGGTCATATTTTATTCCAATGGTTGGTTTTGATCGAATTAAACTTATCCAATAGAATTAGGACATGTGTTAGGGTAATAATAATATCATTTTTACCCTTAATTACCCTATTTACTTTTTACAGTGGTAAATAAAAGTAAAAAGTTACTATTCACCAAATATTATTTTTATCTTATTGAACCACATTTTACTCCTTGATATTAACCGTGTCACTCATATTTTTGAAATTCCACTCACAAAAGCGGTAAAATTATGTTTTATGTGAATTTATAAATTCTCCTAGGAGGTGGGTAAAAGACGGTGAAAAAGTTCAATAAAATTTTTATATATCTAAAATTATTATAAACTGCCTCAAATGAATTACATTGAATTTATATATGTGTTCTGTATCTATTTTGACCTAAAATAAATTTACGTATTGTAAATAATTATTTAAATAAAAAGCCGGTTTTAAACAGTAACTTAGTGTTTTTCACTATTCATCAAAAATTGAAAGTTTTCATAAAAATACCAAAAAATTACCCTAAGCTAATTTTGATATTTCGATTTCAATAATGAAGTATATTTTAACAAATTCAAAACATATAAGTTTCATTTATTAATTTAAATTTAACTCCTTTTGTTAAAACAAAAAGCATGTTTTTAAGAAATAATAACTATCAAAAGATTGACAATTGTTTATGTCCGGTTTATGTGTGAAATTACGTACAATGACCAACATTGTATTAAATGGTAAAAATTAATTCTAAATATAATTTAAAACCACTCAAATTCATAATTTATCACTATTAATTATTTCTATTAAAAAAGTTGTTTTTGATTAATATTTAGTAATTTTCACTATTCATTAAAATATGAAAGTTATCCGAAAAGTACCAAAATTTCACCCTACGCTAATTTCGATATTCTGAATCCAAAAATTTAGATCATTTTGAAAGATAAAATGTTGAAAATTTAAAAAAAGTGTGTATTACTATTCTTAATGGCTACTTTGATAGATCGTGGTGTGTGGTAGAACTCGAAGTTGCGTACAACACACGCTACTGTATTATTCCATGAGAAGAGTATTGTGGAAGCTTGGGGTGTTACATTCTCCCCTCCTTCAATAAATTGCATCCTCGCAATTTATTCTCGGTATTTGAAACTTGGGGTTGACATTTAAAAATATCTTAGTTGAAATCCCACATCGAAAAATGGATTAATGAGGCCTCTATTTAAAATAAAGAGTGGTAAGTATGAAGGTTACCGAAAATAACACATACTTGGGTTCATGTAGGAAAACATGGATATGAAATAGAAATCTAACCATCAATATCTAAAGGAGAGTGGTAGAGGACATGGCTATGAAAAGGCCAATAATCACAAAGCCATAAATTTGTGATGATCTAAGGTACTATCTAGGACAACATTTTTGTTCTAAGTTACTTTTTTAATGTTGAGTAATTTATTTATGAGATCGGTAAAAATCATAAAAAGATATATTTACTTTATAATTAGAGTTTTATCCATTACAAAATTTCTACCACAAACTCTTCTTTCACTCAAAAAATAATACAACTCAAAAATACTCTATTTATCCAAATCGTATAGGGTTCCAAATATAATGAATTTATAATTCACATATCAGACCCTTCTAAAAAAAGAAACTACATTATACAATCCAAGGACTTCGCGTAGTCCAGTGGTAGGCGATAAATCCCAATAATACTATGGTTGGGGGTTCGATTCCCGCAGCTTTGTCCGACGCGAAGGGTTGGCACACGGTCTGCGTGTTGTCCTTTTATAAAAATCCAAAAATAACCTTTCATACTTAAGCCATTCCAACCTTTAGAGTTATCCAAAATACTACTATCCAAACTCACAGTCCAAAATTTACAAGGAAGTTAAACATAATGAGGATCCTTTTTTCCATATAATAACATGTGAACGCCTTCCTCATATATTCTTTTAGAACACCGCAACATCTTGAATTACCAAAATCAACCATCTCTTATTCCAAAATCACTACCTCAATATTATGACCATATTACGGTTTATCTTTCCTTCAACCATGCAATTTCCAAAAAATTTAACTCGATGTAGAGTAAATTTTCTTAGTACCATAAAATCTCATATCCTTAATGAAATAGTACTGCAGTACAAACCTTATTTATTTCCAGAACATCATTGATACAACAATTAAATGAAATAATTCTAAAATAACAACATAATAACACTAGTCATTCCTCTTCATCTGTGGTAGTATCATAACTTCATTATTATCCAATAGCATCATTTGCGGCATAGTCTAATTACTGGGACATTGGTTCGCATAGTGTCCAAACTCCGTGTAGATGAATAATTGTACATTTGAAACCTTTTTCTTACACTTGCAGTCACGTACTTGGTGTCCTTTTTCTCCACACTTATAACATACTCTCATTCCTTACAAGAATTTTCCAAGGTGATTCTTTCCACAGTCATAACATATGGGAAAACCCTGATTTACCTTTTTCCCTTTATCTGTACTTCTCTCTACCATCCTTTTCTTCTCTGGATTCCCTTCAAAGCTATAAGGCTCTGAGAATTATTTACTTATGTTATCAACAAATGATACTATTTCTTCATATAATGATAATACGTGGGAGACTATTTCCCTTCTAAATTCTTACTTAGGACCATGAAAGATATGACCCTTCTTACTCTTTGGATCATACGTATTACTGGAGTTCACCTTCCTTCTACTTGGTGCCATTTCTACACAATAGCATAAACTAGGTCAGTTTATGAATTGAAATGAATAATTCCAAACTTGTAAAACACCTTACACAAATTGAACAGTTTATGGATATAATCCATAATCATAAATTTTTTTTCTTTGAATATGTATATACTCATGAGCCCTTTATAATGGTTTTTAAAGAAAATGATAATTATCCTAAGAATATCCCCCAGGAGTGTCGTAACCAAGAGTGCATCAAGGTCCGTTGTCATGCACCAGTTCCCGTTCGAGTCTAGCTCAAAGTGGTTTTTTGGGTTTTACCCCTAGGTACATCTGTGCCAGAGCCGCCTCTATCTGCTCATATCCAAATAGGGATTTATTCCTCGGAAAACTCAAAAAATATCTACAATACCAAAATTCTAGGAAGTTATTCTATACTAATCTTCAAAGTCTATCTTAGGGCTATGTGCTCTAATCAGAGATTATCTAAATCTATTTTCCATCGTTTTTGCTAAACTTCCTCCGATACCAACTGTAACGCCCCGACTCTAGTTACCCAGAGTCATTGCATTATTTTAATACATTGGCATTATTACAAGGAATCACGTCCTGAAGGACCGACCAGTTTAGCAGTCTTGGAAAATAGATTAAATACATGAATGTTACATTACACTTTATAACATACAAAAGAACATAAATAATCCTTTATGAACACCATCATTCCCTTGGCTTAACCCTGCATATCAATCACAATACACTTCGTGGAATCCTGGGAAAAATAAAACATAAAAAAGGGGTGATCTCAAATGCTCAGTAAGGGTAAGCAATACAACGGAAACATTCAAAAATAAGCATAAATATTTAAGGCAATGTATAAAACTAAAACAAAAGCCTTTTAAACTTCAACTTCAACATAATATGGCAGAAATAAAATGAAATAATACCATTTACTTATTCACATGGATTTTCAACTAATAGAATAACCACATGCAATATCACTAACCACTTTCATAATGATGGAATGCATAATGCTGAACTTTAATTTCTTTTTCAAGGCCTCGTGCCAAGGCCTAGGGGCTAACTATAACCGGAACCCAACCCGGAGTGCCTCTAATAAATAGACACCAACCCTGAGTGCCTCTAATAACCGGACACCAACCCGGAGTGCCTCTAATAACCGGACACCATCCCGGAGTGCCTCTAATAACCGGACACCATCCCGGAGTGCCTCTAATAACCGGACACCAACCCGGAGGGCTTACTTTTACCGGTCCCCAACCCGGAACATACTAGTCCAACACATTCATCTTATGAAGATGATGAAATATAACATAATTTTTTTTATTAAAACTAGCATGGGAAATGTCAATACTTTAACCATAAACCTTGAATGGTATAAAAAACACATCCACAGTCAAACATATGACAAAACCATCAACAAAATATAGAATATTTGTATCATGATAAATCATCTTCAAAACAAGTTTAAAATCCATTAAAGAATTTTGACATACATGATATTGATTTGTAAAACTCTTTGAGAGAAATACCCCTTTTTTATGAAAAAATTTAAAAGTCACACAATTTAGAAAAGAAGTCATTTAAAGACATTTTTGAATCAAAGTGTCCCATACCACATTGAATATTTTTAAAGGAATTAACATTTTAAAAAATATTCATGTCCATATAAATAAATCCTTAAAACCATTTTGAAGACATGGACATTAATGAGAAAGATTTAGAAGAATAAATATTTAAAACGTTTGAAATAATGATTTAGTAAAAAGTCCCTTCAAAAAATCCCTTTGAAAACCCTTTCATAGTACATCGATATGGATAATAAATATTTCCCAGTAGATACTTATGTAAAAACAACCTCGGATTATAAAGAGGTTGTGAAATTAACCCTTACCAATTTGGTAACTTACGAAACATACAACCCATGAAAGAGGTACCATAAAATGAATATGTAAATACAAATAAATTAAAGTGTATTATAAAAAGAATACAATTATGGGCAGTTCATACACCACACAAAAGGTAATAGTGGCAATATGGCATGAATCTCACGGAAATAAGGAGTGAGATGAAAACCCCTTACCTTGCACTTTCCTTTAGTCGAGAGTATGTTTATCCTCCTGTACGAAGATCGTAGTATGTTATTAAATTATACCAGAACCATATTAATATTTATTATATCATACATGATTCATTTATGACTTTATATTACAGATTTAATAATAATTTCCATGTTAAATTTACATTTCGGGTAATAATCGCTTTCTTTATCGTACATGTTTTAACTTGTTACTCTTGGTTGTGTCACTTAGATCATGATTTAAATACATACAGAATATAAAACATGATATATATATATATAATATATATTTAGAATTTAAATATGTATAATTGACATATATATGAAATGGAAAACACTGTTTATGGAGACGGTAGTCCGTACGTACGCATAAACGTTGTTTCTGTTTTCATATAGTATTGAACGGAAGTAAGTGAATAAGATATATGTAACTACATAAATTATTATATATATTAATATATATATCTCCAATAGCATTATTATGTCATATATTACATACTAATTAGTAATATATATTTTTATAATCGTTGATTAATGGTGAAATTGGAAATGAATCTCATCGCGTCGTGGAGACGGTAATCTGTACGTACGCACGAGTGAAAATATCATTCTTTTGATATTAAAAAAATATATAATTGGATGTTATATCATATATACAGAATCCTTATAATGTTATATTTATTATTTACATCAAATACACATCATTATTTTACCCATCCAAATAGTAATGTATTGAATAACAATTACTCCACGTCGTGGAGACGGTAAGCCGTAAGTACGCACGTATGGTGAAATGTCATTCAAAGGATGGATAGAATACTGAATATGGTTGTACCAAATTTATAATACCATAACATTATATAGGATATACTGAAGATATTAATTTATAATAGAAATAACAGTGAAAGAAGATGTTGAAGAAGAATGGAACTTGAAAGAGGGTGGTGAAAACATTACCTCTTCTTCGGGTTCTTCCTTTTGATTTGATCAAAAGGGCTCCTTAGGTTGGCTTTCTGATCAAAATAAGGAATCTATGTTGAACTGAGGAATTTTGAGAGAGTATTTCGGTAGGGTTTGGTAGATCAAAAAGGCTTTTAAAGTGTGATGAATTGGTTAGAAGTTGGGTCCTTTTATAAGGGGGAGGAGGGGCTCTTTAGGAAAAACTTAAAGTAATAATTTATAATAAATTCATATTCGTTTTCAAATGGATCCAAAGTGGATTATTTATAGGTTAAGGTGGGGATGGGTCGAAAACCACTCAAACAATATATTTTAGATAGGTTTGGGTCACTATATTAACTTTATCCTTAAGTATTAACTCTTAGTTGATTAGTTTCACTTTTACAATGTCTCTTTGTATTTTTATATTATATGGTTAATAAATATACTATATACATCCATGTGACCCCCAAGTGGTCCATTAATGATACACCTATCCTGATAAAAGTCCTTTGGCCGAACCTTAGATTTTTAGAATTTAATATCAATTAATAATATAATATTTGTTTTAAAAACACTTCTAATTAAATTTTGACACTATTTGGTATTTTGTTTTTTTAAAAGTCATCACAACTTTATTACTTCGAAAATGATACATTGAATCATCCCTAACATGTCATAGTCACCTAGAAAATTCTTGGATGTCATAAAAACATTGAAATTATATTTATTTTAATATTTATATTACCATTTATTTGATTCTTTCATTAATAAGGTAATTATAGAATCATCATTGTGTCATAAATAAAATTAAATATTTAATGTATAAAAATTATAATTAAAAAACCTTTATGTTGGAAATCTTATTATCTTTATAATGAATATTTATAATTGAATATATCTTATGTATAACCCTCTATTAAAAATGTTTTAGTTATTAAACATTGATTTTAACTCTTTTAACTCTTCTTTGAATTAAATAATAATAAATGTCCTAATCTAATCCAAATGGACCTAAAGGTTCATATTTTATTCCTATGGTTGTTTTTGGTTGAATTAAACTTATCCAATAGAATTAGTACATTTGTTAGGGTAATAATAATATCATTTTTACCCTTAATTACCCTATTTACTTTTTACCGTGGTAAATAAAAGTAAAAAGTTACTATTCACCAAAAATTATTTTTATCTTATTAAACAAAATTTTACTCCTTCATATTAACCATGTCTCTCAGATTTTCGAAATTCCACTCACAGAAGCCGTAAAATTATGTTTTATGTGAATTTACAAATTCTCTTAGGAGGTGGGTAAAAGACGGTGAAAAAGTTCAATAAAATTTTTATATATCTAAAATTATTATAAACAGCCTCCAATGAATTAAATTGAATTTATATAGGTGTTATGTATCTATTTTTACATGAAATAAATTTAAATAATATAAATAATTATTTAAATAAAATGCCGGTTTTAAACAGTAACTTAGTGTTTTTCACTATTCATCAAAAATTGAACGTTTTCAGAAAAATACCAAACAATTACCCTAAGATAATTTTGATATTCATAATTCAATAATGAAGTCTATTTAACCAAATCAAAAACATATAAGTTTCATTTATTAATTTAAATTTAATTCCCGTTGTTAAAAAAAATCAGGTTTTTAAGAAACAATAATTATCAAAAGATTGACATTTATTTATGTCCGGTTTAAGTGTAAAATTATGTCCAATGACCAACATTGGATTAAATAGTAAAAATATATTCTAAATATAATTTAATACCACTCAAATTCATAATTTATCACTATTAATTATTTCGATTAAAAAAGTTGTTTTTAATAAAAATTTAGTAATTTTCACTATTCATCAAAATATGAAAGTTATCCAAAGAGTACCAAAATTTCACCCAAGGATAATTTCAATATTATGAATCCAAAAATGAAGTCCATTTTGATAGATAAAATTCATAAAATTTCAGAAAGTGGGTATTACTATTCATAACGGCTAGTTTGATTGATCGTGGTGTGTGTTAGAACAGGAAGTTGCATACAACACACGCTACTATATTATTCAAAGAGAAGCGTACTGTGGAAGATTGGGGTGTTAAATTTTTGATATAAATTAATTCCATCACCACAAATCTCACAATATATAGATATTATTTCATAACACCCCATTTGACCAACTGAAATCAAAGGTGGTTTTCTTTGGTCGTTGATCTCTTTCCTCTGATGGAAAAATATCAGAAATTTGTTCACCCACCAACAAGTCATTATGGCTCTTATCCTCACTCCAAATTCAATAAATTTAGTGTAATAAATCTCTATCCAAATTCCATCATGACTAATACAAAAATCACAGACTTGCACATTGTTTTTTCAACCCATAAAAATAAAGGGGTTTGATCATTCATTAACCCTTCTAGAAAATGTCAAACATTTACCCATTGTACTATAGTAGTGGAAAAACCAATAGTGGGTATAAATACAAAAATAATTAGGTGAAAGGACTGATTGTATTATTTGATATTGATCAATGACCATAAATTTTATGTAGAAAAAGGTATAATCTACCACAATTATCACAACTATAAAGATCAATAAATATTTATAAATTATGGGGATGATGCAAGAATGGAAGAAACCTTAAATCAATTAAGATAAATAGTAATTTATTGATTAAATAATAAATTTAATAAATCCATAAATAATATTTTGTACCTCGATTATTGATTTATAATTGGTTTGGAGATCATTTTCTAGTAACGAATAATGTTTGTTATGTTCCTTTCCTACATCTTTATTCAACATTATATTATTTTCAATCACTATTCATATGTTTTCCAATGCCAGTTAAGAACACTGTCCTAAATTACTAAAAGGCTTATGTGGATAACCATTAACAAACATCAAAAAAATGTATTCAAAATAGATTAGACTGGGTAAATGCATATTGTTAAAATAAATAAATTATTAATTATTTTATTGAACACACTCCAAACGATCACCATCAAAATATCATACGATGGTGACCATACATATTTCATGCATATGGTAAATCATGTATTATGAAATTAACCATTTTATAAAACTTGACATTCATGGTATCTAAACGAAAACGTTACATATGTGTGCATGAAAATATTTTTTTAATAAATTAGTTTTAGGGTCTCTAGAAACTCATAAACATCATTGAGTATGAGGATAAATATAGATATATACATATAAATATTCATTACAATAATCCAACAAGACTAGAGTTAATAAACAAATTCAATGATGTGAATTATTAGGTTGAATATTTAAATATTTATCTTTAAATCAATCCTTGATTCACAGTTATCATACATCATGAATGATGATATCTTAAAAAATGGTGGTATGTTGTTCTCTTCGGTACATTACTATATGATATGAATTCATTACTGAAGAAATTGTTGTATTTTGAGAGAAACTCTATCATAATCTATGACATATAACTTCTATTAGAATCAACACTATAGAATCTATTGATATCACCCATTGTAAACTATTATTTCTTTCAAATATTTCAATATCATCTATATTTTTTGGAGATAATGATGAATCTATAGTTTGATCCTCTATCCAATAATATGACTTCTCAATTTTAAAAATGAAATATTTATATTTATGTGTCCAAATTGTAATAAAAAGATAGTGTTTTATGTAGATTTTCTGGAAAAAAATTATATTGACTTGCAATTGATAAATATCAATGTTCCTGCGTATTATAATGTATTATGATTTAAAATTGTTCAATTACATATTATATAGTTCTTTGTTGAGATTATTTATTAACCATTGATCATATCTTGTCCTATGAAAATCGCTTATCTTTTAAATCATTCTATCTTTTCTTATGTTATATCAAAATCATTGTTCATGACAATAATATTTTTATATGTTCAATTGTGACTTTCATTTTGAAAAATGTATCCACTAATTAGGCTATATTAAACTGAATTTTCAAAGGATATGATTGTTGGTGTCGGTAAATTTAATATAAAAATTGACATTATGCATCCAATTAGATCTATATTTTGTTATATGAAATTTCTGAATGGTTTTCTTGTAGTAACCTAAAACTCCATTTTATAGAGGTGATTAATCTATATCATTTTTTTGAGAAACTATATCAATTAAGATGGTTCATTATCAATAACAAAAAATTAACTTCATCATACTAACATACTCATCAGTTCATAATATAAAATCGACTACAGTGCAATTAAATTAGCTTTAAGATATTTAACTAAATTAAAATATATATTTAATTTTATTAAATTAAAAAAATATTCCAAATGATTTCTTAAAATAAAAATAAATTGAAATGTATGTAACCTAATTAATTCCCAATTAAATAAATAATAATGGATTGAATATACCATAAATGGTGTAGAATATAAAGAATATATCGTTATTTCACACCCCAAAATTTTTGTTTTACATTCATTACATAAAAAATCAATAATAATTAAAATGAATACCATAAAAAATTAAAACAAAAAATTAAAAAAAAAACTTTTTTCCTTTTAGTAAATTATTTATTTTTATCATCTTATGTATCCAATTACAAATATCATTTTATTTTCTCTTCAACATTCAATAAAATGGATCAATTTATACATTTTACTAATAAAAATACATCATTAAATTATGTTTTATAGTGATCACCGATGGGTAAATATATTCATATCAATCTTCTTTCTAAAGAACAAGAATACTTACCATTATTTTATGTGGCTATCATATATACAGTCGATTTGAAAATTTATTCATCCAATAATGAGGACAAATATAATGCAATTATAATATTTATTGTTGTGGGTGATAGTGAAAAATTTGTAAAAATAAATGAGGAAATTTTCCACATAAATTGTTCTTGTCAAATTTAATTTCAAAATACAATAAAAAGTATACACACTGATTTACCTTAAAAAATATCGTCCATCATTCACTATTTCAAAATTTCTCTAAATGGAAAAAACATTAAATGTAACATCTTGATATTATAAAAGAATAAATTTTTTAAAACCTATTTTGGCACAAAACACCAATAATTTGATAGAATATAATTATATGAGATAGTATGATATACTTAATGTTCTAAATAAATTCAATCTATTATATAACATTATAAATGTGAATCATTGTGTTATCTTGCATCGTATGCAACAATATCATTCTTTGATGACACATGTTATTAGAATGAGTAAGTTTTATCAACTACTAATAATAATATTATGTAAATTGAAAATAAACTCATTTCTATTATATTTTTTGTTATGAATAGAAAATATAAAATTAAGGAAATATATGGTTGAATTTTTTCTTTACCAATTAATTATACATGAAAATAATAGACAATATAAAATAAATCAATTGTTTTAAAAAATACAATTTTTATACATCCAGAGGCATTTTTAGTTAATTAAATAAAATAATTTTTGTTTATTAAATGATATTAATAAAATATTAATTTTTTATATTCATTAAAATAGTTTAACATTATTTAAATTGATTTAATTTCCATAATATAAGAACAAACCCAATTTTAGGCACAATGTCCAATATTTTTCTAATTGGGAATTTATCAGCATTTTGATGGTTGAGTTGTTATAAAAGTAAATTTTTAAATCCTAAAAAAATCTCACTAGAAAATATAAACATTATGTTTTCATTATGAATTTTAATTAGAGAATAAGGTGATGTTTTGTATTTTTTCTATGATGTTTTAATTTTTTTATGAATAGTGACAAATACAATATTTTAATCAAAAACAAAAAATTTATCTTAAAAATTTATTAGTTTATATTATATTTTTTATTTGTTTGAATTATTTTTATAAATTATATATCCCATAAACCAGTTTATTTTATAGGAACGAATTCAATAGAAATCAATGGTAGAATACATTTCAAACTTTTTTGGTCATTTAATCATTAAAACACACTTTTTCATCGCATCTACATTATTAATTTTTAAATTTAATTCTACCAAATATGTGATTTTAATTTTAAAAATATGATCCCTATTAGTAATTATTATATTTTATATTTTTATATTTTTATATTCTATCTTTACAAATGTGATTATCAGAAAAAGTTTATGTTAATCCAAACAATTACTATAAAATGAGTTTACTTAGTGTTTAATCATAAAAATATAGTTTACAAATGACCAAAAATATTTCAGTAACCCATTGGATTGAAATATATTGACCATATGCACTATTATGTTGAAAAAGTTTCGTTATTTTAGGTACATAAAGTAATTTTGTGTTACCAATAGTTCTTTAATTTTTTGAATTTACATGAATCCCAATCCTCTTCCACTATAAAAATGAAATAACTCCTATCATTTATTCACACCGTCCATGGAATTTTTATCATAAAAAACTAAAAAAATTTATTCCCAAATTATAGACCCTCATCCATGAATAATTATTTTTTATAGAGTTAAAATTTCAAAGATTTATTGAAGACCAAAATAGGAAACCCATAAAATATGTCATGTTCTACTTAAAGAGTTTTAATTTTATTTCATCCACTACCTCATACGATTATTATTACAATTTTATATTATAAAATTGTATAATAAATAAAATTAACTTTTTTTATTTTACAGTAATTACCTAAGAACTCACACTCTTCCATCAAATGTGTCACAAAATTAGCATTCAAGTGTACAAAGGACTACAACCTTGTGAAACGATTTCCTTCATTTTCACATTACCACCTATTATAGTTAGGAATAATAATAGAAATAATATATATATATATATATATGATATTTACTGTCATTATAATGTAATTATTCTTATATTATTATTATATGACACATACCTCCGTTCATTCAAAATTTGTGAATACGATAACGTCAGTCATGTGTATAGAAGAGTACCGCCTCATGAATCGATGTGATTCATTTACACTACACTTGGATTATATTACAGATGTTTTTAATAATATTATTTGATATATATGAAATAATTATTATAATATCATTATAATATACATATATAATGCTAATTATCTTTCATTAAAATGAAAGTAAATTGGTATGCGCATCCATGGGAATATATGACCAACCATACCCGTGAATGGTGCATCTCATTTCCAATAAATAAATAATATTAAATACTATAAATATATATATAATAAATACTTTTTATATTTACATTATATTATTCATTATTGATATTATTAAATAATTATTCAAGTAATTGGAACAAACAAATAATAAGTCAAAAGTGACTAAAAAATCATTTATTACCTAAAACGATGAAAGAAAATAAAATTTATTAAGGAATAGTTAATAGTATGTTATAAAAGGTTCATACATGATTTAATATTTATTAATGATTTTATATAATAAGATTAAAAATTGGTAAAAACTAATATAAATGAGGTTCAATAATATTTAAGTAAAAGGAATGTGTGAGACAATGGATTTCATCTCAATTTCATTTCATTGAGGCATATTGTATTTTTATACAACAAGATTATTTTATATGGTGTATATACTACCATTGACATGTAAGAACATGATTAATTAATTAATCATAGTATTATCTTTTTCTATTTTATTTATTTTATCTAGTTGAATTTTAATTAACTGCAACGAAGTGATAAATAATTTTATAACTCAATTCTTTTTCATTATGATGTATTACTTCCTAGTTTTCGTTATTATTATATGATTATAGGTGTAATAAATGTTGACATTATATTTATTTATTTATTCATATTTTATGTAGATTTATATTCAATTCACATAATAAATTATTTTGGTATTCACTTCAATGTTATGATCATTGCAATGGATTACTTAAAAATCCCATTTTTTCAAGATTATTTAAAAATTAATTTCCATATAAGGAAAATAATTGAAAATAAATTAATAAACTCATTATATTTATTCATATATCATTATTCAAGATCATTATCGTGTAATATTACAATTTTCTACTCTTTTTAGCTAATATTTTATATAAATTCGGTTTAGGAATCCCCCAATTCATTTTTCACTTCATTAAGTAGTCAATTTTCTCTAAAAACGTGATTTTAAAAAAAATTAGTCATAATCATTTTTTAAAATTATAAAATGATTTATTAAAATAATATTTACACATTTATTATTATTTATTTCTTTTCAAATAAATCATGTTATCTTTTTCCCAAAAAGGTACTTTTTTATCTTTAATAGTGCAAAAAGAATTTTCTTTTATGTTGTATGTCAAGGATGATATTAGCCCCAGTTATTTCATTGAATATTTCCTTGAAAATTCACAATGATATGATTAAAAAAAAACTCTTTTAATGGTCATTTTATATGAAGGTTATTTGAAAAAAAATCGAAATTGAAAAAATTGTTTTCGTTATGAATAATTTTCAAATATATTTTTCTTTCAACAAAAACGACAACCATTATTATTACTCCAATGGGTATACAATATATTGATTCAATAATTGTGCATCTATTAGATATATTATGAATATTTTTACAAATTATAGTCTTTTTATTATCTTCCTTAATTCATTTTGGTAGTCATAAATTTAAAATCAAGTAATTCACTTTCAAGTTACCACTAAACATTAAATTTAAACAAAATATCTAAATTATTTATCATAGATTTTATTATTTCCTAAACCGTATACCATTTTGTCCTAAGTTGGGAAATTTGATAAATATATGATTATTTGTGTAAATATTGAACATTATTTATTATTTACCTAGTAGAGATTTTTTATAATGCATAATTTTTATGAATGAAATAATTTATTCAACATTCGAGGATTTCATTGCACTCGTATGACATGAGTGTGTCCCAATTATAGACATCTCCTTGATGAATTGTTACCCTATTTGGACAAGCCGATTGGATAGAATATATGGAATTTTAACCGATATGTTTTAATCATTCTTGAGAATAAATCTTGATGTTAATGGTATTGTATACTTGAGAAACATTGAATACAATTATTAAGCATTTCTTGCATTCAAAATTCAGTTATTATTGTCCATAATTTTCTCAATAATTTAAATCATACTGATTCATTTCATTCTCTATTTATAAATGAAATATTGTTTTTCAGTTATTTATATTTCCATACTAATTTTACATTATATATTCATGCATTAAAATTATTTAAATGGAATTAGTGTTTCGTTATTTACCATTCCATGTTGATTATTCTTATTTTTACAAGATTTATTCAACTGTACATAATCCTTAATATGAATTAAATAACACTCATATTTTATTCCATTCCCCAGGACTCTATGATGTTTACGAAGATGGATATTTTATAATATTCATGATTTAATAATGTTATTATATAGAATAATAAAAAAATTATGACCCATGAATATATCTAGTTTACCAATACTAAATAATAATTTGGTCCTATGGGACATGATTTACATGTATCATATGATAACGTAATTATAGTACGCACCCACTCGAGGATGTTTTTGTTGGGATAGTATAGTTGGTATTAGATAAGGTTTATTGAAATCCATTAAAACTAGATTAAGGAAACCCCATATTAGGTAACTTAAACTTATGGTATATATTAAGGATATGTATAAGAGATGATACCAAATTTGTAATAAGATAAGTATTATGTAGTTATTCCAAGAAATACATACATTTATTGATACTAAAGATTTATGTGGTTCATGTTAAGATGTAAATAGGGGTAATAACTCGAAAAAAGGTATGTTAGACTTGACATGAGCGTAACCTGGTAGAAAATTGGCCATATTGTACACCTGGTTTGACACGCCCATGGAATATGAATAGGATAATTCAAATTTTATTTATAAACAACTATCAAAAAATATAATATATAATGAAACAGAATGACCTCGGTTAACCCTTTGATCAAGGAAGGCCCTATGTGGAAATAAAACAGATAATGTAAATAAGTATTTTTCAAAATAAAACAAATTTGCATTGTTTTTTATGAATAGTATTTTTTCACATGATTCAGGAGACATATAAGGATTATATAATTTTTTAGATGCAGTTTTGAATAAATTAACATATTATTTTTGGATACCATCATGGGTAAATTTGTTTATGATTTATTATAATTTTATAGTATAAACTATATCTTTTTAGGATTTATGTTGTTAGAATCTATAGAGATTATTGATAATTTCAGTGAAATATATAAGGACAAAACACATCTCATTAGTGTATGTTGTAGAGTAATTTTTTTTGGATTAATGCCTTTATATTTCTAGATATAGTTTTAAAGGTATTGATAGATAATATGGTGTATATATCAATAACGTAAATAGACATTGTAAGAAAAAAATTGTTTTTTTAAAAAATAAATGAAATGATATTAAATTTATAATTTTATTTCCACGATGTTCATCATATTTTTTAGTATTGTATTAATATAGTTTAGAAAATGGACAAATTGTTTACTAGTTTAAAACTGATCATAAATTTCAAGGATATAGGTATTTAACCCACAAATAAATGATGATAAGGGTTTAATGATGACCAATGTTCTATGAAATTTTCTAGATAATATTTCATTATTTTTCCGAATCCATTTCATGAATAAATATTAATTATCATATAATAGTATTACCATTTAGGTTTATATAGTAACGTATCAACCAAATTGGTTTTTGAAAATAATTACAAATAGATAAAAATATTTTTCACACTTTTATAGATCTTATGATGTGTTGTTTGTAAATTTTCGTTATTCGGAAATAAAGAAATTTATAATTGGATATTTACTTCATCGAATAAATTATTAATGGAAGATTTATCGTTTAAATAAAGGAATAACATATGTTTATGAAATAGAATTTTACCAGGTAAATATATATTCGTATAGTCTTTGGTAGTAAAATAATTACTCAACATTATGAAAATGATCTTGAATAAAAAATGTAATATAATTAAATTCATATGAAATTAATCAGTTTTTCAATTATATCGTCAAATTATTATAGATTTGAGGCCCTTACAGTCTTTTAATCAATTACAACAATCACTCCCTATAATAATTTAAAATTTTCCTCCATGAACATATATTAACATAAAACCTATGTTCTACTTTATAAATATAAAAATAATTTTTATTCAATGGGTCCTTTGAAAAATTACATTCTCTCTTATTATGAGGATAATTAATTGACATTATTAAATTATTTTTTTGAGATAAATATCTTCAAAATTTTAGACACTTTTAAAACTAGATAAATGTTAAATTGTGAGAACAAATTTTATTTTAGTCAGGGAATGTAACACCAAACAAATTCTAAATGAATAACATTATACAGAATATTGTATCTGACCTAAAACAGCTATTGTAGGAGGGAATATGACATCTTGATATCGTGTTATATTATTACTATTATTTATAAATTCACAGTATGATATATATTGTAATGAACACAATAAAGAGTTTTCTACTGTTATATGAAATAATTACATTCTTCAATGGCTTCTATAACACACAAGATGAAGATATAAGAAAAAAATTAGTATAATTATATAAAATCAAAATGAAATAATATCTATTAAATTTATGTATATTAATATATTTTTTCTATTTTACAAAAATATATGATTTCATGCATTGGATAAAAATTAATAAGAAAATAAAAAACATTGAATATAAGGTAGTGTTGTTTATTAAAAAAATTATTCACATAATGGTGTAATTGATTATTCCATTTGAAGAAAATAGACTATTGTGCACATTAGCACTAACCCTGACATTGTGGTAGAGTGGCTCAAAATGGATGAGTTCTCTATTGCACCATATTTATTTCTTCCCAAATGCTCACATCCTCTAAAATTGTCAAAATCAAGGAGAGAATTTCATCGATTTCGGATTTCACATCCTAGGAATGAAACTAGTTAAGATGGGGATACTTCCACATGATCTCCCCCACTAAGGGGCTGAAAAATCGAGCCTAGGGTTCTGGTTCCATTTTATTCAAGCTTGGACTTATTCAGCTATGATAATGGAATAAAAAATTAACCCACTTGAGGTTGGTAAAACCATTTCCCGGTTGAGCTTAATAGTATATGGGTTAAATTGGATATAATGGAATGACTAAATTTTTATTGATATTTCAATATCTACTAGTATTCCAATTAAAATTTACAAGGAACTAGAATTGGATCGATTTGAAAGTTATATCAGGTTCTTGGAAGAGGATGAGTTTTGTTTGACTACATTTGAAAAATTATTTCTTATAATATATGATAATATCATTGAGTTGATGATCTATAATAAATAAATGCCAAAATTATGAAAGTAATGTAATATTATAGGTCATGATTCATCGAGTGGTAGATTCCCCAATGTTTGTAACTTCTTTTTCATGTAGCAACATGATATATTAAATTGTCGTAATAAAAGAAAAATTGAATCCATTAAGAAGAATGCATATATTCCTCAGTTGCAGCCTGAGGAAAACTATAATCCTTTCAAGAATTCTGAATCAATTGGAATTGATGTTTTTATTTACAAACGGAAGCAAGAAACACGTGAAAATGTTCTTGAGGAGGTCACCAAGTAATCAGTTTATGGGAAGGGTGGGAGACCAAGTGACTCACTCAACAAATTTGAAAATAAGATGAAATATTGGGATTAAATATTCTATAAAGATGTGGTTGTCCATCTACAATAAAAAATATTCATGAGTCTAGGAAGTGATTAAAACATGATGACTGACTATGTGAATGAAGAAGACGTACAAAAAGAGGGTTATCATAAGCTCTCAAATGAAAAGATGGTTGCGTTAGGTTATCAAATGGGTAAAAAAAAATTAGAATATTACTACCTAATAATTTATAATAATTTTGATTCCATTTAAAATTATGTGGTAGACAATGAGTGCTTTCAACTTGTCTCCTACAATAATACATAGAGTCTGGTTATGACCTCGGTGATGTTAGAGAAACTAACTTCATGTAGCCATAACCCTCCCTCTGATTTAAATACGGATGGAGCCATTGAGATACAAGATAATGAGACAAAGAGAAATGTAATTATATCTCTAGTTGAATAAATAGAGGTTGAGGGGATTATGAATCCAATAAGCAGATAAACCTATACTGAAAAATTCCTGGGGAATTAGTAAGATTGCACGGTCTCTAATAGCACAGATGTTCAGACATTACTTCAGAATATGTAATCACTTCTTTCAAAAAGGGGTGACTGAGAGGTTTGGGGAATAGTCATAGAAGTACTATTTATCATGTAACTTCTGTAGAATAAAGGTAGTCATAAAAATATTACGGAGAAATATAGGTAGCTAGTTTGTTGATTTTTTTTTCTTTCTTTGTCTTCACATACTCTCTTGAAGTACTATCGTTTTCTTACATTTAATAAAAGAGGCATAACCACCATCTTACAAAAAATATATTTTTAAAGAGTTATAAAACTTATTTAAAAAGTTTTAAAATAATTTTTGAATTATTGATTTCCAAATTTTTCTAGGGTGAACTTTTGATATTTTTGGAGATGTCTCGTTATTTTATGAATAGTTAAAAGTATTGGATTTTAATTAAAATCTGAAACTCCATCTAAATAATGTAAAATTTAATTCTTTTTATTAATTTTTATGTATTATGTATTATATCTATTATAAATATACCATGTCACGACCCGTCCTCGGGACCCGTGCCGTGACTACCCCAAGCCCGCCTTCCATAGGCCAGGGGCTGGTGACTAGCACCAAGGCATAAAATCCCGGTAAAATGGAAGTCATTGCCTTTGAAAAGTAAACAAGCACTATAGAGTAAGAAAGAGGAAAGGTAAACACTAAGTAAAAGCTGGTACAACAGTAAGTGCGGAAAAGTAAAGGGGTCCGGAAATACAAGCCCAACTGTAAAGTACAACTGAAAAGGGAAAAACAGCAACTGAAAAGTAAAGCCGCAACGTTGAGCCGTCCTCTGGAAGTCCCACCTGAAGGGTGGGTACATAAAGCCTCCACTGCTCCTCGGGTCCAGTCGACCGCTCTGAGTGCGTCCCTCCCAGTGGTCCACCTCCAGGTACTGTCCTGCTCCGCAAGCCTCCACCACGATCAGCGTTGTCCGTCGTCTGCATCCAACACAACGAAGTGTGGGCATAGCCCATGCATGGGTGAGTATAAAGATACTCTGTAGGGACCCTGAGACCCTCAAGGTCTCACTAAAACCAACAAAGATAACCACAAATAAGATCTCAACAGATAACCTCTAAATAGGTATATGCCCATACATAAACCTAAGTTACCAAGTAACCCATCACAATCATGAGAAAACACAGGGATTATGAAATCAACGGATAACCACCACCCAGGTATATGCCCATATATATACCCAAGTTATCAAGTAACCCATCTCAATCATGAGGAAACACAAAGATCATAGACTCATCTCAAACCAGGATTTTCATTATCGAAATCGTAACTGCCGAAGAACCTCTTCTCTAGAGTGTACAGTGGTCCTGTCACGACTCCGGGGTACTTCTCACTAACCTAAGACTATTGTAGTAATCCACCTATCAAGTACTGTGGGCCTACTGCTACAACCAAGAGCTCTCCCGTGCCGCTACAACCAAACGCTCTCCTGTGCCACTACAACCAAGCACTCCTCTGTCGTGGGTCTACCACTACAACCAAGCGCACCTCTGTCGTGGGTCTGCCGCTACAACCAAGCGCTCCCCTGTGCCGCTACAACCAAGCGCTCCCCTCTGCCGCTACAACCAAGCGCACCTCTATCGTGGGTCTGCCGCTACAACCAAGCGCTCCCCTATGCCGCTATAACCAAACGCACCTCTATCGTGGGTCTGCCACTACAACCAAGCGCTCCTCTGTGCCGCTACAACCAAGTGGACCTCTGTCGTGGGCCTGCCGCTGCAACCAAGTGCTCCCCACTGGGCTTTTTTTAACACACCGAGTCGTTCGTTCAGTAGTCGTCAAGTCTCAACCAGCTCTAGGGTTTCCGCACACAGCATGCTCGTTTTAGGAGGGTCCACTCCACGAGAAAAGAGGTCGATGCATCAACTGAAATGTAGTCCGGAGTTGATGTATCCCAAGATGTACCGTAGTGGTCACTGCCGAAAACATGGAGGGTTCCCGTACGGTTTTAATCATCTTCGCAGTCGAATCCACTGAGGATCTCTGTACAGTCATCACCATCACAGTAGCAGTAGCAGCCAGCTCTAAGGTTCCCGCACACAGTAAGCTCGTTCGGGAGGGTCCGCTCCACGAGCCGAGAGTCTGATACATCAACTGACTCAAATTCCAGAGTTGAAGTATCAAAAAGTTTCGTATCGTCAACAGAAACTCAACGTCACAGACGGCACGTCAATCAGACGTCCGGTCTGAGAGTTATTGGCCTTTTCGTCCCAGGGGCCCGGTTGGTTTTTAAGGAAAAACCACCCGACCATACTCCACCTGCGTCTAAACCTCGGGCGGAGTGTGCCAAAAGATCCGTCTCACTTAGAGGAATCCACCAAAGTCGATGACACGTCAATCGGACGTCCGGAGCTCAAGATATGAGTGTTTCCGCTCCGAGGGCCCGGTTGGTTTCGTGTACGAACAAACCCGGCCGAACCCAAAGTTTTCCGAAACCTTCAGTGCGATATACCGAAACGACCGAATCGATCCAAGGATCACATCGCCGCTGACGGCGCATCGTTCGGAGGCCCGTATCTCAAGTTACGGCCAAAAGACCGAAACGGTCCGAAGACGGGGGGTCTGGGCCCGGCCCGACCCGGTCCGGCCCTGCTGGACCCGGTCCGGCCTGGCTGGTCGGACTGGCCCGGATCGGCTCGGCCGAACGGCCGAGCGCGGCAGCCGCGGGGTGCTTCCCCCGCGGGTTGGAAGAGTCGCGGCCCCGCGTGGGGCCGCGCTGGAGATCAGCGGACGTCGCTTTTGCGGCATCCCACGTGAGGGCTGGACACGCGCGGTCGCGGGTCAGCTGGCCGCCGCCGCGGCTTCAGCCGCCGGCGGCTTCTGCGGTCCACCGGAGTTGCTCCGGTGGTCCGTTTTCATTCCCATCTGTGCCGTTGCTCCTCCCGGGTCCCGTTCTTCACTGCGGAAACATCATATCGCCCTGCGCCACGTTTTGTGGTCGCCCGCCAAATCCGCACAACAATGAAAACTGCGGAGGGTTGTCGGGCCGTGTTTGTTTGGCCCGCACCCTCCGCGTGAGGCGATAACAATCGGGAAGGATAAATAACACATGACAAACATATCAAAACAATTTTAATAATTTAAAATTGCACTTGATCCAAGTTCTTGTTTTAAAAGAAACAATCACGGGGATATAAATAAATTATTTCACAATGAACCCCTACCACGTCAAGTCATCGCACGCGCGTTCTTCGCGGATTTGATCGCCACGGAAGGAGGCGATCGTCGCGTCGCAGAAGGGCGTTACGTCGTCGCAGAAAGGCGTCGCGTCGTCACGGAAGGGCGTCACATTGTCGCGGAAAGGCGTCGCGTCGACGAACTCAAGTAGTTGGTGATCGGATATCATTACGGGGATGAACGTCTCGGAAGAAGCGTCGTCAATCTCTGAGGGTGACGGCGTTCTTCGCATTCTTCGCATTCTTCGCATTCTTCGCGAAGGAGGATGAAGGCACAAAGTTGTCAAAACCTCTCAACGAGCATTTTTCCAGAAGTCGTGCGTTGGTCTTATTTTATTATTACACCAACGGATTGAAAACAGGTTAAGAAACGATTAAATTAATTCATCGAATTAATTTAATGAATAAAACCGCCCAATTAATTCAACGAATAAAACCGCCCAATTAATTGGTGGGTTTAGAAAATAAGAAAACGCGTCAGTTGACTTTCATAATGACGGGTTTTCACGGGTGCGTTACTTAGCGGAAAGAAACGGTGGGGCTCGTGCGGGCCCCACCTCACAAATATCCTACCAAGAGGGTTGGATATTCCTGGATAGCACCCTATCCGCATCAACTCAGCTTAAGCTGCTTTAAGTGGCTTCATGTGGCTTCCAAGCGGCTTAAGTGAAATAAAATAAAGTTTGTCGTACAATTTATTTTATTTCTTAACTTAAAACCCAAAATTAAAAACCACAACCGAGCAAACACAACTCCGGAAGAGGCGTTTCTAAGCAAATACTGGCGCTGCGATTCCATCGGTGCCCTCAGAATTCGATTCTAAGCACCGGTTAAAAAGTTAGAAAAACCTGCTCGTTCGTTCAATGAACGTACCCAAGCCAAACTTCGCAAATTAATTCTGGGCACACAGGGCCTCGGAATCAAGCGCCGTCAGAAACTGCGTTCTTGTAAAATTCCAAAGAAAATTAAGAAAAGAATTTTTTTTTTGAAATTTCCGAGTCTTTACATACCAATCCATTCAATGTCATTATAACACATTATAATTTTTTTTTTGTAAAAACATATTAAATTCTTTTGAACATTTTAACATTAAAAACTACCTTTGTCATCATGTATTTATAGTAAATTTATAATCTCATTAATTCACTTTTTTGAGTTTTTTAAAAATAAAAATAAATTCCATAATAGGAATAATAAAATTTATAATATATGAAAAGGTGAAATTATTTTTTAACAATGTGATAAGATAAAATATATACTTTTTATCAGAGTGACTAAAGTAAAAAAAAGAGTTTACAGAGTGGTTAATCATAAATAACATGGTGAAGAGATGACCAGAAACTGGACAAAACCCCATTTGATGTCATTATGTATAATATATACACTATTTTTAGAAAATGGGATCATCATTGGAGTAAAACGAGGTAATGGATACTTCTCAAAAGTGTTTTCCTTTTGGTATTTTCATGAATCCCACTACTCCTCAACTATAAAAGTGAACTGAATCCAATAACATATTCTCCCCATAAAAAAATTATCATTCGAAACCTACCCAGTATACTTGCAATGTTTCATACATTCATCACATAGGAATTATTATGTTTTGTAATATAACTATTAATGATTTTAGTGTAACACTAAAGTGGAAACCTGAAAAGGATGTAATGTTCTTCTAAAAGGGATTTAATTGTATTTCCTCCTACACCTAATACAATTTTTTATTCCATTACTATATAAAAATAGTGTAGAAATATACTAAGTTATTTTTATGTTATGTATAATACCAAAAAAATAACACACTTTCAATAAATGGGCTATGAAATCACCATTGTCAAGTATGGAATACTTCCTCCTCAGAAAACCATGTTGTTCATTTTTACACTACCACCTATGATTGCTAGGTATAATTTATTAAATACTACTTTTGTATGTTATTTAAGATATTTATGATTTATTTATGATTTTTTAATTATCATATAAAACATTTCATCGTGGGTTCCATTTTTTGGTAATACGATAACATCACTCGTTTGTACGGAGGTTTATTTCCTCATTAAGTGATGCAATTCGTTCATGGTTTAAATAAAATATATTATAGATGGATAAAATAAAAATATGAGATATATTGGAGAAAATTTTGAATAAATTTAGAAAATATACATATATATATATATTATTAATCCTTCATTCTATTAAATCTAAAACGAAATTGAAGTAACATTTATGCGTACGTAGGGAATACCATCTCAATGAATAGTTCATTTGATTTTCTATCAGTTAAATTTATGGATTTCAGTAAATATATATATACTGAATATATATATTATTTAAATAATTTATTTAATTCTTTACATTATCAAATCATGAACTATATAAGATAAATAAAAAATGTCAAAACACACTCAAAAATCAAATTGGTTATTACTTGTAATAATGATTGTAATGAATGATTGTTAACGAATAATATGTTATATTTAATAAAATGATCATAAATTATATCTTAAATATAAATATTTCTATTAAATAAGATAATAATATTGTTAAAACCATTATACATGTGGTTAAATAGTGTTCAACCAAAATAAAAGTGTGAGGTAAGGGATTTCATCTAAATTTAATTTAATTGAGAAAAATTTTATTATTTTGAACCATGTTTTTTATGTGGTGTATATACTCTACATGATATGTATTTTCATTAATTCGTTATTCATAATTTTATATTATGTTTTAATTTTCATTATTTCTAATAAGAGGTATTGAATTAAAAGACACCATATATTAAATAACATTATAAATAAAATCCTTTTCATTGGGGTATATTGTTTCTTAATTATTTTTAATATTATATGATTATATTTTTAATGAATTATTAATTTATAGTTTGGTATTTAAATTTTTTAATTTAATAATTATAAATACAATTGAATTACTGTCTAATTATTTTTAATGTTTTGATCATTTGAGTAAAACAACATTATATTCAAGATTGGTTACAATTGAATTTGAAATGAAAGAAGTTATATGATAATTATTTAATAATCCATTTCATTTTATTACCATCTAGTTATTTTATATTAATTTAATTTTTCTTGGATACTTAAATTGTTTTAGAAATTGTATTTTAAGAAACTCGACATCATTTTTCAGTTCAATTGGAAATCCATATTCTTTCAAAAACATGTATTTATAAAAATGTTTTCAAAAATTCATCAATGATTTTGAAAATAATTTGTTAATGGAATTTTTACAAAATTATTATTTTAAATTTTTGTAAATGAATATTCTTAACTATTTCTGAACAAGGCACTTTACATGCCTTTTTAAAATGAGAACCGAATGTTATTTTTCCATATAAAGAAGGAATGGAATAACCCATTTCCAATTCATTAATTCTTCCATTACTGGTCCATTAATATATTACTATAAAATTATATTTATAAGTTATTTTCCTTGAATACTATTTTCTATTTTTTTCAAATTTAAAAATATATTTTCTTCATTATTGTTTTTGAATGATATTTCTATTTCATCAATGAAATGTCCCTTATTATTACTCTAATAGATATATTTCATATTTATATCATCCTAGTTCTTTTTTCTTGATATATTATGGTCATTTTTACCATGTGTAGTATTCATATTCAGTTCTTTAAAACATTTTTGTAGAAATTAACATCCCCTTAGGTTATTCACTATATAGTGACTATTTAATGTTAAATCATCCCTGTTTTCAAAATTATTTATCATATAAATAATTCTTTCCAGAACCGTATACCATTTTACAATACAATTATTAATTTTCATATTATTTGATTAATATGGAAAATATTGTTATATCTATATGATTTACTCAATCCATATATTCGGTATGGTATATTGTTCACGAATTAAATCTATTTCTCAATATAAGGGGAATTCATTGGATATATGTTGAATAGTTGAAACTCAGTTATTGAATTCCCTTTGATGCATTGGTAGTATCAGGATATGAGTCAGTTGGATGTCTATAATGGGTCATTCATCTTGTATATTTTAAACTATATTGATGAATGTACTTGATGGTAAAGAAATTGTGTACATGGTAAACATCGCATCCAATAAAAAAATATTTCACATATTCGTATTTTAGTTATTTTTATCCTTTAGATTCTAACTATGAAAAAGTGTTTCAATTATTTTAATTTTTAGTTTATTAACTAAATATAATTGGTTTTTAGTTATTCACCTAGAAAAATTTATTTTACCTTTTCCATTCAGTTGATTAATTTTTTTGAATTAAATTTGTATTAAATTATTTACTTATTAATACTGATTATTCTGACAGATTAATGATATCTTCCATTATACTTATCATATACAATGAATTTTAACTCACACTTATTTTTTTTTGATATCCCTTTGATTCCATAAATTGTAATAAAAAAGATATTAGTGGATATTCTATATGGGAAAATTTATTATAGAAATGAATGTAAATTAGGGTTTAATTTGGGTATTCATTGTAATAAAATATTCATGAATATATTTAGTTTACTAATACAGATAATTTTTTCCTATCTATGTGGCATAATTTAATTTTATATTATTCCAATTTAATTATAGTAGGAACTATCTTCTGACTACTGGTGATGAGGAAGCTATATTAAATCAATCTTAAATTTTTTTTATATTTAATAAATATTCCCCTTTTTTGATTCACAAGAAATTTATTCATTTTTTATATACATAACAAGAATGATTATATATAAAATTAAAGTAATAATTTTTAGATAACCATACACAAACTTTTTACGGAAGGTAGTTGATTTCCCAATAAGTGTCTGAGGTACTTTATTCAATACATAGATAATTGATTATATAATCATGAAAAAAACTTTAGATATATGTATTTTATTCTATATAATCTTAAAATATACCTAATAAATCATCATCTATAGATATTATGAGGTATTAAAAAGTGGTTTTGTTTTTATGGTAGTTGAAATGTGTTTTTTGGAATAAATCAATATAATATCTATATATTATACATATTATTTAACTATAAACCTTTTTAAAATGATTCAAATCAAGTTCCAGAAGAGATTAAATTATACAATATTCTCACATGATCTGAGGGTATGTTTAAAAAAATTTCATAATATAATATAACAACTCTCAATACTATGTGTCAATATTTGACCCTCTCTCACAATCATAATGATTAATAATAAATCAATGTTAATGAAATCATTTGAAATTTAAAATAAAATCACATAATATTTTAGATAAATCAATTATACTCATAGTATTAAAAGCTAAATAATTCCACTCAGAATACATGTAACCAAAAACATTATAAAAATAATTTATTATTTGAAGATAAATATTAAAAATACATCTGTAATAAAAATAAATAAATAAAAAAGAAACAAATTATCCAAAAAAAGAATTATTAACTCCCCCATATGAAAATCTTTCATTTCTCTCAATATTACTCAACAAAAGATATTATCCAATTTTTTTCAAAAAATAATTAAACTATTAGAATTTAATTATTAATCAAAGGTTAAAACCATATAGTTTATTTTGTTAATTTATGTGTTGACATTATAGTCCAATACAGTTTCATTAAAAATAATAACCAAAAATATTTTTTATTTTCCATTAACTCTGAGATATTATTTTATAAAATCATATTTATTGCACTATATTTCAAAGAAAAAATAATAAAAAAGAATATAATCCGTTTAAAATGAATTATTTCATTCAACAAAATTAATATGGAACTATATATTAGTACATTATCTATAAACTAATAGCCTTTCTATATCATAATAATTTCTTTCTACTATTTTTAACCTTTAAATTATTTGAGTTCTCATTTCCCATTATTATTTAATATCATAACAAATATTTTTATATTATCAAGAGTACAAATTGGATTAGTTAATTTGATCACGTTATCACTTTATAATTTTATAATTTAATTGACATTTGAGGTCTCTTTATATTATTGTGAATGTTGATCCAAGAAATGATGTATACATATCATCCTTGATATTTTTGTTACTCAAATCAATTAAAATATAATGAAACAATAGTAACAAGGAATATTTATTGAATGGATGGAAATGGAATTGATGTAATTGAATAAAATATCCATTTACAAGTGTTTCATCAAAGTGGATATTAATGTAAGGCCAATTAAAAGGATAAATTAACAGAGGGGGTATAAAAAATATAATTTTTTGAAATACAATTGAAACATATGTGACATGTAGTTTCAAAATTAAGATGATGGTAGCCTTGTGGATTCACAATACTCAAATATACAATTATTGGGGATCCTTTATAACTCAAAATGATGAAATATTGTACATTATTAGTAGGATTACTGAATTATTAAACTATTAAAACAATAAATTCTTTGATGAAAAGGTGAGATATAATGAATAGATATGATCCTAGAAATAAAATCATATGTGTGTTCAAAGTTATTAGTTTCATAATGATTACGAATACAACACTACATATTCAAGGCAATCTCTTAACTATTAAATTCAATATCTTACAAATATTTTCATCAATTTCATTGTTGTATGTTAAATTTAAAACAATATTAGAGGATAATCCATACACAACTGGAAACCATTAAAAATAATTATTAAAACCACCTTGAAATTAAACATGAATTTTTTTCATCTCTTCAATGTTTTTATGATAATATAGTATTTTGAATATAAAATAATCAATTATTATTAGAATTAGATTATTTTAAATAATAATATAACCAATTATTATCTATGAAATTTTATTAGTTTAAAAACTATTATTAGGCACTGTCCGAGTAAAAAAAATAAGAAAATAATGTCATGGTGATTTTGTATTTCATTTTACAATAATCAATCATAAAATATTAGATGTAAATAATGATTTCAATCAATAAATATATTGATCAAAATATAATAAATGAATATTAAATCATTAAATATAATTAATAAAAATATTGACCTAAAATATTCATTTTCATTAAAAATGAAATAATAGATAAAATTATATATATATTATCATTGATTGTATTATTTTTTTATCATAAATTTTTACGATACATAATATAAGAAAAAAGAAAAAAGAAAATTATAGATTACTAGAACATATTTAAAAAATTAGAAAATATTTCTAGAAAATTTCATTTCAAGTTGTAATTAAAGAAACATGGGAGTATATTCCAATTGTACTAAGTGTCACCGAAATTATATTCTTCAAATATAATGTAATATTTAATTTCTTTTAATAAATATGTCCCTACATGCTAAACCCAAATAAATAATAGTATCATCCCAATATTTACTATTACACCATTAATATTGAGATTTTAAATAACAATTATACTCAAAACAATTATCAATATAAATATCATATATAAAATAACCATCATTACTTTGATGTTGTAAGACAGAATTAGGTTGTATTATAATCATAAGAAAAGGGGAATAGAAAATAAATAATTTGATTAAAGAGACATCAAGTAAAATAAATTAATAAACCATTTTAAATTATCTTTGATCAGTAGACTTTATATAATAATAAATATTATATATAGTACACTTTGACAAAGATATTGACACATAAATTGATTTCTCTATATGAAATTATTGTATAAAATTACAATATTTTCTCTCTTATAATAATAATATGTTGTCTAATAAATTTTTTTATATGAATTGAAATGAAAACAATTATTTCTAAATAATTTAAATATGAAATAATTAATTTACATTATGAATAAATTGATCACACACAAGTAATTCAAACATGAAATGAAAATAATGTCAATATAAAAAATCACAATAGTGGAATTAATGTTCTATTCCTAATCATAAAACAACATTATATATCTTAATGTACATTATCACTAACCAGAATTCATATTTTAATTAATATGATTAAGGGGATTTTATTAATACATAGAGATTATTCTTCAATATAAAAAAATTATTATCAACATAAAAACCAAAAAACCACAAGTTTTTTAATATGAATAACCATATTAAGGTCACCATATTGAAAGGTAAAATTTATATTCAATTAAAACACATTCTAGTTGATTTAAGAACAAGTAAAACAAAATATATTAATAGTATCTATATTTTAAAAAGTGAATATATATCTAAAAATTCAGTACCATACATATATAAATTGTATTTTTATACAAGAGTCATGTTACTTATAGAATCCTTAACATTATCATTAAATTTTTTTATGTAATACACAATTAATGTCAATCTTATTCTTCACATTCAGACACAAATTATGATCAAAATAAAATATTTATCATTATTTAATTTTAATTCTCTCCCATGAAAGTATGCACTCATAATTTTTATGTGTTTACTTGAAAACATTTGCATCCCCTATGGATATAAAACTACTATGGTAATTCAACCTTAATGAAAATCTAATTTTCAATCATTTGCTGATAATGAAAATAAATATTTATAAAAATTACATCTTATTACTTTTATAGTACATTTTATATTATATCACGTCTCTAATGTCAGTGTTGTTGGTCGAATAGGCATCTAATTTTTATCATGAAACATTATTTTCATAATGTTTTTATAATTTTCTTCAATTTATACAATCAATCTATTATATATCATTAATATAGTCAGGAATTTTTAATTATTAAAAAGTATAAAATAATATGATTTGAAATATTTTGAATATTTTCATTGATTCATTTTTGTAGATCCATGAAATATTCTACTACATCTATAACCAAATAATATTAATTAATATTTATGTTAATCATATTTTCTGGAGTTAATTTCACACACATTGATAAAACATGGTCTTCTAAGCACACATATGTGATTCATATTTTCCATATTTTGATGTGAATTTGTAACATCCTAGTTAATTATATAATTATACATATTATTATATATAAATATTTATGAAAAAGAAATTAATTTTAATTTTTTGAGGACTTTATGTCTGATAGTGTACTCAACATGCAACAATAGGTTTCTTTTAAATCTTATGTTGCACAAAACAATGCTTTCTACTGAAAATAATATAATAACATTATTATTATTTTAAATTGTAGTAAACTCATTTCCTTTTTATTGGTGGGAATGAACATAAGTAATTAAAATATTATTTAACATTTTTTTAAATGTTTATACATTTATACAATAATCTTTTCGGGCATAAAATTGGAATGAATCCAATCTTAAGCATAGAAGAGACTAATATTTTAAAAAGGTTGTTTTCTACAATCTGATGAAGAACAATTTTTAAATCTAGTTTTATTCACTTGTATTTGTTCTATTTGAAAAATATAAATTTCTTATATGTAATCAGGGCATCAAAATTTATTTTGGTAGAAATTTTGGTAATTAATGAATAGTGAAAAACAATGAGTTTTAATTCAAAACTACCTTTTCGCCTGAAATATATGTATTAATAGATTATCATTGGAATTTATTTTAAAGAATATTTATATTAATATTTTATCATTTAACATATTTTTGGTCCTTATATGTAATTTGGCATTTAAATTGGACCTAAAAACTTGTTAATGTTTTGATAATTTTTACTTCTTAAAAACCCTCTTTCTGGTTTTGTAAATGGGAATAAATTTTAAATTAATTGAAATAATTTATTTGTTTTGAATTGGTTAAAATGGATCTAATATTTTGAATTAAAATCTATTTTTTTAAATATTTACCTTTTATTTTTGGTCTTTATAAATAATAAATTTGGTAATTTTTATTTACCACATTTAATGTAAATCAGATAAATTAGGGTAACAAACAATATGTAAAGGATAATAAAATTACAATAACACCATTAAAATCCTATTAGGTGAATGAAACTTGACCATTATCACCTTAGGGTCAAAATTGATTCATTTATGTGGGTTTTCCATTGAATGTTATGTATTTTTTTTAAACTAATGAAAGTGACAACATGTCACTCTCTTATCGATTATAAGTATAATAATATTAATGTAGTGATAAAAATGATGAAATTATGAAAATAAATAGTGTCAAAAAATATAATAAAATTATCTACCTTATGTAAATTTATTTATAATTTTTATGAATTAAGGGATTACTCGTAATATTGAGACAACATTGACACAATAATTATTTTTAAGAGAAAAATCAAATAAATGATATTATAAATACTAAAATAAATACTATATGAAATAATTAATGCCTTCCATGATATTTACAGGAGAATATGACATGATATAAGACTATTAAATTATTTTGATTGAAGTTACCTCTCTGTTTTGAATTTATTTAAATTCAATGATATGAATAGTGTGAAAATTTACATAATTTATGTTTTATAAAATAGTTATTTTTTAATATATTTAAAAAACATAAAATCTTTTAAAACTAAAAAGTTTCTATATTATGGTCTATATGATAATTATGTATCAAATAATAGGAAATTTACCCAATATAATCGAAATTAATAGACTCTTAACAATTAAATTTTTTTTTGTAAAAACATGGTTCTTACATTATGGTATGATTTTCATTTTTTGTTTTTTCTTCGGGTTTTTTTAGAAAAATGAGAAAAATATATAAGTCTATAATTATACTGTCACAGTGGTTGATTCAAGGTTACCCACCATTTATTCATAAGTTAACTCTATTTAATTTGGATGTGTATTTAGGGGATAAATTATGTATAGTCATGTTGGCAAGGAGAAGTGAAAAAACCCAACCAAACACTACATACTTCCTAGTACACTCTATTTATTCATGTCGATAGGCCCTTGAAATTATGTTAGAAAAATTTTTCCACCATGAGAACAATTAATGATATAGACTCCATGCATATGGGCTTACATTCTATGTTTTGTTTTTCTCATAAACCGATTAGTAGCCTCTCCATTGTGTATGTTGGACAGTGTGCTCACATGGGGAACTCAAGAGGAGGACCATAAGATCAACCCCTTCTCATTTGATCATCCATACCCCTAATCATTCACCATTAGTCTTGTATGAATCCCCTCGATGACTAATCGATTACTCTTGATCTATTCTTGGTAATTACTATTATAGAAGAATTTACTTATGTTTGAGTAAATATCCTTGTTTCTTAGTTCTATACCATTCTTGATTGAATTGGAAGTCAATGCTAGACGAGGAGAGTCATACTACGATAAGGTATGTGGTCTCATGCTAATTTTTCAGTATTAAGTTGTTTATATTTTTCATTGTGTTGAACACCCGTGTTAGGGTGTCTCTTAATTAAGAACATGACCCATGTTAATAGCTAATAACATTTATGTTGTTCAATAAATTTATCGAATCATGTTTGAGCTTATTTTTCTGAATTAGGGCCACCTTGTGGGTGCGATTTCTCTTAGATGACCATTTTTAAGCTGTGTGGCCTAGTATGCTGATGGGGATGACTATTTTACCCTTTTAAAGATTACTTAAATTGAAATTTGTTTATTAAATTATTCTATGTGAAAATGTTTGTTAATGTGTTGAGAAATTTTAATTCTCATGTTAGTCTTGTTATATAAATTCCCCCATTTGAGCTATAAATTCTAAAGCCTTTGTAAAATTTAATTAGAAGGTTTTTCTTGATAAATGTTAATTTCCCACATGATATTATTTTCTAACCATGTGATACTGTAATTTACATGTGCTGTTTACTTTGCAGAAATGCTGATATTCTGTGTTTGGCAATGAAAAATGATGAAATGCTTATACATCAGGTTTTACCTTGACACATGTTGAAATACTAATACACTTGGATTTTCCTTGACTTTAATATGATGAAATTATGTTACACTAGGATTTCCCTTAATTTGAATATTCTAAAATGCTATTACATTGGGATTTTCCCTGAGACATATTGAAATTGAATGACTTATGATGCATCTTCAATGCCAATGTACAAGCATGGATTCAGTATTCACTTCATGTGTTGAGATATCCTGCAAAGGTTTCCATTCTGTTTAATTTTTATAGGTGATTGACGAGCTTATATCATCCACTGAGACATATATAATTCAATGAATTTTAATTGAATAAATAACAAAAAATGAATGTAAATGAATTCCAATACTGTTTGGATGGGTTTCTTTTGGGTACAAGTTAGTTTACTACATTTTCACTATTGTACAATACAATTGAAAAGACCAACTCATAGAGTAGCAAAGACCTTTGGTGCTTTCCTACAGCTATTTATTTCTCACACCTTGTTTGGGTCATGTTTTTGGGGGAAAAAATATACTATATTGCAGTATGTGTTGATATGGGTAGGGCTCCTTATTCCTGTACGTGATTACTCCTTCTAAATAAGAGAGCATGGGAATAAACCAAGGATATCAATTCTACTAAGTTTCATTTTTTTCTACCACACATTGGTATTGTGTTTTACTTGTTTTTTTGTGTATCCTAATTTCTTTTTTTTCATAGAACATGTTACATACTGCATCATTTTGGTATTATATGCCTTATGGTTATATTTATCTTTCAGTATTTAGTTGTTTACTTTAGTTTCATATTGTTTACTATATTCACTATTGCTATTATATAATATGATTTTTTACACTCTGCCAATGAGGGAATAGTTTCCCCACTATCACACCATGGTCCCTCACTGCTAGTGGGAAACCTCTGTTGTTTGGGGAAATGCACTTGAGGCCATGTGACTAATAAGGTATGGGGCACCAGTTGAGTGGCATCCAGACCGTGGGAATTACAGGATTTTATTAGAGGTAATTTTTTAATACTATGTCTTACTATTTTGCGACAATAGACTGGATGAGGAAGGATATAGAATTTGGTAATTAGTTGTGCCCGGGAGTAGCTACCTCATGTGTAGGGAAAATATAAATTACCTCAAATTAAATTTTACATCTGGAATTTAATTATTAAAGATGATTTAATTTCACCATTGGGTGATGTACTTGTTTTGTGCTGTAATTATTGAAAATATATTGGTTTAATTTTGTTGAAAACCAATGAGATGAAGGTATTCCATCACATCATCATATATACACTTGTTATAATCACATGCCATGTATTATGCCATGCCATCTAAGATGTTTTAGATATTGCAAACTATTCTGATAGATATCATTCTATATATTCATGTTGTTGTGATAGTCCCTTGAGAGGTATGTCTATTGTTGTGATAGGTGTATTGGTACATGATATGGTCTAAATTGGATGGACGCCAAACATTGATCACTAAGGTGAATGGGGCCTCTTGGATCAGAATTTTTTTATCATGATTCATAATTTTATATTGAATTGTGATATGATATGATCTAAATGGGTTCAAAACATTATTTCATGGGATGTATGAGCCCTCAAATATTGGAATTTGGCATCCCATTGGATAGTTTTTTTTATGAACATGTGTTTTCTAGGAAATCTTAGGGTTCTGTCATGAAAAACCCAATATACATGGTGTGTAGTTTATCTTAACAAATTGTGTGTTCTTCTTGTTTGGGGGAGAAGTTGTTCCTTGTTTTATGATGCATATGTCATGTATCACATATACACATCGTGTAGTAACTGACCATGTAATGACCCATGTGAGAGGAAACATTGGCGGATGAGTTTTGATTAGAATACGTCGTGTACTCTCAGTTCATGCCTTATAATGTACCTAGGCAGAACCTGTGTAGACTTAGCTGTGTGGGAGTACATGTTTGAGAGGATGGGCCTCTATACACACTGTGTGCAGGTGGAATAGACCATGTTCTTGGGGATTTTAAATTCCCAGAATGGTAGGAGCACACGACCCTGTGATTGCATAATTCTATACACGGTGTATTCTTTCTACACATAGTGTAGTTATTTTTTTCCAAATTGGGGGGGGGTTCTAGTTCTATTTTGGAACTCTTGAATGGAAAACATGAGGATAATCATTAAAAAAGTCTTATTATAAACCCTGTAGAATCATCCCACCGTGAAGACCACAAGTTGTACGCTAGTATAGCAGAGACGATCACACTCCAGAGATGGTAGGCCATAGGCTACCAATAGAACCGTCAGTTGTTATAGTTGTGGAACCACCTGTTATACTGAACAATGGCTTTGATTCATTATTTCGTGAAGGTTTTTTGATATATATGTAGACGTTTTAGGGAGCACCATAGGCTGCCACATCTAAGGAAGAGGTCACATGTATATTCCAGCATCATCATCCGCCTACTTTTTCAAGGGATGGCAGACCACGAGCTTTGGAATCATGTATGGAATCATTTTTGACTGTCTTCAAGCATCAGGAGACACCTCTCGAGAGGATGGTGAAGCTCGCAAAATATATGATGTGTGATTCTGACAAGATATGGTGAGATGTTAACACTCTGGTAGGGCATCATCAGTATATGTCATGGGAAGAATTTTAGGCACCCTTCTATGATTATTATTTCCTCGATATGAGGAGGGAAGACCAAGCCTAGGAGTTCATGCGAGTAGAGCAGGGCACACTCTCAGTTATATACTATTCTTCCTAGTTTACCAAGCATCAGTGATTCAAACATATTCTGATGGATGATGACATATCAAAATCTAGACGATTCATGTATATTCTAATATTTCACATCCAATCACATGTGAATGTCTTCCAATTACTGTATGTCTCTGCTATTGTGAATTAGTCAATGATTACTGATCACAACCTATGGGAATTTAGGGGTGTGAGCCATGGTTGTTCAGCACTGATATTAGGTACCATCTTGAATGGAAGCAATAATTATTGTTTGGAGATTTCTTGTGATGATATGAGTTGTTAGAATATTTCTTCTGGTATCCAAGTGAGGTGATACCAATGTGGAATATTTGGGAATACTAATCCTCAGTTCCCCCTGTACCTAGTCAAAATCCAAGCTTATGGAAGGATTTTCCATTTACAGCGGTTCTACAGGATGTTTGAACCAACATCTAGTGAGATAGGGTCTACACCAACTCCACGTTTATGAGTTGGGTCATCAGCTTATCACCAGTCAGTGAACTAGAATAGGTTAGGTATTTCAGGCCAAGGGGGTGGTTGTGGCCTTGGTAACCAGACCCCACGATCTGAACCACAATAGGGTGGGTCAGCTCAGGGTAGCCAAGTAGTGTCTCTGGGCCACGCTACATGTCAGATTTATGCTGTGAAATAAACCCATAAAGAGAAAGACATCAAACCTTCTATTATCAGATGTAATATTATAGTTTCCTTTGTTTTAGCTTTTTCTCTTTTTGATAGTGGTACAACACATAGTTTTATTTCTATATACATTTTGGAAGTCCATTGGGATTCTATTTATACAATTTCTGATGGTATGATGCCAGGCACTCAATTATGTATTAGAATAGTAGGTGTTCCTTAGTGTAATGAGTTCCCCCTTGAGATTTGTGGGTGTCACATTCTAAAGAACCTCAATGTCGTAGATATGAAGGAATTCAACATCATTATCGGAATGTACTTGTTGTTTTCCTTTCATGATTTTTTTGATTTATATGATTATTTAGTGACATTCAAATCACCAAAGGAAATAAAGTTTCTACATAAGGGTGAATTGGATATTTAGGCAAGCTGGGTTAGACCTGAGCATCATGGGCTAGTCTGGATGATGTCTCAGATTGGGTGTTTATATCTCGATGACCATTGAATGCGTTAGGTGGATTTTCTTCCAGTGGATAATCATTTCAGGGATGTTTTCCTGTAAGACATTTAGGCTTACCATTGGTCTAGAGGTGGATTTAACTATCAAGCTACTTCAAAAGAGCTGAACCAGTATCCATTCCTCCTTACATGATGGCTACAACGGAGTTCAAGAGCTCAAGAGGCAGTTGGATGACCTGGAAGCTAAGGTTTTTATCCAAATCAATACATCTTAATGGGTTTCACTAGTCTTTATCATGAAACATGTTGATTGTACCCATAGAATATATATGGAGTACTTGAAATTGAACCATTTGATAGTTCAAAACCATTATCCCTTTCCATGAATAGATGACTTTTTTCAGCATTGAATAGATCGAGTGTTATAGATGATTGATTTGAAATCTGATATCATCAAGTACATGTTCGACCTGCAGAAAACCCTTGTACATCCTTTCATAGTAGGTATGGCCTAAATGAGTACATGGTTATGTTGATTGGTCTCAAAAATTCACCAACAGTTTTCATGGTGATGATGGATGAGTGTTCCATACATATCTAGAATCTGTTTTGGTGGTTTTCATGGATGATATCTTGGTGTATTCTCAGTATTTACACGACCATTCCAAACATCTTGAGATCATTTTTGAATACACTAGGAGAGATTCAGTTATAATATAATCTCGCAAAATTACTCTTTTTGATGGATTAGATTCAATTCCAAGGTCACGTCAACTCAGATACAATAGTATCAGTGGACCTAGAGAAGGTAAGAGTAGTAGTTACATGAGAGCATCCCAAGAAAATTTTTGAGGTGTAGGGTTTATTGGAGATAGATGGTTTCTATATTCATTTAACACATTGCTTTCCAGGATTAGAATCACCTATCAAAAACATGACTAATCAATTAGGGATGTTTGAGTTGTCATATTCTTGTGACTTACCCTTTCAGGAGTTGAAGGGACATTTGACATCAGTGCTAATACTGATATTTCTAGAGCTGGGGAAGAGCTACATTGTTTAATGTGATACATTAGGTATTTTCAGGGAGTAATTCACAAATAGCCAGTTTGAGTTGTTGTGGATGGGTCTCGACATGTGAGGTCGCATGAGAGGAATTACTAGACACATGATCTCGAGTTTTCTCCGGTTTTTTATTCTTTGCACTATTGGAGACATTATTTATTGGGAGAGAATTATTTTTGTGTACACAGACCAAAAAAATCTCAAATACATCTTCACATAAAGAGAATTGAATCTGATATAGTTATGAATGCTAGAATACCTTCAGTATTTTAATTTTAAGATTGACTATATCCCAGGAAATGGAAATGCGGTTGCAGGCTCACTAAGCAGGTGGACTTCGATAAAGGCAGTGCATGAGGAAGGTGGTGAGTGGAATCTTATGAGTTTGTTCTCTAAGATGCATTTAAAGGTGCACGAAAGAAAGGGGAAGACATATCTTTAATATTTGGTTATTAACTATACCCTACTGGACAGAGTGAGGAAGAGGAAGACATTAGATTCCAAAGGCCTAGTTCTACTGTAAAGTATGGCGAGTGACGACCCTCCCCCTGGATGGACGTTAGGTGAGAATGACGTTATACATATCTATGGACATTTTTGGGTTCTGGGGGATATAGTTGGGGAGACAATTCCATTGTTTCATGATTCAACTTGGGAAGTGATCCTCATAGTCACACATATGTACTGTTACTTTCGTTGTTTTTAATGGAGGCCAGGTATGAAATGGGAAGTTGCTAGTTTCGTTACGAGATGTTCCACCAGTCAACAGATGAAGCTGGAACCTCAGTTGGGATCTAGTATTTTATACTAGATACCTATTCCAGAGTGGAAATTGGATGATGTTGCGATGGATTTTGGGATGG
This sequence comes from Viscum album, assembly GCA_963277665.1. Classification (NCBI taxonomy): domain Eukaryota; kingdom Viridiplantae; phylum Streptophyta; class Magnoliopsida; order Santalales; family Viscaceae; genus Viscum; species Viscum album. Next base: position 1,479,218,229 of record OY728136.1, read on the forward strand.
GGTTAACAAGGTTGCCTAAACACAACGATGTTCTGTGGGTCATCATTGAGGCTTACGAAGGTCGTTCATTTCTTGCTGATCAAGGAGACCATCAGTGTTAATGAAATTTGAATTTTGTATTTACGAAATGTGGTACGACATCGTGGGGTCTCTCATTATATCATTTTAGATAGGGATAATAGCTTTACATATCCTTTTTTGGCAGAGATTTCAGAGGGTACAAGGTACATTGTTGCTTCTAAGCAAAGCATATAACCCTCAGACTGATGGGAAATCTAGGAATCCGATAGAGGTGTTATAGTACATGTTACATTCATGTTTACATGACTTAGGGGGATCATGGGAGAATAATATACCTGTAGTTGAGTTCACCTATAATAATATCTTCCATGTTATTATTCAGATGGTGCTATAGGAGGATTGGAATGGTAGGCCATTCCGATCAGCCAGATGTTGGATGGAGACAATAGAGGAAGCTATGTTGTGACCTCGTCTTGTCAGGAGACTACTGAGTAGGTCCACTTGATTATGATATGGATTCCTACTAAATAGTCTCATTAGAAATCATATTTCGGTCGCTAGAGATGACCTTTGGAGTTCGAGGCTGATAATTAAGTTTTCCTTCTTGTCATACCGAGGTAGGGACATAAGAGGATCATGATATATGGCATGCTTTCACTGAGTTATGTCAGATCTTTTGAGGTTATAGAGTGATATAGGTTAGTTTCCTATCGGATATAGTTACTTTAGAGATATCAATCCATGCATTACGTCTTCCATGTATATCAGCTCTGCCATTATCGCTCAAACCCGTCTCACATTTTTCAACATGAGGAGGTTGATATTCAGGATGACGCATCCTTTGGGGAGCATCTAATTTTTATAGTTGACATGATCACAAAGATTCTCTACGGCCATTCAGTTCCTCTTGAATGGGTTCAATGGTATTATGGCCAAGTACAAGACAATACATGGGAGCTGGAGGTTGATGAACATTCTTAGTGGATGAATTTATTCTCACATATTTATTCACCACCCTTAGAAGGGAAATATTGGGACGAATTTATTAAAGGAGGTATGTTTTTAAGAACTCGATTCTTACATTGAGGTAGGAAGTCCTTTAATTCCTTTTCCATTGAGTGTTTTTGAGAAAACAATGGAAAACTAGATATGTACTGGAATTAAACTGTCACACGAGCTCTTTCAGGGTTACATGTTGTGTAATCATAAGTATACACCGTGTATTTTGGATTTGCATAATGGTGATACATGGTGTGTAGCCTTGTCATAAAGGAGAAGACGAAAATAAAACTATACACCATTTATTTTATAGTACATTCCATTTAGTTATGATGGGAGGCCTAGGAAAGTAATTCGAAAAAAATGCAGCTATCAAGTGAATAGTTAATGGATAAAAACACCATGTATATGGGATTACAGTCCATGTATTTTTATCACTTAAAATTTAAATTTTCCACTTTATTCTATAGGATGGATATTTTTCTCATCGGGGGAACTAATGCGGACCACATGAACTTAAACACCTTATTTGTTGATTATCTGAACTCTAAATCGATCAATGTCCTTCTCATTTGAATCCTATCGGTGAGTGATCGATTTATCTTGAAATGTTCACGGTAATTTTTATTCTCAAAGATTATTTTTAAGGTTGATTAAATGACCTTATTTAATAGATCTATATTATTTATTCTTGAATTAGAAATCCAGGTTGGACGAGGATATTCAAACTACGATGAGGTATGTGCCCTAGTTCTAATTGTTCAATGTTATGTTTTTATATGTTTTGTTGCACTGCACACCCTTGTTAGGGTTTAGTTTTATTGAGAACTTGACCTATGTTTATAACTTATTACATTTTGGTGATTGATTAAATTAATTGAATCATGTTTCTGCATATTTGGATTGATTTAGGGCCAGCCTATGGGGGTGTTTTCCTTCGGATGACCATTGTAAAGCCATTCGGCCTAAGATACAGATGGGTATGGCTTTTTTTCCCCATTGAGAGGTTGTTTAAAATGAAATTGGTTTATTAAAGTTTTTTCGGTGAAATTTTTTGTTAAATCATTGTGATAGATTAATTATCATGTTAGTATTGTTATATAAATTTTCCCACATGATTTATTAAATGATAATGTCATGCTAAAGTTTAATTATCATATGTTTATTGATAAATGAAATATTACATCATTATTTGATTATTATTTTTAACCATCTGATAGTGTAATATACATGCGTTTTTTACTATGATGAAATAATAATATACCGAGCTTGGCCATCAAACATGAGGAAATGTTTATACATTGGGTTTTACCATGACACTTTCTAAAATGATGATACATCGGGCATGTCTTTGACTTTAATATGTGGAAATACTAATAAATCAGCATTACCTGATTTGATTATGCTGAAATGATGATAAATCATGATTTTCCATGACACATATTGAAATGTAATGATTAATGACGTGTCATCAATGCCAAAGCACAATCTTGGATTCAGTATTCACATCTTGTGTTGAGATGGCCTACTAAGTTATCTATTATGTTTTCTTTATTTAGTGGATTTATGGGCATAGGCCATACACCATGAATTATATAATTCAATGAACTTGAATTTATTAAAGAACAAGAAATTATTGTAAATTAATTATAGTACTTGTAGGATCGGTTACTTTTGGGTACCTATTAGTTTACTGCATTATCACTATTGTAAACTATCCCGGTATATACTCACTAACAGATTGGAACAGACCTTCATTGGTTGCTTACTAGGATTTTGTCTCCCACACCTTGTTGGGGTTAGGTTTTTTGGCCCAACGAAACTATATTGTTGCAGGTTTCGATAGGGGAATGGCTCCTTATATAGGTAATATATTGTTGCTTAGCAGCAGGAGAGCATGGGACTAGTCCAAAGCTTGTGATGCTGTTGAGTTTCATTTGGTTTTACCATAAATTGGTACTGTGTTTTACTTGTTTGTAGTGCATCATGTTTTCTATATTTTCATCGAACATATTACACACTACATCAATTTGATATTATATAACTTTGGTTTTCTTTATCTTTCAGTCTTCAGTTGTTTACTTAAGTTGCATGTTGTTTATTACTTCCGCTATTACTATTATTTATTAAGATATGTTTCACTATGTCAATGAAGGAATAATTTCCCCATTATCACAACATACACCCTCACAGCTATTCATAAACCTCTATCATTTGGGGAAATTCACATGAGGCATTGTGGCCAACATCGTACGGGGAACCAGTTGAGTGGCTTACGGACAAAGGATGTGACATTGTCACCCCAATTAAAATTAAAAGAGAATAATTATGGGTTAAAAAAAGATAATTATTAAAAAAATACATGTATAAATATCATATAATTGGATTGTTTCTAACTATCCTCATATTATCTTCAAAATATATGAGTTTTGGACCATTTTTAACCGAAATTGACTTTATATTAATTTAATATTTTAATATCATCCAACGTTTCGCCTACCCTATACTATAAAAAGGTACCCATTTTTTTCTTATCATTACACTTTCAAATCATTTTGGTTCTGCCAAGCCCTACAAAAAACTCTTCCTTGAACCCTTGACCTCATCTTAGAAGCCTCACTTATAGAATAATGCCTCTCAAGTAAGCCTTTTGGTATAATCCAAAAGAGGCAACCCCTTCTCTTATGTTTTTTACATTAATTTACATTCTCCACTCCCCAGTATATTATTACCAAATGATTACATAACAACACTAGTATCCTAAATATATGAGGATGTTTTTTATAATTTTTTGACCATCACTTACACACACCTCAATTTTATGGGTAACATATATACTGTTTATGTATATGGTGAATTACTCCCTCACGAAATGATGATTGTTAAATTTTTACCAAACACCTCTCATTTTTCCATTGTGATTGAAAATATATTGATATATGATATATATTATATTTCTTTTTTTCACTTTGATTCTGTAATTTTTATTTAGAGCATACCTTTCTTCTTCTCATGTTGTGTAAATACAATTATTTTATATGTGGAAGTATGGACTACCACCCCCTCAAAGTGATATGACTCGATCATTATATATGTTGAACATATAAAGGATGGTGTTAATGAACATAAAAATGATATATAATATTGATATTATACTATAATTAAAATTTAAAAATGTATCATGTGTTCCCATTCATTTAATCTGACAACGAAATAATAGTTGTGTCCACAAGTACGTACGTCCTATATTCTCCACGAATAGTGAATTTAATTTCTTATATAAAAATGTTATGGATATTATAAATATATATACACTAGATATATATGGAAAAATATTCTAAGGATGATTTAATTTTGACTACCTAAATGATTTATAACAAAACTAGTTCATTTTCAACTTAAATAACGAATATCGAAAAATTGTCCTATATGAATTTAGTTATTTATGTACATTCAATAAAATTGTAATACGTGATATAAATGGAATAATAAACAAGAAAAAGGTTCTCAAGAATGTATAAAATAACCTAATTTTATTATTCTAGAACATAATAGTTGTATGTGATGAGTCAAACTCATTGTTAGGGACATTATCTCAATCTCCTTTCATTGAGAAATATTTTGATAATATTCATATTGTTATATTAAATGGTGTATAATAAACCCTTTTACATTTAATTTTATTAAATTTTATTCATAAGGGAATATTTTTTATGAATATTTTCTTTTATTGAAAAATTGAATGTTTTTTAATGTTTGTGGTGATAACAACTTATCCACCACTGCAACAACTATTTTATATTTGGATTCCTCTACAAGATATAATTTTTTAATATAAAAATACCATAAACCATTTTCATGTATATTGGTATTTAATATGGTTTTGAAAAATTATTTATTATGTTAATAGCTTGAAATTGTCATTTATTTTTGAAATGTAGAAATAATATTTTTTTATTATAACTATTTTATGTGTTATGATTATGTTATGGTACTTGGAAATTTTAAGGGTGGTTACTAGATAAACCAATGATGTATTATTACATGATAAACCATAGATTTGTGGTTAGGTGATATTCCATGTATTTTTAGTACAATGATAAAACATGGACGAGTGGTTACATTATAAATTATAATGTATTGGGTATTAAAGCTGGTCGTATGGTTATTCTAATTCTAATAATGATATATATGGAAGATGATCGTATGGTTATTCCATTTATGTATGATTATTTTAAATGTATCCTTTTTTATGTTATGTGTGCTTTCTATGGATTTTATGGTAATATTTTGGTTACAAAAAAGGTTATGCAATGGGATTATATTCATTGAAGAATATTTACTATTTCAGAATGGTGAAAAGTATTAATTTATAAAAATGTATTCATGGTTTCCATGTTTTTGAATAGATAATAGTTTACCTTCATTGTGTATCATTTAATTTGATTTTTATTCTCATCACATGTCTGAAATATTTTTTGTATAAGTTTAAAGGAGAATAAAGTAAATTAATGGATTAATGAAAATTTATTCAATTAAAACATAAAGTGTAACATCCTAGGTAAATAAAGAATAAGAAATTTTCTAATTTATTAATATTAATGATTTAAATATTAATTTTAATTTAAATGGGATGCTATGTTAGATAGTAAACCAGATATGCAACAACAGATTTCATTGAAACCTTACGTTGCATACAACATTTGGTCATACTAAAAAATTATTTTAAATTATTATTTTAAATGATTGTTAAGGCCTAGCCGTTTTAATAATGAGAATGAACTGAACTAACTACAAAATGATTATACATATTTGCTAATTTTTCTTTACATTTATCCAATAAAATTTATAGGATTAAAATGTGAATGAACGTAATTTTAAGCATAAATACCTTCATATTCATTAGAAGGTCATTTTTCCACGTTTTTATGGTGAACCCCCTTCAAATCTAGTTTTTTTCAATTTTATATGTTCTATTTGACCAAATAATTTTTTTGTTTTGAATCAGGATATCAAAATTTTCAATGGGTAAATTTTTGTAATTTTCTGATAAAAATCATTTTTAATGAATTGTGAAAAATATTTTATTTTAATTCAAAAAATATATAATGTCCTGGACCTCTCTAGACCTTTCCTTTGTCAAAAAGAAGGCCATGAAGTGTTCTGGAGGGTAAAATGGATTTTTCCCACACTTTCCAAAATTTTGTAAGTACACGCCGTGTAGTGTGAGTACATGTCGTGTACCCCCTCGCTGGGTATACCCCGTGTTGAAGGTCGTGTCCTTGCCATGTGAAATAAATGGGTACACGTCATGTATCCCATACTACACACCGTGTAGTCCCTCCCCGCGTACGCGTTACCCTCAAACTGTGTGTTGACCAGTCAACGGTCGTATGCCGTGTTGATGTCATGTCATTGCCACGTGAAATAAATGGTTACACGCCATGTATCCCATACTACACATCGTGTAGTCCCTCACAGCAAACGTGTTACCCTCAAACCGTGTGTTAACTAGTCAACGGTCGCGTTCCACGTTGAAGGCCATGTTGGAAGCCGCGTGGTGACAGTGTGAAATGGCCGAGTACACGTCATGTACTAGAAAGTACACGCTGTTTACTTCAGTTTTTCTCACCTATAAAAGGAGGGGTCCTCTCCTCCTTTTCAAATCACTCCTCTCCTCCCCATTCCCTCGAGAAGATCTCTCCCAAAAGACTCAAGGACTCTTTTCTTCCACAACTTCTTCGTTCGAGCTCCAATTTACGATCCATTAGCGGCCACAAGATCTTAACGACGAGGAGGAACTTCCGAGCTTCGATTTGTTTTCTTCCCTTCGGCCTTTCCTTCCCAGCGTCCACCCGAGGAGGTCTTTTCGGGATTTGATAGAAGCGACGGATTCCAATGAAAGTCTTCTAAAGTTGATCCGGGGGAGCGTTGTGAACAGAACCTGTTGATGTAGGGATATTACCTACGTCTCTCTAAATTATGCATCATACAGGGTGGGTGTCCTCTTGTTTTCATGGAACACAGTTGAACCAATTTAATAAAGATAATAACTAGATTTTATAATGGGGATGGGAAGTTTGTGAATGCAGTTACATTATTTATATCCTTTGATAGTATGTTGTGAATTTAGTGGGCTTCTGCCTACTGAAAATCATGCTCGTTGGGGGCCTTTGCTTATGCAATTAAATGTTTCTATCTCCTTCTAGATTTTCTTATGGATGGAAATTTTATATAATGTGGAAATTGGTTAATAACGTAAAGTTGGCTAATTAAATACCCGGAACCCTTGTGTGATCACCCCGGTTGAACAAACTGAAATAATTAACATCTGGGTGCTAGTTAGGGATTATTTATGTAAAGGGGGAGCATTGTGGGTTGTGTGGATCGGGTGAGCTGTGGGGCTGCGGTGGGCTTGGATGTGGGTTGGTGTGAATGTTATGTTGGTGATGGGCAGTGGGGATATGATTAATGATATCAAAGTGATGATGATGTATGGGTTTCAGTGTTAGTGTGGTTATGGTGGTTTCCATCAGGGCTGCAGGGATGGGTTTGAATGTGAACGAACTATAGGTTGTGAATAATAAATAAAAGTAGAAGAGTTAATTAATGGTGGGGCATGGTAATGGAACGGGAATAATAATCAATGGGGTTGGTTGGTTAATAATAAGGGACTTGCTTGTGTTGCTTGTGTTTTCCTAAATTGATTTGTGGATGGCAGAGATACATTTTACGAACGATTGATATGGTTGGTTGTGGATAATTTCCTAGTAGTAAAGTAACTAATAAACAAATTCTGTTGAAACATGAAAACATAAATGGGGTTGGGGTTGTTTGTTGTATTCATTATTCGACATAGCAGTGTCGAGGCACGTGCTCAGTTTCTTTGTTTAGAAGCAATAGGTTGGGCTAGGTGTTTGGTATAAATATCTATATATATCTGTATCTTTGTGTTTTTTTGCAGCCCACCCACGTTGAGCACATAGTGTCGAAAACTCCCATTTCATGGAAGAGGGTGTTTTCCCCTTAGTTACAAGCTTCTTCCTGCTCCTTCTTCCATGGGCTGTGATGGCTTGAGGTGACCTTACACCCCAGACTCTTCAGGTAGGTTTTGTTTGTGGTGGTTTATCCTAAGACTCTTCGAGCAGGTATACTATTTTCAATGAATCCTTTGGATGAGGCCCAGGTGTGTATGAGAGGGATGTGTGGTTGTGATTCCCAGGTGTGTGCGGGCCGGATGTGTGGTTGTGAGGCCTAGGTGTGTGCGGCCGGGATGTGTGGTTCTTAAGGCCCAGGTGTGTGCGGGCGGGAAGAGGGTGGTAGCGTTAGGATGTTCTCTGTTAGGAAGAGCAGCAAACTAGTGGGAAATGGTGTGGGTTACCCAATACTTTTGTTCTTGTATACTACTACCTATTGTTATGTATTTTTTTGAGCATGGCTGGTGAGGTTGGGGTGGATAGATCTCCTTGGTAGGTTTGGATTCTTATGTTGTTCTCACGGGACATTAGGATGTCTCCCCACTATTGCATGAGAGCTTTAGGTTTCCCTACTGAGTATACTTGTATGCTCACCCTACATTTTCTTTCATGTTTCCAAGAGAACTACCAGGGCCGTGTGGGACCCTACTAGTCAGGACAGTTGGAGTTTTTGTAGTTTTTTACTCTTGTTTCATTTGGTATTGTACTTTGATCTTTCTTGTACTTTTAATTTGTTTCATAATTGTTTAAACATGCATGTGGGATTGGTTTGGGATTATTTCTATACACTTGTTCTTTTCTTTTTTTGGTGGTTGACTTGTCCTATCTCCCGATATTAAATAATAAAAAGGGTAATGCCTCCCATATTTGTGAAAACTCATACCCTTGGTGCTAGTCGCCACCCCGGGGCCTACAAGAGGCGGGACTCGGGGGGTCATTATCTCCCTTTCACCATTTCCAGCTCAGGAGGGGCATCTTTGATGGAAGGGGGTCATGACAGAATGGTATCAGAGGCAGATTAAGAGATTGGATGGAGTCTGGAGGTAGGCACAGTGTGGATTGAATGGGATGGTAGGGAAACAATGTTGGTTAATCTTGGTGTGGGACATAGGCTAGGGAAAACCGGATAGGACATGGGATTTTAGCCCCCCCTGTGAACCGATGCAAGGACTCTGAGCCTACCGAACAACCAAGTGAAACTATATTGATTGCAGGGTAGATACCCTAGGGAAGGTACATGCATCATCATGATTGTGTTTTACTTTATTTGGGTGTTCTGGGAAGGAAATTGAAATAAAAATGATAAAATAAAACCTTAAGAAATTTCCTTACTACATGGGCTTATGAAATCCTTGTTTACCATACAACTATGGCACCAGGATGACGTCCCCGGGTGGCTCAGACAGCCGAGGCTCAGCAGATTCAGGCGGTCGATCAGTTGAGGATTGAACGAGAAGAGGAAGATACCCAGTGGAAGAAGACTCTCTGTCCTTTCCAGCGACAAACCCTCAAGAAGTACGAGTGTAATACCTCGGATATGGAGACGGAGAGGTGTCTTGAGGAGATATGGATCGCTTTTACTCTGATCCGTGATCAGAGGGAGTACTGGGTTCCCCTAGCTACCAGTCAGATGAGAGGTGCGGCGTGCCAGTGGTGGATGCTCTACCTCGGAGAGAGTACATAGGCAGAGGTTCTGTGGGCTGTCATTGAGGATGAATTCTGAGAGGAATTCCTTTCTTCCATGATCAAGGCGGAGAAGCTACAGGAGTTAATCTCCCTTCAGTAGGGGAGTATGTCAGTATGAGAGTTGGGGATCAAGTTCAAGGATCTCTTACGCTTTACTCCGGATCTCTTTCCGGATGAGGAGTCTCAGGTGAGATGTTTGGAGGAGGTTCTTCGTCCTTTGCTCCAATATGTTGTCACCCCCTTCACCCTTTCGACATAATTGGACATACAGAAAAAGGCAGAGGTTGTAGATAGGATGCACTTGGAAGGAGGTACACCACGATAGGGGATCCTATCAGGTTCGTCGAAGGGGAAGGCAGTCAGTAGCAGGCCTCCTGTGACAGAACCTTCCAAGTTCAGGCTTGTGGGGAGAAGGACCCAACAGTTTCAGTTCAGATCATTGGGTCCCTGTCCCTTTTTCATGATCCCAAGACTAAATTGTTTCTCTTGTGGAGGTTTCTGGCACAATCAGAGTTGATGCCCGACCCGAGCTCAGTACGTTAGAGGTGGACAGGTTCAACGCCCGCCTTTTCAGCACCATTTGTCGGCGAGACCCTTCCAATAGCAGCAGTACCCTAATCCTCCGAGGCCAGACGTTACAGGAGGAGGCCAACCTCAGGGTACTCCTCAGGAACCTCGACCAGGGTAGGGTCGGGGAGGTGGTCAACATCAGAGAGGCCGAGGAGCTGGGCATGGACAGTTGCACGCAGCAGAGTTGGCAGCTCCGGAAACACCATAGGTGGTGCGAGGTACGATTTGTTTGCTCAGCACTCTTGTTTATTATTTGTTCGATTCGGGATCTTCACACTGCTTTGTTGCACCCGTTATAGACCATGATTTGGGTCTAGACGTAGAGAGACTTTCCGTACCCCTGGTGCTGAGTACACCAGTTGGAGGCCAGACCAGCATATCTTGTGTTTTATAGGGATATGGGTTGATGTTGGGACCACATCGATCTAGTGGGGATCTTCTTCAGCTGCAGATGCAGCCATACGATGTCATCCTAGGCATTGACTGGCTGTTTTCTATTAGTTCCGTTATCGACTACTTCCGAATAAGATTTGTGTTCTCCAACATGGATGGGTAGCGCGTATCTTTTGATGGCGAGAGGAGCTACCAGGTGGGAAGCTGACATGTGAAGCCTGTCCTATCCTTTCTAGGTGGGTTATCAGTGGTTATAGCTAATACAAGGATGATGGATGTTCCAGAGATTGTTGGGGAGTTCCTCGATGTCTTTATTTAGGAGGTTTTTACTCTACCCCCCTAACGTGACATTGAGTTTGGGATAGACTTACAACCTGGTGCATGTCAGATTTCGATGGCCCCTTATCGGATGGCACCTTCGGAGTTGTGGGAGTTATGGATTCAGATTGACGATCTGATGGAGAAGGGTTCTATTCAACACAGTGTGTCACCATGGGGTGCTCCAGTTTTGTTCATGAAGAAGGAAGATGGTGGCCTCAGGCTATGAATAGACTACCAAAGGTTGAATGAGGTAACGGTCAAGAACCGTTACCCCCTTCCAATGATAGATGATCTCTTTGACCAGCTGAGGGGAGCAGGGTGGTTTTTTAAGATTTATCGGTGATCTGGACATCCTTAGCTATCGGTAAAGGACAATGACATCTTGAAGATGACTTTCAGGTGCAGATATGGGCACTTCGAGTTTGTAGTAATTCTGTTTGCAGTTACTAATGCACTAGCTGTGTTCATGGGGCTTATGAACTTTGTCTTCTAAGAGTTTTTGGACCGGTTCATCGTTGTGTTTATCGATGACATCCTGATCTACTCAAGATCAGAGAAAGAGCACGTTGAGCATCTCATGGCAGTCTTGGAAGTCCTTCGACACCGCAAGCTATATGGGAAATTGTCGACGCATAAGTTCTTAACTCAAGAAGTACACTTACTTGGGCATGTAGTGTCTCAGCATGGAGTGTCAGTGGACCCGTCGAAGGTTGAGGCAGTTGTTTCTTGGGAAGCACCCAAGAGCGTGGCAGAAGTTCATAGATTCCTATGGTTGGAAGGCTATTACCGGAGGTTCGTTTCAGACTTCTCTCAAGCTGTTGCTCCATTAATTTCTTTGACTAGGAAGAATTAGGTCTTCCTATGGAGCGAGCAGTGCCAGAAATCATTCGACTACCTGAAGGAGAGGTTTGTTAGTGCTCCCGTACTTAGGTTGCCAGAGGAAGGGTTGTTGTATGAGGTGTTTTGTGATTCTTCTGGCCTCGGTTTGGGATGCGTGATGATGCAGAAGAAGTGTGTGATTTGTTATGGGTCTAGGAAGATACACCCTCATGAGCGTAAATATGCCTCCCATGACCTAGATATTACAATAGTAGTTCTTGCACTAAAGTTGTGGCGACATTACCTCTTTGGGGAGCGCTTTGTGGTCTTCTCAGATCACAAGAGCTTAAGTTATATCTTCTCCCAGCATGACCTGAACTTACAACAGCGAATATGGGTCGATTTTCTCCAAGACTATGATTTTGAGAACTCTTACACTGAAGTTAAGGGAAACGTTGTGGCTAATTCCCTGAGCAGGAAGTCGCAACAGGAAGTGGTTCGATAATCTGCTGATGCTTGGAAAGCGATGGGAGAGTTGGTTGCCTTTCACTTGGATGCAAGGGTAGAGGGTGTTAGAGGCTGTTTGTTTTAGATGATGATGTAGTCCTCCTTGGTGCAGCGGGTGGAAGAGTCTCAGTGGGGAGACTCCAAGGAAGATGTGATGAGAGATCGTATCGATCAGGGGATCGCTCCAGAAGGATGGTCAGAGGATAGCCGACATTAGATGCTCATTCATAGAAGTTTGTTTGTTCCAGAGGCGATATGTGAGGGAGTTCTTTGTGAGTTCCATAGCTCAGCCTTGGCAGTGCATCCAAGAGTTTCAAAAATGTTTCGAGGCCTGAGGGAACAGTTTTGGTGGCCCGGGCTGAAACGGGCAGTGGCAGAGTTCATGGCTAAGTGCCTAGTGTTTCAGCAAGTAAAGGATGAGAATAGTGTTCCCAGTGGTTTTTTGCATCCCTTGGAGGTCCCCAAGTAGAAATGGGAAGACATCTCAATGGATTTCGTCACAGTGATACAAAAATCTCAGGGTGGTTATGATGCTATCTGGGTAGTGGTGGATCGATTGACGAAATCAGCTCACTTCTTAGCAATTAAGGATTCTGGCCCGGTGAGTACCTTAGCACCAAGGTACGTAGATGAGGTGGTGTGTTTGAATGAAGTTATGAATTCTATCATCTCAAATCGGGATACTTGGTTCACCTCACGAGTCTGGAAGGGGTTACAACATGTTTTTGGCAACCAGCTATGCCTTAGCACTGCTTTCCACCCTCAAACTGATGGGAAGACAGAGCGGACTATCCATACGTTGGTGGAAATGTTGCGACCATGTGTTATGGATTGCAGAGGATCATGGCTGTGACACTTTCCTTTAGTATTGTTTTCCTACAACAACAACTTCCACTATACTATTAGCATAGCACCATTTGAGGCTTTTTATGGAAGTCCATGTTGTTCACCCATTTGATGGGCATAGGTTGGTGAGACAGGTGCTCTTGGGCCACAGGTAGTATATAGCACCATAGAGAAATTCCAGCTTGTGCGTGAGAGGATGAAAGCGGCTCAGGACAGATAGAAGCCTTATACTGATCTTCAGAGGAGGACCTTGGAGTTCCAGGTGGGAGATCATGTGTTCTTGATGGTTTCCCCTCAACGGGGGAAACAAAGGTTTAGGAAAGTGAGTAAGCTCTCCCCTAGGTTCATTGGACATTTCGAGGTGCTGAGGCGAGTTGGCGAGGTGGAATATCAGCTAGCCCTGCCACCTTAGTTGGAGAAGGTTCATGATGTCTTCCACATCACTCAGCTTCATTGGTACATGCACGACGAATCTCATGTTATCGAATGGGGATAGTTAGATATGAGAGATGATGCGACCTTCGAGGAACGACAAGTCAGAATCGAGGATCGTAAAGAGATGGTGCTTCGTGGATGAACCATTCCCTTGGTTCATGTGTTATGGAGGCATGGCGGCCTCGAGGAGAGCACTAGAGAGCGGGAGGCCAGATGCACGCTCAGTACCCGGAGTTGTTCTGACTTGTGTGTTTCTTTGTTCTTCTGAGCTTTTTTGATGTTATCCTCTGTACCTTTGATATGTGGGATGCTCGGCTTGTCCGTTGTGAGACCTTTTGTTTCCTTGTTCTCTAGAAATGTGTAGCATGTCCGGATGTGTGGGGAAATGGAAAAACCTGATCCTTAATCGAGACGCATTAATGCGGATGCGATTGAACCTGTGCGGGCAATTCAGTGCTACCTAAAGCGGATAATATCTCAACATAGGAGAAGGAATTTCCCCAAACCACGTGTTCAGGTAGTGTTTTGGTTGTGTGGTGTTGGGGGTAGTGCAAGTTGAAAAATCCTGATATGTGGAAGTGGGAATACCCAATTCTAAATTGAGACGCATTAATGAGGATGCAATTAAACCCGTGCAGGCAAGTCAGTGCTACCTAAAGCGGATAATATCTCGACATAGGAGAAGGAATTCTGAACACATATGATTAGGGTTGTTGGATGGGTTCCTGTTATAACAAGATCCCTAATAGGTATCTTGTTGGGTTCATATGGGTTGGTTTTAATTCTCGGGGATGAGAATGTTTTAGGAGGTATTTGATTTAATGTCATGGACCTCTCCAGCCCTTTCCTTTGTAAAAAAGAAGGTCATGAAGTGTTCTGGAGGTTAAAATGGACTATTCCCACACTTTCCAGAATTTTGTAAGTACATGCTGTGTAGTGTGAGTACACGCCGCGTACCCCCTCTCCGGGTATACCCCATGTTGAAGTTCGTGTCCTTTCCATGTGAAATAAATGCGTACATGCAGTGTATTCCATACTACACGCTGTGTAGTCCCTCCTCGCGTACGCATTACCCTCAAAACTTGTGTTGACCAGTCAACAGTTGTGTTCCATGATGATGTTGTGTCCTTGCTGCGTGAAATAAATGGTTACACACCATGTATCCCATACTACAAGCCATGTAGTCCCTCCCAGCGTATGCAGTAACCTCAAACCGTGTGTTAACCAGTCAATGGCTGCTTTCCGCATTGAAGGCTGTGTTTTGAAGCCATGTGGTGACCGTCTGAAATGGCCGAGTACACGCCGTGTACTAGAAAGTAAAAGCTGTGTGCTTTTTTTCTCGCCTATAAAAGGAGGGGTCCTCTCCTCCTTTTCAAATCACTCCTTTCCTCCCCATTCCCTCGAGTAGAGATCTCCCAAAAGACTCGAAGGCTCTTTTCTTCCACAACATCTTCGTCCGAGCCCCGATTTACGATCCGTCAGCGGCCATGGGATCATAACGATGATGCGTAACTTATGAGATTGGATTTATTTTCTTCCCTTCATCCTTTCCTTCTCAGCTTCCACTTTAGTAGGTTTTTTTGGGATTTTACAGAACCAACGGACACCGACGAACATCTTCTAAAGTTGATCTGGGGGAGCGTTGTGATCAAAACCTATTGAGGTAGGGATCTTACCTTAGTCTCTCTAAATTGTGCATCATACGGGGTGGGTGTCCTCTTGTTTTCATGAAACAAAGTTGAACCAGTTTAATAAAGATAATAATTGGCTTATATAACGGGGATGGGATGTTTTTTAATACAGTTACATTATTTATATCCTGTGATATTATGTTGTGAATTGAATGGGCTTCTTCCTACTAAAAATCATGGTCGTTGGGGGCCTTTTCCTACACAATTAAATGGTTCCCTCTCCTTCAAGATTTTCTTATGGATGGAAATTTTATTTAATGTGGAAATTGGTTAATCAAGTAATGTTGGATGATTAAATACCTGTAACCCTTGTGTGCTCACACCCGGTTGAATAAATTGAAATAATAAACATGTGGTTGCTGGTTAGGGCTTATTTATGTGAAGGGGGTTCTTTGTGGGTTGTGGAGGATCGGGTGAGAAGTGGGGTTGCAGTTGGCTTCATTGTGGGTTGGTTTGAATGCTATGTTGATGATGGGTAGCAGGTGTGTGAGAAATGGTATCAAAGGGATGATGATGTATGGGTTTCCGTGTAAATGTGGTTATGGTGGTTGGCAGCGGGGCTACAGAGATGGATTTGAATGTGAACGAACTATGGGTTGTGAATAACTAATAAAATTAGAAGAGTTAATGAATGGTGGGGCATGGTAATGGAACGGGAATAATAATCAATGGGGTTGATTGGTTAATAAGAAGGGACTTTCTTGTGTTGCTTGTGTTTTCCAAACTCGATTTGTGGATGGCAGGGATACGTTTTACGAACGATTGATATGGTTGGTTGTGTATAATTTCCTAGTACTTAAGGAACTAATAAACTAATTCTGTTGAAACATGAACACCTAAATGGGGTTGGGGTTGTTTGTTGTATGCATTCTTCGACATTGCAGTGTCAGGGCACGTGCTCAGTTTCTTTGTTTAGAAGCCATAGGTTGGGCTGTGTGTTTGGTATATATATATATATCAGTATCTTTGTGTTTTGTTGCACCCCACCCATGTTGAGCACTTAGTGCCGAACACTCCCATTTCATGGGAGAGGCTGTTTTCAACATAGTTACTAGACCTTCATGCTCCTTCTTCTATAGTTTGTGATGGGTTGAGGTGACCTTAAACCCAAAAATCATCGTGTAGGTTTCGTTTGGGGTGGTTTAGCCCAAGAATATTCATGTAGGTTTACGGTTTCCCAAGAATCCTCGGGACATGGCCCAGGTGTGTGTGGGCGGCATGTGTGGTTGTGAGGCCCAGGTGTGTGCGGGCGGGATGTGTGGTTGTGAGGACCAGGTGTGTGCCGACAGGATGTGTGGTTCTTGAAGCCCAGGTGTGTGCGGGCGGGAAGAGTGTGGTAGCGTCAGGACGTTCACCGATATGAATAGTAGGAAACTAGTGGGAAATTATACGGGGTACCCAATACTCTTGTTCTTATATACTACTACCTGTTGTTATGTATTTTTGGTGAGCATGGCTGGTAGGGTTGGGGTGGATAGATCTCCTTGTTAGGTTTGGATTCTTCTGTTGTTCTCATGGGACATTAGGATGTCTCCCCACTTGTGCACGAGAGATTTAGGTTTCCCTCATGAGTATACTTGTATGCTCACCCTACTTTTACATTCAGGTTTCCAGGAGGACTACCAGGGCCGTGCGAGACCATACTAGTCGGGACAGTTGGTGTTGTTGCAGTTTTTGTACTCTTGTTTCTTTTGTTATTGTAATTTGAACATTCTTGTACTTGTACTTTGTTTCATAATTGTTTAAACATGCATGTGGGATTGGTTTTGGTTTATTTCTATACACTTGTTCTTTTCCTTTTTGGTGGTTGACTTGTCCTATCTCCTGATATTAAATAATAAAAAGGGTAATGCCTCCCATATTTGTGAAAACTCATACCCTTGGTGCTAGTCTCCACCCCAGGGCCTACTGGAGGCGGAACTCGTGGGTAATTATCTCCCTTTCACTATTGCCAGCTCAGGAGGGGCATCTTTGATGGAAGTGGGTCGTGACAACATCCCTATAATCTAAATTATTTATATGGATAGATTATCTTTTTAATTGGTTTTAAAGTATAACTAGATTATATTTTTACAATCTAATACAGTGTTTGTCATTTGATGTATTTTAACTTTGAAATTAGAAATCAGTAACTGTCATCTTTTGATAGTTATTATTTCTTACAAACACACTTTTTGTTTTGACAATGGGAATAAATTTTATTTTAATTAATTTGATATCTATTTTTGGAATTTTAAAAAATAGTCATAATTTTTTAATTTGGAATATAAAATAAATCTTAAGCTGAATTTTTGGAATTTTTCTAAAAACCAACAATTTTTGATTAATAGTGAAAACACTGAATAGAAGTTAAAGCACGACTATTTTATTTAAAGAATATTTATTGCTTCTGATAATTGAATTTAAAAAATCCAACATACATGGTTAATATTAGTATGTTAAATGTTGTTCAAAGAAATGAAAATAATTTTCGGTGAAAAGTAACTTTTGACTTTTATTTATCGCGGTTAAAGATAAATAGGGTAATTCAACGTAAAAATAATATTATAATAATATAAAATTAACTTAACATGTGTCCTTATGATATTGGATGATACATTTTCGACCAGTGGTATCCTTGGGTCGATTTGGTGACCCCCTGATGCCACATAAGAGTGATAATTACACTTTATATTAATAAATTTAATGTAAAGATAAAAAGGACTTAAACATATATTTTTTAGTAAATCAGTTTTTACATTGGGTTATATAAGTTATCATTTAGGTCCACAAGGAGGAATACCCTGGGAGGGGGGTGAATCAGGGTATGACTAATTTAAAATTAAAGCCCATTTGGATCTTGTTTCGCTGTTAAGAAAAACACTCTTCTCTGTCTCTCTCTCTCTTGTTGCATGATATAAACAGAAACTAAAGCAAACACATGACACACCAATTTTACTTGGGTCCCCACTAAGGGCTACGTCCAAGGAGCATACACCGACAGGTTGTCGGTCGTACCAAATTCCACTATACTTCACTAGCTGTGGATTTCAAGATTTGGGCACATTCACTCTGCCCCAGGCTCACTGCCTTTACAATGTTTAGGGTCAGATCACTGCATTCCCAAGGGTCACTCCCTGTTTCTCTCTCTCTGGATCATTGCCGGTGGAGAGGATCACCTTCTTCCTCTTAATTCGCTCACTGCTCTTGAAAGAGACCACTCACAGTTTATAGACCTATAGGTCTCTTCATTTTCATGAAGGAATGCATCTTCCCCTGTATGTAGATGCTCTATTGAAGTCCAACTTTCCCCCATAGATGAATATCTATTTGCACCGAAGGTATCAGTCAAACTTCCAACATCCACGCAGCTCGAAAACACTGCTGGAAAATCAACCATACTTGGTGCCCTTCTCTAAGGCGGCGCGCAAGTCTCGGCACGCAAGTTCAAACTAGCACAAAATTATTTCTTAACACTTATGATACTCAAGCATAAACTTCTCCAAACTTGCGCGACACGCAACCTTTGCCTCCAAAACCACCTTAGGGGAACAACAAATAGATAGCGCACAACATCAACACTGGCGAGCAAGTCCCTACTTGCGCGACCACACACCACTTTCACGACTTCCACACCTGCACGACGGGAGCTCTGAATTTTCTAAGTATTGAACTCCATGAGAAGTGAGGAGGGGTGGTCCCGTATTTATATTCATTTTGAACTACCTACGCGACGGCGTACAAGTCCCCCTCAGGCGCGCAAGTCTTGGCGCGCAACTCAACCGCCCTGTCCTCTGTCGTGAAACCCACTTTCGTGACCAAACCAATACTTGCGCAACCCACCTTCCTTTTCCATATTTTGAAGTTCTGATCCAGCAAAACAACAGGTGCGCATGTTCCCCAGCCTCCTAAGCATCGTCGTGCAAGTCTCTTCAGGGCGCGCAAGTCACTTGCGTGACCAACTCAATACTTGCCTGACCCTTGTCCCTTTACCATATTTTGATGATCTGATCTTCAAAAACATAGGGAGTGAATGTTTCCTCTCCTTTAAGTGTACGGCATGCATGTCCCTTTTCCAAAAACACTTTTATGCATTTTTCAATTTTCAGGCCCAAAAATTTGGCAAACACTGGAAAATGGTGCCACCTTGTATCTGTTCTTTTTATACCGCCTCCAGATCATCCATCTCTTTATCGACATTTTGGAATAAAACATGGATCGTTGACCACAGCTCTTGAACTCGACATTCAATTTTGAAATCCTCTTTGTCAACAAACTTTTACGTTGTTGTTTTCTTTTTCAACAATCACAGTACATATGTCCACTTTTTCAACAAACACAATCACCTAAAAAATGCATCAATTATACCTTGAGGGATATTTTCCCAAAAATATCCCCCTTTGGGTTTGTTGAAAAATCTTCCATAAAACGATACATAGTTAATTCTTCAACCACCATTTGCCTATTGAAATTATGATAGCGATCAAGGATTTACTCAACACATACTCTAAGCCCACATGAGAAATGCTCGGCATGAGAAATAAGAGTAAATGAAAAGTTCATCAATGAATCACTCCATCTCTTACACCCATTGTTGACACCAAACTGATACCAATTTTCACCAAATTTATACCAATTTTTGGAATACCAATTTTTTGGAAATATTCTCACTGCATTCCAACACTACTCTTCTATAACACTCCTCTTCTTTTATCACGATCCACACATGTCGTGATATCTTGTCTTTGATCGATCACATCTAGCATCGTCAGATTTAATACTCCCCCCCTTCTTGTTAGCATCAAAACCTCTTTAGCCCTATTTCTTTTGTTTTCCAAGCTAAGCTCTTTCTTTGCATGTTCAACTAGCTTCAACTCCCCCTATCTGGATGCTCCACCTGTCAGCTTCTCCCCTTATCTGTCAATATTTATATGGCTGCTCCACCTTTCAGCTTCTCCCCTTATCTGTCAATATTTCTGAAATAGCCACACTATCTACCCCTTAAACAATCAATATTTTCTCCCCCTTTGCCAATGAACCCAATGGGTACTTCTTTGCACTCTGTAACAGAGTAAAGAACACATATCCTCACATTAGGGAAAACACATCATACCTCAGGGAGATGGGGGTACTAAATCAACACTCTTTAAAGTGAGGGGTGTCGACTGAACTCCTAGAGCTAGTCGATGCCTCTCAAAAGCTTCTTTGGGCATGGCCTTTGTCAGAATGTCTGCAAATTGTATCTGGGTAGCCACATACTCCATCTTCACGATGCCCTGCTCAACCTTTTCCTTGATAAAATGATACATTATCTCAATGTGATTTGTCATTGAGTGATGGACGAGATTTTTTCTGAGATTTACAGCACTTGAGTTATTACACTGGATTCCAATCGGAGACTTCACTTCAACTGCCATATCTTCAAGCTGCTGCTTCATCCATAATAACTATGTGCATGCTTGAGTGGATGCAATATACTCAGCTTCTACGTCGATTAATGAAATTCAATCCAACTTATTGATCAACCAAGAAATACATAGTCCTCCAAGATAGAATGCACCTCTAGATGTTGATTTCCTCTCATCCGCTGAACCAGCCCAGTCTGCTTCATTATATCCCAAAAACTCTATCTAAGATTTGTCGTTATATGTTAAGCCGAAGTCCACCGTGCCCTTGATATACCGAAGTATTATTTTCACTACGAGCCTGTGACTTTCCTTGGGATTACTCTGATATCTCGCTGCTTGGCATTTGATGAAAACAATATCAGGACTTGTTGCGATCAAGTGCTATAGACATCCAATAATTCACCTGTATTCTATGATATTAACTGCCTTTCCATCCTCATATTTTGATAATTTCATCTGGGTAGCAACCAGAGTTCTCATCTCCTTGTAAATTTCCATGCCAAACCATTTTAACAAATCTTTGGCATATTTGTATTGAGAAATGAGTTTTCCATTCCTTGTGTCACGTGTAGACCAAGGAAAAACTTTAGCTCTCCAATCATTGACATTTCAAACTCATTTTTCATGAATTTGGAAAACTGTCTGCACTGAGCTTCATCTGACCCACAAAAAATTATGTCATCGACATACACTAGCATCATCGTCCTTTGATTACTGTCATTGCTGAAATAGAGATTGTAATCAACTCCTCCATGATTGAAACCGAGCTTCTTCAAGTACTGATCAAGTCGTGAGTACCATACCCTTGGTGCTTGTTTCAACCCATACAATGCCTTCTTTAGCCTGGAAACTTTGTTCTTATCCTCATGAATGAGAAAACCATCTGGCTGCTCAATATACACCTCCTCTTCCAGAACACCATTCAAGAATGCGGATTTGACATCCATCTGGAACACTTTGATCTTTTTTTGTACTACTATGGAAAAAAATAATCTCATTGTCTCCAGCCTTGCAAATGGTGCAAATGTCTCATTATCATCTATTCCCTCTATCTGAGAGTATCCCTTGCACACTAACCATGATTTGTTCTGAATCACTATGCCATCTTCATTAATCTTGTTGTGATAGACCCATTTAGTCCCGATGACATTCTTCTCTACTGGCCTCGAAACAATCTCCCATGTCTGGTTCTTCTCAATCTGATCAATCTCTTCATTCATAGCCTGAACCAAGTTTTCATCTTCAACTGCATCAGAAAAACATTTCGGCTCCACCTGAGACAAAAATGATGTTTGTTGTAATGATTTCATTCTCTGAGTCTGAACTAGAGATGTCTGATCACCAATGATATTCTTCCTATAAATTTCAAATCCACTCTTTGGCTTCCTTGCAGACACATAGTTGACACTTTCTTGTTCATCATCAGTATCTTCTTCTGAGTCAGCCTCTTCCACTTCTGCTCCCCTTGTGTTTCTTACCTCATCATCACATTCATCCAGGAACTGTTCACTGGGTCGTTGAGTATTCTATTCATTTTCAACTATAGTGAAATCATTGCTCTCAACAATTTTTCCTAGCCTTTTGTTGAAATATTTATATTCTTTGCATTTCCCGGAGTAGCCAAGGCATATTCCATCATCTCCTCGTGACTCAAACCTTCTATGATTTTCTTTGTTGATAATGAAACACTTACTTCCAATGATTCAAAAGTATTTCAACGTTGGCTTCTTTCTGTACCACAGTTCATACGGAGTCTTCCCTTTCTTTAGACACAACATAGACCTGTTTGAAATATAGACCGATGTCAAAACTACTTCCTTCCGAAATTTCTCTAGTAGGTCCTTTTCAATAAGAATTGTTCTGGCCATGTTGTTGATGATTTGATTTCTCCTTTCAACAACTCCATTTTTTTGGGGAGTTCTCACTAATGAAACTTGATGCCTTATCCTGTGTTTCTCGAGATATTCATCCACTTGACTATTTGTGAAATCTGTACTTTTATCTGTACGAAACATCAATAATTTCGGCCCAAGAATCCTTTCTGATTCCCTTCATATACTACTGGATACACCTAAACACCTCTGTCTTATGGGTAATAACAAAAACCCAAGCCATTCTGCTATAATCATCAACTAAATGAACATAGTACCTTTGCCCATTTATGGCCCGTGGTGATATTGGTCCACATACATCAGCGTGCACCAATTCAAGCACTCTAGTTGACTTTTTGTTCCTTTGGCCTATATGTCTTTCTGATGATCTTCCCTTGTTGACAAGAATCACATGTATGAGTACGATCATGTGATAGTTTGGGAAGGTCTCTAGCAGCATGAAATTTTACCAAATCTTCCATGGATGGTTGACATAGGTGACCAAGTCGCTTATGACACAACAGGTTTTCTTCCTCTCTGGATAAAAGGCACATATCTTCTTCCCCACTTACAAGGTAATGATTTCCCTTTGTCCCTTTTCCTTGTAGAACAACTGCTCCATCTTTTTCTTTCACAACACACATCTTCATTGTAAATAGGATAGAGTGAAAAAAGTCACATAACTAACTGACACTGAGTAAGTTATGACTAAGCCCCTCTACTACCAAGATATCATCACATCTCATTTCTTTTCCCCCAAATTTTTCCTTTCTGGAACCAACAATCTTCAGCCCTTCATCATTCCCAAACTTGACAACTCCTTCTTTGTCATATTTTATGTCTGTAATGAGATCCTTGTTCCCTGTCATATGGGATGTGCAACCACTATTAAGGGTCCGTATTCTTGAATGATCTAATGATTTAAGGGTAATTTCCATAACTACTGCCTTTTCTTAATTCTTCTTCTTGGTCCATACATTTTCCTTCACACTCGTCATAGATTGATAATTGTGTTCTTTCTCAGAGTATGATGCACCAACTTCATCTTGCAAAGCTGCAAATCTATTCTGCATTTTTAACTCACCTGTGGGTTTATTGATCTGCTTCTAGCATTCATTTTTATTTTTATTTGTCAAATTTCTCTGAATGGTCGCAGTTCAGTACCTATCCATGTGCCCAAATCCTCCACACCAAAAATAGTGTCCTTCGAAAAATGTTCTGGAAAACTTTTCTCTGTTTGGATGACACCTCTGTTCTTATTCATTTCTAAATCTCTTGGCTAGGGAACACACATACTGTGAATGTCCCTTGTTCCCACAATATTAACACCCGATATAAGGTGCATTCCTTCATGTCACTTTAGGACAATGATTTTCACTTTGGGATCATTGAATATTCTGATTTTGCATTGTTCCCAAATCAACCTTGAATTTCGGGATGGGTGCTTGTGGTCTGACCTCAATTGTCACAGATTAATGTTTCCGATTAAGCCCTGAAACACCCTTAACTTCTGAGCTCAATTGCTACTTCTTCCCTGCTAAACTACTAGGCTCCTCATTCATCTTTTCAGTCTTTGAAATAACCTGCCTTCCGAAGAATGTGTTAGGAATCAAATGTTTTTCCTTATCTTTGACTTTTCTCCACATACCGACAACTTCCTCTTCAAGCACATCGATACGGTTGATGTGATCTTTCAATTTTCCATTCAAGCCATTGATCTCCCTTTTCTATTTTTTAATCTTGAGCTTATGTTCATCAACCTTTTCTGTGCTCTCTGGCCTTGAATACTTAAGGTTTTCTATTTATTTTACAAGCTCGGACTTCTCGTCTTCCTGCAGTTGAATGTAGAGTTTGTCATCGTGTACCACCTTGTTAGCTATCTTTGTTTTTACTCTCCAAATATCTATCTCTTCAAGAGCTACTTCTAATTCACCTTCTATGTCAACTCTACCTTCAATTTCTTCTTCTTCTTCAATAGCGTCAGTTTCTTCCCTTTCTTGAGTACTACCGACAACAGCCACCATTGCATTTTTTCCATGATCTTTACAATTTTCAAACACCTCAAACTCTTCATCCTCAGACTCATCTTAACTGTCTATATCTTGTGAAATAAGATTCTTCTTCTTGAAGAAGTTTCTCTTGAATTGTTTCTTTCCTTTTACAAATGCTGATGACTTTTTCTTCGGAATTTCGACATTGTCATCATCATTATCGTTATCTTGAAAATTTTTGGGGCACCTTGCCACAAGATGACCAGCCTTTCCACATCGAAATAATGATAGTGGAAGTTTCCCTTTAAACATTCCTTTTCCTCTTTGCAAATTTGAAGAAAGGAATGACATAAGATCATCTGTCACTTCTTCTTCCTGAGAATCTTCAATGTTGAGCTTCTTCATGGCCTTAAATGCCATCTCTTTGGATTTCCCCTTTTCCCCAGCCTCATTATCATCATTACTCTTCTCATATACAACCATGGTACTGTGCAAATTGTCAAATGTCGGCTCTTTGGGATCTTTATCTTCTAGTACTGAAACATTCGGATTGAACCGAGGTGGAAGCTTTCTCAAGATGTGCTTTAAGATCTTTATGTCTTCAATAACTTCACTAAGTCCTCACATATCTTCCACAACAATATTTACCCTGTCAAAGAATGCATCAACAGACTCATTTGGGTTCATCTTCAGATCTTTATACTTATTCCACCGCACTTGTAGCTTTGCCTCTCCGACCTTTGTATCTCCTTCATATATATTCAATAGTTTTTCCCACATGGCATGTGACGTATTTCATGACATCACCTTTGTGTAGATGGGATTGGAGAGGGATCCCCCTAAGGAATTGATTTCTTTTTCATCATCATCCAGCTCTCTATGCTCAGCTTCTGATAATTCACCACTATTAATATTAGATGTGATACCATACATAGCTGCTAAAAACACATCCATTCCCAAAGATCAGAAATAGTGTTGAATTTGATTCTTCCATATCTGAAAATTACATCCATAGAAGATCAGAATCCCTTTATGATTAGTGACCTCTATTAAGAGAAGAAAAAATCTAAACCTTTCCCTCTGATACAAATTGTTAAGTCCACAAGGCTGAATACCCTGGGAGGGTGGGGGTGAATCAGGGTTATACTAATTTAAAAATAAAGCCTGTTCTGATCTTGTTTCTCTGTTAAGAAAAACACTCTTCTCTCTCTCTCTTGTTGCACGATATAAACAGAAAGTAAAGCAAGCACAAGACTCAACAATTTTACTTGGTTCACCGCTAAGGGAGACGTCCAAGGAGAATACACCGACAGGTTTTCGGTCGTACCAAATTACACTAAACTTCACTAGCTGTGAATTACAAGATTTCAGCACAGTCACTCTGTCCCAGGCTCACTGCCTTTACAATGTTTAGGGTCAGCTCACTACTTTTCCAAGGGTCACTCCCTATTTCCCTCTCTCTGGCTCACTGTCGGTGGAGAGGATCACCTTCTTCCTCTTCCTTCAGTCACTGCTCTGGAAAGGATCCACTCACAGTTTATAGACCTGTAGGTCTCTTCATTTTCATGAAGGAATACATCTTCCTCTGTATGTAGATGCTCTGTTGAAGTAGAACTTTCACCCGTAGATTAATATCTCTTTTCCCCAAACGTATCGGGCTAACATCCATCTTCTACGCAGATGGAAAACACTGCCGGAAAATCAACCTTACCCGGTGCCCTTCTCTAAGGCAGTGCATAAGTCTCGGCATGCAAGTCAACACTAGCATGCAAGTCCTTATTAACACTTGCGTGACTCAAGATTAAAATTATCCAAAATTGCGTTATGCACTTCCTTTGCCGTCCAAACCACCTTAGGAGCACAAAAAATAGATGGCGCACAACTTCAACACTGGCGAGAAAGTCCCTACTTGCGTGACTAAACACCACTTGCACAACTTCTACACTTGCGCGACGGGAGCTCTGATTTTTCTAAGTATTGAAATCCCTGAGAAATGAGGATGGGTGGTCCAGTATTTATAGGCATTTTGAACTACCTGCACGACGACGCGCAAGTCCCCCTCAGGCATGCAAGTCTCGGCGCGCAGCTCAACCGCCCTGGCCTCTGTCGCGCTACCCACTTGCGTGACCAAACCAATACTTGTGAGAACCACCTTCATATGCCATATTTTTATGTTATGATCCTGCAAAACAATAGGTGTGAAAGTTCCCAAGCCTCCTAAGCATCGGCGTGCAAGTATCTTCATGGAGCGCATGTCACTTGCGCGACCAACTCAATATTGCGCGACCCTTGTATCTGTTCTTTTTATACCGCCTCTAGATCATCCATCTCTTTATCGACGTTCTTGAATCAAACATGGATCATTGACCACAGCTCTTGAACTCGACATTACATTACGAAATCCTCTTTGTCAACAAACTTGTACATTGTTGTTTGCTTTTTCAACAATCACGGCCCAGATGTCCACTTTGTCAACAAACACAATCACTACAAAAATGCTTCAATTATACCTTTAGGGATTTTTCCCAACATTATCTCTTTGACTATAAATATTATTTTGAATGATATAAATATTTCCTAAGTCATGGTATTTGTTTTATAATTTATAAATATCATATAAATAAAATTATTTGTGTCACAATAATGATGCATTGATTACCTCATTAATAAATGATTTAATTAAATAATATTATAATAATTAAAACAATATCCAAAACCTATCCAATTATTATTAGATGATTTTATTTAAAACATGAGTCATATTATCATCTACTTTAATGAGTTTTGGACCTTTTGATACTGAAAATTATAATAAAATAAAATAATATATTGAGACATTCCTAAAGAGCCCCTCCACCACTTTTAAAAATCCCTCAACTCTATCCCAGTACTCACACCTCTAAATCACTTTGTATTGTCCAAAAAATGCCAAATTTATCTCCCTAAATCCCTATCTTATACCTAGAAGCCTTAAAATAGGCAGAAGGCACTTCAAGAAATCCATCTGGTTCAAAACAAAGGGAGTTACCCAATTTAATGGTAACGTCTTTTTTAAGTTCTTTCCTTTTATTTTACCTCTCCAACCCTCTAAAATATTTTTATTCCGTTATTTTTTAAAAAACCAATTATCCACAATATAATAGGTTGTTTATAATATATTTATTTGAAATACACTTACACACAACACCATCTGATCAGTAAAGAACTTACTATTTCTGTGACCAATGAACTACTGCCTCATGAAATGATGATTGTTCGATTATCTACAACCGCCTATCATGGTGTCCATTATGATGGAACATTATTTATATGTGATATATATTATATTTACATTGTTTATATGATTCTGTATTTTTCATTTATAGAATACCATTTTGGTTTCCATAGTGGGTAGATTTGATAATTTCATTTGAGGAAGTGCAGACAACATCCCCCTCAAAGTGATTTGACTCGTTCATGCCATATGTGAAACATATAAAGGATGGAGTTACTAAAATTATATATATTATATTATTATAGAATAATAATATACCTATGTTTAATTATGTGTTCATTCCATTAAAATATGAAATAGAAATAAAAGTATGGTTCATGCATACGTACAACTTACCGTCTCAACGAACGATGCATTTCATTTCTTATCTCCAAACATTATGAACTATTATAAATAAAAATATATTCTGGATATATATTATATATATGATATCTTATTAATGAATATAATTCTGGAGATAATGGAATTTTTACCACATGGAAAACTTATAATTACAACAACTTCATTTTTTAACTCATGTTCCGAACACTGACAAAATGTCTGATAAGAAGTCAAATAATTAACCAATTGTAATAGAAAGGTGATAAGTGATATAAAATTAATAGTAAACATGAAAAGGTTATAAAGAAAGTATAACTTAACTTATGTTTATTATTCAAGAAATTAAATAATGAATGGTTCAAGTAGGACATGAGGTAAGAGACTTCATCTCAATCTCCTTCCATTGAGTCATATTTTGGAATATACACGACATTATTATATACTCTGTATAAACACCATTGAATTTTAATTTGATTCAGTGGAATATTCTTTCTACACATCATTTTCTAAATGAAAAATGAAATATTTTTAATGTTTGCGGTGACAAAGACCTCTCTGCCACTGTAATCATTAGTTGGATTCCTCTATAAGCCTTAAAGTTTTTAAAATAAAAAAGAACCCCTTATTCTATTTTTGGCTGTTTTGGTATTGAAAATTGTTTTTTAAATCAATTTATTATTTCAATATCATGAAATCATTTAGTTTTATTTCAAATGAAATGTTATTAGTGATATATTTATATTTTCAATATTTTATTTGTTGTGAATTCATAATGGAACTTGGACATTTTACGGGTGGTTACGTGATAAACCAAATGACAGGTGGTGTCATGATAAAACAGGACCTGTGTTTACGTTATAACCTCCAATGCATTGAGTATTGAAGTCATCCGTTTGGCTATTCCATTTAGAGATATGTGTGGAAGTCGACCATATGGTTATTCCATTTATGTATGTTTATGTCCCAAGATACAATTTTATGTTATGTGTTATTTCTATGGGTTTATGGTAATCATTTGGTTACAAAATGGTAAGCAATGATCTTTTATTCCATGAAGAGTATTTACTACTTCAAAAGGTGAAATGTATTACATATGATAAGGTATTCATGAATTACTTGTTTTTTTTTTGAAAAACTCACCATTTTCCTTATTTTAGTATCTCTTAATGAGATTTTAATGCTAATTCCATGTTTTTGAAATGTTTTTCAAAGAACATAATGTGGAATAGGAAAAGGATGAGATCAAGAAAAAGTCATGATGTCTATAACATGGAACTAGACATGACACTTTTTTCCAAGAGTTTTTATTCTATAAAATAATGGATAATAAGTAGAATTGTTTACATGTAATATTAAAGTTTTTTTTGTTTAGGTTATAACCTAATTCTATAAAGATATAAACTAGGAAAGAACTTCAAAGTCAATTATTATCATAATTAAATATTATGTAATTTTTATGGTTGAGACCTTATAGTTGGTATCAATGGTTGATTTATATAACATTAGGAGTTAGTATGTTCTTAAATTAATATCCACAAATTACTTTATGGTAATATTGAAATGATATATCATTTACTGATTACCATGTTGCTTTGCCTAAAATATTTCTTTATTCAGAATGGTTTTATACATAAGAAACAAGGCAGTTATGATTGGACAACATTAGGAGGAAGACAACCTTCCAAATCACCAACTTGAGATGGTGGGAATTGGAACTGAATAAGTTGTTGCAGTGATGGACAATTGAATCATTCTATAAATGGGGGTGGTATCTATATATGAGTTCTTCTAGATCAACCACATAGAAAATGTCAGTTGTGGAGAATTTAATGAGGCAATGTACCCAATCATTCTGAGGACCATATGACCATGTGCATGCTGAAGGGTGGATTATAGCACTCGGGAAGATTTTTGATGTCATGGTGTGTTCAGAACATCAAAAGGATAGTCTCATTGTTTACAATTTTGAAGGTGAGGTTGATCATTGGTCGTCTATGATAAAAAATATTCGGGATAATGAGGGGATTGATTATCTTGATTGGGATGAATTCAAATGTATGTTTTTCGGGAAATATTTTCTTAAGATGGTTCATCTTAGGATGGAAAACTATTCCAAGAATTGAGGTAAGAGTATGACTCAGTGGCAGCTTATGAAGAAAAATTTAGTTGATTGGAAAGGTATGCTCCAAATTTCATTTAAGATCTTAATAGTATGTAAAGTGATTTTACTCAAGACTGAAGTCGCGATATCAATGAGCATTAGCCTCTCGTGAAATCAAAATATATGGAAAACTAGTCATATGTGCCGAGAGGGAAGAAATGGATTTTTCTGATGACTAGGTATTCCATGAGATTAAACAAAATAAGTGGTCCATTTGGTAGTCAAAGGGAATGAATTCATCAATGAAGTTAAAACATTGACATATATGGAATCCATTTTTCAAAATTCAAAACACATAAGTTGCAGTAATTAATTTAAAATTAATCCCTTTGTTAAAAACACGGGTTTTAGAAGTTAAAACATTGCCAAAGATTGAAATGTTTTTACCTATGAATTCAATGTGAAATTAATGCTAATGACATAAATTATATTAAATGGTAAAAATATATTCTATTTATACTTTAAAACCATTCAATATTATAATTTAACTATATAAATTATTAAGATGAAAAAAGTTATTTTTAATTAAAATATACCGTATGTTTACTATTCATTAAAATATGAAACTTATCAGAAAAATATCAAAACATTATCCAATGTAAATTTTTTATATCCTGATTCAAAATTATAATTTTATTTTGTAAAATTGAACTTATAAACATGTCACAAACTAGATTTAAATTGGGTGCGCCATCAAAAGGCGACAAAAATGCATTTTAAAAAAATATTTATTTTAACCGAAAAATTTATTTTGTTCTCATACTATGTTCTAGAAAATGTGTCAGATGAATAATAATGTTATAAAATTCAAAATTTAGTTAATAATATTCAAAACGGCTAGCTCTTGATAATATTATAACCATATATCGTTGTTTAGTGAAACCCGGTATAGCATACAACACACACTATCGAGGAAGGCCGTAATTGCGTGTAATGCAAGCCAAATTAGGGTTGCATGTAGTGCAAGACTTCTTTATGGTTTTTTATAATAGAATCCAACCATATTTCATTTATACATTGAATATATATATATATATACATATATATTTTCACTCAATGTTGTGAACTTGAAATTGTGTGTAACACGATCCAAGAATAGTGTTATATATACTACAAGCTAATGCGGTTTTGCGTATAGTACAAGATAATATTGGTGTACTGTAAAATATATGATCAAAGAAATTAAAAATAATATATCTCATAAAATCATGGGGTGTTACATTCTACCCACCTTAAAATGAATTTCATCCTCAAATTCGTCGGGGTTATAAATCGTTTATTATTCATAGAAACCCACATCGTAAAAAAGAATACTAAAACATAAGTTTAAAAACTAAAGTAAGAAATTTAATGATTACCCAAAGTAACTCATCACTAGGTTTTCGTATAGGATAACATAGGTGAAAATATGGATATGGAAGAAAAATCTAACCATCAAGTTCTGATGGAGAGTGGTAGACAACGTGTATATGAAAAAGCCGTCAATCAAAAAGCCATAAATTTGTGATGATCTAAGGTACCATCTGATTCATCAGATATTAGAGCACTAGGAAAACATTTTTGGTTTTCAATATCATTTCCCTAAAGTTGAAAATTTTGAATTATAAGAAATACTTGATTGATTTTGGTAAAATCTCACTGTTGTTCGTGCTTTGAACAATTTCCACTTCATCACTTAAAGAAATGAAGTTGAATTTGTTATTCGTGAAGTGTTAACAGATCATGTGATAGAATGATGGGTCATTCCGTCTGTTTCAAACAAAAGGTTAGCGAAAGTTATCAAATATACTTAAGTCCATCTATGGTGAGGTTAATCATATACGATTTCTAAAATGAACTTATACTTCATATATCATACCGCTTAATAAAATAAAACTAGTTTCTACTAATCATGGACTTCCTGTAGGCCAGTGGTAGGTAATAAAGTCCAGTCGCACTTCGATTGTGGGTTCGATTCCCACAACCTTATCCGACGTGATGGGCTGTCGCCCGTCCTTCAGGTTGTCCTTTTTCTACACTATATTACTATAACATCCCATAAATAATATAGAAAAAAGTTCTATCCTTAAATAATACTAACTTATGTCCAACATAATCAATTACAATATTTAGGCTTATCTAAAATACTTCGGTCCAAGCTCATAGTATAAAGAAAACAATTACTAGAAAGTTTATCTACCAAAATGTGAATACAAGAATTTATCCCACATATATCATAAGATATATCTTGTTTGTTTCATTCCAAACACATGAATACCTTAGTCATATATTCTCTTGAAAAATAAATTACCACAGAACCTTAGTGAAAACATGAATATTGTCAAAAGGTAACTCTTTCCACATACCAAAATCCCAAAAAATCTATATAATCAAACCATAATATCACTTATTCCTTATATCAGTCATGAGGTCATGAATAAAATCAAACATCTCATTATATTCTTATCCCTTCATTATGTTCATATCATCTACTTTCCAAAAATATCTGAATAATCTTCCATGGTTACCGGTACCATTCAACATATACATTCAAATACTTTAGTAAAAACAATAGTGTAACAATCCTTAAATGATTCTTTATTCCATAGTACCATACATTATTCTTTATAAACATATAATCATTCCACTAACTTCTTAAACCACTAAGTGAGCTTCATCATTTCTTTCATCTCATATTTCATTTGTAGTCTCTTCATCATCATCCTCATAAATACTACTCATATTACCATGCAGATTCTCTTTATGAGATTTTCCCTTAGGTCATTGGTTTGCATAATGCCCATACATTCCACATTTAAAACATTTAATCATTGTTGATGTCATAGAAATACCATTATCCTTGTCCATGGTGTTAACTAAACCTTTTCCTTTACACTTACTGGCTTTTTGTCCTTCTTTTCCACACCAAAATCATCTTCCAGTTCCTTTGAAACAATCTCCCCGATGCCTCTTCTCACACGATTTTCATGAGGGAAATCGAACATTCTTTCCTCTATGATCATCATGAAACTCCATCTTTCTCTTATTATATATGTCAGGAAACTTACAAAAGTTGAGATTATTGATCATATTATAAGATTTCTGATTAGGCATAATAACGATGTTTGGACTTCCAAATCCTGTTTCATTTGGTTACTCATGGAGAATATTATTCCATTGTCTGTCGTATCCTCCATTATCATGAATCTTCAGGTTTCCATCCATTTTCTAAAACCGAAAAAGAATTGTGTGAGAGGAAAAATTCATGATGGGGAAAACAACATAGTAAATGGGGAGTACCATCAATATCTAACATCATAGGTTAAATTCTATGATCATTACCATAGTTCTAGAACTATATCCTATACGTATACTTATCCTTAGGGACATCCCTAGGAATACCTTAGAAATATCTCTAGAGATCTCATTAAAGTTTTCGCATCCTAGATTCCAAAGGATGACTAAACCTTTCCTATGATACCAACTGTAGAGACCCAAAGTTTGACGTACATGGACATTAAATTACTTTTTCAGAATAATTAATACATAAAAAAAACAGACACCAAAGGACTGTAATAGTTTAGTGGCTTTGGAAACATGGAACATAATCTTCTAATCTTGGTTAAAGATCCTCAACAACTCCCACAATGATCTTACCCTTTTTTTCCTTACCTAAAACCTTTATTTATTTACTGGGGAAAACAAAACATAAAAAGGGTGAGCTCAAATGCTCAGTAAGTGAAAACATAGAGAACATAAAACAATCCATAATCATTTGAAAGCAAAAACTTGAACATGAAATTTAAACATCAAAATCTTGAGCAAACACATAAATCATGGAAGTTCGT
Organism: Viscum album; assembly: GCA_963277665.1. NCBI lineage: Eukaryota > Viridiplantae > Streptophyta > Magnoliopsida > Santalales > Viscaceae > Viscum > Viscum album. Next base: position 1,479,252,326 of record OY728136.1, read on the forward strand.
AAGGCACATATCATAATGGAACATCAACCATGATAAAATATAATGGGAATAAAACATGTATTTGTGGAAGAAATTTATCACATGTTATGATCTCCATAGTAGCCAAGGCATTGCTACCAAGACCATCTTAGTGGATAAAGTCCCTTTCTGAATTGAGTTGACTCCTCGTTTCAGTCCTGCAACACTGAACTAGATTAACTTACCATTCCATCCATGTCTATATCATGAGATATATATCATTACCAAATTCATTGGAGGGAGATATAGGTCCCAGCCATCTCATAATGAAATCATTCTTACTTGTTCCACAAAATAAACATACATCACAACCCAGCGATTAAAATGGGTTTCATAAACATCATCCCATCATCACATAATCCAGATAAAAGAAATGTATATCATTTCATAATAAGAAAATTGAAACCATGAAAATCTTAGAGACATTATACTTGAAACATACACATATGAAATAATGTCATCTTAGATGAAAAATAGTTTTGATAAAACACTTGAAATGAATTCATGAGGAAAATATCATTTCTTCTTCAAAATCATTTTCTTTTCGCAAAATGTCATGCAATTTTAAAATAAATGGATTTTGATGAAAATATTCATGAATTCTTTTGGATGAAGCTTCATGAAAATATGGCTTTATAAAACCGAAAAAATCCTTTCATGCTATATACGTTAAAAAAACATTCTTCTCGTACTTTTGTCGGAAAAGTCAAATAGTACATTGTAGGGTAGATAAAAGAAAGATTCCTTCCATAACATGGGGTAAAAGTCAAAATGGGTAAGAAGGACTTTAAACACACATGTAAAATTTTTTATAAAACATGGACATGGATGATAGAAATAACCCCAGTAAATTCTTACGAATAAACAATCTCGGATAAGAACGTGATTGGAAAAGTTATCCCTTACCTTAGGTCTGATATGCTTCGTACGTATCCGAACCTCCTGTATAATGATTTAAATAATGTCATTGAATTATTACAGAATCATATTCATTTTTATGATATCATATATGGTTCACTTATGACTTTAATGTACCCGTTGTTTTGTAAGTTCCATGTTAAAGTAGCATTTTGGGTAAAATCCTTTTATTTATCGTACATGTTTGGACTTGTTGTTCTTGATATTCTTACTTATAACCCGATTTACTTAATTCAAGAATGTAAAACATGATTTATATGTAATATATATTCAGCATATACATATATATATATATATATGATAGATCGATAAATGGAATAAAATACATCGTTCTTGGAGACGGTAGGCTGTACGTACGCATGAACACAGTTTTCGTTTCCTTATTGAATTGAAGGGAAATAAGTAGATGAAATTCATATATATATACATAAATATAGTATCATTATTATGCCATATATTTCATGATTACTTATTATATTTACCTTATAATCATTAATGAATGGTTAACATGGAGAATGAATCTCATCGCGTCGTGGAGACGGTAGTCCTTATGTACGCACGAGCGATGATATCATTCCCATGATCGTGGAATTGTATTGAAGTGTATGTATAATATTTCTGAATCAATTTCACTTTACAATAATCATATATAGTTATCTATTTACACCATTATACACATCCATGTAAGGTGGTGGTCGAAAACAGATTACACCACGGCGTGAAGACGGTATTCCGTACGTACGCACGCGTGGTGATTTCGTTTTCTATAGGATGGATAGATGGTGAAATAGGCTTGTTTCATACTTATAATAACATATCAGTATATCAGTGACAATGATGTTAATACTTCATAATGAAACAACTAAAAAAGAAGAAGTAGAATAAGAAATAAAGTGAAATAATTGGTAACAGACATTACCTCTTCTTTGAAGCGCCTCTTCTTAACCTCCTCTTGGGGCACTAAAGATGGACTTTTAAGAAGACCAGAACCTCTAGGATGTTTCTATGGAAGTGGAGAAGATAAATTTTCAGGGTTTGGCCGATCTTTAAGGATCAAAGTTGTGTGAGGAAGAGTGGGAGGAGATGCCCTTTTATAAGGGAGGAGAGGGGAACCTTTGGAAATATAAGAAATATTAGTTTATATTAAATCCCAACCCCACGTAAAAACTTTCAAAATGACTCATATAAAAATACTAGATGAGATAGGGTTGTAATAAAATCAAACAATAAAATTAATACATGTTAGAAATTTATTTTAAACATTATCAACTTGATTTATCCTTATTTATCAATTTAATTTTATTTTTGCTAATAATATTTTAAATTTTAAATTATAATAAATAATTACATATGTGTTGTGAATTTTCCACAATTTGACACTTAATGACATTTTAGACCATATAAATTTTAATTTATAATTTTTAAATATTTTTTTGATTTTTAAACAATTTTATAATATGTTATTTTTATAAGATAACAATATTGTCAATTTTGACACTATTGATTTATATGAATTTAAATAAATTATATACAGAAGATATGTTCAAACTAAATGCTTTAATAGATTAATAAAATGTCATATGTTTCTATAAAATTAGTGGAGCACATTAAATAGTTCATATAATATTTATTATAATATTTTTAATATCATTTATTTGATATTTCAATCAATAAAATAATTTCAACATTACTATTGTGTCATAATTAATGATAATTATTTAATCCCTAAAAATTATAAATAAATTAATATGATGTAGATAATTGTATTAGTTTTCTGGAGACTATTCATGTTTGGAGTTTCATTAAGTCTTTCAGTAAATTAAAATTATTATACTTATAATATTTAAGAAAGTGACATGTTGTCACTTTCTTTGGTTTTAATAATAATAAAATTATTTTCACGGATAAAAGTCCATTAAATGAATCTAATCCGACGCTTAGTTGATATGGGTCGACTTTTAGTCATCCTATATGATTTTCTCAGATGTTAGGATAATATTATAATCTTATATTTATCCTTAATTACCCGATTTATCTTTAACTACGGTAAATAAAATTTACCGTAGTTACTATACATAATGTCCAAAAAAAAAAGAATCCTATTCACATAATTTGGACCCACTGATTCCAAATATGGAATCCATTTTTCAAAAGTCAAAAAACATAAGTTGCAGTAATAAATTTAAACTTAATTCCATTGTTAAGAAAACGAGTTTTAGAAGTTAAAACATTGCCAAAGATTGAAATGTTTTTACCTATGAAATAAATGTGAAATTAATGCTAATGACATACATTATATGAAATGGTAAAAATATATTCTATTTATACTTTAAAACCATTAAATATTATATATTAACTATATAAATTATTACGATGAAAAAAGTTGTTTTTAATTAAAATATACCGTGTTTTTACTATTCATTAAAATATGAAAGTTATCAGCAAAATATCAAAACATTATCCAATGTAAAATTTTATATCATTATTCAAAATTATAATTTTCTTTTGTAAAATTTAACTTATAAACATGTCGAATACTATATTTAATTTGGGTGCACCATCAAATGGCATCAAAACTGCATTTTTTTAAAAATACTTATTTTACCTGAAAAATTTAAATTATTCTCATACCATGTTCTAGAAAATGTAATAGATAAATAATAATGTTATAAAATTCAAAACGTAGTTAATAATATTCATAAAGGCTAGTTCTTGATAATATTATAACCACATATCGTTGTTTAGTGAAACCCGTTATTGCGTACAACTCACGCTATCGAGGAAGGTCGTGATTGCGTGTAATGCAAGTCAAGTTAGGGTTGCGTGTAGTGTAAGAATTCTTTGTTGATTTTTATAATAGAATCCAACCATATTACATTTATACATTGAATATATATATATACATATATATATTCACTCAATTTTGCGAACTTGAAATTGTGTGTAACACGATCCAAGAATAGTGTTACGTATACTACAAGCTAATGCAGTGTTGCGTATAGTACAAGATAATATTGGTTTAGTGTATAATAGAAGATCAAAAAAATTAAAAATAATATATCTCATAAAATCTTGGGGTGTTACATAGAAAATGTGACATAAATTGTTTATATTAGTAAGTAAAATGTGGTTCAATAAGATTAAAATAGTTTTTGGTAAATAGTAACTTTTGAATTTTATTTACGGTAGTTAAAGGTAAATACGGTAATTCAATGTAAAAAATTATTATAATAATATAAAATTACCTTTAAATGTGTCATATTATAATTTTATGAAACTTATCCAACCGTTGTCATCCTTGGGTCGATTTAGGGACCTCATGGATCCACTTAAAAGTGATAATTATACTTTATATTAATTAAATAAATGTAATGTAAAAAATGACATAAACATATATCTTTTAGTAAATGATTTTTTAATTGGGGTTATATATGTTATCTCTTAGACTATATATATTATTTCTAAATATAAAAATATTTCCTAAATCATGGTATATTCTTTATAATTTTTAGACATCAAGTAAATAAAATTATTTAGGGCACAATAATGATGCAGTGTTTACCTTATTAATAAATAATTTAAATAAATAAGATTATAAAAATTAAGACTATATCCAAATCCTATACAATTATTATTGAAAAAAATATATTTCAAACACAAGTCATCATATCTTTTACTTTAATGTGTTTTTATCCTTTTGAAATAGAAACTCATTATGTTATAAAATAATATTTTCAAACTTTTTGTTAATCTGCCCTTTGTCACCCATATAAAAATCCATCACATCTTACCCATTAATAACACCTATAAAGCCCCATGGATCATCAGAACTCTACACAATTAAGCACCCTATATCCCTCTATTCATCCTAGAAGCCTTAATTTATTCATAAGGCACTTGAATAAATCCTTTTGTTTCAAAACAATGGTAGTTACCCAATTTATAGGTAACACCTTCTTTTAAGTTCTTTTCATTTTTTTACTTCTCCAACCCCCTAAGATATTTTTATTCCATTATTTTATAACAACACCAGTATACTCAATACACTGGGTTTTTTGTATGTGAAGTATTCAAACAAAACTTACACACACCTCCATCTAATGGTTAAAGAACACACTGTTCATGAAGATGGAAAACTACTGCCTCACAAAACGATGATTGTTCAATTATCTCCAACTGCCTCTCATGGTGGCCATTATGATGGAACTATATTTATATGTGATATATATTATATTAATATTGTTTCTATTCTTCTTTATTTTTAATTTATTGAATAACTTTATGGTTTCCATAGTTGGTAAATTCGAAAATTTCAATTGAGGAAGTGTGGACTACCGCCCCCTGAAAGTGATATGACTCGTTCATTCCATACATGGAACATATAAAGAATGGAGTTAATGAATATATATATATATATATATATATAATATTATACTGAAATTATAATATAACTATGTATAATTATGTTTTCATTCCATTAAAATATGAAATATTAATAAAAGTAGCGTTCATGTGTATGTATGGCTTATGGTCTCCATGACTGGTGAATTTAATTTTTTATCTCCAAAATATTTTGTACTATTATAAATACAAATATATACTAGATATATAATAAATATATGATATCTAAATCTTGAATATAATTCTGGATATAACGGTCTTTTGACAACAAGGAAAATTTATAATTATAACAAGTCCATTTTTTAACTCAAGTTCTGAACATCGACAAAATGTCTGATATGAACTCAAATAATTAACCAGTTGTTATAGATAGGTAATATGTTATATAAAAGGAATAATAAACTCAAAAAAGGTACTAAAAGAAGTATAAATTAACTTATGTTTATTATTTATGAAATTAAAAAATGAATGGGTCAAGTCGGACACGAGGTAAGGGACTTCGTCTCAAACTCCTTTCATTGAGGAATATTTTGTTTTATACATCATATTATTTTATAATTTCTATAAACACCATTAAAATTTATTTTCATTCAAAGGGAATATTTTTTCTACAAAGAATCTTACTACATGACATAAGGAATTATTTTAACGTTTGCGATGGCAATGACCTCTCCACTGTCATAATCGTTAGTTGGCTTCTTCTATAAGCCTTAATGTTTTTAAAATGAAAAATAAACCCGTCATTCTGTTTTATGATGTTTTGGTATTGAAAATGGGGTTTTAAATCAATTTATTATTTCAATATCTTTAAATGTTTTATTTTGATTTCAAATGAATTTTGATTAGTGAAATAATTATATTTTCAATATTTTATGTTTTATGATTTTATAATGGTACTTGGACATTTGCCGGGTGGTTACATGATAAATCAAATGACGGGTGGTTCCATGGTAAACTAGGATGAGTGGAGTAACCACACGTGATAAACCAGGATGGGTGGTGCCATGCTAAACCAGGATGTCGACCATATGTTTATTACATTTAAGAATGTTTATGCCCAATGTTACCATTATATGTTATGTGTTAATTCTATGGGTTTTATGGTAATATATTGGTTACAAAATGGTATGCATTGATCTTTTATATAGTGAGGAGTATTTACTAATTCATAGAGGTGAAAAGTATTACCTATGATAAGGTATCCATGTTTTACATGTTGTTTTAAAAAAAAATAGTTTTCCATCTTTTTGTGTCCCTTACTATGCTTTTTATGCTCATTCCATGTTTTAAACTTTTTTTACTAGAAGTAAAGTGGAATAGGTCATGGATGGGATCAAAGAAAAGTCATGCTGTCTAAAACGTGGAACTAGATATGACTCTTATTTTCAATGAGTGTTTTTTTAAAAAATATGGATAATCTGTCGAAGTGTCTACATGTATTATTGAAGTGGTTTTTATGTTATAACGTAATTCTATAATGCTCTAAACCTGAAATGATCCTCAATGTGAATTATTAACATAAATCAATATTATGTAATGTTTAAGGTTGTGTCCTTATATAATGTAAAACCACGTTTCATTTTAATTCTTTTTAAATGGATACTAGTTCGAAGTGTCCACTTGTAATATTGAAGTTGTTATATATGAGTGACGACCTAATTAACTAAATTTATAAACCTGGAAGAATCCTTGATCTGATTGAAAGTCAAATTATTGAGTTAACTCAAGACTAATTAATGTTATGGTAGATTCCTAATGGTGGGTTTGAGAGGATAGATTATAGAAGATTAGAGGTTAGGTTGTTATCTTCGTGTCGGTTGAGGATATCATATAACCAAGATGTAATTAACATATGGATGAATTGTGAGGGTTAGGGTAAATTATGGTAATTGGAAAAACACCTAAATAATGGATATATAAGGAAGTGGATAGATTATAGTATTATAAATTTTTTATGTTATCTTATGCTTTAGAGTATTGTTATTTTAATAATTCATTTCATTTTTATGTGATAATTCATTATATCATATTAGGATCATTTGTCAACATGGAAAGAAATATATCATTCAAAACCTACTAAACCATCCATAATGATTTGATCACCACTATTATTGAAAATGCATGTTCAATGGATTTTGATATCTTCTTGAGTATTAAAATAACTAAAAAGATGTTGTTTGAGTTATACCACACATACTCATTTATAAAACAATTTTATGGGTCATTGTATCATTTTCATATGATTTTCAGATCTCAAATTTTTGAGCTCTATCAAAAAGAGAAATAACAGAATTGGAGTGAACATTTACTTTTTGAATGTAGTACAAAATTCAAAAAGAGAAAGGGATCATCGACAAGATTTTGATATATGGATCCAAGCTATGATTTATATTATTATCCATAAAAAATGATGTATCATTTTAATTATATTTTCAAAAGAAGATTATATTGGATCTATAAGAATGATGAATTATTAAAATGTGTAAATTCAATGTTAATGGATTATTAAGAACACTAAATGATTTTGAAGTATGTATATAAGGGATTAAAGAGTAATTATATAATTCAGGATGATGAAATGTTCAAAAGTATTAATGCTCTTTTGATGATGAGATTCCATTGGAATAATTTTTTCTAGTTTGTGTATCCCTATTGTTTGTTAGGTGAAAATTGTATTCATGGAATAATTAATTTTAATGGATAACCTTTAGGGTTCATATGAAATTTAATTCTTGAGGTGATTGAGGGTTATTACATTTTGGGATGAAAATGAAATTTTTGAGATAACCATTGATGTTATAAATAGGTTAGGTTTATTTTAGAGAAAATTATATTATTTTTTAGAATTTTATAACAATAATATAGTTTTAGAAAATGGAAAACCTACCAGATGGGTGACAATACATCTCATCTAAAAAGGCCACAATAATTGAACCCACAAACAGAGGGTGACAATGGTGCATCACCTACCACTAATAAATGTGAATTCCTTGGTTAGTATAACATTATTTTTGGTTAATTAAGTTGTTGAAATAACAATATGATTATTTTTGTAACTTATATTTAATTAAATGTATATCTTTGGTATTGGAATATTATTTGTGGATTATGTAATAAAAGTTTATTTGGAAGACAATCACTATTTTTGGAACCCTATATGCCTAATGAAAATAGAATACTATGGGATTTTATTTTAGTAATAAGGGTTTGATTTTATTTTGGAATTATATATGTTTTTTTGGGGAATTATAGTGATTTGATATATTTATGGAAGTGATAAACCAATCATATAGAATATGTGATTAGGATATCACATTTTGGTATGATACAATATGTGTGGTTGATTTTATTTGGAGATAAATGTTTAAAACTTTTTATGGAATAATATGTGATCAAATCCTAATGAATTTTGAGTTTTAATCATAGTATAAATTATTTGTGGAATTATCTGTAGAGTTATTTGTTTAATTGTCTTTGTTGGACTTTTGGTATTATAGTTGAGTATTAGATATTCAATGGTGCCTTTTTTCATATAAATTATTATTCTTTTTTTGTAAGTTATCATATCATTTCCTAATCATTTTTTGGTTAATGTTTTAATCTAGGATAAATATATTGTTATTTTTTTGGGAATTCTTTGATTATATTGAAGTTGATTTTAGTGCTTCAGCTTTAACCAAGTCATCATGAATACTCATTGTTTGGAGAAAAGATGAGTTTGTGGTTGAAATTAATTAATGGATGAAACTCTACATGAAAAGTAAGTATATTTAGATATATTTTTATTCAATCACGTATATAAAATCATAAACATTATGAAAAGGACCTTAAATTTAAAAAAAAATTCCATTCACTTTTCTTACTTCGAAATAAATTACTTTTTTACCCCAGACATGTTTTTCATTTTCTGATTGTAAAATTTCTCCAGATTATGTTTTCTATCAACTCAATTAGAACAATATGGCTAGTAATTCTCCCATATCCATTTTTTCCAACATGGAATCCGATTAGTATTCTCTTGTGTGACCTTTTTACATATATTTATCTCTATTAAATTATAACTTTTAAATTATAACTTTTATTGACTCATTTCCAAAATTTCTATGGATATTTATGAAAATGATTTTAATTTTATATCAAATATGACATTTGTTCAGATAGCGTACTCGACATGCAACAATTGGTTTCTATTAAATCTAACGTTTCACACAACAATGAGTTAGACCAAAAAATTATATAATAATACTAATGTTATTATAAATGGTAGATAATACCTAGATGATTGTATTGATAAGAATGAATAGAACTAACTACAATATTATTACACATATATGTTAAATTTTTTTACATTTATCCAATAAATTTTTTATTTTTAAAGTAATAATAAATCAATTGTTTTGCATAAAATACTCAAATATTTTTAAAAGTATGTTTTACATCCTATTGGTAGAAAAAAATTAATATATATTTGACACATTTTTACACTATATTTTTCAAAATAATCTTCTGCTTTGGAATCGGGAGACCAATATTTACATTGGATGAAATATTGTTATTTTTCTTATAATATTCATATTTTAATGAGTAGTGAAAAATACAAGAATTTTATTTCAAAATTTAAATTTCATCAAATTTATTTGTATTAATAGATTATCATTTGATTGGGTTGAATGTATATTTAGATTATGTTTTTATCATTTCATATAGTGTTGGTAAGCTGAAGTAATTTCACATTAAAATTTAATGTAAAAACATGTCAATCATTTGATAGTTTTTACATCTTAAAAACCCATTTTATGGAATTGAAAATAAGAATTAAAATTAAATTAAATACTAAAATTTCTATGTTTTAAAATTGGAAAAATAGGTTTCATATTTTGATTCTGATTTCACACATTGTGTAAACAAGGACCTTTTGTTTTTGGACATCATGAATTGTAGCTTTGGTAATTTTTATTTACCACCATTAAATGTTAATTAGGTAAATTGGGGTAAAAGAAATACGATAATCATAAAATAATTTATCTGACTCCTGACAAAATACTATTGAATGAATACAATTCAACCAATATTACCTAAGGGATTGAAATGATTCACATAATTGAAATTTTCCACGAATGTTATGTAATTATTATTAAAATAAAACTAAGTGACAACATGCAACTCTGTTTTTTATTATATGTATAATAATATTATTATAATAAATAAAATGATGAAAATCCAAAAATAAATAGACTCTAGAAATCTACAAAAATTATCTACGTTATTTGAATTTATTTAAATTTTATAGATTAAATAATTACCATAAATATTGACACAATAGTGATACAATAATTATTTTATTAAGAGAAATATCAAATCAAAGATAATATTAATACTAAAATAAATATTATATCAAATAATTTATTCTATACATGATTGTTTTAGTATAATACACAATTTTATAAGAGTGTGAAATTTTTTTGTTCAAAGTTACCTCTCTATTTGGATTTTATTTAAATTTAATTTAATTGATAGTGTATAAATTGACATAATTGATGTTTTATAAATATCCTAATGTATAAAATTATTTAAAAATACTAAAAATAATTTAAAATTTAAAAGTATATATTTTAAGGTTGAAAGGTTATTTAAGTTTCCAAATTTGGAAAATTTACCCTATATAATTAAAATAAATAGCTTCTTAATAATAAAAATGTTGCAACCTTAATAAAAATTAAAATAGTATAATTAAGGGTAAACAGAAATTATAATTTTTAATGTAAAATAAAGACTTGTATAAAAATCATTTTATAAAATTAATTTGAAATATAACCATCTTATCCCATTAATAATTTTGTTTTGTATCATTTTGAGTCCAAATTGTTATTATTGGACTTTAATATTTTAATACTTTGCAATGGTCCCCCCCCCCTCTTAAATAAAAAGGCACCCATTCCCCTATTTTCACTACACTATAAAAAACTTCTAGATCATCTAGTACCTTCTAAAAAGACTTCTAATAGTCTCTAGGCACATCCTGGAAGCCTCTTTTATTGAATGAATCCTCTCAAAGAATCCTTTTTGTATAAACTAAAAGAGGTTAGAAAATTAAGATGTATCGCCTTATCTTATGTTTTTTACTTTCATTTCCATTATCCACTCCCTATAAATTTCTTTTTCCTTGATTGTATGACAAAAGAATTATCCTAAATATACTATAATTTTGTTATGATAATTATTCTACCTACCCATACACGCACCACCATTTAATTTGTATCAAACATACAGTTTATATGTATGGTGAATTAATGCCTCACGAAATGATGATTGTCCAATTTTTATCTACCTCCTCTCATGGTGGCCATTATGATGGAATATATATTGATATATGATATATATTATATTTATTTTCTCTCCATTCTTATTAAATTTATATTTATGACATACCTTTATGTTTTTTATGTTGTCAAAAAACGATAATTTCATGTTTGGAAGTGTGGACTACCGCCCCTAAATGATATATGAATCATTCATACAATACAAGGAACATATATAAGATAGTGTTAATGAACCTATTTAATATATATAACATAGATATTTTACTGAAATTATAATATATAATTGTATCATTTAGGTCTCATTCTTTTCATGTGAAAAATAAATAAAAGAAGCGTTCATGCGTACATACGTCCTACTATCTCCATGAACGGTGCATTTCATGTATTATCTCCAAATATTATGGATATTTTAAATACATATATACTATATATATATGGAATAATATTCTAGAGATGATGTAAATTTGACTACATGGAAAATTTACATAAAATCAATTACATTCTAGACTCATGTATTGAATATCGACAAAAACTCCAATATGAACATAAATAATGTTGTAATTTTAGGACAAGGTATTAAGTGAAATAAAAGGAATAATAAACCTGAAAAAGGTTCTCAAGAATTTATATATTTAATTAAGATTGTTATTCAAGAAAATAATTATTTTACAAGACGATGATGACTCTATGTAAAGGACATCGTCTTAATCTCCTTTAACTATGGAATATTTTGATAATATACAACTTATTTTTTTAGAAAGTCTTTAATAAATCCATTTACTATTAATTTCATTTAGTCATTTTAAAAATGGAATATTTCTATATGAATCGTTTCACTAAATATCAAATGAAATTTTATTTATCATACGTTGTGACAACGACTTCTCCGCCACCGCAATCATTATATGATAATTTTCTTCCTATAAAAGTCGTAATGTTTTAAAAGGGAAATAAATACCATATACCCTTTTCATGTATTATGGTATTTAAAATGTTTTTTATAAAGGATTTTTTAAGTTAATATATTTAAATGAACCATTTTTATTGCAATGTTGAAATGTTATTTTTCCTTTATTCTTGTTTTATTTGTTATGTTTCTGTTATAGTACTTAGAAATTTGATGGGGGGTTATGTGATAAATCGAAGATGGGTGGTTATGTGATAATCCCAAGCAAGGTGGTTTTTTATAATCCAAATATGGGGGGTTTTGTGACAAACCATGGATGGGTGGATACGTTATAACCTCCAATGCATTGGGAATGGAAGTTGGTTGTATGACTACTCCATTCATAAGAATGATATGGGTGGAAATCAACCATATGGTTATTCCATTTAAGTATGATCATGTACCAAGTTACCTTTTATAAGTTATGTTTGTTTTATATGAGTTTTATGGAAATATTTTGGTTATAAAAAAAGTAATCAATTAGCTTATATTCTTTGAAGAGTATTTACTACATCATAAAGGTGAAAAGTATAAATTTATGATAATGTATTCATGGTTTACATTTTTTCAAAATGATAATAGATTTTCATCTTAGTGAGCCCCATATATATCCTTTTATTCTAATACCACGTTTGAAATGTTTTTCATCATATTGTAAAAGAGAATAATGTAAAATATGGGATCAAGTAAAAGTTATTCTATTAAAACTTGAAGTGAAACCCTGTTTCATTTTAAAATTATTCTGTTTTATGAAATATAATGATTACTAAGTAGAGGTGTTTACTTGTAATATTTATGTTTTTATTTATTATTTTTTAAAAATTCTCTAAACATATATACCTACAACCCTTCTTGATGAGATTTAATAACAAATCATTGACTTAACATATGTTTAAGGAATATTTATGGGTGAGGCCCCAGATAATCCTAAATGGGTGATATATATATGTCTTTCATCCAAATAGAAAAGTTTTAAATGTACACTAATTTCAATATATCATACCAATAATGTATCATAACTTGTTATAGAATTGATATATTAACTTTTCCAAATAGCACACTGATGTTGCATCTTATTCCATATTTTCAAAAAATTATATGGCCTATCTAGGTCTTTGGGAATAGTCTAATATATATTTTCAATGTAAATAAATTATGTACCACAAAATGAAAATTTAATATACCATATTTAAGGGATCCATTTAGGTTTTTGTAAATATGAATTTCTTTATTTTTGGGTTAGTACCAAAAATTATTGGATGAATATTGATTTATACATCAATATGGTTTGAAAATATTTATTTGGTGGATGGAATATGATACTAAATTTAAAAATGTTGAAATCATGAAAATTGAAAATCAATATCATGAGATCTAATTTTGAAAATAATTCATCTTGGGAATATTATGACTTATATTCCTTACATTGTTTGAAATTTTAATACCCTGGTCATCCAAGCATGTATATCATTAAAAATAGATGTTCAAAAATAATATATTTTGTATTGAACGAAATAAATAAGGTGAAATTTACAGTTAGTGTTATTATTCTTCATGTCTTATTTGGATTAAACATAACTCATAAAATCTAATGGATATGATACCTATGGATTGTAATTTTATTTTTACACTTGATAAATTAAGAAACCTATTTTCCACTATAATTTTAGAGACTTATATAAGAAATAATGGAATTTATTTTTCTACTTGATGTTTCCATGGAATATTTATAGTACCAATTTATTTTAATTAATGATGAAATAGCGATCATAGTTTGCTAAAGATATTATTTACTTAAAACTATAACATATATTGTTTGGATATATTATAATATACACCCTTTTAATATTTCATGAAAACATAATTCACATCTCATAAATTAGTTTATTATAGTTATTATAAAAAGAATTGTCATGAATAACATTCGTATTAATCAATTGAATGATAAGATTAATGTAACAAATTAAATATATTTGTAGAATAAGGATAGTTGTGAAGAATAATGAAAATATATGTGTTTTATATTAACACATTCATAACCAATAATGTGATAAAATTTTATAGAAGATAAATCTAGATGTTTGTGAAGCATTGAATAATTCACTTAGGTCTTAAATTAATTAAATTCTAAATAAACAAATTTATTAACAATCTCCACTCATATCCCTTATACGCTTTTGTATGCTAATGGCTCGGTTAGACTAGTTTTTTATTATGGGGTTATTATAGATAATGAAATAATTCTATTGAAATTTATGAAATTGATCAAATATTATAAGTAATAAAATAAATGATTACTAAATGTCTTCAATATGACAAAATATACGAAAATAGTATGTTATAACTTGATTTTTTTGTTCTATAGATTGTATTGGTGGATAATTTTTCTAACTTAAAGAATTATTATTTTAGGGTTTAATAATGATTCCCCTTATTGAATTATAATGTAATATAAACATAACGGTTTATCATGATGTTAGAATGGTGGTACTATAAGGTGGAATTTTGAAAAATACCTATAAATGTTTGAGACACTCTATAGAATGTCATTTTATGGATTTAATTTTATGTAAAAAAACAAATGATTATATAAATGGATATGATACCAAATATATGCGTTAAAAGTTTTCTAAATATATCTGAAGTTAAAAATCAATTGATGAGTTGAATGTGCTTATAGATTTCATCTAGGTGAAAATGTAAGTGTTTTACATTAAGGATTTATATGTAAATGAATTTATCATGATTAAATGAATATAAACATACAATATGTATTGTTGAATAATTAAAGTTATATTATAAGGAAATTTGATCATTATAATAGAGTTTTTTATAAAAATTATACATTCATTATTTACACAATAATTATGACTTTTCACATTATATTACATTATTTGGGAAGAGAATAAGTAGAAAATATTTTATTCAATATATTGTTTGACTGAAGACTTTTTATAAAACTAGGGAATATTTTCTCACCAACCATCCATCTAATATTCTCATAAATACTTTTCATTTCTTATGAAAGTTATAAAATTACATAGAATTCCATATATAATGTCAAAACATTGTTTACAACTTAAATATTCGTAAAAAAGTATAAATAAGTGTTATTTCATAAAAATAAATGATTTTATCATTCATATATTGATATTATAGAAAATTTTTATTGTTAATGTGGATACTGGGAGTATGTTTGATCTTATTGAATTTTATCATTGACAACTGTAATATCTTCCAATTATATGGTATTTGATTCTTAATTAATATCTAATAGTGTATAAGATATGTAATAGAAATGGATAATGAAATATTAAAATTTGGATTATTTGTTAAAGTAAATATTACTATTTCATATTGGTTTCTTAATGTAGAAAATAATATGAATGTAAATTTATACAAAAAGTTTTTATGCCGTGTAGGGAAATAAATCCATAAATATTTAAATTATAAATAATGTGAAATTTTTTTTGGAGGCTTCCTTGCATAGTAAATTTAAATGAAGAATGATATTGATGTAAATAATAGATGTTGACTTCCTAAGATTTGTTTTGTGCAGTTAAAATTTCTATAGATGTTTAAAGAGTTTATCATTAGATATATTATTCATATAAAAAATTATTATTGAAACATTATTTATGTTCATTTTTGAGACAATAATGAGTATAATGGAAGTGTTTTTCATGTGGTTAAATATATAAGTGGTCAGAATTAATAATTAGTATACTTGGTTAACAAATCCCCTAAAACTGAAACCATCATAAATCCAGTTTCATAGTATATGTAATTTGATATGATATATTAGTGATTATCTGCAGAGTTGAAAATTATTCATAATAGGGTCTTGAGAATATAAAAATTATTTTATAAAAGAAAATATCCTACTACAAATTCATTATATTTGTATTTATTTTTTTTGTATATATATATTTCATGAAGTTTAATGATAACTGAAAATCAATGTATTAAAATGAGTTAAACATAAATAATTATTATATTTTATTTCTATAGTTTATGATAAACTAATATTTTTAATGTGAGTATAAATTTTTTATGAGATATATTATTTTATCACAGTGGACAATAAAAGGAGAATGTCATTTCCATGTCTTAGATAACCATATGTATATATCAAATGGACTGTATAAATTTGGTATCTAGTATATTTTTTCTAGAATGATTCATCATTGATCCCCAATTATCGATGATAAAATGACACCTAGAATTAAGGAATTTATTAATTTACTCCATTAATATACAATCCATTGTGGATATTCTATTCAGGGTTGGTTATGTATGTTTCCTATTATGTCTTCCATTAGAGAACAACAATGATGGAATCTCCTTAACAAATAAGGATTTTGGAATTTTCCACCTTGAATAGGATATATTTGGATGTGTGTTCCAACAGTAAGATAATATATGTATATATTTGTTGATAATCTATTGAAATTATGGTCATGTTTCATGTACAATCAGAAATATGACTAACATGTCATACATACATTGATTTTGTGAGTTTATTCTATGAGTATCAATAATATATGTGTTGTATATATGATATTTAAATAAAAAATGTCTCATTGTCTCTTGATGCCTTATAAGAAGGGAACATATAACGATTATTGTTAGAATGATATGGTTAATGATGAAATAGGAATATAGAAACATGGGTTTTAAGGAGATCATTATAATTACCATTATAGATATAGTTTAATAATTTATTTTTAAGAGGCCATGATTTCATTAAATTTATCGATCTGATTATTTATATTAGTTTTTAGTGATATAAAGGCTTATTTTATCAAATATTTTTATTTATTTAATTGTGATTATATTTGAAATGATGAACCTCCCTTATAGATGTTTTAGAGTTCATCAAAAAATGTGTTGGATGAGTATTCTCATGGACATTAATATGATGTGGAACAATTTGAAATTAATTATTTATTTCCAAAACTTCTTTGGATGATATCCATAATATTTTTTATAATATTTTTTAATATGACATATATGATATTCTATTAATTTAAATGAAACAATTACTATTGTATTTTATCTCACTTGAAAGATTTGTAGTGATATATACCCCAAATTCATCTCTATAACTTATATAAATAAAAAATTGTTGGATTTGACATATATAAATCATAATATATTATTTTTATGGTGATATATGTTTTTATACAATAATTTTATATAAACCATATTTTACTATTAGGGCATAATCTTACGCCATGTAATATTTTTATATGCCACCTTCATGGAAAAATAAAATAGTATGATTTGAACTATATTGTATATTATATCTATTTAATTATATTTTAATAGTTAAATTATATTTTAACAACACATTATATGATACAATTTATTTGAAAAAGGTCACTACAACAAAATACAATTAGTTGACATTAAATGAAAATGATCTCCCAAACTACCTATCATATGTGGATCTATCAAAGGAGATAAAATGATAAATTAAATTGAATATATGCATAGAGTTCATGATATTATTTTATGTGTATCTGTTGATTTGTAATGGAGTTAATTTTTTCATCTATAGTGGAGAATCCTTAATTCTCTATTAAATTCACTAATATTTGTCGAATATGGATATTTATTCTTACATTATTCCTAATAATACATTATAAACCAAAATAATCTCTCTCATTCTACCTTATAACACAAATATGAAATAATACCATGAATAAATGATATACATTAATGTATGTTTTTATGTTTCGTTGAATCCTAGAGTTATATCATAGAGGGAATATTCCAAATGTATGATCTCATATTTTCCCTAAGTATGTTCATATTTATGTTTTTATTTGAGATGCATTAATTTAACTAATTGAGAAAAATTATTGGAGTAAATAAAAAATAAATTGGGTTTTTAGGGATCAAAAATTCTCAACTACTGTAAGGGAAGTGGTCTAATATTGAACTATAGATAATACATTGCCACCAAGCAGCCACTGCAGCCTATTGTCCAATCAGGGTCCCTCTTAAGAGCTGTGTAATGTAACCAAAGGCTCACTATCCCACCTGTGAGACACGCTACGTAGTTTGTAGAGGTTAAGAATAATTGTTCTCCAATAGGAGACACATAATCTAGTCTTTGGAGTAACATATGCATCTGATGGTTTCTCGATTCATGTAATCACACTAAAAGACTAAACATTCTCACAGATGGTGCCCCCTATCTTGCTAGTGGTGTAAAGGTTGACCGACATATCAAGGGGTAGAAATAAATTTTTTTACCGCACTAAACCCTAATTTAACACCTCATTAACCAATATTGAGACACTATAAGGTCTTATCAATTATAATGTGTTCTTCTAAACTCCTAATGAATTTTCCAAAAAAATTAATTCATTTGTTCTATATGGATACCATAAGTTGGTGATATTTTATTAATATTCGTTATTTAATCATGATCGATTCTTAAATCATCTTTTTATAGGAATAATTTTCGTTTATAATCACTATCTTGAGGTGATCGTAGTAGGAATTATTGATCTAGATTTCTAGTAATTGGTGGGATTCAACATTTTCTAATTTAGGTGGTTTGAAACATCTATCTAATGTCACCATTGTTTTTAATAAGTTGTGCAACATGTTATATTGTGTCAGCAAGGAATGTATATGACCATTCATAATATTAATTTTTTATTCATCATAATTTGGAATTATAATGACCCTACCTTAAACATTATATAATCTTGAGTTATGTCATTAAATTTACTTTATTTCACATTGAGTATGTTTTTATGTTTAGATATTTAGAGAATTATGCCATACATATTAAATAAAAAACCATATAAATACAAAGTGTATACTTAAAATATCTTCCCCTTATATCGTAACACAAAAAATATAAACAGAATCATGATTTATTATCATGTTTAATCATCATTTCATTTCCTTGATTAAATCCTTGACTATATTATACATTAAATCATGTGAATTTTTTTAAAAAACATTGGATGGGGATAGAAATATTATAATGGGATATAAAATAAGTAATGAAACTATTAGTCCATGTATATTTTAAAATCATGATAACATTTTCCCAAAATCATAATTTTCTCCCATAAAAAATATGCTCCTAAAATATATTATGAAATTGTAATTATCCTATGAAAACAACTTAGTAGTCATAAATCCTAAATATAACTTGTATAATAAATATAATATTTACATTATTGTTTTCACATATATATAGGGAGTAAAAATCATTGTTATGTTTTGAATAACTATAACATATATTCCATTAATCTATTAGAAGAAACCTTATCATTTAAATCTGTCTAATTACACATTGAATTTGAGAGATATCATAGGTTCACCAAACCCTGGGTTATCACATAACCACCCATATAAATATATAATTCACATGAACCATATTTTAATCATAAAACATAAAACAAGCCTAAAGGAAAAAATAACATTTCCTCTTCGAAATCACGTATAATTTTTATAAAGTTGTAAACTCGTAAAGAAAAAAATTATTTGAGAATAACATGGAAAACATTTAAAGGAAACATATAATGATTAAGCAGAAATGAAATAGGTAAATCATATTCAGGACATATGTGTTAAAATAAACATTCCATATTGATGAAATGATAATTCTATTTTTAAAAACCATTTTAAACATTTAAAAAGCCTTTTTTCAAGGAATGTGTCCCATAAAACATGGAAATATTTTAAAGAAACTAAAAAATAGTCTTTTAAAAAATTAATTAATTTTGAAATAAATTATTAAAACCATTTTGAAAACTTGTACATTAAATTTAATGATTTTATATGAATAAATCATCAAAACATTAAAATGAGGCTTTTAGTTAAAAAGTTCTTTACCACTTTAGAAACATATGAATTAGAATCATTAACGAATGACATTAAAAACCATTAAATATATTTAAAATATATTATTTCATGATATCACATGGTTAAATATTTATATATACACTTTATAGGAAAATAAAACATGCATAACATCAAGATATGACTCAATAAGGTAGATTGCGACGAAGTCCCATAAATTTAGTCCAACTCATCACGTACAGTCGCTTTATTACTAAATAATAAACATAGGTTAATTTAAACTTCATTTAGAACCTTTTTATTATTTATTATTCCTTTTTTCAGTAATTACTAGGTTATAAAATTTATATAATTAGTTTTGTTCATATCAGGCGTTCGGTCAATATTAAGTACTTGAGACGAAAATGAACATGGTTTGATGTCAATAGTCCAAGTGGTCGTAATTACATCATATATAGAATAATATTAAAAAAATATTATAACTTTATAAAATAAAATATATTTTAAAAAAACATAATGAATTTTAAGAAATAATGAACAAATTTATATACATGGAGATGGTAGGTTGTATGTATGCATGAGTAACATTTGCCATTCTTCAGTGATCATTATGAAAATAAAGTAAGTACTATTTTATCATCCCATAATTATAAAAACATAATTAATATCATATTAATTATATATATATAATTATATGTGTCATACCAGTGATGTAGTGAATAAAAAACAATTGTATCACTTTATGGGGGTGACAGTTCGCACGCACACACAAACGTAATTTTCAATTTTATGTGTATAGAGCATAATAAAATAGTTGATATATTATTATAATATACTGACTAATTTATCATTACTATCACATATAAACATTAATTCCATCATTTTGACAGGTCTTTAAAATTTTTGATGGAAAACAAACAATATCAGTTCGCAAGGTGGTAGTCCGTCGAACACATGAATGAAATGTTTATTTACCATAGAATGAAATTAGTGTTGGATTCAGGTGATGATTTTAAAATAATAACATATTAGTATATTGGGGATTCTGTCTTTATTATTTCATCATGGTTGGATGATATTTGAATGATGTTGAAGACGAAATAAAATAGATATACTTAAAAAGGGATAGCTCTTCTTCAGTTGACCACCTTGGAAGAACGCCTTTCCACCTCTAGTAAAGGTGTTATGAATAATCTATGTTGTATCGAATGTAGGGGTATTTTTGGAAGGAATTTTGGGGATTTTTGGAGAAAAAATTGTTCTTTATATTTGATTAATAGATAATACTGGGTACCTTTTATATAGAAGGGGAGGGGCTCCCTTATAAGCCCTTAAAATATTAATCTAATATAAACTAATCTTTAAATCTAAAGACTCCAAAAAGAGTTATGTATAATATATGATGATAATTGTTTGAAATAATCTAATCGATGAATTTTTATACATTTATTTATTTATTTTAAACATTATATCATTTGTGCACCCTAAATCAAATTATTTTAATTTTAATTGTGGTAAAACCACTTTCAATATTAAGATTCTATAAGTTATACATATATTGGGAAAATTTACCATAATGTAATATATATTTACTTTTAGACCTTATCATAATCACATTGTATTTTATAAATATATTTTTTTTGTTTTAAATTGTTCATGAATATGTTATTATTATAAAATATCAATAGTGTCAATTATGACAAGATTAATTTTATTGAATTTGAATAATATCTAAAATAGATATAATATAAAAAAACAACTTAATATATTATTAATATGACATAATCAGCTATAAAATTCAAGGAGTTCCCTAATTAATTTTATTTCTAATTATTTTAATATTTTTGTCTCATTTATTTAATATTCCTATTTTAAAATAATTATTGTATCACTATTGTGTCCGAATATATGCTAAATATTTAATATGTATAAATTGTAAATTAATTCCCATGTTTCCGACAATTTCATTATATTGTGGGAAATTATTTATGATCGAAAATTTATCATATTTATCCCCATATTAAAAGTGTTATAGTTATAAAAATAAATGTTTCCATGTTTTCCTAGTCTTTTGTTTTTATAATATTTATATCACTTTCTGGGAAAATAGTCCATTAAATGTGAGAATTATAATTATTATGTGTTAATTTTATTATTTTATTAATACAATCATATTTTGGTCAGTGTTAGGGTAATGTTGTTATCCTTATTAGAATTCTTGTTACCATAATTTACATGATTTTCCTTTAACCATGCTACATAAAAAATATCGTAGTTACTATTGAAAAAATAAAAAAAAGTAACCAAATAAAATAATTTATAACCACTTATATTCGGAAAATTCACCATAAAAGGAATTTATATTTACTTTTAGACCTTATCATAATCACATTGAATATTATAAATATTTTTTCATTTTAAATAGTTCATGAATATGTAACTATTCATACATTACAAGTAAAGCTTCATCCTTTAATAAAATTACACCATAATCCCATCTTCTTCTATGAGTTTTTAGTATTTAAGAGTGATTATTTTAAAACCTAAAACACTGGAATCAAATTATAATGAATTAGATAATCCATAAAAATTTAAATATCTATTCATGTTACTTTGAAACAGTAAATAAAACTAAAAAGGATGGAATAAAATAACACAATTCCACATATGTAATAAACATTATAAGATTAAAGGGTACTTTTAAGATATGAAATTCAATGTTAATACCCAAAGTCCATCATAGATCATTTGATATAGAAACGTCCTTATAATTCCTCAAAATAATCCAATGTGAGATTAAAAACCAAAATTTAAAAGTATTTGATCACATAGTCATCCATGATAAATTTTTACATTTACCTCTAAATAAAATCAATCAATCTGAATATATCATACCAAAAATGTAATTTCTAAAATCACATATTCTCTAAGACAGTTTAATAATTTCCATAAATAACCTGAATCTCCATAATTTCACAAGAAAAACACATATTCATCCAATTAATATTCAACCATTACTCCAAAAATAAAATTCCATAGTATTCTATTCTCCTTGAGAATATAGGGTTCCTAGAAAAGTGAATGTCTTCATAAATAAACTTTATCACTTAATCCCTAAATCAGTTTCCAATACCATACATATCCATTGATAAAACATAAGTTCCAAAATTCAACTTATTATTTTTAAATAAAAAATTTAACTAACAATTTTCATAACAACAAGGTACTTCAATTAGGTTAGTGGTAGGCGATGGAACTTTTTCACCATACGGTTATGGGTTCAGTCCCCATGACCTAGCTAGGTGTGATGGGGTTTCCCCCATCCAATAGTATGTCTTCTAATAAACTATATCATTCTTAATGAATTATACATATATGTTATAAAATCTTGAAAATTACCAATAGAATATTTTATCCCCAAATCGTTTTTTATACCTCTCAATTTTCATCCAAAAAAGTAATAACCCATAATTACCACATAAGCAATTGTATCCCAAAATACTGTTAATCACCATATCATTTTGGAAAATAAATCCTCAAAAGGGACTTATAAGACATATAACATAAAATAAAACATAAAATTATAAATTCATGAGGATATCTCTAACACTTTAGAAAATATCTGAATCTCCAACTTTTTGTAAAACATCCATTGATATCAACTATTTTCAACCAGCTATAAATATAACATAATCTTGAGTTTTCTCATTAATTTTACATTATATCACATTGAGGATAATTTAATGTTTATATCGTTAGATAATTATTCCATAACAATTACACGAAAAACCTGTAGAAATAAAATGTGGGGGCTTACAACATTATACATTCCTTTTATAACATTGAATATTTTAAAAGGAAACATGATATATTTTCATGTATCATCCTCATAAATTTTTCTTGAATCCACCCATGTCTATATTATCCAATAACCCCTACAAATGGAATTTTAAATCTAGGTCTTAGAAACAAATGATCATTATGTGATATAAAATAATGAATGAAACTGTTGGTCCATGAATATTTTAAACTCGTAATTTTTTTTGAAAATGTCAAACTTTTTACCCATAAAACATAATCTCTTAACATATCTCATGAAATCATAATATTCCACAAAAATAACATAGAAGTAATAAATCATATAGTTATTTTGTCAAATCCATATCATACATTCATTACAGCATTCACATTTACAGAGGTATTAACCTTCATAGTTATATTCAAAATATCTATCATTGTATTTTCCTTAAATCTCTTAGAGTAAACCATATCTCTTAACTCCATATCATAAACCAATGAATTAGAGAGATATAATGGAATCATCCACACATGGCTGGTTATGTAACCAAACGTATTCATAAAAAATTACCATAAACCATAACATAATGATAACACATAAAATAATAAAAAAGTATAAATTAGAATTTGATCATCGAAATCACATTTCATTTTTACAAAGACGTGGACTCACAAATAAAAACATATTACTTGAAAAAAAATATTATAAAATTGTAAAAGAGACATATAATAATTAAATAAGAATGATAGAGTGAAATTCTTATTATGAATTATTTGTTTTAAAAACATTCCATGTATTTGAAAAAAAATCAATCATTTTTTAAAAATTATTTTAGGCATTAAAAATTGGATTTTGAACCAAGGGTCCCATACCAATTTGGGAAATTTTAAATAAATTAAAAAAATATACATTTAAAAACATTAATGACAAAATAAAAATTCATTAAACCCATTTTCAATAAATTTAAAGAAAATAAAAACATTTTATTAGAATAAATCATCAAAATGAAAAATCATGGATTTTATTTTAAAAGTCCCATACCAATTGAGAAACACATTAATTCTTATCCTTAAGAAATAATATTAATTAAATCATTAAATAACATTATAATATAATAATTCATGATATAACATGTCAAAATAATTTTATGGAAACCTTATAGGATAATAATATATCGTAACATCAATATAAGCCTTATTGAAGGGAGAGTGAGAAGAAGTCCATTTCCATGAGTCTGACGTATGATGTAGATTATTTATATTCATGAATAATAAAAATATGTAATTTATTATTTATTATTATTATTTTAAATTTTATTATTCATTTTATACCGCTGATTACTATTTAATAAAATATACATTATTATTTATGCTTATATCATGTGTTTTTTCGGTATTGAGTACTTAAGTTGAAAATAAGCATTGTACGATGTTGATAGTCCTTGTGTTAATAAGTTCATGATAAATTGAATAATATTCATGAAATTATTATCCCATTAATTCGTCAATTATAATTTCAAATTGAACCATTAATTAATGTTATGAAAAATAAACATTGTTTTTTCAGGGAGACGGTACATCATAAATATGCATGAGTAACAATTTCAATTTTTCATTGATCCTCGTGGAAGGAATATAAGTACTATATTATAATTAAATATTTATAATAACACCATTAATATCACATTAATAATTTAAATAAAATTATATATATCATACATGTTATGTAGTGAAAAAATTAATCGCGTCTCTTAGTGGTGTGGTAGTTCACACGTACGCACGAATGGCGTTATCCTATTTATGTGCATGAAATGAAAGAACACTGTTGATATATTATTATCCTATAATGATTAATATGTCATTAATATCTCATATCAGTATTAATTTCATCATTATATCCGGTCATTAATGATGGTGATGAAACATGAACTATATCTGTTCACGAGGTGGTAGTTTGTCTTCAACCTGAACAAAAACTTCATTTCCCATATGATGAAATAAGAGATGGATTCAAGTGATGGTATTAAAATAAAAAAATCTAAATATATTTTGGATACTTTAGTTATTAATTCAATGTTTTTTGATGATATTTGATGGATGTGGGAGGATAAATAAAATATAAATACTTAAAAAAATAATACTTATTATTTGGATGATAACCATTGAAGAACACCTTAAGAAATCTATGTATGGTGTTCTTCTTAAAATAATGATAAACAATGAGTTGGGGGATTTTAGGAAGGGTTTTAGCCAAATAATAGAAGGAAATATTTTTTCTTGAATAGTTATTAATATGGAATAGTGGGTACCTTTTATGGGATAGGGGAGGGGCACTATTTAAAATAATTAAAATATTAAATTAAGGTAAATAATTTTTAAAATAAAAATGACTCCAACATTATTTAAATAAAATATTAGATGAGTATAATTCTCAATATTCTCATCCAATAATTTTTAGTCATGTATAGATTTTATTTTGAATAATATCTTTTCAGTTTACCCTTAATTGATCTGTTTTCATTCTATTGTGGGAACAACAGTTTCAATATTAAGAGGCTATATACATAATATATATGCAGTAAATTTTCCATAAATCTGCACTATTGAAAAATTCATTCCTTTTCAAAAAAACTTTTTAATTTTTAAATTTTTTATGGATTTTGAAATAATTTAATAAAATATTATATTTATAAAATATCAATAGTATCAATTTAGACATTATTCATTTCATTGAGTTTAAATAAAATCCAAATAGATTAATATATTTAAAAATAATAATATACTTATAATATGTCATTTTTACCCATAAAATTCATGGAGTTCCCAAATTAATTTTAATTATATTTACTTTAATATTTTTCAAATAATATATTTGATATTTATATGAATAAATTAATTATTGTATCAATTTTGTGTCCGTATTTATGGAATTTAGATAATCTCAGAAAAATCTAATCAAATTACCATTATGTATATAATTGAATTATCTTTTTGGAGACTATTTATGATCGATGTTTTATATTGTTTATACTGTTATTAAAATTATTATACATTGAATAAGTAAAAGGGTGAAATTTGTTCACTTGTTTTTATTAATAATATTTATAACACCATCATAGGAGAAAGACCATAAAATGAGTCAATTATAATCCTTAGTTATTATGGGTAGGCTTCTATTCATCCAATATTATTTTTTAGGTGTTAGAGTAATTTTATTATCCTTATTACATTAATGTACCCGATTTTCCTTTAACCGTGGAAAATATAAATTATTGTAGTTAATATTCATACAATCCAAAAGAAATAAATATGTCATATTAACAATAATTGTTCCAACTAATTATAAATATGGAATCCATTTTTTAAAATTCAAAAGATAGAAGTTGTAGTAATTAATTTAATATTAATCTTTATTTCCAAAATGAGAAAATATGTTTTCAAAAGTAAGAACCATCAAAAGTTTCACATGAATTCATATTATATTTCAATGTTCAATTGCGTCCAATGAAAAATATTATATCAGTTGATATAAAATAATCTAATTATACATTCAAAATAATTAAAAATGGTAATCTAACAATATAAATTAAGTTAGAAGAATTTGTTTTTCACCTCATCAAGATCATTCTCTAAAAACTCCACCAACAATAAACCCTATACACTCTTTATTCTATAAAGAGATATTTTAAATGAAATAATTTAAGGGAAGCATGATCTGAGGTAGCTGTTGGATGGGACAATAGGTGCTTCCTTGTAAGAGGTTTAAACACATAATGAAATGGCCTAGTCCCTCATAGTCCATTACATTACCAAATTATTAGTATTGTGGTGTCCTAGACACCATCAGTGAGTTAAGAGGATGTTAGCGTTAGTGGAAACATGTTACTGTGGTGTCACCTATCAGTGCCACTGATCGATCTCACCAATTAGTTCCACCCATTGGTTTCACCGATCGGTCTCACCGATCAGGGTCTCATTTATTGGTGTCTCACCGATCGGTTACACCCATCGGCCTCACCGATCGGTTTCACCCATCGATCTCACAGATCTAAGTCTCACTTATCGGTCTCACTCATCGATCTCACATGTTGGTCTCGCCGATCGGTCTCACCTGTTGGTTTCACACATCAGTCTCACCGTTGGGTTTCATCCATCAGTCTCACTGATTAGTTTCACCCATCGGTCTTGCCGATCAGTTTCACCCATCGGTCTCAATAATCAACTTCACCCAATCAGTTTCACTCTATCAGTTTCACTAATCAAATTCACCTGATTGGTTTCACTGATCAGCTTCACCAGATATGCTTCACCTGGTCAGCTCCATCGCTCGGTTTCACCGATCCATCTCACAAATCAGCCACAGAGGGGTATCAGGGTTTCCTTCCCCAGTTATCTCGTAGTTCCACTTTTACGTCTATATAACCTTTTCAAGTGGTTCAAGGCACTTTTTAAATCCCATAAATGTTATCTAATATCCCCCATGATCCGGGTGATTCTTGACTTACAAAATGTGAATTTTTTCACAGTTTTTCCCTTTTTTCCATACTTTTCATCTCCACCCCTGTTACGTGGTTTTTCCATTGAAAGGAAACCCTTTAACTCATAGCCACTATGACGACCTCTCTGAGGAGAATAATTAAACAAAAACTAATTCAATCAAATGTTACTTCCCAACCTTGTAGAGAAACCATGATTTTATTTTAAAGGCATTCAATATTTCAAAACCTGTAACTCTAGGATCTTGACATTTTTCGCACGAAGTTTCATTCTTATTCTAGGCTAGACTCTTTTTATTTACATTTTATGTTTGGAGTCCCTATTTAGGATTCCAGTTATTTTCCAGTGATGGATCCTTTTTTGCTCACTCTAGTAGTCGTTGGAGTTCCTTCGCTGCAAGTAGTGAATCCCAAGTTCGTGGAGTGAGGAAGACAATATTGATCGATAATAATCCAAGTAGGGGTTCTTCCTCTGTATCTATTTACGGTGCATCATGTGGGGTGGGTATGATGATTGTTTCTTTGAAAATAGATGAAACCAAATTTTTCAAAGATAATAAATGATCCATTAATTTATGAAAGGGTGGTAAAGATGTTGTTGTTGTTGTGTTATACCTTTATTGTTATATTATGAATTTTTGGGTTTTGTTCACTAAAAATCATAGACATTGGTGGTCCTTACATGTTCACTAATTATCCTTTATTTTTCTGGTTAATCCTATAATTGAATGGATGAAACATAGAAAATGGTTAATCACGTAAATTCAGATGATTGAATTGATGAAAAATGAACAATAATACTTTTGTGATCAACCCATTTATCCAAATTGAAAGAAGAAACATAATGAAGTTTGTCATTAAATATGGGAAAAACATCCTTGATCTATTATGGTGATATGTAAGGTGGCTCTTCCTGATGTCATGTGGGGCAATGTGGATGGGGATGGGATCCCCTGTTGTTGAGTTGTTGGTTGTGAACCTGAGCCCATGTGGGGACATACTATGGGTCTTGTGTTAGTTCAAGTACATCTAGGGATCTCATTGATCCTTTTTGTTGTTGTGACATTACAAGTGAACTTTTTCTGAATGCCTAAAATTACTAATTTGGTGTTTTTCCTTCTTTGGAATGTGGATATACATGTTAGTTTCTAGAAAGTGAAGAATTATTTAAATGGAATCACTTGAATATGATAACAATAATGTGTTTAGGGGGAAATTATTTTCCAAGAATGAGTTGTGATTTGGTACAGGCTATTGTTATTTTGTATGAATTAATAGTAATGAGTGTGTATGTTTATGGGATGGTATTAGAACCATTAGATGGGGATGAATTCTTGTTTACCTATATATAAATTTAGTTTTGTGTTTCTTATTCTCACCCCAGCCATGTTGAGCACTTTGTTCTGGACACCCTCATTTCATGGAGAGGGTGTTTTTTCCAACATCCTATAAGGTGGATAGATATTATATCCTTTCTGCTCCCTCTCCCAAGACGCCAAAGACTCTTCGGGTAGGTTGTCATGGAATGAGGTCCATTTTTATCCCATGAATCTTTTGGTAGGGTATTTAGTGTGTTTGGCCCAGGAGTGTGTGGCCAGGTTTGTTTCCCAAGTGTCCTTAGAATGAGGCTCATGTTTCGTTGGGCGTGGTCGTAGTTGTTCTAGCCCAGTTATCTTCGAGTGTGGTCACATATAGTTGTGGTGGCCCATAAAGTTGTTTTTGGGGTGACAGTGGGACTTTAGTGAAAATAGTAGGGGAGGTATGATGTGTATATTGTCTTAAATAACCAGCCAAATAATGGTGCATTGTACCAAAATGTTGATGTGCTATTACAATTACTTTACCTGACTTGAATTATTTGGGTGTTGTGCCTTGGTGATGCTGGGTGGATAGTTCTGTTATCTAGGTGTTTTGGATATCTCTATTTTCTCACAAGGCATTAAATTGTTACCTCATTTATGCATGAGAGCTATTGGTATTCCTTACTGATTATACATGTATACTAACCCTACGTATACAAAATTGCATTCAATTTTCCAGGAGGACATCGATGACCATGTGAGACTGTACTAGCTCGGACATCAGGAGATATGTCTTCGTTGTTTTGTTTATTTTGGTACTTTTCCTTTGTATTTTTTCTTGTACTTTATTAGGTTTATCTCTGAACATGCATGTAGGAATGGGTTTTGTCTTTACATTAGACTTTAGTTTTGGATTTTTTTGGGTTTTTACCAATGTATCACCCGATCCTACTAAATAAAAATGGAAATTCCTTCCATATTATGTGTTATTATAAACCCTAGATGGTAGTCTCAACTCTGGGGCCTATTTAAGGTGGGACTTTGGGGTCATTATCTACCTTTCAACATGTGTAATATATGGCCTAGATTTTTTCTATCCCTTCCCTCATATCGGTGAAGGAGGGTCCTGATAGAATGGTATCAAAAGGGATCGTTGAGTAAAAGGATGGATCTCGGGGGTAGGCATAGTGAGGATTGAATGGGATGGTAGGGAAACTGTGTATGGAAATCATGGTATGTGATATAGGCCAGGGGGACCGGCTAGGACATTGGATTTTAGTACCCCCCCCCCACCATGATCCAATGCAAGGAATATGGACCTACCGAAGGACTAAGTGAGGCTACACTGATTGTAGGGTAGAGACCCTAGGAAAGGTACATGCATCATAATGACTTGTGTTGTTGTGTGTTCATTATGATCTAGGAATTTAAATAAATAAAATGATTAAGTAAAGTTTAAATGAAATCTTCTACACTACCAGGGATTATGAATTACTTGTTTACCATGTAGCTATGGAACCCAGACGATGACCATGAGTAGTGTAGGCGATTAAGGCCCTGGAGGGAATCCTAGATGATCTGTGGAGGACTGATCGAGAGGAGGAGGATGGATGTTGGTTGAATATTCTACATACCTTTCAGCAGAAGACCCTCAGCAAGTACAAGGGCAGCGTGTTAGATATAGAGACCAAAAGCTGGCTGGAAGAGTTGGCGATATTTTTCAGCTTGATCCAGGATTGGGCTGAGTACTGGGTTCTATTGGCAGCCATTCAGATTAGAGGAGCACGGCGTTAGTGGTGGACGTTATACCTCGAAGAGAGGATGAAGAGTAAGATTTTGTGGACTGACATTGAGAAGGAGTTCCATGCGAAATTCCTTTCTTCTACGATGAAGCATGATAAGAGGAAGGAGATACTCTCCCTTCAGTAGGGGAGTATGTTAGTGAGGGAGTCGGGGATCAAGTTTAAGGATCTCCTTCGTTTTTCTCTATACCTTTTTCCAAATGAGTAGTCCCAGGAGTGAAATTAAGAGGAGGAACTCAGAACTTCTCTTCATTATGTTGTTACTCCTTTAACCACACCGACATACATGGAGGTCCAAAAGAAGGTTGAAATAATGGAGAGAATGAAAACTCTAGTGGGTGTGCCTCGTGAGGGGATCTAGTGGGGCTCGTCAAAGGGGAAGGATGTCAGAAGCTAGTATCTAGCGTCCAAGCCTTCTAGGATTGGGTCAGTGGTGATCAGGCCCCATCAGTTCCACTTTCGATCTCTTGGTCCTCTCCCTTTATTTACAGGCCTAGGACCATGTTGATTCATCTTTTGTAGCCATGGGAACCATTAGAATTATTGTCCGAACCAATTGTAGTACACTGGGGGTGGGCTAGTCAGCTCCCACCTTAGAAACAATAGTTTCGAGCTAGGCCATTTCAGCAACAGTAGTAGGGGAAGCGAGCTCTCACTCCTTTAAGAGCAGGAATTGCAGGAGGAGACCAACCATAGGTTTCTCCAGAGGGTCCTAGAACAGGGAATGGTTGGGGAGGGGACTGATAGCTGAGGGGAAGAGGATCTAGGCATGGGCAGTTGCGCACCATAGAGGCATCAGTTCCAATAGGAAAGGATGTCATCCAGGGTATGATCAACTTGTTTTTCACTCTTTCATGTGCCTAGTTTGATTCAAGAGATTCACACTCCTTTTTTACACCCAATCTATCCCATTCATTGGGCCTAGATATAGAGAGATTCTCCATGCCCCTAGTGCTAAGTACACCTTTTTGGGGGTCATACCAGCATGTTTGATGTTTGTTGATGATGAAGACTGACGTTGGGGTCACATCAGTCTAGTGGGGATCTTTTTATGCTGCAAATGAAGCCATAAGATGTCATCCTAGGAATCTAATGTCTATTTTCTATGCACAATATTATCAAATTCTTTAGGAGAAGATTCATTTTATTCGATGAGGATGACCAGTGTGTGGATTTTTTGGTGAAGAGTGTCGTCAGGTGGAGAGACAACGTGTGGATCCTCTTCTCTCTAGGTTGGTCGAGATTGAAGCAGAATCAATTGATGATGAGATGATGGACGTTCTGGGAGTTTTCATGGAGTTCCTGGACTTTTTCCCCAAGGATGTTGTGACTCTACCCCCTCAATGTGACATTCAGTTCAGGATAGACTTACAACCCGCTGCTCGTCCGATTTCGATGGCTAATTATCGAATGAAGCCTTCTAAGTAGCTGGATTTAGGGATTCAAATTGATGATCTGATGAAGAAGGGTTTTTTGACCTAGAATTTAACCATGGGGTGCTCTAGTCTTGTTCGGGTAGAATGGGGATGGCGGTCATAGGCAGTACATAGACAATCAGAGACTAAATCAGGTAATATTCAAGAATATTTACCCTTTCATGAGGATAGACAATCTCTTTGACCAGCTAATGGGGGTATGTTGGTTCTCTAAGATAGATCTGTGGTATGGGTAACAGTAATTAATTGTGTGAGATAGTGATATTTCAATGACTTCGTTCAAGTGCAGGTATATGCACATTGAGTTTATAGTCATGATTTTCGGTGTTACGAATTCACCTGTTGTGTTCATGGTGCTCATGAAGTTTTTTTTCTACGTGTTTCTGGACCACTTCTTGAATGATTTCATAGATTACATATTGATCTACTCAATATTATAGTATGAACACACTAAGAACCTCAGCATCGTCTTAGAGATCATCGACATAACCAGATCTATGGGAAGTTTCCCAAGTGAATGTTATTGACATGAGAAGTGAATTTTTTTAGAAATGTGGTGTCTCAGCAAGGTGTGGTGGTTGATTCTTCAATGTTTAAAGTGGTTGTTTCTTAGGATGCACCCAAGAATGTGAAAGAGGTTAAATGTTTCTTGGGTCTGGAAGGCTTGTATTAGAGGCTCATACCTTACTTCTTTAGAGTTGTAGCTCTTTTGACAACTTTGAACAAAAAGGAACAAGCCTTCATGGAGAGTGAGTAGTGTTTGGAAGCTTTCATCTATCTAAAGGAATGTTTTTTTAGTGCTCCAATGCTAAGGTGTCCATAGGTTGGTGTGTTGTTTGAGGTGTTTTGTCATGCTTCTGGACTGGTCTTGGGGTGTGTACTGATGCCGCATTGAGGAGTGATCTCTTATGTTCAAGGAAGTTACGTCCTCATGAGTGTAAATATGCCACCCATGACCAAGATATTTTTCCAGTAGTGTTCTCATTAATGTTATGGAAGTATTAAATAATTAGGGTCACTTTTTCGTCTTCACAGATTAAAATAGATTGAGGCATATCTTTACTCAGCGGGACCTGAACATGGGACACTGACGATGGATGGAGTTTCTTCAAGAATAAAACTTTGAGATCTCTTACACCAATGGAAAGGAGAATGTTTTAGCCGATGCAATGAGCAGGAAGTCAAAGAGGGAAGTTGTTTAGGAATCTATTGATTCTTTGAAGGAAATAAAGGAGTTGGATTCCTTACACATGGATGCATGTGTGGATGGTGGTAGAGGTTTCTTGTTTCAAATGAAAGTGCAGTCCTCTCTTTTGTAGCAGGTGGAGGAGTCGTAGTTAGGAAACATAGTGAGTGAAGTGAGGAGTAATCAGATTGACCATGTTAATTCTCTAGAAGGGTGGTTGGAAGATGGTTAGAATCATATGATTTTTCGGAGGGAAGTTGTTTTACATAGAGATGATGCACATGGGAGTTCTCCATGAGTTCCATAACTCACTCGAAGTTGTATGCTGAAAGGGCACTGTCATGGGTCCCCTCAAATGATTAGTTTGATTTTGGGGTACTTAGGTGCAGCAGAGTGGCTGACCAAGGTCATCTCTCAAAGGAGGAAGTGAATTAAAAAAACTTTTTAGAGGTATTCTAAAAATAAAATAAAAGAGAATAAGACACTATTTGAAAATATGGGGGTTAGTTATAGTTTATGAATATATAATAAGTTTGCTGGAAGAAGATTGTAATTTTTTTGTTTTTAGTTTTGAAATGAATTTCGATTAAAATGACACAACAAGAAGATTCTTTTTTAGAAAAATATTTTATAAGGAGTAATCTATCTAACTCTACCAATTCATTTATTTATTAATCATTATCATTTAAATTAAAATACAATTAATTAGGATCCCCTAATTTGTTAACCCTCGAACCCTACAGGAGTTAACTTAACCACAAAGATGAAATGAATTAAACCCGAGGCCAGTTTCAGAACATGAAATTGTAGCACCCTACTTTGATTAATGTTCTAATTCTAGATTATTTTTAAGTGGTTAATTAGGGCACAAATCCACTATGGAAGTGTAGATTAATTGATTTTAGGGATGAAATTTGAACGCTGAAAATTTATCCCGTGTGACTTGGTGTCACAGATTAAGTTTGTGCTCTCATAATTTACATAAAATCTCGACCTCGCGTGTTTTTGTGTAAATTGTTCAATTACTTGATTAATTTCATATAAATTAAAACTAAATTAATAGACCATATTATTATAATTATATTAGCTCATTGATTCAAAATAAATGAATGAAGTAGCTAATAATCAGATCGATTACATAAAAAACTACCCTTTCATGAGTGATGTAGTAATCGTAGAAACGTTTTTCATTTGCAACGGTTTAGAAAGAGTATAACCCAATATCGTTTCCACTATTGATTTCCAACCCAAATAGGAATATTATTAGAAGAAGAGAATTGAAAATAATAGAATAAATGGAAGACAAAATAAGAGTTTACTAAAAGAAGAAAAGCATTACAACATGAAGAAGAAGAAGGAGAAGAGGAAGGCTTGATGAGGGGATCCTTGCTTCAAGAGATACCCCTCTTACAATGGTTGGATAATTTGGGTGAAACCAATTCTCCTATACCTAGAATCTCCTAATGAACATCCCAACACTTAAAAATGATAAAAAATCTAATTTATAGAGGGTAGGGGAGGAGAGGTTACAAGTGGTTTCAAGTGTGAATGTGGAATCTCGGACTAATATTTTATGCCTACTTGCACATCCAATTTGACCACCAAAATGCATGAATTGGACGGCCTTCAAGAAGGATCATATGTTAAAATATGGGTCCTCTATCTCCTCTCAATGATTCGGCTCAACCCAGGCTCAGAAGAAGGAGTTATGGCTGAAATACAAGAGCTTATCCATTCTGGCGTGTCCAGCCCACCTTTGACCTTATGGACAAATTAATCCATCCATATGCATTATTTTTATCTAGTGTACTGAATAAAAGTTGTATCCCATGAAGTAAGGAACACAATTACAAAATATTAAGTTCAAATAATTCAAAAAAATTATTTATTATTGAAATACTATAGTGATTTTGAAAGGGTATAACTGTAATTTTCATCAAATATTCAAATGAATGATCTAATACCAAATACTTTCTAATAAAACTTATTTAGAAAAATGTGAGGGAATTATATCATTTATTATCAATAAAATATTCAATAAAATAGTGTTTTATCAACTCCCCCACACTTACCCTTTTGCACTCCTGTGCAAAACCTCATATCAAGTAAACATCAATAGCAAATCAAAACCAATTTTAAAACACATATCCTTGAGATCAAACAATTACACACCAAGAAAAAGAGGATATCATGATTCATAAAAAACCATTATTTCAAGTTCTTCATTGATATCATTCAATATATTTCCACTTTATTTATCCTCCCATGCACAAAACACTTACCTCGCTTGAATTTTTTTCTTATCACACAAATGTCAATTTTTTTTGCAATGTCTTTCTCATCCACAATCATACAAGGGTAACCATAGGCATGATAAATTCCTACATCGCTACCCAATGTGAGTCAAGGGAATATGTTTATCATGAGGATTTTCAGGTTTGTTTTGTAGGTTTCGGTTGGTAGGATTTAAATGTGAAAAATTCTGAGGCTGAATGAGGAGGGCTTGACTCTTTTTGAAGCAAAATTGCATTAATCTAATTTTCACTTAAATATGGTCTCCTCCTCAATCCCCATAGTATAAATTCAGCTCCATCATCATGAAAAGTCATGGAAAGTTTACACTATTCATTATTTCAGCATAAAAAATGTCAATCTTCTCAAACATGATTTTCTTAAAAGCTCCAGATAGGCACATCTTTCTACCTCTATTAGAAACTCCAGAAAAGGCACAGCTTCACTTGTCATGAAAGCTCCAGAAAAGGCCTATCTTTCAATATAGTGATTTTCTTTACCAGAAAACACATATCTTTAGAATTTAATTTTCCACCCAATGTATCACAGAATATGGCAGCACAACACAAGATAGATTCGCCCACACTTAATCTCAACTAGATTATGCAATTTAACTTCAAGAGTTGGTTGGATAGGGAAAATTGGCTTGTAATGTGGCTAACCTAATAGGTTGTGTACGTTTTCTAAGAGATACAAGGATTAAATGTTCAAGTTATGCCATTATAAAAAATTATTCTTTGAAATATAGGCTTTAATACCAAACAAATGCCTCAATCATTTAAACATAAGTACCTCAAACCCTCAAGTTTTCACAGGAATAGATCAAATTTTGCTTAAATCAATCATGGTTTGGTAATCTCAAGATGTGAGGTGAATGTAAAGAATATGAAAATAATGGTTCAGAAGCCTAACAGGAAAGTGATTTCAAATATAAAGACAATGATATGTGGCCTGGGATTCAAAATTTAGTGTACTTTTTATGAAATTATTAAATATTTTAACTTGAAACAAAGTAATTTCCGCATTCATTTAAGCTCAGATTCATGGAATAAATTAGTTTACTCATTGATATGGATTTAAAAATGGTGATGATAATCATTTAAGCTCAAATTTTTAAAAAACACACCGAAAATTAAAAAATAAACACACAAAATTTGAAAAACACACAACAATTTTTTTTTGTTTTATTAAGAGGAATACAATTGGAAATAGGAAGACAATTGGAATTACTAAACTAAAAGGTTCCATCCTACACAAATAAAATATTGCATTGTCCTCAATTTGAACCCATAAGATGATATATTCACATGAAATATAAAATTTTCAATAGTACAAAGAATAAAAAAGTTAAAGGGTTCGGAACAATCTGATGTGCTTATGTGATGATGGGGTCATGCAGTGTGATAAAATCCAATACATCATTAGGAAGTCCCTCAATGTATCTCTTAAAATGTCTCACATTGAATGTAAAGCCCATTCATGTGTCCTCTTGTGTGATCTCCACTTCAACATAAGGAAAAACATTACTCACAACATAAGCACCTAACAATCTGGAATGCAACTTACCAGGCATCAGATTCAGTCGTAAACTGTAGAGAATGACTTTCTATCCAACATGAAACTACATTTGTTGGATCATTATATCATGTTTTTCATTTTATTTTTCCTTATAGATCCTTGAGTTATCATATGAAGACAATCGAATTTCCCAAGCTCTTGAATTTGCAGCTTCTTTTGGATTCCAGCTTGGGCCAAATCCATGTTGCATTTCTTTATATCTCAATAAGTACAATGCTCAACTTCCAAAGGGGGATGAAATTCTTTCCCAAAAACAATATGAAATGGGTACATACCAATGGGTGTCTTGTATGCTGTCCTATAATCCCACAATTCATCATCCAAGCACTTGATGCAATCCTTCCAATTTGGCTGCACGGTTTTCTCGAAAATCTATTTCAACTCGCGATTTGAAACCTCTGCCTAACCATTTGTTTGGGGGTGGTATGGTGTTGATGTTTTCTATGTCTCCCCATGCTTTCAAAGGAGGGAAGAAAAAATCCTATTGAAAAAGTGTGTCCCTTGGTCACTGATAATGGCCTTTGGTACTCCAAACCTGTAGAAAATTTGAGCCTTGAAAAAATCCACTACAACATAAGACTCGTCAGTCCTACTGGCCTTAGCCTCCACCCATTTAATCACATAATCAACAACAACCAATATATAAAAAAATACAAATGAACTAGGAAAAGGACCAATAAAATCAATTCCCCATAAATCAAAAATCTCACCGAAAAGTATGGGCTGTTGGGGAATCTCATGTCACCTAGAAATGTTCCCAATGTGATGGCAACCATAGCATGACTTACAAAACACATGGGCATAATGGAATAAGCTAGGCCAATATAATCTAGAGTACAGAACATTCCTAGTTGTCCATTCGGGTCCAAAGTGTCCACTATAAGCAAGTTTATGATAGAAATTAAAAATAGACTCAAAATCATGATCAGGAACACACCTCATAATAACTTGATCACTACACATGCGCCAAAGGTATGAATCATCCCAAACATAATAACGAGACTCACTTTTTAATTTTTGTACATGATGAT
Source organism: Viscum album (assembly GCA_963277665.1). Taxonomy (NCBI): domain Eukaryota; kingdom Viridiplantae; phylum Streptophyta; class Magnoliopsida; order Santalales; family Viscaceae; genus Viscum; species Viscum album. The sequence continues at coordinate 1,479,291,682 of OY728136.1, forward strand.
TATTTTAATTTTTAGGGATTTCATAGGCAGCAAGGTAGTTAACTAAATCTTCATACCAATGATGCGTACCTAAGATGGAATACAGATGCTCATCAGGGAAAGTATCCTGAAGTGGTACCTGGTTCAAGGTGTCATCATCTAGTGTGTGAGTAATCTTACTCATGTAGTCCGCCACCAAGTTTTGTAACCCCCTTTTTTCCATTATCTCAATATCAAATTCCTGAAGAAGTAGAATCCATCGGATCATCCTGGGCTTTGCATATGGCTTCTTCAAGAGGTACCTCAAGGCCGCATGGTCAGAAAAAAAACTATTTAGAGCCCAATAAATATGAATGATATTTATCTAAAGAAAATATGACAGCAAGAAACTTCTTTTTCAGTGGTTGTGTAATTTTTTTGGGCTACATCCAGTGTCCTCGATGCAAAGGTGATAACATGTGAATGTCCCTCCACCCTCTGAGATAAGACATCTTTTGACAACCCTAATTTTATTACAAACTTAAACATGATTTATTACTTAAAACTTACCTTGATAAAACAAAGAGGATCAGGTGGTTTAGTGTTTTTGGGGCTTTGGATCATTAAATAAAAACATGAAACATGAAATACAACATCTTTATTGAAAACATTCTTTACATGACCACTACATTCCCTCGTACATAGTATTGCATGGGATAACCTGAGGACATGCATAAGAAAAGGGTGAGCTATAAAGCCAAGTAAGGGAGTACACATGAAATAACTTAAGGAGTACAATACATGTTAGGCAATAGGATTATCAATAGAGAATAAGAGAAACATGAACATAAATGCATGATTAATCATGCTAATCATAACATGGAAATGTGGCAACAACACTTAACATGGAATTAGCATGAGCCAAGGATCATTGCACATGGAGCATGTGTAAAGACCCGTAAAATTCAAGGGAAATTTTTTCTTAATTTTCTTTGGAATTTTACAAGAGCGCTGTTTCAGACGGCACCTGATTCCGAGGCCCGGAGTGCCCGGAATCATTTTCCGAAGTTTGGCTCGGGTACGTTCAGTGAACGAACGAGCGGGTTTTCCTAACTTTTGATCCGGTGCTCGGAATTGAAATCCGAGGACACTGATGAACTTGTAGCGCCGATATTCGCTTAAGGAGACCTTTCCTGAAGTTGGGTTTACACGAGGGGAGTTGTAAAAAAATGAAATTGTGAATGTTAAAATAAAAATTTAACTTCAATTTTTATTTTTATCTTCCTTAAGTGTTTTTATCCTTTGGTTGGAAGTTGGGTGACAACCCAACTTCCCTTGGGAGTTTAAGAGGGTGGTGGGGCCCACACGAACCCCACTCCTTCATATCCTCTTAAACCCCTCAAATCCCTTGTTTAATTTTTTTTTATAACTTAAGTATTAATGCATGGTGATTAATGTGTTAATGGTTTTCAACCTTTGGAATTCCCAACGTTAATAAATTAATAAGGAGTTAAGTCTTTTTATTTTGGTTTTGGGCTTTGCTGTGCGGGAGGAAAGGAGAGTTCTCTTCTCCTTTGAAGACCATCTTCCTCGACGAAGAACGCGAAGAACTTCTCCGCCGAAGAACGTGGTTCTCCCGCGAAGCGACGAACTCCTTCTGTGACGGCATCGACGTCTTCTTCCGCGACGAGGAAACCACGACGCGTCGATCTCCTTCTGCGACGCGTCAACTTCTTCCGCGGCATCCTTTTTCTGTGGAGTTCTTCCTCAGCGACGAACCCACGTCCGACCTCCGCGACGCTCACCTTCCGCGGCCGTCAATGAATGTCGAGCGATGAATCAAAGGTAGGGGTTTTATCCTGTGCTCTTGAATAACCTTTATTCAATTCTACTTTGATTTTAAATAACCGACTGCTATCGGATTAACGGAAGGAGGCCGGACCGCACAAACACGGCTGACCTCCTTCCAAGTGCTTGAAATCTTTGTGCTTTGGTGCGGGATAACACAGTGCCGTTGCACCGCAAGAAAATGTTGAGGACCGCAGCCGGAGTGAGTCGCGGCGGTGGCGGGCGACGCCATCGCGCCGCACCAGAGAAATGAACCAGTGAATGACAGTGGTCGGAGCGGCCTACGGTAGAGGTGCGACGAGTCGGACAAGGCCGCGGCCATCAGACGTGGCAAGCGGCAAGGACTCTGCGGAGGAGTCGCGGCCCTACGGCCGCGGCGGAGCAGCCAGAGGCGGCTGGCCTCGCCGGCCGCCGGAGAACAGAAGAGCCGCGGCCCTTGCCGCGGCAGTGAAGAAGGGGGCGGCCGGCTGTGCCGGCCGCCGGTTTGCTCGGAGGCGGGACCCGCAGGTCCCGCGGGTGGACGAACGGCCGGCTTCAATGCCGGCCGTGCATTAAATTCCGGGGGTTTGAAACCCCCGGCAGCCGAGTAACGGGCCCCCCTCACGTGGGGGGGGGGGCGTTGATTGAAGTCACGGGGGGCGGCGCCCCCCGTTTCGCACGAAACCACCCGCTCGGCCAAGCTGGCCGAGCGGTTCTGAGCGGTCGGGCCGCGCGACCGGCCGGGCCGGGTCGCGCAAGCCGGGCCGGATTGTGCCGGCTGGGCCGGACCGCCCAGCCGGGCCGGGCCGAGCCAACCGGGCCGGGCCGAGCCAACCGGGCCGGGCCACGCTGAACCGGGCCGGACTCGGACCCGGTTCGGGTCGACCCGGATCGGACCGGTTCAGGGGGGTACTGGGCCGGGCCTAGACCCCCCGTTTTCGGACCTTTTCAGTCAAAAGCTCATAACTTGAGCTGTAGACCTCCGAATGACGAACCGTCTGCGGCTACGCGATCCTTGGATCGAGACGGCCGTTTCGGTATATCGCACTCAAAGTTTCGGATTACTTTGAGTTCGGCCGGGTTGGTTCGTACACGAAACCAACCGGGCCTTCGGAGCGGAAACGCTCATATCTTGAGCTACGGACGTCCGAATGGCGTGCCGTTAGTTCTGATAAGTTCCTCTTAGTGAGACGAATCTTTTGGCATACTCCGCCCGAGGTTTGGACGCAGGTGGAGTACGGTCCGGTTGGTTTTGCCTTAAAAACCAACCGGGCCCCGGAAACGAAAATGCCAATAACTCTCAGACCGGACGTCCGATCGACGCGCCGTCTGTTGCGTTGAGTTCCTGTAGACGATACGGAACTTTTGGATACATCAACTCCGGTCTTCGTGACAGTTGATGTATCAGCCTCTCGGCTCGTGGAGCGGACCCTCCGAACGAGCTTGCTGTGTGCGGGAACCCTAGTGCTGGCTGCGACTGTTACTGCTACGACTGCTACTGTGACTGCGACTACGACAGTACAGAGATCTTGTGTGGTTTCGACGACGACGACTACAACACTCAGCGATCCTACGTGGGACAGTGCTACCGAACCTGTGTGAGCTGAATCTTCTGTTTACCTTGGGCGGTGGAGCGCTTGGGTGTAGCGGCGGACCCGTGGTACTTGACAGTGGTGGTGCGCTTGGATGCAGCAGCAGACCCTTGACGGTGGAGCGCTTGGTTGTAGCGGCGGAACCGCGATACTCTACGGAGTGTGTGCGCTTGGTTGTAGCGACAGACCCGCGACGGTGGAGACGTGCGTGCAGAGTACGGAGACCGTGTAGATGACTGAGACCTGACGACTGCTTGACCGACTCGACTTGGAGTGAGTCGACTAGCCCAGTGGACGGAGCGCCCAGTAGTTGGCAGCAGACCCACGGCGGACGGAGCGCCTGGTAGTTGGCAGCAAACCCGCGGTACTCGACGGGAGGAGTACCTCAGTAGGCTATTTGGGTGAGCGCCCAGTAGTTGGCAGCAGACCCTCAGCGGACGGAGCGCCCAGTAGTTGGCAGCAGACCCGCAGTACTCGACAGGAGGAGTACCTCAGCAGTCATAGGTTAGTGAGCAGTACCTCGGAGTCGTGACAGGACTACTGCACACTTCAGAGACGGGGCTCTTCAGCAGCTACGGTTTCGATACTAAAAATCTTGGTTTGAGCTGAGTCTTTGATCTTTGTGTTTCCTCATGATTGAGATGGGTCGCTTGATAACTTAGGTATATGTATGGGCATATACCTGGGTAATAGTTATCCGTTGATTTCATAAACTTGTTATAAGCCGTGTGGACTTGTACTGTTATCCTATGTGGATTTTACTGTTTACTCTTCTTTGTGGATTGGATTGTTCTTGGGCTCGTGTTGGAGCCGAATGGAAATTGGTGACATAGGTATATGTATGGGCATATACCTAATCAATACTGGATGTTACTTCGTGATTGTTACTTTTCTTCGTGGTTTATCCTTTGTGGATTTGAGAGACCTTCAGGGGTCTCGGGGTCCCTACTGAGTAGCTTATACTCACCCCTGCTCGGGCTTTGCCCGCACTTCGTTGTGTTGGTTGCAGACGACGGACAGCGCTGACTGTGGATGAGGCTTTCGGAGTAGGTCGGTACCCGGAGGAGGACCACTGAGCGGGACGTGCTCGGAGCGGACAGTTGGACCCGATGAGTTGTGAGCTATCTGTACCTACCCTTCAGGTAGGATCCGTGGTGGACGATCCAGGAGCTGTGCCATCTGTACCTACCCTTCAGGTAGGAATCGAGGAGGACGTCCCAGGAGCCGCTTGTACTTTCAGTTGCTGTTTTCCCTTTCGAGTTGTACTTTACTTTCAGTTGGGCTTGTATTCCGTCCCCCTTTACTTTTCTGCACTTGTAGTTACTTTCCGCTTGCTGACTCTGTGGTGGTTGTTACTTTATTGAGGCAATGCCTTCCCTTTTTACTGGGATTTTACGCCTTGGTGCTAGTCCCCAGCCCCTGGCCTATGGAAGGCGGTCTTGGGGTAGTCACGGCACGGGCCCCGAGGGCGGGTCGTGACAAATTGGTATCAAAGGAGTTCGGTTCTACCGCAGACTCTGATCTTTTTTCTATGTGAAGCAATAGTGTTTAGTGTATTGAGTGTGGTTATCAGTCTAGGGAGTCCAGTGTTGGTGCGGCGGCCGACGTATCCATACACCAGGACCCTGACTTCTGATTTCCGACTTAATGCATGAAAACACTGATTATGTGTGTGTTTCCCAAAAGGTTTAAAGTCAGCTCAAACCAGGTCATCTCACCAGGTATAATCGTTGACCATGACTTAACTGTTCAGGATGTCACCATGCAGATAGTTAGCTGGAGTTCCGAGAGAGTTCTCGATGATGGCCCACCGAGCAGCGAGACTCCAGTGCAGGGCTCTTTTTCAGTGTTGGCACCATCGGGTGGTGTACCAGCAGCACCACCACCCGTTAGGCAGCAGATGCCACTAGCTGACGGTGCACGCTAGCAGAGCGCGATGCACGAGTTCCAGCAGTAGAGGCCTCTGAGGATACGAGGCGAGACAGATTTCCCAGGCAGCAGTGGACTGGATGGAGGCGGTTGCTAGAGTTCTACGCCTAGCTTGGATACTAGTAGAGCGGATGATGATCTTATCTCCTAGTGTTTCCAGTTAGTGACCATGAGGTTGGTCCTTATAGTAATGAGACTTCGGTACGCGAACCGATACCTGGGATAGTACCTACGGGTAGAGCGCCAGATATGTCACTACCTGTTGGTCAGCAGACACTACCGGCGGTACCGGTAGCAGAGACTCACAGGCTTAGTGCCTTACATATGTTTTAGCATCAGATATCCCTCAAGTTTCGAGGTGAGCCTGACTCGTAGGCGGCTGAGGACTGGCTTGAGGAGGTGATTGTGAGTTTTCTGGAGCTAATACAGCTTCGACAGTATGACATGTCGGAAGAAGAGCACTCAACGTGGCTTACCAATCAATCTTGGTACTCGTTGGTTACGTTGTGATCAGTTCTTTAGACTCGAACTTCTGAGCGAAGTGTGTCTAAAGGACATCCGAACCATTTCTTTTCCTCTATGCATTTCTACCTATGCCAGGATGCTAGAGAGAACCTTTGTGGTTGTGAACGTTAGCAGTGAAAGGCAGGAAACTAGCGCCAGTCTCAGAGACTCGGGCGTGTAAAATGTTTCAGGAGGAGGAAGTGCTAAGGACAGATGAATCTGCAGGGTAGCAGACGTGGAAGCGGAGCTTAGAGAGCAGCATGTGGTGGTGTACATTTCGACATGTTACAACCACCCGACTTAGTAGTCCCCGTCAGGCTCAGGGAGCAGGAGGGCTGGGGAGGAGAATAGCTGCATTGCGGTCAAGGGGTGTGACCCAGGAGCTCTAAGAATGATTCGGGGTACGAATTATGTTTACTACGAGCTGCCATATCAATGGACATAGGAACCAATCATTCTACCCTTCCACGAATCATGTCCCAGACCTAGAGGTTCCGGGTAAGCCGTAGACTTGACCCTCACGTCTGGAGATACCTTTGGGAGGAGACTCGATAATCACACTTACGCCGACGGTGTGATTTGACCTCGAGGCGAGAGTTTCGGTTAGAATCTCTTGGTGGCAGCGTAGAGGCCTTACGACGTTGATCTGGGTATGATTCACAAATCATACCCCGGTTGACTGTTTTAGGCAAACGTCGGAATGGGTTTTCCTTGGTCGGCGAAAAGGAAACCCTGGGCAGCACATGTTAAACTCAGGCATAAGAGGGTGTGGCCGATCACTCTTGAGTTGGTCAACCCTACCCTTGTGGCAGCAGGAGTTTTGAGTTTCAGTTCTAACCTAAAAAGGGAAACCTCTTGAATTCGAGGGTGACGAACACGTTCTTATACGGTCTCAACCCAATGAGGTTTCAGAGATGTGGCCGAGGCGGCATGTTATCTCCGAAGTTCGATGGACCCTTTTTATCTTCAGCAGGGTAGGCGAGGAGATTTACCGCTTGACCCTACCACCTCAGTCGCACCGGGTGCATAATGTCCACCACGTGTCTCAGCTGTGGAGATACGTGTATGTTTCTTCACACGTCATCGACCCCGGGGAGTTGGACGTCGATGACAGGGCGTCAAGCACAGAGGTTCTAGTAAAGATCGAGGATCGACAGGAGCAGGATCTACGTGAACGGTTGCTTCCTCTGGGGTGCTTCTCGGGTAGCACGAGATCTTCAGGTGAGCATATGGGAGCGTAAAGCTCAGTTGCGTGCTCAGTACTACTTTGTTTCCCTTACGTGTGAGTTGAAGCTTTACGGGGACGTAAAGACCTGAGGTGGGAGTAATGTAAAGACCCGTAAAATTCAAGGGAAATTTTTTCTTAATTTTCTTTGGAATTTTACAAGAGCGCTGTTTCAGACGGCACCTGATTCCGAGGCCCGGAGTGCCCGGAATCATTTTCCGAAGTTTGGCTCGGGTACGTTAAGTGAACGAACGAGCGGGTTTTCCTAACTTTTGATCCGGTGCTCGGAATTGAAATCCGAGGACACCGATGAACTCATAGCGCCGATATTCGCTTAAGGAGACCTTTCCCGAAGTTGCGTTTACACGAGGGGAGTTGTAAAAAAATGAAATTGTGAATGTTAAAATAAAAATTTAACTTCAATTTTTATTTTTATCTTCCTTAAGTGTTTTTATCCTTTGGTTGGAAGTTGGGTGACAACCCAACTTCCCTTGAGAGGTTAAGAGGGTGGTGGGGCCCACACGAACCCCACTCCTTCATATCCTCTTAAACCCCTCAACTCCCTTGTTTAATTTTTTTTTATAACTTAAGTATTAATGCATGGTGATTAATGTGTTAATGGTTTTCAACCTTTGGAATTCCCAACGTTAATAAATTAATAAGGAGTTAAGTCTTTTTATTTTGGTTTTGGGCTTTTCTGTGCGGGAGGAAAGGAGAGTTCTCTTCTCCTTTGAAGACCATCTTCCTCGATGAAGAACGCGAAGAACTTCTCCGCCGAAGAACGTGGTTCTCCCGCGAAGCGAAGGACTCCTTCTGTGACGGCATCGACGTCTTCTTCCGCGACGAGGAAACCACGACGCGTCGATCTCCTTCTGCGACGCGTCAACTTCTTCCGCGGCATCCTTTTTCTATGGCGTTCTTCCTCAACGACGAACCCACGTCCGACCTCCGCGACGCTCACCTTCCGCGGCCGTCAATGAACGTCGAGCGATGAATCAAAGGTAGGGGTTTTATCCTGTGCTCCTGAATAACCTTTATTCAATTCTACTTTGATTTTAAATAACCGACTGCTATCGGATTAACGGAAGGAGGCCGGACCGCACAAACACGGCTGACCTCCTTCCAAGTGCTTGAAATCTTTGTGCTTTGGTGCGGGATAACACAGTGCCGTTGCACCGCAAGAAAATGTCGAGGACCGCAGCCGGAGTGAGTCGCGGCGGTGGCGCGCGACGCCATCGCGCCGCGCCAGAGAAATGAACCAGTGAATGACAGTGGTCGGAGCGGCCTACGGTAGAGGTGCGACGAGTCGGACAAGGCCGCGGCCATCAGACGTGGAAAGCGGCAAGGACTCTGCAGAGGAGCCGCGACCCTACGGCCGCGGCGGAGCATCCAGAGGCGGCCGGCCTCGCCGGCCGCCGGAGAACAGAAGAGCCGCGGCCCTTGCCGCGGCAGTGAAGAAGGGGGCGGCCGGCTGTGCCGGCCGCCGGTTTGCTCGGAGGCGGGACACGCAGGTCCCGCGGGTGGACGAACGGCCAGCTTCAATGCTGGCCGTGCATTGAATTCCGGGTGTTTGAAACCCCCGGCAGCCGAGTAACGGGCCCCCCTCACGTGGGGGGGGGGGGGGTTGATTGAAGTCACGGGGGGCGGTGCCCCCCGTTTCGCACGAAACCACCCGCTCGGCCAAGCCGGCCGAGCGGTTCTGAGCGGCCGGGCCGCGCGACCGGCCGGGCCGGGTCGCGCAGGCCGGGCCGGATTGTGCCGGCTGGGCCGGACTGCCCAGCCGGGCTGGGCCGGGCCACGCTGAACCGGGCCGGACCCGGACCCGGTTCGGGTCGACCCGGATCGGACCGGTTCAGGGGGGTACTGGGCCGGGCCGAGACCCCCCGTTTTCGGACCTTTTCAGTCAAAAGCTCATAACTTGAGCTGTAGACCTCCGAATGACGAACCGTCTACGGCTACGCGATCCTTGGATCGAGACGGTCGTTTCGGTATACCGCACTCAAAGTTTCGGATTACTTTGAGTTCGGCCGGGTTGGTTCGTACACGAAACCAACCGGGCCTTCGGAGCGGAAACGCTCATATCTTGAGCTACGGACGTCCGAATGGCGTGCCGTTAGTTCTGATAAGTTCCTCTTAGTGAGAAGAATCTTTTGGCATACTCCGCCCGAGGTTTGGACGCAGGTGGAGTACGGTCGGGTTGGTTTTGCCTTAAAAACCAACCGGGCCCCGGAAACGAAAATGCCAATAACTCTCAGACCGGACGTCCGATCGACGCGCCGTCTGTTGCGTTGAGTTCCTGTAGACGATACAGAACTTTTGGATACATCAACTCCGGTCTTCGTGACATTTGATGTATCAGCCTCTCGGCTCGTGGAGCGGACCCTCCGAACGAGCTTGCTGTGTGCGGGAACCCTAGTGCTGGCTGCGACTGTTACTGCTACGACTGCTACTGTGACTGCGACTACGACAGTACAAAGATCTTGTGTGGTTTCGACGACGACGACTACAGCACTCAGCGATCCTACGTGGGACAGTGCTACCGAACCTGTGTGAGCTGAATCTTCTGTTTACCTTGGGTGGTGGAGCGCTTGGGTGTAGCGGCGGACCCGTGGTACTTGACAGTGGTGGTGCGCTTGGATGCAGCAGCAGACCCTTGACGGTGGAGCGCTTGGTTGTAGCGGCGGAACCGCGATACTCTACGGAGTGTGTGCGCTTGGTTGTAGCGACAGACCCGCGACGGTGGAGACGTGCGTGCGGAGTACGGAGACCGTGTAGATGACTGAGACCTGACGACTGCTTGACCGACTCGACTTGGAGTGAGTCGACTAGCCCAGTGGACGGAGCGCCCAGTAGTTGGCAGCAGACCCACGGCGGACGGAGCGCCTGGTAGTTGGCAGAAAACCCGCGGTACTCGACAGGAGGAGTACCTCAGTAGGCTATTTGGGTGAGCGCCCAGTAGTTGGCAGCAGACCCTCAGCGGACGGAGCGCCCAGTAGTTGGCAGCAGACCCGCAGTACTCGACAGGAGGAGTACCTCAGCAGTCATAGGTTAGTGAGCAGTACCTCGGAGTCGTGACAGGACTACTGCACACTTCAGAGACGGGGCTCTTCAGCAGCTACGGTTTCGATACTAAAAATCCTGGTTTGAGCTGAGTCTTTGATCTTTGTGTTTCCTCATGATTGAGATGGGTCGCTTGATAACTTAGGTATATGTATGAGCATATACCTGGGTAATAGTTATCCGTTGATTTCATAAACTTGTTATAAACCGTGTGGACTTGTACTGTTATCCTATGTGGATTTTACTGTTTACTCTTCTTTGTGGATTGGATTGTTCTTGGGCTCGTGTTGGAGCCGAACGGAAATTGGTGACATAGGTATATGTATGGGCATATACCTAATCAATACTGGATGTTACTTCGTGATTGTTACTTTTCTTCGTGGTTTATCCTTTGTGGATTTGAGAGACCTTCAGGGGTCTCGGGGTCCCTACTGAGTAGCTTATACTCACCCCTGCACGGGCTTTGCCCGCACTTCGTTGTGTTGGTTGCAGACGACGGACAACGCTGACTGTGGATGAGGCTTTCGGAGTAGGTCGGTACCCGGAGGAGGACCACTGAGCGGGACGTGCTCGGAGCGGATAGTTGGACCCGAGGAGTTGTGAGCTATCTGTACCTACCCTTTAGGTAGGATCCGTGGTGGACGATCCAGGAGCTGTGCCATCTGTACCTACCCTTCAGGTAGGAATCGAGGAGGACGTCCCAGGAGCCGCTTGTACTTTCAGTTGCTGTTTTCCCTTTCGAGTTGTACTTTACTTTCAGTTGGGCTTGTATTCCGGCCCCCTTTACTTTTCTGCACTTGTAGTTACTTTCCGCTTGCTGACTCTGTGGTGGTTGTTACTTTATTAAGGCAATGCCTTCCCTTTTTACTGGGATTTTACGCCTTGGTGCTAGTCGCCAGCCCCTGGCCTATGGAAGGCGGGCTTGGGGTAGTCACGGCACGGGCCCCGAGGGCGGGTCGTGACAGCATGAGTAAATCCTCATTGCACATAAAGCACAACTAAACCCTCATTGCACTTTAATTAGAATGATTCAACAGTCATTTCACATGACATATCATGATACTATACTTTATCCAATGCATTGGAGCGCTATAAGGGCGCACCCTTCTTAAACATTTCATTTCATGCATAAGTGTGCCACATGGATCATAAAACATGGATTCATAAAACATAATAATTTATTCCACGATAAAGGAATATGGAATTTATAAATGAAAATTTATAATCAATAAGTAAATGTGCATAATGGTGAATACCCATGATGGAGAAATGGGCATGGTATTCCCTACACAATGTCATTGGCTTAGAAAATCGGTGCAATTTCGGCAGCGTAACGGCGTGACATAAGAATTCATAAAAATGGTTGATGAGAGGGAAAGTTGTTCCTCCTCATATTTACATGTAATGGATAGTAAGGAGGTCATATAGATACATGTCCTAACAATTTTATAGGAATTTAGGTTCATGATACAAGAGAATTTCTTGAATGTAATAGAAGAGAGAGATGTTCCTTTCGAAATTTTGGCATAGTAACGGGTGTACATGGGAGGCATTTAATGAGAGAGAAAGGGGTCTCCCATCATTTAGACAATAAGAGGGAAATCTTGGGGAGGTTTGAAACCATACCCCAACATTCATAATTGAAATTAAAAGGGCTATACAACTTAATGAAAATTGACAAAAATGATATGGGAAGAAAAAAACCCTTACTTGGAAGTGTGCTTCCTAAGGCTTGATAGAGGCTTGTGAGAGGCTTCTTGGGAGCTTGGGGAACCTTGGTAGGATTATAGAGAGAGTAGGGCAGAGGTTGGACGAACTAAAAAGGATTTGAGTGAGGAGGAAGTAGGATCTTGGGTGGGTTTATATAGGAAAGGTGAGGGAATTCTTTATTATTTAGGTTTGGGTCCCCTTACATTAAATTAATCCAAACCAAAAAAAAATCCCATGGTTTTTGCCCATTTTTTTTAAAAGGGAAGAGGAAAATAATATTTTATAAGGCCAAAGTCCAAACTTCTTAAAATAATAAGTTTACTTATGTGGAGGTGAGTCACACTCTCATGTAAATTAATTTAAAAAGACATGGTGTTTAATAAGTCTTGAGGGGTACATTAATGCTTTGAGAAGTAAAACAAACCCAAAATCAAATTATTTTAATGGTAATACATATATTTTCCGAACATATAGATTATAGTATTTTATTACATCACTATTGGGTCATTTTGATGTCATAAAACACATTATATATTTAAACGGTATTTAATTTTTACTCAAAAATTTATCTGTCTCAGAAAATTCTGAAAATTTCATAGTTGGATAATTTCGACATCCTGATACAAAAAATAACATTTATATTATCTAAATAATTTTATAAATATGTTAATTTTCACTTTTAAAATATAAACCGACATTTATAAAAAATTCACGGGTTTTGACAAAAATGGCTTTCAAACCTTAATAAAAATTATAATTGCATTCATACAATTACAAGATCATTTATATATAATAAAATTAATCTAATAATTATAATAATGATATTTTATTAAAATAATATTTAATTCAAAAATTCCTTAATTTAATAAAATATATTTTTAATCAAATAATAACTAAAAACACCATTTGTACTTTTAAAAACTATTTACAATGTATCAAAAATGACTAGAAATTATATTCATTATTATATACAAAAATAATTTACATGAAAATTGTACTATCGATTAGTTACATAACCCCTTAAAACAACCGCATAAGACCTAAGGGTAAGGTGTGCGATGGTGAGAGACTATTGGGGTGGCTTGGATAACATCGCTTGAGTGGTAATTTCAATTAACTTCCACTTTTCTCGTAGATGGTCACGTTCGAGCTTGAAATGATGAAGCTCACCTTGGGCTTGGTCAAGAACAAATCCCAAGGACGCCCCCTCTTTTCTGAGCTCCGATAAATGGGCTTTGTATGGGGAAATTATACTGGATGAGGCCATCGCTTCCTTTGTCCAATTAAAATTGGATGTGTTAAAGCCCTATATTTATACTAATCATGTGATCACTGTTCAACGGCTATAAAAGTAACGGTCACAATTCTTATCATAAAACCAATGAAGTTGACATTTTATAAAAATACTTTATATAAGTAGACACTTAATAAGATCAAGAGGGATTTTGCATTAATGAAACTTTGGGTCATTACAATATTCCCCCCTTAAGAAATTTCTCCCGCGAAATTTTCCTTTTTCCCACACTGAAACAAATGTGGATAACTCAGCTTCATCATATACTCCAATTCTTATGTCGCTTCTTCAAACTTGTGGTTTCTCCACAACACCTTGATGAGGGGCATTATCTTAATTCTTATAACTTTTTCTCTATAATCTAAGATCTTCACCGGTTTCTCCTCATAAGACCGATTGTCTTCCAATTGTACCACCTCATAAGAGAGTACATGTGAAGGGTCCGGTATGTACTTCCTTAAGAGGGATACATGAATGACATCATGTACATTGTCCATAGTAGGAAGAAGTGCTAGTTCATAGGCCACAGCCCCGACAAGATCAAGAATCTCGAAGGGGCCGATGTACCTTGGACTTAACTTCCCTTTCCATCCAAACCTCATGACCTTATTCCACAGAGATATGCGTAGAAACACCATGTCTCCAACTTTAAACTCAAGGTATCATCAAAGATTATATTCATAACTCTTCTGTCAACTCTAGGCTACCTTGATATTCTACTGAATGGTTTTCATCTTCTCCACCATTTCTTCGACCATTTCTGGTCGAAGCAGCTTACGTTCACCGACCTCATCCCAACATGCCAGTGTTCTGTACCTTTTCCCATATAAGGATTCATATGGTTCCATTTGGATGCTCGAGTGGAAACTGTTATTATAAGAGAACTCACCCAGAGGAAGATGGTGATCCCATCCTCCTTTAAAGTCCATTGAGAAAGATCTCAACATATCCTCATGTGTTTGGATAGTCCGCTCGGATTGGCCATCAGTTTGAGGATGATAAGCCATATTGATGTTCAGTTCAGTATTCAGAGCATGTTGAATACTCTTCCAAAACATAGAGGTGAATCTTGGATCTGGGTCAGACACAATAGATAGTGGTACTCCATGCAACCTTACCACTTCCCTGATATATATCTATGCCAGTTGATCCAATGAAAAATCCTCTTAAATAGAAATGAAGTGTGAAGTCTTTGTAAGACAATCCACAATAACCCAGATTGCATTGTTGCCTTTGGATGTCCTTGGAAGTCCGGTGACAAAGTTCATGGTGATGTTCTCCCATTTCCATTCAGGTATGGGAAATGGTTGCATCATCCCCTTAGACTTCTGCCTCTCTACCTTCACTTGTTGACACACCAGGAACATTGATGTATATTCAGCGATCTCTTTATTCATATTATCACACAAAAAGTTTTCTCAGAGATCTCGATACATCTTTGTGATCCCTGGGTGAATAGAGAAATTTTAACTATGTGCATCATCCAAAAGTTCCTTCTTCAGGTCCAGACTTGATGGAACACATAGTCTTTTTCCAAACAGCACAATTCCTTATTTATTAACATTAAACTCTGAGGATTTCCCCTTTTTTATAGCTTCCACTTTTTCTTTAATTCCCACATAATCCTTTTGAGCATCCTTTAACCCTTCTAAAATAGACGGTTGAGCAATCATTTCTGAAAGGATCGATGATGTTCCCTTCTATATGATTCCCATATCCATCTTCATCAAGTCTAAGATGATTGGATCCTTCTCAATTCTCATCATTGATAGAATTGCTAGGTCTTTTCTACTTAGGGCATCTGCCACCTTGTTCACTTTACCAGGGTGGTAATGTATTGAACAGTCATAATCCTTCATGAGGTCTGTCCATCTTCTCTGGTGCATATTAAGCACTTTCTGTATGAATATATATTTAAGACTCTTGTGGTCAGTATATATCTCACATTTCTCCCCATATATATAATGCCACCATATTTTCAAGGAAAAGATCACCGCGGCTAACTCCAGATCATGCGTTGGATAGTTTCACTCATGGATTTTCAACTGCCTTGAGGCATAGGATATCAATTTATCATTCTGCATCAGCACACAGCCTAAGCCCTTCTTTGAAGCATCACTGAATACCACAAAAAGTTCCCCACTTGTGGGTAAAGTGAGCTCGAGCACAGGGATAAGCCTCCATTTCAAATCCATGAAGCTTTCTTCGCATTCATCACTCCATAAAAACTTTACTCCCTTTCGAGTTAGCTTGGTAAGAGGGTTGGACAATCGTGATAAATTCCTCACAAATCGTCTACAATATCCACCTAACACTAAGAAGCTATGGATATCCATTACCGATGTTGGCCTTGGCCATCCCTCAATTGCATCTATTTTAGAGGGTTCCACAGATATCCCATTTCTTGTGATGATATGGCCCAAGAATGAGACCTCCTTCAACCAGAACTCACAGTTGTTGTACTTTTCCTAGAGC
Source organism: Viscum album (assembly GCA_963277665.1). Lineage (NCBI taxonomy): Eukaryota > Viridiplantae > Streptophyta > Magnoliopsida > Santalales > Viscaceae > Viscum > Viscum album. The sequence goes on from OY728136.1 coordinate 1,479,307,256, forward strand.
TTCTGCTTGAGCAAAGTCTCTAGTACAGTTCTTAAATTCTCCTCATGATCCTCCTTGTTTTTGGAGTATATTAGAATGTCATCTATAAAGTCTACCAGAAATTTGACAAGGTAATCTCTAAAAAATCTATTCATCATGTCCATGAATATTACTGTAGCATTGGTGAGTCCTAAAGGCATTACTATGAATTCATAGTGCCTGTATCTTGTACGAAAAGCAGTCTTGGGGACATCTTCCTTCTTCACCGTTACTTGATAATATCCCGACCGCAAATCCACCTTGGAGAAGTATTGTGCTCCACGCAGCTGATCAAACAAGTCATCGATTCATGGGAGAGGATACTTCTTCTTTATCGTGATTTTGTTAAGTTCACGATAATCGATGAAAAGATGCATTGACCCATCCTTCTTCTTGATGAAGAGGACTGGTGCACCACATGGTGAAGCATTTGGGAGTATAAGCCCTTTATCTAGATTCTACTGTAGTTGTTTCTTCAGCTCTTCCAGCTCAAAAATAGACATTCTATATGGATTCTTGGATATTGGTAGTGCCCCAGGTATAAGTTCAATTGAGAACTGAACGTCTCTTCTAGGAGGAAGACCAAGCAGTTCCTCGGGAAACACTTCCGCAAATTCCCTCACAATAGGCATTTCTTCAAGGATGGTTTCTTCCTTGGACTCAATCATCTGAGCCAGATACGCGTGCTCATAGGGCAGTTATATCCATGTTTGAGATTATGGAGATAAATAAGATTCATCTTTCTCCTGACACTTGTAATGAATCGGGGGTTGATTATCCAAATGGAGTGTGATTTCTCTCTCCGGACAATTTATGTTGGCTCTATATAAGGAAAGCCAATCCATGCCAATAATTTCATCAAATTCCACTAGAGGGAGTATGATGAGGTTCACCGGGAAATTCAATCCACAGATTATAACATTGGAGGACTTATATTCATGGGATGCAATGATTTCCCCATTTTCTGTACTCACCGACATCTTCACTTCCATGATCTTTGGTGGTCTTGGGGTTGTTCTACTAAACTTTTGAGATATAAAAGAATGCGTAGAACCTGAATTAAAAGGTAAATTTTCTATTCTTTAATGAATAACTAGCATACCTATCACCACATCATTTCCGGGGTTCACTTCGGCATAATTGATGGCAAAAGCTATTCCTTGCTGCCTTGGAGGTTGTTGGTTGTCACTGAAAACCCTCAGATTAGGGAACTGATTTGAAAAATGACCCGGTTCTTTGCATTTGTAGTATTGAACAACACGTTAAGGTTCGAACAGAGCGTTCCTCTCCTATGTCGCAGCCGCAGGTCTTTCTTGCCGACAGTTAATAGCTAGGTGCCCTTCCCTTCCACACCTGAAGCATTTCCTCATCCCCTTAAGGCAATTTCTCGGGTTCTTCTTTCCACACTTTTGGAAAGTGGGGTGTTAGATCTTCTTAGCACTGTGGATTATCCATCGGACCACCAGCATTGAATTCCACCTTACGCTTCTTTTCCCCATGATACCCATGTGATTCCTCGATCTCCATTTCGACCTTGAGGGCACATCGGACAATTTCCTCATAGCAGTCGAAGTCACAGATCACTAATGCTTTCCGAAAGTTAGGCTTCAGCCCACCAAAGAAGCAGTCAACCTTGCATTCGGGGGTAACGAAAAAGCCGGAAGCGTATCATGAGAGCCTTGTGATGTTTTCCTCGTACGCTCCAATAGATTCTTCATCTTTTTTCTTGAGGGAAAGGAAGTCCCTATCAATCTTAAGCTTGAGGGTGCGTGCAAAATATTTATCGAAAAACATCTTCTGGAAATCCTTCCATTCCAACTCCTCGATATCCTCCTCAGGCTTCGTATTTTTGATCAACGTCCACCATTGATCAGCTTCACCCTCTATATGATTACCAACTAGTAGAACCTTCTCTTGTTCAGAACATTGAAAGATGGAGAATATGTTTTCAATGGAGTTGATCCATTGTTCACCCATCGTGAGATCAGCTGATCCACTAAAAGTTGGAGGGATTTGTCTCATGAAGCTCTTGATAGCGACATGTTATTTCTTAGGGGGGGCTGAACGTTCCTCTTGGCCTGAGTTTCTATTCAAAACTTGAGTTAGCTGAGAGAGAATAGTGACAAAGTTTGTGATTCCTGCTCCCATTGGAATTAACATCTGATTAGTAGAGTCATCACACTGATCTTCACAATGGTTGTTAGCCCGAGTCCTCCTATTACCGGCCATTGGCTGGAATAATAGGAAAGCTAGGGGTAATTCATATAGGGTAATCCAAAGACAAAAGTTGATGACTTATAAATAAACATTCATTTTTTTAACGCATGAGTCTATATGCTTCAATCTAGGCATTTCATTATCTAGTTTTTAACATATATCCTTAGGGGCATTTTTTAATTCCATTAATAAGGGTTTATACTAAGCATGTAAATTTACCAATGCATATCCCCCAGGAGTGTCGTAACCAAGAGTGCAGCAAGGCCCATTGTCGTGCACCACTTCCCGTTCAAGTCTAGCTCAAAGCGGTGTTTTCGGGTTTTACCCCTAGGATACATCTGTACCAGAGCCGCCTCTACCTGCTCGTATCCAGACAGGGATTTATTTGTTTGATAAACCACTTACTCAGTACTTACCAAAACATAGGGATGTTTTTATTATACATAGTCTTGTATTTAAGGCTTTACTAGGGTTTCTTAATGCCAAAAATAACTAAACCTATCCTCTGATACCAACAATTACGACCCTTATTTTATTACAAAATTAAACATGATTTGTTACATAAAACATCACCTGATACAACAAAGAAGATCGAGAGGTTTAGTGTCTTTGAGGCTTAGGATCATTACAAAAAAACTTGAAACATGAAATACAACATCTTTATTGAAAAAATCCTTTACATGACCACTACATTCCCTCGTACTTAGCATTGCATGGGATAACTAGAGGACATGTATAAGAAACGGGTGAGCTATAAAGCCCAGTATGGGAGTACACATGGAATAACAGGAGGAGTAAAATAAATTTTAGGCAATAGGCATATCAATAGAGAATAAAAGAAACATGAAAATAAAGGGATGATAAAGCATAATAATCATAACATGGAAACGTGGCAACAACACTTAACATGGAATCAACATGAGCCAAGGATCATTGCACAAGGAGCATGAGTGAATCCTCATTGAACATAAAGCATGAGTAAACCCTAATGTCACATGAATTAGTAGGATTCAACACTCATTGCACTTGACGTATCATGATACTATAATTTACCCAATTCATTGGAGCGCTATAAGGGCACACCCTTATTAAAACATTTCATTTCATGCATAAGTGTGCCACATGGATCATAAAACATGGATTCACAAAACATAATCATTTATTCCACGGTAAAGGAATGTGGAATTAATACATGAAACATTATAATCAATAAGTAAAAGTGAATAAAGGTGAATACCCTTGATGGAGAAATGGTCATCGTATTCACTGCACAATGACATTGGCTTAGAAAATCTGTGCGATTTCTGCAGCGTAAAGGCGTGACATAAGAATTCATAAAATTGGTTGATGATAGAGAATTTAGTTCCTCATCATATTTACATTTAATGGAATGTAAGGAGGTCATATAGATACATGTCCCAACAATTTTAATTGAATTTAGGTTGATGATACAAGAGTATTTCTTGAATGTAAAAGAAGAGAGAGAAGTTCCTTTCGAAATTTCGGCATAGTAACGGGTGTACATGGGAGGCATTTAATGAGAGAGAAAGGGGTCTCCCATCATTATAAAAAATAAGAGGGCAGTATGGGGGAGGTGAGAAACCATACCCCAACATTCATAATAGAAATTAAAAGGGCAATACAACTTAAATAAAATTGACAAAAATGAGAAAGGAAGAAAAAAACCCTTACTTGGAAGTGTGCTTCCAAAGGCTAGAGAGAGGGTTGTTAGAGGCTTTTTGGGAGCATGGGCACCTTGGGAGGATTATAGAGAGAGTATGTCAGATGTTGGACGAAATCCAAAGTCTTTGAGTGTGGAGGAAGTAAGATCTTGGGTGGGTTTATATAGGAAAGGTGAGGAAATTCTTTATTATTTAGGTTTGGGTCCCCTTGCATTAAATTAATCCAAACCACAAACCATACCATGGTTTTTGCCCATGTTTTTTGGAAAAGGGAAGAGGAAAATAATATTTTATAAGGCCAAATTCATAACTTCTTAAAATAATAAGGTTGCTTATGTGGAGGTGAGTCACACTCCCATGGATATTAATTTTAAAAGACAAGGTGTTTAATAAGTCTCGAGGGGTCCATTAATGCTTTGAAAAGTAAGTCAAAAAAACCCAAAATTACATTATTTTAATGTTAATACATATATTGGCCGAAAATAAAGATTATAGTATTTTATTACATCACTATTGGTTCATTATGATGTCATAAAACACATTATATATTTAAACGGTATTTAATTTTTACTCAAAAATTTGACTGTCTCAGAAAATTATGAAAAATTCACCGTTGGATAATTTCGATGTCCTGATTCCAAAAATAACATTTATTTTATCTAAATAATTTTATAAATATGTTAATTTTTACTTTTAATATAAAAACTGACATTTATCAAAAATTCACGGGTTTTCACAAAAATGGCTTTCAAACCTTAATAAAAATTATAATTGCATTCATACATTTACATGATCAGTTATATATAATAAAATTAATCTAATAATAATAAAAATAATATTTTATGAATATAATATTTAATTCAAAAATCCCTTAATTTAATAAAATAGATTTCTTAATTAAATAATAACTAAAAACACCATTTGTACTTTTAAAAACTATTTACAATGTATCAAAAATGACAAGAAATTATATTTATTATTATATACAAAAATAATGTACATGAACATAGTACTATCGATTAGTTAAATAACCCATTAAAACAACCACATAAGACCTAAGGGTAAGGTGTGCATGGTGACAGACTCTTGGGGTGGCTCGGATAACATCGTTCGAGTGGTAATTTCAATTAACTTCCACTTTTCCTGTTGACGGTCACGTTTGAGCTTGACATGATGAAGCTCAGCTTGGGCTTGGTCAAGAGAAAATCCCAAGGATGCCACCTCTTTTCCTAGCTCTGATAAATGGGCTTCGTATAGGGAAATTCTACTGGATGAGGCCATCGCTTCCTTTGTCTAAGTAAAATTGGATGTGTTAAAGCCCTATATTTATACTAATCATGTGATCACTATTCAACATATTTAAAAGTAACAGTCGCAATTCTTATCACAAAACCAATGAAGTTGACATTTTATAAAAACATTTTATTTTAAGAGAAACTTAATAAGATCAAGAGAGATTTTCCATTAATGAAACTTTGGGTCATTACACAGCTCCAACCGTGAAGTTGGAGGCGTCAGACAAAAGCTCAAAATGAAGGTCCCACCGTGGGGGTTGTATGATCAGTGGAGTGGTCAGACACTTTTTTAGCTCATCAAAGGAAGTCCTACAAGAATCATCAAACACAAAATCAGTATCCTTTTTAAGTAATCGTGACATAGGAAGAGTAATCTTACTAAAATCCTTGATGAAGTGCTGATAAAATCATGCATGCCCTAGGAACGATCTAACATCATGCACACATGAATGATATGGTAAGGATGAAATAATATCTACCTTAGATCTATCAACCTCTATCCCATGTTTTGACACTACATGCCCTAAGACGATTCCATTCTCTTCCATGAAATGACACTTTTCAAAGTCCAGGACCAGATTCTTCTCAATACAACGATTCAATACCTTTCACAAAATATTTAGACATTCATCAAATGAGGATCCATACACTATAAAATCATCGATAAATACCTATATGAAGGTCTCAATAAAATCAGAAAAATACTCACCATGCTTCTCTGGAATGTACATGGGGCATTGCAATATCCAAATGGCATCCTCCGGTTGGAAAATGTTCCAAAGGGACAGGTAAATGTAGTGTTCTCCTGATCCTCCAGACATATAAGAACCTAAAAATAACCAGAAAATTTATCCAAGAAACAATAGTGTGTCTTCCCAACTAGTCCCTCAAACATCTGATCAATAAACGGGAGGGGAAATGGTCTTTGTGAGTGGAATTATTTGGTGTCCTATAATCAATACACACACGCCAATAGTTTTGTACCCTTATTGGAACTAAATAATCTTTCTTGTTTTTTACAACAGTAACACCACTTTTCTTAGGCATAACCTGAATAGGACTTACCCACTTATAATCTAAAATAGGATAGATTATACCTACCTAGAGCAATTTTTCAACCTCCTTTTTTTAACAACCTTTAGAAGGGTTGGATTGACTCTCCTTTGTGGTTGCCTCACTGGTTTAGCCTCATCCTCCAAAATAATCCTATGCCGAAAATATAGGGGCTAATACCTGATATGTCAACCAAGGTCCACCCAATTGCCCTGATTTTCTCCCTCAAAAGGTTCAAAAGTTTTTCATCATGTTCAAAATGGAGATAGTTAGCAATGATAACAGGTAATTTCTCGCCACCTAACAAGTATGAGTATTTGATATTTGGTGGCAATGGATTGAGTTCCATTTTAGGGGGGTGGTGTATGGATGGGGTCATAGAAGGAACTGAAATATTTTCACAAAGAGTATCATTATCAGAATATGAAACATCAAAATTAGAGAATAAATCATCAATTCCATCAGCATACTCAATATCCATGTCATAATTAGAGTTCTCCTGATCACCATCGGAATATGATTCCATTTCAAAATCAAATATTAGATAGTCTTGTTCCTTATAAATGGGTGTGTAAGTACTCTTAGACATCAAACTAGAACCAATACTCTTAATCTCCCTATGAATAGGACAATCAAGATCCATGTGGTTTTTACTTGGTGGTTCAAAATGGGAGATAACAAATGCAGAATGATCCTCTGAGGGGTACTTCATGGAATCCATAACATTAAATATCACAACTTCATCCCCAAATTCCATGGAAAGTGTACCCTCATTGACATTTATGATAGTTTTTGATGTTTTGAGGAAGATTCTACCTAATATAATAGAGGAATGGGAACATACCAGATAATCCTCCATTTTAAGCAAGTAGAAATCTGCTAGAAAGATCATGCCTCTTACCTAGACAAGTACATCCTCAATAACTCCCACTGGATATGTTGTAACTCTATTTGCCAATTGCACCACTACTCTCGTCGGCTTCATCTCACCAACCTATAAGGAAGAGAATACAGAGTGAGGCGTCACATTTATTGAAGTTCCTAAATCACAAAGAGCATTAGAGAAGTTCAACTCACCTATGGTACATGGGATGGTCAATGTCTCTGGATCCATGCACTTGGTTGGCATTGCTAGTGTTGGTGTAATGAGTACTGATACAATCCTTCCAAGTTTTATCCTCTCATTTCTTTTGGGCCCTCTTCGATTGGTGTAGAGTACTTTTAAGGATTTGGCATACCTTGGGATTTGTTTAATGGCTTCAAGTAGAGGAATTTTGATCTCCACATGCTTGAATGTGTCCAAAACCTCCTTTTTAATTGCTTCTTCAACCATCTTCTTGGTTTGAACAACCCTGTTTGGAAAAGGAAGGGTTTTAGGAGGAAAATCCTTAATCTTTTGCATACCTTTATTTTTCTCCTTGGTTTTCTCATCAGTTGAGGTGGAATTGTGCTTTTTTTGGAGTTAAGGTGAATCTCGGTGGAATGGTAGGTGAAGAAGCATCAGTTGTTTTCTTCCCAATTATAAATGTGATGAAACTGACATTCCCCTTTGGATTGGGAGTATGTTGGGAAGGAAGATTTCCAAAATTCTTAGTTACCAATTCCTGGAGAGCAGTGGTAATCTGGCTCATTTGAGTCTTCAACACCCTCAACTCCGAACATTGACTCTTCATCTCATTCTGTTGATTAAGAACAATTTTTTTAAAAATATCATCAATTCTAGAGTCTACCTTGTGTTATAGATTCCCTTGTTGCTGACTTGTTGATTCTTGAGCTTCGAATCTCCATTGGGGTTGTTGGAAACCCTGTTGGTAAGGTGGAGGCTGCTAGATGATTGTTTGAAAAGGGGGACTTTTTTGTTTCCCAGATCCATACCTCATGTCTGATTGATCCTTCCACCCATGGTTGAATGTTTGTGAAAAGGAGTCATACTTCTTTTTTGGATGTGGTTGCTGTTGTTGAAGATATGGTCTCCTAGGGAAATCTACTGCACAATCTTCTGTTTCTTATAGTTGTGGGAAACAGTCAGTTTGGTGGCTTGTCTCAGTGAAAATCCCCCAAGGCCTTGAAGGAGGGGGTTGGGATGTCTTTTGTGCCAATGTAATTTGTCTCACCATAGTTTTCTATTCTTCCAACTTGGTATCAATCAAATGACTTTCAAGATAATATGGACTTACTTGATTTACTCCCCTGATATGTGGTGTTCCTCTATCATCAGATTTTTGGGAGTTTTGGGCCATCTTGTTGATCAATGCACGTGAAACTACTAGTGTCTTGTCCACCAATTCTCCTCCAGCTGCAACATCCACCATGATCCTCTCCATAGGTGTGAGTCCTTCATAAAAGTACTGGATGAGGAGTTTCTCACTAATTTGGTGATGTGGGAAGCTTGTACACAACTTTTTGAATCCTTCCTAGTACTCATACATTGACTCCCCTTGGGATTGCTTAATCCCAGATATCTCTTTAAGAATTGATGTGATTCTTGATGCTAGAAAAAATCTCTACAAGAAAAGACGTTTTAAATCGTTTCAACAAGTTACATATTCAGGTTGTAAATAATAAATCCAATCTTTCGCAGCTTCATCAACTGAGAATGGGAATTCTCTTAATTTGATTTGGTCTTCAGATACATTTCTTGGTTTCAAGGTTGAGAAAACCACATTAAATTCTTTAATATTTCTATTGGGATCCTCACCAGAGAGTCCATGAAACTTTGGAAGTAATTGAATTAACCCTGATTTTAGTTTAAATACTGATTCAAGATTTGGTTATGCAATACAATTTGGTTGATATTTAATATATGGTGCAGCCAATTCTCGAATGGTTCTATTAATTTCATTTTCATTATTTTCAGCCATTGGTTCTTGTCTTATGGTTGAAGTTGAATTGCTTCCATTTTCAATGTTCTGATATTGGATTAATTCTCTAACTGGTTTAATGTTGAAACTTCTCATAGACTGAGAATGTCTAATTCGAGCCCTAAGGATACGTTCAATTTCAGGGTCAAGATCTAAAAGATCTTCAGGATTAGTTCATGTCAAAAATTAAATAAAAATGAAAAGAATGGAGTTGGACCATATTAAAATAATTATTAGAAGTTTGAGTTGATGGTCCTAAAATAAGTAGAAGAAAATAAAAGAAGAAGAAGAGAAAAAAATCACATTAGGTAAAGAAGGACGAAAAAAGAGAGGAAAAGAATAAAATGTAAAATAAAATAAATACCTCTAAGTGGTTAAAATAATTACATGCCTCCCCGGAAATGATACCAATTTGAAAGAGCACTGTCGTGGGTTCCCTCAAATGCTTAGTGTGATTTTGGGGTACTTAGGTGCAGCAGAGTGGCTGACCAAGGTCGTCTCTCAAAGGATGAAGTGAATTAAAACAACTTTTTAGAGGTATTATAAAAATAAAATAAAATATAATAAAGACACTACTTGAAAATATTGGGGTTGGTTATAGTTTATGAATCCATAAGATGTTTTATGGAAGAATATTGTATTTTTTTGTTTTTAGTTTTGAAATGAATTTCGATTAAAATGACACGACAATAAGATGTGTTTTTAGAAAATATTATAAAAGGTGTAATCAATCTAACTCATCCTCTTCATTTAATTATTAATCATTATCATTTAAATTAACATCCAATTAATTATGATCCACTAATTTTTTAACCGTCAAACCCTATGAGAGTTAACTTAACTACAAAGATGAAATGAATTAAACTATAGGCTAGTTTCAGAACATGCAATCGTAGCACCATGCTTTGATTAATGGTCTATGTCCAGCTTATGGTAAGTGGTTAATTAGGTCACAAATCCACTCTAGAAATGAGGTTTAATTGAGTTTAGGGATGAAATTTTAACTCTACAAATTTATCCAGTGTGACTTGGTTTCACAGATTATGTTTGCACTCTCATAATTTACACAAAATCTCGACCTGACATGTTTTTGTGTAAATTGTCCAATTTCTTGATTAATTTAATTTAAATTAAAACTCAATTAATATACCATATTATTATATTTACATTATCTCATTTATTCAAAATAAATGAATGAACTAGGTGAGAATCATATCGATTACATAAAAAAACTACTCTTCCATGAGTAGTGTAGTCATCGTAGAAACATTTTGCATTTGCAATGGTTTAGAAAGGGTATAACCCAATATCGTTTTCACACTTGATTTCCAACCCAATTAGTATGATTAATAGAAGAAGAAAATTTAAAATAAGAGAATAAATGGAAGACAAACTAAGATATTATTGAAAGAATAAAATCATTACAACATGAAGAAGAAAAAGGAGAAGAGGAAGGCTTGATGAGGGGATCTTTGTTTCAAGAGGTACCACTCTTACATTGGTTTGATAATATGGATGAAACAAATTATCCTATTCCTCCAATCTCCTAATTCACGTCCCAACCCTTAAAAATGATAAAAACTCTAATTTATAGAGGGGAGGGGAGGAGAGGTTACAAGTGGTTTCAAGTGTGAATGTGGAATCTCGGAAAAATATTTTATGCCAACTTGAACTGCATTTTTGACCATAAAAAGCGGGAATTGGCCAGTCTTTCAGAAGGATCATATGTGTGGATATGGTTCCTCTATCTCCTCTCAAAATTGGGGCTCCATCCAGGCCCAGAAGAAGGAGTTATGACCGAAATACAAAAGCTTCTCCATTCTGGCGTGTCCAGCCCACCTTTGACTTTATGATCCAATTACTCCATCCAAATGCATTATTTTTATCTAGTGTCCTGAATAAAAGATGTAGCTCATGAAGTAAGGAACATAGTTTCAAAATAATAAGTTCAAATTATTCAAATAATAAAATTTATTATTGAAATACTAAAGTGATTATGAAAGGGTAAAACTGGAATTTTCATCAAATATTTAAATGAATGATCTAATCCCAAATAATTTCTAATTAAACATATTTAACACAATGTTAGGGAATTATATAATTTATTATAAATAAATTATTCAATAAAATAGTGTTTTATCAAACGCCCATGAGTTTACAATATGTACCGAGGCCTTAGGTATCACTTTATGTGGCCTGGCGTAAAATGGACATTGGCAGGGTTTGTGTCAAGGTTCCTGGTGTGTCAGTAGGTGAAGTCTGAGCACCACATCCCAGGAGGTTTTTTACAGCCTTTAGATGTACCAATGTGGGCGTGGGATGACATCTCGTTGGATTTCGTCATTGGACTACCGAGGTTTCAAGGTAGTTGTGATACTATCTCGGTAGTGGTAGATCGGATGACTAAATCATCTCAATTCCTCGTAATCAAGGAGTTGAGTGGGGTGGAGGCCTTAGCAATGAGATATGTTGATGAGGTGGTGAGGTGGAATGTATTTTTGAGTTCCATAGTCTGGGATAGGGATGCATGGTTTACCTCACGATTTCGGAGGGGATTTCAACATTCTTTTGGCAGCCAACTACGCCTTAGAACTACTTTCTACCCCCTGACAGAGGGTAAAATAGAGCGAACCATCCGGAAATTGATGGATATTCTACAGGAATTTGTTTTTGACTTCGAGGAATCATTGGAATGAAATTTTAACTTATTAGAGTTTCCCTAAGGTAATAGCATTCACTCTACTATTTTCATGGCACCGTTTGAAGCCTTATATGGTTGGCTGTTTCATTTACCCATGTAATGAAATGTGGTTGGGGAGGTTGGTGTTTTTTTCCCTTTTGTAGTGCAGAACAAAAACAAAAAAGGTATGCCTTGTGCAAGAGAGGAAAAAGGCATCCCATGATCGGAATAAGTCGTATGCTGATAGTTGGAGGAGGCCCTTGGAGTTAGAGGTTTAGACCATGTGTTCACGAATGCTTCCCATTGACATGGGTAGCAATGTCTTGGAAAAGGAGTAATATCTCTCTTAGGTTTATCGGGCATATCGAAGTGTTTGCGTGAGTCGATGAGGTGGAATATTAATTTCCATTGCTACCTCAGTAGGAAAGGATCCAAAAAAAATTCACATCTCCCAACTTCGTTGATATCAACACTATGATTCCCATTTCATTAACTGGGGGGAGTTTGATACAGGGGAAGATGCTATGTTCATGGAGCGACCATTATGGATTAAGTATCAAAAGGATAATGTACTTCATGACAAACCATCCCTTTTTTCATGTGTTGTGGAGGACGATGGCCTTGAGGGACGTTCTTGGGAGGAAGAAGCTCAAATGTACCCCCAATACCCAGTTTTGTTTTGAGTTTATTTTCTAAGCCTTCCCCAATGTTCTTGTTTTTTGGAACTTTTTTGATGTAATGCAGATATTTTTGGGTTATGAGATGAGTTGCTTCCTTACCATGTGAATGTTTATGAAAAGTCTTGATATGTGGTGAAGGGAGAACATGAGTCAAAATAAATATGCATCATTGTGGATGTGATTAAAACTATGTGGGAGATTCAGTTCCGTCCAAAGAGGATTTTATCTTGACATAGAGGAATGGACTCTCTGATCCCTGTGTTAGGAAAATGTGATCCATGGGGTTCGTATGGATGTTTGGGATTGTTTATCCCTGAGCGGTATCTTCTGGAGTGGTTTTTCGGGTTAGTAATGTATTCTCAAGGATGAGAATAGTATGAGAGGTATCAGATGTAATGTTCTGGACCCTCATAGTCCATTTCTTTGAAAAATTATATATTCTGGGGTGTCCTGTACACCATCAGTGAGTCAGTAGGATGTCGATGTTAGTGGAAACATGTCACCGTGGTGTCACTAATCTATGCCACTAATTGGTCTCACTAATCAGTCTCACCGATGGGTCTCACCGATCGATTTCAACCATATGTATCACTGATCAGTTTCACCCATCAGACTCACCGATTTGTGTCACACCGATCCGTTTCACCAATCAGTGTATCGTCGATCCGTTTTACAGATCAGGTTCACACATCAGTCTCACCGATCAGTTTCACCCATTTGTTTCACCGATCGGTTTCACCCATCAGTCTCACCCATCTGTTTCACCCATGGGACTAACCGATCGGTTACACCCATCGGTCTCACCGATATGTTTCACCAATCGTTATCACTGATCGGTTTCTCACTGATCATTTTCAGCCATCATTCTAACCGATTTTTTTAACCCATCGGTCTCACCAATCAGCTTCAACCAATATGTTTCACCCGAACAGTTTTACTGATCAGCTTCACCTGATCGGTTTCACTGATCAACATCACTGAATCAGCTTCACCAGATTAACTATTCTTGATTAGCTCCACCGATCAGTTTCACAATTTAGTCTCACCAATTGGCCATAGAGGGTGTCAGGGTTTCCTTCCCCAATTTTCTTGTAATGCCACTTTTAAGACTTTTTATCCTTTTAATGTTTTTGAAGTCTATTTTTAAATCCATAAATGATATCTAAATCCCAAAAGAGTCGGGTGACCCTTGACATTCCAAAATTTGTGGTCTTTTCCACACTCTCACCCTTTTCCCCGTACATTTCAGCTCCTCCCCTGGTACGTGGTTTTTCCATTTAAAGGAATCACATTAACTCAAATTTGTTATCACCACCTCTCCAATGAGAATTATTAAAAAACAATTAATTCTATCTGGTGTAACTAGCCAACCACATAGAGAATCTATATTATGCCGTTTATGGTGTTCAAGATTTCATATCTCTTAACTTCGGGATCTCACCTTATATCACAAAAATTTTCTTTCTTCTTCTGGGATAGTCTATTTTCCTTTCCTTGGTGTGTTTTGAGTCCCTCTACCTGAGAATAGTTGGGCACCAGTGCTGGATCCATTTTAACTCACTCTTGGAGTGCTTGGAGTTCCTCTTCTACAATTAGTGCATCCCTAGTTCTTGGCATGAGGAAGAAAACATCGATCGATAATAATCTAATTAGAGATTGTTCCTATGTCTCCCTTTATTGTGCATTATTCAAGGTGGGTCTGATGATGTTCCCTCGAGGCGTAGATGAAACCAAAATTTAACAAAGATATTAAATAAACCTTTAAAAATGAAGGGGTGGTAATGATGTTGTTGTTGTATTGTAATACCTTTTTTTATATTATGAATTTTATGGGCTTTTGTCCACAGAGAATCGTGGTCATTGGTTGTCCTTCCTTGTTCACTAATGATACATAGTTTTTCTAGTAAATTCTGTGGTTGAATGAATATAACAAGGAAATTTTTCATCTCCTAAACTCTGTTGATTAAATGGATTCCCAATAAATAATAATCCTTGTGTGATCACCCTAGTTAACTAAACATAAAGAAGTAACATAATGAATTGTCTGGTTAAATATGAAAAAACATACTTACTCTATTTTGCTGTTATCTGTGGTGGCTCTGCTTGATGCCATGTAGGGTGATGTGGATAGGGATGAGATCCACTGTTGTTGAGTTTTCGGTTATGGTCCTGAGGCTATGTGAGGCCATACAATGGGGATTGGGTTGGTTCCAGTACTTTGAGGGATCTCACAAATCACTTTTGTTGTTGTGACATTACTAGAGAACAAGAGGTGAATGCTTAAATTATTGCTTGGCTATGTTTTTAAATGGCTTGTGGCTATACCCATTAGTTTCCAAGTAGTGAATAATTATTTAAATAGAATCACTTGATTATGATATCCATAATGTGTTGAATTGGGAATTATTTTTATGTAATTATTTGTTCTCTGGTTGTGGATGTAGTGCTTTTGTATGAATGAATTATAATAAGGGTGTTTCTGTATGGGTCAATTTTACAACCTTTAGGCTGGTATGAGTGCTTGTTTGCCTATTTATATAAATTTAGTTCTGTGTTTCTTATACTCACCCCACCCAAATTGATCACTTCATGCCGAACACCCTCATTTCATGGGGGACATTCTTTTTTCCAACATCCTATTGGGTGGCGTGACATTATCTCATTTTTCTCCCTCTCTCAAGTATCCCAAAACACTTCATCTAGGATATGATGGACTCGGGTCTATTTTTATCCCATGACTATTTGGGAAGGCTATGTTGTTGTTTTTGGCCCAGGTGTGTGCAGGCATGATTGTTTCCCATGTTTTTTTGGGATGAGGCCTAGGTGTCTTTGGGCGTGGTGGTATTAGTTCTAGCCTAGTTGTCTTCGGGAATGATTACGTATGGTTGTGGTGGCCCATAAGGTTGTTTTTGGGTTGGTATTGGGACTGCAATGAAAAGTACAGGGGAGTTCTAATACATAGGATGTCTTAAATAACCCTTGGGAAAGTAGTGTGGGGTGCCCCAATGTTGATGTTCTATAACTATTACATTACCTTTCATTCATTATTTGGGGGTCTTCTTTGGTAAGTCTTGGTGGATATATTTCCTTGCATGGTGTTTTGGTTATCTCTTTTTTCTCATGGGGCATTAGATTTTTCCCCCCCTTGTGCATAAGATATTTTTGTGTTCCTTAATGAGTATACATGTATACTCACCCAAAATATATAAAAATGCTTCAAGGTTTCCATGAGGACTTCATGGACAGTGCAATACCATATTAGCTCAGACATTAGGATGGTTGTCATTTATTTTTATTTCCTTTTGTGTTTTCCCATTGGAGTTTTTTTACTTGTATGGGTTAAACGTTGAACATGTATATGGTAATTTGTTTTGGTATTACATTTACCTTCATTTTTGGTGTTGTTTGGGTTTTTACCATCATATCTCCCGATCCCACAAAATAAAAAGGGTAATGCCTTCCATATTACATATGATTCTATACCATTGGTGCTAGTCGCCACTCTTGGGCCTATTGAAGGTGGGACACGGGTGTCATTATCATTCATTCACCTTGAGGAAGAATGGGTCTAAAAAATTTCTATCCCTTCCCACAACTCAGTGAAGGAGGGTCCTGACACCTAAAAACAATACAAAACTTTTCACATCATTATATAAGAGATGGTGAACAGAAAATATTTTAATTCTATTAATTATAGGATTTATTTGGTGTATGTAATTTTGGTTGATGTGTCCTACAAGGTTGAAAATGAAGAGAATATTTACATTATAGAAATTTGATACTTTTTAATCAGGAAGGATAAAAATAATAATTTAATATATATATATATATATATTTGATAGAGGTGAAATGAAATTTAGAAATGAATTACCACATAATGTTAAAGGAGTTGGAGAAATATTTTTTTAAAGAATAAATCTAATGATATTCCCTTTATCAATGGGTTAGTGTATAATCTACATGGTCTGACTAATCTCTTTAAAAATTAAAACTATTTGATATTATTTAAGAATTAGCGTGTCATAAAATTCTTAAATTATTTTATTATTATAGTATTTTAAATTAAAAAATGTCACTTTATCGAAATTTTTACATATCAAAATTCATTTTTCATGACAATAATGCCGAATAACCAATAATTTCATCGACATACTAGTCATTTAAGGCATAAAATCTGGTTATTCTTGAAAGAAATGATTTCATAATATATATAATCTTAATATTGAATTTTGTTACACATGTTCTAAATTTAAATTTTTAATAATAGAAAATTATGTTATAAAGACAGAAAAAATTAAATATAATAATTATTCTAATTTATTACACTTGGATGTTACCAAAATTATGATATTTTATTCAACCTATAGAGAAAAGTATTTAATTTTATTATAATATCAAACTGTTAAATAATTTTATTTTTTTAATGAGTATATAATAATATCTGGATAGGCAAAAACATTTTCCATGAATTGTTGATTACAAAATAGGATGTGGCGTCAATATATTTTGATCTGATAATGGATTTGATATTTAAAATGAATTCATTTTTTTCATAGTGTGAAGAACCAGATAAAGATAAAATATATTTACTCATAAACAACTATAAATAGTGTATCTTGGATGAATAATTTAATCATACCGTATATAATAAATAATAACATAAAATCATGAATTTTTATTCTTTTTTAAATTTAAATAAACCCAAATATAAAAAAACTTTCATGTTGATGTCATATCTATTTCAAATAGTAATGATATAACATGAGATATTCATTGGGATGAATATATACTTCATCAATGTGATGATCATTAGTTACCAATGATATTTTACTATTAAAGGAATGAATTTGAAAAGGATTAATTATACATTGACTGATGTAATATTTATTTAGTACATACTAACCAAAAGAAGTTAATAGTGATTCTTTAATATTATAAGTGAAATTGGGCCCAAACATGATGTGAATATTTTATAAAATAAAACTCCATAAATATTATAAATTGTCACAATAAATAATAATTAATAAACCCCTATAGAGAAAACTATAAATCAAAGCGATATTTTGAAAAAACATTATATGATTTTCTTGCTTCACGTTATGAGTATGTAAATTCAAGATATAAGAAAGACCCATAATAAGTTGTGTGAATGTAAAGACCCCAAACATGACGTACATGTAAATTACATTACTTTTGAAGAATACTTAATACATAACAAAAACCAACACTCAAGGACCGTAATAGTTTAGTGTCTTTGGAAACACGGAACATAATTTTCTAATCATGGTGAAAGATCTTCATCATCTCCCATAAAGATCTTCCCATTTTGTTTTCTTACCTATGACTTTTATTTATATCCTGGGGAAAAGAAAACACATAAAGGGTGAGATCAAATGCTCAGTAAGGGTAATCATGGAGAAGACGAAACAAACCACATACATTTGAAGTTAAAAACATGAACATAATGTTTAAACATCAAAATCTTGTGCAAAGAAATAAAACATGGAAGTACGTAAGGGATATATCATAATGGAAATTCAATAATGATAAAATATAATGGGAATAAAACATGTAATTGTGTCAAATCATTGTTCACTTGATATGATTTCCATAGTAGACAAGGGATTGCTGCCAAGACCATCTTAGTGGACAGAGTCCCTTACTGAATCGAGATCAATCTTTGTTCCATTCATGTATCACTAAATGAGATTAAATTGTTATTCCAGCCATGTCTATATCATGAGATATAAACCTTTACCTAGTGAATTGGAGGGAGATATCAGTCCCACCCATCTCATAATGAAATCATTCTTACTTGACCACAAAATAAACATACATCATTCATAATAACCCAACAAATAAAATGGGTTTCATAAACATCATCCCATCATAACATAATCCATATATAACAAATGGATATCATTTCATCATAAAAAAATCTGAAACCATGTAAATCATAGAGACATTATACTTGAAACATAATCTTACTAAATAATGTCATCTTTGATGGAAAATAGTCTTGAAAAAACACTTGAAATGAATTCTTGTAGAAAATATCCTTTCTTCTTCAAAATCATTTTCTTATCACAAAATGCCATGAAATTTTAAAAGAAAATGATTTTTTTGAAAATAATAATGAAATTTTGTGGAGTAAGCTCCATGAAAATAAGGCTTTATGAAACCGTAAAAATCCATTCATGCGGTATAAGTTAAAAAAACATTCTTCTCGTACTTTTGCTGGAAAAGTAAAAAAGTACCTTGTATGGTAATCAAAAGAAATATTCCTTACATACCATGTAGCATACATTAAAAATGGGTAAAAATGACTTTAAACATACAAGAAACCATTTTTCGAAATCATGGACTTGGATGATATGTATTACCCCTGTAAATACTTACGAATAAACAATCTCGGATAAAAACGTGATTGGAAAAGTTATCCCTTACCGTATGTCCAATATGATTCATATGTATCTAAAACTCCTATATAATGATTTAAATAATGTCATTTAATTATTAAATAATCACATTCATTGTTATGATATCATATATGGTTCACTTATGAATTTATATTACCAGTTCTTTTGTAAATTCCATGTTAAACCAGTGTTTTGGGTAAAATCATTTCATTTATCATACGGGTTTTGATTTATTGTTCATGATATTATTACTCATATACTGATTTAAATAATTCCAAAATGTAAAACATGATTTATATAAAATATATATTCATTATATAAATATATATGATATATCGATAAATGGAATAAAATACATCGTTCATGGAGATGGTAGGTCGTACGTACGCATGAACATTGTTTTCGTTTCCTTAGTGAATTGAATATAATTAAGTAAATGAAACATATATGTACAAAAATCCAGTATCATTATTATGAAATATCTTTCATGATTATTTATTATATATATACTTTATAATCATACTTTTAAGGTCAATCATGGCAAATGTATCTCACCGCGTTCGTGGAGACGGTAGTCCGTACGTATGCACGAGCGATGATATCGCTCCCATAATTTTTTAATAGAATTGAAGTGGATGATATAATATCTCAGAATCAGTATGGTTTTATAATAACCATATATATTTATTCTTTACACCATTATACCCATCCATGTAAGGAGGTGGTGAAAAAACAAATTACACCAAGGCGTGGAGACGGTGTTCCGTACGTACGCACGCGCGGTGATTTCGTTTTTCGTAGGATGGATAAAAGGTGAAATGGTGTTGTTTCATATATATAATATCATATCAGTATATTAGTGATACTTACTATATTACTTTACAATGAAAAAACTAAAAAAGAGGAAGTTGGAGAAGAATGAAACTTGAAAAAATTAGTATAAGAGATTACCTCTTCTTCGACAAACCTCCTTTAATCTACCTTTTAAGGGACTAGAGTTTGTATTTTGAGAATACCAGAACCTCCAGAATGTTTCTAGGGAAGTTTATAAGAGAAATGAGTAGGGTTTGGATGAGCTTGAAGGCTCAAGTTGTTGTGAAGCGGAGAGGGAGGAGGTTCTCTTTTATAAGGGAAGAGAGGGGCACCTTTGGAAACCTCAAAAATATTAATTTATAATAAATGAAACCCCACTTAAAAACCACCAAAAATGACTTATATTCAAATATTATATGGTATAAGGTTGTAATTTCATCAAAAAATAAAATTAAGACATGTTGGAAAGTTTTTTTAAACCTTATCATATTGATTTATCAATATTTAATCCATTTAATTTTTTTGTGGTAATAATATTCTAAATTATAAATCATTATAAATAAATACTTATTTGTTGTTAATTTTCCATATTTGGATACTTTATGACCTTTTATACCATATAAATTTAAATTTATAATTTTTTAATATTTTTGTGATTTTTAAAAAATTTTATAATATGTTATTTTTATAAAATAACAACAGTGTCAATTTTGACAGTATTCATATATTTTAATTTAAATAAAATATAAAAAGAAGATATTTTAGAAATAAAAGATTTAATAAATTTATAACATGTCATATTTATCTATAAAATTCTTGGAGAACATTAATTAGTTCATATAATATTTATTTTATTATTTTTAAAACCATTTATTTGATATTTCAATCAATAAAATAATTTCTATATCACTATTGCTTTATCATTAATGAAATTTATTTAATCCCGAAAAATTATAAATAAAATTATATGATATATATAATTTTATTATATTTCTAGATAATATTCATTTTCGATGTTTCAGGAAGTCTATCTCTAAATTAAAATTATTATACTTATAAGATTTTTGAGAGTGACATGTTGTCGCTTTCTTTGGTTTTAATAATAATTAAATACTTTTCATGGCCAAAATTCCATAAAATGAATCTATTCATACCCTTAGGTGATATGGTTCTACTTTAAGTCATCCAATAGAATTTTGGCCGGTGTTAGGGTAATTTTATAATCTTTTTTTACCCTTAATTACCTGATTTACCTTTAACTGCAGTAAATAAAAATTACCGTAGTTACTATTCATAATATCAAAAAAATAAAAGAAACCAACTAACATAATTTGGACACACTGAATTAAAATATTGAATCAATTTTTTAATATACAAAACACAGAAGTTGCAGAAATTAATTTAAAATTAATCCCATTGTTAAGAAAAAGGGTTTTAAAAGTTAAAACATTGCCAAAGATTGAAATGTTTTTACCTATGCATTAAATGTAAAATTAATGTTAATGACATACATTATATTAAGTGGTAAAAATATATTATATTTATACTTTAAAACCATTTAATATAAAAATATAAAAATATAAATTATTGTGATGAAAAAAATTGTTTTTAATTAAAATATATCGTCTTTTTATTATTCACTAAAATATGAAAGTTATCAGAATAATATGAAAATTTTATCCAAGGTAAATTTATATATCCTGAATCCAAATAAGAACTCTATTTTTTCAAATTTTACTTATAAACATTTCAAATACAATATTTAATGTGGGTGCGCCATCAAAAGGTGGAAAAAGTACATTTTTTTAAAACTACTTATTTTACTTGAAATTTTTTTTTTTCTCGTATCATGTTCTAGAAAATGTGTAAGATGAATAATAATGTTATAAAATTAAATATTTAGTTAATAATATTTATAACGGCTAGTCCATAATAATATTATAACAATATATCGTTGTTTAGTGAAACCCGATATCGCGTACTACACACGCTATCGTGAAAGGTCATGATTGCGTGTAATGCAAGCAAAGTAAGGGCTGCGTGAAGTGCAATATCACTTTGGTGTTTTGTATAACATAATCAAAACTTATTTCTTTTATACATTAAACAAAACCTATACTTAATTTTGCGTAGAATAATTTCTAAAAAACATACTTGAAGTCATGTGTAACACGAGCCAAGAATAGTGTTGCATATACTACAAGCTAATACGGTGTTGCGTATAGCGCAAGATAATCTTGGTGAAGCGTAAAATAAAAGGAATCGAAGAAATTAAAAAGAATAATTCTCATAAAATCTCAGGTTGTTACATTCTACCCCCCTTAAAATATATTTCGCCCTCGAAATTTATCGGGGTTATAAATGGTTTACTACTTGAAAGTTTCTTTCTTAGAAACCCACATCGCGAAAAGGAATACTAAAACATAATTTTAAAATGTGAAGTATGAAACATATTGGTTACCCATGTTAACACATCATTGGGATTCCACATATGAGAAAATAGGTGAAAATATAGATATAGAAGGGAAATATAACTATCAAGTTCTGATGGATACTGGTAGAGAACATGGCTATGAAAAACCCAACAATCACAAAGCCATAAATTTTTGATGATCTAAAGTAGCATCTGATTCATCAGATATGAGGGAAATATGACAACATTTTTGGTTTTCAAGATCATTTACCAAATGTTGAATTTTTTTGAATTAAAATAAATTCTTACATGATTTTGGTACAATCTAAACGTTGCTCGTGCCTCGAACAATTTCCACTTCATATCTTAAAGAAATGAAGGTGAATTTGTCAAGTTTTACCAAATCATGCGATAGAATTATAGGTCATTCCATCTGTCTCAAACATAAGGTTAGAAAAAGTATCAAATATACATAAGTCCATCTATGGTGAGGTTAATCGTATATGATTCCAAAAATGGACATATAATTTATCTATCATACCACTTAATAAAATAAAACTCATTTCTACTAACTAGGGACTTCCTGTAGGCTAGTGGTAGGTGATAAAGGCATACCACACATCGGTTGTTGGTTCGATTCCCACATCCTTGTCTGACGAGATGGGTTGTCGCCCATCCTACATGGTGTCCTTTTTCTAAAACTGCTTTATTATAACATCTCATAAAAAATATTGAAAAATGATCTAGCCTTAAACAATACTAACTTATGTCCAACATAATCCATTCCAATGATTAGGCTTATCCAAAATACTTATGTCCAAGTTCATAATATAAAATAAAATTACTAGAAATGGCATCTTCTGAGCATGTGAATACGATCATTTATCCCCCCATATATCATAAGATATATCTTCTTGGTCACATTCCAAACATGTGAATACCATAATCATGTATTCTCTTGAAAAATGAATACCCATTGAACCTTAGTGAAAACATGAATGCTTTCAAGAGTTAACTCTCTAACCATGATATAACTTTATCCTTATATCAGTCATGAGCTCATTTCATTTTCTCTTTATCCCTTCATTATGCACATATCATCTTCTTTCAAAAAATATTTCAATCAGTTTTCATGGTTACCGGTACCATAAAATTATTGAAATCCACAATGGACCAATACATAGATATTCCAATATACGATGAATGTATCTCAACAACATTATTCTCCAATTCCAATTCATAATTTATTCAATCCATCCTCTTCAATGATTGGAATGTAATAAGTCCTTCTTCAATTTATAAGTAACCTCTTAGGTTATGGCATTGTGTTGGGTAATGCCCATGTTCTCCTGAGATAAGACATTGAACTCCATAATAGTTTTTCACTCTATGACCCTTTTCCCCACATAGATAGCATCTCCCCCTCCATTTGAGGTATTCCTAGTGGTTCTTCTTCCCTTGTTTAGAAATCTCAATCTTCCTTTATTTATGATCCTCACCATGCGAACATGTATAAAAGTCCATCTACCTCTTATTTGATGAATTAGGAATACCACTAAAGTTCACCTTGTTAATCATATATCGTGATGACTAATTCGACATAATCATAATATCTTTCTCTCTAGGCATTACACAATTTTTCTTCTCATAGTCACCAATTTGTCCATCGGATTAAATGTTAACCCAATTCCTTCTGGTTCCCTCCATTAACAGAAACCAGAAACCATTGTGTAAGAAACAGGTAAAATAATGAGGAACCACAGAATCATAAAAAGTCACTAATAGGATATATAACTAATGAAAGCTCCTTTAACCTATGATAGATTAGGTTTACCCTAGTTTATTCATTATCATCAACATACTTATAGGACTGTACCTATAGTTATACTAAACCATAGGGACATCCCTAGACATACCTTAGAAATATCTCTAGAGATCACACTAATGTTTTCGCATCCTACTTTCTAAAGGATGACAAACTTTTCCTCTGATACCAACTGTAGGGACCCCAAACTTTATGTACATGGATGTTACATTGCTTTTACAGAATACATAGTACATAAAAAACTAACACTCAAGGACATTAATATTTTAATGTCTTTGGAAACTCGGAACATAATCTTCTAATCATGGTAAATGATCTTCAACATCTCCCATAATGATCTTCCCCTTTTATTTTCGTACCTAAAACCATTATTTATATCCTGGGGAAAAGAAAACATATAAAAGGTGAGATCAAATGATCAGTTAGGTTAAGCATGGAGAAAATAAAACAAACCATATACATTTGAACATATAAACATGAACATAATGTTTAAACATCAAAATCTTGAGAAAAGAAATAAAACATGGAAGTAACTAAGAAATAGATCATAATAGAACATCAATCATGATAAAATAGCGTAGGAATAAAACATGTAATTGTGGAAAACCATTAAGCACTTGATATTATTTCCATATTAGCCAAGGTATTGCTTCCAAGACCATCTTAGTGGATAGATTCCATTACTGAATCGAGTTCATTCCTCGTTCTAGTCCTGTATCACTAAACCAGATTAATTTTTCATTCCATCCATGTCTATCTCATGAGACATAAATATTTACCCAATTTATTAGATGGAGATATAGGTTCCACACATATCATAATGAAAACATTCTTACTTGTTCCATAAAATAAACATACATCATTCATAATAACCCAACAAATAAAATGGTTTTCATAAACATCATTCCATCATAACATAATCCATATAAAACATATGTATATAATTTTTTCATAAAAAAAGTGAAACCATGTAAGTCATAGAGATATTATAATTGACTCATAATGATACTAAATAATGTCATCTTAGATGGAAAATAGTCGTGACAAAACACTTGAAATGAATTCTTGAGGAAAATAATCTTTCTTCTTCAAAATCATTTTCATTTCACAAAATTCCATTCAATTTTAAAAGAAAATGATTTTTTTTTGAAAATAATCACGACATACTGTGGATGAAGCATCATGAAAATAAGTCTTTATGAAACCATAAAAATCTGTTCATGCGGTATAAGTTAAAAAAACATTCTTCTCATACTTTTTCTTGAAAAGTAAAAAAAATACCTGGTATGGTAAACAAAGGAAAGATTCCTTAAATACCATGTAGTAAAAGTAAAAATGGTTAAAAATGACTTTAAACATACATGAAACCAATTTCATAAAAAAATTACATGGATGATAAATATAACCCCAGTAAATACTTACGAATAAACAATATCGAATAAAAACGAGATTGGAAAAGTTATCCCTTACCTTATGTCTGATATGATTCGTATGTATTCAAGTCTCCTGTATAATGATTTAAATAATGTCAATGAATTATTACAGAATCATATTAATTGTTATGATATCATATATCGTTCACTTATTACTTTATATTACCTGTTCTTTTGTAAATTCCATTTTAAATCTGCGTTTTTTGTAAAATCATTTCATTTATCGTACTTGTTTCAATTTTTTGTTCTTGATATTATTATTTATATCCTGATTTACATAATCCCAGAATTTAAAACATGATTTATATATAATATATATTCAGTATATAAATATATGTGATAGATCAATAAATGGAATGAAATACATCGTTCATGGAGACAGTAGGTCGTACATACGGATGAACGCTATTTTCGTTTCCATATTAAAATGAATTGAATTAAGTAAATGAAACATATATGAAAAAAACACATATCATTATTATGTAATATCTTTCATGATAATTAATTATATATATACTTTATAATCATACTTGAATGGTAAATCATGGATAATTAATATCATCTCGTTCGTGGAGACGGTAGTCCGTACGTATGCACGAGTGATGATATTGTTCCCATAATTTTTTAATAGAATTGGAGTGGATTATATAATATCTCAGAATCAGTATGATGTAATAATAACCATATATAGTTATTATTTACACCATTATACCCATCCATGTAAGGTGGTGGTGGAAAAACAAATTACACCACGGCATGGAGACGGTATTCCGTACGTATGCACGCGCGGTGATTTTGTTTTCCGTAGGATGGATAAAAGGTTAAATGGGGTTGTTTCATATTTATAATATCATATCATTATATTAGTGATACTAATTGTATTACTTTAAAATGAAAAAACTAAATAAGATGACGTTGAATAAGAAAGAAACTTGAATGAATCGGTAGAAGAGATTACCTCTTCTTCGACGCACCTCCTTTAATCTTCCTTTTAAGGGACAAGAGTTAGTCTTTTGAGAATACTAGAACTTCCAGAATGTTTATAGGGAAGTGGAGAAGATAAATTATTAGGTTTTTGAAGATATTTAATGCTCACGGTGTTGTGAAGAGGAGAGGGAGGAGGTGCCCTTTTATAAGGGAGGAGAGGGGAACCTTTGGAAACCTCAAAAATATTAATTAATAATAAATAAAACCCCACTTAAAAACCTCCAAAAAATACTTATATTTGAATATTAGATGATATGGGGTTTTAATATCTTCATCCAATAAAATTTATACATGTTGGAAATTTATTTTAAACCTTATCAAAATGATTTATCATTATTTAATCCATTTAATTTTATTTGTGGTAATAATATTCTAAATTTTAAATCATTATATATAAATACTTATGTGTGGTGAATTATCCAAAATTTTATACTTTATGACTTTTCAGACCATATAAAATTCAATTTATAATTTTTAAATATTTTTGTGATTTTTAAACAATTTTATAATATCTTATTTTTATAAAATTACAATAGTTTCAATTTTGAAACTATACATTTATTTGAATTTAAATAAAATATAAACAGAATATATGTTCTAAATAAAAGATTTAGTAGATTCATAAAATGTCATATTTATCTAGAAAATTTTTGTAGAACATTAATTAGTTCATATAATAATTATTTTATTATTTTTTAAACCATTTATTTGATATTTCAATCAATAAAATAATTTCTATATCACTATTGTGTCATCATTATTGATAATTATTTAATTTCTAAAAATTATAAATAAAAGTATATGATGTAGATAATTTTAATATATTTATGGATAATACTCATGTTCGAACATTAATAAAGTTTATCACTAAATTAAAATTATTATACTTTTAAGATTTAATAGAGTAACATGTTGTCACTTTCTTTGGTTTTAATAATAATTAAATTATTTTCATGGTCAAAATTCTATAAAATGAATATATTCCAACCCTTAGGTGATATGGGTCTACTTTTAGTCATCCAATAGAATTTTGGTAGGTGTTAGAATAATTTTATAATCTTTTATTTACCTAGAATTACCTGATTTTCCTTTAACTACCGTAAATGGTTTGAAGTTGTGTGTAACATGAGCCAAGAATAGTGTTGCATATACTACAAGATAATACGGTGTTGCATATAGTGCAAACTAATCTGGGTTAAGCGTATAACAAAAAGTATCAAATGAATTAAAAAGCATAATTCTCATAAAATCTACGGTTGTTACATTGAATGATAAAAATAAATAGAAAAAATATTAAGAAATAAAATATTTTTTTCTGACACCATCAATGGGGTTAAATATTGAAAGATAATCTTATTTAATAATTTCTCTATCTGGAATTTAAATAGTAAAACTGATGAATTTTTATATGTCCTTTCAAGTTTATATTTTTATTTTAGTGATAAAAAGGTGCTAATAAAAATTAAGAATAACAACTCATGGAATTTATATTTCATAATAAAGACCAAAATTTAATTGGTGTGAATTAAATGTTTTTAAATTATCATTCGGTGAAATATTATATAATATGGATGAAATATTTTATTTTCTACTAATTATATTTTCAATTAATGTTTATTTATATTTATAAAATGAACTATCCATATTCAATGTTAGAAAAAATAAAAAAATATTTATATTTAACCTCTGAATAGTTATCGTGTTTTTAAAACGTATGTGATATTTAATTTTATTAATGGGTAACGAGAGTAGGGGTTCTGCTTGGAAATATAAGATGTATTTATCATTAATGGGGATGGTTCTCAAGTGTGAATGATGAAGATGGATGTTTATGATCTCAAACAAGAACACCAATTTTTCTTTCCATAGATAGATAAAAATTGACATAACCATAAATTCAAGAAAGGAACTGTTTATTAAAATATATATTCCAAGGATGATGATGTAGTATTATTTATTATGATTTTGTTAGATGATGATTTTTTTTACTAGAAATTAAGATTGTACATTTTAGGAATTATTTATAAAAATTTAGAGACTCATCTAAGTAGAAATTATTTGAATGAATAATTTTATGTTTTAGTGTAAATAATGGATTATATTTTTTATTTCCCTCACTTGAGAAGTCTTCTATTGAGTTACTCATCAACTTTGGTTGGAAATTATCATGAGGGTTTCCATCTATTATGGAAAATTGTATAGAGTTAGCCTATTAAGATGTTTAAAAGAGTTTAAATCAAATGAAGCTTAAAAGGCTCATATATATAATAATATAACTTATAGAGTATAGATTAGACATTTTGTTTTTAATAAGAAAATTTTACATCATTTCAAGGAAACATAAATTTGGGACATGTTAAGGAAGAAATATTCATCTTACAATACATCAAATTATCACTTGATATTGAAAAATGGTATAAAATGTACATAATTATATTTTTATAGTTATACAGATGTATAAATTGTCATAGATGTTTGAGATTGATTTCCTATATCTAAAAGAACATTTATTTTCGTAGGTAGATGTGTTTCATTGCGTACATGAAGTAGAATATACTCACCCTTAGTGAATCAATGTCTATGCTTATAATAACACCATATCCTAAAAACAATATGAAATAGATTAATTTACATATTGATAATATCGGGATTAATTTGTTTTACTCATTTTTGATTTTTTTGTGAAATTAATTAAAAATACCATTTTCAATGAATTTAGCACTACAATCATTGTCGATGCTTTATTATATCAACTACCACTTCAAGAAATAGGTTATGGAATATTTTATGATTTCATTTAACTATGTTTCAACCAATGAAAAAGTCATAGATATATTATTAAATCGTCTAAAAAGGGTTACATTTATCAATTGAGAGTTTATAGGATTTCATTATTTCCCAAAAAAACCTTTTTGTTTTCTTTTTCTTTTCATCTTCTGTTTCATTTCAATTATTATCAATGGGATTGGAATCCAATGGTTCTCTTTCTTAATATTATGAGATACTCTATTTTATTTTTATTTGATGTAAGTAGGGATCCTCGGGTCGAAACTCATAGTACATTTGATCAAAACAAATTCATTAAATGAAATATTTGTTAAAAAGGGAGATGAACTGATATATACATATTATTAATTTACATTATTTCCATAAGATAGATGATACATTTCATAAATAATTTCAAAATTAATATAATAAAATGATTTGTGATATTGAGGACTACTTATATATTATTCTATTTAAACTAGTTTTGATCATTTTTCCAAAATTATGCCACAGTAGACTCCCCTATACAATAATTATATGTTTTAGTCATATTTATAATTTTTGGAATGGAAACATACTAAATTTTTGAACTCAAGTGGTCAATAAGGGAAAATTTGTCCATATTTCAAAAAAAAGTATCTCATAAAGATATAATAAAATAATAAAATGAGTGAAATATCTATATAATGATAACATTGAATAATATGAGTTCTTCATAAGTCATTATAGCAGACCATGTAATTCGAAATGAAATTATATGTGACTTGATATAAGTGTGTGAGTTATAAATCAAAATTTAGAATAAGATAGTGATTCCAAAAGTTCACGGAACCATAAATGTTAAGCAATATCATGATTCATAACATCATAAGCACATATCAAGTCCCACCTCTATGAAAACATTGTAATTATTTCTTCATAAAAATAATGGTGTACCATACATGTAATATCATGAGTTTGAAACATTACCCAATGTATTGGTGTGCAGTAAAGGTAAAACCATCCAATAATCAATACAATATAAATATATGGTATATTGGAATATATTCATCATATAGTACTAACTTTTGGAAATGAAAATGGGATTCATATAATTTTTAAATTATATCTAATAAAGAATCATTCGCAAATTCCTTGATATTCAATACACAACATGTCATCGAAGTTGAATGGATATCCAATATTATTAGATAAACATATAATTAAATATTTTTAATATAATATGATGATGTATAATATATTTACATTATATAGATAAAGGATATATGGTCTCGACAATAATTTCATTAATCAATAAGTGCATCAATATCTCTGTGAACACATTTATATCAATGTGGACTACAACTATATACTCCATGAAGATGAGAAGATTTTGTATGTCATCAAATATAATTCAATAAAATAATTCATAGAACATGTTTATGAGGAATGGATATCTAAAATCAACCTCATTGGTTCTAAATTCACATGGTATATGAGGAATCTAAATGTAATGAGAGCCAACAAAATTAATTGGTCCTTTTTCAATGAAATATCACATTGTATTGGGATATTAATATCATTTAAAAATCTGTGAAATCACTAAATTTACCACCATTCCATTTTGGTTATTTTTCATAATAGGGAGAGGAGGCAACCCATCCCTTTAGAGTTCAATAATTCATGGGATTCTCTCCCTGAATGCCCAATAATTTTCCATTAAACATTGTATTTGACTTTAGGTAATTACAATCCACTGATTTGTATTTCCATGATCAATGTGATGGACAAAAATATAGAATGATTTAAATAAAAAATTTTACGATCTTGTAATTTTGAAATTAATGGTCTTGAAGGTACATTACATGGCCTACTAGAATCGATTTTCAAATGAATGATTCCACGAGACATGAACCAAGAAGATGATATGTTCTCCATAAATGATAAACTCATTAAACTGAAAGACAACATCAAGGAAGGAATCTTAAAAAATTTGTGGATCACAAATTGGGATAGAAACACCAAATTATTCAATGTCTTATAATTGTTTTGAATGGAAAATATGACCCTCTCATTTTTCAAAGAGGAAGATCGACTCTTAGAGGAATGAAATCAGAAATATGACCATGTTGTCTCTTTTAATTTGAATATATTCAATGGGAACCAAAGGAGAGAAACTCTAAGAGATAATATCATTACTAAATTGATTAATGAGGATGAAAACAATATTTTTACATCAATCTTGTTGGATGTTGAATTCAAGGAGGCATTCATTTATCTCAAAAAATAATTCTCTCAAAGAATTGATGGGTTTATAAATCAATTCTTCCAATAACATTGGGATATTTTACATAATGAGTTATGTAAACTTGTAATACACTTACCAATGGTGGTATATTATTTCAAGGCTTCAATGATTAGTTTAATTTATAATTTTCTAATGTGTAGAATTCCAGTGAGATAAGGAAATTCAATCTAGTTTCCATCATCAAAACAACTCCTCAAATTATATAAAAAATTCTCATCAATTGAATTTCTTAGGTTTCAGGTAAAATCATATCCCTGAATTAATTTGGATTCATGAATGGAAGGAACATCCAAGATTGTCTATACACTGCTTTAGAGTGTGTTAACCTCATCATAAATCCACCCAAGGAGGAAACATTGTACTTACACATGACATTGAAAAGAGCTTCCTCACAATTGAGTGAGGTTTCATTGGAAATGTGTTTCATAGAATTGGATTCAATATAAGGAAAATAAATTAGATCAAATCACTAAACGAATCATCTCACATATCCATTATTATCAATGGGTCCATATAAGGATAATCTAAATTCTCTAGGGGTGAGATATGAAGATCCCCTATTACAAATTGTCATTGTTATTTAAGTGGATTGTCTAACAGTGATTCTTCATAAGATGGAGAAAATTGGAGATTTATAAACCATTAATGTTGATAGTTGTATATATACTCCCTCACACCATTTTATGATGACGAAATTGTAATACTTACAAAGAGATATATGAGAAATATCAACAATCTCAAGAATTCACTTTAGTGTTATGAATGTGTTTCAGACCATGAAATTAATAAGAGAAGGACTTTCATATAATTTGGCTAGAAGATTCTAGAATAAATATATAAGTGTATCATCAATGACCTAGATACAAGAAAAGGATCACAACCTTTTATATACCATGGAGTTCAATTGTTCTATAGAATACCTTATGCCTCATATTTTTCAAATTACTTGAGTCAAATTAGAAGAATATTTTCCACATGCAATGTAACACTCACTCTCAATGTTAGGATTCATTTTACTTGGTAATAATACAGTGGTTTAAAATATTTACTATTAATTCATCATGTATTTATATCCATTGTATTTCAAGAGAGAAATTTATTATAGGATGAAAATTTTCATCTAGTGTGGATGAATGAAGGATAGGTAACTCATACAAACATCATGGGAACAATTCTCAAGCCACATGTTCCAGGAGGTATTTGAATCAAGAACATGGAACCCTTAAACAATTTTTAAAAGACCCAGTTTATGTGGTCGTTAATTAACAAAAATTTTGCCTCCCTAGAATTTATCAGACCAAGTTTACATGCAGGAATCACAGTAGGAAAATTGAGCTACTTTAAATCCTTTATTTGGCTTGTACTGTGAATTGGTTTTCATTATAATCTAAGGAACTCTTGCCGGATGGTCAATATGAATTATTATATTTACATATGAAATGGTAATTGGACTCGAGTCCCCGTCAGCGATCAGGTCACCCCTTCGGATTACACAATTGATCACAGTGTATCAATAAATTATAATGTAGAATATTTTTACATGCTACGGGATAACATTACCTCAGTTTTTATTAATTAAGAATTCAATAATTATGTTGTATTTCTCATTTGAGAGAAGTAACTAAATGGAATACTTGACTCTGTGAGCTTCTACAAGAACATAAATCAAGTTGAGAAAAAGTTTATTGGAGATTAAAACAAAAAGGGATGCTCCCCTCTAGGATTACCTTGATCTAGAGGATTTCCCTTATCGAAGTTCCAATGGATTATAATACTAAATGGATCGAAATAGCTATATAATACAAATGTTTTATATGAAACCAACAACATGAGGATGTAAAACACATATTCCTAAGTTGTAAACCCATATCTCTCTTATGTAATGTTGTCCTCGTATATTTTGAGACATATGCCCCTCAAACACACTCTATATAGCATTTATTTCACTCTATTCTTGGCATCCACCTATTTATGTTGCTAGCTATCCTCTTCAGGGTAGCCTGTGAAGAATTGATCACTGTTAACTAGAGAGGATGGAATAAGTTCTTTCACAGCTAGGCTTCATTCAATGCAGGTATTTTCATTGTTAATATAATTTCAGTAATATAGTATGCCCATATATTTCACACTAAAAACTACGATAATTTTATTAAGGACTTCATAGTCCTGATGCAGAAAACATTGTAGGTATTTTTCCCAAACCTCAAGGAACTTATGAATTCATTTGGATACATCACTTTTCTAGTTGGCTGACGTCCAACGAATATGGGACCCCAAGTGGTAACACAAAGTGGTTAGTATATAGAAACATATTCAATGCCCGTAATTGGGATGTTATAGAATACAATTATAGTCCATGCATCCATGTCACTTCCCCGGAAGGGAATATTATGGGTCTAATCAGAGAAGTCGATATTTTCATGTTTTCAACATTTGAATAACATCTTTTTTGAATTTGATTCAACTACCATTATGGAAGACATTCGGGTAGGACATATTCTTCTATCTTGGAACATGACATCAAAATGGGCCAACTGTCTTGATAGTCATTATTTCATGAGTTACATTATCAGTCAAATATTTTGGGAAACCAAATATCATACCACCGATCTTGAAAATATATGGGTTACTAATGGGGAGTGTACACCCTTGAGAAATCTTTTTGATTACATTCTCCTCTTATTTCTATAGGACAAATGTAAAATACCTTCCTTTACACACACTTATCCATTAGTAGATCCAATCCAAGAATCTATAAGATAAATTTTCGCAAAAAAAACCATTTCAATCATTGAAATGAATCATAGGAAAACATTTGAGGTATATAATTGAAAAAATTATCATGTTTATAAATTCTAAATGATTTGTTAAGACAAAATTAGTCATTGATTATTTTACATTTTTAGAGAAAAATATATTTTAAATCACCAAATGTGTTTTATTATGAAACATTTCCTCACAATACTTTATAACAATCTTCATTTTTAGTCAACATTTAAACATATTTTATATAGATTATCATGAAAACTATTCTTAATAAATTAATATTAAACAATCACAATAATGATACCTTTAAAATAATTAAATCATAATTCATACAATGTAGAGTAGAACAAAAAATATGAGAATAAATGAAATTACATTTATATATTTAAAAATACCCATGTATCATTCATAATAATTATAAAATTTTAAAAAAACATCTGATAATTGTAAAAACTGAGGATCATAGATGCTAATACGTTTTTGGGTCCAAAAATATGAAATTTTACCATTAATAGGATGAGAATATAAGTACATGGAGGATTAATATAAAAATGTAAGGATGAGTATTAATTGTAATATATGATTAATTTTGGTGAAAATCATATAGCGATAATGTTTTTTATTTTATGAAGTAATTTCTAAAATTAAAATATATTCACTAACATATATAATAGATAAATATTAAAATAATGGTTTAGTGAAATTAATTATCATGAATTATATAATTTAATAAAAATAAGATAAAAATAGAGTCAATAGTCAACATGTGACTTCATTATATTTCGAATCGAAAACCTATACATGTAGAACATGAGATAAATATGGAAATTAATTATATTACTTGAAAATTATGATAAAAATAAATCTACCTAAAATAAATATATAAAATGGAATAAATTTGGAATAACAACATTACCCCAATAAACAAATGTTGGTGTTGAAGCACTCATATCATGAACTAAAACATTCAATGCATTATCCAATATTCCTAAACAATTAAATTGAATCCAAAAAAATATTATTAAGAATAAATCAATTTATATTTACAAATTTAATTCATATCCATTATAATATGATAATAACCTATCAAATAGTGGCTATTTCAAAGGGTGAAAATTGGCAATTGCTAAGCTACCAACTCCCCTGTGGGGGTCCACTCACTAGATTGTGGAATTGGATGTTGGACTATAAGGGTTAAATAAAGTCTGACCTGGTTGTGGAAGGCCACCATCCAATTTTTACTCAATGAATAATTTCCTACATTCTTCCAGGAAGACCTACAAACTTGTGTCTTGTCCTTATCTTGATTTTGGTTCCACCATCCCATCATTGAGTCTCATTGAGTATCTAGTGTTCCTAGTATAGGGGTGCATTAAACAGACCCCATGGGAATTATGATTAAACATTTTTGTAATGTTCCTTAATATTATTAACATGACCATATGTTCCTATATCTAATTTTATACCTTCTTCCTTAGTCATTGGACTCTTAGAAACATTTCCCTAGGGTTTTCCATGATTTTTCCAATATGGTAATTTTAAAATGTTCTGTTGTTATAAAATTAATTATTGATTCATCATTTTCATTAGTAACTATTCATGGATATTTTTTAGATTTATGAATTACATGATGATCCAATGATGAATTCTCCCCTTATTTCATATGTATGTGTTGTTGAATCACCATCCTAAAAATAATCCAATTTTTTATAGATTTAATAACTTTAATATATTAAAAATTAAAAGGAATATTAATTGAGTATTAAATGTGTTAATGACAATTCCTTTTACTATAGTCTATTTTCTATAAAATAATATTCATTTCCTTGAATGTTTATCTAGAAAAATCATGATGTGCATTACCTACCATTAAATCACATATTGAATCATTTTTAGACATTTTTGATGTTCTGATTATTATTGTATTGAAATGGGTTTCTCAATTATAATTGGAAACTAATTCATAATTATTCCTTCAAACTATTCTGAATTTGATAAATTTTCATTAATTACTTGTACATAGATCCAAATTAACATTATTATAGAACATATTTTTCTATATGATTATAGAGAGTTGTTATTTATGTGTAATTATCAAGAGTCTCCATTATATTCCTCATTATGTTAATCAGAAGAACCATTATATAAATTTCTTTTGTGTGATAATGTTCTCTCTGGGCCTTTGCTATGGTTTGGTCTTCAATCCTTATTGAATATATTTTCCAGAAAATTATTTTTATTGTATTGTTTATTGTATGGAATTAATTTTCATTCATTATTTATGGTGAATTCTTGAGGGAGAGTCTATATCTTGTATTCTAATAAATAATCATTTTTTAATGATTTTTTCTTGAGGACATTATTATCATTCATGATGTCGATCACATGTTCATTAATTTTTTCTAAAATATACTCATGATTGCATGATATTTTCTTTTTATTTGTATTTTACTTATTATATATATATGCAATTTCATTGGATTTGGTTCATGGTGTTTTTGACAGGTTCCAATCGTTGTCTGATGACTGCTTAGAGGGAGAGTGTGCAAGACATGTAGTGATAATTATGATGGACCATAAATGACAAATGTTTATTTAAGAATTTCAACTATAAAAACCAAAAACCAATGGTCTATTTATTACAATATTACCACATATAAGTGATCTCACTATGTAAGGTCTATTAGTTTATTATTCATGAAATACTAGATATACATTTTATTAACAAAATATATTGGAAATATGTAATACCTATACAGTGAATAATTCATATGTCCTTGATATAATTCATAATATCTTCTTCATATCCCTTGGAAATTAAATATATAAAGGGTGATATCAGATACACTGTAACGGTTACTAAAAATGGATGTTATCTCAAATAATGATGTCAAAATCAATATATAAATTAAAATAATTAAAAAAAAATCATTTAATCAATAAGTAGATTAAAAAAATGCATCTATTGATAATATAGATAAATTATTCCCATGGACAGTAATAACAAAATACTAAATGAATAAAATACATCATATTGGACATCATTATCTTTTAAATCCTAATATGTTTACTATTAAATGTATATCTTAATAAAATTTAGATGAGGTTTAGGTGTAGACAATAAGTCTAATTAATAAGGATAATATGTCACTCTTTCTTATGTGACTAATGATACAACAAAAAGAAATATATAAATATTCCCCACATTTCACTCCATGACCAATTAATTTATTATATATTGATTGATCAATTTAATTTAAAAACAATATTCCTCATCAAAAAACGTGTATAGTGATTATGGAATATGGAATATCAATACATCCATAATCAATCAAATAACGCTGAAATTTAAAAAACTATATATAGAAATGGTATAAAGATTATGATATAATTGTATCCATGGTACAATTATTTTCATGATTAATGATAATGTAATTTTCAGCAACCATATGAATTTTAAATTTTAAGATATATTCAATGAACATGAAATTAGTAAGATAAAAAATAACCTGCCGAATTCATTAAAAATATTTTTTCCATAATATATCTATTATGAATAGAGAATTAAATAAAATGGAATAAAAATAATAATATAAAATTTATAAAATACATTTAGTTTTAAAATATATAAAACATATAGACGATTCAAAATAGGTTAATATTGTTATCCTAATGGGAAAATCTATTAATGATGTATACAATAAAAAGAATCATTCCTCTTGAATATTTGAAAAATATATTTCAAATAACATTAATAAAACATTATAAATGATCATTATAAAACTTATAAAAATTCAAGGATAATATATATTTTCGTTGATTAAGAAAATGAGAAAATGATATGGGTTTTTTTAAAATTACATTGTAAAATATGGACATAGATGAAAAATACACAAAATCAGAAACAAAAATATGTTCATCATTTCATTAACAAATTTCTTTCATTGATTCAATTGAACAAGCCTAGGAAACAATAAAATAAAAAATGGAAACCACTATAATATCATGATTATATGAAAATAGATTTATTTTATAATGGATATTTTATAATATTCTTTTGATGAAAAATATCTGCTATCCCAGAACATGAGATTGTAAAATAAATGTTTCCCTCTTCCGTAACATTAAAATTTTATCCCCATGAAAATGTAATTTGAATTAGAACATTTTTTATCATGAATTTATTCATGTTCATGTTAATTTTATTAGTTTGGAATCATATACACCTCATAAATTTAAATACAGTTACAATACCAAATATGTCTCAATAGAGTGGATATTCAGATTAAATCCCATAAAATTATCATATCATTAAGGAGTGATTTAAAAAATGGTTTAATTATGTGTGATAAATATAAATCCACCTAATAAAAGTGATTATACATTGTATTGATATGAGAGGATACATATCATATAATGTTTTCATAATATAATCAATGCATACATTATATAACCAAATGGATAAGAATTGAGTTAATAAATACATTACATTATGTTCAATATGCCTCTTATATTATCCTAACATCTTATATAAAACATTTATATTTATTATATTTAAATAATAAAAAAAATACCCAAACAATATATAATATATGAACCATTCATAAAATCTTATCATAGTTTTGATTACAATATTAATAATTATCATTATTTCGGGTTTTAACTACTTTATTTTTAATTCGAATTTTGGTATAGAAGTTATGTTCCTTGTATATTGTTCATGGTTACATTATATTCATAATATTATTAATTATATAAATATCATATATA
This sequence comes from Viscum album, assembly GCA_963277665.1. Taxonomy (NCBI): domain Eukaryota; kingdom Viridiplantae; phylum Streptophyta; class Magnoliopsida; order Santalales; family Viscaceae; genus Viscum; species Viscum album. Next base: position 1,479,346,221 of record OY728136.1, read on the forward strand.
TTTTATATATGTTTATATAGTGTCATCTACAAATAGATATAGAAATATGGATTCCACTCTTCATAGAAATGGTTGGCCATTGATACACAATAAACAATGTTTTCACTATTTGTTGGATGGAATAAAAGTTAAATAAATAAAAATAAAAATTTCCTACAGAATTATAATATCATTTATATCATATTTTGTACTTAAATTTAATGTTATGATAATATATTTAACAAAAAATTAAAAAAACTAATATCACTTTGTTGAGGTGGTATTCCACATGTTGGAACAACTGAGATTATCATTTTTTAATGGATTGGGTTGTAAGAAGGTAGATATTATATTATAATTCCAGAAATATAATTATTTCATAAATATAATATATATTAATTAGTTCTATATTTATAATAATCCTTGAAAAAAGGATACGGAAAGTATTTACACTTTACGGTGTACATATTAATCCATACATGTACACAATAGATGCTCTTTCATTCTATAGGATATAATTGTTGTGTAAAATTTTCTTCCACTTAATATAATAACATATAATTATATATGTGATGATAATTTTATCATTTTGGAATGATATAAATGTATTTACAAGATATAGAGGAATAAATAAGCTTTAATGATTAAATAAATATGATTACCTGTTTTTAGTATAATTTCATTATATTCAATTTTAAGGACCATAAGAATTGACTTTTAATAAGAAAATAAATATTGTTTAATTTAATGATAAGTGGAGAATAGATTTTTTTCATTGTTTTTTCAAGACATATATATTAGTGTGATATAAAAAAATACAGAAGGGGTGTTCTATTATATGTGAGTGGAGGGGAACTCATGTGACTGTTCAAAATATCAAATTATAATAATGTCACATTATAACAAACCCCAATCTAGTAGTTTACACCCAATGTATACTTTATATAATATTGATAGATACTATGATTATAATATAAAATAATTGATCATATTAATATTCTTGGAGAACTAGATAAATACATTATACCAATTTTACATTGGAAATAAAATATAAACATTAGAAAAGTATATTCAATGAAAACATGAAACTCCTATATCAATTTCTTTCATCATGACTTCAAGAAAGGAATAAAAATAACGGGGAGATAAAATTCAAAATAATTGTAATGAAAAACAATATATTTCATGAGTAAATAAGTTATAATTTATATGGAAAGGTAAATTAATAAGAACATATCATATTTAATAAATAACATGAGTATGAAAAAAAATCCATTCATAATTTCAATGCATTATTCTTAGGGATAATAATAAATTATTTATCAATGATTTAAATTAATATATTTGGAAGTCAAGATCACCCAAATCCTTATATTATTAATTTAAATAGATTTTAAAATGATATTTTAATACTTTGGGTAATGAATAATTTAATATGGAAAATGATTTATCTCATAAGGCCTATTGATACATTAAGGGGATATAGAATTACAATCCCACCCATTACTTCATTTAAATAAATTCCTCATATGAAAATTATAACTTAAATTAATTTAAAATATTTATTGTAATGTATTGGAAGTCACTTTTCCATTAATCTATTGAAATATGGTTTTTGAGGTGTTTTGCGAGGTCATGTTGACTTATTCTGAAAACTTCTCCAAACTGCTATTTTTCTGAACAGTGTTTTTAGTTCTATGAATAGTTCCATCAAGGAGTTATTTGTCGGTGAATCATCTATCCCTGAGTCATCTATCAAAGAGTCATCATTTAGAGAGTCATTAATCAGTGATTCATCTATCATTGATTCATATATCAGTGAGTCGTCTTTCATTGTGTCATCTATTGGAGATTCATCTCTGGACGAGTCCTATCGGTGAGTCATCTTTTAGTGTGTCATATATCTGTGATCCATCTGTATGTGAACCATATATCAATGATTCATCATTCAGGGAGTCATCTATCAGTTAGTTATATATCGGTGAGTCATCTGCAAGGGTGTCATTAGTCAGTGATTCATCCATTAGAGAGTCATCGGTCGACAATTCATCTGCCGATGAGTCATCTATCGGTGAGTAATATGATAGTGAGTCATCTATCAGAGATTTAGATGTCAGTGATTCATCTATAAATGATTCATCATCATTTGTAGGTGATTCATATGTCATTGAGTAATTTATCAGTGAGTCATCTCTTAGTGAGTCATCTATCGGTGAGTCATCTGTTGGTTAGTGCTATATTGTTTCAACATCACCTAGGGAACAGGTTTTCTATGTTCCAAATGTTTCCCCCGTTTGAAAGATTATTTGACATAAAATGAATTCAAATCCCCGTTTTAAGGGATTTAATGCTGATTCAATTCCCATAGCTCATTTAATTAAATCCCTAAGGGTCCTAATGTTTTTACATGGTGAAACTATGTGGGTTATTAATATTAATTATGAAGGGAAATTCAAACTATTTCACATTCCATGAGTCTTATATATGATCCATTTAAGTCATGGGACTTCCATTCATTCCATTATTTTCCTTCCACTTAGTACGAGGAACCGAGAAGCATTATTTTTTTAGGATACTTGATATTGTGGTCTGGACCATGGATTGTTTTTTCCCCAGAATTCTTAATGCTGAATGCACAGAACCATTCTTGGTGTAACCATGAAGAGTTGTTCCGACTTAGATATAAGGTATGTTATACGACATTTCTTCGTATTTCCTCAATATTTTTTTTCATATTGTCCATTCCTTATTATATAATTTTATCTCCATGTTTCTATTGGAACTTTCTTGTGTGTGGGATGATGCGGTTGTGTTGCGGGATCCTCATCTGGATGCATTCATTGTGGGAGAGGTGATTTTGACCTGTTTTGCTGGACCATTCTCATGAAAATAATGTTATAATGCTTTGTATGTAAGTTATTCCGGTCTTACATATTATTTTTACGTGAATTTTTATAGGTATTATGATTTATCCACTAGACCACAATAAAATTGAAATAATAAATGTTATACTAAAGTAAATATCAATCATCGATTGTGTGTTGTTGTTTTACCATGATAACGGGTTCCCTCCTTATTTTTTAGATAGTGAGGTATACAATCCTTAATTTTCTAGCATGTCGTTCTTGATATAAATGGGTGAATAACATAAATATGTGATTAATTTTAAATTTATTTTCCTATAGATAAAGAAGATTGTTAATGAATTTGGTTGTTGCTATTTTTATTGGTGATAAATCGAATGGATACAATTATTCATGTTTAATTTAATAGGTTAACTAAATATAAGGTAATGGATGGTTTTTGTGGTAATGATAATTCCATTAAGGTTTCTAAGTTACCATCGTTCTTCTAAAGGCCATACACCTTCTTCATTGGAGTTGTGAGTGCTCATTTTGTGTAGATGATTAGTGCCTTATTTCGGGAAAAGAGCCCAATTTATATGTTGTTTATTTCCTACTACATGTGTTATGGTGTGATCCTGGGATGAATGAGACGAGATGGATATTGTGGTATGTGGGGGTTGAGAGGCCCAATGTTTATGGTGGTAGCATTTGATGCCTATATCAGAGAGATGCATCAGTTTATGCCGATGGGTGTCGGTGAATACATTAGAGATGATAAAATGGTTTGGATGTGAATGTGGGGTGATTTTTGAATCCTGTTCTTTGTTTAGCTACTATATGTTTCCCATTACATTAGGAAGATGGTCTTTCTTTCCCTCATTCCAAAAGAGTTTATGACATTCGGGGTATTCCACGTCCTTCCTGTGTTTATCTTATCGATGGTGGATGGGCCTATTCATCATCTATTGGTGGGAAAGACTCAACGTGTAGTTCATATACTTACCGTGTTGATCCCCTTATGTTTTTAATATTATATTTTTTTGGAAGATACTTGGAATTATGGAAAGTTGATAATTTTTTAAAAACAAATTTAATAAATGATGTTAACCCATGATGTTGGAGCTGGCAGGGATACAATGATGATGTTACATTCTTTGAAGTTATTATGGGCATGGTTTTTTTATACTTGGCGGTAATGGAAATTTGTTGTGATGCTAATGAAATTTTATGTGAAAATATTAATTGTTAATTACGTGTTTAATAATTAATTAAAATAAAGTGAAACTGATATTCAGGGATTATGTAATTAATGAATCTCTTTGAATGGTTGTATTGTTATTGGACACCTAGTCTTAGTAGTGGCAGCCGAGACTCAGAGATATGTTAGCTGCAATTAAGTCTATGACTAGTTTATTCCCATATTGTGGTTTTCAACGATATTATACTCTATATTTTTTGTGATTCTATTTTTTACTCTACCACATCGTTCAATAAAACTAACACCCATGGGATTATGATCCCTATGATGTGTTTTCCCCAATATATCGATGATAGGATGGATGGATGACTACCACTTTGGCCCCTCTTTTCTCTTGGAGTTACTAGTGTTGGTATTCATAGAGTTTAGACATCCCCATATATGTGTATAGAGGGATGCCTAGTATTTTGATTACTCACAGAAAGTTATTATGAATATTGATTTTTATGGACTATTATATGTGTAACATGTATATGATGAAATGAATTGAGGATCTTAACTCAATGTATGGGATGCAATGGATCGATGTATAATACTAATGTATGATTCACGTTATGCAAGATTTTATGGTTCCAAAAAACTACCTAGATACATTAGTTACCTGGACATGGTGGTTGATTTGAAAAAGGTATATGTTGTGGTGCATCGCCAATGTGTCTGCGGGCTAGCCATATTGGAGTGAAATGCTTAAGACATGTGTTTTTGGGGAAACGCGGAAAACCAATGGGGATGTTGTAGTGGGTTACCCTTGAGTTTATTTATTGCATTAAACACCCTTGTATGTGATACTTTGTGAGGGTATCCATGTTGAGTTTGGGAACATAGTATACCTATTTATGTGAATAGTTAGTTTCACTTGTTGTTCACTGTTCTTTACCAAGCAGTCTTTACATTTGAACGGGAAGATCTAGGGAGGATCCTACTAAGTATATTGTTCTACTCTCCCTATGTTATATAAACTATTTTTTATATCACTAGGATCTTGTTAGATATCAGGCTTATTACTACAATATTGGCGTGGTATGGGTTGTTTGGGCTTCTTAGATGTTGTTGTTTTACTTTCTGTTGGTACTTTCAGTTTTCCCACTTAGTTGTAGATGTTCTTTCATGACATTAATTATGTGTACATGGTATTTATTTTATATTGTAATCTGAGTAAGAGTTTCTTTGTGTCAGTATTATCACCCTATATTAAATGTGTTCTCTTATAATCTAATTTCTACCATTTATGTGTTTATCATACTCTCGGTTCTAGTCTCCAACTCATGGAATATTAGAAGGAGGGCTTGGGAGTCATTTTCAATCTTCTAACATTTCCGGCCTATGTGGGTTACACTTTGTGGGGAGGGGTTTTGAAAGTGTGGTATTAGATGCATGGTTGAAGGATAGAATAGATTTTAGAGTTAGGCATTAATTAGGTTTCATAGGTTGGGGGGAAACAATGACATCAATGATTCGCAATAATTGTAAGCATGAAATATTAGCTATAACACAACTATTTTGGGCACACTTTGAATGGTAAGAACTTGGGAAAGGATAAACTAGAAAAGAATAAATGAAAAAAATTAATTACGTAATGTTGAGTCTTCCATAATCATAGTTTAGTGGATCTAACTATTTTTTCTTTTGTAGGTATGGACACAGGTCTACATCCTCATCATGTTCATGTAGAAGATGTTCTGCATTCCATGATTGTCATTCACCGTAGTGTATATGTTGAAGACAATGACACATGGAGGAGGAAACTGCAAGAGTTTCGTCATGAGAGTCTGTTTATATATGAAGGATACAATACAGATCCAGTCACAAAAGTCTATTTGTATGAGGTTTATTTAGATTTTAGTTCAATCTATTCTTGGAAGGATCCCTGGATGCCATTGGCTATAACAATGCTATGTACATAAGTGAGGTAGAGGTGGTTCTGGTTCCCAGGGGATAACGAGGATACTATAATCACATGGGAGGACTTCCAAAACCAGTTAAGCATCGTATTTATTTCTTCGACCATAATGGTGGCTAGTCATCGGGACCTTTATACCCTTCTACAGGGGATCTCCAATGTGTGAGTGTATGGAATCCATTTTCAGAACCATTTTTAATATTCGAAGGACCTGTTTCAAGATGATGAGGCCAAGGTGAGCCATATCGAGGAGGTTTTGCATCCAGGGATCCAGCATCATGTCACCCAGTTTATGATAAATATGTATATTGGGGTTTTGGGGAGGAAATATTTCATCAAGAGGAAGTTATATATAATTGGAAAATCAGGATAGGGGAGTCGTTAGGATTACCCATGATGCAAAGATGTAGTCCATGGTTCCTTGTTTTCATGGATAAATAGTTTTCATTTAGACAATGGTAGTTCCTACCCTTTCTAAGTAGTCAGTGTGCACCAGGAGTTCCCCATCAGGTTCCCACATTGATGTAGTTTATGCTGAGGTAGAAGCATTAGGTTGCACTATCTTTGGATCAACAGCATATAGATGGGGCCGCCAGAGGACAGCCCCATGATGCTCCACTACCTTAGAGATTATATCAAGGTCATGGTGGTGGTTGTTAGTTGGGATAATGAGGTCATGGAGAAATACTTGTTCATCTTCATACATTATCTTTTCTTATGTTGAGTGAGTCAGACATCATTCATGGTACAATTTCCTTATCTTATACATGGGTGTATTCCATGTTTAATTCATGATAGATTCACTAATTCATTTCACATACCCTTTTCCATGCATTGGGACATTAGGTAGAGAGGACTCCAGTGCCCTTGGCATTGACTATGCCCGTTAGAGGCTGAGATGACTTATTTAAAGTACGTAGAGAATGTGATCTAGTGCTGGGGAGGAATATCTCTTGGTGTTATTTATTATGTTTACAAATACATCCATATGATTTCATCCTTGGCAAGAATTGATTTCCTTTTGTGTAGGCTATAATGGATATATTCATGAGGTAGTTGGTGTTCTTAAATGCACATTGAGATCCGGTGATGTCTGTTGGATTGAAATACCCTCATACGGGTCAAAGGCATGTTCCATCCTTGTTATCCTTGAAGGATGAGTTTTTTCTGAGATCATTGGAGGGTATGATGTTTTCATTTCCTAGGGTCATGGAAGAGTACCCTAATGTATATCTAGAATATGTCGAAGCATTGCCCCTCGATGAGAGATCAAGTTTGTGGTCGAGCTATAACTTGGAGCATCTTTTTTTTGATGTCTCCATATAGGATACAGCCCTCAATGTTTTCAGATCTATGTATAAAACTCAATGGTTATTTATATTGCAGTTTTGTTTGGTTGAGTGTGTCACCACGAGACACACTAGTTTTGTTAATAATGATTTGTTAAAGTAGTTTGTCATTGTTTACCGATTATCATCTATTGAACAATGTGACAATGAAGAATCACTATCTTTTTCCACGGATTGATAAGTTATTTGATGAACTGAATATTGAATTATGGTTATCAAAGATCGTCTTGGGGTCATGATATCATCATATGCGTGTTAAGGATGAGGATATTCATAATACAATATTTCATCGTCTTCATGGGAATTATTAGTACATTGTGATGTCATTAAGTTTGAAGAGAGATCCAACTATGTTCATGGGATTGTTGAACGATGTCGTTTTTTTTTAAAATAGCTCCATCTATCTTCTGTGTGAAAAATTCTCCATCTTTGTTAATGAGGTTATCCAGAATACTGCATTCCATTGTACGATATCCCCTTGATGGTCTAATGGTTTGAACAAACCATGAACATAATCATGTGATTATTCATATTCCCTTATTTTAACTTGAAAAGATTCCTATTGGAGTATTATAATTTTCACAAACTGTTCTCAAACAATTCACCTTTATTAAATTTACAAGAACATTCCAAAGGCCTTCCAAAACCACACAAACATCCGCAAAACAAATTAAATACTTATTAATTATAAAGAAATGGATACTTACTTGAAACTGAGGGTCCACAAAAGTCCCCTCCCACAAATAAATTATGTCTTCAATATATTATCTTGAGATTTATAATCAAGGGTTTGTATTTTTAAAATTTATTTTTGGAAAACCAGCATTGTAAAAAGTAAATAAAACATCTTCCATAAAGGTATAATGAGAAGTATGATGGTCACAAAAAAATTAATTTCCAATTTGGTGAAAATCATTAGGAAGTAAAAATATGGTCAAAGATGAGAAAATTAATGGTCAAGGATCAATGGAGTGTGATGGAAAACATGTATATGATATAGATAACCATTATAGAACTATAAATCTGTCAGAGTTTAAAATAAAATTTGTTTCTCGATAACAGTAGTAAACCAATAATTTTTTAATTTCAAGGTCCTTTTCATATGGTTTATTAATTATCTTACTATCTAGATAAATAAATTAATAGCATAAACATACATTATTTCATTCCTTTTTATAGTCAAAATATCATCCATAATATGTCTTAATAAATTCATTATCCAAAAAATTGATTTAAGGCCCCCATATTTAAAAATAATTAGTATATTCTAAAGAATATTATATCTATTAATGGGTCATGAAAAATATTTGAATAAATTGATGACCATAAAACATTAATGAAAATATGCATGCTAAAAAAATTAATTCATTACTTTTTCATTAAATTAAATATCATTTTATCAAATATATTATGTAAATCCAACAATAAGTGCTCACCATCAAAAATTACTTTTTTATAAAATATCTATTCATTTTCAATGACTCCAATATTGTTAAATTTACCTTATAATTGTAAATATAATCTTCATCCTTGAAAAATATTATTAACTCTACATCAGATGAATTTAGTGGGTTATCATTATTTCTTTCACATGAATTTTAAAAAAAAATATCTGCTTACAACTTAATCAAAATTATTAATTATGAATTAGATTAAATATGTACATTTAAATACATAATGATAACTAAAAAAGTTAAATCCATATATATTTCAACAACATTATAACCAAAATATCATTGATAAAACTATTATAAAATATAAATATTGAGTCCTAATAAATAATTGAATAATTCAACTTATGATATAGTAATAGAATATTCTTCTCCTTATCCCCACAAATTATTTAGCTATATGTTTCCTTAACACTTTGAAAATTAAATTGAATAATTCCCCATCCAAATACATCTCTATCACTGAACATTACATGTTTCCTTCATACGCGTACATTCATATACCTGATAGATATTCTCTCCACACATGAAGAATACCACCATTTACTTCATGATTGTTCCAAAGAGTTTAGTTCCATAATTATCACCTATGGGAGGTTCATTCAATAATATATGTTCTAAAACCACAAATATTTGTTCCTTGGAGACTATTTTTCTTCTTCATAACACGATTTAAATTAAAATATATGAATTAGAGAAATATTTTTCAACTGTAATTGAAGATGATACTATATCATCATATGAGGATAATTTTGGAGAGACTATTACCATTTTAAGTCTTTGATTAATTCCACCAATGAAATAATAAATATTAAATTTCTAATTACATAAATAGTCTTTATCACTCCATGTTAATCTTGTAAAACATTCCACATACTCTGCAATACTTTTATCTTCTTTTTTCATAGATGTAGGAATTTTCGTTCCATAAAATCTTTTTACTCATGAGGAAGGTATTTCTCTTAGAAAATAATTTCAAAATTTCTTTATATCATTATTTTACTTTCATTATCCTATTTAGTGAATGGGATCATTAAACAAAATTGATCACAACCCCCATTCAAATAATAAACATCCTATAATACCTTTTCAATATAATTAATTATAAAATATATGAATAATATCTTTATATAGAATCCATCAATTTTTCACATATTCAAAGGATTTTAGTTGCTCTAAATTTAGAGTTTTTTTAGGAGAATATATCCCTAGTATAAAAAATAATAAGTATAATGAAATTATATTCTATTCGGGTAATATTACAAAAAATTAACATAGTAAAATAGCCAAACATTTACACAATCTCCTCTGTTAAAATATATACTATACTATCCCAATTAGTATGAAAATATATTAATTTTCTCTAAGTTAAAATTCTTATTAATACATTAGTATCCATAAATAATTAATGACATGCATGTAGTTATCTCAAAATCCTCAAGAATTTGATTTATAAGATAAACATCCATCAAATGTTAAATTTTACCATACAAGGGTTTATAATTATTATCATTTTATATATTTCAATTTAAAATATTATTCCCAAGGTTTATAATGATCATAATATCATGGGAACTATAAACACACCAACACCAGTATCTTAGATCTTATGTCTAGTTTTTTTAAATTTTATAGATTCAATTTTTACAATCACAAGTGTAAAATTAGATTTGCAGTCTTGAAGAAACCCACTAATATGTGATACTCATTTCAAATTAAGAATAATTAAATATAAACATGTAAATAATTCCAATAATTAAAACTCATTCAAATATTTCTTCTTCATAATCTTGGGAAAGGATTCAAAATATTCATTTTCTCAAATTTATAGTAATGGATCTGCAGAGTAGATTCTATCATGAATAAATCCAGAAATATATATATATAACTACAAACTAAATTTAATCAATATTTTTAGAGTTAAAATCAACCATGAATAATAAAAATTTACTAATGAAATGGATAATAATGACTAAATTATCAATGATTAAAATTAATATTATTAACTTCATGATCATAGAAATTATGATGTTTTATGATAAATACCTTACATAAATAAAATTTAATAATATGTGCACAAAAACATTTAATTTTGGAAACAAATGTTTCCTATGAGACCTATCACTGAATTGACGAGCTATATACTTATTGAACACACCCATCAATGTATGTGTAGTGAATTACTAATAAATTAATTGACCATTTTAATTCATGAATGATATTCCTTACATAAAAATTAAATATTAAGCAATGAATATGTTTTACAAATAATAACCTAGCTAGTAAAATTATTATTAAAGTAAGTCATAGTATACAAAAATGGAATAATTTTTAGGCCATTATCATTTTAATCATAGAAATAATATGAATATCTATGGAAATCTTAATGTCCAATATTCACATGAAATTGAATGTTATGAATAAATTAAATATCCTCCAAAATAATCAGTAGATAATAGATTGATGTAAAAAGTATATTTTTATCATATTGGAGGTTTTTTTAAAATATATGAAATATTGAAATTAATTTTTTGATATAAAATTAATAAAATCCATGTGTTTGTAAAACCATTTAACACTATTAGAGAATATTAATGTGTTTAAAAATAATATGGTTATAGCAATGTCAGTTTTCACTATAGATGATAAAAATTCATATTTAAAAATTGGTAAACTAAGTTGAACATTGAATCCTTGAAAAAACATTATAATGATTCATTTAATTGTATTTAAATATATATGTATTTTTTAAAATATATTTTCAAATATAATTTTTAAATAAATCATTTCGGAATGTATATGGACAAGTATGAAAATTATACCCTATCATAAGCGGAATATGAACATCATTTCATTTAAGAATATATCATGAAATAATTCCATGAATTAAATTGTAAATAATCATTATTCTATGGATATTCATGATAAATTACACAGTGTTTCATTTTATTAATAATTTAAATGTAAATAAGATAATATTACCAAATATGCCTCAATGGATTTGAGATTATGAAAAAATTTCGATATAAAGATTAACAAACATCGTAATCCATTTTTACCATCGTTATAATAAATAATAATTTAATAAAATTACATAAAAGATCTGTATAAATATGTATAACTTAAAATAAGAACCATTTTAAACATTTAATTCCCTATTTTAAAGATCTATTTACTATTATAATTTTTTCAGTGTTAACTACTTCATTTTATGTACTATTTTGTTTTTCCAGTTCTAACATTTGTAAATTTATAATGGTTATATCATATCTTGGATTTTATCTATGGAGTATTTAACCTTTATATACTATATATATATTATTAGTTTTATAAAATAAACACTCTAATATAAAATAGACTAAACCATTCATTCGGGACATAGGCAGTACGTATGCATCATCACTGTCTACACTTTTTGAGTAATGGAATGAATGAATGTTATATAATAATTATTCTTTCTAAAATCATTTTTATATCATATATATAATATATATTCACTGAATCTATCTATATTACAATAAGTTTAAAGAGTAAATGAAAAATAGAATTCCTTGCTTTATGGAGTAAGTAGAACAAACATACGCAAGATCGATATTATCATTTTCCGACAGATTAGAATGTAATAAAATATGTTATTTATTATAGATATTTAATGATATTAATGTCATAAATTTAATATATTAACATTACATCCATCATTTTAACCATAAATTTTAAATTGAAATGAAAATAAATTACACCTCTATGTACAGATGGTCGGATGTACCTAGGAACTGTTGATGTTTTTTCTTTTTATATAATGGAAAAGAGATGGATTATGGTAGTATCATAATAAAAATAAGGTATTAGTGTATTAATGATACATTATTTTTCATAATATGATTATTAGAACACTTTAATATTAATTATATCAATAATTATAGTAGAAGTACATGGAAAGAATGATTTCATCTTCTTTGGTTTTCATCATTTATATCCCTTTTTACGGGATACAGGGTATGTCTTTATGCATATTATCAAGTAATTGACTTCTCTAATTATTTAAATAATAGTAATGGTTAGGGACTGGATGAGTCATATTTATCTATTTGGTGTTAATAATTATGTAATGGGTTTCCTTTTATAAGAGAGATGATGTGAATTCTTGGAATTTCTTCATGTATTAAATTAATATAGATTATTTTTCATTTTTTTGAATTTATATATTTATAATATATGATAATAATTATTTTATATTATATGATAATATAAATTTTGGACTATTATTATTTTCTTTGTCATCTTTATTTTTTAGTTTTAGCTATTTATTAACTCTTTGGACAATCAATACAATATTATTATTTTATAATGTGTAAGAGTTAATATTGTTTCTATAAATTGAAAAATATATCAAAATGGTAAATTTATTTTTTAGACCATATCCCAATAATTTTGAAAAATATAATATTTTTATCTGTTATTAATCATTTTAATTAACTAATAATGTTTATAAACTATCAATAATGTCAATTCTTGAAATGTTCATAGAATTTAACATTTAAAACTAAAGTAAAATAATGGAATTGGAATAAAATTCAGCATAAAATATCAAATAGATATTGATTAGATAAATATATTGTTTTACAAAAAAACACTCAAATTATAATTTCTAAGAGTTTCATACTAATTTTAATGTTTCTATTTCAACTTTTACAAGCATTGTGTCATTTTTTCATATGGTGTTACGAGAACAAAAATGTGTAAATAAATTAAAATTATAATAAAAGGATGAGAAAGTGAAATTTCATTTGAAAAAAAAAATCAAACTGGACTTATCCTCTTTTTATTTCTTTGACAAAAATTAAATTATAACAAAACAAAGAGAATCATAATTTTTATTATTTTTTTGAAATATATATTTATGGTCAAAATCATCACAAAATACAGTTAATATGCCATGTATTTGAGATTTTTATTATTAGGGATGAAAAATTAACATCTAATAAAATTAATATAAAAATTAAGGAGATTATATTGTCTTTAATGTTTTATTTTATAAAAAATAATCATATTGACACCTTTACCATGGATATATAATTACTAAATTCAATATTGATAACATAAAGAAATGATGTGAAAATATTTCCAAAAAATTACAACATATGAGTTAAAATAAGTTATTTATTTTCAATATTCAATTCAAATAAATGGTATAAATATATTTTAATATAAATGCCTAAAATATAAACAATTATTATTTTTAGAAAAAAAATTGTTTTTTGTCCCAAAAATGCACTTATAACAAAATAAGGTATAACGTGCTTCAAATTAATATGATTATAATTAATATAATTAAAAAATATACTTATATTAATTTTAGATCAACTTAATATAATAATTAATCTATTTATTTTTTAAAAAAAGGATAGTTTTTCATAAATTGCTATTTTTTTCATAGTTAGAGAAAATTGATTTTAAAAAAAATACAAAACATTTAACTAATGAAAATTTTAAATTATGAATTCATAAATGATATACTTCTTCTAAAATACAATTTCATAAAATTCTACAAAATAAATAAAATTACATTCTCAAAAAAATGGATAAGAAAATTCTGATGAAATCATGTTTTTGAAGATTACAATTGAATTTAAAATTCAGTTTTTCTTTCCAATGAATTACTCAAGTTTATTATGATTATTAAATAATTAAATAAGAATAATTTTTTAAAAAAATATTATTTTTATTTATGAACCTATTAACTTAATCTGGCATGAAAGAGAAGAAAACCAACAATAAATTCAAAAAAAAAATTAAAAAAACTCTTATACATTATTTTTATCTACAATATTCATGGTTAACTAAAACTCTCTTACAAAATTTACTTTTAAATTTTTTCAAATCATTAAAATTTTTTTCTATTTCATTCAAGATAACTGTGTCAGCATTTTGTATGAATTGATGGTAATTATATTTTCTCAATAATTAATCATAAAATTACATGGTAAAATAAATTAATTTATATTAAAAGTAACTTTTTATATATGAACTGAATCGATATTTATATCTATCAAAAAATATTATATATTTTTTATGATTAAAAGCATATAACATTAAAGACAAATATCAGCAGAAGTACATGTGCAAATCCATGTAGGGAAATTGTCTAACCAGAACTGGTTAGTATCGAATGGGCCTATGGCCGCTAGCTGATGGGCCGAATTGTTTCCTTCCCTTTTGGTGAAGGAGAAGGTGCATAATGAGAAGATTTTGCGAAGTGAGATAATTCTCCTGATGATGATTCCAAAAGACTGGAGTCTGTCGTCATTGGGAGTAATAGCATTGTTTATGGTAAGACATTCAGACTCAATGATGATATCGCCCCATCCACATTATATAGTGAGCATCATACCAGCAAGGATTGTCATGGCATCAGCAACTGTCGTTTCCCAGAAGGCCTAATGTGGTTTATATTTAGCTGCATGGATTATACCCAGATTATTTCGGGAAAGCAGGCTGAGCGAAACTAGCCCATCCTTTGGAAGAGACGTGTCCACCTTAATCTTGAGAATCCCTTCCGTTGGGGGATTCCAATGAGAGGGATTGGTGGGGGAAATTCCTGGCAGAGAAAATTCATTGTGGCCTTTCCAACCCTCAATCTAAGAAGTGACCCAATCAATCTAGAATTATGGGGGTCTATGAGCTTGATGAAAAACAACATCGTTACGCCAGACCCAAATAATCCATGCCAAAGTGCAAAGGGAACCAACATCTGCCGAAGAGAGAGAGGATCACCAATGCACCAGAAGATCCGGAAGGTCAGAGGTCAATGCCAGCAAATCAAATAAAGTTGAGCCCCATTAATTCAAAATTTCCATTGCTCCAGAACAGTAAATGATAGCGTCCATTGGAGTTTTTGGAGTGTTCGAGCAGAAAGGGAAAAAAACGGTACTTCCCAAATGTTGGTAAACGAGAAGGATCAGTGTAGGAAGAGTGCCCGTAAAAACTTTCCACAAAAATTGACGAATTTTTGGGGGGACGTTGAGAGTCCAAATCGATTTCCATGGTCCCTCATCATGGCCGACTGAGTGGATTCCAAGAGAAAGTCTGTAGCTGTATCTCACTATGTAGTCGCCCGAAAAGTCATTGATCAAGAAGAGATGGTCAGGGCCTGTATTTGGTACCCAGGGGATGCTAAGGATAATTCTTTTATTTCATTCGTTAAAACATTCAAGGATATTTTCCAAACACTACCCCTGTCCTTGGTTGGAAAGGAGGCAGCTGAGAGTGGCGTCTTCAAGACCTAGTTGGGCGGGGGATTTAGACCATAAACCATCATTATCAATAAGCCAGGAATCAGTCCAGATTTTTATGGATGAGCCAGTCCAAATCCTCCAGCCTAGTCCTTTATCAAGTAGATTTTTATAACACCAAATTCTTCTCCATACGAAGCATGGACAGGGACCAAGAGAGGAAGCATGAAATTCTTCGTGGGGAAAGTACATAGCTCATAAGAATCACGCACATAGAGATGATGTATGGTTAATAAGGCGCCATCCTTGCATGGCCAATACCGCGTCGTTGAATAGAGGATGATTTTGGAACCCCATCCCACCCTCTAATTTGGGTTTTCATAGTTTCTCCCAGGCCATCCAATAGTGTTGATTCCTTCCCTCGTTCTCTCCCCACCAAAAATTGGCAGTACGTGTGCGGATCTTGTTGACGATGAACGTCAGGAGCATAAAAAAGGACTTAAAGTAGCTGGGGAGAGATTGGATGATTCCTTTGATGAGGGTCTCTTTTCCAGCTTTAGAAATTCCTTTTGGGGTCCAGCCTTGAATTTTTTCCACAATCTGGTCTACTAGGAATGCGAAGATTTCTTTTTTGGACTGGCCAATCACCGTTGGAAGCCCGAGATACTTCTAATGTTCATAAACCATAAGGATGTTAGATGATGTGCAATTTTCATCCCTCTTAGAAAGAGGCACCCCTGCACTGAAGGATATTCCAGATTTACCATGATTGATTGTTTGGCTAGACACCCTCTCATACTGATGGATCACTTGGCCGATCACCTGGCATTCATTAAATGTTTCTCTAGATAAAAGGAGGCAGTTATCAGTGAAGAAGAGATGCGACACTGGAGCGCTAACTCAGCAAAATTTTGCAACATGAATAGACTTCGAGGATACTGACCTGGAAATAAGATTAGAAAAAATATCAGCCACAAGTATGAAGGGAAAATAGGAGAGGGGGTCTCCCTGGTGAAGGCCTTGGGATGGAGAAAATCCTCTAGTAAGCTCCCCATTGACATTGATTTTGAATGAGACCGTCAAGACACAGCTCATGACCATATCTGTCAATTTAGCGCAAAAAATCCATTTTCTACAAGACGACTCTTAAGAAGTTCCATTCTACTCTATCGTAGGCCTTGGTCATATCCAATTTCTAGGCCATAGTTCCTCTTTTCGCAGTTGATCATGATTTAATAGAATGGAACACTTCATGGGCCACAATCGCATTATCAGTGATCAGTCTCTTGGCCACGAAGGTGCTCTGATTTTCAGAGATAACATCAGGTTTCCATGGTCGAAGCTGATTGACAAGGATCTTTGAGAAGATCTTGTAGGAGAAATTGCATATGTTGATAGGTCAAAAGTCAAGGATCTCCAAGGGTTTCTTGATTTTGGGGATGAGGATGAGGATAATTTCATTGATGGATGCAATGCTGGTATTACCAACCCAAATATTTTTAATCATATTTCATATTCCAGGACCGATTTTGTTCCAGTATTGATTAAAAAATATGTTGTGGAACCCATCTGGTCCCGGAGCCTTAGTGGGATGATGGTTTTTCAGATCCAAGCGCATCTCGTCATTTTTCACATGTTTGGTGAGCTTCCTATTGATCTCTTCAGTGATCAAAGGTCTAATACATTCTTCCACCTCAGCAGACATGAAAGGGGTTCTCGTAGAGAAGATGTTCTAGAAAAAGCATGTCAATGCCTTGTGGATACCATTGGTGTCAGAATATTTTCTTCCTTGGGGTTGTGAGATAAATGTAATATAGTTTTTCGAATGCCTGGATGATGCTTTCTTGTGAAGATACTGGGTTTTAGCATCCCCTACATTAATATGGTTTTCCCCGCGCTTGCATAGCCCCGAAGCTTTCCTTAATACACAGGGCCGTGTCTAGCTTTCTTTGTGTGGCTCCAATCTTAGAGATATTGCAATTGGATGTTGGTTGTTTGAGGATATTGTTCATCCTCATTTCAAGGACACCATAGTGTCGGTCGGGGTGTCAGAATTTCTTATTTATGCAAGGCATCAGCTCAGATGTGACCTCATAGAGGTTGAGGCTGACATCCTCGTGAGTACATTTCCAGCTTGATCGGATAACCTCTTCACATTCCTAATCTTTTGACCAGAAGAACTCAAATATAAAGGGTCTGCTGAATTTTTTTTCATTTTCCTTGTGTACAGTCAATGAGAATTGGACAGTGGTCTGAGCAGTTGAGGGCCATGTCGTCGACATGAATCATGCTGAAAAGATTAATCGAATCAGTAGATCCAAGAAATATATCAAGACGCTCAGCGATACGGGTGCCTTCTGTATTTCCACAGAACCATGTAAACAGATTACCTCAATACCCCAGATCAACCAGGTCCACCCTAGAGACTGTATCCTTGATGTTTGACATCGAAGCTGAAGGAAAGATGGTTCCACCCCTATTTTCCTTATGGAACATAATCTCATTGATGTCTCCTACGAACAGAATAGGGCTCGTTAAGTCACATCGCAACTTTCATAGAAGATCCCATGACTTCACCTAATCATTATTGGATGGCCAGCCATAGAAACCCACAAAAGTCCAGGGTGGGTGAACGTCTGTTTGAATAGTCGCTGCCACGTGGTGTGAGGAAAAGGACAAAATTTTGACGTCGATATTGTCCTTCCAAAGGAGACAGATTCCCCCGGAATGGTGTGGTCTAGGCACTAGAATGTAGCCTTGGAAGCCACACTTCAGAGCAATACCATTGGTTTCCTTGTTTTCCAGTATGGTTTCAGACAAGAAAACCATATTGGGGAAACTTTCAGCGCAATTTTGCTGTAGCATGCGAATCGTTCGTCGGTTTCCAAGCCCACGATAGTTCTAACTTAAGGAAATAATTTCTCTAGGTGGGGTTGGGTCTCACCCGTCTCTGCCTTTGGTTCCTCTAAACTTGCTTCTCCATTTTTCGTTTTCTATATTTTGGTGAGGTTCCATCCGGATTGAAATTTTTCATTTTGTCTTTTCCTTACCCTGAGTTTTGGGTCTTCCGCGTACCCATCACTCTCTCCTTGTGGCACCATTTTCCACTTTAGATGGGAGATTTGGCCTAGTATTGGAGATCCCAACATTCCATGGTCCTCCAATGTAAGAATGCCTACTGTGGTCGATTGTGGGTCAGGATCCGGATCTGGTGGTTCGACATGCATTAGAATTGGCTTTGAGCAATGTGATGGAGGTTCTTGTTGCATCGTCGCCAACTTTACCGATGTTGGGGTATTGTCCTTCAGGGATTTAGGGTAAGATCTAGCATTTCTCTAAGTTCCAGCTTCTCTCTGAGTGGGAGGGCCAGCCGTTGGGAAATCCATTGGTCCAAGCATTAAGGCTTTTTCAGGTATGGGTTTTGTCAGACTGGAATGTGCCAATGTGAGACGGTCACGGTCCTTTTGTTTTTCCGTCTCAGGGATGAAAGAATATTTATTTGTTTTTGCATGGAGCCAAGGGCCGTATTAGAGGGTAATGTTACCTGCACCACTCTTGTGTTTATTGGTGCATGTTCTTTCCAGATGGCCTAGGCGACCATAGTTAAAGCAGATGATTGGGTGTTTCTCGAACTCGAATGATATCCAAGTGTTGGTATCTTAAATATTTAAGAACATTACCCTCATCAGTGGATCTGACACATCAATCTCAGCCTTGATATTATCCTCGGGGCCCCATTGTATTGGGTCTGAGCTGTCCCAGTCAAGAAAGTGACCTAAACAGTCCCCAATTCCCCTTATAGTACGTTTTGTTCTTACACGGAAGGGGATTCCATTAATACGTATCTAGAAGGGGGAACGAGATAAATTCACTCACCAGATATCACCACCCCCCCCTTTGAATTCTTCCATGAGGAGGAGTTTATTATCAAAGGACCACGATCTAACAAACAAGATTTTGTCTCTATCTTTTTCCTTAAATAACTCGAAAAAGAAGCGATTGGTCCCCGCTTCCTGAATATCCACTCCTGCATCATGCTTCCAAATGTGTTGTAGAGTGTTTTTGAGAGCCCCCTGATTAACCGATATGTTTTCCACAAACATTTCCACCACGAGAAAAGATAAGAGCTTTTCCAACAGTGCTGCATCATTTCTCCATGCCTCAACCGTTGCCTTTTCCTTGTCCGTCAGGGATAACCTCTTCCATTGATTTACCAAATCTGCATCCATAGTGGAAAAAATATTTCTCAATCCTCCTAAAGAACCGACACTCTTGCAGTACCCATGGACCTCACTAAGTAACGACATGGTCCAACAAGAGGGTCCTTGGACCGGATTCTCCAACACGACCTCCAACCACAATCCACCAAACTCGGACCGGCTACATGGCCTTTGCAGTCATCCGTGCCCCTGAAGTGGTCACTCCCAAGAACCCACACCGCGGCGCACACCAGTCTTCACAGAGCAACACCACTGGCGGGCCTTCGCGGTGTCACCGCACCACAAGTGCATTGCAGATACACATTGTAAAACAGGTTCGCAACAAGCCACTTCACAACTGAGATTCGTGGTAGCAAGGAGACGGCCTCCCACCCACAGGTCACCACCTTCAACGCAACGCACACCCCGCCATTGCGGAACTACGCCCTACGGATGAATCTTTGCAGGGGCCGCTTCGTGATCTCACAATGCGGTGAAACCATGCAGAAGGTGAATCATGGGTCAATCCACTTCACACCAGCCACTTCGTGATCCCTCAGCACGGTGATACATCACGGAAGGAGCTTCGTGATTCAACCACATCGCGGCGGAAACATCGCAAAACAAGGAGATAACTTCTGCCCGTAGATCAATGCCAGAATTCTCGGAAGTAGGGGGAAACTGAAAAAGGAATGGAAACCCTCAGACTCAAGTATGCTTCAAGACTCTCAGTGCTCAGATCTGATGGGAATATGAATTGCCAGAGGAGAGAAAACAGAGAATAGAGAACTGGCACCACGTTCCTTCACACAGATCTGACGACGACGAGGGCTGATGGCTATAGAAGGAACTTCAAGACCCCGGTGGGGCAAAGTACAACACCTGAAGTCTAGGTCGAGCGAAAAGAACAAGAAACCTGACTCTACCGAAACACAGAAGATGGGATTCGGGAATAGGGGGAGGAGAACAGGAGGCAAAGAACAATGATTCTTCACCGCAGAGGTTCGGGGAGTGGCACAGAAAAAATAAAATAATATTTATAAAAATGATATTTTTAATTTTTGGATGAAAATGGATAGAATAGAATAATATAATGAAATAAAAGAAACTCCTTTAATTAATTTCAATCCTCATCGCAAAAGTTTTTACCCTTAATTACATAATGAACATATTACCAAGGCGATGTATGTTTCAACTATTTCTTTTCTGCTTTCCTAAAATTTTTTGTAAAATATCTATAATATTTCATCTATTTAATATAAAATATCTTTTTAATTATATGATTATATATTTATAAAAATTTAATGAAAACAATTTCTAAACTAAAACAATAAAATGGGATAAAAAATATTCATGAAAAAATGAGTTTTAAAGGTAAAAAATTTACTAATATATAATTCAAGTATAATATTGATCTTTATTGAAATAATTTAATTATTTTAAATAAAATGGAACATATATCACATTAATGAATAATTCTTTATAGGATAGAATATTTAAATTATTTTATTTGAAAAAATGGAAATAATGTTTTACAAAAATATATATAATTTTTTGTTAAATGATAAATTTTTTTTAGAAAAATCCCAAAACATTTCTACAAAATCTATTAATAACATGATTATTTTACAATTTATTAAATGTAAAAAATTAAATTTTTTTTTATAGTTCTTTTAAAATCAAAGTTCATATATTGAAATCAATGGATGCAATTTAATTAACTAAAAGTGAAATATATAATCAATGTGGGTAATTACCCTATAAGAAAAATTAAAAAAAAGCACTCACAAATAAATAAATAATGGAATATCTGACACATTAAATATTATGGTAAATGCATAACATCTTCAATATTATGATATATCTCTATAATTTTGATCATATGAGTGTTTCTTTTTTCATAGTAATTTCTTTTTATGATCTTGAATGTCTATTGATTCTTTTCAATAGTGAAAATCATTCTCTTGTGCTTTGACCTCTAACATCATTTCATTTGAAGGGTTTAGTGTGTACTTACATTGGGGTGATAAATATAGATTATATCATGAACTGATAGATATTAGGTGCAATATCAATGTGATTATCATCCATCCAAATATGATCAATAATTTCAAAAAAGGACAATATATTAGGGGCAGAACTGTCCCATCATTAAAAATTTCATAATCCTCTTCCTGGGTGTTTTTATTGGAATTACATGTCACAAATGTTCAACTCATGATATCGCTGATGGTTGTCATCATAAAATTTTTCATCTCATATATATGTTTTATGTATTTTTGAATTGATGCATCCTTCACTGTTATTTCCCTAGCTAGTTCAGTTCATAATAGAATTATTTTTCTATATTCATCCCATCAAAATGTATTTATACACTTCCATTCATTGAGGTATTTATAAGTAAAATTCTAAACAATCATGAGAATGATGTTTTTTTATGAATATGATACTAAAGAAATATTTTAATCCCAAAAATACATAATATATAAAAGAAATAACATTTCATTAATTATTGAGATTTAATGGTCCTATTTTTTTTACCATCTATCTGAGGATAATTAGTAGTACTAAAAATCCACCACATTTTATGATCAAGATGATGGATTCAAAAAAACATAAAGATAATCCTTGGATTCCAATCAGATATGATTATGAGTGGTACTACATGAAATATTAAAAAAGTCATTAAAGTATTAATGAGCATGATAATGAAGATTCAAAAAATCTATAATGTTTTAATGATTCATTGATTTTTTCTCTGCCTTAGTATAAAATAACATACACACTAGTAATTATGATACATAATTGGAAAAACAATTCATGCTATCTCAATAGAAATACTCTTTCTAGCCTGTATTAATTTTTTTACTTCTAGGATTAATGGATATTGAATAACTATAAAATTAAATAAATAGATCCTTAGTCATCTTTGGTATTTATGGTTCAATTACTCAATTCATAGACCATATAATTCCAAATTGATAAAGGATGACAATAGAGGAATAATAACTATAATTTTAAGAAGAAAATTATCATTAAAATTAATCAAAGAGGAGTAATATGAATGGGAATAAATGTTACTGAATTTAGAATTTGTCAATACCAATGAAACATGTAATTATTGTGGTGGTGATGTGACACCCTTATAGAATTATTCTTTTATTAAATAGTTGTTATAATCATAAAAACAAAAAATATGGAAACTTATCTATTGTATTATAAGTTTCTTTTCATCACATCTCGGGGAATATCTACATATGATATAGTAATTCCTTATACTTTTTATTATTACATTATAATATTCTTTCGTAAGTTCACTTGATTTATAGGGATCTAGTTTGAATAATTCCAAAAATCATAAATTTTAAATCATTAAATAGAAGTGGATTATATCATTTCCTTAAGGGCACTATCCATATGAATTTTATCATAAAATATGTTACAAACCCAAATTAACTTCCATAATTTTATAATATGATTCATTCAAAAAAATTATGTGATGTAAATTACACCGTTACCTTATTTGTCATTTACATTTTCCCTTTTCCTTGGTCCCCATTAAACCTCTTCTTCTCATGATTTAAAATGAAGAAATATGATCTAAAAAATTATTTCTCCATATAAATGGAAATTGATACTATATGGTCATTTAAGTAAAACATTTGGGAGAATTTTTAAATTAAAAAATAATCATTATCCCATTAATATAATTATATGTATTGATTTCTAGATTACCTATATAATATAAAAAATTATTTTATAATCTTGTAAACATATCCTCATTTTATAACCCACGTTATTCTAACTTTTTATTTAAAGTGGGAATCTTCCTCTCCATTTTTTATCACTATTATTGAGGGATTAATTTCCCATAGAGTATCACATTAAAAATATCCATTATGTAATTTTTATTTATTAAAACATTTTAGAGTTCTAAATCAATGATCATCTTTGATGAAAAACCACTCAATCAATACATTTCAAAGATTAAATTCTATCATTTATTAAATTTTTACTATAGTAAGAATTTTTTAAGTGTAAAAATACATTATTAATCATCATATGGATTAGTTTTTAAATTATAATATGGAGAATTTTAATTCATAGAGAGATCTAATAAATGTTAATAGATTTTTATAATAACATGTTTTTTCATATGGGCAATGTTATTCATTAATACCTGAGTCATCTACACTAATATATCCACATTCAATATAGATACAACACTATATATATCAACATTATTAGTTTAGAAATCCATATAATATATATATTTTTAACTACTTATATTCAATTATTTTCCATCACGAATCAATTTCACATATAATGCTATCTCATAATGATCTTGACTATTGACCTATACAATATATATACATATTTTAGTAAAATTTCTCAAATAAGATAATGGATTATAATAATTACAAGGTTAATAATGATTCACTAAAATACTGTTAACAATGTTTAATGTAAACATTATTTAATAACAGAAATAGATATCATCACTCACATTACCGAGATCTAGTGAATTCATTGTTTTACTAGCAGATGATACATAGGATCCAACCATATAGGGGTGGTCTATTTTAAAACCTTAAATAACTAGATACATACATTATTTTATTATTATATTGGAAATAAATAATCCATGTGATAAATTAATTATCACATCCATGCATTTCATCAAAATATAATGCTCTATATAATGCATAAATAAAAATAAATAAAGGGTGAACATATATTCTTAGTAAGGTTTATGCACATTATAAAACATAATGAATAAAAAATTAACTATATCATAGTAAATAATTTAAATTCATCTTCCATTTAAAAAAATAATTCAGAATAAAAACCTACCTATAGATAATTTAAATTTAGCGTTCTAGTGGAAAATAATAACTGAATTTGGAATAAATGAAATTACTACTATTACACATCGGGATCTGCATAATCATGATATAATTATTGAAAAATATTTACGTCAATATAGTGTAATGTATGGGTAGGTATAAACCTAAACACCATTTGAGGAGGTTATCCAACTAGTTTGTCTCCTAAAACTTGTCGATGTAATAAGGGGGTATCTATAACAATATGCACCCTGCATTATTTATCAAATGCATTCCCCATATAGTGAATTAATAATTTATATCATAAAAATCATTACTTAACATCAAATATATATATTCAGTAATGAATACAAAATATCAATAATTTTTGTTTTAATCAAATAACATTCAATGTCAAACTATTTATATATAATTGTAATATAGTTTATAAAATTATCATATCCATGATGCATAAAATATAGTAATTTATAGTAAATTTAATTCCCAAAAAATAAATTTACTTGAATAATACAAGAAATATTTAATTACCAAAAAAATAATTAGTCATAAATGATAACCCTCAATTGATTAATAATATTGGATTCGTAATAAAATAAGGTCCGTTGGGTAAATAAAGACAATAAAAATGAAATAATAAAGTATATTTTCTATTTATTTTTGGTTTTGGTTCACTTAAAAAATGTTGAACAATATATGTTTAGTAAAAAGGAAATGTAGATGGGATAATATGTTGACACCTTATACTTTACAAAGAAACATTCATATTTGATTTTTGTAGGAGAATGTTAATAAAACATTTAAAAAAATTATAATGATACCTTTTAGACCATATTATAATTGCATAATAATATAATATATCTTTGATAAATCATTTCTATAAATAAGAAATAATTTTCTATAAAAAATTAAAAATAAAAAATGAAAGAAAAAACCCGACCAAAAACAGAAATATTGTAGTAATTTATTTTAAACATATAATTGATTGATTCGCCTTATAAAGGGAGGAAAAAATGGAGGAAAAAATGGAATAATTTCAAATAACTATAAGATAAAATAATAGATATATTTTATAAATGTAATTTATGTGATTCCTAAATTAATAAATATAAGGAGTCTTAGAAAATGTTTTTTTAAAATTAATTCTTTTCTCTTTCGTAAAATGAAAATTACAACCCCATTATTGGGTAAATTAAATGTAAAATGTAATCATTTTGAATAAATATATTTTTTAATTCAATGCATCAATTTGGAAGTATATAAACTACATAATTGAATACAGAACAATAATAAGAGTTATGATTCATTGGAGTGTAAATGGAGTTGAATTATCTTAAAAATGTCATACAGTTAAAGTGATAATTAATAAATAAAGTAATTATGTATTAAAAATATAAATCCACGTTGTACAAGTGTGAAAAAACATATAAAATTTTATTGTTACTTATCACATAATATTTCATAACATAATCAATGATGTAGTTATATTACTTAATGAATGGAAAATGAGTAACGAAATAAATTACATCACGTTTAACTTCCCTCTTAAGTTCATTTACCATTGTTTATATTATATTTTTTGTTATAATTATTTGATAATAGATTCTAATTTTTTTTATAATATAAACTATGATCCAATTATAAAATATTATCTAGTTTTTTTGTCTATTGATTATAATTATCATTATTTTGTGTGTTAAATAAATTAATTTTTTTATTAGAATTTATTTCCTTCATTCCAGTAATTGTAATTCGATTATGGTTAAATCATGTCCATAATTTTATTCTTGATAACAATAATATATATATATATATATATCCAATACATATATACATATTTTTATTCCTACATAAAATATATATATACAAATTAAATGAAATGTTCATGTGTATTATATGTTGTCTGTAAACGTTAAAACAGTTACCACATCTTGACATGTGGAATTTTTGAATGGTATATAATTGTTCAAATTCAAATAAAAATTATTAATTGATTCATATCTATTATATTTTTTAAATCTATCATTATTAACATCCATGTAATGTGAAAATAAAAAATGAATCACATCACTTCATGTAAGTGGTAGGTGACATTTACAAAAGAATAATGTTATCGTTTTCTAGTGGATTCGAAGATAATAAAATATATGTGATATTATAATTTCATAAGAATGAATTTATTTTAAATAATATATAGATTAATAAACTATATAATTTTATCCAGTCAATTAAAATTGTCTTAAAAATTATATTTCACCACTACATAGAGATAGAATGTTTTTCATAGGAACAAGTGATATTTTCACTATTAAAATAACAACAATAATATTTGTAAAATTATTTTACCATAGTCATAATAAAGTATCTATATATTTTTTATACTATATATATTATTTTATATTGGTTATATTATATTATGTGTATGTAAAATAAGAAAGAAACATGAAATAGTAAATAGTGAATATAACCACATTGTTACTGGACATCCTTTAGATTCAATCTCAGAAACCATGGTTATTGTCTTATAAGAAGACTAGAACCACTACATCACTTCTAGGTAAATTGATAAGATAATTCCTCCACGTTTTTATAAGCTATATGTCTCTATGTTTTTTTAATAATTGAAAGAAGGTGCGTACTATTGTAAGTGAAGGGTGGGGTGCACATGTAAATTTAAAAAATATCAAAATATAACAATGTAACATTTTTTTTAAAAGTTGTTCCAAAATGAAATGAAATGAAATTAAAGTAGTTTATTGTCTTAATATAATCATCCAACCAAATTTATATGGGATTATATATCATTTTAAGCCCTTTCTTTTCAATTAACCAGTAACAAATCCATTTTGATCCATTAACATTATAACAACAATTTAAATATTAAAGGGTTGTATTTTTAATAATAATGAGAAAATTGGAACACAAATTTCTGAGGGGTGAATTTTAAAACCATATATTATCCCTCTCATCTGGGATCAACATTTATATTTCATTTAAATAACATAATATGAAAAAATATTCATAAAATTACATTATGGTAATCTTTGACATTATAATATTAATTTGGTACTAAAGACATAAATAAAATATATAATTTTAATATAAATGTTTTAAATATCTCAAATATGTTTTATATATATATATGTAATAATTTTTAATAATAAATAACCAAACACATTTACATTTAGAATTTTTAAATTATTTTATGTATTTTTTATACATCTTTCACAAGTATTGTGATTGTGTGGGGACCGAATTTGAGATAATTATATATTTTATGAAAATTAAAAATAAATTTCCATGTGAAAAAATAATTTTTTCATATAACCATTTAAAACTATACATATGTTTTTATCCCGGACATGAAATATTATGAATATCAAAAGAAATAATGGGATATTATTTACTTTTACTTTTAGGTAAATATTATAATGCTCAAATTAAATTATATAAGAGAAAAGGCCATATTATTTTTGTTTTTGATGATTATAGGCTAAATAAACATATCAATTGAAATATATAAAATTGATTGAAATAATTTTTAATCTTTACTAGATTATATTATAACATTAACCACTAGATTTAACCTTTATTGATGTGAATTATGTCACCACCATTACTATTCAGTCTCTAAAAAAAGACACAATTTACCAAATATAAAAATTATTATTCCCAACATATAATTAAATTATTTAAATTCAATTATTATATATTTTATAACATATATATATAATTAACATCACAAAAACGAAATGGAAAATTATTTCTATGAAAAACGTGTCTTTAAAACTAAAAATGGACTTATATTAAAATACATTAAAATGGTGATCTTAATATAATTTATCAAATTATTATAAAAAAATGGATCTAATATATCTATAATAAAAATAAAAAATGGAACTATTAAATTATTTAGTTTGATAAATGGGAATGAAGGTTATATCAGTTTTTTCCACTGTTCACTAGATAACAAATCTTTTAGAAAAAAACCAAAAAATTTTATTTTCGATATTACTACCATGGCTATTTAAAATAATATAAAACTATATCAATATAATTTTTCTATATTTTTGAATTTTTTTAAACTCATTTTTTTGTGTCTTAGGGTATCAATTAAATTAATCTTTAATGTGACTTATTAATTATTATATTATTACTGAGCGTGAAAGTCTTGTGGGTACGCCTAGAAATGATTAAATATAGAGAGAACATAGATATTCTAGAAAAAATTTCCAATATTATATTGAGAATATGTTCACTATTCATCCTTGTGGCCTTTTACAAGACATAATGTTATGGAGATACTGAGTATCACGACACTAGCCTTGAGGGTATTCCATGATTATTTATTATATATTGATATTCCTTATATCTTCAATTCCAATGAAGTATGATCAAGGACCATATTGGATTAGATAGAACTCAAGTCCTCATTATATATTACTATTATATTTTCTTTCACATTTACTATTATCATTGAATACACCTTTTATACTTGAACATACTTGTTCAGATTAAATTGGTGGAGTACATCAATGTTAAATTATTGAAGCACTAAAAAAGAATTTTGATACATGTATAGACTTGTTGTATATGTTTTCAAAACAAGGGAAAGAGGTAGAATGTTGAGTAGAAAAACATGGAGGTGGGAGTAATATTTGGAAAGACTTTAGAGGATTCCATTATTTTATGTATTTTTCAAAATTCAATATATATTGGTATTGGATTACCACCTTGGGACAACATTTATTTATGAATGATATGACATGTGATGCAACACATATTATATTATTCCCCTTTTTTAACTATTTAATTTTTTATACTTATCTTTTAATATTTTTATGTTATTCGTCATTGTACTAAGGTTTATTCACCCAAATAAATGTGTTTAGAAACTAAAATCATGTTGGTAACCTCTTGTGTAGAGGATTTATGTATGAGGTTATGTGATTCTTAGGCTTAGACATGATGGTTTAGGTAACGATATTAAAAATTCATATCATTGTATTGTTTTAATTTTTTTTCTTTTTAAAAAACTAAAGAAGTTGTAGAAATAAGAATTACCTGTAAGTCTCGAGTATATTAGTTTCAATATTATTGGAAAAAAGTTATCTAAATGACATCTGAGTTACCATAGATGAAATTATTGTAATTTATTTCCAGATTTAGTAGCGTTCATGAATCAGGTATAGTCATGTATTATCCCAATACATATATATACCTATTTTATATTTCATAGTTTCTCATTAACCAAATTTTATTACTTATTATATGTATTTGAGGTAGAATTGTACTCTTAGATGTGTGATATAGTTGTATTGCATTATATATTTATACATCTATGATTGAATTATATTTTTAAACCAATTCATGATACTATTGATTTATGTATATATATATATATATGCTATAGATTAAAGTGTAAGGAAAATTACTTGGTTATTTATATTTGGGTCAAATAGTTTTTGTGGATATACTCTTAAGAAAAAATTATGTGATCCCAAATACTAATTATGATTTATAATAATGACTACATTTTTTTCCTAAATGTTTCCTCCCAATTTTTTCATATGCCCCTCAAATCATTAGTGATGGGCCCAAAAACTATTTTGGGTCAATATTATCCTTATATTAAGGATTACTTTATTCCACTACATGCTATATTAGAAATTTCAGGCGAGCAGTCTCTCGCGCTTACCCTAGTCGTACATGATGTGTGCACACCTCAGTTTGGGGTCCTTCCACTAATACCTTTTTATGGCCAAGGGACGTAGTGGTCAATGTTTTCTGAAATCATAAACATCATGAACTTTCATATACTAACCTTTCATGATACCCAAGGAATATAATAATCATAGGACTTGATAGAAAACATCGATGGTGTCTTTCATTTTATTAATACTTATTAGGACTAGACGGTTAAGGTAGAAATTTCCACTTAACAGGGCCCAATACGAGGAGGGGGATATCATGGGGATTTTTGGATAGTGTGTTGGTATCATCATGGAATATTTTAGGAAAATATTATTTACAGAGTCCCTCCTAGATATTCATAAGCATGATAAAGTGATGGATTTCATGGATCAGCATTATGGGACTGTTATTGTATCAATATAATCAAAATGTTTCACTAGATATATAACTTTCCTCCTAGATTTACCAAGAATGTAGTACATGTGTATATAAAGAGAGAGATCAAAAATCATCCACACATCCAACATTAAATCCATATTTTTTAAATATAAAAATATTATGTGGCTCAAAAAAGGACATTTATTATTTGATAAGGTTATGTATGACGGGTGAGTATTTATTTTTCGTCCCCCTTTAGATCTGGTATAGCTGGGCCTCATAATTAAGCACTGAGTACAACTTTTTTAACCAATAAGAGGATGGCCAAGGATGTAAAAATTGGTAGGGTTATGTTTAGGGAGATGTGTATGGATTCATTAACCCACTAGGATGTATTCCATAATATTTCAAAAGTTGGAGGGTTGCAAACTATTTAATATACATGAAATGACCTAATATCTCTTGATGGTTGTGTATAATAATGGGGAAACATCCTTACTATTTCTCTAACGATTAATGAATTAGGATCTATAATTATAGAGGAATAATATGAACTATGACCCAAATATCCATCTTTGGTCCTCAGAATATCTCACAAAAAATGATGACTATGATTAGTCATATGTCCGAGGGACAAGTTCCTGAAGCTAATGTGTGTCCAGTTTTTTCAATGGATTGGAATATAATGGATGTTGGTGGGGTCCATTTATTGTTTAAGGATAAAATTTTATATCCTAAACATTATATTATTCATTATTTCATAGTATTCCATCCCATTCCATCATGTTTTCTCATTTTGTTACAAGACATGAAATGGAATCATGTTTTATTTTGATTTACATTCACCAGATTTTCTATTTATAAGAGATGTGGTCCAACCTTGGGGACTCCCTAAATGTATAATAGTCATCAATTGTTATGGGAATATATGAGACATTAGAATGTTAAAGAATTATAAATTAAATGATATTTTTTTCATGGGAAGGTTAACCATATTTTGAGATTACATTGATTATTATTAATGATAGGTATTTTTTTCTTTGACGAAGGGACAAAAGAGTACAATGATCGACGATTTGGAAAATAAATAAAGTATAATAAGCCTATAGATATGTCATCATAGAGATATCAAAATTTATATTTTAGGATTATATATTAATGGATCTATGGGAACCCCCTCTAAATTTACACAGGTTTTGGATCTATATAATTAATACTTTCTATATGATTTAACAAGGATTCCTCATGAGGGATGAGTTGACATTGAAATTGATGTCATGTTGGTTATTCAACACATTTCAATACATATTTTTTTAATGTAACCATATATGTTTAAGGAACTAGTAGAATCTATCCAGGATAAATATTGTAAGGTCCATTTCAGGACGAGTACTTAACCTTTTGGTGCATCTATTGTGTTCAACAAGATGAATGATTATAGTAAATAACTATGGTTAATTAATCATAAGTCGAACATGTTTATGGTAAATAAACAATATCTATTCTATTGTATTGAAAATTATTTTCAACTGTTATGGGGTTGTCGTTGGTTCTCTTATATTGATCTTCTATTGAATTATAAGTAGCATCACGTTAAGGATGATCAAATTTTAATAATTGAATTTCAGAGTTTGTATGGGTTGTATAAATATATAGTGATGCCGTTTGGATTGGAAAATTAAATCTAATTGTTTGTGTATCTTTGGAAAAATATTTATCCCCTATATATTAAATAATTAATCATGGGGATTTTTTTGTGGAATCTATATCTTCTCTATAACTCTATAGGACCATGCTAGGCTTCTCTGAATATTCCTAAGTTAAATTTCATCAAATTTGAATTATTTAAGGATATCTTTGTATTCCTATTATATACATGATGATATGTTTTTGAGGGAATGGTATCTCTAATATAGTATTATATGTCGACCCCAATATTGTGGTGGTAATAATGTCATATGCATATCCATGAAATAAATTTGATATCAGGAGATTTATAACATTATATAGATACTATTGACAATTTATATTTGACTTCTCAAATTTATCTATATCCAGAAGAACACATAAAAATAATATATTAAATTCTAATGGACTAGTTTGATGATGTGTTTCATCAGTTGAGGTAAATGTTTTTATATCAATAGTTTTGATTCATCTATAGATGGGGATTGGTATGTTGAATACTACATTACATCATGAATTCATTTAAGAGTACAAATGATTTGAACAGAAATGGTATTAGTTGATGGGTCAGGATAGAGACAAAACATAAGAGGAAATATCTTATCCACATCATTAATCTATATAAATGTTCCAAAATTTTAATTATCAGATACATTATGTTATTAGTGATACATTTTTTGTCTATAAACACCACAAGATCCGTTGATATATATTCCTATTGTGTGACTAGAACATGAGGTGGATTATCATGGAAGAGTATATATAGTGTTCTGATTTAGAGATTTATTATGAACCGTTTATTATTAATTTCATTTCAGGTTCTCTTATTCATAATAAATATATAACATAGAATATTGGTGAATAGTTTTGGAAGAAAAATTGGTTTTGGATGAGCATGTTGTCTATTTGGTGGGTAGATGCATTCAAGGACTATATATCTATTAAGTGTTCCTATTTTTGGTCACATAATCATTAATAAAAATGTTAAACGATTTATATGAGATAAAAATTAAGTGGAAGTTTAATATATAATAGATAGTTTCTGGTTATATGATACCCCGAGTGTTCATCATAAATTTGTGACATGATCCTTGTGCGTGGTAGAGTTGTAGTCCCTTATTACATCATAAAAGTGTTGAAGGGAGACATAAATACCTCTAAATGGGTGGTACTTCATGGGGTGAAAAATATTTACCATGAATTTAGGATACTATTTTAGTGGATAGGTATGTATAAGGTTATTATTGGATCTGTTTCCATTTTCCATACAATGTAGTGGTTAACATATGAGAACCAGTTTCTTGACTAATTTTTTCATCAAATTATTATTACCATATAAAAGTGGGAGGATTTCATGATCAAATCATTTATTGGATAACCTAACATAAGAGGATACAAGATTATTCCATGGTGATTTATATTATATAACAAAATAAAATCATTACTAAATTTCCTATGATATTACCTCAATAGGTGAGATAGTAAATATGCATTTCAATGAGATAATATTCTTATATTAGTTTCCATTAAGAATCATATATGATATAAGAGTAGATTTTTTGTCACAGTTTTGGATTGTCTTACGGATTACTGTAAAGACTCATCTAAAAATGAACAAAGTGATCTATCCTTATACGGGTAGACATTTTGGGAAAATGAACATTATAATTGAGAATATGATTTGGTCGTATTGCCTAGACGTTAGAAGATATTTTTATTATCACCTCTCATTTCATGAGTTTTCATACATTAAATTTAAAGAAAAATATATTTATATGTATTGTTATTATCCTCTCAATGGTAGGTTATGTCCTTCACCACTTTATTAGAAAGAGGCCGGTGAGGTAGTCGTTTTGTAGTCAATTGTGGTTCATGGATCCTCTGAAAGAGTTAAGATTAACCAGACAATTTGGATCCAATCTAGAAGTATGTATGAGTCAAATCCATATTTTTTGAGGATATAATTTGGGTTTTCTATTGGAAAAAGTTTTTCTTATAATGGGGCACTAGTTAAGACATTGATCCTTGAAAAGGAAAGGGAAGCTAGAACCACACAATGTTAGAATATATATGAGCAACAAGAATATTGGGAAAGTTTTATACCATCTAGATCACTCCTCTAATTATAATTGTATAAAAATATGCTTCACATGTAATGGATTCAATGTTGCATCATTTATCATATGATTGTCATTTATTTATATGATTTTGATCAGGATCCAAAAACACGTTACATGGAGATCCTCATGTAGTTTGTATACAAGTGGGAATAATGTATTTTGAAGGAAGATGGTACATCTAGTCAAATATTTATAGTGTGATGATGGGATGTTGGGGGAGATGTAATAATGGAAGGATGAAAATAATGATCAATTGTTTTTTAGAAGAATTCAGGAATTTACTTCTTGAGGTCATTATGTCATTAGATTGTCATAATTATAACATTCACCATTATTTTAGTTGTATGAGATTCTAAATTTAATAAAATATTCAGTTTATATAATGTTATACTTCAGAATTTATATTTTTATAATTATAAATAGATGTTACAAGGGTTATTGGGATGTGGTTATACGGATGTAATGCTAAATTGTTACATGATGGTTAAAATAAGGCCAATAGCTAATCAGTGTGGGTCTACAAGCAATATGGTCATAATAGATGTGGTTTTTTATGTGTGATGAACCCATAATGTAGTGTATTGAGTCACCAAAATTATAGTGAGGCCAACTTGATATCATATGTTCTAAGTAATGGAGTTAAATAAATTCACCCCACGTGATCAATTTTTATATATTCTCTCTACCATAATTAATTCAAAAAAACCGCCCATATATCAATGTATCTAATTTTAAAAATTCTCCCATAGACCATGGGAACTATGTTACATAACCATATGTTTTTTTAAATTCATTATTATAGAAACCTAATATTAATGTGTTCTTTTTATATCAATGCCACCTAATTTTACACCTTTAGGAGATATACATAGATAATTAAAATATTTTAATTCCATAAAGATAAAATTTCTACATCTCCTTTTCTTTATAATTTCTTATGTATCATAAAAGGGGAATATATTTTTGTATTAAATAGATATATATGAAAAAAATTGGGTATGTTTAATTGAATAATATTCGTGGAAAACTTATTGCATGAATATTAAATAGATATCAGTAATCTATTGCAGCTTCCCACGTAGGTTTGTGTGGGATTCTATGTTACAAAAAATATTCTTTTTACAATAATTATTAATCTCATGAAAGATGAATTTTTTATATTGAGATTCTATAAAACATTAAAAATTTAATCCTTTTTATCTAGAATAAATTTATTCCTTTTAATATTATTTATAGATTGATGATTATTGAATAGACATAAAATATATTATATAATTAGTGCCGATTTAATTATATTTTCTTCAAATCATATTGAATACTTTGAATTTGAATCACATCATTCGATATACAATGAGATTGACAATACAAATAAAATAGTTAATTAATTTGATTCTAGAATTAAATTATTGACATTGAATTATCAAGAGTATCCCTTCTAAACCACATACTTTGATGATATGAAAATGTAATAGAAATACATGATTTCTGAGAATTTTATTCATGTGTGTATGAAGTGGTTCATTCTTCTATACATGAATAACTACTGATTTATTAATGAAAATCATTTTGGTGGGAATTTATTTACCCATTGGGGATCTTGTAAATACATGTTTCCATGGTATGATTCATGAGATCGAATGGATTCGTGTACTTTATTGATATGTAATTCTAGTGGGTGTGTTTATTTTCACAATTCATATATATGGTAAATATTTAAATTATTATTCATAGAGTTTGTTGTCATCATTATTGATGTTCATTAAATGTTTTTTATGTTTTCACCTATATGATCATGGGGACATGTTATGCATTGCCCAAGGTGATGTTACCTATTATTTTCATATAATATCAATGGATATTTTTTATACTAAATTTGATATATTATAAATATTGTATGATTACCCATTATAGAAGAAGTTTCTATGTCTTTTGAAGTTGAAGACGAAGGATAAACACACAAGTTAAATGTTTGAATATCTTGTGTCTTTGCATGGAAATCAATTCAATAAAAATAAAATGAAGTCTTCCAGAATACAATGCCCTGTAGAGACAATCTATATATTCTCTATTAATACTTATAGACTAATTAGGGAAACTATTCATTGAGGATACAATGTTCCACAATTTTAGACTTGGGTATATTTTATCATTATTTTGACATCATGAAATTCCATCTAGATTTTTCTTGACATAAGTATATTTAGGGATCATTATCCTTAGGTTAGTAAAAATTTTCTTAGTACATATGATTTCTATTGATTGATACACATTATTTTAATCATTGAATATAAATTTTATTATTTTATAAACATATTAATGAAGCATTTGAGGTTTCATAGTAGGTTTTATAACTCAAGAACATCAAGGGAATATAGAGAAAAACGTGGGATTCATGTGTTGGGATCTAATCAAGGGACATAGGCATATGGAATATTGTTGAGCTGAGTTGATTGGATATTAGAGTTATGATGAAATAGTCTATAGGATAATTGTAATTTTATATATATATATATATATTATTTCAGAATTACATGGGATTTCAATTCTACATTGGGAGCCAATTTATTAATGTGTTGTATGATATCTTTGATATCTGAAATTATATTATTCCTCCTCATTTTATCTATGTTGTTTATACTTAGTTTTCATTTTTACTAGTGTGAATACATGTTAATATGTGTGTATTTCCCACATTAATGTCCTTAATAACCATTCTGCTAATATACAACCTCATGTACATGGGATGGTGCACATGATGTCATGTGAGTGTCTGTCAAGGACCATTTTTTTGTTCTATTGTTACAAATATAATAAAATATGTATATAAATAACTTCAAAATATCCATAATTATAAATATTTTTTTCATTTATTAATCTATTAATAAAAAATAGATAGTTCTATAGTATATCCCAAAATGTTTCAAAATAGGTATGTTTCATCCGTATGATTATTTAAAGTGTTCATTTTTAATATATCCATATAATGATAAAATAAATTATGGAATTTAAAATTTAAGAATTCCAAAATAAAAATTATTTAAATGATATTTTTTTCATAAATTAAATTAATTTTAAAATCCATTCATTTTAGGTGGTAATAGGAATTAAATACATCATTTCATGGTTGTGGTTGTATGTAATTACATCGAGATGAATCTATCATTTTTGTTAAATACGATGGAGGTGAAAAATAAGAAAAATCAGAGCCTAATTTTAAAATTTTAAAAATATACCAATTTTAAATTATTTATTTTTTTAATGAACTATTTTATAAGGTCACAAGATATAAAACTCATCATTAATATAGGATGTTGTTTGTGAATATATGTGGCAATATCATCATAGTATGTATTATTTTTTGGGAAGGTAAAAAATAGATTTTTCTTTACCATAATAACAATTTTAAATATTATTAATATTAATGTTACCATAGATTCATGGATAAAATTGTTTTAGGTGTTAAAATAACAAATGAATTAAGAGTGCCCAATTTTAGACACAATTTCTACCGTTGGTGGTTCTCCCTTACAGAATATATTAAGTCTCCTTTGTTTTTTCCGTTGGTAGGAACAAGGAATCTAGGACATGTGTAGAGATATTATCTATATATTGGGGTTAGTTTTTCATATGACATTTCTTTATAGTGAGTGATGATTTGTAGATAAGGTGTGGTCCTCTAATAGGTGAAGGAAACAGATTTTGTTAATTATAATTGAATAATATAAAATAACATATGTTTCATAAGGAATATGGATATGATATGGATAATAATGGAGTGGATAATCATTTATGATTTAAAATAATACAAAAATTACTTTTAGATACATGTTTTGAACATATTTTTATGTCATTTACCATTTTATTTTTCACTTCTAGAATTTTTTTAATTTTACCATAGAAATTTTTAGTTTCCTATTAAATTTATATATAATAAGTCAAAATATAATAAATCTTATAATCAAAAGTTAAAAACTAATTCAAAAATGTTAATCGATTTTTTCACATATAATTTCAATATTAAAAAATAAAATTGTTTAACATTATCACATGTAAACCATAAAACCCCATTTTTTGAAAAGTAAATTTTTAAGCATAAATTTTCTGTTTTTGATAAAATTATCAATGTTATTTATTATAATGAAATTAATTAGTTTACTATACAAACATTTGGAGTTATATAGATTTAAAAAGATTAAACAACCAAATTCCACCTTGTGAAAACATAATTAAATGAAGTGACCATAAAATTAAATTTATATTAATAAATATATATACTATTATAGATGATATTAATGGATTTTCATCATTCAAAATTTTATTTTTAAATTATATTAATACATCATATATAAAAATGTTATTTATATATCTGTGTGTGTTTGGTTATTTTCTCGTCCAACTAGACAAATCAATATGGAGGGGGGTTAATTGCCTTTCTAATAATATTTTCTATTTATAATATTAAAACTAAACCCACAATATTTAAAAATTGACCTAGTTTACTAAATAAGTATATTTATATAATTTAGAAATTATAAATGCTTCACATATGTTTGATCATAATTCTGTTAAAATATATTTCAATATAGATATAATTTTTTAATCATTTTTATAATTATCACCCTTTATATAAAGAACCAAAAATATAGTTTACTATTTGATTAATGTATTATAAATATTTTTAAAAAAATATATAATGTTTTTTTAAAAAATAAAACAAAAGGGGAAATTTTATATTTTATAAAATATAATCGGTTTAGACTCAACACGAGACATTGATGTCTCCACCTAAAAATAACCTAATAGAAACATATTTAATAATAAAGTAAATCAATCTAGAAACTAAGTCATATTTAACATACAATAAAATTAATGTTTTTATAATAAATATAAAGTATCCTTCATAATTATTCTTTTTATAATAAAGGATAAATGATTTCATGTAGTTAGTCCATGCTACATAGAATCCACTTTTATAGTTAAAAACGGGAGTATAGATAATAAGAATTGAGATAATATTATAAGAACTCTCCCTTTATCTATACCATCTAGATGTTAATATAAATACAGAATAAATATTAAAAAGTGAAAAAAAATATAGTCTATGTGATGTTGATTTATTTGGTTCATCAAATATAGTAGTTATATTATTATATATGTAGTTCTATTCTTTATTGTTTCATGTTTAGTTTTATATATTACATGTGAATATGAGTAGGAATTATTTGATGTATCATTAAATATTATAAAAGTAAAATATGGGTAAAATATTCAATATATATCATATGTTCAACATTCTTCATTGTGAAATTTTTTATAACTATATGTTACAATACATTAGATCATGCATATTTTGGTACTTAAATGAGTGAATATTTATTTGAAAAACGTCCTATAGAAATCGTCATTGAATAACTATATACTTCAAAAAAATATATTCTCACCAATTTCATCAATCATGTATTTAGTTTTACATATAAAAATAGTTGATATGTTATATTTAACAATATAACCTACATGTTGGTAAATTCACTTTTTCTTCCATATTAGTTGTCATTGTGGATTAAAAACCTTTCATCAAGTCTGGAATGATCCGTTGATAGATAATATTGTTGATCATTTGATATTTTGTTCAACTAGTTGAACGTATGATCAATTAGTTGAAATTATAGGCGACCTCATAATATATAAAATCGATAAACATTTATACAATTTATCACCAGATCCTATGGTCAATCTTGTACTTGGTCGAATTACAAAGAATAACTACAATTATGTCATTAATTAATGTTTTGGACCATTTTCTTGTTCAAATGGATACATTTTATATGATTTAATTCCTTAATGTATGGTTAATTGGAAGAAATGATGTTTTTGATTAGAAATAAATTTTTGGTCAATCCCTTAATATGAGTCTTTTGAATTGTTTGGTTTATTCCATATGAGTTTTTAGTCAATAGAATACTCAATTGGTTGATCCAATTGATTTTAATAATCATATATGGTTATCTTTATAGGTGTTCATACAATATAGTGGTCTTGTGGTTGATCCATGAATTTGTGAAAAAGGTATCATAGAGGTCACTTGATATATAATGTCTAGTGGATTGGTTTGTATTATGTATGAATGAGTCATTTTCTCAATATATTCTATGATAGATCTAGTGTTATTTCTTTCAGGTGACTCATGAAAATCATCCCACCCAATTAAATAAATTGTTAAATAAACATTATTTTTAAAATAATGAATTATCTTTCTTAAAACATAAAAATGACTATAAGAAAAACTAAGATGATTTATGGTAATTAAAATACTAAATTTCTACGGTTAATATTACATTCTTCCACTTTTTTCATGAATATAATTCATATAAATAATATCCATAAAAAATCTTATAAATAAATCATTAAAGATTATTATATACTGTAAAATAAATGATGTTGGATATAATAGATAGTCATTTTCAAAAATAAAAAATCCATGTTTACTTATACGAAAAAATAATATTACACCATATATTATTCAATATATTTTACCCACCCATTAGGATTCTACAAGGGAATTTATAGAAGGATCAGGAGTAACGATTTATCGAATAAAAAACAAATAACCAAGAATAAAAAGACCAAATTCGTGAAATCAATTATAGGAATATTTTTTATTAATTAGGACAATAATATTGAAATAATATATCCTATTATAATATTTACAAAATATAAATCCTCAGTATTTAGATAGATATAATGATACCCATTAATAGGTGATGGATAACATGTAAGACAAGGAGTAGTATGATATATATGAATAGTTTTACTCCCTAAAATTAGCATGGTATATCCAAGGACTTGGGAAGCAATGACATACATATCTCAGGACGCATCAACAATAGTTGATGTAAAATATGTAGTTGAGGATGCAGTCTATTCTAATATTAAATCATTTGGAACAGGATGAGAGGGTGTTTCAAAACTAGATTATTTTTTATATACAAATAAGATTAAAAAATCCGTGTTATGTATATTAAATCCACTATAATATGAAAAATAATAAAATAATCCCTCTCTATTACATACATGAATTATATGAGTAGAGGAGTTATTACTATAATCTTTTTAAAAAATTCATAGAAGGAAGTCATCATAGGTGGAATCCAAAAATTTATTTCTAATGAAAAAACCAAACTTTTGAGATGAACCTTTTTGAATATATGTCTTATATAATACACTACTTTACATATATTTACAAATTTTTCATTTAATATATTGATTTTATCAACATAAATAAAATCATTCTATTTTTCTCAATGAAAAGAAATTTCAAATTGTGAATAATTTGAGATATCCTTTACCTTATCAAGGTTATTCAAAATTTCGTCATGTCTCAAAATTAATATGATGCTTTCAATAATATATTGAGGGAGGTGGTGTTGGATCCAAATATGATGGTCTAATTATACTGGTTATAAATAAAATACACATTCAATCCATGGTTTCTATCATATCTATAAAATTTGATTTTTGGGATCCAATATAACCTCCAAAACATTAAATATCTCTTATCAAACATGATATAACATGATTGAAATTCTATACATTTTATATTAACAAAGAATTGATCTGTTTTACTATACACTAAATAGTGTGGGATATATAATCATTTATATCATGATAATTATCCCATCAAATTTTCAATGAAAATTAATTTAAATATCTAAATGTAAATTATTGAAATAGATTCTTTATAAGGAAGTAATTAGTACAGGTTGAGTGAAAGAGGGTCATTTATGTCGAGTAGTAGAAGGAAAAAATTGAACATCAGTGTTTTATTACAGAAATATT
Source organism: Viscum album (assembly GCA_963277665.1). Classification (NCBI taxonomy): domain Eukaryota; kingdom Viridiplantae; phylum Streptophyta; class Magnoliopsida; order Santalales; family Viscaceae; genus Viscum; species Viscum album. Next base: position 1,479,388,993 of record OY728136.1, read on the forward strand.
ACAAAATGAGAACTTCATATAGAATCATTGATATCAATGTATAAAACACTTCTCTCCAGTAATCCTTTAAAAGAAAATATGTTATAGTGTTACTCAATTTCCCGAATAGAGGCATAATATTCCTCTATTTAATTTTTAATGGCCACCACCTATTTCCTTGATTAAAATTAATAATTTTTTTATTCATGAAATTTTTTCCTATGTATATCTCTAGATGTGAGGGAGTATCTAAAACACTCTACATATCTTTATAAGAAATAGTTCTAACATGTCTTACTAGAACAATATTGTGAATAAGAACATGTTTATTCTCCCTTGAAACTATATGAATGAGTGGTAAATGTATGATTTTAAATTAATTTCCTTCATAATCATTGAAATCATAATTATCCCTTATTTTATACCCATCACATAAATTTCCATGAGAATATACATTGATATCATTATTTTAACTATCGGGAGGTAATTCCATACTAGATAGTGACAAATCAATGAATAGCGATCCCCTATGTAAATCATGGAAGGAAATAACTCTATTGAAACCACATCAAGAACAATACTTTTGTAGATGTGTGAATTTTAAAACAACTTATATATAGAGTTTACCCCCCTCGCAAGTTAATACTCCTTATATACTACACTAACAATAAATAAAACCTAGTTTTATTTGTATCTTCCATAATAATTGTAGAAGGTTGTGGACCATAATGAACATGAGATACTTCATTTATAAAAGGATCCCACTCATATAAATATTCATCAGTAAGAGTTCCACATAATATCTCATGAAATTATTATTTTTAATTCCTCAGGTAATCCAAAAGGGGGATGAGAGTCAATATTATAATAATAATAATTATCCTCAACAATCTCAACAGGTTGAAAACTAGGTTCAATGATTAACTTTGGTCTTGTATGATTAGATATTGAATTTAATCCCCCATATAATAATTCATAAATATAAATCAACATATTTTTATATGAATTATAGATTATCTATTTGATTTTTAGGTGGTCTAATTTAAATGGGAATCAAAAGAATATTTATGTCTATCAAATAAAATAATGATTAATCTTCTATTCTCAAGAATTTAAGAAATAAAATTTTAGTTTTGAAAACTATTCAATAATGGAAAGGTTTTGTAAAATAATATATATTCCTCATCAATAGCATAGAAATTATAATGTATTATATTTGAAACATGTAATATATAATAAAAATATATTGATGCATTATAGAGTTAAAATCTCCCTTCATATTGTAAATATTGTTATATATAAATTTTAATTGCAACAAACACTTTGCATTAAGCACATTGGGACGTGGTATCCAATAGGTTTTATTATCTCTGATATCTTCTATAATATTTCCAATATCAAATTAATAACGGATCATAGTATAAAAACACTAATAGTCTCTATATACTACATTGTGCTGATATATTCTGCTATCCACCAAAAGGGTGTAAGTGAACTGACACTGTTCACCATCAATAAATGTTCAAATCACATCTTTATGATCTCTAGTGTTAAATTGTATTTTATTGAAAAACCCATTTACCAAGTTTTGGAAATAAGGGTTATTTTCCCCATGAACCAACTCATCTAATTATGAAGAATAAATGTACACCATCACAATGATTGAATATTTGTGAACCACTCGATATCCACTTCCTTTATTAGGAAGATATTTTATGAAATCATATGAGTAATTACAGTTTTTTAATTTTTTATAATCTAGAAGTTTATTTTTTGGATTATTTGGAGTATCTTATTCAAAAAATCACTTTATTTCGACTACACTAGGACTTACTAATGATTAGATATTCTAGGGTTTAAAAAAATAATGGTTTATGTGGGGCTCTAATTTCAATTATAATTGAGTAAAATGATTATATTTTTTATTGTAAATTTAAATAACATATGTGTTATTTTAATAGTAACATTTAATAAATAAAAAAATTGTTACATAATTACAAGCCCATGTGATATGATTTATAAATAAATTACTATGATAATACTCAATATAAGATTGAATTATTTGAATATATTTTGAAATAAATTTAAATTATGTTATTAAAATAATACTACATAATATTTTTATCAATATAATTTATACCTAAGTAATTATTGATTTGTTTTATTGTCTTTTAATTTGTATCCATTCAAAAAAAATTAGTAAAATTATCAGAAATGATATTGAATTCAATTGTGATATCACCTTCTTGTAATTTCTATGTCATACACGAAATATATGACTAAGAGCTATATTAATCTATATATTAGTCGTTTGTAGTAGATTTTGTAAAAAATTATATTTATTACTAAACCATGAGACTATAAAATTTTCCAAAAACTGACATGTTTCAAAAGATATTTGTTATCTAACATTCTACCACCAAATTATCTTCTGAGTAACTAATTATATCAAATTTAGGAATAATAGAAAATTGGTTGAAATTTTGAGGTATTTTAAAATTTGTTTCACATCATAATGAATATATTCATTTTTTTTATATTGAAAATGTTCCCACATGCATTGGATAATCATATTATTGGTCAAGGTGGAAATTAAAAAAATTATCCCCAAATCCAACATCTATAAGTGGTTTGATCACCGAATTTACTATGTTTATCAAGATATAGTTTTAATATGTAACTCATTGTTGTATCTCATTAATTTTTACTCACAAAAAAACAGATTAAAAGATATTGATTTTACAAAATCCTATTTAAATGTATTATATCATTATTATAAAAAGTTTGTAGATAATGGTTGGATTTTAGCTCACCCATTAAACAAAAATCAAATTTATTTTAGATCATTATTTAAAATTTGACATAAAAACTAGTGTTTTATGATAAAAAAATAATATCATAAAATTTTATATTAATTAAAAAATCATCTTATTTGAATTATTTTAAAAAATATTTTAGCATCATAGTTTCCATTGAATAAAACATAATATAAAGGGCGAAATGATCGTATCTTAAAAAGATATATAACAATGTTTTAAAAAATAAATTTATATAGTTATTTTAAAAACATGATATTGATAAGCAGTGTTTTGATACAAAGAGCCTTTGAAAAAAACATCATCAATTATATAAAAATTTATAAATTCACTCTTAACATTGTTATCAAATCATTTGAAATCGAAATGTGTTTAATGGGAAAGAAAATATTAATGGATTCAATAATGATTACTAGTTGAATGGTTTTTTCATAGAACATATCTTCCTCTTGATTGTATTGTTATGAAATTATTCTATATTCATATCTAATAATAGTTCCAAACATGTAGTCTTTATTCATAAAAAGAAACATAGTTCAAATGGAAATGATGTCTTTAGGTATTTTATACTAATTTGTAGAGTTTTTGATTTCTAATTGGTTTAATTATTCTTATGTTACAATAACCAATATTTCCTCATATTAATCATCAGTCCTTCATTAAGGTTCCATTTTTGAAAATAAGTACTGATGTTCACCCAATTTTCTAGTAGAATATATATAATAGACATCATTATCTAGATCGTGATATATATCATAGAATTAATGTATTTATGGGTCAGATTAGTTTTTTATTAAGGTAATTGGTATAGTATATTCTTTTTGGGAATCGTGTTTAACATTTTCCAAATAACATGGGGATTTTAATATATTGTGGCTATCAAAAATATCTATAGGTAGGATTGTGAAATTAATATTATATTTTAATAGATAATTATCATGTACTACTGAAGAGGTCTTAGGATTATGTGGATATCATTCAATAAATTTGAAAATTAAAGATTATTCCACAACTTTGGTTCGTTATATGAATACCCAATATGATTTACTAAAGGAATAATATACATAGAAAATTCCTTTCATTATTTTGGATGAAAACTTATCAAACATCAAATTTTTCCATAGTATAATTAATTTGAAGCTAAAAACTCAATGTAGATAATCATTTGTTTTCCTCCATTTAATAAAAATATGGTGGTTTCATTAAATTATTTCTTATAATAATAATATTTATTGTTTATAATGTTTTATTCACATCATCATCACAAGATAAGGTAAGAAGGCCACACTCATTGAAAATATTCTTTGAAATATCATAATGGGTTATATTTTTTCTTTTTATAATTCCATTCATCTACGGAGTCATAAAAGTAGAAATGAAATTATTTAAACCATGTTGTGAGAAATATTTTATAAAAACAATATTTTCAAACTCACATCAATGATCATCTCACTATTCCATAATAGATATCCCACAAATTTTTTCTATCAATTTTTCATATTTAAAAAAATATGATCAAGAATCACTTTTGATAGAATGAAATAATACCCATGGAAATGTATAAATATTATATGCAAGAATTCCTTCACATTTTATAAAATTTAATCTAGAATTTCTTGTTGTTATAAAAAATTATATATGATCTAATATTAAGGTTAATATATTAAATATGCTTTTTTGAGGAGATCTTATGTTGTTTCCCTTTTTGACATGGGTCACAGATGTTATATTTTGTGAATTCTAGTTTCTAAAGATCCATATACAATCCTTTACTAGTTTTCATTCTATGTTGTTCATGGTTTTAGTTTAGTATCCAATTATTTCCTATCCAATAATAATTTATAATTGAATTAAAGAAAAAAAATTTGGAAGTTAATTAACTAGAAATACTACATAAAAATTATCATAAGAATTAGACGTAAAAAATAATAATTTTTTATAATAATTTTTTTTTCAAACATTATTATAAAATTTTACCTGATCAATATTATTTAAATATTTTTAAATTATAATCATATTTTACATTTTCTAATCTAAAATAAAACATTTTATATCCCAATTTTACTATAATTACTGATTTGATATAGTCTAATTATTTTTCAATGGATATTTTAAAATATAGTTTCATTACCTCTGTATTCTATAATAATTTTTTTACGCATTATCATCCCCAATAATGTGTTTATAACATCAACTATCTAGATACTAAAGGTTTTTACTGGTACACCTCATGAAACATTCCAATATTTAAATTATGTGGGAAATTATTTTAGTACAAACACTTTATTGGGTCCATAAATGATCATTATATTATATTTATATATACAATGCTATTTAAAATGTAATATATAAATTAATTAATTATTTTTCGAAATAAAAAATTTATTAGATCTCTATGAATATGAATATTTTACAGAGTTTATATTGCATTATCGATTGAAAAAAAATTTCTATAAATTTTGGATTATCAAGGATGGTAACCAATCTCAGTTTTATGTATTTTTATGTATTCTACTGATAAATATAGTATTGTTTAACTAAATATTTTTAAATAATTCCATATCCATTTCTAATTTTTAATGTATCATTTTTATTTTTTAAAAATTGATCATTCATTTCATTCACTATTGAAATTTTATACATAAAATTTAGTAACAAATCATGATGCTTAGATAAATTATAAAATTTATCCTTTGGTCGATTGAATATATATTCTAATAAAATATAATATTTGAATAAATTTTAACTATTCATAATTTCATCAATATTTTAATTCACCCATATATAAATAATAAATATGATTATTAGATGCGTGAATAAAATATTTTAACCAAAATGTGATTATCATAAAATACAAACTTTCAGAATCATTTTTTTCTCTACCTATTTCAGTTTCATTTAAGATATCTCCAAAGGCATTCAATTTAATTCCATAGCCACCTCTTCCCATTTCCACAATGCTCATATTTCTATTCTATTTTTTCATACGAAATTATTTCTTAATATTTCCTTTAATTTTACTTTTATAACTCTCCACATCTCTTAATTGATTCAAATTTTTACTATCAACATTTCAATCTTATTTTAATCCATAATATGTTTACTTGATGGATTTTTTCTTCTGGTGGATATTTTCTAAGTCTCCTGTATATGTCTGGGATTTCCTCATCACATTTTTAATGATTTTTATCCTTACTCAACTTATCATCATTAATTTTTTATTTCACCTCTCACTTAATCCCCATGAAAGAATTTTTTTTCAGTTAATATTTATATTCGACTTCATTTTTAACATATACTTCATACTGATACATTGTGAGAAATCCAAAATACTCTTTTTATAAGAATTATCATATATCAAAAATCTCTCAGAGATAAACTATAATTCCTCAATTAGGAATACCAGGATTGTTATTGTCGATGATTTTTCATTCATTGTTTGTTTAAAGGTAATAATAAGGTTCGTGATTTCACTGAACTTTTGTTACATGTCATAAATCAATTCTGTGATATTAATTTTTAATGTATCATACGTTATATTATATCTTTTTAATCAAATTTCCATAAAATTATATTTTTAATCTCTAGATATAGAGAGGGTATCACATATCTAATATTTAGTTTCCTATGAAGATATTATGTTAAATTCATATTCTTCATGAAAAATTACATTTTTTAGAATTATAGTATCAATCAAAAGGGGAACTAAAAGTAGCATCCCATTATTTTCAATTAGATTTGGGTTTTATATTTTTCATTAATATATCCCCAAATATCAAATATCATCATTTAATGGTGTATTTTCAATTTTCTTTTCAACAAAATTTTTTTTTCCTTTAAAATAATGATCATTATTGTAATCATTACCATTATAATTAACATCCATATTATGAGATTATAAAGGAAAAATATAATAAATGTGTCTCTATAATAAAACTAAATCTAAAAACGTTATATAATGATAAATACAAAATTTAGTGACACAAAAGGTTCATTCTGTTGGACTACTCAAGAGGTTTGGTGAATGAGATTTTTAAAAAACATGTTGGAAATGATTTAAAATTCAATCCAGCAATTTAAAAAATTCAAACCATGTTATATAAAGTATTTTAAGTATATAACTTGATCCTTCAAAATGATTCACATATGTTCAATCAAAACTCAGTTAAAAAAAATTTCCAATCAATTCATAAATATTAATATTATTTTCTTATTTCAAAAATGATATATAAAATGAAAATTCACATTATCAATCTATGTATTGTTTTTATATTATATATTTTAAAACATATAATTAATTTTTTCAAAATTGATAGTAAATAAAATAAAAAATTACACTACAGAATAAATATACGAGGTTTTTTTATAATTCCATACATTTTCATCTCGATTAAGAAATAAAATTAGAACAATTAGTTATTTAATAAAATTAACATATCCAAATATTTTATTGGGTTTTACATGAAAATATAAGAAATGTGGTCTAGTTAATACATAAAATATTCTATTGTTTTTAAAGGGAGATTAATAGTTAAAAACTATATACAAAGAGTCAACGCAACACCCCATGATTAAATGAAATGTTTTCAAATTAATTTTACCTTATTTGTAATTTTCTTTACACTAAACCCTAATATTATCTTCATATACACCCAATACATACATTTTATTTTCTAATAGGAAACACAATGTTTATCGTTGATTACATACAACACTGGGATTAAATGAAATGTGACTTATTTTTATAACATTATTATGATATTAGTCACTATGTTGATGGAATGTATTTTATGAATAAAAATAATTAAATTATAAAAATATGTTTTAAACATGTTTATAGAAATAATTATTTTTTAAAACTTGAAATATAAATGAAATTAAAAACTTTTTTGAAATAAAAGGTAAAATTTTGGTAGAAGCTATTTTAATGTGAACAAGGAAAATATATACCAATTAATTATCCAAAATAATTTTTTTAAATATTTTCAAAAAAAAATATTATTTTATATATTCAAAAAATCATTTAACATTCTTGTAATGAATTTCCAAGACAGAAAATATTAATGAATCCAATTTTATACATAAAAATTATAATTTTCTAAAAATAGATCTGAAACTTATCTACAATTATAATAAATCTAATTGAATAAAGATTTTTAAAGATATATATGATAAAATTTGATTAATTTTATAAATAATAATGTAAACGTTATCTTAGGTTGTATGTTTTGGATTATTCAGAAAAGTTTTATTTTTTGATGAATAGTGAAAATTACAAAATTTTAATTAAAAACTACTATTTAATTTGAATTATAAATATTGGTAAATTAAATTTTGATATTTTTAACTAAAATTAACTCAATTATAAATATGTTAATATGATTTAGGTCATTGGAATAAATTTCATATTGATTTTTTATTTAAAAATACATCGAAGATTTGTTTTTTATATCTTTAAACCCCATATTTCTCATCACGTAAGTAGGATTAATTTTAAATTAATGAATGATTTTTTTAATTTAATTTAGAATAATAATAATTTATAATTACTATAAATTTAAAAATAATTTATTTACTATAACTATAATGAATTATGTTAAAAATGATTAATGTGGTTAGGTGGAAACGTGTTTACTAGAGTGTCAAACAAAAATGATATGGGTAGAAATGAAATATACACATGTCAAGATAAATTTTAATTACCATATTTAGACTGTTACACCATTATGTATTTATAGTGGATCAATTTATACCATTATGACATTTTAATAAATAGAATACACTAATTTATTTTCAAAAATACAAAGTGTGTCCTCCCCCAACTTATAAAAGGAAATCATGTCTCTACACTACATCACACCTTTATACCTCCATTATTTAGACATGAAATATTCATATAACTTCCCAAAATACATTATATCATCTACGAATTCTTATTTCAAACATTAATCCAACATATGAAAGCCCTACTGTAATCTTAAAAAGGTTACCCAAAGAAGTGGTAATGCTCTTTAAGGAGCATATTTATATTATTTCATTTCAAAACTTCTTTAATTATATTAATCAATGAGTATATAATGTCATTAATATCTTCCATATACTGTGATTTATTATAATAATGTAATGACCAAAAACATTCCCCACTTTCGTCAATGTGTTATGAAAACATAATTCGAGTGTACATCGGACTACCCTATCGTGAACTGATGTCATTAATTCTTCCAATAATACCTTTAACGTTATCTAATTATGATATATTTATTATTTAAATATTATTTTTATGATATTATTAATATCTTAAAATTATTAAATAATATATTTTTTAAATATTTTTTTGTAGATGATAACATCGCACATTTGTATAGAAGGAAACCTCCTTGTGAAGCGATGTAATTCATTCATGATTTACCTGGAGAGTGATAAGTGTATAGTTTAGGATTATACATGATATAAACGAAATAGTAATAAAAATAATTTAAAATTTATCATTATAAAAGTATTATATATATCATTCTTAAAATTTCACACAATGAAACAAGATAGTGCCACTCAACTATTTGTGGACTACCAACTTCTCAAAGCGATGTGACTTTATTTTCATCAGATAACCACAAGTATGACATTTATTACAATATTTAATGAAATAAAATGATTTTATGATATTAATATACTTATTTGAGGAAAAAATATTACTTACATCCTTTCTATAACAATCAATTATAAATTTAAATGTTACGCACAGATTCGTATGACCTCTAGTCTCAATGATAAAAAAAAAATTCATTTCTTAAAACCATATTCCATATTTTTTAATCAGGGTATATTTGAGGTATAAATATTATAATTATATCTTGATTATTATTCTTTAATTTTTTGAAAAATGATTAATTTAATATCACCAAAAATATCAAATAAAAACATATTTTGAAAACAAAGTAATTATTACCCTAATTGTGAATTTAAAATAGAATTATTAAGAAATGGGAAATTAGAGGACATAAGTATAAAATATATAGTATGATTTATATGATTAAAATTATATAATTAATAATTAAAAAACTCTTATTTTTTAATTGGGAGTTGTAATGATTTTGAAGGAATTTCAGACTTTTAGTAAGGGGATTTTTTGTGTCACTCTTAGTTGTTCATATTCACCACTCATTTTTTATGGAGAATATAATAACTATTTATATGATATATAATTAATATAAATTGTTTTATTATTACTATTTTATTACTTTATTTTATTTTTTGCAAAGGGCTTATGATTAAAGATTTACAGGTGTAGTGAGTGTTTTCTATATCACTTATTTTTGTGAGACACAAGCCATATTGACTAAGTATGTAGTTTATATGGTATATACAGTAACCATGAATATATTTTCTTGTTCATCCCCAAATTATTATATATATATATATATATATATCAATTTTATAATAAATTTTTCAAAATATTTTCTGGTGAATTTCAAACTATGCTGTATGTAATTTTTGTCACAATTTTCCATCATTGATATACACTTTATGATACCCAAATATAATATTTCATGAGGTCACCATTAACATGTAGTTTCATGAATTTATTAGTACTCTAAATGTTTTTTGGTTAATTTTACGTTTTACTTCATGGGGATTATGATTTAATGTTACCAAAATCTAATGGCTTTTATGAATCAATCTCATCAATTATTGAGATTTTTGTGATTAAATATCAAATTATTTAATCACATTATATACCAAACATAAATTCTTACGAATTTTCAACAATTCTATCTATGCAAGTTATATTCAAAAAATTTTTACATTTTACCAATAATTGGTTGTAAAAGTACTTAATAAAACGTTTTTATGAAAATCATCAATTTTTTCTCCCATTTCTCATTAATCTATTATCTTCAAAAATAATGTTATCAAAACTTGTTTTCAAAATAATATTTAACTGACTTATGATTTTTAGAATACATTTTTCACAATTTTTAAAATTTTCCAAAAAATAGTGGAATCATTATTATTTTTTTCCAAAATATATTCGTTTATAATTTATGTATAGATAATAGGATACATTATTTTAACATGTTCAAGATAAACAGAATATTTCAATTTCCAAAGGAATCATTCATCAAAAATTAATTTATATTTTTAAAGGTAATATTAAAATACAATTGTTATTAAAAAAATGTTTATAAAAAATTTATTTTCAAAATAAAAATTATATTTTCCTCAATAAATGCTTTAAACATTCCATAAATATTGTTTTCAAAGAAACTAATTTTTAACATAATTTCAGTTTTAAAATTTTTTAAATAGAAAAATCTTTTTTCATCAGGGAAATTTTATATGATTTTTAAATCATCAATTATAGGGTTAATATCTTAGTTTCAAAAAAAATCAAAATTTTCTATGTTTGGAAAATGTTTTTTCATGAATGGAAGAATATTTACATTATGATTTATTTAAAATTATTTATAAAAAATTTCTTTTATGATAATATTTTTAAAAATGTTTTATTTTTTAAAAGTTTGTTTTAAAAAGAAAAGGGTATTTCCCCAAGCAACATATTAAATGATTTTAAATCCATTTTTCTAATATATCAATATTATTTAAAAATAAAATTCATTAAAATATATATTAGTAATTTTACATTTCAAATTATATTTTAAAGGAGATTTTATATTCCCAATGAAATATTTTTAGTGATCATTCAAAATGAATTTCCATTCATTATGACATCATTTAAGGATAAAGATTATTTAATGGGTGTATTATCCATTAATACTAATCTAATTTATTAATATAATGGTTTGTGTTAATGATGTAAATATAGTTATTAATCATGTTTCTCTTCTAAATATTATACATTGAAAAAATATTTATGACACCAACTACTTTGTCTAGGGTTATGATTTGATTAATTAATGATATGACTATAGAAACCTATTTCATTCTAACATGTTATATTATGATAAAATAATTGTGAAACCAATTTTATTATCATGGGTCATGATAGAATGAGTTTTTTTTCTACTAACACACATATATCTGATTTTAATTATGTGACTCTGGTTAGGTTATAAATAATGGTGGTGTAAAGTTTATAAAAAATGATGGGTGAGATCTATATATTTCCCAAATTTATTGAGTAATGATTAATATCTAGTGATATAGAAATTATAGTAATAGGTAGTGAACAGAGTTAAGTAACATGGGAATTCAATGGACTGAGAAACAGATTCAGTAAGAGAGGGATAGAACAGGGAGTGAACCAGTTTTATTAAGACAATGATACAATAGGGAATATACCTTATACAATAAGATTTTGTTTCAAAAATGATGGTATATGGTTTGAACCTTGAATAATATGACTGTATAGGGAATAAAATCTTTTTAATATGAAATACTTCATTGTGATCATTTAGTAATATATAAATTATTTTATATTATTAATTGCACACCATAATTAAATTTCTATGGAAATTTCTTCTCATGCCTATCTCATGTAAATATATTCTTTTATGATTCATGTATTATGAACTACATGTCCCTATTCCATGACTCATGATTATTATATTTGATCTGAAGGTGATTTTTTTAAATGATTTTATCATGGTCTCATACCCTTATGTTCATATAATTCTTATGTATCAACCTTGTTTTCCCTATATAAGCATCTGATATCACTAGTTCTTCTGATTACATTGATTAGTTTATGAAAAATGGTTTTCAATATAGATTTAATTAATTAGAAGATATTTATGGGAAATATTTAAGATATTTAAACAATTATGAATATTGTGTTCCTGGTTTCCAAATTTAGGAATCTATTATGGCCCTCAGGTGTGTTTCTTTATAATGTAATGAATATTTATCTAAAACGATATATTTCCAAGTAAGTGAATCTTGGTTAGTTGTTATTGGTATCATAAGAAGATTTCATTTATCCATTCAAACCATATACAAGAAAACTATTTTGATAAACCAAGGTATAATTATAATGATATGTCTATGTTCCTCTTTGCAGATAAATATATAGGTGAATTAATGTATAGGTGAATGCTATAGAATTTTGGTAAAAGATAAAGTGATTTTTTCTCAAGAAATTACACCCCTATTTGGATACTAGAAGTGGATGTGTCTTTGGTAAACATTTACCTAGTGTAAATAATCCAAAAAACTCATTATTGACATAGACTCAATCAATAATTGGTTATTGATAATAGGCATGGCTTTATACTTGGTTTAACATTCTTGGAAGATATGATTCTGAAATTCAAAAAAACTTAAAAACCATCATAATGCATTTAATTATATATTTTCAATTAATTACTTACTGTTTAAATAGGGTTTCATTTATTAAATTGATGTTTTATTTTTATAGACATCTAAAATTATTTTTGATACTATTTTTTTCTAATTTTGAATAGTTTCTTTTGCACTTTGATTTTTAGACATAGTAAATGTATGGAACTAGAAGGAACAATATTAAAATTTAATATGATAGATAATTTTATGATTGAAATCCAAACGGTACGATTAATGTTGTAAGTATTTTTTGGTTATACCTGATTTGTTTTCACATAAAACGATTAACAACATCTACCATATAAAAAATCAGACTCACCAAAAAAGAGAAGGAAAATTATTAATGGGAGTTAATGTTACATTATCGATTGAAGAAATATTATTCTATTTTTTATATATCAAAAATATGGAATGATTCGTCTCATTGAATTTATTAGAAGAATGTAGATATATTTTGACTATATAAAAGAGGGACATGAAGAAATTGAATGGAATGGGAAAACTAACAGTTTAGTTAATTTAATGGATGGGGTTAATGGCCTTACAAGTTTATTATCTATTATTGAATTATTTTAATTACTAATGTATGAGATTTTTTAACATATTTGGGCTAGGTGGAATGTTTGTGAGGAGTGTCAGCATTGTGGTTTGGGTAATGGTTACACAACTGATGATGAAGTCACATAGAATGATGTGTATTAGGAAAGTGGTACTACTGAATAATATATGGAATCTATGTTAATTTCCTAAGTATTAAGTGGATTAATTGAATTTTTTTATTAATTATAATTTATGAATTGTGACATGTATAGGTATTTTCTAAATAAGGACTTCATTGAGGATTGAAAGAATATGTTGAATGGTGCTGATAACCAAGAAAAGTGATTTAATATAAACATTATTAGTTTGAAAGATATATTATATTGGAAAGTTAATAATTAATATATTAATGATTTTTAGAATGGATAATAACTTGATTAATATATATTTTTTAAATTCTATAGTATTGATGACCTCAAAACAGATATTTTTTCGAAAAATATTATTGTGTTATTTTTTATTGAGATTACAAAATTTTTGTATATATGGATTGAATTCAATAATATGTAGATTTATTTAATAAAATAGAAATCATGTATTCATTTGATAATGTTTTATGGGGAATCATTTTATCATCATATTTCTATATAGTATATAATAAGTGTATTCACATGCTTTCTTTGTGATAATAAAGAGCAATTATTGGTGTATGGGAAATTAATGATAATTTTAATTTTTAAAATTAAGAAAAATTCATTTTGATGATTTAGATTTTAGTATTTTTTTAATGGTCATAAATATGACTATATATTTAGTTTTTTATGTTTATTATTAGACCGGGGGATAAATATTAATGTATTACATCACCATATAAATATTTATCCATATTAGGTAATTTCTGTCAACATTTTTTTTTCTACAAAAAATGGAATGAATTAATATTATATTTTAGATAATATGATATGTTATTGATTAATTCAAGAGAAATTCATAATATTTATTTGGGTAATGATATGAAGAATAAATTGACCAAATCATTACCAAGTTGTAAGATGGTACATATAAAAGGGAATGAAATAAATAAACTATATCATATCATAATTTTTTTTAAAATAAAATGGTATCATGTTATCAAAATTTATGATGGTGTGAATGAAAAATTTTATTACCATTTGGATTATTAAATTCTGTTTTTAACCAACTATTTATAACCTAATTTCTATTGAAAAAATTATTTTATGAATCTACCTCTATATTTTGATGTTAGATTTCTATTTTATTTTCATATTCTATCTTCCTACCTATGTTCTCCCAATTTGAATCCTAATATGTATTATTCAATTTCACTAACAAGCATAAAATTTTATTTTTCAATAGTATAATTTATTAAAGCTCTGTAGGATATGGATTTCTATGTATAAATTTTCAAATTTTTAACATTTGATAATAGAAACAACACTCAATAGTGAATTTCATTTTAAGGGGGTATAATGTAACACCCTGAGATATTGTAATTTCATTGAAATTAATTTAACCATTTTTATATTTATATTGGAAAAATAAATTATATTTTTCCTAATATACCTGGAACACTATGTTCAACTTTTGTTATACGCGACACCAAACATAGTATTCATGGTACTTAATACTGAGTTTAAATAAATCATGTCATATTAATAATATATTAATATTGTCTTTTCCAATTAGCCATTATAATAATGGTTATAAATATGATTAAATAGATTATGAAAACATGGTTTAATCATGTATATAAAATAAATATTTTCTTTACCAATTATTTAGAAATAATAATAACACCCTTTTGCAAATATAAGTAAATGTTTCTTTGAAAAAATATTTTTTTGCATGCTAGTTAGTTTTATATCAATATAACAATAAAATAACTATTGGTTAAGTATTTTAATGAAATTAATATATTATATGTTAAAAAAATCTTATAAGTTTAATCTACCATGTTTTCTAGATTATAAATTTGTTTAAATCCTATTTTACGCTTAAAACCTATATTTTTCCTAAAATAGATTTTCAAATATTTTCCTCATTTAAAAATTATTTATTATCATATAGAAAATTATTTTTTTAAAAAAGTATTTATATTTTTAAAAATATTTCCAAAATTTTTTTCTAGTAAATTTTGTGTATTTCTCTGCAAATTTTCATTATTTTATGAAGGGAGAAAAATACTCATTTTTAATTAAAATATACATTTTTTTAAAACTATTTATATCATTATTTTTTTATTGAATTTTTTTTAAGGAAATATTAGTTAAATGATATACTATATAATATAAATAATTTCATTCTAGTCAATTTTATATTGATTTTCTTTATAAAATATTTAGAACTTTTAATCTTTTTCTCCTTAAACCAATGTTTTCTCTTCTTGTCAGCTGGATTAATATTAAAACAAATTTTTCTACTTATATAAATGGATTTTTTCCAATTTTAAATAATATTTTAAATTATAATAATTTATAGTGGATAATAATTTCCACCTATTTATATCCAAAATGAATATTTAGTTTTTTAAAAATTACCACATTTAATGTAAAAAATGGTTTAAGAGAGGGAAATCTAAAACGATAATGGAAATATTAGGTATAAACATAAATAAAAACTATTTTATAACCATATGTATATCAATAAATCTTTTAAGGATCGATAATGTCCTATGTTTAACACTTTTTTACTTACGAAAACTATGGTACCACTTATTTTCTTTCTGAAATTCTAGGTTTTTCCTCTACCAAAAATATTAAAGTCCACACTCTATAATATTTCTAACATCATAAAACATCATTGGATCATCCAATAATTAACCAAAAATTCATCACATCCCTCGTCTCATATTATAATAATGTTTTTAGTCATAAATCAAACCTAGGAAAAATTTAGTGTAATCCAAATGGGAATCATTGAAAAAGTGTTAAAGTTCTATAAGGAGTATTGTTATTTTATTTCTAGATACAACTCCCTAAATTATTTTAGATGAATGTGATATAATATAATTATTATCATTCATATAATTGTATTTTATTATAAAATATTCATGACCTAACACATTTTCTACTTCCATCAAATGGGTTATTAAAACACCATTCATGTGATTGGTGGAATACCACCTCGCGAACTGGTATCATTCATTTGTCCATTACTCCCTCTAACTATCTGAAAGAAGTATATATTTTTTTCCTAAGTATTATATTTATGATATTATTATTATTTAATTATTATATCACACATAAAATTATGTTATACATCTTTCAGGAATATGACAATGTCGATTGTGTGTATAGTGGATGTCTCAGTCGGTTTTTCATGTCTTTGTATTGATATGGTTCATTGGAAATTCTGATCTTTATATTGAGTTTTGGGTTAGATTAGTTTTGAGTTTTTAATTTCATTATATTTATAACTATCATAATTTGGTTACCCCATTTCTTTTTTGGGAGTTTTTGGATAAAGGTTCGTTATTTCATGATTTTGGCCAAATCGTTAGCCCATTTCATGATTTAAAAACAGATTTTGTATCGTTTATAACACATATATTGTTCAACATTTTTTACCATTTACACTTACCACTTATTATCATAGGATATATTAATACAAAAAACTCATTTTCTATACTTTATGAATTCATAATAATAGTGTATTTTGGTTATTTAATCACGTATTGGGCTACCGAGTGGGCCAATTTACACTTATAAACAAGGATTTTTTTTCATTTAATTCATATTGAATTTTTTATAATATTTGGTTATTACACCACCCACTCAATACCATGAATCAAAGGAGAAACCCCATGTTCAAATATTCCACTTTAGAGCTCCTCTTAGTCTTGGATTAGAAAAAAACATATCATTGTTTCTGATATTGTCCAGATTTTCCAAATGAAATTTGTCACATTCCTAAATAGTTTAATTCATACTCTATTTTTGTCAAAACATATTTAAATTGTTTTCATTAACTTATCATCCTATCCATGATGTTCCATGATAGTCCATTTTCTCCAATGGTGTGTATCTATGGAGTATGATGATTTGTCTAGTTTGCTATGTGAGATGTCTTCCCCTTTCTCTTCCCTCTTCATTCTCCTTCTATTATTTCATGGTTGTCTCTACACAAATGGTAATTAGTTTAAAAGGGTTTTATTATACAATTACTTTTTAATGGGAGGTTTTTTTGGGGGTTTTCATCATAGTTTTATGGTTTATAAACCCTTATATGGTGATATCAGGTGTGCTTTTCCATTCTTCCAAGGATTTAAGGTCAGTTTTCAATTTGACATAACCGATTTATTGGAGATTAATCTGTTTAATGGTATATTCACACTATAAATATTATTATTATTATTGATTTATAATCCTTAAATAACTTTATTTTGTGTAAAAATTGGTGTGTATGCCATGTTTTGTGAAAACTTAGGATGTTTTGTAAGAAAAGTACACACCAAATGTTTGATTAAATGTATTTTTATCTTTAGCACATGGTTTGTGATGTGTAGACCATATTTTTTGGTATTTTGAAAATTTTTCAAAATCTTTAATAAATTTATGGAATGAAATTGTTATTTTTATTCCTTTTCATGTTGTTAAAATGATTTTTTTGTTAAAAAGTGCATGCCATGTGTTCGGTAAACTGTCTGGTTGGATTTTATGTGTTATGTGTGGTTTAAAATGATTTTTTTGGATTTATAAATGCATTGTAAGAATGAAAAATTTTATTTTTGAGTGCTTCAATGGATTTCCAATGTGGCTTTGGTTTCACCAAAAAAGGGTTTTGGTTTATAATAGGTTTTGGACCGAGGTGCTAGAAAATGGCCCGTTTGGAATCCTAATAAAAAATAGTTGGGATTTGGATGTGAAACCTGAATTATTTAAGGGATTTATGATTTTTTTTATACTATATATGGTGTGTATAAATATCTTTATTAAATCTGAAACTTTTACCTTTGGAAAATGCTAGTTTTGAGAAATGCTTAAACACTCCATTGGAATCTATTTTAAAAAGGGTGATATTTTTATAATGAAAACCTCATGTGGATGTTTCTAACGATGTGATTGTATGTATATATTTGATGTGATTTCGTTACTAAGTAATCCTTTTGATCCATTTTGAGAGTGCCTTAGGTAGAAATATTTATGTTCCTTTTGCTGAATGGCATGATATTGGTTCATGGAGTGACTTAGGTTGATAGCTATTGTGAATTATTATTATATATATATTGTGATTGGATGCTTGGATTGAATCAGTTGGCTCACCCCCAAAATATATTTGATATTATAGAATATGCCATATTGAGATATTTTTCTAAGAATGATTACAGCATTGGTAGGATAAGGTTCTGACTAGTGTCCCATAGTAGGTGGATATATTGGGTTTATTTCAAGGGGTTTTACTCTCAGTCTACCTGAGTAAGGATGGCTGAGTGTATTGGTAATTTTGATTTCATCATGAGTGTGATTTCAATTGGGATGAGGTCTCATGTATTGGTGTCTTCTGAATTATTCTTGATCTCCTTGGTTCCCCCTTATCTATTTGGATTTCAGTTGTTCGTAGAGATGAATATGATGCATGTATAAACATTTGCATTTCTCCTATTCAGTGATTACTATCTTGTCTTCTTGTGAATTTTTTTCTCGAAAAATGGTGGGATGGTTTCGATAGGTTTGTGAAAATAGTTTTATGATGAATTTTTTTGTACTATTTGTACAGATATTAAAATGTAAACATCACTTTCTGCTTGAAAATTCTATTTTCACACTAGTTGGACGAATCTAGTTTTGGAAATAAATAAGGTAAATGGGTTGTACTTTGTTTAGAGTAATCAAGTATAAAACCTTTCTTTTTATATATTTTAGTTCATACATGAAATTTATTTTTCTTTTATTAAAAAGAATATTCATAGGGAATATATCAGCAGGATAGCCTAATCAGTTTTAATACTCATGAATATAGTTCATTTTGTGTTAATCAATTATGAAGGTTTCATCCCGAGTTCGATCACCTTGAGTGATGTGTTATCATTGTGTAGGGGAGTGACATGTAGTGTCATAAGGAGTTAGTTATTTATCATGTCTGTTCGGCTTAGTTGTATCATTCATTTGACCTTTATTGTTTTTCTAATTATGATTAGTATAATTTTAATAAATTTTTATTGGGTAGTCCTTTTCATTCAGGTGAATGATTTATTGTTTATATTTTGGGAAAATCAATCCATTGTCAACTATATTGATGCCCTAAACTAGTTTCCAACATGTAGGGATCGAGAAATCCCTTCTTTCCATGCCACAGATTAGTTTGGGTGCCCGGTTTGGGGTCTAACAAAACTAGTTCATGATAAAATGGTATCAAAGGAGTTTATCTCCTAGAGCAACATTTTTTTAGAGTTACCTTTGTTATTTTGGATTTCAAGGTATATGGAGTAGTATTTTTGGGACATCATGGGTAGGTGTCAGAAAATCATCATGGACTCTTGCTCGTTCGGACCCTCAAGTGCCCATGAGATATATGGTTTTGTTATTTTATTTGTTACTTATTTATTATCTGATGTTCAGATACAACAAGGGGAGTTAGAATAATGGTCTTTCTGAGCTTGCAAGTCCCAGAAAGACAAGTAGATCAAGATCATGGTCATAAGATGAAACTCTGTTTTGGTGTTGTGTTTTACATATAGACGCCAAGCATATGGCCAACTCCCCAACTTATTATAGCTCCCATTTTTGGGTATTTTGGAATTCTTTTACTTGAATATTTTGTTTTGAAAATATTTGTGTGATAATTTTGATGTTTTTTTTCAAATCATAATATAATAATTAGTTGTTTTTGGTATGTTCTGTTTTTTAAAAATAAAATTTTTGTGAGAAAGTGGACTGATTTAACGAGGTCAAATTTCCTCAATCTAAAGGTATATTTTATGAAATAAAATGGATTTAAGGAATGAATTTTTTGAGATGATTATTAAAATATATTTAAAAATCTATGTTTTGGGCTGTTGAAGAGTGTTTGAATCTGATGAGTTGGTTTTGGTAGGGGTTTTGAGAAGTTGGTGTTTTCCTCAAAAGGGTTTTTTTCTTTGTGGATATCGGATTGTGAATAGAGAACTTTATGAATTTTTGAAAATGGGAATGGGATGTTTGAATGGAATTCCTATTTGGGTAGTTTTTATAAAATAAATTAAATGGATACTAAATCAAATAGTTCTTGAAAAAATGTATTTTGTTTCAATGATGAAATTTTTTTGAATAAAGGTTAAGGACTTTGAGGGAGACCTATGCGGTTTCATTTTAATGAATGATAAAATGGTTTGTTGTGTGGAAATGTGAATATTGGTTTATCTGACATTGAGTTTTGTGTTCCTATAGAAGGTATATCATTTTTGAAATGTGTTAAATTTATTGTCTTTAAAAATGAAAATTTTTGTTTTAGCATTTAGTTTTCTCAGGGGTTCTAACATTCATGGTTTTGTATAGATGAGCTGATGGATGCCCCACTATTGAATAGTGGTTGGGTTCTAGGTATGACACGAGAAATTGAATGTGAGTGAGATTGATTGAAACACCATTGGTGAATGTGAAAATCCACCAAGTTATTTTTTGAATGTTTTTTAAGATGAAATTGTTTTGTGTAATTGTAAACCGATGTTTATATAGGTTGGGTTTTCATGATTAAGATGAGTTGTTTGTTTGGTTTGCTTCCTCGTGACCTGGAATTGATAATACTGGTGTTTTTTGAGATGGGATCTTGTTGGTGGGTCAAGTTTAGAGCAATTTTTAATGTGTTTATAAGGATATTATTGATGTTGTGATGTGGCAATGGACAGTTCGCCATTTTCAATACTTTTAGTCGATCATCCTATAGATTCTATTCAATCATTAAATCATCCTATTCAAATGATACATCATCTCATTTGTTGGTATATAGATCTGTTTGGGATTTAATTAGAGTGTTTCCCTTATGTGACAATTTTTATGGATATATAAGCTGTGTTCAGTGAGGTTGATGTGTTTCTCCATATTCCTCGTCCATTTTCTCCTTGTTTTTGTGAGAGAGAATGGTTAAATGTATCTTTGATTTCCTAATTATATAAAGGTGTGTTGTTGAGATTCTGAGTTTCATAGGGTGTGGTGCTCCGTAGCTCCTGGCTATGGCGCAGAAGATGCTTCAATCGTCAGGGCTACAACAATAGGGCTCCAAGTGATGCTTTTCACATAGTCATGAAATCATCAAAAGGTGTGGGGAGCAAGAGTAGGATCTTACCTTCACCATTGTGGTAATCATATTTCTATGTTTTATTTTGAATTAACATCAATTCTATTGTTTTATTTTTTCTCAATGAGAATGGTTAAATTATAACTCACGCAGTGCCTATGGTTATGCCATCTCAAATATGGGTTTCAGATCAATGTACCTATGTGGACCGCCAATGTGAATCAAGTTCGTTCTTGGTTTTACCGGTTCGTAGGTGGGAGGTGTTGGTTTGTTCCTCTGTTTCTTTTGTGGTTTTAGTGGCCTAGTGACTGGGTACCCTTCCCTCCCCTCCTTGAGTGGTGGGGGTTTGGATCCATGCCAAATGTTTTGGCCCAAGCTGGAACCCTTCGTTTGGGAGTGGGTGGTTAAAATGTTAATGTTTTAACCCTCTTAACAAGGTCTAGTAGGTTTTCTGTGAGAGTTTTTCTTGACTTCATCAAGTGATTCCTAGTTATTGTAATGTTTTAATTCTTGTTTGTTCATTGATAGCGGGTTTCAAAAGGTGGGGAGGCCCACCACAGGTCTTGTTGATTTTCCTCCTAAGATAATGTACAGTGCTGGTTATTTCTTAATGGTGGGGATTCCAATCCAAAATCCCCTATAATATTTGTTTTTCATGTGGTCTCTTTGATTTTTGTGATTTTTGGCTTCATTGGAAGAAGTACCAACGAACGGATTCTAGGCACGGTTATGGAGGTGGTGGCATGATCTTTCCATTGATTCTCAGGAAGTTGTTGTGAGTTATTGTTTAGTCTAAGCTAGAAGATTTTGTAACATAGATGGTGGATGACATTTACTTGTCTTTAGAGGGTGGAACATGTTGATAAGAAATCCTTAGGTGTTCATCTTTCTATTGTTAACTGTTATGGCTTTCTGGGGGCAGAAAAAGTTAAAGGTGGGGAGAAATGTCGCACATAGTTTTTCATGTCATTGTATTGATCTTCATAGTTGGATATCCCGATCCTTTTCATAGGTTTTTATTATATTAATTTTATGTATTGATGTTCCATCAATGTCTAATCATCTTAATTTGGGTTACCAATTTCTAGTTTGGGTGTTTTTTGAGAAAAGGTGGTTTCTACCTGATTTGGGCCAAACATTGAACCCATTTCCAGATTTAAAAAACAAATTTGGTTCCTTTTATAACTATTTTTTAATAATTTTTATCCATTTCACATCCCACGTGTCCTCCTCGGACATATTAAACCCACCATATCCTTTTGGACCCCATATTAATTAATAATCATGGTAAATATTAGTTATTTATTTTAGTATTGGGTCAGCCCGTGGTCCCATTTACAGTTTTAGAAAATAAATTGTCTCTTTTATATATTATACATTTTTACGTAATTTTCGATGAATATACCTCTTAATAGAGGATAATTACTCTTGTAATAACCCACATGTTCCATGTTTCCTATTTTGAGCTCCTCTTATTCGTAGAATATGGAAAAACTTCCCAATGTTTCTCAAATATTTAAGATTTTCCAATGGTTATTTGTCTCATTTATAAATCATTCAATTAGTTCTCTTAATTTCTCAAATCTTATTTCCATTATTTTTTGAAACCATAGGATACCCTCCAAGAAGTTACATTACATTACCTTTCCACTATGGTAGTATATCTAAGGGCAGTCAAAGAGTCTTCTAATTTCCAATGTGAGATTTCTCCTCATTTCTCCTCCGTCTTCCTCCTCCTTCCATTTTTTCTGGGTAAGATATTCTATCCCAGTCATGATAGAACTAGTGTTATTTTATACGATGATTTTTGAATGGGTTTTTGTTCTATTTAGGCTGGTCATCAAAGGTTTAGTGGTTATAAACCCTCGGATGGGGATATTGGGTGTGAGTTTCCATTCATCCCAGGATTTGAGGTAGGTTTCCCATTACATATATTATTTTAATTTAATATTCATCTATTTCATGGAATTAACCCTATAAATATTATTATTATATTATTATAAGACTTAAATAACATTCATTGGTGTTCAATGTGGTGTTTATGCACTGTTTTGTGAAAAGTAGTGTTGTTTTTTTATAAAAGTGCACACTAAGTGTTTGATTAAATATACTGTTTTATTTCTCAGAAATTTTGTGTTGTTTAGAAGATTTTTTAGTATATTTTTATCATGGATCTGTAGCTTGAAAAAATATATTTCAGGAAATTTGTATATTTATTCCTCTCTAAGAGCATAAAATTTATTTTGTTGTTATAGAGTGCATGTCATGTGTTCGATAAACTACCCGGTCAGATTTAATGTGTTACATATGATTTAAAATGATTTCTTTTGATTTATAAATGCATTTTAAGCCTGAAAAATTTTATATTTTGATCCTTCTTTGTCTTTCCAATGAATATTTGGTTTTACTAGAAAATGGTTTTTGATATATAACATGTTTTGGCCCATGTTTCGGGAAAAATGGATGTTTGGAATCATTATAAAAAATGTTTTAGCTTTGGATGTGTAACATGAAAGATTAAAGGTATTTATAAACGTGATTTAATTATGTAAAGGGTGTGTATAAAAATCTTTATAAAAACTGAAATTTTTACCTTTGGTAGTTGTTAGTTTTCAGAAATGATTAAAGGAACATTTGGTAACTTTGAAAAAAATGGTGAAATTGTTTATTATGAAAACATCATGTGGATGTTTCTCTTAACATGATTGTATGTATATAGTGGATGGTATATCGTTACTAATTAATTTGTGTGATATATTGTGAGAGTGCGTTTGGTTGTACTCTTTATGAACCTTTTGATTAATGGAATGAGATCAGTCCTTTGAGTGACTCGGGGAGACGTCTATTATAAATTATTCTTATATATAAGTTGTGATTGGATGCTTGGATAGCATCATCTTTCACACACCCATTAGATACATGAGAAATGGGAAACTAGTATATTGAGAGAAAATTCTAAAAAGGATTGTAACACTTGTAGGTTATGTTTCTAACCAGTGGCCCATATTAAGTGGGTATATTGGGTTGGTTACTATGGTATTTTCCCTCAGCCTACCTGAGAGAACTTGGATGAACATAATAATAATTTTTATTTCATCATGTGTGGCATGTCAAAGGGTATGATTTCTCATTTATTGGAGTCTTAGGGACAATTATTTTCCTCCTAGGTTCACCCATGTCTATTTGGATTTATGTTTCTTCCAGTGATAAATATGATGCTTATATATACATTAACAATTCCCTTATTGGGTTATAACTATCATGATTTTTTGTGTATTGTTTTTCTTGCAAAATTATGGGATTTTTATTATAATATTTTTTAAATTGATTTTCAAATGATCATTTTTTATCCACTTTGTACAAATCGTAAAAATGTAAACATCACTTTCCCCAATAAATTCGATTTGCTCACTTGCTGAACAAATCTAGTGTTGGAATTGAATAAGGGAAATGGGTTGTATATTATTTTCAGTAATTACCTAGAAAACCAAAATTTTATATATTTTAGTTCAAACATGAAATTTATGTTTCTTCTATTTTAAAGAATGTGAATTTGGAATAGATTATCGGGCTTGCCTACTCAGTTTAAATACTCATGCCTATAGTTCTTTTTTTAGCCGTTGTGAATGTTTTATCTTGACTTCTATCACCTTGAGAGACATGTGGTAGTTGTGTTGGAGAGTGACCAGTGGGGTTAGATGGAGGTATTTGGTCATCAGGTATGGTCATTTTAGTTGTATCGTTCAGTTTTACATCATGTTTTTCTGTATTTATAATGATTGGTTTTGTTTTTATAAGTACTTATTGGATTGTTAATTTCTTTCCACAATTTTTTTATTGTTTTTATATGGGATTAATAATTATTTTATCTAATTTAATGATCCCAGAAACTATTCTACAACCCATGGGGATCAATAATTCCCTTAGGGCCATTACATGGATTAGTTTGGGTACCCAGTTTGGGGTCGACCCGAGATCGTTCGTCATAGTGGACTACTACCTCAAGAAGCGATGTGATTCGTTCATGCTCTACATGGAGGGTCAAAAGGGTAAATATAATGAATTTATGTCACATGAATAAATAATAATTATATTAATTATATATTTTTATGAGGATCTATAATATACTATTTTGTTTCTTACCATTTCACTGAATGAAAAATTACAATGCTGCTCTTATACGTGGGGCCTACCAAATTCATGAACTAATGGGACTCACTTTTAATTATCACAACACGTTTATTATATGTATAAATGTATTAAAATAAATATTATATTATTATTCTGTTAAGTTAATTTTTTAAGATGATATGTTACTTCTTTAAAATACTTACCAGTGAAAAATGGAGACATTACAATGCGTATGTATCACATACATCTGTATGATCGTAGATTATTTCATTTCACAAACCCATATTTAATTATTGGTATTAAAAATATATTTTATAAATAAATATATTAATTATTTCATGATTATTATTCAATAACTTGTTACCTACTTTTAATAAAGTATGACCGAAAAAAATATCGATACGCATAAGAAAATCGAATTGTTTATTACCCAAAATAGTACATTACAATAGAATTGTTAATAAATGGATAATAAAATGACATAAGTATAAAATTAATCTTATTAGATTTATGAATATTTATCTATAATTATTTTTATATAAATATATATTTTTTATAAGTGAGGTTTTAATGAGTTTAAAGGATGTCGATAATTTCTATAAGTAGATTTAATGTCTAACTTAAATTTTTGTGAGACATATTCTATATTCACCATTTATTTCTTTTCTATGGTGTATATAAGTAAATATGAAATGATATATAATGAATATAATTCATTTAATTTCAATGAATAATTCAATATATGATATCATTTCAAGGTTTTTATGATTCCAAAGTTACTCAATTTTTATATTATTTCTTTATCACTATTATTTTTAGTGACTCACAAGACATATTCACTATGTATTTCATTTATATGATTTATATACACACAATGAATTTAATTTATAATTCATATACAGATAATTAATTTTATATACATATCCATTTTAGAAGATCTCATTCATGGGGTATATAGTTCAATTGTTTACAAATCATTAAGAGATTTATGTCTCATTTTCTTCTTCTTCGAGACATATATTATGTTATGCACTTATATATTTTCATGAGTTGTATATAAAGAACCTTTGAAATGTAATATCATGAATTTATATATCCTCATGATATTTTATGTTTAATTTTATTGTAATCTATCATGGGGTGTATGATTCATTTTGACCAAGTGGTGATTGTTTTATGTTTCAATATCATCGCTTGTTGGGATTATATATTATTAAATCACACATGTTTATTTCTCATGAGAAACTCCTAAATAATTTTAATGAATTTTATAGTCATCTAGTTATTCATGATATCTTAATTCATCAGTACCATTTTTCTTCACTTTAGTAATATAAATAAAAAAGAAAATCTTTTTAATGAAATCCCAAATTATTTTGGTATTCTGTGGGATATCTATTTTCATTCAAAAACAAGTTTTCTAATTATGTATTGGTATTTTTTTTATTATTTGATGACAAATAATTTTTTTTTTCCAGTCATTAATTTTTATAATAATTTTTCCAAATAATCTTCATGTCATTTTTCAAACTCTTCTGAATCATCCTTTACTAAAAATGAAAGATGAATATTCATCTCACCTTTTACAACATGAATAATAAATTAAAAAATCATGATAAATATTGGAATAAAATATTACCTTCTTAATTTTCAAGTTAAATTTCAATTTTAAAGTTTTACAATGATATTAATTTAAAAAATATAGTTTTTTAGGTTTAAATGATATTTTCATCAATAAATGTTTTAAATGATTTATAAATTTTATATTAAATAAATAGGATTTTTATAAATATTTATGGGTAATATTTTTAATTAAAAAATTATAATATAATTAATACATTTTCTAAATGATTTTAACAACTTCCTTAATATGTATTAATGTTTATTATCAAATATATGGATATAAAAATTATATATGATTCCAAATTATATATTCAAATAAATTTGTGTATATTCTTCAAAAATTTTATTAAAATATAAATACACAATATTTTGATGAAAATTACTTTGATTTTTTTTATTTTAAATAAATTCAAAAAAAATTCATATTATACTCATGAAATGTCTTTCCAGAGATAGTTTCAAAGAATATGATTTCAAAAATATTTCAAAATTTGTTTTTTCAAATTTCATTTGAAAATATACACTTTCCCTAATAAATGATCCAAGAGATCATTCAAAATATTTTTCTATTAAACGTGACATCGTTTCATATAAAATATGATTTATTTGTTATATTATCCGTGGATATAATTCATAGAATCTCTATGAATTTCTCATGTTTATGATGATAATATTTTTATGATAATAGTTTCTATTCCAACAATTATACCATGATAAAATTATTTTGTCAGTCCCTTCTTTTTCTAAGGGGTTTCCATTGAAAATGATCAAATGGAAATGAAAGATATTTTATTTATTTTGGACAAATTATGAATAAATTATTATGAAAATAATTTAATTTTCATATTTTTTGATTTGAGGATGGTTTTATGGTCTTTTGGAACATGTATGCATGGTTTTCACAATGTTAAAGTTGTTACATTTTAACTGTGGAAGGTTGTTACATTATAACCGATGTTGTTTGGGACCTATATCTACATCCAATGAATTGGGTTATCATTTATATCATACAATATATATAGTATAAGAATTAATATTCAAATAGGTTCAGTAAGTCTATGATGAAACTAGGAGTAAACTTGATTTAATTTGATAGGGATAGAATATGCGGTGAATCCAGTTTAGTATGGAATATATAGAATTTGGTTAAAGTATGTCTGGATCCTATTTTTATAAAAGTGTATTTTTGAGCATAAATGATATGTTTATGGAAAAAATATCAATGTAGTTTATTTTAATGATATTAATTCTATTTGTATTGAATAATTTATCATTTATTTTAATTAAATCCATAACGTAATTTTAATTTGTGAAAACATAATTGAAATGACAATATTGAAAACATTATTAGAACCATATTGAATAAATTGCAAAATTTAAAACATGGGTTTTATAAATGTATAATATTATTTGGAGTGTATACATTTTCATGATCATTTATATGGTTTTTTAAACTAATATGAATTTATTAAACAATAATAATTTTATAAAAATCAATGTGTTAGAAAAAATGTATTGTTTATGATTCTCTATAAAATTAATTATTTTACAAAATTTAAAAAGTATCCTCTGATTATATTGTTATTATATGTATAAAATTGAATTATATTTTTTTGAAAATAAATTTATTAAAAAATTTATAATTTATTATCAAATTAGAAAGATATTGTTAAAAGTATTTTCAAATGATAATCATTTTTTTAAAAATAACCCTTAAGATTATTAATTTCTATTAATTATTAATTTTATGATATATAGTTTAAAATTGATATCAAAGACATATAATTAAAAATTAATTTTTATAATAAATCCATCATTTGAAAAACTCATATTTTTAAAAAATATCATCTCATATTTTTTTTGAATTCATTAAAAAATAATGGTTTCTTATTTATTAGACAAAATGGTTAATGTTTTGAATAATAGTGAGAAATTAATTTTTACATTAATATTCAAATGAATATATACTCCTAATTTCATGTCATATTGACCCTCATGATAATTATATAATATCTATTCATGATGTTTTGATGTAATTCGTGGATAGGTATAATAATAGTGTGGATCTCGTGGATATGAACATCTTCAAAAACTACCACCACAGATTGTTTGTTTTGTGTGATAATTATGGGATATTCTATTTTTCTTGATAAATGAGAGCCTTCTTATAGATATCAAATTTCTATGATTGGAAAAATGTGTTTTATAAGAGATATATCCATTTCCCATTAATATTACATTAATTTGATTTCATATATTTTATAATAATATTAAATACCTTTTACTTTCTTATTTAACAGCTATATTATAACATTCTGACTCAATAATAAATTTATAATGTGGCAGATTTTCAATATATTTAAACATAGGGATAGAAAAACGATTTCATAGATTTTTATTGAGGTGGAAATTAATCAAAAATATTTGGGAGTTAAAATCATCATCATGGGGACGATATGTTAATTTTTTTTCTTCATATTGTGTGGTTTTGGAAGAGAATCCTTATATGTAAATTTTTTGGACACAAATACAAAGGGGTATAATGAAGAACCAATTTATATGTTTATGTTTAATGAAACCATATTAAATGAATAGATGATAAATATTTATGTTTTTCTAAATTGAAATATTGTCAATATAGAATTTATCATAAACTTGTAGTTGTATATCAATAAGATTTATCATGTGGAGGTGTTTAAATAACACTTATATTGGATGAATTTATTGATGTATTTCATAAAAAATCATTCATGAGTGATAAATTAATTTTTGATTTATAATTTTATAAAATTATCAAATATTAGTTGCAATCTACTCAGATTTTAGTATAGATTCATATGATTTAATGAGTAGAGAATTTATATAGATGAGAACTTCTTTTTTTAAATTATGAAATCAATCCAAATTTAGTCTGAGTTAATATCAGGCATGGAATATGTTTACTATCACGAGAATGCTATATAGATTAATTTTTCATAGTTGGAAATTAATTAATATCACATGAGTGAAATCCCAATGTGACCTCTTAGTTTGGGTTGCGATAGTTTTTATAGAATTTTGTTCAAAACCTGTATGTGGAGTTATGATACAAATTCCTTGTCATTTAAGAATCAATGAATTATATGTGTAAATTGTTGCTTTATAGTTATGATATTCTTACAATAGAGATGCCACTAAGATGAAAATTAGGGATGGAATATATCAGGATTTATCACATATTGGAATTATGTGCTACATTTTTTCAGATTACAATGAAAATTATATTGTTTACCAATATTTTACTCCAAATGGGTTTGGAAGATAAAGATACCATGAAATTTTGGAGAAAACATGTTTTCACCATATGGGTAATAGTGGTCTAAATAAATTATAGTTAAACTATATTATAAATTTTATTCAATAATGAAGAATCTAAAATTAAATATTTTTCGTTTAAGAATATTATATTATTATTAATTTTAGATAAATTGTGTGTTCCAAAATATGGTATTATAATCACATTCAAATGGTTAGTAAAATATATAGCGAGAAAATCAAAATTTATTGGGATTTATTTTTTATATCCTTAGGAATTGAAGATCATTCCAAAACTGGGTGTGTCACCACAATCCTGTTAGCTTTATAAATATATGTTGACCTTCCTAAAGAGTTTTTTTTAAAAAGAATGACGTAGATTAAACTTTTCAGGGTATTCCAAGGGGTTTGACAACATTTTCGTTATTTGAAATAGATTTCACCGAAGTAATAATTATACATTTATAAGATGTATGAATGAGGATATTGATTAAATATTTTACATTTTTTCTTCATATAGTCAGTTTCCCTGAAAAATCATTTTCTCCATTCATATTTCCATGATAGTAAAATGGATTCCGTTATAATTGGATCACAATCATGGAAGACTTATATTGGTCGGGGTAGATTACTTAAGAGTGGAGGAGTGAATAGAGTAACTATAAATATTTCTGTAAAAATTATTTTCCCCAAAGATTAGATACAACCCAGTTAGTCAAGGTTATACTGTTATAAGAGATTGACTATTTAAATAGCTTCTCAGAAGATTGATTAATTCTTAGTAATATTAATGTTAGTTATTAAAGTTACTTTTGAAGCTATTATATTAAGAAATTATAGTTATATCTTCTTTCCAAGTCTAACTATCAAAGTTAATTTAGTGATTTCTGAGTTATATAGAAAATCAGTAAACTAGTGAAAGCTAAAGTAAGCAGCATAACAGATATTTAAAAAGTGGTTCAGTCTCAAACTGAGACCTAATCCACTCCAATTGGTGATCACCATCCACCAAGAAGATTATATAAATTAAATTTGACCCACACCATGGTTCGGGGTTAATAATAGTACATAGTACTATCCAGGCCACACAGGGACATCTTCCACAGTTCTTAATGGGTACAGACTTCCAGGGCACACAAGGAAGTCATCCATACTTATCAGTGGGTATACATAAGAGTAAAAAAATTCTTATGTATTGGTATCTTCTATCCTTCTATTTTATGTAGGATACAGAGTGTGTTATTATACAGATACACACTCTACTTGAATGTTAATAAAAATACCCACAATAGAAAAGTAATATTGAGATAGGTTTAGAAGTGCTCTGAGTGTTCATATTTTCCTCTATAGACCTATAAGATTATGGAGATGTAGAACTCATATCCTCGTCAGGAAATCATATTGTTGTAATATAGCAATATCGGCATGTGTTTTTTGTGATGTTAGACTGTGTGAAGATGTTCTCTGGATTCAAATATGCTTCGTGTAATTGGGTTGTATGCAATAATCATTTCTTCAAAACTTGCTCTAATTGTGTTCTTCATGGTTGTGCTCTTCCTACATGCTTTTTCACTCTCGCCTCATCACTTGTTTCTAGGCCGTACTACTCTTTTATCTTGGAGTCCATGTGTTGGGGCTGACAGGTTTCATGTATTCTGTACGTCATACCTCGTACTATCTAATGATATGTCTACAAAGAAACATTAATAATGTCATTGCATTAAAATCTTCAAATATGAACTTTAGAGATTAAATTAAAATTCTATAAAATATATTAGACAACTATGTCACAGTATGTCAGGGAAACAATTTCTCCTTCACACGGATTCTTGATTTGTCACAGTTTCTGAATGTCATGGTGTCTCATAGTCACGGTGTATCGTGGTCATGATGTCTCATTCACGGTGTCTTGTTCACGGGGTCTGGATGTCACGGTGTCTGATCCTTCACGATGTCTGATTATTCACACTGCCTAATTGTTCACGGTGTCTGCTTGTTCACGGTGTCTGCATGTTCATGGTGTCTTCATGTTCACGTTGTCTACTTGTTCTTGGTGTCATAGAATTTTCAAAATAACTGTATTTAGACTTAAGAAATGATGATCATATAATGGATTAGACTTAATCAATTGTCAAAGAAGTTATTATAAAATTAAATCAACGATAGAATAAGGTAGTTAAACTGAATGTAGAGCAATTATGATCTTGAATGGCTCTTCTTAAATTATGAGAATACATTAAACAATAATGCACATGATTTTATATAATTTATAGGATTTAACTAGGTTGAATAGAAATTGTGATCATTAAACCATGATTAGTGCATGAGGAGTCCAAAAATCTATTCCTTGTTTATGAACAGAAATCACGTAAATTTAAAGTTTATATTTGATTCAACAATAGATGTAGAGATAAATGTGTAGAATATAGAGATTTATCCCCCTTTTGGAATTATCAAAAAGATGGAATAATAGAAGTTATGAAAAGTGTAAATTTCAATAAAGAAAATAAGATCTAGTAAAAACGTAATGAAGAAAAACAAAAGCAACATCATTACCATAAAAAAGGAGTAATCACTGTTCTTCTTTACTAACTAGTATTCTCTTCAACTTTATTAGCAGCAGTAGAAGACAAAGCCATAGGAACTAAAGAGGAGGTAGAAGAAGGGAGTGAGCTGGTTGATAGAGAATGTAAATGAAGGAAATCAAAAATAGATGGAGCCAGATTAGGAGTAGTAGAAGTTAGAGGTAGGTGTTGATCAAGGATCACAGGTCTAATCTGAATTAGGGCCTGGTTGATAGACATAGTAGTGGAGGCTAGGGTAGAAGTGAAAGAAGGAAAACTATGCCCTAGAGGTTCATCCGTAGGAGAAAAAATTGATGTAATCTATACATAAAGGTAAGGCCTCAGAAGTTTGATGAAATCCGCAATGATCTCTTCACTATACTACATGGATTTCTCAAAATCATCCTTGTTTTCCATAAACATGACATTCTATCGAGTAAAAATTGTGAGCTTTTGGACTTAGTTCTTACAAGCTTGATTAATAGGAGGAATTATAAAATTTTCAACAAGATACTTGATATTATTTGTTATATCCATCTTAGAGAAGATTCTATTGAAGTATAACTCCACTTTTTGGAAAATCTCTTTCTGAGAATCATTAGAAATATTAGAATGGATTTTTACTCGGTCAGGAACTCTTCCACCATTCTTGAAAACATCATGTAAAGAATCTTTATTTAAGACACTAAGAACAGTCTGATGATCTTCCATGATCACTGTTCGGTGCAGGTCACTATCTAAAGAGGGTTGAGTGGATTGACTAGAGGCTTCAGAAGCATTGACCGCGGAGGTGAGAGATTTCAGTTGATTTAGTACTCTCTGCGGACACCCTGTATACTCATCAGTGATTTTGTTTAGACAAACCACAAGCTCTCGCATTTCTCTCAAAAAAAATTCCTTTCCACGACCTTTCCTACAAAATAAGATATCTGTGGCTTAATTTCAGAGACAAAATTTTGTGGGGTTTGAGGAACAACAGGTTCCACAGGATGAGAAACAATCTTTAATCTTGAATGCATCTCTTTCTACATGTCTTCAATCATACATCTTAGGGTATCCACTTCATCACCAAGAATTATATTCTAAACAATTACTTCCTGAATCTCATGATGCATTTTTGGATGTATTTTCCAAATAATTTTCTCCAACAATAATGAGGCATATTTCTCACTTAGATGTGACACAAGAGCAGGTTGAAAATTCATAACTTTTTCAACACCAGTCAAAAGGGTAACACAAAATTCCATTAAATCATCCTTACTCATAAAGGATGGTTGTATTGATAAATTTTATGAAATAGGGATTGATACAGACTCAGGTTCCTTCTCAATAGAATGATAGGGACATAATTCAGTTTGAACATAATAGAAAGTTCAAAGCCTTTTACTGAAACTTGATTAGAGTCATCCACATCATAAAAACTATGGAACTTATACCAAGTGTTTATAGGACTTGGAACTATCAGTTTTGGTTCTTCCGTAGATTCTATATTTGGGGTTTTCTCCTCCTCAATAGTTGCATCCTTCTCATGACTGATAATTCTGGGATCTTGATCCATTTCCACAGATTCGTCACGTATTTATTCTCTCATTTCCTGCCTAGCCATCTGAAAATCCAGCTCCTCCTTTCCTCAACTGAAGGAATGAATTCTGGAATAGATTTTTCCACTGGGTGTTCCTCAAGGTCATCTCCTTGAATAGCATATAATTCTTCTCCTATAGGTTCTTCTACAACATTTTTCTCAGTTTCTAGGATTGTAGAAATTATTTCAGCTTCAGGTTGAGCTTCCAGATTAACAACTTCTGTAGGAGTAGTGACTTATTTTTCACTTACCCCAAGGAGGATATGAGAACTATCTTCCTCAACAGAAACAGTTTCCTTGGGGGCACATTTGCCTCTTCATTCACTTTAGAAGAATATTCAAAAACCTCATATGGTTCCAAACTAGGATCAGGATTATCTTTTTGTCTTGAGGGATGTTCCATAGGATTGAATTTTTCATAATGTCTATCATTGTCTTCTACCCATGCCTTTTTTGAGGGGTTCCAATTTATCTTCATCATCATATAAGGGACTTTTGAAAGGCAGTACTCACAATCCTTTATAACTACATAATTAGGTCTAACCATACCTTTGGAAATAAGCATGGCTAAGATAAGACGAGAGTAAAGTAGGGAGTTTTACTTGGACGCAGCTTTGATTAGTTCACACATGTGGTAAATGATATACTTGCAAAGGTTTCTCTTTTTCCAATTTTTCATAAGGTGGATCAGAAACACATCCTAATATATCAGTTCAGAAAAATAACCTTTTCTTTGGCTAACCATATTCTGAATAAACATGTATAGAATTCTTGATTCTCCATCTAGTTCAGCAGCAATGGCTATCCTCTAGGTGCAATTTTCATTAAGGATTTCAAAGCATCTTCTAGATAAATGAATTTTGTTGAAGGTGGAGGTCCTCTTTGATAATCCTCATAGATGCCTTCATGAGGTATCCTAAGGCATGCATCCCATAACCTTGAAGATAATGATCATTTATACCCATTGATCTATCTTATCATAACAAATCCATCCTTAGACTCAAAGGATAAGGGAACATATTGATAAAACTAAGCAACTAACATTGGATAGATAGGTCTATCATCCTTCGAAAACCACCCTAGACAGCCTTTCTCTCTTAAAACATTCAGAACCAGATACTTACATGGCAAAATACCTTTGGGGAAAACCTCTTTCTCTGGTACGACAACTCGATTTACAAGATTTTGGTTTAGAGGTCCTTCGAGTTCTAGCTTAGGTGCAATATTATTCTTCATTGTGCTACGTTTCTCAGGAGTCAATGATGAAGGTTCTTTCATCCTGGGCATCCACCAATGTTTAGGGAGAGAGAGAAAAGGGTTGTAGGGTTGAAGAAGGATTCAAAATGAGTGAATAGAAGAAATCTTACATGAAGGATAAACAATACTTTCTTTATTTTATCATTTATGAATACCAAATGTCGTAAAATTAAATGTATAGGAAAACAAAAAATGTGAAAAGAATAACTACCGCGATATTGTTTTCAATTCATATATATTAATCATAAAGAATATTTAGAGTGAGATCATATAGGGTCTTTACAGAGATATAGAGAATGAATTTTACGATGAGACAGTAATTGAGTGTTATAGTGAGATAGTAAACATGAACTTTACGGTGAGAGAGAAAATGTCAGACATTAGTCATGAAGCACTAACTATTAGACCGTAATCATGAAAAAGTGATATATAAAAAAATAATACATTTACTTAAGATTTATCATGCCTAATTCATGCATGATGTAGTCTATTCTCTAAAAATTTAATGGTTTGGTGAAGATATCATAAAGATGATACTCATTACCAATTAATTCTAAAATGATATCACCTTTTTGATAATGATCTCTCAAAAAGTGATGTCTCACATCAATATTCATTGTCGTAGAATGTGAAACATGATTTTTCTAGATCTCAATAGCACTTGTTTTGTCACAGTTTATATGTATATGCCTGAATTGATATCCATAATCTAGTAACTTATGTTTCATCCACAAGATTTGTGCACAAAAACCGCCAGCATCTATGTATTCAGCTTCTGCAGTAGATAATGCAACCAAATTTTGTTTCATACTACACCATGATATTACTGACTTGCCTAAAAAGTGATATGTTTCAGAGGTTATTTTTCAATCTAATATACAGCCACCAAAGTCAACATAAGAATAACTTACTAATTGTAATGATTCTCCTCATGGATAGAACAGTCCTAAATTGGGTGTATGGTGAAGGTATTTGAAAATTCTATTTACAACAATTAAATGAGATTCCTTAGGATTTTATTTAAAATGAGAACACATACACACACTAAACATAATATCAGGTTGACTAGAAGTAAATTATATTAAACTTCCAATCATTCCTCTATAACTGGTTTGATCAACATATATTTTATCTTCATCAAGATCCATCTTTCAAGTGGTACTAATGGGAGTATAACTACTTTTAGTGCTATCCAATACAAAAAAATTAGAATATCCCTAGTATATTTAATATGAGTTAAAAAAAATCCATCATTATTTTGAATGGTTTCAAATCCATGAATGAATTTTAGTTCACCCATTAAACTCATTTCAAATTCTCTTTGAATCATTTTAGAAAAAACAAAACAAAAATAATGTTTTGAAGATCCAAAAATAATTTCATCTACATAGATTTGAAAAACTAATAAATCATTAGAAATTCGTTTTATAAAATGGGTAGGATCATCTATTCCATTTATAAAACCATTGGAAATAAGAAAAGTACTTAATCTATCATACCAGGCTCATGGAGCATGTTTTAAACCATATAAAGAATTGGAAATTTTAAATTTTTGATTTGGAAAATGAGGGTTTGTACATCTAGGGGTAGTTCAACAAAGACATCCTCAGTAATATAACCATTTAAGAAAGAACTCTTAACATCCATTTGATATAGCTTGATATTAATATGTGCAGCATAAGAAAGTAGGATTATGATGGCTTCAAGTCTAGCTACTAGTGCAAAAGTCTCCTCATAGTCAATTCCTTCATCTTGACAATTTCCTAGTGCAACAAATCTAGCCTTGTTTCTAACTATGTTACCAGATTAATCTAACTAATTTCTAAACATCCATTTAGTTTTTATAGTGAATGTGTCCTTAGGTATTTCAACAAGTTTTTGAACTTTTTTACATTCAAACTGATTAAGTTCTTGTTGAAAATCCATCACCCATAATTCATCATTAATAGCATCCTTAATGTTTTTAGGTTCAAGATGTGACAAGAAGACATGATGTTCGACCCAATTTCTACGAGAAGTTATAGTTTGAGTTCTTTTGTCTAGGTCTCCTACAAAAACATCTAAAGGATGATTCTTAAGAGTTCAAATAGTTCTAGAAAAGGAGGGACTAGTGATTTCAGGTTTATCGACAGGTCCAGGTTCATTGTGACTTGATTCTATAGTATTTCTATAACTATAAGTTTTCACAGATTATTCCACAAAAGTTTTTTAGGATTTTGAATTAATGTATAGATTTGATAGATCATCCTCCAGGTTCTCTAGAATTGTTTTACGCTCATGTGGATCTGTTTCCTCAAATTTGACACGGGCAGATTCTTCCTCACATTTAGTTCTTTTACTGAACACTCTATAGGCTTTAGTAGACATGGAATATCCTAACAATATACCTTTATCACTCTTGAATGAAAATGTTTCATGATTTTCATTATTATTAAGAATAAATAATTTAATTCCAAGAACATTGAATTAGTTATCCTTGGGTTTTCTTTTATTCCATTACTCATAAGGAGTCCTCTTAATAATTTTTATAATTAAACCTCAATTGATTATGTATCATGCTGTATTGACAGATTTATCCCAAAAATATATAGGTAGGTCATATTCACTATGCATTGTTCTAGATATCTCTTATAAGGTTCTATTTCTTCTTTCTATAACTCTATTTTGTTGAGGTGTTCTAGGGCCAAAAAAATTGTGATTATAACCATTTTGTGAGAAAAAGGATTAAACTAGTGATTTTCAAACTCATGGCCATGATCTCTTCTTAAGGATTTAATTCTAAGTCCACAATGATTTTCTTTAGACATGGAACATTTAGAAAAATAAGAGCTGGCTTCACTTTTGTGAGCCAGAAAGAATGTCCATGTATATTGAGATAACTCATCTACAAGAACATAAATTTAGTGCTTCCCATATAAGCTAGGAACTCTAGATGGTCCAAATAAATCCATGTGAACCAGTTCTAGAGGTTGAGAAGTTGACACTTATTTCTTTGGATTGAAATAATCTTTGTGGGGTTTTCCCTTTTGATAGGGATTACACACTTTTTCATTGGGAATCCCATGTTTGGGTAAGTCTATAACTAAGATTTTTCTAGTTAGATTTCTAAGATATTGAATAATGTAGTGTCCTAGTCTCCTATGCCGGATCCAAGAAAATTTATGAAATACACTTAAACATGAATCATTTTGAGAAGCTATGGAATCTAAGTTAAGAGAGTAAACATTTTAATTTCTTAAAGCAGAAAACACTATTTCATCTTTAGAATTAAAGATATTGCAAGAATCATTTTCAAATCTAACATGAAATCCATCATCACATAATTTTGAGATACTAATAAAATTATATTTTAGTCCATCAGTATACTGTACTTTAGAAATTAAAATTGGGTTAGAGATACCGATTTGGTCGAGGCCAATAATCATTGCTTTGGATTTGTCACAAAAAGTGACATGTCCTCCATCTATTTTGATTTGATTCATGAAACATGATTAGTATTATTTCATGTGCCTTTAAAATCCATTGTCCAAGTACAATAAAATTTTACAGGAACTCTTTAATTCGTTTTCCTAGAAAATTATTAAGAAAAAACAGATTTTGGTACCCATACTTGTATGGGTCTAATAATATTAGTAATAAGTGCTTTGGGAACCCATATTCACCTCATAGCTTTCCTAAAATAATTGAGTAATGTTTTGTTAAATAATATCTATTCAGTCCAAGAAAACTTAAAACAGTAGAATGTGTATCATTAATTGATTTCAATCCAGAACTAGGAGTAAAACTATATTTCCTAGATCGTGAAACAAATTTTGTTGTACTCATATTTTTTTCAAGGTTTATAATCAATTATAGTTTTTTATT
Source organism: Viscum album (assembly GCA_963277665.1). Taxonomy (NCBI): domain Eukaryota; kingdom Viridiplantae; phylum Streptophyta; class Magnoliopsida; order Santalales; family Viscaceae; genus Viscum; species Viscum album. Next base: position 1,479,429,174 of record OY728136.1, read on the forward strand.
TAAGGGAAATTTTTTTCCTAGAATTTGAGTAAGGGTATTCTTCCCATTGTTAAACTTTTCAACGTCATTAATTAATTTCTCATTAGACATTTTTAATTCATTGTTCTCTTTGATCAGTTGAGAATTTTTCTCTTTTTCAGTTGTGAATTCATATTTAATAGTCATAGTGAGAGAAAGTTATTTCTTCAATGATTTGTATTTTTCATTTAGTTAATTGAATTTTTCTTCAAGCATGTAACAGTATTCAAACATTTCTTCATTATTCATGTTTTCAGAGTCACTCTCATCTGCAGAATAGAATAAATTAAGTATAAGAGAATCCAGTTTAACCTTAGATATGTTTGTTATAAAATAAAAATTGGATATGTTTTCCTGTTCATAATGTGATGTTTCTGGTTTGCTTGAACTGCCCTTAGAAGCACTCCAGGTTTCTTTCATGGCATTTTTATACTTCATGTCTGTATCCTCATATCTATTTTTATACATGAGATTTAGACAGTCTTCCTTGATATATCCTTTATGCTTACATTCATAGCAGAAAATTTCATCAGCCATGTCAGTTCTTTTCGATTCCTTCATCAAATTTCTTTTTTGGTCATATTTTCCATTGAAGTTAGTATTTTCTAAAAATATTATTCTTCATGTCGAATCATTAAATTATTTTGGCTAATTGAGCCATATCCTCATCCTTATATGATGATGATTGTTCACTGGTGATGCTTTCTACAAAAGATTCCAGTTTCCCATTGTCTTTGTGTTTAGAGGTGGTGGTATTTAATGATTTCCTCTTTGGTTCATCCTCCTCATCCTTGTTGAGTTTTAGTTATTCTTCATACATCATTACTTTCCCAATGAGTTCTTTTATAGGTGTCCTACTGATGTCACATGATTCTCCAATAGATACAGAGGTTCCCCTCTATCTATTAGGTAGATATCTTAGGATTCTCATGATTTTTTCCTTGGTGGTGACTTTTCTTCCAAAAGAGATAATTGTGTTGAAAATATCAATTAACATAAGATTCATGTAAGAAATAGGCTCATCGGGTTTCATTTTAAAATTATCATATTTTATAGTATAAGTATTAAGTCTCATTCTTTTATACAAGATGTTTCATCATGTGAGACAGACCGGGTATTCCAAATATCAGGGGTAGTTTTACAAGAAGAAATTTTATAGAATTCTTAATATCTTAAAGAGTAGTATAAAGCCTTCATAGATTTTCAATTGTTATTGTAGGCATCTTTGGTAGGTTCATCCCATGTGATTCTATCATTAGAAATAATATTATATTCATCTATAATGGAAGATTAAATTTCAAAACTCATACTCGTTAAATGCATTTTCATTTTAATTTTCCATTGTGCATAGTTGGTTCCATTAAAGAATGGAGGTCTGTTGTTTAAAGCACCTTCAAATCTATTATCCATAATAACAGAATAAGTATAAAGAGCTACAAATTTAGAATTAACAAAAATTTACAGATCAATAAGGTTCAACTAAAATCACAGTTGAATAATATTAAAAACAATCCTAATAAAAAACCTCTAATACCAAATGTTGGTCATAGTTGATTACATAAGAGGGTAGGGGTGAATTGAGAAACCAAAAAAAATTCTGTAAAAAGTATTTTCCCCAAATATTAGATACATCCCAGTTAATCATGGTTATACTATTATAAGAGATTGACTATTTAAATAGTTTCATAGAAGATTGATTAATTCTCAATAAACTTAATGTCTATTATTAAAGTTACTTTTGAAGAAATTCAATTAAGACAAGAAAGTTATAACTTCTTTCCAAGACAAACTATCAAAATGAATGTAATGATATCTTAGTTATATATAAAAGTTTTAAAACAGAGAAAACTAATGTAATCATCACAACGTATATGAAAGAAGTGGTTCTATCTCAAGTCGAGAACTAATTCACTCCACTTGGTGATCACAAGCCACCATGTAGTTTATATAAATAATATTTGATCCAAACCCATGATCTGGGTTAACAATAGTACAGAGTACTATCCAGGACACATAGGGACCTCTTCCCCAGTTTTTGTTGGTATAGACTACTAGGCCACACATGGACCTCTTCCACACTTATCAGTGGATATACAGAAGAGTAAAAGAATGTATGAGTAAGGATATCTTGTATCCTTCAATTTGATGCAGGAGAAAGAGTGTGTAATTATTATAATACACACTCCGATCAAAATATAATAAAAGGATACACAATAGTTTAGTAATATTGAGATAGGTTTAGAAGAGCTCTGAGTGTTAGTATTTGTAGATCTGGACTTCTGAGATGAAGTAGATATAGAACTAGAGTCCTTGTTGGGAAAACAGAGTGTCACAAGATAGCAATATTAGTGTGTGTTCTTTGAGATGTTAGACAGTGCGAAGATGTTCTCAGGATTCTAGTATGCTTCATATAATAAAGTTATATACAATAATCCATTATTCAAAAATTTCTCTATGTGTGTTCTTCGTTGTCGTGCAATTCCTACAATATTTTTCTCCCTCGCATTGTAACTTGTTTATGGTCCACCCTACTATTTCATCTTGGAGTGCATGTGTTGGGGCAGACATTTTTCATGTATTCTTCATCTCATACCTCGTATTGTCCGATTATTTGTCTAAAAAGAATAATTAATTATGTCAGTACATTAAAATCTTCAAATATGACCATTAGAGTTTAAAATGAAATACGAAAAAATATATTTGGAAACAGTGTCCTAGTAGGTCATGGAAATGGTGTCTCCTTCACACTGTGTCTGTATTGGTCACGGTGTCAAAAAGTCACAGTATCTCACGGTAATGGTGTCTCGTGGTCACGATGTCTTATTAACGGTGTCTTGTTCACGGCGTCTGGATGTCACGGTGTCTTGTCCTTCATAGTTTCTGATCATTCACAATGTCTGATTGTTCATGGTGTGTGCAAGTTCACAATGTCTGCTTGTTCACGATGTCTGTATGTTCACAGTGTATGCTTCTTCACGGTGTCTTAGACTTTTCAATATAACAGTATTCAGACTTATGCAATGATGATCATAGAATGGATTAGACTTAATCATTTGTCAATGAAGATATTATAAATGTAAATCAAGGATAGTATAAAGTAGTTAAAATGAATGTAGAGAAATTAAGATCATGAATGGCTCTTCTTAAAGCATGAGAATAATTTAAACAATAATTCACATGATTTGATATAATTTACAGGATTTGACTAGGTTGAATAGGATTTGTGATCGTTAAAATATGATTAGTACATGAGGAGTCGAAAAACATAGGAATAGACACATGATTATAATGAATATTGATTCCAGTACTAACCCTTCTATCAATTCACGTTATTTATATCCAAATCTATTAACATCACATGATCTCAATGATTATAATTTAATACTAATCATAAATGTGATTGATGTTATAAAAAATATATATTTTGTGTTCTCAATGAAAAAAATGCATCACCTATATAGGATTTCATGTACTCCACATAGGACATAAAATTTCATCTTAACATGAAAAAGGGTCTTAATTATTTGATATGTGGGGTTTCTCTTTATAAATACTAATTTAAAATCTATTGATAATTTTTATGGACATTATAGTCTATGTTATTTGACTTCATCTAGAATATATATCTATTAATTTTAAAGGAAATACATGTGATATTTCATCATGTGATAGGATTTCTAGGACATTAACTTCTAATAGTTTAATTTATATATCAAACTGTTCAATTCAAGGTCATAGTAATTTTTTAAAGCCTTAGAATTATAAATTATTCCTATATATCCACATAAAATATTTAAGATACTAATCATTTGGGTCATTAATTCATCAATTTAAACACATTCTTATATTTAGAGGTGGTATAAAATATACAATCAAATTTAAAACTATTAATCATTGGAATATATCTCACCATATTATATTTTTATGATAAACCCATTTTAATTTATTCGAAAAATCTACTAACACATTCTTAGTTCAATAATGAAAAAATATATCAACTTGGAATTAAATTTAAATCCACTAACAATAATATTAATTATTCTAGTTTAACAAATAATTATAATTTCTCATAGAATTTTAAATCCAATATGTATGATTTATAAAATTAAATATAAAATTTAGAAGAAATATTTTTCCATTTATTCCACCCATAAGTGAATGTGTTATCCATAAAAAATTGATAAACATTCCATTAAATGAATTAAAAATCTCTAAAAAAATATAATATATTATGCTTAATAAACAACATCGATGGATACTTTATTAGTAGACCTAATATTATTACTATTGCAATGGACATAGGATATTATTCAATAAGGATATGGGGTAAAATCAGTTCCTTATATATATTTTTAAATTAATATTACAATTTAAAATGTTTCTCACATTATTAACTAATATTAATGGATTCAGTCGATGATGTACAAATTTTATTCCATATGTGTTACTGAAATAAATGAAAAATATACACATAAAATGTAATGGGGATTTCAAAATGTTGAATCATTCATAAATTAGTCAATTCTTCTATTTGGAGTTATTTATATCCCATTTATGATGGATATGTTACTTATTCAATATGAATTTGAAAAGGATGAATAGGATTAGAAATGTACAAAAATTTATTTTTATTTCATGATATTTCAAATTCTACTATGAAAATTGAAAATGATATCATCAATTTAGATGATTATAAATACAATTTACATTATCATATAAAATGATATATATTGATCATTGTTTGAAAAAATTGAGAATTCATTTGTTTAGTGGATGTAAATACTCACAATAGAAATTTCTTGAGTACCTTGAAAATTCCAAATGATGAATGAATATAATCAATGGTTAAATAATAGTATGATTAACATACTATGAAAATTATTTCTTCTTAAACATAGTGAGAACCCAGTGCAGGAAAATGAAACCTAAATGCATCATGTTTGTGTTCCACATACAAAATATTGATAGTCCTTGAAAAATATGTAAGTCAAAGGACTGAAAATTCAAAGAGTGTTGCTCCTCAATCCTTGTTGCTTCTACTCTACCATTTTTGTAGTGTTTTATAATATATATTCTTATTAAATCTCTCTATGAGTAAATTTCAACTTCAAAGTGAAATATTTCATTTGTCCCTTACTAAAATGCACCATTTATTTGTCATTTAAATCTACTATCGTCCAATAACCATGACTGAATACCAGTTATATATAATACATAACAAGTTTCATATATCGAAAATTGATAAGATTGTAAATCCATTAAAATTATAATGTGACATTATATATATTATTAATGTTCTAAAAAATCCAAATCACTCTATTTCATATTAAAAAAATTATTTTATGCCCTCTTGGAAACAACAGTTGGTTGTTGATGAATTTTTATACATAAACGTATTTGGATATAAATTTTATTATCACAATCTCTTGGAGTTTTAAAATTCATATAATGATTACTAAAACATTTATTTTCAAAAAACTGAAATTTTTTATACCATTTTGATCCACTTTTTTCAAAAATAAAAAATTTGTCTTATAATTGATATTTTTTATTTGTTTTATAAACCTTTTTTTAATCTAATCTTATTAGATGAAAAATTTTGTAGAAGCCTCTTATTTATCTGAAATATCATATATAATTTTAATATATATTTAAAATTTTCCAGAATTTTATTGATGAATAAACTAGGAATGTTTAGTTTGGATCCAATTGATAAAACCTATAATGATGAATTTATTAAATGTTAAACTAATTTTGACCATCTGACTAATAAAATGATATTTAGAAACAAAAAATATATATTTAGGTGATTCCCCGCATGTTATAATTCTTAAATAATTGGAATAAATTTTCTAGTTTTTTAGGGAATTATCAAAAATACATAATGACATTATTAGATGATATAATATAGACTTATATGGAACAAGAATAATTTTTTAGTTTAACTACTAGTTATGTGAGTAACCAGCTTTTTTATTCTTCATAGTTGATGAGTGTTTTAATAATCCATAGTACATATCATAATATTTTTTTCATTCGTAATTTATATCACATATTATATGTATCATTGAAAATACATGAATTTTAAAATAAAATATTATAAAATAGTAACATTGAAATGATGAGATGAAATTGAAGATTCCACCCTCTATACTATGTAACTAAGTAAATTAAGATCACCAAAATAATAGAAAATATTGTATAAAGAATTCAAATTTATGTGATCCTTGTAACATAGTCACTAGTTTTTTTGATGGATTTTTATGAAATCTACATCACTGTATTGAAATGAAGAAATACATAATCTAATGGGATTATTTAAATTCCCTTTGTATACCTTCACAAAATCATCAATTTTTAATACTCTTCTATCAGAAAGTATAATGAAAATTATATTTATATTCGTAGATAATTGATAGGAATATATTCTATCGTTCTAGGAAAATTATATCATTTCCCAAAATATATAATATATTCTGAAATTCCTATTGGGTTTTTAAAGGTATTACAATTTTCCCAACATCATTTTTCTTGTATTTTAATGTGTTCTGTAATATTGATATACTAGATAATATTTAAAAAAATTATTACTCCATTATACACCACATACAATCCATTTATAAATAGATTCTGTATGATATATATTTGATAAATCACTGTATAATTTATCCTTATATCCATTATTCTACAATTTTAAAAGTATTATATTTGATCAAAAATACTTCCTATGTGAATTATATATTGATAAAATATATATATATCCAAAAAAATCACTACTTATTTATATTTAGTTAAAGATCCCATTCCTACTACGTTATTTAAAAATAATAACTAGTTAAGTACATGATTATAATAAATAGAATTGGAAGTATATAAATAAAATATATTCATTATAAATCATATAATGAAAATAAAAACTTACTAGTTAAGGAATTTCAATTATTTAGTATATTTTTCTGTTATTTATGAAAAATTTTGAAATTTTAAAAAATAATATTAATTAAAATAAATTATATCCCTATAAATTATATGGATCCTAAAACATTCCTTGAAATTATTTGGGGTCTATTGTTTTCTATAATTTATATTTTAAAAAATACATTAAATTGAATTATATTTGAATTTATGTGAGTCCATATAAAATTATTTCTATAAATTCATTTTAAATACATATAAACATTGAAAAGCTACATTTATTTACCCTTAATGATAAAAATATGATGTTTAAAAATTAATCCATCATATCAGATGTCTCTATAAAGATAATAATATAAGACTTCTATACAATATTTTTGGAAAATTTATAAAAATTACAAAAATGAATTGAAACTCTCAAAGGAGGCTTTCAATTAGTTTTAAAAAATTATTTTTATTATGGATTATCTTTTTATCAATAAAAAAATTTCCTTTTCCACACCTAAAATGATCTCCATATAAAAACATTTTAGCAGTAACATCGATCAATGAATCCCTAGATTTTGTTGTAATATCTAAAATAAAAATTTAGTAGATATATTTGTAACGACCCAAACATTCATATAGGAAATTTCTCTTGATATAATTAAATGTCATATTATGGTTTTATAAAATTAGAACGTCATTGGTTTTATATTTATAAATTTTAAAATACCCTTATGAATTGTGACCATTGCTAATATAGCCATTTAATAGTGATCACATGATTAGTATAAATATAGGGCTTTACCAAATCCAATTTACTCAGAAAAAGGAAGTGATGGCCTCATCTGGTATACTTTCCCTTTACGAAGCCCATTTTTTGAACTCTTATAGAAAATGGTGTCATTGGGCTTCACTCTTGACCAATCCCACGCTGAACATGAACACATCATTCATGAGCAGAAGCGACAACGAGAGAAGTGGAAATTAATAGAGATTACCACCCGAGCAATGTTATCTGAACCACCCCAAGAGTCTGTCACCATCGCACACCATACCCTTCAATATTATTCACTTTTCATAAGGTATTATGTAACAAGACCCAAAAAATATGACTATGTACATTATTTTTTTATAAAGAATTTGCATTAATTTTATTATAGTCTCATTGTAAATAGTTTTTAATCCACAAATAGTATTTTTAGTTAATATTTAACTAGGAAATATATTTTGATGAATTAATGGATTTTTTAATTAAATAATATTTTAATAAAATAATATTTCTATTAAATATAAATGATCATATAATTTTATTAATGTAATTGTAAATTTTATTAAGGCTTGGAAGCTGTTTTTCTCAAAACCCAGAAATTTTCAATAAATATCAGATTTTATTTTAAAAGTAAAAAAACATATTTATAAAATTATTTACATAAAATGAATATTATTTTTGGAATCAGGATGTCTAAATTATACAACGGGGAATTTTTCATATTTTTTTAAGACAGTCAAATTTATTACTAAAAATGAAATTCCATATAAATATATAATGTTTATTATGGAATCATAATGATCCAATAGTGATGTAATAAAATACTATAAACATTATTTGTGGCCAATATATGTTTTACCATTAAAATAATGTGATTTTAGATTTTTTTGATTTATTTTTCAATGCTTTAGTAGACCCTTCATGGCTTAAAAAACATTTTGTCATTTTAGATTGTTTTCCTTGAGAGTGTGACTCCCCTCCACATAAGATAACCTATTATTTTAAAATTTTCGTCCATTGGATTTATAAAATATTGTTTTCAACTCCACTTTGGAAAACCCATGGGAAAAACCATGGACTGGTTTATGGGTTTGATTAGTTTAATGTGAGGTGTCCCAAACATAAATAATAAATATTTCCCTCTCATTTCCTATACAAACCCACCCAAGAACCAACTTCATCATCACTAAAATCCTTTTAAGTTCCACCAACCCATTCCATAATATCTCTATAATCCTCCCAAGGTTCCCCAAGCTCCCAATAAGCCTCTATCAAGCCTCTACCATGCCTTTGGTATCACACTTCCATGTAAGGGATTTCTTCCATTCTCATTTATGTCCATTTTTTTATATGTATTGATACTACTTTTTTCAATTAAAAATGTCAGTGTATGATTTCTCACCTCCAAAACACTTCCCTCTTTATGTTTGGATGATGGGATACCCATTTCTCTTTCATTAATTCCTCCCATTTACACATGTTACCATGCCAAAATTCAGTGAGGGATTTCTCTGTCCTCTTTTACCTCCAGGTATTTGTATTGTATTATGCATCTAAATTCTATTACATTTATTGAGAAATGAATCTATATGATCCCTTTACTTTCCACTTCAATTACATATTATGAGACACCCTTTTCTCTCTCCTCAACAATTTTTATGAATCTTTATGTCATGTGGTTATGCTGTAGAAATTGCACCGTGTTTTTTCATGCCATGATCATTGTGTAGTGAATACCATACCCATGTTGATATCAAGGGTATTAACCATTATGAACATATACATATTAAATTATACTTTCCTTTATTTAATCCACATTACATAATCTTGGAATAACTTATTATGTTGATTGATTCCATGTTATATGATACATGTGGCACACTTATTCATGAAATCAAATGTTTAAGAAAGGTGTTCCCTAATAGTGATCCAATGCATTAGGTAAACTATTGTATCATGTTACATAATGTGAAATGAGTGTTGACTCATTCTAATTCAAGTGGAATGAGTGTTTACTTGTGATTCATGAGTAATGAGGGTTTACTGATGCTCCATGTGCAAGGAGCCCTGGCTCATGCTAGTTCCATGTAAAGTGTTGTTACAACATTTCCATGTTATGATTATCATTCTTTATCATACCTTTATGTCCATGTTTCTCTTGTACTACATTGATATGCCTATTGTCTAACATGTATTTTATTCCTCATGTTATTCCATGTTTATTCCCTTACTAGGATATATTTCTCGCCCTTTTCTCATGCATTTCTTCAGGGTATCCCATGCAATACCAAGTACGAGGAAATGTTGTGGACATGTAAAGGATGTTTTCCATAAGATGTTGTGTTCTATGTTTTATGTTTTTACATAATGGTCCTAAGCCCCCAAGTCACTAGACCTATTTATCATCCATGATGTATCATGTGAATTTTTTATGTAAAAAATTGGGTTTATGTGTGTAATAAAGAGAAGGGTTGTTATAGTTGGAATCAAAGGATAGGTTTAGTTATTTTAGGGACTATGATTAGAAAACCATAATGAAGACATAGAGACGAGAATAGGTTTTATAAAAACATCCCTATTTATTATTGAGTATTGAGTTAGTGGTTTATCAAGAAAATACATCCATGTCTGGATACGAGCAGGTAGATGGGGCTCTGGCACAAATATATCCTAGGGGTAAAACCCAAAAACACCGATTTGAGCTAGACTCGAACAGGAACTGGTGCATAACAACGGGCCTTGCTAAAATATTGGTTAAGACATATTTGAGAAATATGCTTTGGTAAATTCAAAATCTTAGTATAACCCCTTATTAAGGGAATTAAAAAAATTCCCCTATGAATACATGTTAGAAATTAGATCATGGATAGCATAGATTGAAGTCGATGGTTCATAAGTTATGGAAATAAAACTTATTTATAATTCTTCAGTTTTTTCATGGGATTACCATTTATGTGTTACCCATAAATTTCCTTTTACAACAGCTAGTGGCCGGTAATAGGAGGACTCGGGCTAACGACTGATGTGAAGATCAAGGGGATGATTGTGCTAATGAGATTCCCAATATGATGGGAGCGGGAATCATGATCATTGTCATGATTCCATCTCAATTAACTTAATAATTGAATATAAAAATTGGGTCAAGATGAACTTTTAACCCCCCTATGAAAGAACATGTCACTATTGAGTGCTTCTAGAGATAAATGTATCCTAATTTTAATGGATCATTCGATCCCTCAATCATTAAAAGGTAGATCAACTCAATTGGAAAGATCTTGTCCATCCATCAATGTTCTGAACAAGAAATGGTTCTCCTCGATACATATCATATGGATGTTTATCTGATCATTGGTGGATGTTGGTCAAAAGTACAAAGCCTCAGGATGAGATCGAGGCACTGGAAAGGAAGTATTTTTGGAATATTTTTTTCAATAAATATTTTCTGCATACCCTCTGACATAATATTGAAAGGAACTATTGTTACCCACAAGAAAAAATACGACCAATATTTTGGGGTGTACGAGGCAATTTTCACAAGTCTTTCACAATACACCTTCAGCTTTGTCGTTATCCCAGAATACATGTTTGACAGTATCTTTATTTGGCTGAATCCTAGCCAACATGAAGCAATGGTGATCTATGACTTCAAATACAATTATTAAATTGTCCTATGTGCTGTCAAGGTTGAAATAGAGATTAGAGATTATCAAGATAATCATGGGGATGAGTAGCGTAAGGTTGAATTCAATGTTGGTTGTCCGATTGATAAATCTAATAGTGCTAAGAGGATCCAGAAACCCACTTGAAAAAGGTGTAGAAAGAAGAACCATAGAAATTTCATGAAGGGACCGAGGAAATGCTTTAGGTTTGGAAGAGAAGGGCACCTAACTATTAATTAATGACATGAAAAATCTACAGCTACTGAAGTGCAGAGGAATGCTCTGTTCTAACCTCAACTCGTTCTTCATTGCTATAACTGCAATGAGCCTGGGCATCTTGCAAATCAATTCCCTAAGACAAGGGTTTTCGGAGGAAACCAAAGACCTCCAATGTAGCAAGGGTGACATTCTTCCATCAAAACTGCCGATGTGAACCCCGACAATAAAGTGGTGATAGTTACACTAGTTTTTCATTCAAAAATAGAAAACATAATTTTTGATTCAACTTCTACGCATTCTTTTATAAACCAAATTTTTAGTAGAACAATACCATAACCATTACAAATCATGGAAGTAAATATGTTGGGTAGAATGGAAAATGGGGAAGTCATTGTATCCCATAAATATAACTCCTCCCCTATCCTAATCTGTGGATTGAATTTCCCAGCAAACCTCTTCATGCTGCCTGTGGTGGAATTTGATGCAATTCCTTGCATGGACATGATTTCTTTATTTATAGCCAACATAAATTCTCGTGTGAGGGAAATCACTATCCATGTGGAGAATGGACCCTCCCCCTTCAATTATATACAAGTGAAAGGATGAAGATGAATATATATTAACTCCATCATCTCAAGCTTGGATATTACTACCCTATGAGCATGCATATCTGGCTCAGATGATTGAGTCTATGGTGGAAACCACTCTTGGATACATGCCTATTGTGAGGGAATTAACTGATGTGTGTTACATGAAATTGACTAGTCTTCCTCCTAGAAGAGATGTTGAATTCTCAATTGACCTTATACATAGGGTGTTTCCAATATCCATGTATATGTATTGAATGGCTATTGTGGAGCTTTAGGAGATGAAGTAACAACTACAGGAAAATCTGGATAAAGGGTTTTACACCCAAGTGCTTCACCATGCAGTGCTTCAGTCCTCTTATTCAAGAAGAAAAATGGGTCAATGGGCCTTTGCATCGATTATCATGAGCTTAACCGAATCACAATAAAGAACAAGTATCCTCTTCCATGAATCGATGACTTGTTCAATCAGCTGGGTGGATCTCAATACTTCCTCATAGAGGATTTGTGGTCAGGATATTATCAAGTAAGGGTGAAGAAGAAAGATATCCCCAAGACTGCTTTTTGTATAAGATGTGGGCACTATGAATTAATAGTAATGCCTTTCAGACTCACTAATTATCCAGAAATATTCCTGGACTTGCTGAATAGAGTCTTTATAGATTACCTCGACAAATTTTTGGTAGTCTTTATAGATGATATTATGATATACTCCAAAACCATGGAGGATCATGAGGAGAATCTAGGGACTGTACTAGAGACTATACGGAAGGATAATCTCTATGTAAAGTACATCAAATGTGAGTTCTAGTTGAAGGAGTTCTCATTCTTGGGCCATATCATCACAAGAATTGAGATATCTACAGATCCCTCCAAAACAACTTCAATAGAGGGATGGACGAGGGAAATATCGGTAATAGATATCTGTAGATTCTTGGGGGTAGCTGGATATTATTTAATATTTGTGATAAATCTCTCATGATTGTCCTACCCACTATCCATGATTTCTCGGAAGTGAGTAAACTTATCTTTGAGTGATGAATGCAAGGAAATATTCAAGGAGTTGAAAATAATTCTTATCCTAGTGCCCATGCTCACTTTACAAACAAGTGGAAAACATTTTGTGGTATTCATCAATGCATCAAAGTAGGGCATGGGATGTGGGTTGATGCAAAATGAAAAATTCAATGCCTATGCTTTAATATAATTGAATGTTCATGAGCAAAATTATCTAACACATGATTTGGAGTTTGCTGCGGTTATCTTCGCTTTAAAAATTTGGCGGCATTTTCTCTTTGGGGAGAAATGTGAAATATATACGGACCAAAAAGCCTCAAGTATATATTCACATAAAAAGAGTTGAAAATGAGCCAATGAAGATGGTTAGATATGATTAAAGACTATGACTGCTCAATCCATTAACACCCTGGGAAAGCAAACACTGTGGCAGATGCTCTTTATAGAGAAGACTCAGTGATTCTATCGCTGATGAGAATTGAAAAGGATCAAATCTTCTTAGATTTGTTATATATTGACATGGGAATCATAAAGAAGGGAAAATCATCAATCCATTCACAAATAACTGTACAATAATTTTTTTGGAAAGGTTAAAGTATGCTCAAAAGGATGATGTGGTAATTCAGAAGAAAGTGGAAGCTCTTAGAAAATAGAAATCCTTGGAGTTTATTGTTAATGAAGAAGGAATTGTGATATTCAGGATAATATTAGGTGTTATATCAAGTCTATAGAGGAAGAATGAAATTTTGGATGATTCAAATTGTTCAAAATTCTCTATTCACTTAGGAAAGACAAAGATGTATTGAGATCTCGGAGATAATTATTGGTGGGATAATATGAAGAATAAGATCGCTGAGTATACATCAAAGTGTCTGGTCTGTTAGCATGTGAAGACAGAGAGGTAGAATTCTAACCGGATGATGCAACGATTGCCTATACTAGCATGGAAATAGAAGAACATCACCGCGGACTTTGTCACCAGACTTACAAAGACATCCAAATGCAACAATGCAATATGGGTTGTTGTGGATTGTCTTACAATGTCTATACACTTCATTAAAATTTGGGAGGATTTCTCATTGGATCAACTCACAGAGATATATATGTGAGAAGTGATAAGGCTGCATGGAGTACCACTATCTATTGTATCTGATCGAGATCAAGGAATCATCACCTTGTTTTGGAAGAGTCTTCAACATGCTATAGATTCTGAACCGTACATCAGTACGACATATCATCCTCAAATTGATGTCCAATCTGAGTGAACTATTAAGACACTGGAGGCTATGTTAAGATCATGTTCTATGGACAAAAATGGAGGGTGGGACCAACATCTTCGACTAGTCTAATTCTCCTACAATAATAGTTTCCACTCAATAATTTGAAAGGAAACTTATGAAGCCTTGTGTGGGAAGAGGGGCAGAACACCAACATGTTGGGATGAAGTTAGTGAACGTAAGCTTCTAGGACCAGAAATGGTCGAAGAAATGGAAAACAATGTGAAAAAAATTCAGCAGAATATCAAGGCAGCCCAGAGTCTACAGAAGAGTAATACAGATAACCGTCGATGAGACCTTCAGTTTAAAGATGGAGACATGGTATTTCTATGCATATCTCTATGGAATAAGGGTTTGAGGTTCGGAAAGAAAGGGAAGATAAGTCTTATATACATTGTCCCCTTCAAGATTCTTGATAATGTTGGGGATGTGGCCCATAAACTAGCACTTCCACCTACCATGGACAAAGTACATGATGTATTTCATGTGTCCCTAGTAAGGAATCACATACAAGACCCTTCACATGTAATCTCTTTAGTGGTAGTATAGTTAGAAGATGATATTTCTTATGAATAGAAATAAGTGGAGATCATAGATAAAAAATTCTACAGAATAAGACAATGCCCCTCGTCAAGGAGTTGTGGAGAAACCAAAAGATTGAAGAAGCGATGATGGAATTGGAGGACAGGATGAAGTAGATTTACCCTCATCTATTTTAGTGTGGGAAAAGGAAATTTCACGGGAGAAATTGCTTAAAGGGGGGATTATAACGACCCAAACATTCATTAATGTAAATATATCTTGATCTAATGAAATGTATTATTATGGTTATATACAATGTGTAATTAATTTGATTTATGTATCTGGATTTTAAAATACCATTATGAATTGTGACCGTTTCTAATATATATGTTGAACATTGATCGCATGATTAGTATAAATATAGGGCATTAACAAATCCAATTTACTCAAACAAAGGAAGCGATGGCCTCATCCAGTAGACTTTCCCCATACGAAGCCCATTTGTCAGAGCTCAGAAAGGAGGTGGCATCATTGGGCTGCACTCTTGACGAATCCAAAGCTGAGCATGAACACATTAAACTTGAGCGGAACTGACTACAGGAGAAGTGGGAAGTTAATAGAGATTACCACCCGAGTGATGTTATCCAAGCCACCCCAAGTGTTTGTCCCCATCACACACCTTACCCTTCAGTTTTATGCGAGTGTTATAAGGGGTTATGTAACAAGTCCCATGAACTATGAAAAAGTATATTCTTTTTTTGTAATGAATTTTTATTCATTTTATTAATGTTACTTTGTAAATAGTTTATAATGTAAAAATAATATTTTTAGTTAATATACAACTAAGAAATATATTTTTATTAATTAATGGATTTTTAAAATTAAATAATATCTTAATAAAATATTATTATTATTAAAATAATTTTTATTAAATATGAATGACCATATAATTTTATGAATGTAATTGTAATTTTTATTAATGTTCGAAAGCATTTTTTGTCAAAACACATTAATTTTTTATAAACATTGGTTTTATTTCAAAAAAATCACATAAATATAAAATTATTTAGGTAAAATGAATATTATTTTTTGAATGAGGACGTCAAAATTATCCCATGGTTATTTTTTCATAATTTTCCAAGACAGTAGAATCTTTGGGTAAAAATTAAATACCATTTAAATATATAATGTGTTTTAGGACATCATAATGAACCAATAGTGATGTAATAAAATACTATAAACATTAGGTCTGGAAAATATATGTTTTAACATTAAAATAAATTGATTTTATATATTTTCGATTTATTTTACAATGCTCTACTAGACCCCTTAATGCTTATAAAACATTCTGTCTTTTTAAATAGTTATCCATTAGAGTGTGACTCACCTACACATAAACAACCCTATTATATTAATAATTTCATCCATTGGCCTTATAAAATATTTTTTTCCAATCCTCTTTGAAAAAATACATGGGAAAAAACCGTGGGCTGGTTTGTGGTTTTGATCAGATTTATGTGAGCTGTCCCAAAACTAAATAATAATGAATTCCCTCTCTATACCTATATAAACCCACCCAAGCTCCCTATTTTTATTCAGTCAACGACATTGTAGTTATACTAACCCCTGCCATCCTATCTCTAGAATCATATAATGGTTTCCCATTTTACCAAGAATCCTCTCTCAAGACACTCCCAACCCTATGGGATCACACTTCTAAGTGAGGGATTTCTTCCTTTCCCATTTTTTTCTAATTTTTTTATGTTGTTTATGCCATTTTGTTTTCAATTACAAATGTTGGGGTATGATTTTGCAACTCTCTTATACTTCCCTCCTTATGTTTGGATGATGGAGACCCCTTTCTCTCTCATTAATCCCTCCCATGTACACCTGTTACCATGCCGAAATTAAGTGAGAGATTTATCACTCCTCTTTTACATCAAAATAATTCTTCTGTATTATGAATCTAAATTTTATTACCTTCAAGGGGACATGTATCTATATTATCCCATTAATATATATTTCAGGAACATATTATGAGACAACTTTTTCTCTCTCATCATCCATTTTTGTGAATCTTTATGTCATGCAATTATGCTGCCAAAATTGCACCTCGTTTTTCCAAGCCCAGATCATTTTGTAGTGAATACCATACCCATGTCTCTATCAAATTGCTTTAACCTTTATGAACATATCCATAATTAATGTTACTTTAATTTATTTATTCCACATTACATAATCTTGGAATAACTTATGATGTTGATTTATTCCATGTTATATGACCCATGTGCCACAGTTATGCATAAAATGAAATTTTTAAGAAGGGTGTGCCCTGATAGTGCTCTAATGCATTTGGTAAAGTATAGTATCATGATACATCATTTTCAATCAGTGTTGACTCATTATAATTCAAGTGCAATAATTGTTTACTCATTATTAATGTGTAATGAGGGTTTACTCATGCTTTATGTGCAATGAGCCTTGGCTCATGCTTCCATGTTAAGTGTTGTTTCCACATTTCCATGTTATGAATATCATGAATTATTATGCATTTATTATAAGGCCCCAACCTTAAACCATACTTAATCGTGAGTTATTACAAGATTACACATTGAGGATCTTTTCAGGTTTAGAGTTTTAGAGAATTAGATCGTGAAACTTGCATTACATTCCACATTTAAACAAAGTGGTTACATAAAAGACAGTATTTATTCTTCCCATCAACGGAAACATATTTAAAATAAATCTTGGATTATTTCTTGACACATCCTTGACACTATCATCACATCATGTACCCTTCCCTTGACCTGTGAAAAACATTTCAAAAACTTGGGATGAGCATAAAAAGCTTAGTAAGGGATATAAAAATATGGAAAGGAAACACGAGTACATGTATACATAAGAATGAAATCATACTTTACCCATAAAACATAGGCATATCAAATCATGAATAAATCGTAGAAATCATAAGACATAAAAGGTAACTTGAGGCATTCATAACATTATTACGTAGGGAGTAACCCTCTTGGTTACATTTTGGAATACCCATCACAGTATATTCGCTAAATCTCTTCAGAGAAACCTCAATGTTTCATTATTTCGCGTTACCCAATGCATTGGAGAGCTATATCGGGCTCACCCGCCCTTAGTTTATCACAGAACCACCCATTTTCATAACAATGCCAAAGAACCATAACATAAATGTATCACATAAAACATGCATAAAGGAAACATAACATTTCCACATTTCAATCGCAATATAACATTTTAGTATATTGAAATAATGAATCCATTCAAAAAGAAACCATTTCTAAAACCATTTAAAACATTTAATAAAGAGATTTTTGAATAAAAGTGTCCCATACCACCTTGAAGCTTAAAATTTTAAACCATTAATATCCATATAAATATATCCTTAAAACCATTTTGAAAACATGGATATTAATA
Organism: Viscum album; assembly: GCA_963277665.1. NCBI lineage: Eukaryota > Viridiplantae > Streptophyta > Magnoliopsida > Santalales > Viscaceae > Viscum > Viscum album. Next base: position 1,479,447,589 of record OY728136.1, read on the forward strand.
AGAACAAATAATTAAAACATTCAAAACGATATTTTGGTTAAAGGGGTTTTACCAAATTTAGACACACTTGAATAAAATAATAGAGGAATAACATTTAGTCAGAACATTATAATATCATGAGAATAAATGGATTCATGATATAATACTCCAAAGGACAGTATATACACCATATAATAGTGAATTGGTGCATAACAACAATGAACCCTCAATAGAAATGTCAAATGTGATGAAATCCCTTATAAAGAAGGTATCCTTAAATTAAGGACAAATCAATCTCAAAAATATGTGTGACAAATATAAATACACCCAATATAAGTGGATATTAATTGTAATACAATAAAAGGTCATTCACACATATTCAATGGATGACATATTCAATGACTACATGTTGAACCCAAAGAAATCGAAATTGGGTTAAAAAGTTCCCTTGACAGCCTAACGACATCACATCAAAATGAGTTGATGAGAGATAAAAACTGTATCTCATCACTTGGACATAAAATTTACATCAATAAGGATATATGAGAACATATCCCAACATAACAATATGTAAATTTAAAGACCCAACAAAATAAGTCTTTTAAAAAAGAGGAGGGTGAAAGGTTCCCTTACCGACTTGTGTATCTTTCAAAACATACACCCCATGAAAGAAGGACAATAGATCATTGATGTAAATAATCATAAACGAAATTATATTACACAAAGAGTAGAATAATGGGCAGTACATACACCACTCAATTTAATTTGTGGCAAATGTAGCATAAATCTCACGTGAATAAAAGTGAGATGAAAAATCCCTTACGAAAACTCGGCAGCCTAACGGCGCCACATAAAACTTCCGAATATGGATTGATGAGATAAAATAGGGTATCTCATCACATTAAAATAAAATGTACAGCAAGAGTAATATAAAAGAACATACCCCAACATTACAAAGAGGAGCTTAAAAGAAGTGACATAAAGGAGAGTACTTAAAAAGAAAGGGAGGGGTTAGATCTCTTACGAAAGTTCGGTAGCCTAACGGTGCCACTCAAAACATCCAAAATGGATTGATGAGAGAGAATAGGGTCTCTCATCACATGAACATAAAAATTACAGTATGTTTAATATAAAAGTTCATCCCAATAACATGAAAGATGAGCTTTAAAAGGAATGACATAAAAGTGTGTACTTAAAAAGAAAGAGAGGAGTAGGATCCCTTACCTCGGGTCTGACATGACTCGATCGTTCTTTAATCTCCTGAATAATAAACTTGAGTTAATTTTTACTTCCTTAATAACCATTTTAAAGTCCATTATTCCTTTTATATCACTTATTACCATGTCATAAACATTATGTAATCATTTAAGTTAATAATATTTGTTTTGCCGATATTTTGTTCTTAAGTCGAAAGTGGACTTCTTACAATTACATGTTGTTCGTGTGGCCAAATGATTATTATATCCAGAATTGTATTTATGATGTAGATATCATATATGTCATATATATCCAGTACATGCATGCATTTATAACATTACATAATCATTTAGAGGTAAGAAATGAAATGCACCGTTCATGGAGACGGTAAGCCGTACGTATGCATGAACGCTACTTTCATTTCTATTTCGTATTTTATAGAATGGAATCATAATTATATAAAGGTATATTATAATTCCAGTATAATATCATATATAATATCATAGTTCCATACTTTATACATCCCACATATGGTATTTAACGAATCAAATCACTTTGAGGGGGCGGTAGTCTGCACTTCCTTAAATGAAGATATCGTGTTTACCCATAATGGAAACCATAATGGTATGACCAAAATGAAAAAAACAGAAGCTTAAGGAAAAAATAAACATATTATATATCATATATGGAAATATTGACATCATAATGGCCACCTTTGAAGGTGTTAAATGAGTATTGAACAATCATCGTTTCGGGATGCAGAATTTCGCCATCCACGGAAACCGTATGTTCTTTAACCATTTGATGTAGTTGTGTGAGAGTGTATCTCGAATAAATCTTATAAAAACATCCTAGTATATTGAAGATACTGGTGTTGTTACAAAAGAAGTAAATAAAAAGAGTTTAGGGGGTTGGAGAAGAAAAATAAAACAAATGAACATGAGAGAATGAATTACCTTTAAAAGTGTAACTCCTTTTGATTTGAGCCTAAAGGCTTCCTTTGAAAGGATTATGCCCAAAGGGAATCCTCTAGGATGAGGAGAGGGATTTGGAGAGAGTAAATGGGCAGGGGTTGGCCGAGCCAAAGGCTTGGGGAGTGTGTGAAATGAGGTAGAGGTGGGGGCCTTTTATAAGAGGAGAGGAGGGGCACTTTTGGAAAGTAAGAAATATTACTTTATTTGAAAATGTGTTTCGGTTCTAAAAGGTCCCACATTGATATAATTAGTGGATAAGGTGATAAGGGTTCTAAATACACCAATCCAATAAGTTTATGACATGTGTAGGTCATAGAGTTTACATTATCTTCTCATTTTATTTAAATCGTCAGATAATGATGTCATCGCTGCATCATTATGATGTCATAAATAATTTAATTTTATTTAATGTATAAAAATTATAAATAAATTACTATGATGTAGGAAATCTATTTATCTTTCCAATGAATATTTATAATAAAACATCTGACTTGTATAACCCCACTTAAAAATTGTTTTAGTAAAACATATCATGTTTGTGTCATTTTTACTTTTACATTAAATAAAAAGTTATTTACGTCATTTCCCAACCAAAGTGGCTCCATGGGGTCCCCAAGTTGACCCATGGCTTGTCTTGGTCGGCCATTACACATAAAATGAGGTTAGGACATGTTTCAAGTTCATTTCATATTATTAAAACATTATTTTTACCTTAAACTACACTAATTACCTCTAATCGCGATTAAAAACTTAATAAGTTACTATTCACCAAAAAATTATTTTTATCCCATTGAACCAAATTTTACTTCTTAATGAAAACCATGTATGTCAGATTTTTGAAATTCAAAACACAAATATGGAAAAATTTCATTTAAACAGAAAAATCAGTTATTATAAGTACCACTTAGTGGTGTCACTATTCATCAAAAAATTGCTGTTTTTCAGAAAAATCTCAAAAATTCACCCTAAGCTATATTTGATATTCCGAATTCAAAAATGAAGTCTATTTTAAAAAATTCAAAACATATAAGTCACATTAATTAATTTAATAATTAATTCCCGCTGTCAGAGCAAATAGCGTGTTTTTATGAAACAATAAGTATCAAAAGATTGACACTGGTTTAAGTTTGTTTTCAAAGTGAAATTAATTCCAACGACCACTACTGGATTTAATGGTAAAAATATATTCTAATTTCACTTTAAACCCAATTCAAAAGATAATCTAATCATATAAATAAATTAGAATAAAAATAGGTTTTGAATTAAAATAAAACATTTTACACTATTCATTAAAAATGAACTTTATCGGAAAGACACCAAAAATTTACACAAAGTAAATTTAGATGTCCCGATTCTTAATAAGAGTTTCATTTGGTCCAAAACAATGTTTAAGAGTGAACAACACTATATTTAATGATGGTTCAACATCAAAATGTGATAAGTGAACCTTTAGTGAAAACTAGGGCATATACGCCTAAAATTGAATTCTTTCCGTATTTTAAGCCTCTATCTTTTATTGGATAAATGTAAAAACATTTAAAAACATATATAATCATATTTTAGTTATTTCTATCCATTCCCACCATTACAACAGCAACATGTTAACTACCATTTAAAATAATATTATTTTATTATTAGAGTGCAACGTAAGATTCCCAAGAAACTCGTTGTTGCGTGTTGGGTACGCCATCGAGCATAACATCCCCTTTAAATTCATATTAATATTTTATTCACAAATATGGATAAATATGAAAATGTCATATTCTTTATTTACCTGGGGTGTTACATCCTTCCCCCCTTTTGGGAATTGCATCCTCGCCATTTTTAAAATTGAGCTTGGAAACATCCTTGAACGTCCCACATCAGAACAAGAGTCAGTAAAACAATCACTTTAAAATAAAGGAAGATAAGTAAAAAGGTCACCCAAGATAACCCATACTAGGATTCCATGTAGAAAAACATGGACATGGAAGAAAAAGAAAAGGGTCGTGTTCTTGATGGAGAGTGATAGTAAACATGTCTAGGAGAAAGTTAACAATGAGAAAATCACAAACTTGTGATGGGTTAAACGGTATTCGATTCCCCAGTAAGAAAAGATAATAGACAACATTTTTGTTTTAAGTTACTTTTTATTGAGGAATTTATTCATAAAGAAACATAATCACTTATCATGTTGACTTTCAACTTTTACTAGATTCCTTAATCAAACTCATATTTTTTCCAAAAGATGAGTATTTAGGGAGACTTGTTCGCATTAAGAGTACTATAATCAACTTCTAGAGAATCACCTAATCCACAAAATAGAACTATATATATCCCATGTCTTTAGGCTTTAAACAAAACCAAAACCAAAAAGGTTAGTACAAGGTCAGATAATCCAGAAAAGGATAACCCATTAAAAAGTAAATCCATGCTTAATCTCCAAAATTTGTCCAACAAAACCCAAAGTTCAATGAGTACCATTCGATAAACAATTTGTCCATAAAATTCTTCAAAGTAAAACAATATAAGATTGATACCCAAATATTTTAAGGATTTAGTCACATAGTCTTCCAAGTTAAATCGTAACATTTATCTCCAAACAACATCAGTTGCTACTAAAGTCTCTTATTGAAAAGTAATTAACCTAATCACATATCCTCTATGATAGGTTAATCATTTTCATAAATAACCCAAAATCAACTTACTCTTAAAAAAAATAATCAGTCAAACTAACCAGGGACTTCACGTAGTCCAGTGGTAGGCGATAAATACTAGTTGCACTTTGATTGTGGGTTCGATTCCCGCAGCTTTGTCCGACGCGACGTGTAGTCACATGGTCTACGTGTTGTACTTTTTCCAAAACTATATAATTCTCAAATAATTCCCCAAAAAGGGATAAAATCATCAAAAATAACCATAACATAATTTAACCTCAATTTTATCTCATGCCTTTTACTTCAATCATAAAATATAGTAACCCATAATTACCTCAAAAGTAAGGATCATATAAACCCAAATGGTTCTTTATAACTATGTCCACAAAAGAAAAGATAACTATTACTTGAATAAAATTTGACTATATTAAACATCAGGGTTACACATAATATAAAAAGTCTTCTAATGTAACCCCATCATCAAAAGAGACTTAACACTCTTACGAATTTCACCATAACTCTTAAAGCCCTTATATGTTGACATCTTACTCATTCACCATTCTTCATGATCCATTATCAATTCCTTTCCAACTTATTCCAAAATACCTCTTTCCTATAAACAAAATCATGAATCATATCCTAAGATTCCGAAATAGCAAAACAATAGTCATGAAATAGTACATACCTTTGATTGTTCATTGTCAGTTTCTTCATCCTCAATCAGAATGGCATTAGGTATTGGTAAACGAATATTGGTACGCTCTTGTTGACCCCATTCACGAAACTTCTTCATAGGACATGTGTTTTCATAATGACCATGCACACCACATTTAAAACATTCAATTGATCCCTCAGAAAGAACTTCTTCCCCTTTCCTCGAGTCAACTGGATGCTTCCTTTTTCCATGGTAGGTTCTTGCTTTATGACCTTCATTTCCACATCTATAGCATATTTCTGTCCCTTTGAAAAAATTTCCTAGGTGTTTCTTTCCACATCTTTGACACATAGGTTTTTTAACACACTTAACTTTATGATTATTACCTGTACTTATGTAGGGATTTGTTTCTTGCATATATGATGCCTTAGAGAAATCTCCAAGGTTTAGGTGGTAAATAATGACTCCAGATGGTTGGTTGAGGATAATCAGAAGAGTTCTCATTGCAGCTCCCATATCATTCAGTTGCTGGCTCAAAAAACTATCACAGTTTCCTTCACATCCACTGTTACTTTGGTGCCTGCTAGATCCAGCCATTTACTAAAACCAAAAAGGTCAGTGTGAGTATATCAACAAAACCATCATGTACTAATGAGTAAGATAAACACTAAGATATACTTACTAATTCACTTTATCTAAAACTAGGACTCTTTCTGAAATCCTAACCATTATGGTAATGTCACTTATGCTTAAAGAATACCCTAACCTCTAAAGTTATCTAAACCGACCTTTGATACCAACTATTAGGCCCCAACCTTAAACCTTACTTAATCTTGAGTTATTACAAGATTACACAATGAGGATCTTTTCAGGTTTAGAGTTTTAGAGAATTGGATCATGAAAGTTGCATTACATTCCACATTTAAACAAAGTGGTTACATAAAAGACAATATTCATTCTTCCCATCAACGGAAACATATTTAAAATAAAGCATGGATTCTTTCTTGACACATCCTTGACACTATCATCACATCATGTACCCTTCCCTTGACCTGTGAAAAACATTTCAAAAACTTGGGATGAGCATAAAAAGCTCAGTAAGGGATATAAAAATATGGAAAGGAAACATGAGTACATGTATACATAAGAATGAAATCATACTTTACCCATAAAACATAGGCATATCAAATCATGAATAAATCATAGAAATCATAAGACATAAAAGGTAACTTGAGGTATTCATAACATTCTTACGTAGGGAGTAACCCTCTTGGTTACGTTTTGGAATACCCATCACAGTATATTCCCTAAATCTCTTCAGAGAAACCTCAATGTTTCACTATTTCGCGTTACCCAATGCATTGGAGAGCTATATCGGGATCACCCGCCCTTAGTTTATCACGGAACCACCCATTTTCATAACAATGACCAAGAACCATAACATAAATGTATCACATAAAACATTCATAAAGGAAACATAACATTTCCACATTTCAATCACAATATAACATTTTAGTATATTGAAATAATGAATCCATTCAAAAAGAAACCATTTCCAAAACCATTTAAAATATTTAATAAAGAGATTTTTGAATCAAAGTGTCCCATACCACCTTGAAGCTTAAAATTTTAAACCATTAATATCCATATAAATAAATCCTTAAAACCATTTTAAAACATGGATATTAATAAGAACAAATAATTAAAACATTCAAAATGATATTTTGGTTAAAGGGGTTTTACCAAAATTAGAGACACTTGAATACAATAATTGAGGAATAACATTTAGTCAGAACATTATAATATCATGAGAATAAATGGATTCATGATATAATACTCCAAAGGACAGTATATACACCATATAAGAGTGAATTGGTGCATAACAACAATGAACCCTCAATAGAAATGTCAAATGTTATGAAATCCCTTATAAAGAAGGTATCCTTAAATTAAGGACAAATCAATCTCAAAAATATGTGTGAAAAATATAAATACACCCAATATAAGTGTATATTAATTGTAAAACAATAAAATGTCATTCACACATATTCAATGGATGACATATTCAATGACTACATGTTGAACCCAAAGAAATCGAAATTGGGTTAAAAAGTTCCCTTGACAGCCTAACGACATCACATCAAAATGAGTTGATGAGAGATAAAAAGTGTATCTCATCACTTGGACAAAAAATTTACATCAATAAGGATATATTAGAACATATCCCAACATAACAATATGTAAATTAAAAGACCCAACAAAATAATTCTTTTAAAAAAGAGGAGGGTGAAAGGTTCCCTTACAGACTTGGGTATCTTTCAAAACATACACCGCACGAAAGAAGGACAATAGATCATTGATGTAAATACTCATAATCGAAAGTATATTACACAAATAGTAGAATAATGGTCAGTACATACACCACTCAATGGAATTTGTGGCAAATGTAGCATAAATCTCACTGAATAAAAGTGAGATGAAAAATCCCTTACGAAAACTCGGCAGCCTAACGGCGCCACATAAAACTTCCGAATATGGATTGATGAGATAAAATAGGGTATCTCATCACATTAAAATAAAATTTACAGAAAGAGTAATATAAAAGAACATCCCCCAACATTACAAATAGGATCTTAAAAGAAGTGAAATAAAGGAGAGTACTTAAAAAGAAAGAGAGGGGTTAGATCTCTTACGAAAGTTCGGCAGCCTAACGGCGCCACTCAAAACATCCAAAATGGATTGATGAGAGAGAATATGGTCTCTCATAACATGAAATATAAAAATTACAGTAAGTTTAATATAAAATATCATCCCAATAACAAGAAAGATGAGCTTTAAAAGGAATGACATAAAAGTGTGTACTTAAAAAGAAAGAGAGGAGTAGGATCCCTTACCTCGGGTCCGACTTGACTCGATCGTTCTTTAATCTCCTGAATAATAAACTTGATTTAATTTATACTTCCTTAATAACCATTTTAAAGTTCATTATTCCTTTTATATCACTTATTACCATGTCATAAACATTATGTAATCATTTAAGTTAATAATATTTGTTTTACCGATATTTTGTTCTTAAGTCGAAAGTGGACTTCTTACAATTACATGTTGTTCATGTGGCCAAATGTTTATTATATCCAGAATTGTATTTATGATGTAGATATCATATATTTCATATATATCCAGTACATGCATGCATTTATAACATTACATAATCATTTAGAGGTAAGAAATGAAATGCACCGTTCATGGAGACGGTAAGTCGTACGTACGCATGAACGCTACTTTCATTTCTATTTCGTATTTTATAGAATGGAATCATAATGATATAAAATTATATTATAATTCCAGTATAATATCATATATAATATCATAGTTCCATCCTTTATACGTCCCACATATGGTATTTAACGAATCAAATCACTTTGAGGGGGCGGTAGTCCGCACTTCCTTAAATAAAGATATCACGTTTACCCATAATGGAAACCATAAAGGTATGACCAAAATGAAAAAAACAGAAGCTTAAGGAAAACATAAACATATTATATATCATATATAGAAATAGTGACATCATAATGGCCACCTTTTAAGGTGTTAAATGAGTATTGAACAATCATCGTTTCGGGAGGCAGAATTTAACCATCCACGGAAACCGTATGTTCTTTAACCATTTGATGTAGTTTTGTGAGAGTGTAGCTCGAATAAATATTATAACAACATCCTAGTATATTGAAGATACTAGTGTTGTTACAGAATAAGTAAATAAAAAGAGTTTAGGGGGTTGGAGAAGCAAAATAAAACAAATGAACATGAGAGAATGAATTACCTTTAAAAGTGTAACTCCTTGTGATTTGAGCCTAAAGGCTTCCTTTGAAAGGATTCTGCCGAAAGGGAATCCTCTAGGATGAGGAGAGGGATGTGGAGAGAGTAAATGGGCTGGGTTTGGCCGAGACAAAGGCTTGAGGAGTGTGTGAAATGAGGTAGAGGTGGGGGACTTTTATAAGAGGAGAGGAGGGGCACTTTTGGAATGTAAGAAATATTACTTTATTTGAAAATGTGTTTTGGTTTTAAAAGGTCCCACATTGATATAATTAGTGGATAAGGTGATAAGGGTTTGAAATCCACCCATCCAATAAGTTTTTGACATGTGTGGGTAATAGAGTTTACATTATCTTCTCATTTTATTTAAATCGTCAGATAATGATGTCATCGCTGCATCATTATGATGTCATAAATAATTTAATTTATTTAATTTCTAAAAATTATAAAACAATTACTATGATGTAGGAAATAGTTTTATCTTTCCAATGACTATTTATAATAAAACATCTGACTTGTATAACCCCACTAAAAAATTGTTTTAGTAAAACATATCATGTTTGTGTGATTTTTACTTTTACATTAAATAAAAAGTTATTTATGTCATTTCCCAACCAAAGTGGCTCCATGGGATCCCCAAGATGACCCATGGCTTTTCTTGGTCGGCCATTACACATAAAATGAGTTTAGAACATGTTTCAAGTTCATTTCATATTATTGAAACATTATTTTTACCTTCAACTACACTAATTACCTCTAATCGCGATTAAACACTTAATAAGTTACTATTCACCGAAAAATTATTTTTATCCCATTGAAAAATATTTTACTTCTTAATGAAAACAATGTATGTCCGATTTTTGAAATTAAAAACCCAAAGATGGCAAAATTTCATTTAAACGGAAAAATCAGTTTCTATAAGTACCACTTAGTGGTGTCACTATTCATCAAAAATTGATGTTTTTCAGAAAAATCTAAAAAATTCACCCTAAGATATATTTGATATTCCGAATTCAAAAATGAAGTCTATTTTAAAAAATAAAAAACATATAATTCACATTAATTAATTTAATAATTAATTCCCACTGTCAGAGCAAATAGCGTGTTTCTATGAAACAATAAGTATCGAAAGATTGACACTGGTTTAAGTCTGTTTTCAAAGTGAAATTAATTCCAACGACCTCTACTGGATTTAATGGTAAAAATATATTCTAATTTCACTTTAAAACCAATTCAAAAGATAATATAATCATATAAATAAATTAGATTAAAAAGAGGTTTTGAATTAAAATAAAACATTTTACACTATTCATTAAAAAAATGAACTTTATCGGAAAGACACCAAAAATTTACACAAAGTAAATTTTGATGTCCCGATTCTTAATAAGAGTTTCATTTGGTCCAAAAAAATGTTTACGATTGAACAACACTATATTTAATGATGGTTCAACATCAAAAGGTGATAAGTGAACCTTTAGTGAAAACTAGGGCATATACGCCTAAAATTGAATTCTTTCCGTATTTTAAGCCTCTATCCTTTATTGGATAAATGTAAAAACATTTAAAAACATATATAATCATATTTTAGTTATTTCTATCCTTTCACGCCATTACAACGGCTACATGTTAACTACCATTTAAAATAATATTATTTTATTATTAGAGTGCAACGTAAGATTCCCAAGAAACTCGTTGCTGCGTGTTGGGTACGACATCGAGCATAGCATCCCCTTTGAAGTCATATTAATATTTTATTCACAAATATGGATAAATATGAAAATGTCATATTATTTATTTACCTGGGGTGTTACATTTATGTTGATGTTGCTCTTGTGCTCTATTGATATGATTATTTTCTGACATGTATTGTATTCTTCATGTTATTCCATATTTCTTCCATTACTGTTCTTTATTGATCACCCCCTTCTTATGCATGTACTCAGGTTATCCCATGAAACGCTAAGTATGAGGGAATTTAGTGGTCATGTAAAGGATGTTTTAAATAATATGTTTCATTATATGTTTTAAGTTGTTCTGTAATGTTCCCAAGACCCAAAGACACTAGACCTCTAAATGTTCCATGTTGTATCAAGTGATGTTTTTATGTAATAAATAAAGTTTAAGTGTTTAATAAATACCAAGGTTGTTATAATATTTATATAAAAATTTGATACATTAGATTATAATAAATAATTATTAAGATAAAAAGTAATTTCATAGAACAACATATCTATTATTTTGTGCTTCACTTATACTTCATCAAATTCTATTGATTAACATTGAATAATATATGAAATTCCCCATATATTTTTTGATATAGTTGATTGAACAATATATATCAAATTATAAAAAAAATAAACATATTTATGATTGATTATCATTGATTCATGATGACCATTGGCGTTTCAATCCATTTATTTAATCTTGAATTGCTTTTCAATAGGATTTATAAAATGAAAAAACAATTTTTTTAAAATCTATTCATGGTTAATATTATCTTATTAAATAATTTAATAAACCATTGGTAGAAATCTAAATGTCCAAAAATGATCTACATTGTCTCAAATATGTTGGTTGAAGACTTCATGAAATTATTTCAGTTTTATATTTATAAAATACAATACTATTTTTGGAAATTTTATGTATTTCAAAAATAATAAAACCATGATATTTTATGAAATAATTTTTATTCAAATAAAAATAATATATTATATATTTAATGTTATATGAAAAGTGGAGTGAATAAATAGTGACCTTAATGTAGTGTTTCTTCATTTTTACTCACAAAACTATGTGTAGATTTCATTACATGCAACACTTAGTTTAAGTGAAGTGTATCATACCATCAAAATATTATTAACCTGTATAGTAGTTATCACATATATGTTGGGATATAAGTTATGAATAGGATTAAATAAGTTATTAAAATACGTTTTTAAGTGTATGTATATAAGAAATTATATGGTGATAAATTAAATAGAAATTAACATAAAAAAACATTCCAAAATAATGGAAAATATTTTTCTAAATTACTGTATTTATATGCACTAATTTTTATTACATAAATAAATTAATTAAGTACCATTTATTGAATGAATTTAGAAAAATTATATATTTATATATTAATCCTATTTAAATAATTTTAATAAATTTCATATTTTGTTTTGGTATAAAATTATTTTACTCTTCTGAAAATTTTACTTTGAGAAAATATTTTTTCATAATGATTGTGGGATTAATTTAAAATTATATTTTTTTTCAATTATATGAATTGAATATGGGAAACTTGATACATTATTTTGAGTCCAAAAAATTATGAATTATTTTTTATTTCAACACATCTTTTTTCTTTAATTAATAGTAAAAACAAAAAATTCAATTTATAGTGCTCATGTTGAGAGCTGGTTTGCATGGGTTTAAACTAATAAAATTCATATTACAATGAGTATATCCATATAAAATTTTTAATTATATGACAATATTTTAATATTTTCCATAAAAATATAGAATATATAGTCATTTGGATTCTCTTTTCTTGTTAATGTCCTTATTTTTTGATTATTTTACTAAATTTCCATTTAGTTTCAAAGTGGTTTCATTCCCCCGCTTATAAAATGGCACACCAACCCTTCAAATATTTTCACCTATCAAAAAATTTATTTCATCCAACATCAGCCATAATCTATCAAATATATTATTATCCATGTTTTATAGTATCTAGTTTTTTCAAAATACAATCACTAGGGTATTCAATAAGAGATCCAATGAAGGATATTTGAGGAAATTATTATTGTATTTACTGGGATCTTTCTTTTTCTTTCTTCTTTTTCCTCCATCAATTATGAATTGAAATGCTCAATTTTAAAATATTAGGTTTTATTATACAATTTGAAATAATTTTTTTTTAATTTTAAATCCAATATCCATCTCCACTTCCAACAAATGGAATTCAAAACATTAGATCATGTGTTCGGAAGAGTGTCATCCCAGGATCTGATGTTTTTTATTTTTAAATACCTCATTTCAAGGATAGATATATGGATGTATTTAACATATTTAATTCATATTTTTTTTAATTTAATATACTTATATAATTTTTATATCGTATATACTATCTTACATTACATTCTGTTGGGGATATGATAATGTCTCTCATCTGTACGGTCGACTAACCCTCCTGACGTAATGTGATTCGTTTTAAAATTACACCCTACATTGAAGGTATTAATGATGAATTCAATGAATTTATATTTTATTTTTTATATAATAATAATTATTTAATGGTAATATATTATTTTCCATTCATTTTCCAATCCATGTAGAAAATTTAATTTGGATCAATTCTTACATATTCCCTATAGTCCCCACCAATGGTGTAATTCATTTTCTATATCTTACTTTTATTGATCAGAAAAAAAATAATTAAATAATATAGATGATATATATATACACACATATATCAAGTATAAAATTTTGGATATTAAAGGACCATGATAAATTTTACATGACCAAAAATTATAAATAGAATCATACATGAAAAACAAAGTAGTTATTTCTTGAAATATGTCTTTATCATTGAATTGTAATAAATGGGTTATAAAATATCACATATAAATAATTTAATGTATTATAAATATTTTTATCATTATTATATATTTTTATGTATATTTATAATAAAAATATATTTATTATATAGAAGTAATGATTGTGTATGATGGAAGTCAATACTTAAGGTAAGGTATTGTCACATTTTTTTCTATGAGACACATTCCAAATTCACAATATATTTCTTTTATGTGGTGAATATAAATACCATGAATGTATTTTATTATAATCAACCATAAAATTGTATGGATTTTCATTAACATATGATGGTACATCTTTGATGTGGTTATAGTTCAAAAGTTACCAAGTTTTATGGTAAATGTTTCTCAATTTTCTATTTTTAACACATATGTCATGTTATAAAAATATTTTATTTTATTGGTAAAATATACATACCATTTTAAATTTAAAATAATCTATTTATTAATTCTTTTAATTTTTTAATTTTACATTAATTTCATTATATTATGTGCATTCCAATAGTATATTTTAAAAGGGGAGAGTGTTTTATGATTCAATGTCACTGGTTATTAGGATTAGTTTTTATTATCTTTAAGTTGAATAAATATTATAATTTATCTCTAAAAAAACATGAAATTTACTATACATTGTTTATTTTAGGAAAATACATTTCCCATAATTTTCATCTTTTTTATGTACTCAAGAGTTCAAAATAATATTTTTATGGAATATGTTCATTATTTCACACTTTTATTAAAAACACATTTTATTCCAAAACCATGCTTTTTATAAATAGTATAAAAATATTTTCCAAATTACAAAAATTATTTATTTAATATATTTTTATATATGATTTACTAGTTCAATAAGAAAATTTAAATATAATTTTCATGTTGATTTCCATATAATTATTGTTTTTTTTTTACATAAAATGATAATCGATTATTTTTTAATGTCAATGGTATGATTAGAATTTCATCTCATCATGGCCCTTATTTTATTTATAAAATAATTATTAATTTTATATGATTTCTTTTCCATATGACTAATTCCTAATATTTTATGATTTTATAGTTTTAAAAATTATTTTTAATGAATCTTTATTTTCCTCAGGAAATGTTTTAGATGTGTTTTAAATAATTAATTTTTTATGTTTACAAGATTATTTTTAAATACGATTAATTTTATAAAGTATTAGTATTAAAAAAGTTATTTTTAAAATATAATATAAAATTTCCCTCAATCAATGGTTCCATGTTTTTGTAAATATTTTTTTTCTTTTCATGATTATTTTCAAAGAGAAGTACTTTCAAAATACTTCATGTATATTTATTTTTCAAAATTTACATTAAAAAAATATATGTGATTGAATAAGCTAGATTATTGAAATAATAATTTCAAAAAAAAGTTAAGGTTGTTTTTTGATTTTTTTTAAAATGATTAATGTTTCGATAATTTCATAAAATTATAGGTTTTCATTGAAAAATGCATTTTTTGAATAATTTATATGTTTTTTTTAAATATTAATTTTTTTAAATTAATTATATATTAATCCTGTTTAATTTATTTTAATATATTCCTTATATATTTTTTATATAAAAAACATTTAAACTTTTTACCATTTTTTATTTTTAAAACAACATTCACATCATAACTACGGGTTTAATTTTAAATTATATCTTTATAGGTCATTGAAGTGAATTTTTAAAAATGTATTATATATTTGTTATCATAATAAATTATATTATTTAATAACATGAAAGTTATTTTTTTACATAATAAATATACAAAACAAGAAATATTATTTACTGTAGATATGGTAAAAATGAGTCTTCTATGAGATAAATCAATAATATAATTATTAAAACGATTAGAAAACATGTAAAATCAATATTGGATCTTATATTTTAAGTATTATACTTACCATTTTATAATATATGGTCTTTTGAGGCTTTTTAAATGATAATTAATTTACTATTTTAATTTCTTCTGGGAAATTTCTGTGTAGTTTCCATGTAGTTTTTCATTCCCCACTTACAAAATACACCCACCCCCTTCAATTATTCACACCTGTAAAGCCATATTTTTTATAATAACCCTTAAAAATACATCCTATTTATCCCCATACAGGTTATTGATATTATGGTCCTCCTAAAATACCAACACCAAGGACTTAGTAAAGATAAGAAAAGAGGTTTTTCTATGAGAATTAAATTGTCTCAACTACGCCCCTTCTTTTTCTTTCATAATTATCAATATTAAATAATATATTAAACATTTATATATAATGAAACATGTAAATTATATATTATAATATTTTATTATGTTGTTTTAATGACTAATATCATTTTCCAGGTTCCTCAATTGGAAACTAAAATCATCAATTTTGTTTTTGGGTGATTACCTCCTCTCGAACAGATGTAGTTCTTTTTCCGTCACCACCTTTCATGTTTGAATATAATTATGTAATTAACATATTTATATAATTTTTTAGATTAAAATACTTTTATAATTATTATATTTTTGATAAATTATTAAATTACATTCCATTGGTGATGTGATTACATCACACTTGTGTATAGTGGATTACCGACTCTCGGAGTGATATGATTTGATTTCAGATAAAATTTACATGGAAGGTAATAAGGGAGAATTTAAGAAATATAAATTATATATATGAAATAATAATACTAATTTAAAGGATATATTTTATTTTTCATTTTTATTTTTAATCCATTGGTATATTAAAATCATCATTCATGCACACATATGAACTACCATCTCCATGAACTGTGAATTTCATTTTTTATCTATAAATATTTTTTATAACAATATAAATATATAATAAATATATATGATACATTTAAATTTTTTAAAATTATATGTTGTATATATCCATTAATAAACTATGAGGGAAAAAATAACACATCAAAACATACAATAAAAATAAAGTAGTTGTGGCTGGAAACATGAGATTAACATGGAATTGTTAACTAACATGTAATAAAAGGTCATAAGTAATTACTATATAGAATGATATATATTATTAATTTACATTAATAGATATATGGAGTGATTATATTATTATATATGAATATTGAATATGTACAACCGTTGTAAATTCTTAAGGTATGGGATTTCATTCTCCCATTTATTTTTATATGTGACATGTGCCATATCCAACACATATTTATTTTATCTGGTGTATATAAATTCCATTAATTTATTTTAGTTTAATATTATTAAATTTACCTAAATTTACAAATCCATTTGGTGATCTCTCTTCTATGGGGTATACAGTTCAAAAGTTACAAAAGTGATATGAGATTTTTTCTCTCAATTTTCCTTTATTGAGACATATGTTATATTATACACCTTTTTTATTTAAGGATATATCTTTAAAAATCCTTGGAAATTTAGTATCTTGATTAATATTATTCTAATTATATTTGAAGATTCTTGTAATTTTGTTCTTTCATGGGGAATATTATTCAATGTTATAAAATTCTTAAGGGGTTCATGATACAATTTCATTTTTTATCGTGATTCTTTATTTATTATGTTTCATATTATGAAACATATGATCTATCACCCTAGAAAAAAAATTAAATTTCATAACATATAGTAATTTTACAATATTATATGCTTTGACATCATTTTATTATCTTTATATACAAGACAGTTTTGTTAGAAGTTTCTATAATAAATCATAATTGTTTATCTATTTGGTCGACAATCATTTTTCCTATAAAAACCTTTTTGCGAAATATGATTTCAATAATGTTTCAAAATTTAATAAAATAAATTTTCAAAATAATTTCATCACATATTTAAGTCATTTAATTATATATTTTAAATGGAATTTAAAAAATTCAGGAACATTATTTTCCTTAACACATCCATTAGGAATTTCAAAGTTTTCTTTCAATGAAAATGATTTAAAAAAAGTTTTAAGATTTTTTATTTTGAAAATTTTCTTTCAAAAAGTGCTTGTCTTTTCTATCGAAAATGATATTTTTCTCGATAAATGTTTAATATTATTTTTAAAACCAATTTACAATATTTATATAATTTTGATAAAATAAATGTATATGTATTTAAAAATTATACTGTGCATTTTTTCTAAAAATTACGTTGAAAAAAAGATATTTCCCCGCATAAATTTTATTAATAATCATAAAAATTTAATTTCCATCTAACATGAAATATTTAAATGCAACATATGACTTACATCGGATATATCAAAAGGGTAAACTCTTACTATTACTCTTAATTGTTAGTTTTTATTATGTATGATGTTTATGAATCCTATTTCTCCCCCATGGGTTCAACAAAGAGGAAAAGCTTACGAAACCTACTTCTTTTCATGTGTTATACATTAATTACGTGAAGAAAAGATTATAAAACATGAATTTTGACAAAGGTTGTTATTTGAGGAAATGGTTATGAAATACATTAAATTTATTTTATTGTGATATTATGATTGTTTAATTATCTTTTATAATAAATATTTATGAGTATCATTATTCTATGATTTTTACATCATAACCATGTATGTTCATTATGTTATTATCATGGATGGTGGATGTGTTATACCCAAAGATAGGTGGGACCTATATCTCCCTCTAATTAAAAAAGTAATTATTCATATACTATTATAAAAAATGTGATACAAGTCCATGGGATTGATCCAATTTGATGTATAGGTGTATCTTGATCCACTATAAGAAAAATATGTGAATCATGATCCAATGTAGGAAATATGTGAGTCATGGTACTCAATTGGAAAATTTTAATAAGTCATAATCAACTATGTGGATGGACTTGGTAGTTAAAAATGAAAAATGAAATGGTTTTTTTTGTATGTTTATGTTGGTTATAAGTATTTATGAAATGATATTATATTTAATGACTGATCTGTGATGATTTCATTGTCTTATGGGTAATGTTTTCTGAAATTGTTAATTTTTATACAATAACTCATGTTTATGATCTATTATAGTTTCAATAATGAACATATTATGTTATGATAATAATAATATACCCATATTATTGTCCAATATATTCACATGATCTCAGTTTAATGTCCCTAATGTTTAACCATATTGAGAATCTTTTCTCAATCATTATTATGTTTACTTCCCCTTGTTATGAAATGTTTTTTGGTTAGGGTATGCCTACAATGTGTGATAAATTATAAGAAATTTGTGGGATATATTGACAATCATTAATTATAAATGTTGATTTTTTTTATAATTTAAAGAAACTAAACTATTATATAAATCGGGTGCGTATTAATAAAATGTATTTAATATTGATCTAAGAGGATGTGATATCTATATATTAGAATAATGGGTCATTATAATGTTAACATGAACTATAAAACAATGAAATTTATCAATATCAGAAAATTTATTTTTTAATTTCCCCTTAATATTTCATATTTTTGAAACATTGGTTAATATAAAATAAAAAAATAATACATTTAATCCAAAAAAAATACGAATTGTTAAAATATATTGGAGAAAATAGTACCAAATTTGAAAAAAATCTAATATAATTTTTTAAACTCAATGTAATTATCAAGTATGAAAATATACTAAATATGCATGTGAATGTTTCTATATCCTTATTCTATGGAATTACTAGAAGATTATAAAGAAGAAAAACTCAAAAATTTAATACATGTTTTTAGAATTTCTTGATTAAATTATATATAAATGAGACAGAAAATTATTTTTTTCAAATTAACTAGTTAAATATTTTTTTATTTTTTAAACACATAAAAATAGTTTGTATTTTCACCATCATAAGGGAATTAAGTTATTTTTAATAATATTGAGATAAAAATTAGTATAACTAGGATTGGACTAATGAATTGTGGATTTGAATATTGAAAAATGATTATTTCCTCTAAAATGTCTCCAAATTCCATTTTAAAAACTCAAAAAATATTGTTTCAAACCAAACTTATGATTTCAAATAGGTTTCTATATATTCTCTAGCATGATTTCATACATGAAAATATTGTGACAAATGCTTAATAAAGCACAAAAATAACATCTTAAGGGAATAATATTTTCATTCAAAATGGTTATACATTTAGTTTATTTTTTATTATAAATTATTTTCTACCCACACCCATATCATTTCCTCACACATCAACTATTCATACTATAAATTTAAAAAAATTTATTTTAGCTCATCCTTGTGTCGATGTTTTTTTAATTGACAATAAATTTATTCAATAATAGGTGTAACATGAATATCATGAATAACATATAAATAATCATCATGACAATTTTCATCAAAATTATATCCCCTAATAAAATTATTAAATCATAATATAACTTTACTATGAATTACTATCAACTATTTTAAACCTAATTCCAAAAATTAATTTAATTGTAGGTTCCTTAAAATTAATTGATTTCATCAAAAAAGTTCAATAGATCTTAAATTGATATACAAATAAATTATCCTAATGTTAAAAATATATATTTATGATGTTTGAATATATAAAAATTGAATTATATTTTCGAAGATATTTCATAGCTGTTACAATTTTGTAATGAGAAAATCATCTGCAAATTGATTGTAATTTCCATATTCATGGATAGAAATCATTTCTTTTAGGGATTTAAATAATTATTTATATTATTTGATTTTAAAATTAAATTTAATATTTTTTTTTCTATGTATATGATATGATAATGTTTAGAAAAAAACAATCCACTTTTTCTCATCAAAAAATTCTCTAAAAATATTATAAGTAATTCATTTCATTATTTTCGGGTTTTAAAAATTCTAATAAAGGATTAAATCACCAATATATGATGAAATAAATATAGATTATTATATTCTTTATAGTGTGACCTATATCCAAAAACCAAATAATTTAAATATAGTTTCACAATATTCCATTAAATTTTGAATATTCTTATATCTTCACACATACAAGGAATTTCTTGGAATATCAAAAAAATATTATTCCAAATGAAACACTGACAGTATTTGAAATCATGTTTTAGTTTATATGAATATCCCTTAAAAATATATGTCATGTGACTTTAATACATTTTTTTAAATATTGATTCTATTATCCACTCAACTAAAGCTATCGAAAATATCTTTTAATTCAGATTCATCAACCAACTTCTTATATCTTGAAATCCTTAATGTAATAAAAAATTTATTGGTTTAATTCTTCCATATTCATTTTTCCAAAATAATTTATAATTGGTTGTTATTTCTTACTTTACATTATTGGTTATTCAACTTTTTCAATTAAAAATTTCTTTTAAGCGTCTCACCCCACTAGTAGAACTAGTTTAATTATTTTTATACATTGAAATGTTATATTCTTCTTTCCAATTATAAAATTATAAAGATTGTATTTACTATTATATTTGGTATTTTGGGATGTAAACTTTCATGTTCCTTATCATCATGTCATATTTAGTTTTTTAATAGAAAATACTATTCAATTTTATATCTCCAATTAACAGTTTACTTATTCTTAAATTCTTCTTGGTTCCTTTTAAATTATATTTATTATGTGTAATAAATAATATACAAATATTAATCAATTGAAGGTTATATATTTTAATTAATATCTTATTAATAATTATAATATGTGTATGGTATATAATTAACTCAAATATATAAAAATAAAGGTCGTTGATAAATGTTATGAATTTATTTATTAAAATGTTAGCCTATGTCTCATATACTATTGATTAATCAATATATAATATTAAAATACTCTCATTAAATACTACTATAACATGGATATTTATATTTTTTCATAAGAAAAGAGTAGGAAAAATATTCTTGTTATACAAATTATGCATAATAATTAGGGTAATCATCTTATAAAGACTAAATTTTGAAGATTTCATCTAAGGATAATTGGTTTTCCATGTTATTTATTTTCATATATTTCTATATGGTAGTAAAATCAAAATGAATATTCTATATCAATTGAGTGTGAGGAGGTTTCAAATGATTTTTATATATATTCATTTTAAACCAATTTCCAAATAATTGCCTTTTTTGGGAAATATAGTTTATATTTTTTATACATTAATTTTCTATTATAATTATTTAAATATAATATATTTTATCTATGGATAAAATAACATGATCATTTCATAATCAACAATTTTATAACATAGAACAAAAAAAAATTCATTCCTAAATCATTTAATGTTGGAATCTGGCTTGATTTTTCTTAAATCTTACCAACTATTTATATATCATCTCTCCAGTTTGGTGTGTTTGTGTGTATAGAATTCAATATAAATGGATTATTCTATAATTATCAATGCATGATGTAAAATTAGTTTTCCTCTATTCATATCAATTATCTAATAGGAAAATTTTGATGAAATACCCTTTTGACTCATTATAATTCTCTAAATGCGATTAAATATATCAAGAACTTGTGATTTACTAAATGTAAAATAGACATAATTCATGTAAATAAAAAATTGAAAAATAATCCACAAACAATAATATCCACTAGTAAACTTAATTAGAATAATTGAATATAAATCTGAGTATACTATCAAAGTAAATTTCATCATTTTTCTTACCACTGAATTATGAATTGTGTTTAATGTCTTTCACTTGTGAAATTTAGTAATTTTGATCAGTGTTTCACATAATCACTTCATTCTATTTATTACTAAAATATGATTGATAATATTATCCATATTCCTTTATCCAAAAAACATAATTCGACCATACCAAAGACATTTTCCAATATTTATATTATTTAATTAAGTATTTATTTCATAAAAAACTAGAATAATTTTCCATTTTCATATTTTCCCTTAACCACGATTTTGAAATATATTAAGTATTTTAGGACACATTAATTATAAAAAAGGTCCCAACATTATCATTATAATAATATTGACAAAAATAATGTATATTTCACCAAATCCATTGAAAAGTAAAATATACCTAGTTTTCTCTATATCATTAGTGGTTTAAAAAATACTTAAAATTTGGTAGATCCAACATATATGAAAGCATGACCACATTATTTAAATATTATGAGGTATGTAATGCTCTTTTTTTCAATCTGTGATAAACCAAAACAATCACACTTCTTAATAAAATTATAATTTAATCAACTAGGCCAATAAGTCCCAATACATGAACCCATTGAAGGTTCAACCATTATATTTTGTGGTGAAAAAGAGAGTAGATGATATAAGACAATCTGTAAGCCCAATATCCTTAAAAAAATAAGTGTGGGTCTCATTTATCATCTGAAAACATTATTTCCTAACCAAATACTACATATTTGGGATTCCACTTTAATGATAATACATTCTACCAAAAACATACTAAACCTCTATTTTGTAAATCACATGGACATGATAAGGAATAAAAAACAATTATAAACAAAACCCACTATTGAATAAAAAAAATTATTATTAAGAAATATATGTATAGAAAAAAAATTCAAATTACATGTATATTTTTTATTGTTATAATTCAGATAATAATTAGTTTAGAATCCAATTATATGGCATATACATTGATAACATTTTCATTCTTCAAAGAATATAAATATTATAGAAAATCAATTTTCATTATTATATTTAATTGAAATAGAGAGATGAAGCTCTATTATTGACAAAAAAAGATGAACCTTATGGATAAAATTTATAAGATCATGTACGGTAGATATTATCACTATGATATGACATTATCCAAGATAATTCTGATATTCAATGGTTGAATGATTGTTGAGATCATTTATACGAGAATTCAATGTTATTGAAATAACCACCCAATCCTTGTTTCCTTGGACTCCCTAAGAAAGTAACACCATCGTAGAAAATACCAATTAGATGTA
This sequence comes from Viscum album, assembly GCA_963277665.1. Classification (NCBI taxonomy): domain Eukaryota; kingdom Viridiplantae; phylum Streptophyta; class Magnoliopsida; order Santalales; family Viscaceae; genus Viscum; species Viscum album. Next base: position 1,479,471,286 of record OY728136.1, read on the forward strand.
CACTAGTGTAAAAACTGGATTAAATATCTAAACTATAGTATTATTGATTTATATAAATTCCATTAAATAGATTAATTATTTTATTTATCCATTTTAATTATTATCTTATAATGAAAATAATATAATGAGTATAACAAAAACTATATTTTTATTAGAAGAAACTAAAATTGTATTTCGTGAATATATATAGTTCCAATTAGAAAACTATTTTTGATAAAATATAATTTTCAAAAATAAATTATACTTTGATGATATATTATTTTTAATTAATATTAATTTAATTATGATTCATAATATAATTCCTGAAGTCATATATAATAATTATAATGATAGAATGATTTTAGTGTCAGAATAAAAAATATTATTTTACATTAAATACTATATTTATTTAAATCTATAAATTCATATATTTAGAAAATTATTGTGGAATAGTAATTTTTTTGTAACTATCACATTTAAATTTGGGAATGGTTTACTTTTCATTATTTCACAAGATAGTAAAATTTTATCTAAAAATTTAAATAAATTATAAATTAAAAATGTGTATTAAGACATAATAATTGGATAAAAATAATATCATAAATTCTATAATAAGAATCCAAAAAAATATTTCCATTTTATTTTTTTTAATTTATTTTTTTAAATATACAATCCTATATTATATTTTAATGATTTATAATATTATTTATGAACATAAATCACATACTCAGAATTAATGGAACTAATTTAAGTATTTTAATTCAAAGAATAATAAAAATTTCAACGGAAAAAGTCATTGGAATAAACCATTGGAAAAATAATTGGAGAATACATTATATGGTTCATGGTTTTAATTTTTTATCACAAAGACTCCAAAACCTATGTTTAGAAATTATAAAACAATTTCTCTTTCTTTTTTTATAAATACCAACCCCAACTCTCATTACCTTACATTTAAAACCCATTAATGATTAATTTCTCCTCTTTTAACTATTTTAAGTCATCCATTGGTGTTAAAACAATATTTTAATGCTCCCTCAAAGATTTTAGATGCCCTCTCTCCAGGTAAGTTATTTTCATCCTCCTCTTCGTTGAATTAATTTAACATTATTATGACAATTAATTTAAAATTATTCTTTTTTCATTATGTTTTTACATATCTATTTACATTATTTCCAATGATATAAAACCATTAAATTTCATTAATAAATTCCATGAACCGTCTTGTAATCATTTTATGATTCCACAATTACCCATTTATTTTCCATGCCAAACATTTATATTGTGAATACCCATCACCATTCCAACTGAAGTGTATTTACAAAGATGTAGTTATCCTTATTTTATTAGGATATTTTATGTTGATAACACGCACTCCTTATTCATGGTATTTAATGTGATGAAATATGTTCTTGTGGTCAATTCAGAACATAAATTCTTGTACATGATTTTTAATTTTATGAGAGGGCATTGAATTATGAATCCCTACAATATAGTGGGAAACGATTGTAACTCATGAAATGTTTGAATAATGAAAAAAATTATCTTAATAATACTTATCCTTATAATATTATATTATAATTTATAGATGGATATCCATGAATTATGCTTATTATATAATGTTGTATACTCTTTCAACATTAATTTGATTAATTTATGGTATATTCTTATACCACTTTTTGATGTTTGTAATAATTATTATAAAATTAAAATATAATCTTCTTGTGATTATTTAATAACATTAATAATTATACACTATTCCATGATATGGTAATTCCCTTAGTCGGATTTATATCTCACCACACTATTATATACATAAAATTTTTTCCATATAGATTTAAAGAATATCATAATTTTAATGGGACAATAATTTTTTTAAATATTTCCATTCTATCAATGTTTTATGTCATTTTAAAATATATAAAATTACCCAAAGAAACTAGTAATGTTCATATTATGGAATCATATTATGTATAACATTATATAATAAATCATTATATAATGATTATAAAATATATTTTTTGTTATAGTTTGTTTTAGAGTGAGGGATTGTGATTTTCTATTATTATGATTAAAAAACAATATCTAAACCCATATTGATAATATTAAAAATAGTTAAACCATCCATGATTTTCATTATGTATTGAATGATATCTTTCCATGCAATATGACCCTTATATATATAATACAAGTGGATGTGGATTACAAAATTTTTTACAGGGGTAATAATATATAAAATTATGGAATGGGTATTCACATCAAATTTAACTAGGGTATTAAAAAATGTAATTATATACACCTAATATTAAACAACATAAAGATTTCATTGGTAAATTAACAATCAATTTATGTACCATTATGATGGAAATAAAATTTTCCAATAGGGTTAACATTAGGAAATTGACTGTTAATAAATTAGATTGTAAAGAAAAAATCATATGTTAAATAATATAACCCATTTATGTGTTATCACATCAATGTTATTATTTTAACTATTATTTATATTATAATATGAAAATTATATTTCCTAATTTTAATTTTTTTTATTTTATATCATAAAATAGGCATAACTGCGTTGAAAATTAATGTGATAGGAAATGTTGTGACTACCAATGTTAGAATAAATGCCTGATTGGAATGCGAGGAAAAATTGTCATGAAAATACTTTCTCAATCAACTCATTTTTTGATATAAATTTTTTTAGGTTGAAATCCCATATATCCATAAAAAATATCAACTCACAATTTAAAAATTTAAACAAAAAAAACATCCCATATTTAGTAGATCATATTAACCCATAATAATAGAAAAATGGATAAAACCTATTGAAATGATCTTCGCCATCCTTCATTTATCATATTAATATTAAAATTTGAGGAATTTCGATCCCCAATAGGGATAATATGGTCAATTATTGACATTATTCAATATAAAAAAATTAATGAGACATCCATAATGGAGTTTATAGAAATTTTTTAAATGTTTTTGTCGAGATTTTCCTCTCACTCTATGAAATAAAATAGGGAATGAGTTCCTTGGCCTTATGAAAAAGGATGAATAATCCATCTAATAATTTTAGGATATCATATGAATGCATCTGTGAAACATCTCAGTATTTTTCAATTTCCACAAATGATAACTTTTCTGCTTCTTCAGTTTTCTAATGAAAATGAATAAAAATAATTTTTTATTATAAATGTTTATCACCATAAAAATATTTTTAAATGTCTCTAAAAGGGTAAATGAATATTATAAAATATAATGGGTTTTATATGTTTTGAGATATGTAGTAGTGAATGTGTTTTAATGCTACCTAGGAAAGGGAGAGAATCATGATTGTGAGAAAATATAATGTTCATCATCTCAACAGATTCCATATTCTAATTCTAAAAATTTCATTTAATTGAAAAATTTATTATGTAATTAATGGATTGGAACAAATATTGAAAATTTAATTTGGAAATTCAATATAATTATTTGGTACAAATAAATTATAAAATCACCCCCCAAAAAATCCCCAAATTATTAAATATATGGAAATATTCAAATATATAAACAAATTCACTAAACTATGACTTTTCGACGATAATTGGTGATTAAAAAATTAATTTAGAATAAAGAAATAAAGGGAATATTCCATCAATACTATTTAGGTGGATTCCTAAAATAATGTGGGGAATTTTTACTAGTTTTTATTCAATAATAGAATATATACTATATTATTTTTGTTATATAGATTCATTTATATCATTAATGTTCAACATAAAAATTTTCACACCACCTCAAAACAAGGAATTATAGTAACTCGTGAAAAAATAGTTCAACTTTTACATAAAAAGTGTATAAATTATCCCCTCTCAATTATTTGAGTATGGATTTCCCTATTATCCATCTTATATGCAATTAAGTAGATTGTTTTTTAAAAATTATTCCTATGTATTATATTTCTTATTATATATCTAAATTAAATTTTTTGGATAGGTAAACCACACATTATATCATGAACTAAAAATTTATTACATAAAACAATAGGAACGAGAAATAATCTTATTTCGAATAATCCTTTATATATAAATATTATTTTTATATGAGAAACTGTATTTAGATGAAATGGTTGAGGCTAAAGATAGAATCATCTTTTAGGGCATCCTTATTACATGAGAATATGTTATTCTTTTTTTCAGTAAATATTCAAGCACTTCCTCCTAACTGATTGATGGACTTATCATTCAAAATTTAACTAATATCATTTCAAATATCAAATACATAATATTCAATAAAAAATGTTTAACATAAAATGATAAAGAAGAAACAACTAAAGAATATAGATAACCTATTTATATGACCTAGTGAGTTTTCATTTGGTGCACTATCCCTTTTCACCATGAATAATAAAAAGAAAATATTCCTATGAATTGATTATCATGATAAAGAAAATGTATCATCCTTCATGTTTTAATGAATAATTTGACTCGAAATGTGCAGCCCAATACCTATCCTATGTATACCATCGGTCGAAAAATTATCATTGAAAGATGAAGAAGGAGGATATTCACATGCATGTTTTACGTATATGGTATAAGAACTATGATATTATAGTGATTCTATTTTGAATCACTAATTACTTAACAAAATTTTTATACACAAAAAATATAGTCATTTCGAATCGCCACACAAAACTTTTGGTAGTATTTACAAATGATATTATTATCTACTATTAATGTAAGTATGAAACGAGGGACATTTGAATTTTCAATGGAATACCATGTGAAATTAAAATCATCATTAAATTTATAGTAAATAAATGTTTTTGACCTAAAAGGTGGAATACTAGGGGAATGTTATCCCATTAAAAGTGATATATATAGAAAATTACAATATAGAAGAATTATAAGTATTTACAAGAGCATATTTTTTATAGATATTTTTAGTATCCTTGTATTATATCGATAATATTTTAGATTTTTTTTTAAAATTTTATTATTTTCAATCAAATTAATTGTTCTATCCTAGAGTGGATTGAAAATCTCTCTATCCAATGATTTTTTGGAAATCATTATGAGTTAATGAGGATGCTAATAATATCACATGTTCTTGCATTATATATAGAGATTGAATGAATTTTTTGCCTAAATTTATTCATCTAAAAATAAATATTTTCCTATGTACAAGTGGAAAATGAAAATGTGATAGCCTATTATGCATTCCAATTAATCATACCTAAGAAGATCTACCTGAATCATGATCTAGAATTTGTTGTAGTGGTCTTTTCATTGATGAGCCTGTGTCATTTATCAATATAGAGATGTGTGACATATATACAAATTATAAAATTCTCATGTAAATATATTCACAGAAAAGAATATTAATATAGGCCAATAAAGGGGGTTAGTGATAATTAACTATTATGACTATTTAATACATTATTATTTTTGGAATCTAAATGAAGTGGTAGATGATCTGAGTAAAAAGAATCCCCCAATATTAACCTTGATGATGATTGAAAAGTATTTTCTCTAATTTTACATGTTATGAAGGAAATGGGAATCATAGTGGAAATTTTTTCTTTAAATGATCAAACAATTACACCAAAATAAATTCATGAGATGATCAAGGAGTCTGAAAAAGCCAAAAAATGATCTACTGAAAAATATAGATAATATTCCAATTATTAATTTTTCTAAAGATATTAATATAAAATTTTAAATATATATATATTTACCATAAAAAAATAAAAATTAGAGTGATATTATGGATTATATGCATACCACATCCTTCTCTAGGAATTTAAGAAAAAATATGATATAGATAGATCTAATGAAATTTTATTGGTTAGAAAACATTAAGAGAGATTATATAGAATTTATTTATTTATTTATTTATTTATTTATTTATGGGTCCTAAAAAAAGTTATGGCTAAATGATATAAGTGAAAGGGTATGATGTAACATTTCATTGTACTATTATGGAAATATGACTATTTTCCTATGGAGTTTTCTTAAGATACCCTATCATAATATAAAAATAACTATTCCATTTGTGTGGTAGCTGATTTCTATAAAAAGGTAATGTATTTGATTACTACCAAGTAATACTTACAACTTTATCAAATTGAATGATACTAATAGGATAAGAACTAAAACTTCATAGTGTTCCACTATTCATTGTATCTGATTGATCTATGTGGTTTACCATGATGTTCTGAAAATCTGTTAGCATGTATTTCATATATAGTTGAGTTTATGTATCGTCTGTCACAATCATATGTTTAGTTAGTCTGAGAAAAGCATTCTAACTCGGGATGATATAGTGAGTTAATATTTAATGTATTTAAAAGGATATTGGGAAAGCTAACTCTCCCTTGTGAAGGCCTCATATAAAAATAGTTTTAATTCTATATTTCAAATTCAACCTTATGATTCTAAAAAAGGGTAGAGGCGTTAGACCCGAAATGCTAGGATGGTGAAGGAGACTGTAAGACAACTGGACATGATATTATCCAATAGTTTATAGAGATTTAAAGACCATTTAGGATCATATAAAATCTATAAAATGTGGGTAGAAAATCTATGCCATCAATCATCTATGTAGCCTTAATTTTGAGGTTTATGAAAAGGTGTTTATTATTTTATCCAAATAGATGATTTTCGTGATGTATGGGAAGAAGGGAAATCTTTGAGCATACTAAATTTTCTCATTTTCAATAGTTGATACCATCATAATCCATTTATATCAACTAGAAATCAAAAATATCATTTATGCAGAACAAGATGTGTCATATGTATCCCTATTAATGATGTGAAAACATGATTTCTCACATGAACTGAATCATGATGTTGTACAATTACCGAACAATTCTTCATATATGGAGAAATATGTGATGAAATGAAATCATAGAGGAAATGAAAAATTAATCAAGAAAACACTCTGGGTTAAATCATTATCGCATATCCAAAAGAGTGTGTAGGAAACATGGGAACCATTAGATGTGTTGAAATAGAAATACCTACTTTTCTTTTAGTGTATGAAATGGAATATGGAACATTAAATTTAAAAATTAATTATGAATTTAGATACCCATAAATTTAAAAATTTAGTTCCCTTATGCATAGTTAAATGTATTATTATGTAATTTAGGTATAAAAACAAATCCATTATCCTGGTTATTTTGGACCACTAAAAAATAATGCATGTTGGACATAAACAACCACAACATATCATAACCATTTATAATGTTGTAGTTTGATTGCAAAAATTAAGATAATTAAATATTAAGGGCCAGAAGAATGTCTTCATGACACTTAAGGAATATAATATGGATTCAGATAGTATGATCATACCTTGTGAATCCCTTTTATTTATACTTATTAGTTGGATAACATCTCTATTATGTTTCCTTGTCTAATCCATAATTGATATTCAATAATGGAAACTAGAGTAAAAAATTTATTGGAATAAGTTCTATATTGTTGAAATCCTTCCCAAAAAATGGTCACCATATAACCCCAATGAATGTACAACTATAACTTACTACACCAATAGGTTTTAAGCTGTTGTTCTAAGAGGCCATGTATCTTTACACTATAGATTGAATTTTTATAATTTCATTTTAATAAAGAAAAATTATTATAAAAATTATTTCCTATTTTTAAATTATACAATTCATAATATTATATGTATTATAATAAATATACTTTTACTTTTTTAACCGACAATGGTATTTTTGGAAATATATAGTTTCATATTTAACAATATTTTTTATTAAAAAATTATATTGAAATAAATTAAAATTTTGTGAAATAACCATACTCACTAAAATTAATTTTAGAATAAATGATAATATAAATTAAGGATTTCCCAAATAATTTATATAAGGGTTATAAAGTTGAATGTGTCAAAAAAAGTATTTTCAAGTAAATAAGATTATTTATATAAAGTTTTAAATTCTAATATTTAGATGAAATACATGGTTAAAGGAATTTTTATATATTCACATCAAAATTATTTTGTGGGAATTATTCATAATTTTTGGATATAGATTAATTATTATGAAAAAATTAATTACTATATAAATATATCGTGTGTATTATAACATCATAATACATACTATTGATATAGGAAAATTCATTAAAGTCATTTAGTAACAAAAATAGTTTTCCCTATTAATTACATATTTTTCTATTTGAATAATATTTTTATTCTATAATGAATAATTTCAAAACAAAAATTATATTTTAAGTATTAAATAAATTTTTTAATGAATGTCACTTTAATCCACATCATGAATAGAATTAGTTTATAAAAATAGTTTCCTAGGAACCAAGAAATTTTAAAACCAATCATCATTGGTTGAATCCATGGGTATAAACTCAGGATTATATTTTCAATTATTTTATCACTTAGAGTCCAAAACCTAATTTTAAAAATTAATAGTGATTTATAATACTTTTTTATTTATACACCCACCCAATACCTATCTTCTTGTGACTATAAACATATATTACATATATTTTTGTTTCTTATCCCTCTCTAAATACCTAAAAATATTTTAAAAAACACATGATAATCCCATATAAATAGTGTAGATACAAAACCTCAAGGTAAGATATTATCTCCATCTTACACATTATTCATGTACTTTATTTTTATTGAGACATTTAATTTCAATTTTTCACATTGGAACATTTCTTAGAACATCCCATTAATATCCATCTTAAGAGAGAACATTCTTCACTCTCATATCCTTTTCAGTCAAAGGAATTCACCTAGATATCAATATCATTCATTTGTTTGGGAATTAAATGTTTGTAAACTACATTCCATAATTATGGTATTAAATGTGATAAAATAAATATTAATGATCTATGTAGCACCAAAATTAATGTAATTTAAAATAACTTAATGTACGGGACCAGATTTACATATCCCCGTGACGATTTGGGAAATATTTTATTCTCATAAGATATGTTGTATAGATTCTGGGAAGTAATCCTATACAAAGCATGCTACTATTTAATGGTGGTTAGAATCGACTTAGATTTTTGACGTATTGTTTTATGTTGTATGAAACCCCAATATTTCCTTGTTGTTATCATAATATTACATTCTTTTATTTTAATAATTATTATTTTCACATTTTTTTTTCAACCATTTTTTCCCTATTAAATCACATATACTTCTTTTATTTATTATATTCTTTGATTATTCCACTAATAATATTTATATATTATTATTTTCAAACATACATCCCCAAGTTATCCAATTCAATTCTAAAATAACAATAGATTTTCCATTCCATGATTTGGAGTTTGAAAATAATTTTATTGTATCCATATATCAAATAGTTTTTTATTAATATAATTACCAAAACCCATTTTTACTCTTCATATTGGTTGATTATATTATTTTTATCTTTTTTAATAAATCATTAGTTAATTTGAAAATTGTAAAATAAAATCCATGGAATAAATAGTATGGCAGACGGTTGATAAATTAAATCGATCAATGGGTATTGTAAATGATCCTTGATCCATTAGTTCAAATCAAGAAAGTGTAAATACCGAAAAACACATATCAAGATAATAACTCATGTCATGGGTGTCAAACTATATCCATGAATATGAATAGTGTAAACATTACCAAAGAAAAAAATGTATTGTCTTGCATTTCATTATAAGTGAACCCAATTGAAAAATTAGCACAGAGCCTTATCGGGGGGTCACTACCCACTATCCATGTAATATATAGTAACTAGTGGAATGATAATATCATTGAAAAAATAGTATCCATGAATCAAGACACCCAAAATAGAGACTAGTATACTCATTAATGTACTGATTTTAAGGGGTAAAAAATTGAATCAACCCACGAATCACAAGAATAAGCACTAAATATTTCTAACCTGTAACAACCTCACAAGAAATATAATTTTACATAAAAATATTTTCAAATGTTATATAAAGTATTAACCTCAAGATAAAATCAATATTAATAAATACCAATCATGGGATCAAGGTAGTCATACACAAACCAAGATCATTTGAAATCTATTTAAATTTCCCAAAAATCCCTTTAATAAAATATGAAATCCAAAATGAAAATATAGCATATAATTTAATGGAAACCTTTAAATTCCCATTTCCAAACATACATTTAATACAATATATAAATTTATATATATATACATATATTTCCCAAAGTACAAATTTACATGTCCCAATAAAAAAGTGTAAACCCATTTTTATGAACATAGCCACACAAAAACATATATATATTTATATAAATATATATTTTTATGAAAACAAAAAATAAAAAAAATTATATTTTAAAAAGATAAATTTAAGAATTGTTGAATATTTATTTCTATAGATAGATACATTTAAAATAATATATATATATACATCACTAATTTCAATCCTTCACATATCCCCATGTGAATGGTTTCATCAACATATATATATATATATTTATATTATCATAAAAATATTTATATTTTTATACTTATCAATACAAGAGGCTTAATAATTCCCATTACTCTTACTCTATTTGAGATACAAATCAAATATCTCTTTTAAAATTATTCCATTGGGAATACATTCATAGAACATTTTCAAAATCTATTTTCCATTTTATCTTAATGAAACAATTGGAAAGAAACTAAAATTCTATTTTGGATCCAAAATATGATGAAATGTTATTAGATATACCATTACATTTTAAAAATATCCTTATTCATCTAATTAATACGTTCCATTTCAAGATCCATTTTTATTTACAAGAAATAACGTAATTCCAAGATAAAAAACTTTTTGAAACCCTAAAAAAGACACCATAAAAATACATGTTTAAATGAAAAAATTAAATATTCTTAAAGTAAAACTAAACATGAGAAAATAAAATGAATAAGAGGTCATATAAGTAACGACCATCAAAGATAAAAAATTAGGTTTTTTCAGGTAGAAACCTATCATTATAGATAAAAGAAAAAACTAATTTTATGGAGGAAATCATAATAAACCCAAAACATAAAAAATAAATATTTTTAACCTCATACTACCAAGATCATGTCCATTGAAGACATAAGGATCAGTATTTATAAACAAATAAAGGAAGAATGGGTGGTTAGGGAAAATGACGAGAGATATAGGGGATATAAAAGACTTCATGTTTGGGAAACAAAATTTCATGATTCATGTCATCCAAAACACACTCTACATGGTTTATCAAAACTCATTGCTAATAGCATAGATCACAAAATAGTGAAAAATTAAGGCATAAGTTAGTTGGGATGGAGTTTCATAGTATGGTAAATCATTATCAAGGTGTAAAAAGGTAACTAGTATGATAAAGGTTCCAAATATATAATTTGACCATGTTATTTCCTAAATGACAGAAATTTTTTCTAAGTATACAAAAATAAAAATAATTTTTTAAATATTTGGACTCAAAACCCATAGAAACAAAAGAAAACAAAAAATGGGAAGAAATATAAATAAATAAAATTGATAAATAATATGGTATTGTATAACTATCATTATTTTTTATAACACATGTTCGATTAATTAATGAAATAAAATTGGAAGAAAATAAAAAAATTATATATGGCCAAGAGAAGATTACTCTACAGCCAAAGAGGGTAATTATTCACTATTACAAAGGAGGGATAATGTAATGTTTGATAAATTAGATCCACACACCCAATTATAGTCAATATGCGTATTTTATTGATGGAATATGAACATGTCATAAATCTATAAGTGGAAATTTCCTTCCATGAGAAACACCTTTCAACTCAATGATGTGAACATCTATACTAATTAGTTTATATTTTTGGGTCCCAGTAAAAATTATGTTCCACATTTATTTTTATGAACATATTGGAAGATCGTTTAAATAAGGTGATATGAAATTCACATTCCATGTGAACATCCTATGAAACTGAATATAGCTATATCATTTATACCCACCATATGTTTATTAAAAAACATTATTGGTGCCCCAACCCTCTCAAACCCCAAAAAGTATGTCTTGTAAAACCACCCACTACAACACACTAATTCATAATACTCAAAGTGGAAAAGTGGTTTTTTAATATTATTGTTTTGTTTATTCCTCAGAATATCATAATCCACATTGTATGAAATTCAACCAACTTATACTAATAAGGGAGATATTATTTTAAAACATCACTCACCTCAAATATAACATATTTTTATTGATTCTCAGACAACAACATCATCCATAATCTCTGAGAGAATAAAAAACTAACTCAATATCTCATTCAAAATACCATTATTATCATGTTAATTGTTTTTAAGAATCATCGGATCATTCAAACATCTAAAGATTTATCCTCGAAAAATCACATGATGAAATGTTATATCAATTGAAAATTCCCCATCATATATTTTATTAATGGATTACTAACAAGATATAAAAACTCTAGCTATGATTATACAATAAATTATCTTATTGATCAACGTTTAACTCTTTTATGAAAATCCACAAACATATCATGTCCTTAATTTCATCAGTATGTAAAATATTATTTACTATTTTAATCAATTCCAAAATCCACATTAATAGAGACACCCAAATAACATTAGCTACTCCAAAGGTATAAAAATATATATTAATATCCCTTGGATATAAATTTATCCCCCAATATTTCAATAAAAAAAATTTCATATATCATAAATCTCTCCATAATATAATGAGTAAAAAATTCCTCATGAGATATCTCAACAACCACATACAACCTTTGAAAGACATATTACTATATATTGGATCTCCATGCTAAAAATCCCAATGAATTTGTAATAATATTTCATTATATAATTATATAATATGTATAATTTATTATTTTTATAATGTAAGGTATTTTTATCTTGTATCCATGTTCATCTTCTATCATTGATAACATGTCTTTAAATAAATTATATTAACATTCATAAATAATAAAAAACATTATTCCCAATACCATGTAGAACCACTTTAAAAATACCCCCATTAGAATTTTTTTATAGCTTCAATGTTGCAATAACATTATCTCATCTGGTCCTCATCCTATGAATTTTAATCACATCACAAAGATACAATGTTCAAAATTAAGTTAATAATTTTAGTGTCATCCAAATAATACATTTCTCAATAGCCCCTAATTGAGATGGTCATCCACATTAAAAATAATTTGATAAAGAGAAGATTAAATTACTTTAAATAGAATCAATGATGCATGTCGCATATATTGTAGACATTGTTTCCCATATATCAATCAAATATTTATTTACAATATCACAAGTATTTCTCCAACACCATAAATAAATATTAAATTTCAATAAATGATTCTATTAAATAGAAACAAAAATACCTTTAGGAATAACCTTGTATATATACTCTTATAATTCAACATGGTGGAGGAATTACATTTTATTCATATATAGAAAACATAATCCCTCTCTAACTGTAATACAAAAATGAGCTCTTATAGTGGTTCTTTGTAATGGCACGGAGAAATATAGTCCATTACATTGAAAAAATTAGGTGTATGAGGTGTTTAGGGAGGTCAAGGTGAAATATATTCATCCCCATGCCAAATTTCCATTTCTTTGAATTGTTCCATCATTGAACAGTTCCAACGGTAGACCGTTGTGAACAGTGTAATGCTGACCTTATGTAAATAGTTACATCGATGACCTTAAGTGAATAGTATCATCAGTAACTTTCTATGAACAGTGTCATCGGTAACCTTATGTGAACAGTTCAACGGTGAGGTTCCTGCAGCGAGGTTCCATCGGTGACCTCTATTTCCTTTTCCAAATTTTGAGTTCATGAACAATGTTAACATAATGGTGAAGTCCATAAGTAAACACTATTTTCATTTCCAAATTTTGAGTTCATGAATAGTTTTTCTAGAATGTTGAGGTTCATCGGTATCCTCTATATCCTTAGCCAAATTTTGTGTTTGTGAACAATGTTTCCAGAATGGTGAGGTCCATCAGTGACCTCGGTCTCCTTTTCCAAATTTGATGTTCATGAATGGTGTTTCCATCTTCCTATAATTTCACCCCTTTGATGTTTCCTTCGACGTAAAATGCATTTAAATTCTAAGTTTAATGAACTTAAGGCTGATTCAAAGGTCATAAGTCTTATATTAATTTATCATAAGGATGCGGATGTTTTTTTCTACATGTTCAAACTGTGTGGTTCAATGTGATCAACTGTTAAAGGAAAATCCAGCGTTTCGTAAATCACTGCCCTGTTAAATCTTCTAAAGGGATGGTATATCTTCCACTTTAGTTCTTTCTCCTTGTTCTTGGTTGTGAGATGCTCAAACATCCCATTCTATTCCATAGGAGTTGGGAAATCAAACATTACTCAATGGATTTTGTTCCACTCTATGTTGATGCAACAAAGCAATATCAATCAATTCTTGATATAAGTTATGATCTTCCTTCATTTTTTCAGATTCATCACCATCTTTATCCTTGCTCTATTTTATGGAATTTTTACACCAATGTTCCTAATGGGATTTTATTGGTTGTTTGCTGATGTGGTGGTGCCTATGCATCTTCGGGTGGATACATTTGTCATAGGAAAGGATATCGTAACCCATTCTATAGATCATTCTCATATAAGGAACCAAGATCTTTTTGAGGTAGGGGATTCATTGATTCTAAATTCTTTTCCAGGGAACTGTATTGTTAGCATGTTTTATCCCACTAAATCAAAATGGAATTGACATAATAATTTTTCAACTAGAAAATTAAATTGATATCAATCATTTTTTATTTCCTCTTATTTTTCAAGATAGTGTGATATCAAAGCTTGCTTGTTTAGCTTTTCATTATTGATGGAAATTTGTAAAGAATGTAAAGCCAGAATTAATTGATATTCACTTGGCTAAAGATAAAGAGGCATGTTAATGAATCTGATTAATGATTTTAAAATTTTATTTTAATCAAATTGGTGCATTAATCATGTTTAATTATATATAATAGCTTACTTGTTAGGTTTCCGGAATTTGGATCCTAAAAAAATATCAGTTAATCTGAGATAGATTAAAGAACATGTTGTTTAATAATAGATAATTCGTTGAAGGGTTTTGAGTTACCCTATCACTTGTTTATGAGAAAATATCCCAGTCGATATGGTCATTGTTTTTTTACTGGTTGTGTTTGATGTGAGCCTGGAAGGCTGTTGCGATATGTGAGGGAAGGGAGGTCGATTGGTTGTGGCAGCAGATGACACCTAGTGTGGAGAGATGCAACGATTTATGCTTGTGGGAGTCAAAAAGGAAACCAGGGATGATGGAACGGGTTAGATGTGAATGTTTAAATGTTTGGATGATTGATGTTTCTTTTATTGATTATCTGCTTTACTTTCCCCAATTCTCAAGGTAGCTGGTTTTGCTTACACTTCTTTTAAAAGAGTCAAAGACATGAGGGGTATGCCACGTGCTTTCTGTGTCAATATTTTCAAGGTAGGATGGTTCTATGCTCTAGTAATAGGCGGTAAATACTCGAAGGGGGGTCATCTACTCACCGTGTTGAGAACCATCTATTTAGTATCATAGAATGTTTTTATAGAATTCCTGGGAATATGGGAACGTAATGCTGTAAATAAATAATTGAATAAGTGATGTTAACCCATGGGGTTGGAGCTAGCAGGGACCCATTGCTGAGGACAGTGAACTATGGGTGTGATGCAAATGAAAGTTAATTTTTAATTTTAAATAGTTAATTAATGTCTAGATAATTAATTAGCGTAAAGTGGAACTGATAAAAATGGAATGAAGTAATGCAATTAATCTCTTTAAATGGTTCTTGGCATATAGGATACCTTGTTTTAGAAGTGGAAGTCGGGGGTCCAAGAGAGATTAGCTGTAGTTGAGTCTAAGACTAGGTTATTCCCATAGTGTGGTTGTGATATATAGTATATTCTATACATTTTTTGTCTCTATACTCTACTCCAACCCATCAGTTTGGAAAACTGACACCCTGGGGATTCATATCCTTGGGGGTGTTTTACCGAACATTCCGATGGGAGGATGGATGGCTAACTCCCCCATTGGGTCGCGCTCTATTCTCTTGGTAGTTACTTTTTCTTGGAGGCACAGTGGTTAATTTCCCCATATATGTGTTTAGTGGGCTATAAATTCATGTGGTTATTCACACACATATATATTCTTGATATATTATCCTATGTAATACTATAGGTGTAACATGTATAGATTGTGATGGCTTGAGGATACTTACTCAGTGTATGGGCTGTAATGGATTGATGTATAATACCCGAAATATGATACACATTATACGATCTGTGGTGGATCCTAGACGACACCTCGTTACTTTTTTGTATGGACATGGGGGTTTTGTTGCATGAAATGCATGTTTTGGTGCTTTCCCAAGGTTTCTGCAGGCAAGCCTTTTGGAGTGAGATGCTTAGGACGTGCGATGTTGGGGTAAAGCCACAAACAAGTGGGGAAATAGTAGTGGGGTACCCTTAATATTATTTATTATATTATATACTCTTGTATGTGTTACATAGTGAGAGTAGCCAAGGTGAGGATGGGAACTTAGTATACCTGTTTAGGTGACAAGTTAGTTTTACTATTTTTTCACTTTTCTTTAGCATTATTTCTTTACTTTTGGATGAGAGGGTTCATGTAGGATCCTACTGATTATACTGTTATACTCACCATATGTAAATATAAACTATTTTTATGGTCACTTGGAGCGGGTTGGTGATCAATATAGGTTTTACAATATTGGGGTTGTAGTAGCTATTCAGGCTTATGGTTGCGGCTGTTTTTACTTTATTCTGGGTACTTTCATTTTTCTCCTTCTAGGAGAAGTAGTTTTGCATGACATTACATATGTGCACATCGTTTTTCTTTTATATTTCTGTCCGAGTTGGAGTTGGTTGGTATATATCTTATTTCTCTCTTCTGCATGTGTTCTCATATAGAGTAATGCCTCCCATCTGTGTGATTACTATACCCTCTGTGCTAGTCGCCAACCCAGGTCCTACTGAAGGTAGGACTCGGGGGTCATTATCTCCGTTCTCACATTCCGTCTCAGGAGGGGTACACTTCGGGAGGTGGGGTCGTGACATTCTTTTAAAAATATATAAAAATTTATTTTTGGTTTCACCCTTCATTAATTGAAAACACTTTTCAATAATAATCTTATAATACAATCTATTTTCTTCATATATTTACTTTTAATGGTGAAATCATTTGTTGTAAAATTCCTTCTACCCTCCTAGTCGAGTATAAAATTCCAATGTCCCATTATCATACAATATTGATATTTCATCTTTAAATTGTAGCACCAAATTAGTTGAATCCATCATTATAACCTCCTCATCATAACATTTTTTCCCCGTCATTAATTAATAACATATATAGAAATTAATAATTATATATTTTGGGAATATTGTGAAACCTTAATTGTTAGGCCTAAAAGTGTAATTTGAGATTTTCTATAGGGGGTAAATAGACCATATTATAATTTTTTATAAAAGATATCAATTATAAAAATTAATTATGAAAGTTAATTATTATAGTTATATAGAAAAAGATTAACATAAAAACCCAAAAAAGTTTTAGTAGTTTCATCCAATGATGAAGAAGAATACACATATACCATTGTACATAGAGAGATATGTATTTTACAATAATCTAATTTTTTATGTGGGAACTAAACACAATTTTTGAATCTTTTTCCACAAAGTGTATGTATAGAAACACTTATATTTACTTGTCTATGAGGATTCATAACCCAATTACTATATTGACTCCATAAAATGGGTTTCACAACTAAAACAATTATGACTTTATAATATATGTTTCAATATAAATGGGCTAGAGGTGAAATTCTTATTATGTAATATTATATAAAGGAAAATAATATTATACATGAATGGTATGAATAAGGTTTATTAAAAAAAGAAACCACATGAAATAAGATATAATTAAATTAAATGTATTGGATCTTGAGTTGAGGATCTACACATCTTCCAAGCTATAGGAATGAAATAATATGTTATTAATGAAATTATTGATCATCTAAATGATAAAATATGGATCTCATATGGCATTTGAGTTTTTACGTAACTTGAGAATTTCAGATTTTTTTCTCAAAGAAAAGTAGAGTTTCAAATGTTTTATCCCTAATGGTTATTCATATATTTATGTCCATTTTTTAAATTATAGAAATTATACAATATCTAAAGAGATCTCATGAAAATGGTTAGAAAATTTTAAAATAATAATCAAATTGTCATCCATTAATATTATATATATATAATGGTTTTCCAAAATAATCAGTGAATATAAAACCAATTAAATATAATAATTTTAATAAATTGAATGAGACCACAAAATTTAAATCCCTATATATATCATCAAAAAACGTGATAAATTATTTTGAAAAAATATCAAAAAAAATTCTTTTTAAATTAACCATTGAATAATAATATAAATATTGCATATACAATAAAATAAATATTTTTTATGGATTTTATCCATTAAAAAAATGTATATTAGAATATTATTAAATATATTATAAAACATTGAAATAATGAATATTTGGAAAAATAAATACTCTAAATTATGAATTATATATATACCACATGTCTCTAAAAATAAAAATATATATTTTAAGAAAATATTATCATAGGATAAAATTATTTAAAAAATATTTGAGTGGAATAAATATGATTAATAAAAAATGAAAATGAAAATAAAATATTTAAAAACATGATATTTGTAATTATATAGTTAAAAATTTCAAAATGTCAAAAACTGAGAAATAAAAAAACAACTATGATAATATAATGGATGATTTATGATACAAAAAAAACACATCTACCATTTGAATAGGTAACGGTACTACCATTATAATTTCAATATGCTACCATCAAATATCCATAATTGAGATGTAGGTTAAAAAACCATGAAGAAATTGAACCATCGTCACAGATATTCCGTCACAGAGGAGAATAGATCTACTACTACATAATTATATACCCTGTCATGATTTACTATTATAGTGGATGATGAGATTTACCATGAAATAGAATCTACCCTTGGGAGGACGTCTACTATGGAGAAGATCTACCATAGAGATATGTTATACTGATGTATCATTTAGGTGGGTAGGCTCTATCATAGTTCAGTATATACAAAATCTACTATAATTTTTAAATGATTATGTACCATTACACAATGGAGATCAACCATCATATATGTAGGATTATACTATGATAAGAAGTATGATCTATGATCAACGGTTAAGAACAGTTATAATTTGATAGTGAAGATGCTTTTGTGTGATGTAGCTACTGTCGGTTTCTTTCTACCATCACCTTTCTATAAAAATAAGATACTAAATATGGGTTTCTCTATTCATTAGATGCTAGGGAGGACCATTTTCATGGAAAATGGGATACTACTATCTTTTTTGTTGCAAAATTATAGTGAGCATTCAACATGTGTAATGTAGCTTATTGAAGTATAGAGAGTTAAAGAAAGAGTTTTTTACGGTTATTTTTTCAAGTCTTGAAACAATGAAGGTGATGATGTTAATGGAGAGATTGATTCTAGTGATAGTATATGATTAATAGTTCATTATTTATTTCTAAAACATGAAAAATAATAATTCATGATTTTTTATCCCAACTTAACGATAGAATTATCAAATTTTCCAGTTGACTTAAGTAAAAATAATTTCAATTGGATACCAATGTATAAATATTTACATAAATAAGACATCAAAATCATGATATATCTATAAACCAATTGACACATATATTAGATAAAAAATAAAATTATGTTCAAATTCATCCATTTTTAAACCTTTTAAATGAATATATTTTCTTTGTGTTAAATGAAATATTTAAATACATATTAAAAATAATGTGTGGATAAAAAATAACTAATTTAGAAGTCTATCAATATAGATATCATTGAAATTAAATGATTTTTAATTTTTAAATCCCCAAATTCCATAACTATTTCATAAAATTATGGAATTATTTAGACCTTTTGAAAATAAAAATAAAAATATATTAATTTAAATGAAATGTAAATAATATTATTAGATGAGGGAAAAAATAAGTTATGTGATAATATGATATATATAACTCATATTATTATAATACAACAAAAGAAACAATAAAATGGTATAAAATGAAAATATTGTTTAATAAAAATACATAAATTTGTTTTATAAATATTTTGACATTCTCTAGATAGAATTATGCATTTTTGTAGTTGTGCTCATGGTAGATAAAATTTTTATATATCTCATGAAATAGAAAGTAAATTTTTTTATCACTATAACTCAAGTGATAATAAGAATACAATGTTCCACTTTTAAATGATTATCACATAATATAATTATAGGTTTCCTAATATAAGAACATGAACTAAAAAAATGTAATCAGAAATAAACAACAATACATAAAATTAAATGAACCAAAAAATTCTGTTTTTTGATTTCACAAAAATATCAAAATTTAAGACCATAAAGAGTTTATTTTCTATGGATTTTTTAAAATAAAAATATGATAAAAAATGATGCCCCATATATAAATAAAATTATAAATCGATTATTCATACATCATTCCAAGAACAAATTTAATTTTTTTCAAAATGAGAAAAGATAATAGGATTAATAAATATGTCTTCATTCTAAATCTCAATAGGTATAAATTCTAGAATGATAAAATCAATATTTACATGATCATTAATAAATTATTTATACAATTTATATTCTATTATCAAGATAGTTTTATGGGATTTTTGATATCAAAAATTTAGTTATGTTATCACAATAAATATGAAATATTTCAAGATAAATACCAAAATAACATAAATTTTGATAATCCATAATCATTTAGCATAACAACTAGAATTAGATATATAGTAAACATTTTGTGTATGTTGATCAATACATAATTTCTTCTTTAATGGCAATGAAGTCAAACATTTCCCATAAAAATAAAACATACCAAATGTTATTTTGCTATCCATTATACAAAATCTATATAAGATTCAGAGTAATATATTTAATCAACGTAGTTACATTTCAGATAAAAAGACTGTAACTATTTAATTAATATATCTAAATATTCTTTTAACATTTTCAATAGTATTTTTTGATTATTTTGATGTATTAATAATAGAAAATCACTAAACGTGATATCAAGTAGTGATGTATTAATATATGTAATATAGCCAATCATGACTTTATAAATATTAATATCAATAGATTTTGAAGATATATAATCTTAGTACCTAGATGGTGGTGAAAGATATCCTTGAGTGGGGGTGACTATATGAGAATTAAAATTTAATTTATAAAATTAAATATATAAATTAATTTTTGATGTTATTTAATAAAATTAATCTCCAACCAAATAAATGTAAGAACACAAGTATATTTTTTATATTAGTTCGGTTTTTGTGGGATACCCAAATATTATACAACTATTATATTCATTAGATATGATTTAAATTAATATTTTTTATAAAGATGAAGCATAACCTAATTAAAAACGCTTATTATAATTATAAAATAACCACACACCGTATATTTTTATGGGGTGTCACATCCAACTTACTAAACTATCATTAGAAAACATGAGTCTTTAGATGACCATCAATCATATTATAATCTCAAAGTCATAACCTGGAGATCAAAAAGAAGTATTATTTTATATTTAATGTTATAAAGGTCAAAATGAGACTGTATAAAAGATGGGGTGACAGTTTACACACCTACGAATCCTGGATGAATAATATAGAAAAATGAATGTTATGGTATTAATTCCTTTGTAATGTATCAACATGTCTCTTCATGGAATTATTTTTTCATAGATGTTGTTTTTCATATATTTATATATATTCTTTCAGTAATAAAGTATGTTGAACATAGGTAGAAGGTATATCACTTCATTGTATCAAGAAAAATGCACTCATTGTTTGGTAAAAAAATGAAAATATGAATCCTCTCATCGAACAATTATTGTATTAGAATCAAATTACATGCACCAGTCTATATAGAAGAAAATCACGATTCCATTTTAAAACACAAGAAGAACATAACACAGCTGATTATATCTTATAAATTTTAAAATTCAAATAATATTATAATGGGTTATAAAAGTGTCAAATATTGTGAAAATAATAATATCATTGAATAATAAGATAACACCACATAACCAAAATTCAAAAATACTATTTTGGGTTCAAACCAATTTCAAATCATATATTTTTTTAATTAAAATGATGTTAAAAATAATAGTTTAATAAAATACCCCATCAAAATAGAAGTGTCGAAATTTTTTATTTGAATTATGAAATTTAAATTGATTAAAATCATTAAAAGAAGTTAATATGTGAATAAATTCGATATTTAATAACAATATATTAAATATATCATAAAAAAAGAGTAAAATAATAACTAAAAGCAAATTATAGACTAAAAAATTAAAAAAATGACATTAATTAATAAAAATTTCATTTGGAGTTACATTTTTGAAACTTATCGCATTAGACTAACATTCATTAATCATTATAAAAACATGTGTAATACAATGATAAACAAATTCCCAATGGTTCTAAATAAATGATAAGTATTTATAAAGTAGTTAGAAAAATTTTAATATATGAAATAAATATGAATTTAATTGATATATAAAACAATAAATATAATAGTTAATTTTTTCATATTAAAAGAAAAAATTTTACAATTCAAAGTACATGGGTTCAAAATTTACATAGGGAAATTTTATACTGGTGTTCTTATCTACATAACGGAATTGACCAAGTTGGATGATCAATTTAAGGGGTTTTCATAGGTAAATAGATATAGGGAAATTGGTTCAGGAAATTCACTTAAGGCATTCAAATATCTGAATTCATCGCATTGGCAATTAAGGTATATAAATTATTAACGACTATACAATTGATGAATTTTCAAATATCAGATTAAAAATATCACAATAAATATATAATATTCTTCTATAACTCTTTACTGATATTAATAAAATTCTATTACTATTACATAAAATCAATTATAAAATTTATCAGATTTTAAAAACCCATACTATGATTAAATAATATCAGTGAAACAATATTTAAAACGCGTAATAATTAGTTTTATAACATATAGTAACACACTATATAATTTATTAGAGTATAGTGAAACATTCAAAAGATAATATCTTATGATTAAATTTATAAAAAATTATCTTCAATCCAAATAAAACTAAATTTTTTGATTTTTATCTCATTTAATATCCAAAAAATATAATATAATTGATAATGGAAAATACACTATGTTGATCAAAATATAGTAATATGAATAAAAAATATTCTATATGGTTATGAATTTGGAATCATGGATTAAATTCGTTTTCATATAAATGAATAATGAAAATAGGGATAAATTTTATTATAAGGTAAAAATTGACATATTTAGCATATGGAAACGTGAATACAGTTTTAGAAGATGTTTTGACAATTCAAAACAAGAAATATACATAGATTTTAAACAAATAAATATTTTGATAAATTGAATTATTTAAATAATATAATCAATAAATATAATATTAATATATTTAAATGAAATAAGAAAATAAATAATGTTAATTATCCAATCATAAATTCTTTGAATGGACATTAAACTTTATTCAAAATTTAATAATTATAAGAAAAGTATAATTACAAAACCATATTCACCTTTTTGATATATTTTAAAAGATAAGGTCTAAATTTAAAAATTGTATTTTTGTTTTATGTTAGACACATAAATAAAACTAATAATTTTATAAAAAATTGATTCAAAAAAATTTAATTCCCAAAACATGTATCAAGAAACCACTATAATGGTATCCACTATTTAAATTTAAAAGTAAATGACTTAGAATTTTTTCAAAATAATGTTTGAGAAAATAAATTATAAAACTATTAGAAAAATAAATTTATTGAAAAGGTATGTTTTAAAAGATTTAATGTAACCCAAAAAAATTTAGAATATAAATTCCATAAAACTCCATCAAAACACATGAAAAAATAAAATTATTAAAATAATATCATTTAAAACTAATTTTTATTGGTTTCAAATTGATTAATGTTTGATTTCATAGTAAATATTAATCTATATTGATTTTTATTATGGTTAAACTCTAAAAAACATCCCCCATATTCAAATGAAATATAATGAAACTAAATCTAAGATCGATATGAATGTATATATAATGTTGTGATGGACTTATTAAAGTAGAATCTGAATTTGTATTTTCATAATATATAGGTAATTTTATATGATATATAAAATAATCACATAATCTATTCCTAATCCATAATTGATAAACACGAACTATAAGAAGTGATATACTCTACATCAAATGTATATAGTTAAACATATAATTTACTCCTAGAAGGCCATGATATTATACTTATACCATTAAAATTAAACAAAGACGGTGTGATTTTTCTATGATTTCTACAACACCCAATAGTAGATTTAGAATATAATATTCAATCAAAATAATTACACCTTGTTTTTGACTCTTTATTATTATCATGATATATTTAACATTATCAACCACATATCATGATATCATGTCCATTTTTACATTTGGGATTTTACGTTGATGTTATTTGATAAACTAGGGAACTATTGATAATACATAATAAATATTTTTCAATATAACATATTATTCGTGGATTAAATTTATCGTTCAATAAATGAGGAATGAATTAGAAAGAACTGATGGGTTAGAAATTTAATTAAATGTCACCTTGTTGTGTAGATAGTCATATAATATTTACTAGTTAGAAATCCAAATTAAATGTTTATTTTTGTGTACAACTACACATCGATTAAACTATCATGGAAAAGGGTATTGATGGTATAAATATCACGATTTCATTTAAAATGACATAAAATAGAAAACAAATAAATCAAAATATAATTTTATAATTATTATACATTATATTATTGCCACCATTTATCCCTAAAAGTATTTTATACACATGTTAAATGTTAAATAGTAAGTGTTTTTCGATATTTATCATGTAATATTGATTATTCCTTATTTATTCAAGATATATTCAGCTTTATATAAACCTTCATAATCATTTTCCCCTACCCTTATTCATTTTCCATTCCCCATGATTTGAAGAATGAATCCTCTAAATGAGTTTGAAGATGGTGAATATTTACTTTCACTTTGTTTTATTCTATGTCTTAAAATATAATTCGTGACTCTAGCGTGTGTCTAATTTTCCATATCAACTAAACGATTTGGACCCTTGGGATGTGATAACATGTTTCTAATCTCAATTTAGAAATATATGAACAGATTCTATCTATGATAGACTTGTCCTTAATAGTTAGTCTCATTGAATGTTCATTATAATCCTTGAGAACAATATTATTAAATAAATGATTCAGGAATATAAACCTATGGAAAAATCAGAGGATATGACTAAATTTTTGAAAAATCATAATTTTTTTGAAAATATTATATAGTGTCCCTAGAAATACATAACTTTCAAGATAGTAAAATTGAATTTGGTTGTTATATATATAATTTTATTAGTAATATCACCCAAATATTGGGTCGAGTATAAATTGGTTATCATTCAAGTTAATAGTTTTTATGCCATAACGATATAACTGGTTTGGCAATCATAGATTATTAGAATGGTTTAATTAATGTTTTCATTATCAACCCCTATATTTAATCTGATAATAGAACCTATATAAAACTATGATCATCCATAGTGATATAGTATAAATCTAAAAATAATTGGGTAAATATGGTTATGGTTTATCAAAATTTTAAAATAATCTATACGCCTTATTTAAATGGTTTTATGTTATAGATTTTTTACATTGTTATGTAATTTTTGGAAAATAATTTTTGATAAATACCCTTTTGGTTTATTATGTGTTCTAGTTAAAATGTTATTTGAGGAATGATTATTTTATATTTTATGAAAATAATTATTATGTCATTGATAACCTTAGGGATAATTTGATCAATTAAATTTTAATTGTAGTACTTTATGGAAAAAATCATCTTGGATATTCATTTCAGGGAGTAACAAATGATGTGGATATTAATTTAAGAACAACCAATGGATGAAAATTTTAAATGGGATAAAAATAAAAAATTATAATACTTTATAGCGTTATGTACCATGATATTAAAATAATACATCAACCTTTGGAAGATGATATAGAAATAATACATTATTCATTTACTATAATTTGTGATAAATCAATGTTATTTTCACACATCATAGTTTATTGTCTTTTTTATCATTAACTTTCACTGAAAAAGGTACTATATCACTATATATTAGTCTGTGTGTATTATAATTCTCATATATGTCCTAATATTTCATTACCATTAAATTTATCTAATATGAAACCTTCTTATTTCTCTTTTGAAATTTTCTAGAGGAAATTTTAATATCCCTTTAAGAGTGTGGTTTTTTTAATAATTAACATTAAATTTTTAATCCCTTGATTGTCTATAATAATTTACAATTGTTAGGATGAAATTTATTAAAGGCAAGTATAATTTAAATTTGATGACATTAAAGTTGATCATTGTGTATGATAATGTATATGACACACAAAATCGAACTTAAACAAATAGTGATATATTAATAAATCCTCACTACTGTAAAATTGATTTAGAAATAGGTTATATGAATAAAAATTTACTCATTCTGTAATACTTTTATTAATATTTAAGATAAATAAATTATATTTCTTAATCCATTTCGGATTTTTAGTAATCTGTTTACCTGTATTTAAAAATTATTTTTAATCAGAAATTATTTTCAAAGATTTTTGGGTGATAATATTATAATTAATTTCTTATAATTTGAGAAATAATATTTAAATAATTGACTTCATTTTTTAATTACTCATATCATAATAACATAGGGTAATCTTTTTTAATTTTTTATAACATAGGGATATTTCAATGAATAGTTAAATTACATCTTTTGGTAAATTATTCAATTTTATCTAATAAAATAAATAATTTAAAAGTACCATTTTTATTGAATTATTTATCAATGAAAGAATATTATTATTTTTTTATTTTTAATCTTATTAATTAATTTTGATCATCTTCATATTATATTTAGTTTATGTTTAGTTTCAGGCTTAAAAAGTCATTTTTGTATGAACTATTTTTAGGTCCAACATGTTGATCTATATTAATTAATATAAATAAACCCTATAGAAGAATTATTAAACTAAAATTTCTTAATCATCTATCAATATATATGAATTTAAAATGATATAATGGTTATTACTAGTCATAGAGTTATTTTAAGATCAATTTACACTAAAAAATATATTCCCTCGGCAACAATTATTCGACATATTTTATAATATCATTTTTAAATTAAATTATTCCACTAATACAATATAATTTTTTAAATATATATTCCTTAACTTTTATAATAAAAATTAATATTATTTAATATGGTTAAATTATTTAGATGTTATTATGAATGGTAAAATTTGAAAAATTTTGTCATCGTGGAAAAAGGGTAAATCTGGTTCACCTATGATAAATCTATACGATAAGTTCAACATTATCTACATTCATTTTCATTATATGAATAGACATATAAACATATCACCATAGGTTTGATATTTAATTATTTATTGAATAGATGTCCACTAAGTGACCTATATAATAGTTTAGGCAATGAAAAATACAATATGTCACACTCTTTGAATTAAATATCTCTTATATATTTATATAGATAGAAAAATGAATTTTAAATGAATAATATTGGTTATTTTTAGTATGATGAATGTATTTTCAGTATGGTAGTTCATTTTAAATCATTTGTGATTATAGAGTAACCTAAAAAGATTTTATAATACTGAAAATTTGCTGATTCGTATAATGGAAAAATCAAGGTAAATAATTTTTGAATCTGTAAATGTAATATATTGGGGTTGAATTTTGGTTCCAAAAAATAATTTTTTGTTAATATATATTCTTGTTTTGTAATTTAGATTAAATTAATTCTGTCAAAATCTAATTAATGATATTTTATGCAAAATAATATTTTATTAGAAAAATTGAATAAAAAATGAATGAAGAAGAACAAGTTGTATGATAAATTGTTTAGAATTTGTTAATTTTTTATGATCATATTTTCCAATTATTAGAAAAATTATTACAATTATAGTTTGAATATTTTTTACCATAGTTAATGTTATATTATGTTTACTATAGTGTTAAACCAAAATATAAGAGATATATTTCTAATCAAACTTCTTATAATCCTATGTGATTGACATATTTAAACCATATAAAAAAATTATAATCCACACACTTTTTTTAATTATTTTAATTATATATTTACTTATTATAATTTAATATTTTATGAAATTTGGAAATTTCACTTCCCCTCACTAACTACATGCAACCTCATCGCATATTTTTTTACTCTCTAAAAAATATTTCTATTCAACCATGACATACCGAAATCAATTACACAATCCCATTACTACTTCCTCAAGTTATTTTATTAAATAATAATCACTCCTATGAAGGATTTCATTGTAAACATATTGAGGTTTTTGAAAATAGAGGTATCATTCATAGTAATGTGTTTTATTATATTTCTTCTTCCAGCTATGTGAAATAATATGAAACCATTCTGTTATAATAAAACCTATTTATAGGAAATATTTATATTTTATTGTGTTAATGTAATACCTTATATCCAACCATTCTTCTATAAAATGGTAAACAAAACCATCATTTTTTGGTATGGTGGACTACCCTCTCGTGAAACGATGTAACTCATTATCAATCACCAACGATCATGAAATTTTTTATTAACCTGAATAATATCTATATATGATATTCTTGAAATATATATAATTCTCCTATAAGAATATTATATAATATATATTTTTACCTTTACATTCATTTAAATTAATTCATTTCTTAAGCATATGTGTGGATTACTGCATCCCCGATGCTATGTGATTATTTTTTCGTATCCATATCACATTCAACCTATATATAAGAGTGTTTAAATAAAAATCTGATAGATAAATTATAGTTATAATTATGTATGAAAAAATTAATACATATTTTCTTTACATCAAGATCCTTGAAAATAAGAAACATTTCTCAACTGTAAGTATAGAACACCACCTCCATGATTATAACATAGTTCACTTTCACAACCATATTTCATGGTTGGATTTGTAAAATATTATTGATTTATGAAAAAGATAATTATTTCATGGTTATTAATCTATATAAGAGTTAATTGTTTCCACTTTTACCAAGGTAAAACTATCAATGTCATTTTCTACATATGAACTGAATATCATAGAAATTCCCAATGAGAACTAAATTGATCAAAAAATTTAATATGACATGGAAAAAAATGTAACAAGAGTATTAATAAAACAGGAAAATATTCAACAAAATACATATTTATATAATTTTACTATATATGATGATAAATTATATATGTGAATATTTAGAAAAGAGTTATGGAATTCATCTGAAATTATTTTCAATGATTAATTTTTTTCTGATTATATTCTCAAATTTTTTATATATAGTATATATGTTACCCAATGTATATTTCATTTCATGAATCATTCATAATTAACTGTATTTTAGGTTCTAAATCAAATTATTTCTTCCAAATGGAATTTACATTAAAGCTGCAATGTAGTAAGTGGTCATATAGATCGATTTCATTTGAATTGGTTATATCAATTATTCATGGTCATTTAAATTAAAAAATTATTTTTATAATTTATTTTTGTAGGTTTAGGATATATTTTAAGTTTTCATGTGAATTTACATTTCATTTACATTATCATTTCAATAACTAATCATCACATTATCAACACGATCCATGTAATAATTTCATTTCAAATTTCTCTCAATTAAAAAATATATTGGTCTTATGAACAAATCTATTTTTATTATTAATATTCAACTACACCTCGAAATGTAATATTACGAATCTCATTATATTCCAGGAAATTATTTTTTAATTATAATGTATTTATTTTTTGGGTTATTAATCAAACGTATCCAAAGGAATAAGGATTTTTTATTCATTCTCACTTTGAGGGGGATTGATAATGCTAGAATTTTTATTGAAGGAAAATAATTAATCATTATCTAATGATCCTTTTTTATTAATTACTATTTATTAATAAAATTTCCATGTAATCGTATAATTTTCTTCTATTTGGTAGTTAAATTGTTTTAGGTAATGTTATGATGAAAATCCAACATTTTTTCAATATTTAGTCAAAATTGATTTTCCGTCAATATTAATATATTTGATAAAACTTGTAAAATAATATTTTTATATTATCTATTTAATTTTTATATAAATATTAAATAAGTATTATCCTTAAAAAGTAGAAAAAATAATTTTCATGTTTTTTTCAAATAAGGTATTTTTTACTTTTTACAAATAATTTTAAATCAATATTTGTTATAACATGATCTATTGGGAAAAAATATACCCACCATTAAGAAATATCATTTCATTGATTCTTAAACTAAATGTTCATAAGGTTATTTTTAAGTAATTTTTTTTCTAATATTAAATATTTTTTGAATGTAGTTTTTAAACTTAAAATAATAATTTTCAATGATTGTTTTAAAAGTTATTTATTTGGTATTTAT
Organism: Viscum album; assembly: GCA_963277665.1. Taxonomy (NCBI): domain Eukaryota; kingdom Viridiplantae; phylum Streptophyta; class Magnoliopsida; order Santalales; family Viscaceae; genus Viscum; species Viscum album. The sequence goes on from OY728136.1 coordinate 1,479,502,006, forward strand.
ATTAGAAAAATAAAATAACTAATTATTTTTAATATATTACACCATTGATATTTTTTTTGAAGCCATATCTATTAATTATCTAGTTGGGTTATTTACAATTGAAATAGATAATGTTTTAAAATTGAATGAAATGTCTAATTTTTATGAATTTTATTTCTATTCATACAATAAATTTTTTATGATCAATAGAAATTAAATGTTACTTAAATATCTACATTTAATATATCATGGTTATTATAATTTTTAAACTGTACTCCATATATACATTTGTTTTTTTACTTTGAATGAAATTTGATTGGTAAGGGAATTTATTAGAAATTCAGGGATGAGTGAGGCCTATAATATTACATCCCCTTTAAGCCTAAATAATATCTTTAAAAGAACCAATTAGATAAAAAAATTAAATTTTATTTTTCTATATACCAAAAAATTTATAACTTTATATTGGAACTAGTTTTTGATTGTATAAATATCATGAATTTTAAAATCACAAAATCACATATTAAGAATTTACTTCAAGAAGAATTTAAAAATTATTATAAATGACATTATGACATTGATATTATACATGGAGGTATTTCATTTTCATGTTATTGATTAAATGGAATGTGTTTCCATTTATTTGAAATTCCAAATTGATTTATCATTATTTTATCACAAATTAATCTGATGATCAAAACCATTTCTAAGCATATTCGGTTTCCCTATATTTGTGTTCCTTCTATAGAATATTAATAACTAATCATTTAAATGAGTTTATGGATGAATATTATTTATATTCAATATTTAGTAATTTATATGTTAAAATAAAATTTAAAACTCGTGTAGGTATTTATATTACCAAGACTACTAATATATTCAGTCCCTTCAGATGTGATATCTTTTAACATATGAAAAGGATTCATTTCTCTTATCGGAGTCATGGGAAAAACAAAAAAAAAGGAACATCGTATATACTTTTCTAATGAATATGGTGGATGTGAATAAGCCCATATATATTCTACTTAGAGAAAAAGAGAACGGATGAATTGTGTATACATGAATGGAATTATCATAGAATTATTCAATGAATCTCAGGATCCCTATGATATTAATGATGAAGATCCACTAAATTATGTCATTATATTTGATGAAGTAAATGTTATCCATGATATTATATCGAACCACATTCCTAATAAGATAATGTATCTTCTATTACCCATATTTTATTTCTCCATTCATATTCCAACACTTGAAAAAGATAGGTTGTTCAAACACCACTAAATGCGGTGAGAGGGGTGCATTTTATCCTAGTTAGTTTTTACCAAAATTTAATATGAGATGTTTCTTAAACCCTTTTAATAGAATTGATCAAATCATAATGGTGGACTATGTTTCAAAATTATATTAATAATGTTTTCACATATATCTCGAGATATGTCCCCTCTAATGAAGAAAACATTTGTGCCTTTGACAACATCATCTTTGATGATATCACATATTGATAAAAAATAAACATGGGAACCGTTGTAGGCCAAGTGCACTATTTTAATATATAATTTCATTTCATACCAAATCTCAGAATAATTTTGAGCTGCTTCGAGTAAATAGTTATTTTCCACATTGATATTAGATGGTTTTCTATAGAGAAATGGATCAAACGTATCCTCACTATTTTTCATCAACACATATTTATATATGAATGCTTAAATATATATTGGAATGTCTTTCAACAAATTACAATTGATTAAATAAATGATATAAATAAATCCAAATGATCACATTGTATCTTTGAATTCATTCATGGAACGATAAAAATTATTTTTTGATATGTATGAAAATTGTAGAACCAAAAACCGAAAAGACTCAAAAACCAATAATCTATGTGCTGGTTTATGTTATTCTTATTTAGCATGCTCCCCTTAAAATTACACGCCATTGAGAAATAGAGGACTATGCTACATGAAAACAAGGATACCAAACTGTTACAGTATAATTATATTATTTATTGGTGACTTCGAATGTATCAAACTCCATATAATTCCTTATAAAATGAATCATGATGTAAAATATTCATTTGCAACTAGATGATTTACATTTTCATGTAACTCCATAATCTTTTATGAGTAACCCAACATAAAATTAATTTCACAAAACATTAATTATTCATTGTATCAATATCATCATATCTTAAATGAAGTTATATAGTTTAATATTTCTTTCATGAGACAAAACTTCTTCTTATAAATTAGAATGTTAAAAATAATGTGGTGTGAACATCTCTATTTATTTTATGTTTTCTCCATCTATTATAAACTTTATTAATTTTTACCTCCATATTAATAAAAATATATTCCAAAATATCTATGAGATTTTTATTGATGAATAAAAAATGAACAAAACTTGTACTAATGTTTGAAATTACTTAAAAAACATTTTATAACATCAATCTAATAAAAATATCCTAGTAACATCTCATCATGGAATTGAATCATGACTATAAGGGAACTCATTACCTTAGTATAAAATTAATTCCATGTTTTAAATGAATAAATTTAGATCAAATCATATCCAATTTTTTAAATTCTCATTATAAATATAATATAATCTCTTAAAGGTTTCTAAATTGATTGCATCATTGAGTATCATGGATCAATTTGTTTAATTATTCATAAATGTGTCTCGAAACACATAGTTTTTGTGAATAATGCCTTTTTAAATGATTCAATACACTAAACTATTTAGATAACAAAAAATGAAAATGGAATCGTTTTTTATTCCAATATATTGAGAAAATATAATTTTATCACACTAATTTGTTTTACCTAATCACCATTTCATGTAGATTATAATAAATTTAAAATTATTAAACCATATACAATAATTAATGTGTAAGGAATGAAGTAGAGAATCTAAATCAATATATAAAGTTATTGCCCTTATATAAACTACAATGATTTTATCTCTCAATTATTTATCATTATTGAATGATGTGAAATTTTAATAAAATTATTATACAATATATTAAAACATGGCATGCCATTACAAAAATTGTTCCCTCATTTTTCTTCATTAGTGGTATCAGTATTGTCTGATTTTAGTATATTTTCCCACCAATACATGTGTATATAGGGATTTATTATTTTTTAACCAGTACTTATGATTCTTCATTTTCCTCAATATTTTAATGCTCAAGTACACAAACCAATAAAAGTTATTAATACACCCCTCATTCAATAAAACTCCATTCTACATTTTTGAGAGACATTTATCACATTAATCATTCAATTATAATTTTATTTAGATATCGATTTTGAAAAATTATATATATATATATATATATATATATTATCATACACAGAGCATGATATAATAACATTCTCTATGAAATTTATAAATAAATTATTCTAATTAAATCATTATAGAAAAAATGATTATTTTTAAAGTGGGGGGTTTAATGAATAAAATGAATAGAAAACCTAATGAGTGATCCAATGATATAAAAAATCAAGGATTATTAAAAATTCAATTACTGTAAAATTTAAAATTAAATTCAATGATATAAAGCACTACTAGTGGTAGGTAAAATAATATTATAAAATTTAGATTCATTTAAAATAGATTTTGATCCATTCTAAGTAGTAATTTTAATATCTAGAATTCCCACATACTCAAATTTAGTCACTATCACTATGATTGTTATATAATTTATGCTAACGACATCACATTCTATTATACCCCACATTGAAATATATGACATGTTCATTTACAACATTTGAGAAAGGGAACACATGTTTGATATAATCATTTATTAATCTGAATTATTCCACTATTGGTAATTTTTCAAAAAAATTTAATCATAATGGTTTGTCAAACACTCAAAACAATTACATGGATTATGAAGTTAAATATCAAGAAACAACTAGTGTTCCCTAGTAAATCGATAACTGAGTAGACACTGACATATCCCAATGTGGGTTCCTAAACTCTATGGGTCATTACTATCACCTTCCATCATACAACATGAAAGTGGGACCAAATTTTCCAAACAACGTATCAGAATCAAGACAATCATGTAAATATGAATAGAAATGAATCTCTATTGGGATTAAAGTACATGATGCCAACAATTAATTAAATCCCAATGTACTAAATCCCAATAAAAAAATATTGGAAAACACCCCATGTATCAATGGAAAATACTCACCCTGTCCACGGTTCAACTCATAGATCCACCTCCAATAGATCATTTCCCCTTGGTCAAACGAGGAATGAGATAATCTACAAACACCTAAATTCCGAAGTAGGGTGTCAGCTAATATCATAGTCAGGACTCAAAAAGGATTCCCTAATATTTTCCAGTAAATGATTAACTAAATGTATGATTTCATTCTTAATAGTAAACTAGTTTTTCATTTTAATCCATATTTAAAAAAATGATTCTCTAAAGTTTATATGATGGAATGGAGTTTAAGAAATTTATTACAACTGGTGGAATATTTTGGAAAACAATTGAATAAATAAAATATTTATATTAAATAGATTATATAAATTTAGAAGGCATATAATGCAGTTTAACAACATTGGTGTACATTTATATCTCAAATATAAATAATGAGCGAGTAACATATTCAAATTCTTAATAGGTAAGATATTATTCCAACTATTGGACTCGATAAACTCTATGTAATATCAGCAATATCTATTTACACACATCCCCATGTCATTGTACAACAGAAACTCGTCACCCCCTCATCAAGGATTTTACATGTTTCATGTATGTTTTAGATTGTTGTCATAGCATAGTGTGTGTCCAAATAACTCACCGACTATATTAGGCTTGAATCTTCTCTTATACAATAAATTATGGTAATTTTATTTTATGACATCTGAGAATATAATTAAATATCATTCTTCCATTTTAATTCCATTTTTCATTTAAAACCAAAATAAGTTTTAATCACAAACTAGCCACTTTAAAAAGTTAAAACAACTAGGTTCTGATCTAAACATTTAATAGAATATTCACATGTATGAAATCCATATAAAATAATTCCACCAAGTTGACAATTAATTTTCACAATTAAATTCCAAAATATATTAGAAATTATTTCCATAAAATCTATAATTGAAATTAAAAACATTTAAATTAGAAAATTTCCATAAACACACCCAAATTCAATGGAATTGGGGGTTTTCCAAATTTTTAAGGAAATAACATTTCAAATATACCAATTCACTAGAAAAGGTATTATCAATTAAATTTTATTAATTTTTGAAAAATCAAATTTAAATCATAAATTAAAATAAATCGAGAAATATTTGGTTAATCGCTTCTGTCAAATGGGACGAAATCACTTTCCATAATCCAGAATTTCGACACATAGAACGACACCTATCAATGAAAACTAAGGTGTAGAAGACCTTGAAACCAATAAAAGCAATGAGATCCATCACCATAAATAATTAGTCAATAAATTTTATAATGATCCATAGGAATATTAAATTAAATGAAATAAATGAAATGAAGAATGAGGTATGATGCTTTTTGGGACTCACATCGATAGTGAAACTATATTATAATATTGTATTAATGGATATTAAAGGGATAGAGAACATCGGGATTGCAAGCGGAAGGGTTTGTATTAAGAGAGAAGAAACTAGAGTGGAAGAGAAAAGAGAATCCCATATGAACATTCAGTTTAAAAATTGTAGTTGGGGTATTCCATGATGTGTAAAACCATTTCATGTCATGGAATAGTCAGTTTACAATACCTATAAAAAAACACAACACCATGAATTAAAAACAATCATTAATTCTTTCGCAACATGTAACAATTGATCACGTCATATATAGTTCATGGAAATAACCTTTTAGAACATGCATTAGGAAACCATTACACATCATGTAACCCTATTTCATGGTGTGTAACCCTTTAGAACCCTGCATAAAATTCCAGTTAAAGTGAAGAATCCAAAAAATTATTAATTCAACATTATAAGTATCCTCCAAATTTTGTTTCAACACTAATAGATAAATAAAAATGCAAACCCTCGAAATGGATTTAGGTGTACGTTTTATATCGGTAATGGGAAGTTATGACCACCCCACCAAAAAAATTTCTCCCTAAAAAGCCTATGATGAGGATTCCATTCCAAAATGTTGACACCAATACACCCTCATCAGTGCCTTATGTTCCCACATCTCATAATTATCAGAACCATGATTTTCTAGAAAAAAACCCAAAGGTGTTGTCCACACACAAAATATATTGGTCTCAGAATCAACTATCTTGACTCTCTACTTAGTCAATGATACATCATTTTCAATCTCAAGATCACTCAATCTAAAAAAATGATATGGATTATATAAATACATTCACTGTTGAAAAACATGTAATACATTATGTATTGATGTAAGATGTGGTTGAAGTGATCACTGGCATGAAACTTTCCCTACCATTTAAGAAAACTTTAATGGTACCAAAAAATGTGGAGAAAGTTTCTCTTACGTCCCTTGTGATCGATGAACCATCTGGGAAAAATCATTGAACAAAACTAGTCAACAAGTGAAAATTCCAATGTTCTATAGAGATAATAAGAATAGGAGATATATCAACTCAACGACATGAATATTCTTTAAAGAATCAAGTGGATCATTATTTCCATCTTAAGAACAAAACATTTTAAAAATATGGAGCTTTCACCAATCTCTGACCAACACAACAAAACATTTAAGGCCAGCTTTACAAGGCCTAAAAAGGTTCCATTCTACCTATGGTCTGGTCCCAATTATTATAAGAAAACTCAACCTTCCCCAATTGATCATCTCATGATCTTCCAAATATGAGAACAAAGGCCCAAATCATATCATCAAGAATATCTATAACTCTATATGCCCGACCATCCTACTACGGATGGTGGGCCTTGCTCAAATAGAGTTGATATCACATTTCCTCATAAAATCCTCTCATAAAGGTATAAGTCAATAAGATATCCCTATTATATACTATTGATGATGGAACTCCATGAATATAAACTATCTATTCCATATAGTGATTTACTAACTCCAAAAATTTGAGGTATCATAAATGTGTATGAAGTGAACCAACATAGTTTTCCTATCGATCACAATATAGAATGAATTATTATTTATCTATGTATGTGTAAACAATACCTCAATGTCTAGAAGTATCTCATCCCACTTCTATGCAGTTACTGGAACTGGCTGAAGAAAACATGGAGGTTTATAGTGCTCAGACATAACCTACTAGAACATATAGCAATAAGGGAAAAACAAAAAAACATCTTGTCTTATCCATGGACACCAAAACATACCCCACATTTCATATAACTTCATTGTGATTCCTTGGTTCAAAAACAAATAAAAATAATAAAAAATCCTTTTCATAGCCTTCATTGTGGTAAATGGAACCCCAAAAATGTTTCAGTAACACAGAACACCATTTTTGGAGAATGAGCACTGGTCATCGATCTCCCCACCATAAATAGAGTTTCTAATGTAATTGAATTCCTCATCCAGTCATTGATCCCAAATAATAATTTATTGAATTTTGGATATCAATTAATTTTCCTAACCAAACCGCAATCCCTTTCCCCTGAACTCGAATATGAAATTGTGAAAAAAAATCAAATTATACTCTTCTGAATATTCATTCACTAATTAGGTTGGGTGTTTCCTTCTTAATGCATTAGAAATAATATTCCCTTTCCTCGTGGTATAGGTAATTTTAAAATCAAAATACTATATTTATTTCACTCAATTATTATTTTTTAGATTCAAACCATTTTGAGAGAAGATATAACTCATTATTTTTAGTTTTAAATACATAGTAAAACATTTTCCCTAAAGCTAGTGTTTCGTAGTCTTATGTGTACATCACATATGAATGATTGAGTTCAGGGGTAGGATAATTTATCCCATGTGTCCTAAAAAGATGATATATAAAGGAAATGTCTTAATATCCTTACATAAAAAAATTTCCCTAAGCCAGAACCCGATTTATTCTAGAAGACAACATTTCCATGCACGACTGCTGGAATAGTCATCACCGGTGGAGCTGTCAAAAGACATATCAGTATAACAAAATTACTATGAAATTTAACATTCTAATAAAATTTCAACCCTTCTATGTCAGGGAATTCATTGGATAATCCATCATAAAATGTCATTCAAGAACCGATGACAATATCTGGATAATCCTAAAAAGCTCCAAATCATGAATAAATTATGTGGTTCCTTCCAAGTCAAAAAATTTTCTCCAATTTTGGATAAATTTCTATACCCTATTCACACTCCATGAGTCAAAAGAAATTAACTTCTCTAATTAGTATATCACACTTTTAATCCATGGCATAATGTTTGGGATTTCTTAGCTGACTCAGAATTGTTCTTAGATGATCCAAATTTTCCTCCTCAGGCATGAAGTAGATGATGCTGTTGTCCATAATGAAACCCTTAAATGTATCAATATACTCATGGAAAATATTTTTCATCAAGGGTAATGACAAGGTAGTCATAATAACCATACTTTCTCTAAAAATCATTTTTATGAATGTAAAATTACATTGTCTTAATCTGATGGAAACCAAATCAGAGTTCGATCATTGAAAACCACTTCTCCCCTTTCAATGGATCAAATATATCATCAATACATTGTAATGTATACTTTTTATTTACAGTAACTCAATTGAGAATTCGAAATTCATCACATTGGTGAAGAGAACCACCTGATTTCTTAGCAAAGAGAACGGGAACTGCCCTAGGTGACACAATAGGTAGTATAAAGCCTTTTCTAATAATATCATCTAACCGGGACATTATATCTTTCATTTCACCGGGATCTATGCGGTATGTGGTAATATAAACTAGTTGATTACCAGACATTAAGTTAGTAGAAAATTTCCCTCCCATATCGATAGAAAACTAGAGAAGTTAGAAGGAAACACGTTGGAAAAGTCAACGAAGACTATTGGGTGATTATCACTCATTGAATCCCTCTACAAATCAAAAGATTCTACTAAAATCAATTTCTCAAACTCTAGATAAAACGGTCTGGCTCTACTCAACCTTTGGTACCATTCTCCGTGAATGAAAATAAGTACACCACTAGGTTTATTATGGTATACATGTTTAAGATAATAATCAATCAATAATTTTTTTTTGTAATGATCCAATCCATCCCAATTATTATGTCATGATATTTCATGTCATGGATTCGAAATCTGCAAAAAAAATTATTACATATGATAGGGGGAAGACTCAAGAGGGACTACAATGACCCGACTCTTTCTTCAAACCAAGGTATGTAGTAATACCCATTACACATGATAAAATCTCCATATAAAGATTTATAAGATTAAAGATATGGTTTGAAATAATTTATTATGATATATAGTAATCAAAGAGAGTAGTCACAAAATACAAAGTTATAGTAATGGGACATCTCACATAATTAGGACCCCAATATTCTTCCTTTGGAGACTCTTTCACTGTGTTCAGTATAGTTTTTTATGCCTATGAATGGAAACCTTTTAAAAGTGAAGAATAACATTAACATGTAGTTTTAAGAGAAGTTTATGATCTTTTTCTACTACATTGAGTATCCATGTTATTGTAGATTAGCTTTAAATGCCCATAATTTCTGCATTATCCAATGTTCATGGGAACTTTATCACAAATACTCTTAGAATTTCCTAGATTTCCACACTGATAAAAAATCAATTACTTTATATTGGCATTATAGGAGGTCTATAATGACTCTACTATTAGGAACTATCATGAAAATATTTATTCTTAGGTTTTCCATTTATTGAACTTTTGTTACCACTAGTAGAGAATGGAACTCTCATCAACCGTGACTTCCAATATTTTAATGTCTCTATCATAATCACCCAATCCAAAACTTCAACATAAGTGGAAATATTTAGCAGAAAACCCTGTGAATTGATGCATGATAAAAGACCCAACTAAAACTATGAAGCCTTCATCCTCTAATTAGACACAATCTCAAAAAAATGTAGCAGATTTGAAAATCTATTTGAATACCCAGTCACAGTGTTGTCCGCCTACTAAATCTTGAAAAACTATACTTGCCAATCTAGCACCTTTGAATCTGGATAGTACTATTGGCTGAAAAGAAGCTTGATGTCTTTACCCTCTATTCCCTATTGATTCTTTCATGTCACCATCATTTCCCACCCACTCTTATGAGGTCCTTCCAGCCTAGATGCGGCACACTTCACCTTAATCACAATAGAAATCTCTAATAATTCATATAGACGTTCTATCTTTCCCAACCATTTCTCAAAATTATAAGGATTATTGTGTCCTTTGAATACATGTAGCTTACGGTGAATGAAATCTTCAAAGTGATTCCACATAAGATCCCATTGAGGATACATAGCTACATCTTGAACAGGAACAAGAGATGTTGCCTAACCTTGGGATTGGACGGTGCACCAATTCACCTCAACTATATTTTGGTCCATTTTATTGGTTTCTAATTGTGGTTCATTGGGATCTTACTCATAGGTCTGAATCAAATATCTTATCAGAGAAATGATAATACAAAACATCAACATGAAACAAGGATGAAATTATATTAACACTCGATCTTAGAAACATGGGAAATAATTCCAAACAGAAAGAACATCAAAAATTTGGAATTTTATTTATCCAAGTAAAAATCGAGAAAAGACATGAAATAATCAAAAATGCATATTCCCCTAACATCCACTAGTGACATAAGGTTCATTATATTGAGATTTCGTCAGCCAATCTATCACAATTACCTCCTAAGTCCCCACATGAATTCAACTTCATACATTGTTTAAGAAAAAAATGATAAATATATTCATTTGATACCAAATTTTCTTGAACACGCAAAGATACCTAGCTAATCAATTATTGTGGTTACTATAAAAAATCATGATGGAAATTCATTATCCCCATGGGTCGGCTACTAGTACTTGTAATAATATAATAAAAAAGTGGGAGAAAATTTTATACACTCCATAGAGGGAGAAATATAAGAAAGTCAAAATTTCATAAAATGAAACTCCACTGGGATTAAAGTAACATAATTCAAAATGAAATTAATGTTATTTGTAATAAAATCCAAGTACTAAAATTTATGAAAACATCTCATGTACCTATAGAGACAACTCACCGTGTCCAAGGTTAAACATCTAGATCCAAATTTATGATATCTTTTCCCAATGTTCAATCATTGAAGGAGTCAATCATCAATCCCCCAAAGGAACAAGAAGGGTGTTAGCTAAAAATGATATTATGGTCTCACAAAGGATTACATAATAGTTTCCAGAAAAATATTAAACGTAAGTATGATTTCAATTATAAATTTAAATTGGTTGGTCATTTTAAAGCATATCTAATCAAATCATGCTATACAATTAAAATGATGACACATACATTAACAAATCGATTTAAAAGTGATGTAATATTTTAGAAATAATTTCTTAAATAAACAATTTATAAAAAATAGTTTATACAAATCTATAAATAATGTAAGGAAATTTTTGAAAATTGGAATACATTTATATCTAAAATATAAACAACGATCGAGAAATATGGTCATCTACCAAATAGTTATGATAAATATTATGGATATAGGTCTATGTACTCTCTATGTGATCACAGAAATATGCATATACAGTCGACCTCCTATCACTGGCCAAAGGATACTCTTCACCCTCCCAATGGTGATGTGACCCACTCCAGGTATATTTTTTAACATTGTAGTATCATAGATTGTGTCCAAATAACTCACCAACTACATACGGATTTCATAATATCATACACAATCAATAATGGGAGATTTATTGTAAGACTTATTAAAATACAATTAAATCCCATTATTCAATTTCAAAACCAAATTTCCATTTAAAACGAAAAATATTTTAAATCCCAAACATTAATTTTTAACAAGATAAAACCACTAGGTTTCTATCAAAATATTTTAATCCATTTTCACTAGTTTTAAATCCATTCATAATCAATTCCGTCAATTTATCAATTCATTTTACAATTAATGTTAAAATATTAATTGATATCATTTCCATGAAATCTTAAATTTAAATTCAATACATTAAATTAACCCATTTCCATAAGCACAACCAAAATTAAAAGTAATTTGGGGTCTTCATAATTTTCAAACCATAACCATTTCAACTCTCCCAATTCACTAGATTTTTGTTTTATGAATTTAATAGAAATATATTTTTGATCAATTGAATTTAAATACACTATTGAAATAAATAATGAAATTTGATGTTAATTACAATTTTTTCTAAATGTAGCAGAATCACCCACTATCCTGAAACTCACACAGATAATGGAACCCATAAACAAGAATGATGGGGTAGAAGACCATGAAAACCAATGTTGAAATGAGATCCAACACCAAAAAACTTGAATACAGCAATTTAAGGATTATTCATAGGAATCCCAAAGAATGAGAAAAAGAAAAAAGTCAAACAATGATGGAGGAGGCTTCACCCGAAATCAAACTACAAGATAAACTACAATCGAATGGCAACTGAATGGATCTTGACGGGTTGAAAATATTCAAGATTTCATAGTGATGGATTTTTATCATGGGAGAAGAAACTAAAGTGGTGGAAAATAGAGAGACTCTGATGCACTTCATGTTTCAAAAACTACATTCATGATATTTCACAATGTGCAATACCATTTCCCATTGTGAAATAGTAAATATATAATTCCACTATAAAACATGTCACCCCGAATTAAAAACTAATCCACAATTCATTCACAATGTGTAACAACTCCTCACAAAATGTACCCTTATTAATGTGAACCTTTCCCGACATGTGTTAGGAAACAATTATATGTCTTGTGACAGAGTATTATGGTGTTTAACCCTTCGATAGAATATAGAAAACCAAGTTAAATATGTTAATCAAACAAAACACTAACTTCACTGTTATATGTATCCTTCCAATTCATTCTCAACCATACCAAATCAACAAAATGGAAACCGTGAAATGGTTTGAGGCGTACATGTCAGATTGGTAATGGGATGATACATTAAATTATTTCATTCATGATATAAATATATATTTTTTATTTCATTATGATATGGGTATGTTTAATAGGATAATATGGTATCTTTTGACTAATTAATTTCAATGATAAAGTGGTTTTCAGTGAGATATATTCTGAAATTTTTTAAAACAAATCATCGAGATTTTTTTATAAAAAAATATCAATAATAGAAATAAAATTATTTCATATTATAATCAAATAATTTGTAATTTAATTATTTTGTGGCCTATGATATCTCTATAAAAAATATTATAATGTAAATATCATTATACTCATGATTATCCCACATATTCAAACATTTAAATTTATCAATTAAATTATCTAACTTTTCCCTATCACAACCTATGTTAGTTAGCATAGATTTCTTCAAGATCTCAAATTTCATTATAAATATAATGTATTAACATTTTTAGCATCTTTGGAATATTAATACTAGAAACATAGTCACCCATGAATCTAATTGTCCAGGATTATTTCTCTATATCCCTTTCAATCAAATTCAATTGATAATGCTTCAAGATTTTATTAAATTGCGTTTTAAATCATTTAACTCCTTAATAATTTCCAAATAATTATTTTATATAATATAAAATCAGTGAAAAATAAATTCATACTATTGAATTAAATTCATAAATAAAATTAATTCTTATAAAAATTAAAAATTAAATATTAATTTCTATGAAAAAAATTAAAATAAATTACCAAAAGTTTACTATAGAAAATTAATAATAATGAAATAAACATGACATGAAATAATAAAATAAAAAATTGATAATTTAGATATTTACATAACATATTGGGTATATATTATATCACTCAAATGAAAATGACAGTTTCATTAGACATATCCCACTTAAATTAGCATCCAAATAATAATCATTGGAACCCATAGGGATACAAAATAAAGTTTCCAAATTTTAAAATAAATTTATATCATCTCTAATGATAATGAATCAATATTTTATATTTATTTATTTTTCTTAAAAAATCATGTAATTATAAAAGAATATTATCTAAACATTCTTAACATATATTTGATATTGACCATTTTGATGTAGTTGATTACTATATTCTCTATCACTATGTCAATAAAAATTTATATCAATTATTTTATGTTAATTTATATGAAATATTGAAAAAATATTCATCAAAAATTTCCATAATTTAATTCATTATAAAATAATAACTTTTACTAATTGTGTTTACTCAAATTATTGAAATTAATTTTTTTATATTTTTCCTACAATAATACTTGAAAAATTTATCCATATAAATCTATTAATTATTTTTCAAAATTTATATAGAATATATAATAAGAAAAATATTTATGGTGATGTAACTATAAATATTTGGTATTTAAATAATAGATTCATTCAAAAAAAATATAATCAAATAACCATTATATACAAGTATTTAATAAAGATAATTAAATGTTACATAAATTTATTTAAAAAATAACTCTTCTCAAATTATTACAAATTATCGCCATCATCATTAAATAATAAAATATAATTAAGGCTTGGTGAAAATTATATAAATATGTAATTTTTTTTATAAAATAAACTTAATTAAAATTTTGTAATTAGTCCATCAATATATAATAACTTTCTAAATAGAATATTCAATTACACACAATTTTCAGTTTAAATATATGAAAACAATGAAATTATCATAACACAATTACATAGAATATATGTAATGGATCAGACCCTCCTGGTCCATTAAATTTCTTATTCTAGTGTTTGGGAATCCCTGAGAGGGTGGCATATCAGTGGCATGAAGTCACTGTGTTGTCACCCTTCGGTGACACCGATCATTGAATCGCGGATCGGTATCACCGATCGGCGTATCCCCGATCAGTGTTTCCCCAATCAGTGTCTCAGTAATCAGTGCCACAGTGGGGGTTTGTCAAGCTTGCCTTTCCCAAGTTTCTTATAAAGCCACTTTTAAGTCTTTTTAACTTTTAAAAGTGAATTAATGCAGTTTTTCCCCATAATAATTGTTTTAAATTCCCTAAGTGTGGGGTGACCCATTTTTCTATATTTAAATGAAATCCTTTAACGTAGATCTATTATGACCACCTCTCCAATGAGAAATTTTAAATAAGAATTAATTATATCATGTGTAACCATCCAACCTCATGGTGAAACCACGATCCGCCTTTAAATTCATTCAAGATTTCAAATATTGTGACTCATGGGTCTTGCATTTTATCGCACACAAATTCGTTATATTTCTTGGATTGTATTTTTATTATTTCCTTGGTGCGTTTGGACCCCCCTTTACCAAGGCTAGTGGTGCGCCTGTGCTGGTGCCTTCCTTGATCACACTTTGAGTCCCCAGACTTCCTTCTATGCATGTCGTGCATCTCTATTTATTAGCGTGAGCAGAGAAAAATCAATTATATATCATACAAGTAGGGTTTTTACTTCATCTCTCCTTACTGTGTATCGTGTGGGGTGGGTATGTTAATATTCATATAGGGATGGATGAAACCAAACCCTAATAATGATAATAAATGTTTTCCAATGATTTATGGGGTGTGTTTAATAGAAGTTGTTTCTAATATAATTTTGAATAATTTATTATTTGTATAATTAAGATTTAATTTTTATTAATAATTTCATGGTTTAAAATGAAATTTAAAATTTATTATTATTATCATTAGTATTAATAATAAAGTTATTATTATTATTGAAGTTATTATTTTTCTTTATTTTTTGTTGTTATTATTGTTGTAATAATAATTATTATTAAAAATTGGAGTAAACCCAATGGGGGGCTTCACCCCCCCCCATCCAATATTCGCGACACACACAGCCTCACCCCCTCGTCCTCCCTTCCTCTCCCACTCCATCTAGCAGCCTGTGTCCCAAGACCTCCCTCTTGAGCCCCCTACCCAGGTGCCACAAGCGTACCCTTCCCCCAAAACGCACTATCATTCCTCTCACCCCTCCTTGTGAAACATTTAGGTAGCTGACCTCCCCATGTATAGTGCCCTTCCTCAGAACTGATCCCCTTCAAAGAGAGTCTATGTTCATCCAATCCTTGAAACATAATGCATGACCTCATATATCTATCTTGCTTTGGAGGCCTACGACACTTCTCCTCTGATTTCTAATTGTTTGCGCGTGACCTGGGAATTATAATGCAGGCCACCCTACCCACCAGTTCGGCCAGCTAGGTCCCTAGTGGTCCGAAAAACCCCTATGTAGTGCCTCAACCTCCCCTATGATGTGTGGTTTCCCTTTATATGGGTTCTACATTAATATAATGATTTCATCAATTTGGTCGAACCTATGGTTGAAGATAATATAGGATTGTTGTGTACTTCTTTCAATATGAGATCTGAACAGTGTCTTGGGACGCGTTGGTCCATAATCTAGCATCTTCCAGCATGGTTGAGGAAGATGGATGTGATTTTCTTTTCCATCATTGTTTGAGATATGATTTTAGACCTACTATGTAAGGCGCCGACCCTAGTTACCTGGAGTCAAGGAATTATTACATAACATTGTAATGATCATAAGATATTAAGTCTCACAATACAGATTAGTTTAGTATCCTTGGATGTAATAGATTCATTCATAAGTTTTACATTATAATATAAAATAAAAAAATCACCAATGTATCTCCATTGCACATAGTTATATCCCATATACAATCTATACTGATCAATAATAATATACAACATCACATCCTGGGAAAAATAAAACATAAGAAACGGGTGAGCTCAGATGCTCTTTAAGGATAACAATATAGATGAAGCTTATATAAATAAGCATAAAAATTAAAGGCATCGTATTAGACTAAACCATAATCCTTTTAAAATTAAACTTCTACATAATATGGAAAAGATAAATCAAATAATTCCATTTACTTATTCACATGAATATTAAACTATTCAAATAATCACATGTAATATCAATATCTAATTTCATAATTATGGAATTCATAATTTAGAACATCATAACCATATAGTCATGGACTTGTTCCAAGAATATAAATATTATTTTGCCAAGAAATTATTCAAAGAAACTAGATTGTCTCATGAGACCTATTGATGCATCAAGGAGTTGTAGTCAGCTCCACCCATCACTTACTATGTCCAATGTATTCCTCATATAAAAAGGTTGAACCATAACAAATACATTAGTTTTAAAACTAGCGTACGAAATCTTAATACATTAACCATAAACCATGAATTGTATTAAAATAAAATCTCTAGAGCCAAACCCATCACAAAACCTTCAATAAAATATGGTAGATTGAATCGGAATAAATTAACTTCATACAAGGGTAAAATCCATCAAAGGATTTTGACATAGATGAAATAAAATCTATTTGATATAAATCTCTCTTTCTATTTTGAAATCATTTCAAAGCCACATAATTGTAAATAAAAACATTTTTTTTGAAAATATTCTTATAAACTTGTAAGGGACTATTCGAAGATGTTATAATTATTGAAAATAGATGCACCTTCCATATAAGATAAAAAACATTCTTACCTTAAATTGATGAAAAGGTAATAAAGTACCTTGTTTGAAAAAAGACAGAATGATTCCTTTCAAAACATTTTATAAAAAATAAAACTAGGGTGTAAATGAATTTTACCCATATTCTAGGAAATATTAAAAATGTTTTGAAATAATTTTTTATGAAATTTAGTTCATGATGATAATGAATTTCCACTAGATGCTTACGTATAAACATCCTCAAATAATAAATGGATTGTTAAATTAACCCTTATTTTGTAATTTTACTAGATCGTGGGTATGTTAACATCGTGTATAATAGTTTAATCATATTTAATAAATTCAAAAAGAACCAAGTACATAAATATGAAATCATATATGATCTTCTTATATTTCTTTGTTAATAATAATTCATTAGTATCATTGTTTGGGATGTTAACTGATTTGTTTTCCTTTTTATGTTTTGTTACATAAGTCATGTATTTTTATGGATAGGATGTATTTAATTAATACCCAGAATGATATTAATTTCATAAACATTATTTTTAATTATAAAATTAAAATTATTCTTAAATAATATGATGGAGAATTAATCTCATCATGTTTGTGGAGACGGTAATCTGTGCGTACGCATGACCGAAAATATCATTCTATTATTGGTGAAATAGTATGTAATTGGATGTTATATAATTTATAAAGAATTATTAACATGTTATAATTTTTATTTCATCAATTATACTCATTATTTTATCCATCCAAATAATTAAGTGTTGAATAACAAACTATACCACGACGTGGAGACGGTTTGTCAAACGTACGCACATATGGTGACTTTTTCATTAATAGGATAGATAGAATGATGAATATGGTTGTACCATATTTATAATTACATCATAGTATGTATAAGGTACTGGGTTTTTTATTTTAGTATGAAAACTATAATGAAAGTGGAAGTGTGAGAAAAAATGATCTTTGAATGAGGTGATTAAATTATTACCTCTTCTTCAGGTGCTTCCTTTTGAATTGATGAAATGGGCACCATAGGTTGGGTTATAATCAATTTATGGCCTCTATGATGAAGTGATGGAGTTTTGGAGTATATTTGATCAGTGTTTGGATGAGCAAAAAGGATTTGGAGGTGTGATTTTATAAAAAGGGGAAATAGTCGTTTATAAGAGAGGTGAGGGTCACTTTAGGAAATGCTTGGAATGTTATTTTATTATAAAATAATTTTTTGTTTCCAATGGCTCCAAAAAAATTCATTTCAAGTCAATGTTTGGGATGGGTTGATAAAATCTCAACCAATAGCTTTTAGATATGTTTAGGTTTCCATATTAACCTTAACTTTTAAATTTAAGTCTTAGTTAAATAGTAAACTTTTACCATGAATTCTTGTATTGTTATAATAAATGGTTAATAAACAGACAATAAAAAGATAAATAAACCCCCAAGGGTTTATTATTGACATATCTAACCTTTTATAGGTCCTTTATAATGTCTATATATTTTGTTTGGAATATTAATTCATTTAATAATATAGTATTTTTTTAAAAACTCATTTATGTCAATTTTGACACTATTGGGTATTTGTTTTTTATAAAAGCCGTAAAAACTTTATAAGTATGAAAAAAAGTATTTAATCAACCCTAACATGAAATATTAACCTTTATAATTAGTGGAATTCATCCAATGTCTCACTTTAAATTTATTTAGATATTTATAAAGTCAATTATTTTAATCATTCATTAATAAGAAAACTACAACATCATCAATTTTTCATTATTAAATTTAGTTCATGTAATGTCTAAATATTATAAATAAAATACCATTATGTAGGAAATATTTTTATATTTATAATGAATAGTATAAACCTATATTAAAAAAATTTATTTATTAAAATTTGAATTTAACACTTTTAACTCTTGTTTAAATAAAATAATAATAACTGTCCTAATCTAATCCATGTGGATCAAAGTGGATCATATTTTATTCCTAAGGTTTATTGTCGAAGAAATAAATTTATCCAATAGAATTATGAAAATTTTAAGGTAATTATAATATCATTTTTACCTTTAATAACTCTATTTATATTTAACCGTGGTATATAAAATTCAAATTTTAAAGTTCACCAAATACTATTTTCATCATATTGAACCACATTTATATTATTTAAGTCAACCATGTCACTAAAATTTTTGATATTTAATTCACAGAAGTGGTAAAATTATGTTTTATGTAAATTTTCTAGCGTGCTTAAAAGGTGTGTAAAAGATGTTAAAAAGTTTAATAAAACTTTGTATATCTAATTTTATTATAAAATGAGACCAATGAATTACATTAAAAATATATATGTTTTATGTATATATTATTCCTAGAGTAAATTTAAATAAAATAAATAATTATATAAACAGAATTTAGGTTTTAAACAACAACACGGTGTCTTTCACAATTCATCAAAAATTGAAAGTTTTCAGAAAAATATAAATAATTCAACCAATGATAATTTTGATATTCTTGAATCCCAAAATGAAGTCCATTTTGAAAAATAAAATTTATAAAATTTCAAAAAGTGGGTATTACTATTCATAACAGCTAGATTGATTGGTTGTGGTGTGCTAGAACACGAAGTTCCATATATCGCAAGGAATTATATTATTCAAAGTGAAACATACTGTGGAAGCTTGGGGTTTTACATTCTTCTTGCCTTCAAATAATTTCATCCTCAAAAGTTCTATATTTTTAGTGCATAAAATGATATTGGTAGTTCTTCATCATAGGTTTTTCATGTTCCCACATTTCTTATTCTATCCTATGGTTTCTCCAAAAAACTTTTACCAAAACATTCATCATGTTTCTCAATAGTTGTTCTCTAGTATCAGAAATCCAAATAGGCTCTTCACAATAAGATAGATTGGGTTCCAATTCTATTTTTTCATGGGTGAGTATATGCATCGGGTAAGGAACTTATTAACTCAACAGTGATATGTGGAAAACATAATGATATTTGAAGTGACTTGGAGGTATTTCCAAATGATAATATACCTCTCTAATTCATTCTAGACTTTCGAATGGTCTGATGTACTTGGTACTTAATTTAATCTTCTTACTGAATCGTACAAAACCCTTCTATGAAAATACCTTCAAGAAAACATGATATCCAACTTAAAATTCCAAATCTTTCTGTCAGTTATCGATATAAAACTTTTCCCTACATTTAGCTGATTTGATGTGGGTTTGGATAATCTTCACTATTTTTATTCTTTCCTCAACATGTTCTGGGAATACGAGATTTATTTCACCAACATAATCCCAACAATTTGGCATGCAACATATCTGTCCATAAAACAATTCATATGGCGCCATAATATTATTTTAATGGAAGCTATTGTTATTGGAAAAATCTACTATATGTAAAAATTGATCTTAAAAACATTAAAAATTAAATGAGAAAGATCTCAACATGTTTTCTTGGGTTTTAATGGTCTGTTCTAATTGTCCAATAGTTTGAGGGTGGTCGGCAGTGCTCATACAAAGTTAAGTATCTAAGGCCTTCTGAAGACTATTCGAGAATCATGATGTAAAATGGGGAACACAATAAAAACCAGTCAATTGGTGTACTCCATGAAGACTTACAACTTCATTAATATATTTTCTTGTTAAATGATTATGTGGTAAATCTTATATTATAGTAAGAAAATGTGTTTACATGGTAAGATGATCAAAAATAACCCATATTGTATCATTATTTCTAGGAGTCATTGTTAGCCACATGAAAAAGACAATCGTAATATCATACCATTTTGACCCAGGTATGGGAAAAGGTTGTGTGACTCCACTAGGATGCTACCTTCCAACCATAACCTGTTGAAAAACCATACATCTTGACACATAATCAGCAATCTACCTCATCATGTTGACACACCAAAGTTATCCTTCAAATATCTATACATATTAGTGATACCATGGTGTAGAGAGAAATTGGTGCAATGATCATCATCCAACAATTCCCTTTTTAGATCAGGTATGTCAGGAACACAAAGTCTATTAAAAAAAATAACATTACCATCTTCATGTACGAAGTGGATCAATCTCAATTATTAATAGCATTAATTTCTTTTTTAAACTCCTCATCATCTGTCTGATAACTTTTTATCCATTCTAGTAATTTTGGTTTGGAAACCATTTGAAAAGGTATTTATGTTTCACCTTACATGATTATTCCCATATCCATCTATATTACATCCATGAACATGGGATCCCTTTCAACTCTCATCTTGTTCAAAATCCCATGAACATTTCTGCAAAAAGAATCTACCACCTTATATTCCTTCTTTGGGTTGTATTTTATAGTGAGATCAAAATCCTTGTGTAGTTCAAGACAATGTATTTACCTTAGGTTTAGTTCAATCTCTGAGAAGAAATACTTCAAACTCTTTGGATCAGTATATATCTCACATTTCTCACTCTAGATATAGTGTTAACATATCTTCAATGCAAAGATTACAACTTCAAACTTATGATCATGAGGGGGATAGTTTTGTTCATGAGTTTTTTGTTTTCGTGATTTATAGTAAATAACTCTATCATTTTTCATAATTAAACAACCAAGTCCTTTCTTTGAAGCCTAACTATATATAACAAACCCACATTTCCTTGATGGTAGAGTCAATAAAGAGCATTGACTAATATTCACTTTAGTTATACAAAAAATTCTTCATGCTCTTTTGTCCAAAAAAAATTAACCACTTTACGTATGAGATTGTTTAATGGGACAACCAGTCAGGAAAAATCTTGGACGAAACGTTGATAATAAACTACTAAAACAAAAAAAACTGCATACCTCAAATTATAATAATCAGTGATGGCCATTATTTTGTTTTTCTTGTCTTACAAGGACATATAATGATTCCATCCTTATAGAAAATATAGGCAAAAAAATATCTCCAGAAGACATAATTCACACAAACTAAACATCCTATATAATTCATTTTATCTAAGTGTATTTAGAATAGTGCGCATGTGATTTATTGATTTTCATAGCTTTTTAAAGTAATCCAATATATAATCAATAAATACCAATAAAAATTAAACAATATATTCTTGAAAACACTATTCATGTGATCTATGAAGTCATAAGGTGCATTAGTCTATCCAGAAGGAAATATTGTAAACTCATAATTCCCATACCTGGTATAAAATGTTTTCTTCAGAATGTATTCCTTCTTCACACAAAACTGATGATATCAAGAATGAAGGCCAGTCAATGAAAAATATTATGCTCCATGATGTGGATCAAATAAGTCATAAATGCAAGGTAAGGGATTCTTGTGATTTATTTTTATAAAAGTGATCTCCTTGTATTCGGTGAAAAACCTCATAGGTCCATCATTATACGTATTAAAAAGAATAAGGGCTTCCCATAGAGAAACACTATGAAGAATAAATCATTTATTACTCAATTACACTAGTTTTTTCTTAAGTTCCACTATTTCCACTATGTCCATTATATATGGGGTCTTTAATATACTCCTTAAACCATGTATTAAATCAATAGAAAACACAATTTTCCCATCTGGAGGATTTCTGGGAAAATCCTCTGGAAACACATCAATATATTCTTTAATTAATGTACATCCCCTATTTGAACATTTCTTTCCTCACCCATAGTTATTTCATTCTCTTGCTCCCCAAAATTGAATATAGTAGAACTGCTGGGGGTGGATCTTGAAAATAATCAGATGGTAACATTTCTTCTCTAAAGATAATTTACTCCTTATCTTCATTGAAAATTGTAACATCATTCTTCTTACAATAAATTTTTACATCATAGTCTGACATCCAATCCATACCGAGGATTATATCAAATTCAATCATGGGTATGATAATGAGATCAATAGTTAAAGTATATTTGTATACCCTAATGGGAACAGATTCCTAAAACATTGTAGCAATGATACTTCCCTTTAGAGTTTTGACTAACAACTCCCTCGTTAAATAAAATTGATATATCTATTTTCTTTAGTAAACTAGGAAGATACGAAACAATGAAGTGACCCAGAATCAAATAATTAATTGGATAAATTTTTTGAAATCATTGAATTACCTGCCACAACATCATTAAAAACTTCTACCTTAGTTGTAGTGATCACATAATCTTGTAATTTCACCCTTGCCCATTTCTGAGGAATGATTCCTTGGTGATTAGGACATTGATTTTCATTATGCCCCATTTCTCTACAATTGTAGCATTCATCATTGAAAGCCTCTTTCTTTCCCTTGAAATCATGTGCTTGGTGGCCTTTTTCACCACACTTGTAACAAAATTACACTCCCTTCAAGAAAGTACCAATGTGTTTCTTACCACATTTACTGCCGGATGGAAATTAAACTTTTCCCTTCTTCACCAAAATTCCTTTTGTAGAGTTTTCAATAGATCTCTTTTTTTCATTCGTTTCATTAAATTCATAAGATGTGGAGAATTTAGATTTCTGTCTTGATAGCATATGAGATAATATCTTCATATAATGAGAAGTATTGCGATATTAATGATCGAAGTAAAAATGATTTTAACTCCTAAAATAATCTACAAATCTTTCTCTTTGGGTTTAATTTATAATCTGCTACAAGCCTTGTTTACCATGTAATGTTAGCCTCATACTTTGTGACATAGTCATCCTTGTTTTACCTTAGACTCAAATATTTTATTTCAATATCTACTCGATGGTCATGAGGAAAGTATTTTTCAAAAAAATCTTTTGAATCACTTAATTCCTTATTTCATACTTATTTTTCCTCCTTTGTGATTTTAATTAATGACCATTGTTGATCTGCATCTCCCATGAGGCGATAAACTTCCATGAGAATATTTTCCCATTCTCTACACCCCAATGAATGAAATATTTTTGCTAAGTAACATATCCATTGATTAGATACAAATGGATATGTAGTCCCATTGAATGTTGGTGGTTGTTTCCTCAAGAAGCGTTGTAACATTGACGCTTCGTGTTGTTGATCAGGGTGATCCATACAGTAAGTTTATTATTCATAACTGGAGTGAGTTTTCCCAATATGGTTATATGTTGTTCATCACCAGTTGTATCACTAGATTCACTATAATTATATTGAGTAATAGGGAAATTCCTACATGGATTACATGCATTGATACTGTTTCCATTCCTTCTACTATGCTCCATTTCTAAAAATTGGAATACACTAGATTAGTTTATAAATAATAATAAATAACTCAACACTTGTAAAACACTTAACATAAATTAAAAAGATTATGGATATAATCCATAAAAATAAAAATGTTTTCTTGGAGGATATATTTAATCATAAATTACACAAAATGGTTTGTAATGAAAATGTCGATTAACGTAAACATATCTCCTAGGAGTGTCTTAACCAAGAGTGCAGCAAGTCCCATTCTCATGTACCAAGATACCCTTGGTCAAGCCTAAAACACCTTTTCGGAGTTTTCACTCCTTGGTACATCTATTCTACAGCTGCCTCTACCTTCTCATATCTAGACAGGGATGTATTGCTTGGAAAATTCAAAAAATCTCTATATTACCAAAATTATTGTATGTACTTCTATACTAATAATAAAATTATATCATAGGGTAATGTTCACTAATCAGAGTTTTTCTAAATATATTTTCCATAGTTTGTGCTAAACATTCTCTAATACCAACTGTAAGGCTCAGAACATAGTTACCATGTGTAACTACATTATTACATAACATTGGCATGATAACATGAGATCTAGTCTCAAAAAAATAATTAGTTTTGTAGGAATGGAAGTAATAGATAAATACATAAGTTTTACATTACATTATTAAATAAAAAACCTCATTGTGTTTCCTTAGAACATAGTCATATCCCACAACCTATCCCTAATGGTCAATCATAATATACTTCTTCACATACTGGGAAAAAATAAAAAAATAAAGGGGGGATCTCATATGCTCAATATAGATAATAATATTGCAGAAACCATCATAAAAAACATTAACATTGAAGGAAATGAATAATTATAGAAACAATCCTTTTAAAAATAAACTTTATCATAATATGGCATAGTTAAATCAAATATTTCCATTTACTTATTCACATTGATATTTAAATAATCGAATAATCACATTAAATATCAATAACTAATTTGACAATGTTGGAATGCATAATGTCGGACATCATAACCGCATAGTAAAGGCCTCGTTCCAAGACTACAAAAAATATTTTGTCAAGGCCTTGTGCCAAGAAACTAGTTTGACTCATGAGACCTACTGATGCATCGAGGAATTATAGCATGATCCACCTATCACATACTAAGTCAAATGCATTCCTCATATGAAAATGTTGACACATAAAATAATCATTCCTATTAGAAATAGCATACGAAATGTTAATACTTTAACCACAA
This sequence comes from Viscum album, assembly GCA_963277665.1. Taxonomy (NCBI): domain Eukaryota; kingdom Viridiplantae; phylum Streptophyta; class Magnoliopsida; order Santalales; family Viscaceae; genus Viscum; species Viscum album. Next base: position 1,479,527,996 of record OY728136.1, read on the forward strand.
TCCCTGAATGGTAAAAAAATAACACATCCATAGTCAAACATAAAACAAAACCATCAACAAAATATGGATTATTTTATCTTAATAAATCATTATCAAACAAGTGTAAAATCCATCAAAGGTTGTTGACATTGATGAAACAAAATCTATTTGTGAGAAATATCTCTTTTTATTTTGAAGTCATTTAAAGGTCAGACAAAAAAATGTATAACATTTATTTTGAAAATATTCGTATATGATTTTAAGGGATACTTCGAAGGTGTTGTAATGGTGGAAAATAGATTTACCTGCTGTATAAGTTATAAAAAACATTATTACCTTAATTTTTCAAAAATGTTATAAGGTTCCTTGTTTCGAAAATGAGAGAATGATTCCATTTAAAACATTTAATAAAAAGTAAAGAAAGGGTATACATGAATTTAACCATTATTCTTGGAAATATACAAAATGATTTGAAGTACATTTTTAATAAACATTGATGATGATGATAAAGAATTCCTAGTAGATTATTATATATAAATAACCTCAAATAATAAAGAGATTGTAAAATTAACCCTTACCTTGTACATTTCCTGGATCAAGGGATTGTAAACCTATGGTATAATGGGAAAATAATAATTATTAAATTATACATTAACCACATACATAAATATGATATCATATATGATCTTCTAATATTGCTTTGTTAATAATATTTGATAAGTACCATTGTTTCAGGTGTTAAATGAATCGTTTTACTTTATATGTTTTGTAAATTAAGTCATGTTTGTTATAGATATGATGTATTTTATTCGTATTCAGATTTATATTAAGTTCATTAAAGTTATTTTTAATCATAAAATGATAACTATTCTTGAATGATTACAATGGGGAATGAATCTCATCACGTTCATGGTGACTGTAATCCGTACGTACGTATGAGCTACAATATCATTATATTGATGGCGAAATTTTTTGTAAATGGGTTGTATATCATATATAAATAATCATTAACATGTTATATTTATTATTTACATAAATAATTATCATTATTATACCCATACAAATAATGAAGTGTTGAATAACAAATTACACCATGATGTGGAGACAGAAAGCTGTACGTATGCAGGTATGGTAACTTTATCATTCATAGGATGGATAGAATAATTAATATGGTTGTTCCATATTTATAATATGATCACAGTAATTATACGGTCATGATATATTTTTTTGGTATCAAAAATACAATGAAAGTGTAAGTGAAAGAAGAAAATAACTTTGAAAGAGGTGATGAAATTATTTCCTCTTGTTCGGGTGCTTCCTTTTGATTTGATCAAAATGTCTCCTTAGTTTAGATTACGAAGAATGTAAGTCCTCCATATTTAATTTTGGGTACTTGGGAGGATATTTTAGAATATTTTGGCTGAGCCAAATGGCTTTGGAGGGGTGATTTTGAGAGAAGTGTAAGTACCCAATTTATAAGAGGGGTGAGGGTCACTTTATGAAATGCTTGAACTTTTATTATTTTATAAAATAATTTTCGGTTTCTAATGGATCCAAAAGAATATATTTATGGGTTAAGGTGTGGATGGGTCTCAAACCTCACATTCAATAGTTTTTAGACAGGTTAAGGTTACCAAATTAACCTCATCTTTTATATTTAACTCTTAGATAAATAGTTTAACATTTACCATGTATTCTTTTATTAATTATAATAAACGGTTAATAAAAATACTATAAAAATCCAAGAGTACCCCATGTGGTTCATTACTGACTTATAAAACCTTATCTATGTACTTTTATAGAACCATATATTTTTAGTAATATTATATCATTTCATAATATATTATTTGTTTTAAAATAACAATTATGTCAATTTTGACACTATTTTCAATTTTTTTGTGAAAGTCATAACTAAATTATGACTTCAAAAAAATTATTTAATACACCATAAAATTTCATGTTAACCAATTTAATTTGTTCAATTCATCAAAAGTCTCAATTTACATTTATTTGGATATTTATAATATCAATTATTTTAATCTTTATTTAATATGATAATTTATTCATCATCATTTTTTCTTAAATATATTTAATTATTTAATTTATGAAAATTTTAAATTTGATATAATTATTTACTAAAAATTTTATCTATCTAGTGAATATTTATAGACAAATTTATCATATTTATTAACCTATGTTTAAAATGTTTTAGTTATTAAAATTTGAAATTAACACATTTAGTTATTCTTTAAATAAAATAATAATAAATGTCTTAATCTTCTACATTTGGATTAAAGAAGATCATATTTTATTATTATGGTTAATTTTGGTCGAAATACACTTATCCAATATAATTAGGACATGTGTTAGGGTAATTATAATATCATATTTACCTTTAATTAAACTATTTTCTTTTACCTGCAGATTATAAAATTCACATGTTACTATTGAAAAAAATTATTTTCTTCCTATTGGACCACATTTTTCCTCTTGATGTCAACCGTGTCTCTCAGATTATTGAAATTAATTTCACAGAAGCGGTAAAATTACGTTTTATGAAAAAAAATTAACGGGCCTATGCTATTATTATTAAATGACTCCAATGAATAACATTGAACTTATATCAGTATTATATATTTATTTTTAATCAAAATAAATTTAAATAAAATAAATGATTATATAAATAAAAATTATGTTTTACACAATAACGTAGTGTTTTTCACTTTTCATCAAAATTTGAATGTTTTTTGGAAAATACTAAAAATTCACCCTTAGCTTATTTTGATATTTTGAATCCAAAAATGAAGTCCATTTTGAAAAATAAAATTTATTAAATTTTAAAAACTGGGTATTACTATTCATAACAAATAGTTTCATTGGTCGGGGTGTGCTAGAACTCGAAGATGCATACAAGACAAGCTATTGTATTATTAAAAGAGAATCATATCATGGAATCTTTGGGTGTTACACCCTAATTTTTTTCCATAATTTAATTTAGTGTGTTTTTTGTTAAATGAGTCCCTTGTATTTAATTTCATATTTGTTGGTCCTCACTACACTAACTATGGGTGCCTAATGTAATTGTTAGGGTATGGAGATAAATTCAACGTGTGTGTGATTTTTTGGATGTGAGTGTATTTGAGAAGGTGGCAGTTTGAGTTAGAAAGTATTTTCTCTACCAAAACATTGAGGTAGGTGTAACCATTCCCTTTCATCCAATTCAAATCAATTTTATGATTGGGTTTTGTTTATAAATTCTCAAATCTTGGTTTTAAACCATAATTTAATTGACGTTTATACATAATGAAGTTTTCATGCTTTTGGATCTAATTAAAAAAAGGTTTTAAATTGTTTATCTATCTATTACCATGTGTATGCTTTGCCTTTGGGTTTTAATATGTGTTATTTTAATTTAAAATTGTTATTTTTTATATTTTGTGTTGTTTTTTCGTAGTGAACCATTTTTTGGATGTTGACTGGTTTTGGTTGGTTGGATTTATGAGACTTTATGTTTTAATTTAAATGGGTTATTATGGTAATAAATTGTTTGTGGGTGGTTTATTTGAATATTGTTGGGAGAAGAACAGTTCAGTAATGCCATTCGATGTTGGCCCATACATGGTTTCATGGAGTGTACCCATCGATGGGCCTACAAATGATGATGATATAGGGAGTGGTCCTTTTATAGAATTAAATTTTTCTAAAAGAAATCTTATCTTCTCTTTCCCTCCTTTTTTAAAATTGGCTATATGTTTTAAAAAATTACATAGTGTGTTTTGAAAACCGAGTCAAAGGTTTTATGACTCGTTTGTTGGTGGACAAAATGAAATTTCTTCAAAATGTTATGTAAAGACCATTTGGAGCCTTCGTGTGTGGGTGCATGTTTCCATCACAGTTTTTTTTAATAAAGTGAAATTGAGATAAATGATTGTTTCGAAAATGTGTGTTTGGAACTGAAAAGGCTGTTTGGAAATGGAAAAGTTAAAATGGAATTTCTAATTGTTGGAAATATTTTTTAAGGTGTTTCTACAGTTCTGGTAAATGTACCCTATCTTGGTAGAAATGATGGTCCATTTGACTCCTCCAACTCAATGATGACGTTTATGTGGACTTTTATAAAGGATTGAGTTTTGGAAAATGATTGTGATTGGTTGTAAACATAATATAATTTTTGAATTTGTTTAAAAGGTCATGTGACATGATGGCGTTGTTGGCAACATAGATGATATGACATATTCAATACTATATATATAAATATATATTCTGGGAACCTCTATAGGAGGGATATCTTGTTATGGGTTATCGTATACGGTGTCCATGTTTGGGGTAGGAAGCTATGGTGGAAACATGTTTGGTGAGCCACGCGTGTGAGGGACTCCTAGATACATAGTATTACTACCACCAGGGGTTCATGGGAGACTTTTATAACATTGAGTAATGGTTGCATACCAACACCAATTAGACAGGTTGGTACCCCTTGGATATTTTAAGGCCTAGTGAGATGTGCCACTAGTGAGGCAGTTTAGAGTTGCTAGTTTGTTATAAACTATGGGGATTCACTATACACAGGCAGGTGGTTCCGAAATGAGAATGTATAGGGGTCTTCTAGGGGTGTTTAGGATCACTCATTGATAGTTTATGCCTTTCTTGTTTACATTCAACAATAATTGGTTTCCAACATATATTGTAACATGTTTCTTTTTATTAGAGTCATGGTATCTCTTTTCTTTGGTTTTATTTATAAAATGGAAAATTGTTTTTCAAATGATATGTAGCATTCATTGGATTTTAAAATGGGAAAATAATTTAACTTTTTTTATTATCTAAAAAATATAATTTTATATTTTTATGTTAAATACTTGTTTATGTATTGTTTTGGGAAAGGGTACATTGGATTTATTCTTTCGCTTTTGACATTCCAACTAAGCATCACGATAATCACACCTACTACATCCTACCAATTTTAGGTTTTAATTTTAGATCTATCAACCTGCTAGAGCGGTCCTTTGTTGGGGGTCACCCACGATGTCATATGGAGGTGCATTTAGTAGCGTGTATTTTTTTTATTTCTATTTATAGTGTTTATCTATTTTGTTTAGCTTATATTTATTTACATTTTTCTATGGGACAAATCATTCCCACATGTAGACATTGATTTCCCACACAAATTTCCAGCCCTTCGGGACTAAGAATTCCCTTCAGGCCATAACGCGGACTAGATCGGGTGACCAGTTCAAGGTCGACCTAGGATGGTTTGCGACACTCCATATTTAAAATATTGTGGAGTGATGAATATTTTTAAATATTCCAAATTTTTAATAATTTCTATATTTTTCATGTATATTTATAGAATCCAAATTTAAAACTAACTGAATAAAATTAGTAGTGAGATAAATTTATCAGTCTACACAAGGTGGAGACTTTTCCATCTAATCATTATAATATTTTACCACTAGTATGAGTCCCATTTTATGAAACACCTTATATAAAAATTGATTATGGATAGATTTGTTTTCATTACATTGGGATTATCTAGGTGGAATGAATCCAAATTTATCTATTTATATTCAATTCACATAAACATCGTTTTAAAAAATTATATCCAAATTTCAACTGAAATCAATCTATCAATCTAGTTACCCATCATATTTGGAGTATTATCATCATGAAAATTTATAAATTTTATTGTGAACACTATATATCTATTATTTTTGTGGATTTCACTTCCACATGGGCATTAGTAACATATATGGAAGTTCTATGGAGTCTCTCGAGTTCATGGAGACCCACATTATAAAAAATTACCTAACAATAAAATCTTATAATTTCATTTTCTATCCATAATTTTTTTCGTTTAATGTGTAATTAATTCATCCTTTTTTATTACTATGATGTGTTGGATTTTCCACCATTTATATCCAATGAATATTGAATTTCATCAATCTCTTAGTCTTAAAATAAAATCTCACTATGATGTAAATTTATATAAATCATAATTTTTACAAAACCTAATATGTGTACTATTTTAAGATACACATTACTTTTGAGAAAATAAACACTAATAGATTTAGAATTTTCATGATCCTTATGTTATCATCATGGTGAACTAATTTTATATGATGAAATTATCAAACTACATTTAAAATAAAACATAACACTCAGATTTCATTCAGCTGAAGGGTAATAATAAATCCCTTAATATTTCATTTTCATTTTATTACATGGTTTCTTTTTCATTTTTCAGAGTCACGGATGAGAACTCAATTTGAACAACAAAATGACTTAAATATATGTTTTACATGAATGGATGTTCTTATATATTGTCAAATATTCTCTTAACTAAAGTAGATGAAATTAAATCAATATAAAAAATATGATCCATCTTAAGGAATCATTACCTCAAATAAAATTTACAATTCTTATTTTTCCAGTTCAAGTAGCTAGAAATGGAACTGAATCTAGTATTGATAACTTTTTACCAATTTAAATTCTTATTTTGTCCAATTTCCCCATTGGGTATTGAATCAACCCTTCTAATTTATATGATCCGATCTTATAATTTTATATAGACAAAAATAAATTTTATTCATTCAATTAAACTATTAAAGGTGAAAATATAATTTTAAATATTACGATATAAATAATTATTCCTTACATTGATTGTTTTTTCACCCCAACCAAGGATTATAAACTATAAAATTGTTTTATATACTATGGGTGGTGTTACCTAAGAAACATAGTATCATAGTGTATAAAATTTATTTATCTCACTGGTCATGTCTTGATAGACTCACACTGGATTTATATTAGTAGCAACACTTGGTTGTCCATATGTCACATGGTGATTTCTGTTTAAAGTAGAGTGTTAAAATGCCTAAATATTGTAAAGATAGTCTAAATGAAACACATTCACCACAATTCCTCAAAGTTGTAGTTCTTAAATATAATTTCCCACCTCGATTCTTCTCTACTAAAACAATGAAGGGCTCTACACCATATGTATACAACACAAGACATTCGGTCATTCATATATTCTATATCCCTTACCATCACATTCAAAAAATTATCTACAATTACTGGATAGATCCTATTAAAATTTTTAAATAAAACTATTCTTTGATTATCATTCTTTATCATTGATATATTATGTTCATATATTCAGAATTATATCTCATCATTTTAGTGTTTTCACGCCCTCTATGAGCAGCGCAACAAATGTTTTCTGTGATATTTTAATCGTTGTGAACTTCTTATCAACTCAATTGTATAGAAATAATTATTAATATAACCTATAATTTAATATTTTCCATAATTTTATCACTTGTTGAAAAAAATATACTTTGGAAAATCATCATAATAAAATAATGTATTTGGGATTCTAGAATTCAACTGAAAAAATATTTCTTCTCAAAGAGTATTCTATAAATTCCAATCTTTAAATTATTTTTCATATGAAAAATTTATGATAATGTTTTCATAAAAATATCGATAGTATGAATGATCTTATCATCTCAAAAGTTTCAATTCATGTATTCACACTGTGTCTTCCAAATATATCCACAGTACAAAATAATAATATATATGGAATGTATTATACTATTTCTTACCCAAATTCATAAATTCTGGAGTTATCTAATTTATTTAGTCCTATGAAAATTCTCAAAATTCCAACTTATTTTTTTATAGATATTTAAATATCCTTGAATTAATATGATAATGTATTTGAAAAATAGTAAATCAAGTGAAACACCATGGAAATTCTTTACAATAACACTCGGTTCAATATCATATAAAATCAACAACCAAAATATTATATAAAATATTATATTTATATATATATATTCATAATTACAAATAAATAAATATTTATTGATTAATATCTCTCAAATAATAACTCAAGTTTCAATAATGTCATTTTATGATTTAAAAACAATATTTATTAAAAAAATAATTTTATTTATTTTTTTGAGGAATATTATAAATAATATCAAATATTTGATAAAAATGATATATGATTTGAATTTTTCATGAAAAATTTTTGTATAATAAACTATTTATAATTGTTTAAATACTATATTTTTCAATGAATGTGAAAAATACTAATTATGATTGATTTTTTTCCATTATTAAAAAATGAAAATTTATATTTGTCATTATTTTTAATGTTTCATTGAATCTTATTTATTTTAATAACATCTTGTTATGGTCATTGGAATTAATTTTATAAAATAATTCTTTATATATTAATTTTATACTCAAAAAAAATTTCCTAAAACCACTGTTTTTCATCACATTTCTCGATAATATTTTTAAAATAAATTGGAAAACCTCTATGAATTTATTTTTATACAATTTCTTATAAATTTGGAAAAATTATAATTAATATTATTTAATAAGGTTAAAATTATTTTTCTAATATTAACGGTAACCCTAATAAATACTTTTTAACATTTCAAAAGGAAGAATGGGTTTGTCGTGGTAAAAACTAATTTTACATGGCATAAATTTCGATCATAAAATATCCATAATTTCATTTAATTCATTTATTTTTTCCAAAATAATATAAAATTTTAAAATACTACATTTTTTCACTTATATATTTTATTTTTAACATTATAGCGTTTTTTGTAATGTATAATTTCAAAAATGTCACAACGCTATTTTTAATATTTTTGATATTTTTGAAATATAACAAGAAAATTATTTTTCGTTATAAATGGTAATATAAACGATAACATATTTAGTATTTTCATGATAATGTATTTTTAATTATTATTAATTTTATATTTATGTTATGTGTTTACAGATCATTGACACACCACTTGTGAATGTAGTAAAACAGTAAAATTAATTCTTTTCAAAATTATATATGTAATATTTTTTTGTTATTTTAATCTCTACAGTTAATTTTATAGAAATATAAAAAATATTATATATTTTTAGAGATTTTTATTTTAAATAAACTATTACCAGGATAACTTTAATGAAAAATTAAATAAATTATCTTAAAAATGACATTAATTATATTTTTCAAAAATACTATTTACTTAATTAAATTAAAATTCAAAAAAATTATATTTTCATCAAAGAAAATAGTATATTGTTGATGCCCTATAAAAAATTCATTTATAGGTTTTTTTCATTTAATATTAACTTACTATAACACTAATGATTAGAAATCATAAATATCACAGTAATTGTAAAAAGGGTAAATATGGGTGAAATGAGATAAAAGGATATAAAAATAATAAATTCTTGTAAAATTTTTAATTTTTGACATTATTTTTATTCATAATAATGATATTTTTTCATCATATAACTTTTTAGGGAAATTATCTAGAAAAAATAATAACTTATGATATTCAAAGAATTCTTCTCCCCTCAATTATAAAAGGCCACCCATATCCTCTCCTCTGAGCACTTCAAGAGCCATTTGGATCGTCCATCACATACCCAAATCCCATTAAATATTTAATCAAAATTTTAAATAAGATTTTTGTTTCAATAATAAAAAACATATATGAATTAATGTGTAAATCACAGGAGGTATTTCGAAGAAGAGGTATTACTCTAAACATAATAATTTATATTTATTTCTCCGTATATATCTTTAGAATATTATTATAACACACTGAAATAAAAAAATAGTTATTTAAAAAGACTATTTTGTTCCTATGTCAGTTTAATAAACTTATTTATATCCTTAATCCATCAAATGGTAATCGAATCCATCATTAATGTGAATCAAAATCTACCACATTTTTAACTGATGTAATTTGTTTTCCATTACCACCAAACATAAGTTTTTTTAATGATGGGTCAAATTTTTATATATGATATTAATGAAATATTTAAAATTATAAAATCTAGTTATATCATATACTTTATTAAGATTTCATCCATTGAAATATGAAAAATTACAATCATTCATACAGGTCTATTACCACCACCAAAAGTTATGTGATTCATTTAATGGGTGTATAAACTGAATCCTATATATATGTTTACATAAATAAATATTTTGATATTTATTATAATATAATATTAACATAATTTTAAAATAATAAATACCTTATTTATATTATGTTTTTTGTCAATCTAAACTATATTCAAGCATATATACGACTTACTATCTTCCTTATTCAAACATAGTTGTTTTTCATAACCATATTTCGTGAATGGTATTAAATTAAAATTAATATATTGATATGATAATTATGTCATCACTGTTATTAAATAGATGATAGAATTATGAACTATTGACCATATTCACACTAACTATGTCATTTTTGGAAAAACTGCTGAATGTAATCAAAACATACGATGATCACATTTTATTAAGTAATTAAATATATCATCTGATTGAAAATAGTAAATGGAATATGATACATGAAAATTATTATACGAATATATAAAATTTATATAAAATTATTATTTATGACCATAAATAATGTATGTGATGAGACATCCTCAAGGTGAGGGAAACATTACATTGAATACCAAATTATAAATTTGTATAAACTTATCTTCTAACTATTTCCCATCCTTTTAAAAATTCTAAAAAAATATATTTATTTACATGGATGTAATTGAATTGTAACATAACTTTTATGTCCCTATAACATTAATAAATATTCATAGAAAACGAATCATTTTCTAGATTTTATAAGAAATTATTTGACTCTCAAAACTAAAAGAAAAGGGAATGTTCAATGTTAACATATATGGCCTCGATGGATCTACCTTTCCAAAAACATTATTTTATAATTTATTACATTTTAATATTCATTGTTATCAATAAATAAAATCCCTCCTTTCTTTTTTGGTGTATTTTTAAATCTATTTTAAATGATATGGATATTTTAATTTCAGAATTTTTTTATTAATGAGTTTAAAATAAATTATTTTGAGTTTTATGAAATTTAATCATGATTTTTTTTGTATTATACATGTTATTATTTGTGTACATTATTTATGACCATTTGATCCCTGTATATCCATCTAATTCACTGGTTAATGAATATTTTATCCAAATAATTATATTGTAACTTGATAGTATTGAATATTCCTCTTTTAAGATGTTTATGAAGATGAATCCCCTATGAACCTACATTATTTTTCAATTACATTTAATGAGTTTTCATGGTTGTTTTTTTATTTTGGAAAATTATGTTGTTAATGAATTTTATAAAATTATTTGTTATTCTCTTTTATGGTAATTTGGTATGTTTTTATGTCATATTTTACTTTTTTTATGATGCTTTCAGATAAATAATAATAATAATTATGTTCCATTTCTATTTTCATATAAATTGTTTTATTCAATATATTTTTCTTTAAATATAATTTCATGTGTATTTAAAAGACTATTTATTCTTAAATATTTATATTTCAAAATAAAAAATTATTTTTTTATATTATATTTTTGAAATGGACAATTTTAATTATTTTATTCATTTATTTACCATAATGATATTTTTTCTATTTTATCAACATTACCAAATTATTTAAGTAGGTTTTAATGATGGATTCGTTCAAAAAGGAAGTCATCATGAATGTAGTAAATAATGGTCATGATATTAAAACATATTTCGTTTTTATAACTCATATAATTTAGAAATAATTGATACTAAGAGGAGTATTTAAAAATGTAATGTATATGATCGTTAAGATAATAATAATGAACTAGTTATATAAATATATATTTGTAAAATAATAGAATTAAGGAAAAAATTAATTTTTATTTAATAATAAAATTGTGGATTGAATAACTGTCAGGGACTTTATACTGAGGTAAAAATATGTTTCCACTATTTTTTTTGAAAACATACTCATTTCATTTTATTTCTACAGTAATGCATAATTTGTAAATATCTATTTAATATTCACCAGATTAAAATTTCATTAATGAATGTCAAAGGATTATGATTTTATAATCCCTATAGAATACATTCATATTTTGAAATTTTTATTTCCATGGAATTATATAATTCTATAAATTACTTTTAATAATATTGATTTCATAATCCCTTTTGAAGAAGAAATATATTTTTCTTATTTCTCCTAATGCATGGATAACTAACTAATCATGGTATTAATGATTTCAATATAATGAATCTATAATTTATGAATATTCAAAAATTATTCTATATTCACTAATTTTGAATTTTGGATTCCCAATTTATTTCCAAATTGAACCTAGAAATATCCGTAACTATTAATGAATTATAATAATGACTAAAAATAAATCTACTCAAAATTTCTTATGTTGATTCTGTAAATTCATCTTAGGGTAGTAATTTTATTCATGTAAAATTATACAAATTTCACTAAGTGTTAAACGTTTACGCTCAACTAATGGTTTATATTAGGTTCTTCAGAGACTAACGCTCAAAACCAGAAGAATTATAATCAATGAATTGTCAAATTCTATGATACTTTAATTCTTTATGATGATGTTATATGAAAATTATAGTTATATTTTCAATACTTTAGGACTTATGTTTCACAAAAAATTATTTTTATCATTGTAAGAATATGCATAGGTTTGTAACATAGGAAATTCTTCATGAACACCAAAATAAATACTTTTACAAGAACTTTTGAATAGACATGGACATAATCCCATGTTACTCCAACTCCCTCAAATTATATTTTATCATCATAAAATGATTATTGGAATTATTCAAATAATTTTAAACTAATTATAACGCATTTTATAGGTTTTGTAGTATAAAAATTTCAAGATAGAGTATTTCAATGAATATTACTTCCACAGTAGGTATTCCTCCTCTAAAAGTGATCGAGTTTCATCTATTCTACATCCATGACATGAAAATAATGGATTTTAATATTGAAATTTCTATATTAACCTTTGATTAGTTCTTCTCTATCTATCATGACCCCCTCCCCACAAAGTGTACCCCTTATAGGCCGGAAATGTGAGAAGAGAGATAATGACCCCTGGGTCCTGCCTCCAGTAGGCCCCGGGTTGGCGACTAGCACCGAGGGTATAATAACACACAAAATGGGAGGAATTACCCTCTAAGAGAACACATGTAGAAGAGAGAGATAAGACAGACACCAATCAACTCCAACTCAGAACTGGAAATATAAAAGAAACCCAAGTACACAAATGTAATGTCTTGAAAAACTACTATAGTTGAAAGGGAAAGCTACAAGTACCCAAAAGAAAGGAAAAGATAGCAGCAACTACAAGCCCGAATAGCTCCTGCAACCATAAGCTAGTAGTAACCAGCCAGATCTCTAACCTGATCTAAGTGACCTGAAAAACAGTTTATATATACAAAGGGTGTGTATAACAGTATACTCAGTAGGTTCCTCCCCAAATCCTCTCGTGCAAAAGAAAAAAAATCCTGCTAAAGCATAGTGAACAACAAGTGAAACTAACTCATCACCTAAACATGTATACTAAGTTCCTAACCTCACCATGGTTACTCTCACTAAGTAAAGCATACAAGAAAATATCTTATAATAATGAATATAAAGGGTAGCCCGCTACTACTTCCCCATTGGTTTGCCACTTTTCCCTAATGACATACGTCCTATGCATCTCTCTCCAAAGGCTTTCCCGTAGACACCTGAGCTAAGCTCCACAATCTGCACCACGTGCACCACAAAATCTTTCCCATAGACAACTGGGCTAAGCACCACACCATCCTCACAACCAAAAGTAACCGGGCAGTTTTTGGGAGCCACCACAACTCGCATAACGTGTAACATACTTCGGGTATTATACCTCAAGCCATCACAACCCATACGTCGAGTAAGGATCCTCAATCTATCACAGCCTATACACATTACACCTACAGTAGTCCATAGAATACTATATCTAGAATATATGTTAGTGAAATAACAACAAGCCATTACAACCCTCTACACACATATATGGGGAAAGCTAACCACTGTGCCAAAGGCACTAGTATCTACCAAGAGAAGAGAGTGGGTCTAAAGGGCGAAGTCATCCATTCAACCTCCCATCAGAATGTTGGGGAAAACAACCCCCCAGGGATCAGAATCCCCGGGGTGTCATTTTCCCTTACCGACAGGGTGGAGTAGCGTATAGAAACACAAAAAGTACTGAATATATATAACTCACAACCACATTATTGGCATTACCTAGTCTTAGACACAACTACATATAACTTCTCTCATACTCTGGCCTGCTACTTCTAAGACTAGGTATCCAATAAGCACACAACCATTTGAATAACTTTATTAGCTTACTTCATTCCCTTATTTTCAGTTGCACTGTACGTTAATTAATTCTTTAAACATTAATTAACCCTGAAAAATTCCACATTAAACTATATTGGAATAATATTCAAATTCAACTTCACCTTTTAAGATTCAACATCACCTTTAAATTCCAGCATCTCCATCCCCGTGGATTATCACCATTTAATCAATCTTTCATTACAAAATTACTTTCCCATATTCCCATGCATTCTAGAAAAGAATCCAATGCTACTAAACATAAAGGGGGATCAACACGGTGAGTATATATACTACTCGTCAAGTATTTTCCGCCTATAGCAAGATCATAGACCCATTCTCCCTCGAGAGGCTAAACACATAAAGCACGTGGTATAAACCGCGTGTCCTCTCCTCCTTCGGAAGGAGGGTAAGCAAGACCAGCTTCCATGAGCAGTGGGAAAAAAGTAAATCAGATAAACAACCAATCAAAACCACCAACATCCAGCCATCACATCAATCTCATACCATCATCATTGGTGTCCTCCCTGACACCCACATGCATAATCTGATACATCTCTCCACTCTAGGCATCATCCGCTGCCACAAACACAAGGCCTCCCTACCTCCACATATGACAACACCCCTCCAGGGTCACATCACAGCACAAGCAGCAGGAAATCAAACATCACATCAAATGGGCACTTGGCCATTTAACAAGGCATCCAACCTTCATACCAAAATGAGCTCTCATGGCTCTAAAGAACAAGGCACTCGGCCTTACGAACAAGAGGGTAACTAACAACCCTACTAGGGATTAACTTTTATCCACCAACCAGTTCTTTAATCCCTCTTGAATTAACATATTCAATTCGTAGGTTCCAATTCCAGGAAACCTATTTTGTAAGCTATCACAAAAGATTTAACATGCTTACAATGCAAATTTTATTAACATAAAATTAGAACAACTACAAAAACGGAGACAACTGGATTCATTTACATACCCCATTATATTTAGTGAATTAATTATAAATTATTTCTGCCTTTATGTTATTTATCAATTTTCATCAAGAACAAATAGGTAAGCAAAGCAACCATAGATATTACACTATCTAGAAAAACATGAGGCTATAACATACGAACGATAACAATTTCTTTATCCAGTACAAATATTTAATTAGGTCAATTTCATTGTGATCAAAATGGTTAGATCATGATAAATCTACGATTGCACATAACCAATTAGAGAAGCAATGAATCCCCTACCTCAAACAGTTCCTCACGTTCTTTATCCACACAAGGGGTCACAATCCTCATCTCACGACAACTGCATCCACTCGAGGATGCCAAGGTACGACAACACCAACCAAACACCATGAAAAACCTATTAGAAGGATGAATATTACATGGTATAAAATTGAAGGGAGAACAAGATAAGATGACCCCTGAAGGAACAATGATAAAACATACCTTATATCGAAGAATGATCGACATAGCTTGGTTGCATTAAAATAGAGTGGAACCAATCGGAGGAGTATGGTTTGATTGTGAAACTTCTACGGGAAGGATTGAAAGGTTCTAGCATCTCATATCCAAGAACAAAGATAATGAAAAAGGGAGTATGATATCTTGTCCCTTTTGAAAATTTTATTGGTGATAGTTTTAGATCCGGTTAATTCTCAATTAAAAACTGATCGCATTAACCCATGCGGTTTGACCAAGTACAAACATCCCGGCCTTATGAATAATTAATATAGGATTTATGGCATTTGGATCGGCCTTAGAGTCCTTAAAATAAATCATTAAATGTATTTTACGTCAATGGAAATGTCAAAAGGGGCAAAATTGTAGGAACCTAGAAACATTGTTCACCTACCGTTTCTGTACACCTACCGATCTGTGAAACCGATCTGTGCTATTGATCTATGCTATCGATCTGTGCTACCGATCTGTGCTACTGATCTGTGCTACCGATCTGTGCTATCGACACTATTCGTAAAACTGGAAACATTATTCACAAAACTGTAAATTTGGAAAACTGTTGGGGATAAGTCACCTTGACCACCCGGAACACCCCCAACACCAAATTCTCACAAAGTAATGGACCGGAGAGGTCCAGGAAATTACATCATATACCTCTCAAAACATTCTCGTCCTCGAAAATTTAAAACCAACTTAAAGAAAAGAGGGGTCCGAACAACCACCCCATAAGATACCTCTCATGGAAAAACCACCCTGAGTTGTTCTAAAGGTGGAAAAAAACCACGACATCCGAGAGCAAGGGAACAGTCAATCCATATCCAAAAAATTCAAGCATAACATCACATCAAATTTACATAAAAGAAAGGATCAAAGAAAACACTACACAACATCTTAAAATAGCTCTGGGTACTGGACACCCATCTGCGACTCATGTTCCCAGGTACTCTCCTTCATGCCACTGTGTCGCCACAAGACACGAACCAAGAAAATAGAACGCCCCTGCAACATCTTCTCCTTACGGTCTTGGATCTCCATAGGTCACTCCTCAAAGGTGGTGTCATCATCAACATCTATCTCTCCCCAATCGATGATGTGAGAGTCGTCATGAAGGTAATGATGGAGATGTGTTACATGGAAAACATCATGTATCCAAATCATCTATGGGGGAAGTGCTACTTGACACACCACAGCTCCAACCTGAGCTAACACCTCGAAAGGCCCAACAAACTGGGGAGAAATCTTACTTCCATGACCAAACCATCGCTGCCCACGACGGGGAGTCACCGTCAGAAACACATGATCCCCATCATTAAACTCCAAGGGTCTCCTCCTTTGATCAACATATGATTTATGACTATCTTGCAGTGTCTTAATCCTCTCATGAATCACCTGAACCATCTCTATTGTATTCTGCACTAGTTCCGGTCCGAGAATTACTGACTCTCCGACCCTAGTCCAACACAACGGAGAACGGTAATGCTGACCATACAAGGCTTGAAACAGCACCATACCAATGGTGGAGTGAAAACAATTATTTTAAGAGAACTCCACCAAGGGTAGGTGCCTTATCCAAGACCCTCCAAAGTCATGAACACAAGAGCGCAACATGTCTTCAAGAGTCTGGATGGTTCACTCTGTCTGACCATTCGTTTGAGGATGAAAAGCAGTGCTAATGCATAGTTGAGAACCGAAAGTATTTTGGAGACCCCTACACACCCTGGAGGTAAAACAAGGATCTCGATCAGATATGATCGTCCTAGGTACTCCAGACATCTCACCACCTCCTCTAGATATTTCCTTGACAAAAAATCCACTGACCTCGACTCCTTGATCACTATGAAGTGGGCCAATTTTGTTAAACGATCAACTACCACCCAAATAGCATCATATCCTCCTGAAGATCGAGGTAATCCTTTAACAAAGTCCATTGATATGTCCTCCCACTTCCACTGAGGAATCTCTATTGGCTGGAGAAGACCACCAGGAACACGGTGTTCATCCTTCACCTTCTGGCAGACTAAACATCGAGAAACAAACTCCACGACCACATGCTTCAGCCCAGGCCACCAAAACTGACTCCTCAAGGATCAGTACATCCTTTTCACACCAGGATGTACTGCTAAGGGTGAACTATGGAACTCTCAGAGAACCATCTCGCACATCATCAAGGGAATGAGAAGCCTTCCTTGGAACAAAAATCGATGTTTTTCATCCTCGAACCAACCATCAGGGGCCTCACCACAAACAACTCGGCCTCTCCAGACCTCCTCCTCAAGATCCCCCAACTGTGACTCTTCCACCTTCTGCCTCAGAGATGATTGTACCTTCATCTGAAAAAGACAACCTTTACCCCCAACTTCTCCCATATCAAGATGCAAAGATGATAGTTCCTCCATTACTCTCTAAGAATATTCGGATTCAAGAACAGCATCACTACGTGACTTTTGGATCAGCACATCAGCTACAACATTCCCATTTCTAGGTTTATGTGATATTTCAAAGTTGTATTCCAGTAAGAACTCCATCCGACAATAATGTCATATGTTCAAGTCACGCAGGGAGAAAACATACCTCAAACTCTTATGATCGTTGAAACCCACAAAGCGCTCACCAATTAGGTAATGTCTCCACAACATTAGAGAAAATACCACGGATACCAACACAAGATCATGGGTGGAATAGTTGTGTTCATGGGGATGCAACTGCCGAGACCCAAAAGAAACATCTGACCTCTACTGCATGAGAACACAACCTAACCCCAGATGTGAAGCATCGCAAAAAACATCAAACTGAACTCCCTCAGCTGGAAGACAAAGAATTGGAGCACTTACTAACTTCTCTTTTAAATACTTGAAAGCTGCATGACACTGATAAGTCCATATGAACGCTTGATCCTTCATTGTCAAAGTTTTCTGTCGCAACTCAGGAGAAATTGGCTACGAACCTCCTGTAATAGCCTGCGAGACCAAGGAAACTACGCACCTCCGACACTGTCTTGGGGGTGTCCCAAGACACCACTGCTTCTATCTTCGATGGATCCACGACTACTCCCTGTTGGGACACAACATGCCCCCCGAAACGAACTTCTCGAGCCCAAAACTCACACATATACAACTTCCCAAACAACTGTTGTTGGCGAAGAACTTCAAAAATGGATCATAGATGCTCTGCATGCTCCTCTTTATATGTGGAGTACACAAGGATGATGTCGATGAAAACCACCACAAACCTTTCCAGGAACTCATAGAACACATCGTTCATCAAACCCATGAAAATAGCTGGAGCATTCGTCACGCCGAACGGCATTACAACGAACTCATAATGCCCATGAAGACAACATAATGAAGTCTTTGGGATATCCTCATCCTTCACACGCATTTGATGATATCATGACCGTAAGTCGATCTTTGAGAACCAACTTTCACCCTTCCGTTGATTGAATAAGTCATCAATCCGTGGAAGAGGATAGTGGTTCTTTATTGTCACTTTGTTTAAGCGACGATAATCGACACACAACCGTAAACTGTCGTCATCCTTCTTCACGAACAAGACTAGTGGACCCCATGGTGACACACTTGGCCAAACAAAACTGGACTGCAACAGACCATCAACCTTTATACGTAGCTCTCATAACTCAGAAGGGGCCATCCTATATAGAGAAATATAGATAGGAGATGCTCCTGGTTGTAGCTCGATCCAAAACACGATCTCTCGTCGAGGGGGTAATGCTACAACCTATTCGAGAAAGATATCATGGTATTCTTCTACGACCCTAGGAAACACCAACTGCTGAACCTCTGAAGAATTCAGCATCAACTCAGCCATCATTGATGATATGTATGGAAAGTGCCTATGACCCATCTGAGGATCTCCCTCACAAACAAACACCACCTGCACTATATCCTCACCGAAGAAGATGACCTTCTTCTTGAAGCAATCCACCATAGCTTGCACATAATATAACCAATCCATGATGAGGATGAAATCATATGGTTGTATCTGTAAACATAGAAAATCTCCCCAAGAGTGGTGTTTCCCCAACACTAGCTCACAGTCTCTACATACTTCAAACAAGCTAGATCGACCTCCAACTGGCGTAGTACTTGCCAAGGGCACTGGAAGCCTCTCCACCTCAAGTCTCAAAGCATGGAAAAGGGTAGGTGATATGAAGGATTGTGTCGCTCCTGAATCAAACAAGGCATACACCAAGTTATAAAACAAGAAAAGGGTACCACGAACGATGTCTAGCTCTCCCGAAGCTGGTAAAGCTAGAGCAAGAAGCTGACCACGACTACCTCCACGGCCTCTCTGACCCTGATGATGACCACCGCCACATCCACGCTCTTCTCTCGGAGGAAGGGGAGCGGCATGGGGTTGTCTTCTGCCTACCCTATCTACCCTCTGCTGATCTAAATCTGCTGCAACTGGTTGCTGATGCCTCGGAGGAAACTGCCTCAACGGAGGAACCTGGAGTGTAAAACCCGGTGCATGATGTCCACTCTGAAAGGTCGGGCACTCCCGCTGCTGATGACCATGACTACCACAAGAAAAACTAGCGCCTGATCCCTTGGCATAGGCCTGAGAGTTGCTGCCTCTAGAGAAACGAGATGTGAAGGGATGGGACCTACACCATGGTGAACAGAAACTCTTCTGCCCAGAAAACCGGAAACCCCAAACCACATCCTTGATTCATGAGGGATCATGAAGACCCCCTCTCATGACGATCTTTTCCTAGCCAAAGTCCTCTCGACAACCTCTGCCTTCTCCAGAACCTCAAGATATCTCTTCAGCCTAAATGCGGTGACATGGTGTTGGATCTCTGGTCTCAAATCCTCCTCAAAATGCCTCGTTATGGCCTCCTCATCTGGTAGCAGGTCTGAATCATATCTTAAAAGGCTCCTGAAATGGATTCCAAACTCTCGAACACTAGAGCTCCCCTGTCGAAGGGTTAGAAGCTCCTGGGGACTGGATGCCTTCACAGTCAAAGAAAGAAAATCTACTCTAAACCTATCTCGGAATTCCTCCCATGAGATCGCTGACTCCTCACGATCCCTGAGAAATAATAACCACCACTTCCCCGCAGCTCCACGCAGCATTATCACAACCAAGGACACCCAGTGCTCCTTACGAGCACGAATAGACATGAAGCCGATCTTGATCTCCTCTAACCAGTCTTCCGTGACTTCATCTGAAATGGATCCCTCGTACTTCTGCAGACTCTGGCGCTGAAACACTCAAATTGTCTTTCTCCAAATGTCGTCATCATCAACCTCTACCCAGCGGTGATTTGCGGGCACAACCTGCTGGACATCTTCTATACGAGCCTGACAAGGAGGTCGACTTGGAGCCATTTCTACAGAAGAACAAACCATTAGAGCTCCTAAGCCTGGAATATGGAAGACTCAACATTAATTAATTAATTGTTTTCTTTCATTCTTTTTAGGTTAACCTATCTCAAGGTGTACCCATTCAAACACAAGCACAAAGAAGAATGATGCATGATCCTTTCCTAGGTCTCTACCTTTCAACTAGTATCACCTTGTTTAGTAACAATGGTAAACATAAAGGTCCGTACATCAGATCATAGGGGTCCCTAAACGCCTATGTGTCAGCTAGTTTCCAGTGTTTACCGTACATTCTAAACATAAATGACATTGTTTCCCAATCAACCCATTCAACCTCACATGTGCCTAACTCCAAAATCCATCATATCCCTCAACCAGAGCTTTGATACCACTCTGTCATGACCCCCTCCACACAAAGTGTACCCCTCCTGGGCCGGAAATGTTAGAAGAGAGATAATGACCCTCGAGTCCCGCCTCCCATAGGCCCCGGGTTGGCGACTAGCACCATGGTTAAAATAACACACAAAATGGGAGGCATTACCCTCTAAGAGAACAAATGTGGAAAAGAGAGATAAGACAGACACCAATCAACTCCAACTCGGAACTGGAAATATAAAAGAAACCAACGTTCTCAAATGTAATGTCATGGAAAAGTACTACAACTAAAAGGGATAACTACAATTACCCAAAAGAAAGGAAAAGACAGCAGCAACTACAAGCCCGAACAGCTCCTGCCACCACAAGCTAGTTGTAACCAGCCTGATATCCAACCTGCTTTAAGTGACCTGAAAATAGTTTATATATAGATATGGTGAGTATAACAGTATACTTAGTAGGATCCTCCCAGAAGCCTCTCATGCAAAAGTAAAGAAAGAATGCTAAAGCACAGTGAACAACAAGTGAAACTAACTCATCACCTAAACATATATACTAAGTTCCCAACCTCACCATGGCTACTATCACCAAGTAATGCATACAATAATATATCTTATAATAAATAATATAAAGGGTACCCCGCTACTACTTCCCCACTGGTTTTCCACTTTTCCCCAATGACATACATCATGTGCATCTCTCTCCAAAGGCTTTCCCGCAGACACCTGGGATATGTTCCACAATCTGCACCACGTCCACCACAAAGTCATGATCTCAGACACCTGGGCTAAGCCCCACACCATTCTCACAACGAAAAGTAACCAGGTAGTTTCCGGGAGCCACCAAAACTCACATAACGTGTATCATACGTCGAGTATTATACCTCAAGTCATCAAAGCCCATACGTCGAGTGAGGATCCTCAAGCCATCACAACCTATCCACGTTACACCTATAGTAGTCCATAGAATACTATATCCAGAATATATGTGTGTGAAATAACAACAAGCCATTATATCCCTCTACAAACATGTATGGGAAAAACAGTCCGTTGTGCCAAAGGCAGTAGTATCTACCAAAAGAAGAGAGCGGTGCTAAAGGGGGTAGTAAGCCATTCAACATCCCCTCAAAATGTTGGGGAAAACACCCCCAGGGCTCAGAATCCCTGGGGTGTCAGTTTCCATTACCAACAGGGTGAAGTAGTACATAGAAACACAAAAAGTATAGAATATATATAACTCACAACCACACTATTGGAATTACCTAGTCTTTGACACAACTGCAGCTAACGTCTCTCAGACTCTGGGCTGCTACTTCTAAGACTAGTTATCCTATAAGCACACAACCATTTGAAGAGATTTATTAGATTACTTCATTCTCTTTTTATGAGTTCCATTGTACGTTAATTAATTCTTTAAACATTAATTAACCATGAACAATTCCACATTAAACTGAATTGGAATCAAATTCAAACACAACTTCTCCTTTTAAGATTCAACATCACTATTAAATTCCAGCATCTTCATACCCATGGATCATCACCATTTAATCAATCATTCATTACAGAATTACATTCCCATATTCCCAGCAAGTCTATAAAAGAATCATATGCTACTAAACACAAAGGGGGCTCAACACGATGAGAAGATATACTAACCGTCGAGTCTTTTCCGCCTATAGAAAGAGCATAGACCCATTCTCCCTCGAGAGGATAAACATAGAAAGAATGTGGCAAACCCCGTGTGTCTTGGCCTCCTTCGGAAGGAGGGTAATCAAGACTAGCTTCCTTGAGCAGTGGGGAAAAGTAAAGCAGAAAAACAACCAATCAAAACCACCAACATCCATCCATCACATACATTTCATACCATCATCCTTGGTGTCCTCCCCGACACCCACATGCATAAACCGATGCATCTCACCACTCTAGGCGTCATCTGCTGCCACAACCACATGGCCTCCATGCCTCCACATATCACAACACCCCTCTAGGGTCATATCATAGCACAAGAAGAAGGAAATCAAAAATCACATCAAATGGTCTCTTGTCCCTTTAACAAAGCATCCAAACTTCATAGCAAAATGAGAAATCATGGCTCTAAAGCACAAGGCACTCGGCCTTACGAACAAAAGGGTAACTAAGAACCCTACCAGGAATTAACTTTTATCACCCACCTAGATCATTAATCCCTCTTGAATTAATAGATTCAATTCATATGTTCCAATTCCAGGAAACCTATTCAGTAAGCTATCACAAAAGATTTAACATGATTTCTATGACAATTTGATTAACATAAAATTAGAACAACTACAAGAACGGCGACAACTGGATTCATTTACATTCCTCTTTATATTTAGTGAATTAATTATCAATTAATTTTGGCTTTATGTTCTTTATCAATTTTTATCAAGAACAAACAGCTAAGCAAAGCAAGCATATATATTACACTATATAGAAAAGCACGAGGCAATAACATACGAGCAATAACAATTTGTTATCCAGTTCAAATATTTAATTAGGTCAATTTCATTGTCATCCAAAGGTATAAATCATTCTAACACTACGATTTCACATAGACAATTAGATAAGAAATTAATCCCCTACCTCAGATAGTTCCTCACGTTATTTATCCACACAATGGGTCACAATACTCTTCTCGTGATAATTGCATCCTCCTAAGGATACCACGGTACGACAGCACCAAATAAACCCCAAGAAAAACCCATTAGAAGCCTGATGATTACATGGTATAATATGGAAGGGAGATCAAGAGAAGTTGATCCCCGAAGGAATGATGATAAAACATACCTTATATCGAAGAATTATCAACACAGCTTGGTTGCATCAAAATAGAGCGGAACCAATCGGAGGAGTAGGGTTTGATTGTGAAACTCCTACGGGAAGGATTGAAAGGTTCTAGAATATCATACCCAATAACCAAGTGGAAGAATAAGGGAGGATGATATCTTTTCCCCTTAGAAAACTTAATTGGTGACAGTTTAAGATCCGGTTAATTTTCCATTAAAAACGGACCGCATTAACCCACGCGGTTTAACCAAGTAAAAACATCCTAGTCTTAGGAATATTTAATATAGGATTTATGGCTTTTATATAGGACTTAGATTCCTTAAAATAAGGCTTTAAATGTATTTTAGATCAAAGGAAACGTCGAAAGGGGCAAAATTGTAGGAATCTGGAAACACTGTTCACCTACCGTTACTGTACACCTACTGATCAGTGAAACCGATCTGTGCTGAAAATCTGTGCTACCAATCTGTGCTACCGATCTGTGATACCGATCTGTGCTACCGATCTGTGCTACCGATCTGTGCTACAGATCTGTGCTACCTATCTGTGCTATCGATCTGTGCTACCGATCTGTGCTACCAATCTGTGCAATCGTTATGTGCTACCGATCAATTCTACCTATCTGTGCTACCGATCTGTGCTACCGATCTGTGCTAGTGATCTCTGCTACTGATCTGTGCTACCAATTTGTGCTACCGAGCTGTGCTACAAATCTATGCTACCGATACTGTTCATAAAACTGGAAACACTATTCTCAGAACTGGAAATTTGGAAAACTGTTGGGGATAAGTCACCTCGACCTCTCGGAACACCCCCAACACCACATTTTCACAATGTAATAGACCGGAGAGGTCTGGGCCAATAAATAAGATACCTCTCAAACAAATCTCTTCCTCAAGAATTTAAAACCAACCTAATGAAAAGAGGGGTACGAACAACCACCCCATAAGATACCACTCAAGGAAAAACCACCCTGAGTTGTTCTAAAGGTGGAACAAAACCACAAAATCCAAGAGAAAGGGGACATACAATCCATATCCAAACAATTCAAGCATACCATTACATCAAAGGTACATAAAAGAAAGGATCAAATAAAACACAACACAACATCTTAAAACTGCTCTAGGTACTGAACACACATCCGTGACTCACGTTCCCAGGTACCCTCCTCCATGCCACCGTGTCTCCACAAGACATGGACCAAGGGAATAGAACACCCATGAAACACCTTCTCCTTACGGTCTTCGATCTCCACAGGTCGCTCCTCAAAGGTGGCATCATCATCAACATCGATATCTCCCTAATCGATGACGTGATATTCATCATGAAGGTAACAACGAAGGTGTGTTACATGGAAAACATCATGTATCCGACTCATCTGCGGGGAGAGTTCTACTCGATACTCCACAGCTCTAACCCGAGCTAACACCTCAAAAATCTCCACAAACTGGGAAGAAATCTTACTTCCACGACCAAACCTTCGCTTCCCACGATGAGGAGTCACCTTGGAAAACACACGATCCCCATCATTAAACTCCAAGGGTCTCCTCCTTTGATCATAATATGATTTTTGACGATCTTGCACTGTCTTCATCCTCTCACGAATCACATGAACCATCTCTTTTGTATTTTGCACTAATTTCCGTCCAAGAAATGCTGACTCTCTGACCCCAGTCCAACATAATGGAGAACGGAAAGGCCAACCATACAAGGCTTCAAACGGCACCATTCCAATGGCGGAGTGAAAACTATTATTGTAAGTAAACTCCACCAAGGGTAGGTGCCTTATCCATGAACATCCAAAGTCAAGAACATAAGAGCGCAACATGTCTTCAAGAGTCTGGATGGTTCGCTCTATCTGACCATCCATTTGAGGATGAAAAGCAGTGCTAAGGCATAGTTGAGCACTGAAAGCATGTTGGAGACCCCTCCACACCCTAGAGGTAAAACGAGGATCTCGATCAGATATGATCATCCTAGGTACTTAATGAAGTCTCACCACCTCCTCTAGATACTGCCTCAAAAAAACTTCCACTATGCTCGACTCCTTGATCGCTCTGAAGTGGGCCGATTTTGTTAAACGATCTACTACCACCCAAATAGCATCATGTCCTCATGGAGCTCAAGGTAAACTTGTAACAATTTCCATTGAGATGTACTCCCACTTCCACTGAGTAATCTCTAATGGCTAGAGAAGACCACTAGGAACACGGTGTTCAACCTTCACCTTCTAGCAGACTAAACATCGAGACACAAACTCTGCGACCACACGCTTCAACCCAGGCCACCAAAAATGACTCCTCAAGGATCGGTACATCTTTTTCACACCAGGATATAGTGCTAAGGGTGATCTATGGAACTCTCAGAGAACTGTCTCACGCATATTCAAGGTAACGAAAAGCATTCCTTGTTACAAAACTCGATGTTTTTCATCATCTGACCAACCATCAGGGGCCTCACCACAAACAACTCGGTCTATCCAGACCTCCACCTCAAGATCCCCCAACTGGGACTCTTCCACCTTCTTCCTCAGGGAAAACTATACCGTCATATGAAAAAGACAACCTCTACCCCCAACTTCTCCCATATCAAGATGCAAAGCTGACAGTTCCTCCATTACTCTCCAGGAGTCACCGGATTCATGAACAACATCACTACGTTACTTTTGGCTTAGCGCATCAGCTAAAACATTCCCTTTACTAGGTTTATAAAATATTTTGAAGTCATATTACTGTAAGAACTCCATCCACCGACGCTGTCGTAAGTTCAAGTCACACTGGGAGAAAACATACCTCAAACTCTTATGATCGGTGAAAACCACAAAGCGCTCACCAATGAGGTAATGTCTCCACAACTTCAAATCTAACACCACGGCTTCCAACTCAAGATCATGGGTGTCATAGTTGCGTTTATGGGGACGTAACTGCCACGACCCATAAGAAACAACTGACCTCTACTACATGAGAACACACTCTAACCCCAGATGCAAAGTGTCGTAGAAAACATCAAACTGAACTCCCTCAGCTGGAAGACATCGAACTGGAGAACTTACTAACTTCTCCTTTAGATACTCGAAAGCTACCTGAAAATGATCAGTCCAAATGAACGCTTGATACTTCCTAGTCAAAGCTGTCATAGGAGTCGCAACTTGGGAGAAATTGGATACGAACCTCCTAAAATAGCTTGCGAGACCAAGGAAACTTCGCACCTATGACATTGTCATGGGGGCTTCCCAAGACTCCACTGCTTCAATCTTCGATGGATCCAGATCTACTCCCTATTGGTACACAACATTCCCCATGAAACGGACTTCTTGAGCCCAAAATTCACATGTCGACAACATCCAAAACAATTGATGTTGGCGAAGAACTCCCAAAACGGCTCGTAGATGCTCTGCATGCTCATCTTCAGATGTGGAGTACACAAGGATGTCTTCAATTAAAACCACCACAAACTTGTCCAGGAACTCACAGAACAGAGTGTTCATCAAACCCATGAAAACAGTTGGAGAATTCGTCACGCCTAATGACATTACAACGAACTCATAATGCCCATGACAACAACGAAAAGTAGTATTTGGGATATCCTAATCCTTCACACGTATTTGATGATATCCTGACCGGAATTCGATCTTTTAAAAACAACTTCCAGCCTTCAGTTTATCGAATAAGTCATCAATCCATGGAAGAGGATAGCAGTTCTTTATTTTCACATTGTTTAAGTGACGATAATCGACACACAACCGCAAACTAACGCCGGCCTTCTTCACGAACATGACCGGTTCACCCCATGGTGACACACTTGGCCGAACAAAACCGCACTGCAATAGACCATCATGCTGTATACGTAGCTCTCGTAACTCAGAAGGGGCCATCCTATATGAAGACATAGAGATAGGAGACGCTCCTGGCTGTAGCTCAATCCTAAACTTGATCTCCCGTCAAGGGGGT
Organism: Viscum album; assembly: GCA_963277665.1. Lineage (NCBI taxonomy): Eukaryota > Viridiplantae > Streptophyta > Magnoliopsida > Santalales > Viscaceae > Viscum > Viscum album. Next base: position 1,479,556,145 of record OY728136.1, read on the forward strand.
AATGCTACAACCTCTTCGATAAAGACATCAGGGTACTCCTCTACGACCCTAGGAAACACCAACTTCTGAACCTATGAAGAATTAAGCATCAACTCAGCCATCATAGATGAAAAGTATGGAACACGCCTATGACCCATCCGAGGATCTCTCTCACCAACAAACACCACATTCTCTCTATCCGCACCGAATAAGATAACCTTCTTCCTGATGCAATCCATGATAGCCTGCACCGAATACAACCAATCCATGTCGAGGATGACGTCATATGGTTGTATCTGTAATCATTGATAATCTTCTCAAGAGCGGTGTTTCCCCAACACTAGCTCACAGTCTCTACATACTTCAAACAAGCTAGTTCAACCTCGAACTAGTGTAGTAAACGCCAAGGGCACAGGAAGCCTCTCTACCTCATGTCCCAAAGCATGGACAAGGGTAAGTGATATGAAGGAGTGTGTCGCTCCTGAATCAAACAAGGCATACACCAAGGTATAAAAAAAGCAAAGGGTACCTCAAAGGACGTCTGGCTCTCCCGGAGCTCGTAACGCTAGAGCATGAAGCTGACCATGAACGCCTCCACGGCATATATGACCCTTATGAAGACCACCACCACGACCTCATTCTGGTCGCTGAGGATGAGGAGTGTCATGGGGTTGTCCTCTGCCTGCCCCATTTACCCTCTGCTAATCTAAAGCTGTTGTAACTGGCTAATGATACCTCGATAGAAACTGCCTCAATAGAGGAACCTAGAGCGTAAGACCTGGCGCATGATGGCCACTCTGAAAGGTCGTGGACTCCCCCTGCTGATGACCACGACCACCAAAAGAAAAAAATGCACCCGATCCCTCGGCATTGACTTGAGAGTATATGCCTCTAGAGAAATGAGATGTGAAGGGTTGGGACCTACCCCTGGGTGAACGGAAACTCTTATGCCCTGAAAACAGGGATCCCCAAACCAGAGCCTTTCTTCATGAGGGATCATGAAGATCCCCCTCTGATGATGATACTGTCCTGGACAAAGTCATCTCGACAACCTCTGCACTCGCCAGCACCTCAAGATATGTCTTCAGCATAAAAGGGGTGACCTGGCGCTGGATCTATGGATGCAAAGACTCATAAAAATGCCTCGCTCTAGCCTCCTCATCTAGTAGCAGGTCTGAAACATATCATAAACGGTTCCTGAAACAGATTCCAAACTCTCAAACACTGGATCTCCATTGTTGAAGGGTAAGAAGCTCCTGGCGACTGGACTCCTTCGCAGTCGAAGAAAGAAACTCGACTCTAAAACTGTCTCGACACTCCTCCAATGAGATTTCTGACTCCTCCCAATCCCCGAGGAACAAGAACCACCACTGCCTCACAGATCCACGTAGTATTATCACAACCATGGACACCCAGTGCTCCTTATGAGCACGAATCGAACTGAAGCCGATCTCAACCTCCTCTAACCAGTCTTCTATGACTGCATCTGAAACGGAGCCCTTTTACTTCATCAGACTCTTGCACTGAAACTCTCGGGGTGTCTTCCTCCAAGTTTCATCGTCGTCAACCTATACCCGGTGTCGATCTTCTGAAATAGCCTACTGGAATTCTTCTATGCGAGCCTGATGAGGACGTCGACCTGGAGCCATTCCTTCAAAAGAACAAACCATTAGAGCTCCTATTCCTGGAATATTGAATACTCATCATTAATAAATTAATTTTTTTCTTTCATTATTTTTAGGTTAACCTATCCCAAGGTCTTCCCATTCAAACATAGGCACAATGAAGAATGATGCATGATCCTTTCCTAGGTCTCTACCCTACAACTACTATCACCTTGTTTAGTATCCATTGTAAACATAACGGTCTGTCCATTAGATCATTGGGGGCCCTAAATGCCTATGTCTTAACCAGTTTCCAGTGTTTACTGCAGTTTCTAAACATGAATGACACTATTTCTCTACCAACCTAGGAAACCTCACATGTGCCTAACTCCAAACTCCATCCTATCTGTTAACCAGATCTCTGATACCACTCTGTCAAAACCCCCTCCCCACAAAGTGTACACCTCCTGGTCCGACAATGTGAGAAGACAGATAATGACCCCCCGAGTCCCGCCTCTAGTAGGCCCCGGGTTGATGACTAGCACCGACGGTATAGTAACAAACAAAATGGGAGGCATTACCCTCTAAGAGAATACATGGGGAAGAGAGAGATAAGACAGACATCAATAAAATCCAACTCAGAACTGTAAATATAAAACAATCCCAGGTGCACAAATATAATGTCATACAAAAGTACTACAAATGAAAGGGAAAGCGACAAGTACCCAAAATAATGGAAAAGACAGTAGCAAATACAAGCCAGAATAGCTCCTACAACCACAAGCTAGTAGTAACCAGCCTGATCTACAACCTGCTCCAAGTGACCTGAAAAATAGTTTATATATACATAGGGTATGTATAACAGTATACTCATTAGGATCCTCCCCGAAGCCTCTTGTGCAAAACTAAAGAAAGCATGGTAAAGCACAATGAACAACAAGTGAAACTAACTCGTCACCTAAACAGATATACTAAGTTCCCAACCTCACCATGGATACTCTCAACAAGTGGCGCATACAAGAATAAATATTATAATAAGGAATATAAAGGGAACCCCCCTACTAGTTCCCCACTGGTTTGCCGCTTTTCCCCAATGACATACATCCTGTGCATCTCTCTTCAAAGGATTTCCTGTAGACACCTGGGCTAAGCACCACACCAGCCTCACAACCAAAAGAAACCGGGTAGTTTTTGGGAGCCACTACAGCTTGCATAACGTGTATCATATGTCAGGTATTATACATCAAGCCATCACAACCCATACACCGAGTAAGGATCCTCAAGCCATCATAGCCTGTACACGTTACTCCTATAGTAGTCCATAAAATACTATATCCAGAATATATGTGTGTGAAATAACCACAAGCCATTACAACCCTCTACACACATATATGGGGAAAACTAACCTCTATAAAAAGGAACTAGTATCTACCAAGAGAAGAGAGCGGGGATAAAGGGGGTAGTAAGCTATTCAACCCCCCATCAGAATGTTGGGGAAAACACCCCCCAGGGCTCAGAATCCCCGGGGTGTCAGTTGCCCTCATTGACAGGGTGGAGTAGTGAATAGAAACAAAAAAAAGTACAGAATATATAAAACTCACAACCACACTATGGGCATTACCTAGTCTTAGACACAACGCCAGCTAATGTCTCTCAGACTCCGGGCTTCTAATTCTAAGACTAGGTATCCTATAAGCCCACAAACATTTGAAGAACTTTATTAGATTAGTTAATTCTCTTTTTATCAGTTCCACTATACATTAATTAATTATTTAAACATTAATTAACCATGAACAATTCTACATTAAACTAAATTGGCATCACATTCAAAACCAAATGCTCCTTTTAAGATTCAAAATCACCTTTAAATTCCATCATCTCCATCCTCGCGGATTATCACCATTTAATCAATATTTCATTACAGAACTACATTCCCATATTCCCAGGCATTCTAGAAAAGCTTCCTATGCTACTGAACACAAAGGGGGCTCAACACAGTGAGTAGAAATTCTACCCGTCGAGTCTTTTCCGCCTATATCAAGAGCATAGACCCATTCTCCCTCAAGAGTCTAAACACGCAAAGCACGTGGCATACCCCGAGTGTCTTCGCCTCCTTCAGAAGTAGGGTAAGCAAGACCAGCTGCCTTGAGCAGTGGGGAAAAGTAAAGAAGATAAACAATCAATCAAAACCACCAACATCCATCCATCACATATATCCCATACCATCATCCTCGGGGTCCTCCCCAACACCCACATGCATAAACTGATGCATCTCACCACTCTAGGCATCATTCGCTGCCACAACCACAAGGCCTCGCTGCCTCCACATATCACAACCCCGTCCAGGGTCACATCACAGCACAAGAAGCAGGAAATCAAAAATCACATAAAATGGTCTATTGGCCCTTTAACAAGGCATCCAGCCTTCATACCAAAATGAGCACTCATGGAACTAAAGCTCAAGGCACTCGGCCTTACGAACAAGAGGGTAACTAAGAACCCCACCATACGTTATCTTTTATCAACCAACCAGTTATTTAATCCCTCTTGAATTAACAGATTCAATACATAGGTTCCAATTCCAGGAAACCTACTCAGAAAGCTATCAGAAAAGATTTAACATGCTTACTATGCCAATTTGATTAACAAAAATTAGAACAACTACAATTACTACAACAACCAGATTCATTTACATGCCTCTTTATCTTTAGCGAATTAATTATCAATTAATTCCAGCTTTACATTCTTTATCAATTTTCATCAAGAACAAACAGCTAAGAAAAGCAAGCATAGATATTACATTGTCTAGAAAAACACGAGGCAATAACATATGAGTGATAACAATTTCATTATCCAGTTCAAATATTTAATTAGGTCAATTTCATTGTGATCCAAAGGAATAAATCATGCTAAATCTATGATTGCAGATATACAATTATAGAAGCAATGAATCCCCTACCTCAAACTGTTTCTCATGTTCTTTATCCACACAACTGGTCACAATCCTCCTCTCGCGACAACTGTATCCACCCGAGGATTCCACGGTACGACCACACCATCCAAACCCTAAGAAAAACCCATTAGAAGCCTGAAGATTACATGGTATAATATTGAAGGGAGAATAAGAGAAGATAATACCTGAAGGAATGAGGATAAAACATACCTTATATCGAATAATGATCGACACAGTTTGGTTATATCAAAATAGAGCGGAACCAATCAGAGGAGTAGGGTTTGATTGTGAAACTCCTACAGGAAGGATTGAAAGGTTCTAGGGTCTCATAGCCAAGAACAATGGGGAAGAACAAGGGAGGATGATATATTGTCCCTATTGAAAATTTAATTGGTGACAGTTTAAGATCCTGTTAATTCTCCATTAAAAACGGATTGCATTAGCTCACACGGTTTGATCAGGTAAAAACATCCTAGCCTTAGGAATAATTAATATAGGATTTATGGCCATTATATCGGCCTTAGAGTCCTTAAAATATGGCTTTAAATGTATTTAATGTCAAAGGAAACGTCAAAAGGGGAAAACTGTAGGAATCTTGAAACACTATTCACCTACCATTACTGTACACCTACTGATCTATGCTACCGATCTGGGCTACTGATCTGTGCTACCGATACTATTCAAAAAAATGGAAACACTATTCATAGAACTGGAAATTTGGAAAACTGTTCTCGATAAGTCACCTCGACCTCCCGGAACACCCCCAACACCACATTTTTACAACGTAATGGATTGGAGAGGTCTGGGACATTACACTATCAATTCCATCACTGTTAAAATGAAAATATCCAATTCGGGTAACTAATAATAGAAATTTCTTTTCACATTACATGATGACGAAAAGTAACATTCTAAAACACTTGTTAGAGAATTAAATATATTCCCATTAAACAATCCATTTTTTGGGATTACCACAAAAATAAGTCTAGAAAATTAATCAAGGCTTATAATCCCCAAATACATTGTTACCAAATGTGTGGAATAAAAATATATTCTCTAGTATCGTTTTATATACACTAAATCACCAACACAATGAACATCCCATTAGGATCTATGTAACACCCTGACCCCAGTTACTCAGATTTGGTGGATTATTTTAATACATTTGCATGATTACAGTGAATCAAGTCCTGAAGGACCGATCGGTTTAGCAGAATTGGAAAATAGATTACATACATTAACATTACATTACAATTTTAAACATAAAACACTGCATAAATAGTTCTTTGAGAATGCCATTTTTTCCCTTTAGCTTAGCCCTGTATATCAATCATAATACAGTTCCTGGAATCTAGGGAAAATGAAACATAAGAAAGGGTTGTGCTCAACCGCTCAGTAAGGGTAAGTAATACAGTGGAAAATGACATAAATATTAAGCATGGTGAATAATTGAAACCACATGCCTTTACCAACAATAAACATGAATACTTTAATGGCAAGAATATGAGCTGAGTAAATAATGCTATAATAAAGCATAATCATGGGTATTCTAATGGTTGAATGACCACATGAACCATCAATATTATTTCCATAATGAGGGAATGTATAATGTCAGACATTCTGATACATTTAGTTAAGGCCTCGTATAAGATTTCTAAAAATGATTAAGGGCTCGGCCAAAACCATATATCAAAATGGGAACGGGCCTCAGCCAATTCCACGTCTAGTTGTCTCATGAGACCTACTGATGCATCGAGGAGATATAGCAGGCTCCACCCATCACGTACTAATTCCAATACATTCCTCATATGAAAAGGTTGAAATATAACATAAACATTCTTATTAAAACTAGCATGTGAAATATCAATACATTAACCATTATCCATTAATGGTATAAAAATAGAAAATCCACAGTCAAACATATCATAACTCATTCAATACAATATGGATGATTTTATTATAATAAATCAACCTCAATCAAAAATAATATCTAGTAAAGGATGCTGACATATTTGAAAATGATGATAAAAACTTTTTGAGAGAAATATCCTTTTTGTAAAATCATTTAAAAGACACACATTTATAAAGGAAGTAATTTAAAAGAGATTTTTGAAACAAAGTGTTTTATACCACTTTTAAAATTTTGAAAAGAATTATCATTTCAAAACATTCATGTCTATATAAATAAATCCCTAAAATCATTTTGAAAACATGGAAATCAATTAAAAAGATTTAGAAACATAAAACTTTAAAACATTTAATATTATGATCTTGATAAATAGTACCTTTCAAAAATCCTTAAAATATTCATTTTGAAATTATTTCTATGAAAAATGGACATGGATGATAAAAATTTCCCAGTAGATACTTACACATAAACAATCTCGAATAATAATTTGAATGTGGAATTAACCCTTACCAATTTGGTAACTTACGAAACATACACCTTATGAAAGGAGTATCATACAATGAATATGTAAATATGCCTAAATTAAAGTGTATTATACAATGAATACAATTATGGGCAGTACATAAACACACTAAAGCTAATAGTGGCAGTATGGAATTAATATCACGGGAATAAGGAGTGAGATGAAAACCTCTTACCTTGCACTTTCCTTCAGTCGAGGGTACGTTTAACCTCTTGTATGAATACTATAGTATGTTATTAATTTATTCCAGAAAAATATTAATATTTATGATATCATACATTATTCATTAATGACTTTATACTACCCATTTAATAACAATGTCCATGTTATGTTAGTATTTCAGGTAATAATCGCTTTCCTTATCCTTCGTGTTTTAACCTGTTACTCTTGATTGTATCACATAGATAATTATTTAAATACTTCTAGAATATAAAAAATGATTTATATATCATATATATTTAGAATATAAATATGTATAATTGACATATATATGAAGTGGAAAACACCGTTTATGGAGAGGGTAGTCCGTACGTACTCATAAACGTTGTTTCTGTTTTCTTATAGTATTGAATGGAAGTAAGTGAATAAGATATCTGTAAGTACATAAATACTTATATATATAAATATATATATCTCCAGTAGAATTATTATGCCCTATATTACATACTTATTAGTAATATATATTTTTATAATCGTCAATGAATGGTGAACTTGGAAATAAATCTCATCGCGTCGTGGAGACGGTAATCCGTACGTACGCACGAGCGAAAATATCATTCTTTGGATATTAAAATAATATATAATTGGATGGTATATAATATATAAATAATACTTATCATGTTATATTTATTATTTACATCAAATACATATCATTATTATACCCATCCAAATCATAATGTATTTAATAACAATAACACCACGACGTGGAGACGGTAAGCCATACGTACGCACGTATGGTGACATGTCATTCAAAGGGTGTATAGAATAATGAATTTGGTTTTACCATAACTTTAATAACATTAAAATGTATAGAATATACTGGATTTATTATTTTTTAATGGAATCAACAAAAAAATAAGTGGAAGAAGAAAGGAACTTGAAAGAGGGTGGTGAAATCATTACCTCTTCTTCGGGTTCTTCCTATTGATTTGATCAAAAGGGCTCCTTAGGTTGGCTCTATGAACAAAATGATGTCTCTAGGTTTATGTTAGGATAGTTTAGAGGTTATTTGGGCAGGGTTTGGCCAATCCAAATGGCTAAGAAGGTGTGAATTAGAGTGAAGGGGGAGTGCCCTTTTTAAGAGGGGTGAGGGGCACCTTTGAAAAAACATAAAATATTAATTTATAATAAATTCATATTTGGTTTATAATGGATCCAAAGTGACCTATTTAGAGGCTAAGGTGGGAATGGGTCTAAATCCCTTCAACCAATAGGTTTTAGACAAATTTATGTTACCATTTTAACCATATCATTTAGATTTAACTCTAAGTTAAATAATTTAACTTTTACTGTATCTTCTTGTAATCTTACACTATATGGTTTATAAACATACTATATACAACCAATAGAACCCAAATTGGTTATTTAATATAATATATATTATTATATACGTCTTTTGGAAGAACCATGGATTTTTAGGACACTTATGTTAATTAATAATATAATATTTGTTTTAAAACCTATTTTAGGTCAATTTTGAAACTATTTGGTATTTGTTTTCTGTTAAAATAATAATAGCATGATTACTTGAAACAAAATATATTGAATCAATAATAACATGACTTATTCCGCAATAAAATTCTAGGATGTCAAAAAACATTGAAATTATATTTATTTTAATATTTATAATATCATTTATTTGATTCTTTCATTAATAAGGTAATTACTACATCATCATTGTGTCGTTAATAAACGTAATAATTTAATCTATAAAAGCGATAAATAAAATATAATTATGTATAAAAAAAATTATATTTCTAGTGAATATTTATAGACGAATTTATATTATTTATAACCCTATATTAAAAATGGTTTAGTTATTAAACTTTGATTTTAACTCTTTTAACTCCTCTTTAAATAAAATAATAATAAATGTATTAATCTAATCCAGGTGGACCTAAAGGGTCATTTTTTATTAATAAGGTTGTTTTTTGTCTAATTACACTTATCAAATAGAATTAGGACATGTTTTAGGGTAATAATGATATCATTTTTACCCTTAATTACCCTACTTACTTTTAACCTTGATAAATAAAAGTAAAATGTTACTATTCACCAAAAATTATTTTAATCTTATTGAACCACATTTTACTCCTTGTTATTAAGCTTGTCTCTGTGATTTTCAAAATTAAACGCACAGAAGTGGTAAAATTATGTTTTATGTAAATTTGCAAATGCTCCTAGGAGGTGTGTAAAAGACGGTAAAAAGTTGGATAAAATTTATATATATATATAATTATGATAAACTGACTATAATTAATAGATTGAATTTATATAGGTATTATGTATATATATTGACCTAATATAAATTTAAATAAAATAAATAATTATTTAAATAAAAAGTAGGTTTTAAACAATAACTCGGTGTTTTTCACTATTCATCAAATATTGAAAGTTTTCAGAAAAATGCCAAAAATTCACACTAAGCTAATTTTGATATTAAGAATTCAAAAATGAATTCTATTTTACCAATTTCAAAACATAGAAGATTCATTAATTAATATAAAATTAATTCCCTTTGTTAAAACCAAGAAACGTATTTCTAAGAAATAGTAACTATCAAAAGATTGACACTTGTTTATGTCCAATTTCAAAGTGAAATTACTTACAATGACCATCATTAGATTAAATGGTAAAAATATAATCTAATTATACTTCCAAACAATTAAAATGTATAATTCAACAATATAAATTATTTTTATTAAAAAGTAGTTTTTAGTTAAAATATAGTATTTTTCACTATTCACCAAAACATGAAAGTTATCAGAAAAATGCCAAAAATTTCATAATGTGTAATAATATAAATACTACACATACATGGGTGTAAGATGACTCCTAGGTGGAATTATATGTAATTGTCTGATATTCCAATTTTCTATTGGAAATAATTCCAAGCTAATAATTAATATTTTTTCCACCATCCTCTATAGATTTTAATATTTGATTTTATTGAATTACATGATCTATCCATATGTTTATGATTGGTAGTACGAAGTCTTTTTGGTCAATTTGTTGTATCTGTCATACAAAATCTTTATTATGGATGCTCATAATTTATTACTAGTGTCCATTATAATAATTTTAATGATCCCAAACAAAGAACAAATATTGAAATTCATGAACTCAAACTTGGATTAATTCTATACCTCATTAAGTGGAATTGAGACATCCCACATAAACATAATTCGGTGGCAGTGAGTTTTAAATTATACTACCAGGTTATCACAATTGGGTATGGACTCATGAAAATAAATACACATACATTAAAATTCAAAGAACAATTAGGGGAATTGAGATTATATTTCGGATGATATACGATGCAATAATTAATTTATAGTGAATGAAACTTCAAAGAAAATTCCATATAATAATGGACCACAATGAAATACAATTATCCTAGTCTCCTAATATGATGATATAGTTAAAATCATGATCAATGATCCAATTATGAACTTGGAAATAGCTCAAAAATATTTAAGGGGTTTTCTTTACTTTGATGAAAAAATGGTGGATCCTATCAAAGATGCATCAACATAGGACCTCCTATGGGATAGGTCCTTTATCGAGAATAAAAATCATAATGTTGTTGTATATTTGATCATTCTATTCTAAATTGAATAGAATAGATCTAAAGTGGATGTACATAATCAATGTGGTTATCCACTTGGATACTTCTTCTATGATAATGTAATCATAGGAATATTCATTGGATGAATTTAAATCAATTTGACAAAATTCTTGATACTCTTCATGTAGAGGGATAGTGAGATCAACTTCTAATATTCCACATAGATGGACAAGTCATCCTAATTCAACTCAAATAGAGACGAGGTCAAGCCTTATATGGAGTCTACTCATTCATTATAGGATCTAGGTAAATGAGTCATCTTTATCTTTTAAGGAAATTTTATTATCGTATCAGGTGTACTCTCAAGTAAGGTAGTGAACTATTATTGGACAATGTTATCACCATTGATTTTTTTGATAACCACCTTAGAGTAACTTCTTAAATATATCAATGAATCCTCAACCTCATGTTTTATCTCAGATCCAATGAGTATGCCCTAATATTTTCCCTTGTTATTGTTACACCACAATGAGGTGATTATGTAGTATAGAATAAGTTCCATATACTAGGTGTTGAAGACAAATCAAATGATAAACATTTTAAATTTACCATTGTTGAACATTATTATGATCAGTTTTTGAGAGGCATAGTCAAAGGGTTTCTTCAACCATATTATTTCCTAGTTAATGGAAAGAATAGGTTATTCTTGGAAATACAAATCTAAAGAAATTTGTCAGTATTTGGGTTTTCATTTATATAATGTTTTACTATTTAACCTTAAAAGGCCTTATAAAAGATGAAACTAATGTTAAATGGATGAATAGTCACCAACACCATTAAAATAACCCAGTGTTCATATTATAGTTGAGGATATACATTAGTGTATTAATTTGGAAAATTTTATGGATATTAGAATTCCACATATAATAATATATTTTCTAAATTTCAAACACCACAACAATAAAATTAATATTGATAAAAATATGTTCACGGTGTAATGTGACGTGTGATTGAGACATTATAGACTATTATATTTTAATTTATTATTAATTTGTGATTTAGGGGAACAAAGTAATAATTATAGGAAATTAAAAAAATGGATGATAGTGTTTCCTTTGATGAGTGGCATCAAAATTTGATGATGTATAAAATAATCCTTGATTTCAACTAACATGACATGAAAATATTTATACAACTGGAATGTAGAAAAATTATTCAACATCATGGAAGAGAGAATATATAATCCTACAAAATTTGTAGAAAACTTAACATATTTTATAGATGGAATTATAATACACATAAATCCTAGAGATTGTGTGGATGAGCCATTCCAATAGTCCCTTTTGTATTATTCTTGTCGATCCTAGTGCCCTTGCATCAAATGATGAATCCATGAGACATACCATAGGTAACCCTAAATCAATGATTCAAGGGGGTCCACCTATCTTGATAATCAAGGACCATACCATACCCATTCTCAAAAACCATTACGTTGTCCTATAATTGTGCTGCTTTTCCACAAAGTCTTCCAGATAACACTACACTATTGTTTCACAAATTTTATTGAAGTAGTTGTAAATTGAATTTGTTTAGGTATCTCTTGTGTTTTTTATAGTGGAAGGGAATGACTTTGTTTTAGTAAATTCCATAAGGTTACTTGAATATGGTATATACTTCATATTTTTCTCCTAGACATATTTTATTTTACCTAGAATATTCATCCATAAATTAAATTCCCTAAAATATGATGGTTAAGTGAATGTTCAAGTCAGGGAATGGGATTAAAAATTATCCATTGATAAATGAATGATGAGTTCTCATAGTGGATACTGCGTCTCATCTATCTATTCATATTTTTAACTAGGATGAAGACATTTAATGACATGAGATACTAAAAAACCCCAACAAGTACAATTTTACTATATTCTCAATATCGGCCTCTTATCTGGAACAACATGAATAATATATAATTATGGTTACCTACATTAATCCACAATGGTTGAGTTTCCAACTAGTATATATGCTAATAATCTAAAGATCTATCCCTAAAATATCATTTTTCCCATCAAAATTGTACTCAATGATACATGAAGAATAAAATGAATGATTCAAGTCCATCAACAAACATTATGGAACAAATCAATTTTTCCATAGATATTATTATTTTAGAAGTTTCAAATATATGAGATCATCAATCATATTGAAGACCCCCATTAATGGTATAGGAATGTTCATCAATTATTTCTTCTACAGATGTGTGGGGACTTGATGAAAAGATGAGACATTGGATATGTAGTATATAATCTTGGATCCGCATGACATCATTGGGTTTCAATTTTCATTAGGGTAATATTGTCCAAATAGATATGTGAATACCACTTCAATAGTTGATGGTTACCTATTTTCATAAGGCATCCACCTATGTGGACCACCCTTACCATCACTTTAATGAAACTCAGTTGAAAACCAATTAGTAAATAATCCTCACATGTATGTAAAGTGGATATATTTGTTACTAATAATAGAATTAATCTTTTGATATGCTTCTAGGGTGGAATTTTTAGGATTCAATGTTAAATCTTATACATATGAGGATTATACCTTGGCTCACTCCAACTTCCTGGAAATTGTGGGATGGTTTCCATAGTCATGTTGTGTTGGTCTCAGATGGTGCATATTTATGAAAAAAATCATCAATTCATCCTATGTTTCTACTATGTAATGTGATTTTTCACAAATATTATTGACCCTTTAAGTATATTTAATTCATGGATGTTTCCCTCACATTTTTAATACTCAGAATCAAGGCTCCAAAATTCACAAGAATAAAATGGATTAGTGTCTCCAGAGATCACTCCTATTTTACTATTGATTGATAATTTGTTGCATAATTAATATGATAAAAGGTCATCTATATAAATTTTTAGTAAGGACATGGCCAGTATGGAATTGGAATTAGTGTCCGGGTAGATATTCATAAACTCAATGTTCAATACAAAACCACATTACTAAGTCTTCATAAAATGTCTTCATGCATATTTTACATGATCATGTCATATCATTAGACTGTATCTTTTTTATGGAATGATTGTATTATATATCAAATATCCTATGGATTTTATGATATAGTATAAGATTAAACCTATAGTTGTTGTCCACCAAATACATATGGACATCAATAAAATTTATCTCTATAATAACATAGAGGGGGGAATGATATCTGAAATAAATTTACCATCATATTCCTTAGAAAATGATATATTGACTTAGAATTTTTCGTTCTATAATTCCTCTACAATAAATACAATTGCACCAGCAACTTTAGTCCCAAACTGTAAGGGGATCTTTAATGATTCAATGAGGGATCCAGATAATCCCATTAAATTTTATGACTATGAAGGATTTGAAGATTGAATAGAATTATAATGATTTTCTTAATCAAGTTATAATTTTGATGCATTAGTTGATGTTTTCACTATATTGTCATATTCTTAATAAGAATCAATGTGTGGCATGTTATCTGGGTTAATATTTAATGGATGAAATTAACATATTTCGTCTTATGGTTGGCCAGTTTTGTTTTACATTTTGATGGATATAGTTGAGAAAGTGGTAAAACAACTGAATGAATTGTACATTAGAACTATAAGATACTTACTATAGAATAAATAAATGTTTATCATTGATAAAGTATTCCCTTATACTATTTTTAGCATATGAAACACACTTGACTATTCCTCTACATGAATTTTTCCTACTGGAAGAGTGTTTTCAATTTCCATGCGATAACATCCTAGAGGAATCGAATGGTGTAGAATTTCATGATATATATCTGATCTCAATTTGGTGTTAAACTATCCTTAATTTATCTATAGGGTCATACTATTTCTCATTAACAAAATAATCTTCCAGTATCATACATTTCTTAGAGGATATCACAAATATAGAGGGCATAAATTCCATAAGATTACACACTGTATTTGATTGTGGAAAGGGTTCCTAACTATCCCTTAAATATGTGATACATACATTTCAAGATTTAGGGGATTGGTAACTAAAATTTCCTCTATGGTAATATGGATTTCCATGGAGGTTATCATTCGATTAAGTTGGTAATTATTTTTTAGATGGTACTGAAAGATCGACTTTTAGACTATCTATTTATTGAACATATGGGAACATTTATTATAGGCCTATTTAAAATCCATAAAAAATACATCATTATTTTTGGTGTTGAAAATGTAAGGGACTTTCAGTAGAGGGTCACTCAAATATACTATGCAGTGATCTTCTATGTAATAAATCTATTCATTGAAGAAAAATAATTCATTGATTGAATTTCCATGGTACCTATGGTAGGATCAATAATTGGTACAGTTATTTAACAAAAACTCTTATTTATTTTAAATCACTAGTATCTAGAATAGGTTTTTCTCCAATTTAAAAACAAAAAAAATCATTAGAAATAATTATTTTTAAGGAGTAGACTGTGTTCTTTTGTTTTATGGAAGAAGTCATGGGTTCTTGGACCTGAAGGGGACACAATAAAATATTTAAGTGTGAGAATTTTCATGAGAGGTTCAATTTTTTGAGGGATAATATTGTTATATTATATTAATATATAAATTATATGCGTCAAAATCAATTTCATTACATGGAAGCATTTGAATAGGAGGAGTCGGAAATGATATTATTTAGTCCACTATCTGGTCTCCTCAAGGTGCCGATCTCACTAATATAATTATCAAAACCCTATCATATGTTTTAGAGAGGTGAGGTTCATGACCAACTCATCTAATAGATTATACACACAAATCTCTAAATCCAATTCATTGAATGAAATATGTGATTAATTCCTTTCACTATTCTTCCCAGCAATAATCCATGGGGGTCTCTAGTTTCATGAATATATTAAAAGATGAGTTTTTTTGTGAGACTATGAAACATTACAATCTAGATGTTCATCCATGAAAATGGGGGTGGGTACATATTTAGATGAATTATTGATCATGTAAGGTTTGTGGTTCATACAAAATTTACTAAATTATGTAACACAACATATGGGAAATCTTCCAACTCTATTCTAGAAAAATAATAGTAGTGTAAAATTATTCCCTTTTAAATATATAAGAGGTATCTATCTTGAATGGAATTTTGGAATTGTGAGACAATATGAATTATGTATTTTTTCAACTTTGAGTTTAATTAATTTCATGATTTTATAAGAAAAATCATACATTCAATCCAAAATTTCATCTAATAACTATTTGTGCCAATTATCCATCACTGTTACTGTTCTCAATACAATGATTTCATGTTTTAGTGATAATAGATATCATCCCATTAATATATATATCTCTCATATATGATAAATATCTACAAAAACTCTCTATTAAGTACTATGTGTGTCTTTATTATTATCTTCGTCGGATATATAGTGATGCATAAATCTTATATTCAAGGGATATTCCAAAAATTAGTCCAAGCATCATGATCGTTAGTTGTGATCACTACTTCTTAATGTTATATATTTTAGTAATTGTTACACCATCCATGATATAATTTCCATTAACTTGTATCAATAAATACTACCTGTCAACTTTCTAATTTTTTTATGAACAATGATCTTTGGAAAACATTTTAATATTTTTTGGACATTAAAAATTTATTTTAATGGTGTATATTGAAAGTACTAAAATTATCAAAGGGAAAAATACACAGTACTCACTATTATGGAAACCATAAATGTTCATTCTAGATAAAATATGATTA
Organism: Viscum album; assembly: GCA_963277665.1. NCBI lineage: Eukaryota > Viridiplantae > Streptophyta > Magnoliopsida > Santalales > Viscaceae > Viscum > Viscum album. Next base: position 1,479,572,672 of record OY728136.1, read on the forward strand.
TTTTATTTCTATTAATTCCCATCATATAACATAAACAAAAGTAAAATCATTTAAAACAATAAATGCATAAAACAAGTATGTTTGAAAACTCACAATTAATGGACTGAGAAAAAGTTGAGTTCCTATGTTTTAATACAATCATTTACCAAAAATAAATAAAAAACATGGCTGAAATGAAAATATTTATATTTTTTGTATAATAATTCATTATAATAAATTTTATTTTTTATTTTCATGCCCTATTCTCAATGAAAAACACTGTGAATATACTTCATTATCCCTTCTAGAGATATTACACTATTCCATGGGTATATTTTCATAGATAATAAGGAAACCTTGTCACATTTAATAGGCCACCCATTAATGTGATCTAGTATGTAATACATTTCGTGTCATGTCCCATATGCTTGAGAATGTGTTCAGTATATGGTGGTGAAAAATTTAAAGTTTTGAATTTTCACTTGAAAATGTTTTTATCTATAAATATAATTTATATTATATATACCTAAGTCATTTTCAACTTAAATTATTGATTACAAATTCTCTAAATGATGACCCAAGACCTTATTTCTATATTCCTTACTTTACTACTAACAATAAATAGAAAGTGTTTCTCAAACGATGTGATCTATAAATCCCTATAACATAAAAACCCCATAATTACAATATTTATATAATGGGATCAATTCCTAACATTTTGAAGATAATTTATAATCAATGATTATGATAAATAGGACCTATATTATAATAAAAAGTGGAAAGTTCAACTCAATGCCTATGTTTTCCATTAAAATGTATCATTTAATTAAAAACGAGGTTTCATTGAACCCCGTTTTATTTTTTTTGTAGCGGGTCAACATAGTATAATTATTGAAGTATCTTTAGTTCAACAACATCTATAGATATTGTGAAACATATTTTAAAATATGGGATTAGAAAAAAAACTCATTCATTGATATGAATAAAATAATAACGTTAGTCTAGTAGAAAATAAGAAAACCAAGGATAATGCATCCAATTTTCAAAAATATAATATTGAAAATAATAAATAATGGTTATCCAAAATAGAAAAATAAAATTTCTTTAAATATAACATTTGGACCCCATTATTAATAATTATAATAAACATAGATAATCATGAAAATATTTCATCCAAAAAAATCACATTAAAATTTATAAACATCTTTTCCTTGTGAAATCAAAATATTTAAATAAAAAAACTATTGAAGGAAAAAAATTCTAATCCTAGATTATTATATACATAAATCATGTTCCTTCAATTTTACCTTTTTCAAAATAACAAAAATTAGCTAATTATATAGAAATGTCATGATCAATTATATCGCTCGGTGTTCACCTTCAAAGACTATATCACTACCCAGTGCATTAGAGAACTATATAGAGATTACCCAAATTCATGGGATATATCAGTTTCACACATGTTCATATATAATGATAATTTTGCATATAGAGAATAAAATATAAATTTTAACTTTTCAATAATAAAACCAATAAAATTTAACTGAACTCAAAGACAATACACATTATTTTCATATTTAAATACGGAGAAAGATCACTTTTATTTAGAAAAATATTTTTAAACAAAATCTATAAATAAATTTAGAAATAATATAATTTTTAATAGAATATATTATTAGATAAAAATTCCATTAATTTAATATATTTTAAAGGAACACTCTTCTTACACATTGGTAAAAATAGTCAATAGTGACCAATACTAAAATTGTAACAAAAATTCCTTTAAAAAAAATTTAAATAATGATATAAATTTTAGGAAAATGATATTTAATAAATTTTCAATCATAAAAAATTCATTTATTTAAACATCTAAAAGATGTGGGGAAGATGATCTAAATCTATAAAAAGGAAAATTGAGATGAGAATTCCCCTTACATCGAGTCTCGAACAGTTAGATTTGGATGTTTCTCCTTCTAAGTAATAAAATAATATTTGTTTTTTAATTACATATGTAAAATTTTTAAATTAACGAAACTATAATCATTCCCTTTATTCCATTTATTACCATATTTTATTTTTCCACAAAATGGTAATTTTCACTTTGGACGTATTGAGGAAATCCAGATTTTAACCTCAAAATAACATAAGTTTATTGAAAATAGTGAAAGGGATTACCATTCCATTAACTCAAGATTCATAAAAATTTTAAAATTTTCATTTTTATATATTAAATATTATTTTAAATACATCCAACTATGTTGGACAAGAAAAATGAACTGTGTAATATCATGGAGATAGTGGTTTGTATGCACACATGAATGACTTTTTAATTTTTCTATTAGATGGAATGAAATAAATTATATAATGTTCTAAATTTATAGAATCATAAATATGTTATAAAATCTAAATTTATTTTTTATTTTTTTCATCATGACCAATATGTTATTTTATAATTGAAAAAGGAATCACATCGCAAAGTGGGAGCGATGTTATCTGTTTCAAATATGATGGAATGAGACATTAAAAAATTCATAATACTAATAAATTTTATTTTTATAAAATATTTTTATTTATTTATTTCATCAATTTTAATGAATATTTGAAGGAGGTAAAAGAAGAAATATAAATGAAACACTTGGATAAAAAGTATACCTCTTCTTTTAAAAAAGATTTAAGGATTACACATTAATGCTTATAGATTTGGGGTTTTTGTGAGTCTTGGACCTATATAAATTGGATAGTGGTTTTAGAGATCTATTCTGGATGGGTTATTTTGATCTATAGTGCTCAAAATGGAGGTCATACGGAACAGTTGTAAGTTTACAAAAATTAAAATATCATAAATGTATCACTCATGTTAAAATGACATAAAAAATATCAAATTTAGAATATTAATATATAAGGCAAATAATAACTTAAAAAATAAGATTTTAGTTGAACTTTTGTAACATATAATAAAATACTTACCTCAATTTACCCAATTTACCCATCATCATGGTGACACATTTCTGTAATGGATACTATTTATAATGACCAAAAATTAAATTAAACTGAATTCTATATTTAAATATTTATTTTTGAAATAAGTAATACATTTTTCATGTTTTCATTTTTAAATTTTTCTGAAGTTACTCTAATATAAGTTCAAAAAATAAATTGTACAAAAATTTTTTAGATAATTGTTTTTCAACCAGTAAAATGAACTATTAAATAAATATAATGATTATTATATCAGAATTATTTATATTATATTTATTTAAATTGATATTGTGTTAATTTAAAACCAAAAACAATATATAAAGGTTTTTATAATTTATTTATTTAATGAAAATAAATTGTTATTCTGAAAACATTGGCACTTTTACAATTCACTCAAAAAGAAATCAGTTCAAAAATAAAAAAACTCATCCATAAAATATTATGAACTACTAATTTAAAAAATAATTAAAAATTATAATTATATATAAATTATAAAATATATCGAAATTATTTATAATATTCAGGATCAAAATTAAGTATCAATCATTTTTAAACAATTAATTCTTGATGTTTAAAATGAATTTACATTCACTCATTAAATAGTGACAAATGTGTTAATATTTTAGTTCAAATATTGAAATAGTATATGTTATCATAATAATATTTTGAAAGATGTTATATATTTTTATTTAATACAGAACACCATAATATCATTTCATTTAAAAATATAATTATAAGCATATATAATCTTTTCTGTTATTAGAAATGTAAGATTATTATTCCCAATGAATATATAAGACCATTTTTCATATAGGTACAATGGATATTTAATCTCAATGAACATATAAATTTAATCACTATATAATCCGAATAAACATATTACCTTCCTATAAATTCTAATAAAAATCCATAAAATAATTAATTTCCTCTCATCATGTAAATTATAGATCTAATTATCATCATTTTATCCATACTTATGACCATGATTGTGATATTCATGGGATTCCATTGAGATTAATATTATTTGATAATGGTATTTTTATATTTTTTTTCTTTTTTCAATTTTATTTTTCTTACTATTGATTATTATAGAATCCTTATAATTTATTAATTATTATCTCAAATAGTAATAATTTATTTCAATAAAAAATTTCCCATTTGATTTCATTTTTGTGAGAGTGAAACATAATCTATCAAAAAAGTTTTATTAATCAAATATAAATTATAAAATCATGGTGTGTTACATTTTATACCCTTAACAAAGTCACATACTCATAATTGTATTTTTTTCCAGAACATAGTTTAATAACATTTTATGAATCAATTCTAATGGGTCGAATAAATATAAATACATATATATATATATACATGTGTAAAATATACATTTAAATGTATAGTGATAACATTTCAATTTGAAAATAAATTTAACATTTTTCATAAGATTGTGAAATTTATCATGTCGTAAGTACATCCTGAAAGACAAATTTCCATAGTGGGACTCGTTATAGATAAATTTTTTCAAAAATTTTAATTTCGTAACTGAGAAATATTTTCAATATAACATTTGTTGGATTTACCATCTTCTTAATTAATTTGATGGGTTGGTTTACCATCGAGAAATAGAATATAATGAAAATATAATTTCATTATTTCTTTCCATTAAAGGAGATCAATTTTGTCCAATGTTTATTCTTTGAAAAATTTATACTTCTTTTTAAAATCTTACTCCAAAAAATTAATATTCAAGGTTATAATTTCATACCTGAAGAAATAAAATCATCTTTTACAATATCAGATGATCAAAAATAGGTTAAATTTAATTTCTTCTAATTTAATACATTAATAAAATAACAAAATTTGTTATTATATATTAAGAAAATATCTTATATAATATCACTAAAATTATGAAATTCTAAATTAACCTCCAAAACATCAATAATAAAACCCAAATATTAATTTAAATCATTCCATAAATAACAATCCTTAAAACTATTCAAAATATAGTAGACCAAAATTTAATCTCGGTTATTATAATGATTTGTACACTTCATCATCCAATATTAACTTGTAAAATTATATATAAATAATATTAATATCTCATAAATTCATGTACTAAAAATTTGTACATACTAATATTATAATCTCTCAAATATGATAATATACACCCTAAATAATTGGAATCATCATAAACCAACAATGAAAATACTATATTCTACCAAAAGATAAATAAACTATTATTATATAAATAAAATCTCATTTGACCAAAAAATATTCCATTTACCTTAATCATATAATGTTCCCAATATTATTAAATTCCTCAAAAAAACTAATCAATTCTTCTCCAAATCAACTTTCAATCATATTAGGCCCTATCCTAAATCATTTCTTAATCATGACATAAGTCAATAATTCACATTATGTATATTTTCAGGTATAGTGTTTTAGATAATTAGACAATAACTCTTTCATTACATCTAAAAATTTTAAAACTAGACACTTCTTCTCTATCCAATTTTTTTATTAAAATTAAAACTCCTTAAATAAAACAATAATTATTTTCTTGATATAAATCTTCTTGAATTCGTCCATACTCTAACCCTTCCTTATACCCTATGAAAATAATTTTCATACATGGGATGAGCACAAAAAATATCAATAAGGGATATAAAATAAGGGAAGAGAACATTAGTCCATGAATACACATCCTGAATGGCCCGAAGGCCTTTTTTTATTTTTTGATAACCCCTATATCAATGGATGAGGGGGAAACCTTATAAGGCCCATAGGCTCAGATATTCCAGGGCCCATAGGCTTAAGAGATTATATGTCCCAAAGGTCCTAGGGATTTCAACCAGACTATCTATCAGGAACTCCCCCCCCCAGCATCTGCATCATGATAGTAGATCTCCACCTTCGCATAGTCATCTGGATAGGCTTCATGTGCAAGCATAGGCTGGTCCCTATGGCATATGTGTACCCTCTCATTCTGAAAATCTATTTGGCTCTACTCTGGTGAGTACACCTACTTTGAATCCTCTTCTAAGGAGGATCCTTTTTTATAGAGCCTCGTTGCGGCAACTGCATGTGGCCCGAAGGCCTTGAGGTGGCCCGATGGCCTTAATGGTGGCCTGAAAGCCCAACTGGCCTGAAGGCATGGGTGGTCAGAAATCCTTAAGGACTCCAAGCCCAAACCGATGGCCCAAGGTGAATAGTTCTAGCTACTACTGTACCGAACAGTATCTGCCACAGTGACTGCTACAGTAATCATACAGTGTGCGGTTCTGCTACGGTAACTGCACAATGTAAAGTGCCTACTACAATACCTGTAAATATGCATCTACCAGGTTTTGAACCTGGGTCTCAAGGATGCATTTAAGGATACCTCACCAACTGGGCTGAGGCTCACATGCATCCATGAATATATAAATTTCAAGGAGATCATGTTTTTCAATAATAAAACATAATCTCTTTAACATACCTCATTAAATCATAATATTTATGAATAACACATAGAAATCATAAATCAGAATGGTATGTCTTGGTATTGAGAACATACTTATATTATAGCTTTCACAGCTTCATAAGGAGTTACCTTTGGAATACCGATCAGAGTATATTCACTAAATTTCTTAGTAGAAACATTAATGTTTACCTCTGTCACTTTACCGAATGCATTGGAGAGTTATCTCAGGCACACCTGCCCTAGGATTATCACAGAACCAACTATATCTAGTTTTTAAGTTATATAAACATATCACATAAAAGATTAAAATTATCAACATTTCACACATCAATAAGAATAAATTAATTCAATATATCGAAATATCCAATCCCTTTCAAAAACCATTTGAAACATTTAATAAATTTATTTTTGAATCAAAGTGTCCCAAACCACTTTGAAACTATTAAAGTAATTAACATTTTAAAAAATAAATTTCCATAAAAATAAATCCTTAAAACAATTTTGAAAACATAGAAATTAATGAGAAACATTTACCAGAATAATTATTTAAAATTTTTAAAAAGTTGTTTTAGTAATAGGGTCCCTTTCCATTTGAAAAAAATGTGTATACAAATCATTAAATATTAACATTAAAAAATATTAAATATCATGATAATATAGTAATTCATGATATTACATGTCAAAAGTTACTTATATACACCTCAAATAATTATAAATGTTCCCAATATCAAGATATTCTTCAATGAAAAGAGATTAATATGAAGTCCCTTACAAATATCATAACCAAAGATTAAGGATAAATCAATCACATAATTATGTGTGACAATTATAAAAAAACCCAATTTATGTGGATATGTAGTGTAAAATAATCATAGGTCGTTCACACATTTTCATGGAAAAACAAAACCAATGCCACGTATATTTTACTCGATGAAATGATATTGAGTTAATATTTCCATTCCAGAGTTCATATAAATGACATAAGAATTTATCAATGGGGTGATTATGTGTAGAAATAGTATACCCACACAAAGGGAAGTGTAAATTAAAAAATAAATAAAGAAATAGTGATTCCACACATAATATTGCATAATATAATCAACGAAGTATGCATAAAACCCAATGAGTAGAAATTGAGTTTAGAAATTCACTTATAAAGATAATTTTGTTAATATAATATATCAACTATGTGTATTCAATATAAATAAACTTAAATAAATTATAAATACAAGATAGTTTATCAAAATTTATTTCTCACATGATCATAGCACGAAATAATCTATAAGTAGAAGATCGACCCAATGAATTAAAATTTGGTTCAGAAGTTCCCTTACCTTGAATCCAACTTCTCTTGTTCATTAATTATCTACCGGATTAATAAACATAAGTTAATTAATAATTCATTAGAAAAAATTCAAAGTTTATTATTCCTTTTATATCACTTATTACATTTTTATAACAATATTATAATTATTCTAGTTCATATCAGTTGCTTTGTCGATGTTCGGTACTTGAGTCAAAAATGAACTTGTTATAATTACAAATTGTCCATGTGGTCAAAAGAACATCATCACCAGAATATTATTCATGATATAAGTATAATATTTAATAATTATATATTAATTTATATCCATTTTATATTTATTTATAATTTTCCATAACATTTCAAGATAAGAAATGAAATGCACTGTTCATGGAGACCGTAATCCTTACATAGGTATGAACACTACTTTCAATTATGTTTCTTATTTAATAGAATGAAAAAAAAATATACATAGTTATATTATAATTATAGTATTATATCTATGTTATATATATACATAAGTTCATTAATTACATCCATTATACATTTTATTAATGGAATGAATGACTCATATCACATTGATGGGGCAGTAGTCCGCACTTCCTTAAATGAAATTATTGTATTTATATATTATGGAAAGAATAAAGGTATGCAATAAATAAAAAATACAGAAGAATAGGGACAATATAAATATAATATATATCATATATAAATAAAATTCCATCATAATGGCCACCATTAGAGGTGCTAGAGAAATATTCAACAATCATCACTGCATGAGGTAGTAGTTCACCGTACACAGAAACATAATGTATGAATCCATTAGATCGAGGTGTATGTAAGTGTAGTTTGAATACTTCTCATTAAAACATTCTTGTATTTTGAAAATATTGTTTTTGTTATTTAATCAATGAATAATAAAACCATACGATGTGGATAAGGAAAATAAAGGGAAGTAACTTGAGAGAAGACATTACCTCTAAATCGGGTAACTTCTTATGATTTGAGCCAAAAGGATTTATTAAATTGACTTATACCCATCGTAAGGATTATAAGATAAATTAATTAAATTGGGAGCTTATTTGTGTAGAAGTTGGATTGTCCAAGGGGCTTGAGAGGTGTTAGTCAGTGGGTAGAGGTTATGCACTATTATAAGAGGGATGATGGGCACTTTAAGAAGGTCCTGAAATGTTATTTTATTATAATTTGATTTTTGGGTTAAAATGGTCCGTAAATAAATAACTAAAAAGATAAGATTATTTTGGTTTGAAAAACTCTCAAAAATTAGGTTTTAGACAAGTTTAGGTCACTAATTTAACCTTATCTTGTTTATTTAACCCTTTGTTAAAAACATTAACTCTTAACATGACTTCTTGCATTTTAATAATTTTTGGTTACTATAGTTACTAAAGAATGCCACTCTATCCATAAGTGGATTATTAATGACATTTTTAACATTACATACGTCAGTTGGACAAATATTTTATCTTTATGACTATTTTATCATTTAATTAAATTTTATTTTATAACTCATTCATGTCAATTTTTAAACTATTAAGTAATTGATTTTTGTTAAAGTCATAAAACTATACAATTCTAATAAAATAAAATAAAGAGATAAAATCCTCAAAAATAACCATAACATTTTTTCACCTAAATGGTTGTCTTATACATATTATTTTCATCCCAACTCATAATGATCTCAGTATATACATTAATGAAGTCCTATATATATTTACATTTTTTCTACCTCCATTTGATAAAATAACAATATTCTCAAGGAAAGAACATCATACCTCGATCATGGCATCCACCTAGTTTCATCATCATCCTGTTCACTTAGATACAAGGTAAATTCATTGAAGAAATGATTTAGAGATCCCTAAAAATAATTTTATTCATTTTTCCAAATACACCTTGCATAACATAGTTCATATGAGTGTTTACAGAAAAATAGTTAAAGAAAATAATCATTAATGACATATATTTTTAAAACATCTGATAAAACGTTATTTTTATACAATAGTGGTACCAAGTTTAATTTGAAACTTTCAATCAATGGTCCTTCTAAAATACCATTTATATGTGTTGAAATTAAATATTTTAAATGAAAAAAATAGGTTGCACAAGGGGAAACTTCTTTAGCACATTTTTCAAAATCATAATATGCTTCAATATCATGTGATAAGGAAAAATATTTGAAAATTCTTGGGTAAAATTTACCTTTCATTAAAATATGAGAGTATTAAGAAAATATGATTTTATTAAATACAACCCGTGATCCATAATGGTATAAAGTTATAGTGGAGGGGTTTTATATCTCAAACAATAGCTTGAAAATGAGTCGTATGCTAGAAAAAGTTCCAAAATAATCTAAATGTGACTTTAAAATAATTATTTCATACTTATCATCTGGAAGAGAGAATAATTGTTTTGGAGATCCTCCTCCTTTAATTTTTAACTGACATTACATTATATTAAATGGTTATAAAACAAAGATTTAACTAAAATAATATATGTAGAGACTAACCATGTTTTTAAAGAGAACTCTTAATCCTAAAATTTTTCTAAATCATTCCTCTAAAACCAAATATAAGGCCTTATCCTTAATCATTACTTAATCATGACTTAAGTCAAAAATGCACATTGAGGATCTTTTCAGGTTTAATGTTTTTGAGAATTAGGACATAACTGTTACATTACATCCCAAAAATTAAAAACAGACACTTTATCTCTATCCAATTTTATTCACAAAAATAATATACCTTAAGTAAAACATGAATTATTTTCTAGATACAAATATTTACAATTTAATATTTCTCTTAACCTTCCATATACACTGTGAAAAACATTTCCAAAATTTGGGATGAGAATAAAAATCTTCGTAAGGGATATAAAATAAGGGGAGAAAACATAAGTCCATGAATACATAAAAATCAAACAAATCATACATTTTAATCATAAAATATAATCTCCTTAGCATACCTTACTAAATCATAAGATTTATGAGTAACACATAGAAACCATAAATCATAAAGGTAACTTGTGGCATCCATAAAATATATTGTAGCTTTCAAAGCTACATAGGGAGTTACATTTGGATTACCCATCACAATATATTCCATAAATATCTTAGGAGAAACAATTATTTTTACCTCTATCACGTTACCCAATGAAATAGAGAACTATCATGGGATCACCCAACCTATGATTATCATGGAACTAGCCGTATTTGGTTTCTCACGTAACCACCCATCGAATGTCCAAGTAACATTACATAATCATAACACATAAAATAATAAAATTATCAACATTACACTCATCAATCACAAGGAATCAATTCAATATATTAAAATATTCAATACATTTCCAAAACCATTTTCAACATTTAATAAAATATTTTTAAATAAAAGTGTCGCATACAAATTTGAAACTATTAAAAGAGTAAACATTTTAAAACATAAATTTCCATATAAATAAATCCTTAAAACCATTTTCTTAACATGTACATTGATGAAAAATATTTCTTTGAATAAATCTTTAAATCATTTATCAAAATAGTATTTTTTTTAAACTCATTTATGTCAATTTGGAAATTATTAGGTTATTAATTTTTGTTAATCTCAGGAAAAAAAGGATTCTTCCAAAATAAAATTCAACCATTACTCCTCAAATAAAATGGAATAGTATTATGTTTTTCTTAAGAATATGGTGTTCCCAAAACAATAAACGTATTCCAAAATAAAGTTTATCACTTAATCACCGACTCATTTTCCAATACTAAGGATATCAATTTCATAAAACATAAGTTCAGAAAATCAAATTATTCTTTATCTATAAAATAATTTTACTAAAAATAATAATTTATACTAACTAGGGAATTCATGTAGGCCACTGGTTGGTGATAAATAATAGTTTCACTTTGGATGTGGGTTCGATTAGCACAGCTTTGTCTGACGAGATGGTTTATCACACGGTCTGTGTGTTGTCCATTTTCAAAAACTATACAATTATAATAAAATAGAAAAATGAGATAAAATCACCAAAAATAACCATAATATTTTTTAACATTAATGGTTTTCTAATAAATCTTATTTTCATCCCAGCTCAAAATGATCTCAATATCTTAATTCATGAAGTCATATATATATTGACATTTTTTCCCAGATCCATTTGATAAAATTACACTATTCCAAAATAAAGAACATAGTACTTTGATCATGGTGTCCACCTGGTTTCATCATCATCTTGTTCACATAGATAAAAGGTCCATGCATTGCAAAAATGATTTATAGATCCCTCAAAATCATTTGCATCATTTATCCAAAGAAACCTTATATAACATGCTCCATTTGGGCATTAATAGAAAAATAATTTTATAAAATAATCATGTATGAAATATATTTTCAAAACATCTAATAAAACATTCTTTTTATAAAACAGTATGACCAAGTTTGATTTGAAACTTCCAATTAATGATCCTTTTAAAATACCATAAGTATTTAATGAAATATTGTATTTTAAAAATCAAATATAAATAGATTGCGCAAGGGTATCCTTCTTCATAACCTTTTACAAAATAATAATGTGCTTGAAAATGTTGTGATAAGGTAAAATATTTTAAAATTCCTTGATAATATTTACCTATCTTTAAAATATGAGAATATTGAGAAAATAAGCTTTTATTAAATAAAACCAATGATCTATAATGGTATTGACGTATAGTGGATGTTTTTTACATCTCAAACTATAAGGTCCCATCCATAATCATTACTTCACCATGAGTTATGTAATGAATTCACTTTGAGGATCTTTTAAGGTTTACAGTTTTAGAGAATCAGGCCATAACTATTACATTTCATCTCTAAAATTACAAAGTAGACACTTAATATCTATCCAATTTTATTCAAAAAAATAAAACACCTTAAATAAAACTAGAATTATTTTTTTGATATAAATATTCTTGAAATATTTCTTTCTCTTACCCTTCCTTATACCCTAGGAAAGACATTTCCAAAACATGGGATGGGCATAAATGTCTCGAAAAAGGATATTAATTTTTTTAAGAAAACATTAGTTCAGGAATACTTAAAAATCAAAAAAAATCAATCATAGAACACAGTCTATTTAGCATAACTTACAAAATCATAAGATTTATGAATATTAAATAGAAATATTAAATCACAAAGGTTACTTGTGAAGTCCATAAAATACTTTCATTGTAGCTTTTCTATCTACATGGGAAGTTATGTTTGGAATACCCATCACAGTATATTCCCTAAATCTCTTAGGAGAAACATTAATGTTTACCTCTGTCATGTTACCAAATGTAATAGAGAGCTATCATGGGATCACCCTCCCTAGGATTATCACAGAACCATCTGTATTTGGATTATCACGTAACCACCCATAAATTGTCCAAGTACCATTTCATAATCATAACACATAAAAGATTAAAATTATCAACATTTCACTCATCAATCACAATAAATCAAATCAACATATTGAAATATTCAATCCATTAACAAAACCATTTAAAAAAATTAATACTGTGATTTTTGAATCAATGTGTTTCATACCACATGGAAACATTTCATGGAATTAACATATTAAAATATTAATGTCAAAAAAAATCATTAAAACCATTTTGAAAATAGGGACATTAATGACAAATATTTATAAGAATAAATTTTTAAAACATTTAAAAAAATTAGTTAAAGAGACCCTTACCACATGATAAACACTTGAATAAAAATCATTAAAGACTAACATTAAAAAACAATAAATATCATGATAATATATTAATTCATGATATAACATTTCAAAAAAAATTTGTATATACACCTTAAAGGATTATAAAGTTTCACTATATCGGGATATGCCTTAATGAAAGGTGATTGAGATGAAGTCCCATACAGAGATCATATCCATAGATTAAGGATAAATCAAGGGTATAATTATGTATGACATGTATAAATACATCCAATTTTTGTGTATACTTAGTGTAAAACAATCATATTTCTTTCACATATATTCTTGGAAAAATAAAAAAAATGACATGGATATTTAACTCAATTAAATGAGATTCAGTTTAGATTTACCTTACAAAGTTCATATAAACGACGTTAGAATTTATAAATGCAGTGATTATGTGTTGAAATAATATACCCACACAAAAGGAATGTGTAAATTATAACATAAATAAAGAAACAATGATTCCAAACATAATATTGCATAATATAATCAACAAAGTATGTGATAAACCCAATGAGTGAAAATTGGGTTTAGAAATTCCCATACAAAGATCATTTTGTTAATAAAATATATCGAATATGTGTATTCCCTATAAATACACAAAAATAAAGTATACATACAATATATTATTTCAAAATTTATTTATCACGTGATCATAGTACGACATAATAAATTATTAGAAGATCAACTCAATGAATGGAAATTGGGTTAAGAAGTACTGTTACCTTGAGTCCAATTTTTCTTGCTTGTTCTTTATCTACCTAAATAATAAACTTATGTTAATTTATAATTACTTCAAAACCATTTTCATTTTTATTATTCTTTTTATATAACTTATTTTTTTGTTATAAAAATCATATAATTATTCAAGTTCATATCATTCTTTTTATCGATCTTTAGTACTTGTGTCAAAAATGAACTTGTTATAATTACAAATTGTCCATAAGGTAAAATTTCCATCATCACCAGAACATTATTCATGATTTAAGTATCATATATATTCATTATATATGTGATTATATTTTTTATATATCTATTCATTATATTCCATAACAGTTTGAGATAAGAAATGAAATTCACCATTTATGGAGATGGTAATTCGTACGAATGCATGAACGCTACTTTCATTTCATTTTCATATTTAAAAGAATTAAAACTAAAAAATAAATAGGTATATTATAATTCTATTATAATATCTATGTTATATATGTTCATTAATTCCATCCTTTATAAGTTCCATGTACGTCTTGAAAGTGTCATATCACTTTTAGGAGTCAGTAGTCTGCAATTCATAAAATGAAATTGTTATATTTACACATTGTGGAAATAATAATGGTATGCTATAAATAAAAAATAGAGAAGCATATATAAAATATAAATATAATATATATCATATATTAATACATTTCCATCCTAATGTAAATCATGATAGGTGGTAGGGAAATATTGAACAATAATTGTTTCGTGAGGCAGTAGTTCGTCGTACACAGAATCATTATGTTTATATCCATTAGATAGAGTTGTGTGTAAGGGTATTTAAGATAATTCTCAAAAAGAATCCTAGCATATTTTAGGATACTGGTTTTGTTATAAAATCAATGAATAATAAGAGAATAAGTGGTGGAGAAGATAAATAACGGAAATTATCTGGAAAGAAGATGTTACCTCTATATCGGGTAACTTCTTTTGATTTGAGCCAAACAGATTTCTTGAATTTCATTCTACCCAAGGTAAGGTTTATATAGGGAATTTAGAGATTTTGGGTTCTTTAATAGAAAATAATTTGGATGATCAAGGGGCTTGAGAGGTGTGAGTAATTGGGTGTAGGGGATTCCTATTTATAAGAGCGAGGAGGGACACTTTAGGAAGGTCTTGAAATATTATTTTATTATCTATATATTTTCAGTTTCAAATGGTCAAAAATTTATTTATTTCAAATATAAGATGTTTTTAGTTTGAAACACTTTCGAAAAAAGGTTATAGACAAGTTATGTTACAAATTTAACCTTATATTTTTTATTTTACCCTTATTTAAACCCTTTAACTCTTTCTATGTCTTCTTGCATTTTCAAAATTTATTATTACTATAGTTACTATGAAATGACTTTCGAACCATAATTGTATCATTAATGAAATTTATTATATTATATAATTAATTTGGATGAATCTTAGATTTTTAGGACTATTTTTTCATTTAATAAAATTTTATTTTTCTAAGAACTCGTTTATGTCAATTTTGACACAATTAAATAATTTATTTTTGTTAATGTCAAGGCAACATGATTCTTTCAAACAAAAGGCATTAATACTGTCTAAAAATAAAATGTAACTATTTACACAATTTCAGCCTTGTGATTCCAAATATGGAATCCATTTTTCCAAATTCGAAATATCGAATTTTCAGTAATTAATTTAAAATTAATTCCCATTATCAAAACCAAAAAGAGGGTTTTTAAGAAGTAATAACTATCAAAATATTAACTTGTGTTTATGTCTAATTTAAAAGTTAAATTACTTTCAATTACCAAAATTGGATTAAAGGATAAAAAATATAATACAATCACACTTTAAAACCAATTAGATGTACAATCTAACTATATAAAAAAATCACATGGAAAGGACGTTTTGACTTAAAATGAGGTATTTTTCACTATTCATTAAAAATATACTTTATCATAAAATTACCAAAAAAATATCCAATGTAAATTTTGATCTCTTTGTTCTATATAAAATGATTATTCGGTCAAATAGAACCTATAAAAGTGAACAAAACTAGATTTAAAAAGGGTTTTCTTTCAAAATGTGGTAAAATGACCTTTTAAAAATATTTGAGTATTTATTACATATAATTGGATTCATTATTATTTTAAGCCTCTAAAATTGATTAGATAAATGTGAACAAATTAAAAAACATGTGTAATCAAAATTTTGTTAGTTTTTTTTCATTCTTTCCAATATAACAATTATGCGTTAAATAGTATTTAAAATAATGATTTTATTAATGTATTATTTTTCAGTATAACTCAAAGTTATGTGCAACGTTTTATTTCAAAGAAAATATTTTTTTCTTATTGAGTACGCTATCGGAAAAAGAATCCCCTTTAATGTAAAATTAATATCTTATTCATAAATATTTATATAAATGAGAAGGTATTATTCTATAAATACTTGGGTCATTACAAATCATATGGTTATCTATACGATAAAAATATATATTCATGTAATATATCAACCATTTCTCTCAATTAACCATAATTACATCAACATTTATGAATTTATTAACCATTCTATTTATCAATGTCATTCATCTAATGTCTGAAAAATAAAAAAATAAAATTCTTACCCATAAAACATTTTCACTAAAACACATAATAAACCTATGGATTATATTCACATAAATTTCTCTAAAAATATACTTTATCTATGTAATTTTAAATTACATAAAACATTAAATGAGGGATAATTCTTTAAAACTTATGATAAAATAGTTTTATCAACCCCATGGGTTATAAATAAAACACAAAAAAGACCAGAAAAAATAAATAAAATAGGCAATGAACAATTTAAGAGTTGAAGAAGGAAATATGTTGATGAAACTATAGATGCATGAACTTTAAATAGATTTCCAAGATAAAGCTATGTCATTTTAGTGAAGGTATAGTAAATCTCTTGAAGGTTAATGATGTCAATGTTTGATTATCAATTCCATGATTTTTCTCAAATAGATGAAATATTTTTAGAAAAATGTCTCATTCTATATCGTTTATGACCATACTATCACAACACTATCAGGACATATCTATTCATTCCTCAATGACCTTAAATAAAAAAACATAACAAGGCTAAGAGATAGCTTAATAAATTAAAAATAATAATATTTGATAATTATCAAAGACTGATAGATAGAATGTCATTCAAATTTAAAACCATTTGAAGAAATAAAATTATTTTGAAGGTAACTAGATCAAAACAATTCCAAAATAATTGTTCTAGGATATCCAAAAATGTGACATAGATTCAAAGAATAAAACATAAAATTTGAAATTAAAAATTCCATCCATATTAACTATGTGATAATATAAAATAGTAAATTATAAATCATTAATATATTCAAAATGTTTTTGAATAGATATGTTAATATATAATTTTTATTTAAAAATAATACAAACAAAAAAACAACCTAAAAAAATAAATTCAAAAAATTAGTGTTTTGTACTATAAATATAATCATGAATTAAGAAATTTTTTTAATCATATTATAAATCTATCTGGAACAATGTAAAAATACTTCACATACGTTTTATACGATTAATTAGAATTTATAGAATCAATAGAAGAAATAAAACACTTGGATCAATGAATAAGTAATTTAAAATACAATAAATCTCGGGAAATAGAGTTATCTTGAGAAAATAAAAATATCATAACTATGTAAGGGTCATTTTCAGGCCATGTGTAATGGTTAAAATAATTTTTCTCAAAATACATAGTGGTAACTATGAATTTAAAAAATCCATATTGGTAAGATTCAATCCGAATAGGTTGTGTAATTGAAACCAAAATAGTTCATGCATAATGTGAATGTGGGTTAAACCTGCGTAAAGGTATCTTAAGAATTGCGTAAGTATAAAATTCATTTTAAACTATATGTGAAAAGGTAATTAGAATTTCATGTAAGGGGGAAGTATGTGTTGCGTAAATGTATCTAGGGGATAGAATAACATGTGTAAGGGTATCATGTATAGTCAATTAACTAAAAAAAGATATAAATTCTACATTAGGGTAATGCATAACTTAAGAAAAGGTAATTAATAATTTCTAATAAATTCATAAGGGTAATAATCACTTATGTAGAATTTAAAAAAAAGATACAACTGGCGCAACTGTAAAAAATGCTCAAGTACGGGTAAGAAGAAGAACCATATGATTGTGTATGGGTTTTGATGGTAATGAGAACATACATAAGGGTAGAAATAAAAATTCAAATGCTACATATCGGTAAATAATAATTAATTAATGAAAAATAATAGAACAATTTGAATAGATAAAATTAATTTCCTTAATATATAACTTAAAAAATCTAATAAATATTCTGAATATTAATTTCAAATGATGAAATAATTAATATACAACTAAATTCACAAAAAAAATCTATTTGTAGATTGAAAATATATATATGTTTTATCAGAATAATAAATAAATATATTTTATTCTAAAGGATCCACTCAAAAAGTATTATACCCTCTATAATGATAACCATCAATAAATAATAATGACATAATTACATAATCCAAATACAAATTCTGCAGTGGATAACATGAAGACAAGTAATATCAAGTGTCATTCCAAATCATACATGTTTAAAAAAATGGACAAATAGTGTGGCTTGTCAATAATTATAATAGTATAACATGATGAAATAATAAATAATGGTGTTATAGCAACATACCAAAGTTTTTTCTGACACCACATATATCTTCCAACTCTAACCTCCTCAATAACCTTCTGCATAGCCCTTTCCCTTCCATATCACCTTGTTCATTATGTCACCATACACACTGAGATTCCTATATATAGTTTGATTATAAACCCAATAGGACATCATTAATGATTCCTTAACATAATTTAATAGTTATATTGAAGTTTAAAACATAATTGAATAGTGAATGTGCACACAGGAATTTAACCAATTTGGTACGGAGTGACCATGTACTGACCAAGCTTTCACAAATCCTAGTTGTACATGATTTTGTACAGAAGAAGAATAATTTCATATATATTAAATAAAATAACTTATATCATGATATGGAACATCATTAACCTGTAATGAAAAATTCCTTTTACCATTAAATCACATCATCATTATCATTATTAAGTGAAAATATTTCCTATACATCATACATACCTCCTCGCTTGTGATGGTAAACACACAAGGTAATCCTGAAAAACAAACTCCCTCTCTCTATATCTATCATATACATATATATCTTCCCATTGAGAAGATAATTTTAAAACATATGGAAGAACATGAAATGAATATATGGAATTCCCATGGTTTATCCCATGATAAGGAACAAACTATCTAATGTAGATCCATTATTAATGATTCGGGCTGTCTTCACCCCCCATCTAAGGAGTCTGTTAAATATTCCAGGGAAACCTGTGAACCTGAATATTGAGAATTTATTCCTCCATATATCAATGAACCATATATAAATCTTAATATATCATGTAAACATATATTACAACAACAAAATTGAACAAGTTATAAAATATAAAAAAAAGTAATAAATGACATTGCAAGGATTGCACAATCCATAACAAAAAAAAATGTCTCACGGGCCAGCTTACATATCTCAAACTCACCAATCATGAATGGTTTGCTACAAAATACCAATATATTGTATAATCATTCCAAAAATTCAGTAGAAAATGACCAATACAGTAATTAATTCATGTATTTTCTACATCAAAACCAAAACCCATGTTCCTATAAGGAACTAATCTCTGTTCATGCATGAACTCCAAATTATTTATAGAAATACCCCATCAATAATCGTAGATTCAATACATTTATAATTATTGGATGATAAAATTTTATGATATGAATTCCATGACAAATTACCAAAGAATATTCTTCATTAATGTTAGATATAGGTTTGATCAAAGAGAGACCACCAACATTTGAGATCCAACACTGATATATCAATCGTTCAATAATTATCAATTAGATATATGTGAAGATACATAGATCAAGACAATATGGATAAGATATAAGATAATTTCATGAAAATGATGATTAATTATAATTTAAAAAGATGGATCAAACATTAATTGATATCGTGGATCAATCTAGTATTCACTTATATATGAGGAGTGTAAGGAGAAAACTAAATCACCATTTAAGATCTCTCTAAGAGGTTCTTGTTAAAATGGGGTTATATTTTCTTTATCATTATGTTAATAGTCAAATTGTATTTATAAAATTGAAAATAAATTTAATGTGACTCAAATATATGAACAACTGAAAAATTGGTGGACCTCACCATCAAGTATGTGACAACACTAGCTAACTGGTTCCAGACCAACTACTAGTCTATTGGTAATGAAAAAATTAAAATCCCTATCCATTAACCACTATCTAGAAATTGGATTTTTTTCACCCCAAATTATATTATTGAGGCCCTCAACCTCCATTACCCAATTATGAGGTCATTTTCGATAAAACAAGCCTCCAATGAAGAAAAATAAGACAAGTGACATCAAATATTACATATATATATATATAACTTTAATGTCATTGAAGATACAATTTTCTCAATATAATTACTTCTCATCCATGATAAGTTATTCTAGTATTATAGGTCATGAAACTTAGTACTCTATGCACATACATTATATTTACACTCCTAAAACTCCTCTTAAATCCTGTAATACTTTTAAAAGACCGTAAAGGGGAATTATAATCCCTTACAACACTTTCTCACTCTATTGTATAATATATACCTAGAACTCCACAAATGATGTGCTAATAACCAATTCAACAACCTTGAATAAGAGGGTTTATTCTTAGGTTAATCCCTTAGCATAGTGTGTGATGGGACTGCTACATCCCCCCAAGCAAGAGAACTCTAATGTCTCTGAGGTTGTATTTTTCAGAAATTTCAAACAAAAATTTTGAAAAACTTTATCATAAGTATTAAAAAAATAACATAAGTGGTTGTAATAAAAAGAATAAGGGGTTAATATTTAAATACTTATACTATGATATTTACAAAATCAATTTATAAAACTCCAAGTTACACCTATTGGTCAATCCTATTCCCATGTACCTATACGTGGGTAACATTTAAGTATATTCAATATTTCAAATCATGAACAAGTATAACTAACTAAAGATAGAATTGAATTCTATCAACAGTATAATATATAGATAAATAAATAAATATTTAGCATAAATATTGGAATTATTTTAAGAATAAATATACATAATTGAACAAGTATATATATCTCATGTGATCCTATGTGAATAACCTTGTTGCATAAACTCACCCAAATCCCATGATGCTATAAAAATAAATTTCATGATTTTAATCCAAAATTCCATAACCGATGGGTTGTCAAATCATGTCAAAACTCCACTGCAAGGGATACAAAAAGCATATCTTCCTTTTACCATAACCATATAGAAAAAACAAAACCTCATGCCATTTATTCCATTTTGTAACATCCCAACTTGAATCACTATGTTTGGGCCAATGTTCTACATAACCTCATGGATACCTCCCCTTATGAAAGAGGCTATTGAATAGTGGTGAAAATGTAATATAACTAGGTGAGAATATAAACTTGGTAATAAAATATTTCATAAGATAATAATAAAATAATTTTATGAACCAAATAACAACACAAAATTGGATCAGAGTAAAAAATACTATATAATATGACTTTCCAAATCATATAAGTGTAATAAAACTGACCCATAGTGTGGTAGTTAAATAATTAAACAAATAAAACATTAATAATTAATAAATAACATTGTTTCAGTATATATCTGGAGTATTTCCCAGCACCACATCAATCATCCAACTGCAAGAACCTCAGTAACCTTCCATTTGGCCCATTCCCATCCCCATACACATGGTCATAATGTTAGGATGCACACTAATACTCTAATGGTGGGATTGATTAAGAAATAGCAGGACACCACAAATACATATTTATCATAAGTTAGCATGTATATAGAATTGTATTATATGATGTAAATGTAAATTCACACATTATTATATAACAAAATCATGTGATGGGAGACCACATGTTAACTTAGCTACTATGAATCCCAGTCACAACTACTGTAGTGTCATGATAGAAGAATGTAAAATTAAGTTGTTCACATGAATTATATCATGATATATATATTTTTATTCCATTAAATAAAATAGTGTTCCTCATTTAAGGTACAAATTCACTCCCATATTTAATGAAATATCTTGTCTATGAATATTTGACATATACTAACCTGTGTTGGTATACACAGTTGTGGTCTCTGGATCTTGATAATGTAATAATCCTCATTACTGTCATCATTTTAGGTATCAATTTCCTCATTTATATGTATGTTTCGGTGAATGAGTTGTGGTCCTTGCATCTTGATGATGTAATAAACCTCTATAGAATGATAATAATGATTCAAATATCATATATATTAATTATTTGAAAATATTGAACCATATAAAAAAGTAGAGATTGAAAAATTAATAAAAAAATTTATGGAGGTTTTATTAGATGCGTAAGAATAAAGGTTTTGTTGATTTTCTAATAAAAAGATGAAAATAAAGATAAATAATATTTTTTTATTCAAATATTTTAATTATATAATAATTTCCCTATATACATATTATATCCACCACTATATCCATTAATTTTAGATATATATGGAAAATGATTCATATCACCCCAAGGAGGCAGTAGTCCACAAATACGGATGAGTGATACATTGACTTCCCATTTAACTGGAACTTGTTACAAAATTGTTATACCAAAATAATAACAGTAACTTATTATATTTATGTATATTATAAATTATTTTATCATGGACATTATATATTTAGAATAAGTAAAAGAATAAATAAACATTGAAGGAATCATGTAAGATGATTTCATCTTCTATAAGGGGCATCTTTTTCTTACATATTCAGACTTCATAGGATAGTCCTAGAAGAATTCCAAATATTGAAAGTCAAAGATAGTGAATTAAAAAATGTTTTTGGGTAGGTCTTTTCCATTATAGAGGGACCTTATTTTGTGTACAGTTGGGTAGAAGTGGATCACTTTTATAAGTGAGGGGAGGGACACAAACAGAATTACATTAAATTTTTAAACAATACAAAGAAACTTCCTTGTGAAAGTGATAATAAATGGTTTTGAATAATGAAATAATATAAGATAAGGTCATTATTTCATGACCATTAATATTTAGATAATTTTTTGTGTCATTTTTACCCTTATCTCTATGTTTATCCAAGTCCAATAAACCATTCTCAAAAATAACTATGGTAACAAATGTCTACTATTTTCAATAATAATTATGAACAAAATTTAAATTGAAATATTTAAAAAATTGAAATTCTGAAAAAAAAATTAATCCATTTTATCAAATTAAATTCCTATTTGTTTCCCATATTAAATTTAAAAATCTATACAAATTGGAATAAAAATCATTTTTCAATAATTATTAATATAAAATGAGGTTAACAATATTAACAATCTAGTAAAAATATTACATGAATGTAAAATTTAATTATTAAATAAATATTCATTACATATCATTAAAATCAATAATAAATATGGATTCATAAACATTATTTTTATAAAAACATCTTTCATAAATAAAAATAGTTTCCCAAAAAATATTAGGTTTTAACTTAAAATGATTTATCATTATTTATACCCATTAGATAACTAATTTATCAATTATTATTAATAATATATATATATATATATCTATTATTTTTATAATAATTTTATAATAGTGGTAAATATTAAATAAACATGATATATAAATAGATATTATTCTTTAAAAAATATCTTGCTCAATTATTAAATGATTTTATAAGAAAAAATAAATATTATTTTTTAAGAAATTAATAAATACATTTTAATTGAGGAAAAAGTTTCAAAATATATTTCATATTTTGGATAACTGATTCATTCTCACAAAAACAAAAGCTAGGTTATTAATTATTTTACTATATCTTATTTCATTTAAACGCAGATTTGTGTGTAAATTAAATTTTCGAGTACATACAATTTATTTAAATAATATAAATATAAAATCTTTTTTTAATATAATAACTATATTACATGTTGGGTGATTATTAAATGATTTAACTCTGTATCCTTTATTTCATTTTCTCTCTACTAAAAAAACATTCTAATTTTATGTTTTCTATTAATTTCGACTCATGTTATTTTTTATCATAACATTTTTGTGGATGAGAACCAATAGAGAGAAAAAATAGATTTGAGGATACTTGTTTGATTATTGATTTGATGTGTTATAGGCTTGGTGAAAGGGTTGCTGTAATGGTCATACTCGATTAAAGTTACATTTATCTTATACTATATGAAATGGTGTATGAAAATGGGGGGGGGGTCAAGAAAAGTTCATATTAAGGCTTCAGTGGAGATATATTTAATCTTCCTTGAGGCATTTTCGATGAAAAATTTATGACCAAATTGTTTAATTATATTCACTTGATCTATTTCTAATTTCTTAATGCATTTTAATGTTATGCACTTAATCTATATATAAATTTGGCATCATAGGACATGTACTATAGTACATTAATTATTATGAATTAACAAATGAAATAATTACAAAATTGGGGAAACTTATGATGTTTAAAATTGTGTTTATTTTTATGATAATATAACTAAATATTTAGTAGATTCATTGGAATTTTTCCTTGATGATTTAGATGTCACATTTTTATGTGTGGATTTATTGTAATTTTTTATTCCCTAGGGGTTTTTATTATAAATTAATATTTTACGTGGAATATTTTAGATAGTGTTATACTAAATTTACATGTAATTATCACTCTAAATATATGAAACATTTATTTTTGGTTAGCTAGTTATGGTTGCTGATCAGGATGGATGTTACCATCCTAGAGGAGTTGTTTACTAGCTTTTAGAAGTGGCTAAAATTTAGTGTTGGCGCCCATTTTTAAATTTGTTGAAACTATTTTCCTTCAAATTTTTGTATGAAATTAAATGTATCAATATTTTTTATTATTTTATTCTGGTTGTTGGTTAGAGGATCATCTCATATTTTATCTACTTCAATATACTTATAGAGGTAAATTCCTCCCATGTGTGGGATTGATATACCCTTGGTGAAACTTTATGACCAATGGATTGTTTAATATGGGGTTTAGATGTCATTATCTTTACTTCTTCAAAAGCATACCTATAAGTGTACCTTTATATACAACGGGCCATGATAAGTGGTACTTTTTTTTATATACCAAGAAAGGATATATTTTATGTTTTAATAACATATATACACTATGAAAAATTATGTAGACCATGAGGTTGATATATAACACTATTAGAGGTATATATTTGATGCATTATATTTCTAATACATCAGGTTTTCATCAATTCCCAATTGGTAATTTGGAAATGGTGAAAATAGTTTTCAGACAATGACGTTTAAATATCCTGAAGTAAATCAAAATAAATCAAGGGAAGAATGATATAAAATATACAACAAAGTTTCCACATGCAGTTTATAAGAGGGATGGTCGGATAATCCCTTTAATATTATGATTATCAGGAATATTAATAATTTTCTACATCTTGATTTCAAGATACAAAAATTATATATCCAAACATTAACTCATCTATTATTGAACACTATTTACTCTAATTTTTTCATCACAATAGAATGAATAGTATTTTTTACGAGAGAAGAATATATTAAATTTTACATTTTAAAAACTGAAAAGGA
Organism: Viscum album; assembly: GCA_963277665.1. NCBI lineage: Eukaryota > Viridiplantae > Streptophyta > Magnoliopsida > Santalales > Viscaceae > Viscum > Viscum album. The sequence goes on from OY728136.1 coordinate 1,479,598,667, forward strand.
TTTGTAGAATAAAAAATAATTAGTTATTATAGTGTAATTTATGGATGAAATGAAATGTGTTCAATCAATAGTTAAATCCAATGGTTCTGATATGTCGCACCTGTACAAAGGTTAATGACTAAGAGAGGGGTTAATGAGTTGGATTTGGTTTTATTTATATAAAAAATAACACATTATTGTTATAGAATCTAAAATGATGTGAATAAGTAATATATGGAAAATTATAACACTATTTTTTCATCATGGGTTAGAAATCACATTACAATATTGAGTTTAAATGAACGTAGTTTTCGTCCATGTTACGAAATAATATATGTTTCCTTATTTAATAGTTTTACAAATTTAAAAAAAAAGTTCAAATATATATTTAAATAAAATAATCCAATATTTTTATTCTCAGATGACAAAAATTCCTATTATTTTTATTACACCTAGTTGTAGAGTTTTGAAATTCATTTTGTAAACTATAAATGAATTTCATAGTTTCCACAAGAATTTTTTTTATATATTTTTATATCATATTTTTTTTGCATTTGATAAATTTTTGTACAAGTTAAATGGTCAATAGCTTAGTTTAGTGATAAATTACATAGAGGAATAATACATTTATAGTTATTATACAATGATTTATATAGATAATTTAATGTGGAAGTAATTGTTTTATTCTAATAATTCATCATATTCACTAATTCCATCAGTATATATAGATATTTCTAAATGTTGGGAAACAAATCATATTAATTAACATATTGAAGGACTATAATGGAGATTTAGAGAATCAAGTTAGTAAGATGGAAATTAAAATTCAATTTGATAATGGTGGAAAATGATATAAGAAATAATTAATTTAATTAATTAATGTCTATGAGAAGATATTTTAAATCTTGTTAGGCATTAAATGATCGACGATAATATTTATAAATATTTAGTTTTCCAATTTTTAATATGCATTAAATTATGTAACATATAAAAATAATTTTTTTCTAACCATTTGTGAGAAAATGATCCCATGTGATTTGTACTATGGAAAGTACCACATGTATTTGTATATTCTTTTCTGGGTTTGTGAAGTATTTTTTTAGGATTATCCTAAAAATAAACAGTCATCAAATATAATGAAACGAATCATCATATGATACCAAAAAGTAAAAAAATAGATATTTTATAGTTGACATATGGGAAATATTTATATAAAAATACCAAGTCTCTGAGGGTGATAGTGGATGGATGATATACATCGATAAATTTGTGGCTCAAAAATCATGATACTATGAATACAAAAAGTTTTCACATGGCCTCATGCCTGAAATTTTGATAATGGCACAATTATATAAAGTTACACTACAGACTATGGGGAACCCATGAAGTATGGGTTTTCCAAAATAATAATGATTATACTTTACCCAAAAAAATAATGAACACCTATTTATATAAATACATTTTTACTTATGATAATAATATTAATCATTATTAATAACCCCAAAAATTTAAAATTTAAGGAAAAGAACTATATACTTCCAAAAAAGGTGAATTATGGTTTTAAAGTTATAACTTAGAAAAAATTTAATATAAGTTGTTTACAATTAATTATATAAATTTATTTATTTAACTAAAACATTAATAGTTTTTTTATTGTGTGGGTGGAAGATATGTGTGTAGGAGTTGTAAAATAAATTTTTACCATAAGAATGATCACAAATAGTGTAACTGTGTTTATTGAAATCGATATCTCTTAAGATATTGAATTAATTACTTGTACATAAGACGTATAAATATCATTGGGGAAGATAAAAGAAGGTATTCTCAACTATGATCTAAAATCATGAAGGAATCATCTCTAGTTATTTTTTTAATTACATATCAGTCAACATGATTTATTATATGATTATGATATTTAAATATACTAAGAAAAAATGAGTAACAACCACTATGAAATTACTATTACTATTTTAATGGATTTTTGAATCAATAACTGAATTCCTTTCATTGGGTATCCCTTAATCCAACCATATTTTAAGACTCTCCAGCCCTATAAAATATGGGGATATTTTTTAAATCTAAGGATACATGGATTTTTGTGAATATTTATATAAAATAGTTTTACCAAATTTGATAGGTAAGTCAATAAAAAGAAATTTTATTTAATCATAAAAATATAAGGAAATATATATGTCACAACCTATGATTTGTTAATATTAATGAAGATATTTTCATTACAAGAAATAAAATCTATTTATCTATATTATTGGAAATGGAGAAGAAAATTCCTTAACATATATGGTTCAAATTCCAGTGGTTAAGATAATATTGTATTATTTATGAGATCTATATCATTATTATGATATAATATACTCAAAAAATATATATAAATCAACTAGAATTCTTTAGAATAATAATTATAACATTAAATCAAATCTTCTAGGTTCAAATAATATATATATACTTGAATGGTTAAGGGGGAGAATAGGGGAGGAACTCCATGTCATAAATATAATGAAAGAATTTTTGTAACTGATGATGGAATGTTACAATGTGGTTGTAATGGTTATGTAATAATAGAGGAATCCTTACAAGAATAATTATTTTACAAAATAAATTATTTCCATAGAAACGTAGAAATATAGTTATTTTTTAATTAGATATGAAGAAACTATGATCATAAGAGTTGTATCTCATGTTTCCTGAGAAAAAATATATGAGCTACATCAAAATTTAAAAGTATTTATTGACCACGTACAATAGTCACTAGGGAATAAATTTTCATATTAAGTTATCATAAGATACTAAAGCACAAAATAAAACTAATACTTAACATGGATTTTTTATTATTGTTCCAAATTGAGTAATCCATGAATCCTTGATATATATAGCTTAGTTTTATTCAAAAAAATTCAATTTACCACTTATTTTTCAACCCCATTTGAGAAATCCATTCCAATAGAGGGGTGTTCGTGATGGTTAATAAAATGGTGAATAAACTAGGGACATTTTTTAAGAGTTTTAATTATATATTTATATTGTTTTTTAATTTTAATTCTGATATATAATATCATGTTATTAAATTGGCTGGGTGGGAATATGGTCAATATTCCTATAAAATAAATAATTATTCTCTTACTATGATGGATAATTATTCAAAAAATATATATCATCATTGAAATAATTTAGTTGATTGTGGTAGTAGAGATTAGATTCACAATCATGGTACATGTATTGTGGGATTCACGTATAGGATAAGTTAACTGATATGATTTGTAATGAATTATTATAATCAATAAATTAATGATTTATAACACTAGACATTATAATAAATAAGAGTTCGATTAAATAGTTCATTATTGTTTTTCGATAATAATATTATATAAGTTTCCATACGTTATTAAATTAATTATACTGAGTCCATCCATTGAGTGGGAATAATATTAGTGTAAAATATTTTATAAAATAAATATATAACACTCCAAATGAATACTATAAGGTTGATAAATTTATCTTAACTTTTATTTCATGTTTTTATTTTTCAATCACCTATTATTTTGTTCGTTTTTTAATTATTTTAAAAAATAAAATAAAAAATTTATCTTAAAGAGAACTCACTAATTTGAGTAACAATGATTCCTTGTGAGATTAGGCCCTGTTATAAACTAATATTTTATTTTTAGTGAACATTAAATATTATTATTAAGAGACCTTATTTTAGGACCATTACCAAATTTGATTTCAATGTTAATAAGGTATTATTTTCACTCATTTTTTCAATCTTCTATAAATAATTTTATTTTTTTTCATTAGTTTCATTCTTATATTTATTTTTTATTTAATTCAATAAATATTGTTCATTTTATTTTTCACTATTGAAATCATGAATTTCGTCGAATAGTAGATGATCTTATTATAATGGTTATAAGAATTTTTTTTGCATTAATTGTTTAAATTAAATTTTAATAAATTGATTCATGAAAAATACACATATAATGACAAATTTTATAAGTGAAAACACCAAATTTACCTTCTATAGAATAACGACATATAATATTCTTGATCAAAATAATTAATATAAATTTAAATAAAATGAAAAGCCCATTTCCATTATTATAATTCGAAACATAAAAAAGAAATCTTTAAAAGATTGATTTCATCAAAATGATAATTTATAGAAAATCAAGGAAGAACAATAAATCCATCTATATTTTAAGGAGGAAACTAATGAGGTTCAAAAAAACACTATAGAATCCCCTAATTCATATCATTATTGATCTTCAGTAATAACTGATTATAATGAAGAAAACCATATCTGCAGATTTTAAGAGTGATCTAAAAAAGCATTAATGTATACGGTTTGGATTCATATATATACTAAAATGCCTAATAATTTTCCATTTTTATATTTCTTAGTATTAATTATTTATTCCATGTTCTTTTTATGGGAAAATTAATATATTCTATATTAGAGGCAATTTATTTTGAAAACTGTTTGTTGACTTTCTTATTAATAAATAAACAATTTTTTATGGACCTACATTAAACTAAATGGATAAAAATTAAGGTTCTTGAGTTGGTAAATTAAATTTTGATTTACTTTTTTTAAAAGTATATATATATATACATATCATATACTAAAATATCCTTTATTGTGATATTTAAAAGTATATAGAATTGATTTCTTCCCTGATAGATGAATATGATTATGAATAATCCCAACAAATGTGGGATGTTATGAAGGGAAAATGGGGGAAGAAATTGTACTAGAAACTAAAATAAAAAAGGGGGTTTCAATAACACAAAAAATAAAAAAGAAAATGATATTAATGATATATTCAAGAAGAAACAATATGGTATAAATAAAATAAATTTTGTGTGCTTTATATATTATTAAGTTATGGTAAAGGTGGAGTAATATTTCATACTCTAAATCCCACTACATCGTAAGAATACTATTGAAGTAGAGGTGGATGTACAATGTGTTTCTCAAGTGGAACTCCAAAAAAGAGTTCATTTAGAGTAATGGATCATTGAGAATGTGGTTTTTCAAATGAAAAAAATTGTATCCTATGTTTTATTGGAGTTGACTACTAAATATTCTACTTATATATAGTAAAAAAATATCCTCTTATAGGGTTCGACCAAGATTTATTTGTTTATTATTAATATTCATTCAGAAAGGATTGTTTTCAATAAAAATATAATATTGTTTTTATTATTTTGGTAGGTTATTAATCAAATGTTGATATTGGATATTAATACGTGTATTCCACTAAAAAATAATATATTGACAGGTCTTTATAACACATTTTTTTCGTTATTTTCATTATACAAATACCTACTTTAATTTTTATTTTTATTATTAATTCCATTATAGTCATTATATATAATATTTATAATATAATTATATATATATATATATATTAACATGTGTGTAAGAGAATAAATACCAGTATAACATCATTATAAGGGGAAAGAAGCTTGTTATTTTGACCATCAACTAAAATCCCATATAAAATTTAGTAATCTTACATGTAGGGGTTTTTGACCTATCATGTAAAATTATCCCATTGAAACTTTTGTTCATCCAACATAACTCACTCTATCATTTATTTTTTCACATTATTTGCAAAACTTGTTTCATCCATTTATCTTGATGTATGACTGACGCCCTAAATAAGAAATCTCATATAGTTACATTATGAAAAAAAAATTAAAAATTATTCTTTATAGAATACCCATGAATTTTTGATCCATTTATTAATAAGTGGTTGATTATTTTAAATTTATTATATAAATTTAAATTAATGTTAAATTTATTTTTCATCTCGTTTTTCTAATTTTTATAGAAATTTCTATAAATTACACTAAGTATGGAAATCATTTTATTATTACAGTCCAAGGAATAATTTTAGAATACTGGATGGTTTATAAATAATTATTGATTTTTTTGGAACCTTTACTATTTAATAGTGACATTAGTCCAGGAATGTTTAATACATTTTTTTTAATCTAATTCAAATATTTTTTACATTTTTTACATATGACAAAATTGTAATTGAAACCATTTTAGAATCCCTTTAATAAATTTTATAGTACTTATATTTATTTTGTAAACTTTATTTGTAACCTCTTTAATCTCAATATAACCAAGTAATTAGCAACATTACAAGCCTAATTTCAAAATTACAATAATATTGATTATTTTCATGATTTCTATTAATAAATTTGAGGGATCGGTTTATACCCTAGGCCTCAGTGGATGGATTAGACTTAATTGGAATGTGAGTTGACATATATTTATTAAAAATACAAGTATATATTTATTTCTATAAAAATTAATTATATAAAAACATTAAAATTATATTACCATAAAATTAATTTCACCTTTATAGATCCATATCTATCCAATATTCATCACACAAGGATATGATGTCAACATTTCATTACATAGTAGTGATGAGGGATTATTAGTTAGCCTCCTTCATGACCATTCTCATCTATATATTAGAGGTCGGTCATGGAACGTTTTCTGTGATGGTTCATGGACTAGGATTCGATAGTGATATCCAAAATTGTGGCTCCATGTGAAAATATATATACCCTATTTTCTATACGACCATTATTTTTAGCATAATAAATGTTGAATCATACACACTTTTCATGGGACAAATGAGGCTTATGATACTCTCATTATGATGATAATTCATCTATTAACATTGTACCGTGTTATATTTCTAATATTTTTCTTTCCTTATGATATGTTTTCCCATATACCATTGGGGGATGATAGTTTTATTTTCACTATCTGGTGTCAATGTCAAGGTAGAACATCTTTGAGATTTTGGACTTAGTCACTATGTTGGGTCAGTCTCCCTCTGACCCCCTTCCATGCTGATAATCATTTTTGTACATTTTCTCCCTAGATAGGGAAGGAATATATATATATATATATAGTAGGGATTTTATTTTTTATATTGGATCTAATTTAATTTCTTGATTAAAAAAGTGGATTCAACGCCCTCTCATTCCTGTGGACAAATTGGTATCTAATGGTTGGTCCACCCAATTTTTAATTAAATGGCTTTCAATTTGTAGATATTTTCATCAATGCATTCCACTTTGGTGGTTTATCTTCCAATATATTGGGAATAATTATGGTTAATGATAAATAATATTACTAGATCTTAGTAGATGGGGCCTGATAATCCATGATATAGTGTTTCTGATAATAAAAGTCTATATTGCCTATACTAATTAATTTGAACAATTGTTGAAGGAATCCTCTTTGTGATAAAATAGTGACTTTATAATGGATAATTTTACTTTGTGAATAGTAAATCATTAAGATACATAGAAATTAGGAGACTAACCACGTTTCATTGAGGTTTTGCACATACAAATATCATTTGATTCAAGTATTATAACTAAGAGGAATATTTATCTAAGTGTGATTTTGGAATACTAATTTCATTGATTGAAATTGAATTTTATATCCAATGGAAACTCAGTTTCAGTGTAATTGAAGAACATATATGAATAAGTAGTCTGAAATCTTGTAATTTGGAAGAGACCTACTTGAGTATGGAGTGTATTATCTAGATTAACTCTGATCATCAAATAATACTATATCAAATAAGTGTCCCTCATCACATACACTAGTGAATTAACATGTTTCGTAGATTATTAAAGGTAAAATCAAATATCCTTAGTATAATCATTCATGAGATAGGTTCAACCCATAGTAAATACTCATTCACTACTATGTCTAAACTCAAATAGACCACCAATCAATTTGTGAAATTATAATTACCTCTAAGCTTCTCAGACAAGATATTCATGAAAAGTAAGAAGTGTATTAATGGTACATGCCCACGCATTGATGGTGTGGTGCACCATCCCCATATGATTTATCACTTCACTATGTCATTTTAAATATTGAATAAATAGTTACCCCATATTATCAACAACCCACTCCATCTCATTTTCCAACGTGATGTTATATCAAATATTTTTTCTCCAAAAAACAAAAATAATAATAGGTTTTACATTTTTCTATGATACTTAAAATAAAAAAAACATCACCAATATTGCATATTTAAAAAAAATAATTTATCAAAATAATATATCATAATCTCTTGGAAATAAAATTTGTAAATAATTTTATATCATGATTTAAATAGTTATATATTATAGTAAAACTAAATATTAATATTGAAACATGGGCACACTAAATTGAACATGTAACGCTTACTATTAATTGGATTTATCATATAATAATGTTTTTAATTCAATAGTACATCATCAACACATAAAAACATTTATATGCATGTGTTTCTCATACATTTGGTTATACATATTGACCAAATCCATAAGGCCATTCAAGTGTATACACTTCTAAATTCATATAGGTGAACCAAAAACTGTTCCAATATTAAAAAAAATTATATCCATTATTTATTATGATCTATGAATTACCCTAATTTTGATTGTTTGAACCCAAAATCATTAACATTTAATGTAATATAACATGGTTTTTTCTTCACATATACTATATAAATTCTTTTATTTATTATATATATATGAAATTTTATAACCTATTATGTTTTTGTCCCATCATTACTGGAAATTTGAAAAGATATTTGGACCCATTCTGAAAGAAATATTTTACACCACATCTTTAAAAGGACTTATATTAATAGATAAAATAATTAATTAATTCATATAAAAAAGTCCACAATTGTAATAGAATCTGGTAACAACTAGCTAATAGATATATTCTAGAGGAAAATGTCTCCTGATTTTCCATTATTACTATTGTTATACTTCTAAGTTATTATCTCTAGACAACAAAAATGTATCATAACTAGATACAATGTTATAATCCACATTGTTATATTTGGTGAAGGAGATGAATTCTATTTTTCATTCATTAAAATAGATATTAAAAACATTTAATCTATTATAGAAAACATGAGACACTTGATAACCTTTTTATATTATAATTTTTCAAAATCACTGTTAGGATTTGGTATCGTCCACCTCTTATAAGCATATGGGGTATAAATGAGTGAATTTTTTTTTATCACACCTCATTTGAACCATTTCAATATAATAACATTGTGAAGGAAAAAAATTATTCCTCATAAATTTTATTCTCGATATGATATTTTATTCTAGTAATTATATCATTCCAATGTTTCTAGATAAAATGGTGTTACCATAACTTATTTTATTAATATATGTTCCAAAAAATAAAATGTCATGAAAATATAGAGAGATGAAAACACCATGATTATTATAAAATATAATATATATAAAATTACCAGAATTATTAAATAAAAATATATTAAATTATAATAACTTCAGTTAATTTATCATTCCATTGTTTTAGATCTTGTTTTAGGATTTCAAGCTATGGTACATATTTTAAAACCTTTATTACTTTTCCACATGCCATGAATCCTTTAAGATATTGGATATATATTTATCCATCCATCCCACCATTTAATATTTATTTATTCGTTTCAATATCTAAAATTCCAGACTATATAGGTAAGAAAAATAATAGAAAATTATAAAGGATGTATTCCTATCTATGAGAGAATATGTTCTTAAATATTTGATTCCTTACTTTTGAGTAAACCCCTTTGGTGTTTACCATACTATATAATATTCAACATTATAAACATATTTTATTTCTTCAAAATACCATCATAGAATATATTTTTCTTTATCCTTGTGGATAAATATCTAATATCAAAAATTTTTACTAGTTCTAGAGTCGATTTTAACACATATCACTTCCTTATTTTGAGATACAGTAGAAGATGACAAAGATTCTTTGAATGATTTTTATTTTTCTCTATACTTAGTGAAACATGATTTTTTCATCAATAATATAATTATATTCTTCCAAAAAGTTCATATCAATCAAATATATAATTATTATGTATCTAAGGTCATTTTCATATATAATCATACGTGATCTTATCATCACAAGATACTCATTTAAATGATTTTGATTCCTCTATTTTCAATTTATTTGGTAAATAGGAAATCCATGATTCCCAAAATATATCATACTATTATTTAAAAACTGGGACAATAGTTATTTGGTCATTACATTCACCAAACTTGAATCTATTATCTTTTCAATAAATGATATATCTATGAAATATGTAACAAATAACTATTAAACTAAAATATTCCATTTTTAGTATAAGTAATATAGCAATTTTTTGACAAAACTAAACCTAAAAATAATTCATGTTTGGTTTTATATGATTCCATCGTTCATATGTATTCATGGAATTATTTTTTGGGGGAAATCTATTTTGGATGTGAAAAAAAGTTAATAATTGTATGCCTCAGTATTATCATTTGGTAACTATTATAAAAAACATGGATTTATATTTTTAAATTAAATTTAATTTTTCTCTCTCTACTACTATCATGACCTGACCCAATGGGGCTCAAGCCGCGACTCCCCAAGCCCGCATCCAATAGGCCAGGGGTTGGAGACCAGCGCTGAGTAGGATATCACACAAATGGGAGGCATTAGCCTAAGGTACCAGTACACATGCACCCACAAACACCTCCATGCAAATATCCACTGATATAGAAAACTATAAAGTAATTGTATGCATACAATCTATCCCAAAACAGAGTGAAACAACAAAAATAAAAAAGGGAAAAACATGGCCCACAAAAATAAAACTACAATGTGCGTCCAACCTTCTCTGAAGAAGGGGAGCACTGTCAAAAACACCAGCCGAAAAGCTCCCTCAGCACCGCACCGGTAAAAACCCCGGTCAGTCTCGCTCACTCATCTCCGCCTGCTCCGAGTCCTCCTGGGACTCCGTCGAAAGGAATGCGGTCTGCACAAGACACAAACATGTGCATGCAAAGCCCATTGAGGGGTGAGTATAAACAAACTCAGCAGGCACCCCAAAAACACAAAACCAAAGAGAGTAACTGAAAGGAAACAGTCCACTCATCCCAGCCAGATGGAACCCAGATGAGAGAGAAACTCCGTCTCGTGACCATCCTCGGCTAAACACAAATAGTCAGCTCAGTTTAGGTGTATGGCCATACATACACCTTGAAAAATCCAGATATACCTAGCTCACGCACCAAGGCACAAGAGGTACCAACATCATCACCAGCAACTGTCCGCAACCCGAAGAGTACACCACACGATCACTGTCCTCCTAGATGACACTCATCCGAGAGATACACTCCATTAGGTTTCTCTCAAACCTCTCAGATGCTCACCTGAGAGAGCACGCTCGTCAGATTGCATCATTGAGTATAACTCACCGAAATAACATAACCACAAAACTCTTCGGATAGGGGATCACTCCTAGTGTCCTCTAGGGGATACCAAAACCCACTCTGGTATACGAAGATCTCACAGATAGAGGATCACTCCCAGGATCCGCTGGGGATACCACAACCCGATCTGGCATTCATAGGTCAAACAGATAGGGGATCACTCAAAGGATCCGCTGGGGGATACCACAACCCGATCTGGTGCTCGAAAAAAACACTTCACTTAGATTGAGGGTAATATCCCATATAAAGGTGGTCACAACGATACCAGAACCCTATCTGGTATAACTCTTGATGTAGGGGATCAAACCGATGATGCCGCAACCCTACCTAAACCACATGCTGAGTAAGGGATCGCATAACCAATGATACTGCAACCCTACTATAACATGATGTTGAGCGGAGGATTGTATACCTGACGATGCCACAACCCTACTGAGCATGGTCCACTGCGTAGGGGATCATATTCCCAATGAAGACACAAACCCTACAGGGTTAACCTGCTAGATAGGGGATCGCCGCCCATGAATAAGCGGCCAAAGCGATACCAAGAACCCGATCTAGGGAAAAGATACTAAAGGATCCCACTCTGGGCCCACCGGAGGGATGCCACAACTCTAACAGTTTAAAAATCCCATCGAGAGGATCACAAACCAATACGAAGGTTGTGATGCCACACGAACCCTCGTGGGAATGAACCAAAGGAGTACCCTCAACCACTGCTGGTCCAAAACATCGCTAACCCGAGCGACCCACAACAACGCCACATTGCGCACCTCCAAGGCCAATACTGATGCCAACATCGTGATCTACGCCGAAAAACACACAGGATAGGATGCTTACTCGCTCGAAACGGACTACCGGTGAAAAGGCAATTTTCCCTATAGCTAGCTCATGCGGGGCCCACACAACGATCTTGAAACCCATCGAGTGGACCATACCACGGTGATCCCCTCGGAAAAACAAGCGGAATTGACTACTCACTCGTCCGAAACGGACACCCAGTGAAAATGGTACTATTCACTGAAGCCATCTCGGGTGGGGACCATGCCTCGATCCTGATACTCATCGAACGGATTGCACCATTTTGATCCTCTCCGAGAAACACACAGGATCGACTATTCATCCGTCAAAATCAGACTCCTGGTGTGAAAGCTGCGTTTCTCCGCAAACGCCAAAACTCGGGCTCATGGGGCCCGCACCATGTTATTAGTCCCAACACCCGGAAACCATCTCAAAAAGTACATCATACCATCAGTGTCAAAACGCCACTGACGACACGTCAAACGGACATTCCAGCCAAAAGTTACGGTCGGTCAAAGTCGAATAATAATTAAAATATTATTATTATTCGACGTTTCGTGACCCTGGGTCATGGACCTAGCCTGAAAAAATCCCAAACCAATCCCAATAGGTCCATCGCAAACCCAGGGTCACGTCGCCGTAGACGGCGCGCGAATCAGACCATTGGATTACACAAAACGGGGGTTTTTAGAACCCCCGATCAAAATTGGACCGGACCGGCCCCACCTGGCCGATCCGGACGGCCCGAACCGGCCCACCCCGGTCGTTCTGGCCGCTGCCGGCGCCAGCCCATGCCTCCGAAGGACCGTCGCGCCGCCGCCCCTCAGGCGGCCGCCGCCGCCTCACCGGGTCGGCCCGCCGAGCCCGGCCGCTATCTGCCAGCGCCGACACCGGAGTCGCGCCGACGGATCTTCCGCGGACTGCCGAGAGCTCCCCGGTGGTCTGTTTTGCGGTCCGGAGGCATTTGCGCGACTCTCGGGACCTGATCTACAATGATACGGCTTCAATTTGCAAAAAAAAATTAGAAAAAACGGGATCGAGGGTTAAAACTCAAATCCGCCTACCTCACGGGAGAAACACCGACGTTCTGCCTTGCATCCGCGCTCCAGAGCATCCGATGCACGCTCCTGGAACGTCCGCCGTCCATATTTGAACTCATGGGTGATTCGTTTGCTTGATTCGGCGGATCGGCGGCAAAGAACGGCGAAGAACTATGAGAGGAATAAAAAGGAGGGGGTGATGATATTTATATCAGCCGCCCGCCGGCGCCAAACCCACCTCGGACCCGACGCCTGATGCGAACAAAGGTAAGGTCACCTCTAGGGTAAATGTGCCATTTTGAACGCAACGGCCGACTCATATTTTCCATCTGAGACTTCGTTCAGAAGTTATTCGAGCCGACGCTCGCACACTAACTTCTCCATTTAATTACAAAAATGCCCCTGGTGGCGTTCCTCACCGCAGGCCCGCGCCAGCAATGTTTACACCTCGCCTAGGGTAAACGGCATGTTCTAGACGTAATTGTGCCCTCAGATTCCCATTCTGAGCTATCTTTTAAGAGATATCACACCCCTGCCATGTGCATAGTAAAAAAATAATTAATTTTTTTATAAAATTAATTTCGGGCACACCGGGCCTCGGAATCGCATGCCGTCTTCGCGCCTAGCTCTGGATTTATTCATAGAAATATTACAATGTCGAAAGGGCCAAAAACCCAAGTCACTACATCCTCCCCCTCTTAGAACTTTTCTTCCCCGAAAAGCCCTAAGCACAAGGAAAGCGACTGGACTCTCAATTGGGTCTCGCACACCAGCGAGTTCGACCACAAACGCCCATGCCCGAACACATAAGTCAGAGGGAATCATCCACCACACATCGATACTATCCGCTTTGGGCGGCACTAACTTGCACGCATAGTTTTAATCGCGTCACAAAAACGTGTCTCGGTGGGGGAAGGATCCCTCTTCCTCACGCATTCGAAGAATGCCAAACAATGCCCACACAGGGTCTTACCAACGCCCTGAACAAAACTCGAGCAAGAAACGGAAGGGAAAGGGTACCGCTAAACAGCCTCTATCAAACTACTACAGAAAGTAGAAAAGACACAAGGTGTACCTCTATCCATCCGCAGAGCCTCTGGGTCAACAGACTCTAGGGCATGCAGCTGTCCTCACCCTCAGCCACCAGCTCCCTGAGCTAGGCATGGGCCACCTGCTGGTGGGGGTGGTAGAAACTGATACTGCCTACCACCTCCTCCTCCTGCACCCGCTCCGACGCCACATCCGCCGCCCTGCGGACCTCCTTGCTCGAGACGCTGCCTCTGCCTAGGCGGTACGTCGACCGACTCCCTCTCAGCAGCTCGACGAGTCGGGAAATCTCTAGAAAGATGTCCCCGATCATCGCAAGCATAACACTGCCTCCCCTACGGCTGACCGAAATTAGCAAGCGAGCCCTGTGAGCCCCGAGCCTCAGATCCTCCATCTTGGGGTCGCCTCCTAAAACATCGACCATGTCCAAACCCCTGAGTCTGTCGTCGGCTACCAGATGTCGACGTCTTAGCCCTCACGTGCCCAGCACTAACAGGGAGAATATGCTTAGCCAGAAAGCTCTCCACCACCAACGCTCACTCCAGCACTCCAGCATAGGTGGGTAGGCACAAGGAAACCACACCTGCTTGGATGTCCCTGTGTAAGCCCTGCTCGAAGGTCTGAGCCCTGAAGAATGGGTCTCGAACCAAATCCAGGGAGTAGCACGACAGGTCTGTAAACCTCGCTGAGTACTCCGACACAGACATGCCCTCCTGCTGAAGCTGCAGAAGCTCCTAGATCCGCACTGACCTAAGCGTCACCGGATAGAACTCCTCCCTGAAGAGCTACTCGAACTCTGCCCACGTGAGTGTCTCCTCGTCAGGGGACTGCGTCACCAGGATCCACCATCGCCCGACAGAACCATGCAAAAGGCTCGCCGCTAGGACCACCTTCTAATCTGGAGGTGTCCTCACTAGGAGGAAAACTCATGTGACTGCATCAAGCCATTCATCAGCTGCCTGGGGGTCTGGATCACCCCGGAACCTCAGAGGTCGCTACCTCTGGAACTTGTACAGCGCACTCAGCCTGCGCGCAACCTCATCTTGCACTGCCGGCACAACCAGCTGCTCGATAGGTCGCGGCTCAACTGGCAGACCACCTGGAGGTGCAACCTCAGAACCTGTGCTCTGCTCCATAGCCTCTACACGGGGCGGGTCATCAGCACAACCCTGCTGCGGAACCCTCTCTAGCTGTCGTCATGGAGGCATCCTGAAATACATTCACGATACACCACAGTCAAAGAGTATATCTGTAGAGCTGACTCAAGAAAGGCAAGGAAAACCCAAAACCGAGTCTTATATGGTGCATTTACCATTATTTCCCTGTGACCAGTGTACGAATGTCCCGAGTCGAAAGTCAGGTTATCAGAGTTCTGGTGTATGGATACGTCGGCCGCCGCACCAACACTGGAGTCCCTTTCCTGAAAGCAAAACTTGAAACATCCTAATACTGCCGCTATGCGACCCAAACCGAGCTCACATATAGACCAGCTACGCTCTGAGATCCCAAAGGTGGAACCTCCTCTGATACCACTCTGTCACGAACCGACCCAACGGGGCTCGATCCATGACTCCCCAATCTCACCTCCAATAGACCAGGGGCTGGCGACCAGCGTCGAGTAGGCAATCACACACATGGGAGGCATTAGCCTAAGGTACCTGTACACATGCACCCACAAACACCTCCACGCAACTGTGCAGAGATATAGAAAACTGAAAAGTAAATGCATGCATACAATCTATCCCAAACCAGAGTGCAACAGTAAAAGTATAAAAGGGAAAAACAGGGCCCACCAAAAGAAAACTACAAAGCGTGTCCAACCTGCTCTGAAGAAGGGGAACGCTGTCACAAACACCCGCCGGAAAGCTCCCTCGGCACCGTACCGGTAAACACCCCGGTCAATCTCGCTCACTCAGCTCCGCCTACTCCAGGTCCTCCTGGGACTCCGTCAAAAGGCATGTGGTCTGCACGAGACACAAACATGTGCGGGAAAAGCCCATGCATGGGTGAGTATAAACATACTCAGTAGGCTCCCCAAAAACCCAAAACCAAAGAGAGAAATTGATAGGCAACAGTCCGCTCATCCTAGCCAGAGAGAACCTAGATGAGAGAGAAACTCCATATCGTGACCATCCTCGGCTAAACACACCTAGTCAGCTCAGTTCAGGTGTATGCCCATACATAAACCTTGAACAATACAGATATACCCAGCTCACGCACTTAGCCACAAAAGGTACCGACCTCATCACCAGCAACTGTCCACAACACGAAGAGTACACCACATGATCATTGTCATCCCATATTACACTCATATGAGAGAACACTCCATCGGGTTTCTCTCAAACCTCTCAGACGCTCACCTGAGAGATCAAGCTCGCCGGATTGCATCATCGAGGATAACTCACCAAAACAACATAACCATCAAACTCCTCGGATAGGGGATCACTACTAGGGAATACTAGGGGATACCAAAACACACTCCGGTATATGAAGATCTCATAGATAGGGGATCACTCTCAGGATCCACTGGGGGATACCACAACCCGATCTGGCATTCATAGGTCTAACAGATAGGGGATCACTCCCAGGATCCGCTGGGGGATACCACAACCCGATCTGTCGCTCGACAAAAACACTTCACTCAGATAGAAGATCATTGCCCATATAAAGGTGTTCACGACGATACTTGAACCCTATCTTGTATAAATCACGATTTAGGGGATCGAATCGATGATCCCGCAACCCTACCGAAAAAACATGCTGAGTTGGGGATCATATAACCAATGATATCGCAACCATACTATAACATGATGCTGAGCAGGGGATCGTATACCTGACGAATCCACAACCCTACTGAGCACGGCCCACTGCGTAGGTGATCATATTCATGATGATTCCACAAACCCTAGGGGGTTAACCTGCTAGATAGGGGATCGCCGCCCGTGAATAAGCAGTCACAGTGATACCAAGAAACTGATCTAGGTAAATTATTTTAGAGGATCCCACTCCAGGCCCACCAGACGGATACCACAACTCTAACAATTTAAACATTTCATTGAGAGGATCACTACCTATATGAAGGTTGTGATGCCACACAAACCCTCTTCAGAACGAACCAAGGGAGTACCCTCAACCACTGCTGGTCCAAAACATTGCTAACCCAAGCGACCCACAACAACGCCACATTGCGCACCTCCAAGGCCAATACCGAGGCCTCCATCGTGATCTACATGAAAAAACACGCAAGATAGGCTGCTTACTCACCCGAAACGGACTACCGGTGAAAAGCACTATTCCCTGTAGCTATCCCTTGTGGGGCCCACAAAAAGAACTTGAAACCCATCAAGTGGACCATACCACGGCAATCCCCTCATAAAAACAAGCGGAATCGACTACTCGCTCGTCTGAAATGGACACCCGGTGAAAAAGGTACTATTCACCGAAGCCAGCTGGGGTGTGGCCCACGCCTCAATCTCAAAACTCATCAAACGGATCGCACCATTGCGATCCTCTTGAAAAAAACATAGGATCAACTATTCATCCGTCAAAATCGGACTCCTGGTGCGAATGCTGTGTTTCTCTGGAAACGCCAAAACACGGCCTCATGGGGGCCGCACCCCATTCTCAGTCCCAACACCAGGAAACCATCTCAAAAATTCTATCGCACCATCAGGGTCACAACGCCACTAATGGCACATCAAACGGACATTCCAGGAAAAAGTTACAGCCTGGAAAAGTCGAATAATAATTAAAATATTATTATTATTCGATGTTTTGTGACCCCGGGTCACGGACACAGCCCAAAAAAAACCCAAACCAATCCCAATAGGTCCATCTCAAACCTAGGGTCGCGTCGCAGCAGATGGCGCGCGAATCGGACCTTGGATTACACAAAAGGGGGGTTTTAGAACCCCCGGTGAAAATTGGACCGGACCGGCCCCACCTGGCCGGTCCGGCTGGCCCGAATCGGCCCACCCCGCCCGGTCCGGCCGGCCCGAATCGGCCCACCCCGCCCGGTCCGGCCGGCCCGAATCGGCCTTCCCCGTCTGGTCCGGCCGCTACCGCCGCCGGCTGGCGGCGCCCCGCCCTACTGTGGCCCGTGCTGCCACGGGACCGCCGTGCTGGGCGGTGCGCCGCCGCACACCAGGCTGCCGCCCCCGCCTCACCTGGTCGGCCCACCGGGGCCAGCCGCCATCCGTCGGCGCCGCCGCCACGCCGCGGCCACGCCGTCGGATCTTTTGTGGACCGTCTGGCGCTCCCCTATGGTCCTTTTGCGATCCAGAGGTGTCCGCATGACCCTCGAGACCCGATCTACACTGCTACGCCTTCAAGGTGCGTGAAAAAGCAGCAAAAACGGGATCAGGGGTTAAAACTCAAATCCGCCTACCTCATGGGTGAAACGCCGATGTTCTGCCTTAGATCCGCACTCCAGAGCTTCCGCTGCACACTCCTGGAACGTCCATCGTCAAAATCCGAGATCGTGGGCACTTCTTTTGCTCGATTCGGCGGATCGGTGGCGAAGAACGCTGAGAGGAATAAAAAGGAGGGGGTGCAGATATTTATATCAGCCGCCCGCCGGCGCCAAACCTGCCACAGACCTGACACCCAATGCAAACAAAGGTAAGCTCACCCCAAGGGTAAACGCGTTGTTCTGAACGCAACGGCAGACTCATATTTTCCATCCGAGACTCCTTTTAGAAGTTATTCGAGCCGATGCTCGCACACTAACTTCTCCATTTAATTCCGAAAATGCCCCTGGTGGCGTTCCTCACCGCAGACCCGCGCCAGCAATGTTTACACCTCTACAAGGGTAAACAGAACATTCTGAACGCAACCGTGCACTCGGATTCCCATTCTGAGAAACCGTTTCGGAGATATCACACCCTCTCCACGTGCATAGTAAAAAAATACTTAATATTTTTATAAAATTAATTCTGGGCACATCGGGCCTCGGAATCGCACGCTGTCTTCGCGCCTAACTCTGGAATTATTCGTAGAAATATTTCAAACTCAAACAGGGCCAAAAAACTAAGTCACCACAACTACACCATCCTACTGAGTTGTATATAGATATTCCACTTCTTGTATAATAACATGGGATTCAAACTATGACGGACTATTATTCAATTTTTCCCTCTCGAATATAAGGGACTTAAATTTAATCCTAAATTGGATTTTAGGTTCTTAATTATAGATAAAAAATTTTCTATAACATCATCTTTATAATTTCAAATATATACATTTAAATATCTAAAATAATCCTCAATAAAATGTATATTGTACTTTTTATTAACTATTGTGGGTATAGTATGTGAATCAAAATGTTAAATATGTATTAAATCAAAAAAAATAATTTCATTTCAATAGTCATAAAATAATTACTAACTATTTCGCTTTTCATGGAATTTACATTTATTATCATTTTTATTCATTCATGATAATATTTTCATTTTTGAGAAATCATGCATTTTCCATTGATTTGTATGAAAAAATGATTATTCCATAAATGAAATACTTAGTCTGGTGATAAAAAATCCTTATCTAATTTTAACAATCAATCATATATGAAAATATTTTCAAAAAAAATCAACCATTGGAAAAAAATTAATCTAACTCAAAGATAATCATAAAGCCGTGATTATTTTTGATTCTCTAAGAGATCAAGTTCTCATAACCTTTAGACAAGTACCAGAGACAATTTAAAATTAGGAACACTAAAAAATTAAAATCTATATCAACCTCACCCTTCTATTGAATATGTATTCTAATAGGGTTAAACATATAGAGAAACATACCATCATTGACTGATTGAACGCTCTTGAATAAAGATCTGTTATTTTACTACTATCATGAAACTCCAGGATCACTCAACTAAGGACAGATATCCTCACACACTTTTTTTATGATCTCCGCTGCTAGTTCCCCCCTTAGAGTTTTGATTAAATATTACTTCTTATAATGATGAAAATCTCATTTAAATTAACTTATATTTCAATTTATGTAACATTCATCAATCTTTATACATAAATTGAACCATTCTTTTCTAAGGATTGATTTCATATTCCACATCATTCGGGAATGGAATGGACTAAATTCCTCCACCATTGGGACCATGTATTTATCATCATTTTGTTCATATATTATCTCATGGAAATTATATTCAAACATAATTTCTAGGTTTTTGGTCAATTGTTTTAGGGTAATATATTGCTTGTTGTGTTTTTATAAATAAAATTATTTAAATAATGGTAAGTTTTATAATTCTATATGTGACAGATAAAGTATCATCCATGTTCAATTCTTTATATGTTGTAATATGTTATGAAATTAACAAAACATCTATTTGATAGATCTAAAATGTCCCATTTGTTCTTAAAATAAACTTATATAACAATAATTTACTACTTTTCACATCCTAAATTTAATATATTTGTTACAAAATTTCCCTAATTAAATTTAAATTCATGTTTTTTCGATAATTTTTTAAGATATCAAGTACCTATATGTTGAGAATGTGTCCAATACATATGAGATCACAATTACTCCATTTATTTCATCATGAAAAAAATAAATTGTCTCATAATTTGATGTGGAAAACATTGGAGTTGAGATCAAATACACTACATAAGGGATCTCATATAGAAAATACAATTTATTTTTCCTCTTCATGAAATTGTAATCATAAAATTTCTCTTCCTTCATTTCATTAAATATAATTACCATAAGAATGTTGATTAATATCTATGATCTATTTTTTTATATTTGTGTGAAATGGTATTAAACTTTCTAAAATGGTCATAAAAGGATTATACTAAGCCATGTTATTATGTCTATCTCCTTAAAATAACATCCCCCTAACAAAATTGGCAACGCAATGTGTTATTGTCGACTCTTATTTAGGACATGATAGTGTATTGGTACTCTGGACTTGTACTAGTAGAGATTATACCCTGAAGTAGCTTCGATGTCAATAGAGTAATGAATTATATTTATTGGTTCACACAAACAAAAAAACATTACTTATCTTAGAATACATGATTGGAGTATCCATTTTAGAGTAATTTTGGAATGTTATTTTAATTTTATTTAATTTATATTTCCATCAAAGATACTGTGTTTTATTTTTTGGGAATCTGCAGTTCAGATAAATCAACCAAACCATCGAAATTTTTTAGATTCATTTTCTATAAAACCATTTCATCCTAATATTAAAACTACTCATAAAAATAATATTAATTTAATTAGCATCCCATACCATGACCACTAGTAACTAATTTTCACAATAGTATCACTCTAGATATTTTCAATGGTCTTGATATTATCTTTTTAGGAAACCAGTTCAAATTGAAAAACATTATTGTTTTTCCTTGCGCCCGAACATGTACAACCTACTTATCCATATTTAAAATATAATGGAACATATAATGACCCTAAAAAATGCAAAGAGATAAGGGAAAACGGTACCAATGAATGACTAGATTAGGTAATTTTTTTGAGTGTATGTGTTTTTGTCCACACACTTGTGTGGACAGCGAGGCCAAAAATACACATATGGCTTTTCTTATTACGTTATCTTTTTAAATAAAGATAAATGAGTACCCCTTAAAAATTATATCCCAATTTTACCAATTTTCTATTTTGGGAACCAAAAAATATTATCATTTATAAAATAAAAATAGAAGTAGTTTCCAAAAAATTACGACACATAAAAATACAACACCCACTCAATGTAATCCTATTTGTTAATTTTTTCTGATATAAAACATCATTAATTCAATTTTTTATTATGATCCTATTCAATTATTTTATTTATATATTTCATCACAAGGTAATTTCTTGTTGTATATAGATGATGATATTTTGGCACCTTATTTTTTATAAATATAAGTTCTTCTTCTAAGATAACACTAGCCTCTTTCTCAATCCCAATTTATATTCATTATGAATCACAAATAGTAAGTTGTTCAAGGATGATAAAATTTAATAAATATTGTCTCAACACTCATGTTTCAATGTAGT
Organism: Viscum album; assembly: GCA_963277665.1. Classification (NCBI taxonomy): domain Eukaryota; kingdom Viridiplantae; phylum Streptophyta; class Magnoliopsida; order Santalales; family Viscaceae; genus Viscum; species Viscum album. The sequence goes on from OY728136.1 coordinate 1,479,620,893, forward strand.
GAAGCACCAATATATGAATAATCATCAAAAAGTTAATTTATAGGGTTTTATTATAGGAGTGGATGGAAATAGTTCAGAAGTAGTCTCATTGAAGTGAGTAGCATGGGTCTTGTCAGAGGTAGGATTAGTTTATCATGTGTCCCGTGACTTTATCCACCTATAGCCCTATGAGTCTAATTTTTAACCAATGTTATTTGATAAATTTATGAAGTGGTGGTGAAGTTATAATATATATGAATATGGAAATAATAAAAATAAGTTTTGGTTATCATTGATGTTTGAAACTCTAAAAACAATCGGAGATAGAGATTCATGGGGTTTGATATATAAGGGTAATTAATATTTCTGATTTTAGTATGGATTCAGACATAAATCATAAATTCTACCCCAAAGACCCAAACCCATGCATTTTAGCCTATTTTTTACAAACATTGAACAACATATTGTCACCCATAGTGTTTTAATTAAAATATCTTAATAGTGAAACAAACCTTATTTCTATAATTATATATAGATAAATCATAGAAATCCATTTGTAAAATAAGATTAATGAGGGGGATGAGAAAAAAATTCAATATATTTACGTGAGTGATGATAGAAACATTTATATAAAGTTAGATATGAATGCTAATGTATATAATTAATAGGTTGAAAAAAAATTTAATAATAAAATATTTTATGATTTGTGATCATGTTATGAGAAAAATAAATCATGGGTTATTATAGAAAAAATAAATTGTAACTTATGAATAATTAATATAAAATTATTTTGGTATATTTTTTATTAATTATTAATTCATAGAACTAATTTTGAGTATAATGTTAATGTTTTGAAGAGTGATAGAATTAAATTTTTACAAAATAATATCATATTGTTAATTATCCATAAACCTATCATCCAACACAAAAACACACAATAATTTCATAATTTTATGAAAATAATTATATTTTCGATAGATTGATGAATTTTGGTATTAAATGTAAATCAAATATTATGTTTGATTTTATAGTTTTATAAAAAATGGATATTTATTAATTAATCAAATATCCTAATATAATAATTTTATTTTTTTATTAGAGGTTATATATGTTATTTTTATAAAACTAAAATCCTATAGAATTGTGACTCCAACCTATATTAGGGTGATTTTATATATTCATGACCCACAAAAAATAGAATTATATCTTCATAAATAAGAAACAAATATTTATAACTAAATATATCAATTTTTATTCTGAAAAAAGGGTGGAAGAAAAGTTAAAATTTTCATGGAGGATAGATATGGTGTACCCCAAGGTAATCTCCAAAAATAGTATTTTTATAATGATATGAGAATAAAAAATATTATAAAGAATTATAAAGGAAGTTAAATTTAGCCCCACATTAAAATAATGAAATCAAACTAAGTAACTATGATTCTATAATTTTATTGCCAACATGATATTGAGTTGATTCTATATATATTGGAAGTATACATATTATATATTTATATATATATATATATACAGAATAGTTTATAGTTATTTTCACTTTTCAATATTTAAGGAAATATTAATTATAGGAATTAGTACCATGTCTCTTCCAACTGTACATTCCGTATTTATAATTTTTGGACGACATGTGATGTAAATGATATACACCTATAAAACATAACCATATTAGTAATCTTGGTTGTGGGAGTCAATGGGATAATATATATAATTTAATACAACATATGCTAATAAAAAAATGCAATAGATTCAACCTTTATAATATCAGGTTACTAAAATCCATTTATTACTATAATTTCATTTTCCTAATTACTTTTTCTACCAATATTAATAATTTCAGTCAATTAGATGGTTTTAAATCAATGTTGATTCTAGATGGAATAAATTATTTAGTTTATTCATGTGTTTTTAATATATTTCCTTGTTTTAATTTTTAGTTTTCACTATGAGATGCAATGATGTGTAATTAAATTAATTGGGTGTGATTATGGTCACTCTTCCTTTATTCATCATTCTTATTCTTTTTTATGAGAATAAATTATTATCCCCTTCTATGTCAATATCAATTACACATAGTTGTAAAAGATAATATGGAAATTTTTTATGATCATATTCTATCTTTACTGGTATTATATTCTTGTTTTGTTAGACTATTAATAAATTTCATGGATTCCTTAGTTTTATTGGGACATAATATCTATCATTTAAATAAGATACAAATTTTTTTCATACATTCAAGGATTTTATTGTTTTAAAATTATAATAGGGAAGTAGTTTTAGGTATTTAAATGAATTATATTGAGTCATACCACAAACTATTAATACGATAGTAGAAAAAAATTTAATAGAATATTGAATGATAACTCCTAATGAGACGTTTAAGGATTGATAAAATTATTTTATCTTTATATTACAATAAAAAACTTTATTTTTATCATTCCCTATTGTTTTTTTTCTAATTTAATTGTTTTGGAAAAGTAAATATGAATATTTATAAAAAAAAATAATTCTGGGAGTTATAAAATAAATACTCCTTCTGATATTTTGAATTATTCAACACTAATACTATATTATTAGTCAAACATAAATATAATGGTTGAGAAGGATTTAGATAAATCATTTTGAAAATAATCTAGTAGGGATGTTGGCGGCAGAATTGAACTTATTAAATATAATTAAAGCATAAATTCAAAAATGGATATTACGTACTAAAATAATGGATATATTATTGTAAAACATAAATTTAGAGTGAATTTTTATGGATAAATATTTGTATTCCATAAAAAATATATAAATTAATTATAAACATCCTACCTATCAGGCCTGGTACATTTCTAATGTTCTGAATCAATATATATAAATATACCATAACAAAACGTTTTCACTAATATCAATTATAAAATCTATTACAAATAAGCATTATAAAGATAAATCTAATATACAATATGGACTAATTAAAATTGAAAATATCATTAGTGTTTTGGGAAGATATAATACTTGAAATTTCATGATAGGACTACTTTTTAAGAATAATTACATAGTTATACCATAGAAGATTTGTTTTTACATATTCAATTAGAATGAAAGGACTACTAAAATAAATATATCATCAGTTATATGATCATTCTTATATTTAATGACATATATTAATAATGGTATTGTAAATTAAATCTAGTTGGGTAGTAAAGGGAGGTATTAAAACATTCATTGTGTCTAAAAATATTATTCTCTATGAATATAGAGAAAATAATGAGATAATTATTTGGGGACACATAGATGGTATCCTCTAAATATATCATATTGATTGAATACAACAAATTCTGATATTAAAAGTGGGATTTATTAGAGTAGCATGTGAGTAATTATTATTTATAAATATAAAGGTATTTTTTTAGTGTAGTAAAATATTTAATATGTATATATATTAGATAGAAAATATTCTTGAATGTTTTGACTCATAGTGATATAGTCACAGTTAGAATACTACACCTGGTAGAAAATCTTCAAGACACATTAATCAAATCCAAATATCAAAAAATTCATGAATACATTGTGATGGTCAACCAATTCGGATATTGAATAGATATATTTAATTCAACATTGAGTATTTCCATTTTCCCCTTGAAATTGATTTTATAATATACATTAAATTAAAACATAATTTAAATGTTCTGATATATGATTGTTTTATCTCCCAACATATTAAGTTCACAGATAGATGAAATTTATGACATTTTTCAAGATTTGAAAATTTAATTATAAGGGGAAAATATATTTGAGGGTAAATGAAAGTGGCCTATAGTAGTACATGGTTATCTTGTCACCAAATATAATTAATTAACATTCTTATGTGGGGATCCAAGAGTGGAGTACACTTTGTAGGTCTTAGTTTGGTCTCATTTGTTGCTAATATTTCCAAAAACATGTTACCATATAATTTCGAATTATTAATCCCTACATCATATTCCAAAAGGATCATATATTCAATTATTATGTACACAACTATCCAACGCAAAGTATTTTGGCCTGATAAAAAATAGTGAAGGAGATTAGTATCGTTTTTATAATATATAAGTGTATTATATTGTCACTAATCATGGATAACCCTTTAAAAAGTGTTTTATCATTCCCAATGAGTAGTTTTCTATTTCCATTTTATGAATTAGATTACTTATAGAACAAACACCTATTTATTTAATAATGAACCTACCCCTATTTCATCCATGAATAAAATTTACATATATATTAATTTTAATCATCTAGTATGAGGACCCCATGGGATCAGCTATCATTGGATACCATTTCCCATGATGTTTTAGGGTGTAATGATATGTTATATTATATATTTCAATGTATCTCTCATGTCCCGTGATCATAGGGTTATAGTCATAAATCAGGGTGAGAGTATATAGTATTAGATATTCTATATTGACTAAATTCTTGAGATCTGTAGAATTCTTATTATAGTTCTATATAGTAAATTAGCCATCCATGAATACAACAATATTAAAATTATCATCATTGGGTAGTATATTCATATCGTTAATCCAATAAAAAACCTAATCAAATGTATTGAGTCTAGGAGATCCTCCATGATAATAACTAAGGATAATTTTTAAAAAATCATCAAAATTCACTTCATTCAATAAAAAATCTCAATTATATACAAGTGAATTATTATAGCACAATTATTTTGAATCCATGAAAACACCATCGAATTTGAATACAATTTTAGCTGGTAAGATTCTTATTCAGCCTCCCCACACTATGATATTTTACATATAAAGAATAAAAGTATCCAAAAAGACCATCTCCATGTTATCCTAGACTAGGGGAATTATTTTGAATTGTCAGCAGTCCATTGTATTGAAATGACCATGAATGATTGGTGTAACTGCACAATGTTTATCCATATCTATGAGACAAATGATTTCAAATAAATCTTGTATGTTCTTAACATTAATAACATTAATTAAACATTGGTATAACTCTTACACTTTGAAGATAATATATCTAGTATGGATGATGTGGAATTATTGAACAATATACATCTATCTAACATTCTATATTGGGATGTATCATCTTACTATAATCAAATAACATTAATCCAAATGGATTTGTAGGGGCCTATAGTGCTAAGAAAAACATTATAGGAGACCCATTTTTATGGTCAATGGCCCCAAAAGCCTTCCCATATTTGGTCCAACACAATTTTTGATCATTTACATATCTTTCACAAAAGAATATTATATAAGTGCCTTAAATTAATAAAGAACTAATGATTTCTTGATAATATTATTAAAATATGATTTATGGTCTGGATCAATCATTCAAACAAAGGAAATCATATATTATTATCAGTTATTATGGGCTCATAAGAATTAAAACATATTAAAATAATGCGTTTTATTTAAACTATTATTTTTAACATTATAAATAGAAAGGATTTTTTATATTATATTTTTGATTTATAAAATAAGAAAAAATTTGTGGGCCAGATAATAATTTCATCTTTATTCTTCCACTTGTGATACAAGAGGATAAAAAATTGAATCTCAGTCCCATCATAGATCCTGACCCTGAGTCCTTATCAAAGATTTATTCATGATATATATGGAGAAAGTTAAATTATTAAATATTATACTTTATAAAATGCAGAAAACTAATCAGGAACAATATAGAAGTAAAAAAATAAAATAGAAAGCACTAGACACAATTCTGTAATCGAATTAGTGCACTCTGTTGAGAAATAACTAATGTTGGATGAGAAACAAAAAAATATAATGGACCCATGTATTAAAAGAAATTTAAAAAAACAAAAAATCAAAAAAAAGGAACGCTAGAAACCATCAATTATATAATTAAAAACTATAAGTATGAAATAATCAATGAGATAGTGAATTGATGATATGTAAAGGGGAGAAAACATTAAGAACACTCGAAACCAAATAGATACCATCTAATATTATATTAACACTCATTAGAACACCTGTAAGAACCATCAACATGAATAAAGGGCGTTTTACAGTAATAGACACACATTATATACCATGTTCCACTATAAATAAAAGCAACGCCACATTATAATGTTTCACTGTAACCATATCTGAATCCAAGAGTCTACAATAAAATACATAATGAATGAAAATAAACATCATGTATAAACCTTATAGGTTACTATATCCAAGGATCCTTTTCTTATAGGTGAGTTTGTCATGTTTAAATAGTTTTCCCCTTATAACATATTTCTTTAAATCATATATAGAGGCACATTTCCAACATGAATTAAGTTATCCAAATTCTAAAAGGAATTACATATCTAAATGGGGGGAGAGGTCATCGGCACCCAAAGCTATAGTACAATTCCTATTAATAAAATAGTATTAAATATGGTTTCTTTATATATGTTGGAATCTTTTCTTATTTACCTTTATATCAACAAAATTTTTGGTGGAGAACACTACATCAAAATGAATGGATCTAAACTCAAGGGGATAGATTTATAGGCCTCTAGAGAGAACTCATTCAATATTGAATAAATTATTTTCACAAAATGGGTGCTTTATCATTAACTAAATGAACCGGAATACATTAGGGAGGAGGACCACATATACAATTTATTAATTGAGTAATAAAAGGAACCCATTATTATGGATAACAAGGATGTTAATACCATATTTTGGTATTATGATGTGTAGGAATCATTGTTAAGGTAGGGGTGGGTGTTGTTAGAGATATAAGGGACACCAATAAGGTTATATATTTAACAAAACTGAACACCCAACACAGAAAACCATATGATGACACAAATATTGAAAACTATCCAAATAGTAGACCAGGGATGTATATAGAACAATTGATAGAACTATTATTTTATTGATCTAATGGTGGTCTACACATCGGCCTTTCAAAGGAAATCGGCTCTAGGGAAAAAACATAGTTCTCCCACTTCTCATAAATTTCAATCATTGTGATGTTTAATAGGTAGGAGATCTAGTGGATATTCAGTGCAATATGATTTCCATATACTTTATGTTTTATTAGAAATTTCTATATATGATGATGTATATGGGTTGTTCGGATTATATCATTATTAATATATATAATGAATTTTGAACAGATATACATAATGAAAACTATTATGAATATGCTCATGGTGATGATTCTTCTGTTTGGTGGGTTATGAGAAGTGTGGTATTATTTTAATAGTCAATTTTGATTTCATAAAATATTTGTCATGTGAAAGTATATCCCTTGAAATTTAATTGAAATACAAGTGTCTAGTTAAATACATGTATATGGGGATTATAAAAATTTTTATTCCATATGATTCAAATAATGATAGATCAATAAATAATGTATTATGACGAAGAATTCATCCAACATTATGAGATATTGGTTGACAAGGTTATTATAACTTTTACTTCTATTTTTATAAGAATCTCACTACTATAAATTTATTATTTCCTTATAAATAAATGATGCCTTTATAGATATCGCACATGTCTAGTGGGTTAGACCAATAAACAATAAGATGTATTCCTAGAGGGGTTCATGGTAAGTATATCAGGAAGTTAATTATGTCATCTAAAATCTATGTCCTAGAATATATCATTCAAAGTTTTTAAATCTAATAGTTTCAATGTACTATCAAATATAAAAAAAATTATTATGTATAATATTTTTAAATATGTGAATTGTTTTTATATTAATAATTTATTCATAATAATTCAATTTATAAATTATTTAACATTTGATTAATGGAGAGAACTGGCCATGTCAGTGGTGAATTTCTATGAAAATGTTATTTAAATTTTTTAAATCCTATTATAATAATATATATTTTCTATTAAATAAATAGTACAAAATCAACAAGTACAAAATAAATATGGTTTTTTGATGTTTGGTTCAATTTATATTTATTTTATAATGAAATGACTTTGTTTAGTTCCTTAGAAGTTAAAACATAATAGGATTACGACATTAACTCTCTGAAAAAGATAGAAATTTTCTCCAATTATATTTTTTATTCCTGAAACTATGAGGTAATAAAAGAGTAATTGTCTATATCAGTACATGATCAAGTTGGATATCCATTATATTAAAATATTGGATCAACATTGGGCACCAAAAATCTCTTGTTTCATAGATTTATACATCAAAAAATATTGATTGATATCTGTTGACCTCACCTGTTTTGATAATCCCAATTATGCTTTCACATACTTTGATAAATTCCAAATAAATGTTTATCTATATATTAATTCTTTCATTCTATGACATTCTATTATCAAGTTGATAATAATATTAAAATAATCTTTTAAATATGTTAATCAAGGTAATCTATGTTTATATGAATTTTGAAATAATTCTAACTCAATCGGATATGTTTTGCATAAAGCAGATAAGTGTTAAGTCACTGATATGCTTATAGATACGGATACAGATCTACCAGTACATAGTATACCGATAAACATAGTCACTGATAAGCAAAGGTCACTAATACATAGAGCTACCGGTATGTATATGTCCACCGGTAAGAACATGTCACCGATAGATCAAGTCCACCGATACAGACAGCTATCTATAGAAGCTGAGCTACCGATAGATCAAGTTTGCCGATATGCAAAAGTCTACTGGAATACACTTAATCACTAGTACAGAATAGAGCTACCGGTATGCACAAGCTACTAATACAATGTCTACTGATAAGTATTGCTACCGATACAGACAGTCACTGATACACCAAGATACCGATACAAGCGATTTACTAGTAGAAAAACGAGCTACCGATAGAAGCAAAGCTACTAATAGAACGAGTCACTGGTATATAGAGCTTCTGATACATGTAGTAACTGCTATAGATAAAAGGAGCTACTGGTACAATTTTAAAGATATACCGATAGGAGCTCACTACTATACAAAGTCTACAGTTACATATCTACTGACAGAAGGCTACTGATGAAAGACTTACCAGTCACTGATTCCTAAACTCTACTTTTGTCAATGTTATTTATTTATTAAGAAAAGGTCATATTTGATGATTTTAATTCAATTAATGTTATTTAATGATAGTTGTTGGCATGTCAGGGAACTATACCGAATACCTCTAAAAAGGTAATCATTCCCATTGCCCGAGCTAAAAGCTATATAAGGAAGGACAAAGGCTGGACATAAGGACACACACAAAAAGGGAAAAGTGTGATTTAATGTGGTGCATAAAGAAATAATACATCCATAATCGAAGAAAACTGGACATACACGATGTGATTTATACAAGGAGAGAACACAAATTGAACTTCAGTCAAGGAGTGAAGAACTACAACGAGCTCTTCATGCACTCAAGCTGATCAAAATGAAGTTGAAGAAAACGACCCTCTGTTTTTCAAACAAAAACTAGAGAGAGACTCAGAAGAATTTCTGAAAAATCAAAAAGACTCCAGTGATACACTTCAAATTACTAATGCATTCTAAACTCATATCTACTCTCTTATTGATTCTTTTATTTACATTTTGAGCAGTGTGTGTGCTCTGTATATTTTATACACACACTGTCTCATGTGCTAAGCTGGAGGATTTCTAAATCCTCACACAAACCTTCTATAACTCTTTGGTATCCAACTGTGGATAGTGGTAGAGGTAATGTAAGACCTGGACAACAAGTGTGTTGTTGTTTTGTTTTCCCACATAGAACTATGTTATAGGTCTTAGTACCTGGATAGTCTATGTACTCTTGTTTACCCCGATCGAGGGTGTGGATTAAATTTATATAACTTTTTTGAGAGGACTAAGTCTCAGCTTGAGGCTGAACATCTTGGTTATATTTTCTGTGCATCTTAGATTAGGTCTAAAGTATACTATATACTTTATTTCCTGCTTCTAATTACTTTGAAATACAATTTGTTTGAATGTAACATTGATAGTTAATCTAGAATGTTTTTGTAACTACTGTAAATCAGTAGGTTAGTTTCAAAAGCTATTTTAATCTTCTAATTAAATTAACAGAGACATAATCAATCTTTTGAGAACCTAATCTAACCTTTACAATTTTAAAAATTCACTACAGTTTAAATTTGTTTTTAATTGGGGATTTTAGGAGAAATATTTTAATAGAACTTTTATTTGGAACTCAATTCCCCCCCCTTGAGTATCCACTCCGACCAACATTTGGTATCATGGGGAGATTTATTATTAAATGTTTTCGAAATACTCTGTTTTCCAACAGTTATTTTAGTTGTATCTTAAATATCTTAAATTTCTGTTATTTCTAAATTTTATCTCTTTAAATATATTTTCTAAAATCGAATTATAGACAGTATATTTGGAGGTGCTGCTACCAACCGGCCACCATTCTCTAATGGTACAAATTATGCTCAGTGGAAACTTAAAATGAAAATTCATTTGGAGAGTATGGGATTTGATATCTGGACTGCTATAGAAGCTCAATCTAAGATTCGAGAAACTGAAATAAATACTTGGGATAAAGCTACTAAGACTGCCTACAATAATAACTATAAAGCAATGAATTCTTTGTACTATGCTTTAGGTGATGAGGAACTTTACAGAATATCTTCTTGTAAAACTGCTTATGAAATTTGGGACACTTTGGCTATTTCCCATGAGGGAACAACCAATGTTAAAGAAATGATATTGAAAACATACACTATTAAATATGATAATTTTAAAATAAAGCGTGATGAACCCATTTCTGACATGTATCTCAGGTTCAATGATATTTTCAACACTATGATCTCTCTTGGAAAAGTTGTTCCTACAAATGATCAGATCATGAGGATATTAAGATGTCTTCCAGACAAGTGGAGAAGCACATCAGTTTCAATTAGAGAATCATGTGGTATTGTTACTTTTCCCTTAAGTAATTAATTGGTAAGATTATTATTTATGAAGAATAACTCAAAGTGAATAAGGAAGAAGATGATGAACCAAAAAGGAAGTCAGTGTCTTTTAAGTCTACCGCCTCGAGGACAAAGGACAAGGAGAAAGTACACATACCAACTAAAAGCTTATCAAGTCAAAGTTCATATTCTGATAGTGATGATGATATGGCTAAGATATCCAGAAGATTTAATAAGTTCTAAAGGAAGAAGAAATTCTTCAGAAAATCAAATTACAATGTAAAATACGATAACAAACGTCATTGGAAGAAGGACTAGAAAAAGCCTGATAAGTGTGGTGAGATTGTCTGCTATGAATGTAAAATGAGAGGACATGTGAAAGCAGACTGTCCAAAATTAAAGTTCAAAAAGAAATATGACTACAAATACAACAAGTATAAGAAAGCTACGAAAGCAACCTGGAGTGATTCAGAAGACAAGACAAGTAAATCTGATGATTCTTACTCTGAAAAGAATCATTCTAACATGTGTTTTATGAAAAACACATCTGAGGTAACATTGGATAATCCTACTTTAAATTCATATTATTATGGAGTTGATTCTAATTCTAAATCTGAACATTTGTCTAGTGAAGAGTTATTTGAATACTATAATATGCTAGAAGAAACATGTAATTAATTGAAGGACAAGTATTAGACCTTGAAGAAACAGCATGCTCTAACCAGCTCTGTAAAATCTGCACTTGATGTAAAGAAGGAAAAGAATGCTCAATTGCTGAAGGAAAATACTGAACTGAAACTGTCTAATGGGAAATTATGGAAGGACTTAGAAAAATTCACAAATGGAAAATATACACTTACTCAAATGCTTGGAAAACAAGTGGGAACAAAATATACCAGTGGAATTGGCTATCATCTTAGAAAAAGATAGATTACTAAAAATAGATTTATTTCTAAATCTGGATAGAATGCTACTAGTTCTAGTTCTGTAAATTCATATGATTCAACTAGTTATTCATTTGGTTTTCGATCACATAATGTATTTCTTCCAAAATATATCGATTCTGTAAATTATTTGAGACCCATAAAGAAAATTTGGGTACATAAAGCTTTGATTTCTAACCTGTCTGGACCCAAGAAAATCAGGGTACCAAAATAATTTTCTATTTAAATTTATTTTGTAGGAAACCTGATTTAAGAGTTCTCAAAAGAAGGTATGGTACTTGTACAGTGGATGCTCAAGGCATATGACTGGAGATTACTCATGATTCAGGATTTTAATCAAAGTTGATGGAGGAAATTTCTCCTTTGGTGATAATTATAAAGAAAAAAATCATCAGCCTAGGCCGGATTGGTAACACTGATTCTGTTTTAATTTCCAAAGTTTTATTTGTTGATGGATTTAAATATAATCTGTTGAGTATTTCATAGCTGTGTGATGATGTTTTTAATGTTAAATTTAAAAATGATTCATGTAATGTCTTTAATTCTAAAAATGTTTTAGTATTTTCTGTTTTGAGAAATGAAAATTTCTATAATGTTGATTTGAATTATTTAGCTCAGAAAAACATTACTTGCTTAAATGATTTTCATAAAGAGTCATCGCTATGGAACATGAGATTAAGACATTGCAACATCCATTCACATAGATAACTGACTAGGAAAAATGTAGTTAGAGACCTACCTAAACTTGAGTTCCCAACAGACAAAGTTTTTAATCTTTGTCAAAAGGGAAAGCAACATAAAGTTTCTTTAAAATTAAAGAAATAAGTTTCAACTTCTCAACCTCTCGAGTTAGTTTACATGGATTTTTTTGGAACTTCTAGAGTTTCTAGATTAAATGCAAAGCACTATGTCTATGTCTTACTAGATGACTATTCTAGATATACATGGGTATAGTTTTTAGCTCACAAAAGTGAATCTTGTTCTTTATTAAATACTCCAACTCTGTAGAGAACCTTGGTGGACTTAAGATTAAGACCCTGAGACGTGATCATGGTCATGAGTTTGAAAATCATGATTTTGAATCTTACTACTCACATAATGGTTATAGTCACAACTTTTCTACCCCTAGAACACCTCAGCAGAATGGTGTAGTAGAAAGAAGAAATAGAACCCTTCAAGAAATTGCAAGGACCATGCTTAATGGGTATGACCTGCCAATTTACCTTTCAGTGGAAGCTGTAAATACAACTTTATATATTATTAATAGAGTTTTGATCAGACCTACTCTCAAGAAAACTCCTTATGAGCTTTGGAACAATAGGAAACCAAAGGTTAATTACTGCAGAGTTTTGGTTGCAATGTTTTTATTCTCAATACAAAGGATAATAATGACAAGTTTTCTTCCAAAAGTGATGAAGGAATTTTTCCCAGTTATTATTTAACTAGAAAAACATATATAGTCTTTAAAAAAATAACCAAATGTGTGGAAGAATCTGTTCACATCAAATTTTATGAAACTGATCCACATGAACCTAAGTCTTCTATTGAAAATCTTGAAGAGGACTTGTCTGCTCTAGACGTTAATAATAAGACCAAAGAACCTGCTGTAAAGACATCCAGTTATGGAAACATTCCAGAACCTTCTTTTGTTGCACCCGAACCTACAGATGAACCTAAAATTTCTATTCCTACCTTTACTAGATTAACTAGGATTCTAAAGAATCATCCTTTGGATGCAGTTGTTGGTAATCTTTATTGAGGGACACAGACTAGAGCTTCTCTAAGAAACCAGGTTTAACATCAAGCTTTTCATTCACATCTAGAACCTAAAAATATCAGTGAAGTAATCAATAATGACTTTTGGGTAATGGAAATGCAAGAAGAATTAAATCAATTTGAAATATACAAAGTCTGGGAAATAGTTGACAGACCTAAGGACACTTTGACCATAGGCACTAAATGGGTTTTTAGAAACAAAGTTGACGAGTCTGAAAATATAGTTAGAAACAATTCTAGGTTAGTTGCACAAGGGTATAGTCAAGAGAAAGGAATATAATATGAGGAAACCTTTTCACCTGAAGCTATATTAGAAGCCATTAGGATCTTACTGGCCTAGCTGCTCATCTGAATTTCAAGTTATATAAAATGGATGTCAAAAGTGCTTTTCTAAAAGGTTTTATAATTGAAGATATTTTTGTTGAACGACCACCTAGATTTACAAATCCTCATTTTCAAAATCATGTTTTTAAACTTTCTAACGCTTTATATGGTTTAAAACAAGCTACAAGAGCTTGGTATGATACACTTAGTAATTTTCTTATTCTAAAAGGTTTTACTACAGGTATTTCTGATCCAACTCTTTTTATTAAAAGAATTTCTAAAGATGTTTTTATAGTACAAATCTATGTTGATGATATTATTTTTGGATCTTTTAAAAATTATTTATGTACTGATTTTTCAAAGAGTATGCAAAATGAATTTGAAATGAGTTTAATGGGAGAACTCAAATATTTTCTTGGATTTCAAGTTTTTCAAAATTAAAATTGTATTATTTTGAATCAAAGTAAATATACAAAGGATCTTTTAAAGTACTTTCATTTGGATAGTATTAAGGAAAGTGATACTCCTATGAGTATTGTCTCTAAATTAGATGTAGATGAAACTGGGAAACCAGTGTATCAAACAAATTACAGAGGTATGATTGGAAGCTTACTTTTATTTACTACTAGTCGACTAGATATTAGGTTTAGTGTGTGTATGTGTGGAATATTTTAGGATAATCCAATAGAATCTCATTTACTTGCTGTTAAAATAATTTTCAAATATCTTAAACATAATGTAAATTTAGGTTTGTTTTATCCAAAAGATCAATCTTTTGAATTAATGAGTTATTCAGATGCATACTTTGCTGGGTGCAAGTTGGATAGAAAAAGCACATCTGGAACATGTCATTTATTGGGAAAATCCTTTGTATCTTGGTGTAGTAAGAAATAGAATTTTGTCACTTTTTCTTCTGCTGAAGAAACTTATATAGATACTGGTAGTTTCTGTCCACAAATTTTTTGGATGAAACAAACTATTTTGGACTATGGATATGATTTTAAGCATCAATAAACGGTGATAACACAAGTGCAATTAAAATTTCAACGAACCCTGTATCCCACTCTAGGACCAAACACATTGATGTAAGGCGCTACTTTTTGATAGATCATTACCAAAAAGGTGATATCAATCTTGAATTTATAGGTATTGAATATCAATTAGCTGACATTTTCACCAAACCATTAAGTTCAGATAGGTTAAGTTACATTAGACATGAGTTAGGAATAATTAACCTTGACCGGTAGAAACCGCACTGGTATAACTCACTGGTATGAAACCTAACTGTTATACCTCACCTATATAAAACCTCACTGTTATACCACACCGGTATGAAACGTCCTTGTTATACCTCACTGGTATGAAACCTCACTATTACACCTCACTGGTATGGACCTCACTATTAGTGGACCTCACTGATAGATAAACATCACTGTTAGGAATTCTCACCGGTATACCCTACCGTTATGTATGCGTTGTTTTAAACTTCTATCTGTCACCAGAATCGGTATAATTTATACTTTACATATTTTATTTCAATTATTTATTTTATGATTCCTAAATGATAAAACTATGTCCTAGTTACTTCTCAATCCATCGAACCTTTCCTTTACCCTCAATCCTTAGCTACGGGTGGCTCTCGGCTACGGGTGGCTCTCGGCTACGGGTGGCTCTCGGCTACCGGTCGCTCTCGGCTACTGGTAGCTATCTCCAACCGGTGGATCTCATCTACCAGTGGCTCTCGACTACCAGTTGCTCTCAGCTACCCCCACGGGTTTTCCAGTAGCGCCCCCTTTTTGCGCAAATTAGTTTTAAACCACGTTTTGACCCGTTTAAGCCTATTTTAAACCCCATTAATGCCCATTAATGGCGTTTAAATTAAATTATTGGTGAGGAACCCTCCTTAAATGAAAAAAAATGAGGTGTGAGTCGGTTTAAACTGCACCAAAAAGGTGGGGACCTTTTAAGTGGCGTGTGGGGTGCCCCAGCCACGTGGTCAACCCACGATCCCACTTCTTACGTGGTTTCGAGTTTTTCCCCATATCTTAAATGTCCCGGGGACGCTGTATATCAGCCTTTATAACCTAAATCACTTCTCCCTACGTTTCTTTTTCTCGATCACCCTTTTCTTGGAATACCCTTCCTCCTGAAGACCCCACGAAGTTTTCCTTGATCATGTTCTGTGGAATTCCTGCTACTCAAACAAGGACTTAACGTCGATCAATGATCAATCAGTTAGGGATCTCACCTTCGCCTCTCCATTCTATTTATCATGTGGGGCGGTCATGCTTTTGTCTCTTGTGGAAATTGACAAAACCCAGCTTAATGAAGATAATGAACGGAACTTTAAGGAATAAAAAGGGGGTAATCGATGTCGTGTTGTGCTCTTTTATTGTTGATGTGTGTTGTGAATTATACGGGCCTATGCTCACTGAAAATCATGGTCGTTTGTGGTGTTTCTATGTGCACTGATGAACCTCTGTATTCCTGGATGTTTAAATAATGGCAACATGGAATTGGTTAATTACATATACTCAGTTAAATAAATTGAATGCAACCATGATTAACCCTTTTTTGTGATAACCCCAGTTAAAGCACAGTGGAATTGAAACCCAAGGAGTGTTTTAAATATTTTAAATCTGAATATACATGCATGGGCCTACCTTATGGTTTTCTTGGATGGGATCCCCAATTGTTATACTTTTACTGGTTGTGAATCTGAGGCTGTGGGGGGTTACTCTTCTTATATCACGAATTGGGGTGGAATCCTCTGTTGTTGAGAAACTGTTGACTTCTGGAGTTTGGGGACAGGAGGCTATGTCTCGAGGTTGTTTTTTTCAGTACTTTGAGGAATATCACTTGATACCTATTTTGTTGTGACTTCACAAGAGAACTAGGTGTGAATGATTAAATTACATGATTTTTTTCCTTTCTGCCGATTTTGTTGTTTCATCTGGGAATGTACATGTTAGTTTCCCAGTAGTGAAGGGATTAACTCATACTAAACTTTTATGAATGATAACTTGAACAGGGGAACTGGGAACTGTTTTTTGTGTGCCTGTTTTCTGAGGCAGTAGTGCTTGTGCACCTACTTGTATCTGTTTGAGGAGTTGTAGGTTGTTCTGTGTGTTGATATCTATATATATATGTATAATTTTATGTTTTGTGTTTAGTCGCACCCCAACCGCGTTAGGAAATTAGTGTCGAACACCCCATTTCATGGGGAAGGGAGTTTTCCCCTAGTTACTCTCCTTCCTGCTCCCACTTCCCTTGGCTGTGATGGCTGGAGGTGACCTTACACCCAAGATTCTTCGAGCAGGTTTTGATTGGTGTGTTGTTAGCCCAGGTGTTTTCAGGAAGGGGTTCTAGTTATGGTTTGTTTTCCCAGGTGTCTTCGGGATGATGCCCAGGTGTGTTCGGGCAGGGATTCCTGGTTGTGAGGCCCAGGTGTGTGCGGGTAGGGATTGATGGTTGTGATTCCTAGGTGTGTGTGGGCAGGGATGTGTGGTTGTGAGGCCTAGGTGTGTGCGGGCAGGAAGAGCATGGTAGCATCAGGAAGTTTTCCATTAGGGATGAGCAGCTAGAAAGTGGGGGAAATGGTGGTGCGGGGTACCCAAACGTTCTATTCTTTTAATATTACCTTACTGCTTGTGTTTTTTGGTGAGCATGGCTGGTGAGGTGGGATGGATAGACTCCTTGATAGATGTTGGTTTCTCTACTTCTCAGGGGACTTTAGTACATCTCCCCACTTGTGCATGAGAGCTATAGGTTTTTCCTATTGGGTATACTTTGTATGCTCACCCTAAGTTTACATTCATGTTTCCAGGAGGACTTTGGAGGCCGTGCGGGACCTTACTAGTCTGGAAGTTGGAGTTTCTGTTGGTCGCTGTTGTTTTATGCTTCGCCTTTTCTTTTCCTGTTGGTTTGTACTTTAGAGTTCTTGTACCTTGTTCAGTTTTATTATTAAAATATGCATGTGGTTTGGTTTTCTTTTGAGTTTTCTATACTTGGTGGTGTTTGGTGTGGACTCATTCTTTCTCCCAATATTCGTTAACAAAAAGGTAAATGCCTCCCATATTGTGAAAATGTTACACCCTTGGTGCTAGTCTCCACTCCGGGGCCTACTAGAGGCAGGACTCGGGGGTCATTATCTTGTCTTCAACTTGAAGAAGGAAGGGCGGTGGGCTTTGTCTCCCCTTCCATCATCTTGCCGAAGGTGGGTCCTGACAGAATGGTATCAGAGGGAGGTTTGGGGATATGATGGAGTCTGGAGTTAGGCACATTGAGGATTTCATGGGATGGTAGGGCAACAATGTTAGGTGATCTTAGTTCTTGAAATTGGCCAGGGAGGACCAGCTAGGACACTGGATTTTAGGGCCCCTCATGATCCGATGCAAGGACTCTGATCCCATCAAATAACCATTTGAGACTACATTTATTACAGGGTAGAGACCCTAGGGAAGGTACATGCATCATACTGATTGTGTTTTTTTTTGATTTGGGCACCTTGGGGAGAAAAATTTAATAATAATAATAATAATTCCCTTGCTACTCGGGCTTAGGAAATCCTTTTTTAACTTGCAGTTATGGAACTCGGACGTTACCCAAGAGCTACCCGGGTGGTTGAGGCCCAGCGGATCAAGGTAGTTGACCAGCAGAGGGTTGATCGAGATGAGGAGGACGACTTGTGGTAGAGGACTCTACGCTCCTTCCAGCGACAAACCCTCGAGAAGTATGAGGGCATCATTTATAAATCAGTAACGGAGGGATGGCTCGAGGACCTAGCCATCATCTTCTCTTTAATCCGTGCTCCGAGAGAGTAATGGTTTCCTTTGGACTTCAATCAGCTGAGATGAATAGTGCGTCAGTGGTGGATGCTTTTCCTGGGAGAGAAGACAGAGGCAGAGGTTTCATGGGCCAGTTTTGAGAAGGAATTTCGTGAGGAGTTCCTCTCCTCTACGGCAAAGGCTGAGAGAAGACAGGAGTTGCTCTCCCTTAATCAGGGAAGCATGTCAGTTAGGGAGTTGGGGATCAAGTTCAAAGATCTCTTACACTTTCCCCGGATCTCTTTCCAGATGAGGAGTTTCGGGCAAGACAGTTTGAGGAGGCACTCCGTCCTTCTCTTCAGTACGCTATCACTCCCTTCACTCTTCCGACATACCTAGCAGTACATAAGAAGGTCGAGATAGTAGAGAGGATGCACTTGAAGGGAGGGACACCATGACAAGGGAACCAACTGAGTTCATCAAAGGGAAAGGCAGTCAGTAGCAGGTCTCCAGCGATAGGGCCTTTCAGGTTCTGACAAGCAGAATTTAGGCCTCATCAGTTCCAGTCCCGAGCTTCTGGACCTTTCCCTTTTCCCATAAGACTAGGAACAAAGTGTTTCTCTTGCAGAGTTTTTTGTCATGTCTAGAGCAGGTGTCAGACTCGAGCTCCACATGGTGGGGGTGGACAATTTCTGCACCCACCTCAGCAGCATCTGTTGCCGGCAAGGCCTTTTCAGCAGCAGCAGCAGCAGGCCCCTGGCCCTCCGAGGGACAACATTGAGGGAGGAGATCAACACCAGGGTGCTCCTCAGGGACCTCGACCCAGGCGCGGTCAGGGAGGTGGTCGACAACATCGAGGAAGAGGAGGTAGGTTTGGACAGTTGAACGCTGCAGAGTTGGTAGCACAGACGGGACTAGAGGTCGTGCGAGGTACGATCAGTTTATTCAGTACTCTTGTTTCTACCTTGTTTGACTCGGGAGCTTCACACACCTTCGTTACGCCAAAATTAGACCATTCTCTGGATCTGGATGCTGAGAGACTTTTTGTGCCCCTAGTGTTGAGAACACAAGTTGGGGGTCAGGCCAGCGTATCTTACTTCTTCTGGGGATGTAGACTGATGTTGGGACCGTATCAGTCCAGTGGAGAGCTTATTAATATGTAGATGCAACAATACGATGTCATTCTAGGCATCGACTGGTTATTATATGTGCATGCCATCATCAACTGCTATCGGAGAAGGATTTAATTATCTAAAGGGGATGGATCGCGTATGGATTTTTTTGGGGAGCAGAGTTATCAAGAGGGTAGTCGATAGGTGGAGCCACTCCTTTCTACGCTGAACAGGATATCAGTAGAATCGGTGGATGCAGGAATGATGGATGTCCCAGAGGTCGTAAGATAATTCCCTGATGTCTTTCCCGATGAAGTTGTGACTCTACCCCCTCAACATGACATTGAGTTTAGGAATGACTTATATCCTAGTGCTCGCCCGATATCGATGGCTCCTTATCAGATGGCACCTTCTGAGTTGCGGGAGTTGCAGATTCAGATTGACGATCTGATGGAGAAGGGATTTGTTCGACCCATCGTGTCGTCATGGGGTGCTCTATTTTTGTTCGTAAAGAAGGCAGATGGTAGTCTACGACTATGAATAGACTATCGAAGGTTGAATCAGGGGATGATCAAGAATCATTACCCCCTCCCGAGGATAGACGATCCCTTCGACCAGCTGAGGGGAGCGGGTTGGTTCTCTAAGATCGATCTGCGGTCTGGATACCACTAGTTGAGAGTGAAGGAAAGTGATATCTTGAAATGGATTCCAGGTGAAGATATGGACACTTTGAGTTTGTGGTCATGTCAGTTGGCATTACAAATGCACCAGCTATGTTCATGAACCTCATGAACTCTGTTTTCTGAGAGTTTCTGGACCAGTTGGTTGTGGTGTTCATCGATGACATCCTTATCGACTCAAGATCAAAGGAAGAGCATGTTGAACATCTTAGGGTGGTTTTCAGAGTCCTTCGACACCACCACCATTATGGGAAACGGTCTAAGGGCAAGTTATTAATGCAAGAGGTATATTTCCTTGGACACGTAGTGCCTCATATGGGAATAAAAGTAGACCCGTCGAAGATCGAGGAAGTCATTTCATGGGAAGAACCCAAGAACGTAGCAGAACTTCTTAGTTTCCTGGGTTTGGTGGGCTATTACCAGAGGTTTTTTCCCAAATTCTCTCGAGAGAACCTCCATTGACAGGTTTGACTAGGAAAGACCAGGACTTCTTATGGAGCCACCAGTGCCAGACAACTTTTGTCTACTTAAAGGAGAAGCTGGTTAGTGCTCCAATACTCAGATTACCAGAGGAAGGGGTGTTGTTTGAAGTGTTTTGTGATGATTTTGGCCTTGGGTTAGGATGTGTGCTGATGCAGTAGTAAGGATTCATCTCTTATGGGTCTAGGCAGTTATGTCTTCATAAATGTAACTATGACACCCACGATCTGGAGCTTGCAGCAGTGGTTTTCGCATTGATGTTGTGGCGGCATTATCTCATTGGATAGCGCTTTGTGGTCTTCTCATATCACAAGAGCTTGCATTATATCTTTTCCCAGTGAGATCTGAACTTGAGGCAGTGGAGATGGGTCGAGTTCCTCCAAGATTAGGACTTAGGGATCTCTTATACTGAGGGAAAGGGAAATTTTGTGGCTGATGCCCTAATAAGGAAATCCACTAAAGAAGTAGTTAGGGAATCTACAGATGCTTAGAGAGAGATGGAAGAGTTAATGGCCTTGCATTTGGTTGCAGGGGTGGAAGGTGGAAGAGGTTGTCTGTTTCAGATGACTGTTGTTCCCTCCTTAGTGGTGTAGGTGGAAGAGTCTCAGTGGGGGGACATGGAGGTGGAAGTTATGCGGGATCATGTTTATCAGGGAAATGATCCTAAGGGATGGTCAGAGGATGGTCAGCATCAGATGCTTTTCTATGGAAGGCTTTTCGTTCTAGAGATGATGCGTAAAGGTGTTCTCTGTCAGTTCCATGGATCGGCTTTAGCGGTATATCCTGGGGTCTCAAAGATGTACCATGGCCCGAGGAGACAGTTTTGGTGGCCCAAGGTAAAGTGGGTGGTGGCAGAGTTTGTGGAAAAGTGCCTCGTGTGTCATCATGTTAAGGCTGAACACCGTTTTCTTGTAGGGTCGTTACAGCCGTTAGATGTTCCCGAGTGGAAGTGGGATGATATATCGATGGAATTCGTCACATGGCTACCCAGGGCACAGGGAGGCAATGATGCCATCTGGGTAGTGGTGGATCGGTTGACAAAATCAGCACACTTCTTGGAGATTATGGAGTCATGTCCGGTGAGCACCTTAGCCCAGAGGTCTGTCGATGAGGTGGTGCAGTTGCATGGGATCACGAGATCTATTGTCTCCGATCGAGACATGAGGTTTACCTCATGAGTCTGGAGGGGATTACATCATGCCTTTGGCCCCCAGCTATGCCTTAGCACTACTTTCCACCCTCAGATAGATGGGAAAATAGAATAAACAATCCAGACGTTGGAAGACATGTTGCGGGCATGTGTTCTGGATTTTGGGGGATCATGGGAACGACACTTGCCTCTTGTGGAGATTGCTTATAACAATAGCTTACACTCCACTATTGGTATGACACCATTTGAGGCCTTGTATGGAAGGTCATGTCATTCACCCGTTTGCGGGATAGAGATTGGGGAGGCAGCTGTTCTTGGGCCAGAAGTGGTGCAGGGAACCACTGAGAAGGTTCAACTCGTGCGTGAGAGGATGAAGGCAGCCCAAGACTGGCAGATGTCTTATTTCGATCGTTGGAGGAGGACCTTTTAGTTTAAGGTTGGGAATCATGTGTTCTTGGAGGTTTCTCCTCGACATGGACGGCGAAGGTTTGGGAAGGGGAGTAAGCTCTCCCCTAGGTTCATGAGACCTTTCAAGGTGTTGGGATGAGTTGGTAAGGTGGCGTATCATCTGGCATTGCCACCTCAGATAGAGAAAGTTCACAACGTCTTTTGTAACACCCCAAGCTTCCACGGTATGCTTCTCTTTGAATAAAACAGTAGCGTGTGTTGTACGCAACTTCGAGTTCTAACACACACCACGACCAATCAAAGTAGACGTTATGAATAGTAATACCTAATTTTTAAAATTTTAGAAAATTTATCTCTCAAAATGGACTTCATTTTTGGATTCGGAGTATCGAATTTAGCCTAAGGTGATTTTTTGGTACTTTTCGGATAACTTTAATATTTTGATGAATAGTGAAAATTACTAAATTTTAATTAAAAACAACTTTTTTAATCAAAATAATTATTAGTGATAAATTATGAATTTGAGTGGTTTTAAAGTATATTTAGAATATATTTTTACCATTTAATACAATTTTTTTCATTGTACATAATTTCAAAATTAAACCAGACATAAACAAGTATCAATCTCTTGATAGTTATTATATCTTAAAAACACGCTTTTTGTTTTCACAGCGAGAATTAATTTTAAATTAATTTCTGCCACTTCTGTGTTTTGAATTTGGAAAAATTGATTTCATATTTGGAATCAGGATGTAAAAATTGTGTAAATGGGAAACTTTTATTTTTAGACATTTTGAATAATTATTTCGGTAAATATTTTATTTACCATGGTTAAAGGGTAAATCTGGTAAATGAGGGTTAACATATTATATTATAATAATACTAAATTACCATACAACGTTTCCTAACCTTATTGGTGGATACATGTCCGACCATGGGCATCTTTGGGTCGATTATGGGACCCCATGGAGCCACTTGTAGGTGATAGGGACACTTTATTTTAAATAAGTTAAAATAAATACAAAAATGACACAAGCATATATCTTTTAGAAAAACAATTTTTACATAGTATTATATATGTTGGATTTTAGACTATAAATATTCATTATAAATATAAAAATATTTCATAAATAATTATATTTTTTTTATAATTTTTAGACCATAAATAAGTTAATTTATTTACGACACAATGATGATGCAGTAATTACCATAATAGTGAAAAATTAAAATAATCGATATTATAAATACCCAAATAAATATAATTTGAGACTTTTTATGAATTAAAATAATTTTCAAGGATAATATGACATATTAGAATTTATTTAATTGAATTTGTTCGAAGTAATCATTCTATTATGATTTTTACAAAAGTCAATTATTTAATAGTGTCAAAATTGACATAAAAGTGTTTTTAAAACAAATATTATATTATTAATTGATATTAAATTCCTAAAAATCTATGGATTGACCAAGATACTTATATCATGATATTTTTATCATTAGTGGACCACTTGGGGGTCTATTGGATGTATATAGTATGTATATTAACTATATAATACAAAAATACAGAGTGACATGGTAAGTGTCAAACTAATTAACTAAAAGTTAAAACTAAAAGATAAGGTTAATATAATGACCCAAACCACTCTAAATTCTATTGGTTGAGTGTTTTTAGACCCATCCCCACCTTAACCTTTAAATAATCCACCTTGGAGCTTTTAGAAACCTAATATTAATTTATTATAAAATAATATTTCTAGCTTTTCCAAAGGTGCCCCTCACCCCTCTTATAAAAGAACACCCACCTTTCTCATTAATTCACACCTTCAAAGCCTTTTGGTTCAGCCAAAACCTGCCCAAATACTCTATAAACTTCTCTAACTTTATATTAGAGGCCTTCCTTTAGTCAGAAAACCATCGTATGGATCCCTTTTGGTCAAATAAAAAGGAAGAACCCGAAGAACAGGTAATGATTTCACCACCCTTTTTCAGGTTCCTTTCTTCTTACACTTCTTATTTATTTGTTATTACCATTCTAAAATCATTAATCTAGTATCTCCTATATAATTTAATATTATTATTAATATTTTACAACCATATTCATTATTCTATCCATCCTTTTAATGACATGTCACCATACGTGCGTACTTACGGCTTACCGTCTCCACGTCGTGGTGTAATTGTTATTCAATATATTATTATTTGGATGGGTATAATAATGGTTTCTAATTCATGGAAATAATAAATATAACATGATAATGATTCTGTATATGTGATATACCATCGAATTATATATTATTTTAATATCAGAAGAATTATATTTTCGCTCGTGCATACGTATGGATTACCGTCTCCACGACTTGATGAGATTCATTTCCAAGTTCACCATTCATCGATGATTATAAAAATATATATTACTAATAAGTATGTAATATATGAAATAATAATGCTACTAGATATATATATATATATATATAAGGATTTATGTACTTACATATACCTTATTCACTTACTTCTGTTCAATACTATCTAAAAACCGAAACAGCGTTTATGCGTACGTACGGACTACCGTCTCCATAAACGGTGTTTTCCATTTCATATATATGTCTATTATAAATATTTATATTCTAAATATATATGATATATTTATCATGTTTTATATTCTGGAAGTATTTAAATCATTATCTAAGTGATACAACCAAGAGTCAGAAGTTAAAACACGTACGATAAAGAAAGTGATTATTACCCGAAATGTTAACTTAAAATGGAAATTATTATTAAATGGGTAATATAAAGTTATAAATGAATCATGTATGATATCATAAATATTAATATGGTTTTGATATAATTTAATAACATACTACCATCTTCTTACAATAGGTTAAGCGTACCGTCGACTAAAGGAAAATGAAAGGTAAGGGGTTTTCATCTCACTGCTTATTCCCGTGAGATTCAAGCCATATTGCCACTATTACCTTTTGTGTGGTGTATGTACTGCCCATAATTTTATTATTTTTGTAATAAAATTTAATTTATGTTTATTTACATATTCATTGTATGATACCTCTTTCATGTGTTGTATGATTCGTAAGTTACCAAATTGGTAAGGGTTAATTCCTCAATCTCATCATTTTCCGAAATTGTTTATGTGTAAGTAATTACTAGGACATTTTTATCATCCATGTCCATTTATCATAAAAATGATTTCAAAATGAATATTTTAAGGATTTTGAAAGGTATTCTTTATCAAGATCAAAATTTCAAATGGTTTAAAGATTTATCTTTCTAAATCTTCTCAATTAATGTCTATGTTTTCAAAATGTTTTTAAGGATTTATTTATATGGACATGAATGTTTTGAAATTATAATTCTTTTCAAAAGTTTCAAAGTGTTATGGGACACGTTGATTAAAAAATCTCTTTTAAAATTACATCCTTTATAAATGTGTGACTTTTAAATGATTTTACAAAGAGGATATTTCTCTCAAAACAAATTTACTCATCATTTGATGGATTTTAAGCTCATTTGAAGTTGATTTATTGTACAAAACTTATATTTAAGGTTTTGTGATATGTTTGACTGTGGAAGTGTTATTTTTAGACCACTAATGGTTTATGGAGAACGTATTTACATTTCGTATGCTAGTTTTAATACGAAGGTTTATGTTATGTTTAAACCTTTTTATATGGAAATGCATTGAACTTAATATGCGACGGGTGGAGCCCGATATAGCTCTTCAATGCATCGGTAGGTCTGATAAGACAAACTAGTGTCTTGTAATAAGGCCTTTACAAAATCTTATTTGTAGTCTTGGCACGAGGCCTGGGATATGTGGTTATGATAGTCTGGCATTATGCATTCCATCATTATGAAAGTGGTTAGTGATATTGCATGTGATTATTTGATTAGTAGAATATCCATGTGAATAAGTAAATGGAATCATTTCATTTTATTTCTTCCATATTATGTTGAATTTCATGTTTAAAAGGTTTTTGTTTTTGTTTTATACATTGCCTTAAATGTTTATGCTTATTTTTGAAAGTTTCCGCTATATTGCTTACCCTTACTAAGCATTTGAGCTCACCCCTTTCTGTGTTTTACTTTTCCCAGGATTCCAAGAAGTGTAATGTGATTGATATGCAGGATTAAGTCAAGGGAATAATGTCATTCATAAATTTTAGTTATGTTGTTTTGTACGTCTTAAAGTGCAAATGTAATATTCCTGTATGTGATCTATTTTTCCAAGACTGCTAAACTGATCGGTCCTTCGGGACTTGATTCCTTGTAATCATGCCAATGTATTAAAATAATGCACCGACTCTGGGTAACTAGGGTCGGGGCGTTACAGTTGGTATCAGAGGAAGTTTAGAAATAACCTTGGAAACTAGATTTATATAAACTCTGATTTGAGAATGTAGCCCTAAGATAGAATTTGATTATTAGTATAGAAGAACTTCCTAGAATTTTGGTATTGTAGAGATTTTGTGAGTTTTCTGAGCAATACTTCACTGTCTGGATACGAGCAGGTAGAGGTGGCTCTAGCATAGATGTACCTACGGGTAAAACCCGAAAAGACCACTTTGATCTAGACTCTAATGAGAACTAGTGCACGAAAACGGGCCTTGCTGCACTCTTGGTTACGACACTCTTGGGGGATATGCTTAGGATAATTCTCATTTTCTTTACAAACCATTATGAAGGGATTATGAGTATATACTCACTCAAAGAAAACATTTTTATGATTATGGATTATATCCATAAACTGTTCAATTTGTGTTAGGTATTTTACAAGTTTGTTTATTATTCAATGAAATTCATAAACTGAACTAGTTTATGCTATTGTATAGAAATGGCGCCCAGTAGAAGGAATGTAAACCCCCATAATACGTATGATCTGAAGAGTAAGAAGGATCATAACTTTCTTGGTCCTATGCCAGAATTTAGAAGGGAAATAGTTTCCCACGTATTATCATCATATGAAAAAATAGTATCATGTGTTGATAAGATGAGTAAAGAATTCTCGGAGTCCTATGGCTTTGAAGGGAAGCAAGAGAAGAAAAGGATGGAAGAGAGAAATATGGATAAAGGGAAGAGGGAAAAGATGAATTATCCCATATGTGATAACTGTGGGAATAAAAACTCTTGAACTTTCCTGAATGGAATGGGAGTTTGTTATAGGTGTGGTGGAAAAGGGCACAAAGTACGTGACTATATGGGTAAGAAAATGTTTTCAAATGTACAATGATTCATTTTTAAGGAGTTTGGACACTACGCGAACCAATGTCCCAGTCATTAGACTATGCCGCAAATGATACTATTGGATAATAATCAAGTTATGATACTACCACAGATGATGAGGAATGACTAGTGTTCTTATGTTGTTATTTTATAATTATTTCATTTAAGTGTTGTATCAATGATGTTCTGGAAACAAATAAGAATTATATTACAGTAATATTTAATTAAGGATTTCAGATTTTATGGTACTAAGAAAAGTGACTCTACAACGAGTTAAATTTTTTTGGAAATTACATGGTTGGAGGAAAGATAAACCTTAATATGGTCCTAATATTGAGGTAGTGATTTTGGAATAGGAGATGGTTGATTTTGGAAATTCAGGATGTTGCAGCGTTGTAAAAGAATATATGAGGAAGGCGTTCACATGTTATTACCTGGAAAAAAGGATCCCCATTATATTTAACTTACTTTTAAATTTTGGACTGTGAGTTTGTATAATAGTTTTTTGGATAAGTCTAATGGTTGGAATGGATTGAGTTTGGAAGGTTATTTTTTTGGATTTTTATAAAAGGACAATACGCAGACCGTGTGACGACCTGTCGTGTCAGAAAAAGCTGCGAGAATCGAACCCACAACCATAGTGCAATTGGGATTTATCGACTACCATTGTGCTACATGAAGTTCCTGGATGGTATAATGTAGTTTCTTTACATAAAGGGTCTCATATGTGAATTATAAATTCATTATATTTGGAACCCTATATGATTAGGATAAATAGAGTATTTTTGAGTTTTATTATGTTTTGGGGTGAAAGATGAGTTTGTGGTAGAAATTTATTAATGGATAAAACACTAATTATAAAGTAAGTATATCTCCTTATGATCTTAGCCAATATCATAAATAAATTCCTCAACCTTAAGAAAAGGAACTTAGAACAAAAATGTTGTCCTAGATGGTACCTTATATCATCACTAATTTATGGCTTTAGGATTGTTGTCCTTTTCATAGCCATGTTTTATACCACTCTCCATCAGATAATTGATGGTTATATTTCTCTTCCATATCCATATTTTCCTACATGGAACCCTATTATGTGTTATTTTCAGTAATCTTCATAATTTTTACTCTTTATTTTAAATAGAGGCCTCATTAATTCATTTTTCAATGTGGGATTTCAACAAAGATATTTTTAAATGTCAAAAATGTGTGATCCTAATACCTTATGTTTTTTTGAACTGATGGTATTTTAAATCATCATAGATTGATGAATTTAAGGACCTCAATTTTAAACTTTTTTGTGATTGATGACCTTAATCACTACCTATAAATATTTTTGTTTTCCGCCAATTATATGTCTATAATTGCCACCAATGTCCTCCTAATCGAGATCAGAATTTTGTAGTGACCCTTTCATTTCGCTTTTCATCTTGTTAAGACTAAATTTTATTAACCAAATATCCAATGTGGATTTTTCCACAAAGATATTTTCTATTTTCAACATTTATTTTCAAAGAACAATATCAAATTGCGAGGATGCAATTTATTGAAGGAGGGGAGAATATAACACCCCGAGCATCCACAGTACGCTTCTCTTTGAATAATACAGTAGCAGGTGTTGTATTCATCTTCGAGTTCTAACACACACCACGACCAATCAATGTAGCTGTTATGAATAGTAATACCTTCTATTTAAACAAGTATCAATCTTTTGATAGTTATTATATCTTAAAAACACACTTTTTGTTTGGACAACGGGAATTATTTTTAAATTACTTTCTGCAAATTCTGTGCTTTGAATTTGGAAAAATGGATTCTATATTTGGAATCAGGATGTCCAAATTTTGTAAATAGGTAACCTTTATTTTTAGAAATTTAGAATAATTACTTCGGTAAATATTTTATTTACCATGGTTAAAGAGAAAATCTGGTAAATAAGGGTTAACAAAATAATATTATAATAATAATAAATCATCCTAAAACGTGTCCTAACCTTATTGGTGGATAAATGTCCGACCATGGGCATCTTTGGGTCGATTTTGGGACCCCATGGAGCCACTAGTAGGTGATAGGGACACTTTATTTTAATTAAGTTAAAATAAATACAAAATGACATAAGCATATATCTTTTAGAAAAACAATTTTTACATTGGGTTATATATGTTTTATTTTCGACTATGAATATTAATTAGAAAGATAAAACGATTTCATACATAATGATATTTTTGTTATAAATTTTAGACATTAAATAATATTATTTATTTATGACACAATGATGAAGTAGTAATTACCATAATAGTGAAAAATTCAAATAATCGATATTATAAATACCAAAATAAATCTAATTTGAGACTTTTAATGAATCGAACTAATTTTTAGGAATATTTGAAATATTAGGATTTATTTAATTAACTTTTTTTGAAATAATTATTTTGTTATAATTTTTACAAAAGTCATTTATTGAATAGTGTCAAAATTGACATAAAAGAGTTTTTAAAACAAATATTATATTATTAATTGATATTAAATTTCTAAAAATCTAAGGTTCGGCCAAGAGACTTATATCATGATATTTGTATCATTAATGGACCACTTGGGGGTCTATTGATTGTATATAGTAAGTTTATTAACTATACAATATAAAAATACAAAGTGACATGGTAAGTGTCAAACTAATTAACTAAGAGATAAAACTAAAATATGAGGTTAATATAATGACCCAAACCAGTCTAAATTCTATTGGTTGAGTTGTTTTAGACCCATAAGAACCTTAAAATTTAAATAATACACCTTTTAGCCATTATAAACCGAATATGTATTTATTATAAAATAATATTTCTAGCTTTTCCAAAGGTGCCCCTCACCCCTCTTAAAAAAGGACACTCCCCCTTCTCATTAATTCAAACCTTCAAAGCCTTTTGGTTCAGCCAACCCCTACCCAAATACTCTCTCAACTTCTCTCACTTCATTCTAGAGGCCTTACATTAGTCAGAAAGCCATCCTAAGGAG
The DNA here is from genome assembly GCA_963277665.1 of Viscum album. Taxonomy (NCBI): domain Eukaryota; kingdom Viridiplantae; phylum Streptophyta; class Magnoliopsida; order Santalales; family Viscaceae; genus Viscum; species Viscum album. Next base: position 1,479,651,624 of record OY728136.1, read on the forward strand.
CCCTTTTGATCAAATCAAAAGGAAGAACTTGAAGAAGAGGTAATGATTTCACCACCCTTTTTCAAGTTCCTTTCTTCTTATAATTCTTCATTACTTGTTATTACCATTATAAAATAATGAATACAGTATCTCCTATATACTGTAATATTATTATAAATATGGTACAACCATATTCAGTATTCTATCCATCCTTTGAATGACATGTCACAATAAGTACGTACGTAAGGCTTACCGTCTCCACTTTGTGGGGTAATTGTTATTCAATATATTATTATTTGGATGGGTATAATAATGATTTTTAATTCATGTAAATAATAAATATAAAATTATAATTATTCTTTATATATGATATACCATCTATATTATTTTAATATAAAAAGATTGATATTTTTGCTCGTGCATACGTACAGATTACCATCTCCACGACGCGATGAGATTCATTTCCAAGTTCACCATTTATCGACGATTATAAAAATATATATTACTAATAAGTATGTAATATATGACATAATAATGATACTGGAGATATATATATATAAGGATTTGTGTACTTACATATATCTTATTCACTTACTTCTGTTCAATACTATATGAAAACAGAAACAGTGTTTATGCGTACGTACGGACTACCGTCTCCATAAACTGTGTTTTCCATTTCATATATATGTCTATTATACATATTTATATTCTAAATAAATATGATATATTTATCATGTTTTATATTCTGGAATTATTTAAATCATGATCTATGTGATACAACCAAGAGTGACAAGTTAAAACACGTACGATAAAGAAAGTGATTATTACCCGAAATGTTAACTTAACATGGAAATTATTATTAAATGGGTAATATAAAGTCATAAATGAATCATGTATGATATCATAAATATAAATATGGTTATGGTATAATTTAATAACATACTATTATCTTCTTACAGGAGGTTAAACGTACCTTCGACTAAAGGAAAGTGCAAGGTAAGGGGTTTTCATCTCACTCTTTATTCCCATGAGATTCATGCCATATTACCACTATTACCTTTTGTGTGGTGTATTTACTGCCCATAATTGTATTCTTTGTGTAATACATTTTAATTTATGTGTATTTACATATTCATTGTATTATACCTCTTTCATGGGTTTTATGTTTTTTAAGTTACCAAATTGGTAAGGGTTAATTCCGCAATCTCATCATTATCCAAGATTTTTTATGTGTAAGTATTTAATGGGACATTTTTATCATCCATGTCCATTTTTCATAAAAATGATTTCAAAATGAAGATTTTAAGGATTTTGAAAGGTACTCTTTATCAATATCAAAATTTCAAATGTTTTAAAGATTTATCTTTCTAAATATTTTCAATTATTGTCCATGTTTTCAAAATGTTTTTAAAGATTTTTTATATGGACATGAATGTTTGGAAATGATAATTATTTTCAATAGTTTCAAAGTGGAATGGGACACATTGATTCAAAAATCTCTTTTAAAATTAATTCCTTTATAAATGTGTGACATTTAAATGATTTTACAAAAAGGATATTTCTCTCAAAAAAAATTTACTCATCATTTGATGGATTTTAAGCTCATTTGAAGTTGATTTATTATAAAAAAATATATTGAAGGTTTTGTGATATGTTTTACTGTGGATGTGTTATTTTTATACGATTCATGGTTTATGGAGAAAGTATTGACATTTCGTATGCTAGTTTTAATACGAATGTTTATGTTATGTTTAAACCTTTTCATATGGGAATGCATTGGAGTTAATATGTGACGGGTGTAGCCCAATATAGCTCCTCAATGCATCGGTAGGTCTCATGAGACAAACTAGTGTCTTGGCAAAAGGCCTTGACAATATCATATTTGTAGTCTTGGCACGAGGCCTGGGCTATGTGGTAATGATAGTCTGGATTTATGCATTCCATTATTATGAAAGTGCTTAGTGATATTGCTTGTGATTATTCGATTAGTAGAATATCTATGTGAATAAGTAAATAGAATTATTTCATTTTATTTCTGCTATATTATGATTAAGTTCAAGTTTAAAAGGCTTATGTTTTAGTTTTATACATTTCCTTAAATGTTTATGCTTATTTTTTAAAGTTTCCACTATATTGCTTACCCTTACTGAGCATTTGAGCTCACCCCTTTCTATTTTTTATTTTTCCTAGGATTCCAAGAAGTGTAATGTGATTTATATGCTGGGTTAATCCAAGGGAATAATGGCATTCATAAAGATTATTTATGTTATTTTCTACATCTTAAAGTGCAAATGTAACATTCATGTATGTGATCTATTTTTCCAAGAATGCTAAACTGATCGGTTCTTCAGGACTTTATTCCTTGTAATCATGCCAATGTATTAAAATAATGCACCGACTCTGGGTAACTAGGGTCGGGGTGTTACATCTTTCACGTCTCCCAGCTTCATCGATATCTACACGACGAATCCCACATCATCAATTGCGGAGAGTACAATGTCGAAGATGATGCCACCTTTATAGAACGACCAATCAAGATCGTGGATCGTAAAGAGAGAGTGCTTTGTAGATGAACCATACCCTTGGTTCGTGTGTTGTGGAGGCATGGTGTCCTGGAAGAGATCACTTGGGGGCAGGAGGCCCAGTTACGTGTTCAATACCCAGAGCTGTTTTGACTTGTTGTTTTTGTTCTGATCCTTGTTGAGATATTGCACCTTGTGCTTTAATATATGAAATTATAGTTTTTCTTAGCTATTAGATGATTTGTTCCCTATTCTCTACGTGTGTGTGTCTGAATGTGTGATGATGGGAAAAACTGACTGCTAATCAGGATGCATTAATGTGGATGCGATTAAACCTATGTATGTGAGTCAGTGCTGCCCAAAGTGAATAATATCCTGACATGTAGGAGGAGACTCCCTAACCCATGTGTTGGACAGTGTGATCCTTGTGCTTTTTGTGAATGTTTGTGGTTGATAACTCTTGGGGGAGTGTTCCTGGATGTAGGGGAGGGTTTTGTTCCAACTTTCGAACAACATAGGGGTTTTCCCCTGAGAAGTATCTTTAGAGGGTTGTTGTTTGGACCCCACATTTCTCCTTTCTAGATTGTTCTTATATTCTCAGGGATGAGAATAGTTTGAGAAGTATCTGATGTAATGGCCTGGGTTTTTGGGGTCCATTACTTGGTAAACATCTGATGTTTGAGGTGTCCTGTGTGGTCTGGAAGGCCATCCCAGCTTCTTGGTGACTCTTAGCAGTAGCCTTGCCCTACTGGTAGCCTCAGCTATTGGTATAAGAATGTTTTAAATCCCATTAATTCCCATTAATGGCGTTTAAATTAAATGATTGGTGAGGTACCCTCCTTAAATGAAAAATGATGAGGTGTGATTCAGTTTAAACTGCCCCAAAAAGGCGGGGACCTTTTAAGTGGCGTGTGGGTTGTCCCATCCACGTGGTCAACCCACGATCCCGCTTCTTACGCAGTTTCGAGTTTTTCTCCATATCTTAACCATCCTGGGGACGCTGTATCTCAGCCTTTATAAATTAAAGTGCTTCTCCCTACGTTTTTTTCTCAATCACCATACGATCGGAGTATCCTTTCTCCTGACAAACCTGCAAAGTTTTCATTGATCGCGTTCCATGGAGTTCCTTCTACTCACGCGAGGACTTAATTTCGATCATTGATCAATCAGGTAGGGATCTTACCTTCGCCTCTCCTTTCTGTGTATCATGCGGGGTGGGCATGCTTTTTTATCTTGTGTAAATTGACGAAACTAAACTTAATGAATATAATGAACGAAACATTAAGGAATAAAAAGGGGGGTGTGATCAATGTCGTGTTGTGCTCTTTTATTGTTGATGTGTGTTGTGAATTATACGGGCCTATGCTCACTGAAAATCATGGCCGTTGGTGGTCTTTCTCTATGCACTAATAAACCTCGGTGTTCTTGGATGTTTAAATAACCGTGACATTGAATTTTTTAATTTCATATCATCGGTTAAATAAATTGAAAGCACCAAGATTAACCATTATTTTGTGATAACCCTGGTTAAAGCACAGCGGAATTGAAACCTTTAAATCTGAAAATACTTGTGTGGGCCTACCTTATGGTTTTCATGGATGGGATCCCCTATTGTTGTACCTTCGATGGTTGTGAATCTGATGTTGTGGAGGGTTACTCTGCTAATATCACGAATTGGGGTGGACTCCTCTGTTGTTGAGAAACCATTGACTTTTGGAGTTTGGGGACATGGGGTTGTGTCTCGGGGTTGTTTTGTTTCCAGTACTTTGAGGAATCTCACTTGATCCCTATTTTGTTGTGAATTCACAAGATAACTGGGTGTGAATGCTTAAAGTACCTGATGTTTTTCCTTTCTGCCGATTTTGTTGTTTCATTAGGGAATGTGCCTGTCAGTTTCCCATTAGTGAAGGGATTTACTCATATTGAAATGTTATGAATGATAAATAGAACAGGGGAACTGGGAACTATTTTTTGTGTGCCTATTTTCTGAGCCAGCAGTGCTTGTGTACCTTCTTGTATCTTTTTGGGGAGTCGTAGGTTGGGTTGCGTGTTGATATATATATATATATATATATATATATATAATTTTATGTTTTTTGTTTAGTCTTACCCCTGTCACATTGGGAACTTTGTGTCGAACACCCCATTTCATGGGGAAGGGCGTTTCCCCTAGTTAATCCCCTTCCTACTCCCTCTTCCCTCGGCTGTGATGGCTGGAGGCGACCTCACACCCAATATTCTTCGGGTATGTTTCGATTGGTGTGTTGTTAGCCTAGGTGTTTTCAGGCATGGGTTCTAGTTATGGTTTTTCTCCCAGGTGTGTTTGGGCATCGATGGATGGTTGTGAGGCCCATCTCTGTGCGGGCAGGGATGGATGGTTGTGAGGCCCAGGTGTGTGCGGGCAGGGATGTGTGGTTGTGAGGCCCAGGTGTGTGTGGGCAGGAAGAGTGTGGTAGCGTCAGGATGTTTGTCGTTAGGGATGAGCAGCTAGCTAGTGGGGGAAATGGTGGTGCGGGTTACCCAAACATTCTGTTCTTTTACTATTACCTTACAGATTGTGTTTTTTGGTGAGCATGGCCGGTGAGGTGGGATGGATAGACTCCTTGATAGATATTGGTTTCTATGCTTATCATAGAACTTTAGTATGTCTCCCCACTTGTGCATGAGAGCTATAGGTTTTTCCTACTGAGTATGCTTTGTATGCTCACCCTATGTTTACTTTCAAGTTTCTAGGAGGACTTCGGAGGCCATGCAGGACCATACTAGTCTGGACGTTGGAGTTGCTGTTGGTCGCTGTTGTTTTCTGCTTCGCCTTTTCTTTTCCTATTGGTTTATACTTTGGAGTTCATGTACCTTGTTAAGTTTTATTATTAAACCATGCATGTGGTTTGGTTTTCTTTTGAGTTTTCTATACTTGGTGGTGTTTGGTGTTGACTCATTCTTTCTCCCAATCTTGGTTAACTAAAAAGGGTAATGTCTCCCATATTGTGAAAATGTTACACCCTTGGTGCTAGTCACCACTCTGGGTCCTACTGGAGGCGGGACTCAGGGGTCATTATCTCCTCTTCGACTTGAAGAAGGATGGGCGGGGGCCTTTGTCTCCCCTTCCATCATCTTGCCGAAGGCGGGTCATGACAAGACATCGTAGAGAATAAGACTACATCAAAGTTAATTTCATCCTTATAAAAAAATTACGAGAATTCTAAAAAAATCAGTAAAGTATATCTTATTAAAAAAATTATCAGAATGAAGTTATTATTTGGAGATTCTATATCAAATCATATGAATTATGTCAACATTATTCAGTGTCTTCTTTAGTCTATAAAAGTATCATTTAGGTATGGTGTTTGGGCCATATTAACATCATCATAATTTCTATAATCATGGGATTATGTTCTTTTAGATAGAATTGATTATAGAAGAAACCCCACCTTGATATTAGATAATTCAAGAAATATGATTCTTAATGATGATAATGGAGGAGGTAAATTCAATATTCTTCCAAAAATTATTTAATTTCAGATGTAAGAGGATGCTAACCTCATTAAGGAAAATGTATTTGGTTGATAGATAATTCAAGATAGATAACCTGAGGTAATTATACTAGGCTTAGGTTAGTGTTCTAGAAATATTGTTGAAGGGTTCATATCGAAATGTTTCTCATAGTTTGAAATGAAATTTCAGTGGGAAAACTTCTAAAAGTTTATGTTTCATTTGTTCAATTAATGAGATTTGTGAAAATAAACTTTTGATTGACAAAACTATAATTCAATCATGGAAAATAAATTTTGGAGTGTCATTGCCCTCCACTAATGAAAATGGGTACCTAATTAATAATGTGTCTGGAAGCTTTGAAAGAGTTCATATAATGGATGATGATGTTATTGATGTTTTAGGGAAGGCATATGTTATATTTAAACTGAAAAATTAGATCTTATTTATGTTAAAGGAAGTACATCAAAATGCATGACATTAGAAGAATCTGATTTTAGTTAGATAATTATATGACTAGAATTGAGTTTGGAGAAATAAATGTTATAAAATTAACTTCTAAACATTTATTTTGTTTTTCCTACATGGGAACTAAATTAATAAATGAATAAAATTGTTTTACAACAAATTCATGCTAAAGAAAGAATATTCATACATTGAACGTTTCATATTTATATACTGAGTAATAAATAGAAGGTGATATTTATATTGATTATAAGAATAGTAATTTCTCATGATTTATGAAATAAACACTATGTTCAATAGCGTACATGATATACTACATCGATCTTAAACAAACAACCAAATTTTATTTTTTAAATGCTATTGTTATAACCTTGCTGTTGGAATGGCTGGAATGATTAGTATCAGCTGAATTATAAAAATATTGTTTACTCATTTTTAAATAATGATTCATTGGTTACAAAATTTAATAGAAATGGATGTAAAAACCAATTGAATATAAAGGATGTGTTTTTATGACAAACTATTTAAATGGATATAATTGTTTTTATAAGATAAAATCACCATTTATGGATTTTTTATTTAATTAAAAATATATGGTATAATTTTAATGTATATTTTTAAATTCATATTATATGCTTTTTATATATGATATAAAAATAATTCAATGTTTGGATAAAAGAAATATTTTTCATAAAAATATAGTTTTTCTATCATTTGATGGAGAAAAATTTTTAAATATATTATTTTGACAATTGTATTACTTATATATTACATAAAAACCTATTATTTGGAATAGGTACATAAAAAAATTTCTTGGGGGAAATTTTTGTATTTTTCTGATGAAATTTATATTTTAAGGAATAGTGAAAAAATGTATTTTAATTCAAAACATCCTTTTCAGGTAATTTATTTATAGATTTTTATTATATTTTTAGTTTTTTATAATGTTTAATTGGATTTACTTATTTCATTTAATCCAATTTTGGTCATTGTAAGTAATTTTACATTGAAATTATATATAACCGCCTATAAATCTATTGATTGTTATTTCTTTTAAATACCTATTTTATCATTTTGACAAAGGCAATTAATTTTAAATTAATTGTTGATGCTTATGTATATTGAATTTGTAAAAATGGATTCCATATTTGGAATTATATTTTCCAAATTATGTAAATAGTTCCCTTTTATTTTTTGAAGTTATAAATTTTAACTTTAGTAATAATCTTTATTTACCATGGTAAAAGGGTTAAACCAGTAAATAATGCTCAAAAATAATATTATAATAATATAAAACAAGCCTAACATATGTTCTAATAATATTTTATAAGATATTTCCGACCATATGCATCCCTGTCTTAATTTTACAACCCCATGGAGCCACTTGGGTGTGATACTGGCATGATATAATAATTAATTTAAAATTAAGAGAAATTTAAAATAAACATGTATATTTTTACTAAAAAATTTAATATACAGAGTTATATAATTAATCCATTTGACTATGAATATTAATTAGAAGAAATAAAATATTTCATACATAATATTATTTTATTTGTAATTATTAGTCATTAAATAAAAAAAATTATTCATGACACAATGATGATGTAGTGATTACCTTATTAATGAATGATTCAAATAAATGATATTATAAATATTAAAATAATTTCAATTTGAAAATTTTAATTCCATAAACAAATTTTATAGATTCTTATGACATGTTAAATTTGATTTAATGCATATTTTTAAAATTTATTTCATTTTAATGATTTTAACAAAAATCAATTACTAAATTGTGTCAAAATTGAAATAAATGTGTTTTTAAAACAAGTAACTCTTTATTAATTGGTATAATAGTCATAAAAATATAAGACTCGGACGACTAATAGAGATAATGTTAAAAGTTTCATTAATGATCCAATTTTGGTTCTCTTTTCATTTTATAGTATCTATATTAACTGTATAGTGTAAAAATACAAGAAGGCATGGTAAGTGTTACTTTATTTAACTAAGGGTTAAATCCAAAATATAAGGTTAAATTTGTGACATAAACATGTCTAAAGCCTATTGTTTTAGAGTAAGTATACCAATAATCATATTAGTGTTGAAATTTACCACATTTTATCTATTATAATTCGAATATTAATTTATAATAAAATAATATTTCCAAACATTCATAATGTTCTCGTCCTCCCTCTTATAAAAGACCACCAACTATACCTACTTAATAACACTTCTAAATCCCATTATCTCCCCAAAATTATCCTCAAATAAGATAATTATATTCCTTAAATACTCCAAAAATCCATACCTTGGGAGAAAGGAAACTCACAGAATCCTTTTGGCTCATATCAGAAGGAGTTACAAGATTTAGCGGTAATGTCTTCTCACAAGATCCATTCATTTATTTTCCGTCTCCAACAAACTTAACTCTATTATTCCCATTATTTTATAAGAAATACAGTATAATAAATATATTATGATGTTTTAAGGATAAAATTTATTTCTACACTTACACACACCTCTTTCTAATGAAAATATAAACTATTGTTTCTATGTACGGAGAACTATTGCCTCACGAAATGATGATTGTTCAATTTTTTCCTAACACCTCCCATGACGGAAATTTTGGTGGAACTGAATTTATATATAATGTATATTATATTTATATTGTCAATATGGTTCTGAAATTTTTATTTAGAACATACCATTATGCTTTTCATAATGTGTAAATACGATAATTTCAATTGAAGATGTGTGGAATACCATCCGAAAAAAGTGATATGACTCATTCATGAAATACATTAAATATATAATAGATGGAGTAAATCAACTTATGTAACATATATAAGATATATATTATACTTTAATTATTATAATCCTATGTATCATTGAGTTTTCATTCCTTTAATATTACAATGAAATTAAATTAGCGATCATGCGTACGTATGACCTACCGTCTCCTTGAATGGTGCATTTCATTTCTTATATACAAATGTTATGGAATATTATAAATAAATATATACTATATATATATATGTGTGTGATATTTATATCATGAAAACTATTATGTAGATAATGTAATTTTGACCACATAGACAATTTACATTCAAATAATTTCATTGTTGACGCATGTACCAAGCATCGAAAAAATTTGTTATATACACTCAAATAATAAACTAATTGATATAACATGGAAATAAGTAATATAAAATGAATAATAAACATGAAAAAGTTTTTGAAGCATGTATAAATTTACACATATTCATTATTATGGAACATTATGAATGTATGTGATGAGTCAGACTCAAGGTAAGAGAAATTTTAACTCAATCACATTTCATTGAGTTAAATATCCATGTAATTGGTTTTTTTTTCAAGAATATGTGTTAATTGAATAATATTATATTAAAATAAATATCCATTTATATTGGGTGTAGTTATATTTTTCATATATAATTATCTCATTGATTTATCCTTAATCAAAGGATATGATCTTCGTAAGGGATTTCATCTCAATTTTCATTCTATTGAACCTTATTTGTTGTTAAAAACAAATTCACTTTTACGTGGTGTATATACAGAACTTTGATATATTATATCATGAATCTATATATTCTCTTGATATTATATGCTTTTTTATTCTTTAATTATTTTTATTCAATTATTTTCTCAAGTGGTAAGGGACTATTTAACTAAAACATAGCTTTAAATGTTTTATATATTTAATCTTCTAAATCCTTCTCTTTCATGTTTATGTATTAAAAATAATTTTAATGACATACTTATATTGAAATATATGTTTTTTTAAATTAGTTTCAAATTATTCAAAGTGGTATGGGAAAAATCGATTTAAAAATAATCTTTTAAAAAATTTTAATGTGTTTTTAAATTAGATTGATTATTTAAGTAGATTTGAATGTTTTTTTGTATATATGTCATGAATAGAATTTATCTATTTTATGAAGCTATTATGTATTGATTCTTACCATAAAATTTTACCAATTTATATTAAAATAATGTTTTTTCATTTATGAGTGTGTGGATTATAATGTTGAAATGTTATTTCAAAGTGGAAATGTTATTTTCACTTTATGATAGGTTTATTTGTTATGATGTTGATAAGGTTAAATGGAATTGATTAATTATTGGGTGTTTCTATGATAAAACAAAGCTGGGTAAGCCAGTGATATCTCTCCAGTGCATTGGGTAACGTGATGGAGGTAAACATTATGGTTTCTCCTAATAGATTTAGGTAATATACTGGGATGGGTATTCCAAAAGTAACCATAAACGTTACTCCATATCTGTCTGTGAAAGCTAAAATATAAATATAATAATGATTCTACATGTTATATTTCTGTTTTATTAATTCTATAATTTTTTGTAGTAATCATATTAGTACTTGATGTACGATAAATAGTTTATGTTTCATGGGTGGGAAGTATGATTTTTTAAAAATCATTTCATTGGTTTAAATATTCATGGACTAATGGTTTTATTACTCATTTTATAATCTTTACTGATATTTTCATAATCATCTAAAGTTTTTGAAATATTTTCCATAGGGTATAAGGACATGTAAGACAAAAGAATAAGTAAATAATATTTTTATCTGGAAAAAAAATAATGTTTTGTTTAATGGATTTCCTTGGTAGGAAATGTTTATAATATGTGTTACTGTATGCATGTAATGTATGGGTCAATTATTTAATAGTTATGCATTAATTATCAAAAACTCTTAACCTCAAAAAACCTCTGTGTGAATTCTTTACATATATCAAGATTAATTAATGTTTATAGCTGGGGACTTATAGTAGGTATTAGAGGTGGGTTTGGACAACATTAAAGATTATGATGTTTTCTTGAGCTTTAGGTGTAACATCACAAGTAAGTAATGAATAATAGATATTTTTATCTATGTCTATTAATGATTAAGATAGTGTTATAGAGGCTTAAAATGAAAATAAATACAATCTTATGCATGGAATACAGTAATATTCTTAAAAGATTGTTTTACTGCCTTTTGATGGCAAACCATTTTTGAATCTATATTTTGACAATTTTATAAACTATGTTTGTCAAAATAAACTTATCCTTTATGATTGGGACATGAAAATTTACCTTGTGTGAATTTTTGGTATTTTTCTGACAATGTTCATTTTCTAATGAATAGTGAAAAATACTGCAGTTTACATCAAAACTACTTTTAATCTAATTTATTTATATGATTAGATTATGTTTTGAATTGGTTTTGAAGTGAAATTAGAATATATTTTTACCATTTTATCCAATGGTGGTCATTGGAATCAATTTCACTTTGAAATTAGACTTAAACTGGTGGCAATCTTTTGATACTTATTGTTTTGTAAAAACACGCTATTTGCTCTGGCAGCGGGAATTAATTATTAAATTAATTAATGTGACTTATATGATTTGAATTTTGTAAAATAGACTTCATTTTTGAATTCGGAATATCAAATATAGCTTAGGGTGAATTTTTGGTAATTTTCTGAAAAACATCAATTTTTTATGAATAGTGAAACCACTAAGTGGTAATCAAGCAAACTGATTTTTCAGTTAAATGAAAGTTTACCACTAATGTGTATTGAATTTTGAAAATCCGACATACATGGTTGCCATTAGTATGTAAAATGTGGTTCAATGAGATTATAATAATTTTTTGGTGAATAGTAACTTATTAAGTTCTTAATCACGATTAGTGGTAATTAGTGTAGTTTAAGGTATAAATAATACTTTAATAAACTGAAATGACCTAGACACATGTCCCAACCTCATTGGTTGTGTCATGGCCGACCATTACATGCCATGGGTCAACTTGGGGACCCCATGGATCCACTTTTGTTGGGAAATGACATAAATTACTTTTTATTTAATGTTAAAGTGAAAATAACACAAACATAATATGTTTTACGAAAACAATTTTTAAGTGGGGTTATACAAGTAAAAATTTTGATTATAAATAGTCATTGGAAAGCTAAAAATATTTCCTATATCATAGTATTTTTTTATGATTTTTAGACATTAAATAAATTTAATTATTTATGACATAATAATGATGCAGCGATGACATCATTATTTGATGATTTAAATAAAATGGAAAGACAATGTAAAATCTATGAACTACACATGGTCAAAACCAATTGGATGTGTGGATTTCGAAGCCTTATCACCTTATCCACGAATTATATCAATGTGGGACCTTTTGAAACCGAAACACATTTTCAAATAAAGTAATGTTTCTTTACTTTCCAAAAGTGCTCCTCCTCTCCTCTTATAAAAGGCCCCCACCTCTACCTCATTTCACACACTCTTGAACCCTTTGGCTCGGCCAACCCCTGCCCATTTTCTCTCTCCACATCCCTCTCCTCATCCTAGAGGATTCCCTTTGGGCAGAATCCTTTAAAAGGAAGCCTTTAGGCTCAACTCAAAAGGAGTTACACTTTTAAAGGTAATTCATTCTCTCATGTTCATTTGTTTTATTTTGCTTCTCCAACCCCCTAAACTCTTTTTATTTATTTCTTCTGTAACAACACCAGTATCTTCAATATACTAGGATGTTGTTATAAGATTTATTTGAGCTACACTCTCACACAACTACATCAAATGGTTAAAGAACATACGGTTTCCGTGGATGGTGAAATTCTGCCTCCCGAAACGATGATTGTTCAACACTCATTTAACACCTTCAAAGGTGGCCATTATGATGTCACTATTTTTATATATGATATATAATATGTTTATGTTTTCCTTAAGCTTCTGTTTTTTTCATTTTGGGCATACCTTTATGGTTTCCATTATGGGTAAACACGATATCTTCATTTTAGGAAGTGCGGACTACCGCCCCCTCAAAGTGATTTGATTCGTTAAATACCATATGTGGGACATATAAAGGATGGAACTATGATATTATATATGATATTATACTGGAATTATAATATACCTTTATATCATTATCATTCCATTCTATAAAATACGAAATAGAAATGAAAGTAGCGTTCATGCGTACGTACGGCTTACCGTCTCCATGAACGGTGCATTTCATTTCTTACCTCTAAATGTGATGTAATATTATAAATGAATGTATGTACTGGATATATATGACATATATGATATCTATATCATGAATACAATTCTGGATATAATGAACCTTTGACCAAATTAACAACATGTAAGTGTAAGAAGTCTATTTTTGACTTAAGAACCAAATACCGACAAAATAAACATTATTGACTTAAATGATTACATGATGTTCATAACATGGTATAAAAGGAATAATGAACATGATAAAGGTTCTTAAGCAAGTAGAGATTAACTCAAGTTTATTATTCAGGAGATTAAAGAATGGTCAGGTCAAGTTGGATACGAGGTATGGGACTTCGTCTCAATCTCCTTTCGTTGGGGCATATTTTATATTATACACAACTTTCGTTTATATGGTGTATAAACCCCTTTGACTTTTATGTTTACTCAAAAGGAATCTTTTTTATACGAAGCGTTTACTAAACGAAAAAAGGGAATGTTTTTTTCGTACGTATGCGGCGACAACGACTTCTCTGCTGTCGTGACCGTTATCTGAGTTTCGGCTTCCTCTACAAGCCTTACCTTCTTTTTAAAAGAAAAATAAATACCATGTTTTACTTTTCTTTTATTTTGGTATTGAAAATGGTTTTCATAATGTTTTTATTATATCAATGTGTTGTATTGATATCTCATGATTGAAATGTGGAAATGTTATGTTTCCTTCATGCATGTTTTATCTGATATGATTATGTTATGGTTCTTGGGCATTATTATGAAGACGGGTGGTTCCGTGATAAACTAAGGGCGGGTGAGCCCGTTATAGCTCTCCAATGCATTGGGTAACGCGAAGGAGTGAAACATTAAGGTTTCTCCGAAGAGATTTTAGGGAATATACTGTGATGGGTATTCCAAACGTAACCAAGAGGGTTACTCCCTACGTAAGAATGTTATGAATGCCTCAAGTTACCTTTATGTCTTATGATTTCTATGATTTATTCATGATTTTATGAGGTATGTTAAAGTGCCTATGTTTTATGGGTATAGTATGATTTCATTCTTATGTATATATGAACTCATGTTTCCTTCCCATGTTTTTATAACCCATACTGAGTTTTTATGCTCATCCCAAGTTTTTGAAATGTTTTTCACAGGTCAAGGGAAAGGTACATGATAAGATGATAGGGTCAAGGATGTGTCAAAAAGAATTCATGTGTTATTTCAAATGTGTTTCCATTGATGGGAATGAAGAATACTATCTTTATGTAACCACTTTGTTTATATGTGGAATGTAACACAAGTTTTATGATCTAATTCTCTAAAACTCTAAACCCGAAAAGATCCTCAATGTGTAATCTTGTAATAACTCAAGATTAAGTAAGGTTTAAGGTTGGGGCCTTATAGTTGGTATCAGAGGTCGGTTTAGATAACTTTAGGAGTTCGAATTCTATTAAATGATTATCCAAAAATATTTTTTTTTCGAAATGACATAGCATTTAAAGATTACCATGTTGCTTCATCTAAGACATGTTTGTTCAGAATGGTTTTCCACAGAGGAAATAGGGAAGCAGTGCTAGGAAGGCATACAGAAGAAAATAACCTTCCGAATCAGCATCCAGAAATGGTCAGAATTGGAACTGAACAGTTTGTTGCAGTAATGGCGCAGTTGACTCAAGCGATAAATGGCGGTGGTATCCATGCACGAGATCAGCCAGATCAACCGCAGAGGAACATGTCAGTGGTGGAACATTTCATGAGGCAACATCCACCATCATTTAGAGGATCATCTGACCCTGTGCTAGCTGAAGGGTGGATTAAAGCACTGGAGAAGATTTTTGATATCATGGGGTGTTCAGACAATCAAAAGGTTAGTCTTTCTATTTACCGTTTGGACGGTGAAGCAGATCAGTGGTGGTCTATGGTTAAAAATATCAGGGACGCCGATGAGATTGATGCTCTTGACTGGGATGAATTCAAAGGTATGTTTCTTGAGAAGTATTTTCCTAAGGCTGTTCGACTTAGGATGGAAAAGCAATTCTTCGAATTGAGGCAAGAGGAAGACTCAGTGGCTGCCTATGAATAAAGGTTCACTCGATTGGCAAGGTATGCTCCAAATTTTATCCGGGACCTTGATAGTAAAATCAATCGTTTTTACTCAGGATTAAAGCCAAAGTATCGAAGGGCATTAGCTTCTCGTGAGTTTAAAAGTTATGAAAATCTAGTTCGATGTGCTAAGAAGGTGGAAATGGAGTTTGCCGATGACCAAGTTTTCTATAACAATAAGCAGAAGAAGAGACCGAGGTGGCAGGAGAAAGGTAAGAATTCTTCAAAAAAGTCTAATGGTAAGAGAACTAAGTTTCCAGTTTGTGATAAATGTGGCAAAAGGCATGCTGGGTAATGTCTTCTGAATTCTGGGAAGTGCTACCGATGTGGTAAGATGGGACATATTTCTCGTGATTGCACTGAAAAGGATCAAGGTGAAGGTAAGAACAAATTTGATTTACAGTTAGTGAAATGTTATAAGTGCAATGAGATGGGTCACTATGCAAATGAGTGTCCGACAAAGAGCTTGAGTGATGGGAAGCAGTTAGACTACAAGCAGAAAGGGGTGGTGAAATCCTTTGCAACTACTTCAGCAGATGCCGGGCCATCAAATGAAGTTGTATCAGGTACTTTGTTTGTTTTTTCAGATTATGCCAGTGTGTTGTTTGATTCGGGGTCTACACATTCTTTCATCTCTGAAACCTTTTCTAGTAAAATGGGAATACCATCTCAATAAATGACTCCTGAACTTTTGGTAAAAACACCTGGGGGAAGTGTCGAGGCAAAAAGAATTTATAAGAATCTTCCTATCCTTATCTGTGGAAAGAACCTACTTTCAAACCTTATTGTTCTACCTCTAGTAGAGTTTGATGTTATCCTGGGTATGGATTGGCTCTCTATTTACCATGCTAAGATTGACTGTAGAGCTAAAGAAGTTTCTTTTCAGAAAGACTTTCAGTTTGTTTACAAGAATGAACCCTTACTTTTGATAACATATCAATAGGCCGAGAAACTTGTAAAAGATGGAAATGAATGTTACCTTGCACACGTCATTGAAAATAAAGGAACTGTTCAGATTAATGATGTGCCAGTGGTAAATGAGTATCCTGATGTTTTTCCTGATGAGTTTCCTGGAATAATACCAGATCGGGAAGTTGAGTTTACTGTTGACTTAGTTCCTGATGCTAAGCCAATTTCAAAACCCCCTTATCAAATGGCACAAATTGAACTTTTAGAGTTGAAGGAGCAATTGCAAGATTTATTAGAGAAAGGCTTCATTAGACCTAGCACATCACCATGGGGTGCTCCTGTTTTATTTGTTAAAAAGAAAGATGGTTCTATGTGACTTTGCATTGATTATAGAGCCTTGAATAATATCACTGTTAAGAACAAATATCCTTTGCCTCATATCGATGATTTGTTTGATCAGCTCCAGGGGGCTCAGTTTTTTTCAAAGATTGACTTGAGATCGGGGTACCATCAGCTGAAGGTAAAGGAGGCAGATATTCTGAAGACCGTGTTTCGTACGAGATATGGCCCTTATGAATTTGTAGTAATGCCTTTTGGGCTAACCAATGCACCTGCTGTATTCATGGACTTAATGAATAGAATTTTTCATGACTTCTTGGATAAGTTTGTGGTGGTTTTCATTGATGATATTTTGGTGTTTTCTAAAAGTAAAGAGGAGCATGAAAAACATTTAAGGGTTATCTTGCAAACCTTAAAAGAAAAGAAACTGTATGGGAAATTCAGCAAGTGTGAGTTTTGGTTACAACAAATTTCTTTCCTTGGTCACATTTTTTCTAAAGATGGAATAACTGTTGATCCTGCAAAAACAAAAGTTGTGGAAGAATGGCCAAGACCCACAAATGTAACCGAGATTCGTAGCTTCCTTGGTTTGGCGGGCTATTACCGAAGGTTTGTTAGAAATTTTTCACGGTTATCTAGTCCAATGACTAAGCTAACTCGGAAGGGTGTTAAGTTTATCTGGACAAAAGAATGTGATGATTGTTTTCAGGAATTGAAAAGAAGATTGGTGAATGCTACAGTTTTGGAACTACCTTCAAGGAATGGTGAGTTTGTTATATATAGTGATGCTTCATTGAAAGGACTTGGTTACGTCCTAATGCAGAATGATCAGGTAATTGCTTATGCTTCACGACAGTTGAAAACTCATGAGGTAAATTACCCTACACATGATTTGGAATTAGTTGCTGTTGTTTCTGCTTTAAAAATTTGGAGGCATCATTTGTATGGAGTAAAGTGTGAAATATATACCGATCACAAAAGTTTAAAGTATATATTCACTCAGAAAGAGTTAAACATGAGACAAAAGAGATGGCTGGAATTAATCAAGGATTATGATTGTACAATTCATTACCATCCGGGAAAAGAAAATAAAGTGGCTGATGCTTTGAGTCGAAAAAGTAATGCTTCATTAACAATGTTGCGTTTGGAACGTGATCCTTTGGTTAACGATTTGATGAACTTTGGCATAAAAGTTGTTGGTGCAGGAAGTCCTTCTGTTTTGTTTCAGGTATCAGTGAGATCATCTCTATCAGATAGAATCAAGCAAGCACAGAAGCAAGACAGTGAGCTGCAGAAAAAGGTAAAGCTGGTTCAGAAAGGTAAGTTGCCTGAATTCAACATTGATAATGATTGTGTTTTGAGATTTGGGAAGAGATTGTGTGTGCCTTGTGATTCACATTTGAAGAGAGAATTGTTATGTGAAGCTCATAGTTCTCCGTTTTCAGTTCATCCGGGCAGTACTAAGATGTATACAGATCTGCGGGAGTATTACTGGTGGGATGGAATGAAAAGAGATATTTCTGATTTTACTGTGAAGTGTTTGACATGTCAACAGGTTAAAGCAGAGCGGCAGTTACCGAAAGGGATGCTTCAGCCTTTACCAGTGCCAGAGTGGAAATGGGAGAATATATCCATGGACTTTGTTGTTGGATTATTGAAGACATCTCGAGGTAATAATGCAATCTGGGTTATTGTTGATCGCTTGACTAAATCTGGTCATTTCCTTGCTATACGAGATACTTTCTCTCTTGATCAACTTTCCCGTTTGTATCTTAAAGAGATAGTCAGGTTACATGGAGTTCCTCTCTCCATTGTATCGGATCGTGATCCCAGGTTTACTTCTAACTTTTGGAAAGGCCTTCAGAAGTCGTTGGGTACTGAATTAAATTTTAGTAGAGATTTTCATCCTCAATCAGATGGGCAGTCAGAACGAACAATCCAGACATTGGAGGATATGCCACGAGCTTGTTCGATGGATTATCAGGGAAGTTGGGACCAACATCTTTCTTTTGTTGAGTTTTCATATAATAACAGTTTTCATTCCAGTATACAGATGGCACCATTTCAGGCATTATATGGGAAGCGGTGTCGAACTCCAGCTTTCTGGGATTAAGTGGGTGAAAGGAAGTTGATGGGACCAGAATTGGTAGAAGAGATGGAAGAAAAAGTTCAGCTGATTCAGAAGCACATGAGAACAGCTCAGAGCAGGCAGAAGAGTTATGCGAATAACCGGAGGAAGGATCTATCTTTCGAGGTAGGTGATCATGTTTTTCTCAAGGTTTCTCCATGGAAAAGTGTGATGAGATTTGGTAAGAAAGGAAAGTTGAGTCCAAGGTTCATTGGACCATACGAAATTCTGGAAAGAGTTGGACCAGTTGCATACCGAGTGTCATTACCTCCGAGTTTATCTCAGGTACACAATGTTTTTCACGTTTCGATGTTGAGAAAGTATATTCCAGATCCATCTCATGTTTTGAGTCCAGAGGTAGTTCAGCTGGAAGAGAACCTATCTTATGAGGAACAACCGGTCCAGATTCTTTACCACATGGAGCAAGTGTTACGGAATAAGGTGATTAAGCAGGTAAAGGTTTTGTGGAAAAACCACATGATTGAAGAGGCAACATGGGAATCTGAAAATGCAATGAGGGATAAGTACCCTCATTTATTTGATAAGTAAATAAATTGCGGGGACGCAATTTTCTAAAGGGGGGAAGGATGTAACATCCCAAGTAAGTAATGAATAATAGATATTTTTATCTATGTCTATTAATGATTAAGATAGTGTTATAGAGGCTTAAAATGAAAATTAATATAATCTTATGCATGGAATACAGTAATATTCTTAAAAGATTGTTTTACTGCCTTTTGATGGCAAACCATTTTTGAAACTATATTTTGAAAATTTTATAAACTATGTTTGTCAAAATAAACTTATCCTTTATGATTGGGACATCAAAATTTACCTTGTGTGAATTTTTGGTATTTTTCTGACAATGTTCATTTTCTAATGAATTGTGAAAAATACTGCAGTTTACATCAAAACTACTTTTAATCTAATTTATTTATATGATTAGATTATGTTTTGAATTGGTTTTGAAGTGAAATTAGAATATATTTTGACCATTTTATCCAATTGTGGTCATTGGAATCAATTTCACTTTGAAATTAGACTTAAACTGGTGTCAATCTTTTGATACTTATTGTTTTGTAAAAACACGCTATTTGCTCTGGAAGCGGGAATTAATTATTAAATTAATTAATGTGACTTATATGATTTGAATTTTGTAAAATAGACTTCATTTTTGAATTCGGAATATCAAATATATCTTAGGGTGAATTTTTGGTAATTTTCTGAAAAACATCAATTTTTGATGAATAGTGAAACCACTAAGTGGTAATCAAGCAAACTGATTTTTTAGTTAAATGAAAGTTTACCACTAATGTGTATTGAATTTTGAAAATCCGACATACATGGTTGTCATTATTATGTAAAATGTGGTTCAATGAGATTATAATAATTTTTTGGTGAATAGTAACTTATTAAGTTCTTAATCACGATTAGTGGTAATTAGGGTAGTTTAAGGTATAAATAATACTTTAATAAAATGAAATGACCTAGACACATGTCCCAACCTCATTTTTTGTGTCATGGCCGACCATGACATGCCATGGGTCAACTTGGGGACCCCATGGATCCACTTTTGTTGGGAAATGACATAAA
Organism: Viscum album; assembly: GCA_963277665.1. NCBI lineage: Eukaryota > Viridiplantae > Streptophyta > Magnoliopsida > Santalales > Viscaceae > Viscum > Viscum album. The sequence goes on from OY728136.1 coordinate 1,479,672,195, forward strand.
TTACTTTTTATTTAATGTTAAAGTGAAAATAACACAAACATAATATGTTTTACGAAAACAATTTTTAAGTGGGGTTATGAAAGTCCAAATTTTCATTATAAATAGTCATTGGAAAGCTAAAAATATTTCCTATATCATAGTATTTTTTTATGATTTTTAGACATTAAATAAATTTAATTATTTATGACATAATAATGATGCAGTGATGACATCATTATTTGACGATTTAAATAAAATGGAAAGCCAATGTAAAATCTATGAACTATACATGGCCAAAACCAATTGGATGAGTGTATTTCGAAGCCTTATCACCTTATCCAAGAATTATATCAATGTGGGACCTTTTGATACCGAAACAAATTTTCAAATAAAGTAATGTTTCTTTACTTTCCAAAAGTGCCCCTCCTCTCCTCTTATAAAAGGCCCCCACCTCTACCTCATTTCACACACTCTTCAAGCCTTTGGCTCGGCCAACCCCTGCCCATTTGCTCTCTCCACATCCCTCTCCTCATCCTAGAGGATTCCCTTTGGGCATAATCCTTTCAAAGGAATCCTTTAGGCTCAACTCAAAAGGAGTTACACTTTTAAAGGTAATTCATTCTCTCATGTTCATTTGTTTTATTTTGCTTCTCCAACCCCCTAAACTCTTTTTATTTACTTCTTTTGTAACAACACCAGTATATTCAATATACTAGGATGTTGTTATAAGATTTATTTGAGCTACAATCTCACACAACTACATCAAATGGTTAAAGAACATACGGTTTCCATGGATGGCGAAATTTTGCCTCCCGAAACGATGATTGTTCAACACTCATTTAACACCTTCAAAGGTGGCCATTATGATGTCACTATTTTTATATATGATATATAATATGTTTATGTTTTCCTTCAGCTTCTGTTTTTTTCATTTTGGGCATACCTTTATGGTTTCCATTATGGGTAAACATGATATCTTCATTTTAGGACGTGCGGACTACCGCCCCCTCAAAGTGATTTGATTCGTTAAATACCATATGTGGGACATATAAAGTATGGAACTATGATATTATATATGATATTATACTGTAAGTATAATATACCTTTATATCATTATCATTCCATTCTATAAAATACGAAATAGAAATGAAAGTAGCGTTCATGCGTACGTACGGCTTACCGTCTCCATGAACGGTGCATTTCATTTCTTACCTCTAAATGTGATGTAATATTATAAATGCATGTATGTACTGGATATATATGACATATATGATATCTAAATCATGAATACCATTCTGGATATAATGAACCTTTGACCAAATTAACAACATGTAAGTGTAAGAAGTCTATTTTTGACTTAAGAACCAAATACAGACAAAATAAAAATTATTGACTTAAATGATTACATGATGTTCATAACATGGTATAAAAGGAATAATGAACTTGAAAAAGGTTCTTAAGCAAGTAGAGATTAACTCAAGTTTATTATTCAGGAGATTAAAGAACGGTCAGGTCAAGTCGGATACGAGGTATGGGACTTCGTCTCAATCTCCTTTCGTTGAAGCATATTTTATTTTATACACAACTTTCTTTTATATGGTGTATAAACCCCTTTGACTTTTACGTTTATTCAAAAGGAATATTTTTTATACAAAGCGTTTACTAAACGACTAAAGGGAATGTTTTTGTCGTACGTATGCGGCGACAACGACTTCTCTGCTGTCGTGACCGTTATTTGAGTTTCGGCTTCCTCTACAAGCCATACCTTCTTTTTAAAAGAAAAATAAATACCATGTTTTACTTTTCTTTTATTTTGGTATTGAAAATGGTTTTCATAATGTTTTTATTATATCAATGTGTTGTATTGATATCTCGTGATTGAAATGTGGAAATTTTATGTTTCCTTTATGCATGTTTTATGTGATATGATTATGTTATGGTTCTTGGGCATTATTATGAAGACGGGTGGTTCCGTGATAAACTAAGGGCGGGTGAGCCCGTTATAGCTCTCAAATGCATTGGGTAACGAGAAGGAGTGAAACGTTAAGGTTTCTCCGAAGATATTTTAGGGAATATACTGTGATGGGTATTCCAAATGTAATCAAGAGGGTTACTCCCTACGTAAGAATGTTATGAATGCCTCAAGTTACCTTTAGGTCTTATGATTTCTATGATTTATTCATGATTTTATGAGGTATGTTAAAGTGCCTATGTTTTATGGGTATAGTATGATTTCATTATTATGTATATATGAACTCATGTTTCCTTCCCATGTTTTTATAACCCATACTGAGTTTTTATGCTCATCCCAAGTTTTTGAAATGTTTTTCACAGGTCAAGGGAAAGGTACATGATAAGATGATAGGTTCAAGGATGTGTCAAAAAGAATCCATGTTTTATTTCAAATGTGTTTCCATTGATGGGAATGAAGAATACTATCTTTATGTAACCACTTTGTTTATATGTGGAATGTAACACAAGTTTTATGATCTAATTCTCTAAAACTCTAAACCCGAAAATATCCTCAATGTGTAATTTTGTAATAACTCAAGATTAAGTAAGGATTAAGGCTGGGGCCTTATATTAGGTATGTCATCATGGGTTTATAATTTTAAGGTATATCATAAGTTCAATGTCTTAGAAACCCCTTTTAGGCTTTATGATTGGAAATATTAAAGAGACTAATGGTATTTTTGGAGACATTCATCTTTTATGAAATTATAGGTTATTAATTTTTTCGATGAAAAATGTAAAGTATGTGATAACATTTGAGGTGAAAACATATTGAGGTTATTTTTAATGATTTTATGTAATTTTGTATAATGTTATAAAATTATATAATTATTTAAAATGAAAAATAGGTAGACCATGTGGCAACACATCACTTGGGACAAAGCTATGGGAATCAAACCCACAACTGAAGTGAGAATGAGATTTATTGCCTACCACTTGCATACGAGAAGTCCCTGTTTAGTATTACTTATTCATTTTAGATAAATGATTTTATGGATTAAGAATAAAGTTATTATGGGAAATTATTTTTTATAAAATGGATATCATTATTATAGAAATATTATTTGGTGATTAAGTGATAGATGTTATTTTGGATGACGTTCATTATTTTGGGAACAAAACAGGCATATGGAAAATAGAATACTATGAGATTTCATAAGAGGATTAATGGTTGAATATTATTTTGAAATAATATTCGTTTTTATTTTCTACTTATGGTGATTTATATTTTATGGAATTGATTAACCTATCAAGGAGAATATGTGATTAGGTTAATTACTTTTTAGTATGAACCTTTAAGAGTAGTTGATGTTTTTTGGAGATAAATGTTATGATTTATTTTAGAAGACTATATGATCAAATCCTTTTGAATTTATTGTTGCAATATTAGACTGGAATATTTTGTGAAATTTTAAGGATCTTTTCTTTGTTTAATGGTCTATGTATAACATAAGTAATATTGTTGGATTTTGGAGATTAAAAATGGTCATTCTCCTCATAAATGGTTATTATTTTTGGGGAATTTTCTAAGAATGTACTTACCATTTTGGTTTTGGATAATTTTAAAAGGTATGATAAATATTTATTTTTCCTTTTAGGGATGATATTAATTTTTATAAGTTGATTATAGTTCTTCTGGTGTAAAAATTTTATCTTAAATACTCATCATTTGAATAAAACGATGTGTGTGTGGTAGAAATTGATTAAAAGATGATAATATACTTTTCAAATAAATATATTTCTTTATGTTGTTATTCTATTTTGTAAAATAATTCCTAATAATAATGAAAAATAATCTCAAAACAAAAATATTTTTCGTTTAAATTTCCTACTATGAAATCCAAGACCATTTAAACAATCACGAGTATATAGTTTTTTTTAATTTTAACTTTCTACTAATATTATTTTATATCACTCTCCATCATAACCTGACACATAGTTTGAGTACTTATCCTTGTTTTCTTAAAAGGAAACCTAGTATGTGTTATCTTAGTGGAACATTGTACTTCACATTCAATCTTTTAAATTAGAAGTTTTATTAACCCGTCATCTGATGTGGGTATTCAATAAAGGTATTTAGAAATTTCTTTCCCTATATACTGACCACAAATTCAAATTTTGAGGAAATAATTTATTAATGGGGGGAGGGTGTAATATCCAATGTTTTTAAGAAAGAAACACTATCTTCAATAGCGTACATGATACGCTAGATCAATCTTAACTTAAAATCTAAATTTTTTTATTTATATGTTTTTGTTATAACCTAGTCATCATAATGGCAGGAATGTTTAGTAAATTATGAAAATATGGTTTAACTTTTTTAAAATAATGATTCATTTGTTACAAAATTTATTATTAATAGAAATAAAGACCAATTTAATATAAAGGATGTTTTTTTTATGAAAACTTACTTAAAATAAAATAATTATTTTATTAAAATTATATCACTTTTATGGATTTTTTATTAATTGAAAATATATTTTATATATTTAATTTTATGTTTTAAATTATTCTTATATGTTTTCGATATATGATATAACAACAAATTCAATTTTTCAAATAAAAGAATAATTTTTCAGAAAAAAAATTATTTTAGTGCTTTTTGATGTCAACCCCTTTTTAGTTTTTGATAGTTTTAAAAGTTCTATATAATATAATTAAATTATTATTTGGATGAGGTACATAAAGATCTATCTTGGTTAAAATTTTTGTATTTTTCTGATGAAATTCAAATTTTAATGAATAATGAAAATATTGTATTTTAATTCAAAACTATCTTTTCTTATAATATATTTATATAGGTTTATTATCTTCTTAATTTGTTTTAAACTATAATTGGATTATTTTTTTATCAATTAGTCTAATTTTATTCATTGATTTTAATTACACATGAAACTTATATATAAATAGGTAAATCTTTTGATGGTTATTACTTTTTAAAAGATCATTTTATTATTTGGAAAATTCTAATTAATTTTAAGTTAATTACTCAAAATTATGTGTTTTGAATTTGTAAAAATTGGATAAATGTTTTTAATCATAAGGTCCAAATTATTTAAATAGCTTGCTTTTATTTTTTGACATTATGAATAGTAACTTTAGTGATAATTTTTATTTACCAGGGTTAAAGGGAAAATTAGTTCAATAAGGTTAAAAATAATATTATTAAAATATAAAACTACCTAACATATGTCTTAATCCTATTTTATGTGATATGGATGACCATGATAATCCATGAGTCTATTTTAGGACCCAATGTAGCCGCGTTGGTGTGATAATGACATGTCATATTAATTAATTTAAAGTAAGAAAAAAAATACAACATAAACTTGTATATTTTTACTAAAACAATTTTAATATAGGGTTATATAACTGATATCTTTGACTATATATATTAATTATAAATCTAAAATGATTTACAACATCGTGGTATTTTATTTATAATTTTTAGATAATATATAAATAAATTTATTTATGACACAATGACGATGCAGTGATTACCATATTAATGAATGATTAAATTGAATGATATTATAAACATTAAAATAAATTTAATTTGAAAATTTTGAACAAAATAAAATAATTTTGTGGATGATTATGAAATTTTATCTTTTAGTTAATGTATTTTTTTCTAATATATCACGTTTTCATGGATTTATCAAAAATAAATTAGTATGTATTGTCAAAATTTAAATAAATGAGTTTTTAAAACAAATAATATTTTATTAAATGATATAATTGTAATAAAAATTTAATATTTGGAAAAATGAATTAGATAATTTTAACAATGTCATTAGTTATCTAATTGAGGTTCTCTGGGAATTTTATAGAAACAATATTAACCATATAGTTTAAAAATATAAGAAGACATGGTAAGAGTAAATTTAATTAACTATGGGTTAAATCAAAAGGATAAGGTTACATTTGTGACCTAAACATGTCTAAAACCTATTGGTTGAGATGATTTCGACCCATCCATGTCTAATCGTCTAAATATTTTACATTGGAGCTATTATAATTCTAAAACCATTTTATAAAAAAAATAAAGACTTCCTAAAGGGTCTCTCCACCCTCTTATAAAAGGAATCCACCTCTACCCAATTACTCACAAATATTAATCCTCTTATATCACCATAATTTGGCTCAGATAAGCGACAAAAATTCCCCAAGTCCTCCTAGAATCTATATGTTGGGCTGAAGGAAACTCATGGAAACTTTTTGGATCAAATCATAAAAATTAACCCGATTTAGAGGTAATGTCTTCTCTCAAACTCCTTTCATTTATTTTCATTATCCATCCCTATAAAATCTTGTTTTAAAATTATTTCATAAAAAAATAGTATCCTAAATATAATAATATTTTTTTAAAATCTTTCTACCTACACTTACACACACCTCCATCTAATTGATATAGAACATATTGTTTCTGTGTACGGCGAACATCTACCTCACGAAACAATGATTGTTCTATTTTATCCTTTCGCCTCTCATGGTGTAAATTCTGATGGAATTGTATTTATATATGATATATATTATATTTATATAGAATCTATGCTTCGGTTATCTTTATTTACAATATACCTATGTGCATTCCAATATGTGTAAATATGATAATTTTATTTGATTGTGTGTGGACTACCATCCCCTCAATGTGATATGACTCCTTCATTCCATATATAAAACATAAAAAGGATGGAGTTAATGAACATATGTAACATATGTTACATAAATATTCTACTGTAATTATATTATACCTATGTATATTTTAGTTATAATTCCATTAATATGACAATGAAATTGAAGTAGTGTTCATGTGAACGTATGACCTTCCCTCCCCATGAACAGTGGATTTAACTTCTTCTCTCTAAATGGTATGGACTATTATAAATAAATATATAATGGATATATATTCTATTTAAATCATGAAAATTATTCTATAGATGATGGGCTTTTCACAGCATGGACAATTCACATCAAAACAAGTTCATCTTTGACTCATGTGTCGAACATCGACAAAACATTTGATATGATCTAAATCAATTAACTAATAGATATAACATAGTAATAAGTATTATAAAATGAATAATATACATTAAAAAGGTTCTGAATCATGTATAAATTAATCTATGCTTATTATTCATGAACATAATGATTGTACGTGACGATTCGGACTCAAGGTATGATAAATATTAACCGAATCTCATTTCATTGTGTTAAATATCCATATCATTGGTTTTGTTTTTCCAAGAATTTGGGTGAATGACCTCTGACTATTTTACTCTAAATATCCATTTATATTGGGTGTATTTATTTTTTTCAAAAGTAATTATTTCATTTATTTATCCTTAATCTAAGGATATGATCTTTGTAAGGGATTACTTATCAATTTACATTCCATTGAGACTTATTTGTTCTTATACACCAATTCAGTTTTACAGGGTGTATATAATTCTCTTTTACATATTATATAATAAATCTCATTATTATAGTGATATTACAAGATTTTTCTAATGCACTTCTTTAATTATTTTTATTCACATATTTTCTCAAGTGATAAGGGATGATTTAACTAAAAAGTCATTTTAAATGTTTTAAAGATTTAATCTTTTAAATATTTCTAATTAATGACCATATTTAAAAAATTATTTTGAGGACATATATATATGGACATGAATTCTTTTAAGTGTAAATTCCTTTCAAAATTTTCAATGTGGTATGGGACACACTGATTCAAATATCTTCTTTTAAAATGTTTGAAATATGTTTTAAATTTGGATTGATTATTTCAATATATTTGAATTTTTTTATATATACGTAATGAATGTAAATTCTTGATTTTATGTCTCTATAATTTTTTAATTCTTCAATTAAAAGTTTAACATTTGATGTTAAAATAATGTGTTTTCATTTTTGAGTGTTTAGATTGTAAGGATGAAATGTGTTTTCAAAGTGGAAATGTTATCTTTCTTTTATGCTTGGTTTATGTGTTATGATTATGTTAATGTTCAGGGGCATTGATTATGTATATGAGTGTTTTAGTGATGAACCAATGGCTACTTATCCAATTATATCTCTCCAATGCATTGGTTAACATGATAGAGGTAAACATTAAGGTTTCTCCTAAGAGATTTTGGGCACATACAGGGATGGTTATTACAAACGTAACCATGAAGGTTACTCCCTATTTTAGTGTGAAAGTTACATTTTAAGTTTGAAATGGATACCACAAGTTTTCATTATGTTGAATGTCAAATATTATGTTTTTTAAAAATATTATGATTACTTGGTGTAAGATAAATATTATGTGTTTTATGGGGGAGAAGTATTATTTTTTGAAAATGTTTTCATCGGTTATAAAAATTCATGGACTAATGGTCTATTACTTATTTTATATTCTTTAATTGAATTTTTATTATCATCCAATTCTTTTGAAATGTTTTCCACGGGGTATAATAATGGTTAAGTGAAAGGAAAAAAGTCAATAATATTTTTATTAAGGAAGATAAATTATGTTTTGGTTAAAGGGTTTACTTCGGTGAAAAAAGTGGATACTAAGTGTAAATGTCTAAATGTAATGTATGGGTCTATCATGTAATTGTTATGGACTAATTCTCTATAACATTATACCAAAAGATATCATGAGTATGAATTTTTTACTTAAATCAATATTAAGTAATGTTCAAGGTTGGGGCCTTATAAGAACACCAAAATTCTTGATGATATAGCATTTACTTATAGATATATGGGGACCTACCCAAATTTAATAAAAAAATGGTTAACAATACTTTATGAAATTCATAAATGACTAAAAAATATTTCTTATATATAATAGTTCAATTCTTTCATTCAAACATATTTTTGAATATATTTAGTTCAAAATTACATTCAACACATATCTTGAATTTCATTCTATGTCTAAAAATTTCCCAATAAAAATTTTATATATATTTTTCAGGACAGGTATAAATTAATTTTAATATTTTGAATCTCCCAACATGAATATAAATTTTCCAATCAAATATTAATACTAATTTTTAACAATATTCAAAAAAATTGTATATATTTATTGAAAAAATCTAAAATAATTATTAAAAAATAAGCAGGACCATTTCTTCAATGTAATTTAATGAAAATACAAACTTCCCGTCTTCCTCAATGTGAGAGTACTTTTTTGAAAAAAAATATATTATTTATAATATGGAGTTTGTGGGGGGATTCCATATCTAAAAACAATTATATTACTATTTAAATATTCAATAAGGGTGATCCATTAGAAAAAAATCATTGATGAACCACATTGTATCTAGATTGTATTTATACGATGAAAAGTTATTTATCATGAAAGTTATCATAACATGAAAAATAAAATACTCTTACTAATATGAATCAATCACATTAACACATGTCTCCTATAAATATTTCAAATCATGAATCATTCGTGAAAATAAAAAACAATATCATTTTATGATATTTGGGTCATGATATCCATAGGCTCATCATGAAATAATTTTTTTCGTGCATATTTATGGGGAAAGGTTAGAAAATACCATTATAATAGAAAATGAAATATATTAGATATTACACATTTGACATAGATTTATTTAACTTATGAAGAGTCCAATTCTAATACATTAAAATTCCTTTATAAAATCCCAAAATTAATGATTAAATATCTTCCATTGTTGTGAATATGTAGAGGGTGTATGTTTCCATCATAGATTCAATCATCCATTTTCTTCCATGAACTTTTTTTATTTTTTTTATTTGAAGATAAATTAATGAAATGAAGAATTATTTGATGATACTATATTTCTTTTCTAGGAGACCTCTGGTTTCTTCATAAGAATGAACCATAGATGGATGTCTCATCCATTTTATATTACGATGTCATGTTTTGAAATATTGATACATATTTATATTTATTCTTAGATAGAATAGGTTCATTAGGGTAAGCATTGATTTTCTTAAATGCAAGTCACATTAGAGAATATATTTTTTATTTCATCATAAATATGATTTGGAAGCTTAATGTCTTCTTGAAGTAACAGTTTGAAAATTTTAATAAATTCAATTATCTTTTTATCATAAACACTATTTATTACATTAAAAATAACATACCTCTATAAAAATGAAAACAATTTAAATTTAGTAAGACTTATAAACAATGGTTTTTCATAATAACCATACTATAATTTAAAATTTTATATATTTTCAATATTTTCATCGCTTATATCTGGAAGTTATTTTTTCTTCTTCTCATATTGAATATATTCATCAACATTACATCTAGACATTTCCGTTTTTCCACTATTCCAGATCTAGCATGCGTAAATTTGAAAAACAAACCCTTGTAAAAATGATAGTCTATAATTTCTATATACCTTAACATTATAATATTCAAATAATTCATTCATTCATAGAAATTAATATCTTTATTTTGAAGGTACCATCAATAAAATTCCAAGAAATCATTAACCATGATCTATAATCCGTCATCTGTTCTCGATACCTTTTTCCAAATATGAACCATTAATTGACTAAAATAATAAGAAAAATATTAATATATTAATATATATATATATATATTTATTTATTTAAATTAAATAAAATATAATCAATATAAAACTAACATAAACATAAAAATCATTCAATTTATCACAATAAATATATTATAAAATACTATTTATAACTCATAAAAAATGTGTAATCATAATGATTTTTTTCTACTAGAAAATTATAAACAAAAATAATATATAAATTGATAACATTATAAATATAAAAAATAAATAACAAAAAATTTATATCGATAATTTATAAAAAAAATCATAATAACAATGAAATTATAGTAACAAACAAATTATGAGAATGAACATTTATAACCATCATTGAAGGGAATATTTTCGTAGTAAGGAATGTTTTTTGATTGGGGGAAACGATACATGTAGCAATAGACACACCTAATAGTTTGTTATGTGAAGGAATACCATTTTTTGATGCTTAATGATTTTTTGAAATCATTGAGATGCCATATAAGAAAGTTAAGCCTGTTTAGAATTCATTTAACTGGTGTATATAATTTTACTGTTGAATCTAGAAAAATATCTTTGTTTTACATAGTAGGAAATTTGAATCAAATTTAACAACTTTATCCAAAGTCACATATGAATTCATGATCGACTGCATAATAATTAATAATTAGTCTTTAAGACATTGGTGATCATATTTAAGACTTTATGTTTGACCAGATGGATTTATGGATAGTGTCAAACCTTGTAGAGTCTAGTTTAATTCGTGATGTGTTATATATCCCTAAGACACATAATAATATACTCTCCTAGTGTAATAATACCCTAGAGAGAACAATATTTTTATAGAATTCATGTCTGTAATTCACATATATTTCATTTAAATTTTCCAATTTATATGAAAAATAAAACTTAATGAAACCAGTTTCTCAGTTCTCTAAAAAATATATTAAAATGATTTGGATTTTAAATTCTTATAATTAAATTTAAAAGTTTGTTGCAAATTTACATTTCACAAATTATATTTTTGATTCCATCAATGAATTTAAACAATAAACCAAAGGAAATGATGAAGTATGGAGTGCTTAGATGAGATCAACACCACTTATTGTAACGCAATGAAACATAATGGAGATAATGTTCATAAAAATCAATATAAATAACATTAGATTATTTATAAACTTAATTATCATCTATGCATAAATGATGGAATAGGACTGTATAGATCATTTATGACGTCATGTTTTTATAGTTCCTTGTGCTTGTAGAGATTTTCAAAATGAATTAATTTTTATGATATTTGTAAATAATTTATATTGTGGTATTCATATATTGTATAAGGAATTAAAAATATATTTTTATATATATTCATGTGGGATACATCAATTAAATTAAATGAGAGATTTAAATTAGTTTTAATATTGTAAAATCTAGCTTTTAAATAACATTAGAGTTTTCATTAAAATTTATGAACATAATATTAAAATTTATATGAGTATGAATTACCACGGTATGATGAAATTATTTTATAGCATGAAATTTTAATACATGATGAACTATTCTATAAAAAATATATCAATGAGAGTTAGAACACTTCAATATTTTTATCACACTGAATAACATAATTTTTTTATAAGAAATAGAGATAAATAATTATATATTGAATAATATCTATTGTCTATCAAAGGAGAAGAACAAAAAATGTCTTTGAGTTTGTTTATTTTATATATATTAATTCCAAGAATCCATTTATATAGTAGTATCATAGAAGGAAATTAAAAAGAAGATGAATCAATTATACTATTATTTTCTATCATAGGTTTTGAGACTCTAAAAAATTGAAGATCCAGAATCATTGAATCAAAATGAGTCAAAGTGGATGAAAAAAAAGTCAACTCTCTTTGTGTTTTATTGAAAATTAATTAATATTTTATGATATGTTTACAATTTTAATTGATGACCATGAATAACTAGTGGTTACTGTCTTGAAACACTATTTGGATTGAAATGAATAAATTAGAATGTAGTGTTAATTAGGTATATTTTTTATGCTTATCCTATGTACTTTCAGATACAAGGAAAACACTTTTATGATACATACAAGGAACATGTAATCACTTAAAATTAATCTGAAAAGAAAACTATTGTACACAAAAATTTGAAAATGGAATGGTTTTATAAGATGAATCCAACCTTCTAAAAACCATTTATATTACTTTTATTTTCTATTAATATATTTCATATTATTCTAATGGTTGAGTAGACATGGAATTATTATTATCTATTTACCAGGATAATTGTTCAGTTATATGTGGGGATAATTTGAAGAAAATATTTGAAAGGATATTTAATAATCAACGAAGTGTATGTTTGAAAAAAAAATTGAAGTGTCTCATATAAAGAACCCAGACACCATTCTCATTCAACTAGAATAGAATCTTCATCAAAAACTATGAAAGAAATTTATGAAAATTGTTTAATGTAAATATGAAATTATTTTGAAAAATTAAGTGAAGGATCTCATACCAGATTCATTTTATCAATGTGATAACTTCTCATATACTATATTTTTTGTAGGTTATCACTTTAAAGAAGAAATATCAAGTAATTAAGATCATGAGGAATATGATTCCATTAAATTTTTTAGTAATATTAATAAAAAAATGTAGAATAAATACGGAAAATACCCCTTCAAATTTTGGTGATCCTAGATACATACATAAATAGATAGATGGATAACAAAATTAGGCTCTAAGAAGATGTTGAACAAATATTAAAATTTTTATGAATGAACATTAGAATGTGTAATGTCCTCATAGATCATTTATAAGTAAAGGAAAAATCTGTTATGGTTTGAATTAAAAAAAATTTATATGATTGAATAAATTTATAAAATAAGTTAATGTGATCATGTGGTGATAGAAATTTTATTTTTTAAGTGATATGTTCATTTTATAACACCAAAAATTTCTAAAATAATAACATTGTTTTTCGTAGAATGTATGACACATAACAATAAGTTTGTAAAGGAATATAATATCATGAGACTTTGTAATATAATGGATATTTTAACTAAATTAAATCTATATCTATCAAATAAAATAATGTTGAGTTATCTTTCCTTACATACAATAAATAATTTCATCGATGATTTTCATTACCTGCAAGAGTGAGTTTTACCAAACAACTACATATTAATAAAACATTATAATTTGATATTACAAGATATAACCTACCTGTTATATTAGTTGTTATGAATATTATTATTATGTAACATAAGAAAATATATTTAATTCAAAAATATAAAATGTATTAATTTGTTACAAACTAATTATAAATGAATATAATAGTTAAATAAATATATTGGGAATGCTTGTTATATAAAACTAATTTAAGGATCAAATAGAAATTTCACCATAAAAAATTAAATTAATTATAATTATTTAGTGATATTAAAACAAAATATATATTATATATTTAATAAATTATTTTCGACACACACCGAATAGATTTTATGAGCATAATATAAGAACTTACAAAAACAATTCAATAAAAAACAATATTTTTCAAAATGCACTTTTACGACCTTTTAATTGAGAACCCATTTTAAGTCCAATTATTGAAACTTTATAAATTTAGTATGGAAGGTTTTCATTTTTTAAATTTAAACATAAATATTATATGAGTGTATTATTTTCTTAATTTTTTGTGAGGTTACATTTTTAATGATTAGTAAAATAATACAGAATATTAATTCAAAACTGTATTTTCATCTAATTTATTTATGAGTTTTAATTATATATCTAGTTTTTTAAATATAAAAATAATTCAATTATACATAAACAAATCCAAATATGTAATTTCCACCAATTTCACATGGAAATTGGATATAAGAACTTTGAAAACCATTTAATGTTTTTACTTTGAAAACATGCATCATCGTCTTGTCTACAAGATTAATTTCAAATTAATTTATTTCTCTTTCACTTTATTGAATTTGGAAAAATGGATTCCATATTTTTATTAAGAATATTTTATAATTCTATATAATTCCAACTTAGTTTTCGATGAAAAATATTATTGAATGTGATTATAATTAATTATAACGATTAAGAGGAAAATCAAGTTAATATGGGACGAAACATTAATCTTTAGATCCAAAATGACCTAGAAACTACTCCGAAATATATTTTATAGAAATATTTCTATCTTATACTCCCTTTTCTATAATTTGGATTAATATTGGGTCTATTCTTTATAGTAAAAACATAGGTGCAGTTCATTTTTATAAAATTTAGCAGAATGTCAGTTCCCCCCACTATAAAAAGTCACTCTCTCCTCACACTTCCACACATCGCTCAAGACACATTAACGATACCATGATATTACAAAATATATCATAAAAATATCGAACCAAAACATTAATTTCTAATCTTGGGAATAATTCTATCCAAGAAAGACCTTTAATGCAAACCAAAATGAGGAACCTCAATAAGAGGTAACATCCTTCCTCAAGATCTTTTATTTTATTTTAATTTTTCACCACATGAAATATTATAATCAAAGATTATATAATATCTGCAGTATCAAAAAATTATTGGAAATTTTTTTATTTTAATTTCTCTAACAAAACTTACTTACAATTACATCAAATGGGAAACTAATATACCGTTTTTTTTGTGAACTACTACCTCACGAAATGCTAAAACACAGTTTTTCTATTTACCACCATTCATGGATTGAAATTATGTTGGAAATAAAAATATATATGATATATATTATATGTAAAATATATTTATGATTCCTTAATTTTTTTATATCACATACCCTTTTTCTTTTCATTTTTCCTAAATACGATAAAAATATTTGTGCATGTGTCGACTACCACCCCCTCAAAGCAATGTGATTTGTTCACACTAAACATGGAATGTATAAAAGTTGGTATAATTTAGAATATAGAGACATGTATGATATTAATTTAATAATGGAATTATAATATAAATATATATCTCTTACATTTCATTCTTTCAATAAAACATAGAGATCAAAGTAGTGTTCATGTGTATATATAGCCCACCATATCCATAAATATTGAATTTCATTTATTATATCAAAATATTATGGATTATTATAAAAACATATTTAATGAATATATATGATATTTATATCATTTTTTACATTTTTTATATAATTAAACTATTATCTAATTAATAATAAAAACATGTAACATGAAAAAGCATACTCAAGGTACTAGGAAATTGACACACAAAATTGTGAAAATATTGAAACTTTACCAACAAAATGTTATTATTATATTATAAGAAGATCAGATAAAATATCATACATATTAATATAGTAATTTAATAAGTTAGTAACATGTTTAAAACTATTATACAAAAAGTTAAGGAAATTTCAACCAAAAAGTAAATGCATTATAAGCAATTCTTGCCTCTCTTTTCTTTCCGTGAGGCATAAGCCATTATAACCACTTAATTATTATTTTTTTGGTTGGTATAATACCCCTTTTGATATATTATATAATTAATTAATATATCATCATTTTATTATTGAGTATAAATTTTAGTTATTTTTTCTATTGGGATTTGAGTTAAACGTTACGAAGTGGAAAAGATTTACATAACACAATTCTTATTTCTTGGGTAATATTACATTTTAATTATCTTTAATATTATAAGATTATGATTTTGATCACTTATTACTATTTATATAATTATATATTAAATGTATTGACATTTTAAATATATAATCTATTCATTGATTCAATTTCCAACCATCGTTTTGGTCTTTTCTAGGGGGCACTACATAATCCCATTTTCTTCAGTACAGACTGCACTTGAATTTCCATTAGAGTAAATTATATAATAATTATATAATAAACCATTTAATTTATTCTCCTTTAGGTTTTCATTCCATTAAACTTGTAATAGTACTATATTTTAATTCTTTCTAAGTCAATGTTTTTAAGAATTTTTTTTAAGAACACCTTCTTTTATTTCCCTCTTTTGTGGGAGAATATGTTTTATTCTAAACACCCTGCTTCCAAAAATATTTTCAAAAATGTTTTAACATTGAAAAAATAATTTGATAAATAAATTTTTACCCTTTTATCTTTAAAAAATTATTTCAAGGGAGTCTTCTTATCCCTTTCTAAAGAAGAAACATTTCAAAAAAATATACTAGGATAAATGAATGTTAATTTTACCTTATACATCATGTATGTATTTACCTCCCACATTTATTTTCACCTTCCCTTTCATGTTTAATATGCTATATTCTAATGAAAATGTTTTAAAATCTAACTTTCAATGAAATTTATTTAAACAATGTAATTCAAAATAAAAATTATATTTTCTTAAATAATTTTTTATAACATATGTATTAGTATGTATATTTTTCAATGAAAACAACACTTTATTTATAACACCACTTGGGAAAGGTCATACTAATACCATCCTTATTCTTCCTTTAGATTGTTTATGATTTCTTTGATTAAGTATATTGTTGACATTCACTACCTTTTTCCATTTTAGTTTCCTATTAAATATTCAATTTTTTTATGATCAATTTACTCTGAATTTCTCCTAATTATCTGTATCATTTATCATGGATATGTTTATTGCCTAAAACATAGAAATTTAAATTATAGTGTTTAATTTGACATTTTATATCATGAATATACCTATTCTCATGATATTATTTGTTATATTTAATTCATGAGGGTTAAGATTAAACTTTTTCAAAGTGTTATGGGACACATTAGAATGTTTAAAGATTATATTCATTAAAATTTTGATAAAAATATTTAAATGGTATCTCCATTCATCAAGGTCAAAAACCCTTTCTCTTATTTATCCTAAACTGAGAAAATATTGATAAATTTGTATCTTCTAATACATATAGATATTTGATAGGGTGCATTGTTAAATAGATTAATCAATATATAATGAATACATTAAATAGGTATGACATGGGTGGGGGGCAGTTATATATATCCCCTCGATGTATTGGTAGTCTCATGGGATGACTCTGTTGGCTAGCCTAACATGTGTTTTAACCTAATATGATAAATCATATTGTGAATAGTCATGACGGTAATAGCTCTATGTACCTATGAAATATGGAATCTAAAATTAAATAATTTCTTTAGTTTAGATTCATTTAATATTTATCCATGATATTTTTCATTGAAATATATATGGATGAATTTAATTCTCATTTTATTGATTAAATGCAATTTGTTTTCAATATATTACCTTTCCATATTTATTATTCCTTATCTACTTATTTGACTAGCATCAATTTTTTTTTTCACCCTACCACATTATTTATCCGTTCAGTTTATTGATTATTTGGTATGTAAGAACCATTTTTTCCTGGCCATATTGATTATTCCCATTTATTCATTTATTCTAATACTATCAATTACCCTTACTAAGAATTTCAACTCAACCTTATTATGTATCCATCCCCAATATGATTTATATGGAATAAATTTATTCTCCCAAAAAAATTATATTATAATTTGTCTATTCTTTTATAATACAATACTCAAAAATAGATCTTGTGTACCAAGACTACTAAACTCTTTTCTACATCAGTATTTGAGTCCATGTAATCATGCCAATTTAATGGTAGTAGAATCGGGATCTTCAATTTCAAGGTTTGGTTCACTATAGTTGGTATCATAGAAATTTTAGAAGCAACCTTTGGAACTAGATTAAGGAACAAATTCATTAGAGAAAAATGTCAATCTATATACTATAAGTGTATGTGGTTCTCATACATATTTACATAAGGTTAACTACTCAAAAATGGTGTGTCATACCTCACTTGTATTAATCTGGTGCATGAAAATGGTTTTTACTTCACATGTAGTTTGACACTCCTGGGGGATAATATTATGTTATTTACCATTATATTTACAAACCACTACGAAATATTTGAATAGATAAAGAAAATGTATGACCTATGATAAACATAAGGTGTTTTAGATTAAAAATAATTTTTCATTATTTATACATCCTAAAAATAATTATACGGTTTTTCCTATATGATAATTGATGATCACACTATGTTTTTTGGTTTTTGTAAATTACATACTCTAAAAGATAAAATCTAGACCAAGGTAGTTCCTATGTGGAAATAAAATGAATGATTTATTTATCTGTTTAGGTTTTATTTAAAACGTTAATTAAGAGTATATTTGTTGATTAAACATATTTCATGGATGTTCATCGTATTTATTTTTGAAATTAGATTAATATCTTTTTATAAAAGAAAAAACAATATGTTAGGTAAAACCCATAAAATCCTATGTGGTCATAGGACTTGAACCCATAACCAAATTACGAAAACTATTTAATTCCACCATCGGCCTATGAAATGTTTGTGTTAATATGTCATTGAATCATGTAGAAAATTTTAATGAATAAATATTAATGATGAAATAGTCGTATCAAGTTTTTTGTTTAGATATTTATTTTTAACCATTTTTTGGATAATAGTTATAGATAAATAGTTATATGTTTAACACATTTATTGGTCTTGGATATGTTAAATTTTATTTTTGTTCTTCAAGAATCAAAATTTACATTTGGATATACATTTCATGAAGTAATTGATCAATTATGAATTGATAAAATGAAAAAAAATGGGTCAAAATTAAATTTGTACAAATATGTTAAATAAATATAATTCAAAATATCTTTAGTAAGTAAAATAATTATTCAATCTTAGAAAAATGATCTTAAAATAAATGTTTTGTCCTAATAAATTAATTTATATTGAACTGATTGTCTAATAAATGATCAACTATTTTTTAATTTGAGACGATAATATTTCTAGTGATCATTTAATTGTTTTTGATTGATGACCAAAACCACTCCATAGAAATATTTATGCCTTTACAATATGTATGTATCACTATTCTCCATTAATGTTCTCCCATATAGAGTCCAAGTTACATGTTAGTCAATGTGACTTTTTTAATTCACATTCTCTATTTTATAGAGGATTTTTTTGTACCCCTCTCTAGTTGTAGGATTCCAACATATGAAATATCAAACAATACATCAACAATATCATATTTAAATTATAAGGACATGATTTATTTGGGTTGGGGTGAATATAATGCCCCAAAATTTTGACAGAAGAATATTGTATTCGATAGATTGTTTGACATGAATCAAAAAGTGTGTATGGGAAAATAATATATCAAGAAATTATAATATAATTAATATTTTAAATTAATTTAAATTTATCTTAAAATGAAAGAAATTCTAAGTTATCGTGCATTACATGTAACAAAGAAGTATCGGATAGCTTGTGTTACACACAAGATGGGGTTTTAAAAGAAAACAATATATTAATTTAGTATTATTATTTAATATAAAAATATATAACTTAGCCATTTGGTTAGTGGTTGTGAATATTATTACTTAACATATTAAAACCTATAATATAGAAAAATATAAAATTAATAAATTTGTTAAAAACTTATTAGAAATGAATATAATAACTTATTACAAATAAAGGGAATGTTTTTATAGAAAACTATTTTTAATCCCACAAATATCTTTTATCCAAAAAAATTAACTAATTACAATTATGGAGTATTGTCAGTGAAATATTCCTTATATATTCAATAAAATAATTTTTACATTCATCCAATAGATTTTATATTCATATGATAAGAACAGACCAAATATTTTTCATGAAAATCAATATTTTTTCCAAGGGAAATTCTACTACCTTTTATTGGGGAACCTTTCAAAAATCCATTTTTTAGAACTTTTTATGAAATAATAATGAAAAAATAAACATAATTATTAAAATATAAACATTTATTTTATCTTAGAGTTAATTTATAGTATTTTTCATTGAGGTTTCATTTTTTGATGAATAGTAAAAATACTAAATTTTAATTCAAAACTACTTTTCCATATTATTGACTTATAAAGAAGCATTATATTTTAAGTTTTTATTAAAGTAAAATTATATATTTTATAAATCATGTAAACCAATCTTGGTTATATAAATTAATTTCACATTGATATTGGATGTAAAAACCTTACAAACTTTTGAATTATTTTACATTAAAACCCTAGATCTTTATCCCTTCTGTGGGAATATTTTTAAATTAATTTACTCCATATTTTGTTATAAAATTTGATAAAATGGAATCTGTATTTTAAATAAGAATAATTTATAATTTCAACTAATTTCAACTAATTTTTCACACAAAAATGTTTGTGAACGTGATTAAATTTAATTATGATGATTAAGAGACAAATTAGCTTAATAAAGGACTAAACCTTAAACTTAATTGACAAAATGACATGGAAATTATCCCAAAAAATATTTTATGGTAATATTTCTTCCTTATAATACCTTTTATATACATTTTTTCATTATAGGATCCACATGAAATATGAAAAACATGGGTGAAATTCCCTTTTTCAAAATATTTTGAGAATGCTACTCCTCCACCACTACAAAATGGAACTCACATATCCAACTTCCTAAAATCTCTCAATTCAATATAGATCGACCAATATATTCCCAAATAAATGGTAACATCCTTATTCAAGCTCTTTTAATTTATTTTTGTTCTCTGCCCCCAAAAATATTATTATTCAATGTTTATATAATAAACATAGTATCATAAATATTCTAGTATGTTTTTATGTTAATTTTTCTATATTCACTTACACACAAATCCATTAATGTTTAACGAACATATCACTTATGTGTTTGGAGAACATTGTCCAAATAAAATGATGATTTTTAGTTTTTTACTTCTCAAGGTTGGTAATTATGATGGATATGAAATTTATATATGATATACATGATATGAAAAAAATATTATGCTTGTATATTTTTTATATAACACATACCCTTATTCTTTCTATTTTCTATAAATATGATAACATTGTTTGTATAAGTGTGGAGTACATCCCCTAAAGCAATGGGATTCATTCACACTATACATGGAATGTATAGGGGTGGTTTTATTAAACCAATGTGACATAAATTACGTAAATATAATATTTTAATTATAATATATACATATATCATTAACTTTTGAATCATATAATATTAAAATAAAATGAATGTAGTGTTCAGGTGTACATTTGACCTTCCATCCCCATGAATAATTCATTTCAATTATTATCTCAAAATATTAGGGATTATTATAAAAAGATATATACTAAATATGTATCATATTAAATCATGGATTCAATCCTAGGTTTGATAAAACCAAGATTTATTAATAATATCAATAATCCACAAGTTAAAGAATACTCAAAGATCTTGAAAATTTACACAATACATTTTTAAAATAGTGAATGTTTATAAACAAGCTGTTAGTAAGAAATTATAATAAGATCATAAATGATATCATAAAATTTAATATGGTTCGGTAATAATTTGGTACCATTTTTAACACCATTATACAATAATTTAAAGTATGTTCACCCAAAATGGAAATGGAAGGTAAGGGATTCATCTCTCAATTTTTTTATGAGGAATATGACATTGTCCCCCACTTACTTATTTTGTGTGGTGTATCTAATAACCCTTTTGATATGTTATATAATTAATTAGATTATCTAAATGTTATTATGTGTTTCAATTTTAATTATTTCTTCTATGGTGATTTGTGTTAAAAGTTACCAATTAGAAAATTATTTAATAACTTGATACCTTCACATCCGGTTATATTATTCATAATTTATCGTTAATATTATTAGATTATGTGTTTAATAACTAATTAGTTATTAATATTTTATTTTACCTTATTTTTTGTGTTTTAAAATTTAACACATATAATATTTTAATATTCTTATTCAAACATAAACCTTTGCTCTTTTTAAGGGTTTACACAATAATCTCATTTCGTTCAGGATTGATTACACTTGAATTTACATTAAAAGAAATTATTTCATTATTGCCTAATAAAACCTTTAATATTCTTCTCCTCTGGTTATATATGAAATTTTCGATGAAATAGTACAACTTTTTAATTATTTTGTAGTCAAAATTAATTATAAAATGTTTTTAAGAAACCCCACTTGATTTCCTTCTTTAGTAAATGAACCTATTTTGTTATAAAAATCTTGTTTTCTTAAAATAAATTCAAGAATGATTTAAACATTTAAAACTAATTTATTATATAAATTTTTACTCTTTTTATATGTCGCAAAAAATTTTGAAAGATTTTTATAGTTTATTTCTGAATAAGGAACTTTTCTATAATTTTAATGTGTAAATGAAATGTTATTTTTACTTTGTAGATCATGTAAAAAATTTCAATTTTTATAAAAAAATTTACAAAAAATATTTTCATATAAAATTATATTCCAAATGTTTTTCAAAATAAAAAATATATTTTTCTCAAGAATGTTTACATAAGTTCATTTTATATAATTTCTATTCATCAACCACAATAGCCAATTAATTTTTACACCAGTTCAGATATGTTTTGTTTATACAATAATTATTATTTTTCATATTGGTTTATGACTTATTTAACCAAGGATAGTATTGACACTCACCACCATGAATTTTTTTTAGTCCCCTTTGAAATATTCACTTTATTATGATCATTTGGCGATGAATTCCTCATATTTATCCATTTCAGTTATCATGGATATGTTTATTTCCTACACTATATATCATTTTTACATAGGGTGTTTACTTTCAGGTGTCATATCAAGAATTTTTTTATTCTCATGAGATACTAATTTTCATTTAACAAATAGGGATTATGATTCAAATGTCTCAAAGTGGAATGATAAACTTTGGAATGTTTATTGATTCTTTTCCTCATGAATGTATTAATTGTCTTTCAATGGTATCTCCATTAATCAATATCAACAACCATTGTTTCTTGTAATCCTCTATTAAGGAAATTTTGATAAATCCATATCATATACTCTTTTATGGATATTTGATAAGAAACATTTGTGTAATGATTTAGACATGTATGACTTGGGTTGTGCCTGGTTATAGATAATCGCTAAAATCATTAGTATTCTTATGGTATGAGTTAGTTGGTTATCCATATATGGGTTTTTACCATATATACTAAACAAAATTATGAAATATCTTGATAGAAATGGTTCCGCGTACCTAAAAAACATGGTGTCCATTAATTACACATTTCCTAAATTTAGATTCAGTTATTATTAATCCCTGATATTTTTCATTGACATATATAGGGATTCATTTCATTATCAGTTTATTTATTAAATAGATGGTGTTTTAAATTTTTTACCTTTCATTAATTATTCTTAATTATCTAGTCATTTCTGGGGAATGTGTTTTCATTTTTTAACATTCCATATTTTTTAACTATTCAGATTATTGATTATATATAATTTTTGTTTAGTTTTTACCTTTCCATATTTATTATAATCATTTATTTTCTATTTCTTCTGCTATAATTTACTATTATGGTGCATTTTATATCACTCTAATTATATTTCCATACCCATTAATATAAGAAGAATATTAATAAATACATGCATTAATACTATTGATCTAAAAAATTTGGTATCCTAAAAAATTGGGTTTTAATTAGTGTATTATTTGGTAATATCGGACTCTTGTATATATCATTTTCACCGAGACTACTAAACTATGTGGTACTTAGAGATTTGATTCCATTTAATCATTAAAATGTAAAAGTAGTATAAAATGGATCTAGGATTTCTAGGGTAGGGTAGCTACATTTTGTTATAGATAATGTTTTTTTGATACCTTGAGAACTATATGTAGGAAATAATATTAGAGAACATTTTATTAGGAAACCAATTGAGGATAAATATTGATTAAATTCTTAAAATTTTGGTAAGGTAGAGATTATGTGGGTATTACAAACTATAAATCCATGTCTCAATACTATAAGTGGATTTGGTTCTGGAATAGATGTTCCATAGGGTAATTATTCTTGAAATGTTGTGTTGGACCTAACTTGGCATAACCTAGTACATAAAAACATACAATAATGTGCACCTAGATTGACACTCTTGGGGGATATGATTAGGATAATTAAAATTTTATTTACATTCCATTATGATGGATTTGTATAGATAGTGACAATAGATGAAATTGGTTAAACCCAAGTAGTATTAGATTTAAAATAATATGTCAAGATTTATACATCCTTAAAAAAATTATATGGTATTTCAAATATGATAATTGATGCTCACAATATGGTTTTTGGTTTTATGAAATTACCTTATCTAGAAGTTAAAATATAGTTTATGGTAATTCCTTTGTAAAAAAACTAATGTAGTATTTATGTATTTAGGTTGTATAGAAAACCATAATTAAAATTATATTTAGTGATTAACCATATTTCCATGATTTATATGATATTTTTATTTTGTAAAATATATTTCTATGGTTTTAAAAAAGGAAAATCTATAAACTTGCTGATAACACATCAAATCTGGTATGGATGTGGGACATGATCCCATGACCAAAGAATGATAAGTGTTTATCACTAACCACTAACCTATACAATGTCTTTGTTAATATGTAATTTTTTCTAGTTTAACAATTAAATGAATAAATATTAATTATGAAATTGTAGTATAATTTTTTTATAGATTAATTTATTAACCATATTGGATTTAAATAATGGTTTGAGATAAATAATTATAATTATCAAACCATTATGGGCTTTACAATCCGTTAATAGTTTATTTTAGATCTTTAATAATTAAATTTAATATTTGCATATCCAATTCATGATGTAATTTATTAATTTGTAATTGATAAAATAAAACAATTGGTAAAATTATATTTATAGAAATATGGTAAGTAATTGTATTTCTTTATATCCTTATGTAGTAAAAAAATTACTCAATATTACGAAAATAATCCTAAAACAAAAAAAAAATTCATAATAAACATGTTTTTTGTTGAACAAATATTCTTCTAAATCATCTAAGATTTATGACATTGAGGCCCTCACCATTCCCTTTATCATTCAACAGTTTATTAATTGATGA
The DNA here is from genome assembly GCA_963277665.1 of Viscum album. NCBI lineage: Eukaryota > Viridiplantae > Streptophyta > Magnoliopsida > Santalales > Viscaceae > Viscum > Viscum album. The sequence goes on from OY728136.1 coordinate 1,479,697,756, forward strand.
CCTCAATCACTCTCAATTTATATCTATGATATTTCTCCATGTATGTATCTCCATTATCCAATAATTTTATTCTACATAAATACCTAAATATAAGTTCTTCCATGTGACCTTTGTAATTTCCATTCACTCTTTTCTAGTGGATGTTATACGATCCCTTATCATGATGCGGGATTTGGACATACTAAATGTTAAAAAATCTATCACCAAGATTGATTTTAAATTATTAGGACACAATTTATTTAAGTTGTGGATAATATCACTCCCCGAAATTATAAAATAAGAAAATTGTATTCGATTGAACGTATAACTACAAATACCAAGCACGTAAGGTAACATAATAACAAGATACATTACATTAAAATTAAAATTTTAAATAAATTAAATTTAGAGCTTTCAATGCACGCATTTATTATTTAGGATTCTCTATAAGAAGAAAATTATTTCATAGATAGATTGTGTTACTAAAAAGACTTATTTTTACCAAACAAAAATATATTAATTAAACATTATATGTTAATATAATAACATATAACCTTACTGTCAAATTAGAATTTTTGAATATTGTTAACTAACTTATTAAAATATATGGTATACAAAAATTATAAAATTAATTAAAAATTAAAAAAAATTATAAATAAATATATGAAGAAATTAAATATAATGTGAATCTTTTTATAGAAAACTTTTTTATGGCCACATAGCTATTTTATCCTAATATATTAAATTTTTTGTAATTATTGAGTGATATTAATATATATATATATATATATGATATTCCATATATTTTCTTTAAATTCTTCTAATATATTTTCTAAGAATAATATATGAAAACGCAAATATTTTGCATAAAAATCATTATTTTAAAGATACATTTTTAAATGAATATTAAAAATTGCTGAACATTAATTCAAGAACTTTTTTTTCATATAATTTATTTATAAGGTTAAAATATATTTTTACTTGGTTTAAAATTAAAATAATATCAATTATACATCAGTTAATGCAATTTAATTTCATTTGAATCAGTTTCAAATTTAAATTGGACATAAAAACATTGCAATATTGTGAATGTTTTTTCGTTAAAAACAAGAAATGGCGTACCGCCTATGTCATTAATTTAAAATTAATTTTTCCCAATTATATTTCTAGAATTTTGGAAAATATATTATTTAATTGGAATAAAAATATTCTATAATTTATAATAATTTAAACATATTTTTTGAAAGAAAAATATTATTGACTGCAATTAAAATTAATTATAAGGATTAAGAAAAAATTATCTCTACAAGAGACTAAACTCTAATCATAAGAGACAAAATGACATGGAAACTATATGAAAAATAATTTGATGTAAATATTTCCACACTATACTCCCTTTAAAATAAATTTCATCATTATTGGAGCCACTTTTCAAAGGAAAAAAAATTGGATGAATTCTCATTCAAAACAATTACATGAATGTTAATCCTCCTCTACTATAAAACAGAACTAACCCCTCCCACTTCCTCACACCTATAAAGTCAAATTGGATTGAATATAATCTTATCAAAAAAATATTTACATACAATCCCTAAACCTAGAATAAACACCATGGTAATAAATTCATCAAAGAAATCCCTTTGGCACAAACCAAATAGAGTTACTTGAATTAGAGGTAACAACCTTCCCCAATATCATTTATTTTATTTTCATTGTCCAAGATAGAAAATATTCTTATTAAAAGTTTATATATTAAAATAATTATCCTAAATATAATGGTATGATGTTATATAAGGGTTTTCAATTTCACTTACACACACATTCATTTAATGGGTAATGGACCTATCATTTATGTCTACAATGAACCACCACCACACAAAACAAAGATAGTTCGTTTCTCCTTTACCACATATCATGGTTTATAATTAATATGGACTTGTTCATTATATATTATATATATTATATTTAAAATTTCATTATTCTTATGTAGTTTTCATATGACACGTACCCTTATTCTTTTCATTTTTGGTAAATATGAAATATGGTTTGTTGAAGTGTGGACTACTGCCCCCTCAAAGTGAAGTGATTCCTTCACATAATACGGTAAATTTATAATGATGGTTTTATATGACCTATGATATTTAAATTAAATAAATATAATATTTCAATTATAATATACATATATATCCTTCATAATTAATACGTTTAATGTTAAAAAGAAATAAATGTTTCATATGAAATTTGGGCCTAGGTTTTCCATTAATGGTGCATTTAATTTAATATCTTCAAATATTATAGATTATAATAAACACATTTATACTGAATATATATGATATTTAAAAAATATTATACATTCTAGATATGATTAAACCATGATCTAATTAATAAAAACAACATGTGACAAGTTAAAACGTACTTGAATAACTAGTAAATTAACAACTGACATTGTGAAAAAAATGAAAGGTTACTAAAAAATGGGTAGTGATATATGATTAAAATTTTATTTGGTTTAAAATTTTACTCATATAATCTATTCATTTTTTAATTATCACAAAAATGTTATGGTTTTTTTAATTGTTTACATCATAATATCATTTTGTTTTGGATTTATTACACTTAAATTTTTATTAGAGTAAATTATTTAACCATTCTCCAAAAAACACTTCAATTTTCTTATTATTTGGAAATTCTTAAACATTTCCATTTAATATTTACATTTTTTAATTATTTTGTACATAAAATGTTTGAAAAAAATGTTTTTAAGAAAACCCAACATTATTTAAATCATTAGTTTGAGAACAGGTTTTCTTCTAAAAACCTATTTTTCTAAAAATGTTTCCAAAAATTCTTTAACATTTTTTAAATGATTTATTAAAAAATACAATTTTTTTGAAATGATTCAATGGAATATTCATTCCACCTTCTATATAAGTCACTTTTCAAACCTTTTACCATGAAAAATAAATTTTCATTTTACCTTGTGTGATATAGACAGATATGCTATTGTCATTCAATTAAACTATCATTTTTATGTTTAAATAGGTAGATTTTACAGAAATTTTTAAAAAAACTTATTTCCAAATAAAATTATTTTCAAAATAATTCAAAAATAAAAAGGATATTCTCCACAAGAATTTTTTCAATAGATCATTTGTTGTATTTTTATTCTATAATGACGACAAAACTTTATGTTTTACACAATTTAAGATATGTTGTATTCATTTCATCCTTATTATACCTATTGATAGATTGTGATTTCTTTTACCAATAATAGTAATGAAATTTAATCACTTGATTCATTTTTGGTCTAATTGGATATATTCTACTTTCTATGATTAATTAACATCTAATTTCCAATAATTACACATATTATTTATCATGGTTATATTTATCCCTTAATCCATATATCTTTTTTTCATATAGTGTTTTCTTTGACATGTTATATCATGAATCTCCTTATTCTCATGATATTCTATGTTTCATTAAATTCATGAGAATTCTGATTCAAATTTTTCAAAGTGGTATGTGACACTTTGGATTGTTTACTGATTATTTTCAACAATAATGTCTTAATGGTCTTTCAATTTAATGTCCATTAATCAATGTCAACAACCCTTGTTGTGAGTTATCACCCACATGGATGAATTGATAGATCTATATCATCTACTCCATATATTTATTTTATAAGGCACATTTTTTAAATCGATTATACAATATAAGATGAATTATTTAGACATATATGACATTGTTGGGGCCTAGTAATAGGTATCCCATTGAATCATCAGTAGTCTCATAGGATTAGTAAGTTTAAGAGCCTTAAATGGGTTTTTACATGATATGCTAATGTTCCTTGTGAAAGTTCTTATCAGAAATGGTTCCATATACCAAGGAAATATGGAATAAAATAATTAATAATTTCATTAATTTATATTCAGTTATTATTTTTCTATGATTTTTTGAATGTTCATATCTATGGATGTATTTCATTATTAGTTTAATGAATATATGTCATGTTTATTTAGTTTCTATCCTTTCCATATCGATTATTCTATGACTAGTTATTTTAATGCCATGTGTTTTTATTTACTAACATTCCATATTTTTTATCAATTCAATTTATTGATTATATGGAATTTTTGTTCATTTTTTACTATTCCAAATTGATTAGGCTCATTTAGAAATTATTGATTATGTTACACTTTACTCTTACTGATAATTTGATATCACCCTTATTATTATTCCTTATACATGATCCCAACAAACATACTAATAAATATTTTCAATTAAAATATATATGAATTTTTTTATTATCCTTGAATATAGAATTATGTTGAAATTATTATTTTCAATTTCAATACAAGACTCTAATAAGTATATTTTTTACCTAGAATACTACACTCTTCAATACATCATTATTTGATTCCATGTAATTGTGACAATGTAATGGTATTATACATTGAATCTGATCATTATGGGTGCGGTTCATTACACATTGATAACGGATTCTCAAATAGAGGTTAAATAAAAAAAGACAGTGAAAATCATAAAAATATTAATGAAACTTACAAGAGGATCAAATCCATAAGTTGAAGTATATTTCGAAACATATGTTCATATCATTTTATTAAATGATAAACTCCACCAACATGAAGTTTCATGAGCTATAGTTGAATTTAAAAAAATCAGTATTAAAACATACGAGAACTTCCAAAATACCTCAAAAAATAGATTTTTCTGTAAATATTAATAATGATATTTTGGAATCAAATTAGATATATATTAGGGTTAAAAGGAACATATGATCATCTGAATAATTATCTATATAAATATATTTGATAAAGGTATCCCATAAACTAAATAATGATTTTAATACTATATTTTTTTTATTTTCTAATACAGATTTTAGAATTAAATTCAAGACAATATGAGTTGTTAAAAAAGGTTAAAAATGTATATAAATATCAAATTTGGAGGATAAAATATATAACATATGAATTTCCAAAAAAAGAACCCCATATTTATAAAGTTTCAATGTTAAAATATTTAATATAAAAATCATTAAAATATATTTAAATCACATCCACAGTGGGGAGAACTGGATTTCTGGTTAGTAGTTTTTGTTGTTGGAAGTTCAAGCATAGGTGAAATGACTATTGAAATTTTATGACTTATTAATAATGATTAAAAATATTCTAGATCATGTGGTATAGTATTTAAGGTATGTTAATCCCTATAATTTAGAATTATAATTCATAAAATGTAGTAACTCTATCACTCAAACATATATTTTAATCATATTAAAACATATGTTATTCCTTCTATAACACTTGTCAAAACTAAAAGGATTTTTGGTGTTAAACAATCATCCATAATTTATATAAAAAAATATGAACATAGAAACAAAAAAATTATGTAAGTGTTAAAATAATTTCATGATTCCATAGAGAATAAAAAATAATAGAAATAATTTAATAAGGATAAATATGACCCAATAATAATTAACAAGTATGAGAAGAATGGTGTAATGGAAGCTTAAAAAATTAAATTTCTCTATTATAATAAAACATCCCACACCTTCTATCATTGTATAAAATACATGAAAATAAAGATAAATATAGTCATTCAGATTTTAAGAGATATGGATAAAAGGATAGTTTTATTAGTCAAAATATAATAAGAATAAGGGAATGTGTTACCTAAATGGACAACTCAAGGGTTTTGAAGAAACCATGTATAGACTCAAAGAGAGTTGAATATGTTTTAAATGATTGATTAATGGTTTCTCCAGAATAGTTATTGATTGAAATATAATCAAATAATTCTTAACTGATTAAAAAAATTGTGGGAAAGTAGATAGTTTCACATAAAGAAGAACATGAATTTATTTACTGTTGTTCCAAGATATATTACCCAAGAGATCCTAAAGACTGGTGTGGAATATATAAATTTTTTTTATAGATTCCAAATAAAATTAATTCCATCCTAACAACTCAAGAATAAATATTTACAATTATAAATTAAAATGGAAACGAATTGTAGGATAAAATTATTTGCTAGAAACTGTTAACAAGCCAATTCTACACAAAATAATAGAATAATTCATGAAGAAGTCCATGATTCTGAGAAAAGTGAAAATTTGTAAAAGAAAATCTAAATAATAATTGAATATCTCTCTAAATAGAAAACATAAAAAATTAGAAACATTTTTTTCAGAATACTCACAATAGTTTTGTTATTTGTAAATAACAATGAAGATACATCCTAATTCTCTTAATTTTTATTTATATCCAAACCTGAAAGAAGTTTGAGGAGAAGAAGTAGGGGTTGGTGGGTTATATAATCGACGTATAAAACATGGAAAATAAAAAAAATCACTAAATAAGTAACCCATAATATTAATTTTTATTTATTTTATCCTTTGAATGGAAGAAAACATGAAAAAGAGATGTCAAAAATTAATTTTTAATAGATTCTATAAATTTAGAAGAGCCAAAAAACCAAATGATGGTGGTATTCTGATCAAACATTTTACCGTGGTTTTGATTTTGAAAATTTTGGTTATAAATAGAGGAGGATTGACAATGTGTTTTGTATTTGAAATGAGTAGTTTAATATCTTTTACATGAACCTTCTACTGTGTTTGTTGAAATATATTCATGCAACAAAATGTTCTTGATTAATCAATTTGTCTAGTACCAAAAAAGGGAATATGAAATGATATCACGGATAGAATTAATTAATTAGAAACATAACTAGATTTTTTAGATCACTCTTACATTATAAACTATTTTAGTCCATGTTGACATAGAATTAATTAACTGATGTCCCACTTCCAAATTAAAGGAAACATGTGGTGTCATCATTCTCTCAACATGTTGAAAAAATTAACAGTTCCAATCAATAATATATAAGAAGATTATTTATAAAAACTAAATTGGAGAAACTAACGATATGTGGGAGATATTCAACCCTTGGATAAACCATTTTAATAATTTTCAACCAGGGGTGAGATGAAAATTTAATTTACACAAACATAATGACAGAAATGTATTTGATCACATTGAAAAATAAATAAAAAGAAATATTAAATAATAATTTTTTTGGAGTGTATTTTTTGTTAGTAAGTTATTATATCATTATTATAGGAACCTACCAGTATGTTTTGGTAATTCATAAAATTTTAGGTGATTAATTTACAACAAGAACATATATAGAGATAGTTAAGAGTAAATGTGTTGATGAGAATATTCCACTATACATAGGAATGGATATGGGGAATGTGCTTCTCAAGTAAATAGGGTAATTGAATAATTATTTTCTACATAAATATCTTGGGTGGATATATTCAAGAATAAACACTTATTATAATTACTATTTTAGTTAACCATTATATTGCATAAATATTTCATTGGAAGAAGGATCACTGAAAATAACATCTTTCAAGAAAGATTTAGGTGGTGTCCAAATGTAAATATTGATGACTCCAGTCGAATAGTTGAAGTCTATCAGGGAGTTTTATGAAAATATTTTCTAGGTTAAGAAAACTCCCTTATAGCACCAAGAAAACCAACTAGGTTATCAAGTGGATAAATTCCTTTCAATTATTTTTGGATATGTTTTGAAATCATTGAGAAGTCCTAGAATCTTTTTGATGTGGTTTTTTATTTCATATGAGAGTACTTTTGTCAATTTTTTTGATTGTACGTATAACAATATCCTTTTATATAACTTATAATGTCCTACAAACACAATTTTTGAGATCTATCAAAATTATATTTATGGGATTTTGGATAGTATATTAAAAAACATTCATTTCAATTTTCCTCTTCGATAATAATTTAACATTTATTTTTGATTCATAATATTAATTTCAACATCAATCACATGGTGTTGATTATTGAGTGAGTAATCAGTTGAGATCCATAGAATACGTTACAACACTACAACACCAACTGGAGTGAAACATTATATTAATATATGTAATGATCAATGAAATAATTATAAATATGTGTTCTCATCTTTGTTATCAGGGTCAGAGAGAGACATAAGGATATCTTGTGTTATAAACATTTTACTGTGCTAAGTAAATTTTGTTATTTTAAAAAGAAACTTAATTATATGGGATTTTACATAATTTCATATCATTATATTCAATTATTACATTTAAATTTAGAACCTGAGTCTTAATAATATGAAAGTGTAATCCTTTTCTCAGTTTTAAAGGGATGTCATAAATGGTTTGAATGGTAGAATATATAACTAATGAAGATCGTGGAGATTCCTTAAAAATATAAATAAATAATATTGACATCTATATGAATATATACAAGATAGGTGAAACTGGGATTAAGGTGTAGCTCATCATTTAATTCCTATAGATCTATTATATAGAAAAGTAATACATGATGGTAAGATCCCATTAATAATGTAATAACATAGGTCAAAAACTTTATGCTGAAAAAAGGGGAGTTTGGTATTGTTACTAACTAGAATATGTGGTGTGTATCGAAGAATAAGAAGTAAACATAACCATGAGTGAAATTTTTAATTAATTATTTTTAGAGTTGAACTATGATATAATAGTGTAGAAAAAGTATATAAATAATATTATTAGTTAACATTTTTTTTGTTAAATATCCATACTATCGTGACTCTGAATGATTGAAGACACATTCTTCTCACAAATCATAGTGAGTCCAAGTGCAGAATTAAATCAAATTCTCATAAACTGTTTTTTTTCATTCATTGGAAATTTGTTACCTAGTCCTCAGTTCAATGGATGAACCATAGAAAACTAGTGGTCACATTATATACATAACAATTATAGAATTATCTAATGATTGTGGGATATCGTATAAATTTGGGAAGTGGATGATGTATCCCCAAGGGACCTAGTGGATACCAACCAAACCCTTCTATATTTAATACATGGAACATATAATCACTTAAATTTAAAGTGATAATAAAATACATGTATATGAAAATGTCAAACAAGTACGTAGTATGTCTTTGGAGAAAGATTCCACCCTTTTATTAAAACATTGTTCTATTATTGTTGTCGAATCTTGAATTTTATACTTAGGTAAGGGTTGAGTGACCATTAAAATATCCTTATCACTTAATCAGAAAAACTATTCTAGTGTATGATGTGATAATTTTAAGATAATGTCAAAATTGGTCAAATTGGTTACACACAGATTCACCCACCACAACCATTAGTGACCACACATAACCCATTAGGCCTCTACAAATGGAACAACCCTTAAGAAAATATATGAATGGATAATTAAAAACTATGGTAATGGATTGGGATAATCTAGGTGTAATAAAGCTATAGAGGATAATGGTACATAGATAGGAACTTAGGGGGAAATATCCCCCTTACGTACATTAACATTCTTTGGGAGAGTCTCCTTAAAGTAATTAAATTATTTTATCACTTATCATACATAGGTGGATGAGGATTTTAACTATATTCCAATTACTTTTGGGGGGACTACCAAGAGGTCTCCCATTAGTCACTTCCATAAACAATTCCTTAATTTACAAGCCTCATTTTCAACCCTATGATACCAAGGATGATGTCTCGGGGGAGGAAGTTGGTCACTAGAAACCTAAATCTTGTTCTCAAAGTTATACCCATCAAGATACATGAATCATTATGGCTTATATCAATATAAAATGGGGAACCTCTTTAGAGAAATACTAATAATAAATTTTTTTCCCATATTTTCGGTACCTAATTACATTAAGGATCAAACATCGTCAGCCAATGAAAAGAATCATAAATGATATCTCAATAAGGGTACTTAAGGAATATAACTATTAATTAAGTGTTTATCATATAATGGACAGAACTACTACCATTCCAATCATATCTTGATAGTGGAAAAATGCTCCTTAAATACCACCATTATTAATATTCTTCCAATATCATCAAATATAGACTTGGTGAATACATAAAAAACCCCTCACATAAGAGGGAGTTAATTTATTACAATAAAGAAACTTTTATTCTACTCCCACTATATTTAATATTGGACTAGGTATCCATTCACGAAGAAATGAGACTTATAGTTTTAACAACCTAGTGAATAACGTGTCCCCTAGGGATGGGGGAATTGTTCCCACATATTTATATGTAATATTATCTATTTGTTTCATGAAAAAAAAATTATTGATATGAATTTCTAATAAAATTATTGGTTCATATCACATATTCCACACCAATAAATCTCATCACATTTCTCCCAAAATATAACTCAAACACTAAAACTTTTGAGTACCATTAAAATTATGAATCATATAATTGGACTTCCATAATAAAATATAGTTTCAATTTAAAGTTAAATTTAATATTAACTTACACAACCCACCAATGATGATGTTATCATTATACCATTTTAAAAAAAGATAAAATTAATCTATTGATGGTATGAATAGACGAAAATCAGAAAATAATTACTAATTTATTCATACTAAACATACCCATTGATTATAATAATAAGGTTAAAGCCACCATGACTTGTAAAGATAACCCTCATTAAAGTGTGGAGACTACATAAATCATAATTGAATAATTAATCCAACCCATTAATTTGAGATTATATTGATTTTCCCATTTGATTACAAAGAAGTTTGATTACTATTTGATAACAATACCAAAACTGGGGAAACATTTTTTACTCATGTATTATCTTAGGAATTAGTATCCCTAAAATTACTAGTGGATTTTACTTTTTAGATAAATCCAAAAAATGGTATGTGTGTACCAGTACAACTAAAGAGGAGTTTTTACCTTGAATTGGTGTATTTGAGTCCTCAACCTCTTAACATTAGGAATATAATCATCTCAACATTTGATAGAATATGGGATCCATAACATCATCTCAATAATTTTCATCCAGTTACAGGACACTATTGGGAACTATAACATTATAAGAGGATTTAGAACATATATACTTCATGCACACCTAATAATGGATTTCATTTTTTTTATATTAACATTTAAATTGGGTCTGCTTCAAACTCAGATGATCGATGTAAGTAAATAGTCCACCAACTCAACTATTTACTAAGGAGAACAACTAACATGTATATTCCTGTTACAAGCAGTAAGATATTAGAGTATTTTTTATATTATTATGATATATAATTTTTAAACATGTTCATTAAAAATATTCTATCCAAAAGAAAAAATTAGAGATCCTAGTAAAGAAACATCGAGTCTACTGATTAGTAACAAAAATCCCCACTCAGGTTTCAAGTTGTGTTTAAAGAGTTTATACCCATATTTTACTCTCTAGAGGTTTTTATTTAGTTATCTATGAAATGTGCTCATTATGAACCAAAATCGTAGTTAATGATTTAATGTAAATAAAAAAACATCTGATGTAACCCTAATACATAAACGTTTATGGAAAAATTACATTGAGAATGAAAAAAACAATGTTTATTCTATCCATAATGATCATATTCTACATTTTCTCATCACAACCATTGATAAAAACATGATTTCATTACCCAATCGAAATAATTTAGTAAAATAAGAATCAAATGTTCATATAAATTACCACCCTTAACATTTTACATTACATAAAAAATATACAGTTCTTCATACCCAATGAATTATTGAAAAAACATTCTAGACAATATATAGGAAGCAACAGAAAATCCAATGGAACATTTCACATGTCTTTCACCCATTTGTCTTAATGATGAAGAATAATTAGATAATTTTATTTATAAAAATTTACATTAGTCTATACATTATATGATCCTAAATATATCCTATCATGCATATTACATCAATCATTTGTGATTGAATCATCCAATCATGACCCTAGTTCCCTTTAAAACTCTGAATGTAATTTCTTCTAATATTATACTACCTATTATCTCATAAATTTATAATTTCTAAGAATATTTGAATGAAGATTCCTTAAGAATATCAAAACTATTCTAGAATCTTACATATTCATTACTCACATTATTTATAAAATGGTAATCATCGAACTAAATGAAACCATGAGCATCTTCCCACCAAATGATACAATCTTATGATGAGGAGAAACAGTTTTCCTAAATCAATGTGATTTAATAGAAAAATAATAAAACTGTGAAAGAATATATTTATTAAACTGGGTACTTCTCAACCATCCTAAAGGTGTCAGTTTCTTTTTAAGAGTGTCTACCTAGACCTGATGAGTTCACTTTTGACATAGATGATCATGCATCAATTATATGAGGCTCATACGTTTTGTCTGTATTTTACTCTTATAATTGGTAAGTATGATATTTTTGACACCCCAATTACCTCTAAATAAGAAATATTTAAACCTATTTGTCCCAATGAATGAAATTTGGATATTGTGAGGTCCCAATGTCAATGTTGTACCAAATATATAGGTTCCTCTCTTAGAAACCCTTCACCAACTACTCATCATGATAGTCAAAAAAGTAAAGGATGTTATCCTATTATTTTACTTCCATCCCCCTAAAACTATCAAAACTATATCTACCAATGAAAAAATCAATTGGATAAAGTAATAAAATGAAAATAATTAGAAAATAATTTTAGATGTGCTTCATGAATATTATCCAGTTTATAAGATTCCATCATCCTTCTATAGTGATCTATCGTATAGTAACATAGCTTATCTATTGTGATGGGAATGTTTTCATATTATTGACCCCCTCATTATTTGTATTAAATAAATTATTTCACCATGATAATAACTTTGTGGTTCCCAATATAGTAAGAGTTCTATAGTCTTAAAAAGTACCAACCAAGATCAATCAAATAACTGAAAGGTGAAGTTGATGAGTCAGTTATATCATTTTCAATAATATAATATTTCTTGTATAAAAACCTCTATCTGCTATTATTGTTTTATCACATTAATGAAAACTAAACATTTAGACATCCATAGGAAAAAAATTATTTACAAGTCTAACTACTCAATAATAGTATAATGTCATTATAATTGTAATGAAATAAACCAATACCATGTAGTCAACTAGAAAACAATACTTTTGTGTGAAAAAAGTATGAAATGATGATATACTTGTATAGAACTATGATTAAAACAATAGTGCATGTTCTTATTATGGAAATAAATATATGAATAATATTGTTTAACAATACAAAAAACCACAACTAATTTGTTCTGAATATTATCACATTGCTTTTCAACAACTACCCCTATTTTAATTATTCAAAAAAATAATTCTTCACATTATTACATAGTATCAGGAGTGAATAAATTATCTATAACTCATACAGAAACATAATCTGATCACATACTATAATTCTTATTATTTATTTATCTCTCTAGGAACACATCTTATCTGATGGTCGAGGGACACATCTAACTTTTGAGTCCAGAATAGGCCTTATTTGTTAGTCTGATTTTTTAGTGTGATCATGTGAATCTTGACAACAACTTCTTCTAAAAACCATTTCTATCTATAAATCTTTTCCAATATATTAGATCTATAATCCAAATCTCCGTCATTATTCCTCCCACACACAATAATAGTGTTATATTACTTTTTACTTATTCCAAATTAGATAGGTTCTTAGAAATAGTTAATGTGGGAACCCAAAATGATATTCACACTAAAACAAATCACTGTTATAAATTAATTAAACCATTCCAAAATTATTTGACCAATTTTCGACACTTATCAACTCTTATAGATTCTTCTAAAATATTATATAATTTTCAATCACTTCATAACTATATATATAATTTGAATAAGAACACAACAAATAATAATTTTTGGAAACTGATTTTCCAGAACATCTCAATTTGAAACAAGTTTCTCATTCCTGTTCTCTTGACTTCATTAAAAAAGATCTCAGTCTGATTCTTCAATATAAGTGAAACTATTTTCCAATAAACATTATTAAAGCATTGAAATAATTCATAACCCAATAACAAAACTCTAGTGTAAAATTAAATATAATTCACATTTTAATCATTTTTTCAACATCCCCTCCTTCAGATGTATCAAAATCTGAAAAAAATCAACATCTAATTTCTTATCGGTTAAAAATATTCAATGATAAATCATGAAACAATAGAATAAATTCATAAAATTTACTCAAAACCCACTAAAATAAAGAAATTTATTTCTCACTATAATTCGTAGAGCCAAATGAAAATGGTTTACAACATTTTTGTGTTTCTTCTCATTGATTGGAAACTTAAGCTCCACAGATTCATTAGTTCTAACTACTTAGTTGATTGATCTGTGCCAAAAACATATCTTCATAGTCACACTCAATAACACTGTTCCATCCAATATAATTTGTGTAGTACAATGTTCTTCCTCCAATGGAATAGTAAATATAATTCCTTACTGGTTCTAACCACTAGTTGGATGGATCAGTGGTGCTATTTTTCTGATATACTGGTATTAAAAAAATACTTCTTTCATATGGAAACACAAATACTGCTGGTTCATTAAATGGATTGGTTATCCAATGGATCAACCCATCTGATGGATCAGTTGATCATAACTCTCGAAAAACACATAACATCATAAAAATCAAACTCCTGGTCTATTGAAAACATATTTTTCTGTTACATCTCAACATGATGAATTATTTCTTGAAGACATCAACTTTATAGAAATACTGTGGAATAATGTTTCACTTTTATTCAACAAACATATTTTCCCTTATTTTATTTCAACAATCACGGATCATAAATATTTATTTAACATATGTTTTTTTGAACATTTATTACAGACTTTTATCGACATATTTTGTGAAAAATATCTCCAAAGACATTCAAAATAATCTCAATATTTGAACTCAATCACAAAAAAATCCATTCTTGAAAATATGAGATTGAAAAAAATTTCATTCGGAAGAAACCATCAAAACATAAAACTGAAATAGTTTTAATTGCATATGAAATGGTTTTCTGATCATATAGTACAATACTCTTATATCTCATAACTAAATATTACAACATATTTTGATTTAATTTAATGAAAAAAATTAAAAAAAAGAGTATACCACTTCTTTCCATAACTAAATACCATCTCCATCAAAGTAGGTCCCAATAATCTTTCACTCTAGATTTTTTTGTCAAAACACCTTAAGAAATCACTGAAAATTTTTCACTAAATAAATGGATTACTAATTAAAAATTCTAAAACTATTTTAGTTAACTCATTATAAGAAAAATAAGAATCATTGTACAACAAATATGTGTTTTCAATAAATATTAACATAAAAAATCTCTTCAAATTCAAAAATTACACCACATTAGGATATTATTCTTTTAGTAAAAATATGTTTATAAAAGAACATCATGAATACATTAGAATAGTTTACACACTCATACGCTCAGTTCACAGATTAACCCTTTGAACAACTCACTCGATATATACTATTCCTTAAAACATTTTGTTCATACCCATGGATATAATTTTGAATAATAATTTATCATCCTATTGAAAATAATATAAAATTACTAAATGGTAATATGGGATATAAAAACATACCTCAATCGTAGATATAAAGAGGTTAGATGCCCATTTTCGCCCTCGATTTGTAAAAATGTTCTTTTGGTAAAGGTTTTTTCAATATGTCAATAACTTTTTTAAATATAGGATAATTTTCCATCATGAGTTCATTATTATCCACATGATCTTTGATGATTTAGTATTAAATATCAATATTCTTGAAATGATAATGTTAACCTATATTTCTAGGGAGATTTATAGTACTTTGATTATCACAACCCAAGAGTTGGGGTAACATCACTTCATCTATAAAATCATACAAATGAGTATTCATTTACATATGTTTTTTTGAATCTTGAGTTATGGAAACACATTTAGATTCTTCCATGCTAAACATTACATAATTATGATTTTATATTCTTGAAACTCAAAAAACATTCCCCTATAAATGAAACTCCACTATATGTAGATCTTCTATTATCCACTCAAAAATACCAATTAGAATTTGTGTAACTAAACAAATCAATTCTTATTTATTTTTTATAATTTATATTAAAACCAATTATGCCTCTTATTTTTTTATGAATTAATTTTCCTTCCATAAGATGAAATTATTTTAGATAACTTTATAATTTTTTAAATAATGTGATAGAAGACACAATATTTGTTCTAGAAGCATTCAGAAATAAAAAAACATTTAATTATCTTTATAAATTCATTGGAATCCATTTATTTTCCTTCTATATCATTAAAATCATAGTTACCATAGAAATCGGTGGAGAAAAAAATTCAAAATTCTTTATCACAAATAACTTAAAAAATCTCAATCATATTTCTGATGATATAGAAAATTTTATTTTTTCTTTTGTTATGTTTTTAATCGAATAAAATTATTTATTTAAATAATTATATACACTTTAGAAAATAATCCATATTTTTAGATAACTTTTCAAAAGTTATTCCATATTTCCTAGAAAAGACAATATCATCAACATAAACAATTACGATGGGAGTGATATTCTAATTTTTATTGACGTCGATATAACTGTCAACTATTCCATTACTAAAGTCAAACTTTTAAAAGAATAAAATTAACCAAGAATACCAATATCTCAGTTCTCACATTAACCCATGAAAATATTTCTTCAACTTAAGCTCAAAACTTTTATCTTTTCCTTTACCCATTCCACACATTTGTTCAACATAAACTTCTTTCCCAAGTCCATCATTTAGAAGAGATGATTTCAAATTTATCAAAAAATCATAATACCTCATTATGTAGCATTTTTTGTGAAGGATATTAATTTTTCCTAACCATTAAAGAGGAGAAAGTATATCGTAAAAATGAATCCATTTAATTTCTGACAACACATTTCAAAAAATTCATGATTTATTTATTTTCACTTCACCATCATTATTCAAATAGTTTTTGTAAACATAGTTTGTATCTAATTATTTTATTGGGTACATGTTCTTAATTTTCATTTTTATCAATCTGGAAAATTTATTAATTCATTTCATGAATCCACTCACGATTCTCAAATTATTCATTAATATCTTTGTTGTTAACATGTGAATATAATGATTAATGTAATATAAACCTTGATCATTATCTCATTAAAAATTTTGGTTATCAATCACCACTAATGCTTAAAACTTCCACCATATTCTTCTGCATATGATGAGATGTATATAGTTCTTTATTAACAATAAACATATCAGATTCTAATTCTTATATCTATGTAGAATCAACATACTTTTAATTGTATTAATGTTTCCCAACAAAAACTCTTTCATATTTTTTATATATTTTTTCTTAATGTTTTTGGGAAACCTTTTATTATACTTATTCATGAACATTTACATAAATAGAATCTAATATATTTAATTCTTATTTTTTAAAATATATATAGCCTATATAATTTTGTTCATATCCAACAGAAACTCAATAATCACCTCTTTGCTCAAATTTTATAAGATTTCCATGTTTCTAATTTGTAAATCAAGGACTCCTAAAAACCATTAATAGTTTAAATCTTATAGAATAATTTAAAAACATTTTTCTAAGGAGACATATTAAAACTTTTCAGGTTGAAATATCAAATTCAATATACTTTATTTTCAAATAAACACTTTTATGGGTTAAGTGAGAGCCCACACAAACTATTCTCAACACCTGCCTCTATCACTAGTGGGAGATTCCATATTCAAAAAACAATATACGAAGACTCGGAAAAAAATTATATTTCTTATTTTAGAAACACCATTGCTATGTAGTGCATATGGTGAACTGAACTCATAAAGAATGCCATTTTTTAAATATAAAATCTGATTTCTTCATTTTTTTTACTCACCATTATTATATGTTCACAACTTCTTCCTAGAATATCCACATTCCTTTTATTCCCTTCTCCTAAAACTCTAAAAAATATATCATTAAATTCATTTTTCTAATGCTCAAAATGTGATTAAAATCATCAAAAAAATAATTTATTTACTTATATATTAATGTTGATTTTTCTCTCATTGGCTCACAAATATCAGAATGAATTAGTTCTAGATAATGTGTTGAAAATATTTAAAATATATTATACCAAGATTTTCTAATATTTCTTTTTTTTTATAAATTGGAAAACCATAATATCCTCATAACTTCATATCAAGAATATCATAAACACAATCTTAGTTTCTTTAAATTTTCATATTTCTCTGAAACTTCAACCTCAATCATTAATTCCATAATTGATACTCTTTATCTTACATAGATAACATGAATTAGTTAAATCACCAACTTAAATCATGTTTCTATTTTTTCTTTTTCCTCTCTTACAAATTTTACAATCTTAAAATATTTTTTAAAATAATACATATTTTATAAAAAACATTTTTTACTTTTTCACGGTGTTGTGAAACAAATAACATGTTGTTTTTCAAACCCTCAACAAATAGGGCCATTTTTTATTTCCATTTTTTTCCAAAAAACAAACATTTTATACCTTTTATTTTGAGTGATTCATCATTCCAAAATACCATAGTTTATTTTTTATACTTTCACATTATTCAACAGTTTCAAGTCTTTTATCGTTTTTTAAGATCTCCCATTATACATAATCTAGGGTTATTCTTCATTTATTGCTTTGAGAGAAGTTTATATAGTATGATATTTTTCTTAACCCCTACCTTACTTTATATACATCTTTTGTGATTTCTTAAAAACAAGTTATTATATAGGTTAAAAATCATAAAATCCCTTAAAAATCATTCTAGGCTGTTCATATATTTTCCAAATAGTTTCCAAAGGTTGAAATCTATTTTCAACATGGAAAAAAACCTTCTCATAATTCCTTCTATGAGTGAAAAAAAACCCTAAGACATTATTTATTATTACTCATAGGATACATGTACAATTCTTTATTGAACCAATTCATATTTAAATATTCCAAATTGCACCACAAAAATATTAGTAACCATAAAATGAATAATTTTCTCTATAACTTCTCGGTTTTCTGGATTCAATAACTTTTTTATCTAAAAATTCCTTATTTTATACATTGGGGATATATTGAGTCTCATAATTCTATCTATGTTTCACAATATTCTCCATTAACTTGAATTTCAACCCATAATAAATAGATTCACTACTTTTAGTTACATTTTATTTGAAAATTGATATTTTTTAATCATCTATATTTTCAACCTTATTGGTTTCTATTACCTAAAAAACATTCTCAACATTATTCTAATAATAAAAATCAGAAAATTTATTTTTACCCTCTAAATATAACTTTAATTGATCATTTTTGTACCAATGATCTCATAACATTCACCAATTCAACTAACATGATCTTTTAATCTTGTAAGTCTCTGCTAATCTTTCAATAATTTCTATTAAAAAAGATATAATTAGTCTTCCATTACTTATATATTTATTTCTATATATTAATTATTATTATTTTATTTGTAAACAGATTTTTTAAAATTATCAATCTCTTCCAAAACCATTTAGTTATCTTCAATAAAATATTCTTGACTAATTTCTATAGAAACATCCTTTTAAAACATATTAAATTCCCATTTAATTCTAATAATATTTTAAATATGTTATTTTAACTCTCTTATTAAAGAATATTATAATTGATTCCCTTCTTTATGAGGAAAATATTCCACATTATTTCTTTATTTTCTTTTTAAATATTTTTATCTATAGTAACTTTTGTGTACTAATTAGTTATAATAATGATGAAATCATCTTAATCTTATTTTCATAAAAAAATTAAATTTTGGATTTGGAGAACATTTTATCATTTCCCTTGGAATAATGTTTTGATCTATAAAAATGTTTCCTCAAAGATATCCTAATCCTTTTTTATCTTAATCATTCACTTCGTCAAATTTTCATTTATATAAATTCACTATGAAAATCCCAATCTCTCAACATTAAAATAATATAATACGTAACATTCCATTATGCTTAAATGTTCTTATTTTGAAATATATATAACATAAGGAAAAAATACTATTAAAATCTTTTCTAAACTCATATTTGATGTAGGAGTCACTAACTTTTTCATCTTGCATAACGATATTGGATTTTACTTTCTTTATTAAATTGAATGAAATTTCATTATAAACTTTTTCTTTTCTTTTCACAACATACTTTATTTTCATTCAATAAGTAATGAGAGTGTTATTTAATTCATCCAATGATATAATCTTAGGATCTATATCTTCCAAAGTGTAAAATTTTGAATAAACCTTATGAGTAAGAATATGTATGAATATTTCAACAATATTTGAATCTTACATCCTATGACCAATTCGTCATGTGGTTCTTGAAATATCATTCATCCTTCTAAATAATAATCAAAAGATTCAAAATTTCTCATTTTGGGATCACCATAATTCAACCACAATATTTTTAACATTCCCTTATTTACATTCTCAATGCCTTTTTTGTATATTTTTAACTTTTACCAAATACCTTTAGTTATTCCAGCTCCCCTCACTATAAGAAATAAATATTCATATATAAATGATAGTAAAGAATTTCCCCCTTTAGTAATTGTCAATATTTTTTTATCAATATATATTAGAGAAAAATTTTATAAAAGAGGTGTGAATTCCCCTTTAGAAGCTTCAAAAACATCATAAACTAGATATATAATGAAAATTGGCATTATATATTTCTAGATATTATATTCCCTTATGAAAAAAAACTAGAATCCCTTTATTGTTCATACAATTCAAATTATCTAAAATAAATTTTCATCAGGAACATCAGGAAATTAATTTAGGGATGGAACTAAACCTCTGATAACAATAGAAAAGGATTAACCATGTTCAATTTACTCACATATATGAGGATATATTGAATCAGTCATATCATTTCCTTTTATGTTATCTTTATTCTATAACAAACATCACCTGCAATTAATGATTTATCACCTTTATTAAAAACATATATTCACACATCCATAGGAACACAAGTATTTACATGGTTCACTCCTCAATAATAGAATCTATCCCTTCGCATTGTTTAGAAATATTAAAATTCCACAAAATAAACTACGAAAAAATCCTTTTGTGTGGATACAAAAAATTGGGAAATACCCTTACACTTATGTAGCACTATGATCAATAAAATAGTGTTGGTGTCTCTTATATCATAGAGGATGTATATAATATATTCTAACATGTTTTGAAACATTCACCAATTAGTATATAACATTTTCACAATACTAATTCAACAAATTCATATTTTGTAATTCTTTGAAAACAATTCATCACTTTCATACCTTACAGCCAGAAGGAAGAACTAATCAAGACATCATATTGAAACATAGATCTGTATCTCAATCCAATAATTATATCAAATTAATCTCTTAAAAAACAAGTATCATGTGACATTTCATAAACATGTCAAAATTTTCAATCTATAAATAGTTCGCGGATTAATCATACTGATTACTTAGTCTAATATAGTAAATCCTAATCCCAACTTATTAGGAACAATTATTCTATCTGGAAATTATTCTCAATAAATTATATCTTTGAAATGAAATATCTAGTGTCATTTCCCTCACACATGGGAAAAATGTCAACATATTTTGTACTTACACACATTTATATAGGAGCACCAAAAATATAAAACTCGAGAACCCAAAATAAATTTCCCACTCAATTTTTTTTCAATTTGGAATGTAATAAAAAATTAAAACTTCATTTAAACATCTAACAATTCTTATAAGCTCCTACATATTCTTATAAAATATTCTATAATTCTATAGAACAATTTAACTTTGATCCTTGTTTCAATAAGATATTCCTAAATTCACATTTTGAAAAATAATTTTCAAGAACTTCTCAATATGAGACATACTTTTTTTTGTTTCTTTTGACTTGAGTAAAACATACAAAATAAAACTTTGATTATTAAAACCAAATAAAAATACTTTTGATAGACCACCATTTAAAATTTGGTATACATCAAAACCCTACAAATATATTATGATGAAAACATCAATACTTCACACCATTTCATAATTTGTTCAACTACCCCTATTATCCCTGAAATAGAATCCAATGGAACTTAGTATCTTATGACTTTTCAACTTCAAAGACTATATGGATCTTAATGGAAAATGAAAATATTTGGAAACATTTTCTTTGTTTCATTTGATAAATCAGATCAACTTATTCATAATATCCAATAACTCGACTGATTGATCACCATTAACAACATCTTTTCATAGTCACACTGAACAACTTTGGTCCATATGATACAATTTGGGTAGTCCACTATTTTGAAGCTAATGGAACTCCGAATATGATTTTATATTGGTTCCAAACACTAGTCTGATGGATTGGGGGTGCAACTTGTCTGATGGAATGACATTATCGGTGACATAATTAATTCTAAAACAACGATATTGATGGTTCATTCAGTGGACTAGTTCATTTGATGGATCATACCATCTCATGGATCAGATAATAATTCCTCTTGGAAAACCTATGACATCCACAATTTCAAACTATATGTTCCCAAAAAAACATCATTAATCAATAAATATAAAAATAATGGTATGCATCAAGAAAACATCATATTCATAGAAACATTATCGAATAATATCTCTCTTTTCATTAAAAAAACACATTTTCACCACATTTTATTCAAAAATCCGGGTTTATAAGTTTTTAGTGAATTAATGATGGGGAGAAATTTTTTAATAGAAAATCTTTGTTAAATTTTATGTTGAACATCACTAAACACGTTCTAAATCCGGTACATCTTTTAACTTTGTTCGTTAAACCTCCTTTCCCAAAAATATGAGTCCAAAAACAAGTTCACTCAGAAAACATCTTCAAAACAGAAAACTACAATTGATGAAAATTTATAATAAATCTATATTAAAGATTTTATTTTTGATATTCCTTTATAAGATCAAAAATTGTATAAAGTAAGGTTATTTCATTTAATAAAAAACTAAAAAAAAATTCATTAGACCACATCATCTAGTATCGAAAAAACAACTCCATCCAACTTGGTTCTAATATGTCTATTTACTGGGATCAATTATTCCTTAGTCACATCATTAACACCAACCTCGTACATGATTGTGATTAATTCACCTCCAACCACATCTATAATTCAACCATGTTCTCAAACTAATAGATTAATAAGTATCATATTCGAGAAGAGGTTGTATCACTTACCTCTCAATCATAAATAGAGAATGGAATATTATTTCTAACTATATACAGTTTTTGAGTATTCCAACTCTACCATTGTAACAATTTTGATTCAAATCACAAGTATAAAGAGATTAGAGGAGTCACATTTGAGATACCATGTTAATTATGAACCATAAAATCAATTTATTGGGTAATAAATTATAAATAGACTGATCTATAGGTATTTCCTTCACAAATTGGTAGATAAAGGTAGAATCGAGAATATGAAAACTCAATCCCAAAATTATTAATCTTTCCCCACAGATAAAAACAACAAAACTGTAAAAAATATTTTAGGAATATATATCTCTATGATAAAATAAAAAATTACAATTAAATTTTCCTTGAAGATGTGGCTACATATTAAAGTATTTTTAGGGTTTAAATATTGGATCTATAAAAAGATAGAAAAATAAAAAACAAACATTGTGAGTCTTCAAAATCATGTAATATCCATGTGATTCATTTTAACTAAAAAAGAAACACAATACACATAAAATATCACAATAATATATGTCCATATAACATGATAATGAAGATAAAAAACATCCTCACCATACGGAAATAAGTTTCATAGCTTATATCCCTTTTTCATGCCATTACACTGCACAACATATATCAATTACATATGGAATTGAATAATTCATTTTATTCCACCCTACAAGACATAAAATACATAATATTGATCAATTTCATAAAAACTCGCATCATGAATTTCACCTATATATGTTTCGTAAAAACATAATTATTCTCCTTCTAAGGAGATTTTATGGCTATAACCAAATCCATATGAATTAATGTCACATTTCACTTAATATAAGATGAAAATAAACCTTACTAGATCTATATATCATATTATTCATATTATCATGGTATATGTATTGATCCCCATATACTTTAACTAGAGAAAAACCATGATTTGTTTTTCATTCTTGACTCTTCCCTAGTGACAAGATATTAACCTACTCAAAATGGGTCATCCCACACACATACATTTGTATGGATCCCATTCTATTTATCTTTGTGTTGATAATTTCTTAATTTTTTAATTCCTCACTTATCATATATGGGATAATGTTTCCAAATGATTTTCACCATCAAGTTTTCTAGTTTAATAATCATTTTGGATGTTCCTGATACTTTAGTCCTACATTCCTCTTTCCTAAGGTGTGGAGGCCTTCACCTCTGGGGGTGATTGTGTTGGATCCTGAGATAGAATCAGAATATGGGATCATATCCCTTCATTCACTGTATTCCATTTTATATTCTATTTCTAATCCCAAGACTCCATTTCTGACTAACAACATACTAATGAATATCATTCCTTACATCCACTACATGTAGATACTAATAAATCAAATCACTAGATTTCATGGAATGATGATTGTAAGGACCTTACCCCAGTTGGCCAGAGACGGTGCCTTATTTGATTACATTGGCATATAAACAAGGAATATGCATCCCGAAGGACTGACTAGTTTAGTATTATTGGAAATAGGATACATACATATGTTCAACATTACAACTAGATAATAAACATGATCACATTATGGTAGGAATATGAGCTGAGTAAATAATATCATAATAAAAAATAATCATGGGTATTCTAATATTTGAATAACCACATAAACCATCAATAAAATTTTCATAATTATGTAATGCATAATGTCGGACATCATCACCATACTGTCGAGGCCTCGTGACTAGACCATAAATAATCACTTTGTCAAGGCCTTGTGCCAAGACTGTAGTTTGTCTCATCAGACCTACCAATGCATGGAGGGGATATAGAAGGCCCCAACTGACACTTAATACCTCCAATTCATTCCTCATATTAATGGGGAAAACATAAACAAACATCTACATCCATATTGAAACTATTATATGAAATTTAAATAACTTTATCTGAACATTAAGCATAAACACTAACCATTAGTAGTAAATTGGTGGATGGTTTTAATATAGAACCTTCATATAAAATATATTAATACAACATTAAATTAAATATGGTTGATTATTCCAAGATATATTAGTTATAATATTACATAAGAATCAACAAGAGTGTCGTAATCGATGAAGATACTCTTATAAAATCATTGAGTAATTCTGTTGATAAATATTATTTTACGTTGAAAGGAAGAGTTATTTTGGAAATATATATGTATAAAACCATAAGTGAAGTAAGATAGTATTTTTATTGTAAAATTATTGATTTTATAATTATAATGGTTTCCAAAAACAGTTTATAGAGGGCCCTTGAAAATAGGTAAGTATTTGAGAAATTCCCATGAATCGGGCTTGTATTTCGGAAACAACTTTAAAAATTCCTTTTAAAATATGTAACTATCCATAAAATAAGAAAGTATTCTGGTTGGTGAACTTATATAGAACACTCACATATAATTTATTAGTATTACATAATAATACGAAATATTTTCATTCTGTTAATTTATACAATTAAAGTAACCCGAGTTAAAATCATGGTCCGGGTGCAAAAACCCTTACCATAAGTCTGAATGTGTTCCATTCTTGAATTTAAGGTCCTGGAATATGAAATTAGGATTATTAATAACTTAATTATGAACCTATTAGACATTTATTTAGTTTATCAAGATTTTATTAAGTCTATTATGTCCTTATTGATTAGTTATAAGATTGATTTCTGTTGTTCTGGAGTGTTTGTTTTCTTGATTTTCATAATTGGTTCACTTCTTTTTATGTAATGGAGTTCGTGTAGAATGGATGTAAATATATATATTTAAAATTAGATATAATTAATGAACATAAATAAATTTTAATGTTAATTTCTATAATTTTGATACATGGAATGATGATGAATCATAATATAAATATTAAGGAAAACCACTTCGATTATTTTAGTAATATTTCATTATTAAGAACTAGTTTGGTCTTATGATTTAATATTATATACATATACTGGTTCCTGAATATTAAATAGGTTATTTTAAATATATTATAGTCTAACTAATCCATAAAATGGTCCCATGACCAGTAATGAAGGAGAAATTTAAGAATGAAACTTCTTCGTCCACAAAGGTTGTAAATTAGAACCTCACGGACGATGATTTCGTTTATAAAATAAAAGTGGGAGATTTAGAATATTTGTGTTGTTTATTCTATTAAAATTATATAATTATAGTATATAGATGATAATGGAGTAATCATGGTAATTTCAATAGACTAGGTTAGGATAGATTAAGAAAATAATATAAATTGAAAATAAGCTAAATAAAAAAGAAAGATGATTTACCATTTGTAATAACCTCCTTGAGAACCACCTTATGGGAAGGGTTTTGGGCCTTTTGGAAAGACCAAGAGCTTCTTTTACATGGGTAGTGACTAGGGAAGGTTAATTGGGAAGAACTTTTAGGAGAATCATGTCTTATATTAGTGAAGAGAATAGGAAGTGGGGGTTATAGTAGAGAATAGGAGTGAATTTTGAATATTTAATTCATTATTTTATTATTTCCCTCAATAAAACCAATAGTGTTGTTTCATGTGACCCCTAATAGTAATAATTGAATTTTATTTCGAAACAATTGTCCTTACATCACTTATTAAGTAATAAATAGTGTATTTAATTAATAAATTGTATATATGGTATTTTACCATATATCCCTATTCATCAAAGATTAAAAAATTTCAGAAAAATCCCAAAAAATCACCCAAACCATTTATCGATCTGTAGAATTAAAAAATGAACTCAATTTTTAAAAAATAATTTTCTAAATATTATTAATTTAATTTTTAAATAAAATCATAGTTAATTGAAAGAATAATAATTTTAATGGTATAATTAGATTTATATCACATAGAAAAATTACTTAAGATCTCATTATCTAATAACCATAAGAAAATAAAATAATGTCATTATTTACTATTCATAATGGTCATATTACTATTCATTAGGGTATGCTACTATTCACTAAAAATCTAGTTTGTTCTAACAGACTCCAAATGACATACTGATCACAACTCTAGATAACTGTTTTCTGAAATTCATAACATAGTTTTGGAAAAGTTGTGTTTAGCAGGTAGATTATAAAATGTTTTGTTTTATAAGGACTCAGTGTTTCATGAATTCAATATTTATTTTCAAAACTATTGGGTATTACATTATCCTCTCCATACAAAAATGTTATCATTGAAATTCATAGAATGTTACCTCACAAAAAGATTTGGGTAGGTATTCCACATAAGCCCATCAGTCTCCCATGTTGCATATTTGATTTTATGATTCCTCCAATGTATATTTACCTGAATAGTTGTCTGATTCCTCAAAACATGTTATTTAGTGTCTAGGATCAAGATAGGATATTTACAGTAGTATAGGTTATGTTCCAACTCTATATTTTCAGAAGTGAGGACATGCATTGGGTCTAGAATGTACTTCCTCAGCAATGAGATATGGAACACATTGTACTATTTGGAATGGCTTGGTGGAATAGCCAAATGATATTCAACATCTCCAATTATCCCTAGAATTTCAAAAGGCCCAATGTACCAAGGGCACAGTTTCCATTTCTTTCTAAATCATATAATGTGCTTCTATTGAGACACTTTAAAGAAAATGTGATCTCCCATATGAAATTCTTGATCCCTCATTTGATTATCAAAATAGCTCTTTTGTATATATTAAGCTATTTTGATATGACCTTCAATAGTCATTACCATCGTTTTTGTTTCCTCTACTAGCTCTGGACCCACAAGTCTCCTTTCTCCAAATTCATCCCAACAAGTTGATGTATGAAATCTCTTTCCATACAATGCTTTATATGACGCCATATAAATACTTAAATGGAAACTATTATTATAGGAAAACTTCACTAAAAGTATGTATTGATCCCACATACCTTGGAAGTCAAGTGAAAATGATCTAAACATGTCCTCTAAGGTTTGGATCATCCTCTCTTATTTGTTGTCAGTTTGTGGGTGGTAATATGTATTCAATCGAAGTTTGGTATACAAATATTTCAGAATACTTTTCCATAATTTCAATGTAAATCACAGGTCTCGATCCGAAACAATTGAGATATATGCTCCATGAAGTCTATCAACTTCATTTATATAGAGTCTTGATTGGCGATCTAGTGGAAAATCCTTACTTATAGTGAGGAAATGTGCATATTTCATAATTCAAACCACAATTACCCATATCTCATCATTCTTCCATGGATTTTTGGGTAATCCAGTGAAAAAATACAAGGTTACGTTGTCCCATTTTCACGTTGGAATCGGTATAGGTTTCAAAAATCTTTTTGGATGTTTCCATTTTACCTTCACTTGTTGATAGACTAGACATCTTGAAATGTAATCCACAATTTCCCTCTTCACATTATCTAACTAAAAATTATCCTTAATATTTCTATACATCTTAATACTACCAGGATGTATGGAAAAATTCAAACTACGGGCATCATCCAATAAATCCCTTTTTTTCTTTGGTGTAGTTGGAACAGAAAGCCTCTTCCCAAATTTCAGAACACCATTTTCACACACAATGTCAGCCATCTTCCCATCTTTCATAGCATTAATTTTCCATTTCAAGGAATCGTCATCATGCTGAGAACCTTTAATCCTTTCTAATAAGGAAGGTTGGAAACTAAATGAAAATGTACTAATGTTTCGTATTCTTGGAAAATTCCAAAATCTATCCTCACTAGATCCATCTACAACAGATCCTTATCAATCCTTGTCTTTTTGAGAACCCCATGATCATTTTTTCTCAATGCATTAGCTACCTTTATTTCCTTTCCTGGGTGGTAGTGTATAGTAAAATCATAATCCTTTATTAGTTTGGCCTATCATCATTGCCTCATGTTGAGTTATTTTTGTGAGAATATATACTTATAACTCTTGTGATATGTATATATTTCACCCTTTTCATCATAGAGATAATGTCTCCATATCATTAGGGTAAACATAACTATTTATAACTCAAGTAAATGTGTGGAATTGTTTTGTTCATGAATTTTTAACTTCCATGATGCATAGGCAATCAATCTATCATTTTACATAAGGACCCAACCAAGTCCTTTCTTTGAGGCATCCATAAAGATCACAAACCCATCATTCTTAGATGGTGGGATTTGGATCAGAGTATTAACTAATCTTCTCTTCAAATACTTGAAACAGTCCTCACATTCCTTTGTTCATACGAACTTAACACCTTTACATGTGATCTTGGTCATTAGGTTGGCTAGGCATGCGATGTTCTGAGTGAAACACTAATAATTACCTAACAAAACAATAAAACCACATACCTTAGTTATGTTTGTTGGAGTAGACCATTCTTTCACATCCTTGGTCTTCACAGGATCAATGGATATTCTATCTTTAGAGACAATGTGGTCATAAAAGGAAACCGATTGAAGCCAAAATTCACAATTTATGAACTTCCCATCTAATTCATTTCTTCTAAGAGCTCTCAAAATAGTGCACAAGTGATTTTCATGATCTTCATAGCTTTTAGAATATACTAAGATAACATCAATAAATACCACGAAAAATTCATCAAGGAATTCCTTCAAAACTATATTAATTAGATCAATTAAAATAGATGGTTCACTAGTCAGTTAAAATGCATTACTGTAAACTCACAATGCCCACACCTATTTTGATGTTCTGTTCTAAGAATTTGTTCCTTCCCCACAAGCAACTAATGATATCCAAACTGAAGATCAATCATAGAAAAATATTTGTCTCACTGAATTTGATCAAATTAATCGTCAATTCAAGTTTGGGTATCCTTGTTCTTTATTATTATACATTGATAACCCTATAGTCAATGAACAACCACATAGATCCATCTTTATTCTTAACAAAATGAATAGGGGAACCCCATGGAGAAATAATAGGGAGAATAAATTCTTTTATCACTCAATTACTCTATTTTTTCATCAGTTTAACTAATTCTAAATTAGCGATTCTATAAGGGGTCTTTGACATGGGCCTTGAACCAGAAATTAAGTCAATGGAAAACTCAATTTCTCACTCTAGAGGATGTCCAGGTAAATCCTTTAGAAAGATGTCAACATATTATTACATAATAGTTACATCCTCTACATGAACATTATTCTCCTCACCCATAGTAATTCCATTACCTTCATCCCCAATACTTGAATTTAGTAGAGCTAATGGGGGTGGATCTAGATGTGAATCAGTTGGTGATGTTTCTTCCCAGATGATAAGGGATTCTACATCATCCTCCAAAATTATAACCTCCTTCCTCTTGTAATAGATTTCTGCATCATATTTCAAAATCCAACACATACCTATGATTATATAAAATTTAATCATGGGTATGACAATAAAATCAGAAGATAAATCATGTTTATATTCCATAATATCGACTGCCTGAAACAACCTTGTTGCAATGATTCTTCACTTAATACTTTAAACTGACAACTCACTTATTAAATCAAATTGGAAATATATTATTATCATGGAAAACTAGAAATATATGAAAGAATATGATGATCCATAATCAAATAAAGAAATGGATAAGTTTAATGAAATGATTAAAGTACCTTCCACCACTTGATTTGGACCATCAACCTCCGTGGTTGTGACTGTATAAGCTTGGTCATTCTCCCTTGTCCTTATTTGGGAAAATTTTCACTAATGCTTAGGACATTCATGTGAACAATGTCCCATCTCACTATAATTGTAGAATTGAAAATTTGTGGCTTCATTATTCCGCTTACAATCCCTAGATAGGCAGCTTTTTTCTCCGTACTTGTAACAGAATCTCATTCCCTTCAGGAAAGTGTCATGTTGTTTCATCCCCCAATTACTCCACGATGGTTGTTAAACTCTTCCCTTCTTCTCCATTTCATTATATCCTTTTACATAGTTCTCATAAGCCTTCTTCTTCTCTTTTTTTATTTTAAATTCATAAGAATTTTTAAACTCATTTTCTATCATGATAGTACATGAGGCTATATCTTCATATGATGAGAAACATTGGGAGACTGGATCCCTTCAGAGGAATTGTTTTAAACAATAAAAAAATCAATCAATTTTTCTACTTGGATTATTTATGTAGTCTGAAACATGCCTTGAAATCCTTGTAATGTTGTCTTCACACTTGAAATAATTTTCATCATCCTTCTGCCTCAGATTTAAGAATTTCCATTCCTTATCTGCATGTTGTTCACCAGGAAATCATTTCTCTAGGAAGATTTCCTTAAATTCCCTCCATTAAATCTCATCTATCTCTTCCTCCACTTTTGTGTTTGGGATTAAAGACCATGACTGATCTGAATCTCTCAATATAATACAAAATGCCATAATGGCCTTCTTTCTATCATTACATCCCAAAGTGAGAAATATCTTCTTTAGTGAACTTATCCACTACTCAACTACAAATGGGTTTATAGCCCCATAGAATGTCCAAGTTTGTTGTCACATAATACGATATAACAAATATACTCCCCATGGTGGATCCGAATGCTCCATACGAGTAAGGTTATTGTTCATAACCTAAGTAAGTTGTCCCAGTATAGTTATAAGCTACTCACAACCAGTCACAACACTAGATCCAACATCATAATCTTGCATCATAGGGAAATCCCTACATGGGACATGAACATTCATGTGCCTTCCATTCCTTCCACTAGGTTCCATTTCTAAATAATTTCATCCACTTGATTAGGGTATGAATCATAATGTATAATCTCAATGTAGAAAAACACTTAACAGAAATTGAAATTCTATACATATCTAATAACTTAATCATAAAATTGATTTATTTAAGGAAAAATTTACATTTTAAACCTTCATAATGTCTTGTAATGAATATTTGAATTATCCTAAGAATATCCCTTGGGAATGTCCAACTAGGTGTGCAGTAAGTCTGGTTGTCCTGTATCAAGAAACCCCTAGTCAAGCCCGAAATTCTTTGTTGGAGTTCTTACTCTGAGGTACATGTGTCCCAAAAAAATGTCCACGTGTAATATCAATACCGGAATGTGTTTGCTAGAAGTATCCAGATAATCTATTCCTTACTAAAATACTAGGACATATTTGTATTCTTATAATAAAATACTATATTAGGTATTTGTTCCTGAATCTAAATTTTCTAAATCTAGTTTCCATGTTCTCTACTAAACATCCTTATGATACCAACTATAATGACCTGACCCCATTTGCCCAGAGTAGGTGCCTTATTTTATTACATTATCATATAAACAAGGAATATGCATCCCAAATCACCGATTAGTTTAGTAGTATGGGAAACAAGATATATACATAACTGCAACATTACCAATTGAAAATAAATACAACATAGAAACTCATTTGACAACATCAATAAATCCAAGGTTATTTCATCATATCATTCATAATAAAATTATTCATGCTTTGAAAAAATAAAACATAAGAAAGGGGTGAGCTTAAATGATCCGCAAAGTTAATCATCATAGCATAAGATATCATAACAAAAATGTTAGGCATGGTGAAAAATTTAAAAAACATGCCTTTAAAAATAATAAACATGAACACATTATGGTTGGAATATGAGATAAGTAAATAATGCCATTATAAAACATAATCATGTGTCTTCTTCTATTCTAATAACCAGAGGAACCATCAATACCATTTCCATAATGAGGGAATGCATAATGTGGGACATCATAACCATGCTGTTGAGGCCTTGTTCTAAGACCATAAATAATCATTTTGTCAATGCCTTGTGTCAAGACTATAGTTTGGAAAATGATACCTACAGATGCATTGAGGGGATATAGTGTGCCCCACCTAACACTTAATATTTCCAATGAATTTCTCAAATGAACATAGAAAAACATAAACAAACACAGACATCCATATTGAAACTAATATATGAAATGTAAATAAATTTCCTCGAACATTAACCATAAAAACTAACCATTCAAAGTAAAATGGTAGATGGTTTTAAGATAGAACATCCACATCCAAAATACACATACACCATTAAATTAAATATGTTATATGATTACATGAAATATTAGTCCAAATAATACATAATAATCAACAAGAGTTTTGAAATAGATGAAGATACTCTTATAAAATCTTCGTGTAATTCGTTAGATAAATACTCTTTTACTTTGAAAAGAAAAGTTATTTTTGAAAAATCATTGTATAAACCAGAATTTAAGTAAGATAGTATTTTCATAATAAAATTAGTGATTTTATAAAGTGAATGGTTTCCAAAAAAAATTATATTGTGCCTTTGAAAATAGGTAATGATTTGATAAATTCCCTTGAATCGGGCTTTTATTTCAGAAACAATTTTAAATGTTCCCTTTGAAACATGTAAATATCCATAAAATAAAGAAAGATTATGGTTGGTGAACATATATAAAACACTCAAAATTAATTTATTAGTAGTAATTAATAATACACAAGTGTTTTATTGAAGTAATTTAGACAATTAAAGTCACGCGGATGAAAATGGAGGTTTGGGTGAAAAATCATATACCTTAAGTCCGAATGTGTTCCGTTCTTGAATTTAAGGTCCAGGAATATGAAATTAGAATTATTAGTAACTTAATTAATAACTTATTTGGAATTTTTTTTTTATCATGATTTAATTAATTACATTATTTCCTTATTTATTAGTTATAAGATTGAATTTTATCATTTCAGAGTGTTCATTTTCTTGATTTTCATAATATATTCACTAGTTTTTATGAAATGGAGATCATTTGGAAGGGATGTGAATCTCTAGAATAGAAATTACATAAAATTTATGAAAATAAATAAGTTTTAATATTTATATCATTTGGATACATGTAATTAGGATAAATCAATATATGAAATATTAATATCAACAACTTCGATTATTTTAGAGGTATTTGATTATGAGGAACTAATTTGGTATTATGATTTTTTATTTTGTAAATATAATGGTTCATGAATATTAAATTGGTTAAAATACATATATTATTGTCTGTTTAAACAATAAAAATGGTTTCATGTCCTGTATTAAAGGATAAATTGAAGAAAAAAACATCGTTGTCCATAAAGGTTGTAAATTCGAACCTCAAAGACGATGATTTCGTTTACAAAATAAAAGAGAGATATTAAAAATATTGATGATAGTTCTTCCATTAAAATAATATAAATACAATATATAGATTATACTAGAGTAATAATGGTCATTTTGATAGGGTATTTTTGGATAGAATAAGAAAAAAAGATATATTTAAATGGAACTAAATGAAAAAGAAATATGATTTACCTTTTGTACTAACCTCATTGAGAAACTCCTTAAGGGAAGGTGTTTTGGTATTTTGGAAAGAATAAGAGCTTATTGGAAGAGTGGAGTTACTAGGTAATGTTAATTGGTAATAAAAATTGGGAGCTTCAAGGCTTGGATGATTGAATATAAGTGGAAGTGAGGGGGGGGGTTGTAGTGCAAGAGAGAAGTGAATTTTGAATATTTTAGTCATTATTTTAGTATTACCCTAAAGACAACCAATATTGTGGTTTCATGTGACCCTAAATAGTAATAAGTGCATGTTATTTCAAAGAAATTTGTCTTAAATAACTTATGATGTCATAAATAGTGTATTTAACTGATAATTTGTATATACGGTATTTTAACAATGAACTCCATATTTTGAAAATAATTTTCTAAATATTATTATTTTAATTTTTAAATAAAATCATAGTTAATTGAAAAAATAACAATTTTAAAGGTATAATTAGTTTTATATCACGTTGAAAATTTAATTAAGATTTCATTATCTTATGATCTTAAGAAAATAAAATAATATCGTTATTTACTATTTATAAGGGTCATATTAATATTCATATTACTATTCATAAGGTTTTGTTACTATTCACCAAAAATCATATTGGTTCTAAGAGACTCAAAAGTACTTACTGATCATAAATCTATATGACCGTTTTTTGAAATTCAAAACATAGTAGAGCAAAAGTTGTGTTTAAATGATATATTATAAAATGTTTTGTTTTATAGGGACTCGGTGTTTAATGCATTCAATATTTATTTTCAATACCTTTGGGAGTTATAATGGTCACCTTATATGAGAGAGGAAGATCCTTAAAGGACCAGTAAAAATCAACAAGTACATTGAAAATATGTATATATCATTATTATGATGGTTCATGATGGGATCCCATGTTAACCATGTGTTTAATATTATGTTTAGAATACAATGTATCTTATTCTCATTATATAATAAAACCTATGATGACCAAAAAATGATCTTACGTTACTTTCCTAGGGAAAATGGATTATCACCAGAGGTTAGCCATGTTCATAACATTATAAATCTTATTCTCATCACACAAGGTATCTTTGCATCATCAGTTAAGACTTACATGGGTCACAATAGAGAAATAGAGTTCTCATCACACAAGGTAATAATATTAGGATCATCATCTAAGGAGATACCAATGTGCACATATTCAATTAATTCAGTCTTCAATTCTCCTAACATAATGTAACACTTACTCATCAAATGAGCTAAAAAAATATGATTTTACATAATGAATTCTAGAAGACATCATATTCTTATCAAATGTTCTTAATATTATTATCACAAAAGTTATGTCACTCTCTTGATCTGAGGTTCCCATGTCTAGTATCCAAGGTAGGGGTCTCTAATAAATCAATTGGTGTATCCTAAACTCGAAGTATTAGACCACATAATTTTGTTCAACAACCAAGGGTTATGGGTTTAAGGGTCATAGGTGAAATTCCCATAAATTATCAACAGAAATTAGATCCGGAATATATTATTGTATTATTTAGTAACTCATGTATTTATGTCTAGTTGGGATTCTCATGAAATAAATTTCTATGGGAAATCAACCCAATTTTTCTGTTATATAATTTTGCGGAAGAATTTATCATCCTGTGGGGGACACATTCCATTTAAGTTCTATTTTAGACTCTCATGTTTAATGTCTTATAAATATGCTCATAATATATTGTCTTCATGTATTTGGTTTGTAATATGAAATTTCATGTGGTGAAACTAATTTTTAGTGGTGATTTTAATATATTATGATCATAGATTTGGTATAGTCTAGAATGATAATTGGGATTTGAAGATATCACCAACCATAGGAAGAAAAAATTGTGAATATATTCGAATTTACCCAAAAAGTGTTTCCAACATACCCTACAAAATAAAATGACCAAAACCCACATATTATAATGGGAAATTTCATAATTATTTTTTATAATACTATTCCCTATATTTTAGTGTCACGTAATAAGGATTCTCATGCCACAAAGGAATAAATAAAAAGATATTTTATGTCGATTATTCATTTGGATGATACATTAGACATGGGATATATTATGTGTATCGAATGTTTATCTCTTATTTTATTTATGTTGAATCCTTAACTCATCTCTTTGGGAATTCTATACTCATAATATTTGAAATGATTCTATTTATTATCCTTTGTCGAGGTTGTTTGGTAAAATTTTCATATTACAGTGAGGATTTTGGTAGTTCAATTGGGGGAATTACAATGTAGTGAGTGGGGATTTCTCATTAGTCTACAATAACTATTAAAATAATCCTTTATATAGGTGAACAAGGATATATAGTATTGGATTATACTTAAGGGTAGAAAAATGGAACTTCTCGGGATCTATGGGAAATTAACTAGACCATACACACTTTATTTCTACTGAAGCCCAGTTGGGAGCACAAAATATAGATTCCACCCAAAAAATTTTATTGAGAAGGATCTGAGGATGAATATACCTATTATTAAAAGATATAGGTGATGAATTTTTTCAACATGTTCTTAATCCATTAGTATTGAGAATAAAGGTCCATGATAATCGTAGTGTATAAATATTTAGACATAATAGTCCTACATTGGGAGGATGTGGGTCCCATGATCACCCAATGTATGTGAAACTATGTTCAGATGATCTAGGATTCTAATGGATTCAATTGTTCCTCGGTTTCTAAACTATTCAGTTCCACCAGTGCATAGTGTTACATTGAAAACAGCCTCAATAACATGTCAGTTACATAGATAGCTAAGGAAGAATATTCCTGACTTTGTGGAGGTGTGTCAAATATATAGTTGTTAATATCACATGTCTCTTTTGAAAAATTTATTTTTAATTGATAAATAATTAATAAAAAAATATAAAACCTAATATATTCATTTGAAGGACTTATGTGATGAATTTCAAGAATGTACCTCCACTATAGTAATCCAAGGGTAGTATCTAGTTGTGTGAATTTTTGAAAGGATGATTTTGGCCACTTTAGTGTGTGCCCCTTCAACATATAGAAGACTATCATAAAAATGGATTTGTTTCACGTTTATAGTAATTTTATATCAAAATATGTTTCAATTTTATGATCGTTTTTCACAATCTCACTACATTGGATTTGAGTGAAAATATAAATCTATGTTATAAAACATTAAATTGTGTAAACATATAAATTTTATATTTCAATGGTAGTATGTATCTTTTGTAGAAATTAGGGTTTGTGTGCATTAAAAAATTACAAATTTTTGAAATTTGGAGTTTATATAATTTAACGATATATCTTAAAAGACTATCCTTTAATCCACATATTCTTTTAAAGGTAATTTTCTCCTGAAAATTTCTTAGGAATGCTTCTCAATTCCAAAAATGTATATTTCTAGTTCCAATAATTTCATACACACATTATAAATAATTGTAATATAGAAGTGGCAGTAAAATTTTGATTCATAATATGAACTCATAAAATTCATCCACTGGTTTTTGAAACTGATGATTGTTTTATGGATTTTGGGTTGAAAATTCACACAACTCTGATCGGTTTCTGCCTATACATAGGGGGCCTATAGTGGACCATGATATCATCTTATAATATTAATCATTTCTCTCTATTCATGGACATATTGAATTAGGGGAATGTTTTGTTGCTCAAATACATATATTTAAAACAACATTTCACTACTTGAGTTTATTTACACAAAGTATACTCTCTTGAAATAGACTTCATGAAATCACCATATTTGAGTTCTATGAGTGAAGATGCATGAAATTAAAAAAACATTGATGAACTCCCAAGTTATACATAAAATACATAGAAATATTCTCATTGATATCATATATAAAACCTTATGGTAAGCTAAGGGTTCCAGGGTATATTGAAAGATGATGTATGAGATCCCGTAAATCACTTCAGGTAAGATGATCTTGTCTGTGACATTGATCTTTTTGATTTTATAATAAATGAGTAAAATGATATATATTAAGAATCATTCATTAATTTAGATACTTAACCCTATGTGATGAAGTGACCATTCCAAAAAAATTATCACAACCTAATAAGGGGATAGGTTAGACTCTCATATTATTATCATCCATGGAATTTTATAACTGCCTGTCATGTCATGATGGACCATAACTTGATCACCCACATCAATCTGAGAAAATATTCTAGAATGGTAAATTTGGAGACTCTAATTTCGAATGAAATATCTATATACTTTTCTATTATATTCCTATATATAA
Organism: Viscum album; assembly: GCA_963277665.1. Lineage (NCBI taxonomy): Eukaryota > Viridiplantae > Streptophyta > Magnoliopsida > Santalales > Viscaceae > Viscum > Viscum album. Next base: position 1,479,736,472 of record OY728136.1, read on the forward strand.
TCATATTCAGGATCTAGGGTTAATCTAAGTGAAGGGTACTTCATTCATGATAGAGTGTTAAATATGATGAGAACCAAGAATATAGGGTGTGTCTGACTAATGAATATTTTATAGTTGAGGTGCACATCGACAAGAATTATAAGGTAGTATGGACTTCCCAATTTCATATTTATTGTTTTCTTGACCTGATTTTAGTCCTATTAATTAGATGCTCGTAGCATTTAAACACCTTTTACCGCAATTATGGAGATGTGGTAATCAATATAATGAAACTTTTACAGGTTGGAGAAACAATAATCACAAGATTTATACATGACAAATTCCTCTATAATTACTATTTCAAGGTGAAGATGGCGAATACTCTAGTGCTAGTGATGGTTTAATTGGAAGAACAACAATAGTGTTTTTACAAAATCATACTGTTTAATTGTAATTCTCCTTTAAGAAATTTCCAAATAATTTCCTAAACATTACACTAGAATGAAATTTGGGGATGTCAAAGTAGTTTCCAAGGTTTCAACAATATTTGAATTTTAGGCCATGCTACCTTCATATGGAGTACAGAGAGTAATAGTAGTGGATATGTAGTCTAAATAACTTCATATCATAGGTTTATTTCACTATGTTCAAGGAATTATTCCTAATTCAATTTTTTTTCCTTAGATAAATTCACATTGTAGTGTGGATGTGAAACTCAATAAATGAATAATAATTATTAGTTAGGAACTAAATCAACTTTTTGGTACCAATGATAGAAATTCATTATGATCTATAAGGGCACATAAATCATGAACATTTGATTATACACATATATAAACCATTATAATTGTTCTACAAATGGGTTTCCAGGCATTTAAGGTTTATGAGTTTGGGAAACTAATTTCCCTAGTAGAACCCATATTTAGGCCATCCCTTATCAACAAAATTGGAGTCTATATAATGTCATCTAATAAATAAGGGGTAGGTGAAACAATTGGATCCCATATAAATTTTAAAATTTATCCTTTATATTTTCTAGGTGTGGAAATTTTTCAGTACCACCATGGGAGTATGAGGTATAGATTATACATTTTATCATTCTAGAGGATATTGTTGGTGACATACAGAGATGAAAATATCTATTTTCAATTATAAACTATGCATATATTCTACATCTAGTTTCAATATATTACACCTTAAAACAATGATTTTGTACCATGGTCTATTCTGAGAGAGAAACTTTATAATAATAGGGCTTATTTGGTTCTTGTTCTTCAATCAAGGAACTAAGGAGAAATCATTTTTGTTAAAAGTTAAATAATTAATAACATAATTTTGGAATAATATTCATAGATTATTTGAGTTGAAACCTATGGTATTGGTGCACCAATAGGTGATATAAGAAGATAAATAGTTGAAATATATGTTAAGTCATGGAAGAAAGAGGGTTGGGATAAATAGATCCCATAAAGTTGGAGGGGAGAATATATTAGGGAAAAGTTGGTACTAGTGTGGAATGGATAATGATCCATGATCATTCTTTCTGGGTAAAGCATGTCTCCAAATATCCTTTTTCATTCTCAGAGATAAGTGGATAGAGTTTTAACTTTATCTAACCCCAAGGAAGAGTTAGATCAGATAAACCAAACAATCCAGATAGAGAATCTATGTAAAAATGTCACAAGGGATGTTTTAGACCTACCCAAATTTTGGATTTCCATACTAAGAATTGGGGATTAGTGGCATGATATATTCAACAATATAACTGATCTAGATGGTTTGGATCACTCAAATAGTGAAGATGATTCCTACATCAATCTTTATTTTTTCTTACGTAGTGAAAAATTTTAGAAGTCTCTATTCAACCATGTTCGAGCATAAAAACATGTTTCCCCATGATATAGAGATAAAGGAGTCTGCCTATAAGTAATTTCAGGGTAATGGTATAATATAATGAAGTTCTCAAAATGAAATTAAGAATATTTAATTATGGGGAATCTCGATTGATCAAACACAAAAAAACATAAATATTAAGTATCATTTTTGTAATATCAGTAGAGATAACATGAATTATTTTTCCATTACATGAATCATTGATCAAGGAGGATTATTCTATTAGGTACATGGTGTTGAAGGAATCATTATCTACTAGGGAGAAACCCAAGGGAGAAGAAGTAGAGCAAGTTGTGACATAGTCTCCCAACTCTTCAACCGAATTAATCATTTATGAGGGGTATGTCCCTTGAATTTTGGAGACAATATAATCCAACATTAGGGACTATATATTAGATATGTTGATCACCTGGATTCTTCAAAACAATTGAGGAAAATTTCAAAAATTTCTTCATTTGTTAACTTTTTTTATAAAAATATTTCTTCAATTCAACACTTTATTCGATTCTATGCATAGGGATAGTATACTCATCCTAGGGATATGACTGAGATCCATTGGGGTTCCTACTATCTTGATGGGGAAATACAATAATTGATCTTACCTCTTAAAATACATGCCCCAAATTGAACAAAAACATAAAATATTCCTTGGATGAGGTTCTTGAAGCATTGATGCCTCCAAACGACCTAGAAATGGCCAAAATAATTATATTGAGAAAGTCTACTTTTCTTAGACCTCTATTTATATTTCAAACTATCAAAGTTGTAAAAATTTTCAATCCCTTTAAAAAATGGATATTCATAAATTCTTTTACGAGGAATGTTGGCTTATATTAATAAAGGGTATCAATGCTCCTAAAACTACCGTAGTGGCTAGGGGTGGAACTAGTATTTAAAGTGACAACTATAGTATCAGTGGAACAATTACCAACTCATTTATAGGTATAATAATAGGGGCTCCAACCACTAAATAAAATGTAAATTTTACATCAAAGGAGAAGCCAGTCATACCAGTAGTACCACATCGGGAAGGGTAATATCCTTCACCTATAGATGAGTTGATGAAAGAAGTGAAATCCACTGAACATGGGGTCTATAATAACAACTCTTCCCTTCGATATGGTACCAAAAACCTATGAAATAATATGTTAATTAGATCATTCCACTATTTTGGTCAGGAATTTCCATGAGTAAAAACCTTTCCTATAATAAATGTACAACTAGACATATGATTTTGTTAAGGACCACAATGTGAGATAATGTAGGCCATGGGGGATCATGTGGAAAAAATTTCTTCACACAATATATAGAGATTTTGATGTTATTGTGGAGTCCCTTTTTCATATTAGGGTAAATATGAGGACTAGTGGGGTTGACTATGACGAATTCCCCACAGAGACATTGGATTTCGTGGAAAAGTAATTACATCGAGAGTGGATATATTTTGATGAAACTGAGACTGAATCTATCACTAAGGGAGTCAAATCCATTCATGTGGATTAATGTGTGAGGATATGTCCTATCTAGGCCAATATATCTACCCAATAATAGGTCATATATCACCTGGGGGAACCACTATTGATGTTTAAGGCTGAAGTGTCTCTAGAATCATCATAAGTGAATTACTATGAGCCCTAGAAATCTAAAATAAAAATGTTGCTTGATAATGTTCATCGTTAGTATAAAGAGGAGTATCTAGATCAATCTTGGTGGTGAGAGATTTTTGAAATGAGTTAGTAGATGTTGTGAATCTCAAGTCATCTAATACCAATGTTGAACCATACAAAGTGTTTTTTTATAACAAGGGCATGTCTCGGAATTACAGAAAACCTTCCACATTTTTGATATTAAATAAAAATTATCACCTAGTTACATTCCCTTTATTGAAATTTTCATCTCAACCAAATTAGTAACATGAAAAACTAAAAATATCATGCCCTTGTGATTCCTCATAGTTTGAGAAACAAGATGGAAAAAGTACATTGTTCAGCTACATGAGTTTTATATGTTAATAGAAAATGGTTTGAAATTTTAATGTTACATAAATCACCATTTAAGACTAGATGTGATGTGGGAACTGGGATAGAATGATTCCATGATTTTAAATACTCTAATAATCTTTTGGATGCATGAGAAAATAACTCAATGGGATTTAGGACTCAAATTAAGTAATGAGAATATAGAAAGAGGTAAATTACGACTCTAGCAGTCTAAACTAAAAAATGTAGGAGGAATATTGTTTGTGGATAACCATTTAATATATTCAAAATACCACATAGGTTGCACTGTGGTGCTGTCTAGATGTCTCCTCTAAGACAAGTACACTATGTTAGAGGCGAACCTCTAGATTGTTGTGTTGTCAGCGTAGGGGAGTCCATTAAAATACAATGAGGATGGTTCCTCTAAGGTGTTCTCCCTGTATGGGATTCAAGGAATTGATGAATTATATCTCCACTATAGGGGATCTAATTTAGAACTAAAAATTCTATTTTAGTCCAAATCAATGGCCACAAAGTGTAAATCTTAAGGATCATAATACTTAGGAAGTGTTCAGTAAATCTGAGGATAAAGTAACAAATTTTTAAAAATATTGATAGGTTCTATCAAGAATATGGATCATATAAAAAATAGTTGTGGAATGGAATATTTTTTCCCTCTGAGAGAGAAAAGATTATGATCTGATCATGATCAAGGGAGGTGGTAAGGGGTAACCTCAAAGATGAATTATTTATAGTATACCAATATTCACTGAAAATGTGATAATTTTTATGGTTGTGTTGATTAGATTTGTTGGGTAATTCCATTTAATGTTAAAAAACCTAAACCAAGGAATAGATAATATTATGTTAATGTTTTCAAGACCATGGGATGTGATGTATAATAATGAAATAGTGTCAAAAAAGGGTTTGGCCTATATTTTTAACTTAAGGATTAGTTGGAATGCCTTAGGGGAAGGTTCAAGAAAACTAAGGTCATAGTGCTTGGACTACTGGTGTTGATGGAGTGCAACAAAAAACATTCATTACTATTGAGGGATAATAATTTATGATCTTGAGGCACTAAATAATGGTGTGAATTTTCGTGTCTTGTAACCAACACAAATGTATTGAGTCATTAATTCCATGTGGAGAGGACGAAGGGAACTATAGTTTTTCACCATGGAAATTAGAAATAAACAAAACCCACTATTAATAGAGACTAATATTCTAGGATATACATCTTTAATATTGATATCACACAAATTGATATCATGGTGTGTGGGTTAGAGACACTCTGTATAGATCTTGGGTAGGTAGAGGAGAAAGGGGATTGATCTTGTAAAAGAAAAAAGTCTCAAAAATATTTAAGGTATACATTTTCATATATGAAAAACAATTTATCACATCTTTTCTTGGTATAGATAATATAGATAATAAGTATCATCATACTAAAACTAAAGAACATGAGTGGATTAACATGAATCTATCGAGAATATCGAGCACTAGTTTTTAAAAAATATTGAGTTTGTCATTAACTCATGGAAAAGGTGTTTGGACATCACTATATATCCCATAAGGTAGAAATAGAGACACCAACAGTTCTAGATAGTGACAAGGAAACATTAAAATGCCACTTGGGTGATTTTTTTCAGGGGTAATAAATTGGGTATCACGTAGTTATTTCCCTTTTTATATGGTTAACATCATTCTGGTATATTTAAAATAAAAAGGAAATAGAATTTTTAGTTTAAAATCATATTATTTGAACTAAAATGATGAAATCAAAATCATACTAAGGAGGAATGTATCCCAAATATCATATTATTATTTGAGTAATTCTTGGTGTGATAAATAATGGTAAATGGAGCTCTACTCATATCACATCAAAGTACATGCAAGACATGTGGGATGGGTTCAGAATGATGTTTTGACCACTAAGGGAACTTATAATGATTCTAATAATGGTTGGGTATGATGGCATAAAGTCACTAGACCCTAAAAACCAAAATATATGTAATGATATCAGTGATGGTAATAAGACTCTGATTGAAAATGTTATGTGGATAAATATAATTTATTCCTTATGATATCATAGTAGATGGTTTAGTGATGGATAAATTATGGACTGATACAAAAAATATTAGAAACATGGACTCCACTACCATATCCCCCATAGTAAGTGAAACAAATATGGTACAACCACTGAGCATGTCATCAAAACATGGGGCTCATTATGTATCTGTGGTGGATCATCCATGAAATCTTACCTTGATGGTGGGTGGGCATTTATAGAATTGTATATTCATTATAGGAGATTCAATTTGTAAATTAATGTTTGGAGAGAAAATTCAAACTAAAGGGACACCATATGTGTAGATGAAAAGTATATCTTAAAGAGAAGTTTGAGTACCTAGAGGTTACATGGCCACACATAGGGTGTGTCCACAAGGTGCATCAATCTTGATAAACTTCCAAACCAAAAAGATAAAAGAGAAAAGTGTTCAATAGTTCCTTATAGAAGACCAAATAAATCCTTTATATAGAAAATTATAAGTAAATATGACCCATACTATGAGGAGATAACAATATTGTCATAAGGGGGAACTGACCAAAGTTAAGGTGATCTGTATAGCATTGGGAATAGAAAAAACATATATGAATAGATGGGACCAATGCTGAAATAGGTCATCTTATGGAGATATTTATAATGTTTTGTTTCATGATTCTTAGAAATGTGAATAAAAAAATGTTCGTTGGCCAGTTGTTTTTAGAATTTGGTGGGTAGAACCACACTTTTTTCAATCAAAAGAACTTAATTATGAGGTTTAGTTTCACCCAAGGGAATTTTTTAATGTTTTTTGATCTTCATCCAAATTTCTTGGGTTTCAGCTGGGTATCATGTCTGTTAGAGGAAAACAACTAATGTTTACAATGTGCGAAGTCTTAGTCGAATAGTTTGGATAAAAGGATAACCTTTAAAAGACTAAACACTCAACCCAATGGGTCAGCTATTCATGGATTAAGAAACATGAAAGTGGGGTTTCTTGGTCATGCAACCATATCTGCAATTTCTAACAGAGTTCCCAAGAAAAATAATCATGATATCCAAGATCCCAGGTAGTGGGAACAATAATGTTTTTTCAAAAAAATTTAAATTGTGTGGGAAAACTATTCCACCCATTAAAATTGTGAAAATAACATTTTTATCTCCTATAATATTCATTATTTTCCTTCTATTTATTCATCTTTCAGTAGCATATAGTAGTGGGGATTCTCTCATTTCCTTATTCTAATTGCTTTAGATATCCTACTGTAAAGACCCGTAAATTTCAAGGATTTTTTTTTAATTCTTTGGGATTTTACAAGTACGCAGTTTCTAACGGTGCTAGATTCCGAGGCCCGGTATGCTCGGGACAAATTTTCGAAGTTTATCTCAGGTACGTTCAGTGAACGAACGAGCGGGTTTTTCTAACTTTTGAACCGGTTCTCGGAATTAAAATCCAAGGGCACCGATGAACTCGTAGTGTCGGTAATTGCTTAAGGGGACACTTATCGTAGTTACGTTTGCAAAAGAATATAAGTTAATTTTTGGGGGTCTGTTTAAGAAATAAATAAAAATAGTCAGAACTATTTTTATTACTAAGGGAGGTTACTCCCTCCCTTGGGTAGTTAAGGGTGGGGCCTGCAGCCAATTAACTACCCAAGTGTGGGTGTTAGAGAGGTGGGTTCTTCATGACCCCCACCATTTAATTCCCTCTAAACCCATTAGTAAACCCCCCGTTAATTTTGAAAAACCTTTATTAATTGTCACCTCAACCCATTAAATTATGTCAACCCATAATTTACTAAGGAACCTTCCTTTTCCCTTTTTAATTTAAACTGCCAATGCGTTTAATTATGGGGGAACCTTCTCTCTCCCTTCTTTAATTAAATGTCAACTACCTTTTAATTATTTTGGTGTAATAATTTTAGTAGAGTTTCTTTGTGTATAATAAAATAATAGGGGGGGCCTATTATTTTGGTGAACAAGGATAGAGCTTTGTTGTGCGACGAAGAACCCCAGCCTCTGACGAAGAACAACGAAGGACGCTGGTTCCTCGGAGAATGACGACGCGCCGCCAAATCCTATCCTCCGCAACACTATGTACCATGACGCCAAATCCTCTCCTCTGCGATGTCGTGTACCGCGATGCCTATGATCCTCTTCTCCACGATGCCATTTACCGCGACGCCTACGATCCTTTTCTCCGTGACGACGTGTACCGCTACGCCGAAGGTCATCTACCTTATCGATGTAGGGGTTTTGGTTTATTTATCTTTATGTAGATTATACCCTCGACACGTCAAATAATTGTTGGGAGTAATTTCGAACCGCTAACGCGGTGGGTGCGGACCAACGAACAAGTCTGAACCCACCGCTATTCTGTTCTTGATGTGCGGAATGTATAGCTATTGCAAAGTGGGACTAGAATGGCATTTGGAGGTCTTCGTAGTGATGTACAGGTTCTGGGACGACCACAGTCATAGACGGGAGCAAGAACAGACCACTGGAATGACTCTGGTGGCCCGCGAAAACCTCCGGCAGTCAGAGGTAGCAGCCGACACCAGCCGGCCGCCCGGAGGTGGCGGTGCCCCGGCGCACAGCCAGTAGGAGCCACCGTGGCTGAAGCCGCGGCAGCAAGGGGTCGGATCCCGCTGCCATGCGGGATCCGTAGGGGACGCGGCGACTGCGCGTCGCGTCCTTGGGCGCAAAAGAGGGGGGACCACATCCTCCCATGCTTGGCCCGCTGGCCAGGCCAGCGCACCCCGTCGGTCGGGCCGGGGCGGGTCGTGTGGACAGGGTCGGGCCGACCCAGGGGGGTTGGGCCGGGTCGGACCGGGCCCAGACCCCCCCATTTTGGACCACTTTTGGTCTTTTGCCCGTAACTTGTGCTACAGACCTTTGATCTACGCACCATCATTTGTATATGAATCATGTATCTAGACGGTCGTTTTGGTGTATTACACTCAAGGTTTCAGAGATCTTTGGGTATGGCCATATTGGTTCAAACACGAAACCAACCAGGGCCTCGGAGCGGAAACTCTTATAACTTAAGCTCGGGACATCTGATTGAAGTGTACTCGACTTCGTTTAATTCCTCTTAGTGATTCGGTTCTTTTGGATTACTCCTCTTGAGGTTTGGGTATTGCTGGAGTACGGTCAGGTTGGTTTTAGCTTAAAAACCAACTGGGCCCCTAGGACGGAGAAGCCTATAACTCCTAGATCGAGCGTCTGATTGACACACCGTCTGTCGCATTGGGTTTCTTTTGATGAGACGGAACTTTGAGATATGTAATCTCTGGTCTTCATGACAGTTTATGTATCTATCCCCTTGTCTCGTGGAGCGGACCCTCCCAAAATCGAGTGTGCTGTGTGCGGGAACCCTAGAGATGGCTGCGACTGCGACGATGGCGACTACACTTGGATCCTCCGTGGGTTCGGCAGTGAGGACGACTGTACATGAATCCTCTGTGGGTTAGGTAGTGAAGACCGTACTATGATCCTCCATGGGTTCGATGGTGATGACTATTGTTCTTGTATCCTATGTGGGTCTGGCAGTATTTGACTCTGTACTTGTATCCTATGTGGGTCCGGCAGAGTAGCTGGTCTTGTATCCTTTGTGGGTCCAACAGCTTAACTGGTCTTGTATTCTATGTGGGTCTGACTGATTAGATGAACTAGTGGCTACATCCGATCATCTCTATCACCTTACTAAGTGTATACCTGTGTGAGCTGAGTCTTGATTCTCAATCATTATCATTGATGTGGTTGACTTGCTTTCCTGTGTGGATACGGTTGTGCTTTCCTGTTTGGACTGGGTTGTGCTTGGGATCGGGAGATGGAGCTGAATGGTAACTAAAGACTTAGGTATATTTATGGGAATATACTGAAGTTTTGTTGTTGATACTTCGTTATTGTATCTTTCCTATGTGGTTTATACTTCGGGGATTCTGAGAGACCTTCGGGGGTCTCGGGGTCCCTACTGAGTATCGTATACTCACCCCTGCATGGGAAATGCCCATACTATGTTGTGTTGGTTGCAGACGAGGGACAACACTGATCGAGGTGGAGACTTGTGGAACTGGACGGTACCCAGAGGTGGACCACTTGGCAGGACGTACACGGAGCGGATGGTCATACCCGAGGAGCTGAGGGGACCATCTGTACCCACCCATATGGTGGGATTTTCGGAGGATGACTCGGTTCTGCTATTTTACTTACTACTGTTGTACTTTCCATTCAGTTGTACTGTAATTTCAGTTGGGTTTGTATACTATCCCACCTACTTTTTCAGCACATACCTTGTACTTAGTTTTACTTAGTGTTTACTTCACTTGCGTGCTCTGTGGTTTTTGTTTACACTATAAAGGAAATGCCTTCCCTTATTTAGAATTTATGCCTTGGTGCTAGTCGCTAGCCCCTGTCATATGGAAGGTGGGCATGGGGTAGTCATGGAATGGGCCCCGATGATGGGTCATGACAAATTGGTATCAAAGGAGTCGGTTCTACCACAGAACCCAAGACTCTAATAATTTCTTTTCTATGGAGCAATAATGTTTAGAGTAATGAGTGTGGTTATCCATCCAGGGAGTCTAGTGTTGGTGCGGCGGCCGACGTATCGATACACCAGGACCCTGACTTCTGATTTCCGACTCAGTACAAGAAAACATTGATTGCATTTGTGTTTAATTTTCAAAAGTTTTCTTTGTGATTACTTTGTGTCAGCTCACCAGGTATATTGTACTGACCATGGCGCACCTGTTTCTTTTCCGGATGGCCCCACAATGGCAGCCAGTTAGGGTTCTGGGCTTTGTACGATACGATAGCCCATCGAGCGATGAGGCCTCGATGCAGGGCCCCATTACAGTGGAGGCACCGGCGGTATATCTACCCATCGAGCCACCGATGCTACCAGCCCCAACGGCGGAGAGTGCACGCCACCTGAGTGCGTTGCACGAGTTTTAGAGACAGTGGCCACCCAGGTTCCATGGAGAGATGGATCCTCAGGCTGCTGAGGATTGGCTGGATGCTATCGTCAGGTTCTTCAGGTTGGTCAGGACACCAGCAGACCCCATGGTGATCCTTGTCGCGAGTCTCCTGCATGCAGTAGTAGGTAAATGGTGGAGCCTGATGCTCCAGGTGCACGATGAGGCATCTCTTCTATGGGTGGACTTCGAGGGCCTCTTCCTCTTGGAGTTTGTTCCATCCACCCTCCATGCATTGTGCATCTAGGAGTTACTACAGCTGCGGCCGGGCAACATGTCACTAGCCCAGTACTCGGCGATATTTACCGACCTCTCGCGCTACTCCACGGACATGGTACGAGACCCATTCTTCTGGGACCGGAACATTGAGCAAGGGTTGAGGCATGATATCAGTACTTCGATGATTCCACTCAGCATCCCGACCCAAGCGGGGGTGCTAGAGTGAGCCCTGCTAGTGGAGAGATTTCTCGCCGAGAAGCCATTAGCAGTGAGACCCACTGCAGGACAGCACAAAGAGGAGTCTTTTGAAGCTGGAAATCGACAGATGATGCAGTGTTCCAAGCAGACCAGGCCATCTGGTGGGCGACCTCAGGACACAGGTTCGGCTGTTCGGGGTACAAGACGCATAGCCAACCTTTCGAGGAGTAGACAGTGCTATACTTGTAGTGGGCTGGGCCACATGGCTCTTGACTTCCCGACCTTCCATGGAGACGAGCAGAAAACAGTGGAGGGACGTCTGAGGCGGAGGCAGAGGTTCAACCGTGGTGGTCCATAGGGAGTAGGCAGACAATCAGAGGAGCTGGCCGAGCAGCGGGTGGTGGATGACGCTTCGAGGCTCTACCACCACCACCCCCAAAAGATCCACCCCGACCACGGGGAGCCGGAGGGCAGAGGCAGGATCAGCTCTAGGCAGTAGAGGTTTACGACCACGGCTAACCCGAGATGATTCGAGGTACTATCTGTGTCTACTCCACCCTTTCTGCAATTCTTATAAACACAAGTGCGAGTAATTATTTTATTGTCGCTGCCCTTGTTCGGAGCTTGGATATTCCGACAGAGCCGTTGGCTCGATCCTTGCGGCTAGAGACTCCTACGGGAGAAGACTCGATGATTACGCACTGCTGCCGGCAGTGTGAGCTTACTCTAGGAGGTGGGAGCTTCGGCTGGGATCTACTTGTAGGGGTGTCAAGGCCTTGCGACATCATCTTGGGATGGAATGATATCTACAGTCCATGCTCAGATCGACTGTATTAGGCTTAAGGTGCGGTGTGTCCACAAGATGGGACAAGGTTCACCTCCACCGGCGAGAAGGGAACCTTCGCAGCATAGGATTGACTCACGCAGAGGAGAGGGCATCTGATCACACATCAGTTGTCTAGTCTCATCCTTGGAGCAGTTGATGTGCGGAGTTCGAGTTTTACTATAGTGGTGGACCAGTATACGGACGTTTTTCCTGACATTGTTCCAGGACTAACTCCTCGTAGGGAGGTAGATTTTTATATAGACCTGTACCCTGGGACTTCACCGATATCAACTCTAGCATATCTGATGGATCCCATCGATCTTTGTGAGCAGCGGGTACAGTTGGAGGAATTACAGTGGAAAGGTTCCATCTGACCTAGTGTTTCACCCTGGGCTTCTCCAATTTTGTTCGCCAAGAAGGCAGATGGGAGCTTGCGACTGTGTGTCGATTACCGTCGCCTGAACTAGGTGACTGTGAGGAAAAAGTATCCAATTCCGAGGATTGACGACATCTTCGATGAGCTCAAGGGAACACGTTGGTTCTTGAAGATAGACCTCAGGTCAAGCTATCATCAGCTCCGAGTTCGGGACGAGGATGTGCAGAAGACGGACTTCAGGTGTCGGTATGACCACTATGAGTTCTTCGTCATGCCCTTCGGTGTGACCAATGCTCCAGAAGTGTTCATGAGTCTCATGAACAGGATCTTCTAGCCCTACCTCGATCGGTTTGTCGTAGTCTTCATTGACGACATACTGATTTACTCGATGACTGGGGAGGAGCACGCCTACCACTTATGGGTTATAATGAATACAATCCGAGAGAACCAGCTTCATGGTAAGCTCTTGAAGTTCCAGTTCTGGCTTTGAGAGGTCCACTTCTTGGGGCACGTTATCTTTGAGGTGGGAGTTTTAGTGGATCCCATGAAGGTCGAGGCTGTACTTGCTTGGGAGCCACCCACGAGCATGATAGAGGTGTGGAGTTTCCTAGTTCTGGCTGGGTACTATCAGAGATTGGTGCCAGACTTCTCCATAGTTGCAGCACCGCTATCAGTTGTGACAAAGAAGGGAAAACCCTTCGTGTTGTCAGACAGATGTCAGCAGAGCTTCCAAGAGCTGAGGTGGAGATTGACCAGTGCGCTCATCTTGCGGCTACCAGAGGAGGTCATAGGGTATGTAGTTTACTGCGACACATCAGGGACCAGACTCTGGTGTGTCATGATGCAGGAGTGAGCAGTGATCGCTTACGGTTCACAGCAGTTGAGGCCGCACGATCCGAACGATTACACCCATGACCTGTAGTTAGCAGTAGTGGTCATCGCCCTGAAGATGTGGCGACACTATCTGATGGGCGAGCGCTTTACAGTCTACTCTGACCACAAGAGTCTCAGGTACATTTTCTCGCATAAGAACCTGAACCTAAGGCACCGGTGAGGGATCGAGTTCCTCCAGGATTATGATTTTGAGATTGTCTATACTCATGGGAAGGGGAACGTTATTGCTGATGCTCTCAGCTGGAGATCGGGCATTCAGCTAATTGGAGAGATGACAGAGCAATTAGCTGGTTTTTAGATATCCTTCATGGAGAGTGATGGGGCAGCCTATTTTCAGTACCTCATAGTCACTCCTCTACTACTTCAGCGGGTCAGATAGGCGCAGCATAGAGATGTTGACTGTGAGGTTCGATTTGCATAGATATCCTCAGGGCTAGCAACCGAAGGATTTTCTCAAGGCGGGTAGTATGTCGTCCTCTTCTGGGGATGTACCATGGTACCAGTTACACTACAGGAGGAGGTGCTGAGGGAATTACACACATCCCCTCTAGCGGTACATCCTGGAGTAGCGAAGATGTATCAGGACCTCAGACGGTAGTAACGGTGGCCAGGTATGAATATGGTTGTGGCATGATTCGTTTCTCGATACCTCACTTGTCAGTAAGTGAAGGCGCAACACCAGGTACCTGCAGGCTTGGTACAACCCTTAGAGGTCCCGAAGTGGAAGTGGGACGGGATTTCCATGGATTTCATGATGGGGTTTCCACGTACTTCTAAAGGACACGACGCCATCTGGGTGATCATAGACTGACATACCAAGTCAGCTCACTTATTACCTATTAGAGAGTAGGGCTCAGTAGAGAGCTTGGGACGCCTCTACATTTAGGAGATCATATGGCCTCATGGTGTTCCATCATCTATCATCTCTGATCGAGATGCTCGCATTACTTCTCGGCTTTGGAAGGGGTTGCAGATGGCGTTTGGGACGCAGCTACGCCTAAGCACTGCCTTTCACCCACAGACAGATGGTCAGAAGGAGAGGACCATTCAGACTCTCGAGGACCTACTCCGTGCATGTGTCCTTGAATTTTGTTGCAGCTAGGAGGATCACCAACCCTTTGTGGAATTTGCATAAAACAACAGCTACCACTCCACCATCGGGATGGCACCATACGAGGAACTGTACGACTGACCCTGCAGATCATCTTTGTGCTGGACAGACCCTGGGGAGTCAGCACTAGTAGGGCCAGAGATGGTCCAGGCCACGACGGAGAAGGATCAAATCATCCTGGAGCGGATGAGGACTGCTCAGAGCCGACAGAAGTCCTATGCTGATAGGTGGAAGAGACCACTGGAGTTCAAGGATGGTGACCACGTCTTCTCACGGGTCTCACCTCGACATGGATTATAAAGATTTGGTTGGGGCAGAAAGTTATCTCTGCGCTTCATCAAACCATTCCAGGTTCTCAGCAGGATAGGCGAGGTGGCTTATCGCCTGGCTCTTCCACCTCAATTGCACCCCGTGCATGATGTCTTCCACGTATCTCAGCTGAGGAGACACATGCACGACCTGACGCATATCATTGACCATGGGGAGCAGGACATCGATGACAGGGTGACTTTTTCGGAGGTCCCAGTGTAGATTGAGGATCGACAGGAGCGGGTCCTATGTGGATGGTCGATTCATCTAGTGCGCATCAGGTGGCATCACGAGAACCTCCAGTAGAGCACATGGGAGCGGCAGCCTCAGATGCGTGCTCAGTACCCTCATCTGTTTCCTAGTATATTATATAGATTTACGGGGACATAAAGCCCTGAGGTGGGAGAAATGTAAAGACCCGTAAATTTGAAGGGATTTTTTTTTTAATTCTTTGGGATTTTATGATTACGCAGTTTCTGATGGCGCTTGATTCCGAGGCCCGGTGTGCCCAGAATCAGTTTTCAAAGTTTAGATCGGGTACGTTCAGTGAACGAACAAGAGGGTTTTACTAACTTTTTAATCAGTGCTCAGAATTAAAATCTGAGGGCACCGATGAACTCGCAGCACCGGTAATTTCTTAAGGGGACACTTACCATAGTTGTGTTCTCAAAAGAGGAGAAGTTAATTTTGGGGGGTTTGTTTAAGAAATAAATAAAAAATTTCAGAACAATTTTTATTACTAAGGGAGGTTACTCCCTCCCATGGGTATTTGGGGGTGGGGCCTGAAGCCACTTAACTACCCAAGATTGGGTGTTAGACAGGTGGGGTCCACATGACCCCCACCATTTAATTCCCTCTAAAACTATTAGTAAACCCCCCATTAATTTTGACAAACCTCCATTAATTGTCACTTTAACCCATTAAATTATGTCAACCCATAATTTATTGAGGAATCTTCCTTTTCCTTTTTTAATTTAAACTACCAATGCGTTTAATTATGGGGGAACCTTTTCTCTCCCTTCTTTAATTAAATGTCAACTCCCTTTTAATTAGTGTGGTGGAATAATTGTAGGAGAGTTTCTCTGCATATCATAAAATAATAGGGGGGGCTATTATTTTGGTGATCAAGGAGAGAGCTTCGTTGTGCGATGTAGAACACCTGCCTCCGATGAAGAACGAAGAAGAAAAGTGGTTCCTTGGAGATCGATGACGCACCGCCAAATCCTCTCCTCCGTGACGTCGTGTACCACCACGCCAAATCCTCTCCTCTGCGACGCCGTGTACCGCGAGGCCTACGATCATGTTCTATGTGACGCCGTGTACCGCGACGCCTACGATCCTCTTCTCTGCAACCTCGTGTACCGCGACACAGACGATTGTCTTTATTGTCGAGGTAGGGGTTTTGGTTTTTTTTCTTTATGTGGATTATACCCTCGACACGTCAAATAATTGTTGGGAGTAGTTTCAAACCGCTAACGCGTTGGGTGCGGACCAACGAACAAGCCCGAACCCACCGCTATTCTGTTCTTGATGTGCGGAACATATGGCTATGGCGAAGCAGGACCAGAATGGAATTTGGAGGCCTTCTCAGTGATGTACAGGTTCTGGGATGACCATAGGCGCAGACGGGAGAAAGAACGAACCACCAGAATGACTCCAGTGGCCAGCGGAAACCTCCGGTGGCACGGCTGCTGGCGGCCCACACCGGCCGGCCGCCCAAAGGCGGCGGCGCCCCAGTGCGCCGCCGGAAGGAGCCGCCGTAGCTGAATTCTCGGTGAAAGGCGGTCTGATCCCGCGCCCGTGCGGGATCCGGAGGGGACGCGATGACCGCACGCCGCATCTGTGGGTTGCGAAGGAGGGGGACCCCGTCCCCCCCTGCTCGGCCTTCTGGCAGGGCCAGCACACCCCGCTGCCCGGGCCGGGGAGGGTCGCGCGGACTGGGCTGGGCCATGCCCAGTCGTGCCGGACTCGGACCAGGGTCAGGTCGACCTGGTTCGGGCCTACCCAGGGAGGGTTGGGCCGGGTCGGACCGGGCCCAGACCCCCCATTTTGGACCACTTTCGGTCTTTTGTCTGTAACATGTGCTACGGACCTCCGATCGACGCACCGTCAATTACGTATGAATACTTGGATTCAGGCAGTCATTTTGGTATATTGAACCCAAGGTTTCAAAGAACATTGGGAATAGCCGGGTTGGTTCGAACACGAAACCAATATGGCCCTCGGAGTGGAAACACTTATAACTTGAGATCCTGATGTCCGATTGACGTTTCATCGACTTTGTTGAATTCCTCTTAGTGTGACGGTTCTTTTGGATTACCTATATTGAGGTTTGGGTGTAGCTGGTGTATGGTCAGTTTGGTTTTAGCTTAAAAACCAACCGAGCCCCTAGGATGGAAAAGCCAATCACTCTCACATCAGGCATCTGATTGACGCACCGTCTGTCACGTTGGGTTTCTTTTGAAGAGACAAAACATTGAGATACATCAACTCTGGACTTCATTATAGTTGATGTATTGACCCCCATGGCTCATGGAGCGGACCCTCCCAGAATCGAGCGTGCTGTGTGCGGGAACCCTAGAGCTGGTTGCGACTCCGACGATGACGACTGCACTTGGATCCTCCGTGGGTTCGGCAGCGAGGATGACTGTACATGGATCCTCTGTGGGTTCGGCAGCGAAGACCATACTGGGATCCTCCATGGGTTCGACGGCGATGACTATGTTTCGCGTATCCTATGTGGGTCTGACAGTATTTGACTCTGTACTTGTATCCTATGTGGGTCCGGTAGTGTAGCTGGTCTAGTATCCTTTGTGGGTCTGACAGCTTAGCTGGTCCGGTATCCTATGTGGGTCTGACATCTTAGATAAATCAGTGGCTACATCTGATCATCTCTATCGCCTTACTAAGTATATACCTATGTGAGCTGAGTATTGATTCTCAATCATTATCATTGATGTGGTTGACTTGCTTTCCTGTGTGGATTGGGTTGTGCTTTCCAGTGTGGACTGGGTTGTGCTTGGGCTCGGGAGCTGGAGCCGAATGGTAACTGATGACTTAGGTATATGTATGGGAATATACCTAAGTAGTGTTGTTAATACTTCGTGATTGTATCTTTCCTTTTTGGTTTATCCTTTGTGGATTCTGAGAGACCTTCGGGGGTCTCGGGGTCCCTACTGAGTATCGTATACTCACCCCTGCACGGGCTATGCCCGAACTATGTTGTGTTGGTTGCTGACGAAAAATAGCACTGATCGAGGTGGAGGCTTGTGGAGTTGGACGGTACCCGGAGGTGGACCACTTGGCGGGACGTACACGGAGCGGAAGATCGGACCCGAGGAGCTGAGGGGACCATCTCTATCCACCCATCAGGTGGGATTTCCGGAGGATGACTCAGTGCTTTTGTTTTAATTACTACTGTTGTACTTTCCTTTTAGTTGTACTATACTTTCAGTTGGGTATGTATACTGGACTACTTACTTTTTCAGCACTTACCTTGTAATCAGTTTTACATAGTGTTTACTTCACTTGTGTGCTTTGTGGTGTTTGTTTACTCTTTAAATAAAATGCCTTCCCTTCTTTGGAATTGATGCTTTGGTGCTAGTTTCCATCCCCTGGCATATGGAAGGCCGGCTTGGGGTAGTCATGGCATGGGCCCCGAGGACTGGTCGTGACACCTACCTTTATTTGGACTATGTTCTTCATCAGTTTAGGTGTGTTGGGTTCATATTGGTAATCCCTTGAATCTCATTCCTTCTCTTTTACATTTTTTTCTCTATATAGAGTGGGAAATCTTCATGATAATATTTTACATATTTTTTTGGATTTATTATAGAAAAACTATTTTCATTAAAATCAGATTGAGTTAGAGGCTACAATTGGAAGAGCAGAAATATACCAATACGAGGTAGGTGGTTCTTATCATTCTCAATTATTTCACCGTGGTTTTGGGGGTGCGTATTTGAGCACTTCATTGTTTAGTTGGAGAGATACCCAAACAATCGAATTGTTTTATTTTAATTAATTATTTGAACATGTGAGATGTATATGGGAATGTTCAATAATGTATACAAATATTTTGATCCTAGTGAGAGGATTTAGACATTTGGTACATTATGTTGGTGTGATTATTTAATTTAAATTTAATTGAATTATAAATATATGTGAGTGTGAATTCCTTGTGAATCCCAGGGGAGGGTGAAGGGATCAACCAAGGGATTGAGTTGGTGTTGGTCACCTGGTTGAGGGGATAAGATCATCAGGACATGGTTATCTTTATGCATTTGAGTATTATTGATCACACGTTCGACAACTTGGTCATTGGTATGAGGATATGATGTCATATGTATATGGTGAGGATTATGTGATATTGGATGTTGTTGAACATAGGTTGAGTGACATGGTTATAGGGTAATGAGTGTCGGAATAGTAAGACCTGTGATTTTATTTGGTGATTTATACTCACCCTTGTTTTCTAATGCACTATTTATAATCATCTTCACATGGGAAGACTCAGATGGTGAGGCGTTATTTACCAATCGTATGGGTAGAGTCTTCTATTAGATTCTTTGTAGGATAATGTTTGGAGGTAATTTTCTTATAAATCCAAAAAAATGGTGAGGATCCATCAATTGAATGTTTTGAGATGTTCAATTGGGGGATGAGGTTTACTGTAATTTAGGCCAATGGTCCTAGAATTATTGGGGAGGATCAACATCATTGTTTCTTAATACATCAGTTATAGAACTCATGGTGTTATTACATAGAGGAAAGGTATCGTTATGCCTCATAGGTCATGCCAGGATCTAATGGTGTTTCTTTTGATATGAGGTTTGAGGGACCATGTATTTATAATTTTGTAATTATTCTAGAACATTATATATTGTTTAAAAATGTGGTTCAGTTTAGAATTACGTGTTGGGTGATTTTTTTAGAGGTAAAACCTAACAGTTCACCATGAATAATTTACATAATGGGAAACCATGGGAGTTATTCCAAGGATCAACTCCTACATTTTTATTCTAGTGATTTATAAAGAAGGTGATATTATCTATTATGGTTATTGAGAACAAGAATGAATATTATTTATATTGATATGTAGTGACTTTTTTATTTATTTTTGTATACACCTACTTAATCATTGATGTAGGATATGAACATGTAGGTGATGGCCTATTGAGATTCGTTCTTACTCAATACATAGGACCTTCGAGATGTGTGTACACGTTATGGATTTTTTCATAGGTAATGATTTGGGATCATGATCTTGATCTTAATGGTTCTGGAGCATGGGAGGGAAGGAATGGGGCCATGGTCTATTGAATCTATCATAGGTATACCCATGGAGATGATGCAAATATTTAAGAACGTGATGTATGGACCAAAGTAATTATGTATAGTTTATGGTCAAATAGATGATATCACGGAAAATTTGATGGAGTTCATCGTCACGTATCTTAGACAAGGTGCAAGTTAATTCATCTGATATAATGGTGAAGAAACACTGGAGGTGAATGAATACAAAATACCAATGTAGATATCCTTGGAATGGGTGATTCATAGATTATCATTATGGAACATAGGATAAATATAAGGTTTCCAATGTAACATTTGGAAAAAGAAAACCCATGTGTGAATTGAAAGGTCCAAATAATAGTGTAGATAACCTTAAAAATGAAGGTTGTTGTGTATTTTAAATTAATGATTCTAGATCTAAGTGGGAAACTTTATCTATAATTACAATATCAATTGTTCATATGGTTAAAAAATATGCTAAAACCCCTGAACTAATTTGATTCATGTGTGGTGTGTACAAAAGGAATATAACAAGAAAATACTTATCAAAGGGGAGTAAAAATTAATACTGAAATTATTAGGATGACAATAATACGTGGAAATTTTTAAGATACCAACAAAAGGGGATGTCACTTAAGGAAACACATTATGTAACATACTTTCACTACAGACATGGATGAATGAATATTGAGAATATAATTAAGGGAAATTAATTCAATTTGGAAAATCACCAATTAAAGGAATTAAATTGCAACCACTGGGATTTAAATCATAAAGGGGAGATGCATTTTTGTTGAGGATGATCATTGACTATATCTTAGAAATTTTGATTCCACTATAATAGCATCAATATTAAAAAAGGAAAAAATTAGTTCTGAAAACTGACCATGTCTTGGAAACACAATATATATCATGATGCTATCAAAATTCTTCTAGGGAGTGTTCCATAGATGGAAGGAATGTTTTTGGAGTGTTTTATAGATACTCTAGGGGAGCCCATTTGGATATGGTGTGTGGTGGATTTTAAAATCAAGGATAACCTAAAGTAAAAAACTGTATTTAAATTTTTTTTTCAGAAGAGTTAAACATTCTTTGTTTTTTTTCATCATGAATTGAACACATCATGTGGTGCATCAACAGAAATGAGGGTTAACACTATTACGTAACAGGATTATCATCTTTATATGTTCTAATGATAAGGAACCAGATACATGTTTATTAGATATCAAAATAATTTGCGGAAGAATATATCCCATTTGGTAAATATTTTTGAGGCCTCAGGTTCTTATTTGGAAGAATCTATATATCTCATAAAATGGGAATCATGTGGTATTTAATTTTTTAAAGTTGTGGTAATAATATTAAATAAAAATCAGTGTTTTTCCTTTTAATTGGGGATGATATTCCAATTATGTAGTTTAGAAATTTTATAAAAACATGTTACCAAAATAATTTAGGGTTTTACAAAAAGGACCCAAATTGTTGTAGAATAACTTCATTCTCCCTGAAACTTTAACATTAATTTTAACATGTAATTGTATGGAAGAAACATTATAAAATTTCCTTTCTTGCGATAATGAACCATTTCAAGTTATTTATAATTATTAGGAATGAAATTTTATTTTTTAGTTTAGATACGTACATATTAGAAATTGTGTGTTGTAGATTAGACTAACACTACTAAAAGTACAACAATGTTGTTTAATATCATATGATGATGAAATGTAAACCTTTTATAGAGATTATAATATGTAATTATAGAGGAAACATTAATTGGTGAGAGTTTTAATGCAGCCTCTATCCATGGTGATCAACGAGTATGCACTATTAGAGTAATCCTTATGAATGTAGAAGTTTAATACCCACATGGGATCCAATATTATTGGTTACCATCAAGATATCATTGGTGATATCAAAGATAATAGCATGTGAACTTAGATGGGGTAAACTGATCCTTATTATTTAATTATCAATAGAAAATACTATAATGGACCCCAACGTTATGCAATTCTTCGTTCATAACCTCTTCGAGGGATTTTATCAAGAAATGGAATATTTGGGACCCTTATCTAGTATTAACATATTTTAGATATCTATCTAAAGTAATTGAATATTTTCCTTAATTTGTAATAATATAAATATTCTATATAAATTGGTGTAAGAAGTATCCTAAGTGGAAGTATAAGTAATTTCCTGATATTCCCATTTGGTATTGGAAATAATTCAAAGCTAACAATAATCATTTTTTCTACCATCCTCTATAGATTTTTATATTGTATTTTATTGAATTTAATGATCTATCCATATATTTATGATTGATAGTAGGATGTCTGTTTGGTCAATTTGTTTTATATGGAATACAAAATCATCATTATGGAAGCTCATAATTTAGTACAAGTGTCCATATAATAGGGTGATAGATCCCAAACATAGAATAAATATATAAATTAATGAACTAAATCAGGGATTCATTATATACCTCATTAAGGAGAATTGAGACATCCCATATAAACATAATTCGATGGCAGCATGGTTGAACTTGTACTACTAGGTTATCACAATTGGGTAAAGACTCATGATAATAAATAGACATACATAAAATTGCACACAAATAATAAGGGTCATGGAGAATATATTTGGGATTATATACTATGTAATCATTAATTTATAGTGAATAAAACTTCTTAGTCAATTACATATAATAATGGACCATAGTGGGATAAAATTATCCCAGTCTCAAAATATGAAGAGAGAGTTAAAATCAAGATTGATGAGCCAACTATGAAATAGGAAATATCTCAAAAATTATTAAGGGTTTTTTTTTACTTTGATGAAACAATGGTGTATCCAATAAAATATGCATCAACATAGGACCTCCTTTGGGATAGGTCCTTTATCGAGAAAAACATTAATCACATTGTAGTTATCCACTTGGATGATTCTTTTATGATAATGGAATCATATGAAAATTACTTGGATGAATTAAAATCAATTTGACAAAATTCATGGTACTCTTTATGTAGAGGGATTGTGAGATCAACTTCTAATATTCCACATAGATGTACAAGTCATCCATATTCAACTATAATAGATATGACATCTATCCTTATAAGGACTCTACTCATTCATTATAGGATATTGGTAAATGAGTCACCTTCAACTATTAACGAAATTAGGTTATTGTCTCAAGGGTTCTCTCAAGTAAGGTAATGAACTATTACTGGACAGTGTTATTGGCATTGATTTTTTCGATAACCACCATAGATTAACCTCTAAAAGGTATTAATGAATCCTCAACCTCATGTTTTATCTCATAAACAATGAGGAGTCCCTAAAACTTTCCCTTTTGATTATTACACCACAATGAGGGGGTCATGTAGTATAGAATAAGTTCCATAGACTGGGTGATTAAGACAAATCCAATGCTAAACATTTTAAATTTAGCTTTGTTGATTTTTCTTCTGATCAGACATTGAGAGGCACAATCAATGTGTTTATTCAACCATATTATCTCCTAGTTAATGGAAAGAATAGGTTATTCTGGGGAATACATATCCATGGAAAGTTTTCAGAGTTTGGGTTTTCATTTAGAAAATGTATTACTCATAAACCTTGAAAAGCCTTATAAAGGATGAACCTAATGTTAAAGGGTTGAATAGTCACCACCACCATTAAAATAACCCAGTGTTCATATTATAGTTGTGAATATTCAATAGTGGATTAATTTGGAAAATTGTATGGATCATAGGATTCTATAGATAATAATATATCCTCTAAATTTCAAAAGACGTGACAATGAAATTCATATTGACAAAAAAAATATGTTCACAGTGTCAAGTGACATGCAATTGATACATTAGAGACTATTATATTTTAATTTATTATTAATTTTTGATTAGAGGGAACCCAATAATAATTATAGGAAATTAACATAATGGATGTCAGTTTTCCCTTTGATGAGTGGAATCAAAATTTGATGATGTATGAAATAATTCATGATTTCATCTAACATGATATGAAATTATTTATACAACTTAAAAGTAGTGAAATTATTCATCACCATGGAAGAGGGAATATATTATCCTATAAAATGGGTATAAAACATAATATGTTTTATATATATAATTTTAATCCTCACAAATCCCTGAGATTGTGTGGATGAGGCATTCCAATAGTCTCTTTTATATTCTCTTGGTTGATCCTAATGAACTTGTATCAAAATATCAATATAAGAGATATACCATAGTTAACCCTAAATCAATGATTCAATGGGTCAACATATCTTAATAATCACGGAACATACCATACACATTCTCAAGAACCATTATGTTGTCCTATAATTGTTGTTATTTTCCATCAAGTCATCCAAATAACAGTCCACTATTGTTTTAAAAGTTTTATTGAAGAGGCTTTGAATAGAATGTTGGTTGGTTTCCCTTGGGTTTTTTATAGTTGAAGGGAATCACTTTGTATTAGTAAATTCCTTAAGGTTAAATGAACATGGTGTATACTTCATATTTTTCTCTTATACATATTTGATTGGATGAAGAATATTCATGCATAAATTAAATTCCCTAAAATATGATGGTTAAGTCAATGTTCAGGTCAGGGACTGGGAATAAAAATTATCCACTTCTAAATTATTGCTGAGTTCTCAAAGTGGATACAGATTCTCATCTATCTATTTTTATTTTTAACTAGGATGAAGATAGTTAACGCCACGAGATACTAAACATCCCTAACATGTATACTTTTACTATATTTTCAACATCATCCTCTTGACTAGAACCACTTGAGTAATATATCATTATGGGTAAAAACATTAATCCACAATGGTTGAGAGGCCAACCAGTATATATGCTAATAATCTCAGGATTGATCCCCAAAATGTTTTTTTCCCATGAAAATTGTGCTCATTGATACATTGAGAATAAAACGAAGAATTCTAGTCCATCTTGAAACATTATAAAACAAATCAATTCTTCCATAGATATTTATATTTTAAAAGGTTCAAATATATGATATCATCAATCATACTGCAGACCCCCATCAATGGTATGGGAATTTTCATCAAGGTATTCTTCTTCGGATGTGTGGGGACTTGAAAGAAGAGATGAGACACTGGATATACAGTATAGAATCTTGGAACCATATTAAATAATAAAGTTAAAATTTTCATTAGGGGAATATCATCCAAATAGATATGTGAATACCACATCAATAGTTGATGACTATCTATTTTCATAAGGCATCCACCTATGTAGTCCACCATTACCATCAATGTAATGAAACTCGGTTGAAAACCAATGAGAAAATCATTCTCACAAGTTTGTAAAGTGGATACATTTGTTACTAATCATTGGATTAATCTTTTGATATGCTTCTTCGGTGGTATTTGTATGATTAAATGTTGAATATTATTCATATGAGGATGATATCGGGTTTACTCCACCTTCATGGAAATTGTGATATGGTAACAATGGTCATGGTGTGTTGGTTTCAGATGGTGCGTATCTATGAAAAAAATTATTCAATTCAACCGTAGGTTCTACTAGGGTATGTGATTTTTCACAAATGATATTCTCCCTTTAAGAATATTCTATTCATTGATGTTTTCATCACATTTCTAATACCTAGTATCATGGCTCCATGATTCACAAGAATAAAATGGATTAGTGTCTCCAGTGATCACTCCTATTTGACTATTGAGTGATAATTTGATGCATTATTGATATTATAAAATGTCATCTATATAAATGCTTAGTAAAGGCATGGCCAGTGTGGCATTGGAAGTTGTATCCTGAGAGAAATTCATAAACATAGTCTTCAATACAAAAACACAAAAAAAGTCTTCATAACATGTTTTCATGTATATTTTACTTGATCATGTCATATCATTAGATAGTAACTTTTTTATGGAACAATTGTATTATGTGTAAAATGTCCTATAGATTTTATTATTTGTTATAAGATTAATCCTATAGTTGGTGTCCACCGAGAACTGATGGACCTTAATAAAACTGATCTCTCAAAAATAAACAGGGGGAAATGATATCTTAAATTAATTTACCTTCATATTCCTTAGAAAATGATATATTGAATTATTGTTCCTCATTCTATAATTCCTCTACAATAAAGACATTAGTACTAGCTACTTCAATCCCAAACTCTAAGTGGATCATTAATGCTTCGATGGGGGCTCCACATAGACCCATTAAAATTTACGACTATTATGGATTAGAAGATTGTATATAATTATCATGTGGTTATTAATAAAGTTATTCTTTTGATCCATTAGTTGGTGTTTTCTATATATTGTCAGATTATTCATAAGAATCAAAGAGTGGCAGTTATATAAGGTAATGTTTGATGGATGGAATCAACATATTTCTTCTTATGGTTGGCCAATTTTTTTTGAAATTTTGATCGATATAGTTGAGAAAGTGGTAAAATAACAGGATGAATTGTATATTAGAACTATAAGATACTTACTTGGGTAGAAAAAAAGGTTTATTATTGATAAATGATTCTATTATACTCTTTATATAATATGAAAAGCACTTAAGGATTCCTATTCATGCATTATTCCTACTAGATGAGTGTTTTCAATTTCCATGAGATAACATCCTAGAGGAATCTAATGGTGTAGATTTTCATGATATATATCTGATCATAATTTAGTGTTACACTATCTTTAATGTATCTATAGAGTCATTCTATTTCTCTTTAACAAAATAATCCTCCAGTATCATATGTTTCATGGGTCATATCACAAATATAGAAGGCATGAATTCTATAGGATTTCACACTATATTTGATAGTGGAAAGGGTTTATAACTATCATTTAACTATGTGAGACATCCATTTCAAGATTTAGAGGTTTGGTAGTTGAAATTTTCCCTATAGTAGGAGGGATTTCTATAGAGGCTGTCGGTCGATTTAGTTGGTAATTGTTTTTTGGATGGGATTGATAGATTGACTTTTAGACTATCTAATCATCGAATATATGGGAATATTTATTTGAGATCTATTTACAATCGCTAAAATATACATAATTATTTATGGTGGTGAAAATAAGAGGGACATGCATTGGAGGGTCACTCAAATATACCTTCCAGCGATCTTCTATGTAATTAATCTATTCATCAAAGAAAAAGAATTCATTTATAGAATTTCCATGGTACCTATGGTAGGATTAATAATTTGTTATGGTTATTTAACAAAAACTCTTGTTTATTTTTAATCACTAATATTTAAAATATGGTTTTCTCCAATTTATAACCAAAAAAACATTAAACATAATTAGTCTTAAAGTATTAGACTGTGTTCTTCAGTTTTATGGAAGATGTCATGGGTTCTTGGCCCTGAAGGTGCCACTAGAAAATATTTCAGTGTGATATTTTTCATGAGAGGTTATATTTTTTAGGGATAATACACTTATACTATAAGAATATCTACATTATATGTGTCAAAATACAATTTGTTTCTTGGAAGAATTTGAATGGGAGAAGGAGTGGTAAAGAGTATTATTTAGTCCACTATGTGGACTCCTTGAGGTGCTGAGAGCACTCACATAATTATCAAAACCCTCATATATGCTTTAGAGATGTAAGTTTAGTTACCAACTCATCTAAAAGATTAAACACACGAATATTTAAACCCAATTCATTGATTGGAATATGTGATTTATTCATTTCACATATTTTACTTGAAATAATCCATAGGGGTCTCTAGTTTCATGAATACATGAAAGGATGACTTTTTTAGGTGAGATTATGAAACTTTAACATTTGGATGTTCTTCCATGAAAATGGGTGTGGGTCCATATTTAGATGAATTCTAGATCATGTAAGGTTTGTGGTTCATTAAAATTTTACTAAATTTTGTAACTCAATAGATGGGAAATGTTCCAACTCTATTACATATAAATCATAAAAGTGTAAAATTATACCCTTTTAAATTTACTAGATGGATCTATCATGCCTGGAATTTTGGAATTGTACTACAATATGAATTATGTATTTTTTCAACTTTTAGTTCCATTAATTTCATGATTTTATTCCAAAAATCATACATTCAATCCAAAATTTCTTCTAATAATTATTTTTTCCAATTATTCATCACTTTTATGGTTCTCAAAACAATGAAATCATGTTTTAGTGATAATAGATATCATCCCTTTCATATCTATGTATATTATATAAGGGAAATATCTATAGAAACTATCTATTAAGTACTATGTGTTTCTTTATTCTTATCCTTGTAAGATATATAGTGATGCATAAATCTCATATCCAAGGGATATTTACAAAAATAGTCCAAGCATCATGACTTTAAATTATAATCACTACATCTTAATGTTATATATATTAGAATTTTTTACTCCATACATGATATAATTTCCATTAACATGTATCAATAAATACTACATAACAACTTTTTAATGTTTTTATGAACATACAACGTAGGAAAACATTTTAAAATATTTTGGACATTAAATATCAGATTCAATGGTGTATATTGAAAGTACTAAAATTATGAAAGGAAAAATACACGGTACTCACTATTATAGAAACCATAAAATTTCATTATTGATAAAGGATGAATATTTTATTTCTAGTAATTCACATCATATAACATAAACAAAATTAAAATCTTTTAGAAAAAGAAATGCATAAAAAATGTATATTTGAAAACTCACAATTGGTTGCCAGAGAAAAAGTTGAGTTCCTATGTTTTAATCCAATCCCTTACCAAAAATAAAAAAAGGATGAAATAAAAATATATATATATTTTGGTAAAATAATTCACTATAATAAAATTTTCTTTTTTTACTCATTCACAATTATCAATGAAAAACATTATGAATATACTTTTTTATCCCCTATATAGATCTTACACTATTCCATGGGTATATTTTCATTGATAACAAAGAAACATTATCATATTTAATAAATAACCCAATAATGTGATCTATTATGTAATATATTTCTTGTCATATCCCCTAACCTTGAGAATGTGCTCAATATATGGTGGTGAATATTTTAAAGTTCCAGATCCCTACATGGAAAGATTTTTATCTATAAATATAATTTATATTTTCTAAACATAATTCATTTTCCACTAAAATTATTGACTAAAAATTCTATAAATGATAACCCAAGACCTTATTTCTATTTTCCTTACATTACTATTGACAATAAATATAAATTAATGCTTAAACGATATGAACTATAAATCCTTATAACATAAAAATCCCATAATTACAATATTTATATAAAAAGAACAATTCCTATAATTTATAAGATATTTTATAGTCAATGATTATGATAAAGAGGACATATTTTATAATTAAAAGTAGAATGTTCAACTCAATGTCTACTTTTCCATTAAAATTTATTATTTATTTAAAAATGATGCTTCATTCAACACTATTTTATTCTATTATGGCGATTCAAAATAGTGTAATTATTCATGTTTCTTCTGTTCAAATACATCTATAGATAGTGTAAAATACATTTTAAAATATGGGATTAAAAAAAACTCATTTAGTGATACAAAAAAAATATCGTTAGTCTCATGAAAAATAAATAAACCAATTATAATACATTAAATTTTCATAAAAAAAGATTTAAAAAATAAATAATGGTTATCCACAATAGAAAAATAAAATTTCATTAAATAAAACATCTAAAAACCATTATTAATCATTATAATACAAATAGATAATCATGAAAATATTTCTTTGAAAAAAAAAATCACATTTAAATTTACAAACATCTTTTCCTTATGAAATCAAAATATTTCCATAAAAAATTATTGAAGGTAAAAAATTAGAATCCTAGAAAATTATATACGTAAATCGTGTTCCTTGAATTTTACCATTTTCAAAATAACTGCAAACTTGTTAGCCCAACGTTCTTCGGGTAGGGTAGTTGTGGTGGTTGGCCAAGGTGTGTGCAGGCAGGTTGTTTCCCAAGTGTCTTCTGGATGAGGCCCAGGTGTCTTTGGGTGTGGCAGTAGTTGTTCTGTCTCAGGTGTTTGAGGGCGGGGTTACACGTTGTTGTTGTAGCCCAGGTGTCTGCGGGCGGGATGTGCGGTTGTGGCCCAGGTGTGTATGGGCGGGGTTTCGTAGTGAGACTGTGGTGAGAATGGCGGGAGAGGTTCGATGAGTATGATGTCTTCAATAACCAGTGGGGAAGTGGCGCGGGGTACCCAAACATCGATGTGTTATTATTATTATATTTCTTGACTTGCCTTATTTGGGGAGCATTCCTTGGTGAGGATTGGGTGGGCAGTTTTCCTTACTAGGCGTTTCGGTTATCTCTTTTCACATGGGACATTAGAATACCTCCCCAATAGTGCATGAGAGCATTTGGTCTTCCCTACTGATTATACTTTTATACTCACCCTACGTATATAAAACTATTTTCAGGTTTCTAGGAGGAATTTAGGGATCGTGCTGGTTCGTACTAGTTCATACGTTGGGACAGTTGTTGTTGATGTTTTTTCTTTCCTTTGGTACTTCTTTTTGGGGTTTTCTTTTACTTTTGTATCATTTACTTTTGGAACATGCATATGAGAATGGTTTGTTTTGCCTTTAACTATACTTCCACTTTTGGTGTTTTTGGGATTTACTATCTTATCTCTCGATCCTATAAAATAAAAAGGATAATTCCTTCCATATTGTGTGGGATTATATACCCTTGGTGCTAGTCGCCACTCTAGGACCTAATAAAGGCGGGTCTTGGGGGTCATTATCTCTCCTTCAACATGAAGAAGTAAGGGTCTGGCAGCCTTCTTTCCCTTCTCTCATCTTGGTGAAGGCGGGTTTTGACAGAAATGTTACAAGGACACACAGCTAGGTCCATTGAGGGTCTCCCTACTCTTAGGAATTTAAAAATTGATTATGGGGCTAAAAACAGCCTCAAACCACTTCCAAGAGGTTAAAAAGGTTTAAAAGTAGCATTATAGTGAAAAATGTAGAAGAAAAGCTCGACAAGTTTGTGTGACACCGATCGTGTCACACCGATCAGTGACACATAGATCAGTCGCACTAATCGGTGACACGCTGATCGTGTCACACCAATCGTGTCACACCGATCGGTGAGACACCAAAATTACATCCTACCACCAAGACGCCTCCCTTAGGATCTGAAATTTGGAAAAGGGATGAGGCCTAGGTGTCTCCGGGAATGGAAGTTGTTGTTCTGGCCTGGGTGTTTCCGGGCGGGGTTACGCGTGGTTGTTGTGGCCAAGGTGTTTGTTGGCGGGATGTGAGGTTGCAGCCTAGGTGTGTGCGGGTGGGGTGTGGTAGTGTGACTGCGGTGAGAATGGCAGGAGAGGTTCGATTCATAGGATTTCTTCAATAACCAGTGGGGAAGTGGTGCGGGGTAACCAAATATTGATGTGTTATTACTATTATATTCCGTGACTTGAATTATTTGGGGAGTGTGCCTTGGTGAGGCTTGGGTGGGAATTTTCCTTGCTATGCGTTTTGGTTATCTCTTTTCTCACGGGTCATTATAATGCCTCCCCACTTGTGCACAAGAGCTTTTGGTTTTCCCTATTGACTATACTTTTATTCTCACCCAATGTATATAAACCTGTTTTCAGGTTTCCAGGAGGACTTCAGGGATCATGCAGTGTCATACTAGTTCAGACGTTGGGATAGTTGATGTTGCTATTTTTTCTTTCCTTTGGTACTTCTTTTTGGGGTTTTCTTTTACTTTTGTATCATTTACTTTTGGAACATGAAAATGAGAATCGTTTGTTTTGGCTTTACCTGTACTTCCTCTTTTGGTATTTTTGGGATTTACTATCTTATCTCTTCATCCTATTAAATAAAAAGTGTAATGCCTTCCATCTTGTGTGTGATTCTATACCCTTGGTGCTAGTCACCACTCCGAGACCTATTGAAGGCGGGCCTCGGGGTCATTATCTCTCCTTCAACTTGAAGAAGGAAGGGTATAAAAACCTTATGTCCCTTCTCTCATCTTGGTGAAGGTGGGTAGTGACAGAATACAAGTGTCCTGCTCAATTATATCGCTCACTGTCCACCTTCAAAGGCTATATCATAACTCAGTGCATTAGAGAACTATATAGAGATCACTCAACTTAATGGGATATATCAGTCTCACACATGTTCATATATATTGAAAATTTTGTATAGAGAGAATAAAAATTAAATATTTCACTTTTTAGTTATAAAACCATTAAAATTTAACTGAACTCGGAGTCAATACACTCTATTTTCATATTTAAATGAGCTGAAATATCACTTTTATTTTGAAAAATGTTTAGAAAAAAATATCCAAATAAATTTTGAAATAATTTAATTTCTAAGAGAATATATTATTAGAAAAATATTCCATTCATTCAATATATTGTAAAGGAACATTCTTTTTACAATTTGGCAACATTAGTTAAAAGTGGCCCAAACTGAAATTGTTACAAAAATTCCTATAAAAACTTTTTTAAATAATGATAAGAAATTATGAAAATGATATTTAATATATTTTGAATTATAAATAATAAATTAATTTAAACATTTAAAATATATGGATAAGATGGCCTAAATCTCTATGAAAGTAAATTTATATGAGAATTCCCCTAACATCAAGTCACAAACAGCTACATTTGGATGTTTATCCTTCTGAGTAATAAAATAATATTACATTTTTAATTACAGAAGTAAAATTTTTAAATTAATGAAATTATAATCATTCCCATTACTTCATTTATTACCATATTTTATTTTTCCACAAAAATAGCAAATTTCACATTGGACGTTTTGAGGACATCCGGTTTTTAACCTCAAAATAACTTCAGTTCATTGAAAATAGTAAAAGGGATTATGGTACCATTAACTCAAGATTCATAAAAATTATATAATTACCATATTTATACATTAAATATTATTTTAAATACAACCACCTAAGGAGGACATGAAAAATTAACTATTTAATTTCAAGGAGATAGTGGTTTGTATGCACACATGAATGAGTTTTTAATTTTTCTACTAGATGGAAAGAAATAAATTATATAATATTTTACAATTATAGAATCATAAATCTGTTATAAAATACATATTTATTATCTATTTAAATCATCATGACCAATATTTTATTTTACAATTGAAAAGGGAATCATGTTGCACCGTGGATGTGGTATTAAATACTTACTCATGAGTGATGTTATCTTTTTGGAATATGATGGAATGGAAAATTAAAAAAATTATCATATTATTAATAACGTTTATTTTTTAAAAATATATTAATTTATTTATTTCATCATTTTTAATGAATATTTGATGGATGAAGAAGAAGAAATATAAATGAAACACTTGTTTGAGAATTATACCTCTTCTTTTGGAAAAGACACAGGTATTACACATTAACACTTATAGGTTTGGTGTTTTGATAAGTCTTGAACCTATATAAAGTGGATAGAGGTCTGGGAGATCTATTTTTGTTGGGTTATATTGTTCTATACTGCCCAAAATTGGGGTCATACTGGATATGGGGTTCACTTTTAAAAGTGAGGGGAGTAGAACACTTGTAATTTTTATAAAATTTAAATATTATAAATATATCACTTGTGTTAAAATGAGATAAAAAATATCAAATTTAGAGTATAAATATATAAGGTAAATAAGACTTAAAAAATAATATTTTAGAGGAACTTTTATAACATATAATAAATTGTTTACCTCAATTAAACCAATTTTCCCTTCATCATGGTGACACATTTCTATAATGGGTACTATTTATAATGGCCAAAAATGAAATTAAACTGAGTTATATATCTGAAAATCCATATTTTAAATAAGGAAAACATTTTTCATGATATCATATTTAAATTTTCCGAAAGTTACTCTAATATAAGTTCACAAAATAAAATGTAAATCATTTTTCAGATAATTGTTTTTAAGCATCAAGATGAACTTTTAAGAAAATAATGTTTATTA
The DNA here is from genome assembly GCA_963277665.1 of Viscum album. Lineage (NCBI taxonomy): Eukaryota > Viridiplantae > Streptophyta > Magnoliopsida > Santalales > Viscaceae > Viscum > Viscum album. The sequence goes on from OY728136.1 coordinate 1,479,770,546, forward strand.
TATTATAATTATTTATATTTTATTTATTGTAATTGATATTGTGTTAATTTAAAACCCAAAAAATATAAAGGTTTTTATAATTAATTTATTTAATGAAAATAAATTATTATTTTGAAAACATTGTCACTTTCACAATTCACTAAAAAATAAATCATTTAAAAAATAAAAAAATCATCCATCAAATATTATGAACTAATAATTTAAAAAATAATTCCAAATTATACTAATATGTAAAATATAAAATAGAAAGAAATTATTTATAATATTCAGAATCAAAATTAAATATCAATCATTTAAAAAAAATATTCGTAATGTTTAAAATGATTTTACATTCATTCATTAAATATTAAAAAATATGTTAATATATCAGTTAAAATATCGAAATTACTTGTATTATCATTATTATATTCTGTAATATGTTATATATTTTGAAATAATACAGAACAATATAAAATCATTTCTTTTAAAAATATAATTTTAATCAAATAAAATTTTTTCACTATTTAAAAATGTCATATTATTATACCCAATGACTATATAAGACCAATTTTCTTATAGGTAAAATGGATATATAATCTAAATGGCCCTATGATTCTAATCTTTATATAATTCGAATAACCATATTACCTTCCTATATATTCTAATAAAAATCTATAAAACAATTAATTTCCTTTCATCGTGTAAATAATACTTCTAATTATTATCATTTTAACCATACATGTGGTCAAGATTATGATATTCATGGGATTCCATTAAGATAAATATTATACGACCATGGTATTTTTATATATTTTTTCATTTTTTTCAATTTTATTTTTCTTACTGTTGATTATTATAGAATCCTTATAATTATTCAAAGATTATCTCAAATAGAAATAATTTAATTCAATAAAACACATCCCAATTTGATTTCATTTTTGTGAGAGTAAAACATAATCTATCAAAAAATATTTATTAGTCAAATATAAATTCTAAATTTTTTGTGTTACATTCTACACCCTTAAATATGTGTCATACTCATAATTTTATCTTTTTTCCAGAACATAGTTTAATAAAATTTTATGAATCATTTCTAATGAGTTGAATATATATAAATATATATAAATGTGTAAAATATACATTTAAATGTATACTGATAACATTTCGATTTGAAAATAAATTTAACATATATCATAAGACTGTGAAATTTATCATTTCCTAAATACATCATGAAAGATGAATTTTTATATTGAGATTCATTATAGAGAAATTGTTTTATAAATTTTGTCTTCGTAACTGAGAAATATTTTCTATATAATTTTTGTTGTATTTACCTTCTTCTTAATTAATTTGAGGAATTGGTTTACCATCAATAATAAAAATATAAGAAAATTTAATTACATTATTTCTTTCCATTAAATGAGATCAATTTTGCCCAATGTTCATGCTCTGAAACATTTCTACCTATTTTTAATATCTTACTCCAAAAATTGAATATTCGAGGTTATTTTTTCATACCTAAAAAAATATAATCAACTTTTACTATATCATAAGATCAAAAAATATTAAATTTAATTTGTCCCAACTTAATACATTAATAAAATAACAAAATTTGTTATTATATGTTAATATAATATCTTATATGATAACACTAGAATTATGAAATACTAAATTAACCTCCAAATCATCAATAATAAAACACAAATATTAATTTAAGTCATTCCATAAATAATTGTCCTTAGAACTATTCAAAATATAGTATACCAAAATTAAATCTCAGTTATTATCATGATTTTCCCACTTAATCATCCAACCTCAACTTATAAAATTATCTACAAATAATATCAATAACTCATAAAGACCTGTACTAAAAATGTGTACATACTAATATTATAATGTCTTAAATAGGATCATAAAAACCATAAATAACTAAAATCCTCATAAACCCACAATAAAAATAATATATTCTTTTAAAAGATAAATAAAATACTATTATATAAATAAAATCTCATTTGACCAAAATATAGTCCATTTACCTTAATCTTATAATTTTCCCAATATTACGAAATTCCTCACAAAAATTAATTAATTTTTTTCCAAATCACCTTTCAATACTATAAGGCCCCATACTTAATCAATATATAATTTTGAGTTATGTCAAGAATTCACATTAGGGATCTTTTCAAGAATAGAGTTTTAGATAATTAGATCATAACTATTACATTACACCTAAAAATTTACAAAGTATACATTTCTTCTCTATCCAATTTTTTAAAAAAAATAAAACCCTATAAATAAAACAAGAATTCTTTTCTTGATATAAATCTTCTTGAATTCATCCTTTATCTTGTCCTTCCTTATACCCTTTGAATTTTTTTTCCAAAACATGGGATGAAGATAAAAAAATATCAGTAAGGGATATAAAATAAGGTAAGAGAACATTAGTCCATGAATGCATACAAATCAAAGAGATCATATTTTTCAATCATAAAACATAATCTCTTTAAAATACCTCATAAAATCATAATATTTATGAATAAAAAAAATAAATCATAAATCATAAATGTATGTTTTGGAATCCATAACATACTTAAATTGTATATTTCATAGCTACATAAGGAGTTACCTTTGGAATACCCATCACATTATATTCACTAAATTTCATAGTAGAAACATTAATGTTTACCTTTTTCACTTTACCAAATGAATTGGAGAACTATCTCGGGCACACCCACCCGAGGATTATCACAGAACCACTTTTATTTGGTTTATCACATAACCACATGTCAAATGTCCAAGTTCCATTATATAAATATAACACATATAAGATTAAAATTATAAGCGTTTCACACATAAATCACAAGAAATAAATTTAAGATATTGAAATATTCTATCCCTTTCCAAAACTATTTAAAACATTTAATAGAGTTATTTTTGAATCAAAGTGTCCCATAACACTTTGAAACTATTATAGGAATTAAAATTTTAAAAAATTAATGTCCATAAAAATAAATCCTTAAAACCATTTTAAATACATAGAAATTAATGAGAGACATTTAGAAGAACAAATATTTAAAATATTTAAAAATTTGTTTTAGTAAATGGATCCCTTACCATTTAATAAAAAAGAAGAATTAAAATCATTAAAGGTTAACATTAGAAAACTTAAATATCATGATAATATAGTAATTCATGATATTACATGTCAAAAATTTATTTATATAAACCTTAAATAATTAAACATTTTCACTATGTCAAGATATTCCTCAATTAAAGGAGATTAATACAAAGTCCCCTATAAAGTTTATATCCTTAGATTAAGGATAAATCAATGACATAATTATGTGAGAAAATTATAAATACACCCAATTTATGTGGATATTATGTGTAAAATAATCATAGTTCATTAACAAAAACTTTTATAAAAACAAAACTAATGCCATGGATATTTAACTCAATGAAATGTTATTGAGTCAAGATTTCTATAACAATGTTCATATAAATGACGTAGGAATTTATCAATGGGGTAATTATGTGTAGAAATAGTATACCCACACAAAGGGAAGTTTAAATTAAAAAAATAAATAAATAAATATTTATTTCACACTTAATATTGGATAATATAATCAATGAATTATGCGTAAAACCCAATGTGTGGAAATTAAGTTTATAAATTCCCTTAAAAATGTAATTTTGTAAATAAAATATATCAATTATGTATATTCAATATAAATAAACATAAAGAAACTATAAATAAAAGATATTATATGAAACATTATTTCTCACATGATCACAGCATGACATAATCAATAAGTATAAGATCAACCCAACGAATGGAAATTGGGTTAAGAAGTTCCCTTACCTTGAATCCAACTTGTCTTGTTCATTCTTTATCAACCAGATTAATAAACATAAGTTAATTTATACTTAAATCAGAAAATTTTTTATGTTTATTATTCCTTTTATATCACTTATTACTTTTTTATAACAATCATATAATTATTCTAGTTCATATCGGTTGTTTTTTCAATGTTTGGTACTTAAGTCAAAAATGAACTTTCTATAATTAAAAATTGTCCATGTGGTAAAAAGTACATCATCACCAGAATATTACTCATGATTTAAGTATTTTGTATATCCATTATATATGTGTTTATATCCAGTTTATATGAATTTATAATAATACATAACATTTGGGGAAAAGAAATAAAATGCACCTTTCTTTGAGACGGTAAGCCTTATATAGGTATGAATGCTACTTTCATATATTTCTCTTATTTAATGGAATGAAAAAACAAAATATACATATGTATATTATAATTCCTTTATAATATCTATGTTATATATGTTACATAAGTTCGTTAATTAAATCCTTTCTAAATTCTATGAATCGCATGAATGAGTTATATCACTTTGATGGGGCAGTAGTCCGCACTTCCCCAAATGAAATTATCGTAATTACACCTTATGGAAAGAATAAAGGTGTGCTATAAATAAAAAATATAGAAGAATATAGATAATATAAATTTAATATATATCATATATAAATAAATTTCTATCATAATTTCCACCAGGAGAGGTGCTAGAGTAATATTGAACAATCATCGTTGTGTGAGGTTGTAGTTCACCGTACACAAAAGAAGTATGTCTGTATCGATTATATAGAGCTTTCTATAAGTGTAGTTCAAATAATTCTCATAAAAACATTCTAGTATTTTGATGATATTATTTTTATTATTTAATCAATGAATAATAAAATAATAGGAATTGGATAAGGAAAATAAATGGAGGGAAATTGAGAGAAGACGTTACCACTAAATCAGGTAACTTCTTTTGATTTTATCTAATAAGATTTACTAAATTGTCTTTTTCCCAAGTTAAGGATTATAAGAAGAATGGATGAATATTGGGAGCTTATTTTAGTAGAATTCGAAAGGTCTTGAAATATTATTTTATTATAAATTTAATTTCAGGTAAAAATGGTCCAAAAATTATTAACTAAAAAATAATTATTATTTTGGTTTGAAATACTCTCAACTATTAGGATTTAGAAATGTTTAGGTCACTTATTTAACCTTGTATTGTTTATTTAACCCTTTTTTAAAAACGTTAACTCTTACCATGCCTTCTTGAATTTTTATAATTTTCGGTTACTATAGTTACTATAAAATTCCTCTCTAGCCATTAGTGGATTATTAATGACATCTTTAACATTACATAAGTCAGTTGGATGAATAATATATTTTTATGAATATTTTATCATTTAAAAAATTGTATTTTTTTAAATCATTTATATCAATTTTGAAAATATTAAGTAATTGATTTGTGTTAAATACATAAAAAGAAATATTCTTCCAAAATAAAATTCAAGAATTACTCCTAAAATAAAATATGATAGTATTATTTTTCCATAGGAATATAGTGTTCCCAAAAGAGAGAACGTCTTCCAAAATAACATTTATCACTTAATCACCAAATCATTATCCAATACTAAGGATATCCATTCCATAAAACATAAGTTCCCCAAATTAAATTATTCATTATCCCTAAAATCATTGAACTAAAATGAATAATTCATACTTACCAGGGACTTCATGTAGGTGAGTAGTAGGTGAAAAATCTCAGTCGCACTTTGATTGTGGGTTCGATTCCCACATCTTTTCCGACACAATGGGTTTTCACACGGTTTTTGTGTTGTATTTTTTCCAAAACTGTACAACTATAATAAAATAAAAATATGAGATAAAATCCTCAAATATAACCATAAGATGTTTTAACCTCAATGGTTGTCTTATACCTCTCATTTTCATCCCAACTCATAATGATCTCGATATCTTAACTCATGAATTCCAATATATATTTACATTTTTTCCCACCTCCATATCATAAAATAACAATATTCACAAAGAAAGAACATCATACCTTGATCATGGTGTCCACCTAGTTTCATCAACATCCTGTTCACATAAATAGAAGGTAAATGCTTTGAAGCAATGATTTAGAGATCCCTCAAAATCAATTTCTTCATTTATCCAAATACACCTTGTATAACATGGTTTATATGGGTGTTTACAGAAAAATCAGTTTAAAAAATAATGATGTATGAAATATAATTTCAAAGCATCTCATAAAACATGATTTTTAAACAATAGTGAGACCGAGTTTGGTTTGAAACAATCAATAAATGGTCCTTTTAAAATACCATATATATGTGTTGAAATAATATATTTTAAAAGAAAATGTAAATAGGTTGTGCAAGGGTATCCTTCTTTGGAACCTTTTTCAAAATCGTAATATGATTCAAAATCATCTGATAATGTAAAATATTTTAAAATGCCTAGATAAAATTTACCCTTCTCTAAAATATAAGAATATTAAGAAAATATGATTTGATTAAATACAACCCATGATCCATGATCGAATTGAGGTATAGTGGAGGTGTTTTATATCTGAAACAAATACTTGAAATTGAGTTGTATTCTCGAAAAAGATTAAAAATCATCTAAAAGTGACTTTAAAATAATCATTTCAAGCTTCTCATTAGGAAGATAGAGGAATTTCTTCTGATATCCTCCTCCTTCCATTTGTAACTAACATTCATTTATCTGAAAAAGATATAAAACAGTTATTTAACTAAAATAATATATGTAGAGACTAACCATGTGTTTAAATAGAACTCATAATCCCAAAATTTGTCTAAAATTTCTTCTGATACCAACTATAAGGCCCCATCCTTAATCATTACTAAATATGAGTTAATTCAGTAATTGAAATTGGTAATCTTTTTAGGTTTACAATTTTTGAGAATTAGGAAATCACTATTATATTTCATCTCAAAAACTTAAAAGTAGACACTTCATCTCTAATCAATTTGTTTCTAAAAAATTAAACACCTTAAATAAAACATGAATTCTTTTCTAGATATAAATCTTCCTGATTTATTTCTTTCTTTAAACCTTCTTATAAAATGTGAAAAACATTTCCAAAATGTAGGATTAGAATAAAAATCTCTATAAGAGATATAAAATAGGGGAAGAAAAATTTATTAGAGGAATACATACAAATCATAGAAATCATACTTTTCAATCATAAAACATAATCTCTTTAACATACCTTATAAAATCATAAGATTTATAAATAACACATAGAAATATAAAATCATAAAGGTAACTTGTGGCATCCATAACATACTTACATTGTATCTTTCATAGCAACATAGGGAGTTACATTTGGAAAACCAATCCCAATATATTCTATAAATATCTTAGGAGAAACATTAACGTTTACCTTTGTCATGTTACCAAATGCAATAGAGAAATATCTTGGGATCACCCAACCTATTTTTATTAAGGAACCAGCCGTATTTTTTTTTCATGTTACCACCCATCAAATGTCCAAGTACCATTACATAATCATAACACATAAAATATTCAAAGTATCAACAATTCACTCTTAAATCACAAGAAATCAATTCAATATATTAAAATATTCAATACATTTCCAAAACCATTTAAAACATTTAATAAATAGATTTTTAAAATCAAAGAGTCGTATTCCACTTTGAAACTTTTAAAATAATTAACATCTTCAAACGTAAATTTCCATATAAATAAATCCATAAAACCATTTTGTAAACATAGACATTAATGAAAAATATTTATAAGAATAAATCTTTAAAACATTTAATAAAATAGTTTTTTTAAACTCATTTATGTCAATTTTGAAATTATTAACTAATTTATTTTTGTTAAATTCATAAATACAAAGATTCTTCCAAAATAAAATTCTTGCCATTACTCCTCAAATAAAATGTGCTAGTATTATATTTTCCATATGAATATGGTGTTCCCAAAACAATGAACATATTCCAAAATAAAATTTATCACTTAATCACCAACACATTTTCCAATACTAAGGATATCAAATTCATAAAACATAAGTTCCCAAAATTAATTTATTCTTTATCAATAAAATCATTTAAAAAAAGAATAAGTTATACTAACCAGGTAATTTATATAGGCCAGTGGTAGGTAATAAATCCCATTCACACTTTGGTTGTGGGTTATATTCCCACATCTTTGTCTGACGAGATGGGTTGTCACACGGTTTGTGTGTTGTCCTTTTTCAAAAACTTTAAAATTCTAATAAAATAACAAAATGCGATAAAATCCTCAAAAATAACCATAACAAGTTTTAACATCAATGGTTTTCTTATAAATATAATTTTAGTCCCAAATCATAATGATATGAATATCTTAATTCATGAATTCTTGTATATATTTACATTTTCCCACCTCCATATAATAAAATAACACTATTCCCAAAGAAAGAACATTGTACATTGATTATGGTGTCCAGCTGGTTTCATCATCATCATGTTCACGTAGATAGAAGGTACCTAAAATGCAACAATGATTTAGAGATCCCCCAAAATATTTTTCATCATTTATCCAAAGACACATTATATAACAAGGGTCATATGGGTGTCTATAGAAAAATAGTTTTAGAAAATAATCATGTATGACATATAATTTCAAAACATCTTATAAAACATTCTTTTTATAAAATAGTGGCAGAAATATTAATTTGAAACTATCAATAAATGTTCCATTTAAAATACCAAAAGTATTTTATGGAATATTATATTTTACATAAAAGAAAATATAAATTGGTTTCCCAAGGGTCTCCCTCTTCATAACCTTTTTCAAATTCATAATATGCTTCAAAATCATATGATAAGGTAAAATATTTTAAAAAGCCTTGGTAATATTTTCCTTTCTTTTAAATAGGAAAATATTGAGAAAATAGGATTTGATTAAATACAACCCCTGATCGATAATGGTATCGAGGTATATTGGAGGTGTTTTACATCTCAAACAAATTCTTACAAGTGAGTTGTATGATAGAAAAAGTTTCACAATCATTTGAACATGAGTTTGAGAAGATTATTTCAAGCTTTTCATTAAGAAGAGATAGTAATTTTCCTTTATATCCCCCTCCTTCCATTTGTAACTTAAATTTATTTAACATAAAATGTTATAAAATAAGGATTTCACTGAAATAATAGATTTAGAAACTAACCATGTGTTTAACAAAAACTCTTCATCCTAAAATTTAGCTAAAACTTTCCACTAATACCAACTATAAGGCCCCATCCTTAATCAATACTTAATATTGAGTTAAGTAAAGAATTCAGATTGAGGATATTTTTAGGAATATAGTTTTCTAGAATTAGGCTATAACTATTACATTTCATCTCCAAAATTACAAAGTAGACACTTAATCTCTATCCAATTTTAGTCAAAAAAATAAAACACCTTAAATAAAACAAGAATTTTTTTCTTGATATAAATCTTCTCAAATTATTTCATTTTCATACACTTCCTTATACACTATGAAAAACATTTCCAAAACATTGGATGAGCATAAAAGTCTCGGTAGAGGTTATAAAATAAGGTAAGAAAACATTAGTCCATGAATATATACAAATTAAAAAAATAATACTTTTCAATCATAAAACATAGTATCTTTAACATAAATTTTGAAATCATAAGATTTAAGAATAACACATTGAAATAAAAAATCACAATGGTAACCTATGGAATCCATAAAATACTTACATTGTAACCGTCCTAGCAAACATGGGGAGTTATGTTTGGAATACCCATCATAGTATATTCCCTAAATCTTTTTAGAGAAACATTAATGTTTACCTCTGTCATGTTACCCAATGCAATAGAGAGCTATCTTGGGATCACCCTCCCTAGGATTATCACAGAACAAGTCCTATTTGTCTTATCATGTAACCACCCATAAAATGTCCAATTACCATTTCATAATCATAACACATAAAAGATTTAAATTATAAACATTTCACTCATCAATCACAAGAAATAAATTCAATATATTGAAATATTTAATCCATTTCTAAAAGAATTTAAAACCTTTAATAATAATATTTTTAAATCAACGTGTCACATACCACATTGAAACATTTTAGGGATTTAAAATATTAAAACGTTAATTTAAAATAAATCATTAAAACCATTTTGAAAACATGGAAATTAATGATAATGATTCTTAAAAATAAATCAGTAAATTATTGAAAAAGTTGTTTTAGTTAAAGAGTCCCTTACCACTTGTTAAACAGTTGAATAAAAAAATTTAAGATTAACATTAAAAAAAATTGAATATAATGAGAATATAGTAATTCATGATATAAAATTTCAAAAAGGGTCGTATATACACCTTAAAAGATTATAAAGGTGCACAATATCATGATATGCTTCAATGAAAGGTGATTGAGATGATGTACCTTAAAGAGATCAATCATTAGATTCAGGATAAATCAAGGAATTAATTATGTGTGACAAGTATAAATACACCCAATTTTTGGGTATACTATGTGTAAAACAATCATAGGACAATCACACATATTGTTGGAAATATAAAACCAATGACATGGAAATTTAACTCAATTAAATGAGATTGAGTTAAGATTTCCCTTACAAAGTTCATATAAACGACATAAAAATTTATCAATGAAGTGATTATGTGTAGAAATAGTATACCCACACAAAGTTATGTGTAAATAATAACATAAATAAATAAAAAATTATTCGACACATAATCATTCATATTATAATCAATTAAGTATGCGATAAACCCAATGAGTGGAAATTATGTTTAGAAATTCCCTTAAAAAGATCATTTTGTTAATGAAATATATTGACTATGTGTATTCCCTATAAATAAACAAAAATAAATTATACATACAAGATATTATATCAAAATTTATTTCTCACATGATCATGGCACGACATAATCAATCAGTAGAAGATCAACCAAATTAATGGAAATTTGGTTAAGAAGTTTCCTTACCTTGAGTCTAATTTGTCTTGTTCGTTCTTTATCAACCTGAATAAAACAATTATTTTAATTTATACCTTCCTTATAACCATTTTCATTTTTATTATTCCTTTTATATCACTTATTACCTTCTAATAAAAATCATATGATTATTCAAGTTCATATTGGTCATTATATCGATGTTCAGTACATAAGTCAAAAATGAACTTATTATAATTACAAATTGTCCATGGGGTCAAATGTCCATCATCACAAGAATATTACTCATGATTTAAGTATCATATGTATCAAGTATATATGTATTTAGATATAGTATATATGTATTTAGAATAGTCGACAACATATTTAGATAATAAATGAAATTCACAATTTCTGGAGACAGTAAGTCGTACGAACGCATCAATGCAACTTACATTTCATTTTCATATTCAAGGGAATGAAAACTAAAAGATTCATAGGTATATTATAATTCATGTATAATATATATGTTACACATTTTCATTAATTCCATTATTTATTTGTTCCATGTATGGATTGAATGAGTCATATCACTTTGAGGGGGAAATAGACTTCACTTCATAAAATGAAATTGTTATATTAACACATTATGGAAATCATAAAGGTGTGATATAAATAAAAAATATAGAAACATATAGAAAATATAAATATAATATATATCATATATTAATAAAGTTCCATCATAATGGAAATCATGAGAGGTGCTAGGGAAGTATTTAACAATCATCATTTCGTGAGACAGTAGTTCACTGTACACAGAAACATTATGTTTGTATACATTAGATAGAGTTTTGTGTAAGTGTAGTTAGAATCCATCTCATAAAAACATACTAGTATATTTAGGATACTGGTTTTGTTATGTAATCAATGAATAATAAGAGAATAGGGAGGTGTAGAAGGAAAATAAAAGAAAGTAACTTGAAATAAGAGGTTACCTCTATATTGGGTAACATCTTTTTATTTGAGCCAAACAGATTTCTTGAATATCATTCTACTCAAGTTAAGGATTATATAGGGAATATAGGGATTTTGGGTTTATTCTTTGAGAATAATTTGGAAGGTCAATGGGCATGAGAGGTGTGAGTAACTGGGTATAGGTGATTCCATTTTATAAGAGCGAGGAGGGACACTTTAGGAAGGTGTTGAAATATTATTTTATTATAAATAGATTTTTAGTTTAAAATGGTCCAAAAATCATTTATTTCAAATATAAGATATTTTTTTGTTCTAAAAACATTCAACAAAAAGGTTTTAGACAAGTAAAGTCTTAAATTTTACCTTATAAGCTTTATTTAACCCTCAGTTAAAAACATTAACTCTTACTATGTCTTCTTGCATTTTTGAAAAATATTGTTACTATAGTTACTATAAAATGCCAATAGAACCATAATTGGATCATTAATAAAAAAATTAATATTATATAAGTAATTTGGATGAATCATAGATTTTTAGGACTATTATATCATTTAATAAAATATTATTTCTTTTAAAAACACATTTATGTCAACTTCGACACAATTAAGTAATTGATTTTTGTTAAAGTTAAAACAACTTGATTTCTTCAAGCAAAAGGAATTTGTAATGTCTAAAAAGAAAATGTAACTATTTAAACATTTAATCCTTTTGATTCGAAATATGTAATCTATTTTTTCAAATTCAAATTTTAGAAGTTTCACTAATTAATTTATAATTACTTCCTATTTTCAAAACCAAAAAGAGGGTTTTTAAGAAGTAATAACTATCAAAATATTAACATGTGTTTATGTCCAATTGAAAAGTGAAATTACTTTAAATTACCAAAATTGGATTAAAGGATAAAAATATAATACAATTAAACTTGAAAACCAATTTGATGTACAACCTAACTATATAAATAAATCACATGAAAATGTAGTTTTGACTTAAAATGTGGTATTCATCACTATTCATTAATAATGAAATTTATCATAAAATTACCAAAAATTTATCAAAAATAAATTTTTATATCCCTGTTCAATAGAAAAATATTATTTTGTAAAATATAACATATAAAATGAAAAAACTAGATTTAAAATTTGTTCACCTTCAAAAGGCGGTAAAAGGCCTTTTAAAAATATTTGAATATTTCTTACTTAAAATCGAATTCATTATTATTTTATGCATCTAAAATTTATTGGATAAATGGAAAAAAATTAACAAACATGGGTAATAATAATGTAGTTAGTTATTTTCATTCATGCCAATACAATAGTTATACGTTAAATAGTATTTAAAATAAAAATTTTATTATTGGATTATTTTTCAGTATAACTCAAAGTTGTGTGAAACGTATTATTTCCAAAAAAACATTTTTTGTGTATTGAGTACACTATCGGAAAAATAATCCCCTTTAACATAAAATTAATATCTTATTCATAAATTTTAATATAAGCGAAAAGTATTATTCAATAAATACTTGGGTCGTTACAAATCCTATGGTTATCTATACAATAAAAAATATTTTCATGAAATATATCAACCATTTGTCCTAATTAACCATATTTACCTCAACATTAATTAATTTTTTGACTGTGCTATTTGTCAATGTCATTCAACTAATGTCTGAAAAATAAAAAACAATATTCCACAAAATCATTTTCACTAAAACACATAATAAACCTATGGCTTATATTCACATAAATTTCTACAAAAATATCATTTATCAATTTAATCCGAAATTACATAAAACATTAAATGAGTGCTAATTCCTTAAAACATATGATAAAATTGTTTGATCAACCCCATGGGTTATAACATAAACACAAAAAAACCAGAAAAAATAAATAAAATAGTTAATAAACCACTAAAGAGTTGAAGAAGGAGATATGTTGATGAAACTGTTGTTGCAGGATCTTTAAATAGATTTCCAATATAATTTTAGTTCATTTTAGTGAAGGTATAGTAAATCTCTTGAAGGTTAATGAAGTCAAAGTTGTATTATCAATTCCATGATAGTTCTCCAATAGATGAAATATTTTTAGAAAAATGTCACATTCTATATCGTTTATGACCAAAAAATCACAACACTATCAGGACATCTCTATCCATTCCTCAATTACCTTAAATAAAAAAATGACAAGGCTAAGAGATAACTTAGGAAATTAAACAAAATAATATTTAGCAATTATCCAATAGTGATAGAGAGATTATCATTCAAATTTAAAACCATTTGAGAAATTAAAAATCTTTTGAAAGTAACTAGCTCAAAACAATTCCCAAATAATTATTCCAGGATATCCAAAAATGTGACATAGATTCAAAGAATAAAACATAAAACTCGATATTAAAAATTCCATACATATTAAATATGTGATAATATAAAATAATAAATTATAAATCAATAATATATTCGAAATTTTTTTGAATAGATTTGGTAATATCTAATTCTTATTTAAAAATAATATAAAACAACAAACTACCTAAAAAATAAATTCCAAATATTAGTTTTTTATACTATAAATATATTCACAAATTAAGAATAATATTTAATAATATTATAAATTATTCTAAAACAATATAAAAATAATTTAAATAAGTTTTATATGATTAATAAGAATTTATTGAATCAACAGAAGAAATAAAACAATTGAAACAATCAAGAAGTAAATTAAAATACAATAAGTGTCCGGAAATATATTTATCTTGAGAAAATAAAAAATCATAACTATATAAGGGTCATTTTCTTACTATGTGTAATGGTTAAATGAATTTATCTAAAAAAACATAGTGGTAAATATGAATTTACAAAATCCATAAGGGTAAGACTCAATTTGAATAGGATGTAAATTGTAACAAACATAGTTTATTCATAATGTAGATGTGGGTTAGACCTATGTAAAGGTATCTTAACAATTGCATAAGTATAAAATTCATTTTAAACTACGTGTTTAAAGGTAATTAGAATGTCTCATAAGGGGGAAGTATATGCTTCACATATGTATCTAAGGGATATAATAATATGTGTAAGGGTATCTTTTATAGTAAATTAACATAAAATAATAAAATTATATAAATTATATATTAGGGTAATGCGTAACTCACGAAAATGTAATTAATAATTTATAATAAATTCATAAGGGTATGAATCACTTATGTGGAATAAAAAAAAGATACATCATTCTTAAGTGTACAAGAATGCTCAAGTAAGGGTAAGAAGATGAACCTTGGGATTGGGTATGGTTTGTAATGGTAATGAGAAAATTCAAAACTGTAGAAATAAACATTAAAACTATTCATATTGGTAAATAATAATTAATTAAAGAAAAATAATAGATAAAATTGAATAGATAAAATTAATTTTCTTATAATATAACTTTAAAAAAAATTATAATGAATATTCTGATGATTGATTTCAAATGATGAAATAATTAATATACACCTGAATTTACAAAAAATCTCATTATAAATTAAAAATATGTATTTTTAATTATTAAAATAATAAATAAATAAATTATTCCAAAGGATCAAATCAAAAAAATAATATACCCTCTATAATCATAACCATCACGAAATAATAATGACATATTTGCACAATATAAATATAAATTCTTCAATGGATAATATGAAGACAAGTTAAATCAGGTGTCATGCCAAACCATACAAGTGTAAAATAATGGAGTGATAGTGTGGCTAGTCAATAATTATATAATTATAACCTAATTAAAAAATAAATAATGGTGTTTTAGCAACCAACCATATTTTTTTTGACACCACATATATCTTCCAACTCTAACCTCCTCAATATCCTGCCACATAGCCCTTTCACTTATATATCACCTTGTTCATTACGTCAGCATACACACCAAGATTCTTATATATAGTTTGAGTATAAACCCAATATTCAATCATTAATGAGTCCTTAACATAATTTAATTGGTATATTGAAGTTTGTTACATAACTGAATAGTGAATGTGCACACAAGAAGATAACCAATTAGGTATGGAGTGACCATGTACTAACCAAGCATCCAGGAATCCTAATTGTACCTTATTTTGTGCCATAAAAGAATAATTTCATATATATTCAATAACATAACATATATCATGATACGTAACATCATTTACCTTTAATTAAAAGAGCCTTTTACCTTTAAAGAACAATATCATTTTCATTATTAAGTGACAGTAAATCCAATAAACCATGCATACATCATCGCATGTGATGATAAGCACACAAGGTAATCTAGAACAACAAACTCTCTCACTCTATCTATCTTATACATAGGTATCTTCCCATTGGAAAGATAATTTGAAAATATAAGAAAACACATCCAATGTAGATAGGGAATTCCCTTGGTCTATCCCATGATAAGGCACAAACTGTCTTATGCAGAGCCATCACTGATGATTAATGTCGTCTTTACTCCCCATCTTAGGAGTCTGTTAAATATTATAGGGAAAATTGAGAACCTAAAGATTGAGAATAGATTCCTCCATATATCAATGAACCATATATAAATCATAACATATTATGTAAACATATAATACAAAAATAAAATGCATAATCTATAAAATATATAAAAAAAGTAATAAATGGCATTGCAAGGATCACACAAACGATAACAAAAAAAATGTATCACGGTCCAGCTTACACATTTCAAAATCATCTATCATGAAAGGTTTGCTACACTGGGCCAATATATTGTACAAATTATCCAAAAATTTCATTAGAAAATGACTAATATAGTAATTAATTCATGTATTTTCTACATAAAATCCAAAACCCATGCTCCTTTAAGGAACTACTCTCTGTTCATGCATGCACTCCGAAGTTCTCTTGAGAAATACCCCCTCAATCATCATATATTCAATAAATTTATATTTATAGGATGAGAAAATTTTAAGATATTAATTCCATGACAAATTAAAAAACAACATTCCACATCAATTATAGATCTAGGTTTGATCAAAGAGAGGCCACCAATATTTGAGATCCAACCCTGATATATCAATCGTTCAATAATTATCAATTAGATATATGTGAAGATACATATATCAAGATAGTATAGATAAAATCTATGATTATTTCATGAAAATTATGACTAATTAGAATTTAAATAGATGGATTAAACCTCAATTAACATTGTGGATCAATCTAGTATTTAACTATCTATGAGCAGAGTATAGAGAAAATGAGATCACCATTTAATATCTCTCTAGGAGGTTCTTGTTAAAATGGGGTTATATTTTGTTTATCATTTTTTCTATAATAAAATTTTATTAAGAAAATTGAAAATAACTTTAATGTGACTCAAATATAGGCACAACTCGAAAATTGGAGGACCTCACCATCATGTATGTGGCAACACTAGCTAACTGGTTCTAGACCAACTGTTATTCTCTTGGATATCAGAAAATTAAAATCCATATGCAGTAACCTTCATCTTGAAATTGGCTTTATTTCACCCCAAATTATATTATTATGGCCCTCAACCTCCATTACCCAATTATGAGGTTGTTTTTCATAAAACATACCTCCAATGAAAAAAAACAAGACATGTGACATCAAAAATTATATATATATATACATATATATACCATTAAGGTCAAGGAAGAAACAATTATCCCAATCTAATTACATATCATCCATGATAAGTGCTGCTAGTAGTATCATTCAAGAAACTTAGTACCCTATGCCCAATGTTATATTTACACTCGTAAAACTCCTCTTAAATCATGTAATTCTTCTGAAAGACTGGAAAGGGGAATTATCCTCCTATACAACACTTTATCACTCTATTGTATGATATGTACCTATAACTCCATAAATGATGTTCTAGTAACCAATTCAATACCCTTGTATATGAGAGATCACGCTCAGGTTAATCATCATCCATAGTGTGTGATGGGACTACTGCATCACCCCAAGAAAGAGAATTCTAATGTCTCTGAGGTTGTATTTTTCAGAATTGTCAAACAAACTTTTTGAACACCTCTATCAAAGGTATTAAAAAAATAACATAATTTCTTATATAAAATAAACAAGGGGATGATATTGTAATAATTATACTATGAGATTTACAAAATCAAGGTATAAAACTCCATGTTAGACATATGGTTCAATCCTATTCCCGTGTACCTATATGTGGGTCACATTTAAGTATATACAAAATTTCATATCATGAAAAATTTTAACTAACAAATGATATAATTGATGTGTAACAATAGTAGAATATATTAATAAATAAATATATATTTATCATAAATCATGTAATTTTTTTGTGAACAACTATATATCATTGAACAAATATATATATCACATGTGATCCTATGTGCTTACCCTTGTTTCATAAACTCACAAAAATCCCATGAATCTATAACAATAAATTTCATGATTGTAATCCAGAATTCCATACCCCATTGGTTTTCAAATCATGTCCAAAATCCTCTATAAAGGATAGAAAAATCCTATATTTTTTCTAACATAACCATAAAGAAAAAACAAAACCTCATTCCATTTTTACCATTTTGTGACATCCCAACTTGAATCACTCAGTTTGGGCCAAAGTTATACATAACGTCATGGATACCTCCCATTATGAAAAAAGCTATTTAATAGTGAGGAAAATGTAATATATCTTGGTGATAATATAACCTTGGTAATAAAATCCATCATAGAATAATAACTTAATAATTATATGAACCAAATAAAAACACAAAATTGGATAATAGTAACAAATACTATATCAGATGAATTTCCAAATCATACAAATGTAATAAAACAGACCCATAGTGTGGTAGTTAAATAATTAAACAAATATAACAAGAATAAATAAAAAGTAACTTTTTTTCAATATCCATCCGGAGTCTTTCCTAGCACCAAATCCATCTTCAAACTGTAAGAACCTCAGTAACCTTCCATTCGGCCCATTCTCATCCTCATATCCATGGTCATAATGTTAGTATACACACCAATTGCTAATGTAGGGATTTATTAAAAATCTAGTTGGACACCACAAATACATATTTAACATAAGTTCAGTTGTATATATAATTTTATGATTTTATTTAAATGTAATTTTACAGTTTATTATATAAAAAATCATGTATTAAGAGACAACATGTTAACCTTGCTACTATGATTCCCAATCAAACCTATGAGAGTATCACTCTAGAAGAATGTAAAATATAGTTGTTCACATGAATTATATCATGATAAGTATCTTTCTATTCCTTTAAAAAAATAATGATCCTCATTTAAGGTAAAACTTCACTCCCATATTTAAGGAAATATCTTGTCTATGAATTGTTGACATATACGAGCCTACTTTGGTATACACAGTTGGAATGGTCAAACAATATAATTTCCCTCTCATATGGGAGGATTATCCACATTGTTAGTTCATAATAGTATGTGTATATATACATATATATCCTCTTCCAATGTATATATGGAATTACCAAGGGATATTCCAAGCTAAGGTGTTAACTATACTATGTAAATACATCACTGATTATAAATGCCATCCCAACTCCTCCTATATAGAGAATTATAATTCCATCAAGGAAACATATCATACTAATCAATAAGAAAAGATTCCAGAGGATATGGACAAGACACATATTTGGAATATAAAATCATGGAATAGTATATAATAATAGGTAAATACAAATACTATTAAATAGTAAACACGTAATAAATGACACTGAAAGATCTCATAATCCAAAACCATGAAATTGTATCCAAGGAAACCCTACCCACATAAAACAAGACTGTAATGTAACGAACTATACACTAGTAATATACATAGGAAACCATTTCAAAAATTCCATATAAAATTCCTAATATGGTAAGAACATCTGGGAAATACTACATCAAATAAAAAAAGATCAACAAAGGAAATAAACCCATATCACACTCACATGCCAAAAGTCACTAAAACAATATATAATCTATCATAAATGATTCACTTGGTTTTTAATTATAATAAAATAAAATTAATGAGATCAATAACAAAAAAATATAACAAATAAGATTTATCACCAATGGTAGTTATTGGATAAACCCATGTGATGCCAACAACATTCAAGATCCCACATCAACCAATCGATAAAGAATAAAAGCTCGGTTATATGTATGTAATGGTAAAAAACATAGCCAATATTACCTAAATATATAATAAATTCATGATAAATAAGGTGAATTAGGCTCATATTATAAGGATTTATCCTTAATCAATTCCTTGTATCAACCTTGTTTTCATGCATCCAAGACGAGAGGAATGTGATTGTTAGTTCACAAAGAGAGAGATATTTGGGAAATTCTAGTTACAATGAGGTCATATTTGGATGAGGATTAGTTTAACAGATAAATTTGACAAAAAAAGATGAGAAACCCCAGTAATTATTCAACTATCTAGCCACCACAACCAAGTTGTTGGGCCTCATTGATAGAATAGTGGCATCTAAAAAAGGAAAATACATCTCCCAGCACCATCAGTTAGCCAATGCACCACCATTTGGCCAGTGAAAACGATCGACATGTTGGTGGACTTGTTTAATCCATTGAGAATAACATTAAGTACTCATCCTATATAACTCAATTATAAGTCCCTTTTATAGATAAAATACATCCAGAGATGAAAAAATATATACGGTATATTTAAACATTGAAAAAAACATACCTTAAAACTCAGGAAAATTACAGAATCCATTGTTATATAAAACCAATATCACATTTCTTTCATGATACCATTATTATTTTATTGTTGAATCTGAAAGATAAATAAATTAGTTCAATAGTGGTTTTAAACCATATCTCTAAAAAGTGTTATCTATAATGTAAATTATTTTTATGTAGAATTTTATGGATTTTATCACAAAATAAAAATATATAATGGAGACTCACATTATTTATTTATGTTTCGGGTAGAAGAAGTAAAAAATATAGTCTTAATGAAATTAAAATTATAAAACAAGTCATGTAAAGAAAATAAATCATTATATTTACTATAAACATTGACTTAATCATTGAGGAGGTTTTCTATTATGCTAAGGTGTTAATGAGAGTGGCATTAAGCTCATGACTAACAAATGTGCGTGAAGAGGCGTACTAATGAACTGGATGGAATTAATTGTTATCCTAATTCACTACTAAAACTTAAATGATTAAATTATAATAAGTGGGGGTGTTTCAAGAACCACTAGACTTATCCACGGGTTGAGGATAAAAAATTGATTTCCTAAACCATTAAATCTCAACTTGAATGGGAAAGCTTCTACAGTCACAATTATGAAAGTGTATTATTAAAATTAAATAGTAAAAGGTATACTAAGATTCCACTAAATAAACATAAATGTCTTATTTTATTATAGTTATACCCACTCCTTTATATTTGAAAATTTTCTATAACCATCTGATTACTACCCCACCCATTAGACACTTAATTATAGATGATACACTCAACGGTGTGATCATTTCATATCAAGTCAACAACTATTTTATGATTAATGTATGTGGGATGTGTTTCTTAAAAATATAATTTTCATTACTTTCAGAAAATCATAAATAATTCTTGGCATGGAGTAATTTTATATACATATATCCCATATCAATTTTTGGGATATGGGAATTACATTTCATATTACAACATGAACCATGATTTTTAATAACTGAAAGGAAGAATATGAACTCCCTATAAAATTTACATACAATGAATAATTGATGTAAAAATGTAATGAGGTATTAGTAAACAAAAAATTTGGGTAAAATTAAATATTTAAGTTATTTATATTGTTCAAGTATATTTCAATGTATATTTATATGAGTTCTCTAGTCTTACTTCTAATTATGAGGTAGAGATTCTAATAGAACTCGTACAATATGGTATGCCTATATTAATGAATTCTTATAGGATAACTCTAGTTTTTTGAAATAATTAGGGAGGAAATTCAAGGATAAACTAGTTAAGGATTGTATAAACCTATGTTCATCCCCATGGGTGTACTAATATACTTTATTTTAGAGAAATTTGGATCAATGTACCTCTTCAGAGATTTTCATAAACGTAACAAAATCCCAATCAAGAATGGGTATCCTCTACCCTGTATTGATTACTTGTTTAATCAAATTCAAGTATCTCAAAACTTATTAAAGAATGACCTCCAATGAATATGTAATTATTTAAGGATAAAAATAAGTATATATCCAATAAAACCTTCTATAAAATATATAGACACTATGAGTGGATAGTGATTCCTTTCAAAAAAAACCAATCCCTCCAAATTATCATGAATATGAGGATAAGGTCTTGAGAGATTATGTTGATCAATTTTTTTGAAGTCTTCATACATGATATCCTTATATATTCCAATAGAAATTAAGAGCATGAAGAACCAATACGGATTGTAATAAAGATCACCAAGAAAGAAAAATTGTGTTCCAAATTTTTGAATGTGTGGTTTTCTTACTTAAATTTTAATTCACCGATCATGTATTTTTAAGAAAGTGCATATCTGTAGATCAATCAATAATATTGGTAGCTAATGTATGTCTTACACCAACTAATATTACTAGAATCCATATTTGTCATTGATTGGATGGATATAAATGATGTTTTTTATAATATTTCGATGATTTTCAAATCACCTAACTATAAAACCCTAGAATAGATTAATATGCCATTCTATAAGTAAATATAATGAATATATCAAGAATGATTATAAAAACATTTTCCCTAAATATGTACTCAAAAAACCCATAATGGATAAAGTATTTTGGCATATAGTGACATACCAAGAAAGGGATTTTTACATTTTATCATGAAAAATGACAAGGTGGTAGGATATACATCACTTTAATTAATGTTTCATAAGAACGATTTCCCAATTCATGATTAAAAGCTAAAAATGATAGTTTTTTAATGATATGTCTGAATTATTTCAATGATGAAAGGTGTAATATATATATATATATCAAGATAATTAAATATATATATTCACATAGAAGGATTTGAGGATGTTCCAAATGATATAGTTTGATTTTATAAAGTTATATGACTACTTCATATATTATCACCCATAGAACATCACAATATGAATACAAAAATAAAAATTTGTACCATAAATACTAGAATAAATTTATAAATTGGATGATTCACATAGAACATCATAATATTCCTATCATCCAATCAAAAATAAGTATATAGTACATCCAGAAGAGGTATATTGTAAAACATATATCTCTATGTTTTGTGTGATTATATGTTAGGATTGAATGACATATCTCTAATTGAATGATGAAATTATAACAATCTATTTTTGGAAATTGGATTAAATCATCATTGATTACAATGTATCTATTTCCAGGAATTCTAAAATTCATAAAACCATTAGGTTTATAGTCTATCACAATATAAAGTCTCACATTTCATTTTTATTTGGGAAGATTTCAAATTTGATCAAGTATAAAGGACATAAATAAAATAATATGTTTGGATCCAGAGTTGTTCTATATATTATATTAGAGTAATTATAAAATTGATCCATTACATGTACTGAAATAAGAGGTTTGGGAGCTATTGCATGATCTCTCATATGTGGAACAATTGGAATATATATGGTATTATAAAGACAAACTGTTGTGAAAAAAGACCACTCACGTAGTTAAATTTTACATGGGGATTTATAATTTTAGAGTTAAATGTGTGAACCTATATATGAAGTGAGTTAGGGTATTTTTATTTCATTTCATCAGAGTAATAATATTTTTTTAGGAAATAATTTGTTTTAAGTGGGGTAGAATATATCACTCTATGATTTTTATAGGTATTTAATTTTAAATAAACGTTGTTTTTAATATAAAATAATAAAATAATCATTAAACTAAAAGAAACCACAATATACTTAATAAAAAAAAATATTCCAATGAAATAAAAAGTTTAATAATTATGATATTGAAATATAAAATAATTTATAAAATAACAAGAGAAAAAAAAACTAGATATAAAAAAAGTGGTCGTGAATATCGAGTAATTATCCAAGTGTTTTTAATTTAATATTATAAATTTTATTATAACTATGAATGTACATAAAAATATTAAAAATTCAATAGGCATTTTCCTAAATAAGAAAATAAACCAGATTAATGAGTTTTTTAAGCCTGTTCGACAATATATAGGAGTCTAATACAATAGTTATACATATGGTTGTTATGATTATATACAATAGGCATATAGAACTGTTAGATATATGGTATTTGGATATACCATTTTCTAATAGTTATTGTGATGTTATGACATTTTTTGTAAAAAATTAAATATCATATAATTCACATATAATATATAATTCAAAAGAGGAATTAAAAAATTATTATTAAACTAGGGATTTTTATTCTATAATTATTATTTTTAAATAATAATTTGATATGTTAAGAGAAGTATTCCAATACTGGTGTATTGGTAAAATTTAGTATTTTTATTATAAATAATTTGATGTAATTAAAATCATCTAATATTAAAAGTGCTAATATTTATTAAATTTTTTATATATTTTATCTATTTTTATATTAACAGTTATATTAATCACTATAGAATAATGATTATAATTAAGTTTATTATTTATATATATAATATAATAAATTATTATTCCTCTAATGATTATTATTTGGTAATAATCAAGAACAAATATATTTTGGGGTTTAAAAATATATTTTTCTAAACACTATTTTAAGGCATTATGGCTTTGTAATTGTAATTAATTTATAAATAATAAAAATTAAATTTAATAAAATGGATTCCATATTTTAAATCAATATATCCATATTATTTTATAACGTTAATTTCATTTTATGGAATAAAATTATTTTACCATGATAAATGTTACTAACCGTTGTAATGGATAAAATAAGGTTAAACCATTTAAATAAGTCCTAATGATCCAAAATATCACTAAAAAAATCTTTAAAATTCAATTTTTCATTCACTTTCTCTTCATAAATGACCTCAGTCAATATATATAATAATTTAATCTTTTAACTTATGTCCATATGATCATTTTCCACCGATTTTCCCCTATGTCAGAACATAGTTACATTTTATTTAATATTTCTTTTATATTTATCTTTCTATATTATTAAGATGATGTTTTATTAACTCATTTATGATGTGGGTTTTAAATAAACTCATTATCACATATCAACCCATTGATTACAAAGATCCTGTGAAAATTAATGGGATTCAATTTATTTAAAGTGGGGATAATGTAACCCTGATAGATTTTAAAAAATGGACATTTTATTTGATAGCACATATAACACGCAACACCAAGCATAGAAAGGAATATAAAATACCAATATTTAAGATATATTTATTTTAAAATAAATTTAATATATTTGATATAATTCATTAAATGAAACATTAGTTTTATCTTTTGTTATACGTAACACTAACATTAGCTTGTGTTACATAGAATATTCTGTTTAGGTTGTGTTACACTCAACAACAAGTTTAAAATAAATGGGGAATATTATTAAAATATTATTATTTAATATAACATTTATCACCTAGATGTTGGAATATAGATTATGACTCAAAATAACTAAATTTTAAATAAGTAATTATATATTGATTACAAATAAAATAAGTGTGATTTAAAAGAGAAAGAAATGCTTTTTGAAAAAATGTATTTTTCTAAGACAATTTATTCTACTTTAATCATATAATTTCAGTTAAATTTTTATCACGTTTTTAAAAAAATAAAAAAAATAATTTTTGAAATTATAATATCAAAATTATATTATGATAAAATTTTTGGATTTTTCTGAAAATTTTCATTTTTTTGATTAATAGTGAAAAATATTAAATTTTAATTGAAAATTACCTTTAATTTAAATAATTTATAATGTTAAATTATATTTTTAATCATTTTAAAAGTATAGTTAGTGAAATTATATAAACGTAATCCAATTTATGTTGGGGAATTTATTTTCAAATTGAATTTTTATATAATATGTTTTTAATCATTTTTATATTTCTCTTAAAAATCTGATTTCTAGTCATGTTATTGATATTGATTTTAAATTAAACTTTTCCACTTCTACGACTGGAAATTTAGAAAGTGGATTCCATAAAAAGAATAATATTAATTTATTTTATCGAACAATCAAATTATATTTTTTAACCAAAATGAATAGTTAAAACAATAAATATTATTTACAAGTGTTAGGGTGAAAATAGGTTTACTGGGGGTTAAACTATGAAGATAAAGATTAAAAAGACCCACCAATGAATCAAAATATTTTTGAATGGTAATATTTACAAATTTTACTTGTTAATTTAGAATATAAGTTCATTTTTATTCATATTTCATGTGAATAAATTTATTATTTTGGATTCTTTTTTGGGAAATTTCGATGTATTTTCAATGGAGTTTCCCTTTCCCCACTTATAAAAGGGAGCTCCCTACCCCCACTTATTCAAACCTCCAATTCCCATTGTATAAAAAAGGCCAAATTATCTCCCTAGTATCATTATTCACATTATTGAGATTCTAGTAATCCATAAACATTATCCTTGTGATCTTTAAGAGAAGATCTAATGGAGGTTTCTCTTGGAGAATGTAATAATCATAAAAAACATCTTTCAATTTCATTCTTCTTTTTTTATATTAAATTATTTATTAAAACATCCAATATAATAAAACCCATTTATACCATATAGAACGATGTTATTATTATTATGAAATAATTTTTATCCATCTCCACTTCTATCAAATGGGTTATCAAATCATTATTTGTGTGTACAGTGGACTACCATCTCACAAACTGATGTAATTCATTTTTTCCTTTGACACCTCTCACGATTGGATATAATGATTAATTTACTATATTTATATGATATTTATGATATTATTATAATTTTTTTATTATTAATATCACATATTCCTTTTTTACATTCAATTCCATTTGAAATATGATATTATCGTTCGTGAGTATGGAAGACTAGGGGTTCACAAATCAAAGTGATTCGTTTTTAATTGTGCTTTAAGTGCAATGTAATATGGATAAAATTAAAGACTATATAAGATATATATGATATTATATTTATTCAAAAAAAATTAATATATCACCTAATTTCTTACCCTATCCCTCGTTAATGGAATGATGTCATCGCTTGTGCATACGTACAACCTCCCGTCTCTGTGAAGCAATGTTATACATTTTCCATGTACAACATTTTCGAATTATCACAAAAATATATCTAATGGAATATATATGATATATAAAATAATACTATAATTATTGATATGGAATATTTATATACTATAAAAAATAACAAGAACTTTCATTACCAACACACAGAAGAAATAATGGAAATTAACTCTCAAAACAATAAAAATAATGAAATATTATTAGGAAACGGTAGGTAAAATGTTATAAGAAGATCATATATAATATTTTAAATTCTATTTTTTCTTTATTATAAATTATTAACATGTTTATAACTATTATATGTGATTTAAAATCACGTTCAACCAAAATGACATGTGAGGTAGGGAACTTCGTATCAATTTCCACTCTTTAAGGAATTTTGTAATCTAATAAAATTAATTTATTTTATATGGTGTTGATACATATTATTTGAAATGTAATATCATAATTACTTTTTAATTCTATTTATTTTCGGTTTCATTTTTAATTTATTCATACATTGGGGTTTCACTTAAATCATACCAAGTGGTTAAGTATTTCATAACTCAATTTCTTTTCATTTAATTATTTTACTTCTGCATTATCTTTGATAACTTAAGATTATGTGTGTAATGAATTTTCTTCATATAATGTTTGATTTTTACTTTTTTATACATATTTAAAATGGATACACATAATCTATTCTTTAATTAATTCTCACTTCAACACTATGATCACTATTAAATATTATTTCATTATCTTATTCTCATCAAGATTGTTAATTATTATATAAAATTTGAATGAAATTATTTGATCATTATCTATTATACCATTATAATTTTCTACTAATATGATTATTAATGATAATTTCAAGTAATACTACCATTGTTTCACTCTTTGTTACATATATATTTGAGAAAAAAATTAAGATAATATGACTTCATTAAACTATATGGTCGGAAATCTTTTTTCGTCCAAAACCATGTTTTAAATAAATGATTAAAAAATTAAATATCTAAAAATAATTTTTCAAATATTTATTTAATTATTTTTATATTTTGAAAAAATTAAATTAAAGGAATCCATAATTCATTTTCAAAATAATTCCAAATTTTGTTATAATGAAAAAGTGAAAAGAGTCTGTGTTTTAATGTATACATCATGAACGAAATTTATGGCCATCTTGAAAAATAAAATGATTTAAAACAACCTTTATAATTTTGAATGACTATTTACAAAAAAAATATTTAAAATATTTAAAAAAAATTAGTATTAAAATTTTATTTTAAAAATGAAAATGATGTTTACCTAAATAATGTTATTTAAGATATTTTTTTGCTATTTCTATTCATCAATGACAAAAACCCTTCATTATTACTCACATTGGAATATTTTTATTGAAAAAATACTTATTCTTATTATGGAATGTTTATTATTATTTTTACCAAATAAAATACTATCATTCAATTTCTTGATTCAATTTTATAGTCATAAAATTACCTTAAAAAATTAAGTTTCTTATGCTCATTGGACATTAAATTTCCCCAAAACATATATTATTTTTCTAACGGATATTTAATTTCTTAAACCATGTTTCATTTCAATATGTGGGTTTGTACATTGAATTTCTTTTCTTATTTCAGGAAATATTGAAAAATCTATATTCTTTACTCAATACAGATATTTGTTTATTTGGAATATTGTTCATGTATTAAATCAATAAAAATATATTTGAGTAATTATTTATAAATTTATAAAATGGTGGTGCCCAAGTATATATATCCTCTTGATTCATTAGTATTCTTGTCATGTGAATCAGTAAGAGATATTGAAATTTGTTGGTCAAACCAAATTACTTTTACCCAGAATATTAAAAATATATTGTTAAAGGTATTGATGGTAGAGATAAAATGGTCCTGAGTTAACTACATCCGATAGATTTTAATTTCCTTCATTAATGTTATTATTATTATCTTGGTTATTTTCACAGTGATATAATCTCAAGATGCATTTCATTCTAAAGTTACTAATTAAATGTAATGTGTGTTCAGTAATTTACATATCCATATTGATTATACCATATCTATTTTTTATATCCAACTTATTGATATAATATTGATTCTATAAAATTAATATATTATCCACTTCCTTAACCTTTTAGGCATTAATGTAATTATATCATCTATTATGAGTACGCATGCCCAACAGTCTCCACAAAGGGATATGATTCATTATCGATGTATAACATTCCAGAAAAATTATAAAAATAAATTTAATGAATTAATATGATATTGATAATATTATTATCATTCTAGATTTGACATAATTATATCCCATATAAAAAACCAGAAAATTCATTACAAAACAAGCTAGAGAAAAACCTAGGAATTAAGTCTCAAAATAAAGAAAATAATGCAATATAATTAACAAGTGGATGGTAAGTTTGAGGTAAGGGACTTTGTCTCAATTTCACTCTATTGTGGAATATCGTATTATTGTGCACTCGATTTAATTTATAAGGTGAGGATAAATCAACTTTTAAATTTAATATCAGTCTTCATTATTAATCAATAGTCTATTAACATTAAATTTAAATTATGTAATCCAAGAGGATTTTAATCAAAATTTACCATATAGTTAGGAATTTCAAAACTCAATTTCTTTTATTTCGGTAGTATTACTTCTTCATATTTTTTTTAATTTTATAATATTATGGTTGTATGAATTTAGATCATCTTATTCATTATTTATACTTTATTTATGTGTATTAATAGATAAAAAACATAATTTTTCATAAATAAATTATCATTTTAAAATTGTGTTCATTGTAATGGTTTATTTTACTATATCATTCTCATCTAGATTTTTTATTATTAAATTTTAATTAAAAGAAATTATTTGATCATTATATAATAAAAAATTATTTTCTCCTACTATGTTTATTTGTGATATTTTCATTTAAAAGTACCAGTTTTCAACTCTTTGTTACTTAAATAATTGAGAAAAAACTTTAAACAAATCTAAAATTATTTCTCTCTCAATATAGAAATCTATATTATTCAATAACCATGTTTTTAAAAATTTCATCTTCAAAATGTTTTCAACCCTTTACAAATAATTTATCGAATAAATTTTTTACTTTTTTACTTTTTCAAAAAATGTTTTAAAAAGAAGTTGCTAAGCCTTTTCCAAAATAATTACTAATTGTATTTTACAAAAAAAGTGAATAGAATAATTATTTTAATGTGTAAAGAATGACTAGAATTGACCGAAATCATGGGAAATCAGTTTTTCTTAAAACATACTTTTAATTTTTGAAGACTATTTTAAAATATAAATATACTTAAACACATTATGAACTTATAATTTTTGAAAAATAATTTTCAAAATTTAGTGGTGATTTTGCTTAATAATTTTATTGAATATAATTTTATTGAATTTTGATTCATAAACAAAGTATTACTTAATTATTATTTTAATGGTTATATTTTTTATTGATACCATCCCAGTACTTCTTTTGGATGGATTGTGATAATTTTTACCAAATAAAATATTGGATTTCACCTTATTGACTCGATTTTTTCCCATTTACTTTCCCTTGAAATACTTATTTTCAAGTTATACAAGGACATTAAATTCCCCCATAATATCTATATTATTTATCATTATTTGTTTATTTCTTAAAAAATATATCATTTCTACATGTGGTGTTTTGTATTGAAATTTATTTCCTTTTCTAGGGAGATATTGAAAAATATGTATTCTTGAATCCATATGTTTATTTGATGATATGGAAAAATTTTCACATATTAAATTAATTATTGGATACATGATTAATTATTTGGACACTAAGACATGTGTTTCAACGAATTATATATATTCTCTTAATGTATCGGTAGTCAAGTGATGCAAATCAGTGTGTTATCTTGAAATTATTTAGCCAAACAAAATTATTTTTTACCTCTTAGTTCTAAACTATCTTGTAAAATTTCTTGATGGTAAAGGTGTCATGATCATAAGTTAATGAAATGGAATAATTATTCATTGCCTTCATTTTTTTATTATTATTATCAATTTTATTTTCACAATGAAATTATCTATTGTTTCGTTTTATTCTAATATAATTTATTAATTGTAATGCTCATTATGTTATTTAGCTCATCGTATTTATTATTCCATATATTATTTCAGTATCTATGTTATTTATTAAATTAAATGTGTTTTCAATTATTTAACATGACATATTGATCAATATCCATGAGATTTTTAAATTAATATTATCTATGGATTCATTTCCACCTCATTTATTGATTACATGTAATATGTATTAATTTATTTAACATTTCATATTTATTATCATATTTATTCATGATTTCATTGACTATACTTAAACCTTTAGAATCATTTTAGATCAGTCTTATTTTTTCCCTTTCTCATGAATCCAAGAAGTCGGCTATGTTTGATAAACAATGATGTTAAAGAAGGAATAATGATATTCCCAAACAAAAATTGTGTTGCAATTTGTGTTTTCATATGTAATGAAATAATAGAGTATGTATACAGTTTACAAAAAATACTAAAATATTTTGTCCTTTGTAATTTTATTCCTTATATCTTATCTCAATGTAAAAAATAAAACCCGATCTTCGAGAAACTGGGGTTGGAGTTGCTACAAAAAATCAAAATTGGAAATTTTTTTAAATATTGTATCCTTACTTATGGTCAAAAATATAATCCTCATGTGATATACATGCTCTTCATTTCATATAGAATATATAATAAAACCCCCTAAAAAATACCCCACACTGGTCATGGTAATATATAAATACATTTTTCATTAAATCTATAATTATAATTGTGGAATTAATATGAAAAATGGAATCACTATAAATCTACAGTCTCCATACCACGTACAGAATGTCATCTCGGGTAACTCTTTAATTTTGAGTTTTAACTAATAGTATCCATAACATCAGTCAATATTTTAGAAGTATTGGGCTCTTTAATATTAAAAAACAAATCATTAACATAGGTAATATGATACTTATTCATGATTGTGTTCTTATAAATTTCAGGTTAATCAATATATATTCACATTGATATATCCTTCTTGTATATAATAAA
The DNA here is from genome assembly GCA_963277665.1 of Viscum album. Classification (NCBI taxonomy): domain Eukaryota; kingdom Viridiplantae; phylum Streptophyta; class Magnoliopsida; order Santalales; family Viscaceae; genus Viscum; species Viscum album. The sequence goes on from OY728136.1 coordinate 1,479,802,680, forward strand.
AAATATCCACTCCATCAAAATACACTTGGGATAATGAATCAAGTGTCATTATTCTCTTGGATTTCCTTCTAAAATTTGTTCATATCAACTAATTCAATTAAATATAGAGTCTTTTATGCAATTATAGTATTAAAAGTTATGATGAAAACTCAATTTGATGATTCCAAGGAACACTAGGAAAATATTTTGTAATGTTATCAACAACATATCATATAATATAAATATAATTAATGTAGAGTTTCAACTTAATCATCTAAGACAAATATCCTTGTAATTATAATCAATAATCCTATAATAAATGAAACTTCCATTTAAATTTCATATTTATCCTTTCACCAATAGATGATTATAAGTTGTATCAAAATATAAAATATGACTTCCATTACTTAGTAATTGATATGAAAATTATATAGGCAAATTGAATCCATTCCCAAAATAACATCAACATAAATTAGAATAATAATAATAATATTTTCATAAAGTGCAATTAAAAAAACATTCAATTAGAAATTAATTTTTTAACTCTGATGTGGTCATCATATCATTGAGATTTTTCAGTACTAATTCAATATCATAATATTGATTTGTTAAATTTAAACACTTATAATGATATTTATATATATAATTGTTTGTATATCATTTAAAAAATTATATATTACCACTTATATAGTGTATTCTAAGTATACCTTTTCAAAACATAATAATTGTACCCCCAAATTGAAAAATCTTATCAAATTATAATGATCATCATCATTAATATTCATACTTGATCACTAATTATCATAAATACCATACTCATTATATTTAATGAAATAGACTTTGGGAATTCTATTCTATATATATTTCATTATATTCACATCATTAGTTTAATTATTCCCTTCAAAATGCGATTTTATTTATCAAAAACCACACTTTCCAAACACATATAATTTACTAGTATCCTTAATAAAATATCATCTATGGTTAATTCCACACTTCCAGTATATTTGAAGACAGATCTTCTTATCTCAATGGTTGTTATTGTTATAATTTCAATTGAATTAAATATTCTGTTTTCTATAAAAACCAAAATATTTATGGGTGAATACAATCTATATTTCAACCTTGAGATCACATAAAACTATGTATTCATATATAACGAAGTATCTAATGGCTAAAGACCAAAATATACTTTCATTTAAGACACTATTTATTGTATCAATCATTTAATCAAGTTTAATGATAATACCATAATACTTCTTCAAAATACATTAAAATTTTATTTATAGGTAATATTGGATTCATCATATTTATATTTATCTCTTTTAATTCCTTGTCCATTTTTATAATAAAAATACGAGGAATGTACATGTTTAAAACTATCCGTTTAATCTAATCCCAATCTACTAAATTAATATCTTCATGTTAAATTTTATTCTCTATATCAACTCTCTATTAATCTATTACTCATTCATATTGATTCATTGAAAAATAAATTTTTCATTCTCTAAGTAATGGATAAATAAAAATTTATATTCAATGGTCCTGATCTACTTCTCAATAATTAGTGGATAATTTGAACTTATAATAGAATGTAGAAGCTTCCTCATGAAGTACTCTACATAACAATGTTCACTCACTTTCTCATTTTAAAACTCTACATGATAAACATCCTAAGAGTTTTGTGTATGTACATCAATCATAATTTAAATTTCATATCTGATTGTATTAGGTTTGGCATGAGTAAAATCATTTCATTATCTATCACATTTATTGTTACCAGGACTAATTCTTTTTCCATACATTTAAAAAAATAGTTTAAACAACAATAATAATAGTGTTAAACTATAAAAACAATAAAAATAACTTATAGGATGTCTAAATTGTAAAGACTCGGAAATTCCATGTAATTTTTTTTAATTATATAGTAGTTTTACAAGTCTATGAAAATTGAAGGCGCATGATTCTGAGGATCGGTGTGCCCAGAATAAATTTCTGAACTTTTTTTAGGTATGTTCAGTAAAGGTGCGAGTGGGTTTTTGTAACTTTTGGAAATGGTGCTCGAAATTGAAATATGAGGGCATCGTTGAACTCACAGCGCCAATATTTTCTTAAGGATACTTTCTCCTCGACCGCATTAGGTCAAGGTTAAAATATAGTTTTGTAGTTTTTTATGGAAGAAAAAAATAAAATATTTAACATTTTATTTTTCATTTGAAACCCCTTCTTTTGAGTTATGGGGGTGGGGACCACCCGAACTAGAAAACCCCCATTTTGAATTCTATTGGGGGGACCACACAAACCCCTTTTAATGCGGGGAAGTCCCTGGGAATCCTCCCATTTAATAGTGTCAACGCAATACAAGTAATTGTGCCATTTAATTATTCCAATGCAATACAATTAATTGTGCCATTTAATTGTGCCAACGCAATACAATTAATTGTTCCATTTAATTGTCCCAACTTTAATTATGCCAATGTAAATTAAATGGTTAAAACTATTTTAATTTTTTGGCTTCTCTTTTACTTGGGGAAATCATTGGTGAAAGGGATTCTTGGGGAGAACTTTGGAGAAACTCTTTCCCCAATGAAGAACTCCCTTTCCAACAAGGAACATACATCAGAATCAACAACGAGGATAAAGGATGAGCCCGACTTTTGAAGCGTATTACGGAAGCAATGATCGTTGGCACACTCATCACCTTCACCGAATTCTTCTCTTGAAACCTCCAATAAGAAATCGAGGCAGGGATTGTTGTTTTCTTATACCCCTTACCCCATTCTTGACATTCTTCTTGAATTAAGAACATCTATGTCGATTACTATCAATCTAACGTAGAGAGTGCAGTCCAAACGAACACGGCCCAACCTATCTACAACCATTGGGGTTTATAATGGTCTTGAATTGATGGAAACAACCCAATACAAATGAGAGAGTCTTTGGAATGAAGAATGGGCCACCATGGCGCGACCGGTGGCCAGAGGAACATCGCCCGAAGGACTCGGGAGAAGCGGCCGTCACCCCAGCCGACCACGATGATGATGGCGGCGTGACCGCGATGATGGTGTGGGAGTGATCGGGACAATGAAGGTGGTGAAACCTTTATGATGGTGGTGGTGTGACCGCGACGATGGCGGCGACGTTAACGCGCTGCCTGAGAAGGGCCTTGGCGGAGCAAGGGCGGTGGCCGGCGCACAGCCTTCCGCGTGATGGGGAGGTAGCGGCATGCATCAGTAGCGCGAGGTGTGCAGGAGTTGCGGCCTTGTGCCACGATGGTGAAGGGAGGACAGTCGGCTCTCTTCTAGCCACAGGTGGTGGCGCACCGCGCGACCGTGCCACAAAGGAGGGCTGGTCGTCTGGCCCACCACGGGCTGCCCATTGTGGGCCGCACTACGGGCCACTCATCACTGGTCGTGCCAGACAAAGGGCCAGACCCAGGTTGGGCCGGGTCAACCCAGGTCGGCTCGGGCTAGTTTGGTCTGATCGAGTCAGACCAGACCCAGACCAGCTTTGTCCCCTTTCTACTCTTTCGGCCATAACTTGAGCTACGAGCATCTGTTTTCCGAACCTTCTACAGTGCCAGAAACCTTGGATCTAGTAGGTTCTTTTGGTATACCCCATGAGAGTTTTGGATAATGTTTGGGTACAACTGGTTCAGATCAAACCCGAATCCAACTGGGCCCTCGGGACTAAAAGCCAATAACATATAGACCGGGCGTCCGATTGACGCACCGTCTCTTTCATTAGACCCCTATTACGTGGAAGTCCTTTGGGAAACTTCTTCATGGGACTTTGTGGCAGTTGGAGTATCGACCTGTGGATTGAGAAGTGGAACCTCCAGAAATCATGCGAGATTAGTGAGTGAAACCTATGGCTAGATGTAACATGATAAAGGGATCCTATGTGGGTCTGTGCTTTGGTATCCTCTGTGGATATGTGCTTTGGGATACAGTCATGGTATTCTTCTATATGGCATTACTATTGTGGTACTTACCCTAGTGGTGTTACCTTCTAGGTATTATTTCCTATGTGCAATAGTTGTACTTTGGCTAAGAGTTGGACCTTTTTTTCTCATTATGAGATGGGTATACTAGGTAACTTAGGGATATGTATGGGCATATATCTATGTAGGGTTGTTAGATGTTTTCATGCTTTTTGTTTATCCTTTGTGGGTTTTGTGAGACCTTCGAGGGACTCGGGGTCCCTACTGAGTATCGTTATACTCACCCCTGCACAGGCTATGCCCACACCTGGTTTTGTTTGGGGCAGACAACGGACAACGTTGACTGAGGACGAGGGTACCAGGACTAGAGGTAGCTCGGAGGAGGACATTATACAAGGTGTACTATAGATACAACCATTAGATATTTGTGCCTACCCTTCAAGTAGGGTCCCTCATGGGATTTCACATGAGTTGTTTCAGTTTACTTGTACTTTTTAGTTTTCTTGTACTTTCCAATTGGGCTTGTATTCTGGCCCCTTTTTCTTACTATACAAACTCTTTTTACTATATAGTTTACGTTTGTTTGTATCTTTTTTTGTGCTTGGTTGCATGTGTTTACAGGTTATAAAGTCAATGCCTTCCTCGTGCTAGTCTCCCACCCCTGGGCTATGGAAGGTGGTCTTTGGGTAGTCACGGCAAGGGCCCCGGGGTACGGGTCATGAAAAATTGGTATTAGAGGAGTTGGTTCTACCGGAGAACATTGGACTCTGATCTTTTAAGAACAATAGTGTTGAGTGTAATGAGTGTGTTTACCAATTTAAGGAATCCAATGTTCATGCAGTGGCCAATGTATCCGTACACTAGGACCCTGACTTCTGATTTCTAACTCATTTCATGAAAACACTGATTACGTGTGTGTTTTGAAAAGATTTATTTATGATCTCTTTGAGTCAGCTCACCAGGTATAACTCATTTACCATGGACCACCTATTTCTTTTCAGGATTCCTCCACGCAGACAGCCTTCTAGGGTTCCAGGAAGAGTACTTGATGATAGTCAACTGAGAGATGAGGCCTCGGTTTAGGGCCCCGTATCATTAGGGGCACTAGAGGAGGCATCGATGTTGCCATTTCCCATTAGGCCACCACTGGAACCAACCCCAGCAGCAGAGGGTGTGCGCCGCTTGAGCACGTTGCATGAGTTTTTACGCTAGAGGCCACCCAGGTTCAGGGGTGAGACGGATCCACAGGTGGCAGAGGATTGGTTGGAGGCTCTGGTGAAGGTATTCCAACATGTAGGGACACCAACTAGTCTCATGGTGATCCTTGCCACCAGTCGTCTATAGGTAACAGTAGGTAGATGGTGGATATTGATGATCTAGGTTCATAACGACGTGACACTTCTCTAGGCAGACTTTGAGAGCATGTTTCGGGTAGAGTTTTCCCCAGCGACCCCTTGCATAGTGTTCATTCAGGAGATTCTTTATCCTCGACAGGGCAACATGACTATGGTTCAGTACTCATCGAGTTTCACCGACCTCTCACTCTACTCCACTAATATGGTGTCGGACACATTCTTCATGTCCCAGACCTTTGAGCAGGGACTCAGGCAGGAGAACATGTCTTCGATGATTTATCTCATCATCCCAACACAGGCAGAGGTGTTAGAGTGGGCCCTCTTAGTGGATAGTTTTCTTGATCTGTAGTCACCAGCAGCGAGACCACCATCAGGTGTCACATAGAAGAGTCTTCTATAGATGGCAGTAGAGAGATGTCACAGAGGTCCAAGAGGACCAGAGCTGCAGGTGGACGGCCACGGGATTCGGGGTTGGTTTTGTGGGGCACGGGAGACAGAGACAATCATGCGAGGAGTAGGTAGTGTTACGCAGGTAGTGGACAGGGTCACATGGCCCATGACTACCCAACCACCGATATGGATGATGAACAGAAAGTTGAAGAACCGCCCAAGCAGACACAGATATTTGATGTAGGAGGTCTACAGGAAGCAGGCGGTCATGGAAAAGGAGCCAGCCGTACAGCTGGCGGTGGGCGATGATTTGAGATGTTACACCCACCACCACCAGGTGGTCCACCCTGACCACAAGGAGTAGTTGGACAGGGGCGAGCTCAGCTCCAGGAAACTAAGTCCTACGACCATGGAACTCTGTAGATGATATGAGATACAATCTTTGTCTACTCCACCATAGCTGTAGTACGTATAGACACATGTTCTAGTTATTCTTTTATTCTCACTACCCACATTCGGAGCTCGGAGATTCTAACAGATCCATTGGCTTGATCCTTACGGCTAGATAATCCTATGAGTGGATTCAATGATTACACACTGGTTCTAGCAGTATGAGATTACTCTAGAAGGTGAGAGTTTCGGCGGTGATCTCCTAGCAGCGGCATTGAGGCCTTGTGACATCATCTTGGGTATGGATTGGTAATCTACACTCCATGCTCAGATTGACTGTATTAGGCACAAATTATTGTGTGTCCACCCTGATGGGACTAGGTTTACCTTCACAGTGAGAAGGGAGCCTTTGTAGTAAAGGATGGACTTAGCTGGAGGAGATTGCAGCTGATTACTCATCAGTTTTCTAGCCTTACCCTCGGAGCGGTTGATGTGGAGAGTTTGAGTTATCCTATAGTGGTGGACCAATATGCGGATGTCTTCCCTGATGATTTTCCAGGTCTACCTCCTCATAGAGAGTGGACTTTTATAGTGACTTGTACCTTAGGATGTCCCTGATATCTACCCCAACATATCGTATGGCTCTAATGGAGCTTCTTGAGCTTCGGGTATAACTTGAGGATTTACAGGGGAAGGGATTCATCTGGCCCATTGTTTCTCCTTTGGGCAGACCGGATTTTTTCGCCAAGAAGGCGGATGGGAGCTTGAGACTTTGTGTTGACTATTGGTGCCTGAACCAGGAGACCATGAAGAAAAATTACCCACTCCCACCAATTGATGACCTCTTCAATCTGCTGAACGGAGCACGGTGTTTCTCGAAGATAGACCTCAAGTCAGGCTATCACCAGCTCAAATTACAAGATGAGGATGTGCAGAGGATGACTTTCTGACGTCGGTATGACCACTACGAGTTCTTGGTTAAGAATTTCGGCATGACCAACACCCCAGTAGTGTTCATGGGACTCATGAACAGTATTTTCCCACCATACCTTGATCTATTTGTAGTATTCCTAATAGATGACATTCTTATCTACTCGACTACCAGGGATGAGCATTCTTGTCATTTACAGATTGTTTTGGACACACTCTGAGAGAACCTTCATTATGGTAACCTCTCGAAGTGCTAGTCCTACATCCGAGAGGATAATTTTCTGGGACTTGTCATCTCGGAGGCTGTAGTTGTGGTGGATCTAGCAAAAATTAATGGGATAATTTCTTGGGAGCCACCCAAGAATTTGATGGAGGTATGGAGTTTCCTGGGTTTGCCCAGATACTACCAGATAATTGTGCCAGATTTCACCACAGTTGCATAACCTTTATCAGCATTGACGAATTAGGGGAAACGCTTCATGTGGTCGGAGAAATTCCAGTGGAGTTTTCAAGAGCTGAGGTAGAGTCTTATTAGTGCACCCATCTTGAGGCTTCTGGAGGAGGTCATTGGGTACATAGTCTACTACGAAACATCATAGACTGGGCTCAGGTGTTTCTTGATTTAGGAGTGAGTTGTTATCACATATGGTTCTCGATAGCTGAGATATCATGAGTAGAACTACGCAACCCATGACCTAGAGTTAGCAGCACTAGTCTTCGCCTTGAAGATGTGGTGACATTACCTGATGGGCAAACATTTTATAGTTGACAGTGATTACAAGAGTCTCAGGTATATCTTATCTCAGAAAGACCTGAACCTGAGACAGAAACGTTGGCTTGAGTTCCTCTAGGACTATGATTTTGAGAGATTTTATATCCTTGGGAAGGGAAACGTTGTAGGAGATGCACTCAACAGGAGATCTAGTATACAGCTGCTAAGTGAGGCAACGGAGCAGCTGGCTGCTTTGCAGATATCCTTTGTGGATCAAGAAGGAGTATCCTTTGTTTAGTCACTTACATTCACTCCCCAACTTCTTCAGCGAGTCATGGAGGCATAGTGTGTGGACACTGACTACGAGGCTTGACGTGCTTAGATATCTGTAGGATAGGCACTTGATGTCTTTTCTGAATGTGGGGAGCATGTCATCCTCTTCAAAGAATATACCTTGGTACATGTGTCACTTCGGGAGGATGTGCTGAGGAAGATCCACAGATCCGCTCTAGAGGAACATCTAGGAATGGAAAATTTGTTCCAGGACCTCCGAAGATAGCACTGGTGGCTAGGAATGAATAAATCAGTAGCATTATTTGTCTCTTGATGCATCACTTGTCAGCAAGTAAAGGCAGATCATCTATTACCAGTAGGATTAGTTCATCCTTTAGAGCTCCCAAAGTGGAAGTGGGAAGGGATATCCATGGACTTCGTGATAGGAATCCCACATATGTTCAGGGGTCATGATTCTATTTGGGTGATCGTCGACTAACTCACCAAGTAGGCCCACTTCCTACCAATCAGAGAGTAGGGTTCAGTAGAGATTTTGGGACGCCTCTATATACATGAAATTGTGCGGCTACATGGAGTACCCTCGACAATTTTCTCCGATCATGATGCATGATTCACTTCCCATCAATGGAACGAGTTGGAGGTAGCTTTCAGGACATAGCTTCATTTGAGCACCGCCTTCCATCCTCAAACAGAATGCCAGATTGAGCAGACCATTTAGACCATCGAGGAAATGTTGCGTGCTTGCGTCCTTGACTTTGGTCGTAGCTAGGAGGATCACTTTCCCTTGGTGGAGTGTTCATACAACAACATCTATCACTCCACCATTGGGATGGAACCTTTCGATGCTCCGTATGGTAGACCATGAATATCGTCTTTGTGATAGACTAACCCAGGAGAGTCAGCACTCATGGGAATATATATCGTATGGGCTACCATAGAGAAGCTGAAAATCATCTAGGAGAGGATGAAGACTGCACAAAGTAGACAGAAGTCTTATGCCAACAGGAGACAGAGAGCTCTGGAGTTCAGGGATGGTGACCATGTCTTTCTATAGGTCTCACCTCAATGAGGTTTGATAAGATTTGGTTGGGGCGGCATGTTATCACTGAGGTTCATTGGACCTTTTCAGGTCCTCAGCAGAGTTGACGAGGTGCCTTACCACTTAGCTCTTCCACCTCAACTACACTGGGTGCATGACGTCATCCATGTATCCCAGTTGAAGAGATATTTTCACGACCATTCACACATCATTGACTAGGGCGAGATGGACATCGACGATGGGGAAACCTTTACAGAGGTTCTAGTGGAGATTTAGATTCGATATGAGATAGTCCTTCGTGGGCGATCGATACCTTTAGTGCATGTACGTTGGCAGCACGGGAACCTCCAGGAGAGCACATTGGAGCGGGAGGCTCAGATTCATTATCAATACCCCCACTTGTTTTCCTAGTTTTTGTAATGTGGCTTTTGGGGATGAAAATCCCTGAGGTGGGGAGAATGTAAAGTCCAAAAAATTCCTTGTAATTTTTTTATTTATATGGGAATTTGATGAGTCTGTGAAAATTGACGGAGCATGACCTTGAGGCCTGGTGTGCCCGGAATAAATTTATGACATTTTTTTAGGTTTCGTTCAGTAAACCTAAGAGCGGGTTTTGGTAACTTTTGAACCAATGGTCGGAATTGAAATTTGAGGTCACCATTGAACTCAGAGCGCCAATATTCGCTTAAGTAGACTTTCACCTTGACCATAGTAAGTCGAGGGTAGAAGATAGTTTTTCAGTTTTTCATGGAAGAAGAAAAATATTATATTTGACATTTTTTTTTGAAACCCCTCCTTTTGAGTTATGAGGGTGGGGACACCCGTGCTTGAAAACCCCAATTTTGAATTCTAATGGTGTGGAGCACCTGAACCCCTCTTTAATGTGGGGAATTCCATTAGAATCCTCCCATTTAATGGTTTCAACAAAATACAATTATTTGTGCCACTTAATTGTGCCAACGCAATACAATTAATTATTCCATTTAATTGGGCCAACATTAATTGTTCCAGTGTAAATTATGTTGATAAACCTATTTTAATTTTTTGGCTCCTCTTTTCCTTGGAGAAATCGTTGGTGAAAGGGAGGTATGGGGAGAACTCTGGAAAAACACTTTATCCAATAAAGAAATCCCTCTCCAACAAAGAACATACATCAGAATCAAGAATGTGGAAGACGCATGATCCTGACTTCAGAAGTGTGTTGCGGAAGTGAGGATTGTTGGCACCCTCATCCCATTCACCTTATTCTTATTATGACACCTCTAACGAGCAATCGAGGTAGTGATTGTTGTTTTTTTATTCCCCTTACCTCGTTCTTGACATTCTTCTTGAATTAATAACATCTATGTTGATTGCAATCATTATAACGTGGAGAGTGTAGGACAAATGAACACATACCATCCTATCCACAAAATGTTTGGTTTATAATGGTCTTGAATCGATGGCGACAACCCGAGATGAAAGTTGGAGTATTTGGAATGAAGAATGGGCCACAAGGGTGCCCCTAGTGACCCAAGGAATGTCGCCTGAAGGACTAGGGAGTGGCGTTCGTCACCCCGACAGGTTGCGACGATGGTGGCGGCACGACCGCACAATCGGAGAAGGGCCACGGCCTGTCAGCTGTGGTGGAGCAAGGGCGGCGGCCGGTGCATGACCTGCCACGTGAAGCGGTGGAGGCAGCACACGTCCGTGCCACCAGGCGTGCAAGAGCTGTGGCCCTATTCCACGGCGGCAAAGGGAGCGCGGTCGGCTTGCTGCCGGCCACCGGTGGTGGCACGGCGCATGACCACACTGCGGATGAAGGATGGTCGTTCGGCTGCCCAGTGGGCCGCGCACTACGGGCCGCCCAGTGGGCCGCCCCGTGGGCAGGGCCGCACCGGTGGACTAAGATGGACCCAATGGGCCATCCCGAACCTAGCAGGCCAACTCGGACCTAGGGCCAGACCCATGGGGTCTGGGTCCACCCAAACCGGGTCAGGTCAGGCCGGGTCGGACCGAACTCGGATCATCTTTGACCCCTTTCCACTTTTTTCGACCATAACTTGAGCTACGGGTGTCCGTTTGACGAACCGTCTGCAGCGCCAGAAACCTTGGATCAATCCAGTCCTTTTGGTATACCGTAATTGAGTTCTGGATATTGTTTAGTGTATGACTGGGTTGGATCGAACATGTATCCAATTGGGCCCTCGAAACTAAAAGGCCAATAACTTACAGACCACGCGTCCGATTGACGCACCGTCTGTTGCGTTGAGACCCTTATTTTGTGGAGGTACTTTGGGATAATTATATATGGGACTTCATTGAAGTTAGATTATTGTCATGTGGCTTGAGTAGAGGACCCTCCCTGAATCAAGCAAGCTTAGTGCGGGAACCCAGTGGCTAGCTGTAACATAATAAAGGGATCTAATGTGGGAGTGTGCTTTGGGATCCTATGTGGATCTATGTTCGAGAGTCCCACTTGGACCACTCTAGGAAATCCACAGGGGACTACTCTATAATTCTATGTGGGTCTGATGTACTAGGATCTTATGTGGGTCTGATGATTTAGGATCTTACGTGGGTCTGCATCTTAACAGAGTAAGATGATTCAGTAGTTACCTCTAATAATCTTTACTACCGTACCTATGTCATACCTAATGTGAGTTGAGTCCTTAACTTCGTGGAAATACCTTTTTGGTATTCTTCTATGTGGTACTTACCTTCGTGGTGATACCTTTGTCGTATTCTTCTATGTGGCGTACCTTTGTGGTACTTACATTCATGGGGATGCCTTAATGGTATTCTTCTTTGTGGAGTACCTTTGTGGTACTTACCTTCGTGGTGATACCTTCGTGGTATTCTTATGTAGGGAATTACCATTCTGGTACATACCCTTGTGGTGCTACCTTCGTGGTTTTCATTCATACGTGGAACAGTTGTACTTTGGCTTAGAGTTAGGCCTTGTGTTTCCTCTTGAATGAGATGGGTATACTTGATAACTTAGGTATATGTGTGGTCATATACCTAAGTAGGTTATTTATATGTTTTCATTATTTTTGGTAATCCATTGTGGGATTTTTGAGGCCATCGAGGGTCTTGGGGTCCCTAATGAGTATCGTTCCACTCACCAGTGCACTGGCTACGCCCTCACCTTGTTGTGTTTGGTGCAGACGACGGATAGCTCTGAATAAGGATGAGAGTACCAAGATTGGAGGTAGCCTGGAGGTGTACATTAGATGATGTGTACCATGGGGATGACTATTCAAGAGCTATACCTACCCTTCAGGTAGGGTTCTTTGTGGGAGTTCACAGGAGCTGTTTCAGTTTACTTGTACATTTCAGTTTTCTTGTACTTTCTAGTTGGGCTTGTATTCTGGCCCCTTTATCTTACTATACACACTCATTTTTCTATATAGTTTACTTGTGTTCATATATTTTAGTGTGCTTGGTTGCATGAGTTTACAGGTTATAAAGGTAATGCCTTCACGGTTTTTAGGGAATAGGCCTTTCGGTTCTAGTCGCCAGCCCCTGGCCTATGGAAGGCGAGCATGGGGTAGTCACAGCCCGGGCCCCAGGGGACTGGTCATGACATAAATCATGATGCCTTTATTTCAATATATGACACATTAATTTTATCCTAGGTCATCTATGTTTATCATATACTAAAATCCTTCATAATGGATTATAATAAAAGTGTTAATTAACCATATCATATATCCTAGGCGTCTCTATACAGTTCTACAATCTGAGGATAACTCATTTAGCGCCATTGATGGTCAAGTTAATTCTAATTCCACCCTTTTCTAAGTGTTATGCCTCTGTGAATTTGGGCCACAGCCCCATCCACTTTCCAATCTCCAAATAGGAATGTATTTTATATGAAAACCACAGTCCTTTATTACCATGACGTACTATGATCTTATATGCTTAGGATTATCCTAATGGTCTTCCCAAAGGTTTACTTTCTTAAATTTCCATAATAAATAAAACATTTTTTGATACCAACTATGGTAACCTAAACATTTCATAAAAGGATAATTAATCTTCTTAATTTAATATTCATTACATATAATTACAATCCATTCCTCAACCACAATGTTTTCAGTATTTTTAGTATTATATATATATATATATAGTACTTAAGTGATCGATATCATAATCCACTAAGTTTTTCAAAACTATGACCCTTATTAAATATATCAAAATTAAAACCATTCTTTATATCTTAGGAAAAAGAAATTTAATAAAGGGTGTGCTCAGTTTTTCAGTTAGGTTAAAATAGTGAGATATAAAATATAATTTAAACATTAAATGAGAATAAAGATATAAGGACGTGATATTAACATTTTAACCCAATACCCATCAATTCATATATTATAATCATGATTCATGGAGTAAGTATTTGTTTTTCATAAGGCACAAATCACAAAGGAATAAAAAATGATACATGATAACATTATATTAGAAAAATATTATATTAAAAAATATTCTTAGAAAGTCTTTCATAATCATAACCATAGAAAACCTTTATCAAATCATCCCACCAACACATTCATCATATGTTAGGATTTAACTAACCATCCATCTACCTACTTTGGGCATGGGATACAATACCATGTACCCTATTTTGGCCCTTGGATAACCTTTTGTGCTCCCTTAGAGCTCACAAAACAGTATTCACTTCCACATTCATTAAAAGGTTGTAACAGACCCACCCCCCCCCCTTCAAAAAATATATTTATATATACATATGAAGATCATTAAAACATTTTTAAATTAATAACAACTTAACCCATGGGAAACAAAATTGGTTTTCGTAATATTTCATTATAATAATAATTAATAATAGAGAAATAATAAAATATTTATCATTCAATAATATTCCCGAGAAAGTATGCATAACATTAATGGTTGTTATTATAGATTAAAATTCCATTACAAAATCTCTAATACTTTTCTTGAGGAAAATATTGTTTTTATTTTCCAATACATAGTTAAAAATATAAGAAAATTTTAGCAGATTTGGTAATAAATTATCTCTATAAATTACTATGGAAAAATATAAAAGAATAATCAAATGAATTAAAATTTCTACCAATGGCTTAATTTATATCATTGGTATATGTTAAAAAATATTTCATCCACATATTTGGTAAAAACTACATTGATCGATAAAAAAAATAAGATTCATTTAAAGACATTTTAATGAAAGTAAAATATCAACAAATATAAATCTAATCAATCATTATAGAATAGTAAAAATAATCTTGAAAAACATATAAACTATATTTTCATATGGAATAAAAATATTAATAATGAAATAATAAATAATTTGGGTTTTTTTGAAAAATATTCTTTCAAAATTTTGAGCACATAGAGAGTGGAAAATGAAACAAAAACAATAATATCAAGAAAAATATAGAGTATAATAAAATGATTAAATTTTTTGTGAGATATATCTTACAGTATTATACTAAAAAAATTTGTGATTATAATATAATAAACATAAATTTATTTATAAATTTGTCTAGTATAAAATAAAATTGTAAGATAGAACCCTTACGTTAAGTTTTAATTTCTTCGTAGGCGGTCTAAACATCTCTTCTTTGTGATACCTCTTTTAGATTACAACGTAATCCAAGAAATATTTTTCTTATAATAAAGAGAGGGAATTTAAGATGAAGGGAAAGATGCTAAGAAGGTGTGGGTGTTTGGACTGGTTGAACTATAAGGCTGGAAATTCCTAGATAAGGGGGGATAGGAGGCACCCATTTATAATACAGGGAGATAATAAACTTTGAATTACTCAAAATATTTAAATATAATTATTTTCATTATCTAGTATAATTCTTCCAAATGGAAAATTATTAATCTTAATGAAAATATATAGCCTAAAGATCATCCAAAATAATAATTGGACATGTTTATGTGGAAATATATTCCTTCACTCTTACATTACCCCCCCCCCGATAAACACATTTAAACTGTAACTATGGTAACAAAATTTAAAAAAATACAATTATTTATAATGAAAGATTAAAGTTTCCAAATTTAAAAATTTGGAATTGAATAATTCAAATATTGATACCATTTTATCAAATCCAATTTCTCTATGTGTAGAAAATTAATTTAAAAAATGCATGGAATCCAAAGAAATCATATTTGTATAAAATTTGAATTTTTATGCATATAAATGAATTTACGTTCATTAATTGATAAATAAAAATTTAAAAATGGATTTTACAATTCTTAATTGAATATATAAAATATATATTTCATTAAACCCATAAATAAATAATTATTTTGTTAATTTATAATGAAAAAAACGCACTATTAATGTAAAAAAAATTAAAAAAATTAATTATTTGCCATTAAATGATTTAGTCTTCATTTCTATCCTTTAGATAAAAATGTATGTATTTTTATTAAAACATGTAAAATAAATTTCATTAAAATCCATTTTTAATAATCTATGATCTATACTGCTTATTTGTTAGTTACTCTCTTTATGCACTCATCCCAAAGTTATTACGTTTGAATATGTGGAATAATTTGATCAAAGATTTGTGTTCTCCCATTATAGAGACCTGGTAATCCCCATATAGTGTTCCCAGTTTTATACCTATAATCTAGTCAAAACTATATATTTGTTACTTGAATAATTATCCATATGTTTAGAGTTGTCTTAAATTATAAGACAAAGCTAAAAACATATGATTAACATAACTAAATATACTCAATAAATTATAATTAAAAACAACATTTTATGGATATTGCCTACCATTGTATTAGCATTATAATTTGTTAAAATTTATAGTTTCAAAATAATTTTCTATTTATAAATGATTATATTCTTAATAAATGACTCAATCCTTCCCTACCAATTAGTTTTGTTATTTCTTTTAAAATATATTTGATTATATAGAATCCATCCATCATGCAAATCATTAATAAATTCTTAAATTTATTCATTTTCCATATATGGTTATGTCTATGACAAGGTTAGCACAAATAGAATAACATGATCATTATAAAAAAAATCCAAAAGGAGTTATCTATCGCACCAATTATTGGACCAATGTTAGATACTAAATAAGTATATAGGGTTTAAATATGCCTTCATAATATTTAAACAAATGAAAACAATATTGATTAATATAAATGTTATATTCAAAAAATTCAAAAATTGAAGCATTTAAAATAAAATAATTATGAAATGAATATATAAAATAAAAATTTAAAAAAATGAACATCTTATTTTTAAAGTAATTTTTATTAAATGATCATATATTTACTCTTTAACCCCCTAAAACATAGTAATAAGATTGGTATTAACTATAATAACATAAATTTTAAAAAAAATTATTAAATTATCAAAGACCTACCTTTTTCTCACTTAGAGCCACAACCTATGAAACATTTTCTATGCCTTTATGTGGACCACTAAACACTAATAAAACATATTATTTTTAAGGAGTCACAAATTAAGAGGACTTATCTTTTATTTCATATGTATAACCATATAGACATTATATTTCAATTTGAACATCATTAAATAATAATTGTATCATAAATAAAATGATAAAAGATACAATGTTGATGAATATAAAAAATAGTATACTGAATATGATGTATCTTGTTGTATCATCGGTGACTTCATTTAAAAATAATATATCATTAAATTTCTATTACGATCATAATAGGAATAGAAGATATAGTAGTATAGTTTTAGGATAATAATATCAGTCATGTGAATAATTTTGATCTCTCATATGATTATCATAATAATTTTTTTATTGATGTCCTATAATCATAATCCTAATTGAAATTTCATTTTTATAAACTCAAATATATTTATTACATTGTTGGAGTTTCATGAGAACAAATACATTCTTCCCACGGATTGAGATAATATAATATTTTAAATATGATTACATTCTTATGTCAATTTTATTCATAGTTATAAAAACTATTCCCATTTTACTTTTTCATTAAAAAAATTTTAAACACATCAAATATCATGTCTATCATTTATATATATCTTAAAAAATTAATAACATAGTTATTATTACAAATATAATATTTTAGAAAATAAATATAGTATAACTAACATAAAATAATTTGTCATCAGAATTATTTTTAAACAAAGTAATTTTGTAGGTATCATTTCTTTATCTAATTAATAATTACAGGAATTTTTCATAAGATTTATATTCAAAATATATGTAAACAATATTTTCAATAAGTATCATTCTTATTTGACTTGCATAAATAACATTTTCATTTACGTCATACTTATTTTTTGAAACAATGTATGTGTTTAAAAAATCATGTATAACAATAAATATATATACTAATACTTCAATGAAGCCTCATAAGTATTTCAAAAATCTTATGAATTTACTTGAAATTTTTAAATATTTAAGAAAAATTTCAAGTTACATTACCAGAAAACATATGGCTTTTAAGAATTTCAATCATCTTTGGAAAGATCATATGAGTTTAACGGATTTAGTATGAAATTTAATAATTTCAAATAACTTTTAATAATTTCAAAAATATTATAAAAAAATTTATTCATTTTAATAATTTCATATTACCTTGAATAAATTTTTAGTGTATTATCTATTGTTAAAAAACAAGTAGTCTTAAAAAGGAAAATACCAATTTTACAAATATAGAACACTGACATTTTGTGAATTTAAATTTAAAACATATTTGAACTTTTAAATATTTTTGTTTACATGAACCACTATCTCTATCTTGAGTATCTTACAACAATATGTTGTTATTGTTTTAAACAAAATACCAATGATAGATTATATTACACAAAAATATGAGTTTAAATGAAATTTAACATTTTATTAAAAAAATAGTATAATAGTATTCACCTTTACATTGGAATAGTATGTATGAATAAGACTAACTAAACTATGAAAATATGTTTTAAAAAATCATATTAAATTAATTCCTTTTGGTCGAATTAATTTGTACAGAAGATTAAACCCTTTTGAAAATAAAATAACATATTTCTATTAAAAAATAATTTTACATGAAAAAGTGAGTTTTATATAAATAAATTAACCACATAACTTTTTCTTCACTATTATTATGAAATTTATATATTATATATTAAAAAACATACATTAAAATTATGTCTTTTCTAGGAAATAAATTAAAATATAACTAATGTCATGATTATAACTCTCTTTTTCTGAAAGTAGTTTTGTCACATTTTCTAACCTTCAAATAATATTATTTTATCCTATTATTATAAAATTAATTTAATTAAAAAATTAAAGTCATAATTTAATTATTATATGATGGTTAATTTTTGGGATTTTTCTCAAAAGAATCATTTTTTGATGAATGTGAAAAATATATGGTTTTAATTGAAACACGCCATTTCATTTAAAATACTTGAAACATCATAAAATATTTTAAATCAGTTTTATATTAAAATTAATTCGATTTTAAATCAATTAAAACAATTTAGTTCATTTTAATCAATTTCATATTAAGTTTTGATAAAAAAATATTTCAAACTTTTGAACATTTTCTTCTTAAAAACTCACTTTCTTATCGTGTTTGGAAAATTAATTTAAATTAAATTTTTCCACTTATGTGAATGGAACCTAGACAAATGCACTCCATATTTTTCATCGTAGGAATTTATAATTTCTTTAAATTTTAAATTTAAATTTTATGAAAGGAATAATGGATGCAGCAAACATTAATTATCGCAGTTAAGGTAAAAATGGGTAAACTAGGATGTCAAAATAATAACATATGGGTAGAAAATGGACTATAAAATTATATTAAAAACATTATCATGATATATTTATACAATTATAAAGTCATGGTATTATAATGGCCAAATTTTTACCCTTTTTACTTATGGAAAACATGGTATCACTTATTTCTTTTCAAAAATACCAAGTCTTTCCTCTCCCCACTAGTAAATTCTCACCACCTCACCAATCTTCTTCACACCATAAAACCTATTAATTCTGAAATTAAAATCCCATATCACTTACCTCCATCCCTAATATCATCCTAGAATCATTATTTTGGATATAAATATAACCTATGAAAGATTTAGTGAAAAACTAATGAAGATACCAGAAGAAGAGGTAATGTTCTTCAGTGAGCATCATTATTTTATTTCTTCGTCCACTTCCTTAAATTAATTTGAAACATTATGATATAATAAAATCAATATATTCCATATTATGGGATTTTTAAACTAATATATTGAATTTCAACCAATATCACTTCCATTAAATGGGTTTTGAGTTTCCATATTATATTTATAATATTATTAGTATTATTGAAATAATATATCACAAATACATTTTTTGTGATTAAGTTGATGTCACCCTTGTGTGTGGTGGACTACCTCGTAACAAAACAATGTGATTTGTTCATGCTTTAAAAGGACGGTCATCTAGAAAATGTTTATGATTATACATGATATACATGAAATAATTATGATATTACTAAAATATTGATCATTTTTTAAATATAATATATATATATATATATATACATATATATCATTTTCTTTCTTAAATTTTCACTCAATGAAAGATGATAACGCCTCTCGGGTACGTGTGTACTACCGTCTAAATGAAGCGATGTGAATCTCTATTCATCGCCACACCAAATCTATGATCTGTATTACTATATTTAAAGAAATATTTTCTTTTTATGATATTATTATATTTATTTAAATATAATATATATCTTACATCATTTCCCTAATTATCATTTAAAAATGGAAACTTTACGCATACATATGTACATCCTACTTTCTCTAAAAACGTAACATATTTTATTTATCAAAACCATATTTAATTAGTGATGTTTAAATTATATTTTATGTATAAATATAACAATTATTTTAGTATTATTATTCTAGAATATATTTAAGAAGTAATAAAATAATAAGAATTAATTTAAAAATCCAAACTTATATGAAAAAAAATTGTTATTTCCTGAAATGTGACATTATCGTTGAATTGTTAACAAAAAGGTACTAAAAGGATTTAAGCAAATCACATATGGTATGATATATATTATTATGGTTATTTAATAAATTTATACTAAACTTAAATTTATTATAAAGAAGGATTGAATGTTTGTGATGGAATTTGAGACTTTCGGTAATGTGATTTCAAGTCTCTCTTTTATTTCTTGATGATATAAGAAAATTCACAACTCATTTATTTTCTTGGTTTATATATTAGCAATTTTAATTTTTATATAATTAATAACACTATTTTCATGATATTTAAAATTTTATTTTATTTTATTATTTAATGGGGCTTATGATTCAAAACATTACTAATGTTGTCCGGTATTTTTATCTCACTTTTTTCTATGGAGGGACACATTCCATATTCACCAACAATTTAGTTTATGTGGTATATATACTACCCATGAATTTATTATATAATTCTAATAATACTAATTATTGGTATTTACATTTCCGTTTTAGTAGCACTCTTTAATGGGGTTTAATATTAAAATTTACCAAAGCGGTAAGGGATTTTTATCTCAATTTTCCTTCTTTGAGACATATCTCAAGTTATGAATCTATATTTTTTATGTATTGTATATACATACCCTCTGAAATGTAGTATATGATATTTTAAATTTAATATATGTATATTCATTCATAGTTCTTAAGTTTCATAGTTACTAAAGTGGTAAATATTTTATGTTACAATCTCATCTTTCTTCGGTATTGTTTATGATTTTGTGTTCGATGATGAAATATTTTTATACATCTCTCAAGAAACTCATGAATATTTATATCCTTTTTTATGTCTTTAGAATACATTTTTTAAATTAATCTTCCACTCTTTATGTACTCAAGATTTCAAAATAATGTTTCTTAAGAAAAATCAAATTTTCAGTTAAAAACCCTTTCTTCCCAAACCATGAACTCTAAAAATACATTCACAAAAGTTCAAATATTTTCTTATATTTTGAAAATATATTTCTACCCATGTTTCAAATTAGAAAAATGTTTTGAAATTAATATTCATGACACTTTCTAAAAAAATTATGGTTTTTATTTTAACAAAAAAGTGAATTAAATCACAATTTTAACATGTAAGTTGTGAAGAAAAATTTTAATACTAATGAAAATGATTTTATTTGACTAATACTTTATATTTTTTCATCATTGATTTTAAATAAAATTATTTTCAAGATTCCTTATCCTTTTTAAATTAAATTTCAAAAGAATATGTAGTCCTCAAGAAATGTCCCAAGAAATGTTTCTATATTATTTAACTTTAAGATGACAAATATCTTTGTTACATATGATTTAATTGGGATATTAAAAAATGTTCTCATTCATAAAAATTATATGAATGGTTTATTTGGGAAAACAATTTATGATTCTTATATATCATTCGTAGGTTATTATATTTTTTAACTATTATGTAAACCACTTATTTTTTCATGGGTTATAATATAATGAGATCATCCAATGATTATGAAACATGTCTCTTTTCCCTAGGATAACATATAAAAAATATTTATAAAACCCATTTCATTTTATCTATTAGGATATTATGAATTTATTATTATCTTCCCAGTCATATACGTATAATTTTTTATTTTGAGATAGGTGATACTTATATATACCACTAATGCATGGGAAAATGTATATTTCATGAGACAGAAATGACTAGAATTGGGAGTAAATCTGGTTAAGTGAGATAGGTCTCAAATAGTGAGTGAACATTGTTCAGTACAATAGGACTATAATGTATAGAAAACATGGTTCAGTAAGACAGATATGGAATGTTTGGTAAACATAGTTTTGTAATGTATGTTTTCTATTATGATAGTCTTATGAGTGAACCTTGAAAACAATGAAGGTATAGGGAGTGAACCAATTCCAATATTATAGAATTGTAGTGATACATGTCTAATATAGAAATGATTTTCTATACTTGTATGTATGTCACAATTTGGTCTATTATTCTAAGGATATGCTATCTATGATCATGTACTTAGAGTACCATGTTATTTATTTTTTATGAACAAATAATATCCATTCCATGATTAAAGATTATTATCTTTCATATATAGGGTGAATTTTTCAAACTTTATGATCAAATTATCATACCCTTATCCTCATGTTATTGTTATATATCTCCCTTGTTTACCAATATTGAGCATCAAATCACAACTTTTCTTATGTTTCCCTTCCCTAAGCTACAAATAAATATTTTTAACTAGCTGTACTAAAGGGGAATATAATTATGGGATACATTGAACATCATTCCCCAATTAAGAAGATTGTATTCTCGGTATCCAATGTCGCTAAACTATTATGGTCCTTAGTCATGTGTTTGTGTAATGTAATTTATATTCATATAAAAATATTTAAGATCCAAATTTGAGAAGCCTAGGATTTTATAGTTGGTATCATATGAAAGGGTTTGATAACCATTAAAATCATGGGTAAGAACAAATTAGTGATATCACTATGTATATTTCTACCGATATTTCAAGGGATGTCTATAAAGATACGTCTAAGGATGAGTTGAAAGTATATGAAATTTTCTAGGAATTTTTTAAATAATATAGTGAGTGGTTTTAAAGTAATTGCATACCTTTTTGGTTACTACATTTGGATGTGTCTCTAGGAATGGTCCACCTAGTGTCAATTTCCTTAAAACACCATATTAATATAATCTCGATAGGGATCTTCTACATGACAATGTGCTTTGATGAACAACATGTTTGACATTTAAAGGGGTTATGATTTAGATATTTGTTAATTATTTATAAACCATTGTGAAAGATTAAAATATATGATGACTATGATTTATTTAGGATAAAAATAAGTTTTAATATATTAAATTTAAATTTTCTTTATTTATACCACCTAAAATATTTTTCTAAAAATGTCTTTTTCTATTATGATAAGTGTTTCTCACAGTTTTCTTTCTGGTCTTACATAATGTCAGGAAATGGAAAAAACAATATTAAAATTTAGTGTTATTTAATATTTTTATTATGAAAATTTAGATGGTATAATGATTAAGGTACATGGTTTTTTGGTTATTTGTAATTAGTTTTCATGGAACATGGTTAATGATGTATACCTTAACCAACACTCAGACTTCCCATATAAGATAAGGAAATGATTTTCTAAGAGATCGGGTGATGGTAACCATAGATGAAGAAATATTTAGTTTCTTATGTGTATATAATGTTCCAATAAGTTCCCAAATGAATATATTAGAGAAACAAGAAGATGTTTTGTTTATAGAAAAGAGGGACCCAAATAAAGTAACTACAAAGGGAAAATAAAAAGTTCAGTTAGTGAAATGAATAGGAATAGTGGTATGTCTATGATATCATCATCTATTGACTATTTTAAAAGTAGAAAATATGGAAATTATAAATATCATAGAGAGAAATATCCTGATTAATATAATAAAGGTGGTATGAGTAATGGTTTCACTACTAAGGATAAAGAAACTAGTATTGATGTGTAAAATGAATTAAGCATTAGAGAATTATATGAGTTAACCTAGCCAATGGATTATATATGTGGTGGAATAATTGAAGTGTTTATGTATTATAATTCATGAATTATCAAATATATAATAGCTCTTTTGAATAAGTTTTTTGTAAGGTATTTTCATGAATATGTTGAATGGTACTGATGACTTAGAAAAGTGATTTAATGTTAAGGTTATTTTAAAAAAATACATGCTTATGGAAAGTTAGCCCTTAATATGTTCCTCTTTTTCAAAAAATAAAGATTAGTTCGGATAAATAGGTAATTAATATGGATAAATTAAATTAGATAGTATTGATGACCTCATAACTAAAAAAATACTTCCTGATGATGTAGTTTGTCATACCATTGATGGGGTTGACAATTTTATTGAATATATGGAATAAATTAAAAAATTAGGGGTTTTATTATTGGAATTAATGATA
The DNA here is from genome assembly GCA_963277665.1 of Viscum album. Classification (NCBI taxonomy): domain Eukaryota; kingdom Viridiplantae; phylum Streptophyta; class Magnoliopsida; order Santalales; family Viscaceae; genus Viscum; species Viscum album. The sequence continues at coordinate 1,479,826,670 of OY728136.1, forward strand.
ATTTATACTCCAAATAATGTTTTATTATAATTAAGGTTAATATCATATTTCTATAGAATACGTGATAAAGTTACTCACATGTTTGGTTTGTGATAAGTTGGTGACACTTTATGGTGTATTGGGGGTTAATGATAATTTTATTTTTTAAATTTAGTAAGGTTATTTATAATTTTTTTGTTATAATATTATTGATGGTTAATAATTTTAATCATTTATTGAATGGTTTGAGATTATTTTTGGAATTAGTTTTAAATATTAACATATTACTTCACCGTATGAAGATTTATCCATATTGGATAACTAGTGTTAAATATATATTTCACTAAAGATACTAGAAATGAATTATAATTATATTATGGATATTATTATTCAATAGTTATTTAGGAATAAAAAAATTAACCATCATTTTATGGAGTAATGGGTGAAGTGGAATTTATTAGGGCATGACTAAAGAGTGATATTGTTCTTGTAAAATTTAATTAATAAGGAGAGTATATAATATTGTGAAAATTATTGAAATAAAATTTTATTCTATTATCACAATTTTTATGATATCAATAACCATTTTGAAAATATTTTTTTCAGGTATTTATTGTACATAAACTATTCTGGATCACCAACTTTTATGTGATCAATGTTCACTATCACTCCCCATCAATCTTTGGGTGTTAGTTTTCTCTTCTATGTCCAAGTTTTCACTTCCCACCAATGTTCTTCTATTTGGAAACATAATATGTGTTATTCTAGATTAAACTTGAGAATAAATTTTTATTTTTATGTGGGGTGTTTAATTTAACCTTTTTTCAATATGGATTTTTAATGAAGTAAATTTAAAATGTTAAACCTTTTATGATCGAGATCAATTTTGGGGGTGAAAATCATTTTAAGGGGGTGGAGTGTAACACCCAAATATTTTCTCAAAAAAAATAATATTAATTTAGTATTTTTGATATTTTACTTTACATTAAATAATAAATATATCATTAGTTACACATAACACTGATTTTGCATTCAGCTTCATAGAACACTGACCATATCTTGCATTCTATGAAACACTAAGTTTAAATGAAATGTTATAGATTATTAAAATATTATTACGAGAGTTATCACCTAGAATTTGGGATGATTTTTATGAATAATATTAAATAAATTAGTAAAATAGGGTTTAATTATGTATATAAAATGAATTATTTGGTCATCAATTAATTACAAATGAAAAATAAAACCATATTCAAAATAAAATGATATATTTCTATGAAAAACTATTTTTACAAAAAAAAGGGTGTTTTATATCAATAAATTGACCAAATTAATTTTTCTAAAATAATATAATTATATGTATATATTACATATTCAAAATAATGTTTAATATTTATGATATGTGTTTTATAGAAAAAAAATTCTAAATAAATTCCTTTTTAAGTAAAAAAATTGTATTTTTCTAAAAAATAGTTTTATTGCATTTTTATCCACTTATAATATAATTAATTTTTTAAGCATATAGAAAAAAAATTTAAAAACTAAAATTCATTTTTTTATATTATAACTTGAATTTTATCTTATGGTGATGATTTTGGGATTTTTGTAAAATTTTCATTTTTTGCTTAATATTGAATAATTCTGAATTTTAATTAAAAAACATCATTTTGTTTAAATTATTCATAATGATAATTTATATTTTTAATTGGTCAAAAATTAATATTATTTTTTTTACCTACTAACCCAATTTATTTTATTTTAATCAATTTCATGTTGATTTTTGTTTACAAATAAATTTTGAACATTTTATTTGTTTATCTTTAAAATCCTTCTTTTTCATCACATCTACGACATTAACTTTAAATTAAAATTTTCCACTCCAATGAATTTAATATAGAAAAAGTATTCCATATTTGGGATCTGGATAAATTTTAATTTCAAATAATTTCAACTTAATTTTTTGACAGAGTGAATATTGAATGCATAAAAAATAATTTACACTCTAATGGAAAAAATTGGTTTACAAGCGGTTAAACTAAAATGAGAATAATAAAAATGACAAATGAATTTTTCTAAAATCTATTATATGAAAAAAAATCAATCACACCTTTAATATTCAATAATTTTCAAAATCTTACCCTCATCGCATATGAAAAACATGGGAGCTCTTATTTCAATTCAAAAAAATAGAGTGTGTCCTCTCCCCCAGTTATAAAAGGCCACCCACTCTCCTATATTATTCACACATACAAACCTATATTTTTAGTCCTAGTAAAACACAAATAACATTATAAATTATTTCCAATCTTCATTATAATCCTTAGTTTTTACATAAATCTTACCTTAGAATGATTCAATGAAAACCTAAGGGGGATACCTGAAGAAGAGGTATTGTTCCTCAACAATCAGTTTTATTTAATTTCATTACCCAACTCCTCCAATTATATTAAACCATTATGATATAATAACCTAAATATATTCCATATATCATATGTAGTTATAATAATTTCATTAAATACAGCCTCCCCTAAATCCATCAAATGGTTTACATAATCATCATAGGCGTGTTCTGTGGACTACCGCCTCATGAACCGATGTCATTCATTTTCTACTACCGCCTATAATGGTTTGACATAATGATGGATTTATTTTATAGATGTTATATTTATGATAATTATATTCTTATGGAATTATTACATCACACTTACCTTTATTTTTCCTTTTTTTAATATTATATTTATCTCTCATATGTATGACAGACTACCTCCACGCGAAGATATATGATTCATTCATAATTTACATGGAGGGTCATAAGGGTAAAAAAAAGTTTATTTGTGATATATATAAAATAATTATGATATTTAATACATATTTATTAGTATGAAAATATCATATATATCATTTTATTTCACACCATTTCGCTCAATGAAAGATCATAACTTCACTCATGTACGTGTTGACTACCACCTCCATGAAGCGATATGACTCTATATTCGTAACCATAGCACATTTATTATATTTATAACTATATTAAAATAAATAATCTGGTTTATGTGATATTATTATTATTATATAAAGATAATATATTACTTATCGTTTTATAAAATGATCATTGAAAAATTAAAACATTACTCATGTTAACGTATGGACTACCATTTCTATGATCATATTGTACCTCATTTCTCAAAAAAACCTTTCTATATTTGTTTTAAGAATATATTTTAATTATAAATATGATTATTATTTCATTATTATTTTTCTTTATTTGATGGAACCATGATCAATGTAAAAGGAGTGAACATAAAAAATCAAAACAAGTACAAAAAACAAAGGGGTTATTACATGAAAAGTTCCTTCCAATTAGTATTGTAGACAAACAGGTAATAAAATAAAGTTTCAATTTTAAATTTTATATAATTAAATTCATTATTTTAATGATGCTTAAAGTTTCATTTTATGGTATTATTTCTTGGGTCTTATGGATAAAAATTTTAAAAAATTAGTGAGGAGTTTTTGCCTCACATTTTATTTCCACGAGACACATGCAAAATTCACCCCTCCCCCAATTTACTTTATGTGGTGTGTATACTATCAATGAATGTATTTTTTTTATTATACTAATAATTACCTGTATTTACATATCAATTTTATTACCTCTCTTTAAATTTTTTTACGATTAAAACCATACCTAAGGGGTAAGTGATTTTTGTCTCAATATTCCTCTTTGATTCATATGTCATGTTATAATCCAATATTTATTTATGAGGTGTATATATTTCCCCTTTATCATGAAATATAATGAATTATTTTATCCTAATTATATTGTTTGTTTATTTTAATCATCTACCTTCATGGTATTACATTTTAAATTCACCAAAGTGGTACATATTTTATATAATAATATCATTATTTATTGGTATTGTTAATGATTATGTTTCACATGAAAAAATATTCCAATACATATCTCAATAAACTAATGAATTTTATTACCCTATTATTATGAATTTGGAATACATTTTTTCCAATCATTTTCCCCCATTTATTTTTTTAGTGGTTTAAAAAAAATTAAAATTTATCTTTTTAGTAAAAACCTCTCTTTTAAAAAATTTTTTTATAAAAATGATTTTAATAAATTTAATTATATTTATAAAAATGTAATGATATTATTATCCTCAAAAATAATTTTTATGATATTTCAATAGTATTTCCACTTAAAGAAAATATGTAACAATTTTTTCAATAAACCTTTTCATTCCCCTCTGATTATTCATGACCATTTTTCTAGTATTAGTACAATTACTTCACTCTTTGGTACTAAAAATGATTTAGAAAATGTTTTTCAAAAAACATGAATGTATTTATATCTTTATTAATAGAAAACTTTTTCCACAAAAAACTATGTTTAATTAAAATTATTTCAAAAAAATTTGGTAAAAACATTTTTAACCTTTTTGTCTTTTACCAATATTTTCAAAGTAATATTATTGTCTCTTTCCCAAAAATGCATTTTTCAAACCTTTTTAACAAGAAAAACGAATGGTCTTTTACCTCATATGTCATGTATATATTTTTCCATTATCATTTCCATAAATCTTCCACTGTAAGTTTGGAAGGTATATTTTTAATGAAAATGTTTTTAAAATTTATTTTCAAAACAAATATTTCCAAAAATATTTTGCAACAAAAAGGATATTTTCCTCAAGATTTTTTCTGAAATATATTTTTATACTATTTATATTCATCAAAATCTACAACCCATTATTTTACACTATTTGGGATTTTTTGTATTAATACCATTCTTATTAATCCTTTATATGATTTACTATTGATTTGTCCAAGGATAGTATCTAAATACACATCTTTGATTCATTTTTTAGTCCCCTTGAAATTTTCAGTCTCTTATGATCATTGAACATTTAATTTTCCCCTAAATTGTCCATTTAATTTATCAAGTATATTATTATTTCCTAAAACATATTCCATTTTACATATTGTGTCTACTTTGACAGAATTTCATTATTTTTTGGAAATATTGATAATTCTATATTATTTATTATATACAGATTTTTGAAAATACATATTTTGTATTGACATTATTTATTTAGTTGACCTCTTCATATACCTCTGGTAGTTATCTATATGCTCCATGATTTATACTGGTTATTATTTATAGGGTATATTCTTTTCTATTGTTTTAACATCTAAATTTAGTACATGTGAAGGATAAAATAATACATCTATAGGTGAGATACTTATAACACATCATTAAATTAAGTGAATTTTTATGGAAGCGGAATGTAATAAGATACAGTCTCTACTTGATCAAGAATATCAAAGAGATTAATATGTATAGGGATATGATTTTCCTTATTTTTGTATTTCATAACCTTGTTCTATAAATAATATCATATAAATATCTTCTTAATAACATTTAATTCAAAATCTCACATACCATTGTTTGATAAAGTCTTCTATCATCTATGAGTTGGAATCATGTCAAGCTAAATGGCTCTAAAATTATCCTCCATTTCCTCATCTAGATTTATCCCCATAAGGTTTCATTCTCGAACTTAATCCAATTAATTTTGAGTTATGCTCTTTACTATATGTAAATCATTATAAGGATCCGTCTAAATTCTCAAGTGAATGTTATTGTTATAATATATTTGAAAAATAGGGAGGTATTGAACCCAACAACATTTAAAATCTGTTGAAATTTTTATTTGAATATAGTATATAATTTTATTGGTTATCTCATAATAATAATTTTTTTTAGCAATATATGTTGTATTGAAACACAACACTTTGTCCAAATCTTTCTGAACACTTGTCCAAAACATCGTTGTAAATCTCTTTGGTGTGAATTGTTCTATTTAAAGACTATCAATTTAGTTTTTTCGATAATATTGAAAAACATGTATAATATACATTTATTTGAGTAATAGGAATTTTAATAATTAAATGATATTATTAAAAATATAATGATTATATCATAATCAATAATAAATATATTTTAATTTAGTATAACATTTATATGTATTTTATAACATGATTATTCATATTCATACTCACCAATCCAACTACAATTTTATAAAATTTTACTGTATCACTAGTTTATTTAGACATAGGGTTATATGTAAATAAAGTACTGAAAAACATAAGGTTTATTTTAGTGGAAATAAATATAATATCATGGGGTGTTACGTGACTAATTATTTCTCACTTTTTTTCATTACTGATTGATTTTGAATCCTCTATAAAACTATAATCGACCAATAACTTCATCTTCTCTTTATTATGGTATTATTTTTCTTTCTCTTATTACTTCAATTTTAGATATTATTACTTGATTTATCCATTATTTCTATAATAATAGCATGTCAATTTTGAAGAATGTGAAAAATATAGAATTTTAATTGAAACTTGCCTTTTGTTTTAAAATACTTATAATGTGAAATTATATTTTTAATCAGTTTTATGAAAAAATTAATTCAATTTTAAATCAATAAATCAAATTAATGTTATTTTAAGAAATTTTATATAGAATTTTGATATAAAAACATTTCTAACATTTGAACTATTTAACCCTAAAAACTCACTTTCTCGTTGCATATTTAAGATTAATTGTAAATTAAATTTTCCACTTATGTGAATAAAACATGGAAAAAAGGACTCCATATTTTTATTCAAAAGAATTTATAATTTATATAAATTTCAACTTTGTTTTTTTACCAAAAGGAATATTAGATGAAATAAACATTAATTATCATCGTTAAGGTAAAAATGGGTTAAGTGAAATGTCAATATAAAAACACACGGGAGGAAAATGGCCAATAAACTTATCTAAAAACTAGTATCATGCTATTATTATACCATTATACCTATATGGTAGTATAATGGCCAATGTTTGACCCTTTTTACTTATATAGAACTTTGGATCACTTATTTATTTTTAAAAATATAAAGTCTTTCCTCTCCCCCGCTTGTAAATGGTCACCCCCTCCCCACTCTTCTTCACATAATAAAACCTATTATTTCTAAAAGTAATTTCCCAAATCACTTCTCGGCTTCCCTAATATCATCCTAGAATCATTGTTTTTGGATTTAAATATGACCTAGGAAGGATTTAGTAAAAACCTAATAAGGATGCATGAAGAAGAGGTAATGTTTTTCAATGAGCATCTTTATTTTATATCTTCCTCTACTTCCTTAAATTATTTTGAAACATTATGATATAATAACCTCAATATATTCCATATAATGGGTTTTTTAATCTAATATAATTACTCTCAACCAACATCACTTCCATCAAATGGGTTGTGAAATCATTATTCATATGTACTGTGTAAAACCGCCTCACGAACTGATTTCATTCATTTTTTTTCATTTCTAGCTATAAGGGCTGTAAATAATGATGTATTTTGAGTTTCCATGTGATAATTATAATATTATAAGTATTCTGGTAATATTATATCACAAATAGCTCTTTTGTGACTAATATGATTTCAATGGTGTGTATGGTGGACTACCACCTCATAAAGCGATGTGATTCGTTCAGGCTTTACAATGATTGTCAAATGGAAAATGTTAATGATTATACATGATATACATGAAATAATTATGATATTAGTTAAATATTTATCATTTTTAATTTTATATATATATATATATCATTTTATTTCTTACATTTTCACTCAATGAATGATAATAATGTCTCTTATGTATGTGTGGACTACCATCTTCACGAAGTGATGTGAATATCTATTCATCACCGAACCATATATATGATATGAATTAACATATTTAAAGAAATATTTTGTATTTATGGTATTATTATAATTATTTAAATATAATATATTACTTACATCCTTTCTGTAATTATCATTTAAAAATGTAAACTTTACACATGCATATGTACATCCTACTTTCTAAATGATTGTAACATACTATATATATCAAAACAATATTTAATTAGTGGTATTTGTATTATATATTTTTTATAAATATAATAATTATTTTTGAATTATTATTCTATAATTTATTTATCAACTAATAATGTAATAATAATGAAAATCAAAAATCAAAACATATATGAAAAAATTGGTTATTACCCAAAGTGTGACATTATCGTTGAATGGTAAAAAAATGTAATAAAAGGATTTAAGTAAATTGTGTATGGTATTTTATATATTATTATTATTATTTAATAAATTTATACTAAACATATGAGTATTGAATTAGTGTAAATAAATTTGAGACTTTCAGTAATGTGATTTCAAGTATCTTTTATTTCAGGATTATATATAAAAATTCACAACTAATTTATTATTTTGATGTATATACTACCAATATTAATTTTTAAACAATTAATCAAACTGTTTTCACGATATTTAAAGTCTAATTTTATTATATTATTTATTGGGACTTACGATTCAAAACATTACTATGTTTTATGGTATTTTCATCTCACTTTTTTCTAGGGAGAGAATCATTCCCTATTAACCAAAAATTTCGTTTATCTGGTAGGTATACTACACATTAATTTATTATATAATTATCATAATACTAGTTATTTTTGATTTACATATACATTTTTTTATCACTCTTTCATGGGGTTTAATAATAAAAGTTATCAATGCAGTAAGGGATTTTTAACTCAATTTTCCATCTTTGAGACATATCTCATGTTATGAATATATATTTTTTGGAGTTGTATATACATACCCTTTGAAATGTAATATATGAAAGTTTATGTTTCATTTATTGATATTAATTCATAGTTATTAAATTTCATGGTTACCAAAGTTGTAAATGTTTTATATAAGAATATCATCATCCACTGGTATTTTTTATGATTATGTTTTTGATAATAAAATATTATTATACATATTGAAAGAAACTAATGAATATTCATATCCCATTTTTATGTCTTGATAATAAATTTTTACATTAATATTTCACTCTTTATTTACACAATATTTCAAAATTAAATTGTTTAAGAAAAATCATCTTTTCAGTCGAAAACCTTTTCTTCCAAACCTATGTTTTTTAAAAATATTTTCATAAAAGGTTAACTATTCTCCTACATTTTGAAAATATAATTCCACCCATGTTATTCATTAAAAAATTGTATTTAAAGTAATATTCATGAAACATTCTAAAAAAATTATGGTTTTTATTTTAACTAAAAATTAAAATAAATCATTATTTAAACATGTATGGTGTGAAGAATACCTTAAATACTAATGAAAATTATTTTATTTGAATAATAATTCATATGTTTGCATGGTTAATTTCAAATAAAATTACCTTCTAAATTTCTTATCATTTATAAATTGAATTTAAATGGAATATATTTTCCTAAATAAATGTCCCAAGTAATCGTTCAAAATTATTTTCCCTATAAGATGAAATCTATCTATGTTACCTATGATTTCATGGGGATATGAAATAAGGTTCCCATTCTTACAAATTCTAGGAATGGTTTATTTTGGAAAAAAAATTAATCTTGTATATCATTCGCTGGTTATTCTATTTATTAATTATTATATAAACCACTTCTTTTTCAGGGGTAATTCTATAATTTAATGATCTAATGATTATGAAACATGTCTCTTTTCCCAAGGTTATGATATAAGAAACATTTATGAAACTGATTTCATTTTATCTATTATAATATGATTAATGTGTTATGATATTCTCGTTTATATACGTATGATTTTTCATTATGTGATGGGTGATACCTATAAATACCTATAATGCATGGGGTAAAAGTTTATATCTGAGGAGAGAGACAGAACTAGAATTGGGAGTAAATTGGGTTAAGTACAATAGGTCTGGAATAGGGATTGATCATTGTTCAGCACAACAGGGCTATATTGGGGAGTAAACATGGTTCAGTAAGATATAGATGGAATGAGTTTTTAACCTGGTTTTTGGTAATTTAATTTTTATGTTATGATGGTTTATGAGTGAACATTGACAATAATGATTCTATAGGGAGTGAATCAATTCAAATATTTTAGCTTTGGCAGTGATCCAAGACTAATTTAGAAAGGATTTTCTATACTTATATGTATGTCACAATTCTATGTATTATTCCAATGATATTCTATCAAGGATCATGTTCTTAGAGTCCTTTGTGATTCATTTATTATGAACGGCCAATATCTACTCCATGAATAATGATTATGATCTTTCATAGGTAGGGAATAGTTTTAAAACATTATTTTCATATTCTCATACCCTTATTATCATTTTATGGTTATATATCCCCTTTGATTACACTATTGAGCATCAAATCTCACCATTTCTTATGTTTCCTTTCCCCGAGCTATGAATAAATGATTTTAACTAGGTGTACTAAAGAGGAAGATAATTGTGGGATATATTAAAGATCATTCAACAATTAAAAATATTGTGTTTTGGGTATCCGAATTCAATAAACTATTATGGTCTTTAGAAATGTGTTTGTGTAATGTAATGAATATTCATATAAAAAGATATAATATCCACATATGATATACCTGCCTGAATGGCCCGAAGGCCTTCATTTTTATTGATTTTTAATAACCCCCCTTTCAAGGGCTGAGTGGGAACCCTTACAAGGCCCATAGGCTCAGAGATTACATGGCCTGTAGGCTTAAGAGATTACATGACCCGAAGGTATTAAGGAATTCAACCAGACTATATCAAGGAACTGCCCCACCCCAGCATCTGTATCTTTATAGTAGCTCTCCACTGTTGTATGACCGTCTAGCTAGGATTCCCATGTAAGCACAGGCTGGTACCAATGGCATAGTCATACCCTCTCATTCAGACAATCCATTTGGCTCTACTCTGGTGAGTGCACCTACTCTGAATCCTCTTCTAGGGTTGATCCTTTTTTGTAGTGTGTCTGGGGCCTCCATTGATGTGTCCCTAAGGCCTTGTGTTGTCCATAAAGCCTTAAGGTTTCCCAAAGGCCTTTAGAATCAACTGGCCTGAAGGCCTTGGGTGGCCCGAAAGCCTTGCAGGACCCGAGGACCAAACCATTGGCCCGGAGGCCCAGATGGATGAATAGTTTCGGCTGCTACAGTACCGAACAGTGCCGACTATAGTTCCTGCTACAATACTTCTATAGTATATGTTGCTCTAGAAAAGTTATACCTACTTCCAAAGTCCTTGAAAACACCATATTAATCTAGACATAGCAGGGAAATTCAACAAGACAATATTCTTTAATAAACACCATATTTGACAATCACATGGGTTATAATTTGGAAATTCATGAATTATTTATGAACTATCAAGAAGGATTAAAATATATGATGACTATAAATTATTTACAATAAAACTATGATTAAATATATTAAATATAATTTGTCTTTATTTATACCACCTAAAATATTTTTCAAACAATTTGTTTTTCTATTCTGAAAAGTGTTTCCACACTACGATTTCTATTTTAACATAATTTCACGAAATGGAAGAAACAATATTAACATTTAATGTGATATATTATTTTATGATGAGAATCTAGATGGTATGATGAATAGGGTAAATTATTTTTTTGTTATTAGTAATCAGTTTTCAAGAAACATGGTTAATAATGTATACCTTAAACGACACTCAAACTCACCATATAAGAGAAGGAGATGATTTTATGAGAGATCAGGTGATGGTAACCATGGATGAAAGAATATTTATCTTTCTATATGTAAATAATGTGGAAATAAGTTACCAAATGAATATATTAGAGAAACAAGAATAGTTTTTGATTGTAGAAAAGAGGGACATAATGTAAGTAACTACAAAAGAAAAATGAAAAGTTCAGTTAATGCACTGGATGGGAATAATGTCATTTCTATGATACCATTAACTGCTGATTATTTTAAATGTGGAAAATATTTAAATTATAAATATCCAAGAGAGAAATATCTTGATGAAAATCAAAATTGTGGTATTAGTAATCATTGCACTACTGATGAAAAAGAAACCATGAATGATGTGTAAAATGAATTAAGCATTACAGAATATGATGAGTTAGACTGGCTAATGGATTATATATGAGGTGGAATAATTGAATTACTAAATATTATAATTCATTAATTATCAAATATATATATATATATATATTGGTATAAGGTTTTTGTTAAGGATTTTCATGAATATGTTGAATGGTATTGATGACTTAGAAAAGTGATTTAATATAAAGGTTGTTATTTTTTTTAAAACACATGATTATGGGAAGGAAACCATTAATATGTTCCTCATGTTCAGAAAATAATGTTTAGTTTGGATAAAGAGATGATTGATATGGATAATGTAAAATAAATAGTACTGATGACCTCATAACTAAAATAATACTTCATCATTATGTAATTTGTGTTACCATTCTTTGAATTAACTTTGTTTTTGAATATATGGAATAAATTAAATAATTAGTGGTTTTATTCCGGGAATTAATGATAATTTATATTCAAATTAAGGTTTTATGATAATTCGTGTTATTATGATATTTCTGGAGAATACATGATTAAGGTATTCACATGTTTGGTAAGTGATATATTGGTGACACTTTATGGGGTATTTGAGGTCAATGATAATTTTATTTTGGAAACTTAGTAAAGTTATTTAATGTTTTTTTTATTATAATATTTTTGATTCTTTATAAGTTTAATCATTTATTAAATGATTTATGTTTAATTTTGGAATTGGTTTTAAATATAGCCTTTTTTACTTCAACATATGATGATTTATCCATATTAGACAACTAGTGTTAAATTTATTTTTCCCTAGAGATACTAGAAATGAGTTATAATTATATTATGGATATTATGATACAATTGTTCTTCAGGCATACAAAATTTACAATCATTTTTTGGAGTAACAGTTTAAATGAAATTGATCAGGGTATTACTAAAGAGGAAGATAGTTCTTATAAAATTAAATTAATCAAGAAACTATATCTTCTCATGAAAATTATTGAAATAAAATTTTCTTTTATTATCCCTATTTTTATAATATCAAAAACCATTTTCACACCACTTTTTTCATGTATGTATGGTTATTAAACTATTTTGGATTACCATCTTTGTTGTAATCAATGGTCTCTATCACTCACCATTAATATTTGGGTGTTATTTTTCTCTTCTATGTCCATCTTTTCACATCACACATGTGTTCTCCTATATGGAAACCTAGTATGTGTTATTCTAGAAGAAATATGGTAATAAATTTTTCTATTTAAATGGTATGTTTGATGAAACCTCATTTCAACGTGGGTTTTTATAAAGTAATTTTTAAAATGTTAAACCTTTCATGATTGAGATCAATTTTAAGGGTGAAAATCTTTTTAAAGGGGGTAGAGTGTAACACCGAGGAATTTTTTTTTAAAAATATTAAATTAATTTAACATTTAGGATGATTTTTTTACATTCAATAATAATTTATACATAACAAAACACAACATTGATTTTTGCTTCAGTTTTGTGCAATAATGAATATTTCTTTCATTCTAAGAAATAATGAGTTTAAATGAAATTAGATATATAATTAAAATATTATTACTATAGTTATCACATAGAAGTTGGGATGATGTTTATGAATAATATAAAATAAATTATGAAAATAGGGTTTACATATGTATATAAAATTAATTTTTTCCATCAATATATTAGAAATGGAAATAAAACCTTTTTCAAAATAAAAGGACATCTTTCTATGGAATACTATTTTTGTGCACAGAAGTGTGTTTTATATCAATAAATTCACCAAATTAATTTTTGTAAAATATTATAATTATATTTATGTATTATATATTCAAAAAAGGTTTAATATTTATCTTATGTGTTTTAAAGAAATTAAATATGAATAAATCCCATTTTATACTTAGAACTATATTTTTCTAAAAACTTGTTTTTCGTATTTTTTCCCACTTATAATAAAATTAATTTTTGAAACTTTTAGAAAAATATTTTTAAAAAATAAAATTCTTTTTTTAAATTATAATTTCAATGTTATCTTATGGTGATGTTTTATTTATTTTTTTAAAAAAAATCATTTTTTTGGTTAATATTGAATAATTCTAAATTTTAATTAAAAACATCATTCTTTTTTAATTTATTTATATTGTTAAATTATATTGTTAATTGGTAAAACGAAATATTATTTAATTTTTTAAAAATTAAACTAATTCTTGTCATTGTAATCATTTTCGTGTTGATTTCTATTTATAAAGACATTTCAAACATTTTATTTTTTATCTTTAAAAACCTTCTTTCTCATCACGTCTATGACGTTAATTTTAAATTAAAAATTTCCACTCCCATGAATGTAATTTGGGAAAAGTATTCCCTATTTATAATCGAAATAAATTTTAATTTCAAATAAGATCAACTTGATTTTTTAATAGAGTGACTATTGAATCCATAAATATTTAATTTCCCCTCTAATAGAAAAAATGGGTTTACAAGGGGTCAACTAAAATGATAATAATAATAAAACAAATAAATTTTTCTAAAAACAATTATATGGAAATATTTTTTTAATTACACCTTTAATATTCTAAAATTTCTAAATTCTTACCCTCATCCCATATGAAAAACATGGGAGTACTTATTTCAATTCAAAAAAAACAATGTGTGTTCACTCCACCACTTATAAAAGGTCACCCACCTTCCTATCTTCATCACACATTCAACCCTATTTTTTTAGGCCTAGTAAAACACAACTAACATTAAAAATTATTTCATGTCATCTTATAAGCCTTAAGTTTGTACATAATGATATCCTATGATAGATTTACTACAAACCTAAGGGGGATACCAGAAGAAGAGGTATTGTTCCTCAACAAGCATCATTGTTTAATTTATTTACCCACATCCTCCAATTATATTAAACAATTATGAAACAATAACCACAATATATTACACATATTTGTATATAGTAATAAAAAAATCATTAAATACAACCTCCCCCAAATCCATCAAATGGGTTACGAAACCATCGTGTGTATGTACAGTGAACTACCGCCTCATGAATCGATGTCATTAATTTTCCATTTCGGCCTCTAATGGTTGTAAATAAAGATGAATTTATTGTCCATATATTATATTTTTGATATTTATACACTTTTTGAATTATTAAATCCCACTTAACTTTATTATTTCTATTTTTAAATATGATATTTTCACTTGTTTGTATGGAAAACTACCTCCTCGCAAAGGGATGTGATTTATTCATGATTTACATAGAGGGTGATAAGGGTAAAGTTAATGTTTATTTGTGATCTACATAAAAAATATATAATACTTACTACATATTTATTAATCTGATAAAATAATATATATATATATATCATTTTATTTCATACCATTTCACTCAATGAAAGATACTAATGTCATGCAGGTTTTTTTCGACTACCGCCTCCACGAAGCGATGTGACTCTATTATCATAACCACCCCATATTTTTTATATTTATAAATATATTAAAAGAAATAATATGTTTAATCTGATATTATTATTATTATATAAATATAATTTATTACTTTCCTATTTTATATAACAATCATTGAAAAATCAAAACATTATTCATGCTAACATATAGCCTACCGTCTCTATGATCATAGTGTACCACATTTCTCAAACCCACCATTATATATTTTTTAAAGATAATATTTTAATTATATAGATAATTATTATCTCATGATTATTATTTTAATGTGATGTAACCATGATCAATGTAATATGACTAAACATAAAAAATCAAAACATGTAGGAAAAAATGGGGTTTTACAAGAAGTGACTTTCAATTAGAATTGTTGATAAAAAGGTAATAAAAGGAAATAAGTAAATCATATAAATTATGATATATATCAATATGTTTATATAATAAATCTAAAATAAACTTACATTTATTATGAAGTAGATTCAAACAAGTTCAAAGGAATTCAATACATTTTGTGACTGGAATTCTTATTTCTATTTTTATTACTAATAGACATACGAAACTTCACCACTCGTTTCATTTGGGTGGTGTATATAAATCCAGTTTTATAATTAAAACCATTAATTTTATGATATTTAATATTTAATTTGATGGTATTATTTCTTGGCTCTTATGGTTAAAAATATTACTAAATTAGTAAGGGATTTCCGTCTCACATTTTACTTCCACAAGACACATGCCAAATTCACACCCTACTTTACTTTATGTGGTGTGTATACTATCCATTAATGTATTTTATGTTTCATATACTGAAATATTGTGGGATTTAAATATCAATTTTACTATCTCTCTTTCATTTGGTTTAATATTAAAACCATACCTAATGGATAAGGGGTATTTGTCTCAATATGCCCTTTTGATTCATACGGCATGTTATGACACAATATTTTTATATGAGGTGTATATATATCCTCTTTATCATGAAATATAATGAATTATTTTATCCTAATGATATATTTTGCTACTTTAAATGATATACCTTTATGGTATTACATTTCAAAGTCACCAAAGTGGTACATATTTAAAGTAACAATATTATTAATTATCGGTATTGTTAATGAGTATGTTTCCCATGATAAAATATTTCAATCCATATCTCAAGAAACAAATGAATTATCGTAACCTATTATAATATCTTTTGAATACATTTTTTCAATACATTTCACCCTCTTTATTTTCTTAATATCTCAAAAACAATTTTTTTTAGAAAATTCACCTTTTTGGTCAAAACCCCTCTTTTTCAAAATCATATTTTCTAAAAAATCTAATAAATTTAATGATATTTCAAAATATTTAGTGATATTATTATCCTTAATGATAATTTTAATGGTGTTTTATTGGTATTTCCACTCAAAGAAAATATATGACCTTTTTTCAACAAACCATTTAATTCTCCTCTGATTATTCATGACAATTTTCTAGTATTAATACCATTTTTTCAATCTTTTGTACTCGAAATAATTTAAAAAATGTTAGTTTTTAAAACATGACTTCTTTCTCCCTTTAGTCGTAGATCCTATCTTCCAATAAAAATTATGTTTTATTCAAATTCTTTTAAAAAAATTTGTAAATACATTTTAAACCTTTTTGTCTTTTACACATCTTTTCTAAGGAATATTTTTCTCTCTTTCCCAAAAATGATTTTTTTCAAACCTTTTTAACTTGAAAAAGAAATTCTATTTCTCCTCATATGTCATGTACATAATTTTCCACCATCATTTCCATGAATATTCTTATATAAGTTTAAAAGGTATATTTTTAATTAAAATATTTTTAAAAGATATTTTAAACAAAAAAATATTTCCAAAAGGGTTTTTCAACGAAAGTAATATTTTCCACAATAATTTATTTGAAATATCTTTTTATTCAATTTATATTAATCAACAACAACATCCATTTATTTGATTATACATATGATTTATTATATTAATACCATCCTTATTATTCCTCTGGGTGGTTTATTATTGATTTGGCCAAGGATAGTATCAATATTCACATCCTTGATTCATTTTCTAGTCCACTTGAAATATTCAATCTCATATGATAATTGAACATTTAATTTTCCACTAAATTATCCATTTCATCGATCAAATAAATTATTATTTCCTAAATCAAATACCATTTTACATATAGTGTCTAATTTTATAATATTTCATTATTTGTGGAAATGTTGATAATTCTCTATTATTTATTATATATAGATTTTTGAAAATGAATATTGTTTATTGATAGTATTTCATTAGTTAGCCTCTTCATATCCCTTTAATAGTTATCTATATGCTCCATGAGTTATACTAGTTATTCCTTATTGGGAAGATCTTTATCTATTGTTATAACATCTAAATTTAGTACATGTGAAGGATCAATTAATACATCTATAGGTGAGATACTTATAACACATGATAAAATTAAGTGATGTTTTATGGCAGCTTCATGTAATAAGATATAGTCCCTACTCTATTGAGAATCTCAAAGGGACCAATATATAAAGGTATATTATTTCCCTTATTATTGAATCTCATAACCTTATTAAATTGATAATATTATATTAATATCTTCACAATGAATTATAATTCCAAATCTCACATACCATTGTTAGAAAATGTCTTTTATCGATTATGAGATGCCTTCATGTCCATCTGAATGGATCTAACATTATCTTTCATTTACTCATCTAGATTGGTTCCCAAAAAGTTTCATTATCTTAGATAATCATGTGACTTTAGAGTTACAAACTTCCCTCTATGTAATGCATCATGAGGATCTATCTGAATTCTAGAGTGAATGCTTTTGTTATATGATATCTTAAAAATAGGGAGGTGTTGAACCCAGCCACATTTAAAATCTAATAAAAATAATATTTTTATATCATATAGCATTTGCATTGTTATCTCATACTGATAATTTTTCTGAGGAAGATATGTTGTATTGAAACACAACACTTTTTCCAAATCATTTTACACACTTATCCATAACATCATGGTAAACACCTGGGTTTGAATGGTTTTATTATAAAGATTTACAATTCAGTTTATTAGATGATAATGAAAAACATGTAGAAAAAATACATTTATTTGAGTAATAGAAATTTTAATCATTAAATTATGTCATAAAAATATAATGATTATATCATAAAAAATGATAATTATATTTTTATTTAGTAAAACTTTTATATATATTTCATAATATGGTTATTCATATTCATACCCACCAATCCAACTACTATTTTATAAAATTTTACTATATCACTCATCTATTTAGTCTCAGGTTTATTTGTATATAAAGTACTCAAAAACATTAGTTTTATTTCTGTGTAAATAAATATAATATCATGGGGAGTAACATAACAGATTATTTCTCAAATTTTTATCATTACTTAGTGATTTTGAGAGCACAATACAACTATAACCAGCCAATAACATCATCTTCTCTTTATCAAGGTATTTATTATTTTCTCTTATTACAAAAATTTTAGGTAGTCTCACTAGAAGTATCCTTAAATCCTACACTCATAGCTTGTCAATTATGAAATATTTTTATATTTACTATAGTTACATATCTTACTAGTCTTTTTTTCATCATTTGGATTTTCTCACTGGGGTTGCTTCATATTTTCTATCATTATTTTAATATATTTATAAACTGAATCAATAAATATAGATAATCCATTTTCACCCATTTCAATAATTTTGATTTAAAATATTTTATGGAGAAATTTTATCTGTTAAATAATTTTTTTCTTTGTTGTTACTTATTCGAAAAACTATTATCTTCAAAATATATAGAAGAAATAAAACTATAAGTTCATTTAAATTATAGCCTAAAAAATTATTACTATGAGAAATCACAAGTTTCTTTGAATTCCACATTTTACATAGTAATATCAACACCAATTCATACAATACAATATTTGTAAGTGTAACATCCTAAGTAAATAATGAGTAAAAAATTTTCTTTTTTTTATAAATTTTTTAATTAAATATTAATTTTAATTTAAAGGGGATTTTATGTTCGATAACATACCCGATACGAAACAACGGGTTTCTATGAAATCTTACATTGCACGCTAATAATATAATATTATTATTTTAAATGGTAGTAAACTCCTAAACATTGTATTGGAGGGAATGAAAAAAAACTAACTGAAATATGATTATACATTTTTGTTAAATTTATTTACATTTATGCAATAAAATTTAGAGGCTTAAAATGTGAATGAATCTAATTTTAAGCATAATTTACATTAAAAGGTCTATTTGGGGTCTTTTAATGGTGAACCCTCTTTAAATGTAGTTTTGTTCACTTTAATACATTCTATTTGTACAAATAACATTATTCTTTATAATGGGAACATCAAAATTTACTTTGTGTAAATTTTTGGGATTTTTCAGATAAAGTTCATTTTTTTAATGAATAGTGAAAAATATTGTATTTTAATTCAAACTGCCTTTTAATATAATTTATTTATATGGTTATATTATCTTTTTAATTGGTTTTAAAGTGTAATTAGAATATAGTTTTACCATTTAATCCAATATTGGTCATTAGAATAAATTTTACATTGAAATTTGACATAAGAAAGTGTCAATCTTTTGATAGATATAGTTTCTTAAAAACACACTATTTGTTTTGACAACAAGAATTAATTTTAAATTAATTGATGATAATTATATGTTTTGAATTTGGTAAAATAGAAATCATTTTAGAATTTTGAATACCAAATATAGCTTAGGCATAATTTTTGGTATTTTTCTGAAAATCTTCAACTTTTGATGAATAGTGAAACCACTTAGAAGTAGTCATCAAAACTGACTTTTTCATTTAAGTGAAATTTTTCCACTTCTGGGAATTGAATTTAAAAAATCTGACATACATGGTTATTACCAGTAAGTAAAACGTGGTTCAAAGAGATGAAAATAATTTTTGATGAATAGTCACTTTTGACTTTTATTTACCGCGGTTAAAAGGTAAATAGGGTAATTCAAGGTAAAAAGGATATTATAACTATTCAAAATTACCTTAACACTTGTTCTAACCTTATTGGATGAGTCATGGCCGACCATGGGCATCCTTGGGTCGATCTTGGGACCCCATGGAGCCACTTATGAGTGATAATGACACTTTAGATTAATTAACTTAAAGTAAAGGCAAAAATGAAGTAAACAAATATCTTTTAGTAAATAAATTTTTACATATGGTTATATAAGTTGTCTTTTCGACTATAAATATTCATTGGAAATATAAAAAGATTTTCCACATCTAATGGGTGAAGAACATTCTGTTTCTGTGGATGGCAAACTAACGCCTCACGAAACGATGATTGTTCAACTATCTCCTACCGCCTCTCATGGTGGCCATTATGATGGAACTATATTTATATATGATATATATATTTATATATATATTATTTTTATGTTTTCTTTATGCTTCTTTATTTTTCATTTATATCATACCTTTATGGTTTCCATTACGGGTAAACGCGATAATTTCATTTGAGGAAATGCGGACTACCACCCCCTCAAAGTGATATGACTCATTAATTCCATATGTGGGATGTAAAAAGGATGGAGTTAATGATATTATATATGATATTATTCTGTAATTATAATATACCTACGTATAATTATTTTTTAAAAGGAAATAGAATTGGGAGTAGCGTTCATTCTTACGTACGGCTTACCGTCTCCATGAACGGTGCATTTCATTTCTTACCTCTAAATATTATTTAATATTATAAATATATATATACTGGATATATATGATATATATGATATATAAAAAATGAATATCATTCTGGAGATAATAGACTGCTGACCACAAGGACAACTTGTAATTATAGGAAGTCCATTCTTGACTCAAGTATGAAATATCGACCAATTGACCATTATTAACTTAAATGATTGTGTAATGTTTATAACATGGTAATAAGTGATTTAAAAAGAATAATAAAGATGAAAAAGGTTCTTAATCAAGTATAAATTAACTTTATTTTATTATTCAGGAAGAACAAGGAACATACGAGTCATGTCGGACACGAGGTAAGGGATTTCTTATCTCACTTTTAATTCCGTGAGACTTCCATTGTTCACCACTTATTTATTGCACGTGGTGTACTGTGTACTCCCATTTGATATATATTATTATTATTATATTTAGATTCATGGGATTCTATGATTCATTAGGTGTTTATTAACTTTTTGTCATACGACTCAATTGATTACAACGTGGTAAGGGGTTTTCATCTCACATTTTATTCCAGTGAGACTGATCCTATATTTACAAGGTGATTTAAATCCTTCTGAGTTTTGTGTTTCAATATTAGTTTTCATTATTTTGATGAATTTTAAGGACAATTGTATATTGAGTGGTCTTTGTTGAACTTTGGGTATTGTTTGAAAAATTTTGGAGATTAGGAGAAGTTTTTATTTTTTTAACGGATTATCCTTTTGGGGGATTATATGATATCGTACTAACCATTTTGTTTTTAGGTAATATATAAATAAAAGGGAAATATATAGTTCATATTTTTTGGGTTATGTGATTCTCTATAAGTTTATTATAACACTTTTAATGTGAACAAGTCATCCTGAATACTCATCGTTTGGAGGAAATATGAGTTTGTGTTAGAAATCTAGTAAAGGATGAAAGTCTACATGACAAGTAAGTATGTTTCCTTATGTTTTTAGTTAAGCTCATAAATATATTCCCCAATGAAAAGTAACTTAAAACAAAAAAATTATATTATCTTTCCCTACTGGGAAATCATAGACTATTTAACCCATCACAAATTTGTGTTTTTTTGGTGGTTGACAATCTCCTAATCATGTTTTCTATCACTCTCCATCAGAACATGATGGTTTTTTTCTCTTCCATATCCATGTTTTCATGGAATTATAGTATATGTTATCTAGAGTGGCATTTTTACTTCTCTTTCTTTCTTTTAAAGTGATATATTTATTGAATCTTTTTCCAATGTGGGACATTCAATTATGTTTCCAAGCACAGTTTTAAAATTGCAAGGATGCAATTTCCAAAAGGGGGGAAGGATGTGACATCCTAAGTAAATAATTAGTAAGACATTTTCATATTTACTAATATTTTTTAATTAAATATTAATTTTACTTCAAAGGGGATTCTATGTTCGATAGTGTACCCGATATGCAACAATGGGTTTCTTTGAAATCTTTTGTTGCACACTAATAATATAATATTATTATTTTAAATGGTAGTTAACTCCTAACCATTGTATTGGAGGGGATGAAAAAAACTAACTAAAATATTATTATACATGTTTTTTAAATGTATTTACATTTATCCAAAAAAAGTTTGAGGCTTAAAATGTGAATGAATCTAATTTTAAGCATAATTTACATTAAAATGTCGATTTACCGCCTTTTAATGGAGAACCCTCTTTAAAAATAGCTTTGGTCACTTTGATACATTAAATTTTACCAAATAAAATCCTTCTTTAGAATGGGGACATTAAAAGTTACATTGTGAAAAAATTTTGGAATTTTTCTGATAAAGTTCATTTTTTAATGAATAGTGAAACATATTGTATTTTAATTCAAAACTGCCTTTTAATCTAATTTATTTCTATTGTTAGATTATCTTTTTAATTGGTTTTAAAGTTTAATTAGAATATTTGATTACCATTTAATCCAATTTTGGTCATTGTAATTAATTTCACATTGAAATTGGACATAAGCAAGTGTCAAAATTTTGATAGATATTGTTTCTTAAAAACACGCTATTTGCTTTGACAACGGAAATTAATTTTAAATTAGTTAATGAAAATTCTATGTTTTTAATTTGGTAAAATAGACATAATTTTTTAATTTGGAATACCAAATATATCTTCGGGTGAATTTTTGGTATTTTTCTGAAATACTTAAATTTTTTATGAATAGTGAAACCACTTAGTAGTAGTTAAAAAAACTGACTTTTTCATTTAAATGAAATTTTACCGCTTCTGTGAATTGAATTTCAAAAATATGACATACATGTTTTTTATTAGTGAGTAAAATGTGGTTCAAAGGGATGAAAATAATATTTGATGAATAGAAACTTTTGACTTTTATTTACCGCGGTTAAAAGGTAAATAGGGTAATTCAATGTAAAAAGGATATTATAATTATTCAAAATTACTTTAACACTTGTCCTAAACTAATTGGAGGAGTTATTTATGACGATGGGAATCCTTGGAAAGATTTTTTGACCCCATGGAGACACTTATGAGTGATAATGACACTTTAGATTAATTATCTTAAAGTAAAGGAAAAAATGACAATCAAATATATTTCAGTTAATAAATTTTTACATTGGGTTACATAAGTTATATTTTAGACTACAAATATTAATTGGAAATATAAAAATATTTCCTAAATCATATAAGTTGTTTTATAGTTTTTAGACATCAAATAAATAAAATTGTTTATGACATAATAATAATGTAGTGTTTACCTCATTAATGAATGATTTAAATAAATATGATTATAAAGACTAAAATAATATCCAAAACCATTCCAATTCATGTTGGATGATTTTATTTAGAATATGAGTCATCTTTTATTAGAATATAATTTTTTTTGAACCTTTTGAAATGGAAGATAATTTTATAATAAAATAATTTTTCACACTTTCCAAAAGAGCCCCTCCTCTCCCTTATAAAAGGAGACCACTTCTAACCAATTCCTCACACCTCTCAAGCCTTTTGGCTCATCTAAACTCTACCCAATTAATCTTCCTATATCCCTATCATCCTACTAGAATCATTACCTAAGGCATAAGTCACTTCAAGAATTCCTTTTGGTTCAAACCAAAGGGAGTTACCCAAATCAAAGGTAACAGTTTCACTTAACTTCTTTTCTTTTATTTTACTTATACAACCCCTAAACTCTTTTTATTCATTTATTTTATAACATATCCAGTATACTATATATACTAGGATGTTGTTATAAGGACCTATACTAAATCCTTACTTAATCATGAGTTATTTCAAGAATACACGTTGAGGATCTTTTCAGGTTTAGAGTTTTAGAGAATTAGATCATAAATCATGCCTTATATTCCACATTTATACAAAGTGGTTACATAAAAGATATTACTCATTTATCCCATAAATGGAAACATATTTAAAATAAAACATGGATTCTTTCCTCACACTTCCTTGACACTATCATCACATCATGTACCTTTCCCTTGACCTGTGGAAAACATTTCAAAAACATGGGATGAGCATAAAAAGCTCATTAAGGGATATAAAAGTACGGAATGAAAACATTAGTCCATGTATACATAAGAATTGATGAAATCATACTTTACTCATAAAACATAACAACTTTATCATACCTCATGAAATCATAAGATTTATGAATAACTCATAGAAATCATAAGACATAAAGGTAACTTGAGGCATTCATAACATTCTTAGGTAGGGAGTAACCCTCATGGTTACGTTTGGAATACCCATCCCAGTATATTCCCTAAATATCTTCGTAGAAACCTTAACATTTAACCCCTTCGCATTACCCAATGTGTTGGAGAGCTATATCGGGATCACCCACCCTTAGTTTATCACGGAACCACCCGTCTTCATAACAATTCCCAAGAACCATAACATAATCGTATCACATAAAACATGCATAAATGAAACATAACACTTCCACATTTCAATCACAAGATATCAATAAAACACATTGATATAATAAAAACATTATGAAAACCATTTTCAATACAAAAATAAAAGAAAAGTAAAGCATGGTATTTATTTTTCATTTAAAAAATGTTATGGCTTTTAGAGGAAGTCGAAACTCAAATAATGGCCAGGGTGGTGGAGAATTCGTTGTCGCCGCATACGTACGATAAAAAAACATTCCTTTTGTCATTTAGTAAATTTATTCATATAAAAAAGATTCCTTTTTAATAGACTTAAAAGTCAATTGGGTTTATACACCGTATAAAATAAAGTTGTGTATAAAACAAAATATGCCTCAATGAAAGGAGATTGAGATGAAGTCCCTTACCTCGTATCTAACTTGACTCGATCGTTCTTTAATATTCTGAATAATAAAAGTGAATTAATTTATACTTGATTAATATCCTTTTTCAAGTTCATTATTCCTTTTATATCACTTATTACCATGTTATGAACACTATGTAATTATTTAAGTTAATAACGGTCATTCTGTCAATCATTGGTACTTGAGTCAAAAATAAACTCCTTATAATTACAAGTTGTTCATGTGGTAAAATAGCCGTTATATCTAGAATTATATTCATGATGTAGATATCATATATATCATATATATACAGTATATACATGAATTTATATTATTACATAACATTTAGAGGTAAGAAATGAAATGCACCGTTCATGGAGACGATAAGCCTTACGTGTGCATGAACGCTACTTTCATTTCTATTTCATATTTAATGGAATTAAATCACAATGATATAGAGGTATACTATAATTCTAGTATAATATCATATATAATATCATTAACTCCATCCTTTATACATCTGACATATGACATTAACGAATCAAATCACTTTGAGGGGGCGGTAGTCCACACTTCCTAAAATGAAGATATCGCGTATACCCATAATGGAAACCATAAAGGTATGTCATAAATGAAAAATACAGAAGCATAAGGAAAACGTAAAAATAATATATATCATATATTAATATAGTGACATCTTAATGGCCACCATGAAAGATGTTAAAAGAAGATTGAACAATCATCGTTTCGTGAGGCAGAAATTCACCATCCACAGAAATAGTTTCTTCTTTAACCATTAGACGAAGGTGTGTGTAAGTTTAGCTCTAATAAATCACATAAAAACATCCTACTATATTGAGGATACTGTTTTTGTTACAAAATAAATGAATAAAAATATTTCAGGGGGTTGGAGAAGCAAAATAAAGCAAAATAACATTAGAGAAGACTTTACCTTTAAATCGGGTAACTCCTCTTGGTTTGTAACAAAAGGGTTTCTTGAAAAACTTTCTACCAAAGGTATGGCTTCTAGGATAAAGATAGGGATGTGGAGAGATAAATTAGAAGATCTTGGCCGATCCAATGGCTTAAGAGGTGTGGGTAAGGAGGTAGAGGTGGGGGCCTTTTATAAGAGGGAGGAGGGGCACTCTTGGAAATCCAACAAATGTTACTCTATTTTAAAATGATTTTTGGATTTAAAGGGTCCCACATTGATATATTTAAAAGATAAGGTGATAAGGGTTAGAAATATACTCATCCAATAGGTTTTTGACAAGTCTAAGTCTTTGATTTTACATTATATTTTCATTTTATTTAAATCTTTCATTAATGAGATAATCGCTGCATCATCATGATGTCATAAATAAACTAATTTATATAATGTATAAAAATTATAAAAAAAATACAATGATGTAGGAAATATTTTTATCTTTCCAATTAGTATTTATAGTCTAAGAGATCATTTACACAGACAAAACTAAAATTGTTTTACTTATGTATTATATACTTTGTGATATTCTCCTTTCTTTAAAAATAAAATGATAATGTGTCACATTCATCCAAAAGTGATTCAATGGGGTCCCAAAGTTTGGAAAAAGGCATACCATGGTCAGCCATGACACAACCAGTATCATTATGACACATTTTGGGGTAATTTGTTATTATTATGATATTATTTTATTATCCTTAACTACCCGATTACTAATTAATCACGATAATTAAAGATAATTACCGGCATTACTATTCATAATGTCCAAAAACAAAAGAGTCCTAATTACATAATTTAGAACTTATGATTCAAAATATGGAATCCATTTTACCAAATTACAAACATAGAAATTGCAATAATTAATTTAAAAATAATTCTCGTTGTAAAACAAATAGCGGGTTTTTTTGAAACAATATCTATGAAAAGTTTGGCACCTGTTTATGCCCAATTCCAACGTGAAATTAATTATAATGACCAAAATTGGATTAAATGGTAAAAATATATTCTAATTAAACTTTAAAACCAATTAAAAAGATAATCTATCCATATAATTAAATTCGATGAAAAATCAGTTTTAATTTAAAATGCAGTATTTTTCACACTTTTCCATGGTGAAAATTTGAGGAAGACATGATCGCCTTCCTCAAAAGAGAGATCCTTCCTCCTGTTGTCTGCATAACTTTTCTGCCTGCTCTGAGTTGTTCTCATGTGTTTATGTATCAGCTGAACGTCTTCTGCCAACTCTTCTACCAATACTGGTCCCATCAACTTCCTTTCACCTACTTCATCCCAAAAATCTTGAGTTCGAAACCGCTTTCCATATTATGCCTCAAATGGTGCCATCTGTATACTGGAATGAAAACTGTTATTATAAGAAAACTCAACCAAAGAAAGATATTGGTCTTAACTTCCCTAATAATCCATCAAACAAGCACGTAGCATATCCTCCATAGTCTGAATTATTCGTTCTGACTACCCATCTGATTGAGGATGAAAAGCTGTACTAAATTTTAATTCATTACCCAGTGAATTTTGAAGGCCTTTCCAAAAGTTAGAAGTGAACCTGGGGTCATAGTCAGATACAATGGATAGAGGAACTCCACATAACTTGACTATCTCTTTAAGATACAAACGGGAAAGTTGATCTAGGGAAAAAGTATCTCTTATAGCAAGGAAATGAGCAGATTTACTCAAGTGATCAACAATAACCTAGATTGCATTATTACCTCAAGGTGTCTTCGACAATCCCACAATGAAGTCCATGGATATATTTTCCCATTTCCACTATGGAACTTGTAAAGGTTGAAGCATCCCTTTCGGTAACTGCCGCCCTGCTTTAACCTGTTGAAAAGTCAAACACTTCACATTAAAATAAGCAATATCTCTTTTCATTCCGTCCCACCAGTAATACTCTCTAAGATCTCTATACATCTTAGTACTGCCTGGATAAACTGAAAATGGAGAACTATGAGCTTCACATAACAACTCTCGCTTCAACTGTGAATCACAAGGCACACACAATCTCTTCCCAAATCTCAAAAAAATCATTATCAATGTTGAATTCAGGAAACTTACCCTTCTGAACCAGCTCTACCTTTTTCTGAAACTCACTGTCTTGCATCTGTGCTTGCTTAATTT
Organism: Viscum album; assembly: GCA_963277665.1. Lineage (NCBI taxonomy): Eukaryota > Viridiplantae > Streptophyta > Magnoliopsida > Santalales > Viscaceae > Viscum > Viscum album. Next base: position 1,479,855,265 of record OY728136.1, read on the forward strand.
TGTCGGATAGAGAAAATTTCACTCATACCTGAAAAAAATAGAAGAACATCCTGCACCAATAACTTATATACCAAAGTTCATCAAATCCTTAACCAAAGGATCACGTTCCAAACGTAACATGGTTAATTAGGGATTACTTTTTTGACTCAAAGCATCAGCCACTTTATTTTCTTTTCCCAGATGGTAATTAATTTTACAATCATAATCCTTGATTAATTCCATCCATCTCCTCTGTCTCATATTCAATTATTTTTGAGTGAATATATACTTTAAACTTTTGTGATCAGTATATATTTCACACTTTACACAATACAAATGATACCTCTAAATTTTTAAAGTGAAAACAACAGCAGCTAATTATAAATCATGTGTAGGGTAATTTACCTCATGAGTTTTAAATTGACGTGAAGCATAAGCAATTACCTGATCATTCTGAATTAGGACACAACCAAGTTTTTTCAATGAAGCATCATTGAAGATAACAAACTCCCCATTCCTAGAAGTTAGTGCCAAAACTGGAGCATTCACCAATCTTCTTTTCAGTTCTTGAAAACAATCATCACATTCTTTTGTCCAGATAAACTTAACACCCTTCCAAGTTATCTTAGTCATTGTACTATATAGCCGTGAAATATTTTTAAAACCCTTCGGTAATATCCTATCAAAAAAAGAAAACTACTAATCTCAGTTACATTTGTGGGTCTTGGCCATTCTTCAACAACCTTTGTTTTTGTAGGATCAACAGTTATCCCATCTCTAAGAAACAATGTGACCAAGGAAAGAAATTTGTTGAAACCAAAACTCACACTTTCTGAATTTCCCATAAAATTTATTTTCTTTTAAGGTTTGAAAAATAACCCTTAAATGACTTTCATGATCCTCTTTACTTTTAGAAAACACCAAAATATCATCAATGAAAACAACCCAAAACGTATCCAAGAACTAATGAAAAATTCTATTCATAAGGTCCATGAATATAGTAGATGCATTGGTTAGCCCAAAAGGCATAACTACAGATTCATAATGGAAATTTCTTGTACGAAACACGGTCTTCGGAATATCTTCTTCCTTTACCTTCAACTGATGGTACCCCGATCTCAGGTCAATCTTTGAAAAAAACTGAGCTCCCTGGAGGGGATCAAACAAATCCTCGATATTAGGAAAAGGATAGTTGTTCTTAACAGTAATGTTATTCAATTCTCTATAATCAATTCAAAGTCTCATTGAACCGTCTTTCTTTTTAACAAATAAAACAGGAGCACCCCATGGTGATGTCCTAGGTCGAATGAAAACATTCTCTAATAAATCCTCCAATTACTCCTTCAACTCTAAAAGTTCAATTTGAGCCATTTGATAAGGGGGTTTTGAAATTATCTTAGAATCAAGAACTAAGTCAATAGATAATTCAACTTCCTGATCTGGTATTATTCCAGGAAACTCATTAGGAAAAACATGAGGATACTCATTTACCATTGGCACATAATTAATCTAAACAGTTCCCTTGTTTTCAACAATATGTGCAAGGTAACATTCATTTCCATCTTTTACAAGTTTCTTAGCCTCTTGATATGTTATCAATAGTAAGGGATCATTCTTGTACACAAACTGAATGTCAATCTAAAAAGAAACTTTTTAGCTCTACAATCAATCATATCATGGTAAACAGAGAGCCAATCTATACCAAGGATAACATCAAACTCTACTATAGGTAAAACAATAAGGTTTGCAAGTATGTTTTTTCCACGGATAAGGATATGAAGATTCTTATAAATTCTTTTTTCCTCGACATTTCCCCCAGGTGTTTTTACCACAAGTTCAGGAGTCATTTCTTGAGATGGAATTCTCAATTTACTAGAAAAGTTTTCATAGAATAAAGAATGTGTAGACCCCAAATCAAACAACACACTAGCATAATATGAGAAAACAAACAAAGTACATGATACCACTTCATTGGATGGCCCAACATCTTCTGAAGTAGATGAAAAGGATTTCACCAATCCTTTTTGCTTGTAGTTTTACTGTTTCCCATCATTTGATCTCTTTTTCGAACACTCGTTTGCGTATTGACCCATCTCATTACACTTGAAACATTTCACCAACTGTAAATCAAATTTGGTCTTACCATCACACTAATATCTTTCAGTGCAATCACGAGCCTTATGTCCCATCTTAACACATCGGTAGCACTTTCCAGAATTCAGAAGACATTCCCCAGCATGCCTTTTACCACATTTACCACAAACTGAAAACTTAGTTTTCTTACAATCAGACCTTTTTGAAGAATTATTCCCTTTCTCCTACCACCTCGGTCTCTTCTTCTATTGGTTGTTATAGAACACTTGATCATCGGAAAAATCCATTTCCACCTTCTCAGCACATCGAACCAGCTTTTCATAACTCTTGAACTCGGGATAATCTAAAGCCCTTCGATATTTTGGATTTAATCCTGAGTAAAAATGATTGATTTTACTATCAAGGTCTTGGATAAAATTAGGAGCATAACTTGCCAATAGAGTAAATATTTCTTCATAAGTAGCCACTGAGTCGTCCTCTAGCCTCAATTACAAGAATTGTTTTTCCATCTTAAGATAAATAGCCTTAGGAAAATATTTTTCAAGAAACATACCTTTGAATTCATCCCAGTCAAGAGCATAAATATCATCAGCGTCCCTGATATTTTTAACCATCGACCACCACTGATCTACTTCACCCTCCAAATTGTAAATTGAAAGACTAACCTTTTGACTGTCTGAACACCCCATGACATCGAAAATCTTCTTCAGTGCTTTAATCCACCCTTCAGCTAGCACAAGGTCAGATGATCCTCTGAATGATGGGAGATGTTGCCCCATGAAATGTTCCACCACTGACATGTTCCTCTATGGTTGATCTGGAAGATCTCCTGCATGGATACTACCACTATTTATCACTTGTGTCAATTGAACCATTACTACAACAAACTATTCAGTTCCAATTCCAACCATCTCAGGATGCTGATGCGGAAGGTCATTTCCTTCTGTATGCCTTCCTGGCACTGCTTCCCAGTTTCCTCTACGGAAAACCATTATAAAAAAAAATGTCTTTGATGATGCAACAAGGTAATCTTCAAATTCTATATCATTTCAATTTGACCATAAAAAAATATTTTTGGATAATCATTTAATAGAATTATAACTCCTAAAGTTATATAAACAAACCTTTGATACCAACTATAAGGCCCCAGCCTTAAACCTTGTTTAATCTTTAGTTATTTCAAGAATACATGTTGAGTATCTTTTCAGGTTCAGAGTTTTAGAGAATTAGATCCTAAATCATGCATTACATTCCACATTTAAACAAAGTGGTTACATAAAATATAGTACTCATTTTTCCCATCAACCGAAACATATTTAAAATAAAACATGGATTCTTTCTTGACACTTCCTTGACACTATAATCACATCATATACCTTTCCCTTGACCTGTGGAAAAAATTTCAAAAACTTGGGATGAGCATAAAAAGCTCGGTAAGGGATATAAAAGTACGTAATGAAAACATTTGTCCATGTATACATAAGAATTGATGAAATCGTACTTTACTCATAAAACAGAAGCACTTTATCATACCTCATGAAATCATAATATCTATGATTAACTCATAGAGATAATAAGACATAAAGGTAACTTGAGGCATTCATAACATTCTTACATAGGGAGTAACCCTCATGGTTACGTTTGGAATACCCATCATAGTATATTCCCTAAATCTATTTGTAGAAACCATAACGTTTAACCCCTTCTCGTTACCCAATGCATTGGAGAGCTATATCGGGCTCCCCTGCCCTTAGTTTATCACAGAACCACCCGTCTTCATAAAAATGCCCAAGAACCATAACATAATCGTATCACATTAAAACATGCATAAAAGAAACATAACATTTCCAGATTTCAATCACAAGATATCAATACAACACATTGATATAATAAAAACATTAAGAAAACCATTTTCAATACCAAAATAAAATAAAATTAAAGAATGTTATTGATTTTTCATTTAAAAAAAAGTTATGGCTTGTAGAGGAAGCCGAAACTCAAATAATGGTCACGGCAGCAGAGAAGTCGTTGTTGCCGCATACGTACGACAAAAAAACATTCCTTTTGTCATTTAGTAAAACGCTTTGTATAAAAAATATTCCTTTTGAATAGACGTAAAATTAAAAGGGGTTTATAAACCGTATAAAAGAAATTTTTTTATAAAACAAAATATGCCTCAATGAAAGGAGATTGAGACGAAGTCACTTACCTCGTATGCGACTTGACTCGGTCGTTCTTTAATCTCCTGAATAATAAACATGAGTTAATTTATAATTTTTTAAGATCCTTTTTCAAGTTCATTGTTCCTTTTATATCAATTATTAGCATTTTATGAACACTATGTAATTATTTAAGTTAATAATGGTCATTCTGTCGATCATTGGTACTTGAGTCAAAAATAAACTCTTTATAATTACAAGTAGTTCATGTTGTAAAATACCCATTATATCCAGAATTATATTAATGATGTAGATATCATATATATCATATATATCCAGTATAAACATGCATTTATAATATTACATAACATTTAGAGGTAAGAAATGAAATTCACCGTTCATGGAGATGGTAAGTCGTACGTACGCATGAACGCTACTTTCATTTCTATTTCATATTTAATGGAATTAAATCATAATGATATAGAGTCCTATTTTAATTACAGTATAATATAATATATAATATTATTAATTCCATCCTTTGTACATCCCACATATTTCATTAACGAATCAAATCACTTTGTGGGGGCGGTAGTCCGCACTTCCTAAAATTAAGATATCGCTTATACCCATAATGGAAACCATAAAGGAATGTACTAAATTAAAAATAAAGAAGCCTAAGGAAAACATAAACATAATATATATCATATATAAATATAGTGACATCTTAATGGCCACCATGAAAGGTATTAAAAGAAGATTGAACAATCATCGTTTCGTGAGGCAGAAATTCGCCATCCACAGAAACAGTGTGTTCTTTAACCATTAGACAAAGGTGTGTGTATGTGTAGCTCAAATCCTTCCCATAACAACATCCTAGTATATTAAGGATACTGTTTTTGTTACAAAGGAAATTAATAAAAATATTTTAGGGGGTTGTAGAATCAAAATAAAACAAAATAACATTAGAGAAGACTTTACCTTTAAATCGGGTAACTCTTCTGGGTTTGTAACAAAAGGGTTTCTTGAAGAGCTTTCTACTGAAGTTAAGGCTTATAGAATGAATAGAGGTATGTGGAGAGATAAAATGAACAGATATTTTCCGATCCAATGGCTTGAGAGGTGTGGGTATAGAGGTAGAGGTGGGGGCCTTTTATAAGAGGGAGGAGGGGCACTCTTGGAAAGCCAAGAAATGTTACTGTATTTTAAAATGAGTTTCAGATTTAAAAAGTCGCACATTGATATATTTAGAGGATAAGGTGATAAGGGTTCGAAATATACACATCCAATTGGTTTTTGACAAGTGTAAGATTTATATTTTACATTATCTTTCATTTAATTTAAATCGTTCATTAATGAGATAATTGCTGCATCATTATGATGTCATAAATAAATTAATTTATTTAAAGTCTAAAAATTATAATAAAAATACTATGATGTATGAAATATTTTTATATTTATAATGAATATTTATAGTCTAAGAGATCATTTACATAGATAAAACTAAAATTGTTTTACTTTGGTGTTACATACATTGTGATATTCTCCTTTAAAAATAAAATGATAATGTCTCACTTTCACCCAAAAGTGATTCCATGGTGTCCCAAAGTTTTGCACAAGGAATCTTGTGGTCGGACATGACACAAAAAGTAGCATTATGACACATTTTGGGTTTATTCTTTATTATTATGATATTATTTTATTATCCTTAACTACCTGATTACTAATTAATCACGATAATTAAAGATAATTACCATCGTTACTATTCATAATGTCAAAAAACAAAAGATTATTAATTACATAAGTTGGAACTTCTGATTCCAAATATGGAATCCATTTAACCAAATTACAAACATAGAAATTGAAATAATTAATTTAAAAATAATTCATGTTGTCAAAACAAATAGCGGGGGGTTTTTAAACAATATCTACGAAACGTTTGTCACTTGTTTATGCCCAATTCCAAAGTAAAATTAATTATAATGACAGCCATTGGATTAAATGGTAAAAATATATTCTAATTACACTTTAAAACTAATTAAAAAGATAATATAACCATATAATTTAATTAGATGAGAAAGTATTTTTGATGTAAAATGCAGTATTTTTCACTATTCATTAAAAAATGAACATTGTCAGAAATATTCCAAATATTTATCCAAATTAAATTTCAATGTCCCAATCATAAATAATAAGTTTATTTTGAAAAATATAGATTATAAAATTTTCAAAATTTCTATTTAAAAATGGTATTCCATCAAAAGGTAGTAAAACAATCTTTTAAAAATATTAGAGTGTTCCATGCTTAAGATTGGATTTATTCTCATTTTAAACCACCTAAAACACTATATAATTCATAAATATAAATAGATATGAAAACCCATAATTCTTTAATTACATGGTATGTTACATGTTTTATGATAAGTATTCAAACTACACTTACACACACCTCCATCTAATGGGTGAAGAACATATTGTTTCTGTGGATGGAAAACTAACATCTCACGAAATGATGATTGTTCAATTATCTCCTACCGCCTCTCATGGTGGCCATTATGATGGCACTATATTAATATATGATATATATTATTATTATGTTTTCTTTATGCTTTGGTATTTTTCATTTATAGCATAACTTTATGGATTCCACTATGGCTAAATGCAAAAATTTCATTTGAGGAAGTGCAGACTATCACCCCCTCAAAATGATATGAATCGGTAATTCCATATGTGGGAAATATAAAGGATGTATTTAATGATATTATATATGGAATTATACTTTAATTATAATATACCAATGTATACTTATATTTTAATACGAAATAGAAATAAGAGTAGCATTCATGCATACGTACGGCTTACCGTCTCCATGAACGGTGCATTTCATTTCTCACCTCTAAATGTTATGTAATACTATAAATATATATATATATATTGGATATATATTATATATATGATATCATAATCATGAATATCATTCTATAGATAATTAACTATTGACCACAAGGACAACTTATAATTATAAGAAGTCCATTTTTGACTCAAGTACCAAATATCGACTAAACGACCATTATTAACATAAATTATTGCATAATGTTAATAACAAGGTAATAAGTGATATAAAAATAGTAATAAACATGAAAAGGGTTCTTAAGAAATTATAAATTAACTTTAGTTTACTATTCATGAATAATAAGGAACAAACGAGTCAATTCGAACACAAGGTAAGGGATTTCTTATCTCACTTTTAATTCCGTGAGATTTACATTGTTCACCAATTTTTTATTGCACGTGGTGTACTGTGTACTACCATTTGATATATATTATCATGATTATCATTATAATCAGGGTATTATGTGATTCATTTGGGGTTTATTAAATTTTTTTCATACGACTCGATTGATTACAATGTGGTAAGGGGTTTTCATCTCACATTTTATTCCCATTAGACTCATGCTATATTTGCCACTATTTCTTTTTGGGTGGTATATGTACTACCCATTATTGTAATATTTGATTAATATACTTTCATTTATGAGTATTTGAATCTTCATTGTATGATCCTTCTTTCATGTGGAGTATGTTTGGTAAGTTACCAAATCAGCAAGGGAACCTTTCACCCTCCTCTTTTTAAAAGACTTATTTTTGTTATGTCTTTTAATTTACATATTATTATGTTGGGATATGTTATTCTATATCCTTATTGATGTAAACTTTATTTACAATTTATTAGATACCCTTTTTATCTCATCAACTCATTTTCTTATTTTTAAAGTGACGTTGTAAGGCTGTCAAATTTCTCCAAGGGAACTTCTTCACCCAATTTCAATTCCATGGGTTAAACTTCTACTTCTTGATTACGTCATGCTATGATTATGTGTGGAATCATTGTTTATTTATTTATTTTGTAAATTCCACTCCCCTTTTGTGGATATACTTTTGATACACATAATCACTACATTGATAAATTCTCAAGCCATCGATATGAACATGATAAGAGTAATTTTAACTCAATTTCTATTTATTGAGTTAAACATCCAAGTCATTGGTATTGTCATAAAAATAACTTGTGTGAATGTACTCTGATTTATTTACACTTAATATCCAATAATATTGAGTTTATTTATATTTTTCACACATTATTATGTAATTTATTTATCCTTAATCTAAGGATACAATTTTTATAAGGGATTTCGTCTCAATTTACATTCCATTGAGACTTCATTGTTGTTATGCACCAATTCACTCTTATATGGTGTATATAATTTCCTTTGTAATATTATATCATTAATCCCATTATTGACATGAAATTATAATTTTCTAATTAAATGTTATTCCTCAATTATTTTTATTCATGCGTCTCTCTTTTTGTTAAAAAAACTCTTTTACTAGAAAATCGTTTTAAATGTTTTAAAGATTTATTCTTCAAAATATTTATCATTAATGTACATGTTTTCAAAATGGTTTTTAGGATTTATTTATATGGATATTAAGTTTTTCAAATGATAATTCATTTAAAATCATCAAATTGGTATGGGACACTTTGATTCAAAAATCTCTTTTTAAATGGTTTTGAAAATGATTTGATAAAGCATTGTTTATTTCAATATCTTGATTTTATATATTGGAATATGTAAATGTTATCTTTACTTTATACATGTGTTATTTGTTATGATTATGTTATGGTTATTTGGCATTGTGTATGTATATGGGTGGTTCCGTGATATACCAAGGGCGGGTGAGCTCAATATAGCTCTCCAATGCATTGCGTAATGTGACGGAGGTAAACGTAAATGTTTATCCTGAGAGATTTAGGGAATATACTATGAAGGGTATTCCAAATGTGACTCCCTATGTATCTGTGATAGCTAAAATTTAAGTTTTATATGGATCCCATATGTTACCTTTATGATTTATGATTTCTGTGCGATAGTCATAAATCTTATGATTTCATGAGGTATGTTATGATTGAAAGTTATAGTTTCATAAATTTTTATTCGGGCTAATGTTTCTTTTCATTATTTTATAACCCTTACTGAGCTTTTTATGCTCATCACAAGTTTTGAAATGTTTTTCACGGGACTTAAATATGAATAGGGTCAAGGATGGGATCAAGGAAAGTCTTGCTGTCTAAAACATGGAACTAGACATGACTTTTTTTAAGATTTTTTATTATATGAAAAAAATGGATACTGAGTAGAATTGTCTACATGTAATATTAATGTTGTTATGTTATGACCTAATTCTCTAAAAATATAAACCGGAAAATATACTCAATGTGAATTATCCATTTAATTCAGGATTATGTAGTGTTTAAGGCTCGGTCCTTATAGTTAGTCCCTCTCTTTGTGTACTTATCCCAAAGATGATATTTGTGAATCTGTGAAAAAATTTATTCATATATTCTTGTTCCCCCATTATATAGACTCGGTAATCCTCATATAGTGCTCCTCATTTTATACATTTAATCTTAAATAAACCATATATTTGTTAATTGAATAATTATCCATATGTATTGAGTTGTCTTACATTCTAAAACATAGTCGAATTTTTTTTGAATATCATAACAAAATATATTCAATACAATGTAATTAGAAACAAAATTTTACTGATATGAACAAGGATTGTATTAGGATTAGAGTTTGGTATAATTTATAGTTTCCAAATTATTTTCCATTTATAAATAATTATATTATTGATAAATGACTAAATCATTCCTTACAAATTAGAATATATATTTCTTTAAATATATATTGGATTATATAACAACCATCTATCATTCAAATACCTTAATAAATTATTAAAAATATACATTTTCTTTAAATGGTTATGTTTATGAAAAGTTTATCACAAAAAGAATAATATGATCACTAGAACCAAAATCCAAAATGAATTATCTCATGTACCAATTTTTGGCCAAATGATATACACTAAATAATTCTAGTGGGTGTTAAATGAACTTCTTAATATTTAATCAAATTAAAACAATAATGATAAATATAAATGTATTATATTCAAAAATTTCAAAAACTGATACATTTAAAATAAAACTATAATGAGATGAATATATATAATAAAAATTTAAAAAAATGAAAATCGTATTTTTTAAGTATTCTTGATCAAATTATCATATATATACTCTTCAACCCCCACTAACTTTGTAAGAGGATTAGTATTAACTATAATAACCTCAATTTTAAAAAAAAATTATTACCTTATCAAATATCTACCTTTATCTCACATAGAGACACAACCTATAAAAGATTTTCTATGAATTTACGTGGACTATTAAATACTAATAAAACCTGTATTTTTTGGTGAGTCACAAATTATAAGGACCCAACCTTAAACATTACATATTAATGAATTAAATGAATAATTTACATTGAGGATATTTTTAGGTTTAGAGTTCTGTGGAATTAGACCATAACTATTACATTAAATCTCAAAAATTACAAAGTAAACACTTCTACTCAGTTTCTAATTTTTTCACAAAATAAAAACTCTCAAAAAGAAACATGACTAGTTATATGTTTTAGACAGCATGACTTTTCCTCGATCCCATGATTGACCCTATTCATCTTTAAGTCCTATGGAAAACATTTCAAAAACATGGGATGAGCATAAAAACCCAAGTAAGGGTTATAAAATAAGGAAGGAAAACATTATCCCATCAATAAAAACAAATCAATGAAACCAATAATTTTCAATCATAACATAACTTAAGAAATAATAAGATTTATGAATAACACATAAAAAACATAAATCATAAAGATAACATATGTAATTCATAACATACATACATTGTAGCTATCATAGATACACAGGGAATCACAATTGGAATACCCATCACAATATATTCCCTAAATCATTTAAGAGAAACATTAACGTTTACCTTTGTCATGTTACCCAATGCCTTGGAGAGCTATCTTGGGCTCACCCACCGTAGTTTTATCATGGAACCACGCATATAAATAAACAAATCTGAAGAACCATAATGTGGTAATAACACATAAAATAATCATAAAAGAAAGATTACATTTCCACATTAATATCACAATATATTGTTTCAAGATATTAACATAATAAATTATTTATCAAATCATTTTCATAAAAACATTTTAAAAATTTAATAATGATATTTTTGAATCAAAGTGTCCCATAAAACTTTGAAACATTTAAAAGAATTAACATTTGAAAACATTAATGTCCAAATAAATAAATCCTTAAAACCATTTTTTAAACATGGAAATTAATAAGAAATATTTATAAGAATAGATCTTTAAAACAATATTTTAGTTAATAAGTTCTTAACCAAATGATAGATGGTTGAATACAAATAATTGAGGAATGAAATTTCATCAAAACTTTATATTATCATGAGAATAAAGGTATTTATGATATAATTTGAAAAAGGATAATATATACACCATATAAAAGTTAATTGGTGCATAACAACAATGAATTATCAAGGGAATTTAAATTGAGAGAAAGTCCCTTATAAAGATGGTATCCTTAGATTAAGGATAAATCAATTACATAATTATGTGTGACAAATATAAATACACCCAGTATAAGTGGATATTAGGTGTAAAATAATCATAAGAAATTCACACATATTCATAGTACGACATAATCAACAAGTATAAGTTGATGATAGGGAAAAGGATATCTCATCACTTGGAAAAACAATTTACAAAAATAAGGATATGTAAGAACATATCCCAACATAAGATAATATAAATTAAAATACTTAACAAAGAAGAAGTCTTTGACTAAAGAGTATAGTAAAAGTTTCCCTTACCAATTTGGTAACTAATGAAACATACACCCATTGAAGGAATGGTAATTCAATGAATATGTAAATTCAAAAAAATTAAAGTATATTACACTAATAATGAAATAATCAGCAGTACATGCACCACACAAAATGAAATACAGTCAAAAATAGCATGAATCTCACAGAAATAAAAGTGAGATTAAAACCTCTTACCACATCGTAATCAATCGAGTTGTATGAACAAAAGTTTATAACCACAAAATGAATCTCAAAATACCATTAATATAAAGAGAATACTGAATATATATATCAAATGTAAGGACACATTACACCACATGCAATAAATAAGAGGTGAACAAAGGAAATCTCACGGAATTAAAAGTGAGATAAGAAATCCCTTACCTCATGTCTGACTTGACATGTTTGTTCCTTGTTCTTCCTGAATAATAAACATAAGTTATTTTATATTTGATTAAGAACCCATTTTCAAGTTTATTATTCCTTTTATATCACTTATTACTATGTTATAATTATTATGTAATCATTTAAGTTAATAATGGTCCTTTCGTCGATATTTGGTACTTGAGTCAAAAATGAACACCTTATAATAACAGGTTATCCATGTGGTCAAGAGTACATTAACTTGAAAATGATATTCATAATTTATATATCATATATAACATATATATAATGTATATATATATATATAACAGTACATAATATTGGGAGATAAAAAATGAAATGCACCGTTCATGGAGACGGTAAGTCGTACGTATGCATGAACGCAACATTAATTTCTATTTCATATTTTAATTCAATGAAAACTGAATGATAAAAAGTTATATTATAATTACAGTATAATTTAATATATAATTTCAATAACCCCATCCTTTATACATCCCACGTATGGTATGAACGATTCATATCCCTTTGAGGGGGTGGTAGTCCGCACTTCCTCAAATGAAATTATCGTATTTACTCATAATGGAAACCATAAATGTACGATATAAATTAAAAAAACAGAATAATAAAGAATAAATACACATAATATATATCATATATTTATATAGTTCCATCATAATGGCCACCATAAGAGGCGGTATGAGATAATTTAACAATCATCGTTTCGTGAGGCGTTAGTTTTCCATCCACAGAAACAGTATGTTCTTTACCCATTAGATGGAGTTGTGTGAAAGTGTAGTTAGAATCCTCCTCATAACAATATCCTAGTATATTGATGATATGGGTGTTGTTATAAAATAATGGAATAAAAAGATTTTAGGGGTTTTATAAGTAACATAAAACAAAATAACTTAAGATAAAACATTACCATAAAATCGGGTAACTCCCATTGGTTTGAACAAGAAGAATTTCTTGAAGTGCCTTATGCCTAAAGTAAGGCTTCTAGGGGTAATAGGGTGATTTAGGAAGCTTAATTGGGAAGATGTGGGATGGTCCAAGGGGCTTGATATGTGTGAGGAATTGGTTATAAGTGAGAGATTTTTATAAGGGGGGGAGGGGCTCTTTAAAAAAGTGTGAAAATATTATTTTATTATATAATGATTTTTGATTTCTAAAGGTCCAAAACTAATTAAAGTCGAATATAAGATGAATCATGGTAGAAATAATATCACCCAATAATAATTTTATAGGTTTTGGATATTATTTTAATCTTAAAAATCTTATTCATTTAAATCATTTATTAATTAGGTAAACACTGCATTATTATTGTGTCATAAATAATTTAATTTATTTGATGTATAAAAATAAAAAAATACCATGATGTAGGAAATACTTTTATATTTCAAAATAATATTTATATTCCAAAAGATAACTTATATTACCCCATGTAAAAATTGATTTACAAAAACATATTTGTTTATGTCATTTTTCCCGTTACTTTAAGTTAATTAAAATAAAGTGTCATTATCACTTTTAAGTGTCTCCATGGGGTCCCAAAAAATACATAAGGATGACCATGGTTGGAAATTACTTATCCAAAAAAGATAATACTAGTTTTATTGTAATTTTTCATTATTATGATATTCTTTTTACCTTGAATTACCCTATTTACCTTTAACCGTTGTAAATAAAAGTAAAAAGATAATATTCACCAAAAATTATTTTTATCTTATTAAACCAAATTTTATATAATAATAACAACAATTTATGTTAGATTTTTTAAATTCAATTCACATAAGTGGTAAATTTTGATTTAAATGAAAATTCTGATTTTTAACTACTACTTAGTGGTTTCACTAGTCATCAAAAATTGAAATTTTTAGAAAAATACCAAAAATTCAGCCTAAGCTATATTTGATATTCCAAATTAAAAATTTATGTCTATTTTAACAAATTAAAAACATATAAGTTGGATTAATTAATTGAAAATTGATTCCCTTTTTCAAAACAAAAAGCGTGTTTTTAAAAAAATAACTATCAAAAGATTAACACTTGTTTATGCCCAATTTCAAAGTGAAATTTATTCCAATGGCCAACATTGGATTAAATGGTAAAAATATAATCTAATTACACTTTAAACATAAATAAAAAGATAATAAAAAATAAATAAATTAGATTAAAATTCATATTATAATTAAAATATAGTATTATTCACAATTCATTAAAAATTGAATTTTATCAGAAAAAATACCAAAAATTTACTCAAAGTAAATTTTGATGTCCCAATTCTAAAGAAAAAATTTATTATGTCAAATAAAACATATAAAAGTGACCAAAAGTAGATTTAAAGAGGTTTTTCCATCAAAATACAGTAAATCGGCCTTTTAATGAATATTAGAGTATTTTGTGCTTAAAATCATATTATTTTTTATTTTAAGCCACTAAAATTTATTGGATAAATGTAAAAATATTTAACAAACATGTATAATCATTTTTTAGTTAGTTCTGTTCATTACCTCAATTACAACGGCTAGGTGTTAACTTCCATTTGAAATAATATTATTATTATATTATTTTTCAGTATAACTCAACGTTGTTTGAAACGTAAGATTTAAAGAAACCTATTGTTGGGTATTAGCAATGCAATCAAACATAGCATCCAGTTTAAAGTAAAATTAATAATTAATTTAAAAATATTAATAAATATGAAATAGTCATATTCTATATTTACGTGGGATGTTATACAAAATAAAAGGACGCACCTTTTATTTTAGATGTATGACCTTATACACTTTATCTTTTAATTTGAACATCATAAACTGATTATTGTATCATAAATAAAATGTGAAAAGATGAAATGTTAATGAATATAAAAAAATAGTATATTAAAGATGATTTATCTCGATGTATCATCGTTCACTTCATTTGAAATGGATAAAACATTAAATTTCTATTACGATCACAATATGAATGGATGTTATAGTAGCATTGTTTTAGGATAATAATATCTCTAATGTGGATAATTCTCATCTCTCATATGATGATAATAATAATTTTTTTATTGATATCCCATAATCTGAATCCTAATGAAAATTTCATTTTCATAAACTCAATGATATTATTAACCTTACTGGTGTTTCATGATAACAAATTGCATCTTCCCATGGTTTGAGATAATATAATCTTTTAAATATCATTACCTTCATATGTCCATTTCATTCATAGTTTAAAAAACTATTTCCATTTTATTTATTCATTAAAAAAATTTAAACACATCAAATATCATTTCTATCATGTATATATATATATATATATTAAAAAATTAATAACATGGTTCCTATTACCGATATAAACTTTCGTAAAATCAATATACTATAACTAACAGAAAATAAAGTATCATCAGAATGATTTTGAAACTAAGTAGTTTTTTAGGTATCATTTCTATATCTAAATAATAATTACCTAAATTTTCCATAAGATTCACATTCAGAATATATGTAAATAATATTTTCAATAAGTATCATTCTAATTTGTCTTGCATAAATAACATTTTCATTTACTGCATACTTGTTTTTTGAATATATTTATGTGTTTTAAAAATCATGTATAACATTAAATATAAATATTAATACTTCAATGAAGCTTTAAAAGTATTTAAAAAAACATATGAATATTCTAGATATTTTTAAATACTTTAAGAAATATTTCAAGTGACATTACATTAAAACATATGACATTGAAGAATTTCAATCACCTTTGAAAATTTCATATGAGTATAAGGGATTCAATATGAAATTGAATAATAAGTTTTAATAATTTTAAATAAATTATAAGAAATTTTTATTTCTTTTAATAGTTTCATATTACTATGAATAATTTTTTAGGACGTTATCCATTGTTAAAAAACAAGTTGTTTTAAATGGAAAATACCAATATTACAAATATAGCACGCTGAAATTTGGTGAATTTATTTTTAAAACATATTTAACCACTTAGATATTATTATTTACATGAACCACTATCTCTATCATTAGTAACTTGAAAAAAAAATTAAAACAAACCACCAATCATATCTTTCATTACATGGAAATATGAGTTTAAATGAAATTTCATATTTTATTAAAAATATTATTATTATAGTTTTCATCAATCCATTGGAATAGTGGGTCTGAATAAGACTAACTAAACTATGAAAATATGGTTTAAAATTCATATAAAATTAATTTTTTTTGTTCAATTATTTTGAAAAGAAAATAAAACCCTTTTCAAAATAAAAGAACACATTTATATTAAAAATTATTTTTATAGGAACAAGTATATTTTATGCAAATTAATTAACAAAATAACTTTTGGTGGATTATTTTTATAAAATTTATATATTATATATTAAAAAAATAACATTCAATTTATCTATTTTTGGGGAAATAAATAAAAATATATCCAACACTATTCTTATAATTCAATTTTTCTAAAAATCAGTTTTGTCACATTTTCTGAACATCTAATAATATTATTTTTCCCTATTGTGACAAAATTAATTTAATAAGAAAAATTACATTCAAAATTTAATATTTATATGATTGTTAATTTTAGTATTTTTCTCAAAATTTTCATTTTTTATGAATGTGAAAAATATCGATTTTTAGTTGAAACCTACCTTTTCATTTATGATAATTATAACATAAAATAATATTTTTAATCAATTTTATGTTAAAAATAAATTAATTTTACATTAATTAATCCAATTTATGTCATTTTAATAAATTTTAAATTGAATTTTGATATAAAAACATTTCAAACTTTTGAACTATTTCACTATAAAAACTCTCTTTCTTGTCGCTTATGTAGGATTAATTGTAATTTAATTTTTCTACTTATGTGAATTGAACTTGAACAAATGGAATAAATATTTTTAATCACAAGAATTAATAATTTCTTGGAAGTTTAAATTTATTTTTTACCAAAATGAATATTATATGTAGTAAACATTAATTATTGCAGTTAAGGTTAAAA
Organism: Viscum album; assembly: GCA_963277665.1. Classification (NCBI taxonomy): domain Eukaryota; kingdom Viridiplantae; phylum Streptophyta; class Magnoliopsida; order Santalales; family Viscaceae; genus Viscum; species Viscum album. The sequence goes on from OY728136.1 coordinate 1,479,872,689, forward strand.
TGGGTTAATCGGAATGTCAAAATAAAAACATATGTTTAGAAAATGGCATATAAATTTACCTAAAAATTAGTATCACTATATATTTATACCATTATACCTTTATGGTATTATAATGGCAATATTTATAACCTTTTTACTTACAGAAAAATTGGGATCACTTATTTATTTTCAAAAATACCAAGTCTTTCCTCTCCCCCACTTATAAATAGTCAGCCCCTCACCACTATTCTTCCCACTATAAAATCTATTACATATGAAAATAAATTTCCAAATCACATCACAAATTCCCTCATATCATCTTATAATCATTATTATGGATAGGAATCTCTCCTAGGAAGGATTTTTTGAAAACCAAATGAGGATACCCAAAGAAGAGGTAATGTTCTTCCACGAGCATCTTAATATTATTTCTTCCCCCACTGCCTTAAATTCTTTTGAAACATTATGATATAATATCTTAAATACATTCCATTTTTTTTTAATCTAATATAATTAATTTAAATCTACATCACTTCCATCAAATGGGTTGTGAAATCATTATTCGTATGTACATCGGAAAACTACATCACAAACCGATGTCTTTCATTTTTCCATTACCAGCTATAAAGGCTGTAAAAAGTGATGTATTTTAAGTTTTAATGTGTAATTTATAATATTATTAGTATTATTGAAATAATATATCAAAAATATCTTTTTGGGGAATAATATGAGGTCACTCGTGTGTATGGTAGACTACCGCCCCACAAAGCGATGAGATTCTTTCATGCTTTACAAGGACGGTCATGTGGAAAATGTTAATGATTATATGTGATATACAGGAAATAATTATTATATTAGTGAAATATTTTTCATTTTTAAAATATAATATATATATATATATATATCATTTTCTTTCTTACATTTTCACTCAATGAAATATGACAATGCCTCTCATGTACATGTGGACTAATATCTTCACAAAGCAATGTGAATCTATAATCAACACCAAAAAAATCTATGATATGTATTTCTATATTTAGGTAAATATTTTATTTTTATGATATTACTATAATTATTGAAATATAATATATTACTGATATCCTTTCCATAATTATCATTTAAAAATGTAAACATTATGCATGCATATGTACATCTCACTTTCTCCAGGATCGTAACATACATTATTTATCAAAAAAATATTTAATTATCGGTATTCAAATTATATGTTATATACAACTATAATAATTATATAATTATTATTATAGAATTTATTTAACAACTAAAAAATTTATTATAATGAAAATAAATAATCCAAACTTATATAAAAAAAATTGGTTATTACCTGAAGTGTTACAATATCATTGAATTGTTAACAAAAAGGTAATAAAAGTATTTAAGTAAATCATATATGGTATGATATATATGATTGTGGTTATTTTTTTAACTTTATACTAAAATTATATTTATTATAATGGTGGCTTGAATGAGTGTGAAAGAATTTGAGATTTTCGGTAATGTGATTTCAAGTCCCTCTTTTATTTCTGGATGATATATGAAAATTCACAAATCATTTATTTTTTTGGTGTATATAATACCAATTTTAATTTTTATATAACTAATCACACTATTTTAGTGATATTTAATGTTAAATTTAATTTTAATTTATATTGAGGCTTACTATTCAAAACATTACTAAAGATGTATGGTATTTTCTTCTCACCTTTTATTACGGAGAGACGCAATCCATCTTCATTATAAATTTAGTTTCTGTGGTATGTATAATACCCATAAATTTATTATATAAATATCATAATAATAATTATTGGGATTTAGATATCTATTTTAGTATCACTCTTTCATGGGGTCTAATATTAAAATTTACCAAAGCGGTAAGGGTTTTTTATCTCAATTTTCCTTCATTGAGATAAATCTCATGTAATACATATATATTTTTTATAAGTTATATTTACATACCCTTTGAAATGTAATATATGACATTTTAAATTTCATTTATTGATATTAATTCATAGGTGTTAAGTTTCAGAGTTTTCTTAGTGGTAAATATTTTATCTTACAATCTCATCATTCATTGACATTGTTTATGATTATGTTTTCGAAGATATAATATTATTATACATATCGTAAAAAACTCATGAATATTTATATCCTTTTTTATTTCATGATAGTAAATTTTTACATTAATCTTCCACTCTTTATGTACCCAAGAGTTAAAAATTAAATTTTTTATAAAAATCATTTTTTCATTCGAAAACCCTTTCTTCCAAAACAATGTTTTCAAAAAATTCAAAAAAGTTAAACTATTCTAATATATTTTGAAAATATATTTCTTATCATGTTTTATTTTAAAAAAATGTTTTGAAAGTAGTATTCGATACACTTCTAAAAAATTTTGGTTATTATTTTAACAAAAAGGTGTAAGAAATCACTATTTTAACATGTATGGTGTGAATAAAACTTTATGTACTCATGAAAATTATTTTATTTGAATAATAATTTATATGTTATCATAGTTTATATCAAATAAAATAATTCTCAAAATGTATTATCATTTTTAAATTGAATTTAAAAGAAAAATATTTTCCTCGAGAAATATCCAAAGTAATCCTTCAAAATTATTTTCCCTATAAGATGACATATATCTATGTTTCATGTTATTTAATAGGGATATAAAACAAGGTTCCCATTATTACAAAATCTATAAATGGTTAATTTTAGAACACAATTTTTTAATCTTGAATATTGTTCACTGGTTATTCCATTTTTAATTATTATGTAAACCCCTTTTTCATGGGTTATACTATAATAAAATTACTTAATAGTTATCAAACATATCTCTTTTCCCAAGGTTATTATATAAGAAACATTTATGAAACCCATTTCATTTTATCGGTTGTGATATGATAATGTATTATGATCTTCTGGATCATATACATATTATTTTTCATTATGTAATGGGTGATACCTATATATACCTCTAATTAATTGGGTAAAAAATTATATATCATGAGATAGACCGGATTAAAATGGGGAGTAAATCAGGTTATGTATGATAAATCTTGAATAGGGATTGAAAAATTTTCAGTACATTAGGGCTATAATGGAGAGTAAACTTGGTTCTGTAAGATAGAGATGGAATGGGTTGTGAACCCAGTTTAGTAATGTTATTTTTCTTGTTTGATAGTCTTATAGGTGAACCTTGACAAACAATGATGGTATAGGGAGTGAACCAATTCTAATATTTTAGATTTGAAAGTGATCCATGACAAATATAGAAATGATTTTATATACTTATATGTATGTCACAATTCTATGTATTATTCCAATGGTATTCTATCTTGGATCATGTTCTTAGGGTCCCTTATGATTCATTTCTTATGAAAGACCAATATATATTCCATGACTAAAGATTATGATATTTCATATGTATGGTATAGTTTTCAAACATTATTATCAAATTCATAAACCCTTATGATCATGTTATGTTAATATATCTCCCTAGGTTACCAATATTGAGCATCTAATCTCACCCTTTCTTATGTTTCTATTCCCTGAGCTATGAAGAAATATTTTTTAACTAGTTGTAAAAAAGTGGAAGATAATTATGGGATATATTCAATATCATTAATTAGTTAAGGAGATTTTGTTCTGGGTATGTAAAGTCACTAAACTATTATGGTCCTTAGGAATGTGTTTCTGTAATATAATGAATATTCATATAAAAAGATATAATATACACATGTGAGAATCCATTTTTAATCAAGAACATATACCTTCTCGTGAATATTATTGAAATAAAATATTACTCTATTATCTCCATTTTTATGATATCAATAACCATTTTCACACCACTTTTTTCATGTATTTAAGGTCATTAAAATATTCTGGATCACCAACTTTCTTGTGATCAATGTTCTCTATCACTCAACATCAATCTTTGGGTGTTACTTTTATCTTCTATATTCATGTTTTCACTTCCCACCTATGTTCTCCAATTTAGAAATATAGTAGGTCTTATTCTAGATGATATATGGGAATCAATTTTTATTTTTAAATAGAATTTTTAATTAAACCTCTTTTCAATATGTGTTTTTATGAAGTAATTTTAAAATGTGAATCCTTTCATGACCAAGATCAATTATGAGTGTGAAAATCAATTTAAGGGGCGTAGAGTGTAACACCCATGGTTTTTCTCAAAAAAATAAAATTAATTTAAAATTTATGATATTTTTATTTACATACAATAGTATTTTCATCATTAGTTACACACAACACTGATTTTGGATTCAGTTTCATGCAACATTGATCATAGCTTGCATTCTAAGAAACACTTAGTTTAAATGAAATGTGATATATTATTGAAATATTTTTATGATTGTGATCGACTAGAAGTTGGGATGATGTTTATGAAAAATATTAAATAAATTATGAAAATAGAGTTTAAATATTTATATAAAATTAATTCTTTTGGCATCAAATAATTAGAAATGAAAATAAAAGAGTCTTCAAAATAGAAGGATATCCTTCTATGAAAAAATATTTTTATACACAAAAGTGTATTTTATATCAATAAATTGACAAAATTAATTTTTTTAAAATAATATATTTTTATAATATATAATATATTAAAAAAAATCATTAATATATTTCATATGTGTTTTATAAAAAATAAATATTAATAAATCCCATTTTACTCTTAAAACGGTATTTTTCTAAAAAAATAGTTTTATCGCATTTTTTTCCACTTATAATGAAATTGATTTTTGAAAATTTTAGAAAAATATTTTTATAAAATAAACATAATTTTTTTAATTATTATTTCATTGTTATATAGTGGTAATATCTTTGGGATTTTTGTAAAAAGTTGCATTTTTTTTGTTAATATTGTAGAATTCTAAATTTAAATTAAAAACTTCTTTTTTGTTTAAATTATTTATAATGTTTAATTATATTTATAATTGGTGAAAAAGTAATATTATTTAATTTTGACCAATTAATCTAATTTATGCCATTTTAATCAATTTTATGTTGATTTTTTTATAAATACATTTGGATATTTTATTTTTATATATTTAAAAACATTCTTTCTCATCATGTCTACGACATTAATTTAAATTAAACTTTTCTACCCTAATAAATGTAATCTTGGAAAAGTATTCTATATTTTTAATTAGAATAAATTTTAATATCAAATTATTTCAACTTAATTTTTTAACATAGTGACTATTGAATGCATTAAAAATTAATATCCACTCTAATAGGAAAAATGGGTTTACAAGGGGTTAAACTAAAATAAGAATAATAAAAATGAAAAATAAATTTTCTATAAACTGTTATATGGAAATATTTTTTCCATTAAACCTTTATATAATGTCTAAATTCTTACCCTTGTCGCATATAAAAAACATTGGAGCACTTATTTCAAATCAAAAATACATATTTTATCCTCTCCCCCCCTTATAAAAGGCCACCCACTATTCTATCTTCTTCACACATTTAGACTGACTTTTTTAGGCCTAGTAAAACACAAATGACATTAAAAATTCTTTCCTATCATCTTATAAGCCTTAGTTTTTATATAAATCTAACCTTGGAAGGATTCAGTGCAAAACTAAGGGGGATACCTAAAGAAGAGGTAGTGTTCCACCACAAGCATCTTTATTTATCTTCCTTACTCACCTCCTCCAATTATATTAAACCATTATGATATAATAACCTCAATAAGTTTCATATATTGGTTTGTATTTCAAATAATTTCATTAAATAAAACCACCCCAAATCGATCAAACGGGTTATGAAATCATTGTGCATATGTACAGTGGACTACTGCTTCACAAACTATTGTCATTCATTTTCCATTACTGCCTCTAATTGTTGAACATAATGATGGATTTTTGTCAAGATATTATATTTATAATATTTATATTCTTATGGAATAATTAAATCACACTTACCTTTATTAATTATTTTTTTCAATATGATATTTTCACTCGTGTGTACGGCAGACTACCTCCTCACGATAGGATATGATTCATTCATGATTTACATGGGGGTGATAATGGTAAAGTTAATGTTTATTTGTGATGTAGATAAAATTATTATAATATTTAATAAATATTTATTAATCATAAAATATAATATCTATCATTTTATTTCTTACCTTTTAACACAATGAAAGATGATAATGTCAATCTTGTATGTGTGGGCTACCACCACCACAAAGCGATGTGACTCTATTTTAAAATCCACGCAACATTTATAATATTTATAACTATAATAAAAAAAATATGTTTAATGTGATATTATTATTATTATATAATGATAATATATTACTTAAATATTTTATATAACGACCATTGAAAAATTAATATGTTACTTGTGCTAACATTCGACCTACCATCTCTATGATCATAGTTTAACTCATTTCTCAAAACCACCTTTCTATATTGGTGTTATGAGTATATTTTAATTATAAATATGATTATTATTTCATGATTATTATTTTTATGTTATGTAACCATGATCAATATAATAGTACCGAACATAAAAAATCAAAACATGTTTGAAAAACAAAGCAGTTACTACAAGAAAAGTGACTTTTAATTAGTATTGTTGATAAACAGATAATAAACGAAAATAAGTAAATCATATACAGTATGATATATATCAATATCGTTCTATAATAAATTTATAATAAACATACATTTATTATTAAGGATATTCGAACAAGTTCAATGGAATTGGATACTTTTTATGACAGGATTTCTACTCTCTCTTCTATTACTAGGAGATTTATGAAAATTCACCACTCGTTTAATTTGGGTAGTGTATATACATCCAATTTTAAAATTTATATAATTAAAACCATTCTTTACATTCACTTTAAAGTTCCATTTTATGTTATTATTTCTTGGGTCATACGGTTAGAAATATTACTAAATTAGTAAGGGATTTTCGTCTTACATTTTACTTCCACGACACACATTCCAAATTCACCCCCCCCCCCCACCAATTTACTTTATGAAGTGTGTATACTATCCATGAATTTATTTTATGAGTCTTAAAATAATAATTACTAGGATTTACATATCAATTTTATTATCTCTCTTTCATTTGGTTTACGATTAAAACCATACCTAAGGGATAATAGATTTTTGCCTCAATATGCCTTTTTGATTCATATGTCATGTTATGAACCAATATTTATTTATCCACAGTGTATATATCTACTTTATCATGAAATATATCTAACTATTTTACATTAATGATGTTTTTAGTTTCTTTTAATGATATAATTTTATAGGATTACATATCAAAGTCACCAAAGTGGTACATATTTAAAGATACAATCTCATTATTTATCGGTATTGTTATTGTTTCTGTTTTCCAAGATAAAATATTCCAATCTATATCTTGAGAAACTAATGAATTTTCTTGTCCTCTTATTATGTCTTGAGAATACATTTTTTCTATTCATTTTCCCGTCTTTATTTTCTAGATAATTTAAAAATAACGTTTTTTTTATAAAAATCGTCTTTTTGGTCAAAAACCCTCGTTTTCAAAACTATGTTTTCTAAAAATGTTTTCTAAAAAAACAGATTTTTTCTTATTATATTTACAATATTTTTAACCATATTTTATTTTTAAACAAATAATATTCAAGTTTATTTCCCAGAAATTTATGTATTGATTTTATGTAAAATGTGTAAGTAATCATTATTTTAACATGTATAGAATGAAAAAAACATCCCATATTAATTAAAAATATTTTATTTGAATTTTACTTTATAATTTTTCAATTTTATTTTAAAATAAAAATTTTCTCAAAATGTATTATTTTTAAAAAAATCAATATAAATTTATTTTAATCAAGGAATGTCCCATGTGATCTTTAACAATTGTTTTCCATATATAAAGCATCTATTTTTGTTACTTATAATTTAATTGGTATATGAACTAGGGATGCCATTCATACCGTTTATCTGAATGTTTTATAAAAGATAATTTTTTATGAATCACATCTCTCTTTCATGGGTTATACCATGATTGAATTATTTTGAATCCTTCTTCCTTTTCATGGGATATTCTAGGATTAAATGAGGAAATTATTGTGAAAAAAATCAATTTTATAAATGTTATGAAGTGGTGAATTTCTTCATGAAACCCATTTCATTATATTTGTTATGCTATGTTAAATGTTTTATGTTCTTTTGGAACACAAATGTTTTAATTTTAAATATTTCACTAGTGGGGCCTATATCTTCCAATAATGAATTGGGTAAATTTTTATATATCATGAGATAGGAAAGACTAGAATGCGGAGTGAACTCAATTTTATAAGACTATGATGGAATTGTGATTAAACATGGTTTATTGATAAAGTACTGGAATGGGGTTTAACCTTGTCCAGTAAGGTACGTTATGATAGCCTTGGATGTGACCTTTGAAAAATATGGAAATGTTTTTCTAGGAGTCATTGTATTCTATATTTCTATTTCCTATTCCAATAATATGAAATGAATCTATATGTTGATCTTCAATATGTTGGGTACGGTTTTCAAATTTTATGCTCAAGTAATCATAACATAATGCCCATTTTATTCTTATGTATCTACCTTATTTACCCTTACTGATCATCTAAGTTAACCCTTTCATATATTTTCTTTACCTTGGTTACAAATAAATTTTATTAAGTAGAACTAATAAAGGGTTTGATCTTTCAGAGATACATTGAATACCATTCCAGAATTAAAAAAATTTTGTTCCATTTTTACAGTGTCACCAATATATTATGGTTCCCATGAGTATTTTTGTGTAATTTTATGAATATTTATATAAAAATATTTAATATAAATGTATGAGAAAGCTGGGTTGTTATAAAAAATCTTTCAGAAAATATAAACATAGATTTATAAAATCAACCAATTATTTATATGAAGTATTTTAAAATTAAAATCGTAAAACAAATATACTACAACTCTAATAAAAACCCCAAACATAAAATAACTAAATCTTTACAGGCATTTTTTGTCACCACAATGGTACCAGTGTATGACTCCACTATAGCAACATAATGGATTCATGCTTGATAATTATTTTGAAAATATAAGGAAGAACATTTGGGGTTTTATATATATTTGAAGTCTGATGAAATTTTCATGATAATGGTGAACCTAATATATATTCATATAATTTAATTTTCTAAGATATAATTTATTTTATAATATTGAAAACACTTTTCAAGTGCATAAAAGTCTCATGGCTAGGTGTTGTTTTGGGGATACAAAATAGTGACCACTTATGGTTACATAGAAATGCTTTGTCTTATGACTAAATTTTCATATTCATGATGAACATCACTTGTGACCGTATTGTATATATCCTTGTGAATTTTATTTGAGTAATCTTCATGATTATGTATAAATGTTTCTACATTGTATACCATGATAGTGGTTATGAAACGCAGAATATAAATACCAATCCCATGATTCAAGGTTGTGAGTATGAAGATACTTTGAGTACATTCCCATCCTCTAAAGGATGAAGTTAAATAGTAGAATCATATAATTTTTGAATAATTTCATGTATAGAAAACCCCTTATATAATAGTATAATTCAATTTGGATAGAAGGAGAGGTGACTAAAAAGGAGTATTAAGGTGATTCCATACCCACATAAAACAAACTCAGTGATCCATCTAATTAAAGTCATTTTATAAGGAATCCTATGAATATATATTTAAAATATATTTCATGAAATCCATTTATCAAGGAATACTGGAATGGACTTTCCTGAAGTACTCCTATATACACTACTAGAAATACATTCTTTCCAAATGGTTATGAAATGTTGGGAAAGGCTGAAAGAACCATTGGTATATGTTATACCAACAGTTCTACAAACTGTAGGGAAGTAAGCCATTGGGAAATCTTTTCCCAACAGTTTACTGTGAACTATTGGTATAGGGTGGGGAAAGCCTAACTTATCCCAACGGTTGTGCCAAACCGTTGGGATTGTTTTTCCTAATGGTTTGGCTTGAACCATTGGGAAATCCCAAGGATTCTACTCTTTCCCAACGGTTTCTAAATCGTTGGAAAAGGTTTTTTACCAACGGTTTATTGAACAGTTGGTAAAAAAAGAATCAGAGATGTTATGCCAACGGTTTGAAACCGTTGGCATAGCCTATGCTGTGGAAATTGCACAGCAGCCTGAAATTTGCAGAGCAGCTCTGTAATTTGGATAGAAAGCCTTGTTTTGTGCATTCCCTCCCATTTTCAATCCAATTATTGTACCTGCAATAAACTAACACATACATATACAATTATTGTAACTGTAATAACCAACTAACACATACATATAGAGAAAAAATTCATACACATTAAACATATAATGCATCTGGGAACTATACACATCCATAATTAAATTAGAATTCATAACGTAATTATAAACATACATAATTCATTTAGAATTCAATTTAAAATTTAGATGACAATTATATGTGAAATCCGGAATTCAATTCATAATTTGATCGGTTTTTTATATACCATATATTTTACCTCAAATGATGTCCATTTTAATAAAAATACATAAACCTCGAGTGATATTGGCTACACCATGCCTCATATTGAGGTGAGGTTACCTTGTAAACATCACAAATGACCCATCAATCGTTGTCCTAAAGTATCAACATATTCTAAAAGCGTTTAATCGGTTTTCCATATGTTTGTTGATGTTTTTCACTTAAAATAATGTCCTTTTGAAACAAAATACAGACACTTTGAGTGGTGCCGGCCACACCGCATCTCAGATTGAGGCGGGGTTGATTTTTACACGTCACATATGACCCATGGATCGTTCTCTTAATGTTTCAACATAAACCAAATGCATTTGGTCAGTTTTCTATATGTACTTAAAATGTTGTCCATTTTAAACAAAAGAGAGACACTTAGACTGATCCCGGCCACACCGCGACTCGGATTGGGCTCGAGTTGGCTCGTATAGGTCACATATGACCCATGAATCATTGTGATAAATTATCAATAGATTCTGAATGCGTTTGGACGGTTTTCCACATGCCAGTTGTTCTTTTCACTTATAATCCTGTCCATTTTAAAAAAAAAGAGACACAGTTTGAGTGGTGTCGGCCACACCACGCCTCAGATTGAGGCAAGGTTGACTCGTACACGTAACAAATGACCCATGGATCGTTGTTCTAAAGTATTAACACAATCCGAATGCGTTTGGTCGGTTTTTCGTATGCCAGTTGATGTTTTTCACTTAAAATGACGTCCTTTTGAAACAAAAGACAGACACTTTGACTGGTGTCGGCCAGACCATGTCTCAGATTGAGGCAGGGTTGATTCGTACATGTCACATATGACCCATGGAACGTTCTCCTAAAGTTTCAATAGAAACCGAATGTGTTTGGTCGGTTTTCCGTATGTACATAAAATGTTGTCCATTTTAAACAAAAGGGAGCCACTTAGAGTGATCTCGGCCACACCATGCCTCGAATTGAGCCCAGGTTGTCTCTTACACGTCACATATGACTCATGGATCGTTTACTTAAATCATCAATAGAATCCGAATGTGTTTGGTCGGTTTTTCGTATGTGAGTTGTTCTTTTCACTTATAATCCTGTCCATTTTAAAAAAAAAAGAGAGACACTGGGAAAGGTGTCGGCCACACCATGCCTCGGATTGAGGCGGGGTTGACTCGTACACGTCACATATGACCAATGGATCGTTTTCCTAAAGAATCAACACATTTCGAATGCATTTGGTCGGTTTTTCGTATGGCAGTTGATCTTTTCACTTATAATCGAGTCTATTTTAAACAAAAGAGAAACACTGTGAATGGTTTCAGCCACACCGCACCTCGGATTGAGGCGGGGTTGAATCTTCCATGTCACATATGACCCATGGATCATTGTTCTAAAGTATCAACACAATCAGAATCTTTTTGGTCGGTTTTCCATATGTACTTAAAATGTTGTCCATTTTTAACAAAAGAGGGCCACTTAGAGTGATTCCAGCCACACTATGCCTCATATTAAAGTGGTGTTGACTCTTACGTGTTACATATGACCCATGTATCATTTTCATAAAGTATCAACACATTTCTAATGTGTTTGGTCGGCTTTCCGTATGCCAGTTGTTCTTTTCACTTATAATCATGTCCATTTTAAACAAAATACATACACAAGGAGTGATCCCGACACACCGTGCCTTAGATTGAGGGGAGGATAACTCATAGACGTCACAAATGACCCATAGATCATTGTCCTAAAGTATCAAAATATTTCTAAAGCATTTGCGCAGTTTTCCGTATGTCAGTTGATGTTTTTCAATTAAAATGACGTCCTTTTGAAACAAAAGACAGATCCTTTGAGTGGTGTTGTCCACACCGCATCTCAGATTGTGGCGGGGTTGATTCGTACACGTCACATATGACCCATGGATCATTCTCATAAAGTTTCAATGGAAACCTAATTTGTTTCGTCGGTTTTCTGTATGTACTTAAAATGGTGTCCATTTTAAACAAAAGAGAGACACTTAGACTGATCACGGCCACACCGCGACATGGATTGAGCCCAAGTTGGCTCATACAGGTCACATATGACCCATGGATCATTTTGAGAAATTATCAACACATTCCGAATGCTTTTGGTTGGTTTTATGTATGCTAGTTGTTCTTTTCACGTATAATCCTGTCCATTTTAAACAAAAGAGAAAACAATAGAGTAGTGTCGGCCACACCGCTCCTCGGATTGAGGCGGTATTGACTTGTACATGTCACATATGAGCCATGGATCATTTTACTAAAGTATCGACACAAGTCGAATGCGTTTGGTCGGTTTTCCATATGCCTGTTGATGTTTTTCAATTAAAATGATGTCCTTTTGAAACAAAAGACAGACACTTTGAGTGGTGTCGGCCACACCACGTCTCATATTGAGGCGGAGTTTATTTGTACACGTAACATGTGACCCATGGATCGTTCTCCTAAAGTTTCAATGGAAATCGAATTCGTTTGGTCAGTTTTATGTATGTACTTAAAATATTGTCCATTTTAAACAAAAGAGGTCCGTTTAGAGTGATTCCGACCACACCATGCCTCAGATTAAGGCGGGGATGACTCATACATGTCACATATGACCCATGGATCATTTTCCTAAAGCATCAACACATTTCAAAAACGTTTGGTCAGTTTTGAGTATGTCAGTTGTTCTTTTCACTTATAATCCTATTCATTTTAAACAAAAGAGAGACACTGTGAATGGTGTCGGACACACCGCGCCTTCGATTGAGGCAGGGTTGACTCGTACACAACACATATGACCCATAGATCATTGTGTTAAAGTATCGACACAATCCGAATGCATTTGGTCGGTTTTCCATATGTCAGTTGTTCTTTTCGCTTATAATCATGTCCATTTTAAACAAAATACATACACAAGGAGTGATCCTACCACACCGTGCCTCGGATGAGGCGAGGTTAACTCGTACACATCCATGATATCCCATCGATCGTTGTTCTAAAGTATCAACATAATTTGAAAGAGTTTTCTAGGTTTTCCGTATGCCATTTGATGTTTTTCAATTAAAATGACATCCTTTTGAAACAAAAGACAGACACTTTCAGTGGTGCTAGCCACACCGCATCTCAGTTTGAGGTGGGGTTGATTCGCACAGGTCACATATGACTCATGGATCATTCTCCTAAAGATTCAATGTAAATCGAATGTGTTTGGTTGGTTTTCCGTATGTACTTAAAATAGTGTCCATTTTAAACAAAAGAGAGACACTTAGAATGATCCTGGCCACACCACGGCTCGGATTGATCCCAGGTTGGCTCATACAGGTCACATATGAACCATGGATCGTTGTGCTAAATTATAAACACATTCCGAATGCATTTGGTCGGTTTTCCATATGCCCATTGTTCTTTTCACTTCTAATCCTATCCATTTTAAACAAAATAGACGCAGTTAGAGTGGTGGCGGCCACACCATGCCTCGGATTGAGGCGGGGTTTACTCGTACACGTCACATATGACCCATGGATCATTGTTCTAAAGTATCAACATAATCAGAATGTGTTTGGTCAGCTTTCTGTATGCCATTTGATGTTTTTCAATTAAAATGACATCCTCTTGAAATAAAAGATAGACACTTTGAGTGGTGTTGGCCACACTGCATCTCAGATTGGGGAGGGGTTGATTCGTACACGTCACATATGACCCATGGATCGTTCTCCTAAATTTTCAATAGAAACCGAATGTGTTTGGTCGGTTTTCCGTATGTACTTAAAATCTTGTCCATTTTAAACAAAAGAGAGACACTTAGAGTTATTCCGTGAACACCGTGCCTCAGATTAAGGCGGGGTTGACTCGTACACATCACATATGACCCATGGATCGTTTTCCTAAAGCATCAACACATTTCAAATACGTTTGGTCAGTTTTGCGTATGTCAGTTGTTCTTTTAACTTATAATCTTGTCCATTTTAAACAAAAGAGAGACATTATGAATTGTGTTGGCCACACCGGACCTCATATTGAGGTGGGGTTGACTCCTACACGTCACATATGACCCATGGATCATTGTGCTAAAGTATCGACACAATCCGAATTCATTTGGTCGGTTTTCCGTATGCCAGTTGATTTTTTTCAATTAAAATGACGTCCTTTTGAAACAAAAGACAGACACTTTGAGTGGTGTCGGCCACACCGCATCTCAAATTGAGGCGGGGTTGACTCGTAGACGTCACATATGACCCATGGATCGTTCACCTAAGGTTTCAACAGAAACTGAATCTGTTTGGTCAGTTTTCCGTATGTATTTAAAATGTTGTCCATTTTAAACAAAACAGAGCCACTTAGATTGATTCTGGCCACACCGTTCCTTAGATTAAGGCAGGGTTGACTCTTACACGTCACATATAACCCATGGATAATTTTCCTAAAGCAGAAACACATTTCGAATGCGTCTGGTTAGTTTTGTGTATGTCAGTTGTTCTTTTCACTTACAATCCTGTCCATTTTAAACAAAAGAGAGACACTGTGAATGGTGTCGGCCACACCACGCCTCGGATTGAGGTGGTGTTGACTCATACACATCACATATGACCAATGGATCGTTTTTCTAAAGTATAGACACAATCCGAATCTGGTAAGTCAGTTTTCCGTATGCCAGTTGATGTTTTTCAATTAAAATGACGTCCTTTTGAAGCGAAAGATAGACACGCCGATTGGTGCCGGCCACACCGCGTCTCAGATTGAGACGGGGTTGATTCGTACACATCACATATGACCCATGTATCTTTCTCCTAAAGTTTTAATGGAAACCGAATGCATTTGGTTGGTTTTCTTTATGTACTTAAAATGTTGTCCATTTTATGAGAAACCTCATGTGTCTATTAGTGGAATGGTATTTACTTAAAATCTTGTGGGCATTCATATAAAATATTTTTATATCATTATTAGTATGGATTAGATTTTAGTTTATCAAGCTATGGAATGGTATTTACTTAAAATCTTGGGGGCTATCTGGGGGGCTGTCTGGGGGGCTGTCTGGGGTCCAGGGAGGAGGGTGGGGGGCTTTCCGGGGGGCTTTCCGGGGGGCTTTCCGGGGGCTGTCTGGGGGGGTCCGGGGTCCAAGGAGGATGGTGGGTGGTTGTACAGGGTACAGGAAGGAGGGGGGTTCTCAAACACACAACCACTAAAAGACAACAACATCTATAAAAACAGATAATATATAAAAATAACTCAACTCCAAAACTATACTACGAGTATAGATAAAACCAACAACTAAAATAGATTAAATATAAAATATCTATAATATTAGTCAAAAATGTAATGGATCAATTTTTCCCACATCACCATAACCATCATCACCATCATCATAACCCTCTTCCTCATCCCCATCATCGTCCTCACCCTCCTAAGTGCCCTCCTCCTCGCCCTCACCCTCCTCCTTGCCCTCGCCACCCGCTTCGCCCTCCTCCTCTCCCTCCTCTTCTGAATCAGACTCCTCGCCATCATCATCGTCAAGCTGTACATCGTCCGAACCACCACTAGAACTACCACCTAGGTAACCATATATATAATGTATCGACGACATATACTCATCAAAAGTTGGGTTGGCCTCTGCTGGAAGTGTTGGACGTAGAACTCCAATAAATTTCATAAACGCACTGTTTGCCATAGCAGAATGTTCTGCCGTCTCTGTGGCCCTTTTCTCATCCTGCTTTGCCTGTGTCCTAACTTGCTACAGCTTTGTGGCACTACATCTCAAACCTGAGGAGGGCCAATACCTCTTCAGGGCAATCCTAGGTCGACAGCGTACTCTGCCAGGATGCTCCTCTCCCAATACCTGATGTAAGTGATCTATTGGCCCAAAATTGTCCGGTTCTTGAGCATCGAGGGCCTCTAAAGCAACCTATTACAAATATGAATATATTATTAAGTTATAAAATAGATATTAAAATATAAAATCAATAGATTGAAACTTACAATCTGCTGCTGAGTCGCTTCGTTGACGACACTTCCATCCTTTTTCCATCTACTCAAGCAAAACAGTTTTGCTCGAGGCACACGTCCTTCAATATTTTGTATTTGCCTCCACAGTGACATTAAAAACTAAATTAATATGAAAACTTTATCAAATGATTAAATAATTGAGAAAACAAAAGAAAATTTAAGTCGTAAAAAAAACTTATAAAAAACTGTCACAACTGCTTCCTCTCATGATCCGGCATCGTCGTACGTCCTAGTGTGTGGAGATATTTATTTGCATCAATGTTTTTTTTATTTTTTCCAGATGATTCCTAAATAAAATTTGATAATGAAAAGGATAATATTAATGAAAAACATGAATGTTATTATTTAAATACCTCAAATGTAATTCATACCTTAAACTGGGTTCTGGTCCAATGAGTAATCATCTGACGATACTGCTCTATAAGACAATCATCCACGATTGGTACCACCTATAACTTAGTGCCAACTCTAGAATGCCATCCAATATACAACTCATGATTGTAGGATCTTCAAAGCTTGCCTAAATCCTTTAGACGTTCCGCTCGAGAACCCTCACCATCGGGAAAATTAAAATCAAAGATGACATCAAAATATTAATTCATATAACTACAAAAATAATTCGTGGAATTAAATAAAACTGATTTTTTTACCCATATCAATGACCATGATCTATCCTTGACCTCATGTGGAAAATGTCTCCACGACAGCGGGGTGACGGGAATGATGTCGGAGTATTTGGTAAGCGTCGCCAAAAACTCCGACATTGCTGCCCTGATTTCTCAACCATTTGGTTGTCTTCATTGTAATCCACCATAACCTTTGTGCGGCGATTCCACATAGAACGCATGCGTGTACGCCCCTGCCCCCGCCTCCTATCAGTAGATGTATCTGTAATGATTGAAAAACAAATATTTTATCAAAACATGTTATAATGAAAATAAATATTTCTCTAAAAATTTGTTAGGGTTTTATAAATATACCTGCGCCAGTCTGATCGCTGAGTGTCGTCGGATCCACAGAAACTGATGGAACACCCTGTGGTGGAACGGGAATCGAAGATGATGGAATATAGAAGCTCGGAGAGACAAAAGTAGAAGGAAAAGAAGATGGGACAGCAGTATGACCAGATTCTGACTGGGGAGTGGGAATCATCATGGGATGTGAAAATGATGGGGAGAAGATGCAGAAGGTAGAGAAAACATGGGATGCCTAAATATCTCATGTGTCCCTAACGACACATCGGGATCAAAATGTGGGAAGGATGACATGTCAGTGGGAGGGGTAGGGTCTAGTCGGGCACGGGCAGTTGATCGTCCACCTCTAGTATGAACCCTCCTCGTACCACCGACCAGAGTACTAGGACCAGTACTAGGCTCCTCGTCGAATAACTATCTACGTATAGGTGGATGCTAAAAAAATGTTTACAAAAAAAAATAATCACATGACATTATATATTATTTAAATATATATAATAAGCACATGGAAGTTGCCATTTATTTTCACTGATACGCGAAGAATGTAATTCTGGTCTGATGCCCCAACCCACCAAGTCACAACGAGATCGTAAATCATCTTTTGTCTTCCCCTTGACATTTAAAAGAACTGAATGAAACATTTCACATATATTCTTTTCAATATGCATTACATCTAGGAAATGACGTAACAAATTGGTTGATCAATAATGAAAATCAAAAAAGATACTCCTCTTCCTCCAATTGTAACAGGTTTCAGTGGAAATATTCTTTCTCTTTCAAGATTTCATTTGACCCTTCCCGAACGAAAAACTAAAATCTTTCAATTCATTAAGCACATCAGTTCCAGACATATGATGAGGTGTATCATCAGTCTATATGGTATTATCAAATCTTTGAAAATTCAATCTATGTGAATGATCCTTTGGAAAGAATCGTCGATGTCCCATAAAACTGAAACTACAGTGTGGTTTTATTCTTCTAAATCGTGTATTCTTCATAAAAACTAGACATTACAGTTTTCCCTTTGTGCTCCATCCAGACATCATTGCATAAGCTTGAAAATCATTGATCGTCCACATAAGCACAACACACATCTAAAATATGTCTTTCAAACATGATTCGTATGTGTGCACACCCACATCCCAAAGAAGTTTCAACTCTTTTATTAAAGTTTGCATGTATACATCAATATCAATGTCGGGATCAGAAGGACCAGATATGAGTATACTCATGAAAGTGAAAGGTTTTTTGATACACAACCATGGGGGAAGATTATAAATGTGTATAAAAACTGGCCATGTACTGTGTGAAGTAAGAATCTGCCCAAATGGATTAAAACTGTCGCATGAAAGTCCCAGCCTCACATTACACACGTTAGCTGAAAAATCAGGATGTAGAGCATCAAATATCTTCAATGAAAATCCATCTGTAGGATGAACCAACTCATCATTAGTCTTCTTTCTCTCGGTATCATTCCATCTCATTTTTATTGATATGTCATCAGACATAAAATGATTCTGGAGTCTAAGGATCAATGAAAAGTGCCACATTACTTTCTGCGGAATGCGGGATGGTGTTCCATCAAATTTTGACTTCCAGCGGGATGTACCACATTTTATACAATCATTTCGTTCAGCGGTTTCCTCCCAGAATAAACACCAATCTTTCGGTCAAGCATGAATTTTTTTTCTTGAAAATCCAAGTTCCTCAACTAACTTACATGCCATATAGTGTTTTGAGGGAATATCTCCATCATATAGAATTAAATCCTTCAAGAGGGTAATAAATTAATCGATTGCTATATTAGAAATCCCATACATAGTTTTCCCATGAAATAATCAGATTAAAAATTCCAGCTTTCTCATTTTATCGCATTGTCGATATACTGGAGTCGTGGCAGCATCATTCAATTTTTTCACCCTATCAATATCATCATTTTCACTAGATGCATCAGTTTTCCTCATCTTGAAGTCTTCTTGAGTCGAAATCCTTTCTTTTTCATGATGACAAATAAAAGGAAACCGGTCATCTAAAAAATTCTCCATTCTAGTCCTTTCATTTCGATCATCACCAATTTGAGATTTCATTTTATCCCCATTGTGATACCACACAAATTAGTTTGCTTGAAAACCATTTTTGGTTATGTGGTAGCTGACATCTTCACGGCTCAACTAAGGTATACCATCACAATTGGAACATGGGCAGTGTATGTGACCACTATCTGAAGCATTGTGAAATGAAAAATCTATAAAGCTCTCCAAATTGTTTTGAAAATCGCCTGAGATCTGATCAGTTTCAAACATCCCACTTCTGTCCATTTTGTAAAAAGAATTTATATAAGTCATTTTTTGATAAACAATTAAATGGGATTGAACTTTAATAGAAAATACATTTAAGTAAATGATAAAGGAAGAAAATAATCAAGGTATCAACTACACATGTGAAAAAAACATATTAATGTGTTATTGAAAAAATGTAAAACCAACAAGAACTTAATGTGTTATCACGTCACAGCATGCCACATCCCATAACCATATTAGTTGGGTATCATGAACATGAATAACATCAACCTTATTCCATCCTCCTACCCTTCATGACCCCAACCACATGAAACATCTTATTATAGCCTTATCACATCGCACCTCACCTGAAAACACTAGGGAAATCATAG
This sequence comes from Viscum album, assembly GCA_963277665.1. NCBI lineage: Eukaryota > Viridiplantae > Streptophyta > Magnoliopsida > Santalales > Viscaceae > Viscum > Viscum album. The sequence goes on from OY728136.1 coordinate 1,479,892,873, forward strand.
TACATCTCACCTAAAGACACATGGACAATCACATCGCATATTTCCTAAAAACACATGGTCAATAACTTATGAAGGAAGATTATAGAATACATGGTAGCTATCCAACCATATAACCACCATCCTAGATATTAAAAAAATACCCATAACTCAGAACCTCTTATCATTGGTAAATTTATCCAACTCTGGTTGGGAATGTGTAGAAATAACATAAAATACATGATATATAGATAGCACAAAATACCCAACCTATGGGTTCACATTAACTACACAATCACACACTTCACTACTACCATAAAACACATAAACCATCACAACCACTTTCACCAATATATGCAACACACCACACCACCACCACACAAGACACATAGCATTTCCCACTTTCATTTATAAGCCACTTCATTCACACTTACATTGTCCATTAATTTAATGTTAAATTAATTAAATCCATCTACCACACATCTATCTCTATGCCCTCTCATTTATTTACTATTTTGTTTTTTTGTTTTAACAACATAATTTATTCCATAGATAACCAGGAAACTAATAAAACCACCACACAACAACTCACCATCTCACAATAACCATCATCGCCATGTTACATAGGCCAACCATCTCACTAAAACAACCACATATCACAAAAAAATATTGCACATCACAAACCACCGCACAACCAAAACCACCTCACCACATAAAACACCACAACCTCATCACACAACACCTCAACACGGCACAACACCCCCACACATCATCACTATCAAACAACTTCACATGTCATATCCATGCCCACTAACCATCACATTACAACCCCACATATCACAAAGCCCAACTGGTCACCTCAATCACCATAAAACAGCCTACAACATCCAATGAAACACAACAAAAAACCTCTCATAGAAGCAACATACCCCAACTTCCACAATTTATTCAAGGTCTTTTATTACATTACCCCTTTATTTAGCATGGACATTATAACACAAATGATATTCCATGGGAAACTAATTAATTAAAAAAATATCCTTTCATTTCCCTATTTTTCACGGTGAAATCACATCAAAATACAAAAATAAAACTAAAATATTAGATCAATAACAATAAAAAGAAGGTAGCATATGTGTATAAAGAATAAAATACCTTATTTGAGATTATTTGGATGGTTTTGTCACCTGTTCGGATGTGGGAGTTCGCGAGAGGAGCAGAGCGCCGGATTGATTTTAGGGTTCTGTCGCAAATGGGGGAGAGCAGCGGCCCGACTGTATTTGGGGAAAACCATTACCAACGGTTTTTAAAAACTGTTGGAAAAGGGTTGTTCAGGGTACCCTTACCCAACGGTTCAATAGAACCATTTGCAAAGGGGTACCCTTTCCCAACTGTTTCATAAAACCGTTGGGAAAGGGTAACTTAAACACGCCTTAACCAATGGTTTTATGAAACCGTTGTTAAAGGGGTACCCTTTCCCAATGGTTCTAGTGAACCGTTGGGAAAGGCTTCCCTAAACCTTCTTTACCAACAGTTTAATAAAACCATTGGTAAAGAACCATTGGTAAAAACCACATTTCCAGTAGTGATAATTATTTCATAGGGAACCCCATCAGACACATTTAGGGAGTGCTTCCAATGAGTCTCCTTCATGAACCATCGTCCTTAAAAACCCTAAAATTTTGGAACTTTTCCCATTTACCAAAAAACCTCCATTTTACATGAAATGAAGTTATGCCAAATTGTGTTTCGTTCTCTTTCCAATGATCTATCTCCACATAAGGTTTTATCTTTGATAACCAAATTCATGAATGTAGTTATTTTCAATTGTTTAGGCCTCATTATATGAAAACCCATCATTTTTTATGATTAAGATCCTTAACATCACTCTATCATCTGGTATCACATGATTCCTCCTCCATGAAAGTCAATAAATACATAATATTTGGGGTATGCAAACCTCCACCCATCCAGATTCCTCATCTCAGAAGTTTGGAAGTATGTAAAAAAATTACTTATTCCCAGATGCTCCACTATTTTTTGCTTCATATTCCTCACATAAAGACTATCAATTTCCTAAAGTACCATTACCCAAGACACTTCTATAGGTTTGCTCATATTAATTGATTCAAGATTCCACACTTTATTTCCAAAAACTAACTTCATTTAAAATGTCTAGTAGAGTAAATAAAAAGGTAGTACACTTTCATAATTCTCACACTAACTCATTGTCAGGTAGATTTCAACTAGGAGTCCTCACTATATGACAATAAACTACATATCACATAGTCTAATATCATAATGGAAAACTGCATAGACTAATCTCATCACATGAACATAGACTATGAAACTAAAACAATATAGCATTGTATTAATGTTCTAATAGGATATGATGGACACATCTCTATAGTTCAATACCAACACCCTTATAATCCCATTTACCCCGTGATAGGATGTATATCATAGAAATTTACAACCTTCATATTTTATGATAATATGAAACCAACCACCAAATGTAATGATCATAATTTTCCCTATGTGATGAGTATTAGATGATATATCATTCCTTATATGGAGAGTGTAACATAAAACATCACATTTAAATTATTTTACAAGCATAAGAACCCCTAAAATCCTAAAATGAGGAAGTTAATATGTCCTCATACCAAGTATGGGCTAGAAACATACTCTTTTATGTCTATCTACTAACAATTTAGATAAAATAGAAGGTGTCTCTGGTGTATAAGTCATAAACAAACCATTACTTGGTATTTTTTACATAGTAATTCACTCTGTATAGATTTAAACTACTATTATGTAGTTATTAATTAGATAATTTAAATAGACCCATTGTGGTACTTGTTGCATGAAATTAAAATTTGTAATGTGTCTCATTGAATGTAATAGAACTTTGGGTTTTGGATTTATCTCACTATGGTATGTTGGAATCCCCTCTTATTTACTCGATTATAACTAAATAATAAATCCTATATTATTTCATAGGATCCCAAAAACTCCTAGGATTGTTATAAATACTAGAGTTCTAACACATAAAACATTAAAACCTAGAGTAATCATATAATTTTTCTAAATGGGAGATAGTATAAATATCATATTTAGAATCTTCTAAAATGAATATATCAAATTATTTAATTTATAAATGGAATTTCATAGTATTACATGTAATGATTCCCAATTATGACTTAAATATTTCATAGAGTCCCATATTTGGTAATGATTCTTCTCTAAAGAGGTGAAAAGTGTGTGGCCTCCAATCCTATTGATCAATACGCAACCCGATGCACCATTTTTAATTCCATTATAAACAAATTCCTTTGGAGAACATTGGGGGTGCTCATATAGGGTGTAATCATTAAACATAGTAGGGCCTCACTGAGTTACCCTCATATATACCATAATATATAAACTATACCTATATGGAAAAAAATAATTATGAATTATACAATATGAAATAATTCATGTAAGTTTATCATGTTAAAAATAGGCTACCATGAAAAAAGACTTATCCTATTTAGGTAAAACACAAAACTAAACTATGTCACTCGGGGTAGGGTTCTACAATTGAGATTTCCACACTACCCACTCCCCCAAGATACCATCATATAGAAAGTACCAATTTCATATCCATTCTAATATCATTAACCACTCACTCAATATCCACCACACACTTATTTAAGGAAAATCCTCATATCACATCATTCACCTCATCAAAAACATTTGTCGTCTCACTCGGGTGACTTCTCACATCACATAACTCAGCCCTCTCAATGAGAAAAATATCTCATTCTATGTCACATACCTCGTCACATTCCACAATCCTAAAAATCAAGGTGAGGTCTCATACATATCCTTTTATCACACATCATCACCTAGGGTAGAACAACATAGTTAGATCATAAAAATATGGAAAGAAATACACATAAGACCAATCTTTTATCCTAACTCATATCTAGACAAAACTAAACCACCACATATCTCTCTGCACATGGGTAACACATATAACACAACATCATTTCCATGACCAACCTTATCACTCTCTGGAAAATGAACATATTCTAATGCTTTAAAAATGTATTTATAGACCTTGTAACTCTTCTTATAGTTTGTATTAATAGTTACTAGAACCCCTGGGATTTTTTCTATCAGGATGTTAGAAATTGATTATAAAATCCATTTTTATAGATTTCCACAACACCTAGATTCTAACTTACATACACAAACACCAAAAGAGTCATTCAATATAATGCCCTATAAATCAAATGTACAACTCCAAATTCAATTGTGTGTATGACACACAACAACATGTGTAATAAAGGTAATATATTAACCTGAAAATTTACAATATGTTTACTATATTAAATAAAAATAAAATCTTATAGAGATTTTAATAAATACAATACTAATTTATCTTTAATTACATGCAAGAGTGACCATCCTTGATATCTTACTTTATACTCAAGATAGGCCGTCCATTATAACGTGTGTTAAACTCAAGACCAGGTTTTACCAAATAACAATGTATTATTAAAATATTATTATTAAATATAATATGATATTACCAATCCATTTTATTATAGGTTATGAATAATATAAACAAACATATCATGATTTATGGTTTATATAAATTTAAAATGAATTCATCGATTAAAAATTAAGGAGAAAAAAAAATAATAACCAATTGAATATAAAAAGAAATATTTTTAGTTTTATTCTTCCAGAGGATTTTTATATTAATAAATATAAATAATTAAATTTACGTAATGAAATTAATGAATTATATATTTTATATATTGGATAAAAAAAATTTATATTCATTTATTAGGTTTTATAGGCATTAGATAAGAATAATCTCTACTTATCACATTAAAATCTATATTTTTTATCAACTTTACCAACATTAAATGGAGAACCATTTTTAAAAATTAATTTTGACACCTTGATTTATTTAAAATTTTAATATAAAATTTATTTTTAAACAAAACATAATAATTAGGTAATGGTTAATTTTTGATATTTTTCTAAAACATTTCATTTTTAATGAAGATTGAAAATACTAAATTTTAGTTCAAAAATTCATTTTCATATAATTTATTTATAATGTTAAATTATACTTATAAATATTTTTGAAGGTTAATTACATATATTTTCATAAATTTATTCAATTTATGTCATTGGAATCAATTTAAATTTGAAATTTACTATAAAAATATAGAAAACTTTTTGACAACTTTACTTTAAAAACTCGCATTGTCAGCCCGACTGTGGGGTAATGTTAATATTAATTTCATCCACATATGTGATTGGTATTTTGAAAAATGGATTCCAAATTTTTATTCTTTATAATTTATAATTTTAATGAGGTATACATAGTTTTTTACCCATAAAAAATAGTGAATGTAATGAAAATTAATTATAATTATTAAGGTAAAATTAAGCTTAATAAAGTATTGAACCTTCATCTTAAGGGCCCAAATGACCATGATACTTATAAAACACCAATTTTATGTCCATAATTATGAAATTAACCTTACATTATTGTTTTTTATTAGTTTTTAAAAACATTTTTTATTTAAAAACACGGTTACACATAACTTGTTTTCAAAAATTCCAAGTGAGTCGTTTTACTTCGCAATTGAAGGCCACTACTTCTACCCATTACTCAAAATTATCAAACCTATTAAGTTATTATAATATAATCCCAAATATATTAAAAAATAACTCCCCTAGTCCTTGAATCTTTCCTTTGGGTATAATTTCTTCCAAAAAAGTATTTTGGTACAAACCCAAAGAAGTCACGCGATTGAGAGGTAACATTTTTTCTAAACTGATTTAGTTTTATTTCCTTTATCCAACCCCTAAATTGTATTATTATATGATTTTATAAAAAACAATAGTATCATAAATATAATAGGATTTTTTTATTTGATATTTTATACCTACACTTACACACACTTCCATATAGAAGGTAATGAACATAATATTTTTGTGTATAGTGAACTACTGCCTAACGAAATGATGATTGTTCAATTTCCATTTACCACCTTTAGTGGTGGCCATTATGATTCACACTATGATTATATATGATATATAATATATTTATTATTTATTTATACATCTGTAATAATATTATTAGATATACAATTAATACTTTACAGTTTACGTTAATACGATTACATTGTTTGAGGAAGTATGGACTACTGCCCCATCGAAGTAATGTGTTTCATTCGCACTATACATGGAAATTGTAAAGGATGGTTTAAATTGATAAAATGTTAAATAAACAATATCTATTTTATATTCATGAAATAACTACATTTATGTAAATATACAATATATATATCATTATTACACTTTCACACACATAAAACATGATAATGTCGTTTGTGGGCGTGTGGAAAACCTCATCCTCGAAATGATGTGATTCCTTTTACATCCCAAAAATTATATATATAATTATATATAATTAGGTAAAATTTTATTTATGATATAATGATAATTATTGGATGATATGGTGTTGTGTACCTTCTTTCCATAACGATAATTGAAAAAATGGGAATGTTACTCATGCGTACGTACGACCAAGAATCTCCATAATTGTAATATTGATTCATTTTTCATTACCTTATTTGATTATTAGTTTTAAGAGTATAATTGTTGTAAAATATGACAATTATGTAATTATAATTATTTTTTAGATGTTATATAATGACCCATTTGATGATAGTTTACCTACCAAAGTCATTTTTGACACATAAACTGAATTTGGTCAAAAAAACCCAACATAAACAAAAACATTTATGTACTTGAATACAAAATAGTAAAAAGTTATATAAAATTATTTATAAACATGAAAAAGTTTTTAAAGAAAGGAAATAATTAACATAGGTTTATTATACACAGGTTAGAGGATGTTCACGTGAAAGGAAACAAAAGGTAAGAAATTTTGATAACACATTTTACTTATGTGAGATAAATTTCAAGTTCACCTCTTACTTATTTTTTGTGGCGCGTCCAATTTTCATTTTTATATATTATATAATAAATTACAATACTTTAATGGTATTTAAAACATACATTTAACAATATTCCTTAAGTATTTTTATGATTTAAAATGTTTCAATGTGGTGTGGGACACTCTAGAATCATTAAATATTATTTTTCTCAACAATAACATTAAGGATCATTTAATGGTATTCCCAATTGAGGAAATTATAAGACCACTATTCAATAAGAAATTTTGTTTTATCTAAAATAGTTTTTCATGACCATTATCATGTATTAGTTCTATTTCTCTCCTCTTTAGTTCTCAAAATGTTCTAGGGATGTTTTAAAGAAAACCATAATATATTTCTCTCTTTAGTTAGAGAAACTGTTTTCTTATAAAAACCACATTTCAATAAAAATAATTTAAAAAATGTTTTTAAAATGATTTTGTAAATATATTTATACAGTTTTAGCCTTTTATAAATTTTTTCAGAGGAATATTCATGTCTGATTCCTAAGAAGTCATTTTTTAAACCTTTTTACCAAGAAAAATGAATGTTCTTATACCTTATATAGAAAATACGAATTTACTTGACTTCATTTCATTGAATCTTCCTTTTAATGTATAAAAAGTTATTTTTTAAATAAAATTTTTAAAATTTCATTTTCAAGTAAAATTTTGTTCAAATTGTTTTCGATAAAAGTCTATTTTACTCAAAAATGCTTCTAAGATATTTTTAAAATATTTTCATTCATCAATGAAAAAAACCATGTATTTTACTCTACTTTGGATTTTTTGTGTTACTACAAACCATAATCATCATCTATGTGGATTATTATTGATTTGTATAACGATAGTATTCATATTCGCTTCATTGATTCATTTTTTAGTTCGGTTGAAATATTCAATCACCTATGATCATCGAACATTAAATTTCCGCTAATTGTCCATTTCATTTTTTAGGGATAATACTATTTCATAAACCAAATAAAATTTTACATTTGGTTTCTACTTTGAAAATTACTATATAAATTTTTTTTGAAAATATTGATAACTCTATATTATTTATTCCATACACTTATTTGATAAGGCATATTATTTATTTCGATTATTTTATATATGGAATTATTTGGACAAGTAATGAACGGTCCATCCCAGACATTATATATCTCAGTGATGCAACAATAGGTTCTTAGGAGGCAATATAGTTACAATATATAAACAGGTTTCTATCCAGGTTTTTAAACCATCTTGTGAATGGTCTTGATGGTGTAGGTTTTCATGTTCCTTACACATGACATCCATTATGATAGAATTTCCTTCATATTATTTTCAGTTATTATAAATCCATAAAATTTTGTGTCAAAATTTATATGGTAATACTTAATTTCCATTTCATTGATTAAACGGTATGTGTTTTAGTTTCAGACATTTCCATATCTATTTTGATTTATCTAGTCATCTGAATGGCATGTTCTTCTAGTTATTACCATGATATATTGTTTACCCAATTCCATAAATTTTATTCATTAAAGGGAATCTGTGTTCAGTCATTTACCTTTCCATATTTGCTACTCTCATTAATTCATTATTTATTGAACTATATTTTTTCCTTACTAAGAATTTGATCTCACCCTCATTATGTTTCCTTTCCTCATGAATCCATGAAGCATACTATTAAAGATATGAATCATTTTATTAGATTTAATAATATTATCCTTGAAGTAATTTTTTTAGAAATAAGTTAAAATTATGTTGTAATTAATGTAATAATTTTTAATTAAAGACTCATCTATGTATATATTTTACCAAGACTACTAAACTGATTGGTCCTTTGATTATTTATTCCTGTAAATCATGAAAATGTAATCAATATTAGATGTTTTCTTTGGGATATCTGGGGTCGGGTCACTATAGTTAGTATGTTTAGTAGCACCCTTTGGTACTAGATTTAGTCAACAAAATTGATTAAAAAATGTAACCCTAACATAGAATATGTGGTCAATTATAATAGAACACTATATAAATTTATATATTATGTGTATATTCCTTGAAATACATCCTTTTTTGGAACTATAAGTGGGCGTTTTTCATGAACAGATGTACCTAGGAGCAACAACTTTGATAAGGTGGTTTGGTCCGGACTCGTGGTAACCTGGTACATGAAAATGAACATTACTTCACACCAATTTTGACACTCCTAGGGGATTTTATTAGGATAATTCACATTTTCTTTAAAACCATTGTGATGGATTTTGATAATGAATAACAAAAGTTAAACCTAAGTTGATTTAGTTTTAAAAATAAAGTTTCATGATTTATAAATAAAAAAAAGATATTGTGGGTGACCCGTAGACTAAAGAGGGGAAAATTTTGATGAATTATTTTTGGGATTCAATAATTAAATTGTAGAAGCATTTTACCAGTGCTAATTTGTATATAAAAATTAGGAAATGTCTAAGGGATAAGAATGATTTTCGAAGCATGTGTTTTATAAGAAAATGTTATTTGAGGAATAATGCGATTACATTCATATAGACATAATTATAGAGGTATTAATAACCTATACGGTTCATATGATCGGTAATGACATTGTACTAATAGTCAAAATATATTATGATACATTATAAAAAGTAGTTGTCTTCGAAACCTTAGCTTAGAGTCTTTTTAATGATTAAATTCCAAGGATTTCCATTAGATTTTTTTTAATATTATATTAATATGGTATTAAAAAAAGGACAAATTGTATGCCTAATGAAAATGTATAATGTATTAAAATCCCATGAGGTCTTGAAACCATCACCAAAAGATGATAAGAGTTCATACCAATCACTAACCTAATAAATTTCATAGTTAATTTCTCATTGTTTTTAGTTAAAAAAAATTGATGAATAAATGTTAATGATGAACTAGTAGTATCACTTATGAGGATTATAGATTAATCAATTAACCATATTTGTTATGGAAGATATTTAAAGACAAATAAATAGACATTTCACTCTTTTATAGGCTTTAGGATCTTTTAAATGTTTTTTTTACTGCTTCATGCATAAAAAATTCGTTATTTGTAATTATTTTCTTAGAGTAAAGGAATGACTTAGAATTTGATCGATGCAAAACCAACAGATGGAATTTTTCACATGAAATTAAATTTTTTCATGTATGTAAATTAACTCACATTCGTAGAAAGAAAAATAATTACACAACATTAGAAAATTTATCATTAAACAAAACTCTTTTCCTAAAAACATAATTTCTTTTGAATCGATTGTATCTTAAATCATGAAAGAATTTTTCCTTTTAGGACCTCAAATTTATATTGATCATTCACTTTTTTTTATTGATGACCTCAATAACTCCTTATAAATATTTTTTCATTCACTAAATGTATATTTATTCAATTTCCACTAATGTTTTCCAATATAGAGACCTAGTTAAATGGTAGTTCATGTGACCTTTGTAATTCACATTCTCTCTTTTCTAGGGGATATTTTAGAATCCCTTCTCACAAAGTGGGATTCTATCATAAGAAAAATTGAACCATTTATTACCAAGATAGAGTTTAAATTGAGTGGGTGTAATTTAATTAAGGTGGGTGGAATGTAACACCCCAAAATTTTAAAGTACAAATTTGTATTCAATGGAGTGTATGACAAGAAACACCATGTGTTAAAATGGAATATAATAAGTTGATAATTTAAAATATATTTACTATATTGAATAAATATAATATATTATATAGCTTATAATACATGAAAAAATAAATTATCCTATGTTATATTATAGTTCAAACTTATTTGATAGTTTGAGTTACACACAAGAGAATCCTTCCATGATATCTTTCATTACATGCAAGGCCAAGTTTCACAAAATAACAATGCATTATTAAAATATTATTATTTAATATAATATTATATAACCAAACCATTACATTAGTGGTTATGAATATTATTAACTAACTTATGATACTTTATGGACTATATAAATTTTAAATCAATTCATTAAAAACCAATTAATTAGAAACCAAAATAATAACCGACTAGATATAAAAAGAAATATTATTATTATTATTTTGCTTTCAAATGAGTTTTGTCTTAACAAACATAATTAATTAGAATTACGTAATGATTTAAATGAAATATATTTGTTATATATTCAATAAAATATTTTTTATATTCATCCATTAGGTAAGATAAACATGAGAAAATAAAAAACTATATTGTATACATAAAAACCAATATTTTTTGTAAATCAATTTTACCACCTTTTAATGGAAACCCCATTTTAAATATTAATTTTGAAACATTAATTGATTTAATATGTCAAAATAAACATAAAATTTTAAATATAAACATAATAATTCTATTAGGGTGAGTATTTTATATTTTCCTAAAATATTTCTTATTTTAACAAATATTAAAAAATATTGAATTTTAGCTCAAAATATGTTTTTCATCTAATTTTCTTATAAGGTTACATTTTTAATTTTAATTTGTTTTAAAGCTTAATTACACAATATTTTTATCAATTGTTCCAATTTATGTCATTTTAATAAATTTCCCATTGAAAATGATTATAAAATTAACAAAAACGTTTGGATATTTCTACTTTAAAATCGGCATTCTCATCATGTCTATGAGATTAAATTTATATTAATTTCATCCAAAACTATGATTGGAATTAGTAAAAATGGATTATTTATTTGGAATCATAATAATTTATATTGTTTAATAAGGTGAACATAATTTCTAATCAAAAATATTAGTGAATGCAATTAAAATAAATTACAATTATTAAGGTAAAATTAACATTAACAAAGGAGTAAACCTTCATCATAGGTGACCAATTACCTAAAAAATTGTCCAAAAATAATTTTATGGCTATAATATAGAAATTAACCTTCCGTTATTTATTTTAGGTTGTTTCATAAGACATTTTTTAAGTAAAAACGTGGGAATACCTCGAAGGACCCTAGGTCACCCTGAGAGGGGGTGAATTAGGGTGTCAATATTTTCTCATTTTTATTGGATCTTCTCCCCTCATTGGTAGTATCTTAATTAAACCTGTATTATTGATATGTGTTGTAACTAAAACATTCACATGCATAAGGACAACACATCACTTTTACTTGGTTCACCACTAAGGGCTAAATCCAAGGACCATACACCGACAGGTTGTCAGTCATACCTAATTCCACTATTATTCACAAGCTATGTATTGCAAGGTTCAATTATAGTCACTCTATCCGAGGATCATTTCCTTTACAAAATTTTTGGGATATATCACTACTTCCCTCAGATCACTTCTATTCACTCCTCCGGACTCACTTCCTTGGGTAAAGTCACACTCGGTTTAAGGACATGAAAATCCCTTCAATGGATAGGAATGAAAGGCTTTGTCTCTTATTCAGCATGGAACTTTTCTTGAATCGAGGTCCAGATTTTGATGCACTTTGACATTCAATCCTCTTCTCTAGTGCAACAACCATATGTACTAAGACTTATTTTTCTTCTTGTCCAGAATCACAAATTCTCTTGTGATTATTCAAACACTGATAATCAGTTCACTAGGCATCATCAAGATCAACTCTTCTTATTCCATATATGCATGTGACCATGCATGATACAATATAGATATTCTCCTCCTCTTCACTGATTTACACATGTGCACCCACTATTGTGGCTCTTTATTTATGTGGCTTCACCTATTCAAGCAAGCATACAAATGCACTCCACTATTTAATTAATCATTCTTCACAAATGCACCCACATGATGCATTGAATAACTTCAAATGAAAAATTCATGCATGTAAGTACATTTTTTTGCCTTATTATCAAGGCAACCCCCACAATGCCTTATTTAGTTCATTAGATTTTATTTAGCATGCATATGTCTATCCATGAATCTTCTTCAGCAACCTGAATGGGGGTAGTCGAATGTTGGATTTATTCTTTCACATTTGTGAGTCTCTAATTATGTATATGATTTGAATGTGCATCATGCATGTGATATCCACCTATTATTTAAACACACTGACTTCCTCAGGTGAATTATGGTTTTTATCTTTTCCACTTTCTTTTTCACCCATAGAGTATGGAGTTCTTATTTTTAGAGAATGTGAAAGTCTCCTCTACAAACCAAGATGATTTGTAGCACCTTATTGCGCATGGGATGCATGGGATTCCTTCACGTACCTCAGTAGATGAGGTTCTCCTCCACAAACTATGTGGTATGCAGTACTTTCCCTCATAGGACACTCTTCACCGTGAACTTGAGCGATGCATGGTCAATCCAAGTGGTATGCAGTAACATTGCTCCGCAGACCCAAAACAGTATGCAGGCTCTTCTCTTCCCAAACCAAAAGTGGTTTACAGCTCTTCTTCATCATAAACCAAAGTTGTATGTGGGTCACCTCATCATGAACTAGATCCGTATGAAGAATACTCTTCACAAACATAGAATGGTTCACAGTTCACGCATTACCCTTCTTGAACTTAAAATATGCAAGAAACTATATTTCTCATAACATGAGCTCTCGAAAGGTTTGGAAGCGGCATCCACTTTTGGGATTGGTGGGTCCCCTTTTAATCAGTAGAGATCAATTATTTTTTTTTGTCCGAAAACTACATGACATGCTCTTCAAGATTATTCCTTGAATAAAAAAGATATTTAGTTCTTTAATATCTTCAAACCCTCATATAGATATGCCGCATATCATTGAAGTTTAATTTTTGGAACATACGGCCTTATCGCAGATCGTTCATTTATTCAGGATGACATGTATCACTTTTTGAATCCCTTCTCGAATCCACGTGGCCTTAGTAACTTATTTTTCCTTAGCCAATTTCTTGTTATTCATTTCATTCGCATTCATGCAAATGTAATTGCATGCATGGCATCAAAATTTTCAAACGATAGAAACATACTTGACCAGAGAAAAAAAGGTGGTTGGAGTGGAAAGATCATAGTTCAGTTGGTGCTCCTAGTTCACAAGCGCAGTGGATGTCCAGAGGTTGAAGATGACCATAGTCAAGGAGATCGTACGACTTCGATTCAATCCCACGTGGAGCATGGATTATAAATGGTGTGGATTATATCATTGCGTGAAGGATGTGATGTGCGGCCAAGATCACAGCGAGATCAGATGGACGGTCGGGATTGCATCTATGTTTTTAAAACATATTCCCACATTGAACCATCATGTGTTCTTTGGATTCTTTAAATAACTAGTTTCTCCATCTTTCATCCAGAAATATCCTCTCCCCCCACCAGTGCCACCCTGCACTGGTTCTCTGCGGGTGAACTCTTAGCACCCACTCTTCCTCCTCAGGCTTGCACCTAAAACCCACTATGCAGATCCTAGGGCTTATACACAGCCCCCATGCGCCTCCTGGGGGATATCCAGACTGCCTTCCCTATGGGCGTGGTCGACCCTTGTGGCACCGCTTGAGCCTCTAATTGAGGATAGTTGGATGGATAGTGGGAATACCCTTTTATTAAGAAGGATTATAAAAATATTTGGTATAAAAGTAAGAATGCATAGAAATGCATGGTAACTTTATATCTCAAGACCCTTGTATGGCCACCTTGCAATTCCAAGCCCCCTCACACCCTCTTCTTCTCATTTTCTTTTACTTGTTCCAAAGAACACTTATGATTACTACATTTTGAATGCCATTCCCCATTTCACTTAGAAGAGTTCCTTTCTTCATGTTGGTTATCATTAACATAAAATGACACTCGTTGACAATAAATACAATTCTTTTAACCAAAGAGGTCCCAACACTCCTAACTAGATTTTTAAAATACCATGTAAGTCATTTTCCTCCACTATAAAAGGCCACAACTTCTCCCTATTACTCACACCTCTCATTGCACATAGGATCGAACAATATCTACCCAAATATATTCTCAAAATCCTTCTCCTATACCTTTATGTATTCATTTGATAATAAATCCTTCCAAGGAAGCCTTTTGGTATATTCCAAAAGAAGTTATCCAATTAAGAGGACACATTTTTTCGTAACCTCTTTAGTTTGATTTCAATTCTCCAAAACCTAAAATATTCTTATTATATGATTGTATAAAAACTTTAGTATCATCAATATACTATGATGTTTTTATTCTAACAGTTACTACATTAACTATCATTGAAAAATTGGTACATTACCCATGCGTACGTGTGGCCTACAATCTCCACGATTATAACTTTGATTCATTTTTCCAATAACCAGATTTAATTATTAGTTTAAAAGTTTAATTAATGTAAAATTACAATAATTATGTCATATTTATTATTATGTATATTTTATATAATGACCCCATTGACCATAGTATACACACTATAGTCATTTTTGACAAATAAACTGAATTTGATCAAAACACCCAATGTAAACACAATTGTTTAAGTAGTTGTAGACAATATAGTATAAGTTAAATAAAAGTAATGATAAAAATCAACCAGGATTTCAAGAAAATAAATAATTAACATAAGTTAATTATACGTTAACTTAAATGGTGTTCACTCAAAAAGAAACTCAAGGTAAATTATTTTTATCTCACACTTTACTTTGGTGAGATAAATTTCATATTTACCACTTAATTATTTTCTGTGGTGTATCTACTGCTCATATTTATATATTGTATCATGAATTACTTAACCATAATTGTATTTAAAATTCCATTTAATATTATTCTTTATTTAGCTTTATAATTTAAAATGTTTCAAAGTTGTATAGGACACTTTGGAATGTCTAAATATTATTTTCCTCAGCAATAATAGTAATGATAATTCAATGGTATTTCCATTCAAGTAAATTATATGAAAATTGTTCAATCAAACCATTAATTTTATATATTATATTTATTCATTCCCATTATCAACTATTAATACCATTATTCAACTCTTAGGTCCTCAAAATGTTTTATAAATTTTTTTCAAGAAAACCAGACATTATTTATCTCTTAGTTTGATAACATTTTTCTTCTAAAAAAATGTTTTAACAAATTATTTTCAAAAATATTTTTAAAATGATTTTTGAAATACCTTTTTACACTTTTTTCTTTTACCAATTATTTAATAGGAATATTATTTTCTATTTTCTGATAAAATAATTTTCAAAAAAAATCCATTCAAAACAAATTTTCTTTTACTTGGTACGGAGGGCACATATCTACTCATCTTCATTTCTTTGAAGATTCCATTAGATATCAAATATGAAAAATGTTAAATAGAATGTTTTAAAAAAATCAAAGAAGAGTTTTTTCAAAACAAAATGATTTTTTCTTCAAGAAGTTTTTTTGATATCTTAATATAATATTTTCATTAATCAATGAAAACAACCCTTTATTATATACTACTTGGGATTTTTTTATTGATACCAGCCTTAACATTACTATTGGTCGATTTTTATTTATTTTTCCAAGGAAAGTATTCACATTCACCTCTTTGATTCATTTTATAGTCCACTTTAAATATTAAGTCTCTTATGATCATCAAAATTTGTATTTACACTAATTATCCATTTATTCTTTCATGGATATTACTATTTCATAAACCATGTATTATTTTACGTACAATGTCTATGTTGATAGTTCTTTGATTATTTGAAAAGTTATTGATAATTCCATATTCATTACTCAATACAAATATTTGGTATGTCATATTATTTAGTTTTATTATTTGATATGAGGAATTATTTGGACTGGTAATGGTGTGTGGAGCCTGAAAATTACATAGCTCCTCGATGAATCAATAGGACATTCTGAGACAAAATAGTTACACAGATTAAATGGGTTTATATCTGTGGTTTTAATAATATTGTGAAATATCTTGATGGTGTATATTTTCATGTCCCTTAGACATGGTGTTCGTTAAGAAAGAGTTTAATTCACATTAGTTTTAGTTATTATTCCTCCATGAGATTTTGAATCAAAATATATATAGATACAATTCATTTTCTGTTTATTAGTGAAATGGAATTTATTTTATTTTCTTAACATGCCATATTTATTTTTCATTATCTACTTATTTTAATGGAATTTTTTTCTAGTTATTACATTTCCATATTTTTTATTTGTTTCTATTCAATTTATGGATTACATGGAATGTGTTTTTAGTTATTAATCTTTCCATATTTACTATTCTCTTTGATTCATTATTAACTCTACTACATTTATCCCTTACTTTGCATTGGAGCTCACCCTTATTATTTTCCTTTTCCCCAAGAATATAAAAATCATAATATGAAATATGTGAATGGATTTTCTAAAGGAAATAAAGTTATCCTCAAAGATACTTATTTAGAAAGAAGGAAAAAAATATTGTAATTAGAGTGTTAATTTGTAATACAAGACCCACTTATGTATCTAGTTTACCGACAATACTAAATCGATCAGTCCTTCAGGGCTTGATTCCTTGAAATCATGCCAATGTAATTGATATAAGATAGCAGCATTGGGCTATATTGGGTCGGGTCACTACATTCAACCAATATTTCAAATAATAAACACAAATTAATGTTTTCAACTAGTCATAAAAACAATTAATATATCAAATATAATATATAATTCTTTTTTAATTAATTGATAATTTTAGAGACTAATATAAAGACTTATACATTAATTTCCCATCTGCAAACACCATGAACACATTTGTTTCATAAATATCAAGACAGAAATAATTTGGATTAACATTTCCCTCATGACCACCGCTACCATTGTATCTATCAATGCCATTACCATCATCACGAGCATCCTCAAAAGAATCATCAACCCATATATTTTTATCTTCATCTCCTCCTGGAAAACTTCCCCCCTCTCTCACCACCTAGAATATCATCACCATAACTGGGTTCATCATATAACAATAAAACATTGATAGGAATATTTCGAAAACTATATGATAATATAATGGAATTAAAATACATACAGATATAATTCCTTTAAAAAACTATATGCTATCATTTTTACTTATCTCACACTTCTACAATAAAAAAATCCATTTCCCACCTCTGTATGGGTATTTTATACTTCTATATGGGCCTCTTCCAACTCAATTCCACCTTAGTGGTTATAGGATCCCAAAGTACACACAACCTAGGGGGAAGATACTCTTCCTGATTCAAAAAAATGACTCTCTCATGGTGCGCATCACCAAATATCAATCTTAAATTAGTGTATGTACAAACTTTGACTTCACATTTATCATAAATATCTTATAAAGAATGTCATTGACAATATAACTAATTAAAAATCATATTAAAATTTTAAATTATAAAAATAAAACATAAAACAAATTCTAGATTCTATCATTTACAACACTCTCATTTTTCTTCTTTAAAAAAAACCACTCCTAGAAAATCTCTTTATATATTCAATACATCCCACTGAAAACTAAATTTGATAATGGAAAATATTATTCCATAATATTATTTTAATTATTTTGTTAACATGGGAAAAAATATTGATAATAGTTTAATATCTTAGGTATTAGATGATGAATATGGAATTGTTTTGGGTTAAATGTATCTCAAAATGAGTAATAGATTTAATTTAGTTTGAGGTAGGTTTCAAAGGATAGTGAGGTTTTATAGTAAAGCTATTATATACAAATAAATTAATGTAGTTTAAAAAAAAAAATTCTAGAATTACTATTTCTTTTTATGGTGCATTTGAATGTGTAATTTTTATAAAACTATGTTTAATGTAATAACATTATTAATCTTTCATATGATAGGTTTCTTGATAGTTTTTTGGGACCTCTTTATGATAAATAAATTTTTTTCCATACAATATTTAATACATTTAGTTTTAAATTTAAAAACAGTGAATTTCAAAAATAAAATTCTGATTTTTTAAATAGAAACCATGATTATATTTTATATAATTAGATCATATGAGTTTGGTTTTAATGATTATTTCATCTTGTTGGTTATATACTTTTTATTCCAATTGAAATTGATTGTGTGAGATATTTCTGTTTTTTTTATCATTGGATGTTTTGGTTCTCTATTAGGTCATTTTTAAATAACTTATGACTTATTTATATGGTTTCTTTATGTTTTGGTTACATTTTTTATCTTTATTTAATGGGTGATTGAGTTTTTAGGTTGTGCTTTGTTTAATGATGATATTTTTGAATTTTGTGTTATGTGGAAGGATATAGTTGATTTTAGTTCCTTTATGTTAGATGGAGTTGGGAATGGTATATTTAAGAAGACACAATTATATATCATTTTCTTAGATGAATTAAGTAGGATTGTATTTTTAGGTTGTTATTTTTTATTTCCTCATATTTGGTGAATTTTTAGGATGTAAATAGAAATAGGAAATGTCTTCTTGGATGGATAAATATTTAAAATTCCAAATGGACTGAATTCTATAATTTAATGTTAAACTATTTGTATTTGATATTAAATAGATGATTGGGATGTTATTCAGTAGTCTTTGGGTGAGAATTTCAATTTAGGTAATAAGTTGGTTGGGTTTCATTAGAGTTATAAGGGATATTGAGGTTTTGTTTGGTGAATCATTAAAAATTATTAATTTTATAAAAACTCATCATTTTTTAAATATATTTATGTTGGAATATACAATTGTACGTTTGGGGTTGGAAGGTGAAAATTGAGAATAAATTTGTGATTTTTAAAATCATGCAATGCAAGCTAGATAATATTGGTGAAGGGTTCTCATGTATTGTTTACATGTATAACTAGATGGAAATATTTGGGTAGATAATCCATATTTAAATTTAAAAAATATTTTAAAACAATAAAAAAAATTAATCTATATGTTTTCAATATTATACACATAGGATATATACATTTTATTTTCTATTTTGGATTTATTTTGTTCCCTTCATTCCATTTAATTTTATGTTAGTTTAAATGATTAAAATTCACATTAGTTCAATTTTTTCCATTCTATTATGTATGGATTGATTTAAATCCTTTTTATTTGATTTAATCTAGTGAATGTAGCTTGATTTCAATTAATTTTAGTTTTATTTGATAAATTAAAAAAAATTTAATAAATTTATGTCAATTTGTGTCATGAATATTCATTTTAGATTTATTTGGGAAAGTTAATGTTGGTTGGTTTTGGTGGGGATCTGTTTTCCTTGATATAGTCTGTTCATGCCATTTTTGTTTAGTTTATTTATTTTTAGTTTAATTTGATTAAATTCACATTATTTTATTCATTTTTAGTTATATAATTTGTGGTAGGTCTGATCTGGGATTGTTTATTTGATTTTGGTACAAAAATTAAACAATGTTGTACATCAAAATTATGTATTTTCTCTCTAGTTTTGTAATAGAAGTTCACCCAAAAGTGTTGGAAAACATCATTAAATACTAGGTTTTTCATTTAATTATGATGATTTCTAAAAAATAAAATTCCATAATAATAAATGGATTATTTATGCAAATAATAACCAGTTTTATTTAAAAAAAATATTTGGTACAATTCCTTTATCTCATCATTCTTCAAATAAGAAATAATTTATTGGTTCTATATTATTGGACAATCATCGACGGTTGGTATAACCTCTAAATCTATTCCAACACAACCAGACCAAACATTATATATATCAAACTTATATTATTTATATATCACACATAATTATATTGGTCCTTCTTTACTTATTACTTCACCATGAGGAAAATAATAGTGAAAATTCTACCAAAATATTAATATTATTAATAAAATTATAATATAAAATTTAATGTAATATTTTTTTAACCCTTATCAAATATTTTATATTTTACATTATTTCATTGTCATATTTTACCTAAGAAACATGTTATGCAAGAATAATTCCTTTGTATTTGGAAATAATTTCCATAAAACTCATTCATTCTCTACATGTTTTTTAAATGGTATAATTTTCATTATTATACACACTTATCCACGATGTGTGGAGGTCACAGACTTCACACATGTTAATACATCCACACTACATTTTATTGGTTCATCAAATTAAGTATAAATAATAGAAAAATATTAAATTAATAAGTTTCACAATGAAAAAGAATTATGGTAATAAAATTTACTAGGGTTGAATACATATACTTGGATCTGGATAATTAGTAGTATATGATAGATATTATAGCTTTAAACTATAAATAACATATATAGTTACTCATTTTCTAATGTATACCCAATATTATCATATGTCATTCTTGTATAATTTGAAGTAGTAAAGATATAAATTCTTAAGATAATAGAGAAGTTTGAAGTTGAGGTAGTGACATGGAAGTCTATAAAATAGATTAGGAATGGGTATTTGGATCAGTTATTATAAATGTAAATAATATATAATTATTATTATCATATAAAAATTATGTATCTATAGGAAATTTGGGATATGAAACTATATTTGATTGTATATTTGGTGAAGCTTATAGGTCTTAATGTGTATGATGAGTGTTTCGAGTAGCTCTAGTGACCCCCCCCCCATTAACTGGTAGGCTAGTAAATGTTGATATTAGAATTCCTGAAGAATAGTTTTCTCCAAGAATAAATATTCTGATTAAAACATAAAAAATTTAATTAAGTGATATTATATGTTTTTTAATTGACATATATATATTTGTGTGTGTGTGTGCGTTAAAAAGTATAGTAGAAAAGTAACCATAGGAGGAACTTACACAACTCACTTGTGGTAATTTTTGTCAAAAATTATCTTCCTTCATATCTCTTAATTATTAATAACTTATTTTATTATAAATCAAATATACATTTAATTCATAATTTAGTATAGGTGGCATGAAATAATAAACATATATTAATTTACATGCTAATAAATCTACATTGTTTTATTGTTATTATATGTTCACTTTGATCTAGTTCATGGTGGGATATATTGATTCAATTTTGAATATTTTATGATGGTCCATTTCTCTTTAATTTAACCTTCAGTTTTGTTTTATTTATGGTGTTTTTGTTTATGGTGTTATTTTTTGATTTAGAATTTTTTTAATAGATTTCAATTATTATTCATTTGGTTATTTATTTATTTGTTCTTTTTTGCATGTTTTTTTTGTTATCTAGTCATTTGGTCTTTTATTCAGTTGGTCATTTAGTTAGATCACATGGTTCAATTTGGTGTTGGTCATTTAATCCATTTTTGGGATAGCTCATTAAGTCTTTTTTGAGTTATCTCATTTAGCTCATTTTTTGGGTTTGGTTTTTTGGATTATTTGGTCGTTGTGCTTTTAGTTATATAAATTAGTTCAATTATGGTTTTGTCATTTTTTGTTCATTTTTTAGATCATTTGGTTCATTTTTATGTTACGTAATTTTTTATTTAGGTCATTCGGTTCATTTTAGTTTAGTTTATTTGATTTATTTTTTCTTAGGACATTTTGGTCTATTTCATATTTAAATTATCTCATTTATTAAATTTTTTATTGTGTTATTAGGTCCATTTTGGGTCATGTGATTTTTGGGATATGTAATTATCTTTCATTTCTGGTTATGTTGTTTTTTAATTTTGGGTTACTCCATTTGGCCTTTTTCCATTTTCTTGTTTGGTCATTTATTCATTTTAGTTTTTCTATTTGGTTTATTTTCTGTTACATCATTATGTTTATTTTGGTTTAGTTCTTTTATCTTAGGTAATTTGGTTCATTTTTTTGTGATATATCATTATTGACTTAGATGAATTGGGTTGTTTTTTATTAACAAATTTTGTTCATTTTTGGGTAAAGATATATTTGTGAACTGTCATTTTATTCATTCTGGATTAGATCATTTTGTTCATTTTAAATTATATATTTTGGTTATTTTTTGTTATTTTATTTAGATCATTTTGGGTTTTTTTATCAGATAATTTATTCATTTTTTGGTTAGGTCATTTGGTTAATTTTTGCTTAATTATTTTTTTTATGTTTTGTTGGGTTATTTGGTTCACTTTTTATGGGTTATTCACTTCATTTTGACTTTATTAATTAGGTCTTCTTTCATTTTAGATATGTCATTTTATTCATTTTTTATTTTTTCAATTTTCCTTAAAGTGATTTTTGAAATTCCAATTTCATGAATTAATAAATTTAGGAATAATACATTCATCAAAACATGTTTTTAAGGAAAGGGGAATTAAATTAACATATCGTACTGAAGCATAATAGAATTTTGGCTATCTAGAATTTCAAGATTTCAATGGAACATGCAACCGTTTTAGATGTTTAATTTTAAAACAACATAGTGGGATCATGATGGCTTGATTCAAGATATTACTTCATGGTCATATGTGAATTTCAATCCATATGTTCAGCAGATTCATGAGCATCAACCATAAATTTTAGAATGTAAAGATAGATAGACCGAAATGATAATTTATTGGTATATAATTAAAATTGTATCATGATGTTCAATTTAAACATATATTCAATCTTAAATCATAAAAACTCTAAATTTTATATAAAAAATATTAAATTTATATACCAAAATTAGGTACATATATATGAAACATGAGTCTTTCAAGAGTCTAAAAAAACGTTCATAGGAGCCTATATCAAGTTTAAATAATAAACCAACCTAAGAAAAAACATGTGTTTAATGACTAAAGAAATAGATATTTAGACAGAATATTAAATTGGGATGTTTATAGGATGATATTCTATGAAATATAAATCTACTCCACTTATATTAAATCATCAATAAAAAATATCTATATTAAACTAATAAAAGAATCCATCTTTATTTGACACATTATGTAATATAATCATCATAACATCATATATTTTTTAAATTATGGAAATTCACTTAATATTTTTTTAAACACTAATATAACATTATAATTCACAAAAAATAATAAAAATCACATGACCATTAAATCTCAAAAAAAATTGATAAATTAACTTAAGAATGAATAGTCATCGAATCAATTTAGTATAAAAATAATTTGACTAATATTACTCTAATATAAACAAAAATAATTGATGTTTATAAACTCTTAAAAATAAATAAATAATTATATGTGTGTAATTTAAACCCATACAGAAACATTTTGAATTTTTTACATGTAAATTTTATTTAATTTATATGGAAAATTATTGAATAGGTTACTTATAAACTATAAATAAGTTTATATTATAGATGATTTTATATTTCAAAATTATACCATATTTATAATTATATTATAGTTTACAAAATGAGACCATAATAATGATATTTTAATATAACCAACTAGAAATACCAAGGTTTAGCTAAACTGAATAAATAGATAATATATTTCGTTACTATTATATGTTTCGCACTAATATATTGTTTTCACAACAAACATTCAAAATTGAACTACTTGAGCCATCATATATATATATAATTGATAAAGACCAAATAGGTATGTTATGGTATTAATTTCTTCCCCAACAACCTCAAAAATTATACTTTGGACTACATTAATAATGACACCACCATGTTGTGTTCTCATATTCACTACTCAATCAGTTATAAAAAATTTGTACCCATTGATGACAAGTTATTTGTATTCATAAACCAAGAAATTCTGGACATCATACAACAATATTATTTCTTGATAGAAATATATATTATTATACTCAATAATCAAAATATATAATAATATTAAAATTAAATGAATATTTATTTTTATTTTATTAAAATAATAACCAATCATGAAAAACTTAGCTATGAAAATTCATTTCCCATCTCAAATCCAATAAATATTGAATTATAATTATAATTTTTTATTTATTCCCTATATAAAAACGTAATAAATGTTTATGTTATCTATGAAAATATTTAGCGTGATATGACATATAAATATTTAAATTACTTAATTTATGTACCCATTTAATAAATCACAACTATAAAAAAGTGTGGGCTATGACATATAACTATAACCCCACAAGATTTTAGAATTTATTTTATTTAAACTAATATAAAGTTTGGTAGCTTATGATAAACACAGCACATAACTAAAATAAACCTTGATACTCATGTTAAAAAAATATTACTATAAAAGATAAACACCAATATAATATAATGTTACATTATAAAACGACATAAAGAAAAGTATAAGTCGGGTAAATTAAAAAATCTAAAAATAGAAGAAATAAAAATTATTTAACCTTTTAGATTTCCATTCACTACTGGAAATGGGAGTTTTCCCAACACTTTTATACCAACGGTTCTTTGAACCATTGGTATATGTTGTCTTTCCCAACAGTTTATATAAACCGTTGGTAAAGACCTTGAAGAACTCACTTTTCCCAATGGTTTCATAAAATAGTTGGGAAAAGTGGGGGAAAACTTAGTTTTACCAACATTTTTATGAATCCATTGGGAAATATTGGGTTTTCCCAACAGTTTTTAAGAACTGTTGGGAAAAAAAGCCCCAAATACCCAAATGCAGGCAGCGGCCTCCCCACGATTACAGAAGCCTTCCGCTCGTCTCCAGACGCGATTCCTTGGCAGAAGCTGTTCCCAATCCCCACATCTTCCATCAGATCAGCAGCTACCAGTTTAGACTCCTTCTATATTTTATCAAGGATATAGTTCCACCTCTTATAAATCATATACTTCTGTTCTCAACGATTTAGTTATTCCCAATTTTTAGGGTTTTTGTAAAATTTTATGATTGTTCCACGAATTGTGTACTCAAATCCCTATATTAGTGTATGTCCAATTAATGTTTTCATTACACATTTACATTTATAAGAGAATGATGTCTCTTTATTGTGTTCTAATTTTGAAGATTCATAGTTTTTTTTAATCTAGTTAAAATATTATAGGTTCATGTATAGAAACTAATAAGAAATTGTTTGTAATATTTATTGATATTATTTCATGAAAATAACTCTTTCATTAAGATCATGCCAAACATGAAGATCTTGTTAATCTTAATTTTTGTACACTATGTGTATTACATAACAAGTATGTATCATGTTTCTATCATAATATATATATATATATATATAATGACACAATGTTCACTTATCCTTTGCATATTAGAACACGTGGAGTATCTTCTTGAACTTTTCCAAATAGTATGTGGTCCCTAATTAGTACTTCTTCCTTCTTCATGAAACTAATTCACAGAATGTCAAATTCGAAATATTAGTTTTCCTAATATAACCATTAATCATTTTGCCTTCGACATCGTACATGTGTTATTCAATCACCTTTTTAAAACACAATGACCATTTTCACTGATTTGGGGTTCCTCAAAATGCTTGGGAAAATCAGAAAAATGCATGTATTGAATCGTGTTCCCCATATGGTTTCATGGATACAAGTTCATCTCAAAAATCATGACTACGTGGTTCAAATATCATGAAGACCATGAGATTATTATTCTTCACACAAATGATGTTTTTTTCTACAACTATGTGTTTTTGTTTTCACTTTTGATTTGGCCAAAAGGGGAGCTTTGTGGTCATTAATCATGGTTGTGGGTGGTCATTTATGATGTAAGATAGTATGACTTCATTTTACATTATATATCCAATATTATTATTGATTTATGTTCAATTTGATTATCTTTAATAAGTGATGTTATTTAATAAGTTGTTATTAATGGTTGTAATAATTACGATATGGTATAAGGGTTCATATGGTGTGTATAAGGGTTCACAGGGTGTGTATAACGGTTGACATGGTATCAGTGAACTCAAGTCATTAATTTAAGTCTTCATTCTCACTAGCATGTAAGAAATTGAATGATGTAAACCCATCCTCACATGATTTCTTACCTTAGATAGTGTCCAACATATGGAATATGAGCTTTTGAATTCATCACTTAACCAGGATCATATATTCCATTTCCCCCAATATGACTGTACTAATAGAACTTTAGGTTCAACTAAATATGGTTCTCATTGTACGTTGTATGTTATGTTTCCTTCTTGGCCAATACTCACTTTTATGAGGGTGGGGTGTTTTTCACTACATCGACTAGAAACTTATGCCTTTATTATTTACCTAAATGTATTTTCTATTAAAGTTTAATCCTATTGAATTTTTTATGACAAAATCACTTATATAAATTCTTTTTACAGAATGGACAGAAGTTGGATGTATGAAACTGATCGGATATCAAGCGATTTTCAAAACAATTTGGAGAGCTTTATAGATTTTTCAATTCACAATGCTTCAGATAGTGGTCGCATACACTGCCCATGTTCCAATTATGTTGGTAGACCTTGGTTGAGTCGTGAAGAAGTCAGCTACCACATAACCAAAAATGGTTTTCAAGCAAACTAATTTGTGTGGTATCACAATGGGGATAAAATGAAATCTCAAATTGGTGATGATCGAAATGAAAAGACTGGAATGGAGAATTTGTTAGATGATCGGTTTCCATTTATTTGTCATCATGAAAAAGAAAGGATTTCGACTCAATAAGACTACGATATGAGCACAGCTGATGCATCTAGTGAAAATGATGATATTGATAGGGTGAAAAAATTAAATGATGCTACCATGACTCCAGTATATCCACAATGCGGTAAAATGAAAAGGTTGGAATTTTTAATCTGATTATTTCATGGGAAAACTATGCATTGGATTTCTAATATAGCAATCGATTACATTATAACACTCTTGAAGGATTTACTTCTAGATGATGCAGATATTACCTCAAACCACTATATAGCATGGAAGTTAGTTGAGGAACATGGATTTTCAAGAAACAAAATTCATGTTTGCCCGAAAGATTGCAGTTTATTCTGGGAGGAAACTGCTGAACGAAATGATTGTATTAAATGTGGCACATCCCTCTGCAAGTCAAAATCTGATGGAACACCATCCCGCCTTCCACAGAAAGTAATGTGGCACTTTCCATTGATCCCCAGACTCCAGAATATTTTTATATCTGATGAAATATCAATAAAAATGAGATGGCATGATACCGAGAGAAAGAAGACTAATGATGAGTTGGTTCATCCTGCAGATAGATTTTCATGGCAGAGATTTGATGCTCGCCATCCTGATTTTGCAGCTGACGTGCGTAATGTGAGGCTGGGTCTTTCATGCGACGGTTTTAATCTGTTTGGCCATATGCTTACTTCGCACAGCACATGGCCAGTTTTTATACACATTTATAATCCTCCCCCATGGTTGTGTATGAAAAAACCATTCACTTTCATGAGTATACTCATATCTGGTCCTTCTGATCCCAACATTGATATTGATGTCTCCATGCAACCTTTAATAAAAGAGTTGAAACTTCTTTGGGATGTGGGTGTGTGCACATACGATGCATGTTCGAAAGAGATATTTCATATGTGTGCTACGCTTATGTGGATGATCAATGATTTTCTGGCTTATGTAATGATGTCTGGATGGAGCACGAAGGGAAAATTGTTATGTCCAGTTTGTATGAAGAATACACGATCTAGAAGACTGAAGCATCGTTGTAGTTTCAGTTTTATAGGACATCGACGATTCTTTCCAAAGGATCATCCATATACAATGAATCGTCAAATATTTGATAATAACATAGATACCGATGAACCACCTCAACATATGTCTGGAACTGACGTGCTTAATGAATTGAAAGATTTCAGTTTTTTGTTCGGGAAGGGTCAAATGAAATCTAGAAAGAGAAAGAATGTTTCCAATGAAACCTATTACAATTGGAGGAAGAGGAGTATCTTTTTTTATTTTCCTTATTGGTCAACCAATTTATTACGTCATTTCTTAGACGTAATTCATATTGAAATGAATATATGCGAAATGTTGCTTTTGATTCTTCTAAATGTCAAGGGGGAGACAAAAGATGATTTACGATCTCGGCGTGACTTGGTGGATTGGGGCATCAGACCAGAATTACATCGTGTGCGTATCAGTGAAAATAAATGGCAACTTCCATGTGCTTCTTATGTGATGACGCCTACAGAAAAAAAAACAATTTCTAGAAGTATTAGAGACTATTAGAGTTCCAGATGTCTATTCAAAAAAACATATCTAAACAGGTCAACAGAAGAGAGTTGAAGCTAAAATCTTTGAAGGCTCATTATTATCACGTTCTACTGCATGACTTGCTTCCAATAGCAATACGTCATCTTTTTTCCAATAATGTAAGGGTGGCTGTTATTCGGTTGTGCCATTTTTTAGAGATCTTTGTGCTAAGAAGTTGTCCAAGTCTTTCTTGAATAAAATGTTGAGAGATGCCCCCATTAATTTTGTGTGATTTGTAGAAAATATTTCCTCCATCATTTTTAACATGCATGTTGCATCTGACTATCCATATTCCCACTGAAATACTTCTCGGAGAACCTGTTTCTTTTCTTTTGATGTATCCAGCTGAAAGAAATATTTTCACATTAAAGTCTTATGTCCGAAACAAAAATCATCCTGAAGGTTCTATTGTGAACGGTTACTTGGCTCAAGAATTTATGGATTTCTGCTCGATGTATTTGTCTGATCTTACTACAAGATTGAACAGACCAATGAGAAATGAAGAAGAACAGTATGAGCAAATTGAACCCAGTTTTCCATCACTTCTTCAAATAGGAGGAATTCCTGGATCATATACATTGAAGACATTAATCCATGAAGAGTGGGAGATGGCACATCGCACAGTTTCGTTCAACTGTGATTTGTTCGATGACTATATCAGGTAACTAAATTGATTATGTATATCTTACATATATATCTATTAAACTATTCATATTTTTTATCTACAGGGAACATAAAACAATGATAAATAGGAAGCATCGTTCTTTATCTTTGATAAGGAGAGATAATTTTCATAGAAAAGAGTTTTATGCTTGGTTAAAATTGAAGGTATAAAAAATTAATGTTTAAAATAATTATATCAATATTTAATTAAGTTTAATAGTCATTTATATTGCAGGTATTGAGTTTGTCTACTGACTCTATCTCTGAGGAAATAAAATCTTTGGCTTTTGGTCCTAATACCGTAGTTCGTGACTGTAAATCAATTGTTATCAATGGGTAAAAATTTACTGTCACTGAACGAGCAAAGAACATGAGAACACAACATGATGGTGTTATGGTTACTGCCAAAGAAGATTGTTATGCCAGTGCATCAGATAGTAGACCGTGATTTGAAAATGTGGGTTATTATTGAGTTGTTTGACAAAATAATAATATTGGATTATTACTCTCATGGACGAGTCACAATGATGAAATGCCATTGGTTTGATTCGATGACGAGACATGGCACATTTATTGATGATTGTGGATTTCGAGTAATTAATATGACTCGCACTCTTGCTACCGAAGAACCATATGTGTTGGCATCAATGGATAAAAAAGTTTTTTATGTCAAAGACCAACTTCAACCTGAATTTGGTGTTATAGTTGAAGTAATTCCAAGACATATTTTTTATGATGGTGATGATGGAATTGACATTGTCCCTAGTTCCATTAGAACCAATCCATTTATTCCTTTTGATGACTCAAATAGCTCAATTTTCAGAGTTGATTGTGAACCTGAAGTTGTGGTTGAAAATATATAGAATCATTCATCCATGTTCTCAATTCTTTTGGTTTACCTCGAGTTGGGTTGTTAAGGTTGGTAATATTCAAATTGATTTAGTATTGATCACAAATATGTTTTATCTGACTTGACCGTTATGTGAATTTTCATTGTTTATTGGTTGCAGTTTTATTTGAATTGAATTTTCTAATTTGGAATTGAATTGTATTCAAACATAGTCAAACAATATTTCTAACTTGGTGAACATTACAACATGTATGATTTATTAAATCCATTCAAGCTCTTCTAAAAAAATTGATAGCTGAATTGACCTTTATGTGAATTTTCAATGTTTATTGGTTGCAATTTTATTTGAATTAAATTTTCTAATTTGGAATTAAACTGTATTCAAACATAGTTAAACAATATTTCTAACTTGGTTAACATTACAACTTTTATGATTTATTAAATCCATTCAATATCTTATAAAACAATTGATAGTTAAATTACCAATGAATCCCCCTATTCCCTCTTATATTTAGTTTTTTGGGTTACACATTAGTTTTCTTTTTCTAATTAATTACATATTTGTTTTCAAAAGCAAGAAATGAAGCCAATTGAAGAGAGACGAAGGAAAAAAAATGATGGATAACAATCGTTGAATGACTGAGTTGGGAATTCCATCATTAGTGCCTGTAGTGAGTACTTTATTTCAAATTGATATATTTAATGAATATATAATTTCATGTGATTAATTCTTTGTAAACATTTTTGTAGGATCCACCTATACGTCGACAGTTATTCAACAAGGAGCCCAGTACTGGTCCTAGTACTCAGGTCGGTGGTATGAGGAGGGTTCATATCAGAGGTGGATGAGCAGCTGCGTGTACCCGACTAGACCCTGCCCCTCCCACTGACATGTCATCCTTCCCACATTCTGATCCCAGTGTGTCGTTAGGGACACACGGGATATTTAGGCCTCCCATGTTTTCGCTACCTTCTTCATCTTCTGGCCCATCATTTTCACATCCCATGATGATTCCCACTCCCCAGTCAGCATCCGGTCAGACAATTGTCCCATCTTCTTTTCCTTCTACTTCTGTCTCTCTGATCTTCTATATTCCATCATCTTCAACTCATGTTCCACCACAGGGTGTTCCATCAGTTTCTGTGGATCTAGTGGCACTCAGCAATCATATCATCACAGGTATATTTATAGAACCCTAACAAATTTTTATATCAATATTTATTTTCATTATAACATGTTTTGATAAAATATTTGTTTTTCTTTCATGACATATACATCTACTGATAGGAGGAATGGGCGGGGGAGTACACGCATGCGTTCGGTGTGGAACCACCACACACAGGTTATGGTGGATTATAATGAAGACAACCAAATGGTTGAGAAAATAGGGCAGCAATGTCGGAGTTTTTTGGCGACGCTTGCCAAATACTCCGACATCATTCCCATAGGCCCGCTATCATAGAGACATTTGCCACATGAGGTCAAGGATAGATCTTGGGCAAAGATATGGGTAAAAAAAATCTGTTCTATTTAATGCCATGAATTATTTTTGTATTTATATGAATTAATATTTTGATTTCAGCTTGGATTTAATTTTCCCGATGGTGAGGGTGCACGACCGGAATGTCTAATGGATTTAGGTGAGCTTTGGAGAGCCTATAAGAATGAGTTGTATATTGGATGGGTTTCTAGAGTTGGAACTAAGTTAGAGGAGGTACCAATGGTGGATGATTTTCCTATAGAGCAGTATCGTCAGATGATTACTCATTCGATGAGTACACAGTTTAAGGTATTAATAACATTTGAGGTATTTAAATAATAACTTTCATGTTTTGAATTAATACTATCTGTTGCATTTTTGAATTTTATTTAGGAATCATCTGGAAAAAATAAATAGAACATTGATGCAAAAAAATACCTCCACACACTGGGACGCACTACGATTCCAGATCATGAGAGGAAACAGGTACGACAATTGTTTATAAGTTTTCTTTATGCCTTATACTTTCTTTTGTTTCCTCAATTATTTAATAGTTTTCTCAAGTTTTCATATAACTTTAGTTTTAAATGTCATTGTAGAGGCAAATACAAAATATTGAAGGACGTGTGCCTCGAGCAAAATTGTTTTGCTCGAGTAGACAGAAAAAGGATGGAAGTGTCGTCAACGAAGCGACTCAGCAGCATATTGTAAGTTTTAATCTGTTGAATTTATGTTTTAATATCTATTTTGTAACTTAATGATATATTTATATTTGTAACAGGATGCTTTAGAGTCCCTAGATGCCCAAGAACCAGACAATTTTCGGCCAACAGATCACTTACATCAGGTCTTAGGAGAGAAGCATTCTGGCAGAGTACGCTGCTGACCTAGGATAGCCCCGACGAGGTATTGGCCATCCTCAGGTACGAGATATAGTGCCACCGAGCTGCAGCAAGTTAGGGCACAGGCAGCACTGGCTGAGAAAAGGGCTACAGAGACGGAAGAATAGTCTGTTAGGGCAAACAGTGCGTTTATGAAATTTATTGAAGTTCTACGTCCTATACTTCCAGCATAGGCCAGCCCAAATTTTGATGAGTATATGTCGTCCATACATTCTATATACGGTGCACCAGGTGGAAGTTCTAGTGGTGGTCAGGATGATGTCCAGCTTGACGATGATGATGGCGAGGAGTCTGATGCAGAAGAGGAGGGAGAGGAGGAGGGTGAGGCGGGTGGCGAGGATGAGGAGGAGGGCGAGGACGAGGAGGAGGGTGAGGGCGAGGAGGGAGAGGATGATGATGGGGACGAGGATGAGGGTGATGATGATGGTGATTATGGTGATGGTGATGTGGGACAAGTTGATCCATTACATTTTTTACTGATATGACTGAGATTTGATATTTAATCTATTCTAGTTGTTGGTTTTATCTAGACTCGTAGTATAGTATTGGAGTTGAGTTATTTTTATATATTATCTGTTTTTATGGATGTTGTTGTCTTTTAGTGGTTGTGTGTTTGGGAACCCCCCTCCTTCCTGGACCCTGGACAACCCACCCACCCTCCTCCCTGGACCCCGGACAGCCCCACTGGACATCCCCCCAGATAGCCCCCCACCCTCTTCCTTGGACCCAGACAACCCCCCGAACACCCCCCGGACAGCCCCCAGACAGCCCCCCAAACAGCCCCCCATACATCCCCCCCACCCTCCTCCCTGGACAGCAGACCCCCCCCCCCCCCGGACTGCCCCCCATATAGCCCCCCAGACAGCCCCCCCCCCCACACCCTCTTCCTTAGACCCCGGACAACCCCCCGAACACCCCCGAACAGCCCTCAGACAGCCCCCTGAACAGCCCCCCGGACAGCCCTTCCACCCTCCTCCCTGGACCCCAGACAGCCCCCCGGATATCCCCCCATCCTCCTCCTTGGACCCCGGACACCCCCCCCCCCCCATCCTCCTCCTTGGACCCCAGACAACCCCCGAACACCCCCCCCCCCCCCCGCATATCCCCCCCACCCTCCTCCCTGGACCCCAGACTGCCCCCCGGACTGCCCCCAGACAGCCCCCCGGATAGCCCCCCCCCCCACCCTCTTCCTTGGACCCCGGACAACCCCCCGCACCCCCCCCCCCCCTCACCCTCTTCCTTGGACCCCGGACAACCCCCCGCACCCCCCCCCCCCCCCACCCTCCTCCTTGGTCCCCAGACAGCCCCCCGGACACCCACCGAACAACCCCTCGGACCGCCCCGCCGGACAGCCCCCCCACCCTCCTTGATTTCATTTAATACTAAAAAATCTATAAAATATATTTTATTTATTTTCATCATGATAATCAATGTAAATCACATTTACACATCTAATCAATATCATAGATTCTTGGAATGTTATAAAAGAGATGAATTCATTGGGCATGACATTGTTAGCTCCAAAATGTTTCATAGCATTATAAACTAAAATCTAATCCATACTAAGAATGATATAAAAATATTTTATATAAATATCTACAAGATTTTAAGTAAATACCATTCCACTAATAGACACATGAGGATTCTCATAAAATGAACAACATTTTAAGTACATACGGAAAACCGACCAAACGCATTGTGTTTCCATTGAAACTTTAGGAGAACGATCTATGGGTCATATGTGACATGTACGAATCAACCCCGCCTCAATCCGAGGCACGGTGTGGCCGGAACCACTCAAAGTGTCTGCCTTTTGTTTCAAAAGGACGTTATTTTAATTGAAAAATATCAACTGGCATACGGAAAACTGACCTAATGCATTCATATTGTGCCGATACTTTAGCACAACGATCCATGGGTCATATGTGATGTGTACGAGTCAACCCTGCCTCAATCTAAGGCGTGTTGTGGCTGCCATCACTCAATGTGTTTGTCTTTTGTTTCAAAAGGACGTCATTTTAAGTGAAAAATATCAACTTTCATACGGAAAAGTGACCAAACGCATTCGGATTGTGTCTATACTTTATCACAATGATCCATGGGTCAAATGTGGCATGTACGAGTCAACCCCATCTTAATCGGAGGCACGGTGTGGCTGGAATCACTCTAAGTGGCTCTCTTTTCTTTAAAATGGACAACATTTTAAGTATATACGGAAATCTGACCAAACGCATTCGGTTTCCGTTGAAACATTAGGAGAACGATCCATGGGTCATATGTGACATGTACGAGTCAACCCCGCCTCAATCTGAGGCACGGTGTGGCCGACACCACTCAAAGTGTCTACCTTTTGTTTCAAAAGGACATCATTTTAATTGTAAAACATCAGCTGGAATACGAAAAAGCGACCAAATGCATTCGGATTGTGTTGATACTTTAGAAAAATGATCCATGGGTCATATGTGACGTGTACGAGTCAACCCCGCCTCAATCTGAGGTGCGGTGTGGCCGCCACCACTCAAAGTGTCTGCCTTTTGTTTCAAAAGGACGTCATTTCAATTGAAAAACATCAACTGGCATACGGAAAAGTGACCAAACGCATTCGGATTGTGTTGATACTTTAGCACAAAAATACATGGTTCAATTGTGATGTGTACGAGTCAACCATGTTTTAATCGGAGGCACGGTGTGGTTGGAATCCCTCTAAGTGGCTCTCTTTTGTTTAAAATGGACAACATTTTAAGTACATACGGAAAACCAACCAAACGTATTCGGTTTCCATTGAAACATTAGGAGAATGATTCTTGGGTCATATGTGACGTGTACAAGTCAACCCTGCCTCAATCCAAGGTGCTTTGTGGCCGACACCACTCAAAGTGTCTACATTTTGTTTCAAAAGGACATCATTTTAATTGAAAAACATCAACTGACATACGGAAAAGAGACCAAACGCATTCGGATTGTGTCGATACTTTAGAAACACGATCCATGGGTCATATGTGATGTGTACGAGTCAACCCTGCCTCAATCTGAGGCGCGGTGTGGCCACCACCACTCAAAGTGTCAGCCTTTTGTTTCAAAAAGGCGTCATTTTAATTGAAAAACATCAACTGGCATACGGAAATGCGACCAAATGCATTCGGATTTTGTTGATACTTTAGCACAATGATCCATGGGTCAAATGTGATGTGTATGAGTCAACCCAGTCTTAATCGGAGGCATGGTGTGGCCGGAATCACTCTAAGTGGCTCTCTTTTGTTTAAAATAGACAACATTTTAAGTACATACGGAAAACCAACCCAATGCATTCGGTTTCCGTTGAAACTTTAGGAGAACGATCCATGGGTCATATGTGACGTGTACGAGTCAACCCCACCTCAATCCGAGGTGCAATGTGGCTGGAACCACTCAAAGTTTCTTCCTTTTGTTTCAAAAGGATGTCATTTTAATTGTAAAACATCAGGTGGCATACGGAAAAGCGACCAAACGCATTCGGATTGTGTCGATACTTTAGCACAATGATGCATGGGTCATATGTGATGTGTAAAAGTCAACCCCGCCTCAATCCGAGGCACGGTGTGGATGTCACCACTCAAAGTGTCTTCTTTTTGTTTCAAAATGACGTCATTTTAATTGAAAAACGTCAACTAACATACAGAAAAGCGACCAAACACATTCGGATTGTGTCGATACTTTAGAACAGCAATCCATTGGTCAAATGTGATGTGTACGAGTCAACCCCGTCTTAATCGGAGGCACGGTGTGGTCGGAATCACTCTAAGTGGCTCTCTTTTGTTTAAAATGGACAACAATTTAAGTACATATGGAAAACTGATCCAACACATTCGGTTTCTATTGAAACTTTAGGAGAACTATCCATGGGTAATATGTGACATGTACGAGTCAGCCCCACCTCAATCCGAGGCGTGGTGTGGCTGACACCAGTCAATGTGTCTGCCTTTTGTTTCAAAAGGACGTAATTTTAATTGTAAAACATCAGCTGGCATATGGAAAAGCGACCAAACACATTCGGATTGGGTCGATACTTTAGCACAACGATCCATGGGTCATATGTGAAGTGTAAGAGTCTACCCCTCCTCAATCTGAGGCGCGGTGTGGCCGCCACCACTCAAAGTGTCTGCATTTTGTTTCAAAAAGACGTCATTTTAATTGAAAAACATCAACTGGCATACGGAAAACCGACAAACGCATTCGTATTGTGTCGATACTTTATCACAATGATCCATGGGTCATATGTGATTTGTACGAGTCAACCCCACAACAATCTGAGGCGTGGTGTGGCTGCAACCACTCAAAGTGTCTGTCTTTTGTTTCAAAAGGACTTCATTTTAAGTGAAAAACATCAACTGGAATATGGAAAACTGACCAAATGCATTCAGATTGTGTCTATACTTTAGCACAACGATCCATGGGTCATATGTGACATGTACGATTCAACCTCGCCTTAATCGGAGTCATGGTGTGGCCAGAATCACTCTAAGTGGCTCTCTTTTGTTTAAAATGGACAACATTTTAAGTACATACGGAAAACCGATGAAATGCATTCGGTTTCCATTGAAACATTAGGATAACTATCCATGGGTCATATGTGACATGTACGAATCAACTCCGCCTCAATCCGAGGCGCGGTATGGCCGACACCACTCAAAGTGTTTTCCTTTTGTTTCAAAAGGACGTCATTTTAATCGAAAAACATCAACTGGCATACGGAAAACCAACCAAACGCATTCAGATTGTGTCGATACTTTAGCACAACGATCCATGGGTCATATGTGACATGTACGAGTCAACCCCGCCTCAGTCCGAGGTGTGGTGTGGCCGCCACCACTCAAAGTGTCTGCCTTTTGTTTCAAAAGGACGTCATTTTAATTGAAAAACATCAACCGGCATTCAGAAAAGTGACCAAACGCATTCGGATTGCGTCGATACTTTAGCACAATGATCCATGGGTCAAATGTGATGTGTATGAGTCAACCCCATCTTAATCGGAGGCACGGTGTGGCCGGAATCACTCTAAGTGGCTCTCTTTTGTTTAAAATGGACAACATTTTAAGTACATACGGAAAACCGACCAAACGCATTCGGTTTCCGTTGAAACTTTAGGAGAATGCTTCATGGGTCATATGTGACGTGTACAAGTCAACCCCGCCTCAATATGAGG
This sequence comes from Viscum album, assembly GCA_963277665.1. Classification (NCBI taxonomy): domain Eukaryota; kingdom Viridiplantae; phylum Streptophyta; class Magnoliopsida; order Santalales; family Viscaceae; genus Viscum; species Viscum album. The sequence continues at coordinate 1,479,930,860 of OY728136.1, forward strand.
TGCGGTGTGGCCGGCACCACTCAAAGTGTCTGCCTTTTGTTTCAAAAGGACGTCATTTTAATTGAAAAACATCAACTAGCATATGAAAAACCGACCAAACGCATTCGGTTTCTGTTGAAACTTTAAGAGAACGATCCATGGGTCATATGTGATGTTTACGATTCAACCCCGCCTCAATCCGAGGTGTGGTGTGGCCGGTATAACTCCAAGTGTATGTATTTTGTTTAAAATGGACATCATTTTAGGGAAAAATATATGGTATACAGAAAACCGATCAAATTATGAATTGAATTTCGGATTCCACATATAATTGTCATCTAAATTTTAAATTTAATTCTAAATGAATTATGTATATTTATAATTACGTTATGAATTCTAATTTAATTATGGATGTGTATAGTTCCAGCATTATATGTTAAATGTGTATGAATTTGTTCTCTATATGTATGTGGTAGTTGGTTATTATAGGTACAATAATTGTATATGTATGTTAGTTTATTGCAGGTATAATAATTGAATTGAAAATGAGGGGGAACCCACAAAATGAGACCTGGTGGGAAAATTGGAGAGCTGTTGGGCAAATTGCAGAGCATCTTAGCAATTTTCCCAGCATAGGCTATGCCAACGGTTTTAAACCGTTGGCATAGCATTCTGTGTTCTGTTTTACCAACGGTTCATGGAACTGTTGGTAAAACACTTTTCCCAACGGTTTAGAAACCGCTGGGAAAGAGGAGATCTTGGGTTTTTTCCAACAGTTTGGCCAAACTGTTGGGAAAAACCTGGTAATTTTCAGCACATTATCCCAACAGTTTCAAACTGTTGGGAAAAATCATTCCCAACAGTTTTCCAAAACCATTGGGATAGGGTAATTTTTCTCCCCCCTATCCCAACGGTTCACTGTAAACCATTGGGAAAATCATTCCCAACGGCTTACTTCCCTAAGGTCTGCAGAACCGTTGGTATAACATACACCAACGGTTCTCTAGCCTTTCCCAATGGTTCTAAACTGTTGGTAAATCCTCTATTTCCAGTAGTGATTTACTTTATGACCCACTGTATTACTCGGGAAACAATTCAATGAATTAAGAATTAAATATCTTTGATGAGAGATAGGTAAACGAATACATATTAGTAAACCATGTAAGTCTATACATAAAAATGTATTATTAGAAATATATATGGAATTTGTAAAAAGAGTAATTATATACATATATCCATTTTATATATTATCATTAGGTATATTTATATTAAATTCTTTATAAATGAAGATAAAATATTTTTAAGACAAAAGATATATTTTTATAAAAAGACTTATATAGTTATATATAATGTATTTTTTATTAATAGATTATATTTATCAATACTTATAACATTATTATAATGAAATAAATAGATTATATATTCAATTTAAGGAATTAAAATTTTTGAAATTATGTTCATTAAGAAAGGAATGAGAATAAAGTAATTTAATCATTCAAGAAAACTTAATCTTCGAAAAAAACAATTTATTACATTTTATCTATGGATAATATAAGTAATTTTTTTCCACAAATATAAGTTTTATTTTATTAAAATTTTATGATTTTTTAAATTATCATATAAAAAATATATTAGGGTGAAATTTTGGGATTTTTCAGAAAATATTGAATTTTTAGTAAATAATGAAAAATATTATTTTTATAGAAAACTATGATTTCTTTTCAAGTATTTAGAGTGTCCAATTTTTTTGAATAATATAATAAATTTTATTGGTTAATTTTTATTTAACATATTCTAATTAATTTAATTTGAATCAAAAATAATATTCTTTTTATTTAAAAAAATTATACATAACAATGTGTTATTCTAAGAAAGTGTTTTCATCAGGTGTTGCTAGATTTCTTTTTTAAATAATTTAATCCACTTATAGAAATTAAATTTGATAATATATAATCTATATTTTTAATCATAATTTCCAAATTTGAAAATTATTCCATACTTGTTCATTATGAAGAATAGGTTTGGTACGAAAAATATAGTTATAGTGGTAAGAGTTAAAACGGGGGTAAAATGATTGTATATAAAATGATAAGGATTAAAATGACCTAAAAACTTCTATAAATCCTTTTTCCTATTCATATTTATACAATATCTCATCTTCTCTTTTAATATGAGTCAATTTTGAGCTATGGGCATGATTAAGACATTAATATATTTTAATCATTTGAAAAATTCCAAGTGTGTCCTCCACCTTAGTTAATAATGGATGCCTCTTTTTCTCTCTTAGACACAATTCATGATAATACTATATTAGAAATTAAATACACCAAAACCTTCCTAAAATTTTCACCCACGTACTAGATATTCAGTTTTGAAAATAATATCATCATAGAAAGGATTTAGGTATAATCCTATAGAGGTTGTCCGAAGATGTATAATTCTTATTTATTTTAACTCCATCAAACCAATACTAATAATAGTTATATAATTACATAGAGATCGTCCATATACATAAATTTTATTTTGTTTATTGTATAATAATTTCTCATCTTCTAAACCGTCTAACGAAGAAATAAATACAACACTCCTCCGTATGTGCAGACTACCACTTCAAGAGGTGATGTATTTCATTTATCATTACAAAATCATTTGTTTCGTCAAAATAATGGATCCAAATGAAATTTTATGATATATATGATATAAAGTTAATTTTTGAATTTTAAACTAATATTCTAATTTCGTTTTGAATCAACAAAAAATAAAAACATCGCTCCTGTGTATGTGCAAACTGCCACCTCGTGAACTGATTAATATTTTTCTTGACCACCTCACATATATTATATTAATATATATAACTATAATTAAAGAAATAATATTATATTTGAAATACAATTTATAATATGTAAATATAAAATTTTAATTACATTAATTACCTTACATTCGTTGAAGTATGGAAATGTTACTCATTTGTATATACGAATCACTATCTTTATATTGTAACATAATTAATTTTTCATAACCACCTTATATGGTGGGTTATAAAAGTATAAATAATAAATAAAAATTATACTTATAACATCATTAGTATTATTTAAATTATATAATAATCATCCATTTTACCATAGTTTATTAAATTCATTTTGTACATATGAACCAAACATCTTCAAAATGCCTAATGTAAACTAAATCAATTAAGTAATTAATATGACATGTTAATAAATGAAGTAAAATGAACAATAAAAAGACAATGTAAAATGAAAAAATTACTAATCTAGTATATAATTGTTATAAATTTATTATTCAGTAAGAAAAAAACATATGAGAAAAGTATTACATGAGGTAAGATATTTCTTATCTCAATTCCATTTCTTTGATATTTAAGAAATTTTCACAAAATTTTTTCTTTTGTATGGTGTATTGAAATATCCCAATGTTTTCTCGAGTTATCTTTGGTGAAATTTTCAATAATTTAAGTTGATTTTAAGTACCTTTGATTGTAGTTATGACTTTAGGGGAATTTGGGAGGAGTTTTAAGAGAAATTTATGGGAAAGGGGGTTGTGCATGGTTGGTGCATGGTTAGAGAAAATTGTGCACCCAAACCCGGGTAACTGTGTGACCCTAGGTTTTGATGTCTGCACGGTTTGCATGCGATTTTCTTAACAGTATTCCCCTACATATAAAATTATGGTATGATAATTAAGTAACATAAAATTTTATTTAAAATCACTCAAACCCTCTAAACACCATCTATTCGACCTAGACTAGAGACAATACATTTTTGACCAATTCCAAATATTTCTAGAGGGGTTCCAAGGTTATATGACCTTCGTTATTCAAGATTAAAATCCCAAATCAAATATCCATTCTTCTATCATTAATTGGATCTCATCTTAATGCCAATATCTTTCTTTCCTCTCTCTTTCCATAATAATTGGGTGTTGTTTATCAACTATTTCTATAGATGTATACCCTTTGGGTGAGAAATAGATCTAGGATTGTATATCTAGATCTAGTGTGATAGGATCTTAATATCCTTTATCTTGATTTAAGGGATTTAGATTTGGGACTCAGATCAACATCATTGTGTCAGTCATATTTTGGGAACGTCGGTTGAATGAAGATCTATCAACAAATTGAGGTTCGTAGTTTAAAATATAATTCCCATAGTATTATATTTCATGCATGTATGAAGTATTATATAGTTTATATCATTCTATTGAAATTTAATTTCTAAATTGGGTTAATTAGGTTGACCAGTTTATCTATTGAATCTTTGTTTAATTAAATGATTGATTGAGGAATTAATCAATGAGACTAAGGGGGTGACCAATTGGATAATTAATTTGGTAGAATTAATTAAGAGAGTTAGGGGTTTTACACTAGATAATTAATCATGGGATTAATTATGAGCTTTTGAATTGGATATATTATGATAATTAACTGTGAATTAATTATGTTCCTTCATATCATGATCTAGTTAATTAATTGTGGTATTAATTCTAAAGAGCTGAGATTTAGATGAGATAATTAATTTTGGACAATTAATTATCGGATATGAATTTTGTTATTAATTAATTGATTGATGAATTAATTGACGTCTTTGGCATACTGAATTAATTGGGGATTTAATTATCGATATTAATTTATTTAACTAATTTTTAATTAGTATTGGAATTGAGGTGGATAATTAATATTGAATCAATTATTTTGGAAAGGATTGGAACATGGAATTTCTAAATTGGGAATTATAAATGGTAACACGGTCATTCTACTTGCGAGTAAAGGAATGGTAATATGGTTGTTCAAATGAGAATTATAAATGCTAACATTGTCATTGTACTTATGAATTAAATAATGGGAACATGGTCATTATATTGAGAATTACGAATGAAAAAATAATCATATAAATTATTAATTTTTTATGGGTAACTTTGAAAAATATGTGTGAATCTAAAGAATTGAAATAAAAGCACTCTGAGATATGACCTCACTTCAAAACACATCGATCTTTGTCATGAGTCAAATCAGGTAATGAGATAACATATCACCTCCTAATACTTCGATATCCACCACAATTTTAAGCATGTATTACGATATTATATCACCTAAGTAACCCTATAGGATTTGGTATGAGCCAAAGAAAGTATAAAGGTACACGTATCCTGAGAATCTAGGAGTTAATATGATTAAATAAAGAATAAATGATAATATGATAACTCTTTAAATATACCGTGTATTCATTTATTTATAGAACCACTTGAATAATCTTTTGACAACACTTGTTTTAGACTCCATTGGTGGTGGCCTACGGGTTTTTAATCACACTCTACTGGGGCTGCCTAATTGTTACCCGAATAGACTTTACTCATGCAGGATAGGTTAAGGGAAAGGGCCCTATGTTAGATTGCTGATTGGGGCTGGATCTTAGTTAAGGGAAATTGGCTTGGTTTAGGACCCACTTGGGTGTCAATATTTTCATTATTTATCTGTTTAATTTTAGGTACATTTACACATATATATAGGTATATAATCTTTTCCCTTTAGTTGAATATTTTATTTTCTGTTTTTGTTAACATATAACATTGGAATTTTTCTGGTTATATATGTACTTATTAATTTTTTTTATATATTTTAGATGGGGGTTTTTCTAATAAAATAGGGTATAGTCTACCCATTAATGACTTACTAGACCCCCACTGCTAGTCAGTATCCTCTTGCATAGGGGGAGGCACGGTAGAGGTCATGTGGCCAACTGGCTCAAGGCACCATCACCTCGATCCTGGGATGGGATGTTACAAAGTGGTATCAAATGATATTTTATTTATTCTTATTTTCTATAACTATTTTTGGAAGGGTATACAAAAGACTAGGAAGATTCAGGTCTTGGTAATGAGCTCATGCATGGGATATATAAATCCATGTAAGGGGGAAACCACAAGTACTCAGGGTGTGATTTTTGTTATTGCTATTCAATGTTACTATTGAATATTATTACACCATGGGTGATGCACCTGTGGTGTGGTGTGATTATAGTTTCTAATAATTTTTTAGTATTGATTCTTGTCCCAGAATGGAACGAGATTTGATTCTAAATGCATCATTCTAGGCACTTAGGGTTATTGTGACGTGCATCATTTTTGGCACGCACGGGGAAACAGGTTATGGGTAAGTTATTGAACATGAACTATTTTCCTTGTTTTTTAGATTAAAATGAAAAAATATTGCAAAAACTGAATTTTATAAGGTTCTAAAAAATTATGTGAGAATAGAATAATTGGTTGTCTAAATTAGAAACATGATTATGATAGTGTGTTTACCCTTGTTAATCAAAACCTTGGAGTAGGATGGTTAAGGGTAGGGATAGTGTCATGGTTTGACCGTCTATATAGAATTGGTGGAAAAACATGGTGTAACCTATTTTGATTATTTAAACTTACATATATGTTATAACATTGTGTTATAAGACATGTCATGTGTGTATATAATTGTAGAAAATATGCCTCCGTGATTCATGTTGAGGGAATTACTAAGAGGCATGGATAGGAATAGTCTTCCAGCCAGGGAACTTGAGTCACCTATAGTACAAGATAAAGATAAAGGGGAGAAGACCTATGAGTAATTTTCTAATTTCATACAATCCATGGAAAGAGACTCGGTGAAGGTTATGAAAACCATGTCTTAGATGACAAGGTAGATTCAATTGCATCACCCTCCGACTATTACTAGATATGGTGGACCTGAGTGAGATGATTCTCGGTTGAGTTCATTGAGACCATACTAGACCATTTGGAGACACCAACTATGAGTAGGGTCAAGCTATATGATTATATGCTACAAGGATCAGGGAAGAATTTTCGGGACATTCAGCCATATACTGGACAATCTAACGGTATGTTATGGAATGACTTCTTGGAGTGGTTCTTGGATAACTTCTATCCAGAGACACTAAGACTAGAGAAGTCTATAGAGTTCATACATCTGAATCAAGGGAGCATGTTGCTGATGGATTATGAAGGACTATACAGAGATCAAAAAAACTTTTCTCTAGCATTAGTAGAAGATGAGGAATCTATGTAGAAATGTTTTCAATATAGAATTAAGTGCGATATTAAGTCCCAAGTAAATCTTTTCTGATTAAATAAGTTTTCTGAAGTAGTGGATCCATATATCCTAGCTTAAGGGAACCTAAGGGAAGATTCCAGTAATGGATAGGTAGTTGTTACTAGACAATTAGGAGGTGAGACTTTTGAGAGCATGAATCACTGTTATGACCACTTTATCCAGGTTAGAGGGAAGAATAGTACACAAACAAGAGGTTTAGTTGGACATGACCATAATGGGGTGATCTCTCGTCAATGTGGTTGGATGGGACAATATCATTTAAATGTACCCCAACCTCCAATAGTTTTTTAGTCTTTCAATAATATGTGACACCTATAGAATTTTTGTAGGTCCCAATGACAGACTGGGGCTGAGGGAGAAGTTGGGAAGAGTCTGAGTGTGCGAAGGGTGTCTTATCCACCATATTGGTCTGGCAGATGGAGTTCGTCTACCCGAGGTGGTATAGGTAGTGGGCATGGTGTTGTAGGGATAGAGTTCCCATATCAGTAGAGTGGTTCTATATAGTGAGTTCATACGACATCATAGGGAATAGGGGTAGGACAATCACTCTCAATGTAGCCTACACTTGTAGATAGCGAGGTAGATCCATTGACAGTGAGAGGTACAATTCTAGTAGATCCTACTTTAGCTAGTGCCTTATTTGATACCCATTCATCTCATTCCTTTATATGTTAAAAACATATTAATCATTTGAGCCTAGTGTAACGACCCAATCTTTTTAAATATTATATTAACTTACTCTTAATTATTTACGAGAGATGTTAATGGTTAATGCAGAAAGAAGAGTCGATGGCTTCATCCAGTAGACTCGAACCTTATGAATCCCACTTATCAGAGCTTGGGAAGGGGGTAGCATCTTTGGGCATCGCTTTGGACCAAGCCCAAGCCGAACTCTAGGGTGTCAATATTGAACGGAAACGCCTGCGGGAGAAGTTCAAGTTAGTAGAGATTACTACTAGGGAAATGTTATCTGTGCCTCCATCAGATTCTCTCACCATAGCACACCTTACACTTAGGTCATATGCTGGTGTTATAAGGGGCTATGTGACGAGACCGTAGCTTCTTTGTGTAATCCTTTGGGATGAATAAATTATGATTTCTTCCTTTAGTGATGTTTTTGAAATTTCAAATATCTGGATAATTTTAGGTTGTATTTTGGAAAAAAAGATATTTTAAAATATTTATGTAAACCTTAAATAATTAATGATGTGTAATGATTTTCAAAAAATGGTCTTCTGCAAAAGTGTTCAGTAATAAATTTGGAGTCTAAAAAGATCAACTTAATTTTTGATGAATAGTAAATTATGAATAGTGATTTTACGCTTAGGATAAGTAATGTGACCAAATGGATTAGTAATCTCACTTAAAGAAAGTTTTAATATAATTTAGACACCTTGATTAAGTAATGAAATTCAATAAAATGGGTAAATAACGGTTTCATAAATTATTAGTCAAGTATTAGTTTTTTCAGGTGAATAGTGTTTTTTAATTAAAAATTTAATTACAAATAATTAGAAAATTATTTTTATAAAATGGACTTTATTTTTGAACTCAGAGCATCGATATTATGTTACGGTAATTTTTGGGGATTTTTCTGAAAAAAATGAATTCTCGATGAATAGTGTTTTTATTTAAAAATTAAATTAAAATTATTTAGAAAATTATTTTTATAAAATGGAGTTCATAAATGTAATTAGAGCATCGATATTTGGTTAAGGTGAAATTTTGGGATTTTTCTGAGAAAGATGGATTTTTCAGTGAATAGTAAAAATGCAGTTTTAGGGTTTCTATATGTTTAATGACATCATAACTGTGTCATGATGATGTCATGAGATATTTTAAGGGTTTGCCAGACAAAGGTGATGAATTATTGTATTGGGGGCCCTATGTGTCCTAACTCCATGGTAAATGTCATGGGAGAGCACATGGTTTTGAGAAAAGCACTTGTGAGGTGTCCCTTGGCCATTAATGCCTTGTCCCCTCACATTCCCTATAAATACCCACCCTTTACTCCTTTAGTTTTCACTCCCAACTCTCCCCCAACGAAGTTCTGGTCTCCTTACCTCCCAAGGAGTCGTCCCAAGGTTCCTCCAAGCCCTCAAGGTCCAAACCTTTGAGTTTTAAGAGTTACATTTTAAGGTAAGGGATCCGACCTCTCTCTTTCTTTTCAAGTAATTTCTTTTATGTAATTTATTTTATACTCCATGTTATTATGTTGGAGTATATTCTTCTATATTCATATTACTTCCCTTTTCATGTTCACAGGATGAGAGACCCCCTCTTTCTCTCATAAATTCGTTTTAAAAATGTTTAATTGACGCCGTTAGGCTGTCGAATTTTTAAGGGGACTCTTTCACCCTTCTCATTCTTTTCAAAATTCTACTTTCATGTCAAATCTTTCAAGTTCTTTTTTTATTATGTTGGGGTATGATCTCTATATATATCATACTTAACTCTTATGTTTACATGATGAGAGACCCTATTTTATCTTTTCAAATCATTTTGTTGAAGTTTAAGTGACGCTGTTAGGCTGCCGAATTTTCATAAGAGAAATCTAATTTTTGTCGTCCTTCCATGTTTTTCATTTCAAATGGTATGTCCATAAATATCATTAACATGTTCATAAAACCTTAATATTATGTCCCTATACTGTTTTATGGGTCATTTATGAATTTGTGACCCATGTCCCCTCTCCTTTCAATGTTTTCTAAAACCCCGAAACATAGCCGTTATGCTGCAGAATTTTCGTCTCAAAATGCCTCTCTCTTTTCTCAAAATTATTTTATTTAATAAAATTAATACTCAAAACTCTTATTTCGACAATGGTATTCACATATATATCAAAATGTTCTATTTTAAATTCTGGTATTTCCGTACATGAGACCCGCTTTCCCTTTCTGTGGGTTTAAAGTGACATTAAGATCATGTCTTTAAAGCAGTTTTTAAAACGTTATCATTATGAAATGAAACCCATTTATTTTATGCTATATGGGTTATTTATGAAATTTTTGATGATGATATATGTGGCTCACATGATAATAAAGAAAAATTAAGGGTGCTCCCTGATAGCGCTCCAATGCATTGGGTAATGATGTAACCACTAGAGATTACAATTTTCACGATATCTTGGTGAATAACATTGGTAATTTTTCAAATGACACCTTGGGGATGGACCTTGGTGATATGTTCATGATTGTCTATGTTAAATGATGTAGCCACGTCTTCAAGTTATGAAAAATGTTATTTTTATTATGATATGCTACATTATTTCTTTCTCATTCCTTAAAGTTCTTTTCATGACCTTATTGAAGTATCTCAAGTTCACATGTAAAATGTTTCTCTTGTTTCACTTACTGGGCCTTCTTCTCACCCTTTGTTTTGATGTATGTCCCCAGGTTATGAGATGCAGTAATGAACCTAGGATGAAATTAAGGAGAAGCCTTTCAATTGTTTAAGAAGAATGTTTTATGTTGTTTTCATGTATTATGTTCCTGGTTTCCAAGACACTAAACCTTAAAGATCCTCAGTTTTGTGTAATGTAATGAAAGTTTATGTTATAAAAAGGCGGGATTCTATAGTTGGTATCAAAGGATGGTTTAGTTATTTGTGGAAATTAGGATATAAAAACTTTAGGAAGAACCCTATAGAAAAGTTAAATATAGGAAAACTTCCTGGTATTTTGGTAAGTATTGAGTAAGTGGTTTATCAAACAAATACATCCATGTCTGGATACGAACAGGTAGAGGCGGCTCTGGCACAGATGTATATAGGGGTAAAACCCGAAAACACCACTTTGATCTAGACTCAAACGAGAACTAGTGCATCATAACGGGCCTTGCTGCACTCTTGGTTATGACACTCCCGGGATATTTGTTTGGTTAATCACAATATTTTTATGAATAATTATGAAGGAATTATAGATAAGTGTAATTGTCTAAGCATGAAGTCTTAGTTAAAAGATTCATAAATGAAATAAGTTTCTCACTAAGGTTTTATTCTTTTAGAAAATGGCGGGAAATAGGAGGAACTGTGCATATGGTGACCGCAATGCACCATGTTCTGACGGCCCTTCGATGGAAGCCGGAATGTAAACATTCATGAGAATGATGAACCAACTGACTCAAGTTATGAGTAATAAATTGAATCAAGCTAAGAGGCCGATATCACCACGAAGGGAACAACATTATATTGAGTCCGTTATGCATCAACGACCACCAACATTTAGTGGATCTACTGACCCATTGGTTGTGGAACAATGGATAAGCTCCATTGAAAAGATATTTTCTGTACTTCATTGTTCAGAACAAGAAAAAGTCACCCTTGCTGTTTACCGCCTAGAGGGAGAAGCTGATCAGTAGTGGTCACTGATCAAAAACCCGAAGCCGCGAGGAGATTTGTAAGGTATAGAGTGGGAATAGTTCCGGGGAATATTCTTTAATAAGTATTTCCCTCGTTCGATGATAATGATAATAGAGAAAGAATTTCTCGAGCTGAATCAAAAGGAGAATGAATCAGTTGGAACCTACAAGATGAACTTCATAAGGCTTTCCCGTTATACCTCAAGCTTTTTCATGGACCCTAATTAGAAGGTTGATAGATTCTTTGGTGGACTACGACCTCATCTGCGGAAGAATCTAGCCAACAGGGACTATGATAGCTATGAAGAAATAGTTCGAAGTGCTATGAAAGTGGAACTAGAGTGTGTGGAGACACAGTGGTCTCACAAATCTAATGAGAAGAAGAGAACTCTTGAACCAAGTCGGGGAAGAAGTTTTGATCAGGAAAGAGGTGGAAATCATATGCAACATGCCACATGCAATAAATGTGGGAAGAAGCATTCGGGGAACTGCTTGGTCGGAAGTGGTAAGTGCTACAGGTGTGGAAAAGAAGGCCATATTTCTCGGAATTGTCGTAGTGATGTGAAACCTCATCTTTCCAACACTAACGACAGAGGAAAGATGGTTCTAGCCCTACCCGAAGTCACATGCTTCAAGTGTGGACAGCTTGGGCACTTTGCTAATAAATGTCCAAATCTGAGGGCGATGGAGGGGAATCACCATCAACCTCAGTAGAGGCCAAGAGAACCAGGTCATTCTTTCTCTATCACAACAACTGAAGTTGAAGTTCTGAACGATGTGGTAGTAGGTACTCTTGTTGTCCTCTCAAAACTAGCAAGTACTTTATTTGATTATGGTTCTACGCATTCCTTTATTTCCTCCAAGTTTGCAAGGAATATAGAATCAATCCCCAAACTGCTAGAGGTAGAGTTGCCAGTCAAGACTCCAAGTGGGATTATCCATGCATCAACAGTGTTTAGAGACTCTAGTGTTTACTTTAGTGAGCACAATCTTATCACAAATCTAGTAGTCATTCCCATGTTGGAATTTGACGTTATACTAGGGATGGACTGGCTCTCAAAGTATAATGCTAAGATCAAATGCAGAAGTAAGGAAATATCAGTAGTCTTGAATGAATGACCTACAATTATCTTCCAAGGAGAGATATCTCGAACTGATCCCTATCTAGAAGCACCTTCTATAGCCTTTGTTATGGAGTTAATCAGTGATGATGAAGAAGGAAAAGGGAGTATACAAATAGAAGATGTTCCGATTGTTCAGGAATACATGGATGTATTTCCTGGGTAGTTACCTGGACCTCCCCCAGAAAGAGAGGTAGAGTTATCCATTGAACTCATACCTGGGTCTCAACCGATATCAAAGACTCCGTATAGAATGGAAAATGTGGAGCTAGAAGAGTTAAAGAAACAACTCCAAGACTTGTTGGAGAAGGGGTTTATCCAACCGAGTGTGCCCCCTTCAGGAGCACCAGTTCTCTTTGTGAAGAAGAAGGATGGATCAATGCGGCTATGCATTGATTATAGAGAACTGAATGGGATCACAGTCAAGAACAAAGACCCTCTTCCAAGAATTGATGATTTATTTGACCAACTTCGTGGGGCTCAATTATTCTCCAAGATTGACCTTCGATCTGGTTATCATCAATTGAGGGTGATGAAGGAATATATTCCAAAGACTGCCTTCCGATCAAGATATAGGCATTATGAGTTTACTCTTATGACCTTCGGCTTGACTAATGCTCGTTCTATTTTCATTGATTTGATGAATAGAGTCTTTAAGGACTACCTTGATAACTTTGTGGTAGTTTTTATTGATGATATTTTGATATATTAAAAAATTTGTGAGGAGCGTGAAGTTCAACTGAGGGTTATTTTGAAATCCTTGCAGAAGGAGAGGCTCTTTGGAAAGTTCAGAAAATGTGAGTTTTGGTTACAAAAAGTGTCTTTCTTGGGGCACATCGTAACCAATGAAGGAATCTCGATTGACCCTGAAAAGACAATGGTTGTGGAGGAGTGGACTCAACCCACAACAGTAACTGAGATTCATAGTTTCCTTGGTTTAGCAGGATATTATAGGAGGTTTGTGAAAAACTTTTCACGGCTTTCTAATCCGCTAACCAAGTTGACTCGAAAAGGGGTTAAGTTCATCTGGACGAAGGAATGCGAGGAAAGTTTTACAGAGCTAAAGAACAGATTGGTTACTACACCTGTGTTAACTATACCCTCTATCGGAGAAGGGTTTGTTATTTTTAGTGATGCATCTCTGAAAGGGCTTGGGTGTGTCCTCATGCAAAATGACAAGGTAATTGCTTATGCATCTCGACAGTTGAAGATTCATGAGCAGAATTATCCTACGCATGATCTAGAGCTAGCGGCAGTTGTTTTTACTCTAAAGATATGGAGGCACTATCTTTATGGGGAGAAATGTGATATATACACCGACCACCAAAGTTTAAAGTATATTTTCACGCAGAAAGAATTGAACATGAGACAAAGGAGATGGTTGGAGCTTATTAAAGACTATGATTGTTCAATTCATTGTCACCCTGGAAGAGCAAATAAAGTCACGGATGCGTTAAGCAGGAAAGATCTTGTTGTTCTGGCAACAATGAGGATCCTAGGAGATACCTTGATTAAAGATCTAGTAAAACTGGACATGGGAATTGTAAGGGAAGGGACATCATCAACCTTATCCAAAATGATTTCTCAACCTTCATTACAAGAGAAGATCAAGATGGCTCAAAAAGAAGATCCTTTGCTGTAGGAGAATTTTGAGGCTGTAAAGGATGGGAAGTTCCCTCATTTCAATATTGATCAAGAAGGTGTATTGAAATTTCATACAAGACTATGTGTTCCATCTATTCTGGGGATAAAGGAAGAACTGATGGATGAAGCTCACAGCTCTACTTTCTCTATACATTCGGGAAGCACTAAAATGTATAGAGACCTTCGTGATCATTATTGGTGGGATAACATGAAGACGGAGATTGTTGATTTCACTACAAGGTGCCTGGTGTGTCAGCAAGTAAAGGCAGAACAACAACATCCTAAGGGGGTATTACAACCTCTACCCATACCAGTATGGAAGTGGGATAATATCACCATGGACTTTGTAACTGGTCTCCCGAAAACATCCAAAGGAAACAATGCGATATGGGTTATTGTGGAACGTCTCACCAAGACTGCCCATTTTATCTCTATTCGGTAAGATTTCTCTTTGGATCAACTTGCCAAGATATACGTAAAGGAAGTGGTAAGGCTGCATGGGGTACCACTATCCATCGTGTCTGATCGTGATCCAAGATTCACATCAAAATTCTGGAGAAGTCTTCAACATGCTCTGAATACTGAATTGAATTTTAGTACAGCCTATCATCCTCAAACTGATGGCCAATTTGAAAGGACTATTCAGACACTCGAAGACATGCTGAGATTATGCTAAATGGAATTTAAAGGTGGATGGGATCAACACCTCCCATTAGTTGAGTTATCCTATTACAACAGCTTCCATTTGAGTATTCAGATGGCACCCAATGATGCTCTATATGGAAAGCGATGTAGAACTCCTACCTGTTGGGAGGAAACTGGTAAGAGAAAGCTTCTTGGTCCTGATCTTGTGCAAGAGATGACAGAACAGGTTCATGCCATCCAACAACAAATAAAGACTGCTCAGAGTCGGCAGAAGATCTATGCTGACAACCGTCGAAGGGACTTGGAGTTTGGTGTTGGCGACAAAGTCTTCCTTCGAATTTATCCGTGGAAGAGAGTCATGCGGTTTGGGAAGAAAGGGAAGCTCAGCCCTAGGTACATTGGCCCCTATGAAATCCTTGATCGCATAGGAGCAGTGGCCTATCGTCTAGCACTTCCACCGAACCTAGCTCAAGTTCAGGATGTCTTCCATGTATCTCTCCTGAGGAAGTACATACCCGACCCTTTCCATGTACTAAACCCAGAGGTGGTACAAGTGGAACATGACCTCTCTTATGAGGATCAGACAGTGGAGGTCTTAGACCGTAGAGACAAGGTTCTACGAAACAAGACCACCCGCCTTGTGAAAGTGTT
The DNA here is from genome assembly GCA_963277665.1 of Viscum album. Classification (NCBI taxonomy): domain Eukaryota; kingdom Viridiplantae; phylum Streptophyta; class Magnoliopsida; order Santalales; family Viscaceae; genus Viscum; species Viscum album. The sequence continues at coordinate 1,479,946,381 of OY728136.1, forward strand.
GTTGAGGAGTCATAAATATGAAGAAGCGACTTGGGAGCCTGAGGAAACAATGAAGCAAAAGTACCCTCACCTTTTTGACTAGGCCTCAAGTATAAAATTTTGGGGACGAAATTTCTTAAGGGGGGAAGAATGTAACGACCCAAACTTTTTAAATAGTATATTAACTTACTCTTAATGATTTACTAGAGATGTTAATGGTTAATGCAGAAAGAAGAGTCGATGGCTTCATCCAGTAGACTCGAACCTTATGAAGCCCACTTATCAGAACTTGGGAAGGGGGTAGCATCTTTGGGCTTCGCTTTGGACCAAGACCAAGCCGAACCCCAGCGTGTCAAGCTTGAACAGAAACGCCTGTGGGAGAAGTTCAAGTTAGTAGATATTACTACTAGGGCAATGTTATCTGAGCCTCCCTCAGATTATCTTACCATAGCACACCTTACACTTAGGTCATATGCTGGTGTTATAAGGGGCTATGTGACGAGACGGTAGCTTCTTTGTGTAATCCTTTGGGATGAATAAATTAAGATTTCTTCCTTTAGTGATGTTTGTGAAATTTCAAATGTCTGGATAATTTTAGGATGTATTTTAGAAAAAAAGATATTTTAAAATATTTATATAAACCTTAAATAGTTAATGATGTGTAATGATTTTCAAAAAATAGTCTTCTGCAAAAGTGTTCAGTAATGAATTTGGAATCTAAAAAGATCAACTTAATTTTTGATGAATAGTAAATTATGAATAGTGATTTTACGCTTAGGATTAGTAATGTGACCAAATGGATTAGTAATCTCACTTAAAGAAAGTTTTAATATAATTTAGACACCTTGATTAAGTAATGAAATTCAATAAAATGGGTAAATAACGGTTTCATAAATTATTAGTCAAGTATTAGTTTTTTTGGGTGAATAGTGTTTTTTAATTAAAAATTTAATTAAAAATAATTAGAAAATTATTTTTATAAAATGGACTTTATTTTTCAACTCAGAACATCGATATTATGTTATGGTAATTTTTGGGGATTTTTCTGAAAAAAATGAATTCTCGAAGAATTGTGTTTTTATTTAAAAATTAAATTAAAATTATTTAGAAAATTATTTTTATAAAATGGATTTTATAAATGTAATTAGAGCATCAATATTTGGTTAAGGTGAAATTTTGGGATTTTTCTGAGAAAGATGAATTTTTCAGTGAATAGTAAAAATGCAGTTTTAGAGTTTCGGTATGTTTAATGACATCATAACTGTGTCATGATGATGTCATGAGATATTTTAAGGGTTATCCTGCCAAACGTGATGAATTGTTGTATTGGGGGCCCTATGTGGCCTAACTCCATGGTAAATTCCATGGGAGAGCACATGGTTTTGAGAAAAGCACTTGTGAGGTGTCCCTTGGCCCTTAATGCCTTGTCCCCTCACTTTCCCTATAAATACCCACACTTTCCTCCTTTATTTTTCACTCCCAACTCTCCCCCAACTAATTTCTGGTCTTCTTACCTCCCAAGGAGTCCTCCAAAGGTACCCCCAAGCCCTCAAGGTCCAAATCTTTGAGTTTTAAGAGTTATGTTTTAAGGTAAGGGATCTGACCTCTCTCTTTCTTTTCAAGTAATCTCTTTTATGTCATTCATTTTATACTTCATGTTCTTATGTTGTAGGATGTTCTTATATATTCATATTAATTCCCTTTTCATGTTCACATGATGAGAGACCCCCTCCTGCTCTCATCAATTCATTTTAATAATGTTTAAGTGACGTCGTTAGGCTGCCGAATTTTTAAGGGGATTCTTTCACCCTTCTAATTCTTTTCAAAATTCTACTTTCATGTCAAGTCTTTCAAGTTATTTTTTTTATTATGTTGGGGTATGATCTCTATATATATCATACTGAATCTTATGTTCACATGATGAGAGAACCTATTTTATCTTTTCAAATTATTTGGTTGAAGTTTAAGTGACACCGTTAGGCTGCCGAATTTTCATAAGAGAAATCTAATTTTTGTCTTCCTTCCATGTTTTTCATTTCAAATGGTATTTCCATCAAATTTCATTACCATGTTCATAAAACCTTATTATTCTTTCCCTCTACTGTTTTATGGGTCATTTATGAATTTTTGACCCATGTCCCCTCTCCTTTCAATGTTTTCTAAAATGCCGAAACATAGTCGTTATGCTGCAGAATTTTCATCTCAAAATGCCTCTCTCTTTTCTCAAAATTATTTTATGTTATAAAGTGAATACTCAAAGCTCTTATTTCTAAAATGTTATTCAAATATATATCAAAATGTTCTATTTTAAATTCTGGGATTTACATACAGAGACCCGCTTTCCCTTTCCGTGGGTTTAAAGTGACATTAAGATCATGTCTTTAAAGCCGTTTTTAAAACGTTGTGATTATGAAATGAAACCCATTTATTTTATGCTATATGGGTTATTTATGAAATTTTTTATGATGATATATGTGGATCACATGATAATAAAGACAAATTAAGGGTGTGCCCTGATAGCGCTCCAATGCATTGGGTAATGATGTTACCACTAGAGATTACAATTTTCACGATATCTTGGTGAATAACCTTGGTAATTTTCAAATGACACCTTGGGGATGGACCTTGGTGATATGTTCATGATTGTCTATGTTAAATGATGTAGCCACATATGAAAGTTATGAAAAATGTTATTTTTATTATGATATGCCACATTATTTCTTTCTCATTCCTTAAAGTTCTTTTCATGACATTATTGAAGTATCTCAAGTTCACATGTAAAATGTTTCTCTTGTTTCCCTTACTGGGCCTTCTTCTCACCCTTTCTTTTGATGTGTCCCCAGGTTATGAGATGCAGTAATGAACCTAGGATGAAATTAAGGAGAAACCTTTAAAGTGTTTAAGAATAATGTTTTATGTTGTTTTCATCTATTATGTTCCTGGTTTCCAAGACACTAAACCTTAAAGATCCTCAGTTTTGTGTACTGTAATGAAAGTTTATGTTATAAAAAGGAGGGATGATATAGTTGGTATCAAAGGATGGTTTAGTTATTTTTGGAAATTATGATATAAAAACTTTAGGAAGAACCCTATAGAAAAGTTAAATATATGAAAACTTGCTGGTATTTTGGTAAGTATTGAGTAAGTTGTTTATTAAACAAATACATCCCTATTTGGATACGAGTATGTAGAGGCGGCTCTGGCACTGATGTACATAGGGGTAAAACCCGAAAACACCTCTTTGAGCTAGACTCAAACGGAAACTAGTGCACGATAACGGGCCTTGCTGCACTCTTGTTTATGAAACTCCCGGGGGATATGTTTGGTTAATTACAAGCTTTTTATGAATCATTATGAAGGAATTATAGATAAGTGTAATTGTCTAAGCATGAAGTCTTAGTTAAAAGATTCATAAATGAAATAAGTTTCTCACTAAGGTTTTATTCTTTCAGAAAATGGCGGGCAATAGGAGGAACCGTGCCGATGGTGACCGCAATGCACCATGTGCTGACGGCCCTTCGATGGAAGCTGGAATGGAAACATTCATGAGAATGATGAACCAACTGACTCAAGTTATGAGTAATAACTTGAATCAAGCTGAGAGGCCGATCTCACCATGAAGGGAACAACATTATATTAAGTCCTTTATGCATCAACGACCACCAACAATTAGTGGATATACTGACCCATTGGTTGTGGAACAATGGATAAGCTCTATTGAAAAGACATTTTATGTACTTCACTGTTCAGAACAAGAAAAAGTCACCCTTGCTGTTTACTACCTAGAGGGAGAAGCTGATCAGTGGTGGTCACTGATAAAAAACAAGAATCCACGAGGAGAGATGTAAGCTATAGAGTGGGAGGAGTTCCGGGGAATATTCTTTAATAAGTATTTCCCTCGTTCGATGAGAACGAGAATGGAGAAATAATTTCTCGAGCTGAAGTAGAAGGAGAATGAATCAGTTGGAACCTACGAGATGAACTTCACAAGGCTTTCCCATTATACCTCAAGCTTTGTCATGGACCCTAATTGGAAGGTTGATAGATTCTTTGGTGGACTATGACCTCATCTGCAGAATAATCTAGCCAACAGGGACTATGATAGCTATGAAGAAATAGTTCTAAGTGCTATGAAAGTGGAACGAGAGTTTGGGGAGACACAGTGGTCTCACAAATCTAATGAGAAGAAGAGAACTCTAGAACCAAGCCTGGGAAGAAGTTTTTATCAGGAAAGAGGTGGAAAGCATATGCAACATGCCACATGCAATAAATGTGGGAAGAAGCATTCGGGGAACTTCCCGATCGGAAGTGGTAAGTGCTACATGTGTGGAAAAGAAGGCCATATTTCTCGGAATTTTCGTAGTGATGTGAAACCTCATCTTCCCAACACTAACGACAGAGGAAAGATGGTTCTGGCCCTACCCAAAGTCACATGCTTCTTGTGTGGACAGCTAGGGTACTTTGCTAATCAATGTCCAAATCCGGGGGCGGTGGAGGGGAATCACCATCAACCTCAGCAGAGGCCAAGGGAGAAAGGTCGTGTTTTCTCTATCACAACAACTGATGTTGAAGTTCCGAATGATGTGGTAGTAGGTACTCTTGTTGTCCTCTCAAAACTATCAAGTACTTTATTTGATTCTGGTTCTACGCATTCCTTTATTTCCTCCAAGTTTGCAAGGAATATAGAATCAATCCCCGAACTGCTAGAGGTGGAGTTTTCAGTCAAGACTCCAAGTGGGATTATCCATGCATCAACAGTGTTTAGAGACTCTATTGTTTACTTCAGTGAGCATAATCTTATCGCAAATCTAGTAGTCATTCCCATGTTGGAATTTGATGTTATACTAGGGATGTACTAGCTCTCAAAGTATAATGCTAAGATCAAATGCAGAACTAAGAAAATCTCATTAGTCTTGAATAAACGACCTACAATTATCTTCCAAGGAGAGATATCTCGAACTGATCCCTATCTAGAAGCACCTCCTATAGGTTTCTTTATGGAGTTAATCAGTGATGATGAAGAAGTAAAAGGGAGTATACAAATATAATATGTTCTGATTGTTCAGGAATACATGGATGTATTTCCTGAGGAGTTACCTAGTACTCCCCCAGAAATAGAGGTAGAGTTATCCATTGAACTCATACCTGGGTCTCAACCGATATCAAAGACTCCATATAGAATGGAAAATGTGGAGCTAGAAGAGTTAGAGAAACAACTCCAAGACTTGTTGGAGAAAGGGTTTATCCAACCGAGTGTGTCTCCTTGGGGAGCACCAGTTCTCTTTTTGAAGAAGAAGGATGGATAAATGCAGCTATGCATTGATTATAGAGAACTGAATGGGATCACAGTCAAGAACAAATACCCTCTTCCAAGAATTGATGATTTATTTGACCAACTTCGTTGGGCTCAATTATTCTCCAAGATTGACCTTCAATCTGGTTATCATCAACTGAGGGTGAAGAAGGAAGATATTCCAAAGACTGCCTTTCAATCAAGATATGGGCATTATGAGTTTACTGTTATGCCCTTCGTCTTGACTAATGCTCCTGCTATTTTCATTGATTTGATGAATATAGTCTTTAAGGAATACCTTGATAACTTTGTGGTAGTTTTTATTGATTATATTTTGATATATTCAAAACGTTGTGAGGAGCGTGAAGATCATCTGAGGGTTATTTTGAAAACTCTTCGGAAGGAGAGGCTCTTTGGAAAGTTCAGCAAGTGTGAGTTTTGGTTACAAAAAGTGTCTTTCTTGGGGAACATCGTAACCAATGAAGGAATCTCGGTTGACCCAGCAAAGACAATGGGTGTGGAGGAGTGGCCTCAACCCACAATAGTAACTGAGATTCGTAGTTTCCTTGGTTTAGCAAGATATTATAAGAGGTTTGTGAAAAACTTTTCACGGCTTTCTAATCTGCTAACCAAGTTAACTCGAAAATGGGTTAAGTTCAACTGGATGAAGGAATGCGAGGAAAGTTTTCAAGAGCTGAAGAATAGATTGGTTACCGCACCTCTGTTAACTCTACCCTCTATCGGAGAAGGGTTTGTTATTTTTAGCGATGCATCTCTGAAAGGGCTTGGGTGTGTCTTCATGAAAAATGACAAGGTAATTGCTTATGAATCTTGACAGTTGAAGATTCATGATCAGAATTATCCTACGCATGTTCTAGAGCTAGCGGCAGTTGTTTTTACTCTAAATATATAGAGGCACTATCTTTATGGGGAGAAATGTGATATATACACCGACCACAAAAGTTTAAAAAATATTTTCACACAGAAAGAATTGAACATGAGACAAAGGAGATGGTTGGAGCTTATTAAAGACTATGATTGTTCAATTCATTATCACCCTGGAAGAGCAAACAAAGTCATGGATGCGTTAAGCAGGAAAGATCCTTTTGTTCTGGCAACAATGCGGATCCTAGGAGATCCCTTGATTAAAGATCTAGTAAAACTGGACATTGGAATTTTAAGGGAAGGGACATCATCAACCTTATCCCAAATGATTTCTCAACCTTCATTACTAGAGAAGATCAAGAAGGCTCAAAAAGAAGATCCTTTGCTGCAGGAGAATTTTGAGGTTGTAAAGGATGGGAAGTTCCCTCATTTCAATATTGATCAAGAAGGTGTATTGAAATTTCATACAAGACTATGTGTTCCATCTATTCCAGATACAAAGGAAGAACTGATGGGTGAAGCTCATAGCTCTACTTTCTCTATACATTCGAGAAGCACTAAAATGTATAGAGACCTTCGTGATCATTACTGGTGGGATAACATGAAGAGGGAGATTGCTGATTTCACTACAAGGTGCCTGGTGTGTCAGCAAGTAAAGGCAGAACGACAACTTCCTAAGGGGGTATTACAACCTCTACCCATACCAGTATGGAAGTGGGATAAAATCACCATGGACTTTGTAACTGGTCTCCCGAAAACATCCCAAAGAAACAATGCGATATGGGTTATTGTGGACCGTCTCACCAAGACCGCCCATTTTATCTCTATTTGGGAAGATTTATCTCTGGATCAACTTGACAAGATATACATAAAGGAAGTGGTAATGCTGCATGGGGTACCACTATCCATCGTGTCTGATCGTGATCCAAGATTCACATCAAAATTCTGGAGAAGTCTTCAACATGCTCTGAATACTGAATTGAATTTTAGTACGACCTATCATCCTCAAACTGATGGCCAATCTGAAAGGACTATTCAGACACTCAAAGACATGCTGAGATTATGCTCAATGGAATTTAAAGGTGGATGGGATCAACACTTCCCATTAGTTGAGTTCTCCTATAACAACAGCTTCCATTCGAGTATTCAGATGGCACCCAATGATGCTCTATATGGAAAGCGATGTAGAACTCCTACATGTTGGGATGAAACTGGTGAGAGAAACCTTCTTGGGCCCGATCATGTGCAAGAGATGACATAATAGGTTCATGCCATCCAACAAAATATAAAGGCTGCTCAGAGTCGGCAGAAGAGCTATGCTGACAACCATCGAAGGGAATTGGAGTTTGGTGTTGGCGACAAAGTCTTCCTTCGAATTTCTCTATGGAAGAGAGTCATGCGGTTTGGGAAGAAAGGGAAGCTCAGCCCTAGGTAAATTGGCCCCTATGAAATCCTTGATTGAATAGGAGCAGTGGCATATCGTTTAGAACTTCCACCGAACCTAGCTCAAGTTCATGATGTCTTCCTTGTATCTCTCTTGAGGAAGTACATACCCAACCCTTCGCATGTACTGAACCCAGAGGTGGTACAACTGGAACATGACCTCTCTTATGAGGAGCAGCCAGTGGAGGTCTTAGACCGTAGAGACAAGGTTCTACGAAACAAGACCACCCACCTTGTGAAAGTGTTGTTGAGGAGTCATAAATATGAAGAAGCGACTTGGGAGCCTGAGGAAACAATGAAGCAAAAGTACCCTCACCTTTTTTACTAGGCCTCAAGTATAAAATTTCGGGGATGAAATTTCTTAAGGGGGGAAGAATGTAATGACCCAAACTTTTTAAATAGTACATTAACATACTCTTAATGATTTACTAGAGATGTTAATGGTTAATGCAGAAAGAAGATTCGATGGCTTCATCTAGTAGACTCGAACCTTATGAAGCCCACTTATCAGAGCTTGGGAAGGGGGTAGCATCTTTGGGCTTCGCTTTGGACCAAGCCCAAGCCGAACTCCAGTGTGTCAAGCTTGAACGGAAACGCCTACGAGTGAAGTTCAAGGTAGTAGAGATTACTACTAGGGCAATGTTATCTGAGCCTCCCTCAGATTCTCTCACCATAGCACACCTTACACTTAGTTCATATGCTGGTGTTATAAGGGGCTATGTGACGAGACCGTAGCTTCTTTGTGTAATCCTTTGGGATGAATAAATTAAAATTTATTCCTTTAGTGATGTTTGTGAAATTTCAAATGTCTGGATAATTTTTGGATGTATTTTGGAAAAAAAATATATTTTAAAATATTTATGTAAACCTTAAATAATTAATGATGTGTAATGATTTTCAAAAAATGTTCTTCTGCAAAAGTGTTCAGTAATGAATTTGGAGTCTAAAAATATCAACTTAATTTTTGATGAATAGTAAATTATGAATAGTGATTATACACTTAGGATTAGTAATGTGACCAAATGGATTAGTAATCTCACTTAAAGAAAGTTTTAATATAATTTAGACACCTAGATTAAGTAATGAAATTCAATAAAATGGGTAAATAACGGTTTCATAAATTATTAGTCAAGTATTAGTTTTTTCGGGTGAATAGTGTTTTTAATTAAAAATTTAATTAAAAATAATTAGAAAATTATTTTTATAAAATGGAATTTATTTTTCAACTCAGAGCATCGATATTATGTTATGGTAATTTTTGGGGATTTTTCTGAAAAAAATGAATTCTCTATGAATAGTGTTTTTATTTAAAAATTAAATTAAAATTATTTAGAAAATTATTTTTATAAAATTTATTTCATAAATTTAATTAGAGCATCGATATTTGGTTAAGGTAAAATTTTGGGATTTTTCTGAGAAAGATGAATTTTTCAGTGAATAGTAAAAATACAGTTTTAGGGTTTCGGTATGTTTAATGACATCGTAATTGTGTCATGATGATGTCATGAGATATTTTAAGGGTTGTCCGGCCAAAGGTGATGAAGTATTGTATTGGGGGCCCTATGTGGCCTAACTCCATGGTAAATGTCATGGGAGAGCACATGGTTTTGAGAAAAGCACTTGTGAGGTATCTCTTAGCCATTAATGCCTTGTCCCCTCACTTTCCCTATAAATACCCACCCTTTCCTCCTTTATCTTTCACTCTCAACTCTCCCCCAACGAATTTCCGGTCTCCTTACCTCCCAAAGAGTCCTCCCAAGGTGCCCCCAAGCTCTCAAGGTCCAAACCTTTGAGTTTTAAGAGTTACATTTTAAGGTAAGGGATCTGACCTCTCTCTTTCTTTTCAAGTAATCTCTTTTATGTCATTTATTTTATACTCCATGTTATTATGTTGGAGGATGTTCTTATATATTCATATTACTGACCTTTTCATTTTCACATGATGAGAGACCCCCTCTTTCTCTCATCAATTCGTTTTAAGAATGTTTAAGTGACGACGTTAGGATGCCGAATTTATAAGGGGATTCTTTCACCCTTCTCATTCTTTTCAAAATTCTAATTTCATGTCAAGTCTTTCAAGTTATTTTTTTTATTATGTTGGGGTATGATCTCTATATCTATCATACTGAACGGTTATGGTCTCATGATGAGAGACCCTATTTTATCTTTTCAAATCATTTTGTTGATGTTTAAGTGACGCAGTTATGCTGCCGAATTTTCATAAGAGAAATCTAATTTTTGTCTTCCTTCCATGTTTTTCATTTCAAATGGTATGTCCATAAAATTTCATTACCATGTTCATAAAACCTTATTATTATGTCCCTATATTTTTTTATGGGTCATTTATGAATTTTTGACCCATGTCCCCTCTCCTTTAAATGTTTTCTAAAACCCCGAAACATAGCCATTATGCTGCAGAATTTTCGTCTCAAAATGCCTCTCTCTTTTCTCAAAATTATTTTATGTTATAAAGTGAATACTCAAAGCTCTTATTTCAACAATGGTATTCACATGTATATCAAAATTTTCTATTTTAAATTATGGGATTTACATACATGAGACCCGCTTTCCCTTTTCGTGGGTTTAAAGTGACATTAAGATCATGTCTTTAAAGCAGTTTTTAAAACGTTATGATTATGAAATGAAACCCATTTATTTTATGCTATATGGGTTATTTATGAAATTTTTTATGATGATATATGTGTCTCACATGATAATAAATACAAATTAATGGTGCGCACTGATAGCGCTCCAATGCATTGGGTAATGATGTAACCACTAGAGATTACAATTTTCACGATATCTTGGTGAATAACCTTGGTAATTTTCAAATGACACCTTGGGGATGGACCTTGGTGATATGTTCATGATTGTATATGTTAAATGATGTAGCCACATCTTCAAGTTATGAAAAATGTTCTTTTTATTATGATATGCCACATTATTTTTTTCTCATTCCTTAAAGTTCTTTTAATGACCTTATTGAAGTATCTCAAGTTCACAAGTAAAACGTTTCTCTTGTTTCCCTTACTAGGCCTTCTCCTCACCCTTTCTTTTGATGTATGTCCCCAGGTTATGATATCCAGTAATGAACCTAGGATGAACTTAAGGATAAGCCTTTCAAGTGTTTAAGAAGAATGTTTTATGTTGTCTTCATGTATTATGTTACTGGTTTCCAAGACACTAAACCTTAAAGATCCTCAGTTTTGTGTAATGTAATGAATGTTTATGTTATAAAAAGGCAGGATGCTATAGTTGGTATCAAAGGATGGTTTAGTTATTTGTGGAAATTAATATATAAAAACATTAGGAAGAACCCTATAGAAAAGTTAAATATAGGAAAATTTCCTGGTATTTTGGTAAGTATTGAGTAAGTGGTTTATCAAACAAATACATCCATGTCTGGATAAGAGCAGGTAGAGGCGGCTCTGGCACAAATGTACATAGGGGTAAAACCCGAAAACCCCACTTTGAGCTAGACTCAAACGGGAACTAGTGCACGATAACAGGCCTTGCTGCACTCTTGGTTACGACACTCCCGGGGGATATGTTTGGTTAATCACAAGCTTTTTATGAATCATTATAAAGGAATTATAGATAAGTGTAATTGTCTAAGCATGAAGTCTTAGTTAAAAGATTCATAAATGAAATAAGTTTTTCACTAAGGTTTTATTCTTTTATAAAATGGAAGGCAATAGGAGGAACCGTGCAGATGGTGACCGCAATGCACCATGTGCTGACGGCCCTTCGATGGAAGCCGGAATAGAAACATTCATGAGAATGATGAACCAACTGACTCAAGTTATGAGTAATAACTTGAATCAAGCTGAGAGGCTGATCTCACCATGAAGGGAACAACATTTTATTGAGTCCTTTATGCGTCAACGACCACCAACATTTAGTTGATCTACTGACCCATTGGTTGTGGAACAATGGATAAGCTTCATTGAAAAGATATTTTCTGTACTTCATTGTTCAGAACAAGAAAAAGTCGCCCTTACTGTTTACCGCCTAGAGGGAGAAGCTGATCAGTGGTGGTCACTGATCAAAAACACAAAGCCACGAGGAGAGATGTAAGCTATAGAGTGGGAAGAGTTCCTGGGAATATTCTTTAATAAGTATTTCCCTCGTTCGATGACAACGAGAATGTAGAAAGAATTTCTCGAGATGAAGTAGAAGGAGAATGAATTAGTTGGAACCAATGAGATGAACTTCACAAGGATTTTCCGTTATACCTCAAGCATTGTCATGGACCCTAATTGGAAGGTTGATAGATTCTTTGGTGGACTAAGACCTCATCTGTGGTAGAATCTAGCCAACAGGGACTATGATAGCTATGAAGAAATAGTTTGAAGTGCTATGAAAGTGGAACTAGAGTTTGGGGAGACACAGTGGTCTCAAAAATCTAATGAGAAGAAGAGAACTCTAGAACCAAGACTGGGAAGAAGTTTTTATCAGGAAAGAGGTGGAAAGCATATGCAACATGCCACATGCAATAAATGTGGGAAGAAGCATTTGAGGAACTGCTTGATCAGAAGTGGTAAGTGATACAGGTGTAGAAAATAAGTCCATATTTCTCGGAATTGTCGTAGTGATGTGAAACCTCATCTTCCCAACACTAATGACAGAGGAAAGATGGTTCTGGCCCTACCCGAAGTCACATGCTTCAAGTGTGGACAGCTTGGGCACTTTGCTAATCAATGTCCAAATCTGAGGGCGGTGGAGGGGAATCACCATCAACCTCAGAAGAGGCCAAGGAAGCAAGGTCGTGCTTTCTCTATCACAACAACTGAAGTTGAAGTTCCGAACGATGTGGTAGCAAGTACTCTTGTTGTCCTCTCAAAACTAGTAAGTTTTTTATTTGATTCTGGTTCTACGCATTCCTTTATTTCCTCCAAGTTTGCAAGGAATATAGAATCAATCCCTGAATTGCTAGAGGTAGAGTTTTCAGTCAAGACTCCATGTGGGATTATCCATGAATCAACAGTGTTTAGAGACTCTAGTGTTTACTTTAGTGAGCACAATATTATCACAAATCTAGTAGTCATTCCCATGTTGGAATTTGACGTTATACATGGGATGGACTAGCTCTCAAAGTATAATGCTAAGATCAAATGAAGAAGTAAGGAAATCTCTGTAGTCTTGAATGAACAACCTACAATTATCTTCCAAGGAGAGATATCTCGAACTGATCCCTATCTAGAAGCACCTCCTATAGCTTTCTTTATGGAGTTAATCAGTGATGATGAAGAAGGAAAAGGGAGTATACAAATAGAAGATGTTCCGATTGTTCAGGAATACATGGATGTATTTCCTGAGGAGTTACCTGAACATCCCCTAGAAAGAGAGGTAGAGTTATCCATTGAACTCATACCTAGATCTCAACCGATATCAAAGACTCCGTATAGAATGGAAAATTTGGAGCTAGAAGAGTTAAAGAAACAACTCTAAGACTTGTTGGAGAAGGAGTTTATCAAACCGAGTGTGTCTCCTTGGGGGGAACCAGTTCTCTTTGTGAAGAAGAAGGATGGATCAATGCGGCTATGCATTGATTATAGAGAACTGAATGGGATCATAGTCAAGAACAAATACCCTCTTCCAAGAACTGATGATTTATTTGACCAACTTCGTGGGGCTCAATTATTCTCCAAGATTGACCTTCGATCTATTATCATCAATTGAGGGTGAAGAAATAAGATATTCCAAAGACTGACTTCCGATCAAGATATGGTCATTATGAATTTACTGTTATGCCCTTCGTCTTGACAAATGCTCCTGCTATTTTCATTGATTTGATGAATAGAGTCTTTAAGGACTACCTTGATAACTTTGTGGTGGTTTTTATTGATGATATTTTGATATATTCAAAAAGTTGTGAGGAGCGTAAAGATCATCTGAGGGTTATTTTGAAAACTCTGTGGAAGGAGAGGCTCTTTGTAAAGTTCAGCAAGTGTGAGTTTTGGTTACAAAAAGTGGCTTTCTTGGGGCACATCGTAACCAATGAAGGAATCTCGGTTGACCCTGCAAAGACAATGGTTGTGGAGGAGTGGCCTCAACCCACAACAGTAACTGAGATTCGCAGATTCCATGGTTTAGCAGGATATTATAGGAGGTTTTTGAAAAACTTTTCACGGATTTCTAATCTGCTAACCAAGTTGACTCGAAAAGGGGTTAAGTTCATCTGGACGAAGGAATGGGAGGAAAGTTTTCAAGAGCTGAAGAAGAGATTGGTTACTGCACCTGTGTTAACTCTATCCTCTATCAGAGAAGGGTTCATTATTTTTAGCGATGCATCTCTGAAAGGGATTGGGTGTGTCCTCATGCAAAATGAAAAGGTAATTGCTTTTGCATCTCGACAGTTGAAGATTCATGAGCAGAATTATCCTACGCATGATCTAGAGCTAGCGGCAGTTTTTTTTACTCTAAAGATATAGAGGCACTATCTTTATGGGGAGAAATGTGATATATACACCGACCACCAATGTTTAAAGTATATTTTCACGCAGAAAGAATTGAACATGAGACAAAGGAGATGGTTGGAGCTTATTAAAGACTATGATTGTTCAATTCATCATCACCCTGGAAGAGCAAAAAAAGTCGCGAATGTGTTAAGCAGGAAAGATCCTGTTGTTCTGGCAACAATGAGGATCCTAGGAGATCCCTTGATTAAAGATCTAGTAAAACTGGACATGGGAATTGTAAGGGAAGGGACATCATCAACCTTATCCCAAATGATTTCTCAACCTTCATTACTAGAGAAGATCAAGAAGGCTCAAAAAGAAGATCCTTTGCTGCAGGAGAATTTGGAGGCTGTAAAGGATGGGAAGTTCCCTCATTTCAATATTGATCACAAAGGTGTATTGAAATTTCATACAAGACTATGTGTTCCATCTATTCCGGAGATAAAGGAAGAACTGATGGATGAAGCTCATAGCTCTACTTTCTCTATACATTTGGGAAGCACTAAAATGTATAGAGACCTTCGTGATCATTATTGGTGGGATAACATGAAGATGGAGATTGCTGATTTCACTACAAGTTTCCTGGTGTGTCAGCAAGTAAAGGTAGAACGACAACTTTCTAAGGGGGTATTACAACCTCTACCCATACCAGTATGGAAGTGGGATAATATCACCATGGACATTGTAACTGGTCTCCCAAAAGCATCCAAAGGAAATAATGAGATATGGGTTATTGTGGACCGTCTCACCAAGACTGCCCATTTTATCCCTATTCGGTAAGATTTATCTCTGGATCAACTTGCCAAAATATACGTAAAGGAAGTGGTAAGGCTTCATGGGGTACCACTATCCATCGTGTCTGATCGTGATCCAAGATTCATATCAAAATTCTGGAGAAGTCTTCAACATGCTCTGAATACTGAATTGAATTTTAGTACGGCCTATCATCCTCAAACTGATGGCCAATCTGAAAGGACTATTCAGACACTCGAAGACATGCTGAGATTATGCTCAATGGAATTTAAAGGTGGATGGAATCAACACCTCCCATTAGTTGAGTTATCCTATTATAACAGCTTCCATTCGAGTATTCAGATGGCACTCAATGATGCTCTATATGGAAAGCGATGTAGAACTTCTACCTGTTGGGATGAAACTTGTGAGAGAAATCTTCTTGGGCCTGATCTTGTGCAAGAGATGACAGAATAGGTTCATGCCTTCCGACAACACATAAAGGCTGCTCAGAGTCGAAAGAAGAGCTATGCTGACAATAGTTGAAGGGACTTGGAGTTTGGTGTTGGCGACAAAGTCTTCCTTCGAATTTCTCCATGGAAGAGAGTCATGTGGTTTGGGAAGAAAGGGAAGCTCATCCCTAGGTACATTGGCCCCTATGAAATCCTGATCGCATAGGATCAGTGGCCTATCGTCTAGCACTTCCACCGAACCTAGCTCAAGTTCAGGATGTCTTCCATGTATCTCTCTTGAGGAAGTACATACCCGACCCTTCGCATGTACTGAACCCATAGGTGGTACAACTGGAAAATGACCTCTCTTATGAGGAGCAGCCAGTGGAGGTCTTAGACCGTAGAGACAAGGTTCTACGAAACGAGACCACCCACCTTGTGAAACTATTGTTGAGGAGTCATAAATATGAAGAAGCGACTTGGGAGCCTGAGGAAACAATGAAGAAAAAGTACCCTCACCTTTTTGACTAGGCCTCATGTATAAAATTTCGGGGATGAAATTTCTTAAGGGGGGAAGAATGTAACGACCCAAACTTTTTAAATAGTATATTAACTTACTCTTAACGATTTACTAGAGATGTTAATGGTTAATGCAGAAAGAAGAGTCGATGGATTCATCCAGTAGACTCGAACCTTATGAAGCCCACTTATCAGAGCTTGGGAAGGGGGTAGCATATTTGGGCTTCGCTTTGGACCAAGCCCAAGCTGAACTCTAGCGTGTCAAGCTTGAATGGAAACGCCTGCGGGAGAAGTTCAAGTCAGTAGAGATTACTACTAGGGAAATGTTATCTGAGCCTCCCTCAGATTCTCTCACCATAGAACACCTTACACTTAGGTCATATGCTGGTGTTATAAGGGGCTATGTGACGAGACTGTGGCTTCTTTGTGTAATCCTTTGGGATGAATAAATTTAGATTTCTTCCTTTAGTGATGTTTGTGAAATTTCAAATTTCTGGATAATTTTAGGATGTATTTTGGAAAAAAAGATATTTTAAAATATTTATGTAAACCTTAAATAATTAATGATGTGTAATGATTTTCAAAAAATGGTCTTCTGAAAAAGTGTTCAGTAATGAATTTGGAGTCTAAAAAGATCAACTTAATTTTTGATGAATAGTAAATTATGAATAGTGATTTTATGCTTAGGATTAGTAATGTGACCAAATGGATTAGTAATCTCACTAAAAGAAAGTTTTAATATAATTTAGACACCTTGATTAAGTAATGAAATTCAATAAAATGGGTAAATAACGGTTTCATAAATTATTAGTCAAGTATTAGTTTTTTGGGGTGAATAGTGTTTTTTAATTAAAAATTTAATTAAAAATAATTAGAAAATTATTTTTATAAAATGGAATTTATTTTTGAACTCAGAGCATCGATATTATGTTATGGTAATTTTTGGGGATTTTTCTGAAAAAAAAGAATTCTCGATGAATAGTGTTTTTATTTAAAAATTAAATTAATATTATTTAGAAAATTAATTTTATAAAATTGAGTTCATATATGTAATTAGAGCATCTATTTTTGGTTAAGGTTAAATTTTGGGATTTTTCTGAGAAAGATGAATTTTTCAGTGAATAGTAAAAATGCAGTTTTAGGGTTTCGGTATGTTTAATGACATCATAACTGTTCCATGATGATGTCATGAGATATTTTAAGGGTTGGCCGGCCAAAGGTGATGAATTATTGTATTGGGGGCCCTATGTGGCCTAACTTCATGGTAAATGTCATGGGAGAGCACATGGTTTTGAGAAAAGCACTTGTGAGGTGTCCCTTGGCCATTAATGCCTTGTCCCCTCACTTTCCCTATAAATACCCACCCTTTCCTCTTTTATTTTTCACTCCCAACTCTCCCCCAACGATGTTCTGGTCTCTTTACCTCCCAAGGAGTCCTCCCAAGGTGCCCCCAAGCCCTCAAGGTCCAAACCATTGAGTTTTAGGAGTTACGTTTTAAGGTAAGGGATCTGACCTCTCTCTTTCTTTTCAAGTAATCTCTTTTATGTCATTTATTTTATACTCCATGTTCTTATGTTTGAAGATGCTCTTCTATATTCATATTACTTCCCTTTTCATGTTCACATGATGAGATACCCCCTCTTGCTCTCATTAATTCGTTTTAAGAATGTTTAAGTGACGACGTTAGGCTGCCGAATTTATAGGGGGATTCTTTCACCCTTCTCATTCTTTTCAAAATTCTACTTTCATGTCAAGTCTTTCAAGTTCTTTTTTTATTTTTTTGGGGTATGATCTCTATATATATCATACTGAACTCTTATGTTCACATGCTGAGAGTCCCTATTTTATCTTTTCAAATCATTTTGTTGAAGTTTAAGTGACGTCGTTAGGCTGCCGAATTTTCATAAGAAAAATCTAATTTTTGTCTTCCTTCCATGTTTTTCATTTCAAATGGTATGTCCATAAAATTTCATTACCATGTTCATAAAACCTTATTATTCTGTCCCTCTACTGTTTTATGGGTCATTTATGAATTTTTGACCCATGTCCCCTCTCCTTTCAATGTTTTCTAAAACCCTGAAACATAGTCGTTATGCTGCAGAATTTTCGTCTCAAAATTCCTCTCTCTTTTCTCAAAATTATTTTATGTTATAAAGTTAATACTCAAAGCTATTATTTCTACAATGTTATTCACATATATATAAAAATGTTCTATTTTAAATTCTTGGATTTACATACATGAGACCCGCTTTCCCTTTCCGTGGGTTTAAAGTGACATTAAGATCATGTCTTTAAAGTAGATTTTGAAACGTTATGATTCTGAAATGAAACCCATTTATTTTATGCTATATGGGTTATTTATGAAATTTTTGATGATGATATATGTGGCTCACATGATAATAAATACAAATTAAGGGTGTGCTCTGATAGCGCTCCAATGCATTGGGTAATGATGTAACCACAAGAGATTACAATTTTCACGATATCTTGGTGAATAACATTGGTAATTTTCAAATGACACCTTGGGGATGGACCTTGGTGATATGTTCATAATTGTCTATGTTAAATTATGTAGCCACATCTTCAAGTTATGAAAAATGTTATTTTAATTATGATATTCCACATTATTTCTTTCTCATTCCTTAAAGTTATTTTCCTGGCCTTATTGAAGTATCTCAAGTTCACATGTAAAATGTTTCTCTTGTTTCCCTTACTGGGCCTTCTTCTCACCCTTTCTTTTGATGTATGTCCCCAGGTTATGAGATGCAGTAATGAACCTAGTATGAACTTATAGAGAATCCTTTCAAGTGTTTAAGAAGACTGTTTTATGTTGTTTTCATGTATTATGTTCCTAGTTTCCAAGACACTAAACCTTAAAGATCCTCTGTTTTGTCTAATGTAATGAAAGTTTATGATATAAAAAGGCGGGCTTCTATACCTAGAGGTGGAGTTAATGAGAAGATTAATGACTCTCAATACACCATTGGGAATATTATATAGATACAACTTTATATGCAAGGGATATTCACTATAGATCGGGGAATATAATTTTTAATGGGATCCCTATATTCTGTATATGATAGGATTCAACCATAATATGGGTATGGACTATCAAGTGACATATCGAGCCCACATAGATTGTTACCATATGAGATTAACATTCATTTCTCAAAATTTTGACCCATATATTCACCATGGTGAGTGGGATATTCAGGCGAGACGAGCATGGACAACAACTCAGTAACTAGGAGAGATCTCAGTACAAGTCTCTAGTCTATTGTAGGATGATGGGGGTGTTGGGAACGATTTCCCTCCACTAGTGGTGGAACTATTTCAGGATGTCTTTCCTGAAGACTTCTTTGGGATACCACCTAAGAGAGATGTGGAATTCACTTTTGATATCATGTAGAGGGCTAAGACAATATCTATTCCATTGTATAGAATGGAACCAGTTAAGAATCAAGAGCTCAATAATCAGTTGGTGTAATTAGAGGATAAGGTATTTATCCCTCCAAGTACATCCCCTTGGGGATCACCTATATTGATCATAAAGAAGTAAGATGGTGGTTTTCATTTCTTTGTTGATTACAAAAAAGTTATAAAAAGGTTGTGAATAACCTATATCATCTTCCACATATAGATGATCTATTTGAACAGTTAAAGGGATATTTTTTGTTCTCATAGATCTACTAGAGAGCTGGGTATCTTCAGTTGAGAGTGTGAACATCTGATATACCAATGACTTCTTTTATGAAATTTTCATAATGTTGTTTGGATTGAAAAATTCCCCAACAGTGTCTATGGAATTTATGGATAGGATCTTTCATCTTTATCTCGATCAGTTTTTGGTGTTGTTTTCTGGAAAACATCTTTTTGTACTCCAAGACTCATGATGATCATTCCTAATATCTTGACATCATTCTGAGTACACTGAGAGAGCATTGGCTGTATTCTAAGCTATCTAAGTGTCAGTTTTGGATTGAACTGGTACACATGTTAGGACACATAATCTTGGAGGAAGGTGTGTCAATGGAACCAAATAAGTTTTGAGTAGTGGTTTCTTGGAAAAAGATATAGAAACTTTTTAACATCTAAGGATTTATGGGATTAGCTGGATATTACAAGAGATTCATCCATGACATTTCCTATTTGGTTGTGCCACTTTCATTCATGACAAAGAAAGGGATAAAGTTTGAATGGATGGAAGTATGGGATAGTTATTTCAAGGATCTAAATAAGAATTTGATGATAAAACCAATTTTCATTATACATGATTCAGGTGAGGAGTACACAGTTTATTGTGACACTTCTGGGATCAAACTCAGAGCAGTGATGATGAAAGGGGATCGATTTGTGGCATTTGGGTCTCCATATTTGAGATCACATGAATAGAACTACCCTACGTGTGACCTTGGGTTGGAAATATTGGTTATGATCTCATATGTGTTTGAGAAATACCTCTTATGATAAAATTTTACATTTAATAAATATTATAAGAGATTGAAGTATATCTATTCACAACGTGATTGGAATCGTCCACTACAAAATATTCAACTTTTTCCAACAGGGACATATCTATTAGTAAAAGTGCATTTTTTGTTGCTAAAACGTTTTACCAACATATATGTATCTGTCACTAAACCATCGGTAAAAACACTATCGCTAAATGTTTTTGCAACAGATAAAATAGTTCTGTGACAATTATAATAATACTGAAAGATAATATATATGTTGGTTAAAGTGTCTAGCAACAGATTCTTATTACTAATTTATCTATTGGTAATAATATTACCGATATATAATATATATTTATAAATTACATTTGAGTAAAAATCGTTATTTTTTTATATTTGGTAAAATTTAATATTATATTTATTAATTTATCATATATAATTCATCTGATTTAATTATTAAACAGAAGATAATTTAAATGAATGTTCAAAATTAGAGAAAAAATATTTATATTAATAATGAAATTTAATACAAAATGAATCAATAAAAAAATGCATGATCCATCCCCGAACAAAAACTTCATTTGAAGTCTATTTCTCACAAATATCGAATGTCATTGTCATGGAACCTTCATCACTTCACATGAACTATTATCCACTGTAGTGAATATGACCATGCACAACTTCATCATCTCTTTGATTGGAGTGGGCCACCCTTCTATGCTTGAAGCATCACCTATCCCAACTCTAATCACAAGTTGCACCTGTCCACTTTAGATATGCACCATCACGAAAAACTTTCTGATTACACAAACACAACAATTAGAAAATAGTTTTCAGTGAAAACAACAACCATAATATGGTATAACAAGAGAACAAAACAACCAGAAGATTATTCATCCAATGACCACAACAAGAATATATAACCAATTACCATAACAACATCCATAATGCATGATAAAAAATAACCAACGAACACAAAAATAGAAAAATAACTACAACCATTAAAGGAAAAAAAAGTGTTTACAAGTGATCATATTAACCTAAGATAATAAGTGACCACAACATCTAAAAATAACAGCGCATGATATAAAAACAAAAATAATATTATGCAACCTATGACCAAAAACCATTGAGAATGACACTAACTTAAATTAAAAGTGACACATAACACACAATTCTATAATATAGCAACTCTACATTAAATTTCATAATCTAGTAAATTTGATTTCAATTTATAAAGAACAATCCTTTTCAATTGAGAATTACGCCTAATTGAATAGATGAAAAATTATAGTGCAATGAAAAACCTTAGGCATTAAGGATAGATTGAATTTTAAGAATATAACTAGGAACTTATTGTCTTTTAATAGTTGGTTTCAATTAAAAGTAAAATCACATGTTTATGTTAATGTATTGTCCATCGATGTTACTTTTGATGAGGTTGTGGAGGTGTTTTACAGGTGCGGGATAATAGAGGACCCCAAACAAAAATTCTCGTAAGTGAAGATCTATGTTGACAAGGCAAAAAGAATAAAAAAGGGTGATTCACTTGTTACATATTTTAAGGAACCTTCATTAGAATTGGCCATACAGATCTTCGATGGCACACCACTTCAACTACATTTCAATACCCTCATGTCAGTGACCCTAGCCAAATTTCAGCAAAAAGAAAAAATTCATAGCAAAACAAGTGGACAAGAGGTATGTGCTTTGAACAAATAGTAATGGTATATAAAATTAGGAATAATATGTCCGTAGTATTTTCAGTTAAAAATAAATTGAATAGAACAGCCAAGATAAATTTAATGGTGAATCATGGAGTCACCATATAGAAATATATACCATACTGTAAACCTTCCATTAATTACTACTACACTAAATTTCGAATAATATGTAAACAAAATACTATTTTCATTGGATTAATGGAGTATGGATAGACCGACCAAAATAATTTGCTAGTCATAAAAGATTTAACACTGAGTAATGGTAATGGAATACTGACCATAAACAGTAATGGTGTACCTACTCATACTGACTGATTATATATATTGGATTGATACATACTATTTCCATTTAAATCATTTTCATAATTTATTGCAGATAATATACTCAATGAATTTCAGTACACTGTATATTATTTACAAAACAAAGATTAAAATCATTGATACATCCTTTACAGAACATTAAAACAATAACTGAAGTGTATGATGTACATACTGAAGGACGTAAATATTATCAAATAACACCCGTGAAGGTTCCGGGCGTAGCGGAAGCGCGTTGGTGGGTTTTCCGAACTTAATTTTTCGTTAAAAAATGTTCAATCCGAGATCCGTCACGATATAAAACACCGAATCTTCGGAATAGAATGAAGAATGAAAAGAAAATATGAGTCCCGGAACCCTTGAGGAGGATCATCATATGTTGATTATAATTAATTTAATTAATACATAAGAATTACCTCGTTGGAATTCTTTCTTCGTTGATGTGTCCAGTCACGATTCGGTGATCCGTCGTTGCGTCGTAGAATCCAAGTGTAGGATTCCTCTAGCGGTGATCCACACATGTGTCACGTATCTCCGGACGTCACCGAAGATATCTTCGGGTGCTAGCGCGGAAGAACCTTCGCTTGCGATGTCCGCCTTCGACCGCCTTGATCTGGTGGAGGATCTTGCTCTCGTAACTTGAGGGAATTCTTGGTGGAAAGGGAATTCTCTCTTGGCTTGAGAGTATTTCCAAATCCGTTGTGCACAACAATGGCTCACCAAAAAATGTTGGGGTTGCGAGGATATTTATAATCAGGTTTGAGGTTAATAGAGTTACGACAATAAATAAACGCGCTACGCATTTTATTTATTTCATTAACTCTTATTGAAAACCCCCATGTCGAATTATTAATTCCTTGACATGGGCCCACGATGATTATAATAAATATCATTTAATAAAAAAATATTAAATCCTCAAAATCCCAATGGGAAAAACTACACGGCGTGTAATAATTAATACCCGGCGTGTAATTGTTTTCCATAAAACTACACATCGTGTATATTTAATATACACGGCGTGTACTTTTATTTTCCATTTTTCTCCACCACATTTATTAGACCTTGAGTAATGACTATTTATTTCTTAAATAAATGTAACTGCATTACTCGCTAATAAATATATTATTTTATCCACAGTATATTCTCTCGAATAACTAGTGTCAAAATAAATGCGATCAGACATCCTTAAATAATTATTAAACCACTGTCGGGAATAATATTTATTTAACTTGTTAAATTAATATTTAACTGAGATACATGGACACACTTAGTGTGTGACCCTCTAGGCCTCTTTCCCAGTGGCATTAGACTGAGCCTGCCTAATGTCCAAGGTTAGCGTCTAGCAACACGCCAAGGCACCCATAGAGAAAGAAGTTAACGCCGCAATGACGTGTCATCTCCTACGAACGCTTACCATGTAATATAATCCCTTTGTCTCGATATCTCCAATCAAGTGGGTTTCATGCTAGTGCCATCAACCCACGTGCTTGATTATTCATTCTTTGACTTCCTGGAATTGAACTTGGCCATACCTTACCATGGCCATGTATTTATTTAGGCTATATCAATTCCATCAAAGGGCCTGAGATATCTACTTCCGTTATGGAACGGAAGGGACAAATCCTTTCTCGCATTATCTATTAATGCGGTATTACTCGTGACGCACCCAACGTATCCTACCTCGCTGCGAACAGTGTGTCGTCACCATTTTCTTCAATACATCTAAGTGCATGAGTTGTAATACCCATTAATAATAATCTTAAAGTCTAAGGATCAATACACACATCTGTAGATAGGAACATCCAATGACACTATGAATTGTGGATTTCCTACTGGCGGGTCTCGTTCTCATAATATCCTCCTGGATATTACCAAGGGCGCACACCATGAGAAGGTGCCTCAAAGTTTTATGAGTCCTCACCCCTAATGACCTGTATTATTTGTGTCCCTCAAATAATATCATCCGTCCATAGAACATACATTCAAGAACAATGTTATGGCACTTTCGGGTTCTCATCATAGCAGGGATCCGCTACGACCCTTTAATGCAACAGCTGTCCTTAGGACATTATCACATGACATGTCACGCAGAAGAACAATCAAGATGTGATAAGGCTTTTATTTAATGAATAAAGTAAAAAGTAGTGTGTTCTAGACCACCAACTCCAACAGACTCCCACTTGGACTAGAGCCAACTGCTAACAACCTTTAACCCACTAGCTCTCACATGATATTCATGCTTCTGCTAAGATAGGCCTTTAGTCACGGGGTCTGCCACGTTCTCTTCCGTGGACACTCTGCTCACTGCAACTTCACCCCTTTGATAGAAATCCCTCAAGAGGTGATACTTCCGGAGTATGTTCTTTTTCCGTTGATGTGACCTTGGTTCTTTTGCAAGAGCCACCGCTGCAGTATTATCACAATACAATGTAATGGGATCTTTACTGCTAGGCACCACATCAAGCTCCTGGACAATGTTCTGAATCCAAACGGCTTCTTTGCCTGCATCAGAAGCCTCTATATACTCGGACTCCGCTGTAGAATCGGCGACAACTGGCTGCTTTGAACTCTTCCAGCTCACAGCTCCTCCATTGAGACAGAAAACATATCCAGATTGCGACTTGAGATCATTATGATCTGTTTGAAAACCAGCATCAGCATACCCTCTGATGACAAGCTCCTCGTCTCCTCCATACACCAGGAACATATCCTTAGTTCTTCTCAGATACTTAAGGATAGTCTTAACAGCAGTCCAATGCTGTTCTCCTGGATCTGCTTGATATCTGCCTACCATGCTCAGTGCATAGGCAACATCAAGCCTGGTACATAACATGGCATACATGATGGATCCTATAGCCGAAGCGTATGGGATCTTGCTCATCCTATCTTTCTCCTGTTGTGTCTGGGGACACATTTTCTTAGAAAGATGTAAGCCATGTGACACTGGAACCAATCCCCTCTTAGATTTTTCTATACTAAATCTCTTTAGTATCTAGTCAATGTATGTACCCTGACTTAGTCCAAGCAGCCTCTTGGATCTATCACGAATGATCTTGATCCCTAGAATGTAGGCTGCTTCTCCGAAGTCCTTCATGGAGAAACACTTGTTCAACCAGTCCTTAACTGACTGTAAGGCTGGTACGTCGTTTCCAATAAGCAATATGTCATCAACATATACCACTAGGATGACGACCGCATTCCCATTAAACCGCTTATAAACACATGGCTCACATTCATTCTTAATGAAACCAAATTTCTTTATGGCTTCATCAAATCGAATGTCCATGACCTGGATGCTTGCTTTAATCCATAAATGGATTTTTGCAACTTGCAAACCCGTTTGGCTTCACCTGGTGTCACAAACCCTTCTGGTTGTGTCATATAGACATCTTCCTGAAGGTTCCAGTTAAGGAATGCTGTTTTGACATCCATCTGCCAAATCTCGTAGTCATGGTAAGCTGCTATGGCAAGTATGATTCTTATAGATTTAAACATGGCAACTGGTGAGAAGGTTTCATCATAGTCAATTCCTTGACGCTGTCTGAATCCTTTAGCCACTAGCCTTGCTTTATAGGTGCTAACTTGACCTTCCATGTCCAGCTTTCTTTTGAATACCCATTTGCATCTAACAGGATTTACATCAACTGGCTCATTGACCAAAACCCAAACTTGGTTCTGATACATGGAATCCATCTCAGAATTCATATCTTCTAGCCATCTTGCAGCTTCTGAGCTTTCTACTACTTCCTTGTAGGAGAGAGGTTCATCATTGTCCAACAATAATGATTCACCATCCTCGGTGACTAGGAAACCAAATCTCTCTGGTTCCCTTAACTCCCTTGAGCTCCTACGCAGTACTTGTGTTTCTGGAACCTCTTCCACGGGGATGTGTGGAACTTGTTCCTGTACCAACTCCTATGTATCTTGAGCATCAACTTCGTCAAAGTCAATCTTGCTCCCACTATCCTTCTTGAGGATGTGCTCCCTCTCAAGAAAGATGGCTTGTCTGGCGACAGTCACTTTCTTGTCTTGGGGGTTATATAGGTAATATCCTTTCGTTTCCTTGGGATATCCTATAAAGATACACTTCGTGCCCCGGGGTGCTAGTTTGTTTCCTGAGAAGGCCTTAACAAACGCCTCGCATCCCCATACACGTGTGTGCGACAAAGTGGTTTTCCTTCAATTCTATAACTCGGATGGAATTCCATTTTCCACCTTAGTTGGTACTCGGTTTATTGTGTATGTTGCAGTTTGTAATGCATATCCCCAAAAGGATAATGGAAGATCCGCATGACTCATCATCGACCTCACCATGTCCAACAAGGTGTGGTTCCTCCTTTCACTAACACCATTCCACAGTGGTGTATAAGGAGGAGTGAGCTGAGATAGAATCCCAGACTCCTGTAGAAGATCGATGAACTCTTGGTTCAGATATTCTCCACCTCGATCTGATCGAAGCTTCTTTATCTTCTTACCAAGTTGATTCTCTACTTCATTCTTGAATTCCTTAAATTTCTCTAAGGACTCTGACTTATACCTCATTAAGTAGACATAGCCATATCTACTCAAATCATTAGTAAAAGTAATAAAGTAAGAATATCCACCTCTAGCTTCTACTAGAAATGGTCCACACACATCTGTGTGTACCAATCCTAGAAGCTCTGTGGCCCTTTCACCTTGTCCACCAAAAGGCGGCTTGGTCATTTTTCCTTGTAAACAAGCGTGACATCTATCAAGTGGTTTTAGCTCAGTAGAGTCTAAATAGCCATCTTGGCAGAGCTTTGTCAAGCGCTTCTCGTTCACATGACCAAGGCGGTGATTCCATAACTGGGTGATGTATGAGTCATGTGAGTTTGTTTTTTTATCGATTGCCAACACTTGGTTTTCGTAATTTAATACATACAAACCATTATTCAAATGTGCCATACCATAACATACGTTGTTCTTATAAAAGAGACAACCCTTATTTCCAAACTTGAAAATAAATCCATCCATATCCAAACAAGATACAGAAATTATGTTCTTGGTAACACTAGGCACAAAATAATAGTTTTGTAAAACCAAAATCATGCCAGTTGGCAATGAGAGGTGATAGTCACCAATAGCCAACGCAACCAGCCTTGCGCCATTGGCAGCTCGATGATCCACCTCTCCTCTGGCGATCTTTCTAAATCTACTTGGTTCCTGCATTTGAATACAGATGTGAGCCCCACAAGCTGTATCTAATACCCAATGTGTAGAAATAGAAAGATTTCACTCGATAACGACCGCACCTTTAGCGTCCCCACGCTTCTGAGTGCAGTTCCTCTTCCAGTGGCCCTGCTTGCCACATGCAAAACACACTGCTTCCCATTCCTTGCCCTACCTCTGGATCTTCCCCTTCTTGGAGGGACGGTGCTCGGGGGCTTCAGACCGTTTATAAGTCTTTAGCCCCTTTTCCTTGTCCTTCCTTTTCTTGTTCACCATAAGGACCGCGGGTTTGTCACGCCCCATGTCCTTATCTACCTGGCGAATCAAGGTCAGATGATCCGATAGACTCTTCTCATTGCCGCTCATGTTATAGTTGACAATGAAGCTAGAGAAGGTCTTGGGAAATGATGATAGGATGAGATCTGTACGCAACTCATCTGGGAATTTAATCCCTAAGATGTCCAAGCATTCAATGTAGCCAATAAGCTTGACCACATGAGGCCCAGCTGGCGCAGACTCTCCAATCTTCGTGGTAAACAAAGCATTGGAGATCGCATACCTCTCCTGTCTCGCCTTCTCTTGGTAGAGATCTTTAAGGTGAGACATCATGCTATACACATCCATGTTTTCATGTTTCTTTAAGAGCTCATTAGACATGGATGATAGCATGAAACACTGGACATTTGTGGCATCATCCATGTGTTTCATGTAGAGAGATAATTCCTCATCACTAGCCTCTTTCCCAGGCGCAACTGGAATAGGCTCTTCCAGTACATATAATTTTCTTTCATGGCGAAGGACGACGCGTAGACGCCTCTGCCACTCTTGAAAATTGGTACCGGTGAGAAGGTTTTCTTTTTCGAGTATGGTGCGCAATGATATGTTTGAAGTCATTTTCTTGTCGTTTCTACAATTTAAGATGAGCAAAGTTTTAGTACTTTATTATAAAAATTGAGACAAATAAATAAATTAATCCTTATTAGTCTCCCACTATTTTATTGAAATCCCATAGCCCTCACCATTGACTTCGGAATATTCTATTGCGTGAATATTCTAGTGGCAAGGATCCATATTGCCCTTCGCATTACCCCAACTAGGGTTGGTCAAGCAACTTGAAGGGTTTTTAGGTATGCATTTCAAATGCCAACTGCATTAACTCACAGTTCCTTGATCCGCTGAGTGGACTCCCCAATCCTGAAATCCCTTTTGGATTTCCTCAACCTTTGCCTCTTGGTCACAGCAAGTCCTGCTGTGGCAGTCAACCCTTGATGTGAACCAAGTAAAGTCAACCCAAAACCTTGATTTAGAATTTCCTGATAATTGAAATCACCCCAACTAGGGTTGGTCAAGCACTTTGAACTATGGTTCGATTCTAACCAAGATTATGGAAGGCTATGCCGACTTAATATTTATTTTGAGGGATTTTATCCTTATACGTAAATTTCCATTTTATTATCTTTGATTACATGCTTGTTAATATTATATGGGATATACTTAAGTGATTATCCATGTCTAAGATAATATTTACGTATAAGCCAATTTTATTTTAGTTCCATCTTGCATGCTCGTTTAATTCATTAATTGTGTGATCGTGACAACACACCCACAATAAATAAACCATGCAACTGACAGAAATAAAATAAATGGTATGATCATGAGCTTTTCTATTGGTTAGTTTATCTAGCGGTTGATAAACTAACCCAAGACCTAGGGGAGAAACACCTTGAACCTTTTGGGTTCGTGTTTACAGCTTTCCACCTGTCCACCTTTGTATCTCCTTGGATTGGTTTCACCTTGGCTCCTGACTTGAGCCGCCTCCACTAGATTGGGAGCTCCATCAATTACATATGCATTTATCTCACATGCAGGTGAGGGAAAAAAAGGGGTTTTTACATTAAAGAATCCTTGGGCACGCAGGCCCTACATATTAATGAGGAGATGGATCGCAGGCTAATAAATTTAATTTAAATAAATAAATTAGAAGAAACCATTCACATACAAAGGTCTCGGTCTAACTCATGATCATCCATACATGCAACGATATTTACGCATAAATAAAACTAGCATTTAATTATTTAATCATTCTTGTTTAAGATAAATCACGCTCGAATCAATTAATTATCTTTAATTAATCAATCCTTTTATCTTAAATCCCTTTTCTGAATTTCCTTGAGATTCTCATCCATCATAATTTTAAACAAATAAATTCATTTAAAATTATCCTTGTACACAACTTGTACCTTGGAGGCAACCCGGCGAATTCCCATTTATTACGCAGATGTTATATTAAACACATATATATAAAACACCTATCACGTGTTGTGCCTCAGCTTTACGCCTGCACCATGGTACACGTCTCAAGGGTTTGTATAATATAATAATAAATTTTAATAAATCTCCGTAATTTGGGTGAGTACATGGCGTGTAGTTCTGACTACACAGCGTGTACTTTTTCTTCACCGTCCATCCGAAGTACACGCCCGGGGATAGGGCGTGTTAATGTACTTCAGAAATTTTCAGAGTACATGGCGTGTACAGTGGGACACACGCCGTGTAGTTTCCGCGTTACACAGTTTCCTGCCGGGCAGGCTATGTACGGAGTACACGACCCAACCCTAACCCGAAAGGACTACACGCCGTGTTCATTGGACCACACGGCATGTATTCCGGAAACCGTGTTCCACCTGTTTCTGGTCAACACAAGGTGTCTTAAATTCTTAGAAAGAATCCAATATATGGCCTGATTTGGCGGATTAGTCAATGCATTGAACCTAGACTACACGGTGTGTACTTCTGAATACACGCCGTGTATTCTGGTGTTATACGGCCAGAAACATTTGGCTCCTCCGGATGAGTTCCTCTATTTTATTTTAATCAAAATTAAAAGAAAAATCCGTTTTTGTGAGGTGAACGAGAAACGAGAGAGGAGGAACATATCTCGATATTCAGATTTCCATAACGATTAAACATGAATTGAAATAACTAAATTATTAAATGTGTAAATCACCAACAAAAAACTAAATAATTATAACCAACGATATGACCCCCTCTGATACCACTTGAAGGTTATGGGCACAGCGGAAGCGCGTTGGTGGGTTTTCCCAACTTAATTTTTCGTTAAACAATGTTCAATCTGAGATCCGTCGCGATATAAAACACCGAATATTCGGAATAGAACGAAGAACGAAAAGAAAAGATGAGTCCTGGAACCCTTGAAGAGGATCATCATATGTTGATTATAATTAATTTAATTAATGCATAAGAATTACCTTGTTGGAATTCTTTCTTCGTTGATGTGTCCGTTCACGATTCGTTGATCCGTCATTACGTCGTAGAATCCAAGTGTAGGATTCCTCTAGCGGTGATCCACACGTGTGTCACGTATCTCCAGACGTCGCCGAAGAGATCTTCGGGTGCTATCGCGGAAGAACCTTCGCTTGTGATGTCCGCCTTCGACCACCTTGATCCGGTGGAGGATCCTGCTCTCGTAACTTGAGGGTGTTCTTGGTGGAAAGGGAATTCTCTCTTGTCTTGAGAGTATTTCCAAATCCGTTGTGCACAACAATGGCTCACCAAAAAATGTTGGGGTTGCAAGGATATTTATAATCAGGTTTGAGGTTAATAGAGTTATGAAAATAAATAAACGCGTTACATGTTTTATTTATTTCATTAACTCTTATTGAAAACCCCCATGTCGAATTATTAATTCCTTGACATGCGCCCACGCTGATTATAATAAATATCATTTAATAAAACAATATTAAATCCTCAAAATCCCAATTGGAAAAACTACACGTCGTGTAATAATTAATACATGGCGTGTACTTGTTTTCCATAAAACTACACAGTGTGTATATTTAATATACACGGCGTGTACTTTTACATTCCATTTTTCTCTACCACATTTATTAGAACTTGAGTAATGACTATTTATTTCTTAAATAAATGTAACTTCAATACTCGCTAATAAATATATTATTTTATCCATAGTATATTCTCTCGAATAACTAGTGTCAAAATAAATGCGATCAGACATCCTTAAATAATTATTAAACCACAGTCGTGAATAATATTTATTTAACTTGTTAAATTAATATTTAACTAAAATACATGGACACACATAGTGTGTGACCCTCTAGGCCTCTTTCTCAGTGGCATTAGGCTGAGCCTGCCTAAAGTCCAAGGTTAGCGTCTAGCAACATGCCAAGGCACCCATAGAGAAAGAAGGTAACGCCGCAATGACATGTCACCTCCTACGAATGCTTACCGTGTAATATAATCCCTTTGTCTCGATATCTCCAATCAAGCGGGTTGCATTCTAGTGCCATCAACCCATGTGCTTGATTATTCTTTCTTTGACTTCCCGGAATTGAACTTGCTCATACCTTACCATGGCCATGGATTTATTTACACTATATCAATTCCATCAAAGGGCATGAGATATCTACTTCTGTTATGGAACAGAAGGGACAAATCCTTTCTCGCATTATCTATTAATGCGGTGTTACTCGTGATGCACCCAAAGTATCCTACCTCGCTGCGAACAGTGTGTCGTCACAGTTTTCGTCAATACATCTAAGTGCGCGAGTTTTAATACCCGTTAATAATAATCTTAAAGTCTAAGGATCAATACACACATCCGTAGATAGGAACATCCAATGACACTATGAAATGTGGATTTCCTACTGGCGGGTCTCGTTCTCATAATATCCTCCTGGATATTACCAAGGGCGCACACCATGAGAAGGTGCCTCAAAGTTTTATGAGTACTCACCCCTAATGACCTGTATTATTTGTGTCGCTCAAATAATATCATCCGGCCATAGAACAAACATTCAAGAACAGTGTTATGGCACTTTCGGGTTCTCATCATAGCAGGGATCTGCTATGACCCTTTAATGAAACAGCTATCCTTAGGACATTATCACATGACATGTCACACAGAAGAAAAATCAAGATGTGATAAGGCTTTTATTTAATGAATGAAGTACAAAGTATTTGGTTCTAGACCACCAACTCCAACAACCCGCAGTAAGCTGTGCAGGACGTACTTACTATCAAACAAAGTATTTGTATTACAGTTCAATGAAACATTGAGTAAATATATGAAGTACAATGGAATCCACTTCAGCTCACTACTGGTGCTATTTAAAGTACAATGAAATCCACTGCAGTGATTAAATACGCATG
This sequence comes from Viscum album, assembly GCA_963277665.1. Taxonomy (NCBI): domain Eukaryota; kingdom Viridiplantae; phylum Streptophyta; class Magnoliopsida; order Santalales; family Viscaceae; genus Viscum; species Viscum album. The sequence goes on from OY728136.1 coordinate 1,479,979,021, forward strand.
ATATTTATGATCAAAGCTGGTAAACTATTTTAAGGGTTAGTTTTATTTGAAATGGCTGATGGAGCTGGTGAAATTGAAATAGATTGGATCAAAATTATCATGTGGCTTGGGACCTTTTTCAACCTACCAGATCCCAGGTAACCTGGTCTGATAATAAGTATCAAATTATAGTACTCCAAATAGTTGTATCAATGATCCTCTTTTTGGGTCATGTAAACTTCAGTAATTATTCAAGGGTTGTGTAATACAAATAATGGACATTACAAATAACTTTAAATAACACCCGTAGTATGTTGGAGAGGACCCTAAAAATGTAATACATAATACAATGAAATCCACATCTGTATGTCGACTAATAGTATACTATTAGTCAATATACTCATAATTATCATGTGTATTTTTTTAAGACCTTACAAATGTAATACTGAACTTTCAATATACCAAATGCACATGTTAAATAATAGACATGGAAGATTTCAATCCTTGTTTTATAAATAATATACACAAGTTGGTCAAAAAGAGTTTAAAGAAATTGTACTACAATGTATTGGGTATATAATATTAAATAAGTAATGAAAATAACTTAAATGGAAACAGTATGTATCCAGCATTTCATCTCCTTGCGTGCACTTTTTTTTAATACTGTTTACTAAATAACAATTGTGTACATGTATTTTTATCTTAATAGTAATTTGTATTCCATATCAACTCTTCTTGCACGGAGATAAATTCTCATATACACACACTCATAATTAAACACTCATTTTACTATATTTTCAGTACCTGGTTCTCAAATATTCATGCTATTCAGAGGATCTCTCTATTGTTCACAGCACATACATTGTGGCTAAGATTTACAAGTTTGAATGAAATATCATATGGGGTGTGCATCATGGCATCTAAGTTGTTATTTAATACCCTCTCAATCCTGGTTCTGCCAGATTATTTTTCCATTATAGAGCTGAGATAATAAATATTAGGTCATTCATCTATCTTAGAATCTTCTTAAAATAAATCATATCTAGGTTTTTCCTTTAGGTATGCACTATTTCTCCCTTGACATTGGATTTGAGATAACATATCATTTATTTACATTTTGTTTTTATAAATCTAGTTCTTAGAGAGAATAAATCATATCTGGGCCTCTTTAAATCTACCTCAAAATAAAGTTTGTCTGGAAACTAATATTGGGTAGAATTCATAGGCTATGGTGAATACCACTCATTAGGATGAGATGGTTATTGATAAGGGAGGGGTATTCGATCCTCTTAATATCACTTCTAAATATAAGGATGCCCTTGGAACCCTCAATGTTGGTGATAGGTAGACTATGGATCAAGAAACTAATAACATAGAGGCTTCTCATGTTCTAACATTACAAAATAATTCATGTATTGATGACTCAAAGGCTGATAATGACTGTTTTACTGATATATTTTTATATAGTCATCAACATGAGAGTAAAATTAGTTTAAACATAAAGATTTTCATTTTTTTTGTGAGGGAATATGTGTTCAGCTGTCCAGGTTGAATATTGAAGGAAATGATACGGGATGTGCCCTCAATTGCATTGATCAGAGGTAGGGCCGAGTGGCATATGTCATTGGGTGAGGAGAGGAACCAAGTTTCAGGAGGCATTTATCTACTACATGAGCATGACTTCATAACTCTTCCATACGTCACCACTTTCAAAATGTCAACATAGTAATTATACAAATTATATGCATTATTTCCTATGGCTAAGACTTAGATTATTGTTACAAGAAACAACAGTTTTGGGTATCCTAAAAAGATCTCCCCACCCTTAATATATACCAACCACATCTATGCTATTAAAGATCATTTTTTAGCTTGATCCAATGGGGTGTAAAATGGAAACATACATGACATACTAGATCTCATTGAATCTCATTATCCATTTTAGAACATTTTACACCATTGAAGTCAAAGACATGATTAAAACAAGAAATAGATGATTTGATGATGAAAATTTAGGGTGGAACCTGAGGGGACCAGACACGAGCAGTGAGCTCCTGAACAGGATTCCTCAGCCACTCTGGATTGCAGAATAAATCATCCAAAACCCTCCTATGAAGCCCCACTCCCTGACAAAAATCACTTAAAAACATATAAAATCATTTTTTTTCGATACACGATCGATAAAAACCAATGCAAAAAACACATTTAATAATCAATAAGTAAAATAAGCACCTGAAACTCCATTTCCAGCCACTTTCCAAGATTGAAAGAGTTTAATCTGATTTTTCTTGATCTGTTCTTGCTTCTAACTTCAATGCACCTGCAGATTCATTGTTTACCTTCCATAAAATGATCAATGTTTTGAAGAAAGCACTTATAAGCACAGTCATTGACTACGCATATTTGTATTTCATGCATGAAAAATGAAGAAAAATAAAAAAACATCAAAACAGAAATCTTATATGTGTTGAACTGCAGAAAACATGAAAATGAAGCCAAAGTATAGCTTCTTTCAACATGAAACTTATATGTATTGACTTACAGAAAATATCAATGCAACAACATAATAAAATTTTATAACAAGAATAATATATTCCTTGAAATTCAAAAAATATCAACCGTCATTACAGTCATTTAGTTATTCTTTCACAGTTAGCAAAATACCATCAAAGAAGACAGCTCCATCTATTGAAACAGAGATGTCTATAGGATAGATCATGAAACAAGAAAAACAAAACATCCAGGATATCACCCCACACTTTTACCTCCTCAAGTAATGAAATGAAACCAAATGGATTAAACTCATCACTTTCCAAGCCTAAACTAACATTTCTTGGATCACTTGCAGACTCAGGATACTTATCATTAAATTTTTTCCAAGCATACGAGTATGTCGGGTGCCTTCACTTACAATCTTTAACATGCTCATGCTAGTGTGATGTCATGAGAGAGGTTGTTTTAGATGACATAAATAGACTCTCAAACCAAGGTATCAAGGGGAAGTGACGAAAATCCTTGGCGAGGGGCCGCTACTACCCAACACTAGCCAGTAGAGATTTTAAGTTTTCATGGTACCTTAAAGGTGCCAAAATGTATTGTGGCATGGGAACATCCGCCCTCATGATGGGGGAATGTGTGATATTTATCGTGCGTGGGTGGGATTGAAGCGGATATGTGAACTTTTCTGGGTGACGCACTCTCCATTCCTCCCCCTTCCTCCACCACTTCTTCTCCAATCTCATCCTCTCTGTTGTAGATGAACCTTGTGTGCTTCCCTGAAAATTTCAGCACCCCCCCCCCCACCTCAACTCATTCACGCTCATATTCTTCATCTCTTCGCAGAGCTCATCAAAGGAATTCCCCTCCTCTCCCACATCCAAGTATTCCCTTTCTTCTTCATGATCGCAGGCGCTACCATTCACCAGGATTGACCAAACAGAGGCACCGTTGTCATCAGTGGATGAACCTCCCTTTACCACACCCATCTCCTCGTAGGAAACCACCGAACAACATTCCGACACTCTGAAGCCTCCTTCGACACCGCCTCTAATTTCCCTGTGAAATCCCATAGCAGGGATCGATTAATCATGCTTCCTTCTTTGGCCACCTCGGAGATGTTCAACGGGCCATCAGAAACTAGGACTCTGGATGCAGCTGAGGAAGCTCCATCCTCAAAGACGTTCGTCGGAGCTGAGAATCCGAGGAAGATGCGAGGATTGAAGCCGATGGATTAGAGTCGAGCAGGTAATCTAGGCCTAACTGATTTGGGGAAGCGTCCGAGTGTGTTGGTAGAAAGTTTGTAAACACATTGGAGAATAAAAACATAAATTTACATTTAATATTCTAAAGTAAAAATATAAAAATTATATATATACATAGAAAAATTATTAATTTTAAAAGAAATAATATATTATAATATATTATATAAAATTCAATATGTAAATACCCATTACAATTTAATTAATTTATTGTTATATAATAAATATAATATTTTATAAAATATAATATTTTTTTTTATAATATAAAATGAATTTTCAATATATTAATATCAATTGTTAATTAATTATATTTCAATTATGCATATTTTTTTAATTTAAAACCATGTTTTTATTTATTATATTTATTAAATTAAAATATCATAGTAATTAAATTTTTTTATAAAAGTATTTAAATGTTTATTAAATGAAAAACATTGGAAAATAGAAGCATTATTAAGGTGATATTTTTAATAAAACCTCTAAAAGTGAATATTGTCTTTGGTCATAAAAATAATAATCTATATAAAAAATTTGATTACTCCTAATTTATTATTATCAATGGATGGTTTATTGTAACAGATTTTATTGATAATAAAATATTTGTTGGTAATAATGATTATTAATAATATATTCAAGTGTTAGTAAAAAAAATATTGGTATTAGTAATATAATGTAATAGATTTAACTGTTGGAAAAACATTTGTCGGTGTTAAGCAATCAATACCAACAGATATATCCATTGATAAAAACAAGTGTTGGTACTTAAAATCAAAATCAATAAAAGTTAATATCTGTTAGAATTGATCATTTTTACCAACAGATATATTATCAGTCAATAATTTTTTGTTGGTATAAGTCTTTTTTTGTAGTGGTCGGTAGCAGATATGGGTCAAGTATAAAAAATATTTTGTTTTTGAACTGGAATATATGCCTATGAAAGTAATTAGTGTGGATAATTACTTGTGTAGGAAAGCTCAGACTCAAATGGTTCAATTGTTGAGTAGAGAGTGGAATATGATGATTACACTGGTTATTTTGAATGTGGTGGTTCAGGAGAATCACGAGAAAATGAATTTGGTTTTAGTTTCAGTGGAGTGTACACTATTCATATGGAATAGGAATATATAGTATGATGATCCATAGTGCTTAGCCTTTTGGAAAATCTTTGAGGGTGGGTATACCCCTTCTTACTGCTTGACAGATGAGGACTAGATCACCTATGTGAATAATCGGGTTGTTGTACCTACGAGTATATGAACGAAGCTCATGCGAAAATTTCATTCCTTGAAGTGGGTGGTGCATCCAAGTGTGACCAAAATGTACTATGGCCTACGATGAAAATTTTGGTCGACAGAAATAAAAATTGGATATAAAAGTTTTTTTGAATAGATGCTTCACCTTTCAGTAGGTGAATGCAGAATATTAAGGTCCTGGATGATTACTATAACCATTGTTTATTCTATAATGTAAGTGGGACTATGTGACAATGTATCGTGAGGTGGTTCTTCCAAATAATATTAGGAATAATGATGTTAATTGGGTTATTGTGGATCAACTGATAAATGTAGCACATTTCTTATCTAAAAGAGAAACATTTATAGTAGAGAAATAGGGAGAACTGAATATTCTGGATATAGTATATCTACATGGGGTGCCATAGAATATAGTTTCATATTGTGACTCACACGTTACATCAAACTTATGCTAGGGAATTCATAAATCACTTGGTACACAGGTTTTATTGAGTATAGATTTCCACCCATAGAAAGATGGGAAGTTGGAGCGCACAATACAAGATCTATAGGATATGTTGAGGGAATATTTTCTTAACTTTGGTGGGTCTTGGGAGAAGCACTTGGATTTAGTGTATTTTTCATATAAAAATAGTTATCAATAAACTATATATATGGAACCATAATATTATCTTTACGGTATTCCACCAAGATCATCATTATACTGGATGGAATCATTTGAGTTGGAGTTATTGGGGTCGAGTCTCTTGCAAGATATATTGGTATAGGAGAATTTTGTTCGAAAACATATGGCTACGACTTAGATAAGAAAGAAGTCTTATAATGGTAGAAAAATTACACCCTGTAGTTTATAGAGGGAGATAATGTGTTCCTTCAAGTTCCACCGAGGTTGGGTCACCATAGGATATGAAGGCAGGGAAAGTTGGATCCAAGGTTTTTTGGACCGTTTCAAGTAGTGGAGAGAATCGAGCTGGTGGTGTACCATTTGGCACTTACACAAAAATAGTACGCTATGTATGAAGTCTTCCGTTTGTCACAACTATGATGGTATCACACTGGACCTTCTCATGTGATTAATGTAGATGAGTTTGACCTAGAAATATATCCATCCTTTGAGTATCATCTCATATGTGTGTTGGATAATAGTGATAATGTGTTTCGGGGAGAAGTCATTTTGATAGTTTATGTGTTATTGAAGCATGGACATGTATTGGAGGAAACATGGGATGGGGAAGCAGGTATAATGGCTCAATGGCTCGATCTCTCAAAATCTCAGAAAAACTTGGATGTAAAGCTTAAGGAAGCATTTTTATATGGTGGGGATTTTGTAAGATACCAGCCTTTTCTGGAGTTATCTTAGGCATAATTTATGTACATTTATTTTTTTTAAGTACCTTTTATTGGAGTTTCAAATTGGGGTTTCTTAGGGTATAGTTTTAAAAATAATTTTTCGAAAAAAGGGTTGTGCCCAATTGGCATGTAGTTAGAGAAAACCTTTACCCAATCACAGGTAACTGTGCGACCCTATGGAGTGAGGTCTACACTATTGGTGCATGGTTTTCCTAATCATGAACCCCTACCCAGAAAACCGTCTGCGTGGTTATTAATCACCAGAAAAATTATTTTAAAATCTCGTGAACACCTAAAACACCACCTATTCGACCTAAACTTGGGACTAAATATTTTTAAGCAATTATAGAGCTTTTAGGAGGGGTTATATGGTCGTCTAACCTCCATTCATCAAGATTCTAATCTTGAATTGAATATCTTGTCTTCTCCTGGTATGTGGATCTCATCCCAATGATTATCTCATTCTTTACTCTTTATTTCCTTAATATTTTGGTGGATTTTATCCTATTTTTCTGTAGATCTAAAACTTTTTTAGTGAGATCTTGATCTTGAATTTTAGATCTATATCTAGATTGACAATATCATGATATCCTTTATCTCTATTTAGGGATTTAGACCCAAAACTCATATCTACATTGTTGTGATGCTCATATTTTGGGAATTTTCATTGAATGAATGTTAGTCAATGAATTAATGTAGGTGATTTTTAATCTATTACCCATAGTCATATATTTGATGCAAGTGTTCAAGATTATAGAATTTATATTATTCTTAATCAATTGAATTCTCAAATTTTGTTAAATAGTTTGATCAACTGATCTATTAAAGATTTGTTGAGTTAAATGATTGATTGATGGCTTAATCTTGGGAGTAACGAGGTTCACCTATTGGATAATTAATTTAGTTGATTTAACTATGAGATTTGGGGGTTTGGTCCAAGATAATTAACTACGGGATTAATTGTGACATACTGATTTAGCTAGATTAAGAAAATTAATTTTCAATTAATTATGTTCCTTGATATCATAATCTAGATAATTAATTGTGGGATCAATTATGAAGAGTTGTGATTTAGAATGAGATAATAAATTTTGTAAAATTAATTATAGGATATATATTCTGTTATTAATTAATTGATTGATTAATTCATTGATGGAATTAGTGTACTTAATTGATTGGGATGTTAATTAAAGGTGTTGATGCATTTAACAAATTATTAAATTAATAATGGAATTGAGGTGGATAATTAATCATTAATTAATTATGTGTGAATGAATCGGAACATGTTCATTCTAAATTGGGATGTATAAATGGTAACATGGTCATTGTACTTGGGAGTAAAGGAATAGGAAAATTTTCATTCAAATGAGAGGTATAAATGGTAATGCTGTCATTGTACAGTTGATTTAAAAAATTGGAAAAAGGTCATTCTATTGAGAATTAAGAATGGAAAATGGTTAAATTACTTCTGAATCTTTCATTGGTAAATTTGGAAATTATGTGTGAATTTAAAGAATGGTAATAATGTAACTCTGATATATGGCCTCACATGAGAACACTTCGAACTCTGGTGTGAGTCAAACTAGGTAATAAGATATCATATCACCTTCGAATATATTGAGATATGAAACTAGTCGATGAAGGTATTAAGATATGATATTACATTGGGAACACTTTGAGATTTGAAATGAGTCGAAGTTAGTATAGAGGTACGTGTATCCCCAGGAACATTAGAGTTATTATGATTAAATAAATAATAGATGATAATTTTATAACTATTTACTTATTCATTTTCTTCATTTATTTATATAATTTATTACATAATATTTTGACTTAACATATTTTAAACACCATTTGTGGTGGCCTACTAGGTTGTACTCACACCCTTCTTAGGATGCCTAATAAGTACTCTAATAAACTTTACTGGTGCATGACTGGTTAAGGGAAAAGGCCTAGTGTTAGATTACAAATTGGGGTAGAAGATTGGATGAGGTAATTGAATGCGGTTTGGGACCCACTTGGGAGTTGATATTTTCTTTATTTATCAGTTTCATTTTGGGAACATTGATAATTATATTAGAATATCATGTTTTCCCTTTCAGTTGAATAATTGTATTTTCTGTTTTGGTTATCCAATGAATTTTTACTTGTTCTGGTTATATATGTGATTCATCATTTTTATAAATTTTTCTATAGGTATTTTAATCTGTTAAAATAAGGTATAGTGTCCCCATGACTGACTTACCAAACCCTTGCTAATATTCTGCAATCTCTAGTATATAGGGAGAAATGCTTGAGGTCATGTGTCCAACTAGCTCGAGGCACCATCGTGTGGCTCCCGGGTCAAGTGGTCACATATATATAAAACCACAAAGATATATTTTATCATTGCACTCTAAAATTAATAGATTTTATAAATCCATTCAATTTTTTTCATTTAATTATTCGTTAGTTCAAAATTTATCAGCCCTTGAGGGATTGTTATTTAAAACTATATTTTAAAATTTTATATTTTTTACTTATATGTTTCAGTTATGTCCATGTTCATTAAAAAATAGTAGTATTTTATTAATGTACTAAAATTTATTTTAAAATTTATTTTAAAAAATTTCTATCTTTGTTTGTTAATGTTTCAAAAGAATACGTTTAATGGTTTTCCAAATGGGTATTTTTAAAATTTTTTGAAAGGATATTTTTTTACCATAGATAACATTAGTGTAATTTCCTACCATCATGACCATTATTCTTTTATAATATTCCAATTCATGTTTTAATGCATTTTCAAAATAATAACCCATTTCCTGTCATTTTTCAAAAAACTGTTTAAAAATGTTTTAACTAAAAAGGATTTTTATCCTTATTTTTATGTAAATCCTGAAAAAAAAAATTTGTTAAATGGAATATTTAATTAGATTTTATAAGTTATATTCATGATTTTTTGTGTTTCGTGTATTTTATCGTACATATAATTTTATTTCATGATGGGTCAGCCCGATATAGCACTCTAATGCATTGGGTGATGAATATATTATGTACCCTATTATATATGAATTAACTAAGTAGGAAACTAAATTGGAATGGATTCGCATAAGGTTTCTTATAGTGGTTCTATGATTATACTTTTATAAGAAACCTATATGAATTTTTTATTCATGAAATTTATTTTTCATTGAGATATTTTGATTACATAAAGTATGTTAATGGTCTATTTTAAAGGAATAATTATTCAATTTAATGTTAAAAGGTTTGTTTTTTTTAAAAAATAAAATTTATAGATTCTCATGGTTTCAAAGAACCCCTTATGATTATGATGATGACTTCATGTTTTCGTATAAACTATTTTATGGAAAACTTTGGACAGTAATGATGATTTCATGAAAAAAATTATTGATTATTTAACCACAAAGTTTATTATTCTAAAGGTAAACTCTTTTATGTGATATCAGGATTTAAAAATGTACTAAAGGTTTTCTTTTCATCTTTAAATATGTCATGTACTAATTTTTTTGTGCTCATACAACACTTTTATATGTTTTACATAGGGTTTAAGGATGATTTGGAACACTGACTAATTAAAGATGAAAATTGAGATGCTTTTTCATGAAAAGAAAATGTGTTTCACTTTAATATAATTTTATTGAGAATAATGAATTTTTTTTGGAAACGACCACTTTTTAATGCTTGTGTTTTTTTGTTATATTTTTTCTTATTTATCTAAAAATATAAACCTTGAATCATCTGAGGGAATAAAAGAATATAAATTTTTTATTTAAAATTTAAATTATGGGTTGAATAAGGACCAGGTCCTTATACTCCCACTCTCCAAGGATCTGTGTAGCCAACATATGTGATTCTAGTATTCTCTCTATATTGGGTAGTGATATAAAAAAGGATTTCGATTTTCCCATTCTTCTCATTTTTAATTATTACAAACTGGTTTCATTAGGTGATCACATTATATAACTACATTTAAAAAAAATAAAACATTCTTAGGACAAGTATCCTTTAATAATTGAAATTTAGTGGGGTTTAAAATTATGAACATAAGACTTAATTGTTTACAAATTCATTTTGATTGTAAATATCAAAATAAAAACAATGGGTATTACAGTAATTACTTTAGAGAGAATGTGGATAGTAAGATTCAATATTCATGTAAAAAAAGTGGAAAAAGACTCTTTCTCAAAAAAAAATTAATGGTTCATCTTCCTATTTTTTTCAAAAAAAAGTTATTTTTTATCTCAAGAATCACTATAAAAATATCACTATTGAATGATTATAATAGATAAATTATTGGATAGTAATTTATTATTTTTATTATAATCAATTCATGAATAAGGATATAAATACCATGAGTTGTTATATAATTATGTTCCAACACTTTTTTATTGATCTATTTTTTATAATACAAACTTGATAGTATCTAATACAACCATAAATTATTTTTCCCTTATTTTTTTGTCAAATAAGAGGAATTAAAAACTTTCTAGTAATTTTCATTAATACATATAGGATGTAGTTCTTGTCTAATACACATATTCAATAAGTCACACTAAAATAATAAATCAACATTAGTCATCACCTTCAAATTTATAAATGTTAAAAGTAAAATTTAAATTATGTTATTCATAATGTGTATTATTTTTATAGAATAATGTAATAAATGGGTAGATAAATAAGGAAAATCAATAAATATTTCTTTCCAACCCTAATTGTAATTGGGTTCTGGGGAAACACTCTTATTCTCCATAAAATTAATCTGATCATTATTTAATTAGAAACTAACATCCTATAATTAATTAAACACATAAATTATGAAAATATAATATGTGGTTTTTTATTCACAAAGATATTTTTAAATAGTTTAGAATTATTACTGTGTGGATTATCCATTCGAAAGAACCATTAATGTCCCGCGAATCTAAAACTATGAGGATATGTTTCAGGATTGTGTAATATTGAAAAAAATAAAAAATGGAAGTTTTTAATATTTATTATATCTTGGTATTAGTTCCTAATAAGGAAAATCATTTCTCATCCACAAAATCATAACATGATTCTTAGATATAGCTTTTAAAGATGAACTGTATTTTCACGGTTCCACATACCAAATTGATTCAACTCTATTATCAATGGTTTGATGTACACAACTAAGTAAATTATATGATTATAAGGGTCTATATGTGAGTTTTCATAAAAAATATAATGGTTTCTTTATAAAGATCAATGGAGGAAGGTTATAAATTTGAACAAATATAGAACCAATATTTTATGAAGAAATAATCTAAACAAATATATTTTAATCATTACATTATAGAACTAACTCCATATTAAGTTCCTTATATTTAAAATAGATATATAATACATAAAATATTTTTCACTCTAATTCATTAGTACAATGAACCAAATAATCAATATACATAAATATATTGATATCATTTCATAGCATATTTTTTGATATTTCACCAAACATGATATTTTTTTTAGAAATTTTGAATCCATGGAAAGTTCCATATAACATTATATAGAACCTGAGACATTGTTCTATATACTTTTTGATTGTAACACCCCAAGATTCCATGGTACATTTCTCTTTCAATAATATAGTAGCGTGTGTTGTACGCAACTTCGAGTTCTAACACACCACAACCAATCAATGTAGCGGTTATGAATAGTAATACTCACTTTTTGAAATTTTATCAATTTTATCTTTCAAAATGGACTTCATTTATGGGTTTGGAATATCGAAATTATCTTAGGTTAAATTTTTGGTATTTGTCTGAAAACATTCAATTTATGATGAATAGTAAAAAATACTAACTTTTAATTAAAAACAACTTTTTTAATCAAAATAATTTATAGTGCTAAATTATACTATTGAGTGGTTTTTAAGCATAGTTAGATTATATTTTTACCATTTAATGCAATGTTGTTCATTGGACTTAATTTCACAATTAAACTAGACATAAGAAAATATCAATCTTTTGATAGTTATTATTTCATAAAAATACGCTTTTTGTTTTGACAATGGGGATTAATTTTAAATTAATTTCTGCCACTTATGTATTTTGAATTTAGAAAAATAGATTCCATATTTATAATTATTCGGTCCAAATTGTGTAAATAGGTAACTTTTATTTTTAGAAATTTTGAATAACTACTTCGGTAAATGTTTTATTTACCATGGTTAAAGGATAAATATGGTAAATAAAGGTAAAAAATTAAGATTATAATAATATTAAATTACCTTAACACATGTTCTAACCCTATTGGATGATAAATTTCCGACCATGGGCATCCTTGGGTCGATTTTGGGACCTCATGGAGCCACTAGTAAGTGATAATGAGACTTTATATTAATTAAGTTAAAGTAAATACAAAAAATGACATAAGCATATATCTTTTAGTAAAATAATTTTTACATAGGGTTATTTATGTTATCTCTTTGACTATAAATATTCATTAGAAATATAAAAATATTTCCTACATAATGGTAATTTATTTATAATTTTTATACATTTAATAATTAAATTTATTTATGACACAATGATGATGCAGTATTTTCCTTATTAATGAAAGAATAAAATAAATGGTATTATAAATGTTAAAATAAATATAATTTTAAAGTTTTGATTCCATACACTACTTTTCTAGGTTAATATGACATATTAGGGTAGGATAGATGAATTGTTTTCAAATTAATAATTCTGTTATGAATTTAGAAAAAACAAAATACCAAATAGTGTCAAAATTGACGTAAAAGAGTTTTTAAAACAAATATTATATTATTAATTAATATTATATTAATAAAAATATAAGTTTCGTCAAAAATACTTATATAATTATAGTTTTATCATTAATGAACCATTTGGGTTTCTTTTGGAAGTATATAGTCAGTTTATTAACCATATAATATAAAAATTCAAAGAGACATGGTAAATGTCAAACAATTTAACTAAGAGTTGAATTTAAAAGATAAAGTTAATATAGTGACCCAAACCTATCTAAAACCTATTATCTGGATGTTTTTAGACCCATCACCACCTTAGAATTTAAATAATTCATTTTTAGGCCATTTAAACCCGAAAATAATTTTATTATAAAATAATATTTCTAGCTTTTCCTAAGGTGCCCCTCACCCCTCTTATAAAAGGACACTCCCCCTTCTCAATAATTATCTCTTTCAATGCCATGTTTCTTGGCCAAACCCTACCCAAATACCCTCTCAACTTTCCTCCCTTAATCATAGAGGCCTTACTTTAGCTTGAAAGCCAACCTAAGGAGTCCTTTTGATCAAATCAAAAGGAAGAACACGAAGAAGAGGTAAATATTTCATCACCTCTTTCAAGTTACTTTCTTCTTCCACTTCCTCTTTATTTGTTGTTTCCATTATAAAATAATAACTCCAGTGTCTTTTATATACTGTGATTTTATTATGAATATGGTACAACCATATTCATTATTCTATCTATCCTTTGAATGACATGTCACCATACGTGCATACGTACGGATTACCATCTCCACGTTGTGGTGTAATTGTTATTCAATACATTATTATTTGGATGAGTATAATAATGATGTGTAATTTATATAAATAATAAATATAACATGATGATTATTCTGTATATATGATATCCCATACAATTATATTTTATTTTAATATCAAAAGAATGATATTGTCGCTCGTGCGTACGTACGGATTACCGTCTCCACGAATGCGATGAGATTCATTCCCCATCATATCCATTCAACGATAATTCTAATTTTATGATTAAAAATAATATTTAAATACATGATATAATTCTGTAAATTAATAAGATACATCCCATCCATAAAAAATATGACTCACATAACAAAGAATATAAAGGAAAACGAATCTGTTAACACCTGAAATGACGATAATACTAAAATATTATTAAGAAAGCAATGTTAAAAGATCATATATGATATCATATTAATGTATATGAATCTTGTATAATTTAATAACAATTATTTCACTATTATACAGGAGGTTAACCAACCCTCGACCAAGGAAATGTACAAGTTAAGGGTTAATTTCACAATCTCTTTATTATCTGAGGTTGTTTTTACGTAAGTATCTACTAGGACCTCTTTATCCTCCACATCCATGTTTCTTAAAAATGTATTTCAAAACATTATTAATATTTTATAGACTATGTTTGAAAGTCATTTTTCCCTTTTTTTGACTTTTTATAAGATATTTATAAAAGGAATCTTTCCGTTGTTTTCCAAACAAGGTCCTTTATAACCTTCTCGACAGAATTAAGGTAAGAATGTCTTTTTTTAACTTATACAGCGGTGCGACTATTTTTCCCCGTTATAACATCCTCAAAGCTTCTCTTACAAGATTATAAGAATATTTTCAAATATAAATGTCTTCTTTTATAATTACGTTACTTTTAAATGATTTCAAAATAGAAAGATATATTTGTCAAAAAATGTTTTGATTTCATATATGTCTCGGAAGTTGGTTCATTATGATACAAAACTTCTATATTATATTGAATTTTTTTTTATATGTTTGACTGTGGATGTGTTATTTCATACCATTCATGGTTTATGGATAAAGTATTGAAATTTTGTATGCCAAATTTAATACGAATGTTTATGTTATGTTTAAACCTTTTCATATGAGGAATGCATTGGACTTAGTAAGTGACGGGTGGAGCCCGCTATAGCTCCTCGATGCATCGGTAGGTATCATGATACAAACTAGAGTCTTGGCCCAAGTCCTTGACAAAAACAATATTTGTAGTCTTAGCACAAGGCCTTGATTATGTGGTTATGAAAGTCTAGAATTATGAATTCCATCATGATGAAAGTGGCTATTGATATTTCATGTGATTATTCGACTAGTAGAATATTCATGTGAGTAAGTAAATGGCATTATTTGATTTTATCTTTTCCATATTATACTGAAGTTAAATATTAAAAGGATTTTTGTTTTATTTTTATACATTTCCTTAAATTTTTGTGCCTATTTATGAAAGTGTCTGTTACATTGTTATCCTTACTGAGCATCTGAGCTCACCACTTTCTATGTTTTATTTTTTCCAGGATGTGAAGAAGTATTTTATGACTGACCTGCAAGGATAGTCTGAGGGTATATGAGTGTGGTATATGGAAACAATGTTGTTATATTATTTCATTTTATGATGTAATGTAAACCTTATGAATGTATCTAGTACTTACAAGGCTACTAAACTAATCAGTCTATCGAGACTTAGCCTTTTGTGATCATTCCAATGTTATGTAATAATGCACCGACTCTGGATAACTGAGGCCAGAGGGTTACAGTTGGTATCAGATAAAGTTTAGTAAAAACATTGGAAACTAGATTTAGATAAACCCTGATTATAGCACATAGCCTTAAGATAAACATTGAGGATTAGTATAGAATAACTTCCTAGAATTTTGGCATTGTAGAGATTTTGTGAGTTTTACAAGAAATGCATATCTGTCTGGATACGAGCAGGTAGAGGCGGCTCTAGCACAGATATACCTAGGTGTAAAACCCAAAAACACTGCTTTGAGCTAGACTCAAACGAGAACTGGTGCACGACAACGGGCCTTGCTGCACTCTTGGTTACAACACTCCCAAGGGATATGCTAGGATAATTCCCATTTTCTTTAAAATCCATTATGAAGGGTTTATGAGTATACACTTCCTCAAAGAAAACATTTTTATGATTATGGATTATATCCATAAACTGTTCAACTTATGTTAAGTGTTTTATATGTTCAGATTTATGTATTTTGATGCATAAACTAATCTAGTTTATGCCATTGTTTAGAAATGGCGCCTAGTGGATGGAATTGAAACAGTATCAATGCACTCACTCCATGTATGGATTTCCCTCCTACTCAGGATAATTATAGTGGAGTTAGTGATGCAATTGGTGCTGATCAGCTAATCACCATACTAGGATAACTCACTCAGGTTATGAATAATAACATTACCCATATGGAGCACCCTGATCCGCAGTGTGGAGGATCAATGTTAGATCGCTTCATTTGGAAACAACCACTGACATTAAATGGGAGTACAAATCCATTGGTCACTGAGAAATGGATAAGTTCCTTAGATAAAATATTTCATGAATTGGGGAGTAGCAAAATGGAAAAAGTTGTCATGGTAGTTTACCGCCTCACTGAAGATTCTGATAAATGGTGGTCATTGATTGAAGACACAAAAGAAGATGATGAAATATCAAATATGGACTGGGGAGAGTTTAAAAAAAATTATTAGAAAAATAATTCCATCATGACCATCGAGCGGATATGGAAAGACAATTTCTGAGTCTGAGGCAAAAGGAGGATGAGAATGTCTCAAAGTATGAAGCCAACTTTACAAGGTTAGGGAAGCATGCTACAGATTATATACGTAAAACAAGAATTAATATTGATCATTTATTTGATAGGTTAAAAACATTTCTCCTTCGAGCTTTAGTCTCACAATCCTTTTCGTCGTACGAAGATATTGTCTCACGTGCTATCAAGACAGAAAAATAATAATCTAAGTCTTACGACTTTAAAGAGAAGAAAGAGAATAACAGATCTGTTGAACACTCTAGAAATGGAAATAAGGGGAAGAAGGGAAAAATTGAATATCCATCCTGTAGTAAATGTGGGAAGAAACACCCGGGTACTTTCCTGAAGGGAATGGGAGTCTGTTACAAGTGTGGTGAAAAAGGCCACCAAGCACATGATTTCAAGGGGAAGAAAGAGGATTTCGATGTTGAATGCTACAATTATAGAGAAAGAGAGCATTATGCAAATGAAATTCCTAAGCGTCAGGGGAAACTGCCTCAAAAAAGGCCAAGGGATCAGGTCCATGCTTATGATATCACTACTGCTGAGGTTGAAGCTCCGAAAGATGTGGTGGTAGGTAATTTAATGGTTTCCTCAAGTTTAGAAAATTATTTATTTGCTTCTGGATCATCACATAGTTTCATATCTTCCCAATTTTTTATGAAAATTAGATAATTCTAATTAGATTTAACATGGTATTTGTCAGTCAAAACTCTTAAGGGAAGTATCATCGCAACAATGTTTTGTGAATCAGTTTCTATTTTAGCATATAAATGTTCTTTACATTATGATCACATCATCACACCCATGATTGAATTTGATATAATCCTTGGTAAGGATTGGCTTTCAGACCATGATGTGAAGATTTATTGTAAGAAGAAGGAGGTCGCAATTTTTTATGATGATAAGGAGTATCTTATCTTTACAGCAGAAACATCACCACCAACTTCTTATCTAGATCCACCCCCAGTAGCTCAACTAAATTCAATTATTGGGGAGGAAGAGAATGAAATGACTGTGGGTGAGGAAAAGAATGTTCAAATAGAGGATGTATCTATTGTGAAAGAATATATTGATGTGTTTTCAGAAGATTTATCTGGACATCCTCCAGAACGAGAAATTGTGTTTTCCATTAATTTAATTCCTGGTTCAAGGCCCATATCGAAGACCCCTTATAGAATGGCCACTGTGGAATTAGTGGAACTAAAGAAACAACTAGAGTAATGCACCCTCTATCTTCATGGATTTACTAATGCACCCTCTATCTTCATGGATCTAATGAATAGGGTTTTCAAGGAATATCTTGATGAATTTGTAGTGGTATTTATTGATGATATTTTGGTATACTCCAAAAGCTATGAAGATCATGAAAATCACTTGGACATTATCTTGAAGACTCTTAGAAGACATGAATTATATGGGAAGTTTAGCATGTGTGAATTCTAGCTTCAAGAGATTTCTTTTCTTGTCCATATTGTCTTTAAGGATGGAATCTTCGTTGATCCTTCTAATACAAGAACAATCCAAGAATGGCCAGCATCGACGAGTATAACTGAGGTATGCAGTTTTATTGGTTTAGCAGGTTATTATCGACGTTTCTTCCAGAATTTTGCCCGGTTGGTTAACCGATTAACAAAGATCACACAAACTGGGGTTAAATTTATTTGGAAAAAAGAGTGTGAAGAATGTTTTGAAGAACTGAAGAGAAGATTATTCAATGCTCTTATATTGACTATACCATTGGGGAGTGATGGGTTTGTTATTTATAGTGATGATTCAAACAAAGGACTTGGTTGTGTCCTTATACAGAATAATAGGGTTATTGCCTATGCATCAAGACAGCTAAAAATTCATGAGCAAAACTATACTACTCATGATCTTGAGTTAGCAACTGTAATCATTACTTTTAATATTTGGAGACACTATCTCTACTGTGAAAAATGTGAGATATATAACGATCAAAAAATTTTGAAGTATATTTTCTCACAAAAAGAACACAACATTAGGAAAAGGCGATGGCTTGAACTACTCAATTATTATGATTTTACTATACACTACCACCCAGGGAAGGAAAATAAGGTGGCAGATGCTTTGAGTAGAAAAGATCATGGAGTTTTTAAAAAGATAATAGTTGAAAAGGATCCTATATACATGGATCTAGTAAAGATGGATATTGGAATAACCATGAAAGGAGAAACATCAATTACTTTTCAAATGGTTGTCAAGCCATATTTACTAGAAAGGATAATGAGTTCTCTGACCGGTGATGAAGAGTTCCAAAAGAAGATTAAAGCTGTGAATGATGGGAGATTGTGTGACTTTATATATGAAGATGGAATTTTGAAATTTGGGAAGAGAGTTTGTGTTCCTGATATACATGATCTAAAAAGAGAATTTTTGGATGATGATCATAGTTCCAATTTCTCGACACACCCTGGTAGCACAAAAATGTATATAGATTTGAAGGAATATTTTTGGTGGGACAACATAAAGAGGGAGATTTCTGATTTTGTGTCAAGATGTGTGGTTTATAAACAAGTGAAAGCATGAAGGCAGTAGCCTGGACGAGTTATGAAACCTCTTCCCACACTGGAGTGGAAATGGGATAATATTATGATGGACTTTGTCATGGGACTACCAAAGAATCCTAGAAGAAACGATGCAATATGGTTCATTGTTGATCGTCTTACCAAGTCAGCACATTTTCTTGCTATAAGAGAAGATTTACCACTTGAACGTTTAGCAAGACTATATATTAATGAAGTTGTAAGACTTCATGGAGTACCACTATCAATTGTTTATGATTGTGATCCACATTTTACATCAAGATTCAGGAAAAGTATTCAGAAAGCCCGTGATACTGAACTTCATTTGAGCACTACCAACCACCCCCCAAAATGATGGACAATCAAAACAGACTATTCAAACCTTAGAATACATGTTGAGATCATGCTCACTTGACTTTCAAGGTATGTGGGATCAATATTTACCTCTGGTAGAATTTTCCAATAACAATAGCTTCCATTCAAGTATTCAGATGGCCCCATATGAAGCATTATACAAAAAGAGATGTCGCACACCAACCAATTGGTATGATGTTGGTGAAAGAAAACTCGTAGGCCCAGAACTTGTGGAGGAAACAATAGAAAAGGTGATGGTAATCCAAAACCACATCAAGGAAGCTCAGAGTAGGCAGAAGAGCTACACTGATAACCAAATGAATGATTTGGAATTTCAGGTAGGAGATCATATTAACGTGAAGGTATCTCCATGGAAGGGTGTTATACGTTTTGGTAAGAAGGTTAAACTGATTCCCATGTACATTGGATTTTTCGAAATTCTATAACAAATTGGGGTTGTAGCTTACTGTTTGGAAATGCTGCCAAGTCTCTCCAAAGTCCACGATGTGTTCCACGTATCACTGTTGAGAAAATACAAGTCTAACCCAACGTATGTACTCACCTATGAGGAATTAGAACTGGGAACCGATCTGTCTTATTGCGAAGAACCTATCAAGATTCTTGATACAAGAGAACAAGTGCTGAGAAAGCGGACGAGTCATCTGGAAAAAGTTCTATAGAGAAACCATAAGATGGAAGAGGCTATGTGGGAACTCGAGGAACTTATAGTGAAGAACCACCCGATACTTTTTATGCAGTGATATTATAGAAATTTTGAGGATAAAATTTTTTAAAGGAGGGGAGAATATAACACCCCAAGCTTCGACAATATGTTTCTTTTTAAATAATACAACAACGTGTGTTGTACGCAACTTCAAGTTCTAACACACCATAACCAATCAAAGTAGCCGTTATGAATAGTAATACCCACTTTTTGAAATTTTATCAATTTTATCATTCAAAATGGACTTCATTTTTGGGTTAGGAATATCGGAATTTTCGTAGGGTGAATTTTTTGTATTTTTCTGAAAACATTCAATTTTCAATGAATAGTGAAAATACTAAATTTTAATTAAATACAAATTTTTTAATCAAAATAATTTATAGTGCTAAATTATACTATTGAGTGGTTTTTAAGTATAATTAAATTATATTTTTACCATTTAATCCAATGTTAGTCATTGGATAAAGTTTCACATTTAAACTGGACATAAGCAAGTATAAATCTTTTGATAGTTATTATTTCTTAAAAACACGCTTTTTGTTTTGACAATGCGAATTAATTTTAAATTAATTTCTACCACTTCTATGTTAAGAATTTATAAAAATTGATTCCATATTCAAAATCAGGTGTTCCAACTTGTTTAAATTGGAAAACTTTTATTTTTAGACATTTTGAATAATTACTTCGGTAAATATTTTATTTACCATGGTTAAAGGGTAAATCCGGTAAATAAGGGTAAACAAATAATATTATAATAATATTAAATTACTTTAACACGTGTTCTAACCCTATTGGATGATACATGTCCAACCATGGGACTCCTTAGGTCGATTTTGGGACCCCATGGAGCCACTTGTAAGTGATAATGACACTTTATATTAATTAAGTTAAAGTAAATACAAAAATGACATAAGAATATATCTTTTAGTAAAACAATTTTTACATAGGGTTATATATATTATCTCTTCGACTATAAATATTCACTATAAATCTAAAAATATTTCCTAGATAATTATATTTTATTTATAATTTTTATACATTTAATAATTAAATTTATTTAGGACACAATGATGATGCAATATTTTCCTTATTAATGAAAGAATCAAATAAATGCTATTATAAATGTTAAAATAAATATAATTTGAAAGTTTTGATTCCATATAAAAATTTTCTAGGTTAATATGACACATTAGGATAGGTTAGATGAATTTTTTCAGAATTAATAATGCTGTTATGAATTTTGAAATAACAAAATATCAAATAGTATCAAAATTGACATAAAAGAGTTTTTAAAACAAATATTATATTATTAATTGATATTCTTTTCCTAAAAATATAAGGATCAGACAAAGGACTTAGATAATAATATTTGAATCATTATTTAACCACTTGGGGTTCTCTTGAAAGTATATAGTAAGTTAATTAACCATATAATATAAAAATACAAAGAGACATGGTAAATGTCAAACTATTTAACTAAGAGTTAAATCTAAAAGATAAAGTTAATATAGTGACCCAAACCTATATAAAACCTATTGGTTGAGAGGTTTTTGACCCATCCCCACCTTATAATTTAAATAATTCATTTTGGAGCCATTAGAAACCGAAAATTATTTTATTATAAAATAATATTTCTAGCTTTTCCTAAGGTTCCCCTCACCCCTCTTATAGAAGAATAGTCTCCCTTATTTAAAATTCACAACTTCAAAGCCATTTGGATCGGCCAAACCATGCCTAAATACCATATAAACTTTCCTAACTTCATCCAAGAGGCCTTCCTTTATTCATAAATCCAACCTAAGGTGACATTTTGATCAAACCAAAAGGAAGAACCCGAAGAAGAGATAAAATATTTCATCACCTATTTCATGTTCATTTCTTCTTCCACATCCTCTTTATTTATTGTTTACATTCTAAAATAATAACTCCAGTATATTCTATATATTGGGATGTTATTATGAATATGTTAAAACCATATTTATTTTTCTATCCATCCTTTGAATGACATGTCACCATACGTGCGTACGTACGGATTACCATCTCCACATCGTGGTGTAATTGTTATTCAATACATTATTATTTGGATGGGTATAATAATGATGTGTAATTGATGTAAATAATAAATATAACATAATGATGATTTTGTATATATGATATTGTTTCTCCTGCATATGTACTAATTACCGTCTCCATGAACGCGATGAGATTCATTCCCCATCGTGTCCATTCAAGACTAATTTTCATTTTATGATTAAAATTGATATTTAAAGACTTGATATCATTATCGATATGAATAATATACATCCCATCCATAACAAATATGACTCACATAATAAAGAATATAAAGGAAAAGGAATCTGTTAACAACTGAAATGACGATAATACTAAGATATTGTTGACAAAGAAATGTTAGAAGATCTTATATGATATTATATTAATGTATATGATTATTGTATAATTTAAAAACAATTATTTCACCGTTATACAGAAGGTTAACCTACCCTAAACCAAGGAAAAGTACAAGGTAAGGGTTAATTTCACAATCTCTTTATTATCTGAGGTTGTTTTTACGTTAGTATCTGCTGGGACCTCTTTATCATCCACATTCATGTTTCTGAAAAATGTTTTTCAAAACTATCTGAATATTTTATAGACTATGGGTGAAAGACATTTTTACCCTTTTTTGACTTTTTATAATATTTTTATAAAAGAATCTTTCTGTCATTTTCCAAACAAGGTCCTTTATATCCTTTTCGACATAATTAAGGTAAGAATGTCTTTTTTTAACTTATACGGCGGGTGCGGCTATTTTACGCTGTTATAACATCATAAAAACTTCACTTACAAACTTATAAGATTATTTTCCAATGTAAATGTTTTTTTATAATTACGTGACTTTTAAATGATTTCAAAATAGAAAGAGATATTTCTCTAAAAATATTTTGATTTGATCTATGTCAACATCCTTTGATGGATTTTAAGATTGTTGGAAGTTGATTCATTATGATACAAATATTCCATATTGAATTGATGGTTTTGTGATGTGTTTGACTGTGGATGTGTTATTTCATACCATTCATGGTTTATAGATAAAGTATTGACTTTTCGTATGCCAGTTTTAATATAAATGTTTATGTTATGTTTAAAACTTTTCATATGTGGAATGCATTGGACTTAATAAGTGACGAATGGAGCCCGCTATAGCTCCTCGATGCATCGATAGGTCTCATGAGACAAACTAGTGTCTTGGAACAAGGCTTTGACAAAAATATTATTTTTAATCTTGGCACAAGGCCTTGACAATGTGGTTATGAAAGTTTCACGTTATGCATTCCATCATTATGAATGTGGCTATTGATATGGCATTTGATTATTCGACTAGTAGAATATACATGTGAGTAAGTAAATGGCATTATTTGATTTTATCTTTTCCATATTATGCTGAAGTACATGTTCAAAAGGATTTTTTTTAGTCTTATATATTTCCTTAAATTCGTATGCATATTTATGAAAGTTTCTGCTATATTCTTATTATTTCTGAGCATCTAAGCTCACCCCTTTCTATGTTTTATTTTTTCCCGGATGCAAGGAAGTATTTTATGACTGACCTGTAGGGATAGTCTGAGGGGATATGAGTGTGGTATATGGAAACAATGTTGTTGTGTTTTTTATTTTATGATGTAATGTAAACCTTATGAATGTATCTAGTACTTCCAATTCTACTAAACTAATAGGTCTTTAGAGACTAGATCTTTTGTGATCATGACAATGTTATGTAATAATACAGTGACTCTGGGTAACTTGGGTCGAGGCGTTACATTGATTCTATCGATATATAACACATTATTTAAAATTATTTAGTCCCATAATTTCCACTTAGAATAAGATGCAATATTATAATAAATTATGAATTTTATTTATAGAAAATTCAGGCTAGTCGTTTAAATTCAATGACAAAAATGTGATTTGATGGAATATGAGCATCAATAGTAAGTAATTACTTCAAAAAATTTAATATAATCAATGAAATTAATATAAATTCTATATATTTTTTTCCCATGATATAGAAACATTAACAATCCTAGGTTTTCTATATTACTATATTCTTGATATAAAAGAGTTAATGGATTCATACATTAATTTTTCACTCTCCCAGTATTATTATTTTCATTAGATAAATCATGTGTACTCATATTATTATATTCTCTCATTAGAATACTTAATTTATCAAGATGAGGAATAAATGGGAACCAATCAATTACCAAATTAGCCATTCCACTCTTTTCATTTACATCATCTATAGTTTGATATTTTCATTTCCTTCCATTATGGTATAGTACATTATATTTTTTTGAGAACCAAATATTTTTATATAGTATCTATCTTCATTTGGATTTAATCAATGTGATCCAATATAATTAATATAAGGTGACAGTATAATACCTCTATCTTTATAATTATTAAACACAAAATCTAAAAAACTATACAATTTATTATAAAATATATTCATGTTCTGATCTATGTCATAGGTCCAAATTCTATCCATTATCTTGAAAAAAATATTAATATCAACGTAGAGGACTATAATAAAAAATCATAATAGTGAAGAGTAATCGATATGTCAAAGAATATAATTTCTCTATTTAATACTATTGTAATAAAAGAATATAAAATTATTACTCATGAAACCATAAGATATATTCCATTATATATTTTCATTAATTCAACCTTGAATAATATATTTAAATTATAACCATTGTATAAATAATATTTTTTTATACTTCATATATTATTGATAATTTTGAAGGAGTATTATTATCAAATTCTCTAATGTGTTGGATTTTATATGTTTTGAATATGTAATTACATAATGAAATTCCTAATATTTCTATAAGAATAAAAAAATCATTGAACCCCAGAAAAATACGTAATATCATATATTGTGACATTCATATTTCATATTGTACATATTTGTTCTTAAAATAATTTAACAATTAACATTTCTAATTAAATATACAACATTATTGGATAAAAAAACAAAAAATATATGATATTAATTTTGGAAACATTTATACCTCAAAAATAGTGGAATATAAACCAATTGTAAAAACCTGGATCTTCATTTCAGGTGTGAATCATGAATTTGGTTTTTTTTGGAAAAAGAAAGAAATGGGAATTTTTTATATACACATTCTGTACTTATGAATTCACGTCGTATACCTAGGTACTTCCTATAGCTATGTACTAGTCGTGTAATGACCGAGTACATGGTAGTGTGGTGACTTGACAGACCGATTAAAGTGCCATCCAGTTGAGGCAAATACACAGAATGTAAATTTAATGAACACGCCATGTAATTTTAATATTAATTGATGAATTGAAGTGGGTCCATTCCTAATATTACTAACATATTTCTTCTAACCTTGGTTTTTACAGGAGATCGGCGGAACAACTTCAAACTTCGAACCCCTCCCAATTATTCATTTGAGCTCCAATTGAGATGCATTTGGGTGTGTTGGAATCTCACTGGTGGGTTCTCAATTTACATAGAGCCTCTTTTCTTGATTCCTCCTCTCTCATGAGTATTTCAAGGTTGAATGTTTTTATCTTTTTGTAAATCTACATCATTCTAGGTGGATTCAAGGGTTGACGATCAATATTGTTGATCGTATGACATCAAGGTGGGTGGTTAGTGCCTTTTGTCAATTGTATTTGGATTATATATACTAAAAGTGTCATATACCCGCATTTGATGTTTTGTGTGTTTGGAATTACACCATGTTTGTTACCTATTATGGTTTGGTAGATTAATAAAATTGTAGTTACTTATACATAAGGTTATATACCTAGATTATAGGACATAATGGGTGTGTTTCCTTGTTGACTATTTTTTGGTCGTTTGGTCTAGGATGGCTGTTATGCTTTCCATGTTTTCCATGCCTTGTTGTTAGTATGGCGTCGAAAATTATATGAGATGTATGTGGTACATATTGTGAAATTTTGACCATGGTGAATTTGACTGTGAGAGCTTCCCAAGGTATGTTCGCCTATGTATTTTTTTTATTGTGTTCACCAAATGGTATTGACTATGAGATCTGTCGAGTGGTCATAGACCAAGGGGGTTAGACAGTGAGAGCTACCCAGAGGGTCATTATTAAATTAATTGATGTGATATTTACTAAGGCATATTGACTGTGTGAGCTACCTAGTAAGTCATTTGTAAATGATTAGTGTTATGTCATACCAGTGGGGTTATACCGTGAGAGCTACTCAGAGGGTCATTAATATATCAATTTTTGTTATGTTAGACTAGGAGAATTAAACAATAAGAACACCCCAAAGGGTCATTATTGAATAATTTAATGATGGTGATGAGTCTTCCAAGACAAAGAACAATCTTGGACTATGTTTTACACTACTGGAAATAGCACCTATACCCACGGTTTAAAACTATGGGTATAGCCCTTGAAACCGTGGGTATACCCTATACCCACGGTTTCAGTAAGCATGGGCTGCAGTGCCGTCGCAATAGGTATATACCCTCGGTTTTCATAGAACCATGGATATAGACCACATAAAATTGTTATTACCCATGGTTTAATAAACTGTGGGTATTGATGTATACCTACAGTTTTAAAACTGTAGGTATTGATGTAAAACCCGTGGGTATGCTGATTTACATCAGCCCAGATTTACCTACGGTTTACCAAACCGTGGGTATAGATAGGTTCCGTAGGGCGCACTTCACTACACCTGCAAAATTACAGCAACCCATATTTACCCACGTTTTGGTAAACCGTGGGTATAGACAGGTTCCCCAAGAAGCTGCACCTCCCACCATTCTGCACCTCCATTCTACACCTGCAATAGCACATATACATGGCATGTCAAACTACCTGTTCAATAATCCAACCTAATCCCCAACATTTAAACAGCTAAACTAGAACTGTCAATCCATTCTATGGATGGTTAAATACAAGATCTTCTATATAAAAATACCATCCTTACCTTATACATATGAAGATGAAAGCACAATACCAGAACAAGATTATTTAAAAAGTTTAGTGAAAATCCTACTTTCCATGTTGGTTATACGAGACAGCATGGAAAATCTAATAATATCAATACTAATTGGTCATACACTGTGACTATAAAAATCCATCAAATGGTTATAAACCCTATCCTTTATTCAAAAATTGGTTATACACCACAATTTAAAACTCCTTCAGTGATTGATTATATACCCCATCTAAAATCCTCCTAGAAATGTTTATATACCCCATCCACAAGCTCCTTTTTAGAGTTGATCAAGTATAGAAAAATAGACTTCTTTAAATGGTATTCCTCAAATGTTCCCAATAAACAAAGTAAAACAACGATCTCATCATAGAAACTACTTGATCTCTCCTATAATGATCCATCCAATTGAACATTAAACAACACTAGTTGGAATCCACAATCCATTTATAAATAATGACCTCACACCCTCCCCCTCCCCCCTGCTTAGCCCCTCCCCCTCCCCCTCCCTCCCCCTACTCAGCCGCTCCCCCTCCCTCCCCACTGCCTAGCCCTCCCCCTGCCCAGCCCCTCCCCCTAACTCCCTCCCCACTACCCAGCCCTCCCCCTGCCCAGCCCCCCTGCCCAGCCCCTCCCCCTCCCCCTGCCCAGTCCCTCCCCCTCCCCCTCCACTTCCCAGCCCCTACCCCTCCCTCCCCCCTAACCAGACCCTCCCCTCCCTCCCTACTACCCAGCCCTCTCCCTACCCAGCCCTCCTACCCAGCCCCTCCCACTCCCTCCCCACTGCCCAACCATCCCCAATACCCAACCCTCCCCCCTGCCTAGCCCCTCCCCCTCCCTCCCCACTGCCAAGATCCTCCCCCTCCCCCTCCCCCCTGCCCAGCCCCTACCCCCTTCTCAGTCAAGTAGAATGACATATTTAGATAAACTTTTGGATAAAAACACATGAAATAAAATACCCAAGCATTTATTGAAATTTCATTCAAAAATTGTTATATATACAAAGTATCCACCATAAACAGAGAATGTTATCAATATTCAAGACTTTCTCGTGTTAAAAGATTTAAAAATCAAGAAAATTCATAAGGGTGCATACCTCCGAAAAGTACATGGTGGTCCATGATTTCCTTGTTACATGTCTATTTATTAGACCAATCGTGTTCTCTATGGATATACTATATATGATTTGATTCAGCTAGTAAATAATAAATCTACGTTATCACATCCAATTACCCAGTCCCACATGAAGAGAAATGATGTTCAGTCTAGGTAGATTATCACCCCCCCCCCCATTTTTCAACAGCTCCTCCAACCCCCCTACCCAGCTCTCCCCTCCCCTCCCCCCTCCTCTACTTGTCTCCCACCCAATCCCAGCAGCTCCCCCTCCCACCTATGCCTACCCCTTGCCCAACCGCTTCCCCCACCACCCCCCTGCACAAACTCTTCCCCAAACAAACCCCTCCCCCTTCCATCATCCTCCCCTCCCCTCCCCTCCCCTCCCCTCCAACCTTCCCAGCCCCTCCCCTCCATTCCCCTGTCCACTAAGTAGAATCTCCCCCGAGACATTCCTCCCCCCTCCTCCTCCCCCCTCCTCATCCCTCCCCTGTCCAACCCCTTTTCTCCCCCCCCCCACCATTCCCAGCTTATCACCCCCCCCCAAATTTCCAGCACCTCCTCGTACCCCCTACCCAGCTCTACCCCTCCCCCATCCTCTGGTTTTCTCCCACACAATCCCAGCACCTCCCCTTCTACGTATTCCTCCACCCTACCCAGCCCCTCCCCCCACCACTCCCCCCTGCCCAACCTATTCCCCCACCAGGTCCCTCCCCCCTTCCCTCATGTTCCCCTCCGAAAATCAGAAATACTGCAAAATATATCATTCATTACCTTAGAAAAAAATATAAGAAACCACCATAGCTATATAGAATAGAATTCTTACCCATTACATTATACATTTCAATATGGGAAAATCTGAAAATAGTCAACGCGAAGATGTAGTTAGGAAGAAGATGACATGGAGTCCTGTAGAGGTATCACAAGAATTATTAGGATGAGGTTGATAGATTTATTTGTCTTTCTAAATAAATAAATCTATTGGTTGTTGTTGGTGGTGGTGATGGAAAATAAGAAACTGAAAAAAAGTCACATAAAAAACAAAATTTCATATGAATTTCTTTATTAATGAAAGGAAATAATGTATAATAAACTTAAACACATGAACATTCTCCTTTTATTAAAATTGAATATACATGATAATTTTTTTTACATACATAACCTTCCTCCAATTCCATGCTCTTGGTTGAATACCTGATTCGGGTAGCATACTAAAACCTGTTAGAAAATAGTATAAAAGATTTGATAAGGTACTAAAACTCTTTATAATATAAAATAGATTATAACAGATTATAACCGGAAAAAAATTATGAATTCGAATCTGAAACTGAATAAGTTCCCTTAAGATATGTTTTTTTAAGGTACTAAAACTCACAGTAATAAAGAACAGATTAGAACACAAAAATTACCAGATTCATTCCCTAAAGATATGTTTGTAGACTCGATCCTTGGTGTTGTCATAAGATATGTTTCTCAAAACAGATTTGATTTTTTCTTAATCTTGCAATAAGAATGGACAGTCATTTAGTATTCAATATTTTAGTTATAAAATAATCATACCTGAAATCATAGAATTTTTTT
Source organism: Viscum album (assembly GCA_963277665.1). Taxonomy (NCBI): domain Eukaryota; kingdom Viridiplantae; phylum Streptophyta; class Magnoliopsida; order Santalales; family Viscaceae; genus Viscum; species Viscum album. Next base: position 1,480,009,028 of record OY728136.1, read on the forward strand.
TTGAAGATTTAAGATTCATTCGAAGATGATGCATATGTACAGAATCATTAAAAACCCATATAATTTTGTTCAACTCATTTAGAGGCTGGAATACAGTATTGTAACTGTTCAGGTTTAGTAATAGTAACAGAGTGTGCCACTGAAATCTACTTCAATGCCTGAATCACCCTGCATGAAATATGTAGATGCATGACATGTTTTATTTGGATGTAGACCCAACCAGGTAAGGTACTACAACCTGTTAGAAAACATCATAAAAATTTTATAAGGTACTACAAATCATTGTATTACAGAACAGATTATAACAGAAAACAAATCTAAAATTGGGTGTACAACTAAATATGTTCCCTTAATGTATTTTTATTTAAGGTAATACAACTCACTGTAATACAAAACAGATTATAACACAAGAAATACCAGTTATGTGCCCATAAGGTATGTTTGTTAGCCCGATCCAGGGTGCTTTCAGTAGTTATTTATGTCAAAAAGGATTTAATTTTGGAATACTCTTGCAATAAGAATAGACAGTCACAGTTTGTATGTAGTGTTAGTTATAAAAAATTCTAATTTGAAATTGTAGAAGAAGGTATTTTTTTGTTGAGTAGAGTGAAAAATTAGAGTACCCTAGCATGAGATTTAGATCAAACTCATTACACAACTTAAAATCAGTCAAATACTAGTTTTCAAAATTCAAATTTGATTTGATTTTGAAAATGAACAAATCAAACCCACCCATTTAAGCACTAATAAAGTACATGAAATTAAAAAAAACATATAAAAGGAATTTATAAGTATCTTAAAATAATAAATATAAATTAACAATAATTTATATATTAAAATATCAATATGTTGATTAATCTCATTAAATACTGGATAGAACTCACAAGATTCTCAATATAGTTGAATTCAAGTTGTTGTATAGCTTTAGTATGTCAATCTCAGATTCAACTCAACAAATATAAAGTGAAAGTCGTAGACTGTCCAGTCAAACTCATGAAGAATGTGATTATCACTGTATCATTTACTGCTTGAGTTGTAAAAAATATAAACTTCCATACATACTATCATGTTGAAGAGTTAGTGGGGAGAAAAATACCTACATCAATCCTCGCTGAGACATAAATGATACACATCTCTTAATTTTCTTCTCCATGTTTGTAAATTTAAGGCATTCATTCCATCAGCCCATGCACATTCCCCAATATTTCGGTTCATCACTATGCTGGGATGAGAACAATCAAAGTATGTCTAGCAACTCTTAGACATGACCCACAAATCTACAACTTTTCTTCATTGAACAGATCCATTGACTATTCATGTGAGATGAATATCCCATAATGGAGACAAAACTCGCTGAATCACAACATAATCATACTAAAATACTACCTTGTCAATATACATTGGAGTAAATAGTGAAAAGATAATTGTATAAATACATTATAATCATCTGTTTCATATGTTTTCAGTCCACAAAAATCAATATACAATGGAGTCAATAGTGAAAACATATCACCTGCATTCACATATTGGATGAAAGGGAGGTTAACTCCATGATTTTACGACCAATAACCTGCATTCATATAGTGTGTAAATGCAAATGAAAAATGATGCATGGTAGGGAGGTTAATTCCACAATTTTAGAAAAACATACCTGTTGTAGAGATCTGGCACTTATTAGTGCCGGATTCCCTTGATCTCTTCATGTGAAGAGTGAGTCAACTGCAATATATAAATAAAAATAATCAATATTCATCTTAAAAGATGAAGTGCGTAATAACGTATGAAAAAGTATTATGTGAAGGGAAATAATGAAAATTTTCTAGGAGATTATTTCAACAACATTACGAGAACATACCGATTGTGGGGCGAGCAAAACATCGGTCAAGATTCGATTGAGAGGAAATAGTTGACAGCTATATATGAGGATAGAAATCGAGATATTGAGGGAATTAGGGAATGAGATTGAGTGAATCTGCAGAGTAAGTCACCTCCACTGCAGCCCCCCCCCCCCAGCCCACCACTGCAGCCCCTCCCCCAGCCCTCCACTGCAGCCCCCCCAGCCCTCCCAACCTTCCCCTCCCACCCCCCAGTCATCCTCTGAAGCCCCCCCAGCCCTCCACTACAGCCCTCCCAACCCCCCCTTCCACCCCTCCACTGCAGCCCCCAACCCTCCACTGCAGCCCCCCAGCCCTCCCAACCTTCCCCTCCCAGCCCCCCCTCCCAGCCCTCTAGTGCAGCCCCCACAACCCTCCACTGCATCCCCCACAGCCCCCCAACCCTCCCATCCCCCCTAGCCCCCCACTACATCCCCCCCAGCCCAGGCCTCCCCTCCACTACTAAGGCCAAGATTATATGGAAAGATAATAATAAACAGACCAAACCATAAAAAAATATATGGCATGTGAAAATTACCTAAATAATTTAGAAATAACACCCCTGATGAAAACATAATCCAAAATTCATTTCATTTCATAAATAAATTCACATACAAGAAATCCAACAATACAAAAAAACATTAAACTCGAACAAAAGTATCTCTGGTAAGTCAAAAATGGAGGGGATTAATATCCCTCCCCCCCATCGCCATCATGGTTATCCCCATGTCTGACATCATCATCATCAGTAGCAACATCGGTAGCAACATCATCAGCAACATCATCACCAACCACACCATCAACATCATCATCAACAATCTCATCACCAATAACATCATCAGCAATGTCCTCGCCAGCTCTATCTCCACCACCGTCATCGCCGCTAAGACCCTCATGGGAATCACCCGAGGCATTATTTAAAGATTACATTGATTCCATACATGAATGAAAAGTGGAAGAAACCTCTGATGTTAGTGACTGACTCAAAACTGACAGAGCTTTCATGAAATGTTCATTCATTAGCTTACTTTTTTAACGCTCCTCTAACACTATTTTCTTTGTCACAGGTAATTCATCATGCGCACTTTCATAATCAGAGGCCTTAGAAGAGTTCTATGATGACCAATACCTAGAGGGGATGATGTTTTTTCCTAGTCAACAATGGAATCTTCCTGGATGCTCTACACCTAACACCTGACTCAAATGATCATTTGGAACTAAGTTGTCAGCTTTCTTCTCATCCCTGGCCTCCAAGGCAGACTGTTGAAATTATAAACATATTAAATTATGAATTTCGTATAAATTTTTGAAATATAAATTTAAAAAACTTACGATTTTATCTTTTGTTTGTGAATTAACTACAGTTCCATCTTTTTTTCCTACTGAAGAAGAATAATTTGGCATGAGGTACCGGACCTTCAATTCCCAATTCATATTGCTTCATATGAGAAGTTCCCAAATTTGGACTACAACCATATATGATAAATGAAAAAAATTGGATTTAAGTGAGTTGCAACAAAGACCTACAAACATTGAGGTAAATGACAGTCATAACCGATTAGTGGTTTTCTGAAACGGTTTTCAGAAATGATTTTCTGAAGTGGGTTTCAAGGAAATATACTACCTGTTTAGGAGAAATAGACAAGATTTCTCCTAGTATAAGATGTGATTTCCAGGATACATGGACTAACCAAGGGAAGTCATGAATAAGTTATGAAGACATGTTATAAATAAGGAGATTATTTTAATTTAGATGAATGTACCAGCCGCTTATCTTTGTCGGGCATTGTAGTGTGCCCCAATTTGTATAGATATGTCATTTCATCTTTGTTTTTTTTTCACTGAAACTTCCTAAGAAACAGAAAAACAATACAAGTAATAAAAATCAAAATTTATATAAAAACCATTAAATATGGTTATTACCTTATAATGTTCAGTCTTCCAATGTGCGACCATTTTTTGATATTGACTTTTTGGACAGTCAGGGTTTGTGGGTACACCCTCTAACTCAGTACCCACTCTACTCCTCCAACCAATATGTAACTCATACTTGTATGGCCGTCAATACACTCCAAGATCACTCAACCTAGTAGCTTTGGAAGATTCACCATTAGTAAATTTAAATCAACTCTACAACGAACATGTTAAGTCATATAAATACATTACTAATATAAATATATGTTTATAAAATTTCTGTACCCATATCTGCGCCCATGCCCTATCCTTGATGTCAGCACTGATATGTCTCTATGAGAACGGTTCCACCAGAACGATATCATGATATTTGGCTAAAGTAGCCATGAAACTTCTGCACTCTTTAGAATTTTAACCTACCATTTGATTTTTAGAATTGTAATCTACCATAACCTGAGTTTCAAGATTCCAGGCATCCCGTATTTGAGTGTGCCCACGTCGCCTACTAGAAGATCCCACTAAACAAGATAAGAGGTGAAAAGAGATGAGTTAAGTGAAAATACAAAAGGAAAAAAGTAAAATTCTATAATTTGAAACATTTATAATAAAAAAACCAGATGCAGGCTCCTGAATAGGCTGTGAGGCATCCGTGGACTATGCTAGATCAGCATCCTACGAAGGAAGTATCTGTTCCACAGCATGCTCTGGCTGATCTTCATGAATAGGAGTGGAAACTAAAGTAATAGACTCAATATGTGTAGGATGGATGGTAGGAAAATGAGGTGTCGTAGACATGTCAGAATATGCATAGTAGGTCTGGGGATAGATGAATGGATATGGAAATTATGCAGGTGAGAACACCGGTCAAGTCGGCATGGACATGGAATGGGAAAAAGAGGGTAAATGGGATGATAATGGCGGAATTTATGGGAACATCCCAGGAGTCTCAAGCGGAGGGCAGATGTGTGGTAGAAGGGATGTCCATTAATGGGTCATTGTGGGGAGTGGTAAGACGGGAGCTACGCCTAGGTCTAGGAGGATCCCTGCTCGGTCCCTGTAACACCCCAAGCTTCCACGATACGCTTCTCTTTCAATAATGCAATAGCTTGCATTATACACAAGTTCGAGATTCTAACACATCGCGACTAATCAAAATAGCCATTATGAATAGTAATACCCACTTTTGGAAATTATATAAATATTATATTTCAAAATGGACTTCATTTTTGGATTCGGAATATCGAAATTAGCATATGTTAAATTTTTGGTATTTTTCTGAGAACATCCAATTTTTTATGAATAGTGAAAAAAACTTAAAAAAAACTTTATTAATCAAAATAATTTATAGTGATAAATTATACTATTGAGTGGTTTTAAAGTATAATTAGAATATATTTTTACCATTTTATACAATGGTGGTCATTATAATAAATTTCACTTTGAAATTGGACATAAACAATTGTCAATGTTTTGATATATATTGTTTCTTAAAAACACGCTATTTGTTTTGACAACTAGAATTAATTATAAAATTAATTAATGCAACTTATATGTTTGTAATTTTTTAAAATAGACACAATTTTTTAATATTGAATATAAATGATAGCTTAGGCTGAATTTTTGGTATTTTTTTGAAAAACTTCAATTTTTGATGAATAGTGAAACCACTAAGTGGTAGTTTAAAAACTAATTTTTCGTGTAAATGAATCATTACCACTTCTATGATTTGATTTTAAAAAATCCGACATACATGGTTGTCATTAGGAAGTAAAATGTGGTACAATGGTATTAAAATATTTTTTTGGTGAATAGTAACTTTTCAGTTTAATTAATCGCGATTAAAGGTAATTAGTGAAATTTAAGGTAAAAATGATATTATAAAAATATAAAAATATCTTAACACTTGTCCTACACTTATTGGATGAGTCATGTCCGACCAAGAGAATCCATGGGTCAACTTGGGTACCCCATGGAGCCACTAGGGTAAGAAAATGACATTAATAACTTTTTATTTAAAGTAAAAATAAAATTGTCACAAACATGTGTTGTTTTACGAAAAAAATTATTACACGGGGTTATATAAGTTAACTTTTCGACTATAAATATTCATTGGAAATATAAAATGATTTCTTAAATCATGATATTTTTTTTATAATTTTTAGACCTTAAATAAATTAAATGTTTTATGACACCATGATGATGCAGTGATTACCTCATTAATTAACGATTTAAATAAAATAAAAATAAAATGTAAAATATAAGACTTACACATGTCAAAAACCTATTGTATGAGTATATTTCGAACCCTTATCACCTTATCTTCTAAATATATAATTTTGGGACCTTTGAAATCTGAAAATCATTTCATAATAATGTAACATTTCAAGAGTTTCCAAGTGTGCCCCTCCTCTCCTCTTATAAAAGCCCCCCACCACTACAACCTTATTCACACCATAAAAGCCATTTGTCATGGCCAACCTCTACCCAAATACTCTCTAAAATTACCTCTCTTACTCCTAGAAGCCTCAATTTGGGCATAATTCTTCCCAAGGAAGATTTTGGCTAAAATCAAAAAAGAGTTACCCGATTTTAAGATAAGGTCTTCTCTTATGTTATTTTGTTTTATTTTCCTTCTCCAACCCCTTAAACTCTTTTTATTCCTTTATTTTGTAGCAACACCAGTATCTTAAATATAATAGGATTTTGTTATGAGAAGGATTTGATTTACACTTAAACACACCTCTGTCTAATGGTTAAAGGACATACTGTTTCTCTGGGTGGCGAAATATTGCCTCACGAAATGATGATTGATCAATATTGTTTTAACACCTCTAATGGTGGACATTATGATGAAACTATTTTTATATATGATATATATTATGTTTTTGTTTCCTTATGATTCTGTATTTTTTATTTATGGCATTCCTTTATGATTTCCATTATGGGTAAACCTGATAATTTCATTTTAGGAAGTGCGGACTACCGCCCCCTCAAAGTGATTTGAATCATTAATGCCATATGTGGGATGTATAAAGGATAGATTAAATGATATTATATATTAAATTATACTGGAATTATAATATACCTTTATATCATTATGATTTCATTCCATTAAATACGGAATAGAAATTAATGTAGCGTTCATGCGTACGTACGGCTTACCGTCTCCATGAACGATGAATTTCATTTATTACCTCTAAATGTTACGTAATATTATGAATGAATGTATATACTGGATATATATTATATATATTATATCTAAATCATGTATATAATTCTGTATATAATGGATATTCTACCACATAAACAACTTGTAATTATAAGAAGTTTATTGTTGACTCAAGTACCAAAGATCGACAAAATGACCGTTATTAACTTAAATGACTACATAATTTTTGTAGCATTGTAATACATGATATAAAAGGGATAATGAAATTGAAAAAGGTTCTTAACCAAGTAGGTATTAACTCTAGTTTATTATTCAAGAGATTAAAGAACGGTCGAGTGAAGTCAGACACGAGGTAAGGGAACTTCTTAACCCAATTTCCATTCTTTGGGTTAATCTCCTACTTTCAAATTATTTCATGATATTATTATGTCCTATATTGTATTTGTACTTTATTTATGTGTACTTATAGTGAATACACATAATATATCTATTTTATTTTAAAAAAATGCTTTGTAAGGGACTTCGTCTCAATCTCCTTTCATTGAGGCATATTTTGTTTTATACACAACTTTTTTTATACGGTGTATAACCCCTTTGACTTTTAAATTTATTCAAAAGGTTTTCTTTTATAATTATGTTATTTTTAAATTATTTAAAAAAAGAGATATTTCTATCAAATATATGAAAATCCAGTGCAAATGTATACCTATTTAACGCAAGCTTAAATTTTTTTTCAGAAAACCCGACTCTCGAGTGTGGTAAACAGGAAGGATTGGGCATGGACCCATCAGGGAATGTAATTAGTCGAGCAGTCTCAGAATTAGTTATTTTGTTTCCAGAAGCTTGCATAATGTTTTCAGAAAAATAGTGGAGTATATTTGAGCAATTTTAAATGTCATTATCTTCTAAAAAATTTGCATCGGTAGGTCAAATGAGACAAACTAGTGTCTTGGCACGAGGCCTTGACAAAATCTTATTTGTATTCTTGGAACGAGGCCTTGGCTATGTGGTTATAATAGTCTGGCATTATGCATTCCATCATTATAAAAGTGGTTATTGATATTTCATGTGATTATTCTACTAGTATAATATCCATGTGAATAAGTAAATGACATTATTTCATTTTATTTTTGTCATATTATGCTGAAGTTCAAGTTTAAAAGGCTTTTGTTTTAGTTATACATTGCCTTAAATGTTAATGTTTATTTATGAAATCTTCCGCTATATTGTTATCCTTACTGAGAATCTGAGCTCACCCCTTTCAATGTTTTAATTTTTCCAGGATGTGAAGAAGTATTTTAGGAATGACCTGCAGGGATAGTCTGAAGGGGTTATGAGTGTGGAAAATGGAGACTATGTTATTTTAGTTTTTCACTTTATGATTTAATGTAACATTTATGAATGTATCTAGTGTTTCCAAGGTTACTAAACTAATCAGTCTTTCGAGACTTGATCTTTTGTGATCATGCTGATGTTACGTAATAATGCACCGACTCTGGGTAACTGGGGTCGGGGCGTTATAGTTGGTATCAGAGGCAGTTTAGTACTAACCTTGGAAGATAGATTTAGATAAACTCTGATTAGAGCACATAGACCTAAGATAAAATTTGAGGATTAGTATAGAATAACTTTCTAGAATTTTGGTATTATAGAGATTTTGTGAATTTTTCGAGCAATACATCCCTGTCTAGATACGAGTAGGTAGAGGCGGTTCTGGCACAGATGTACCTAGGGGTAAAACCCGAAAACACCGCTTTGAGCTAGACTCGAACGGGAACTGGTGCACGACAACGGACCTTGCTACACTATTGGTTACGACACTCCCGGGGGATATGCTTAGGATAATTCTCATTTTTTACAAACCATTATGAATGGTTTATAAGTATATACTTCCTCAAAGAAAACATTTTTTATGATTATGGATTATATCCATAAACCGTTCAATTTACATTAAGTATTTTACAAGTTTAGAATTATTCGTTGCAAGCCATAAACTAACCTAGTTTATGCCGCTGTATAGAAATGGCGCCCAGTAGAAAGAATGTGAACTCCATCAATACGTATGATCCAAAGAGTAAGAAGGATCATATCTTTTACGGTAGTAAACCAAAATTTAGAAGGGAAATAGTCTCCCATGTGTTCTCAACATATGAAGAAATATATCATGTGTTAATAAGATAAGTAAATAATTCTTTGAGTCTTATGGCTTTGAAGGGAAGAAAGAGAAGAAAAGGATGGAAGAGAGAATGATGGATAAAGGGACGAGGGAAAAGAAGAATTTTCCAATGTGTGATAACTGTGCGAAGAAACACCTTGGAACTTGCCTAAAGGGAATGAGAGTTTGTTATAATTGTGGAGAAAAAGGACACCAAGTGCATGACTGCAAGGGTAAGAAAAAGGTTTCAAATGTACAATGCTTCATCTGCAAGGAGTGGGGACACTACGCAAACCAATGATCAAATCATCAGAGTATGCCCCAAATGACGTTATTGGACAATAATCAAGTTACGATACTACCACAAATGAGGAGGAATGATTATAGTTATTATGTGGTTATTAAAGAATTTTGTCATTTGAGTGTTGTATCAATGATGTACTGGTTATAATAATTACGGAGTATATAAGGATTGTACTGCATTACTATTTCATCAAGGACTTGAGATTGTGTGGAACCAAGAAATGTGACTCCACAGCAGGTTAAATTTTTTGGAAAATATATGGTTGAGAGAAAGGTAAACCATAATATGGTTCTGATACCGAGATAGTGATTTTGGAATAATACATGATTGATTTGGATAAATTATATTTCATATTCTTAACTTCCTTGAAACTGATTAATGATTTGTATACATTTTTGTATAGAAGGAGCATATCTAGTATTCTATAAGGAATAAGGGATCATGAATGTAATCAATAATGATTTATGGTAATTCAGGATGTTGCAGTGTTTTAAAAGAATACATGATGAAGGTGTTCACATGTTGTTACGCGGAGAAAAGGATATTCATTATGTTTACCTTCCTTATAAAAGTTGGATTGTGAGTTGGATAGAAGTATTTTGGATAACTATAAAGGTTGGAATGGATTAAGTTGAACATTGGATAGTATTTTTTAAGGTTAAAACAATTCTGAATATTATTTTTGGAATATTATAATACTATAGTTTTAGGAAAAGGACAACCTGTAGGTTGGGGGATAACCCATCGCGTCGGACAAAGCTGTAGGAATCGAACCCACAACCATAGTGCGACAGGCCTTTATTACCGACCACTAGCCTATAGTAAGTCCCTGGTTATTACAAAATAGTTTTCATAATCTAAATGGTATTTGTTAATATTTTGAACCTTGTACGATTAATATAAATATAATATTTTTGAGTTCTATTATCTTTTTGAGTGAAAGATGAGTTTGTGGTAGAAATTAGTTGAAGGTTGAAACTATAATTGTCAAGCATAAATATATATATATACCTATCTCTTATTCTATGAATAAATTAATTCTTAAACTTTAGTAAAGGAATATTAAAACAAAAAATGTGTTATCATAATACCTTATGTCTTGTTGAACTGATAATATTTTAAATCAACATAGATTGAAGGCTTTGAGGCCCTCGATTTTACACTTGTTTGTGATTGATGACCTCAATCACACCCTACAAATATTTACGTTTTCCCTCCAATTATATGTCTCTAATTTCCACCAATTTTCTCCTTATCTAGATCATAATTTGGTGGTGACTTTTTCATTTCCCTTTCCCCCTTATTAAGGATAAATTTTATTAACCTTATTTTTGATGTGGGATTTTCAAAAAGGTATTTTCTATTTGAATCCTCTTATTTTCATAGAAAAATTTCAAATTTCAAGGATGCAATTTATTGAAGGAGGGGAGAATGTAACACCCCGAGCTTCCACAATACGCTTCTCTTTCAATAAAGCAATAGCTTGCATTGTATGCAAGTTCGAGATTCTAACACACTGCGACTAATCAAAATAGCAATTATGAATAGTAATACCCACTTTTTGAAATTATATAAATTTTATATTTCAAAATTGACTTCATTTTTGGATTCAGAATATCGAAATTAGCCTATGTTGAATTTTTGGTATTTTTTTGAGAACATCCAATTTTTTATGAATAGTGAAAAATACTTAAAAACAACTTTTTTAATCAAAATAATTTATAGTGATAAATTATACTATTGAGTGGTTTTAAAGTATAATTATAATATATTTTTACCATTTTATCCAATTGTGGTCATTAGAATTAATTTCACTTTGAAATTGGACATAAACAATTGTCAATATTTTGATATATATTGTTTCTTAAAAACAAGCTATTTGTTTTGAAAAAGGGAATTAATTATAAAATTAATTAATGAAACTTATATGTTTGGAATTTTGTAAAATAGACACCATTTTTTAATTCAGAATATCAATTATATCTTAGGGTGAATTTTTGGTATTTTTCTGAAAAACTTCAATTTTTGATGAATAGTGAAACCACTAAGTGGTAGTTTAAAAACTAATTTTTCGTGTAAATGAAACATTACAACTTATGTGATTTGATTTTAAAAAATCCAACATACATGGTTGTCATTATTAAGTAAAATTTGGTACAATGAGATTAAAATAATTTTTTGGTGAATAGTAACTTTTAAGTTTAATTAATCGTGATTAAAGGTAATTAGTGAAATTTAAGGTAAAAATGATATTATAAAAATATGAAAATATCTTGAAACTTGTCCTAAAATTATTTGATGATTCATGGACGACCAAGACAATCCATGCGTCAACTTGGGGACCCCATGGAGTCACTTGGGTAAGAAAATGACCTTAATAACTTTTTATTTAAAGTAAAAATAAAATTGTCACAAACATGTGTTGTTTTACAAAAACAATTATTACATGGGGTTATATAAGTTAACTTTTAGACTATAAATATTAATTGGAAAGCTAAAAATATTTCCTACATCATGATAGTTTTTTTATAATTTTTAGACATTAAATAAATTAAATTTTTTATGACACCATAATGATGCAGCGATTACCTCATTAATTAATGATTTAAATAAAATGAAAATATAATGTAAAATATAAGACTTAAACATGTCAAAAACCTATTGGATGAGTATATTTCTAACCCTTATCACCTTATCTTCGAAATATATTATTTTGGGACCTTTGGAATCCGAAAATCATTTCATAATAATGTAACATTTCATGAGTTTCCAAGTGTGCCCCTCCTCTCCTCTTATAAAAGGTCCCCACCAATACCACCTTATTCACACCATAAAAGCCATTTGGATCAACCAAACTCTTCCCAAATACTCTCTCAACTTCCCTCTCTTACTCCTAGAGGCCTCACTTTGTGCATAATTCTTCCCAAGGAAGCTTTTGGCTCAAATCAAAAAAGAGTTACCCGATTTTAAGGTAATGTCTTCTCTTATGTTATTTGGTTTTATTTTGCTTCTCCAACCCCTTAAACTCTTTTTATTCCTTTATTTTGTAACAAAACCAGTATCTTAAATATACTAGGATGTTTTTATGATAATTAATTGATTTACACTTACACACACCTCTATCTAATGGTTAAAAAACATACTATTTCTGTGGGTGGCGAAATACTGCCTCACGAAATGATGATTGTTCAATATTCTTTTAACACCTCTAATGGTGGCCATTATGATGACACTATTTTTATATATGATAAATATTATGTTTTTGTTTTACTTATTATTCTGTAATTTTCATTTATGGCATACCTTCATGATTTCCATCATGGGTAAACGCGATAATTTCATTTTAGGAAGTGCGGACTACCGCCCCCTCAAAGTGATTTGAATCGTTAATGCCATATGAGGGAAGTATAAAGGATGGATTAAATGATATTATATATTATATTATACTGTAATTATAATATAACTTTATATCATTATGATTTCATTCCATTAAATACGGAATATAAATGAATGTAGCGTTCATGCGTACGTACGGCTTACCGTCTCCATGAACGGTGCATTTCATTTCATACCTCTAAATGTTACGTAATATTATGAATGAATGTATATACTGGATATATATGATATATATGATATCTACATCATGGATGTAATTCTGGAGATAATGGATATTCTACCACATAAACAACTTGTAATTATAAGAAGTTTATTGTTGACTCAAGTACCAAAGATCGACAAAACGACCGTTATTAATTTAAATGAATACATAATTTTCGTAACATTGTAATAAGTGATATAAAAGGGATAATGAACTTGAAAAAGGTTTTTAAGAAAGTGTATATTAACTCTAGTTTATTATTCATGAGATTAAATAACAGTCGAGTGAAGTCGGACACGAGGTAAGGGAACTTCTTAACCCAATTTCCATTCTTTGGGTTAATCTCCTACTTTCAAATTATGTCATGATATTATTATTTCCTATCTTATATTTGTACTTTCTTTATGTGTACTTATATTGAATACACATAATAGATGTATTTTACTTAAAAAATTTTCTTTTTAAGGGACTTCGTCTCAATCTCCTTTCATTGAGGCATATTTTTTTTATACACAACTTTCTTTTATACGGTGTATAAACCCGTTTGACTTTTAAGTTTATTCAATAGGTTTTCTTTTATAATTATTTTATTTTTAAATGATTTCAAAAAAAAGATATTTCTCTCAAATATATAAAAATCCAGTGAAAATTTATACGTATTTAACGCAAGCTTAAAAATGTTTTTAGAAAATCCGACTCTCGAGTGTGGTAGACAGGAAGGGATTGGGCGTGGACCCATCATGGCTTGTAATTAGTCAAGCAGTCTTAGAATTAGTTATTTTGTTTTCAGAAGCTTGTATAATGTTTTCAAAAAACACTGGAGTATATTTGAGCAATTTTAAACGTAAGTATCTTCTAAAAAAAATGTATCGGTAGGTCTCATGAGACAAACTAGTGTCTTGGCATGAGACCTTGACAAAATCTTATATGTAGTCTTGGAATGAGGTCTTGTCTACGTGGTTATGATAGTCTGACATTATGCATTCCATCATTATAAAAGTGGTTATTGATATTTCATGTGATTATTCGACTAGTACAGTATCCATGTGAATAAGTAAATGGCATTATTTCATTTTATTTTTGCCGTATTATGCTGAAGTTCAAGTTTAAAAGGCTTTTATTTTAGTTATACATTGCCTTAAATGTTAATGTTTATTTATGAAAGATTCCGTTATATTGTTATCCTTACTGATCATCTGAGCATACCCCTTTCAATGTTTTAATTTATCCAGGATGTGAAGAAGTATTTTAGGAATGACCTATACGGATAGTCTGAAGGGGATATGAGTGTGGCAAATGGAGACTATGTTATTGTAGTTTTTCACTTTATGATGTAATGTAACATTTATTAATGTATCTAGTGTTTCCAAGGCTACTAAACTAATCAGTCTTTCAAGACTTGATCTTTTGTGATCATGATGATGTTACGTAATAATGCACCGACTCTAGGTAACTGGGGTCGGGGCGTTATAGTCTCATACTGGGAAGAGGAAACTCTAGAGTTATATGTCCCTAAAAAAAATTTGACCAAAAATATGAACTTGATATTATATGTAATGCAAAAGATAAATTTTAGAATTAATATACTCACTGAAGATAACTCATGCTTGCATCTAACAAGATCAACATCAAATAATCTCTTCTTGCGAGCTTCTGTAGTTTTTTTCATAATCTGTATAAGAATGAAATAAATATTTTATAGAAACAATTTTTAAAAATCACACAGAAAACTTAAAAAAATTCATAACATCTATTAGTAATGATAATTTACAACCAAGTTATACAATTTTTAAAACCACGTTTTATACCCAGTTTTCTGAATTGAAATAAATATATTTAAATGAAACAAAACCAAACAATACTAAAACAGACATATCATTCCAAACTAAAACTAAATTAAAGTAATTACATTAGTACCAACCTGAGAAACTAACGTTGAGGTAAACTGAATGAACTATGAATATATATGGTTACTTTTATATATTACGCTTTACTACCTTAGGTTCAACATCATATCTCACAATGGGACAATTTTTGTCATCAAATACAATATTTTGACTAACACCGATGGGGGCGTCAATGGTGACAATATCATCCCCCTGCATCATGAAAAATATGTCTTGGGATTACTTCATTAATGACACCGTAATCAGGTTTCAGATGATCTTTCACATAAAACACTTGTTTTTACATTGATGCCAAAATGTATGGTTCATCGGTATGCAGGAATCGACTCATGTCAATAACTCTAAATCTGAAATCATCAATAAATGTACCATGTCGCATCATTGAATCAAACCATTTACATTTCATCATAGTGACTCGACCTTGAGAGTAGTAATCCAACAACAATATTTTCTCAACCAGTCCATAATAATACACATCTTCTTATCAAGGTTGACTATCTGATGCACTAGCATAACAATCCATTCTAGCAGTTAACATAACTCCATAATACTATGTTCTCATTTTCACCGCTTTATCAGTTGTAACAAATTTATATCCATTGATTATTAAAGATTTTCATTCACGAACCAAAGAATTGGGACCAAAATCCAATGCTCTTAATTCTTGAGAAATGAAGCCAGCAGGTAAACTCAATACCTGGAATACATATGAGTAATATAATTAAATATATATCTATATTTTAAGGTATTTAATGTAATGGTCATACCTTTGATTTCAACCAAGCTGGGAACTCTTGGTTATGCATAGCCTCTCTCGTTCTCAACGACAAAGACTGGTGAACTCTACTTATAATTTGTTTATGTTATCTATATAAAATAACAGTAAAAGTATAAGGTATATGTGATATGATATCGTATGAGATAAAATATATATATATATTCAAATTACTTACTTGATATAGGAATCGAACAAACCACAATTAAACAAGACTGTATGATGTGCCATATTCCGCTCTTCAAAGCTCAATGTAACCAATGTATATGACCTGACAATTCCACCTCTTTGGGAAAGAGATGGAAATAAGGGCTGAATTTCCTCACACTGGTCATCTTAATTTCTTATTGGACGATTATTTCTTGTGCTCACATCAGACAAATACATTGAACAAAAATCCATACATTCTTGGTCCAGATAACTCCTCCCAATGGAACCTTTAGGATAATTCTTATTTCAGACATATGGTTTCATTGTGCACATATTTATTAAGTGGGATACATCTATATAAAAGAAAATGGTCCCCCGTGAAGTGTCTTAGTTGGAAGATGAACTATTAAATGCAGCATGAAAGTGAAAACGGGTGGAGGAAAAAAATTTCAAACTCACACAGAATTAACGGTGCCTCTTGCGGCATTTTTTTCAACAATGATTTGGATAACCTTTTAGGACAAAGGTCTCTAAAAAAATGACACAACTGAATCACTGCCACCCTTACATTATTGGATAGAAAATGCTGAATTGCTATTGGAATAAATTAATGAAGAAGGATGTGATAATCATGAGTTTTTAGGGATTTCAATTTCAAATGTCTTTGGTTGACTCGTTTATATATGTTGCAGGAATAGAAATATGGAACCTTGATATTCTCCAATATTGTTATAAATTGATCTTTCTCTGTTGGTGTCATCACATAAGAAGCACAAGGAACTTTCCATTTGTTTTCATAGATACAAACAAGATGTAGTTCTGGTCGAATACCCCAATACAATAAATCCCGACCAGATTGGAAGTCACCTTTGGTCTTCCCATTAATATTCAAAATAATTGAAAGCAATATTTCACACATATTTTTCTCAATATACATTACATCTAAACAATGACGTAACAAATTAGTAGACCAATATGGAAACACAAAAAAAAATATTTCACTTTTTCCAATTGTAAGTGACTTCAGTATCAACATTTTTCCTCTTTTGGGATTTCAACTGACCTTTCTCTAATAAAAAGATGAAATCTTTCAATTCATCAAACACATCACTTCCTGACATACATTGAGGTGGTTATTCAGTGTCAAAATTATTATCAAACCTCCAACGATTCTTCCTGTATTGATGATCCATTGGCAAGAATCGACGATGCCCCATGAAACTGAAACTACGACGATATTTAAGCCTTCTCGATCATGTATTCTTCATAAAAATGGGACATGATAGTTTTTCCTTCTTGCTCCACCCAGACATCATTACATAGACAGGGAAATCATTTATGGTCCATAGAAGGGCATCACGCATCTAAAACATATTCTTTGAAGAAGCATCAAATGTATGCACACCTAAATCCCAAAGTTGTTTCAACTCTTTTATTAAAGGCTGGAAGTAGACATCTATATCATTACTAGGATCCGAAGGTCCAGATATCATTATTCTCAAGAAATTGAAAGGTTACTTTATATACATCCATAGAGGAAGATTATAAACATGAATAAAAACCGTCCACGTGCTATGAGAAGTAAGCATCTGACCAAACGGATTAAAACCATCACATGATAGGCCCAATATGACATTTGTTGGCATCAAATGTATTACATGCTAATCCATATGTAGTATAGACCACCTCATCATTACCTTTAATTATCTCAACATCGTGCCATCGCATATTGATTGAGATTTCTGGAGACATGAATAGATTTTGAAGTCTGGGAATCAATGGAAAGTGCCACATGACTTTCTGTGGCACACAAGATGGTGTTCCATCTACATTTGTCTTCCATCAAGATGTTCCACATTCTTTACAGTCATTACGGTCAGCTTTTTCCTCTAAAAATAAACTGCAATCTTTCGGACAACCATGGACTTTATTAGTATCAAATTCAAGCTGCTTAATTAACTTCCATGACATGTAATGATTTGAGGGAATATCTTCACCATTAGAAAGAAAGTCCTTCAAAAATGTAAGAATATAATCAATGGCGGTATTAGAAATCCCATACATGGTTTTTCCATGATATAACCACATTAAAAATTCCAACTTGGTCATTTTAGTACATTCTTGATATACTGGAGTTCTGGCATCATCCAATAAATTTTTCACTCTGTCAACATCATCGTCTTCAGCATTTTCCTCATGTGTATTGATATCATTGTCTTCTTACACATGCATGATATCTCCCTCGGAATGATGCACATATGGAAACCAATCAAATATCAAATTCTCCATGTAACTTCGTTCATTTCATTTATGAACAGTCAAAGATTGAATCGTCTATCCACGGTGAAACCAAACATTATAGTTTGCTTGAAATCCATATTTCTTTAAATGGTAACTAACTTCTTCTCTTCTTAACCATGGTCTTCCAACACAATTATAATAGGGACACTGAATACAACCTCCATCTGATGCATTTCTAAATGAAAAATCCAAAAAATTCTCCAAATTATTTTGAAACTCAGTAGAAATCTGATCGGTATAATACATCCAGCTTCTATCCATTCTATAACAAGAAAAAAAATTATCATTCAATCAACAATGTAAATAATATTTAAAAAATTCATTACAATCAATTTTATTATTAAATTAATCAAATCATATTATTATCTAGCAAAACATATTTAAGGACAAGAGGAGTCCATGATTGAATAAGTAGGAAAAAAGGGGGAAAGGTCTACCTTGAGATGTAAACTAAAGAAAAAAGTTAAAAAAGACACTCCCAAGTGGTCATTGATGGGGAATAAAAAATAAAATTTCAATGTAAAATACTCCTTTGTAGATATAAAGGCATTATACAAATGGGAAGAAAATTTTATTTTAATAATTTCAATTTATAATTTTATAGAATATTTAGTAGGGGTTATTTGATGGGGAATAAAACATTCAATGAAAATAGAGTAGTTATAACTTTAATGTTTTGGAATTAATATTGAAAAAATGTTTCAAGGTATCCTATAAATTTTGTACAACATGATTCTTAAAAGTAATACTTTTTATGGATTCTATTGGATCTTTGGAATATTTTTTTATATGGAAAAGATATGTTTTTAAAATAGAAATCATGATATATTTGGGAGTATTTAGAATCAATGTTTGGGGGTTTTAATCCATTTAAAGGAATAAAAGTTAGAAACGTATTGTAAATTCTATATAGAAATCACAGAACATGTTTGATATTCTTGAATAAGTCTATGGAAGGTGTGACCATCCTATTCATGATGAAAATGAATGACTCGTCAATATAACATCCTGAAAATATTTGAGTTTTAATACTCAAAATCATCAAAAGAAGAATAGAAAAGTGAAGGAGAAATATTTAGTTATTTAAGTTTCACACAAAATATCCAAAGGGGAATGTCCATGGATATTGGATAGTGGATGTTCTCCTCACATGATATTTTTTGATTTTGAAAATTCTCAAAACAAACCACAAGACCAATTTATGTATCTCAATGGGTGTATAGGCCATTATGCCTTGGGTTAGTCCATAAGGCTATCATCCCCTATCAACTAACTTAGGTCATACTACAATGTCATAATTCTGCACTTCTGGACTCCATTAATGTAACACCTAAGACTTTTATGTTATATAAATCATCAAAGGAATCTTTTTCTACACACAACACTTGCTTGGCTTGCTTTACACGAAATCTCGACCTTCCTCAATAGCTTGCGTCGTATGCAATACCGAGTTTCACTAAACAACGATATACTATTAAAATATTATTAAAACTAGCCGTTATGAATGGTAATAACCACTTTTTGAAATTTTATATATTTTATTATTCAAAATGGACTTCATTTTGGGATTCAGAATATCGAAATTATCCTAGGGTGAAATTTTGGTATTTTTCTGAAAACTTTCAATTTTTGATGAATAGTGAAACCACTAAGTGGTAGTTAAAAAACTGAATTTTTCATAAAACTTAATTTTACCGCTTCTGTGAGTGGAATTTCAAAAATCCGAGAGACACGGTTGATTTCAGTAAGTAAAATGTGGTTCAATGAGAAGAAAATAATTTTTGGTGAATAGTAACTTTTTACTTTTATTTACCACAGTTAAAAGTAAATAGGGTAATGAAGGGTAAAAATAATATTATTATTACCCTAACACATGTCCTAATTCTTTTGTACAAGTTTAATTCGAACAAAAACAACCTTAGGAATAAAATATGACCATTTAGGCCCACTTGGATTAGATTAGGACATTTATTATTAATTTATTTAAAGAATGGTTAAAATAGTTAAAATCAAAGTTTAATAAGTATATCATTTTTAATATAGGGTTATACATAAGATAAATTTGACTATAAATATAAATTAGAAATATAAAAATATTTCCTACATAATGATATTTTATTTGTAATTTTTAGACTTTAAATAAGTTAATTTATTTATGACACAAAGATGATGCAGTAATTATCTTATTAATGAAATATTGACATAATTGATGTTATAAATACCCAAATAAATGTAATTTGAAACTTTTTATGAATTACAATAATTTTCTAGGTTAATAGGACATGTTATTATTGACTTAATTAACTTTGTTTGAACTAATAATTCTGTTATGATTTTCACAAAAATCAATTACTAAATAGTGTCAAAATTGACATAAAATAGTTTTTAAAACAAATATTATATTATTAATTGTTATTTTATTCCTAAAAATCAAAGGTTCGGCCAAATGATTTATATAAGGTTATATATATTAATAATAAACAACTTGGGGTTCGTTTGGCTTGTTATAGTGAGTTTATTAACCTTATAGTATAAGAACACAAGAAGACACGGTAAAAGTAAAATTATTTAACTTAATGATAAATCTAAATGATAAGGTTAAAATAGGAATCTAAACTTGTCTAAATTATATTGGATGAGATGATTTCTACCCATTCCCACCTTAGCTTCTAAATAAATCAATTTGGAGCTATTTAATACCGAACTTGACTTTATAATAAAATAATATTTTTAGTTTTTCCAAAGGAGCCCCTCTCCTCCCTTATAAAATGGCACCTCCTCTCTCTCCTCCTCACACCAATTTGAGCCTTCAAGCTCGAAAAAACCCTGCCCATTTCACTTCCCCACTTCCCTAGAATCATCTTAGAGGTTCTGGTCTTCTTCAAAGACCAAACCTAGTGCCCTAAGAGGAGGTTAAGAAGAGGCGCGTCAAAAAGAGGTAATATCCATTACCGATCCTTTCCAAATTCTTTCTTCTTCAACTTCTTCTTATTTAGTTGTTTCATTATGAAGTAATAAAATCAGTATCACTCATATAATGATCTGTTATTATAAGTATGAATCAACCCTATTTCAACATCTATCCATCCTACGGAAAACGAAATCAACGCGTGTGCGTACGTACGGAATACCGTCTCCACGCCATGGTGTAATCTATTTTCCCCCACCACCTTACTTGGATGGGTATAATGGTGTAAATAATTACTATATATGATTATTGTAAAGTGAAATTTATTCTGAAATAGTATACATACACTCCAATACAATTCCACGATCATGGGAACGATATCATCGCTCGTGCGTACGTACGGAATACCGTCTCCACGATGTGATGTGATTCGTTCTACATGATCTTCATTACATAATGATTATATAAATGAATTGAATGAATAAATATGATATATAGTACATTAATACCATTTTGGAAATGATGTATCTATAACCTGAAGAGAATAATAAGAATTTATTCGACAAAACACGCATAAGATCAAAAAGTTATAAACACCCGAATAACAAGTAGCAATGAAATATTACTACAAAGAAACTAAGAATATGACCATATATGATATCATAACAATAATTATGATTCTGGAATAAGTCAATAATATTATTTAAATCATTCTACAGGAGTTTCGGACACATACGAGGCAAATCGGACCTAAGGTAAGGGAAATATCACAATCTCATTTTTATCCGAGATTGTTTATACTTTGGTATTTACTAGAGTGTATTTTATCATCCACATCCATGTTTCCTCAATATGTAATATTATTTCCATCCACCTATAATTTTTTAAATCCAATTTTACCCTTCGGTGAATTTTTAGTAAAAGATATGAAAGGAATCTTTTGCTGTTTTTCGTACGAGCTACTTTTTGACTTTTCCGACACAAGTATGAGAAGAATGTTTTTTTAACTTATACGGCATGAATGGATTTTTAGAACATTATTTATATGAATCTTCCTTTACAATTTTTCAAGTTTATTTTTAATCAACTTCTTTTAGTTCAATATTATATGACATGTTAAGAAAGAAAAATGTTTTTGAAGTAGAAAGGATATTTTCTTCAAGAATGGAATTCAACTGTTTTATCAAAATTATTTTCCATCTAAGATAATATAGGGTCCTGTTTCTATCCCTATTATTACATTGATTTGATTATGTTGTGATGGAATTATTTTTTTGAATTCCTTTATCTTCTATGAATTGTTTTATGATGTCATGTTGTTTAAGAATCTTATTTTTATTACATGGGTTATGCTATGATGTATGGTTTATGATTTTGTGGCACCCATAAGAAAGGTATCATTATGAGATGGGTGGGACCTATATCTCCCTCCAATGAATTGGGTAAAGATTTTATATCTCATGAGATAGACATGGCTGGAACGGAAGGTTAAACCGGTTCAGTGAAACAGGACTAAAACGAGGAGTGAACTCGGTTCAGAAATGGACTTTGTCCACTAAGATAGTCTTGGCAATGAGTCTTGACTAATAAGAAATGATTCTCTATGATTATGTGTGTATGACACAAAGTTCCATGTTTTATGTTATGATTATTGGGATTAAATTTCACTTCTATGATTTATCCCATGGTATGAAATTATGATTTCTTTTGCAGGTTAAGATTTCCAAAAGGTTATGTTCATGATGTGATTGATTTTTCTTTTGTTTACCCTTACTGAGCATTTGAGCTCAACCTTCTGTATGTTTTATTTCCCCAGGTCAGGAACAAGGTTATTAAGTAGGATATTCCAAAAAGGGACTCTAGATATGATTAAATAAGTAGGAGGCAAAGTAGATACTTTATGAACCAGTTGTTTATGTTTCCCAGTTTCTAAAGACTCTATACCTATACGGTCCTTTCCTAGTTTTGTTATATGTTGTAATAAGTGTGCTTCAATTATGAAGTAATAACAATGTATGTTAAGTATGGGTCGTTATAATTAATGCCTCAATGCCTTCATTCCCTTTCATTTTTTATTCAAGATCCCACCATATTCATCATGAATCACATCTCAAATTCTCCCCCTATATAGGATTAATGAATTCATGTAGGATCCACTTTTAACTTTGATACAAGATAGTATAAGTCTATTATCCATACATATATATATATATACCCAAGTCATAGTAAGGAAACTTATTATCTATATAGAGGCATAAGAATATCATTTTAAAAGAATTATCATGGTCTGTACACACACGCATGAGTATTTCATATCATACATTTTTATACAGTTGTCATAACATGGTAAGAACTTGTTTCATTCAACATTTTGAAGCCCAACATCAATGTTCACCACTTGAATAAATCTCACAAACAAAAGATCCATGGAAGCATCCCCAAATCACTACATGAGTATTCAAGGGTTATGATATATGATGAAGAACAGGTTATGGGCTGGGATCATTTTAGACCTATCCATCAAGATACTAAAAAATTAAGAGATCTAGATGGATCTGAGAATGATCAGGAAAAACCATCTTTCCATAATTATTTTCCATGTAAATATAGAAAGGATCCCATTGGATATCATTGTAAATCCTAAACCTAGATAAGAAATCTGAGATCTTGTTCCTTTACAAGGATAATAAATAATATCTAGAAATAATAAGAATAACAACAAACAAATGATAAATTATATTTAAATCTCTTGGACTGATATCTCTATATCAAATATAATTCCTCTCTGAAGAGAATTAATTCACCATGAAGTCTCATTAGAGCCCCTTGGTTTGATTACCCTGAGTTTAGGTGGAATAATGACTGTCTTTAGGGTGTTTTGTGTCAAAATAATAATTTTAAAATGATTAAATTCTATGTAAATGGTTTGGTTGCTTGGCTTACAAAACCATGCTCTAACCATGGGAAGTTCACTACCTATTCATGTCACCCGCATGGTTTGGACACATGCTTTTGTAAAACCTATGACAATCATGATGTTGATTCTCTTTATAGTGACATAGTTACCATGGAATTGTTTCCATGTTAGTTCTAAAAATACCCCTACCATATATCACCCACTACTCCTCTCCAATAGGCTTTATAGTTACGTTGGGGGACTACACTATTCCCTCTAACCATTATCACCATTAAATTCTTCTAACCCCCCCCCCCCAATCTCCCAAAATCTACCCAATACATCACCCAATAAATGTAATAACTCAAATAAACTCTTAATAAAGGCTAAAAATAAGGCATAATGCACCTAGAAAGTGAGTGGTTGTTCCAACATCCCCCTCTAATGACTTTTTGACCTTAATATGTGTCTCTAGAGGTCTAAATCTAACAAGTAGGTCTAGTAATACTACACATATGATTCCTTATCCCATTTATCTTCTTTAATATGTATGCTCTTCCATAAAACCTTAACAAGAGGCTTCATATTCCTTCATAGTTCCTTTATTCATTGATCAAAAATCCATATTGGGCCTTTCTCAAACAAATCATTTACCCCCAACACAAAATTCTCAATATCAATTACATTTGAAGGATAATTATTGGAATTTATAAGTAGGAATGCATGGGAAACATCATCAAAAATAGAAAATTGATGAATTTGATGATACCCGGAGGAGAGGGAGCCGAGAGGGGGGAGCAGGGACATCAGCCGAGCTGGGGGTAGAGCCTGGAGGCGGAGGATGGGAGGCGGAGCTCGGAGGTGGAGCCAGGAGGTAGAGACTGGGAGGCGGAGGCTGGGATGCGGAGCTGGGAGGCGGAGTCAGGAGGTGGAGCTGGGAGGCGGAGGCCGAGAGGCGGAGGCGGGAGGCGGAGGCGGGAGGTGGAGCCGAGAGGTAGGGTTGAGGTGGGGGGAGCGCAATGGAGGGTTGAAGTGGCGATGTGAGATGGAGCCCGATACTTAGGGGCTGAATATCCACAGTTTTAATAAAATCGTGGGTATAAACCATTGAAAATCATCTATCCCCAGAGTTCTATAAACCGTGGGCATAGTAGCGTGGGGATAAACCTTATTTATAGTAGTGTTACTTGATTGTTTATATGGTCTTTTGATACGTCTATTTGTTACAATTACATAGGGATATAGAGCTTAGGATATATCCCAAGGTTTAAATGATTCAACTAATGAATAATGAATTAAAATAAATGTAATTGAAAACTCTAGGATTTTTAATTTTGATTATTTCCTATTTCACTACTACATTTCTGCATATTACCTACTATATATATATTAACTAACAGTTAGGCATATATCATTTGGTTGTTTCCAATTGGGATTCGTCTCATACACTGTTTGGGTCATGATTTTGGACCTAAATAGATTATATGGTTATAGGTATAGATAAGGGAAAACGCCCTTTTTCAACAAGTACATGATTGATGTTGGAGCTGGATAGCATGGGACCAAGTTGAGGCTTGTGATACTATTGGAGTTTACTGATTTTATGTAATTTGGTTTCAGTATTGTATTCCCATCATTTTAACTTCTTTATCTTTTTTCCTAGAAACATGTGACATCCATCATTTATATATGCTCCAGTTTTTATATTACTATGAATCTTATGTTGTTTTCTTTTGTAGTATGGTGTTACCGCTTCCGCTTTTGTTTTATATTTAGATTCTTCTATGTATATTCTTCCAATGAGGGAATATTTCCCCCAATTTCATACATTAGACCTCACTATTAGTTGGAATCCTCTGGTTTTTGGGGAAATACTCCTGAGGTTATGTGACCAAACGGGTTCGGGGCACCTTTGGGATGCTCCAGGATCTGGGACATTACAAAATGGTATCAGGGGAGGTTTTATTTTCTATTTTTACTTATTATTTAGAGTGTATTGACAAGGATATGAAGGATCATGTATTTGGTAATAAGTTGTGCCATGGATTAGCTATCCTGCGTACAGGGAAAAGCCAAGTCACCTTGAATATTGTAATTTTTCTGATTTTTTCAATTATTATAGTTGATCTGAATTCATTTTTGGGTGATTCAATTGTTTTGTGATGTTATGATTTAGATATTTATAGTTCTATTTTTTTCAAACCAATGAGATTAGGGTATTTGATCTCATGAATCATATAGGAACTTGTTAGAGATCACATTTCATGCATTCTTGACATTCCATTCAGGGTACATTACTGATTGCATGTTGTTGTGATATATGTTTTGTGAGATATTCATGTTATTCTGATAGATTTTGTGATATAATATCTTCAATGTTTTATAGGGTATTGGTATATGTAATGTATCATTTATATGAACGCAAATCCTTGGTCCCTAAGTTGTTATGGGACCTCTAGGATCAGAATTTGGTGGATTATGTTTGAACTTTAATTGAATTATGTTATGATATGACATGAATAAGGATTACAAACAATGATTCATAAAAAATATGGGATCTAACAGATCAGACTTTGTCATTACTTGGACAAATTTTATATTTTTCGGGGTTTTGAAGAAGTTTTGGAGGCTTGATGTCTGCAAAACCAAATAACACGGTGAGTGATGTTATGAGAACATGTCATGTGTTCTTCTAATTTGGAAGAACTGGCTTTTCTTAAGTACACTCCATATACCATTTGTATACACCGTGTATTTCCTGACCATGTGACTGAATGTGTTAGCAAAGACACTGGGTTTGTAAAATTTTGGTAGAACACACTGTTTCTAGATTATACATGTCGTGTTATGAAGTAACAGGTATCTGGCCATGTGTCTAACAACATGAGTGGGTGAAAATTAGGTTGTACATGCTGTTTATAGCTTGTAAGTGTCATGTATTTATCAACCATGAATTTGGCTGTGTGACCATTGACATGGGTGGGTGGAACATAAGTGGTACACACCATGTTAGGGGTGGACACACCATGTAGTGTTACACTAAGGGAGAACCATGTAGTTCTATCCATGTAGAAGAATCATGGTAGGAGGGAAAAATAAAGTACTCACTATGTATCCCAAGGAACACACCGTTTCTATGGGACTAGGTTGACAAATTTATATGCACATGTTAAATCTTAAGGTAACATTCCATGTAGTGGTTCTACACATCGTGTCACCATCTTTTGTAAAACATGAATTTTTTTCTTCTTGTGTTCCTTTATAGAACTTCTAAGTTGTATTCCTTGATAATATTATTTTGAGGTGTGTGCTTGACCTTATAGAGTCAAGCCACCAACATGTCCTCCAGTTTTACTCCAAGTATAGGCTGAGGATCAAACACCAGAAAGGGTAGATCAGGGACTACCAGCAGATCCTCCTGTATTTCCCATCATAGAACCATATTTTATACCTGATGTATGTGCTAATGCACAATTATATGAAATATTTTTGAGGATGTAACAAAATTTTTAGGGAGAACCACATCCTACCCAAACTATGTAGGAGTTGATGAGGGTATTCCAACAGTAGCATCCACCCATTTTTTCAGCAGATGGAGGACCATAGGCTGTAGATTCATGGTTGGTGGCCATGCTTTCTATCATTGAGTATCTAGAGATGCCTTTGGATAGGATGGTGAAACTCGCGATTTACAAGCTATATGATTCATCCAAGATATGGAGGTATGTTATCTCATAGGAGGGATGTCATCGAGATATGGCTTGGGAAGAGTTTCGGAAGAACTTCTATGGTTATTTTAACCTCGAGATGTTGAAGGCTGATTGAGCTTGAGAGTTCATGCATTTAGAGAAGGGTGTTATTTCAGTGATGGATTAATATTAGTATTTCACATAGCTTCAGTGCTTTAAACCTATTCTGGTAGGTGAGGAGTTATCTTTGGCTAGGATATTTTGAGGATGGTCTCATGTATGACATCTGATCGTAGGTGATTATTTTCAGGTTGACATTGGTGATAGCTATAGTGAACTAGACGCTGATTACTGAGCATAATATGAGGAAGCTGGGATCTGTGAACTAAGGAGGTTCATCATCCAGGGTTGGTACTCCTTTTAAATATAGAAGTAAGCGCTGCAGGGAGCTTTCAGGAAATTTTTCTTCAGGTAGCCACATGGTATGCTACCAGTGCGGGAAGAGTGGGAATGCGAGACCGCATTGCATGAGGGACCCAGTAGAGTGCTGAAATTGTGGAAATACAATCCACATTCAGCGTTTTTACCATATTTTCTCACTAGAAGTGAGTGATAGAAGTTCTGTTATGACTCAACATTTCGGAGAAGGACCACCAGTTTCTCATCTATCAGGTAAATAGAGTTTGTTAGGTCATTCAGTCTCAGGAGGTGGTTGTGGCTATAGTATTCAGGCTATAGTATTTCAGCAAGAGTATGGTGGATCAGTTCAGGGTAGTCAGGTAGGGTGGCAGGGCCTTGGTACAGGTCAAACATTTTCATTGAAGTAGACCCAGACAGAGCAAGATCTTGGACCCTCTACAATTAGAGGTACGATTCTAGTTACCTCAGTTTTAGCTTATTCTATTTTTGATATGGGGGATTCACATAGTTTTATATCGTTTGTCGGTGTGGTGGGATTTTGACTTTGCATCATTACTAATGATGATGTTAAAAATCTAGAAACTATATTGAGGATTAGGATGACTACTTTACATCATTGAAAGGAGTTCCCTCTTGAGGATGGTGGGTGTCACTTATTATGAGATATATATGTCTTAGAGATGACAGGTTTCGAAGTCATTCTCAAAATAGACTAGTTGGTCTATTTCCAGGCCTTTTTTGACTGTTATCTCCGTAGGGTGAGTTTCCCATTACCAGAGGACAGATGTTTTCTACACAAAAGAGATTGGGATATCTAGGCGAGCATAGCTGCATCCGAGAATCATGGGTTGGGATGAAATACATCTCATATTTCTATTTTATATCTAGATGACCAGGGTACCTTATAGATGGGCGTTCCTCCGATGGGGGGTCATTTCAGAGATGTCTTTCTAGATGTCTTTCCAAGTATAAATATAGAGAGAGAGGTATGTTTCTCTATTTAGATTGTGCTAGGAGTGACACCAGTTTCCATTCCACTATATAGTATGCCTACACCCGAGTTACAGGAGCAAAAAAAGTATTAAGAATATTTTCATGAAAAGGGATTCATCCAGCCCAGCACTTCTCCTTGGGGTTGGCCTTTCCTTTTTTCGAAGAAGGTGGACGGTACCCTCAAACGCTGCATGTATTATTGGAAGATGAAGCAGTTGATGGTCAAGAACCATTATCCTTTTCCGTGGATTGATGTTCTCATTGATCAGCTTCAATGATCCTCGGTGTTCTCAAATATTTATATGAGATCTGGTTTGTAACGACCCAATGTTGTATCAATGGAATTCCATTCTTATAATTATGTCATAAAATCACTTGAAAACAAAACATAATGAACTAATAAGTGGAAGTGACCTTTAAACATAATTTTGTCACTTCTGTGTTTTGAATTTCAAAAATCTGACATACATGGTTGTGTTCAAGATGATTTTTGGGGTCCAACAAGAAAAACTTATTTTTTGGTGAATAGTAACCAACCCTTTTGAATAGTAACCTACCCTTATAAATAGTAGTACGACCCTTATGAATAGTAAATATTCCAAAATAAGAGTAACCATACCCATGAATAATTAAATAAAATTTAGGCATCTTAGAAACTAACATTTTCACCATAGTAAACGTTTTTTTATTTTTTTGAGACATAAATAATTATTTATAATTAATTATAATTAATTAATTAACTTAAAATAAAATTTATTTTCTTAAAAAGTGTTCATAAATTAAAAAATTAATTTCTTATAGTTTTTAGATAATTTTATAAGACTCTACATAATTTTTGAAAGCATTATAAAATCAGTCTAAATTTCAAAAACTGTATTTTTCATGTAAATTATGATTTTAATCAAATATTAAAGTAATCATATTTAGAAAATTATTCTTGAAAAATGGTCTTCATTTTTTTATTTTACACGTCGAAAATTGTTTGGGGTAAAATTTTGGGATTTTTTTGATATACTTGAATTTTTTATGAATAGTGAAATACGGTAATTTACAAAAAATAAGCTAAATAAGCTAATTATAGAGTCATGTTTGATGTTCTGTTGATTTAAGCCCTCTTTTTTCGGGATTACATTATAATATTACTATTCTTGGTCATGGAAGACTCTATATTCCTTATATAGGGGAGAAATAATAAATTAATAAATTTTATATTAAGAAAACCCCTCTCCCCTCCACTATAAATACCACCCTTCACTCCCTCATTCCCCCACACCTCTAAAGCTTCATGCCTTGTCTAATCTCTACCAAATATCCTTCCTTACCCCCTCCCCCACTTCCAATAGCTTATGGTCTCATAAAAAGACCAAGATTATGCCCCTTAAGGAGGATCTCAAGAGGAGGATTCAAGAGGTAATTTCTCTTCTTCCTTTCCTTTAAATTCTTTTCAATTTCAAGTTCTTTTCTTATTCTATCCCAACCTATATTTTTTCAAATGGTTTGGTAACTCTCGTATTATACATATAATGAAATTTTAGGATACTAATGAGATATTATATCATTCAACCCCCTTTCTCCTCTTCTTTTTATTTTATAAAAGAAAACTTTGTTCATGAGGTGTTAATCTATCACCTTCGAGAAAGACATGTTTTATTTTTTTCATTTACACATTCAGATCTGGTCATTAAAACATTTTTATGGTTTAATCAGAATATTTTATGTGTATTAAGTCCTATTTAATGTTCTGTAACTAACTTACATACATATTAATAAATGATTAATCAAAACAAGTTCGTTGTGGTCGAAAAACCGCCCAAATTAACTCAAACAATCATCCGTTAATTTTTATCTAATGATTCGTCCACAAGGAATACTAGGTAATTCATTATAAGATCATTTTAACTTCTGTAATATCATTAATAAAATTTAATATTTGTTTTGGATGTTTATCCATGTTCTACATGAACTTCAATTCATGAATACATGTGAAACGCTCAAGAAAACCATAAAAACGAACATTCTCGAACAATGTTTTTAAACACTATAACTCAAAAAAAGGCACATAAAATAACTTACTAAAACCATAATGAACTATAATAATGTAAAAAAGGTTCTGTAATTTTTAATTAATTAATCTAATGTGGTTATATAGGACATTAAAGTGAAGGAAGCGTTGAGATATAAGGTAAGGGGAAAATCTAAAACCCAATTTTCTTTCTTCGGGTTCTCCCTCTTTAACTCTAAATTCGGTATGGTAACTACTTAAAAATCATTTTTTCATCATTATATTACCTTTTATGGTATATAAATGTTTTCTAATGAAGTTTATGTCAATCAAAATGTTTTCCAAAATAACTCTTCTTTTAAGAACCCACCTTTACCTCTCATTAAAGGTTGATGGTTCTTGTATCAAATATGGTATTCCCTCTTTCTTTTGGGAACCTAAAGTTTATGAATATTTTCTTATGAGTTGAAACCCATTCCTTTAAATGGACTATTTAAGTTCATTATTGATATATTTTCTATGTGGAATGCATGATAATGATAATGTTATGATGTGATGGGTGCACTAGAAATTATATAGCGTAATATGCATGTTTGAATGTGATGGGTGCGCTCAGAATAATAAAGCACTCCAATGCATTGGGTAAAGTGATGAATCTCATGATTAAATGTGAAATTATGTGTGAAAAATATTCTATCCTTTTTCACAAGTTCTTTTGGTAGTAAACCACAGAGAAATGATGTTTCATTTGTATGCATTGCCACATTTCAAGTCTTATATTTATGCTTCCCCTTATGTTCATGATCTTTTGCCTATGTTATGATTATTCTCACCCATGCTATATTGTTATTATATGTCCCCTTACTGGGATTCTGGGTCACCCCTTTTGATGTATATCCTCACATGACTACATGTACTAAGGATAGATCAAGTGCCAATAAGAAGCAAGAGAAGAACAAATTGAATAAATGTTTATGCTCGATGTTGTAATTGTAATGTATAGTCCTAGTTTTCACAAGACACTAAACCATTGGATCATCTATGTGTAATACTATTATGTTGTTTATCTTTAAAATGACGCAATAGTATTGTAAGAAAAGGTTGGGTCGCTATAATTGGTATCAGAGGAAAGGTTTAGTTATTTTGGGAATTAGGATTAGTGAACCCTATAGAAAACCTCTTGCATGAGACTAATTACAAATATACACATAAGAATTTTTACATAGGGAACCCAAAATTTATGATTTTAGTACAAATTCTTCAAATTTATAAGTTATTAATGACTTGTTGACTTATGTTTTGATCTAACCTTCTCTATTTTAGAAACTGGTGGGAACCAGGGGAAACAAGCCCAAAAACTCATGTGAGGGCCAAATTCAATGACTGCTCGAATGACATCCCCAACGATTTGGGAGGTGGAGTTCAAAAATTCATAGTGATTCTTACCAAATTATCTCAAGTTATGAATAATAACCATAATAATGGGGAATTTCCTCCTTCACCAAAGAGAGAGAAACTGGCAATCGAATGTTTTATGCGGAAATGACCACCAATGTTTAGTTGATCTTCTAATCCACCAGTTATGGAACAGTGGGTAAACTCTAGGGAGAAGATCTTTTTTGTTCTTAACTATTCTAATATGGAGAAGGTGAATCTATACATTTATCTTCTAGATGGAGAGGTCGATCAATGGTGGGATTTCATTAAGAACACCAAGACAAGGGAGGAAATTGAAGAGATGGAATGAGAAGACTTTAAGATAATGTTTCTTAACATCTATTTCCCAAGAACTCTTCGCATGAATATGGAGAGAGAATTCATAGAGCTCAAGAAAAAAAGAAGGAGAATCTGTCACAACCTACGAAGTGAATTTTATAAGCCTTTCAAGGTACGCTTCGGGTTTTGTTATCAACAATGATAGAAAAATTGATAGATTCCTTAGTGGATTAAAACCACACCTTCGAAAGGCTCTTGAAATTCGAGACATTGGGAGTTACGAAGAAGTTTTTCGGTGTGCTCTAAAAGTAGAGATGGAGTTTGGAAAATTGTCCCATGGATATGGTGATAAGAAATGAAAGATGTAGTTTCATGTTGGAGGATTTAATGACTAAGGTGGGAAGAAAACTCAACAACCCACATGCCTAAAATGTGGGAAGCTACAACATGGGAACTTCCTTAAAGGGACGGGGAAATGCTTCAAGTGTTGGAAAAAAGGACACCATGCTCAAGAGTATCAAAAAGACATAAAAACGAAGGATAATGTGGTGGAAGAAAAAAATAGAACTACTCATGGTTCAATGCTACAACTGTAGGGAGCTAGGGCACTATGCAAGCCAGTGCACTAAACCTCGATTTCTTGAGGGTAATCAGCGTTAGCAGCCACCAAAGCCAAAGGAACAAGGGACGGCTTATTCCATCACCGCTACAGAAGTAGAGAAAGATAATGAAGTCGTACAAGGTACACTTCCAATTCACTCAAGAATGGAAAAAGTCTTATTTAATTCTAGTTCTATGCATTCCTTTATATCTTCCAAGTTTTCTAGAACTATAGAATCAAAGACCCAAAAACCTTAAAGTAGAGATATCAGTAAAAACACTAAGTGGTGTAATCATTGAAACCCAAGTGTTTTACTCTTCTCATTTTGGCGTATGTGGGAAGATTCTTCCAGCAATTCTCGTAATACTTCCCTTGGTAGAATTTGATGCTATAATGGGAATGGATTGGCTCTCGTTATATAGAGCACATATCAACTATCGGGAAAAGGAAATATATTTTCATATTCAAAACCACCCCATGCCCCTCTACAAATTCTAGGAAGATCACGAATCTCCTTTGAAAAATCCTTCAATGGTGTGGGTGTTTATTCCCTATGAAGAAGCGTATCTCACCCAAATGGTTGAATCAAAAGAAACTTCCAACCTTGAGGAAATTCCCATCGTGAGGGAATACGGTGATGTATTTCCCAAAGAGATACCCAGAATTCCCCCAGATCATGAGGAAGAGTTCTTAATAGAACTCATACCCGGAGCTACTCCTTTATCAAAGTGTCACTATAGGATGGCTTTTATTGAACTGGAGGAGTTAAAGAAGAAGCTGTAAGAGCATCTGGAAAATGGGTTCATACGCCCTAGTGTATCACCATGGGGTTAACTAGTGCTCTTTGTGAAGAAGATAGTTAGAACAATGTGGCTATTTATCGATTATCGGGAACACAACAAGATCACCATAAAGAACACTTATCGTCTTCCAAGGATTGACGACTTGTTCGATCAGTCAAGAGGAGCTCAACACTTCTCAAAAGTGGATCTTCATTCTGGATATCATCAGCTAATGGTGAATAAGGAAGATATTCAGAAGACTACCTTCTGTACAAGGTATGGGCACTATGAGTTTCTGGTGATGCCCTTCGAACTTACTAATGCCCCTGCAATCTTTATGGATTCGATGAATAGAGACTTTAGACATTACCTCAAAAAATTTGTGGTAGTTTTTATTGATGATATTCTCATCAACTCTAGGATCAAGGAGGAACATGAAGAACATCTAAGACTTTTGTTGGATTCATTGAGAAAGGATAAGTTTTATGCCAAGTTCAGAAAGTGTAACTTTTGGTTGAAGCAACCCACGTTCATGGGACATGTGATCACAAGTGAGGGAATTTTTGTTGATCCTTCAAAAACAAAGGTGATTGAGGGAGGGCCCAGGCCCTCTAATGTCACTGAAATATATATTTTTCTTGGATTAGTAGGGTACTTCTGATGTTTTTTGATAAACTTCTCACGATTGTCAAGCCCGCTAACTAAGTTAATAAGAAAAGGGGTAAATTATGTCTGGATAGAAGAATGTGAGGGAAGCTTCAAGGAGCTAAAGAGAAGGTTGATCACTGCACCAGTACTCGCACTACCGAAAAGTGGAGAAAGTTTTTTGATATACATTGATGCTTCAAAGAAACTCTTGGGTTGTGTACTCATGAAAAATGATAATATGATAGCATACGACTCACGATAGTTGAAGATCCATAAGCAGAACTACCCAATGCATGATTTAGAGCTGGCAGCGGTGATTTTTGCCTTGAAAATATGGAGGCACTAACATTATGGTGAGAAGTGTGAAATATACACCGACCAAAAAATCCTAATGTATATATTAACACAAAAGGAACTTAACATGTGTCAAAGGAGATGGTTAGAGCTAATAAAGGATTACGATTTCTCTATTCACGAAAATCCTGGAAAGGAGAACAAGGTAGTTCATTCTCTAGGCTGAAAATAACCTGCTACTTTATCCAGGTTACAGATTGAGAAAGACCCTATCATCTTGGATATGAAAAGGATGAATTTAAAAATCATAAGGGAAGAGGATATATCCTACCTTTCCCAAATGATTGCACAACCATCCATCCAAGATAAGATTAAGGAATCACAAAGGGAAGTTATATAGATACAAAATAGGGTGAATACAGTAAAGGAAGAGAAGCTGCAAGTGTTCCATATCGACGATGATGGTGTGATTTGGTCTGCAACATGGATTTATGTTCCTTCATCACTCAGGATAGAGAAGGATCTATTGGACAATGCACATAGCTCAACATTCTCAATCAATCCAGGGATTACCAAGATGTACCGTGATCTTCGAGAACACTTCTCGTGGGATAACATGAAGAAGGAGGTTGCAGAATATATCTCAAGGTGCATAGTATGTCAGCAAGTTAAAGAAGATTGAAAAAAGTCTAAATGGATGATGCAGCCATTTCCTATACCCATGTGGAAATGGGAAAATGTTACTATGGACTTTGTCACGGTTCTCCCGAAGACATCGAAGGGAAATAATGTGATATGGTTTGTGGTTGATAGACTCACCAAGACTTCCCATTTTATCTCTATTTTGAAATATGTCTAGCTTGAACAACATGCAAAGATGTATGTGATGGAAGTGGTGAGACTAAATGGTGTTCCACTCTCAATTTTCTTTGACCATTATCCATGGTTTACATCTAAATTATAGAGGAGCCTTTAACATGCTTTGAGTACTAAATGAAATTTCAGAACGGCCTATCAGCCCCAAACCAATGGCCAATATAAAAAAACTATTCGGACGATTGAAGATATGCTAACAGCATGATCTCTAAAATTCAAATGTGGATGTGGGATCAGTATCTCCCATTGGTTGAGTTCACATACAACAATAGCTTCCACTAGAGTACTCAGATGGATCCATATGAAGCTCTGTATGGAAAGCGATGTAGAACTCCAACCTGTTGGGATGATGTTGGAGAAAGAAAGCTACTTGGACCTGATCTTGTACAAGAGATGACAGAGAAGGTTCAATACATCCATACACACATCAAATATGCTCAGAGTAGAAAAAAGAGCTATGTTGGAAACCATCGAAGGGACTTTGGATTTCAATGTTGGAGATAAAGTATTCCTTCAAATATCACTGTGGAAGGGAGTCATGTGATTTGTAAAGAAAGGAAAGCTAAGCCCAAGGTACATTAGCCCCTTTGAAATCCTTGACTGCATAGGAGTCATGGCCTATCAGCTTGCACTTCCACTGAATATAGCTCAAGTTCATGATGTGTTTCACATATCACTCCTGAGAAAGTACATACATGATCCCACACATGTACTCAACTCAGAGATGGTACAACAGAAATATGATCTCTCTTGTGAGGAGTAGCCAGTAGAGATTCTGGACCAGAGAGATAAGTTTCTACTCAAAAATACATCCCACATTGTCAAAATGTTGTGGAGGAACCATGAGTTTGAAGAATCTACATGGGAACCGGAGGAGGTGATGAAGGATAAGTACCCACACCTGTTTATGTAAAATGAAATTTCGAGGGAGGAATTTCTAAGGGGGGAAGAATGTAACGACCCAAAGTTTTATCAATGGAATTCCATCTTTATAATTATGTCACAAAATCACATTAAAACACAACATAAAGAACTAATAAGTTCTATGTGACCTTTAAACATAAGTTTTTCACTTCTGTGTTTGAAATTTCTAAAACCTGAAATTCATGATTGTGTTTAAGATGATTTTTGGGGTCAAACAAGAAAAAATTAATTTTTGGTGAATAGTAAACTACCCTTATGAATAGTAACATACCCTTATAAATAGTACAAAAACCCTTATGAATAATAAATCATCCAAAATAAGAGTAACCTTACCCATGAATAATTAAATAAAATTTAGGGATCTTAGAAAGTGACAATTTGACCATAGTAAACGTTTTGGTTTTTTTGTGAGTCGTAAATAATTAATTATAATTAATTATAATTAATTAATTAATTTAAAAGAAGATGTATTTTCTTAAAATGTGTTCATAAATTAAAAAAAATCTATGTCCCATAGTTTTTAGATAATTTTACAAGACCCTACATAATTTTTGAAAGAATTGTAAAATCAGTTTGAATTTTAAAAATTGTATTTTTCAAGTAAATTATGATTTTAATTAAATATTATATTAATCATATTTAGAAAATTATTTTTGAAAAAATTACTTCATTTTTTGATTCTACACGTCGAAAAATGGCTGGGGTGAAAATTTTGGATTTTTTTGAAATACTTGAATTTTTTATGAATAGTGAAATATCGTAATTTACAAAAATAACCTAAATAAGCTAATTATAGAGTCATGTGTGATGTTCTACTGATGTAAGCCCAATTGGTTCGGGATTACATTATAAAATTAATATTCTTGTTCATGTAAGACTCTCTATTCCTTATATAGGGGAGAAATAATAAATTAATAGATTTTGTATTAAGAAAACCCCTCTCCCCTCCACTATAAATACCACCCTTCACTCCCTCATTCCTCCACACCTCAAGATTCAAGACTTGTCTATACTCTATCCGAGAATCTTCACTAGCCCATCCCCATGTCCAAGAGCTTCTGGTCTCATCAAAATACAAAGCTTAGTCCCCTTAAGAAGGATCTCAAGAGAAGGATTCATGAGGTAATTTCTCTCCTTCTTTTCCTTTAAATTCCTTTCAATTTCAAGTTCTTTTCTTATTATCTCCCAACCTATATTTGTCAAAATGGTTTGGTAAATCCATAATTATACATATATTGGAATTTTATGATACAAATTGGATATTAAATCATTCAATCCCCTTTCTCCTCTTCTTTTTATTTTATAAAATATAACTATTTAGTGAGGTGTTAATTTATCACCTTCGAGAACGACATGTTTTCTTTTTTTCATTTCCACCTTCAGATCTGGTCATGAAACCATTTTTATTTTTGAACCAAAATATTTTATGCGTATTAATTACTATTTAACTTTCTGGAACTATCTTATGTATATATTACTAAATTATTAATCAAAACAAGTTCGTTGTGGTTGAAAAACCGCCCAAATTAACTCAAACAATAATCATTTAATTTTTATCTACTGATTCATCCACAAGGAATATAAGGTAATTAATTATAATATAATTTTAACTAATTTAATATCATTAATAACATTTAATTTATGTTCTTTATGATTATCCTTGTTTTACACGAACTTCAATTCATGAATACATGTGAAACGCTCAGGAAAACCATAAAAACGAACATTCTCGAACAATGTTTTTAAACACTACAACTCATCCAAATGCACATAAAATAACTTATTGATACCATAATGAACAATATTCATGTACAAAAGTTTCTTTAATTGTTAATTAATTATTAAAATGTGGTTATACAGGACATTAAAGCGAAGGAATCGTTCAGATATAAGGTATGGGGAAAATCTAGAACCCAATTTTCTTTCTTCAGCTTCTCCCTCTTTCTTTCAAAATTAGGTATGTTCACTCCTTAAAAATCATTTTTTCAAAATTATCCTACATTTTATGGGATATAAATGTTTTCTACTAAATTTTATGTCAAACAAAATGTTTTCCAAAAGAATTCTTTCAAGAACTCACATTTTACCTCTCATTCAAGGTTGATGGTTCTTGTATCAAGTATATTATTCCATCTTTCTTTTGGGAACCTAATGTTTATGAATGTGTTCTTATGAGATGAAACCCATTAATTCCATGGTTATTTTATGTTCATTATTGATATATGTTCTATGTGGAATGCATGATAATGATAATTTTGTGATATGACAGGTGCGCCTGGAATTATATAGCGCAATTTGAATGTTTGAATGTGATGGATGGACCCAGAGTTATATAGCATGACAATGCATTGGGTAAAGGGATTAATCTCATGAGTAAATGTGAAATTATGTGTGAAAAATTTTCTATATTTTTTCACAAGTATGTGTGGTAGTTAAACACTAAGGCATGATGTTTCATTTTTATACATTGCCACATTTCAAGTCTTATATTTATGCTTCCCCTTATGTTCGTGATCCTTTTCCTATGTTATGATTATTCTCACCCATGTTGTATTGTTCTTATATGTCCCTGTACTGGTCTTATATCTCACCCCTTTTGATATACATCCTCAGGTGATTACCTATACTAAGGAGAGGCCAAGTACCAAAAGGAAGCTAGAGAAGAAGAAATTGAATAAATGTTTATGATCAATGTTGTAATTATTATGTATGGTCCTAGTTTCCCAAGACACTAAACTATTGGATCATCAATGTATAACACTATTATGTTGTTTATATTTAAAATGATGTAATAGTAATATTAGAAAAGGTTGGGTTGTTATATGGTTATTATCAGTTACATGTTAGACTATCAGATATACCTCTTATAGCCTTTCAAAGCAGTTATAGTCTATACGAGTATTTTGTTATGTGGTTTGGTCTCATGAGTGAACTGGAATTTTTCATGGCACTGGT
The DNA here is from genome assembly GCA_963277665.1 of Viscum album. Lineage (NCBI taxonomy): Eukaryota > Viridiplantae > Streptophyta > Magnoliopsida > Santalales > Viscaceae > Viscum > Viscum album. Next base: position 1,480,048,879 of record OY728136.1, read on the forward strand.
GAACCGAATTTTCCATACTTACTTAGATTCTTTTGTGGTAGTCTCCATGGATGATATCTTGGTGTTCTCTCAAACTCAAAATTACCATGCCACCAATCTTGAGTTCATATTGAGTACACTGAAAGAGAATTAGTTATATTCTAAGATCTAAAAGATCAAATTTTGGATGGGTTAGATTCACTTCTTGGGTCATTTCATCTTAGAGTCAAGAGTATCAGTAGACCTAGAGAATGTGATACTGGTAGTTTTTTGGGAGCAGCCAAAGAAGGTCTTCGATGTACGAAGTTTTATGGGGTTAGGTGGTTTCTACTGGCGCTTTATACAAGACTTTTTGTGCTTAGAAGCAACACTGATGGGCCTGACTAAGAATGTTTAAAAGTAATTGTGGATAGATTATGTGATTTAGCCTTTCATGATCTAAAAGGAAGATTGACTTCAGCACCGATACTGATTTTTCCAGAGCTGATCTAGAGTTATAGTGTTTACTGCGATGCATCAGGTATTGGGATAAAAGCAGTCCTTATGAAAGGGGAAGGATTCATTACTTATGAGTCTCATTAGTTAAGGTCTCATGATAGGAACTACCTAACACATGATCTCGATTTAGTTACAGTTGTGCATGTTTTACGCTCTTGGAGTCATTATCTTTTGGGAGAGCTTTTTATGGTATACACTGACCACAAAAGTCTCAAGTATATCTTTACTCAGTGAGATCATAATTTGAGATAGAAAAGTTGGGTTTATTACCTTCATTCTTTTGACATTGAGCTTGCCTACATGTCTGGGAATGGCAACGAAGTGGATGATGCGTTGAGCAAGAGAACTCATATTCAGGAAGTTTTGGAGGCCAACAATGAGTGGAAAGCTTACGGATTTGTTCTCTGAGATTCATTTGGAGGTTCATGATAGACAGGGGAAGACGTTTCTTTCTTCCATTGATGTTACCTCTACTCTTCTGGATTGGGTAAAAATGAGGAAGCTTTCAGATACTGAAGGCCTATTCGTCTAGGAGAGTGTGTCAGGCGAGGACTATACTTCTGGGTGGACCATACATGAGGATGAAGTTTTTCATTATCATGGACATATATCGGTGTTAGTAGCCATACACGATAAGTTTTTGCAAGATTTTCATTTTTGGTTTGGTTAGTTCATCCAAGTGTCACCAAGATGTATCAAGATCTAAATCATCGGTACTGATGTCCGGGTATGAAAAAGGATGTAGCTGGCTTTGTTATGAGATGTTCCACCTGTCAGTAGGTGAAGGCGGAGCATCAGTAATGGGTAGAGATTTTATAGCAGTTACACATTCACGAGTAGAAGTGGAATGATGTTACAATGGATTTTGTGACAGGTTTACCGAAGTCACCTCAAGGGAATGGTGCATTTTGGGTTGTTATCAATAGGCTCATGAAGGTTTCACAATTCATACCGATTAAGGAAATACTCAATGTTGATTAGTTGGGAAGGTGTATAATGGAGATATTAGGTGTTTTCATGGGGTTACACACTATATCATTTCAGACAGGGATGTCCGGTTTACTTCTCATGTTTGTAAGAGACTATAGAGGGCTTCAAGTACACAGGTATTTCTGAGTAAAACTTACCTCCCCTAGACAGATGGCTAGTCTGGGTGAATGATTCAAGTTTTGTAGGACATCCATCGAGCATGCGTCCTAGATTTCAGGGGCTTTGGGAGAGACACATACCCCAAGTGGAGTTTTCCAATAATAAAGTTTTTTAGGATTCGATTTCGATGGCACCCTATGTGGGTTTTTATGGTAGGCCATGCAGATCACCCAAATGTTGTCTATTGGATGGAGAGGTTGTTATGTTGGGACTTCATCATGTCCAGGTGTAAGAAACTGGATCTCTTTTTAGGTATGTTTTCCTTTTTCTGGAGTTTTTGAGAAAAAAATGAATTTTCTGGAAATTTCAGAAGTACACGCCGTGTACTCTGTTCCGGCTCGAAGCCGTGTGCTGGTTGTGTCCGGGCCACACACACGGTGTGTAAGGATGAGGTGGAGGCCGGTTATTTCAGAGTATGGAAAAATTATAAGTACACGCCGTGTACTCTAAAAGTACATGCCGTGTACTTTTTTTTTCATGAAACGGACTGGGGTTGCGTCTAACCCTCATATTCACCTTCTTCTCTAGTTTTTGGCCATCCGAAGCGACCTGTACGACCGGATCTTCAATGGATGACCGCCCCGCCGTCCGTTCTCCGATTCGATCACGGTCAGTTGAGTTGGAAGCGCATCGGTGAGTTCTTCCTTTTGCTTTAGCCTTCTTTCTTAATTCCTCCTGGTTTCCAAGTTATCATGGGATGAACGTTTTTTGCGTTTCTCAGACCTACATCGTTCTAAGGGGAATCCGTCACCGAGGTTCGCGTATATCGATCTCCTAGGATCGAGGCAGGTGGTTTGTGCCTTTCTGTAGAAATTCTTTGAGTATTTTTTGAAAATTCCACCAATACCCTTGAATGGGGTATTGTGTGGTTCCTGTTTTGCCCTTGTTTCTTGCATGCTTTGCTTGATTGCTTTAGTAGAGGTTATTGCTTGTGATTAGAGTATTTTTTTTGTGCTCAGTTTGATTTTCCATTCTTGTTCTTCCTGTTTGGCGTTTTCCAGTTGCCATGCCTAGTCGTAGGATAGTGGAACTGTTGATTTATTTTACCGTGGAGCTTTAGTTGATAGACAAGTAGTTCTTGAGGTTTACTTGGATGATACACATGCGATGAGCATGTTTAGTTACTCAGGAATGTGAGAACCTATAGTATCAGACCAAAGGGAGAATTGACGGAAGGGCTTCTCCAGAGTGTCTTCTGAATTACGATGCGAGACCAAGTGTAGAATTGGCGGAAGGGCTTCTCCAGAGAGTCTTTTATTTATGACGCGGGATATAGGGGGAACTGACGTTGAGTGCTTCCCCAGAGAGCCTTTAGCACGATACGAGACTATAGGGGGAATTGACGGTGAGTGCTTCCTCAGAGAGTCTGCTTAATTACGTAGCTGAACCAGAGGGGTGAGACTATGTGTGCCTCCCAGAGGGTTGCTAGTACTTAGAGGTTGAAACAGAGGGGTTAGACTGTGAGAGATACCCAGAGGGTTACCTGTTTTCTTTTGTTGCTGGCTGCTTACTTGTGTGCCTTACTTGTTTGGGCTGTGGATTGTAGTTGTTTGTGCTTTTCTGTTTACTACTTCTTGTTGTAGTACTGCCATGTATTCATTAATTGTTAGGCACAGATCTTTGGGTGATTTCCTACTGGGATTGTATCTCACACCCTGTTTGGGCCATGCTTTTGGTCCCAAGCAGACTATGTTGCTATAGGTATAGATAAGGGCAAGCGCCCTTCTACTTCAGGATCTTGATTGCGCCAGGAGCTGGGGAGCATGGGACCAAGCCGTGGCTCGCGATGCCGAGGAGCTTACTTTTTTTCGTTTTCACTTGGTTTCAGTTGTATTTCAGCACATTGTTCTGTTTGTTTTTTTCCTTATATACTTGTACCTGCTGCATCTTTGTCATCATAGTTATATATCTACATTGCTTCCGTTGTTTGGTTTCTACTATTATGCATGTTGTTACTGCTTCCGCTTTTTATTGTTGTTTTCTTACCTTGTGTACCATACCGAATGAGGGCATAGTTTCCCCACTGACTCACCTAGGCCCTCGCTGCTAGTCGGAAGCCTCTGGCATTCGGGGAAATGCACTTGAGGTCATGTGGCGAACCGGGTACGGGGTACCAGTGGAGGGGCTCCGGACTCGAGACGTTACAAAGTGGTATCAGAGGAGTTCTTTTCTCTTGCTTTACTTTTTTGAGACCTTAGCCAAGGATAGGACAGATTCGGTACTTGGCATTAAGCTATGCTCGGGACTAGCTACCCCATGTACAGTTAAAGGCCATACTACCTCGTAAATTTCATTTTGCTGGTTTTGAGTTTTATGGTTGATATGTTTTCACCTAGAGTGATTCACATGACTTTTGCGGTTATTGTGTTGATATTTCGGTTCTATTTCTGTCGCAACCCGATGAAATGAGGGTATTCCATCTCATGCATCATATAGGCACTTGTAGAAATCACATGTCATGCATTCTTGCCATGCCATCTAGGGTGCATTAGTGATTTCATGCTGTTGTGATAGACTTTGTGTAGATTATGCATGTTGTTGTGATAGTTTCTTGATAGATTCTATGCTGCTATGTTAGAAAACTTTTGTTCTGTTCTTGCTTAAAATGAACGCCAATTTTTTGTTTTTGAGGTGTTATGGGCCCTCACGGATCGGAATTTGGCATCTTTTCCCTCGTTTTTAGTGTTTATGTAATTTTGCGCTGTTTCTAAGATACTGCCTAGAAAAACCCAGAATACACGGCGTGTACTTCTTGGGCACACGCCGTGTAGTTTTCAGGCCGTGTCACTGACTGTGTGGGCAGAACACGGTGTTGTGGGAGTAACTTTTGGAACACGTCGTGTACCAATGGCACACGCCGTGTGAGTTTGGAGCCGTGTACCCGGCCGTGTCACTAACAACATGGGTAGGGGAAGATCGGGTAGAACATGTCGTGTCCATAAGAAACATGTCGTGTAGTCCTGTCCAGGTACCCGGCTGTGTCACAACCAACACGGGTCGGCGTGACCTTCTTTTCCACACATCGTGTTTGTTCGAAACACGCTGTGTAGTCTTGCCCAGGTACCTGGTCGTGTCACGAAGAACACGGGATGGTGTCGCCTTCTCCTATGCACGTCGTGCTTGTTCGGAGCACCTCGTGTAAGGTCCAGCCGTGTAGATGGTCGTGTACTCAACAACACGGACCGCCAGATCCTTGTCTAGTGCACGCCGTGTTTGTTTCGAACACGCCATGTAGTCTCGGGTTGAGTCGGACCATGTGGGTTAGCCATGTAAGGATACTCAGGTAGGGGAATTGTTTTCAAGTACATGATGTGTGTGGGGGACAACACGCCGTGTAGTTTTTAGGGTACACGACTTTTAGGGAAGGGGTACACGCCCATGTCAGTGGTTTCAAAAGACACGCTGTGTAGTTTTTTTACACGCCGTGTAGTCATATTTTTCAATCTTGTGTGTTTTTCTTCCCCTATTCCCAATTTGTACTCTTGTGTTCTCTGTCCTTGTTTTCTTTATCTAAGGCGTGCTTTTGATCTTTCATAGTTATGCCTCCGAGACGTCCGTTGGTCGTGCGTCTGTCGTCAGGCAGTGATCAGATGCCAGACAGGGCTGATCAAGGACTTCTTGTCGATCCCCCAACCGAGCCAGCCTTGGCACCGGTTGTCATACCAGTTTCAGGCGCTGATGCGCAGTTCAGGGAAGGTTTCATGAGGATGATGCAGGCCTTCCAGGGAGCACCGCCTCCTTCCTCGTCTATGGCAGACTTGACGTGGGTTTTCCAGCAGCAGCATCCACCCACGTTCTCGGGGGAGGGAGGACCTTAGGCTGCAGAGTCATGGCTGGAAGCCATGATGAATATATTCGAGCATCTGGAGATGCCTCCAGAGAGGTGGGTCAAGCTCGCCACCTACATGCTCTGAGACTCCGCCAAGAGGTGGTGGGATGTGATCTCACAAGTGGGTCAGCAGCATGCTATGACTTGGGAGGAGTTCCAGTGCGTGTTTTATGACTACTTCTACCCGGAGACCCTGAGGACCGATCGAGGCCGGGAGTTCATGAGCTTAGAGCAGGGTACTCTATCTGTCATGGAGTATTCCTCTCGTTTCACCGATCTGCAGCATTTTACACCCCTTCGGGATGGGAGTGGGGTGTTCATGGTGAGTAAGTTTGAGGATGGACTCAGGAGGGAGATTCGCTCACAGGTGAGCATCTTCCAACTGACTTCCATTACTTCCATCATCAACTAGGCACTGATTGCGAAGCACGATTTGAGTGACTCTAGAGCTGCAAGTCAGGGAAGTTCTGCTTCCAGAGCTAGCTTTCCTTCAGATGACAGCAAGAAGCGTCGTAGGGAGCCTACGCGCGGTGATTCGAGGAATCGAGACACATCATCAGGAAGCCAGGTGACAAGCTACCAGTGTGGCCGGATAGGGCACACGAGGCCACAGTGCCAGAGAGACCCCATGGAGTGCTGATCTTGCGGCAAGTTGGGTCAACTTCAGTGTTCTTTCCAGGTTTTCCCACAAGCAACAGGTGACAGGGGTTCTTCCATGACTCCTCATTTAGGATCAGCCCCACCAGTCACTCACCAGTCAGGGAACTAGAGTTCTTCTGGCCGTTCGGGCCGAGGTGGAGGTCCAGGCCATGGCAGTCATCCAGCAGTCCCTCAGCACCAACATGGAGGTTCAGCTCAGAGTGGTCAGCTAGGGGAGCAGGGCCGCGGTGCAAGCCAGTCCTTCACCGTGGAGCAGACTTATCATGAGTAGGATCTCGACCCTTCTACTATTCGAGGTACGATTTTAGTAGCCTCAATTTTCTCTTTATCCCTTTTCAATACCGGTGATACACATAGTTTTATCTCTGTTGCCGTTGTGGAGAGCCTTGGACTCTATATCTTTTCATCAGCCGACTCGTTGACACTAAACACACCTTTGGGAATTAGGACATCTAGTGTACGTCAGTGTAGAGAGTTCCCTCTTGAGGTTGTAGGGTATCACTTCTTATGGGATCTCTATGGCCTAGAGATGACAGGATATGATGTCATCCTTGGCATGGACTGGTTGATTCCCTACCGGGCAGTCGTCGACTTCTATCTCCACAGAGTCAGTTTCATTTCACCAGAAGGTGAATCTTTCCTTCATAGAGGCGAATGGGATGTTAAGGTGAGTCGGGTGGGACTCGAGCATCTTGGGCTAGGAGGGGTGATAGGCCAGATTGCTAGTCTTTATCTGGATGATTAGGGGACTCCACAGTTGGACTTTCCTCCAGTGGTGGATTGCTTCAGGGATGTCTTTCCAGAGGACTTTTCAGGTTTTTCTCCAGAGTGTGAGGTATACTTCTCTATTGAGCTCGTCCCAGGAGCGGAACTGGTGTCCATTACTCCATATATGATGGCCACACCTGAGTTGCAGGAGATCAAGAAGCGGTTGGAGGAGCTACAGGCTAAGGGTTTCGTTCGACCCAGTACTTCTCCTTGGGGTTCGCATGTTCTGTTTGCGAAGAAGGCAGACGGTACCCTTCATCTTTGTGTGGATTATCGGAAGCTTAACCAGTTTATGGTCAAGAACTGATATCCTTTGCGGAGGATTTATGACCTTTTAGATCAGCTTCGAGGAGACCGGGTGTTCTCGAAGATCTACTTGAGGTCCGGTTATCATTAGTTGCGTGTTAGACCATCAGATATACCTCTGACAGCCTTCAAGAGCGGGTTTGGTCTATACGAGTATACAGTCATGTCGTTCGGTCTCACGAACGCACCTGTAGTTTTCATGGCTCTGATGAACCGAGTGTTCCATCCTTACTTGTACTCCTTCATCGTGGTCTTCATGGATGATATCTTGGTGTACTCTCACACTTGACACGACCATGCCACACATCTTGAGATCATTCTGAGTACACTGAGAGAGCATCGACTTTATGATAAACTCTCGAAGTGCCACTTCTGGATAGATCAGATTCACTTATTGTGTCACGTCATCTCAGAGGCAGGAGTATCAGTGGACCTAGAGAAAGTGAGAGCTATAGTTTCCTGGGAGCAGCCGAAGAACATTTTTGAGGTACGGAGCTTCCTAGGGCTGGCTGGATACTACAGACGCTTCATTCAAGACTTTTCTCGTCTAGCAGCACCTTTGACAGGTCTGACCAAGAAGGGGGCGAAGTTCTTATGGTCAGATTCTTGTGAGTCAGCCTTTCAGGAGCTGAAGGGAAGGTTGACGTCAGCACTGATACTTGTCTTACCAAAGCCAAGAAAGAGCTACACTGTTTATTGTGATGCTTCGGGTATTGGGCTGGGATTTGTACTTATGTAGGGAGATGGAGTCATTGCGTACAGGTCTCGACAGTTGAGGCCAGATGAGAGGAACTACCCTACGCACGATCTGCAGTTGGCAGCTGTTGTTCATGCCTTGCACTGTTGGAGACACTATCTTCTGGGAGAGCACTTTGTGGTCTTCACTGACCACAAGAGTCTCAGGTATATTTTTACTCAGCATTATCTGAATCTGAGGCAGTGCAGGTGGGTCAAGTAACTTTAGTCTTTGGATTTCAAGCTTTCCTATACACCGGGAAAGGGAAATGTCGTGGCTGATGCTTTGAGCAGGAGAACTCAAATTCAAGAAGTTCAGGAGGCCAGTAGTGAGTGGAAGATGATGGATCTATTCTTTGAGATGCATCTGGAGGTGCACGACAGATGGGGACAGACTTTTCTATCTTCTGTAGCTGTTACCTCCATGTTACTTGATCGGGTACGGATGAGGTAGCTATCAGACTCAGAAGGCTTAGTCCTGCGGGAGAGTGTGTCAGGAGAGGACCATCTTCCTGGATGTACAGTGGGCGAGGATGAGATCTTGCGTTTCGAAGGACACGTATGGGTGCCAGCAGACATACGCGAGGAGCTGATGCGGGATTTCCATTCCTCAGTTTGGGCAGTTCATCCTGGCGTCACCAAGATGTATCGGGATCTTCATCGCCAGTACTGGTGGCTAGGTATGAAGAAGGGTGTGGCTGGTTTTGTCTTGAGGTGTTCTACTTGTCAGCAGGTGAAAGCAGAGAATCAACGTCCAGCAGGCCTTTTACAGCAGTTGCCCATTCCAGAGTGTAAGTGGAACGATGTTGCAATGGACTTCGTGACCGGGTTTCCGAGGTCACCTCGGGGAAACGATGCTATTTGGGTTGTCATCGATAGACTTACGAAGGTTGTTCATTTCTTGCCGATCAAGGAGACATTCAGTGTCGATGATCTGGGATGACTTTACATTAGAGAGATTGTGCGTCTGCACGGAGTTCCACGCTCTATTGTTTCAGACAGAGATGTGTGATTCACCTCTCGGTTCTGGCAGGGATTTCAGAAGGCCTTGGGTACACAGGTACTTTTGGGTACGGCATACCATCCCTATACTGATGTCCAGTCTAAGCGCACGATCCAGGTTCTTGAGGATATGCTCTGAACTTTCATCCTTGACTTTGGCGGTTCTTGGGAGAAGCATATTCCTCTGGTGGAGTTTTCTTACAACAATAGTTTCCAAGCGACCATCCAGATGAAGCTATACGATGATTTGTACGGTAGGCCATGTCGATCACCCTTATGCTGGCTGGAGGCAGGAGAGGCAGCTTTGCTGGGACCTCGTCTTATTCAGGAGACTTCAGAGTAGATAGAGCTGATTCGGAAGAGGATGGCTACAGCGCAGTCTCGGCAGAAGTCTTATGCTGATCAGTGGAGACGACCTCTGGAGTTCGAGGTCGGTGATTAGGTCTTCCTACGTGTCGCACCTAGGTTGGGACAGAAAATGATTCAGAGACAGGGTAAGCTCTAACCACGGTACGTCGGGTCGTTTGAGGTTTTGGAGAGAGTGGGGCCGGTTGAATATCAGTTGCAGCTACCTCAGAGGTATCATGCCATGCACGACGTCTTCCATGTCTCTCAGCTCCGATGCTACTTTTTAGACCCGTATCATGTCTTTCAGCCCGAGGAAGTCGAGCTTGAGGCGGATGCATCATTCGAGGAGCATCCTATCCGGATTTTCAATCGTAGTACGAAGGTTCTCCGTGGGCGGTCTGTTCCTCTGGTACGAGTGTCATCGCAGCACAGACGAGTACAGGAAGAGACCTGGGAGAGGGAGGCTGATGTTCGATCGTAGTGGCTGGAGCTGTTTGGGGTTTCTCTTTCTCCGCCTCATTAGGGAAATTCGGGGACAAATTTCTTTAAGGGGGGAAGTTTGTAAGAACCCGGATCTCTTTTCAGGTATGTTTTCCTTTTTCTGGAGTTTTTGATAAAAAATGAATTTTTTAGAAATTTCAGAAGTACACACCGTGTACTTTCTATGTACACGCCGTGTACTCTATTCCGGCATGAAGCCATGTGCTGGTCGTGTTCGGGCCACACACACGGTGTGTAAGGCTGAGGTGGAGGCCGGTTATTTCGGAGTACGGAAAAATTAGAAGTACACATCGTGTACTCTAAAAGTACATGTCGTGTACTTTCTTTTTTTCATGAAATGGACCGGGGTCACATCTAACCCTCATATTCACCTTCTTCTCCAGTTTTTTTCCATTTGAAGCAACCTGTACGGCCGGATCTTCGACAGACGACCGCCTTACCGTCTGTTCTCCGATTCGATCACGGTCAGTTGCGTTGGAAGCACAGCGGTGAGTTCTTCCATCTGCTTTAGCCTTGTTTCTTAATTTCCTCCTGGTTTCCAAGTTATCATGGGATGAACATTTTGTGAATTTTCTCAGATCTACGTCGTTCTAAGGGTAATCTGTCACTGAGGTTCACGTATATTGATCTCCTAGGATCAAGGTAGGTGGTTTGTGCCTTTCTGTAGAAAGTATTTGAGCATTTTGAGCAAATTAAACCAATACCCTTGAACAGGGTATTGTGTGTTTCTTTTTTTTCCCTTGTTTCTTGCCTTCTTTGCTTGATTGCTTTAGTAGAGGTTATTACATGTGATTAGAGTATTTGTTTGTGCTCAGTTTGCTTTTCCATGCTTGTTCTACCTGTTTGGCATTTTCCAGTTCCATGCCTAGTCGTAGAATAGTGGAACTATTGATTTATTTTACTGTGGAGCCTTAGTTGATATCCAAGTAGTTCTTGAGGTTTACTTGGATGATACACGTTCTCTGAGCATGTTTAGTTACTCAGGACTGTGAGAACCTAGAGTAGCAGACCAAAGGGAGAATTGACGGAAGGGCTTCTCCAGAGTGTCTTTTAAATCACGATGCGAGACCAAGTGGAGAATTGACGGAAGGGCTTCTCCAGAGAGTCTTTTATTTATGACACGGGATATAGGGGGAATTGACGTTGACTACTTCCCCAGAGAGCCTTTAGCACGATAAGAGACTATAGGGGGAATTGACAGTGAGTGATTCCCCAGAGAGTCTGCTTAATTATGTAGCTGAACCAGAGGGGTGAGACTGTGTGTGCCTCCCAGAGGGTTGCTAGTACTTGGAGGTTGAACCATAGGGGTTAGACTGTGAGAGATACCCAGAGGGTTACCTGTTTTCTTTTGTTGATGGCTGCTTACTTGTGTGCCTTACTTGTTTGAGCTATGGATTGTAGTTGTTTGTGCTTTTCTGTTTACTGCTTCTTGTTGAAGTACTGCCATGTATTCATTGACTGTTAGGAACAGATCTTTGGGTGATTGCCTACTGGGATTGTATCTCACACCCTGTTTGGGCCATGCTTTTGGGCCCAAGAAGACTATGTTGATGCAGATATAGATAAGGGAAAGATTCCTTCTACTTCAGGATCTTGATTGCGCTGGGAGCTGGGGAGCATGGGACAGATCCGTGGCTCGCGATGCTGAGGAGCTTACTTTTTTTTCTTTTTCACTTGGTTTCAGTTGTATTTCAGCACGTTGTTGTGTTTTCTGTTTTCCTTAGATACTTGTACCATCTGCATCTTTGTCATCATAGTTATATATCTACATTGCTTCCTCTATTTGTTTTTTGCCGTTATGCATGTTGTTATTGCTTCCGCTGTTTATTGTTGTTTTTTTACCTTGTGTACCATACCGAATGAGGGCATAGTTTCCCCACCGACTCACCTAGGCCCTCGCTTCTAGTTGGCGACCTATGGCATTCGGGGAAACATACTTGAGGTCATGTGGCGAACCGGGTACAGGGCACCAGTGGAGGGGCTCCGGACTCGGGACGTTACACCAAGAGACCACTGAGTAGGTCTAGTTGATTTAGAAGATAATGTCTTTTGCACAGTCTTGGTATAAATATTATGTTGATCGATGGAGATGACATATGGAGTTTGTAGTAAGTGATTAGGTTTTATTACATGTTTCACTGAGGTTGGGACACATTAGGATTAGGAGACCGAGGAAGCTTTCACCAAGATACATCAGGCCATTAGAGATTTTGGAGGGAGTTGGGGTTGTTGCCTATTAGTTTTAGTTACCTTAGAGCTACAAGTCTATGGACAATTTCATTCTTGTTTCTCAGCTATGAAACTGCTTTTCAGACCCATCTCATGTTTTCCATCTTGAGGAGTTTGAGTTTGAGGTGGATACTTGTTTATAGAGAACACTATTTGGATTGTGGATCCCTGCACGAAGGTTCTCCATGGCTAATCTTCTCTTATAGTATAGGTGATTTGGCAGCATGGGTGAGTATAGGATGAGACATGGGGGAGGGAGGCCGATGTACGATCATAGTGGCCAGTGTTGATTGATGTTCCTTCATCACCACCCTTAGAATGGAAATTTGCAGATGAATTGATCTAAGGGGGGAATTTTGTAAGAACACTGATCTTCATTTCAAATATGGATCTTGAATTTGGGTTATTTCTGAGAAAAATTGAAGAAATTGAAATTTCATAAGTAAAGGTCTTGTACTTAATAGTGTACATCATGTTCTTAGGTACCACGTTCTGGCTATTTGATGGCTAAGTATATGGTCGTGTGGTGACCTGGAAAACAGCCTAAAATAGGGGGAGTTTGAGGCCAATACATAGGGTGTACATTAAATGAAAATTCCATGTACTTTTCTTTTTAATTGATAAATTGGGGTGGCGTCAGATCTAATGTCCAAAACATATTTCTTATCCCCTTGGATCATACAGAAGAGTGATAGAACAACTACGAACTTCAAACCCCTCCTGACTCTACATCCAAGCTCCGATTAAGACTTCATTAGGTGCATTGGAATCCCAATGGTGAGTTCCCAATTCCCCTAGAGCCACTCTTCCTGATTTCAGCTCTCTCGTGATTATTTCAAGGTTTAAATTTTATTACCTTTTAGAGATCTATGATATTCTAGGCTAATTCAAGGGTCGACGTTCAAGAGTGTTGATTTTACGACATCAAGGTAGGTGTTTTGTGCCTTTTTTATTGTCTTTTGATTATATATGCTAAAAGTGTTGTGTAACCACATTTGGGGTCTTGTGTGTTTGGAATTATACCCTGTTTATTACCTATTATGGTTGGGTAGATTGATAAAAGGGTATTTTCTGAGGCATTAGGTTATATACCCTAATTATAATACCCTATTGGTGTGTTTAACTTGTTGACTATTTTTTAGCTATTTGGTTTAAGATGCTTGTTAATATTATCATGTTTTTCATGCCTTTATATTAGGATGGAGTAGATGATTATATGAGATACATGTGACATACATTTTAAAAGTTTGATCATGGGTAATTAGATTGTGAGAGCTTCCAATGGTAGGGTCACCTATGTATGTTTTTTTGTTATGATGACCTAGAGGTATTGACTATGAGATATTTTAGGTGGACATAGACCAGAGGTGTAAGACTGTGAGAGCTACCCAGAGGGTTGTTATTAGATGAATTAATGTTATGTTAACCAAGGGATGTTGACTGTGGGATGTACCCAGGTGTTTTTTTGTAAATGATTAGTGATATGTTAGACCAGAGGGGATAGACTATGAGAGTTACCCAGAGGGTCCTTACTAAATGAATTGTTGTTATGTTAGACCAGGGGGATTAGACTATGAGAACTTCCCAAAAGGGTAATTATTAAATAATTGAATGATGGTGATGAGTCTGCCAAGCCACAACACAAGATTATACTTGGTTTAACTTGATTGTTTAGATGGTCTTCTCAGACGTCTTTTTGTTATTATTACACAGGGGATATAGAACTTAGGCTAGATCCCAAGGTCTACATGATTTAACTAATGAATAATAAATGTAAATGAATGTAATTTAAAACTATCATATTTTTACTTTTGAGTATTTCCTATTTTATTACTTCATTTCTTCATATTACCTTCTATATATATATATTCACTGACAATTAGGAATAGATATTTTGGTGGTTTCCTACTATGATTTGTCTAACACCATTTTTTGGTCATGCTTTGGGACCCAAATGGATTATATGGTTGCATGTATAGATAAGGGAAAGAACCCGTCTTCATCAGGTACTTGATTTTTGTTGGAGATGGAGAGAACGAGACCAAGTTGAGGGTTGCAATGCTGTTGGAGTTTACTGCTTTTTTGTACTTTGGTTTCAGTATTTTATTTCCAGAAATTTTCCTTTTTTAGCTATTTTCCTAGACACTTGTGACACGCAACATTTATATATGCTCATGTTGTTAAATTTCTATTAGTATTCCTCCTTTTACATTTTTTGTATGGTATTACTTATTCCTCTTTTGTTTCATATTTATATTCTACTTTGTATACTCAGCTAAGGAGGGCATTGTTTCCCTCAATGAATTACCTTATCCCTCACTGCTAGTCGACATCCTCTAGTGTTTTGGGAAATGTTCTTGAGATTATGTGACCAGCCGAGTTCGGGGCACCTTTAGGTAGCACCCGGATCAGGTAGGTTACACCAATAACAAAACCATGATTTATACAGTTATGATAACTGACATAACTTTTTTTTCTAAATATAAAATTTTATAATTGAAAAGTAACTATCATATTCACTTAAATTATTATTTTTCAACAAAATATAGCATAAATATCTATATGGACTTCTCATTTAATCTTTCTAATGAGAAAATATTGGATCAACTCCATAATATATCAAATACCCCATATTGTGAATGAAAATCACCATGTAATATCAGTGGGAATATCTTCGATAGTTAAACCAAGTATTTCCCACTTAGTCAGCATGTAATTTTAGGAATCTATATCACATAATATTTTGATAAATAATTTAAATTCATACAATATATAATTCCCAAAAACATAAACAACTGATCATTACTGAATTTATTAGAGGGGTTTGAATTTATTATTATTCAAGGATAGTTTTACTTTATATTTTTAGAGAATTAGTAAAAAAATATTATATATCAAACCCGTAAAATATTAAGTAGACACTTCCACTTGATTTTAATTTTATTTAACATAAATAAGATCCTTAAATTTATACTCATATTTTTCTCAAAAAATGAATAATAGTGAAAATTTAATTATTTATTCCAGAATATCCAAAAAAAATTCATATATCCATTACTGGTGTCCTAGGGAAAGGAAATTATGGTAAATGGTGATTTTACATACATAATAAATTAAATCCTTCAAAAAAAGATATCTTAGAATAAATAAAAATATATAATATGGAAAAGATAAAAAATAATCAATAATGTCAGATTACTAGTATCGTAAAAGATAAATGTATTTGTATAATACATATCAATATAAATAGTCACATGGGTTATCATTCCAAGACATCATATATAAATCTGTCAAGAGTATTCCAAATAACCAAACAAGTTTTCCATAAAATACATTCTAATGCCTAGAGGAGCTATAAATATCCCTAATCATCACTTTATATTCCTAATGCATTGATAAAATGAAATAAATGAACAAAAAATCAATATATCATCACCATAAACATTCAAATTGAAAACTATAATTATAAATGTTAATATTTAACCAATCGATAAATAGAACAATATGACCACAAGTCATCCAGATAAATAATGTGGATGGGATCATCAGATTATATCTGTAGTAAATCATGGGAATTATAAAAGGATAGTGATATAGTTAAAAAAATATGTAAAAAAATATTCAATACATTCTTTGAATTGATGAGAAAAAAAAAACAATTTCAATTAAAAAAATTAATTAAAATTTCAAAAATATTGAGAATATGATTTAATTTAAAAATATCATTGAAAAAAATTAATGTAATATTTAATGAAAATAATAGTTATAATAGTTGGAAAAAACATTCATCTGTTAAACATCATAATAAAGGTTTCATTCACACTATTGAAAAAAAAATCTACCACATTTAGAAAATGAAAACATTATTCCTCTTAAAACATTGTATATAAAGTTATATATAGTTGAAAATGGATTTAAAAAATAATTAGATAATAGAAAAATCATTCTATAAAACATAAAAGTAATCATTAACATAGGGGAGAAATATACCTGACCAAAATGAGAAATAAGGTATGTTTTTCATAAAAATATTTTTCCAACTCATTTTGAGTAATAAAGAGAGGAAAAGGAAATTAAAACATATAAAATCCATATATAACTAAATGATAAGAAAATTTATGAAATTTAATTAAGGTGGTATAGATATTATTTTTCAATTGAAGTTTAAACATAAATAATCCCAAATAAAAATGATATTTTAGAATAAACCCTTACATATTTATTAACTATTCAATAACAAACCGTTATAATAAAAAACATTAATTTAAACTTTAAATACAATGAATAAATAATAATTTAGGATATAATACTTCAAAGGGAAAATAAGTACACTATAAAAATTAAATTCAATGTATAATATTATATAAGACTTAAGGGACTATAATTTTTATGAAAACCCATTACCTTATGTCCAAATTTCAAAAGATGTAAATTATCTTCTATATAAAAACATATATCATAAATCCCTAAGATTTTAAATGAAGACTATATTTGATAATTTATAAAACAAGAAACACCAATAATAAACTAAAAAACAAAATTTTTTATTTAAATATGAAATTTATGACCAATCTCTTAAATTAAAGGGAATTATAGTGATAACTATATTAGGAAAATATGTATAATTTTTTTTAAAAAGTATTTATTAATAATAAATAAGTATTTAAGTTTTAGTAAAATCATATTATACTTCAAAAATATGTTTCCATTGAAAATGATTTTTATTTGTTTTCTTTAGAATATAACTTGTACCTCGCCCGTGCATACGCATGATGCCATAATTCAAATCTAATTTTCAAAAGTGTATTAAAAATTTGAGTTATTAATTATAATAATTAGTTAAAAATATGTTAAATTTACTTTTTATAGTAATAGATAATATTGAAAAGAAATGAAAAACATAACATCAATCAGAAAATATATATGAAAAATAATGAAAATAAAAAAACATGATCTAAAAAGATACATAGAAAATTAAGATGTATTATTCAGTATGTATAAAAAAGAATTAAACTTTATTTTCACCATAGAGAAATAAAAAACATGATGTAGTATACATTTGTAATTAGAAATTGTACAAATTAACATTGAATCATTAAAATTGAAATTATGATAGTTACTTATTATATATTGTTTTGAAATCAAGGAAAAATTAAACATGTCAATAGAGAATGTTTTCTTTATAAAAACATGGGTAACAACAGTAACATTGGGTACATTTTTTGGAGTATGTGTGATACACCTCATAATGACACAGTGTGAGGAAAATAACTATTATTAATATCCTTATAGAAGTGACCTTTGTCATTGTTACAATCCTAACATCAACATTTATCAGTAGAAAGTATAAAAATATGCTCCACATCCTAAAGAATGCAATTTGTAAAATTTAATGACTGCAAAGTGGTTTAATGAAATGCTGCCATCATTGCTACAATCCTCACATAGTTGCTGCAATTCTCACATCCCAATGACTGGAAAATAGTATCGTGCAACAATATATCTCATAAAAAAGAAATATTAAAATATTATCATTGTATATTCATTTAATAAATAAAATCAATCATTCATTCTAATAATGTGTAGATGCGATTTTTTTGTATAATTAATGAAAGAATCATTTTTTAAAGGATGTGTGAAAATATAAAACAAAATTTATAATTCAAAATTTAATTTAACACCAACAACGAATAGAATCATCAAAAAAGAAAAAATTATAGTAGTCATTTTCTAAAAAAAACTATTCAGTGAGATCATGTTTAAGAGGTAGGATAACTCATTTATTTTTCCAATTTAAGAAAATAAACATGTGGTTGAAATTAACCATAACCTTTAAGTTATACAAGATAGAATAAAATAAATAAACTTAAAAAGAGGTAAAATATTTTTATATCATCATAAAGATCAATATTTGATTATAAAATTGCAACAAAATATTATATTCTACAATTTCACCCTATTATGTAGCATGACTATAATATATTATCCACACACTATTATGTTTCATGATTAAAAGTTTGGATCCAACTGGACAAGAATTAGACACAATAATGTAATTCAATGGAATATTTGTGGATTTTTATCAAACGTAATCACAATAGAAACTCACATAATTCTATATGAAATGAATGAGAATTTATTTCCACTATGGAGAAAAAATAAAACATTAAGTATAAAACATTTAAAATAATAAAAATTAATAATACACATTGAAACAGGTTAATTGAAATTATGACTAACATAACAGATATTTTTTTGAAACAAAATAAACTAAACATAAATATTTTACAGCAGTATATGATTTATACAACAATTGTGAAATCTGAAATAGAAACATCTGTTAACTGGGTAAATTGTAGAGGTCAGAATTACATACAAATATTCATCCATCTTGCATGAAGCCTTCTATAAGTGTGCATATATACTGAAATGGATGAAGACTTCTGAATGAAGTTTCATAGTAATAAAGCACCATGCAGCTGTTTAATGCACCTGATAAAAAAGATACTAAAAAATTTGCAGTGTATCACCTATACTAATCAGAAAAGATAATTTTGTGTTATATTTATTATACCTGGTTACTTGTAACCAGTAATAACATTTGAGTTAAAAGTTGATTTAAATTTTTATAAGCTAATTTAAAAAGTACAGGTGAAATAAGGTTTTTTTATACCCTGAAGATGAGCCACTTAATGTCAGTCAATTTTGTCGGTCTTCTTGTTTATATTTTCCTATAATTGGGAATGAATTTCCTTGGAATGGCTTGTTGATATTGTATCATCTCAAGACATTTTAACTATTCATTAGACCACATCATCATCATCAAACCCATCAACATATTTTTCTTAATAAATAAATAACATCAATCACAATGTTGCCATAAATTTTTACGAATGTAATAATTAGAGAAGAATTAATGATGTTTAAGAATTTCCAGTTGAGAAGAAAAAATTGCACAGTGTTTTAATCATAATGTAAATGGAACTGGAAAAAATAATTATTTTTTACTCCAATGATATAATTAAAAAAGACAATGAAGGAAGAAAACATGTACCTGAGTAGATGATACATTTGTATTTTTTGAAGAAAATCCATTTTCACTATTGTAGCTAACTTTTAATCATCATGCACTATGAAAATAATAGAATCAATGAGGTTTTAAAATTACCTTTCTATTGCATCACAAAATTCTAATCATTATTTTTCATCCATTTAGTTTCTATTTTCCTTCATACGGGGATGCAGTTCATTGGCATGGATTTTTTTCCTCAAAATATCATGACATTGTAACCTTACGTTTCACCACATCGTCAACATCAAACACACTCAACATATTCTCCTATATAAATAAATGAATTTAATTAATAAGTATCAAATAATAGTTACAAATTAAATCATTGAGGCATAAATTTGATAGTAAGCGGTTGAAAATTGAGAAGAAATAAAATGTATGTTATAATCATTGAGAAAATGATAATGACATAAAGAAATGTAGTATTGTTAGTTCAAATGATTTCACAAAAATATCCATCAATGAAGATAAGAAACATATACGTGAGTAGATGAAATATTTCAAGACATTGTAACAAACCCAATGCCAGTGTTGAAACTAAATCCTAAAAATCCGGTGCTTTGACGATGCAAGTATAAAATAAATCGGTTATTTATCATGCAAATAAAGAATATGAAAAATAGAACTATTTAAATGTATTCTTGGTGGAATCATGAATTGTGATCCAATGATTAACCCTGACCTGATAAATACAGAATACAAAGTATTATAAATAATAGTTTATTCAGAATTCATCAATGAAATAGATATTTTGAAACATTAAACCTGCACATGTGAAATCAGGGAACATGATACCTATTTTTGAATCTTTTCACTGTAAGAAAATAAAGAAAAATGTAGCTATTTTTGATATACCAGAAGTGATGTTAGAAGACATGATTTTTAAACTCTCATCCCCTAAAATAATTACCATATTTTCGGTGGTAGTCCCAATAAATTGTATTGGATTTGAGTGATGTAGATGTCCAATAATTTCTATAACATATAGGAATAATTTTAAAAACCCTGGAAAAGCATAAGAACTTTATGAAAGACAATATCAATTCTAATAATGTAATGTATGTGATGGAGAATGCAAAAACCTAAAAGTATGTCTTGGGAGATGTATTTGTGTAGAATGTATTTTTAAAAAACATGAATTAAAGACTAGTTGAGTAATCATATAATGTTGGAAATTATATTGGTAAAGAAATATACCTGTTAAATATTGTCATAGAACCTGTTTTTGAATAATGTATTCCTCTATGCATGTTTCCAGTTGTTAGTATTATTTCAGTTATAGGAGTAGAAGACAACTCAGTATCATTATATGTAATATAACAAATTCCAAAAGATGAAAATGTAATTCTGGTACTAATATAGTCATATGCTGTGAAAGAATGATAAACAACAGTACAATTTAAAGTAAAGAAAATACATAACTGACTATTTGGAAATTGAATAAACAGTTCAAAATATGAAGATCAGCATGAATATTTTTAAAATGGATATGGTTTAATATATCAGATTCAATATAGTAATTTTGAAAAATAAGGTTTTTTATATTGAAAATACAGCTCAATTAACTCATTGAATCATTACATGTATGTATAGTTAAAAATATACTATTATCAGTGAAAAAAATAAGGGATTTCTCTTTGATAAAATCAAAAAAGCATTGTGAGAAGATGGGGAAGTTAGAGAAATGGTTTTTATCAGGGGATTAAACCATTTCTTGTTCTGCTACAAATGTTTTCAAGGAAAACATAAACTAAAAAAAAGAAAAAATAGTTGAATAGAGTAAATTTATACAAAATATAAAAAATATAATTCTTCTCTCTACACATATTCACCAACAGGCTTATCATATACCATGTTCTTCA
This sequence comes from Viscum album, assembly GCA_963277665.1. NCBI lineage: Eukaryota > Viridiplantae > Streptophyta > Magnoliopsida > Santalales > Viscaceae > Viscum > Viscum album. The sequence goes on from OY728136.1 coordinate 1,480,069,817, forward strand.
TAAAAATACATTGTAACACATGTTCCAGTTCATCAAAGGTGTAAAAATTATTTCCTATACTTACCATGGGAGATTTAAAAATTATAAAATATCTTAAGCAATGTATCAAAAGAATTAACCATGCCCTAAACACTATTATGCGGTGGTAACTCTCATATACCTAAATCTTAAATCTTCTCACGAATTCCAATTATAAAAATATCACACCAATCTAAGCATGGAAAAGTGTTCTTGATGCAACCTCAAATTAAAAAAGGGAAAATCGTATCACCTGGTCATCGAGAGAAGAAAATATATTATTCATTTCTCTAATTATCAACATTGTTATGAAGTGAACCCCTCAAGAATGTTCATTTCTAACCCATAAATGACACATGCAATAACTACCAACACATATTTAGTACATACTTATCCAAGATGAGAATCATTAACATATGAATGCATATATATTTTGTGGGGAAAATAAAATACACAAGGAGTGTGTTCTAGTTCTTGGGTGAATATTGGAGTAGAGTAGAGAAAAACCTAGGGTTTTAAAAAACCATCTAAGCCGGTATACTGAAAATTCATAGATAAGATAATAATAATCCAAAAATGTTTGTTAAATGGCCAACATAGATCAATATACACAAATATTTCAAAATTTTGAAACAAATATTGCACAAAGAAGACAAATTATATAATAATTTCTTGAATGGACCATTATATGTTGTGAAACTAACCTTCAAAGGACTATTGTCGGTTGTAAAACTGATCCTGGAAAATATTTTAGCCAAATAGGAAAACCCCTATACTCTGTAAATAAATAAAAAATAATCAATATTTTTGAATGAAAACTCATTAATATATTGTACATACTAAAAACCGTCAAAATTACCCAAAATTTCGTTGGGCACAGACATAAGGCCCGATTCTGAGATGAATTTCTAGAACTGATTCCTTATCCAGCTTGACGAAGCTAACCAAATAATATCTCCCTTCTAAATAGTATTTCTTGCAAAGAAAACAAACAACATTTTAAACAAATATACATATCAAAAGGTACATGAAACACTAATTTCCTGGAATATACAGAATAATGCATCAAAAAAATATTGATGTCAAACAACAAAATAATAAATGAAACCCTTGTACTTTGTAAAGAAATAAAAAACAATCAATGTTTTTGAATACAAATTCATTAATATATTGTATATACTAAAAACCATCAAAATTACCCAAAATTTCATTGGGCACATACATAAGGTCCGATTCTAAGATGAATGTCTAGACCTGATTGCTTTTCCAGATTGAAAAATCTGACCAAATAATATCTCCATTCTAAACAGTATTGTTTGCAAATAAAACAGACAACAGTTGAAACAAATATACATATCAAAAGGTACATGAAGCACTAATTTTCTGTAATATATCAAATAATGTATCAAACAAATATTTATGTTAAACAACAAAACAATAAATTAAACCCTTGTACTTCATAAAGAAATAAAAAACAAACAATTTTTTTGAATGGAAACTCATTAATATATTGTACATACTAAAAACCGTCTAAATTACCCAAAATGTCATTGGGCACAGACATAAGGCCCGATTCTGAGATGAATGTCTAGACCTGATTGCTTCTCTAGCTTGAAGAATCTGACCAAATAATATCTCCCTTCTAAATAGTATTTCTTGCAAAGAAAATAGACAACAGTTGAAACAAATATAGATATCAAATGGTACATAAAACACTAATTTCCTGGAAGATACAGAATAATGTATCAAACAAATATTGATGTCAAACAAAAAAACAGTAAATGAAAAATTATGAAAATGTAAATATAAATAATATTTAGATTCAATTACCTTGACTCATTGATACCATTACATTGTAAAGTAGGAGATGGTGATAAAGATACATGAATCTAAGTAGATATGTAAATTCATTCAACACTATTTTCATTATCATGTAACATAGATTAAAAGTAAATAATGAGAATAATACTTCATTTGGAAGAACTTCCATCAAATAATATAAAGGTACTTACTTCGTGAGGATAATTGTAGAAGCAGAAGAAGTTAGCAATAAATAATGGCTGGTTGTATACACGTGTTGACAGAGTCAGCAACCTAGGTGAAGAGAAAGATCTGGTGGGTTTTAAGAGAAAGAATATAGATGCGCATATATATGCAGGTACCCAGATACTCACACTATAGATCTTGATGGGTAAGGAAACCCTCAAATGAAGGGAATATCAAAGAATTCTTCGGATTTTCGAGTAGTAATGTGAGATGGCGATGTAAATCTAGCAAGTTGAGACAATTGCAGGGGGTCGCGACGGATCCGTGATTCTGAATAGATGATGATGATTGAAGAGGAAACCAAGATGGAAGAGGGATCCAAGATTTTGGATGGAGGAGTGATCTACGATTAAAGATGAAACCTAAATGGAGGTGATCTACAATTAAAGATTGATCTGTGATTCTGGAAGGAGATGATTGAAGAGTGGTCTAAGATTGAAGAGGAAACCTAGCTGGAGGTGAGTTCGGATGGAACATGGGAGTGAGGACTTCACGTTCAGGGGTTCCATGATAATGGTGGTAGGTTTGAAAAAAAAATATGTGATGTGGCTGCATGCTAGGGGGACACAGTAGCTGAAGAATGCCAGCTTTAGAGTAGATAATAGATAGATTTCATTAAAATGCTTAAAAACTGGAAAATTTTGGTATACCAAACATGTTAATCTAGTTCAATTTAAGCTAGCATAAAATAAAAAAATACCAACAGAAATGTGAGCATTTAATATTGAAGATAAAAAATTAAACCTTGCTCTTTGAAAAAAAGAACAATAGGAATTGAACATTTATGCATAGGAAAAAACAACCAAAACAACTCATACCTGCTCATCGAATTCAAATTCAAGTAATATCATGTAAAACTCAATAATCACATGATTATAGATGTATCATTAACCCCTTGAGTTCTAAACAATATAAAATTGATGAGTTCTTAACCATAAATCAAATCAAGATGAAGAATTAGTTGGTAAAAAAACAACAGGATCAAACCTCCTTGAGCCATAAATTAGATGTCTCTTATGATTATCCTCTTCCATGCTTGCAAATCAAATACATTCATTCCATAATCCCTTGTACAGTCATCAAGATTTATCTTCTTCACTACGTGAGAATGATAAAAATTAATGTATAGTTAATATGATAATTGCATGTGGATGTAGAAACTAACATTGTTATTTATAGTGAAGGATTTCAAGGTACCAACTTCAACTGAACCAACACTATCCCATGCAAAAACTTGTTCTTCGATGAGAACCCGTCTTCTAAAATCAATAGGGTCCACACATATGTTACCACAGAAAGTAAAAAATCCTAGTAAGTAGACATCTGAGACAAACGAATAAAAAATCCAGTATGAATTTACGCATAAAACCAAGATCAAATCGATGAGAGGTTTCTACCAAAAAAATCTCAAACTAATGTTCAGTCTAGAAGATTGAACGAGCATATATAGGAAGTAGTGATATTCGCAATTAAATTTCTGGGTACCTATTTCATTTGATCCGATACCTTCCCATAAAAATACTTATTTCCTAATGAGAACCCAACTCCTTAAATCAAAAGAATTCACACATTAGAAGACAAAAAAAACAATATCATTATTTTTACATAAGTGGTCCTACAATGAGACACAATTCCATTAATAAATTGAAGATGGTTTTATAGTAATGGCCATTTATACACCTACACTGATTCTACTGCTCAAAGTATTTTCTAGATCAATGCAGCTTCCTCATCTGGAATCGATCTCTACATATCACTATAAAAATTCATGAGACTAATAGCTCCAAAATTTTAAACATGAAAACCCTTTCTATTAACTGGAATTTATCGTAATGATTCCCAAGAATAATCTTCAAAAATAGTGGCTGCAACCAAATAAATTGATCACAAAAAACCAGTGAAATGACTTAAGGAAATCATCTTAAATCCTTTATAGTGTAAGAAAATCATAATAAATAACCAGTTAAGATCCTAAAAATTCTCAAAAAAATGAAATACATTCATGGATATAGAACCAAAGAATCAAAATCAATGTAGAAGAAGATGCAGATAGTCCAGTGGGTTACTTCAGATGAGATGCCAGCTGATAGGGAAGGAGGGATACCTTAAAGCAGCCCGATATAACCAAGGAGATAAAATGAACGCTATATTATGATATAGTTCATTAGTTAAAAGAGACTATTTTAAAGATAATAATCCTACCTAGGGTTTTTTTAGGAAGCATGGAAGAGGCGAAGGTGGAGCAAGCTTTAGCGGAGCCGGCGGATGTGGAGGATCCTAAGGTGGTGGAGGACAAGCTGGGAATTGGAAACCAAAGCTAGGAGTAGTCCCTAAATCCCTAATGGGAGCGGTGTGGTTTGGAGGGGAGAATCAGGAAGGGAGTGGGAGAGGAGATTCATGGAGAGGAGCGGAAAATGTAAGGGATTCGGAGAGGGGAGCTGAAACCCTAGAGCCGGAATAGGCGATTCAGGGATGGAATTCAGGGGAGGGAAGGAGAAGATGAGGTAAACCCCGATGATGTGCGGGGGAATATGATACACGTTCGAGGGAAGCCTGAAATTAGAGGGAGGATAACATTTACTGAGGTGACGTGGTAGCATATGCAGGTGACACGTAAGATGGAAGAAGCCAAGTTTAGTATAGATAATAGATATAATTAATTTTTAAAATTTTAAAAAATTTATTTTATTAAATGAAATAAATTTTTGAAATCAGCGTATAAAAATTAGCTTAGTGTTTTTTTTGGATTTTTTTAAAAATATTGATATTAAAATGAATATTTAAACATATTTTTTTGAACAAAAAATATATTTTTGTTTCAAAATTTAGATTTTTCCTTTTAAAAAAAATAAAAGTAAAATTAGTTTGATTAATATTATGAATAGTACAGTTAATTTAATTGGAATCAATTTATCATTTAATGTTGTATAAAAACATTTTTATACTTAAAAAAGAATTAGTTTGAGAAACTATTTTACATTTTTTTAATTTTAATCACAAATTAATTTCTTCAAATTATTTTCAATGAACCATAAATAATTGATCCCATATATGGAATCATGGGTTCTAAATTTTGTAAATAGGACTCTTTTATTTACGGTCATTATGAATAGAAACAATAAGAAATTATTGTCACTAGAGTATGGGAAAATTTGTTAATTAAAGTTAAAAAAATATTAGGCATTAAAATTAAACCCAACACTTGAATTATTTTCATCGGATCATAATATTTCTCCAATAATCATCCAAAATTAAAAAATATGAACTTTTTTTATTTTTATTTGATTTTTACCTTTTGAAAATTTAACAAGGGATTAAAAAAATGTCAACAAAAATTGTATCTATAATATTTTATGGTTGGGAAAATATTAACTATCATCTGTTTAAAATATTTATTTCATATATAAATTGGTTTTCTAATATGGTAATTTATTTTTTAAATTTAGTAATTAAATATTTACCCAAAATTTTTTCTCACCTTCTGTATAAGATTTATTTAATTAATATAAAAATAAATTAAATGATTTTAAAAATTAAAAAAAAAACTAAAAAATTTTGAAATAATCATTGTGTTACATTATTTTTTATAGAAATTTAACATTATGGTAATATTTTGAATGATTATATTCTAATTATCTATTTTCATTGATGTATTTAAATACTTATTAAAATAATAGTTCTAAAATGAAATTATAAATATTTTATAAAAATGAAAATTATTTTAATTTATTTAAAATTCATAAAAATATTATTTTAGTCCAAATTAAAATAATTTGGTTAAAAATGATAAATGGTTTATTTATGGGGTTTTTAAAATTTATAGTAATATTTTTTAAAACTTGAAAGGTTGAAATCATTCATACTCTGGTAAATGAAAAAAGCGTTAATTAGGTTGAAAACTAAAAGGTAAGAGTAACAACATAAAAAACATGTAAAACAAATATCTAATTATAGTATTTACATCGATAATAGTACTATATTATAAATATATTAGTTGGGATCCATTTTATTATGAAATTTTATTATATTAATTTAATACTTTACAAAACTCCAAAAGCGTCCCTCCCCTTACTTATAAAAGGGAAATTCCTCTCCTCTTTTCCAAAAACATAAAAACTCTTTTGGTTCAACCAATAAATTCCATAATTAAATCCTTAAATATTTTCAAAGTTCCTATAGTAATTGTTTCTATTTGAAAACCAATCAATGAATTCCTAAATTATAATTCCGAAGATGTTTTTGGTAGAAGATGTTTTCGGTAGAAGATGTTTTCGGTAGAAGATATGTTATTTGTAATTGATCATTTTTTCTATTTTTTCTTCCACCCCCATTACATGTTACTCAACCAATGAAATATAATAATTTTAGTATTTGTTATATACTGATATATTTTTATGTTCATTACATTATATGCATCTATCTCCACTTCAATCAAATAGGAAATGAATCCATTGTTTGTGTCCACAGCGGACTACACATCGTGAACCGACGTAATTCATTTTCTATCACCACCTATCACAGATGAATATAATGATGGATTTAATATATATATATATATATATATATATATTATAAATAAAAAATTTATTATTTTATAAAATTAATATGTCACATATTTTATTTCCTTCCCTTTCACAAAAAAATCATAACACTATTCATCTGTATGTTTGGACTACAACCTCTATGAAGTGATGCCCATTGTTTACACCACTGTGTCACATTAATTTTATATATAAGTTAATTTAATGAAATAATAGATTATTTATGATTTTATTACCATTATTTAAATAAAAAATATTACTTACCTTTTTTATTATGATTATTTAAAAATTGGAAACATTTCTCAGGAGTAACTACATCCTACTGTCTCTAGCATTGTACCATAGTAATTTTTTTAAGAATTTATATTTAACGTTTTTTAAAACAATAGTTGATCTAGAAAAATGATATATTTTTCAAGATTATTATTATTGAGATGATTAAATTATAAATAGTTTGACCATATTCATCCAACTGAATTCATTTTGGAATTAAGAGTCGAATATCATCAAAGTGTATGTTATGAAATTAATTGAAAAAGTAAATTAATATAACATGGTAACAAAAAAATAAAATTAATTGTAAAATAGAAAATAGGTTATTAAGAATGTAAATTATTAAAATAATTTTATAATTTTGAACCTTAAGTAAGGGATTTTCATCTCAATTTCAACTACATTAGGACTTATTTGGTTTTATGAACAAAATTACTTTTATATGGTGTATATAGTTAAATTTTTATGCATATTACATGGAATAAATTTATTAATTTTTTTAATGATTAAATTAAACATTCAATTTCAAGAGGTATGTTTAAAATAAAATATGTTCTTATTTCACTTTTTGATCGGGTATTTTTTTTCCATGTTCATATTTTTCAAAATTATTTTACAAAAGTCCATTTTATGACTCGAAAATATCTTAAGAAACTTTTAAGTTGTCCATAACTATTTATATGGTTTTAAATTAATTATTATAATTTTTCCTCAAACTTTTCATTTTCATATTTTTTGTATAAAAAGTAAAAAGTAATGATCAATTTTTAATGTATGCAGTGCCAATGGATGTTCCGTACCTGAAAAAAAAATTATGCCCTTTATCTTCTTATATAGGTTTTCCATGATTTTAGAAAATAATTATTATTTAACATAAATTTTAAAATTTTCACTTCCATTTTCATATATTCTTTAAAATAATATATTTTACTATAAAATATAACTTTTTGATGGTAATCTCACATATATTGATTAGTTAATAGACATTAAATTTCCCTTAAAACATTCACTTTCTTCGGATAATTGGAAATTACATTACTATTAAATATACATATTCAATGTATCATAGATATACATATTGTTTAAATTATATATCACTTATATATATTGTGTTTTACTTTGAATGTTGTTTAATTAAATAGGGAAAACATTGAAAAATTCATTTTCATTACTAAATAAGGATAATTGTGAATAATACATGTCTTTTTAGTTAAATTTATAATTAAATATTTTAGTAATACAGTGATGGATGAGTCCAAGTTATAGATATCTTCTTGATTCATCGATAGGTACCATGAGACAATTCGGGAAGATATTTTTAAATTTGATTTTGATGTATATCTACCCATTGATTAAACTGTCTTGGAAAAAGGCTTTGACGATATAGATATCCTGATATCTTAAATCATGATGTACAATTTTTAAAATTTCCATCATTAAGAATAAATATATTATTATCCATGAGGTTACTACATTAATGTTATCTATGGTTTCATTTTATGTTTAATTTATTGACTAAATGGTATGTTTTTTCAGTTAATTACCTTATCACATTTATTCATATTTATTGATTCAAGATAGATTTTTATGTATGTCACTCTTTGCTGAGGATCTGAGGTTGTACTTATTTTTTTTCCACTACATTTAAATAATGATATTATGAATAATATCAAATGTTGAAAAATATTATCTTTCTATTCATTTTATACTTCCAATTTAATATGGTAATCAGGTATGCATCTATATTTCTAAGACTTTGTATCTAATTAATCATGTGTGGGGTGATCCCTTATATCTATGCCAATTAAATAATTTCGGAAACAGCTCTAGGTTACTATAGTTGAGGGTGTTATATATGTTAATTTTTTAATTTCTCAAGAAAATTTTTAGGTGTATTGACATATTATTTTACCTTTTATATCATTTATTTCTATTCCTTATCTAATTGTTAAATCAATTAATTTCATATAAAACATTTTGATAAAATTGATTCGTAATCGTAAAAAAAATTTGTAAGTTTTACCATGGTTATAAACATCATGACTCCATAATCTCAATATTATTATTCATATCAAAAATATCATTTTTATAAATTAAATACACTTTTAAAAATTATACATAAATTATTGAGATGAGAAATTTATCACATCACTTCAGGGAGATGGAATTGAAAACATACACATGAGCGACCTTATCATTTTTAACAAGTAGATGGGTGACAAGGTAAGCAATATATTATATTTAAAAAACATAATTATTTCACTAATATCATATATATTTTACAAATATATCATAATAACCTGCCTTTTGAGATGGTACTAAAAAATGAAACACATCGTTTCATGAATGTGGTAGTCTACACATACATAGGAGTGATGTTTTCATTTCCCACATCATGGATAAGAAGATGATAAAGAGTTTTTACATCGTCATAATAAAATTTTAATATATTTAATAAAATTATTACATTACATTAACATTATTAGGATAGATTTTAGGGGGTATAATATGAAATAAAATGAAAGAACTCAGATAATAGTTATACCTCTTTTATAGAAACCTTCAATTTTCTGTCACCATAATACTTTTTAAGATGATATGTTTGGGAGACCAGAATATATCATTCAAGGGTTTTATGTATGGGAATTTATTTTGGAATAAATTTTTTAATATATATGAATCAAAAAAGGTGTCATGAAAAGAGGGTAGTGGTACCCTTTTATGAGTGTGGGGACAAAACAATTTTAAATATTAGAAATATTAAAATATAATAAATATCATAATCAAGTCATGTTGAACCAAATGGAAATAATATCAAATTTTAGAAATTATAAAGTCAAAAAAATGTCCACTAATAAAATTTATACAATTAAATATTTCATTTTAAGGCTTATCCTTTTATTTAACCCCCCCCCCCAACCAGTTTTATCCTTAACTGTGGTATACCTATTTCACTCTTTAAGGCATATAAATTTATTTATAAGGTGGAATGTAGATTAAAAATGGCCCTCTGACTAAATTTTTTACAATATCACATCCCATGTGTTATTTTTAAATATATTTATTGTTTTTAAATAATTTATAAAAATATTATTTATCAAAATATAATTAAATTAATTATTATAACTATTAATTTAATTTCACTTCAAAGACCTAAAGACTATAAATTAATTCAAATATAAAAACATTTAAAATTGATTATACATTATAATTATCTAAAATATTTATTTAATACTACAATTAGCCATAAAATATTTATTTTCTACTTTTTAAAAATCATTTACCATGAGTTTTCAACTACAATCACAAGCACAGTATCAGCATTATATAATATTTAAGGAAATTAAACCATTTAAAAAAATGATAATAATAATATAATATAACAAAAATGATTTATTAATATTAAAAATAATCATTTATAGCCAATCATGACTCTTTTTAATCCAAATGAAAAATTATTATAAATATTAAAATAAATAGAGTGACATTTCATATTAATTCACTTCATAAATTAATATAATTGTTATAATCAAAGGAAAGTTTCAAAAAAATTATCAAAAATAATAATATAGAATTTTATTGTTTGAATTATTATCATTAAATTAAATAAATTCATTTTTTATAAATATTTTCCCCCCTATCCCATAGTTTTAAACCTATTTTACAAGTATTACCCTTACTGATGTAAAAATTATTTACCAAAATTATTATTCACAATGACTAAAATTAAAAGGTACCAATTATTTATATTTGAATATAATGATTACAAATATTTAACCTATATTTTAAATATAAATATTTAGATTATTAGAAGAAATTAATTTTTATATAAATGTTGAAAAGGAAATGAAAACATTTTTTTCGGAAAATGTGTTCCTAAGGACAAAAATGAAGTTGCGCCTAAATAATATATTAGGATAATTATTATTTGATTAATTATATTATGTGTAAATAAATTATAATTATTTAATATAATAACAAATACCAAAAATAATTATATTTTTAAATTAATTAATTTATTAAAAATTGAATGACAGAATTTGAATAATCAGTATTTTCCAGTATTCATTGAAGAATAAATCATTTTAGAATAATTAAAAAAATTCACCATAATATAATTTTAATATTATTGTTTTGGAAAAATATTTTTGAAAAATATAATTTCTTATGGTTTCAAATATAAATTATAATATTTATACACAAAATGTAAAAAAATCATTTTAGAAGAAATTTTATTTTTTAAGCCTAAAATAAATTTTCTAAAAAACATGACTAATTATTTTATATGAATAAATTTATAAATTTATATTATAGAAAAATAAATTCATCTATTACACAATTTTTTTACCACAACTCATACCTACAAATACGATGACTATGTTAAAATGATAATTTTAATATAATATAATATTAATGTTATATCTTAGTTTGCTTTGATATAATAATATTTTAATATTATATTGTATATATAATTATTTTAATCTAATATCACAAGGTTCTAGATTATCCTCTACCCCACCCCCTTAAATAAATTTCATACTTTAAATTTTATTTATGTCTCTGTCATAAAAGATTTAGTATTTTAAAATATCTTTTTTGAAAACATGCATCACAAAAAGGGAATATAAATCTTCTCTTTAATAAGAGAAAAATGGAAATATTAAGGTCACTGAGAAAACACATCTTCTAGTTCAAAAATATAGAGAAAATTAGTGGTAAAAAAGAATATGTACACGCACCATGCGTATAATTTCTAAAGAATTAGGTTGACTCATAGAGAATATAACTATGAGAAATTTAGTAACCACAAAACCATATATATGTTAGGGTATCAAAAGATAAATATTTTAAGGAATCAAATTTCATTTTTTATAAAATTTTTCTATTCTTGAGAGAGTCTTTTTATAAGAAACAAAATAATATGAGAAAATATAGTTTCATGTTTTTTTTAAATCCCCAAAATAAGTTTTATTGTTTGGTTGCATGTTTCATTCATTATCCACCTCTAGAAAAATGTTGAATGCCAATAATTAATATTTATAATTCATGATGAATAAAAATTAACATCTAATAGATCATGAGATCCCTAAATTGGTGAATAGTTATTTCTCATGTTCTCTTCCATTAATCCAAAATAAATTAGAGAAAGTTAAGAAAATATCTAATATGAATAATATTTCATATGAATGAATACTAAAATAATATGTCAATCAACAACAATAACACTGAAATTTCTTCTTAAATAATTCCATGCACAATTAACTTTAAAATTCAGAAAAATAATCTTGACCAAGTTGATAACCAAAAAATAATAAAATTTTGACCATGAATTCCTCTTACATTAAATTAACAATAATCTCAAAGAATAATAATTCTTGAATAATGTCACACATGATAAAAATGTATATTAACTAATCTAATAATAAATAAATTATGTTTATTTTACCTATAAATAATTAAAAATTGTATAAATTTTCAATAAAATCAAATTGATTAATAACACTAAAACTTCATTCCTCAAATAAAATCCAATCATAGACAAAACTATTTTCATTTACCTTAATAATATAATTTTTCTAAAATAGCGAAATTATTCAAAAATAACATTATTCACTTAGTCCCTAAATCACTTTATGATCACATGTTTATCTATACAATAAAACATATGTTCTAAAAATGTAAAAACTTTTTTACTCAATTAACCATAAATACCTTGACATAAAATATTATATTAACCTTAAAGGTTAACAATAAAAATCAACACATGTATAAAAAATATAAAATAATTATTCCACAAATAACATTTTCACAAAATCATATCCTAAAACTAAGGGGTGTATTACCATAAATACCTCTCAAAATATCCCAAATAAATTTAAGATCCCATCTGATAAAATGTCAAATAGGGTATCCTTGATATTAATCTTATGTTTAACCTTATACTTGTTAAGCCATTATGGTATCTAAAATTCCTAAAATATCCTCATCTAAATAATCCTAACCTCCAATTTTATAGAAATCATTAATTTGATAACAACTATAATGCTTTATAACCTAAAAACATAATAATTACCAAATTTATAATAGGGGTTTCACATTATTAAATTTTGAGTATATATTTGGTTTCTAGTTTTATATCATTAGTAAAAAAACATACATATAAAACCATTATAATACAAAGTGGACTATTCCACTCAATGTCCCTTTTATATTACAAAAATGGGAATGTTGAATTTAAACTCATGCTTTATTAAAAACTTGAATTCTAGTGAGTACTTTATTATTTATTTTACTATATCCTTGAAATCATTCATATATCCATTTTTGGAATATTTTATAAGGAAAAACATAATAAAGTGTTTTATTAGATTCTCAGTAAGGGAGACCATAAAATAGAAGTTATTATGATATAAAAAAACATAAATTAAATGGAAGCGATAGACCATAATAAGATATAATATTTAACTAATATAATAAAAGGGGAATATATCCCTGGATGACATAAAAATATAACTAATCACATATATAATAATAAAAATTTTCCTAATGATTAACTAAATTAATTCAAACAGCATAATCTTACTGTCAAGTCCTCATTCCAAGACATCATACATAAATATGTTAGGAAAATGCCAAATACCCAACCTAGTTTATCTAATGAGACCTACCAATGAATAAATCTATTATAATGGTCCCCTCTTGTCACATTATAATTGATATCAATTAAAAATATGAAAATAATGAGAAATCGGCAATACATAATCGATATAAACATTCATATTGAAAACTACCATATCAAATGTAAATATTTTCCCTAATAAATTATTAGAAAAACATAATCATAAATCATCCTGAAAAATATAGTGGTTGGTATAATTAGATTATATCACTAATAAATAAAAATAATCATCAAATGTGTTAATATAGAGGATAATTCCTTCAAAAGTACATTCAAAACTTTTTATTAAACATAAGAAAAATATCATTTTATATTCTAAATATTTTAAAAAAAACATTCAAAATATTTGAAAATATTTTATTTTAAAATAACTATGAAAATATTTCTAGTAATATTAAATGAAAAAAAAAATTTAATGTGGTAATAATATTAATTCTTTAAGAATTAAAAAAATCATTTAAAACTTATAAAAAAAGTCAAAAATGAATCGTTCGGAATATGAAAAGAAGATTCCTTTTAAACCGATAATATAAAATTAAAATGAATTTGAAAATGATTTTAAACAATAATGGGATAATATTAATAACATTGTCTGAAATGTTATAGTAAACATGAATATATAGAAGAATGATTAATTATCAAATGGATAAATAAGGTCAGTTTTCCAGAAAACCTTTTCTTAGTCATTATAGGTACCAAAGGAAGGAAAATAAAAGGAAAAAATTTAATCCCAAAAGATAAATATGGGAGAATAAAATATATTTATTTTAAAGGATGAATATAATATCATTTTATTAAAATAATGTTAAAAAATAATCAATTCTGAATAAAAATGAAATTATTAAATCAACCATGATGCATTTAATAAAAATTAGAAAAAACCCTAAACATAGAAAATTGAATTAAGAGATTAAATGCCATGGAAAAATATTAATAAATGATATAATATTTAAAAGGTGGATAATATACAACATATAAAATAAATTATGTTCATAATATAACAAAAATCTCAAAATAATGGAATTGAGATGAAAACCCCTTACGTAGAATCTGACTCACCGTGTACTTACATTATATCATATATAATTAAAATATAGTAATTTTATACATTATTAATGAAATTTTTGGATGTATTACCCCTTTTTTTCTCTTTTTCCATTATTATCCATCCTTTTATTGTTATCAAATTAGTTTATTTCATATCAGATATTTCGAGGATATTTAGTTCATAGTCACTATACAACTTTCATAGGTTGACCATGGACAGAGGATTACTAGTTCTATCATCTCAAAAACATTGATCATTAAATAGTTAAATTTTTTCATGTATTTAATATTATTTTAGAATCATTCATGAATGGTGGAGGTGGAAAACAAATCGCATCAATTCGTGGAGGTGGTATTCCACAGGTACGCTCGAGTGTCGTTGTCATTTTATAAAATTCTGAAGGATTATAAGGTAAGTAATACATTTTACTTCAAAAATATAATAATTTTTTAATTAATATAATATATATATAGATGTTAAATCTATCATAATAACCGGCCTCATGAAGGGTGATGTCAAACAAAACATATTGCTTTGTGGTGTTGGTAGTCCACCCATACTCGGGGGGGGGGATGTTTTCATTTCTCATAGGATATAAAAGGGTATGGTAAAGTGTTTATTCATAATAATAAGAACAATTTTAATATTTAATATAATAATTTTATTATGTCATCATGTTTTTTAAAGAATTTAAGGAGATAGAAGAAGAAATAAAATGAAATAATTTGGTTAAGAGTAATGCCTACTCATTGGGAATCCTCCTTTAGTTTAAACCATAAACCTTTTTTTATCATTTCTAATGATAATAAGACCCCTATGTCAGGGTAAGGGTGTGTTTAAAGGTATTTGTATATATTTATGTTGATCTAAATGCTAAAAAAAGTTTGAGTAAAAGATGATAAATAGTTCCCTATTATAAGTGAGGTGAGGGAACAATTATAAAAATTAATAACATTAAAATATAATAATTATAATAGTCATGTAAAATAAAACTAAATTGTAATAATTAAAAATTTAGAACATGGTAAGGTGGAAATAAATTGTACAAATTAAATTTATACATGATTATATTTCATTTTAATCCTTATCTTTTGTTTTAAACAACTAGTTAACCATTTTTAACCACATTTATTTAACAAGTTTTTTACTCTTTATGGGTTATAAATTTACTTCTAAGGTGGAAGGTAGCTCAAAAATGGTATTTTACAAAAAAATTATACCATTTTCAAACCAAATTTTCCAATTCAGATAGTTTTTTAAATGATTTAATAAAATATTTTTTATCATAAAATATGTATAAATAGATTTTTGGGAATATTCATTTAATTTCAATTAAAATAAATCAAAATAACAATGTAATTATAATATAAACACATTTAACTTTATTTTTACTTTATTTCTACAAATTAAATTATTTAAATTCTATAATTCATCCAAAATAAATTAATTTTATTGTTCTTAAAATTAGTTAATGTTATTTTTCTACTTCTTTCAAAGGTGTTGTATTAGAGTTGTATAAGTGGTTAAGGTAATTATATCATAATAAAAAATGAAAAATAAATTGATAAAATAAAAATAATCCAATCATATGAAAAATAAACATTTACAACCTAACATATATTATTTTTATACCAATAAAAATATATTACTCTTATGAATAAAAATAGTGACATTTTTTATTTATTCTTTCATTAATTAATATAAAGTTTATAGTAAACTATAAGTGGAAATAAATTGAAAAATTGTTGAATATATGATATTATATTTCTAATTACACTCATATAATGAAATAAATTCTTGTTTTTGGAAGATTTTGTGGCCTTATCCAGTTGCTAAAACTCTGTTTTACCCTTAGTGAGGTGAAAAATATACACCATAGTTATTATTCATACTGACCAAAAATAAATGTATTGTATATAAAAAATATTTACACCATGATTCAAAATATAGAATCAATATTCAAATATTATATTTATATAATTTTCATAAATTAATTTTAATACTAATGTCCAATACGAATCAAAAAATATATTTTTTTTAAAAAAACAATTGAACATAAAAATGAATATACAGAAAAAGAAAATATAATAATGATTATTATTTTATTATTTATATTAATTCTAATTTAATTTATGTTAAATTTATTCAATACCTAATACCAAACATAATTTTACTTTTATATTAATTTATATAAGGAAAACAAATTGTGGTCTTTGAAAAATAAAAAAAATCACTGTTTAATAAAAAATCACTCATTAAAAAAATCCAAACAAATTTATGTAAGATAAATTTGATAGGTTTATTTAAAAAATGATTACTATTTTAGGAAAAAAAGTTTTAAAAAAGTGAGAAAAATGATAATTTTAATCTAAAAAATGCAATACAAGCCATTTATGAAGTAAATGATTTTTTTAAGTATTAAATAACATTAATAAAAAAACATGAGTATATAATTACTAGTAATTAATAAATACATTATTATTAGGTAAAACCTTTATAAATATATTTCATAATATGGTTGGCACTATTCATATCATCAAATACAATAGATAGGTTATAAAAATCAGATTTATATTAAAATATTTTTAAAATATATTGCAGTTCAAGATCACAGTTCCATGTTAAGAAACATATAAAATGAATTTTTATTTTCAAATAAACTCAATAAGCGATATAGAATACAAAGGATAAATTATCTATAAATCATTACAGGTTAGACAGTTAAATATTTTCATAATGTATAATTCATTAAAACTAACTGTTGGGAGTGATGGATATTAAACTTGATAAAAAATTATAACATTAATATTATTCATTTGACACATCATCTCAAAATGAAGAAACAAAAAAATAAAAATTTTGGTGGATATTAAAGTTTCTAGTGATTATTAAAAACTAATAGTTTAAATTTTTCCACGTAATAAATATTCTTGGTAAATCACTCTTTTTTATATAAGAATGGATTTGTGTACCTATTCTTATCATTATCATCAGGTTCAATAGAAATATTTGGGATAATTAATAGTCACTATGCTTTACATTCAGTTATTATTATCATTTGATAGAAATAAAATTTAGTAGATTTTCATTTTAACAATAAAAACTATATTTGATAAAAACACATATATAACATCATGTATCAATATATTAATATCCTTATTAATCAATATTTTGGTAAATATATTTAGAACCACTTCAAGTGGGATTTTTTAATTTAGATTTAATATATGGAGTATAATTCGAGTATCAATAAGTTTATACCACAATGTTTTTTCATAATTATTAACATATATGGAAAACAATTCTTTAATTATTGAGTGTCTCAATATAAGATTCCTTGTGGAAAATATAAATTATTTACTTGCTATTTAATAAAATAATCCACCATGAACTTTATTATCATATTACTCAACTTCTTGAAAAATTATATGAGTTGACATTAAAATCATAATAGAATAAGAAATATGTTTTTTACTCACATTAAATGTTTTTAAAAGGTCAAAATAAATTCATAAATTGTGATATTTCATCAACCCCTCCACCCTTACAATTAGAAGAAAAAAACATGAGTTCCCTTCAAAAAAAAGGTAATTGAAACATTCTAAAGATATATGACTACATTTAGAACAAATAAAAGATGATTTTTAATAAGAATTTCTATCACAATTATATGATACTCCACATTCAACTAACATGGTTTGATCTATATCCACCAATAAAAAATGTTTTATATTGACTTTAACAACCCACTCAAATTGGGTATCTATGGATTTCAAACTTTCTTATACAAAATCATATAGAAACATGAAAATTATAATATTATGTTAGGAAATTCATAATATAGGTCAAGAAAATTTAGAAAAATGAGGATAAAATAAGATAAAAGGTTAACGGAAGAAATATATATTAATAATTTAACCTAAAAATCATTGCAAAAATGTTAACTCAAGGTAGAATCAATATATAATCAAAGGGAACATTAGTGAATATAAAAGAATGAAAATTAGGCTATGGAGGGTATTGATTTCATGAAGGGAGAGGCTGTTTCCTGATCTGGTATAAGAATATGTGTGTATATATGATTTTCAAAAACCATTGGTATAAACCATATTTTAAAAACTTATACCAAGGATTAGTTAAAATTGTTAGTATTGGTCCATTAGTATGTGTAACGACATACCAAAAAGTAAATATTGTCCCATAGGTAAATCATGGATATACTGAACAATAACCATGTGAGTCAGGTCGTTCATTTCCCTATAGGATCTCAAGAAAACACTAATAGATCCATATATACCCCATAGAACTAGGATAATACCCAACCATTCCCCAGTGTTGTCTTTCAAGACACTCAGTTCTCTTCCCATGAACTTTACTATACTAATTTGAAACATACACTAGTTTAATCCCATATTTTAATCATAAGTGTACTATAGTCAACACTATTACCTAATATGACTCCCCACTAGCTACCCATACCAAATAATTTTATTATATCACCTTCTTATGATTCCCTTCCAAAAATATCATATTCCTCTCTTTACATTAATTAAGTTCCACTAACAACACCTATGAGACTATTAATCATTTCCCATGATCTAGAAACCAATACATTGTTGATATATTAGTTTATAATGAGTACTAGACTCATTCCCATCACTTCACTAAATCCAATAAAGGATTTTCAAGTTCTAAAGACTATCCACATAACCATTTCTATACAATTATGAAGGTTGTAACTAATTAAGACCTCTCCCTAGGTTCCTACTCATACAAGCATAATAAACCAAGTCACTTAGGCTTCTATTAGGTCATACCTAATATACTCAACATTCAAATACTACTCTAGGGTCCCTTAAGTCATTATAGACTATGAACCCATTGGTGGAGGAGCCTCGGTGTGGTCCATGAATCACCAACTCAAGTATGAAACAATTGATTTACCATTCAAAATATTAACTTAAGCTTGTCCCACAAATCCAATATCCTCTTCCCTATTTATAGATTTCTTAAACCCAACCCCATAGTTTATTAATACAATGAACATGTATACCTTTATATAGTTTAGAATTAAAGGGGACACCTACCACTAACAAACTGATATTATCCTCATTCAATACCTTCCATCACCTTATATGTTTGGACCATTCCCTACCATTATCTCAAGTCCCTATCTCAAGACAAAAATCCTAAATAATTAATAATCATCATTTATAATTAATTACAAAATTTAATTCAAAGAGAAATAATTGTTCAAATATGATTCAATTTTATCTCATGGCTAGAATCTTGAGAAACCACACACCATAATCCTATGTCACGAAACTTGAATACTAACAAACAAAATCTCTAACAAAGGATGCCCAACAAGTCATAAATTATATGTCAAATTAGTAAAAAACCCATGAAATTTTCACTTGTTAATGTACCTATAATTAAATGGAAAGATACATATAGAATTAGGCTACATTACACATCATTAATATATTTCAACATCATCCCCTATCATTTTGGGATATTTCCACTTCTCATATACATACAAACATGTGTATAAATTATAGGGTAATTATCAAAGAATTCCCAACCGTATTTATAAAACCATTTCATTTTCAATCCACAAAATATCAACTTTCATTCAAGCAATTCCATGTCCATTTGATCATATGCCACAACTTTGAATCCCTATCTCAGTCCAATACATCTAAAACAATTTATTATAATAACTTGTACCTACTATAAAAAATTTACCATTTAATTTCACATAGAATTTTGTTAATAATAAATTCCAAAATACTTAATGGGTGATATTGTCACATTGGAACCATAAACAACCACACCTAGAAGGCACATGAGGCACTCCCAACATCATCTTGGGCCACATCACAAATATAAAACAATTATTCAATCCCAAACATTTTTTAATTAAGTTAAAATCCTGAAAAATGATATAGGATTTCATACCTCCACCAAATCCACTTATAATTGTGTGTAATATTTCTGCTCAAGACATCATTTAACCAATTCATATGAAATTCCCAACAATATAGATTATTCCCTCCATTATATTGTGGTAATCATCACAAATCCCATAAATGAAATTGATCAAATCAATGGTCGACAATGGCACATAATAATGAGTGAAAATGGATATCGTACCTTGGATCCAACATGAAATATCAACCAAAATCACCTCAAATCAAAGGGAAATAACAAAATAAGATATTTGGGAGGATTTGACTTAATGGATCACCTAGAATTTATCCTACATCCTAAATATAGAGAAAGAGTGACTAGTTACTTACCAGTCTACCCTATTAAAAAGCCCCATCAAAGCCCATTGGTGGGCTAGTTGCTCCTATTCAGTATCTTGGACACCCTGAACCTCCTTGGAAATGACACTGAGAATCCACATCACCACTAATCCATAATTCCAATCCAAAAACAATCTTTTTAAAATGATCCAAACATTACAATCCAAGTATGAAGCCCAATTCACAAAACAACCCCTAAACTGGCCATAAATTCAAATTGACACATAATTTTCATAACTCTATTAACATAAATAATATCAAACTCCCCACCATTTTACATACCATCCACAAGATCTCTTAATGGTAATTTAGTCTTTTATCATAACTTAATTCAATAATCTATTCACAATCAACGTGTTATACTCTATTTTGGGATGCCAAATGATCTTCCAAAATGAAACTCTAACATAGGTCACCCAATCCATTAAAAACAATACACCACTCAAATAAATAAATAACCAATAAGGTAATTTTTTCTATATACATTTATCCTACAACACTCATGTGTCTTCATCCAATTCATCCCAAAGCCTATGGTATTTACCAACATTGTTCTCAGCTAATATGGGTTGATTCTGAGACATAGTGCTACTTAACAACAAATTCACCTATCAAATAACATATATAGGGGTTCAATAACTGATGTGGTATGGTTTCCTACATACCACACCCAAACAAAAGAAAAAATACTTGAAAAGAACGGGTATAATTCATCATCTTTGATTATGAATGAATACAATGAGTCTTCACAGTATATGAAAATGATCTTAATAATGTTGGATTCATATTGAAAGTGTATCTAATTATTGAAAAAGAACCATCAATCCTAAAATTATGTACCAGATGTGTTTTATTTCCCAATTCATCCAATTACTTAGAAAACCACAAGTAGGACCACACCTCGACATCCCAACTCAAAAATGATCATCTTTGGGGGGGAAAACACCATCACATCACCTGATCATAATGTTTTAATTTCTAAATCGATATCATGATCATTCAAGATAACATAGATAAGTAAATACCTAACATCTAGTATAATTCACAGATTTAGACAATAAATTAAACATATTGAAAGTCATGTTGTATTTTGAGAACAAATGTGCCATCAATTCAATTCATGCTCAGATCATCACAATTCCTTCCAAATCCTAACATCCATTCTTGGACTCCATCTAATATCACATTCAAATTGAAAATTGGTATGTAGTCATGTGACCAGATAAAATTGGAACCATCTTCTAACCAGAATAATTATGTCAACCCGAACATCATCTAATTGTTCTCACTATATCAATGAAATTTCAAGTGAAAGGGTCTTACCACTATAGATCATGCTTCATCAATCACTACACAAGATTACATTATGTGTCCATCCCACTCATACCTAAAAACCACCAAAAAACATGAATCACCACACATTCCTACCACATGATAACCTCATCCACGAGACCTGCTAAATCTAAATCTATAATTAGGGTCACACCCTTCAAAATCCATTGATGCACTACCAGCCATATGGATTTAGAAATATCACTCATTGATAACAACCTCATTAAGTTCCATTTCCACTAATATTTATATTTCTGTAATGGCCCGGACCTCTCTGGCCCATTCCTTTGTAAAAAAAAGGCCACGAAGTGTTCTGGAGGGTAAAATGAACTTTTCCCACACATTCCAGAATTTTGAAACTACACGCTGTGTAGTTTGAGTACACGTCGTGTACTCCATTGCTGGGTATACCCAGTGTTGAAGGCCATGTACTTGTCGTGTCCAATAAATGGGTACACGCCGTGTGTCCAGTACTACACGTCGTGTAGTCTGTCTCCGCGTACGCGTTACCATGTGTTGACTAGTCAATGACAGTGTGCCGTGTTGGAGTCGTGTCCTTGTCGTGTGTAATAAATGGGTACACGCCGTGTGTCCAGTACTACATGTCATGTAGTCCTTCCCCGCGTACGTGTTACCAGTCAATGGTTGTGTGTCGTGTTGGAGCTGTGTCCTTTCCAGGTGCAATAAATTAGTACATGCCGTGTGTCCAAACTACACACCGTGTTGTCCTTCCCGGCGTATGTGTTACCCCGAAACTGTGTGTTGACCATTCAACGGCCGCGGAGCCATGTTGGAAGCCGCGTGGAGACCTTGTGAAATAACCGAGTACATGCTGTGTACCATAAAGTACAGACCATGTACTTTTACTTTTCTCACCTATAAAAGTAGGGGTCCCCACCTCCTTTTCAACTCACCCCTCTCCTCCCCTTTCCTCTGAGCAGAGTTCTCCCAAGAGACTCGAAGGATCTTTCTTCCATAACTTCTTCATCCGAGCTCTGATTTACGATCCTTTAGTGGCCACAGGATCGTAACGACGAGGCGGAACTTTCGAGATTGGATCTGTTGTCTTTCCTTCAGCCTCTTCCTTCCGACTTCCACCCGAGGAGGTTTTTTCAAGACCCGAAATAAGTGACAAACGCCGAGGGACATCTTCTAAGGTTGATCTGGGGGAGCGTTGTGATCAGAACCTATTGAGGTAGGGATCTTACCTCCGTCTCTCTAATTTGTGCATCATGCGGGGTGGGTGTTCTCTTGTTTACATGAAACACTTTTGAACCGGTTAATAAAGATAATAACTGGTTAAAGAATGGGGATGGGGAAAGTTGTTATGTTTATCTTTGTTTATCCTATTGATATGTTATGAATTGAATAGGATTATGCCTACTAAAAATCACAGTCGTTGGGGGCCTTTGCTTGTGCAATTAAATGTTTCCCTATCTTTCTAGACCGTTTCAGTGAATAGGAACTTTGTGGAATGGGGGAATTGGTTAATCACATAAAGTTGGCTAATTAAAATCTGGAACACTTTTGTGATCACCCTAGTTAAACAAAATGGAATAATGAACATGTGGGTGTTGGATTGGATACGTGGCTTGTGATGGGGGTGTTTTGTGGGTTGTTGTGGATAGGGTGAGCAGCGGGGCTGCGGTTGACTTGGTTGTGGGTTGGTGTGAATGTTATGTTGGTGACAGGAAGTGGGGCTATAATAAATGGTATTAAAGTAATAATAAAGTACGGATTTCGATGTGGTTGTGGTGGTTGGCAGTAGGGCTGCAGGGATGGGCTTGTTTGTGAACGAACAGTGGATTGTGAATAATAAATAAAAGTGGAAGAGTTAATGAATGGTGGGGCGTGGTAATGAAATGAGAATAATAATCAATGGGCTGGTTGGTTAATAAGAAGTTACTTGGTTGGGTTGCTTGTGTTTTCCTAACTTGTTTTGTGGATGGTAGGAATATGTTTTACGAATGATCGATGTGGTTGGTTGTGGATAGTTTCCCAGTAGTTAAGGAACTAAATAAATTAACTCTGCTGAAACGTGAAAACCTAAAAGGGGTTGGGGTTGTTTTTTGTATGCATGCTTCGTAGTAGTAGTGACGAGGCACGTGATCAGTTTCTCTGTTTAGAAGCCATAGGTTGGGCAGTGTGTTTGTTATACATATATATATCTATATCTTTTGTGTTTTATCACACCCCACCCACGTTGAGCACTTAGTGCCAAACACTCCCATTTCATGGGAGAGGGTGTTTTTCCCTTAGTTACTAGCTACCTCCAGCTCCTTCTCCACTAGGCTGTGATGGCTTGAGGCGACCTTACACCTAAAACTCTTTGGGTAGGTTTCGATTGGGGTGATTTTTGCCCAAGACTCTTCGGGTAGGTTCTACTGTTTCCCGAGAATCTTCGGGATGAGGCCCAGGTGTGTGCGGGTGGGATACGTGGTTGTGAGGCCCAGGTGTGTGCGGGCGGGATACATGGTTGTGAGGCCCAAATGTGTGCGGGCGGGATATGTGGTTGTGAGGCCCAGGTGTGTGTGGACGGGATACGTGGTTGTGAGGCCCAGGATTGTGTAGGCGGGATATGTGGTTGTGAGGCCCAGGTGTGTGCAGGCGGGATGTGTGGTTGTGAGGCCCAGGTGTGTACGGGCGGGGAGAGTGTGGCAGCGCCAGGACGTTCTCCGTTAGGAAGAGTAGCTAACTACTGGGAAATGGTGCGGGGTACCAAATACTCTTGTTTCATATATACTACTACCTTTTGTGATTGTGTTTTTGGTGAGTGTGGCTGGTGAGGTTGGGTGGATAGAATTCCTTGCTAGGTTTCTTCTGTTGTTCTCATGGGACATTAGGATGTCTCCCCACTTGTGCCTGAGATATTTAGGTTTCCCTACTGATTATGCTTGTATGCTCACCCTACGTTTACTTTCAGGTTTCCAGGAGGACTACCAGGGCCATGCGGGACCCTACTAGTCGGACAGTTGGATTTGTTTCTGTTGTTGTACACTTGTTTCTTTTGGTATGGTACTTTGATCTTTCTTGTACTTTCAACTTGTTATAAAATTGTTTAAACATGCATGTGGGATTTTTTTGGGTTATTTCTATACACTTGTTCTTTTCCTTTTTTGGTGGTTGACTTGTCCTATTTCCGGATCTCAAAAATAATAAAAGGGTAATGCCTCCCATATTTGTGAAAACTCATACCCTTGGTGCTAGTCTCCAACCTGGGACCTACTGGAGGCGGGACTCGGGGGTCATTATCTCCCTTTCACCATTGCCATCTCAGGAGGGGCATCTTTGGTGGGAGGGGGTCGTGACAATTTCCCACTAACAACTTTGGACAACATGTCAATATTCAACTTGCATCAAATATGCCATCACACTCAATCTATCCCTGATATTAACCCAAAGTAGAGAGACCTTTCTAGTTATAATTCAAAACCCTAGTTGTCATCATCAATATCAACTTATTAAACCCATAATTATTATAAATAGTATATATTATCACTCATCCATAAGTCAAAAATCATATAATTTAACCGCCCACACTATCACGTACTTGTCAAAATATAATGCAAATACACTCCCATACCACATGTTGGTCAATGTGGAAACTCAAGAGGCGGTGAATTGAGTTCCTACTTAAATTTTATGTTAAAACATTTATGATAAAATCCCCTAATTTGAAACAACCCAATTAAATAAGGTGGTAGAGATATAGATATTAAATTTCTCAATAAGTCTCTCAAAGGTTGATTATTCCTCAGTTGAATCAAGGTAAAAACTAATCCAACATTTTAAACAGGTTTACTGAATTAAACACATATACACACCAACCAAAATTAACTATCAGATTTAATGTAAAACAGTTTTCTGTATTTAAAATTATAAGTAGAAAAAAATATAAAAATAGAGTATTACAAAATAAATTAAAAAGAAGAATTAATCAAGATGTAAAGTCTCAAGCTGATACTTCATCCTCTTCACTTGGTGATCAACTTCCACCGAGCAGTTTATATTAATAAACTTGATGCACAACCTGTATTGGGATTTACAAAAATTTTCACAAACTATCTAAGTCTGACAACCTCTACCATAGTTCTTCATGTAAAAAACAAACAACCAAGGTACACCGGACATATTCCATAGTTATAGGTGGGAAAAAAATGTAAGTAATGTTTGGTGTGAGGATTTTTAGTATCCTCCAGTTTAAGCACAAGAGACAGTGTGTGTGTGTGTGTGTGTGTAACAAACAAAAACACACTACTCAAAAATGTATGATAAAGAACACAATAGAGACAATGTTATGAGGATTGAGTTTTGAAGGCTCTATGTGTTTGCAGTTCAGCTCTGAACTCTTTTTTGTTAAGAAATTGTAGTTTGAGTTCTTCTTTGGAAGTTGTCTCCAAAACAGAGTGTCGCAACTTTTGGTTCTAGCTTCCAGGTACTTAGGTTTTCAACTTCTTGGATTGAAAGAGATTCAATAAATAATATCATGGAATCCATGAATTTTTTTCTCCCAAAATGATCTTCATGAGGCTCTGGGTTTCATAGTGTAAGATCCGGAATATTCTACTTGTTCTTCAGGTTTATCATGTGTAATATATATTACCTTATTGCCTTTTCTAGAACAATCTTCTATTTTATCCTTCTGATCTGACAGTAGGAATGATCAATCCATGTGTGGTACTCCTCACACATCGTACGATCTCCATATATGTCAGCAATCAACATTAATTAATGTAAGAAGCATTCAATTTTTGAAATATGAGAGTTAGAATAATATTAAAAAAATTGAAAATGTATTTTGTAGAAGAGTATAGGTATCAGTAGACTCGTATTGGTAGACTTCTCAATGGTATCTTCACAACGGTAGCCTTGAAATGGTAGGATTCATCTATAGTCTTGTGAATTAGAAAGGTTCTTCTAGCAATAACCTTTCATCAATAGACTTCTAGCATTAACCTCGTAGTAGAAACCATGTAGCAGTAAGCTTAAAAAGGTAACCTTCTAGTGGTATCCTTCTAACAGTAACCTTTTAGCGGTGACTTTAGTAATATTTTATCAGTAGTATTCCAATCAGTGACCTTGTACCAGTAACCTCTAACGGTATCTCTATAACTGTAACCCTTGAGTGGTAGACTCGTAGCGGTGAAATTGCATTGGTAGCTCCGCGGTAAGGTTCCTTAGCGGTAACCTTCGAGTGGCAACATACTAGGGGTAACCTTCTAGAAATAACATTCTATCTGTAAAGCTCCTCATCAATCACCTACTAGTGGTAACCTCTAAAACAGTAGCCTCAACCGGCGACTTAAGAAAAAGGCTCTTAACAGAGACCTTCATACCGGAGACCCTTTACTTAGAAAATTTTACATTGTAAACTTAATCAAGAAAGCAATGATATTAAAAATACCTAATTGTTACATCATAAAAACTATAAAAACTAATGAAATATGATTATAATATAAATGAAACATGATTTTGGATTATCAAAATAGGTGAGTCCAACAATCTCCCCTTTTTTATAATCACAAATTATGGGAGTGAAATTTAGAATAATTATTATTCTATCAGAGTTAAGTACATTTTATAATCTCTTCAGTTGTGTCAAAATACATTGTATCATGGATAAAACCTTTTCAAATAAAATATCAATTTTATTGTTAAAAATATATTAGAGCATAAATATATAGGAACATCATATATTCAAGGGCTCTAGTCTTAAAAATTCTCCCCCTTTGTGATTATAAAAAAAAGGGAGAACAAAGGAGATCTTTGTATTAATGAAACAAGATTACATTATATAAAATATATTGCAATGATCCCTATAAAATAGGATAGTTGACAATCAATCCAGTTTAGGGATTTCCAAGTGAGCTTTGCCTTTTAGAGGTGAGGGTTCAGCTTCAGAAAATGGAGGTATAGGCCTAGGTATAACAGTATGCAAGGTAGGAGGAGATCCTACCAAAGTATCAATAGATAGATAATGAGTAGATCACTGAGGAATCAAAGGACTCAAGCTTTATATGGGTTGTACAAGAGGCTTAAAAGGGGAATCACTAGTATATCCTGATGCAGGTGAGGAAGAAGGCAAGGGTGAAGGGAAATAATAGGTGTACAATCCACACGGAGAAATGGAAGAAGGAGGTTCCTAAAATTCATATTGATGATACCTCCTATTTCTATAGCTGAGATGAAATCATCCTTATTCTCCATTAATTTTTCCAAAGAAGGAGTCAAATCTATAAACTTGCTAACTTAATCCTTAAAGTCCTGAGTGACAGGAGTTAACCTCATGTTCTACAATATCAAATTGAAATAATTATCCATCTGATGCTTAGTATAAACCATTTTATAATAGAAGTCAATATACTCATTAATTTCCTTCTAATCTTGGGTAGCATCCCTCATGTAATCACCTAAAAGCTTATGAATTTCTCTGGTAGTGGAAATAACCTGAGTCAAAGGATGAAGATTTGAGGTACTTGTACCAGAATTCTTCTACATTTTCTCTCTAACAACTAATTTAAAGGTTGTGAGATCAATAAGAGGAGAGGTAGATGAGGAAGTAGATACACATAGAGGTGCCATGGTAAAAGCCAATTTATCCTTAAAATATTTAGTCAATCCACTGATTAACCTCTTCACATTCCTATCCAAACCATTCACATTCACTTTCACTGAAAAGACCAAGAATTTACATTTAAATTATTTCTTATTATATAGGAATATTACGAGTCTGCGAAAATTGACTAGGCGTGATTCTGAGGCCCGGTGTGCCCAGAATAAATTTCTGAACTTTTTTTTGGATACATTCAGTAAACATGCGAGCAGGTTTCTGTAACTTTTAAACCGGTGCTCGGAATTGAAATATGAGGGCACCGTTGAACTCACAGCGCCATTATTCTCTTAAGGAGACCTTCATCTCAACCGCAGTAGGTCTAGGGTGAAATTTAGATTTTTTTGTTTTTCATGGAAATGAAAAAGAAAATAAAATAAAATTCTATTTTATATTTGTTGTAACCTCCCATGTGAATGTTATGGAGGTGGGGACCACCAAACCTAAAACCCCCTATTTTGAAATTAAAGGCGAGGATCACCCGAACCCTATTTAATGGAAGTATACCTTTCAATACCCCCATTTAATTGTTGGAGCCAACTAAAAATTAATGCAATGTGTCAGCATTTTAATTCTGCCAACATAATTGATCTACTAAATTTAAATTATATTGGAACCTTTTTATTTGGAGGGGATTTTTAGTTGGCAAAGAAGAAGGGGAGAACCTGAGGAGGAACATTCCTTCCAATGAAGATCACCTCCCAATGAAAATCTTATTCAATGAAGAACGTGTCATCTTCTCCAACGAAGAACGCGCCACCTCCAATGTAGGATGTCTTCAACAATGACGAACTGAAGTCTGTCCTTCTCTCCTCACCGACGTCTACAAACCTTGGA
Source organism: Viscum album (assembly GCA_963277665.1). NCBI lineage: Eukaryota > Viridiplantae > Streptophyta > Magnoliopsida > Santalales > Viscaceae > Viscum > Viscum album. Next base: position 1,480,099,512 of record OY728136.1, read on the forward strand.
GGTAGGGTTTGACTTTTTGAATACCCCCATACTGTTCTTGACGTGCTTCATACAAGATTTATTAAGCCGCTTGCTACCACCCTAACGCGGAAAGTGTGGGCCAAACAAAAATGGTCTAACCTCTCTGTAATTCCTTGAGGTTTTTGTTGTGTTACTCTAAATGGAATATAGTGTAAACTGGTGCCGGATAATGGAACCGGTGGGGCTCAGATACGGTGGTCGGCACACCACCAGTCGGGCAGAAGGCGACAGCGCGACCGTACTGCCCGACGAAAGAGAACTGTGGTATGTGTCGCAGTAGAGAAGGAAGGACAGTTGGCCATCCGGCTAGCAGTAGTGGATTGCCGCAACATGGGCACCCCACCGCAATAAGGCCTCCCTACCACATTGTGGCTACCCTACTGCACCACACCCACCCCGCACCTTCGGGCCGCCTGGCCGGGCCTGACCCATCGGGTCGGGCCGGGTCGAACCGAACCCACACTAGTTTTGAACGATTCCATACTTTTATCCATAAATTTGGCACCGGGTGTCCGTTTTACGAACCATCTATGGAACTAGAAACCTTGGAGTGAGAGGGTCCTTTTGGAATACCCCACTTGAGTTTTGGATAAATTTGGGGTATGGTTGGGTTGGATCGAGAACAAATTCAACTGGACCCTTCAAACTAAAAAGCTAATAAATTACAGAATGAGCGTATGATTGACGCATCATATATTGAGTTGAGACCCCTATTACATTGGGTTCCTTTGGGATACTTCTTCATGGGACTCTATGGAATTTGGTGTATCGACTAGTGGCTTTATGAGCAGACCCTCCCAAAGATAAGAGAGCTTAGTGCGGTAACCCTGTAGCTAGCTATGACAATGTACTAGGATCCTGTGTGAGTCTGACGACGTACTGATGATGTACTAGGATTGTGTGGGGGTCTGACGATGTACTGACGATGTACTAGGATCCTATATGGGTTTGACGATTTATTGACAATGTACTAGGATCATGTGTGGGTCTGACGATGTATTGACGACGTACTAGGATCTTATGTGGGTCTAATGATGTACTCGGATCCTGTGTGGGTCTGACGATGTATTTATGAGGTACTAGGATCCTGTGTGGGTCTGATGATGTACTAGGATCCTGTGTGGGTCTAACGAGGAACTAGGATCCTCTATGGGTCTGACGATGTACTAGTATCCTTTTTGGGTCTAACGAGGTACTAGGATCCTATGTGGGTCTGATGATGTACTACGATCCTCTATGGGTCTAATGATTATTTAGGATCCTTCGTGGATCTGCCTCTTAACAGAGTAAGATGATTCATTAGTTAAATATAATAATCTCTACTACTGTATCTAAGATATACCTGGTGTAAGCTGAGTCCATACCTTTGTGGTAATTTCTTTCATGGTAATACCTTGTTGGTATTCTTCTGTGTGGTGTACCTGTGTGGTACCTACATTCATGGTATTCCTTCCTTTGTGGAATAGTTGAGCTTTGGGATTTTGAGTTGGTCCTTGTGTTTCCTCATGTTTGAGATGGGTATACTTGATAACTTAGGTATATTTATGGGAATATACCTATGTAGGATTGTTAGTTGTTTTCTTGATTTGTGGTTTATCCTTTGTGGAATTTTTGAGACCTTGAGGGTCTCGGGGTCCCTACTGAGTGTCGTTATACTCACCCCTACATAGGCTACGCTCGCACCTTGTTGTGTTTGCTGCTGTCGACGGATAGCGCTGACTGAGGACGAGAGTGCCAGGACAAGAGGTAGCTCGAAGGTGGACATTAGATGAGGTGAACCGCCGAGATGGTCGTTCGAGATTTGTACCTACCCTTCAGGTAGGATCCTTGGTGGGTATTCATAGGAGTTGTTCAATTTACTTGTACTTTTCAGTTTCTTGTACTTTCTAGTTGGGAATGTATTCTGGCCCCTTTTACTTACTAAACTCACTCTTTTTACTATACAGTTCACTTGCGTTTGTATCTTGTTGTGTGCTTGGTCATGTGTGTTTACATGTTATAAAAGAAATGCCTTCCAATTATAGGTAATACGCCTTCGATGCTAGTTGTCAGCCCATGGCCTCTGGAAGGCAGTCTTGGGGTAGTCATGACACGGGCCCCATGGGATAGTTCATGAAATTCATATACTTCTTAGAGTTCTGAAACACAGTTACCATCTATTGAAGAACACTCTTAACATACCAAATGTATTCTTCCACTTGAGCTTGTAAATCCATATATGATTCTAAACTCACAACTGACGGTTTCACAGTCTCCACAGATTCTTCTAAGGCCCTTACCTGATTTTTCCATTCCTTCACTTCATGTAGCATATTTGATTGAAAGCAAGACAGTATTCTTTTGAAAACAGATGCTAAAAGTTCTTGATTTTGATCCACTATTCTCTTTATCCCAATGGATATTTCATCAAAGCTTCTCTGCAACTATGATTTCAATGAAACAAGGTCATCCTTCTTCACATAATCTTGAGGTAGAAGAAACATTGGTTCCTCTATAGTGGACTTCAAATAGAATGAACTATAGGCCTTATTTTAGACTTGTTATCTTCATAGTCTTCAAAGTCTAATCCCAAAACCATGAATCTAGGGTCCTTTAACCAAACTTTTATTTTAGGAATAATAGAAACTGAACCTGTGGAAACATGTTTCTCCGCCACACTTGTAGATTCCTCCTAGACAACTACATTCCCCTCTGCCATTCTTCCTTGATCAATTGAATAATCAGTAGAGTCTACTACAACTTCTTCTACACAGTCTTTAACCACTTCCATTGCAATTCCAATAGATTCAACTTCCTCTTCCTTTTCATTCCCTTCCATTTTTGTACATCCTATCAAAGGACTAAGACTTAGGAATTCATCTTAACATTCATCATCATCAACCGTTTCAGACTCCTTATGATCAGATCCAACATCATCTTCCTCCTCTGTGGTCTCTACATAAGTGATTTCTCTTAATAAATTCTCCTCATATTATTCTTCAGTGGTTTAATCATCATCAGTGTCCCTTTGGAAATTCTTTCTTCAGGGAAAAATATTTGGTGGACTATGCTCACCAAGAAATACAGCATTAACATTGGGACTTGATGGAAGGTCAGGATAACTCATGTCATTTACAAAAGAATATTCTCTTTCTTTCACAACAGAAACATCCTCTTCTTCATCAGAATACACTGGTTCAACTTTATTAGGTTTTAAACCTAGATATCTTTTATCCTTTGGAATAGTAGGATTGATAAGAGAGTTGAAGTCCTCATATATATTATCCACATCACTCACCCATTCCCCTTTTCCAAGGGTTCTAGTTTATCCTCATACACTTGCAAATCATTTTGGTAATACAGAAGTTTCCCTTTACAACTATGGTTTTTTCCTTATTTCCAGAAACACCTTTCACTTTCTACATCAAATATATCAACTTGGAATGAAACAAAGAATTTGACTTGGAATTATGCCTAGTCATATCCTCTAATTGAACCATCAAAAATCTGCAAAGATTTATCCTTTTTCCATGCTTTAACAAATATAGTGAAAATATTTCCTAATATTTCAAACTAGAAAAGTCCCCTCTCCTATTACTCAATACATGTTGGATAAACATAAATAGTAATCTATTTTCCTCATCCATATCAACAGTAATTAACTTCTTAGGGATTTCATTCCCTATCAATTCAGCCAGATCCTCTTCATAGTATAAAAGATCAGTAGTAGGAGGCACCACTCTTGAATAATAGTCAAATATTCCTTCATGTGGGACACTTAAACATTCATCTCATTCAATAGAAGAGAAGTGCACATTGACTCCATTTACCTTTGAAAACCTTTGGTTCTCTTCCTTATATTATTCGAACTTCATAAACTTATAAAACTATTTTACTAGCTTTGGGACATATGGTTCATTGTTGTTCATAAAGCATTCTACCTAGTCTTGAGATTCGAGTGCCTTCGTCACCTGATACTTTCTCAACAATAGTCATTCTGAACTTAATTATTTCTAAAACACAATTTCCCTCTTTGATAAAGAGGATTGGTCATATATTCCATTACAGTGCTTCCACCACTAAACTTAACATGAGGTCTCTTAGGGTTCATTGCATCTCCTTCACCACCAACCATCGGTTTATTTACTCTTTCCATTGTGATTTTTTGAGGTTGGAGGGTTTTAGCAGAAGGTTAGGTTCAAGGCTTCGGGAGAAAAAGGTTTGGGAGAGGATTGAAGTAGATAAAAATGCGACTTCTCACATTGTTTTTATTATCTAGGGATCCAAAAAACAAATTGAGTAAATTAAATGAATAAAATTAAAACGTTTTAGATTCTGGCCAAAAACACTAATTCCAGGACCTATTAGTGAGGTCGACTAGTTGTAAGGTGCCAATAGTAAGGTCTCTCTGGGAGTTCCAATAGTGAGGTTTCCTAATGGCGAGGTTCAATGATGATGTGTTTTAACGGTGTGTTCCAATGGTGATGTGTCCTAATGGTGAGTTCCAATAGTGGCCTTTTCTAATGGTGAGGTCCAACAATGAGGTGTCCTAACGGTGAGGTTCAACGGTGAGGTTTCCTAATGGTGAGGTTAAATGGTGAGGTGTTCTTACAGTGAGGTTCAACAACAAGGTTTCCTAATGATGATGTTCAACAGTGGGATGTCCTAAAGGTGACGTTCTATTGTGAGGTGTCCTAACGGTGAGGTGTCCTAATAGTGAGGTTCAACGGTGAGGTCTCTTAATGGTGTGGTTCAATAGTGAGGCATCCTAACACTGAGGTTCAATGGTGAGGTTTCCTAATAGTTAGGTTCAATGGTGAGGTTTCCTTAACTGAATTTAATCATACCTTACTCATGTTTGATTTAATTTAACCCCTCAGAATTCAAATTCATTGTGAATATATCAGCCAATTGATGTTCAGTGCCATTGAGTTCAAAAGTGATATCACCTTTTGATAATGATCACTAAAAAAGTGATGTCTCGCATCAATTTTCTTTTTCCTAGCATGATATACTAGATTTTTAGAGATTTTAATAGCACTTGTATTATCAAAAATTATATAGAAATGTTTGAATTTATATCCATAGTCTACTAAAGTGTGTTTCATCCACAGAATCTGAGCATAACAACTACCAACAGCTATATATTCAGCTACGGCAGTGGATAATAAAATAGAATTCTACTTCTTATTACACCATGATGCTAGTGACTTTCCAAAAATGTAACATGTTCCAAAGGTTCTCTTTCTACCTAACGTGAAACCAGAAAAGTCTTCATCTGATAAACTTATCAAATCAACTGGTTTTCCTCTAGGATAAAATAGTTCTAAGTTGGTATTATGCAAGATATATTTAAAAATCCTTTTAACAGTAGTTAAATTATATTCTTTAGGATTATCTTGAAAACGAGAACACATACATACACTGAACATAATATCAAGTCTGCTAGCATTAAGGTAGATCAGCCTCCCTATCATACCTCTGTAATGTTTTGATCAACTGTTTTACCAGTTTCATCAGCATCCAACTTAGAGGTGGTACTCATAGGTGTATCACTACCTTTATTACTATCCAAACCAAAACATTTCAAAATATCATTACTAAATTTTCTTTGATTTAAAAAAATACCATTTTTATTTTGAAAATTTTAAAATTGAACAAAAAATCTAAGTTCCCCCATTAGACTTATTTCAAATTCATTTTTCATCATCTTTGAAAAATCGGTACATGGAAAAATTTTAGAGGATCAAAAAATAATGTCATCAACATAAATTTGTATTATCAAAACATCTTTGGAAATCCTTTTAAAAAAATGATTAGGATCAGTTATCTCTTTATTAAGACAATTTTAAATAAGAAAGGAACTGAGTCTAATATACCAAGCTCTAAAAGCATGTTTTAGACCATATAAATCATTAGAAAATTTAAAAACATGATTCGAAACATGGGTATTTATAAATACAAGAGATTTTTCAACAAACACATCCTCAACTATATACCTATTTAGAAATGCACGTTTAACATCTTTTTGATAAAGTTTGAAATTTAGATGAGCTGCATAATCAAGTAATTTCATAATGGATTCTAGTATACCTACAGATTCAATGTTTTCCTCATATTCTATTCATTCTTTTTAACTATATCCTTATGCAACTAATCTAGCCTTGTTTCTAAATATATTACCATACACATCAACTTTGTCTCTAAACACCCATTTAGTGGATATAGTCAAAGTGTCCTTAGGTGTTTCTACTAATTCCCAAATTCTATTTTGTTCAAACTAATTTAATTCATATTGAATAGATATCACCCAAAATTCATCATTGATAGAATCATTAAAATTTTTGGGTTCAAGCTATGAATGAAAAACTTGATGTTAGACCTGGTTTCTAAAAGAAGCTCTAGTTTGTGTTCCCCTATTTAGATCACCAGCTACAACATCTAAAGGATGATTCTTGAGATTTATAATACCTATAGAAAGGGTTGTACTAGACACCTCATGGTTGTCTATAGGTTCAGATTCAGTTGGCTCAGATTCTGGAAAATTTATAGAACTAGTTGTTTTCACTAGGGGTCCACTATTTTTATCATTATGTTCTAGAATTGACATATCTTCCTCAAGATATTCAATAGAGTTTGTAGGTTCATGTGGATCAGTCTCATAAAATTTTACATGATTAGATTCTTCCACACATTTGGTTCTCTTATTCAATACTCTATAGGCTTTACTAGAGATTGAGTAACCTAGGAAAATTACTTCATCACTTTTGGAGGCAAATTTGTTGAGATTATCCCTAGTTTTAAGGATGCAAACATTGCAACCAATGACAAAAAAGTAATTAAAATTAGGCTTCCTATCATTCCATAGCTCATAAGGGGTCTTATTAAGAATAAGTCTAATTAACACTCTATTTATGACGTAACAAGTTGTATTAACAGTTTTATCAAAAAAATAGATAGGCCAGTTATACTCATTAGGAATAGTCCATGAAATCTCTTGAAGTTTACTATTTCTTCTTTCGATAACTCCCTTTTGTTGAGGTGTTCTAGGAGAAAAGAAATTGTGATTATAGCCATTATGTGAGTAAAAATATTCGAACTCTGGATTTTCAATCTCAAGGCCATGATCACTTATCAAGGTCTTAATTCTATTTCCACAATGATTTTCTAGAGACATGGAATATTTAATGAAGTAAGAACATGCTTCAATTTTGTGAGATGGAAATTATACCCAAGTGTATCTAGAAAAATCATATATAAGAACATAGACATAGTGAGACCCATTTAAAAATGAAACTCTAGATGGTCCAAAAAAATCCATGTGAACCAACTCAAGAATTTGAGAAGTTAAATCTTGTTTATTTGGTTTAAAAAACTCATTGTGTTATGTTACGTTTTGACATGAATTATAAACTTTGTTGAGTGGGAATTAAAATTTAGGTAAGTCTTCAACGAAAACATTCCTATTTAGTTTCTTAAGTGAGTGCACATTGCAGTATCTTAATCGTATGTACCATAACCAAGATTCCTAATGAAAATCATTTAAACAAGAAACATTTTTCTTAGCTAAAGAGTTTAAATCAACAGCATATAAATTTTCATTTCTATAAGTAGTGAATATTAAATCATTTTTAGAATTAAAGACATTACTTGCATCATTTTAAAACATAACATTAAAACCATCATCACCCAACTGAGAGATACTAAATAGATTGTAGTTTAACCCAATAACAAAAAGTACTTTTGAAATTAATATAGTATTAGGGTTACCAATTTAGCGTAAACTGACGATCTTTCCCTTAGCATTATCACCAAATGCAACATGTCCATTGTCAACATTGATTAGGCTCTTGAAATAAGAATAGTCTCCTGTCATATGTCTTGAACATCCACTGTCCAAATACCATTGGTTTTTATAGGAACTCTTTAGTCAATTTTTCTGGAAAAATAGATTAAGCTTAGGGTAACATTGGTACCACAATTTTCTTGGGTCCAGATAGGTTAGATAGTAAAGATTTGGGATCCCATATTTGTCTTATAGGTTTCCAAAAGTTAACTGACATGTTTTGAGACATAAACACTTTTTAATGTCCTTTAGAAAATTGTTTTTCAAGAGATGATCCAGAACATCAACTTCTGTGAACTATCCAGATTTTGGAACAAATTTGTTTTTAATAATCCCCCTCTGTCCTAGTTGATATCCTAGACTAGTTGTATATTTTGAAGTAATTTTCTTGCCTAGAAACTGAGTTAAGGAATCCCTACCAGCAGTAAACTTCTCAAGATCTCTTTTTAATTTCTTATTTGATAATTTTAGTTCATTATTTTCTTTTAATAGCTGATAAAGGTTTCCCTTTTCAATATCCAAATCATAAATATAATTAAAATTAAAAGCATGTTTTCTTTTAAATGATTTATATTTATCCTTGAGCTTATTAAAGGTATCCTCAATCGTTATACAATATTCAAAAATTTCATCGGTAGTCATATGTTCATCATAATTTGATTCACTTTTATTCCCAGAATAGTAATCATTGTGTATATGAGAATTAATTGTTACCTCAGATATCTCAGTCATGAAAAACAGGTTTGCATGATTGTTATCTTCAGTATCATAAGTTTCAAATCCACTGGAGTTGTCTTCTGAAGCACTCCAAGTAGCTTTAATTGACTTTTTATATCCCTTTACATTGTCTTCATATTTATTCTTAAATTTTATATTGGGTCAATCAGCTTTCACATGACCATTTCATTTACACTCATATCATATTATCTCATTTGTGTTGTCATTCCACTTTTCTGTACTTTTTTCAATGTCCTTTACCATCATACCTTCCTCTATAGTTTGACTTTCTAAAGAACTTCTTCTTTCGGTATATATTTTTGAATATTCAAGCAAGATGAGCCATCTCCTCATCACTTTCAGAATATGAATCTTCACTAGTGGAACTGTCTACAAGAACTTGAAACTTTTCCTTGTCTTTTCTCTTTGGGGTAGCAGTCCTAAATGCTGCAGATTTATTTCTTCGTTCTTCATCTGCTTCTTGATTCACCTTAATCTCTTCCTCATACATCATGAGTTCTCCAATTACTTCCTTCACTGGTAGCTTTCTTATGTCACAGGATTCTCAGATAGAAACAGAAGTTCCTCTCCACCTGTCAGGTAGGCATTGAAGAAATCTCATAATCTGATCCTTGTTGTCCACCGGTTTCCCAATAAGACTCATGGTATTTACTATTTCATTAAACATGAGATACATTTCAGTGATAGGCTCATTAGTCTTCAATTTAAAATTATAATATTTAATAGTTTAAGTATTTAATCTCATTTATTTAACATTTTTGGTTCCCTCATGGGAAACAACCAAAGTATCCCAAATTTCATGTGAAATTTTACATAAAGATATTCTATTGAATTCATCATCACCTAAAGCACAGTACAATGCATTCATTTCTTTACAGTTATTATTATACGTAGCTTTAGTCAACTAAGACCATGTTACCTAGTAACAGTAGGTAACTCATGTTGTTCTTCAATTGTGTCCCAAATTTCAGGACTCATACTCTCTAGATACATTTTCATTTTCAATTTTCATAGATAATACTTATTACCCTTAATGAAAGGTGGCTTGTTATTAGTGGAACCATCAACTTGGTGATCTATATATGACTAGGATTTAAAGAACTGAAAATTTAGATATTATAGAAATTTTATGATCTTTAAGATACAACAAAAATCACAGTTGAAAATAATTTGAAAATCTTCAAAAAAAATCTCGATCATATCAATGAACTCCCCTTTGATAGAAAATGTTGGTCGAGTTGGAAACTCAAGAGGGGGTGAAATGAGTTCCTACTAAAAATTTTAGTTAAAAAATTTATGAAAAAATCCCCCAATTTTAAATAGTCTAGTTAATTAAGGCATTAGTGATATAAATGTTCAATTTCTCAATATGTCTCTCCAAGGTTGATTATTCCTCAGTTGAATTAGTGTAAAAAATTATCCAAATTTTGAAATATGTTTACTAAATTAAATACATATACACACCAACCAAAATTTACTATCATAGTAAATGTAAAAGTTTTTTCTATATTTGAAATTATAAGCACCAGAAAATAGAAAAACAAAGTATTTAAAAATAAAGTACATAGAAGAATTAAATAATAGGTTCTGTCTGAAGCTGAGACATAACCCTCTTCACTTAGCAATCACCTTCTACCAAGAAGTTTATATTAATAAACTCGATACACAGCCCGTATCGGGCTTTAAAACAGTTTTAACAAACTATCCAGGTCTCCCAACCTCTACCATAGTTCTTCGTGGGAAAAAAATAACCAGGATACACACGGGATCTTCAATATTTATACGTGGGAAACAAAAATGTAAGGAATGTTTGTTATAAGTATTTTTAGTATCCTCCGGTGTAAGAATGGGAGACAGTTTGTGTGTAACAGACAAATACACACTACTCAAATTTGTAAGATAAAGAGCACAATAGATCTAATGTTTTTAGGATTTAGTTTATAAGGCTCTATTTGTTTTCAGTTCATCTATGGACTCCTTGGTGTGAAGAAATTTCAGTTTGGGTCCTTTGGAAGTTGTCTCCAAAACAGAGTATCGCAACTTCAGGTTCTGGCTTCCAGGTACTGAGGTCTTCAGCTTCTCAGATTGCAAGATATTTGAGGAAACACAGTAATGTGGCCTTGAATTTATTCTCCCAAAATGATCTTCATAAAGCTCTTGGGTTCATAGTGTATGAGCTTGTATATTCTACTTGTTATTTAGGTTTTTCGTGTGTAATATCTATAACAATTTATAGCATTTACTAGCACAATATTCTATTTTATTTTTGAGATCCGATGGTAGGAATGATCAAGACACATGTGGACTTCCTTTTACCTCATACAGTCTCCAGATATGTCTGAAATCAACATTAATTAATGTCAAAAGCATTCATTTTACCAAATATGACCGTTAGAAAAATCTTAAGAAAATTGAAAAAGTATAGAGTAGAAGAGTATAGGTATCGGTCGACTGGTAGCAGTAGCCTTCTCAATGGTAGCTTGACAATGGTAGGATTCATCGGTAGGCTTGGTAATTCCAAAGGTTCTTTTAGATGTAAACTTTCATCATTATACTTCCAGTGATAACCTCATAGCAACCACCTTGTAGTAGTAAGCTTAAAATAGTAACCTTCTAGAGGTAACCTTATAATAGTACCCTTTTAGTAGTGACTTCATGGATATTCCATCGGTAGGCTTCCCATCAGTGTCCTTGTTCCAGTAACCTCTAGTGGTAGCTCTACAACAGTAACCCTTGAGTGTTAGAATCGTATCTATGAACTTGCATTGGTAGCTCAGCGATAAGGTTCCTCAGCGATAACCTTCTAGTGGTGACCATTAATTGGTAACCTTCTAGCGGTAACCTTATAAGTGTAAGGTTTCTGAGCAGTAACCTTATAGTGGTAATGTCTCCAATAGTAGCCTCAATCGGTGACTTAAGAAGAAGGCTCTTAACAGAGACCTTCATTCCAGTGACCTTTTACTTAGAAAATTTTATACTGTAAAATAAATTATAAAAGTAGTGAGATTAAAAATACATAATTGTTACATGATAAAAACTTTAAAAACTAATGAAACATTATTATCATAAAAATGAAACATGAATTGCGATTATCAAAATAGGTGAATAGAACACCACATAATATTATAATCTGACCATTGATCTCCTAATACATGCATCATAGATCCAAGAACCATTTAAATATACCACTAAACATACATCTTTCAAATGTCGGTATCTTATAACCATATCAGCCTCCAAACTCCTATTCAAAATTAGAAAATTCAACATTTCAGGATAAAAGAACATCACCTTCATTGAAATGGAATCATTCAAAAAATTTATCATCTTTCCACCCTCTTAGTTCTCTTGTAAATAAATTTTGAAATGAAAGGGTCAGGTAACATGGTGATCCTATCTAAGAAAACCACTCCTAGGTATCTAAAATTACACTCACTGCTTTGAATCCTAAAATAACAAGTCATTCACATGTCTTCCTAAGCCCATCAAAGTATATAATCATCCTTAGGGAAACATATTCCCAATTTGAACACATCCCCCAAGAACAACTCACATGAACTAAGAATACAATAAGAATCCTCATTAGTAAATAGCATACCAAAAATCACCTCTCATTAATAAAACTCAAATGCCAGAATGTACCCTCTTTCCATCTCCAAGTTACTGATAACTTAGGACACATTGTCTTTTAGGTCACACTCATATATCAAAAATCTCACCAGCCTCAAAAAAAGTAGGATTCATGGATCTTTGGTCACCAGGGACCCCCAAAAGACCATAAATCAATTCTCACACAAATTCCACCTATAATGGGACATCATTAAGGTTATAATCTAAAAATAACATAGAATACATCATGTAAAATTCCCTACAACATAGGTTCCTCTAACATTAACCTATGTATAGAATAACAAGTCCACTCTAAATAAAAATATGAACCCATAAGAGTCCAAGTTTGTTTCTTCCTATTAAAACTTGAATCCCACTTAGGAAAAATAATCATGTAAACATAATTTTCCATGATAACTGACTAGGGAGAACCATTTACCAAGGCATGTAATTATGGGCATAACATTTACCATATTATCTATTTAGGGGAGTTCAATATCTGGGAAATGATATTTCTCTATAGTTCTGTATATCCCCACTCAGGGTTAACATTTTTAATATATATGTATATATCACGAATCACATTTAAAATCATAAACTCACTATGACACTAAATCTCATCAAGAATCTACATACGACACTCTCCCTTTGAGAACCATGATCATAGGTTAATCCTTATTTGGGGTCTATATATGTGATCCACCCCCTTAGGGATCACATTCTCACCTATCAATATATATATATACAATGGAATAATCCAAAAAGATATGTGTTGAGAAACCATAATCAAATGTTTAGGTTTTATATAATTCTAAATATAATATATAAATGAAAACCCCACATAGGTTATTAATGACACAATAAATAAATAAAACTAAATATAAAACCAATCAAAATGGATTTATAATCACGGTAGTAGTGTTTGTATCAACCTACTAGGGTCATCAAACATGCCTTACATTAGGTATTGCATAATAATTTTCAATGGACACCCTACATTAAGTTCTACATGACCTTCTATCTAAATAATATATACATGGTGGTCTAGATTAGTTGAATACCACCATGAAAAAATAAAAAAAACAATATATTTTTTTATGGATTATTTAAGTTACTAAAATATCTTCATCAGTAAAAATCACACATGAAAATTTTTTGTTAGATGAATCTTATGTTCTAAATAGGATTATTGAAGATTAAACTTTAAATAATGGTCCATGAGAGAAAATACATAATAAAACATAAACCTCAAAATATAAGTGAGTCATGTGGAGAAATCAGTCAACCAAAAAACCAGAAATACAAAACATCAATACCATATACTAGGTAACATAGAATTCTAATAAAGAAGGTTTTTATTATGAACTATATAGATAACCATTATAGGATCAAATACCTTCCTATGTCATATATCTACCATCTCCCAAAATAATTAGAAGATAAAGAAAGCATATATACTAATTTATAATTTATTATCATAGTCGGTGGCCACTAACCCATACCCAAAACATTGGATTCATCCCTGGACCATATAAATGCCTCCACATATTATAGAGGCTTCCAAAAATAGGTGAGGGTCTGGGGTAGTACTGTTGGGAAACTATACCCCCATATTAGAGTGTACAATAATGCATAAAAAAATTAAACATAAAACAAAATTGGAAAAATATATATATATAGAAAAATAAATATAACCATCAACAATAAAATAAATATACATGTACATAGACTCACATTCTTGGTAACAAACAAAACTGACCGTAGACTTGGCTTATCTCATATACAAAATAAGTAAAAAAATAAAATACTAGAGGATCATCTATAACCATGAGTCATAGATCACACCAATAGCTATTTTTTTATATATAATTCTTAATGAACCAATCTCAAACCTCAACCTAACCTAAACCTTCATTAAAGTAAAGGATTATTGGGAACCCCAGTGAAATGGCCAGCTATTTTGTGTGTGAGTACTTAACTCAATCTGACACCACCAATGTGGTCAAATATATAACTAGTAAATGAAGTTATGTATAAATGTGACATGCTCATAAAAATAAACAAATAACTAAATGAAAATACATAAAAGAATAAAAAACATCAATGAACAGTGTCTAAGGTCCCTGAATAATATATAAATAACGGGAAAACCATATACATTGAACTATAAAAAAGGCCCCAAAAACATATATAAATTATATTCACACCTAATCCAAGGAACTAAGACCTTGGTATGCAAACCAAATATAAATAATTAGAACAACATATCTAAGGAAATTTTTCAAAGGTCCTCCAAAAGTATATAAATAATGGGAACACCTTATTCAAAGAACTATACATAAGGTCCCCCAACTATGTTTAAATAATGGGCATAATAGATCAAATGAACTATATGAAAGTTCCTCCTTTTTCAAAAATATAATGGGTACCATAATAGAAAATAAAAAATCCAAGCATATAACCTATGTAATCAACAAGAAAATATATATCTCCATATTTCTATAATCCAATTTTCACATAAATTGCTCATTTTTAATACATTTAATAAACCGAATCAATATAAAGGTCATAATTTAACACATGTCTTGGATATCAAGATCATTCCTAAGCTTGCTAGTAAACTTATTAATCAATTAAGAAAAAAAAATCCTCAAGACAATGATTATCGCATTGGGGTTATACATCACTTAGTCTCAATCCAAATAAAACACCATAACTCTTGCCTCCTAAGTCTGGCCTGATATATTCCATGGGTATAAGGTGACACCCAAGGATTCCCCAAACTATTCTTTAATCTCCCTCTACCTAGGGATGATACTGAAGACACTAGTAAAATATGGAAAAGTTTATTCAACTCAATCCCATCAAAACTAGTCTAAGGGTTCAATGGTATCTCACAATTCTATAAAGTAAAAGGGTTTTATTTATCCTGTTTTAACTCATCACTACTCAATTGGTTTAATTGAGCATATTAGGTATAATAATTTCACAAAAAGAAATTATTCATTGATCTTTATAGGGTTCATTTATCACAAGGTTCTTGATAATAATTATAATCTCGATCATCGAATGTTAGGATGGTTGGTTGAAAATAAAGGGGCCATTTGGGTCGATGAAACCTTACCCATATGATTCTTAGATATTTTACATTCAATCTAATCATTCCATTTAAATTTTAAAAAACAGTTCATTTAATTATAAAAGGAAAAAAATTCCTAGTGAGACCACATATCACATGCACATAATGAAATATATAAATCAAATAGAAATACTAAGGAGACAAATTACCTCATTTATGAAACCATTTGATTTTTATTGATCACCAAAAAACTCCCTCACAAGGTTTCCCAAGTCCATTAGATTATCTACCACCACTATAAGGACATATCACAAGACAAGGCATCCAGAATAATTAATTGTAACACACGATAACTATTTAAAAAATCAATTTAATTTTACTAGTAATAAATGAACAAATAATTAATGGGTTCTTCTATTTCATTGAACCCCTAACCAACCACACCTAGAAGTAGAATAATTCACTCTCAATATAATCCTAGGAAAAATCCCTAACACTCTAAAATTATTTAATCACCCATTAAATTCAATCGATTTAAAATCCCTAGAAAATTTTGTATGAAATCACACTCCAACTGAAATAACTTCCAATGGTATGTATTCATCCTCCCTTGATGTTATCCATCCTATTATAATAGAATATTGAAAAATTAGAATGATTCTTTACCAAAATCTAGTGGGAATCATTGAAAAAAAATGAATTAAAACTACTAAATCAACTGACTACAATGGGAACCAAAAAAAGATGAAGAAACTAGTGATAATGACTTGAATCCATAGTAAAATAGACCACAAAATCACCCCAGACCAAGGTGAAACATTAGAGGAAGGATATAGGGAAGAGTTGGCAGAATGGATCTCCTCATGTATCCTCTACCTCCTAAATTTTGAGGGTCCAAAAGTAATAAACTAAAGGTCTTCTCCCACTAAAAAATACATATCAAAACCCACTATCTCAAGGTTATACCTCACAAGCCCCTAGCGGCCCACCGACTAGATGATACTCCCCAAAAGTATGTGGAGAAATTTCCCGACCCACTGGTTGCCTAGTATCATCCCGATGTCTGGTCAGTAGAAATGGTTAAGAGGCTTAGTTACCCCAAACCTCCTCTTGTTTTCATATGAGAATTCGTATTACCACAATATCCTCATTCCATGCCTAAAATAATAAGTTTTAAAGGCTCTAACCTTTATAATTCAAATGTCAATACAAATTCAACAAATGAAACCTAAATAAGGAAAAATTAAAATTACTTTTATACATTCATAATCATATTGTCACAACGAATTATCATTTTAATTAATGAATAAATAAAAAATTTATTGGTATATGGTCAATGGATATATATATATATATGACTATTGCAAATGCATTTAGCTAATGGATATTTTGAAAATGTAATAAGGGTGACATAATAATAGTATAAAAGTGAATAATGTATTATAAAACATATATTTATCATGAATAATAAGTAATTAAATTATATTACAATATTATTAAATGATAATAAATCTAAATACAGTAATTCATTTTAAACAAATATGTTTTTATTCAAGAAAAATGTATTTTATACAGTAATGTATTTTATATAAAAATTAAGTTTCATATATTTAGAAGATTAATTAGATAAAAAAAGGATCTAATTAATGGAATAAATAAATTAGAATTTATTAAGAGGTTCAATTCCTTTTTTGGATAAAACATAATTTACTAGGGTGTATAGTGAATTGTATTAGTAAATAATGAAAATTCTACAATATTTTATATATTGAAAATATTGTATAAAAAATATATGAAAACACTTGTAAATAATTAATTTATTTTCATCAACCCTGCATTTTTTCACACATAGTGCACTTTTAATGATAAAATTGCCTAATTTAAAAAGAACCCTCCTCTACCCATTAATGAATTGTGATATCTTTAGGTTTAATCATATATCATTTCTCTAATCATCACTTTGGATTGCTTCTAGTCATTACAGGGTAACCAAATTCATTTATTATAAAGGATTTCGTTACAACAAAGATATATTCTATCGAATTAAATAACTATATTTTTAAAATATGTCTGGTTGGAAAAAACCTATATTTGGTGTTAGATTTATTTTAAATCATAGTTTCATACCATATAGATAGATTGTTAGTAAAATATTATGTCGTAGTTTGAGGTTGTGTTGTCTATGATAACTTTTTATAGAGAAACAAAACCCAAAGTGAATGTATAATGCATATTTCATATCTCGCAGCATGAGATGAATAATTTGGGAAAACTAAAAGCGATTATATCAAGATGGGATGTTAAAAAAAGATTATATTCATAATTATAAAATCCTATTACTTAGATGTTAAATAAATTATCTCCCAGTGTTTTCAAAATTAGTGGTCTTAAAATCTATGGACAATAATAATTTTCCATGTAAGTCCTCATGGGTCAAGTGATGATGTGAGTTCAAAAGAATGAAATGAGGAAGTTTCTATGAACTAAATTTCATAAGAATTTCATGTGAATCATGTAATTAACGATATATTTTGGGAGATGGTGATTTTTTGCAATCATGAGATTTTGTTCTTGGATGAGTTAGTAGATGGCGGTTTTTTATGAAAGGATTTACATGGAATGGGTATGTCAAAAGACTAATTTTATTGAAGGATTTATCAATAGATGATGTTTTTATGTCTTATAAGTCAGTGAAATTAACAGATGACCTCATTTTTTGAAGATTAATTCAGTGAAAATACTCATTATATAGGAAACTATTCATATCTAAGGGAGAGATTCATAATGACTAATATATTTTATTTGGAGGATAATTTTGTGGGAAATGGATTCTCAATAGGGTAATATAACATGATCTAGGTTACACTCTAAGGTTATGTGATTATAGTTTGTGATATGGAGTGCGTAAGGTATTCCATTAAAGTAATAGGTTGTGTAGACTTGTGAGATTTGAACTCTTTCTATGGAGTTGAACAATATTTACAATAACTCATAAAAAAATTTGAAGTATGGATTAGAAATGTAAATGGTTTTATATGAGTGGATTCACTGGAAAAATCTTGCATGATATTTGTTACATCAACTACTCAAGAGGATTGATTCATGTTAATAAGGTTATGTTCTAGGGGTTATGTCAATGGGGTTTCACAATGGGGTTATCATATTGGTGTTATGAAGTGAATAGTCTATCATGTACTTACTTCACATAATGTAGACTCACGGTGGTATTTTAACATGAATAAATATAGTTGGGATTTAGGTTATCAAATAACACATCTATTTGATGGATTTATAAAAGTAGACAGAGTATCTGTTGTTATAACTAGCCATGGAAGAAAACAAGGGTAAAATGGACAATTCTAGTGAGAAATTATCTTCATCAGTAGATTTTTTTTGTGATAGTATTTTTGAATAATATGAATTTACTATGTAACACCCCAAGCTTCCACAGTATGCTTCTATTTGAATAATACAATAGTTTTTGATGTACGTAGCTCTGAGTTCTAGCACACCATGACCAATCAAACTAGCCATTTAAAAAAGCAGTTATGAATAGTAATACCCACTTTTTGAAATCATATAAATTTAATTTTTTAATATGGACATAATTTTTGAAATTGTAATATCAAAATTATCTTTGGGTGATTTTTTGGTATTTTTCTGAAAATATTCAATTTCTATTGAATAGTGAAAAACACTACATTATTATTTAAAACCGAATTTCGATTTAAGTAATTATTTTTTTATTTAAATTTATTTTAAAGTAAAAATAGATAAATAATACCAATTTTAGTCTAATTTAATTCATTGGGGTCATTTTATAATAAGATTAGACATATAAAATTTTTATTGAACTTTTTAACGTCTATTACCCACCTTCTAGGCACATTTGCGAATTTGCATAAAAAGTAATTTTACCACATAGTTGATTTTAATTTAAAAACATAGATAGACATGGTTTTCATCATTAAGTAAAATTTGGTTCAATAGGATGAAAATAATTTTTGGTGAATAGTAACTTTAGAATTTTATTTCCCACAGTTAAAAGTAAATAGGCTAATTAAAGGTAAAAATAACATTATAATAATATAAAATTACCCCAAAACTAGCCCTAATTCTATTGGATAAGTTTTTTTATACCAAAATAAACCTTAGGAAAAAAATATTATCCTTATTGATCAACTTGGGTCAGATTAAAACATTTATTATATTTTATTTAAAGAAGAGTTAAAAGTGTTAAATTCAAATTTTAATAACTAAACCATTTTTAATATTGGGTGATATGTAAGGTAAATTCATCCATAAATATTCATTATAAATATAAAAATATTTCATACATCATATTATTTTATTTATAATTTTTGTACATTAAATAATTAAATTTATTTATGACAAAATGATGATGCAGTAATTACCTTATTAATGAAGGATTAAAATAAATGATATTGTAAATATTAAAATAAATGTAAATTGAAACTTGTGATGCCATAAAATAATTGTATAGGTTAATGGGGCATGTTAAGGTTGATTAAATGCATTTGTTTCGAAGTAATCAATTTGTTATGACTTTAATAAAAACCAATAACTAAATAGTGTCAAAATTGACATAAATGAGTTTTTAAAACAAATACTACATTATTAAATTATATAACAGTCCTAAAAATATATGGTTCATAAAAATGATTTAGATAATGTTACATATGTTATTAATTAACCACATGAGTTTTTCTTGTTATTTTATAGTTACTATGTTAACCATGTAGTATAAAAATACAAGAAAACACAGTAAAAGTTACTATTTAACTCAGGGTTAAATCTAAAAGATACGGTTAATATGGTAACCTAAACATGTACAAAACCTATTTATTGAGATGATTTTGACCCATCCCAATAATATCCTAAAAATAAATCCATTTTGATCTATTAAAAACTGAAAATAATTTTATAATGAATTAATATTTCTGGATTTTCCTAAAGTGTCTCTCACCTCTCTTATGAAAGGCTACTTCCCATTCTCTTAAATTAACACCTCAAAATCCATTTGACTCAGAAAAACCCTTCTCAAATATCCTCCCAACTATTATTACATCAACCTGGAGGTGTTACTTTGATCAGAAATATGACTTAAGGAGCCATTCTGTTCAAATCAAAAGGATGCACCCCAAAAAGAGGTAATTATTTTATCACCTCTTTGAAAGTTCTTTTCTTCTTCAACTTCCACGTTCACTGTTGTTTCCATAATAAAATAATAAATCTAGTCCCTTAATCAAACTGATATTTTATTATAAATATGTTACAACCATATTCATTATTCTATCCATCCTATTAATGACAAAGTCACCATATGTGCATACGTACGGCCTACCATCTCAACATCGTGGTGTAGTTTTTTAGTCAACACTTAATTATTTGTATGGGTATAATAATGTGTATAGTTTACATAAATAATAAATATAACATGTTAATTATTCTGTATATATAATATACCATTCAATTACATATTATTTCACCATCAATAGAATGATATTGTCGCTCGTGCATACATACGGCCTACCGTTTCCACAACGCGATGATATTTCCTTCCCCATCATAACCATTCTAGAATAATTTTCATTTTATGATTAAAATATATTTTTTAGAACATAATATCATTATGGATATGAATCAAACAGGTATTATCAATAATAAACATTACTTATATAACAATAAATATAAAGGAAAATGAATTATTTAACATCTGAAACAATGATACTATAGAAATATTATTAACAAAGCTTTATTGGAGGATCGTATATTATATCAAATGTTTGTATGTGGTTATTTTATAAGTTAATAATAATTATTTAACAATTATATAAGATTTTAACATGCCCTCAACTAATGGAAATTACAAGGTAAGGGTTAATTTTACAATCTCTTTATTATCTGAGGTTGTTTATACGTAAGTATCTACGAGGACTTTTTCATCATCTACATCCCTGTTTCTTAAAAATGTATTTCAAAATTTTTTAACTATTTCCTATAATATGGTTCAAAGTCATTTATACTGTTGTTTTACTTTTTATAAAATGTTTTGAAAGAAATCTTTCCATCATTTTCCAAACAAGGTCCTTTATGACCGTTTCGACAAATTAAGGAAATAATGTTTTTTAACTTTTACAGCGGGCGCGACTATCTTTCTCCATTAAAATTCCATTAAAGCTTTCCTTGATAACTTAAAATAATATTTTCAAAATATTTTTCTTTTATTATTGTGATACTTTTAAATTATTTCAAATTATAAAGAGATATTTCTCTCAAATAGTTTTTGGATTGATTTCATCTGTGTCAAGATCTATTATTGAATTTTATTTTTAATTGAGGTTGATTTATTATGATAAAATATTCCATATTGTATTGATAGTTTTATGATATGTTTGATTTTTGATGTGATATTTTTATGTCATTCATGGTTTATGGATAAAGTATTAACATTTTGTATGCTAGTTTTATAAGAATGTTTATATTATGTTTCACCCTTTTCAAATGAGGAATGCATTGGACATAGTAATTGATGGGCGGGGCCCACGATAGCCCCTCAATGCATATGTAGGTATCATGAGACAAAATAGTGTCTTGGAACAAGGCCTTGAAAATGGTTTTATTTGTAGTCTTGTCACAAGGCCTTCACTATGTGGTTATGATGCCCAGAATTATGAATTCCTTCATTATGAGTTGAGCTATTGAAATTACATGTGATAATTTAACTAGTATAATATCCATTTAAATAAGTAAATGGAATTATTTGATTTATCTTTTCCATATTATGTTGATTTTAACTATAAAAGGCTTGTGTTTTAGTCTTATACATTATCTTATATTTTTATGCTTATTTATGATAGTTTCTGCTATATTGTTATCCTTACTGGGCATCTGATCTCACCCGTTTATTATGTTTTATTTTTTCTAGGATGAGAAGAAGAAAATTATGACTGACCTATAGAGATAGGCTTAGGGATATGAGTGTGTTCAAAGGATACACAATGCTTCTTTTTCATTTCATAATGTAATGTAAAACTTTTGTATCTATCTATTACTTTTAATGCTACTAAACTTATTTGTATTCCGAGACTTGACCTCTTGTGATCATGATAATGTTTTGTCATAATGCACTCACTCTAGGTAACTTGGATCAGGGAAATGCAGTTGATATCAGAAGAATTTTATTACCAACATTGGAAACTTGGTTTAGAAAAACTCTAAATAGAGAACATTACCCTAAGATATACATTAAGGATTAGTATAGAAGGACATCCAAAAAATTTGGAAATGTATATATTATGTGGGTTTTACAAGAAATAAATTATTTTATGGATACTATAAGTGGACGTGGTTCTGACATAGATATACCTAGGAGTAAAATCTCTGACAAGGAGTTTCGAGATTGACCTAAGGTATTCTGGTACATGATAACGGACCTTACTGCGCACCTAGTTTGATACTCCCGGGGGATATGATTAGGATAAAATACATTTTCATTACAAAAACTTTATTAAGGATTTATGAGTAAATACTTCCTCAAAGAAAAAAAATTATGATAATTTATTATATTCATAAACTAGTTAATTTATGTTAAGTATTTTACAAGTTTGGAACTATGAATTGTGATTCATAAACTAAAATATTGTATTTTGTTATTTAGAAATGGTGCCTAGTGGAGGGAATAGAAACTGTATTAACAAACCTAATCCATGTAGATATTTCCCTCTTATTCAAGATAATTATATTGGATTCATTGATGCAAATGGTGTTGAACAGCTTATAACCATACTAGGAAAACTCGCTCAAGTTATGAATAATAACATTACCCGTATGGAGCACCCTGATCCACAATGTGGAGGAATGATGTTAGACCATTTCATGAGGAAAAAATCACCAATATTCAATATGACTAAAAATCCATTTATAGCTAATCAATGGATAAGTTCCTTAGATAAAATATTTCGTGCTTTGGGGAGTATCAAAAAGGAAAACGTTTTCAAGTTAGTTTATCACCTCTTATGATATGCAAATAAATTTTGGTTATTAATTCAAAACAAAAAAGAGGATAAAGTATAAAATATGGAATTTAGGGATTTTAAAAATATTTTCATAGAAAAATACTTTCCTCATGAACATCAAGCGGATATAGAAAGGCAATTTCTGAGTCTTAGGAAATAGAAGGACAAGCATGTCGCAAAGTATGAGGATAACTTTGAGAGGTTAAAAATGCATGTTGTAGATTATATACGTAACCCAAGAAGTAATATTGAATGATTATTTTATGGGTTAAAACTATTTCTCCAATGAGAATTAGTGTCACAATCCTTCTCATCATACAAAGATATAGTCTCATGTTCTATCAAGACAAAAAAGAAATTATTTACGTCTTCCGACTTTAAAGTGAAGCAAGAGAAGAAGAGATCTATTGAACACTTTGGAAAAGGAAATAAGGGGAAGAAGGGAAAAGTTGAATTTCCACCCTATAGAAAATGTGGGAAGAGACACCCTGCAACTTTCCTGATGGAAACGGGAGTTTTTTACAAGTGTGGATAAAAAGGACACCAACATAATGAATGAAATGGGAAGAAAGAAGCTACCAAAGTTTAATACTATAATTTTAAAGAGATGGAACATTATGAAAATGATTGTCCTGAGAGTCAAGGAAATTTTCCCCAGAAAAAGAAAAATGGATCAAGGCCAAGCTTTTGTGATCACTCCTACTGATGTTAAAGTTTCTAATGACATGGTGGTAGGTACATTAATTGTTTCCTAAAAATTATCTGATTCTTTATTTGATTTTGGATCAATGAATTATTTCACATATTCCTTGTTTTACATGAAAATTAGATATTTCCAATTTGACATAACAAGGGAATTGTCATTCAAAACTCCTAAGTGAAGTATCATTGCAAAAAAAATTTACCAGGAAGTTACCATTATGAAATTTTAACATGCTTTACCTATAGATTTTACTATCATAACCATGATTAAATTTGATATAATCCTCGGTATTGATTGGATTTCAGACCATGTTTTGAAAATTTATTATAAGAAGAAGGGGGTAACATTTTTTGATAATGAAAATAAATCCCTTATCTTTAGAGAAGAAACATCACCATCGAATTCTCATCTAGATCCTCCCCATGTACCTATACTAAATTCAATTTTCGGTGAGGAAGGAAGTGAAATAACTATGGGTGAGGAAAGGAATGTTCAAATACAGTATGTACCTACTGTGCAAGATTATGTTGATGTGTTTCCATATAATTTACATGGACATCCTATGGAATGAGAAATTGAGTTTTCTATTCACTTAATTCCTAGTTAAAGTCCCATATCAAAGACCCCTTATAGAATAACCACTGTGGAATTAGTGGAACTAAAGAAAAAACAAGGTTAATTGAGAAATAAAATATTTATCTGCCCTAGTGTTTCTCAATGGGGAGACCCAGTTATTTTTGTTAAGAAGAAAGATGGATCTATGAGGGTGTTCGTTAACTACTGGGAAATCAATGTTATAACAATAAAGAACAAGTATCCCCTACCTCATATTGATTATTTATTCGATAAACTTCTTGTAGATAAATATTTTTAAAATATTAACCTTCGATATGGATATCATCAATTGTGTGTGAAGAAGGAATACATTCCAATGACAACTTTTTGAACTAGGTATGGGCATTATGTGTTTACATTAATTCCTTTTGGACTGAGTAATGCATCCTCTATTTTCATGGATATAATGAATGGAGTTTTCAAGGAATATCTCGATGACTTTGTAGTGGTATTTATTGATGATATATTGGTATAATATAAAATCTATGATGATCATGAAAATCATTTTTGCACTATTCTGAAAACTCTTCGAAGAAATGAATTATATGGGAAGTTTAGAAAGTGTGAATTTTAGCTTCATGAGATTTCTTTTCTTGGACATATTGTATCTAAGGATGTAATATTTGTTGATCCTTCAAAGAAAATCACAATCCAAGAATGGACAGCACTGAAGAGTATAATTGTGGTACACAGTTTTATTGGTTTAGCAGGTTACTATCGGCATTTTGTCCAGAATTTTTCCTGATTGGCTTACCCATTAACCTAGATCACACATAAAGTGGTTAAATTTGTTTTGTAAAAGAGTGTGAATAATGTTTTCAAGAACTTAATAGATGATTATTCAATTCTCCTATCTTTTCTCTACCATCGTGGAATGAATGGTTTGTTATTTATAGTTATGCTTCAAAGAAAAGACTTTTTTGTGTCCTTGTGAAGAATGATAGAGTTATTTTTTAAAAAAAATAAATAAATAAAAATAAAAAATAAAACATAATCTCAAACTGATGATATGGAGTTCCAAAATAAAATTAAAGTAGTGAATGATGCGAGATTGGCTGACTTCATATATGAAGATGTAATTTTGAAATTTGGGAAGAGGATTTGTGTTCTTGATATACTTGATATAAAAAGGGAATTTTTGGATGATGGTCATAGATCCAATTTCTCTATACACTCCGGTAGCACTATGAAATATAGTGATTAGAAGGAATATTTTTGGTGGTACAACATGAAGAGGGAGATTCTTGATTATGTGTCATGAATAATGGTTTTCCAACAGGTGAAGACTGGAAGACAACACCCTAGAGGATTAATTCAACCTCTTCCCATACCTGAGTGGAAATGGGATGATATTACTATGTACTATGTCATGGGGATACCAAAGAATCCTATAAGGAATGATCTGATATGGGTCATTGTTGATGGTCTTACCATGTCAGCAAATTTTATTGCTATAAGAGAATATTTACCACTTGAACATTAACAAAGACTATATATTAATGAAGTTTAAAGACTTCATGGAGTACCCCTATCGATTATTTTTTATCATGATCCCCATTTTACATCAACATTCTGGAAAAGCCTTCAGAAATCCCTCAATACTGAACTTTTTTTGAACACTACCTACCACCATCAAACTAATGGACAATCAGGATGGACTATGAAAAACTTATAAGATATGTTAAGATATTGATCACTTGACTTTCAAGGTATGTGGGATTAGTATTTACCACTGGTAGAATTTTCCTATAACAATAGCTTTCATTCAAGTTTTCAGATGGCACCATATGAAGAGATATATGGAAAGAGATGTCACTGAGCAACTTTTCAGGATGATATTGGTGAAAGAAAACTGGTAGTCCTAGAACATGTTGAGGAAACAATGAAAAAGGATAAAATTATACAAACTCACATCAAAACAGCTCAATGTAGGCAAAATTTCTATGCCGATAACTGAAGGAAGGATTTGGAATTTCAGGCAGGAGAACATATCTTCTTTAAGGTGTCTCCTTGGAAAGGTGTTATATGATTCGGTAAGAATGTTAAATTAAGTCCCAGGGTCATAGGACCTTTTTAAATTATAGAACGAATTTGAGTTGTAGATTAATGTTTAGAAATTCCACAAAGTCTCTCTAAAGTTCATGATGTATTCCATGTATCTCTGTGGAGAAAATAAAAGCCAAACCCAACGCATGTACTCATCTATAAATAAATATAACTGCAAAATGATCTATCTTATTGTGAATATCCTATCAGTATTCTGGACACTAGAGAACAAGTTTTGAGAAATTGGATGACTCGTCTAGTAAAACTTCTTTGGAGAAACCACAAAATGGAATAGGCAATGTGGGAACCTAAGAAACATATGATGAAAAACCACACAAATATTTTTATGCAGTAATATTTTAGAAATTTAGAGGAATAAATTATTTTAAGGTGGGAATAATGTAACATCTCAAGCTTCTACAGTATGCTTGTCTTTGAATAATACAATAACTTGCGTTGTACGCAGCTCCCAGTTCAAGCACACCAAGACCAATCAAACAAGCCGTTTAAAAAAGAAGTTATGAATAGTAATAACCACTTTTTGAAATCCTATAAATTTCATTTTTCAAAATGGTATTCATTTTATTATTCATAATATTATAATTATCTTAGGGTAAATTTTTGGTATTTTTTCTGAAAACTTTCAATTTTTGATGAATAGTGAAAATACAGTGCGTTATTGATTAAAACCGACTTTTTATTAAAATAATTATTTTTAATTTAAATTTATTTTAAATTGAAAATAGATGCATAATATCTATATTATTCCAATGTAATTCATTGGAGTCATTTTATAATAAGAATAGATATATAAAATTTTTATTGAACTTTTTAACATCTTTTACTCACCTTCTAGGCACATTTACAAAGTTGTATAAAACCTAATTTTACCCCTTTGGTGATTTTAATTTCAAAAATCCAATAGGCACAGTTTTCATCTAAAATTAAAAGGTGGTTTAATAAGATGAAAATAATTTTTGGTGAATCGTAACTTTTGAATTTTATTGATCATGGTTAAAAGTAAAAAAGGGTAATTGAAGGTAAAATTAATATTATAATAAAAATATTTCCCCAAAAAATGTACTAATTCTATTGGATAATTATTTTTTGACCAAAATAAACCCTTAAATAAAAATTTGATCCTTATTTATTCACTTTGTTTAGATTATTACATTTATCATATTTTATTAAAGAAGAGTCAAAAGTGTTAAATTCAAATTTTAATAACTAAACCATTTTTAATATAGAGTTATACATAAGATAAATTCGACTATAAATATTCATTAGAAATAAAAAAAATTCCTAAATCATAGTATATTATTTATTATTTTTAAACATTAAATAATTAAATTTATTTAAGACACAATGATGATGTTGTAATTACCTAATTAATGAAATATTAAAATAATTGATATTATAAATATTAAAATAAATGTAAATTGAAACTTTTGATGACATCCATGGATTTTATAGTTGAATTTTACATGATATGGTTGATTGAATTTATTTTTTTGGAAGTAATCAAGTTGTTGTGACTTTAACAAAAAACCAATTACTAAATAGTGTCAAAATTGACATAAATGAGTTTTTAAAACAAATACTATTTTATTAAATTATATCATAGTCCTAAAAATATAAGGTTATGAAAAATGATTTAGATGATTTTACATATTTAATTAATGAACCAATTCCGGTTTTCATGTCATTTTATAGTAATTATAATAAACTAAAAATACAAGAAGACATGGTAAGAGTTAAACTATTAAACTAAGGGTTAAATCTAAAAGGTAAGGTTAATATGGTGACCTAAACATATATAAAACCTATTGGTTGAGATTATTTGGACACATAACCATATTATCCTTGAAATAAACCCATTTGGATCTATTATTATCCGAAAATAAATTTATAACCAAATTAATATTTCGAGCTTTTCCTAAAGTGACCCTCACCTCTCTTATAAATGGATACTTCACCTTCTCTTAAATTCACACCTTCAAAGACATTTGTATTGGAAAACTCCATCTAAAATATTCTCCCAAATACCCTGAATTCATCCTTGAGTCCTTAAATTGATTATAATGACAACCTTGGAATCCCTTTTGTTCAAATCAAAAGGAAGCACCTGAAGAAGAAGTAATTATTTTATCACCTCTTTCAAAGTTCTTTTCTTCTTCTACTTCCTATTTCTTGGTTGTTTCCATTCTAAGATAACAAATAAAACACCTTATACATACTGAGATGTTATTATAAATATGGTATAATCATATTCATTATTCTATCCATCCTATGAATGACAAAGTCACGGTACGTGCGTACGTAAGGCTTATCGTCTCCATATTGTGGTGTAGTTTGTTATATAACACTTCATTATTTGGATGGTTATAAAAATGAGTATTGTTCACGTAAATAATAAATATAAAATGTTAATTATTCTGTATATATAATATACCATCCAATTACATATGATTTCACCATCAACAGAATGATATTGTCTCTCGTGCGTACGTACGACATACCGTCTCCACAACGCGATGAGATTTCGTTCTCTATCATAACCATTGAATAATAATTTTCATTTTATGATAAAAAAATAATTTTTAAGAAATTAATATCATCATGGATATGAATCAAATATATCCTATCCAGAACAAACATGACTTACATAACCAAACATATAAAGGGAACTGATTCAGTTAACACCAGAAACAATGATACTACTGAAATATTATTAACAAAGCAATATTATAGGATCATATATGATCTCATATTTATGTATGTGGTTATTTTATAATCTAATAAAAATGTTTTAACCATTATATATGAGTTTAACGTAACCTTGACTATGTAAAAGTACAAGATAAAGGTTAATTTTACAATCTCTTTATTATTTGAGGTTTTTCATATATAAGTATCTTCTGGGACTTCTTTATCATCCACATCCTTGTTTCTTAAAACTTTATTTAAAAACATTTTAACTATTTCCTAGACTATTGGTTAATGTCATTTATACCCTTGTTTTACTTTTTATAAAAAAATTGAAAGGAATCTTTCCGTCATTTTCCAAACAAGGTCCTTTATGACCTTTTCGAAAAATTAAAGAAAAAATATTTTTTTAACCTATACGGTGGGTGTGTAAATTTTCTACTGTTATAACACCTTCAAAGCTTCCCTTTAAAGGTTATAATAATATCTTAAAATTAAATTTTTTTCATTTATAATTATGGGAGTTTTAAATGATTTCAAAGTAGAAAGTGATATTTATATCAAATAGTTTTTGTATTTATTTCATATATGTCAACATATATTGTTGGATTTCATGTTTAATTGAAGTTTATTTATTATGACACAATATTCCATATTGTACTGATAGTTTTATGATATGTTTGATTGTGTATGTTCTGTTTTTATGTCATTCATGATTTATGGTTAAAGTATTAACATTTCCAAAGCTAGTTCAATATGAATGTTTGTGTTGTGTTTCACCATTTTCCTAGGAGGAATGCATTTCATGTAGTAAGTGACGGGTGAGACCTGCTATATCCCCTCGATGCATTGGTAGGTCCCACGAGACAAACTATTGAATTCTCACAAGGCCTTAAAAATATTTTTTATTTTTAGTCTTGGCATGGGGCCTTGAATATATTTTTATGATGTCTGACATTATACATTTCATAATTATGAGATTAGCTACTTATATTACATGTGATTATTCAACATGTATAATATCCATGTGAATAAGTAAATGGAATTATTTGATTTATATTTTCCATATTACACAAAATTTTAAGTTTAAAAGGCTTTTTTACTCTTATACTTTTCATTAAATGTTTATTCTTATTTATAATAGTTTCCTCTATATTTTTATCCTTACTGAGCATCTGAGCTCACCCCTTTCTTATGTTTTATTTTTTCCAGTATGTGAAAAGGTATATTATGACAGACCTGTAGGGATAGGCTAAGGTATATGAGTATTTTCAAAGAAGACCCAATGTTGGTTTTTCATTTCATAATATAATGTAAAACTTATGTATGTATCTATTACTTTTAAGGCCACTAAAATGATTGGACGTTCAGAACATGATCTCTTTTGATAATGCCAATGTTATGTAATAATGCACCGACTCTTGGTAAGTGGTGTCGGGGTTTTATAGCTAGTATCATAGGAAGTTTAGTATAATCCTTAGAAACAAGATTTAGAAAACTCTGATAAGAGAACATTACCCAAAGATAGATATTGAGGATTAGTATAGATGAACATCCAAAATTTTTGGAAATGTAGATATTATGTGGGTTTTCTAAGAAATAAATCATTCTATAGATACTACAAGTGGACTTGGTTCTGGCATAGATGTACCTAGGAGTGAAAACTCTGACAAGGAGTTTTAGCTAGACCAGGGGTATCCTGGTATATGACAATAGGACTTACTGTGCACCTGGTTTTACACTCTCTGGGGATATGCTTAGGATAATTCACATTTTCTTTACAATCCATTATAAATGATTTATGAGCAAAAAATTTCCCAATGAAAACATTTTTATGATTATAGATTATATGTATAAACTGTTCAATTTATTTTAAGTATTTTAAAGTTTTGGAATTACACATTCTGAATCATAAACTAATCTAATGTATGTCATTGTTTAGAAATGGTTCCTAGTGGAAGGAATGGAAACCATATCAATTCACATAATCCATGTAGATATTTCCCTCCTATTCAAGATAATTATAGTGGATCTAGTGATGCAAATACTACTGAATAGCTTATAACCATACTAGGAAAACTCACTCAGGTTATGAATAACAACCTTACCCGTATGGGGCACCCTAATCCTCAACATATAGGATCAATGTTAGATCACTTCATGAGGAAACAACCACTGACATTAAAAGGGAATTTAAATAATTTTGTAGCTGATAAATGGATAATTTCCTTAGAGAAAATATATCATGCTTTAGGGAGTAGCGAAAGGGGAAAAGTTTTTATTGCAGTTTATCGCATCTCAGGATATACAGATCAATGGTGGTCATTAATTCAAAACACCAAGGAGGATGAAGTAGTATCCAATATGGAATTGTGGGAGTTTAAAGTTATTTTCTCAGAGAATTACTTTCCTTGTGAACATCAAGGGGATATAGAAAAATCATTTTCTGAGTCTGAGGCAAAAAGAGGATGAGAATGTCGTAATGTATGAGGATAACTTTATAGGGTTAGCAAGAAATGCTACAGATTATATACATAAACCAACTAGTAATATTTATCGATTCCTTGATGGGTTAAAACCATTTCTCCAATGATCATTAGCCTCGTAATCCTTCTTGTTGGATAAAGATATAGTCTCATGTGCTATCAAGACAGAAAATGAATTCTCTAAGTCTTATTACTTTAAAGTGAAGAAAGAGAAGAAGATATCTGTTGAACACTAGGGAAAAGGAAAGAAGGGAAAGAAGGGAAAACCTCAATTTTCACCCTATAGTAAATGTGGGAAGAAACACCCAAATACTTTCCTGAAGGGAATGAGATTTTTTTACAAGTGTGGAGAAAAAGGCCACCAATCTCATAAATGCAATGGGAAGAAAAAAGCTACCAATGTTTAATGATGTAATTTTAAAGAGATGGGACATTATGAAAATGATTTCCCTAAGTTTCAAAGAAATTTTCCCCAGAAAAGGAAAAGGGATCAAGTCCAAGATTATGTGATCGGTACCGCTGACGTTAAATTTCTTAATAACATGGTGGAAGGTACTTTAATCATTTCATCAAAATTAGAAAATTCTTTATTTAATGAGTGACCCATGCCCTGTTTATATATTTCTTCTGCTACTGCGGTCTATTATTGAGGGGCTTCCTATTTAAATTCATGAGGTGTTATGGTACCTCATGGGTTGGAATGAATAATTTACCAAATCAAGTCTTTAATTATAAATTAAAATCGGTGTCAATTTTAATGATAAGAACTATGTGCCTTTATTAACTATGAATGAACGTCCATTTTAAAGTAAATTTGATACAGCCCATAAGTAAATGTAAACATAAAAGTGGAATGGTCTCTTCTCCTTATCCCAGCATGGCATGATTATGAAAGCTAAAGGAGTGAACATTGGAATTAAATATTAAATAAAATGAACTGGTTATTAGTATATTATGAAGCAAGGTACTATTGACCCCTCATCTACTGGAACCCCTTAAACTAATATAGAAGCACTTACTGATACATGTTAATCTAAGCGATTAGTTGGGGTAATATTAAATGGGTATTTAGTTTTGTTACATTCATCCACCATTAGTGATGTTATATTTATGCTTCTATGTTTTTTTATGAGGTGTTTTATTGTTATTTATAGACCAATGTTGCCATGTCATCCTTGTTTCATATGCTCGGAACATGGCAACGACCATTCTCCAGTAGTGGGGGCCCTCATCCGCCTGTCTTACTGCAAGGAGTTCCATTTGAGGGGCCACATGTTGTACCTTATCTGGGAACTTATTCAAAATTCCTTAATAATTTCCTACGTCTAATTCAGTCCATGCATGGTGCTCCATGAGATGCACCAATGCTAGCTAATTTGACATGGGAGTTCCAGTTGCAGTATCATCCCACCTTTTTAGGGGACAGTGGTATACAGGCTTCTGAGTCTTTACTGGAGGCTACCCAATCTATCATTAAGCATCTGGAAACATCTCCAGATTTTAGGGTCATGTTTTCCACATCCATGCTTCAAGATTCATCTAGGAATTTGCATTATGGGATTACCTTGTATGGTCATCGTTAGGGAATGTTATGGTTAGATTTCTAGACTACATTATATGATCAGTTCTTTCCTCTTATGTTGAGATATGACAAGTCTAGATATTATATTCATCTAAAGTATGGTTCTATGTTAGTTTTAGCGTATTAAGAATATTTCACATAATTTCATCACCTTAAACTACATATATCCAATGATGAGATTTCAAGTACTTGACACTTCAAAGATGGGATTCTGTATGACATACCTATGAAGGTGAAGGTATTTCACCAACCAACTTTTTCTAAAATAATCAACTAGAATCTTATCACTGAGCACAAAACTAGGGATGGTAATATAACCATGAAAATATGATTTGGGTTGTGGAAGGCCAGTAGTTCTCCCACTAATAAGAAATATTCCCTGGAAGTTCCTTGTTAGAGAAGTGAAAACAAAAGTACAATTTTTTATAACACCATGGTGTGTATGGGTGAAACTGAAGCATCATTGTGATAGGGACCAAATGGAGTTTCAGGCTTGCAGTCATGTGTGGAATCTTCAGAGATTCTATAGGACTATTACACCATCTTCGAGTGGAAGAGGATCCACACCATCTCCACCTTCATGAGCCTGTTCTTTTACACTTCCTTGGGTGGGGAGTTAGTGTAGAACATGCAGGACTGGCTGAGGAGGAGGTTATATCTATTTTATATAGACCCCTGATCACCATCAATTCCAAAAAATAAGTTTATATCGTGGTAGTCCATCAATTGTGTAGGGCCATGGATCAGCCTAAATACATACTTTATAGGAGATAACTAATGATCTAGTTGTGAGACCATCTACATTACATGGTACCATTCCAGTGGAATATACTATAGTATCTAATTTATTTGATATAGGTTCTTTGAACTCTTTTATCTTTATATCTATCATAGAATATCTCAGATAGTATACACAATATTACGTTGGTGTAATGGCCCTAGATACACTATTATAAGTGTTTCCATATGTAATATTCCAATGTAGGGACAATCCATTTCTGTTAGGCAGTTACCCTTTCATATGGAACCTCTTCATTCTAAAGATGACTGAATTTGATGTCATTATCCGGATGGATTGGTTGGTTTTGTATCCTGATTTTGTAGAATTCCATCACCATAGGGTATCATTAAATAACAAAAGGAAAATAGTTGTTTACATAAGAGTAAATAGGATGTCCAGTCTAGCAGAGCTGAACTAGTGCATCATGGCTTAGGAGGGGTAACTGCCCAGATTTTGAATATATTTATGGAGGGCCAAGTCTTATATCAGGTTGAATTTCCTCCAGTAGTACATTTTTTTGGGTTTTTTTGCATGGTGATTTTTCTATCTTACCCCCCCCCCCCTCCCCCCCAGACATAGGTTCATTTTATGATCTATCATTTTCTATGAGTAGCTCCTATGTTCATTCCTTACTACAGGATACCACCTACAAAGCTTTATGAGATCAAGAGATAGTTAGAGGATTTTGGGTCCAAAGGTTTTATACAGCCTAGTAAATCCTCTTAGGGTTCACCCATTCTTTTTTCCAATAAGATGGATAGAACCTTATGTCTATTCATGGATTGCAAATGGTATAACCATCTTTTAGTGAGGAACTAGTATCCACTACCTCAAATAGATGATATCTTCAACCAACTCTGAGGAGCTAGGGTCTTCTCTAAGATTGACCTGAGGTCGTCATATCTTTATTTGTGAGTAATTCTATCATACATACATCATACCGCCTTCCATAGCATGTATGGTTTGTATGAGTACTTTATTATGTTGTTCGGTCTTACGAACGTGCCAATAATTTCATAGACCTAATGAATAATGGTCTTCATCCCTATATAGATTCTTTTTTCATAATCTTTGTGGCTAAAATCTTGGTGAATTCTCATACTCATAGAGACTATGATAAACATCTTGATATTGTTCTGATTACACTTAGAGAGAATCACCATTATTCCATGCATTCTAAGTTCCACTGATGGATAAAAAATATCAATTATCAGGTCATATTATCTCATAATCAAGAGTCTCTATTGACCTTGAGAAGCTGAGTGTGGTGGTTTCCTGGGAGAAACCCGATAACTTATTTGATATATTAATTTTCTTTGGTTTGGATGGATATTATAAGAATTTCATACAATTCTTTTCCCACCTTGATTCACCACTTACAGGACTTAAAAAGAATGTTGTCAAGTTCTTTTGGTCAAAATCATGCGCTAAATCCATTTAGGAGCTAAACAAGTGGCTTGTATCCACACATATTCTTATCATGCCAAAGCTCGGAATAGGTTATATTTTCTTCTGTGATGCATCATGCATTGACCTATGAGGAATGATGATGCAGTAGAACAAATTTGTTGCATACAAATCTTGACAGTTGAGGCCTCATGAGAGAAATTACCTTACACATAACTTTTATCTAGAAGTTGTTTTCCATGCCATACATTGATGGATATACTATATGTTGGGTCAGGGATTTGCAGTTTACATTGACCAAAGTATCCTAAAATATATCTTTACATAGTGTGACATGAACCTTATATAGTTGAGATGGGTCAA
This sequence comes from Viscum album, assembly GCA_963277665.1. Classification (NCBI taxonomy): domain Eukaryota; kingdom Viridiplantae; phylum Streptophyta; class Magnoliopsida; order Santalales; family Viscaceae; genus Viscum; species Viscum album. The sequence goes on from OY728136.1 coordinate 1,480,135,512, forward strand.
ATATCTACAGTCTGCTGATTCTGAGCTTGCCTATACACTTGGGAAGGGTAATATAGTCCCTAATGCGTTGAGTTAGAAAACTCGAACTCATGACATGTGGGAAGCTAGTGATGAATTGAAATTAATGGACCTATTATATGAGATTCATCTACAGTTTCATGATTTTCATAAGCAGTATTGCCTTTCATCCTTTACAGTTACCTCGTCCCACCTTGAGAAGGTGGATAGCAGAAAATTTTTAGATCCTCAGGGCCTGAATCTCTGTGAGACTATATGAGGAGATAACCTACCTTCAAATTGATTTGTGGATAGAGATCTCATATTGTGTATTCATGGGAACTTCTGATTTTCTAGAGATATTAGAGAGTAATTGGTGCAAGAGTCTCATTCTTCTCATAGGGTAGTTCATCCTGGAATCTCAAAAATGTATCGAGGTATGTGATGCCACTATTGGTGACCTTGGATGAATAGTAAAATAGAAATATTTTTCACTATTTGTTACACCTATCGGCAGTTTAAGGTGGTGAAAAAGAGACATTCAGGCTTGTGACAACCGCTTATAGCCCCAGAAAGTAAATGATAAGATGTTACCATGGACTTTTCAGTCAGGTTGCCTAGGTTGCTAAGGGGTAGCGATGCTATATGGGTAGCTGTTGACCAACTAAATAAAGTGTACCACCTAATTCCTATTTGGGATACATGATCAATTGATTATTTGGGAGTAATTTATGTCTTTGTGATTATAAGACCACATGGGGTCCCTCATACTATCCTTCCGGATAGGGACACTTGTTTCATGTCACGGTTCTAGAAGGCTTTGCACAAAGATATGGGTTTACAAGAGCTTCTAATCACATCCTTTCACCCTTATACTAATGGAAAATTGAAATAGAAAATATAGGTTATAGAGGAGATTCTCTAAGAATGTGTTCATGATTTCAGTGGTTCTTGAGACAAGTAGATCCCTTTTTTCTAATTATCTTATAATAAAAACTTTCAAGTGTCAATTTAGATGGTTTATTTTGAGGCCTTATATGTTAGGTCATGTCGTTCACCCCTATGCTTTCAATAGGTATGTTAGGTATCCCTACTAGGTCCTCTTCTTGTATAGAAGACTTCAGAGTAGGTTCTGCTAATCCGGAAGTGTATGACTAATGCTTAGTCTAGACAAAAAATAGCATGTCAATCGCAAGTGACCACATCTAGAATTTGAGGTCGAGGATCGTGTTTTCCATCGCGTATCACGCAGGATAGGGTATATATGGGTATAGAATCAAGGGATGTTTTTTCCTCATTATGTAGGGATATTTGAGATTTTAGAAGGAGTCAGGTTGGTAGCCTATTAGTTGCTACTACCTCAGGGGTATAATTCCATGAACGACGTCATCCATGTTTCACATCTTTTCCAATATCATGATAACCCCTCTAATACCATCGATAATTAGGAAGTTTAGTTAGATGTTGATCCTACCATTGAGAAGTATCCAGTATGCATCATTGATTGAAGCATAAAGGCCCTCTGAGGCCAGCTTGTCCCTTTAGTGCTGGTGTTATGACAACACGACCATGTGAAGGATTAGACATGGGAGTGGGAGGCTGATGTACGTTCCCAGTGTCAAGAGTTATTCTCAAATAATGTTTCTCTACCCTTAGAAGGTGAACACATGGATGAGTTCTTTTAAGTGGGAATACTGTAAGAACCTATTTTTCACTTAGGTATGGATCCTTTAAATTTTGGTCTAAACTATACGGGCAGGCCTTGCATTTAGATCTAATTATTCGGATGGTTTTCATTTTCAGGTAGAGCCATATCCTAGGTTTGCTGTACATTTTATCGAACTGTGTGACCTAACCATGTAGTACACCCCTTCTTAAAAGATCCCTTACATGGTTGGTTCATGATTTGGAAAACCATATGCAACTACTAAATTTTGAGTAATTTTACATTTTTACCCTTAATGATCTAATTAAGTCCCTCTTTCTTCCCTAATCTGATTTTTAGTGGGATAAATCTGATTTTTAGTGGGATGAACCTTTATTTCTCTCATTTTGGATCTTTTTTAAGGCCAAACCTAGGGATAAAAAAATTTCCATAATTTTGAAATCTGTTTGAGCTTTTATTTTTCATGAACAAAGTGAAACATTAAGTACTTGAGTCCTTTTTAACTGTTCTTTTCTTCTCTTACTCTCAACCAAGTTATTTAGGTGTAATCATTTTTTACCTTTTTCTCAGATCTACACTATTCCAAGATGAGTTATAGGCTAATAATGGATGAAGAGAGTGGTACAAGCCTATTTTGGGTGGTCTATAACTCATCCCTCATGTTTATTGATTTGGGAACTTATATGTGGGGCCTGCCGATTTCATCGGGGTATGTTTATTGAATTTATATTCCCAAATTATAATCATTAATACTATATTATTATGATATTTCTATATATGCAATTATATTTAGTGGTTACATCCACAACTACATCCATCTAATGAACTATGTTTTCCCATAATTGTTGTTTATTATTTTGACACATTTGATCCATCATTCGAATGTCCCTTGGAAAAAACATTTTAAGGGTAATCCTTTCTATATTAAATGGATTGATTTAAATTGAGAATTTCATAATGGAAATTACAATGTATCATCACCCATTGATCCGCCTAAGGTAAGTTTTTCAATTTAATAATTAAATGTGAAAAGGAAATCAGAAACTATAATAAATACAGTACTTGGTCTTATTAAATGAAATTGAATATTAAGTTGTATGTCAGTAGAACCCCTTACCATGTTAATGTAAGGTAGCATAGTGGTCCTAGATTATTGACAATGCATTAAATGGATTAAATTAAATGGTTTGTTTCTCAATTAGACTTGTCACACTAATGAAAATAAAGGCTTGAACTAAATTGATTTTTTGATTAATTATGACTTGATTGAATGGTTGCATGCTCAATTACCCATATCAAACTAATGATTGGTAATGGATTTAAAATTATGAATTAAATATGACTTCATTATCAAAATAGGAGTTTCTGGACTCGACCTCACCTTGGAATCAAGAGAGAATGCCTTGATCACTAAGTGACCCCATTCTGAATGCAAGGATACAAAATTATTAGGTTGAAACCAACATATAATCTGATCTTTATCTAACTTTGGATGACCGGAATCACACCATGGGATCCCTCATGTAGTACAATAATATGCCTTGGATTCAATCTCTAGGAATCATTTGGTACCAGAGGCACCCCATAGGATCCCTCATGTAGTACTCCTATTGGTGGTTCCCCACCGAGATTTATCTAACACCCTCTATAGGAATAATTTGGTACCTAAGGCATAGTATATATGATTTCAGGTCTTGATAAAGGGAAAGATGCATCTTTGAACACTTTATTACTTGTGGTGTTAGTGTGTATCATGTAACAGATGACTGAGATGGAGCTCAGGATTCTAGGGATAATTTATGTATTTATTTTTGCTACATTATGTTTTTGATGTATGATTTCTACTTTATAACCTTATTTTCTATCTTACTAGATACATGACATGTCATCATCAGTTGTTGTGTGTTGTCTCAGTTATTATTTTCCGTGTCTCTTTCCATTGTGCATTCTAATTACATATATTTCTTCCCCTATTTACCTCTTATTATATTTATATATTGTGCTACACTCTAGTAATGAGGGAATAGTCTCCCCACAGACATAGCTTAGTCCCTCACGCTAGTCAGCATGCTCAGGCATTTTAGGAGATGTGCCTGAGGCCATGTGGCCCATCGGGCTCGGTGCGCCTATTATCTGGTATCTGGGTCTATAAAATCATAAAGTGGTATCAAAAAAGGTTTTCATTTCTTGATTTACTATTTAGAGACAATAGTCGGGAGATTAGGAATGTTATGAAATTGGTTATAAGTTATGGTTAGGCATCACAAAACTATGTTCAGGGAAATGGATGAGTTCCCTAAATAATAACTATTGTCGAGATTTTTTAAATTACCATTGATATCATTTCACCATTGGGTGAAACACATGTTCTGTGGTGTCTTGACTATTATTCTAATTGAGATTCTTTTTTATCCTTGGATTGATGAGATTAGGGTATGGATAATTGTTACACGCATCATAGAGGCACCTAAAATTCACATGTCACGCATATTTCGATGCCATATATGTTCATTTAACTACATCAGATTTCTTGTTTTTCCTATAATCAAGGATTGAGAATTTCCTTGTTTATATATTTCATAAGCTACTATGATCTATGATTGAGATGTTTTTTGTTTCAATTCATGAGGTGTTATGGTCCCTTGTGGGTTGGAATGAGTAATTTACCAAATAAATCCTTTAATTATAAATTCAAATAAGTATCAATTTCAATAATAAAGACTATGGTTCTTGATTCATTAGGAATGAGAGTCCATTTTAAAGTAAATTTGATACAATTCATACATAATGGAAAACATTGTAGTGGAATAGTCGCATGTCGTTATCCCACCAAGTCATGTTTTTGAAAGGTAAAGGATTAAACATAATAATTAAATATAAAATGAAATGAAATGGTTTCCAGTATATTATGAAGAAAGTTAATATTGATCGTTCATCAAATAGAACCCCATAAACTAATATTAGAGCACCTACCAATACTCAGTCATATCAATGAGTAGTTGGGGTACTTTTCTTAGGGACATTAGTTTTCTTACATTAAGCCTCTACTAGTGATGTTACCTTTGTGATTTTATCTTTTTTATGAATAGGATTCATGTTATTTTTAGACCAATTCCAAAACGATGTCCTTGTGTCGTATGCTCAGAAGGTGGAGACCACCATGCTCAAGCTATGGGGGCCTAAGACGCCAGTCTAGCTAACATGAGTGAAACTTGAGGCACCACTAACTATACTTGATCTAGGCACTTATTCCCAAGTCATTAATAGTTTCCTACATCTTATATAGTCCGTGAATGGTGCTCCACAAGCTGTACCTATGATGGAAGATCTAGCGTGTGAGTTCCAAATACAACATCCTCCATCCTTTTTGTGGGATAGTGGTCTTCAGGCCACTGAGTCTTCGCTGGAGGTCACCTTGTCTATCTTTGAGCATCTAGAAACACCTTATGAGTGGATGGGTAAAAATTCTACCTAGATGCTTTGATATTCTTCCACGATTTTATGGGATTTGATAACCCATGATGGTGGTCATTAGGGTATTCTATGGGTTGATTTCTAAACTACATTCTTTGATCAGTTCTTTCCTCAAACACTGAGAGCCGATATAACTAGAGAGCTTGTGCATCTAGATATGGGTTTTATTTTTGTTATGGATTATTCAGTGCATTTCACAGAGTTACATTGCCTTCTACCACTTCTAGACAGTGATGATCTCTCACGTACAAGACAATTCAAGGATGGGATTATGTATTCCTTCCATATGTAGGCGAATATCTTTTTCCTCCTACTTTTTCTGAAATATTCTACCATACTCTTATCCTTGATCACATCCTGAGGGTTAGTAACAAAACTAGTCATAGAGGATTAGTGTCGTGGAAGGCATGTAGTTCTTCTAGTGGAAGGAAACCATCCCTCGATGTTTCTCATCAGGGTAGTGACAACCAAAGTACCCTTTTTGATAACTCCATGTTTTTTCATCTGTGTGGATGATGGGTGGAAATGAAGCCTCATTGTGATAGAGACCTAATGGAGTGTTGGGACTGTGTTTGTATGGGTAATCTTCAAAGATTAGAAAGGAAAATTCCACCAACTTTTATTGGAATAGAATCCACACCATCTCTACCTTTAGGAGTAGGTTCATTTACACCACCTCACTCATGGATTTGGAGTTGCACCGGAAGGATTGGCTGAGGAGGAGTTCATGGTCATGGTTTCCAGCCCCGTGATCATAAAAACAACATGAAAATAAGTTTAGATCATGGTACTCCAACTATTTCACATGGTCTTGGATCATGCCAGATACATTCTTCACAGTAGATACCTCATGATCATGCTACAAGACCATTAACAGTATTAGGTTCGATTATAGTTACATCTTCTATAGTATCTTCTTTATTTGATATAGGTGATTCGAACAATTTTATGTATGTATCTATTGTATAATTACAAGAATAGAAGATATATTTCTACAATTGTGTAATGACCCTAGATACAATTTTAGGAGTGCCATAAAATTGCATATCCCAATGAAGGTATTTTACCCATGAGGTAGGCAGTTACCCTTTATTATGGAACCTCTTCATTCTCAACATGATAGGTGTTGATGTCATTCTAAGGTTGAATTTTTTTGGTTCAGTATATTGATTTTGAAGACTGATATTGTCATAGGGTATCATTTACATAATACGAGGGAAATAGTTATCTATATAAGAGTTAATGGGATGTCCAGTCTAGTAGAGTCGAAGCAGTGAATCATGGGTTAGGTGAGGTAACTGCTCAGATTTCCAATCTCTTCATAGTGGGTCAAGGCTTAGGCTAGAATGAATTTACTCTTTTACTAGATAATTTTTTGTATTTTTCCTGATGACTTTTCTAGCTTCCCCCCCCCCAATAAGAGAGGTAGATTTTACGATAAATTTTTTTCAAGGAGAAGCTGCAGTTTCAATTCCTCCATACAAGATGTCGCCTACAGAGAATCAAGAGCTCAAGTGATAGTTAGAGAATTTAGAGTCCAAAGGTCTTACATTGCCTAGTACGTCCTATTGGGTTTCATTTATGCTTATCTATAAGAATTTTGATGGAACCTTACATCTGTGTGTGGATTACATATGTTTGAACCATATTACGGTGAAGAACCAGTATCCAATACCTCAAATAGATGATCTCATTGACCAGTTCTGAGGAGCTGGAGTTTTATCTATGATTTTACTAAGGTTAGCATATCACCATGTTCTATTAAGGCCATTAGACATACCTCTTATAGGTTTCAGTAGCATGTATGTTCTATATTATTACCTTGTTATGTTGTTCGGTCTTACGAACTTGCCTGTTGTTATTTTGGAACCAATGAATAGGGTTTTCCATCCATATCTGGAATCTTTTTATTATTCTTTGTGGATGAAATCTTCGTGTATTATCATACTCATAGAGACTATGATAAACACCTTGAGATCGTTATGATTACACTAAGAGAGAATCATCTTTATGCCAATATTCCTAAATTCTACCTCTAGATTGACAAAGTTAACTTCTTAGGTCATATTATATCAGAATCAGGAATCTCTATTCACCCAAAGATGTTTGAGTACGGTGTTTTTTGGGGAGAAACCCAAGAATGTGTTTGATATATGAAGTTTCTTTGGATGGATGGATATTACATTCATTTAATATAAGAAATTTTACACCTTTATTCACCCATTATGGTCCATAAAATGAATGGTCACAAGTTCTTGTGGTTAGAACCATGCGAGAAATCCCTTGAGGAGATAAAAGGGTATCTTTTATTGACAATAATTCTTTTCTTGCCAGATCAAGGGATATTTTATATTTTATTCTTTTATAATTCATACATCGACCGAGGAGCAATTTTGATGTAGGAGGAATGATTCTCTATGTACGGATCTTGACGGTTGAGGTATCATGGTAGAAATTACCTGACACATGACCTTAATCTAGAATCAGTTTTCTAGGAATTATATTGTAATATATACTATCTATTGGATGAGGTATTTGGGGTGTACACAGACTATAGTATCCTAAACTATATTTTTACACTGTTTGACTTTAACCTCATACAGTGGATATGGGTTGAATATCTATAGTCCTTCAATTTTGAGCTTGACCATACTCCTGGGAAGGGAAATGTAGTCCCTAATGTGTTATTCTAGAAAACTCAAGGACATGCCATATGGGAAGCCAGTGAAAAATGGAAATTAATGGCCCTCTTATCTGGTATGAATCTAGAGTTTCTTGATTTTCATTAGTTGTATTACCTCTCATTCTTGACAATTACCTCTTCCCTCCTTGATAAGGTGAAGAGTATGATATTTTTAGATCTTGAGAGTTTGGATATCTGTGAGAGTATATCATGAGATAACCTACCTATGGATTGGTTTTTGGATAGATATGATATCTTTCATATTCATGGGAGTGTCTGGGTTCCTACAGATCTTAGAGACAAATTTTTACAAGTGTCCCACACTTCTCAATTTCTAGTTCATCCCGGAATTTCCAAAATGTATAGAGATATGCGACACTAGTATTGGTTTCTTGGGATGAAAAGTCAGATAAAATGTTTTTTCACTTGTAGTTCCACCAATAATCTCATGACGATGAAGCACTAGAGATATGAAAGATTTTTATATCTACTTACAGTCCAAGAATGGAAATGGTAAGATGTTACCATAGACTTTGTAGTTTGGTTTCCTAGGAATCTTAGGTGTAGCGATGCTATCTGTGTAGTTATCGACCAACTAATGAAAGTATCCAACTTCATTCCTATTTGGGACACATTCTCAGTTGATGAGTTAAGAATACCATATGTCTTTGAGATCATATGATATCACGAGGTCCCTCATACTATCATTTTGAATAGGGATACTAGTTTCACATCAAGGTTCTTGAAGACTTTGTAGAAAGCTATGGGTACACATATGCTTCTATGAACAACTATTTACCATCAAAATAATAGACAATTGTAACATAAAATATTGGTTTATAGGAAATGCTCCGAGCATGTGTCCATGATCTCATTAGTTCTTGGGAGAAGCATATTCCCCTTGTCGAGTTCTCCTATAAAAACATATTTCATGTGACAATTCATATGGTACCTTTTGATTCCTTGTATTTTTTGTCATTTTGTTCACCCATATGCCTGCTAGAGGTAGGTGGGGAATCCCTACTAGGTCCTCTTCTTCTACAGGATACTTTATAGTAGGTTCATCAGATCAAAAATCATATGATAACTGCTTAGCCCAGACAAAAAACTTATGTCGATCATTATTGACAACATCTAGAGTTTGAGGTCAAGGATAATTTTTTCCTTTAGGTATCATTGAGTTAAAGGAATAGATAGTTATAGAATCAATGGAATTTTTTTGCCTCAATATATAGGTCCATTTGAGATTCTAGAAAGAGTAAGGCCAGTATCCTATCAGTTTCTACTACCTTAAAGGTACCATTACATGAATAAAGTATTCCATGTTTCACATATTTTCCAGTGTCATGAAGACTTATATCATACCATTGACTCCAAGGAAGTTGATTTAGATGGTAATCCTAACTTTGAGGAGTATCCATTACATGTTATTGACTATATTACTAAGGCTCATCGAGGCCAGTCATTCACTCTAGTACATGTGCTATGGAAGCATGACCGTATGTAGGATGAGACTTGGGAGCAGGAGACCGACGTACACGCATTTTTGTCAGAGTTGTCCTCAAATAGTGTTTCACTACCCTTGGAAGGTGAACTTGGTGGGACCTTATTTTAAAGGGGAAGACTGTAAGAACCTGGTTTTTGACTCATGTATGGATCTTTTAAATTTCAGTCTGATTATTCATTTTGGACCTAATATGGATGCCTAATGATTTTGAAAAGGAATAAAGGGTAAATAGGGATATTTTGGAGCCTGGAACCCATATCTTTTGGAGAATTAATCCTAATACATGGTTAGTAGTAAACTATGCGATGAGGAAAAATAGTTAGATTTAACTATGCAGATGGTTTGAATTTTCGAGTAGATCCATCTTGTATGGTTGGCACACGATTTCTAAAATAGTGAAACCTAACTGTGTGGAACTCCACTTCCTATATGTTTCCATTCTTGGTTGGTGAATGGTTTAGAAAACCATGCATCCAAACCCTGTATAGGATAAATTTTGTTTAACTTTACATTTTTACATTTAAGGATCTAATCAAGCCCCACCTTTGTCCCAAATCCAATTTCTCGCAGGATGAACAAAAATTAATCTCATTTTGGAGATTTTTGAAAGCTTTAACTAGAGATCAAGATATCTTTTCATTTAGGATTATTTAGAGATTCTATTCTTCACATTAGAGGCACAGAAGTAAGTACTCGAGTCCTTTTTAACCATTCTTCGTCTCTCTTGATCTCGACCTAGTTATCGAGGTGTAGGTGTTTCTACATAACCACAGATCTACTCCATTCAAAGTCAAATTAGAGGCTAATACTAGATGAGAAGAGTCATACAAGACTATGGTGGGTGGTCTATATCTCTTCCCTCAAGTTGGTTCATTTTGGAATATACGTGTGGGGCCCACTAATTAAATTGGTTGTCGTTTATTGAATTTATATTCCATATTTATGATGTTTAGAATCATATGGTTTTTATCTTCCCAAATATGTGATTAGTTGTTAGTCCTTATGCCCACAACTCCAAAATCCCATGTAAAATGTTTTGAAATTATTATCAATTTAGTGTTTTGATGTGTTTGAGTTGTTATTCAGGTGTTCCTTGGGAGGACCTTTCTAAGGGTAATCTTTTCTATATTAAATGGATTGATTTAAATTTTGAGTTTCATAATGGAAAGTACCATGTATGCTAACCACTTGAATAACATAAGGTAAGTGTTTCAATTTGGTAATTAAATGTGAAATGGAAATTGGAATGTATACTAAGTATATGAATTGGCCTTATTAAATGAAATTTAATAATAGGTAACATTTCTGTAGCACCCATTACCATTTTAATGGAAGGTATTAGAGTGAACCTTGACAATTGAAAAAGACTTAAATGGATTAAATGAAGTGATTTATTTATAAATTATCCTTTTCACACTAATGAAATGCAATTCTTGAACCAAATGGATTTATTGATTAATTATGAAATGATTTAAGGGTTGCATGTTCAATTTTCCTTCACACTCTAATGAAAGGTAATGGTTTGAACCTTATGAATTATATATGAATTCATTATCAAAATAGGAGTTTCTTGACTTGAGCTATCCTGGGATTCCTTATGGAATACCTTGAGCACTCGAGGACCCCATTTTGAATACAGGTATATGGATTTCTTAGGTTGACACGCCCCTAGAATCCAATTTGTTTCTAACTTAGGATGCTCTCTATGACATCGTACGGTCCCTCTTGTAGTAATACAAGATTCCTTGGATACACTACCAGGATCCAACAATGACAAATATATGCCACGGTTAAATCCCAATGGTCCTTGTCCTCACATAGACCAATTTTAAATTGGATGAACTATATGGACTCTGTAGGCGTATCATTGTGGAATTCCTTAGACTATGCCCCTTGTTTTACACTCTTACCCTTACCTAGGCTATGATTATTACTAAATTAACGATCCTATAGGTATACATTGCCTAGGTTATTACCTCAGAAATTAATTATTTGATTTTATTACAGGTTTCCATGCTACATCTTGGAAACTTCACTATTGCTAAAATGTTTCTTAATTATAAACTGGTTTTCAAGTAATTTATAAACTGGTTACATGCTCTGACACCATTCAAGGGAGGAAGCAGGTACTTGGGTTTTTGGATACATTTTACTACTTTTATTTATATATGTATGCCTATACACTATTATATTTCCCTTACATGGGATGGATTTTGTAGACACCCTTGGTGGTACCCGACTGGGAATTATCTCACACCCTCTTTGAGGGTCATTTGGTACTAGGGTTGGAATACAAGATTGAAGGTGTAGATAAAGGGAAGAATGCAGCTTCAAACACTTGATTTCTTTTTGTGTTATTATAGACCTGGTAACTGATGATTGAGCTGGATTGTAGGATTCTTGGGATAGTATATGTATTTCTTTTTTAGTTATGGAGTTTTTCATGTATGCTTGCTAATTTGTATCCATGTTTTCTAGCTTACTAGATACATGACATATCATTATCAGTTGTATTTTATTTTAGTTATTGTTATCCTTGTCTTTTTTTAATATGAATTATATTTACTTATATTAATTATACTATTTAACTCTGTTTATATTTATCAACTATGGTACACTTTGGTAATGAGGGAATAGTCTCCACCAGACACAGCCTAGGCCCTTGCTGCTAGTTGGTGGCCTCTAGTGTTTGGGGAGATGTGCTTCTGGATAGGTGTCCCACCATGATCGGGGAACCTATTAAGTGGCATGCGGGTCTGGGATATCACGATACTAGTAATATATTTCAATTATGATTATTATTTTTTATGATTGTTTTTTAAGCGTGATTCTAAATTTAATAATAATTTTGAAGTAACTATTTATTTTTATTAATTTTGTTTAAAATGTTCATGATTTAATTATATTCTTTTGGATTATACCCATATATTTTACAAAATAAATGGGGAACTATACAAATCTTTATTATACTATGATTTAATACCTTAAATAATATATTAATTATGAACTTAATAAAAAATAATTTTGTTATCAACTTCCTTACCAAAATAAACATCATATAATCAAAACCACTAACATATGATTATGAAAATAAACTAAAACGTATTAATTTATATGTACTATGTGGGTATAAATTATTAAAATGGTAGTTATTAAATATAAATAAGGTTATTAAATATGATATTAATAAAATATGTGGATTATACAATAGGGTAGAACATATTTCTCGGAATTTGGAGTAAAAATGATAGTTTATCTTTTAATATCTCTTCTTAATTAAGATTATCTATATATAAATTTATATAGGGTGATTATTAGAATTACTCCTTATAAAATATCATTAATTATATTCTACTAGACTTAAAATTTTTATTTACAGGTATTCTTACCATCCCCTCTCTCATTCGATCATAATTTACCTATAATGATGTTTGAATCGGGATTCATTCATGCTCATTTTTTTAAGGGAATATTTATCTTTTATGTACACATTCATTATATTTTCTCATGGATGTAACATATTTCATTTTATAAATATCAATGATATATTAAGGTCTCTTTCTATTGACTTTTAACTATATATAATTTTAGGAAATGAATTTTTTTTATCTCACTTTCTTTATATTTTCTGCTCATTTTCATTTCCTCTCCATTTTTAAATTTTTATTTACAAATATTCCATTTAAATATTTCATTATTTTTTGAAGTAATTTTATTAGATTAAAATTATTTTTTAATCCATTTATTTATATATAATTATTTTACAAAATTTATTAAAATATATGTGATATTTCCACTTACTTTTTAAATATTTTTCTTACCTTCTTATAAAAGTTGTTCATATATGTCAATATATTTTAATGTTTACTATGTTTGTTAGGGAACTATTTTAATGGAATGAAATGCTATTTTTCTCAGGATGGATTTTTTCATATGAATATTATTATGTGACCTATTATATTTTGAAAGGTTAATTATGTCTTCTTATCATGGATGTGTTTCAGGATCATGCGAAACACATATGTTTTCTTTATCATAATGTAATGAGTGGGATTGGAATTATATAGCCCTCCAATGAATTTGATAAATCTAAAATATCATTTTATTTTATATTATAGTATATTAGATGTTATATTATTTCACTATATTATGGAAAATGTTTTCCCACTTTGGAATAATGATTGTAGAAGTGAGACATAAAATAATTTATTATTTTATATACTTTAATATGTGCCAAATTCATATGTTATGAGTTAGCCTTAATTAATTATTCATGCAATGTTTCATTTTTATTTATCTTTTGAGTATGATTTTATGATTATATTTCCATACCATAATGTTATTTTATTTTTACTAGATTATTTTTTTTATTATGATCTCGTTTGTAGATTTGAATGGGTTCTCTTATTTTTAACACTTTATTATGTGTTTGATATAACCATTTTTTATATTTCTTTTACCTAGGTAATAAATAATATTATTATATTTGATATTTAAATAAGTGAGTAAAGTTTGATGAATTTTTAGAAGAATTTTTCATTATGTTGTAAAATAAATATTTGTGTACCTAATATCTAAATACAAGAAACCTTTTGGTTTAGAGGGTATCATTTATTAAAAGTTTGGATGGGTAATAATGTATAATGGTGTAATATATATTTATATTATTGTTGGGTCTTCTCATTGTAACTCAAAAATCATCATATAATAATTAATATTATGAATTTATGTTACACATATGTGACTGTATTTATGCACCATATAGAATCTATTCATGATGATAATATCTTTCATACTTGCAGTGATATTCTATGTTGATGTTAATTATGGGGTGGTATTGTGATACATTCCTCATATATAATTGGACTATGATTAGTTTAATAGTTTATATTAATGCACGATATATGAAACCATTATGATTTTTGTCTTCTCTATGTGTAGAAATAACATAATGATGTGAATAAAAGGATGGAATCAGTGGCTTCAAAATTTTATAAAAGTTCCTTGAGTGGGTTACAAAAGAATAATTTTACAAATTTTTGAGAGGTTTATCTATACATGTGTCACTAATCAACTATTAAAATACGTTATGGTAGAATTTCACTTCATACATATAGAATATGGGAATCGTGTTACTTTTTTAGATCTTTTTTAAGGTCTATAACATAAATATTTGATGTTATTCATTGTAGATATTTTGTATCTATTATTGGATTGGTTCAATTTCATTAATTTCTATTTCAATAGATCTTATCATAGAATCTTAGACTCAATAAGTAGCATAATATTTTTGTTATACATTATGGATGCTATTCTATTTTGGAGTTTCATGCGAGGTTTATTTAACTTAAGTGTTATTGTCTTAATTTTATTGAAAATGAGAAGTTAAGAGATCGTAATTTTTATAATACTTTGAGGCCCAAGATCTAGGGGTAGTTATGAACCATTTCACAAAGTTCCTTCATTAAAAAATTCTAAACATCAAATATAAAGGATAATGTTTTCACAATGATGGGATATTTATAATAGATTTCATAATAAGGAATTTATTATTGTTGAGATGGAGGTCAAGGATCTTGATTTTGAAATTAAAAAAAATAGGTGGGGTAATAGTAGTAAGATCTGTATAAGATCTCATATCTCTATCATTGGTAGTATATATCCATATAGTGGAACCTAAGGCTTTTAATGTTTCACTTATTATGTTATTTTCACTTCAAGACTTTTTTATAGATTTTATGGGTATCCAATGGATGGATGAGAATATTTTTAATGTTAAAAGACCACATTATAAGCTTCTTTGACCATCTCTATGGATGGTTCCATAATAGTATAAAGATAAAAAATGGTTTGATCCATAAGTATAGGTTGTTGTAACAGGAAATAATGGAAGAGATAAACATAGTTTTCATCAAGAATTTATTAGGTAATTGGTAGAGGATAGTAGCAGAGGTGATTGAGAGTAGGATTAGTATGAAAATCACAACTTTGAGTAGTATAATTTCATGAATTGGATATAATAGAGGTAGTTTGATATATGATTTGAATTTAATTAAATATTACTTATATTTAAATTAATAATTTCACTTTTCATTCATTAATTACATATAAATTTAAATATTGACAAAAAAATAATGTTGAGGGGTATAATACCACATTAATTAACTATTATAGTGGAAAGTTGGATAGTTTGGATCATGGTATATAGTTTTGACCAGGTTGTGCAATGTGA
The DNA here is from genome assembly GCA_963277665.1 of Viscum album. NCBI lineage: Eukaryota > Viridiplantae > Streptophyta > Magnoliopsida > Santalales > Viscaceae > Viscum > Viscum album. The sequence continues at coordinate 1,480,151,071 of OY728136.1, forward strand.
TCATTGTTTATATAAGTTTATATTATTACTGATAAGACCATATAACATTATCCTTCATATCGAATAGTTATAATCAAAATAGTATTATATCTATTATTATTTACTGATTCTGATTTTTTAAATCTTGAATGTTGATCATGTATTTTTTATTAAAGAAATAGTTTTTTATCTAGTTTTTAGGTACATTGATTTGGAGAATGTTATATATTGGTTTTTTATCTTGACGTTTTCATCATTTTATGCAAAAATAAATAATTTTTAGAGAGTTATAATTTATTATGACAATGTTTTTCCAAATAAGTTTAGATATTACCTATGATGTTGGATATTTTTTCAGTATTTTATTTTTATGTTTTTCACCTATTGTTTTGAAAGAATATAATATAGTTCCTACAATGCAACAAGATTTAAAAATTCATATTAATTTGTTATTACAGTGTGGATTTATTCACCATAGTGTATCACTATAAGGATCTTGATTTTTTTCTTTCGAGTAATGGGGATTATAGATTGAGGTAGTGTATATGTTATCATAAGTTAAACCAAGTGTGATAAGGAATCTTTATCTTATTCCTAGAAAAGATAAATTTTTAACCAATTAAAATAATTGATTAGGTTTTCAAATATTGATTTATGATCTGGATATGTCTAAATGGTCATTAAGGATGAATACACACCTAAAATAGTTTTTCATTTTTTATTGAAATTAAAAATTGATGGCATCATTATTTCCAGTTATAAATGTTTCATATATGATTATCATGCTTATAAATTGAATTGTTCAACATTGGATTAATAATTTTTTGTTATATTCATTTTTGAAATTTTAATTGACATTAATACATTTCAATATTATATATAGTGTCTTAAGATAGTGTTATAATTTATCAAATAACATTAGCGGTTTGGGAATCTGAAAGTGTCCATAATGGACACATGAAGTGGTTCATGTTATTTAATAGCATGGTGATATGGTGGACAGGGTGATTATTGAGTGGTTTTTTTTATAAAATCCACTATTTTTTTAAGGGATAACTTTAATTCACTTATTCATTTTTTATTCGATATTTTTTTTGGTTTTCATCTGGTTCCAATTTCTTTATCATATTTGACTTGGAAAATTTATTTTCTTTTCCTTAAAAAATGAGTATTGGGATGCTTTAAAAAGTTTAAAAGATTAATTTATTAGTTCTATTATTCTTCTATTAGTAAAATTAGTTATTATAAATTGGATGTATTAAGTTCTATCCCATTATGTATGTAAGTGTGTTTTAATGAAATAAAGGTTAGTTGTTTCTTGTAGTTGTATATATTTTTGTACCCATAAATATTACTATGCAACATGTCATTTAGAGCATCAAGTGATTGTGTTTTAAGTTATGTTTTCGAATAAAATTTTTCATTATTAATATTTTATAGTTTATATAGATCATAAAATCGTCATATAAATTTTTTATAAGGATTGGATTTTTTATAAGGAGTATGGGAGAAAAAGTTTTAAAATATTGACTTGGAGATGACATGTACCACTAGAAATGGTAATATAGTGGTAGATTATTTGAAACATCAGTCTTGTGATAAACTTTCTTAGTAGAAATGTGATGAATAAGATTTGATAGAGTTCTAGGATCTCTTACCCTTTAATATTATTATAATGTTTAGATGGAATATTTTTATTCGATAATGGTGACATATTGATTGGTGTGTCCAGTACAAGAGACTGTACTTTGAGATAATGATATAGAAGTGTATAGATAATAAATAGTGGTTGGGTATTCTTTTTATATTTTATTAAGGATGAATAATAGTGGTTGGTATTAAATGGGAAGATATTTTTAAATCATAGTATATGGGGAGTGGTTTAGAATGAATTTTAGAGTTTATATTTGGTGATAAATCCCACTAACATTAATACATATCATGATTTTAAGAGAGATTTACAGTTTTCTTGGATAATTAATGTGGTGGAAAAGTTTATTCTGTAATTTCTTGTGTTTTTCTAGGTGAAATTCAAACAACTTCTTAATGTAGTTTTTCTTATAAATTCCTCAAAGAATATGGGAAGAAACATTAATGAATATTATTATAACATTACCCCACGTTCTCTAAGGATTTTTTTTATCTCATATATCCTAGATTAAATGATATAGTTATAAACATTATTATCAGAAAATTAATAAATCCTAATGAATATCCTATTGTGGAATTATATGATGGAAGTTCTGAGGTTTCATAGAGTTGTGAGGATGATAGTATCTAATCATGATTCTCAGTTTACATCATGAATGTGGAAGGGGATGAAAAATACCTTATGTAACCAATTATTCCAGAAACTTAATTACACCCATGAATTAATGTTCAAACTGAGTGACCAATTTTGACACCAGTGGGTATTTTTATGGGGAAAATAAACGATTTTTCTGGATCATTGTTGCCTTATTTAACATTAGAAAAATTTTCTGGGAAAAAATTTGTCATTTTTCCACAAGCACGAAACCTTATAAGGTATTATATTAGAAATATTTTCATTCACCACTACATTGTGTTTATTTTGGTGAGGATTTAATTTTAGTGTCATGGATGGTATTGTATATGAAGAATCATATTTAGTTTATGCTCTATCACATGATGATTGGTCAAAGTAGTTAAAGTTTTTATATTATTTTAACATGGAAACGATATGAATTTTCTACAAAATATAATGTATTATTAAAAAAATTTCTATTAATGGAATATAAAGGTTTCTAAAGGAGAGGAAGTTATCACCATGATAAATTTTCCCATTTCAAGTGTTGGAATTAGTTGTAATAGTATCTTATCTTTTGGAACTACATAAATGATTAAATGGGATTTAGGATATCAATCATGAGTCTGATATTAGTAAATATTATCATTATCCTTGATATATGATATCTCAGATTGATATTGATGTTATTTTGGATATGAAATTTGTTGAGTACTCAGCTGAAATTTAAGATTATAAATATATTTTCATACATGGATAAGATTAAAATAGTGTGAGTTGTTTAGAAACATGGTGGTATAAAGTAAAGTATATAAGAGAGGGAATCACATATTTATTTACACTTCCAAAATTATATTAAAATTATCTTATAATATTTCACTATGAAATTAATTTATAATAAAAATGATTTAATTAATATAAGTCTTTATGTAATTTTTTTTCATTTACATCTATGAAAGATGCTTTTCAAGAAACAATTTTTTTAAAGGGGTATAATGTAGAGCCCTGAAAATTAAAATTTTGGGTGTCTATTAAATTTTGATAATTTTTTCTATGAATGGTTAAATGGTAATTTGAATGGTCTCAAAATAAATTTTAAATATTTTTCTAGATTAAGGATGTGATGTTTGTACTTGGTTCATATTTTTAAAATAATATATGGCTATTAGAATTTTATGTCATATTTGGGTGGTGGGGAAATTTAATTTTTTATTACTATTTCTAAGTAATCCCTTTTAATAAATTATTTTTGTAAAATAAACAATTAAATTTATATGACATATATTTTTATGAGATGATGATGTAGAAAAAAAGTAGAATTAATGAATGGATATTATTTTTAGTCTTTAACATGTCCCATTTGAAACTTTAATAAACGGATTTGAATGGGAGAATTGAAAGAGAGAGAGAAAGAGTTGGTGGTATAATTTCAGAATGGTTGTGACCATTCTTAATGGGTTAAGAAAGGATTGACTCATTTTGATCCAGTTTCACCGTTTTGGACATTTCTTCAATATTCATATTATATTATCTATTCTCTCAATATAAGAAAACCACAAAATCAATGCATCATGATGGAACAAAGAAATGGAGATTAAGAATGAAGGTATATGACTAATCTATGGTGATAATTGGAGGATTTTGGATTTTTGATATTCATGTAATTTAGTTATGTTATTCAATATTCTCACCCCCAAAATTTATATATGTTAATATATATTGAATTTATATATTTTATAAGAGATAATTCATTATAAACTATGGAAGAGATTATGTGGAAAATTGAAAATATATATATTATATAATTATGTAAACCTTAATATTGAACAAGATAAACATTGATGAATATGAGAATATGGGATAAATATTCAATAAGAATATTTAAATTGGTTAAAAATATATATACGGTGTATTACTAATTCATATTATTATGTAATGATAGTAAAAGATTAAAATTGATAGAACAATATATTCTATGGTGATATATTTAAATTATTATGAATTCTAATGGATTGAAAGTGGTGTTAACATAATAATATATAATTTTAAAAATTAAATTAGGGGAAATATTATTGATGTAGTAGTAATGATAAAGTTGGTGATAAATAATCATTTTCATTTTACGTAAAATGATTAAAACTATTAATATTTAATTATATTCTAAAAATTATGAATTATTGTGAAAAAAAACTCTAAATGGATAGATTATTAGTTTTATCAGATATGGAATCGATAGTACATATTTGGTATGGGTCATACCGAATTGACATGGGGTTCATTCCATGTTACACACTATAATTTGATCTAATGATTTCATTTATCCTAGTAGATGAGTGGAGTTCATATTTGTCCATCCAAGTCTAAAATATGTGATATCTTGGTACCATATTTATATGATTAGGAAATTTGTATAAATTTAAGAAGAAGAATAAATGAAAAATATCACTATCTTGACTTTAATATCTCTAAAACAATTTACATCTAGAAAAAATAGAAATATTTTGGTAATAAAAGATTATTTTAAATAAAAATTAGTTTTTTAACATAGTAATTTATTTATAAATATTATTAATTTAGTGTTACCTAACATTCATATGCAATGTCGATATAGTGTTTATTTAATTAGTAGAAAAATAAAAAATGATATTAAAAATTATAATAGTGAAAATAATTTAAGAAAATTATTATATTCCAACAATTTTTTAGATAATTATTGAATATTATTGATGTGTAAAAATGTTATATTTTATTTCCATTGTTTTTTTGTTGTAATTAAAATCAAATTAATTGAATAGTTCCAAAATTAACATTAATGATATATTATAATAAATAATATTTTATAAAATGATTCAAAATAACTAAAAGAATTATATTTGTTTAATTGAGTGAAATATGTTTGAACATATCATCCATGTTTCATTTATGAGTCACATGTCCATTTATGGTAATATTATTAACCCTAAAATATTGAAAACAGTTTTGCCATAGGTAAGGTCAAAAAACTGTTACTAAAGGTGTAAATCAATAGGATATGTTTCAAAATTATCATAAGACTAATATAAATTTTATTATATTAGATTATATTAACCCAAAAATATTTTTCTTTTAATTAATTTCCATTTGGAAGTACATTTCATTGAAACTAATTTATTATATTTTAATCTTTTAAGGAATTATATGTCTATCCTCTCCCACCATTATAAACAAACACCACTCATTTCCCTTAATTACACCACATTATGGATTCTAGCTCAACCAAACCCTACTAAATTCTGTTACTATATTCCCAATACAAATTCTATAAGTACTTGTATCTATATAAGTCCAAACCTAGGGTCCATAATATGTGATCTAATAGAGTTCTTCCAACGAAGAGGTAATAACTACAATCGATCACTTCATGTTTAATTATTCTTTTAACTACTATAACTCTAAGTAATTTATTATAAAATAATAACTTATGTATCATAAATATACTTAAATTTCATTATTATTATGAATACACTATTATCCATCCCCCTTACCATAAAATGGGATTAGAAATTGTCTCATGTTCATATGTATAGAATATCATCTCCACATAGCGATATAATTAATTTTTCATCTCCATATTATAAGAAGGGATATTATATTGGGAATAATGATTATATATGATATATATTAAATAATTATACTTCTAAAAAGATAATATCAAATCTACCTTATTACCATATAATTCTTTTGAGAACGATAACTTTACTCTGGCATAAAGGTGGACTACCACCTCCCCAAAGAGACATGATTTGTTTTTCAATCATATTTAACTTAATATTAATAAGGATATATTAAATGATTATATATATATATATATTATGATATAATAAAAAATTCTTTAAATGTTTATAATAATTTAACTTTCTTTCATTACATCCATTGAAAAATTGAAAATAGTTTATGATTTTAAATAGTTATCTTCTTTTAGAGTGATTTAAATAAATGATTGTTAACAAACGAGTGATAAAATGTTATAAGTAAATAATATATGGTTTTAAATATATGTGTATTCTTATATAATATATGTATCAACAATTTATATTTTTTATAAATTATGATTAAATAGGTATGAATGCATTCCAACTTGTGGTTAGGGTTTTATGTTTTAATCTCATTATTTAATAGGATTGTTTATGATTAAGATTATGTTGAAGAAATATTATAATGTAACTCTCAAGAAAATATTTAATTTGATTATAATATGCTTATTTATTTATAATTTATTATTTCCTTTAATTTTCCTCAATTTATGAATTCATGTGGCAGAATAATTTTTTCTAAAGAAAACTGAATTTCTTTCTCTCTTCAATTGGAAACTCTTTTTATTTCACATCCATGTACTCTAAAACAATATTAAAGAATATTTTTAATATTACCTTGTGATTATTTAAATTTTTTTTAACCATTATTAAATGTTAAAAAAGTGTTGAAAAATGAATTTTATTGTCTTTTTCCAAACAAGGATATTTCATCTTTTTTACAAAAGTGTGAAAGGAATTTTTTCCTTTAACTCATATAGCCTGAATAAAATTTCCCTTCATATTGATAACCCAATTATTGGAATCCACCTTTACATTTTTTAAAAGTTATTTTTAGAGAAAAAATTTCTTTGATATTTTATAAATTATTAGATTTTAAATAAGACATTTCAAATAGATAATGGATTTTTCCTCAGGAAATATGACATGTAATATTTTAAATTATTTTTTCCATTATGATAACATAATTTGATATTAATTATAAGTTAATAGTGATATGATCTAATAATATCAACCTTATTATTTCTCTAGATGTTTTATGATTATTGTCAAAATATTTTTATGAAACTCGTTTCTTTTCAATGAGTTATCCTATGAAAAAATGTTTACGAAAACCTTTCATTTATCATAGGTTATGATACGGGTAAATTTTTATGAACTAATGATCTATTTATATATTGTTTTCAATATGTCTCTAGTGGTACTAGATTAATATATCCCTCCAACACATTAGAGAAATATTGATATATTGTGATATAAATAGGACTCGAATGGGGGTGAACCTAGTTCAGTAAGGGACTTTATCCACTATGTTATTCTAAGGAGTGAACCTTAACTTCAATTATGGTTTAGTGAGTGAACCCAATCCACTATTATAGTCTTATTAGTCATCCCCAACTAAAAAGGATAATATATTATATGATTAAGTGTATCCCACAAGCATATGTTTTATAACAATTTTATTCTCTCAGGGATCATGGTCTTTGTTTCATTTATCAATGATGTCAAATGATCAACCAAGATTTAGTCCGTTATTAAAAATCATAATCTATGATTTTTAGGGTTTTTTTAAAATATTATTCTCATGTTATGGTTCCATTTATCTCTTCTACTGTTTAATTGATCATTGATATCTCTCTTATTTACCCTTAATAGGTATCTAATATCACTCATTCTTATGTTTTTTCCTCAGGTTGTGAAGAAAGGTTTTTGGTATAATATGTATATGAAAGGTGATAGTTTTGATGAAATATTTGGGACACTATATAGATAAATTTTGAACCATATGTTTATATAAAAATTTTACAAATGGTAGGGGACCTATAAAATTATAGCATGGATCATTATAATGTGCATTGAATATTCATATGATAAGTTGTAATATCTATGTCGAAAAAGTATGGGTTATTATAGTTGGTATCAGATAAAGTATTAGTTATATTTGTAAATAATGATGATAAAAATTTAGTGAGAAAACTATAGAGAATTATATGTTTAGGATAATATCCTAAAGATTTTATAATGATCCTGGATGAACTTGGATATACATATGGTGTAATATATTTAAAAGTATGTGTCTTTATTTAGAAATAAAATAAATTATTTTTCTGGATTCATTAGTTTCCCACTATTATTATTGTTTCTCATGCTATTATTTTTCAATTTATTAAATGGATAGAACCTTAAGTAATACTTTTAATTATGAATTTGAAATAATATTCAATGATTTTCCTCCTATGTAGCTAAAATTTAGAGGAGATGGAGTAAAAATATCATTTTTATGCTTAAAATTTTTCAAAATATATGAATCATGTTGGGATTATACACAAGAAAATGAGGTAACAACATTATATTGATTCCTTCATAAGTAAACACCAAAATTATTCTAGTGATTCTTCTAATATAGTATTTTTTGAGAAACTTATTGGTATAACTAAAAAAATATTTTTGTTCTATAGCGTTTTAATGTGAAAAATATATATTTATTGTATTTAATTTTCAAGTTCAAGTATATTAGTGGTTGATTGTTATCAAGAACATGAGGTAATGGTATGAAATTGAATCCACGGGGTGGGGTGAGTCTAAGATATTATTTCATTCAAAATATTTTTATTCATATTATTAATATGAAAATAGAGAAGGACTTATTTTTGATAAATTAGATGGATGTTGAATCTAATTTTAATTATGAGGAATATTTTATGAAACTTGTGTGGTATGGTTATTTTTTTATCTTACTCCTAGAATGTATGGTTGATAAATACTTTAGGGTCTTAACACTAAATCGCAAAATTTTGTAATCTATAATATACTTCAGTTTCTATTAATAAATAATTTTATTTCCCATCCTGGTAGAAAGTGTGATTTATGTTACCAATATATCTCATAGTTTTGATAATAAAAAATAATTTATTTCAAAAGAAATTATAAAAGTTTTGTAGAGAATAATATGTTGTTTCATTTAAGCTCAACGTTTTGAAGAACACATGGGGTAAATTTTCTAAAGGGGGTGGGTAAATGTTATTTTTTTGGAAATAAATTTCATCGAATAATATAATAGCAAAGTGATTTGAAGTGACCAATAAATTAAAGAAACAAATAAAGTCTCAATAGAATGCACAACCCCCTCATGTGTTTTAAATGCAAGGCGTATTCTCATTATGCTTGGAAAGTGCTCAAAACATAAGGTTAATGATGAGTATCGATGTTGATAGTTTATCAATACTTTAAAATAAGTATAATATCATTATGTTAATATTTTTGATGTATAGTTCGATAAAGAATTAGTGAAATATATAGTTATCACCCACTCTAGAACCGTTAATTTCAAATTGGATTCTCGATCTACCCACTCCTTTATATATGATGTGTTTTCTAAGAGTATAACTATACCACTAAGAAAATTATTGTTTTAATAAGAAGTAAAACCCCATAATGTTAGAATATTCACATATTGATTTTATTATTATTCTCCATTTAAATTATTTGGGAATGTGTTTCCTTCAAATCTTGTTATTCTCTATCTAATTGAATTGAATGAGATTATGAAAATGAAATTAATTTATTTACATAAATCCCACATTAATTATTGAGGAGGGAATTTGTGTTTGATATTCTATAACAACTTATGATGGTCTATCAATTTGATGATAAGTATAAAAATCCACTATAAATTTCATTAGTTGTATGTGTATTGATTCCTTTTTAAAAGTGATGTTGATCTCATATGGTTGAGGAGAAACTCAACAAAAATGATATGATAATTATGAAAAAGTTAATTGATGTGTTTATAGAATATTTTCATACAATTTTTTTAGATCTTAAAGTAATTTGTTTAATATAACTCATACCCAGTGCCTCATCTTTTTGAAAGACACCATATAGAATAACACTTATTATTTCTAGGAATTGAAAAAAAAACACAAAGAGAATCTTTAAAAGGTATTAATTTAGCCACATATTTCACCCTTGGGTTAAAATATTAATTTATTATGAATTAAAATGGATCAATGTGGTTACACATTGATTACTAGTATTTTATCAATAACACAGTCACAAATAATTATCCTTGGCCTCGCATTGATGTCTTTTTTCATCAACTTCAAGAAGATCAATAATTCTCCAAGATTAACCGTAATTTTATATATCATTAATTGATTTTCAAGAAGTATGATATACCCAAGACGTCATTTTTTTAGGTTATAGAAACTATGAATATATAGTGATTCCATTCGGTCTTTAAAATGCCCATGTTATCTTTAAGGATTTAATGAATAGGGTCTTTAGAGACTACCATGACCAATTTTTGTAGTCCATATATATAATATTCTATTGTATTATAAGATAAAATAATATCACTAATATCATTATAGGATTATACTAAATACCAAAAGGAAGGAAAATTTGTATGAAAATTTTATGAAGTTTGATTTTTGGCTAGAAAATTTTTCATTTTTAGGTCATATTATCCAAAGAGATAGTATTTCGGTGGATCTATTAATTGATGAATTTAATGAAAAATTTTCTACACTTACCACTTTGAATGAGATCTATATTTTTATTGTTTTTTATTGATATTATCAATTCATTTTACATAATTCCTCAATACTATCTAATCCACTCAATATATTAACTCGGAAGGGAGCTAGTTCCTTTAGACAAATGACTATAAGGAAAATTTCAAGGATCTGAAGAGAAGATAAGTCAATGCCCCAGTGCGTATATTACCCTATAGAGGAGAAGTGTTTGTAATATATAGTGCTAAATTAAATAATGTAATGGTATTTTTTTCTCATGCATAATGGTATGGTCATATCTTATTCCTCGTCATAATTAAAGGTTCATGAGAAAAAATTCTGAACTCGTGATTTGCACTTTGCTATGGTAATTTTTTCGTGACATATATAAATAAATTATCATTACATAGACATGTGTGATATATATATACTAATAATAAATTTTTTAAGGAATATATTCTCTATAAATAATCATAATTTTTACAATAGAAGAACAGTGGAGTTTGATGGAAGATTATGAATACTCAATATATTACCACACTCATAAGGAAAACAATGTGGAAGATTCTCTTAGTCAAAAGGATCATGGAAGGTTCCCTATGATAGGTTTCACATAAGATCAAGTATATTGATATTTTCAATGTTGGTATCAAGAAATCATTATGTAAGGGTATAAAACACATCTTTCTAAAATTATTTATCTACTATCTATCCGTGTGAGGATTAAAGTGGCGAAGAATGAAGATGTGGAGCTGTAGAAGAAGGTAAAGATGATTTATATTTTAACCATGACTATGATGGAATGATAAGGTTTAGAAATATTGAATGTGTTTTTCTCATGTCAAATTTTTAGAAGGATTAGTTGTATGAGGATTATAGTTCATCATTATCAATTCATTGTGGCAGTATAATGATATACAAAGATCTGAAATTGTATTTATGGTGGGAAAGAATGAAGAGAGATATTTATGAGTATGTATCATGATATTTTATTATTATTATGTTATAGATGAGAGATAAAATTATAAGGGTATGTTTCAACTATTACCCAAACTAGAATAGAAATGGGAAAAATCACCCTCGATTTCATCATTGGAATCCCCAAAACTCCTAAAGGGGATAATGCTATTTGGGTTATAGTCAATCACCTGACTTTTTCATCAATCTTTATTACCATTAGAGAATATTTTTGTCTTAATAATATCACCAAAATATAAATTAGTGTATTATTAATTTCTTATGGTGTACTATATTCTATTGTATCAAATCAGGATCTAAGGCTTACCTCAATGTTTTTGGGAAGTCTTCAACAAACTCTTGTTATAATGTTGAGTTTCAGTATGGTGCATCATTATCAAAATAATATGATGTCTGATAGAACCAATAAAACCCTATGGTATATGTTTATATCTTTTTATATGTTTTATAAATTATTTTGGGATTAACACATTCCTCTAGTTTAGTTTCTAAAAATAGTAGATTTCACTCAAGAATTTAGATAGATCCTTGTGAAGGGCTTTTTGGAATGAAGTGTAAAACTCTAACTAATAGAATTAGTTTAGATTAAAAAAGTTATTAGGGACAAAGAGAGATAAGAAAATGTGTCATAAATTTAGAGTTATTCTGCATCAAATCAAGGAATCATAGATTCAAAATAATGGTTATACATATAATTTTCGGTGAGATAAGGAGTCTAATGCTAGTGAAAAGGTGTTTTATGAATTAATCCATGGAATAAGGATATGAGATTCTAAAGACAATTAAAACTAATCCCTATGTATATTTTCCATTTGGGATTTGTGATTGAATAGGGATTGTAACCATCTCTTGGGGCTTCCACCGAACCTCTCTCAAGTTTGTGATGTGTTGCATGTATATCTAATGAGGAAGTAAAAACCTAAATCTTTATATGTACTAAACTCAGATGTCATTAAATATGTTAATGATCATTCCTATACAGAAAAATTGGTAGAAAAATTGGATCATATATATAAAGTGCTATGGAATAAGACTACTCACATGTTTAAAGTTCTCTAGAGGAATTTGAAATTCAAAAAAGCTACTTTGGAGCCTAGAAATGTAATGAAATAGATATATCCACATTTTTTATATCATATTGAAAACACTTAAAGGTATAAATTAATTTTTAGGGGGGAGGAATTTTACACCATGATATTCTATGGTATATTTATTTAATAAAATTATTTTTTTGATAGCTTATTATGTAAACAATGCCAAATTTATATGAACTGAGATATACTGTTAAAATAAAATTATATAATATGATTTTTTACATATAAACTTAGGATTAGAGGGTATGAATATAACTAAATAAATTAAGAAAAAAAATATGATTAAATTTTTATAAAATGAACTAATTATTTATCTATTGTTTATAAATTAGAATACAAATCATTTGAAAATAATAGAGTAGTTTTTCTATAAAAAAAATTTTTATGACTGAAATGTATTTTCATCTTAGTAAATTAAATTAATCACTATCAGTGAAGTATTTCAATGAAATTTATATTTTATATATTAAAAAAATATATTTTAACATTTATATAATATTATTTCTATGAATGATATAGGACTAAATCCATTTGTATGTATAAAAATGTATTTTTCAAACAAATGGTTTTTATCATGTTTTGTGAACTTATTTTGACATTAATTTCTTCCAATTGTTAATTTTTAAAAAAAATGAATTCAATATTTGGAATTAGTAGGTTCAAATTTGGTATATAGTTCCCTTTAATTTTCTGTCAATATGAATAGTATCCCGAGTAAAATTGTTTTATCCCAGTAAGGGTCAAAAACGTAAAATAAAGTTAAATCTTTGTGATACGGATTTAAATTTTATCTAAAGCTTTCCATTATCCTATTGGATGAGTTAATTTCATCAATTTCCATCCCATTCAAGAATATATGGTAATTTGGGGCCATATTTCTTAGATTATTACCTTTATATTAATTTAAGAAAAGAATAAATATAATATGTCAATCATTTAATTTTAATTTCTCTAAAAAAATTATATAAGGATAATAAGTGGAAGATTTTGGTTATAAATGTTCTTTCAAAATGTAAATTAATTTTTTTATCATAATAATTGATTTATATTTTTTATTAATTGAATATTTACCTAAATTCCATATGCATTTATGACATAATATTTATTCAATTAATATAAAAACTAAATAAATGATTTTAAAAAATATAAAATTGAAATATATAATTAAGTCTGTTATTGTGTTGCATGAATATTGTAGATATATATAACATATTAATGATGTGTAAAATATTTATATTCAAATTCTATCTTCAACTTGGTATTTTAATGAAAAATTAATTGAATAGTTCCAAAATATACATTAATGATATTTTATAATAAATAATATAGAATTAAATTATTTTAAATTCCTAAAAAACATATCTTCAACAAATTTAATGGAATTCAGTTGAATATATCATCCATGGGCCATTTTTCAGTTACTATTATATTTATGGTATTGTTCCTAACACTTTAATATTGAAATAGATGTTATCATGGTTAAGTTCAATAATGGTTAATGAAAAGGTTAGTCAAAAATATTGGATTAAAATTATAAAAAAACCTACAAAAATATCATTGGATGTTTTTATTTAGAAACTAAACTATTTTAATTGAATTCATGTCCATTTTGAAGCATTTTTTTAGAATAACTTTATTATATTTTATTCTTTTAAGAAATTATGTGTGTGTCCTCTCCCTCTCTAATAAAAGGAAATGCTTCAATTCTCAAAATTACACCGATTTGGGCATTATGGATCAACAAAACCCAATAAAAACCCATTATAAACTTCCCTATAAAGTTTCTAGAGGCTATGGTATCCCTAATAGACCATCCCAAGGGCAATTTAGGGGAGATCAAGATGAGTTATTTCAAAAAAGAGTTAATCACCCAAACAAATCCCTTACATTTTTATTTCTTCTCATAAATCCTATAAATTAGTTGTATTTATTATAAAATAGAATATTATGTATCCAAAATATAATAAAATTTTATTATTATTATTAAAAAACCATTATCCATGCTTTTTCTCATCAAATGTGATATGAAATTATCGCTCATTCATGAATATGACTTACCATCTCCACGTAGTAGTGAGAATTCATTATTCATCACAATAATTTGTGTATGGGTACTTTGATGGGTTCAATTATTATATATTATAAATAAGAAATTATTATTATTCTTTCATAATTATTTCATTTCTAACTTCATTCCTTCCAAACTATTGTAAAATTATAAAAATGCTCGTGGGTTGATGTAGAGTACCACCTCCTCGAAGCGATGTGATTTTTTTCATTTATCTTTTAATTGGATATTAATAGTTATATACTAAATAAATATGGGTGTTATATATGATATATAAATTATAATTTAATTTTGAATTATTATTTACCATTATTTCATTCCATTTTTCAAATAGTGAAAACAAAATTCATGCATACGTAAGACATGTCGTCTCGATGAACAGTGTAATTAATTTTTATATCTATAATTTTATGAATGAATATTAAATAAAATATATTGAATATATATATATATAATTTATATCATTATTAAAATTATAGATATAATTGAATCATGATCAACGTAAAAGGAGCAAAACTTTTGTGCCTAAAAACATACTAAATGAAGTTGCTATCATCCAGAATAGTGATTTAATAAAGAATTGTCAATTAATAGGTGATAGAAGGTTACGAGTAAATAATATATGGTTTTATATATGTGATTATGCATATAGAATATATTTTTAATAAATAGAAATTTATTATATTGGAGGTTCGAACATGTATAAATAAAATCATGCTTAAGGTAAGGGTTTTAGGTTACAATCTCATTGTTTGTCGGGGTTGTTTAAGAATAAGTTTATAATGATGAAATCTTATGTTATAATATTAAGTATAATTATTCATTTTCTTAAAATATGGTTAATTCTAAAGAATAAATTATTTTCTATTCATTTTCATCACTTAAGAACTCAAGTGACTAAAATAATATTTTTAAAGAAAATGAATTAATTTCTCTATTTGTTCAAAAAAAAATTCTTCCACATCCATATTTAGTAAAATTGATTAAAATAATTTTTTTCATATTTTATTATGTTTTTTTTAAATTAATTTTAATCAATAAAAGATTTTTTAAAAATGGTTTAAAATTAATCCTCATGTCATATTCTAATGAGTTACTCGTTAACATTTTCAAAAAAGTGTGAAAGGAATTTTTTCTATAAACTCATATAACAAAAACAGAATTTACCAATGTCTTGAAATATCAATGATTTTAATTTTTTTAAAATTTCAGGGGTCAATTAAATAGAAATTTTTTCCTTAATATTTTGGAAACTTTTAGATTTTAAATGATTGATTTTAAATGTTTTATTTTAAATGGAATAAGGTATTTTCCTTTAGAAAAGTTTCAAACAATCTTTTAAATAATTTCTCATTTATAAGATAATACTTTTATGTAACTTAGGATTTGTGGGGGATATAATAAAAGGATACCATTCTTATTCTTTCTCTAGATGACTTATTTTTTTAATGAAAATAATTTTTTGAAACCACTTTATTTTCCATGGGTTATGTAATGATGAAATATTTATAAAAATCATTCATTTCTTAAATGTTTCGATTTGATGTATGTTTTATGATATTATGTAGTTCCTTTATATTTTTTTCATTGTGTGGTAAGTGGGATAAAAATTATATTTCTTTTCAATCCATTGGTTAAAGCTATATCTTCCATGGGATTAATAAGACTAGAATGCCTACTAAACTTGGTTCAGTAAGGGAATATGTCCATTATGATAGTCTTATAAGTGAACCTTGACTACAATGATAGTTTTGAAAGTTAATACAATCAACTTGATAGTGAAGGAAGTTATCCTTAACTAATTAATAAATTATTTTATATGGTTATTTGTATTCCACAAACTTTTATCTTACTCCATTGTTTTTCTCTCACATATCATGTTCATTGATTCCTTTATGATTCATATCTTAGGAACTATCAATCCTTAATCCATAATTCTGGATTATTACCTGGGATATGCAGGGTATAGTTTTAAAATTTTATGAAATTTTTAACACACAGTTATGATCATGTTATGTTTATGTGACCATTGATATTTCACTTAACTATCCTTAATGAGAACATGATCTCACCCATTCTGTTGTTTTTTGACCCCATATTTGGAAGAATGGTTTTAGGTATGATATGTCTAAGAGTTGTGATAGTTATGAAGTACTGAGTAGGAGATGAAATAGATATCTTAAAAACTAGTTGTTTTTGTATCCAAGTTTCCAATGATACTAGAACTATAATATTTTCTAATGTATCATTATGTTATGTAATGAGTATTCATTTGATAGGATTTAATACCTATGTATTTAACTTATCGGTCATTATATTCCACATATGGGATAAGTGTTTTAAAGTGTTTGGAAAATAATGGGTAAAATTTTAATATGTTACATGAAGGTAATTGAACCTTCAATTGAAAGGGTATTTTGTTATTTTCATACGTGGGGGTGGTGTAAATTCAATAGTTTACATGATTCACTATAAAAAATACATGAAATAGGAAACATAAATCATGTATCCTTATTCTTTCTTATACATTTCATTAGGTGTATAGTGGAACTTGTGTGATACCTTCATATTAATAATAAAAATCTAATAACTTATAAACCATTAGAAAGCCCCCTATTGTCTATATTTATGGAGGTTAATTCATGAAATAATATTTTGGATGAGGATATTTTTTAAGGGGTCTTTATGATATGTGTCTATTACATATGAGGTTTGGGAACTTATTATTCTCAAGATATATTTAATTTCAATTAAGTGTCGATTTACTCCGTGTAATTTTTTTATATAAATATGAGACAGTGTGGAAGATTTATATATAATTATTATATTCAATAGAACATTTTTATGTGTGATGTTTTAGAAGGGAGATAAAAATGAACGGTGGGTGTCTGAACTGTGACACACATTGCTGATGTTCATGAAGATATAGGTGTTGATGAAATGGCATATTATAGTGAATATGTGATATATTTTATTGATGATGATACCTGTAGATGGTGGATTACTTAAGTGTGGAACCCAAATAATATAGTTAGTGTCCTTGAGGGTGTAAAATTTCACAACAAATTAAAATTTTTGTTCCAGTCCTCATAAATACACTCATCTATATGGGTTAGTTTTTTTCATAAATTTATGGTCTTTTAAATATTAATTCATGATATTTATCAAATTTAAAAATGGTGAGGAATTTTGGGAGATAATTGATGGAAGGAATACATATGGTCTTTTAGTACCAATGTGTTAGGATAGAACTAGGTTCCTGGTGGAGTAGCACCACCAACCCTAGGGTAGTCTACTAGTTCCAGAGCCACTAATATCACCTTTGTGTACCTGATGTGTATTGTTCCTGACTAAAATACTCATATGGTACTAGAATCAGATTATAAAAATAACTTAATCATAATTAACTATCATTATTGGAAGGCATAAAAATAAGGGGTTGATTGATGTTATAGTGGGAGGTGATTTTATTTATTGGATAAATGAAGTAAACCTACTAAGATCAATGCCTATATTTTTCATGATCAAAAGGAGATCATAAGACACCATGAGTATTGTCTATGAATAATAGAAATGTGTAAAAATAGAAAATATAAAAAATTTGTGATATAATAAAAAAAATAACCTGAAACAAAATGATAAATAACTCAAATAATTTATAGTGTAAGTGTGAAATGATAAAAAACTATATACATTATATAAAAAATGTAAGAGTTATAGAACGAACCCACAAAAAGTGGTCTTATGAGTGTCAACCCTTGATGAAACAATGGTGTATATCACTAAAACAATCTATAAATATTCCTATCAAATGTTCTAGAATACTCTACCATTGATGAAGACTCTAAGTAAAACTAGTTCTCATGCTATATCTTTTTACCCTTACCTCGATCAAATATGAATCGACATGAACACATCCAATAGTGAAATTACTAGGGTACGAGTATATCACACTGAGTTTATGGTCACCAACCACCCATTCCATATATTATAAGACAAAATGTATTCAGTAACAAAAACTTGTATAAAGGGATAAGAATTCAAACACCCATATTTCTTTGACATTTTTATTTCATGTAAACATTAGTGGAATATTGACCTCCCTATAATTGGAGGTTCTATGTATGATACACCTGATTTTAGAATTATCCATAATCTAAGATAACTGATAACAAATAGGTAGGGTGTTCCACTCATACCATTCTTAGGGGATGGGAATCTTGTATATAAGAGTAAATATAGTTCAACTGTCAATCCCATTCGAGGATAAGGGGAAGGGATTTCCAATATTAAGGGTGTTGATAGCCCATACCATTCCATCAACTTTTACATCAACAATAGGTGTAATTGGGAAACATTTAAACAATAATAATATACCCATTTTCATTAAAAAATTACTAAACTAAGATATTAATGAGATAAGAACACAATAAATAATTTTTTTTACAAATATAACATCTCGAAAAATGCATTCTTAACATGTTGGATAGCTTCCAATTAAATAATAATTATTGATATTTAAATATTTTACTCCCAAATATGATACAATATCTATTTCAAAATTTAACCAACACTAAATAAGTAAGAAAATGAAAAACATTTCATTCCAACATGTAAATAAAATCCAATAATCTAAATCCATGATTGGTTCTCTATAAAACTATTGAAAGTATCCATTATTAAAAGACAAATAGTTCATTTTAATAAAAATCACACATCCACATTTCATTTCTAGCTAAAATTATAAATAATATGGGAGAGTGAAGGGTTTCAACCGACCAAAAAAAATTTAGATCACTCTTTTGAGATCTGAGTGAATATATAAAGACACCATATAGGCTACTATACCACCCAAGAAAAGAAGTAAAATTAAATATTAGACCACCATTGATGTGAAGGAATAAATTAATTAAAGAAAACCAAGGAAATACATTGATATCAATTAATATAATCTCCCACAGCCACTAGATTGAAATAATATTGGATAACTTGAATGATTCTTCAATACCTAGAATTTAATGAAGATATATTAGACTAGTTATAGAGAAAAATAGAAAATAAATTATTGGAGTAGATATATTTCTGTACTTTCAAGAAAATGAGCTTCTGAGACTGAATAGATCCACTTGATATAATTCTTGATGAAGGATAGATTAATATGGTAGTATAAGATATAAATAATATAAGGGGGACTAAAATAGGAGATAATGGGTGAAAAATCTTAATTTTATTGGTTTATAGAAATCATTTTTGAGATAAAATTTCCAAATTAGCCCAAATTCAGAAAAACACAAAAATATCCACTAGGTACATGGTCCAGGACCATAGAGAACCTATTGGTGCTAATATTGGTCCAAAAGACACTATAATATTTTGAGTTAAATGTTTTAAATCCACCGAGAACACACTACTTCTCGTAATTGGGTACCTCCCCCTTTTATCAACATTTTCCCAATTACTCCTCTATCTCCCCTTTCACACCAAATATAACCAAAGACTACAATAATTGATGGTGAATTTATGATGTATTAACTTCCCATATAGGTCTAGGTAATTAAAACCTCTCCTTGATTAATACTATTATTATAAGGCCCCAGCCTTAAACCTTAATTAATCTTGAGTTATTACAAGATTACACATTGAGGATCTTTTCAGGTTTAGAGTTTTAGAGAATTAGATCATGAAACTTGCATTACATTCCACATTTAAACAAAGTGGTTACATAAAAGACCGTATTCATTCTTCCCATCAACAGAAACATATTGAAAATAAAACACGGATTCTTTCTTGACACTTCCTTGACACTATCGTCACATCATGTACCTTTCCCTTGACCTGTGAAAAACATTTCAAAAACTTGGGATGAGCATAAAAATCTCAGTAAGGGTTATAAAAATATGGAAAGGAAACATGAGTTTATATATACATAAGAATGAAATCATACTTTACCCATAAAATATAGGCATATCAAATCATTAATAAATCATAGAAAACATAAGACATAAAGATAACTTGAGGCATTCATAACATTCTTACATAGGGAGTAACCCTCTTGGTTACGTTTGGAATACCCATCACAGTATATTCCCTAAATCTCTTCGGAGAAACCTTAACGTTTCACTCCTTCGCGTTACCCAATGCATTGGAGAGCTATATCAGGCTCACCCGCCCTTAGTTTATCATGGAACCACCCGTTCTTCATAACAATGCCCAATAACCATAACATAATCGTATCACATAAACATGAATAAAGGAAACATAACATTTCCACATTTCAATCACAATATAACATTTTAGGATATTGAAATAATGAATCCATAAAAAAAACCATTTTCAAAACCATTTAAAACATTTAAAAGAGATTTTTGAATCAAAGTGTCCCATACCACCTTGAAGATTAAAATTTTAAACCATTAATATCCATATAAATAAATCCTTAAAACCATTTTGAAAACATGGATATTAATAAGAACAAATAATTAAAACATTTAAAACGATATTTTGGTTAAAGGGGTTTTACCAAAATTAGTGACACTTGAATACAATAAACGAGGAATAACATTTAGTCAGAACTTTATAATATCATGAGAATAAATGTATTCATGATATAATACTCCAAAGGACAGTATATACACCATATAAGAGTGAATTGGTGCATAACAACAATGAACCCTCAATAGAAATGTCAAATGTGATGAAATCCCTTATAAAGAAGGTATCCTTAAATTAATGACAAATCAATCTCAAAAATATGTGTGAAAAATATAAATACACCCAATATAAGTGGATATTAAGTGTAAAACAATAAAATTTCATTCACACATATTCAATGGATGACATATTCAATGACTACATGTTGAACCCAATGAAATCGAAAATTGGATTAAAAAGTTCCCTTGACAGCCTAATGGCATCACATCAAAATGAGTTGATGAGAGATAAAAAAGTGTATCTCATCACTTGGACATAAAATTTACATCAATAAGGATATATGAGAACATATCCCAACATAACAATATGTAAATTAAAAGACCCAACAAAAGAAGTTTTTTTAAAAAAGAGGAGGGTGAAAGCTTCCCTTACCGACTTGGGTATCTTTCAAAACATACACCCCATGAAAGAAAGACAATAGATAATTGATGTAAATACTCATAAATGAAAGTATATTACAAAAATAGTAGATTAATTGGCAGTACATACACCACTCAATGGAATTTGTGGAAAATGTAGCATAAATCTCACGGGAATAAAAGTGAGATGAAAAATCCCTTACGAAAATTCGGCAGCCTAACGGCGCCACTCAAAACTTCCAAAATGGATTGATGAAAGGAAATAGGGTCTCTCATCATATGAACATAATAAGTACAATAGGGGTAATATAAAATAACATCCCAATCATAAGAAATATGAGCTTAAAAGGAATGACATAAAAGAGTGTACTTAAAAGAAAGAGAGGTGTAGGATCCCTTACCTCGGGTCCGACTTGACTCGATCGTTCTTTAATCTCCTGAATAATAAACTTGAGTTAATTTCTAATTCCTTAAGAACCCTTTTTCAAGTTCATTATTACTTTTATACCACTTATTACCATGTCACAAACATTATGTAATCATTTAAGTTAATAATATTTGTTTTGCCGATATTTGGTTCTTAAGTCGAAAGTGGTCTTCTTACAATTACATGTTGTTCGTGTGGCCAAATGTTTATTATATGAAGCATTGTATTCATGATGTAGATATCGTATATGTCATATATATCCAGTACATTCATGCATTTATAACATTACATAATCATTTATAGGTAAGAAATGAAGTGCACCGTTCATGGAGACAGTAAGCCGTACGTACGCATGAACGCTACTTTCATTTCTATCTCATACTTTAATGGAAAGAAATAATAATGTTATATAGGTATATAATAATTCCAGTATAACATCATATATAATATCATAGTTCCATCCTTTATACGTCCCACATATGGTATTTAACGAATCAAATCACTTTGAGGGGGCTGTAGTCCGCACTTCCTAAAATGAAGATATCGCGTATACCCATAATGGAAGCCATAAAGGTAAGGCACAAATGAAAAAATACAGAAGCATAAGTAAAACATAAACATATTATATATCATATATAAAAATAGTGACATCATAATGGCCACCTTTGAAGGTGTTAAATGAGTATTGAACAATCATCGTTTCGGGAGGCAGAATTTCGCCATCCACAGAAACCGTATGTTCTTTAACCATTTGATGTAGTTGTGTGATAGTGTAGCATGAATAAATCTTATAAAAACATCCTAGTATATTGAAGATACTGGTTTTGTTACACTATAAGTAAATAAAAAGAGTTTAGGGGGTTGGAGAAGCAAAATAAAACAAATGAACATGAGAGAATGAATTACCTTTAAAAGTGTAACTCGTTTTGATTTGAGCCTAAAGGCTTCCTTTGAAATGATTCTGCCCAACGGGAATCCTCTAGGATGAGGAGAGGGGTGTGTAGAGAGTAAATGGGCAGGGGTTGGCCGAGCCAAAGGCTTGAGAAGTGTGTGAAGAGAGGTAGAGGTGGGGGCCTTTTATAAGAGGAGAGGAGGGGTACTTTTGGAAAGTAAGAAATATTACTTTATTTGAAAAAAAAATTCGGTTTCAAAAGGTCCCACATTGATATAATTCGTGGATAAGGTGATAAGTCATCTAAATCCACTCATCCAATTGGTTTTGGCCATGTGTAGGTTGTAGATGTTTCATTATCTTTCCATTTTAATTAAATCGTCAAATAATGATGTCATCGCTGCATCATTATTATGTCATAAATAATTTAATTTCCTTAATGTCTAAAAATTATATAAAAACTACTATGATATATGAAATCTTTTTAGCTTTCCAATGAATATTTATAATCAAAATTTGGACTTGTATAAACCCACCTAAAAATTGTTTTCGTAAAACATATTATGTTTGTGTCATTTTCACTTTAACAATAAACAAAAAGTAATTTATGTCATTTCCCAACAAAAGTGGATCCATGGGGTCCCCAAGTTGACCCATGGCTTGTAATGGTCTGCCATAACACAACCAATGAGGTTGGGACATGTGTCAAGTTCATTTCATTTTATTAAAGCATTATTTTTACCTTAAACTACACTAATTACCACTAAACGTGATTAAAAACTTAATAAGTTACTATTCACCAAAAAATTATTTTTATCCCATTGAACCACATTTTACATACTAATGACAACCATGTATGTCGGATTTTCAAAATTCAATACACATTAGTGGTAAACTTTCATTTAACTGAAAAATCAGTTTGCTTGATTACCACTTAGTGGTTTCACTATTCATCAAAAATTGGAGTTTTTCAGAAAAATACCAAAACTTCACCCTAAGCTATATTTGATATTCCGAATTCAAAAATGAAGTCCATTTTACAAAATTCAAAACATATTAGTCACATTAATTAATTTAATAATTAATTCCCGCTGTCAGAGCAAAGAGCGTGTTTTTATAAAACAATAAGTATCAAAAGATTGACACCAGTTTAAGTCTAATTTCAAAGTGAAATTGATTCCAATGACCACCATTGGATTAAATGGTAAAAATATATTCTAATTTCACTTTAAAACCAATTCAAAAGATAATCTAATCATATAAATAAATTAGATTAAAATGAGGTTTTGAATTAAAATACAACATTTTACACTATTCATTAAAAAAATGAACTTTATCAGAAAGATACCAAAAAATTACACAAAGTAAAATTTGATGTCCCGATTCTTAATAAGAGTTTTATTTGGTCCAAAAGAATGTATAAGAGTGATCAAAACTATATTTAATGATAGTTCTCCATTAAAAGGCGATAAGTGAATCTTTAGTGAAAACTAGGGCATATACACCTAAAATTTAATTCTTTCTGTATTTTAAGCCTTTAGCTTTTATTGGATAAATGTAAAAACATTAAAAAAACATATATAATCATATTTTAGTTATTTATATCCATTCCCGCCATTATAACGGCTACATGTTAACTACCCTTTAAAATAATATTATTTTATTATGAGAGTGCAACGTAAGATTCCCAAGAAACTCGTTGTTGCGTGTTGGGTACGCCATCGAGCATAGCATCCCCTTTAAAGTCATATTAATATTTTAATCACAAATATGGATAAATATGAAAATTTCATAAACTTTATTTACCTGGGGTGTTACATCCTTCCCCCCTTTTGGGAATTGCGTCCTCGCAATTTTAAAATTGCGCTTGGAAACATCCTTGAACGTCCCACATCGGAACAAGAGTCGGTAAAACAATCACTTTAAAAAAAAGAAAGATAAGCACGGAGGTCACCCGAGTTAACCCATACTAGGATTCCAAGTATGAAAATATGGACATGGAGGAGAAAACATAGGGTCATGTTCTGATGGAGAGTGACAGAAAACATGTTTAGGAGAAAGTTAACCACGAGAAAATCACAAACTTGTGATGGGTTAAACGGTATTCGATTCCCCAGTAGGAAAACTTAATAAACAACATTTTTGTTTTAAGTTACTTTTTAATGAGGAATTTATTCATAAGGAAACATAATGACTTATCATGTTGACTTTCAACTTTTACTAGATTCCTTAATCAAACTCATATTTTTTCCAAAAGATGAGTATTTAGGGAGACTTGTTCGCATTAAGAGTACTATAATCAACTTCTAGAGAATCACCTAATCCACAAAAGAGAACTATATACTTTCCATATCTTTAGAACTTAACCATAACCAAAACCAAAAAGGTTAGTACAAGGTCAGATAATCCAGAAAAGGATAACCCTTTATAAAAAGAAAATCTATTCTTAATCTCCAAAATTTGTCAAACAAAACCCAAAGTTCAACAAGGATCATACGATAAACAATTTGTCCATAAAATTCTTCAAAGTAAACCAATATAAGATTGAATCCCAAATATTTTAAGGATTTGGTCACATTGTCTTCCAAGTTAAATCGTAACATTTATCTCCAAACAACATCAGTTGCTCCTAAAGTATCGTATTGAAAGGTAATTAACCTAATCACATATCCTCCATGATAGGTTAATAATTTTCATAAATAACCCAAAATCAACTTACTCTTAATTCATAAAATCTTATAACCAAAAATAATCAGTCAAACTAACCAGGGACTTCACGTAGTCCAGTGGTAGGCGATAAATACCAGTCGCACTTTGGTTGTGGGTTCGATTCCCGCAGTTTTGTCCGACGCGACGGGTTGTCACACGGTCTGCGTGTTGTCCTTTTTCCAAAACTATATAATTCTTAAAACATTCACCAAAATGAGATAAAATCTTCAAGAATAATCATAACATATTTTAACCTCAAGTTTATCTCATGCCTTTCAATTTCCATCATATCATATAATAACCCATAATTACCTCAAAAGTAAGGATCATATAAACCCTAATGGTTACCTTAATAATTATTACCTGAATTTCCACATCGAGTTATCCATCTCGTACATGATGCATTAGAGAACTCACCAAGGTTGAAGTGGTTGATCATGAATCCTTGATAGTTGGTTTAGAACAACTATGAGATTCCTCATTGAATCCTCCATTTTATCTAGTATCTTAATCATAGAACCACCACAGTTTCCTTCAAACCTGTTGTCTCTTTGGTGCCTGCTAGATCCAGCCATTTACTAAAACCAAAAAGGTTAGTGTGAGTATATCAACAAAACCATCATGTACTAATGAGTAAGATAAACACTAAGATATACTTACTCATTCACTTTATCTAAAACTAGGACTCTTTCTGAAATCCTAAACATTATGGTAATTGTCAATTATGCCTAAAGAATACCCTAACCTCTAAAGTTATCTAAACCGACCTCTGATACCAACTATAAGGCCCCAGCCATAAACCTTACTTAATCTTGAGTTATTACAAGATTACACATTGAGGATCTTTTCAGGTTTACAGTTTTAGAGAATTAGATCATGAAACTTGCATTACATTCCACATTTAAACAAAGTGGTTACATAAAAGACCGTATTCATTCTTCCCATCAACAGAAACATATTGAAAATAAAACACGGATTCTTTCTTGACACTATCGTCACATCATGTACCTTTCCCTTGACCTGTGAAAAACATTTCAAAAACTTGGGATGAGCATAAAAAGCTCAGTAAGGGTTATAAAAATATGGAAAGGAAACATGAGTTCATATATACATAAGAATGAAATCATACTTTACCCATAAAATATAGGCATATAAAATCATGAATAAATCATAGAAAACATAAGACATAAAGATAACTTGAGGCATTCATAACATTCTTACATAGGGAGTAACCCTCTTGGTTACGTTTGGAATACCCATCACAGTATATTCCCTAAATCTCTTCGGAGAAACCTTAACGTTTCACTCCTTCGCGTTACCCAATGCATTGGAGAGCTATATCAGGCTCACCCGCCCTTAGTTTATCACGAAACCACCCGTTCTTCATAACAATTCCCAAGAACCATAACATAATCGTATCACATAAACATGAATAAAGGAAACATAACATTTCCACATTTCAATCACAATATAACATTTTAGGATATTGAAATAATGAATCCATAAAAAAAACCATTTTCAAAACCATTTAAAACATTTAAAAGAGATTTTTGAATCAAAGTGTCCCATACCACCTTGAAGATTAAAATTTTAAACCTTTAATATTCATATAAATAAATCCTTAAAACCATTTTGAAAACATGTATATTAATAAGAACAAATAATTAAAACATTTAAAACGATATTTTGGTTAAAGGGGTTTTACCAAAATTAGTGACACTTGAATACAATAAATGAGGAATAACATTTAGTCAGAACTTTATAATATCATGAGAATAAATGTATTCATGATATAATACTCCAAAGGACAGTATATACACCATATAAGAGTGAATTGGTGCATAACAACAATGAACCCTCAATAGAAATGTCAAATGTGATGAAATTCCTTATAAAGAAGGTATCCTTAAATTAAGGACAAATCAATCTCAAAAATATGTGTGACAAATATAAATACACCCAATATAAGTGGATATTAAGTTTAAAACAATAAAAGTTCATTCACACATATTCAATGGATGACATATTCAATGACTACATGTTGAACCCAATGAAATCGAAAATTGGATTAAAAAGTTCCCTTGACAGCCTAATGGAATCACATCAAAATGAGTTGATGAGAGATA
Source organism: Viscum album (assembly GCA_963277665.1). Classification (NCBI taxonomy): domain Eukaryota; kingdom Viridiplantae; phylum Streptophyta; class Magnoliopsida; order Santalales; family Viscaceae; genus Viscum; species Viscum album. The sequence continues at coordinate 1,480,178,988 of OY728136.1, forward strand.
AAAAAGTGTATCTCATCACTTGGACATAAAATTTACATCAATAAGGATATATGAGAACATATCCCAACATAACAATATGTAAATTAAAAGACCCAACAAAATAATTTTTTTTAAAAAAGAGGAGGGTGAAAGCTTCCCTTACCGACTTGGGTATCTTTCAAAACATACACCCCATGAAAGAAAGACAATAGATAATTGATGTAAATACTCATAAATGAAATTATATTACAAAAAGAGTAGATTAATGGGCAGTACATACACCACTAAATGGAATTTGTGGAAAATGTAGCATAAATCTCACGGGAATAAAAGTGAGATGAAAAATCCCTTACGAAAATTCGGCAGCCTAACGGCGCCACTCAAAACTTCCAAAATGGATTGATGAAAGGAAATAGGGTCTCTCATCATATGAACATAATAAGTAAAATAGGGGTAATATAAAAGAACATCCCAATCATAAAAAATATGAGCTTAAAAGGAATGACATAAAAGAGTGTACTTAAAAGAAAGAGAGGTGTAGGATCCCTTACCTCGGGTCCGACTTGACTCGATCGTTCTTTAATCTCCTGAATAATAAACTTGAGTTAATTTCTAATTCCTTAAGAACCCTTTTTCAAGTTCATTATTACTTTTATACCACTTATTACCATGTCACAAACATTATGTAATCATTTAAGTTAATAATATTTGTTTTGCCGATATTTGGTTCTTAAGTCGAAAGTGGTCTTCTTACAATTACATGTTGTTCGTGTGGCCAAATGTTTATTATATGAAGCATTGTATTCATTATGTAGATATCGTATATGTCATATATATCCAGTACATTCATGCATTTATAACATTACATAATCATTTATAGGTAAGAAATGAAGTGCACCGTTCATGGAGACGGTAAGCCGTACGTACGCATGAACGCTACTTTCATTTCTATCTCATACTTTAATGGAAAGAAATAATAATGTTATATAGGTATATAATAATTCCAGTATAACATCATATATAATATCATAGTTCCATCCTTTATACGTCCCACATATGGTATTTAACGAATCAAATCACTTTGAGGGGGCGGTAGTCCGCACTTCCTAAAATGAAGATATCGCGTATACCCATAATGGAATCCATAAAGGTAAGGCACAAATGAAAAAATACATAAGAATAAGTAAAACATAAACATATTATATATCATATATAAAAATAGTGACATCATAATGGCCATCTTTGAAGGTGTTAAATGAGTATTGAACAATCATCGTTTCGGGAGGCAGAATTTCGCCATCCACAGAAACCGTATGTTATTTAACCATTTGATGTAGTTGTGTGATAGTTTAGCATGAATAAATCTTATAACAACATCCTAGTATATTGAAGATACTGTTTTTGTTACAATAGAAGTAAATAAAAAGAGTTTAGGGGGTTGGAGAAGCAAAATAAAACAAATGAACATGAGAGAGTGAATTACCTTTAAAAGTGTAACTTGTTTTGATTTGAGCCTAAAGGCTTCCTTTGAAATGATTATGCCCAAAGGGAATCCTCTAGGATGAGTAGAGGGGTGTGTAGAGAGTAAATTGGCAGGGGTTGGCCGAGCCAAAGGCTTGAGAAGTGTGTGAAGAGAGGTAGAGGTGGGGGCCTTTTATAAGAGGAGAGGAGGGGTACTTTTGGAAAGTAAGAAATATTACTTTATTTGAAAATGTGTTTCGGTTTCAAAAGGTCCCACATTGATATAATTCGTGGATAAGGTGATAAGTCATCGAAATAAACTCATCCAATTGGTTTTGGCCATGTGTAGGTTGTATATTTTTCATTATCTTTCCATTTTAATTAAATCGTCAAATAATGATGTCATCGCTGCATCATTATTATGTCATAAATAATTTAATTTATTTAATGTCTAAAAATTATATAAAAACTACTATGATATAGTAAATCTTTTTATCTTTCCAATGACTATTTATAATCAAAATTTGGACTTTTATAACCCCACATAAAAATTGTTTTCGTAAAACATATTATGTTTGTGTCATTTTCACTTTAACATTAAATAAAAAGTAATTTATGTCATTTCCCAACAAAAGTGGATCCATGGGGTCCCCAAGTTGACCCATGGATTGTCATGGTCAGCCATGACACAACCAATGAGGTTGGGACATGTGTCAAGTTCATTTCATTTTATTAAAGCATTATTTTTATCTTAAACTACACTAATTACCACTAAACGTGATTAAAAACTTAATAAGTTACTATTCACCAAAAAATTATTTTTATCCCATTGAACCACATTTTACATACTAATTACAACCATGTATGTCGGATTTTCAAAATTCAATACACATTAGTGGTAAACTTTCATTTAACTGAAAAATCAGTTTGCTTGATTACCACTTAGTGGTTTCACTATTCATCAAAAATTGGAGTTTTTCAGAAAAATACCAAAACTTCACCCTAAGCTATATTTGATATTCCGAATTCAAAAATGAAGTCCATTTTACAAAATTCAAAACATATTAGTCACATTAATTAATTTAATAATTAATTCCCGCTGTCAGAGCAAAGAGCGTGTTTTTATAAAACAATAAGTATCAAAAGATTGACACCAGTTTAAGTCTAATTTCAAAGTGAAATTGATTCCAATGACCACCATTGGATTAAATGGTAAAAATATATTCTAATTTCACTTTAAAACCAATTCAAAAGATACTCTAATCATATAAATAAATTAGATTAAAAAGAGGTTTTGAATTAAAATACAACATTTTACACTATTCATTAAAAAAATGAACTTTATCAGAAAGATACCAAAAAATTACACAAAGTAAAATTTGATGTCCCGATTCTTAATAAGAGTTTTATTTGGTCCAAAAGAATGTATAAGAGTGATCAAAACTATATTTAATGATAGTTCTCCATTAAAAGGCGATAAGTGAACCTTTAGTGAAAACTAGGGCATATACACCTAAAATTTAATTCTTTCCGTATTTTAAGCCTTTAGCTTTTATTGGATAAATGTAAAAACATTAAAAAAACATATATAATCATATTTCAGTTATTTATATCCATTCCCGCCATTATAACGGCTACATGTTAACTACCATTTAAAATAATATTATTTTATTATTAGAGTGCAACGTAAGATTCCCAAGAAACTCGTTGTTGCGTGTTGGGTACGCCATCGAGCATAGCATCCCCTTTAAAGTCATATTAATATTTTATTCACAAATATGGATAAATATGAAAATTTCATAAACTTTATTTACCTGGGGTGTTACAATTATACTTGAGAGGATTTAATAAAATCCATGAGGAGGAATCTACATGTATTAATTCATCAATTAAGCTTCTCAAAACCAAGTTTTATATTGGAGACATCCATGTTGTGACATTCCCTGAACAATAGGTATGATCTTAAACTATAACACCTTCTCATTGTTTACATTGACATAGGTACTATGATCCATATAGGACACATCAAATTCAATCTCTATATCATCATGTAACAATCATGTTCATAGGGTTAGTCACACACTTCCTCAACTGAAAAAAATGATTTTTTATGGAAGTATATTTTAGGGTAAGTAAAACTAATAAGAAACATCCATGACTCTTCTCAAGACTTAAAAAGGTCCAAAAAACTTTAGTGTTCGTATCCTCTAATTTCCCATAATCAATGATCCAATCAATAAGAAACCTCAAGAAACACATTCCCATAAATTTTAAATTAAAAGTGATTCCCTTAATAATTTTTATAAGAAATTTAAATAATTGATTAGATATGAGTCCTATTTAAATAAATTTACTAAATAGGTAAAATCTTAAATGACACATGTCTCAATCCCCGAAAATTTTCTTATTTTACTCTTGAAAATAAGAGAATGGCACGGTCATTCATAAAAGGATTCAAAATTATCTAGTTGAATTGATGTCCGGTAGCTATTATTATAGTAAAATTACACTAAATAAATTTTATCCTTCCATGAAACACTAAAATCAAGAAACATGTTCAATGCATGTCTTCAAGGAAAATAATCAATCATTAAAACTATCCATCAAACTATGGGGGAAACTGTGCTCATCTTGACTAGAGAACCCAAAGATTGTTGAAACCCTTTAAGAAGTAATGGGTTAGACTTCAAGCCCAAATTCATGATAATTATAGATGGTACACCATGAAAATTCTCAATTTCTATAACATAGAATTTTTTGAGATCATCCGCATAATAAATGTACTTTATTATTATAAAAGAATCTATTTTAGCTAAGTAATCTATGATTACCCACACCACATCCATGTATCTCAAAGACCTAGGTAGACAATACATGTAATGCATTGTAATATCTTCATATTTTTATACAGTTTGGGGATGTTTATAAAGACTAATAGCATTATTAGGATGTTATAATTTTACCATTTGATAGATGAGTCATCTATCAATAAACCATATAATATCTTACTTCAAGTAACACCCTATAAACTATTGATGAATATTATGGTATATATATTTAATTTGAGGGTGTATCACCAAAATAATTTAATAATATTTCATCACATTTTCATTCATACTCACTAAAACTATGAATTTTTTTTTGGAAATAAAAAAGGGATTGACAATCGTTTTACTATCTTGTAAGGATCCTCCACCATTTATATTTATAAAATATTGACACAATATAAATAAAATATTTAGGAGTATTTGATGATTTTATAATAATTAATTTGATGTATTTTTAATTATATTTGAACCATGATAGAAATAAACATATATTCTTCATTTTCCTACAAAATACATTGAGGGAGAACTTTCCTACTAAGAGAAAAAGAAATTATATTTTCTATTCCAAGAATATATTCAATGTAGAAATCCAATTATTGTAAGTATTTAACCCAAATAAATGCCTTGTATTTAGATCCTTTCACTAAAATATATCTTTTGTGATTTTGTGTTTATTGAATACCATGAAAAACTAAAGGAACAAATAATTCCACTGAAACTCTTATGAAATAACCATATTGGAAAACACTAAATCATTGGTAGTGTAGTTTTTTCATGAAAATAGAATCATATAGAACTATTCACCTAAACCTAATGATCCAACATAAGAACACATTATATAATATGTAACGATGTTTCACGGTATACCTAAAACCCCTAACATGGTTGATGTAGGATGAGATCAAGTGTATTGTCAAAAATTTTATTCAACTCTTGAAAGGTTGTTTAAAATTTGTTAAAACGTATGAATTTACTCTATTTATTCATCATATATTCTTAAGAGAATCTATATTAGTGAATTCAGGAATAATGACATCATAATATCCTCAAGTATGAAGAAATGTTTTATTATGAATATGTTTGAATGATTATTCTCTGACATTAATGATTCCACCTTCTTAAGATCAATAAAAATGATATCCTTATAAATATATCCTTAAGAAATTTCACTTCTCTAATCCTAGAGGTATATTTGGATTGGTTGAAATTCAATTGGTGATCCTAGAAAAACTCAAAGATTTTGTAGAAATCTCAGCTGTGCTCGTCCTGTGGTATGGAATAAAGTAGGATATTATCCACAATGACCATTATGAATGAGTATACGAATGGGTAAATGATATTTTTTATTAAATTAATAAGAATTAGAGGATAATAAATTAACACAAACAAAATTATCAAAAAAATTAATTGTCCATATCGACTATGGAATGTCATTCTGTCAGGGTTACCTGATTATAATCACCACTACTTATCTCCACCCATATCCATTCCTTACTTATATAGTAACTATATATTTTCATTTAACCATGCAATGATTCTCCACCATTATCACTCCATTTGATCGAGTCTTAGAAAGGGTATTGTTCCTCAAAATGTTAGATAAATTTTAGAAAATGACGAGAATTATTTTGTTCCGGATACGCTCATTAAATCCCATTTCAAACTACCTGGACATTTATTCTTCATCAAGACTCCCATATGATGAAATCTGAAATAAATTGGTGAACGTGGTTACATGATCGACAAATGAAAATGATCATTTCTTTAAAAAATTAATTCATAAACTTTTTCTCCATTTAAAAGTGCCGATATAAATCAACTCGTATAAAAAATTTGGATATTATCCTAGTAAGTAACATGTTATTTTTTTCCTCCAAAATAATGTAACACCAGTAATATACTACCCATTTCTGTACAAAAGTTTCTAATTGGACTTCATATTTTTTAGGGTCTCTGTGATCTTAAATATTCAATAGATAAAATTTGTCTATACTTTGTTTTCTTGAGGAGACATATCACCCTAAAAATTAGAGAATGGTGTAATTGGAAATCCCTCATAATTTTACAGGTCATGGATTTCACTTAAAGATATCCTTGACCAACAATATTTGGAATTTTTGTTAGTCCATCAAGGACATAAGTATTAACAATAAGTTTCATGATAGGATAATTCTATTTTCCCCGTCGGTTTTTATGTAATTTTTTATCTAGGTGATATCCACTATATTAAAGTAGATAATGGTATTAAAATATATTACCTATTATGTTGAAACTCAATGTTTCAAATATATATTAAAAATTCATGTTAATCCCAATTCTCCCCTCTATTTCTTTCACTTATTAAAATAAATTTAGATTTTTAAATATGTTTAAAAAATTTCTTAAACAGCTATGCATGCTTAAAAATCCTTATAGAAAAGGTAGGGCTTGTTTCAAATAAATAATAGAACAAACTGACTGGAAACTAAATATAAAAGGTATCACAATCAAGGGAATAAAGTTTTTCTCAAAATAATTTTGTATTTAATATATAAATATAGGATAATTCTATTTCTTAATTGTTAATGATTCAGTTAATATAAATCATCAATTGGCCCCAACGGTAATTTAAACAAACACAATAAAAAACATAGCATGTCATAAAAACGTATATTTTCCTACCTATTAACACCTATTATAATTAATGAGATATTGTAGTTAAAACTATTTGATAGAAAAAAAAATATCTATTAATAACCATAGAAACCTGATATTTCCCTATAATTCTTCTAACTGGGAATATTTAATGGTTAATTCATAGGTCCTAATAGTTCTATCCGTGGATAGTGTCAATTACCATACCCCTTAGATATTATTGTGGGATATAAAATCATTTATTAACATATTCTATTTGAATACTAACATGATACCAAAAAAAACAATCACAAGACCTCTCTAAACCCTCTATATCACTAAAGGCAATTGTAAATGTCAAGGATTCATTGATGTGTGAGTGGGAGGTGATATTTTCCATTTAATTAATAATTTAAACCCAATAAGATCCATGACTTTATTTATCTTGAAAAAATAGATTTCATAGGACAATGTAAGTATCATCCAACCACATCATAAGTAAGCACATAAAAAAAATAAAAAAAATATTTTTATATTATGAATAAGTAGAAACATATAACATAATGGTCTAAAAGTAAGAAAAAATTTTATAAGGTGACTTTAATAATATAAGAAACAATAAACAGTTTATAATTCAACCATACATCACATATGTAACCCAAATGAGTAGGTTCTATTGGAGGAATATTTTGAATGAAAAATATGGTATATCCCTTATGCATATACCCAACACACCCATCAAATTGTCTAAGATACTCTACCTATGATATAAATCCCATGTTGTACTAAATATCATACTTTGGAAATATTACCCCACATGTATCATGGACAAAATGATCAATATGAATCCTATTAGTTCCATTTCAAGGTGTGATTGTATTATACCTAGTAGGAAATAACCACTCACCCCTAACCACCTTCCAAAAAAATTTATATAGCCACAAAATAATTCTAGAAATATAAGTAGTCAAATAATATTCATTATTTATAATTTTAATTTAATTTAAACATTATTCTATTAATGAACTACCTCTACCGGTAGGCCCATACCAGATATAACTACTTTGGACTTTACCTGGAATCTGTGATGATAGACTACCAAGTGGCATAGTGTAGAATAGATCCAACTCATGGGGGAAATGGAATCATGTATATAAGCCTCTATACATTCAATAAGCTCGTCTTTTTCAATCATATTGAAAAGGTATGTCCAAAAATGTCACACCCAAAACATATAGTACAAAATTTATATTTAATGTGTTGATATATTTTTAGCACGCAACATAGGACAAAAATAAAAAATTTATTATTTAATTGTGCTATAAAATTAAAACATAAAATGGAATATGTTATGATAAAGCAAAATTCAAAATAATTTTTACAATTACAAAATTAATAAAACCAAAATTAAATAAAAAATACAACAACGTATAAATATTCATCATCTCGATCTTCCTAGAGGATAATACAATGGATAATAACGATGAAAACATACAAAGAATTATAATTATGATAAATATATTTGGAAATGAAATTAAATAATTAGATGAGTTATTTAAATAAATAATTTAACTGTATACATAAAAATCTAATATGATTTTTATATATATGGTCATTATTCTAATATAGTCATTAGATTTATTTTACCGTTGGGCATATATGGATATTGATAACATCACTAAACATAAGAAAATTCATTTTGATAAATTATATATTAATATTTTTTCAAAGAAAAAAATTATATATAAATAATTTAATTTAAATAAAATAATTAATTTTTAGATTATAATAAAAGGATATTAATCCATTTGAACAATTTATTTTATTTTAATGTATTTTGTAAAAAAATTGTATTTTTAATATATTTATTACTTTAAAATATCTAGTTCAATAATTTTTTTTTGATAAAATTAGAATATATCTATTGATGTAAATAAATAATGTTCTAGAAATTCTAAAGAAATTATAAAAATATTAGTTTAGTTTTTTGGGACCAATTAAATATTATTTATCTAAACATGTAGTTTTTTATATTATATGTTTTATTTAAAAATTAAATTTATGTTATTTCAATGAAAAAAATTAGTAACATACATATATTTTTGTATTTATTGACATTAATTTAATGATTATTAATTAGTTATTAATAGTAAAAATCATTTAATATTCAAAATTGCAAATTGTTTTAAAGAATTTTTTTTCTAAATATTATAAATTTTTATCATCACAAGAAGCATTTTTCATTATAAAAGAATGATTTCATGATATATATATATATATATATATATTAATAATTAAATTATAATCCATTTATTTATTATTAAGTTTTAAGGAATGAGAATAAATTCAATTTTATCTTAAAAAATCATTTTTCTAAAAATTATTTTTTATGCGTTATTCCTTTATATATTAAAAATAATTTTTATCACCCTTAGAAATTGAAACCAATAAGATTAATCTCAAATTTGGAATTAGAAATTCCAAATTTGGTAATAATTTCATTTTCATTTTTAATCAAAAAAATAATTTATTAGTGTAAAAATTGAGTAACAATAGTAAATGTAAAAATGTGGTAAAGTGGTTACAATAATGGGTAAAGTACTAAAATAAAACAAAAAATATCATTAAATGTCTCTATGATAGAATTTTCAAAAACCCCTTATCCTAACTACCTTTTTTATACTTTGGATTCACATTCCATGAGATATTTCAGTCCTTATTCAATAAGAAATTGGTATTTTTTTTAAATTACACTCAATCTCAACATAAAAAATTTCCACTCCACTACCCACTTCAACCCACACCATTCCTTCAGTTTCCTCTTGAATATCTTCCCAAAATCCCTCCCTAGAAACACTCTCTCACAATTTGTAAACATTTTTCAAAATATATAATCCTAAATCCATTAATTTTGTGTATCCCTTTGAGAAAATATTCAAATAATTAATGATTCTATATCACAACTGACCAACTGGGCATCCAACATAAGGGTTTTTTGAAAAATTTCTCTTTCATTCTATCATAATCTATGTTTATTGGACTTTTTATTATAATTTATTTAAATTAACTTCATTATCCTATTTCTTATAATAATTCTATAGCACATATTTTGAATAATTTGGTTATATTATACCATTTAATTTAATTATATAGTATTCACTCATTGTTTACAATTTTAAAACATAAAAAATCATTCAAATATGTCATGTTTTTTAGATTATGATTCTTATAAAGGATATCAATAACTCAAATATCCCTTCCCTGAGTTATATTGCTTCATGTTTCATTTGTTTTTTTCTCATTAATGGAATGATATCCTCACTTGTGCGTACGTAGGGCCTACAATCTTTACAAAGAGATGTGATTCATTTTATATTCAAAACCTTCAAGAATGATTATGAAAATATATATAATTAATAAATATTATATTTATAATATTATTATTATTGTTTATAAAATTAAATTATATCCTATGTACAACAACCAGAGCTTTCATAAAAAACATGCCAGAAAAAAGAGGGCAATTAGCTCCCGAAACAATGTAAAAACTGAAATATTATTAAAGAAGGGTGGTAAAATGTTATAAGAAATTCATATATTATAATATAAATATGATTATAGTTATTTAATAAATTAATAAAAATCCTAACTTTATCATACAATATATTAATTCATGTTCAACCAAAAAGAAGTGTGATGTAATGGACTTCATCTCAATTTCTATTCGTTGAGGCGTATTGTAATATATGCACCTAATTTATTTTATATGGTGTGAATACTATAACATTGAAATTTAATATAATTATTTTATAATCATTCACTATATTTTAAGTATTAATTTTAATTAATTCATTAAAGGGTATTTGACATAAAATTTACCTAGTGGTAAAACATTTCATAACTAAATAATTTATCATTCAATTATATTACTTCCTCATCAACATTAATATTCTAATATTATGTGCATAATTAGTTTTAATTAGATTATATTTTATTTAAACTTTTTTGTGTGTATATATCTTTTTAAACATAATCATTTCATTTATTAATTATCACATCAACATTGTGATCATTGTAAGGGTTTATTTCCAAATCTCATACTCATTGATATTATTTATGAATGAATATGAAATGAAGGAAATTATTAGATAATTTTATAATAAACCAATATAATATTTTCCTTATATAGTTAATCATGGTATTTTAAATTAATAGAAGTATTTCCACACTCTTTGAGATATAAATAATTTATAAAAAGTTTTTAAAAAAATATGAATTCATTTCTTTATTCGGTCAGAAATCAATTTTCTTCCAGAACCATGTTTTACAAAAAGGTTTTCTAAAAAATCATTCTAGACTTCAAAAAAGAATTTATTAAAGATATATTTAAATATTTTTACATTTAAAAATATGTTTTTAAATGAACCTTCATGTATTTTTTAAAAATAATTTCCATTTATATTTTACTAAAAATATAAAAGGAATCATTGTTTTAACATATACAGAATGAGTTCAATTTCTATCCATCATTACCACTAAAATGTTTTAAATAATAATTATATGTTTCAAATATTATTTTGAATAAAATTATATGCAAAATTATTTGTTAACATCTAGTTTTAAAAAGTTATTTTCAAAATTAATTGATCATTGTCCTCAATAGTGTTTTTAAATATAATTTTATGGTATTTCATTTCATCAATGATAATAACACTATCATTACTCTTATAGGTATATTTAATACTGATACCATCCATACTCTTCCTTTGGATGGTTTATGTTCTTTTTTACCATGTATTTGAATTTTATTTCTTCATTCTTTTGTATAGTCATTGAATTTCCATTGTAATATTCACATTCCTATGATCATTACAGATTAACTAATCTCTAAATATCAAATTGTTTATCATTTATATGTTTATTATTTAAATTTTATTTTATTTATATATATTTTGTTCTACATTAAATGTTTTTTAGGTTGGGAAATATAGATTAATCAGTATTCTTTAAGAAATACAGATATTTGATGATAAAGAACATTTTTCATGAATTGAAATTATTATTTGATGTACTGAGAATGCTTAGGACATATAGAAATGGATTGGGAATGGTTATATATATTATCTCGATGCATTAGTAGTCTAATGGGGAAAATTCTTATGGTAAAATGAAATTAGTTATCCAAACCAAATAATGGTTTACCTAGTATTCATAAACTATCTTGTGAAAGGTCCTTATGATAAATATATCTTGGTCCTTAGATCATGAAATATAATAATTAATCACTTCCTTAATTTTGGTAATTATATTATCTATTAAATTTTCTCAATGATATTATCTTTGGATTCATTTCATTGTTATATTATTGGATAAATGGAATTTATGTTCACATTTTTACCTTTCTAAATTGATTATATCTTATCTAATATTGATATCTATGTGATTGATTAAATGGAATGTATTTTCACTTATTTACCATCCTATATTGACTATTATTCATGGGATTTTCATTTGAAGTTATCTATTGATGCACTTAATTCTAATTTTATTGATTACATATCATGTGTGTTCAGTTATATACCTTACCTTTTAGATTATTCTTATTGATTTATAATTGATTCGATTCTACTTAACCCTTACAGATCATTTTATCTCACCCTTATTTTTTTCCCTCTCTCAAGAATCCACGAGGCTTACTATTTTTGAGTAGTAAGTATGTGTTAGATGGAATAATGGTATTCTTGAAAAAAAATTATTACTTTGTCTTGTCAAATATAATAACAGAATAAAGTATGTATCTAGATTACCAATACTACTAAACTTTTTGGTCCTTCGGTATTTAATTCCTTGTATCTTATCCAAATGTAATAAATCAGTCACTAGTTTGGGCTACTCGGGTCAATATTACTGCAGTTGTTATTATAGGATGTTTGGAGGGAATATTTGTAACAAGATTTAGGAAAATATATATTTGGGAACATCACCCGATGACAGACCTTTAGGATATGTATATAAGAACATTTTAAAGTTCTGGTTAGGTAGATATTATGTGGTTTTTTCTATAAATACATCCCTATTTGGATACTTAAAGTGGACAAGTTTGTAGTATATATATACCTAGGGGTAATTCTAAAAACGGTATATAAATCTTGATCTGATCATGTTATGGTTCTTAAAAATGGTCCTTATTGTGAACCCAGTCTGACAATCTGGTGATAAATACTTTGGACAATTCACATTTTATTTAAAAATTATTATAATGGATTTGAACATATAATGACAATGAATGAACAATTTTAATCCATATACTGAGAAAAAAAAAACTATTTTCAAATAAAAAATGAATTAATTGTGCATTTTTATTCAATAATTAAATTGTTGAGGTATTTTACAAATGGTCGTTTGTGAAAATATTGAAACATCTAAGGATTGTGTTAAATTTTTGAAGCATATGTGTATTTATTAAACTAATAATTATAGATATGATTTTGGGTTTATGAGTTTAATATTGACCATGTGTTCAAATAATTAGATGCCCATTTTTAGGTTTTATGTGAAGGGAGTCTTCCTAGATTAAGGATATTTGGGCATAATCTTATGGCATGAATATGTTCTAGTGGAAGTGTTATATAAGGAAGAATGACCTCAAATTTTATAGAAAAAAGATTAAAGGTATTGATTATCATTATAGATAATATAATCATTAATGAAATTAAAATAATAACAAAAAATATTATTAATATTTTTGGAGAAAATAGGTTTTTTTGAAAACCTTAGTAGAAATATTATTTATTGATTATTTTTATTTCAAGGATGTCTATAGAATTTTATAGGAACATTATAGTAATTATATTAATATAGTTTAGATTAAGGAAAACCTTAATGTTAGGTGACAAAATATCACATTGGGAAAGGCCTAATGGCTTTAACCCAAGACCAAAAGATGGTGTGAGTTTAGTTCCTACCACTATCCTACATTAAGTCCTCGTTAATTTTCATTGTTTTTTGTTAAATGATGTGATTAAAAAAATTAATGATCAAATAGTGTTGTTAATGTTGAGGTTTAGATATTAATATATTATATTTGATGTTCTAACCATATTGTTTTTTGAAAATTTTTCAAGATAGATAGAAAGACTTGTCACTCTTTTTTGAACATTATAGTCTGTTAAAATTGAATTTTAGATATTTAGGCATAAAAACTCATTTTACCATGTATCGGACAAAGTGATGAATCAAAAATTGACTGAATCATATCCAAATGATGAAATTGGGATTATGAAATAGAAACATATAAACTATATTTCCTAATAAACATATATATAAAAAAATCATCAATATTAGAAAAAAGCATCTGGAATCAATAATTTAGCCTTATTACCTTCATATCTGATGAATCTGATGGTCTTTAAAATAATCACATGTTTATTGTTATGATTAACTTAAAATTACATTGATAATTAAATTTCATTTTATTAATGACCTTATTCAATCTCTATAATCATTAACACTTTTCTTTCATGTCCATATCATCACTTTCCACTAGTGTTCTCTCATGTAGGAACCTAGTTATGTGTTATTCAATATAACCTTTGTATTTAAATTTCTCTCATATTAAATGGATGTATTATTAAATATTTTATGATGTGGATTTTTTATAAAATAATCTTAAAATATAAAACCATTTATTACCAATCTCATGTTAAAATTACAAGGATTCAATTTATTTAAAATGGGGAGAATGTAACACTAGAAAATTTTAAAATATGAACATCATATTCGATAACGCATATAACACGCAACACTAAGCACATGAAGGAATATAACATCCCATGATTTTTGATATATTTATTTTTAAATAAATTAACTCTCCAAAATAGCCTTCATTACATGAAATTCTATGTTTATCTTTTATTTCAAACAACATGGCTTTAGCTTGTGTTACACGCAACACTAAGAGTATATTTTGTTACAAGAAATAATGATTTAAAACAAAATGTGAAATATTATTAAAATATTATCAGTTAATATAATAATTATCACCTAGTTTAGGGAATGGAGGGTATGAATATGATTAACTATACTATGAATATATATTTATCTATTTATTATAAATAAAATATGAATCATTTAAAAAAGAAATAATTATTCTCTAAGAAACTGTATATTTAATAAAATAAGGATTATTCCAACTTTAGTCACATAATTAAAAATTAATTTCTTCCAATTAGGGAAAATTTAATTGATAAAAAATTAATTTCTGAAATTTTAATATCAAAATCAACTTAGGGTTAATTTTTTGTATTTGTTTTTTCAAAAGTTTTATTTTTTGATTAATAGTGAAAAATACTTTATTTTAATTGAATATTACCTTTTTTAAATAATTTATAATGTTAAAATATATTTTTCATTAGTTTCAAAGTATAATTAGTCAAATTCTATATCAATTATTCCAATTTAGGTCACTTTATTATTTTTTTTATTCAATTTAGATAGAAAAACTTTTTAATCTTTTGAATAACTGCTCTTTAAAAAAAATCCACTTTATCATCACATTAGTGAAAATAATTTTGAATTAAATATTACCACTAATGTGAATAGAATTTTTGGAAATGAATTATATATTTTGAATCAGTGGGACCTATATTATCAATTAATTTATTCTTATTTTTTTACTTAACTGAATAGTGAAAATAGTAAAAATTATTTAACATCGTTAAGGTGGAAATGGGCTTACTGGGAGTTAAACTATAAAGATAATTATTAAAACAATGTAAAAAGTATAAAAACATTATTTTATAGAAATGTTTCTAAATTTTACTTCTTAATTAATAATATAGGTTTATTTTTATGTATATTTTATGTGGATGACTTTATCATTTTAGATTCTTTTGTGAAGTTTCCATGTTTTTTCCAAGGAGTTCCCCTTTCCCCACTTATAAAAGGGAACTCCATTCCCTCACTTATTCACACGCCAAGCCATTTTTATCTACAAACCATAGAAACATTATATGCCCGTTATCCTTATTCAAATTCTTTATATTTTGTTCCTCTTAACAGTCTACCCCTAGGATCTAAAAGATAAGATCCAAAGGTTGTTTCTCTTAGAGATGGTAATTATCATAACAATGATATTTCATTTTCATTCTTTGTTTAATAATTTAAATTATTTATTAACACATATAATGTAATAGAACCAGTTTTTACCATATAATAAAATGTAATTATGTTTATGGAATAATAATTATATATCCCCACTTCAATCAAATGGGTTACGAAATCATTATTCTGTTATACGGTAGACTACAGCCTCATGAACAGATGTCATTTTTTCCATTAACACCTCTCATGGATGGATATAATGATTGATTTAACATATATATTATATTTATGATATTATTATACTTATTCAATTTTAATATCACATATTTTTTTACATTCCATTCTATTTAAAATAAGATAATGTCACTCATGTGTGTGGCGGACTACGGCCACTCGAAGCGATGTGATCCATATTTACTTATCATTTATATGGAATGTAATAAGAATAAAATTAACGAATACTATATATATAATATATATTATATTATATTTATTCTCAATAATTAATATATCACTTTTTTCCTTACCATTTCACTCGTTAATGTAATGATGTCATTGCCCGCACATAGGTACAGCGTACGGTATCCATGAAGCAATGTGATTCATTTTCCATGTCCAAAATTCAAAAAAAAAAAAAAAATTCTAATAAATTAATATTGTATTTATAAAATAGTAAAAATTCATTATATGATGTATTTTTATTATATATAAAATAACAAGATCACTCATTACAAAACACACCAGAGAAAACAAGGCAATTAACACTAAAAACAAATAAAATAATGAAATATTATTTACATATGACTGGTAAAATGATATAGGAGGATAGTATATGATATTATAAATATAATTATGGTTCTATTATTAATTATTAACATGTTTAAAACCATTATACAATATTTAAAATCCCATTCAACCAAAACAAAGTGTGAGCTATGGGACTTCGTCTCAATTTCCCTTCATTGAGTAATATAGTAATATAATACATAAAATTTATTTTATATGGAGTAGATACATCCTATTTGATTTATAGTATTATGATTACATATTAATTCATGATATTTAAGTTTCAATTTTATTTAATTCATCCAAGTGAATTTTAATTAAAACTTACCAAGTGGTTAAGAATTTCATAACTCAATTTCATTTCATTGGATTATATTACATCTTCACCATCTTAGATATTATAAGATTATTTGTGTAATGAATTTTTATCATATTATGTCTTTTTATAATTGTTTTATTTGAAATTAAAATTGATACTCATTATCTATTTACTAATTAATTCTTATATCAACCCTATGATCATTGTAAAGGTTTATTTCACTATCTCATTCTCATCGAGATTGTTTTCCTTTAATATTAGTTTAAAGAATTTATGTGGTAATTTTGAAATAAACTAATATAATTTTATCCTAATATTATTATTAATGATAATTTGAAGTAATTGTATCATTTTATAACTCTTTGTTACTTAAATAATTGAGAAATTTTTTTATAAATTTTGTCTTCATTACTCTCATTAGTCATAAATTAGTTCTCTTTTAAAACCATTATTTAAATAAATATTTTGAATTTTTTTAACATTTAGAAATGATTTATTAAAGATATTTTTAACAATTTTTACTTTTTACAAAATGGTTGTAAGGAGATATCAAAGTGTTTTTCAAAAGAATTCCAAATTTTCTTTTACCAAAAAAGTTAAAGGAATATTTTTTATTATGTATAGAATGAATGGAATATTTAGCCATCATGGCCACTCAAATTATTTAAAACTTACTTTATAATTTTTAAAGACAATTTTTACCACAAAGGTGCAGAGCAGCGTTCCAATATTTATTAATAAAAAAGTAAAAGACAGACAGTTGATTACATGAGGTACAAAGGGCTTGTACCAACAAGAGAAAAAATGAAAAGAGGAGAAAAGGTGAAAAGGAATGCCTCCAAATCATTCCTACAAGGTCATGGGACAAGCCCCAATGTCCAAAACTCCATTGAAAGAAACAGATCAGTGAAAAACAAATAACAACAGCAATCCACAAACAAGACTGAGATTCGAAACCCTGAAGTTGATGTGCTAGACCGAAAAGCAGACCATGAGTGAAAAGGCATTATTCCCACCGAAGCTGAATATAATCAAAATCAGGGTCCTGATCAAGCTCAAATTATACCTTATCAAACATTCTCTCCCTGATAATGAGATAGTCATCAACATATATTTATTTGTTAAAATATATTCTATAAGACAACCTTGCTTGCTCCTCAATCCAAGAGTAGAATTCCTCCTTGTATCCTTCCTTAATAACCCGAGTGCAATTTCTAAGATTAATTATATCCTCCCAATCCTCAATCCAAGAGTAGGAGTTATCTTACTTTAATGAGGAGGAGTCCTCTTTATTATAAGGCTCTGATGCAGAAGTATTCTTGTTGATAACTGACTGTGTAGGGATGATAGTTTCTTCCATTTGAGGCCCTGATGATCTAGTGACAATGGTCCTCTCTAGATTAGAATAATAAATTTGCTATCGAGTCTTCTTAGTGTGTGGAGTGATAAACCATCAGAATCAATAAAATATTTCTTACCTTTTTTGGCACTCGAGCGCAGGTATTCCTCCTCAATTTTATCTGCTTGCTCACTATCATCATTATTGGAATCACCAGAAACAGAGTGAGCATATTGTGCTGACTCATTAGAGGTTGGAGCAGCTCCCGGAGTATTAGTGAAAGGATTAGAATTAATGACCGCATCCACAAAACCAGAAAGGTACAGAATATTTATCGCTCGTAGGCGGTGCTGGGAAGGAATCCGGAATAGATGAGGATGCTTATGGGTCCTTAGAATTATAGGGTTCAGTCTGTTCAGAATGAGGCCTTAGATCTTTCTCAATCCATACTGATTTTCCTTCCTTCAGAAAGGTTTCCCAGGATGACGACTATTCATGGGGTCCTTCATAGAAGCACAATCTACAAGGGAGTGGCCAAGATGTAAACAATTTGTACAGTAACTCGGTAAGGATTCATAAACCACGTCCTGAAAAAATCCCGCATCCCCGTTCTAGATCCAAATAGTGGAAGGCCAGTACTGCGATAGATCAACCTCAACACAAACACATGCAACCGAAGGCCTTGTGAGTTTTTGAGTCGCAGAATCCAGCTTAATGGGATTACAGATAAGCTTAGAAATAGGGAAAAGCGCAATTTTCTTGAAGTGATGCATCGGCAGACCTGGAAGACCTAACCAAACAGGTGCAATCGGGGATTCAGAAAAGAAATCGAACGTAGGGGACTATTTAAGAACTTTCATCAAGCAGCCCCCAAACTCCAAGAACCCCTAGAACAAAGCCGATAATAATCGTTTTCAGAGGAAAGTTGAATCGCAATATGCAGCGAGTTGAGAAATTCGATTTCAAAATCAAAAAATCCAATGGATTTGAATGATTTACATAGGAAGATCAGAGAGGGCCGACAAATAAAAAATTTACCAACAAGAACAAATCTAAGATCAAAAGCAAGAAACTGAACCTCCTCCTGCGAAAAGGAAATGGTAACGTGACCCCTATGACGGAACTACTTCGGATGAAAGGAATCAGCAAGAGGCAGAGATTTAGCCGAATCAAGAGACCTAATATTTTAAAAATTAAAAGGATCTATTCCTCAAAAATGTTATTAAATATATTTTTTTGTAATTTTTATTCATCAATGAAAAATACACTCTATTATTACTCCAATGGCTATATTTTAATGGATAATATCATTATTATTCCTCTTGATGGTTTATTATCATTTTTAAAAATGAAAATATTGAAATTCAGTTTCTTTATTTAGTTTTGTAGTCATTCACATTACATTGAAATATTCACTTACTATGATCACTGGACATTAAATTCTCATAGAATATCCATATTATTTCTCATGGATATGTTTATTTCCTAAACAATTTATCATTTTTAAATGTGGTGTTCAATATTGATTTTTTGTTTCTTATTTTGGAAAAGATTGACCAATGTAACACCGGACCCTAGATAACTAGATCCGGTGTATTATTTTAATACAATGGTATGATTACAATTAATCAAATACTGATGGACCGATCAGTTTACAAGTCTTATAAAATAGACTACATACAAGAAGATTACATTACAATTCAAAATAGAAAATAAAAAAATACAATCTTTTGAGAAATACATTATTATACTATATTAACCATGTATATAAATAATAATACACTTCTTAGTATCCTGTGAAAATAAAAAATAAGAAAGGGGTGAGGTCAGATGCTCAGTAAGGGTAAAAAATATAGTAGAATCTTTCATAAACAAGCATAAACTTTTAAGGAAAGTTATAGAACTAAATCACAATCCTTTTAAACATAATATTCAACATATTTTGGAAAGAATAAATATAATTATTCTATTTAAACATTCAAATGGATATTATATTAGTCGAATAATAAGATGTAAAATCAATAACTAATCTCATAGTGAGGGAATTCATAATGTTGGACCTCTACACTATCGAGATATATCCTCAAGATAGATATTTTCAATATATATCCTCATGAAAGTTTATGTGTATGGGTAGAAACCCGTCTGATTTGTGTAAATATCTATCCTTCTGATAAGATAGCTACTTTCATGATATATCATTATGAAATTTGAAGTATGTAGGTAGAAATCCATCTGATTTGTTTTAAGATCTATCCACATAACAATCTAAAATTGGTTGGAAACCAATCTAAAGGGTTTTTTGCAAACTAATTTCATCTTATGATATCTACCAACATATATAGGGGATTTAGTGGGCCTCTCCCATCACTTACTAATTGAAATAAATTCCTCATGTGAAACTAGTGAAACATAATCATTCGTATTGAAAACTTGTTTACGAAATCTGAATACTTTAACCATAAACTAAAAATGGTATCGAAATAGAACATTCACAATCAAACTGAACATAAAATATTCAATAAAATATGGTAAATGATATCATAAGAGATCAACCACAAATCATAATAAGATCCAACAAAGGATGTATACATAGATGAAAATACTATATTAAAATCATTAAAACTATCTTGTGACAAATTCCCCTTTTTTTGAAATCATTTATTCAAAAGTCGTGCGCTAATAAAAGAACAGATTTAAAAAGATAATTTTAAATAAAATTTTCCCATACCACAATGAAACTTTTTAAATGAATTGACACTTTAAAAGATTCAATCCATATAAATAAATCCTTAAATATATTTTTAAAACATGAACATTATTGAGAAAGATTTTAGATGAATAAATATTTAAAACATTTAAAATGAAGTTTTAGTTAAAGATTCCCTTACATAAAACCTTAAAAATATTTCTTTTGAAAAAAATTTAATGAAATTAAAAATATACATAAAATTTTCTTTATAATCCTTTATGTATATATAAATAAGTATGAATAATAAAATCAAGAATAATGAAATAGAGAAAGGATTAATTCTTTAAACATTCAAAGCGCCCCATACCACTTTGAAAATTTAAATAATAAGACCAATATCATAAACTAAATAATTAAATACCATGAAGATAAATGTAATCATTATATAAAATATATTATGGGTAGTACATACACAACACACAAGAAATATGTGGTGAACATGACTTATATCTCATGAAAATTAAAAGTGAGACAGAATATCCTTACCTTAGGTCTGATTCTCTCTATACGTGTCTGAAACTCTAGTAAAATGGTTTTAACCATACTATTAACTTATTCCATAAAAATAATAATATTTATGATATTATATATGATTCATTTATGACTTTATATTACCCATTTATTAAAAAAATTCAAGTTCAAACCACATTTCGGGTAATAATCACTTTAGTTATCATACGTGTTTTGACTTGTTATTCTTGATCGTATTACATAGATAATTATTTACTTACTTAAATAATGTATAAAATGATTTATATATCACATATATTCAAAATATAAATATATATAATAGATAAATATATGAAATGGAATACACTATTCATGGAGACGGTAAGACGTACATACGCCTAAACGTTGTTTCCTTTTTCTTATCATATTGAATTGAAGTAAGTGAATAAAATATATGTGAATACATATAAATAAATATGTAATTAGATTATAATAAATATTTAATATATATCATACTTTTTAATAATATAAATTTTTGTAATCATCCTTGAATAGTGAATATAGAAGATTAATCTCATCATGTCGTGGAGACGGTAAGTTGTACGTAAGCATGAGTGACGACATAATTTCATTAATGGTTAAATGGTTTGGAATTGGGTGGAATATGAAATAAAAATAAACAATATCATGTTATATTTATTATTTAAATACACTATATTTGTCATTATACCCATTGAAATAAAGTGTGCATGAAAAACAATTTACACCATAGCGTGGAGACGATAAGTCGTACGTATGCGCGCATGATGATATTTCTTGTTGTAAGATGGGTAAAAAGGGTAATATGGTTGAATGATAATAATAAAAAATCTCATAATATATTATATTCTTTAGTTATTACATTATTATGGAAACAACATAGTAATAGGACATAGAGATAGAAAAGAAATTGAATTGAATTGGTAAAACAAATTACCTATTCTTCGAGTGTCTCCTTTTGATTTTCACAAAATTACACATTAGAATGTATTTATTCCAAAATTATGTCATCTAGGAAAAATTTATGGATGTTTCAAGAGTAAATGTGTAGGGTTTGTTCTAGCCAAAGTGCTTTAACAAGAGAGGTGTGGGGAACTTTAGAAAGATCTTGAAATATTAATTTATTATAAATATATTTTCAGTTTTAAAAACATAAAAAATGATTTATTTATGTTATATGATGTGTATGGGTCTGAATACCCTCAGAAAATTAATTTTAGACATGTTTTTGTCATAAAAATAACCTTATCTTTTGGATTTTACCCTCAATTAAACAGTTTAACTCTTACTTTGTCTTCTTGTATTTTTACACTATTGGGTTAATGTAGTTAATATAAAATACCAAAAGAACCCAAATTGGATAATTAATTTAATGTTTGACATTATCCAAGTTATTTTTTCAAACAATATATTTTTATGACTTTTATATCATTTAATAAAATAGGATTTATTTTAAAATATAATTTATGTTAATTTTAATACTATTCAATATTTATATTTTCAAAAATATCTAACAAACATTATAAATTTAAAAAAAATACTTTTAAAATGTCCGTAACATGTCTAAGTTATCTAAAAAATTAGTGGATATAATTAATTAAGTCAAATTATATTTATTTTAAAATTATTAATATCATGTATTTGATTATTCCTTTAATAAATCAATTACTACATCATCATTATGTAAAAATTAAATTTAATTATTTAATGTCTAAAATTTATAAATAAATTATCATGGTTTAGATAAATTTATTATATTTCTGATTAATATTTATAGTCTAAATTATCTTCCGTATAACCCCATATTAAAAAAATAGTTATTAAAATTTGAATATGACACTTTGAACTCTTCTTTAAATAAAATATAATAAATGTATTCATCTGACACAAGTGTTCTAAAAAGGATCATATTTTTGAAATATGGATGATTTTGGTTGAAATATACTTATCCAATGATTTTAGGACAGTCTTAGGTTAATTTTATGTTATTATAATATTATTTTTACCATTAATTGCCCTATTTACCTTTAACTATGGTAAATAAAATTCAAATGTTATTATCCTCCAAAAATTAATGTGATCATATTAGACCAAATTTTTTACCCTGATTGAAACCATTTATATCATATTTTCAAAATTCAATACGTGTATGTA
This sequence comes from Viscum album, assembly GCA_963277665.1. NCBI lineage: Eukaryota > Viridiplantae > Streptophyta > Magnoliopsida > Santalales > Viscaceae > Viscum > Viscum album. Next base: position 1,480,202,810 of record OY728136.1, read on the forward strand.
GTAAAATTATGTCTCATGCTAATTTGTAAATGTGGCTAGAGGGTGAGTAAAAAGACATTAAAAAAGATCAATGAATTTTTAAATACAATTATATTATAAAAATGAGTCAAATGAACTACATTGGGTTAATATATGTAATATTAATAAATTTTCACATTAAAATATATTTAAATTAAAAAAAATGAAAAAGTCAGTTTTAAAATAATAATGCAGTGTTTTTCACTATTCCTCAAAATTGGAAAATTTTCAGAAAAATACTAAAAAATTCAACCTAAAATAATTTTTTATTCCAAATTTAAGAATGAAGCCTATTTTACCAAATTAAATTCCTAGGAGTGTCTAAAATTAATATTATTATTTTTCACAAAAGGACATTAAACGTAGTTCCTTTAAGAAAAGAGTATTTCTAATCATAAAACTATTAATAAAAACTTATACATTTCATTATAAATATATTTTATTTATATTAAAACACTATAAATAACATTTAAAAATTATTTCTTACTATCTATATTAATATATTTAATGAATAGGTTATAAATATATCATTTAAATAATTTTATCACTAAATTGGTGTATCGTAGAAACTCATTCTTACGAGTTATGAAATCCAAGTTAGTGTTGTGTGTAACAAACCCTATTGAAGATAACATACCATGAAATATTATGGTGTTACATTATATCCTCCTTTAATAAATTTAATCCTTGTAATTTAAACTCAGAATCAATATGTATGGGTTGGACTTCACAAGATGTCATTATGGAAATCCCACATCATAAAATAGATTAATGAGACCTCCAATTTAAACTAAAGAAAGTCAAGTATGAAGCTCACTAGATATAACACAGAATAGGGTTCCAAGTAGAAAAACATTTACATGAAATAAAAATAAAACCATCATGTTCTGATGGAGAGTGATAGAGAACATGATCAGGAAAATGTTAACAATCACAAAGCTATAAGAATGTGATCATCTAAGGGACCATTCAATTCATTGGAAATTAAGTATTAGTAAAAAAATTGGATTTATGATCTTTTCCCTAGATTAGAATAATTCATTTACTTCATATATGTAAGAACCCAGGTTTTTAGAATGGGTCAAAATAACAACCCTATATGAATTTTTGACTGGTTCCTGAGGAAACAGGAGAAAATGGGAAGTTTCGGGAAATTTCTAGACTACACACCGTGTACTTTTAAGTACACATCGTGTATATGTTAAGAAAGTATTGGTCGTGTGCTCGCCAAGTACATGTTGTGTGGTGACTGTGTAGAAATTTCTTACTACACGGCGTGTAGTTTTAAACGCGCTGTGTATCTCTGACCGTGTGGTGGCTATACATGGTGTGTAGGCCTGTTGGCCGGGTAGAACAAGGTACACGCCGTGTTCTCCTTGTACACGTTGTGTAGTCTATCCGTGTATGCGGAATATAATTGGCGTGTGGGTAAGTCGGCCAGGAAGAGAAGAGAAACCTGGTACACATCGTGTACCCATCGGTACACGCCATGTACTGTGTAGGCAGGTTTGAAAAGTAAGTCGGCGGAATTACAGCCGCCAAATGAACAGTTAAATGATATACACGGCGTGTAGTCCAAAAGTACACATTGTGTAGTTCTTTTTGGCATTAAAATGGGAAGTAGCCTCGTATTGAGGTAGAACCTCAATATATCGCCCGGTTTTGCGAACCAAGCTGGCCGAACCTTGTTCCTTCTCCCGATCATCCATCTGAGACCCGATTTGTACTCCGGTTAATGCGTTGGAACCCCCTCGATAAGGCCTCGATTCCTCTTTGCCCGTTTTGTTTGACATTCATTCTAGAACGAGTTATAGGGGTTTGAGAGGTTTTTAATCTTTTGCAGATTTATCGCGTTTTAGACCGAATTGGTGGATGTTACTGGAGGAGTAGCAACGTACGAGTCTCAGGTAGGTGGTGCATACTTCATTTTGTGTTTTCATGGTTGTTTGGGTGACGCGGCCTTCGGCGCGTTTTCGGGTATTTTGAGTGGGACCTGTTTTATATGTTGTTTCATATTGAATTGCTTGTTGGACCTATGGGATGCCTTTGGGTATGCCCTATTACCAGTTTGCGTGAGCGGGGCCGGGTGAGGGTTCGTAGCTCATCAGGGAATTTTGGCTGGGGATGCCAAATTGGTTAAAATTGAGTTATATTGTTATAAACTATTTAGTTTAATTTATTAAAGCCTAATAAATTGTTAGAGGCATTTAACACATCAGTGCTGCTATGGGAAAACACCTTGCATAGTGCAATTCAACTGTTTAGTTTGTTTTTCCTGGTTATGTTTTCTTTATAAATATGTTATATATTCAATTGCTGAATTGCATCTGTTGGACCCTTTGGGTGGGGTTGGGCATGGCCCGGATATTCTTGAGTGATGCGGATCACAGGTTGGGTTTGGCCCGGGTTACTTTGGTTGGTTTTGACCACGAGATTGGGTGTCATGGACGTTGGCTTGAGATAGTATGACTGTCAGGTTGGGCACGGCCTGGGTTACTAGGATGACAATGCCATCGGACTTGAGTGGCATGGTCGTAGGGACACGAGGTGTCAGATGTGTTGGTGGCTTAGGTACTATTTTTCTGATTACCGCTCACCCAGAACATTGAGTAGTGTGCACACAGAGATACTCTGTGATGAGCTGTTTTTGACCACTCATGTGGGTAGAGGCCTCCGTAGTTGCGGTTAGGTATTTTGGTTGGGTGTGCTTGCCGTAGAAAGCCACATGGGAGGTGAGGAGCCTTCAGGGGATAGCATTGTGAATATCGGGTTGGGGGCTGAGGCTCGCCTTTATTTGAGGGAAGACATCGATGTTCCTCTGGGTTACTATCCTTGGGCGTGCCTTCGGGACTTCAGTACTTGAGACACAAGGTGTCAAGAGGCACATGGTGTCGAGTTACTATCCCTGGGCGTGCCTTCGGGACGTCGGTACTTGAGACACGAGGTGTCAGGAGGCACATGGTGTCGGGTTACTATCCTTGGGCATGCCTTCGGGACGTCGGTACTTGAGACACGAGCTATCAGGTGGCACATGGTGTCGGGTTACACGACAGAGATTCCAGCGTTGGCCGAAGCAGGTGACACTCCATGGTGGCTGTTGAGCACCAGTGGAGTTTGTGTTTATTTTTGCATTTTATTATTTACTACTTTCTTTAGAAATGCATGACTGCTTAAACGCATATATTTGGAACGCACTGTTGGGTGGTATCCTACTGAGTTTTGTCTCACACCCTGCATGGGCCCTTCGGGATGCGTGCAGACTTTATGGATTTACATGTAGGAAGGAGGTCAGATTCAGGAGATGGGATGTGTTAGTTGATGCATGGAGATGGTATGGATCTTGAAGTCATACCTAGCTGGGGTTTACTTTGTTTTTTTTTTCTTTTCTATATAGGCATGCTTACTTTTTATAGCTAGTGTTGGTTATCCATTGGCGACCTTTTCTTATATTCAGTTGTGTATGACCTGCTTTGGATTCATGTTTTACTATTTAGTAGTAGTTACATGTTATCAACATGTTGTTGTGTTTATTTCCACTGTTGTTGTTATATTTACTGCTTCCACTTTTATCTATATTAACTATGCTTCCGCTCTGAGGGTCTGTTTTGAGTCTGCTGAGACTTTTATTATGCTGCATTTTTAATGTTATACTCAGAACAGTACTGTTCTTATGATCCTCCGAGAGGGTATAGCCTCCCCACTATACCTAACAGACCCTCGTTGGTAGTCGGCATCCTTTGGCGTTCAGGGGAGGTGCACCTAAGGTAGTGACACCCGACCCCTTCGGCACTGTTTGGGTGGCTAGCCGGGTTCGGATCGTTACAAAGTTGTATCAGAGGGGTTCTTGACAGGGATTTAGTAGCAGCATTTTACTGGATACTAATTATTTTGATGCTTCTCTTTTATTTCTGCTGGTTTTATTATTTGGGATATGGTAGACTGCAGATAGTTTGTTACTAGAACTGAGTTTCTAGCTTGTGCTTGGGTGCCTACAGCCCCAGGTATGAGGGATGGACCAAGTTGTCATGGGTGGGAATTGTTGTTTTTCTTTTTTTCTCAGATTACAATTTATATGATTTCCACCTCGGTGGCTCACTTGGTGTGTGATGTTATTGATTTTGATATGTGACACTTAACCCGGTGTGTTAAGGGATAATTGGACCTTGGCCCGGTATGGCAAGGCTTGGCTGCATGGATTTTTATAGGCACATTTTAGGGTATTTCAATTTCATAATTTCACGTATGCTTTGTGAAGTGATAATTCCATGTGAATAAAAATCAATTTCCATGCTTTATATGATTTTAAATGTGAATTGGTGAAATTACGGATAGAATTTCTAGTTGTGCAAATGTGTAGGCCATGCTTTATATTTTGTAAAATTGCATGTGGAGGGATATTTGGGTCTGACTCTTATGAGAGCAGGTAGGTACTATGGCTTAGGCAGTGTAACTGCCAGGATTGGGTGACTCAGTCATCAGTTTGAGGCAACATGAGTTGTCAGGACGAGCATGGCCTGAGGTACTTTTGATACTTGGCTCTATTGAGGTCGGGAAAGGAGGTCATGAGGCCGGGATACCGTGGGGCATGGGTTACGGTGAGGAGGAGTAAGGGTAGCTGTTATGCACTGCCTTTTACTTCTTTCCTTATCTGCGTAAAATATATTGTTGTATATATATATGGGTTGTCTGACCATTTATGGTATTCCGTTGGTTACTCCTTCACGACTCGATGGAGCATCAGGCAGGAGATGATACAGTGCCACAAGATCAGGCTCAGAATTCGGTATAGGCAGAGTACAAGCTGCAGGTACAGGCTCAGGGATAGGATCAGTTTCAGGATCCAGTACAGGCAGGACAGCAGCCGAGTTTGGAAACCTTCAGACCATGGCTTGACGAGAAGCTCTAAACTATCCTGGTATATGTCTTATAGGGGATTGACAGAGGCACATAGGTTACAGAGCCTTATATGGCGTATCTGATGTGGGAGTTCCAATCACAGCACCCGCTGCTTTTTCAGGGTGAGGGTGGTCTGCAGGTGGCTGAGAACTGGATAGAAAGTATGCAGATGATCTTTGAGCAGCTTGAGATGCATCCAAGGCAGAGGGTCAAGCTGGCGACATATATGTTGAGAGTACCGGTGAAGTGTTGGTGGGATGTACAGGTACATGCTCGTAGGCATGAGGGACTGGCTTGGAAGGACTTTGAGGACAGGTTCTTTGAGAACTTCTACCCGGAGACACTGAGGGAATAGAGAGCTTGGGAGTTCTTGAGTCTTCAACAGGGAGATATGTCTGTCATGGACTACGCAGCTACCTTCAAAGAGTTGTCTTGATTTTCACCTGGTATGTTAAGCGATGACGCAGTTAGGGTGAGGCGCTTCGAGGATGGATTAAGACACGCCATTTAGGTCTAGGTGAACATCTTCAGGCTGGGTTCCTTCTCCAAGGCGGTGAATCAGGCACTCATAGCTGAGGGCAACGAGAGAGAGAAATCTCGCTAGGGCAGGGTGACAACTTTAGGTGATGGTTCAGATAGCAAAAAGCAAGGACTGGATGAGTTCTGGCAGGGCAGTCAGGCTAGGGATTCAGCTAGACCACCTCGTGGTAGTTCTTCAGTTATTTTCATTCAGTGTGGACAGTCGTGACATGTTCGGGCGCAGTGTGATAGGCCTACGAAGGAGTATCGGGCATGTGGACAAGACAGGCATCTGGAGAGGTTTTGTAGGCAGCCTTTTCAGATAGCCGGAAGGTAGGGGCCAATACAGACTATAGCGTCTGGAGTTTTTTCAGGTTCAGTACTCGGAGAGGGTAGTCGAGGTTCAGCTATGCGTGGAGGTCGTGACAGAGACAGTGGTACCCAGCTGAGGGGTCAGTGGCCGGTGATGGGAGTAGCACCGCAAGGAGGTCAGGCATCAAGCAGCCGTACTTCAGGCTAGGTGCACGCCGTGGAGCTTCCAGAGGCTGAGCAGGATAGTGAGCCAACGACGGTTAGAGGTACACCGCAGTGTGGTCGGGATCGCCATGTTTCCTTTTTGGCATGACCTTTAGAGGCATGTATTTTTTGAGTGCACGTGGTGCACATGATCTATGTGGAAACACTAGATGCTAGTCAGTGGGATTGGCACCATATCGGGTGTGTGATAAGTTCTATATATATATGTATGAGATGCATAGCATCAAGGCATCAAGGATGTAGGTTACTTGAGGTGTTGTGGGAATCAGGGCATCTAGGATGCAGATTACTTGAGGTGCCTTGGGCATCGGGGCATCGAGGATGCGGGTAACTTGAGGTGCTAGGCACCAGGACCTCGTAGAAGTGGACACCGATGCGGTGTGGGATACGTTGGGTGTCGGGAGAGACACAGGAGCACCAGGGGGGCGCAGGGGTGACGATGGGTCATGGAAGGACTATGCGTCTGGAAAACAGGTTAGTAAACCTTAGATTCTTTGAGTTTTTTTGGGTTGAGACTGGGTTAGGCGATTCCTAAGGTGGGGAACCCCTTGAGGAGTTTAGCCAGAACCTTGTGACCGGGGAAATCCAAGTTGCTTTGATCGGAGAGGTATGTTCAGTTCCATCTCCATGTTTCATTTCATAGCTCGGGAATGAGCTATGTTAAGGTGGGGAGATTGTAAGAACTCGGGTTTTTAGAAAGGGTCAAAATTCCGACCCTGTTTGAATTTTTGACTGGTTCCTGACGAAACTGGAGAAAATGGGAAGTTTCTGGAAATTTCCAGACTACACGCCATGTACTTTTAAGTACACTCCGTGTATATGTTAAGCAAGTGTCGGTCGTGTGCTCGCCAAGTACATGTTTTGTGTTGACCATCTAGAAATTTCTTACTATAAGACGTGTAGTTTTAAACACGTCATGTATCTCCGACCGTGTGGTGACTATACATGGCGTGTAGGCCTGTTGGCCGGGTGGAACTAGGTACACGTCGTGTTCCCCTTGGAAACCTCGTGTAGTCTAGCCTTGTATGCGGAATATACATGGCGTGTGGGTAAGTTGGTGAGGAAGAGAAGAGAAACCTGGTACACACCGTGTACCCATCGGTACACATCGTGTACTCATGTCAGCAGGTTCGGAAAGTAAGTCGGCATAATTCCAGCCGCTGAATGAATAGTTAAATGATATAAACAGCGTGTAGTCCCAAAGTACATGTTGTGCAGTTTTGTTTTGTGTTAAAACATGTAGTATCCTCGTATTGAGGAAGAACCTCAATATATTGCCCAGTTTTGCGAACCAAGCCAGTCGGACCTTGTTCCTTCTCCCAATCGTCTGTCAGAGACCCAATTTGTAATCCGATTGATGCGTTGGAACCCCCTCAGTAAAGACTCGATTCTGCGTTGGGCGTTTTGTTTGATTTTAGTTCTAGAACGAGTTATAGGGGTTTGATCGGTTTTGAATCTTTTATAGATTTACCGCATTTTATACCGAATTGGAGGCTATTACCGGAGGTGTAAAGACCTGGAAATTTCAAGGATAATTTTTTCTTAATTTTCTTTGGAATTTTACAAAAACGCAGTTTCTGACGGCGCCTGATTTCGAGGCCCGGTGTGCCCGAAATCATTTTCAGAAGTTTAGCTCAGGTACGTTCAGTGAACGAACGAGCGGGAATTCCTATCTTTTGAACCGGTGCTCGGAATCGAATTCTGAGGGCACCGATGGAACCGCAGTGCCAGTAATTCCTTAGGAACACCTGTTCCGGAGTTGCGTTATCACGAGAGTTGATGATAAAAATTGTGAAAGTTTATTTTATAATTATTCTACAGTTTTTATTTTACTCTAAGTGTTTAATCCTTTGGAAGGAAGTTGGGTAACTACCCAACCTCCCTTGGGAGGTTATGTGGGTGGTGGGGCCCACACGAACCCCACCCCTTCATATCCTCTAAACCCCCTCAACTCCCTTTTAATTTTTTTGTAAACTTAAGTTTAATAACTTATGGAGTTAATGTGGTGAGTTAAATGTAAGTTTTTGAAATTCAAACTCTTGAATTTCAAAAGCCTTGTTGTGTTAATAAAATAAGTTGAGAACTTATTTTACTTGGGTTGGTGTTTTGTTGTTTGAGAGATTTTGGACAAAAAGCTAAGGAAGTCTTGAGTTCTTCATTCCCTTTGACAAAGAACGCGAAGAACGAATGATCTCTGACGTGGAGCGTCGAGCCCTCGGAGACCGTCTTCCACGACACCGACCCGCGACGCCACGTCTTCTTCCACGGCGTTCTTCTTCTGCGACGTCTCTTCTGCGAAGGTTTTCCGCGACGAAATCTCCATCAACGTCTTCAAATCCTCACTTCGCGACGCCGATTTTCATCATCTCTTTTATCAAGGTAGGGGGTTTACGTGTTTTCTATACGTGATTCTCTTCCATCTTTTATCCGCGTCTATTTGGACCGCATGATATCAGTTAACGGGAGGAGTCTGGACCGCACAAACACGACCGTCCCCCTCCCTTTTGTTTTTCTTGTTGTTGCGGATCGAAAGAAATTGACGCGACATCGTCACCCCACGCGGGATCGAGCGGCAAGGATGCGTGACATCGTCATGCCGCGCGGGATCGAGCGACAAGTATGCGCGACGTCGTCACGCCGCGCATTCAAGTTTTAAACTCTCATGCGTGGGTTTTTGATTTCAAGGTGTTCGTATAATTTATTTTGGATAAATTATACCCTCGTTAATGATTAAAATCATGCGTTTATTATTTTCCAATTGAAAACACCTAACGCGGAGGCTGTGGGCCGAACAAACACGGCCCAACAACCCTCCGCAGCTTGTTTATCGATGTGCGGATCAACGAACGACGACGAAGTAGGCCGCTATGGCATTTGAATCCCTTCGTAGTGAAGGTCAGGTCCCGGGAGGAACGTTGGCGAAGACGGTAGGAGAAACGGACCACCGGAGCGCGTCTGGTGGTCCGCGGAAGGCGGAGGTGGCGCGCCGCCGGAGGGCCGGCGGCGGCGGTTGCCGCCGGCCTCAATTAGCGGTGAGGGTGGGGGAGTCGTGCACCCCGCATGCGGCTTCCGCTCGGCTGCGCTGGCTGAGCCGCGGCTGGCCGGTCGGGCCAGACCGAGCCGGCCGGGCCGGGCCGGGCCCATCCGGGTCGGTTCGACCCGGTTCCAGCCGACCCAGGGGGGGTCGGGCCGGGTCGGTCCGGGCCTGGACCCCCCGTTTTCGGACCCTCACTGTCTTTCGCCCATATCTTGAGCTACGGACCTCCGATCGACGCACCGTCAGTTGCGTAGCGATCCTTGGAACGAGACGGTCGTTTTGGTATATCGCACTCAAGGTTTCAGAATACTTTGGGTTCGGCCGGGTTGGTTCGGATACGAAACCAACCGGGCCCTCGGAGCGGAAACGCTTATATCTTGAGCTCTGGACGTCCGAATGACATGTCGTCAACTTTGTTGGATTCCTCTAAGTGAGACGGATCATTTGCCTTACTCCGCTCGAGGTTTGGATGTCGTCGGAGTGCGGTCGGGTTGGTTCGCTCATGAAACCAACCGGGCCCCTAGAACGAAAAAGCCAATAACTCATAGACTGGGCGTCCGATTGACGCGCCTTCTATCTCGTTGATTTCCTCTTGATGACACAGAACTTTTGGCATACTTCGCCTGAGTTTTGGATGCAGTTAGATAGTGGCCGGGTTGGATTGTACCCGAAATCCAACCGGGCCCCTCGAATGGAAAAGCTGTTATCTTTCAAACTGGACGTCCGTTTGAGGAACCGTCAGCGGTGTTGGTGATCGCATGGAGAAACAGTCCCTTTGAGTATACCCTATGTGAGTTCGGGGTACAGTTGAGATACGGTCGGGTTGGTTCGCACTCGAAACCAACCGGGCCCCTAGGACGGAAAGGCTAATAACTCACAGACCGGGCGTCCGATTGACGCGTCGTCTTTTGCGTTGAGACCCCTATGACGAGGCGGTCCTTTGAGATACTTCTTCGTGTGACTTTGTGATACTTGGAGTATCGACCAGTAGCTCATGGAGCGGACCCTCCCGGAGACGAGCGTACGGAGTATGGAGACCGTGTAGCCGGCTGAGACCTGACGACTGCTTGATCGACTCGACTTGGAGTGAGTCGACTAGCCCAGTGGACGGAGCGCCCGGTATTTGGCAACAGACCCACGGCAGACGGAGCACCCGGTAGTTGGCCGCAGACCCGCGGTACTCGACAGGAGGAGTACCTCTATAGGCTATTAGGGGGAGCACCTGGTATTTGGCGACAGACCCACAGCGGACGGAGCGCCCGATAGTTGGCCGCAGACCCGCGGCACTTGACAGGAGGAGTACCTCAGCAGTCTTAAGTTAGTGAGCAGTACCTCGGAGTCGTGGTAGGACCACTGCACACTTCAGAGACGGAGCTCTTCAGCAGTTACGGTTTCGATAATGAAAATCCTGGTTTGAGGTGAGTCTATGACCTTTGTGTTTCTTCATGATTCAGATGGGTTACTTGATAACTTAGGTATATGTATGGGCATATACCTGGGTAGTGGTTATCCGTTGATTTCATAATCCTTGTGTTTCCTCATGATTGAGATGGGTTACTTGATAACTTAGGTATATGTATGGGCATATACCTAAGTAGAGGTGATCTGTGGAGATCTTCTTTGTGGTTATCCTTGTTGGTTTTAGTGAGACCTTGAGGGTCTCGGGGTCCCTACTGAGTATCGTTATACTCACCCCTGCACGGGCTATGCCCGCACCTCGTTGTGTTGGTTGCAGACGACGGAAAGTGCTGACAGAGGCCGAGTGTTCGAGGACTGGACGGTACCTAGAGGTGGACTACATGACGAGTCAGTACCTGGAGGTGGACTTCACAGCGAGACGACACTTGGACGAGGTTGACGGGCGAGAGCGTTGTGGAGGCTATCTGTACCTACCCTTTAGGTAGGATCTGTGGTGGACGATCTAGGAGCTGCGCCATCTGTACCTACCCTTCAGGTAGGATCTGAGGAGGACGACCCAGGAGCCGTTTCTGTTCTTCCAGCTGTTGTACCTTGTTCAGTTGTAGTTGTACTTTTATTTGGGTTTGTATTCTGGCACATTTACCTTTCAGCACTTCTCTTTGTACTTAGTGTTTTGCTTCCGCTTATACTCTGTGGTGTTTTGTTTACTTTTATAAAGGCAATGCCTTCCCAGTTATCGGTATTTACGTCTTTGGTGCTAGTCGCCAGCCCCTGGCCTATGGAAGGCGGGCTTGGGGTAGTCACGGCATGGGCCCCGAGGATGGGTCGTGACAAATTGGTATCAAAGGAGTCGGTTCTACTGTAGAACTTATAACTCTGATATTTTCTTTCTGTGAAGCAATAGTGTTAAGGGTACCGAGTGTGGTCTTCAGTTCAGGGAGTCCAGTCTTGGTGCGGGCGGCCGACGTATCCATACACCAGGACCCTGACAACTAAATTCCGACTTTGTGCACAAAAACACTAATTGCATGTGTGTTTCCAGAAGTTTTATTTAAATATCAGCTCAAAACAGGTCAGCTCACCAGGTATAATCATTTGACTGTGTCACATTGTTTTTTTCAGGATGCCTCCCCGCGGATGACCAGCTAGAGCCCCGAGAGTTGTTCGTACTGACAGCCCGTCGAGCGACGTGGCCTCAGTACAGGGCTCTATTCCAGTTGAGGCACCAGCGGAGGCACCAGCGGTACTACTACCCATTGGGCCACCGATGCCACCAGCCCTAGCAGCAGAGGGTGCACGTCGCTTGAGCGCACTGCACGAGTTCCAGCGCCAGAGGCCACCCAGGTTCCGGGGAGAGACGGACCCGCAGGCGGCTGAGGATTGGCTGGAGGATGGGGTGAGAGTCTTCAGGCTAGTGGGGACGCCGTAAGACTTCATGGTGATCCTTGCTGCCAGCCTTCTTCAGGAAGTAGCAGGAAGATGGTGGAGCCTGATGCTCCAGATGCATGACGAGGCGACACTTCTTTGGGCAGACTTCGAGAGCCTGTTCCGAGCAGAGTTTGTACCATCCACCCTTTGAGCAGTGCGTATACAGGAGCTACTTCATCTGTGGAAGGGCAGCATAAAAGTGGCACAGTATTCAGCGAGGTTCACAGACCTCTCGTGCTACTCCACAGATATGGTACGGGACCCGTTCTTCCGGGCCTGAACCTTCAAGCAGGGGCTCAGGCGAGATATTAGAGCTTCTGTTGTTTCTCACAGCATTTCGACGCAGACATGGGTGTTGGAGAGAGCCCTCTTAGTGGAAAGTTTCTTTGCTGAGCAATTTCCAATAGCAGGACCCACCACTAGCCGGATTGCGCCAGAGTCTTCTGCAGTAGGAAGTAGACAGATGACGTAGACGTCCAAGAGGACCAGACCTACCGGTGGCCGACTGCACGACTGAGGTTCAGTTGTGCGGGGAAACTGGGGTGGAGTCAGAGCCAGACGTGCCGAGAGTGGATAGTGTTACTCCTGCGGTGGAATTGGTCACATTGCACGTGACTGTCCGACCCGCCATGCAGATGACCAACAGTTAAATGAAGAACCTCCCATCCAGAGGCAGAGGTTTGATTAGGGCAGACCGCAGGGGACATGAGGACATGAGAGAGCTCAGCTTCAGGCAGCTGAGGCCTATGGTCATGGAGCTCCGGAAGCAGATGGACAGGAGCGGGACTAGCTCCAGACCTGGAGGCTATTGATCCGGTTGCTTCTAGTTTTGTTGATGTTTGTTTGTAGTTGCTTTGTGTCTTTGTACTATGAGCTGCAATAATAAAAAGACACTTATCTTTGTGATGTTTTCTTTCCCGTCCTTTTGTTTGGTTGATACTGAGTGGTCCCGGTTAAAACTGTTGACTTGACCCTCACTTTCGAGATTTCTACTGGGGGAGACCTAGTGACCTCACAATGATAACGACAGTGTGACTCAACCCTTGGAGGTGAGAGTGATAGTTGGATCTCTTGTTAGTTACGTCGAGGCCTTACGACGTCATCCATGGCATGAATGTGTCATTCATGTCAGGATTGACTGTATTAGGCACTGAATGTGGTTCATCTAGGGGATGAGACCGGATTTCTCTTATCGGCAAAGAAGAAATCATATCAGCTCTTGTGAGACAAGAGAAGGTCCAGGTCATCCATGAGTGGTTGAGGATAGCACAGGGCCGACAGAAGCCTTATGCTGACAGGACTTGGAGGCCTCTAGAGTTCGAGGATGACGATCATGTCCTTATACGGGTCTCACCTCGACGAGGTTTACGAAGATGTGACCAAGGGGAAAAGTTATCTCTGAGGTTCAACGGACCTTTCTAGGTCCTCAGCTAGGTAGGCGGGGTGGTTTACCACTTGACCCATCCACCGCAGTTGCACCAGGTGCACGACGACTTCCATGTATCTCAACTTAGGAGATACATGCTCGACCCTTCGCATATCATCGACCATGATGAGCTGGACGATGGCGATGGGGTGTCTTTCACGGAGGTTCCAGTGAGGATCGATGATCGACAGGAGAGGATCCTACAGGGACGATCGATTCCTCGGGTGCACTTTCTCTGGCAGTATGGAAACCTCCAGGTGAGCACATGGGAACGGAAGGCTCAGGTGCGTGCTCAATACCGCTTTTGTAACCCTAGTTTGTGTTGAAGCTTTACAGGGACGTAAATCCCTGAGGTGGGAGTAATGTAAAGACCCGGAAATTTAAAGGAAATTTTTTTCTTAATTTTCTTTGGAATTTTACAGGAACGCAGTTTCTGACGGCGCCTAATTCCGAGGCCCGGTGTGCCCGGAATCATTTTCCGAAGTTTAGCTCGGGTACGTTTAGTGAACGAATGAGCGGGAATTCCTATCATTTGAACCGGTGCTCGGAATCGAATTTTGAGGGCACTGATGGAACCGCAGCGCCGGTAATTGCTTAGGAACACCTGTTCCGGAGTTGCGTTTTCACGAGAGTTGATGATAAAAATTTTGGAAGTTTATTTTATAATTATTCTACAATTTTTATTTTACTCTAAGTGTTTAATCCTTTGGAAGGAAGTTGGGTAACTACCCAACCTCCCTTGGGAGGTTATGAGGGTGGTGGGGCCCACACGAACCCCACCCCTTCATATCCTCTAAACCCCCTCAACTCCCTTTTAATTATTTGTTAACTTAAGTTTAATAACTTATGGAGTTAATGTGGTGAGTTAAATGTAAGTTTTTGAAATTCAAACTCTTGAATTTCAAAAGCCTTGTTGTGTTAATAAAATAAGTTGAGAACTTATTTTACTTGGGTTGGTGTTTAGTTTTTTGAGAGCTTTTGGAGAAAAAGCTAATGAAGTCTTGATTTCTTCATTCCCTTTGACGAAGAACGCGAAGAACGAACGATCTCCGATGTGGAGCGCCGAGCCCTCGGAGACCGTCTTCCGCGACACCAACCCGCGACGCGACGTCTTCTTCCACGACGTTCTTCTTTCGCGACGTCTCTTCCGCGACGGTTTTCCGTGACGAAATCTCTGTCAACATCTTCGAATCCTCGCTTCGTGACGCCGACGTTCGTCATCTCTTTTATCAAGGTAGGGGGTTTACGTGTTTTCTATACGTGATTCTCTTCCGTCTTTTATCCGCGTCTATTTGGACCGCATGATATCAGTTAACGGGAGGAGGCTGGACCACACAAACACGGCCGTCCCCCTCCCTTTTGTTTTTCTTGTTGTTGCAGATTGAAAGAAATTGACGCGACATCATCACGCCGCATGGGATCGAGCGGCAAGGATGCACGACATCGTCACGCCGCGCGGGATCGAGCGGCAAGTATGCGCGACGTCGTCACGCCGCACATTCAAGTTTTAAACTCTGGTGCATGGGTTTTTGATTGCAAGGTGTTCGTATAATTTATTTTGGATAAATTATACCCTTGTCAATGATTAAAATCATGTGTTTATTATTTTCCAATTGAAAACACCTAACGCGGAGGACACGGGCCGAACAAACACGGCCCGACAACCCTCCGCAGCTTGTTTATCGATGTGCGGATCAATGGACGACGACGAAGCAGGCCTCTATGGCATTTGAATCCCTTCGTAGTGAAGTTCGGGTCCCGGGATGAACGTTGGCGAAGACGGCAGGAGAAACGGACAACCGGAGCGCGTCCGGCGGCGGCGGCGCGCCGCCGGAGGGCTGGCGGCAGCGGTTGTCGTCGGCCTCAATTAGCGGCGAGGGTGGGGGAGCCGCGCACCCCACCCGCGGCTTCCACTCGGCCGCGCTGGCCGAGCCGCGGCTGGCCGGTCGGGCCGGACTGAGCCGGTCGGGCCCATCCGGGTCGGGTCGACCCGGTTCGGGTCGACCCGGGGGGCGGTCCGGGCCCGGACCCCCCGTTTTCGGACCCTCATGGTCTTTGGCCCATATCTTGAGTTACGGACCTCCGATCGATGCACCGTCAGTTGTGTAGAGATCCTTGGAACAATACGGTCGTTTTGGTATATCGCACTCAAGGTTTTGGAATACTTTGTGTTCGGCCGGGTTGGTTCGGATACGAAACCAACCGGGCCCTCGGAGCGGAAACTCTTATATCTTGAGCTCCGGACGTCCGAATGACGTGCCGTCGACTTTGTTGGATTCCTCTAAGTGAGACGGATCATTTGCCTTACTCCGCTCGAGGTTTGGATGCCGTCGGAGTGCGGTCGGGTTGGTTCGCTCACGAAACCAACCGGGCCCCTAGAACGAAAAAGCCAATAACTCACAGACTGGGCATCTGATTGACGTGTCATCTGTCTCGTTGATTTCCTCTTGATGAGACGGAACTTTTTGCATACTTCTCCCGAGTTTTGGATGCAGTTAGATAGTGGCCGGGTTGGATTGTACCCAAAATCCAACCGGGCCCCTGGAACGGAAAAGCTGTTATCTTTCAAACTGGACGTCCGTTTGACGAACCGTCAACGGTGTTGGTGATCGCATGGAGAAAAGGCCCCTTTGAGTATACCCTATCTGAGTTCGGGGTATAGTTGAGATACGGCCAAGTTGGTTCGCACTCGAAACCAACCGGGCCCCTGGGACGAAAAGGCTAATAACTCACAGACCGGGCGTCCGATTGACGCGCCGTCTGTTGCATTGAGACCCCTATGACGAGGCGGTCCTTTGAGATACTTCTTCATGGGACTTTGTGATAAAAGTAGTATCGACCTGTAGGTCATGGAGCGGACCCTCCTGGAGATGATTGTATGGAGTACGGAGACCGTGTAGCCGGCTGAGACCTGACGACTGTTTCACCGACTCGACTTGGAGTGAGTCGACTAGCCCAGTGGACGGAGCGCCCGGTATTTGGCGACAGAACCACGGTGGACGGAACACCGGGTAGTTGGCCTCAGACCCGCGGTACTCGACAGGAGGAATACCTCAGTAGTCTTAGGTTACTGAAAAGTACATCAGAGTCGTGACAGGACCACTGCACACTTTAGAGACGGAGCTCTTCAGTAGTTACGGTTTCGATAATGAAAATCCTGGTTTGAGCTGAGCCTATGACCTTTGTGTTTCCTCATGATTGAGATGGGTTACATGATAACTTAGGTATATGTATGGGCATATACCTGGGTAGTGGTTATCCGTTGATTTCATAATCCCTGTGTTTCCTCATGATTGAGATGGGTTACTTGATAACTTAGGTATATGTATGGTCATATACCTAAGTAGAGGTTATCTGTGGAGATCTTCTTTGTGGTTATCTTTGTTGGTTTTAGTGAGACCTTGAGGGTCTCGGGGTCCCTACTGAGTATCGTTATACTCACCCCTGCACGGGCTATGCCCACACCTCGTTGTGTTGGTTGCAGATGACGGACAGTGTTGACAGAGGCCGATGTTCGAGGACTGGACGGTACCCGGAGGTGGACTACACGACGAGTCAGTACCTGGAGGTGGACTTCACAGCGAGACGACACTCAGAGGAGGTTGATGGGAGAGAGCGTTGTGGAGGCTATCTGTACCTACCCTTCAGGTAGGATCCGTGGTGGACGATCTAGGAGCAGCGCCATCTGTACCTACCCTTCAGGTAGGATCCGAGGAGGACGACCCAGTAGATGTTTCCATTCTTCCAGCTGTTGTACCTTGTTTATTTATAGTTGTACTTTCATTTGGGTTTGTATTCTGGCCCATTTACCTTTCATCACTTCTCTCTGTACTTAGTGTTTTGCTTTCGCTTGTACTTTGTGGTGTTTTGTTTAATTTTATAAAGGCAACGCCTTCCCAGTTATCGGGATTTACGCCTTTGGTGCTAGTCGCCAGCCCCTGGCCTATGGAAGGCGGGTTTGGGGTAGTCATGGCACAGGCCCCGAGGATGGGTCGTGATAGGAGGAGTAGCATCATACTAGTCTTAGTTAGGTGGTGCATACTTCATTTTGTGTTTCCGTGGTTGTTTGGGTGATACGGCCTTCGGCGTGTTTTCAGGTATTTTGAGAGGGACCCGTTTTATATGTTGTTTCATATTGAATTGATTGTTGGACCTATGGGATGCCTTTGTGTATTCCTTGTTACCAGTTTTCATGAGCGGGGTCGGGTGAGGGGTCGTAGCTCATTGGGGAATTTTGGTCGGGGGATGAAAAAATGGTTAAAATTGAGTTATATTGTTATAAATTGTTTAGTATAATTTATTAAAGCCTGATAAATTGTTAGAGGCATTTAAGACCTCAGTGCTAGTATGGGACAACACCTTGCATACTGTAATTCAACTGTTTAGTTTTTTTTTTGCCAGGTTATGTTTTCTGTGTAAATATGTTATATATGTAATTGCTGAATTGCATCTGTTGGGCCCTTTGGGTGGTGTTGGGCATGGCCCAGATATTTTTGAGTGATCTGGATCACAGGTTGAGTTTGGCCTGGGTTACTTTGGGTGGTTTTGACCACGGGATTGGGCGTCATAGACGTCGGCTTTAGGCAGTACGACTGTCAGGTTGGGCATGGCCCAGGTTACTAGGATGGCGATGCCATCGGACTTGAGCAGCATGGTCGCAGGGACATGGGGTGTCAGATGTGTTGGTGGCTTAGGTACTATTTTGGTGATTACCGCTGTCACATACATGACTTATTTTAAAGGTAAATTTCATTTAATTTCCATTAATTCTTTGTTTTGAGGGGGTTCCCAATCTTTTATGGAAAATTGGGTGAGTTTTCATAAATTGGGCCAAATCGTGAGCCCAATTCCTGATTTAAAAACCAATTTTGTTTCTTTTATAACTTTTTAATTTTTTAATATTTTTCACCCATTAAACTTCCTAAATGACCTAACCTGACCTATTAACACCAAAATTTCAATTTGGACCCTTTAGGAATCCATAATAATGGTGGAATTGGGTTTTGATTTAAGGAATTGGGTCAGGAGGCACATGGTGCCGGGTTACTATCCTTGGGAGTGCCTTCGGGACGTCGCTACTTGAGACACGAAGTGTCAGGAGGCACATGGTGCCGGTTACTATCCTTGGGCGTGCCTTCGGGACGTCAATACTTGATACATGAGCTGTCAGGTGGCACATGGTTCTGGGTTACACGACAGAGATTCTGGCATTGGCTGAAGCAGGTGACACTCAATGGTGGTTGTTGAGCACCAATGGAGTTTGTGTTTATTTGTGCATTGTACTATTTATGGATTTTCTTAGAAATGCATGACTTCTTAAACACATATATTTGGTACGCACCGTTGGGTGGAATCCTACTGAGTTTTGTCTCACACCCTGCATGGGCCCTTCAGGACGTGTGCAGACTTTATGGATTTACATGCAGGAAAGAGGCCAACTTCAGGATCTGGGT
Source organism: Viscum album (assembly GCA_963277665.1). Taxonomy (NCBI): domain Eukaryota; kingdom Viridiplantae; phylum Streptophyta; class Magnoliopsida; order Santalales; family Viscaceae; genus Viscum; species Viscum album. The sequence continues at coordinate 1,480,221,543 of OY728136.1, forward strand.
TGTGTTAGTTGTTTCATGGAGATGGTATGGACCTTGAGGTCATACCTAGCTGGGGTTTACTTTGTTTTGTTTTATTTTCTGTATCGGCATGCTTACTTGTTGTAGCTACTGTTGGTTAGCCACTGGCCCCCTTTTCTTATATTCAGTTGTGTATGACCAGCTTTGGATGCATGTTTTACCATTCAGTAGTAGTTTCATGTTATCAGCAAGATGTTGTGTTTATTTCTACTACAATTGTTATATTTATTTCTTCCGCTGTTTATCTTTATTGACTATGCTTTCGCTCTGCGGGTCTGGTTTGAGTCTGTTGAGTCTTTTATTATGCTGCATTTTTACTATTATACTCGGACTAGTACCATTCTTATAATCCTCCGAGAGGGTATAGCCTCCCTACTATACCTAACAGACCCTTGCTGCTAGTCGGTAGCCTTTGGCATTCAGGGGAGTTGTGCCTAAGGTAGTGACACCCGACTCGTTTGGCACTGTTCGGGTGGCTGGCCAGGTCCGGGTCCTTACAATATATTAAGAACATAATGAAACATACTTACTTACTTAACAGTTATATTTTTATCCTTTAATCAATTTCTACCACAAGACTTTCTCTACAAAATATAGTAAAATTTAATATATATTAATCATATAGGGTTCTAAAAATTAACATATACATCATATATCATACCATTTAAATAAAATACAACTAATTTATACTAACAAGAACATGACGTAGGCCAGTGGTAATAGATGCACCCTTGTCTCCCTTCGGTCATGTGTTTAAGTCTCGTGGCCTTTCCGAATGAGACAGGTTTTCTCCCAACATACGGGTTGTTCGTTTCTTAAAGCTATATTATTATTACATTCCAAAAATAATCCTAAAAAAAATTATCCTTAAAAAAACTATCTAATATCTGACATAATCCATTCCAACCATTTGGCTTATTCAAAATACTTCTGTCCAAACTCACTATCCAGGAAAGTTCTTTCAATATCTTATATCATTCTTATCATCAAATTTTCCTCAAACATAATGTTTTTCTAATTATCATATACCAAAAATATGAATACCATGATTGTCATGACCCGTCCCCTGGGGCCCGTGCCATAACTACCCCAATCCCACCTTCCATAGGCCAGGGGCTAGAGACTAGCACCAAAGGCGTAATTCCCTAAAACTGGGAACGCATTGCCTTTATAACCTGTAACACACACACAATAAATAACACAGTTAGACGAAACGCTAAGTAAACTATATAAAAAAGAGTGATGAAAAGTAAAAGGGGTCGGAAATACAAGCCCAACTGTAAAGTACATGGAAGTGGAAGTACAAGTACATCTGAAGAAAAGAAGAACAGATGATGGGCCGTCCTCCAGGATTCATACCTGAAGGGTAGGTATAGATAGCCTCCACATCACTCCATGTCCATCAGTCTCCTACATGTACTGACATATTGTAAGGTCCACCTCCGGTTTCCATCCAGTCCTGGTACTTTCAACCTCAGTCAGCATTGTGTGCCGTCTGCATCCAACACAACAAGGTGCGGGCATATCCCATGCAAAGTTGAGTATAACGATACTCATTAGGGAAACCGAGACCCTCAAGGTCTCACAAAATCCAAAAAGTATAAACAACAAAGTATGAAATGAACAGATAACATTACTTAGGTATATGTCCATACATATACCTAAATTATCAAGTGATCCATCTCAATCATGAGGAAATCGCAAAAGTTACTGACTCAGCTCAACCAGGCGCTCCTCCACCGTGGGTCTGCCGCCACAACCAGGCACTCCCCACTGGGCTAGTCGAGTCACTTCGAATCAATTGATATGCAATCGTCAAGTCTCAGCCAGCTACTAGGTTCCCACACAAATGCTCACTCATCTCCAGAAGATCCGCTCCACAAGCTACTGTTCAATTATCCAACTGCAAATAAGTTCCATGAATAAGTATCCCAAAGATCTGCCACGTCAGAGGGGTCTCAACGCAATAGAAGGCACGTCAATCGGACGCCTGGCCTGTGAATTATTAGCCTATTAGTCTCGGGGGCCCGGTTGGATTCGTGCACGATCCAACCTGACCATATCTCAACTGTACCCCAAACCCCAGTGGGGTATACTCAAAGGGACCTTCATGCTCCAAGATTACCAGCACCGCTAACGGTTTGTCAAATGGATGTCTGGTGCCAAAGATATGGCCAAAAGAAAGTAAAGGGTCGTAGTGGGCCCAGGTCCGGTCCGACTCAGTCGGACCGACCTGGATCGACCCGTTGGGCGGGCGGGCCCATTTGGGTTTGGCCCAGACCGCTGGGCTAAATGTAAAAACTGGTTCTCGGTGACAGCACAGACACCCCGCCATAACATAGTGGTCGGGTCCTGGCCCGCCAGGTACCACTAGTTGCCCCGCAGACATGTGGTCCCCACCCTGGGGTCCACCCACATTCTTGAATGGGTCGTCTGACTAATGATAGTCCCCACAAGACAAAACATGTCCTTTCTAGTGTGATTTTTCCTCACTCACACACACCCTGAAAAACTTTCCAGAAGGTCACACATCCTGATCACTACTCCAGGCCAAGAACACTTAACTATGGAGTTCTAATTAGACAGGAACCTAAAAAAGGAAGTTGCACCTTGTTGACATGAGTCATGTCATTTATTCATTTAACCCTTTATCATTCGGGGGTGTTACAATCACCCCCACCCCCCTAGAGAACAACACCCTCATTGTGGGCCCTCATCTCAACCCAGGCAGTCCCCACATGCCAAAACATGTCCTTTCCAGTGTGCTTTATCCTCACTCACACACACCCTAGAAAACTTTCGAGAAGGTCACACATCTTGATCACTACTCCAGGCCAAGCACGCTTAACTGTGGATTTCTAATTAGACAGGCTCCTAAAAAGGAAGTTGCACCGTGTTGACAAGATTCATATCATTTAGTCATTTAACCCTTTATCATTCGGGGGTGTTACAATCACCCCCCCCCCTCCTTAGAGCACAACGCCCTCATTGGGGGCCCTACTTCTCAACCCAGGAAGTGCACCACACTCAAGGCTGGGTACCACCTTTGATACCAAATGTAACAACACGGTCCTGGTGACATCACAGACACCCCTTCATAACTTGGTCATCGGGTCCTGGCCCGCCAGGTACCACCAGTTGCCCCACAGACATGTGGTCCCCACCCTAGGGTCCACCCACATACCTGAACGGGTCATCTGACTAATGATAGTCCCCACAGGCCAAAACATGTCCTTTCCAATGTGCTTTATCCTCACTCACACACACCCTGGAAAACTTTCCAAAAGGTCACACATCCTGATCACTACTCCAGTCCAAGCATGCTTAACTGTGGAGTTCTAATTAGACAGGCTCCTAAAGAGGAAGGTTCACCTTGTTGACATGAGTCATATCATTTATTCATTTAACCCTTTATCATTCGGGGGTGTTATAATTACCCCCCACCCCTTAGAGCAGAACGCCCTCATTGTGGGCCCAACATATCAACCCAGGCAGTGCACTACACTTAAGGCTGGGTATCACCTTTGATACCAAATGTAACAAATCGGTCCAGGTGACATCACAGACACCCCTTCATAACATGGTCGTTGGGTCCTGGCCCGCAAGGTACCACCAGTTTCCCCACAGACACATGGTCCCCACCCTGGGTTCCACCCACATGCCTAAACGGGTCATTTGAATAATGACAGTTCCCACAGGCCAACACATTTCCTTTCCAGTGTGTTTTGACCTCACCTACACACACCCTAGGAAACTTCCCAGAAGATCACTCATCCTGATCACTACTCCAGGCCAAGCATGCTTAACTGTGGAGTTCTAATAAGAGAGTCTCCTAAAAAGGAAGGTGCAACTTATTGACATGAGTCATATCATTTAGTCATTTAGCCCTTTATCATTCGGGGGTGTTACAATGATCACATTAAAACCATAATGAAAACATTCTTTCTTTAAAATCCTTAATTAAGAAGTACTGCAATACAATAATCATGAATCTTATAACCATTAATGAAATAATTCTTGAATCCAAGTACAAAATAACCTTGATCATTCCACTTAACTGTTAAACCATTAAGTACACTTCAACATCTTATTCCTTAATATCTCATTTTTCTCATTTTTCTTTTTCAATATCTTCATTATCTACATTATAACCATTAATTATATAACCATGATGATTTTAATCATTGACCAAAACCCGAATCATAGTATCAAAACACTAATCATAGTATTATATAATTGAAGACTAATTTATAGGATCTCTAAATGATTCTATATTCTTCTCAATCCAAAGGTCTATAGGATTAACCTTTTTTATCCATTACCAAATATAAAGGATTATATCTTATACTTATACTTATCCTCAAAGTCATTAAAAGGGTTATTTTTTCGAATATTTGATTTTTGAATCTAGTTTCCAAAGTTATTGCAAAACATACTTGGATACCAACTGTAATGCCCGGACCCTAGATACTCAGAGCTAGTGAATAATTTTAATATGTTATCATGATTAAAAGGATTCAAATACCTAAGGACTAATTATTTTAGCTATATTGGAAAATAGATTACATATAAGAACATTATATTACAATTCGAAACATAAAATATAACATAGATAATCCTTTAACAAATCCATTATTATACTAGATTAATCATTTATATAAATCATAATATAATTCTTGGAATCCTAGAAAAATAAAACATAAGAAAGGGGTGAGCTTGGATGCTCAATAAGGGTAAAAAAATATAATAAAAGCTTTCAAAAATAATCATAAACGTTTAATTAAAGTTATAAAACTAAATCACAAGCCTTTTAAACATAATATTAAGAATAATATAGTAATAATAAATATAATAATTCCATTTAAACATTCACATGGATATTTTACTAGTCTAATAGTTAGATTTAATATCAATAAGTAATATCATAATGACAGAATGCATAATGTTGGACATTTACACTCACAAGATATATCCTCCAGATAGAAACTTTCAAGATCTATCCTCATGAAAGTTTACATCTATGGGAAGAAACCCGTAAGATTTTTTACAAGATCTATCCTCCTATCAAGATAGCTACTGTCATGATATATCCTTATGATATTTTACATCTATGGGTAGAAACCTATCTGATTTTTTCGAAGATCTATCCTCATGATAATCTTAAATTACTTGGAAACAAACACGAAGGGTTTTTCACCAACTGATTTTGTCTCATGAGTCATTATGATGAATCGAGGGGATATAGTGATCCCCTCCCACCATTTACTAAGTAAAATAAATTCCTCATATACAAATGGTGAGATATATACAATATAATAATTCATATTAAAAATTAGTATATGAAATATGAATAATTTAATCATAAACAAAGAATGGTGCCTAAATAGCACATCCACAATAAAATGATCAAAAAACATTAAATAAAATATGGTAAATGATGTCCTTAGATATCAATAATAATTATGAATAATATCCAACAATGGATGCTGATGAAGATGAAAATAATATATTAAAATCATTTAAATTATCTTGAGAAAGGATTAATCCTTCAAACATTCAAAGCATCCCATACCACTTTGAAATTATAAATAATAATCCTAATATCTACAAATGAATCTTTAAATACCATGAATATAAATCTATTCATGATATAAAATATAATAAGGTCATTACATACTCCACACACAAGAAACATGTAGTAAATATGGCTTATATCTCACGAAAATTAAAAGGGAGACAAAATTTTTGTTACCTTAAGTATGGTACTCTATGTACGTGATCGAAACTTTTATATAATAGTTTTAAACATACTATTAACTTCTACCAAAATCATAATAATATTTCTTATATTATATATAATCCATTTACGACATTATATTACTAGTTTATTAATAATTTCCAAGTTAAAGTAACATTTTTGGTAATAATCGCTTTTTTATCATACGTGTTTTGACTTGTTATTCTTGATTGTATTACTTAGATCATGATTTACTTACTTCCATAATTTATAACTTTATATATATATCATATATTTTGAGAATATAAATATATAAAATAGATATATATATTAAATGGAATACGCCATTCATTGAGACGGTAGGATGTACGTACGCATGAACGTTGTTTCTGTTTTCTTATCATATTGAATGGAAGTAAGTGAACGACATATATTTACATACATATATATATACATAAATATTATTTAAGTATCATTATTATTTCATACATTTCATTCTTATTAATAATTTATATTTTTATAATCTTTCTTTAATGGTTAACCTGGAAGATGAATGTCATTGTGTCATAGAGACGGTAAGCCATACGTATGCACGAGCGACGATATAATTTCCTTAATGGTAAAATGGTACATAATTGGATGAAATATTAATTTTTAAAAAACAATATAATGTTATATTTATTATTTATATACTTTATATTCATATTTATACCAATATAAATAATGTGTACATGAAAAACAGTTTACACCACAGTGTAGAGACGGTAAGTCGTACGTACGCACGCATTGTGATATTGTTTTTTGTAGGCTAGGTAAAAGTAGGAATATGGTTGTATCATAATAATAAAAACATATTATAATATAAAAAATTTGTTAGTTATTAATAATTATGGAAACAACATAAGGAGAGGAGCTAGAAGGAAAAAATAAATTGAATTAAATTGTTAAAACAATTACCCCTTCTTCAGGTGTCTCCTATAGATTAGCACAAAAGGACTCTATAGGATGTCTTTATGACAAAATTATTTCCTATAGGATGAAGTGATGGATATTGGTAGAGGAAATGGGTAGGGTTAGGACGAGCCAAAAGGTCTTTGGATGTGTGAATTAAAGATAAGGAAAGGTGCCCTTTAATAAGAGATGTGAGCGGAACTTTTAGAAGATCTTTAAATATTAATTTATTATAAATTTATTTTCTATTTTAAACAGCTCCAAAGTGAATTATTTAGTCTCTAAGATGACTATGGTTTTAAATAACCTCTACCAATGAATTTATTTAATGTTTATTTCATAAAATTAAACATATCTTTTGGATTTAACCCTTAATTAAACAGTTTAACTCTTATCGTGTACTCATGTATTTTTACACTATAGGGTTAATATAGTTGCAATAAAATGCTAAAAAAACCTTAATTGGATCATTAATGAATTATTTGACATTATATATGTTATTTTTCCGAACCATATATATTTATGACTTTTAAATAATTTAATAAAATGGAATTTTTTTCAAAATATCATTTATGTCAATTTTGATACTATTAAATATTTGTATTTTTTAAAATATACAACCAACATGGTAACTTAAAAAAATACTTCAAATATGTCACTAACATGTAAAAGTTATCTAATAAATTATTTTATGTCATTAATTAAGTCAAATATAATTATTTTAATATTATTAATATCATTTATTTGATTCACCCTTTAATAAATCAATTACTGCATCATAATTGTGTCATAGTAAAATTTAATTATTTAATGTATAAAAATTTTAAATAAATTATAATGATGTAGATAAATTTTTATATTTTAATGAATATTTATAGTCTAAATTATATATTTTATAACCCTATATTAAAAATAATTTAGTTATTAAAATTTGAATAAGACACTTTTAACTCTTCTTTAAATAAAATATAATAAATGTCTTAATCTTACACAAGGGGATTAAAAGGGATAATTTTTTCTACCTATGGTTTATTTTGGTCTAAATACACTAATACAATTAATTCAAGACAAGTTTTAGGGTAATTTTATATTATTATATTATTAATTTTACTATTAATTACCCTATTTACCTTAAACTGTGGTAAATAAAATTCAAAAGTTACTATTCACCAAAAATTATTTTGATCCCATTAGACCGTAGATTCCATAATGATTAAAACCATGTATATAGGATTTTATAAAGTAAATTCCTAGAAGTGGTAAAATTATATTTAATATTAATTTGCAAATGTGGCTAAAAGGTGGGTAAAAATACGTTAAAAAGTTCAATGAATTTTTATATCTAATTATATTATAAAAATTCTTAAAATGACCTAAATTAGGTTAATATATATGTTATTTATCTATTATGACCTTAAAAAAAATTAAAGTAAAATAATTTTTTAAATGAAAAAGTCAGTTTTTAAACAATAATGCATTGTTTTTTCACTATTCATCAAAAATTAAAAGTTTTCAGAAAAATACCAAAAATTCACCCTAAGATAATTTTGATATTATGAATTCAAAAATAAAGTCTATTTTTCCAAATTAATTTTTTATGAGTTTCTAAAATTAATTTTATTATTGTTCAAAAAATGACATAAAACGTAATTCCTTTAAGAAAATAGAATTTCAAAACATATAACTATTTTACAGAAACTTATTCATTCCATAATAAATATATTGTATTAATGATAAATCATTATAAATAACATTTCAAAATTATTTATTACTATTTATATTACTATATTTAATGGATAAGTTATAAATATATTATTTAAATGATTTTAACACTAAAGTGTTGTTTTGCAGAGACTCATTCTTGTGTGATATGAAATCCAAGTCAATGTTGCATACAACACAAGCTATTCAAGATAGCATACCTTATAATATTGGGGTGTTACAAAAAATATGTATTCTTTCCTCGGTATATATATTTTAATATTTAGATCATTATTCCTGTATTGAATCAATTATTTGATATATGAGAAGTTATTTGGAAATAAATACATGGTTGGACCTGAGTATAGATATCCTCTTGATCAATCAGTAGTCTCATGATGTAAATCAGTATACTAGCTTCAAATCAGTACGCCAAACCAAATGAGTTTTTATCCAGTAATTAGGAACTATCATCTAAAAGATATTTATGATAGAGGTATTATGATCCTGAGTTAATGATGTCTAATAATTAGGAATTTCCTTAATTTATCTTATTATTATCTATGATATATTCATAATTATAATATATCTAGATGCATTTTCTTCTCAAAATATTGATTAAATATAATGTCTTCTTATTTATTGACACTCCTATGTTGATTATACATTATCTAATTTTTATTGACACTTTATTTATATGATGGTGATTATTTGGAATTAATATATCATCCACTTTCAGAACCCTTCACTCGTTAATGCTATGTTATCATCTCTCATGTGTATATATGACATATGATCTCCACAATGTTATTTGAATCATTTTTATTATACAACCTTAAATAAAAACTATAAAAATATATGTATTGAAGAAATATGATTTTTATAATAATATTATCATTTGGGATATGATGTGTTTATATCCTATTAACAAAAACAAGAACATTAATTACAAAACATGAAAAGAAAACAAGGAAATTGACAATTGAGACAATGAAAATAAGGAAATATTATTAACAAATGGCTGGTAAAATGTTATAACCAGAGACTATATGATAATAAAAATATGATTATTCTTATGGTATAAATTAATTACATTCTTTAAATTATTATATATAATTTTAAATAATGTTCAGTGGAAGGGATTTATAAGGTAAGGAACTTTATCTCAAGTCCCTTTTTTTAGGTATATTCTAATGTTATGAACTTAATTCATTTTATAATGTGTGGATACTTCCCCTTTTAAATTTAATATCATGATTCCTTATTAATTCATGGTATTTTAAGTTTCAATTTTAATTATTTCATTAAAGGGTATTTCACTTAAAAGTTACCAAGTTGTTAATAATTTTATAACTCAATTTATTTTCAATAGGTTATATTACTTTTTCATCACCATTGATATTATAAGATTATGGGTGTAATGAATTTCCATCATATTATGTTTTATTTTATCATGTTTTGTGTGTATTTATTGTTTATAAACATAATTTTATCCAACTATGTTTATTCATGAAATTTTCAATTAATAGTACCATTTCCCCACTCTTTTCTACTTAAATAATTTAGAAAAAAATTAATAAAACTAACTTTCATATCCCTCTTTGGTAGAAATTCTATTTTCCTTCAAAACTGTGATTTTAAAAAATGTTTCCAAAAAAACTTTTTTATCCCTCTTCAAATGATTTATTTAATAAATTTTAACCATTTTTACTTTTTACAAAAAAAATTAAATGAATCTCTGTGCCTTTTTGAAAAGTGTACTCATATGTATTTTTTTAAAAATGTAAATGGATTATTTGATTTTATGTGTATGGAATGAATAGAATTTATATCCATAATGACCACTCAATTGTTATAAAACTATATTTATAATTTTTAATACTATTTTCAAATATAACTATATTAAAAAATTTATGAACTTTTACTTTTAAAATTTTATCTTCAAAATTAATATAATTTTTTCCTCGATAATTATATTAAAAATCTTTTTATGAAATATTGATTCATCAAATAAAAAACCCTCCATTGTAAGTCTAATGGGTATAATATTTTTAATACCAACATCATTTTATCTCTTTATGGTTTCTAATAATTTTTAGTAAAGAATATATTGACATTCACTTTATTAATTAATTTTTATATCATTAACTTTCCCTTGAAATATTCACTTTCATGAGATCCTTAGAAATTAGATCTCTATAGAATTTCCAAATTATTTAACATGTATATGTTTATTTCTTAAATAATATATCATTTCTATAATCAAATTTTCTTCATTGAGTGTTATTTTCTAATCTGGGGAAATATTGAAAAAATTTATTCTTTACTCATTATACATATTTCATGATAATAAAAATTGTTCATGTTTCAAATCAATTATTTGATATGTGTGGAATTACTTGGATATGAATACATCTGTGTGGCCTGATTTTATATAGTCTCTCAATGCATCAATATTCACTTGGTGAGAATTATTGTGATAGCTTCAAATCAATTAGCCAAACCAGACGAGTTTTTACCAAATAGTTTTAAATTATCCTATGAATTGTATTGATGGTGGATGTATCATGTTCATGAGTTAATGAAATTCAATAATTATTCATTCCCTTAATTTTAGTTATCATTATTATCCATTATATTTTCACAATGATATTATTTTTTTCATTTCTATCTCAGTTTATTGATTAAATTTAATGTGTATTCAGTCATTTAAATTTTCATATTGGTTATTCCCTATCTAATTTCAATATGCAAGTTATTGATTAAATTGAATGTTTTATTATTTTTATAACTTGACATATTGATTATTATTTATGATATTTTCATATCAAATTATCTATGGATTCATTTCCATGTCAGCTTATTTATTAAATAGAATGTTTGTTAATTTATTTTTCTTTAGATATTGATTTTCTATGTTGATTCATGATTTATTTCACTATACTTAACCCTTACTGATTGTGTTAGATCAACCATACTTTTACCTTTCTAAATAATCCATAATGTTATAATTTTTTACAAACAGATATATTTTAGAGGGAATAATGATATTCTCAAAAAAATTATGTTACAATTTTTTTATTCAAATGTAATGAAAGACTCAAGTATGTATCTATTTAAAAAACTACTAAACTATTCTCACCTTCAGGATGTGATTCCTTGTAAATTATGCCAATTTAATAAATTAAACACCATATTCTATAATCTTGGGTCATTTATGGTACCAAAATTCATACTTGGTAAATTTTTCATACAAATTCTCCGTCCATATAGTCTTTAGAAGAATCCTCTTGTGATTTCAATGCTCTTACTTTCACATGGAATGTATAATAATATAATCTATAAATACTACCCCAAACTGGTCACATTAATAAATAAATACATTATTCATTAAATCTATAATTATAGTTGTGGAATTACTAAGGAAGATGTCATCATTATAAGTTCACAGTGTCCACACCGCATACTGAATGTCATCTAGGGTAACTCTTTAATTTTGACCCTAAATTGATAGTATCTGAAATAAAGTTCAATGTTTGAGAAGTATTGGGATCCTCATAATTAATAAAAAAATCATCAATATAGGGAATATGATACTTTTTCATTATTATGATCTTTTAAATTTTACGTTAATCTATGTAGATTCACATTGATAAAACCTTATTAAAAAAAATAGGTGCACTCCATGGAAATTCACATGGATTAATGAATCCTTTGTTGTGATTACCATCGAGTAGTATCCTCAATTCCATCAACTCAATTAGCACTATTAAATATGGAGTCCTTGAAATAGGTGTAGCATTAAGTATAACTTATATCGAAAACTCAAAATCATGATTTAAATGAACACAATGAAACTCTTCGGTAATTCCTTCAAAAACTAACATAAAATAGGAATATATTTTATGTGGAGTTTCTCCCAAATAATATGAGATAAATAAAACTTCTAATTAGAAATGATACTCATATAATATATTAAATTTCTACTAGAAGTTCACATTAATCTATCAACCAATATATGATCATAGGTTAGTTGAAAATATCAAATGTGTCTTCCCTTCCTATGTAATTGATATGAAAATTGTATATAGAAAGACAATACTTCCCAAAATAGAATCAAATTCAACTAGAAGAATAATAACAACATCTTCATGAAGCACATTTATAAAAAATTCAATACTATAATAATTTTAGAACAGAGATGTGGTCAATTTATGATTAATATTTTTCACTAAAAATTCAATATATAAATATTGAGATTATAATTTTTCCACCTTAGAAAATTATTTAGATATAAAAGAGTTAGTAGATCAAAAAAATAATAAATTAACACTTCTACAGTGTATCGTAAATATACCTTTCACCACCTTAGTATTTTATCCCACATTGGAAATACTGATAACATAATATTTCACTTTGTCTTAAATCTTAAGAGGCTTTTAAGAACAATCATCATAATTAATATTCATATTTTATCACTGGTTATCATAATTACTATATTCATTAAAATTATATAACTAGATTGTGGGTGTTGTATTCTCTAGATATTTCTCTATATTTATATTATTATTTTACATAATCCCTTTAAATTGTCATTTAATTTCTTGATAACATTAATTTCCACACTTATATCATTTAATAGTCCCCTTAAGAAAATATCCTATATATTTCATTCCACACTTCAGCCACAAATAATTACTCATCTTTTCCCTCAATGTTATTTATTATTATTATTTCCTCTAAATTTTAGCTTTATTTTCTATTCAAAACCAAGAGATTTATGGGATACTCCAATCATTATTTCTACCTTCGGATCTCATAAAACAATTTCTTCATAGTTACTAATGTTCCTACTGTTTAACACCCATTAGATACTTTCTTTTATGCCACTGTATAATGGATTAATCATTCATTCAAGTTAGAAAATAATAAAAAATGATTGCCTCATAAGTCATTAAAATTTTCCTTATAGGTAATATTGGATTCGTCATCTTTCTCATTTAGATATAAGAATTCCTTATTCATTTTCATAAAAATAATATTAGGAAAGTACATTTTTAAAACTATCATTTTAATCTCATCCCACTCTATATAGTCAATATCAACATGTCCCATATTCTTTTTTTAAGATTCCAACATTTATCTACACCTCCTTCTAAATTATTAATAGAAAATAAATTTTTCCCTAAGTACTATTGAAATGAAAATATCTCTTCAGTGGTACTGATTCACTTATAAATAATTTCTAAATCATCATACCTAATAATATAATGTATAAGTTTCCTCATGGTGTTCTAAACATAACATTGTTCACTTTTTTCTCATTAGGAAACTCAACATTATTCATAACCTAAGAATATTATGTAAACATATCAATGAGAATTTATATCCAATCTCTGGTAAAAGTATATTCTATTGAAGGAAAATCATTGCATTATATATAAAATTTCTTGTTAACATTTTTCTTTATTTTTTCATCTATTGACTACAGCAAAAATGTATAGTTTTAGGAATAATAATCATAGTGAGAAACCATAAAAAACCCTAAAAATAATTTATAGGATATCTAAATTATGACACCTTCTTTTCAATATATGACACCTTTGGTTTAACCTATATCATATATGGTTATCATATATTAAAATACTTTATAATTTATCATAATGAAACTATGAATTAACCAAATCATATCTCCTAGGAGTGTAAGTCTTAGGACCACTCCTTGTGCACCGAGGATGATAAAGTTAATACTCATTCCAAACTTTTCTGAGTGTTAATCCTAGGAACAATTGTGGAACGACCACATCCACTTTCCAGTATCTAGTTAGGGATGTATTTTATAGGCAAACCATGCTCCTTTATCTACCCTAACATTGGAATTTCTCATCTACTTAGGATTATCTTAAAGGTTATCATAATGGTTTTTTTACGTAATTTATAAAATAACTAAAACATGATTTGATACCAAATAAGGGGACATAAACATTACGCACTTCAATATTAAATTGTATTAATTGAATTTTCATTACATAACTTTATAATCCATGAAATAACCACAATGTTTACTATCTTAAGAAAATGCATATATAAAAATATGGTACATAAATGATCTATATAATCATCTAATATATTCTTCACAACTAGAAACCTTCTTATACATATCATAATTAAACCATTATATATATTCTAGGGAAAATAAATTTATTAAAGGGTGATATCAAAAGGTCTGTTAAGGTAAAATAGTGGGATATAAAATATAATTTAATAATTACATGAGTATTAGGGTATAAGAACTTGATCTTAAAATTTTAAACAAATACCCATCAATTAATAGATGATTGTATTTATTCATGGAATAAATCTTAGTTCTTCTTATGAAATTAATCACAAATGAATAAATAATTATTCATGAGAACATTAAATTGGCATATGATCATATTATAATAGATTTTCCTAAATTATTTCATAATCTTAACAATCAAAATCCTAGGTCAAATCTACACACCAAGACATTCATCACATGTTAGGATTGAACTAACCAACAATATACATTATTTAGGAATGGGATAACCTAATGTGTACCCTATTTTGGCCCTAGTATAACCTCTTGTGTATCCTTTGATCTCATAAAACATTATTATTTTCTCAATTAATTAGAGGGCTATAACTACCCCCACCCCTCATATAATACATTTATATGCATGCCTAAAGATCCTAAAAACATTTAACATTTCCTCATAACATAACTCATGGGAATGAAAATTGGTTTCATTAATATTTCATCATTATAATAACAAACTATATAGAAATAGTAAATATGGTATCATTGAATAATATACCCAAGTAAGTATACATAACATTAATGAATGTTATCATAGATGAAAACACCATTAAAAATATCTACAACATTTCTTGATAAACATAATTTTTTTATTTTGAAATCATTTTTTTAAAATATTAAAAAATCCATAATGTTAAAAATAAATATTCATTAAAAAGTAACTAGGAAAATTATAAAGGAATCTTTAAATAAAACAACATTCCTTCCAACGATAGAATCCATTCAAGTGGTATACATTAAAATATATTTATTTCATGCATTTGGTAAAAAATTAACACATTCAAAAAAATAAGAATATTCCATTTGATACATTTTATATAGATTAAAATATTAGTAAATGATAATTTAATAAATAATTAGAGTTTAAGGATTCAGATCCACATGGATTGACCCGTTGTGTGTTTCTGAATACTGAGGTGCTCGGAGGAGGCTCAAAGGAAGTGTGGTGGAGTGTTACTATAAAATACTGGAAATAGGAAGAATTACAGGTCTTGTAATCATTAAATGTCATGAAAGTCATGTTCATAATTTCTATGATTTCATGGATAAATAATAAAATGGTGATGCATATCTCAGAGAAAATAGCACCCGGAAAATTATTCAACATGAAAGAGGATTACATGTCATTTAAATCCTCAATGTTGTAAATTTTATAATGTATCAAACACTCTATTTTTTTACAACACCTATAGCTATAGTGATTCCACTCATTTTCCTGTGGCCATTGGATCCCTTCCAGGCATTTTGGAGATTCTTACTATGGGAATCGATCATCAGGATTCTATCTTTGATCTGTAACGATCTATCATCGATCCAAGGTGTTTTATACCTCTGTTCTTGCAGTTTCTTCAATATGTTTCCTCTAATTCCTCTTTTCCATACGATTTTTTCTGATCTATAGCTTTATAAATGAGTTTTTTTGTTTTTTGGTGGTGCGTTTGTGGAGAGACCTCCTTAGGTGGAAGAAATTTTTGTGAGAGAGGTGATCGGTATCCACAACATTGGTCCATTATCTTGAAAAGAACATTGACACCCTTTTGAGGTAGTTGATTTTTTCTTATCTATTTAATTACATGAAATCATAGAACTATCATGATTTATCCCCTTAGATCACAATGAAATTAACCTGATAATTAATTAAACTAGATAAAATAGTTGGTATTGGTCACATGATGAGGTTATTGATTTATACCGTGTTAATTGTTTTCATCTTGTTTCTATAGATAGTGTGGTATCAATGTTGTGCTTGTTATGCTTGGATTATCATGTAGAATTGGTAAAGAATGTAAACATATAATTAATTGTTAATTAAGTGTCAAATATATTAAAGAGGAATTTTTAATGAATCTAGTGTGTTGTAATATTAATGTTATAGGCATAATTAAATTAATTGGCCTTACATGTGTTAAAGAACATGAACAAATATGGGAAGCATGTTGATGCTTTTTGACAAATTAATCAAAGGAATGTTAAATTAATTGTTTAATTAATTTATGTTATTTTTTTTCTTGCTTGTTTCTTAGGTTTCCCATAGTTGGAACCTATAAGTAATAAATTGGTTAATTAAATATGGAATAATAATTAGTTGTGTAATAAAAGGTAATTCCTTTGTAGGTCTTGATTTTCCCTCCTTCTTATAAAGGCTAAGTGTCTTTTTCTTTAGAGCCACGAGATCTTGTTGTGTGTGAAGGACGAATGCCTTGCTTTATAGTCAATATCTCAGTTGTTAGGTTTATTTCTCACTGCTTGTGATGTGACATGATCCTCGAATGGCTGATCCAGGGGGGATGTTGACGTATATGGGGCGTGGAGTCCAAGATGTGATGTGAGCCTTAGATGGATGAGCCTCGAGGGATGTTGGACTATATAGGGTAGGGAGGCCCGATTGTTGGGGAAGAATTTGACACCTATGATTGTAGGATGCATCAGGATATGCATGTGGGTGTCAGGAGGAAACCGGGGATGATGGAACAGGTTAAATATGGTCTTACCTATTGATATGAATGTTTTATGCTTGTTTTAATATGTTGTTTGGATGATGGCCAAGTTGTTTGTCTGTTTACTTTTCATTCCCCGCTACTTATGGCAAATGGATGTTCTTCGTTACATACCATGTTTGGTAGTTTAATCTGTTTTCCTAGAGTACCTGGTAATATCAAAAGTGATAATGTTAATAAATGAATAAATTTTAACCCATGGGGTTGGATATTCTTGTGATAAAATGATGTGGTTATAATTCTGAGAAATTTTGTACTCGGTTTTCTTATTTTAGGACAGCATGGTACTTCGTTCTGAAACCAATGAAATGTAATTTTGAAAATTTTAATGGTTGAATAATTAACTAACATAAAGTTCAATTGATAAAAAGGAGTAAAATAATTTAATAAATATTTTTAAATGGTTCTGTGCAGATAGGATATCTAGTCTAAGCAGTGGAAGTTGGGAGAAATAGATGTGTTAGCAGCATTTGATGTTGATACAAGGTTATTCCTATAGTGTGGTTGTGATATATATTATTTCATATCCATTTTGTTTTTTTATATTCTACTCCACCCTCTCTGTTAGGTAAACTGACTCCCTGATGATTAAAATCCCTGGGGGTCTTTTCCCCAACATCTTAGTGGCTGGATGGTTGTTTGACTACCCACTTTACCCATTCTATCTTTTCTTGGTATTTACTTGTACCAGTATGAAAAATGGTTAGTTTCCCTATATTTATCTACAAAGGGATGTAATGGATTATGGTTATTTTTCACACATGTATTCTAGATATAGTTTCCTAAAAACTGTTATAGGTATAATGTGTATAGGTAGTGATGGATTGAGGATCCTTTCTCATTGTATGGGATGTGATGGATTGAGGTATAATACCTAATGTACGATAAATTTTATACAGGTTGTGGTGGATCTAGAAAACTACCTTTTTACTTTTGTTTATTTTTATGTTGTGGTGTCTTTCACGAGGTACATATTATGGTTCTTTTCCCATGTATATTCAGGATAGCCTTTTTGGAGATAAATGACCATGACATGTGATGTTGGGGAGGAGTAAAAAACTAGTTGATAAGTGGCAGTGAGCTACCCTTGATATTCATTATTATATTTTATCCTCTTGTATGTGATACTTGGTGAGAGTACCCATGGTGAGGCGGGAAACATAGTATAAATATTTTAGTGATGAGTTAGTTTCACTTTTTTTTTCACTATTCTTTATCATACATTCTTTCCATTTTTCATGAGACGTTCCAGGGAGGATCCTACTGAATATACTATTATACTCCCCCTATATATATAAACATTTTTTAGGTCATTCGGAGTAGTTTGGATATTAGGATGGTCACTACTAGCTTGGGGTTTAGGACGAGTTGTTTGGGATTTGTGGTCGTTGTCGTACTTGCCTTTCTTTTGGTACTTCAAGTTTTCCATTTAGTTTTAGTAGTTCTTTCTTATCATTACATATGTGTACTTTGGTTTTCTTTTATATTGCAGAATGTGAAGGTGTTCTTTGGTTTATATATTTTCTCTCTCTTTCACATGTTCTCTCTTAGGGGGTAATTCCTACCATCTATGTGTTTACAATACCCTTGGTGCTAGTATCTAGCCTAGTTCGTACTCAGGGAGGGGATCTGGGGTCACTATCTCTCTTCTCCCATTTTCAATCCAAGATGAGTACACCTAGTGGGTAGGGTTTCATGATAGAGTGCTATTAGAGTTCTGGATGAGGGAGATGATGGAGTTTGGATTTAGGCATAGGTGAGGTTTCATGGGTTGGTAGGGAGACTGTGTCACCAAAGTTTAACAAGCACTGTAAACATGGGAGTATGTATTAGACATGATTACTTAGGGGCCCCTGTGAAATGATTTATATAACATTAATCTTATAATGGCTAATAAATTATGTGATAATGATTTTAGGGTAGATACATAGTGAAGGATCATGTATCATTTTTATTTTCTCCTATGTTTTAATGGGTAGATCTTACGATATGTTAACCTAAACTGAATAAAAGAAAAAAAAGTAAATAATTTTAAGGTCTTTGATATTCCTAGTTTAGGAGAACTAACTATTTTTTCTTTTGTTTCCATGGATCAAGGTTGACATCATTATCAGGTTTGAGAAGAAGTTGTTTTATAGGTTGTGCCAGAAGATCACTACAAGTGGAGGATGACAATGATGAAACTTGGAGTATGAAACTCTGAGAGTTTCAATAATAGAGTCTATATAGTTATGAGGGATCCATTTCATATAAAATCATGGAAAACTAGATTGAGTATATTGGCATAGCCTTCAGTTCAATCCATTCTCGAAAGGGTGACTGGGTATTGTTGGTTGTGACAATACTATGTGGGGCAACAAGGTAGTGGTGGTTTTTGTTTCTCAGAGATCGCAAGGAGTCAGAAGTCTCACGAGGGGAGTTTATAGAAAATTTCAGAGCTGGTTTTATTTCTTAGACAAAAAATTTGTCCACTCATTATGATCTTCTTACCCTTTGGCTAGGGAGATTCAATGTGCGATAGTTTGGGATCTGTTTGAGGAACATTTTTTGATTTTATTCGGACTTATTTACATCTGAGGGGGAAAGGGTGAGGAAATTTGAGGAGGTTTTTTATCCAGATATCCAATGGAAGGTCACCCCATTTATGTTTAAGATGTATCGTGGGGTGTCAGAGAGATCAAAGTTCATTGAGAGTATTTAACCCAGAAATTTATCATCATGAGAGAGAATTTGTCATGATTCATCATGAAGTAAGGTTGTGGTCTTAGTTTCCTAATTGTCTGGGAAAAGTATCTCTTGATCAACCAATAGTATAACTGACCACTAAATGTAACATTTCTATTAGGGAAGAATATTTCAATCCAATTCCAAAGGATTAGATGCATGTTTTTCTTATTAAGGTTGAGTTCATCTACAGTGAGAGTTTCTGACCTTTTTGAGTAGTCAAAGTGAGCTAATGCTTCTGCTTCAGGCTCCTCTACTGAGGTAGTTCTAGCCAATATAGCAATAGAAGGTTTCTTCAAGTTGGTATCAGTAGAGATTAGATTGGGCAGATACTGGATAACTATAAGAAACTTCCCATCCTCAAATAATAGAGCAAATTTGTGGAGGTTGTTTCCAGCATGATCAGACAGGTAGTGGATAAGGTCATGGTCAGCTTCATGATTTATCATTTCCAGTTCTAGTAAATCATGAAATCGTTAGAGGTACCCTTTTCTTGTATTCAATTTTGGTGAATGACTTGTTTTTTCAGAAAGTGACACACTCCTTCATATCACCTTCCCTTTTCCATACCTTGGGACTTGAGGTAGAGAGACTTTTGATTACCTATATATTGACTATGTCAGTTGGTGTTTGAGAAAACTTGTTTGATGTATGTAGAGACTGTGAGCCTATGTTGGGAAAGAAAAAAAAATTGGAATATTTTCTATGTTTGCATATATAACCATATGAAATCGTCTTAAGTATGGATTCGTTGTATTCAGTGTACGCTATCATGGATTACTTCCAGAGTCATATTATTTTATTCGATACTAATTTGAGAGCCAACAGTGTTTTTTGATGAGTGAGACCCTCATATGGGAAAAAGACTTGTTCCATCGTTATCATTTTTTATGGTTGAATTAATTCTAATTTCTTCGAATTTTCTATAATCAAAATTTCCTGAGTCATAGAAGAGTACAATGATGTATTTCTAGAGGAAGTTGCAGCGTTACTGCCTCGATGAGAGATTGAGTTCAGGATCAAGATACAATTAGGAATGTCTCCTATCTTAATGCCTCTATGTTGTATGAAACCTTATAAGTTGTGATATTTACGTATACATATCAACGTTCTCTTATAGTGTGGTTTTGTTTGGACAAGTTTGTCAGTGTGGGGTGAATCCATTTTTTTGTGAATAAGGTTGATGGAGTTTTATGGTTTGGTATTGATTATTGTCGCTTTAACCAAGTGACTATGAAACACTACTATCCTCTTCAACAGATTGATGATTTATTAGATCAACTGAAGGGTGAATGTTAGTTTTAGAAGATTGATTGGAGGTCAGGATATCATGATATTCATGTCAAGGATGAGGATATCCCAAAGACTTATCTATTCTATCTTTATGGTCATTAAGAGTTTTCTATAATTTCATTAAGTGTAATGAATTCTCTGAATATATTCATGGGATTAATTATCTCTATTATATATGAGTTTCTAGATGTGTTTATGGTGGTTTTTATTAACAAAATCATTGTGCACTCGCAATATGAGGAGGAGCATGCAGAGAATCTTCATTCCATTTTAGAAGTTCTTCATCATGAGGAGTTGTTTCATAAGTTTATGAAGTGTGAGTTTAGGGATTAAGATGTCCATATGTTGGTGAATTTTGTTTCCTGGTAGGGACTATCAATGGATCCATTGAAGATAGATGTATTTGTGTCTTGGACATCCACCACGATAGTGGAAGAGGTGAAAACTTTCATCGGTCTTATAGACTATTATAGGAGGTTCATACTTGATTTATATAAGTTTTTGACTCCTTTGATAGTGTTGACAGAAAGGATCTAGTGTTCTTATGGACTGATCGGTATTCGATAGCTTTTCAGTATTTAATGGATAAATTGTTCTGTGCTCTAGTTCTTTTTCTTCCAATAGAAAGAGTTCAGTTTGAGGTTTGAGGTGATGATTCATGACTTTTTTTGAGTTGTTCTTTGATAGATTAAAGATCAGTAATTTCTTAGGGGTCATAGAAGTTATTTATCCATGAGAATAACTATTCCACCCATGATCTAAAGTTAGTATAAATTGTGTCTTTCCTAATGTTGTTGACACATTACCTCATTGGTGAGTTTTTTGTGCTCTTCGCCGATCATAAGATATTGAGGTATGTTTTCTACCAACATGACTAGAAATTGAACCAGGTTCAATGGATGGAGTTCTTACAGGATTATGACTTCGAGATTCCATATACAACAGGAAAGGGAAATGTTTTATTTAATGCACAGATTAAGAAGTCGAGTAGTGATGCAGTGCATGAATAAGGTGATTCCTGGAGAGTGATGGAAGAAATTTAGGAATTTCATCGAGATATGGTAGAATTCAGGGAAAGAGGTTGTATTTTAGATGATGTTGTAGTCATATCGGGTGTAGGAGGTGGAGAAATCTCATTTGAGGGATCTTGATGTGGTGGTCTGGAGAGATATAGTTGTTTGTGGTGATTCCCCTAATGGTTTGTCTGAAGATGAACAACACCGAGTGTTTTTTCAAGAAAGGATTTTCATTCCTTTGGTGATGTGTGAAGTAGTTATCATAGAGTTACATAGTTCTCTGTTGGTAGTAAATCTTAGTGTGGAAATTATATAATGAATTTTGAGAGATCATTTTTGGTTTCTTGGGGTGAAGCATGAAGTTTCGTGTTTCATGTCTCGGTGTTAGGTCTGCCAGAAGGTTAAGGTCAAGCAACGTGTTCCTGGTGGTTTTCCCCATCCATTATATTTTTCTTTAGTGGAAGTGGGATGACATATCTATGGAATTTATTACCAATTTACATCGATCTTAGAGAGGATATAATACTATATGGGTGGTAGAGTATCATTTTATGAAATCTTCCCACTTTATAAAGATTAAAGAGTCAAGATTAGTAGATTATTTGATGAGGCAGTATTTGTAGGAGGTGGTGGGACTCCATGAAGTCCTGAGGATGATCATCTCAAATCAAGATCATCATTTTACCTCCAGGGTGTGTAGAGGTCCCAAGCATTCATTTGGTTCATAGCTATTCCTTATAACTTATTTTCATTTGAAGAAGGATGTTCAGATAGAGTGGACCATTCAGACTCTTCAATACATGTTTCACTCTTGTGACCTTGTTTTTGGAGGTTCATTGATGACGCACCTTTCCTTGGTAGAGTTATATTACAAAAATAGTTTTCACTCAACCATTAGTATGGAACCATTTAAAGACTTGTATGTCTGACTTTTTTATTATTAAATTTTCTATACTAGGGTCGAAGAGTCAGTAATTCTCATGATAGAACTCATACAGAATAGAACAGAGATGGTTCATATGATTCACAAGAGGTTGAAAGTAGAACACGATCATCATAAATCGTATATAGATCATAGGAGGTGTCCTGTAGAGTTCAATTTTGGGGATCATGTGTTCTGAAAGGTGACTCCCCGTCGTGGGAATTGAATGTTTGTTCGTGGGATTAAGCTTTATCCTTGGTTTTTTCGCCCTTTCAAGGTGTTATCTCATTTTATAGTCATGGAATATTTGATAGCACTTCCCCCTCAAATGAGCCAAATACACGATGTTTTTCATTTGTCACATCTCCTTATTTATCTTCATAAAGACTCTCACATCATCTGTTGGGGTGATATCAATGTTGATGATGATGTGATCTTCGAGGAGTGGACTATAGAGATCCAAGACATCCATGAGAAGGTGTTTTGTGGGAATGTTATATCCTTGGTTTGTGTCTTATAGTATAATGATGGTGTGGAAGAGAGTACATGGGAACATGAGTCACAGATACGTTCTTATAAGGCCCCAGCCTTAAACCTTACTTAATATTGAATTAAATGAGTAATTCAAATTGAGGATCTTTTCAGGTTTAGAGTTTTAGAGAATTAGGACATAACTATTACATCTCAAAAGATTACAAAGTAGTCGCTTCTACTAAATTTCCATAAAATAAAAACTCTTAAAAAGAAACATGTATACTTCCATGTTTTAGGTAGCATGACTTTCCCTTGATCACATCCTTGACCCTATTCCACGCTAAGTCCTGTGAAAAACATTTCAAAAACTTGGGATGAGCATAAAAAGCTCAGTAAGGGATACACAAAGAATGAAAACTGTTAGTTTTTGAAAACAACAAGTAAACCATGTATACTTTATCAAAGTAATAATTTTCACCTCTTCGAAGTAGTAAAAACTCTTCGCTGAATAAAAGTTCATTAAATACCCTTTTTGTAACCAAAATATTACCATAAAACCCATATAAAGAACACATAACATATAAAGGTAACTTGGGACATAAACATACTTATGTGGAATAACCATACGGTCGACTTCCACACATATCACTTAATGGAATAGCCATTCGGCCAACTTCCATACATACTTAATGGAATAGCCATACGACCGAATTCCATACCCAATCCATTGGAGGTTATAACGTAACCACCCATCCTTGTATTCACGGCACCACCCGTCATATGGTTTATCACGTAACCACCCGTTAAATGTCCAAGTACCATAATAAAATCATAAGACATAAGACAAATATAATGTAAAGAAAACATTTCCACACTTTGATCACAATATATCACTCAAATATATTGACATAACAAATCCATTACAAAAATCATTTTCAATACCAAAATACATAAAAAAAGTATATGGTATTTATTTCATTTTAAAAAAACATCACGGCTTGTTGAGGAAGCCAAAGACTAAATAATACTCACAGCGGTGGAAAAGGTCGTTGTCACCGCGTACGTTAAAAGAAACATTCCTTTTTGTCCTTTAATAAAACGCTTCATATAAAAATATTCCTTTTGTATAAAAGTAAAAGTCAAAGGGGTTTATACACCATATAAAATAAAGTTGTGTATAAAACGAAATATGCCTCAATGAAAGGAGATTGAGACGTAGTCCCATACAAAGACGGTATCCTTGGTTTAAGGATAAATCAATTACATAATTATGTGTGACAAATGAATACACAAAATATAAGTGGATATTAAGTGTAAAATAATCAAAGGCCATTCACACATATTCAAAGGATTACATATTCAATAACTACATGTTGAACCCAAAGAAATCGAAATTGGGTTAAGAAGTTCCCTTGACAGCCTAACGGCGTCACATCAAAATGAGTTGATGAGAGATAAAAAGTGTATCTCATCACTTGGACATAAAAGTTACATCAATAAGGATATATGAGAACATATCCCAACATAAAAATATGTAAATTAAAAGACCCAACAAAATAAGTCTTTTAAAAAGAGGAGGGTGAAAGGTTCCCTTACCGACTTGGGTATCTTTCAAAACATACACCCCATGAAAGAAGGACAATACATCATTGATGTAAATACTCATAAAACAAAATTATATTACAAAAAGAGTAGAATAATGGGCAGTACATACACCACTCAAAGTAAATTGTGTCAAATGTGGCATAAATCTCACGGGAATAAAAGTGAGATGAAAAATCCCTTACGAAAACTCGGCAGCCTAACGGCGCCACATAAAACTTACAAAAATGGATTGATGAGATCAAATAGGGATCTCATAATATTAACATAAAGTTTATAGAAAGAGTAATATAAAATAACATCCCCCAACATAAAAAATTGGAGCTTAAAAGAAGTTACATAAAGGAGAGTACTTAAAAAGAAAGAGAGAGGTTGGATCTCTTAAGAAAAATTGGGCAGCCTAACGGCGCCACTCAAAACTTCCAAAATGGATTGATGGGAGAGAATAGGGTATCTCATCATATGAACATAAAAATTACAGTAATAGTAATATAAAATAATATCCCAATAACAATAAATATTATCTTTAAAAGGAATGACATAAAAGAATGTACTTAAAAAGAAAGAGAGGTGTAGGATCCCTTACCTCGGGTCCGACTTGACTTGATCGTTCTTTAACGTCCTGAATAATAAACTTAAGTTAATTTCTACTTGCTTAAGAACCTTTTCCAAGTTCATTATTCCTTTTATATCAATTATTGACATGTTATAAACATTATGTAATCATTTAAGTTAATAATGTTTGTTTTGTCGATATTTGGTTCTTAAGTCGAAAGTGGACTTCTTACAATTACGTGTTGTTCTTGTGGTCAAAGGTTATTTATATCCAGAATGACATTCCTGATTTGGATATCATATATATCATATATATCTAGAATATACATTTATTTATAATATCACATAATCATTTAGAGGTAAGAAATGAAATGCACCGTTCATGGAGACGGTAAGCCGTACGTACGCATGAACGGTACTTTCATTTCTTTGTCATATTAATGGAATTAAAAATAAATGAGAGGTATGTATATTTTAATTCCAGAATTATATTCATCATTTAGATGTATCATTAATCATATATATATCCATTATATACATGTACTTATAATAGTACATTACATTTGGGGATAAGAAATGAAATGCACCGTTCATGGAGACGGTAAGCCGTACGTACGCATGAACGCTACTTTCATTTATATCTCATACTTTAATGGAAAGAAATAATAATTATATAGAGGTATATAATAATTCCAGTATAACATCATATATAATAACATTAAATCCATCCTTTATACGTCCCACGTATGGCATTAACGAATCACATCACTTTGAGGGGGCGGTAGTCTGCACTTCCTAAAATGAAGATATCGCGTATACCCATAATGGAAGCCATAAAGTTAAGCCCCAAATGAAAAATACAGAAGCTTAAGTAAAAAATAAACATATTATATATCATATATAAATATAGTGACATCTTAATGGCCACCTTTGAAGGTGTTAAAAGAATGTTGAACAATCATCGTTTCGGGAGGCATAAATTCGCCATCCACGGAAACAGTATGTTCGTTAACCATTAGATGTAGGTTTGTGTAAGTGTAGCTCGAATAATTATTATAAAAACATCCTAGTATATTTAGTATACTGTAGTTTTTACAAAAGAAAAGAATAAAAAGAGTTTAGGGGGTTGGAGAATCAAAATAAAACAAAAGGACTCAAAAGAAGACATTACCTTAAAATTGGGTAACTCCCTTTGGTTTGAGCTCAAAGGCTTCCTTGGAAAGAATTCTGCCCAAAGTGAGGATTCAAGGAGTAAGAGAGGGAAGTGGAGAGACAAAATGGGCAGGGGTTGGCCGATCCAAAGGCTTTGGGAGTGTGGTTAAGGAGGTTGAGGTGGGGGCCTTTTATAAGAGGAGAGGAGGGGCACTCTTGGAAGGTAAAGAAAAGTCACTTTATTTTAAAATGGTATTCGGATTTAAGAGGACCCACATTGATTTGTTTCGAGGATAAGGTGATAAGGGTTTGAAATCCACTCATCCAATAGGTTTTTTACATGTGTAGGTCTTATATATTACATTATATTTCCATTTTATTTAAATCGTTAAACAATGAGGTCATCGCTGCCTCATCATGATGTCATAAATAATTTAATTTATTTAATGTCTAAAAATTATTAAAAAAAATACTATGATGTAGGAAATCTTTTTATATTTCCAATTAATATTTATAGTCAAAATTCTTATTTGTATAATCCCATGTAAAAATTGTTTTAGTAAAACATTTCATGTTTGTCTCATTTTTACTTTAACATTAAATAAAAAGGTATTTATGTCATTTTCCAACCAAAGTGGCTCCATGGGGTCCCCAAGTTTACCAATGGATTTTCTTGGTCGGCCATGACACATCTAATGAGGTTAGGACATGTGTAAAGTTCATTTCATATTATTAAAACATTATTTTTACCTTAAACTACACTAATTACCTCTAATCGCGATTAAAAACTTAATAAGTTGCTATTCACCAAAAAATTATTTTAATCCCATTGAAACACATTTTACTTCTTAATGACAACCATGTATGTAGGATTTTTTAAATTCAAAACAAAAAGGTGGAAAAATTTCATTTAAACGGAAGATCAGTTTTTATAAGTACCACTTAGTGGTTTCACTATTCATCAAAAATTGAAGTTTTTCAAAAAATTACCAAAAATTCACCCTAAGCTATACTTGATATTCCGAATTCAAAAATGAAGTCTATTTTACAAAATTCAAAACATATAAGTCACATTAATTAATTTAATAATTAATTCCCGCTGTCATGACAAATAGCGTGTTTTTATGAAACAATAAGTATCAAAAGATTGACACTAGTTTAAGTCCGATTTCAAAGTGAAATTAATTCCAACGACCACTATTGGATTTAATGGTAAAAATATATTCTAATTTCAATTTAAAACCAATTAAAAAGATAATCTAATAATATAAATAAATTAGATTAAAAAGAGATTTTGAATTAAAATACAACATTTTACACTATTCATTAAAAAAATGAACTTTATCGGAAAGATACCAAAAATTTACACAAAGTAAATTTTGATGTCCCGATTCTAAATAAGAGTTTTATTTTGTCCAAATAGAAGGTATAAGAGTGAACAAAACTATATTTAATGATGGTTCGCCATCAAAAGGCGATAAGTGAACCTTTAGTGAAAACTAGGGCATGTACGCCTAAAATTGAATTCTTTCCGTATTTTAAGCATTTATCTTTTATTGGATAAATGTAAAAACATTTAAAAACATATATAATCATATTTTAGTTATTTCTATCCATTCCCGCCAATACAACGGCTACATGTTAACTTCCATTTAAAATAATATTATTTTATTATTAGAGTGAAACGTAAGATTCCAAAGAAAATCATTGTTGCGTGTTGGGTACGCCATCGAGCATAGAATCCCCTTTAAAGTCATATTAATATTTTATTCACAAATATGGATAAATATGAAAATGTCATATTCTTTATTTACCTGGGGTGTTACAGTTCTCAGTACCCCCATGTTGTTCAATGTCAAGATCTTCTCTTGTAATGCTTTTTATTTTATGGAGGTAGAACTTTTCTGGTTTATGAAATGGTTTTCTATATTTTTATGTTTTTTCTTACACTATTTGAGAGATGCCTCCCATGGGAGAGTGGTTAGGAGCTGGTTGTGTCTATTTTGTGGTTTTTCAATATTCATTTAATGAGGTTGTTGAGTTTCTATGGTGGAAATAGACTTGAGAGGTATCTTGAGGGGTGGCTATTTGGACGGACCTTTTCTATTTTTCTCTTTAGGTTTGTTTTGGATTCTTGAGGATGATAATTTTTTGAGAGGTATCTAATCTAAGGTCCCATATCAATTTGGATTGACCCTTTATGTGTTTCCAAAGATTGAGGTTCTTGGAGGAGGCATGGAGGAATTATAGAGGATTTTGGCTTTGAAATTCCAGAAATTAGAATAATTACACACTATTTATCATTACACTTTATGTAAGTTGGGTTCATGATTTTTAGTTTTTTGGGGATAAATAATAAAAATGTTATATGTTTTTTGGTGAAAATGGAACCCTGACAATTACACATTGTGAAAATGGATTTGACATTATGTAAATCCTCGATGCTATATGTTTTATAATGTTTTAGTTGTTCGAGTTTTTCAAAAACCCTATAGATAAAGTGAATCCTCTATTTTTCTAGAAGAAATTATCTCCCTTCTAAAAGTTTTGGAGATTCCTTTAACAAGAATCGATCATCACGATTCTATCATTGATCTGTAGTGATCGGTCTTCGATGAATGGTATGTTATAACTCCATTATTGTGGATTTTTTAATCTTTTTTCTACCATTACTCTTTTCCATTTTATGTCTCTTAATCTCCATGTTTCTAAATTATTTTAATTTTTTGTTTATTGGTTTGGTTGTGGAGTGATGTCCTTGGTTGGATGCAGTTCTTGCAGGAGAGGCGATCAGGATCCGAAGCATTGGTTTGTTCTAATGCAAAGAATGTTAAAACCATTTTTAAGGTAGGGGGTTCATTTCTTCTATATTTATTTACATAAAGTCATGCATATAGTATAATTTATCCCCTTGGATTGCAAATAAATAAACCTAATAACTAATTGACATGGACTAAAGAATTGATATCAATCACATGGTGATGTCACTGTTTTGGACTATGATAACGGTTTTCCTCTATTTTTCTTATATAGTATCATATATATATATGTTTTTCTTGTTAATCTTGGATTATCATTTGGAATTTTTAAAGAACATAAAATTGGAATTGAATTTTATTTAATTGGATAAAATATTAAAAAGGAATGCTTAATGAATCAGGTGTGTTCTAATCTTAATGTTGTTAGCATGTTTAAATGAATTGGTCTTCAATGTGTTAATAGAATTAAATAATTATTATAATATTCATGATTATTTTTGATAAATTAATTAAAGTAATATTAAATTAATTTTTTAATTAATTTGTGATATCTCATCCTAGATTGCTACTTAAGTTTCCCAAAGTTGGAACTGATAAATAATGAATCGGTTTATTAAAGATGGATGGTGAATCAATTGCATAATAAAATATAATCACTTTTTTGGGGTTTTTCTGATCGCTTTTTTGAAAAATTCAAGTTCCTTGTTCTTTGGATACATGATAACTTTTTGCATGGGAAGGTTGTAAGCCTTAGTTTAGAGCCAGGAGCCTAGTTGATATGTTTTTTTCCTGCTGCTTGTGATGTGATGTGAGCTTGGGATGGCTAAGTCTGGAGGGTTGTTGTGGTATATGTGGTGGGGAAGGATAAATGTGACATAACCTAGGATGGCTATGTTTGGAGGTATGTTGTTATATATGGGGTGGGTAGGCATTGTTTTTGTAGCATTATTTGACTCTTGTGATGGTGGGATGCATCAGGATATGTATGTGGGTGTTGGGGTGTACATTGGGGATGACAAAATGTTTTGATGTTGGGATTACCCATTGATATGAAAGTTGTATTCTTAATTGAATCTATTTGTTTGGCTGGTAGACATGTTGTTTGTTTATCTTGATTCCTTTACCCACTTGTTGAGGTAAATGTATGTCCTTGGTTTTATACCATGTTTGGTAGCATAGGATGTTTTACTAGAGTACATGGTCATATTGAATGTGATAATGTTAAAAAATGAATAAATGTTTTACACATAGGGTTGGATCCTGCTATAATGCAATATTGAGGTTATAATTCTAAGAATACGTGGAATAGATTTTCTTATGCCAGGAAGATGTGAAAATTTGTGTTCAATATAATGAAATGTATTATGGAAAATGATAATAGTTAATTAATGGTTAAAAAATTAATTAATTTAAATTGAAATTGTTAAAAATTAATAAAACAATTTAATGTAGATCTTTAAATTGTTATGTGCTTAAAGGATATATGGTCTTATTAGTGGCATTCATGAGTCTGAGATCTGTTAGCTATAGTTTATTCCAAGACTATGTTATTCCCATGGTGTGTTTGTGAGATATATTATATCATGTAGATTTTGTGTTTTTATATTCTACTCCACCTTTTTGGTTACGGAAATTGACAGCCCAATGATTCTGATTTGTTTTCCCCAACATCTTAGTGGGAGGATGGATGGATGACTACCCCCTTTGGCCCCACTCTCTTCTATTAGTGGTTGCTTGTTCAGGTATACACAATGGTTATTTTTTCACATATATGTGCGTAGAGAGTTATAATGGCTTATGTTTATTTCAAATACATGTATTATGGATATTTTTTCTTAAGGACTATGATAGTTATAATGTGTGTAGGCTTTAATGGCTTGAGGATCATCGCTTTTTTTATGGGTTGTTATGGATTGTGGTATAATACCCAATGTATAATACATGGTTTATATGATATGGAGGCTCTTAGAAACTACCTAGTTACTTTCATTTTCATGGAACTTGTTGTGTATTGCATGAGGTTCATGTTTTGGTGATTTTCCAAGGTTTCTACAGGCTATCCTTTTGGAGAGAGATGTTGGGGATGTGTAATATTAGGGAAGAGTGGAAAACCAGTGGGGAAACAGTAGTGGGGTACCCATGATATTATTTGTTATATAATAAATTATTGTATGTAATACTTGGGGAGAGTATCCATGGTGAGTCTGGGAACTTAATATACATGTTTAGTTGAGGATTTAGTTTCACTTATTGTTCATTGTGCTTTAGCTTGCTTTCTTTACCTTTTTCATGAGAGGCTCTGTTGAGGATCCTACTGAGTGTACTATTATAGTCACCCAATATATATAAAAATAAATTTTCAGGTTATTTGGAGCATGTTGGGGATAAGGATGGTTACTACTAGCTTGGGTTTTAGTTTGAGATGTTTGTTTCTTGTGGTCACTATCATCCTTACCTTTCTTTTGGTACTTGTAATTTTCCCATCAATTGTAGTCGTTATTGCATGTCATTACATATATTCACTTGGGTTTTATTTCATATTGTATTATGAGTATTATTTGGTTGGTTTCTATCTTATCTCTCTATTTTTCTTGTGTTCTCTTATAGGGTAAGGTCTCACATCTCTGTGTTTGTTATACCCTCAGTGCTAGTAGCCAACCCAGGGACTTTAGGGGGACTCAGGAGTAACTATTTGTCTTCTCCCATTAACATCATAGGAGGGTTACACATTATGGGGAGGGGATCATGATATAGATAATAGAAAATATATTTTTTAAAATATTTTAATGTAAATTTGGATATGGTAGAAAAATATTCATGATCGAATAAAGAAACAAAGTGCTTTTCTTAAAAACATTCTTTCAAAATTTTGAGCACATAGAGAGAGGGAAATGAAAATAAAACTGTAATCTCAATAAATAAATAGATAATAATAAAACAAATAAAAATTTTTAGAGATAGATCATATATTTTCATCATCTTAAATTTTATTATAAATGACTCTAGTAAAAAGTTTTTTTTTAAGATAAAACTATTTCCTTATGTTTGACTTGCTTCGTAAGAGCTCAAGCCTCCTCTTCATTGAGAGACCTCATTTAGATTATAGCTTAATCCTTGAAATATTTTTCTTAAAAGATTACTTGGGAATATAACACTAATTTAAAGAAGCTAAGAAGGTGTTAGGGTTGGTATTGGTTGATTATTAAGGCTCCAAATTCTTGAATAAGGGTGGATATGGGGAACCCTTTTATAATTAGGGGAGGTGACACACTTAGAATTACCTGAAAATTTTAAATATAATTAATGTATTTATCAAGTATAATGCTTCCAAATGGACATGGATTATAAGTTAAGATAATATATAGTCTAAATATTTTCAAAAAATAATAATTAGACAATAATTGGAAATATAACCCTTATCTCTTACATTACCCCCTGAGAAGAACCCATTTAAATTGTAACCTCAGTGATAATATTTTACTATGTCTATTATTATTTATAACGAAAAATGAAGGTGGAGTAATTTCAAAAGTTTTGAATTATTATTCCAAATATGGATTCCATTTGGTTAAATTCAATTACTATAACTTACGTAAAATAATTCAAAAAATGTGTGAAATGAAAGTAAACTCTATTTTTATAAATAAAAGTTAATTTTTAAGTATAAATTTGAATTTACCTTAATTGATTTTCAAATAAAAAATATGCAATTAATGTTAAAATACCTAATTTAATATATAAACTATATATTTCATTAAAAAAATTATTCAATAATTAATTATTTGATTTATAATGATAAAAATACATTGTGCACATAAAAAATTAAAAAAATAACTCATTTATCATTAAATGATTTTATCATCATTTTTAAACTTTAGATGACTAATTTATGGATATTTTTTAAAAAATTAAAAATAAATTTCATTAATATAACTTTTTAATATTAATAAACGAACATTTTTTAGATAATAATATATAAAATATAGACAAAATAATTTTTCGAAATATATGATTTTTAATCATTAAATAGTTTTATTAAAAATTTAATGATTATTAATAAAGAAATAATCAATATATTTCAATTTAGTACATCATTTACATATATATTTCATAATGTTCTTAATCTTATTCATACTAAGAAATATAAAAACTATGTTGTTATGGTAAAATATTTAATGGGTTCATTTAGACTTGGGGTTGCATGAAAGTTATCAAATACTTCAAGTCTATTTCAATTAAAATCAATATAAAATATATGGGAATTAAATTATACCCCATAAAATGAAATTTTTATTTGAAATTAAATCACTATAATATAATCAAATGGGGATATATCTGCCACATCATATCCTTGGGTTCCCTTGTAACTTACTCTAATTTAAAATTCCTCTAAATAACATTAATTTAGTGATTAGACTTATTCTCTAGAACTTTGTCTATATGATTAATGATTTCTACTAGTTATTATTCATAGGAAACATTATTATAAATTTTTATAACCTTAGAATTTAATACATGTAAATAATCAATTAATATATCATTATGTGGGAAATATGGAACACATTGTGAACCTAAGAGAAGTTTTGTGGAAGCTCCATGTAATAATCTACAGTACCTAGTCAATGAAGAATATCAATGGTAAAAATATGCATAGGGTTATGATTTCCTTTATTTATGAATCTAATAACCTTATTCAATGGATAAGATCATAGTAATATATTCTCATCAGATTTTAATTCCAAATCTCACTGACCATTGTTAAAAAACATCTTATGTCGACTTTTGGCTACCTTAATGTCCAG
The DNA here is from genome assembly GCA_963277665.1 of Viscum album. Taxonomy (NCBI): domain Eukaryota; kingdom Viridiplantae; phylum Streptophyta; class Magnoliopsida; order Santalales; family Viscaceae; genus Viscum; species Viscum album. The sequence goes on from OY728136.1 coordinate 1,480,256,087, forward strand.
CTAAATGGATTTAACATTCTATGCCATTTAATTATCTATATTTCTACCCAATATGATTCTTTATATAACTTAATCTAATAAATTTTGAGTTCTTTACATCTCTCCATATAAAGATTTATAATAATCCATATGAATTCCCAAGTGAATGCTATTATTGTAAGAGAATTAAAAAAGAGGTAGGTATTGAACCCAACCACATTTAAAATCAAGAGAAAATAATATTTGTATATATTATAAGGTTTTAATATTTCTCTCATACTATAAATTTTTCTGAGGATGATAGGTAGTATTGAAACAAGACACTTTATCCAAATATTGTTGAGCACTTCTCCAAAACATCGAGGTAAACATCTAGGTTTTGAGTGATTCTCTTAAAAAGTCCATCCATATAATTTTTTAGATAATAATGATAAACATGTAGAAAAATAAATTTCATAAAAGTGTATGAATTTTAATCATTAAATGATATTATTTAAAATTTAATGATTATATAATACTAATTAATTAATATATTTTAATTTAGTAAATAATTTTTATATATTTTATAATATTGTTGTTCCTATTTATAGCCACTAATCCAATTTCTATGTTATAAAATTTTACTATATCACTTGTTCATTTATACTTATGGTTATATGTAAAGAAATTAATCAAATACATCAAGTTTATTTCAATGAAAATACATATTAAATATTGGGGTGTAACATTACCAATTATTTCTCACTTACTGTATCATCACTGATTGAGTTTGACTCATCAATACATGTAAGACCCCAGCCTTAAACATTACATAACCTTGAATTAAGTTAATAATTAAAATTTAATATGTTTTTAGGTTTATATTTTTAGAGAATTAGGCTGCAAAAATTACATAACATCTCAAAAATAACAAAGTAAACACTTCTATTCTATCCAAATTTTCACAATAATAAAACACCTTAAAAACATGAGTTCTTTTCTTGATATAAATCTTCCGGAATTCTTTTTTTCTCTTACCCTTCCTTATACCCTGTGAAAAAAATTTCAAAAACTTGGGATGAGCATAAAAATCTAAGTAAGGGTTATAAAACAATGAATGAAAACGTTAGTCCTTCAATACATACAAATCAATGAAATCATACTTTTCAATATTTAACACACCACAAAAAAAATATTAAGATTTATGAATAACACATGGAAATCATAAATCATAAAGGTGACTTTTGGCATCTATAACATACTTACACTATAGATTTTACAGCTAAGTAGGGAGTTACATTTGTAATACCCATCACCATATATTCCCTAAATCTCTTAGGAGAAACATTAATGTTTACCTCAGTCATGTTACCCAATGCATTGAAGAGTTATATCAGGCTCATCCACCCTAGGTTTATCACGGAACCACCCATATATGTAAACAATACCCAAGAACCATAAAATAATCTTAACACATGAACAGGCATAAAGAAATGAAAACATTTCCACATTACAATCACAATATAACATTTCAATATATTGATATAATAAATCCATTATAAAAACAATTTTCAATAAAAAAATATGTAAAAAGAGTATATGTTATTTATTTTCCTTTTAAAAACATTATGGCTTGTTAAGGAATCCAAATATCAAATAATTCTAGTGGTGGCGGAAAGGTCATTATCATCGCATAGGTTTAAAAGAAACATTCTTTTTATCTTTTAGTAAAACAATTCGTAAAAAATATTCCTTTGGAATAAAAGTAAAATTCAATGGAGTTTATACATCATATAAAATAATGTCATTTATAAATCAAAATATGCCTCGATGAAATGAGAATGAGAGGAAGTCCCTTACAAAGATTGTATCATTAGATTAAGGATAAATCAATGACATAATTATGTGTGACAAATATAAATACACCCAATATAAGTGGATATTAATTATAAAGTAATCATAGGTCATTCACATATATTCATATCATGACATAATCAATAAGTATAACTTTAACCCAAAAAAATTGAAATTGGGTTAAGAAGTTCCCTAACAAAATTCTGCAGCCTAATGGTGTCACTTAAAAATTTAGAAAATGAGTTGACAAGAAAGAAAAAGGGTATCTCATCACATGGAAATAAAATTTACAAAAATAAGGATATATAAGAACATATCCCAACATTTGAAAAACTGAAATTTAGCGACACAACATAAAAGAAGTCTTTGACAAAAAGAGGGTGGTGAAAGGTTCCCATAACTCATGTCCGACTTGAATCGTTCATTTTTTAATCTCCAAAATAATAAAATAAAGTTAATTTTTACTTTCTTCAGAAACTTTTTCAAGTTTATTATTCCTTTTATATCACTTATTACCACATTATGAACATTACATAATCATTTATGTTAAAAACAGCCAATTTATCGATATTTGGTACTTGAGTGAAAAATGAACTTCTTATAATTACAAGTTGTCCACGTGGTAAAAATTTCGTTATCTACAAAATAATATTCAGGATTTAGATGTCATATATATCATATATATCAATCATAAATATATATTTATAATAGTACATAACATTTTAAGATAAGAAATTAAATGCACCGTTTATAGAGACGGTAAGCCGTATGTACGCATGAACGCTACTTTCATTTATATTTCATATTAAATTTAATGAAAACTTAATGATACATGGGTATATTATAATTATAGTATAATATCATCTATAATTTCATTAACTCCATCCTTTATATGTTTCATGTATGGCATGAATGGGTCATATCACTTTGAGGGGGCGGGAGTCCGCATTTCCTCAAATTAAATTAACGTATTTACCCATTATGAAAACCATAAAGGTATGTTATAAATGAAAAATATAGAAGTATAGAGACAATATAAATAAAATATTTATTACATATAAATATATTGGATTCATAATGGCCACTATGATAGGTGATAGGAGATATTTTAACAATCATCATTTCGTGAGATAGTAGTTCGCCGTCCATAGAAACATTATGTTTGTATCCATTAGATGGAGGTTTGTGGAAGTTTAGTTGGAATTTTTATCATAAAAAAATCCTATTATACTGAGTATACTGTTTTTGTTATAAAATAATGGATTTTTGGGGGTTGTATAAGGAAAATAAAAAGAAAATAACTTGAGAGAAGACGTTACCTTTAAATCATGTAACTCCCTTTGATTTGAACCAAAAGGCTTTATTGAATTTCCTTCTGTGCAAATTAAGGCTTCTAGGTGCAACATAGGGATTTTTTGATATTATTGGAGCATTTGTTGGACAAGAATATGGGCTTGAAAGGTGTGAGTAATGGGTTAGAGTTGATAGATTTTTATAAGGTGGAAGGGGCTCATTAAGAAAGTCTGAAAGTATTATTTTATTATAAAATTATTTTCGGTTTCAAAAGGTCCAAAACTAATTAAATTCTAATATAAGATTAATATATCTAGAAATAAAATCATTCAATAATAATTGGAAAGGTTTTGGATATTTTTTAATCTTTGTCTTTTTTATTTAATCCTTTATTAACTTATTTATCTTTTAACATGTCTTCTAGTATATTTATAATATATGGTTAATATATTTACTATAAAATTCCAAGAGACCCAAAAGGGATCATTAATGAATTTTTTTATCATCATATATATCATTTGGATGAATATTATATTTTTAGTATTATTATATCAATTAATAAAATAATATTTGTTTTAAAAACTCATTTATGTCAATTTATAAACTATTCATATCATGAATTTTTAAAAAATCCAAAACAACTTTATTATTTAAAATAATATTCATTAATTTAATTATAAAAATTAATTATTAACTATAAAATTCTTTTATTTCATAAAAAGGTTCAAAATAAATTTATTTTAATATTTATAATCTCATTTATTTAAAACATTCATCAAAAAAGTAATCACTACATCATCATTGTGTCATAAATAAATTTATTTATTTGATATCTGAAAATTATAAATAAAATAACATGACATATAAATATTTTTAGATTTATAATTAATATTTATAGTCGAAAATATCACTTTTATAATCCTATATAAATTTTTTTTACTAAAATATATATGTTTATGTTACATTTTCCTTAACTTTAAATTAATTTTTATGAAGTGTCATTTTCACTTACAAGTGGATCCTTGGGGTCCCAAAATTGACCCAAGGATGACCACGTTAGGAAATATATCATACAATAGGGTTATGACATGTGTTAGGGTAATTAAATATTATTATAATATTATATTTTACCCTTATTTTACATATTTACCTTTTAACCGTGGTAAATAAAATATTTACTGAATTTTATATTCATAATGTCTAAAAAAAGTGACCTATTTACAAAATTTGTACCTTCTGATTCCAAATATGTAATCCATTTTTCCAGAAACAAAATACATATGTTTTAAAAATTTATTTAAAATTAATTCTCATTGTCGAAACCAAAAAACATGTTTTTAAGAAATAATAACAATCAAAAGATTGACATTTGTTTATGTCCAATTTCAAAATGAAATAACTTAAAATGGCCAATAGTATATTAAATTGTAAAAATATAATCCAATTAAACTTTAAAACCAACAAAAATAACAATCTAACTATATAAATAAATTATATTAAAAGGCAGTTTTGAATTAAAAATGCAGTATTTTCACTATTCATAAAAAATGAACTTTATCAGAAAAATACAAAACATTTACCCAAAGTAAATTTTGATTTCCCAATTCTAAAGAAGAAGTTTATTTTTTTAAAATGGAACATATAAAATTGACAAATACTATATATTTAAAAGGGTTTATCCATCAAAAGGCGGTAAAACGGCCTTTAAAAAATATTTGATTTTTTCATGCTTAAAATCAGATTCATTCTCATTTGGAGCCTCTAAAATTTATTGGATAAATGTAGATACATTTAACAAACGTTTATAATCATATTTTAGTTAGTTACATTCATTTTTGAAAATAAAACAGGTAGACGTTAACTGCCATTTAAAATAATATTATATTATTATTTTTCAGTATGACTCAGCCTTGTGTGCAACATAAGATTTTAGAGAAACTCATTGTTGTGTGTGGAGTATGCCATCGAACATAGCATCCCATTTAAAGAAAAATTAAAATTTAATTCAAAAATATTAATAAATATGAAAAAAATTTAATCTATATTTACCTAGGATGTTACATCCTTCCCCCCTTTTGGGAATTGTTTCTTTGAAATTTAAAAATTGGGCTCGGAAACATCAATAAAAGTCCCACATCGAAAAAAGATTCAATAAAAATATCACATTAAAATAAAGATAGAGAAGTATAAAGGTCACCCAAGATAACACAACTAGGATTACATGTAGGAAAACATGGATATAGAAGAGAAACTAAGTGTCGAGTTCTGATGGAGAGTGATAGAAAACATAATCAGGTGAAATTTAACCCTCAGAAAACCTCAAAGTTGTGATTGGTTAATTGGTCACTGGTTTCCTAGTTGGAAAAGTAAATAGACAATGTTTTTTTAAGTTCCCTTTCATAAAGTTGAAGATTTTATTTATGAGATTGACTGAGGACATAAGGAAATATACTTACTTTTCAAGTAAAGTTTTATCCTTTAATAATGTTTTACAAAAAACTCAAATTTTCTCCAAATGATGAGTATTCAAGATGACTTGGTCAAACCTCAAGTGCTAGAATCCACTTCTATAGAATCTCATAATCCAAAAAATATGAACAATATATTTCCCATATCATTAGACATTAACCAAAACCAAAATGGATAGTACAAGATCAGATAATCTCGAAAACGATATTATTTTATAAAAATAAATACTATTATTAATCACCAATATGGAACAAACAATAACCAAAGTTCAACAAATATCATTCAATAAACAATTGTCCTTAAAATCCTTAAATATAATGAAAAATAATAATTAAACCCAAAACTCCGAACAATTTAATCACATGGTATTCCAAAGTAAATCTTAACATTTATCTCCAAATAACATCGATTACTCTTAAAGTTTCATACTGAAGTGTAATTAACCAAATCATATATTCTCTATCATAGTTTTCATTTCCATAAATAAAAAAAATCGACATATGTCCACAATAAAAACATATATTCTTCCGAAATAAAATTTCATCAATTACTCCACAAATGAAATCCCATAGTATTCTATTTTCCTTAGGCATATAGTGTTTCCTCAAAAGAGAGAATGTATTCTAAAATAACCTTTATCACTTAATCACCATATCATTTTCCTATACAAAGGATATCCATTTGATGGAACATAAGTTCCCCAAATCAAATTATTCTTGATCCATAAAATCATTTATCTAAAAATAACTAATCATACTAACCAGTGTCTTCACGTTGGTCAGTGGTAGGTGATGCGCCTCTATCATGATTTGGTAGTGGGTTTGATTCATGTGTCCTTATCGAATGCGATGGGTTGTCACCCATATTTTGTGTTGTCCCTTTTTATAAAACTCAAAAACAACCCCAACATGATTTAACCAGAAGGGTTTTCTTATACCTCTCATTTTCATCCAAACTCATAATTCCCTCAATATCTTAATTCATGAAGTCTTATATATATTGAAATTTTTTACCTCCATAAAATAACACTATTCCCAAAGAAAGAACATTGTTCCTTGATCATGGTGTCCATCTAGTTTCATTATCATCTTGTTTGCGTAGATATATGGTCTATGCATTCCAAAAATTATTTAGAGATCCTTAAAAATAATTTTTTCCTTTTTCCAAATACACCTCCTACAAATTGGTTCATACGGGTGTTCACATAAAAAATAGTTTCATAAAATAATCATTTATGACATATAATTCCAAAACATATGATAAAAATTTATTTTTCTAAAAAATTCATACTGAGTTTGAGATAAAACTTTCAATCAATGATCCTTTTAAAATACGATAAGTATGTTCTAAAAGAATATAATTTAAAAGAAAATATAAATAGGTTATTCAAGGGTATCTTTCTCATCACCTTTTTCAAAATCATAATATGTTTCAAAATCTTGTGATAATCTAAAATATTTTAAAATGACTTAATAATATTTACCTTTCTTGAAAATATGATAATATTGAGAAAATAGGATTTGATTAAATAGAACCCATGGTCCAAGATGGTATTGAGGTATATAGGAGGTGTTTGATATCTCAAAAAATTTCTTGCAAGTGTGTTGTATGTTATAAAATGTTTCAGAATTGTCTGAACATGAAATTACAATAATTATTGCAATAAATACATTAGGAAGTGATAGTAATGTTTTTTGAGATCCTCCTCCTTCCATTTGTAACAAACTTTCCAGGATTTGAAAAATTTACAAAATAATGATCTAACTTAAGGAGTATACATAGAGACCAACCATGTGTATAACAAAAACTCCCAATCCCTAAAGTTGTCTAAACTGATCTATGATACCAACTATAAGACCTCATCCTTAAATATTAAATAATCTTGAATTATGTTAATAATTCACATTGAGGAACTTTTCAGGTATATAGTTTTAGAGAATTAGGGCGTAAATATTACATTACATCTCAAAAATAACAAAGTAGACACTTCTACTCTAGTAAAATGTTCACAATAATAAATGTCCTTAAATAAAACAAGATTTCTTTTCTTGATATAAATCTTCTTGAATTCTTGATTTCCCTTATCCTTCCTTATACCCTGTGAAAAACATTTCAAAAACATTTGATGAGCATAAAAATCTTAGTAAGGGTTATAAAACAAGTGAAGAAAACATGAGTCCATCAATACATACAAATAAATGAAATAATATTTTTCAATATTTAACATAACACAAGAAAAATAATAATATTTATGAATAACATATATAAATCATAAATCATAAAGGTATCCTGGGAATCTATAACATACTTGCGTTGTAGCTTTCACAGGTACGTAAGGAGTTACATTTGGAATATCCATCATAGTATATTCCCTAAATCTATTAGGAGAAACATTAACATTTACCTCTTTCAAATTACCCAATTAATTAGAGAGCTATATTGGGCTCACCTACCTTGGGTTTATCAGGGAACCACTTGTATACATAAAGAATTCCCAAGAACCACAACATAATCAAAACACATGAACAAGATTAAAGGAAAGATATCATTTCCACATTGCAATCACAAGATAAAATTTCAATATATTGACGAAATAAATCCACTCTCAAAACCATTTTCAATACCAAAATACATAAATTGATTATATGGTATTTATTATCCTTTTAAAAACATTACGTCTTGTTAAGGAAGCCAAATATCAAATAATTTTTGCGACGGCGAGAAGGTCATTGTCGTCGCATAGGTTTAAAAGAAACATTATATTTGTATTTTGTAAAATAATTCATAAAAAAAAGATTCCTTTTAAATAAAATTAAAATTAAAAGTAGTTTATACACCATATATAATAAAGTCATGTATAAATCAAAATATGCCTCAATGAAAGCAGATTGAGACGAAGTCCTTTACAAATATTGTATCATTAGATTATGGATAAATCAATGACATAATGATCTGTGAAATATATAAATACACCAAATAAAAGTGGATATTAAGTTTAAAAAAATCAGATTTCATCCACACATATTCATATCACTATGTAATCAATAAGTAGAAGTTTAACCCAAATCATTGAAATTGGGTAAAGAAGTTCCCTTACAAAAATTAGGCATCCTAACAGCGTCACTTAAAAATTCAGAAAATGAGTTGATGAAAGAGAAAAAGGGTCTCTAATCACATGGACATAAAATTTACATCATTAAGGACATATAAGAACATATCCCAACATTTTAAAATTTTAAATTTAAAGACATAACATCAATAAGTATTTGATAAAAAGAGGGTGGTGAAAGGTTCTCATACCTCGTGTCTGACTTAACTCGTTCAATATTTAATCTCAGGAATAATAAACTAAAGTTAATTTATACTTACTTCAGAACCTTTTTCAAGTTTATTATTCCTTTTATATTACATATTACCATGTTATAAACATTACATAATCATTTCATATAATAACAGTCATTTTGTCGATATTTGGTACTTGAGTCAAAAATGAAATTCTTATAATTACAAGTCCATGTGGTCAAAATTTCATTATCTCCAAAATGAAATTCATGATTTATATATCATATATATCATATATATCCATCATATATATATTTATTTATAATATTACATAAAATTTGGATATAAGAAATGAAATGCACCGTTCAGGGAGACGGTAAGTCGTACGTGCGCATGAACTCTACTTTAGTTTATATTTCGTATTTAATGGAATGGAAACTAAATGATACATAGGTATATTATAATTCTTGTATAATATCATATGTAATTTCATTTACTCCATCCTTTATACATTCCAAGTATGGCATGAGTGAGTCATATCACTTTGAGGGGGTAGTAGTTCGCACTTCCTCAAATACAGTTATCGTATTTACCCATTATGGAAACCATAAAGGTATGATATAAATAAAAAATAAAAAATCATAGAGACAACATAAATATAATATATATAACATATAAATATATTTCCATCATAATTTCCACCATTATAGGCGGTAGAAGATATTTTAACAATCATCGTTTAGTGAGGCATTATTTAACCATCCACAGAAACGGTATGTTCGTATCCATTTGATCGAGGTGTGTGGAAGTGTAGTTAGAATAATTCTCATAAAAACATTATAGTATAATGAGGATACATTTTTTTTATAAAATAATGTAATAAAGATATTTTAGAGGGATGGATAAAGAGAATAAAATAAAATAACCGGAGAGAAGACGTTGCCTTTAAATCGGGTAACTCCCTTTGGTTTGAACCAAAAGGCTTTATTGAATTTCTTTATACCAAAATTAAGACTTCTAGGTGAAATAGTTGTATTTTGGGAGATTATTGGAGAATATTTTGTATGATAAAAGGTGTTTTAGAGGTGTGAGTAATGGGTTACAGGTGATGGTCTTTTATAAGGGGGAGGGGCTCTTTAAGAAAGTTTGAAAGTATTATTTTACTATAAAATTATTTTCGGTTTCAAAAGGTCAAAACTAATTAAATTATAAGATACGATTAATATAAGTCAAAATAAAATCACCCAATAATAATTGGACATGATTTAGAAATTGTTTAATCCTTATCTTTTTATTAAACCCTTTGTTAACTTATTTAACTTTTAACATTTCTTCTTGTATATTCAAAATATATGATTAATATATTTTATATGAAATTCCAAGCGACCCAAAATGGATCATTAATGGAATTTTTATCATCATATATGTAATTTTTCCTAATATTATACTTTTTGGATTATTATATCAATTAATAAAGTAATATATTTTTTAAAAACTCATTTATGTCAATTTATATACTATTCATATCATGACTTTTTTCAAAATCCAAAACAACTTGATTTTTTCAAAATACCATCATTAATTTAAATATAAAAATACATAATTATCTCTAAAATTCAGGTATTATGTAAAAATGTTAAAAATAAATTTATTTTAATATTTATAATCTCATTTATTTTAAACATTCATTAAGAAGGTAATCACTACATCATCATTGTGTCAAAAATAAATTTATTTATTTGATTTATAAAATTTATAAATAAAACCCATGATGTAGAAATCTTTTTATATTTCTAATGAATATTTATAGTCAAAATTTTCACTTACATAACCCTATATAAAAATAGTTTTACTAAAAGATATTTGTTTATGTTACATTTTCCATTAAATTATATTAATTTTTAAAAAGTGTCATTTTCACTTACAAGTGGCTCCATGGGGTCCCAAAATTGACCCAAGGATGCCCATAGTCAGACATTTATCATCCAATAGGGTTAGTACATGTGTTAGGGTAATTTAATATTGTTATAATATTATTTTTTATCCTATTTACTAGATTTACCTTTTAACCATGGTAAATAAAATATTTACTGATGTTACTATTCATAATGTCTAAAAATAAAAGTTACCTATTTAGACAATTAGGACCTTCTGATTCTAAATATGGAATCCATTTTTACAAATTAAAAAAACAGAAGTTGTAGAAATTAATTTAAAATTAATTCTTTTTGTCAAAACCAAAAAACGTGTTTTAAAGAAATAATAAATATCAAAAATTGAAATTTGTTTATGTCAAATTTCAAAATGAAATTACTTTCAATGAAAAAATAGGATTAAATGGTAAAAAAATAATCCAATTAAACTTTAAAACCAATAAAAAGAACAATTTTACTATATAAATAAATTAGATTAAAAGGCGGTTTTGAATTAAAAATTCATTATTTTTTATTATTCATAAAAATGTACTTTATCAGAAAAATACCAAAAATTTACCCAAAGTAAATTTTCATTTACCAATTCTAAATAAGAAGTTTATTTTTTCAAATAAAATATATAAAAGTGACAAAAACTAGATATAAAACAGGTTCTCCATCAAAAGGCATTAAAACAACCTTTTAAAAATATTTGATTTTTTCAGGCTTAAAATCAGATTCATTCTCATTTTAAGCCTATAAATTTTACTGGATAAATGTAAAGATATTTAAAAAAAGTATAATAATATTGTAATTAGTTTCGTTCATTACCACCAATACAAAGGCTATGCGTTAACTACCATTTAAAATAATATTATATTATTATTTTTTAGTATGACTCAACCTTGTGTGCAACATAAGATTTCAGATAAACCCATTGTTGTGTATCTGGTATGACATCAAACATAGAATCCCCTTTAAAGTAAAATTAATATTTAATTCACAAATATTAATAAATATGAAATTTTCATATTCTTTATTTACTTGGGATGTTACAATTAAACTATAACCAGCTAAAAATTCCCTTCTCTCTTTATTCCTTTATTCATTGTATTTATCTTCTTACATCAATTTTGAATATTCCAACAGTAAGTGTCCCTTATTTATATACTCAAAGAATTTTAATTTTTATATATTTTTATATTTACTATTGTTACCTTTCTTACTATTATTTTGATCATCCTTTGGATTTTCTCATTATAATCACTTCTTATATTCTCCATTTATTTTAATATATTTATAAACTCCTTTAGTAAGTTTAATTATTTCATTTTTTTCTATTTTCTACAACTCATATTTAGAATTGTTTTTGAAGCATTTTTTGAGTTAAATAATATTATTTTATTTTATTTTTGTTACTTATTTTATATACTATTAACTATAACTCAAACTTAATAATTGATCTTATGAGTTCATCCAAAGTTTAATCTTACGAATTATTACCCTATCAAATCCCAAGTTCCATTGCATTCGACTTTTTACATAGTAATATCAACACCAATTCAAAAAATACTATATTTTTAGAGCCTCCCATAGTGCACTCATCCCAATGATGATTTCTCTGAATTTATAGAACATTTGATTCGTAGATTCATCTTCTCCCATTATAAATACTTTGTACTCCCAATTTAGTGTTCTTAGTTTTATACATTTAATCTTGTCTAAACCATATATGAGTTAATTGAATAATTATCCATATGTCTTGAGTTCTCTTTCATTTTAAGTCATAGATGAAAAAAATTAATAATATCATAAAAAAATATATTCATTACATTGTAATTCAAAACATACATAATGAATATTACCTTAGATTTTATCAGGATCACAAATTGGTACCATTTATAGTTTAATAAATATCTTCCATTGATAAATAATGATAATCTAAATAAAGGCCTCTATATTTCCTTACTAATTATGTAAAGACCCGTAAAATTCAAGGGAAATTTTTTCTTAATTTTCTTTGGAATTTTAAAAGAACGCGGTTTCTGACGGCACCTGATTCCGAGGCCCGGAGTGCCCGGAATCAATTTCTGAAGTTTGGCTTGGGTACGTTCAGTGAACGAACTAGCGGGAATTTCTAACTTTTGATCCGGTGCTCGAAATTGAAATCCGAGGACACCGATGAACCCGCAGCGCCAATATTCGCTTAAGGAGACCTTTTCCGAGGTTGCGTTTTTTGCGGAATGAAAGTTAGTTTTGGGAGAAATTATAAGAAGTTAAATAAAAATGTGGAAACACTTTTTATTTTTAACTTGTTGGTTAACTCCTCTCAAAGGAAGTTAGGGGTGGGACCCACACCCACTTAACCTCCCTTGAGAGGATTAAGTGTGGTGGGGCCCACACGAACCCTAACTTTTCATCTTCTCTTTTTAAAACTCCCAATAACCCCTCTTTAATTAACTTGTCAACTTGGTTAATTAATGGAGTTGAATTGTTTGAATTTCAAACCTTTGAAATTCAAATTGAAAATTGTGTGAATAAAATAAGCCTTAGATTATTTTATTTGGGTTGGTCTCCTTAGCCATCTTGAGAGGTTTTGAAGAATTCTCTCCTTCTTCTTCAAACTTCGACGAAGAACGCCACGTTCTCGGGAACCGTCTTCCGCAACGCCATACCCGCGACACCAACGACGTCACCTTCTGCGTCATCTCTTCCACGACGGTTTTCCACGACGAAATCGCCGTCAAAGAGCTTCGAATCCTCACTTCACGACATCGACATCCTTTTCCGCGACTCCGACCACCGCGACGCTCGTCTTTCGCGGGTCGTTGACGAACATCGTTCTTGAAACCGAGGTAGGGGTTTGTTGTTGATTATTTATTTACTCACGTTCTTGGTTCTAGCATGACAATCTTGTGGATAAATATTTAAGTGTTATCGTCTAACAAGAGGGGGGTCGGACCGCACGAACACGGCCGAATCCCCCCTCCTTTGTTCTTGAATATTATTATTTTTCTTGTGGATGAACCAGATGGTGTGGTGCCGTCGCATCACGAGGAAATCACACGGAAAATATTGTGTGGCGCCGTCGCGCCGTGCCGTGGAAAGATTATCATGAACGCGACGCCGTCGCGCCGCGTCGAAGGAAACCGAAGGCGCCGCGGCCGCAGCGGGGCCGCGGCGGAGGGGCGCGATGGCGTCGCACCGCGCCGGACGACGAAGACCGCGGCCAGTTCCGGGCCGCGGCGAAAACGGGAAGACCGGTGGCCAGCCGGCCCGCCGGTGTCGGAAGCCGGAAGGGGACCAGCTTTGCCGGTCCCGTTGAAGAAGAACCGGCCGGCCAGGTCGGGCCGGCCGGAAGGGGAAAAACCGGGGGAATTTAATTCCCCCGGCCAACTTAAATGGCCCCCCATTAAGAGGGGGGGCCGGTTTCACAAAGGGGGGGCATGCGCCCCCCCCCCCCCCCCCCCCGTTTTTCTCAAAAGCAGGCCCCCACGTGGGGGGGCCGTTGATCAAAGGCGCGGCTTTTAGCCGTGCCGCCAGGAGAGAAGGGCGGGGACCTTGCCCCCCGCGCGTGGCACCCGAGCGGCGCCCAGGCCGCGCTGCCGCCGGCCGGGCCACGCCGCCGCGCCGCCGGCAGGGCCGGGTTGGACCCGGGTCGGGTCGACCCGGTTCGGGCCGACCCAGGGGGGGTCGGGCCGGGTCGACCCGGACCCGGACCCCCTGTTTTCGAATCGACTTCGGTCTTTTGCCCATAACTTGAGCTACAGACCTCCGTTTGACGAACCGTCAGCGGTGAATCGATACTTGGATCGAGACGGTCGATTCGGTATATCGCACTCAATGTTTCGGAATACTTTGAGTTCGGCCGGGCTGGTTCGTACACGAAACCAACCGGGCCCTCGGAGCGGAAACGCTCATATCTTGAGCTACGGACGTCCGATTGACGTGTCGTCAGCTTTGTTGAGTTCCTCTTAGTGAGACGGATCTTTTGGATCACTCCGCTCGAGGTTTGGATGCCGTCGGAGTGCGGTCGGGTTGGTTCGCTCACGAAACCAACCGGGCCCCTGGAACGAAAAAGCCAATAACTCACAGACCGGGCGTCCGATTGACGCGCCGTCTGTCTCGTTGCTTTCCTCTTGATGAGACGGAACTTTTGGCATCCTCCGCCCGATTTTTGGATATAGATGGATAGTGGCCGGGTAGGATCGCACTGAACTCCAACCAGGCCCCTAGAACGGAAAAGCTGATATCTTTCAGACCAGACGTCTGTTGACGAACCGTCAGCGGCGTTGGTGATCACGTTGAGAAATGGTCCCTATGAGTATACCCTTTGAGTGTTTGGGGTATAGTTGAGTTACGGCCAGATTGGTTCGCACACGAAACCAACCGGGCCCCTGGAACGAAAAGGCTAGTAACTCACAGACCGGGCGTCTGATTGACTTGTCGTCTGTTACGTTGAGACCCCTATGATGAGACGGTCCTTTGAGATTCTTCTTCTTGGCACTTTGATATACTTGGCGTATCGACCAGTAGCTCGTGGATCGGACCCTCCCGGAGACGAGCGTGCGGAGTACGGAGACCGTGTAGCTGACTGAGACCCGACGACTGCTGATCGGACGACCCGGTGTGTTACAGAGGTGAGCTTGGTTGTAGCGGCACAGGGGTGCGCTTGGTTGTAGCGGAATACCCACGACAGAGGTGCGCTTGGTTGTAGCGGCACATGGGAGCGCTTGGTTGTAGCGGCAGACCCACGACAGAGGTGCGCTTGGTTGTAGCGGCACATGGAAGCGCTTGGTTGTAGCGGCAGACCCACGACAGAGGTGCGCTTGGTTGTAGCGGTACATGGGAGAGCTTGGTTGTAGCAGCTGGCCCGCAGTACTCGTCAGGAGGAGCACCTCAGCAGTCTTAGGTTAGTGAGTAGTACCTCGGAGTTGTGACAGGACCACTGTACACTCCAGAGACGTAGCTCTTCAGTAGTTACGGTTTCGATAATGAAAATCCTGGTTTGCGCTGAGACATTTGACCTTTGTGTTTACCTCATGATTGAGATGGGTCACTTGATAACTTAGGTATATGTATGGGCATATAACTGAGTAGTGGTTATCCGTTGATTTCATGATCCTTGTGTTTCCTCATGATTGAGATGGGTTACTTGATAACTTAGGTATATGTATGGGCATATACCTAAGTAGAGGTTATCTGTTGAG
This sequence comes from Viscum album, assembly GCA_963277665.1. NCBI lineage: Eukaryota > Viridiplantae > Streptophyta > Magnoliopsida > Santalales > Viscaceae > Viscum > Viscum album. The sequence goes on from OY728136.1 coordinate 1,480,272,066, forward strand.
ATCTTCTTTGTGGTTATCCTTGTTGGTTTAGTGAGACCTTGAGGGTTTCGGGATCCCTACTGAGTATCGTTATACTCACCCCTGCACGGGCTATGCCCGCACCTCGTTGTGTTGGTTGCAGACGACGGGCAATGCTGACAGAGGCCGAGTGCTCGAGGACTGGACAGTACCTGGAGGTGGACTATTACGACGAGATGGTACCCGGAGGAGGACCTCACGACGAGACGGTACCCAGAGGTGGACATGACGACGAGGCGGTACCCGGAGGTGGGCCACTGGGCGGGACATACTCGGAGCGGACGGCGGGACCCGAGGAGCAGAGGAGCTATCTCTACCCACCCTTCAGGTGGGATTTCCAGTGGACAGCTCGGCGTACTAGCTTTACTTTTCAGTTGTTGTTTTCCTTTTCGAGTTGTACTTTACAGTTGGGCTTGTATTTCCGGCCCCTTTTTACTTTCCGCACTTACTGTTGTATTCAGTGTTTACTTCTTCCGCTTGTACTCTGTGTGATTGTTTACTTTACAAAGGAAATGTCTTCCCTTTTACCGGGATTTACTCCTTGGTGCTAGTCCCCAGCCCCTGGCCTATGGAAGGCGGGCTTGGGGTAGTCATGGTACGGGCCCCGAGGACGGGTCGTGACAAATTGGTATCAGAGGAGTTCGGTTCTTCCACGAACTCTGATCTTTTCTATGTGAAGCAATAATGTTTAGCGTATTGAGTGTGGTTATCAGTCCAGGGAGTCCAGTGTTGGTGCGGCGGCCGATGTATCCGTACACCAGGACCCTGACTTCTGATTTCCGACTTAATGCACGAAAACATTGATTGCGTGTGTGTTTCAAAGTTTTCCTGGTGATTACTTTATATCAGCTCACCAGGTGTTCTATTCTAACCGTGGCGCACCTGTTTCCTTTTCAGGATGGCCCCACGATGGCAGCCAGTTAGGGTTCCGAGAGTCGAGCATGATGACAGCCCACCGAGCGACGAGGCCTCGGTGCAGGGCCCTTTGTCAGCAGTGGCACCGGTAGTACCTATACCCGCTGAGCCAGCCGCTGACGATGCACGTCGCCTTAGTGCACTGCATGAGTTCCAGCGCCAGCGACCGCCCAGGTTCCGCGGGGAGACGGACCCTGAGGCCGCCGAGGACTGGCTGGAGGCAGTTGTGCAAGTTGTCAGATTATTGAGGACACCAACAGACCTCATGGTGATCCTCGCAGAGAGCCTCCTGCACGCGGCAGCAGGCAGATGGTGGAGCTTGATGCTCCAGGTGCACGACGAGGCGTCTCTCCTATGGACAGACTTTGAAAGCAACTTCCGCTCCGAGTTCGTCCCAGCCACCCTCCGAGCGGTGCGCATCCAGGAGCTACTACAGCTGTGGCAGGGCAGCATGTCAGTGGCCCAGTACTCGGTGAGATTTACTGATCTCTCGCGCTACTCCACAGATATGGTACGGGACCCGTTCTTCCGGGCCCGGACCTTCGAGCAGGGACTGAGGCATGAGATCAGGGCTTCGATGATCTCCCTCAACATTCTGACTCAGGCAGGGGTGTTGGAGCGAGCCCTCTTAGTGGAGAGTTTCCTTGCTGAGCAGTCTCCAGCAGCAGGACCCACCACTTACCGGCATGCGGCAGAGTCTTCTGCAGTGGGCAGTAGACGGATGACGCAGGGGTCCAAGAGGACTGGACCTACAGGTGGTCGATAGCATGACTCTGGATCGTTTGCGCGAGGCACTCAGGGTGGGCAACGACTTGCCATGAGAGGGAAGTGTTACTCCTGCGGCGGGGTTGGTCACATGGCTCGTGACTGTCCGACCCGCCATACGAATGACCAGCAGATGAACGAAGGACCCCCCAGGAAGAGGCAGAGGTTCGATCAGGGCGGGCCGCAAGGAGCAGGCGGCCATGGCAGGGGAGCTGGCCATGCAGCTGGAGGTGGACGATGCTTCGGGGTGTTGCCACCACCACCACCAGGAGGTCCACCCCGCCCACAGGGGACAGGAGGACATGGGGGAGCTCAGCTTCAGGCGGCTGAGGCCTACGATCATGGAGCTCCGGGAGCAGATGGACAGGAGCGGGACTAGCTCCAGACCTGGAGGCTATTGTTGATGTATGTTTGTAGATACCTTGTGTCTTTGTACTTGAGCTGCAGTAATAAAAGACACCTTTTCTTGTGGAATTTACTTCCCTGTCCTCTCTTGTTTTGTTACTAAGAGGTTCTGGTTTAGACCGTTGACTTGACCCTCACTTGAGAAGTACCTACTGGAGGAGACCCAGTTACCACACACTGATGCCGACAGTGTGACTCAACCCTTAGAGGCGAGAGTAACGGTTGGATCTCTTGTAGTAGCGTCGAGGCCTTACGACGTCATCCTTGGTATGGGTTAGTATCATCCATATCGGTATTTACAGTATTAGGCAAAGAACGTGGTTCATCCAGGGGATGAGACCGGATTTCCCTTATCGGCAAGGAAGAAATCATAGCAGCTCTTGAGGGACCAGAGGTGGTCCGGGCCACGACAGAGATGGTCCAGGTCATCAAGGAGTGGATGAGGACAGCTCCGAGCCGACAGAAGTCATACGCTGACAGGAGGCGGAGGCCACTAGAGTTCGAGGATGGCGACCACGTCTTCTTGTGGGTCTCACCTCGATGTGGTATTCGGAGATTTGGCCGAGGCGGCAAGTTATCTCCGCGCTTCATCGGACCCTTCCAGGTCCTCAGTAGGATTGGCGAGGTGGCTTATCGCCTGGCTCTACCACCTCAGTTGCACCGGGTGCACGACGTCTTCCACGTATCTCAGCTGAGGAGATACGTGCACGACCCGACGCACATCATTTACCATGGGGAGCTTGACGTTGACAATGGGGCGACTTTTACGGAGGTCCCGGTGGAGATAGAGGATCGACAGGAGCGGTCCCTACGTGGGCGAACAATTCCTCTTGTGCGCATCAGATGGCAGCACAGGAACCTCCAGGAGAGCACATGGGAGCGGGAGGCTCAGTTGCGTGCTCAGTACCCTCATTTGTTTCCCTAGTTTTGATGTATCTTTACGGGGACGTAAAGCCCTCAGGTGGGAGTAATGTAAAGACCCGTAAAATTCGAGGAAAATTTTTTTTTAATTTTCTTTGGAATTTTACAAGAACGCGGTTTCTGACGGTACCGGATTCCGAGGCCCGGAGTGCCCGGAATCAATTTCCGAAGTTTTGCTCGGGTACGTTCAGTGAACGAACGAGTGGGAATTTCTAACTTTTGATCCGGTGCTCGGAATTGAAATCCGAGGACACCGATGAACTCGCAGTGCCAATATTCACTTAAGGAGACCTTTTCCGAGGTTTCTTTTTTTGCGGAATGAAAGTTAGTTTTGGGAGAAATTATAAGAAGTTAAATAAAAATGTGGAAACACTTTTTATTTTTAACTTTTTGGTTAACTCCTCTCAAAGGAAGTTAGGGGTGGGACCCACACCCACTTAACCTCCCTTGAGAGGATTAAGTGTGGTGGGGCCCACACAAACCCTAACTTTTCATCTTCTCTTTTTAAAACTACCAATAACCCCTCTTTAATTAACTTGTCAACTTGGTTAATTAATGGAGTTGAATTGTTTGAATTTCAAACCTTTGAAATTCAAATTGAAAATTGTGTGAATAAAATAAGCCTTAGCTTATTTTATTTGGGTTGGTCTCCTTAGCCATCTTGAGAGGTTTTGAATAATTCTCTCCTTCTTCTTCAAACTTCGACGAAGAACACCACGTTCTCGGGAACCGTCTTCCGTAACGCCATACCCGCGACACTGACGACGTCACCTTCCGCTTCATCTCTTCCACGATAGTTTTCCGCGACGAAATCGCCGTCAAAGAGCTTCGAATCCTCGCTTCACGACATCGACATCCTTTTCCGCGACGCCGACCACCGCGACGCTCGTCTTCCGCGGGTCGTTGATGAACATCGTTCTTGAAACCGAGGTAGGGGTTTGTTGTTGATTATTTATTTACTCACGTTCTTGGTTCTAGCATGACAATCTTGTGGATAAATATTTAAGTGTTATCGTCTAACGAGAGGGGGGTCGGACCGCACGAACACGGCCGAATCCTCCCTCCTTTGTTCTTGAATATTATTATTTTTCTTGTGGATGAACGAGATGGCGTGGTACCGTCGCACCACGCGGAAATCACACGGAAAATATTGCGCGGCACCGTCGCGCCGCGCCGTGGAAAGATTATCATGAACGCGACGTCGTCGCACCGCGTCGAAGGAAACCGAAGGCGCCGTGGCCAGAGCGGGGCCGCGGCGGAGGGGCGCGATGCCGTCGCACCACGCCGGACGACGAAGACCGCGACCGGTTCCGGGCCGCGGTGGAAACGGGAAGACCGGCGTCCAGCCGGGCCGCCGGTGTCGGAAGCCGGAAGGGGACCGGCTTTGCCGGTCCTGTTGAAGAAGAACCGGCCGGCCAGGTCGGGCCGGCCGGAAGGGGAAAAACTGGGGGAATTTAATTCCCCCAGCCAACTTAAATGGCCCCCCATTAAGAGGGGGGGCAGGTTTCACAAAGGGGGGGCAGGCGGCCCCCCCGTTTTTCTCAAAAGCAGGCCCCCACGTGGGGGGGCCGTTGATCAAAGGCGCGGCTTTCAGCCGCGCCGCCAGCAGAGATGGGCGGGGGCCTTGCCCCCCGCGCGTGGCACCCAAGCGGCACCCAGGCCACGCCGCCGCCGGCCGGGCCGCGCCACCGGCCGGGCCGGGTTGGACCCGGGTCGGGTCGACCCAGGGGGGGTCGGGCCAGGTCGACCCGGACCCCCCATTTTCGAATCGACTTTGGTCTTTTGCCCATAAATTGAGCTACGGACCTCCGTTTGACGAACCGTCAGCGGCGATACGGTCCTTGGATCGAGACGGTCGATTCGGTATATCGCACTCAAAGTTTCCGAATACTTTAAGTTCGGCCGGGTTGGTTCGTACACGAAACCAATCGGGCCCTCAGAGCGGAAACGCTCATATCTTGAGCTACGGACGTCCGATTGACGTGCCGTCAGCTTTGTTGAGTTCCTCTTAGTGAGATGGATCTCTTGGCTCACTCCGCTCGAGGTTTGGATGCCGTCGGAGTGCGGTCGGGTTGGTTCTCTCACGAAACCAACCGGGCCCCTGGAACGAAAAAGCCAATAACTCACAGACCGGGCGTCCGATTGACGCGCCGTCTGTCTTGTTGTTTTCCTCTTGATGAGATGGAACTTTTGGCATCCTCCGCCCGAGTTTTGGATGCAGATGGATAGTGGCCGGGTTGGATCGCACCGAAATCCAACCGGGCCCCTAGAACGGAAAAGCTGATATCTTTCAGACCAGACGTCCGTTGACGAACCGTCAGTGGCGTTGGTGATCACGTTGAGAAACGGTCCCTATGAGTATACCCTTTGAGTTTTCGGGGTATAGTTGAGTTACGGCCGGATTGGTTCGCACACGAAACCAACCGGGCCCCTGGAACGAAAAGGCTAGTAACTCACAGACCGGGCGTCCGATTGACGTGTCGTCTGTTGCATTGAGACCCCTATGATGAGACGGTCCTTTGATATTCTTCTTCTTGGCACTTTGAGATACTTGGAGTATCGAACAGTAGCTCGTGGAGCGGACCCTCCCGGAGACGAGCGTGCGGAGTACGGAGACTGTGTAGCTGACTGAGACCCGACGACTGCTGATCGGATGACCCGGTGTGTTACAGAGGTGCGCTTGGTTGTAGCGGCACAGGGGTGCGCTTGGCTGTAGCGTCATACCCACGACAGAGGTGCGCTTGGTTGTAGAGGCACATGGGAGCGCTTGGTTGTAGCGGCAGACCCACGACAGAGGTGCGCTTGGTTGTAGCGGCACATTGGAGCGCTTGGTTGTAGCGGCAGACCCACGACAGAGGTGCGCTTGGTTGTAACGGCACATTGGAGCGCTTGGTTGTAGCAGCTGGCCTGCGGTACTCGTCAGGAGGAGCACCTCAGCAGTCTTAGGTTAGTGAGCAGTACCTCGGAGTTGTGACAGGACCACTGTACACTCCAGAGACGGAGCTTTTCAGCAGTTACAGTTTCGATAATGAAAATCCTGGTTTGAGCTGAGACATTTGACCTTTGTGTTTACCTCATGATTGAGATGGGTCACTTGATAACTTAGGTATATGTATGGGCATATACCTGAGTAGTGGTTATCCGTTGATTTCATGATCCTTGTGTTTCCTCATGATTGAGATGGGTTACTTGATAACTTAGGTATATGTATGGGCATATACCTAAGTAGAGGTTATCTGTTGAGATCTTCTTTGTGGTTATCCTTGTTGGTTTAGTGAGACTTTGAGGGTCTCGGGATCCCTACTGAGTATCGTTATACTCACCCCTGCACGGGCTATGCCCGCACCTCGTTGTGTTGGTTGCAGACGACGGGCAATGCTGACAGAGGCCAAGTGCTCGAGGACTGGACAGTACCTGGAGGTGGACTATTACGACGAGATGGTACCCGGAGGAGGACCTCACGACGAGACGGTACCCAGAGGTGGACGTGACGAGGAGGCGGTACCCGGAGGTGGGCCACTGGGCGGGACATACTCGGAGCGGATGGCGGGACCCGAGGAGCAGAGGAGCTATCTGTACCCACCCTTCAGGTGGGATTTCCAGTGGACAGCTCGGCGTACCAGCTTTACTTTTCAGTTGCTGTTTTCCCTTTCGAGTTGTACATTACAGTTGGGCTTGTATTTCCGGCACCTTTTTACTTTCTGCACTTACTGTTGTATTTAGTGTTTACTTCTTCCGCTTGTACTCTGTGTGATTGTTTACTTTACAAAGGCAATGCCTTCCCTTTTACCGGGATTTACGCCTTGGTAATAGTCTCCAGCCCCTGGCCTATGGAAGGCGGGCTTGGGGTAGTCACGGCACGGGCCCTAAGGACGGGTCATGACAAATTATATAGTTATTTATTTAAAAATATGGTTTCTTCTATATAATCCAACCACCATTCACAATCATTAACAAATTCTAAAAATTGATATTGTACTTTATATGGTAAAGTCTTGTACAGGGTTAGAAAACATAAAATAATATGATCATCATAGCCTAAATCCAAAAGGAATTAGCACTAGCACCAATTATTTCCACCATGTTACATATTGAGTAAGTTTAGAGGGTGTTAATAGGCCTTCTTAATATTTATTAAAATTTAAAAAAAAAGTCATCAATATTAAATTATTGTATTAAAAACATAGTTGGTCTGTTAATAATAAATGGATAATGAAACTAAGATATATATCAAAAATTTAAAATAATGAACACCATATTTTTTCAGCAGTTCTGATCAATTGATCATATATCAACTCTTTAAACCCGTCTAACTCAACAAGTAGATTGGTACTCAATATAATAAACTCAATTTTTAATATTTTTATGACTATATCAAGGATCAAAATTTTTATCACATATATCCACAAACTATAAAACATTATTTATTCCTTTATATGGAACAATAACATCCAAAAGTGCCTAAATTTTTTTAGGAGTCACAAATTAATAGGGCATAACTTTTTCTTCATAGGTATAAACACAAAACATTATTTTCGAATTTGAAAATCATAATCTAATGATTGGATCATAAATAAAAAGTAAAAAGATATAATGTCTATTACTAGAAAAAGGAATAGGGTATCATGGACGATGTATCTTTGGGTAGCTTCAATCACTTTGGTTAAAAAAGGAAAAAACATTAAAGATCAATTATGCTCATAATAGGAATAGAAGTCATTGTAGTATAGTTCTAGTATAATTTTATATCTCATATTAATAATATTGATCACTCATATTTTGATAATAACCATTTTTTATTGAGATTTCATAATCAAAATCACAATAAAAAAATTTATTTCAAAACCTCCATGATATTCTTGACCATGAGGATGTTTCCTGAGAACAAATCACATCATCCCATTGTTAGAGATAATATAATCATTTAAATATAATTACCTATATAAGTAAATAGCATTCATTATTTAAAAAACTATTCCCATGTTATTACTTCATTATAAAATTTAAAAACACATGAAATTTCATTATTATCATATACATATATATATATATTAAAAATTAATAAAATAATTATAATTAACCATATAATGTTTTAGAAAATAAAATTAGTAAACCAAAAAGAAAATAGATTATTGTAAGAATTATTTTAAAACAAAGTAATTTTGTAGGTATCATTTCTATATTTAAATAATAATTAACTTAATTTTTTAGAAGAATCACATTCATAATATATGTATACATGATTTTCTATAAGAATCAATTCAATTTGGATTCTGTAAATAACATTTTCATTTTCATCATAAGTCTTTTTATAGTAAGGGTAAGTATTTTAGATATCAAAAATAACATTAAATTTATATCTTAAGACTTCAATGAAGCTTCCTAAGTCTTTAAAAAAAACATAAGACTTTATCAAAAAAATAAATACTTTATGAAACATTTCTATTGACTTTTAATGAAATCATATAACTTTAAAGAATTTCAAATGAATTTGGAAAGTTTATATGAAATTTAAGTATTTAAAATTACATTGAAAAATTTCATATGACTTTGAATAGTTTAATATAATTTTTAATATTTTTTTATGAATTTTAATAATTTCATATGACATAGAATAATTTTTTTATGAAATTATCCATTGTAAAAAAATAATAAGATTTCATTGAAAAGTAAAAATATTTAAAATGTGGCTCTCTGATATATTAAAAATTTCCTTGAATTTATTTAATATCTAAAATATTTTTATTTACATGAATGAATAAGTTTATATTCAGTTACATAAAAAAATAATTTTTTATTTTGTAACACACAACATCGATCTAAGCTTATATTACACGCAACACTGAGTTTAAATGAACCATCACATTTTATAAAAAATATTATTATGATAACTGTCACCTAGACATTGGAATAGTGGATATGACTATGATTAAATAAATTATAAAAAAAATTTATAAATTCATATAAAATTAATTCTTTGGTGACCAATTAATTATAAAATAAAATAAAACCATTTTTAAAATAAAACAATATCTTTCTATTAAAAATTATTTTTATGCACACAAGTATGATTCATGTAAATAAATTAACTAAATCATGTTTTGTTGATTATTTTTATGAAATTTATATTCTATATATTCAACCAAATATTTAACATTCAATTTTTTTTCTTTTCTATATAAGAAATAAGAATAAATCCAATTTTACTTCTAAAAACTATATTTTTCTACGAAGCATTTTTGTCACCTTTTGTGAGCATATAATAAAATTGATTTTTCTAATTTTTAGAAAATTAATTTGATAAAATAGATAAAATTTGTGAACTTATAATGTCACAATTATATTTGGGTGAAGTTTTATAATTTTTTTGAAAAGTTTAATTTTTTTGGATATTGAAAAATACAGAATTTTAATTAAAAATAATATTTTTGTTAAAATTATTTATAATGTTAAATTATATTTTGAATTTGTTTTATAGAAAAATTAGTTCATTTTTATATAAATTTATCCAATTTAGGTAATTTTAATTAGTTTCATTCTATGTTTTGATATAAAAATGTTTTTAACTTTTGAATTTTTCTCATTAAAAACCAGCTTTCTCATAGTGTCCATGGGATTAATTTTAAATTGAAATTTTCCAATTATGTGAATGGAATTTTGAAAATTGTATTAAATATTTTTCAATAAAAATAATTTATAATTTCTTATAAGTTAATATTAATTTTTTAACAAAATTAATATTTAATGCAGTAAACATTAATTATAGTAGTTAAGGTAAAGATGAGTTAACCCAGAGGTCAAACTAAAATGATAAGGGTAAAAAATGATGTATACACATTTATAAAAACTATTTTATCGATATATTTATGAAATTATATATTTAATATTTTATAATGTCAATATTTTTAGACTTTTTACTTATGGAAAACATGGGATCACTTGTTTCTATTTGAAATTACCAGGTGTGTCATCTCACCCACATATAAATTTTCACCCCCTCTCCTCTCTTATTCACACCATAAAAGATTTTTTTTTTCAAAATATCTTCCAAATAAATTCCCAAAAAACCGAATATAATCCTAAAATATTTATTTTAGATCAAAATCCATCCTAGGAAGGACTTAGTGCAAACCTAAGAACGATACATAAAGAAGAGGTAATGTTTTTTCAATGAGCGTCTTGATATTTTTTATTTCTCAACTTACTTAAATTATTTTAAAACACTATTATATAATAAAATAAATATATTCCATATAATATTATGTTTCTAAACCAAGTTCATGACATACAACCAACATTAATTCAATCAAATTGGAAATAAAATTGTCATTCCTATGTAAATTGAATTACTGCCTCGTGAACTGATGTCATTCATTTTTCCACTACCAACTATAAGATTTATAAATAATTAAAGATTTATTGTTTCAATATGATATTTATAATATTATTATGACTATGGAAATATTATATCCCACATACCTTTTTTATTTCTATTTTGTGTGAATACAATGAAGTCACTCACGTGTATAGAGGACTCGCTCCTCACGAAGTGATGTTATCTGTTAATGCTTTACATGGAAAGTGATAAGGATAGTGTTAGTGATTATATGTTATATAGATGACATAATTATTATATTATTTAAATATTTTTCATTATTAAAATATAATATATATCATTTTATCTCTTAACTTTTCACTCAATGAATGATGATAAAGCCTCCCGTGTATATCTGGACTACCGTCTTTACAAAGCAATGTGACTCTATTTTCATCACCACAAAAAATGTATGATATGTATTAATATATTTAAAGAAATAATATATTTTTTATGATATTGTTATTATTTTTTAAAGGTATTATATTACTTACCTCATTTTCATAATGAAAATTCAAAAATGGATATGTTACTCATACATATGTAAATCCTACCATCTCCATGATCATAACATATATCATTTTTCAAAACTATATTTAATTACTTTCATTAAAATCATATTTGATGTATAAATACTATAATTTTTTCATTATTATTAATCTATAAGTGATGTAACCATGACTGAAGTAAGAGAACTGAAAATAAGAATTCAAAACTTATACAAAAAGCAAAGTGGTTATTATCTAAAATGTGATTGTAACAAAGAATTGTTATCCAACAGTTAAAAAAAGGAACTAAGTAAATCATATATGTTATGATATATATGATTATGGTTATTAATAAATTTATAACCACTACTAGAAATCCTACCTATATCAATGAATCTATAACAACGGTTTGTAAAAACCATTGGTTTGGGTCCCCTTTTCCAATGGTTTTCCCAAACCCCTAGGAAAATACCACTTTAAGACCAATTTTCCCAACGGTTTGGAAAAACCGCAGGGAAAGGGTATGGATTTCCCTACTCTTTTTCCAACCATTGGGAAAATCCCAATTTGTTACAAATTTTCCCAACGGTTTGGAAAACCCATTGGGAAAGGGTATGGATTTCCCAATGGTTTTTCCAAACCTTTGGTAAAATCCCACTTTTGGACCAATTTTCCCAATGGTTGGGTAAAACCGTTGGAAAAAGGTATGTCTTTACCAACGGTTTTTCCAAAAAGTTGGGAAAAGCCCACTTTGGTACCACTTTTCCCAATAGTTTGGGAAAACTATAGGGAAAGGGTATGGATTTCCCAACAGTTTTTCCAAACCATTCGGAAAATCCCAATTTGGTACCAATTTTCCCAATGGTTTAGTAAAACCATTGGGAAAGGGTGGGTACCTATCCAAACATTTTTTAGAAAAATTGGGATAGGTACCCTTATTTTTTATGAATTCTTTTGTCGAATATTGTCAAATAAATCAATATATAAATTACATATAAATATATATATATATATATCCAAATATATTCAGAAAGTTAATTGTAAGATAGTGGTAATGTCTTTGATATATAACACACAGGATGTGAGTTCAAACCTTCGTTGTAACTTTTTAAAAAAAATATACCTATAACAATGGTTTGCGCAGAAGTTGGGTGATTTGGTGTGGATATAGACCTATCCCAATGTTTTAGGGAAAACCATTGGGAAATAAATATCCATTTGGTTTGAAAACCATTGTTATAGGTCTATACCAAAGGTTTTCAAACGGTTGGGTCAGGTCTATCCCCATGCCAAATCTCCCAACGGCTTCCAAAACCATTGGTATATGCTAAACCAATGGTTTGGGGACCTATACCAATGGTTCCAAACTATTGGTATAGTTAATTTCTCCATTAATTAACAATCTTATATTTATTATAAATAATTTCTTAATGAGTGTGAAAGAACTCGAGACTTTCACTAAGGTGATTTCTAGTCCCTCTTTTACTAATTAGAGATATGTGAAAATTCGCCACTCATTTATTTTTTGTGGTCTATATACTTTTTATTTGACTTTTTATAACATTAATCCCATTATTTTCATGATATTTAATGTTTCATTTGATGTTGTTCTTTATTGGGTCTTATGATTCAAAATATTGATAAATCAGTAAGGTATTTTCATCTCACTTTTTAATTTGACGAGACACATGTCATATTTACCACATATTTCTTTTATGTGGTGTGTATACTTACCATGAATGTATTTTATAATAAATATATGAATATTTATTGGTATTTAAAAATTCATTTTATGATCACCCTTTCATGTGGTTTTCTATTAAAATGTTAATAAAGTGATGAGGGATTTTTTTTTCTCAATTTTCTTTCTTTGAGAAATTTTTCATTATATGCACATAAATTATTTTATTAGGTGTATATAAAGCCTATTTGACATTAAATATAATGAATTTAATTATCCTCATGATATTTTATGTTTATTTTAATTATATTTTTTCATGCATCTTACTTTTCATAATTACCAAAGTGGTAAATATTTTATGTTACATTCTCATCATTCATCGGGATTGTTTATGATTATGTTTTTTATGATAAAATATTGTCATTCATGTCTCAAGAAACCCATGAATTTTCTTATAATTTTTTATGTCACAAGAATACATGTTTCCCAATAATTTTCCTCCCTTTATGTACTCAAGATTTTAAAAATAAGTTTTTTTAAGAAAAATCATATTTTTGAATGAAAACCCTATTTTTTAAAGCCATTTTTTCTAAAAGAATCATAAATTTTTATATATTCTATTATTTTTTTAAAAAAAATAATTTACCTATGTTTGACTATTTAAAAAACTCAAAGGAATATTCCGGAAATTTTCTAAAAAATTTAATATTTATCTTTTTTTGAAAGAGCGGAAGAAATGTTGATTTTAACGTGTATAGTATGAACAAAACATCACATTGCCTTGACCATTATTTTATATTAATATTCATTTATATGTTTTCATGTTTATTTTCAAAGGAGATTATTTTTAAAATGTTTTATTATTTAAAATTTTATTTCCAATGAAATCCATTTTCCTTAAGAAATGTACAAAGTAATTTTTAAAAGTTAATTTCTTTCTAAGATGACATCTGTCAATGTTACCTATGATTTAATAAGGATATAAACCAAGGATATTACTATTACAATTTCCCAAAATGGTTTATTTTAAAAAAAAATATGAATCCTGTATATCATTCAAGGGTTTTACCATGATTTAATTATTATAAAACCCATTTATTTGTTATCGGTTATACTATAATGAAATGATTAAATGATTATGAAATCAGTCTGTATTACACAGGTTATGATATAAAAAATATTTTTGAAACTCATTTCATTTTTTGGGTTATGATATGATGATTTTTTATGAACTTTTGGCACACTTACATATGATTTTTGATTTTATGATGGGTGGGACCTTTATCTCCCTCCAGTGCATTGGGTAAAAAATCATATCTCGTGATGTTGATAGGAATGGAATGGGGAGTGAACACGGTTCAGTACGATAGTTTTGAAATAGGGATTGAACTAGGTTCAGTATGATAGGTCTAGAATATCAAGTGAACTCAATTCAGTACGATATGGATGGAATGGGGTGTAACCCTGGTTCAGTACGATACTTTGTCTGGTATGATGTTCTTGTGAGTGAACCATGAGTACTATTATGGTATTTGGAGTGAACCCATTCCAATATGATTGCTTTTGAAGTGATCCTTAACTAATATGGAAATGATTTTCTATGATTATGTGTACATCACAATTCTATGTCATATGCTAATGATATACTCTTAGGGGTCACGCTCTTATAGTCCCTTATGATTAATTTCTTATGAACTTACAATTACTCTTCCATGACTCAATATTATTGGCTTGTATGTGTAGGTTATGGTTTTTAAATGCTATGATAATATTCTCATTCCCTTATGAACTTTTTATACTTATATATCTCCCTTGATTACCCTTACTAAGAATCTAAGCTCGCCTTTTCTAATGTTTCCTTTCTCCAGGTTATGAAGAAAGTTTTTTATGGAAGGGAACTAAATGGGAATATAATTATAGTATACATTTAAGATATTTCAATAATTAAAAAGATTGTGTAATGAGTTTCCAAAGTCACCAAACTATTATGGTCCTCGGGCATGTATTTTTCTATTGTAATGAATATTAATCTAAAAAGATACAATATCCATTTATGAGAATCCTAGGTCATTTTAGATGGTATCAGGGGAAAGGTTTAGTTATCCTTTGGAAACTATGATGATAAAAAATTATTGAGATCCTAAGGAATATTTCAAATGATTTTTCTAGTGATGTCTATAAGGATAATATGACATGTTAGGGTTGATTTAATTTATTTTGTTCGAAATAATCTGGTTTTGTTGACTTTCACAAAAACCAAATACTAAATACTTTCAAAATTGACAAAAATGAGTTTTTAAAACAAATACTATATCATTAAATTATATAATATAAGTTTTAGCTAAAGGACTTATATAATGATGGATATTTTATTAATGAACCACTTGAGGTTCTCTTGGCATTTTATAGAATGTTTATTAACCATGTAATATAAAAATACAAGAAGACATTGTAAAAGTTAAACTATTTAACTAAGAATTAAATCTACAATATAAGTTCAATATGGTGACCTAAACTTTTCAAAAACCAATTGGTTGAGAATATTTCGACCCATACCCACCTTATCCACGAAATAAATCCATTTGGATCCATTATAAACCAAAAATTATTTTATAATAAAATAATATTTCAAGTTTTTCCTAAAGTGACCCTCACCACTCTTATAAAAGGGTACTTCCCCTTCTTTCAAATTCACACCTACAAATCAATTTGTCTCGGACAAACCATGCTCAAATATCCTCCCAACTTCCGTCACTTCAACCTATAGGCATTAATTTCATCATAAATCAAACCTAAGGACCCCTTTTGATCAAATCAAAAGGAAGCACCCAAAGAGGATGTAATAATTTCTTCACCTCTTTCAAAGTTCTTTTCTTCTTCCACTTCCTATTTATTTTTTTTCCATAATAAAATAGTAACTCCAATACCTTCTACATACTATTTTGTAATTATAAATATGTTAGAACCATATTCATTATTCTACCTACCCTATGAATGACAAAGTCACCATACATGTGTACGTACGGCTTACCGTCTCCACGTCATGGTGTAGTTTGTTATTCAACACTTCATTATTTGAATGGGTATAATAATTAGTATAATTGATGTAAATAACAAAAATACTATTTTAATTATTATGTATATATGATGTACCATCCAATTACATAAGATTTCACCTTGAATAGAATGATATTGTCGCTCGTGGGTACGTACAGATTACCATCTCCACGAACACGATGAGATTCATTCCCCATTGTAACCATTCAAGAATAATTTTCATTTTTTGATTTAAAATAATGTTTAAGAACTTAATATAATTATTTAAATGAATCAAATATATCCTATCCATAACAAACATGACTTACATAACAAAACATATAAAGTAAAATGAATCAGTTAACACCTGAAACAATGATACTACAGAAATATTATTAACAAAGAAATATTAGAAATTCATATATGATGTCATATTTATGTTTGTAGTTCTTTTATAATTTAATAAAAATTATTTAACTATTATACATGAGTTTAAATTACCCTTGACTAAGGAAAATTACAAGGTAATGGATAATTTTACATTCTCTTTATTATTAGAGGTTGTTTATAAGTAAGAATCTACTAGGAATTATTTATCATACTCATCCATGTTTCTTAAAAATGTATTTCAAAACATTTTTACTATTTCCTAAAAGATAGGTCAAAGTTATTTATACACTTGTTTGAATTTTTATAAATTTTTTTGAAAGTAATCTTACTGTCGTTTTCCAAACAAGGTATTTTATGACCTATCTAAAAAATTAAGGTAAAAATGTTTTTTAACTTATACAGCAGGTGCAGATATTTGCCACCATTATAACACCTTCTAAGCTTCCCTTACAAGATTATGAAAATAATTTCAAAATAATTGTTTTCTTTTATAATTATGTGACTTTTAAATGATATCAAAATTGAAAGAGATATTTCTCTCAAATAGTTTTAATTTCATCTACGTCAACATCCTTTGATGGATTTTACACTTGTTTTAAGTTGATTTATAATGATACAGTCTTCCATATTTTATTGAAGGTTTTGTGATATATTATATTGTGGATTTGTTATTTTTATACCATTCATGGTTTATGGTTAAAGTATTAACATTTTGTATGCTAGTTTTAATACGAATGTTTATGTTATGTTTCAACCTTTTCATATGAGGAAGGCATTGGACTTAGTAAGATACAGGTGGAACTTTCTATATCTCCTCAATGCATCGGTAGGTCTCAGGAGACAAACTAGAATCTTGGCACAAGTCCTTGAAAAAATCTTTTTTGCAGTCCTGGCATGAGGCCTTGATTATGTGGTTATGATGTTCGGCATTATGAATTCCATCATTATGAAATTAGCTATTGATATTACATGTGACTATTCAACTAATAGAATATCCATGTGAATAAGTAAATGGAATTATTTTATTTATCTTTGAAATATTATTTTGAAGTTTAAGTTTAAAAGTATTGTGTTTTAGTCTTATACATTGCCTTAAATGTTTATGCTTATTTATGATAGTTTCCACTATATATGTATCCTTACTTAGCATCTGAGCTCCCCGCTTTTGGTATGTTTTCTTCTTCCCAGGATGTGAGGAATTATATTGTGATTAACCTGCAGGGATAGAGAAAAGGATATGAGTGTGTTCAAAGGGGACACAATGTTGTTGTCTTTTTATTTCATGATATAATGAAAAACTTATGTATGTATTCAGTACTTCCACAAATACTAAACTAATCAGTATTTTGAGAATTTATATCTTATGATCATAAAAATGTTATGTAACAATGCACCAACTCTATGTAACTATGGTCAGGCATTAATGTTGGTATCAGAGGAAGTTTAGTACAAACCTTGGAAACTAGAATTAGGAAATCTCTAATTTGAGAATATTACCCTAAGATAGACTTTGAGGATTAGTAAAGCAGAACTTCCTAGAATTTTGGTAATTTAGAGATTTTGTGAATTTTCAATGAAATACATCCATGTCTAGATATGAGAAGGTTTCAGCGGCTCTAGCAGATATGTACCTAGGAGTAAAACCTGAAAACGCTGCTTTGAGCTAGACTCAAATGGAAATTGCTGCATGACAACAGGTCTTGCTCCACTCTTGGTTATGACACTCCTGGGAGATATGCTTAGGATAATTCACATTTTTCTTTAAAATCCTTTATTAATTGTTTATGAGTAAATACTTCCTCAAAAAAAACATTTTTTTATGATTATGGATTATAAGAATAAATTGTTCAATTTATGTTAGGTATTTTACTAGTTTGGAATTGTGTATTATGATTCATAAACTAATCTAGTGTATGCCATTGTTTAGAAATGGCGCCTAGGGGAACGAATGGAAACTATATCAACGCATGTAATCCATGTATGGATTTCCCTACTAATCAAGATAATTATAGTGGATCTAGCGATGCAACTAGTTCTGAACACCTTATAACCATACTAGAAAAACTCACTCAGGTTATGAAAAATAACCTTAACCGTATGGAGAACCCTGATCCACAACACGGAGGATCAATATTATACTGCTTCGTGAGGAAACAACCACCAACATTAAATGGGACTACAAATCCATTTTTAGTTGAGAAATGGATAAGTTCCTTAGAGAAAATATTCCATGCTTTGCGGGAGTAGTGAAAGGGAAAATGTTTTCATGGAAAATTATCGCCTCATAGGAGATACAGGTCAATAGTACTCATTAATTAAAAACATAAAGGAGGATGGATAAGTATCAAATATGGAATGGAGGGAGTTTAAAGAGAACTTCTTAGAAAATTACATTCCTCGTGAACATCAAGCGGATATAGAAAGGAAATTTCTAAGTCTGAGGCAAAAGGAGGATGATAATGTCGCAATGTATGAGGATAACATTACAAGGTTAGCAAGGCTTGCTACAAATTATATATGTAACCCAAGAAGTAATATTTATTGATTCCTTGATGGGTTAAAACCATTTCTTCATCAAGAATTAGTCTCACAATCTTTCTCATTGTATGAAGATATAGTCTCGTGTGCTATCAAGACAGAAAAGGAATTCTCTAAGTCTTACAACTTTAAAGTAAAGTAAGAGAAGAATAGATCTACTAAAAATTCTAGAAATGAAAATAAGAGGAAGAAGGGAAAGGATTAATTTCCATCCTATAGTAAATGTGGGAAGAAACACCCTGGTACTTTCCTGAAGGTAAAGGGTGTCTATTACAAGTGTGGTGAAAAGGCCACCAAGCATATGATCCCATGGTAAAGAAAGAGGATGTCAGTGTTGAATGATATAATTGTAGATAAATGGGGAATTATGAAAATTAATTTCCTAAGAGCCAAGGAAACATACCTCATAAAAGTCTAAGGGAGCAAGGAAAAGCTTATGCGATCACGACAACTAAGGTTGAAGTTCCGAGTGACATGGTGGTAGGTACATTAATCGTTTCCTCAAATTTATCCCATGATTTATTTTATTCTATATCATCACATTATTTTGTATCTTCCCAATTTTCCATGAAAAACAGATATTTCTAATTTGATTAAACAATGGATTTTTTTGTCAAAACTCTTAAGGTAAGTATCATTGCAAGAAATTTTTGTGAATCAGCTAACATTATGGAATATAAACATGCTTTATCTACTGATCTCATCGTCATACCCATGATTGAATTTGATATAATCCTCAGTATGCATTATCTTTAGGACTATGATGCAAAAAAATTATAAGAAGAAGGAGGTTACAATTTTTTATTATGATAAGTAATCCTTTATCTTTAGAGCAGAAACATCACCATCTGATTCTCATATAGATCCACCCCCAATAGCTCTAATAAATTCAATTATTAGGAAGGAAGATGGTTAAATAACTATGGGTGAGGAAAGTAATGTTCAAATAGAGTATGTACCTATTGTGAAATAATATGTTGATGTGTTTACAGAGGATTTACCTGGACATCCCCCAGAACAAGAAATTGAGTTTTCCATTGACTTAATTCCTAGTTCAAGGCCTATATCAAAGACCCCTTATAGAATGGACACTGTGGAATTAGTAGAATTAAAGAAAAACTAGAGTAATTGATTAATAAAGGATTTATTCTCCCTAGTGTTTCTCTATGTAGAGCCCCTGTTCTTTTTGTTAAGAAGAATAATGGATCTATGAGGTTTTGCGTTGAATATAAGTAGTTCAAAGATATAATATTAAAGAACAAGTATACCCTACCTCTCATTGATGATTTATTTGATCATATTCATGGAGATAAATATTTTTCAAAGATTGACCTTTGATCTGGATATCATCAGTTGTGCATGAAAAAGGAAGACATTCCAAAGACTGTGTTTCGTACCAGGTATAGGCATTATGAGTTTACAGTAATGAATTTTTGGTTGACAAAACACCCTCTTATTTCATGGATATAAATAATAGAGTTTTCAAGGAATATATTGATGACTTTGTAGTGGTATTTATTGATAATATCTTGGTATAATTGAAAATCTATGAAGATCATTAAAATCACTTTGGCACTATTCAAAAAACTCTTAGAAGAAATGAATTATATGGGAAGTTTAGAAAGTGTGAATTCTAGAATTAGGAGATTTCTTTTCTTGGCCATATTATCTCTAAGGATGGAATCTATATTGATCCTTCAAAGACAATGGGAATCCAAGAATGGCCAGCACCAACAAGTATAACTGAGGTACGTAGATTTATTGGTTTAGAAGGTTTCTATCAGGTGTTTCATCCAGAATTTTACTCGATTGGATAACCCATTAACCAAGATCACACATAAAGGGGTTAAATATTTTTGGACAAAGGAGTGTGAAGAATGTTTTGAAGACCTGAAGAGAATATTAGTCAATGCTTCTATCTTGAACCAACCATCAGGGAATGATGGGTCTGTTTTTTATAGTGATGCTTCAAAGAAAGGATTGAGTTTTGTCCTTATGCAAAATGATAGGGTTATTTCTTATGAATCACGGTAGATAAAAATTCATGAACAAAACTATCCCACTCATGATATTGAGTTATCAGCTATAATATTTTCAATGAAGATATGGAGACATTTTCTCTATGGTGAAAAATATGAGATTTATACAAATCACGATAGTTTGAATTATATTTTCTCACAAAAAGAACTCAACATGAGGCAAAAGAGATGACTTGAACTACTCAAGGATTAAAAATACACAACACACTACCACCTGGGGAAGGCAAATAAGGTGGTAGATGCTTTGATCAAAAAATATCATGGAGCTCTAAACAAGACGAGAGTTTAAAAGGATCCTATGTTCATGGATATAGTAAATATAGATATGGGAATAATAATGGAAGTTGAAACATCAATACTTTTTAAAATGGTTTCCAAACCATATTTTCCAGAAAGGATAAAAAGTTATCAAACTGATGATGACGAGTATCAAAAGAAAATTAAAGTTGTGAATGATGAGAGATTGATTGACTTTGAATATGAAGATAGAATTTTGAAATTTGGTAAGAGACTTTGTGTTCCTGACATACCTAATCTAAAAAAATAATTGTTGGATGATGCTCATAGACCGAATTTCTCTATACACCCTGGTAGAACTAAGATGTATAGATATTTAAAAGAACATTTTTTGTGGGACAACATGAAGATGGATATTTCTAATTATGTGTGAAGATGTATGGTTTGTCAATAGGTGAAGGCTGGAAGAAAACATCCTATAGGATTCATGCAACCTCTTCCCATACCTAAGTGGAAATGGGATGATATTACGATGTACTTTGTCATGGGGTTACCAAAGACTCCTAGAAGGAATAATGCAATATGGGTCATTGATGATCATCTTACCAAGTCAGAACATTTTATTTCTATAAGATAAGATTTACCACTTGAACATTTAGTGAGACTATATATTAATGAAGTTATAAGACTTCATGGTGTACCCCTATCGATTGTTTCTGATCTTGATCCACATTTTACATCAAGATTCTGGAAAAGTCTTCAAAAATCCATGTATACTGAACTTCATTTGAGCACTGCCTACCACCCTCAAGCTGATGGATTATTATAACAGAATATTAAAACCTTAGAAGACATGTTGAGATCATTCTCACTTGACTTTCAGGGTATGTGGGATCAATATTTACCTCCGATAGAATTTTTCTATAATAATAGCTTCCATTCAAGTATTCAGATGGCAACATATGAAGTGTTATTTGGAAAGAGATGTCGCACACCAACTTGTTGGGATGATGTTGGTTAAAGAAAACTCATGGGTCCATAAATTGTTGAGGAAACAATGGAAAAGGTGATTATTATCCAAACCCACATCAAAGCAGCTCAAAGTAGGCAAAAGAGATATACTGATATCTGAAGGAAGGATTTGGGATTTTAAGTAGGAGATCATGTTTTTTAAGGTATATCCATGGAAGGTTGTTATACAATTTGGTAAGAAGGGTAAATTAATTCTCAGGTACACTGGAACTTTTGAAATTCTAGAACAAATTGGAGTTGTAGTTTACCATTTGGCAATGCTGCAAAGTCTCTCCAAAGTTCACGATATGTTACACATATCACTATTGAAAAAATATATGCCCGACCCAACCCATGTACTCACCTATGAAGGAATAGAACTGGAACCTCATATATCTTATTTTGAAGAGCCTATCAAGATTCTTGATACCAAAGAACAAATTTTGAGAAACTGGATGACTCATCTAGTAAAAGTTCTATAGAGAAACCATAAGATGGAAGAGGCAACGTGGGAACCTGAGGAACTTATGATGAAGAACCACCCGAATCTTTTTAGGTAGTAGTATTCTAGAAATTTCAAGGAACAAATTATTTTAATGAGGTAAGAGTGTAACACCCCAAGCTTCCATGGTATGCCTCTCTTTGAATAATACAATAGCTTGTGTTGTACGCAATTTCAAGTTCTAGCACACCATGACCAATCAAACTAGCCTTTTAAATAGAAGTTATGAATAGTGATACCCACTTTTTGAAATTTTATAAATTTTATTTTTCTAAATGGACTTCATTTTTGGATTTTCAATATCAAAATTAACTTACGGTGAATTTTTGGTATTTTTCTGAAAACTTTCAATTTTTGATGAATAGTGAAAAACACGGTGTTATTGTTTAAAACCTAATTTTATGTAAATAATTAATAATTTTATTTAAATTTATTTTAAATTAAAAATAGATACC
The DNA here is from genome assembly GCA_963277665.1 of Viscum album. Classification (NCBI taxonomy): domain Eukaryota; kingdom Viridiplantae; phylum Streptophyta; class Magnoliopsida; order Santalales; family Viscaceae; genus Viscum; species Viscum album. The sequence continues at coordinate 1,480,294,842 of OY728136.1, forward strand.
CAATACCTATATTAGTTCAATGTAATTCATTGGAGTCATTTTATAATAAGATTATATGTATAAAATTTTATTGAACTTTTTAACGTCTTTTACCCACCTTCGAGACACATTTGCAAATTTGCATAAAACAAAATTTTACCACTTATATAAATTAAATTTAAAAAATACAAGAGACACTGTTGACATCAATACATAAAATTTGGTTCAATAGGATGAAAATAATTTTTGATTAATAGTAACTTTTGAATTTTATTTACCACACTTAAAAGTAAATAGGGTAATTAAAGGTAAAAATGATATTATAAATACCCCAAAACATGTCCTAATTCTATTGGATAAGTGTATTTTGACCAAAATCAACCCTAGGAATAAAATATGTTACTTTTTTATCCACTTTTTATTAGATTAGGACATTTATTATTATTTTATTTAAAAAGAGTTAAAAGTGTTAAATTCAAATTTTAATAACTAAAACACTTTTAATATAGGGTTATACATAAGATAAATTTAAATATAAATCTTCATTAGAAATATAAAAATCTTCCCTACATCATGTTATTTTATTTGTAATTTTTAAATATTAAATAATTAAATATATTTTTGACATAATGATAATGCATTAATTACCTTACTAATGAATGATTAAAATAATTGATATTATAAATATTAAAATAAATGTAAATTGATACTTATGATGCATTCCATGAATTTTCTAGGTTAATATGACATTTTAGGGTTGATTTTATGTATTTTTTTTAAGTAATCAAGTTTAGTATACTTTCACAAAAACAAAATACTAAATATTGTCAAAATTAACATAAATGAGTTTTTAAAACAAATACTATATTATTAAATGATATAATATAATTTTTGGATAAAGGACTTATATAATGATATATATATATATATATATCACTAATAAACCACATTAGGTTCTCTTGGAATTTTATAGTAAGTTTATTAACCATGTAATATAAAAATACAAGAAGACATGGTAAAAGTTAAACTATTTAACTAAGAATAAAATCTATAAGAAAAGGTTAATATGGTGACCTAAACTTGTCTAAAACCTATTGGTTGACAATATTTAGACCTATACCCACCTTATACTCTAAATAAATCCATTTTTATCCATTATAAACCTAAAATTATTTTATAATAAAATAATATTTCAAGCTTTTCCAAAAGTGACCCTCACCTCCCTTATAAAAGGGTACTTCCCCTTATCTCAAATTCACACCTGTAAATCCAATTGAATCTGCCAAAACCTACTCCAATATCCTCCAAAATACCCTAAATTAAACCTATAGGCCTTACTTTAGTCAGAAATACATTCTAAGGATCCCTTTTGATCAAATCAAAAGGAAGCACCCGAAGAAGAGGTCATAATTTCATCACCTCTTTCAAAGTTCTTTTCTTCTTCCACTTCATCTTTATTTGTTTTTTCTATACCTAAATATTAACTACAGTACCTTATAAATATTTTGATGTTATTATAAATATGGTACAACCATATTCATTATTCTATCCAACCTATGAATGAAAAAGTCACCATACGTGTGTACGTACGGCTTACCATCCCCACGTCACGGTGTAGTTTGTTATTCAACACATAATTATATGGATGGCTATAATAATGAGTATAATTAATGTAAATAATAAATATAACATGTTAATTATTCTTTATATATGATATACCATTAAATCACATATGATTTCACCATCAACAGAATGATATTGTTGCTCATGCGTACGTATGGATTACCGTCTCCACGAACGCGATGAGATCATTCCCCATCGTAACCATTCAAGAATAATTTTCATTTTACTATTTAAAATAATTTTTAAGAACTTAATATCATTATGTATATGAATAAAATACATCCTATCCATAACAAAACATGACTTACGTAACAAAACTTATAAAGTAAAATGAATCAGTTAACACCCGAAAAACTGATACTACTGAAATATTATTAACAAAGCAATATTATAAGATCATATATGATAACATATATGTTTATGTGGTTATTTTATAATTAAATAACAATGATTTAACTATTATAAATGAGTTTAATGTACCCTCTACTAAGGAAAATTACACGATAAGGGTTAATTTTACAATCTCTTTATTATCCGAGGTTATTTATGTGTAAGCATCTATTGGGAATTCTTTATCATCCTCATTCATGTTTCTTAAAAATTTATTTCAAAACATTTTTACTATTTCATAGAATATGTGCTAAATTAATTTATACCCTTTTTTACTTTTTATAAAAAAAATTGAAATGTATCTTTCCACTGTTTTCAAAACAAGGTACTTTATGACCTTTTCGAAAAATTAAGGTAAAAATGTTTTTTTAACTTATACGGAAGGTGCGGCTATTTTCTTCTATTATAATACTTTCAAATATTCCCTTAAGATATTATAAGAATGTTTTCAAAATAAATTTTTTCTTTTATAATTATGTGACTTTTAAATGATTTCTCAATAGAAAGAGATATTTCTCTCAAATATTTTTGATTTCATCTATGTCAACATCCTTTGATGGATTTTACACTTATTTGAAGTTGATTTATTATGATACAATATTCCATATTTTATTGGATTTTTGTGATATTTTTTACTATGGGTGTGTTATTTTTATACCATTCATGGTTTATGGTTGAAGTATTAACATTTCATATGCTAGTTTTAATACTAATGTTTATGTTATGTTTCAACCTTTTCGTATTAGGAATGAATTGGACTTAGTAAGTGGTGGGTGGAGCCCAGTATAGATCCTAGACTTATTGGTAGGTCTCATGAGACAAACTATTGTCTTGAAACTTGGCCTTGACAAAATACTATTTGTAGTCTTGTCACGAGGCCTTGACTATGTGGTTATAATGTCTAACATTATGAATTCCATCATTATGAAATTATCTATTGATATTACATGTGACTATTCAACTAGTAGAATATCCATGTGAATAAGTAAATGTAATTATTTGACTTACATTTTCCTTGTTATATAGAAGTTTAAGTTTAGAGGGATTGTGTTTTAGTCTTATAAATTTCTTTAAATGTTTATGTTTATTTATGATAATTTCCTCTATATTATTATCCGTACTGAGCATCTGAGGTCAACCCTTTCTTATGTTTTCTTTTTCCAAGTATGTGAAGAAGTATATTATGATTCACCTACAGGGATAGGCTAAATGATATGAGTGTGGTAAAAGGGGACACGGTTTTACTATTTTTTTTATTTCATGATGTAATGTAAAACTTATGTATGTATCTAGTACTTTTGAGGGTACTAAACTAATTGGTATTTCAATACTTGATCTCTTGTTATATTGCCAATGTTATGTAATAATGCACTGACTCTGGGTAACTAGGGTTAGGGCGTTATATGAATACCTAGTTTGACACTCCTTGTGGATATGATTTGGAAATTCACAAAATCATTATAAACCATCATGAAGGATGTAAATTAATGATGAATTTTAATGTCTTAGGATTAACCTATGTTTTCATAGATTAAACTGAATTTTTCTTTATTAAGACTTGCTAGACAATTTTTTAGACTGTGATTTTCAATTATGATTAGTGTTTCTCACACTATTCTTTCTGGTCATAATTAATGGGGGAACTAAAATGAACTAGATTAATATTTAATATGATATAATATTTTTTGATGAGATTCTAGATGGTATGAAGACAAGAGTGAATGATTTTATGGTAATTCCTAATTAGACTACATAAAACAAGATTAAAATTTTGTATCATAACTAACACTCAACCTGACCAAAGAAGAGAAGGTAAGGGTTTTCAAAGAGATCAGGTGATGGTAAAATTGTATGAAATAATATTAAGTCTCATATATGTATAGAAAGTTGAAAAAAGTTCCCAAGTGAATGTATCCAAGTAACTAGAAGGTGTTTTGACTACGGAAAATATAGACACATAGCAAGTAATAGCAAATAGAAGAGGAAAACTTTAGTTTTCGCAATGGATGGGAATAATGATATGAAAATCAATTTCCTAAGGGGGAATCTCATGATGAAAATCAGAAAGGTGGCATGATTAATGGTTAAACTATTGACAATGAAGAGACTACAAATGATATGTAAAATGAAAGAGGTATTAAGGAATAAGATGAGGAGGCATATTAAATGGATTAGTTATGAGGTAAAATAATTGAAGTATTTACGTATTTGAATTAATTAATTATTTAATATATAATGATTTTTATTATAAGTTTGTTATTAAGGATTTTTAAGAATATGATGAATGGTACTTATGACATAGAAAAGTGATTTAATGTAAAGGTTATTTTTTTTGAAAAATAATTCATTATGGTAATTATACCATTAATAAGTTCTTGATTTTAAGAATATAGAGTTTATTTTGGATAAGGAGATGGTTGGAATTGATAAATTAGATTGGATGGTATTGATGTCATCATAACGAATAAAATATTTTTTGACAATGTAGTTTGTGTTATCATTTATTGACTTTAAAACATTATTGTATATATGGAATAAACTTAATAATATGTGGTTTTATTCATGTAATTATGAATAATTTATACATTAAATAAGATTTTATGTTAATTTAGTTTATTACCATATTTCCAGATAATGCATGATGATGGTATTCACATGTTTGGTATGTGATAAGCATGAGATGCTTTATGGTGTATTGGGGGTTAATTATAAGTTTATTTTAAAAATTTAGGGACCTTATTTATAAATTTTGGGATTCTAATATTTTGGAAGGTTAATAAGGTAAAAAATGTATTGAATGGTTTAACATGAATTTTGGAGGAGGTTTTAAAGTTTAACATATGACTTAACTATATGAAGATTTATACCCATTGGATAGCCAATGTTAACATTATTTTTAACTTAAGATGGAATAAATGGATTATCATTCTATTATCAATCCTATGATCTCTTAATTCTTCAGACATAAAATAATCCCCTTCATTTTTTGGAGTAATAAGTGATTTTTAATTGATCATGTCATAACCAAAGGGTGAGATTGTGATTATAAAATAGAATTAATCAAGAAAGTATATCTTCTCATGACAATTCTTGAAAAAAAATGTAATCATGTTATCACTATTTTTTTATGATATCTATGGCCTCTTTCAAACCCCTTTGATTTATGGATTTATGGTAATTAAACTCTTCTATATCACTAACTTTTTTGCGGTCAATGTTCTCTATCACTCTCCATCAATATTTGGGTGTTATTTTTCTCTTATATGCCCTTGTTTTCACTTCCCATGTATGTTTTCCCATTTGGAAGCCTAGTAGGTGTTATTATAGTTGAATTATTTGAATCCATTTCTCTATTATAATAAAAAATTTAATTAAACATATTTATGATATTGGATTTTAGGAATTAATTTTAAAATTTTAAACCTTTCATGAGAGAGATATGTTTTGTAGGTGAAAATCATTTAAAGTGGGGTAGAATGTAACAACTAGATATTCTGTGAAAAAAATCAATTTAATTTAATGTTTTGATATTTTATTTACACTCAACAGTATATTTATCTTTAGTTACACACAACACTAATTTTTCTTTGTGTTATACACAACACTGAGCATAGCTTGCTTTACATGCAACACTGAGTTTAAATGATATATGAATATTATTAAAACATTATAATAATAGTTATCCCCATAATGGTTGGAATGGAGGTCATGAATAAGATTAAATATTATAAAAATATGGTTTAAATATTTATATAAAATTAATTATTTGGTGACCAAATAATTATATATAAAAATAGAATCGTTTTCAAAATAAAAATAAATATTTCTTTGAAAAACTATTCTTATCCGCACAATTGTGTTTATATAAATAAATGGACAGAATAATTTTTTAAAAATATTTTAATAATATTTATATAATATATATTTCAAAAAATTAACATTTATCTTATTTTTTTATAGATAATAAAAATGAATGAATCCAATTATATGCTTAAAATGTATTTTTTTTTAAAAATTATTGCATTTTTTTGAACTGATAAAAATATTATTTTTTGAAACTTTTTGGAAAAATAATTATTTTTAAATAATATTCATTTTTTAAAATATAATTTAAAAATTATCTTATGGTTTATTTTTATGTTTTTTCAAAAAATATTAATTTTTTGATGAATATTGAAAAATATTGAATTTTAATAGAAAAATTCATTTTTTATAAAATTATTTATAATGTTAAAATATATTTTCAATTTATTTTAAAGTAAAATTATTTTAATTTTAAATAAATTAATCAAATTTAAGTCATATTAATTCATTTCATATTGAATTTTATTATAAAAACATTTTGAACTTTTGAAATTTTCTCTTTAAAAACCTACTTTTTTATCATGTCTACTTAATTAATTTTAAATTTAAATTTTCCACCTTTATTGATGAAATTATAAAAAAATGTATTAAATATTAGGAATAAAAATAATTTATAATTTATAATAATGTTAACATAATTTTTTAACCAAATTAATATTGAATGCATTAAAAATTAGTTACCATTGTACAGGTAAAAATGGGTTTACCTGGGGTTAAAAAAAGAGAAGAAAACAAATTACCTATAAACTTTTCTAAAATCTATTAGATGGAAATATTTTAATCATTACACCATAAAGGTTGTATAATTTCCAAATTTTTACCCTCATAACATATTATAAACGTGGAATTACTTATTTCTTTTAAAAAATACATAGTGTGTCCTCTCTCCAACTTATAAAAATCTACCCACTCTCATATATAATTCATGCCTTAAAACCTATTTGGTTCTACCCTATCCTACCAAAATCAAATACAAAATTCCCTCATATCATATAATAATATTTATCATGTACATAAATCCAACTTAAGAAGGATTTAGTGCAAACCAAAGTAGTATACCCAAATAAGAGGTAATATTCCCCTACAAGTGTATTTTTTTGATTTCTTTATTCATATACCTGAATTATATTTAACAATGATGATATAATAAACTTATTATATTCCAAATATGGGGATTTTTTTATTAAAATTTCATAACCTATAACTTTCTCCACTTTTATCAAATGGGTTACGAAATTATCATTCGCTTATACAACGGACTACCACCTCAGGAATCGATGTCATTTGTTTTCATTTACCACCTCTAATGGTTGGAAATAAATATGGATTTATTGTTTAGCTATTATATTTATGATATTATTTATCTTATGGAATTATTCTATCACACTTACATTTATGATTTACATTTTTTGGAAATATGATAATTTTTCTTGTGTGTACGGCGGACTACCTCCTCTCAAAGCGATGTCATCCGTTCAATCATTACATGGACGGTGATATGGGTAAACTTAATGATTATTTGTGATATAAATAACATAATTATTATAATAATGAAATATTTATTGATATAAAATATAATATATATCACTTTATTTTTTAACTTTTCACTCAATAAAATATGATAATGCCGCTCATGTACGTGTGGACTACCACCTTCACAAAGTGATGTGACTCTATTTTCCTAACCACACCACATTTATGATATGTAAAACTATATTTAAAGAAATAATAATTTTTATATTTTATTATTATCATTATATAAATATAATATATTACTTACCTCATTTCTATAATGATCATTGAAAAATCTAAATGTTTCCCATGCTTACATAAGGCCTACAGTCTCTATAGTCATAACGTACTTCATTTCTCAAAACCTACTTCATTGATAAGAGTTAAAAGTATACATGAATTATAAATATGAATATTATTTCATTATTATTATTTTTTAAGTGATGTAACCATGATCAAAGTAATTGGACCAAAAATAAAAAAACAAAAACAAATAATAAAAACAAAGCAGTTATCACCTAAAAAATGACTTTAACACATAATTATTAATAAAAATGTAATAAAAGGACTTAAGTAAATAATATATGGTATGATATACATGATTATGGTTCTATAATAAATTTATAATGAACATAATTTTATTATGTAGGATATTTTAATGATTTTAAGTAAGTAAATGCTTTTGTTAATGGGATTTCTAGTATCTCTTTCATTACTTTGAGACATATGAAAATTCCCTAGTAATTTATTTTGTTGGGGGTATATACTTGTTATTTGACATGTTATATCATTAAAATCATAATTTTATGATATTTAAAGTTTCATTTGATGTTATGATTTATTGGGTCTTACGATTCAAAAGATTAATAAAGTGGTAAGGGATTCGCATCTCACATTTTACTTCCATGAGACACATGCCAAATTCACCCACTATTTAATTTATGTGATGCGTATACTACTTGTAATTTTCCATGTATTGAGACATGGAAAAAATCCAAGGTAATTTTATTATTTGGAACTTACTGGATGGGTTATTCTTTAATTCTATCTTTGGAATATAATTCCAATAGTAAGAAAATTTGAATGTTTTTTTATACATGGATTAATGAAAAAATGTACCCCGAGTGTCCTATTAAGTTTATGGAATTAAAAGTCCATAAAACAAATGTTTTAGAGGGTTTCGATAGGGTATATATTTTTTGGATATTGTGTGGTCCTAAGAAGAAAACCATGCAACTGTAGAGAGGGGGCATATGTGCCCCGCACAGGCAGCACACAGTTTTTACAAACTATGTGTCCATCCCAAAAAGTTAGTGCCACAAAGGAAGTATTCTCACACTATTCATCGCATGGTTGGAATACGGGTTGGGTAACTATGTGGGAAAAATTGTGTAAGTTGGTTTATTAAGGATTGGGTATTGCACGGTTGGCACACAGTTTGGCCAAACCATGCTCCAAATTTTTAGGGTTTAATTACCATTATACCTTTAATTACTTAAAAACTAAAACCCCAAATTTGTTTCTCTCATTCCTCCAGCGGTCTCCTCCTCTCCTTTATTTCATTGGTTTCTTCCAAGAATTCTATAGGCTTTGGGTTTTCTCCTTCATCCGAAGTCATAATCGATCGTCATCGGTCTCCATGTATCAAAAATGGTAAGTTGTTAATTCATTTTTAATATTTCTTTGTTTAATCTTCTCTCAATAGAGTTATCAAGGTGAAATATTGTGTGCCCAATTTTCTGGATGGATTTATATTTCCTAAATTTCTTCAAAAATATACCAAATCAAACCTTCATATTGGATGAGTGATATGCCCAAAGTAATAGGTCGAGTGTTCCATAAATGTTTCCTTAATTTACATCATATTATGAATTGTGTTATTTTGTTGTGCTTTATCCTTTGCCTAGAGATTACATTTAATTGTGATATTTATATAAAATTAATCAACACACCTATATTTACTCCCTTTGATCATTGTTTATTAGTTTGAGGTCACCAACCTCGATCACGGACACCCCATGTGTGTGCCAACATGAATTTCCCTATTTTAATTAATTGTTTAAATGATCGGAATTCCTTCTAAGAAATTGTCTTGGATTAATAAATGAAGTTTTCCCATGTAGTAATTTGCTTAATTGTTTAAGTGACCTCTTAAGTTCCATGTCATGAATGTATTTGTTTTTCATTGTTTAGTGGATTTATAAATGCCTGTTAAATTAATCGAGATATTAATCACGAGATTGTATATTAATTTGTGTTAAATGATGGTTTTATAATGAATGTCATGTTTTTATAATAAATCCCATTAAATGAGTTGTAAAGTCCTAGAAAATTACAAAGTGGTGATTTATTATCTATTTCATGATTTAGTTATGGGATTGAATTTTCCTTAAGCATTAATGTTAGTTCATGATATGTGTCATGCTAGTGCATGACCACTTTGATGCTATTAAATGGAATTTCTCTCCATTATTGAATATTTAACAAGACCAAGAACCTCTTGAAGGCTTGGTATAGCTTATAAATTATATTTACCATGTAATAAAATTCCCAATAATTTAAGGCACACTATAAATTCACTTTTTATCTAGTAAAGTGAATTTCCATGTAATATTTAATTAAATGGCATAAAATAAAAGAAATTGCATGACATGAGGGATTACCTTCCTTATATAATTTAATTTTTATGTTTTAACTTGATTTTCATGTTCATGATGGATTGCCTCTAATAATGAACTATTTTTTTAGTTGAAATGGAATTGAGTTGGGTGGTGCAACCACACCTCTGGTCATAATTAAATAAGTACAAGTTATATGTATTGTTATAATTGTGAAGCACTTGTTTATTTGGGATTAATAATTGTAGAGAATGAGAGGTAGTGCCTTATGGATCCAATTATCATTTGTTATTATTATATGATTATTGCTTATAAATAGGTTGTGGGCGATGGTAATGGATCTGTTGAGCATGTCATAAAATCATGCACCCTTATATTAGGTGTTGATTTTATAGCATCTCACACCAGTGATACTATGTAGAATATTGGGTTGAGGTGCCATACTCCCTGTTCAATGTGATGAAATGATTTCTTACTCACCATTCAAAGTTTTTTGCAAAACATTTCACACTCTATTGGGATATATGGTATATACCCAATAGCTTTAGATTATAGTCTTTTCTATACTGGTTATGGATGTCTGGGTTTCAACTAGTCCATCCAGTGGCTAGTATTCAAGGTATATGGCCATCGAAATCCAAACAAACTTAATTCATATAGTCAGATGTGATATATAACTATACTATATATAAATACTAATATATAAACAATTACTTATTAGACTCTTATTCCAACTATGAGATGAATGAGGTAGAGCTTCCATGTGTACTTTAGGAGCCTGAGTGAGCTGTTGTTTATTTATTTTGGAATTGTTTATTATTTCTATTACATGCACACTGCTTTAATTCATATTCATGGATTTGTTCCAATCATATACATTGTTGGCAGTAACCTAATGGGATTTACTTCCCACACCCTTCTCAGGCCTCAATTACACTAGGGTACCCAAGTAGACCTTATGTTTTCAGGACTATGGACTATTTCTTGATCTCTTTAGCTTATAAATGGGAGTTGAGAGAATATTACTGATTTGCAGCTTAGGATTCTTGTGGAGATTTCCCATGAGGATTTTTTTCATTTCCTAATTATTTTATAATAATGAATCATTATATGTTATATGACTTTGTTTTAGATTGAGTATCACCATCTGAACATGCATCCATTTATTTCATATTGGTGTTGTCAATTATTTTATATTTGGTTTATATTATTCATCCACTACATTGTATTTTCATGTGTCACTACTTCTAATATTTCCTCTTCATTCTATTATACTATTGTGTTACTCTAATATGAGGGTATATTTTCCCCACAATCACCTTTTGAGATCCTTCCTATTATTCGGTAGCATCTGGCATATAGGGAGGCATGCTTAAGGCCATGTGACCCATCGGTCCAGCTAGCGTCTTAGTGGTCTGTCGGGAAAGAACTTTACAAAGCGGTATCATATATTATTTTTCCATTAACTTGTTATTTTGTGCTAGTATAAAAGAGACTATGAATGCATTAATACTTGGAAAGTATCCATGTCTAGGACTTATCAACCCACCTATGGTGAAAAGTCCAAGTGTCCAAGATAGGGATTAATGTTCAAGTTGTTTTCTATTACAGTTAATAGGATTTATCCTTGACTAAAATTTGTAATTTATTCTTCTTATTGATTTATTTAATTTATAGTATTTTATCCTTAGCCTAGTATGGTAAGGATGGAAGAGTATATGCATCATTTTTAGTGTATAGAAATTCACATGTCATGCATATGTCATGAAACATAGTTTCATTGGTAGTTTCTTGCTAATTTTATTTGTGTTACTTTAATTTTATACAACTCTTTGTTTTTACCAATTTATGTTATTTTTATAATCTTTTATTATATAAAATTCATAGGTAATTATATACCATGATGCCTATTTATTTAGCATGTTCTACCGTTGTATCATTATTTTGTGTTATAGAATGTCTCTTTATAATTCATTCTTGTAATAAAATGTTGTATTTTTTTATATTTATTGGTTTCATATGATAAATTTCATGGATGTGATTAAATGGGAACAATTTTTCAATTTTATGGTCTATGGGTGCCTTATAATTAGGAAACTTTAACTTGTATTCTCAAACTATCTCTGAAACCTTATATAAATATCTAGATACTTTTGTTAAAATTAAAAAGGATACTAATGTTAAAATTTAAAGTGAATTTTTCTTTAATAAATTGGATACAAATTCCAACCTATAATGTTTATGGGTGATTTATGAATTATTAGATTGACACCCATACAACTGATCCATTATTTATATGACCATGTTATATTTTGAAATGGTTATAAATTTAAAATATGTTATAATAATTTTGAGATAAAATGAAATTTTTTTCTCTATAATGGATTGTAATTAACCTCTTAAATTCAAAACTAGAACCAAGAATGTCAGTTGGGGCATGTTTCTTATGAGATAACCCTCTACGGGGGTTTTAAAACAATGATATATTAACAACTGCTATTGGGTTTCATTTTTATGAACCCATGTTGGTTAAATGGGACCCTCATAAGTCACCTTATCTACTACTACTTATTATTATAAAAAAGGAACTTATGGGATAAAATATTATAATTATGATAGGATTATGAAATTTTATTAATGTTTAAAAAGGTTTTTTGAGAGGACTTGCCTGTTTGTCCTTGGGGTGTTATTTAAAATCAAGTACCAAGATCTTTTTTTAAATTAATGGAACTTGATATTATATTTCAATTTTTAAAAATATTTTTCAATTTTTAAAAATATTTTAATATTTAATGTAAACCAATATAATGATTTTAAAGTGGATCCTTAAGTGGTTTCCATTTTCAAAACCCTCTTGTAATGGTAGCTTAAGTTTCTATTTAAGTTTCCTCAAAACGGAACCCTAATCATTTTTCATAAGCCTTATTATTCTTTTTATAAATGGAATAGATTATCGGATCTTGAGCCTAGTGACTTCTTTTGATATGACCTTGTTATGGGTCGACATATTATGCTACATAAGGGGTATTCTAGAGCGAGTTAGCACCATTATAGATTAAATTACTTAATAAATTCTATGATATTTCAGACGTTTGGTGTCATTCGGATGCTATTGTTCTTATTAGGACTCAAAACTTATAAATAAAACCATTGTTCGTAAGGGTTTTCAGGTGTTTCTTGACCTTGTTATGGGTGTGAGCAATAGGTAAAAATTGGTTTCAGTATATTAGACATTCCTAGTGAATGGTTATCCAATTTATAGTTCTATTCACTCTATTTATTTTTCCTTGGGAGACTCTAGAGGTCATCAATCTGTCTTATAGTCATTTGAGATAGAACTGATTTTAGCTAGTTTTATGCACATGACTTATGATTCATGAATGCATCGGGCCAATAATCCTTTGAGTATCATCCAATATGCACACTTTAATTCTAAAACCTTGGGGTAGTATGCATGGATATAAGCGGTACTAGATGAGTTGCTAAATAATGTAATTAACTGATTCAGTTCAGTAAAATTGTTGAGCCTTGAGTTGTTTAGTACATTATCATGTCATTTTTAGAGTAGAGTGACCTGGAAATTAATTGAGTCAATTAATCCCAATGATTGAAATGGAGTTTCAATAGAATCATCTATTTTGATATGTCGGTCAATGGGTATTCCATTTTCATGCCAAATGGTTTTACATTTGTAATCATGACTCAATTTAGTACCACACATGTATTAAAGTGGATCTGAACTATCATACCCATGAGGGGTTGATCTATCTCTTATTTCAAATACTAGAACTCTCCTAATGTGGGGAGCATCATTTCAGTCCTAGTAAGTGTGTTTTATTTCAAGTATAAGGAACAAAATCAAAAAGAATCGATTGGAAATGGATGATATTGATTAAATTCCTTTAAGGATTAGAAGTTCTGAATCATGTTGATGCTTTCATGAAAACACAATGTTGAAATGGTTGGATGTGTATATAGCCTCTTAAAACACCATCGATCTCAGAATAACTTCAATGGTTATGTCAAGCAATCACAGAATGCCTTGGGTGGTAAAGTCTTGTGGTTTGTTATTGATTTTTCATTGGCAGGTGAACTTGAGCTTCTTTCAAGGGGTCAAATAGTATTAGTTTAACTGTTCTTCTTTTAGATTTATTGGTTTCCCTTAGTATAATCTTTTGACAAAGATGAGAGTGTCCCCTCTCTTGACATCATCCTTCATGCACTAATAGAGTGTCGGTCTTACACCCCACTAAAGTTTTAAAGCTGTTAGGAATTATCAGTAATCTTGATCAGTGTTGAATACTTGATTCATGGTTTTCTTTGAGGTGTGTTTAGTCTTGAGTGATACCTGGGTTCCCATGTAGTAACACCTTTAAAGGACTCTTGTAAAGTATCCTTCTTTCTTTGGCTTGACCAATAGATAGATTCCACTGTGGGCTTAATCAATTATCTAATGTGAATGTATTTGATTTTTACCAATGTCTCACTTGTAGACATCGAGTTGTACTACCTTGGGTTAGTTATTTGGACTCCATTTCATTGAGTCCAGGATTATCCCAAACAAATTTTTCGTCTAAGAGGTGTTGTTTGAAAAGGTTAATGATTTTAGTGGGCTACATATAGGTTACCCCCTTGTTCCTACTAAGGCATGATATTTTTAAATGATCAATTCATGGTTTGATAAGGTATAATCACCTAATTTTGGGTATGGGATTCAGTGAATATTCTCATTATAAATGCAAAATTCCTTGGAAGAAGACACCGTGGTTTAATTGCAAAATTTACTGACCATCTAAGACGGTTGTCTTGAGAATGGTAAGATAAAGATGGATCAATCTATTCCCTTATTGTTCGATGAATAAATTTGGGTTAAAACTTTTGAAACCATTTCTTCAGGGTAAGGTGGGTGTGTTGTAATGTTTTTTTATGTCTTTAAATGAAATCTATGTGACCAGTTTCAGCTTTGTCGATCAGGATTAGACCATTTCTTTATAGTGAGTTTTTTATGGCCTCAGATGTAATTTTTCTCTATTTGTAAAATAAATTGCATTGGAATAATTATTAAAATTATTATTGATTTCATTGTAAGGAATTTTTGTTGGTGGGTTGTGCCATGGTTCAAAATTGGACCCTTCTAATGTTAAAGACTAAGTTGGGAAATAACCTTTGGCAATATATTTAACGAGATGATAAAATGGTATTATCTATAACTAAAGGATCACATGAAAGATACATTTCAGTTTCTCAGAGAGAAAATGATTGTTTTATTAGGTTTTAATAGCTTAAATCCTATGAGCTTAAGTGGATGCTTGGAGGTGCGTTGGGAATTTGAAAATGCAACACTACCATTTGAAGAAGACTTCATGACCCTCGTAGGTTATATGTTGTTTTTTTTCTGAAGCCTTCTCTAGGATTAGAACTTATAAGGTGGGTAGGTTGTAATGACCCATGAATTGATCCAAGGAACAATTTTAAGGTAATTTTAACTTTTATTGTTTACTGAATCTGTTGTTCTTTAAATCGAGCTTTGGAATCTAATCCTGATAATTAGAACACTTAATTTTTTTTGACATGGATAAAGGACCAAAACGTCCCACAATTTTCATATTGATTTTTGGGATCTCTAGGGCTATAATATCAATGGTTTGTTGGGTTTGGATAGGGAGTGTAGTTTTTCTATAACTGTTCAGCCCCCAACAAAAAATCATGTAGCTGTAAAGGGGGATCATATGTGCCCCACACGGATTGTGCACTGTTTAACCAAACCATGAATCCATGCCACATGATTAATGCCATGTAAGTAGTATGGTCACACAATTTATCACATGGTTTTCTCATTTTTAGGGTAATTATGCATGAAAACCCATGAGATGTGGTTTCTTAAGGAATGGGTGTCACACGGTTGGTGCACAGTTTGGTCAAACCATGAAACCCAGTTTTTATTGAGGAATTAAATTAATTCCCTTAATGACATAAAAACTAAATCCCATCTTTTCTTCCTCCCATTCCACCATTGGGATCCTCCTCTCTTTGGAACCATCGGTGTCTCCCATTCTGAACCTAGGATTCATGTTTGCTCCTCCGTTAGAAGTTGGAATCAATCATCGTCAGTCTCTATGGATCCTTAATGGTAAGATATTTATTTCTTTTTAATATTTATTCATTTAATATTATCTCGGTCGTTTTATCTAAGAGAAAGATAATTTTCCATATTTTTAGGTTGGATGGAAATTATATATATTTCTTCCAAAATAGTCCAAATAAAACCTTGTTATTTATTGAGTGATAGGTCTTAAGTATGAGGTAAGTGTTTTACGACATTTTCATTAATTTACTTCAATTTATGGATTGTGTTGCAGTGTTTCACACTAAAATTTTCTGAGATATTCCTTTAAATTCATTTCTTGATATCAAACGGATCATCACACCTATGTTTATTCTATATGATCATTGTTTATTCATTTTAGGTTTCTAACCTCAATCATAGACACCCAAAGGGTTTTCCTTCATGAATTACCCCTTATTAATTAATTTTTTAAAATCTTGAAACACCTTCTAAGAATTATTATTTTATTAATAAATGATATTTCTCCATGTAGGATTTTCCTAATTGTTTATGGAAACTACTAAGTGCCATGTGATCCATGTTTTTTTGCCTTATTTACTATCTTTATAAAATGTATCTTAAATGAATAAAGTTATGCCTCATGATCTTGAAGCTTAATTTATGTTAAAGAATTTTTTTGATGAACAGTTTAATGTTTATATAATAAAACCACTCAGCTGAGGTGTGTTGTCTTTGAAAATTAAAAAGTGGTGATTTATTAATTATGTAATTCTTTCTTTATAGCTCTAAGTTTTCTTTATGACTTTATGTTACTACATGATATTTTTAATGCTATTACATGGCTTATTTTATGCTCTTAAATGGAATTTTCCTCCATTCTAAAATATTTAACTGAACCAAGAACCTTCTGAAGTCTTTCTCTAATGTAAGAACCCAGTTTTTCACTCAGGTATAGATCCTTCAATTTTTTGTTTAATTCTTTATTTTTTACCTAATTTGGGTGCTTAATGAGTTAGGGGAGGTCTTAGGGTTGTACAAATCTCCTTAAAAGCCCGTAACCCATAATTTTTTGGAAATATTGACCTATCGTACAGTTAGAGTAAACCATGCAGGTAGGGCGTAGGGTTAGATCTAACCATGTGAATTGTCTACATTTTCAGGCAGAGCCATTCTAGGTGTTTGTCACATATTTTCCCTAACTATGTGTCCTAACCATGAGAGTACCCCCTTTTACTAGGTACTTGTGCATGGTTTGTGCATGGTTTTTCAAACCTTTTGGAAAAGCCATACAGAAAAATATTTATGGGTAAAATGACCATTTTTACCTTAATGATCTAATTAAGCCTCCCCCTTCCTCTTAATCTAATTTCCACTGAGATTATCCTATTTCTATCCCCATTTGGATATTTTTTAAGGCCTAAGGTAGGGATCAATAGACCACATTTGATCAGGATCCGATCGAGCTTCTTCTTATCAAGTATAATGTGTAACGATAAGTACTCGAGTTTGTTTGAGCCTTTATTCTTCTTTCTTTATCTCGACTTAGTTATTGAGGTGTGATATTTTTTCCCTTTTTCTCATATATGCTTCATTATAAGCTGAATTTTAGGCCTATATATAAGGAGGACAGTCGTACAACCCTAAGGTGGGTGGTCTACAACTCATCCCTCAAGTTTATTAATTTTGAAATTGTCATATGGGGCCCAACATTTTCATCGGTTGTAATTTATAGAATTTATAAGTCTTGCATAAAATCATTAGAACCATATGGTTGTGCTCTTTAAAATAGGTGATTACTTGTTTGGGGTTACACCCACAACTCTTAACATCCCATGTAAGATGATATTCCATAAATTAGTTTTTAGTGTTTTTACATTTTTAAGCCATCACTTGGATGTGCTTGAGATTGATCACACTAATGGTAGGAATCCTTATAATAAATTATTGGTGTATCATAAAATGGTGAATGGAAAGTACCATGTCACTTCCACTTGACCTGCCTAAGGTAATTTTATCAAATTTGATAATTAAATATGAAAGGGAAATTGGTAACTATATGAAGTATATGACTTGACCAGATTAAATGTGGATGAATAATAAGTTTAATGTCTATATCACCCCTTAACATGTTGATAGAAGGTAGCAGAGTGAACCTTAATTATTTAATATTCCTTAAATTGATTTAACAAAGGTTTCATACTACTTTCCCTTGTCACGGTAATGAATGGAAAGGCTTGAAACAAATGGACTTATTGAAAAAGTATGAATTAATTAAAGGGTTTCATGCTACTTGGCATTATCACACTAATGATAGGAAAGTTTTGAAAAAAATGAAATATTATAAGTCTTCATTATCAAATAATAGTGGCCCAACTTGAGAAAACCTTGGATTCTTATTAGGTAATTCCATGAGAAATCAGGAACCACATTCCAAATCTTGGATGCAGCATGCATAAGCCATGATCCACCTAGATACTGATCCTTGTCTATTCTTGGATTCCTAGTATGACACCATTTGATCCCTAACATATTATTAATGGATTCCTTGGATAAACTCCTCATATCCATCATTGATATATTGGTGCCGTGGTCAAATTCGATATGGTCGAGTCACTGTCTACCCCCATTTTACTTTGGATGATCACCTTGGATTCAGTAGGCATCTTATTGTGGAATGCCTTGGAATATTCTCCATGGATTACACTCTTACCCTTAGCCAGGATATAGTCATTACAAATTTGGCCACCCTTGAGGTCTATATTTACTTAGTTATTAACTTGGAACTTCATTATTAAATATCACTACATGTTTCCTTATTACATCTTAGAACCTTCACTATTGTTAACATGTGATTTATTTATAAATTACTGACAATAAATTAATGGACTAGTTACATGTTCAGACACCAGCCAAGGGCTGAAGCTAGTACTTGGGTATTTATTTACATTATACTTCTTTACTTTATATATATATGCTTTCATACTATTACATTTCCATTACACAGTTCAGATGTTATAGACACCATTTGTGGTCTACCACTTATATTTATCGCACAACCACTTCGGGAACCCTTCGGTACCCGAGGTAGATTACATGAATGCGGGTGGTGATAAAAGGAAGCATACAACTTCAAACACTTGATTAATCATTCTTTTGGATGGATATTGATAGAAGATGACTGAACCATAGCTCAGGATGCTTATGATAGACATTTGAATTCATTTATACTTTTCTATAACATGTTACATATGTTGTATTCTATCCTTGTTTTATATATTTCTTGTGACATAACATATCACCATTGGTTATTCAAGTTATTTTATTTATTGTAACTTTTGTCTCTATTTCATATATGCCTTCCGTTTACTTATATTTCTTTTATTGTTTACCTCTACTTATATTTATCTATATTGCTACACTCTAGTAATGGGGACATAGTCTCCCCACGGACACACCTTAGTCCCTCACTACTAGTCAGAAAACTATAGAATTTGGGGAGATTCTCTTGATTCCATATGGCCCATCAGGCTTGGGGAACCTATTAAGTGGCATATGGGTTTAGGATGTCACAAAGTGGTATTATAGGTAGGTTTTTTTTACTTTCTTTCTTTACTATTTGGAGAAAATATATTATAGATTATGAATGCATGGAACTTAGTCATAATTCAAGCTTGAGTGTCACAAATCCATGATTGGGGTAAAAGGTAAGTTTCCTAAAATATAATTGTTCTATATTTCCCATTACAGTTGACATTATTTCACTATTGGATGTTGTACATGATGTGTTGTGTTGTTTTTTATTACTCTATTTTAGGATTTTTTTCATCCTTGGACAGATGACATGAGGGAAATGAGCATCATTACATACATCATTATAGGCACCTAGGGTTTTCTTTTCATGCATATTTCCATGACATATAAGTGGATTTCACTTATTTTCATTTCTTTATATGCCTATGATTGTTGAGTGATGTTGTGATAGTTAGCTTGTACATGTATTAATTTTTGTTTTGATTGATTGATTGCATGTCTCAATTAATGAGGTGTATGGTCCCTCATGGGTTCAGGTGAGTAATTTACCAAGTTGAGTCACTGTGGTATAAATAAAAGGGTGTCTTTTTCAGTGATAAGGTGTATGGGCATTGATTCCCTAGAAATGGATATCCATTATAAAGTGAATCATGAAATCTAAAATGAATTATTTGCACATCCTTATCCTAGCTTTTCATTTTATGAAAGGAAAAGGGTTGAACCTAGTAATTTAATGTAAAATGAAATGAAACTTATACTTGATAACTTATCGATACCTAGCCACCTATGCGGGTAGTTTGGGAAGTATTCCTTTGGTGGTGAGCTTTCTTATGCTCAGCTTCCTCTAGTGATGTTATCCTTCTGCATAAGATTATTCTAAGTCATGTATATGGTATTTTTTTACCAATTCCACCATGACGTCCTCATATCGTATTCCAGGAGGGTGGAAATGAACAAGCTCCAGACAAAATGGGCCCTTACCAGCTAGTCTTACCACAAGGATTGACAATCTAGGAAATGCCTACTATACTTGATTTATGCATTGACACCCAACTTTTCTATAGTTTCTTATATCTTATACAGTCCATGCATGGTGCTCCACAAGTTTCACCTGCAATGGAAATATGACTTGTGAGTTCCAATAGTAGCATCCTTCTACTTTTTTAAGGGATGGCGGTTCACAGGTTGCTGAGTATTAGAAAGAGGACACCATGTCTATCTCTGAGCATCTAGAGATGCCTCCAGATATGGGGTTCAAACTTATTACTTACATGTTTCCTAATTCAGCCAAATGCTGGTGGGATGTGATTACCTAGATTGGTCATCATTAGGGCATGTTATGGGTTTATTTCCATACTACCTTCTATGATTAGTTCTTTCCTCGGACGTTGAAATTTGAAAGATCCATAGAGTTTTTACATCTCAAGTAGGAATCTATTTTAGTTATAGAATTCCCAGCGTGTTTTACTAAGTTAAAAATCTTTTCACCACTTCTAGTCAGTGATGATACTTTGCGTGAAAATGCTTCAAGGATAGTCTTGTGCACGCCATCTGTACACATGTGAATTTTTTTTCCTACTTTTTATGAAATAATCAATCAATATTTTATCACCAAACAAAACCTATGGGATGTAAATAGTTTCAGGCATAGAGGATCAGTGTCACGGCAAGCTAGTGGTTCGTCTGGTGGCATAGAATATTCCCTTGAGATTTCTCATCAAGGTTATGACAACCAAAGTACCCATTTTGATAACTACATAGTGTTCCAACAGTGTATACGATGGAGAAATCTTAATCCTCAGTGTGATAGAAACCCACTAGAGTGCCGGTCTTATGGCCGTATGACGCATCCTTAGAGATTCTATAGGACCTTTCCACTAGCATTGAGTTTAAAAGGATCTATGCCAGCTCTACCATTAGGAGTGGGTTCTTTTGCATCGTGTTAGGTGGGGAGTTGTAATAGTACCAGTAGGACAAGGTAAGGAGGAGGTCATGGATGTGGTATCCAAACTATTGATCACCAACATCTCCAATAGATCAATTTTGATCATGGTAGTCCAGCTGTTGCACAAGTCTTTGGATCAAGCTGGTCTTATGCACTACAGCCAATACCTAAGGATCTGGCAGCGGGACATCTATAGAATGAGGTACTATTCTTGTGTCATCTACTATAGCATCTTCAATATTTTATGTAGGTTCCTAGAACTCTTTAATCTCTATATCTATCATGGAAAGTCTCAGACTAGATATACAGTATTATTGTGGTGTAATGACTATAGATGCATTGTTAGGTGTGCGGTCAGAGGGTATAAGCCAATGTAGGGACTAGCCCCATGATGTCGTCAGTTATCCTTTCTAATAGAACATCTTCATTCTCTAGATGATAGGCTTCGATGTCATTCTTAGGATGGATTGGTTGGGTTAGTATCATGATTTTATAGACTCCTATCGATGTAGGTTATTGTTTACATCACCAGAGTATATAATTTATCTACATAAGGGTGAGTGGGATGTCTAGAATGGTAGATAGGGACCAAAGCATCATGGGATAGTTGGAGTGACCACCCATATTGAAAATCACTTCATAGAGGATCAGGTTTTACGACAAAATGATTTCCCTCCAATAGTGGATTGATTTAGGGATGTCTTATCGAACAATTTTTCTGTCAAACCTCCTCAGAGAGAGAGGTAGACTTTACAATAAAACTTGTTCTAGGAGTAGCTCTAGTTTCCATTCCTCCATAAAGGATATAACCTTCATATCATGAGGATCTCAAGCGAAGATTTAGGGGTCAAAATTTTTATATGGCCTTGTACATCCTCTTGGGGTTTTCTCATTCTTTTCACCAAGAAGGTGGATGGAACCTTACATTTATTCATGGATTGCAGAGATTTAAAGTAGATTATGATCAATAAATGGTATCCACTTCCTCGAATAGATTTTCCTTCGGACCAACTTTGAGGAGATAGGGTATTCTCTAAGATCGACTTGAGATCAGGTTATCATCAGGTCAATTCAGGCCATCAGACATACCTGTATAACTTTCTGTTATAGGTATGGTATGTATTAGTACCTTATTATTTCATTGGGTCTTATGAACATGACTTCAATTTTCATGGATCTAATTAATTGTTTTTTCCATCCCTATCTCTATTCATTTTTCATGGACTTTTTGGACAACATATTGGTGTATTCTCATGATCATAGTGACCATGAAAATCACCATAAGATTGTTCTGAGTACATTGAGAGCATCATATTTATGCCAAGATTTCTAATATCCACTTCTAGATCAAAAAAGTTCACTTATTAGGTCTTGTTATATCAGAATCATGAGTCTTTTTTGACCCATAAAAGGTTAGTTTCATAGTTTTATAGGAGAATCCAAAGAACATGTTTGATATAAAATGTTTCTTAGGGTTGTCTGCATATTATAGGTGTTTCAAAAAAGACCTATCACATCTTTATTAACTTATTACTGGCCTTAACAAAAAATTTGTTAAGTTCATGTGGTCATACACATGTGATAAATCCTTACATAAGCTAAAAGGGAGGCTTGTATCAGCACCTATTCTTATTCTACCTGAGCCTAGTAGAGGTCATACCTTATTCTGTGATGCATCGGGCATCATCCTTGGAGAAGTTCTAATGAAAGGGGACAAATTCGTTGTATATGGATCTCATCAGTTGAGGACTCATGAGAGAATTTACCAAATCCATGACCTTGAGCTAGCAGTAGTTTTCCATGCCTTATGTTTCTAGAGAATCTATCTGTTAGGTGAGAGCTTTGTTGTGTACATGGACCACAAGAGCCTCAAATATATCTTTACGTAGCATGACTTGAACCTCATATAGTAGAGATGGGTCAAATATCTAAAATCCTTTGATTTTGATATTTCTTATATTCCTAAGATTGGAAATTTGGTTGTAGATGCACTAAGTTAGAAAACTCAGTTACAGGCCATACATGGAACTTAGTGATGAATGGAAGTTAATGGACCTATTTTCTAATCTGCATCTTGAGTTTCATGATTTTTATGAGAAGTCTTACCTCTCATCTTTGATAGTTACCTATTCTCTCTTTGAGAAGGTGAAGGGTATAAATTTTTCATATCTTGGGGGCTTGGTCCTCCATGAGAGTATATAAGGATATAACCCGCCTCTAGATTGGTCTGTGGATAGAGACAGAATCCTACACTTTCATGGACATTTTGGGGTTTCTAAATATATCATAGAGGAGTTGATGAAATAATACCATGATTCTTAGTGGGAAGTCTATCCAGGAATCTCAATGACGTATCGATACATGTGATGCAATTATTGGTGGTCTGGGATGAAATGTCATATAGTAGGATTTATTACTAGTTTTTACCCCCGATCAGTAGATGAAGGTAGACCACCAGAGACCTGAGAACTTGTTATAGTCGCTTCAAGTCCCAGAATGTAAATGGGAAGATGTTTCCATGGAATTTGTACTTTTTTCCTAGGTCTCCTGGAGTCAGTGATGCTATATGGTTTTTCATTGATAGACTGAATAAAGTGGATCACTTTATTCTTATTCGAGATACTTTCTCAGTTGATGAGATAGGAAGACTATATGTCTTTGAGATTATATGACTATATGGGGTCATGTGTACTATTGTTTTAGATAGGGATGCTTGTTTCACATCATAGTTCTAGCAGGTATTACAGAAGTCTATGGGAACATATGTTCTTATATGAAAATAATTTCACCCTCATACTGATGGACAATCATAACAGACAATTCAAGCTCTAGGGGATATGCTCAAATAATGTGTCCTTGATATAAAAGGTTCTTGGGTGAAGCATATCCTACTCTTTGAGTTCTCTAAAAATAATATATTTTAGGAAAAAATTCAGATGGATTCTTTTGAGGACTTATATGGTAAGACAGTTTGTCTACCCCTGTGCTGGCTAGAGACAGGTGAGACAACCCTACTAGGTCCTCGTCTCATTCAAGAGACTTTAGAGCAGGTTCAACTAATCATAAATTTTATGGAAACGGGTTATTCTAGACAGAAATCTTTTGTCAATCATCATCAATGACCTATGGATTTCAAGTTTGGAGATCATGTTTTCCTTCGGGTATTGCCCAGGAAAGGGAAAAGACGGTTATAGAGGCAAGGGAATCTATCACCTTGGTATGTTGGGGTCTTTGAGAGTTTGAAGTGAGTTGGGACAGTAGCCTATCGGTTACTATTACCTCAAGGGTACCATGTAATTTAAGACATCTTCCATGTTTCATATATTTTCCAATATCATGATAACCCATATCATACTTTTTATCCAGAGGAAGATGAGTTATATGTCAATGATATCATTGATGAGTATCCAGTACGCATCATTGACCGATGTAAGAAGGCTCTATAAGGATGATCTGACCCTCTAGTGTGGGTGTTATGGCAGCACGACCATGTGTAGGATGAGACATGGGATTGAGAGGCCTACATACATGATCATTGTCCATATTTGTCCTCATAGAGTGTTTCACCGCCCTTAGAAGGTGAACTCAGGGATGAGTTCCTTTAAGGGGTGAATACTATAAGAACCCAGTTTTTCAAAGAGGTATGGATCTCTAATTTTTGTTCTAATTATTTATTTATTACCTAATATGGATGCCTAATGATTTTGTGAAGGTATTAGGGGTGTTTGAGGATACTTCAAAGCACAGAACCAATATTTTTTAGAAAACTTTCCATGTCACATGGTCAAAGTAAACTATGCAGGTAGAGCACATGGTTAGATCTAACCATGCAGATGGTCTACATTTTTTATCAGATCCTTTCCACATGGTTAGTTTATGGTTTCCCTAACCATGAGGCCTAACCATGAAACTTCCGCTTTTCCTAGGTACTCATTCATGGTTTGTTCATGGTTTGTCAAACCATGTGGAAAGGTCATGCAAAGGCTAATTTATGGGTAAAATGACCATTTTTTCCTTAATGATCTAATTTTTCCTCCTCCTTCCTCTTAATTTTATTTCCATGGCAATTATCCTCTTTCACTATCTATTTGGAACTTTTAGAAGGCCTAATATTGGGATCAAGATATATTCTTCATCTGGGATTAGATTAAGCTTCTCTTTATCACATTGGATGCACAATGGTATGTGCCCGAGTATATTTGAGCCATCATTCTTCTCTCTTGATCTCGGCCTAATTATCAAGGTGTGATCATTTTTTCCTTTTTCTCAGACCTACTCCATTATAAGAAAAATCATAGGGTGATTTCAAAGGAGGATATTCATATGACCATAAGGTGGGTGGTCTATAACTCATCACTCAAGTTTATTGATTTTCGAATTGTCATGTGGGGCCAACCGATTTCGCCAGGTGTTGTTTATAAAATTTATATTTCATTATTATCATCATTACAATTATATGGTTGTGATATTTCCAAATATGTGATTACTTGTTGGTGGTTACACCCACAATTCCCAACATCCTATGTTGGATGATATTCCATAGATGATTTTTTAGTGTTTTGTCACTTTTGAGAAATCGTTTGGATGTGCTCGAGCTTTACCACACTAATGATAGGCCTCCTTATAATAAATTCTTATTGTATCATATAATGGTGAATGGAAAGTACCAAGCCACTCCCACTTGACCCGCCTAAGGAAAGTGCTTCAAATATGATAATCAAATGTGAAATGTAAATTGGAAAGTATACTAAGTATATGATTTGATCAGATTAAATGTGAATTAATAATAGGTTTCATGTCCATAGAACCCCTTACCATGTTGATGGAAGGAAGCAGAGTGAACCTTAATTATTGATTATGCCTCAAATGGATTTAATAAATATTTCATGATACATGGCCTTATCACACTAATGAATGTAATGTCTTGAACCAAATGGACTTATTTATAAATTATGAATTTATTAAAGGGTTGTATTCTACATGGCTTTATCACACTAATGAACTGTAGGGATTGAACCAAATTAAATATCATATGTCTTAATTATCAAATAGAAGTTTACTGACTTGAGATCACCTTACATTCTTATCGGGGAATTCCATGAGCACTTGGGAACCCCATTCTGATTCAAGGATTCGGCTTTGTGTTGGTTGAGACCCACCTAGACCATGAACCTTGTCTATTCTTGGATGCTCTGTATAACAACATTGGATCCCTCAAATAGTATTAAAATTTTACTTTGATACACTCCTTGGATCTAGAATTGATATGTTGGTTTCATGGTTAAATCCCATAGTTCCCATTCAATGTTTAGCCCTATTTTACCATGGATTATCACCTAGGATTCAAGAGTCGTCATATTATGGTATACCTTGGAATATTCTCCTAGGATTAAACTCTTACCATTATCTGGGATATAGTCATTACTATTTTGGTGACCCTTAAGGCCTATATTTCCTTGGTTATTACTTTGGAACATCGTTATTAAATATCATTATAGGTTTACTTATTGCATCTATGAAGCTTTATTATTGTTAACATGTGATTTATTTATAAACTGGTAACAAAAAATTAATGAATTGGTTACATGATCAGACACCAGCCAATAGCTGAAGTAGGTACTTGGGTATTTAGTTACATTGTACTTCTTTACATTACATATATATGTTTTCACACTGTTACATTTCCATTACACTGGTTGGATGTTATAGGCACCATTGGTGGTAGCCCACTAAGATTTGTCTCACACCCTCTCCAAGCACCGTTTGGTACCAAGTGCATATTACATGAAAGAAAGTGTTTATAAAGGTAAACATGCAACTTCTAACAGTTTATTGCTTACTTTTTAAAAATGGAGCTTCATATAAGATGATTGTGCCAGAGATTGGGATGCTTGGGACAGACTTTTGATTTCCTTTATAATTTTGTGGAATATGTCATGTTTGATGTCTTGTATCCATGTTTTCCATCTTTCTAGTTACATGTCATAATATCATCAGTTATTCCTTTTATTTCAATTATTATTATCATTATCTCTATTTCTGTTATGCCTTCTTTTTATTTATATTTATTTCGCTATTTACCTCTACTTATATTTATCTATTAGGATAAACTCTAGTAATAATTGAATAGTCTATAAGAACCCAACTATAAACATTATAGAATCCTGAATTAAATGAATAATTCACATTGAGTATCTTTTTAGGTTTAGAGTTTTAGAGAATTAGACCATAACTATTACATTACATCTAAAAAATTACAAAGTAGACACTTCTACTAAGTTTCCATTTTTTCATAAAATAAAAACTCTTGAAAAAAAGACTCATGTATAGTTCTATGTTTTAGATAGCATGACTTTTCCTTGATCCCATCCTTGGCCCTATTTATCTTTAAGTCCTGTGAAAAACATTTCAAAACTTGGGATGAGCATAAAAAGCTCAGTAAGGGTTAAAAAACAAAGAAAGAAAACATTAGTTCATCAACACATACATAACATAATCTCTTTAACATACCTCATGAAATCATAAGATTTGTGAATAACACATTGTAATTACAAATCATAAAGGTAACTTGTGGCATCCAAAACATAATTAGCCCGAATGGCCCGAAGGCCTTCATTTTATTGATTTCCGATAACCCCTTTTCAAGGGATGAGGGGGAACCCTTACAAGGCATGTAGTCTCAGAGATTACATGGCCCATAGGCTTAGGAGATTACATGACCCAAAGTCTTATAAAATTCAACCAGACTATCTATAAGGAACTGCCCCTCCCCGGCATCTGCATCATGATAGTAGCTCTCCACCTTTGCTTGGCCGTTTGGATAGGCTTCCCGTGAAAGCAAAGGCTGGTCCCGATGGGATACCCATACCCTCTCATTCTGAAAAATCTATTTGGTTCTAGTCTGGTGAGTGTACCTACTCTAAATCTTCTTTTGGGGCAGCTCCTTTTTTGTAGTGTGTCTGGGGCAACTGCATGTGGCCCGAAAGCCTTGAGGTAGTCCAAAGGGATTAAAGGTGGCCCAAAATCCATACTTATCTGAAGTTCTTGGTGGCTCGAAATCCTTAAGGACTCTAAGCCCAAACCAGTGGCCCAAGGTGAATAGTTTCATCTGCTACAGTACTGAACAGTACATGCTACAGTAACTGTAACAGCGCCAGATACAGAACCCTCATGATGTGGCTCTATTTTTACATAGTTGTTCCACATCTTTTATTTAATTTTTATTAATTTAATTAATTATTTTGACACTTTTTAATAAATAATGGCACTTTTTTAATGTTATCACTAATTTTGTTAATTAACCATTTTTATAATTAAATAAGTGTTTTTAGTCCTTTTTTATTGTCTTTATAATTATTCTAAATATATTAAATTACTTTTTAGTTTAATAATCTTAATCTGGATAATAATTTTAAATGCCTATTAATTAATTATTATTATTTTTTATTTGAATTTATTTAATCTAGTTTTTAATTTAAGTCTTTATCATTTAATTATGTTTTATTTAATAAATTAGCTTTACTTTTTAACCGGTTCAATTGTTTTTCTAAGTTAATAACTTAAGTGAAGTTTAATTACATAATATGTTTTTAATGTTGAGTTTCATTTTAGAATCTAACTAATTAACTTTGTTGTTTAATAACTCTAGTTAATTCTAATTATTTTAATTTTATGTGTGCAGCTAATTAATTAACGGTTTTCTGCATTTGGTTAGACATAAATTAAATTAATTTTAACTTTTAGAGTCTTAGTTAATAATTAAGTTTCCATTATTTTTAGTTTTTTAAATAATTTGGTTAGTTTTTAGTTGCAGTTAATTATTTAATCTAAAACAGCATAGTTAAGTTTTTTTCTTTTGTGTTAATTAATTAGTGTTGTTCTTTTTATTATCTGTTGTAAGTTAATTTTTATTGTTATCGTTTTTAATTTTTTTTAACAATCGGTTAGTTTCGCACCGATGTTATGTCACACCGAAGTTTTTTTATAACTATCAGTGTGTCGTGACACACCGATTTCTTTGTAAACACCATCGGTCCCTCGCGACGCACCGTTGTTGCAACGCGTCGATCCTTCCATCGATTTCGATCTATTTTATCTTCAGCGTCTTATTCTATTTTTCAATTATCAGTGAGTCATGACTCCCTGATATCCCAAATCATCATCGGTTTCACGTCACGCCATTTGTTTTTTTATAATTGTCGGTGCTTTAATTTTCGATCAATCGTTATTTTATTCCATCGGTTATTTCAACTAACGGTGTCGGTCTTCCCCATTTCCGCTGCTACCGATGTACAGATCGGTTTTACCATTTCTTTGATCATTTTCTTCTATCGGTGAGTCATAACTCACCGATCCTCCACACTTGCGACACACCGATCTGTTTCAAATATCGGTGTCTTATCTTTACTTTATCTTTCAGTGACGCCGAAGGTTTTTTTTTGTCTATCGGTCTCTGGCACTCACCGTTAGTTCAATAATTTCTCCCCTTCAAACCTAGCAATCAATCCTCCCTATTTTAAATCGTGACCCTATCTTCTTCAATTGCAATCACGCACAAGCTCGAATCTACGCATTCAATGCCAGACCCAAAATTCATCTCAAATAACAGCACATTTCGAACCAGTTTTTCACAAATCAGCAAACCCTTCACAAGATCTACAGGTTTGAGGTCGCTGGAGCTGGGGTAAGCCGCTGCGCCAGAGTCATTGCAAGGAGTTCCAGCCAAGCAGCATACCACCACTATCTAAAAAAACCATAATTCAGATATATGCCGCTGCTGGAGTGCCGCGACACCGTGGAAGCCAAAGTCAGGATGACGCAGTGTTGCTGGAGTCTGAAGTTGAGGTGCCATGCCGCCTGTAGAAGTCTGCATCAGCGTTGCCGTAGATGGAGGGACAAGGAGGAGGCTAGTGTGCGCTGCTTCTAGAATCGCGAGCCGCCACGCTGGAGCTGAGGACCACCACTGAGAAGAATCAAGTCGTCCAAGCCCGGTATTTCCTGCTGCGCTGCAGATCTGGGTTGAATGAGTCTGGTCTGCTGTAGAGATGGGAGGCGAAGCCGCCACAGGCCTGCTGAAGGAGAGCCGCCGCCGGGTTCAAAAGGAAGAAACCCTTCCTCACTTGTTGTGCTTCGTGGTTTGGGGAGAAGCAAGATTTAAAAAAAATAACATAATATAAAATATAAAGAAATCAAAAATAAACTTTGACTTTAGTAAAAGAAAATTAAAGTTAAAGTAACTTTTAGAAGTCAAATAATATAATTTAATTCATAAAAGTAATGATTTAAAACATTTATAATTTTAATAAAAATATAATTCATAAATTAAAATTTAAAACTAACTTAATAATAAGTATTAATAATTAATTAATAGTATAAATATATAAGTAAGAATAATTATAAATAAACTATAAAATATTCTTATTAATTTAAAATACTTAAAACTTGAGTAATAATTTTAATTATTAAATTAAAATTAACTAATTAATTAATTAACCTAAAATTTTAATTTCTTTAATAGTAAGAATTAAATTATTAACACAATCTTAAATATTATCTTAATTATTTATTTATTTATGTTGTCAATTTTAATAATTTAGTTAAAAATAATAAAATAAATAACTTAGTAATTTTTCTGTTAACTTAATTAAACTAATAACTTTTTAATAATTTATGTAATACCATAGTAATATTAAATGGATAGTTTTATAAATAATATAAAAGTAGATAATAATTATCCATTTAAGATATTTATTATTTAACTTTAAATAAGTACTATAATAGTAACTTTTTAATTGCTTTTGTTAATATTTAATTATTTAATTTTGTATTTATCGTGTGAAGGTTCATTCAAGAGGCGGAAACGCGTCCAGATTCATACAACTAACTTTCCAAAGTTAGTTACATGAGAAAAAATAGCGCGATGTGTTGGTAGTGAAAAAATGGACATTTTGCAGTGCGTGGGTGAAGAACTCTTGAAGTCGGTGGAATTTGTGGCGGTGACATGAAATGGATGACATAAGTTACTTAAGCAGAGAAAGAAGCATTCTTTGGAGACACATTGAGACCGATGGCGATTCATTCATTCACTCGGAGAGACATGCACTCAACAAACACTCGAGTCCCGGAGCAGAGCAGAGGTCCAGGAGCAGCATTTGATGAGACCAGAGGGAGTTTCCTTCTTCTGTTTTCTTTCAAATCTTACCTCTGTATTAGAATGATTTTTGTATTTGATATAGTGATAATGAACAATATTTTAGTTAGCTAAATTTTAGTTCGGGGAGAGTTTTAGTTCTACTGGTAATCATTTTCATCCTCTCATTAATCAATTCTTCTGTGATTAGAATTGATCAGCGAGATCAATTCTAATTACACTTATCTGCTTCGTACCACAAGCACTGAAATTCTCTAAACTTTGTAATCATTCGGAAATTTTGATTATGGAATCACCTTTTAAATAATCAGCTTATAACTAGAACTTCAACACTTACGGAGAGTCTGTGTTGTTGACCTTTTAAATCATCTTTCTGAAGTTGTACGTCTTAGAGTGGCAAACTCTGGGTTGCACAGTTTTTACAACTTAACTCCTGGCGAGGGAAGTAAGTTGCTTTTATCCAGTGGTATGAAGAAGTACTTCTACATGTTTAGGAGAAACAATTCAAACCTGTAGACTAGAGCCATCCCTCAGCGCTCATCTCTTTTGTCTTTTATCAGCATCTTATTTTCCTTGTTGCATCTTTCTTTTAGTTGTACTTTGTTTTAGTGTAGGTAGCACAAATTTACAAGAGTTGTGTAGTTTTACGTTTCATTTTATTAAAACATTGAGAAAAATATTAAAAGATTAAAAAGAAATTTAAAAATCACTCTGTTGCTGACAACAGTGGAGATTGCCAAGTTTTTTTAGTAATTAGTGGCCAAATTAGCCTTCCCTATGGGTTCGACCCTGCTTGCCACATATACAGTAGTTAGTAGGAGATTTCAATAATTAAATTTGACCAACTTCAACGACATTTTAGGTCAACGCACGTTACCCAATTCATTGGAGTTCTATCTCAGGCTCACCCACCCTAGGTTTATCACAGAAAACCCCATATACATAAAAATTCCCAAGAACCATAACATATTTAAAACACATAAAACAAATATAAAGGAAAGATAACATTTCCACATTTCAATCACAATATATCATTTAAATATATTGACATAAAAAATTAATTATCAAAACCATTTTCAATACCAAAATACTTAAAATAGTATATGGTATTTATTTTCCCTTTAAAAAACATTATGGCTTGTTAAGGGAGTCATAGATCAAATAATACTCACGGCGGCGGAAAAGGCCGTTGTCACCGCTTACGTCAAAAAGAAACATTCTCTTTTGTTGTTTAGTAAAATGCCTTGTAGAAAAATATTCCTTTTTAATGAAATGAAAATTCAAAGTTTTTTATACTCCATATAAAATAAAGTCTTGTATAAAACAAAATATGCCTCAATGAAAGGAGACTGAGTTGAAGTCCGTTACCTCGTGTCCGACTTGACCTGTTCGTTCTTTAATATCCTGAACAATAAACTAGAGTTAATTTCTACTTGATTAAGAACCTTTTTCAAGTTTATTATTCCTTTTATATCACTGATTACCATTTTATAAACATTATGCAATCATTTAAGCTAATAATGGTTGTTTAGTCGATATTTGGTACTTGAGTCAAAAATGAACTTCTTATAATTACAAGTTGTTCATGTGGTCAGAAGTCCATTGTATACAGAATGATATTCATGATTTAGATATCATATATATCCTATATATCCAATATATATATATATATGTATTTATAATAGTACATAACATTTGGATATAAGAAATGAAATGCACCGTTCAGGGAGACGGTAAGTCGTACGTATGTATGAACGCAACTTTCATTTCTATTTCATATTTAATAAAATGAAAACTTAATGATACATAGGTATATTATAATTATAGTATAATATCATATATAATTTCAGTAACTCTATCCTTTATATGTTCCACGTATTGCATGAATGAGTCATATAACTTTGAGGGGTGGTAATCTGCACTTTCTCAAATGAAATTATCATATTTACCCACTATGGAAACCATAAAGGTATTCTACAAATGAAAAAATACAGAAGCAAAGAAACAATATAAATATAATATATATCACATATAAATATAGTTACATCTTAATGGCCATCGTAAGATGGGGTATTAGATAATTGAACGATCATCATTTCGTGAGGCCTTAGTTTGCCGTCCACAGAAACAGTATGTTCTTTACCCATTAGATGGAGGTGTGTGTAAGTTTAGTTTGAATGATTCTCATAACAAAAACATAGTATATTTAGTATACTTTTTTGTTATAAAATAAAGGAATATAAAGGGTTTGGGCGGTTGGATAAGTAAAATAAAAAAAGAACTTAAGATAAGATGTTACCTTTAAATTGGGTAACTCCCTTTGTTTTGAACCAAAAGGATTTTCTGAAGTTCCTTCTACCTAAGGTATGGCCTCTGGGTAGAATATATGGATATTGAGAGCTTATTTGGGAAGATTTTGGATGATCCAAGGGGCTTTAGAGGTGTACATATTGGGATATAGGTGAGGTCTTTTTATAAGGGGTGGAGGGGATCTTTAGGAAAGCTTGAAAATATTATTTTATTATATAATGATTTTCAGTTTCTAAAGGTCCAAAACTTATTAAAGTCAAAGATAAGATGACTCTTGTTTGAAATAAAACAATCTAATAATAATTTGATAGGTTTGGGATATATGTTTAATTTTTATAATCTTATTTATGTAAATCATTCATTAATGAGGTAAGCATTGCATCATTATTGTGTCATAAATAATTTTATTTATTTGATGTCTAAAAATTATAAAAAAAATATCATGCTATAGGAAATATTTTTATCTTTATAATGAAAATTTATAGTCAAATATATCAATTATATACCCCCACGTTAAAATTGTTTTATCAAAACAATACATGTTAATGATATTTTTATTTTTACTTTAAATAAAAAGTTATTAATATCATTATCTTACCTAAGTGGCTTTAAAAGGCCAAAAGTCTCACCCAAGGATTTTCTTGATCAGAAATTACTTATCCAATAAGGTTAGAACAAGTGTTAAGGTAATTTCATATTATTATAATATTGATTTTCCCTTGAATTGCCCTATTTACCTTTAACTGCGGTAAATAAAAGTCAAAAGTTACTATTCACCAAAAATTATTTTCATCTTATTGAACCACATTTTACTTACTAATAACAACCATGTATGTCATATTTTCTAAATTTAATTCACAGAAGTGGTAAAATTTCATTTAAATGAAAAGGCCAGCTTTTTAACTATTACTTAGTGTTTTCACTATTCATCAAAAATTGAAGGTTTTCAGAAAAATACAAAAAATTCAGCCTAAGATATATTTGATATTTCGAATTAAAAAATGATGTCTATTTTACAAAATTAAAAATATAGAAGTTGTATTAATTAATTTAAAATTAATTCACATTGTCAAAACAAAAAAGTGTTTTTAAGAAATAATAACTATCAAAAGATTGACACTTATTTATGTCCAATTTCAAAGTGAAATTACTTCTAATGACCGAAATTGGATTAAATGGTAGAAATATAATATAATTACACTTTAAAACCAATTAAAAAGATAATCTAACCATATAAATAAATTATATTAAAAGGAAGTTTTGAATTAAAATACAGTATTTTTCACTATTCATTAAAAAATGAATTTTATCAGAAAAATACCAAAAATTTATCCAATGTAAATTTTGATCTCCCGATTCTAAAAAAGAATTTTATTTCCTCAAATAGAACACATAAAAGTGACCAAAACTAGATTTAAAGAGGATTCTCTATTAAAAGGTGGTAAATCGACCTTTTAAATAATATTAGGGTATTTTTGCTTAAAATTAGATTCATTCACATTTTAAGCCTCTAACTTTTATTGGATAAATGTAAAAACATTTTACAAACATGTATAATCATTTTGTAGTCAGTTTTATTCACTCCCTCCAATACAACGTATAGGTGTTAACTATCATTTAAAATAATATTATACTATTATTTTTTAGTAGGACTCGGCATTGTGTGCAACATAAGATTTCAAAGAAACTCGTTATTGTGTATCGGGTACGCCATCGAACATAGAATCCCCTTTAAAATAACATTAATATTTAATTCAAGAATATTAATAAATATGAAAATTTATTATTCTTTATTTACTTATAATGTTACATTCTTCCCCCCTTTTTGAAAATTGTGTCCTCGCAATTTTTATTCACTTATCAAATAAGTGGGGGTTTTTATCCTTCATTGCATTTTTAGATTCCCTCATTGCCTCTTCAACCATATGGTTTTTTCCAAAACCTTTACCTAATGAATTACCTTATTTCGCAACACTTCCTCTCTTCGGCCAAGAATCTAGACTGGTTGTTCCTCATAATAGAGATGCTCTTCCAACTGAACTACCTCTAGGCTCAAAACTTGAGATGGATCCAGCATATACTTTCTCAAAATTGAAACATGAAAAACATTGTGTACCTAGGATAAACTTCGAGGTAAAGCCACTTTGTATGCAATTTATCCTACTTTCTCCAAGATTTCATAAGGTCCAATGAACCCCAGACTCAACTTTCCCTTCTAACCAAAATGCATCACACTTTTCCATGAAGAAACTTTGAGAAAGACATGAGAACCTACCTAAAATGAATGATCCTTTCTCTGGTTATCCGAATAACGTTTTGGCCTTCTCTGAGCTTTTCTCATATGCTTCTGAATCAACTAAACCTTTTCTACCATCTCTTATACCAATTCTGGTCCCGTTATCTTCTTTTCACCTACTTCATCCCAAAAAGATGGAGTTTGACACCGCTTCCCATATAATTCCTCAAATGGAGTCATCTGTATAATGGAATGAAAACTGTTATTATAAGAAAATTCAAGCAAAGAAATATGTTAGTCCCAACATCCCTGGTAATCCAGTGAACAAGCACCTAGCATATCCTCCAAGGTCTGAATTGTTCATTTTGACCACCCATCTGATTGAGGATGAAAATATTTACTAAAATTTAATTCAGTACCCAACGGCTTCTAAAGGTCTTTCCAAAAGTTAGAAATAAACCTGGGAATATGATCAGATACAATGGAGAGGGTAACTACACGCAACCTGACTATCTCTTTAACATACAACCAAGAAAGATGATAAAGAGACAACGTATCTCAAATAGGAAGGAAATGAGCATATTTAGTCAATCGATCAACAATAACCCAGATTACAATATTACCGTGAGATGCCTTTGGTAATCCAACAATGAAGTCCATGGATATATTTTCCCATTTCCACTGTGGCACCGTTAAAGACTGAAGTAACCCTTTTGAGAAATGTCACTCTACATCAACCTATTAACAAGTAAAACACTTCACAGCAAAATTATCAATATCTCTTTTCATTCCATCCCACCAGTAATACTCCTCAAGATCTTTGTACATCTTATTACTTTCAGGATGAACTGAAAACAGAGAACTATGAGCTTCACAAAATAACTCTTTCTTATACTATGAATCACAAGGCACATATAATCTCTTCCCAATCCTCAAAACACAATATTTATCAATTTTAAATTCAGGTAACTTACCCTTCTGTACCAACACTACCTTTTTCTGCAACTCACTTTCTTCCTTCTATGCTTGCTTAATTCTGTCTGATAGAGACGATTTAACTGATACCTAAAACAAAACCGAGGAATTTCATGCACCAACAAATTCTATTCCAAAGTTCATCAAATAAAAAACCAAAGGATATCATTCCAAATGTAGCAAGGTTAATTTATTATTACTTTTTCGACTCAGAGCATCATCCACTTTATTTTCCTCTCCCAAATGATAATGGATTGTGAAATCATAATACTTAATTAATTCCATCCATCTCTTATGTCTCATGTTCAATTATTTCTGAGTGAATATATACTTTAAACTTTTTTGGTCAGTATATATTTCACATTTTACTCCATACAAATGATGCCTCCAAATTTTTAAATAAAAAATAAATAGTATCAAATTCCAAATCATGTGTAGTGTAATTTAACTCAGGAGGTTTCAACAGACATAAATCATAAGCAATTACTTAATCATCCTATATAAGGACACAACCATGTCCTTTCAAATAAGTATCACTGTAGATAAAAAAATCACCATTTTTTAAGGTATTTACAAAACAAGAGCACTCACCAATATTCTTTTCAATTCCTGAAAACAATCATCACATTCTTTTGTCCAGAAAAATTTAACACTTTTTCGAGTTAATTTAGTTAGTGGGATAGATAACCCTGAAAGATTGTCACCAAAACTCTGGTAATAACCTGCTAAACCAAGAAAACTATAGATCTATGTTATACTTGTGGGTATCTCCCATTATTCAACAACTTTCATTTTAGTAGGATCAATAGTTATTCCATTTTTTGAAACAATATGACCAAGGAATGAAATGTGTTATAACAAAAACTCACACTTTCTGAATTTCCCAAACAGTTTATTTTATTTTAAGGTTTTAAATACAACCCTTAAATGACTTTTATGTTTCTCTTTACTTTTGGAATAAACCAAAATATCATCAAAGAACACAACAACAAACTTATCCAAGAACTCATGGAAAATTTTATTCATAAGATCCATGAATACAGCAGGTGCATTTGTTAATCCAATAGGCATAACTACAAATTCATAATGGATATATCTAGTATGAAACATGGTCTTTGAAAAGTCTACTTTACTTTCAACTGATGGTACCTCAACCTCAAGTTAATCTTTGAAAAATACTGAGCTCCTTGGAGCTGATCAAACAAATCATCAACATGAGGCAAATGATACTTGTTCTTAATAGTGATGTTATTAAGTGCTCTATAATCAATGCAAAGTCTCATTGAACCATCTTTCTTTTTAACAAACAAGACACGATCACCCCATGGTGATGTGTGAGGTCGAATAAAACCTTTATCTAATAACTCTTGCAATTGCTTATTTAACTCTAAAAGTTCAATTTTTTCCATTCGATAAGGGGGTTTTGAAATTGGATTAGAATCAGAAATTAAGTCAATGGTAAATTCAACTTTTTGATCAGGTATTATACCTGGAAACTCATCAGGAAAAACATCAAGAAACTCATTTACCACTGGAACCCATTAATATGGATAGTTCCTTTGTTTTCAACAATATATAAAAGGTAACATTCAATTTCAATCTTATACTAGTTTCTCAAATTCCTGATATGTAATCAAAAGTAAGGGTTCATTCTTGTACACAAACTAAAAATATTTATGAAAAGAAACCTTTTTAGCTCTACATTCAATCTTATAATGATAAATGGAAATCCAATACATACCCCAAATAACATCAAACTCTACTAAAGGAAAAATAATAAGGTTTGCAGGTAGATTCTTTTCGCATACAAGGACAATAAGGTTCTTATAATTTCTTTTTGTCTCAAAATTTTCCCCCGAGGTTTTTACCATAAGTTTAGGATTCATATATTGAGATGGAATTCCCAATTTATAAGAAAACTTCTCAGAAATGAACGAATGTGTAGACCCTGAATCAAACAACACATTTGCATAATCTGAACAAACAAACACTGTACCTAATACTACTTCATTTGATGGCCCAACATCTGTTGAAGTAGTTGCAAAGGATTTCACCCCCCCCCCTTTCTTGTAGTCTGTATGCTTTCCATTAGTTGAGTTCTTAGTTGCACACTCATTTCCATAATGACCCATTTCATTTCACTTAAAACGTTTTAGTAACTGTAAATCAGATTTTTCCTTACCATTACCCTAATCTTTTTCAGTGCAATTACGAGCCTTATGTCCCATTTTACCAAATCAATAGCACTTACCAGAATTAAAAATACATTCCCTGTCATTCTTTTAACCGCAATTTTCATAAACTGTAAACTTAAGTTTCTTACCATAATAATTTTTTTAAGAGTTGTTCCCTTTCATCTTCCACATCGACCTCTTATTCTGTTTTTGTCAAAGAACACCTGATCATTGGAAAACTCCATTTCCACCTTATCTTCACATCGAACAATTTTTTCATAAATTTTGAACTCAAGAGAAGATAAATCCCTTTGATACTTTGGCTTTAATCCTGAGTAAAAATAATTGATTTTACAATCAAATTCTTGGATTAAGTTTGGAGCATACCTTTCCAGTAGAGTGAATTTTGCTTCATATGTAGCCACTAAGTCATCCTCCTGCCTCAATTATAGGAATTTTTTTCCCATCCAAAGACAAACCACCTTAGGAAAATATTTCTCAAGAAACATACCTTTTAATTAATCCCAATGAAGTGCATCAATCTCCTCACTATCCATGATATTTTTCACCATCGACCACCACTGATCGGATTCACCTTCAAAACAGTAAATAGAGAGACTAACCTTTTGATGTTCTGAACACCCCATGACATCAAAAATATTATCCATTTCTTTCATCCTCCCTTCAACTAGCATAGGGTTAGATGATCCTTTGAATGATGGGGGATGTTTCCTCATGAAATTCTCCACTGCTAACATGTTCCTATGTGGTTGATCTGGATGATCTCAGGCATGGATACCACCACCATTTATAGCCTGAGTCAACTATGTAAACACTATAACAAACTGTTCAGTTCTGATTCTGACCATCTCAGGTTGCTGATTTGGAAGGTTATCTTCCTCCTATTGTCATCCCATCATAGATGCCTTGTTTCCTCTACAGAAAACCATTCTGAACAAAGAAATATCTTAGGCGAAGAAAAACAGTAATCTGTAAATGCTATATCATTTCAATATTAACATAAATTAATTTATGGATATTAATTTAACAATATCCTAACTCCTAAAGTTATTTTAATTGACTTTTGATACCAACTATAAGGACCCATCCTTAAACATTACATAATCCTGAATTAAATGAATAATTCATATTGAGGAAATTTTCAGGTTTAGTGTTTTAGAGAATTAGGCCATAACTATTATATTACGTCTTAAAAATTACAAAGTAGACACTTCTACTCGGTTTTGATTTTTTTCATAAAATAAAAACTCTTGAAAAAAAGTGTCATGTCTAGTTTCAGGTTTTAGAAAGCATGAATTTTCCTTAATCCCATACTTGACCCTATTCTTCTTTAAGTTCTGTGAAAAACATTTCAAAACATGGGATGATCATAAAAAGCTCATTAATGGTTAAAAAATGAAAAGAAAGAAAATATTAGTTCATCAATACATACATAACATAAGTTCTTTAACATACCTCATGAAATCATATGATTTATGAATAACATGTAGTAATCACAAATCATAAGGGTATCTTTTGGCATCCAAAACATACTTACGTTATATCTTTCATATCCATATAGGGAGTTACATTTGGAATACCGATCACAGTATATTCCATAAATCTCTTAGGAGAAACATTCATGTTTAACTCTTTCACATTACCCAATGCATTGGAGAGCTATCTTGGGCTCACCCACCCAAGTTTTATCATGGAACCACCCGTATACATAACAATTCCCAAGAATCGTAACATATTCAAAACACATTAAACAAATATAAAGGAAAGATAACATTTCCACATTTCAATCACAATATATCATTTAAAAATATTGATATAAAAAATCCATTATCAAAACCATTTTCAATACCAAAATACATAAAAGAGTATATTTTATTTATTTTTCTTTTAAAAAACATTACGACTTTTTAAGGATGTCATAGATCAAATAATACTCGTGGCAGCAAAGAAGGTCCTTGTCACCGCTTATGTTAAAAAGAAACATTATTTTTTGTTGTTTAGTTAAAAGCCTCATAGAAAAAGATTCCTTTTGAATAAAATGAAAATTAAAAGGTGTGTATACACTATATAAAATAAAGTCATGTATAAAACAAAATATGCCTCAATGAAAAGAGATTGAGTTGAGGTCTCTTACTTCGTGTCCGACTAGACCCATTCATTATTTAACCTCCTGAATAATAAACTAAATTTAATTTATACTTTATTAAGAAAATTTTTCAAGTTTATTATTCCTTTTATATCACTCATTACCATGTTATAAACATTATGAAATCATTTAAGTTAATAATGGTCATTTCATTGATATTTGGTACTTAAGTCAAAAATGAACTTCTTATAATTACAAGTTGTTCATGTGGTCAAAATTCCATTATATAAAGAATGATATTCATCATTTAGATATCATATATATCATATATATCCAGTATATATATTTATTTATAATATTACATAACATTTGGAGATAAGAAATGAAATGCACCGTTCATGGAGACGGTAAGTCATACGTATGCATGAACGCTACTTTCATTTCTATTTCATATTTAATGGAATTAAAACTTAATTATAATAGGTATATTATAATTATTGTATAATAACATATATAATTTCAGTAACTCTATCCTTTATACGTTCCACGTACGGAATGAACGAGTCATATCACTTTGAGTGCGCGGTAGTCCACACTTCCTCAAAGGAAATTATCGTATTTGCCCACTATAGAAACCATAAAGGTATTATATAAATGAAAAATTACATAAGAATAGAAAAAATATATATATAATATATATCATATATAAATACAGTTCCATCTTAATGGCCACCATAAGAGGTGGTAGGAGATAACTGAATAATCATTGTTTCGTGAGGCATTAGTTCACCGTCCACAGAAACAGTATGTTCTTTACCCATTAGATGGAGGTGTGTGTAAGTGTAGTTAGAATCATTCTCATAAAAAATCATATTATATTGATTATACTGGTGTTGTTATAAAATAATGGAATAGAAAGAGTTTATGGGGTTGTAGAAGTAAAATGAAAAGAAAAGAACTTAAGAGAAGGTGTTACCTTTAAATCGGGTAACTCCCT
Source organism: Viscum album (assembly GCA_963277665.1). Classification (NCBI taxonomy): domain Eukaryota; kingdom Viridiplantae; phylum Streptophyta; class Magnoliopsida; order Santalales; family Viscaceae; genus Viscum; species Viscum album. Next base: position 1,480,337,320 of record OY728136.1, read on the forward strand.
TTGGTTTGAACCAAAAGGATTCCTTAAAGTGCCTTATGCCTCAGGTAAGGCCTCTAGGGGGAAGATAGGTATCTTGAAAGATTATTTGGTTAGAGTTTGGATGAGACAAGGGTCTTAAGAGGTGTGAGTAATGGGTTAGAGGTGAGGGATTTTTATAAGGGGGGAGGGCCTCTTTACGAAAGCTTGAAAATATTATTTTATTATATAATGATATTTAGTTTCTAAAGGTCCAAAACTTATTAAAGTTAAAGATAAGATGAATCTTGTCTGAAATTAAACCATCCAATAAGAATTGGACAGGTTTTGGATATTTTTTTGATTTTTATAATCTTATTTATTTAAATGATTCATTAATGAGGTAAACACTCCATCATTATTGTGTCATAAATAATTTTATTTATTTGATGTCTAAAAATTTAAGAAATATCATGATTTAGGAAATATTTTCAGATTTATAATGAATATTTATATTCAAAAATATAAACTATATAACCCCGCATTAATTTTTTTTAGCAAAACAATACATGTTTATGATATTTTTATTTTTACATTAAATAAAAAGTTATTAATATCATTATCTTACCCAAGTGGCTTTCAAAGGCCAAAGGTCTAACACCAGGATTTTATTTGTCATCCATTACTCATCCAATAAGGTTAGGTCAAGTGTTAAGATAATTTTTTATTATTATAATATTGTGTTTACCTTCAATTTCCTTATTTACCTTTAATCGCGGTAAATAAAAGTCAAAAGTTACTAATCAACAAAAATTACTTTCTTCTTGTTGAACCAAATTTTACATACTAATAACAACCATGTATGTCGGATTTTCGAAATTCAATTCACGAAAGTGGTAAAATTTCATTTAAATGAAAAAGTCTTCTTTTTAACTACTACTCAGTGTTTTCACTATTTATCAAAAATTGAAGGTTTTTAGAAAAATACCAAAAATTTAGCATAAGATATATTTCATATTCGGAATTAAAAAATGATGTCTATTTTTTCAAATTAAAAACCTAGAATTTGGATTAATTAATTTAATATTAATTCATGTTTTTCAAACAAAAAACGTGTTTTTAAGAAATAATAACTATCAAAATATTGACACTTGTTTATATCCAATTTCAAAGTCAAATTACTTCCAATGACCGAAATTGAATTAAATGGTAAAAATATAATCTAATTACACTTTAAAACCAATTAAAAACATAATATAACCATATTAATAAATTAGATTAAAATATAGTTCTAAATTAAAATACAGTATTTTTCACTATTCATTAAAAAATGAATTTTATCAGAAAAATTTTAAAAATTTACCCAAAGTAAATTTTTTTGTCCCAATTATAAATAAGAATTTTATTTTGTCAAATAAAACATATAAAATTGACCAAAATTAGATTAATATATTGCTCTATTAAAAGGCAGTAAATCGAGCTTTTAAAAAATATTATGGTATTTATGCTTAAAATTAGATTCATTCGCATTTTAAGCCTCTAAATTTTATGGGATAAATGTAAAAACATTTTAAAAACATGAATAATAATTTTCTAGTTAGTTCCATTCATTCTCTCCAATACAACGGCTAGGCATTAACTACCATTTAAAATAATATTAGATTATTATTTTTCAGAATGACTCAGCATTGTGTGCAACATAAGATTTCAAAGAAACTCGTTGTTGCGTATTGGGTATGCCATCGAACAAAGCATCCCCTTTAAAATAACATTAATATTTAATTCAAAAATATTAATAAATATGAAAATGTATTATTCTTTATTTACTTGGGATGTTACATAGTCTCCCCATGGACACACCCTAGGCCCTCATTGCTACTCGGAAACCACTAGAATTTGGGGAGATATACTTGAGTTCATGTGGACAAACAGGCTCAGGGAACCCATTAAGTGGAATATGGGTTTGGGATGTCACATTTGTCTTATAAATTATATTTCCCATGAAGGAAAATTATCAATTATTGAAGGAATATGATAATTGTTCTCTTTTTCTGGTAAAATGAATTTCCAGGGCGTTTTTAATTAAATTTCATGAAATAAATGAAATGTATTGATATGATGGAATGACTTCCATAAATGATTTAAATGGTGTGTATTAATTTGATTGGAATATTCATGATGTATTGACTCTCATAAATGAACTAAATTGTTTAATTAAAATGGATTTGAGTTGGGTGGTGTGACCATGCATCTGGTAATAATTAAATAAGCAATGTTTATACGTATTGTTGTAATTGTAAAGCCCTTGTTTATTTTGGATTAATAAATGTAAAGAATGAGATTTAGTACCTCATGGATCTGATTATATTTTGTCATTAATATATGATTACACCTTATAAATACTCCTTTAATATGGTAAGGGATCCATTGATCATGGGGTAAAATCACACTCCCTTACATTGGGAGTTGAGTCAATGGAATCTCACACCAGTTATATATCGAACTATACTTTACATAAATTTATATTACATCAAAATTGGTGTATATTAATTACAACATATAATAAATACATAATAGGACCATATAGGTATAGTCTCTTTAGAAACTAGGAAACATAAAAAACTGGTTCATAAAACATATACACTATCTCCCACTTATTTCATCATAACTAGACACCTTTTTGACATATCTTACTTAATACCCTTCTTCATAACCTGGGGAAAAGAATCATATGAAAGGGTGAGATCAAATTCTAAGTAAGGGTAAACAAGTAAAATATCAATCATATCAAAATCATAATATATAAGAACAAAACATTTGGATGTCCTATCCTTCATATGAAAGATCATGATATCATGTCACGGGATAAGAGTTCATAAGAATTAATGGAAATAATCCCAAAAGTTAGAACATATGATATGAAGTTTTTTGGTCTACACATATGAATGTAAAATCATTTCATATTAGTCAAGACTCATTTTCAAGACCATTATAGCAGACATAGTCCATTACTAAACCAGGTTTACTTATTGTTCCAGTTCTGTATTATTGAACCGGATTTACTTGTCGCTCCAGTCATTTCTATCTCATGAAATATAAATATTTACCCAATTCATTATAGTTAGATATAGGTCTCACCCAACTCATAATGAAATAAGTTTTACATGTTCCATAAAAACATAAATCATTCCATCATAACATAATCCATATAAAATATCATTCCATATGTAACACAATAAAATAATATTAATAATAGTTATAGAAACATAAACATAATTAAATAGTTCCATCCTAGATGGAAAATAATTATGATAAAACACTTGAACTTAATTCTTCTGGAAAATATCCTTTCTTCTTCCAGAATGTTTTATTTTCTCAAAATGCCACACAGTTTTATAAGAAAATAATTCAGTTGAAAATAAACTGGAAATTGTGTAAAGTAAGATTCCTATAAATAAGTAGTAAAAAAATTTCCATTCTATATAAGTTAAAAAAACATTCTCCTCGTACTTTTGTCAGAAAATTCAAAAAGTACCTCATATAGAAAACGTAAGAAATATTCCTTCCAAACTATGTAGTAAAAGAAAAAATGGGTAAAAATGAATTTAAACAAATATAGGATAATGGTAAAAAAATTATGAAACCATTTTTAGAAAACATGGACATGGATAATAAAATATACCCCAGTAAATAATTACATATAAACAATCTCGGATAATAATGAGATTGCGAAATTATCCCTTACTTTAAGTCTGATTTCCTTCTTATGTATCTGAACCTCCTATAGAGTGATTTAAATAATGTTATTGATTTATTCCATAATCATAAGCATTTTTATGATATCATATATGATTATATTATCTTCCGTTTGTTAGTAACATTTCATTATTACTCGTTATTCTGATATTAACTATTTTATGTTCTTATAAACATTTTGTCAAATAAGTTCATGTTCCAGTTCTTAGGTTATAGTTATATCATTTACAGAATGATATTAATATAATATATTTCATATTTATTCATTCCATTCATTTATATAATCGTTTTTTAATGAATATCATGTAGAATTAATTGCATCGCATTGTGGAGACGGTAGGACGTACGTACGCACGAGTGACGATATCATTCACTTAATGGTTAAATGGTATGGAATTTGATGGTATATTAATTATATAAAATAATTATAATGTTACATTCATTATTTACATCCATTATACTCATCATTATACCCATCCAAATTAAGTATTGTTGAATAAAAAATTACACCATGGCGTTGAGACTGTAAGTCATACGTATACACGCATGGTGATATTGTTAAACGTAAGATAGATAAAATGATGAATAAGTTTTTCCCATAATTATAATAAAATATCATAATATATAAGATATTGGATTTATTACTTTATTATGGAAACAACATAAAAAGTGGAAGTAGAAGAAGAAAATAATTTTGAAAGAGGTGATAAAACAATTACCTCTTTTTCGAGTATCTCCTTTTTATTTGCAAAACAAGTCTCCCTAGGATGGATTTATACCCAATATTTAGCCTCTAGGATTAAGTGAAAGAAGTTGGGAGGGTAAATAGGTAGGTTTTGGCTAAGAAAATGGTCTACAGAGGCGTGATTAAAAGATAAGGAGAGGTTCCCTTTATAAGTGAGGGGAGGGGAAAATTTGTAAATACCAAAACAATTAAATCAATATAAATTAAAATTAAAATTAAAATGGATCTAAAGTGTATTATTTAGAATATAATATGACTATGGGTCTAAATAATATCAACCAATAAACTTAATTCATGTTTTTATTTTATTTTAAACCTTATAATTTTGATTTTTCCTTCTCTAATCTATTTAATTTTAATTGTGGTAATAACATTATAAATATTTAATGGTTAAAATATCTACTTATATAGTGTAAATTGACCATAAATGGATATTTAATGAAATTTTGGACCTTATAATTATAAATTTTTAATTTTTAAATATTTTTAGGATTTTTAAATAATTTAATAAAATTTTATTTTTATAAAATATCAATAGTGTCAATTTGGCACTATTCATTTCTTTGATTTTAAATAAAATACAAACATAATATAACTTTGAACCAAAATATTTAATATAATAAAAACAGGTCATAATCACCTATAAAATTTGTGGAGAAGCTTAATTAATTAAAATTATATTTATTTTAATATTTTTAAAATCATTTATTTGATATTTCTATTAATAAAATAATTTTTGTGTCACAATTGTGTCATCCTTAATTGTAATAATTTAATTTATAAAATTAATAAATAAATTTATATGTTTTATTTAATTATTTTATTTTTAGATATACTCTCTATGGTCTATTTTATCTCCTACGTATCCATATATTATAATTAATATACTTATATAAAAATAGATTGTGATATTTTATCACATTCGTTGATTTTAATAATATTAATGTCATATTCATGGGAAAGTGGCCATTTGGTTATTCCATTTCAAACCACATATTATAAGGGTCAAATTTAATCATCCAATAGTATTTTTATAGTTTTTAAGGAAATTTTATAATATTAGTTTTACCTTTAATTGCCCGATTTACCCTTAACCGTGTTAATAAAAACATTACTAATGTTACTATTCATAATGTCCCAAAAAATAAAATTAACCTATTAACATAATTTGAACCCAATGATTCTAAATATGAAACAAATTTTACAAAATTTTAAACATAGAATTTTTACTAATTAAATTAAAATTAATCTCATTGTTGGAAAGAGAGAGTAGGTTTTAAAAGCGAAAACATTGCAAAAGATTGAAATCTTTTTACATTTGGATTCAATGTAAAATTAATGATAAAGATAAAAATTATATAGAATGATAAAAATATATTATATTAGTACCTTAAAAATATTAAAAATTATAATTTGACAATATAAATAATTTTTATCAAAAAATTTGTTTTCACATAAATTTAATGTATTTTTATTATTCATCAAAACTTGAACGTTATCAAAAAAATATCAGAAATTCATACAAATTAAATTTTTATGTCCCACTTCAAAATAGAATGTTTATTTTTCCATATAAAAATTATTAATGTGTCAAAATATTAATTTAAAAGGGATTCTCCATTCAAAGGGGTAAAATAACCCTTTAAAAAATATAGATTTTTATACATCAAATAGGGTTTATACATACCCTAATACTAAAATATCCATTGGATAAATATCAAAAATATTTTATTAATTATATAAAATATATATATCTCATTAATTTCATTAATTTAATTAATTTCATTACTAATAGTTATTTAGTCAAAAATAAAAAAATCTAATTGATTTATATTTTTCATAAATAATTGATAGCCAATGAATTCATAATACATTTTCATAAGTTAGTTATACTTATTCCCTCTAACCTAAGATCTAGGATATAATGGTAATTTTATACTAAGGTTGTCTCTTGGTTTGTTTAAACTCATGATTTCATGCAATTCAAGTTATTGAAGAATTAAAATTATTTAAAAAATATATTTCATTAAAACATCCGGGTGTTACATTCTACCCCCCTTAAACTGAATTTTGACCTCGAAATTTATCACTTGGAAACAAACAGATGAGGATACCTATCCCTCATCATATCCTCAATTTCCCATGTCATTTCTTCAAATTGTTGGTTCTATCGTAAAACATTAACCAAGCGAGTAGTCTTGTTTCGTAGAACTTTTTTTCTACGATCTCGAATCTCTATTGGTTGTTTTTCATAAGAAAGGTCTTGCTTTAGTTGTACGACTTCTGAGTTTAGTACATGTGATGAATCATGTATGTACTTTATCAAGAGATATACATGAAACACATCATGAACTTGAGAGATATTTGGTCAAAGCACCAATCGGTAAGATAACTTCTCAACATGATCCATAATTTCAAAAGGACCGATATACCTAGGGATTAACATGCCCTTATTTACAAATATAATTAATCTATTTTGTGGAGATATTCGTAGAAACGCCTTATCACCCACTTCAAACTCATGGTATTTTTTTAGTTATCATTAAAACTTTTTTGTTGACTCTGAGCTACTCTTATGTGTTTTTGAATAGATTTGACCTTTTCTTACATTTCATCAACAAGATCAGGTCCTAATAGATTTCTTTCCCCAAATTTATCCCAGCATGTTGGAGTTCATCACTTTTTCCCATATAGTTCTTTATAAAGAGACATCAAAATATTGGAGTAAAAGCTATTGTTGTAAGAAAATTACACCAAAGGTATGTATTTATCCTAACCACATTTTAAATCCATAGATAAATATCTTAACATATCTTTTATAGTTTGAATTTTCATCTTATACTGATTGTCTATCTAAGGATGATAAGAAGTTCTCAAACATAACACTATATCTAGAGAATGCTGAAGACTTCTCTATAAATTTGATGTAAACCTTGAATCTCGATCAGATATAATGGAAATTGGTACTCCATGCAATATTACCACTTACTTTACATATATCATAGCAAGATGATCAAGAGAGACATCCTATATAATGGCAATGAAGTGTGTCGAAATCATGAGGTGATCAAGTGTAACCCAGATAGCATTATTTCCTTTGGATGTTTTGGGAAGTCTAATGACAAAGTCCATAAAATGTTTTCTAATTTCCATTCTGATATGAGTAATGGTTGTAACACCCCTTAGACTTCTATCACCCATATTTAACTTACTAAAAACCAAGAATTTAGATACATATTTGGCAACATCTTTTTTCATGTCATCCCACCAGAAATACTCTTTCAACTCCCTGTACATCTTTGTGATTCTAGGTTGAATAGATAATGAATAAATATAAGCCTCATTCAATAACTCCTTATTTAATTATGTTATGGGAGGAATACAACCCCGGTTCCTAAACCTTATTATTTCATCACAATCAAGGTTGAATTTAGGAACATTTCTCACCTTATTTTGTATCTCTACATCTTTCTTCTTCACCTCGTTAAACTATACATTTATAGATGGTAGAACATTCATTTGAGAAAGATGGATTTATCCTATTCCTTTAAAATTTCTATATCCATCCTTTTAAAATCCATAAATATTGGATCCTATGTGATCCTCATCATGGATAGGCTAGCATGGCATGGTCGACTCAATGCATCTACCACCTTGTTCGTTTTCCCAGGGTGGTAATGTATAGAGCATTCGTAATCTTTAATCAACTCCAACCATCTTATTTGGCGCATATTCATCTAATTTTGTTTAAAAATATAATTTAAAATTTTATAATAAGTATATATATCACATATTTGACCATAAAGATAGTGCCTACATATCTTTAATGCAATGATTACCGTAGATAACTCCAAATCAAGAGTTGGAAATTTTTCTCATGGATTTTCAAATTTCATGAGGCATAAGCTATCATCATATCATTTTTCATGAGAACACATCCCAACCCCATCTTGGATGCATCACTGTAGATCACAAACCTTTCTCCGCTATAAAGCAGTGTGAGCACAGGTGCATTGGCTAACCTTCCTTTTAACTCTTTTAAATTCTATTCAAATTCCCCTATCCGTACGAACTTAACTCATTTACAACTCAACTTGATGATTGGATTAGATATTAATGAAAAATATTTCACAAAATGATGATAATATCTTTCCAAACTAAGAAAACATCGGATCTCAGTTACTGTTTTTGGTCTCGGCCAACTTTCAACAACTTCTGTTTTTGATGGATCCATAGATATCCCTTCTCTTGAGATTCTGTAACCCAAAAATAAAAATTTATAAAGCCAAAAATAACACTTAGTAAATTTTTTATAAAGCTTATCTTTTCTTAGGGTGTTTAGTACAATTATCAAGTGGTCTTTATGTTTTTTATTTCTCTTTGAGTAGATAATAACATCATATATAAATACTACCAAAAACTGATCAAGATAGTCTCTAAAGACTCTATTCATTATATCCATGAAGATAACGGGGGAATTAGTAAGACTAATAGGAATCACTGTAAATTCATAGTGTCCATACCTTGTACGGAATGATGTCTATGGTATATCCTCCTTCATGACCCAAAATTCATGATATCCTGAACAATGATCAATATGGTAAAACTATTTAGCTCTACATAGTTGGTTGAATAAGTAATCAATGTAGGGAAGAGGATGTTTTTTCTTGATAGTGATCTTGTTATGTTCTCAATAATCAATGCAGAGTCTCATTGATCTATCATTCTTCTTAACAAAAAAAGTCGGTGCTCCCAAAGGTGATGCACTAGGGAATATTAATAACTTATCAAGATTCTCTTGGATTTTATTCTTCAATTCCTACAACTAAATTGTGTTCATTATATAATGTGTCTTAGAAATTGGAATAGCACCCAATATGACATCTATTGGAAACTCAACTTTACAATTTGGTGGAAGACCTAGAAATTATTCTGAAAATACATCATCAAACTCCAGTAAAATGGGTGTATTCTTAATCATGAGTTTATCCCCAACCATTTAATATAAATAACCTTAATTTATAGGAATTAAGACCCATAAGATGGAATAAATTTCTTCAGGAAGGTTATATTTATCCATACATCGATAGATGGTCATAGATTGATCTAGAATATGAAATATCACTTCCCTTCCTTATAAATTTATATGATCACCAAATATATAAAGACAATCCATGCTAATAATCACATAAAATTACACTATAGGAAAGATCACAAGATTTTCAGGAATCACTTTCCCACAAACTTCAATAGGAGAATAATTACAAACTTTTGATGTGACCGTTTTTTCATTAGGAGTTGTTAAAAGTAACTAAATATATAATTTTTTATGTAATATGGATATACAATTAGAAAATTATTCAAAAATAAAAGAGTGGGTGGACCCTAATCAAATAAAATAATTGTTACTTTAGAGCGTATTGTAAGTGTACCTTTCACCACTTCATTATCATACTCAACATCACAGATACAGATTTCATGTTACTTTCCTTTATCTTTAGCCTTAAGAGTTTGCTGACATCAATCATAATCAATAACCCTTTTATTAGGGGATTTATTGGCACAATTACCTATTTACTTTCACTTATGTAATTAAATCACATGAGGTGCATTTTGTGTATCCTTTTATCTGCTCGCATCATTAGACATCTTTTTTCCATCAATTCGGTATTCAACTGCCCAATAACCTTCTTTTCCACACATAAAACATTTACTAATACCTTTAATATAATTTCTTCCACATTTCTTTATACACATTGAGAATAAGGGAAAACACATATTCTTTTCAGTTTGGTCTTTAGATCTTCCTTTGAATTCCATTTTCCTTTTCTTGCTAAATCCATAGGACTCGTGGGTTACTCCAATCCCCATCTCAACCTTGAGAGCACATAGAATGATTTCCATGTAGTTTTTAAAGTCCCTTATGGATAATTTCCTTTGGAAACATGGTTTTAAGACACTAAATAATTGATCAATTTTACTCTTAGAATGGATAATAATCATATAATCATACCTTAAAAGTATTTAAATTTTGCTTCATAGGTACCAATAGATTTATCTACCTTTTTCTTAAGTTCAAGGAACTCCTCCATATTTTTTCAATGAATGTGAGAAAAGTACTTATTGAAAAATTAGTTCTTGAACTCATCCCATTCCATGGACTCAATTTCAACTCTTTGTCTCATATTCTTGATAAGATTCCACCATTATTCAATTTCACCTTCCGAATGATAGAGTAGTAAGATGACTTTATCATGTTCAGAACAATGTAGAACTGAACATGTTTTTTCATTTATACTAATCAATTTATCATCGACTAATGGATTAATAGACCCACTAAAACAAGGAAGACACTACCTCATAAAGGACTCAACAGAATATTACTCCCTCCTTTGGTTGTTTCGAAGTCCTGTATGATTCATAGATTGAGAAAGTTGTGTGATCATAGCTATAAGATTTTTCATTCCATCTCCCATGAAATTTAGTTTCTTGGGAGGAAAATCATTGCATTCCTGTCACATTCATCATTAACAGGGTTTCTTCAGGTTCTAGCCATTGACTACAAACAAGAATCATATTGTGAGAAACATTATCATAATGGGAAAACCACATAATAAAGAATAAAATTTCATTTTACAACACATTAGTTTTTGTCCTAGGTTATTCATGGTAATTTCTAAAACACAAATATTGTAACTTATATTTAGACATATCCTTAGGATTCTTATAAAGGATTTATCATCCTAGTTTCCAAAGGTTAAATATACCTTTCCTTTTATACCAACTATAATGACCCATACTTTACATACATTGATATTAATTTAAAATTTAAGAATATTCATTACAACATATAATAAATCCATGACAGGACGGTATCTTTATAGTGTCTTTATAAATTTTGAAACATAAACAACTGGTTTATAAAACATATACATTGTCTCACTGTTATTTCTTCATAACTAGACTCATTTTTGACATATCTTATTTAATACCCTTATTCATGATATGGGGAAAAGAAACATATGAAACGGTGACCTCAAATTCTCAGTAAGGGTAATCAAGGTAAATATCAATCTTGTCATAATCATAAGTCATAAGAACATAACATTTGGAAGTCTTGTCCTACATATGAAAGATCTTGATATAATGTCATGGGATAAAAGTTCATAATAACTAATGGACATAATCCCAAAAGTCAAAACATAAGACATGAAATTTTGTGGCATATACATAATCATATAAAATCATTTCATATTAATCAATTATCATTATCAAGACCATCGTAGCAGATATAGTCCATCATTGAACCAGGTTTACTTATTGTTGCATCCTTATATTACAAAACCAAATTTACTTTCCATTCCAATCATATCAATCTCCCGAGATATAAATATTTACCCAATTCATTAGAGGGTGATATAGATCCCACCCATCTCATTATTAAATCATTCTTACATGTGCCACAAAAACATAAGTCATTAATCATAACATATCCCAAGAAATAAAATTGTTTTCTTAAACATCATTCCATCATAAAATAATCCATATAAAATATCATTCCATCATTAACACAATCAAATCATAGTAATAATTTGGATAGAAACATAGACCTCTTTAAATATCATCATCTTATAAGGAAAATGATTTTGACAAAATACTTTAACTTTATTCTGGAGGAAAATATCCTTTCTTCTTTAAAAACATTTTATTTTCTCAAACTGTTGTGCGGTTTTAAAAGAAAATAATTTTGTTGAAAATAAACTTGAAATAATGTAAAGTAAGCTTCATAGAAATAAGGACTAAAAATACATTCATTCTTTATAAGTTAAAAAAACATTCTCCTCATACTTTTTCTGGAAAAGTCAAAAAGTACCTCGTATGGAAAACAAAATAAAGATTCCTTCAAAAACATATAGTAAAAGTAAAAAATGGGTACAAATGAATTTAAACATAAATATGAGAATATTAAACATTTTATGAAAACAGTTTTATAATACATGGACTTGGATGATAAAATATACCCTAGTAAATAATTACGTATAAACAATCTTGGAAAATAATGAGATTGCAAAATTATCTCTTACATTTGCTCTGATATCCTTCGTATGTATCTAAACCTCTAGTATAATTATTTAAATAATTTTATTGACTCATTTTAGAATAATAATAATTTTTATGATACTATATATGATTATATTATCATTATTTGGTTATTAACATTTCATTGTTACTTGTTATTTGGAAATTAACTACTTTATGTTCTTATGCAAGTTTTGTCAGATAAGTTCATGTTACACTTCTTAGGTTGTATTTTATAATTTACATAATTATATTAGTATAATATATATCATATTAATTAATTCCATTCATGTATATAATCTTGTTTTAATGAAGATCATGTAGAATTAATCGCATCGCATCGTGGAGACGGTAGTTCGTACGTACGCACGACCGATGATGTCATTCACCTAATGGATAAATGTTATGGAATTGGATGGTATATTAATTATTAATAATAATTATCATGTTATATCAAATATTTAAATCCATTATAGTCATCATTATATCCATCCAAATTAATTATTGTTGAATAAAAAATTACACCACGGCGTGGAGACGGTAAGTCGTACGTACGCACGAATGGTGATATAGTCAATTATAGGATGGATAAAAGGAGGTATAAGGTTGTCCCATAATTATAATAACATATAATAATTTTTAAGATAATAGATTTATTACTTTATTATATAAACAACATAATAAGAGGAAGTATAAGAAGAAAGGAATTTTGAAAGAGGTGATAAAACAATTACCTCTTTTTCGAGTATCTCCTTTTGATTTGCATAAAAGGTCACTTCATAATGGATTTATGCCAAAATTTTGGACTCTGTGATGAATTTATGGAAGTTGGGAGAGAAAATGGGTATTTTTTTTCCAAGAAAAAGGTCTTTAGAGGTGTGATTAAAAAAGGAGAGGTTCCCTTTTATAAGATAGGGGAGGGGCACCTTTGAAAATACCAAAACTATTAAATTAAAATAAATTAATTATTAAAATAAAACGTCCCCAAAGTGGATTATTTAGAAAATAAGATTAGGATGGGTCGAAATCCTCTCAAACAATAAACTTTATACATGTTTTGATATTATTTTAAACCTTATAATTTTGATTTATCCTTATTTAATCAATTTTATTTTAATTGTGGTAATAACACTATAAATATTTAATGGTTAAAAATATTTATATATATGTTTCAAATTGACTATAAGTGGTTATTTTATGAAATTTTACACCTTATAATTATCACTTTTTAATTTTTAAATATTTTTATGACTTTTAAAAAATTTAATAAAATTTTATTTTTATAAAATATCAAGTGTCAATTTTGACACTATTCATTTCTTTTGTTTTAAATAAAATCCACATAGAATATAACTTCAGAATAAAACATTTAATATACTTAAAACATTTCATAATCACATATAAAATTCATGGAGAACCTTAATTAATTCAAATTATATTTCTTTTAATATTTTAAAAAAAATTATTTGATACTTCTATTAAAAAAATAATTTTTGTGTTACTATTGTATCATCCTTAATGGTAATTATTTAATTTATAAAATTTATAAATAATTTTATATTATGTAGGTAACTATTTTATCGTTCCATAAACTACTTATAGTCTATGATATCTCCTGATTATCCATATATTAGAATTAATATACTTATATAAAAAGAGAGTGTTCCATTTTGTCACATTCATTGATTTTAAAAATATTAATGTCATATTCATGGGAAAGTTTCCATTAAGTAATTCCATTTAGAACCATAGATAATAAGGTTAAAAATTAATCATTCAATAATATTTTTATAGGTGTTAGTGTAATTTTATAATATTATTTTTACCTTTACTTACCTGATTCACCCTTAATCGCGGTAATAAAAAAATTCCTAAACTTACTATTCACAATGTCCAAATTAATAAAAGTAACCTGATAAAATAATTTGGACCCACTGATTACAAATATGGAATCTATTTTTAAAAAATTTAAACAAAAAAGTTTCAGTAATTAAATTAAAATTAATCTCCTTGTCGAAGAGAGAACGGGTTTTAAAAGCTAAAACATTGTAAAAGATTGAAAGGTTTTCACTTCCGGATTCAATGTAAAATTAATGATAATTAAATACATTATATTGAATGATAAAATATATTATATTTATACCTTAAAAACATTCAATATTATAATTTAACCATATAAATTGTTTTGATGAAAAAAGTTGTTTTCGCATAAAATTTAGTGTATTTTTACTATTCATCAAAACTTGAAATTTATCCGAAAAATATCAGAAATTAATCCAAAGTAAATTTTTATATCCCAAATCAAAATAAAATATTTATTTTATCATATAAAAATTATTAATTTGGAAAAATATTAATTTAAAATGGGTTCTCCCCTCAAAGGCATAAAATTACCCTTTTAAAAAGGATAGGTTTTTATACATCAAATATGGTTTCTTCATACCATATGACTAAAATATACATTGGATGAATATGAAAAATATTTTATTAAGTATATAACATATATATATCTCATTAATTTCATTCTTAATAGTAATTCACTCAAAAATACAAATATCTAATTGATTTATAATTTTCATAAATAATTGATAGCTAATGAATTAACAATACATTTTCATAAGTTAGTAATACTTATTCATGTTAACCAAACGAATAAGATATAATGGTAATTGTATACTAAGGGTATCTTGTGGTTCTTTTAAACTCTAAATTTCATGAAATGAAAGCTACTGAAAAATTAAAATTATTTAAATAAAATTTTTCATAAAATCAACCAGGTGTTATAAGTGATACTATAAAGGACGTTGGGAAGAGGTTCCCTACTCCCTATTTAAAGTGATGAACAGATGGATCACTCACCATCCTGACTTTTCTGCATTACATCTCACACTCAACTGATATGTAGGTAATGTACCCTATTTCTTGATCTTATAAGCTCATTTAAACAGGTTATAGATGTCTGAGTTATGCCTGATCCAACCAGTACGTAGTATTGTAGGTATATGGCCATTGGAATCCACACACTATCGATTCATTTGGGTGGATTCAATATATAAATATATATATATATATATATTACTATTTTATATTTTTCCTAATCAGACTCTTATTTCAGCTATAATCTGAAGCAGGTAGAGTCGTCGGGTTTCCTTTAGGAACCTGAGTGATATGTTGTTTATTTATTTCAGTATTGTTTGATATTATTATTACCTACACACTTCTTTACATCATATACATGAATTGGTTTTAGTTATAGGTACTGTGAGTGATACCCTACTTGGATTAATATCTAACACCATTTTCGGGCTGTAATTTCACTAGGGTACCTGAGTAAAACATATGTTTGTCGAACCATGGACTATTTCTTGAGCTGTTTAGATTGTACTTGGGAGTTAGGAGCACATGACCAAGCTGGATCACGAGATGCTCATGGAGATCTCCCATGGGAAATTTTTGTTCATTTCTTTATTCTTTTATTTTACTTTATCACTACCAAATGTATTTATTTGTTTCATATTATGTATCCCCATTAGGACATGCATTCATCTATTGTATATTAGCATTGTCCATTCTTTTATATTCAGTGTATATTATTCTTCCAATAATTTTTATTTTCTTATATTACTCCTTTTTTGTCTCATAATTATATTATACAATTTTGCTACACTGATATGAGTGTATAGTCTCCCCAATATCACCTCTTAAGCCCCTTTTGGGTAGTCGGCAGCCTCTGATGTATGGGAAGGTATGCTTGAGGCCATATGTCCCACCGGTCTAGCTACCATCTTAGTTGGGCATCAGGATAGTACATTCCATGAATGTATTTTAGGATTCTTTTGCTAATAATTATTTGTATTTACATATCTATTTTATGATATCTCTTTCATTTGGTTTACAGTTAAAACCTTACCAAAGCGGTAAGGGTTTTTTATCTCAATTTTCATTCTTTGAGAAATATTTCATGTTATGCACCTATCTTCTTTTATAAGGTGTATATATATCCTATTTAATATTTAATATAATGAATTTTTTTATCTTAATGATATTTTATGTTTCTTTTAATGGTATTCCTACATGTGTTTATATTTCAATGTTACCAAAGTGGTAAATATTCTAAGTAATAATCTCATTGTTTATCGGTATTGTTTATGATTAGGATTCCCTTTATAAAATATTAACATCCATCTCTCATGAAAATCATGACTTCTATCATCCTATGCTTATGCCTTGATAATAAATTTTTTCCATTCATTTTCCTCTCATTATGTACTCAAGAGTTGAAAAATATTTTTTAAAAGAAAATTCAACTTTTATTGTCGAAAACCATTTTATTTCCAAGATAATTGTTTCTAAAAAAAATTTAAAAATTTATTATTCTCTTATTATTTTTAAATTACATTTTTACCCTTGTTTTTCATTTTTTAAAAAATTGAAATCAATCTTCATGTCAATTTCCAAAAAAATTGTGTTTGGATTTTACCAAAAATTTGAAAGTAATATTTGTTTCAACGTATACGTTATGAAAAAAACTTCATATCATCATGAGAATTGTTTTCCTTAAATCATCCATTACTATTTATTAATGTTATTTTCAAAGAAAAGTTTTTTATAAATGTTTTAATTTTAAGAAAAATTATCTTCAATGAAAATAAATTTTTGTCAAGAAATGTCCCATGAAATATTTTTTAAAAAATCCATCTAAGATGACATCTGTGGATGTTAAGTGTGATTTACTAGGTATATGAAATATAGATACCATTATTACTCTTTCTATGAATGGTAAATTAATGAAAATTTTTATGAGTCCCATTAATATTTCATGGGTTATACAATGATTGAGTTATTATAAAACCTACTTTTTTCAAGGTTTAAGCTAGGATGAAATGATGAAATGATTATAAAACCTATCAATTTTACAGAGTTTAAGATATGATGAAATTATTTATAAAACCAATTTCATTTTATAAGTAATGATATGATGAATATTTTATGATATTGTGGCACATATACATATGATTTTTCAATATGTGCCTTTTGGTACCTATATATCCTTCAATGCATTGGGTAAATATTTATATCTCATGAGATATATAGGACTAGAATTGGGAGTAAACCCAGTTTAGTAATACTAATATGGAATGGAAAGTGAACTCAGTTTAGTAATAAAGGGTTGAAATAGGGAGTGAACCTAGTTAGGTAAAGGACTTTGTATGCTACAATGGTCTTGGGAGTGAACCTTGACTACTATGATGGTTTAGAGAGTCAACCCATTCCAATATAATATCCTGGTAAGTGATCCTTAACTAATGTAGAAATGATTCTATATGCTTATGTGCATTCCAAAATTCTATGTCTACTATAAATAATATGATATCATGTCTCATGTTCTTTTAACTTCTTTTAATTAATGTCTTCTAGACTACCAATCTCTATGCCATAACTCAATATCATGATCTTGGATATGTAGGGTATGGTTTTCAAATTTTATGCTCATGTTCTCATACCCTTATGCTTGATATTATATATCTCCATTGTTTACCCTTACTGAGCATCTGAGTTCACCCTTTCTTAGGTTTCCATTACCCTAATTATGAAAAAATGTTTTGATATATAAGTACTAAGGGGAAACATCTGTATTGGATACATTAAAGATATTTCAATAATTAAAAAGATTATGTTCCATGTTTCCAAAGGCACTAGGCTGTTATGGTTCTCAGGCATGTGTTTGTGTAATTTAATGAATATCCATTAAAAATATGTAATATCGATGTATTAGAATCCTAGGTTGTTATAAAAAATATATGAGAAAATATAATTATACATTTATAAAATCATTGAAATATTATATAAGGTATTATAATATTCAAATCATAAAAATAATTGACTAAAACTGTATTAAACTCCCCAAACATCAAAAAAATTAAATCATAACACCCATAGTTTGGTCAACACAAGGGAATCATTGTATAACTCTTTTATTCCATATAATACCTTTATAGTTAAGAATCGGTTTGTAAATATAAGGCATTAAATTTTTGGTAGTATAATATATTTGCAGTATGGGAAATTTTTAAAAATAGTGGTGAACATAATTAATATTCATGTAATTTATTTTTGTAGAAATATCATCTTTTTAAATGGTGGTAAAACTTTTAAAATTTATAAAATCCTCATGGACAAGTATTGTTTGCAAGTATAAAATGGTGACCATTTTTTGATTCATTGTAATTTTTTGGCTTAGTAATAACTTTACATATTCATGATGAAAATAATTTGTGACTGTGTGATATTATCTCCTTTTAAATTATTGATGATTATTCCTCATGATTTTTTAACATTTTTTCTACATTCTATTCCAACATGACGGTTATGATGTGCAGAGTTTAATTACCTAACACACGCTTAAAGGTTGGGAGGAGGAAGATAATTTGAGAAGATTATCTTCCTCTATGAGATGAATTCCAATGGTAGAATCGAATCATTTTTCAACCACTTAATTTATAGAAATACCTTTAGGTAACCCTATAATTCAATATATTTAGATTGGTAGGGAACCGAAAAGTATTTTTATGGTAATTCTTTACCCCCATAAAAAAAACTCATCGACCCATCTATATAAAGTCCTTTATGAAAGAATCCTATGAACATATTTTTCGAATATCTCCCATGAAATCAATTCATGAAGGACTCCCATGAAAGACTTTCATGAAAGAAACCATATAAAAATATCACAAGGAAATCCCATGATAATCCATTATGGAGGGATGATCTTGAGTCTCCTCCATGAAACTGCTTCCTTAAAATGAAAAAAAATTGTGAAATTTACCAATTTACATAAAATATCCATTTTATGTGAAAAGAGGTTTTCCAAAATTGGGTTTCAATATCCTTCCAATGGTCCATCTCCAAATAAGATTTTATTATTCATAAAAAACTTCATCAAAGATGTTCTTTATTGGTGTTGAGGTTTCATTATATGAAAAATAATTCTTTATTAGGAAAAATATCCTTTACAACACTCTAGCATCTAGTATCACATGTTTCCCATTCATGAAAGTTAATAACTACCAAATATATTGTGTTGTATAACCACCACCATGAAAGATTTATCATTTAGAAAGTTTAGGCATGTGTAATAAAATATTCCTTGAGTCTAGATTCCCCTATTTTTCTGTATACCTTGAGTAAAGACTCATTATTTTCTAATGCACATTTACTCAATACGCACTTCTTGGTCTTCTCATATTACTTGTGTCAAGATCACCCCCCTTATCATATAAAAATACTTCTATCTAAATTTTCTATAAGAACAAACCCAATGGAGTTTCACTTGCATAAGTCCCCCATAGCTCATTATTAGTTAGCATTCAACTAGTAGTCCCTCACTACCTGACATCAAACTACATATCACATAGTACTTATTTCATGATGTAAAATTGTATAGACTGGTCTCATAAAATGAACATAAATCGTGAAATTAAACATTATAGGTTTTTATTCCTATTCCAATAGGATATGATAGACACCTCCATATATTTCAATACCAACAACATTATCATCCCATATCCCCCTTGATGGGAAGTTTCTCAGGGACATATCCAACCTTCTAATTTGATGAGAATAAGAAATAAACCACTAAATGTAATGATCATAATATTCCATATGTGATGACAATATAGTGATATATCTTTCCATATATGAATAGTATAACATAAATCATGATTTTAACTTATTTTAAAATCATAAGATCCCATTAAGGCCTAAAATAAGGAGGAAAAATTATCCTCCTACCATGTATAGACATAAACCATACTCATTCTTATCCAGCTACTAAGAAATTGGATAAACTGGAAGGGTACTCTTATATATAATTCACACAAAAACCATTACTCAATATCTTTTACATAGTAATCCACTTTGTATAACTTTAAACTATATTGATGTGGTTTTGGATGAGTGAATTTAAATGGACCCACTATGGCACATGTCACGTGACCTTAAAAGTTAAAACATCTCTCATTAAATGTAATTGAACTATGGGTTTTTTATTACCCTCATTGGGGTATTTTGGAATCCCCTTTCATTGACTTGATTCAAACTACATATTAAATCCTATATTATTTCATAGGATCCCAATGGCTCCATGGATGGTGATAAACTATAGAGTTATAACCTATACATCTTTAAACTTTAGTGTAATCAGATGGTTTGGTTAAATAAGAGATAGCATAAATTTCATTTTTAGAGTCCCCTTAAACGAATGTTTCCAGTCAATCAGTTTCTAATGGTAATCTGGTATTATTACTTGTATATATTCACAAATATGAATTAAATATTCCATAGAGTCCCATATTGTGAAATATTTCCTTTATAAAGTGGTGATATGAGCCTAGTTATCCATCCTCTTGACCAAATATATAACCCAGTGAACCATTGTCAATTCCCTAGTAAACACCTACCTTTTAAAAAACTGTTTTATATGGTCCCAAACTACATTAATCATAGAGGATCATCAAAAAAAATGTACTACCAGACACCTAAAAAAAAACAAAGGGTTTTCATGCACATAGGGGTTCTCATTTATATTGTAATCATAAAATTTAGTAGGGCCATACCAACTTACACTCATATATTCCATCATATATAGAATATGAATGTATGAAAAAATAAATTATTATACATTCTATAATATGCAAGAAATCAAGTAAGGTGATCGTGTGAAAAATTGGACACCATGATAGCAAACCTCTCTTGTTATAGTAAAACACAAACCAAAACTATGTGAATCATGGTAGGGTCCTACAATTGAGACTTGCAGACTACCCAATCACCCAATATATCCCCATATAGTAACTCCCAATTTCATATCCATTCCCATAACAATAACCACTCACTTAGGGTGTCACCACCCACTTACTTAAGGTAAGGCCTCATATCACACCATTCAACTCATAAAAACCCTCCACCCTCTCACTCAAGGTGAGTTATCACAGTGCATAATATATATCATCACATAACTCATCCCTCTCACTAAGATAAAAGATCTCATACCACATCACATACCTCGTCGCATTCATCCACCCTCCCACTCAGGGTGATGTATCATACCCAAAATTTAACCACACATCATTACCAATGTTGCACAACATAGTTTTATTATAATAAAATGGAAAGAAAGACACATAAGAAAAATCTTTTATCCAAACCCATATCTAGACACAAATACATCCCCACCTATCTCTCTATAATTGGATGACAAATATAAGTCAACATCATCACCATGGACAACCTTATCACACTATTGAAAATGCACCTATACCAATGGTTTCACACTAGTTGTATAGGTCGAGGAACTATGGGTATTGGTTATATAAATGTTTCCTGAAAAAACTAGGAGTTTGGTTGTCAGGATGTTAGTAAGGGTTTATAAAATACATTTTTATAGATTTCCACTACACCTAGATTCTAAATAACATACAAAAACACCAAAAGCATCATTCAACCAATATATTTCATAACAAAAACAAATTAATGTTTTAAACTAGTCATAATAAACAATTAATACATAAAATATAATATATAATTCACATTTAATTAGTTGATAATTTGAAAAAAAAATATACACATATACAATAAGTACCCATCATTAAACATGATGCAAAAAAAAAATATCAAGCCATAAATATTAGAAATTAATATCTCTCTCATGGACATCGCTACTATTATGTATATCAATTTCATTACCATCATCATGAGCATCTTCACAACGATCATCACCTCATATGTCTTTATCTTCATCAAATACTAGAAAATCATCACCAAGTTCACTACCTAGAAGATCATCACCATCATTTGGTGAATCATATAAGTAATAAATTGTAAGAACCCGGATCTTTGTTTCAGGTATGTCTTTCCTTTTTTGGAGTTTTTGAGAATTTTTGGAGTTTCTGGAAATTTTTGAAGTACACGTCATGTACTTTCTGAGTACATATCGGGTACTCTTTTCCAGCTCAAAACCATGTGTTGGCCGTGTCTGGACCACACACACGGTGTGTAGGGGTGACGTGGAGGCCGATTTTGGCGGAGTACAGAAAAACCCACTACACGTCATGTACTTTAAAAATACACGTCGTGTACTTTTCTATTTTCACTAAACAGACCAGGCTCGCGCCTCATCACCATATTTATCTTCTTCTAGGTCTGGTTCAACTGAGAGACATCGTACGACCGCAAAACTGCTCCGGATTCTAGAGCCTCCCTCCGTTCTTCGATTCGAGCTCTGTCGATTGTGTTGGAAGCGCAGCGGTGAGTTCTCCTTTCTACTTGAGTCTTGTTTTCCAATTCTTCCTCCTCCTCAAGTTATCAAAGGTTGAACATTTTGTGCATTTTATCATATCTACAACGTTTTAGAGAGAATTAGCCATCGTGATTCAATTTTATTGATCTCCTTGGATTTAGGTTGGTGGTTTGTGCCTTACCGTTCAAAGTCTCTGAGTTTTATGTGCAAATTCCACCAATACCCGTGAACGGGGTGTTGCGTGTTACCCCTTTTTTCCTTTGTTGTTTTCCTGTATTGCTTGTATGCTTGTGTAAAGGTAAATTGGCTTTGTTAAAAGATAATTTGTTGTTCTTGGATGTATTTTTCCCTTGCTTTGTTCTGTTTAAGACCTTTGGGTCTTATTTGCCTTTGGCTGTTACACCTATTTCCATGCCTTGTAGTTATAGGTTGAAGTGAATGTCATGACATGCTTGTTGCCTTGTAGATTGTTTAGATAAGTATATCTATAGGTGTACTTTGGTTATCCAAGTAGCACTATAGGTGTACTTTATCCTTGTAGCATTATTATGCACTGACTGGCACGGGGCTAAGAGAACCCGGTGCTATAGACTATAAGGGATAGACCAAGTGAGCTACCCAGAGAGTCTTGGATATTATAGACTACAGGGGATGGACCGAGTGAGCTCCCAGAGAGTCTTGGATTTTATAGATTATAGGAGGTTAGACCGAGTGAGATTCCTTAAAGAGTATTACCTTGTTTGAATCTCTTTAAGAACCTTCCCAGACTAGAGGAGGAATTGACCGAGTGAGCTTCCTCAGAGAGTCTGTGGTATACCTGAGGATACATGAGGAATTGACCGAGATAGCTTCCTCAGAGAGTCTCTAGACCCTAGGGCTAAAAGGGTTAGACCGCGTGATCTTCCTCAAGAGAGTCCCTGACTACCCTGGACTATAAGGGGAATTAACCGAGTGAGCTTCCCCAGAGAGTCTCATAAATTCATATGACCAAGCCAGAGGGGTTAGGCTGAGTGCACTGCCCAAAGGGTGGTGGTACTTCTTGGATAGGATCAGAGGGGATGGCTGTGAGTACTTCCCATAGGTTTCCCGGCTTATTAGTTGTTTGTTTTAATGATGTTGATTGGTTGTGGATTGATTGATGCTATGTATCATCCTGTTTTACTGCTTACTGTTACTGCCTATTGCTTGTTGTTGCTGTTTACTGCCTATTGTACTTTTACCTACCATATACTCACTGACTGTTAAGAACAGATCTTCAGGTGAATGCCTACTGGGATTTTATCTCACACCCTGTTTGGGCCATGCTTTTGGGCCCAAACAGACTATGTTGTTGCAAGTATAGACAAGGGAAAGAGCCCTTCGACTTCTGGAACTTGATTGCTTGGAGAAGGAGAGCATGGGACCAAGCTTTGGCTTGCGATGATGAGAAGTTTTTTACTTTTCTTTTGTACTTGTTTGATACTGTAGTGTTTTCCAGCATTGTGACTTGTTTGGATGCTTTCCTAGTTAGGTATCATGCATCATTTCATGTATACATATGTTCTCTAGTTTGTTGATTTAGTCTTTCGTCGTTTATATTATTGGTTATTACTGCTTCCGCTATTGTATGTTATTTCTTCTTCCAATGTGTACTCTTCCAATGAGGGAATAGTTTCCCCACTATCACACCCAAGGCCCTCGCTGCTAGTCGGTAGCCTCTGGCATTTGGGGAAATGCGCTTGAGGCCATGTGACCAACTAGGTACGGGGCGCCTCTGGGTGGCTTCCGGAACTGGGACGTTACAAAGTGGTATCAGAGGATTTTATTTTCTCTTTCTTTACTATTTGGAGACTTTATCCAGGGATAGGACGGATTCGGTACTTGGTAATAAGTTGTGCCTGGGAGTAGCTAACCCGTGTACAGGGAAAAGCCATACTACCTTGTTTATTGCAGTTTTCTGGTTTTGAGATTTTACGGTTGATATGATTTCACCTAGAGTGATTTAAAATCCTTTTGTTGTTATTGTTTTGATATTATGGTTCTATTTCTGTCGCAACCCGATGAGATGAGGGTATTCCATCTCATTCATCATATAGGCACTTGTAAAAATTGCATCCCATGCATTCTTGCCACGTCATTTAGGGTGAATTAGAGATTGCATGTTGTTGTGATAGACGTTGTGTAGATTATGCATGTCGTTGTGATAGATGCTTGATAGAATCTATGATTCTTGTTAGAGAATTTTTTGTATTGTACTTTGTTTAAATGAACGCCAAATTTTGATTCGTGAGGTGTTATGGGCCCTCTTGAATCGTAAATTGGTGGATCATGATCCTTTTTTCTCTTGTACATGACTATAGGGGATGCCAAGCTTTGATTCACGGGGAGTATGGGCCCAAAGATCAGAATTTGGCACCTCTTTACCTTGTTTTCCATGTTTCTGGGCTTCTGTGCGGTTTTTGAGCTACTGCCCAGAAAAACCCAGAATTCGCGGCATGAACTTTTTTGTTACACGACGTGTAGTTTTTAGGCCGTGTTACTGACTGTGTGTGTAGGAACATGGTGTTGTGAAAATAACGTCAGGAGCACACCGTGTGCGGTATGTACATTCCATATAGTGTAGAGCCTTGTACCCGGTCGTGTCACTAACAACACAGGTCGGGGAAGCTAGAGTAGTACACGCCGTATAGTTTTTTCCAGGTACCCAGCCGTGTCACGAACAACACGGGACAATGTCACCTTCTCTTATACATGTCATGTTTGTTCGGAACACGCCATGTAAGGGCCGTCCATGTAGACGGCTGTGTAACTAACAACACGGGTCGCTGAGTCATTGTCTAGTACACGCCGTGTCCCAAGGGAATATGCTGTGTAGTCTGAGGTGAGTTTGAACCGTGTGGGTTAGCCATGTAAGGAGACTCAGGCAGGGGTTTAGAGTTCAAGTACATTCCATGTGTGGGAACAACACTCCGTGTAGTTTGAGGTGTTACAAGACCCATAGGGAAGGGGTACACGCCCATGTCAATGGCTTAAGAAGACACGTCGTGTAGTTTTTATACATGCTGTGTAGTCGTGTCTTGTAAACTTTTGTGTTTTTCTTCCCCTGTTCCTATTTTGTACTCTTGTGTTCTTTGTCCTTGTTTTTCTGATCTAAGTTATACTTTTGATCTTTCAGAGCTATGCCTCTGAGACGTCCTCTAGTTGTATGTTTGTCGTCAGGCAGTGATCAGACACCAGATATGGCTGATCAGGGACTTCCTACCGATACTCCAGTCAAGCCATCCTTGTCACCTGCTATCATACCAGTTACCGGCACTGATGCGCAGTTCAGGGAAGGTTTTCTGAGGATGATGCAGACCTTCCAGGGAGCAGTGCCTCCTGCCCCGTCGATGGTTGAGTTGACGAGGGTTTTCCAACAGCAGCATCCTTTTAATTTTTAAGGGGATGGAGGACCCCAGGCTGAAGAGTCGTGGATAGAGGTCACACTGACCATCTTTGAGCATCTATATATCCCTCCAGAGAAAAGGGTAAAGCTGGATACTTATATGCTCTGGGACACCGCCAAGAGGTGGTGGCAGGTGATCTCACAGTTAGGGCGTCAGCAGGATATGTCTTGGGATGAGTTTCGACGCACCTTCTTTGACTAATTCTATCCGGAGACCCTAAGGGCCGATCGAGATCAGGATTTTATGAGTCTGCAGTAGGGTATTCTCTCTATTATAGAGTACTCATCTCGCTTCATGGAGCTACAGCATTTCACACTGATTCCATCAGGTGATGAGTTGTTCCTTGTTAGGAAGTTCGAGGTTGGTCTCAGGCAGGAGATCCATTCCCAGGTGAATATCTTCCAGTTGACTTCTATATCCTCCATCATCAACCAATTGTTGATCACTGAGCGGAATCTGAATGATTCTGGAGCAGTGAGCCAGGGCAGTTCAATATACAGAGCTGGTGTTCCTCCTACGGATAGTAGGAAGCGTCACAGAGAGTCTTCTCAAGGAGATCGGGGTTCGTGGAATACGTCTGGCAGCCAGGTTGGATGCTACCTGTGTGGTAGAAGTGGGCACACTAGGCCTCAGTGCCAGATAGATCCAATGGAGTGCTGATCTTGCGGCAAGGTGGGTCATCTTCAGCGTTTCTGTCACATCTTCTCACCTTCAGCTGGTGGTAGGGGTTTCTCTATGACCCCGCGTTCTAGAGATGCTTCACCATTTTCCCACCAGTTCAGGAACTGGAGTTCTTCCGACTGTTCAAGCCGAGTTGAAGGTCGCGGCCATGGTGGTCAGTCACTAGGTCATCAGTGACAGCAGAGTGGATCATCTCAGAGTGGTCAGCCAGGGGCGCAGGGCCGCGGTGTAGGCCAGTCTTTCGTCATGGAGCAGACCTATTAGGAGAAGGATCCTGGCCCTTCTACAGTTCGAGGTACGATCTTAGTAGCCTCAGTTTTATCTTCATCTCTTTTCGATACTGGTTATTTCCATAGATTTGTCTCTTTTTCGGTTGTGGAGAGCCTTGGGCTCTGTATCTTTTCTTCTGATGACTTGTTGACTCTTGACACACCGTTGGGAATGAGGACATATAGCGTATGATAGTGCAGAGAGTTCCCTCTTGAGGTTGCAGGGTGTCATTTCTTATGGGACCTCTATGTCCTAGAAATGACGGGATATGACGTCATTCTCAGTATGGACTAGTTGGTTCCCTTCCAGGAAGTCATTGATTGATATCGTCATAGGGTGAGTTTTGTATCACCAGAGGGCAGATCATTCCTTCATAGAGGCTAGTGGGATGTCCAAGCGGGTAGAGCTGGACCAGAGCATCATGGGCTAGGGGAAGTGACGTCCCAGATTTCTAGTCTTTATCTGGATGACCAGGATACTTCACAATTGGACTTTCCCCCAATGGTGTATTGTTTCAGGGATGTCTTTCCAGAAGAATTTTCAGGTTTACCTCCGGAGTGTGAGGTAGACTTCTCGATTGAGCTCATGCCAGGAGTGGCACCGGTGTCCATTCTTCATTATAGGATGGATAAACCTGAGTTGCAGGAGATCAAGAAGCAGTTGGATGAGTTGCAGGCAAAGGGTTTCATCCGACCCAGTACTTCTCCATGGGGTTCGCTTATCCTGTTTGCGAAGAAGGCATATGGTACCCTTCGGATTTGTGTGGAGTATCGGAAGCTGAACCAGTTGACGGTCAAGAACTGATATCCCTTGTCGAGGATCGATGATCTCTTTGATCAGCTTCGAGGAACCCAGGTGTTCTCGAAGATCGACTTTAGGTCCAGTTATCATCAGTTGTGCATTAGACCATCAGATATACCTCTGACAGCTTTCAGGAGTAGGTATGGTCTTTTCGAGTATACAGTCATCTCGTTCGGTCTCACAAATGCACATATGGTTTTCATGGCACTGATGAACCAAGTGTACCATCCGTACTTAGACTATTTCATTGTGGTCTTCGTTGATGACATCTCGGTGTACTCTCACACTTGACATGACCATGCCACACATCTTGAGATCGTTCTGAGTACACTGAGAGAGCATCAGTTGTATGATAAACTCTCAAAGTGCCATTTTTGGATGGATCATATTCACTTCTTGGGTCACGTTATCTCGGAGAGAGGAGTGTCAGTGGACCCAGAGAAAGTGAGAGTTGTAGTTTCCTGGGAGCGGCCGAAGAACGTCTTTGAGGTGCGGAGTTTCCTAGGGATGGTCGGATACTACAGATGCTTCATTCAGGAATTCTCGCGACTAGCATCACTGTTGACAGGTCTGACCAAGAAGGGGGAGAAGTTTTTATGGTCAAATTCTTGTGATTCATCCTTCTAGGAGCTGAAAGGGAGGTTGACGTCAGCACCGATACTAGTCTTGCCAGAGACAGGCAAGGGCTACACTGTTTACTGTGATGGTTCGGGTATCGGGCTAGGAGCTGTACTTATGTAGGGAGATGGGGTCATTGCTTATGGGACTTGGCAGTTGAGGCCACATGAGAGGAACTACCCGATTCACGATCTAGAGTTGGCAGCAGTTGTTCATGCCTTACACTGTTGGAGACACTATCTTCTGGGAGATCACTTTGTGGTTTTCACCGACAACAAGAGTCTCAAATATATCTTCACTCAGTGTGATCTGAATATGATACAGCGCAGGTGGGTCAAGTATCTTCAGTCCTTTGACTTCGAGCTCACCTATACACCGGGAAAGGGAAATGCAGTGGAAGATGCATTGAGCAGACGAACGCAGTTTCAGGCAGTTTAGGAGGCCAGCAGTGAGTGGCAGCTTATGGTTCTGTTCTTTGAGATGCATATGGAGGTGAATGACAGGTAGGGACAGACTGTCATATCTTCTGTGGCTGTTACGTCTACACTTCTTGATCGGGTACGAATGAGGCAGCTATCAAACTCGGAGGCCTTAGTCCTGCGGGAGAGTGTGTTAGGAGGGGACCCTCTTCCTGGATGGGCAGTGGGTGAGGATGAGATATTTCATTTCCAGGGACGCATATGGGTGCCAGAAGATTTACGCGGGGAGCTAATGCGGGATTTTCATTCCTCATTTTGGGCAGTTCATCCTGGCGTCCCCAAGATGTATCGGGATCTTCATCTCCAGTACTGGTGGCCAGGTATGAAGAGATATGTTGCAGGTGTTGTCATGAAATGTTCTACTTGTCAGCAGGTAAAAGCAGAGCATCAGCGACCAGCAGGTCTTTTACAGCAGTTACCCATTCCGGAGTGGAAGTGGAACGATGTCGCGATGGACTTCATGACTGGGTTACCGAGGTCACCTCGGTGAAGTGATGTTGTTTGGGTCATCGTCGACAGGCTTACGAAGGTTTCACACGTTTTTCCAATCAAGGAGACCTTCAGTGTTGATGATATGGGACGAATATACATCTAAGAGATTGTACGTCTACAAGGAGTTCCACACTCCATTATTTCAGATAGGGATGCATGCTTTACCTCTCGGTTCTAGAAGGGACTTCAGAAGGCTTTGGGTACATAGGTACTTTTGAGTACAGCATACCATCCTGAGACTGATGGTCAGTCTGAGCGCACGATCCAGGTGCTTGAGGATATGCCCCGAGCTTGAATTTTAGACTTCGGAGGTTCTTGGGAGAAGCATATACCTCTTTTGGAGTTCTCCTACAACAAAATTTTTCAAGAGACCATTCAGATGGCACCATACGAGGCTCTGTACGGTAGGCCATGTCGATCACCCTTATACTAGCTAGAGGCAGGAGAGGCAGCTTTGCTAGGACCTCGTCTTGTTCAAGAGACCTCAAAGAAGATAGAGTTGATTCGGAAGAGGATGGCTACAGCACGGTCTCGACAGAAGTCTTATGCTGATCAATGGAGACGACCACTGGAGTTCGAGGTCGGAGATCAGGTTTTCCTGTGTGTCGTACCGTGGTTGGGGAATAAGAGGATTCAGAAACAGAGTAATCTTTCACCGCGGTACGTCGGGCCATTTGAGGTATTGGAGAGAGTTGGGTCGGTTGCCTATCGGTTGCAATTACCTCAGAGGTACCGGGCTATGCACTACGTCTTCCACGTCTCTTAGCTCTGACGTTACTTTTCAGACCCGTCTCATGTCTTTCATCCCGAGGAGGTTGAGCTCAAAGCAGATGCGTCGTTCAAAGAGAATCCTATCCGGATTTTCGATCATGGTACAAAGGTTGTCTGAGTCCGGTCTGTTCCTCTGGTACGAGTGTTATGGAAGCACGGGCAAGTACAGGATGAGACTTGGGAGAGGGAGGCTGAGATTCGATCGCAGTGGCTGGATCTGTTCGAGGTTTCTTCTTCTACGCCCATCTAGGGAAATTCGGGGATGAATTTCTTTAAGGGGTAAAGTTTGCAAGAACCCGGATCTTTGTTTCAGGTATGTCTTTCCTTTTCTGGAGTTTTTGAGAATTTTTGGAGTTTATGGAAATTTTTTAAGTACACGCCATGTACTTTCTGAGTACACGCCATGTACTCTTTTCCTGCTCAAAACCGTGTGTTGGCCATTTTTGGACCACACACACGGTGTGTAGGGGTGACGTGGAGGCCGATTTTGGAAGAGTATGGAAAAAAACACTACACGCTGTATACTTTTCTTTTTTCACTAAACGGACCGGGGTTGCGCCTCATCGCCATATTTGTCTTCTTCTAGGTCTGGTTCGGCCAAGAGACACTGTATGGCCATGAAACTTCTCCAAATTCCTAAGCATCCCTATGTTCTCCGATTCGAGCTCTGTAGATTGCGTTGGAAGCGCAGCGGTGAGTTATCCTTTCTTCTTGAGCCTTGTTTTCCAATTCTTCCTCCACCTCAAGTTATCTAAGGTTGAACGTTTTGTGTGTTTTCTCAGATCTATGATGTTCTAGGGAGAATTAGCCATCGTGATTTAATTTTATCGATCACCTAGAATTTTGGTAGGTGGTTTGTGCCTTACCATTCAAAGTCTTTGAGTTTTATGTGCAAATTCCACCAATACCCATGAACAGGGTGTTGCGTGTTACTGTAGTGTTTTCCAGCATTGTGACTTGTTTGATACTGTAGTGTTTTCCAGCATTGTGACTTGTTTGGATGATTTTTTAGTTATGTATCATGCCTCATTTCATGTATACATATGTGCTGCAGTTTGTTGATTTAGTCTTCTGTTGTTTATATTGTTGGTTATTACTACTTCTGCTATTGTATGTTATTTCTTCTTCCGCTGTGTACTCTGCCAATGAGGGCATAGTTTCCCCACTATCACACCCAAGGCCCTCGCTACTAGTCGACAGCCTCTGGCGTTTGGGGAAATGTGCTTGAGGCCATGTGACCAACCGGGTACGGGGAGCCTCTAGGTGGCTTCTAGAATCGGGATGTTACATAAATCATCGATATGGATGTATAAAAAACTAAAAAGGAATACAATGGAATTAATAGAGAGAAAGATTGAATAACTTTCAAAAAACAATGTGTTGTCCTTTATTACTTCTCTCACACTCCTGTAAGAAAGAATTTTTGTCCCTGGATACCACTTTAATGGTCTCTCCTACCTCTACATAGACCTCTTAAAACCCAATTCCACTATGGCGGTTATAGGAGCATGAAGGGGAAAAATTTAGTGGGGATGATACTCTTCCTGATTGAACAAAATACTCTCCCATGGTTCACATTCCCAAATATCTATCATAAATGATTGTGTGTACTAAATTTATCTTAAAATTTCTCATAAAGTTTCAATAAATAATATTATTGACAATATATCTTAGATATTTAATTAAAATTTTGATTTTGAAATATTTAGGTAGAAAAATAAAACATTTAATATCTTCTTGTTTCTATTCATTTACAACACATCTTTATTTTTTGTTTCTTCTCAAGAAAAAAATACACTCCAAAAACATTCCCTTATATGTTCAATACTTACCACTGATAACAAAATTTAATATAGAAAAACATAATTTAATATTTTTTAATGATTTAATTAGCATGGGAAAAACTTCTTGAAAATAGTTTAATATTTTGTGTATTGGGTGATGAATAAGGGCTTCTATTTGGTAAAAAGTTTATCAAAAAGAGTAATAGATTTAATGGAACTAGAATATAGTGTAAAAGGATACTAAGGTTTCTTAATAAAGTTATTATATAGAAATGAATTGATCTAGTTTCAATAAATTCTTTGAAATTTTGGTAATTATTCTAATTAATGGCATAAATGGGCTTAAGTTGGAAAAGTATAATTTATTTTAATGTTTAAAATAAATTAATTAGTGACTTTAATTTTGAGTTTCTTTTGGTTCAATCAGTTTAATTTATATGAGTTTTTTCATTTATATTGAATATTTTTTTTAAATGGTATTGGTTATAGTTAAATGTACTAGTTAAAATTGTTATTTGTGTTTGTGGTGAATTTGGATGTGTAGTTTGTATAAAACAATGTTAAATTTCATAAAATTACTGAGCTCTCATTATATTTTTTCCATGATTTTTTTGTACCTCCTTGTAATAAATTAATTATTTTTCTATCTATTGTTTCTTATATTTGGTTTTCAATTTAAAAAGTGTGAATTTAAAAAAAATAAAGTTTTTTTGAAAAAGAATCCATTATTTCATTTTAAAAAAAACTATTCAAATGATTTTGGTTTTAAAAATTATTTCAACTTCTTTTTAGGACCTATTTTTTTAATTGAAGATGATTGTGTTAGATATTTATGTTTGTGTTATTAGATCCATGTATATTTTGGTCCTCTGTTTAGTTGTTTTTAATTAATTTGTGACTAATTTATATAGTTTCTTTTAGTTTTCTTTATATTTTTTTATCATGATTTAATGAGTGATTGAGTTGTTAGGTTTCAATTTGTTTAATGATGATATTTGGGAATTGTTTATTAAGTGGAAGGATATAGTTAATTTAGGGTCCATTTTTTGAGATGGAATTAGAAATTTTTTATTTGGGAGAAAAAATATATATTTCATTTACATTGATGGAATGAAGTATGATTTTTTTGGTCCAGGTGGTTATTTTAGATTTCATCCAATTTGGTGAATGTTTGGGGTATAACAGAAAGGGGAAATATTTTCCTTGTTGGATTATAAATTTGACATCAAAATGGATTGAATTATGTAATTTATGGACAAACCATGTTTATTTGATATTAGATAGATTATTGGGATGTTATTTAGTAGTATTGGGCTGATAATTTCCATTTTGGATCATAAGGTTGTTGGGTTTCATTTGAATTCTAAGGGATATTGTTGTTTTGGGTGGTCAATCTTTAAAAATTATTCATTTTCCATTTCTATGATTGAATCTCATAATTTATTATATATATTTATATTGTAATCTAGTATTTTATGCTTTGGGGTTTGAAGGTAAAATTTGGAATAAATTTTTTTTTTTAGAATCATACAATGGTAGTAGGAAAATATTGGTGAAGGGTTCACAGGCATTGTTCCCATGCATGACTATATGGGAAACTCTTTTTGTAAATAATTTGTAA
This sequence comes from Viscum album, assembly GCA_963277665.1. NCBI lineage: Eukaryota > Viridiplantae > Streptophyta > Magnoliopsida > Santalales > Viscaceae > Viscum > Viscum album. The sequence goes on from OY728136.1 coordinate 1,480,371,094, forward strand.
GTAGATTGAAAACTATTTGAAACTATAAAATGTAACACCCCCTAATGATAAAGGGTTACATGGCTAAATGATATGACTCATGTCAACAAGATGCACCTTCCTTTTTAGGAGTATACCTGATTAGAATTCCACAATTAAGCGTGCTTGGCCTGGAGTAGTGATCAGGATGGGTGACCTTTTGGGAAGCCTCCCAGGGTGTGTGCAAGTGAGGACAAAACACACTGGAAAGGACATGTGTTGGCTTGTAGGGACAATCATTAGTCAGATGACCCATTCAGGCATGTGGGTGTGTCCCAGGGTGGGGACCACGTATCTGTGGGGTAACTGGTGGTACTTGGTGAGCCAGGACCCGACGGCCATGTTAAGGCGGGGTGCCTGTGCTGTCACCAGGACCCAGTTGTCACATTTGGTATCAGAGGTGGTACCCAGCCTTAAGTGAGGTACACTACCTGTGTTGAAATGTAGGGCCCACAACGAGGAGGTTGTACTCTAAAGGGGGGTGATTGTAACACCCTCAAATGATAAAGGGTTAAATGGCTAAATGATATGACTCATGTCAACAAGATGCACCTTCCTTTTCGGGAGCCTACCAGATTAGAACTCAACAGTTAAGCATGTTTGTCCTGGAGTAGTGATCAGGATGGGTGACCTTCAGGGAAGTTTCCCAGGGTGTGTGCGAGTGAGTACAAAACACACTGGAAAGGACATGTGTTGGCATGTGGGGAATATCATTAGTCAGATGACCCGTTCAGGCATGTGGATGCATCCCAGGGTGGGGACAACGTGTCTACGGGGCAACTGGTGGTACCTGGTGAGCCAGGACCTAACAACCATTTTAAGGCGGTGTGTCTGTACTGTCACTGGGGCTCGGTTGTCACATAAACTGTTCAAAAACTATATTTTTTTTATTACACATGTATTCTATGGAAATTTTATGGTTTATTTTGACTTTATTATGGTTATTTTCATTCCATGTAGGGACTATCATTAGTAATATGACCCGTTCAGGCTCGTAGGTGGGTCCCAGGGTGGGGACCAAGTGTCAGCGGGGCAACTGGTGGTACCTGGTGAGCCAGGTTCCAACGGCCATGTTAAGGCGGGGTGTTTATGCTGTCACTGGGACCCAGTTGTCACATAAGATGTTCAAAAACTATATTTTTTTATTACACATGTATTCTTTATAAATTTTATGGTTTATTTTGACTTTATTTGGTTATGTTCATTCTATATAAGTTTTTGTTAATTTGTATTATTTTAATTCATATTAGTTCAATTTTTTCCCATTCTATTAGGTATGGATCAATTTAGTCCATTTTTATTTGATTCATGTTATTACAGTTATAACCCCTTAATTTTTTATTAAAATTTTCTCTTTAAAAAAAATTAATTCTTAAGTAGCATGCATTTCATGAAACTATGAGTTTAAACGAAAACGCGAGAAGCAATTATAATAAAATAACCATTATAAAAAATAGTTAAATTAGTGATTGTGAATAGTATTAACTAAATTATTAAAATCTATATTTTACACAAATATTATTTTATTTTATTGTTTCTTAATTAATTAAAAATGAAAATATATACCAATTTTTATAATGAAAAAATATTTTCATTATTGTCTCGAAGTCATTTTTTCTTATGAAATTAAATAAATTAAAAATTGTGAATGATACTTATGAAATATATGTGTTATATATTCAATAAAATATTTTTTATATTCATCTAATATATTTTTTAGGCATATGACAAGAGAAAACCCAATTTAATGCATAAAAATCTATATTTTTTAAAAGGGTAATTTTACCTCCTTTTAATTGTGACCCCATTTTAAATAAAAATTTTGAAACCTTTAAAGTTTTAATATAAAAAATGAACCTATTAACTAAAATAATGAAATAAAATTTTATTTTTTGTGAAATTTTTTTATTTTTTTGATAAGTTTCAAGTATTGATAAATAGTTAAAAAATAATGAATTTTAATTGAAAACAACCTTTTTCATCGAAATAATTTAGTGTTAAATTATGTTATAGGTAAATTTTAAAGTATAATTAAATCAAATATAATCATTTAATATAATTTAGGTCATTGTAATAATTTTTACAATAAATGTAGATATAAAAATTTTTCAATCTTTTGCATGTTTTAACAATAATAGCATGTTTTCTCACCCCATCAACCAGATTAATTTTAAATGAATAACTACAAATTCAGTGTTTTAAATTTTAAAAAATGGATTCCATATCTACGGTAAGTGGGTAAAAATTATGTAAATATGGTTCTTTTATTTTTGTTCATTATGAGTAGTAACTTTATTAATTCTTATTAAGGCATTAAAAGGTAAATCATCTAATTAACGGTAAAAAATATAATAAATATTATAAAATTACCCAAACACATGTCCTATTTTAATTGGATGAGTTTTTTTCAACCAAAATCATCCTTAGGTAGAAATTATAACCTTTTTAAGCCACATGGGTGAGAGTATTACATTTATTATATTTTATTTAAAGAAAATCTAAAGATGTCGTACACATATTTTTAATAAATATATAATTTTTAATATATGGTTATATAGAAGATAAATTATAACATAAATATTACTTTGAAATTTAAAATGTATTTTTTATCATTTTATTTTAATTTTAATTTTTATAAAATAAATAATTACCATAAAGGATTATACAATATTGACATGGTGATTATTTTACAAATAGAAATATCAAATAATAGTTATTAGAAATATTAAAATGAATTTAATTTAGATAATTAATGTGATAAATAAATTTTATATATTAAATTGAACTCTTGGGGATATAATTAAATATTTTTTTCATTGTTAACTTTTTATATTCATATTTTTCAAAATTCATGAAATTAATAGTGTCCAAATTGACACTATTGATATTTTACCAAACAAATGTATTATAAAATTATTAATAAATAATATAACATATTTAAAATTACCAAATAATTATAATATGATCTAAATGATTATAAATTATTCTTTTATGATCTAATTAAAATCTAATAATTAAATGTTACAACCTTTTAATATTGAAAACATTGTTACATTAGTTAAAATTAAAATATGTTATCTAAGTGTTAATCAAAATGATAAGGATTAAAAAAATAAAAAAACCTATCAAAAATATATTGGTTGATGATATTTAAAAATTAAATCAAATTATATTATAATTCATGGACTTTTTTAGGTATTTGGATTTAGATTTAAATTATTATAAATTAATAGTTTTTGAAAATCCAAAACTACACATTACCTTAATTATAAAAAGGAACCACCTCCCTCACTTATTCACATCCCTATGGGACATTAATCTCAACCATACCCTTCAAATTTCTCTTATAAACTTCTCTAGTTACATTATACATGTGATTTTTCTCTCAAAATACCAACTAAAGTGTCCCTAAGTGGAGATCTAGAGGGAGCTCACCGAAGAAGAGGTAATATCTTCTATGGACTCTCTCAAGAGTATTTCTTCTTCTACTTAATATTTATGTTTTTTTCATTTATAGTAATATATCCAGTATAAAATATATTCTGATATTTTATTATGATTATGGAACAACTGAATTTCACCTTTTATCCATCTTAGGAAAAAGGAAAGTACCAAGCATTAGTACGTACGGCTTACCGTCTCCATGTCATGTTGTAATCTTTTTTTCGTCTCCGCTTTACATGGATTGGTATAATTGTGGAATTAAAAAATATATATGATAATTATAACATTATATTGATTTGATTAAAATATATACATCACTCACTTCCACTTCATTCACCATTAAGGTCATAATATCGTTGCTCGTGCGTATGTACAGTCTACCGTATCCAAGGCGCGATATGATTCATTATCCGAGATCACTATTAAAAATGATTATATAAATTTAAAGAATGAATAAATATGATATACATATATATATTAATTTAATATCATTTTTTAAATGGTGGAACTATATTATATGCACATGAATTGGGACTTATAAGACAAAACATGCACAGTAAAATGAAGCGGTTAACACCTGAAAAAAAATAATATTACTAATAAATGGGTGATTATATGATCATATATGACATCATAAATATTAACATGGTTATTTAATAAGTTAATAACATTATTTAATCCACTATACCCAAATTTAAGATATGCATGAAGAAAATCATACCTAAGGTAAGGGTTAATTTTACAATCTCATTATTATCTGATATTATTTATATGTAAGTATTTATTGGGGTTTATTTATCTTCCATGTCCATGTATCCTAAAAAAAGATATTCCAAAATATTCTTAACATTATTTTTAAATATTTTAAATCCATTTTTACCCATGAATAAATTTTTACTAAACGGTATGAAAGGAATATTTTTCCATTTTCTTAATGAGGTGCATTGTGACTTTTCCAAAAAAATGAGGAGAATATTTTATTTTAAATTATATGGCATGAAATAATTTTTAATATTTTAGGATACATTAACACCTTAAATATTCCTTTAAAATCTTAAAAGTTTATTTTCAAGGAAATTTTTTTCTTTTAAAATTTCACATCATTTTGATAAAAGAAAATGATTTCAAAATAGAAAGGATATTTTCTCAAGAATTATTTTCAAGTGTTCTATAAAAATTATTTTCCATCTGAAATAAAATTATTTGATTTTTATTATACATTAATGTGAGTATTTGTTAATATACTAAACCTATTATTATAATGGTTGGATTGCACTTATGAAACCCATTTCATTTTCGTGGTTCAGGTTATACTTGAATGATGTTTATCAAAACCATTTCATTCTATGGGTTTTTGTATGATGAATGATTTATTTACTTGTGGAAAACATATGTATGGTTTTCATTATGTGATGGGTGTGACCTATATATTCTTATAATACATTGGTTAAATATTAATATCTCAGGAGATATATTGAAATGGAATATTAAATGATCTTCATTCATTAATATAGGACTAGAATAGGAAGTAAACCTGGTTCAGTAACATAGAGTTGGAATGAGGAGTGAACCTATTTCAAAAAATGACTCTTTCCAATATAATGGTATTGGAAATGAGCCTTGACTAATATAGAAATTATTTTATATGCTTATGTGTTTTCTAAAAATTCTATGTCTTATTTTATTCTCTCTGGGAATAAATTTTTTGATGAAATCCTATGTTTTATCCCATAACATGACATCAGAATCTTTGATTTATATGATTTAATTTTCAAATGTTATGTTTATGTTATTATGACTTATGATTATTATATGGTTGATATATCCCTTATTTATGCTTACTGACCATCTAACTTCACCCTTTCTTATTTTTATTTTCCCCATGATATGAAGAAGGGTATTAAGTAATATTTTTTAAAAATGGTTATTGATATGAAGGAATGAGAAAGAGTTGATGTAGATGTTTTATGAACCATTTGTTTATTTTTTCTAGTTTTTAAATACATGAAAACTATGTGTTCCGGGTGTGGTTTTTTTATATTATGTAATAAATATTCTTTTATTTGATGTAATATCTAGGAATGAGATGTATGTGCCATTACGTTTGGTTTAAAAGAAAGGGTTTTGTTAACCTTTGGAAACTGGAAAGATAAAAGCTTATCAAGAACCCTAAGGATAAGTATAAGTGTATGATATAATCCTATAGTTTTAGTTATGGTCACAAATAACCTAGGTAAAACCTAAGGTGTCTTGAATTAAAATTTTATAAGTAATTTTCTTTGATTATGTGGTTTTCCCATTATTATTAGTATTTTTCACACTATGATTCTTGGTTTTAGTCGATGGATGGAACCCTAACAAACCATGGTAATACTAAATAATATGGTAAATGCAATGAATATCCTCCTGAGCAACCAAATGTTATGTGAGATGAAATAAAAAATATTATTATTATGATCACACACCATTCTCAAGCTATGAATCATGAAAGACTTCCAAACAAGAAAATGAGGTAACAACATTCTATTGAGTCCTTCATGAGGTAGATTCCACCATCTTTCAGTGGATCTTCTGGTCCACTAATGGATGAAAAATGGATCAGAACCATAGAAAATATAATTCCAGCTCTATAATGTTAAGAACATGATAAAGTTGTCTTTCCAGTCTATCATTTGGATGGTGCAGCAGATTAATGGTGTAATATCATCAAGAATAATATGAAACAATATGAATTTAATCCATGGAATTGGATGAGTTAATGAATATATTTTTCAATAAGTACTTTCCTTGTATTATTTTAAGGAATACGGAGAAGGATTTCCTTTTTATTAATCAAAAATATGATGAATATGTTGGTACCTATGAAGAAAATTTTACAATACATAAAAGTTACACTTCTGGAAATATCATTCCACCTAAGAGTAAAATTGATTGATTCTTTAGTGGATTAACACCAAATATCTAAAGGGATATATCCATAAGTTACTTTAGTAGCTAAGAAAAATATCATTTAATGTTCTCTTAAGTTTTAGATGGAGATTGGAGTTACCCATCAATCTCATGGGTTTGATAAGAAGAGGAAAATAGAATTAAAGGGGAAATTTAAAAACCACAATGAAGAGAATATGTTCATTATTTTATGATCAATGTGTCAAATGAAACATATAGGAAACTTTATTAAAGGGAATAGTAAATTTTTTAAGTGTGGGAAAGAAGTTCATCAATAATTTTACTACAGATGTTATGGGAAAAAGAAATCTATTGATGCCAATAGAGAAAAGGATATAGAGAATGACCCCCCCCCACACACACACACACTTCAATGTTATAAGTGAAATTAAATGGAGAATTATGTTAACCAATTATCTAATACAAGGGTTATAGATAAAGATTAATTTCATAAACCTCTTAAATCCAAAGGCAAATACAAATCACTTGTGATCACTTTTGGAGATGTGGAGTATGATAATGAAGTGGTGAAAGGTACACTTACCATCCACTCTAAAGTGGAAAATGTTTTTTTTATTCTAGATCCACCAACTCCTTTATTTTTATATAATTATCTAAGTGAATATCCATATTACCTCAACAATTAGATATTGTGTTAGCTATGAAAGATTCTAATGGCATAATGGTTTTATATTAAGATTATAATTCTTCTTTGGTTGAAGTTCGTGGGAAAGTGATTACTGAAAATCCTCGGATCCTTCCTTTTGTGTAATTCTAAATGATTATTAGCATGTATTGGATTTCTCTATGTGTAGGTCATATCAATTTCCAAGGAAGTTGAGTCACATTTTATATTATAAATAAATCTATGATCATTTATCAATGTAAGGATGAATATGAACTTCTAGTAGAAATTTATTCCATCTTATGGGTCTTGATTCCTATAAATAAAGGGTAGATATCTCATATGGTTGGGGAGGAACTCATCATTAAGGATATACCTATTGTATGGGAGTTTTTTGATGAATTTATAGAAGAATTCTCAGGTCTTCCAACAAATCGTGAAGTTGAGTTATCAATATAACTCATACTGGGTGTTATGCCTAATTCAAAGACTCCTCATAAAATGGACCCAATTGAGTTTTAGTAATTGAAGTAGAAAGTCCAATAGAATATTGACAGGAGATTCATACACCCTATTGTGTCACATTAGGGTGCACTTGTTCTACTTGTCAAGAATAAATATGGATTAATAAGACTCATCATTTATTATTGATAAATTTACAAGATCACTATAAAGAACAAATAACATCTTCCCCATATTGGTAACTTATTTTAAAAACTATATAGACCTCAATACTTTTCCAAAATTGATTTTTGTTCTGAATATCATTAATTAAGGTTCAAGAAGGAGGATATACCCAAGGCGGCATTCTATACATGGTATAGAAACTATGAATTTATATTGATTCCTTTTGGTCTTACTAATACCCTTGCTATCTTCATAGATTTAATTAATAGAGTATTAAGAGACTATCCAAATATGTTTTTGGTGGTAGTTATAGATGACTTTTTTTATATTCAAAGAGGATGGAATAATATGATGATCACTTGAGAATACACTAAAAACCCTAAGAAAAGAGATTCTTTATGAAAAATTTACCAAGTGAGAATTTTGGATTTATAATGTTTTATTATGGAGTCACATAATCTCAAGATATGGAATATCAGTGGATCCAAGAATGAGAGATATTATTAAACATTGTTCTCGACCAATAACTATAATTGAGATCTGATGTTTTCTTAGTTTGGAAAGATATTATCAATGTTTTTTGAAATATTTTTCAATATTATTGAATCCACTCACCAAGTTGACTTGGAAAGGATTTAAGTTCATATAGATGGAGGAATGTGGAGAAAAATTCAAAGAGATGAAAAGAAGCTTAGTAAGTGTAACTATTATCACACTACCCTATAGTGGAGAGAGGTTTGTGAACTATAGTGATCCATCAAAGAAGGGTCTTGTATGTGTTCTCATGAAAAAAAATATGGTGATAGATTGTGCCTCATGAAAATTGGAAATCCGTTAGCAAAATAACCCAACTCATGATTTGGAGTCAGCTATAGTAATATTTGCAATGCAGATATGGAGGAATTATCATTATGGAGAAATGAATGACATATATACCGGTCATAAAATTTAAAAGTATGTTTTCAATAAAAAATAGATGAATATGTGCCAAAAAAATATGGTTGGGACTAATAAAGATTAAAAATTATCAATATATTACCACCCTATGAAATCATAAAAATGTGGAGGATGCATTGAGTCGAAAGGACCATGATATATTATCTATAATGAGCATCACAAAAGATAAAATATTTAGGTATTTTCAAAGGATGGAAGTAGAAATCATATTGGAAGGGGTGAAATCCTATCATTTTCAAATTAATGTTAAACCATATGTAAAAGTGAAGATTAAGGAGGCATATAAGGTAGATGTAGAGATACATAAGAAGGTAAAATTTTTCCTGAGTTCAACTTTGATTGGGATGGAATAATAAGGTTTAGGAATAGTATTTTTATTCTTCCCATGCTATAATTAAAGAAGGGGTTATTGGATAAGGCTCATAGTTCGTCGTTATCTATTCATCATGGAAGAAAAAATATGTATAGAGACCTAAAATAGTATTTATGGTGGCATGAAATGATAGGATATATTGCAGAATATGTTTCTCAGTTCTTGTTTTGTCAAAAAATTAAGGTCGAGAGACAGAAGTCCAAGGGGATGTAAAAACCATTACCCATATCGTAATGGAAAATGAAAGACAACACTATGGATTTTTTCATCAAATATCTAAAAAACATCTAAAGACCATAATGATACATGGTTTGTAGTCAATCGCCATATGAAGTCAGCACACTTCATTCCTATTAGAGTATATTTATCTCTTGATCATCTTTCTGGGATATATATATATAGGAACTGGTAATATTTCATGGTGTACCACTTTCCATTGTATCTGATTTGGATCTGAAGTTTACCTTGAAGTGTTGGAGAAGTATTTAGGAGGCATTGAATACAGAGTTATGTTTTATCCCTACTTATCATCCTCAGATATATGGTTAGTCTAAAATGATAATTAAAACTCTAGAATACATGTTGAGATCTTTTTATATATATTTAAAAGTTTATTTGGATCAACACCTACCTTTGGTATAATTTTCTTACAATAATATTCCCCACTCCAGTATTCATATGGATCCTTATGAAGCACTCTATAGTAAGAAGTGCATAACTCCAACATGATGGGATGAAGTTTGTGAAAGAATGATTTTGGGAACTGATCTTTTTAGGGAAATTGTGGATAAGTTTTGATCTGTTCAACCGCACATGAGAGTAGCTCAGATTTGACAAAAAAGTTATGCTGGCAATTGATGAAAAGGCCTATATTTTGAAGTGGGTGATAATGAATTTCTATGAATATTTCCTTGGAATAGACTGATGATATTTGGAAATATGTTCAAGATAATAAATATGTATATCAGTCTTCTTTAAATTCTTTACCATTTTGGAAAGGCTGATTATCGATTGGCACTTCCACTAAATATCTCTCAAGTTCATTATGTATTCCATGTATCTCTCCTGAGATAGTACATAACTGATTCTTCATATTTAAAAAGCTCATAAGTCATAATGATGGAGTAAGATATTTCATATGAAGAACAAATGATAGATATTTTTTCTCTTAGTGAAAATTTTCCATGAAACAAGGCTACCCATTTGATTAATGTTTTATAGAGGAACCACCAATTTAAGGAAGATATGTCAGAACTTGAGGATATGATGAGGTAGATGTGTCCTCACATTTTTATATCCAAGTGTCAAATTTCAAGGGATAAATTATTTTTATTGGGGGTAGAATGTGACACCCAAATATTTTAATAAATATTTATCCTTAATTAATTTTAATTATTTTATATCATGCATTGCATGAAACCATGAGTTTAAAGGAAATCACGAGAAACTATTATAATAAAATAACCATAATAAAATAGCTATTAAATTTTTAATTATAATTATTATTAACTAAATTATTAAAACATATGGTTTTCACAAATATAACATGAATTCATTAGCTAACAATTAATTAGAAATGAAATTACATACTAAATGATTATAATGAAAAAATATTTTTATTATTCCCCAAATGTCATTTTTCCTTGATAAATTAAATAAATTAAAATTAGTGAATGATATTAATGAAATATTTATTTCATGTATTTGATCAAATATTTTAATACTCATCCAATAGATTTTGTTATCATAAGATAAAAACAACCCCAATTTTATGCATAAAAACCTATATTTTTCAAAAGGGTAATTTTACCACCTTATAATGGAGAATTAATTTTAAATAAAAAATTTACACTTTTATATTTTTTATATAAAAATATAAACTTCTTATTTGAATTATTTATATTAAAATTTACATAGGTTGAATTTTTGGTATTTTTTTGGAAATTTTCATGCTTCGATAAATAGATAAAAATACTAGATTTTCATTGAAAATAACTTTATTCTTCAAAATTATTTATAGTGTTATGTTATATTTTTTATTGTTTTCAAATTATAATTAGATAAGAATTTTATAATTTAATCTGATTTAGGGAATTGTAAACAATTTTACATTGAATTTAGATATAAAAACATTTCGATCTTTTGTGTGAGTTAACTTTAATAACTCGTTATCTCATCCCATTAATGGGATTAATTTTAATTTAATTTCTCCAACTTTAGTGTTTTGAATTTTCAAAAATGGATTAGATATTTCAAACCAGTGGGTCAAAAAAAATTATATAGGTTTCATTTATTTTTTTTCATTATGAATAGTAAATTTAGTAATTCTTATTAACACGATAAATGGTAAATCGTCTAATTAAGGGTTAAAATAATTTGATAAATGTTATAAAATCAGCCTAATAGTTTTCCAAATTTTATTATATGATTTTTTTTACCAAAATCATCCTTATTCATAAATTATATCTTTTTGAATCCAGTTGGGTGAGAGTATGATATTTAATATATTTTATTTACAGAATAGTTAATGATTTCATACTGATATTTTTAATTAATATATCATTTTTAATATAGGTTTACATAAAAGAAAAATTTTACTATAAAAATTCATTTATAAGAGAATTTTTTTTATTTATCATGATAATTTATTTTAAATTCTTAGAAAATAAATAATTACCTCAAAGGCTTATACAATGATGATGTAGTGATTATTTTATTAATGAAAATATCAATTAAGTGTTACTAAAAAAAAATTAGTTTATATCATTAATGTGATAAATTAATTTTATATACGAAATTTACCTCTTATGGATATAATAAATTAATTTTTTCTAAGTTAAATTCTTATCTTGATATTTTAAAAAATTAAATAAATGAATAGTATTAGAATTTACACTATTGATATTTTATCAAAAAGAATGTTTTATTAAATTATTTAAAAATAATAAACCATATTTAAAAATAACTAATAATTATAATATTGTCTAAGTTTTCTAAACTGTTCATTTGTGGTCTAAGTGACATCAAATAAGTAAAATTTTCAATCTTTTAATATTGAAAAATTTGATACCTTAGTGAAAATTAAAATATGTTCACTAAGGGATAATCAAAATGATAAAGTTTGGAAAAATTAAAAATGTGTCAAAAATATACAGGTTAAAGAGAATAAAATATTATATCATCTTTTCTTATAATACATGGACTTTTGAGGTATTCATATTGACATATAAATTATTTTAAATTAAAAATTTTGGAAATTTCTAAAGTTCACATCGCCTCAATTATAAAAAGGAACCTTTTCCCTCATTTATTCACAACCCATTGAGCCTTGAATCTCAACCATACCCTTCCAATTTCTCTTCTCAAATTATCTAGTAACATTATAGAGGTGATTTTATTCTCAAAATACAAACTCTTATGTCCCTATGTGGATATCTGGAGGGAGATCGGTGAAGATGTAATCTCTTTTACCAACTCTCTCAAGAGTATTTCTTTTTCTACTTACTCTTTATGTGTTATTCCCATTATAAAGTAATAAATTCAGAATAAAATATATTCTGAGATGTTATTATGATTATGGAATAACCAAATTTTACCTTTTATCAATCTTATAAAAAATGAAAGTATTATGCGTGCATACGTAAGGCTTACCATCTCCACGATGTGGTGTAATCTCTTTTCCACCCCACTTTACTTGGATGGGTATAATGATAGAAATAATATATATATATATATACTAATTATAACTTGATATTTATTATGGAAAATTATATACATCATCCACTTCCATACCATTCCACCATTAAGCGAATGATGTCGTCGCTTATGCGTACGTATGGCCTACCATCTCCACGACATGATGTGATTCATTCCCCATGATCACCATTAAATAATTATTATATAAATGTGTAGAATTAATATCTATGATATATTTATATATTATCTTAATATAAATATATAAATGATGTAAATATATCATATGCACATGAATTGGGAATTATACGGTATAATATGATCATATATGATATCATAAATTTGAATATAGTTCTAGAATAAGTTAATAAAATTATTTAATCCGTTATACATGAATTTAATATACGTACAAATAAATTCATACCTAAGGTAATTGCTAATTTTACAATCTTGTTATTATCTGATATTGTTTACACATGATCATTTACTAGGTTATATATATCTTCCATATCCATATCCCTTAAAAAATATTCCAAAATATTATTACAATTATTTTACAGTTTTTTAAATTCATTTTCACCCATGTATGGGTGTTTAATAAATGTAAAGAAATGAATATTTTATCGTATTCCTAATGAGATATTTTGGGTATTTTCCAGAAAAAGTATGAGGATAATGTCTTATTTTAACTTATACGTCATGAATGTATTTTTACACTTTCATAAAGCCTTAAGACCTTGAAGCATCCTTTACAAGATTACATGGTTATTTTAAAAGAAAATTTTTTATTTTAAAATTTCGAATCATTTTATGAAAAGAAAAGGTTTTCAAAATAGAAATCATATTTTCCTCAAGACTTATTTTCAAGTGTCCAATAAAAATTATTTTCCAAATACTATAACATTATTTGATGTTACATATAATTTAATGGGGATATTTAGTAATTATATTATACCTATTACTCCTATGGTTGGATTATTTTTATCAAACCCATTTCTTTTCCATATTTATGTTATATTTTAATGATGTTTATGAGACCCATTTCATTCCATGGGTTCTGATATGTTCAATAATTTATGTTCTTATAGAACAAATATGTATGGTTTTTATTATTTGATGGGTGGAACCTATATCTCCCTCCAATTCATTAGGTAAGGATTCATATATTAGGATACAGATAGGATTAGAAAAAGAAATGATCTTCGTTCAATGATAGAGGTTGGAACATGAAGTAATCCCAATTCAATATCATAGCATTGAAATGAGGAGTGAACTAGGTTTAGTAGATGAATTTTTCCACAATTATGGTCTTAGAAATGATGCATAATTAATATATAAATTATTTTCTATGCTTATTTTTATGACACAAATTTCTTATATTATGTTTTGAAATCATTGAATATGTTCTTTGATAAAATTCTATGATTTAACCCATGACATGATATCCTGGTCTTCCATATTCATGATCTAATTCTCAAATGATATGTTTACACTATTATGTCTTATGATTATGATATGATTGATATATCATATGTTTACCCTTATTGGGCATATGAGCTCACCCTTTCTTATGTTTCTTTTCCCTAGGATTTTAAAAGGGGTATTAAGTAAGATGTGTCAAAAAGGGTTCTAGATATGAAGAAATTTGTAGGAGATGATGTAGATGTTTTTTGAACTAGTTTTTTATGTTCCCCTATTTATAATGACACTAAACTAGTATAGTCATATCATAGTTTTTATTCTATGTATTGAATATTCATCTATTTATAAGTAATATCTATGTATGAAATATTATATCATGTCATTGGAGTTCAATTAATTTTAGTTTTATTTGATAAATTTTACATAGGTTTTGGTTAATTTATGTCTATTTGAATCATTTTATTTCATTTTAATTTGATTTTGGATGATTCATATTGGTTAGTTTTGGTAGGTTTGGTTTTTCAATGATATAGTCGGTTCATTCCAGTTATTTTTTTATTTATTATCAATTTAATTTGATTCAATTCAATTTTTTTATTCATGTTGAGTCATATAATGTGGGTAATATTTGATCAAGGTTGTTTCATTTGTATTGGTACCAAATTCAACTAAGTTTTACATGAAAAATACATATTTTATCTCATTCTTTGGAATAGTAGTTCCCCCAAAAGTGTGGAAAAACATCCCAGAATCCATGGTTATTAATTTAATTATGATTATTCCTAAAAAATAAAATTAACTATTAATAATAAATAGATTATTAATAAAAATCATAATCAGTTTCAATAAAATAATATTAAATTTGATTAATGCCTTAAACTCATCATTCATCAAATAATAAATAATTTCTTGGTATAATGTTACTGGACACTCATCGATGGTTGGTATACACTCTAACTCTATGCCAAATCTACTAGACCAACCATTATATATTTTATATGTATATTCTCTCTATAACACACTTGATTCTGTTAGTCATTATTTTCTTAATGCTTCACCATTAGGAAAATTATAGTAAAGCTTCTAAAAAAATATTAATACCTCTAAAGAAAATTATAATATAAAATATAATATAATAAGTTTTAGAACCCTTAACTAAGCCAACATATTTTCCTTTATTTCATTTTCATGGTGTCCATAGGAAACTATTTTACCATGAATAATTCCATAGTATTTGGAAATCATCTCCATAAAAATCATTCATTATCTCTTAGTTTTACCAATAATTTAATTTTATTCATTATACTAAATTGTCTACAATCTCTAGAAGTAACAGAATTCACACATGTGATTACACCCACACTAAAAAATATTGTTTGATCTAGTTATTATAAAATAAAATAAAAATATTAAATTAATAAATTTCACAATTAAAATAAATAATGGTCAAAAATTTACTACAGTTGTATACATATACTTGGGATAGGATGATTATTAGGATCTCATGGATCTTTGGGCTGTTAAGTATCAATAGAAATTATAGTTATATATTGTAAAATGTATACATAAGATGATAAAAAGTCACTTATGTATAATTTGTAGGAGTAAAAACATATATTTTAAGATAATATAGATGTTCAAAATGGAGGTAGCGGCATGGAAGTCTGTAAAAAATAATATGAATGGGGAGAGGGATCCATTGTTAGAAATGGAAATGACATATGATCATTATTAACATATGAAAATTATGGTTCTAAGGGAAATTTGGAATATGAAATTATGTTTGATTGTATATTTAGTGATGGTTTCGCATCTGATCAGGTATGATGAGTATTGTGAGTAGCTCTAGTACCTCCCTCCCCATTAACCAGTACTCTGGTCAATGTTGTTATTAGTTTGTCTAGAGAAAAATTTTCTCTATGATGATGAAGCCTGATTAAAACTTAAAAATTATTAATTAATTGATATTATATTTTATTTAATTAACATATATTTATATGTGAAATAGTATGGTCACAACAAGCACCATGAGAGGAATTTCCATAACCCACATGAAGTAATTATTCTCATAAATGTTCTTCCATCGTACCTCTTAATTATTTATAATTTCAAGTATTATAAAATAAAAATAAATTTAATTAAAATTTTATAACATATGAAATAACATAATAAATGTATTTTAATTATCATTATAATAAATATATATTATTTTATTTTTCTTGTATGTTCAGTTTCGTATAATTCGGCCGAGTATATATTGATTCAATTTGGATTATTCTATTATGGTTCATTTATATTTAATTTATCCTTGAGTTTTGTTTGGTTTAGGTTTGTTATGTTTATTATTTCTTTATCTATTTTATATTTGATTTTATTAATTGGTCATTTGGACAATTGGTCATTTGGTTATTTTGTTCTTTTTGGTTAGGTTATTTGGTTATTTGTTCATTTGGACATTTATTCATTTATTCATTTAGTTATATCATTTAGTTCAATTTGGTTCAATTCATTTTGGGTTAGGAAATTAATTCATTGTTTAGTTAACTCTTTTATTTTATTTTTTAGGTTAGGTTTTTTGTATTATTTTGTAATTGTTTATTCTATTAGATAATTTAGTTTATTTATGGTTTTTTCATATTTTGAACATTTTTAGATCATTTGGTTCATTTTTATGTCAAGACAATTTTGATTTAGTTCATTTGGAAAATTTTAGGTTAGGTTATTGGGTTTATTTTATTTTATATCATTTTCATTTATTTATTTTTTCAATTATCTCATTTATAATATTTTTTATTATGTTATTTGGTTAATTTTAAGGTCATTTCATTCTAGGGATAGGTAATTTGGTTCATTTTTGTATTGGTTATTTTTTCAATGGGGGTTAGTCCATTTCAACATTTGTTCTGTTTTTAGGTCATTTAGTTATTTTGGTTTAGGTATTTAAATTTATTTTGGGTTAGGTTGTTATGTTTATTTTGGATTAGGTCATTTATGTTAGGTCATTTGGTTCATTTCTGGGTTATATCATTTTTGAGTAAGATAAATTGTTTTATTTTTGGTCACTTAATTGGGTTTATTTTGGTGTTATTTAATTTTTGGGTTAGTTCGTTTTCATCATTTTGGATTTGGTCATTTTTTCATTTGATTTTAAGTATTTCGGTTCATTTTTTGTTAGGTTATTTATTTCATTTTGGGATAGGTTATGTGGTTATTTATTAATTTTTTGGGTTTTTTAATTTGGTTCATTTTATGTTAGTTAATTTTATTTATTTTGGGTTTGGTTATTTGGTTCAGTTTGGGATGGGTTATTTGGTTCATTTTGGTCCATTAATTTGGTCATTTTTCAATAGGGTTAGGTCATTTTATTCATTTTTTGGTAA
Organism: Viscum album; assembly: GCA_963277665.1. Lineage (NCBI taxonomy): Eukaryota > Viridiplantae > Streptophyta > Magnoliopsida > Santalales > Viscaceae > Viscum > Viscum album. Next base: position 1,480,388,582 of record OY728136.1, read on the forward strand.
CTCTATTTTCTTCAAAGTGTTTTTTAAATGAAAAGTTCTTCAATTAATTCGTTCATTAATGATACATTGATCCAAACATGTGTTTAAAGAAAGAGGTATTAAATTGAAATATCATTCAGGAGCTAAAATAAATTTTAGCTAGCTGTAATTTTAGTTTTTGAATAGAACAAGAAAATTATTTAGAATTTTAATTTTAAAACAACTATGGGGGATCACGAGGATGTCATTAGATCTATAAATTCAAGATCATCATGGTATTTCAAACCATTTTTTTAGGGGATTCATGAGCAACATCTATAAATTTCAGCATGCAATGATAAAAGGAATGGAATGACAATTGATTTGAAGAGTCTTAAAATTTTATCAAAAAGTTTCATTTAATAATTTTTTACCACTAAAATTATAAAATTGAAAAAAATAATAAGAAATTGATATAAAAAAATGAGGAAGAGATGCAGGGCACATGACTCTTTCAAGAGTCTAAAAATAATGTTCATAAAGTACTATATTAAGTCTAAAATGATAAACTAGGATAAGAAAAAAATGTGTTTAAAGCTTCAAAAAATAGATCTCTATTGAAAATATTAAATTGCAAAGTGGATAGAATGATATGATAAGAAACATACATGTTGAGTCCTTATATTAACTCATCATTCAATAAAATTGTTTATTACACCATTTGAAAAAATCACATCTTTATTTGAAACATTATATAATATAATAATCATGATAGTGTATATTTTTTAAATAATATAAATTTTCATAATATTTTTTAAAATAATAATATAAAATTATAATACATAAATAATAATAAAATTCACAGAAAATTTAATCTCTAAGAAAAGCATAGTCAAATTAACATAAGAATTAATAATTATGGAATAAAATTAGTATAAAAAAGATACTAATATTACACTATGAGAACCAAAAAATTGTTTCATGTCTATAAACATTTAAAATATATAAACAATTAAATTTTTGAAATATAAAACCATAAGAAAATATTTTGAATGGTTTACATGTAAACTATATTTAATTTAAATGTAAAATTATTGAACAGTTTACATTTAAACAATAAAATCAATTTATATGTGATATGATTTTATATTTTACATATAAAACATTTCTATAATTAGTTTATAGTTTTAAAAATGAAACCACAATAATTAAATTTTAGTATAACCAACTAGAAATACCCATGTTTAGCTAAACTGGGTGAATATAGAATATATATATGGTTACTACTATATATTACACAGCAATAGTTCTTGTTCACAATATACTTCAACAATTGGACTATTTGATTCATTATATGTAGAAAAATGATAAAGAACAATGAGGGAAGTGATAGTGTTAATTCCATCCCCACCATCCTAAAAAATAAGACTTTTTATTACTTTAATAATGACATTGAATTCTGAACTCAGATAATCTTCCACATAAGAAAATTATTACTCCATTAATTCCAAAATATATATCTCATTAGCACCTAGGAAACGAGTCATGTTAATAACTCTAAATACACAATCAATAATAAATGTTTCTTATCGTGTTAGTGAATCAAAACACTTTCATTTCATCATAGTGACTTCATCATGGGAGTACTAATCCAATATTGGTGTTTTATAAATAATTAAATAATAAGATGCATTTTCATATTTATGTATAATCTCTGATTCACTAGTATAATATTATCTCATTATAGTTAACATAACATCATCATGTTCCACTCTCATGGTCACCGTTAAATCAGTTATAAAAAAATTTTACCCATTGAACACTAGAGATTAGTATTCACGAACCACAGAATTGTGACCAAAATTCCACACTCTAATTTTTTTATAAAAATATTTCATAAGTCAACTCAATACCTGAAATATATTATAATATTAAAATTAAATGAATATTAATTTTTTATTTTATTAAAATAATAACCAATCCAGAAAATATTTTCTGTTAAAATTCACTTTCCATCTCAAATCCAAGGAACATTGAATTTTAATTATAATTTTTTATTTGTTCCCTATATAAAAAGGTAATAAATTTTTAAGTTATATGTGAAAGTATGTAGTATCAGATAACATATATATCTATAAATTACTTAATTGATCTGTCCATCAAATAAATCAAATATATATAAGAATATATGATGTGGCATAAAACTGTAACACCCCATGATTTTAGAATTTATTTTATTTAGATGAATAGTATGTTTGGTAGCTTATATTAAACAAGACATCGAACTATTATAAACCCTAATAATATTATTTAAAAAAAATATTAAAATAAAATATAAACACTAATATAATATAATGTTGAAAAATAAAACTACATGAAGAAAAATACAAGTGGATTACATTAATATATATAAAAATAGAGAAGGAAAAAATATTTATCCTTGTATTTTTTGCATTTATTTTATGACCCCAACTAAAAATATATAAATAATTCAAAGAATTAATTATACATAATATATGATGATAGAGAACTAAATGAATTCATATTAGTAAACTTGTAAGGCTATACAAAATAATATAATATTATCAACATATATGGGCATTGTAAAATAGTCATTATATACATATATCCATTATAAATATAGTCATTAACTATATTAAAATTGAATTTTTTATAAATAAATAAAAAAATATATTTACAAAAATATATCTTTTTATAAAAATTATTTTTATATATTAACATTATTTTTATCTTAATAGATTAAATTTATCACTATTGATAACATTATTATAATGAAATAAATATATTATATATTTAATTTTAGGAATTGAAATCTATAAAAAAATTTACTAAGAATAGAATGATAATAAAGTCATTTTATCTTTAAAGAGTACTTTTTCTTCAAAAAAGATTGCTATTTCATTTTATGTGTGAATATTTTAGATAATTTTTCCCACCTATATAAGTCCTATTTTATTACAATTTTATTATTTTTTAAACGGGAATATAAAAATTATCTTAGGGTGAAATATTGGTATTTTTCTGTAAAGATTGAATTTTTAGTAAATAGTGAAAAATACCAATTTTATAGAAAAATATCATTTATTTTAAAGTATTTAAAAAGTACCATTATTTTAATGAGTTATGAAATTTCATTAGTTCCTTTTTATCAAAAATAATCTAATTAATTTCATTGTAATCGACAATATTATTATAATTTATTTTAAAAATATTGTACTTAAAAATTCATTTCTCTAGAAATCTATTTTTATCAAGTTTTGCAAGTTTATTTTAATAATAATTTCTTCCACTTAGATAAATTGATTGTGATAAATTTGACCCCATATTTTTAATCACCATGTTTATATTTGGTAATGATTTCATATTTATTTATTTTTTTTATGACGAGTATGTTTCGTAAGAAAAATCTAGTTACCAAGGTAAGAGTTAGAACAGGTTAAAAGGGTTAAATACAAAATGATAAGGATTAAAATGACCTAAAAGGATTTCTAAATAATTTTTATAATCATATTTATAACAAATATCATATACTATTTAAATTATAGTCATTTTTTTGTATGAACTCAAACCTTCCTTTCGTGTATGTTTTTTCTTTTTCTGGTTGTTTTTGGGAAAAATTGGTTTTTCTAGAAATTTTTGAAGTAAACGCCGTGTAATTTATGATTAAACACCATGTACTTAGTTACCACAAGTAGCCGTGTGATGTTCGTGTAGCGTCCATGTGCACGGCCATGTGGGGGTGACCTGGAGGCCACCAAAAGCGGAGTACGGAAAAGGAAAGTACACACCATGTACTTCAAAAGTACATGCCGTGTACTTTATTTTTTCATTAAACACATCGAGGTTGCGTCTAATCGTCAGAATGCTATCCTTCTAGGTATCCTTCGACCGAGAGCTCCGTACAGCTGCGGATCTTCAACGAACCCCCGAGCGTGTGCCCATCCTCCGAATCGAACATCGTCGGTTGCCTTGGAATCGCATCGGTGTATTCTCTCTTCTCCTAGAGCATCCCCTTCTGATTTCTCCTCTTTTGTGACTTATCATGGGTTGATATTTTTATACATTTTCATAATTCTATGGCATTCTAAGGTAATTCAATCCTCGAGGTTCGATTATATTGATCTCCTAATGCCAAGGTAGGTAGTTTGTACCTTTCTTTTGAAATTCTTTGAGTTTTATGTGAAAATTTGCCCAATACCCATGAATGGGGTATTTCACGTTTACTATTTTAGCCCTATTGTTTGTCTGTTATGCTTGTATGCTTGAGTAGATGATATTTGATTGTGAATAGGGTGAATTGATGTGCTTTGTATGTGTTTCCCATGCATGTTTTTCTTTTTTTGACCTTTGGGTCTAGTTTGCCTGTTAGGATATGGTTTAATTTCCCATCCCTAGTATTGTAGGATGGTTTGAATATTGTTCTGTTATCCTGTTATGCTATAGAATTATAGGAAAGTAGTTCTTGAGGTTTACCTTGGCCGATACGCGCTGCTACACTTTCCCGACTTACACAGGGTCGTGAGAACCTGGTGTACAGACCATAGGGATAATGGACGTTGAGGGCTTCTCTAGAGTGTCTTTTCTACTTACGAAGCGATACCACAGGGGGAATTGATGTAAGTGCTTCCTCAGAGTGCCTATAGATCCTCGATGTGGGCCACAGGGGGAATAGATGTTGAGTGGTTCCCCAGATCACCTTTAGTTACCGATACGAGACTATAGGAGGAATTGACGGTGAGTGCTTCCTCAGATAGTCTGTGCTTAAGCTGAACCAAAGGAGTTATACTAAGTGTATTACCTATAGATTTGCTTGTTCTTGTTAGGTAGGACAAGTGGGGATGGGCTGTGAGTAATTCCCAGAGGGTTAGCTGTTTGTGTTTATCTTCCTGTTCAGTTGTTGCTTGATATTGAAACTGTGGATTGTTTACTATGGAGTACTTTCCTATTTACTATTTTATGTACTTTTACCTACCATATATTCACTGACTGTTAGGCACAGATCTTGTGGTGGTTGACTACTAGGATTTAGTCTCATTCCCTATTTGGGCCATGCTTTTGGGCCCAAATAGATTATATTGTTGCAGGTATATACAATGGAAAGTGACCTTCTACTTCAGGTACTTGACATGCTGTGGAGCTGGAGAGCACGGGACCAAGCTTAGGCTTGCGATGTTGTGGAGCTGATTACTAATTTTCTTTTGTACTTGGTTTATTACTGTATTTCAGCATTATGCTTGTTTCTCTACTTCCCTAGACATATGTATCATGCATCTTTTTTATATATGTGCTCCAGCTTATTCTATCAGTATTTCACTGTTTATTTTTGGTATGATATTATTACTGATTCCTCTCTTGTATATATTTGTTTACTTACACTGTGTACTATACCAATGAGGGCATAGTTTCTTAACTATCACACCCAAGGCCCTCGCTGCTAGTCGGCAGCCTCTGGAATTCGGGGAAATGCGCTTGAGGCCATGTGACCAACCGGGTATGGGGAGCCTCTGGGTGGCTTTCAGAACTGTGATGTTACAAAGTGGTATCATAGTAATTATTTTCTTCTTGACTTATTGTTTGGATCCTATAGCCAGGGGTAGGACGGAATAGGTACTTGGTAATAAGTTGTGCCCGGGAGTAGCTAACCCGTGTACAAGGAAAAGCCAATTTACCTAGTTTATTGCAATTTTTCTGGTTTTTCAATTTTACAGTTAATTTGATTTCATTATGGGGTAATTCACATGTTTTGTGTTATTACAGTTGATGTTATTGAAGTTCTATTTCTGTCACAACCCAATGAGATGAGGTTATGTCATCTCATGCATCACATAGGCACTACTAGAAATCACATGTCATGCATTCTTACCATGCCATCTAGGGTGCATTAGCAATTACATGTTGTTTTGATAGATGTTGTGTAGAATATGCTTGTTTTTGTGATAGATGCCTTGATAAAATACCTTTTGTTTGATAGGGTATTGTTTGTATAAGGTTTTTTCTGAATGAATGCCAAAATTTGGTTCTTGAGGTGTTATGGGCCCTCATGGACTATATATTGGTGGATCATTAACTTTTTTACCTTGTTATAACATGTATAAGATGCCAAACTTTGATTCGTGGGGAGTATGGGCCCTCATGGATTGGAACTTGGCACCTTCAATGTTCGTTTCAGTGTTTTTCTAGGTTCTGGAGTATTTTATGAGGCTTACTGTCTGGAAAAACCCATAATACACGCCGTGTAGTTTTTAACTACATGCCATGTGTTCTTCTGTTCGGGAAGAAATTGTTTTTCTTAAGTACATTCCATGTACATTATGTACATGTCGTGTAGTCTCTAACTGTGTCGTAGGTCGTGTGGGCAGAGACATGGGATAGGGAAAATCTTGCAGGAACACATTGTGTACTAGTTGTGCACATCGTGTGGTGTTGACCTTGTGTTCTCCCGTGTAACTAACAATATGGATGGATAAATGTTAAGCTATAAATTTCATGTCAGGATTGAACACGTCGTCTAGTCAGACCTAGGTACCTGGTCGTGTCACTAACAACACAGGTCGGTGTTATCCTTTCACGTACATGCCATGTCTGCCATGAACATGTCGTGTAGTATTATCTTAGGAGAGCTGTGTGGCTTAGCCATGTAGAAGGACTCAGGAAGGGGAAGAGGATTCAAGTACACATCATGTGTGAGGAAAAAACACTGTGTGTTTGGGGTGTTACAAGACGAGGGTTGGCAGACGTACACACTCATGTGAATGGATTAAGGGAACATGTCGTGTAGGGTTTATACACACCGTGTAGTCATGTTTGGTAAAACTTGAATGCTTTCCTTCTCTTGTTACCTTCTTAAAATTCTATGTTTCGGTCCCTGTTAACCTTTATCTAAGGTGTGAATTTGACCTTGCAGAGTCATACCACCGAGACGTCCTCCGGTTGTACGCAAGTTTTCAGGCGGTGATCAGACACTGGATATGGCTGATCAGGGACAACCTACAGATCCTCCCGTTGTGCCAGTCTTGGCACCAACCGTTATATCTGATGTAGGTGTTGACTCACAGTTCAGGGAGGTATTTATTAGGATGATTCAGACCTTTCAGGGAGCACCACCTTCTGCCCTGTCGATGGCAGAATTGATGCGGGTCTTTCAGCAGCAGCATCCTCCCACTTTCTTAGGGAATGGAGGACCCTAGGATATAGAGTCATGGCTAGAAGCAATGCTGACAATCTTTGAGCATCTGGAGACGCCTCTAGAGATGCGGGTCAAGATCGCTACATATATTCTTCGGGATTCCACCAAGAGGTGGTGGGACGTGATCTCACAGGCGGGTCATCTGCAAGTTATGGCTTGGGAGGAGTTCCAATGCATCTTTTATGATTACTTCTATTCAGAGACCCTGAGGGCCGATCGATCCCAGGAGTTTATGAGTCTAGATTAGGGTACTCTTTCGGTTATGGAGTATTCCTCTCGTTTCACCGAGCTTCAGCGTTTCAAACCCTTCCTAGGAGGAGATGGGTTATTCCTGGAAAGGAATTTTGAGGATGGTCTCAGACAAGACATCCTCTCTCAGGTGAATATCTGCAGGTTGACTTCCATCGCTTCTATTGTTAACCAGGAACTGATCACATAGTGGAATTTGAGGGAGTTCGGAGTTGTGAGCCAGGGCGTCTTGACATCTAGAGTTAGTGCTTCGTCAGGTGATAGTCGGAAGTGCCACATGGAGACTACACAAGGAGATCCAAGTAGGCATGATGCATCTTTTGGTAGCCAAGTGGTGTGCTACCAGTGTGGGAGAAGCGGGAATACAAAGCCACATTGCCCGAGAGACCTAGTGGAGTGCTGATCTTGCGGAAAGATGGGTCATCTTCAATGCTTCTGTCAGATCTTCTCACCAGCATCTGGTGACAGGGGTTCTTCTATGACTCCTCGTTCATGAGTAGCACCACTAGTTTCTCATCAGTCTGGGAACTGGAGTTCTTCCAAACATTCAGACTGAGGTGGAAGTAGTTGTCGTGGTAGCCAGTCACCCAATTTTCAGTGACAACAGGGAGGATCAGCTCAGGGTTGTCAGGTAAGGTCATAGGGCCGCGGTAAAGGCCATACTTTTGCAGTGGAGTAGACCCAATATGAGAAGGATCCCGGACCCTCTACAGTTCAAGGTACGATCTTAGTTGCCTCAGTTTTATCTTCTTCTCTTTTCGATATAGGGGTTTCCCATAGCTTTATATCTGTTTCTGTTATGGAGAGCCTTGGGTTCTGTATCTTTTCTTCTACTAATGTTTTGACACTAGACACTCTTTTGGTGACTAGAATGGATAGTGTACGTCAGTGCAAGGAGTGCCCTCTAGAGGTTGGTGGGTGTCACTTTTTATGGGACCTCTAAGTCCTAGAGATGAAATGCTATGATGTCATTCTCAGAATGGACTGGCTAGTTCCCTTCTAGGCATTCGTCGACTGTTATCACAGGAGGGTGAGTTTTATATCACCAAAGGGTGTATCTTTTCTTCATAAGGTCGAGTGGGATGTCTAGGAGAGAAGAGTAGGTCCATAGAATCATGGGTTAGGAGGAGTTACAGCCCAGATTGCTAGTCTGTATCTGGATGACCAAGGGACTTCGTAGTTAGACTTTCCTCCAGTGGTGGATCGTTTCAAAGATGTCTTTTCAGAGGACTTTATAGATTTTCCTCTAGAGTGAGAGGTAGACTTTTTGACTGAGCTTGTGACAGGAAAGGCATCGGTGTCCATTCCTCCTTACAGGATGGCTACACCAGAGTTGCAGGAGATCAAGAAGCAGCTGGAGGAGTTGTAGGCAAAGAATACATCCAACCCAGTACTTCTCCTTGGGGTTCTCCTGTCCTATTTGCGAAGAAGGTAGATAGCACCCTCATTCTTGGTATGGATTATCAGAAATTGAACCAGTTGACGGTCAAGAACCGATATCCCTTTCTAAGGATTGATGATCTCTTTGATTAGCTTCGAGGAGCCCTGGTGTTCTCGAAGATTGACTTGAGGTCTGGTTACCATCAGTTGCATGTTATACCATCTGATATACCTCTTACAACCTTCCGGAGTAGGTATGGTCTATATGAGTATATGTTTATGCCATTCGGTCTCACGAACAAACCTTTAGTTTTCACGGCACTGATGAACTGAGTGTTCCATCCATACTTGGATTCTTTCATGGTGGTTTTTGTGGATGATATTTTGGTGTACTCTCACACTCAACATGACCATGCCACTCATATTGAGATCGTTTTGAGTACACTGAGAGAGCATCAGTTATATGTTAAGCTCTCAAAATTCCACTTTTGGATGGATCAGATTCACTTCATGGGTCATGTTATCTCAGAGACAGGAGTATCAGTCGACCCAGAGAAAGTTAGAGCAATAGTTTATTGGGATCATCCGAAGAACATATTTGAGGTGCGGAGTTTTCTAGGGCTGGAGAGATACTACAGATGTTTCATACATGAATTTTCAAACTTAGTAGCACCACTGAAGGGTTTGACTAAGAAGGTTGAAAAGTTATTGTGGTCAGATTCTTGTGAGTCAGTGTTTTAGGAGCTGAAAGGGAGATTGACTTCGACACCAATATTAGTATTGTTAGAGCCAGGAAAGAGCTATACCATTTACTATGATGCGTCAGGCATCGGGCTGGGAGTTGTGCTTATGTAGGGAGAAGGATTTGTTGTGTATGGGTCTCGGTAGTTGATGCCACACGAGAGGAACTGCCTGATGCATGATCTCGAGTTGGCGGCAGTTGTTCATGCTTAAAGTTGTTGGAGACATTATCTTTTGGGAGAATTTTGTGGTTTTCACCGACCATAAAATTCTCAAGTATATATTCACTCAGCGTGATCTTAATTTGAGGCAGTGAAGGTGGGTTGAGTACCTTCATTCTTTTCACTTTGAGCTTGCCTACACACTTGGCAAAGGAAACGCATTGGCTGATTCGTTGAGCAGGAGGACTCAGATACAGGCAGTTCAAAAGGCCAGCAGTGAGTGGCAGCTTATGGCTCTGTTCTCTAAGATGCATTTGGAGGTGCACGACAGGCAGGGGTAGATGTTTCTATCTTCTGTAGTTGTTACCTCTACTCTTCTTGATCGAGTGCGAATGAGGTAGCTATCAGATTCCAAAGGTCTAGTCCTAAGGGAGAGTGTGTCAGGAGAGGAACCTATTCGTAGATGGACCATAGGTGAGGATGAGATCTTGCATTTCTAGGGGCATGTATGGGTGCCAGAAGATATATATGAGGAGTTGATGCGGGATTTTTCATTCCCCAATTTGGGAAGTTCATCCTGGAATCCCCAAGATGTATCGCGATCTACACCATCAATATTGGTGGCCAGGTATGAAGAGAGATGTTGCTATTTTTTTCATGAAGTGTTCCACCTGTCAGTAGATGAAGGCAGAGCATCAACGACTAGAAAGGGTTTTCTAGTAGTTACCCATTTCTGAGTGGAAGTGGAATGATGTCGCGATGGATTTCATTATATGGTTGTTGAGGTCACCTCGAGGGAGTGATACATTATGGGTTTTCATTGACATACTTACGAAGGTCGCACACTTCTTGCCGATCAAGGAGACCTTCAATGTTGATGAGTTGGGATGGTTGTACATCCGTGATATTGTTAGTCTGCATGGAGTTCCACACTCCATCGTCTAAGACAGGGATGCACGTTTTACTTCTCGGGTCTGGTAGGGGCTACAGAAATCTTTGGGTACACAGGTACTTTTGAGTACAGCTTACCATCCCTAGATAGATGGTCAGTCTGAGCATATGATTTGGGTGCTTGAGGACATGCTCTGATCATGCATACTAGATTTTAGACATTCTTGGGAGAAGCACATACCTCTTTTGGAGTTTTCCAACAACAATATTTTTCAAGAAACTATTCAGGTGGAAACTTACTAGGCTTTGTACGGTAGGCAATTCCGATCACCCTTATATTGGTTGGAGGTAGGAGAGGCAGCTTTTCTGGGACCTCTCCTTGTTCAGGAGACCACAGAGTAGATAGAGTTGATTCGGAAGAGGATGGCTACTGCACAATCTCGTCAGAAGACTTATACTGATCAGCGGAGACGACCTCTGGAGTTCGAGGTCAGGGATCAGGTTTTTCTACATGTCACACTGAGGTTGGGGCACAGAAGGATTAGGAGATAGGGTAAGCTCTCTCCGAGGTACGTTAGGCCATTTGAGGTGTTGGAGAGAGTTGGAACGGTTGCCTATCAGTTGCAGTTACCTCAGAGGTACCAGGCTATGCATGACGTCTTTCACATATCTCATATTCTATGTTACTTTTCAGACATGTCTCATGTTTTCCAACCTGAAGAGGTCAAGTTGGATGTGGATGCATCTTTCAAGGAGAATCTTATCTATATTTTCGATCACAGTACAAAGGTTCTCCGTGTCCAGTTTGTTGCTCTGGTACGAGTGCTATGGTAGCACGGTCGAGTATAGGATGAGACTTGGGAGAGGGAGGCTGATGTACGAGCCCAGTGGCCGAAGTTATTCAGGTTTTCTTCTTCTACGTCGTGCTAGGGAAATTCGGGGATTAATTTATTTAAGGGGGGAAGTTTGTAAGAACCCATACCTTCCTTTCAGGTATGTTTTTCCTTTTCTGGTCATTTTTGGGAAAAAGAGTTTTTTCTGGAAATTTTTGAAGTACACGCCGTGTACTTTATGAGTATACGCCGTGTACTTTATGAGTATACGTCGTGTACTCGATTACCACAGGTAGTCATGTGCTGGTCATGTAGCGGCCATGCACACAACCATGTGGGGGTGACCTGGATGCCACCTAAAGTGGAGTACGGAAAAGGCAAGTACATGACGTGTGATTAAAAATTACACACCATGTACTTTCTTTTTTTCATTAAATGCACCGGGGACACGTCTAATCTCAATAACGCTCTCCTACTAGGCCTCATTTGACTGAGAGCTTCGGACATCCATGTATCTTCGACAAACCCCTGAGCGTGTGTCCTTCCTCTGAATCAAACATCATCAGTTACGTTGGAATCGCATCGGTGTGTTATCTCTTCTCCTAGAGCATCATCTTCTGATTTCTACTCTTTCATGATCTATCATGGGTTGAGTATTTTATATGTTTTTATAGGTCTATGGAGTTCTGAGGTGATTCAAACCTCTAGGTTCAAGTATATTGATCTCCCAATACCAAGGTAGGTGGTTTGTTCCTTTCTGTTGAAAGTCTTTGATTTTTATGTGAAAATTTTCCCAATACTCATGAACGGGGTATTATACATTTAATGTTTTAGCCCTATTTTTTGTTTTCTATGTCTATATGCTTGATTATATGATATGTGATTGTGAATAGGGTGAATTTTTGTGCTTTGGATGTGTTTCCCATGCATTTTTTTCTTGTTTTTACCTTTGGGTCTAGTTTGCCTGTTAGGATATTGTTTACTCTCCCATGCCTAGTATTGTAGGATAGTTTGACTATTGTTATATTATATTGTTATGATGTAGAATTATATCCAAGTAGTTCTTGAGGTTTACCTTGGCCGATACATACTGATACACTTTCTTGACTTACACAGGGTCGTGAGAACCTGGTGTATAGACCATAGGGAGAATGGACGTTGAGGGCTTCTCCAGAGTGTATTTTCTACTTACGATGTGAGACCATAGAGGGAATTGACATAAGTGATTCCTCAGAGTTTCTATATATCCTTGACATGGGCCACATGGGGAATATATGTTGAGTTCTTCCCAAGGGCGCCTTTAGTTACCGATACGATATGATATGAGAAATTAACGGTGAGGGATTCCTTAGAGAGTCTATGCATAAGCTGAACCAGAGGGGTTAGACTGAGTGTACTTCCTAGAGGGTTTCTTGTACTTGTTAGGTAGGACTATAGGGGATGGGATATGAGTACTTCCTATAGGGTTACCTATTTGTGTTTATCTACCTGTTTAGTTGATTCTTGATATTGAAATTGTGGATTGTTTACTATTGAGTACTTTCCTGTTTACTGTTTTCTGTACTTTTACCTACCATATATTCACTGACTGTTAGGAACAGATCTCGTAGTGGTTGCCTACTGGGATTTAGTCTCACACCCTGTTTGGGCCATGATTTTAGGCCCAAACAGATTATATTGTTGTAGGTATAGACAAGGGAAAGCGCCCTTCTACTTCAGGTACTTGACATGTTGTGGAGATGGAGAGCACGGGACCAAGCTTAGGCTTGCGATGCTATGGAGATTATTACTACTTTTATTTTTTACTTGGTTTAGTACTGTCTTTCAGCATTGTGCTTTTTTCGTTGCTTCCCTAGACATATGTATCATTCATCATTTTTATATATGTACTTGAGCTTATTCTATCAGTCTTCCGCTATTTATTTTTGGTATGATTTTATTACTGCTTATGATCTTGTGTATATTTGTTTACTTATACTGTGTACTCCCCCAATGAGGGCATAGTTTCTCCACTATCACACCCAAGGCCCTCACTGCTAGTCAGAAGCCTCTGGCATTCAGGGAAATCCGGTTGAGGCCTAGTGACCAACCGGGTACGGGGCACCTCTGGGTGGCTTCTGGAACTGGGACGTTACATTTTGGAGATATTTTTCTTGAGTAATACAATGATATATTTTAATCTTTTGAAAATTTCTTAGTTTTTCGTCTACCTCAATAAAGGATGTGTCTTATCCTCTCTAATAAACAATTAAAAATAATAAAATATTGGTCAATACCTACCCAAATCCCTTCTTAAAATTTACACCCCCATACTATAGGTTTAATTTTCATCATAATATCATCCTAAAAATGCTTTAGGTATAAACCTATAGAGGTTGTTCAAATAAGATGTATAATTCCTACTTATTTTCACTCCATCAAACATATCATAACCATAGTGAAATAATTACATAAATATATTCCATATACATAAATTTCATTATGTTTATGGTATAATCATTTTTCGTCTTCTTAATTATCTAACTAAAAATAAAGACATCGTTTGTCTGTATGTGCGGACTGCCACCTCAAGAGGCGATGTATTTCATTTTTCATTACAAACTCTGATGGTTGGTCATAATGATAGATATTATTGAAATTATATGATATATATATGTTATATATACATATTATATATAAATTTAATTCTTTAATTTTAAATTAATATTCTAATTTATTTTCAATTCAATGAATACTAAAAACATATCTCATGTGTATGTGCACACTACTGCCTCGGGAATCGATGAATTTTTTTCATGGCCACCTCACATAGATTATATAAATATATATGACTATATTAAAATAAATATGATAATTTTTAAAATTTAATTAAAAATATGGATATATAAATTGATAAATATTCTTATTTTCTCATATTCATTGAAATATGGAAAACTTTCTCTTGTGTATGTACGGAATACATTCTTCATGTTGTAACAAAATCAATTTTTCATAACCACCTTACATGGTGGATTATAAAATTATAATTAAAAAATAAAAATTATAATTATAATAATTTTATGATTCTTTAAATTATATAATCAGGATTTATTTTACATTAGTTTATTGAAGTTATTTTGGACTTTTGAACCAACCATATTCAAAACATCTAATGTAGACTAAATCAATTAAGTAATTATGTATCACATGGTAATAACTAAAGTAAATAGAATTAAAAAAAGATAATGAACTTGAAAAATATTTTTAATCAATTAAATATTTTTTATAAATTTATTATTCATGAATAAAAAAGAATATGTCACAAGTCGGACTCTAGGTATTGGATTTTTAGTCTCAATTCCCTTTCTTTGATATTTAAGAAATTTTCACCACATTTTTTTATTTTTTGTGGTGTATATACCACCTTATATATATATATTATCATTATACTGTAAAAATAATTGTTTTTACAAATCCATTTAATTTTATTTCTTTCCATTATTCTATGGTTCAAATTTTATCAAGGCATAAGGGATTTTTCTTTTAACACCATATTTTAAAATTTTAAATGTATTTATCTTATTTTTCATCCATATCCATGTTTAGTACAAGAATATAATTTTATTATTGAATTAAAATTTCTTTTAAAATCAATTTTATAAATTTTTGACATTATCAATTAAGGATTCACAAGAATACTTTTAATGGTTTTCTAAATAGGTATTTTTTGGCATTTTTTGAAAGGAATGTTTTTTATAATAAATGACATTAGAGTAATTTCTTATCATCGTGATCATTAATCTTTATGAATATTTCAATTCATAATTTAATTAATTTTCAAAATAATATCCAATTTTTTATTATTTTGAGAAAAAAAATTAAATAGTTTTTAATTAATAAAGATCTTTTACCTTATTTTAAGGTAAATGCTGAACATTTTTTACATGTTTATTTAATGGAATATTTTATGATATTTTATAATGGATATTAAATATTTTATGTGTTTCATGTATGTTATAGTGCGTATCATATTTTTTATCATGATGGGTGAGCCTAATATAGCTCTCTAATGCATTAGGTAATGAATATATTCTCTTAAGAATTATATTAAAATTAACCGAGTAGGCTATTCGATTTGTAGGGGTTCTTGTAATGGTTCTTATAATGGTACTATGAAGATAATTTTCTAAAGAACCTATGTACATTTTTTATTCTTGAAAATTATTTTTCATATAAATATTTAGATTCGAAAAGTTAATTTAAGGATCTTTTATTTAAAGGAATAATTATTCTTTTTATGGTTAAAAGGTATGTTTTTTAAGAAAATGGATTTCATAGATTCTCATGATTTCTAAGAAACCCTCATGATTACTATGTTGACATCATTTTTTCTTATAAACTATTCTATGAAAACCCTTGGGTAGTAATTGTGTTTTTAAGAAAAATTTAATGATTATTTCAATAGAAATGTATTATGCTAAAGGAAAACTCTTTAACATGATCACATAATTTTAAAATTGACTAACGGTTTTTGTTTATTCTTTTTGTATGTCATATACTGAGTTTTTTGTGCTCACCCCACACTTTCATAAGTTGTTTATAAGGTATATGGATAATTAGGAACAATGATGATGTCAAGATGAAAATCGTGATGATTTTTCATGAAAAGAAAATAGGTTTCATTTTAAAAGTAATGTATTGAGAAAAATAGATACATATTGGAATTGAAAAATATAAACAAAAAATCATACATTGTAAAGAAAAGTAACCTTTCATTATTGAACCTTCATAGTGATTAAAATTATAGAAATAAGACCTCATTCTATAAATAATCATTTTTATTGGAAATATCAAATGAAAACCAATAGGTCTCCTATGAATTATGTTAGATAGATAATGGATAGTAAGATGCAGCATTTGAGTCAAAAAAATTAGAGGAAAAGGTTTCTCTATCTCACACAAAATTAACAGTTCCTCTTCCAATATTTTTCAAAAACAAAATTCCATTATTTTAACACAAAGATATCTATAAAAATAACACTATTTAATGATTATTAACCATAAATTATTAGATAGTAAGTGAATGATTTTAATTAAAATCAATTTGGGAAGAAGGATGTGAAGATAATGAGTGGTTAGATATTATTTTTCAACAATATTATATTGATCTATTTTGATATAATACTTCAAAATAAATATGAAAACCTATAGTCTATACTACTATAAGAAATTTATTTTTCTACGAATTTTTCCTCACATTAGAGGCATAAAGAACATTTCAATCATTTTCATCAATAAATACAGGAAGTTTTTCTAGTTTGATACCCAAATCCACCAAGACACATTAAGAGCGTAAATAAAAATTGGTCTTCACCTTGAAATTCAGAAAAATTAAAATAAAATTTTCAAATATATTATTCTCAATGTGAATTATTTCTGAAGAATGATGTAACGAATTTTTTAACTAATAAGGAAAATCAAAAAATATTATTTTATTCCCCTTATTATAATTGGATTCAGTGGAAACGTTTTTATACTTCATAAAATTAATCTGGCCATTCATGAATGAAAAACTGACATCATACAATTCATTAAACATATAAATTCCAAAAATACACCAAGGTGGATAATTATTCACAATAAAATGTTCAAAACATATTAAATTATTACTGTATGGATTATCTATTGAAAATAAGCATTGATGTTCCGTGAAACTAAAACAATTACAATAAGTATTTAGATTGTGTAATATTTAAACAACCAAGACATGATAGTTTTCACTTTTTACTATATCCAAATATCAATTCATAAGAAGTAAACATTAATCTAAAATATATATTTTAAAGATGCATTTTATTTCCATACTTCCACTTTCCAAATTGATTCATCTCTTTTATAAAAACTTTTATGTACATATCTATGTCAATTATATGATAAGAATGACTAGATGTGAGTGTTCTTAATAAATTTAATGGTTTCATCATAGAAATCTATAGATGAAGGTTATAAATTTGAATAAATACTGACCACATATTTTGTGAAGAAATAATCTAAATAAATGGATAAAAAATCACATAATAGAACTAACCTGAAATTAATTACCTTATCTTTAAAATTTAAATATTATGCACAAAATATTTTCCACACTAATCCATTATTAAAAATAACCAACTCATAAATATACATAAATATCTTAGTATCTATCCTTCAAATATTTTTTTATATCCTCATAAACATGAGATATTTTTGAAAATTTTGAATCTATGGAATGTAATATATAACATTTTGTGAAGCATGAGATAGTGACCCATCTACTTTTTGAATCTATAGAGATATAATGCATTGTTTAAAATTATTTAATCCCATAATTTCCACTCATAATAATTTATAATCTTATAAGAATGGTTGATTTTAATTTATAAAAAATTCAACCTAGTCAATTAACATAAATGATAAAAATTTATTTGAGGGAATATTAGCATCATTAGGAAGTAATTCCTTTAAGAATTTTAAATATAATCAATGGTATTAATATAAATTCCATATATGGTTTTCCTATGATATAGAGACATTGAAAATCCTAGATTAGATATTTTACCTTATTCTTAATATAGAAGAGTCAAATATCCATACATTAATTTTTTCAACCACTCAATATTATTATTTTCATTAAAAGAATCATGTGTACTCATATTATTATCTTATCACATTGGTTTACTTTCTTCGTTATAATGAGGAATAAATGGGAACAAATCAATTGCCAATTTATTCATTCCACTCTTTTCATTTTAATCATAAATAGTCTAATATTTCCTTTTCTTTCCATTATGGTACAATATATTATAATTTTTTAAAAAACAATTATTTTTATATTGTATCTAACATACGTTTTACATAACCAATGTCATCCAACATAATTAAAATAGGTTTATGGTATAATAACACTATATGAAGCATTATTAAATAAAAAATCTGAAATTCAATCCAAATTATTTTAAAACCATTTTGAGGTATGATCAGTATCATACATCTAAATTCTATCCATTATATTTCAAAAAAACTGTTAATATCAGCATAGTACACTACAATAAAAAAACATCATGATAGTGAAGAGGAATCACTATGTCATACTATATAACATCTCAATTTCATACTATATGAATAAATGAATACAAAAGTATTACTCATGAAACCACACAATATATACCATTATATATTTTCATTAATCCAACCTTGAAAAATATTTTTTAATTATAACAATTTTATAAATAATATTTTCTCACTAATTCATATATTATTGAGTATTTAGAAGGATTGTTATGATCAAATTCCCTCACGAGTTTTATTTTATTTTTTTTGACTATGTAATTACATTATGAAATTTATAATATTACTACTAGAATAAAATTTTAATAAAATACAAAAAAACTAAATCATCTCATATATAGTGACATTCATATTCCATACCCCACAGGTTCTCCTCTTGAAACTATTTGATTGTTATCATTTTTAAATAAATCTAAAACTTTATCTGATAAAACAACCAAAACATATATGTTTTTATTTTTGGAATCTTATATACCTCAAATTTAGTGGAATATAAACCAATACCAAAACCATAATTTATAGAGTTATGAGAACCGAAATAACTTATATGTTTTTAAATACACAAAGGTAAATTTGTAAACTCACTTTTATATTTACTTCCATTATGTTTGATTAATAAAATCTGACATAAAAATATCTATAGACTTCTCATGTAATCCTCCTAATAATAAAATATTGTGTCAACCCCTAGTGATATCACATACCCCACATTGTGTAAGGAAATCACCATGTAAAGTACTGTGGAATAACTTTGATAGTTCAATCAAGGAGTTCCCTGTTAGTCAGCGTCAAATTCTATAAATCTCGATCACATTATATTTCCCTAAATAATTTAGATATGAATAATATATAATTCCAAAAGACATGAAAAAATCCATGATTAACTGATTTTTAAGAGGGGTTTTAGGGTTTTATATTTTAACGATACTTTTTTGAATTTTTTAGAGAATTATTAAAAAATAATACATATAACACTGATAAAATATAATGCAGTCACTTCCACAAAGGTTTCATTTTATTCTACTCAAAAACAATTCTTAAATTTCAACACATATTTTTTTCAAAACATGAATTCTAGTGAAAAAATTATTATCTATTCAAAAATAACTCTATAAATATTTGTATATCCATTATTGGTATCTTGTATAACAGAAAACATAAAAAATGTTGACCTTAGATACCTAATAAAGAAAAGTATGAAAAAAAATAAACTATCATATAGTAAATAAAAATGAATAACGTAAATGAGATAAACAACAATCAACAATTTCATATAACTAGTATGCTAAAAGGGGAATGTATCTTTTGAAGACAAAACAAAAATAATAATTACATGGGTTACAATTCCTGATTTTATAATGATATAATTCATAATATCTAGACACTATAATATTTTTATCAATTTTTCATTCCAGGACATCATATATAAATCGAAAAGGAATATTACAAAGACCAAAACTAGTTTTCCTTATGATACCTACCTGCACATAGAGGGGCAATAAAAAGCACTTCCCCTCACTTTATATGTATTAGGCATTCATCATATGAAATAAATGGATAAAAAGACAATAAATAATTGATATAAACCTCCATATTGATTACTAGTTTTGTAAATGTCCATATTTAACCAATCAATAAATAGATAAACATGATCAAAAGTCCTCCAAAAAAATAATGTGGATGGGATCATTAGATTATATTTATAATAAATCATAGAAATCATAAAACTATGTTGATATAGATAAAAATTCCTTTAAAATAATATTCAATACTTTCTTTGAAAACATGAGAAAATATCCTTTTCTTTTAAAAAAAATTAATTTTAAATTTCCCGAATATTGAGAAAATAATTTTATTTGAAAATAACCTTGAAAAATATTCCTGGTAACTTTAATTAAAATAATAGTTATGATTTTTGGAAAACCCATTCACTCGGTAAATGTTATAATAAAGGTTCATTTCATGCTTTTAGAAAAAAATATAATGTTCCATATTCAGAAAATTAAAATAGAATTCCACTTAAAAATTTGTAAAGAATGTCCCATATAGTTAAAAATTAATTTAAAAAATAATTGGACCACATAAAAACCATTCCTTAAAACACCAAAGTGAACATGGAAATAGAGGAGAAGGCTTCCTCACCAGAAGGAGAAATAAGGTCTTTTCTCAATAAAAATATTTTTCATAATCATTTTAAGTACTAAAGATAGGAAAATTAAATTAAAACAAGTAATATCCATAGATAAACAAATGATAATAAAATATATGAAATTTAAATGAGATAGTGCACATAATTACATTTAATTTAAGATTAAACATAAAAACCCCAAATAAAAATGAGATTTTAGAATAAAACCTTACATCTTGGATAAATTTTGAATCACAACCCCTTAAAATAAAAAACATGTATTGAATATTTAAATACCATGAATAAAAAAGAATTCAGGATATAATAATTCAAAGGGGTAGTATGTACAGTATATAAATGAAATTCAGTGCATAATAAAACATTAGATTCAATAGACTAGAATTGAGATGAAAAAAATTACCTTGAGTCCAAATTTCAACATGTGTAATTTATCTTCTATATAATAATATTATATCATAAACCCCTAATATTTTAAAATAACTCTATGTTTAATAGTGTATACAACAAGAAACATTGAGCTTAAATAAACAACGATATATTTTTATTTAAATATGAAAGTTATGAGCAAGATGTTAAATTTGAGTGATCGATCGGGTTAACCAAATTAGGAAGATATCAGAAAATCTTTTATATAATTTATTTATTAGTAATAAAAAATTACTAAATTTTTAGTAAAATAGTATTATACTTCAAAATTACATTTTGATTGAAAATGATTTTTATTTTTTTCCACGAGAAAATAATTTAGTTATTTTTTTTCCAATTTTAGAAAATATATCTAATAAAATGAAATTAATTATTGAAATCATCATATTAAAGTTCACTAAGGGTGATTTTTTTATAAAATGATTGATTTTATATTAAATAGTGCAGTATGTTGTTTCTTATTGAAAACTACATTTTTGTTTCAAGAATTTAAAAAGTATCGTTGCATTTTATAATGGTCTACAAGTAAAAAAAAATCTTTAATATTATGAATAATCCATTTAAGTTCATTTTTATCAATTTTATGATTTAATTTAGAAGAAAAAAATTATACTTAAAAATGAATTCATCTGGAAAACAGTTTTTCATTCAGTTTTTCGTTTATATTGTAAATTAATTTCGTTTGATTATATAAAAATAATCCTAAAAATAGACTCAATATTTTTGAATCAGGGGTTCCAAATTCAATAAATATGACTCTTTTATTTATGGTCATTATGAATACAAAAAATAGGAAATAATTGTCACCAGAATAAGGGTACAATGGGTAATTAAAGTAGAAAATAATATGATTAGGCATGAAAAATAAACTCAAAACATGAATTAATTTCATTGGATCATAATATTTCTTCCATAATCCTCCAAAAATAAAAAATATGACATTTTTTCATTTATATTTGATTTTTACCTTTATTAAATATCTGTGAGAGATTAAGGAAAAATGTCACTTTTAATCTTTTTATAACTATAATATTTTATGACAGGGAAAATATAAATTATTTTCATTTATAAATATTAATTTGAAATATATATTAGTTTTTTAATGTGGTAACTTATTTCTAATTTTTTTTTCATTAAATAATTATCTTAAATGCTTCTATAACACTCATACAACATTTATTTAATTAATAGAAAAATAAAATAAATTATTTTAAAAATAATAAAACTAATATATTTTGAGATAATAATTGGGTTTCATTATTTTTTTAATATAAATGTAACATGATAATGATGTTTTAACATATTATATTTGAATTATCTCTTTTTCATGATGTATTTAATGTCAAATTAAATGAATAGTTTCAAAATGACATTAACAGTATTTTATAATAAATAATATTCTATTAAATGATTTAAAATACATAAAAATATTTTATTTGAAAAAATAAATGTAATATGGTTAAAAAATCATCCATGTTCCTTTTTGGGTTTTTTCATTTTATAGTAATATTATTAACCCATGAAGAGTAGAAATATTTAATACTTTAGTAATTGTCAAAATTGTTAATAGGATTTAAAACTAAAATTTAGGAGTAAAAATATAAAAAAACTTGTAAAAATTCTATTAGATGATAGTATTTATACCCATAATAATAAAATATTATAAATGATTCGTTTGGTATCCTTTTTAATTTGAAAATTATTTTATATTAATTTAATACATTAAGAAACTCCAAAGTGCCCCTCCCCTCACTTATAAAAGGGAACTTCTTCTCCTCTTTTCTTCACATTCCAAAAACCTTTTAGTTCCACCAAGATATGAAAAAATATATATATTTATTAAATACCTACCCAAATAGTATAGTATTTTTTTTATTATAATACCATTCTATGAAGGGCTAAATTAAAATTCTGATGTTGTTTTCAAAAGAAGATGTATCACTCTTAACATAGCATTTTTGTTTATTTTGTCTTCTACTCACATTAAATATTATTCAACAAAGACGACATAATAACATCAGTATATATCATATATTGGTATGTTGTCATGTTCATTTCACAACCTGCATCTACCTCTACTTCCATCAAATGGTAAATGAATCCATGGTCTGTGTTCATGGTGAACTACCACTTCGCGAACCGAAAAAATTAAATTTCCATCACTACCTCTCACAAATAGTTATAATGATGGATTTAATATATATATATATATTATAGTCCTAAAATATTTATTATTCTATAAAATTAATAAATCACATATTTTTCTTACCATCCCTTTTACTGAAAAATGATAACTTCGTTCGTGTGTAAGTGTGGACTACAACCTCTATGAAATGATGTCATTTATTTTCACTACTGCATAAAATGAATAGTATATATATGTTTATTTAAATAAATAATATTATATATATTATTTAATTATCAGTATTTAAATATAAAATATTTCTTACCTTCTTTCTATTATTATCATTTAAAAATTGAAAATGTTTCTCATGGGTAGGTATGGCTTACTATCTCTGTGATCATAATATAGTTTATTTTTATTAATAATTTATATTTATTGGTTTTAAAATTATAATTGATCTATAAAAATGATATATTTTTCATGATTATTATTATGGATATGATGAAATAACTACCACTTTTACTATAGTCCTCCAACAGAAGTCATTTTGGGCATAAGAGTCGAATATCATCAAAGTATTCGACGTGAACTTAATTGAGTAAGTAAATGAATATAACATGGAAAAAATAAAACAAAATGGATAATAAAATGAAAAAAGGTTCTTAAGTATGAAAATATTTATAATAGTTTTATTATTTAGGAATATAAAGAATGTATGTGATAATTCGGACATGATGTATGGGATTTTAATCTAAATTGCAACTCTATTGGGATTTATTTTGTATCATCCACCAATTTACCTTTATATTGTATATATACTAAACCTTTTATGTATATAACATGAATATAAATTTATTCATTAGGTATAGTGATTCAATTCAACTTACTCTTTCAATAGGTATGTTTGAAAGAAAATTTGCTATTAGTTCTCGTTTTGTTTGGGTATATTTTTCTTCTATGTCCATATTTTTCAAAATTAGTTTACAAAAGTTCATTTTATTAATCATATGATTTATTATGGAATTTTTATGTTATAATTCACTATTTAAATGGTTTTAATGTAATGATTTTATCATGTCCTTCCTTCCTCAAGATAAGGGAAGGGACAGCAAAGTGTTACACCCTTCATTCTTCAAGATGAAGGAAAGATAATGACCCTCGAGTCCCACCTTCAATAGGCCCTGGAGTGAAGAATAGCACCAAGGTTATATAATCACACAAAAAATTTAAGTTATTACCCTTTTTAATGAAAATAGTATCAGGAAATAAGATGGTAAAAATCTACAACAACAACAAGAATTTATATAAAGGAAACTAAAATCCAACCCATGTATGATTTAAACGTAAACTGTGACAAAGTACATCTAAAGCACCAAAGAAACTACTAAAAGAAACATACTAATTAGAAGCACATCAAATATCCCAATTCCCAAGCTATTAAAGTCTATCACAGTCCTCAAAGTCCTCCTGGAAACCTAAAAATAGTTTTGCAGACATATGGTGAGTATACAAGTATACCTAATAGGAAAAATAAATCCACTTCTTCACAATTGGGGGAACATACCAATGCCCCTGTGAGAGATCAGTAGTACCTCAAAGAACCTATCATGGAGTACTAACCAAACCAGCCTCACAAAGGCACACTCACCAAATAACACAAGTCAAGTAAAGTAGTAGTATAATCACACATATATTTGGGTACCCCTCACCACTTTCTCACTAGTTAACTACTAATTCCTAATAAATAATGTCTTGAATATACCACTCTTCCAAAATGAAATCCCACTGTCACAACCTGCCCGCACACACCTAGTCCTCAAACTACACCCAAATATCACCTACAGACACCTAGGTCACAACCACACCACACGTCCTACCCACAGACACTTGGGCAACAATAACCACACCTCTCGCCCGAAGACACCTGGGTATCAACCCAAAGATGCTTGGGAAAACAATCCTGGACCAAAAACACATGGTCCCCTCATCCACAACAAAAACCTATCTAAAGGATCTTGGACTATAGAAACCTCAATCCATTACAGTCTTCTTGAATACGCTCGAGTGGTAAGAACCCAGAAGAGGGTGTGAGGAAGAAAATCATTAACCAGCCATCCATCCTCCCACTAGGATGTTGGGAAATACAACCTCCACCCTGAAATGGGGGTGTTCGGTATATGGTGCTCAACAAGGGTGGGTTGTGTATATAAATCACAAAGAAGTACAATTTATACATATAAGTAAACAAACATTCAGCCCAAACTATGGGTCCGAAAACAAACAACCAGCCCACCATAACCAATTTTTATGCAGCCCCTATATGAATAACCACACAAACAGCCACTTCCAAATTATAAACCCAACCCCATTTTCATTTAACCACTTTCCATTCATTAATTAAGGAGTTCACTTTAATTTATTGTTGTACAACCTGGGTGACTAACAAGCACAACATCTGCAACTGTTTTCAAAAGGCTAAAGGACACTAAACACTAACAAGAAAAACAAGGAAGTAGGAAACAAGTTAAAGAAATCCATTTTGACACCCATTCATAAAAAAATATAGAATAACCAACCTGTAGTCCCACTACATACACCCTTTTCTCTAGATAGTTGTTCAACCACTGCCAATTGTCATTCTTCAAAGTCATCCCACTCAATCATGCCCTCACA
Source organism: Viscum album (assembly GCA_963277665.1). NCBI lineage: Eukaryota > Viridiplantae > Streptophyta > Magnoliopsida > Santalales > Viscaceae > Viscum > Viscum album. The sequence goes on from OY728136.1 coordinate 1,480,414,461, forward strand.
ACCAAACTTGGAATCCCAGCTACACAACAACACCACACCCAGCACACCTATAAACATTAGATCACGATATAACCCAGTCTAACAACCCCACTTCCCAACCACTACCAAGAATTAGTCCCACTACACAATTAATCCATAACCACATTTTCATTTCACTTCCCAATGTCTCTTGATGGAAACAACACAAAAAAATGCATCCCCACTACCTTAAAGTTTATCCATTCCACAATCAATTAGTTTGAAACCTGAGATTCATTACACCTCATGTACTACCCCATTCACAAAGCCCACAACTACCAAAATTTAACCACAGCCTCACTTCACACACATACCACACCCTTCTCATAGAACCAACTCCTATGTCTATCCTTGTACCCATAATTGTGCTCCCAACAATAGCACCACATAGCCCACGTAAAGTCACAAATCATAACATAGCACACAGCCACAGCTATCAAACAGGATGTATTCAGATTTGGTAAACAATGTTCTTTAAATCCACTTTGATAAATAGGGGTGATAACACAAGGGTTTTCATCCTGGGGAATCAATTTCATTGAATTGGGTATAAATGATTAATTAGATTTCATATTCCATACAATTAACAAAGAATCACAACAAAAACCAAAATCATTAGTGCGTAAGAAAATACCACCAATGACCATAATTTTCAGAAGGAATACATACACAAAAAACCATTAAAAGAAACAATTATAGCAGATAAAACAAATGATCAACATTAACCATCTTCAATTACCTACTCGTTATCTTTTAATCATCACTTCCCTATAGTTATTTATAACTCATTTAAGAAAAGTATTCACTCATTCTTCAAAAAGATTCATTATGGCACCAACATCATATGATACACAAACAAAGAGAGGTAGCAGAATCCATACCTGAAACAACAGGTGACAAAAACTCCTCCTTGTGCCAAGAATAGGGGGTCACAATAGTAGTAGGAAACTCCAAGAAAACTGAGCATTAGGGGGCTCTAGAATAGGTTCACGACTTGTCTAGAGAGGAAGGCTTTCGACGCACTAAGAGAGAAGAGAAGAGACGACCTTGGATTTTAGAAAAATCTAGATCCTATATCAACGGAAGGAAACAATTTCAAATTCCATTAACTTGGGATCGTGGTCAAGATCACATGGTTTAAATATCTCAAAGTACCTAGAGCACTAGGATATTAAATATATACTTAATATCCTTTGAAACACTCTTAAAAATTCCCAAATAAGGCTTTAAACTCAATTTAGATCAAATAAAACATTTGAGGGGTGAATATGGAAAAACTGGTAGAAACTGGGAAAACATGAAATTTGAAAACGCATAAGACACAATTTGGTGTTCCAACGTTTTGATGTACCACCATTTCGGTTCCACTGTCTCGGTGTGCCACCGTTATGGTGTCACTGTTTTAGTGAAACTATTTGGTGAAACTAGATTTTATTTGGAAAACTCCTGAAATAAACCACTATAACCTCTAAGAACACCACAAGCACTATATTTTTGTAAAGGAATAGCTTGGGGAAATCCGAGTCATTAAAGATTCTAGTTTTTCCTAAAATGGTTCATTTTCATATTTTTTGTATGAAATTTAGAAGGAATGTTCTATTTTTAATTTATACGGTGTTAAAGGTCATTCCCTACTCCAAAACCATTTTATTCCCATTACATTATTCTATGATATTTTAATGATTTAGAAAAAATATATTTTAAATGTTTGACATTCATATTTTTCTATTCTTTAAAAGAATTTATTTTACTATAAAATATACTTTTATGATGGTAATCTCCCATCTCTTGATTAATTTCTAGCATTAAATTTCCCTTAAAACATTTACTTTCCTTTGATCATTGGACATTAAATTTCTCTTAAATATCCATATTCATTGTATCTTGTATATTCAAGTTTCTTAAACTATATATCACATCTATATAAGTTGTTTTACAATGAAAGTTATTTAATTGACTAGGGAACCCCTTAACAAATCTGTATTCACTACTCAATGAGAATATTTTTTGATAAGACATATTTTTTTATTTAAATTGATCATTCAATACTTGAGGGATGCATTGGAATGAATTGATAGGTGGGGCACAGCTATTGATATCTCCTCATTTCATTGATATTTCTCATTAGAAAATTTGGTAAGGTATATTTAAATTCTTTTTTGGTGTATACCTACCCATCAATTAAAAAATCTTGGAACAAGGCTTTGATGGTATAGATATCAGGATTTCTAAATTTATTATGTCTAATTTCAAAAATTTACTTCATTGGGAATTCATATATTATAATTCATGAGATTAATTCATTGATTTTATCTATGGATGCATTTTATATTTAAGTTTCTGATTAAATGGAAAGTTTTTTAAGATAATTACATTGTCACATTTATTATTCTTTATTGATTCATGATAGCTTCTTTTTTTATATAACCCTTTCTTTGGATCGAATCTTGCTCTTAATTTTTTTTCTCTTCTATAGGTTTTGAATAAGGATATAATGAAAATTTTAAACTATGGAAGAATGTTTTCATGCTACTCATTTTATACATCCAATTTAATATGAGAATTGGGTATGTGTCTATCTTTCCAAGACTTTTAAACTAATCAATAATGTTTGAGGAGATTCCTTTTATCTATTCCAATTTAATAAATTTGAAAACATCTTAGGTTATTGGATTCCATGTGTTATATATATTAATTTTATAATTTCCTAAGAAACATTTTTAGGACTATGAACATTTTATTTTTCCTTTTATTTCATTAATTTTTCCTCCTTATATAGTTATTAAATCAATTAATTTCATGTAATATATTTTTGATAAAATAGATTCATAATCATAAAATAGCATTGGTAGGTTGACCATGGACAAATAGGTTATGATTATATAATATTAATCATATTAATCATATCAAAAATATCATTTTTATACATTAAAAAAAATTAGAATCATTCATCAATGACTGGCAGGAAAAATGAATCACATAACTTCATGGATATGTCATTCAAAACGTACTCATGAGAGAACATATCATTTTTTAAAGACAGGGTGGGTAAAAAGGTAAGTAGTATATTATATTTCAAAAAACATATCGACATCACTAATATTCTGTATATATGTAAAAAATATCATACTAAACATCCTCCTTATTTGGAAACGAAAAATGAAACACATCGTCTTGTGGACGTGGTAGTGCACACAAAAATAGTAGCGATGTTTTCATTTCCCATAGGATAGATAAAATATAATAAAGGGTTGTTACATCATCATAATGAAATTTCAATATATTAAATTTAATGATGATATTACATCAACATGGTTAGGATATAATTTAATGAGTTAGAATAAGAAATAAAATTAAAAAAATTAGTTAAGAGTTATACCTCTTCTTTGGAAACCCTCCATTTTCTTACACCTTCATACTTTTTAGGATGATCTATTTAGGAGACCAAAATCTATATGTCAAGGGTAGTATGGTTGGGAATTTATTTTGGCGGATATTTTTTGATATAAACGAATCAAAATGTGGCCTGAAACGAGGGTAGGGTACCCTTTTAACCACCCCCCCCCCACCCCATTAATAACTTTTATCATTAATCATGGTATAAATTTTCATTATTTAAGGATTATAAGTTTAATTATAAGGAGAAATGTATATCAAAAATGTCCCATCGATTAAATTTTTTACCATTTACTATCCCTTGTATGATCTTTCAATATTTTTATTATTTTAAATCATTTAATAAAATATTATTTATTAAAAAATCATTAAATTAATTTTTGTTACTATTTATTTAATTTAACTTCAAAGACCTCAAGACTACAATGGAATTCGAATAAAATAACATTTAAAATTAATTATAAATTATAATTAGCTAATATATTTATTGAGTACTATAATTCACCAAAAACTATTAATTTCTATATTTTTAAAAATCATTTACCATGATTTTCCTACTACTTTCACAGGCACTATATCTTCATTATGTAAGAATTTAAGGTAATAATACCATTAATAATGTAAAGACCCAGAAATTTCAAGGAAATTTTTTTCTTAATTTCGTTGGAATTTTACGAGTCTGTAGCTTCTGATGGCACTCGATTCCGAGGCCCGGTGTGCCCGAAATCAATTTCCGAAGTTTAGCTTGGGTATGTTCAGTGAATGAATGAGCGAGTTTTTCTATCTTTTGAACCAATGACCAGAATTGAAATCTGAGGGCACCGATGAGCTTGCAGCGTCGGTAATTACTTAAGGGTACCTTTACCGCAGTTGTGTTTTATGCGAGTTGTAAATTATTAATTGGGTATTTAGTTTAAAATAAATAATATTTTTAGAACAGTTTTATTTATATCTAAGGTGGTTTTATCCTACAAAGGGGGGTTAAGGGTGGGACCCACAACCACCTAACTACCCAAGTGATGATGTTTGAGAGGTAGGGCCCACACAAGCCCCAACCTTTCATTTTTCTCCTAAACTCTTTAAAACCCCTTCATTAAATTGGCAACACCCCTTTAATTTCCAAATTCTCCACCTCCCTCACTCCATTAATTCATGACAACTCCTTATATTTATAAGGACCTTTCCTCTCTCTCTTCCCCTCTTTAACTTTTTCCAACATACCTTAATTAATGAATGAAACCTCTTCATTTAATTAATTAAGTGTTTGAAAGTTTTAATTTTAAATGGATTGTGTTAATAAAATAATAAGAGTAGCTTATTATTTTATTTTGGAGGAGCTTTCATTGTGTGAAGGGAGAGAGCTCTTGAGTTTTGGGGAAGAACATCGACCCTCTGACGAAGAACGGCGTCTTCTTCGATGAAGAACACCGGTTCCATGAAGAACGATCGACGTGCCATCCTTTCTTTTCTCTGCGACAAGTGAGGAGACGCCGCTTCCTCCTCGGACGCACTCTGACGTCGCCTACAAATCCTTTCCCCACGAAGCTGTCTTCCGCGACGCCCGACGTGCGACGTCAATTATTGAGGTAGGGGAATTTGTATATTTTCGTATGTGTGATTATTCCCTCGAGAATGGGCATTATTTTATGATAAACTATGGTTAGATCCTCTAACGCGGAGGGCACGGGCTAACGAAAAAGTCTAAACCCACCGCTGATTGTTCATTTGTGCGCGGATTGATGGGCGACGACGAAATGGGACCGCAACGGCAGTTTGAAGCCTTCGTAGTAAAGTTCAGGATCTGAGATGACCGTCGGCACATATGGAAGCTAAAACGGACCACCGAAGCAACTCTGGTGGCCCGCAGAACCTCTTGATGGCACGGGTCACCGGCGCGGCGGCGCCCCAGCGCGCCGCTGGAGAAGATCCGCCGCGGCAAGAGCTGCGGTGGATCCCGCGGCCGCGAGGGATCCGGGACAACCGGGGGCGGCGCCAGCTGGCGTCACCAGTTCTAATTAGCGCCCCTCCCACCCCCCTGCTTCGCGTGACCGCTCGGCCAGGCTGGCCAAGCCGTGGTCGGCCGTGGGTTGGGCCGCGCCGCACCAGCCGCGGGCCGGGCCAGCCGCGAGTCGGGTCGCGCCAGCGGGGCCGGGCTGGGCCGCGCCAGCTAATCCAGGTCGGGCTGCGCTAGCCGCGGGCCGGGCCATGCTAGCTGGGTCAGGTCGGGCTGCGCCGCGCCGCGTCCAGCTGGGCCGGGCCGCGCCAGCCGGTCCGGGTCGGACCGGGCCCAGACCCCCCATTTTCGGACCATTTTTGGTTAAACAGACATATCTTGAGCTATAGACCTCTGATCGATGAACCGTCAGTTGCGTAGTATTCCTTGGATCGAGACGGTCATTTTGATATATTACACTCAAGATTTTGGTAAATTTTGGGTATGTCCGGGTTGGTTCGAACCCAAAACCAATCGGGCCCTCGGAGCGGAAACGCTTATAACTTGAGGACCGGACGTCCGATTGACGTCCCGTCAACTACGTTGGATTCTTATTGATGAGAAAATTATTTTTGGCATACTATATGTGTGATTAAGATTATATTAGAGCATTTTTGGGTTGGTTTTATCTTAAAAACCAGTCGGGCCCCTAGAACGGAAAAACTAATAACTCACAGACTGGGCGTCTGATTGACGTGTCGTCTGTTGCGTTGAGAACCCTATGATGAGTCTGTCCTTTGTGTTACATCAACGTGAGACTTAGTGACACTTGGAAGTAACTAACAGTAGCTCATGGAGTGGACCCTCTCGGAGAAGAGCGTACGGAGTGCGGAGACCTAGTAGCTGTAGACCTGACGACTGTTTGACCGATTCGACTCGGAGTACTTTGATTAGCCCGGTGGACGGAGGGTCCAGTATTTGGTGGCAGAACCACGATGGACGGAGAGCCTGGTAGTTGGCAGAAGACCTGTGGTACTTGACAAGAGGAGTACCTATGTAGGCTATTAGGGAGAGCGCTTGGTATTTGGCTGCAGACCCACAGCGGACGGAGCGCCTGGTATTTGGATGCAGACCTGCGGTACTCGACAGGCGGAGTACCTCAGCAGTCTAAGGTTAGTGAGTAGCACCTCGGAGTCGTGACAGGGCCACTGTACTCGACAGAGGAGGAGTTCTCCAGCAGTTGTGGTTTTGATAATCAAAATCTTGGTTTGACCTGAGTCAATGACCTTTGTGTTTTCCTCATGATTGAGATGGGTTACTTGATAACTTAGGTATATGTATGGGAATATACCTAAGTAAAGTTTATCTATTGAGATCTTTCGTTGTGGTTTATACTTGTTGGATTTAGTGAGACCTTGAGGGTCTCAGGGTCCCTACTGAGTATTGTTATACTCACCCCTGCACGGGCTACGCCCACACCTCGTTGTGTTGGATACAGATGACGGACAGCACTGATCATGGTTGAGGCTTGTAGAGCTGGACGGTACCCAGAGGTGGACTTCACGACGAGACGGTACCCGGAGGTGGACTTCAGGACGAGATGGTACCCAGAGGTGACAGACGGACGTGGAGAGCTGAGGTGGCCATCTGTACCTACCCTTCAGGTAGGAACTCCGGAGGATGATCCAGAAGCAGCTTGACACCTTCTTGCTATTTTTTCTTTTCCTTGTACTTTACTGTTGGACTTGTATTTCTGGCCCCCTTTACTTTCCAGCACATCCTTTTTTATATAGTGTTTACTTAGTGTTTTCTTCCGCTTGTACTCTGGTTGTGTGTGTGTTTACATTTTATAAAGGCAATGTCTTCCCAGTTATAGGGATTTACGCCTTTGGTGCTAGTCGCCAGCCCCTGGCCTATGGAAGGCGGGCTTGGGGTAGTTACGACACGGGCCCTGGGGGGTGGGTCGTGACAAATTGGTATCAGAGGAGTCAGTTCTACCACAGAACTTAGGACTCTGATATTTTATTTTCTTTGAAGTAATAGTGTTAAGCGTACTGAGTGTGGTTTTCAGTTCAGGGAGTCCAGTGTTGGTGCGGCGGCTAACATATCCATACACAAGGACCCTGACTTCTGATTTCCGACTCAGTGCATGAAAACACTGATTGCGTGTGTGTTTCCAAAAGTTTTCTTTAAGTCAGCTCAAACTAGGTCAGCTCACCAGGTATAGTATTTTGACCGTGTCGCATATGTTTCTTTCAGGATGCCTCCCCGTGGACGACCAGCTAGATCCTTGAGAGTTGTACATACTGACAGCCTTCCAAGTGATGAGGCCTCGGTACAGGGCCCCCTTCCAGTTGAGGCACCAGCAGAGGCACCAGTGGTACTATTTTCCGTTGGGCCACCGATGCCACCATCCCCAGCAGCAGGTGATGTATGCCTCTTGAGCACGCTGCACGAGTTCCAGCACCATAGGCCACCCAGGTTCCGGGGAGAGACCGACCCACAGGCGGATGAGGATTGGATGGAGGCTCTGGTGAGAGTCTTCATACTAGTAGTTACACCAGTGGACTTCATGGTGATCCTTGCTGCCAGCCTCCTTCAGGTAGCAGTAGGTAGATGGTGGAGCCTAATGCTTTAGATGCATTACGAGGCATCACTTATATGGGAAGACATCGAGAGCTTGTTTTGGGCGGAGTTTGTACCAGCCACCCTTCGAGCGGTGTGGATACAGGAGCTACTTCATCTACAGCAGGGCAGCATGAGTGTAGCTCAGTACTCATCAAGGTTCACAAACCTCTCGCGCTACTCCACTGATATGGTACGAGACCCGTTCTTCAGGGCCCGGACCTTCGACCAGGGACTCGGGTGAGAGATCAGAGCTTTATTTATCTCCCACAACATTCTAACACAGACGGGATTGTTGGAGCGAGCCCTTCTAGTGGAGAGTTTCCTTGCTGAGCAGTCTCCAGTAGAGGGACCCACAACTAGTTGACTTGCAGTGGATTCTTATGTAGCAGGTAGTAGACAGACGACACAGGGGTCCAAGAGGACCAAACCCACTGGTGGCTGACTACACGACTCAGGTTCAGTTGTGTGGGGCAACCGGAGTAGAGACAGTGACATTCGTGCCAGGAGCGGGCAGTGTTACTCCTGCAGTGGGATTTGCCACATGGCACGTGACTGTCCGACCCGCCGTACAGATGATCAGCAGATATATGAAGGACCTCCCAGGCAGAGACAGAGGTTCGATCAAGGAAGACCGCAAGGAGCAGGCGACCATGGCAGAGGATCTGGTCGTGCAGCTGGTGGTGGATGATGCTTCGAGGTGTTGCCACCACCACCACCAGGAGGACCACCCCGACCGTAGGGAACAAGTGGATATGGGAGATCACATCTTCAGGCAGCTGAAGCATATGACTATGGAGCTTTGGAAAAAGGTGGACAGGATCGGGACTAATTCCAGGCATGGAGGCCTTTGTTCTTGGTGCTTATAGTTTCCATGTTGTTGTTGTTTGTGGTTTTTGTGTATTTGTACTTGAGCTGCAGTAATAAAATACACTTGTCCTTGTGACGTTTTCTTTAATTCCTTTTTGTGTGGTTGATACTGAGAGGTTCCGTTTAAAACTGTTGAATTGACCCTCACTTTCAATATTCCTACTGGAAGAGACCCAGTGACCACACACTAATGCCGACAGTGTGACTCAACCCTTGGAGGTGAGAGTGACGGTTGGATCTCTTGGTAGTAGCGTCGAGGCCTTACGACATCGTCCATGGCATGAATGTTTCATTCATGTTGGGATTGACTATATTAGTCAATGGGTGTGGTTCATCCAGGGGATGAGACCAGGTTTCTCTTTTCGGAAAAGGAGAAATCTTAGCAGCTCTTACAAATCGTAGGCGAAGAAGGGTGATCGTCGACCGACTTACCAAGTCGGCCAACTTTCTACTGACTAGAGATGGTATGAGCTATGACGGGGAAGGTACAGATCATCCAGGAGCGGATGAAGACTACACAGAGTAGACATAAGTCCTATGCTAATAGGATACGGAGACCACTGGAGTTCGAGGATGGCGACCACATCTTTATACGGGTCTCACCTCGACGAAGTATACGGAGATGTGGCCGAGGCGGAAAGTTATCTCTAAGTTTCATAGGACCTTTCCAAGTCATCAGCAGGGTAGGAAAGGTGGATTACTGCTTGGCCCTTCCACCTTAGTTGCACCAGGTGCACGACATCATTCATGTATCTCAGATGAGGAGATGCGTGCACGACCTATCTCACTTCATCAACCACGGGGAGCTAGATATCGATGAAGGGGTGACATTTACGGAGGTCCTGGTGGAGATCGAGGATTGACAGAAGCGGGTCCTATGTGGACGGTCGATTCCTCTGGTGCGCATTTTCTGTCAGCACAGGAACCTTCAGGAGAGAACATGGGAACGGGAGGCTCAGATGCATGATCGGTACCCTTTTGTTTCCCTAGCGTGTGTTGTAGCTTTACAGGGACGTAAATCCCTGAGGTGGGAGTAATTTAAAGACCCGGAAATTTCAAGGAAATTTTTTTCTTAATTTCTTTGGAATATTACGAGTCTGTAGCTTCTAACGGCACTCGATTCTGAGGCCCGGTGTGCCCGCAATCAATTTCCGAAGTTTAGCTCGGGTACGTTCAGTGAAAGAACGAGCGAGTTTTTATATCATTTGAACCAGTGCTTGGAATTGATATCTGAGGGCACCGATGAACTCTCAACACTGGTAATTTCTTAAGGGGACCTTTACCACAGTTGCATTTTATGCGGGTTGTAAATTATTAATATGGGATTTAGTTTAAAATAAATAAAATTGTTAGAACAATTTTATTTATATCTAAGGTGGTTTTATCCTACAAAGGGGAGTTAAGGGTGGGACCCACAAACAACTAACTACCCAAGTGAGGATGTTTGAGAGGTGGGTCTCACACGAGCCCCAACCTTTCATTTTTTCCCTAAACTCCTTAAACCCCTGTAATGGCTCGGGTTTTTGGGCATTCTTTACTTGGTAAAAATCTGATGTTTGAGGTATTCTGGGTGGTTCATAAGGCCATCCCAGCTTCTCGGTGACTCCTAGTGGTAGCCTTGTCCTATCGGTAGCCTCGGCCTACTGGTAGACTTAGCCTACCGGTGACCTTGGGGTAGCAGTAGCTCTCGACTACTGGTAGCCAACCGGTAGCTCTCGGCTACCAATAGCTATCACCAACCAATAGCTCTCGGTTACCGATAGTTGTTGCCAACCGGTAGCTCTCAGCTACAGGTAGCTCTCAGCAACTGGTAGTTGTCGCCAACCGGTAGCTCTCGGTAACCGGTAGCTGTCGCCAACCGGTAGCTCTCGGCAACCGTTAGCTGTCGCCAACCGGTAGCTCTCGGATACCGGTAGCTGTCGCCAACCGGTAGCTCTCGGCTACCGGTAGTTGTCACCAACCAGTAGCTCTCGCCTACCGGTAGCTCTCACCTACCCCCCACGGGTTTTTTAGTAGCGCTTCCTTTTGCACAAATTGGGTTTTAAACCTTTTTTTAAGCCTGTTTAAAGCCCATTAATGCCCATTAATGTCGTTTAATTAAATTATTGGTGAGTACCCTGGTGTGTGTCGGTTTAAACCGCCCTGAAAGGTAGGGACCCTTTAATGACGTGTGGGGTGTCCCAGCCGCGTGGTCAACCCACGATCCCACTCCTTACGCGGTTTCGAGTTTTTTTTTCTCCATATCTTAACCATCTGAGGCGTGCTGTATCTCAGCCCTTATCAGCCTTTATAACCTAAAAACTTCTCCCTACGTTTCTTATTCTCGATCCCCCTACCGTCGGAGTACCCTTCCTCCCGACGAGTTGTAACCCGGCAAATTTTTCCTTGATCGTGTTCCGTGGAGCTCCTGCTGCTCACGCGGGTACTTAACGTCGATCCTTGATCAGTCAGGTAGGGGTTTCACCTTCGTCTCTCCTTTCTTTGTATCTTGCGGGGTCGGTACGCTATTGTTTCTGTAGAATTGGATGAACCAAACTTTAATGAAGATAATAAACGAATTCTAAAGAATGAATGGGAGGGGTGTGATCGTTGATGGTGCTCTGTTTTTCTCCTCTTTCATGATTAATGATTTCTAAATTTTGCGGGCTTACGCCTATTGAAAATCATGGTCATTGGTGGTCTTTCTCTTTGCACTAATAAACCCTTACCCCTTGTTATGTTTAAATGGCGTTTATTTTGGTTGTGAACCTTTTTCGGTGTAAAGGAAATTGGTTAATTACGTATATTCGGCTAAATAAATTGGAAGCACCAGGATCAACTCTTTTTCTATGATAACCCCAGTTTAAGCCCAATGGAATTGAAATCATAGAGTGTGTTAAATCTTTTAAATCTGAATGTACCTGTTTAGTCTTCCGTGTGTTGGTAGTATTGGTTTGGTTGTTTCCTCCACGGGCCGAGTATGGGTGACCTTATGGTTTTCTTGGATAGGGGCTTAGATTGCTGGGGTGATGTGGGTGAGGATGGGATCCTCTTTTTGTATCACAAATTGGGGTGGGATCCTCTTCTATTGTGAAATCTCCTTATTCATAGTTATAGGAACTTGGGACTGTATCTCACTTTGACCATCTTTGGTTCCAATACTTGGAGGGGTCTCACTTGATGTGCTTTTACAAGAGAACCGGGTGTGAATGTTTAAATTGTTGTTGGGTGTACTCTTTCCTTGGCTTGTGCTTATGCTTACTAGTTGCCCAAGTAGGTGCAGAAACTTATTTAAACATTATTACTAAACATGAAAACAATGATGAGACAACTGGGGATTTGTTTTGGGGTGAGTTGTGACTTGTGCATGGGTGTTGTTCTCTTCTCTTATAAATTAATAGTAAGGATAGTGTTCTTTAGGCTGGCTGAAGAAAAACCTAGATTGGGTGAGTTCTTGTTACCTATACATATAATTGTAGTTTTTGTGTTTCTTATTCGCACCCCATCCAAGTTGAGCACTTAGTGCCGAACACCCCCATTTCATGGGGGAGGGTGTTTTTCCCAACACTCCTATGAGTGGATAGTTATTATTTCCTTTTCTGCTCCCTTTCCCGAATATCCCAAGACTCTACGGGTAGGTCGTGATGGCCTGAAGTCCATTATTAGCCCAAGAATCTTCAGGCAGGGTAGTGTGGTGGTTGGCCCAGGTGTGTGTGGGCAGGTGGTTTCCCAAGTATCTTTGGGATGAGGCCTAGGTTTCTTTGGTCATGGAAGTAATTCTTATAGCCCAGGTGTCTTTGGGCATGGCAGTGGTTGTTCTAGCCTAGGTGTTTGCAGGCATGTTTACGTGTGAAAATTGTGGCCCAGGTGTCTGTGGGCGAGTTTGTGGTTGTGGTCCGGGTGTTTGCGGGTGGGATGTGTGGTTGTGGCCCAGGTGTGTGCGGGCGAGGTATGGGAGTGGGACTGCGATGAGAATTATGGGATTGGTTCTATGCGTATGATGTCTTCAATAACCAGTGTGAAAGTGGCGCGGGGTACCCAAACATCGATGTTCTATTAATATACATTACTTGACTTGCGTTATTTGGGGAGTGTGCCTTGGTGAGGCTTGGGTGGTTAGTTTCCTGGCTAGGTGCTTGGTTATCTCTTTTCTCATAGGGAATTAGTATGCCTCCCCACTTGTGCATGAGATTCTTTGGTTTTTCCCTACTGAGTATACTTGTATGCTCACCCTATGTATATAAAACTGCTTTCAGGTTTCCAGGAGGACTTTAGGGATCATGCAGGACAGTACTATCTTGGACCTTTGGGGTAGTTTCTGTTGTTGTTTCCCTTTTTCTTGGTATCTTTTTACCTTTGGAGTTTTGTAACTTGTATATTTTACCTTTGAACATGCATACGGGAATGGTTTATTTTCAGCCATATTTTCACTTTCAGTTTTGGTGTTGTGGGATTTACTATCTTATCTCCCTATCCTATTAAAAGAAAAAGGGTAATTCCTTCTATTTAGTGTGTGATTCTATACCCTTTCTATTGGTCGCCACTCCGGGACCAATTTAAGGTGGGTTTCGGGGGTCATTATATCTCCTTCAACTTAAATAAGGAAGGGCCTGGAAATTTGCAGACCCTTCCCTCCTTTTGGTGAAGGTGGGTCATGACAAAATGGTGTCATAGGCAAGTGTTGGTTGAGAGATAGGATGGAGTCTGGAGTTAGGCACAGTAAGGATTGCATGGGATGGTAGGGAAATAGTGTTGGGTGACATTGGTGCGTGAATTAGGCCAGGGAAGACCGGCTAGGACACGAGATTTTAGGGCCCCCCGTGGTCCGATGCAAGGACTCTGGACCTATCGAACGACCAAGTAAGGCCACGTTGATTGTAGGTTAGATACCCTAGGAAAGGAACATGCATCATAATGACTTGTGTTCTCGTGTTTCATGGTTGTTTTGGGGATTTAAATAAGTAAGAAGTTTAAGAAAAAAAAATTAAGAACAATATTCTACACTACTTGAGCTTAGGCATTCCTTGTTTACCTTACAGCTATGGCACTTGGGAGGCGACCATGGGCGGTGTGGGCGATCGAGGCCCAGGAGGTTGACTTGGCTGATCAGCAGAGGGCTGATTGAGAGGATGAGGATGACCAGTAGCAGAAGACGCTTCGAGCCTTCCAACGATAGACCCTCGAGAAGTATGAGGGTAGCACCTCTGGCATGAAGACAGAGAGCTGGCTAGAGGAGCTGGTGATAGATTTCGGCTTGATTCGGGCTCCGACCGAGTACTGGGTCCCTCTGGCCGTCATCCAGATGTGGGGAGCAGCGCGTCAGTGGTGGACACTCTACCTGGGGGAGAAGAGAGAGGTTGAGGTGACATGGGATGATTTTGAGAAGGAGTTCCGGGCAGAATTCCTCTCTTCTACGATGAAGGTGGAGAAGAGGCAGGAGCTACTCTCCCTCCAGCAGGGGAGTATGTTAGTAAGGGAGCTGGGAATCAAGTTCAAGGACCTCCTCCATTTTGTTACGGACCTCTTTCCAGATGATGAGTCTCAGGCGTGACGTTTAGAAGAGGCTCTCTGACCCTCCCTCCAATACGTTGTTACCCCCTTCACCTTGCCGACATACTTGGAGGTCCAGAAGAAGGCCGAAGTGGTGGAGAGGATTCACGTGCTAGGAGGTGTGTCACGAGAGGGGATTCATCTAGGCCTGTCAAAAGGGAAGGCTGTCCGCACCAGACCTCCAGCATCGAGACCCTCTAGGTTCTTACCAGCAGTAGGCCACAGCAGTTCCAGTCCCGGTCCCCCGGTCCTCGCCCTTTTCCTTTGGGCCCAGGACCGAGGTGCTTCATCTGTGGGAGCCATGGACATCTCTAGAATAAGTGCCCATAATGAGTACAGTACGGCGATGGTGGACAGGCCCAGCACCTGCCCCAGTAGTAGCTTCTAGATAGGCCCTTCCAGCAGTAGCAGCAGGGGCAGCGAGCTCCCGCTCCTCTGAGGGCAGGCATTGTTGGGGGAGGCCAACCTCAGGGCACTCCTCAGGGACCTCGACCAGGGCGTGGTCAGGGAGGCGGCCGACATTCAAGAGGCATAGGAGCTGGGCGTGGGCATTTGCACGCCGTGGAGGCAGTAGTTCCAGCGGGACTAGAGGTCGTTCGAGGTACGATTAGTTTATTTAGTACCCTTGCTTATGCCTTGTTCGATACCGAAGCTTCGCACTCCTTTGTTGCACCCAGTCTGGCCTATGCTCTGGGTCTAGATTTCGGGAGACTTCTAGTTCCCCTGGTGCTGAGCACACCAATCGGAGGTCAGATCGAATTTTTATATGTTTTTTGAGGATGCAGACTCATGATAGGACCACATCAATCGGTCAGGGATCTATTACTGCTACAGATACAGCCATACGATATCATCCTAGGCATCGACTGGCTGTTCTCTATGTGTGTCTTCATCGAATGCTTCCGAGGAAGGGCTGTGTTCTCAGACTTGGGCAGCCGGCGTGTTATTTTCACTGGTGAGTGGAGTGGTCAGAAGGGCAGTAGGTGAGAGGAACCCCTCCTCTCCTTGTTAGCCGAGCTGTCAGTAGAGTCAGTAGATGCTGAGATGGTGGAGGTACCAGGGATCGTCAGTGATTTTATGGAAGTCTTTCCTAAGGAGGTAATGACTCTACCCACTCAACGTGATATCGAGTTTGGGATAGACTTCCATCCTGGTGATCGTCTGATTATGATGGATCCTTACCAGATGGCGCCTTCGGAGCTCCGGGAGCTGCGGATTCAGATTGACGATCTGATGAAGAGGGGTTATGTTCGACCAAGTGCATCACCGTGGGGTGATCCAGTTTTGTTCTCAAACAAGGTGTACAGTGGTCTCAGGTTGTGTATAGACTATAGGAGGTTGAATCAGGTGACGATCAAGAATTTCTACACTCTTCCGAGGATAGATGATCTCTTTGACCAGCTGAAGGGGGCAGGATGGTTCTCGAAGATCGACCTGCGGTCTGGGTATCACTAGTTGAGGGTAAAGGATGGATACATCTCGAAGATGGCCTTCAGGTGTAGATTTGGGAACTTTGAGTTTGTAGTCATGCCTTTCGGTGTTACGAATGCTCGGGCTGTGTTCATGGGGCTTATGAACTCTGTCTTCCGGGAGTACCTGGATCGGTTCATAGTTGTGTTCATCAACAACATCCTGATCTATTCAAGATCATAGGAGGACCACACGGAGCATCTGAGGACAGTTTTAGAGGTCCTCCGACAGCACCATCTCTATGGGAAGTTGTCGAAATGCAAGTTCTGGACGTGAGAAGTACATTTCCTTGGGAACGTAGTGTCCGAACAGGGGGTAGTGGTGGACCCCTCAAAGGTTGAGGCGGTTGTTTCTTGGGCAGCACCCGAGAATGTGGCAGAGGTTCACAGTTTCCTCGGGCTAGCAGGTTACTATCGGAGGTTTGTACCCAACTTCTCCCGAGTTGTAGCCCCTTTGACAGCCTTGACCAAGAAGGACCAGGTTTTCGTGTGGAGTGAGTAGTGCGAGGCAACCTTCAGCTATCTGAAGGAGAAATTGGTTAGTGCCCCAGTGCTGAGACTACCAGAAGAAGGGGCAGCGTATGAGGTGTTCTTTGATGATTTAGGGCAAGGCCTCAGATGTGTGTTGATGCAGTGACAAGGGGTGATCTCTTATGGGTCTAGGAAGCTACTCCCTCATGAGCGAAATTATGCCACCCACGATCTGGAACTTGCAGCGGTCGTTTTCACACTGAAGTTATGGAGGAATTACCTCATCGAAGAACACTTTGTGGTCTTCACAGATCACAAAATCTTGAGGTATGTATTCTCCCAGCAGGACCTAAACTTACGGCAGTGAAGGTGGATGGAGTTCCTCTAAGATTACGACTTCAAGATTTCCTACACTTTGGGAAAAGGGAATGTAGAGGTCGATGCTTTGAGCAGGAGGTCGCAGAAGGATGCAGTCCGAGAGTCGGAAGACGCCTGGAAGGCAATGGAGGATTTGGCTGCCTTGCACCTGGATGCAAGAATGGATAGCGGTGGAGGTTGCCTATATCAGATGAAAGTGCAGTCTTCTCTTTTGAGGCAAGTGGAGGAGTCTCAGTGGGGAGACCCAGAGTGCGAAGTGATGTGTGACCGAGTTGACTAGGGCAATGCTTCGGAAGGGTTGACGGAGGATGGTCAGAACCGAATGCTTTTCTGAGGAAAGTTTTTTGTTCCAGAGGCGATGCGCGACCATGTTCTTAGTGAGTTCCACAAATCACCCCTTGCAGTGCACCCAGGAGTTTCCAAGATGTACCAGGGTCTGAAGAGACAGTTTTGGTGGCCCAGAGTAAAGCGATCAGTGGCAGAGTTTGTGTCCAAGTGCCTAGTGTGTCAACAGGTGAAGGCTGAACAGCGTGTTCCAGGCAGCCTGCTGCAGTCTCTAGATTTCCCCGAGTGGAAGTGGGAAGACATATCGATTGATTTTGTCACGGGACTGCCCAAGGTGCAAGGGGGATACGATGCCATCTGGTTAGTAGTGGTCCAGTTGACGAAATCGGCTCACTTTCTAGCTATCAAGGAGTTGGGTGTAGTAGATGCATTAGCACGAAGGTACGTGGATGAGGTGGTGCGGTTGCATGGAGTTCCGAGGTCCATAGTCTCGGATAGGGATGCACGGTTTACCTCACGAGTCTGGAGAGGATTGCAGCACACTTTTGGCACCCAGATACGTCTTAACACTGCTTTCCATCCCCAGACAGATGGACAGACAGAGCGCACCATCCATACCTGGGAAGATATGCTGCGGGCATGTGTTCTGGACTCAGGAGGATCTTGGGTGTGACTCTTACCTCTGATAGAGTTTCCCTACAATAATAGCTATCACTCTACCATTGGTATGGCTCCGTTCGAAGCCTTGTACATGAGGCCATGTCACTCACTCATGTGTTGTACAGAAGTCGGAGAGGCGGGCATCCTTGGCCCGGAGGTGGTGCAGGGCATGACAGAGAAGGTTCATCTTATACGGGAAAGGATGAAGGCGGCCCAGGACCGACAAAAGTCGAATGTCGATAGCAGGAGAAGGCCCTTGTAGTTTGAGGTAGGATACCGCGTGTTCTTGAAGGTCTCCCCTCAGCATGGACAACGGAGTTTCGGTAAGGGAAGTAAGCTTTCCCCCAGGTTCATCAGACCCTTCTAAGTGTTGCGGCGGGTCGGCTAAGTGGATTATCAGCTAGCGTTACCACCGCCACTACTGAGGATACATGACATCTTCCATGTGTCCCATCTCCGTCGGTATTTGCACGATGATTAACACGTCCTCATCTAGGGGGATCTAGACATCGAGGACGACGTGACCTTTGTGGAAAGACCATAGAGGATCAAGGGTCGTGAGGAGAAGGTGCTTCATGGGCGAACCATTCCCTTGGTTCATGTGTTATGGAGACATGGTGGGTTTGAGGAGAGTACCTGGGATAGGGGAGAACAGATGCATACCTAGTACCCAAAGTTTTTTTGAGTTTTGTTTTGTTCTATTTATACTTTTTGTGATGGAGAATTTTACCTTGTTGGCTATGAAATATGTGGTTTTTTCTTTTCTCTGAATGTGTGTGAAAAGTCCCGGCTATAGTGAGGGTAGGACCCAATCCCTAATCAAGACGCATTAAGGTTGATGTGATTAAACTCGTGCGGGCGAGTCACTGCCTCCCAAAGCAGATAGTATCTTGACATGGGGGAAGAGACTCCCCAACCCATATGACTGGGTAGTTTGACCCTGGTATGTTACTTGGTTCTTGAGAGGGAGGTGTTTTTAGATAACGATGAGGTTCACTCCTGAGAGGTATCTTTTGAGGTGGTTGATCGGACCCTCTATTTCCTTTTGGGTTGTTTTGATTCTAGAGGGCGAGAATAGTTTGAGAGGTATCTGATGGAATGGATTGGGTTTTTGGGGATTCTTTACTTGGTAAAAATCTAATGTTTGAGGTATTCTGGGTGGTCTGGAAGGCCATCCCAGCTTCTCACTGACTCCTAGTGGTAGCCTTGGCCTACCAGTAGCCTCGGCCTATCGGTATACTTAGCCTACCGGTGACCTTAGGGTACCGGTAGCTCCCGGCTACTGGTATCTCTCAGCTACCGGTAGTTGTCGCCAACTGGTAGCTCTCAGCTACCAGTAGCTCTCAACTACTGATAGTTGTCGCCAACTGGTAGCTCTCAGCTACCGGTAGCTCTTGGATACTGGTAGCTATCGCCAACCGGTAGCTCTCACCTACCAGTAGTTGTCGCCAACCGGTATCTCTCGGCTACCGGTAGCTTTCTCCAACCGGTAGCTCTCGCCTACCGGTATCTCTCTCCTACCCCCCATGGGTTTTTCAGTAGCACTTCCTTTTGCGTGAATTGGGTTTTAAACCTTGTTTTAAGCCTATTTTTAAACCCATTAATGCCCATTAATGTCATTTAATTAAATTATTGGTGAGGTACCTTGGTGTGCGTCAGTTTAAACCACCCCGAAATGCGGGGACCCTTTAATGACGTATGGGGTTTCCCAGCCGCGTGGTCAACCCACAATCCTGCTCCTTACGCGGTTTCGAGTTTTTTTTTCTCCGTATCTTAACCGTCCGGGACAGGCCGTATCTCAACCCTTATCAGCCTTTATAACCTAAAGGAATCTCCCTACATTTCTTTTTCTCGATCACCCTGCCGTCGGAGTACCCTTCCTCCCGACGAGTTGTAACCCGGTGAATTTTTCCTTGATCGTGTTTCGTGGAGCTCCTACTACTCACACGGGGACTTAACGTCGATCCTTGATCAGTTAGGTAGGGGTTTCACCTTTATCTCTCCTTTATGTGTATCTTGCGAGGTGGGTATGCTACTGTTTCTATAGAATTGGATGAACCAAACTTTAATGAAGATAATAAACGGATTCTAAAGAATGAAGGATAGGGGTGTGATCGATGATGGTGCTTTGTTTTTCTCCTCTTTCATGATTAATGATTTCTGAATTGTGTGGGCTTACGCCTACTGAAAATCATGGTCGTTGGTGGTCTTTATCTATGAACTAATAAACCCTTACCCCTTGTGATGTTTAAATGGCTTGTATTTTGGTTGTGAACCTCTTTCTGTGTAAAGGAAATTGGTTAATTACGTATATTCGGCAAAATAAATTGGAAGCAACAGGATCAACTCTTTTTCTATGATAACGCTGGTTTAAGCCCAGTGGAATTGAAATCATGGAGTGTGTTAAATCTTTTAAATCTGAAAATACTTGTTGAGTCTTCCTTTTGTTGGTAGTATTGGTTTGGTTGTTTCCTCCAGAGGCCGAGTACGGGTGACCTTATGGTTTTCTTGGATAGGGTCTTAGATTGCTGGGGTGATGTGGGTGAGGATGGGATCCTCTGTTTGTATCACGAATTGGGGTGGGATCCTCTTCTGTTGTGAAACCTCCTTATTCATTGTTTTGGGAACTTGGGGTTGTATCTCACTTTGACCTACTGTGGTTCCAATACTTGGAGAGGTCTCACTTGATGTGATTTTACAAGAGAACTGGGTGTGAATGTTTAAATTGTTGTTGGGTGTACTCTTTCCTTGGCTTGTGCTTATGCTTACTAGTTGCCCAAGTAGGTGCAGAAACTTATTTAAACATTATTACTGAACATGAAAACAAGGATGGGACAACTGGGGATTTGGTTTGGTGTGAGTTGTGACTTGGTCATGGGTGTTGTTCTCTTCTCTTATGAATGAACAGTAAGGATAGTGTTCTTTAGGCTGGCTGAAGAAAAACCTAGATTCGGTGAGTGCTTGTTACCTATATATATACTTGTAGTTTTTGTGTTTCTTATTCTCACCCCACCAAAGTTGATAACAAAGTGTCGAACACCCCCATTTCATGGGGGAGGGTGTTTTTTCCAACACTCCTATGAGTGGCTGGTTATTAGCTCATTTTCTGCTCCCTTTCCTGAATAGCCCAACACTCTACGGGCAGGCTGTGATGGCCTGAAGTCCATTATTATCCCAAGAATCTTCTGGTAGGTTAGTGTGGTGGTTGGCCCAGGTGTGTGCGGGCAGGTGGTTTCCCAAGTATCTTTGGGATGAGGCCCAGGTGTCTTCGGGCATGGTAGTAGTTCTTCTAGCCCAGGTGTCTTTGGGCGTGGCAGTGGTTGGTCTGGCCTAGGTGTTTGCAGGCGTGGTTACATGTGATAGTTGTGGCCTAGGTGTCTGCGGGCGGGTTAGTGGTTGTGGCTGAGGTGTTTGTGGGCGGGATGTGTGGTTGTGGCCCAGGTGTGTGCGGGCAGGGTATAGCAGTGGGACTGCGATGAGAATGGCGGTATTGGTCCGATGCGTAGGATGTCTTCAATAACCAGTGGGAAAGTGGGGCAGGGTACCCAAAAATCTATGTGCTATTACTATAAATTACTTGACTTGCGTTATTTGGGGAGTGTGCCTTGGTGAGGATTGGGTGGTTAGTTTCCTTACTAGGTGCTTGGTTATCTCTTTTCTCATAGGGCATTAGTATGCCTCCCCACTTGTGCACGAGAGTCTTTGGTTTTTCCCTATTTAATATACTTGTATTCTCACCTTACATATATAAAACTGCTTTCAGGTTTCCAGGAGGACTTCAGGGATCGTGCGGGACCGTACTAGCTTGGACCTTTGGGGTAGTTTCTCTTGTTGTTTCCCTTTTTCTTGGTATCTTTTTACCTTTGGAGTTTTGTGACTTGTATCTTATACCTTTTAACATGCATATGTGAATGGTCTATTTTCATCCATATTTGCACTTTCAGTTTTGGTGTTGTGGGATTTACTATCTTATCTCCCAATCCTATTGAAAGAAAAAGGGTAATGCCTTCCATTTAGTGTGTGATTCTATACCCTTGGTGATGGTCTCTACTCCGGGACCTATTGAAAGTGGGTTTCGGGGGTCATTATCTCTCCTTCAACTTAAAGAAGGAAGGGCCTAGCAATCTGCTAACCCTTCCCTCCTTTTGGTGAAGGCGGGTCGTGACAACCCCCTTCATTAAATTGGAAACACCCCTTTAATTTCCAAATTCTCCACCTCCCTCACTCCATTAATTCTTGACAGCTCCTTTAATTTATGAGGACCTTTCCTCTCCCTCTTCCCCTCTTTAACTATTTCCAAAATGCCTTAATTAATGAATGGAACCTCTTCATTTGATTAATTAAGTGTTTGAAAGTTTGAATTTTAAATGGCTTGTGTTAATAAAATAATAAGAGTAGATTATTATTTTATTTTGGAGGAGCTTTCGTTGTGTGAAGGGAGAGATCCCTTGAGTTTTTGGCGAATAACATCGACCCTCCGACGAAGAACGGCGTCTTCTTCGACGAAGAACGCTGGTTCCATGAAGAACGATCGACGTGCCATCCTGTCTTTTCTCTACAACAAGTGAGGAGATGTCACTTCCTCCTCAGACGCACTCTAACGTCGCCTATGAATCCTTTCCCTGTGACGCCGTCTTCCGCGACACCCGACGTGCGACGTCAATTATCGAGGTAGGGGAATTTGTATATTTTCATATGTGTGATTATTCCCTCAATCATGGGTGTTCTCTTATGATAAACTATGGTTAGAGCCTCTAACATGGAGGGCACGGGCTAACGAACAAGTTCGGACCCTCTGCTGATTGTTTGTCATTGCGTGGATAGATGGGCGACGATGAAACGGGACCGCAACAGCGGTCTGAAGCCTTCGCAGTAAAGTTCGGGACCTGAGATGACCTTCAGCGCAGACGGAAGCAAACACGGACCACCGGAGCAACTCCGACGGCCCGCGGAACCTCGTGGAAGCACGAGTCCCTGGCGCGGTGGCGCCGGCCGGCCGCCTGGAGGCGGTGGCGCCCCAGCGCATCGCCGGAGAAGATCCACCGCGGCAACAGCCGCGGCAGCGACGCGGTGGATTCCGAGGCCGCGCGGGATCCTGGACGACCGGGGGCGGTGCCATCTGGCGCCGCCGGTTCTATTTAGCACCCCCCCCCCCCCCCCGCTCCGTGTAACCGCTCGGCTGGGCCGGACCCGAACCCGGGTCGGGTCGACCTGGTTCGGGCCGACCCAGGATGGGTTGGGCCAGGTCGGACCGGGCCCAACCCCCCCCCCCCCATTTTCGGACCGTTTTCGGTTAAACGGACATATCTTTAGCTACAGACCTCTGATCGGCGCACCGTCAGTTGTGTAGGATTCCTTGGATCAAGAAGGTCGTTTAGTTATATTAAACTCAATATATTGGCAAAGTTTGGGTATGTCCATGTTGGTTCGAACCCGAAACCAATCAGGCCCTCGGAGGGGAAACGCTTATAACTTGAGGACCGGATGTCCGATTGACGTGCCGTCGACTACCTTGGATTCCTCTTGATGAGACGGTTCTTCTATAATACTCTACATGGGATTAAAATAATATTAGAGTATGGTCGGGTTGGTTTTATCTTAAAAACCAACCGAGCCCCTGGAACGGAAAAGCTAATAACTCACAGACCGGGCGTCCGATTGACACGTCGTCTGTTGCGTTGAGACCCCTGTGACGAGGCGGTCCTTTGTGTTACTTCTACGTGAGACTTCGTGACACTTGGAAGTAACGACCAGTAGCTCATGGATTGGACCCTCCTGGAGACGAGCGTATGGAGTGCGGAGACCTAGTAGCTATAGACCTGACGACTGCTTGACCGATTCGACTCGGAGTGATTAAATTAGCCCAGTGGATGGAGCGCCTGGTATTTGGCAGCAGAGCCACGGTGGATGGAGTGCCTGGTAGTTGGCAGAAAGCATGTAGTACTCGACAGGAGGAGTACCTCTGTAGGCTATTAAGGGGAGTGCCCGGTATTTGGTGGTAGACCCACAGCGGATGGAGTGGCAGATATTTGGCTCCAGACCCGCGATACTTGACAGGAGGAGTACCTCAGCAGTCTAAGGTTAGTGAGTAACACCTCGGAGTCGTGACAGGGCCACTGTACTCGATAGTGGAGGAGTTCTCCAGCAATTGTGGTTTTGATAATGAAAATCCTGGTTTGAGCTGAGTCAATGACCTTTGTGTTTTCCTCATGATTGAGATGGGTTACTTGATAACTTAGGTATATGTATGGGAATATACCTTAGTAAAGGTTATCTGTTGATATATTTATGTGTGGTTTATCCTTGTTGTATTTGGTGATACCTTGAGGGTCTCAGGGTCTCTACTGAGTATTGTTATACTCACCCCTGCACGGGCCACGCCCGCACCTCGTTGTGTTGGTTGCAGACGACGGACATCACTGATCATGGTTGAGGCTTGTAGAGCTGGATGGTACCCGGAGGTGGACTTCACGACGAGAGGGTACCCGGAGGTGGAATTAACGACGAGATGGTACCCATAGGTGACAGACGGACGTGGAGAGATGAGGTGTCCATCTGTACCAACCCTTCAGGTAGGAACTCCGGAGGACGATCCAGGAGCAGCTTGACACCTTCCTGTTGTTTTGTCTTTTCCTTGTACTTTACTGTTGGGCTTGTATTTCTGGCCCCCTGTACTTTCCAGCACATCTTTTGTTATATAGTGTTTACTTAGTGTTTGCTTCCTCTTGTACTCTGGTTGTGTGTGTGTTTACGTTTTATAAAGACAATGTCTTCCCAGTTATAGGGATTTACGCCTTTAGTGTTAGTCTTCAGCCCCTAGCCTATGGAAGGCGGGCTTGGGGTAGTTACGACACAGGCCCCGGAGGACGGGTCGTGACAAATAAAAATAAAAAAAAATTCATATCATGAAAATAATTTATTAATATTATAAATAAGAATTTATAACAAATCATAACTCCTTTTAATCCTAATGAAAATATATTATAGATATTAGAAGAAAGTGAGTGAAATTTTGTATTTATTCATTACTTAAAAAAATAAATGTTATAATAAAAGGAAAATGCAATAAATTAATGAAAAACAGTAGTCAAACATGAAAATATTTACATAGAGGAGAGATATAATTTCTAAAGAATGATGGGGGGTGATAGAGAATTTGACCATGAGAAATTTAATGACCAAAAAATCAAAAATCTTTGATGGTTGAAGAATACCAATATTGTAAGAAAAAAATCATTTTTATACATACTCTTTTTAATCCTGATATATTATTTTTTTCAAAAAGGAAAATCATATTAGAAAATATACTTTATTGATTTATTCAAATCTATAAGAACAATTTCATCATTTGGTTGCATATTTGAATCCCTTTACACCTATAATAAATAATGAATACACAATATTAATATTTCTAATTTCTAAAGAATTAAAATTACCATCTAATATAGCATGAAATCTATAAAAATATGAAAAGCTAATTCCTGTCTTTTTATTACTTAATTGAAACAAAAAAAAGTTTAGTACAAGATAAGAAAATATCTAACATGAATAAACTTACATATGAATAAATACTAAATTAATCTCAAAATCATAAAAAATAACACCCAAATATAAAATTAAAGCATTCCATGTGTAACTAATTGTAAAACTCATCAAAATAGTCTTGACCAAGTTGATAACTGAAAAATAATAAAAATTAGATCATAGATTATTTTTTATAATAAATTAACATTAATATCTAAAACTAATAATTCATTCATAAATTCAAAAACCAAAAAAAATATTACCTAATATAATAATAACTAAAATATATTAATTTTCCCTCTAAATAATCATAATCACAATTAATACAAAATAAAATGAAATTGATTCAAAAAAACTAAACCTTTTTTAGTAAAATAAAATCCAATCACAGCTAAAAATAATTCTATTTACCTTAATCATATAATGTTATTAAAATAGTGAAATTATTTAAAATAATATTTTTTAAATAGTCTTCAAATCAATTTTTAATCACATGTTTATCTATACAATAAAAAATATTTTCCCAAAATGTAATAACTCATTTACCCAATTAATCATAACTACCATAACATAAAAGATCACATTAACCCTAAAGGTTACCAATAACATTAAACATATGTCTAAAAAATATAAAACCATTATTCCCAAAAAAAATTACTAAATCATACTCTAAAACCAATGGGTATATTTACAAAAATGTCCACCAAAATATCCTTAATTATTTCAAGATCTAATCAGATAAAACTTCAAACGGAGTATTTATGTTGTTAAACATATGTTCAACATTATAATTATTAATATATAATTGTATCTAAAATTATTAAAATATCCTCATCCAAATAATCATAACCACTAATGTTATCTAAATCATTTCTTTGATACCAACTATAATTCTTCACAACCTAAAAACATCATAATTTCCTGATTTATTATAGGGTTTTAACCTTCTTTCTTTTTTTGGATCATTTTGAATTATAGTTTTAGAGAATTTTAAAAAACCTTACATATAAAATCCTTATAATACAAAGTGGACACTATCACTCAATGTCAATTTTATTGCACAAAAATAGGATTCTTAAATTTAAACTCATTCTTCATTCCAAAATTGAATTCTACTAATTAATTTATTATTTCTTTTAGTATATCCCTGAAATCATTCATATATACCTTTTGGGAATTTTGGGTAAAGGAAAACATAATAAATTGTAATATTAGATTCCATGTAATGTAAAATGTAAAATGTAAAATTGAAATAATTATAGTATAAATTAAGCATAAATAATATGGTAGAGATAAACAATAATAAGAAATATCATATAAATAATATCATAAAATGGGAACATATCCTTGGATAAAGTAACAACATAATTAATCACTTATATAACAATAAATTATTTCAAAAGGATTAAATGAATAAATTAGAACATCATAATCTTACCACCAAGTCCCCTTTCCAATACATCATACATAAATAGGTGAGGCATATGCTAGATACGTATACCAGTTTGTCTCATTAGACCTACCAATGCATCGAGGGGTTAAAACGGGCCCCTCCCGTAACATTCTAATTCAGATAAATTCATCATATGAAAATAAATAAAAAATAATTCATATATAGTCAATATAAATATTCATATTTAAAAATAGCATATTAAATGTAAATATTTTCCCTAATCAATAATTAAAAAAACATACTTATAATTTATCCCAAAAAAAATATTGGGTGGTATCATTTGATTATATCCATAATAAATCATAATAATTGTCAAAGTGTGTTTATATAGATGAAAATTACTTCACAATAATATTCTATCCTTTATTTTAATCATGGGAAAATATATAATTTTATTTTGAAAAAATTAGAAATAAAAATGCCCAAAATAATGGGAAAATATTTTATTTTAAAAAACATTGAAAATATTTAAAGTAGTATTAAATGAAAAAAAATAATTATGAAGTTAAAATAAACTATTCATTAGGTAAGAATAAAATCAAATATTACATTCATACTTGTGGTAAAAGTAAAAAATGTATCATTCAGAATATGAAAAGATGATTCATTTTAAACCACTATTAAGAAATTAAAATATAGTTGAAATTGAATTTAAATAATAATTGTATATTGATAAATACATTTTCAAAAAAAATATATTGATTATTTATTTGGATGAGAAATATTACTAATCAAAGAGATAAATAAAGTCGGTTATCCATAAAAACATATTCCTAGTCATTTTAGGTACCAAGGAGAAAAAAAGGAAAGGAAAAAATGTAATCCCAATAGATAAATAACAGAGAATAAAATATATTTATTTTAAAGTAGAAACATATTTTCATTTATTTAAATGGAAGTTTAAATATAAGTAATCCTAAATAAAAATGATATTGTAAAATAAACCCTCATGAATTTAATAAATTTTCAATAAAAACCCATTAAAATAGAAAATTGACTTAAGACTCTAACTACCATGAATAAAGAGGAATAAATTATTTACTGTCTCAAAGGGTAAGAATATACACCATATTAAATAAATTAGGTGAATAATATAACATAATTCTCAAAAAAAATGGAATTGAGATGAAAACCCCTTATTTTGAGTCTAACTCACCATATAAATACATTATATCCTATATATTAAAATTAAATTTATTTTATAGATTATTAACGATGTTTTTATTTTTATTCCATTATTATTTTCTATTTTATTTCAATAATTAACTTACCTTATATTTTTATCAAATCAGTTAATTTCTTATCGGATGTTTTAAGGATGTTCAGTTCATAATTGCAAAACAAATTTGGTCAGTTGAACATGGACAAAGGGTTCATGGTTCTACCATATTAAAAAATATTAATCAATAAATTTTTACTTTTAAAAAGATTTAATATTATTTTAGTATCATCCGTGAATTTTGGACATGGAAAACATATCTCATCACATTGTGTATGTGGTATTCTACATGTACGCACAAGTGACATTGTCATTTTTTAATTGGTGGAAGGATAATAAAGTGAGTGATAAAATTATTTTCAATAAATAATAATTATTTCAAGAATATTATATATATATATATCTTTTAAATCAATCATAATATCCAGCCTAGCACATTAGCCTCAACCCAGTTGGTGAGGTTTCTCTAAGTGCATCCACGAGACCCAGGTTCAAAACCAGGTAGAGGCATGATTTTGGGGGGGTTATAGCAGTACTGTAGCAGTTACTATAGCAGGTACTATGCAGGTACTGTGCGGGTATTGGAGCAGGTACTGGAGGAGGTACTGGAGCAGGTACTAGAGCAGGTACTGGAGCAGGTACTAGAGCAGGTACTGGAGTAGGTACTGCAGTAGGTACTACAGTAGATACTGTAGCAGGTACTGCAGCAGGTACTGGAGCAGGTAGTGCAGCAGGTACTGCAGTAGGTACTGCTGCCGGTATAGCTGTAGGTACTGATGCAGGTATTGTTCAGTACTATAGCAGCTGGAACTATTTACCTTGGGCCACCGATTTGGTCTTGGAGTCCTTAAGGCCTTTGGGACACCCAGGCCTTCAGGTCAGTAAGGCTTTTGGGCCACCTCCTGGCCTTTGGGCCGCCTCATAGCCTTCAGGATCATCTTATATGCAATTGCACAGACAGAATCTACAAGGAACCGCTCCATAAGAGGAAAGAGAAAGGGTGCATTCACTAGAGCAGGGCTAAACGGATTTGGAAGAATGAGAGGGTATGGCATTTTCCATTGATAGCGCGCATGTGCACCTGCACACAGACATTCTAGACGAACAGTCATACAAAGGTGGAGGGCTGATCACGATGCAGATGCTGGGGAGGGGCAGTTTCAAGTAGTCATAGTCTGTATGATTTCCTTAAGACCTATGGGTCTTATAACATCTCAAAGCCTACAGACAGTGTAATATCTAAGCCTACGGGCCTTGTAAGGTTTCCCCCTCATCCCTTGAAAGGGGGGTTATCATAAAATCAATTAAAAAGTAGGCTTTTGGGCCATTCAGTCATAATATCCAGCCTCGTGAGGTGGTGATAAAAAATAAAACACATTTCTTTGTGGTGTTGGTAGTCTACGTATACACAGGAGAGATGATTTCATTTCTAATAGGATAGAAAATAATATGATAAAGTGTTGTTAAATAATAATAATAATATCTTATTATATTTAATATAATGATGTAATTATGTCAATAAGGTTATTAAATTATTTAAGAAGTTATAAGAATAAATAAAATGAAAGAACTCAGTTAAGAGTTATACCTATTCTTTGGAACCCTCGTTTAGATTAAACTATAATCTTATTTTTGATAGATTTTCATGAAAATAAAACCCATAGGTCTTGTGTAGGATTGTTATCAAGGTATTTGGATAGATTTTGGTTGATCTAAATTCCAAATCAAGGTTTGATTAAGACAGGAAAATGGGTACCCCATTATAAGTGATGGGAGGGGAATAATTATAAATATTAAGAACATTTAAATATAATAAATATAATAGTCATGTAAATTAAAATTACCAGACATAATTAAAAAATTTAAACATTATAAGGTCAATAAAAATTATACAAATAAAATTTATAGATGATTATATTTCATTTTAAACCTAATATTTTTGTTTAAACCCTCATTATCCATTTTTATCCATTACCATGCTAACAAGTTTTCCACTTTTTAGGGGTTATAAATTTAGATTTAAGGTGTAAGGTAGCTCAAAATGGGTTTTGGAATAAATTTTAGACTATTTCCCAACCCAATTTTCTACATTGAATATTTTTTTAAAAGATTAAATAAAATATTTTTTTATCATAAAATAATGATAAAGTAATTTTTGGGACTATTCATTTAAATTGAATTTAAATACATAAATATATAAATTTAATTATAATATAAACACATTTAACATTAATTATACTTTATAATTACAAACCAAATTATTTTAATTCCACATTCATCTAAAAAATATTATTTTTATTATTTTTAAAATATGTTGCCTTGATTTTTCTTCTCCTTGCACAGGCACTGTATTGAAGTTGTATAAGTGGTTAAGATAATTATATCAACAATAAAAATTAAAAAAATCATAAAAATAATTTTATTATATTGAAAATAAACATTTATAACCAAACATAACTTATTTTTATACCAATAAAAATATATTTCACTTATTAATTAAAAGAGTGGTATTTTCTATTTATTCTTTACTTGAATTAATATAACGATTATAATCAAGATAATTTGTTAATAAATTAAAATAATATTGAATATATTAAATTATTGGTTGAATTAAACTCATATAATGAATGAAATTTATGTTTTAGGGAGATTTTTTAGACTTATCCAATAGAAAAACCCATGTTTTATCCTTACCTAGGTGACAAATATTTACAAGTGTTATTATTCATACTAACCAAAAAATGGTAATAATTTATAAATATTTAACCCTATAATTCTAAATATAGAATCCATATTTAAATATTATGTTTATATAAGTTTCTTAAATTAAATTTAATATAAATGTTCCATATGAAATAAAAAATATTTTTTTTGAAAATATTTTTTTAATCCTAAAAATGAACATATACCAAAATAAAATACAATAATGATTATTATTTGATTAATTAAATTATTTTTAATTATATTTATATTACATTTCTTTAATACTATATAAGAAACATAATTTAACTTTTAAATTAGTTTATTTAAAGAAAATAAATGGTAGTATTTTAAAAATTGAAATTTTTCACTATTCTGTGAAAAATAACTCTTTCAAAAAAATACAAAAACATTACCCTTAGATAATTTTAATAGGTTGATTTAAAAATTTATTTTCATTTTATAAAACATAGTTCTAAAAATTGAAAATTAATTATAATCTTCATCTACAAAATGTAACAAAAAGAATTTATGAAGAAATGGATTTTTAAATCATAATATAACTTTACTAAAAAACTCAAGTGCATATTTACTAGGAATTAATTAATACATTTTTATTAAGTAAAACCTTTATAAATGTATTTTAAAAAAAATTTACCGCTATACATACCATCCAATACATTGTATATGTTATAATGGTAACATTTATATAACAATATTTTAAAAATATATTACAGTTCTCTTTAAGATCGTTGTTGCATGATAAGAGACATATCAAATGTAATTTTATTTTAAAATAGTCTCAAATAATGTTATATAATATAAATGATTAGGTGTCACTAAATTATTATAGGTTGGAAAGTTAAATATTTTTATAATTTAACATTCATTACAATGAACTGGGGAGTCTGATGGATAATAAACTCCGTCAAAAAAATAATAACAATAAAATTTTTAATTTATCATGTCATCTAAAAAAGATGAAAAAAACTACAATTTTAGTGGATATTAAAGTTTCCATTGAATATTAAAAACTACCATTTTAAATTTTATTCATATATAACATCTTCCTGGTAAATCACTCTATGTGATATAATAATGGCTTTATATATGAACCCTCATCATGATCTTTAATTGCAATCGAAATATATGAAAGAAATAAAACTTAGTATTTTTTTTATATTCAAATCCTATTATCAATTGATAGAATGGAAATTCAATAGAATTTTTTTTAACACTAACACTTATATTTGATTATAAACACATATAAAATTTGGGTATCAATACATTTTTATCATTATTAATCACTATTATGATGCATTTATTTATAACCACATAAAGAGGGATGGATTGATTTAAATTTAATATATGAATTATAATTCCAGTATCATGTAGTTTATACCACAATGTTATTTCATAATTATTATCTTACATGGAAAACAATTTTTTATTTATTGAGTGTTTCAATATAATATTATATAAGGAAAATATAAAGATCAATTTCCAATCTAAACAACAATCCATCATGACCTGTATTTTCAGGTTTATTAACTTCAAGAAAAATTGAATGAGTTGATATTAAAATCCCAATATAATAATAAATATGTTTGTTACTCCTATGAATTTTTTTCAAAATGTTATAATAAATTCACAAATTATGACATTACAGCTACCCCTCCACTCTTCCAATTAGAATAAAAACATATGAGTGTCCTTCAAAATTAGAAATAGGTAAATGAAACTTTATAAAGATAGATGTCAAATTTTAGAAGAAATAAAAAATTATTTTTAATGAGAATATCTAGCAGAATTTCATACTATAAAAAACATTCATTCCACATTCAACTGTCATGGTTTGATTTATCTCCACTAATCAAAAAATGTTGTGTATTTACTTAAAAATCACACTCAAATTGGGTATATATATGGATTTTAAAATTTCTTTTAAAAAATCGTATTAAAACATGAAAATTATAATATTATTTTAGGAAATTCATATTATAGGTCAAGAAAATACCAAAAAAGTAGGATATAATAATATAATAGGTTAACATAAGAAACATACATTAATAATTTAACCTAAAAAACATTGTAAAAATGTTGAATCAAATTACAATCAATATCGAATCAAAAGGAACTGAAGTAAATATTATAAAATTAAAATATATCTATGGGGGAATTGATTTCATGAAGGTATTGGTGATTCTATGAGATGTTATAGGAATAAGTGTGTACATTTAAATTTCTAAAACTATTGGTACATGTCATCGTTTATCAAAATTTACCTAGAATTAGTTTAAAATGTTAGTATAGTTTTATTGGTATATGTGAAAATTCCAGTAGTGTCATACCTAGACATCAACTTGATCTATATCTCTATAGTATTAAAAATTACCTTAGGTATCAAGGACATTCCAAAAACTGAATACCAACCCATAAGTATCACATGGACATACTGAACATTATGCATCTAAATCAATTCATGCGCTACCCCATATGATCTCAATAAAACATTGATAGATCCTTATTCTCCCCCATAGAACATGGATACTACCCAAACGTACCCCAGATTTGTCTCTCTAGACACTCATTTCTCATCCCAAGCACATTACTATACTAATTCCATACACACTCTAATTAAACCAATCAGTCTTCTAATAAGAATACTAATATCATTACTAGAATGTAATATGGAACCCTACTAGCTACCCATACCATGTCGTTTTTTCATATCAAATTCTTGTGATCCCCTTCCAAAGATACCATATTCCCCTCTTTATATATATCAAGTGCCACTAAGCACACACAAGGGACTATTACTCATTTCCCATGATCCAAAAACCCATACATTCCAAGAATATAAGTTTAACATGAGTTTTATGCTCATTCTCGTCATGTTACTCAATCCAATAAAGAATTTTCAAGGTCCAAAGGATATCCCCTTAACCATTTACATATAATTCTCAAGGTTGAAACTAGTTGGGACTTCTACCTAGGTTCCTACTCATACAAGGGTAATGAACCAAGTCACTTATATTAACTTAGGCCATACATATTTTACTCAACATTCAAATACTACTCCAAGGTCCCTTAAGTCATTCTATACTTTGAACCCATTAGTGGTAGGGGTTTAAGGAAGCCCAAAAATCACCAAATCAATCATTACACAATTGAATCACCATTTAGAGAATTAACCTAAGATTCTCCCTCAAATCCTATCTCACCTGACCTATATATAGATTTCTTAAACCAAAACCCCTAATGCATTTATACAATTAACATGTATAGGATCACATAGTTTTGTATTTAAGGGGCCACCTTCCACTAAAATAGATATACCAACCTCATTCAATACTTTTCATTACATTATAAGTTTGGGAAATGCCCTACTATTATCTCAAACCTCTATTTTAATCCACAAAGCCTCAATAATTAATAATCATCATTTATAATTAATTTCATATTTTAATTCAAAGAGAATTAATTGTTCAAATATCATTAAGTGGCCTCTCATGGTTGAAACCTTGAGAACCCACATGCTATCAATCCATGGAAAGCTACTTGAATACCTAAAAACACAATCTATATCAAAGGAATCCCAACCGGTCATAAATTTTAAGTCAAATAAACCAAACCCTAGAACAATTCACTAGTTAATGGACCTCTAATTAAATGGCAAGATACAGGTAGCATTTAGCCTCATTAGACATCCATAATCTATAGTAACATTAACCCCTTAAATATTGGGATAAATCCACATGTCATATACATACAAAAATATGTTTAAATCATATGGGAATGCTGAAGGGACCACCAAACTTATTTAAGAAACCATTTCATTTTTAATACTCCTCCCATAAACTCCCACTCGAGCTAGTCAATGTCCATTTGTTCATCACCCACCATCTTGAATCCCTCTATCAAGCCAAGTCATTCAAGATAGTTAATTATAAAAATTTGTAACTAATTTATACAATTTCCCATATAATTTCACTTATAATTTTATTAATCCTAAATTCCTAAATACTCAATGGGTGATCCTATCACATTTGAACCATAACCAACCACACCTAGATGATTAATTACACACTTTGGACATCATCTCAGTCCATATCCCAAAAATAAAATAATTATTCAATCACTAATTTAATTTAATCATGTTAAAATCCATAAAAAATTATAGGATGTAAAACCTCCACCAAAATCAATTACAATGGTGAGTAATTTTCCTCTTAGAACATCCTATAACAAATACATATGAAATTACTAACAACTTGGATGATTCCCACCATTATATATTGGGAATCATCACAAAAACTAAAAATGTAATTTTACAAATCAATGGTCTACAATGGGAGGTATAAATGAGGAAGAAAATGGATATCGTACCTTGGATCCAATGTGAAATAACACCAAAAATCACCTCAGATCAAGGGGAAATAATATAACAATAATTGGAGGAAAATATGGATTAATGGCTATTCTAATATAGACCCTACCTCCTAAACCTGGAGAGGGAATTACTAGTTACTTACTAATCTTCCTTGTCAAAAAAAGCCCCATCAGAGCCCATCGATGGGTCGGTGGCTCCTATTCTATAGATTGGACACCCTGAACCTCATCTAACATAAATTTAAGAATCCATGTCACCACTTAACACTCATTCAATACCTGAAAACAAATTTTTATAAGATCCATACTTTATAAACCAAATGTGAAACCTGATTCACAAAACAACCCATAGATATTCCATAAAGTCAAATTCCTAAAAAAATCAAAACTTTGTTAACCTGAAGAGTTAAAAATTCACCACTATTTTACTTACCATACTCAAGAACTCTTATCGAAAATTTGTTCATTCATCCAAACCTACTTTAGACATAAATTCAAAATCAACATGTTATATTTTATTTTGAGATGACAAATAGGCCTCCAACATGTAACTCTAACACAAGGCATCCAATCCCTCAAAAAACAATCCACCACTCATAATAAACACCAAATCACCAAGCTAATTCTTACATGTGTCCATTTATCTAGGGAAACTCAAGTGAATTTAACCTACTCATCCTCAATACAATGGTTCTACTACCATAGCTCTCAGTTAACATGGTATAATTCCTAGAAATGGTGCTTATTAACAACAAAGTCACCTATTGAAGAACATCTCTTGTAGTTCATTGACCCACCTTGTGTTGCTTCCAACTAACTAAACCCAATCATAAGTAAAAATAATAGAAAAACGCTAGAATAATTCCTCATCCTTGATTATGAATGAATCCAATGAGTCTCCACCATTTAAAAAAATGATCCTAATCATGTTAGATTCACTTTTAAAGCATCATCTAATCCTTGAAATAGAACCTTGATACTTAACATGATGTACTAGATGACGTTTCTTTACCACATAATTTAATTACTTACAAAATCACAAGTAGGATCTCACCTGGCCAACCCATCTCAAAAACTATTATCTTCAGCTACCAATGCACAATCTTATCAACCGGTCAAGATGCCTCAATTCTTAAATTCATACCCTAATAATCCAAATACAATTATACAAATACTAACCTAAATTCTTTTATAATTACCATTATTGGATCTTAAACCAAACATATCCATAATCATATTTTATTTTGAGCACCAACACATCGCCAATTCAATTCATGCCCGGATCATCAAAATTTTATCCCAATCCCAAAATCTATTCTTAGACTCCATATAATTTCATTTTTGAAACTCAAATTGGGAAGTTTCTATGGGGATAGATAAAATTAGAACCATATTATCACTAGTATCTTTTTTTAAACCCTACCATCAACTTAATGGTATCACAGTATCAATAAAATTTATAGTTAAAGGGTATTACCTCTATGGATCGTGCTTCATCCATCACTACACATGATGATTGTATGTGTTCATCCCACTCATACCTAGAAAAAATAAGAAATGTGAATCACCACACATTCCTATCTAATGAGAACCTAATCCACAGAACCTGCTAAATATCTATCTATAATGAGGGGTACACCCTCCAATATCCAATGACGAACTACCAAATATATGGATTTACTTATACACTCATTGATAACAACATCATCAGGTTCTATTTCCACTCATGTGTCACCCATCCACTATCAACTCCTCCCACCATGTCAAGATTCAACCTGGATCGACTATGAAACCAAGCTAGATCAATCCATGATATCAACCCTAAAATGAGATACCTTTATAGTTCTCATTCAAAAATCAGTTTTTCATTCCCAAAAACATCTCTATAAACCCATCATTCTTCGAACTAGTATGGCTTCTCACTGATCCATAATTCAACCAGCATAGTTTCTAACCTCATGCACTATCTTATACATTTCTAAAAATGATGGGAATACATTCCCATATAATCCAATAATATAATCTAATTCTATATATTCTAATTTATGCATCATTGATCCTAGGAACATGCACTTACACCATTGAAAATACACCTATCACATGTTAGTCAGTTCTAACTAGATCACCATTATCACTCCTCAAAATTAGACATTTCACTATTCCATGATAAAACAACATTAACTCCTTCCAACTAGAGTCATTCCAAAATTTAATTCATCTTTCCACCCTCTTAGTTCTCTTTGAAATGAATATATAAATTAAATAGTCAGTTATCCTGATGATCCTACCCCCAAAAACTAAGCCTGCATATCTAAAATTACTCTCAATGATTTGAATCTCAAAATAACAAGGCACTTAAATTCTTTTCCAATCCCATAAATCTATATAATAATTCTCAAGGAATCATATTTCCAATCTAAACCACAACCCACAAGCATGAATCACAAGAAATGAGAATAATTTAATAATCTCTATCAGTAAATAGCATACATTAAATCACCTCTCATGCATAAATCTAAAATTCCATAATGTAGACTCTTTCCATCTCCAAGTCACTCATATCTCAAGATACTCCCTCTTTCAGGTTACACTCACATATCACAAAGCTCACCAACCCACTAAAAATCAGGATTCATGCATCTATGGTCACTTGGTTCCCCCAAAAAGACCATAAATCAAGTCTCACAAAAATTTCACCATTCATGGGCCATCATTCAGGCACTCATATCAAAATCACATATCATCCATCATGTCACATTCCCAACAACATTGTTGCCTGTCACATAGGACCATGTATAGACTAACCAATACACTCTTGATACCAACATGAACCCATAGGGGTCACATTTTCTAACATCCTATTGGAACATGAATCCCACTAAGGAAAAATAATCAAGGGAACAAAATGTTCTATGATAAGTGGCATGGTATCCCCATGTCCCATGGAATGTAACCAAGGGAACATCATTTCCAATATTATCTATTATGTGGAGTTTCATATATGGGAAATGGTATTTCTCTCTAGTCTCGTATATCCCCACTCAAGTTCAACATTTTAAATATATATACATATCATGCATCACATATAAACTAATAATCTCTCTAGGACACTAATTATCATCAAGCATCTGCATATTTAACTACCCCTTAGAGAACCATGATAATAGGTTAATCCTTGTTAGGGATCTATATACGTGATCCCCCCCCCCTCAAGGATTACAATATCACCAATTGATATACATTTATACAATGGATAAATATAAGAATTTATGTCTTGATAAACCATAATCATGTGGTTTGGTTATGTAGAATTTCAACACCAATCTATAATACAAGAAGTTATGTCTTGATAAACCATAATCATGTGGTTTGGTTATGTAGAATTTCAACACCAGTCTATAAAGGAAAACACCATATAGGTTATTGGTGACACATTAAATAACTAAACCTCAATAGTAACCACACACAGTGGATTCATAATCATGGTATTAATGAATTTATCAACCTACTGGGGTCATCAAACATCCCTTATATGAGTAATTTCATGATCATTATCAATGAACACCTCATCCTATGTTTACTATGACCTGTCATCAGAAGGATTTGTACATGGTGATCTATCTGAGTTAAATACCAAAAAGAACTTATACCAAAAAAATAATATTTGTTCTTATGGAAAATTTAAGTAACTAAACTATATTCTCTGATAAAAATCACATATGATGGTATTATATTTGGAGAATATTATGTGCTAAATATGAATAATTAATATGCCTCTTTCCACAATGGTCCATGAGAGAAAATACATAATAAATCATAAACCTCAGAATATAAGTGCATCATATGATGTGAAATCAGTCAACCAAAACACCAGAAATCCAAAATAGCAATACCATATACAAGGTAACCTATAATTACTATAGGTATTATTTTCATGATGCAACATTCAAATAACCATTACAAGATCTAACACATTCATAAGTCACATATCTATCATTTCCTAAAATAATAAGATATGAAAGAAAGAAATGATAGCACTTTATAATCTCCTATCCCAGTCTATGGCCACTAACCAGGACCAAAACCATAGGGTTAATACATAGACCATAGTCATGCATCCACATATGATAGAGGCTTATAGAAAGTATTGAGGGTCTTGGGTAGCATCATGGGGATACTAGACCCTCGTAATAGGCTGTAAAATAATCGATAAAACAACTAAACATCAAACACATTTAGAATAATTATAGTATGTAGAAAAATAAATAGAACCATCAATAATAAATTTAATATACAATTACATAGACTCATGTTTAACTAACACACAAAAATGATCACACACAGGGATGATCTCATATACAAAATAAGAAAATTAAAAGAAAATATTAGAGGCTCTTCTATAACCATAAGTCATAACTCACCCCAATATTCATTTTAACTAAGATATCTTTCTAAATGAAATAATATTGAACCTCAACCTAACTTGAGCATACGTATAATTTTAGGTTTCTTTGGAACCCATGTGCAATGTCCATCCAAGTTGTGTGTGAGTATCTAACTCAATAGGACACCACTAATGTTATATGAACAATGTGAACACCATATCCAAGGAACTACAGACAATTTTCCCCAACCATATATAATTAATGGATGCACTAGATCCAAGTAATTACATCCATGTTCACTCAACATTATATAAATAATGGGTACACTGCATCAAAGGAACAATTCCCTGGGTCCCCCAACCATATATAAATAATGGGAACACCATATCCAAGTAACTACAACAAAGGTACCCAAAACATATATAAATTATGGTCACACAAAATCCAAGGATCTAATTAATTGGTATTCCAACCAAATATAATTAATAATCACACTATATCTAAGGAACTATGTCCAATTTCCTCCAATATATAAAAATAACGGGCTCACTAGATTCAAATAACTATACACAAGGTC
Organism: Viscum album; assembly: GCA_963277665.1. Taxonomy (NCBI): domain Eukaryota; kingdom Viridiplantae; phylum Streptophyta; class Magnoliopsida; order Santalales; family Viscaceae; genus Viscum; species Viscum album. The sequence continues at coordinate 1,480,454,345 of OY728136.1, forward strand.
CCCTAACAATATATAAATAATGGGAACAACAAATCAAATGAACTACGCATTTTAGTGACATGTTAATTTGATTATGTTTTTATAGTTTATTTATAGTATATGAAATACCCTAGGTCATATCTCAAGGTGCATTGATAGGTTTTGAGTATGATTTTTTAATAAAAAGTACTAAAAGGGGGGTTGTTTAAAAAATGGATTTAAGAAAATAAAATAATTTAAAGAGTTTAATAGTTGATAATTAAAGGTGGTGTTTTAATAATTATGAGAGGATTTCATTTCAGTTTCATTACACATCTTGGATAGTTCAATTTTATGAAAAAAAAATTAGGATTTAATGTAATTATTTTGTTGAGGGTTGTCAATATCTTGATTCCCCTCTTGCCTCATAAAACATTGCACAAAGAAGCAACCCTTGACACAATAATTGTGATGTAAAGTTTTAAACCTCAAGTATAGAACAAGGGATACAAAAGTATACTATAATATCATGATTATGTGTGAGAAAAAAGGATTCTTCTATTGTCCAATCATAATAACCCAAGATCCCCACTTAAAATCTCAACCCAATCAGTGTTAATATAAAAAGTGTTTCACTTAATTATAACAAATGAAATGTATTCATAGGGGAAACACATCAATATTAAACATAAGTGGAATATTTTACAATAAAAATACACATAACTAGTAGAGTAACAAGTGTCGGAACTCCCTCTCAATTATGTGTAGCTCCCTTGAAATGATCGTCCACTGCTTAGCTCGCCATCGTGAGGAGGAGGAGGCTTGGATGGAAATTCGCCTTCATCCTTGATCCCACTATGAATATATGGGCCCCCAAATCTTCTTATATGAGGATGGGACCCATTTGGGCCTTCAAAATACCAGATATTTTCCTTTTATGTGAACATGAAATGGGGATCCCGAGGTATCATTTTATAAGAAAATTGGAAGGTTGTTTTGAGCCCCCAGGTTTCAAGAAACCACATGTCCCATGGTTTTAGACCTCCAAAAAGTCTTATCTATCTTTTATGGAAATTAAAAAATTATATCCCCACCTCTTGAGTATATCCACTAAAAAATTTTAAAAATTTGGACTACTATATCTTGATATGTCGACAGAACACCGCACACTGCTTTTGACATCATGCAGATTTGGTGGATTGGACAGATTAGTCCTGATGGGCCACAATATAGAAGAATTGGGATTTTTTTTCCTTAATAAAAGTTTTATCCCACTAAATTTTTTACTATACCACAAAATATCAACCCATTTGGATGTAATGGTTATTATAAGTGAGTGTTTGAGTCCACTGGTGTGCATGGATCCTACGTAGTTTGGCCCATTTTTCTTGAACTTCATCATGATCCCTCCAAATCACCTCCACTGAAAATTCAGTTATCAAAAAAAGTAACATTGACCTTTTAAAAGTGATAAAAAAACTAATTGAATCAAAAATGAAGTTAATTTTTTTAATATTTTTAAAATTTTCAGTACAAAACAAGTTTGGCACAGTAGTGTATGGGTGAAAATAAAACACCGAATCATAGTGTGATCATACCCCCACACCTAAACATCTACACTCCTAATAAAATTCACATTTCCAAAAATTATGAATGGAGATATTATAAATTTCATGAAGATTTTACATTCAATGAAAATTTAATTATGGATAGTAATGTGATCAAAGAAAAAACTACACTGGGGAGTTATTCTCAGTGATCATGGAAAAATACATCTCAAAAATTGTATCATAATGAAATTCCTATAGATTCATGATACCAATTAAAGAAAATAAGTCAAAATTTAATCATGTCACTAATTCTCCACGTTTGTATGTGACAACCATTTCATGATATTATTTCTACTTTCTATCGAGTAAATATAGGTTATTTAAAAATTTGTCTTCTTACATGATCCTTTCCACTAAAACTTCCCTACATCCTTTGAAATCAAATTTCAATACCCGCTCACTTAATCATTCCCAGAAGTAAAACCATAATATTCTAACCTATATATCCTCATATGTTTTACATCTCATCACTCCCCTCAATTTTTATTTTTATTTTCTTTATTTGGTTTTTTTTTTTGTATTTATTTATGAGGGTGTACAATGGTTGGATAATAGGAAAACATGTATAGGTAAATCTGGTATAGTAATGAAATAGATCGGATAAGGAAAGAATGTATGAAAAATCATTTTTAAAAGTAGAGAAAAATTAACCTAACTTATATTTATATTCTATTAAATAATAATTTTACACACTTCATGGTTGGGTTATAAGATGTGTGGAGATATTAAGTGACCCAATTTTCCCTTAAACAAATCACACAATGGGTACCATTCTCCTAAAAGGTTTCAAAATGATACAAACATCATTAGAAAACAACCAAATTTCAAGATAAATTCACACCATAATGTTGAATTCATTCTAAAATACACATTTCATAAAAAAAATGAATTCTAAAACAACATTAAAATAGGGAAATTCCATATGTATTTTTAATAACATACATGATTAAACGGGCATAATTTTCTATGATAAAGTGGGCATCAAAAAGTAATATTCCAACTGAAAAGTGAGGGGGAAACAAGGGGGGAAGTGACAATACCATATAACAAGATAAAAAGAGAAAAGTAAATAAAGATGATGAAAATTCCTAACTATCCCAGAAATGTGCCCATATTTCCCACACCTAAAGAATGAATTGACCTCGCTATAATAAAAAGAAAATGTGGGAAGGAAGGATAAAACCTGGTGGGTATCATTGGTATGATACTTCTTGAACTTAAAGTTCCTCCATCGAAGACTCTATAAGGTATTCATGAAGGTTATTAGGCCTCTACCCATTGATAGTGAAGGTTTTCTTTTTTTTCTTCATTTTTAACCTAAATGACACCAAATAGATAAACATTAGTAATAATGTATGGGACAAACCAATGGGAAAAAATATTTCTTGGATGAAACTTCAGCATTGAATTGTAAAGGAGGACCTTCTTCCCAATTTGGAACTAACAATGAAGGATGAGGCAGTCATGGGAAGCCTTGGTTCTATCCTTATAAATTTATGAGTTCTCATATGAATCTCTTATCATTTACTCCGACTAAAAAAAATATAACTTCCTCTTAGAACCTACATTAGAAAGACAAGAATTTAATTTTTTTTTTTTAATGGACCAGTAAGCTCAGTGCTCTATCTCAATAGACAGGTGAAAAATCTTTCCAAATAATAGCTGATATGGTGACATGCTAATAGGAGTTTTAAAAGAATTATAGTAGACCCATAATGAATCATCAAGTATAAGACTCCAATATTTTCTGTTCATCTGAAATGTTTTTTCAAGAATTTGTTTTACCTCTCTATTCAACACCTCATATTGATCGTTGGTATATGGTAGATATAAAGTAGACACTTGATGCCCAACCCCATGCCAACACAAAAGTGATTGCATTGTTCAGTTGTAGAATTGATAATCCTAGTCACTGATGATGAACCTAGGTAATCCAAACCTATAGAAAATTTGGGTTCTCAAAAATTCCACAACTACCTTAGAATCATCGGCCCATGTAGATTGTGAATCTACCCATTTTGAAACATAATACACTAAAAAAAGAATGTAAAGGTTCCCAAATGAATTGGGTAATAGTCCCATAAATTAAATGCCCCAAACATTGAAAATTTCATGGAAGAGAAACGGTTGATGTGGAATTTCATTTCTTTTAGATACATTTCCCATTATTTTATAGTGAGGATAGTATTTATAGAAATCATGGTCATCCCAAAATTATTTTCACCAAAAGATACTACAATCAAGGACCTTGCGAGCATTCCGTTGTGGGATAAAGTGGACCCCACAAGAAAAAGTGTGGTGGAACCTAAGGACAGACTGAAACTTGCTCTCAGGAACACAACGCCTAAGGACATGATCTCTACATGTGTTACCAAGGTATGGGTCATCCCAAATGTACCAATAGGGCTCATGTTTTAGATGGGCATTCGTAGAAATATATAGGAATGCAAAATTCTACCAAATAATTTACAATTTCATCATACTAAGGAATAGAATATTACACTCAATACAATTTCTCATTCAGAATCATATCATTTATGGGAATACATGGTGATTATTAAATATCTAAGGATTATAGGATCCTACTGATACGGTCAGCCACCATATTCTCATCTCCTTTTTTATCCCTAATTTTTATATTGAATTCCTAAAGGAGGATCATCTAGTGAATGAGAGGTAGTTTGGCTTCTGATTTCTTATGGAGTACCGGAGGGCTGTATGGTATGAGTACACAATGAATTTGAACCCTAAAAGGTATGACCTAAATTTATTCAAGGTAAAGACAATGGAAATTAACTATTTTTCAGTTGTGGTTTAGTTTACTTTCGAAGGTTCCAAAGTACGTGTGGCATAGGCAATGACATGTGGATCTCAATTGACCCTTTGTGATAAGACTGCCCTAACTGCATAGTTAGAGGTTTCACACATGAGCTCAAATGGTAAATCCCACCAAGGTGGTTGGATTACTGGGGGTGATGTTAGACTCCATTTCAATTTATCAAAAGCATCCTCACATTATTTTTCAAAAAAAAAATATTTTCTTTTTGGATAAATCATGATAGGGGTGGCGTAATCTTACTAAAGTCACGAATGAAATGACGGTAAAATCCAGAATTACCTAAGAAATACTGAATATCCATTACATTTTTGGGGAATGGTAGGGAAGAAATGAAATCCACTTTTTATTTATCTACTTGTAAATCATCCCCCAAAATAAAATTCTCTAGTACAATACCTTGTCACACCATGAAATGGTATTTAACAAAATTTAATATGAGATTCTTTTCAATATGTAAATAAATTATAGAACCTAAACTAGTCAAACATTCATCAAAGTAGAATCCATACATAGTGAAATAATCCATGAATACCTCCAAGAAATTATCCCGGTAATCCGAACAAATACTCACCATGATTTTTGGAAAGTACTAGGAGCATTGCACAAAACAAATGGCATCCTTTTATATGAAAATGTTCCAAGGGGGCAAGTGAAGGTCATCATTTCCTGATCCTCGGGGAAAATATGGATTTTATAATATTCAGAATACCCATCAAGTAAATTATAGTGGGATGTCCTAGCTAGAATCTCTTGCATCTGGTAAATTAATGGAAATTGGAAATGGTTCTTCATAGTTTGTAGGTTTAGTCAGTAACAGTCTATACAGGCACGCAAACTATTTTTCACACAATTTGGAACCAACTCATTTTTTAATTTTCAATTAATGTAAGACCAGTTTTTTTAGGAACTACTTGAACTGGACTTATCCATTGGCTATCATAGATTAGGTAAATGATTCCCATATCCAATAATTTTGTTACCTCCTTTTTGAAAACATCTTGGAAGTTTGGGTTTAGTCGTCCTTGTGCCTACCTCACTTGATTATCCTTTTCATTTAATAATATATGATGTGTAAAAATTGATTGTCTAATTCCATGAATGTCAAGAAGTGTCTATCCCAAAGCTTTTTTACACTCTCTCAAATGTCCATACTATCACAATTTATGCTCTGTAGGGAGATAGCTAGCAATGATGACTGGAATCTTGTTTCCATTCTCCAGATAGGAATATTTTAAATCTTAAGGTAGTTTTTTTAGTCCCAATTTAGGTGGATTTTTGGATTTATGGGAGTGAATGTGACTATGGGAGGTCAATGATATCATCTAACTACTCAATAGTAACATCCACAGATTAGGAATGAGGTTTTAGAAACATTATAGTATCATTTATGGTCATGGGATCCTCAATGTTCAATAAATTATCAATTAACAAATATGTATGACATTTTTCTAGACTGATACAGCATTCAATGCATGATTCATTACATAACATTTCAATCAATGATGAAAAATAAAAATGGGGATCAAGGGAATGAAAAAAAACGATTTTTGAAGGGAAGGGGGTACATATATAGAGTTAATAGGGAGAGAATAATTCTCTTCTAAGGGTTTATTCCTAGCATCAAGGATGTTGAATTGGAAAATGTCACTAAAAACTCCATAGATAATGTACCATTGTGGTCATTAATTATGGTTTTGATATTTTTAAATAAAGTTATCTCCAATATATTTGGGGCATGTACATTCATCCAATAATCTTCCATTTTTAGCACATAAAATCGGTATAAAAAATTAAATTTTTCACCCTCACAAGAACATAATCTATCAAAATAGAGGGGTGTTCAGTACACCAGTTTTCTAGTTAAACAAAAATTCCTATGGGCTTTAATTACCTGACCAAAAATGAAGAGTAAACAGAGTGAGTCATCACATTTTTAGAGGCACTTAGATTAAGCATATCATTGGAAAATGAATACTCCCCTATAATGCATGGAATTGAGAATGTTCCTAGATCATTTCATTTTTTTTAGGATGTGATTGATCTATCAATTCTGAGATGCTCCTCCCAAATGTCACCTTCTCATCACCTCGAAGTCACCTTCAGAGTGTACACATCTCCTTCAAAAACATGGCATATTTTTTAATTTGATTCATGGGATCAATCAAGGGGGTGTTAACCTACATTTTTATAAAATTTCCCAATATTTATTTATAGAGTTTAGTTTACTTTTGTTTTCTTATTTAGGTGGATATTTGGGGAAATGGAAGAGGAATGGTGAGGCTAGGTGACTCGTCAATAGACACACTCTTTACTTTGGGAGGTATTATATGTGGACAAGGTTTTTCAACATTTAGAATAATTTAAACGGTTGGGATTGTGTTATCTTCAGGAGTGAATTACTCTAAAGGAGGGTCATTTGGATTTTAAGATGAGTTCCACTCCTGAGGGTGATGGTACTAACATTATCCTTATTTGTATGGGTTGACTAGTGGTTAAGAGGTTTGTTTACCTGACCCATGACTTTGTATTTCCCCCACCAAGATGGATAGTTGTCCTAATTGGGTTTTTAGGTATTCTATTGTAGCTTGGGTGGTTTGTTAGAATTGTAGATTTTTGAAATCCATTTGTTTCATCATGTCTTCTAGGCTAGGCTCTGGTTTTGGAGGTGATTGTTGGAAATGCCATTGTTGTGGTTGAGGATTTCTAGGGGGGTGGATGACTACATTTCCTCAATAGGTTTCATTGTTTTTGAGGTTGGTCTGAATACCCCCTTTCGTATAGTCTAGGTTTTAATTCCACTTAGGATTGGATGGATAGTAAGGTTTTTTTCTAAAGGGTTGGTTAAAGGGGAATCCAAGGAAGATTTTCTCAAAACTCTTAGATGTTTCTATCAGTTGAGGGAATTGGATAGAATAGTGGGTGCAGAAGAAGATATTTCATAGTGGATATGATGAGGAGATTGGGATTTCCCTTGATAAATAGTATATTGTAGAATAATGTAATTACCTCTTCAAACATCTTGTCCACCTTCTTCTCAAATTTATTTCATTTCACCTCATGGACACCTTGAATGTGTAAAGTGGACCTTGAACCAAATTTTTGAGTGTTTTTTTCCATGTTCTCAATCAGGTTCCTTATAGAAATTAGGTTTTTTTCAACTAGTCCACCACCTACAGCAGCATCAGTCATATTTCGATCAATAGGAATTAAACCTTTATTAAAATATTGTATTAAAAGTTGATAACTTATTTGGTAGTGTGGGAAATATGAAAAAAACATTTTAAATCATTCCCAATATACATGAATTTTTTCCCCTTTTTATTTTATTATACCATATATTTCATTCTTTATAGATACAGTTCTAGAGGCAGGGAATTATTTTTCAAGAAAAACATGTTTCATGTCCACCCAGCCTCTAATTGCTGAATAAACATAGTAAAAGAAATATTTTGATGTATCTTCAAATGAAAAATTGAATTCCCTAAGCTTTAAATGATCTTCATCCACATGATAAGGTTTTAATTTTTAACACATAATGTGAAATTTTTTAAATTCTTATGTGGGTCTTCTCCAGCGATTCCATGGATTCTTGGTAATAAATGATCTAAACCGGATTTAAGTTCGAAATTGGGTGCCTCTCATTCCATTTGAATATATGTGGGTAGGATATAAACATCAGGTGAGGTTAGTTAATTTAGTTTTCTATTATTTTCATCCATGTTTTGAAAGTTTATTTTAGTTTTGATGTTGGTTCTAGAATAAGAATAAGGATCAAAAAGAGTTTCAAGATGTGATGTTTACTCCATCAAAGGGTTGTCATGTGTGTCATGGTGTCGCTAACATATGATCCTCTCTGGTTCAGATTCAAAAGAAGATAAATCTCCCAAAGTATAATGCATCATGAACAGAACCTACACAAGAGGAAAATTTTATAAATCAACTAAAAAATTATTTAAGGATATAAAAAAAGAAATAGTTATAAAACTAACAATATTTTTATAGAAAACACCCACAAAAAACAAAAATGATCCCTGGAAATGGTGCTAAAATTTGAATAAGTTGTCACAACACGTCAAATTGATTATGTTTTTAAATTTGATTTATATTCTAGTGCATACCATATGTCATATATCAAGGATAGTTGATAGATTTATAGTATTATTTTTTAATTAAAAGTACTAAAAAGGGGGTGGTTTAGAAAACAGTTTTAAGAAATTAACTTAATTTAAAGAGTTTAATAGTTAATATGTAAATGTGGTGTTTTCAGAATTATTATAGAAGGGGGTAATTTAAATCTAACTATATATCTTGTATAGTTCATTGTTCAGAAAATTTTATACTATTTAATTTAATTCTTTGGTTGAGGGTTTTCAAGATCTTGATTTCCCTCTTACCTCTTAAAACAATGTACAAAAAAGAAATCCTTGACATAAAAATTGTGATGTAAATGTTTAGAACTCAATAATAGAACAAGTGGTACCAAATAATGTTTTAATATCATGATTTTTTGTGAGAAAAAAAGATTCTTTTGTTGTCCAATCAGAACAACCCAAGATCCCTACATGAAATCTCAACCCAATCGATCTTGAGATAAAAAGTGTTTCACTTAATTATAACAAAATAAATGTATTTATAGAAGAATAATATCAAGATTAAAAAAAATTAAAATATTTAACACAAAAATTACTCAAACCCAATAGAAGAACAAGCTCTATAACTCCCTCCCAATTATGTGTAGCTCCCTTGAAATGATCATCCACCATTTAGCTTGCCATCAAGAGGAGGAGGAGGCTTGGGTGGAACTTCGTCTTCATCCTTGATCTCACTATGAAGATAGGGGCATATATAACTTATTGGATGATGGGAGGAATATTTTGGGTCTCTAAAATACCATATCTTTTCTTCCTGGTCGAACTTGTAAATGGTGATCCCAAGGTATCATTTTATAGGAAAATTAGATGGTGGTTTTGAGTCCCCAGGTTTTGAGAAACCACATGGACCATGGATTTAGATCTCAAGACTGGATTATCTTTCTTTAAAGAAAAAAAAAATTATCCCAACCCACTAAATATCTTCAATGAAAATTTATCACCTTTTGGACAAATACATCTAGAGATATCAATAGAACACAACACACCACTTTTGACTTTGTGTAGATTCAATGGCTTTGACAGATCAGTCTGGATCAGCAAATAGATGGAAAAATTGTGCTTGGGTTACTTCATAAAAGTTGTAGCCCATATAATTTTGGATTGTCCCACAAAATATCATCCCTTTTTATTCATATTTTAGTATCATTATGTGGTTGAGTCTATTTGTGTGCTTGGATCCTATGCAGTTTGGTCCATTTTTCTTGAACTTCATCATGGACCCTCAAAATCACCTCCACCTACAATTCAATTATCAAACAAGTAAAATTTTACTTTTTAAAAGTGATCAAAACAAAATAATTGAATAAAACAAGGAGTTAAATTTTTATTATTTTTATAATTTTCAGTACAAAACTGGTTTAGCACAGAGGTGTAAGGGTTAAAATGAAACAATGAATCGTGGTGCAATCACACCCCCACGCCTAAACATTTCCACTCCTGTGAAAAGTCACAATTCCAAAAGTTATGCATGGATATATTCTCAACTTCATGAATATTTTACATTCAATGAAAATTTTATTCCTTATAGAAATGTGATCAAAGAAAAAAATCACACTAAGGATTTATTATCAGTGATCATTGAAACAGACGTCTCAAAAATTGTATTAGAATGAAATTATATGAGATGCATGATATCAATCGAAGAAAAATAATTCAAATTTTAATCAATTCAAAAATTCTCCGTGTGTGTGTGTGAGAACCATTTCATGATATTATTTCCACTTTCTATCGAGTAAATATATCTTATTTTAATATTTTTCTGCTTGCATGATCCTTTCCACTAAACATTCCCTACATCCTTTGCAATAAAATTTCAAGACCCACTCACTTAATCATTTCCAAAAGTAAAACCATAATCTCTCAACCTAGATTTCCCCATATGTTTTACATTTCATCACTCCCCTAAATGTTTATTTGTTTTTGTTTTTGTTTTTTTTTTTTTTTTTTTTATGAGGGTGTACAATAGTTAGATAACAGGTACAATCACAACGGTCAATTTCATATAGTAATTAAATAGATCAGATAAGGAACAAACATATGGAAAAAAATCAAAAGTAGGTAAAAATTAACCTAACTTATATTTACCTTCTATTATTTAATAAATTTTAACACTTCATGGTTGGTTGCAAATATGTATGGAGAAATTAAGTGACATAATTTTCCCTTAAATTATTCACTCAAAGGGTACTATTATTTATAAATGTTTCAAAATGATATAACCATTTATATCATCAACAAAAAACCAAATTTCAAGAGAAAGTCATAGCACACTTTTGAATTCATGCTGAAATGCACATTTCATCAAAAAATTGAATATTAAAACAACATGAAATAGGGAAATTCCTCATGCATTTTAAATAACTTCCATGATTAAGTGGGAATCATTTTCCATGATAAAGTGGGAATCAAAAAATTAACATTCCAACACAAAAGTGAGGGGGGAGAGGGAAATTGATAATTGTATACTTCAAATGAAAAAGAGAAAAATAAAGACACACGATGAAAATTCCTAACTATCCCTATAATGTACCCATACCCCCACACCTAGATCATGTATTTTACTCGCTATAATAAAAGAGAATATGGGAAGGAAGGATAAAACTTGGTGGGTTTCATTGGTAGGATTCTTCTTGAACTTGGAGTTCCTCCATCGAGGACTCTGAAATGGATTCATGAAAGTGATTAATCCTCTACCCATTAATAGTGAAGGTTTTCTTCATTTCTTTATTTTGTATCTGAATGACACCAAATGGATAAAAATTAGAAAAGGTGTATGGGCCAAACTAGTTGGAATGAAGCTTACCTGGATGCAACTTAGGCCTTTCATTGTAATGGAGGACCTTCTGCCCAATGTGGAACTGATGATGAAGGATGAGGTAGGCGTGGGAAACCTTGGTTATCTCCATATAAATTCAGTAGTTCTCATATGAATCTCTTCTCATTTCCTATATCTCCTGAAAAATACAACCAAATCAGTTATTAGCGGTGTTTTATTAGAAGTGTCTTATGAAATAGTTGCTAATTTTTTTTTAGAATATAACGGTGTTTTTTAAAAAACCACAGCTAAATCCATTTTTTAACACCAAAACTTCTACCCCCCAGGCCTGAGACCCACAGACCCCCTCTTCTCCAACCCTGTGAAACCCTCATGCCAACTCCCCTTATCCCCCTCGACGTCATCCCCTCTCTCACCCTCTCCATCAGCTCCCCTTATCCCCCTCTTCACCGGCACCTTTCTCACCCTCACTACCATCTCCCCTTTTCCCCCTCATTGTTGGCCCCTATCTCCCTATTGTCATCGACCCTTATCCCCCTTGCTACTGGCCCCCCTTCTCCCCCTTTCCACTGGGCCCCTTATCCTGCGAGCTCCCCGAGCATGATCCCAAGGCATCGACCCCTCTCTCCCCCAAATGGTCAGCGTCTCTACTCCCTAGGCAAGGAAATTAAAAAGGATTTGTGTTGGGATTTGATCATACCGGGTTTCTTGTTATCTCAACACCATTATTCAATCCAGTGAGTTAGAATTTGATTATCCCATTCTTGGATTTTGAATTTAGTGGTTTAGTTAATTAATTTAAAGGTGTCTAGGGTTGTATTATGTTTTTAAAGACCCATTGGAGGTCTTATGGGATCTGGAGTATTGTTCCAGTCATCGATTGAGGTGGGTGGTTAGATTTATACATTTTAAAATATTAACTCTTGAAAGGTTCATGGAACTGAGTTTCGATACAATATTTTGATTGGAGTTTTTCTTATTAGTTATATTTTTCAAGATTCATAACAATCAAGTGTTTATCATTATTAGGAAATATTTTGGTGGAATGTCTTTCCAATATGATTAATGTGTTCTCTTTCATATTTTCTTTTAGTGGATGGAAGGGTTAATTTAGTGGGAATAAGATTAAGTGTAAAGGTATAAAAGGTAAATCAACTTGGGAACCTTCTCAATATTCATATGGAAAGTGCTAATTATAGTGCTTCTAGTGTGGAGAAGATGGGAATAGGATTTATATGTTCCAATATCCACCTCATTCATGTCATCATTATAGGATGGTGGGATATTTTATGAATTATTTTGACTAGATCTCATGGAAGAGTGGTGGTTGACATTAAAATCACATGATTGGATTAGTATGAAAATTTTGGGTACCAATATTGAATGAGTTAGTGTGTCAAAGTAGATTTTTGAGGATTCATTATAAATAGAATTAATATCATTATAAGAATATTTGGTAACACCTTTCTATTTTGTAGGAGGTAAAGGAGGTTGAGATTTATGTTTTTTAATCTATACTGAGAGGCACTATCCTTATCTCATACACTATTAGTTTTTTTGTGATTGAAATTGATGCATGAAATTATATTATATTTATATATCAAGTAAATCTTTTGGGGTTTCACATGAATTTTATTACTTTCATAATGGTTACTAATACTCCAATTTTTGAGAAATCTGAACTATTTTTCATGAGTATTTCCTAAAATATCATGATATATTATGTGGAAATCAATAAATATTTATTAAGGTTGTACCCTGAAATGGGTGAGATAATTAGGGTATTATAAAAATAATATTTATTCCATATATTTAAAATATTTTATTTGGGTTTCCCCTGGAGTATAAATTAGTTTATAATCATCCATTTGAAATACTTTTAACTCATAATTAATATATTTGTTTATAAATAAATGTTCCATTTTCTCATTTAAATCCTTTCAGACCATTAAAAACTAATAATCTAGAAATAAGATGCATCTTTAATTCATACCTAATGAATTTTGAAAACTACTTGAATTGTGTGTACTTAATTCCTAAAAAGGATGTAATCAACATAGAAAAAGAATTAACATCCACAAAACTTCCACAATCATGATATAGAAGTTCTGATTAACCCCACCTCTTTGAGAAAAAAGAATCTATAAATACAAATACAGCTTTGTGTTCCTGGATCATGGTTCATTATTTAGTTCATATAGAACTATCAATAATTGGAACACATAGTCCTTGTCCTCATTAATGAGAAAACTATGTGTTTACTCAATGTACACTTCCTATTCTAAAATATTATTGTGGAGTATGTACTTCACATACAACGGATAAACCTAAAACATGTTTTGATAATATATCTAAAATAAAAATCTTATAGCCTCATGTCATGATATATATGTGAAGTTCTCATTTAGATCAATTACATATATATGGGAATAACCTTTACACTACTATAGTTCTTTGTTTTTTATGAAATGTCAATCCTCCTTGAGTTTGTTTCAGAAAACTAATTTGGATCAGATCATTTTTAAGCTCTTTATCCCTAGAATAACTTTACAGATTATATTATTTTCGATCAGATCACATTTCACATTCATGTATTTGACACAACTCACATCATTAATAACTTCATCCAAAGTTTTTGATTTATTGAAGTTTATGAAAGATTCTTTCTACTAAGACATCATTCTATTAGTCTATATAGTGTATATATGTTCACTAACTATGTTATTCTAAATGACTTCATCCCTTTTTATCTTTCGTTTAAATAATTTTTTATCTATATTTTCATAATTTACAAAGTCCACTTATATGTCTTTGAAATCATGTTGAACTCCCCTTTTGTAACACAATTCATCTTCAAATTATTCATCATAGAATAAAATTTTTCATGTGGTATCTTTTTTCTGCTTAAATGATAAGAATTCCATGAAGTGTTATAATAATTCCAGTTGACTCTCAGTTGATGGTCCCTTGACCATATCGAAAAATGATGATCTATCTGTCACCCACACAATAGAATTTGATACCCTGACTTCTTCCCCCCTACACCATCTCTCACGCCCTCTGTTCACATTCCATCAGTAGATCAGTCGACGCCTCCCCATTCAACAGCCTCAACAGTGAGGGATTAGGCCGCCACTCATGGTTCTTCACGGGGATATTGGAGGGTGAAAATTATAGGTAAAAATTTTAATATGAATACATTTAATTCACTTTTTTATACTACTAACTTTGTTTTCATAAAACATGGAAACAATTCTACTATAGAGAAAAATATAAAAAAATTAGATGTCTAGAATCTGGAGGGACTAAAGATAGTTGTCCCATTTGACTGCTATGGGGTCCCTACAGATGACGATGCGGGATTATTTGGCCATATTCTTGGCTAACTTGCAGAGGATTCGATTACCCTTCTAATTACATATGAGGATTGGAGGAATATGCCTTTATATTGGAAAAATGAAGTTTTTGATTCACAGATAAAGGTAGTTTTAATACAGTGTGGTGTAATTGAATGTCATTATGTTATTAAATTCTAATATTTTTAAAATGAATCTATTTATACAGATGTTTTTTCAATTTCCCATTACTAATCTGATATCACGAAGGTGGAAATTGAAAATTTTGGGAAAGATATAGAAGTATTTTAAATGGATATTATGGAATGATTTCAATGACAGTTAGTCGAGAACCCAAAAACTATATGATAAGGTACCCAATGCAGTACCTAGAGAGCAATGGAAATTTTTTATTGATATCCATCGTGATGAGAAGCACATGATATTTAAATATATATTATTATATTGATCTCATTTTAACTTTATACATGCATATGAAAAGGAGATTACATTTTATATATTACTATTAAATTACATTTTATTTGTTTTAGGATGTTTCATGGAAGAATGCATCGAGTTTGGCTAAGAAAATCATCACTCACACTGTGAGGTCAAAGACATTTTCTAGAAGCTGATCGAATCTGGTAATTTTTTTATTAGTTTAAATATTTATAAGACAATACTACCTATTCAATGTATTAAATTTTTTATTTATCTTTATTTAATATAGTCATATAATTTTGGGAACTAAGCATCCAGAACAGAAGTGTGGTTGGATGTCTATAAAAAATTTGATGGGAGTTTTGTTAATGAGTCTTCCAAGGAAGTTGGGGTATGAATTAATTTTTCATTATAATAACTTATTATCAGTTATCACTATGTTAATATATAATAAATATAATATGAATGATATTTGATTTATAGGTAAAAATTAAAGAAATACGGGATGCCAATCTTGCATTGTCCTTCTCAGTCTCCCTGGATGACCAAGTTAGTAAAGTCCTTGGGAAGAAGCATCCTAATCAAGTGTGTGGGATGGGTTTGGGACCAGTACCATCTAAGATATTTTTTAGGCCATTAGTTATTAAAACTTCATATACTCCTGATTTTAGTCACTCCCTACCCCAAGATGCTCAAAAAGAGTTTTTTTCTATTCAAAGTAGAACTCAGAAATAGGGGACTCAGATATTCACTTTATTGAAATTGTTGGTTAATTTATATTAGAAGAAGACTAGATCTGTCCCCGATGATATTGCATTAATTACTGGTGGTGAGAAGGTAAATCACACAACTTTAAAATCATTTAATTCAAAAACATTAATTAATTTTATGCTTAAATATAAATATAAAACATTGTTTATTTTTCAATATAATTTTTTTTGTAGGTACCAGTAGCGGGAACTAGATATGAAGATGGAGAGGGTGATGAGTATACATCATCATCATCTAGTGATTTTTAGAGATAATTTTTTCATGTTTTAATTGTGGAGTAGAGTGAACCATGTCGAGTGCTCTGGTCTGTGTATTGTATATGTGTACTATGATTGTAAGATGGTGATACATTACTTATGTGTATATGTTGTCTACTTTGATTTATTTTTAATATGATTATGTTATGTTTCATTTTTTATATGATTATTTGCATTGTTTTTTTAGGGTTTTTCCTGGGCTGTAGATTCTGTAACTCATTTTTTTTGGTAATTTATCATATAACAGTGGTTTAAACCGCCGCTAAATAAAGGTTTTTTTATTCCATGATAGTTATAAATTCCACTATATTATGGTATATTTTTTTATAATGCTGTTAAAATCACCTCTAAATATGAAAAATGTTCATTTAGTGACAGCTTTCTCCATTTTATGAGCATCTATTTTGGTAAAAAAGCTTCAGTATTTGGCGGCAGTTTTTACCGACACTAACATCTCGGTATTTTTTTATCGTAAAACCTCCACTAAAACATATAAAACTACTGATAAATATACTTTCTATGATGATTTACAAAAAACCTATTGATAAATATAAGTAACAGTTGTGTGTTGGATGCTGATACCAATTTTAGAAGTGGTTTCAGAAAACTTTCGTAGAATAGTTTGGTAGAAATTTTAACCAGCACTACATAGAACTTTTCTAGTAGTTGAATCCATAACTACCTTTGAGAACCTACACCAGAAAAACTATAATTTTATTATTTAATAGCCTAGTAAGTTCAGTTCTCTATCTCAATAGGTAGGTGACAACTCTTTCCAAAAACTAGCTGATATGGTGACATGCCAATGGATGTTTTGAAAGCAGTACGGTAGGCCCATAATGAATCATCGAGTTTAAGACTCCAATATTTTCTATTAGGTTGAACCATTTTTTCAAGAATTTGTTTTACCTATCTATTAAACACCTTGTCTTAGACATTGGTCTATGGGTGATATGTAGTAGACACTAAATTCCCAACCCCATACCTATGAAAAAGTGATTTCATTGTTTGGTTATAGAGATGAGAACCCTGGTTACTAATGATGAACCTAGGTAATCCAAACCTATAGATAAATTGGTTTCTCAAATATTCCACAACTGCATTAGAATCATCATTTCTTGTGGCTCGTGCATCTCCCCATTTTGAAATATAATCCACTTCTAGATGAATGTCAAGGTTCCCAAATGAAATGGAGAATGAGCTCATAAATTCAATGCCCCAAACATCGAAAATGTCATGGAAGAGCAAAGGTTGTTGTGTCATTTCATTTATTTTAGATACATTCTCCATTATTTTAATTTTATTACAATGTTTAAAAAAATCATGGGCATTCCAAAATAATGTTGTTCAAAAGATACTAGAATCAAGGACCTTGTGAGAAGTTCGTTGGGAACCAAAGTGGCCCCCATAAGAAATAGTGTGGTAAACCTAAGGTCAAACTGAAACGTGTTATCGGGAACACAGTGACTGAGGACTTGATCACTACATGTGTGCCAAAAGTAGGGGTCATCCCAAATGTACCAACAGGACTCATTTTTTAGATGGTCATCCTAGTTTTTTTTGAAATTAGCGGGAATGCAAGATGTTATCAAATAATTTACAATTTCAGCATACCAATGAATAGCATCTTACACTCGGTATAGTTTCTCATCGGGAAACATGTCATTTATAGGAATAAGGGGGATGATTAAATGTATGAATATGGGGGAATCCTACTGATATGGTCAACCACCACATTCTCTACTCATTTTTTATCTCAAATTTCAAGATTTAATTCCTAAAATAGAAGCATCCAGTGAATGATATGTGGTTTGGCATTCAATTTATTAAGGAGATATTAGAGCACTTCATGGTCTGAGAACACAATGAATTTGGAACCTAAAAGGTATGACCTAAATTTATCCAATGCAAACACAATGTTAAGGAATTATTTTTTAGTTGTGTTGTAGTTGTCTTGGGATGGTTCCAAAGTACGTGGGGAATAGGCAATGACATGTAGATCTCGGTTGACCCTTTGTGATAAGACTACCCCAACTGCATAGTTTGAGGCGTCACACATGAGCTCGAATGGTAAATCTCACTGAGGTGATTGGATTACTGGGGGTGATGTGAGACTCCATTTTAATTTATTAAAATCATCCTCACAATCTTTATCAAAAATAAATTCATTTTTCTTTTTGGAGTAATCGGGAGAGGGGGTGCAATCTTACTAATGTCACGAATGAAACAACGGAAAATTACATCATGGCCTAGGAAATACCAAACATCCCACACATTTTGGGGGAATGTTAGGGAAGAAATGACATCCACTTTTGATTTATCTAATTGGATACCATTCCCCAAAATGGCATAACCTAGTATTATACCTTATCACGCCATGAAATGGAATTTCTCGTAATTTAATATGAGATTCTTTTCAATATAAAGATGTAGGATAGAACCTAAATTAATCAAAATTTCATCAAAGGAAGATCCATACATAGTGAAATCATCTATGAATACATCCATTTAATTCTCCAGGTAATCTGAAAAAATACTAACCATGCATCGCTTGGAAGAACCTAGAGCATTGCACAGACCAAATGGAATCCTTCTATATGAAAATTTGCCAAAGGGGAAAGTCAAGGTCATCTTTTCTTGATCCTTATAGGCAATATTGATTTGAAAATATCCAGAATACCCATCAAGGAAATAGTATTGGGACTTCCCTACTAGCCTCTATAGCATATGTTCAATGAATGAAAATAGGAAATGGTCTTTCCTAGTGTATAAGTTTAGTTGATGATAGTCTATGCAGACAAGCCAACTATTCTGTGAATGAGTTGGAACCAATTCATTGTTTTAATTTTCAATTAACGTAAGACCATTTTTTAGTAACTAATTGAACTAGAATGGTGCATTGGCTATTATAGATGGGTTAAATGATTATCGTATCCAATAATTTTTTTTACCTCCTTTTTGAAAACATTTAGGAGGTTTGGGTCCAATCATCGTTGTGCCTTCCTCACTAGTTTAGCCATGTCATTTAATGATATATGATATGTACAAATTTAAGATATAATTATAGGAATGTCAGAAAGTGTCCAACCCAAATCCTTTTTATACTTCCCTCAAAAGTTCAAGTAGTTTCAATTCATGCTTTGGAGGGAGATAGCTTGCAATAATGACAGGCAACTTGTTTCCATTCCCAAGATAGGAATATTTTAAATCTTGAGGCAGTTTTCTTAGTTCCAATTCAGATGGATTTTGGATTGATGGGATTTAATTTGATAGTGTGTGGTCAATGGTCTCATCTAACTACTCAATGGTAACATCCTCAGATAAGGAATGAGCTTTTACAAGCTTAGTAGTGTTATCGATGGTCACGGGATCATCGGTGTTCATGAAATCATTAGTTAACAAATATGCATGACACTTTTATAGACCGATGCAACATTCAATTCATGATTACTTAGCTAAAATTTCAATTAATGATGAAAACACAGAAATTGGATTAGGGGGATGAAAAAATATTTTTCAAGGGAAAGGATTAAATCTATATAATTAATAGAGAGAGAGAGAGCGAAATGTTCTTCTGAGGGGTGCTTCATGGAATCAAGGATGTTGAAGTTGACAATGTCACCACCAAACTCTATAGATAATGTACCTATATGGTCATTAATTATGGTTTTGGTAGTTTTCAGGAAAGGTATACCTAATATAAATGGGGCATGTCCATTCATCGTATCATCTTTCATTTTTAGTACATAAAAATCAGCAGGAAAAATTAAATTTTTATCCCTTACAAGAACATCCTATAAAATACCAGAGGGGAGTACGGTACTCTTCTTTTCTAGTAGAACCAAAATTCTTATGGTCTTCAATTCCCCAGCCTATAATGAAGAGTAAACAGAGTGAGGCTCTCCATTTATAGAGGCACCTAAATCAGGCATGGTAATGGAAAAGTAATACTCCCTTATGGTGCACGGAATCAAGAATGTTCCCAGATCATTGCATTTGGTGGGAATTGATGGTTGTATCAATTCTGAGACATTCCTCCCCATTCACACCTTCTCATCGCCGCAAAATTGCCTTCAGTGTGTACACATCTCCTTCAGAAACATAGTGTGTCTTGAAATTTGGTTCATAGAATCGATCAAGGGGATGTTAGCCTACACTTTTTTGAAAGTTTCCAAGATTTAATTATAGAGTTCAGTTTGTTTTTGTTTTCTTGGTTGGGTTTCCCTTTGGGGATATGGAAAAAATAAATGGTTGGGTTATGTGAATCATCAATAGACACACTCTTTCCTATGGAAGGGCTTCTTTTAGGACAAGGTTTTTCAACATTTGGAATAATTTCAATAGTTGGGATGGTGTTTTCCTCAGGAGGGGATGACTATAAAGTAGGGTTCATTTGGATTTTAAGTTGATTTTCACAACTCAGGGTGATGGATTTGACATTTCCCTTATCCCAAGAGTTGACTAGTGGTTGAGAGGTTAGTTTACCCAACCCATAACTTTGGATTTCCCCCACTGAGTTGGATAGTTAGCCGAATTGGTTTTTTAGGTATTGTATGGAAGCTTTGGTGGTTTGTTGGAATTTCATATTATTGGATGCCATTTATTTAATCATGTCTTCTAGGCTAGGCTCAGGTTTTGGAGGGGGTTTTTGAAAATGCCTTTGTTGTGGTTGAGGATTCTTGAGTGGTGGTGGATGACTACTCTACCCTGGTTAGTTACATGGTTGTTTTGGTGGGTTTGAATACCCACCTTCCTATAGTCTTGGTTGTCTTTCCACCCAGGGTTGGATGGATACTAAAGTTCTTTCCTAAAGGGTTGGTTAAATGGGCATCCTAGGAATATTTCCTCACAACTCTCAGATGTTTCTCTCAGTTGTGGGAATCGGTCAGAATAGTGGGTGTGAGAAGAACCTATTCCATAGTGGATGGAAGGAGGAGATTGGGATTTCCCTTGGGAAATAGAATGTTGTTGAAAAACATTACTTATCTCTTCAAACTTCATGTCCACCTTCTTCTATAATTTGGTTGATTGAACCTCATGGACACCTCGAATGGGTATATTGGACCTTGAACCAAATTGTTTAGTTTTTTGCACCGTGTTCTCAATTAGGGTCCTTGTAGAAATTAGAATTTTATCAACTATTTCACCACCTGTAGAAATATCAATCATATTTCAATCAATAGGAATTAAACCTTCATAAAAATACTTTATTAAAAGTTGATCACTTATTTAGTGGTGTGGGAACTTGAACAAATCCTTTTAAGTCTTTCCCAGTATTCATGAAGTGTTTCTCCTTGTTATTTCATTATAGTATATATTTCTTTAATTATAGTTTCAGTTTTAGAGGTTGGGAATTATTTTTCCTAAAAAAGGTGTATCATGTCCTCCCATCCTCTAATTGGTGAATTAACATAGTAAATCCAATCTTTTGAAATATATTCTTATGAAAAAGGGAATGCCTTGAGATTTAATTATTCTTCATCCAAATTATTAGGTTTTAGGGTTAAACACACAGTGTGAAATTAATTTAAATTCTTATGTGGGTCTTCTCTAGCTAGTCCATGGAATCTTGGTAATAAATGAATTAAACTAGATTTAAGTTCAAAATTGGGAGCCTCTCCTTGCATTTGAATATATGTGGGTTAGAAATTAATATCAGGGGGTGTTATTTATTTTAGTGTTCTATTATTTTCATCCATGTTATATAAGTTTATTTCATTTTTTATGTTGGTTCCAGAAGAAGAAGAAGCATCAAGAAGAGTTTCAAGATGCGATGTTTCCTCCTTCAAAGGGTTGTATTGTGTGTCACTATGTCTATGACATAGGATCCTCTTCGGTTTGGATTCAAAAAGAGGTAAATATCCTGGATTATAACGTGTCATGTACTGAACCTACATAAGAGTAATATTTTATAAATCAACTAAAAATTTAATGAAGTAAAGAAGAAATGAAATATTTACAAAAATCAACAATATCTTCATCAAAAAACACACTAAAAACAAAAGTGATCCCCAACAACAACGGCAAGATTTGAACACGTTTTCATGACACATCAAATTGATTATGTTTTTAGAGTTGATTTATATTCTATTTCAGACCCTAGGTTGTCTCTCAAGGAGCTTTTATAGGTTTAGAGTATGCATTTTTAATACAAAGTACTAAAAATATGGGTGGTTTAGAAAATGGTTTTAAGAAAATAACATAATTTAAAGAGTTTACTAGTTGATAACTAATGGTGGTGTTTTAATAATTATGAGAGAAATAGGTCATTTCAAGTTCACTAAGCATATTGTATAGTTCATTATTCTAAAAAATTAATATATTTTAACGTAATTTTTTGTTGAGAGCTGTCAAGATGTTGATTCCCCTCTTGCCTCTTAAAATGATGCACAAAGAAGAAAACCTTGACACAAAAATCAGGATTTCAAGGTTTGGACCTCAAGAATAGAACAAGGGTTACCAAATAATACTGAAATATCATGATTTTTTGTGAGAAAAAAGGACTCTTATGTAGTCCAATTAGAACAACCCAAGATCCCCACTCTAAATCTCTATCCAATCAATGTTGAGATAAAAAAGTGTTACACTCAATTATAACAAAAGAAAGGTATTCAGAGGACAATAACATAAAAATTAAAGATAAGTAAAATATTTAACACACAAATTACACTAAACCAGTGGAAGAATAAGTGACATAACTCACTCTCAAGTATGTGTAGCTCCCTTGAAATGATCATCCACTATTTAACCCTCCATCGAGAGGAGGAGGAGGCTCGGGTGGAACTTTACCTTCATCCTTGATCCCACTATGGAGATAGGGGACACAAGAAAATATTAGACGAATAGAGGAATCATTTGGGTCTCCAAAATACCAGATCTTTTCCTCTAGGCCAAACTTTCAAATGGGAATCCCATGGTACCATTTTATAAGAAAATTGGAAGGTGATTTTGAGCCCCCAAATTTTGAGAAACCACTTGGACCATGGTTTTAGACCTCCAAAAAGTATTATATATCTTTTAATAAAATTAAAAAATTGTATCCCATCCTCCTTAATATCTCCACTAAAAATTTGGCACCATTTTGAAAACTAAAACTCAAGATATTGACAGAATACAGCACACCTCTTTTAACTTCATGAAAATTTGGTGTCTTGGATAAATCAGTCTGGATGGGCCACCAGATGGTATAATTTGTATTTAATTACTTCATAAAATTTTTATCCCACTAAATTTTGGACCATCCCATAAATTATAATCCCATTTGGATGCACGGTTTAGTATAAATGTGTGGTTGAGTCCACTAGTGTGCTTGGATCCTACGCAGTTTGGCCCATTTTTCTTGAAATTTGTCTTGGTCCCTACAAATCTCCTCCACCTACAATGAAATTATCAAAATAAGTAACATTTATGTTTTTTAACAGTTTTAAAAGGAAAATAAATCAATAAAAATTTATATAATGTTTTTTATTATTTTTAAAATTTTCAACACAAAACTAGCTTCGCACAGTGGTGTAAGGGTAAAAATAAAGCAGTGAATCGCATTGCAATCAACTATATCCATGGTCCCATAATAGAAAAAAGATAATGGTTACATGAATACAAAATTACATATTAAATAATATACTCTAAAAAATATCCAAAAACATATATCATCACAAATATATAATCATATGTTTACATAAATGGTATATATTTAAAATATTTAATAAATTGAATCAATCTAGAGATCATAATTTAACACATGTATTGGATGTCAAGATATGTCCTAAGCATCCTGATAAACTAATTACTCAGTTAATGAAAACAAGTTTCCTCAATCCAATGCTTTCCACATAGGGGTTTTAAATCACTTGGTCTCAATATAACTAAACACTACCACTCTAGCCTCCAAAGTCTCACCTGATCTAGCCCTTAGGTCTATGCTGACACCCAAAGATGTACCTAACTATTTCTCTAATCACCCTCTAAATAGGGATTATACTAAGGTAATCGATCTAGTCTGGAAATATTTATTCACCTCAATCCCATCAAAACTAGTCCAAGGGTTCAAAGGTATCTCACGATTGTATAAATAAAAATGCTTCTGGTTAACCCAATTTACAACTTATCCATACTCATTGGATTTATGGGGACCTATTAGATCTACTACTTTCACAACATAAATTATTCAGTGCACTTCATGGGGTTCATTTATAACAAGTTGAATGGTTATAATTATAAACTTGATCATCATCAGTTATGATGTTTGGTAAGTGTTAAATGGGTCATATGGGTCCAAGAAACCTAACTCATATAATTTATAGATAGTTTACCTTCAATATAGACATTAAATTTAAAAATTTAATAAATAGTTCATTAAATTATAGAAGGAAAACCATCGTCATGGTGAGACCAAATATCACATGCATACAATAAAATTCATAAACCAAATAGAAATTATCAATGGACCACAAACCTCATTTATGAAACCATTTCCTATTTTATTAGTCACCTGAGAACTCTATCCCAAGTTTGTCTAAGTCCATTAAATCATCTCTAACCATTATAAGAACATATCAAAAACCAAGGTATCCAAAATAATTAATTATAAAACATTATATCTAATTTAAATAATTTACAATTTAATTTTCCATTTAATTTAATTAGTAATAAATCACCAAATACTCACTCAGTGCTCTTGTTTCATCAAAACTATAACCAAAAAAACCCAAAATGACCCCAATTATCTCTCAGTATCATCCTATGACAAATCCCTAACACTAAAAAATGATTCAATCGCCCATAAAATTCAATTGAGTTAAAATCCCTATAAAATTTCATAGGGCATCACACCCCAACTAAAATCACATACAATGTTATGTAATCATCCCCCCTAGACATTCTCTATCCCATTATTATGAAATATTAAACAAGTAGAGTGATTTCTACCACAATCTAGTTAGAATCATCCAAAAACACTAAATAAAATCTACCAAATCATCCAGCTGCAATGGGAACCAAAAAAATATGAAGAAAATAGTGATCATTACTTGAATCTATCATGAAATTGAACCCAGAATCACCCTGGACTGAGGTGAAATGTGGGAGGAAGGATATAGGGAACATTTGGTTGAATTTATCTTCTCATGTATCCTCTACCTCTTAAATCCTGAGGGTCCACAACCAGTAAACTAAAGGTATTCCCCTACCAAAAAATACCTATTAGATCCCACCGACTCATGGTTGTGACTCACAAGCCCACTGGTGGCCTACTAACGTGATAATACTCCCTATTAGTGTTCTCGTAAATTTTCCAACCCACCAGTTTGCTAGTAGAATCCTAAGGCCTAACTGGTGGATTTTGTTAAGAAGTTTAGTTACCCTAAACCTCCTCTTATGCTCATTAGAGAATCTATGTTACCACGAGAGCCTCATTCCATGCCTAAAACCATATGTTTTAGATGTTATAACCTTCATAACTCAAATATGAATCCCAATTCATAAAATGCCACAAAAATGAGAAAAATTCAAATTCATATTATACTTTAATAAACATACTAACACAATGGATTAAAATATAAAGGAATGAAAAATTAAAAATATGATTGGTATATGGTCATTGGATATATATATAAAAAATAGTTATTTATTTATGACCATTGGGAATGAATTTATCTAATGAGTATATTGAAAATGTACTAAAGGGAACATAATACTTTTATAGAAATGAATAATTTATTTTAAAACATATATTTATCATTAATAATAAGTAATTAAATATTATAACAATGCTATTAAAAGATAATAAATCAAAATATAATCATTCTTTTTAAAGAAAATGTTTTCATTCATGAAAATTTTCATTTATAATGTAATGTATTTTTTATTTATAAATTAAATTTCCTATATTTAAAAAAAATTATATAAAATGGATCTCGTTAAAGGAATAAAGACATTATAATTTAGTAAGAGTTTTAATTACATTTTTTTGAGAAAAACTAATTTACCAGGGTGGATAGTGAATTTTATTAGTAAATAATAAAAATGATAAAATATAGTATATATTGAAAATAATGTAATATATGTATGTATAAACACATGTAAATAATTAATTTAATCTCATAAACCCATTATTTTTCACTTATGGCCCACTTTTAATGTTAAAATGACCTTCTTTAAAAGTAACCCACCTCTACCGATTCCCAAACACTAATATCCTTATGTTTTATCTTAAATTACTACCAAAATTTTCTCTATTTGAGTTCTATATCACTTTAGATAGATTCTAGTTAGAATAAGGCATACAAAATCCTTCATTGTAAATTATTTCATACCAATAAGGAGTTATTCTATCAAATTAAATTACTAGATTTTTCAATCTTTTTAAAATATGTTCGGTTGGACCCAAACCAATGTCTGGTGTTATATATTTTTTCAATAATAGTTTCATACTATATGGATAGAGTATTAGTAGAAGATAAAGTAATAGTTTGAGGTTGTGTAGCCTATGAGGACATTGTGTAGTGGAATGAAACCCAAACTAAATGTATAAAGAATATTTTATATATGGTGTCTTGAGTTGAATAATAAGGTAGAAAATAAAATAGAGTATATGAATATGGGAAGTCAAAATAATATTGTATACATAATTATAAAATCCTATAATCTAGATGATGATTGATTATTTACAATTGTTTTCAAAATTATTGGTCTTAAAATCTGTGCAAAATGTGGTTTTTTCATGCCAGTCCTTATGGATCGCAAAATCATGTAAGATCAATATAATAACACGGGGAAGGTTATATGAACCACATATCATATTATGGTCATGAAAATCATGTGAGTAAACATATATTGTTGGAGATGGTGATTTTTTGAGATCATGATATTTTTTTATTTGCTGAGTTAGCTGATGGTGGGTTTTTGTGAAATGATTCACATGGCCTGGGTATGTAAGACGACTCATGTGATTGAAGTATTTCCCTTAAGAAGATGTGTGTATGTCTTATAGGTAAATGAAATGAAAATGTGGCCTCATTTATTGAACATTAATTCCATGAAAATACAATATAAATATACCACTACTAATATCATTTGGAGAGCCTCATAATGATTAATACATTTTATCTCTATGATAATTTTTTGGGAAGGTGATGTTAAATAAGACAAGGTCACATGATCAAAGTTACACAATAGGGTTATGTGATCAGTGTCATTGATATAGTTTGTGTATGAGATTCTATGAAATGAATAGGTTGAGTTGAATTTTGATCTTTCAATTATTTCTATGGAGCTGTATAGGATTTAAATTTTCTTCGAAGATAATTTCAAAGTACAGATTAGAAAAGTGAATGGGATCATATCAATGGGTTCCCATGATAGGTGTTATGTGCAGTGCTAAAGATGATCGATTCATGTTAATAATGTTATGCTCTCAGGGTAATTTGTTTAGCATTTCACTATGGGGTTATGAGATCTTTATTATGAAGTGAATAGTGTATGGTGTAGTTACTTTATATAAGGTATATTAGGGGTGGTATTTTCACATGAATCAATCCAATTGGCATTTAGGATATCAGATACCACATCTGAGTGAAGTATTTAATGAAGAATATAGAGTATACATTGTTATATCTATCCATTGAAGATGGAAGAGGTAAATATAAAAATTCTAGTGCATAATTATCATCATTAGTAAAATTTGTGTTGTTGTGATAGTTTTGTGGAATACAATGAATTAACTCTCTCATTTAGGATTTAATCTCATATAACATTGAGAAATAATATCACCGTAGAGGTAAGAGATGCATAGAACAAAACGTGATGTTCTAATGTATGTTGAATCTCTTTCTAGATAAAGATTTACCATCATGCTCTTCATATATTAAAGATTTCTATACATCTATAATCTATGGGAGATACACCACTAAAGTAGTGTGGGGAAGTGAAGAAGAGGAAATGTGGATTGGGTAATGACTTATTGATACATAAAAATTTAAATGTTGTGACCCTGTCATGGAGTGACCATGATGAAACATTTGTATCCATATAACTAATGAATATTAGTATATTTTCTAGAAACAACATATCATTAGTGTGTGCTCCTTCTACATATCCATTTGTGGTGAAGTGAGTAAAATCTTTGTGTTTTTTGTTTTCTTTACATTCCTATATATTTGTGTTTTTTTCTGAATATAATTACAAGAATAAAAAATTGTACATAGTTCCTTCCAAAATGGGGATAATATATAAAAATAATTATAAAAAGATAAAAAAACATTTTATTTTAAAATCACCTTAATTAATCTCCCCCCACCCCTCGGGGTGTCTCTAATTACAAAAACATCTCATATCCACATTTTATAAATCCTATCAACGACTTTTATTATGTATTGTTACCATAATTATGATTTTTGGAAAATAATATTAAATCCATATAAATTCATACTCTTACTCATCTATTGTTATAGTAGGTTCTTGTTTTAGTTAATTAAATCACATATATGAATGATTATATTCTATATTAACCATTTACATCATGTAATATTATCAAAAAATATTGGTAAAACATGATCATTGTGAATATTTTTTTATGATTATTGTTTTTTAAGGGTGACACTAAAATTAATAATCATTATGAAGGAACTAGTTATTTTTTGGAATGTTTCCTGAAATGTGCATGATGTTAATTCCATTCCTACATCCTATACCCATACCTTCCATAAAATAAACATGGAAATATAAAAAAACTTTTAATACTATGATTTACTACTTTAAATAATATATTAATTATGAACTCAATAAAATAGAATTATAATCTAAACCACCTTACCAAAACAAGCATCATATAATCGAAGCTACTAACATATCATTATTAAAACAAACTAAAACATACTAATTTATATGCAATAAGTGGGTATAAATTATTAATATTATAGTTATTAAATATAAATAATGTTATTAAATATAATATTAATAAATATATGTCGATTATACAAGAGTCTGTGGCATATTTCTTGGATTTCAGAGTAATGGTGATAGTTTATCTATTAATTTGTCTTCTTAATTGATATTTTCTATGTATAAATTTACATGGGAGTATTTTTATTTTTATTCCATATAAAATTCCATTAATTTTATCCTCCTATAGTTAAATTTTTTGTTTACAAGTATTCTTAACACTCCCTCTCTCATTGGTTTATGATTTACCTCAAATGATGTTTGAAGGGGATTCGTTTAATCACATTTTTGTAGTAATTTTTCTATTTTATGTTTATATTCATTATATTTTCTCATTGATATAACAAATTTCATTTTCTTTATTTCATTGATATATTAAGGTCTCTTTCTATAGTCTTTTAAATATATAAGATTTTAGGAAAAGAATTTGTTTATCTCACTTTCATTATATTTTCTGCTCATTTTCTTTTGCTCTTCATTTTTCTATTTTCATTATAAATATTCTTTTTTAAGATTTAAATATGTTTCAAAAAAAATTACTTTAGAATTATTTTTTAATCCATTTATTTAGAAATTATTATTTTACAGAAGTTACCAAAATATAAGTGATATTTATGCTTACTTTTTAAAAACATTTCTAACCTTCTTCTAAATGATTTTTCATATATGTAAATATATGTTAATCTTTCCCATGTTTTAATAGGGATATATTTTAATGGAATGAACCATTATTTTTATTTTGATGGATTTTTTTCTTATCAAAATTATTATGTGACCCATTTTATTTTCATAGGATAATTATGTTTTGTCATCAATGATCTGTTTCAGGATCATGTGGAATACATATGTTTGGTTTTTCATTATGTAACGAGTGGAATTGGAATTATATATCTCTATGATGAATTGGGTAAAACATAAATCCCATTATATTTTATAATATAGTATATGGGATGTTATATTATTCCACTATATTATGGAAAATGTTTTCACACTTAGGGATAATGCTCATAGAAGTGAGACTTAATGTAATTAATTATTTTATATACTTAAGTATGTGCCACATTTATATGTTATGACTTGGAATTATGTTATGATTAATCCCATGTTTATGGTTCTTTATCTTAGGATAAGGATTTTATGATTATATTTTCATACCACAATATCATTTTATGTGTACTCACTTGTGTTTTTTATTATGACCACCTTTTTTGAATTGATTGATTTCACTTATGTTTAACTATTTAGTAGGTGTTTGATATCACTATTTTATTATGTTTATATAACCAAGTTAATAAATAAGAGTATTATTTTTTATATGTCTATAAGTAATTAAAGTTTGAATTATTTTTGGAAGAATTTTGCATTGTGTTGTAAAATAAGAAGTTTGGGTACTTAATATCTAATGAAATGAAACCTTTGGGTTCATGGGGTGTCATTTATTATGATTTGTGATGGATAATCATGTATAATTTTTTATTATATATAAATTTTATTATTTTTTTACCTTATTGTAACTCTAAAAACATCATATATGAAAAAATATACTGAATTTAGGCTATAAATATAAGAGTCAATTTATGTACCATATAGTATATGTTAATAATGATAATATGTGCTATACTTGGGGTGATGGGATATATTGATGTTAATGATGGGGTGATATAGTGATACATTCCTCATATATATACTAGGACTAAGTTTAGTTTATCATTTTTTAGCAATGCACGTTATATGACAATATTAAGCGGTTCAGAATGTGGAGGTTTAGAAAGCACATGTGGCTGTGAATCAATGGGTGGACTCATAAAATCTTAGACTCAAGAAGAAGCATAATATTTTTTATATACATTAGGAAATTTCTTCTATTTAGGAGTTTTATGTGAGGTTTATTCAACCAAAGTGTTATTATCCTAATTTTATATGTAATGAGAAGTTAAGATCTCGTCATTTTTATAGTATTTTGAGGCCCAATATCTAGGGGTAGTTATGAATCATTTCTATATGTTCCTTCGTAGAAAAATTCAAAACATCAAATATAAAAGATAATTTTTTCACCGATATGGGATATTTATAAGAGAGTACTTAATTGGGAATTTATTAGAGTTGAGCTAGAGGTTAAGGCTCTTGATATTGAAAGTAATAAATATTTAGGTGAGGTTATAGGAGTAAAGTCTCTATGTGATATCATTTCTCTTGTATTGATAGTATATATCCATCGGGTGGATCTTGAGGTTTTAATGTTTCTCTTATGGTTTTTTGATCCATTACAATAATTTTTGATAGATTTTTAGGGTATCCATAGGTTTCATGAAAAGATTTTTAATGCTGGTAGACCACTCTATATGTTTCTTCAGCATTATCGATGGTTGTTTCTGCAACAGTATGTAGATAGAGGTCTATTGGGACCATAAATGTAGGTTAGTTTTGTAAGAGGACATCATGGGAGAGATCATCATCCTTGGGATTAAGATATTAAAAGAGAGGAGGTAGAGACTAGTAGCATGGATGATGGGACAGAGGATAAGTATGCAAATCATAACTCCTAGAAGTATACTTTCAAGAACTGGATAGATTAGATGTATTTTGAAATATGCTTTGAATTTGCTCAAATCTTACTTCTATTTCAATTGATACTTCCACTTTGCATTTATTAATCACAAATAAATTTGAATATTGATTAAAACATCTTGTAGAGAGGTTTAAAGAACTGCATTAATTAACTATTCAAGTGGAAATTTAGTTGATGTGGATCAATGTGCATTGTTTTGAGCAGGATCTGGGATGAGATAATTTTTTATGGAAATTAATCTTATTACTGATACAACCATATAACATTATCCTTGGTATGGATTAGTTGTAATCAATGCAGTCTTATTCCTATTATTATTGACTAATTGTGATTTTCTCTAACTTAAATGTTGATCATGTAGTGTTTAATAGAGAAATAGTTTTATATCCAGGCTATAGTTACATTAATTCTTGGAGGGTTACATATCATTTTTTTACCTTAATTTTTTGGTAATTTTATGTAAAGATAGAAAATTTTACATAAGTTATAATGGATAATGATAATGAATTTCCTAAATAAGTTTAGAGATTACCTATGAGGTCAGATATTTATTTTTTAATTAACTCTTCTTTAGGGGTTTCACCTATTGTTTTGGCAGCATATAATATAGTTCCAAAAAATCTTAAAGAGTTAAAAATTCATATTAATTAGTTATTACAATGTGGATTTATTCACAATATTTTATCACCAAAATATTATAAAATTTTTATTACAAATAAGGGGGTGATTACTTGAGTTTTTGTATATGTTAAGAGTAGTTAATCCAATTTTAATAAGGAATATTTATTTTATTCCTAGAAAAGATGACTTTTTGACCAATTAAAAGGTCTTAGTTGGTTCTCTAATATTGATTTATGGTCTGGATTTATCTAAATGAGCATTAATGATGAATATATCCCTAAAATAGATTTTTATTTTTTATAGATATTTCAAATTTATGGGAAAAATTGTAGTTAAGAATGTTTAATTGTGTTTATGGAGCTACTAAATTGGATATTTCAACCCTATAATTTTTTTTTATCATCATTGATGATATTTCAGCTGACTTGAATATAGTAGAATATTATGTAGAGTATCTTAGGATCGTGTTAGAATTTATTAATGAGTGTTGGTGGTGTGGGAATATAAAAAAGTGTCCATTATGGACACATGAAGTGGTTCATGTTATTTCATAGCATGGTGATGTGGTGGACCTAGTATAGATTGATCATTTTTTTACAATCCACTAAAAATGTTTTTAAGGGAGTATTTTCTTAGACATGGTCAGTTATTATAGGAGGTTTTTACCTATTTTTCAATTGTTTCCAAGTCCATTATCTTATTTGACAAATAAAATTGATTTTTCTTCTTGGAAAAATAAGTTTTGGGAAATTTTAAATAGTTTAAAAGATAAATTTATTAGTTCTCATGTTATTTTATTACTAAAAGTAGTAATTATTAATGGGATGTATTATGGTCTACCACATTAGGGATGTGAATATTTTTTAATGAAATAAAGGGTAGTTGGTTTCTATAGTTTTAGATCGTTATGTACTCATAAATATAACTATGAAACACATAATTTATAGCTTGTAGTGATGGTGTTTTAATTTATGTTTTGGAGGAATTGTTTTCATTAAGAATATTTTATAGTTTATATAGATCGTAATATCTTGAGATATATTTTTTTATAAGTATATGAATTTTTTATAGAGAATGTTGGAGGAAATGTTTCAAAATTATGACTTGAGACCACATATACTGCTGAAAATGGTAATTTGGTGTTAGATTATTTCATACATAATTCTTTTGATGATATTTCTTGTTGGGAAAGAGAGGAAAAAATCTGATAGATTTGTTGGATCTCTTAACCTTTAATATTATGATGACGATGAGTATGAATGTATTTATTCAATAAGGGTGGAATCATCATTGGTGTGGCCAGCAGAAGAGTCTCTACTTGGAGATAATGATGTAGAGTATCATGGAGATTAAATAGTGGTTAGTGGGGATTTTTTTATATTATTATGAATGAAGAATAATGGGTGGTGGTTAATGGGAAGATATTTTTTGATCAAAGTAAATGGGGAGTGGTTTATCATGAATTTTAGAGTTCATATTTGTTGATACATTCCATTAACATAAATACATATCATGCTTTAAAGATAGAGTTTTGGTTGTGTTGGATAATGAATGTGGTGACTAAGTTCATTCCTTAATATCTTGTGTGCATATAGGTGAAATTAAAACATCTTGATCTGGGATGTTTTTTTACAGATTCCTCATTGGATGAGGGAATAAACTTCAATGAATATTAACATTAGATTAATTAACCCACATTATCTAAGGATTTTTTTTATTTTGGATATCCAAGATTAATTTATATAGTTATAAAATTTATTATCAAAAAAAGAATAAATCCTAGGGAATATTCTAGTGTAGCGACTCGGGTTTTGGCCCTGTCAGAATTTGAAATATTTCTATGAATAATTACAGAGCTATGCGCGAATACGGAGTGCGATTTCGAGGCCCGGTGTGCCCAGAATTAATTTTATAAAAACATTAAGTATTTTTATACTATGAACATAGAGGGGGTGTGTTATCTCCTAAAAGGTAGCTTAGAATAGGAATCTGAGGGTGTGGTTGCGTCCGGAACGTGTTGTTAACCCTAGGAGAGGTGTAAGTTTTGCGGGCGCGGGCCTGGGGTGGAAAATGGTTTCGAGGGTATTTTCGTAAATAAATGAATTAATTTATTTATGGATGTCACCTTGAATAACTCCTGAAAGGAGTCTCAAATCAAAAATATGATCCCTCTGTTGCGTTCAGAATGTCGTGCTTACCCTAAGGGCGACCTTACTTTTGTCTGCGTCGGGCGTCGGGTCCGACCCGAGACGTGCGCGAGAGTTAAGAGAGGATTTTGCTTTTTTTTTTTTTAAACTCATCTCCCCCCCCCCCCCCGTACGCGCAGAAGGAGTCCACCGCCTCCTATCCTCTCCTCCGACGACGACGAAAAAGCCGCAGAGGTGCTGCCGTCAGCCATTTTCGACGCAGATTGTTGGAAAATCGAGCTTCAGGGCATCGCCGGCATCGTTCAGCATTCGAAGCTTCGGCGTTTCACCCGCGAGGTAGGCGGTTTCAGTTTTATTTTGCCGATCCCATTTATGCTGCGTTTTTCTTCGATTTGTCATTGTAGCAGTGAAGATCGGGTCCCGAGGGTTGCGCAGATGCCTCCGGATCAAAAAACGGACCACCGGGGTGGTCCCGGTAGTCCGCGGAAGACTCGACAGCGCGGTGCCGGTGAATGGAGGCCGGCCACAGTGGGCCGGCGCGGCAGTGTGGCCGGCCGGACCGACCAGGTTGGACCGGTCCGGCCCAATCTCCTCTGGGGGTTCTTTAAACCCCCGGAGTTTGCGATCCAGGTGTCCGTTTTGCACGCCGTCTACGGCGACGTGACCTTGGGATCGATACGAACCTTTTGGGATAGGTTTGGGATTTTTTTTCAGGTTGGGTCCATGGCCCGAGGTCACGAGACTTTCAATAATAATAATATTTTAATTATTATTCAACTTTGACCAGTCATAACTCCTGCACAGAGTGTCCAAATGACGTATTGTTAGTGGTGTTGAGACCCTGATGGTACAGTGGACTTTCCAAGACAGTTTTTGGGTGCTGGGACCGAGTTTGGGGTGTAGCCCCCACGAGGACGGGTTTTGGGTGTTTATGAAGAAACGCAACTTTCTCACCAGGAGTCCGATTTTGGCGGATGAATAATCGATCTTGTTTGTTTTTCTAAGAGGATCGCAATGGTGTGATCCGTTCGATGTGTTTTGGGATCAAGGTGTGAGCCCCACCTAAGGTGGCTTCAATGAATAGTACATTTTTCACCGGTTGTCCGTTTCGGGCGAGTAAACAGCCTATCCTGCGTGTTTTTTCGCGTGGATCGCAATAGTGGCTTCATTATCGGCCTTGGAGGTGTGCAGGGTTGCGTTGTGGCGGGTCACTCGGGTTAGCGACGTTTGGACCAGCAGTGGTTGAGGGTACTCCCTTGGTTCGTTCCTACGAGGGTTCACGCGGTATCACAACCTTAGTATAGGTTTGTGATCCTCTCGATGGGATGTTTAATCTGTTAGAGTTGTGGCATCCCTCTGGTGGGCCCGGAGTGGGATCCTATAGCATCGTTTCCCTGGATCGGGTTCTTGGTATCGCTGTGACCGCTTATCCACGGGCGGCGATCCCCTATCTAGCAGGTTAACCCCGTAGGGTTTGTGGCATCATCAGGAATACAATCCTCTACGTGGTGGGTCGTTCTTAGTGGGGTTCTGGCATCGTCGGGTATACGATCCCCTACTCAGCATGTGGTTGTCAGTAGGGTTGTGGTATCTTTGGTTATACGATCCCCTACTCAGGGTGTGGTTTTTGTAGGGTTGTGGCATCATCAGTTCGATCCCCTACATCATGAGTTATACCAGATAGGGTTTCGGTATCATCGTGACCACCTTTATGTGGGTGATGATCCTCTATCTGAGTGGCGTGTTTCTGTCAAGCGCCAGATCAGGTTGTGGTATTCCCCAGCGGATCTTGGGAGTGATCTCCTATCTGTGAGATCTCCGTATACCGTTGTGGGTTATGGTATCCCCTAGAGGACCCTAGGAGCTATCCCCTATCTGAGGAGTTTGGTGGTTATGTTGTTTCAGAGAGGTTTCCTCAGTGATGACATCCGACGAGCGTGATCTCTCGGGTGAGCGTCTAAGATATTTTTGTGGGACCTGATGGAGTGTATCTCTCGGACAAGTGTCATATGGGATTATAGTGATTGTGGAGTGTGTTCTCATGGTTGTGAACAGTTACTGGTGATGAGGTCAGCACCTCATGTGGCTTGGTGCATGAGCTGAGTATATCTAGAATGTTCAAGGTGTATGTATGGGAATAAACCTGTCTTGAGCTAACTAGTTGTGTTTAGCCGAGGATGGTCACGAGATGGAGTTTCTCTCTTGTCTGGGTTCCCTCTGGCTGGGATGAGCG
The DNA here is from genome assembly GCA_963277665.1 of Viscum album. Taxonomy (NCBI): domain Eukaryota; kingdom Viridiplantae; phylum Streptophyta; class Magnoliopsida; order Santalales; family Viscaceae; genus Viscum; species Viscum album. The sequence goes on from OY728136.1 coordinate 1,480,490,992, forward strand.
GACTGTTTCCTTTCAGTTACTCTCTTTTATTTTGGGTTTTTGGGGCGCCTACTGAGTATTATTATACTCACCCCTACACGGACTTTTCCCGCACATGTTTGTGTCATGTGCAGACCACAGGCCTTTCGACGGGGTCCTAGGAGGACCCGGAACAGGTGAAGATTAGTGAGCAGGTTTAACTGGGGTGTTTACTAGAGATGTTTCGAGGAGCTTATCGGCGGGTGTTTTGGTAGCTTACCCCTTCCTCCTGAGTAGGTTGGACACTTTTGTAGTTTTCCTTTGGTGGGCCATGTTTTGCCCTTTTTGTACTGTTGTTTCACTCTGGTTTGGGATAGATGTATGCATGCATTTTCTTTTCAGTTTTATATATCTCTGCACTATTGCATGGAGGGGTATGTGGGTGTGTGTGTGTAGGTACCTTAGGCTAATGTCTCCCATGTGTGTGATAGCCTACTCGGTGCTAGACGCCAGCCTCTGGCCTATTGGAGGCAGGCTTGGAGAGTCGCAGCTCGAGCCCCTTTGGGTCGGGTCATGATAGAGTGGTATTAGAGGAGGTTCCACCTTTGGGATCTCATAGCATAGTTGTTCTAGCTGTGAGTTTGGTTTGGGTTTCATAGCGGCAGTGTTAGGATGTTTCGAGTTCAGATTTCAATCCAGGAACTCCAATGTTGGTGCGGCGGCCGATGTATCTATACACCAGAACTCTGATAACCTGCCTTTTGACTCAGGACATTCATACACTGGTCATAGGGGAAAAATGGTACGTGCATCATATAGGACTGGGTTTTGGGTTTTTCCTTGTCCTTGAGTCAGCTCTTTAGATATACTCTTTGATTGTGGTGTGTCTTGAATTTATTTCAGGATGCCTCCATGATGACAGCCAGCGAGGCTTCCGCAGCGGGATTTTGGTGATGATCTGCCCTGTGTATAGGTTGTGGACCAGGGCACAGGTTTTGAGGATGGACCTCCAGGTGTTCTGCTAGTTGAGCAACCACCTTTCGAGCCACTGGTTGTGTCGGCAGTGCAAAAATGAGGTTACGCGCAGGCTGAGTGCGCTGCACGATTTCCAGAGGCAATGACCTCTGAGGTTCTGGGGTGATCCAGACCCTCAGGCAGCTGATGACTGGCTCAAAGCAGTCACCTGTGTTTTTCTCCTGGTGAGGACACCCCCAGATCAGATGGTGGTCCTAGCGGCGAGTCTTCTGCATGGTTCGGCTGGGCGATGGTGGAGTTTGGTGACGCAGTCCCATGACGAGGAGACGCTCATGTGGGCTGAGTTTGAGCAGCTCTTCAGGGAAGAGTTCTATCTCATGGCGCTGAGGTTAGTGCGGATCCAGGAGCTTCTACAGCTTTGTTAGGAGGGCATAACTGTGTCGGAGTACTCAGCGAGGTTTACAGACCAGTCGCACTACTCCCTAGATATGGTTCGAGACCCGTTCTTTAGAACTCGGACCTTCAAGCAAGGCCTACCCAGGGACATCTGGGTAGGTGTGATTTCTTTGTGTCTGCCCACCTATGCTGGAGTGTTAGAGCGAGCATTGGTGGTGGAGAGCTTTCTGGATGAGAAGATCCTACCTGTTAGTCCTGGGAATGCGGGAGTTGAGGCTTCGTCAGTCGGATCGGCATTTGGTAGCCGAAGATATACTCAAGGGTCCGGACGTGGCCGACGTTTTAGGAGGCGACCCTAGGATGGAGGATCTCAGGTTCAGGTATCACATGGCTCACAGGCCAGTTTTGGTCAGCCGCAGGAGAGGCGGTGTAACGCTTGCGATGGTCGGGCACATCTTGCTAGAGATTTCCCGACCCGTCGTGCTGCTGAGAGGGAGCCAGTCGATAGACCGCCTTGGCAGAGGCAGCATCTCGAGCAAGGAGGTCCGTAGGGAGGCATACGTGGCGACGAAGATAGTACAGTAGCAGGAGGTGGTAGGCGGTATCAGTTTCCACCACCCCCACCCCTAGGTGGTCCACGCCAAGCTTAGGGAGCTAGTGGCCGTGGGCAAGGACAGCTGCATTCCCTAGGGGCTGTTGACCCAAAGGCTCCACGGATGGATATAGGCACGCCTTGTGTTCTTTCTACTTTCTATAGTATTTTGATAGACACTGTTTAGCGGTACTCTTCCCTTTTCATTGCTTGCTCGATTTTTTGTTCAGGGCATTTGTAAGACCCTGTGTGGGTGTTGTTCGACGTGCTTCGAATGCATGAGGAAGAGGGATCTTTGCCCCCACCGAGAAGCATTTTTGTGACATGATTAAAACTGTGTGGGAAAGTCAGTGCCGCCCAAATCGAATAATGTTGAGTTGTGGTGGATGAGTCTCTCTAACTTATGTGTTTGGGAATGGGTGTTTGTTGGTGTACTCGCTGGCGTGCGAGACCCAATTGAGAGTCCAGTCGCTTTCCTTGTACTTATGGATTTTTGAGGATGAAAAGTTATAAGGGGGGGATGTAGCGACTCGGTTTTTGGCCCTTTCATACTTTGGAATATTTCTATGAATAATTCCAGAGCTAGGCGCAAAGAGGGCGTGCGATTCTGAGTTCCGGTGTGCCCGGAATCAATTTTATAAAAATATTAAGTATTTTTATACTATGCACGTGGTGGGGGTCTCTTATCTCCTAAATGAAAGCTCAGAACAGGAATATGAGGGTTTGGTTGCGTCCAGAACGTGTCGTTTACCCTAGAAGGGGTGTAAGTTTCGCGGGCGCGGGCCTGCGGTGGAAAATGGTTTCGAGGGTGTTTTCGTAAATAAATGAATTAATTTATTTATGGACGTCGCCTTGAATAACTCCTGGATAGAGTCTCGGATCAAAAATATGAGCATGCCGTTGTGTTCAGAAAACTGTTTTTACCTTAGGGGCGACCTTACTTTTGTCTGCGTCGGATCCGAGCCGAGACGTGCGCGGGAGTTAAAGGAGGATTTTGTTTTTTAAAAATAATAATAATAAAACCCCATCTTCCCCCCCCCCTTGTATGCGCAGTAGGAGGTCACTGCCTCCTCTCCTCTCCTCCTCCTTCGACGAACAAGTCGCGGAGGTGTCACCGTCATCCATTTTCGACGCAGATCGTCGGCAGATCGAGCTTCAGGGCGTCGCCGGCGTCGTTCTGCACCTGAAGCTTTGGCGTTTCACCCGTGAGGTAGGCGGTTTGATTTTTATTTCCCCGATCCCATTTATGCTTCGTTTTTCTTCGATTTGTCATCGTAGCAGTGAATATCGGGTCCCGAGGGTCACGCAGACACCTCCGGATCGAAAAACGGACCACCGGGTGGTCCCGGCGGTCCGTGGAAGACTCGTCGGTGCGACGGCGCTGGCACCGACGAGTGGCAGCCGGCCACAGTGGGCTGGCGCGGAAAGGCGGCCGCCACCGCCTGAAGCGCGGCGGAGCCGTGGTCCCGCAGCGGGTTGGGCCACGGCGTGGCAAAGGACCGCCAGCGGCAGAGGCCGAGTCGGCCAGGGCGGGCCGCTGCGGGCCGGTTCAGGCTGGCCAAACCGGCCAGGTTGGACCGGTCCGGCCCAATCTCCTCCGGGGGTTCTTTAAACCCCCGCAGTTTGCGATCCAGGTGTCTGTTTCGCACGCCGTCTATGGAAACGTGACCCTGGGATCGATACGAACCTTTTGGGATAGGTTCGGGATTTTTTTCAGGTTGGGTCCATGGCCCGGGGTCACGAGACGTTGAATAATAATAATATTTTAATTATTATTCAACTTTGACCATCCATAACTCCTGCACGAAGTGTCCAAATGATGTACCGTCAGTGGCGTTGAGACCCTGATTGTATGGCGGACTTTCTAAGATAGTTTCCGGGTGTTGGGACCGAGTTTGGGGTGTGGGCCCCATGAGGCCGGGTTTTAGGCATTTACGAAGAAACGCAACTTTCTCACCAAGAGTCTGATTTTGGCGGATGAATAGTCGATCCTGTGTTTTTTTTCAGAGGATCGCAATGGTGAGATCCGTTCGATGTGTTTCAGGATCAAGGCATGGGCCCCATCCAATCTGGTTTTAGTGAATAGTACCTTTTTCACCGGTTGTCTGTTTCGGGTGAGTAAACAGCCTATCCTGCGTGTTTTTCTGCGTGGATCCCGATAGTGGCCTCATTATCGGCCTTGGAGGTGCACGGGGTTACGTTGTGGTGGGTCTCTCGGGTTAGCGACGTTTGGACCAGCAGTAGTTGAGGGTACTCCCTTGGTTCGTTCCTACGAGGGTTCGCGCGGCATCACAACCTTAGTATAGATTTGTGATCCTCTCGATGGGATGTTTAATCTGTTAGAGTTGTGGCATCCCTCCGGTGGGCCCGAAGTGGGATCCTCTAGCATTTTTTCCCTAGATCTGGTTCTTGGTATCGTTGTGACCGCTTATCCATGGGCGGCTATCTCTTATCTAGCAGGTTGACCCCATAGGGTTTGTGGCATAAAAAGGAATATGATCCCCTACGCGGTGGGCCGTGCTCAGTAGGGTTGTGGCATCATTGGGTATACGATCCCCTACTCCACATGAGGTTGTTAGTAGGGTTGTGGTATCGTTAGTTATACGATCCCCTACTCAGTACGTGGTTTCTGTAGGGTTGCGGCATTGTCACTTCAATCCCCTACATCGTGAGTTATACCAGATAGGGGTCTGGTATTATCATGACCACCTTTACGCAGGCGACGATCCCCTATCAGAGTGGCGTGTTTCTATCGAGCACCAGATCGGGTTGTGGTATTCCCCGACGGATCCTATGAGTGATCCCCTATCTGTGAGATCTTCGTATATCGATATGGGTTCTAGTATCTCCTAGAGGACCCTAGGAGCGATCCCCAATCCAAGGAGTTTGGTATTTATGTTGTTTCAGTGAGGTTTCTTCAGTGACGACATCTGACAATCTCTTGGGTGAGCGTCTGAGATGTTTGTGTGGGACCTGATGGACTGTATCTCTCGGACGAGTGTCATCTGGGATGACAGTGATCGTGGAGTGTGTTCTCCTGGTTGTGAACAGTTGCTGGTGATGAGGTCGGTACCTCATGTGGCTTCGTGCGTGAGCTGAGTATATCTAGAATGTTCAAGGTGTGTGTATGGGAATACACCTGGCTTGAGCTGACTAGTTGTGTTTAGCTGAGGATGGTCACGAGATGGAGTTTCTCTCTCGTCTGGGTTCCCTCTGGCTGGGATGAGCAGACTATTGCCTTTCAATTTCTCTCTTTTGTTTTGGTTTTTTGGGGTGCCTACTGAGTATTGTTATACTCACCCCTGCACGAGCTTTTCCCGCACATGTTTGTGTCATGTGCAGACCACAGGCCTTTCGACGGGGTCCCAGGAGGACCCAAAGCAGGCGGAGCTTAGTGAGCGGGTTTGACCGGGGAGTTTACCAGAGCTGTTCTGAGGAGCTTACCGGTGGGTGTTTTGGCAGCATACCCCTTCCTCCTGAGCAGGTTGGACGCTTTTGTATTTTTATGGATCATGGGTGGATCATTTACCATTAGTAAAATTTTCTAGGAATAACAATTATTATTCTTCCACTATCATGGAACCTTATGTGGTATTATAATGGTAACTATGTCATTCACTACTATATTGTGTTGATGTTGGTGAGGTGGTAATAGTTACATCGATGATGGTATAGTATATGAAGAAGCATATTTAGTTTATGTTCAATCACATGCTTATTGGTCAAAGTAATTGAAATTTTATATGGTTTGAAAGTGGAAATGGTTGGAATTTTCCTCCAAATATCATGTATTATTAAAAACATTATCTATTAATGGATAGTGGAGGTTTAGAAAGTGGAGTAAGTTATCACCAAGATTTATTTTCCCTTTTCAAGTGTTGTTCTCGTTTAGAATGGTAGTGTATCAATTGGAACTACTTAAATGGTTACAAAAGTTTTAGGATCTGTATCATGAGTCTACGAATTGGAAATATTATCATTATCCTTGATATATGATTGGTTTGATTGATATTTATGTTAAGTTGGATATGACCTTTGACAAGTACTCAATAGAAATTTAGGGTCATATAGATAAATTATTACAGGGGTAAGTTATTCACTTAGTGTGAGTGGTCTAGAAGCATAGTGATATAAAGTAAAAGTATAAATGAGAGGGAATCACATATTTTTATTTAATTTCCAAAATTATATTAAAATGTTATTATTATATTTCAGTATGAATTTAAATTATAATGAGAATGATTTAATTAATATAAGCCTTTATATGATTGTTTTCCTTTTACGGTTATGGTTGTATATTTTCAAGGAAAAAAATTGTAACACCCCATGTTTTGAACTAGATGAAAATCCAAGGGAATTTGAATTTTTTTGCATTTACTGGATGGGACATTATTAAAACCAGGATTCAGAATGTAATTCCAAGATTGGGGACACTTTGGTGTGTGCTTTTGAATGAAATTAATTTAAATTAATGATTTAATAATAATAATAATAATAATAACATTGTTATAAATTTATTATTATTATTATTATAATTTATGTTTTAAGAGACCCTAAAGGGGGGTCTTCTTAGCATCGCATACCCCCTTCCTGGATCACTAGGTGTGCATGACCCCCCACCTACATGGATCCCTCTTCACATGTTATTTTACACAGATATCTTCTTTTTTTCTCTTAGATTCTTCAAGGTATGTCCTCTTATTCCTTCCACCTCCCTCGAATGTAAATTTTTCTCTTCTCCCATCATTGGTGATGTGCGGACGAACCCTAGGGTTTGGGGATAATCTAGATTTTCATCATTCTTCCATTTTTAGGTTATATGAAGGGTCTTCTGAGAACTCTTCTTGCATATTGTGATATCCTCTAATGAAGGTGAAGTGGATTTGTTCAATTTAGTTCACCTTCATCGATTTAGTGTAAGTTTTCCCTTCATCCTTTATTTTTGTGCAATTTATATTTGTAATTTTCATATTTTATGAGTTCCTAGTATGTTTTTTGTAAGTGTGTTGACCTTACCATAATGGTTTCGGCTAGAAATCATCACATTAAGAGAATTTGGGGGCTCCTTGAAGGCTTACACTCACATATATATGTGTGTGTGTGTGTGTGTATCTTCCTTATACATATTACATCATAGAGATATGAATAAATACATTGAATTAAGGGTTATATATATATAGTAATGTATATGCATGCAAGTGTATAGTAGCTTCGAGTTAATATCATTAAGTGTTGAGTGTTCAGTTTGGTCTTCTTCCCAAGGTAGGATCCCTTTCCTTGCTCCTTTAAATTAAATAATGATTTTATTAAATGCTTTATGCACATATATTTCATTTAATTGGTGTTGAATTGTGATTCTATAATATATATTAGAATATGATAAATAAATTGTTTCAAGAAAAATGTCATGATTTTATAATAAAACCCCACCAATGGAGGTTTGATGTCTTCTAAACCAAAAAGTAGTGATAGTTATTTATATCATCAATAGTTATGGTTTGAGTTTATCATATGCCTTCTTATTGGGGCTTGGTTTGTGTAAAGTTAATAATTTCCCCCTTTTGAATAATATGAATTAATGTGTCATGCTCGATTAGTTTAAATAGAATTTCTAGGACTTTACCTTTATGATAATCTTAAATGGTTAGGCCCTCCTTAGTATAAACGATTAATGAACCATGCTCCTCCAAAGGGCATTGATTGATTTCTTAAATGGCATTTCCCATGTAGGCAATTGATAAATGTTTATTAAAATAGAGAACCCCCTATTGAATGAATTGGAATATTTTCTATAAATGTAATTCCCTTGTAGGAATTTTCCATATTTTCCCATAGTACCTTCTAAGTACCACTGGAACTTTGATAACAGAATTTCCTTGACTAGTTTAATTAAATGACATGAATTGAATGGAATGGCTTTACATGATGGATTTCCTTTCTTAAATGGTCTAAATGAATTAAATTAAATGGAATTGTTTTGGGTGTCTAAACTAAATATTTTTTTTATTTTATACATTTATTTATAGTAATTTTTATATGTGAGATCACACCGGTATGTCATGGGAATGACCAGATAAATTGAATAATCCAAGTTAAATAATAATCTTTTATTATTAAACCTCCAATAAATTTTTTTTTGGATCCATAGGCAATGAGACTGAGACCCTCAGCCACCCGATAGGTGTTCTATACTTGGACATTATTAAGAATTGATCTGTTTGATTTTAAATCCCTATAATAAATTGGATAAATTTTTTGATTGTTGGATTGGACTTTTGAATTGGTATAATAATAAATTGTGTGTTTCTTATGGTAAAATCACCTTGGATAAACTGGTTAATTAATATTAATGACTTTAGGGTTGATTGATTAATTCAACATGTTTGATATAATTATGATGAAAATTAGTAACCTGGATTAATGAAATGAATTGGTTTGACATAAGGTAATTTTTATAAATTTACTATTATGTATTATGAAGATAAATATGGAATGTTTGATACTAGAATTGTGATTTTTCTTGCTTAGATTTTGAGCTTATGTGATATCGATGTGATTGATACCTAAGGGTTTGATAATGTTTTTCATGTTCAGTTTTTATAGATACGACTCATGTTTAATGTGGACACCTGAGGTATTGGTGCATGATATTTCTTACAGCTTGAGGGAAAGGTATTTAGGTACTTGATGCCTGAGGGAAGAGTATATGATTATCACCTGAGGGATTCGTTCATGTTCTCATACCACCTAAATTCTAGGCACACTACAACTAAATTTCTGAGGGTAGATTATATTTTTTATGTCATATTCTTGAGCACCAGATGAATATTCATATGATTCCTGAGGGAGAGTTATAGTGATTCTTAAGGGATTGGTGCATGTCTTTGTACCACTTGAGGGTTAGGTGCTCTGGTACTAAATGCTTGAAGGGAGATTATATGTTTATGTTGGATTCATGAGGGATAGATATATATTCACATGATGCCTAAGGGGAGATTTTATTTATGCCTGAGGGAGATAATTTGGTTGGCCCGAGCATGCAGGTTGTATGTTTCTTGTATTTTTTATGATTGATTTGTCCTCTATAGGAGAATTTGTCACTGATTTGGGTGATCCATCCTTATGTGGGAGGATCTACCCCATAGACATAGATACCTAGAAGAGTACCGAAGTAGGTATAGCTGTCTGGTATCCCTTAGGAACATGGGAGGGTTGTTGTTCCTTTATTCAACACTTCTTGTTTATTTTTTTGCTTATTCCTTCTCACTCCTTTACAAAAAAATTTAGTAATTGATGAGGGTAAACACCATGGGTGCCAACCTACAAAGATTATTGTCACACACCCTATTCGGGAAACCATTTCACTGGAGTACCTGAGTAGACCTTATATTTCTAAGAGCTTTGTTGATTTCTTATGTTTTTTAGCTTTTATTTGGGTGTTTTGAGCACAGGACCGATATAGAACTCGGGATGCTCATGGAGATAGTCATTGGGAAGTTTTATATTATTAAATTATATTTATATTTTAATTCATACTACTTGCACTTAGAGGATCAACTATCATAAATTCATTCTGGTAAATTGTATGTCTTCCATTTATATTCAGATAATATATTACTCTTTTGCTTCTTGTATTTCACTTATTTAATGATTCCTCTATTGTCTATGGTTTATATATTATTATACTACTATGCAACTCTGATTATGAGGGTATAGTATCCCCATTGAACCACCTTTACACCCTCTTAGTTAGTCATCAGCCTCTGTAATATGGGGAGACGCGCTTGAGGCCATGTGACCCACCGGTCCAGCCACTATCTTAGTTGTCAGTTGGGCCGAGGCATTACAAAGTGGTATCAGAGATTATCTATTTTTCCTTTTCTCTTACTATTTTAGGGTAGTGAATAGGAGACTATGAATGTGTTAGCTCTTGGTAAAAAACTATTCCTAGGACTTATCACCCCATGTATGGGAAATAACCAAATGGCCAAGGTTGGGATTTTTGTTTGTGCTTTTTTTCTTTTACACTTGATATGATTTCACCTTGAGTGAATGGTGTAGTTTCAGCTGAATATTGATTTGTGAATTTATGGAATTTTTTCTTAAGCCTAGTATATATAGGATAAAGTATTACATGAATCATATTAAGTACAAATAGAATTCACATTCCATGAATATTCCATCCCATATAGTCTTGTATATAGGATCTTTGTTATTTTGATTTTGTGCCTTGAGTGTTATTCCATGCTTGATTGTATAACATGATTAGTTATTTATATTCCCTATTACCTAAAAACTTAGTACACCTTCCCTATTTAGTATTCCATTCTATTGTTATTTTATCATGATGCTCTATGTTAACTGTTTATAGTGACATGCTTCCTTTTGTTTTAAATATGTAATTGATGGAATGTGTTAAATGTAATTGGTTGTGATTAAAACAGGATCCAAATTCCAAACTCTAAAGTGTATGGCACTTTATGGATTAGTAGATGGCCTCTTATATGACTGTACTATTAAACATGATAATTTTTTATTAAAAAATGGTTTTAAATAAAAAGTTTTTTCAACATTAATTTGATATTAACTAGTTCACCATCTAAATGATCAAATCAACCCAAGTAGGTAATTTAGGGAATGGTTCTTATGTGATAACCCTCTATGGGTGTTCTGAAAGTTGAATAAAAAGGAAACTAATATTGGGTTGCATTATGATGAACCCAGGTAGTCTTAGATGGACCCTCATAGGTTGCCTTACCTTATATAACTTAAAAGGAATTATTTTTTTCAACTACCAAATAAATACAGGATTTTTATGAATATTTAATGTTAAAAAGGAATTTTGATTTAACTTTTCTATTTTCCCTTGGGCATTTCTTAAAATCGAGGGCCTAGTGTTTTTTTAAATTTTTACTTGATGTTTCAAATTAAATATTTTAAATGGTTAAAGATTAAAAAGTGAATAAATGAAATGACTTCTAAAATGGAACTTATATAGGTGTATTTTGTTTAAACCCTCGTGAAAGAGTATCTTGAGATTTTCTTCCCTTATTTTCCTTAGAACGGAACTGTAGGCATATTCTGTAGGCATCCTCTCTTTTAATCAATGGATTTATGGTCACCTATAGATCCTAGTGACTTTTATATTGGCATGGCCTAAGGTTAGGGTCGGCATTTTGGTTTTCCTAAGGGGATAGTCCATGGTAGGTATCACCCTTAGAGATTCAATGCCTTACTAGTCCCATGAAATTTCTGATGCTTGGCATTATTTGGGTGTCATTTCCTATAGTAAGATTCTAAATTCTAATGACACTATTGTTCGGACAAGTGGTCATGTTCCCTTGACCATTGTTATGCATATAAGAATCGAGTAATGCTCGTTTTCATCAGGTTAGACATGCCAATGGAATGGTTGGCCACTTTGTAGGTTGTGTGACCCTGTTCTCTTTCCTTAATCAACTTGAGAGGTCATCGGTCTATTTTACTATTGTTGGGATAATGTTCCTTTGAGCTAGTTTTTTGCATGAGCCATATGATACCTGAATGGGTAGGGTGGATAACCTATAGATATCACTCATCTGGTTCATAGCATCACTTATCACATGATGTGTAATAGTGGTGCTGATATAATGATATAGAATTGAAGAAAAAATAAATTAGGGGTGATTTTATTGATATAGTTGTTATGGTGAAGTTGGTGATAAATATTCATTTTGATTTTATATGAAATATTTAGAACTATCTATATTTAATTATGTGCTTAAAATTATGAATTATTGTTGAAAAATATAAATGGATAGAATATGAGTTTTATGAAATTTGGAAGCATTAATGCCAATTTGGTATGGGTCATACAAAATTGACATGGGGGTCATGCCATGTAACACTCAATGATTTGATATAACACTTTATTTTATCCTATTGGATGAGTGGAGTTTAGATATATCCATCCTAGTCTCAAATATATGATCTCTTGGTACCATATTTATTTGATTATCAAATTTATATTAATTTAAGAAAAGAATAAATACAAAATGTCACAATCTTGACTTTAATATCTCTAAAAATTACATAAGGTGAAAAGGAGGAGAATTTTTTATTATAAATGTTTATTTTAAATGAAAAATAATTTTTTAACTTAGTAATTTATTTCTAAATTTTATTAAATGAGCAATTACCTTAAATTCCTATGCAATTTCAGCATAGTATTTATTCAATTAGTAGAAACATAAAATAAATGATATTAAAAATATTAAAAGTGAAAAAAATTATGTAAATTATTATGTCCCAATAATTTTTTAGATAAGTATTTAATATTATTTATGTTTAAAAATATTATATTTTATTTCCATATTTTTCTTATTGTCTTTAAAATCAAATTAATTAAATAGTTCCAAAATTGAAATTAATAATATATTGTAATAAATAATATTTTATTAAATAATTCAAAACTCTTAAATGTATTAATTTTTTCCAATTGAATGTAATATTTTCAAACATATCATCCATGGTTAATTTATGAGTCACTTTTCCATTTATAGTAAAATTCTTAACCCTGTGAGATTGAAATAGTTTTTACTGTGGTTAAGGTCAAAAATGGTTAATAAAGGGGTAAATCAAAATGATATGGTTTAAAATGTTCCTAGAACCTATATAAATTTTAGTGGATGATGTAATATTGACACTAAAATATTTTTCTATGAATTCTATCCTTTTGGAAGTACTTTTATTCAGAATTTCTTTATTATATTTTAATCTTTCAAGAAATTCTAAGTGTGTCCTCTACCACCATTATAAACGAACACCACTCCTTTCTCTTCATTAAACCACATTCAGAATTCTCTCTAGACCAAACCCTATAAAATTATATTATGATCTTCCCTATCAAAATTCTAGAGGTACCGGGGTCTATATAAGACCAAACCTAGGGTCCTTAATTGGAGATATAAAGGAGTTATTTTTCTATTTATTTCATTTAAAAATATAATACTTGAATAATTCCTTCTCCACTTTTATTTAACTTTATAATATATCTTCATATATTGAAATTTGTTTACAAACACCCTTCAAAGGCTTGAATTTATCATATCAATGAAACAATTGATATTATTTTCTAGATTATGTATATAGTTTGTAGTGTTCCTTGATAATATAGTAAATTTATCTCCATATATAGAAACATTTTCCTCTTCTATTTATATCAATTTTAAAAATTTCCTTTCCAAATCAAGTGGTTTCTCATACAGAAAGTGTTCTTCAAATAATATCTCCTTAAAAGTTTCTAATTCTATACCCTCTTTTTCCTCAGCCTCCTTAGTATTTTGAATCAACAACCAACATTAATTTCCATATCTATTTAAACAATATATGGAAAAATAAACTTTTCCCTTTTATTACATCCCAAATCTAGAAATATCTTTTTGTGTAACTTTATCTATTGTTCAGCTTCCAAAATATGAGTAGTTCAATTAAAGGATGTAGATTTTTGTTGCATGAAGTGGTCCAACATCATAGCATCATGTTGTGAAGTAATAGATTACTTTATATAGCTAATATTGTTAGTTATAACTTTCATTGATATATTTATAATATTATTAACTCCAAATCTAGTATTGTGGACTTTCTTAATATGGAAATTCCTTCAAAGATTATGGGGTTCAACACAGTTTCTATTTCTTTCAATTGGTGCCATTTTTTAATAATAGAATATACTTAATCATCTCATAACATTATTAATATTTATCCATAGCATAAAAAATCCTATGCATGTAAAATTTATCAAGCATTCCTAGGGTTTATCTTAATGCTCATGTTTTTATGTTCTTCTAAAATATAATTTCTAAGGTTCTTACTAAACTTTATCTAATACCAACTGTAAAAAAATCAAATCCATTAACTCAGAGCTAATATTTATTATATTACATTGGAATAAGATACCATAGATCTCATCCGAATAGATCGAAAAGTTTAGCGGTCTTGGGAGACTAGATACAAACATGATTTCCATAACACATTGGAAACACAATCATAGCTTGTACACTTCATAAAACTATATTTTTTTCCCTTAATACATCCTTGAAATCATAAAAACAACCCATATTGGTACCCTAAGGAAAGGAAAACAAAATAAAGGGTCCAGTCATATACTCAGTAAGGGAAAGAAAATAGTAGAATCTATCATGAATACATAAGGTATAAGCAATATGGCAGCGTGAATAATCAAAAAACATGTCATGAAATCAATAACTTGATAATGAAATATATTCATGGATAACAATATCATGTGGAAAATAATAAATAATTTCATAATGATGAAATACATAATGTTATAAATTTTAATCCTTGATCCAAAACATCATGGTCATACCATTGAGGCCTTATTCCAAGACATCATGATCTTACCATCAAGGCCTCATTCTAATTCATCTTATATATCATCAAGGCCTCATTCCAAGACATATTATATATATGGGATAGGATACACCAATCGATACCCATTCTTGTTTGTCTCATGATACCTACCAATGCATTAAGGGGATATGTAATTTTGGGCCTCACCCAACACTTACACATGTCCAATGCATTCTTCGTATATTGAATGATCAATACAATACATAATAAAAAATATTTGTATTGAAATAAGTATATGAAATGTCAATATTCCTCAGTAAATAGAATAAATTTCTTTATAAGATTACATCAAGTAATATCGTATGTAGTGATGGTATAAGTTTAATAAAATATTGAATAAATATATCCACGATATAAAAAATATGGATATAATGTAAAAAATAATAATGGGGAGTGGTAGAAAAAATAACTTCAAGGTAGTAAATGAATTAAGAATAATCCATGTACACGAGGTAAGGTAAAAACCATAAATTGGTAAAGGATGAAAGAATACCATAAATTCATCAAAAATGAAGGTTTTGTAGTAAAGGTAATTCTTATGAAAATTAGAGAGGGAAATGAAAGCAAAAAATTGAAAAAAAACATTCCTAAAACTTTTATAATTTTGTTGTAAAAATAAATATATAAATCATTTGTAAAAAAAATTCATGAGGCTTTAAGGAATATTTTAAAGAATTAATTATAAAATAATTTATAATAATGGAATCTTGAAAATAAACTATACTTAAGTATGAAAATGTTGAATGGAAGATAAAAATATGCATAAGTGGAATGGAATACCTTTTCAAAACTTTTATGAAATTAATATCTTTTTCTTTTAAAAAAATAAAAAAAAATAATATGAATATATATTAATTTATAAAAATATAAAAACTTAGAAATAATATAAATAATTAAGTATGGTTATGATGGTGAAATAATTTGTTCATGTTTAAAATGTTAAAATGGGATTATTTTCACACTTCTCTAAGGAAAGTTGAAAATGACTTGTATGGGAAATGTTAAAAAGATTCCTTTCAAACATTTTAATTGGAATTTAAAGTTAAAATAATTTAATCTCAATAAATATTTAAAGTTTATAAAATAACTTTCTTGAATTAAAATAAATAATATGGTCATGATGGAAAAAGAGTCCTGACCAAAAAGGAACAATAAGGTCGGATTTTCTTATAAACATTGTTTCAGTGGTTTTGACTACCAAAGAGAGGTAAAATGGATAGAATGATTTAAAATAATAGAAATAAACAAATGAGAATAAAATATATTTTTTAAGAGAGAAATATCATATAATTCCTCCAATGAAAATATAAACATAAACAATCCCAAATAAAAATGAGATTGTAAAATAAACTCTTACCTTGGATTCTCGCTTTTCCATACATGTTAAAACCTTATATATAGTAAATTTATATTTATTATTCATATGTATCAGACACATATTTATATCTATCTTAATTTATGTCATTTATTTATAACTTTTTTACCCATTTACTAATAATTCTTTGTAAAAATCAACTATTTAGGTGTTAATTGTTATGTTTATCATGCATATTTTTATTTGATAGTTTTGGTCCTTACACCGTGGTCATTATTTCATCACATAAAGAATTTTAATCATGTAATATATAAAATATTATATGTTAAATACACTTTTATAACCATCCATGTATGTTGGTTATGAAAAATGAAATGTATCATTCATGGAGGCGGTAATATAGATGTGCGCATGAGTGGCATTTTATATTTTTCAAAAGATAGAAATGAAGGAATGTAAATAATTATTTATATTTATAGATCCTTAATTATGTCATAAATATCACATTTATACATTAAATCCATATATATAACTATTCATGAGAGGTAATGATGAAAAATGAAATATGTTTCTTTATGGAGGGGGTAGTTTGTACGTGCACACAAGCGACATTTTCATTTTCCATTGAATGGAAATGAGACAGAAAATGGTTATATAATTAACATAATAAAATTTTAATATAGTAGAGATAATTATGACCTTATTTTAATATGGTTATATAATGTTTGTATGAGGTTTAAGAAAAAATAAAAGAGTTTGGTAAGATCATATACCTCTTCCTTAGATAATCTCCTTTGAAAAACACCTTGAGGCTTCTTATATGGGTATTTTAGGAAAACCAAAACCTCTAGGTCGTGAATAAGGGTTTTGGGAGGGTATTTAGGGATATATTGTTCTATATAAGGGGTCATTGAGTGTGTGTATACATGATGAGAGGGGGTTCCCTTTTAAAAATTAGGGGAGTGATACCTTTTTTTAAAGAATATAAAGTCATTTTCATGGGAAAGAGGAACAAAATTGATAGATTTTCAAATATTAGATATGTTGGGCTCTAAATTAACTCATATAATAAAATTTAAACAATTTTTTTTTATATTATAAGTCTTATGTCTTAGTTTAACCCCCTCTTTAACCTTTTAACCCTTATTGTGGCGACAAAAATTTTATCATGGTAACGATTCATTATGGATAAAAATAAAATGGATATTATTACATAATTTAAATATGATAATTAAAAATATGGAATCCATTTTATAATATTCAATTCCTATATGTGGTAAAAAATAATTTGAATATATGTATGCAAAACACAACGAAAAATAGTTTTTCAGAAAAATGTCTTTTTAAACATAAAAATGAATTTATACCAAAATCATGTATAGAATTTATTATCATAAAATTTATTGATTTAAAAATAAATAAAAAGTAGAGTTTTGGGACTTTAAACCAAATTTAAAACTAAATTTAACTTTTTAATTACTTAATTAATGAAAATAATCAAAATTTGTTCTTTTATTAGAATAAAGCTTCACTTAGGTTTTAAGATGTCAAACACGGGTTTCTAAATTCAACATAATATATTTAAATCATTTATTTTACTTCATAAATATATATTTATTCTATAAATAGGTTCTATAAACTTTCAAGTCATTATTATGCTATAATTATTTCATAAAAGTGACAGTATTTGTAAAAATTGTACTTTTCACTATTCACCTAAAAATCAAGCACTTCAGAAAAAATCAAAAAATCACCATAAGCTAATTTGGAGTTGTTGTATCCAAAAATTAAGTTCATTTTATAAAATTAAAATTCTAAAATCTATAAATTTATCTTTTAAATGAAAATAAAAAATATATAAATAAAAACTACTTTTATAAAAAAAATGACACTTTTAAACTCCAAGTGTTATTAATCTTATTTCATATAAATTTGAGTGTTAATCTATTTGTTCATACATTAAAATATTACATAATATTATCTTCTAAAATTGATCAATTTATTTTATGAAAATACACAACACTTTAAAAACTATTATTAAAAATATATCCCTTTATAACATTGAATGATTTTAATCATATCTTATTAAGAAAATAATATTATGTAGGCATCTTAATTGAATACTATATTTTTATTTATTAAAGTCTTATTCTTTGATGGTACGGAACGTTTTAGTTCAATGTTGTGTGTGTTATAAGCTATTCAATATAGTATTAATTTAAAGGAAAATACGTACTAAAATCTTGGGGTGTTATACTAATGGCCTCAAACTTTAATAGCCCCTCCTACTAGTCCACCTACCAGCCTTTGTCAAATTCCAGCCACTAGATACTCCATGCCAACCATCAAAGCATCACCCAGCTTCCAACATCAACCATGCACCGTCTACTTCCACTAAAGGTGCCCACCAAGAATGTGTCACTGACACTAAAGAAGACCACTTTGGGGAGGACCCTTCCAAATAGCTACCCTCAAAGTATATTGGAATGCAAGGACTAAGGAAATGCATGAAGACATCAAAGGTGAGTCGACCTTCAACCATTGTTGCACCTTAGGACTCCACCAATTATAGGTTACCTCCTTCACATTATTACACTCCACCAGTTAGAAGCTACTCCAGTACAACTGCTACAGCGCCCCCACTATAGTATCTACTGTGGTAAAATGGAAATTTGTTGCCACCTTAAATTGAACACGGGACTGATTTTGAATCACAGGGTGACTTTACCCTAAGATAGACTTTCTCAGTATACCATGGAAATAATCCATTGGATCATGATCATCTCATTAACCTTTTCGGTTTGGTGGCTTGTTTTTTGGGCTTCTATTTAAATTTGAGGTCGAAGCCTCAGGTTATTCATGGTAAGGGGCTACATTACAGAGAAAAGTAGGCGACAAACAGTGCAGCGATGTACTCAGTGAGACTCGAACTCGAGACATCGCTGAGACCTATAGGAGATGCTACCACGGAGATGCACCCTAAGAACTTTGTGGGCTTCTATTTAGAATGTTTATTACATCGATGAATAACTATCTTTTTGCTTGGATGTTACATTCATTTTCGGGCTTAGTTCATAATGGGATTATTGTAATAATGTTTGATTATATTTTGGCATTGTCTCACTCAAAATCTGGTTGAAGGTGGCTTAACATAAAACATGATCACTAGGGTTGATATGTTCCTTGGTTTGTTGGCTCCCAAACTACTGCTAAACTTTGGTCATGTTCTTCTTGGTTTGGAATGTTGTGTTGCACTGGATGGTATGTGCTATAATGAATGTTGGTTGTGCTTTGGGTCTTCTGGAATCAGTTTTGAGAAAGTTTTTTTGTGGATCTACATTGACATCATAGAATTTTTAGGCATAAACAATTCTTTAAGTTGTAATGGTGGATTGAGGTATATTGCATGATTACTCCTAGTGTTTGAAGGGAAGTTTTCATGCATAGTTTTCTTCTTGATTTGCTCAATGTTGCATACTCCTATTGTGATGCTTTTTCTTTTGAGGATGCACTCTACTATTTGTGGGGACTCAAATGAAATGTTGAGAGGCAACGGTGCTCTGAGTGGGCTTGTGTGATTTTCTTACCAATCATGTTGTATACTTATGGTCTTATGAGTGATACCTTGAAAAAGTATTTGGGGTGATGTTTCTAGTCACTTATTGGATGGACTCATCAATTGATGGAATCTTTAAAACTTTTAATCTATGCAACATTGGTGAATTTCTTGATTTCTCTTTGAGTAGGTTGTTACTTTATGGATGCATGAACTCTTGCTAGACCGTTCTTGTTTATTGATTATGGGTGAAAGGGGACTTGCACATATAGTGTGGGACACTTGGTTGAGGATGAAGTAACAACTATATTCAAAGCCACCAGTGATCTCACTTGGCATTAAATTTTTCAAGAAGCTGGTCAAAGATGTGCTCAACATCAAACATCATTACCAGACTTCTTTTGAACTATGATTTATGAAAGATTACTTGTTATCCTTTTATATTGTAATTAATCGCTCAAAAATATAATTAACAACTAATTGTTTAATATAATTAATGATTAATGATTAATCATATACTTAATATGTAATAATCTAATTAATAATAAATAATATAATAATAATAATAAATAATAAAAATAATAATTAATTAATAAAAATACTAAATGAAAATATAATTAATATAATTAATAACTTGTAATATAATTAATAACTAATAATATAATTAATAGCCACTGACATCATTAATGTAATTAATAATTAATAATATGATTAAAATAGTTATTAATTAATAATGTGATTATAAATAATAAAAAATAAATTTATATAATTAATAACATAATTAATATTTAATGATATAATTGATTTTTGATAATATAACTAATGATTGATAATATAATTAATAATCAATTAACATAAATAGTAATAAATAATATAATAAAAAAACATAATAATTAATTAATATGATTAATAACAAATAATATAATTGATATAATTAGTAATTAATAGTATAGTTAATAATTAATAATATAATTAAAATAATTACTAATTAACAGTGTAATTTAAAATAATAAATTATTAATAATTAATTATTAAAAATTATTAATTTAACAATAATAATTGTTTATTTATACTTATATTATTATTTATATTATTAATTATTAATTGTATTATTAATTATTAATTTTTACAAATTATTCATTATATCGTTCATCAATTATTAATTATAATCATTAATTATAATTATTATTTACCCATGGCCCGAAGGTTTTTAATTTTTTATTATTTCTGAATATTTCTCTTTTTAATTGGGTTGATGGGAGATTATCACGTGACTCGAAAGCCCAGAGATATAGTCTGGATGTCCAAAGTCACAAAGGTTATCAAATTACGTTGCCTGATGGCCCACACAAGCCCGAGACTCAAATTGAAACAACCCCTCCTGTAAGTCAGTCATCTGTCCCTGCTAGCTCATCACGTCCGCAGTCCCACCATTGCCTGCAGACTTGATGGGTGCATTATGTAGTCATTCGCTACTGCTAGTGACCAGTCGCACCATTGGTGCACCTTCAATAAACACCCTACATTTAGACTTGTCAATCCGCTTATCATCCACGCTCCACTTGAGCTGCTCTAGTACAAGCCATGAGATGGCCCAGAGGCCTTGGAGGAATGGCCCGAAGATCTCAGTGATCCGAAGGCCCATAGATGTGCTCCGAAAGCCCAATTTGGATGAATAGTACTGTTGTTATAGTACATGCACTGCCACAGTCTGTAGTGATGTTATAGTACTACGGAAATCCACATTCGCCTAGATCTGAACTCGGGTTTTTGATGTATAATCATGGGGACCTTACCACTATGGTAAACTCTCAACGGTAAAAAATGAGGTTGTCGTTGAAGATTGTCTTAGCGGGCTCACCGACCCATCAATTACACATTCCTCGACTAGGAAATAAATCGAGTATGGTGGAACTTAACCCTTGGTCATTTCCCCATAAAGCAGAGTAACACAGTCGCGGTCGTCGCTAGTCTTAACCTCCAGCGCTTATAATTGTTGTCTATATTATTAATTAATTATAATTGGCAATTGTAATTATTAATTACATAAATAAATAATTAAATTATTAATTATCATAAATTATTTTTTAATAGTTAATTGATAACTAATTAATTATTATTTATAATCATTAATTATATTTATTGTTTACATTATTAATTAATTATTAATTGTATCATAATTATATTATTATCATTATATTAATAATTACTTATAATAATTAATCACATATTAATTATTAAAGATAAGGTTTATTGAAATAAAATAAGAATGGAACTAGAGATATTTCACGCATCCTTATACTCGTTTTCTAAAATAGTTTTCATCCAAACTCATTTAACGAGATATTTAAAAAAAACCCAAATACAAAAAACAAATGTTGTCACCCCACGAATATATTATTTTATTTTGTTGTTATTGTTTTTTTTGGGGTTTTGTAATGCTATTTTTTATTAATTTAACAAGATATCCGACCGTCCCATCCCAATCTTATTAAACGCCCTGCCGCTCGTGGTATTTGACCTTTTAATGCAACTTCGTACGCCAACTTCCCACCACAAAAGACGGTAAACGGATTTTGACGACCAAAAAAAATAAAAATAAATAAAAATTAACATTGCATCAATTGGTGAAAGTGGAATTTTACTAGACGGACTGCTATATATATATATATATATATATATATATAGATATTATGATGATATATGAAATTAAATGTTATATATATGTATAAAAAATTCATATATATTTGCGTCGGTAGATATATATATTAGAGGTTTTGGATTATATATATATATATATTTGAGTTTTTGATAAAATTAAATATTTTAATGTGATGCATTTTTTTAATGATTTCATATATCCATAATTATATATATAATGGCGTGGGGCGTGAGATGGGAGAGGTGCACCACTTGAGTGGCCGCAAGGGAGAGTGAGTATTTGAGATTTTTTATTTAAAAAAAAAAGGTGAAATATGAGAAGAGCCATGAAATCAGATTTCTCTATTATTTATTTATGTGCAACTTTCGATTTAATCATGCTTTAGCAAATTTGGATATACCACTTCACAACTGTGGATTGATCCTTTAATAGCGCGCATTTAACAGCACTAAAAAATATTGTTGTTCTCAGTGCTATTAAAAGGGGTCCCTTTTATCAGCGCTAAAAAAAAACGCTGGTAAAAGTAAAAAAAAAATATATTTGTTTAAAAAAAATTCTGCAAATCGGAGGGTGGATCATCCCCTTTTAACAGGGCTCGTCTAGCCTTCCCACTCCTTTAACAACACTGGGCAGTTGCTTCCTATGTGCGCACGCCTGCCTTTGTTGGGTTTCAAACATGAGACATTCCCCTCATACTTCAACACATTTTCCACTCAACTATATTGTTTTGTTTTGTTATGTATTTTATGATGTATCTATATATTTATATATATTTCGTTACATTTTTGTATCCATATATTTGTGTGTGTGTGTGTGTGTATAAATACATATATAAAATATGTTTTGTGTGTGTGTTTATACATACATACATACATATACACATGCATGCATACATACATTTATATATATGCGTACATCTATAAATATAATTATACACATTTATATTTATTTACATATATTATATATCAATATATATATATATAATAATATATAGATAAATATATGTGTGTGTGCGCGTCAATACACACGCACAAATATATTTATATATACATATATACACATTATATATACATTAATTGTATATGTATATAAATATATGTGCACTTTTATTTTAAATAAAATGAATATTATTTTTTATTTAGAAAGATATTTTATATGTAAATAGGTTTACATATATATTTATAAATTTAAATTTTTACTTGTTAATATATACAAAATGTATATATATTTTTATATATTTGATTGTAAATAATAATACAATATGAAAAACGATAAAATTTCAAAACCATAATATCAATATGAACATAAAACCTGAAAATAAATTCAGTCCCCACTAAAAGGAGGAAGAAAGACCCCCTTAAACGAGACTAAAATTCCGTCGAATGTTAAAAAAATTGAATACCCCGACTAAAAACTCAATTTTGGAGATCTTGGGTCTTTCTTGACCTCGAAAAACATGACAAAGGGTCCCCCCATGTCACCAGGGCGTAGAGGTCATCCCACACTTCAATTTGATATGTGCTCGAGCCCAAACGGACACTCAGATCAAAATTTATGGCCGTTTGAAATTCGAGTTACGTTTTAAACTTATTTTCAATATTAAATTGATTTTTTGAATTTTTTATATTCAAATTGTTATTAAATGACTATTACTCAATCATAATTAACAAATTATTAATTTTTAAAAAAAATAGTTATTTTATAAGTCACTTTCACTAATTATCTTGTATATTAACTGTAAATGCATATTTATTCTTATCTAAAACATATTTATAAAATATATATTATATTTATATCAATATAAATACATTTATCTATTAAAATATTATTTTTAATGAAATATTTTGTTTGAAATATATCCTTTATTAGCGCTAGTAGAAAAACATCGATAAAGGTGGATCTTTGTCACTACTAAAAAAGCGTTGATAAAGAAGAACTCTTTAACAGCTCTAAAAAAAGTTGATAAAGGGAGTACCTTTAACAGCGCTAAAAAAAACACTGATAAAGGGATATCTTTACCAAAGTTAAAAAAATGATAAAGAAGTACTTTCAACAACACTTTTTCTAATGGTGTTAAAAGCATATTTTATAAGTGATTTTTTAGCGCTCATAAAGATACTCCTTTATCAGCATTTTTTTTAGTGCTGTTAAAGGGCGTCACTACGTAAAACCGTTTTTATGATACTGTTTAAAGAAAATAATTAATCTGGAATTATCTATAAAGAAGTTATTATCACATGTTGTCTTATAATTTGATAATCTAGAAATTATCTGTGAAATAGGAAACTATTATCGCTTGGTGAAATTATTATTGTTATTCAACATAAAGAAATTATTATCGCATGAAAACAAAATTATTTTTCAACAAATTAAAGATGTGGGAATTGAGTTATATTATCAAATTTAATTTATTTTTAATACCTCTCTCGATATTTGCTAGACAGTGCATTATCTATGGATTTCTTTATTATTGTTTGGACATGGTTGATATATTTTAAATGGATAAACATTTATGTGGAGACTGTAATGGATTGAGATATAGTGCATACTTGTATCCGATCATGGTGACTCCGACTTCCCACGAGTATACACTCATGAGCCATGATGGCTTGAGATATAATGCATTTACGCAAGCTATAGTGGCTTCTGAATATATACTTGGTTATAGATTGGATGTTGATGGTGATGAGATAGATTTGTGGACTGATGCGAACACGAGATGTTGGGCCCTACGCGAGACTATAATAGTTAGGGCCGAGGCCTGACTCACATCATGTAACGACTCGGACCCGAACAGCCACCCAAATAGTGCTAAACGGGTCGGGTGTTACTACCTTAGGCGCACCTCCCCGAATGCCAAAGGCTGCCGACTAGCAGCAAGAGTCTGATAGGTATAGAGGGGAGGCTATACCCTCTCAGAGTACAATAATGGTACTAGTCCGAGCAATAATATAGAACATGCAATGGAAATAAATAACTCGGCATACTCGAACCAGACCCATAGAGCGGAAACACAATCAATATTAATAAACAGATAAACAGCGGAAACAATATATATAAACAAAAGCAGCAGAAGTAAACAAAACAACATGCAGAACACCACTTGCAACTACTAAACAAACCAAGCATTCGTCTATAGCAAGTCAAAATATAAAAAGTGGCGCCAATGACTAACCAATAGTAGCTACAAAACAAGTAAGTGTACTAATACAGGAAAAAAAGAAAAACAAAGTAAACTCCATATAGGCAAGACCTCAAGGTCCATACCCTCTCCATGTAACAACTAAAACAGTCCAACTCCTGAGGTTAACCTCTTTTCTGCACGCAAATCCATAAAGTCTACACGCATCCCAAAGGGCCCGTGTAGGGTGTGAGATGAATCTCAGTAGGATACCATCCAATGATGCGTACCTAATATAAGTGTTTAAGCAGACATGCAATTATAAGGAAACCAGTAAATAATACGATTCACAAATAACACAAACTCCACCGGTACTCAACAGCCACCATGGAGTGTCACCTGCTTCAGCCAACGATGAAATCTCTGTCATGTAACCCGACACCATGTGCCCCCCCTGACACCACGTGTCTCAAGTACCGACGTCCCGAAAGCATGCCCAAGAAGTCGGGACTCGGAGGAACAATGATACATGTCCTCAAATAAGTAACCGGAGTAACAACGATGTCTGCCCTCAAATAAGTAACCAGAGGAACAGTGATGTCTGCCCTCAAATAAGGTAACCAGAGGGACAGTGATGTCTGCCCTCAAATAACGGTGATCCTCTGCCTCCAACCCGATAGCCTCAATGCTATCCCCCGAAGGTTTCTCACCTTCCACGTGGCTTCCTACGACAAGCACCTCCAAACCAATAGTACCTAAACCGCATCTAATGGGGGGCCTCTACCCACACGAGTGGTCAAAACCACCTCATCACCGAGTCTCTCTCTGTTCACACTACTCAAAGTTTCAGGTGAGTGGTAATCACCAAAATAGTACTCAAGCCACAACACCTCTGAAACCTCGTGTCCCTACGACCATGCCGCTCAAGTTCGACGGCCTCGCCATCCAAGTAATCTGGGTTATGCCCAACCTGACAGTCACCCTGCCTCAAGCTGATGTCTATGACGCCCAATCCCGTGGTCAGGACCACCTAATGTAACCCAGGTCAAGCCCAACCTGTGATCAGCACCACTCAAGAATATCTGGGCCATGCCCAACACAACCACAAGGGTTTCCGCATATGCAATTCAGCAATTACATATAAAATCAAAAGAATTACTTTTAAACAGGAAAAACAAACTAAACAGTTGAAATGCATTAACCAAGTGATGTCCCATACCAGCACCAAGGTCTTTAAAGCCTCTAACAATTCATATCAAGGTTTAATAAACTAAACTCAATAGTTTAAAATAATACAATTCAATTATAACCATTTTGGCATCCTCGACCAAAATGCTCCGATGAGCAACAACCGCTCACTTGACCCCGCTCAAGCAAAACAGGTAACAGGGCATACCCAAGGGCATCCCATAGGTCAAATAAACAATTGAACATGCAATAGCAGATAAAACAGGGTCACACTCAAATACCCGAAAGCGCACCAAAGGTCGCACCACCCAAAAGTCTGCGAAAACACAAAAAGAGGTATGCACCACTTACATGAGACTCATAGACGTAGGCACGTCCGATATCGAGCTCCAATTCGAAGCCGATCTTCAAAGATCTACGTTTCTGTCAAATCCCAACAATTCCATTTGGATGGAAACTCCGATGTGTGAGGCAAATGATCAAGAACGCAACAGGGTGCGCGAGTTTAGCCTCACTGTTGCGATCCCGCAACCATCGACATATTGAAGAACAGACTCCTTTTGAAGATTCTAGGGCAAGGTATATAATTCGGGTTTTCAGAACGAACCTATTCCAAAGTTAGGGAAGAAGAAGGCTTTTCCCGAAATTAGATGCGACGCTCTTTCATTTAAGCGAATAAAAATAAAAGTACACGGCATGTGACTACACGCCGTGTAGTGGCCTTGTCCATACTCCGACTTAAGCGGAGGTAGCCACACAGCTTGGACGCACCACACGGGTCGACACATGGCTAGAACTTAGCCGGTACGCAGAAAGCAGGATACATGGCGTGTCGAGCAACACTACACGCCGTGTAGTAGGAAATTCCTACACGGTCATCACACAACATGTACTCGGCGAGTGCACAGCCGGTACACGCTTAACCGATACACATCATGTACTTTAGAGTACACGATGTGTAGTCTGGAAATTTCCAGAACTTCCCAGATTTTCCCAGTTTTCTAAAAAACAAGTCAAAAAATTCAAACAGGTTCGGGATTTTGACCTGTTCTAAAAATCGGGGTTCTTACAATCTTCCCACATTAACATAGCTCATCCTCAAGCAATCAAACGAAACCCGAAGATGGCACTGAACATGCCACCCCGATCAATGTAACTTGGACTCCCCCAGTCTTAATGATTATGGCTAAATTCTTCAAAGGGATCCCCACCTTAGGAAATGCCTAACTCAATCTCAAACCTACAAAACTCAACAAAGCAATGGTTCACTAACTTGTTTCCGGACTCATGGTCCTCTCGTGACGCATCGTCACCCTTGCGCCTCATTGGTGATCCCGTGCCATTTCCTACACCCAAATGTATCCTGCACCGCATCGGTGTCCGCCTCCATGAGGTCCTGCATCCCATGGATGCTCAAAATAAAACTTGATGCCATGCACCTCATGTAACCCACATCCTCGATGCCCTGATGCCCAAGGCACCTCAAGTAACCCGCATCCGCGATGCCCCGATGCCCACGACACCTCAACTAACCCGCATCCCCGATGCCCCAATGCCCAAGGCACCTCAAGTAACCCGCATCCCCGATGCCTCGATGCCACACATCTCATACATATATATAAATATATCACGCACCCGATATGGCACCAATCCCACTAACCAACATCTAGTCAGTCCACATAAATCCTTTGCACCTCGTGCACTCAAAACAGACATGCCTCAATAGGTCATGCCAAAAGAAAACAAGAAAGTCACAACCACAATCGCAGTATACCTCTAACTGTCATTGGCTCACCAGCCTGCTCAGCCCCTGTCAGCTCCACAGTGTGCACCTGGCCTGAAGTACGGCTGCCTGATGCCTGACCTCCCTACGGTGCTACTCCAGTCACCGGCCACTGACTCCTCAGCTGGGTCCCGCTGTCTCTATCACGTCCTCCGCATGCAGCTAAAACTTGACTACCCTCTCCTAATACCGAACCTGAACCAACTCTAGATGCCACCATCTGTCCTGGTCCCTATCTACCGGCTGTCTGAGAAGGCTGTCTGTAGAGCCTCTCAAGATGCCCAACCTATCCACATGCCCGACACTCCTTTGGATACCTATCGCACTGAGTCTGAACATGTCCTGGCTACCCACACTAAAAGAAAACCATTGATGAACTGCTACAAGGTGGTCTAGCTGAGTCCTTGGCCTGACTTCCCTGTTGGAACTCATCCCGTCCTCGCTTCCTTCTATCCGAACCATCACCTGAAGCCATCGCTTGACCAACCTTGGGCCTATCCCTCTGGTTTCCCTCCATTATGAGCGCCTGATTTACTGTAACATCCCAGGTAAATAAAGAATAAGAAATATTTCATATTTATTAATATTTGTGAATTAAATATTAATTTTACTTTAAAGGGGTTGCTATGTTCGACAGCGTACCCGATACGCAACAACAGGTTTCTTTGAAATCTTATGTTGCACACTAACACTATAATATTATTATTTTAAATGGTAGTTAACGTCTAGACGTTGTATTGGCAGAAATGGACAGAACTAACTAAAATATGATTATACATGTTTGTTAAATGTTTTTACATTTATCCAATAAAAGTTAGATGCTTAAAATAAAAAAAGAATTCAATTTTAAGCATAAATACTCTAATATTCACTAAAAGGTCGATTTACCGCCTTTTGATGGAGAATCCTTTTTAAATCTAGTTTTGGTCACTTTCATACATTCTATTTGACCAAATAAAATCCTTCTTTAGAACCGGGACATCAAAATTTACTTTGTGTAAATTTTTGGAATTTTTCCGATAAAGTTCATTTTTTAATGAATAGTGAAAAATATTGTATTTTAATTCAAATCTTCTTTTTAATCTAATTTATTTATATGGTTAGATTAAATTTTTAATTGGTTTTAAAGTTTAAATAGATTATATTTTTACCATTTAATCCAATTTTGGCCATTAGAAGTAATTTCACTTTGAAATTGGACATTAACAAGTATCAATCTTTTCATAGTTATTTCTTAAAAATACGATTTTTGTTTTGACAATGGAAATTAATTAAAAAATTAATTAACGCAACTTCTTTGTTTTGAATTTGGTAAAATAGACATCATTTTTGAATTCAGAATATAAAATTTAGCTTAGGGTGAATTTTTGGAATATTTCTAAAAACTTTCAATTTTTGATGAATAGTGAAACCACTAAGTAGTAATTAAAAAAACCCGAATTTTTCATTTAAATGATATTTTACCACATCTATGAATTGAAATTCAAAAATTCGACATACATGGTTGTCATTAGTAATTAATATGTGGTTCAATAGGATGAAAATAATTTTTTGTGAATAGTAATTTTTTTACTTTTATTAACTGCAATTAAAAGTAATTAGGGTAATTTAAGGTAAAAATAACGTTGTAATGGTATAAAATTACCTTGACACTTGTACTAACCTTATTGAATGAGTCATGTCCAACCAAAAAAATCCATGGGTCAATTTTGGGACCCCATGGAGCCACTTGTGTAAGATAATGACATTAATAACTTTTTATTTAAAGTAAAAATAAAAATGTCATAAACATGTATTATTTTACTAATTTTTTTTAATGCGTGGTTATATAATTGATATATTTGGCTATAAATTTTCATTAGAAAGCTAAAAAAATTTCCTACATCATGGTAATTTTTTTTTATAATTTTTAGACATCAAATAAATAAAATTGTTTATGACACAATGATGATGCAGTGTTTACGTCATTAATGAATGATTTAAATAAATAAGAAAATAATAATTAAAACAATATCCAAAACTTGTCCAATTATTATTGGATGATTTTATTTCGAACATGAGCCACCTTATCTTCAACTTTAATGTTTTTTGGACCTTTAGAAACCGAAAATAATTATATAATAAAATAATATTTTCAAACTTTCCAAAAGAGCCCCTCCTCTCCCTTATAAAAAAACCTCACTTCCTACCCATTTCTCACACTTCTAAATCCCTTTAGATTATCCAATATATGCTCCAATAATCTCCCAAGATCCCTCTCTTCATCCTAGAAGCCTTACCTTAGGCAGAAAGCACTTCAAGAAACCCTTTTGGTATAAACCAAAGGGAGTTACCTGATTTAAAGTTAACGTCTTCTCTTAAGTTCTTTTGTTTTATATTACTTTTCCAACCCCTTAAACTCTTTTTATTCCTTTATTTTATAACAAAAACAGTATCCTAAATATACTAGGATGTTTTTATGAGAATGATTCTAACTACACTTACACACACCTCCATCTAATGGGTGAAGAACATACTGTTTCTGTGGATGACAAACTAAAGCCTCACAAAACGATGATTGTTTGATTATCTCCTACCGCCTCTCATGGCGACCATTATGATGGAAATGTATTTATATATGATATATATTATGTTTATATTTTCTTTATGCTTTTGTATTTTACATTTATATCCTACCTTTATGGTTTCCATAATAGGTAAACATGATAATTTCATTTGAGAAAGTGCGAACTACCACCCCCTCAAAGTCATATGACTCGTTAATCCCATATGTGGTATGTATAAAGGATGGAGTTAAGGATATTATATATGATATTATATTGGAATTATAATATACCTATGTATCACTATGTTTTCATTCCATCAAAACATGAAATAGAAATGAAAGTAGCGTTCATGCGTACATACGACTTATCATCTCCATGAACGGTGATTTTCATTTATTATCTCCAAATGTTATTTAATATTATAAATACATGTATATACTGGATATATATGATATATATGATATCTAAATCATGAATATAATTCTGGATATAATGGACTTTTGACCACGTGCACAACTTGAACTTATAAGAAGTTCATTTTTGACTCAAGTACCAAATATCGACAAAACGACCATTATTAACTTAAATGATTACATAATGTTTATAACATGGTAATAAGTGATATAAAAAAGGAATAATGAACTTTAAAAAGGTTCTTAAGCAATTATAAATAAACTTTAGTTTATTATTCAAAAGAATAAAGAACAAACGGGTCAAGTCAGACACGAGGTAAGGGACTTCATCTCAATCTCCTTTCATTGAGGTATATTTTGTTTTAATACATGAATTTCTTTTATACGTTGTATAAACACCTTTTAATTTTCATTTCATTCAAAGAGAATCTTTTTCCACGAGGTGTTTTACTAAATGATAAAAAAAGAATGTTTCTTTTTAACGTAAGTGGTGACAACGACTTTTTCGCCGCCACGAGTATTATTTGATATGTGGCTTCCTTAACAAGTTGTAATGTTTTTAAAAGGAAAATAAACACCATATACTCTTTTTTAATTATTTTGGTATTGAAAATGGTTTTGATAATGGATTTATTATTTCAATATCTTGAAATGAAATATTTTTATTGCAATGCGGGAATGTTATCTTTCTTTTATGCTTATGTTATGTTATGGTTCTTGGGAATTGTTTACGTATACGGGTGGTTCTGTGATAAACCTAGGGCGGGTGAGCCCGAGATAGCTCTCCAATGCATTGGGTAACATGATGAAGGTAAACGTGAATTTTTCTCCTAAGAGATTTAGGGAATATACTGTGATGTGTATTCCAAATGTAACTCCCTACGTAGCTGTGATAGCTACAATGTAAGTATGATATGGATTCCACAAGTTACCTTTATGATTTATGTTTTCTATGTGTTATTCAAAAATATTATGATTTCATGAGGTATGTTAAAGAGCTTATGTTATTTATGTAATGATGAACTAATGTTTTCATTCTTTGTTTTATAACCCTTACTGAGCTTTTTATGCTCATCCCAAGTTTTGAAATGTTTTTCACATGACTTAAAGATGAATAGGATCAAGGATGGGATCAAGGAAAAGTCATGCTATCTAAAACATGGAACTAGACATGACTCTTTTTTCAAGAGTTTTTATTTTGTGAAAAAAATGGAAACTGAGTAGTAGTGTCTACTTTGTAATCTTTTGAGATGTAATAGTTATGTCATAATTCTCTAAAACTCTAAACCTGAAAAGATCCTCAATGTGAATTATTCATTTAATTCAATATTATGTGATGTTTTAAGCCCGAGTACTTACATTTACCACCTCTGAGAACGAACCCAGCCTGAAGATATTTACCTGGATTAGAATGGCGTGTCATAAGCCATCCTCGAAGCACCTCACCCTTACTGAGTCATCACTTACCATACTAGGTGCAAAGCGAGACAACTCAGTGAAAGTAACCGCATAGTCCATGAAGAACATGTCTCCCTATTGAAGGCTAAATAACTCCCAAGATCTAACTGACCTCAGTGTCTCTAGGTAAAAGTGATCAAAAAACCTATCCTCAAAGTCTTTCCATGCTAGTCCCTCATGCCTGCGAGCCTGAACCTGCACATCCCACCAGCGCTTTGCCGGTCCTCGCAGCATGTACGTCGCCAGCTTGACCCTCTACCCTGAAGACGTCTCTAGCTTCTCTAAGATCATCTGCATGCTCTCTATCTAGTTCTCAGCCACCTGTGGACCACCCTCGCCCTGAAAAAGTAGCGGGTGCTACGATTGGAACTTCCACGTCAGATATGCCATAGATGGCTCTGTACCCTGCGCACCTCTGTCGATCCCCTGCAAGACATGTACCAGGCTAGCTCAGAGCTCATCGTCGAGCCATGGTACGAATGCTGGAAAACCCAGCTACTATCCTGCCTGCATTGAATCCTGGACCTGTTCCTATCCCTGAGCCTGTACCTACGGCTCATGCACTGCCTGCACCAGATCCTGAATTTGATCCTGCTCCCGCAGCACTGTACCATCTCCCGCCTGACACTCCATCTAAGTCTTCAAAAAGGAACCCACTGAATACCATAAATGGTCAGACAACCCATATATATATAACAACATACATTCAACGCAAATAAGGAAAGTAGTAAAGAGGCAGCATAAAAAACTACCCTTACTCTCCCCTATCACAACCCATGCCCACGACATCCTGACCTCATGTCCTCTTTACCCTCCCTCAACAAAGCCAAGTATAAAAAGTGACTCGGGCCATGCACATCCAGACAACTAATGTTGCCTCAAACCAACAACTGAGTCACCCAATCCTAGTGATCAAAATCACCTCAACCATAGTACATGCCTGATCGTTCTAGATCCAGACCCAAATACCCTGCCACATGCAATTCTACAAATATATAAAGCATGGCAGAACACATTGCAATCAATAAGAAATTATATCAGGAATTTCACCTATTCACATTTCTAAGCATACAAAGCATGACAATTTGATATCATTCACATGGAATTATCACTTCACAAAGCATACGTGCAATATGAAATTAAAATACCCTAAAAATGTGCCTATCAAAAGCCAAACAAACAACCTTGCCATACCAGGTCAAGGTCCAATTCTCCCTTACCACACCGGGTCAAGGGTCACATATCACAATCAATAACATCACACGCCAAGTGAGCCACTGAGGTGGAAGTAATATAAACTGTAATCTGAGAAAAAGCAAACAATAATTCTCACCCATGGAAACTTGGTCCATCCCTCACACCTGGGGCTGTAGGCATCCAAGAACAATCTAGAAACCTAGTTCTAGTCACACCTATCTCTAGTCTACCATATCCCAAATAGTAAAACTAGCATAAATAAAAAGAGAAGAGTCAATATCATTAGTAGCCAGCAAAACAATGATACTAAATCCCTGTCAAGAACTCCTTTTTTACCACTTTGTAATGACCTGGACCGGAACAAACACCCAAATAGTGATAATGGGTTGGGTGTTACTACCTTAGGCCCACCTCCCTGAATGCCAATGGCTGCCGACTAGCAGCGATAATCTGATAGGTTTAGAGGGGACGCTATTCCCTCTTGGAGGACAACAATGGTACTGGTCTGAACAATAATATAGAACATGTAATGGAAATAAACGACTCAGCAGACTCGAAGCAGACCCATAGAGTGGAAGCACAATCAATAGCAATAAATAGATAAACAATGGAAGAAATATATATAAAAAATAGCAGCAGAAGTAAACAAAATAGCATATAGAACACCACTTGAAACTACTAAACAAACCAATCATGTGTCTATAGCAAGTAAAAATATAAAAAGTGGATCCAATGGCTAACCAACAGTAGC
The DNA here is from genome assembly GCA_963277665.1 of Viscum album. Taxonomy (NCBI): domain Eukaryota; kingdom Viridiplantae; phylum Streptophyta; class Magnoliopsida; order Santalales; family Viscaceae; genus Viscum; species Viscum album. The sequence goes on from OY728136.1 coordinate 1,480,525,314, forward strand.
TACAAAACAAGTAAGCGTACTGATATAGGAAAGAAAGAAAAAAAATGTGAACTCAAGCTAGGAAAGACCTCAAGGTCTATACCATCTCCATGCAACAACTAAATAAGTCCAAATCCTGAGGCTGACCTCTTTCCTTCACGTAAATCCATAAAGTATACACACATCTAGAAGGACCCGTGCAGGGTGTGAGATGATTCTCAGTAGGATACCACCCAATGGTGTGTACCTAATATAAGTGTTTAAGTAGGCATGAATTTATAAGGAAACTAGTAAATAGTACGATTCACAAATAACACAAACTCCACCGGTGCTCAACAGCCTCCATAGAGTGTCACCTAATTCATCCAACACCGGAATCTCTATCATGTAGTCCGACACCATGTGCCCCCCTGACACCACGTGTCTCAAGTACCGACGTCCCGAAGGCATGCCCAAGAATCCAGGACTCGGAGGAACAGTGACACCTGACCTCAAATAAGTAACTGAATGAACATCGATGTCCGCCCTCAAAAAATTAACCGGAGGGACAACAATGTCTACCCTCAAATAAGGTAACCAGAGGGATAATGATGTCTGCCCTCAAATAATGGTGAGCCTCAACCCCCAACCCGATAACCTCAATGCTATCCCCTGAAGGATCCTCACCTTCCACGTGGCTTCCTAAGACAAGCACCCCCAAACCAATAGTACCTAAACTGTATCCAATGGGGGCCTCTACCCACACGAGTAGTCAAAACCACCTCATCATGGAGTCTTTATGTGTGCACACTACTCAAAGTTCCAGGTGAGAGGTAATAACCAAAATAGTACCCAAGCCACAACACCTCTAACACCTCGTGTCCCTACGACCATGGCACTCAAGTCCGACGACCTTGCCATCCAAGTAACTTGGGCCATGCCCAACCTCACAGTCACCATGCCTCAACCCGACGTCCATGACACCCAATCCCATGGTCAGGACCACCCAATGTAAACTAGGCCAAGCCCAACCTGTGATCAACACCACTCAAGAATATTCGAGCCACACCTAACACAACCACAAGGGTTCCAACATATGCAATTCAGAAATTACATATAAAAATCAAAAGAATTAATTTTAAACAGACAAAACATACTAAACAGTTGAAATGAACTAACCAAGTGATGTCCCATACCAGTGTTGAGGTCTTTAAATCCTCTAACAATTCATATCAAGGTTTAATAATCTAAACTCAATAGTTTAAAACAATACAATTCAATTATAACTATTTTGGCATCCCCCAACCAAAATTCCCCGATGAGAAACGACCACTCGCCCGACCCTGCTCAAGAAAAATAGGTAACAGGGCATACCCAAGGGTATCCCATAGGTCAAATAAACAATTGAACATGCAATAGTAGGTAAAACAGTCATTCTCAAATACCCGAAAATGCGCCAAAGGTCACACCACCCAAAAGTCTGTGAAAACACAAAAATTGGTATGCACAACCTACCTGAGACTCGTAGATGTAGGCACGTATGATATCAAGCTCTAATTCGAAACAATCTTCATAGATCAACGTTTTTGTCAACTCTCAAAAATTTCTCTTGGAGGGAAACTACGACATGTAAGGCAAAGAATCAAGAACAGAAAAGGGTGTGTGGGTTTAGCCTTGCTATTGCGATCCCATAGACACTGGTGGATTGAAGAACGAACTTCGGTTGAAGATTCTAGGGAAAAGTATATAATTCAGATTTTCGAAATAGACCTCTTCTGAAGTTGGGGGAGAAGAAGGTGTTTCCCAAAATTAAATGCGACGCTCTTTCATTTAAGCGAATAAAAATAAAAGTACATAGCGTGTATTAAGGATTACACTCCATGTAGTGGCCTTGTCCATACTCCAACTTAAGCGAAGGTATCCTCATGGCTTGGATGCGCCACACGGGTTGACACACAGCTAGAACTTAGCCAGTACCTAGAAAGTATGATACACGGTGTGTCGAGCAGCACTACACGCCGTGTAGTAAGAAATTCATACACGGTCATCACACGACATGTACTCGGAGAGCACACGGTTGGTACACACCTAACCCATACAAGGTGTGTACTTTAGAGTACATGACAAGTAGTCTGAAAATTTTCAGAACTTCCCATATTTTCCCAATTTTCTCAGAAAAAAGTCAAAAATTCAAATAGGGTCGGGATTTTGACCCGTTCTAAAAACCCGGGTTCTTACACATCAAGGATGACTTACTTATGGAAGAGATGAGCACAAGATGTGTGACATTGGGGTGTGAGAGTGATAAACTGGTGGAGAAGTGGAATCAAAGTACATTCTTATATATATATAAATATGATTTTGATATGGAATGGTTTACTTCTATGCATTAATTTTTGAGTGGGTCAAGTTGAGAATGATGGAACTAGTATCACCTATTTAGGTGGTGATTTAGTTAGATTTGTTTATCTATTGAGCTTTAGTATGCTTCTTTCACATTTTGCATGAGACGTTTCGGGGAGGATCATACTGAGTATGCGTGTTTTGATCACTCTATGCATATAAACTATTTTTTAGGTTAGAAGGAATGGGTTGGTGATTAGGATGGATGTTATTGGATCGAAAATGTTATCGAGAAGCTGTTGGGAGTTGCTAGAGTTTGTGTTCACTACCTAGGATTACTTTTGGTACTTTCAGTTTTTATTTTAGTTATTCAGTTTATGTAGAATGTAACATGTATTAGGATTGCTTCTTTTATTTTATGCATGATGTTGGTTAGTGTCTCTTCTCATATTATTTATCAGTATTTAAACTTTATAGAGGGTAATGTATCTCATGTGTGCGATTGATACACCCTCAGTACTAGTCACCAACTCTTGACCTACTAGAGGTTGGATTCAGGGATCATTATCTCTATTTATTCATTGTCGGACCTAGTGGGGTACCTTTGGAGGGAGGGGGACTTAAAAAAGTGATATCTAAGGATTTGTATGAGAGAAAGAATGAAGTTTTGAGTTAGACACAAGTGAGGATGCATGAGTTGGTGGGGTAACAATACCAGTTGAGTTTAGTATGCACTATAAACAAGGGAGAGCGATGAGCACATAGGATTTTATGACCACCTGTGATCCGATGTGAGGAACTTTACATTTATTGGACATTCTAAGAAAAGTGATGATTTTTATAGGGTAAAGACCTAGGGAAAGATCATGCATCATGATTTTTCTACTTCAGTGTTTGAATTTGGGTAAAAAGTGGGAAATAAGCTAAAATGAATGAATGAATGAATTAACCTTAAAACCTTATTTTGTCTCGGGTTTAGGAGTACTGACGCTTGTTCTTTTCTAGTTATGGAACTAGGTCGATTTCCTAATTAGGTTTTTACAGAAGAAGTTTAGTATAATGTTACAGTAGATTTCCATAATGTGGAGGTCGACGACAATGACACTTGATGAAGGACACTCCAAGAGTTCCAACGCCAGGGTTTTTAAAGGTATGAATGCTCTATTTCAGATCGGGAGATAAAATATTGATTGGATGAGGTGGGGATAACCTTCAGTTAGATTCTATCTCAACGGGTGCACTGGGTTACTTTATTTTTGATGATGCTGCATGGGATGGCTCGATAGTGTTAGATTTTGTTCATTGGGGATCATAAAGAATTGAGTGTTTCTTGGGACAAGTTAAGTGATCATTTTCAGAAAAAGTTTCTATCTTTGACCACTAAGGAAGCATGTTAGTAGAAGATACTTACCCTTAAAGAGGGGAGTTATGCTGTTTGAGGGTTCAGTATCCACTACAATAACCTTATGTGTTATGCTTCAGACCTTCCTTTAGATGATGGGGTTAAGGTGAGACATTTTGAGGAGACTTTGCGTCTATAGATCTAGAACCATGTCACTCTGTTTATGTTGAAGTCATATACTAAAGTACCAGTGAAGGAATAAGTCATTGATAGAATGTTATCAAGGACCAGATCGTCATAGAATAGAATTCATTGGGACTCTTCATAGAGTAAAGATATGACCAGGGGTTCTTAGATTTCTAGTCAAAAGATGTTTCAGTCAGCAGGGAGCATGTTCAAACCCTCTTCAACCCGCTTCACCGAATTTAGCAGTTCTCGGTCCCTTTCTAGTAGTTGAGGCATGGTTTTATTTTCTTTTGGAGTTAATGACCATCAAAAGAGAGAGTGTCTATCCTTCCTCAATAGTCATATAGTGACTGGTGGCCCATTTTAAGCCTAGCCTTTACATTAGTTTCAACCAAGGCAACAATAATAGTAGGATGTTTCAACTTTTGAGTAGAGAGGAGATAAAACAAGAAGATGAAGACCCCATGATATCTCTCATCCTTAAGATCACATGCCCGACCATGGTCGTGTAGGTGGTCGCCATCAGGGATAGAGAGATCATGGAGTAGGACATTTTCAGATGCATGCTTTAGCATTTCTAGCATTAGGCTATCACAATGTCATATGAGGTATTATATTCCTATTTTATCCTTAGGTTTATGCTTTGTTTGATTTTGGAGATATGAACTCCTTCATTTCAACTGCTCTAGTTCATGCTTTGGGACTTGAGGTGGAGAGGCATCCAGTTCCCTTAGAACTAACAACACCAGTTGGAGGTCGAGCTAGCCAGTTTGATGTGTCCAGAGACTGTGAGTTAGTGTTAGGGTAACACCACTCTTGGGGAGACTTCTTATGTTTATAGATAAACCCATATGACACCATCCTTGGTATGATTATTAGTATTCAGTGCATACCAGGAAATGTTCATTGATTAGCGAGACCCTCAAATGGGTCAGAGGCACGCTGAGTCTCTATCTTATATGTTGGCTTATTGATGCTAAGTTTTGTGAAGGTTTAGCCAATGGTGTTTCCCAAGGTTATAAAAGAGTATCATGATGACTTTCACAAAGTGGTTGTGACACTACCCCTTTGATGATATATTGAGTTTGCGATAAAGTTACAACCAGGTGTCTCTTCAATATAGGTGTCTCCATATCAGATGCCCCCTTCTGAGTTACAAGATTTGCAGATTCAGGTTAATAATCTCTTATAAAGAGGATTCATTCGACCTAGTGCGTCTCCTTTAAGAGCACCATTTTTATTTGCATAGAAGGTAAATGGTAGTTTTTGGTTGTGTATCAATTATCTCTATTTGAATCAAGAAATGGTGAAGAAGTCCTACCCTCTCCCATAGATTAAAAATTTATTTGATCATTTGAATGGGGTTAGCTAGTTATCAAAGATCAACTTGTGGTTTGGATATCATTAGATGTGAGTAAAGGATGAGGATATCCCAAATACTACTTTTAGATGTCATTATGAGAATTACAAGTACATTATGATGCCATTCAGTGTTATGAACACTCTATTTGTGTTCATGGGGTTTGATGAATACAATGTTCTATGAGTTTTTGGACCGATTCGTGGTGGTCTTTATCGATGATATGCTTGGGTTTTCAATGTAAGAGGAGGAGCACATAGAGCATCAACAACTCGTGTTGGGAGTTCTTGTTGGAGTGGATCTTTTGGAATACTCTATTTATTTATAATTTTTATAATTACAAATATTATTGGTTTTATTTATAATAATAATTTTGTTGAATTTAATTTTTTATTAATTATTTCATCATTTATTTTTATTATTCATATTATTATTTATATTTATTTTTAGCTAAATATTATGAAAAATTAATTTTCTAAGATTATTTTTTACCCTTATGCATGTTGTGTTAAATTGTTTTTACCCTTACACACATATTCATAGCTACCTTTACACATGTATTAAAACTATTTTGCTACCTTTACATAGCTTCCTTTGTACCCTTATAAAGTAGTTGTAATTTGTCTTTACCTTTACGCATGGTTCTACGTACCCTTACACAACTTACCTTTTACATTTACGTGAACTCTGATTACCCTTACGTAAGTTCTACTTAGCTTTACACATGTAGTTTAAAATTTACTTTACCCTTACACAATTAAATTTGGTCCCTTACGTAGCCTATTTAGAATACTTGTTACCCTTACACAAGTGTTAAGCTACCTTTACACAACTATGGAAAATAAATGTTACCTTTATGTAAGTATTTAAATTTCCCATCTACCCTTACGTAGCATATTGTTTTACCATTACATAGGCAGATCAACTCTTATTTTACCTTTACACAAGCTATACATTTTAGTGTTTAAAAATACAAAGCCTATTGATTTTTAACTATACCCTTAAACATGGTATATTTTACCCTTACACCGTATGTGAAAAGTTTAAGTTACCTTTATGTATTAAGTTTACCTTTACATAGTATATTTAAAATGAAAGTTACCATGATTTATTTAAAAGGTGTAAAATATTGTTTTCAAAATTTTAAATCTTTTTGATCAATTCCAAGGGGGGGGGGAGAAATTTTGAAATTGATATTTTACTTTGTAATTATCAAAAAGGGGGAGATTATTTAAGTGACTCCTTTAGACCACTTTATTTATTTATTATTTTGGTAATTATAAATATTGTTTTTTATTCATAATAATAATTTTTTTTGAATTTAATTCTCTCTTAATTATTTCATCATTTATTTTTATTATTTATATTATTCTTTATATTTTTTTTGGTTAAATCTTATGAAAAATTAATTTTTTACGTTTATTTTTTACCCTTACACATGCTATATTAATTTTTTATCTTTACACATATTCTTAGTTACCTTTACACAAGTCTTGAAACTATTTTTCTACCTTTATATATCTTTCCTTGTACCCTTAAATAAGTAGTTTTAATTTTTATTTACCTTTACACATGGTTCTATGTAACCTTTCACAACTTACCTTTTACCTTTATGTGAACTCTGCTTACCCTTACATAAGTTCTACTTACCTTTACGCATGCAGTTTAAAATTCACTTTACCCTTACGCAAGTAAATTTTTACCCTTACATAGCCTGTTTAAAATACTCGTTACCCATATTCAAGTGTTAATCTACCTATACGTAACTATAGAAAATGAATGGTACCTTTAAGCAAGTATTTGATTTTTCTATCTACCCTTATATAACATATTGTTTTACCCTTACATAGGCAGTTTAACTCTTGTTTTACCTTTATATAGGCTATATGTTTTAGTGTTTACCTTTACACAACCTGTTGATTTTAAACTCTACCCTTACACAAGTTATGTTTTACCCTTACGCCGCATATGAAATGTTTAGGTAACCTTTACCTATTAAGTTTGCCTTTAAGCAGTATGTTTAAAATGAATGTTTTCCTTATGAAACTTTTGGAATTTATTCTTTACCCTTATGCATGCATAGAGAAGTACCCTTACATATAGATAAAACCCTGAAATATATGTTTATGCTCTGTTTAATGTTTTTATGGCATTTTAACTCACTACATGTAAGTTTTAAGTGTTTTAATTATTTTAATTCTTATATACATTGTCATTAATCATATAGAATAAATGAAAATTGTTTCTAAATTTTTTTAAACAAATTTATATAAAGTTTAATCTCGTTCCTCATTCTCACATGAACTTTCATTAGATATCTCAAATATTTTGATTTTTTTATTTTAAGTTGATTTGTTTTTTATATTGTTTCTAAATTTATAGTAGATATTATCAAACATATTCAAATGTGTTTTAAATATTTTTAATTTAATATATTTAATGTTTTATATCATCACATGTTAAATATAAAAGAAATTTTAAATTCAAATTTTGAATATATATAGTTTGAAACTGTATGAGATTTGTTGAGTGATCTTTGAAATATTCTTATGGAAGTATTTTGAACTCTTTAATGAGAGATTTCAAACGATTTTGAATTGTTCAAATGTTTTTGAATTTGAAATTAGAGAATTATTGAATATATATATATATATATATATCACTCTCCAATATTACATTAACTATTATTATTAATTTGAATTGCCTAACGGATGACTTGGATTTATTGAACTGTTTTTATTTAAAGGACTTGAGGAATACATTCAAAACTGATCGCTATGATAACATGGAAAATACGATTGTGAAAGTAATCCTTTTCATGAACTGTTTCATCTATTGAATAAATTTTATAGTGGTACAATTCATATTTGATTTTATTCACCTTGATAAGAATAACTATACCTTTTAAGGAACACTCGAAGTACACTATTTGATCATTTCAAAGGTTCTACAACAACTATTTCATCTCCAACATTATTTTTGATTATATCTAGTGTATCTTATTTTTTATCATTTAAGTATGGGTAGATGTCTGAAAAAAATATTTTTTCACAAGTGTTATACTACTTCTAAAAAGTATTCCCTTGGCTATGCTTACCTGACTAAAAGGTAGAACACTTAGTTTGAGGCTGTTCCTTGTAGAAAATTTTGGGTTTTGTCTGTTCCCACAAAAGGTTGTTAGGATGGATAGGATAATGGTAGATGGTCTAGAGCGGGGTGAATAGACTAGATTAAAAAATTTAAACAAATAAATTGATTTATTAAAATAATTATAAAAATTAATTATTAAGGTTAATTATCATAAAAAAAAGTAAAGAACACAAGGATGTATTTTTATAGTAGTTCAATCCAAAGTGGGCCTAATCTACCCTTATAACTCTCTACTCGAAGAGAGATACGTGTGCACTAAAAATTATTTTTATGGGGGAATCATAACCCAATTACAAAATCCTTTTCTATTGGAGGGATAACCATCAAACTGACTTTTGTATAGGGAGTCACAACCCTTACAACCTGAATTTAGACAGAGGAAGTCACAACCTGAATAGTTCTGACTTTAAATATAGGGAGTCACAACCCTTCAATACTAAAAAACCGGACTTTAACAGCATTATAAATGACCTTTATTAGTGTTAGAAAATCACTAACTACATGAGCGGGGTTAAAAGCCCTAGATTTTTATCAGTGCTGAAAAAGCGCTGATAAAGGGGCCCTTTATTGGTGCCAAATAAAGTACTTATAAAGGAACTATTTATCAACGCTTCAATGAGCACTAATAAAGTAGACCTTTATTAGCGCTTTTAAAAGAACAGATAAATATAACCTCTATCAGCGCTTTTAAAAGCACTAATAAAGGGTCACACTACAATGTGTTGCACCAACACACTACAGCACCACTGTAGTGTGTTGCAACAACACACCACAACACCACTGTAGTGTGCTGTTACAACGCACCACATCACCAAAAACACACCAGATATCAACAAAAACAAGTCCCAATACACGATTTAAATGAGATGAAATTTATAATTCGAACAAAATAATAAAACACTATATTATATTCATTTCAAACATTGGTTCATATAATTATATAAATAAAAATTATTACATACATTCAAAAACATCAATGTTCCTTTATCTTTTAATCCTAACCTGACTCATGCTATTGTCGAACAAACCACCCCTGATCGAGAAAAAGAACACATCTATATTAGAAAATAATTCTTATGTTAGTATTAATATAAATAAATAAATTTATAGAAAGTGTTAATTTTACTAAAATTGATGTCAATTTTAAATAAAAAGATGCAATTGGAGTCATACCGGTCACACTGTGCATTAGATTGATGTGAAAAAGATTCCAACATGTTTCAAATAGCTTTTGGACCATTTTCCTAAAGTATCAAAATAATATGAATGTGTTTTCTTGGTTTTGAGCACGTCACTTATCTTTTTTACTAAAATGTCATTTTAAACTAGAAACACGCACTTTTGACTCATTTTGATCACATCTTGTATCAGTTTGATGTTAAATAGATTCCTACACATCAAAAATGATTTATGAATCATTATTTTAAATTATCAAGAAAACTCTATGATGTTTGATTAGTTTTTAGTGAATGACACTTTTTGAACTAAAATGTCAATTTTAAACTGATAACAGACACTTTGAGTCATACCGGGCACATCGTTTTTCAGATTGAGGTGCAGCTAATTCCTACATGTCAAAAATGACTTATGGATCATTTTTGTAAATTATAAAAACAATAATAATGTGTTGATCAGTTTTGAGTAGGAAAATTATCCATTTTACTAAAATTGATGACAATTCTAAATAAAATAATGCACTTTGAGTCATACCGGCCAGAATGTGTGTCAGATTGAGGTGAAGTTGATTCATAAACATCCCAAATGACTTATGAATCATTTTAATAATGTATCAAAACAATATGAATGTGTTTTCTTGGGTTTTAGTGCGTCACTTTTCTTCTTTACTAAAATTTAATTTTAAAATTGAATCATGCACTTTGACTCATAACGATCACATTGTGTATCAGATTGAGGTACAACTGATTCTTATACATAAAAAATGAATTATGGATTGTTTTAATAAAGTATTTAAAAAAATTTAATGGGTTTTATCAGTTTTGATTAGGTCATTTGGCCTTTTTACTAAAATTGATATCAATTTTAAATAAAAACACGCACTTGGAGTCATATCAGTAACACCATGTGTTGGATTGAGGTGTGTATGATTCATGCATGTCTCAAATAACTTATGGATCATTTTATAAAAGTAACAAAACAATATGAATGTGTTTGTTTGGTTTTGAGTAGGTCATTTTAATTTTTTTACTGAAATTGATATCAATTTTAAATAATGATGCGCTTAGAGTTATACCGGTCACACTGTGCATCAGATTGAGGTGAGAATGATTCCTATATGTTCTAAATCACATATAGATTGTTATCCTAATGTATCAAAATAATATGAATGTTTTTGCTCAGTTTTGAGTACGTCACTTATTTTTTTTACTAAAATGTCATTTTAAACATGAAACATGCACTTTGACTCATATGAATCACATCGTGTATCAGTTTGACGTGAGACCGATTCCTATATGTCAAAAATGATTTATGAATAGATGTACTAAGTTATCAAGAAAATATGATCATGTTTTTCTAGTTTTCAGCGAATGAAACTTTTTAATGTCAAATGTCAATTTTAAACTGATAATGGAAACATTGAGTCAGTTGTCTTTTTTACTAAAATTAATGTTAATTTAAAATAGAAAGAAGTACTTGGAGTCATACCAATCAAATAATGTGTCTGATTGAGATGCATCTGATTCCTACATGTCCCAAATTATCATAACAATCCTAACTTTAAATGTTACCTTGATTTCCATTGACTTTCTTTTTTGAACTGCTAACAATGCATGAGTATCTTTGAAAAAACCACATCAACTTGAAAAAAAGAATCCACCTAAGTAATAAAACAATTATTATGAGTAATACTAAAAAGAAATAAATCAAAAATAAATATGAAATAATACATTAATTCTATGGACAATGATTTTATTGCGCAAATATCAATTACCTCTGTGATTGAGCTGTGGAGGGAACTTGAAAGAAAGTGATAAATGTAAACACTACAGGGGTGAAAGGTTTTGAGGGATAAGTCTGTGGAAGTTTTGGTGTAGAAAGGGATGGAAGACGGACAGAGCACCCCAACTTGAACGAAATAATCCACCTGTATAAGAAAACAAGTATTATATGAGTAATACTAAAAAGAAATAAATTAAACATAATTATGAAATAATACATTAATTCTACGGACAATGATATTAATATGAAAACATCAAGATTACCTTTATAATTGAGCATAGGTGGCATCATTTCTCTTCCTACAAAAGCAATGGATGTAATTTGAAAGAAAGTGATAAATTAACCACTACAGGGGTGAAAAGGTTTTAAGGGAGAAGAATTACGAAAGTTGAACAGAGCACCCCAAATCAAAAAATTAATACACATGTATAAGAAAACAATTATTATGTGAGTAATACTAAAAATAAATAAATTAAACATAAATATGAAACAATATATTAATTATATGAACAATGATTTTACAGTGAAAATATCAAGATTACCTCTGTGGTTGAGTAGATGTGGCATCGTTGCTCTTCCTAAAAAGGTAGTGGAGGTAATTTGATAGAAAGTGATAAATGAACCACTGTATGGGTGAAATGGTTTTAAGGAAGAAGAAGCATGAAATTTATACATAGTACCCTAACTCAAACCAAAGAATCCACATGTATAAGAAAATAATTATTATGCGAGTAATACTAAAAAGAAATAAATTAAACATAAATATGAAACAATAAATTAATTCTATGGACAATAATTTTACTGTGAAAAAATCAATATTACCTCTATAATTGAGCATAAGTGGCATCATTTCTCTTCCTACAAAGGTAGTGGAGGTGATTTTAAAGAAAGTGATAAATGAACCACTACAAGGGTGAATAGGTTTTAAGGGAGAAGAAGCATGAAAGTTGAACAGAGCACCCCAAATCAAAAAAAATAATCCACCCATATAAGAAAACAATTATTATGTGATTAATACTAAAAATAAATAAATTAAACATAAATATGAAATAATATATTAATTCTATGAACAATTATTTTACTGTTCAAACATTAAGATTACCTCTGTGATTGAGTAGAGGTAGCATTGTTGCTCTTCCTGAAAAGGTAGTGGTGATAATTTGAAAGAAAGTGATAAATGAAACACTGAATGGGTGAAAAGGTTTTAAGGAATAAGAATTATGAAATTTGTATAGAGCACCCCAACTCAAACAAAATAATCCAGCTGTATAAGAAAATAATTATTATATGAGTAATACTAAAAAGAAATAAATTAAACAAAAATATGAAACAATACATTAATTTCGTGGACAATGATTTTAATATAAAAACATCAATATTACCTCTATGATTAAGCCAAGGCGGCATTGTTACTCTTCCCGCAAAGGCAATGGTGGTAATTTGAAAGAAAGTGATAAATACACCACTGTAGGGGTGAAAAAGTTTTAAGGGATAAGAAGCATAAAAGTTGGACATAACACCCAAACTTGAACAAAAGAATCCACCTATATAAGAAAACTATTATTATATGAGTAATAATAAAAAATAAATAAATTAAACATAAATATGAAACAATACATTAATTCTATAGACAATGATTTTACTGCACAAACATCAAGATTACCTCTGTGATTGAGTAGAGACAACATCGTTTCTCTTCTTGAAAAGTCATGAAACATGGAAAAGAATCTTCTAAAATAAATGGCCTCTATAAGGAATAATGTGTAACGCCCTGACCCCAGAAGCCCATAGTTAGTTCATTATTACATAAAATTGGCATGATCACAAAAGATCGAGTCTCGAAAGACCGATTAGTTTAATAGCCTTGGAAGTACTAGATATATTCATAAGGTTTACATTACATCATAAAATGAAAAACTACAAAAAAATTGTTTCTATAGACCACACTCATATCCCCTCACACTATTCCTATAGGTTAGTCATAAAATACTTCTTCGCATCTTGGAAAAAATAAAACCTAGAAAGGGGTGAGCTCAGATGCTCAGTAAGGATAACAATATAGCGGAAACTTTCATAAATAAGCATAAAAATTTAAGGCAATGTATAAGACTAAAACACAATCCTTTTAAACTTGAAATTCAGCATAATATGGAAAAGATATAATCAAATAATTCCATTTACTTACTCACATGGATATTCTACTAGTCGAATAATCACATGCAATATCAATAGCCACTTTTATAATGATGGAATGCGTAATGCCAGACTTTCATAACCACATTATCAAGGCCTTGTGCCAAGACTACAAATAATATTTTTTCAAGGCCTTGTGCTAAGACACTAGTTTGTCTCATGAGACCTACCGATGTATCGAGGAGTTATAGGGGGCTCCACCCGTCACTTACTAAGTCCAATGCATTCCTCATATGAAAAGGTTTAAATATAACATAAACATTCGTATTAAAACTAGCATACAAAATGTCAATACTTTATCCATAAACCATGAATGGTGTAAAAATAACACATCCATAGTAAAAAATATCACAAAACCTTCAATACAATATGGAAGTTTTGTATCATAATAAATCAACTTCAAATAAACTTAAAATCCATCAAAGGATGTTGAGATAGATGAAATAAAAACCTTTTTTAGAGAAATATATCTTTCTATTTTGAAATCATTTAAGAGTCTCATAATTATAAAGAAAAAATTTATTTTGAAAATATTATTATAAGCTTGTAAGGGAATCTTCGATGATGTTATAATGGCGGAAAATAGCCGCACCTACCATATAAGTTAAAAAAAGACATTCTTACCTTAATTTTGTCGAAAAGGTTATAAAGGACCTTGTTTGGAAAACGACAGAAAGATTCCTTTATAAACATCTTATAAAAATTCAAAAAGGGTATAAATTACTTTAACCCATAGTCTATAAAATAGTAAGATTTTTTTTAAATACATTTTTAAGAAACATGGATGTGGATGATAAAGAGGTCCAAGTAGATACATACGTAAAAACAACCTCGGATAATAAAGAGATTGTGAAATTAACCCTTACCTTGTACTTTTCCTTGGTCGAGGGTAGGTTAACCTCATGTATAATGGTGAAATAATTGTTATTAAATTATACAATAATCATATACATTAATATGATATTATATATGATCTTTTAACATTGTTTTGTTAATAATATCTTAGTATTATCGTTGTTTCGGGTGTTAACAAATTCGTTTTCATTTATATTCTTTGTTATGTGAGTCATATTTGTTATGGATGGGATGTATATTATTCATATACATAATTATATCAAGTCTTTAAACATTATTTTTAATCATCTAATGAAAATTAGTCTTTAATGGATATGATGGGGAATGAATCTCATTACGTTCGTGGAGACGGTAATCCGTACGTACGCACGAGCAACAATATCATTCTTTTGATATTCAAATAATATATAATTGGATGGTTTATCATATATAAAAAATCATTATCATGTTATATTTATTATTTACATCAATTACACATCATTATTATACTCATCCAAATAATAATGCATTGAATAACAATTACACCACGACGTGGAGACGGTAAGCCGTACGTACGCATGTATGGTGACATGTCATTCAAAGGATGGATAGAAAAATGAATTTGGTTGTACCATATTTATAATAAAATCACATTATATAGAATATACTGGAGTTATTATTTTAAAATGGAAACAACAAAGAAAAAGGAAGTGGAAGAAGAAAGGAACTTGAAAGAGGTGGTGAGATATTTACCTCTTCTTCGGGTTATTCCTTTTGATTTGATCAAAAGGGATCCTTAGGTTGGATTTATAACTAAAGTAATGCCTATAGGATGAAGGGAGGATAGTTGAGAGGGTATTTGGGCAGGGTTTATCCGAGCTAAATGGATTTGAAGGTGTGAATTATAGAGAAGGGGGAGTGCCCTTTTATAAGAGGGGTGAGGGGCACCTGAGGAAAAGCTAGAAATATTATTTTATAATAAAATCATTTTCGGTTTCTAATGGCTCAAAAATTAATTATTTAAATTCTAAGGTGAGTATCGGTCGAAAAAAACTCAACCAATAGGTTTTAGATAAGTTTGGGTCACTATATTAACTTTATCTTTTAGATTTAACTCTTAGTTAAATAGTTTGACATTTACCATGTCTCTTTGTATTTTTATATTATATGGTTAATAAACTTACTATATACTTCCAAGAGAACCCCAAGTGGTTCATTAATGATACACCTATAATTATATAAGTCCTTTTTCCGAACATTAGATTTTTAGGAATAAAATATCAATTAATAATATGATATTTGTTTTAAAAACTCTTTTATGTCAATTTTGACACTATTTGGTATTTTGTTTTTTATAAATTCATAAAAACATTATTAATTCTAAATAAATTCATATAAATAACCCTAAAATGTAATATTAACCTATAAAATTAGTGTCATTCATAAAAAGTTTCAAATTAAATTTATTTGGATATTTATAATATCAATTATTTTAATATTTCATTAAATAGGTAATTACTGTATCATCATTGTGTCATAAATAAATTAAATTATTTAATGTTTAAAAAATATAAATAAAATACCATTATGTAGTAAATCATTTTATCTTTATAATTAATATTTATAGTCGAATTTATCTTATGTGTAACCCTATATTAAAAATGGTTTAGTTATTGAACTTTGAATTTAACACTTTTAACTCTTCTTTGAATTAAATAATAATAAAGGTCCTAATCTAATACAAGTAGACCAAAGAGGTTCATATTTTATTCCTAAGGTTGTTTTTGGTCTAATTATACTTATTTAATATAATTAGGACATGTGTTAGGGTAATAATAATATCATTTTTACCCTTAATTACCCTATTTACTTTTAACCGTGGTAAATAAAAGTAAAAAGTTACTATTTACAAAATTATTTTCATCTTATTGAACCACATTTTTCTTACTTATATCATTTGTGTCTCTCGGATTTTTGAAATTCAACTCACAGAATCGGTAAAATTAAGTTTTATGTAAATTTGCAAATGCTCCTAGGAGGTGGGTAAAAGACGGTAAAAAGTTCAATAAATTTTTTATATATCTAAAATTATTATAAACTGACTCCAATTAATTACATTGAAATTATATAGGTATTATGTATCTATTTTGACCTAAAATAAGTTTAAATAAAATAAATAATTATTTAAATAAAAATTCGGTTTTAAACTATAACTCAGTGTTTTTCACTATTCATCAAAAATTGAAAGTTTTCAGAAAAATACCAAAAATACACCCTGAGATAATTTCGATATTCCGAATTAAAAAATGAAGTCTATTTTACCAAATTCAAAACATATAAATTTCAATTATTAATTTAAAATTAATTCCCGTTGTCAAAACCAAAAAGCGTATTTTTAAGAAATAATAACTATCAAAAGATTGACACTTGTTTATGTCCAATTTCAAAGTGAAATTACTTACAATGACCAGTATTTGATTAAATGGTAAAAATATAATCTATTTATACTTACAAACCATTAAAATGTATAATTTAACACTATAAATTATTTTGACTAACAAAGTTGTTTTCAGTTAAAATAGAGTATTTTTCACTATTCACCCAAATATGAAAGTTATCAGAAAAACACCAAAAATTTATTGAAACTAAATTATTATGTCCTGATTCTAAATAAGAAGTTTATTTTGTCAAATTTAATATATAAAAGTTTCAAATATTGTATTTAAAAAGGGTTCTCCATTAAAAGGCGGTAAAATTGCATTTAAAAAAAATACTTCTTTTATCTGAAAAAATGAATTTATTTTTTTCATTATGTCTAAGAAACTCATAATATGGATTCTAAAATTATAAGGATTATATAAATTTAAAAATTTAGTTAATACGATTCATAACCTCTTTTGAACGACTAGTTTGGTAAGTCGTGGTGCGCTTGAACTCGGTGTTGCATGTAGTGCTAGTTATTGAATTACTCTGAATAAATAGCGTACTATGAAATCTTGGGGTGTTAAATAATGAAAATTAAATAAACATCTTATTATATAATTTTTCAGAAAAATATAGAAATTATATCATAACATTACTGTTGCATCTTTCCAAAGGGTTTCTTTGGTCCAAATATAAGCTAATAACAAAACTAAGGATTCTTTATGAACTTCATTACGGTTTAGAAGACTATATGGATGTTAGGAAACCAAGAGATAATTAATGATATTGATATCTATTTGTATCCATTGATCAATGGATCCAAAATAAGGATTGGTTGTGCATCACTCACAAAGTTAATAACAAAAATAAGGATTCTATGTGTACTTCACTACTATTGGTTAACTACTGCTTAGAATAGAATCTGACCTGAAATTCCTATCTGGAATCCCTGTGATGCTCTCATCCCACACACACTCTCCACCATCTCTATCATATCACCATTTAGTATTCACTTTTCCTTCTCTTGAAATTTTATTCATTATTTAAACAAGTGGTAATATTTTTCCTTCATAGCATTTTCTGATTCTCGTGTTGCTTCTTCAATCATATCTATTTTCCATAAAACCATTACCCAATGAATTATATTATTCTATAAAATTTACTCTCTATGTTCAAGTATCCAATTAGCTTTTTTCTCTCTATGTGTGGGATAAGAGCATCATGGGGACGCCAGGCAGGAATTTTAGGTGAGATGCTATGCTAAGCGGTTGTTAACCAACAGTAGTGAAGTGCACATAGAATCCTTAGTTTTGTTATTAGCTTTGTGAGTGATGCACATCCAATAATTTTTCTGGATCCATTGATCAATGGAGCCAAATAGACATCAATATTATTCCAACCCTTCCAGACTAATTTGTCTTTAATAATAATTATGTAAACACAGACATAGGATTTTAGAAGGGTTGTCTGTAGGATCTCTTGTAAACTTGATGAACTCTTTGACTCCATCTTTATATTAATTTGTCAAATGATTATCATACATCCATTTTCGGTTCATATCCATCCTATTAGGTTAAAAAAAGATTAATTTCATATAACATATAAATAAATACACATAAGATATTCATTATCAAAAGTAAAAGTTATAAACAATTCTAATAAGGGAAACTCAACATTTGATTATTTCAAATAATTTCAGTATGTTAAAGAAAATGAGTAATTGAATTTAAAAAAAATTCTCCACATCAGATCTTTCTTAAATCCCCTAAAAAGATGAAAATATAATATAGGTAATTAAGGAGTAATACAAAACTCAAATATGATAAACAAGAATAATAAACTCTTATTCAAACAACAAGAAGATATAAAAATTTATTCGAACAAGTGATGTAGCAACCTAAGGAATTATTATATTTAAAATTAATGGTATATCAATATTTGAAAACATCTCACGACTCTTGGGATTTAATATCACCACACCGACCCATCATAAGGAAATTTAAGGTACTCCAACTGGATAAAAAATTATCATTTACTAATGGATTACACGAATTGGAATTACATCAAACAATCAGATAGTTTTCTCATTATTTAATATGAGAATAATGGTTGTAAATTAAAAAATGTGATGTATGAATCAAAACAAGAACTAAGAGATTTGTATTGAATGTTAGATGAATTATTAAAGAAAATTGAATTTAAAAAATAAGGAATTGATCATAATCGTTACATAAAAAATAATTTTATGGATAGATTGAAAGTGTTTATCAATGTGAATGACATAATATTTAGATGTTCAAGAGATGAATTCTGATAATAATTTTCAATATTAATAATAACCAATGTTTAAATGTTGATGATTAGTGAGACGACATTTTCTTTTTTTTATTGGCGACTCATGGAACTCCTGGGATATTTATTTCCCAATCCATGTATGTGAGGGAATTGTTTTATAGATTTCAAAAGGAAGATTGAAAACCTGTGTTGACACCCATTGAAAATTGAATAGAATTTTAAAATGTTGTGAGTGAAATGTCATTATATATCATGATAGTGTCCAAGGGACATTCTCGATCCCCCTCAGGCTGGAAATAAGCACCAGGGCATGAAAAACAACATAATGGGAATAATTTGGACCAAAAAATAAATAAAAACAGTAGAAAGAAAATTTAAATAAAAACTGCCATGACGCATCCATACATTGGATTATCACACCAACTAAGATTAGTAGAAAAAATAATATATGAATAAGTATAATATAAAATAAATCCCTTAAAATACCTTTAAATCCATCATAAAAAATCCCTAGTTTTAATTTCTAAAATTTCACATGTATGGAATACATTGATAAAATAAAGAATGAAAAATATGTATGATAACTTTGGGTGATCAATTTGGGAAATGTAAACAAAATAAAACAACCAACTAAACTCCATGTGACTCCATGTGTCGCCATCGAGTCTATAAACAATAAACTCTCTATGAGAGATCAAGAGTAAAATCAAAATGGGAAACTGAGAAAATTGAAAGGCCTACCCCACTAGTATACAATCACCAGACCACAAATAATGATATCATCGAATAATAAATAAAAAATGAAACCAAAATATATAAAAAAAATCAGAAGGAGTACCTCGCTAGGTTGAAGAAAATATGATACCCTCTTTGGAAACCCTAATTTCAATCGAACAACGGATGTTGGATGAGATGTTTGGGCAACTAGAGGCAGTCAAGTGGTGTGATTTGAGCTTCGATTCACTAAGGAGGAGCACCGACAGTGGGTGGATTCCATAGAAATCTTCTGATATTACGATAGGTTCACAAATGGTTAGAGTTTTTTAGTTAGATCGGGACACTTTTATCAACGCTTATAAAAAATTACTGGTAAAAAGTCCTTTTATGAACGCTTATTACTGAAGCGCTGTTAAAGGATTTATAATTATAATTATAAATAAAAAATTGTAAATATTTATATATACTTAATAAATATATAGAAACATAAATATAGTAAATATATTCCTTTTTAAATATATTTATTATAATTTTATAATTATTTCTTTATAATTATTGAAATATTTTTAAAAAATAATATTTAAATCATTATATATATTTATATACATTTAATAAATATATAAATATAAATATAGTAAATATATTCATTATTTATGTAAATTTATTATAAAATTAATAATTATTTAAATATATATAACTATTTATTTATAATTATATTTTAAAAAATATTTATTTATTTATAATTATAAATATATAATTGTATAAATATAGTAAATGTACATTTATAAATATTTTTTAACAAATATATTTTTAACATCATTATTGAATATCTAATTTTAAGTGAATTCATATGTGTTAAAAATGAGTGAAATTGAATAAATTAAGAATAAGCACAGTTTAACAATATTGAAAAAATGGATAAGTTTTTTGTGCGTGCATTGTATGTAAAAATGCATTAATTACGTATATGTGAAATCAATTTAACATATATTTGATTTAATTTATATTTAAAAATCAAATGATATTCAATTATATGTCGAGTACTATGCAATTAGTCGATATTTTTAATTCATATTATTATTTGTAATTATAAACCATTATTTAATAAATATATGACTATTTAATATAACGTGCATAAATATTTTGTAATTTATAAATCATATTTATATACATTAATATATATCTATATATTTAATATATACAATTTAATAACATTAATTATCATAATTATCTAATTAATAAAATGTTTAATATTTAACGTTGTATAATCAATTTGTTCATTTTTATCAATAATTATTTAATTAATAAATTTTTTAATTTTTTTAATAAACTCATTTTTTTATTTTTAATTCATTTAATTAATTCATTTTATTTATTTGGACCTTTATCAACTCTAAAAAAGAGCTGATGAAATAAATATTTATCAGCCCAAAAAATAAAGCACTGATAAAGTTAAAAATAAAGCACTAATAAAAGATACCCTTTATCAGTGCTAAAAATAAAGCGCTGGTAAAAGGTTAAATTTATCAGCACTGATAAATATTCCATTTATCAGTATTCTTCTATAACATTGATAAATACCAGTGTTGTTAAAGGCCTGTTTTGTAGTAGTGCTTAGATCCTAACTTTAGAATTCGGGAGTCATAACTCGAGGAAAAGGAATAGAAAATAATTCTTTTGTGTGTAAAAGAATAAAAAAATAAAGTGCATGTGAGAGTTGAGAAACAATGTTACAGACTAAAAACCAGACCAGAGAAGACAAACAATGAAATCACTGGTACTGGTTCTTTAGCTTTGGATTAATAGGTCTCATCAAGACAGTTGTAGTCGAAGGAGAATTAATTTGGCACTTGAGAGAATGTCTAGGTGGTGAAATAGAGTCTCGTAGGACGTTTCAACTGCACATTAGGTTCAAAGTTTGCAACAAATTCTCTTTAAAAAATAGGGTCTTGAATATATTAACCAATGTATCTTTTTTGTTCCTACCGGAGATAGAGAGAGATATATATAGAGAATAAATATTCAGCAGTAGTAGCAGCTCCGCTTCCTTAGGATATTAAAAATAAATTGAGTCAAGAGATTTCATAAATATCTCCATAAAAAATGCATCACCATTGCCTCTTTATTCCTGTAGAATAAATCTTAAAAATAATTTAACATAATTTGAATAACTCTTCCAATAATATCTCTAGAATAATAATAAATTGAATGATTTAAAACCCCGGTTTAAATCCACTCAATCCTCTTTAAATTTAGTCAAAAAAGTTCCTAAAAACTAGCAGCACAATCCAAAAGTAAATTCAAATATTTGAATTTAAATAATTTTGAATCATCTAACTTTATTGGAAAAAGATGTTGAAATAATTTATTAATTTTTCTCTTTAAAATATTGAACCAAAATCCTCAAAATCTCTTCGATCATAATCCTTAGATTTAATGGGAATTTATCTATAAGAAAAACTTCTAAAAATAATCCACATATATATGTAGAAAATCAATGTTCATAATAAAATCACAAAGCGACAATAGAAAAGTAGGGTATAAAAATTAGGGTACATGAAAGTAGGGTACATGAAAGTAGGGTACACGAAAGCAGGGCACACAAAAGTAGGGTACACGAAAGTAGAGAGATGAAATTAGGGTACAAAAAATTAGGGTACATGAAATTAGGATACATGAAAGTAGCGTAGGGTTCATCAAAGTAATGTTGGTTTCATCAAAATAACATAGGGTTCGTCAAAGTAATGTTGGGTTCATCAAAGCAATGTAGGGTTCATCAAAGTAATGTAGGGTTAATCAAAGTAACGTAGGGATCATCAAAGTAATGTAGGGTTCATCAAAGTAGGGTTATTGAACCACACTTTGCGAAATTAGGGTTTTTGAACCATACGTTTTGAAAGTAGGGTTGTCAAACCATACTTTTTGAAAGTAGGGTTGTTGAACCATACTTTGAAAAAAACTAGAAAACATACTTTAACAAACTTCAGTGAATTTTAAAGGATATTAACAACAGATTCATCCTTTGGTAAAGAATACTTATTTGTATAATTTTTTTATCTTTTAAATAGATAAATAATTGAATAAGTATGACTTATAATGATCCTAAAATTATCAAAAAACAAAATAAAAAACATTCTGGAAAACTGCAACAGTGAAACACTATTGCAGTACTTACGATAATTTATTGACCATCCAAATGACCTTTTTAGGATTCGATGTAAAATAATTAAATCAAGATAAACTTGTTGGATTTATAAAAAATAAAGTTTCAAGTGAATCCAATATCTTAACAACTTTTAGTAAATTAAATACAGAAACTTTTCAAAAATTGTTTTCCGTAGAGTTTTTAAAACCGCAGCAGCAACTTCGTTGAATTTTTAGACTATTAGAAAAGAATTTTCTGACTTTCTCATAAACTAATGAAGTTTAGATAAGTATCTTATCTATCCAACAATATACTTTTCACATAAAACCATTCAATATGTATTTATATATCATCAAAATATAAGCAATATATAATAAAAAAAACATGCACATGCACAAACAATCTCCCTAGTAATCAAAAATAAAAACAAAAACATGCATATACACAAAAAATCTCCCCCATTTAATTAGATTACAAAACCAAAACATTTAAACCATTTAAAATGAAATTTTAAAACATTTAAAACTAATTTATTTCTCTCCATTTTTGTAAATAAACAAAAATTGAAAACAAACTCCCCCTAAACAAATGAAACAATAAAAAGTTAAAATTCCAACATACCAAGATCATTTTTTTCAAACTGAGTAGAGTCTAAAGGATTTGTAAAGATATCTGCTAGCTGATTTTTAGAAGAGATAAATTCTAAAATAGTATCACCCTTATTCACATGATATATAATAAAATTAAATCTAAGATCAATACTTTTTGTTCTATAATGTTGTAAGGGGTTTTTAGAAATAGAAACTACAGAAGCATTATCATAATAAATTTTCATTTTATCAAGATAAACACTAAAATCACATAAGGTTTTATTCATCCATAATATTTGATCACAAATACTTATAGTAGATATCTACTCAACTTCTACAGTTGATAAAGAAATTGATGCTTGTTTCTTAGATGATCGAGAAATTTAACTTTTTCCCAGAAAATGACACATACCTGATGTGCTTTTGCTGTCAATTCCACATCCTCCAAAATTAGACTCAAAATAAGATGTTAAGTCAAAACAATTATATTTTAGATAAAATAAAACAAAATCAAAAGTTCCTTTAACATATTTAATTATTATTTTTACAGCTTTAATATTCCTTTCTTTAGGATCAACTTGAAATCTAGCACATAAACAAACACTAAAAACGATGTTGGGTCTAGATGCAGTTAAATATAGAAATCTACCTATCATGCCTCTATAAACTTTAAAATCAACAAATTTACCAGAAACATCAATATCTAATTTACAATTATCACCCATAGGAGTTTTCATATATTTATAAGAATCAAGACTAAATCATTTAACTAACTCTTTATCATAATTAGATTGATTAAGAAAAATTCCATCTTTTCTTTGAAAAATTTTAAGTCCAAGAAAGAACTTTAATTATACCATTAAACTCATGTAAAACTTAAAAGAAATTAAAGCAGAAAAATCATTACATAGTATTTCACTAGATGATCCAAAAACTATACCATCAACATAAATTTGTACAATTAAAATATCATCAGTAGTTCTTTTTATAAAAAGAGTTAGACCGAAATTTTCTTTCCTAAAACCATTTTTTAACCAAAATAAATAAAGTCTTTCATACCAATAATGAGGTATATGTTTGAGACCGTATAAAGCTTTAGATAATTTAAAAACATGTTTAGTAATTTTTTCACTTTTAAAACCAAGGGGTTGAGAAACATAAACTTCTTCAGTTATAAAACCATTTAAGAAATCACTTTTTTACATCCATTTGATATAACTTTAAACCTTGAAAACAAGAAAAATCCAAAAAAATTATAATATCCTCTAACCTGGAAACATGTAAAAATGAATTTTCAAAGTCTATACCTTCTTATTGAGAGTATCCTTGAGCAAGAATTATTGATTTGTTTTTAACAATCTATCCATATTCATATAGCTTGTTTCTAAATATCCACTTAGCTCGAATCACCTATTTACCCTCAAGCAATTATACTAAAGTAAAAACATTATTTCTAACAAACTGATTTAATTTATCTTGTATAGAGGAAATCCTATTTGAATCTTTTAAAGCATCATTAACATTAATAGGAATGAAATCAGAAATTAAATCAAAAATAGAGTTTCTAGTTTTAACACCAGAATCAACATTTCTAATTACATTTTCAATAGGATGATCTTTGTAAATATTTCATGTTTTGGATTAGGTTGATAATGAGTAGGATCCCCCTCAATTGATTCATCCTTATCTTTAGGAATTTCATAATAGAAATAAAAATTTCTAAACTCATCCTTAATAACATTAGAATTAGAATTTATTCTAACACTATTTTCATCAAACATAACATGAACAGATTCTTCAATAATCATAGTTCTTTTATTATAAACTCCATAAGCTTTACTATTATTAAAATAGTCAAGAAAAATACCTTCATTACTATATATAGAAACAATCATAAAACCTTGTTCATTTTGAACTAAATTACAAAAGGCAGTAAATCTAGAAAATGTATCATTTTTATGTGCAAGAAAGTATACCCAAGTAAATCTACTATATTCATCAACAATCACTAAAGTATATTTCTTTCCACCAAGGCTAGAAATTTGAGTGGATCCAAATAAATCAAGATGTACTAACTATAAAGGCATGTTAGTACTTATCTGATTGATAAGTCTAAATGAAATTGTGTGTTTCTTCCCTTTCATGTAGGTGTCACATACATAAAGATATTCTTTCCTCAAGGAAGGAAGCAGTAACACATTCTCATGTTTTGAGAGTTTATGTAGCATTATGAAATTAACATGACCTAAAAATCAATACCAAATGTTTCTGTCATTATTTACAGAATCCAAACACTTAACATGTTGCACAGTTAGTTCAAAAAAATCTATATTATAAATATTTTCTTTTTTATTAGCATAAAATAATAAATAATTATCTTTAAAAAATAAACATTTATCATTTTGAAATTTAACTTCCATTCCTTCATCATATAATTGTGATATACTAATTAAATTATGTTTAGGCCTTCAATATATAAAAATTTAAAAATAAAGGTATAATTTGAAATACCAAATTTACCAAAACCTTTTACTTTGCCTTTGGAATTGTATCCAAAAGTCACAGTGCCTCCATTATATGTGTTTTAAGTGGTAAAATTTGATGGTTATCCAGTCATATTCCTAAAGAATCCACTATCCATATACCATATGTCATTCTTGAGACATCCAAGGCCTTTTTCCTATAAAAATAAATTACTTGACTATTTTGGTACTCAAACTACTTTGGGTTCAATAGGATTAGTAATAAATTCTTTAGGTACCCATACATAATGTAAATATGTATTTTAAGGTATTATAGATAATAAGGATTTAGAAATATTAGTTTTTGTAAATAATAAAGATTGTTTAAATCTAAGAGAATAATCATTTAAATAGTGACCTTTCATTCCACATTTAAAATAAGTAATAATTGAAGTAAAACCATTTTTAATTTTAAAAAATTGATTTTTATACATTTGGGGTAATCTTAATTCATAGCCAAAACCATCTTTATTTTTATTATTTTTAGTCAAAAACATCATCTCATGATATTTTTCATAACCTATAATAAAAGAAGATAATTTTTTTAGGAAATTCAACTTCCTTTTTCAAATTTTCATTCACATCTAGAGAAATTTTTAAATTTTTATAAACTTTTAAATGAGAAGTAGAAGTGGTGTTTCTTAATTTTTTATTTTCTTGTAAAATTACTTTATTTTAAGTAATAAGTTTCACATTATTTTCATTAAACATATTATATAAATCACTAGATTTGAAAATATATTTCCTCAATCATTAAATTTATTTATTTAATTCAAAAACATTGGGGTTTTAAGAATCATATTCAGAATCAAAACATTTAGAATAAAAAAAAAGAATTACTAACCTTATCCCGTGATTCCATGAAGCATGAGTTAATAGTTTCTTTACCATTTACAGATTTTTCATTAGAATCGTATTCTTTTTTACAACTCCAGCTAG
Organism: Viscum album; assembly: GCA_963277665.1. Taxonomy (NCBI): domain Eukaryota; kingdom Viridiplantae; phylum Streptophyta; class Magnoliopsida; order Santalales; family Viscaceae; genus Viscum; species Viscum album. The sequence continues at coordinate 1,480,552,270 of OY728136.1, forward strand.
TGGTTACTACCTTTTTTCCTTTATTGTGTATTTATATTTATTCTTTAGTTTAGAGAAATAAGGTTTGATATTTCCTTTCTTCTTACACTCATATAAGGTTACATCCGATGCATTGTAATTCGTACCACCGTTCTTTTCTCCCTTATATTTTTCTTTTTGAGGGTTTCTTCTAAACGAGTTTTTGAATCCTTTCTTTTTCATTATTTTTTAAACTCTAGTCACAATCTGATCCATATATTTTTTTCCACTATCTTGTAGATCATAATCATAAGAGTCAATAGAAACAACATTTATAGATTTAAAAGCTACACCTTTTCTTTTATTTCTCCTCAGTAGATATGTTCTTCAGTTCCAATTCACACTGAAGTAGTGATCCAATCAATTTATCCAGGGAGTATTCTATGAAGTTCTTGATTTCATCAATGGAAACCTTCTTGGCATGCCGTTTCTTTTTTAAGACTCATAGAAAATTTTCAATCAGTACTTGGTTTTTCAGAGCTTCTCTAAGTGAATTCATTCCATTCAAAATGCTTTTGAATCTATGAAACATTTGGTTTACTATTTCATCTTTACCTATCTTGAAATATTGTTACACCTCATGAAGTATTCCAAGCTTGTTTCACATCAAATTTTCAAAGCCACAGTGAGTGAATTGTATAATCTTCCTTATTTCATGAGCTATCTTACAAGAAGACACATAACTAAAGACACTTCTATTAATAACACAATATAAAATATTAAAAAATTTGTAATTTAAAACATATCTAGTAGTATACTTTCCTCTATGAGTACCTAGGTCATCTTTAGGTAGTGTGTACTATTTTTACATGATAGACCAGTGCTCAATGCTCAACTATTTGAGGTAATCCTCCATTCAGGATATCCAATAACCATAATCATTTCCATCAATGTGAGGTAACTTTTGAGGAATCCAAGCATCATTTGGGTTCGATCCTTCCATCTTATAAGATCTTTTCCTTAGACCATGAGGTTTAGGAATAGGTTAAAATAATTAAATATAAAAGAAGACTCTCTAAAAAGTTGGCTAAATTTTAAAGAAACAACCAATGACACCATTGTTTGGTATCGATAAATAGAATGAATTAGCTAAACTATTCTTAATAAGGTATTCCTCTAATACCAATTATTAAGTCATATAGGGTAATGGCATATAGTCTAGAGGGGGGGGGGAGGGTGAATATACTAGATTAAATAATTTAAACAAATAAATTGATAAATAAAATAATTATCAAAGTTAATTATTATGGTTAATTAGTAGCGGAAAAAGTAAAGAGCACAAGGATGTTTTTATAGTAGTTTTGTCCAAAGTGGTCCTACTCTACTCTTATATCTCTCTACTCAGTGAGAGATACGTGTGCACTAAAAATGATTTTTGAGGGTGAATCATAACCCAACTTCAGAATCCTTTTCTAGTAGAGGCATAACCATGACACTGATTTTTGTGTGGGGACTCACAACCCTTATAACCTGACTTTAGACAGAGTGAGTCACAACCTAAAAATTTATGACTTTAGATACAAGGAGTCACAACCATTAGATCCTGACTTTAGAATCTGGGAGTTATAACCCGAGGAAAAATAATAACAAATAAATCAATTGTGCGTAAAATCATAAAAAATAGAGTGCGTGTAAGATATATGAAATATTGTTAAAGACTCAGAAACTAGACAAGAGAAGATAAACAATGAAATAACTAGTATTGGTTCTTGATATTTGGATTAGCACGTCTCATCAAGTCAATTTTAGTCTAAGTAGAATTAATTTTCCACTTGAGAGAACATTCAAGCGATGAAATAGAGTCTCACAGGACATTGCAAATGCACAATAGGTTAAACGTTCAAATCACTTTCTCTTTGAAAAATAGAGTCTCGAATATGTTAACCTATGTATCTTTTTTCTTCTTACCACACACACACACACACACACACACACACATATATATATATATAATAAAATAGTTTCAACATCTCCACTTCCTTTGGATATTCAAAATAAACCGATTCAAGAGATTTCATAAATATCTCCATAAAAAATGCTGCATAATTGCCTCTTTATTCCTATAGAATAAATCTTAAAAGGAATTTAAAATAATTTGAATAACTCTTCCAATAATATATTCAGAATAAAAATAGAATTGAATGATTTAAAATTCTAGTTTAAATCCATTCACACCTCTTTAAATTTAGTCAAAATAGTTCCTAAAAACTAGCAGCACAATCCAAAAGTAAATTAAAATATTTTAATTTAAATAATATTGAATCCTCCAAATTTATTAGAAAAATATGTTGAAATAATTTATTAATTTTATCTTTAAAATGTTTCACCAAAATCATCAAAAATCTCTTTGATCACAATCATTATATTTAATGTAAATTTATCCAACAAAAAAACTTACAAAAAAAATCCATATATACATGTAGAAAATCAATGTTCAGCATAAAATCACAAAGAGATAGCTGAAAAGTAGGGTACACAAAGTAGGGTACAAAAAATTAGGGTATATGAAAGTAGGGTACGCGAAAGTAGGGTACAAGAAATTAGGGTACACAAAATTAGGGTACACAAAAGTAGGGTACACAAAATTAGGGTACATGAAAGTAGATTACACAAAATTAGGGTACAATAAAGTAGCATAAGGATCATAAAAGTAATTTAGGGTTCATCAAAGTAATGTAGGCTTCATCAAAGTAACACATAGTTCATCAAAGTAACGTAGGTTTCATCAAAGTAACGTAGGGTTCATCAAAGTAATGTAGGGTTCATCAAATTGATGTAGGGTTCATCAAAGTATAGTTTCTAAAACATAATTTGCTAAAATAGGGTTTCTGAACCGTACTTTGTGAATATAGGGTTTTCAAACCATACTTTGTGAAAGTTAACCATACTTTTAGAAAAACTGGACAACATAATTTAACAAACTTCAATGAATATTTAAAGGCTCTCAACAACATATTAAGCCTTTGGTAAAGCATAAATATTTGTATAAAAACTTTTTATCTTTTCAATGAATCAATAATCAAATAAATCCCAATTATACAACTCATGAAATTATCAAAAAACTAATGTAAAAACATTCTGAAAAAACTGTAACTTTGAAATAACATTGCAGAACTTAAGATAATTTATTGACCATCCAAAAAAAAAATTTAGGATTAAATGTAAACTAATGAAATCATGATAATTTTTTTATTTATAGAAAATAAAGTTTCAAATGAATCAAATATCTATAGAACTTTCAGTGAATTAAATATAAAAACTTTTCAAAAACTGTTCGCTGTAGAGTTTTTGAAACTGCAACAGAAAATTCATTGAATTTTTTGAGTAATAGAAAATCATTTTCATACTTTATAATAAACTATTTAAGTTTAGATAAATATCTTAGATATTCAATTGTATAAGTTTCACACAAAAATATTAAATTTGGATTGATATATCATCAAAATATAGATGAAAAGTAATCAAAAAAATAAAAACATGCACATGCACAAACACTATCCCCAGTAATAAAAAAAAAACATGAACATGCAAAAAAAAGGATATTTAGGTTTGGAACTTCTACCATGTAAAATTACTAGGTTTGGATTCATCCCATTGTAAAATTATTGGTTTAGATCTCCCTTGTGTAAAAGTTTATCTCATATATTAGTGGGTTCCATACTCCATTGGTTGGGGTGTGAAGCATAGACTAAGTCCTTTAGACTGAACCCACTATACAATTACTTGTATTAATATCTTTAATTTTCTACATACAATCTTCATACATCCATTATTCTTATTTATTTAATAAGTAATTGTTTAATAATTTTGAACTACAAAATTCTTTTTTTAATTTTAATAATGTTAATAATTTTAATAAAGGTATATTCACCACCCTATTATCTATTAACATCAATAATTCTAACCTATCAATTCATTAGTTTCATCAGATATTTGGGAATCTATAAAAGTGTGAGTTTTAGGATCATGATATCTATTTCTATGGACATATAATATCTTAGTGTGGAGTATCTGTTGATCCTTTGAAGTTTGATCCAGTGGTTTCTTGGGTAACCCCCAAGAATGTTGCCCTGGTATGAAGTTTTATTGGTCTAGCATGATATTATAGGAGGTTCATAAATGAATTATCCTATATTGATGCTCAAATAAAAATGTTTACAATAAAAGATCAATCATTATTTTGGACTGACTAGTGCCATGATTCTTTTGAGTATTTGAAGGAGAAGCTAGTTAGTGCTCCAGTTCTTCATCTGTCAGAGGAGGGCATTGCGTTAAAGGTTTACTATAATGATTTTCATCTTTGATTGGGTTGTGTGTTGATATAGAAGAGGATTTTTATCTATCATGGGTCTCAATAGTTATGACCTAATGAATATAAATATTCCACCCATGATCTGAGCTTACTATATTAGTGTTTTCTCTAAAGTTGTGAAGACACTATCTTATTAGTGAATGTTTTATGGTATTCATAAATCTGCAGAGTTTAAAGTATGTCTTATCCCAATGAAACTTTAATTTTTAGTAGCTATGATGGATGGAGTTCTTATAGGACTTTAGCTTTGATATTTACTTTATATCTAGTAAAAGGGAATGTCGTAGTAGATTCCTTCAGTAGGAAGTCGTGTAGTGGTGTTGTGCGAGAGTTTGGAGAATCTTAGAGAGTGATGGAAGAGTTGGTATAAATTCAACTTGATATGGGAGAAATGGATGGTAGAGGTAGTATTTATTAAATGGAAGTGTAGTAAGTGGAGAAGTCCCATCTGGGGGATTTTGAGGTAGTGGTTTGGCACAACCAAGTTGTTTATGGAGACACTCATGAGGGATGGTCTGAGGATGGAAAACATCAAGTGGTGGTCTAGGGAAAACTTTTCATTCCTTAAATTATGCATGAGGTGGTTCTATATTAGTTATAAAATTCACCCTTAGTGATATATCTTAGTGTGAAAAAGATGTATCGTGCTATTAGAGTTTAGTTTTAGTGGTATTTTCTAAAGAGATTAGTTGCAAAGTTTGTCTCTCATTGTTTGGTATTCAAGAAGGTTAAAGCTGAGCATCGTGTTCCTATTGGTTTGCTTCAACCACTTAATGTTCCCCAGTGGAAGTGATAGAAAATTTTGATGGACGTCATCGCCTATTTACCTAGAGATCAGGGTAGTTATGACTTTATACGGGTGATCGTGGACTGTCTAAAAAATTTAGCACACTTATTATTAGTTAAGGAGTCGAGCTCAATGGAGGTATTATCAAGGTAGTTCTAAGAGGAGATATTGAGACTTCATGTGGTTCCATAGATTAAAATCTATGATTGTGATCCCCATTTTGTCTCCAAGGTGTGGAGAGGTTTCCAATGTGCATTTATCTCTCAGTTATGTCTTAAAACAACTTTTCATCCATAGAAAAATGGTTAGATAGAGTAAACTATCTAAACTTTAGAGGAAATTTTGTGTGTGTGTATTGTGGATTTTGGAGGTACAAGTGTGTGAAACCCACCCTAGGTGGAGTTTTCCCACAATAATAGTTATCACTCCACTCTTGGTATGACTCCTTTTGAAGCACTTTATGGAAAAAAATTTTGAACTCCATTATACTGGATCGAGGTTGGAGAGTCAACTATTCTTGGACCAGAATTAGTGAAGAGCATGACGGAGAAGGTCCAGGTGATCCACAAGCGAATGAAGTTGACACAAGATCATCATAAGTCCTATGGAGATCACATTTTAAGGCCTTTAGAGTTCACCATTGAAGATCAAATGTTCTTAAAGGTGTCACCTCATCATGATTAGTGAAGGTTCAGTCATGGGAATAAGATTTATCATAGGTTAATTAGACATTTTGAGGTGTTGGATTAGGTTGGAGTCGTGACTTATCGGTTTACACTACCCCTATTAATGACCTGAATTCATGAAATCTTCTATATAGCAGATATTTATTAGTATCTTCATGATGACTATCATGTCATCGATTGGGGTGATCATGATGTTGAAAATGGTTCAACCTTCGAGGAATAAACTGTCGAGATTTACAAATTTCAAGAGAAGGTTTTGTGGATATGTGTTATTACTTTGGTTTATGTCATGTGGGGGCACAATGTATTAGAGGAGAGAACTTAAGAACAAGAGTAAAAAATGTGTACTCAGTATCCCAGTTTATTCATTGATTGATTTTATTGAATGTTTTCTTTGATGTAATGATTAGATTGATGTAATTTATGATATTATTCAGTTTTACCATACCTGGTGTTCAATTGATAACGTTGTCATTATTTGAGAAGTATCTACCTTGGGAGATTGTTTTTGGGCAATGTGATCTCTTTCTCATGCCTTAGTAATTTGAGAGTTGTCTCATGTTCTAGTTGTTCAGGCTGCACTTCTTCTCACTGTATGATTTTTTATAATTATCAAGGATGATAATTTTTACTACTACACATATTGACTTTAAAAATACACAAAATAGATTTTAATAGTGTTAAAAAAGTGCTGTTAATTGCAGTGATGATAGGGGGTCACCTTTATCAGTGCTAAAAAAGCGCAGATAAAGGGGGTCCTTTATCCATGCTAAAAAAATCGATGATAAAGGAACCTTTTTATCAACGCTTTAAATAACACTGATAAAAGAGGTTCTTTATTATCGCTTGAAATAGCGCTGATAAAGGCCTTGCTGGATGCAATGTGTTGTTAATATAATAGCACACCCAACAAAAACCTGAAAAAATATATAATTTTAAACAATTATATATACATTTAATGTGACATTAGGAATAAAAAAATTTCCACCCATGGTATATACAAAAAAACACTTCTATATACATTTCAATCAATTTTTTATATAATTAAATATACAATTATCCAACAAACATTTAAAAACAATTATGTTTCATCTTTTATCACTCGTGATCCCCTCTAAAAAATGTCCACCCATGGTATCAGTTGCTGAAAAAATCATCTCAACCCGAGAAAGAGATTCTAACTATATAAGAAAACAAATATTATGTAAGTAATACTATAAAGAAATAAATTAAACATTAATATGAAAGAATACATTAATAAAATTTTAATATTTAATAAAAAATACACATTTGGTGTTATACCGGTCACACCATGTGTCTTATTGAGGTAGGGTTGATTCCCACATGTTAAAAATGAGTTATGGATTTTTTTCTAAAATATCAAAACAATATGAATGTGGTCACTTAGTTTTGAGTATGTCACTTGTTCTTTAACTAAAATTAATGTCAATTTTAAATAATGACACATTTGGAGTTATACCGGCCACACCGTGCATCGTATTGAGCTGGAGCTGATTTCTACACATTAAAAACGTCTTATATATCATTGTCCTAGAGTATTAAAACAATCCGAATATGTTTGCTGGGTTTTAGTATGCCAGTTGTGTTTTTTACTGAAATGTCATTTCAAACTGAAAACACACATTATGAGTCATACCGGTCGTATCGTTCATTATTTTAACATGAGACTGCTTCATACACATCAAAATTGACTTATGAATCATTTTCCTAAATTATCAATACAATCAGAGTGTGTTTTCTTTATTTTTAGTGAGTGACATGTTTTGAGCTAAAATATAAATTTTAAACTGATAATAAACACTTTTATCCATACCGACCACACCATGTATCCAATTGAGGTAGGGTTGATTCTTACATGTCAAAAATTACCATGGATCATTTTCCTAAATTATCAAAACAATACAAATGTTTTTGATCAGTTTTCAATATGTCACTTGTTCTTTTTACTTAAATTAATGACAATTTTAAATAAAAAGAGATAATTTGAGTGAAACCGGACACACCGTGCATAATATTGTGTTATGTATTATTCATACACATAAAAAATGACTTATAAATCATTTTCTTAGAATATCAAAACAATTTGAATGTGTTTGTTCAGTTTTCAGTATGTCACTTGTTGTTTTTACTTAAACTGATGTCAATTTTAAATAAAAAGAGACACTTTGAGTTATACCAGCCACATCGTGCATCGTATTGAGGTTCATATGATTCCTACACATCAAAAATAATTTATAGACCATTTTATTAAAGTATAAAAACAATCCCAAAGTTTTTTCTCATTTTTCATTATGCCAGTTGTGTTTTTGTACTAAAATGTCATTTCAAACAGAAAACACGCATTATGAGTCATACCAACCATATTGTATGTCAGTTTGATGTGATACTTATTCATACACATCAAAAATTACTTATGAATCATTTTTATAAATTATCAAGATAATCAGAGCGTGTTTTATTAGTTTTCAGTGAGTGGCATGTTTTGAACTAAAATGTCAATTTTAAACTGATAACAGACACTTTTATTCATACTAGTCACACCATGCATCAGATTGAGGTGTTGTTGATACTACAGGTCAAAAATGACTCATGTATTTTTGTATTAAAGTATCAAAACAATCCAAATGTGTTTTCATAGTTTTCAGTATGTCACTTGTTCTTTTTACTTAAATTAATGTAAATTTTAAATAAAAGACACACTTGGAGTCATACCGGTCACAACATGTGTTGTATTGAGGTGTGGTTTACTCCTACATGTCAAAAGTGACTCATGAATAATTTTCCTAAAATATCAAAATAATCTAAATTCATTTGGTCGGTTTTTAGGTTTTTACTTAAATTGATGTCAATTTTAAATAAAAACAGACACTTTGAGTTATACCGGCCACACCGTACATCATATTGAGGTTTGTATGATTCCAACACATCCAAAATGACTTATAGATCATTTTAATAGAGTATCAAAACAATATGAATATGTTTTCTTAGTTTTCAGTATGTCAGTTGTGTTTTTTTACTAAAATGTATTTTCAAACTAAAAACATGCATTTTGATTCATACCGATTGCATCATGCATTGGTTTGATGTGATATTGATTCATACATGTCAAAAATGAATTATGAACCTCTTTCCAAAATTATCAATATAATTAGAGTGTGTTTAATTGGTTTTTAGTGAGTGACACATTTTGAACTAAAATATCAATTTTAAACTGATAATAAACACTTTTAGTCATACCCCTCACACCGTGTGTCGAATTGAGGTGTGGTCATGTCAAAAATGACTCATGGATTGTTTTAATAAAGCATCAAAACAATCCAAATGTGTTTTATCAGTTTTCAGTATTTTATTTTTTGTTTTTTACTTAAATTAATTTCAATTTTAAATAAAAAGACACACTTGGAGTCATACCGGTCACACCATGCATCGTATTGGGGTGTGGATGACTCCTACATGTCAAAAATGACTCTTGGACCATTTTAATAAAATATAAAAACAATTCAAATGCATTTGGTTGGTTTTTAGTAGGTTAATTTTTGTTTTTACTTAAATTGATGTCAATTTTAAATAAAAAGAGACACTTTGAGTCATACCAGCCACACTGTGTGTTGTATTGCGGTGCAGTTGACTCATACACATCACAAATTACTCATGGATATTTTTCCTAGAGTATCAAAATAATCTTAATGTGTTTTCCTGGTTTTCATTATGTCAGCTTTTATTTTTACTTAAATTAATGTCAATTTTAAATAAAAAGAGACACTTTGAGTTATATAGGCCACACTGTGCATCATATTGAGGTGTGGTTGATTCCTAAACCTCAAAAAATGATTTATAGGTCATTTTCCTAAAGTATGAAAATAATAAAAAAATTTTTCTTGGTTTTCAGTATGCCAGTTGTGTTTTTGTACTAAAATTCCATTTGAATATGAAAACATGCATTTTGAGTCATACCAATTGCATCGCTCATCGGTTTGACATGAGACTGCTTCATACACATCAAAAATGACTTATGAATCTCTGTCCTAAATTATTAATACAATTGGAGCACCTTTACTTGGTTTTTAGTGAGTGACATGTTTTGAACTAAAATTTCAATTTTAAACTAATAACAGACACTTTTAGTATAGGTCTAGTGCTTTTGGAAACATGGAAATATAAAGAACTAGTTCATAAAAGTCTCTCATTAATTTATTATTTACTAGAAACCTTATTAGAAATATCATTTATAAAACAATTCTTAATAACCTAAGGATATAAAACCTAATAAATGGTGATCATAGATTCTCAGTAAGTGTAAACAAGGGAGATATCAATGATCATATAAGGATAACAAGAGCATAAAGATATTATAAGGTGATATTAACATAATAAATTCCTACCCTTCATATCAGAGATCATAATAATGAGTCATGGATCAAATCATAGTTGTTCAGAATACATAAATCTTAAAGGATCAAAGAATATTATAAACTAAAAACATACACTTAGATTCATACCGAGCACACTGTGTATCAGATTGAGGTGCTACTGATTGATCTGAAATTGATTGATCTACGACTGATTACTACACTGTTCAGGAAAATTCCAATGAAATATCTTTTGGGAAGTCATACTTTGCATTCAACTATTGATAAATCCATCGGTAGATACATCTTTATGATTTACTTCACATTTCATGAAACATGGGGTTTCCTCTTCCACCTGAAAGAAACATGTTCTCTCTTTTCTGGCATGTTGTAGATAGTTGAAAAAAATATGAATTCCCAAAAGATATGTATAAAAAACTAAATAAGTATTAGATAAAAATGATAAGGAAATTAACTTATAAATAATAGATAAAATGATGAAAAAATTAATTAATTACATAAAAATAAATAATTTGAGTCATACCGGACACATCATGCGTTACCATGCTCTCCATTTTCTTTATTTATCGAAATGGAAACACTGAATTATCGACATTTACTACTTTCCTTCAAGTTCCTTCCACTTCATTTTAAGGAAAGTGATAAATGCCGATAATGCAGTGGTGACAAGGTTTTGAGGGAGAATAAATATGTGGAATACACTATTTTCATGAGTAGTCAAACATTTAATTTAGATTATGTTAATGTAGTAGAGAACATATAATATTATGAGGAAAAACATATTATATTAAAAACCTTTACCTTCTTATTGAATTTTGAGTTGCAGCCTTGAAGTGTAATTTCTCATGAGCATGACCTGTTTCGAACAAACCTCTTCGACTCAAAAAAAGGAATCCACCTATATAAGAAAACAATTTATATGTGAGTAATACTAAAATGAAGTAAATTAAACATAAATTTGAAACAATCCACTACTTCTATGGAAGTCACATCTTCATGCTATTTTTGTACATTCTTCAATCAGATATACTGCCCATTTGTTTCTAAGAACATCTATATCATCTTGTGAATAAGAGTCTTTTTTATAGTCATAGTAATAATGGAAAAATATAAATACAAAAAATAATTAATAAATATTTTAAATGAAATAGTAATTACCTTTGAAAATACCTCTTTAGTGATGCTAGTTTGTTCATGGAATATGATCTCTCTCATAAATTTACAAACATAATAACTAAAATCTTTTCAATTGGTTTGTTTCAGACATTGCAGAAACATTGAGAAGAATGAGTAATTTTTTTTTGATATATGTTTGGATAGTGAAATCTTATTATATATTCCCTGATACTTTTCTAGTCGTAGAACTTATCTTGGTCCTCACGCTTAGCCCCTGACCTCATTCCTTGTTTTTCACGATATTTATGCACCACCCTATCATAACAAAATCCTCATTAAAAGATAATATAAATTATATAACTTTATGATTAGTTATAAAACATTGATTTTTTTTTTATTAAAAATTGACAAACTCCATCATGTATAGACGATTTTTGGGATATCCATGCATTGAATCCCAGAAATAAATATTTGGAGTATCTAAATTTACCGCAATGAGAATTCGATACTGCCTAAAAAAAAAGAATAAGTAATGAAAGAAATGAAAATATATTTTATATGATTAAATTTTAGAGTTTTACCCCTAAATCATTGGTATTAAATATAGTTTTTCATCCAATTTTTTTCTTTCAAAAGATTTAATTACACCTATCACTATTTCATTTTTTTGTATCTATTTTTGGTTGTTATATAGAGGTGATGTGAGGACTAATTATTCCAATTTTTTTTAATGGAAAAACCCCTTTAATTGTTTTTTATATATACGCCTGCCAAAAATATGAAATGTATTTATTCTTAATTAATACAGTATATCAAATTTGGGAAAATTAAATCAAGAAAAAATTCATCCTATATACAGTTACAACTAAGCCGCCTAGACAATCATTGGTGAGGATTTCATTTACATACTCAACACCAATGAAGTCTTGACATTTCTCTCCATACATATTTTATTCAAAATAAACTATGTGATTACAACTATATTTTAACTTTGTATCCACATAAAACTGTAATGATAGTAAATGAGGATATAGAACGGGTGGGGTAATGGTGATTTTGGTAGATATTTTCAATCATTTGGTTGATCCTTTAGATGAATTTGAGTCGGTATTTCATTTCATCCCCTTACCTTTGTCTATCTGTAATAAAATTCATCGGTTTAGACCTTTTTTCATTAATTATTAAAGGTTTATCTTGAGAAATAAATTGGAAATTAATACCTACTTGTCGATATGTTTTTTTACAAGATGTGATGACCATGCGATGAATGTTACAATAGTTTTTTCGACCATATGAATATATTACTCGTGAATTGGAACAGGTAGATTGGTGCTCGACTCATGGGCTACACAAATTGACACTCGCACATGACCTGTTGGAAGTGTTCTGGTTTTTATAATGTCATATTTGATATTGAACATCGTATCCCTTACTACAAGGTGATGGGTGGGTGTTGATAGATATAAATTACAGTCATTGTCACCCTATAGAATATTAGTATAGAAAAGGTATTGGTGTCTATCTGATTTACATTTCACAGAAACATATATTAGAACATCAATTACATTGGATAAGAAATCTCTTTGTGGGAAATGTATCTCCTCATAGCTGGAGGGGGTGGGGTGGGATCTCCACAAAGTGGCTATTATTGAGTTACTTCTTCTCTTTGCCTCCCCCCATAAATGTTTCCATTATCTCTCTCTACCATTAAAATTCTTATTCAAGGGTAGATAATCTTTCTCTCATTTGTTTTATTAATTCACTTTGATCTGCCTCTTGTTTTATTCCTCAAAATATGTTTGGGGTGTCACCCCAAAACCCACACCTTTAACATGATCATACTGTTCTAGCCACATCAATACCACTGATAGTATGTGTTCATCTGGTATAAGTGTTACTGATTCCTATTACTATGTTGGATAGAAAATATAGGGACTTAAGTGATCATTGTTATGTAATAGTGATTTAAATAATTTTTTTATTATGTAACACTTAAACATGTTTCCCACACTTTTTGTGTGTTTTAATCTATTAGTATCCTATCTTTATTTACACATGCCTCTTTTCATAACACATGGAATAGGATGGAAGTGGCTTTGGATTTGGAGTCATAAATATGCATATAAAAAGAGTAACATAATTATGGTGTTGTTTCATGTCACAAAAAAGTATTATGTTAGATTTAAAATACATACAATTTTTTTTTCAAGTGAATCGTATCTCATCCTTGCTTTACGGTAGGGCTATGCAGGTTTTGTTGCTCATTCCTTATTTCTAGCACTCATTTTATATTTCATAAATAAAAAATTATCAATCAAAGTTATGATTACACATATCTTCCAAAAATGCATTACTAGACACAATATACATGAAAAGACACATCTGCACAACGACCAGTAAATGCATCTCACACTTCTTAGGTTATCAGGTGTGAATAGATAAGTAGTGGATGTAGGTTTATTTTACCTTAAGTATATTTAAGATGATTTCTTGTTTGAATTGTGAAAAATCCTTTATGAATCCTTCCAGCAAGAATTAATACATATTTCTTGTGGGATTAATATACTATAAATTCACTATACAATGGATGATGAAGAGTAAGTCAATGTTTCATTATTTTATTTTTTAGTAAAATAAGGAAATTATGTCATAATGTTACTGCAATATATTCCCACATCAGTGTCTTAAGCCCATACATAACCTGGTGCCACAAATCTACATCAATCGGCACTTGTTGCTGAGTGATGATTCCAATGTAACTACTGAACATAGCCTTGTTGGGGGTTAACATGATGCCCCCAAACATTCCATACAAACTCGTATTTGATGCCTTTGAAGTTCACCTTAATGATTTTTGAAAACATTATCAAACTATGAAACTCCTATTTTTTATGCGTCACTATTCCTTTTTCACCAACTATTTCCATGGAATAAACATCATCAATATATTACTCTCGAGAGGTAGCATTGGCATGTTCAAATGTTCATTGTACCTCTCCACTGGGAGAAACAGTAGGTTGAGAAACCTATCAATCCCCAGTATTGGGAGCACCAAAACATGTAGATGGTCATTCCCATGCACTATAAATGGTAGAAGGTTGAGAGACCTATTGTACCTTTATATTGCGAGCAGCAGTAGGTTGAGATTGCTGTTGTTCCTCAGGATTGGGAGCACCATCATGTACGAAAGTCATTATCTGTATAAGTGGTTTAACATTTAATTTAGAGTACATAAATGCATTAAAAAATGGATAATAACATGGGGTAACATGATATATATTAAAAAAAATATTACCTGATTATTGACCTATTTTTTTAAAGGTTGAAGAAATTTTACCCCTCTATCGACTATCTAAATCCCTTCATTGTGGTCTCCTATGACATGAAAAATTCTGTCTACATTGGCAACACTATGAAATTATTGAAATGTCCCAATAAAAGGTTCATCCTCAGTTGAATTTTCATTTGACCCATTAGTGGTTTTGGTAGATAAAAAAACAATTAACCACTTTCGGTTAGTGGGATCTAGAACATAAAATACTTGTACTGTCTGTGATTCCCTTATATTTTTTTTTTCATTTTACCCTTACTGAAATAAAATTTCATGAATACTAATTAATCTATATTAACACAACTCATATTATCAACCCACTTTCATTGAAAAATAGGTACTTTAAATTTTATATAATCTAACTCCCATATTTGTTTGATGATGCCAAAGTATGACATATTCACGTAAAATTGGATTTCTGTCCTCAGTACCAGAAACATGCATCACTTCATCCAAAAGTGTAACTCCACTATTTTTCATGGTACCGTCTTCATCATGATCATTTGTATAGAATGTATAACCATTAATTACATAACCATTATAAGATAATACATACACACTTAGTCCTCTGACTAGCCATCAAAGTCATTCTGAAATTGAATCCTTATTTTCATCTGACTCCTTAAAAGTATGGTCTCAAAACCATCCTATAAACATTTTATTGTGTGTATTTGATATACATTTTTCATCCCTTGATGGATTCAAATGCCTAAGAATTTATTTGTGGGTTTCAACATATGGGTAAACCTATAAACTGTTATGAAAAATGTAAAGGTGGTCCTACTCCTGATCTATAATATTTATTGTGATAATATCTTTTCAAGAAATTCCTTTACCCAAAAGACACATAGTGTGACAAGATTTCGATAGACCAATGATTTCCACACCATATAGGTATTCGTTACATAATTTAATGGCTTCCTCAACAATATATCACTTTTCGATACAACCCTCTAGTCGACTTCGATTTTTGACATACCCTTTCAAAATCTTCATATATTGTTCAATGAGGTACATCCATCTATAGTGTATAAGACCACATAGTCAAATCTCTCTCACCACGTGAACCATCAAATGAACCATTATCTCAAAAAATGTTGGTGGGAAGAATATTTCCAATTCACATAATATGATGATAATTTCTCTTTCCATAGTCAAATTTTTTTCCAGTTCTATGACTTTGCTGCATATTTCATTAAATAAGAAACAAAGCCTGGATACTGTATGATGTACATTCATGGAAAAAATTAAATGTAAAGCTATAAGAATTAGATCTTACATCAAAAGATAGAAGTCGTGTGATTTCAGACCCTTTAACTTTAAATCAACCATTGACAAAATGTTCTTGATATTATATGAATACCCTTATGGAACCTTTATGCCATTTAAGAAGTTTCAAAACTAATATCTCTCCCACCTGGAAAGAGTGTAAGCAGCTGGATGAAGAAAATTTCATTTTCACCCTTCACTAGCACCAACTCTTCTCGTATTCCCATGTCAACCATGTATAACCTAGCCTTAATTACATCCTTTGTTTTACCAGGTGCATTTAGTAATGTGCTTATGACATTATCACATGAATTTTTTTCAACATGTATAACATTAATAAAATGTCTGATATACATACAATTATAGTATGGTAATTCAAAAAAAAAAGCTAATCACTTTTTCTTATCAGATTTTGTATGGTTTTTCAAAAATGGTTTACCAAAAGCAGTGTACACATATTTTACTTTATCAAATAGTTGATCACCTATTAGCGGAAATGGTGTTGTACATTCTTATGAACTTCCATCGAATGATGTCATCCAATATTGATACTTATGTCATCAAGGTAGAAATATGCGATGTTCTAGAAACATAGGTTTCGATGAATGTTTCAACCTAATTGACTGTGTACCTTGTTTGTAGATGGTACACCCTTGAGTTCCTTTAATGCTATATCTTGATGAATTTCTATAAGAAATAATGTCATTTATCATCTCGTACAACATGGATCTCAACCTGAAATATTCATTTCTGTAAGCATCATACAATGTAACACCTGAATCTCACAATAATTTCAAATCCTCTATCAATGGATCCAAATAAACATCGATATCATTACCCAGTTGTTTTGGTCTTGATATAAGCATAGATAACATGATTTATTTTCATTTCATGCATAACCACAACGACAAGTTATAATTTACCAACATAACCGGCCATATACTGTGAGCGCTACATTGAAAACCAAAAGGATTCAATCCATCTGTAGATAACGCAAGGCGAATGTTTCTCAGCTCGTTTCCAAACTCAGGATACTCATGATCAATTCTCTTCTACTGAAGAGATTCTTCCAGGTTATGTAGTTTCCCATATTTAATTATTGTATCTTTTTTCCACATTAATTACCCTGCATTCTCCTCATTTCCATTTAAGTTTCCAAACCTTAGAATATTTGGAAATTACCATATAACATTCATAGGACCAGATTCATCTTTCTTGTATCGAGAAATTCCACACTTTGGTAATTCTATAAGTTATTTTTGGTCCTTAAGAAATAGTATACAATCATTCAGGAAGGCGTGTATTATTTCAAAGATCATACCCATAGAGCATAGCATTCTTTTGGATTCATATGTTTGGCTCGGGAGCTCATTATCTTCTTAGATAATTTCATTTAAGAGAGCAAGTAGTTCCCTAAAACTGGTGTAACTTCATCCATTATCTATTTCAAATTATACAGCTTCAGTATGAATGACAATGCTATATATTTAGTGAAACCAGCATGCAATGAAATCTTTACACAACTCTTTAACTTCTCAAACAATTTTGGGCAATCATGAAGTTCATCTTCAACTGTCATTTTCATTTTCTCAATACGATCTTCATCATCATTCACATCTATAATCACATCCTCGATATGGTATTATTTATTGTCCAAACTTGTAATTATATCAGATGATCCATAAAACACAGTGTTATCCTAACCACTAGCTACATTCACTTTTTCCCCATGTTTATCTCAACATTTATAACTTCGATCTATTCTGTGATAGATCAAGTGTTCTTCCAACTCCTCTGGACTAATTTTTCTAGAATAATAATAGTGTAGACATGGAAAAAGGATTTGAGAAGGGTCATATGCATGATCTTTTGAAAAATTGATGAAATATTTCACTCTATATTCATACTCTATTGTCAGAGGATTGGTATCCACCCATTATATATTCATATCCATCATATTTTATTACGTAATATTAATATTTAAAAAATAAATATAGAAAACATTGATATAAAAATTAACCAAGGCTAAAAAAAGTTATATAATTTATGTCTCTTTCAATATTTATCCCCAATATCCACTTTACTGAACTAAGGTCCTTCATTTGGGATCTTCAAGATAAACCAATCTTCAACTCTTCCAGACATTCCTTTATTGGTCAAACTAAGAGAAATTCATGCACATAAAGAAGTAAAATGACAAAACAACCATCATAATACACCTTAATACAGTAGTGATCTTTTACATTACACTGCATGAACTTTAATTCTACCATGAAAGCATTGAAATTACAGTTACACTATTATGGTACCTACTTAAGACAAAAAAACTCCATTTGAGACTAGAACTGAACCTTCTATTCCATTTATCATGAAACCTTATATTTGATCTATATAGATCTATTCCTTTGAATATCCATGAAGGAATATAATCATAAAATCCATTTGTTCTAGAAATAAACCTTCAATGGAAACCAAGTTGAGAACCATCTGAATTATTATATGCTTTACAATAGGAGAGAAAATCTAAATGAAATATAATCCTTCTTATTATTTAAATACATTTATAACTAGAGACAACTTTTACTATTTCATATCATCCACTTTCTCCTTTATATGATAAATCTAATTGTTCTATAGATCCCACTTTCATAGTTCTAATTATATTATCTACAATATATCAAAATCATAGAGAGAATTCAATCATTCCTTCATTTTGTACTCACACTACAATGAGGCCAATAGTCGTCCTATGTTTAATCCTAAAAAATAGAAAATCCACCTGACTTACCCACACATTCCTCATTAGGGACACTCATATAGACAAAGAAAACCATACAACTTGGGGAAACTAGCTAGTACGTGAGCTAACTAGTGTAGTATACATCTGGATCTATTTCTTAATTCATAGGGTTACCATGTATCCAAACAAGTGGAAGTGAGAAATAACAAGTCAATGATCATCACATGAATAAATATAATATAAGTAGTAAATCACATGTAAAATCTAACACCATCACAAGAAAGAGACCATTTTTACATCCAAGAATAATCATCAAGCATTTCACATTAATAACCAATTGCATCCCTCTAAGGAAAAAGGACTAAATAGAAATATCAAATAAGGTCCCCCTAATTTAAATGTCACGACCCATCCCCCAGGGCCCGTGCTATGACTACCCCAAGCCTGCCTTCCATAGGCCAGGGGCTGGCAACTAGTACTGAAAGGCATATTCCCTATAACCGGGAATAAATTGCCTTTATAACCTGTAAAAACACGCAATCGAGCACACAAAAAGATACGAAAAAAAGTTAACTATATATCAAAAAGAGTACTGAAACTAAAAATGGGTTGGAATACAAGCCCAATACTAATAATATAAGTACAACTGAAATACAATACAACTGAATAAAAATAAAGGCAGCTACTGGGTCGTCCTCCGAGGTTCCTACCGGAAGGGTAGGTAAAGACCACCTCCTCAGCACTCCACGTCCACCCGTCTCCTCTGCATACCATCACGCCATATGGTCCACCTCCAGGCCCCGTCTAGCCTTGGTAACCTCAGCCTCGATCAGCACTATACATCGTATGCACCAAACACAACAAGGTGCGAGCATAGCCCGTGCAGGGGTGAGTATAATGATAATCAATAGGGACCTAGAGACCCTCAAGGTATCACAAAATCCACCAAGTATAAACCAAAAGGTGTGAAATCAACTGAAAACCATACTTAGGTATATTCCCATACATATACCTAAGTTATCAAGTATACCCATATCAATCATGAGGAAACACATAGTCCAACTCAAAATCCTAAAGCTCAACTGTTCCACAAAGAAAAGAACACCATAAAGGTAAGTACCACACAGGTATGACACACAGAAGAAAACCACAATGGTACTGACTCAGTTCACACCAGGTATTTCTTAGGTAAAGTAGTAGAGATGATTAGATGTAACTACTGAATCATATTACTCTGTTAAGGGGCTCTGCTGCTGACCCACACAAGATCGCTCGATGCTGACCCACATAGGATCTCTAGATGATGGCCCATACAGGATCGCTCAGTGATGACCCACACAGGATCGCTCAGTGCTGACCTAAATAGGATCTCTAGGTGCTGACCCACAGAGGATCGCTCAGTGATGACCCACACTAGATCGCTCGGTGCTGACCCACACAAGATCGCTATTCATTCTTTACGTCATAGCCAGCTACTGGGTTCCCGCACTAAGATTACTCGTCTCCAGAAGGGTCCGATCATGAATCCACTTGTAGATACTCCAACTTCCACGATGTCCCATGAAAAATTATCCCAAAGGACTACCACATCATAGGGGTTTCAACGCAATAGATGATGCATCAATTGGACGCCCGGTCTGTAAGTTATAAGCCTCTTAGTCCCGTGGGCCTAGTTGGATTCGTGCTCGATCCAACCTGACCATACTCAAACTTTATCCAAAACTCAAGTGGGGTATACTCAAAGAGACCTTCTCACTCCAACGTTTCCAGCGCCGCTGACGGTTCATCAAACGGACGCTCGGTGCCCAAGTTATGGCCGATTGAGCGAAAAGTTCGAAGTTGGCCCAGGTATGGTCCACCCAGCCCGACCCAGCCTGGGCCGACCCAACCCGGTTCGGGTTGACCCAGATCGCTGGGTTTGGTCCAGCCCGCTGGGTTTGTCCCGGCCCGTGCTGGGCGGTGCGGAGGCCGCGAGGGCCATGGATACCACAGGGGCTACGGAGACCGCGAGGGCGACGTGAGGCCGCGGGGGCCGCGAGGGCGGTGTGAAGCCGTAGGGGGCCGTGAGGGCCACAGGGCGACGAGGCCACGGGGGAGGCAAGGCCACGGGGGACTGCGAGGGCTGCGGGGCGGTGAGGCTGCGGAGTGGCGAGGCCGCGGGGCGGCGAGGCCACGGGGGCCGCGAGGCCATAGGACGGCGAGGCCACGAGGGCCGTGGGGGAGGCACGAGGCCACGAGGGCCACAGGGCAGCGAGGCCGTGAGGGGTGTGAGGCCGCACGGCAGCGAGACCGCGGGGGGTCGCGAGGGCGGCATGAGGCTGGGGGCGAGGGCCACGGGGCGGCGCGGAGGGTCGGGAGGTGGCGAGGTTGCTGGGAAATGCGGAGGCCACAGAGCGGCGGAGGTTGCGAGGTGGCGCGGAGGCCATGGAGCGGCAGAGGCCATGGGCGGTGGAGGCCACGGGGTGGCGCAGAGGCCGCGTGGTGGCACCGTTGCGTCGTCGCCTTCGTCATGGCCGGTGGTGGTGCTGACCGCCGTTCCCGTGCCCCACCGAGGTTGGTTTCCGTCCTACTCCATCACGAAGAACACAATAATTAATCACAAGAATTACAGAGAGGTCGAGCCATGTTTTTTTGGCCCACACTCTCTGCATTAGAGCGGTAGCATGCAGCTATAATCTTTTCCTGATTTACGATGAATTGTCAAGAACGCGTAAGGGGAAGAAATTCAAACAAACACCCTACCTCGAAGGTTTGTTGATGTTGGCATGAGAAATATGTCAACGTTCTTCGTGCCTGCCACACGCCTTCGATCCCGAGCTCATTCGTCGGATAAAAGATCTTCGATAGAGGTGGTTCTTCATTATTGAAGATGTTCACTGTTAGAGGATGTCATAAGGAAGGAGTCGAATAATTTGGAGAACATCAGCATTCTTTGTTTGGATAAGCGTAATCCTCCCAAAATCTCTCCCCTTCTCATTTTCCAAATCCTTTCTCCCAATCCCCACCAAAAATGAAATAGCCAACATAATAGAATATGTTATCTATTTAGTTTGTTGGCATAATTTCAAATTGGCTTAATTAAATAATTTATGAGTTGGTATAATTAATCATAGGGGGTGGCGCAATTAAAATGAGGGAAGTTCAAGAGGCTTCCCCACATTTAAGGGGAGTTTAAGGGTTTCTTCCATTATGAGGGTTCGGGTGGTCCCCACCTTTAGGAATTCAATTTGGGGGGTTTAGACTCAGGTGGTCCGCACCACCATAACCCATGTGGGAGGTTTTAGTTCAGGTGGTCCCCACCTTTTTAACACCCACATGGGAGGTTTCAACAAATAAAAATGTTAAACTTTTTTATTTTATTTTAATCTTTCACGAAAAACACAAAAACTAACTTTCACCCTCGACCAACTTCCATCAAGGTGAAAGTATCCTTAAGAGAATACCAGCGCTACGAGTTTAATGGTGCCCTCAGATTTCAATTCCGAGTACCGGTTCAAAAGTTACAAAAACACGCTCGCACATTTATTGAACGTACCTAAAAAAAAGTTCATAAATTCATTCCGGGAACACCGGGCCTCAGAATCAAGCGCTGTCAATTTTTGTGGACTCATAAAATTCCCATATATTTAAAAAAAACTTACATGGAAATTATGGGTTGTTACATTCTCCCCACCATAGGGCTTTGCATCCCTGAAAGACACATCACAAAAATAGAAAAACAAGTGGGTGTACTAAGCACGAATCTGAGCCTCCCGCTCCCATGTGCTCTCCTAGAGGTTCCCGTGCTGCCAGCGAACGCACAATAGAGGTATCGACCACCCAAGAAGGACCCTCTCCTGTCAATCCTTAATCTCTACTGAAACCTCTGCAAAAGTCGCCCCATCATCGACGTCCAGCTCACTATGGTCGATGACATGGGATGGGTCATGCACGTATATCCTCAGCTGGGATACGTGGAAGACGTCGTGCACCCGGTGCAACTGAGGGGGAAGAGCTAAGAAGTAATCCACCTCGCCAACTCTGCTGAGGACCTGAAAAGGTCTGATGAACCTCAGAGATAACTTGCCGCCTCAGCCAAATATCCTTAAACCTCATTGGGGTGAGACCTGTAGAAATATGTAGTCGCCATCCTCAAACTCCAGAGGTCTCTGTCTCCTGTTGGCATAAGACTTCTTCCTACTCTATGCAGTCTTCATCTGCTCCTAGATGATCTGCACCTTCTATGTGGTTTCCCATACCATCTCTAGTCCCACGAGTGCTCAATCCCCTGGGTCAGTCCAACACAAAGGTGATATGCAAGGTCGGCCATACAAGGCCTCAAAAGGTGCCATCCCAATGGTGGAGTGATAGATGTTGTTGTATGCAAACTCCACCAAAGGTAAGTGATCCTCCCAGCAGCAACCAAATTCGTGGATGCATACACGTAGCATGTCCTTGATGGTCTGAATGGTCCGCTCAGTCTAGCCATCCGTCTGAGGATGGAAGGCGGTGCTCAAATGAAGCTATGTGCCAAAAGCCTCATGCAACCCCTTCCATAGCCAGGAAGTGAAACGTGTATCATTATCAGAGACAAACATCGAGGGTACTCCATGTATCCGCACAATCTCCTGCACATATAGGCGTCCCAATCTCTCTACTGAACCCTACTCTTTGATCGGTAGGAAGTGGGATAACTTGGTGAGTCGGTCAACAATCACCCAGATAGAATCATGTCCTCTGGATGTACGTGGAAGTTATATCACGAAGTCCATGAATATCCCATACCACTTCCACTCTAGAACCTCTAAAGGCTAAACCAAGCCTGCTGGTACCTGATGATCCGCCTTCACTTGCTGACAAGTGAGGCACCAAGAGACAAACTATGCTACTACTTTCTTCATTCCCAGCCACCAGTGCTATCGTCGAAGATCTAGGTATATCTTTTCCAATCTTGGATGTACTTCTAGAGGGGATGTGTGTAACTCCCTCAATACTTCCTCCTGAAGTGACACTGGTACCATAGTACGTCCTCTGAAGAGGATGACGTTCTCTCCACCTTCAGAAAATCTATCAGGTGCCTATCCTGTGGATATCTAAGCACATCGAGTCTCGCAGTCAGCGTCCCCACGATGCACATCCTTGAATCTCTGAAGAAGTGGGGGAGTGACTGTAAGATACTGAAGAAAAGATGCTCCATCTTGATCCACAAAGGATATCTGCAAAGCGGCCAGCTACCCCATCGCCTCACCGAGCAGCTGTATACCAGACCTCCTGTTGAGTGCATCTGCTACAACATTCCCCTTACCAGAAGTATAGACTATCTCAAAGTCATAGTCCTGGAGGAACTCAAGCCAACATCACTGTCTCAGGTTTAGGTTCTTCTGAGAAAAGATATACCTGAGACTCTTGTGATCAGAGTACACTATAAAACGTTTTCCCATCAAGTAATGTCACCACATCTTCAAGGAGAATACCACTGCTGCTAAATCCAGGTAATGGGTAGCATAGTTCTTCTCATTTTGTCTCAGATATCAAGAACCATATGTGATCACTGGCCACTCCTGCATCAGGACACATTCGAGTCCGGTCCCTGATACGTCGCAATAGACTACGTACGCTACGCCCTCCTCTGGAAGCCTCAAGATGGGGGCACTAGTCAGCCTCTATCTCATCTCCTGGAAACTCCGCTGGCATCTCTCCAACCACATGAAGGGTTTCCCCTTCTTCGTCAACGCTGATAAAGGTGATGAAACTATGGAGAAATCTGGCACAAATCTATGATAGTATCCGACCAAACCTAGGAAACTCCATATCTCCGTCAAACTCCTGGGTGGATCCCAAGCAAGTACCGCCTCAATCTTCGCTGGATCCACTAAAACTCCAGCCTTTGAGATGATGTGTCCCAAAAAGTGAACCTCTTGGATCCAAAACTAGCACTTCGAGAGCTTACCATAAATCTGGTGATCTCGGAGTGTGTCCAGTACTACCTGCAAATGATAGGAATGCTCCTCCTCAATAGCCGAGTAGATCAAAATTTCATCGATGATGACTACAATGAAGCGATCAAGGTATGGCTGAAAGATCCTGTTCATGAGTCCCATGAACACTACTAGAGCGTTGGTTACACCAAATGGCATAACCAAGAACTCTTAATGGCTGTACCGACATCTGAAAACCATCTTCTGCACATCCTCATCTCGTACTCTGAGCTGGTGATAGCTTGATCTGAGGTCTATCTTTGAGAACCACTGTGCTCCCTTCATCTGATCAAAGAGGTCGTCAATCCTCAGAAGTGGGTACTTATTCTTCACGGTCACCTGGTTCAGGTGCCGATAGTCAACACAAAGTCTCAAGCTCCTATATGCCTTATTGGCGAACAAAATTGGGGCTGCCCAAGGAGAAACACTGGGCTGAATGAACCCTTTCCCCTATAAGTCCTCCATATGTACCCACAGCTCACGAAGCTCCGCAGGAGCCATACGATAGGCTGGTGTAGATATCAGTGTCTTCCTGAGGTACAAGTCAATTTTAAAGTCCACCTCTCTATGAGGAGGTAGACCCAGAACATCATTAGGGAAGACATCTGCATACTGGTCCACTACTACAGGATAAATCAGAATCTCCACATCAACTGATCTGAGGGTAAGGCTAGACAACTGATGAGTGATCGGCTGCACTCTCCTCTGGGTAGGTCCATCCTGCACTGCAAAGGCTCCCTTCTCACCGATGAAGGTAAAACTGGTCCCATCCGTGCAGACACACCGCACTTTGTGCCAAATACATTCAATCTGAGCATGGACTGTAGATAACCAGTCCATACCCAAGATGACGTTGTAAGGACTTGATGCCGCTACTAAGAGATCCCAGCCGAAGCTCTCGCCTCCTAGAGTAAGTTCACACTACCGACACTGGTCCATAATTGTTGAATCCGCTCCTATAGGAGTATCTAGCCATAAGGATCGAGCCAACAGCTCTGTTAGGAATATCTGAGCTCTGAACGAGGGCAGTGGCAATAAAAAAATGACTGACACCTGTGTCTATAAGTACTACAACTAATGTGGAGTAGACACAAATCGTTCCTCTTATCATCTACGGAGCGTCGTGATCATAGGCCTTAGATTCCTGGAGCTGAGCACGCCCCTATCCTCCTACTCCCTATGGTTGGGGTGGACCTCCTGGTGGTGGTGGCGGTAACATCTCAAATCATCGCCCATTGCTAGTTGCACGACCAGCTCCTCTACCACATCTGCCTGCTCCCTACAGACCTCCTCGGTCGAATCTCTGTCTCTGCCTGGGCGGTCCTTCGATCATCTGCTGATCATCCATACGGCGGGTCGGACAGTCACGAGCCATGTGACCCTACCCACAGCATGTGTAACACTGCCCGCTCCGGGCATGACTAGCTCTGCCTCGGGTGCCCAGCACAACCGACCCTGAATCCTATGGTTGTCCACCTGTAGGTATGGTCCTTTTGGACCTCTGTTACATCTGTCTGCTACCAACTGCAGAAGACTCCACTACGTGACGTCCGGTGGTGGGTCTCGCTGCTGGTGACTGCTCAGCAAGGAAAATATCCACTAATAGGGCTCTCTCTAACACCCCCACCTTCATCGGGATGCTAAGAGAAATCATCGAAGCCCTGATCTCTCGCCTGATTCCCTGCTCAAAGGTCCAGGCCCCGAAGAATGGGTCCCACACCATATTAGTGGAGTAGCGTGAGAGGTTAGTGAACCTAGATGAGTACTGAGCCACAGTCATGCTGCCCTGCTGTAGATGGAGTAGCTCCTGTATGCGCACTACGCGAAGAGTCGTTGTAACAAACTCTACCCAAAATAGGCTCTCGAAGTCTGCCCAAAGAAGCATCATCTCATCGTGAACCTGGAGCATCAAGCTCCACCATCTACCTGCTGCTGCCTGTAGTAGACTGGCAGCAAGGATCACCATGAGATCAGCTGGTGTCCCTACCATCCATAAGACTCTCACTATGGCCTCCAGCCAATCCTCATCCGCTTATGGGTCCATCTCTCCCCTGAACCTGGGTGGTCTCTGGCATTGGAACTTGTGCAACGCACTCAAGCAGCGTGCACCCTCTGCTGCTGGGGCTGGTGGAATCAGTGGCCCAGTGGGTAATGGTACCGCTGGTGCCTTCACTGGTGCCTATAATGAAAGAGGGCCTTGCATCGAGGCCTCGTCGCTCAGTTGGCTATCGGTGCGTACAAAATTCGTAACCCCAGCTTGCTATCTACGTGGAGGCATCCTGAAAAGAAACTGGTGTGCCACAGTCAATAAGTTATACCCAGTGAGCTGACTCAAAGAGATCTCAAAGTATACTCTTGAAAAAACACACACACAATTAGTGTTTTGGTGCACTGAGTCGGAAATCAGAAGTCAGGGTCCTGGTGTATGGATACGTTGACCGCCACACTAACACTGGATTCCCTAATTGATAACCACACTCACTACACTTAATTCCATTGTCATTAAAAAGAAAGATCAGAGTCTTATATTCTATGGTAGAAACGACTCATCTAATACCAATTTTTCACAACCCATCCCCTAGGGTCGGTGTCATGACTACCCCAATCCCTCCTTCCATAGGCCAGGGGCTGACGACTAGTACAGAAAGGTGTATTCCCTATAACTGGGAAGACAATGCCTTTATAACCTGTAAACACATGCAACCAAGAACACAACAAGATACGAACA
Source organism: Viscum album (assembly GCA_963277665.1). Classification (NCBI taxonomy): domain Eukaryota; kingdom Viridiplantae; phylum Streptophyta; class Magnoliopsida; order Santalales; family Viscaceae; genus Viscum; species Viscum album. The sequence goes on from OY728136.1 coordinate 1,480,579,605, forward strand.
CAAGTCAACTGTATATCAAAAAGAGTTCTGAAAGGAAAAAGGGGCTGGAATATAACCCCAATAGTAATAATACAAGTACAAATGAAGAAAAATAAAGGCAGCTACTGGGTCATCCTCTGAGGTTCCTACCTGAAGGGTAGGTACAGACTGCCTCCTCAGCACTCCACGTCTGCATGTCTCCTCTGCGTACCATCACACCGTATGGTCCACCTCCGGCCCCCATCTAGCCCCAACACCCTTAGCCTCAATCAGCGCTGTCCGTCATCTGCACCAAACACAACAAGGTGCGGGCATAGCTCGTGCAGGGGTGAGTATAATGATACTCAGTAGGGACCCAGAGACCCTCAAGGTATCAAAAAATCCACCAAGGATAAACCACAAGGCATGAAATCAACTGACAACCCTAATTAGGTATATTCCCATACATATACCTAAGTTATCAAGTATACCCATCTCAATCATGAGGAAACACAAAGTCCAACTCAAAATCCCAAAGCTCAACTGTTCCACAAAGGAAGGAACACCACGAAGGTTAGTACCACATAGGTACGCCACACAGAAGAAAACCAAAAGGGTACTGACTCAGCTCACACTAGGTATTTCTTAGGTACAGTAGTAGATATGATTAGATGTAACTACTGAATCATCTTACACTGTTAAGTGGATCTTCTGCTGACCCACACATGATCGCTCGATGCTGACCCACATAGGATCTCTAGGTGCTGACCCACATAGGATCGCTCAATGCTGACCCACACAGGATCGATTGGTGTTGACCCACACAAGATCTCTAGGTGATGACCCACACAAGATCTCTCGGTGCTAACCCACACAGGATCGCTCAGAGCTGACCCACACAGGATCACTATTCATTCTTCATATCACAACCAGCTACTAGGTTCCCGCACTAAGCTTTCTCATCTCCGGGAGGGTCCTCTACTCAATCCACTAATTGATAATCCAACTACCACAATGTCCCATGAGAAAGTATCCCAGATGACCTCCATGTCATAGGGGTCTCAATGCAACAGACATTACGTCAATTGGACGCCCGGTCTGTAATTTATTAGCCTTTTAGTCCCGAGGGCCCGGTTGGATTTGTGCTCAATTCAACCTGACCATAATCAAACATTATCCAAAACTCTAGTGGAGTATACTCAAAGGGGCTTTATTTCTCCAAGGTTTACAGCGCCACTGATTGTTCATCAAACGGACACCCGGTACCCAAATTATGGCCGATAGAGTGAAAAGTTTGAAGTTGGCCCGGGTTTGGTTTGACCCGACTTGTTTCGGGTCGACCCGCTGCACTGGGAGGCGTAGAGGCTGTGAGGCCAGTGCAAGGCTGCGGTGGGGGGGGGGGGGGGGCATGGGGTAGGGAGGTCACAGGGGCCGCAATGCAGCGAGGCCGCTGGGCAGTGAGGCCATGGGGGGACGCGAGGGCTGCGGGGCGGCGAGGCCATGGGGGCCGCGAGGGAGGCGCGACACTGTGGGGTCGTGAGGCTGTGGGGTGGCAAGGCCGCGGGGGATCTCGGGGGTGGCACGGGGCCGCGAGGGGGGGGGGGGAGTGCCGCGGGAAGGCTCGGAGGGCTGCGGGGTGGTGAGGCCGTAGGGCGGCACAGAGGCCACGAGGTGGCGCAGAGGCCGTGGAGCGGCGGAGACCACCGGGCGGCGCGGAGGCCGTGGAGCGGCGGAGGCCGTGGGTGGTAGAGGTTGGGGGTGGCGTCTTTGCACCGTCGCCTTTATCGCAGCCGGTAGTGGTGCCAACCACCATTCTCGTGCCCCACCGTGGTTGGTTTCCGTTCTCCTCCATCGCTAAGAACACAACAATTAATCACAATAATTGCAGAGAGGTCGATCCATATTTGTTTGGCCCACACTCTCTGTGTTAGAGTGGTAGCATGCAGTTATAATCGCTTCCTGATTTATGATGAATTTTCAAGAACAGGTAAGGGGAAGAAATTCAAACAACCACCCTACCTTGAAGGTTTGTTGATGTTGGAATGAGAAAGATTTCAACGTTCATCATGCCCGCCACACGCCTTCGATCCCGAGCTTGTTCGTCGGATAAATGCTCTTTGATGGAGGTGGTTCTTCGTTGTTGAAGATTTTCAACATTAGAGGATGTCACGAGGAAGGAGTCGAAGATGTTGGAGAACGTCAGCGTTCTTCATTTGGAGAAGCGTAATCCTCCCCAAATCTCTCCCCTTCTCCTTTTCCAAATCCTTTCTCCCAATCCCCACCAAAAATGAAATAGTCAACATAATATAATATGATATCTATTTAGTTTGTTGGCATAATTTCAAATTGGATTAATTAATTAATTGATGAGTTGGTATAATTAATTAAAGGGGGTGGCATAATTAAAATTGGGGAAGTTCAAGAGGCTTCCCCACATTTAATAGGGAGTTTAAGGGTTTCTCCCATTATGAGCGTTTGGGTGGTCCCCACCTTTAGGAATTCAATTTTGGGGGTTTAGGCTCAGGTGGTCCCCACCACCATAACCCATGTGGGAGGTTATAGTTCAGGTGGTCCCCACCTCTATAACACCCACATGGGAGGTTTCAACAAATAAAAATGTTAAACATTTTTATTTTATTTTAATCTTTCATGAAAAACACAAAAACTAACTTTCACCCTCGTACAACTGCCGTCAAGGTGAAAGTCTCCTTAAGTGAATACCAGTGCTGCGAGTTCAACGGTGCCCTTAGATTTCAATTCTGATCACTAGTTCAAAAGTTACAAAAACCCTCTCACACATTTATTTAACGTACCCGGAAAAAAAGTTCAGAAATTCATTCCGGACACACCGGGCCTCGGAATCACGCGCCATAAATTTTTGCAGACTCATAAAATTCCCGTATATTTAAAAAAAATTACATGAAAATTCCGGGTCTTTACATTAAACCATGCTGGTGATGTTTGATGAAAATTAGGTTTAGGAGTTGTAATTATGCATTTATTGAGTGATCATACATCATAGATTGTGGGAAAAAGAATTATTTTTCTTTTTATTATTTTATTTATTGATAAGTTAAGGGATATTTTCTACAATATATTCATGAAGAATAATGTGTTGGGTGATTTGAATGACTACACATTTTTTCTAAAATCGTTCACAGGCTGTGTGCCTGGTCCCAAACCCTCCCCATCCCTACGTGGTTTCTCCTTGAACCCCACAAAGTCTATCCTCAACCATGTGGTAACCATGAAACACAACCATTATTAGTTCAAAATTATTTTAAAAACTCTTGAGAATCAAGATTTCTCATGGTTACTCATAAATCATACACACAAAACCATGCCCCCTTTCTAGAAAACATCAAAATTATTGAAACTTAACCTAAATCCTCTAATCCTTATCTGAACACCTAATCTACCTCTCGACCTTCATTCCTTATCTCAAAAAAACACTTTGAGGAATTCCAAATATCGTATTGTCATCTTAAGTCTCAATTAAAAATTTGACTTGTCCTTTAAATGAAAATTCAACATCCTTCATAAATGTGTAGTTCTACTGAACACGGGTTATTTAAACCTCCCCAACATAGTAATTCTCATCGCCATGAATTCTTGGTGGTCATACATACACATCACCCAACCTACGATGGTCATCAGTTATAGAAAATATCCTTATTCCATTTCTAAATGTCTGAAACACATCCATGGAACAACATCCAACTCAGGGAACTCAACTAGCCAAAACCCAAGCCAATTCCCATTATAAAAATTGAAATACCAAGATGGAGCCTTCCTGGGTCCATCTAAACAAAACATAAATTTTTTATTACCCGATCACCTATCATAGTTATGTTTCTCCCTACAATAAGACTCAACTTATCACTAATAACTTCCCATTATTAGCACCTCCCCCAGTTAAAAAGAATAAAATAACCTTGAACTCATGCTCCTAAAATTCACCTATCATGGTTTCCAAATAACCATGCCACAACATTCCTGAGAATTCCAATCACTATCGGAACCCATCCTCGTCATAAAAAACCCACAAAAGTGGATGCATACCCAACATCGTTCCACGAACAATGAACATACCATCTTTTTCTTGAAATCCCACTCAAACCCAAAACACCCCTTTCATTGAAAAAATGACACACCAAACATAGCTTGAAACCTTCCACACCAACGTTATGTGATAACCCCCATCAGAATATCCTCGGATAACTCATTCAAAAAATTATTGGATCTAATTTCTAGTCCCTCATCATCTCACCTGATCACAATGTCCTCACACCTAGAGGCATTCTAAAACAACTAAAACATTCCCACTAGAGTCCATAACCAAACCCCGATAAGATTCCACTATTAGATCCTCTACTGACTCAAAACTACAGTCGTACCCTACCACATCACTGATGCACCTCTGACACAATCACCACAAGACAAAATCTAACAATCAGCTTGATCATATACCATAACTGATTTCCCACGGGAATTAACTATAGAATTTAGACATGTACCTCAAGGGACAGTTTCAAACACCTGCAAACCTTTTGCATGAGGGTCGCACCCCTGTAACCAACATGTAACTCTCCACAATATGCGTATCATCTCCATCTCTTCACTCAAAAAATAAAATCACCATTTCCAACAACCCATTAAATTCCAAAATTTATCTATATATTAGGGATGGAGATCCATCTATCAAATTATAATCCATTGATCCCCTAAAATTATTTGAAGAAAAATCTATCTATATATTAGGAATTCATAATAATTTGGAAAAAATGGCATACTCACAGCAGCAGTAGGGTCCGACAGTGGTAGAGTTAGGGTAAGTGGTGGTGACAACAGCAGTGGAGGCTGCAAAGGGATTCGCAGCAGATGTGGGTTCACGATGGAGGAGGGTTCACGACAGAGGTGCGATTCGGTGCACAAAGGAGGTGGGTTTGCAGTAGAAATTGGTTCATGGAGGAGGTGGGCTCATGGTGAAGGCGGGTCCGCGGTAGAGGAGGGTCTGTCGTGAGGGTCCATGATGGAGGAGGGTCTGCGGTGAATGTGGGTCCGTGGTGGAGGAGGGTTTGCAACGAAGGAGCGTTCACGGTGGAGGAGGGGTCACGACATAGGTGGGTTCACAACGGAGGAGGGTTCGTGACGGTTGAGAGTTCATAGAGGAGGAGGGTTCACGATAGAGGAGGGGTTGAAAGTGGTAGAGATGAGGTCTGAGAAGAGGAGGGGTCTGCGGTGTAGGGGTCGACTTATACGAGAGCTTGAGGTGTGCGAAGGAAGGATAAGACTGTTAGGGTTCATTTATAAAACTGGGTGAAGCTTTTATCTGAACTAGTTAAAAATCACTGGTAAAGATATATTTTATCAATGCTAAAATAGAAAGTGCTGATAAAACATACTTTTATCAGTGCTAAAAAAGCACTGATAAACATATAATGTTAACAATTTGTTTATATTATTATATATATTTATAAAATTGTATATATTTATAAATATTTAAAATAAATAAATATTTATTTATAATTATAAAATTATAAGAAATATATTAATTATATATATTTATAAAATTATTAATATAATAAATATAATTTTTATAATTTTATAATTATTTAAATAAATAAATAAATAAATAAATTTATTTATAGTTATAATTATAGATAAATATATATATTTATTTAAGTAATTATAAAATTATAAAAAATATATATATTATATGTATAATCTTATAAATATATATAATTAATATATTAATTATATATATATTTATAAAATTATAAATATAATTAATATATTTGTTATAATTTTATAATTATTTAAATAAATAAATAAAAATATTTTTTATAGCTATAATAATATATATATATATATATTAATTAAAATAATTATAAATTATAATAAATATATTTATAACATTATAAATATAATAAATATATTTTTTTATAATTTTATAATTATTTAAATAAATAAATAAATAAATTTATTTATAGCTATAAAAAAGTTATGGCTATGTCCATCTATAAAACTAAGTTGTGTCTATGTCCATCATCCTAATTATATTCAAGAATCATCAATATTTAATCATCTCAGCCTAAATCTTGGAGTTGCTTCAACCTTATACATATCATACGGTAATAATCTTCTTCATCAAGCAAGGTGGTGGCATCAATGACCTCAAAACTGGTGGCTCAGCTTCGGTGGGGGTTTCTTTCCTTCAATGTTACACATCAAATGGATTTGAATTCATCACCTTCAAATCATATTAGCATCCCTAGATATGACTTTAAGAAAAATTTAGGTCCATTGATGACATTGAGAAACACAACATCAGCTGCGGTGTGAGCTTGGTTGGTGTCTCTTTTATCAATAATGGTGGATCGACCTTGCTTATCATCATTAACATCAGAGGTGAACTCATATTTGTCATCCTATAAATTTAAAGTAGCTTAATACCCCTTAGTTTAAATCAGGTCACCATATCCACCGATTTCATTGATCAAAATCTTTTGTTTACCAGACCTTAGTTTGGATTTCATCTGATTTTCAGGTTCCATTGACATCTGATAGAGATAATATTTCCACTATTTTTAATATCTATTTTAATGATTTAAACCCACACCAATGTGTCATTGTATGTGAAATTGAATTGTTTTTAGAATTTAGGAATGTTTTGAGATTGAAATATAAAATTGCACAATTCTGGATTGTTAAATGTTTTCAATAGATTTTGTATTTTAGGGTGAAATCATGGCGCGACACTAGATTTTGGAGAAAATAATTAGAGATGGAAAATTAGAGTAACACAATTACATGTCGTGTAATTCCATTACACATCATGACTTTTTCAAAAAAGGATTTTCCACGCAAGACAATTCATGACATAATTACAAGCCGTGAAAGACTATTACACGTCATGTAATTACATTACACGATGTGACATTTTTCGAGATAAAATTTTAGTGAAGATTACACTGAGATTCACAATGACTGATGACCGAAGGATTACACATTGTGTAAGTCCATTACACATTGTGTAAGTGTCAACACATAGAAAAAAATAAATGCGACCCACTCAGGGTTTTTGATGGATTTCCCTATAAATAGACCCCTTGACCTCCTTTCCAAGCCAACCTATGATTAGAGGGAGCAGCACGACACTACCAAATGTCCACTGAACAATTCAGAGACTTTCTTCGCCACTGTGGAGTTTGAGAACTTGAGGAAGATGTCGTGTGTTGATGCTGTAATAGAGAAGATGGAGGCTATTCAGGTGATGTGTGGATAAGAACCAAATGGTTGTGGATGGTGACAACTGACAGACACTCTCTTCTGAGTTGCGTGCTTATTGTGTAATCTTATTTTGAATTTCTTTTGAACTTATAATTTTGAATTAATGCGGTTGATTTTATTCCTCGATATATTTTCATTAATTTTTTTGGATAATTGTTCTTTCTATGAAGTAAATTATTTGATTGCACTATTTAAATTTCTCAAAGGAGGTCTTTCCATTGAGCATAGTGTTTTCAATTTGGTTCGATTTCTTGGAGGTATTTAAGTAGTTTAATCACTTCTATAGGAGGGAAAACGATCAAATTGAGGTATTGATATGATATCTATATACATTTGAGTGTTCTCTTGGGGTTCCTTGGGGGTGCATTTAGAAATACAATTGAGGAGAAATTTTATACAAGGAAGAGGGGAGTGTCCGAGAGGTTTAATCTTGTCTGCGACCATTGTTTTAATTATTATTTCAAACTTGTTTTATTTTCTGTCAATTTTTCTGTCTTTCCAATCAATTTTCTTGCATGTTAGTTTATACTATGTTTTGGAAAATTAAATTAATTTCCCAAATTTCTATTCTTGTAAGAAAAAACAAAACAAATGGATTTTTGATGGAATTTATTTTTAGGTAATTGAAATGATTTTTGAATAAATGGATGTTAAATGATTGTATATGTGATAAACTTTTTCCTTGAACTGGATTTTCAATCATTTTTACGCGTTTGACCAATTCTTGAAATAATTTACTCATGAAACAAAAAATAAAAATATATTTCTAGTCCTATGAGGTATTCTAAACTATTTTTACATATTCTTTCAAATAACCACACTTTCTTGAGAGAAACTTGGATTTTGTGTGAGAACCAGAATTTGTGATTTTTCTCTTTCAAAGATTTGTATTTGATGGAATTTTTTTTGATATAATTGAGGCACTATTTTTTCTATCCACATATTAACCAGATACCTCCCCTTATATTCTTTTTTATCCCTTAGATTCCATAAATATTTTTATAGGTTTAAGCCACATTACAAGATTATTTTTCCTTACCTACCCACACTATTAGTATTTCTACATGGATATTTTAAGTTTGAGTGTGGGGGAAGGGCCTTTCGTGTGCATTCATTGGGACGTGTTTCATATTTTGGGTGGTGTGAGGTGTGCGTCAACATTTTGGGTAGTGGATAATGGAAGAATTGGGCACGAGTCATCATTTTTTTATGCTTCATTTGTTTCATTTGGTTCTCCTTAAAAAAAAGAAAAAATGGAGACGAGCTTGAATTCATTATTTTATATTCTATTATGACTCATGTAACTCTCCTAAATTAAGGGTAATGACTATAATTAATTCATTGTATTAAATTTTCAACTCATTCTCTATGAAAAAAATCAGAAAGAAAAAAAATAAAGTTGTGCCTTTATATAGCTTTACAAAAAAATGAAAAAATGGGGAGAACATGGATGATATAATTATTTTAAATAATTTATTGACTCATGTAACATGTCATAAAAATGAGGTGGTTTTGGGTTTTTCATTCTCAAGGGGATTTGAGTGAGGTTCATCCTGTGTTATCACTTTATTTTTCATGAATTGTACATAAGAGTCAAACCTTATATTTCTGACCTTAAATTTTTAAATCATTTCCCACCAACCTTGAGCCACAGATATCACTTAGAAAAGTCCTCATTATTGAATTAATTTTCATGTTTCACAATGTGGAGAGATGATAATTTCCATAATCCTACAATGATACATTCAGTTTTAAAGTATTATCATAACTCCATATTCAATTTCTTTTGAGTGAAGAGTGATATAAAATTAAATGTGAGGTAGGTTGTGATTGATCCATGGATAGATTTCTAAGTCATAAAAAATTTAAATATGAGGAATGTAAATGATAGGGAATTTTTTTTCATATAAGAGACACGATGGAATTCTATTTTGGAAAATATAGTTGACGTTTTCTTATTTTTTTTTGTATGAATTTTGATTTGAATATATAATGACTACCGAGGAGTGCAATGGTTAAGTGTGGGGGAGTAATGAAGCTTCTATTTTCAAATTTTTAATACTATAATTCAATGTTTATAATCCCAAAATAGTGTTATTTAATGGGAAATTGTCACATTTTTATTTTTTTGAAGTATTTTGATCTTAAATGAAAAAATAGTCTAATTTTGGAATTTTAACTATTTTCAATAGCTTATATATTTCAAGATGTAGCTAAAAGACACTTCGCGCCACAAGAAAAGAAAAGAAGTGTGATACTAGATTTTTTAGGATAAAGTAGAGCTGGGAAATGGATTGGAATGGTTACACAATGTGTAACACAGTTACACGTCATGACTTCATAAAAAGAAGCAACTACATCTTGACAAGTCGTGACTCCATTACACATTGTGAAACATCATTACACATTGTGTAACTACATTACATGACATTTATTTTTTCAATATGTGTTTTCAGAGAAGATTATGAAGAGATTCACGATGACTGTTGACCAATAAATTACACGTCTTGTAACCAAGTTTCACATCGTGATGATAGTGGGGAGCAGAAAAATAAATGTAGACACGACCATGGTTTAATGATAATTTCCTATAAATAGAGCCCATAGTTTGCCCATCCAAGACATTCTGGGAATGTCGGGACTAGAGGCTGTTATACTGGTGAAGAAATACTACAGAAGAGGAGTATTCCATTATTTAATAAATCCATAAAGGGATAAAATCGAAGCGATGGTGGGAAGTGAAGATTAGAAGGCATTTCCCCTTTTGAGTTTGTGTTATTCATTGTAAACTATTTTCTTTTAAATTATCCTTGAATTTATTTTCATGAATGAAAAAGGTCTCTTTCTATCTTGTTTTAAATTTCTTATATTTTTTTTCTATATTTTTTATGAACATATTAATGTAAAATAGTTGGATTGTTTTTTAAACTTCTTTGGGAGAGGTCTCCCCTTGAGCACAACAAGTCCAACTTGTTTTGATTGTTCAAAGGTCTTTGGGCAATCAAATCACATTCATAAGTGGATAAAAACCCATGTTTGAGGTATTGATATGGTTTATGGTCAAAATAAGTGTATAAATTGAGGTATTGAGTTATAAATTGGATAATTTAATTGGAATATATTCATCGACAATGATCATGGGAGTGTCTGAGGATCAATGTTTGTCCACTATTCTCTTCTTTAGCTTGTTCTTTTAAGTCATGTTTTCTTATAATATCTAATAACTAAAGTAGATTTATTATTGCATTATTATTTTCTATAATTTAAAATTATTTAATTCATTTCAAAATTCCCCATATATATTACTATATAGGTTAGTTTTATCTTAGTTAAATTATAATAGTGACAATAGGAAAACAGTGCCAGTGAGCAGCCTCCCTGAGAGATCGACCCTGGTGTGAACATTGTATTGCATACTTAGGTAAATAAAATATTTAATAGGGTAAAATGATTGAAATACCTATCATCAATTTGGCGTCATTGTAGTATACTGGTCTGAGGGGTTTCTTGAGTTGATTTTTTTAGATTTGTTTTTTCATGATCCGAAATTCTGACCCAAACTTGTTACATTTGGATCCTAAAATTGATATATCATTTCACTCTATGTTTATAGATACTAGAAATACCCATGTCCCAAGTTGTGAATCATCCACTAACACACCTATAATTAACTTGGTTGAAACTAAAATTCCAATGGCTGAAAACAGAACCTTGAAATAATTGGCTTCATCCTATGATGAAAACCAAGAAAATCCTATGGAATATCCCAATGCACCTACTGGGTTTAGAATAAAATATGGTTTCATTCACCAAATTCAAAAATTAAATGGGTTTTTAGGTGAATATCCACATAAACACCTTCAAGAATTTATTTATCTTTGTGTCATCATGAAACCTCAAGGGGTTGATGAAAATCAAATGAAATTTAGGTCATTTACTTTTTCTTTATAAGGAGTTGACAAATAATGGATTTTCTATTCAAATTTGACTTTGATTAGAGATTGGAATGAATTGAAGAAAATTTTCCTTGAATATGTTTCCCTACCTCAATAACTGCTTCCATTCTAAAGAAGATTTGTAGAATTAGAAAAACTCAAGGTGAAACATTGCATGAGTACTGGGAATGATTCAAAAGACCCTATTTTAGCTGACCCCACCATCAAATTAGTGACCAAATCTTGATTCAATATTTTTATAAGGGATTATGTCTTACTGATAGAATCATGATTGATACTACTTCAGGAGGGGCTTTATTTGACAAAACATCAACTGCTTCTATGACATTAATTGCAAACATGGACCAAAATGCTCAACAATTTGGAAAAAGAGGCCTTCTTAATGTGAAATATTCCCAAGAATTCCCAAAATATAGTCCAGAAAACAACATGATTACAAGCCAAATGTCTAATAATACCACCCCAGTGAGGTAAATTATGTTTTCCAACAACCCACCAACACTACCCATACCTGAATTAACCTTTAAAATTCAGGTCTATTGTAGAATTTTATCCTCTAATGAACATTTTAGTGACCGATGATTATAGATGAATGACACTTATGAGAACTGCAATGCACTTTTTCTGAGAAAACTCTTTCAATCAAACCAATAAAGGCCATTTCAAACCAACCAAAATTTCAATCAGGGCTGGAAAAACCACTCTAAAGAAAGATTTTGGTAGCCCTAATAACCTAGAGGATTATTCCAAGGACAATCAAGTAATTCTCAACCAATATGTTTCAACGAGAAAGCCAATGGTCATTTTAGAAGAAACTTCTAGCCCCACACTTAGATCATAGAGAGAAACATTGAAGAAGTAATGAGGAAACAACAAGAGGCAATGAGAAAACAACAAGAATTATCAAAAAAAGTAGAACATTATTAATACCTTGATGAATCAAATGGGTCAAATTGTCTCTAATGTTAGTTTTATGAAAAATCAAACGAGTGACGGTTTTCCCTCACAACCCAAGTGGATCCGAGAGATAGTGGGAAAAAAAATTTGAGTGAAATTGAACTTAGGATTGAACTAAGGTTGAATAACCATCATAATGAGAAAATCAAACCTGTCATTGAAACTATTGATGAGAATCCCACCACTGATGGAAATGATGGAAATTCTAAATTTTATTTTAATGTAAATAAAAAATCAAGAGAAGAAATCTTGTTTGAAAGAACAAAGAAGGATTAGAAGAGGATGTCAGGTCTGTTTTTTTCTCAAATCAATTCTTATAATAGAATAAAAGCTTTCAAACCACCATTTCCTTATCCAAGGAGTTAATATAGAGTACTGAAAAATATTGGATAAGGAGGTTTTGGAAACATTCAAGAAAATTCAATTCAACATACCTTTTCTCGATGCTGTGAAACAAATTCCAATGTATGATAAATCTCTAAAAGATATGTATGAAGTGTTTTAACATTTTAAAATCATGTTATTTAATTAAAATATATTTTATAATTTAAAAAATATTACAATTTAAAGGTTTAACTTGGGTATAATATTTTATTCAATATTTTATCCTTAAATACCCCTCTCCTCATATATAAATAACCCCTCACCCACCCCTTAACAAACCAATCCTCCCTCACTTACCAAAGAAAAATATTTGAAAAAATACCATCTCTTAAGATCATTAGAATCCTTAGGGTAATTCTAGAGTAAACCAACCCTAAGCATCAGAGGTATTTAGTTCCATAGAAAATAAGAAACACCGAGAAAAGGGTAAGTTTTCATCAACTCCTCTTCGCACTTTCCTCTTATCTTTCTTTCCACTATCCCTTTCAAACCTAGATTTTAAAATATTAATTGAGTATTTTGTTAAAATTATATTAATGATATTAAATTACTTTAATAATTATATTTACTATGTATTTAGATTTTATAATTCTCTTTCTTCTTCATTGGACAATGTACCATTAATGGTCGGTTAAACTCCAACAAGAACGTTTCCAACTCGTTTCTTATCACTACTCTTATGGATGATTATAATAAATTATTTATAGTATATAAATGTATATATATAAGTATTTAAAATACTATAGGTTTAATATTAATAATTTATAACTATAAGTTAATCTAGATCATTAAATTGAACAAAAATGGGTTATTTTTTTTATGGAAAACATCATATCAAAACATTTCACCTTTAATGATAGAAATTAAGAAATATAATTCAATGATTATAATTTATAAATAGTAAAAAAATGAAAATAATCCACTTCTTCTTCCATGTTTTAATAAACAAAATTTTATTATTCATGAGGTGGAAAAGTGATGAAATAAATAGGGATTTAAGCTAAGAGGATTCTCAAAACCAAACTCTATATTTTTGTGTTATCTCATATTTCATGTTATTTTTTGTATGGATGTTCTTGAAATTCACTTAAAATGTCCTGTCACTATTATTACCCTTTTATTTTTTGGTATATACATGTTTCTACTCTTATGATATGTTTTCTAAGTCATTTACAAAGTTTTTTTGAAAAAAATTTTATTGCCTAAACATTACATTAACTCCTCTTAAGTTGTTTCTTATCCACACATGAAAGATGATGTTTTTGAAAAAAACATGATTTCTCTTTTCCATTTGGGGACCCCAAATGTTATTCCATGAAGTATGGTATGTGAAATACTTATGAAATCCATTTATTTACATGGGTTTATTTCATGACTACAATTATTATACATTCTATATAACATTCGTGATTATGGACATTTTATGATGTGATAGGAGAATCCAGAATTATTTAGCCCTCTAATACATTGGGTAATATGATATATCTCATGAGATTATGTGTATTATTCATTAAAACTATTATATCTTTTTTCACAATTTTGATATTACAATTTATGCACATATGTTATGCTTGAACATGATGTTAAATTTTTTCACAACTATGTGTGGTAATTAACCACTATGTTATGATGTTTTAATTTTATACATATGCCACATTTCATGCCTTTATCAAAATTTCCCCCATGATTAAGATGATGATCCCATGATTATGATATGATGATGATTATGCTCACACAGGTACTATTGATCCATATCACTTATTCCATTTATGTTATCCCTCCCCTTACTAGGCTTTTAGATCACCCCTTTATTTTACGTATATTCTCAAGTGATTACATGCACTAAGAAGAATGTGAGAGATTTTAGGAGGATAAAGAAGAAAGATTTAAATAATTTTGAAGTTTTATTATATACAAGTAATGTATGAGTCTAATTTTCTTATGATACTAAATATTTTGATCCTTGAATCTATTACTATTATGCAATTTACCTTAAAAATGATATAATAATCATGTAAGAAAAAATGGGTTGCTATAGTTGGTATCAGAGGTACGTTTTAGTTAATTTAGAAATAATCATTAGAAAAAATTAGTGAAAACCATAATAATAAGTCTAAGTATAGGTAAGAATCATTGGTTCTAGTAAAGTGTATGACTATATGGTTTTTGAGAAATTAAATCCTTGTCTGGATACTATAAGTTGACATGGCTCTGGTAGAGTTGTACCTAGGGGTAATAACCTCAAAAATATATGATTGGGTTTTAAATCTATCATCACATGGTGTATAAAAAATAGGCCTTACTACACACCTAGTTTGAAACTCCTAGGGGATATGATTTGGTTAGTCAAAAACTCTATAGAAACCATTTTAAAGGATATATATCTTAAACAATTATTTCTCTTACTGTTATAAATGATCCTAGAAGTATCATTTTAGAAGAAGGCTAAACATTAGATACTATTAGAAATTACTTTAGAATTAATTTTCACATAAGAATAAATTATTTATTCTTTATTTGTTTAATTATATATTATTGAAAGATTTTTTATTTTATAAAATGGTGGGAACCAGGAGAAACTGGACCAACAAACCATGTAAGGGACAATGAAATGATTGTTTGAACAATATTCCCAATACAATTGGAGTTGAAGTTAAAAAATTTATGGCGGTGCATACCCAGTTTTATCAGGCTATTAACAATATCCTAAACCATGTGGAATATATAAATTCAACCAATAAGGAGAAACTATCCATTGAGTCCTTTACGTGACAATGACCACTAATGTTTAGTGGATCTTTCGATCCACTTGTTATATAATAGTGGGTTAACTCAATAGAGAAGATCTTTTTTGTGACCCAATCTTATGAGAAGGAGAAATTTAACTTGGTTATCTATATTTTATATGGAGAGTTTGATCAATGGCTGAAATTTATAAATAATACAAATCATAAATATGAAATGGAAGAAATGGAGTGGGAAGACATTAAGAAGTAATTTATTAACAAGAACTTCCCTCGAACTCTTTGAAAAAATTTGGAGAGAGAATTATTAGAGTTTAAGAAAAAGGAGTGTGATTATATCATGAATAATGCGGAAAACTTCACATGGATTTCAAGACAGACCTCTAGTTTTGTTATCAATAATGATAAGAAAATAGATAAATTCTTTATTGGTTTAAAAACACACCTTGTAAAGGCTCTAGCTATCCACGACTTTAGGAGTTATGAAGAACTAGTTTGATGTGATATTAAAGTAGAGATAAAATTTGGATAATGGTCCCATGGATATGAAGATAAGAAGATAAGAATGGAATTTCTAGATATCAGATCAAATGAAAAAGGAGGAAATAATATCCAATCACTCACATGTCAAAAATGTGAAAAGAAGCATCATGAAAACTATCTCAAAGGGATTGGAAATTTATTTAAGTATATAAGAGAAGGAAACCAAGCTAATGAATTCTATATAGACATGAAGAAGATGACTAATGTGTTGGTGTAAAGGAAGGAACCTCCCAATGCACCACCCATGGTTCAATGCTTCAACTTTAAGGATAAATGGTTCAATAAAAGCTTGTGCACTAAACCATAAGCCTTTAAGGGTACTTAGTATCTGAAACCAAAATATCCAAAGTATAAAGGGAAATATTATTCCATAACTACCACTGATGTGGAACATTAAAATAAAGTCGTACAAGGTACAATTATTATTCAGTCAAGAATGAAAAATGTTTTATTTTATTATGGTTCTACACACTCCTTTATATCCTGCAATTTTTCTAGAACTGTTGATTCAAAACCCCAATAACTTTATGTAGAGACATCCATAAAAACACCAAGTGGTGTGATCAATGCAACCCAATTTTTGGAATATTCTCATGTTATCATATGTGGGGATATTCTTCTAGTGAATATCATAATTTTCCACTTAGTGGAATCTGATGCTATAATGGGCATGGATTGGATCTCATTCTATATATATCACACCAAATATTGGGAAAGGGAAATATATTTCTATATCCTAAACCATATCTTGGTACTCTAAAAATGTAATAAATATCATGAATATCCTTTGGAAAACCCATCAATAGTGTGGATTTTGAAACCTAGTGAAGAATAATACCTTTCCTAAATGGTTGATTAAAAGGAAAGTATCAACCTTATGAAAATTACCATTACAAGGGAATACAATGATGTATTTTATAACGAGTTACCCGAACTTCCCCCAGATTATGAGGTAGAGTTCTCAGTAGATCTTATACCCAGTTCCACTACTATCTCAAAATGAACCTATAGGATGGCCTCAATCAAACTAGAGGAGTTAATAAACAGCTGCAAGAGAATTTGAAAAAAGGGTTCATACACCCTATTGTATCACCTTAGGGTGAACTGATGCTCTTTTTCAAGAAAAAAGACAGATTAATGTGGTTGTGTATCGATTAATGAGATCCCAATAATATCTTTATAAAAAAAAGTATCATCTACTAAGGATTGATGATTTTTTGATCAACTTTGAGGAACTCTGTGCTTCTCGAAGGTGTATATTTATTATATATATCATTAGTAGAAGTTGAAGAAGTAATATATTTAGAATAAAAGTTTTTATATGAGATATGGAAACTATATGTTCATATTGATTCCTTTATAACTTACTAATTCCCCTGCAATATTCATGGATTTGATGAATATATTATTTAGAGATCACCTTGAAATATTTTTGGTAGTATTTATTGATGATATTATCATTTACACTAAGAGAAAGGAGGATCATGAAGAGTATCCAAGGATTGTGTTGGGGACATTAAGAAAGTATAAAATGTACTGTAATTTCATCAAGTGAGAATTTTGGATATATAAAGTCACATTCTTAGGGCACATGATCACAAGTAAGGGATTTTATATGGACCCTTCAAAAATAATGGAAATTGAGGAATGGCCCAGACCCTCAATTGTCATGAAAATCAATAGTTTTCTTGGATTAGCTGGGACCTACATAAATTTTGTGAGAAATTTCTCATGATTTTCTATCCTGCTAACTAAGTTAACACAGAAAGGGGTGAAGTATGTTTAGATAAAATAATGAGAGGAAATATTTAAGGAGATCAAGAAAAGGATGATAATTTCACCTGTACTCACACTACCATCACGTGTAGAAGGTTTTTGTGATATAAATTGATGTTTAAAGAAAGGATTGGGTTATGTACTCATGAAAAATAATAAAGTGACAACCTAAGCCTCATGATAGTTAATTATTCATGAGAAGAACTACCCAACAAATTATTTGAAGTTAATAGTTGTGTTATTAACATTGAAGATTTAGTGACACTAACTCTATAGTGAGAAGTGCGACATATATACATATAAAAATAGTCAAAAGTATATATTCAGATACAAAGAGTTCAACATGCATCAATGAGGATGGTTATATGAGATCAAGAACTATGATTTCTCTATTCAATTCCATAATGTAAAGGCAAACAAGTTAGCTAATGATCTCAGTAGAAAATAAATTTTTACAATATCCATGATGAAGATTGAGAAATACCCTATTTTCATGGATATGAAAAAGATAGATATAGAAATCATAATGGTAGATAATTAATCCTACCTTTCCTAAATGATTACCCAACCATTTATCCAAGAGAAGATCAAGGTTGAATAAAGGGATGATCTGGAGCTTTAAAATAAGGTGAAATATTTAAGGGAGGGGAAGCTTCATGAATTCTACATTGATGAATATTGTTTCATTTTGTTTGAATCTAGACTTTATGCACTTTCATAACCTAAGATAAAGGAATAGGTATTGGATAATTCACATAGCTCATATTTATCCATCCATCTTGGAAGTACCAAGATGTATTATTATATTTGAGAGAACTTATGATAGGAAAACATAAGTCTAAGGGGGGAGATACAACCATTTCCCATACCCACATGAAAATGGAAGAACATCACCATAGACTTTATCACTGGTCTCCCAAATACACTCAAAGGAAGAAATATGATATGGGTTGTGGTGGATTGACTCACCCAGACTTCCCACATAATTTCTATTTGGGAATATTTCACACTTGAAAAACTTTCTATGATATACACATAAGAAGTGTTAAGGATTCATGGGGAACCACTTTAGTTTTTCTTTGATTGTGATCCAAGGTTCACTTATAAATTCTAGAGAAATATTCAACATACTCTGAATACTGCATTGATTTTTAGTACAACCAATCACCCTTAAACCGATATCCGATATGAAATTCCCATTTAGAAACAAGAGGACATACTGAAATCTTAGTCAATGAAATTTAAAGGATGATGGAATCAACATCTCCCAATAGTTGAGTTATCATACAAAAACATCGTCCACTTGAGTATTTAAATAGATCCATATGAATCTATATATGGTAAGTGATGTAGAACTCCTAATTATTGGGATAAAGTTTGTGAATGAAAGCTACTTGGACCTGATCTTATATAATAGATGATAGGAAAAGATTTAATCCACCAAATAGTATATAAAATATTCTTAGATCTAGAAGAAGAGTTATACTGACAACCAATGAAGCGACTTGGATTTTGATATTGGGGACAAAGTTTTCCTTTGCATATAATTATGGAAGAGAGTCATGTAGTTTGGAAATAAAGGGAATCTTAACCTTAGGTATATTAGCCCCTTTGAGATCCTTCATCGCATAAGAGCAATGGATTATCTACTATCACTTCTACTAAACATGGCTCAAGTTTATGATGTATTACTTGTATCTCTCCAGAGGAAGTACATACCTGATCCCACACATATATTGAATCTTCAGGTGGAACAACTATAACATGAACACTATTATGGGGATATTTTAGTGAATATATTGGACCATAGAGACCAAGTTCTACAAAATAAGATAAATCACCTTGTCAACGTATTATGGTAGTACCATAAATATGAAGAGGCAACATGGGAACTTGAGGAAATAATGAAACAGAAGTACCCCAATCAATTCTCAATAGAGAATACGAATTGAAATCTTGGGGATGAAATTTATAAATGGGGGAAGAATGTAATTAACCATACTTTATAAGCAATATTTGTTTCCTAAATAAATGTGTGTTGTATTATATAATATTATACATATACAACACATAGAGAAACCAACAAAATTTTATTTAATTAATAGAGATCATTAAATTAAATATCAACTAAACCCATGAAAATTCTAAATATTATAATGGGACAAAAAATACAAAATAAGGAAAGTAAAATGTGAAAATTTGGATCATTCCAATATTCTAGAATTATCATCCCCATAAACAATACTATAGAAAAGAAAAAAATATTTGTAAACCAATCGAAAAATTAGGAAAATAAAATATATAACCATAGTAGGAATTTTAGTGAATGATGTATGAAGTAATGAAGTGGTATTTATATGAGGTAATGTGACCATCAGAATAGTAACCTAATTATAGGGAATAGTAATTTGACAGTTGAGAATAGTAACCTAACCATTGGAATAATAATTTGACCTCAAAATAATAATAAAAATATAAATAATATTTATCATGATAAATTTTAAAAAATATAAATATATTAATTTTATAAAATAAATATCATGATTAAAATATCAAAGAAATTATAAGAACTTTTTAAATAAACATTACTTTAATGTATTTAGAAAAAAATCATAATTATTATGTAAATAATAAAAATTACATATGTTTTAAAATTATTTTGATATAATTAAATTTATTTTTAGAATCAACACATCAAAATTTCCCAAGGGGGAATTTTTGAATTTTTTTAGAAACATCAATTTTTACATGAATAGTAAAAATATGTTTTTTCAAATATTACATTTTTAATGACATAATGACGATGCAAGAATGAATTAATAAATGTTAAATTGGTTATTTCGGTACAAAAATAATTTAATAAGATAAATGGGTCTTCTATAAACAATAAACTCAATTTCTAAACTTAAAAAGTATTTCCCAAATCCTAAAGTCTTATGTATTCAATTAAAAAACATTTTTTCATTTTTTCACCATTCATTTGATTGAACTAATAAATTTAGATTATAAAGTGTTTTAAAGTATTAAAATCATGTTATTTAAATAAAATATATTTAATAATGTAAAAAATATTACTATTTAAAGGTTTACATTGGGTATAATATTTTATTCAATATTTTATCCTTAAAATACCCCTCTCCTCAAGTATAAATAACTACCCACCCCTACCTTGGAAAACCACTCATCTCTCACTTACCAAATCAAAATCTCTTCCCAAATCCACTCTCAAAATCCCTTTATCAGTTTTAGGGAAATTATGGAGTAAATAAACTCCAAGAATGAAAGGTGTTTAGTTTTGTAGAAAAGAAGCAACACCGTGGAAAGAGTAATTTTTCATCAACTCATATTCACACTTTCCTATTCCCTTTTTTCCCTATAATCCTTTCAAACCCAAATTTTATAATAATAATTTAGTAGTATGTTTACATTATTTTAATGATGCTAACCTAATGTAATAATTATATTTACGATGTATTTATGTTTTATACTTCTCTTTCTTCATCATTGGACAATGTTCCGTTAACGGTCGGTGAACCACCAATGAGGATGTTTCCAACTCCTTTATTATCACTATGATTATGGATGGTTATAATAAATTATTTATAGTATATAAATGTATAAATATAAGTATTTAAATTCTTATTTAATTAATCTTAATAATTTATAACTATAAATAAATAAAAACCATTAAATAAACGAAAACGGGATATTTTTAAAGAAAATATCATATCAAAACGTTTCAATTTAACAATAGAAATTAATAAATATAATCCAATTATTATAATTGATAAATAGTGACAAAAATTAACATAATCTACTTCATATTTTTTGGTTATCTCATCTTCCACATTATTTTTTGTATGTATTTTATTCAAATGACATTAAAATGTCATTTCAATATGCTCCCCCTTTTAGTTTCAGGGATATAAATGTTTCTAACCTTATATAATGTTTTCTAATCCATTTAAAAAGTTTTTTTAAAACTTTAATTTCCAAAACATCACATTAACTCCTCTTGATCTGTTTATTATCCACTCAAGAATGATGATGTTTCTATAAAAAAATGTAAGAACCTAGTTTTTCTATAAGGTATGGATTCTTTTGATTTATGGTTTAAGATCCTATAAATTTTTCTTTTTTGGATTAGACCCTAAAGATGTGCCTGTGGATTGGTTGGGTAGTTTTGGAAAGGAAGGGGTATGAGGGATGTAGGTTGGCTGTAGGATAATTGCACGCCATGTATTCCGAATGCATGATGTGTATTAATTAAATGATGTGAAATGGTCTGGATAGAAACTTTCATGTCAGGTAAATGTTTTTTATCAGAGAGGAATACCCCAATATTTACCCAACATTTAAAGCATTTACACGCTGTGTAAATTCCTGAATTCATTTTTTAAAATAAGGAGGCAAGGCCTCATATTTTTTCAGACAGAACCTCACCCATTCTCACTCTCTCTCACATGATCCCCCATGGATCCCCAATCTAGGTTATTCTATCATTTCACCATTCGATATTTTATTTTAGATCCATTTATCTCATTGGATGAACATTGGTGATATCTTTTTTCATCTTGATCCATTCATCATTTCTATTCTCCTTGGAAGAGTCATTTAGATGCAGGTTCATATGCCCTATTTTCAAGGCATTGATTTTTTCTTCCAATTTCCTCTGATCCAATCCAAACTATTGGCTAATACTGGATGAGGAGAGTTTCATAGGATTGAGGTAGGTGGTCTATGACTCATACCTCAAGATTCACCATTTTATAAATTTTCATCATTGTGTGCACACTAATTTCATCGGGTGTTTCCTATTTAATTCAAATTCCATGCTTATAATCAAAATTATCATATTTTAGTGCCCATTCTATATGTGTCCATCATCATTGGAGGTTATGACCTCAATGAAGACCACCCCAAGTACGATTCTTTCATTATTTATGCCTATTATGGATTTGTTATGACTATATGCACCATTATTCAGGTGTTCTTTGAATTAAACTTCATAAAGGCAAGTGTTATAATTAAATTAATGAATTTTTAATGTCTATTACATCATATTATCACTTGAACCTTATAATTCATGTTTTTAAATTGACTAAATTAATCTTTAAATGGTAAATGGAAATTCTAATTATAGATATCAACTGGACTAGAAATTATAATTGAATGGTAATGGGTTTATTATCCTTAGATGGACTTGTCATATCTATTAAAGGTAAAGGAAAGAACCTTATAATTAAATATGAAATGAAAGAAATGGTTTCATGTCCTTTTATCCTTTTTAAAATAATGAAAGGTATGGAATGAACTAATTAACTTATTAAAAGGCATGAGTATTACATGGCCTAAATTAAAAAATGAATTGAGTATAAGGTTCCTATTTCCTATAGTCCTATTCATATTTAAAGGAGTGGTAAGACTTGATCTAGTGTTGGATTCCTAAGGGAATACCTTGTGCACTCAGAGGATTCCATTTCGATTCAAGTATGTCGGTTGCTAAGGAGATACCCACCTTGTAACTTGGTCCTTGTATACTTGCATATGCTTATCATGATGCTATATGATCCCTTTACCATCATTCAGATATTAATATGACATGGATATACTCCTCGTATCCATCTTGACATCTTCCGACATGCGGCACCATGGATACACCTATTGGGACTAGTCATTCCTTATCCTATTTACCTTGTACGAGATCCTTAGACTCAGTTATAATCATATTACAATGGAATTCCTTGGGTGATGTCACTTAGATTACACTAAGACCCCTTATAGTTGGGATATAGATTATTATTGAGTTGTCTCAACCCCTGAGTTCAAGGATGCCTTGGTTACTACCTTGAATCCTCTTTTATTATTATTATCATAAATGATGCCTTGGTTATTTCCTTGGATCCTCTGTTCTTCTTCTTCTTCTTATTATTATTATTATTATTGTTATTATTATTATTATTATAGGATGACTTATTCATACCTTGGATCCACTTGCTTCACTTATTATAAACCACAACATAATTAATTAAATTATAACATGTTCATAGACATTACTAGCTAAGGATGAAGCAGGTATTCGGGTATTTACATCACCTTAATATCTTAATTTTGTATATACCTACACACTTTTAGTTATATTTATCATACTAGATGGTATAGATTCTATTTGTGGTGGCCTACTGAGATTTATCTCACACCATATCCAGGCCGTTGATGGTACCCAAAAAAATTATATATATATAGGTGTTGATAAGGGGAATCATCATGCTTTGGACACCTGATATCAATTTCTTTCATTAGAATGGATATTGGTAGTGGATGATCAGGTGAGTTCTTAGGATTCTTGGGTAATTTTTTGCTTCATTTTACTTATTTTTTATAGCACGTATTTCCTACTACCTTTAGTTTTTATTTATTATACTGATTACACTATTTACCTGTCATTATATATCCTATGTAACACACTCTGGTAATTATGGAATATTATCCCCATGGACACACCCTAGGCCCTCAATACTAGTTTAAAACCTCTAGGATACGAGAGGTGGGGGGGGGGGCTTGAGGCTATGTGACCAACTAGGTTTGGGGAACCTTTGAGTAGCACCTGGGTCAGGACGTAACAAAGTGGTATCATAACAATTTTTATTTTCTTTTGTCTTATTTTTGGGAATATAGATATAATATTATAAATATATGAAACTTGGTTATGATCCATACTTAGGAGTAGCTAATCCACATTTGAGTTAAATACCAAGTTTTCGGGGAATGAGAAATTTTTGTTGTGTATTTTTCTTATTACATTTGATATACTTTCACCATTGGGTGATTCACATGAGTTGTTGTGTTTGATATACCTTATTGATATTTATCCTTAGCCCAATAAGATAAGGGTAAGGAGGTATATTTACATGAATCATAATAGGCACCTAGAATTCATATTCCATGCATATTCCATGCCATATAGGTGCATTTCACTACTTTTATTGCTCATGTTGCCGATGATTGTTGAGTAATCCATTCTTGTTATATATTATCATGCTTCTAAGATATTCTACATGGTAAGTTTTTTTATTTAATGTTTTAGCATCAATCTAAATAGTGTTTTCTTGTATAGGTTTATGGTGGAATCTTAAAGAGCTAGTTTCTACCCATGTCAGCTATGTGCCTCTGGTTACATGATCTACTCTTTGGCTGTGACTGAGTGATTTCTAGTTTCAATTCATAAGGTATATGGGCCCTCATGGATTGGAATGGGTAATTTACAGAGTTGATCCATTGTATATTATCTATTACATTCTATGACTGAACATAGATGGGGTTAAATATAAATGGAATGGGTGTTAATTTTAGTTATAAAGTTTATGATCTATTTTCACTGGGAATGGTGATCCATTTAATCAAACTTGTTATATCTACACAAGAAAATGAAAACTATAAAAGTAAATCTTAGCTTATAAAAATAAAATGGTTTCTAGTAAATTAAGAGGCAAAGTGTGACTAACCCTTTCAATTACTGGAACCCATGTAAATTAAACTCAAAAACATACCTATACCATGGACTTATAAGCCGGTAGTTAGGGTAGTACTTAGGGTAATGATCCCTTGTACTTGTGATATGATTCCACTTGTGCTTCTATCTACTATTAAAATATTTTAAAGGTGTTTTCATGGATTTTTTAGATCTATGCCACCACCATGTACTCAAGTCATGTGCCAGGTGGGTGGAAACGACTACAATATAGAGGGGGTGGTCCCTGAGCCACCAGAGATTCCTCATATAGTTCCACCTGAGGCACTTCCTATTATACACAAACTGGGCACTAATGCTCAACTTCACGAGGGTTTCCTATATCTTATGACTTACTTGTAGGGTGAACCATGACCTGCACCTATTATGAATGATCTAACACATGAGTTCTAGTAGCATCATCTACCCATATTCTCAAGGGATAGTGGTCCACATGATGCTAAGTATTATAGAGGCCACCTTATCTATCTTTGAGAATCTAGAGACATCTCCAAAGATGAGGCTCAATATTTCCACCTATATGATTAATGATTTGTCCAAGCACTGGTGGGATCTGATTACTGAGGATGGTCTTCATCAAGTCATGGTCTAGGATGAGTTCCAAACTTCTTTCTACAATCACTTATTTCCTCAGATGATGAGATCTGACCAAGCCAGAGAGTTCATGAATCTAGAGCAGGAATCTATGTCAGTTATGGATTATTTAGCATGTTTTACTAAGTTATAGTGCTTTTCATCACTTTTATCCAGTGATGAGTTGTCCCATGCTAGACTCTTTGAGGATGGGATTAAGTATGCCATCCATACTAAGGTGAATGTATTTTTACTACCTAATTAACCTGATATCATGAACTAGGATCTTATCACTGAGCACAACCTAAGGGAAGATGATAGTCCTGGACATAGAGGTTTAGTTTTGAGATAGATCATCAGTTCTTCCATTAGTAGGAAACATTCCCTTTAGGTTTATCATTAGAGTAGTGGAATTTTAAGTAACCACACTAGCACTCCATCATATTCCATTAGTGTGGAATAAAGGTATATTTGAATCCTTATTGTGATAAAGACCCATTAGAGTGCTGAGATTGTGTCCATATGGGTCATCTTCATAGATTCTGTTAGACCCTTACATATAATTCTATTGGAAGAGGCTCTACACCAACTCCACCTTATAGGGAATGATCTTTTACACTGTGTTAAGTGAGAAGTTAGAGTAGCACTGATAGGACTATCCTAGAAGGAGGTTGTGGCCATGGTAGTTAGACTTATGATTATCAGTGCCAACAGAGCAGACCAGTTCAGGGTAGTCCAACTATAGGACAAAGTCACGGATTAGGCCATTTTCATACATTATAGTCAATACCTAAGGACCAGAGTGTAGAACCATCTATATTACAACGTACTATTCTCATTTCCTCCACTATTGTATCTTCTTTATTCAATACAGGCACTTCACACTACTTAATCTCTTTATCGACCGTGTAAAGTCTCGAGTTGGAAATTAAGTATTACTATGGTGTTATGACCCTGGATACACCATTGGGAATGTGATCCGAGGGAATATTCTAGTGTAGAGGCTACCCCTTAAGAGAGGTAGTTATACCTTATTGTGGGACCACTTCATACTCGAGATGAAAGGTTTTGATTTCATTCTCAGAATGGATTGGTTGGTTCCATATCATGCCTATGTGGACTGCTATCACCACATGGTGTCATTTACATCACCAGAGGTTATTAGTTATCGCTACAAGGGTGAGTGGGATGTCCAAACTGGTAGAGATAGACCATATAATTATGGGATATGTGGAGTGACTGTCCATATTTTTAGTATCTTCATGGAGGAGTATGCAATACACATATAAGATTGTCCTCCTATAGTAGATTGTTTTAGGGAAATCGTTCTGATTATTTTTCTGGATTAACTCCTAGGAGAGAGGTATATTTTTTTTTGATAAAGATCATTCCAGTAGCAGCTTTAGTGTCCATTCCTCCATGAAGGATGGCACCTACTATGCTCTAGGATGTCAAGAGATGGTTGGAGGATATAGAGTCAAAAGGAATTATTAGACCTAGTATTTCCTCTTAGGGTCCACTCATTCTTTTCACCAAGAAGGAAGATGTGATCCTTAGTCTATTCATGTATTATCGATGATTAAACCATCTTACAATTAAGATCTATAATCTACTTCCTCAAATAGATTATCTCTTTGAATAGCTTTAAGGAGCTAGCATATTCTATAAGATCAAACTAAGATCGCGACTATCATTAGGTGTGAGTGAGACCTTAATACATACCTTGTTAAGATTTTTATAGTAGGTATGTTATGTATGAGTATCTAGTTATGTTGTTTGGTCTTAAAAACAAGCCCACCATTTTCATGTATTTGATGAATAGGGTTTTCCACCCATATCTGGATTCTTTTTTCATGATCTTTTTGAACGACATATTGATGTATTCTCAAACTTGTAGAATCCATGCTTGATATCTTGAGATCATTTTGAATATAATGAGATAGAATCATATTTATTACAAGTCTGATAAGTTCTACTTCTTGGGTCATATTATCATGGAATCATGAGTATCATTTAATAGTGAGAAACTGAGTGCTGTAGTTTCCTGGGAGCAACCCAAGAACATGTTTTAAATATAGTGTTTCTTAGGGTAGGTTGGATATTACATGAATTTCATACATGAATTATCATTCCTTTATTAACCTTTTACTAATATTATAAAGAAGGGTGTTAAGTTTATGCGGTCTAAAGAGTGTGATAAATCCTTTCAGGGGATAAAAGGAAGGCTTGTTTTGACACCTATTCTGATTATTTCTAAGAATGATAGAGGCTATAAAAAGTTATTTGATGAATCAAGAATCAAAATAGGTGTAGTGTTGATGTAGTAGGATATAGAAATTACATAAAAATCTCATATATTGAGTCCTCATGAGATAAATTACCCAACACACGACCTTGAGCTAATAGCTGTTTCCCATGCCTTATGTTGTTGGAGACACTATCAGATGGGTGAGTGATTTAGAGTGTATAAAGACCAAAAGAGCCTCAAATATATATATATATATATTTATATATAATGACTTGAGTATCAAATAGTGAATATGTGTCTAATATCTTTAGTCCTTCAATTTTGAGCTTGCCTATATGCCTAGAAAGGGAAATACAGTAAAAGATGCACTGGGTCAGAAAACTCAGGCACATGCCATACATAAAGCCTGTGATGAATGGAAATTTATGGAACCATTTTCTAAGATATATCTAGAGTTCCATGAGATTCACAATCAGTATTATCTTAGATCCTTGTAATTTACCTCTTCCATCCCCTATAGGGTAAAGATTAGGCATTTTCTAGATCCCGAGGGGTTAGTTTTCTGAGAGATGATTATTGGTGAGGACCCATCTATGGATTGGTTTGAATATAGAGATGATTTAATCCATATATATGGACACATATAGATTCCTATAGATATCAGAGAGGAATCTATGTGAGAGTCCCATGCTTATTAGGGGTAGTTTATCCAAGAATTTCTATGATGTATCAAGATATGTGACACCAGTATTGGTTGTCTAGTATGAAACTTCAGATAATAGACTTTATCACTAGGTGTTCCACCTATCATTAGGTGAATATGAAGCACCAATAACCTTTTGGATTGTTAAAAATTATTCTAGTCCTAAAATAGAAATGGTAATATGTTTCTATGGAATTTTTATTCAGATTATTGAGGCCACCTTATGGTAGTGATGCGGTTTGGGTAGTCATTGATAGACTAATGAAAGTATCTCACTTACTTCCCATACAAGAAACTTTCTCAATTGATAATTTTTGAATGTTGTATGTCTATGAGATCATACAGCTTCACGGGGTCCCTCATATTATCATTTTAGATAGGTATGCACATTTCAAATCATGATTCTTTTAGGGGTTATAGAGAGCTATGTGTACACAGGTGCTTCTGAGCACAACTTTTCACCCTCATACTGATGGCCAGTCAGAACGGATAATACAAGTGTTAGAGGACATTCTACAAGAATGTTTCCTTAATTTTGGTGGTTATTGGGAGAATCATACCCCTTTTGATGAGTTCTCCTACAATAATAGTTTTCAAGCGATGATTCAAATGGATCATTTTGTGGTCTTGTATGGTAGGCCATGCTCTTAACCCCTATGCTTATTAGTGGCAAGGGAGGCAATACTACCAAGTCCTCACCTTATTTATGAGATATTAGAGTAGGTTTAGATGATTAAGAAGTGTATGTATACTTCTCATTGTAGATACAAATCTTATGTCGATCATCATTGCTGGTCTTTGAAGTTTGATGTCGAGGATCATGTTTTCCAATGGGTATCACCCTAGATTGGGCATAAATGGATTAAGAGTCAAGGGAATCTATCACCACACTTTTTTTAGCCCATTTGAGATTCTACATAGAGTTAGGATGATAGCATATCGATTATTATTACCTCATAGGTACCATTCCATGAATGAAATCTTTCACATTTCATAGATTTGATGTTATCACGATGACCTATATCATATTTTTGATCATGAAGAAGTTGATTTAGATGAGGATGATATTTGGAGGAGTATCCCATACACATCACTGACCAAAGAATGAAGTCTATCTATGGCCAGTTTGTCCATTTAGTATGGGTGCTATGACAGCACGACAGGGTACTAGGTGAAACTTGGGAGCGGGAGGCTGACATACATGTTCATTGGACAGAGTTATTCTCAGATAGTGTTTCATCGCCCTTGGAAGAAGAAATCAGGGATAAGTTCCTTTAATAGGGTAAGACTATAAGAACTCAATTTTTCTATAAGGTATGGATTATTTTAATTTCCACTTTAATCTCTTGTAATGTTCTGTTTTTGGGATTAGACCCTGAAGCCGGGCCCATGGGATGGTTGGGTAATTTTAAAAAGAAAGGGGAAAGAGGGTTGTGGTTGGATGTAGACCAATTACATGCTTTATATTCTGAATACATGATGTTTATCAATTACATGATGTGTAATGGTCTATCCAGAACCTTTCACACCATGTAAAGGGTTTTTCCTATGGTGGAAGACCCCGATATTTATACAATGTGTAAACCATTTACACGTCATGTAAATTATCGACTCTAGTTTTTAAAATAAGGAAGAAGGGATTCCTATTTTTTTGAAAGAACCTCCCCCATCTCTCTCTCTCTCTCTTAGGATCTCCATGGAGCCCTATTCTATGTTATTCTATCATTTCACCATAAGATCTATAATTTTAGATCTGTCTATCTCATTGGATGCGTACTGATAAAATATTTATTCATCTTGAGTCATTGGTCATCTCTCTTCTCCTCAATATAGTTATTTAGATGTTGGTTCATATGCCCTACTTTTAGGGTGTTGATCCATTCTTTTGATTTATTATGATATAGTCTAAAATAGATACTGATATTGGATGATGAGTGTTATAGGTTTGAGGTTAGCTGTCTATG
Source organism: Viscum album (assembly GCA_963277665.1). Taxonomy (NCBI): domain Eukaryota; kingdom Viridiplantae; phylum Streptophyta; class Magnoliopsida; order Santalales; family Viscaceae; genus Viscum; species Viscum album. The sequence goes on from OY728136.1 coordinate 1,480,610,235, forward strand.
CCCCATCCCTCAAGTCTCATCATTTTATAAACTTTCGTCGTTGTGTGCATGCCAATTTTATAGGGCGTTGCATATTTAATTTTCATGACATGATTATAATCATCATGATCATATTATAGAGATTGTTCTATATGTTTCCTTCATCATTGGATGTTATAACCCCAATGAAGACCACCCCAAGTAGGGTGATTTATTTTTTTATGAATATTATGGATTTTTTATGACTATCTACGCCACCATTCAGGTGTTATTTGAATTTTACTTCATAAAGGTAAGTGATATAATTAAATGAACTAATTGTTAAAGGATATTACAACATAGTATCACTTTAATATTCCAAGGTAAGTGTTTAAATAAACTAAATGAATATTTAAATTGTAAATAGAAAGTATGCTCATAGATATCACTTGGTCTAGTAATTATAATTGAATGGTAACAGGTTTATTGTCCTTAGTACTCCTTGTCATGTTTATGAAAGGTAAAGGAAAGAACCTAATAATTAAATTTGAAATGAAAGAAATGGTTTCATGTCCTTTTAGCCTTGTCACAAAAATGAATGGTCTGACTGAAAATTATTATTTTTTATTATTTCATAAACCCCTTTTAAGGATGAAGGGGAACCTAACATGACTTTAAGGACATAAGACATTAAACTGTGCCTCAAAGGGTAAAAACCCATAAAACCAAATAAAAAAACAAGGTCAGCCCCTCCCCAACATAAAATAATCAGTCCAACTTCCACCTTCTCATCACTACTCGGCTAGCTGTCCCATGCAGTGATGCACTAGCCTGGTATCGATGGAAAAGGCCATACCCTCTCAAACATCCAATTCCAAATAGCCATGATCTTATGAAAACTCATCTCTAAACCTTATTTGGAACAACCCCTGAAGAAGAAATGGAAGCATAGACCCTTGTACCTCTGACCGCATTGCAGAACACACCACCCAAGTAGAATCAATCAGAATCAACGATTAGCACAGTAGATTCACCACAAGGACAAAAACCCATCACCAACCATCATAAGAATACCAATATCAACACCATCCGACCAGAAACCATCTTTCAATACCATTCGAGCAGATCATGAACATCACCAAACAAGAAACCAGTAATAAACTCACAGAAGAGAGCCATGACCTCCCCCCTTCGAGATACCCCAGATCTGTCACTGACCACACCAAAATCACACCGGAGACGTCGCCAAGCCGCGCTAATTCGAGCCGAGAAGCAGAGTATTACATGTACTAAATTAAATAATGAATTAAGTATAAGATTCCTATTGCATATGAAACTATTCATCTTTATAGGAGTGTTCATACTTGAGACATCCTTGGATTCTTGAGGGAATTCATTTCACACTTAGAGGACACCATTCTGATTCAAGGATGCTGGTTGACAAGGGAGATACCTACCTTGGAACCTATTCCTTTTCTACTTGAGGATTATCTTCATGATGCCACATGATCCCTTAAATATCATTCAGATATTAGGATGCCTTTAATATACTCCTTGGATCTAGTTTGATGCCTTCATACATGTCGTGTAATGGATACACCCATTAGGCCCAATCATTTATTATCCCATTTTACCTTGGACAAGATCCTTGAACTCAGTTAGAATCACAATACGGTGGAATAACTTCAGTGATTCCCCTTGGGTTACACTCATACCCATTATAGCCATACCTTAGGTTAATACTAAGTTATATCAACCCATGAGGTCAAGGATTACTTGGTTAATACCTTGAATCCTCTTTCATTATTATCATCATAAAGGATTCCTTGGTTAATTCTTCAGATCCTATGTTGTTATTATTATTATAGGATTCATTATTGATACCTTAGATCCACTTAATTAATTTATTATAAACTGGAACATAATTAATTAAATGATTACATGTTCATAGACATTACCAGTTGAGTCTGAAGAAGGTATTAGGGTATTTACATTACAGTACTATATTACTTTTGTATAAACCATTACATTGTCAGTTATATTTCTCAGAATAGTTGGTATAGACATCATTGGTGCTGGCCTAATGAGATTTATCTCACACCCTCTTTGGGCCACCAATGGCAACTAAGAAGATTATATGAATGAAATTGTTTATAAGGGGAAGCGTCCTAATTTGGACACCTAATTTTGATTGCTTTCATTAGGATAGAGATTGGTAACAAATGACCGGGTCAGTGCTCCAGATGCTTGGATAGTTTTTTTTATTCTTTTTGATTATTTTTTATAGCATGTATTACTTTCTTCCATGTATATTTCTTTTCCAATGTTCATAGAGATATGTCATGTATCATCTTTATTTTTTATATGATTTAGTTTCATACTTTTGATTATTATTTAGTGATTAGATGTTTATCATTATCTTCCACTTCTAGTTGTTTATTTATTATATCACATCCTCTATCTACCTATTATTATATATCTGTTGTGCTACACTCTATTGATGAGGTCACAGTCTTCCCACAAACACACCTTAGGCCCTTGCTGCTATTCGACAACCTCTAGCATACGGGGGGGGGGGGGGGTGCGCTTGAGGCCATGTGGCCAACTGGGTTTGGTGAACCTTTGAGTAGTAGCCAGGTTAGGACGTCACAAAAAATATGATTTCTCTTATTAATTTAGAAATCCCAAAGGTTATTCTAAGAAGTATGATATGTTAAATCCTTATAAAACCCATTCATTTCCATGAGTTTATTTCATGACTATTATTGTTATATATTCTTTATGTCATGCAAGGTTATGATTATTTTATGATGTGATGGGTTGTCCCAAAATTATATAGGCCTCAAATGTATTAGGAAATGTGATATATCTCATGAGATTATATGTATTATGCATGAACATGGTGTTATACTTGTTCACAATTATGATTTTTTGATTTATGCACATATGTTATGCTTGGACATGATACTAGATTTCTTACTAACTATTTGTGGTAATTGGCCATTATGTTATGATGTTTAATTTTTATACATATTACACATTCTATGCCTTTATAAAAAATTTCCCTCATACTTATGATGATGATACCTCACTTATGATATTATGATGATTATGATCACCCATGTACTATTGATTCATCACTCTTATTAATTATATGCTATCCCTCCCCTTACTTACATTTTAGATCACTACTTTCTTTAATGTATATCCTTAGGTCATTAAAATTATTAAGGAGAATGTGATATATTTTAGGAGGATAAAGAAGAAGTATTTAAATAATATTTAAGTTTTATTATGTACAAGTGAAGTAAGCACTTAATTTTCCCAAGATACTAAAACTTTCAATCCTTTAATATATTTATAATATGTTATTTATCATAAAAATAATGTAATAATCATTTCATAAAAATTTGGGCCACTATATTCAAAAAATTGGATCTGAACTCTATTGTAATTTCAAGATATGGTGCTTTCTTCCCTCTCCTCTCATATTGAATGTAGTTCAATAAAAAACATTCCAGCTAGGTGATCTAATTTATCTCTTCTTTATTTATGTAAATTTTTTGATTTAATCACACTTTATGAAGTTTAGGTAAATGGTAGACCTGAAAAAAAAATTAGTCTATAAAAATATAGAAAGATGGATGGTTATAGAATACTTATATTTTTTAGAAGTTATCATCACTCGCAGTGTTAAAATTTGATAATTTGGAAATTATCCAAGAAATATGAAACTATTATCACATGTAAATATTGATAAATATTTATAAAAATAAAATCACACTCTAAAATTATTATTTTTAATCAAGAGAGAGAAATTATTCTCATATGAAATCAAGATTATTTTTCAAGAAATTAAAGATATGGGAATTGATATCTATTATCAGATGTAATTTATGTTTCATATTTTTTTCCACTTGAAATTTTCTAAATAGTGTGCAATATATATATTTTTATTATTATTGTTTTGACATGGTCTATATGTTTTAAATGTATAAAAAAATAAATCCTGTATATAGATGATTATTTTAAATAAATTGTACCATATTTCTAGATTGATTAATCATTGTTTAACAATTGGAATTAAATGGTTATTTTTTATTAGATTAAAGAAAAATAAATTTTATAATTAGAGATGGTAATGAACTGAATGTTTTCTAATTTAAATTGTAGGGGATGAGTGAGACTATCTCTATTTTATAATGGATTTAATAGCCCATGTGTTTATTCTATAAACATGTTTTGGTGCCATTATTGTATAATCTAGGACTTTAGAGACCTTATATGATTCTTTTGAACCTGGATTGGTTGAAATGAATTGTTATTAGGCACTAGAATTACATGGGATATAGAAATTATTGATATAGGGAATGGTAGGATTAAAATATTTACATGTGGTGGTGTTAGGGATGAAACCAGAATAGTTGGAATGAATTGAAAGATAGCCTTAATTATTGGACAATTCTTAATGATTGTTTAATTGTTTTTTTTCATTTTTTTGTTTTCAAACTAATTTAATAAGTTTAGTTTTACACATGATTTTTTTTAATTTTTTGGTAGTTTTTTAATGAGTCCTAAAGCACTTGGGAAATGTAAAGTTATGACTGAATTGAACTAAAAAAATGGGTTGGTTGTTGAACAATTTAGATGATGATGACATTCATGAGAATATAATCAAGAAAAATTAATAGTTTCACTGAAACTTGTCTTAATAATGTTAACTTTTTAATATTAGAGAAGTGTTAATGTGAATTAATTAATGGTCAATAAATTAATTAATAATAACTATGATTCTTTTGTGCTTTCATGATATCCAGTCCTTAGTAGTGGAAACCAAGGATCCTATATGATGATAACGATAGGTGAATCTGAGGCTAGGTAGTTTCACTTAGTGTGATTATGTGTGATATTATTTATATTATTTATAATTTTATATTCTACCCCACCCACATCATTATAAAAACTGACACCCAAATTATTTTGCGGGGGGGGGGGGGGGTGTTTTCTCTAAAATCCAGGATGACAAGTGAATATATTATTGAATCCTATCTCTTCCCTATAATCTCATTGGATGTAGAGTGTTTATATCCCAGACTATGATGGATTATGGTATAGGGTGCATTCTTACCTAGGATTTCATGGATCTCAATTTTACTATACATTTATGCGCGGGTTATAATGGATTGAGGTATAGTGTATACTTGTATCCAGTTTCGGTGGATCCATATTCCCACATGTATACATTCATGGGCTAGGATGACTTGAGGAATAAACATTTATGAAGATTGTTGTGGATTCTAGACATATACATGGTTATATATTGGATGGTGATGGAAAAAATATGGATATATGGACTGATGCCAACATGAGATGTTTCTCCCAGTGTGGTACTGAAGTGGGTATTACCCATCAGGGATGAAATACTTGTGGATGGGATGATCACATTATGTGTGGTATTGCAGAGTGAGAGTGAAAAACCAGTAGAGTAGTGGAAGCAGGGTACCTTATTTTATATATACATTCTTTTGATATTGAATGGTTTACTTCTATGTGTTACTTGGTGAGAGATCCATGGTGAGGATGGGGAAACTAGTATTATGTATTTATGTGATGAGTTAGTTTTATTTGTTTATCCACTGAGATTCAGTATGATTATTTCACATTTTTCATGAGAGGTTTCAAGGAGGATACTACTGAGTATACATTTTATGCTTACCTTATGTATATAAACTATTTTCAGGTTAATATGAATAGATTAGTGATTAGGATAGATGTTACTATCTTAGAGGAGTTATTGATGAGATATCAAGAGTTTCTAGAGTTCATGGTCACTGCCTATTTTTACTTTTCATACTTTCAGTTTGTATTTTAGTTGTGCAACTTATGTATGAAATTACATGTTTTAGGATTACTTATTTTATTTTATGTATGGTTTTATTTGGTGGTCCTTCTCATATTATCTCTCACTTATCAAACATTATAAAGGGTGATACATCCTATGTGTGTGATTGATATACTCTCACTACTATTCTCTAACCCATGTCCAACTGGAGGTGGGCTTCGGGGGTCGTTTTCCCTCTTTCTTCATTGTCTGACCAGGTGGGGTTCCTTTGGAAGGAGTAAGTCCTAAATATTATAATTCAAATAAAATTAAAAAATAATAAACATGTTAAATGAAAAAACACTGATAATGAAAGAAAAATAAACTTGAAAGTTTTGAATAAACAATGAATAAAATTTTAAAATAAAAAATTGATAAAAAAACAATATTTATATATTAACAAGGTGGGAATACAACAAGGAAGGTTTGGGTATATGAATATCATATTTTGGGATGGGGAAAACATGATATTAAGTCCAAAGAATGTTTCTTTGTTGGATAAGGTGTTTCTGAGTTTCAATTTCACCTTAAGAATGATGAGAATAATAATATTGTCAAAATTAAAAATGTGATATTTAATAAAGATTTCATGTTCAAGAATAATCATAAAATTTAAATATAAAGTTAGAATAAAGAATTAGGGTCACAAGAACAAGTTGAAAATAATGGAGTACCTGAACATTTGACTACATAACTAGTGGATCATACTCCCTTATAGAGTTGAGGAGATATATTTGAGTGAGAATATTGAGGAATAGAAATGTGAAATTGTGAGTCTAATGGAAGTCAATTAATTAGAAAAAGATTCTTCAACTTCAAGAAACAAACATCACATGTAGCATAACACCTCCTCCACTAAGCTTAGTGTATAAAAACTTAGGCAGTTTGATATCACTCTAAATCACCACACTAAGTCTACCAACCTTTTCACCCACACAAAAGCATACAATTATGTGAAACACAAATAAGTAAAAGGACACTTTTATTTTTTGTGGTTTAGACATTACATCATATGTCCATGGTAAAACACTGATACATGTTTATTAATAATTTTATATAAGATACAAGAGTTTATAATCATTGTGAATTTTTTTACTTAGATCACTAAATATTATGTTTCTCAAAATTTCAGAAACACTTTACAGATGTATTGAATATGTACACTAAAACCATATTAATTAGGTGAATTTATATTCTCACATGGTTTTATTAATTAAGAATTGTTTAAATGAAATTTATATTCATTTGAATAGTATTCAATGAATAAATTACAATAATAACAAATTTTTTAAGATGCAATGAATATAGTTAATGTGTTTCATTCAATAAAATGAATTAAGAATGGATATATAAAGTGATACGATCCCTCTTGATGTGAATAATTATTTCTTGAAAATCTCCCAATACTTTATTCTTCTCTAGCCTCATTCATCTCCCAAAAGAAGGCACTATAAACCTTTGATAACTTCATGTATCCTATGATAGATATCGAGATCCAAAGGCTGGTGTAATCCTTCAGAGATAAGATGCCTTTGTTTACCGCTCTGGGGATCATCATCCAGTGTAGTCCATCAGGATTAAAGATTGAGGTTACTACATCGACCATCCAGGTAGGAATATTTTATGTTCTTTATTTATATTACTTGTTGATGTTTTCAAGTATAGATCATATATATGGGTTTTGATTCTACTACCATGATTCATATGATGAATCCCCAAATCCCATTAGTGGTATCTGAGTAAGGAATTTTCAAAGAATCAATATGTTCATTTCATTTTTTAATAATGAATATGTTTTATGAATTTTAAAATAGGATATTTCAAGCCTAAAATTTAAATATGAAAAGTTCATATTTATTCCTCATAGAACTACAAAAATGGCCTTTAGTAGTGCTAGAAATGGCCTTTATCAACACTGTAAAAGCACCGACTACATGAGTGAGGTTAAAATCCATGGTCTTTTATCAGCGCTGAAAACACATTGATAAAGGGGTCCTTTATCAGGGATAAATAAAACAATGATAAATGAGAACTTTATCAGTGCTTTTAAAAGAACTGAAAAAGGAACCATTTATCAATGCTTTAATTTAGTGCCGCTAAAGGAACCATTTATCAGTGATTTTTGAGCACTGAAAAAATGGAACTTTATCAGCACTAATAAAGTATACCTTTATCAAAAATGATATATGTGGGCTCTATCAGTACTTTTAAAAGCATTGATAAAGGGCCACACTCTAGTGTGCTGCAACAACACACTACAACACTACTACTGTGTGCTGTTACAGCACACCGCGGCACCAGAAACACACTATATATCAACAAAAACAAGTACAAATATAGGATTTAAATGAGATCAAATTTAAAACACAAAAACTAGAACAAAACACAATATTATAGACATTTCCAACATTAGTTCACAGAATTACATAAATAAAAATTAATACACACATTAAAAACATCAATGTTCCTTTTATCTTTTAATCATGACCGACTCACGCTATTGCCAGACAGACCACCCCTTCTCAAAAAAGAATATACCTATATAATAAAATATTTATTATTTTAGTATTAATATAATGAAATAAATTATTAAAAAGTGTTAATTTTACTAAAATTGATGTTAATTTTAAATAAAAAGACGCATATGGAGTCATACCAGTCACACCGTACATCAGATTGATGTGCGACTGATTCCAACACATCTCAAATTTCTTTTGAATCATTTTCCTAAAATATAAAAAAATATGAATGTGTTTTATTTGTTTTAAGTATGTCAGTTGTCTTTTTTTACTAAAATTTCATTTTAAATTGAAAACATGCACTTTTGACTCATTCTGATCACATCGTCTATCAGTTTGATGTGAAATGGATTCCTAAATGTCAAAAATGACTTATGAATAATTCTCCTAAATTATCAAGAAAATATGAGCATGTTTGATTGGATTTCAGTGAGTGACACATTTTGAACTAAAATATCGATTTTAAATTGATAACGAACACTTTTAGTCATACCGGGCACATCATGTGTCAGATTGAGATGCAGTTGATTCATATATGTCATAAATAAATTATGGATAGTTTTTTAAAGTATAAAAACAATAATAATGTGTTTTATTGGATTTGGGTAGGACAGTTGTCCATTTTACTAAAATTGATGACAATTTTAATTATAAAGATGCACTTTGAGTCATCCCAGTCAGACCGTGCATCAGATTGAAGTGCAGATGATTCCTACACGTCCCAAATGACTCATCGATCATTGTCCTAATTTATCAAAACATTATGAATTTGTTTTATTGTTTTTGAGTACGTCACTTATCTTCTTTTATAAAATGTCATTTTAAAATTGAAACATGCACTTTGACTCATACCGATCACATTCTATATCAAATTGAGGTGCAGTTGATTCATATACATCAAAAATGACTTATGGATTTTTTTCCTAAAGTATTTAAATAATTTTAATGGGTTTTATTCATTTTTAGTAGGTCATTTTTTCTTTTTACTAAATTTGATATCGATTTTAAATTAAAACACACACTTGGAGTCATGTCGGTCACACTGTGTGTCAGATTGAGGTGCGGCTGATTCATGCATGTCTAAAATCACTTATGGATTGTTTTAATAAAGTATAAAAACAATATGAATGTGTTTTTTTAGTTTTGAGTAGGTCAATTTTTTTTCTTACTAAAATTGATATCAATTTTAAATAATAATGTACTTAGAGTCATACCAGTCACACCGTGCATCAGATTGAGGTGCATATGATTCTTACATGTTCCAAATCACTTATAGATTGTTTTCATTAAGTATCAAAACAATATGAATATTTTTTATTGATTTTGAGTACATCACTTGTATTTTTTACTAAAATGTCATTTTAAACTTGAGACATGCATTTTGACTCATACAGATCACATCATGTATCGGTTTGACGTGATACCTATTCCTACACATCGCAAATGATTTATGAATCGATGGGCTAAATTATCAAGAAAATATTAGTTTGTTTTTTCAGTTTTCAGTGAATGAGACCTTTTAAAGTCAAATGTCGATTTTAAAGTGATAACAAGAACATTGAGTCAGTTGTCTTTTTTACTAAAATTAATATCAATTTAAAATAGAATAAAGTACTTAGAGTCATAATAGTCACATCATGTGTCAAATTGAGGTGCAGTTGATTCCTACACATCCCAAAGTCTCAAAACAATCCTAACTTTGAATGTTACCACGATTTCCATTGACTTTATTTGTCGAAATGTCAACACTTCATGATCATCTTAGAACAAACCACATCAAAACAAAAAAAATAATCCACATGTATAAGAATATAATTATTATGATTAATAATAAAATAAAATAAAATAAATATAAATATGAAATAATATATTAATTTTATAGATAATGATTTTACTATAAAAAATATCAAGATTACCTTTGTGATGGAGTAGTAGAGGGAACTTGAAGGAAAGTGATAAATTTCAACATTTTAGGGGTGAAAGGTTTTGAGGGAAGATAACTCTATGGAAGTTTTTGTGCTGAAAGGGATGAAATATGGACAGATCACACCTACTCGAACAAAAGAATCCACATGTATATGAAAAGATTTATTCTATGAGTAATAATAAAAAGAAATAAATTAAACATAAATATGAAACAATAAATTAATTCTATGTACAATGATTTTACTGTGTAAACATCAATATTACCTCTATAATTGAGCATAAGTGGCGTCATTTATCTTCCTATAAAAGCAGTGGAGGTAATTTGAATGAAAGTGATAAATGAACCACTATAGGGTTGAAAAGGTTTTAAGGGAGGAGAATCCTGAAAGTTGAACATAGCACCAAAAATAAAACAAAACAATCCTCCTATATAAAAAAAATTATTATGCGAGTAATACAAAAAAGAAATAAATTAAACATAAAAATAAAAAAATAAATCAATTATCTGGACAATGATTTTATTGTGAAAACATTAAGATTACCTCTGTGATTGAGAAGATGCGCCATCATTGCTTTTTATAAAAAGGAAGTGGAGGTAATTTTAATGAAATTGATAAATGATCTAATACATGGGTGAAAAGGTTTTAAGGGAGAAGATGCATGAAATTTGGACAAATCATCCCAACTCGAACAAAAGGATCCACATATATAAGAAAACAATTATTATGTGAGTAATACTTAAAAGAAATAAATTAAACATAAATATGAAAAAATAAATTAATTCTACGGATAATGATTTTACTATGAAAAAATCAATATTACCTCTATGATTGAGCATATATGGAACAATTTCTCTTCCTTTAAAGGTAGTGAAAACATCAATATTACCTCTGTAATTCTTGGGATAAATACTCTTTTACTTTGAAAAGAAGAATTCTTTTGAAAAAATCTTTATATAATACCATAAATAAAGCAATATATTATTTTAATAATAAAATTAGGGATTTTATAAAGATAATGGTTTCTAAAAACAGATTATATAGTGCCCTTGAAAATAGGTAAGAATTTAATAAATTCCCTTGAATCGGGCTTATATTACAAAAAGAATTTTGAAAGTTCCTTTTTAAACATGTAAATCCCATAAAATAAATAAGTATTATGGTTTGTACACAAACATAGAAAATTCACAAAGAATTTATGAGGAGTACATAATAATTATTAAAAATTTAATGGGGATAAATAGAGATAAAGAGTAACCCAAAAGAAAATAGAGGTTTAGGTAGAAAACCCTTACCTTAAGTCCGTAGGTGTTCCTCACTTGATATTAATGACCTGAATAATAAAATTTAGGTTTATAAATTAATAATTAAAGAACCTAATATATATATAATTTATTTATTATAACCTTATTAGGTTAATTCTTGGAATTATGATGGGTTAAGATATTCAATTTCTTTGTTTGGGAGTGTTTTCTTCCTTGGTTTTCATAATCGGTTTACTTATATTCATGTACATATAAAGTTGTAGAATGGGAATGGTTGTTCAGAATAGAAGTTGTATGTTATTAGTTAAAAATAGAAGATTAAATGGTTATAAAATTCATTTGGTTATTTGGATTGAAGATGAATCATTATATAAAACTTTAATGATAATTGTTTGGGTTATTTGGTGATCTTTTGATCACATCGAACTAATTTTGATTTATAAATTAATAAAATTTGTAACAAAAAGATTAAAAAACCTTAAATAGGATATATTACCAATATAATAATATGGTTCAACTATAAAAATGGTTTCATGACCATAATTTAATACGTTAATAGAAATTGAAAACCCGTCATCCTTGAATGTGATAAATTAGCACATCTCGGACGGTGTTTTCATTTCTAGTATAAAAGAAGGGGAAAGGAGAGATGATGATGAATTATTACATTATCATAACAAAATTAAAATAAATGTAAGATACTGGAGTTATAATAATATCTAGATCAGGAGAGGTGAGGAAAGAAAAATAAAATAAAGGAACTAGAAATAAAAGAAATGAGAGGAGGAATTTACCTTTTGAAGTTATCTTCCTTGAGAGCCTCTTTGGGGTAGTGGTTTTGGTCTTTTTATGAGACCAACTAATGCTATATGTGGGGGATGATATTGGGAAGATATTTGGGAAGAATTTAGACAAGGAAAAAGTCTTGAGAGGAGTTAAGAGAAGAGGGAGTGGGGGGGGGGGGTTATAGTGGATGAGAGGAGTGATATTTGATTATCTTATTCATTATTTTATTATTTTTCCCAAGACAAGAAATAATATTGATTATTGTGAAAAATAATTTTAATATGTGTATGTGATTTTGAACCAATGGCCATTTACATCATTCATTATTCAAGTATGATGCATAAATTCACTTAATTAGCATTTTTCATAAATTATCAAATTTCACTATTCAAAAAAAAATGATTATTTTAGAAAAATACCAAAAATTCACCCTAACCATTTTTTAATGTGTAGAATTCAAAAATTAACTCCATTTTATCGAAATAATTTTCTAAATAAGAGAAATTTAATTTTTTATAAAATCATTATTTACTTGAAAAATACAAATTTAAAATTAAAACTGATTTTATAATACTTTCAAAAATTAACTAAGTTCTTATTAAATTATCCTAAAATTATAAGAGAAAATAAAATTTATTTAGGAATACATTTTATGAAAATTAATTTTCTTTTAAATCAATTTATTACTATAAAATTGTAATTAAATATTTATTACTCACAAAAATACCAACACTTAATTATTAATTTCTAAAATACTCTATTTCATTTATAAGGTATCTAAATTTTATTCATACTTTCATGAGTGTCATTTATATTCATAAGGGTCAATTTACTATTCACCAGGGTACGTTACTATTTACAAGGTTACATTACTATTTATAAGGGTCAAGTTACTATTCACAGAAAATCTAATTTGGTCCTATCAGACTCTAAATATCTTACTGAACACAATCGTGTATGTAAAATTTTCAAAATAAAAAACACAGAGGTGGTAAAATTATGTTTACTGGATAGGTAAAAACAAAGTGATGTTTTGTAGAGACTTAGTGTTTCATGCATTCAATATTAAATTTATTTGCAAAACCTTGAGGTTTTAAATTCTCTCCTCCATACAAAAGTTTCTTCCTCGAAATTCACAGAATGTTACCTCATAAAATATTTTGGGTAGGTCTTCACCATAAGATCCTTAGGCTCCCATGTTGCCTCTTCGATTTTATGATTTTTCCAATGTATCTTTACCAGTTGAGTTGTTCGATTCCATAAAACCTATTCTTTAGTGTCCAGAATCTAGATAGGCTCTTCACAGCATGATATACTAGGTTCTAACTATATTCCTTTATAAGTGAGGACATGCATTGAGTCTGGAATGTACTTTCTCAATAGTGAGACATGGAACACATTGTGTAATTCAGGCAGGCTAGTCAGTAAATCCAAATGATATGGAACAACACCAATTATCTCTAGGATTTCAAAAGGTTCAATGTACTTAGGTCTCAATTTACATTTCTTCCCAAATATTATAACACCATTCCATGGAGATATCTTTAGGAAAGCATGATCTATTACTTGAAATTCCAAATACCTCCTTAGATTATTAGCATAAATATTTTTCCTATTTTGAGCTACTTTGATATGGGTTTGAAAATTGTTTACCTCCGTTGTTGTTTCCTCTACAATCTATGGTCCCACAAGATTCCTTTCTCTAACTTCATCCCAACATGTTGGTTTACAACATATCTTTCCGTACAATGATTCATATGGTGCCATTTGAATAATTGAATGGAAACTATTATTGTAGACAAATTCCACTAAAGGTAAATATTGATCTCACATACCTAGAAAGCCAAGTGAGCCTAATATAAACACATCCTATAAGGTTTGTATCATCCTCTCCGATTTCTCATCATTTTGAGGGTGATAATCAGTACTCAATCGAAGCTCGTTATCCAAATATTTTTGAAGACTTTTCCATAATTTTGATGTAAATCATGGATCGTGATGAGACAAAATTAAGATAGGTTCTCTATAAAGTCTCACAACTTCATTGATATAGAGTTTTACAAGGAAATATAGTGGAAAATCCTCCCTTATAGTAAGGAAATGTGTAGATTTCATAATTCAATCAATAATTAACCATATAACATCATTCTTCCAGGAAGTTTTGGGTAATCTAGTGAAAAAAGCATGGTGATGTCATCATATTTCCATGTAGGAATGGGTATAGGATGCATGAATCCTCTAAGATGTTTTCATTCAGCCTTTACTTATTGATAGAGTAAAAATCTTAATAAATAATCATCAATTTACCACTTCTTGTTGTCCCACCACAAATGTTCTTTCAAATCTCTATACATTTTAGTGCAATCAGGGTGTATAGTGAAATTTGAGCTATGAGCATCATTTAATAACTCCCTTTCATCTTGTGTATAGCGGGAACATATATCCTCTTCCCAAATTTGAGAATTACCTCTTCACACACGAAGTAAACCAACTTACCATTATTCACATCTTTAATTTTCTTTTTAAGATTCTCATCGTCAGAGTGAGAAGTTTTAATCCTTTCCAACAAAGATGGTTGGAAAACCAAATTTAAAAGTAGTGATGTTTCAACTCCTTTGATAATTCACATATCTATCTTTACTAGATCCATAAACATAGGATACCTTTAAATCCTCATTTTTCTTAGGTCTCCATGATATTTCCTACTCAATGCATCAACGACCTTATTTTCCTTTCCTAGGTGGTAGTGTATGGAACAGTCATTATCCTTGTGTCACGAACCAGCCCGGGTTGACCCTGAACAGGTCACAAGGGCCAGCCCATGACAAGTCCCAAGAGGGATTCCTGATCCTCCAGAGATGGCAACAAGCACCAAGGGCATCAATAGAATACACAAGGGAATGATTTCTCCCATATATAAACAATCAAACAAATAGCGAAAAGAAATGGACAGCCCAAAATACATTTATATAAAAACTGAACTGAACATTATTGTACAAGAAACTGAATGTATAACTGAAACAAAAACTCAAATGACAAAACCTAATAACCAAATAACTCTATGTGACCCTCCTGGTCACTCTCCAACACAATGATCACACGTCTCCCAAGGTGATCAAACTCAAGTTGAAACCTGCACAAGGGCTAAAAACAGAAGAAGACTATATGCGTGAGTATTAAAACTCAGTAGCTTAGCCTGATATTCTATTCCCAATGCACATCCTTTAAAATAAAAGAAACATAAATTTCATGTTTTAAATACAAATATAAAGGTATGTTTTCCAAATGAGGTCCCATGCTATAAAACAATTACCAGAAAAAAAACATGCATGTTTTATAAACAAAAATGCTAGTAACAATTTTCAAAGAGGTGCAATTTCAGAATTAAAATAGTTTTCAAGAGGGTTGATTTAAAGAATTTACACTTAAATAAATCACACACACTACTTAATTAACCAACCAAACACACTGTATTCCAACGATGAGTACAAATAATCAATGAGCACAACTCACGGGAACACCCCTAGGGACTAGATAGTTGTGAGCCCCAGGTACCTCGTATCTCGGTGAAAGTAACCATAATAAATATCCATTCTCGTGCACACGAGCCACTAGTAGGGAGAATACCCATAACCTAGTGGTCACCCAACATCATCATCCTCATTTTTTAGTTAGTGTTTTCATTGTCAAACTTGCTACGTGAAACAGGGGCCAAACCCCACAGGATCGCTAGCATACTAGTACACGTCCGCCCACCTAGATACCCGAGATTGACTTTAGTGCTCAATCAAGTTAAAAATATTATCAAATACACATTTTACATCAAAATTTCATTCCCAAACCATAAACACACAAACATCCCACAAACATTCTTCACATTTTTTTCACGAATCAATAAACAACTGAAAATTTTCATAAAACAATTTCAAGGAGTGTATTGAGGCTTTGCACATAAAACTCATTCTAAAAAACTCTTTTAATTATAAAAACAAAACAAAACCATACCAAAAAATATTTGGAATCCATAAAAACATTTAATAAAATCATTTCATGGACCGTAAAACAATCCCAATTGACACAACATGGTATATACAAGTAAAACACTCATTCTTCATTTTTAGGAAAGGCCAAACGGGCCTTTAAACATTTTCTCAGAACTAACATTTTACAAAGTTATGAATTTAAATTTTAATAAGGAGGTTTATTCACACCATTTACAGCATCAAACCACATTCATAAATACCTTAAAACACTCAGGTTACATATTCAAAACACAACCGTTTTCATAAGAATGTGAAACAGGCCATTTTCCGGCAAGTCGGGCCAAAATATGTTGTAAACCAAAAACCATTTGTTTGTAAAAACAAATCCAAGTTGGAAATCCATAAAAGGATCCCAAAATATTTTTTTACATGTTTCCAATGTATTTATAAATCCAAACAAATCATTTTAAATTTCACTAGACACATAAAAGCCAACCGGACAATTTATCGAACACATGAAATGCACTCTTTAACAAAACAAGGTATGTTAAGCACTTAAAAAAGGATAAAATACCATTTTCATGACATAAAGTTATTCAATATACTGAAACATATTCAAAATACCATAAAACATGTGTGAAATATCATGGAATAATTTATCAAACAAGAGGAGTGCACATTTATACCAAAACAACTATATTTTTAACAAAATAAGTCATAAAACATAATTTGCACACAAAACCTTTAAAACTAAGGTTTAAAAACCGAACATATCATATAAATAAGGTTATAAAAGAATGATAATGATGAAACTTAAATGATAAAGGCTTTTTCAAGAGATATCCTTCCTCAAATCCTTGGCGTAATGGAAACACACACCCAAAATCACCATCTGAGGGTTTACAAACCCTAAACCTATGACGACCAGCCACAAACAAACAAAAAACCCATAAAAAATCACTGGATAATAGAACCCTAGGTGGATCATGACTAGGGGAGATTATAAAACCAAGAAATGATGAAAGGAGGAAGAAGATGGAGGATAAAGGAGAAGGAATATCACCTTTTCAACTAGAAAACTCTTCGTATTCCATTATATATGCACCATTAGAGAAAGGTTTATGGATTGAAACTTCTTGGAGATTCTCCTATGGTCTGGAAGAACCATGTAAAGAATATTTATAGGAAAAAGAGTACGAATTGAATGATGTATGTGTGAAACAATTTACCTTCTCAATTCTAGATGATTTAAGGTATCATGAGAACTTTCACCCAAATCCGCGACACATATGAGCTCCAAAGAGGGAAAATCGATAATGGGGGTGAGGATAGGGTATTTTATTCGAGTGGGAGGTTGAATAACCGAAATATATTAAAAATTGAATTATATATAAAATAAAGAAATCATTTTTTTAAAACTGGTAATGAGCCCATGGGAAGGCCCAATACCTAAATAAGTAACCCTAATTCACCATGATTAGGAATTATTAAGGGGTCTAAAAGGATATGTTGGTTTGAATATGTCAGGGGAGAAAATTTATTAAGTTTAATGGGTGATTTTTTTTTGAAAAACAAAGTATTTATAAAATAAAAAATTTGGTTTTTAAAACTAGAAATGCATTCACAATTGGCCCAAATCATGAAGTAACCACCCTCTCTCCAAAAACTCCTAAACAAGAAATGGGGAACCCAAATTAGGATGATTAGACATATATGGAAGTTCAAAACTCAAAATTAATCTCACACAACACCCAAGAAAAGGATCGGGATTTTAAATTAACCAGATCAAAACCATGAAATGAAAAGAAAAAAAAGGTGTGACAATTCTCCCCACCATTAAAGATTTCCGCCCCCAATAAGCCATAACACTTTTCAAATGATAGAACAACACCTAAGGATTTCTTATAAACATAATCCAGCCTCTAAATCTAAGGAAATATCAGTCACCAAAAATGTAACTTAATACTCTTTCCCAAACAAAACACCAACTCACAACCACTTCCGGAGAATCAATAGAAAGGTCAAGCCACCACCTCCACAACCAAGCCAAGAATTAGATTGTTGGTAATTCTCCCAATGAACCCAAAGATCACCCCAAACCATAGTTCACTCAAAAAATCCAATTACTTGGGGTGGAGGCTGTAATGGGATCCCCACCATTAAATCACAACTACCATCTGACAAATCCTAAAGGAAATATCTTCAAGACCCGCAGTGGGTATCCTTACCATTAGAGACCAACTAGAAATGAACAAAAAAAAAAACGAAATCAAAATGAACTAGAATTGGGACTCACCTACACAGGACTACCAAAAATCTCCCACAACAACCTACAAACCCAATTTAATAGGAACACAACATGAACATTTAAGCCACCCACTCTTGAATGGAGGTGGTAAGAATTGGGGAAACACTCTCTGCACGGATCCAAACCTCCACCAATTAGGGAGGGGAGGGAAGGGTACCCAATCATTGGTCCATTGAAACCAGAAAAGAAATAATGGAACTAACCCGATGAAATGGTATATGTATTTTCTTAGCAATACTAACCACAATCCTAGGACTCCTGACTATGTGCTAGCTTCACTCCGAAACCTATGGCTAGAGCTCTAATGGATAAAGCATATCTTACCTCGCAGCCAGGATTTGATAATCCCCAACTTGTACTCCATCCCTTAGTTCCACACAATACCACATAACACTCCTAGGAAGAAACAACAGATCAAGAGACACCATGGAACTCTCTTCCTCAACAACACATTTTTATCCAAACAAGAACCTGTAGATACACAAAACTATTTTATCTCACTCCGAACGAGGAGCATAATGAACAAGGCACACAAAAACACTAACTAAACATCATCCATCACAACTACTACAACTGAGAGAATCACCATAAAGGGAAGACACTTTAAATCACACCCAAAAAGCTCTCTATTTCAACAAATGGGCTGAGGCATCATTCTAAGAGGTGGATTTAACATTTGAAACAAATCCTTAGGTTGATCAACTAGGAAGCATAAAAATGGAGAACCATCCATAAAAACATCACAACATCCAACAAATATTTAGAAACCCACTAAACATTACCCCAAAAATGAGCCTCCAACAAGATCCCATCCCAAGATGCAACAAGAGTATGAATTCTAGATCATAAGGAATCATACTGAATAGACAAAACTTCTAATACATAGGATAAACCATCCACATAACCATAGATTAAAAAAACACCACAATTTTTCAGCTAAAACACTTTTGAAAAAAATATAAACTAACTTGGTGGATTTTCACATTCACCATTGGTGTTTCATCAGGTCTCACTTACGTGAACATTTACGTGCCACCCCGGGCACTCAAATACCATTCCATACCGTCCATTCATCCATATATCCACAAAGACATGCATGTGAGAACCAATAAAAACATAGAATTCAAAAAACAAAACATCATCATTACAAAAATAATCGTGTACCTTCCAAAGGCACATTAACCACCAAATCAAAAACCATTTTCAGATTTCACAAGACAAGCCACGGTTCATCAATAACCATTTGATTAAAAAACAATCCATTTCATTTAATAGAACTTCAAAAAAACCAATCTATTCCAAATATCCCTTTCCCATTTTAAAAAAATTCAGCATGGTCTCTTTTCATAATCCGACAACCACAAAGTCCAAAACCCCTTTCCAGAAAACACCAGCCGCTCAAAACCAAACTTACAAAACCAATTCATTAGATTCAAGAAATTTTCAATAGCCCAAAAAAGCCCATTTAAAACAAAGTTTAGGAATTAATTTAAAATGATGCACACTTTCAAAAAAATTTATTTCCACAAACCATAAGTTTAGATTAGAGAAAATCCAATCCCATTAAATCATTTCCACTTCCTTCACAAAATTTGTTTAAAAAAAACACAAACTTCCCAAAACCATTATTATATTTAATTTTTTGAAAACCCCTTTTCCAATTTTCCAAATCCAATCCTTCCTTTAAAACCCATTTCCATCATTCTCACACAAGGATTTTCAAAACAAAATTTATAATTCAAGAAAGGTCCAAGAAACCCACAAAAGGGAACTAGTGTCGGTGGGTGACTTGACCATATGGTCGGAGGCCATATGTCAAACACAACACCAACACAGAGAGACTTATTAGGACCATGCCCCAACTCCACATGGCTTGCCAGGGCCTGTGAGCTAATGGAGGCCATTAGTCAGACCCCCCTTGTCATATCCCAACAACAAACAATCCACAAGAACAAAGGAAACTAATAAAACTGGACATCCCATGGAAACTCAAGGATCAGAACGAGAAATAGTTCGCGATGCTCTTCCAGCACATACCCCTCAAGTTACAAAAATCCTACTCCATATACCTTGTCATCCCCTAAATAAAAAGGGCACTCTAAAAAAAGGTATGCTAAGAGTCGACCTCCTCTAATACCATTTTGTCACGAACCAGCCTGAGTTAACCCTGAACCGATCACAAGGGCCAACCCGCGACAACTCCCGAGAGGCATTACCGATCCTCCCGGGATGGAAAAAATCACCAAGGGTATCAATAGAGTACACAAGGAAACTATTTATCCCATATATAAATAATCAAAAAAACAAAAAAAAATAAATGGACAACCTAAAATACATTTATATAAAAACTGAACTGAACATTATTTGTACAAGAAACTGAAAGTATAACTAAACCAAAAACTCAACTGACCAAACCTAATAACCAAATAACTCCATGTGACCCTACTGGTCACTCTCCAACATAATGATCACATGTCTCCCAAGGCGATCAAACTCAAGCCGAAACCTGCACAAGGTCAAAAAAAAGAAGACTATATGCTTGAGTTTTAAAACTCTATAGCTTAGCCCGATATTCTAATCCCAATGAACATCCTTTAAAATAAAAGAAACATCAATTTAAATTTTTAAATAAAAATATAATGGTATGTTTTCCAAATGAAGTTTCATGCTATAAAAATAATTACCAGAATAAAACATGCATGTTTTATCAACAAAAATGCCAGTGACAAATTTTAAAGAGGTGCAATTTCAAAATGAAAATAGGTTTCAAGAGGGCTAATTTAAAGAATTTACACTTTTAAATAAATCACACAAACTAATGAATTTACTAACCAAACACATCGTATGCCGATGGTGATTATAAATAGTCAATGAGCACAACTCACGGGAACACCCCTAGGGACTAGTTAGTTGTGAGCCCCTGGTACCTCGTATCTCAGTGAAAGTAACCATAATAAATATCCATTATCATGCACACGAGCCACTAGTAGGGAGAATACCCATAACCTAGTGGTCACCCAACATCATCATCATCATTTTTTAGTTAGTGTTTTCATTTTCAAACTTGCTACGTGAAACAGGGGCCAAACCCCACAGGATCACTAGAATACTTGTACACGTCCGCCCACCTAGATACCTGTGATTGCCTTTAGTGCTAAATCAAGTTAAACATATTATAAAATACACATTTCATATCAAAATTACATTCCCAAACCATAAACACACAAAAATCCCACAAAAATGCTTCAAATTTCTTTCACAAATCAATAAACCACTGAAAATTTTCGTAAACCGATTTCAAGGAGTGTATTGAGGATTTGCATATAAAACTCATTCTAAAACACTCTTTTAATTATAAACACAAAACAAAAACATAACCAAAAATATTTTGAATCCCTAAAAAAATTCAATAAAATCATTTCATGGACCATAAAACAATCCCAATTGACACAACATGGTATATACATGCAGAACACTCATTCTTCATTTTTAGGAAAGGCCAGACGGGCCTTTAAACATTTTCTCAAAACTAAAATTTGACAAAGTTATGAATTTAAATTTTAATAAGGAGGTTTATTAACACCATTTACAGAATAAAACCACATTAATAAACCCCTTAAAACACTCAAGTTACATATTCAAAAAACAACCATTTTCATAAAAATGTGAAACAATCTATTTTCCGGCAACTTGGGCCAAAACATGGTGTAAACCAAAAACCATTTGTTTGTAAAAAAAATTCAAATTGGAAAGCCATAAAAGTATCCCAAAATATTTTTTACATTCTTACAATGTATTTATAAATCCAAACAAATCATTTCAAATTGCACTAGACACATAAAATCCAACCGAGCAATTTACCGAACACATGACACACACTCTTTAACAAAAAAAGTTATGTTAATCACTTAAAAAGGGATAAAATACCATTTTCATGCCATAAAGTTATTAAATATAATGAAAAATATTAAAAATACCATAAACCATGTGAAAAAGATTATGGAATAATTTATCAAACAAGAGGAGTGCACATTTATACCAAAACAACTATATTTTTAACAAAATAAGTCATAAAACGTAATTTGCACACAAAACCTTTAAAAACAAGGTTTAAAAGCCGAACATATCATATAAATAAGGTTATAACAGAATAATAATGATGAAACATAAATTATAAAAGCTTGTGTAAGGGATATCCTACCTCAAATCCTTATCCTAATGGAAACACACACCCAAAATCACCATCCGAGGGTTTACAAACCCTAAACCTTTGACGAACAGCCCCAAACGAACAAAAAAACCATAAAAAATAATGGTATAATAGAAAACTATGTCAATAATGACTAGGGGAGATTATGAAACCAAGAAATAATGAAAGGAGGAAGAAGAGGGAGGATAAAGG
This sequence comes from Viscum album, assembly GCA_963277665.1. Lineage (NCBI taxonomy): Eukaryota > Viridiplantae > Streptophyta > Magnoliopsida > Santalales > Viscaceae > Viscum > Viscum album. Next base: position 1,480,633,262 of record OY728136.1, read on the forward strand.
AGAAGGAATATCACCTTTTCAACTAGAAAACTCTTAGTATTCCATTAGATATGCACCCATAGAGATAAGTGAATGGCTTGAAACTTATTGGAGATTATACTAAGGTCTGGAAGAAATAGGGAAAGAATATTTATAGGAAAAAGAGTATGAATTTAATGATTTATGTGTGAAACAATTTACCTTTCCAATTCTGGATGATTTGAGGTAACATGAGAACTTTCTCCCTAATCTGTGACTCATATGAGATCCAAAGAGAGAAAATCGATAATGGGGGAAAGGATAGGTATATTTGATTCTATTGGGAGGTAAAATAACCGAAATATATTACAAATTGAATTATATATAAAAGAAAGAAATTATTTGTTTAAAACTGGAAATGGGCCCATGGGATGACCCAATACCTAAATAAGTAACCCCAATTCACCATGATTAGGAATTATTAAGGGGTACAAAAGGATATTTTGGTTTGAATATTTTAGGGGAGGAAATGTAAGAAGTGTAATGGGTGAAAAATGTTGAAAAACAATGGAGTTATAAAAGAAAAAAATTTGGTTTTTAAAACTAGAAATGAGTTCACAGTTGGCCCAAATCATGAAGTAACCAACCTCTCTTAAAAAATACTAAACAAGAAATGGGGAACCCAAATTAGGGTGATTAGAAATATATGGAAGTTAAAAACTCAAAATTAATCTCACCCAACACCCAAGAAAAGGATCGGGTTTTTAAATGAATCGGATCAAAACCATGACATGAAAAGAGAAAAAACGGGTGTGACACCTTGAGTAGTTCAAGCCATAAACTTTGCCTCATGTTGTGTTATTTCTATGATAAGATATATTTCAAGATATTATGTTCCGTATATATCTCAAATCTTTCCCCATATAGATAATTTCACCATATATTTAGAGAAAATATTACAACTGCTAAATCAAGATCATGAGTAGGATAGTTTTTTTCATTATTTTTTAACTACCTTAATGTATAGGCAATAAATACATAATTTTGTATAAGAAAACAACCAAGTCATTTATTTGATGCATCACTAGAGATCACAAATCCACAATTCCCTGATGGTAGAGTCATGATTGGAGAATTCAATAATCTCCTATTCAATTCTTCAAAACATTCCCTGCATTATTTTGTCCATACCATTAACCCCTTTATGTGTAATCTTGGCCATTGGGTTGGCTAAATGGGTGAAGTTATAAAAGAAACACCAATAATAACATACTAAACCAATAAAACTACGCACCTCAGTTATTTTCGTTGGAGTAGACCATTCTTTCACAACCATTGTCTTCACAAGATGAACAAATATTCCATCCTTAGAGACAATGTGGACAAGAAAGGAAACTGATTGAAGCCAAAATTCACACTTTCTAAACTTCCCATATAATTCATTTCTTCTAAGAGTATTTAGAATAGTGTGCAAGTAATTTTCAATATCTTCATAGATTTTTGAGTACACCAAGATATAATTAATAAATAACACCACAAAGTCATCAAGATATTCCTTGAAAGATCTATTCATTAGATCCACGAAAACAGAGGGTGAATTAGTTAGTCCAAAAGGCATTACTGTAAACTCTTAATGCCCATACCTGGTTTGAAATATTGTCTTTGGAATTTCTTCCTTCCTTACTCATAACTAATGATATCTAGATCAAAGGTCGATCTTTGAAAAATATTGGGCTCCATGAATATGCTCAAATAAATCATCAATGCGGTCTAGGGGATACTTTTTCTTTATTTTTACAGTATTGATCTCCCTGTAGTCAATGCACAACCTCATAGATTCATATTTCTTCTTAACGAAAAGAATAGGGGATCCTTAGGGAGGAACACTAGGGAGAATAAATCCTTTATCACTCAATTCCTCTAGTTCTTTCTTCAGTTATACTAATTCCACATTGGCCATTCTATAAGGAGTCTTTGATATAGGCCTTAAACCAGGAATTAAATCAATAGAGAATTCAACTTCCCGATTTGTAGGATTTCTAGGTAAATATTCTAGAAAAACATCAATATATTCTTGCACAATAGGTAAATCCTCAATTTGAATATTTCTTTCCTCACCCATATATATTTCATCCTCATCCTCTCCAAGAATTGCATTAATTAGAGCTACTGGGGGTGGGTCTCGATAAAATCCATATGATGATGTTTCTGCTATAAAGATAAGGGATTCTACATCACTCTCAAAAATTGTAACCTCCTTATTCTTGCAATATATTTTAACATCATTATTCGAAAGCCAATCCATACTTAGGATTATATCAAATTCAATCATGGGTATGATAATAAAATCAGTAGATAATGCACATTTATATACCATAATGGAGACTTCCTGACACATCTTTGTTGCAATGATACCTCCATTAGAAGTTTTGAATGAAAACTCCCTTATTAAATCAAATTCAAAATATTTAATTTTCTTGGAAAAATTGGAATATATGAAATAATGTGATGATCTAGAATCAAATAAAGCTTTGGATAAGTTTGAGGAAATGATTAATGTACCTACCACCATGTCATTATGAACTTCAATATCAATAGTTTTGATCACATAATCTTATACCTAATCTCTTGGATTTTTCTATGGCACATTACCTTAATGATTTGGAAAATTCCATCTCCCAACAATTATAACATTGAACATTAATAGATCCTTTCTTCCCCTTGCAACCACTAGCATGATGGACTTTCTGTCCACACTTGTAGCACACCCCTTTTCCTTTTAAGCATACACTAGGGTGTTTCCTTCCAAAATTATCATAGGTAGGAAAGTAAACTCTTCCCTTATTCACAATTTCCTTATTTACTTTTATAGATTTTTTAACAACCCTCTTATTCTATTGCTTTCCTTCAAAGTCATAAGACTTGGAGAACTCCTTTTCCTTCTTGATAACACATGAGACTATGTCTTCGTATGATGAGAAAGTTTGGCAGACCAGTGCCCATCAGAGGAATGGATTTAGAACATCAAATAATCGATCAATATTTATCCTTGAAATAAGTATATATTCCATAACATTCCTTAATAACCTTCTAAAGTTAGCTTCATACTTTACAACATTCTCATATTCATTTTGCCTCAAATTTAGAAAGTACATTTCCATATATGCTCTCTATTCACGAGGAAAGTATTTATCTAATAAAATTTATTTAAATTCACTCATTTACATGTTTTATATTTCTTCTTCCCAATTTTTTTTTGAATTTGTGACCACCATTGATCAGCATCTCCTGACAGATGATAAACTGTCATGACAACTTTCTCCCTTTCGTTACTTCCCAAGGTAAGAAATATCTTCTCTATGAAACTTGTCCATTGTTCTACTACGAATGGGTTTTCGGTCTCATTAAATGATGGAGGCTATTGTCTCATAAAGTTATCTAACATTGATCCTCCATGTTGTGAATCCATATGCTCTATACGGGTAAGGTTATTGTTCATAACCTGAGTAATTTTTCCCATTATAGTTATAAGTTTCTATACACCAGTCCTAGCTCTATAGCCAACATCATTATCTTGCACAGGAGGGAAATCCCTACATGGGATATTCACGTTCATGCAGTTTCCATTCCTTCAACTAGGAGCCATTTCTAAATAATGGCATACACTGGATTAGGTTATGAATCATAATGTACTATCTCAACTTAGAAAAATACTTAACATAAATTTAAATCCTTTGCATGGCTAATCCTACAATCATAAACATGATTTCTTTAAGGAAAAAATTACATTTAAATCCTTCATAATGGCTTGTAAGGAAAATGTGAATTATCCTAAGCATATCCATCAGGAGTGTCAAAAAAGGTGTGAAGTATAGCCCATTGTTGTGTACCAAGATACCACGGGTCAAGCCCGAAACTCCTTGTTGGAGTTTTCACTCCTAGGTACATCTGTGCCCAGACTACATAAACTTATAGTATCTGGAAAGGGATGTATTTTTTAGAAATATCCATATAATCTATTCCTTACCAAAATTATAGGATTTTCTTGTATACTTATCCTCAAAGACAATCTTAGAGTTTTGTTCTTTAATCTAAGTTTTCTAAATCTAGTTTCCAATTTTTCTACCAAGCTTCCTATAATATTAATTGTAAATACCAGACCACAGTTTCCTAGAGCCGGTGCCTTATTACATTACATTGGAATGATTAAAAGAAATTTTTATCTCAAAAGAATGAATAGTTTTGTAGATTTGGAAATCTAGATACATACATAAGTTCAACATTAAAACTTGAAATAAAAAAAACATAAAATTTCCATTGGGAATATCGACCACTCTAAGATTATCCCTACAAGTCAATAATAATATACCTCTTCTTATCCTAGGAAAAATGAAACATAAGAAGGGGTGATCTCAGATGCTCAGTAAGGGTAAAAAATATAGCAAAAGATATCATAAACATAAACATTAGGCATGGTGAATAATTGAAAAAACATGCCTTTAAAAATAATAAACATGAGCACATTATATAAGGAATATGAGATGAGTAAAAATTTCCATAATAAAACATAATCACGGGTATTCTACTAGTCAAATAACCACATGAACTATGAATTTATAGATTCATAATGAGGGAAATGCATATACTAGACATTCTGAACATACCGTCGATGCCACATCTAAGACATATAAAATTGATTAAGGCCTTGTCCAAAACCATATCTTAAAATGGGAAAGGCCTCGACCAAGTCCATATCTATTCATCTCATGATACCTACCAATACATCGTGGTTATATAGCGAGACCAAACAATCACATAATAATTCCAATGCATTACTCATATAAATGAAGATAAAAATAAACAACATTTACATTCATCTTAAAACTTACATATGAAATTTAAATAACTTTCCACGAACATTAAGCATAAACACTAACAATTCAGAGTAATTTGGTGAATGGTTTTAAGATAGAACATCCACAGTAAAACTAATCATAAAAAATTTAATTAAATATGGTTTATTATATTATAAGAGATTAATCCTAATAATATATAATAATCAATAAGTGTGATGAAATAGATGAAGATAATCTTATAAAATCATAGAGTAATTCTTGAGTTAAATACTCTTTTACTTTGGAAAGAAGAGTTATTTTGGAAAATTCTTTGCGTAAAACCAGAAAATAAGTAAGATAGTATTTTCATAATAAAATTATTTATTTTAGAAAGATAATGGTTTCTAAAAATGGAATATAGAGTGCCCTTGAAAATTGGTAAGAATTTGAAAAATTCCCATGATTCGGGCTTGTATTTTGGAAAGAATTTTGAAAGTTCCTTTTAAAACATGTAACTCCCATAAAATAAAGAAGGATTATGGTTTGTAAAAATACATAGAAAATTCACACAAAATTTATGAGTAATACATAATAATAATTAAGAATTTAATTTGGATAAATAGAGACAAAGAGTAACCTGAAAGAAAATGGAGGTTCGGGTAGGAAACCCTTACCTTAAGTCCGAAGGTGTTCCTCACTTGATCTTAATGACATGAATAATCAAATTTAGGTCCATAAATAAATAATTATAGAACCTAATATATATTTAATTGATTTATTATAACCTTTTTAGGTTCATTCATTTACTTTTTATGGGTTAAGAGATTCAATTTCATTGGTTGGGAGCGTTTTTTTCCTTGGTTTTCATGATCAATTTACTTATATTCATGTATGAATAAAAATGTAAAATGAGAACAGTTGTCCAGAATATAATTTGTATGTTATTATTGAACAAACAAAATATTACATGGTTATAAAATTAATTTGGTTATTTGGTGTGAATATGAATCATTATATAAAACTTTAATGATAAATGTTTGGGTTATTTGGCGATCTTTTGATCACAATGAACTCATTTTGATCTATAAATTAATAAAATTTGTACAAAATTTTTACAGAACGTTAAATAGGATATATTAACTATATAATAATCTGGTTCAACCAGAAAAATGGTTTCATTAGCCTAATTTAAGGTGTTAATAGAAATTGAAAACCCGTCATCCTTGAATGTTATATATTAGCACATCTCAGAGAGTGTTTTCATTTCTAGTATAAAAGAAGGATAAAGGAGAGGTTATGATGAATTATTACATTATCATAACAAAATTTTAGTAAATTTATGTTACTATAGTTATCATAAAATCTGGATGAGGAGTGGTAAGGAATGAAAAAGAAAAGAAAGGAACTCGAAATAAAAGAAATGAGAAGAGGAATTTATCTCATGAAGTTATCTTCCTTGAGAGCCTCTTTGGGGTAGAGGTTTTGGTCTTTTTATGAGACTAAGTATAGCTAGAAATGGGAGATGAGATTGAGAGGATATTTGGATAGAATTTAGACATGGAACAAAGATTGAGAGGAGTGAAGAAAAGAGAGAGTGAGGGGGGAGGGGTTATAGTGGAGGAAAGGAGTGATTTTTGATTATCTTATTCATTATTTTATTATTTTTCCCAAGACAAGAAATAATATTGATTATTATGACCAAGAATAGTAATATCTTCATGTGAGTTTGAAACAATATCCATTTACATCATCCATGACTCAAGCATGATGCATAAATTCACTTAATTAGCATTTTTCGTAAATTATAAAATTTCACTATTCATAAAAAAATTGAGTATTTCAGAAAAATCCAAAAAATTCAACCTAACCATTTTTTAAAGTATAGAATTCAAAAATGAACTCCATTTTATCAAAATAATTTTATAAATAAGAGAAATTTAATTTTTTATAAAATAATTATGTACTTGAAAAATACATATTTAAATTTAAAACTGATATGATAATACTTCCAAAAATTAACTAAGGTCTTATTAAATTATCCTAAAATTATAGAACAAAAAAATATTTATTTAGGAATAAATTTTATAAAAATGAATTTTCTTTTAAATCAATTTATTAATATAAAATTTTAATTAAATATTTATTACTCACAAAAATAACAACACTTAATTATTAATTTCTAAAATACTCTATTTCATTTATAAGGTATCTAAATTTTATTTATACTTTCATGGGTGTGGTTACTATTCATAATGGTAAAATTACCATTCACCTGGGTACATTACTATTCGTAAGGGTATGTTACTATTCATAAGGTTCAAGTTACTATTCACCAAAAATGTAAGTTGATCTTATCAGACTCTAAATATCTTACTGAATGCAACTGTGTATGTCAGTTTTTCGAAATACAAAACACAGAGGTGGTAAATTTATGTTTACTCACTAGGTTATAACAAAGAGATGTTTTTTAGAGACTCATTATTTCATGCATTCAATATTAAATTTATTTGAAAAACCTTGGGGTGTTACACCGCATTTTTATTAGTGTGAAAAAGTACTGATAAAGATGCTTTTATCAGCACTTATTACTTAAGCGATGGTAAAGGATTTATAATTATAATTATAAATAAAAAATGTAAATATTTATATATACTTAATAAATATTTATAAATATTAATATAGTAAATATATTCCTTTTTAAATATATTTATTATAATTTTGTAATTATTTATATGTAATTATTTATTTATAATTATAGAAATATTTTTTAAAAAATGACATTTTTATTATTATATATATTTATATAATTATACATATATATTTAATAAATATATATAAATATAAATATAGTAAATATAGATATATTATTTAAGTAAATTTATTATAAATTTAATAATCATTTAAATACATATAATTATTTATTTACAATTATGTAAATAATTTTAAAAATATATATATTTATTTATAATTATAAATATATAATTGTATAAATATAGTAAATGTACATTTATAAATATATTTATTTATAAATATTTTTACAAATATATTTTTAACATTATTAATGAATATCTAAGTTTAACTGCATGCATATATGTTAAAAATGAGTGAAATTGAATAAATTAAGAATAAGTACACTTTAACTATATTGAAAACATAACTAAGTTTTATGTGTGAGTATTGTATATAAAAATGCATTAATTACGTATATGTGAAATCAATGTAACACATATTTGATTTATATTAAATTTAAAAATCAAACGACATTCAATTATATGTCGACTACTGAGAAATTAGTCAATATTTTTAATTCATATTAATTTTTAATTATAAACAATCACTCAAAAAATAAATGACTATTTAATGTAAAGCACATAAATATTTTGTTATATATAAATCATATTTATATACATTAATATATATCTATATATTTAATATATATAGTTTAATAACATAAATTATCATAATTATCTAATTAATAAAATGTTTAATATTTAATAATGTATAATAAATTTATTAATTTTTATCAATAATTATTTAATTAATAAAATTTGTAATACTTTTTTAATAAACTCATTTTTTATTTTTAATTAGTTGAATTATTTTATTTTATTTATTCGGACCTTTATCAATGCTAAAAAAGCACTGATAAAATAAATATTTATGAGTGCTAAAAATAAAGCACTGATAAAGTGTACCCTTTATCAGTACTAAAAAGAAAGTAATGATAAATGTTACCCTTTATCAGTGCTAAAAATAAAGTACTAATAAAGGATACCCTTTATCAACACTAAAAATAAATCGTTGATAAGGGTTCCCTTTATTAGTGCCAAGAAAAACACTAATAAAATGTTAAATTTATCAATAGTGATAAATATGTCATTTATCAACATTTTTTTTGTAGCACTAATATGTACCAACGCTGTTAAAGGCCATCTTTGTAGTAGTTTAATGATAAATATGGTATTATTTATTATAATTTAGAATTAAATTATTTATAAATTGTTTATAAATAATTAAAATATTTTTGAAATATTTATAAAATTTATAAATGTTGTATTATAAATTTATTAATTATAAAATGTTTATGGTTGATGGATTAAATGTTTTTGAAACATTTATTGTAAATATTCAACAATATTGATGAGTTAATATTTCTATGCTTTATAAATGGATTTATAAATCAGAGTAAAAGGTGTTTTGGGAATATTTTAAATTTTAAAGTGTTTATAAATTAAATAATTATAAAACTATTTTAATTAATTAAATAATTTTTTATAAAAAATTTATTAATGATAGTACACTAAAATATTAAAGCTTGATATTTTAAAAATACATTTTACCAATTTTATGACACACCTTGTGATATAGACCTAAAGTGATTATTTAGAAATCATAAGGGAATTTGTTAAAGAATTTATAAATTATAAAATAAGGTTAAAATATAAATTTTTTATATTTAAATTGTGAAATGTTTATAATTATTAATTTTAATTGTTCAAATTTAGAAGGGACCTTATATATTAAATCGCTTAAATATCATAAAGAGAGTGTTGATGTTCAATGCGATTGTGGTTTAAATTATGTTTAAGTATGTGACATATTGATTATGTAAAATGTTTATGTAATAAAATTTGGATTATAAATTGTTTATAATTAATAAGATGCCAGGACATATAATGTATAATATGAAAAGTTCATATTATGGAATGAATATAAATATTTTAATTTATAACTTGATTATAAATTATAAGTAGGATTTATAAAATTTGTTTTACAATCATATAAGAAATATAAAATTATACAAATTTATTAATGAGCTATTTATTTATTTCAGTATTGAAATAAATTATATTATTTATAAATGGTTTATGAATCATGGAATGTTTTTCTGGGATGTCTATAAAATTTATAAAAGGTGTTTTGAAAATTTATTAACTATAAATTTTTTTGGTTAATTCAATTAAATGTTTTTAAAATATTTATTACAAGAGTTAATATTAAGAATATTTTTTTTCATATTAAAATGGTTTATAAAATGTTTATAAATCATATTTAAAAAGTCTTAACATATTATCGAATTATAATTATTTTTTTAATCATTAAATAAAATGTTTATTTAGGAATTTCAATGATAATTTACAAAGAAATTATGAATTACATAAATAAGGGTTAAATATAAAGGAGTTTATATTTATAATTATGAATTTTTCATAATTAATCATTTTTCAAATTTTCTAATTAAGAGGAAAACCTTATTTAAAGATATTATTTAGACCACATAAAATTGTTTTGATGATTAATAAGATTAAAGGTTTAAATGATATCATGTATATATATATATAAATTATATAAAATGGTTTATATAAAAGAAAATGAATCATAAATTAATTCATGAAATGTCATATATATAGAAATATAATATACTATAAAATATAAAAGAGTTCATATTGAAACTAGATGTAAAAGTATTTATATCTTAAACTATGGGATAACTATAATATTTAGATTAATTATAAAATGTTTATAATAATATTTTAGTTATGAATATGTTCATAAATTGTTCTTATGTTTAAATTTATGAAATATTCATTTATTTGGAAGTTATTCATTTATTTATATATTTTTATATTCTGAATATTGTATATGCTTTGTTTATGTGATAAATTGCTTCTAGGAGATAGAGCCTTGCATTTCAGGCTAGACACGACTCTATAAAATTTACTTTTCATATATCTTAACCTTAGTTTTTAATTTAAGATATTAGATTGAATTTAGTTATTGGGTATAGTTTTTTCATATTATGTTTTAAATATATTGTGAATTTAATTCTATCTTGAGTAAAGTCTCCCAGGGGATAGGGACTTGGGGTTAGACCACCTACCGACTTGAATTTTTATGCCTTATTCTAGAAATGTGAATTGAGTTGGCTATATATCGCTTTAGTCTTACTAATGTGGATATCATCAATCTTATATAACTATATACCTTTGTATGAATAGTTTATATACCTTATGCATATGGTTTATTTAGAAAAGTATTAATATATTTGGCTTTTATTTTTTGGTAAGTAACGCAAACTTGTGGGTTGTTTCAAATTTACACATTAATGTGGCATGAACACATTAATTTAGTGGATGGAATAGAGATTCTAAAAATTAAATCTTTATAATCACACATACACAAAAAGGAATAAATCCCAAGAAGATAAATATTACAAAAGATATAATAGTTATGAATTTAATATGCATATGATGTATATTAAATGTGGCGATACATTAAAATATAAAACCTCTAAAAATATGAAGTGTGAGATTCATTCCAAAGGGACACTTTTCAATACATTGACCATTCAACCGGAAAGTTTCATGCTAAATCTAGGTTCCCCTATATTATCTTGTTTTTGGAAAGAAATTAATAAGTAATTCTTAGACTAAATCATTTGTATCTTATTTTTTGAAGATACTTTAGGTTTCACTGGCTAAAAACACTAACGGTTAGGATACCTGATAAATAAAGTTAAGTGTGTCAAACCCTAATAATATTTAACCATATTATTATGTGTATTTATTAGTTTGTAGATTTATTCTTGAGTTTTGGGTCAAAACAATATAAAATTATAATTTTTTTGGGGTACAATGTAGAGTGCATGCTTAAATCACATGGTTAGTACTAAGAGTGTGTAAAATGTGTAAATGTATGTATATCTTAATAGAAATTTTTTTCATGATTGGCCCAATATTTCCCAAACTATATAGAAAGACTATGTAGGATGATAAGTGAGACCTGTTTCCCCATACTATTGGTACACGGTTTGGAAAACCATTTCTCCAAACCATATAGTTTTACCATGTTTTAAAAATTGTGAAATTTCTATTCTACCACTCTCTAATTTTAAACCCTAAACCCTTTTTTTTCTCACACATTTCGTTCGTACAACCTTGGGGATCCCTCCCCATAAAATTATCCACATAATTTTGTGAATCCAAGTTAGTTATTCGTGATTTGATGATGGATTCTCAAGGTAATCAATCTATAAACCTCTCTTATCTTTATTCACTCATTTTCTCCCTTTTTCTTTCCTGGTTTTGGTCTTTGTGACCTAGGGAAGCCCTTGGTTTGATATTTAATTGTGTATCTTATTGTTTTATTTTTTGGTTTAGGAATACAAGGTCCATTCTTTCCTCTTTGTAGTGAATTAGAATCATGCTTGGTAGAAGAGACTTATTTTCATCAGTTTGAGGTAGGTTGTCCCTTGTATTAGCCTTTGAGTTCTTGAATCAGGATTTTGTGTGTGTTTAAACTCATGATATGAAAATTTAATGATAATATTAACCATGTATAAGTATTATTTAAAAGGAAATCCATGTTTCAATAGATTTTATTTCAATTGAAAAAGATTCTTTAATTTAAAATGTATTTTAAATTTACTTTTCACTATTATGTACACTAAGTGTTTGATAAAAATATGAATGGAATTGGTAAATGTTTTTTTGAGATTTCAAGATATGTTTGGTATTAAAATTGGTTTCTAAGTGTTTTACTAAATTGTTAATGTTATTCTTGGTAATTTAAAATGGGATTATATGGTTTGTTTTCTATAGAACATTTTTAAGGACCAATTGGAACTTTGAATGAGAATTTTTCTTGTTGAAAAAAAACCATTCGAACATGTCCATTTGCTTTATTGATTTCAAAATGGATAAAATGTACCAGGTGTAGAGCAAATTTTTATCACTATTATTCTTATGAGTTAGGGGTTGTTTCTTTGAAGGGTTCTTGGGGTGAGTATTATTTATTTTTCTTTCTTATACTCAGAATATGACTTTTTTCATATTGTTTCTTATTATTGTTATTGGATAAACACACATTTCATACATCATAGGAAACCGAGAGTAGCTACTGGAACATCTAAGAGCACATGCTGCATCAGTATAGGATTATTCTTTTACTAGTATCACTTGGTATGGTATTCACCATGCTTTTTGAATTTTGACCCTTAGTTGGGGTAGTCAGAGAAAGATCGAGTATTAGGGGTATTAGATTGTATCAATCACATATATTTGTATGGATACAGTTTTAGTATGTTTTATATATTCCATTGAGCTCCTAAGTTCCTATAATCACTAGTCTCTGGTTATATTGTATCAATTAGGTTTCCTTATAACTATGATTATTGGATATTATTTTCATGTTTCCCTGGTACTTTTTCTACTTCCATTGTTCTTACATCAATTTATTTATGTTTATTTTGTATTCTTTTTTTAAAAATAAAATTGGTGATTTCAATGTTTTGAAAATTGTTTCCGAAAATTTTACTCTAAATATTTAAAGTGACCTCTCTTCAAAATGATTTTACCTTTATGTTTTAAAAGGTAATAATTTTAATGGAAAATAGCAGTGAATTGTTATTGGAATTCAATTAAAATTGAAAACCTATGTTTTGTAAACATAATTTCCAAAATAGGATGAATTGAATATTTTATTTAAATATAATACATGAGGTGTAGTTTCTTTAGTACACCTACTAATATTTATGATCATGCCTATATATAATTTTAGTTTTAGGTCCAGGTTCAGTTTTAGATGCTCGTGGAGTATTTATGGTGTTGAGGTTAGATCGTGACTTGCATTGTCACATGTATATTGTGTTGGGGGTTGTTTTGTTTTATTTTTGTTTCTTATTTTTTCTATATATACCAAGTGATAAAATATTGAAAAATATCTTGTTACTAGATTTTTGTATCTTTTATTTGGTTTTTTACTTTTTGTTTATTTCTGTTTTATCCCCACTTTATATATATTGATTTAGATGTTGTTCATGATATCCGTGCTTCATTTTTTTAATTAAAAATATTATTATTTTTCTTAGCATGGGTTTCTGAATTATGAATGGGTCATGATGGAATTTTTAGAGAAGTTCCACTAATTTTTAATTATTTTTATTTGGGTGAAATTGCTTCATTGTGTTCATATGTGATTCCGTGACACTTTTCTCAACCCTGAGGTGATCAGGAACATGCCTCAGGGATGTATTGGACCAACTCAAGCACTCGAGTCTGGGGTTAGCTCAGGATGGTTCTTGAACAATGCTATATAATATTAAGTTAATGATAGGTCCTAGGTTATAAAGTTACACTTTGTTATATGGATTTTTTAGGTATATTGGTGCTTGGAAAATCATATTTTGATAAGTAGGAGCAAGAAGATTCTAGATTCTCTTCTTTACTCACTTTGATCCACATACTTTCTTAGGGTGTTGGGTTAGAAGTCTTGAATTTTGATCTTCCTTTATTTATTATTGGTTTATTTATATATATATTGAGGGTGTTTGAGATTATGTTAAAGATATATAGGTGATCCAAAAGTTTTGTATGCTTTAAGAGTGAAAAGGAAGGGAAAACATGAAGCACATTGTTTTTTCACATAAACTAGAAAAACATGTGGATACTGTGAAATTGGTTTTGTTCCCCTTCTAGTGACATTTCATGGTTGGTTTATGGTGCTCCAAACCATGCGACCAAACCATGAACAACAACTAGCCCCCTCAAAATTTTATTTTGGACTTCGTTTGATCTTAAATTTCTTTGGATCATTAGTGGATATTGTTTAATATTATTATAAGGGTTTTTTATAGTGAATATATGTTACTTAGTTTTATTTTATGATGTTTAGTAAATAATACTTGATGTTTAAAAGGGTGAAGACTTGATTTTTGAAAAAAACTTGAAATCTAGTTTTAATTTATGGTGCTTTTAGATGAATGGTAATTTTCCTTTTAAATAAGGTAAGTTGGTTTTAAGATAAATGGGGTCAAATTTTAAGGATGTTTAAATTTTTCTTGAGTATAAATGGTTGGTGTTTTGAGAAGGTACACATGGTTTTAATAATAAATGATATATTTTGAAAATTATATAAAGCATTTCTAAAATGTTTTGCAATGAAGGTGGTGTCTTGAAATTTTTATATATATTTTAATAGGGGATTTGAGAAAGTGTATATTGGTTTGTAAGTAAAGTTTTGAAACTTATAGAGAGGCCTTTTTACATGGAATTAAAAATGGATTTTATGTTTGTGGGAAGAAAAAATATATATTTTAATAAAATATATATAGATTTTTAAATTAATTTTCAAAATAGAACTTAAGATTTAAAACTAAAGAGTATAGTTTTAAAATGAATTAAAATGGGGAGTTTGAGATTTGATATTTGTATATAATTTTGATGTAAATTAAAAGGGATTTATTTTATTTTTTTCAATGCTTGTGATTTATTCTTATGGATTGTTGATTTCAGTAGGGATCCATGTTTGATCGGATACAATTTGGATTCTAGAGACTTTTATGGGACTTATGTTCCTTTTTTATTGGAATTATGCCTCCTAGAATAGTTTTGAAAAGCCAAAGATTCAGTTCCTTATAGATTCCTTTAGAGTCATGTCTCTTAGGAATTGAGTGTAACCGCTCAAATTATTATTCCTACACATACTCTGAGTGGAGTGGTAGATCAATCCCCCTTGTTTAGAGTTCCCCCCTTATTCCTTTTTTCCATTCGTGACATTTGGAATAAAATTTTAATATGTTGTATACCATATGCTCTTTGGAAATGGAAACCATGGTTGTTTGAGGTATTAGATGTGTCATGGATCAGGATTTCAATTTGGGGCACCTTTTCAATTTGGATTCAGATGATGTTCATATATAAACTTTTAGAATGTCCTTATCCTTCCAGTCCCAATTTCATTTAGACTCTCATGCTTGTGTTTAGATGTTATTGTGGCCTGTGAAACATGGAAGTGACACTTATGGATTTTATTCATGTCTTGTCAATGTGGGAAGGTCCTTTGAGGGATTAATGTATTTAGAGTCATGGTGAGTTTTAATCTAGTATTGGTGAACATGAAAAAAACCTTGAGGGTGTGCCTCAAGTGAATGAGATAGATGTTGGACTAGTTGATAGTTCATGCTTGCTGTTTTTATTTTAATTTTACTTAGGGTTTTGGTGATTGGTGTCCCTAGAATCCAGTCTAAGGTTTTGTTACCCCTTATTCTCTTAACCATGGTTAGGGACCATTCTATGTTGATAGAGGGATGATTTTGACTTATGCCTCCTCCATTTTAGCCTTAGTTGGAAGATGTTTATGGGTGACTCAACACTCATTGTTTTTTGGAATTTTGAGGTTTTGTGCTTTTTTGTGAGAGGTGTATGTAGTTTTGTGGATATAGTCATTGCATCTTGTTTGGGAGTTTGGTTTGAGATCCTATCAGTTGGAACCTTGTGTCATGTATCATAGGTTTCCTTTGATGTTACCCTCATCTTGTTGATCCACCATGCTTGTAAGTTATTAAATAGTGCAGATAACCACTGTGGGTCTCTATTTCATAATCATTTTATGGTGGCTGAATGTGAGTGTGAATTGTAGACGTTGTTTTGGCATTAGTTTTGGATGTTTTTGATAGAGTTTAGAGATATTTTTAGTAGTGTATTATTCTTTCAGCTAAATTTCCTATCCCATTTTTTACTTCTTCTAAAACTTGGTGACTTTATGGGAGAATAAAGTGATATGGTGGGGAGTTTTATCACACCCTAACCTTTCTTAAACTAAAAATTATATGTATTTATTAGTTTATAGCCTTGTTATTGAGTTTTTTGTAGAAACAATATGAAATTAATATTTTTGGGGGGTTCAATGGAGGGTGCACTGTTTGCTTGCATGGTTACTACTAACCCTGTAGCAACCATGGTAATGTATGCAGTTCTGAATAAAACAATTTTACACACTTGAAACATGGTTTCCCAAACCATGTTTGAAAATAATGTAGGATTTCAAGTGAGTGCAAGTATCCCCACATGGTTGGTGCATACATTGGAAAAAAGTGTAGCCAAATGGTGATTTTTTCCTAGGTTTTAGAAAGTGGGAGATTCCTATTCAACCCCACCTTGATTTTAAATAAAAAATCCTATTTTCTCTCCCATTTGGATTGCATGACCTCAGCTATCACTAACCTTTGAATTCTAACCATCCTTTGGTAAATCCAATTTGGTTATTTGTTATTTAAGAATAGATTCATACAGTAATCACTTTTGATCCCTCCCCACTCTTCCCTCCTTCTGACCCCTTTTCCATACTTAGTTATAGTCTCAGTGACCTAGGGCATTCCTTAGTTCAATTTTTAATTGGTGATTTTCATTTTTTATGGTTTATATTGGGAATATAAGGTCTATTGTTTCCTACTCATGGTGGATTAGCATTATCTTAGTGGAAGTAACTTATTTCCATCAGTTTCAAGTAGGATACCCCTTGAATTATCCATTGTGTTCTAGAATCATGATTAATTACATTTTTACACTCACATTTCTAATATTATATGATAGTATTAAGTTTATATGAGGATTATTTGAAATAAAAATAAAGTTTTACTTGATTTTAATTTAAACATAAGGTATAATTCATTTTAAAATGTATTTGAAATATACTTTTCTAAACTATACACACCAAGTGTTTGATAAAAAGATTGAATGACCTTGGTAATTTATTTTTGAGATTTCAAGGGGAGTTTGGTATTAAAATTGGTTTCTAAGTGTTTTTTTAAATTCCTAAAGGTGTGATTAGTAATTTAAAAATTTATTTTATGTCTTGATTTATGAAGAATGTTTATAAGTCTTGATTGGAATTATAAATGATATTTTTTGGGGTGAAAAATACCACTAGAACACCCACTTTGTTTTGTTGATTTTAAAATGGATGAAGTGTCCCTGGTATATAATGCATTTTTATCATTACTATTATTTTAAGGGATGATTTTTTTGAAGGTTGATTGGGGGTGAGGCATGTTTTTGGTTCTTTCTTATATATAGAAATGTGTATTATTTTTCCATTTTTACTCATTATTTCTATTAGATAACCCCCCATTTAATAAATCATGGGAAACCAAGAGTAGCTAGTGGAAATTTCGAGAACACATACTAGACTAGTTTAGGATCATACTCTGATCAACGACCATTCGTATGGGATTCACTGGCTTTAGAATTTTTTCCTCAGTTTGGCTAATCAAAGAAAGACTGAGTGTTATGACTGTTAGATTATATTGGGCATGTTGATTTAGATGGACCATGTTTTAATATGTTTTAAACATTCCCATGATCTCCTAGGTTTTTAATATCACTAGTTTTCAGTTATATTATATTTATTACATTTCCTTATCACTATGATGAATAGATATTATTTTCACATTACCCCTGTACTTTTTCTACAGCTATTGTTCTTATGTCAATTTCTCTATATTTCTTTTTTATTCTCTTGTTAAAAATAAAAATTGGTTATTTAAATGTTTTGAAAATGGGTTTGTAACCTTTTATGTTAAATATTTTAAGGACCTTCTCATGTAAATTCTTTCACCTTTATGTTTTAAAAAACCATTTGAAATGAAAAAGGATAATTAATTGTTATTGACTTCGAATTAAAATTGAAAAGAACTATTTTGAAAATTTTATTTCTAAACTAGCATGAATTTAATATTTTATTTAAAAGTTAATCATGATGTGTGGTTTCTTTGGTATGACTACTGATCTTTATGGTCAATACCATATATAATATGAGTTTTAGTTTTGGGTTTAATTCTGGATTCTCATGGAGCATCCACTGTATTGAGGTTGGATGGTCACTTTCATAGTCACATAGAGATTTGGTTGGGTGTTATTTTGTATTATTTTTTTGTTATTTTTTTATCACAAAAGTTAATAAATCTTGTAAAATATATTATTTCTAGATTTGTGTAATTTTTATGTGGTTTTTTACCTATTATTCATGTCTGTTTCAGTCATACTTTATTTATATTGAGTTTGATGTTGTTTATGAAGTTGTGCTTCTTTTTTTTTCAAATTATGTATCTTATTATTTTTCTTAGAATGAAAATATAACTTATGGATGGTTCATGCTGTAATTTCTAGATAACTTCCTTTACTTTATAATTGTTTTTATTTTGGGTGAAATCAATCCTTTGTGCTCATATGTAATTCCCTAGTGCTTGTCATCACTCTAGGGTGATTGGGAACACACCTTAGGGATGTTACTGACCAAATTAGGTTCCCAAGTTAGGGGTTATATTTGGCTAGTTTGTGACATGAGTGTATCTATAATGATGTTTTAGAATAAAGAGTTATCCACTCCACTTTCCAAGAATCATAACTGTTATGATTGGGATGATTCCCTATCTAAATAAATAGGTAATGAGATAAACGCTAAAGTGGATGTATTACTTAGTGAAATATGGAACTTAGATTAATGAATAGATTTTATGTATGGAATAATCAATTTTATAGGGATATATTTCATTAAAAGTGTTTTATGAGAAGATATAATACATGACATTTATCTGATAAACACTTTTGTTGTAGATAATAAAATCATCATCATTAAACCATTTAAAGGGAAAATCTTAAAGTAAGTATCCCTTAATAATGATAACTTAAAATTTATTAATTATAATAAATTCATTGTTTTACTGCAATACCTTCCATAGTAACTAAGTGCCTGTGTTTTTCAAAAAATGAATCCAGATGTTTGTCAAACATAGAATGATTCACTAAAGGTTTCAAAGGAATTACATGCCAAATCACCGAAAGAACCTTAGCCTATTTCCATGTAATAAATATGGTAGAGTATACCAATGCATTGATGATATTGGATGTAATATTATGAGTTTTTAAAAACACTTTGTTTGATAGCATTTACAACATGCAACACCAAGCCTAAAAGAACCACATAATATTATAATTTAAATATGAAAATTATAACCTAGATGTTGAATTGGTGGATATGAATAGAAATAACCAAATTATGAAATATATATTAATTTCATACTCAATAAATTTTTTTGATTAATTCTTATTAAATAAAGACTTAATTTTTTAGTAAATTCATTTTATTCTTCAAAAATATGTTTTCTTCAAAAATGATTTTTATTTCTTTCAGTGAGAAAATAATATAATTAATTTTTTCCACTTTAAGAAAATTTATTTGATTAAATGAACATAATTTTTGAAATCATCATATTATAATTATCTTAAGGTAAAGTTTTGATATTTTTCCGAAAAGCTTGTTTTTTCATTAAATAATGAAAATACTATTTTTATTGAAAACTTTATTTTTGTTTCAAGAATTTAAAAAGATAAATTTTATTCTAAATTAGTTTAAAATAAAAATTAGTTAAATTATATTGTTAATAATCCAATTATGTTCTTTATAATTAAATTTTATACTGGAATTTGGTATAAAAACGTTTCAATACCTAAAAAGGCATTTTGTTTGAAAAAATATTTTTCATTACGTTTTATGTTTTAATCTTAAATTAATTTATAACAATTTTGAACATTTAATATTTAAAAATTTATTCAATATTTTGAATAATGATTTCAAAATTTGGTCAATAGATCCCTTTTATTTTTTTTCATTATGAATTTTAATCATAGTAAATAATCGTCACCACGGTAAGCGTAAATTGGGTAATTTTGGTTAGAAATAATATAATACTGAAAAAAATGACCACAAAACTTGTATTAGTTTTATTATATGATTATATACCATAGATAAACATAAAATATCAAATATATGTCATTTTTTCATTTTTCATTGATTTTGACCTTTATAATATTTTACGTAAATAAAAGTAAAAAATGTCATTCTCTTTATTTTGTTAACTTAAAATTTTTTAAATAGGGATAAATACTACTTATATTTGGTTATAAATCACAATTTTAAATATAAATGATTTATTTTTATCATGGTAATTTATTTATAATTTTTTGTTGTGAAATAATTAACTTAAAATCTTGTATAGCACTGACACATCATTTATTAAATTAATATAAAAATAAAATAAATGATTTTAAAAATACTCAAAGGGATATAATTTGAAATAATTATTATTTTACATGGTTATTAAGTAAATATAACATTTTAATTATTTATGAAATTTTTATATTCGAATTACCTCCTTTTATTTATCTATTTAATGTCAAATTAAATGAATAATATTAAAAATGGAATTAATGATATTTTATAATAAATAATATTTTATTAAATGATTTAAATTTTATAAAAATATAAGATTCATACAAATGAATTTTATATGGTTTCAAACATCAACCATTGTCTATTTATGGGTCCTTTTCATTTTATAGTAACATTATTATCCCTTAAATGCTATAAAACTTTATTATTACTGTAGTTTTTAATGGAATAACAGGAGTTAAAACTAAAAGATAAGGGTGAAAACATACCAAAAAATTGCCCAAATTTTATTTTATGTGATTATTAGAACTTATAATCATCTTATCTTAAAATTAAATCAATTTGGATCTATCTATACATGAAAAATAATTTATATTAATTTAATACTTTAAGAAATTATAAGAACGACTCTACCCTCAATTATAAAAGGACACCCATACTTTCTCTTCTTTAAACCAATTTGAGCCATCTAGCTCAACAAAACACTAGTAATTAATCTTATAAAAATACCAATCCATTTTAAAGAGGTTTGTTTCCTTCCAAAATACCATCCTTGTGTCCCTTAAGAAGAGATCTAAAGGAAATCTACCAAAGAAGAGATAATCGTCTTTACCGAATCTTTCATGTTTATTTCTTCTTATACTTCCTCTTAATGTGTTGTAACTATCAAAAAATAAAAAATATAGAATAATAAATTTAATTAGATGTTATTATTATTATGGTACAACCATATTTCATAATTTTTTCATCCCATGAAAAATGAAAACATCGCTCATGCGTACATACGACTTACCATCTCCACATAGGGTTGTAATTAATTTTTCATCACCACCTTACTTGCATGGTTATAAAAATTTAAATAACGAGTATATATTATATATATGAGATAAAAAGTTTTTTTTTAAAATATAATATAATATATACCTTCTTACCTTCCAATCCATTGGAAAATGTTAAGGTCACTCATGCGTATGTGTGAACTACCGCCCCCATGAAGTTATGTGATACATTTTTTATTTATGCTTTAAATGGATGGGAATAAGGATGGGTGTAATGAATATATATTATACAATCGTGATTATTTAAAGATTAATTATTATTAAAATTTATTTTTCTTCCATTTTTGAAAATTGAAAATAATGTTCATGCATACATATGACCTACCATCTCCATGAATGGTGTAATTCATTTTTCTATATATATATATATTATGGATGTCTATTTTTATATATATATATTTGATATATTTATATTTATACCATGAATAAAATTATGGATATTATGGAACCATAATAAAAGTACTAGGATCAAAACTATCATATCAAAACATACCTGAAAAACATAGTAGTTAACACCCTAAATAATGATAATAATAAAAGATTGATAACAAATGGGTTGAAAAATGTTATAAATGTATAATATATGATATTATAGATATTTATATGGTTATTAAATGTAATTAAAATAAATTTAAATTTATTATATAGGTGTTTAAATAATGTTGAACTAAACAGAATTGTGAGGTGAGGGATTTGGCCTCAATTTTAACTCCATTGAGACATATTTGGTCATACTATTATTTACTTTATGTGGTGTATATATTTCACATTTAAAGTATTTAACAAGAATATATATATTTATTCATGATTATTAATTATTCAATTAAATTTAATCTTTCAATAGGAATGTTAAAAATAAAAGTGGGTCTTATTTCTCCTTTTAGTCGGGTATATTTTTCTTTTATATCCAAAATTTTCAAAATAGTTTTAAAAAAGTCTTTTTTATCACTCAAAAAATTTAATAAAAAAATCGAAATTGGTTTTTAATTTTTTACATGGTCTTAAATGAATCCTTCTTATTCTTTTCTCTAAAAGGTTTATTGGAAATATTTTTATAAAAATTCAAAAGGAATGTGTTTTTAAAGCATACGACATTAACAGAATTTCCTACCACCATGACCATTTTATGCCCTTTCGATTATTCTATAAGTTTTCAATGGTTTAAAAAGAAAACTATATAATGAAGACATATTTTCAATGTTTCATTTATATTTTCTTCTAGTCATTAAAAGAATCGATTTTACTACAAAATATACTTTTTAATGGCTACATCTCATCTATTGTTTAATCTCATTGATATTAACTTTCTATTGAAATATTAAATTTCTTATGATCATTGAACATTAAATTTACCTTAATTATACATCATGGATATGATTATTTTCTAAATTGTATACTATTTCTAAATACATTGTTTAACTTTAAAATCAATTTTATTGACTTGGAAAGTATCGATATTCCATATTCCTTACTCAATACATATATTTGTTGATAACGAATATTGTTCATGAATTAAATCGATAATTCGATATATGAAGAATGAATTGGACATGCATTGACAGGTGGGACCCAAAATTAAATATCCCCTTGATGCATCAACAGGTCTCATGATACAAATACGACGACCAAATTAAATGGGTCTTTACCCATTATTTTAAACAGTCTTGGTGCAAGGTTTTGATGGTAGTGATATCATGATGTCTGGGATCATGAATTCCAATAGTATAGATTTCCTTCAATAAGAATTCAGTTATTATTATCCACGAGATTATTGGGTTTATATTATCCATAGATACACATGAGCCTCAGCCCGGTTGGTGAGGACTCTTAAGTGTATCCAGGCAGAGGCACAATTTCTGGGGGGTACTGTAGTAGTACTGTAGCAGTACTGTAGCGTGTACAGTAGCAGGAACTGTGCACTACTATAGCAGGTACTGTAGCAGGCACTGTTTGGCACTGTAACAGCTGAGAATTTTCCCCCGTTTCGGCCTTCGGGCCACATATTTGGTCCCTGAGTCCTTTAAGGCCTTCAGGCCACCCAAGCCTTTAGGCCAGTAAGGCCTTCGGGCCACTTCAAGACCTTTGGGCCACATTAAGTGCAGATGAAAACCAGACAACCTACAAGGAACAATCTCTTATAAGAAGGATGAGTAAGGAGATTTCAACACAGCAGAAGATACACGAATTGCAAGAATGATAGGGTATGACATCTACCATCAGGACAAGCCTGTGCATGCACGGGATAGCCTAGCCGAATAGCCATGCGAAGGCAGAGAGTTTATTTCACGATGAAGATTCTAGGGAGGAGCAGTTCCAAGTAGTTAGTATGGGTTGTATGTAATGTTTGATGCCTACGGGAAATATATTCTTCTAAGGCCTATAGGCCATGTAATACTTATGCCTACGGGCCTTTTTAGGGTTCCAACTCACCCCTTGAAAGGTGAATTATCAAAAAATCAATAAAAAATGAAGGCCTTCATGCCATTGGATGGATATTATCCATAGATTCATTTCATACCCTTTTTATTGATTAAATGACATGTGATTATAGTTATTTACCTTTCCATATTAACTATACCTTATTTAATCAGGATAACTTCCATTGTACATAACCCTTAATGAGAATTTGAGATCACCCTTATTTTTTTTACTTTAACTATTTTATGAAAAAGAAATATTTGAATGAGTTTCAAGGATGAAGAACATTTAATTTTGTGATGTTTATATTTTATTACCAATTTAAAATGGGTACCATGAATGTATATGGATCTCCAAGACTACTAAACTGATCAATCCTTTGAGATTAAACCCATTATATATATGCCAATGTAATAAAGTAGACATTGGATCTGGGTTATTAGAGTTGCGATTGTTACTGTTGGTATCATATAAAGTTTATTAGAGGCCTTGGGAAGTGGATTTAAAATAAACATAGCTAACATGAGAATTATGATAATCACTTATAGTATTTGAAAAAATTTACCATCAGATGGAATTTTTTATGGTTTAATATTCTTGATGTTCATGAGATAATTCCGTGTCTTTCATTATTTAGTGATTGTGCCTAACAGAAGAAATAGAATCATTACCTGTGGTCTATGTAGGTATTTCCCCATTGATCAAGACAATATAATTGGTGTTGGAGTTGAGAAGATCTTGACCACATTAGTGAATATGAACTAGGTTATGTCTAATAACCTTTCACAAATAGAGAAAAATGATGTTACATAGCATGATATACCTATATTCAACCATTTCATGCTATAGAAGCCTCCATATTTTAGTGGAAATACTAATCCAGTGGTAGATGAAAAATGGATCAATCTCTAGCAAAGATATTTTTCACCTTATGATAAAAATAAAGTGAAAAGGTTATACTATAAGTGTATTATCTTAAAGATGATGTTGATAAATAGTGGTTTTTTCTCCAAAATATTAAATATAAGGAATAAATATAAGATATAGAGTGGATATATTTTAAAGTAATATTCTTGGATAAGCATTTAGATCATGAGAAATGAATTGAAATGAAGAGAAAGTTCCTCAGCTTAAGTTAAAAGTAGTAAGAAAGTGTTGTGAAGAATGATGATACCTTTACAAGACCATCTAGTTATTCTATAGATTATATACTTAATCTAGAGAGAAATATTGACCATTTCTTTTAATTCCATACTCTAAACCTCCAAAGGGCACTGATTTCTAAAACTTTTTCATCAAATTATTAAATAATATTATGTTTCATCAAAATAGAGAAGAAAATTTATAGATCCTATATATTTAAGGGGGATAAAGATAAGAAGAGTTCAATGGAGAACCATGAAAAAAGTAAAGCATCAAAGAAAAATATGGGAACAAAGAAATTCCCATCATATGAAAATTGTGAAAAGAAACATCCTGTAAAATGATTGAAGGGCATGAGAGTTTGTTAAAAGTGTGAAGATAAGGGTAAATTATCTAATAAATTCAAGGGTAAGAAACAAATGAATGATGTTCAGTTCTTAAACTGTAGATAAATGGGTCTTTATTCATTCCAATTATACATGAATCAGTGGAACATACATAAAAAGAGGCCAAAGGGATAAGGGAAATCTTATATGATCACTCTAATTGAGGTTAAAGTTCCCAACGATATGGTGGTAGGTAATTTAATCATATCCTCAAATTCATCCAATTATTTATTTGATTCTGTATATTCAAAATCTTTTATATATTACATCATTTTCAATAAAATTAGATACTTCCCTAGCACCTTATAAAGGGATTTTTTGTTCAAAACTCATAGTATAAGTCTCATCGCAACAAGGATGTGTCAGTAAATTCCCATTTTGAAAGATAAAAGTTACCTATTTGAAGACATTGTTATTATACCTATGGTTTATTTTTTAATAATACTTGGTATAGATTGGATTTCAAAATATTATGAAAAATTTTATTATAAGGAGAAGGAAATTATGATTTGTGATGAGGATATATAATTCCTTATCTTTAGAGGAGAGATTTTATCATCTGATTCATGTCTAGATCCACCTCCAGTATCACTTCTAAATGAGATTATTTGGGAAGAATAGAAGAAAAAATATTTATATGGAAAATGTTATCTTCAAATTGAGAATGTACATACTACACAAGAATACATTGATGGATTTCTTGAGGAATTATCTAAACGTCCATTAGAGTGTAAAATTAAGTTTTCCATTGATTTAATTCCTAACACAAGACCTATATCAAAATATACCTATAAAATAACCACTATGGAATTAGTGGAGTTAAATAAACAACTAGATGAGTTGAGTGGTAAGGTATTTATATGCCCCAGTGTTTTACCTTGAGGATCCCTTATCCTGTTCATTATGAAGAAATATGGATCTATGAGGTTGTTCATTAATTATATGGAAATCAATGATATTATAATAAAGAACAAGTATCCCATACATCACATTGATGACTTATTTAATAAACTACATAGAGATCAATATTTTTCAAAGATTTATCTTCATTATGGATATCATAATTTGTGAGTAAATAAATAAGATATTATGAAGATAATAATTTAAACAAGGTATGAAAATTATAAGTTTATAGTAATTCCATTTAGAATGACTAATGAACCCTCTATTTTATGAATCTAATGAATATAATATTCAAGGAATATCTCAATAGTTTTTTTGTGATATCTATTGATGATATATTGGTGTACTCTAAAATCTATTAGGGTCATGAGAATCACTTAAGGATCATTCTTGAGACTCTTAAAAGAAAATTGTTATATAGGAAATTTAGAAAGTTTGAATTCTATATTTAGAAAGATTATTTTCTTGGACATATTATCTCCAAGGATGGAATCCTAGTTGATCCTTTGAAGACAAAGGTAGTCAGTGAATGGCCTACACCGACAAGCATAACTAAGGTACATAGTTTTATTGGTTTTACATGATAATATTGGTGATTTGTTGAAAAACTTTCTTGATTTTCTAACCCATTAACAAAGAATACATGTAAAGGAGATAAGTTCATATATAGAAAGGAATGTGAAGAATATTATGAATAATTTAATAGGATATTGGACAATGATCTGATTTTGACTCTAATATCAGGAAATTATGGATTTGTAATATATAATGATGCATCAAATAAGGGACTTGGTTTTTTCTTTATGAATAATGATAAATTTATTGCATATGTATCAATGTAGTTAAATAATCATGAAAAAAACTATCTGAATCATGATATTGAGTTGAAATCCATGATATTTTCTCAAAAGATATAGAGAAATAATATCTATAGTGAAATATGTGAGATATACACACATAATAGCCTAAAATACATCTTATCACATAAGGATCTCAATATGATTCAAAGGTTACGGCTCAAGCTAATCAAGGATTATGATTGGTCAATACACTACCACCTAGGGAAGGAATATAAGTTAGCATATGCATTG
Organism: Viscum album; assembly: GCA_963277665.1. NCBI lineage: Eukaryota > Viridiplantae > Streptophyta > Magnoliopsida > Santalales > Viscaceae > Viscum > Viscum album. The sequence goes on from OY728136.1 coordinate 1,480,660,843, forward strand.
AGCAGGAAAGATCACAGAGTTCTTGATAAATTGAGGATTGATAGAGATACTATGTTTATGGATTTATTAAAGATAGATATGGGAATTATTAAGGAAGGGAAAAAATCACTCTATTTTCAAATAGTTTCTAAACCAACTTTATTAGAAAAGATAAAAATTTCTCAACCTGAGGAAGATAATTTTTAAAAGAGAATTAACACCATGAATGATTGGAAATTGAAACACTTCATATATGAAGATATAATTATGAAATTTAGAAAGAGTATATGTTTTTGATATATACATGATCTAAAAAGGGAATTATTAAATGATTCTCATAGCTCAAATGTTTCTATAAACTGTTGTAGCACCAATATGTTTAGAGATTTGAAGGAACATTTTGATGTGAAAATATGAAGCGGGAAATTTTTGATTATGTGTCCTGATTCTTGGTTTATTAACAAGTTAAGGATAATATATAGTATCCCAGAGGAGTAATAAAACCTATTCCTATTCCAATGTTCAAATATTATGACATTACTATGGAATTTTTCATTGTATTACTAAATACTTCAAAAAAATGATGCAATATGGGTTATTTTTGAATGCCTTACCAAATTTGCACATTTCCTTGTTATAAGAGAATATTTACCTCTAGATAACCTTGAATGAATCTATATTGTTGAAGTTGTAAGACTATATGGTGCACCTATTTCCATTGTGTTTGATCATGATCCATGATTTACATCAAAATTATAGAAAAGTATTCAAAAATATCTTGATACTAAGCTTCATTTGAGAACTACCTAACACCCTCAAATTTATGGGAAGACTAAAAGAACTATTCAATATTTAAATTACATGTTGAGGTTATGATCAATTAAATTTCAAGGTATGTGGGATCAATGTTTACCTTTGGTGGAGTTTTCTTATAACAATAGTTTCTATTAAAGTATTCAAATGGAATCGTATGAAGCATAATATGTCAAGATATGTTGTACTCTAAATTATTGGGATGAATTTGGTGAAATAAAACTTGTGGGTTTAGATCTTGTTCAGGAGACAATATAAGGGGTAAAATCTATTTAGACTCATATTAGAGTATCCCAAGTCATTAAAAAATGTTATGTTGATAACCAAAGGAAAGATTTTTAATTTCAAATGGGAGATCCTGTTTTATTCAAATTATCTCTGTGGAAGGGTGTTATAAATTTTGGTGAGAAGATAAAACTGAGCCCCAGGTAAATCAGACCTTTTAAAATTCTAGAAATAATTGGAGTGATGTCTTATTTTTTTGAAATGAAACTAAGCCTCTCTGAAGTACCTGATGTGTTCCATATATCTTTGTTACAGAAGTATATTGTAGACCCAACACATGGTATAACCTTTGAAGAAATATAAATAAACTAGATATATTATATTGAGAGTTTACTATCCATATTTTTGACACAAAAGAGAAAGTTTGAAGAATCAAATGGCTCGACTAGTAAAGATACTTTAAAGAAATAAGAAAATAGAGGAAGGAACATGGGAACATGAGGATGTTATGAAGAAAACCCACCCTCATCTATTTAGAAGGAAATATTCATGAAAAATTTGAGGTAAAAATATGTTTAGGATGAAATAATTTAATATCCCACATTTTTAAGAACACTTTGTTCGATAACGTATACAACATGAAACACTAAGCCAAAACATACCAAAAACTATTATTATTTAAATATGAACATTATAACTTAACTGTTGAATTGAAAGGAATGAATAAGAATAAAAAAATTATGAAATATATATGAAAGTCATACTCAATACAAATTTATTGATTAATTCTTAGGAAATAAGCACTCAATTTTTTAATAAAGTCATTTTATTCATCAAAAATATATTTTCTTAAAAAATAATGTTTATTTCTTTCAGAGATAAAATAACATAAATTTTTTTCTCAATCTTTGAAAATTTATTTTATGAAATAAACTTTATTTTTAAAAATCATAATAATAATATTATCTTAGAGTGATTTTTTTTATTTTTATGAAAAGTTTGATTTTTCAATAAATACAGAAAAAAAATACTTTTTTTGAAAAAAATATTTTTGTTTAAAGAATTTATAAAGTAATATTTTGTTTTTAATTGGTTAAAAAATTAATTAAAATATATTATTAATAATCCAATTATTTTATTTGGAATTAATTTTATACTTTAATTTGGTATAAAAACATTTTCATATTTAAAATGATTTTTTTTTCATTGTGATTTGTTTAGAATAAGGAGGTCATTTTTTTTGAAATAATTCCCTTTTATTTTTTTCATTATAAATAGTAATCACAATAAATAATTGTCACCATAGAAAGGGTAAATTAGGTAATTCAGTTTAGTAATAACATAATAAAGACTAAAAAATAACCCTAACACTTTACTTAATTTTATTAGATTAGTATATCTCATCCATAAACATCCAAATGTAGAATATATGATCTTTTATTTTCATTTGACAATGATTTTGACCTTCATAATATTTTATGTAAAGAAATGTAAAAAATTTTATTCTCTTTTTTTATTAACTTTAAATATTTGGTGTATGGATAAATGAAACTTATGGTTGGTTATAAATAGTAATTTAAAATATAAATTATTTTCTATCATGTTAATTTATTTATTATTTTTAGTGATAGAATAATTACCTTAAATGATTTTGCAATGGTGGAACATTATATATTTAATTAATAGAAAAATAAAATAATTGATTTTAAAAATAATAAAAGTAATATAATTTGAAAGAATTACTATGTTCCAAGATTTTTAAATATAAATATAGCATGTTATTAATTTATTAAAGTATTATATTTTAATTACCTCTTTTTATTGATTTATTTAATGTCAAATTAAGTGAAAATTGTTAAAAATGACATTAATGATGTTTTATAATAAATAATATGTTATTAAATAGTTTAAAATTAATAAAAATATTAGATTTGGATAAATTAATGGAATATGGTTTTTAAAATCAACCATGGTCCTTTTATGAGTCATTTTTCATTTTATAATAATATTATTAACCCTTAAAGGGTGGAAAACTTTAATATTATTGTAAATGTCAAAAGGGTTAACTGGGGGTTACAACTAAAAGATAAGGGTAAAAAAATTCCCAAAACTTGTCAAAATTTTATTGTATGAGATGATTTTGACTTATCCTCATCCTATATTCTAATTGAATAAATTTTTAGACATTTTGGAAGGAAACATTATTTTTATCAATTTAATACTTTAGAAAATTCCATGAATTCTCCTCCCCTCAATTATAAAAGGACACCTCTCCTTTCCCTTATTTACATCACTTTGATCCATATAATTGACAAAACCCTACCCATTCATTTTTTAAACATCCATATACAAGTTCTATATGTTTTGGCCTTTCTAAAAGACCAACCTTAGGTTCCTTAAGAAGATATCTAAATGAAGATTATCGAAGAAGAGGTAATTGTATTTACCTACTCTTGCAAGTTTATTTATTCTTTTAATTGATATTAATAAGTTATACCCTTACTAAAATACTAAATATATTATCATGATTTCATGAAACCATCACACTAAAGATACCCCTCCTGGGATTACAATGAAGAGAGGGAGATAATGACCCCCGAGTCCCACCTTCATTAGGCCCTGGGTTAGTGACTAGCACCAAGGGTGTACAAATATCACAATATGGGAGGCATTAGCCTTTATGAGAAACAAGATTGGGAGATAATATGAATCATCCATAACAACTAGAAGATATATATAAATGATAAATCCAAAAAATGTTCCACATGAATGCAAAAACTATTACTGATACAAAATAGTAATGTCTCCAAAGTAAATACCCAAAAGTAAGCTAAAGTAGCGACACAACAACCATCCCAAGGACCAAGCTATTAATGACCAACACAATCCATGTAATCCTCCTGGAAAATTGAAAATATTTTTATATATTTAGGGTGAGCATACAAGTATAGTCAGTAGAAAATCCAAAGTATCTCGTGCACATGTGAAAAGAGAATACTAAGGCACCCGTGAGAAAACAATAGAACCAAACTGTACCTATAAAGGTATACTAACCAAACCAAAACACACCAAGGATAGATCACTAAGTAATGAAAGTAAACTAATATAATATGTTACAAAGAACATTAATGATAGGGTACTCTACACCACTTTCCAACTGGTATGATGCTCTCTCCCAACATTGTACATCCTGGTGCTACCATCCCTTTCGTATACCACATCACATCCTGCCTACACACACCTGGGAATCCCAATACATCTAGCCTACACACACATGGGCCTCATATCCCGACCGCACACACCTTTGCCTCCCAACACATCACATCACATATCATCCTGAAGACACCTAAGAAAGCACATTATAACTCATCCTGAAGACACCTGGGAATCAACCACGTCACCTACAAACACCCGAGCCATCACATCTCACCTGAAGACACCTGGGTCACAAATCACCTCGCCTATAAACACCTGGTCCATTAAAACCACCATTTAAATTACTAATAGACCTCTATACATCACAACTTGTGCCATACCTACCTCACCTGGAAGAGAGAGTGAAAAATAGTTGGTTCCCATCCATCGGTACTCCTTACTGGATGCTGGAAAAAACACCCCTGTGTAACTATACTAGTGTTTTAAACATAGTTCTCAACATGGGTGGGGTGCATATATAAATCATAATAATATAAAAATTTATGTATAATATCAAACACCCTATCCCAGCCAATGGGTTTACAAACAAAAAAAACCATCTCAAAATACCATCACTTTTGTTGAAACCTCTAAATTCACTTATTAATGTATGAAAAAATCATTATAGAAGGTGAATATCCTTTATGAATTAAAGTTTATTTACATTCCCTCTACGTATAACACCCATTCATTTCATTATTTAGTATCAATCGTATTTATTCACACAATCATTATTTAATGTTTTATTAACCATTTTAATCTCATTAACCAAACCAATGCAAGTCACTCCAAACATTATTAAAAATTGTTCATTTATTCCATCACTACTCAGGAAACTATCAAGAACAACACACATAAATCAACATAGTAATATTCATTCAGGAGGCGAATAACCATGATGATTTAACACACTTCACATTAATGACACACCATGCCATGACATCTAGATATGGGGTGAATCTTTTTGAACGTTATTAATGGAGAAAATCTAGGAGAATTACCCATAAAAACACTACTTTCCTTCTTAAAACTCATCCACCCAGTTCACCATATTAGCAGAACCAACCCCCAACTCACAAACACATCTGAAAAATTATTAGAGCACAACCAAATTTCGCAGCCCTGCTTCATAATCACACCACACTAATCACACCCCACTGTACAACAACATATCATCCACTTACCCATACACACAAGATACAAAAATTATACACATCAAATTACCTCACATACCAAGGAAAACACATTTTTAGATTTTAGAAGTAATCCCTTATTTAATTCCACTTGTTAATTTTGGGGTTATCATAGAAACCGTATGATCCCATGGAATCCATTTATTAGCTGAATATACATGGTTAACCAAATTATATATATAATACTTAAATAATGATCCAAAAAACATGAATTACTCAACCATCCAGTGTACAAACAAGGACCCCCAACAACCAATTTTTTCAGTGGGTTGTTAGCCCAAACAAATAATAAGAAATAATGAAATCAAATATATAACAAGATCATGCATTACTTTTACTCATCCCCTATATATTTATTATTAATACAATTAAATTATATTTATTAATATGTAATCAACTATATTTACAAGGTAAAAAATCTATATACTCTTCCCATATGATGAAAAATTTATAAAGATGAAGGAGAAAACTACTTAGAAGAAGAATGATCGACACTTCTTGGTTGCGCCAAAAACATGGGCGCGCCAACAATGGGTGACTCTCCAGGGAATCACAAAAAAAATTCAAGAAAACTCTATAAAGAATAAGACTTTGGGGAAATTATATCTTAATAGAATGGAAGAAGGAATGAACAAGGGGAAATAAATTTCGGGTTGAGGAAGATTTGATCAGAGTCACAGATTAGATATAGTTTTAATTTTCTATTAAAGGAGAATCTGACCAATACTATGCAGTTTGAACATTTCAAAGCCTCCAAACCCGTAGGGAAATAAATATATTATTTATGTCCTTTTTATCAGTCTCAAATAATATTAAAATTTTCCTTAAATCCATTTTACTTAAAATAAATATATCAGAATGAAAAAACTGGAAGAACTGGAAAGACTAGTCCCTAGGCATCACCAGCGAGACACCACTAGTCAAGCGAATGATAGGGTAAGACATCAACAGGGTGAGACAAATAAATGGCGAGAAACTGTTGGTGTGATACACCACTAGGGTGAGACACTGTTGTTGCGAGACACCGTTGAAAAACTGAAAAAACATGGAATTTTTTCAAAGAGTTGAAATAAGTCACCATAACTCCCAGGACAACCCAAACACCAAATTTACCGCAAAGTAATGGACTAGAAAGGTCCAAGAAATTACACATACTTGTACTTATATGTTATTATTATTATGGTAAAATATAATTCCATCTCTTTTCATTCCTACAAATAGTGAAAACATCGCTTGTGTATATATATGACTTACCGTCTCCACGTAGCGGTATAATTTGTTTTTCATGACCACTTTACTTGGATGGTTATAAATGTGGAACTAATGATTATATATGATACTTATGAAATAACTATGATTTTTTTAACTATAATATCATATATATCTTCTTACCTTCCAGTATTTTGGAAAATGATATTGTCACTTATGCGTACATGTGGACTACCACCTCCACAAAGCAATTTGACATGTTTTTCATTTATGATATAAGTGGATGGTAATAAGGATGGATTTAATGAATAGATATGATATATATTATATAGTAATTTTTCTATAAATATTAATTATTATTCACCTTTTCTTCATTCCATTCATCGAAAAGTGAATACAACATTCATGCATACGTACGACCAACTATCTCAATGAACGGCGTAATTCATTTTTTATATCTATATTTTATGGATAACTATATATATATATATTGAATATATATTATATTTATACCATGAATTAAATTATAGATATTATGGAACCATAATAAAATTACAATGACTGAAAGTACAGAATCAAAAAAAAACATGAAAAACGAAGTAGTGATCACTTGAAATAATGATAATAATAAAAAATTGTTAAAAAATGGATGAAAAAATGTTATAAATGGATCAAATATGATATTATAAATATTTACATGGACCATTTATGTAATTATAATAAATATAAATTTATTAGACAGTAGGTTTAATCATGTTCAACTTAAGGGAAACATAAGGTAAAAGATTTCATTTCAATTTCCACTCCTTTGAGACATATTTGGTATTATACACCTATTTACTTTATGTGGTGTATATAATAAAACTTTTAATAATTTAAAATAAATATATATATTTATTCACAATGATTAATGATTAAATTCAAGTTACTATTTTAAGAGGAATGTTAAAAATAAAAGCCGATCTTTTTTCTATTTTTGATTGGGTATATTTTTTTTTCAAAATTCATATTTTTAAAAATGGTTTTAAAAAATTCATTTTTATTACTCAAATTATTTATTAAGGACATTTTAAATTATATTTAACTTTATTTATATGTTTTTAATGTAATATTTCTTATTTTTTGCCTAAAAGGATTATTTTCTTCCTTTTTTATAAATAATGAATATGAATGTTTTATTTTAATGTATATTGTGTCAACAGAATTTCCTACTGTCATGACCATTTTATACACATAAACTTATTATAAATGTTTTTTCTTGTTTAAAAAGAAAACACTTTAATGAAAATTTATTTTAAATGTTTCATTTCCATTTTCATCCATTATTTATAATAATCGATTTTACTACAAAATCTACTTTTTAATGGTCATCTCTCATCTCTTGATTGAAATTATTGATATTAACTTTCACTTGAAACATTAAATTTCTTGTGATAATTAATCATTACATTTCCATCAAATATCCATCATGGATATGATTATTTTCTAAAACTTATACCATTTCTATATGCGATGTTTTACTTTGAAATCCATTTTATCGAATGGGGAAATATTGATATTATGTATTTTTTACTCAATATGAATATTATTTTATAAAGAAATATTATTCTTGAATTAAATCAATCATTAAATATATGAGGAATGAATTGGACATGTAGAGAAAGGTAGGGCTTTAAATTATATATTCCCTCAATGCATCGATAATTTTGATGATTCGAATAAATTGAGAAAATTAAATGGGTCATTACCCATAGTTTTTAACTATCTTGGGGTAAGGTATTAGTGTCATAAATATCATGTTGTTTGAGATAATGATGTCCAATGGTATGTATTTCATTCATTGTGAATTTATTTATTGTTATCCATCATATTATTTCATTGAAAGTATCCATGGAATCATTTTTTACCCAAGTTATTAATTAAATGGAATGTGTTTCCAATTATTTACCATTCCATATTGATTATGCCTTATTTACTCATGATAACTTTAATTGTATGTATATATTTCTGAGTATTTGAGATCACCCTTATTTTTTACCTTTCCCCTAGTTATGAAGAAGAAATATTTGGATGAGATTCAATGATGCATAATACTTAATTTTTTTATGTTTATATTTTTTCCCAATGTAAAATGGTTATCATGTATGTATATGGTTATCCAAAACAACTAAAATAATTGATACTTTGGTATTAGACCCCTTATATCTATACCAATGTAATAAATTATACATTAGTTATAGGTTATTGGAGTTATTGTTGTTACACAAGAGGTTTCCATAAGACTTATTCCAGTAAATGAAGTCATTGTATTTCCATCTACTAAAATATTGTGGTAAGATGGATGAATTCAAGAAAATTTTACCAGATATTCTCAAAGTGTTGAGTATAAATGAACTAGGTATATTATGTTGATATTATTATATTATGTTGAAATTTTAGGATCCCATTTAAGATACATGGTTTTTTATAAGGCACAGATCTTTTAAATTTTAGTTTAATTGCTTGTTTTTGGCTATGTGTGAGTTTATAATGAGGTCACTAGAGTTTCTTTGGTATCTTTGGATTATTTGAATCTTGGAGGCGTTTTTTTGGGAAAAGAATATGGGATGATATGGTTAGTAGAAACCATATGACCCAGGCCACATAGTTAGAACACTACTAGAAAAATACCCTATACCAACAGTTTGAAACTGTTGGTATAGGCTTCCAAACTGTTAGTATATCCTATACCAATGGTTTGGAGAACCATTGGATAGTAAGCCGTGGGGATAGTTCTATACCAAAGGTTTTGGAAAAACCGTTGGTATAGACCTATACCAACATTTTTCAAAACCGTTGGTATAAGTAATATGAAAAATCTATATCAACGGTTCCATAAAACCGTTTGTATATATATTTCAAAAAAGAAGCATTCAGTTGGTTTTGATCCCAGTACCTTCAGTTTATGATTGAACGACCTAAACACTAACCTAACTTGACTTTTATGAACATAATTTCATTAATATATATATGTATTATCATAAATATTTTAAATTTTGATTTATTTAATATTCTCTATAATAAGATTCCATTAAAATTACATGTAACTATACCAATGGTTCTAAAAAATGATGGTATAGACCTATACCAATGGTTTTGAGAATTGTTGGTATATATTATTTGATTTTGGGACCTATACCAATGGTTTTGGACAAACCGTTGGTATAGGGTCTCTGTTATGGACCTATACCAATGGTTTGGCCAAAAACGTGTGTATAGGTCCATATAAGTGACCTATACCAATGGTTTTCCCCAAACCGCTGGTATAGGTCCCCCCTATACCAACCGTTTGTCCAAAACCATTGGTATAGGTCTAAATTAGTGACCTATACCAATGGTTTTGGCCAAACCATTGGTATAGGTCCATATAAGTGAACTATACCAATGGTTTGCCCAAAAATGTTGGTATAGATCTTATTTCCAGTAGTGGGAGTAATCGTGCAGGGTTGGATAAAGAGTAGATTAGGGTGCACGAATTTCCCTAACTATGAAACCAGGGCTGTATGAACATGCAGGAAGATCTGTAGTTTTTAGTAGATGCGTATAGTGCGGTATGTGAATGGTTTTGCAAACCATGTATAAGAACCACGCGGGATCCCTGTGAAGGTAGTGAGGGGTTCAAGGTTAGAACACTATTTTTCCAACCGTGCAACTAAACCAGGTGACCCAATATTTTTGGGTAAAGAGACCAAATTTCCCTTAAATATTATTATAACCTAAAATCAGTTTATATTTTCCTTCAGTGGATAGACCCATCTCTATTTTTGAGAGATTTTTTGAGCCTTATCCTTGACATTGGTGTTGATTCGTCATACAAACTCAGAATTGTGAGGTGTTCATCTTGTTGGATCTGTACTGATGGGTACTTCATTCATCTTGTGTATTTTTCATTTGTCTTAGTATCAGAGGAGTTATTTTGGTGAAATATAATATAACTAATATATAATATTTTCATTCATTTTGCATTTTTATCTTGATCTGTACTGAATTAGATGTCAATACTGGATGAGTTTTCTCATATGGGAATATGGTAGGTGGTCTATACCTTTCCCTTAAGGTTTTGTGTTTTATATACCTTGTTGTCGTTATGCTGCACATTTGGATTTACAGCATTTCCCCTAAAATTAAATTAATATTTTGATTATTTTTTTGGGACCTATTTATATTTCCCACTAGTACCATTATATAGTTGTAGGTTGTTCACTTTATCCCGTTCCACCAATGGGGTATGTTCTACATTTTTATATTGTTTTGAACACCTATGTGGTGTGTTATTGTAACTTCCTTATGTTATACCACACAACTAGGAGTGTGTGAGCATGAAAATTTTAATGGGATCTATAATGAATGAAACAAATGATTTAGTGAGAGGAATTCTGCCTCCTTTTCCTATGATTAAATGTAATAAATGAGTAAAGGGTTTATATGGAGAATATTGAATGTTTTGTATGAAATCATAACTTTTTTATATTTATGAAATGGATTATGAATTGAGTATGATGAATTGATAATGGAAGTGGATGCCTTGGACATTTATACTCTTTGGATCTTGATTCCATTGGATGCCATGGAAATTTCTACACCATGGATCTGTATTGATTATGGTAGTGGATTCCTTGGATATTTCTACTCCTAGGATTTTGATTCAATAGGATTCCATGGACATTGCTACTCATTGGATCTGGATTCCTTGGACTCACCTTGAAAATGCTCCGTGGACATGATCCGTTGGCTCCACCCATGTCTTTACCGAGTTTCGATTGAGATTCTCCAAGGAATTGATGCGAATTCCTTGGTCTTATATGCCTTGGATCCAACCCTTTCAGGCCAAACATTTGATCACATATAATAGGATGATGTAGATTCCAAACCATGATTTACAATTTTCTTATGATTATGGTTTCTTATTTATAATTTCCCTTTGTTTATGGGAGATTGATTATTATTCACAGGGAACCATGTTTGGCTACACTAGATCACATCTTAGTTTGAAACTTTAATTTTAGTATTGTTTTACCTATTATATACTCACACAAGTTCATTATTTATACACCTATTTGATATATTATTGACATCGTTGGTGGGGGATTACTGAGTGTTATGTCACACCCTATTCGAAACATCGTTGGGTACCTAGAAAGAATTCATGGATGTGGGTAGGGATTGGGGAAATCACCCACTATATGATGCTTGATTTGATCATTGCTTAGGAGTATGGGAGCATAGGATCAAGATACTCTTTTGATGCTAGCTGAAGATAGTTTCTTTTGGCGTTTTTTATTTTGATACATGTTGTGTACTGGATGCCTATTTCCATGTATTTCCTACCATTTTGTACGGACATATGACATGATCATTATATTTTACATGGAGCTATTTTTGGATTTATTATTATTAGAGTCTTCTAGATGCTATCACCTATATTGTTTTATATTATTCTTCTGATTATTTATTCAATTGTGAAACCAATAAATTACTCTAATCATGATGGTATTGTATCCACACTGTTCCACCTTATAACCTCACTGCTAGTTAACAACCTTTGGCATATGGGGAGGAATTATTTAGGCCATTTGACCCATCGGCTCAGAGAATTGTTCAGTCGATCTTAGGCTAAGATGTTACCAAGGTTTATTTTCTTGACTTACTATTTTGAGATAATAGATAAGATATTAGGAATGAGTTAAAATTTGGTAATGAGTTGTTCTTGGGAGTATCTTACCCACATATTGGAAAATCCAAATTTCTAAGAATATGACATGTTTTTTAAAAAAAATTCTATAACAGTTGATTTGATTCCACCGTTGGGTGACACACTTGATGTTTAATGTTCCTTATTAATATGGATTTTACTGTTTCATGATGATATGAGGGTATTCCGTCTCATGAATAATTTTTTCCACCTTTCAGGATTCACATGATATGTATATTCCATTCTATATAGGATTCATTACTTAACTGTATGAAATTTATTATGTGCTCTTCGTGTTATAGAATTTTTATTAGCTAATGATTCTTTTAGGAAATCGTGAAACATAATTGGACCATTGGTCACATGGACTGTAACGTTTTATGGTTGGTATTTAATGGACACCACACTACGATTTATAAGGTGCATGGGCCCATATAGGTTGGAGATAGTGATCCATTTGGTTCAAACATTCAAAGGTAATTTAAATACAAATATGAATGTAAATGAAATTGGAATTTTGAAATGGAAAGGTCACCATTAGATCTATTAGGACCTATACTATGAAACACAGATATTAACCTACACCTAACTTTAGTGTGGGAAGTAGGCAGTTTATCTGGTGTTTTATATGATTTTTTCTTTTACCCTGTCCTAGAATTAAGAGAATATAGGGGTTGTGACTTGTTTATAAGAATATTTTGACCTATCATATTCTTATATATATATGACTTGGTCACTACTTGATTATTTTTTTGAGGTGTGTGTTTGTAATTGTAGATAAATTCCACTACAACAACCTCCATTCGTGAGGCAAGAGGGTGGAAACGACCATGCTACAAAGGTGCTGGGACCTAATCCTCTAATAGAACCTCTTGTAGTTCCTGTTTCAACACCGATGGTTGTACCTGATATAGGTTCTGATTCCTAGTTCCATGAGGTTTTATTATGCCTTACACAAAACATTTAGGGAGCCCCACAACCTACCTTATATATGGAAGAGCTAATGTGTGTGTTCTAGCAGTATAATGTGACTAATAATTTAGGGGATGGTGGTCCATAGGCTGATGAGATATGGATTGAGACCATTCTATTGATTTTATAGAATTTAGAGACACTTCATGAGAGGATAGTGAAGATCCTGACATATATGCTTAAGTGAACAGCTAAGTGATGGTGGGTTGTTTTAAACCCGGATGGAATGCTTTGGGATATGTTTTAAAGGGATTTAATAACTAATATTTATGATTACTTCGTTTCTGATAGCTTGAGAGCTGAATGGGATAGTGATTTTATCTTTATGGAGTAGGGTGTGATGATCGTTATGGGTTATTCTGAAAGCTTTATAAAGCTTCAATGATTTATGCCAATTTATCTTACTGATTATCCATCATGGGAGAGATGCTTCAAGGAAGGTCTCAAGCATACTATTTGATCATAGGTTAAAAAATATTCATCTAACTACTATTATAGAGATAGTGAATTAGGCTCTTATTACATAATCAAACCATAAGGAATTTGGGGGCGTAGAGTAGTGTAGTTTAGCCTCTCTACCTAGTGGTTCAATGTCAGCTTGAAGGAAGCACCATTTTGAGACTTCTCATGAGGGGAATCACATCCAGAGTGAGAGTGATGGTAGTTCTATCTCTTATCATCAGTGTGGGGGATAGGGACATATGAGTATTCATTGTGATAGAGACCCATTCGAGTGTTGATCATGTAGTAGGATGGGTTATGTATAACAATTCTACGGGACCACCCTTCTAGCAGTCAATGGAAGGGTCTTGTATCCAAATCTAGGTTCAGTAGTGGGATTAAAAACTCCACATCAGTCTAAAAGATGTATTAGTTTTGGCTATTCAGTACAAGGTGGTGGTTGTGGTCGAGGTATCCAGACACTAGTTTTACCATGATAGAAGAATGGTCCTACTCTGAGTAGTTAGGTTGTTTCACAGGGCCACAGTTCATGCCATATATATTCTATGTAGCCTAAACCTGAGGAGAAATGTGCTGAGCCATCTACAATGACTTGTATGATTTTAGTATCCTCTACTCTAGTATCTTACCTATTTTATTTAGGTGATTATTATTGATTTATATCTTTACTGATTGTGGATAGCCTCGAGATTATTGTTTAGTTTTCTGATAGAGTTATGACACTCAATAATCTGCTAGGAATTAGAACGAAGGGTGTATTCTAGTGTAGGGAGTTCCCCCAAGAGATAAGTTGGTGTCACTTCTTATAAAATATTCTTGTCCTTAAGATGAATGGTTATGACATCATACTTAGTATTGATTGTCTAGTTTCTTATCATGACTATATCAATTTCTATCTCTGGAGGGTGACATTCACATAACTAGAGGGTGAAGTTTTTATTCACAAGGGTGAATGTGATATATAAGTAGGTAGATATGAACCCGATCATTATGGGATGGGTGTAATTATAACCCAAATTTCTAGTTTATATCTGGATGATTAGGGATCATGTTAGACTAATTTCCCTCCAGTTTTTGATCATTTCAGTGATGTTTTCTCAGATGGATTTTCTTGTTTACCTCCTTATATAGAGGTTGATTTTTCCATCAAGATAGTTCCAGGAGCTACACTAGTATCCATTCCTCCTTATAGAATGACTACTATGAAGTAGAAGGAGCTCAATAGGCATTTAGAGGACTTGTATGGAAATAGGTTTATATAACCTAGTATTTCTCCATGGGGTTTACCGATCCTTTTTTCTAAAAAGGTGAACAGAACCCTTAAGTTATGTGTGGATTATCAAAAATTAAACTAGTTGATGGTTAAGAACTGATATCCCTTACCACAAATAGATGATCTTTTTGAATATCCCTAAGGATATTGGGTTTTATTGAAGACTAATTTGATGTCAAGTTATCACTAGGTACGTGTTTGATCTTCATACATACCTCATAAAGCTTTTCATAGCAAGTATGGTCTATATGAATATTTGGTTATTCCTTTAGTCTCATGAATTTTCTAAAATCTTTCATTACTTTGATTAATCGGGTTTTCCATCCATATCTAGATTCATTTGTGATGGTATTCATGGATGATATCTTGGTGTATTATCATAATCGACATGACCATGCCAAACATCATGTGATTGTTTTGGATAAACTGAGAGAGAATCAATTATTTTCTAAGATCAAAAAGTTCCACTTATTGATGGATAAGATTCACTTCCTAGGTTATATTAACTCAGATACAGGAGTATCATTTGACCCAAACATGGTGAGAGTTTTAGTTTACTATGAGAATCACGGGAACAAGATTGACATACATCGTTTATTGGGGCAAAGAAGTTATTATTGGAATTTAATATAGGAATTATAGTTCATATAATTACCTATTATGGGCTTGGATAAGATGGGTGTGAAGTTTATATGGTCATATAACTCTGATACATCCTTTTAGGAGTTAAAAGGGAGATTAAATTCATAACCAGTCTTGATTCTTTCAAAGCGAGGCAGAAGATATACAATATATTATGATTCATCAGGTATCAGGCTAGGAGTAGTTATAATTCAAGAGAAGTGAGTAATGGCATATGGGTCTCATCATTTGAGTCCACATGATGGGATTTACCTAATACATGATCTTGAGCTAGCCACTGTGGAACATGCCTTATGCTGTCAGAGGCATTATTTATCGGGAGAGAATTTGGTAGTGTACATGAATAAAAAAACCTCAAGTATATATATATAGTGTGAATTGAATCTTAAGAAAAAAATATTGATGGAATAACTATAATACTTAGAATTTAAGATTTCCTATATGCTCAGGAAGGACAGTACAATTGCTGATGTACTGAGTTGGAGTACTCGAATACAGGTAGTTCAGGAGGCCAGTAGCGAGTGACCTATTATAGCCTTATTCTGAGAGATGCACTTGGAGGTGTAGTATGGACAAGGGAATACTTTTATCTCATCCTTAGTAGTGAAAAACACTCTTCATGATAGGGTGAGGATAAGAAAGATGTTAGATACTAAGTCCCTAGTCCTATGGGATAGCATGATAGTTAAGGACCTGAATCCTAGTTAGACCATCGACATGGATGAAATTATACGTATTCATGGTCACATTTGGGTTCCAGAAGAAATACATAAGGAGCATATGTTATATTTACATGATTTATCCTAGTTAATATACCCCAGTGTAACCAAGATGTATCAGGATTTACACCACCAAATATTGGGCCAGGTATGAGATGTGAGGTATTTAATTTTTTTCACGAGGTGTTCCACTTATCAATAGGAGAAAGTAGAACACCAACGACCAGTTGGGATTTTATAGTAGTAATAAATTACTAAGTGGAATGATATGATGTTTCAGTGGATTTCATGATTGGGTTTTCGAGGTCACGTTGAAGTTGTGATGTTGTATGGTTTATTGTGGACAGGCTTATGAAGGTCACCCATTTCTTACTGATCAGGGAGACCTTCTTAGTAGATGAGATTGAGAGACTTTGTATCTATGATATTATGCACCATTATGGGGTTCCTCAGACCATGGTATCAAATAGGGATGCTCAATTTACATCATGGTTTTGGCAAGGAATATAGAGGGAATTGGGTACACATGTGCTTTTGAGCACAGCATACTACTCACAGACTGATATCCAGTCAGCTTGTAGTGTACATGTTAAGATCACGCGTCCCCAATTTCAAGGGATCTTGTGAAATGAATATACACCTAGTTGAATTATTCTACAAAAAAATCTATCATGCAACTATAAATATGGAACCTTATGAGGATTTATATAGTTGGGCATGGTGATCACCTATTTAACAGTTAGAGGCAGGAGAGGCAGTGGTGCAAAAACCTTGTCTCATGTAGGATACTTTAGAGTAGGTCCAATTGATTAGAAATGAGATGGATACTTCAAAGTCTAGAAAGAAATATTACACCAATATCCATCGAGAAACTTTGGAGTTTGAGGTTAGGGATCATGTTATTTTATGTATCTTACCAAGGTCGGGACAAAGAAGGATTGGAGATAGGGAAATATTTCACTATGATATGTCAGACCATTTGAGATTCTGGAGTCAGTCCAGTATCCTATCAGTTGCAGTTATCTCAGAGGTACCAATACATGAAGAATTCTTCCATGTATCTTATCTTTACAGTTATCACTTAGATCCATATCATACTCTTCAGCTGGATAAGGTCGAGATACTTGTAAATTAATCCTTCAAGGAGAATCCTATCTGTATCATTGAAAGGAGAACTAAAAATATCTGAATCTAGTATTTTCCTCTAGTATGGGTGAAATGAAAGCACAACCATGTATATTATGAGACTTGGGAGAGGGAGTTTGATGTATATGCTCAGTAGGTAGAGTTATTCTCAGATTATTCTTGACCACCCTTGTAAGAGAAATTCTGATATGAATTTCTTTAAGGGGAGAATATATTAAGATCCATGGTTTTTATATGAGGTTGGGATCTTTTTAATTTGAATTTAATTTCTTGGTTTTTTCCTAATGTGAGTTCCTAACAAGGTCATGAGAGTTTGGAGGGTGTTTTAGGATTGTTCAGATCCTGAAGGATTAGTTTTTTGGAAAGGTAGTTGGGTCACATAGTAATTAGAAACCATAGCCCCAGGACACATGGTTAGTAGTAACAATATGGGGTTGGATAGAGAGTATAAAAGAGAACATGATTTTCCATTACTATATGACTAGATCCAAAAACCTATACGGGAATATATATAGTTTTTAGCAGTGGAAAGCAACATAGTTTGGGCATGGTTCCCTAAAACATGTGTAGGAACTATGCAAGATCCTTATTAAGGCAATGAGGGGATCACAGTTGGCACACAATTTTTCCAACCATGAATCCAAACCATATGACCAATTATTTTTGGATATAATGAACAAATTTCCCTTAAATATTCTTATAACCTAAAATATTTTTCTATTTTCCTTCAATGTATAGACCCCTCTCTATTTTGAGATCTTATTGAAGCCTTATCTTAGGATTTGGTGCTGATTCATCACACGGTCTTAAAATTGTTAGTTATTCATCTCGTCGGATCTATACCAGTGAGTTATTCATTCAACTTGTGTCTTAATTTTTTAAAATTTGTATCAACAATGTTATTTTGGTGTAAGCTAATATTCCCAATTTCCAAGCTTTCATTCGTTCTTATCTTTTCTCATGACCTGGACCAAATCAGAGGTCGATACTAGAAGAGTGTTCTACCATGGGTATATGGTAGGTGGTATATACCTTTCACTTAAGGTTTGGGGTTTTGTATACCTCGTTTACATTGTGTTGTACTCTGAGATTTTTAGCATTTCCCTTAAAATTAAATCAATGGCTCGATTATTTTTTTTATGACCTCTTTACATTTCCCACTAATACCATTATATGTTTGGAGATCATTCACCTCAGCCAGAGTCACCCATGGAGTGCATTCTTCCTTTTTATATTTTGACCACTTTTTAGGTGTGTTATAATATCTTCCATATGTTATACCACCCCACTAGGTGTGTGTGAGCTCACCGATTGTAGTGGGAGCTGTAATGAATGAAATGAAGAATTTAAAGAGAGGAATTATGCCTCCTTTTCATGTGATTAAATGTATTAAATGATTAAAAGGTTTATATGAAAATTTTGAATGGGTTTGATGAACTTAGATATTTTTTATATTTATAAAATGAATTATGAATTTAGATTGATGAATTGATAATGGTCATGGATGCCTTTGACATTTCTACTCCTCAGATCCTAATTGCATTGGATACTATAGAAATATCTACTCTATGGATTCATATTGATTATGATAGTGGATTACTTGGACATTTATACTCTTAGGATCCTAATTACATAGGTTGATAAGGACATTGATACTCCTTGGATATATCATGATTGGACTCATCTTGGACATTCTTTGTGGACATGCACCTTGTACTCCACCCAAATATTTACAATTTTTCTATCGATATGCTTCATGGACTTGACGAGGATGCATTTGTCTTTTATAACTTAGAAATAAAACTTTCAGTATTGACACTTGATTACATGGAATAGACCGATGTGGATACTTTATGATGATTTATAGTTATCCCCTGATTATAATTACTTGTTTGTAGTTTCCCTTTGTTCATGGGAGCTTGATTATTGTTCATTGGGCACCATTTTTGCTAGACATGATCACATCTGCCTTTGAAACTTTTCTTTTAGTACTGTTATAAGTGTGATATATTTCACACTACTTCCTTTTTTATACACACACTCAACATGTTATAGAAACCATTGGTGGTGGCCTATTGAGTGTTATCTCAAACCCTATTTATAATGACCCAGTGTTTTAATTAAAATTTGTTTCTTAAATAAATGTGTGTTATTATATATTATACACATACAAAATATAGAGAAACTAATAAAGACTTTATTTCATTACTAAATACTATTACATTAATTATTAATGAAATGAATTAAAATTACAAACATTACAACTAGAAAAAAAATATAAAATATAAAAGCTAAAATGGAAAAATAAGGATCACCCAAATCTACTAGAATTATCACCCCCACTGAAAACACATAGAGAATAAAAAAAAATTAGCAAACAAAGAAACATAATAGAAATATATAACCATGAGAGGAATTGAGTTAAATATTGTGTTAAATAGTATATTAGTATATATAGGAATTAATGTGACCATTTTGATAGTGATGGACTATTGGAATAGTAATGTGACCTTTGGGAATAGTAACCTGGCTGTTGGGAATAGTAATCTGACCGTTGAAATAGTAATTTTACGTTAAGTTATAAATTGTAATAAACAAAATTTTTATCATGAATAATTTAAATAAATATGAATTTTATAATTCAAAAAAAAAATAAATATCATGATTAAGAAACTCAAATAAAAGATAAGCCCATATTTAATAAACTGTATTTTAATGTATTTTGTAAAAAAAATTATTTTTATATTAAAAATTAAAATTACCTATCTTAGAAATTTATTTCGATAAAATTATTATAATTTTTGAAATCATCACTCCACAATTATCTAAGGGTGATTTTTTTGGAAATTTTCTGAAATACATTAATTTTTCAGGTGAATAGTAAAAATATCATTTTTCACGTAACCAGTGTAACTCAAATTACATAATTCATGTTTTAATAATGAAATAATCCTTTCTATAACTTTAGGTTAGGCCATGGTATATTTAATTTAATTTTTTTTAGTAAAATACCATAAAATCAATTTCCAAACCTAAAAATAACTTTCCAAAACCTAAAGTCAAAAGTGATTCATTAAAATAACAAAATTTCTTTCTTTCCACTTTAATTTTTAATAATATAATTAATTTAAATTTTAAAGGTAATTTAAAGTATTAAAATAATTATAATATATTAATATATGATTTATAATGTCAAAAATTCACTATTACAAGTTTTACCTCTGATATATTATTTCATTCATTATTTTATTCTAAAAAAACCCCTCTCACCCCCCTTTGAAAAACACTCGTTCAACCCTTTGCAAAACCCAAGATCTTCCCAAATACTCCATTTTAAGCCCATTTGAATCTATAGGGACGTTTTTGTGAAATCCAAATCCAATCACGAAGGAGTTATAGTATCGTACAAGAGAAGCTACACTGAGGATAGAGTAAGTCTCTATTAACTCTTCCCTTTTTCTTCTTCTCTTTATTCTTTATACCCTCTTCCTTTCGAAAACATATACTAAAAAATTTATTATATATAAATTTAACATTATATTAATGATTTTACCCTACTCTAATTATCATATTTAGGACAAATATAATTGTCATACTTCCCTTTCATACCCGGACATAATCCCATTAAAGGCTGATTGACCAACTATGAAGACATTACCAAGAAAATTCTTATAAAAACCATCATGGATGGACTGTATGAAATATATAAAATATATAAATATGTAATTAAATGTATTATATTCTACTATAATTAGTTATACTAATGTATTATTTATATTTTAAAAATAGGGAAATCGAAACAAAATGATAAATTTTTATGAAAAACATGATATCAAAACACATTAATTTCATCAAAAAAATTAAGAAATATAATCCAATGATTGAAATTGATATATAGTTGTATAAATGAATATAATTAACTTTGGGATAAGTTTTTTAATAAGAATAACTTTATTATTCAGGAGGCATAAAAGTGATGAAATTAAGTGGGATTTAAGGTAAGGGGATTCTCGAACCCAATTCCTTTCTTTTGGATATTATCTATTCCATGGTATGAATGTTAATATTATATTCATAAAATGTAATTTTAGTTTTACTTCAGGTATATACATGTTTTTACCATGTAAAAAGTATTTCTGGGAAAAACCATTTTTTAAAAGTGACTTCAATTTCCAGAACATCGTATTTTACTTCTCTTGAAATAATTCTTGCCCAATCAAGAATGATGATATATTATTTCCAAGTATGATTTTACTTATTAATTTGGGAACAAAAAAGTTTATTCCTAAATGTATACTTTATGAAATACTTATGAAACCCATTTTCTTCTTTGGGTTTACTTCATGACTTTGATTGATATACGTTCTATGTGGCATGCATGATTATGTAAATGTTATGATGTGATGGGTGGTATGAGAATTATATATACCTCCAATTCACTGGTTAATGTTATGTATTTTATGAGATAATGTGAAATATATTCATTAACATGATGTTAGATTTTTTCACAATGATGATGTTATGGTTATCCACATAAGTTATGTGTGAACATGATGGTAGCTTTGTTTACAACTATGTGTGGTATTTGAAAACTATGAAATGATGTTTCATTTTTATGAATTCACACATTCCGTGACTTTATATAACACTTTCTATCATGATTATGATGATTATCCAGTGATTATTTTATATTGTTGATGATTATTCTCACTCATGTTATATTGATTCAAGTTCTTATTTATCATCTTAATAGACTTTTAGCTCACCCCTTTTATTGATGTATATCCTATGGGGATTAATTTTTCTAAGAAGAACACGAGGGCCACTAAGAAGATAGAGAAGATGGAATTAAATAATGTTTATATTTTATTATGTAAAATCTATGTATAAGCCTAATTTTCCCGAGACACTAAACCGTTTGATCCGAGATTTGTAACACTATTATGCTGTTTATCTTTAAAATGGTGTAATAGTCATGTAAGAGAAAGTAGGGTCACTATAGTTGGTAACCGAGCCCATTTTAGTTAATTTTGGAATTATGATTTGAGAACATTAGTGAAAACCCTTAGGATAATACTAAGTATATATAATCACCTAAGAAACTTTGTTTTAGGAAAATTGTAAACATAGGGATCCCATAAGATATACCTTTAGTGTAATGACCCAAAATTCTATCAATGAAATTTCTCTTCTTCTTATTATTTCATATAGTATAAATCACATAAAATCACATAAAGAACACAAAAAAAACTTTATGAATTCATATAATGAATTAAAATAAAATTTATTTTCATAAAATATATTTATAAATTAATATTTTGTTGTCTTATGACTATAAGATAATTTTATGAGACCTTAATTAATTTTTCAAAATATTATAAAATCAGTTATAATTTTAAAATTGGTATTTTCTGAATAAATGATGATTTTAATTAAAAATTAATTCTATAATATTTAAAAAATTATTTTTATAAAATGAATTCCATTTTTTAATTCTCCACATCAAAAAATGTTTAGGGTTATTTTTTTGGATTTTTCTAAAATAGTTGAATTTTTTTGTGAATAGTTAAATATGGAAATTTATGGTATAAGCTAAATACATGAATTATTGAGACATAGTTGATGTTTGGATTATTTAAGAATAATTGGTTCAAAATCATCTGAACTATTTATTTTACTTATTCAAAATAATCCATACTATTCATAATCTTGATCCAAAATAATAAATAAATGAATAAAATAATAAAAAAACACCCCTCCCCTCCACTATAAATATCAACCCTCACCAAATATTCTCTTAAAAACACTTAAGCCTTGAATCTTGTAAAATTTCTACCAAATACTCTTCCAAAGTATCGTCTCCATGTCCATGAGTTTCTGGTGTTAACAAAATATCAAAACTAATTTCCCTAAGGAGGTTCTCAAGGAGAAGAATTCAAGATGTAAAACCACTTTCTTTATTTTCTTTTCACTTTATTTTATTTTCTTATATTATTCTCACCTCATCTGTCCAAACATGCATGATAAATATATTATCATATATGTACATGAATTTTATTATGTTAATGGAAAATACACCATCAAGTCTCTTCTCCAAATCATTTTATTATAAAAATGAAAATATCGTCCGTGAGGTGTTGATTTATCACCTTTGAGGATGACACATTTTCATTTTTATTTTCCACCTTCAAGGTTTGACATAAAAAAATATAATGGTTTTAAAATATTGTAAAATTTATTTTATAACCCTTATTATTTTTAAAAACTAAATTTTATACACAATAATTAATAATGAAACCAAACTAGTTTGTGATGATTGAAAAACCGCCAAAATAATCTAAACAATTATCACAAATGTCTTATCTAATGATTAATCGTCAGCCAAAATAACCAAATGACTTATATATAAATTTAATCATCTATATTTTCATTGATGAAATCTAACTTAAATTATATATATATATATTCCCATTTTACATGATCTTTCATACATTTATACATGTAAACCAATCATGAAAACCAAAGAAACGAACACTCCTGAACATTGAAATTATATATTATAACTCATCAAAAAGACCATAAATGAACTTAATGAAATTATAATAAATAAAATACAAGTAGAAAAAATTATTAATTAATTAATGGATTTAATTTGATTATCCATGACATCAAGATCATGCTAATAACACTTTCAGACATAAGGTAAGATATTACCTCTAAACCAATATTTTTCCTTTGGGTTACGCTATCTCTCTCTTTACACCAATGTAACTATTATTTAATTTTACATAATTATTCTAAATTCAAGGTATATTTTATGAAATCTTGTATTCAGATCAGTACATCCTTCTTTTATGGGGAAGTACATGTTTTAATAAGGTTCCCTTTTCAATTCTTCTGGATAAGAAAGCCCAAATAAAGGGAAATTCACGATTTCTCACCCATTTTAAAGTGCAAACCATAATATATTTTAAGCCACAATTATCTTTATGACATCACTCATTATATCATGATAAAATATATTCATTAAATTCTAGTTTTTTACAAATAATTATTCCTTTTCCATTTTAAAAGAATCATTAAATTTTCCCTTAAATTGTACTAAAGTGGATCATATCCAAAGTTTTTTAAACAATATTTTTACATGTTTTCACTTTATTTTGACATAACTTATCATTTTTTATGCCTATTTTCACTTATAAATGTCCATATATTATTTAAATCCTTTCTTTCATGGACACCTTTATCATACGCCTATTTTTTATTCCTTATGACATGGTTATGATACCCATTTCCTTCCTTGGATAAACCTTATGTTTATGTTTGATTCTTTATGTATAATTCTTCATGAGAAACACATATTCATGATCATGTTATGATGGGTTCAACCAAATATTGTAACACCCCAAAAATTTTAAAATGTTAAATAAGCAATTAATAAATAAATTGTTTTGTAAATTAAATAAACTAAGTGTTTATAAAATTTGATTAAGATTAATACTTTAAAATTTATATAGAAATATAATTAATTTGTTTTTATAAATTTTTATTTTTGAAAATATTATATATTTAAATATATATATTGAAATATAATTATTAGTTTTTGATTATTAATTATTATTATATTTTTTTATAAAATAGTTACTATGATAAATTTTATAAAATCAATTTTTGTTTTTGTTTTATAGAATTTATAATTTATAAATATATATAATTAATTTTTTTACAAATAACACACACACACACACATATATATATATATGTGTGTGTGTGTGTGTGTGTATTTTTAAAATTTTGTTTGATTTGATTAATTTAAAAAACCAAATATATATATATATATATATATATATATATATAAAGTTACACATTTTAAAAAGAAGAAATTTTAATATGTTAAATAATGAAAAAAGTTAAATCATATATAATAATATATTATTATAAAAAAAGTAATGACATGAAAAAAATGAAGGTGAATTATGTATTGACATGGAGAGGTGAAGAAAATATTGGCATAGGACAAAACGATATGATAAGAAAAGAAATAAAAGAAATATAATAATATATAATAATAAAAGTAGAGATAACTTTGACAATAAATGAGATAATAAAAAATGATAGGTAACGTGTGAACACATTAGGGAAAAATAATTATGTGTATTGTATAACCAATAATAATAATTTATAATAATAATAGTTGGAAACTGGCACACACATAATTTAGTGTGTGGCGTGTAATGATTAAAAAACAAGGCTCTTACTTCCTCAACAACCCAAAATAATTGGAGGAATATATAAAAATTATATGAATAGAAAATTTAAGGTTATATGTAAATGATTCATTTGACTCAAAATTCATTCTTTTTTTGGGGGTGCGCCCATGAACACTCGAAGTTCTCTCTACCAGGGTCTCTATCTCTCTCTATCTCTCATTTCTAGAAACCCACAACCCTCTCCTAATCTGAATCAAGTAAGGTAATTTTATTATTTTTGTTTGATTTTGAAAAAAAATATGTATATACAAGATATATGTATATATCTATTTGTTTAAAACTATATCTTCCTAGTATTAATTTCACATATGATAAGTCTGTTTATTTTAAATAGTATTTCCCTAAAAACTTATTGTTTCAAGATTTTTTTTATTATTAAGTGTGGATTTATAATCAAGGAACTATATGTACACACACACGCGCACATGTATAATCCAATATTTTTATTATTTTTGTATATAAACTTGATATGGGTTTTTTTGACTGAAATCATATTTTTAAGAACCCATGTTTATTTGAAATTAACATGGTTTTCAAAGTTTGTTATATATAAATATATAAGTATATATATATAGTGGTTTATATATATATATATATATATGAATTTAGGTATAAACAACTTAATTTTAGATAACCCTTCTCATTTATTTGAATCAAGTTATCATTTTAAAATCCTATAGACACTTTGATTGCTTAAATTGCATGGGAAAAAACTTACCATTTTATGTGAAAAATATGGAACAAGTTATCATTTCATGTGCATACATGAATCTACATCACCTGTCGTGATGTACATGAATATGTATGGCCATCGCCTAAATCATTCACAACATTATCAACTATATGTGATCATGCTTGAATTTAATACGAGTTTATAGAAACTATGGTTCTTTATTAATAAAATGGTTCTCAAGCATGGGATTCTCTCAAAAATTATTTAAGATAATTTTGTGAGTATATTTATGACACTCATTTGAAAAAATTAATACTATTTAAGTATTTTGGAAATATTTAGGGACAGAGATGAGAAAGGCGGTACCATGAGAAAATGTTTTCAAAAATTGACAAATGTGAATTAAGAGATGTTATGGGGAGTGAACCCATAAGTATAAGTAAAAACCTGTGGCCTTAAGTTATGGATTTTAGACATGGACTGCAAAGTATTGTTAACATTCCAGAAAAAAATTAGTATTTTCAAAGGATAATCCCTAAGGGTTTTAAACAAGTATTATTATTTTGTGAGATATAATTTCCATATGTATACTCATGTATTTGTGAAAACCCATTTTGTGTTATTTATAAAATTTTTAAGAAATATTTAATGGGTTTTACCAGTTATTTTGAAAATCATTTACTGCCCATTTTTTGATCACCCTACATACTATAATTACTTTTATAGGTTTAGAAAACTTGCTGCATTGAAACTCTGTTGTGGAAGCAATACACTGAAGAATATTTGTTTTCAATTTGTGTATTTTTTTGAAATGTAAGTCATGTATTTAATTTTACAGAACCTAGACCGGAAAAGGTCCTCTATCGTATTTAATGATGTGTATTTATTCAAGTTTCATTAATAAAAAAAATTAAAATTAATTTTTAAATGGATGAACCTGAGTTTTGGGTACGGGTATTTATAGATGTGACTCCAACACATTGGGTAATGTTTAGTCTCATGAGATGTCATGTTGGTACAGGGAGTGAACCTGATTCCATTATGGGACATTTTTGGTGATGTGTAATAGTCTTGGTAGTTAGAATTGACTCATGATTATGTCATGTTTTGTGTTGTTTCCAAATTCCTATGATTCCATAATTACATATACCCATTATCTACATGTTATGCTTCCTTATTTTTATTCATGATCCATTCCTTTTTATGTCATAATTTTATGGCTTCAAACCCATGTGATATTCTTTATTCCTATATTTATACTCTTATTGGGCTTTTTAGCACATTCCTTTTGTTCACATATTCCCTAGGTTATCCTAGGAAGATATAGGATCTCAATGGAAGAAAGGGGATCTTTATGGATGATTAAAATAAATATGTTTTATTCTATTTCCATATTTTCAGATTTATGTACCTAATCATACAATGACACTAGAATTTATGATAATTGGATTGTAATTTGAGGGTTAATTATGATTAAAATCATATAATAATATATGTAAAAGTCTAGGGTCACTTTAGTTAGTGTTAGAGGCAAGGTCTAGTTATTTTTGGAGATTAGGACTAGATCACTTTAGAAAGAACCTTAGGGATAATTCTATCACCATGGATAACCTAGATTGAAACTTAGGATATCACAAGTTAGGATATAATTTTCATTTATAAGTTTATCCTTATATGTTGAATATTTTATTTTAATATTCTTATTATCTAAGTATTAAAGCCCCCTAATTGTACTTTATTTTTCTTAGTTAATGGTTGAAAATATAAGAACATGTGCCAACAATAAATGTGATAGACAATGTGATGATTTACCTAATGATATGCCAAATATGATGGTAACATGTGCTCAAAAAATCATGAAAGTTCTTGATTAACTGGCTCAAGTTATGAATAATAACTTGAATTGTGTGGAAGAAACTCTTTCTTCTAAGAAATTGAAATTTTTAGTCAAATCATTCATGCAACAAAGGCCTCCCATATTTAGTGTATATTTTTATCCTATCATCATATAACAATGGATTAAATCCATTGAGAAGATATTATTTTTCCTACAGTTCTCAGAGGAAGAGAAAGTTGTGCTGGCTGTCTATCATTTTAATGGGGAAGCTGATCAATGGTGGAAAATAATAAAAAAACAAAATCTAAGGAGGAAATTGATTTTATGCAATGGGAAGATTTCAAGAGAATATTTTTCAATAAATATTTTACAAAAAACCTCCATTTTAAGATGGAAATAGAGTTCCTTGGACTGAAGAAAATGGAAGATGAATCTATTAGAGTGTACAAGGAAAAATTCATAAGGTTTTCATGATACAACTTTAGCTTTTTCATGAACACTGAAAGCAAGGTGCATCAGTTCTTTAGTAGAATAAAGGCGAGTCTATAAAAATAATTATATATTTGAGACTTTGATAGTTATGAGGAGATTTTATGTTGTGTCCTTATGGTTTAAATGAAGATATGATACTCTCATTGGTCTCGTGGGATCAGTGAAAAAGAAGAAGAAAATATAGTTTAATATAGATGAATCAATAGATAAATACCATGATGGAAAGAAGACCCCACATCCCACGTGTGAAAAGTTTTGGAAGAAGCATACTGGAAGCAGCTTAAAGGGAACCAAGAGAGGCCGCAAATGTGGAAGGGATGGGTGTATGGATAATAACAACCAAAGGGATATGATAAATACCACTAATGTGGAAGAAGAAAGGATGGTTCAGATCAACACTCAGCCTGTAGTGTAGTTTTTCAACAATAAGGAACGTGATAATTTTGCAAGCCATTACCCTAAGCCAAGGGTTGCTGGGGGCAATTAGTAACAACAACCTCCAAGGCAACAAGATCATATGCTATCAATACTACTGAGGTGGAACCCAAAAATGATTTGATGATAGGTATGTTGGTTATTCATTCAAGAATAGAGAATGTACTATTTGATTCTGGTTCTTTTCATTCTTTTATATCATGAAATTTTAGTATAACTATTCAAACACCACCTTAAAATATTGAGGTTGAGATATCTATGAGGAAAAAAATGGGGAAATTATTGCATCCAAAGTATATAACTCCTCCCCGGTTGATGTTTATGGACTGAAACTCCCAGAAAATCTTCTCTTACTTCCTTTTGTAGAGTTATATGATATATTGGGCATGTATTGGCTATATTTATACAAATACAACATCAAATTTTTGGAAATGGAGATCACTCTTCACATCCTGAGGAATCCTCCAATTTCGTACAAGTGTAAGGAAGATGATGAATCTCCATTAGAATCATTATCTCAATTATGGATATTATTGGCTTATTCACTATAATATCTAGCTCAAATGATTGATAAAACGGAGAAGATCATGATTGAAGACATTCCCATTTTGATGGACTACAATGATGTGTTCCCTGAATAATTACTTGGTCTTCCTCCTCAATGAGTGTTTGAGTTCTCAATTGAATTTATTAATGGATATTTTCTTATATAAAAGAAACCTTATAGAATGACCACCATTGAGATATTTTAATCGAATAAGTTTCAAGAGAATATGGACAATGATTTTCTATACTTGAGTGGTTCACCATGGGGTGCGCTAGTCCTCTTCATAAAAAAGAAGGATAGATCAATGTGCCTATGTATTGATTATCATGATCTCATCAAAATCATGATAAAGAAAAAGTATCCCCTTCCATAGATAGATGGTTTGTTAAATCAAATACGTGAGGCCAAGTATTTCTCAAAGGTGGAACTTTAGTCTGGATAACACCAATTAAAGATTAAGAAGGAAGATATTCCCAAGAATTCAATTAGAATTAGGTATGGACACTATTAATTCACAATGATTCCTTTCGGGCTCACTAATGCTCCGACAATATTCATGGACTTAATGAATAAAGAATTTAGAGATTGCCTTGAAAATTTTATGGTTGTCTTTAATGATGATAATCTGATATACACCAAGAGTAATTAGGAATATAAGGAGCATTTGAATACAATTTTGAATACTTTGTGAAGGGAGAAACTTTATATAAAGTATTGTAAATGTGAGTTTTGGATGGAGTAAGTATCATTCTTGGGGAATTATATCACTATTGAAGAAATATATGTAGACCCTTGCAAGAAAAAGGCAATTGAGGAGTGGACCATGCCAATATCTATAAAGTATATCTATAGTTTCCTTGGTCTAGCTGGGTATTACCGATTATTTGTGAATAACTTATTAGGATTTTAAAACCCAATAACCTAGATGACTAGGAAGGGTGTAATGTTTTTCTGGAGTAGTAAATGTAAAGACTACTTCAAAGAGTTTAAAAAGAGGTTTATCACTGCACAGTTCTCACACTCCTAACAAGTGGGGAACTCTTTCGGGTGTACATTGATGGTTCAAAGAAGGTATTAGTATGTTTACTAATATAAAATGAAAAAGTGATAGCCTACACCTCAAAGTAGTTGAAAATTTATGAGAAAAATTATCCCACACATGATCTGGAGTTGGAAGCTATGATTTTTTCATTGAAAATATTGTGACATTATCTCTATCAGGTGAAGTGCGAGATATATACTGATCATAGGAGCCCAAATATATATTCAGATAGAAGGATATTAATATGAGCCAAAAAATATAGTTAGATCTCATCAAGGATTATGACTACTCAATCTACTACTATCCTGGTAAAGAAAATAAGGTGGCTGATGATCTAAGTTGAAAAGATCCTACATATTTATCAACGATGATAATTGAGAAGGATCCAATCCTTATAAACATGTAAAGGATAGACATGGGAGTAATTAAGAAAGGAACATCATAAATCCTTTCTCAAATTATTGCTCAACCATCCCTTATGGAGAAAATAAAGGATTGTCAAAGAAATAATGTGGAAATTTATAAAAAGGTGGAAGCTATCAAAAGTTGGAAATCCTTAGAGTTCAGAATGGAAGACGAAGGAGTTGTGAGATTTGGGTCACAACTATGTGTACTGTCCAATCCATAGATAAAGAAATAACTTCTAAATGATGCACATAGCTCAACCCTCTCTATTCACCCAGGGAGCACAAAGATGCGTCAAGATCTCTGAGAGCACTATTGGGGGGACAATATGAAGAAGGAGATTGCTGAATATACATCAAATTTCCTGGTATGTCAGCAAGTGAAGACTAAAAGGAAAAATTCTAAGTGGATAATGCAACAATTAAGCACACCAACATGAAAATGGGAAAACATAACAATAGAATTTGTCATAGGACTTTAAAAGACATCTAGAGGAAACAATTATATATGGGTTTTTGTGTATATTCCTAAAAATACATCTCACTTTATCATAATTTGATAGGGATTATCCCTAGATCAACTTTGATTAATATAAATTAGAGAATTGGTAAGGTTTTATGGAGTACCACTATCAATTGTATTTGATAGAGATCCAAGATTATCCTCTAAGTTCTAGAAAAGTCTCTAACATGATCTAAACACTGATCTTAACTTCAGTATATCTTATCATCCCCAAATATATGGTCAATCTAAATGAACTATTCAGACACTAGAAGACATGTTGATAGCATATTATATGGACTTCAAGGGAGGATGGCACCAACATCTTCCTATGGATGAGTTCTCTTATGAAAAAAGTTTCCAATTGACCATCCAAATGGATCCATATGAATACCTTTGGGGGAAAATATATAGATCACTAACATATTGGGATGAAGTCGATGGACGTAGGATTCTAGGGCATGAAATGGTTGAATAAATGGTGGAAAAGGATAAATTTTTTAAACAGCACAACAAGGCATCCCAAAGTTGAAAAAAGAGCTATGAAAACAATCATTTATAAGACCTATAGTTAAGGTTGGAGACATGGTATTCCTTTGCATATCTACTAGAAGATAATCATGAGATTTAGTAAGAGAGGAAAGATAATTCCCAGGTATATCATCCACTTATATATTCTTGATCATATTGGAGATGTGGCCTACCATCTAGCACTTTCACAAACCATGTCTCAAGTATATGATGTATTCAACATATCCCTCTTGAGGATGTACATTCAAAATTCCTCACATGTACTAAATTCAGATGTAGTATAGTTGGAAAATGATCTCTCTTATGAGGAGCAACAAGTGAATATCTTGGATTGTAGAGGTAAAGTTATATGAAATAAGAGAACTCACCTGGTAAAAGTATTATGGTGGAACCATAAGTACAAAGAGGAAACATGGAAACCATATGAATTGATGAAGTATAATTATCCTCACCTGTTTTCACCTTAGTATGTAAAATGAAAATTTTAGGGTGAAATTTCATAAGGGGGAAGAATGTAACAACCCAAAATTCTATCAATGAAATTTACCTTTTTATAATTATTACATATAGTATACATAACATAAAATCACATAAAGAACTCAAAAAAAAAACTTTATAACTGAATAATGAATTAAATAAGAGGCTTTTTCATAAATTAAGGAACCTATACCTATAAAATAGTAACTTTACCTATGAAATAGCAATATAACCATTATGAATAGTAAACTGACCAATAGAATAGTAAAATCACCAATAAAAGTATAAACAAAATTTGAGAAACCTATAAAGGAAAATATGACATAATTATATCACAATATAAGTAAATAAATGTTTTGAAAATGATAAATTAAGTTTTGGTATTTCTGTGAAACATAAATGTTTATTTATTATTTTATAATTAATATAATTATTTACAAGAAAATTTATTTTTTAATAAATAGATTCATAAATTAATATTTTATTGTCTTATGATTATAAGATAATTTTATGATACCTTAATTAATTTTTCAAAGGGTAAAATCAGTTATAAAATTAAAATTGATATTTTTCGAATTAATGTTGATTTTAATTAAAAATAAAATTTATCATATTCCAAAAATTATTCTCATTAAATGGAGTCCATTTTTTTTAATTCTACCCATTAAAAAATGGTTATGGTGATATTTTGGGATTTTTCTAAAATAGTTAAATTTTTGGTGAATAGTGAAATATAGTAATTTATAGTATAAGATAAATACATGAATTATTGAGTCATGGATTATGTTTTGAAGATATAAGAACCATTGGTTTTAAATCACATTTACTAGTTAATATACTTTGTCACAATAATCCAAACTATTCATAGTCATGATCCAAAATAATAAACCAATGAATAAAATAATCAAAAAACCTCATTATCCTATACTATAAATACCACCCCTCACATCCTATTCTTATCACGACTCTTAGGAATTGAATATTGTCCAATTTCTACCCAATCCTCTTACCAAGTCTCTTCCACACATCCAGGAGGTTATGGTCTTAGAAAAATACCAAAACCAATTTCTCTAAGGAGGTTCTCAAAGTGAATAATTCAAGAGGTAAAATCCTCTTTCGCTTTCTTTATTTTCTTTTCACTTTATTTTATTTTCCTATACTCTCGTCACCTCTTATGTCCAAACATGAATGATAAATAAAGTATCTTATATATGATATAATATTATTATGTTAATTAAAATCCACTATCAAGACTCTTCTCCACTTCCTTTTATTCTAAAAATGAAAATATCGTCTGCGAGGTGTTGATTTATTGACATAGAGGATGACACGTTATCATTTTCTTTTAACGACTTCAAGGATGGACCTAAAAATATTAAAATGGTAGATATAGATTGTAAATTTTTTTATAACTCTTCTTATGTTTTGAAATTAACTTTTATAAATAATAATGAATAATGAATCAATTTTTTTTACGATGATTGAAAAACTGCCAAAATAATCTAGAGATTATCAATAATGTCTTATTTAATGATTCATCCTCTCCCCAAATTACCAAATGAATTATATAACCACTTAATTTTATGTATGTTATTTAATAACATATAAATTTAATTTTGTATATCTATTCCCATTTTACATTATCCCTCATACATTTATACAAGTGAACCAATCATGAAAATAAAGGAAACGAACACTTTCGAATGATGAAATTGTATCTTATAACTCATCAAAAAGACCATAAATGAAATTAATAAAATTATAATAAATAAAATAAATGTATAAAATGATCTTATTTAGTTAATTAATAGATTTAATTTTATTTTCTAGGACATTAAGATCAAGATCATAACACTTTCAGATATAAGGTAAGGGATTTTCTCCGAACCCTCATTTTTTCTTTTGGGATACGCATTCTATCAATTTAACCTAATGTAACTCTTATTTATTTTTATATAATTATTATAAATTTTTTATATATATTCCAAAATCATGTATCTAGAAAAGTACATCCTTAATTGATGGGGAAATACATGTTTTAATATGGTTCCCTTCTCAATTCTTCCCGACAAGCAAGCCCAAATAAATGGAACTTCCCATTTTCTCAAACTTTTTCAAGTTCACTCCATAATCTATTTTAAGACACCATTATTTTTTTATAAAATCACTAATTTTATAATGATAAACTATCTTGGTTTATTTCTGGTTTTATAAAAACAATCATGCCTTTTTTATTTTAAAAGTATCCTTAAAAGTTTCCATTAAACCACACAAAAGTGTCTCATTTATAAATTTTATTAAACACTCCTTTTAAATGTTTTCACTCCAGTTTGACATCACTTACAATGTTTTATTCATAATTTAATTTATTAATGTCTATGTATGATTTTAATCCATTCTTTCTTGGACACCTTTATGATACACCAATTTTTTATGTCTTATGACATGGTTATGATATCCATTTATTTCAATGGGTAACCCTTATATTTATGTTTGATTCCTTTTGTATGATTATTCATGTGGAATATATAATCATGAACATGTTATGATGGTTGTGACCATATATTACTTCAATGAATTGGGAAATGTTTAGTCTCATGCGACGTCATGTTGGGGCAGCGAGTGAACCTGATTCCATTAAGGGACTTTGTCCTCTATGTGCAATGGTATTGGAAGTTATCCTTGAATCATACTTATTTCATATTGTGTGTTGTTTCCACATTCCTATGATTCTATGATTACATATCCCTTTGATCTACATGTTATTATTCCTTATGTTTATTCATGATCCATTCCATTTTATGTCATTATGTTATACCTTATAACCCATGTGCTTTGATTTATCCTATGTTTATACCCTTATTAGAATTTTTAGATCACCCACCTTGTTAATTTATTCCCCAAGTTATCCTATAAATATGTAGGTTCTCTATAGAATATTTGATCTATTTATAGATTATTAAAATAAAGTTGTTTTATTCTATTTCCATGTTTTTAGTTTTATGTTGTTCAATTATCCAAAGAAACTGGGCTTTACGATCCTTAGCGTGTAATTTGATGGTTAATTATGCATAAAATCACATAATAATATGTGTAAAAGGATAGGGTCACTATATTTAGAGTTAATTGTGAAAAATAATAAATTATTTATTCATGATTTCTTGACTTACGTTTTGTTCAAGAATTTTTATAATTTTAAAAAATGGTGGGAACCAAGAGAAACTAGGACAACAACACTTGTGGGGGGAAATGAAATGATTGTCCAAATGACGTCCCCAATTCCATGGGAGGTGGTGTTCAATTTTTCTTTGGTGATTGTTACCCATCTATATGAGGCTATGAATAATGACCTAAATCATGTGGAACATCTTCCTTTGCCCAATAAGGATCAACTATCCATTTTGTCCTTTATGAGGCAACGACCACTAATGTTTAGTGGAACTTATGATCCACTTAGAACAGAACAGTGGGTTAACTCAATGGAGAATATCTTTTCCATGATCTATTATTTTGAGAAGGATAAGTTGAATCTTTCAATTTTTCATTTAGATGGAGAATCCAATCAATGGTGGGCATTGGTTAAGAACACCAATCCAAATGATGAAATGAAATAGATTGAGATGGAAGTCTTTATGAAAATATTTCTAACCATGTATTTCTGTAGAAATATTTGAAAAAATATGAAGAGATAATTCATAGAGATGAATCAACATAAAGGTGAATATATCATTTATTATGAGGCAAACTTCACAAGGCTTGCAAGATACGCCTTAGGTTTTTTATCAACAATGATAGAAAAATAGTTATATTCTTTAGTGGTTTAAAACCAAACCTTAAAAAGGATCTAGCTATATGAGGCTTTGGGAGTTATGAATAAGTTATTTTAAATTTTTCTCAAGTTAGATATGGAATTATTATAATGGTCCTATGGTTATGAAGATAAGAAGATAAGGATAAAGATTCAAGATGGTGGGTCAAATTACAAAGGAGGAAAGAGGATCCAACTACACACATGTCAAAAATGTGGGAAGAATAATCATGAGAATTGTATCAAAGGGATGGAGAAATGATTCAAGTTTAGGAGAGAATAACACCAAGCTCATGAATGTCAAAGAGATATAAGGAAGCTGAAAAAATGGTGGAGGAAATGAGGAAAACTCATAATGCCTCACCTACAGTTCAATGCTTCAACTGTATGAAGAAAGGGTATTATGAAAGATAGTTCACTAAAACTCGAGTCTTTGAGGGTAACCAATGTCATAAGTCACCAAAGATAAAGGAGCAAGGGAAATATTATTCCATCACTACTGCTTAATTAAAGAAATAAAATAAAGTAGTACAAGGTACACTTACTATTCACTCAAGAATGGAAACAGTTTTATTTTATTCTAGTTCTACAAATTCCTTTATATACTGCACGTTTTCTTGAGTTGTTGAATTGAGTCCCCAATACCTTTAAGTATAGATATATATAGAAACACCTTATGAAGAAATCATTACAATCCAAGTGTTGGACTCTTCTTCAGTTGGTGTTTGTAGGAAGATTCTTCCATTAGATCTTTTAATACTTACCTTGGTGGAATTCGATTCTATATTGGGAATAGATTGGATCTCATTATGTAGATAATACATCAACTATCAGGAAAAGGAAATATCTTTTCATATTCCAAATCATCTAATACTCCTCTACAAATACAAAGGAAGATCATGAATCTCCTTTGGAAAAACCTTCGGTGGGTGTTGATACCCTGTGGAGAAGTATACCTTTCTCAAATGGTTGAGTCAAAGGAACATATCAACTTGGTGGAAATGCCTATTGTTAGAGAATAAAATGATGTATTTCCCAAAGAGTTACCCAAAACTCCACTAGATAATGAGGTAAAGTTCTCAAGAGAGATCATACTCAGATCTACTCTTAACTCAAAATTATTCTACAAGATTATTCCAATTTAACTATAAGAGATAAAGAAGAAGTTGTAAGATAATTTAGAAAAAGGGTTCATACATCCTAGTGCATCACCTTGGGGTGCACCCGTGATCTTTGTCAAGAAGAAGGATGGATCAATATGGTTGTGTATCGATTACTAGGAGCTCAATAAGATCACTATAAATAAGAATTATCCCCTAATAAACATTGATGAGTTGTTCAATCAAATATGAGAAGATCAGTACTTCTCAAAGGTGGATCTTTATTCTGGATGTCATCAAATGAAGACAAAGAAGGAAAATATTCAGAAAAAATCCGTCCATACAAGTTATGGGAACTATAAATTCTAATTTATTCCATATAAACATACTACTTTTCCTTCATTATTCAAGGATTTTATGAATAGAGTATTTAGAGAATACCTCAAAAAATGGTAGTGTTTATTGATGATATTCTAATTTACTCCAAGAGAATAGAGGAACATGAAGAGAATATAAGGATAATGTTGGCGACGTTAAGGAAGGATAAAATTCATTCTATGTTCAGAAAGTGTGACTTTTGGTTTCAAGAAGTTTCATTCTCGGGGAATGTGATAACAAGTGAGGGAATTTCTGTGGACCCTTCAAAGACAATGGCAATTGAGGAATGACTCAGACCCACTAGTGTCACGAAAATCCATAGTTTTCTTGACTTGGATGGTACTATCAACATTTTTTGAGAACTTTATCATGACTATCTAGCCCACTAACTAAGTTAAAACATAAAGGGGTAAAGTATGTCTAGATGAAAGAATATGAGGATAGATTTAAGGGGCTCAAGAAGAGGGTATTCACTACACCTGTAATCACACTACCAACAAGTAGAGAAGGTTTTCTGATATAAAGTGATTCTTAAAAGAAATGATTGGGTTTTGTACTCATGTAGAATGATAAATTGATACCCTATACCTCATTATAGTAGAATATCCATGATAAGAACTACCCAATTCATGATCTAGATTTAGAAGCTATAATATTCTCTCTAAAGATTTGGCGTCATTATCTCTATGGTGAGTAGTGTCATATATATACTGATCATAAATTTTAAAGTATATATTCACACAGAAGGGGATAAACATGCGTCAAATGATATTTTTATATCTAATAAAGGACTATGATTTCCCTATTCACTACCACCCAAGAAAGGTGAACAAGGTATCCAATGCTCTTAGTAGAAATGAACCTGCTACTCTATTCATGATGTGGATTGAGAAAGAACCTATCTTCATGGATATTAAAAGGTTAGATCTGGAAGTCATAATAGTATGGAATACATCCTACCTTTCCCAAATTATTGCCCAAAAATCTATCCAAGATAAGTTCAAGGAGGCATAAGGGGGTAATCCAGAGCTATAGAATAAAGAGAAAGCATTAAAAGAAGGTAAACTACAGAAGTTTCATATCAATGATAATGGTGTGATTCGGTTTGGAACAAGGCTTTGTGTGCCTTCATCAGTTGAGATAAAAAAGGTGCTATTGGATAATACACATATCTGATCCTTCTCCATTAATCCTAGAATTACCAAGATGTATCACAATCATAGAGAAAACTTCTTGTAGGACAACATGAATAAGGAGATTTATGAGTACATCTCAAGGTGTTTGGTATGTTAGAATGTTAAAGAAAAATGAAAAAAGTACAAAGTGATGACACAACCATTGTCTATACCCACATATAAATGGGAGAATGTCACTATGGAATTTGTCACTGGTATCCTAGAAACATCCAAAGGAAATAATGTGATATGGGTTGTGGTGGATCGACTCACCAAGGCTACCCAATTTATCTCTATTTGGAAAGATTTATCATTTGAAGAAACTGCCAAGATATATGTGAATAAAGTGGTGAGGCAACATGGGGTACCACTTTTGATCATCCTGATCATGATACAAGGTTCACCTCTAAATTTTGGAGAATTATTCAATATGTTTTTAGTACTAAATTGAATGTCAATATGATCTATAACCTCAAACTGATGGATGATTTGAAAGGGTTATTCAGATGCTCAAGGAAATTCTAAGAGCCTAATCAATTGAATTTAAAGGATGATGGTGTCATCATCTCCCACTAGTTGAGATCTCATATAACAATAACTTCCACTTGAGTATTCAAATTGATCCATTTAAATCTCTATATGGGTGGCTATGTAGAAATTTAACCTGTTAGGATGAAGTTGGGGAATGAAAGATACTTGGATCAGATCTTTTACAAGAGATGACAGAGAAGGTTCATTCCATCCAAAAAAATATAAAATCTTCTTATAGTCGATAAAATAGCTAGGTTGATAATCATTGAAGGGACTTGGTGTTCGATTTTGGAGAAAAATTATTCCTTCGAATATCACCAAGGAAGAGATTCATGCAGTTTAGAAAGAAAGGTAAGACTGTCCCAAGATACGTTGGCCTCTTTAAGAAACTTGATTGTAGATAAGTAGTGTCCTATCATATTTAACTTCCACCAAGTATGGATCAAGTTCATTATGCATTCCACATATCACTTATGAGGAAGTATATACCAGATCCCTCAAATGTACTAAATTCAGAGGGGGTATAACTTAAAAATGAACTCCCATATGAAGATCATTTGGTAAAGATATTGGATTATAGAGAATTTTTTTTTATGAAAAATGATATCTCACCTTATCAAAGTGTTGTCGAGGAACCATATGTAACACCCCAAAATTCTAAAGTATAACTTTGTATTAAATAGTGTGTATGAAACACATCACCAAGAACACAAGGGAATATAATATCCTGAGACTCTATTATATATTTACTATTTTAAATAAATTCAATACATGATATATATTTTAATGCACACAACATCAAGTTAGCTTGCATCACATGCAAGGGAGACCTTCCTCGATAGCTTTCGTTACACGCAAGATCGAGATTCACCAAATAATAATGCATTATTAAAATATTATTATTTAATATAATATGATATAACCTAGATATTATGTTAGAGGTTATGAATAATATTAACGAGCTTATAAAAAATTATGGATTATATAAATATAAAATTAATTCACGGCTTACCAATTAATGAGAAATGAAAATAAGAACCAATTAGATATAAAAAAAATATTTTTATTTTTATGTTTCCGAAAGAGTTTTATTTTAATAAAAATTATTAATTAAAATTATTGAATGATTTAACTGAAATATATATGTTATGTATTAAATAAAATATTTTTTATATTTATTAATTAGGTTTTATTAGAATAATATAAGAAAAACCTAATTTTACATATAAAAACCTATATTTTTATAAAGGTAATTTTACTTCCTTTTAATGGAGAACCCATTTTAAATCTGATTTTTGATAGTTTAATAAATTTAAAATATAAATATAAATTTTATATTTTAAATTGAAACATAATAATTAGGTTAGGGTGAATTTTTGATATTTTTTGGAAATATATCAATTTTTTATAGAATAGTTAAAAATATTGAATTTAGTTCAAAACTTTTTTTTCATCTAATTTATTTATATGGTTAAATTATATTTTTAATTGGTTTTAAAGTTTAATTACATGATATTTTTATCAATTAATCAAATTTATGTTATTTTAATTATTTTCACTTTGAAATTGACTATAAAAGCATAAAAAACTTTTGGATATTTTTACTTTAAAAACTCATATTTTCGTCCCGTCCATGAGAATAAATTTAAATTAATTTATGCCACTTATGTGTTTGGGATTTGGAAAAATGGATTAAATATTTTGAATCATAATAATTTAAAATTTATTATAAGACTAACTTTGTTTTTGACCAAAAATATTAGTGAAAGTGATTAAAATTAATTACAATGAAGAAGGTAAAATTAAGCTTAATATGGGACTAAACCTTAACCTTAAGGATCAAAACAAACTATAAACCTATAAAAGAGATATCAGATTTCCATATATCTACCCTATACTCTCTTTTATATAATTGGTTCCATTATTAAATCCACTTGGAATATGAAAAATGTGGGAAGAATTATTTTTTCAAAATATTAGAAAAGTGCAACTCCTCCTCCACTATAAAAGGCCACCATTTCTCACCATTAATCACACTTATAAAACCACTTAGGTTCATCAAATATCTACCCAAATTGATTTTAAAAATCCATCCCATATAACTTGAAGCCTCACTTTGGTAAGAAATACTTCCAAGGAAGCCCTTTGGTATAACCCAAAAGGAGTTACCTGATTTTTAAGGTAACACTTTCCAACAATCTCTTTTATTTCATTTACTTTTATAGCACCTAAAATATTATAATTACATGTTAATATAATAAAACCAGTATCATAAATATACTGAGATGTTTTTATATTATGTCTTTTACCTACACATACACACAATTCCATTTAATGGGTAATAAACATACCATTTCTGTGTAAGATGAACTACTGCCTCATGAAACGATGATTGTTCAATTTTCCTTTACCAACTCTCATAGTGGCCATAAATATGGAAAATATATTTATATATGATATATATGATATTTATTATGTATTTAATCTTATGTAATTATTTTACAACACATAGCCTTATACTTTACATTTTTCATTAATAAGATAACATCGTTTGAGGAAGTGTGGACTACCGCCCCCTCAAAGCAATATGATTCATTCACAGGATATGTTGAATGTATAAAAGATGGTTTTAATTAAACATATGAGACATAAAAATATTATATTTTATATTAATGAAATAATTACCTTTATATATATCATTTTATTTATTACCTTTTAACACACAAAGTGGTAACGTTGTTTGTGGACTTGTGGATTACCGCCTCCTCTACATGATGTGATTCCTTTTACATCACAAGAATTATATATATAAGTATATATGATTAAATAATATATTTTTTATTATATAATTATATTTCATGAAATATATAGTATTACTTATCTTCTTTCCATAATGATCATTGAAAAATCGAAACGTTACTCATGTGTACGTACAACCGACCATCTCTATGAGTGTAACATTGGTTAATTTTTTATAACCATATTAAATTATTTGTTTTAAAAGTATAATTGATATATAAATATTATAATTATGTTATAATTATTATTCTTTAGATGTTATATAATGACCCCTTTGACCATAATTGACTTACCAAAGTTGTTTTCGACAAAGAAACTAAATTTGTTCTAAACACCCGGCATAAATAGAATTGTTTAAGTAGCTATATACAACATGATAATAAGTGAAATAATAGTTTTTATAAACATGAAAAATGTTCTAAAAAAGTAAATAATTAACATAATTTTATTATATTGGAAGTTAAATGATTTTCACCTGAAAGGAAAGGCATGGTAAAATATTTTTATCTCACTTTTTAATTCTATGTGATAAATGTCAGGTTCACTACTTATTTATTTTGTGAAGTGAATATACTTCCCATTTTTATATATTATTTCATGAATAAATTTATCTTCATTGTATTTAAAACTTTCATTTAATATTATTCCTTTATGACATTTATGATTAAAAATGTTTCAAAGTGGTATGTGACACTTTGGAATGTTTAAAGATTATTTTCCTCAACAATAACTTTAAAAAACTTTCAATGGTATTTCCATTTGAGGAAATAATATAATTTTTTTTTCATTAAAACATTTAATTTTACTATCCTCTATTTATTCATGACCTCTTTCAAGTATTTTTACCATTTCCCACTCTTTGGTTATCAAGGTGTTTTAGAAG
The DNA here is from genome assembly GCA_963277665.1 of Viscum album. NCBI lineage: Eukaryota > Viridiplantae > Streptophyta > Magnoliopsida > Santalales > Viscaceae > Viscum > Viscum album. Next base: position 1,480,704,286 of record OY728136.1, read on the forward strand.
ATGTTTTTAAGAAAACCCAACTTCATTTCTCTATTTATTCAAAGAACCCGTTTTCTTCTAAAAAACCATGTTTTAATAAAATGTTTTCAAAAATGTTTTTAAAATGATTTGGTAAAGGCATGTTTTACCCTTTTTTCATTTTACCAGTGTTTTAAATGTAATCTTATTATCACTTTCCGAACAAGACATTTTTCTAACATTTTTACCGTGAAAAAGGAATGTTCTTTTACAGTATGTACAGATTTACCCACCTTCATACCATTGAAGCTTAATTTTCATATTTAAAAGTTTAATTTTTAAATAAAATGTGTTTAAAAGTGATTTTAAAAGAAAATGTTTTTTCAAAACAAAAGAATATTTTCCTCAATAATGGTTTTAAAGATATTTTTATAGTATTTTTATTAATCAATAAAAAAACCCTTCATTTTTACTCAAATTGGGTTATGTTGTATTGATAACATAGTTATTATTCTCCTAGATGGTTTATGATTGATTTTACCAAGGATAATATTCACATTTACTTCCTTGATTCCTTTTAATTCCCTTGTAATTTTCAATTTATTATAATCATTAGACATTTAATTTACCCTAAATTATCCATTTTATTTATCATAGATATTACTATTTCCTAAACCATATAGCATTTTATATACGGTTTATACATTGAAAGTTATTTTATTAACTAAGTAATTATCTATAAATCCATATCTTTAATTCAATATAGATATTTGATAATGTATATTGTTTATTAATTAAATTGATTAATCAATATAATGAATGCTTTGGACATGTAATGGTGGGTGGAGCCTGACCTTCATATAACTCCTTGATGCATCGATAGGTTATCATGATATGAATAAGTTTTATAAATTAAATAGGTTTTTATATTTTGTTTTAAAATGTCTGAAGGATGGATCTTGATAATAGTAGTTTTCATGTGTCTGAGACATGATTTCCAATAGTTAAGAATTTCCTTCATTTTGATTCATTATTTATTATCCATGAGATTTTCATGTGATAAAATTTATTGGTGAATTTCATTCTCAGTTTATTGATTAAATGACATGTGTTTTTAGTTTCTTACCATGAAATATTTATTTTTCCTTATCCAGTTATTTGAATGGCATGAGTTTCTATTTATTACCTTTCCATATTATTATGCACTTCATTATCAATTTATTGATTATATGGTATGTGTGTTATATTATTTACCATGCCATAATTATTATTCTCATTGATTAAATATTTATTCTACTATATTTTTTTGTTACTGAGCATTTGAGCTCACCATTATTATGTTTATTCACCCTTGAATACAAGAAGTATACTATGGAATATATGTATGGATTTACTATATAGAATAAAGTTATCCTTAAAGTTGTTTATTTAGAAAGGATATTTTGTTCTATTTTGTAATCAGTGTATTCTTTTGTCATTTTTTATCTAGTTTACTAAGAATAATAAACTCTCAGTCTTTTAGTATTTGATTCCTTATAATCATGCCAATGTAATAACAGTAGAAATCAGCTTCAGGCTATCTGGGGTCAGGTCGCTACACTATAAGTATGAATAGGTGCTTTGGAACTAGATGAAATAATAAAACAGAAGTAACCTCACCTATTCTCAACTAAGAATATGAGTTGAAATTTCAGGGATGAAATTTATAAAGGGGGAAGGATGTAACAATCCAGTGTTTTATGTAAAAAAAATTCCTGAATGAATGTGTGTTATATTATATTATACACATAAAAAATACAGAGAAACCAATAGAATCTTTGTTTCATTACTAAATACTGTTAAATTAATCAACAATGAAACAGATTAAAACTCCAAAGATTACAACTTTATAACAAATATAAAATAGTAAATCTAAAATGAGTAAATATGGATCGCCCTAATCTACTAGAATCATCACCCCCATTTGAAACACTATAAAGAAGAAGAAAAATACTAGTAAACCAAGAAAAATTATAGAAATATAGAACCTCGAGAGGAATTGAGTTGAATATTGATTGAAATAATAGAGTTGTATATTTAGGAAGCAATGTGACCATTGGAATAATAATGTGACCATTGGAAATAGTATTCTGACTATTGGGAATAATAACCTGACCATTGAAATGATAATTTTACATTAAATAATAAATTTTAATAAAATAATACTTATCATAATTAATTTATGTAAATATAAATTTTATAATTCTAAAAAAATAAATTCCATGATTAAGAAACAAAAAAAAAATTCAAGTACATTTTTAGTAAACTGTATTTTAAAGTATTTTTTAAAAAACATTATTTTTATATTAAAACATAAAATTACCTATTTTAGAAATTTATTTTGATAAAATGAAAATCAATTTTTTAATTCAGAATTTCAAAATTATCCAAGGGTGATTTTTGGAAATTTTCTAAAATACTTCAATTTTTAGGTGAATAGTAAAAAAACAGTTGTTCACATAACCTTTGTAACTCAAATTATATCATTAAATATGTAATAATGAAATAATACTTGATAGAACTTTAGGTTTGACCATTTTATATTTAATTTCATAACTAGTTCATTAAAATATAATAAACTCAATTTCCAAACATAAAAAGAAATTTCGAAAACCTAAAGTTAGAAGAGATTCCTTAAAATAACATTTTTTATTTATTTCCACTTTACTTTTTAATAAACTAATGAATTCAAATTATAAATGGGATTGAAAGTCTTAAAATCATATATTATATTAATATATGATTTATAATATAAAAATTTTATTATTAAAAGTTTTACCTTTGATATATTATTTTATTCTAAAATACCCCTCTCTTAAAGTATAAATACCCCCACCCATTTTTGGTTGTAAATAAATAATTAAACTTACAAATAATGGTTTATAAAAACATAAAAATAGAGTTTTTTTTCATCAAGGAAAAAAAAATTAGAAGAAAAAAATAAACTTCTGTATGGGTGGTGAAAGAAATTCCGGCCTCTCTCTACATGAAGTACATCTTTCCCATAACATGAAGAATGGAGATGAAGGTAATAAAGTCAATGCTCATGACGAGCAAGTAATTTAGAGAGATCTTAAGGCCCGATGCATTATATGTGTAGAAATGGATCATGTCCCCGCCGGCTCCAATAGTGGCATCCCCTTCCCCACCCGCCTCCCTCCTCCTCCTCATGTTGGTAGCCACTGCTGCACTTCCCCTAGGAGGATCCATTCCACCCAATGTTGTGTTTACCCACGAACTTCTCTAGATAGGGGACTTCTCCCTCCCCGTGGAAAACCACTCCTACTACCAATTAAAAAGACCAATATCTACCCAAATATTACCTATTAAGCCTCTTATAATCCATAGGGACATCCTGTAGAAATCAAAATCCAATCACCAAGGAGTTATAATTTCATACTAGAGAAGCTACATTAAGGAGAGAGTAGGTATCTATTAACTCTACCCTCCTTTCCTCTTCTCTTTCTTATTTTTACCATCTTCCTTTGAAAAATATATACTAAAAAATTGATTATAAAATAATTTAACATTATATTAATGATGTTAACCTACTTTAATTATAATATTTATGAAAAATATAAATGTCATACTTCCCTTTCCCGCCCTTTCAACAACGTCCCGTTAAAAGTCAGTTAACCACCTATAAAGACATTTCCAAAAAAATTATTATAACAAAATTCATGGATGTAGAGTATGAATTATATATAATATATAAATATTTAATTACATTTATTCTATGCTTCTATAATTAATTATACTAATTTATTATTTATATTTAACCAAATATAGAAATAGAAACAAAATGATAAACTTTTAAGAAAAACATGATATCAAAATGCTTGAATTTCATCAAAAAAATTAAGGAATATAATCCAATGATTATAACTGATAAATATTTGTATAAATGACTATAATTATCTTTTAGATCAGTGTTTTAATAAAAATAACTTTATTATTTAGGAGGCACAAAAGCAAAAAATTAAGTGGGAATTAAGGTAAGGTTATCCTCAAACCCAATTCATTTATTTAGGTTATTCTCTCTTCCATGATATGAATGTTCATATTATGTTCTTGAAATTTCCATTACCTTTTACTTCAAATATATACATGTTCCTAATAATAATAATGATGTATTATGTACATGTAAGATTTCCCTTATTAATTTGGGTACCAAAAATTTTATTCATGAATGTATTCTTTATGAAATATTTATGAAACCCATTTTCTTAATTGGGTTTACTTCATGACTTTGATTGATATATGTTCTATATGGAATGAATGATTATGTAAATTTTATGATGTGATATTTGGGCCCCAAATTATATATCCCACCAATGCATTGGGTAATACAAATGTCTCTCATGAGATAATATGAAATATGCATAAACATGATGATATCTTTGTTCACAATGATGGTGTTATGGTAATGCACATATGTTATGTGTGAAAATGATGCTATCTTTGTTCACAACTATGTGGGTTATTTGACCACTAAGACATGATGTTTCATTTTTATGAATTTCCACATTCTATGCCTTTATATAATTCTTTCTATCATAACTATGATGATGATTCTATTTTTATGTTATGCTGATGATGATTATTCTCACCCATGTTATATTGATTCATGTTCTTATTTATGCTCTAACTGGGATTTTATCTCACCCATTTCATTGATGTATATCATAAGGTGATTACTTATTGTAAGGACAACTCATGGGCTACTAAGAAGCTAGAGAATAATTAATTAATTAATGTTTATGTTTTATTATGTAAAAGTTATGTATAATCCAAATTTTCCCAAGATAATAAACTATTTGATCCTAGATTTGTAATGCTATGATGTTATTTATTTTTAAAATGATAAAATAATTATGTAAGAGAAATTAGTGTCCCTATACTATTCAGGCCACTATTGAGTACCCAGATAGACTTCATGGATGTATTCAGGGGTTGAGGAATACACCCACGGTACAACACTTGATTTTGTTGTTTCTTAGGTGTAGGGGAGCACAAGACCGAGCTATGATCGTGATGCTAGATGTGTATAGTTATTTTTTATATTTTTTATATTTGTATAAATTTAGTGTACTAGATTCCTATTTCTATGTATTGCCTACATTTTTTATAGAGACATGACATGATCATAAAATTTTATACAACACTTCTTTTGGATATATTATTATTACAATCTTCAGGATGACATCTTTTGTCTTAATTTATATTATACTTACACTTATATATTCAATTCTGATACCACTTCATTACTATAAAAATGAAAGGTATAGTCTCCCTACTGTACCACTTTAGACACGCACTACTAGTCGATAACCTCTAGATTACAGGTAGGAACACTTGAGTCCATGTGATGCATCAGCTTGAGGAACCATTCTATGGCACCTAGGTTGGGATGTTATAGCCCAATCCTTGTTCAAGTTGTATTTGTTCTCAATAATAATGGTTTTCAATGAAATATAAATATTTAATTAATTTAAATTAGTTTAAGAAGTTTTAATAATCTGCTGTAAATATTTTTTGCTGAAGTTCCCAAGTTTGATAACAAAGTTGATACAATTTAGATGAATAAAGAAATAACACAGTTTCTAAAGTCTTATTATCTTAAGGAATTTCTTTTAAAGTCTTTGAGTTTATATATGATTATTGGTGAGATTTTATTCATGTATCAAACATGTGTTGTTTAGAGAAAAAAGTTTTTTATCAACATTATAAATTTTGTTGAAGCTTCTTTTAGGAATTCTGTTAAGAATTCTATAATTCTGAAAAAATAGAGAAGGATGAGATGAATAGACAGAGAAGGTAATAGATGAAAGAATTTTGAGAAGAATAAATTAATAGCTTTTACTTAATGAGTTTCAAATAATAAAGTTACTAGGTGGATAAAGTGGTGAAAAATAGATAGATAAAGGGAGATCATCGAACCGAGGCTATCAAACTAAATTTTCTGAGTTAATACTATATTGTGTAAAGTCGTAAAGCTGAATGGATGAATATAGTGAATATGATTGGATGAAGTATATTGGATAAAGAGTAATGAATGAAGGTTTACAAACTATTCCATTGGATGGATTCTCCATTGGAAAAACTTTATAAGGACATCTACCATTTTCCATTAGATGAGCAAAGTGAAAAATTAAATCAGACAAAGGAAAGTTTAGGATAAATGTTTGGATAATCATATTCAAAAGATTTATTGGATAGAGAATTATTAGAGAAACTATATCATAAGTTTCTAGGTTAATATTTCTTCATTTATAAAATATAACAATGAATTATAGCTATGATTCAAGCCAAAATTTTGGAAGAAAATAAAATTCTCTAAAAAGAGAGTTCAATCTGATTGAGTTCAAAGTGAGATTGAGGAGTATCCATGCATTGTTAGAATCATGAATATATTAAGTTGAATAGAAACTCAATGAACATATGTTTCCTAAAATTTATGAAAACTAATTGGATAAATTAAGAATTGTACAAAGCCCATTTGACAGACTTTTAAAAAGATTGAGAAATGAAGTGAAGAAGTTGCAATGAATGAAACAAGAAAGATATTACGATGAAATTTTTTAGATTATTTGAATTTTTTTTTCTAATAATGTTAGAGGAAACAAATGAAGATCATTGGAAAAAAGTTTCCAAATAGTTGGATCGGATAAAATATTCCACATAAAATTTTCAGATAGATGTTTTTGAGTGGAGATTCATTGGACTGAATTTTATGAGCAGTGGCCTTAGATGGATGATTCCAAGATAAAGTTTCAAACATAAGTTTCTACAGGTCATCATCAGACAAATTTTTATGTGCGATGTTTAACAGAAATAATTTTCCATAAAATTTTATTATACAATATTTTTTTACATTTTCAAATACTTTCAAAAAACATTGGTTTAAAGAATATTTAATTAGATAAAGAATTAAAAATACATCATACTTGATTTTAAAAAGTCATATGAAAATGTTCTACAAAGTCACCATACAAAAGAAGAAGATTAGATCTCTGAGTTTCCAATAAAAATTGGAAAACTAACAAACATTTGTGAAGCCAAAAGATAGAATAATAAACCATATGAAATTATGATGATTATAATTTCATAGGGAAGATCAATCATAGTTTTAGAAGATAAGGAAATGGATGAAGGTAGATTAAAAATTTATCGGTTAGAGGAAGAATCTTGTGAAAATATTTCAAAATGTTCTTATGAATTTGTGAAGGAACACCGGAAAAATTTCACCAGAAGAAATATGTGTTATAAATTTGAACCAATTTTTTTTCAAAGGACTTTATAAAGTTTTTGTAAAGATATTAATTATGTTAATTTTTATTTAAAAATTAAAAATGTATGTAATCATGAAGGAAGTTTATGATTCTATATAATTTAAGTAAATTTATGGAATTTTTTTAACATCTTAAATATTCCAAATTATTTTAAGTATTTTAGTGGAATTGAATTGATTAAGAAGTTATAAATTCAAGTATGAGTTGGGCGGGAAAAGATATTTGAGTTCCCATTCTTTTCTAAAGAATATTTTGTATATAAATGGGTGATAGACCCATACAAAAATGTGTGGAAAATTTTTTCACATGTGAATGAGATGAATTACTGAAGAATTTTCACCATAATAATGTCCCAAACAAAAATCTTGAGAGTTATTCTCATTTGGATTAAAGAATCGAAAGAATAAGTATCAAATGAAATAGGGGTAACAGAAGGAGTGGAAGAACCAGATTTAACATTGAAGTTCTATATACTAGAAATATAGAAGAAATAATATATGAAAATATATCTAGATATGTAAAAACCATTAGATATACATATAATAGGAAAAAAATGTACCATATGATTATATAAAAGGAGAAGAAGAAGGTTACTACAAACCAATATCGAATTAATTTCATCTAACGAACAAGAACAAATAGAATAATTAGAAAAACAAAGTTTTGGATAAAGGAATAAGAAAGAAAGCATAAATTTCAATTTTTTTCTATAATGAAGAAGGGAGATGTGTTGAATAGTCGCTGGATAGATATCACTAGATGAAAACTTCCAGAAAAATAGGAACAGATGTATATGATTAGACATAGGACCAGATGGATTGATTATGGATGGAAGAAGAATAAGGAAGTTACTTTCCCACTACTTTTAAATTAAAAAAATAAGAATATGTAAGTGAAGGAAAAAAGAAACATCATAACATACAATTTAAGTCTCAATAGGTAGAAGTATTTATTTTTTTTACAAAGTAACTTAAGGAAGTTGGAGACTATCATCAAAGAAAGTATAAAGAACTAGTGAGGAGTTTGAAAGTTGGAAAAGGTCATAACCAGTCTAAGAAATAAATACTATTTCCATCCACACTCTTAAAGTTTAGGGATCCACACTTGGAAAATAATTGTTTTGTTACTACACTAATATATTTGGTATCTCATATTATAGTGTAGAATTTTTGTTCTGGTCATCACCATAAACAAAAAGGAGTAGATACTCTTATTAAGTAATGAACAATGAAATAATATCATATTCCATATTTACTTACTTTTATATGATTAGAAAATAAGAATAATATAATTGATAATTTAAAATGTCCAAGAGATAAATGGATAAAATGTTATAAAAGGTTAAAAAACTTCCCAACACAGATTCACCCAATTAATTTTGAGAATATCCCAAAGTGGTCCTTTTAATTGGTATCAAAGGTAAGGATACCCTATAATGGATTATCTACATTGAAATTATTATCATTTCAAGATTTTATCTTCCTTCTTATATTTACAGTGATGTGTAATTTTGGTGAAGATTCAGTTAACTCATAGAAGAATTTGATTTCTACCAAGACCACGATGAATAAAAAAAAGAGAAAATAAAGAAGATGAAGTTACCCATCTTATCTAAATAAGAGGAAGTTTCAGATTCTCCATTCCTTGATAAAAATCAAGATATACCAGGATTGGAAAGTGAAGAATCGATGAATAATGTTTCCACTAAGGAGAAAGAATTTTTTTAATCCTAAGTAAATCATGTATGTTAAGTGATCATGAGGCCTATATAATTATTATACAAACTGTCCTCAAGAAAGAGATCTTTTAATAAGTGGTGATGACAAATAACATGAAACTTCTCAGGATATATCAATTAGTATATTAGTATATATTGTACACTGCATTACCAATAAAATAGTCTCCCTTGTTTTTGTATTTTCACAAAATATATAGGAGGAGATCACTTAATTGGAAGAATAAGTTGATAGCAAGGAACAAGAGTTGCAAGAAATGTTTTAGAATGTTTAAATCTCTCTTAATAGGTTTAATCCTTTGAAAAAAAGGTGGATCTTGAAATAAGATCCTTATAATGTCTCAGATAAGTTTAAGAAAATGATGGAGTCAAAAATACTCTATAATAAATGATCCATGCACTTGAAGAAAAGATTAAAAATATAATTGAGGTCAAGGATTTACAATTGCAAGTAAAATAAAATAAAATAAAGGAACTTGAATCTTTGTTACAAAAAAATGTTAAGTTAAATGATTAGGAATTTAAATTAATAAATAAATTTTGTGGTGAGAAGGTGTTTATGATTTACGATGATAAAATTCCCTCAATAATAGATTTTGAGAATTGGAAGTTTAGTTAGCCAATTTTTGGGAGACACATATTGATAATTCAAAAAAGAATTAAATTGTTTTTATTGTTTCAGAATTCTCATTGGAGGATTCTAAAGTTGAAATAACTCTAACATGTGATAATAAGATCAAGACTTCATTCAATTATCTTTCTCAATAAACTGTGAAGAAAGAGGTAGCATCTACACCATCTTATAATAATGTTTCTAAATATGTTTTTAGGAATAGTGTACGATGGAAAACAAAATAGGAAAAAGTATGGATGAATAAATATGATATAAAACCTACCACCATGACTATGGTGGATAGGAAAAATAATGTGGAATCTGGTTCCCCGTGATGATCCCAACAAGTTATAAAGAAGAACCAAAAGCATCATGAATAAAATATTGTAAAGTCGTGGTTTGTGGGTTAATGTTGGTGCCGGAATAGATTCAAAATTTTTGCATTATATTATTGTTATAATCCTCTAATTTTTTAATAAAAAAGAAATATCATGCTAAGGGGGAGAAATCTAGAGAATAATATGCAACATCCATAGTGTATAAAAAATATGATAACTTCCAATGCTATTGGAGAGTTTGAAAATACCAGTTATGTTAGAAAATGTTATGGTTATAAAAATGATGCTTGGTACTCCTAATATATATCAAAAGTTGATAATAAAATAAGACTACATAATTTGGTTAATGAAGAATAATTATCCATGGTAAGTATGATGAAAAACGTTATTAACAAAAATTCTCCCAAGAATATTTCAGGTAATTAAATTTATAAGTCCTTGGATTCCAATTCCAAGAAGTTAAAGAAAAGTACTACATAAAAAATTTCTAATAAGAAGATTGACACTCAGAAGAAACCATGTAGAAAATCCAAAATTACTACCAATATTTCTAATAATATTTTATTAATATGTTTAGAAGATTTATAAAGAATGAATAATATAGAAGATGCACAATATACGGCCAATGAAAAAGGAAAAGAAAAACTTCCACATAGAGAAGTATAATTTCTTCGTATGAGGTGAAAATTGGATGGATATGCACATAAATATTTTTCTATAATAATTCCAACAAAAAAAATTCTTAAAGAAAATGAATGTTTCACCAGGTGATAAAATTTTTATAAAATATATTTAGAAAATAAAGTTCACATACAAATAGATTTAAGTAGTGATAAGACCCACACAACCGCAATTAGAATTGAAGTAAATATGTGAATGCTTGAAGAAAGGAGGGAACATTGAAACTTGGTTGTGAAAATCATCTTAACTTTTCTGTTCACATTAAGAAGCAAGGAATATCCACCTTATTCTATTTAACTTTATGAATTATTTTTTCTATTTCAAAATAGGGAATTGAAGGTGAGTCAATAACTCAAGGGGAGAACCCGATTTGGAAGAATGACTACCAAATTTTTTTTTCCAAGTTAAAAAATATTCCATCCTTGATTGTTTCCTAAGTTGGCTCATTAGCAAACTTAAGAGGATTATACTTGATGAATTTGAAGTGGTTTCTATGAATAACAGATGGAAATTGAAGAACATTCCCTTTGCATTTGATCTTACATTATAAATTTAAAAGGAAGATATTATAGAAATATTTTCTATGGTGAAGATATAGAGGCTGCCAAAATTTGTTTAGCCACATAAGAAAGATACTTTTTGGTGATTTTTAGGATAAAATTTTCAAAGAATATATTTTGAATAGATTAATCATTATGAAGATCATAAGAAAAGTATCATTAAGGGTGATATATTTGGATAATGTTAAAGAAGCTACCATAATCATTATATCATACAGATATGATTATTCTATAAATTTTTCAAAGTCCATTCCATTAGAAAGGTACACATTTCTTAATCTCCCATCCTTGTTCATTAAAAATAAAAAAATTAACATAAAGGGGGATTAATTGAATCAATCAATAAAATAAGTAAATTGTAAGTTTTAAAATGTTCTAAGGATATTTATTCTATTTGTTTCAATTGAATGTTTTAAATATTTCTATTAAAGTGAGTATAGAAGTTTTAGGTCGAATTTTATTAAAAATGTTTCAAATATCATTTGGTTTCTTTAACTTGGAATAAAAATAGATAAACCTTAAATAAAACTTTAAGAGTTCTCATTCCATGAGGTATCATTTTCAGTTAGTAAAGGAATTTTTTTTCTCAAAATAAAATTCTCTTATTTTCTACACTGATAATGGATGATATAGATTTAGATTAAGACAATGGATGTTACTTTTCTTAATTATGAACTGATACCATTTTCCCATGGAATTTTTATTTATTATCAATAAGGGGAGATAAATTGAAATGAAAGAAACTTTGGAATAAAAATAAAGGAGAAAAAGTTTGAGTAGAAGGAGAAGAAATATTCAAATATTGACACATTCATTTGGAAAGTACTTTTAAGGTATTGCTAAAAAATAAAAAGGAATATATTGAAGAACCCACTCCATGTTTGAGTTGTTATTTTTATCAATAATATTGGTTCTTAATGTTTTTAAATTAAATTAAAATATTTTATTGATGTTAATATGTTGAAGAAGTTATAAGTAGATGATGGAAATAAGTTCGGATGAACTTACCAAGCTTGATAAAAAAAGTTGATACAACTTGGATGGATAAAAAAATAAAATAGTTTCCAAAGTCTTATTATCATAATGAAGTTGTTTTTAGAACATGGAGTTTACTTATGATAATTGGAGAGTTTTTATTCATGTCCAAAACATGTATTGTTTAGAGAAGCATATTTTTTTTCAACATTTAAAAGTTAATTTTCTAAAGGAGTTTCCTTTAGAAGTTTCCAAATCCAAATGTAGGGAAAGATGACATAAATGGATGGAGAAGAAAATAAACAAAAGGAAGTTTGTAAAGACCGAACATACATAGTTTCCTTAAGAATTTACAGAGCATAATACTACCAAATAGAGAATGCACTAATAAATGGATATATATAAAGGGATATTTTTGGATTGAGGATATATTATTATGGTTTCTGAGTTAATACTATGCTGTATAAAGTTGTGAAGGAAAATGGATAGAGATGGTGAAGTTGATCAAATTAAGTTAATCTGACAAAAGGAATAGGATAGAGGTTTCCAAATTATTCCATTAGATGGAGTCTCCACTAGAAAAAATTTCCAAAGAAATCTAACATTGTATATCAGATGGAATAAGATGAAAATCTCAATTAGATGAAGTAAAGTTTGGGAAAAATGTTTGACCAATTATATTCAAAATCTATATCATATAGATAACGATCAAATAAAATTTATCATACATTTCTTAGTCAAAATTTCTTCATCGATCACATATCACAATGGATTATAGCATTGATTCAATACAAAGTTTTGAAAGATGATAAAATTATATGAAAAAAGAGTTCAATTTTATTACTTTAAAAAGGATATTGAGGAGAATCTATGTAGTGTTTAAATATTTAATAAATTAAGTTTTAAAGAAACTTAATAGAAATATGTTCCCTGTACTTTTTAAAGTTTGTATTGGAGTATAAAAAGTCCATCAGATGGACTTGTTCATATAATAATATATAAAGTGAAGAAATTTAAATGAATGAAATAAGTAAGAGTTATTGATGAAGATTTATAAATTATTAGACATTTTTTTCTTAAAACATTTTGAGGAAACAAATTTAGATTATCAAAAAGAAGTTTATAAATAGTTTTATCAGATATATTATTCCATATGAATTTATCAGATAGTGGTTTTTGAGTGATGATTCATCAGACTAAAGTTTCTGAGTAGTTGCATTAGATAGACTATTCAGAGATAAAGTTCCAAAATAATTTTCTGCATGAAATCTTCAGATAGAGGTTTTTATGTGATGATCATCAGACAAAAGTCTCCATGAGAGTTTATTAGATAATGGTTACTGAGGATTATAAAAAATTTCAATAGATAGAGGTTTATGGATCATTTTGTTCGAGAATGTAATACAAAACATCATACTGGGTATTATAAATTTAGTAGACAAAGTTTAATGAATTACCTATATAGAATAAGTAGAGAAGATCTCTGAGGGTATAATAGATGAAGGAAAACTAAAAAAATTCTATGAATCCATAAAATGGAAGAAGAAACCTTATGAAATTATACTAAATATAATTTCAAATGGAATACATTTCATAGGTTTATAAGATAAGAAAACAATATAAGTTAACCAAACATGTCATCAGTTTGAGGAATAATCTATAGAAAATATTTTGATTTGTTCTTATGAAGTTGTGAAGGAACATCAGATAATGTTTCACTGGAAATAATTATAGTTAAGTTAATGAAATTTAAAGAATTTTGTTAACATATTGAATATACTAGAATGAATAATGTGTTCCAGTGAAATTTAAGTGATAATGAAGCTTGAAATTTAAGTTTGATCTTAGTAGGAAAAGATATTTGAGTTATCATGCTTTCCCATAAAATCTCATATATATAAAGGGTTGATGGAGTTATATGAATGTGTGTAAAAAAATTTACATATTAAGGAGCTAAATTGAAAAATAATTTTCACCATAACAAAGTCCTAATAAAAAATCATGAGATCTGTTCTCATTTGGTTCAAATCATCAAAATAATAAGTACTATATAGAATAGGGGTGATAGACATATCTAAAGCACTCGATGTAACATTAATGTTCCTGATAAAGGAGATAAGGAAGAAAAAATTGTGTCATGACCTAACATACTGGGACCACCTAGTTGTCAATAGGCCAAGTGAGACACCCAAATCCTAATTCAAATTTTCTAGGGGCTGGTGATAAGTATTGAGTATTAATATCTCACATATGGGAGGCCTTATCCTAAGTACCTATATTCATAAACACATCTCCATACACCCATAAAATGATAAAATGTAATAAAAAATGATACCATAATGGTTGAATAAAATATATCCCATGTCAGAGTACAAAGAAAGTAATTGAAATCATAAAGGTCTAAATAAAAGCCTTATAAAATTGATAAAAGAGTCCAATTTACTAAAAAGGAAGAGACATATATTTTAGCACCCTCGGTTTCAAGTAAGTAACCCTTTATTTATGATTTTTATGTATGAAAAGTATACAGGTGAAATTTGGGAGTGTTTTGAAAATTTTGGAGTGTTTTTGGGCCTTTTCTATAGGTGTACGATTGGTGCATGGTTTGGGAAAACCATGAAACACCTATAAAAAACTATGAACAATAATATAGGGTTTGTGCATGGTTTGGTTAGTTGTTTTATTATTAAAGGGAAAATTGTCCCCCACATGTATTGAATCCCTTATACATTTATCGCCAACCTTTGGAATCTTATGGATATCACTTAAGGCCAAGTAACACTCCTCCACCTTCTCAATCCAATGAGGAGAAGGAGGGAAGTTGCAACTATCAAATGAAGCACTTGGTATGAACCAAGGTATGTCTAGATCACTATGCTCTGCCTAGTCTTAGTCCTCCTAATACTTCACCAATAGGTCTTTCCTTTTCATAATACATGACATGTGTAGGTAGAGACCTTTCTAGGGTGAGTACAAAAATAACCATTAGGACACCCCAATGTCACCAAATGCAAAGCATCAAGAGATTAGTCAACTCATCATCATAAAGGCATATAAATAATAATATGAGATTAAGTAATAAGAATAATGTCCTATATATAATCATAACAAACACCAATTATCAAAGAGGTCTCCACCATACCACTAGCTACAAGATTCTGCACGAGGCTTCGAGATAACATTCATCTAGGATAACTCACTCCATGAGCCATGCTATAACTGGTGATTATCATCTAATAGGTTGTGCTTGTTAGGCCTCACCAAAGAATTACTGATTGGAACTCTGAAGATCTTGAGACATATATAGGGGATCTCCCCTAGATCCTTTGGGGTATACCATACCCTACCTAGAATAAACAAATAATTAAGGGATTATACACCTGTGTAAGTTGTTAAGGATGATTCCTTAAAACCCACCCAGGTATGATGAATAAATGATATTTGATTATAACCCAGGTCACATGGAGGGATTCCCAAACTCTATCTAAGACTAATCCTATAGAGGGGATCACATTCTATGCTTAGGATGTAATGACTTATTATACCCTCATGGGGATGAGTCAAGGGAACAAAACCAACTGAAATTTGTCCACACTGAAGTGTTTGGGGGCCTCAACCTACCTTGGAGAAAGTAAATTGTATGTCTTTCCTACCCTAGGTTTGGATGTATCTCTCCATCTCACATGACATGTATTTCTCCATATACGTGAAAAGTCATTTTGGGATACATGGTGTATAAAGGTCAGGAATCCACTCAGTGTTTACTTCTTACCTGAGTTCATGTACTCAATCCCATGCCCATGTAATTTGGGTCATGTCCATGTAATCTGTCTGTGGATGTGTACCTAGTTGTGCTTGAGTATTGGGCCACGCCCATGTACTCTGGAATTGCTCATGTGTCTGTCCATGTTTGTGCCCATGTACCCCTAGGGTACATGATGATATGCCAACTACCAGTCACATGGCTTGAGGTGGGTGAAAATGTCATGTGATATTTTTCTCTCCACGTAAACCCTATAACCACAAGAGGGGTAAACTCAACATGTGTTTTTTTGGAGTTCATGCAGTGTTGTTGGAATTTTCACAAAAATTATAATCTATTATATTTGTCTCACCAACACTACTATCACCTCAATTCCACCACTAGAAACAAAGATCTTGGATTGACCAATCCTTATTGTCATTGGTGATCGAATTGTAGCCATGAAATCCAATCAGGAATCACCTTTGTCACATTGCATAATCCAAATGCCAAAAATCATGAATTTGGGATCTCTGGATCTGATTGCAGACATCAACCATCATTATGAACCAAAATTATGTCATCAATATCACTCCTGAAGCAGTGGTATCGATCTGTTTCACTAATAAATAGTTCCATAATGATAATTTATAAGGTATTGTTTAAACCACTAGAAAAAGAAAATACCTGTGATGAATAACAGGGGAATAAATGAAAAAAAGAGGAATAAACCTACTTCGTTGTTCAGGTTGGCCTTAATTAATTTCTGTTAGAATAATGAAATAAGAACCAATAAGCAATAATCAAGTACCAATAATTCCTAAACATAGGAAGATAAATCAATACACACAAAACATGATCAACCTGTGAATTAATCAATCAGTCAAGTTTATTCATGTTCACCATGGGATAAAAATAGGGATTAAATGAATGAAAAAAACCACCCTAACTTAGGTCTGGATCGATCACTGATGAAGAATAGTCTTATGCTTCTGTCATAGTTTATATCCATAAACTCTAATTGGAACACCAATTTCTAATACATGGTCTATCATTGATCGTCAAAGAATCACCCACTAATAGATTTCTCTCTCTATCCCTATGGTTATACAGCCAACCCGAGGTATTTTCCATAGCTGTGTTTATATAGAGGATTATTAGGATTTTATTTTATTAAAAATTAAATGAATTAAATTATTTATTTATTTTATTATTTCTCCCATGATGGTGCTCAATCAAAACACTCGATTTGAATAAAAAGTTATGTCATACCTAGGGTAAAACATTAATTCTATATTTAATAGTGGTCTCATATTTTAGATCTGATACCCTATTTGGGAGTTATTTAATTATTTAGAAAAATTTCATGCATGTGATTTAATATATTTAATAATTATATTATATCCATAACGAGCCTCTATGGGACCCAAAATACTAAGCTAAATCAGCACCTAAATTCAAAAATATCATTTAAAATATCATAAAACTTTATAAGTAAAAAAATAGTTATTATAGATTAAACATACAAATATTGAGTTGAGAAGAACCTATTAGACATACATAACACTAGATGAAAATGTAATATGCGATCATATAGAAGAATGAGGAGAATAATATTCCATCAAAATGATATATAAAAAACTACATTGTATAAATAGGATCAGATGGAAAAATCATATGGAAAAAGTTCCAGATGAAGGAAAAAGAATAAAAGAGCAGTTTTTAGTCTAATGTTATAAAGAAGAAGGATGATCTGTCGAACTATCACTAGATAAACTTCACTGGATGGATAGGGACAGATGGATAGGATCATACTAATGACTGCATAGATAGATTATAAATGGAATAAAAAGAAGGAAGTAGCTTTAATGTTTCTATGCAAGTAACAAAATAATAAAAAGGAAGAGTAAGAACAAAGTTGAACTGTGACATCCTACAAGAGTTTCAATGGGTGGAATACTTTCTTGGTTTTACACCATAACATAAAGAAGTTGGAGACTATATTTAGAGGTATTATAAAGAACCAGTGAAGAGATGTAATGTTTTACAAGTTCATCATCAGTCTAGGGTAGAATGATTGTTTCCATCCCCAGCATAAAGCATAGGGACCCACATTTGGCTAAGAATTATTTTCTTATCACAACACTATATTTTCAATCTTATATTAATATTTAGAATCAGTGTACTGGTCATCACCACATATGAAGAGGACTAGCTAATATTATGGAGTAGCGAACCTTGAAAAGGATAATGTTCCATCTTTACTTATTCTTAAATACTTACATACAATAAATAAAAGATAATAATAGAGTCGAGATTATAACATATACAATAGGTAAATGAATAAAATGGTATAAAAGGTTAAAAAATTTCCCAACACTGATTCAACCCCTCTTAGTGTTGAGTATATCCCATAGCGGTCCTCTCAAAAGTAAAAGTTGGTAAAAATTTAAACTCAAAGAAAAAATTTAGTTTCAAAGTCTAAATAATATATCTTCAACTAGCTAACCAAGGTTATTAAAACCTTGGGTTTTTAGGTAGGAGGAGTATATATTCCATATGATGGGATTATTCAGAATACCTAAAAGATTTTTAAGAAATTTCATGGAATGTCCATGTATAGTATTAATTTTATAGAAATTTATTATTATATTTTAAAGGGAATGTGATACCAAATGTATAATTTATAAATCTTTTAAACATAAAAGAGTAAAAAATCAAAGAAATAATTGATAGATCATGTAGTTTTCATTTGATTGATGATGTAAAAGGTTTCTACATTAATGATGTTATTGTAAAAGAATGAGTTGAGATCAAATATATCTAAGTAAAAGATACATATCTTCATCTCATTTATCTTATATGATTGGAAATTTGATTCATTAATTAAGAGTTGTTATAAAAAAATGAGATATTTAATTACGATTCATTAGATTCTATAACTTATTTTGAGAAGAAGATATGGATAAATTTTTTTATAAAAAATAAAGTGTTTATCAAGCTATTTTCTAAAATAGAATTGAATGTGATTCCCACACAATATTGGAGTATTTTAATGAATAAAATATTATTTTTCAATAAAATACACTAAACACATAGATTTACATGTGAGATATGAAAACACAAGTTTATTTTTTAAATTTTCCTAATAAAAAGAAATATGTTTTTTTATCAAAAACAAAAAGTAGTATCTTTTTAGTATTAGAAATAAATTATGAAGATAATATAGTGTCTAAGAGTATAGTTGTAGTATGTTAAAACTTAGAGAAGTTAAAAGACAACAAATAAAATATTATTCCAGTCTAAGTTTAAGTGATCCTTCACTTAATATCATAAAGATTTAAGATATGTTATAATAAGGAAAAATGTTAAATCTTATATTTAATTATAGTGATAAAGTGAAGATCACTATTAGGACATCTTATTTATAAACTGAAGTTCACTTGATATCCTAAAAAGGTTTATGGTATAATGGTAATGAAAAATATAAATGGTTACATGTGTTTACCAGAATAAAGTTAATATCACTTTATCCTAAAATATTTTAGGATATGATAGATAATAAAATCGTATATAATTATATTTATTTTAAAGAAATATTTTGATAGAATAGGTTCCAAATGATGATGATAACTAATAGGAATGTTCATTGACATGCTTCAAATTTATTTATTTTTAAACCTACAAACTACTTGCATTGTGGTTTTTAGGGTCAAACCACATAAAATCCCAAGGTTTTGAAAAAAACAATAAAAATTGAAAAAATATAATAGAAATTTCCAAAGTGATGGTGATGGTGGAATTACAAAGTTATATTGGAAAAAATAGCAAAGAGAGAAAGGATAAATAGTTGAAAGAGTTTGAGAAAATAGGCTGGACATTATTGATGGAAAAGGATATTTCTCTCTCATAGAATTAACCATAAAGTAGTGTTTTTTTGGATTAGGGACTGAAATACATAACTATTATATGATATACAAACTTTATAAAGAACTCTAAAAAGATATTCTATTTCTAACATAGCTTAAGATGATGATGCTTCTTTATGGAGAAGAGTAGATCCATAATATTTTTAGGATAATAATTTGGTTGAAATTACCAAAAAAAACTCTATCCCTATCATATCATTACTTGAAGTAGAGTGAAAATAATATTAATAAGATGAGAAAATGAGGAATATGAAAAAAATAAAAAATATCTATAAATTAACTATAATAAAGAACATAAAAAATAAATTCAATCAATCTAATCCAATTATACTAAACTAATTAGTTAAAAATGATAGAATAAACAAAAAATATATTTTATGAAATCATTTTGTTAAAAAAAATCAGAAAGTAAAGATTGATTGAAGAAAAATCTTCTCTGATGTGATCATCTTCTTCCTCCAGCTCCATCTACTCCCATATGTCTCTCGCGATTTCTCTATATGATATAAATTAAAAATTATCCCCATTATCTTGGAATATTATTTATTTTTCCTTGATCATAAACTTTATTTTTTTATTTCACAGTTCAGTCATCACTGGTAGTGTTTATTTTCTTTGTCCTTATGTCACTGCACTTGAACTCTAGAAAATTTACCCAAAAAACTTCTACCACTAGTATAAGAAATTAATTATTCAAGTTACCATAAAAATTTGTCTTCAAAATTTTTATTATATTTCTAATTACACTATATGTTACTTTACACCAATCTTTCACATCCCCACTTTGAGCAGTACCACACAAATCCATTGAAGTCTCAGTCATAAAAAAATCAAGTTCAACCCTAGCTGAATTAATCCCATGGGAACTTCCATGGAAAGGATATAAAATAACATCACTTGTCCTCAAATTCATAAAATCTCTATACTCATTCTTATTTGTGTAACTTCATCCCATATTTAATCGATCTAAATAAAAATGTGTGCAACACCAACTCAAGTCAGGAATAAGTTCTCTTTTTTGGAATTCATTAAGGTAATGTGTCAAATAAATGGCACATACACACAACCATTAATTAAACCATAACATTAGAGAGATATAATACCCCTTCAATTTTTTCTTAATATAATCCAAGAAGTGTACATAGAAACTCAAACCATGAATAATTATGCTACTCTGGTTTGTCATAATTGACCAGCTTCAACATCTGTGAGTTCAGATAACCAGGTCAAATTTATTTTCCTGAAACAAGTCCAAAAACATCCATTGAAAAAAAAACTTCGATTAATCGGTGGCTCATATTATCTTAAACCTGATTCCCAAATTAGGTTATCATCAAATTCAGAATCTATTATTAGATAATTCGAACAAGTCATCTTCTATGTTGAAATATGCACAAGTGTAATTTTCCACAGTTCTTTAATTATTTTATTTAATATCTATATTCTGATACCTGAGGCTTAATCTTATCAACTTAGTATAACCACATTTTGATGAAGGATATTATTTCTTCACTCATATTAGTGTTTTGACCCAAATCATTTTCAATGGTTTTCACATGCTAGTATAAATTTGGCCAATTCCCCTTTATTATGTTCATTACTACTAAGAATAACTCCTATATTAATGTGAGTAAAATATATCCATTAATATTGGGAAAAAATTAATCTATTTATATATCGTTTTATTGACTTGCGAGACATCTTATACAAAATACATCTCATAGTGAAATTCAGAATTGCCTCTACCTATGGTTTTTCCCAATTTGGTTTTTCCACATAAAATTATATTATTCACATTCCCATTTTCTCAGGTGTTTTTATTCAACTTTTTGGTTTGTTAAAAATTAGAATGATAGAAATTTTTTTTGATCTAAATAACTATGAAGATCCGATCTACATTCAACATATTATTTATCTTTCTCATAATGGAAAACATGAAGTTTGAAATTCCAATTTTGGTTTGGAACACCAGATTTTCATTATAGCATGTTAAGATGTGAGTTGTTCTCACACAGATGAAGTTGGATGATGTGTTGTTTGGATTTGAGAATATTCATAATTTTTTAACTGTTTATTAAAATCAATGTATGGATAGCGAGTCTCTCTCACAAATATATTTTCATCGATCAAATAATATTTTGCAGGTTATTTTGAAATCAAAAACTGATGTTGAGTTATGAATAAAATTAGATTATAATTGTATAAAAATAGTATTATCATCATGTTTTATCTGAAGAAATTGATATACTACAATCACATTTTAGAAATTACATATATTATAGATCATTTAATTTTTTTGAAATAAATTATTTTTGATCTTGAAAATATGGAGGACAAATATGATGAAGAAGATTTTGATTTAATTTTTTCATGATCTTTTCCTCCTGTGTATGTGACCTTTATAAATATAATTCTTTTTATTCATGATGCAGTTACTCTTGATAAAATTTATGGGTATTTATCTTCAAATGATAAAATAAAATAGCTTGTGGTTGGTTCTGAATCCTAGGAAAAATGTTTGGTTTTCTGAGGAAGAAGAGGTGAAAGAAATTGTTTTACAGAAAAGTAAAGGTCAAAATATATAAATAAAGATAAAGCCTAAAATTATCATAGAAAAGGGGAATATTATTTTTGAATTTTTCATGTTTCAAAATAAGAACAAGACTATGATATTGATTAATCAGAAAGGAAATTAAGTATAAATTTCTGCTGAATCCAATGTAGTAGAGGATGATAATCATGATGGGAAACTTTGAGTTGTTTCTAATAGTTAATCCAAATTGTGAGATGACTAGATTCTTGATTCAACATGTACTTTCCATATGTATCCCAAATGATAATTATTTTCAACATACAAAATTTTGAAAAGGTGCTATGTTAATGGGAAATAATTCATCTTTTTGGATAGGAAGAATTGGAACCATTAGAATTAATATATTTGATGGTATTGTGAGAACTCTTACAGATGTGAATAATGTCCTTGATCTGAAATAATTTTTTCTTGATTACCCTTGATATAAATTGGTATAAGTACCTTGGTGAATGTGGGGTTTTACTATTTTGTAATGGATTTATTATTGTGATTAAATGGCATAAAAAATTTGTCTAGTTGTATGTTATTTAAGGTTCGACTGTCATTGGTGATGCAGCTATTTTTAATCCTTTATCTAATGATGATATTACCAAGTTATGACATATGAGAATTTGGAATATGAGTCAAAATGGAATGATTGAATTGATAATGAGAGTTCTTGTTGATGGTTAGGGTATGAGAAATTTGTAATTCAGTGTGCACTTCATATTTGTGAAGTAGAAAAGAGTTGGATTTGGAAAGGGAACTCACAATTTTATGGGGTCAATTGACTATATTCATTATAATTTTTATGGTCTAGGTATATTTTCTTAAAGAGGTGGTGAAATATAAATTTTAACCAATATTGATGATTTTTAAGTAAATTACATGCTTTCTTTTTAAATCATAAAAACACAATCTTTGAAACTTTTAAGAAATGGCATATTAATATTGAAAATAAAACTCGTAAAAAAGTAAATTATATTTTCATCAATATATTCCTTGAATTTTTTTCTCATAAATTTAATTCATTTTGAAAAGTTGGAAGAATTTTTATGCATTCTATAGTTACTAGTACTCTACGGGAAAATGGGGTGGTAGAATACATGGACAATACATTGTTGGAAAAAGTATGATGTATGCTCTCTAACTCTTATTTACCCAAATCATTTTAGGCTGAAGCTGCTACAACTTTATGTTTTCTAGTTAATCAATCTCCCTCAACTACTATTGGGAATAAGAATCCATAAGAGGTATGTCCTGGTATTATTACTTCATACTCTTGTTTGAAAATATTTTTATGTATTTCTTATAGTTACATGGATGATGTAAAATTTTAACCCAAATTCAGAATGTGTATATTTCATGGTTATAAATTAGGGTTTAAAGGATACAAGTTTCTGTATCCTAAAAGAAGAAATGTTATTATTAGTAGGAATTTAATATTTTATGAGAATTCAATGTTAAGTCCATCACCTTTTAATGATTATAGACAACATAAATATAACACTTATATTGAATTTGAACTTTAGTCAGATTCTACACCAAATTCCCCATCTTATGATAACTCTAAGATATCAGGTGATATTTCTCATTCCCCACCACCATCAAAATATTCTATTGAAAAATATATGCCTAAAAGGAATATTATATCTCTGTATAGGTATACTAAGGTTTAATTTGTTTCCTATACACTAAATGTGGTTGAAGGCATTGATTTGAATGAAGCACCTTTGATTTTTTAGGATTTAGTTAGTTGTAATGATTTGGGTAGATGGATGTTGGCATTGAAAAAAGAGATAAAGTCTTTTAAAAATATTCTACATGGGAGTTGGTGAAATTAAATGTGGGTAAGAAAGTTTTCCACTGCCAAAGGGTGTTCAATATGGAATATATAATTCTATAAGTTGAATGGGAAAGATATAAAACATGGTTAGTTACTAGATGTTAGAGTCTAGTTTGAGGTGCTGACTTCACAAATTTATTCTTTTAATTTTTAAATTATATATCTATTTGAGTCTTATAGGGTATTTTGGATTAGTAGAATCTTGAGTTAGATTAATTGGATATAAAGACCAATTTTATTCATGGGGATCTTGAGTATGATATCTTTATAAAATAACTGGATGGTTTTTTGTTATAGGTAAGGGAGACTATGTATGTTTATTGAAGAAATATATTTATGGATTAAAAAAATCACCATCCAGTGGTATAAGGGTTTTTACTTTGTTATGACCCCACATTATTTGGGAAGGTTCAGTTATGATAGTTATATTTGTCTCAAGAAATGAAATAATGGATGTTTTTTTTATCTACTACTCTATTTTGATGTCATGTTGACAGTAGTTAAGGATAAGATAGAGATTAAACAAGTTAAAAATATTTTGAATTCATAATTTTAAATGAAACATTTGGGAGATTTAAAGAAAATTCTTAGAAAAAAGATACATAGGGACAAAAATTTGTGCATCTTGTATTTGTGTTAGAAGTGATGCATTGAGAATTCTCTTAAAAGGTTCAATACATAGAATTCTAGGCCTATAAGTAATCATTTAGCTTCAAATTTTACACATTCATCTTATTTATTTCCCCAGTCAAATGATGAGGTTGAATATATGTCTTGAGTTCCTTATTATAGTGTAGTGGGTTCTTTGATGTATTATATGTTATAAACCCATCCAAATTTGTCTCATACAATCAGTTTAGTTATTAGATATATGAATAATCCTGGTAAGGAAAATTGGAAGTTAGTCTGGTGGATATTTAGATATCTACATGGAACTATGGATGTGTGATTTCATTTTTGGAGATCAGGAGATGGTGTGATTGGCTATGTTGACTCTACTTTAATAAAAGATCTTCAAAATATAATATCATTTATAGGTTATGTCTTTACCATTGGCGAGTTTTCTATTTGTTGGAAGGAAATATTAGATAATATTATTTTTTTATCTACCATTGAGGTAGAGTATATGGCTGTTATAGAGTATATTATATAAGAAATATGGTTAAGGAAAATTACTGAAGAAAATGATAAATATAATAATATTTATTCAATTTATTATGATAGTCAAAGTGCAATTTTTTTCATAAAGGATCACATGTTTTATGAGTAGACAAATCCATTGACATGTGGTGCCATTTTACGAGAGATGTTTTTTTCTCCTCGTGAATTACTGTAAGAAAGGTTAGTACTCAAGATAATCCTACAAATATGATGACTAAAGAACTAGATATTTTTATGTTTGAGCATTTCTTATAATTGGTTGGTCTCTCATGTTTATTTGTGCATAAGGGGCTTCAGTAGAATAGGTGAAGTTTTTTATTCTATATATTGGAGGTTTGTTTCTTCATGTTAAGGATTCATATCATGGTGTATATTTTTAGTGTTTGACCTGAATCCTTTTAATATATTCTCATATGTTACTATAAATATGGTCAATTCACCTTTATTATATTCATTAATGCTAAGAGTAACTCCTCTATTAATGCAGGTAAAATTTCTCTATTAATATTGGAAAACTATTCCTCTATTTATATTCCATTCTATATCCCTAAAGGGGATATTTTACAAAATCCATCTCATAGTGAAATTAAACACCACCTCTTCCCATATTTTTTCCCAATTTGGGTTTTCCAAGTAAAATTCCATTATTCGATTCCCCCACCCTTTTTGCATGGTTATTTATTAGAATTTAGTTTTTTCAATAAATAGAATGAGTTTAGGTGCACACACATCCTCCTCTTGATCCCACAGAAGATTCAAATCAGGTTCTTAGTATAAGAACAGTTCATCCAGTTGTGTTCTTCAGGTGAAAATTCATTTTCCTATGACATGGTTTAATTTTGAACCTAACTCATTTGATTCATCATTCAAGAAAATTATTTTTTTAAACAAAAACTTCTTCAAGTGATTTCATCATTGAGTTTAACATCCTTAGTTCCCCATTTTAAATTTATAATCAACTTATTTTTAAACAACCCAAAATATAAAATTACTTTCTCATATAAACACTAAAATTATCCTACTTGAACAATTAAAATGGGGAGAAAATTATTCAATGGGCCTCATGAAAATCGCCTTACTGCCACCTGAAAATATTATATTTTTCCCGATTTAAAATTTATCATCATTCTCTTACATGGGATGGAGGGAAAAAAGTCTTATTGAATATTCCAAACTTCTTATATGAACATGCAAGAAAATATCAGACACATGAAGACATAAAATATCCCAAGGGGAAGACTTTTGTAAATTATATTAGACACATAGAGACTTAAAATATCTTATGAGTTTCTTCAAAAACAAAATAAAATTTTAAATTCACTAAAATGAATAAAAATTAATTTAAAATTAAAAATAAAACATCACATTTATATTCCATGAATTTTCAAACTTCAATATGAGAAATTAAAAATTAATCCCACCAAAATATATTTCAAAATTAACACCATGGTACTTTGAATAATTAAACTCCAACATTGTAACACTTAAAAACTAAAATTAAAATTTCAATAAAAATTCCATCAAGATAAAAATAAAAAAATTTCTTAAAATTTTATAAAATTAAAATAAAATAACATTAAAACAATTAATAATGAAAAATGTATAATTTTAAAATTATATTCAAGGAATAACGCTTTCAAAAAAAAAAATAGATCCAGATCCATAAACTCTAATTTAAAGCACATTTTTAATGTAAAAACATTAAAAAATCCATTATTATCTATATTAGATGTGATAAAAACATATAAAACTTTTCCCCTTTGAAATCCCCAACAGTTAACTCTTTTCTTATCTTTAACAAATCAATTATAAAAATTTAGTTGAAAAGAATAAATCTCATGAGTGAAAAATATAGATCCAAAAGGATTGGGGTTTAAAAATTATTTCCCCCATGGACTCCCTTAGGTAGTAAATGTGTTTTCCCTCTCAAAATTAAAAGGTACCTATAAATCCATGGATTTTTTCAATTTTGTTAATCCTTTTTTCCATTGTATCCTTTGAGTTTTTGGGATGATCTATTCTTGGGTGGAACCTTGTAATATTTTGAGTATTTTGGATATTTTTTTGTTCAAAATGGGTTTCACCATGGCTATGGTGAATGTAGTGTTGGTACATAGTGATCCCCTATGTAAAATGTGAAAAGAAAAATAGTTAGGGGAGGGAATGTTCTCAGGTGAGGAGTGTTGGGAGACCTCCTATGAAACATGGATATAGTGAACTCACCATGCCCATAGTGGTGTCCTAGTGAGAAAAAAATGGCCAAAATATTATTACACACCCATGGTGGGAAATCGTGTTGGGTGTTCGGTCTTTCCATGTTTGAATCCACTATGACTGTGGTGGATTCTGTGGTGACGATCAGGATAAAATCTGAATGACCATAATTTTTCATGGATCTTGAGTGTTTCAAAGGTGAAAACATGTGAACCTTTATAAGGGTTATTTAATGTTATATTAATTGATTCATTTCAATATTAATTAATTTTCCCTCCTTCCCTTGATCATTCCCTAGATTGAAATGAATTCAAGATGCTCTGAAAAAACTTAGGGTGCGATTTGATCGACTCTTCGTACCGCCTAGGGTAACTTCATTCAGCCTTTCTAAAAAGTTAGACTTCAATAGATAAATCTCGTTCTTGATGATCTAAAATCAAGAGGATCTCATACACTTCATCTCTAGTCACTATTTCTAGTAGTGATGAGTTCTCTTCATTCAACCAGGCCTTGATCAATCTTTAATGGTGGTTATTGTTAGGTGGGTTGATGTGGTTCTACCCTCTTGGATTTTATCATGTGTGAATGTGTGTAGCCTATGAGAACATGTTTAATGTTTGATCACATGTGTGTGTGTATCCCTTTAGACCCATGTCTATGTTTTATCACATGTGTGTGTGTTTGAACACTAATTCTCATGCTTGATATGCCTTTCGTGTGCCTGTATTTATTATGCCCTATTATGTGTGAAGGATTATTATTTTTAGTTTTTTTTCTTATACCAAAATTAAAGTGGACCATTGTGGTTTGGTTCACCCATAGAGGGAGAGAATATACAAAATTTGATAATGAAAATGATATAATGAGATATAGGGTAGGGGTATGATGGTATTGAGGCTTGACCGAAGGTAATTTTTGGATACGATGACCATGTGACCTGAATTGTGGTAGAAATGGGGTATAATGACCTTGTGGTCTAACCAATTATAATGTTAGGACTTGACATTATTGTGGCATGAACTGATACTCATTATCCTTATGGCTAGAGAAACTCATTAGCCTTGTGCCTACTGAGCGCCATTAGCCTTGTGGCTATTGAGAGATATATGGTGACCTTGTGGTCGACCCTAGTTTATGATTGTTTTATGAATATTTTTATAGTATGGATCCAAAGTAATTGGTTTCATGGTTCATGGTGTCCTCATTAGAACATGAATGCTTGATAGAAGAATGATTGTTAGTTGTTTTGTTATGAATTTATCCATTATCACGGAATACACTTGTTACGAATGCACACTCATGTTAAGGATGCATTGATGGTGTCCTACCATGTTTATCTCACACCCTACATGGGTATCTTGATGCACATGTAGACATCATAATCAAGGACTTAGGGAAGGTAAAAATCCCTGTGATAGGGATCCTAGGAGATGGTGCATGGGGATCAGTGGTGATATCGGGACGAACTCCAGAGTGATACGGAAGTGTTTTTTTAGATACCCATCTTAATCATACTATTGCATGAACTGCTACATGGGGGGTCCTTGGTTTATTATTTTTTTATAACTTGTGGTACCCTCCATTCAATTTTTTATAACATTTATTATTTTTATGTTTCTTCTATGTTAGTATTTATACTTTTCTTTGTTGATACTATTGTTATAGTCTCCCCACTGATCGAATTTTGACCCTCTGTTCTAGTCGACAACCTCTTTGCTATGGGGAGGCATGCATGGGACCATGTGGCACTCCAGATTGGACTTAGTGATTTTGGATGGAGAATTAAAAAATGGAATTAAAGGAAGTTTATTTTTAACTTATTCCTTCTTTTATATGTTTTAGGGTGAGGTAAAAATTAGTAAAGATCTGTGGGACTTGTGTTGGGGAGTTGCATTTGTTCCTGGATAACATATGTATAATAGACCTCTAAGATACTATATATGCGACTACTATTTCAGTTATGGTTTTATGTTTTCATATTGATCCTAAGTATACCATGTTTTTACTATTTTATGGGATTTAGGTGTGTCCATTCATTATGAGTAGGCATGTAGGATCACATTTCATGTATATACCAGTTGATTTTTGTAAAGTAATTTTTAAATAAATTCCTTGATATGTGTTATCTATTTGATGATATATATATTATATTTTTTTGATATATCCATGCTGGAATTGATTATTTGAACTTGGGAATACATTTTGTTATATATATGAATGTGAATAACATGTTGGTACAAATAATTGGGCTTGATCCTTGAGTAGTAAAAGGGTTTATACCTACTTGTTGTGAGAATCCTTCTTCGATATGGTTTTTATAGATATTCCTTATATGATCCTATGAACTAATTAGGATCCAATCTTCATAAGCTTCGATAGGTGTTCTAATAATACATTATAAATTTATACAATGTCTCATTCACGTCTTATTATGGAACCTCCTAGAGAAGTGAGACATGATTCTCCTTTAAGAGAGGATGTTTTGGTTCTACCACCATACATCTTGGATAGTGCAGTTGAGAATGTTCAGTTGCCCACTCTAGTGGTTCAACCATAAGGTCCACTTCTGCTAGGAGTCATTTTCATAGTTCTTATCAAGGAAGTGGTCTTTCCAAGACTATAGTTAACTATTATTGGGACTCTCATCTCTAAAATCCTCTATCCTTCTAGGGCACCGGGGGACCTCAGGATGCTAAGTAATGGATTAATTTAATTGAAGGTTTCTTCTATCTGGTGGAGACTCTAGAGGATAGTCATGTAAATCTGGAATCCTTCATACTTCAAGGACATGATAAGAGGTTGTGGGGTGTCATAAACTAGGTGGGAAGATGTGAATGTATGACTTTTATGACATTTAATGACATTTTTATTGCAGAGTTCTTTCAGGGTATATTGAAGCTAGACCGTGCTCAAGAGTTTATGGAGCTTCATAATGGATCGACGACAATGTCTACTTACTCAGCATGTATCAAAGATGTTATTTTCTTCACTTTTCTCTTAGATGGGAATGAGACATAGAAGTGTGAGAAGTTATAGATCCATATTCTACCAGAGTTGATGTTTCTAGTCATGAGCTTTGACATAACAATACATAAGTGCTTCACAAATCCTTGACAATCAAGAAGGGTCTAGAGGAGGAGTGTGCTACAATACTTATTTCATCCTTTAATGAAATTCCCAATGATAGTTTAATTAGTCAGTAGAGGAAGAAAGAGGATTATCATAATAGTAGTAAAAGACATCCAGAGCAGGGAAAAGGTTTTTCAGCATTCTCTATAAGAGGAGGAGGTCCCCAGAGTTTCAACATTACACAGAGTGGGAATTATCATAAATTTTTTCTAAGGCCTAAGATAAGGTGTTGTCGATGTGGAAATATGGGGAATATTTATCAATTTTGTACAAGGAAATTGTAGAGAGGTTCTTATATGGGTGTAGAATAGATGTGGGTTACGATATAAAGGTCTGGTTAGGGTCCTTAGTAGGAGATTTAAACCCCATAGACTTTGGTTACCCAGAGGAGTCACGCACTACAGGGGAAAGGTTGTGGTTTAGAAGTTGGTATAATTTATGTAGTAGACTAAATTCAAACTGATGGCGGAGAGGGATTTTCAACTATTCGAGGTGCAGTCTTGATTACATATACGCTTTAAAATTACTTTTATGATACAATTGTTTCCCATTAATTTATATATGCTCAAATTATTATTTATCTTGACCTTTCAATCAAGTTATCTTCTGAGTTTCTTTCACTTGACACACTCTTGGGAACTAAAGTAGACCATCTATAGTGATGTCTATTGTTTCCCATAGTTTTTTATGGATATGGACATACGTGGGACTTCATAATCTTAGAAATGACTATTTTTTATATGAAATTTAGAATGGATTGGTTGACCTGTTATTGAGCACATATCGAACTCTATTGGAGATGAGTGTCCTTTGTTATGCCCTAGGGGGAGGACTTTGTCTTAACTGGTACGTGGGGGGTTAGAGCTAGTAGAGTGGGACAATACTTGGCTTGGGTTGGATTTATTATATCACATGTCATTGGCATGATTCTCATGGAGGATATAGTAGTAGACTTTTCATTTCCTCTAATGGTGAACCTTTTTCAGGATGTCTTCCCAGATGATTTTTTAGATCTCCCCCATGAGATGAAAATTGACTTTGATATATAGTTCATGCCTAGAGAATAATGTTGGGGTCAGTTCCCTAGAACTAACTTTTATATACTTTATGATAACATATATTCATATTTTTGAATATTAATAAACTATGTATAACATTGTGATTATTATTCCACGTGACATAGCATGTGATAATGTCCTAAGAGTAGCTGTCTCACTAAAAGGTCATTGAAAATCCTCACTATGATGCAAATCCATAGGTTCAATGATAGTATTCATAAATATATGTTATATAGCTTGATGAAATCAATTTAGGGACATAAATGATTCAAGATATTAGGGTAGGAAACTCATAAGACTTTGATGCATCTTCTCATGATGTACCCCCTTGGAAATATCAAGTGTAGGATATTATGAGAACGCGACCCACCAGTAAGAAATCCACATTTATATGTGTCATTGGATGTTTCTATCTACATATGTGTGTATTGATCCTTATAAATTAATATTATTTTTAATGACTATTATGAGTTGCCTACTTTGATGTATTGATAAAAACCATGACGATATATGTTTATGGTTAGGTATAATAAATTGGGTGTGTCATGAGTAATATTGCATTAATAAATAATGAGAAATAAAATTTCCCACTTTTCTTTTTAATGAAAGTTGATATCTTAGAACCTTTTATTGAAATAATATAGCTACAATAA
This sequence comes from Viscum album, assembly GCA_963277665.1. Classification (NCBI taxonomy): domain Eukaryota; kingdom Viridiplantae; phylum Streptophyta; class Magnoliopsida; order Santalales; family Viscaceae; genus Viscum; species Viscum album. Next base: position 1,480,736,781 of record OY728136.1, read on the forward strand.
ATTCATGTCCATGGTGTTCTATAGGAAAGTTCAATTTTTATAAAGTCAAAGAAAGAGGCACTGAGCACTTAGGTTGATGGCACAAGCATGAAACCTGTTTGATTAGGGATATAATTATAAAGGGATTATATTATATAGTAAGTGTCCATATGAGTTATTATTTCATTTTTACATTAACATCTTTCTCTATGGGTTCCTTGGCATGTTGTTAGACATTGACCTTGGACATTAGGCTGCTTTGCCAAATGCCACTGAGAAAGAGGCCTAAATGGTCACACACTAAGTGTATCTAGAATATTAGGTATATAATATATATTATTATTTATTATTTAACAAGATGAATAAATATTATTCCCATAAATTTTTTAATAATTATTCATGTTTTATTGATCACATATATTCCATCATAAGTAATTCGGGCGAAAATTATGTGAGTGGAATGTATAATAAACAATTATTTTCTATTTAGTGAATAAAATATTAATTTATTTATTGATGAATAATGCATTGATATTTATTTAATATATAAATAGAAATTTTTCAAGACCCAATAAATATTGTGGAGGAATGGATGATCAAGTTTAATGGTTTTGAAAGAAATAATGTATATTTAATATTATTTGAATAAATAATATTTAATTTTAATTTTCAAGTTAAGAGAATGTCAAGAAATTAAAATAATATTATTATTATAGACATGGGGTTTCACATGGATTAAATAAATGTTAAAGGGAACTTGTGAAAATATTTATTTCTAAACCCCATTTGTATATATACCCAATTATATTATTTTTCAGAATATTCAATTCATTTGTTTTTGTATTGTTGTACAGAATGAATATGGGGAATCCTCTAGAATCCCGAGTGAGCTCTTTTATCCAAGAATGATCCCAGGTATAGAGAATGATCTTCCTCCACCTACCACTATCAATCCAAGAGAGATCAATGATAATCCTGTGGATGAAATTTTTGAGGTGATGAAAGGAGAATGATGCAAGCGATAGGATATTCAATGTTAGCATCTAGATATTCATCCGAAGATATTCAAAGATTTGTGGAACAAGTGTGGATCACTGCTTGAGATAATATTCTCTTGATTCATACAATGACATGAAGGTACAACATAGATATGTTTTTAGATCCATAAACACATAAATAATCCCCACAAGGTAAATCTTTAATTGATTAAATTTATTATAAATAATATGTGATAATCCTGCACTTTGGTTCCAGAATATTATCCATTGTCTATTTTCATTGATTAAATTCAATTGATCACAACATATATTATCATGTAAATCTCAGATTGATCATCGATTATAACAAAAATAATGTTTGGAATGACCCATCACACACATCCACTGTGCTCATAACTTATAAGTTGTATCAAAGTGGTCACATAATTATTTAGAATTATTTCAAGATCGTTGATTGATTTACACATTTTTAATTTATTTTTCAATTAAATTTTAATCATTATTTAATCATAATTGAGAGATATTATTCTTTCTATTTTCATTTATTTTGGAGGTGTTGAGGAATTTGGCTAGATAATACAAGAGCACACATTGTGTAACCTGAAGGTAAATGTTTTGTACTAGTTTTCAATTCACTAAGAATTAATCCAGAATTAATTCAAGGTGTGTGAATTTATTATGCGTAATGCATTTAATTATACACCACATGTTGACCAGGACTTCCTGGATCCCAGTCAAACGAAGTTCCCACCATGTAACTTCCATACAAGATATGTAGTCCTTAGTCATAGATGCTTCATATATCTTATTACATGACCTACCTGACTGGTGACCATGTAAATCAGATACCACATGTTGTTTAGACCATGTACACATCATGTAATTCAATATTTCCCATGTCACGGTTTACATACTGAGTACCTAGGTGTGTGCCTCTAATAGATGGTGAGAAAAGTACTACCCATATAGCTGGATTGTACACATTTTTTACTCATAACAAATTGCACAAGATTAAAATTAATTTATTATATTGGGTAAATCTTATCAAAATGTACTTGTGTGGGGTCATTAAATTGATAGGACAATCCATGTGATGGTTTTTAATATATATATATATATATATATAATTTTAAAAAAATATGTGTATTTTTTAGATTTTATTGTCATTCGTGAGTCATATTACAGTTATTACTCTATGATCATTGAAGAATAACACATGACATTAAAATCATGTAATCCATGTAATCATTAATTTGATAGTATACATCATGAAAGTACATGATAAATCATGAAATTCGATACGTCGCAAGAGTCAATAGTATATTAGTATAATACATACTGGTTAGATTCAGATGAATATTCACTGAGTTTCCTACAAGGTACATTTATGTGCACAGTAAATTTTAAATAAATTTAATTAATTTGTTTAAAATTATTATTGTTGATAATCTCAAGGAAATTATGATGAGAATTAAGTTAAAAAAATTGATTAATTAAAGAATATAATGACTTGATTCGAGCATGATTTATCTTAAATAAGAATGATTAGAATTGAACTCTAATTTTATTAAATGTGTAATTCATTGCATACTAATGGATGATTATGAGCTTAAACCAAGACCATTGTATAGTATTGATTTATTTTAGTTTATTATTAAATTAAATTGTTGGCTTGTGTGCCATGTATCATATCATTATGTAAGCACATACATTCCTATAGATTATTTTAGGTAAACCCATTCCCCCCACCTGCATGTTAGTAAAATCATATGTAATGGATTGAGCTCCAAAGATAGTGGAGGCTGTCAAATTTTGGAGCTGAGATTAAACCAATTTGAGAGAGATTCATTGGTGGATAGGTGGAAAGATACAACACAAAGCTTGATTGGTTCAAGGTTTTTTCTCCAAGGTCGGCAGTTTTTTATTGTATGATAGATAAACTAACCATTAGTAAAATTTTATTATCATACCACTTTAATATTTTATTTTTTTCAAGTTACATGGTTATTTAATTATGTATATTTTGTCATGAGGACATGAGTTAATGAATTAAAAATCATTAAATATATAACTAAAATAAATTGGATTATGTGTAAATATTATCTATGAAATGGTTAATCACATAATTAAATATACTTAATATTAAAAAGCATGTAATAAAGATAATAAATAGGAAATTTAAGTATATTAGTCAAAATCCCTGAATTGTATATTAAATCATTATAACATTTCACTTATTCAGTTAAAATTGAACAATAGTTCAAATGCTTGAAGAACCAAAGTTGGGTTGCTTTCAATTATCAGGGAATTATAACATTAATTTTTGGGTTGACATAATGTTCACATCAAGGGCTGAATACCAAAGTTGGACTTGGGGTAAATGAGAGGCAAGGTTTGAAGAAATCCAATTTGAGGATTTGAGGATTGGGGAGTCCACTTAACAAATCAAGAAAATGTTAGTTAATGTAGTTGGAATTTGGAATTACTAACTATAACCATTAATGTTTCTTGACCAACCAACATTAGGGTAATGAGAAGGTGAATATGGATACTTTCCACTAGAATTTCTAAGAAATAGTATATTTTGAATCCAATGGTGAGAGATATTTAGTTTTGATAAAATATTGGGATATTAATAAATATAATATTTATTTATTTATATTAAATTTATTAGACAATGTACTAAAACTCTACTCATTTTATTTGTAGAAACAATAGTTTAAATGACTTCCAACATATCAACATGATTCATACTTGAGAAGGATAACCTTCTTATTTTTATAAATTTCCAAGAATGGAAAATTCTCTTACACACTATCCTACGCCATGAAAGGAAATTGCAAGTGCTGGAAGAACCTATTCCTGATGCACTTGGTAATGAGTCTAGTGATGTAGAGTTAACTCTCTATGAGATAGATTTAAATGATTCCACATATTTTCAATGTTTCAAGCTATCATCAATGACCAATGATCTTTTGAAGCAACATGAGGACATGGATGTGTATAGCATGATGTATCACCTTTGGGATATCTATCAAGAGAAAGAGAGACAAGAGTGATACTAGATCCCCTGTTTTTTTAAAAACTAATCTTTGAGAGTTTATAATAGCTGGGCCTAATATAGTCAATCTTATTGGCTACATTGAATTCTTAGAAATCATAGATATTAAATTCCAGGATGAGTGGAGTGTAGATATTACAGTTTCATAACTACCCAAGACCTTCTCTAGTTTTATTATTAATTTTAATATAATAGATAATTAAAAGAATCTTTTAGAACTAATTACTTTGATTCTCCCAGAAGATAAAAAATGAGGCGTGACGAACACATGATCCTTATATAGAATAAGAAAAGGAAGAACAAGGAAAAGGGGCCCAAGAATCATAATAACTCTAAAGCTCATGCACACCTCCCTTCCTAGATGAAGAATATCTTGGGGTAGGGAAAGAAAAATGAGGAAATGTGTTTTTCATGTGGAAATCAAGGACACTGGGAGAGGAATTACACTCAGAAGGAAGGGGAAGATAAAGGTGATTTCTTTATTGAGTGTAATCTATCAATATCTACACATTGGGTATTAGATACAACTTTTGGTTCTCACATCTATATCCAAATGCAATAACCAAGTAGATTTAGAAATATTTCTAGAGGAGAGGTGGATTTGTGAGATGCTAATGGTGAGAGGATGGATGCTCTATCAATTGGTGACTACCACCTTTCATTTCTAATAGGAATTTTATTAGTTTTATGGGATTTTTATTAAGTAAAAATGGTTAACAAGAACATATTTTCTCTATCATGTATAGATGTAGATTTTTTTTCATGTTTGGAAATAAAAGTTTTTTCTTTTATAAAGAAAACATATGTTATGGCCTGGAACATTTAAATAAGAGTCTTTATGTATTAAATTATGAAAACCATGTATTGATAGTAAATCAAAAATCTTGTTCAAACGAATCATATAACACCAAACTATGACATCACTATCTTGGTCATTTAAATGATAGGTGAGTGAAAAATATCTGTCCATATGGTTATTTAGACTCTTTTGAGCTAAAACCACTTGAAATATGTCATGCTTTTTTACAAGAAAAAATTACCAAATTTCTATTCAGTGGACACCGTGAAAGGGCCACAGAGATTTTAAGACTAGTATACACTGATGTGTGTGGAAAATTTCTATTATAACACATAGGTGGGTATTCTTACTTAATAAATTTTGATGATTAATTGAGTAGATATGGATATGTCTACTTGATGAGGTATAAGTCTGATTCCTTTGAGAAATTAAAATAATTTCTGAATGAAGTAGAGAATAAACTTGAAAATTGTATAAAGAGCTTCAATAAGATCAAGGTGGTGAATATTATAACCAATAGCTTATCAAACTTTTATGGGGGTTTGGGATTCTATCTTAAATCACTCCACATTACACACCATAATGGAATAGTGTTAGGGAAATAAGTAATCGTCCCTTGTTGAAAATGGAAAGCCTGATGATGAGTTATGAAGATCTTATATTATCCTTTTGGGGATATGCATTACAAAATGTAGCATAAACACTAATCCGAGTATCAAATAAAGTGGAAAAAGGAATTCACTTCAAGTTACGGAGTGGAAAGAAACTTGTTTTTTTGTATACACCTGCATGGGGTTGCGAGGCATTTATTAAGGCCTTCTCAAATAATAAAATAAAACCTCTGGTCACAAAGTGTATCTTTATAAGGTATACCAAGGAAATAAAGGTATATTACCTATAAAACCACTCAAAAAATAAATTTAATGTCACCAGACAAGACATCTTTCTTGAGAGGGGCTGCATCCCCAAAAAGTATAGTGGAAAAAATATTGACTTTGATGAAGTTGATGCTCAAGGGACACAAGAGTTGGTATAGGAATAGATTCCATAGGTCCCTATGTAATAAGTAGTTCCTAAAACACAAGTACTATGTCATAGAACTAGATATTTAATATAACTATAGAGATATGGTTTTCTAGTCCCTGAATATGGTGACTAATTGTTGATTATGATGAAACTCTCTCCTAAAAATAGTTAGTAGAGAGATCAGAAGCTATAAAAAGGAAAAAGACATGAATTATGAAATAGATTCCATGTATCAGAACCCATTTTGGGTTCTGGTCGATGCACCAATTGATGTAAATCTCATTGGGTGAAAATGGGTATTGAAGAGAAAACTAGACATGGAAGGTAAATTAAATACCTATAAATCAAGTCTAGTGGCTAAAGGTTTTAAACAACATCAGGGAATTGAATATGATGAAACCTTTTCACCAGTTTCTATGTTTAAATAAATTAGAATTATAATTTCTATAGTACCTTACCACGACTATGAAATTTGGTAGTTTGATGTCAAAACTGCTTTCCCTAATGAGAACCTTCATGAAGATGTCTATAAGACACAACCATAAGGCTTTGAAACTCCAGGTGATGCCAAAAATATTTTCAAGTTGCAGAGTTCCATTTAGGAATTAAATAAATATTTTAGGTCGTGGAACATTTTATTCAATGAATCTATAAAATTATTTGGTTTAACTATGAAAGAATGTGATCCATATGTTTACAAGAGGTTCAGTGGAAACACAGTTTTTATCCAAGTGTTATATGTTCATGATATATTACTTATTAGAAATGACATATTAGTCTTACAGTCTATTAAAAACTGGTTAAACAAGTGTTTCTCTATGAATAACTTTTGTTAAAAATCTTATATTCTAGATATTAAGATCATTCGTGATAGATCTAAGAGGCTAAGTGGACTAGGCCAAAGTACATACATTAACCAGATACTAAATAGATTTTTATGGAACAATATAAGAGGGGATTGGTTCCAATGTCACATGGTATACATATTTAAAAGAAAATGTGTCCTCAGACACAACAAGAGAAACATATAATGATTAATATACCATATACTGCAGCGATATGATCAATAATGCATTCCATGTTATGTAATAGAGTTGATATTTTCTATGCATTGAGCATGGTATGAAGATATCAAGAAGATCCAGGTGATCAAAATTAGTTTAATATTAAGGATATCCTTAAGTATTTGATAAGAACTGAGGATATGTTACTGGTGTATGGATGAGATGAGGAGTTGGTCATCAGGGTTTATACTTATTCTAGTTTTTAGACATTTAAAAATGATCTAAAGTCACAATCAGGATATGTTTTTTTATCTCAATAGAGTAGCTATGAGTTAGAAGAGTTTAAAGCAGCCAGTTGTTACTAATTCTATAATAGAGTCTGAGTATATAACATATTTTGGTGTAGCCAATAAAGCCATTTGGATACTGAAATTTTTATAGAATATTTATGTGGTACCTAGTAGTAAAGACCCTATCATATTGTATTGTGACAATACTATAGTGGTGTCTCTTGCAAAAGAGACAAGGTCACACCAATAGACAAAACACATACTATGAAGGTATCACCTATTGATGGATTTTTATCGAAAGGGGTGAAATTAAAGTAATCATTGTTACTAGAGAATAAAACATGAGGTAACCATTAACTAAAGGACTATCTTAGTATAATAATGTGTATCATGTAAGAGTTAGCAGACTGAAGGTTGTTAGCAGTAGGATCTAGTGAAAGTTGAAGTCTGTTGGATTTGGTACCCTATAACCAACTTCTGTGTACTTTATGATAAGATGTATTATTTTTTTTGAATATTTATAAACTCCTTATCATATCATGATTGTTATTCTGCGTGACATAGAATGTGATAATTTCCTAAGTGTGGCTGTCTCACTAAAAGGTCATTTCAGTTACCCTTTATGATGAGAACTTGAAAGTGACACAAAAATATTCTTAAATACATGTTCTACAATTGGATGAAATAATTTGAGGGAGACAAATGATTCATGATATCATGGGTGGAGACTCACAATAATTTTAGGCATTTTCTCATGATGCACGCCTTTAGTAGTATCTTGTTTAGGATATTATGAAAATGTGACCCACTGGTAGGAAATCCATATTTATATGTGTCATTAGATGTTCCTATCTTTAGTCGTTTGTATTGATCCTTAGACATTAAAACTATTATTAATGAGTATTATGTGTTACATAGTTTGAAGTATTGACAAAAACTGTGATGATATATGTTTTCGGTGAGGTAGGATATGTTGGGTGCTTCACGGGTAATATCTCATTAATGAATAACGAAAGCAAAGATTTTTACCTTTTGTTCTTTAATATAAGTTGATATCTTAGAAACTTTTATTAAAATGATATATCCAAAATAAATCCATGGCCATGGTGTTTTATAGGTAAATTATATTTCCAAAAAATCAAATAAAGAGACATCAAGAACATAAGTAGATAGAATTAGTGTGCAACCTACTAGATTAGAGATATCATGATAACGGGATTATATTATACAGTAAGATTCCATATGAGGTATTATGTCATTTCATCATTTACATCTTTCTCTATGGGTGCATTGGCATGTTGCTAGATCATAACCATATACTTTAGGCTACTTCACCTAATTACACTGAGAAAGTGGCCTAGAGTCTCACACACTAAGTGTATCCAAAATCTAATTTAAACAATATATATTATTATTTATTATTTAAAAAATTGAATAAATATTATTCTGGTATGTGGTTTAATAACTATTTGTTTTCTTTATTTTATATATTCCATCAACAATTATTCGAGAGAATATTATGTTAGAATAATATTTAATAAATATTTATTTTTTATTTAGTGAATATAATATTCATTTATTTATTTTCCAATATTTCATTGATACTTATTTAATAAATAAATAGACATTATTCAAGGATTCATAAATATTGTGGGGGAATGAAATACTGAGTTTAACGGCCTGATGAGAAATAATATATATTGAATATTATTTGAATAAATAATATTTAATTTTAATTCCAAAGTTAAGTACATGTCAAGAAATAGTAATAATAATATTATTATAGACATGGTGTTCTGCATGTATTAATTAAATATTAAAGGGAACTTGGGAAAATATTTATTTCTACACTCTAATGGTATATAAACCGAATTATTTTATTTTTTAGAAGAACCAATTCAATTGTTTTTATTTTGTTGTGCACAATGAATCTAGAGAATCCTATCGAAGCCCTATATATCTCCCTTCTCCAAGAACACTCCCAATAATAAAGAATGATCTTCCTCCACCTCCCACTCTCAAGTGAAGATAGATCAAGGAGAATTACTTGGAATCTATTCTTGAGAAAATCAAAGGAAAACGATGTAAGAGAAAGGATCTACTGTGCTAGTACCTGGAGATTTCTATGATGACATTCATAGATTTGGGGAACATGTGTGGATAACTACTAGAGATAATAAACTCTTGATTACTGTAACCCAACAATGATAAAATGTAGATCTTATTCCATATTCATCAAAGAAAAAATAATTATCACATGGTAACTCTTTAATTTATTAAAATAATATTTAATAATATGTGACAATCATGCGCTCTGGTTTTAGTGTATTATCCGATGTCTATTTTATTTGATTCAATTTCGTTGATAACAACGTTTATAGTCATGTAAATCTTAAATTGATCATTGATCGAGAAAAAAATAAAAGTTGTCCATGAACCATCACATTCTTCTACTGCACCCAAAACATAAAAATAACCTATATCAATTCTTCCATATCACATGGAATTGAATGAGTTAAAAGAAGTCATGGTTAAAATTGAGTATTTAGAGGAAATGGTTTTTATCAGACTGGTCATGTATTCTTAGGGTTCTGTAATATTTTTTTCCAAGATGTTCAATGGTATTCTATATATTTTTATAGACTATAAGTAGCTCAATCAGGAAATAGTGAATTATAAACACCCTTTACTAGAGATTTATATTTTTTTAATAAGTTATAGGAGACCTGATTGTTCTCCAAGATTGAACATCGTTCGGGCTTCCATCAACTATGGGTCAGAGGAAAGGATATTCTCAATACAATTCTAAGGATTAGGTATGAACTGTACAAGTATTTTTCCCTTTTTTTGGTTGAAAAATTATCTTTCAGTGTTCATAGACCTCATGAATTTGTTTTTCCATCCATATATTTACTCCTTCATTGTTGTATTCATAGATGATATCCTAATATATTCCAAGAAATTAGAAATTCATGGTAGGAACCATGAGATTGTATTGAGTAATCTTTGATCACTTCAAATTTATACCAAAATATAGAAGTGTCACTTATTTATTTCAGAGGTGCCTCTCCTAGGGAAAGTGATTTATAAAGTACTGATTTCAATATACTCTGAGAGGTAGAGGTTTCTATATCTTTGGAACATCCTAGGAATGTTTTTGAGATTAGGAGATTACTTGGGCTTATAGGGTATTATTTATATTTTATTTAGGACTTCTCCCATTTAGAATCTTTGATTATAGAGTTGACCAAAAAAGGGAAGAATTTTGAGTATTTTTATCTATGTGAAGAAGCCTTCCTTACATTGAAGAGAAGTTTGAGACTAAATCTGATTATGATATTTCTAGAACTTGGGATTGGGTATACAGTTTACAATGATGTGTCAGGTGTTATTTTAGGAAATATTCTACTGAAGTGGGGCTGATTAGTAGATTATGGGTCACATCAATTGAGAACCCATGAGAGTAACTTCCTTAAACATAACTTAAAGTTGGCAGTTTTGGTCTATTCCATGATGTGTTTTCGATATTATCTTTTGAATAAGAGATTTATTGTATACAAAAACCATAAGATCTTGCAATACATCCTCACTCAATGGGATCTCAATATGAGGTATAGGCATCAGGTGTAGTATCTAAAAAAATTCAATTTTGAGACGGCCTATGCTCTAGGTAATTTCAATGTCATTATGGATTCGATTAGTAGGAAAACATCGGAGATGTAGGAGCTGGAAGCATGATCTTCATAGAAGGAATTGTATCTAATGAATTTCATGGTATAATGATAAGTGCATAAATCTAATGATCATGGAGATATAACATGTGTACCTTTTTTATCACTTATTATTTAGTGGATAGAGAAAATTCCATATAGGAGTTGGATCCTAAGTGTGTAGTGATATGGGAGTACTTGGTAGGGGATTATGCAATCCTAGGGTGTTCATTAGACAATAACGATGTGATTTACATTCATGAGAGGTTATCATTTACGACTTCATTAAGTGAGTGGATCATTATTTAAAATGGGTATTGCATCCATGGTTGATGAAGATGTACAATGATATCTGATGTCAGTTTTGGCGGACAAGTATGAAGATAGAAATCACCAATTTTGTATTGAAATGCCTTATTTTATGGAGGATAAAGAATGTACATCAGTGTCCTAGTGGGTTTTATCATCCATTTACAGTGCCTATTTAGAAATGGGATTATGTGATGATGAAATTCATGATGGGTATAACGAGGACCCCAATATGTTAAGATTCTTTTTGGGTGATAGTTCATTAGTTGATGAAATTAGATCATTTCATTCCGATACAAGTGACTCATTCTGTAGATGTGTTGGGGAATATATTTTTTGGTATATTATATGACTACATGGAGTTCCTTTCAATATTTTATTAAAGAGGGATAAAAATTTCACATCATGGTTTGGGAAGGTATTACAGAAGGATTTGGGAAAATAGTTGAATTTGGGTATTGTATACATATGTAGACTAATGGATAGTCAGAGAGGATGATTTAGATTATTGAGTAAATGCTTTAAGAATGTATCTTGGACTTCAGTGGAGAATTGGTTGATCACCTATCCTTGGTAAATTTTATGTAAAAACACAGTTTCTCAGATTTTATTCATATAGAACCTTTTAAGACTCTTTATGGTTGGTCATTTTTCTCACCACTGTGTTGGCATGAGGTAGGTGAGTCAGATGTTGTTAGGATGATTATGGTATAAAAGACCTATGAGAGAGTGTGGTTGGCTAGGAAGTAGTTGGTAATAACTCAGAGAGGGTAGTTATCATATACCATCTAAAGGACACGTCATTTAATTTTTGTTCTCTATATGGTTTTCTTACAAGAATCACCACAATTAGAGCATCATCTTTTAGAGAATTAAGGGAAACTGGCATCATAATTTGTGGGACCATTTGAGATCACTGAGAATATCTGAGCATTAGATCACCAAATAAACATTCATCCACATTATCAAGGCTTGCATAATGTGTTGCACATTTCTTAGATTCATAGGTATGGGCTCGATCTTGTGTATGTGGTAGACTGCGTGGAGGTTTATTTGGAACAATATTCATCTTTAATGGATCACTCAGTGAATATTATAGATCGGTGAGACAAGGTGTTGTGGGGGAATAGGATTACATTTTTTAAAGTCTTATGGTTGTATGGAAGGATCCAGAAGTAAATGAGGGAGAAAAAGTTTTATGTTTTAGAACAATGTTGGGTGTCTTGGATTAGCATGTTCAAAGCCATTGTGGTCATAGTGGAGGCCATGGTAATGGTTGGGTGAGAATCTAAACAACTGAAATGGCCATCATTATTTGTGGATATCGCATTTTTCAATGGTTAAAATGCATATGAATTTATAATGGATATATAATGAAATATTAATCAACCCCTTTCCCTATTAATCAATTCCCCCTCTTTCCCTTGATTTTTCCCTCTATATAGATGAATTTCAGATTCTCTAGAGGAACCTAGGGTGGGATTTGTTTGTCTATTCCTACTGCATAGGGAAACGTCATTTGAACTTACTAGATAATCAGACTTCAGCAGATATAGTCTTATTCATGTTGATCTAGACTCATGTATTTCTCGGTATCTTCATCTATACTCACCATTTTCAAGAGTGATAGGTTCTCTTCATTTTAATAGACCTAGATATATCATTTATGGTGGTTGTTTTTAGGTAAGTCAATGTGGTTCTACTATCATGGATTGATTCCCTTCTTAATTTATGTTCTATAACCCTTTTCAAGTTATATTGGAATCTATTATAGGGACCCTTGGCACGTAGTTTGATCTGGTTAGAGCATAAACATGATTTTGGAATCAACTCTCCGAAAATCTTGACATCCATGTAGTTGAGATTGAAAGTTTCTTACCATGTAAAGGTTATGTATATAATTTTTATCATGATATAAAATTGGGTGTTTTTATGATTTAAACCATGCTTGATTTTTACTGCATGTGTATGCATGTGTAGCTCATGTTACCATGTTTGATATTTGATCACACGTGTGTGTGAAGCCTATGAGACCCGTGTTTGAGTTTGATCACATATATTTGTTTGGATACTAATTATCATTCTTGACATTCCTTGCATGTGCATATATATGTTATGCCCTATTTTGTGTGAAGGTATAACCTTTAGAGGTTTTTGTTCTTGTAAAAAATAGTAGGTGGACAAACATGGCTTGGTTCACCCTTATAGGGGGAGCACCTACAAAATACGACGATGTTGATGATTGACCTAGATATAGGGTAGGGGTATGAAGTCCCTAAGGATTTAACCAAGGTAGTGATGGGATATGATGAACATGTGGCCTAACCTAAGGTAGAAATAGGGTATGATGACCTTATAGTCTAACCTCTGATAGAGTTGGGACTAGACAGTCTTATGGCTTGACCCGAGACTCATTATCCTTGTGGCTACAGAGTGTCGTTAGACTTGTGTTTTCCAAGAGTTGTTATCCTTATGACTGCTGAGAAATACATGGTGAGCCTATGGTTGACCCTATTTCACAAATTCCATTATTACTACGTTTCCAATATAGAAATAAAGTTGGTGAAGCTGAATTTCTTGGCATCTTGGTTAGAGCGCAACCACTTGACACATGATTGATTATTAGTTGTTTACTTGTGCATTTATATGTTATAATGGATTACATTTCTTATGAATGCACACATATGTTAAAGATGCATTGGTGTCCTAAAAGGTATATCTCACACCCTAAATAGACATATTGATGAATTTTAATTGTAAGAACCCGGTTCTTCTTGAGGTAAGGGTTTTTATTTTTCTTTTTTCCTTGAGCGTTTTTGAGAAAATAAAGAAAATGGGGAAAATCACAAATTTTGTGACTACACGCCATGTAATTTTCCACACATTGTGTACTTTGTCCATGTGGTATGGGTACACAAGGCGTGTAGGCCTGTTGGAAATGAAAGGTGTAAAAACAGACTACACACCATGTATAGGTTATTTACATGCCGTGTATTCAGTCGGCAGGTGAATAGTAAGGCGGTGGAGGCAGCCCCCAGCAGAGTGATAGTACACGCCGTGTAATTGAGAATACACGCTGTGTACTCATGTCGACAAGTGAACAGTTTGGCGGTGAAAAAGTAGCCACCAGAGGAATAGTTAAATGAGAAAAGTACATGCTATGTACTTGAGATTACATGCCATGTAGTTTTTTTCTCTTAAAATGGCCATTATCCTCCTATATTCATAGAGGACGCTTATAACACTAGAGTAGAGCAGGAGAGATGACCAGAGCTTGGAGGATCTCCCGACCGCACACCGGGAACCCGATTCCTACACCGTCGATCTCCTTGGAACCGCACGGGTGAGTTCTTCCTCCTCCCTATGTGTTTCTTACCAATTCTTTCCCAAGGGAATGTTATTTGAGTTTGAACAAGATTATTTTCACGTTAGATCTACGTTGTTCTCATTTGTTTTTGGAGGCGTCGTTCACGTATACCGATCAGAGAGGATCGAGGTAGGTGGTCTGGTGTTTAAATTCCAACTAATGTGTGTTTTTATGTACCGTTGTGCTACGAGCCCATGTTTGGGGTGTTGTATGGATGTGGAATTTTCTTTAAAGATATCTAGAATTGTGTAGGTAATCTAATGATAAGTTTAATCTGCTGTTTGGGATCACTTCTTGGATCCAGGACCACCCCGGGGGTGCGTTCCTCTATTTAGCCGTTTGTCCAGGATACCTGAGCGTATACCATGATTATATTGTGCATTGCATTTGCCTTGAGAGGAATTGTATATAAATTTCTTGCTTATGTGTGGGGCTCGGCCCGGTTACTTGCTTATCCTGAGGGCAGTGTTTCATTTAGCCTGAGGGTAGTGGTTATTTTAGCCTGAGGGAAATATTTGTTATGCCTGTGGGCAGTAGATTCTGTGCCTATGGGCGACACTTCATATTCCTGAGGGCAATATTCGTTTTGCCTGTGGGAAATCACCTGTGGGTTTCGATTCTAGTTACCTGAGGCTAAGGATGGTATGTCTGAGGATAGTGTTATCATGAATATTCACCGTGGTGATTTTTATATGTTATACCTGCCAAGCTAAAGCACGAGATTGGCATGGTCAAATGAATATTAAGATGGAAATATGACTAGTAAAGTTAGTTACTTTTGAGTACTGCATAGTTTATTACATTTACTACTGCACACTACTATTGCACATTTTCAATGACAGTTGGGCACAGGCCTTTGGTGGGTGCCTACGAGGATTTATTTCTCACACCCTATTTGGGTCTTGTATTCCGCCCAAATATACAATATTGCTATAGGTGTCGATAGGGGAAAGGGTCCCTATACATGTACATGATTGTAGCAGAGGAGTAGGAGAGCATGGGACCGATCCTATGCTTGCGATGCTACTGCATTTTGTTTACTCTTCTTGTTTTGTCTGGCTGTACCTTGTACTTTGAGTTGTATTGTATTGTATTGTAGTGTATCTTGTTTTGGCTGCTTTCATAGAAATAGAGACATGCTGCGTCATTATATATAAATGTTGGTTATCTTTTACTGCAGTTGTTCATTTCTAGTTCATATTGTTTACTGATTCTGCTATTGTATGTTATTTATCTTTTTCGCAACGCTACACTTTGACAAATGAGGGCATAGTTTCCCCACTATCAGACCTCGGCCCTCATTTCTAGTTGGTAGCCTCTGGCATTTTGGGAAATGCGCTTGAGGTCTTGTGACCAACCGGGTTCGGGGTACCCGTTGAGTGACACCCGGATCCGGGACGTTACAAAGTGGTATCAGAGGAGTTCTTTTCTTTGACTTACTGTTTTGAGCCTTAGTCTGAGATAGGAAAGAAATGGTGGTTGGTAATAAGATGTTCCTGGGAGTAGCAAACCCGTGTACAGGGAAAATCCAATTTACCTCATGTTGCAATTTTTTTTCTTCTGATTTTTCAATTTTATAATTGATTTGATTTTCATAGTTGGGTGACGCACTTGTTGTGTGCTATTAATATTTTTATACTTGGGTTCTATTTAGTTGTAACCTGATGAGATGAGGGTATTCCATCTCATGCATCATTTATGCACATGCTATAAATCACATGTCATGCATTCTTTCCATGCGATGTAGGTACATTAGAAATTTCATGTTGTTTTGATAGTTATTGTGCTAGAAAAGCATGCTATCATGATAGCTTCTTTGATAAATACCTACTATTTGATAGGGTATTGTTGTGTGAGGTTTTGATAGAGTGAACGCCAAACTTTGGTTTTTGGGGAGTATGGGCCCTCAATAACCGGAATTTAGTGGATCATTGAAATGTTTACTTTGTTATTACATGTGTAAGATGCCAAAATTTGATTTGCGGGGATTATGGGCCCTCAGGGATTGGAATTTGGCACTTAGATGTTGGTTTCAGTGTTTTTCTAGGTTCCAGAGTAGTATTTGAGGCTTACTATCTGGAAAACCAAGGATACACGCCGTGTAGTTCTATGGACACATGCCATGTGTTCTTCTGTTCGGGAAGAACTGAAAACTTTTCAAGTACACTCCATTTACCCTAAGTACACTCCATGTAGTCTCTTACCATGTCATAGACCGCGTGGGCAGGGAAACGGGGTAGGGAATGGCTTGGGAAAAAATTCCGTGTACCAGTTGTACACGCCATGTCGTGTTGACCCAGAGTCCGCCCATGTAACTAACAGTACATACATAGAAAACCTTAATACCTACACACCGTGTCTACCTTGAACATGCCGTGTAGTCCGACCCAGGTACCCAGCCGTATCACGAACAATATGGGTCGGTGTTATCTTTCCTAGTACACGCCATGTCCGCTTGGAACACGACGTGTAGTGTCGGCCGTGTAGCTAGCCGTGTAGCGAGCAACACGGGTCGGTCTGGGGATTCTTTGAACACGCCATGTAGTCTTGTTTTTGGAGAGCCGTGTGGCTTAGCCGTGTAGAAGGACTCGGGCATTGAAGGGGAATTCAAGTACACGCCGTGTATTCAGATGATATGCCATGTGTTTGGGGTGTTACACGACCAGTTTTAGCTGGAGTACACGCCCATGTGGATGGCTTGTGAGAACATGCCATGTAGTATTTATACACAAAGTGTAGTCAAGTTTTGTACATCTTGAATGCTTTCTTTATCCTATTCCCTTCTTGGCCTCCTCATTTTCGGTCTTTGATAATCTTGATCTAAGGTGTGCTTTGACCTTGTAGAGTCATGCCGCTGAGACAACCACCGGTTGTTCGCCAGCAGAATGAAAATTATTTTACTCCTGAGATGGTGGGCCATGGGCTACCAGTGGATCCTCCAGCAGTGCCAGATGCGGCGGCATCCATTATACCAGACACAGGCGTGAAGGCGCAGTTCCGTGAAGGCTTCATGCGGTTCATGCAGACCTTCCAGGGAGCACCACAGGCCGCCACATCTATGGAAGAGTTGATGCATATATTCCAGCAGCAGCATCCACCTACATTTTTAGGGGATGGCGGACTGCAGGCTGCGGAGTCTTGGATGGGTTCTATGCAGACGATATTCGAGCATCTGGAGCCGCCTCCTGGGAGGAGGGTAATGCTCGCTACATATATGCTGCGTGATTCCATCAAGAGATAGTGGGATGTTACCACCCAGTCTGAGCATCACCGAGACATATCATGGGAAGATTTTCAGGCAGCCTTCTATGACTTATTCTTCCCAGAGAGGCTGCGGGCAGACTGAGCTCGAGAGTTCATGAATCTACAGCAGGGCGCCATGTCAGTGATGGATTATTCTGCTCGTTTCACCGAGCTTCAGCATTTTGCACCAATTCTGGTGGGTGATGAGGTGTTGATGGCTCGACGCTTTGAGTATGGTCTTCCGTATGACATCCGAGCGCTGGTGAATGTTTTTAGGTTGCCTACAGTGCATACTATTGTGAACCAGGCACTGATTACTAAGAGAAACCTACGGGAAGCTAGTGGTGTGGGCTAGGGTGGTTTGACACCAGTTTCTGGTACTATTTCTACTAGTAAGAGGAAGAGGTAGAGAGACTTCTCTCACGGCGGTAGTACTAGTTAGAAGAATACTTCAGGTGGCCAGGTCATTTGCTACTAGTGTGGTAGAGAGGGGCACAAGAGACCTCAGTGTCCTTGAGACCCAGTGGAGTGATGAGCTTGCGGCAAGATGGGTCATCTGTAACACTTTTGGAGGGAATTTATACCAGTGGCTAGTGAGAGGGGTTCTATGAAGACTCTGCGTGCGGAATCAGGACCAGCAGCTTCTTAACAGTCATGAAACTAGAATACGTCAGGGCGTGTAGGTAGAGATGGTGGTCATGGCCGTGGTATCCAGACACCAGGATCTCAGAGGCAGCAGAGTGGGTCAGCTCAGGGTAGCTAGGCTATGTCGCAGGGCCATGGAACTGGGCATGCATATGTAGTGCAACAGACACAACTAGAGCAGGATCCCAGACCTTCCACTGTTAGAGGTACTATTCTAGTAGCTTCTGTTTTATCTTCAGTGCTTTTCGATATGGGTTCTACACATAGTTTTATATCTATTCCCGTTGTGGAGATCCTTGGGCTCTGTGTTTCCTTTTCTTCAGATATTATGACGCTAGACTCTCTGTTGGGGACTAGAATGGCTAGTGTGAATCAGTATAGGGAGTTCCCCCTAGAGGTTGGTGGGTGTCACTTTCTATGGGACCTCTATGTCTTAGAGATGACAGCTTATGGCGTTATTCTTGGGATGGAATGGTTGGTGCCCTTTCGAGCCTTTGTAGATTTATATCATCACAGGGTGAGTTTCACGTCACCAGAGGGCAGAGAGTTTCTATACAAGGGTGAGTGGGATGTCCAGGCGAGCCGAGCTGGACCCGAGCATCATAGGTGAGGTGGAGTTATAGCGCAGACTATGAGTTTATATTTGGATGATCAGGGGACTTGTCAAAAGGATTTCCCTCTAGTAGTTGATCGTTTTAGGGATGTCTTCCCAGATGACTTTTCAGGTCTTCCTCCGAAGTGAGAGGTGGATTTCTCTATTGATCTTGTGCCAGGAGTAGCACCAGTGCCCATTCCTCCTTATAGGATGGCTACACCTGAGTTGTAGGAGCTCAAGAGGCAGTTAGAGGAGTTACTGGAAAATGGTTTCATCCGACCCAATACTTCTCCTTGGGGTTCACTGGTCCTCTTTACGAATAAGGTAGACAGTAACCTCAGACTCCGTGTGGATTATCGGAAGTTAAACCAGTTGACGGTTAAGAATCGATATCCCCTTCCGAGGATCAATGATCTCTTTGATCAACTTCGGGGAGCACGAGTGTTCTAAAATATTTACTTGAGATTTGGATATCATCAGTTGCATGTTAGAACATTTGATATACATCTCACATCCTTCATGAGCAGGTATGGTCTATATGAGTAATCAGTGATGCCGTTCGGGCTCACGAACACGCCAGTAGTTTTAATGGATCTGATGAATAATGTGTTCCACCCTTATCTGGACTACTTTGTGGTAGTCTTCATGGATGAAATCTTTGTGTACTCTCACACTCGACACGACCATGCTACCCATCTTGAGATCATATTGAGTACACTGAGAGAGCATCGGCTATATGCTAAGATCTCAAAGTGCCACTTTTGGATGGACCAGATACACTTCCTGGGTCATATAATTTTAGAGGCAGGAGTTGCAGTAGACCCAGAGAAGGTGAGAGCAGTAGTGTCCTGGGATCAACCTAATAATGTGTTTGAGTTACGAAGTTTCTTAGGGATGGCTGGTTACTAGAGGAGCTTTATATAAGACTTCTCCTACTTAGCAGTGCCGTTGACGGGTTTGACTAATAAGGGTGTAAAGTTCGTTTTGTTAGAAGCTTGTGAGACATCCTTTCAAGAGCTGAAGGGAAGGTTGAAATCAGCACCAATCATGATACTTTCCGGGCAAGGGAAGAGCTATACATTCTACTGTGATACAACAAGTATTGGGCTGGGAGCTGTTTTGATGCAGGGTGATCGAGTAATTGCATATGGGTCTCGGCAGTTGAGGCCACATGAGAGGAATTACCCGACACATGACCTCGAGTTGGCTACAGTTGTTCATGCGTTGCGCTGTTGGAGACATTATCTCTTGGGGGAGAATTTTATGGTTTTCACCGACCAAAAAAGTCTCAAGTACATCTTTACTCAGTGTGACCTAAATCTAAGATAGTGAAGGTGGGTTGAGTACCTTCAGTCCTTCGATTTTGAGCTTGCCTATACACCTGGTAAGGGAAATGCAGTTTCTGATGCACTGAGCAAAAAGACTTAGACATAGGCAGTTCATGAGGCCATTGGTGAGTGGAAGCTTATGGCTTTGTTCTCTAAGATGCATTTAGAGGTTTACAAAATTTAGGGAAAAAATTATCTTTCTTCCTTAGCTGTGACTTCTACAATCCTGGATAGACTGAGGATGATACAACTATCATATTCAGAAGTCCTAGTTCTACGAGATTCAGTGGCAAGTGAGGTCCTCCTCCTGGATGTACGATAGGAAATTATGAGGTACTGTGTTTCCATGGACGAGTGTGGGTTCCGGGGGATATACACAAGTAGTTTATGTGGGAGTTTCATGATTCAGCATGGGTAGTTCATCCTGTAGTCACCAAGATATATCGTGACTTAGGACGTCAATATTGGTGGCTGAGTATGAAGAGAGAGGTAGCTGGTTTTGTTATGAGATGTTCCACCTGTCAGTAGGTGAAGGCGGAGCATCAGAGGCCAGCCGAACTGTTACAGTAGTTACCCATTACGGAATGAAAATGGGATGATGTTGTGATGGACTGCGTGAACGGGTTGCTGAGGTCACTTAGAGGCAATGATGCCACATGGGTTGTTGTGGACAGACTCACAAAGGTGCCTCACTTTTTGCCGATCAAGGAGACCTTCGGTGTTGACGAGCTCAGAAAGTTGTATATCCGAGAGGTTGTATGGCTTAATGGGGTTCCTCGTTCTATCATTTCAGATAGGTATGCCTTCTTTATGTCTCATTTTTAGAAGAGTCTCCAAAGGGCACTGGTTAAACAGGTGCTTCTGAGCACAGCTTTCCACCCTCAGACCGATGGCCAGTCAGAGCGTACGATACAGGTGCTTGAGGACATGCTACGTGTATGTGTCCTGGACTTTGGGGGCTCTTGTTAGAAGCACATACCCCTGGTCGAGTTTTCCTATAATAACAGTTTTTAGAAAACTATTCAGATGGCACATTACGAGGCTTTATATGGTAGGCCATGCTGATCACCTTTGTGCTAGATGGAGGCAGGTGAGGTAGCTTTACTAGGACCACGTCTTGGGTAGGAGACTACTGAGTAGGTCCAGTTGATTTAGAAGTGGATGGCTACTGCACAGTCTCATCAAAAATCTTTTTCTGATCGCTTCAGACGACCCTTGGAGTTCATGGTCGGGGATCAGGTTTTCTTGCGTGTTTCACTGAGGTTGGTACACATGCAGATCAGAAGACATGGTAAACTTTCACCGAGGTATGTGGGGCTGTTGGAGATTCTGGATAGAGTCGGGCTGGTTGCCTATCGATTGCAGTTACCACAGAGGTACCGGGCCATGCACGACGTCTTCCATGTATCTTAGCTATGCCGTTATCATTCAAACCTGTCTCACGTCTTTCAGCCCGAGGAGGTTGAGCTTCAGATCGATTCATACTTTGAGGAGAATCCAATTCATATCGTTGATAGGAGCACGAAGGTTATCTGAGGCCTGTCAGTTCCTCTCGTACGAGTGCTATGGCAGAATGGCTGAGTGCACGATGAAACTTGGGAGTGAGAGACCAATGCATGTGCTTAGTGGACAGAGTTGTTCTAAGCTTTATCTTCACCACAATTGGAAGGGAAATTCGGGGACAAATTTTTTTAAGGGGGGAATTTTGTAAGAACCCAGTTCTTCTTCTTGACGTACGGGTTTCTTCTTTTCCTTTTTCCTTGAGTGTTTTTGAGAAAATAAGGAAAATGGGGAAAAATCCCAAATTTTTTGACTACACGCCATGTCCTTTTCCACACGTCGTGTACTTTGGCAGTGTGGGATTGGTACATAGGGCGTGTAGGCTTGTCGGTAATGAAGGGTGTAAAAACTGACTACACGCTGTGTATAGGGTATTTACACGCCGTGTATTCAGTAGAAAGGTGACTAGTAAGGTGGTAGAGGCAGCCTCCAGTGGAGGAACAGTACATGCCGTGTAATTGAGAATACACGTTGTGTACTCATGTCAACAAGTGAACAGTTCAGTGGTGAAAATGTAGCCGCCATAGGAACAATTAAATGAGAAACATACAGGCCGTGTACTTGAGAGTATACGCCGTGTACTTGAGAGTATAGGCCGTGTAGTTTTTTTTCCTCTTAAAATGGGAATTAGCCTCCTCTGTTCACAGAGGAAGCTTAGAACACCGAAGGAGAGCAAGAGAGATGGCCGAAGCTTGGAGGATCTTCCGACTACACACCGAGAACCCAATTCCTAAGCCGTCGATCTCCTTGGAACTGCACGGGTGAGTTCTTCCTCCTCCTTGTGTATTTATTACCAATTATTTCCCGAGGGAAAGTTATTTGAGTTTGAAAGAGATTATGTTCACCTCAGATCTGTGCCATTCTCATTTGTTTTGGGAGGCGTTGTTCACGTATACCGATCAGAGAGGATCAAGGTAGGTGGTCTGGTGTTTAAATTCCAACTACTGTGTGTTTTTGTGTACTGTTGTGCTATGAGCCCATGTTTGGGGTGTCGTATGGCTATGGCCTTTGCTGTAAAGATATCTATAATTGTGTAGATAATCTAATGATAAGTTTAATCTACTGTTTGGGATCACTTCTTGGATCCATGACCACCCCGAGGGTGCGTTCCTCTGTTTTAGCCGTTTGGCCAGGATACCCGGGGGTATAACATGATTATATTGTGCATTGAATTTGACTTGAGAGGGATTTTATATAAATTTATTGCTTATGTGTGGGGCTTGGCCCGGTTACTTGCTTAGCCTGAGGGCAGTGTCTCGTTTAGCCTGAGGGAAGTGGTTCTTTTAGCCTGAGGGAAATATTCGTTATTCCTGTGGGTAGTAGATTCTGTTCCTGTGGGTGACACTTCATACGCTTGGGGGAAATATTCATTTTTCATGTGGGCAATCACTTGTGGGTTTCGATTATGGTTACCTAAGGGTAAGGATGGTATGTCTGAGGACAATGTTATCATGAATATTCACCATGGTGATTTTTATATGTTATTCCTGCCAAGTTAAAGCATGGGATTGGCATGGTCAAATGAATATTAAAATGGAAATATGACTGGTAAAGTTAGTTACTTTTGAGTACTTCCTAGTTTATTGCATTTACTACTGCACACTGCTATTGCAAATTTTCACTGACAGTTGGGCACAGGCCTTTGGTGGGTGCCTACTGGGATTTATTTCTCACACCCTGTTTGGGTCATGTCTTCGGCCCAAACAGACTATATTTCTGCAGGTTTTGATAGGGGAAAGGGTCCCTATACTGGTACATGAATGTAGCAGAGGAGTAGGAGAGCATGGGACCGAGCCTAGTCTTGTGATGCTGCTGCATTTTGTTTACTCTACTTGTTTTTTCTGGCTGTACCTTGTACTTTGAGTTGTATTGTATTGTATTGCAGTGTATCTTGTTTTGGCTTCTTTCATAGAAATAGAGACATGCTACATCATTATATATAAATGTTGGTTATCTTTTACTGTAGTTGTTCATTTCTAGTTCATATTGTTTACTACTTCCATTGTTGTATGTTATTTATCATTTCCGTTGCGCTACACTTTGATAAATGAGGGCATAGTTTACCCACTATCAGACCTGGGCTCTCGCTTCTTGTCGACAGCCTCTGGAATTTGGAGAAATTTGCTTGAGGTCATGTGACCAACCGGGTTCGGGGAACCCGTTGAGTGGAACCCAGATCCAGGACGTTACATTAATAATTCATGATTAGGGACTTAGGGAAGGGAAAAATCCCAGTGATACAGAGAAGAGGATATGGAGCATGGATATCGAAGGTGGTACTAGGACAAACACCAAAGTGATGCCACAATGTTTTATTTACATACCTATATTTTTCATTTATTTTTTGACCAGTCACTAGGGGGTTCCTTGGCTTATTATTTTATATGACTTGATATTATTTCTATTCCATTTTTATAACATTATTTCTTATTCTATTACATTATTCCCTATTTTTATTTATATTTATCAATTTTAATACCGAGAGTATAGTCTCTCCACTAATGATGTTTGGAACCATGATGATAGTCAGTAACTTCTTTTTAGGGTCCTGAAAATTCCTCCAAGGGAAGAAAATTCCCCCACAATCACTTTGTAGAAGGAAGCAAGTACTCCTACAAGTCTAGAAAGGTGAATATACTTAAATTGAGTTACAAATTTCAGAAGCAACTTGAAGGAATTATAAGTTTTCAAAGAATTTAAAGTGCGTAATATCACTAGGAAGGGTCCGCGGGCAACTTGGGTTGCGAACCACCGGGTACATGGAATGATTCGTGAGGCACTGGCCCATAGAGCGATGGACAGTGAGCACAATGGACCACGAATCGCATCACTGAAGGACTCATGCATGTGAATCCCATCTACATATCATTCCACAAACTCATCAGTTTGCAAATGAAGTGAATTGAAAAGTTTCCACAAACCATGATCGTGAACCATAGCCTCCACAAACACTGGTTAACCAAGTCTTCCACGGGTCAGAATATCTCTTCATGGGCCTCTGCAAATGGTGTTGCATTCCCAATAGATAAAATTTCCCCAATACTCTATAAAAGGAGAAAAAATGAATTGAGATCGGATGGAACACAAAAGGATGAAGGGAACCCAGAGGTTGGGAGAAAGAACTCAGAGAAGATTCCCACTCAAGTCTTGAATCATCGGTGGAACCGAAATCACAAACCACACTCTTCGTAGGTATAGCCAGCCATGAACCATAAAATAGGGGAATTGAATGATAATAATAGAACTATGAACCTAATTGGTGAACCACGAACCACATACTTCTTGTGGATAAACTCCCCACAAAAAATAATCCCCCAGTACCTCCTTTAATATGGTGCTCTGTGTAGTGTACCACTACACAGACTGAACCCAGCGTCGCGTACTGCATCGGTATGTAGATGGAACCCAAAGCATCATGATGGGCCACGTACCACTATGGTATGTAGTGGTCTATACCCATGACTCTGTACTACATCGGTATGTTGAAGACCCCTCTGCCCACAAACCACTACAGTATGCAAAGATTCCCCCATCACACATAAGAAATCAGTACGTGAAATGGGGTGTTTTCGGGTATTAATTACTATGATTCCAACCTCACCCATCCATTACCATCTAGTCCTCCATAATCCCTCCTTGAACCAGTCCTCTATAATCCCTCCATGAACCACTCTTCCGAAATCTTTCCAAAGCCTCATCTAAAGCCACCAGACCCATATGATCTGACCATCGGGTGCATCAGTGTGCCCCTTTGAGTCTACATAATCATGGTAAGAGGGGTCACAAAGGCTCTCCCTACAATGGTTAGGTATTTGGAAATGTTTATGGGTCTACATTCCCATGGTAACTCGGAGTCCAACCTTGGGATGCTAGTGTGAACCTCCCCTTTCTAGGGATTAAGGGTGATCACTTGCGTTTCCATTCAATGAGGAATAATGATCAGTCGAAGGAGTTATATAAGCTTCTACTTTGATGAGGATGAAACCCTTCTCCTTCCCAGAATGTATTCTGGGGCCCTCCCATTGAGGTAAGTCCCCAATCTTTCAAGGCAGAGCTGCATGAACTTTAATGTCATTTCACATTGAAAGGTTCATCGCTTGGTGACCTTGCACACTATCACCCTGACCACTTGAATCGTAGGATCTCCCTCTCCCACCAATAAGATAGGTAGCATGTGGTTGGTTAGATATCTCACATCCTCTTCTTTCTCACACTGATCACAGATCACATGGTCTTAGAGGTTTGTGAAGAACACAACATCCACACCCTTTTGAACCATGAGAACTCTGATTACTAATAAAACCAGGATATCTTGGACGCCTACTTGAAGGCCCTATCTCTAAAGGGTTCCCTCCCATAAAGGGTCCACCCAATCATGTCTCCTTAAATGGGAAACTTCCAGGCATATGCCCCAACTATTATGAATTATGAGAACTCTAATTCCTGATAAAACCAGGATATGTAGGATACCTACCTGAAGGTCCAAGCTCAAAAGGGTTCCCATCCAAAAGGGTTCACCCACCCATGTCCCCCAAATGGGAAGCTTCCATGTGTAATCCCCAGCCATTCCGAACTATGTGGGTTCTGATTCCTCTCCTGAGGATGCATAGGAAACCCTTCTTATGGGTCCGATCCCAACATCAAATCACCTTCCATCCCCCTGGATGATGATAAACTCCGGACCGCCTTATTGTATGGATCAATTCAGCAGTACCTCTGTAGCATCAAATATATGCATGCCGATGATGATCCTGAAAAACAAGGGTAGCCCGTAGACACACTCTTCAGGAATGAACCAAGGATTAAAAAACATATGATCATGACTTAAATATATAAGAGGGTCCTAGAACAGGCAATAATCCTCCCCTAGAAGGGTGCGTTGAGACTGAATTCCCATCCTCTCAACCAATTGAATCCTCAAGTGTTGTTGGATGAATCATCAATCAACGAGTGCCTTCCTTTGTAAAGTAAGTCCATGAATCATGAATACCAGGGATGTTGGGTGTTTCTGGATCCACGAATAAACCCATTGGAGACCATCCGAGGAAGTTATATATGAGGAGGACCGATTGCACAAGTACTTATACCTACGCAATCACCCGCTGGGACCGACTGACTATGGAAACTCCTTTTCAATGCGAAAGGGGTAAATTTTCGAGTCCCCGCGGGGTTAATAAAACCTTTTTATAAAGTATAATGTTTCAAAATGTGTTTAAATAAAATAAATGGTGAATTTTACAGGAAACCATCTCTGAAAAAAGGAACGTGTGATGATCCTCATCAGAGCATTTCACCATCACCCAAAATGTGCCACCTCAGAGGCGAAACAAAAACGGTGAACCTGACATGAATTCTTAACCAAGGTGGCGGTTCTACCCCAATGATAATAGACACAAAAGGATGTTTCACATTATACCATTTTGTTCGACCCTATATGCACAAAACACGCCACCTGAGAGAAATAAAAAAATGGTGAACCCAACATGAATCCTTAAATAAGTTAACTATTCTACCCCAATGATAAAAGACAAAAGGAAATTTCACATCAGCCCATTTTGTTCACCCTGGTACGCATGAAGTGTTTCACCTATGAGGTGGAACAAAAAATGGTGAACCCGACGTGAATCCTTAACCAAGGTGGAGGTTCTAACCTAATGATAACATACACAAAAAGATTTTGCATGTCAGAACATTTTGTTCACCCTAGTAAGCGCTAAATGAGCCACCTTAGAGGCAGAACAAAAATGGTGAACTTGATGTGAATCTTTAACAATTGTGGAAGTCTTACCCCACTAAAGCCCCTTTGGTCCAAACAAAAAGAGGGGAAGGGGGCCAAGATGAATTTTCAGATATGCATATGTTTAAAATAATGAAACTTTGATGACGATTTGTGGTATTTATGTCATATATGTATGTTGTAGATTCCCGCAGAGCAACCTTCGATCCAAATGGAATCCCAACAACCAATACAGACACACACATCAGCGATCCTATAGGCAGTCGGGGCCCTAATAAAGAGAAGGACCCCCTCGCCTACCCAACGTATTCAACGCTGGGTATCCAACATGATGATTGGGGAGTACCATTGAAATGGTACTCTCCCCAAGGTGGAGGCCGCAAGACAAGCCCTCCAGTCTACGAAGACTCACCAGCCGCCACCTCAACTACGACTGACACCCCAACACAAGGCGACCTTGATGGTTATCTCAAACCGTCTCAGGAGCCTCTCCTTGAAATGTGACAATGAGTACCTCCCTTATCTTAGGGAGGTATATGAAGTCTATGCTAACAAATTCATCTCAACTGCACAGGGGTCCTACTCATGGGCCCCTGCCAGAGAACGTCGCCACTGACACTGGACGACCAAACCTCCTCCCGTAGAAGACGAACTTATGCCGAGGGCACCTACTAAATTCTAGAAGATCCGGGCCCCTTGGGCTGCCCACCAAGGGCGGTGAATATATAATCAAGAACACGCTATCACTCTGGTTCCTGAGAAGATGCTTCGCCTCAATAACGTGATGACATTAAATAGAAAGATATATGACACTGCCCCCTCTAATCAAGCCCACCACAGAAATTGGGTTGAACAATACGAGAACATGCACATTCCTGTTAGTGCTCTCCAGTCCCACCGTGCAGACAAAGAGGCAAAATATAGGAAAATGAAAACATCTACCAACACACAACATGCCTGTCATCCAAATATGGTGGAAACCTTCTACACATAGGAACAAATACCTACTATCTAATTTTAATCCCTCCATCCAAAGAGGGAGGCAAACAAATATGAGCAAAATCAAATTCCTGCGGATGCATACAAATCTCATAGGACAAATAAAATGACAAATGAGAAGACAAGAATTACCGCTTGTGAATATGAAGACCACCAGTCAAATATGGTGGAAACCGGAGAAGAAAACCGGTGGAATACTCGTTCCTATGTATCAGCATAGGGGAACTTATAGTATCTACTGGAAACTCATGGAGGACCAAAGCAGGCACAAAATCCTGATCTGATGTTAGAATGGGTCTTCATACCCATTCTAACCAAAGATGTATATCAACACATCCTGGAAATGATGGAAGACCAGACGTCAATACCAAAGCATATCATCCAAACATGCCAAGACATTATTGTATCAACAACAAAGGCGAGAAATTAGGCCCATGACCTAGTTTCCTCAAACGGAATGACTCAATCACAAAATGAGTTAGTCACTATAGAATAGTTATGCATCCTTACTCCATCCCAAGAGTGTCGATAGAAATATCCCGCAATACACGAACAACCAGATCGAAAAAATACCCGTTCCAACTGGGGGATGCTGGTCCAACGTGGTGGTCGCTCCAGGGCCGACATATATTCTTTCCAAAACTCAAGATTCCCGTTAGTGTATCCCGACGACATCACATGACCCAACCAGATAGGGGCTTTTATATAAAGGTTATTACCAAAAACAGATGACCCCGATTTCCCATAAGAGAGTGATCAAAAATTAAATGTTCCAAAGGAAATAGGAAAATGAAGAGCACATACATAATCCCGCTCTGCTGGAAGCTGGGGTTCTTGACACCCTCAAACATATATCAATAAAGGATCAAGACCCTATTGGTCTATTATAAAATCATGGAAGTGGAAGTAGAAGTTGCAAAGGTCCTCCCCACAATATCACTACCAGCAGCTCCGAAGGTCCTCCACAGATCACCCATGGGGGCTCAGTCCGTGGGTCAGGAATGATCGATCAAAAGATCCAATCTACTGATGCGTGTCGGGGTATCCCTCCCCTCAACCAGAAGATTAGACAATAAGAAGGTCCTCCCCTTACTGTCGTTCGCCCTGATGGTCCTCCCTAGGGTATAAGTTGTAGATATGCTTCTACTTGCAATCGTACATAAAGTCATGATGGTAGTCCTTGCCATAATGATAGTCATTGCGAAAGCCCTCCCCGTAAAGGAAGTTGTTGTGAAGGACCTCCCCATAGTAACACCAAGCAATGAGAATGTCCTCCCCTCATTGCAGTACATCCTGATGGCCCTATCCAATATGTGAACTACAAAAATTCTCCCTACATCCATGTATCAAGTCATGATGGTAGTCCTTGCCACGATGTAAATCATTACAAAGGCCCTCCCCAAAATGGTAGTTGCTATGTAGGTCCTCCCCCCAACGACGTCAAGCAGTAAGAAGGTCCTCCCCTCATTGTAGACTTCCCTAAAGGTCCTCCCTAGGGTATATACCGTAAGGAAATTTCCCACGGTCGGGCATCAAGTTTCAATAATAGCCCTCACCATTGCAACACCAATTGAGAAGGTCCTCCCCACAATCAAGATTTATATTAGAAGGAAGGTCCTCCCATTACCGAAAAAATACAAGAAATACCCCCTATGCCAAGGTGCTCAAAAAGGTGGAGTCAGACATATCAGACACTCCCTCCATCATGAGTGATATCCTTTCTCAACTAGAGGACGGACCAGGGCCACTATCATCTTCTGATCCAGCCCCACACCATTCACATATCAATGAGGCTCCCACCAGACTAGTTTCTTGGAACAAAATTATTAAGAGGAAGTCAAGATGGGTATACCAAGTAGAGGATCCCCCGGAAGAAAAACATTAGGATATGTTTCATATGAGAAGAAAACTAGCTAAGGATAACATACCAATGATGTATTGTCCTACGACCAATTCTCACTTAGACATACCAGGAGAGTTTTCTAAGGAATGTATACACAACATTCGCCTCAATATATGGATGACTCTTCATCAGTTGAAAGAAAAATTCCTACCCTATGAAGGGTATGCAGAACATGTCAACACATTAGGGGAGCTTTGCCATCTAATCGACCTGGAAGCCCTCCCATCTTCAGGGAATTCAGAATCAGAAAAGAAAAAAGAAAAACCTTGAACTGGATTTCCTCCATGCACTACATAAGTTGCGTCACCTCATTAGAAAAGCCTCGATCGGAGTTCAAATTTAGGGATGGGGAGAACATGGAGCTCTACACTTCACCCCTCTTCCCATCCAATATCCCCCATTGGAAATGACATCGTGAAATGTCATCACATAGAGGCATCAATCAAGTGAAACCCCTATTCATGAAATATGGGATACTCAACAAAAACTGACCTAGAGTAAGTCTCAAAAGCGTTAGGACTGAAGAGATCAAGCCATAGAAAAGCTTCTGACTCAGGATACCAAGAACTTCTAGTAGGCTTCCTGCCTAAGGGAAGCCAACCAACAAGAAGTGATCATGTATTCAAAAGACCATAGACTCTGTGCAGGCCCAATGCCATACTCGGCTCACACCCATGTAGAAGTACATGAAACTGAAAAGGTGGAAATAGTGGCGGCTACCAACACAATGCAAGAACAACCCCATCCCACAGGGATGGGGGAATTTTTAAATTAAAATGCCTCATAAGACCAACAAATCCAGGTCATAGTACATCAACAGAAGAATGGGAACAAGCCCAACCCATAGGGATGGGGGCATTTTTACCTCAAGTCCCTGCACAATGGACGTTTTTCTTCCACCATCTAGGAATAATGACGGACAGAGGAGTCAATCATTCCACCCCTTCTCATGGTTCGTACCCTCCAAGACAAAGGCGTGTTACTAGGTCAGACCAAGGATCCCATTAGGTCAATATTTTCCAAGAAACATGAAGAATACCGCAGAATGGAAAGAGAAAGTCCAACAAAGGATTTAGAAAGCCTTTCTATAATTTAGCACTAGGTACACCACCCCTAATGCATTATGCCTCAGTGAGCATGGTAAATGTCAACACAACATATCTCATAGAAAATGACATAGAGGGAGAGGATGAGAAGGAATATGGTTCCCTCATAGATGCATCCAACACTGAGCCTGGTGGTGTGCATACTAGGAACAAGAGAGTGGTCCTAAATTTGGACGCCCCCTCAGTTAATCCACCATTACCGCCCATGTGAAACACCAAAAAGGATAAGAATAATTCAGAGGTTGTATATGACCCGCATTCTAGTCCCCCTTTAAATGCTTCCCTCACTCTCGAGGAAATGTTTTCCAAGAAAGAGGAATAAATGAAAGAGATCAGGAGAATTAATCTCAAGCTACATCGAGGGAGCTACCTCTTTAGATGTGTTCTCCTCGCAAAACATTAGTAGGTGCTCCCAAAATAGGTTCATTTTCCACATTCACTCATCCTAGAAAATGAATCCAAGCTCGAAGTCCCATCAAATCCGGAATCGGGATTGGAAACCTATTTAAACCCAGAACGAGAAGGACATCAAAACTTCTCCCCATTGGGAAGGCATCCAGAATATATTCAGGTAAACCCACAAATGATACCCCTAGTTGGGTATCAACCCCAAATTATAGAAGCACCGACACGCCCATTCTTGGACACTACCACACTATCCCAAGATCAAGCCCGACATGATATGTATCAAGGGATCTTGAACACCATCGAGCAATTAACAGCTTGACTAGAAGCCATGTAGGGGCATCGTGCTCTGATAAAACCAGAACGCAAACCCTACCCCAAGAGGGTAAGCAATGTTACACCACTGAAAAACTTAAAAAACCTCATATTCCTAGTGTTCAATGGATTAGGTGACGCCGAAAAACATTTAATGCACTATGCCACTTGTTTTGACCCCATGATGGGAACTCTGAAGTAGCAAGAAGTAGTAAAACTTAGGTACTTCGTACGAACCCTGCAGGGCTCGACTTTCATATGGTATACTAGAATGCCATCCAATTCAATCACAACATGGGAGGAACATCAGGGACATTTTTTCTTCCAGTTCAGTTCAATGTTGCCTAAGAAAACAGTCAGTGACCCCATGAAATGCAAACAGTGAGAGATCGAAAGAGTCTCAGACTTCATTGCCAGATAGAAAGGCATGACTAATTCGAAGAACCAGTCACTTCCCCATAATGAACTGATCACTATGTGCATCAATAATATTGAGGATGAATTGTGAACACTGCTCATCCTATTGAAGTACACAAGCGGGTTTATATATTTCTCTTCCATTTCCCAAATAATAGAAGACTTCTTGCAACATACCAATCTTAAGTCTTGAGTGGCCCCATCAGCCCCTGGGAAAAGAACAGGAAAAGCTGATGTGGCTTATGTCACGCTTAATCCACCCTGGAACAAGCTCTAGTTGCGAGGCCCCCACCGAACCATGAAGTACCCCCTAGAAACCAAAAATCACCCCCACCCTAGTAAGATGAGTTATGAGGTGCTAAAAGAAATTAGTTTGAATAACAAAGAAATAAATTTTACTCATTTTGAGATGACCAGGTCTGCGGCTATTTCATGGCCTTTATGAATTAAAATTTTCTCCACTACCAGATCCAAAATGATCCAATGAAGTGGGTCTCGAAGACCATCAAAATTTTTGTCCCTACCACCGAATACTAGGACATACATACATAAATTATTCATTTTCAAAGATCACCTACAAAATATGGTGGAATCTTGGCAAGTCAAGTTGGTCCTACAACCATAAAAAGTGGCATATGTTTCCACCTCAGACTTACGAGAGGAAGAATACTGAAAAATAGTTTCTATTAATAAGGAGAAAAAGTTTGAAAATTGGATGAACCGAAAGACCATTAACCAAGTCCATGGAATCTTATAGGCACAGTTGAAATAACAAATTGTTCCCCCAAAAAAATCCTAATAAAACACATCCATCCTCATCAGCCAAACAAACCTCTAAAGAACAAAAGGGAACAAAGAAGGAGTAAGAAGATGGGATGAAACCAAAGCTGAAGTCAGTGTTGATGCTTTTGGATTTCATGCCAACAGGCTTGGTACAATGGGCACCATTCCTCCAAATGGAACTTTCAGAAGGAGATAGTCAGATAGAAACCGTGTCATATCAAGAACTAATCCTCAACTCCATTAATATCATTCATTTGATGGAACCCTTCTCAAATAAAGACTATAGACATGAATATTTGTTCCCTATGCCCAACCGGAGGGGGAGGAAGAGGCTGCAAAGGCCGGAGGTTTCCTGGAAGGCATGATTGTGGAAGGAGTAAGATTCTCAACCACACCATAATCCAAACCGTTAACATCCGGAAACTCGTGGAAGGAAGCTCCGACAGACACAAAAAGAACCAAAATGTTATTCCACCCCCATTGGAAGAAATCTGAGCCCAATTATCTTGGAATATACATTAGGGGAAGAAAAAATATCAAATATCCTAGGCATGCAGGTGGAATAGTTCGGTCAAAAGTAGAAAAGACCACAACACCATCGGCCACTATCATAGAGGCCAAACCATCTACGTCCAAAGTACAAGCCGCTAATGTTCCTGTGAAAGAGCAGCCCCGAGCTAGGAAGCGCCGGACTTTAGAGCAGAAATAGGGTATTCTAAAGCAGCTAACTTCAGTACCAGTAAAGCTATCAATCCTGGATGTGTTAAGCCTATTTGAAGATCTTAGGGATGCACTCATCAAAGCCTAACTAAATACCCAGGAATTCAAGGACTAAGTAGTAGCAGTCGACGTCTATCTAACGAAGACTAGTCCTAAATAATGTCACACTATCATCATCTTCACAGACAGGGATGAAGATGAAATCATGCAAGGGAACATAAAACTCCTATATGTGTCCGACAAGATAGATGGGATTGATGTTCGGAGGATCTTCATCGAAAAAAACTTTAGAGTTAACCTCCACCCACTACGGAAGCTTTGTCAGCTAGGCTATGATGAAGACAACTTGAAACCCTGCACTACAACTTTGCTGGGATATGAAAAAGGTGAGTATAAACCATTGAGACAAATCAAGCTTAAAACTTGGCTTAGATACCTCATGCTGGATTCTGAGTTCCTGGTAGTATGAAAAAGTATGGCCTTCAACGTCTTGTTAAGAAGACCTTGGCTACATCAGCACGTTGCAATTCCGTCATGTTACCATCAGTGTGTCAAATATTGCACTAATGAGAGAAATATGATATTTCATGCCGATAAATTTCCATTTTAGTCATGTTAGTCGCATTATATCGACACAAGGTTCTATGATTTAGAAGAAAAACATCTTTCGTCCAATGATATTGATTGGATTACTACCCCGAATGGATTGGAGGTGACTCCTACTGACCCCCTCCAGTAGCTTGGGGAAAAGTATGTATTACCCATACCAATTTGAATGCACAAGTGCATGTCTAGATGAAGACTCAATTTTCTGCATGATATTCGCCGCGTACACAAAGTCCAAAGACACGGAAAAGTGGGATGACCCTATTGATGTTAGGAAAATCCCTATCAAAGATGCTCTCAGCCTATCCATGGGACGTCAAACTACCACCACCTTACTTGCTATGGAAAACGGCGATTTCTCTCCTAAAAATGGAGAGTTCATCTAAAAAATCCTCTATCCATTAGAAGAGGAAGAAGATAAAGATAAAGATAAAGAAGAAGAAGATGAAGACCTTATATATTCCCCTCCTACATTTAAAGAAGGTGCCTCTACCCCAATCGATGAACTTAACGAGACAAACCTAGGCACTAAATATGACCCACATCCCACTCTGATCAGTTTGGATATACTTATTGAGGAGTAGGAGGCATATACATCCTTCCTAAAGAAGAATCAAGCTGTGTTTTCCTGTAACTACACCAAAATGTCAGGCCTCAATATTGAGGTTTCCACTCATCATCTAGGTTTACCAGAAGATCACCAGGGCTATAAGTAGGTAGCCAGAAGGACCCACCTGATGCATGATACAAAAATAGAGGTTGAAGTTGATAAACTGATCAAATCCAACTTTATAAGAGAGGTCCAATATCTGATATGGTTGGAAAACATAGTCCCAGTCAAAAAGAATAATGGACAAATTAGAATCTTCATTAACTTCAGGGACCTCAATCAAAATTTCCCAAAAGACGATTTCTCGATCCCGATCACCTAATTTTTGATTGATGCAATAGCTGAATATGAGGCTCTCTCTTTCATGGAAGGCTATTCTGCATACAACCAGATCTGGATGGCCTAAGGATATGAAAAAGCTATTGATTTTAGGCCCCCTCATGAAGTGTTCTATTATAAATTGATTCCCTTTGGTCTAAGGAATGTTAGTGACACATACCAGTGTTCTATGCACCGCATCTTCAAGCCCTTGTTGGGAAAATTAGTCGAGTGTTATGTCGATGATCTGGTAGTTAAATCATGACAACACTCAAACCACCTGACCAATCATGAAACTGTCTCCAAAAAATTGTGGGAACATAGTTTAAAGATGAATACCCTAAAGTGTGCCTTTTTCATTACCTTTGTAAAATTCATCATCTTCTTCATACGCCATCATGGCATTAAAGTAGAACCAGAGAAGACAAAATCTATCCTTGTCATGTCCCCACATCACAACCCCACCAAGTTGAGAGGTTCTAGAGTCACCTCACCTACATTCGGTGCTTCATATCCAACCTAGAAGGAAAATGCTTACCACTCACTAGGATCAGGGAGAAAGAAGCTACATATGAGTGGGATAATGATTTTCAAGAAGTGTTTGACAATCTCAAAAGATATCTTATAAGACCATCGGTGCTGATACCACCAGTTGAGGGGAGACTGCTCATTTTTTATGTAACCTCCCTAGAATGGTCATTAGGAACCTTCCTCCGGTAGAAGAATGATGCCAGTAGTGAGAAAAGCCTCTATTACCTCAATAGAAAAATGATTGATGCGGAAACTCGGTATTCAAAAATTGAAAAGAACTTCCTAGCACTAATATTCATGATTCAAAAACTCAGGCATTACCTTTAGCACTATGAGGTCCAATTTGTCTCCCACCGTAACCCACTCAAATATATACTCAATTGTCCCATGATAAATGGGTGCATATCACGATGGGCAGTCATCCTACAATAATTTGACATACAATATGTGCCACAGAAGGACATCAAAGGTCATATGTTAGCAGACTTCCTGGAAGAGAACCCCTCAGAGGAAACAACAATGTAGGATGCTGAGATTCTGAATGTAGAAGTGTTTTCCATCCAGGAGGACCCCCAGACATGAGAAATGTACTTCAATGGTGCCTCCCAAAGCCTGATAGGGAAAAGTATGGAGGATCCTAAAATCAAAAAATGGGGCTAGGAATTATACTCGTATCCCCCAAAAGTCCATCCTACCTTACTCTTTCCTGATTTTGGAAGGGTGTAAAAGTAATGAAGCAGAATATCAGGCCCTCATTGCAGGCATAGAACTGACACTTCATGTTCAATCCAAACACCTAAAAATAAAGGGTGATTCAGATCTATTCATCAAATAGGTCAATGGTGACCATTCCATCAAGAAAGAAGTATTGGTCCCATTGATGAACCATGTCCGAGAACTAATGGAAAAATTACCATCAAAACCCACATTGACTTATGTCCCCCAGCCATAAAATTACCAAGCCGATGCTTTGGAAAATGTAGACACAACCTTAGCTGATCCAGACCAGGATAAAACAATCATTAGAATTTCCTACTGCCAGATGGTATTGACATTAATCCAGATAAATACGGAAGAAATTGATGAAATTAGTTTCATTTCTAAGATTTATGATCACACCACTTTCTAGATGATGCCCATTGAAATTTACCTTCAGAAGGGGGAACTCCCATTAGATAGGGCTAAAAGGGAGTAGGTATGAAAATGGGAAGTCAAATTTTTCTTATACTACGGGCTAAAAAAGAAAAGGTTCTCTATAAATGAGGCCTTGACGGAGTCCTTATCAGGTGAATTTATGGAGAAGATACTATTGCAATCATGAAAGAAGTGCATGTTGGAGATTGTGGAGCACATCAATAAATAACTAATATCTCTCACCAAATCCGAAGGCTTGGGTATTACTAGCCCACTATGATACATGATTGTTCCATATTCACCAAGAAGGGTCATTTCTTCCAAGTTCATGATAATTTCATACACCGACCCTGAAGTTTCTTCATTCAGTTAATTACTCCTAGCCATTCACCACTTGGGGGATGAATATTATGGGACCATATCCTCTCACTATAGACAGACAGTTCAAGTTTATACTCACAGTGACCAACTTCTTTTCCAAATGGGCTGAAGCCATACCCCTTAAGGAAGTCGGGGAGAAAAACATCGTTAGCTTTGTAAAGGCCAACATCATTACCAGATTTGGTATCCCTCATACAATACTGACAGACAACAACACCAACTTCTACTCTGTTGAGTAGGATAAGTTATACCTGGGGTATAGAATTAAAGTCAACCGTTCGTCCCATTACCACGTGATGACCAATGGGAAGATAGAGGCTCTAAATAAGACTTTTTCCAACACACTCCAAAATATGGTTGATAAGGATACGAAATCATGGCCAGACAAGATTCTTCATGCTTTGTGGTCTTACTGGACCATGACTTCCACTGCCACCCAGGTGACCCCGTACTCACTAGTATATGAGGCAGAGGTAGTTTTGCCTATTGAAATCCAATTGACATCACTTCTTGTGGCCGTTTGCGATCAACTTTACATGAACAAACAATCCCAAAGATGGTTTGATGAGCTAGAATAGCTAGACAAAAAAAGGATGCACACTTTACACCATTTGGAAATCTGCCAAAATAGGATTGCATGAGGCTTCAACAAAAAGGTTCGCCTTTGATATTTCCTCGAAGGAGAAATGGTGTTAGTACCTAGAACCCCAATGATACTTGGGAAGAATCCCCCAAAGCTTGAACCAAAGTGGGAAGGACCATATGTCATACTTAGGGCCCATTCCAATGAAGCGTATTGCCTAATATCGATGAAAAAACAACTCATCACAGCTCCCACAAATGAAAATTTTCTTAAGAAGTATTTTATGTAATAACAATAATTCAATGGTCCATTCTCTAAGACCCTAAACTATGAGTAGAAATACCATGATTCTATGGTCCAAACTATAAGACCCCAAACAATGAGTTGTTGTCTTGACCATCATGATGATAAAATGAATGGTATTAGCGCCATGGTCCAAGATCTATGACCCTAAACTATGGGTTATAATACCCTCATGCCATGGTCCAAACTCTATGAAATTAAACTATGAGTCATTGTACTTTTTACATGATGTTAAACTATAAGGAACTCATCCCTGAAACATGAAATTAAACTGTGACTCATGTCCTTGCTGTAAGATGTTAAACTACATGGCACAAAGCATCCTAATCACATGACAATAAACTACATGATCTCTCACAGAAATATGTATGACTTGATTCCTGCCCTCGTAGGATACATAGCGGCACCTCTATCCTCGATCTTGGCCCAACCCCCACTAAAAAATGCCTCCATCATATCCTCTACCTCTCAACACTTGCGAAGGAAAACCTATGTCCACTCCTTGTTTCTCACATCGAGTATAACTCACCTGAGCTTAGGATCAGTGGTAAGGATTCCTTTACACAGAAAGATTATAGGGAGATATGGTAGACCCGACACCCATAGCACATGAAATGATAATTACCCTACACATGGACCAAGCCCGATCGGTGCAAGGAATGTTCAGAACTACGTATGTCTTGATTCTTGCCTATGCAGGATACGTAGTGATGCCAGAATTTGACATCCTGACCCAACCATCATAAAAAATTCCCTCACATTTCCTTACACATGGACCGAGACAAATTCAGACATGGAACATTCAGAACTATGTACGGCTTGATTCCTATCCGTAAAATATACGTAGTGATGCCCAGATTTGGCATCTCGGACCAGCCATCATTAAAAAATCCATCACATGTCCTTACACATGGACTGAGCCAAATCGGTACATGGAAAATTATAAACTATGTATGGCTTGATTCCTATCCATGAAAGATACGTAGTAATTGTTGAATTTGGAATCTCAGCCCAGCCATCATTAAAAAGATTCCCTCACATGTCCTTACACAATAAGTAAACATTTATAGGGAACATTAAAACTACGTGAGGCTTGATTCCCGCCCTTACAAGATACGCAGTGACACGAATTAGGAATCCCGGCCCAGCCACCATAAAAAAGTGCCCCTTTCCCCATGCGTAGGTTAGACTTGTATAGGGAGTCCATGAAATTTCCTAATCACATGATGATAAACTGTGAAATTCCTCAAGAGTTATGTGTGGCCCAGTTCTCAGTTTCACAAGATCCCGTACATGCCCCTCACTCATGAGAAGTCAAAAGATCCTTCTTCCCCCTATACATATGAGTCAGACCTATGTGGAATCTCTAGTAGTTCACAATTAATCATGTTCTAGGTATTATTTACATTCCCAAGCACATATTTTCTATTTTTTAAACTCCATACACTGGGAAAACATGGATCCCCATAATCATTCAAGGCCATCTGAGACGGAAGGCCAGTGTCCTACATACACCTTTGTTTGACTATGCACATCATGCCCTGATGGCTCGACATATGTTTCTCACAAAATTTATGTCAATAAAAGGAAAATTCTTCGCCAAGAGAGTCCTCTCCCATCTCGGTACACCCAATGGCTTCCAAGACGCATGCCATCCCTCCTAATTCAAG
The DNA here is from genome assembly GCA_963277665.1 of Viscum album. Lineage (NCBI taxonomy): Eukaryota > Viridiplantae > Streptophyta > Magnoliopsida > Santalales > Viscaceae > Viscum > Viscum album. The sequence goes on from OY728136.1 coordinate 1,480,777,216, forward strand.
TTTCTCTTAGAACTATGTTTTACACCTTCTATCATCACTCGTGTCTAAGGAATTATAGAACATCCTGATTGTAATTAACTAAATCTATTAAATATCTTTGTGATAACATAATATTCCTCATTGCATGACTCTAAAATACACAACATCATGTCCCCATCACACGACATTAAACTACAGGGCCAAAAATCGTCCTTATTTTATGACGTTAAACTGCATAGCAATGGTTAAGCCTAAAGTTCCCTCTATTATTAGTTTTTTTCTTAGTTAATGACATGTAATCCTCATAATCCCTTTCTTCTCACACCGAGCATTGATCACATGAGCTTAGGGATCTTAGCGAGAGATCCACTGTGATATTATGAAAAAACAGCCCAGGAATTTGGTCCTAGCAGCACAAACCTAAAATCTATGTCACAGTTCTCATCCTTGAGAGGAACCCCACATACTGGCCATTGGATGTTAAATGAATAGGTACACCAAAGATGGGATGAATGCCTCACCCTACGTACGAGTCAGATATATGTAAGGGACACCCGATTCCATGAGTAAATTGCTGCCCAAATGTCCATAATATGTCCAGATACACTCCTTACATACCTTAAACTCCATGCTCTAAGAGATCATGAATCCCCATAACCATCCAAGTCCATCTAATATGGAAGGCCAGGGTCCTATGGACACCTTTTTTTGACTATACACATCATGCCTCGGAGGATATGCATATGTTACCCAAAAAAACGGCCATCAATCGAAGGAAAATTCGTCTCCAAGAGAGTCTTCTCCCATCTTAGTACACCCAATGGATTCAAAAACTCATTCCATCCCTCCTGATTCAAGGGCCCTCAAAGTCATGGTTTATATTTTCTTCCCTACACACATCTTGGATATATCTGAACATGCAGGCCCGATTCATCTCTAGTACTTTTTTGAGGTTTCTAAAGATACCCCATCCATATGCGTGAAGTTGATCCGCATACAAAATAAGAGTTCCCCCACTCATTTCTAGAAGAATTTCATTTAAAATACCAATTTTCATGTTTAGGTTCACCTGTTTTCGAAGGTCACATACCGTATTCAGAAAGTTCCCAATCTCCATAATCTGCCATAGCCAACAAATATGGAAGGCTAGTGTTCTAAGGACACCTTTGTTTGACTATGCACATCATTCCCCAGAGTCTCTTCATATATTTCCTATAAGACAACCTTCAATCAAAGGAAAATTTGTTCTCAGGAGAGTCCTTCCCAGTCTCCGTACGCTCAAATGACATTCATGTCCCGTCACACCTCCAGATTTGGAAATCCTTGGATAATGGCTTACACACCTTCTTCTTTCCAAATTCAGCGGACATAAAAAAGACTTCTAACTGGACTGACCATTCACCAGCTCTCCCTCATGCAAGTAAGAACTATAGAGGAGTATTTTCCCACTTAACACTGATATGAATGTCCCTAATGTTTTCAGACACCACTACTCAGACCAGCCAGCCACTATGGATCCCAACATTAAAATAAATTCAAAGTGTTGCAAATCTTACCAAGGCCATCAGATATGGAAGGACAGTGTCCTATAAACACCTTTAATAGACTATGCATATCATGACCTGGTGGATCTGCATATGTTTCCCACAAAAATGGCGATCAATCAAAGGGAAATTCATCCCAATAAGAGTCCTTTACTACCTCCGTATTCATTAAACGTCTCCTGCACGTCATGAATTTCCAAACTCACAAATTAAGGGTCAAGAAAAATCACTAATCCATGTCTGAAGGATGTTATAACATTATCAACTAAAAAATCCCGAATTGGGGCCCCTGACCCTTTAAGTTTGGTGAAAACTGTTCAACCTAAAACATCAGTAGTAAGTTTGATTGGCAGAACTGTGGATTGACCACAAAAAAAGACGCAATACTTTCTAGAGGGAGAATCCACATAAGGCACCTCTGGGTAAAAGTCAAGTATTGGATTGTTAAAAATGTTGAGCCATCAAAAGAGACATAAATATTGTTAGTTCGAAAACCCGCAAAGGGAGGCCTAAGAAAAAGTCCAGTTATTCCCACTAATCCCATGATAAGTATGCTTAGGAAAAAATTATGGTAATAATGAAAAATACATAAAAGTTTGTGATGTGTTCCATAAAACCTTAACAATAGTTGAACTATGCTTTCTGAGTCCCAAGACTCAGGAAAAAATTGGATCCCAATTCAATTATTTCAGTTTAATAGTTTCAAATCATGACCTGATCAAAATAATGTCTTAAATGGAAAATAAAAAAGTATTTAAAGGAAAATCAGTTTCATTGGGTTCTACTAAAATAAAGGAGCATCCCCAGTTCAAAGTCTCTCCAAACTATTAAAAAAAGGGGTAAGAGTACATATCTTGATTTGCAATGGAAGTACAACAAGGATCAGTTCTCCCTTTTCAGAAGGATGGAAAGTGATTACCGTGGGCCATCAATAGTTTGATCCAAAGAAGCTCTCTCCTCTATTTTATCCTTGACTGTCTGACACACCCACTCCAAAACAACTTAAAGGTCCCACACTTTCTTCTGTATGGCTTCATAGTTGATATGTGAAGAGTTCAGTTGATCCCTCAACCTTGATTCACGAGCCTCTCAATCCCACAACTCTTCCTTTTGGGTGTCCACCAAATAACGGGCCTTCGCCTCCTCATCCGTTGGATAATCAAATTCTTCCAAAACATCTTGGAAGGTCACCACCTGGGTATTGGAAGAGTTAATCTTGGAAAGTTTGTTATCATAGAAAGCAAGGTCTTCTCAGGCTATGATGATTTGGTAGATAAGGAGGTGAAAGTTCCAATAATCAAAGCCTCTGGAGCCCAGCTTGGTAAATATTCACTGAAAATTTTCAGTCTCGTCAGCAAAATTGGTCATTGGCGTCTCCATGGAAAGATCACATAACTAGCGCAATGCCTTATTTCGTACTATCTGGTGCTTCCCTATGGCACCAGTACATTGATCCTCCTCTGCCGCAATGGGTCTATAATCAGGAAGTGTCATCCCAGAAGTGGGAAGGGACCTAAGATAGGTCACTCAAGAGGAGGGACTCTCTTTTCCCTTAGGTGGCCCGACCGCTAGATCCGGATACAGATGGCTATCCACAACTTCTAGGTTGATCGGTGATACTCTTATAGTGCCAACCCCATTAAGGTCTTGGACAGTACCATAGGAGTGGAGCATTCAGAATCCTTCCCCACTAAGATAGGTTGTAGCAATGAAGCCCCTCACAGAAACTTATGATGGTGAACCAAGCATATTCTTACCATAAGGGCATGAAAATGTGATGTATGTATCATGGCTACTACAGGAAAAGAAGTAGAAGACGTATTTTTCACACTCTTCACAGTAGAAGGAATGTGTGGCATTGTCATTGGGGAAAGGAAGGGGTGAGAAATGGTTAAAGGTTTCTGCACCCTTTGAATTGGTTCTCTAAGCACCCCACCGGGGTAACAATCCACCCATAATTGGGCATACTCTAGCTACAGAAAAGTGGATCCTGTTGTGTTAGGAATGATAACTTCCATAGCAGAACCTTCATGAATCATCATAAGCCAAAACTGACGAAGAATTATGGGATTAGACTCTACCCTTAATTGAGAAGAAGGAATATGTGAAGCTTTTTGAAGGCATCTGAATTTCTTGGAAAACCTGTAGGGGAGGTATGTTTCACAAATTAATAGTCAATCTATAAAATCAGTGAGCATCCCTTCCTAAATTGCGATGAGATATGAACATTCCTCTAAAGAACCATCCCTGTCACCTCTTAATAACCTATGAGGGGTAGGATGTGGTGTAAATGAGAAGAGAGAAGTGTCGTTCAATAGACCAACCACAAAAATAACGCTTAGAGGTTTAGGACGAATAGTAAAAATGTTGAGAAGGGTGGGTTGAAAGTCAGAATGAGGAACCTTTTCAGTATGCTGGTATTCATAACAGGGGAAGTGTTCTGTCATCCAACAGTATAGAAATTGAAATGGTTCGCTGAGATGATGTGGGGGTCTACCTTCCTGTATTTGTCCTAACAACTCATAAAGCTGGGGGAGAGTAGGAAGGTCCAAATTAATAGGTCTAACCTCTGCCATCATGGCCGCCATCTGCAAAGTACATGCCCGAACCCCGATATAGACGTCGTAGGATGAGAAAATCCATCCACTCAAAAACATGACTAAGAAACCTGCTAATATAAGCGCAAGTGATACATCTGATTGAAGCTCATATGACCATGTGGTATGTCTTTCCACTTCAAGGGTAGCACAATATGACCCTGGAGTATGGCAGGACTGATGGAATGAATGAGTTCGTCTACAGAGAGCCCTCAGTTTGGGTCTGTTCGCCTACAATAATAACCCTATCCACGCCTCGAATGGGATAAGCGAGTGATCCTGGAGTTGATGATCAAGTAATCCCTCTACCATGACCAGTAGAATCCTTGTCAAAGGGGACACATGTTCAGTGTCATTCCATGAGGCAACTACCAGGAGAAACTCGTCATACATTTCTCTAAGGATAGAGAGTCCTCCAAGCTTGTGGATATCCCAAATGCTAATTCCCACCTCCCCTTGAAAAAAGTATAATGTGTTGGTTCTTGAACACTAGAGATTCAACAATTCAGGAAGTATTTCCCCTGGGGAGAAGGCTATAAAATGATAAACCTATGCTACCTGATACAATCCCTTCGCTTCTAACTGGTCAGGGGACCCTAAGCAGGTTTGATGCACCCAAAATTCCCAGGCCCATTCATCGGAGAAACATCTTTTGTCCTACAGATCCCACTTGGTTCTCAACCCACCGTTAGGGTTTTATTGGGAGATGTTGATAATAGATGGGTACTCTCAGGTTCTTATTCTCGAGATAGCATTGAAACCCTCATAGTTTCTCTGAGTCCATGCTGAGCCTCCTAGTATGAAGACGTTCTCCTGAATCAGAGTGGCAATGACTTCACATACTGGGGAAATGTGTCCGGTTAAATAGGGTAATGGTAGATGGTCTAGAGGAAGGGGGGGGGGGTGAATAGACCAAATTAAAAATTTTAATCAAAATAATTTATTAATTAAATAAATTATCAAAGTTAATTATTATGGTTAATTAGCTATAGAAAAAGTAAATAACGCAAGGATGTTTTTTATAATAGTTCGATAAAAAGTGGACCTACTATACTCTTATACCTCTCTAATCAGTGAGAGATACACGTTAACTAAAAATGATTTTTAAAGGGGAATCATAACCCAATTACAAAATACTTTTCTAGTGGAGGGATAACCACGACACTGACTTTTGTGTGGATAGTCACAACCCTTAAAACCAGACTTTAGACACTGGGAGTCACAACCCAAATAGTCCTGACTTTAGATACAGGGAGTCTCAACCCTAAGATCCTGACTATAGAATCTATAAGCCACTACCTGAGTAAAAATAATAACAAATAATGCTTTTGTGTGCAAAAGCATAAACAGAAAAAATAGAGTGCATGTGAGAGATGGGAAGTAGTGTTACAGACTTTGAACCAGATGAAAGAGAAGATAAAAATTAAAGCACAAGTACTGGTTCTTGAGGTTTAGATTAGCATGTCTCATCAATGCAATTGTAGTCAAAGCAGAATTAATTTGTCACTTGAGGGAACAAGAAGGTGGTGAAGCAGAGTGTTATAGGATGTTGCAAATGCACAGCAAGTTCAAAGTTCACAACACTTTCTCTTTGTATTGCAATTGTATTTTTTTACCTGCTATAGGGAATGATATATATATAGAGAATAAAATATATAGTAGGTGCAGAAACTCCACTTCCTTTGGATATTCAAAATTAATTGAGTCAAGAGCTCCCATAAATATCTCCATGAAAATAGAAAACCTGTTGCTTCTTTGTTCCTGTAGAATAAATATCTAATAAAAGAATTCAAAATATTTTGAATAAGTCTTCCAATAAAATCCCCAGAATAATAAAAGCATTGAATGATTTAAAAAAACATTTTAAATAAATTTAAAATGTTTTAAACTTAGTCAAAATAGATCCTGAAAACTACCAGCATATTCTGAAATTAAATTCAAACATTTGAATTTAAATATTTTGAAACTTCCAAATTTATTTGTAAAAGACATTGATTTTTTTTATTAATTTTTCTCTCTAAATATCGCACCCAAAAACATTGAAAACATTTTTATTAGGATCCTAATATTTAACAATAATTTTTCACAAAAAAAATTGTTAAAAAATAATACATATATATGTAGAAAATTAGTTTTTAAAAAATTGCATGAAATGAAAAGTAACTTCGGAAAGAACAATAACTTTGGAATGAATAGTTACATAATGTAGGGTATAAAAAGAAATGTAACGTAGGGTATGAACAATAAAATAATGTAGGGTATGAATAGTAATGTAACTTAGGGTATGAATAGTAACGTAACGCAGGGTATGAATAGTAACATAATGTAGGGTATGAATAGAAAGATCATCCTGTTGAAAATGTAATTGGAAATGTTGATTATGGTGTCAAAACTAGAAATTCTATTTTAAATTATTGTGCCAATTCTACTTTTATTTCTGATTTTGTTCCTGTTAATATTAATGATGCTTTAAAATATGCAAACTGGATTATTGCTATATAATATGAATTAAACCAGTGTGTTAGAAATATTGTTTGTACTTTAGTATAATTTATTGAAGATAAGCAGGTAATTGGAACTAAGTGGATCTTTAGAAACAAGCTGAGTGAATCTGGATAGATCATCAAAAACAAATCCAGACTTGTTGCTCAAGGATACTCTCAAGAAGAAGGTATTGACTTTGAAGATTCATTTGCACCTTTTTCCAGGTTAGAGGAAATTAGATTTTTTTTTGGCTTTTTCATGTTTTCAAGGTTTTAAATTATATCAAATGGATGTAAAAATTGCGTTCTTAAATCATTTTATTACTGAAGAATTTTATGTTTCTCAACCCCCTATTTTTGAAAATGAAAAATTTCCCAACCATATTTTTAAATTATTTAAAGCTTTATACGGTCTCAAACAAGCACCTCATTCATGGTATGAAAGACTTTCTTTATTTTTATTAAAAAATGGTTTCAAGAATGGAAATGTTGATCCAACTCTTTTTATTAAAAGATATTCTGATGATATTTTAGTTGTTCAGATCTATGTTGATGATATAGTTTTTGGATCATCTAGTGAAATACTTTGTAATGATTTTTCTTCATTGATGTTTTCTGAATTTGACATGAGTTTAGTTGGAGAATTAAACTTATTTTGTGTACATCAAATTTCTCAAAGGAAAGATGGAAATTTTCTTAATCAATCTAATTATAATAAAAATTTAGTTAAACAATTTGGTCTTGATTCCTCTAAATCGTTGAAAATTTTTATGGGTACTAATTGTAAACTAGATAGTGATGTATCTGGTAAATCAGTTGGATTTACAGTTTATAGAGGTATGATTTGTATATTTCTATATTTAACTACATCTAGACCCGACATCATTTTTAGTGTCGGTTTATGTGATATATTTCAAGCTGATCCTAAATAAAGTCATTTTAAAGATATACAAAGAATAATTAGATATGTTAAAGGAACTCTTGATTCTTGTTTATTTTATCCAAAAAATAACTATTTTGATTTATCATCTTATTCTGATTCTGATTTTGGAGGTTATAAAACTGACTGAAAAAGCACATCAGGTATGTGTCATTTTATGGGAAATTTTTTAATTTCATGGTCATCTAAGAAACAATTATTTGTTGTTTTATCTACTACAGAAGCTAAGTATATCTCTTCTACTAGTAGTTGTGCTCAAATTTTATGGATTAAGAAAACCTTATGTGATTTTGGTGTTTATCTTGATAAACTACCTATTTATTGTGATAATATATCTACAATTTCTATTTCTAAAAACCCCTTACAACATTCTAGAACAAAATATATTGATCCTATATTTCATTTTATTTGAGATCACGTGAATAAGGGTTATGTTGTTTTAGAATTTATCACTTCTCAATATCATCTTGCAGATATTTTTACAAAGCCTTTAGACTCTGCTCAGTTTGAGAAAATTAATTTTTCCCTTGGTATGTTTTAATTTTAAATTTTCTTTATTATATTTTTTTAGGGGGAGCATGTTTTCACTTTTAGTTTATTTAAAAAAAGGGGGAGAAGTTTTGGAGAGAAGTTTTGGGGAGAAATAAGCTGGTTTGGAGGAGAAATAATTTGGTTTTAATCATTTTAAAAATCCATTTATGGTTTAAATGTTTTGGTTTTGTAATCAAACAAAAAGGGGGAGATTGTGCATGTGCATATTTCCTTTAATTTGATTTCATATGATTTTCTTTGATTACTTTTCCTCTATATTTTGAGGATATTGTAATTTATGTTATTTAGATTTATGTTATTCTTATCACGTTAGAAAGATAAGATATTTATCTATACTTTATTATTTAATGAGGAAGTTTGAAAATGGTTATCTATTTCTCTAAAAATTCAAGGAAGTTGCTACTATGGTTTTAGAAACTCTACATTTCACTGTTTTAAAACATTTATATATTTATTTTACTTCAACTTCTAAATTTATTAGATTTACACGAAACTTGATTGTATGGAAAGATACAATGTTTATTTTGATTTCATTAGTTTATATTAAAGTCTAAAAATATTGTTTGAATAGACTTTTAATTACTTGAAGTTATACTATGCTGTTTTGTAGTAGTAGTTTTTCTAGAATTATTTTGCTTCTATTTTTTGATGATTTTGGGATCTTTAGATGTCGGTTTTAATAGATTTTTTTTGTTGGAAATATAATAATTTTTTATACAAATCATTAATTTTTACCAAAGTCTAAATCTGCTGTTAAGAGCCCTTAAAAATTCATTAAATTTTATTAAAATATTCTGTCTAGATTTTTTACGAATGTATGGTTTAATATTCATTAAACAAAGTATGGTTTGGCCACTGTATGTTACTGTCTATACCCTACATTATTTTACTGTTAATTCCACAAAGTATGGTTTGGAAACTATACATTATTGTATATACCCTACGTTACGTTACTGTTCATTCCACAAAGTATGGTTTGGCAACCATACGTTATTGTTCATACCATACGTTACTGTTAATACCCTATATTCCATTACTATTCATACCCTATGTTGAGTTACTATTCATTCCAAAGTTATTATTAATTCTGAAGTTTTTTTCTTTCTCATGTTACTGTTCATTCTGTGCAATTTTTTAAAAATTGATTTTCTGTATATATATGGATTATTTTTTAACAATTTTTTGTGAAAAAATATCATTAAATATAAGGATCATAATCAAAACGTTTTTAATGTTTTTGGTTCTATATTTAGAGATATAAATTAATAAAAAAATTCAATGTCTTTTACAAATAAATTTGGATGTTTCAAAATTGTTTAAATTCAAATGTTTGAATTTAATTTCAGAATATACTGCTAGTTTTCAGGAACTATTTTGACTATGTTTAAAACATTTTAAATGGATTTAAAATTTTGTTTTAAATCGTCCAATGATTTTATTATTCTGGATATTTTATTTGAAGACTTATTGAAAATATTTTTAATTCTTTAATTAGATATTTATTCTAGAGGAATAAAGAAGCAACAATGCTGCTATTTTCATGGAGATATTTATAGGAGCTCTTGAATCAATTAATTTTGAATATCCAAAGGAAGCAGAGTTGCTACACCTACTATATATTTTATTCTCTATATATATCATTATATCTTGCAGGTAAAATAATAAAATTGCAATACAAAGAGAAAGTTTTGTGAACTTTGAACCTGTTGTGCATTTGCAACGTCCTCTAACACTCTACTTCACCACCGGCTCGTTCCCTCAAGTGCCTAATTAATTTTTCTTTGAATACAATTGCATTGACAAGACGTGCTAATATAAACCTCAAGAACCAGTACCTTTTCTTTAATTTTTTATCTTCTCTTTCATCTGGTTCTGAGTCTGTAACACTACTTCCCATCTCTCACACACACTCTGTTTTTTCTGTTTATGCTTTTACACACTAAAACATTATTTGTTATTCTTTTTCATCAGGTTGTGACACCCAGATTCTAGTGTTAGGATCTTAGCGTTGTGACTCCCTATATCTAAAGTCAGGACTCATTGGGTTATGACTCCAAGTATCTAAATTCGGGTTGTAAGGGTTGTGACTACCCACAAAAAAGTCAGTGTCGTGGTTATCCTTCCACTAGAAAAGGATTTTTTTAATTAAGTTATGATTCCCATTTAAAAATCATTTTTAGTGCACACGTGTCTCTCGCTAAGCAGAGAGGTATAAGAGTAGAGTAGGCCCACTATGGACCTAACTAAAATAAAAACATCATTGCATTATTTTCTTGTTCTTCTTCTAATTAACCTTAATAATTAACTGTGATAATTAATTTAATTAATCAATTATTTTGATTAAAATTGTTAATCTGGTCTATTCACCCCCCTCTTGACCATCTACCATTACCTTGTCTGACCTAACAATTGTTATTAGAGGGTAACCCTTATAAGAATAGTTTTTCTCTATCATTATATTTCTAAATACCAACGATTATTACCATTGGTTTTTCCTTCAAGAATTTTTCCAATCATTTCTTTTTTTTTGTCAACATTTATATTTTATTGTGCTAACCTATTCCTATACCTCACAATCTAAGGATAAAGATCTTATAAGATGGAAGGATGGAACCTGAATGATGCTTGGATTCCTCATAATCCACCACATTTTTATGGAAATGATTATGGATACTAGAGATCCCGAATGGAGGCATACCTCAAACAACTGATCATTGTGCACTGGTATATCATGTCTAAACAATACACACTAACTGAAACTGATCCAGATACTCTTACAAGATTTTATTCTACTAGTTGTGTCTTAAATTACAAAGTTGTTAATATTTTTTGTTGTGCAATTAACAAAAATGTTTTTAGTCATGTGTCTGCATGCAATACATCTCATGAGAATTGAAAGATTTTGCAAGTTACTCACCTTGGCCATGAAAAATTGATCTGAACCAAGCTTAGAATTATTTATACCAAGTATCAGGACATCAATATGGGTGAAGATGAAAATGTAAACCAAAATTTCCATAGATTCACAAGCATTGTGAATGGAATGAATTCACTTGGAGAAGCTCTGGAAATCATTGTACTTGTTGAAAGAGTCCTATGAGCATTACCAAAGAAATGGAATGAAATGAAGGTTTCCATTGATGAAAGAAAGAACTTAAAAGAGTACACACTTGATGAATTGATTGGATCACTACTTCAATATGAAATGGAACTGAAGAACATAGCTGACGAGGAGACAACAAAAAGAAAAGGTGTAGATTTTATATTTGTAAATGTTATTTGTAATGATTATTCTGATTTTGATCTTCAGGATATTGAAAAGGAATAAATGTCTCATATTGTAACTAGAGTCTATAAAAGAATGAAAAAGAAAGGATTCAAAAACCAGTTTAGAAGAAACCCTCAAAATGAAAAATATAAGGGAGATAAGAAATGTGATACAAATTACAATGCTTCAGATGTAAATTGTTATGAGTGCATGAAGAAAGGTTATATCAAAATCAATTTCCCTAAACTAAAGATAAAAGAAAAATACAAAAAGATGGATAGAAATGCATTGACAACCAACTGGAGTTGTACTGAATAATCAGATTATAGTGAACAATCTAGAAATGGCAAAGAATCTACTAACTTGTGTTTCATGGAATCACTGGATAAGGTTAGTAATTCTAGTTATTATTATGAATGTTCTAATACTAAATATGAATTTGAAAACCCCAATGTTTTTGAATTAAATAAATAAATTGAAATATTAAGAAAATATATTTTCAAAGGGTTCCCTCCCAACAGGAGAGGAATCATGTGGTAGGTTGGATCTCTCCCATCCTCTTGTTTCACACACCGAGCTTGGCTCATGTGGGAATAGAGGTTTGTAATGATCAGAACATACACACCCTTCTGAACTATGAGAACTCTAATTCCTGATAAATCAGGATATGTTGGACACCTACTCAAATGCCCAAGATCCAAAGGGTTCCCTCCCAAAAAGGGTCCACCCAATCATGTCTCTTTAAATGGGTAGCTTCCATGTGTAAGCCCCAACCATTTTGAAATACAAGAACTCTAATTCTAGATAAAACTAGGATACATAGGATGCCTACCTAAAGGCCTGATCTCAAAAGGGTTCCCATCCAAAAGGTTTTACCCAACCATGCCCCCAAAATGAGCAGCTTCCATGTGTAAGCCCCATCCATTCAGAACTATGTGGGTTCTGATTTCTCTCCTGAGGATATGTAGGAAGCCCATATTATGGGTTCAATCCCAACATCAAATCACCTTTCGTCCCCCCTGGATGATGATAAACTCCAAGGAGCCTTATTGTATGGCTCAAGTCAGCAGTACCTCCGTAACATCAAATATTTGCATGCCTACGATGATCCTCCAAACAAGGGTAGCCTGTGGACACACTCTTCATGAATAAAACAAGGATTCATGAACATATGAGCATGAATTAAATCTATAAGTGAGTCCTAGAACATGCAATAATCCTCCCCCAGAAGGGTACGGTGAGCCTGACTCCCATCCTCTAGACCAATGGAATCTTCAAGTGTTGTTAGTTAAATCATCAATCAACGATCACCTACCTTCGGAAATAAGGTCCATGAATCAGGGATTCCAGGGCCTTTGGGTGATTCTGGATCCACTAATAAACCCCTTGGAGACCATACAAAAAAGTTATATCTAAGGAGAAATGATTTTACGAGTACTTGACCCCACGTAATTGCCTGCTATGACCGACGGACTGTGGAATCTCCTTCGCAATGCAAAAGGGGTGAATTTCTATGTCCCTGTAGGGTTAATACAACCTTCTTCTAATGTATAATGACATAGAATGGGTTGAAACAAAATAAATGGTGAATTTTATAGGAAACCATATTCGAAGAAAGAGACGAGTGATGATCCTCATCAGACCATTTCACCATCACCCAAAATGCACCACCTTGGAGGAAGAACATTCTTATATATAGGTAGGTTCACATGGGGCTATGTGGAACTCTATAATGGACCTTATAATTTAATCCATGGAATTAAATTTATAGTGAATGGTTGGTTTCTTATTTTACAAAAATGATTGAAATTGAAAATTTTGAAAATAAAATTAAACATACTTTAATTTGTATCTGATTGGAACTTCCAAGCTTCTCTTTACTTTCAGGTGAAAAGATATGCCTAATTAAATAAAAATTAAATAGACATAACTAAATATATGGATGATAATAACAATTAAAAATAATGTATAATTAACCCATTAATTAGTTAAAATAATAAAAAATTAATAACTCAACTTGGATTAGGATTTTTGTTTTATATCCCATTTGGATATATATGTTATGAGTTTAATTCGAATAAAAAAATTTGAAGCCAATGAAAATTGTAGGACGTAGTCCCAAAATTTTACCGAAAGAAAGTTATTTTAATAGAAAAAGAAAATGATTCCCCAATTAAATCCATGGAGGAAAAAAATATTAAGACCCTTAAGTAGAAGAATAGTCCTTGCACTTTAGAAATTTTTTGGTAACACCCCAACCTGAATCACTGGGTCAAAGGCAAAGTGCCTCATGAACTAACACACACCTCACCATACACAAGAGGCTATACACTAGTGATGAGTGTGTCTAAAGGTGACATGGGTTGAATACTACCATGTTAATAATATCCATACACCAGAATATAAAAAAATATACAAAAGTAACTCAACATCATAATAGAAGATCTAACACCCCGACCCCAGTTACCCAGAATCAGTTCATTATTACATAACATTGGAATGATTCAAGGAATCATGCCCCTAAATAAAGATTAGTTTAGTAGCCTTGGAAGTACTATATACATACATAAGTTTTACATTACATCATGAAATAAAAAAAACATTGTGTCCCCTTTGAACACTCTTATATCCCTTATCCTATTCTTGTAGGTTAATCGTAATATAATTCTTTGCATCCTGGGAAAAATAAAACATAAGAAATTTTTGATCTGAGATGCTTAGTAAGGATAACAATATAGTGGAAACTATCATAAATAAGAACAAACATTTAAGGCAATGTATAAGACTAGAACACAAGCCATTTAAACTTAAAATTCAGCATAATATGGAAAAGATAAATCAAATAATCACATTTACTTATTCACATGGATATTAAACTAGTCGAATAATCACAATTAATATCAATTTCCAATTTCATAATGATGGAATGCATAATGCCAGACTTCATAACCACATAGTAAAGGCCTTGTGCGAGGACTACAAATAGGATTTTGTCAAGGCCTTGTGCCAAGACACTAGTTTTTCTTATGATACCTACCGATGCATTAAGGAGATATAGTGGGCTCCACTCGTCACTTACTAAGTCCAATTAATTCCTCATATGAAAAGGTTGAAACATAATCTAAACATTCATATTAAAACTAGCATGTGAAATGTCAATATTTTAACCACAAACCATGAAAGGTATAAAAATAGAACGTCCATAGTCGAACATAACTCATTCAATACAATATGGGAGATTGTATTATAATAAATTAAACTCATTTGGTAATAACTAAGTACATTTACATAGATGATAATAATCATCAAAACTATTTGAGAGAAATATCCCCCTTTTTCTTGAAAACATTTAAAATTCTCACTATTTATCAAGATGTTGTTTAAAATAGATTTTTGAATCAAAGTGTTCCATACCACCTTGAAACTTTTAAAAGGAATTTTAATTTTAAAACATTAATTCTCAAATAAATAAATCCTTAAAACCATTTTAAACCATGGAAATTAATGAGAAAGATTTAGAAGAATAAATTTTTAAAACATTTAAAATGATATTTTAGTTACAATTACTAACAAAATGAGAGAAACTTGAATACAAATAATTGACGAAATCAAAACTTTATAATATCATGAGAATAAAGGGATTCATGATATACTATGTCAATGTACATTATATACACCAAATAAAAGTGAATTGGTTCATAACAACAAAGAAGTCTCAATGGAATGTAAGTTGAGATGAATTCCTTTATAAAGAATGTATCCTTAGGTTAAGGATAAATCAATGAAATAATTATGTGTGAAAAATATAAATACACTAAATATGATTGGATATTCAGTGTAAATAAATCGTAGCACATTCAGACATATTCTTGTAAAAAAACACCAATGACTTGGATGTATAACACAATGAATAGAAACTGAGTTAAAATTACTCTTATCAAGTTTATATCCATGACTTGAGAATTTATAAATGGAGTGATTATGTGTATAAATAGTATATCCACACAAAGGGGAGTGGAAATTACTACATAAGTAAATAAATAGTTATTTCAC
Organism: Viscum album; assembly: GCA_963277665.1. Lineage (NCBI taxonomy): Eukaryota > Viridiplantae > Streptophyta > Magnoliopsida > Santalales > Viscaceae > Viscum > Viscum album. The sequence goes on from OY728136.1 coordinate 1,480,792,632, forward strand.
ACATAATCTTGGAGTAAAGTAATCAATGAAGTTTGCGTAAAACCGAATGAGTGGAAATTGAAATTTGAAATTCCCTTACCGATTTGGTAACTTACGAAACATACACCCCATGAAAGAAGGATCATCCAATGACTATTTAAATACCCATAAATTAAATTATATTACACAAACAATACAATCATGGGTAATACATACACCACATAAAAGGTAATAGTGGCAAATATAGCATGAATCTCACGAGAATAACAGTGATATGAAAAACCCTTACCACGTTATAATCAATTGAGTCATATGAACAAAAGTTAATAAACACCAAATTAATCACATAATACCATGAATATAAATATAATAATGGTAATATATATCAAATGGAAATACACAGTACACCTCATTCAAAAAATTAGTGACGAATAATGGAAATCTCAGGGAATTAAAAGCGAGATAAGAAACCCATTACCTTGTACTTTTCCTTAGTATAGGGTAGGTTAAAATACTGTATAATGGTGAAATCATTGTTATTAAATTATACAAGAACCAAATACATAAATATGATATCATATATTATCTTTTAATATCATTTTCATAATGATATTTTAGTAGTATCATTGTTTTGGTTATTAACTGATTCATTTTCCTTTATATGTTTTGTTACATAAGTCATGTTTTTTATGTATAGGATGTATTTGATTCATATACAGAATGATATTAAGTTCTAAAAAATTATTTTTAATTATAAAATAAAAATTATTCTTTAATGATTATGATGGGGAATGAATCTCATCGCGTTCGTGGAGACGGTAAGTCGTACGTACACACGAGAGACAATATCATTATATTGATGATGAATTCATATTTAATTGGATGATATATCATATATAAAGAATCATTAATATGTTATATTTATTATTTACATCGATTATAATCATTATTATAGCCATCCAAATAATGAAGTGTTTGAATAACAAACTACACTACGACGTGGAGATTGTAAGCCATACGTACACACGTATGGTGACTTTGTCATTTATAGGATGGATAGAATAACGAATATAGTTGTACCATATTTAAAATAACATCACAGTATATAGAAGGTACTATATTTATTATTTTGGTATGGAAACAAAACAAAATATAGAGGAAGTGGAAGAAGAAAAGAAATTGAAAGAGGGTGGTGAAATTATTACCTCTTCTTTGGGTGTTTCCTTTTGAGTTGATCACAAGGGCTCCTTAGGTTGGCTTTCTAATCAATGTAATGACTCTAAGTTTAAGTGAGAGAAGTTGGGAATATATTTGGTCTGGGTTTTTTTGAGCCAAATATATTTGGAGGTGTGAAATTAAGAGAATGAAAAGTACCCTTTTATAAGAGAGGTGAGGGTCACTTTACGAAATGTTTGAAATATTATTTTATAATAAAATAATTTTCGATTTCTAATGTCTCAAAAATGATTTATTTCAAATATAAGATGGATATAGATATATATCCTCTCAACCAATAGGTTTTAGACAAGTTTAGGTTACCATTTTAACCTTATCTTTTAGATTTAAATCTTAGTTAAATAGTTTTACTTTTACCATGTATTCTTGTATTATTATAATAATTGGTTAATAAACTTACTATAAAATGACAAGAGAACCTCAAGTGGTTCATTAATAATATACCTATAATTATATATGTTTTTTTTTCAGAACCATAGATTGTTATGACTATTGTATAACTTAATAATATAATATTTGTTTTAAAAACTCATTTATGTCAATTTTGAAACTATTTATTATTTGGTTTTTGTGAAAGTCATAAAAACTTTATTACTTAAAAAAAATACTTTTAATGAACCCTAAAATGTTATATTCACCTAGAAAATTCGTGGATGTCATAAAAACTTTGAAATTATATTATTTTATTATTTATAATACCATTTATTTGATTATTCCATTAATAAGGTAATTATTACATCACCATTGTGTCATAAATAAATTTTATTATTTAATATATAAAAATTATAAATAAAATAAAATTATGTATGGAATTATTTTATCTTTATAATGATTATTTATATTCTAAAAGATAACTTATATAACCCAATTTAAAAATTGTTTTACAAAAAGATATATGTTTATATCATTTTTGTCTTTACTTTAAATTAATTAATATAAAGTGTCATTATCACTCTCAAGTGGCTCCATGGGGTCCCAAAGTCGACCCAAGGATTCCCATGGTTGGAAAAGTATCCACCAATAATAATAGGGCATATTTTAGGGTAATTTAATATTATTATAATATTATTGTTTACCCTTATTTAACAGATTTACCTTTTAACCACGGTAAATAAAATATTTACCGAAGTAATTATTGATAATGTCAAAAAATAAAAGTAACCTATTTACACAATTTAAACCTCATGATTATAAATATGGAATCCATTTTTCCAAATTCAAAACACATAAGTAGCAGAAATTAATTGAAAATTAATTCTCGTTGTCAAAACAAAAGGCATGTTTTTAAGAAATAATAACTATCAAAAGATTAACACTTGTTTATGTCCAGTTTAAATGTGAAATTACATACAATGACCTAAATTGTATTAAATGATAAAAATATAATCTAATTATACTTCCAAACCATATAAATTCATAATTTAACACTATAAATTATTTCTATTAAAAAATGTTGTTTTCAATTAAAATTTAGTATTTTTCAATATTCATCAAAATATGATAGTTATGAGAAAAGTACATAATATTTATCCAAAATAAAATTTTATTTCCCGATTATAAAGAAGAAATTATTTTCATTAAATTGAATATATAAAAGTGTCAAATATTGGTTTTAAAAAAGGTTTTCCATTAAAAAGTGTTAAAATTTCATTATTTGAAAATTACTTCTTTTATCTGAAAAAAATGAATTTTTTCTTATATTATCTCTAATAAACACATAATATGAATTAAAAAATTATATGGAGTATATAAAATTCAAAATTCATTTAATACTATTCATAACCACTTTTTGAACGACTAGTTTGGTAAGTCATGGTGCACTCGAACTCTGTGTTGCGTGTAGTGAAAACTATTGAATTACTTTTAAGAAAATAACTTATAATGAAATCTTAGGGTGTTATAGAAGATAACATAAACGTGATGTTATAACTGCTGTCATGTCAAGTAATACTAATAGTAAACCATTGATCCCCAAAGTTGTAGCTCAAAATAGATTATAAGAATCAATAAGAAATAAAATAAGTACACTATGAAAATACTCAATAGCCCATCCCAGTATAGCCTTTGATCCCCATGATTTATCTCCTCAGTTCTATATCATTGGGTTTTCCCTTCCTCAGATATCTAATTTCATAGTCTACACGCACATCGAGATTCCCAAACACGGTGTGAGTATAATCCAATAGGACACCAACAATTCAACCCTAACATAAGGTCACATTCATAAGAGGTGTATTTCATGATAATATATAAATGACCAATAAATAAATAATCCATCACATATAAAGAGGTCGTTCACTCACCAAGCCCCCATGAACCCCGATCATACCTACTTTAGCTCCATACTGGAAGACCAGTCATAATAGATCTTTTAAAAATGGGATGAATACATGTCCATATCATGTATATATGAGTAGCCACAATGACAACAAGACTTAGGTCATGCCACAAATTCATCAAGCCCTATATCCATCACAGTTTAGGCCACAAGATCATTGTACCCCTGCCTCTACCTCAATTCAGGCGACATGGTTGTTGTGAACTTATACTACAATAGGTTAGGACACAAGGCTTTTGTGCCCCTGCCTTGTGCCTTGGCCCATAATTTTCATAATGAAATGTCACACATTCTCCCCCTCTAAGGTCTAACTAATCCATGTTGTCCCACCTTTCATTTTAAACCATAAGTAAAACCTATAAAGGTCATAAATATAAACACACATGGGCATAAGATATAAGTGCACACTAAAACATATCAATCATGATTATATATATCTATATGAACACACATGTCATCAATATCAAATATGGGCCTCATGATCTACACATGCACACACATGTGATAAATATCAAACATGGGACTCAAAGTATTACAAACCACCCTTAAACATTACATATTCTTGAATTAAATGGATAATTTACATTGAGGATCTTTTTAGGTTTAGAGTTTTAGAGAATTAGGTCATAAAATTTATATAACAACATGAATATTACATGTATACAATTCTACTTTTTATCAATTTTTTTCATAAAATAAAAACTATTAAAAAAAGTCATGTTTAGTTCCATGTTTTAGATAACAAGACTTTTTCTTCATCCCATCGTTGACCCTATTCATCTTGAAGTCCTGTGAAAAACATTTCAAAACTTGGGATGAGCATAAAAATCTTAGTAACGATTATAAAATAATGAAAAGAAACATTATCCCAAATAAAAATATATGAAACCATACGTTTCAATCATAACATACCTCATGAAATCATAAGATTTATGAATAACACACAGAAATCATAAATCATAAAGGTAACTTATGGAATCCATATCAAACTTACATTGTATCTATCACAACTACATAGGGAGTCACATTTAGAATACCCAAAAAAGTATATTCCCAAAATCTATTAGGAGAAACATTCATGTTTACCTCTGTCATATTACCCAATGCATTGGATAGCTATCTCGGGCTCACCCGCCCTAGGTTTATCACAGAACCACCCATATATGTAAACAATGCCCAATAACCATAACATATTCATAACACATAAAACAAGCATAAAGGAGAGATAACATTTACACATTACAATCACAATATATCAGATCAATATATTAAAATAAAAAATGCTTTATCAAATCATTTTCAAAACCATTTAAAACATTTAATAAAGTGATTTTTGAATCAAAGTGTCCCATACCACTTTGAAACATTTAATTAATTATCATTTGAAAACATTAATGTCTATATAAATAAATCCTAAAAACCATTTTTAAAACATGGACATAAATGATAAATATTTAGAAGAATAAATCTTTAAAACATTTAAAATGATATTTTAGTTAAATAGATTTTAACAAAATGAGAGACCCTTGAATACAAATAATTGAGGAATAACATTTAATCAGAACTTTATAATATTTTGATAATGAAGGTATTCATGATATAATATTCCAAAGGATAGTATATACACCTTATAAAATTGAATTGGTGCATAACAATAATGAAGTCTCAATGGAATTTAAATTGAGATGAAATCCCTTATAAAAACGGTATCCTTAGATTAAGGATAAATAAATTACATAATAATGTGTGAAAAATATAAATACACTCAATATTATTGGATATTCAGTGTAAATAAATCATAGGAAATTCACACATGTTATTTTTAATACAAAAGCAATGACTTGGATGTTTAACTCAATGAATGGAAATTGAGTTAAAAATACTCTTATCAAGTTCATATCGATGACTTGAGAATTTATCAATGGAGAGATTATGTGTATCAAAAGTATATCCACACAAAGGGAATAGAAATTACAACATAAATAAATAAATAGTGATTCCACACATAATCATATCTTTACATAATTAAGAATTTGAAGATTAACCAAAGGACTAGAAATTGGGTTTAAAGGTTCCCTTACCGATTTGGTAACTTACGAATAATACAACCCATGAAAGAAGGATCATAAAATGAAATGTAAATACCCATAAATTGAAGTATATTACACAATAAATACAATCATGGGCAGTACATACACCACACAAAAGTAAATAGTGGCAATATAGCATGAATCTCATGGGAATAAAAAAGTGAGATGAAAATCCCTTACCGCATTGTAATCAATCGAGTCGTATGACCAAAAGTTAATAACCAACAAATGAATAATAGAATACCATGAATATAAAGAGAATAATGATAATATATATCAAATGTCAGTACAAAGTACACCACGTGCAATAAATAAGTGGTGAACAATAGAAATCTCATGGAATTAAAAGTGAGATAAGAAATCTCTTATCATGTTGTAATCAATCGAGTCATATGAACAAAAGTTAATAACCACAAAATTAATCAAAGAATAACATGAATATAAAAATAATCATGATAATATATATCAAATGGTAGTACACTATACACCACATTCAATAAATAAGTGGAAAACAATGGAAATCTCACGGAATTTAAAGTGAGGTAAGAAATCCCTTACCTCGTGTCCAACTTGACTCGTTTGTTCTTTATTCTTCCTGAATAATAAAATAAAGTTAATTTCTAGTTGATTAAGAACAATTTTCAAGTTTATTATTCTTTTTATATCATCTATTACCATGTTTTAAACATTATGAAATCATTTATGTTAATAATGGTCGTTTGGTCGATATTTGGTACTTGAGTCAAAAATGGACTTCTTATAATTACAATTTGTCCCTGTGGTCAATAGTCCATTATCTCCAGAATGATATTAATGATTTAGATATCATATATATCATATATATCATATATATATATCCAGTATATTTATTTATTTATAATATTACATAACATTTAGAGGTAATAAATTAAATGCACTGTTCATGAAGACAGTAAGCCGTACGTACAACGAACACTACTTTCATTTATATTTTTTATTTTAATAGAATTAAAACATAATTATACATAGATATATTATAATTAAAGTATAATATAATATATAATATCATTTACCCCATCCTTTATACGTCCCACATATGGCATTAACGAGTCATATCACTTTGAGGGGGCGGTAGTCCGCACTTCCGCAAATGAAATTATCGCATTTACCCATAATGGAAACCATAAAGGTATGATATAAATGAAAAATAAAGAAGTAAAAAGAAAAAATAAAAATAAAATATATATCATATATAAATATATTTCCATCATAATGGCCACCATGAGAGGCGGTAGGAGATAATTGAACAATCATCGTTTCATGAGGCGTTAGTTTGCCATCCACAGAAACAGTATGTTCTTCAACCATTAGATGGAGGTGTGTGTAAGTGTAGTTAAAATACTTCTCATAATAACATAATAGTATATTTAGGATACTGGTGTTGTTATAAAATAAAGGAATAAAAAGATTTTAGGGGTCGGAGAAGTAAAATAAAAGAAAAGAAGTTAAGAGGAACCATTACCTTTAATTTGGGTAACTCTCTTTGGTTTGAACCAAAAGGACTTCTTGAAGTGCCTTATGCCTAAGGTAAGGCTTCTAGGAGGAGTATAGAGATCTTGGGAGATTATTTGGATAGGGGTTGGACTAGCCAAGAGGCTTGAGAGGTGTGAGGAATGATTAAGAAGTGAGGGCTTTTTATAAGGGGGAGGAGGGGTTCTTTAGGAAAGTGTCAAAATATTATTTTATTATATAATTATATTCAGTTTATAAAGGTCCAAAACTAATTAAAGTAAAATATAAGATGTATAATGTTCTAAATAAAATCATCACATAATAATTGTACTGGTTTTGGATGTTATTTTAATATTTATAATGTTATTTATTTAAATCATTTATTAATGAGGTTAATACAACATCATTATTGTGTCATAAATATTTTAATTTATTTGATTTCTAAAAATTATAAAAAAATTCCATGATATAGGAAATCATATATATTTCCAATTAATATTTATATTCGAAATGATAACTTATATAACTCCATGTAAAAGTAATTTACTAAAAGATATTTGTTTGTGTCATTTTTGCCTTTATATTAAATTAATTAATCTAAAGTGCCATTTTCACTCTTAAGTGGATCCATGGGGTCCCAAAAGAGACCCAAATATTCCCATGGATGGACATGACTCATCCAATAAGGTTAGGACAAGTGTTAAGATAATTTTTTATTATTACGATATTCTTTTTACCTTGAATTTACCTATTTACCTTTAACTGTGGTGAATAAAAGTCAAAAGTTATTATTCACCAAAAATTATTTTCATCTTATTAAACCAAATTTTACTTACTAATAACAAAAATTTATGTTAGATTTTCTAAATTCAATTCACATAAGTGGTAAAATTTTATTTAAATGAAAAAGTTAGTTTTTTAACTACTACTAAGTGGTTTCAATATTCATCAAAAATTGATGTTTTTCAGAAAAATACCAAAAATTTAGCCTAAGCTATATTTGATATTCCGAATTATAAAATGATGACCATTTTACCAAATTCAAAACATATAAGTCGCATTAGTTAATTTAAAATTAATTCTCATAGTCAAAACAAATAGCTTGTTTTTAAGAAACAATAACTATCAAAAGATTGATACTTGTTTATGTCCAATTTCAAAGTGAAATTAATTACAATGAACAAAATTGGATTAAATGGTAAAAAAATATATTCCAATTACACTTTAAAACCAATTAAAAAGATAATATAACCATATAAATAAATTATATTAAAAGGCCCTTTTGAATTAAAAAACAGTATTTTTCACTATTCATAAAAAAATGAACTTTATGAGAAAAAATACCAAAAATTTACCCAAAGTAAATTTTGATGTCCTGAATCCAAATTAGAATTTTATTTTTTCAAATAGAACATATAAAAATGACCAAGACAAGATTTAAGGAGAGTTCACTATCAAAAGGTGGTAAATTGACCTTTTACTGGATATTAGAGTATTCATGCTTAAAATTTGATTCATTCATATTTTAAGCCCCTAACTTTTATCGGGTAAATGTAAAAACATTTAACAAACAGTTATAATCATTTTTTAGTTAGTTATGTTCATTTCTTCCATTACAATGGCTAGTCGTTAACAACTATTTAAAATAATAATTTTATATTATTATTTTTCAATATAACTCAATGTTGTGTGCAACATAAGATTTCAAAGAAAATCGTTATTGTGTATCGGTACGCCATATAACATAGTATCCCATTTAAAGTAAAATTAATAATTAATTTACAAATATTAATAAATATGAAAATTTCATATTCTTTATTTACTTGGGATGTTACATCCTTCCCCCCTTTTGGGAATTGCATCCTCACAATTTTAAAATTGGGTTTGGAAACATCATTGAAAGTCTCACATCGGAAAAAGAGTAAATAAAACTACCACTTTTTAAAAAATAAAGATATATACAAAGGTCACCTGAGATAATAGATACTTGTATTCCATGAAAACATGGATATGGAAGAGAAACTGACTCTCATAGATTAATAGAGAGTGATAGAGAACTTGATCATTTAAAGTTAACCGCCACAATACCATAAATTTGTGGCTGGGTAAAAGTCTGATGATAAAAGAGAGCGTATAAATTTTTTTACTTCAATATCCTTTTCATAGAGTTGATGAATTTTATTAATAACTAGACTAAGATCAAAAGGAAATATACTTTTCATGTATAGTTTCATCCTTTAATAAAATTCTACCACAAACTCATCTTTTCTCCAAATAGTAAGTATTCAAGATGACTTAATCACACCTGAAGTTCTATAATAAACTTCTAGATTATCACATAATCTATAAAAGATGAACTATATATTTCCAATATCTTTAGACATCAACCAAAACCAAAATTGGTTAGTATAAGATCAGATAATCCACAAAAGGATAATATTTTACAAACAAAAATACTCTTAATCTCTAAATTTTTTTAAACAATACCCAAAGTTTAACAAAGACAATTCAATATACAATTATCCTTAAAATTATTCAAAATAATCAAAACTAAAATTGAAACCCAAAACTCAGAAGGATTTAAATCACATAATATTCTATAGTAAATCTTAATATTTATCTCCAAAAACATCGACTACTCTTAAAGTATCATACAGAAGTGTAATTAACCTAATTACAAATTTTCTATGATAGGTTAATCATTTACATAAATAACCCAAATCACCTTATTTCCACAATAAAAACATATATTATTCCAAAATAATATTTCAACCATTACTCAACAAATTAAATTGTAAAGACCCGTAAAATTCAAGGGAAATTTTTTCTTAATTTTCTTTAGAATTTTACAAGAGCGCGGTTTCAGACGGCACCTGATTCCGAGGCCCGGAGTGCCCAGAATTAATTTCCGAAGTTTGGCTCGGGTACGTTCAGTGAACGAACGAGCGGGATTTTCCAAACTTTTGATCCGGTGCTCGGAATTGAAATCCGAGGGCACCGATGAACTCGCAGCGCCGATATTCGCTTAAAGAGACCTTTTCGGGAGTTGCGTTTGTTGCGGGTTGAAAGTTAGTTTTAGGGGTTTTTAGTTTGAGTTAAATAAAATTGTGTAGAACAATTTTATTTTTAACTTGTTAAAACCTATCAAAGGAGGTTGGGAGTGGGACCCACACCCACTTAACCTCCCTTGGGAGGATTAAGTGTGGTGGGGCCCACACGAACCCCTAAAACTTTCAAATCCTCCCAACTCCTTTAACGCCTCTTTTAATGGCTTAAGTTACTTAATTAATTAAGGGAGTTAAACCCTTTTTGAATTTCAAACCTTTGAAATTCTTGTGGTTAAGTTATGTAATAATATAAGTTAAAGCTTATATTATTCTAGGGGATTATTTTAACACCTTGGGAGGATTTCTTGAGAGCTTTGGAAGCTTTTCTTCTTCTTCTTCAACTTGACGAAGAACCTTCGAACTTGACGAAGAACCTTCGAACTTGACGAAGAACGCCCAGACTCCGACGAAGAACGACGCCTCTCTTCTTCGTCCTCGGTGTCAACAAGAGGGAACGCCGCTTCCTCCTCGGACCTTCTTCGTCGGCATACGAAGATTCTCCAACGACGTATCTCTTCGGGCATAACTCTTCGTCAACGGATTTGACAAACGACGACCGCGACGCCCGACCTCCGCAACGTCGTCTTCCGCGGAACGTTCTCAATCTTCGAACCTTATATCAAAGTAGGGGTTGTTGTTTAATTCTTTAATTATTCCATTTCTTGCTCGTGGATCGCATGTCTACGTGAGGCTTTGAAATAATTTATTTAAGTGTTATAGTTAACGCGAGGGGGGCCGGACCGCACGAACACGGCCGAACCCCCCTCCATCGTTCTTGTTTAATTCTTGCGGTGGAAGCAAAGTGGCGTGGTGCCGTCGCACCACGCGGATTACCGTACGTTTATTTTTACGCGGCGCCGTCGCGCCACGCCGGGGTAGAAACTTCAAGAACGCGACGCCGTCGCGCCGCGTTGAAAAGAATCAAAGCACGGCGAAGGGGCGCGGTGCCGTCGCACCGCGCCGGATAACGAACGCCGCGGCCGGTTCCGGGCCGAGGCGGGACGAGGAGACCGCGGCCGGTTCCGGGCCGCGGCGGAAGAGAAGACCGGCGGCCAGGCCGCCGGCGTCGGAAGCCGAAGGGGGGACCGGAATTTCCGGTCCCGTTTGAGAAACCGGCCGGCCAGCTGGCCGGCCGGAAGGCTTTAAAACCGGGGGAAATTAATCCCCCGGCCACCTAATAAAACCCCCTTCTTTAAGTGGGGGGCGGGTTTTTTTTGAAGGAGGGGGGGGCAGCCGGCCCCCCGGTTCCGTTCCAGCAAGCCCCCCCACGTGGCGGGGGGCGTTTTTTTTAAAAAACGGCGCGGCTATGCCGCGCCGCCAGATGAAAAGCGGGGGCTTAGCCCCCCGCGTGCGCAGCCTCCTCGCGGCGCCAGGCCGCCGCGGCTCCCCGCGCCGCCGCGCCGCCGCGCCGCCGCGCCGCCGCCGCCGCCCGCCGCCGCCGCCCGCCGCGCCGCCGCCGCGCCGCCCCAGGGGGGGGGGGTCGGGCCGGGTCGGCCCGGACCCGGACCCCCCCGTTTCGTACCAGATTTGGTTTTTGGCCCATAACTTGAGCCTCGGACCTCCGAATGACGAACCGTCTGCGGCAACACGATCCTCGGATCGAGACGGTCGTTTCGGTATATCGCTCTCAAGGTTTCGGTTTACTTTGAGTTCGGCCGGGTTGGTTCGTTCACGAAACCAACCGGGCCTTCGGAGCGGAAACGCTCATATCTTGAGCTACGAACGTCCGATTGACGTGCCGTCAGTCGCGTTGTGTTCCTCTTTGTGAGACGGATCTTTTGGAATACTCCGCCCGAGGTTTGGACGCAGGTGGAGTACGGTCGGGTTGGTTTTGCCTTAGAAACCAACCGGGCCCCGGAGACGAAAATGCCAATAACTCTCAGACCGGGCGTCCGATCGACGCGCCGTCTGTTGCGTTGAGTTCCTGTTGACGATACGGAACTTTTGGATACATCAACTTCGGTCTTCGTGACAGTTGATGTATCAGCCTCACGGCTCGTGGAGCGGACCCTCCGAACGAGCTTGCTATGTGCGGGAACCCTAGTGCTGGCTGCGACTGTTCTACTGCTGTGACTTCGACGACGACAGTACAGAGATCCTGTGTGGATTCGACGACGACGACTACAGCACTCAGCGATCCTACGTGGAACAGTGCTACCAAACCTGTGTGAGCTGAATCTTCTGTTTACCTTGGCGGTGGAGCGCTTGGGTGTAGCGGCGGACCCGTGGTACTTGACAGTGGTGGTGCGCTTGGATGCAGCAGCAGACCCTTGGCGGTGGAGCGCTTGGTTGTAGCGACAGACCCGCGACGGTGGAGGCGTGCGTGCGGAGTACGGAGACCGTGTAGATGACTGAGACCTGACGACTGCTTGACCGACTCGACTAAGAGTGAGTCGACTAGCCCAGTGGACGGAGCGCCCAGTAGTTGGCAGCAGACCCACGGCGGACGGAGCGCCTGGTAGTTGGCGGCAAACCCGCGGTACTCGACAAGAGGAGTACCTCAGTAGGCTATCCGGGTGAGCGCCCGGTATTTGGCAGCAGACCCTCAGCGGACGGAGCGCCCGGTAGTTGGCAGCAGACCCACGGTACTCGACAGGAGGCGTGCGTGCGGAGTACGGAGACCGTGTAGATGACTGAGACCTGACGACTGCTTGACCGACTCGACTAAGAGTGAGTCGACTAGCCCAGTGGACGGAGCGCCCAGTAGTTGGCAGCAGACCCACGGCGGACGGAGCGCCTGGTAGTTGGCGGCAAACCCGCGGTACTCGACAGGAGGAGTACCTCAGTAGGCTATCTGGGTGAGCGCCCGGTATTTGGCAGCAGACCCTCAGCGGACGGAGCGCCCGGTAGTTGGCAGCAGACCCACGGTACTCGACAGGAGGAGTACTTCTGCAGTCTTAGGTTAGTGAGCAGTACCTCGGAGTCGTGACAGGACCACTGTACACTCTAGAGACGGAGCTCTTCAGCAGTTACGGTTTCGATAATGAAAATCCTGGTTTGAGCTGAGACTTTTGACCTTTGTGTTTCCTCATGATTGAGATGGGTTACTTGATAACTTAGGTATATGTATGGGCATATACCTGGGTAGTGGTTATCCGTTGATCTCATGATCCTTGTGTTTCCTCATGACTGAGATGGGTTACTTGATAACTTAGGTATATGTATGGGCATATACCTAAGTAGAGTTTAACTGTTGAGATCTTCTTGTGGTTATCCTTGTTGGTTTTAGTGAGACCTTGAGGGTCTCGGGGTCCCTACTGAGTATCGTTATACTCACCCCTGCACGGGCTATGCCCGCACCTCGTTGTGTTGGTTGCAGACGACGGCCAGTACTGACAGAGGCCGAGTGTTCGAGGACTGGACGGTACCTGGAGGTGGACTATACGACGAGGCGGTACCCAGAGGCATACCACTGGGCGGGACATACTCGGAGCAGACGGCGGGACCCAAGGAGCAGAGGAGCTATCTGTACCCACCCTTCAGGTGGGATTTCCAGTGGACAGCTCGGCGTAGCAGCTTTACTTTTCAGTTGCTGTTTTCCCTTTCGAGTTGTACTTTACAGTTGGGCTTGTATTTCCGGCCCCTTTTTACTTTCCGCACTTTTAGTTGTACTCTGTTTTTGCTTAGTGTTACTTTCCGCTTGCTTACTCTGTGGTGTATGTTTACTTTACAAAGGCAATGCCTTCCCTTTTACCGGGATTTACGCCTTGGTGCTAGTCGCCAGCCCCTGGCCTATGGAAGGCGGGCTTGGGGTAGTCACGGCACGGACCCCGAGGGCGGGTCGTGACAAATTGGTATCAGAGGTGGTCGGTTCTACCGCAGACTCTGATCTTTCTTTCTGTGAAGCAATAGTGTTAAGGGTACCGAGTGTGGTTTTCAGTTCAGGGAGTCCAGTGTTGGTGCGGGCGGCCGACGTATCCGTACACCAGGACCCTGACTTCTGATTTCCGACTTAATGCACGAAAACATTGATTGCGTGTGTGTTTCAAAGTTTTCTTTGTGATTACTTATATCAGCTCACCAGGTATACTATTCTAACCGTGGTGCACCTGTTTCCTTTTCAGGATGGCCCCACGACGGCAGCCAGCTAGGGTTCCGAGAGTCGAGCGAGACGACAGCCCACCGAGCGACGAGGGCTCGGTGCAGGGCCCTTTTCCAGTAGTGGCACCGGCGGTAGCTTTACCCGCCGAGCCCCCGATGCTTCCAGCAGCAGCAGCTGACGACGCACGACGCCTCGGAGCTCTGCACGAGTTCCAGCGCCAGCGACCACCCAGGTTCCGTGGGGAGTCGGACCCCCAGGCAGCCGAGGACTGGCTGGAGGCAGTCGTCCGAGTTTTCAGGCTAGTGAGGACGCCAGCAGACCTCATGGTGATCCTCGCGGCGAGCTTACTGCACGCTGCAGCCGGACGCTGGTGGAGCCTGATGCTCCAGGTACACGATGAGGCCTCCCTCATCTGGACGGACTTCGAGAGCCTCTTCCACTCAGAGTTCGTCCCGGCCACCCTCCGAGCGGTGCGCATCCAGGAGCTTCTTTAGCTGCGGCAGGGCAGCTTGACGGTTGCTCAGTACGCGACGAGGTTCACCGACCTATCTCGCTACTCGACAGACATGGTACGGGACCCCTTCTTCCGGGCCCGGACCTTCGAGCAGGGATTGAGACACGAGATCAGGGCATCGCTGATCTCCCTCAGCATCCCGACCCAGGCAGGAGTACTGGAGCGAGCCCTTCTGATCGAGAGCTTCCTTGCTGAGTCTACACCAGCACAGCGACCCACCGCAGGGCGGCACGTGGCAGAGTCATCTGCAGCAGATATCCGACGGATGACTCAGGGTTCCAGGCAGACCAGACCTACCAGTGGCCGACTGCACGACTCAGGCTCAGTTGTGCGGGGAAGCCGGGGTGGAGTCAGAGTCAGGCGTGCCGAGAGTGGGCAGTGTTACTCCTGTGGCGGGATTGGTCACATGGCTCGTGACTGTCCGACCCGCCATGCTGATGATCAGCAGTTAAGTGAAGAACCTCCCAGGCAGAGGCAGAGGTTCGACCGTGGCGGTCCGCAGGGAGGAGGCGGACGAGGCAGAGGAGCTGGCCGAGCAGCAGGTGGTGGACGACGCTTTGAGGTTCTACCACCTCCACCACCAGGAGGTCCACCCCGACCGCAGGGGAGAGCTCAGCTTCAGGCAGCCGAATCCTTCGATCATGGAGCTCTGGGAGCCGATGGACAGGAGCAGAACTAGTGGATAACATCCTTTGTACTTCTGGTTCCTTGTTGCTTTTGTGTAGCGTCTTGTATTATGAGGTGCAATAATAAAAGACGCATACCTTTGTGATATTTTCGTTCCTGTCCTCTTTCGTGATGTTACTAAGAGGTTCCAGTTTTGGCTGTTGACTTGACCCTCACTTGTCAGACATCTACTGGAGGAGACCCAGTTACCACACACTGATGCCGACAGTGTGACTCAACCCTTGGAGGCGAGAGTAACGGTTGAATCTCTTAGTAGTAGCGTCGAGGCCTTACGACGTCATCCTTGGTATGGATTAGTATCATCCATGTTAGGATTGACTATTTTAGGCAAAGAATGTGGTTCATCCAGGGGATGAGACCAGATTTCTCTTTTCGGCAAAGAAGAGATCTTGCAGCTCTTGTGGGACCTGTGATGATCCAGGCCACGACAGAGAAGGTCCAGGTCATCCAGGAGCGGATGAGGACAGCTCAGAGCCGGCAGAAGTCATACGCTGACAGGAGGCGGAGGCCACTGGAGTTCGAGGATGGCGACCACGTCTTCTTGCGGGTCTCACCTCGACGGGGTATTCGGAGATTTGGCCGAGGCAGCAAGTTATCTCCGCGCGCTTCATCGGACCCTTCCAGATTCTCAGCAGGATTGGCGAGGTGGCTTATCGCCTGGCTCTACCACCTCAGTTGCACCGGGTGCACGACGTCTTCCACGTATCTCAGCTGAGGAGATACGTGCACGACCTGACGCACATCATTGATCATGGGGAGCTTGACGTTGACGATGGGGCGACTTTTACGGAGGTCCCGGTGGAGATAGAGGATCGACAGGAGCGGGTCCTGCGTGGGCGATCGATTCCTCTTGTGCGCATCAGATGGCAGCACGGGAATCTCCAGGAGATCACATGGGAGCGGGAGGCTCAAATGCGTGCTCAGTACCCTCATTTGTTTCCCTAGTTTTGATGTATCTTTACGGGGACGTAAAGCCCTGAGGTGGGAGTAATGTAAAGACCCGTAAAATTCAAGGGAAATTTTTTCTTAATTTTCTTTAGAATTTTACAAGAGCGCGGTTTCAGACGGCACCTGATTCCGAGGCCCGGAGTGCCCTGAATTAATTTCTGAAGTTTGGCTCGGGTACGTTCAGTGAACAAACGAGCGGGATTTTCCTAACTTTTGATCCGGTGCTCGGAATTGAAATCCGAGGGCACCGATGAACTCACAGCGCCGATATTCGCTTAAAGAGACCTTTTCGGGAGTTGCGTTTGTTGCGGGTTGAAAGTTAGTTTTAGGGGTTTTTAGTTTGAGTTAAATAAAATTGTGTAGAACAATTTTATTTTTAACTTGTTAAAACCTATCAAAGGAGGTTGGGAGTGGGACCCACACCCACTTAACCTCCCTTGGGAGGATTAAGTGTGGTGGGGCCCACACGAACCCCTAAACCTTTCAAATCCTCCCAACTCCTTTAACGCCTCTTTTAATGGCTTAAGTTACTTAATTAATTAAGGGAGTTAAACCCTTTTTGAATTTCAAACCTTTGAAATTCTTGTGGTTAAGTTATGTAATAATATAAGTTAAAGCTTATATTATTCTAGGGGATTCTTTTAACACCTTGGGAGGATTTCTTGAGAGCTTTGGAAGCTTTTCTTCTTCTTCTTCAACTTGACGAAGAACCTTCGAACTTGACGAAGAACCTTCGAACTTGACGAAGAACGCCCAGACTCCGACGAAGAACGACGCCTCTCTTCTTCGTCCTCGGTGTCAACAAGAGGGAACGCCGCTTCCTCCTCGGACCTTCTTCGTCGGCATACGAAGATTCGCCAACGACGTATCTCTTCGGGCATAACTCTTCGTCAACGGATTTGACGAACGACGACCGCGACGCCCGACCTCCGCAACGTCGTCTTCCGCGGAACGTTCTCAAACTTCGAACCTTATATCAAAGTAGGGGTTGTTGTTTAATTCTTTAATTATTCCATTTCTTGCTCGTGGATCGCATGTCTACGTGAGGCTTTGAAATAATTTATTTAAGTGTTATAGTTAACGCGAGGGGGGCCGGACCGCACGAACACGACCGAACCCCCCTCCATCGTTCTTGTTTAATTCTTGCGGTGGAAGCAAAGTGGCGTGGTGCCGTCGCACCACGCGGATTATCGTACGTTTATTTTTACGCGGCGCCGTCGCGCCACGCTGGGGTAGAAACTTCAAGAACGCGACGCCGTCGCGCCGCGTTGAAAAGAATCAAAGCACGGCGAAGGGGCGCGGTGCCGTCGCACCGCGCCGGATAACGAACGCCGCGGCCGGTTCCGGGCCGCGGCGGGACGAGGAGACCGCGGCCGGTTCCGGGCCGCGGCGGAAGAGAAGACCGGCGGCCAGGCCGCCGGCGTCGGAAGCCGAAGGGGGACCTGAATTTCCGGTCCCGTTTGAGAAACCGGCCGGCCAGCTGGCCGGCCGGAAGGCTTTAAAACCGGGGGAAATTAATCCCCCGGCCACCTAATAAAAACCCCCCTCTTTAAGAGGGGGGCTGTTTTTTTTTTGAAGGAGGGGGGGGCAGCCGGCCCCCCGGTTCCGTTCCAGCAAGCCCCCCCACGTGGCGGGGGGCGTTTTTTTTAAAAAACGGCGCGGCTATGCCGCGCCGCCAGATGAAAAGCGGGGGCTTAGCCCCCCGCGTGCGCAGCCTCCTCGCGGCGCCAGGCCGCCGCGGCTCCCCGCGCCGCCGCGCTGCCGCCCGCCGCCGCCACCCGCCGCCGCCGTCCGCCGCCGCCGGCCGCCGCGCCGCCGCCGCGCCGCCCCAGGGGGGGGGGGGGGGGTCGGGCCGGGTCGGCCCGGACCCGGACCCCCCCGTTTCGAACCAGATTTGGTTTTTGGCCCATAACTTGAGCCCCGGACCTCCGAATGACGAACCGTCTGCGGCAACGCGATCCTCGGATCGAGACGGTCGTTTCGGTATATCGCACTCAAGGTTTCGGTTTACTTTGAGTTCGGCCGGGTTGGTTCGTTCACGAAACCAACCGGGCCTTCGGAGCGGAAACGCTCATATCTTGAGCTACGAACGTCCGATTGACGTGCCGTCAGTCGCGTTGTGTTCCTCTTTGTGAGACGGATCTTTTGGCATACTCCGCCTGAGGTTTGGACGCAGGTGGAGTACGGTCGGGTTGGTTTTTCCTTAGAAACCAACCGGGCCCCGGAGACGAAAATGCCAATAACTCTCAGACCGGGCGTCCGATCGACGCGCCGTCTGTTGCGTTGAGTTCCTGTTGACGATACGGAACTTTTGGATACATCAACTTTGGTCTTCGTGACAGTTGATGTATCAGCCTCACGGCTCGTGGAGCGGACCCTCCGAACGAGCTTGCTATGTGCGGGAACCCTAGTGCTGGCTGCGACTGTTCTACTGCTGTGACTTCGACGACGACAGTACAGAGATCCTGTGTGGATTCGACGACGACGACTACAGCACTCAGCGATCCTACGTGGAACAGTGCTACCAAACCTGTGTGAGCTGAATCTTCTGTTTACCTTGGCGGTGGAGCGCTTGGGTGTAGCGGCGGACCCGTGGTACTTGACAGTGGTGGTGCGCTTGGATGCAGCAGCAGACCCTTGGCAGTGGAGCGCTTGGTTGTAGCGACAGACCCGCGACGGTGGAGGCGTGCGTGCGGAGTACGGAGACCGTGTAGATGACTGAGACCTGACGACTGCTTGACCGACTTGACTAAGAGTGAGTCGACTAGCCCAGTGGACGGAGCGCCCAGTAGTTGGCAGCAGACCCACGGCGGACGGAGCGCCTGGTAGTTGGCGGCAAACCCGCGGTACTCGACAGGAGGAGTACCTCAGTAGGCTATCTGGGTGAGCGCCCGGTATTTGGCAGCAGACCCTCAGCGGACGGAGCGCCCGGTAGTTGGCAGCAGACCCACGGTACTCGACAGGAGGCGTGCGTGCGGAGTACGGAGACCGTGTAGATGACTGAGACCTGACGACTGCTTGACCGACTCGACTAAGAGTGAGTCGACTAGCCCAGTGGACGGAGCGCCCAGTAGTTGGCAGCAGACCCACGGCGGACGGAGCGCCTGGTAGTTGGCGGCAAACCCGCGGTACTCGACAGGAGGAGTACCTCAGTAGGCTATCTGGGTGAGCGCCCGGTATTTGGCAGCAGCCCCTCAGCGGACGGAGCGCCCGGTAGTTGGCAGCAGACCCACGGTACTCGACAGGAGGAGTACTTCTGCAGTCTTAGGTTAGTGAGCAGTACCTCGGAGTCGTGACAGGACCACTGTACACTCTAGAGACGGAGCTCTTCAGCAGTTACGGTTTCGATAATGAAAATCCTGGTTTGAGCTGAGACTTTTGACCTTTGTGTTTCCTCATGATTGAGATGGGTTGCTTGATAACTTAGGTATATGTATGGGCATATACCTGGGTAGTGGTTATCTGTTGATCTCATGATCCTTGTGTTTCCTCATGACTGAGATGGGTTACTTGATAACTTAGGTATATGTATGGGCATATACCTAAGTAGAGTTTAACTGTTGAGATCTTCTTGTGGTTATCCTTGTTGGTTTTAGTGAGACCTTGAGGGTCTCGGGGTCCCTACTGAGTATCGTTATACTCACCCCTGCACGGGCTATGCCCGCACCTCGTTGTGTTGGTTGCAGACGACGGCCAGTACTGACAGAGGCCGAGTGTTCGAGGACTGGACGGTACCTGGAGGTAGACTATACGACGAGGCGGTACCCAGAGGCAGACCACTGGGCGGGACATACTCGGAGCAGACGGCGGGACCCGAGGAGCAGAGGAGCTATCTGTACCCACCCTTCAGGTGGGATTTCCAGTGGACAGCTCGGCGTAGCAGCTTTACTTTTCAGTTGCTGTTTTCCCTTTCGAGTTGTACTTTACAGTTGGGCTTGTATTTCCGGCCCCTTTTTACTTTCCGCACTTTTAGTTGTACTCTGTTTTTGCTTAGTGTTACTTTCCGATTGCTTACTCTGTGGTGTATGTTTACTTTACAAAGGCAATGCCTTCCCTTTTACCGGGATTTACGCCTTGGTGCTAGTCGCCAGCCCCTGGCCTATGGAAGGCGGGCTTGGGGTAGTCACGGCACGGACCCCGAGGGCGGGTCGTGACATAAATCCCATGGTATTCTATTTTACTTAAGCATATAGTGTTCCCAAATGAGTGAATGTCTTCCAAAATAACCTTTATCACATAATCACCAAATCATTTTACTATATTAATGATGTCCATTTGATAAAACATATAATTCCAAAAAACTTATTCTTGATCAATAAAATCATTTAACTAAAAAGAATTAGTCATACTAACCAGGGACTTCAAGTAGTCCAGTGGTAGGTGATAAATCCAAATCGTACATTGGTTGTGGGTTTGATTTCCGCAGCTTTATCCGATGCGATGGGTTGTCACATGGTCTATGTGTTGTCCTTTTTCAAAAACTATAAAATTTCATAGCATTCCAAAAAAAAGAGAAAAATACCTAAAAAATAACCATAACATAATTTATCCTCAAAGGTTATCTAATACCTTTCATTTTTCACCCCAAAATGTAATACCCATTTATCACTTCTAAAATAACTATGACTCTATCAATTATGTTAACCATTAAGGTTATGTCACTTATGCTTAAATTACACCCTAACCTATAAAGTTATCTAAACCGACCTCTGATACCAACTATAAGGACCCAACCTTAAACATTACATATTCTTGAATTAAATGGATAATTCACATTGAGGATCTTTTCAGGTTTAGAGTTTTAGATAATTAGTTCAGAACATTTACATAACAACATGAATATTACATGTAGAAAATTCTACTAAGTATCCATTTTTTCATAAAATAAAAACTCATAAAAAGTCATGTCTAATTCCATATTTTAGACAACAAGACTTTTCCTTGATCCCATACTTGACCCTATTCATCTTTAATTCCTAAGAAAAACATTTCCAAATTTGGGATGAGCATAAAAAGTTAAATAACGGTTATAAAATAATGAAAAGAAACATTATCCCAAATAAAAATATATGAAACCATACCTTTTAATCATAACATACCTCATGAAATCATAAGATTTATGGATAACACATAAAAATCATAAATCATAAAGGTAACTTATGGAATCCATATCAAACTTACATTGTATCTATTGCCACTACATAGGGAGTAACATTTGGAATACCCATCACAGTATATTCCCTAAATCTATTAGGAGAAACATTCATGTTTACCTCTATCACGTTACCCAATGCATTGGAGAGCTATCTCAGGCTTACCTGCCCTAGGTTTATCACGGAACCACCTGCATACGTAAACAAATGCCCAATAACCATAACATATTAAAAACACATTACACAAGAATAAATTAGAGATAACATTTCCACATTACAATAACAATATATCAAATCAATATATTGAAAGAAACAATTCTTTATCAAATCATTTTCAAAACCATTTAAAACATTTAATAAAGTGATTTTTGAATCAAAGTGTCCCATAACACTATGAAGTTTTTAATGAATTATCATTTTAAAAAATTAATTTCCATATAAATAAATCATAAAAACCATTTTGAAAACATCGACATAAATGATAAAGATTTATAAGAATAAATCTTTAAAACATTTAAAATGACATTTTAGTTAAAGAGTTTTTAACAAAATGAGAGATGCTTGAATACAAATAATTGAGAAATAAAATTAAATCAGAACTTTATAATATCATGAGAATAAAGGGATTCATGATATAATATGCCAAAGGACAATATATACACTGTATAAAATTGAATTGGTGCATAACAATAATGAAGTCTCAATGGAATGTAAATTGAGACGAAATCCCTTATAAAAAAGGTATCCTTAGATTAAGGATAAATAAATTACATGATAATGTGTGACAAATATAAATACACTCAATATGATTGGATATTCAGTTTAAATAAATCATAGGAAATTCACACATGTTCTTTTTAATACAAAACCAATGACTTGGATGTTTAACTCAATGAATGGAAATTGAGTTAAAATTACTCTTATCAAGTTCATATTGATGTCTTGAGAATTTATCAATGGAGTGATTATGTGTATCAAAAGTATATCCAAACAAAGGGTGTGTAAATTACAACATAAATAAATAAATAGTGATTCCACACATAATCATAGCTTGACATAATTAAGAATTATAAGATTAACCCAAGGAATATAAATTGGGTTAAAAGGTTCTCTTAACGATTTGGTAACTTACGAAACATACAACCCCTAAAAGAAGGATCATAAAAAGAAGATGTAAATAAAAATAAATTGAAGTATATTACAAAATGAATACAATCATGGACAGTACATACACCACCCAAAAGGAAATAGTGTCAATATATCATGAATCTAACGGGAAAAATAATTGAGATGAAAACCCCCTACCACATTGTAATCAATCGAGTTGTATGACAAAAAGTTAATAAACACCAAATTAATAACATAATACCATGAATATAAAGAGAATCATGATAATATATATCAAATGTCAGTACACAATACACCACATGCAATAAATAAGTGGTGAATAATGGAAATCTCATGGAATTAAAAGTGAGATAAGAAATCCCTTACCATGTTGTAATCAATCGAGTCGTATGACCAAAAGTTAATAACCACCAAATGAATCACAGAAGACCATGAATATAAATAGAACCATGATAATATATATCAAATGGCAGTACAATATACACCACATGCCATAAATAAGTGGCAAATAATGGAAATCTCACGGAATTAAAAGTGAGATAAGAAATCCCTTACCTCGTGTCCGACTTGACTCGTTTGTTCCTTATTCTTCTAGAATAATAAACTAAAGTTAATTTCTACTTGCTTAAAAACATTTTTCAAGTTTATTATAATTTTTATATCACTTGTTACCATGTTATAAACAATATTCAATCATTTATGTTAATAATGGTCGTTTGGTCGATATTTGGTACTTGAGTGAAAAAATGGACTTCTTATATTTACAAGTTGTCCTTGTGGTCAATGATCCATTATATCTAGAATTATATTCATGATTTAGATATCATATATATAATATATATCATAAATATATATCAAGTATATATATGTATTTATAATATTACACAACATTTAGAGGTAAGAAATGAAATGCACCGTTCATGGAGACGGTAAGTCGTACGAACACATGAACACTACTTTCATTTTTATTTCGTATTTTAATGGAATTAAAACATAATTATACATAGGTATATTATAATTCCAGTATAATATAATATATAATATCATTAAATCGATCTTTTATATATCCCACATATGGGATTAACGAGTCATATCACTTTGAGGGGGCGGTAGTCCGCACTTCCTCAAATGAAATTATCGCGTTTACCCATAATGGAAACCATAAGGGTATGATATAAATGAAAAACACATAAGTATAAATAAAACCTAAAAATAATATATATATATCATATATAAATATATTTCCATCATAATGGACCCCATGAGAGGCGATAGGAGATAATCGAACAATCATCGTTTCGTGAGGCGTTAGTTTTCCATCCACAGAAACAGTATGTTCTTCACCCATTAGATGGAGGTGTGTGTAAGTGTAGTTCAAATACTTCTCATAAAAAAATAATAGTAGATTTAGGATACTGTTGTTGTTATAAAATAATGGAATAAAAAGATTTTTTGGGTTGGTGAAGTTAAATAAAATAAAAGAAGCTAAGAGGAACCGTTACAATTAATTTGGGTAACTCCCTTTCTTTTAAACCAAAAGAACTTCTTAAAGTGCCTTTTGCCTAAGTTAAGGCTTCTAGGAGGAGGATAGGGATATTGATAGCTTATTTGGGTAGGGTGTTGGTGATCCAAGGGGCTTGAGAGGTGTGAGGAATGAGTAAGAAGTGAGGGATTTTTATAAGGGGGAGGATGGTTCTTTATGAAAGTGTGAAAATATTATATTATTATATTATGATATTCGGTTTCTAATGGTCCAAAACTAATTAAAGTCGAAGATAATATGACTAATGGTCGAAATAAAATCATCCAATAATAATTGGATATGTTTTGGATGTTATTGTAATATTAATATTCTTATTTATTTAAATCATTTATTAATGAGGTAAATACTGCATCATTATTGTGTCATAAATAATTTAAATTATCTCATGTCTAAAAATTATAAACAAAATACCATTATGTATGAAATATTTTTATCTTTCCAATTAATATTTATAGTTGAAAAGATAACTTATATATCCCCATGTAAGAATTAATTTACTAAATGATATTTGTTTGTGTCATTTTTGCCTTTACATTGAATTAATTAATCTGAAGTGTCATTATCACTCTTAAGTGGCTCCATGGGGTCCCAAAATCGACCCAAAGATTCCCATGGTCAGCCATAACTCATCCAATAATGTTCGGACATGTGTTAAGGTAATTTTGTATTATTATGATATTCTTTTTTTACCTTGAATTACCCTATTTACCTTTAACCGCGGTAAATAAAAGTCAAAAGTTACTATTCACCAAAAAAAATATTTTCTTCTTATTGAACCACATTTTACTTACTAATAACAACCATGTATGTCAGATTTTTTAAATTAAATTCACCTAAGTGGTAATATTTCATTTAAATGAAAAAATCAATTTTTTAACTACTACTAAGTGGTTTCACTATTCATCAAAAATTGAAGTTTTTCAGAAAAATACCAAAAATTGAAGTTTTTCAGAAAAATACAAAAAATTCAGCCTAATCTATATTTGATATTCTGAATTAAAAAATAATGTATATTTTAACAAATTAAAAACATTGAAGTCTAATTAATTAATTTAAAATCAATTCTCGTTGTCAAAACAAATAGCGTGTTTTTAAGAAACAATAACTATCAAA
Source organism: Viscum album (assembly GCA_963277665.1). Taxonomy (NCBI): domain Eukaryota; kingdom Viridiplantae; phylum Streptophyta; class Magnoliopsida; order Santalales; family Viscaceae; genus Viscum; species Viscum album. The sequence continues at coordinate 1,480,818,001 of OY728136.1, forward strand.
AGATTGATACTTATTTATGTCCAATTTCAAAGTGAAATTAATTACAATGAACAACATTGGGTTAAATGGTAAAAAAAAATCTAATTACACTTTAAAACCAATTAAAAATATAATATAACCATACAAATAAATTAGATTAAAAGGCACTTTTGAATTAAAATATAGTATTTTTCACTATTCATCAAAAAATGAACTTTATCAGAAAAAATACCAAAAATTTACGCAAAGTAAATTTTGATGTCCCAAATCAAAATAAGAATTTTATTTTGTCAAATAGAACAAATAAAAATGACCAAAACTAGATTTAAAGAGGGTTCGCTATCAAAAGGCGGTAAATTGACCTTTTACTGAATATTAGAGAATTCATGATTAAAATTAGATTCATTCATATTTTAAGCCCCCAAATTTTATTGGATAAATGTAAAAAAAATTAACGAACATGTATAATCATTTTGTAGTTAGTTATGTTAATTCCCGCCATTACAATGGCTAGGCATTAACTACTATTTAAAATAATAATATTATATTATTTTTTTTCAGTATAACTCAATGTTGTGTGCAATGTAAGATTTCAAATAAACCCGTCGTTTTGTATCGGGTATTCCATTGAACACAGAATCCCCTTTAAAGTAAAATTAATAATTAATTTACAAATATTAATAAATATGAAAATTTCATATTCCTTATTTACCTGGGATGTTACACAAAGCACACAAGCACATACCATCATATCATTCCAAAAATCATATAAAAGGTCTCTATATGGAAAGTAGCTTACTACATTTAATGTGTTGATACTAAATTCCAAGATCCACAAAGGAATGATACATAGATCACATACCCACACCAACGTTCACTAGAAAAAGACCCAATAAATCAACATATAACTTAGAGGATTGAAATTTAAGTAAGGAATCATTCTATGGGGAGAAATCTCAATAAACTTACACAAAGAAATTATTCATAAATTTTAGATCTTGTTATATTCATGGAAATGATGAATAGTCACTAGATTAGTTGTCTATCTAATAAAAATCCAAGAAAACATCATTAGATCATGTTATAAACCTTATATTTTTGCAACATATCTTGGATCTATGATTCATCTGAAGATATAAATATGAGATTTATGATAGATATGGAGAAAGGATCAGAAAATAAACCTTTACCTTGAATCTGAACATGTTAATTCCCTACACCCTTTGGATTTAGAGTACGTAGAGAGAGAGAAACCACCAGGAGTCACCACTAGAGTCCCTAGATTTATAATCCCTTTGCGTAGGAGAATAAGTGAGAGGTTTTGATCATAAAATCCAATTTTCAGATGAATTAATTGTCCACAAATTGATTGTTAATAGTTTTTTCCAAATTTTATACAAAATTTTCTTTCACCTCTATCCTATGACACACATTTTTTTGGGGAAAAGTAACATTTTTATCACTAACCATGCACAAAGTGTAATTTTCCCAACATCCTTCTCTAAATAAGCTTAATAGTTTTCTAGGGAAAGACACATAGTTTTCCCTAACTATGATACAACTATTTATCCCCTTTAAATCCTCTATAATACTCCAAAACCAACTAGAAGATAACCAAGACTTCACCCAAGAAAAGAAAAAATAAAAAAACTTAAATAATTATTGAAACTGAGGAAAAAGTTAACTAAAAACTCTAGGTTGTGACAATATACCCCTCCAAGGAACTATCTTCCTCAATAACATTATATAGAGTCCATGCTCAATGAACATAGGCCATTGAGATTGTACATAAAATTCCCGCTCCCAAGTCTCTTCTCGAATATGTCCACACTCCATAAACTTAGGCCATTGAGATTGTACATCAAATTCCCATTCCCAAGTCTCTTCTAGAATACTTCCATGCTTCCATATCACTCTAATGTGTAACCATGTTTCCTCACAACACTTTCTCAATCCAGTCTATGATTTGAATCACGTTCTCTACAAATGATGCATCGAGATACAACTAAACGCCTTCTCAATAGATCACAAGTATAGGATTGGACTTATACCACTAAAGTTGACAGAGATAGAACACATCATTAATACCTCAATAACATGTAAGAAGATCTAAATGGTAGGCCACTATCCCGAAATTCTTGGTAATATCAAATGATATAACAAATATTTATTCTAGTTTCCCTTGCTCCTACGACCGTTGATTACCTAATTGAGGATTCAACCACAAGAAACTTTGATCTCCTATATCAAACTCCAAAGGTCACCTACTATAGTCAGAATATGACCACTATTAGTTGAGTGGTGACTAACCACTTATTGATAAGTTCACTCTCTCAGAGGTCTCCTGTACCATCCTCAACCCTAAAACTCATGTCTTACCTGCCTCATGCCAATGTAGTGGTTATTAACATGATAGGATATAAAGACCCTAAAAATATCCCATTTTAATTAAATCCTATAAGTTATTTTTGTTTGAAAAATAAACTAAGAATTGGTAATCATACTAAACTATACCAAAGTCTAGAATGCATGACCAAAACATATCCCTTAAAACCCTGATCATCCTCTCTGATTATCCATTAGTTTGAGGATGATATGATGTACTAAGATTCAGTTGGGTACCCAAATCCTTATATAAACCCTTCCAAAATAATGACATGAAACATGAATCTCTATCTAATTCAATACTCAAGATAGATCCATGTAGGAATAAAATATCATGTACATGAAACTTTCCCAATTCATTCACTATAAGTGTCTCTCGAATCTGTAAGAAATGAATTGCTTTTATCACATGATAAACTATTACCCAAATAGAAATAGGACTCCTTGGGGTACTGCTTTAACCCATCACAAAGTTCATTGAAACATCATCCCACTTCCACATAGGAATCATAAGTGACTGAAGAAAACCAAGAAGAAATTAATGCTTGGCCTTTACCCTATAGCAGGTAAGGCATCATGAAACAAAATCGACAATGTATCTCTTCACAAATAGACACCAAAATTTATTTCATATATCATTTTACATCTTCATAAACCCTATATGTAGTTCCCATTTTGATGAATAAGAGTCGTTCATTAGTTCCTCCCTCAAGGAATATGACACTACTAACCACCCATGAATGTAGATGGAACCACCATCATTTAAGGACCACCATGGGTCAGGGACACTCCTTGTCAAACATTTATGAATTACCACACACTTGGTATAAGACTATTGTCTAAAATTTACCCATTATAATAAAGTGGATGTGATAAATAAAGTCATAGAATTCATAACTCTATGATCCTCATATTCACCAACTATCCATTTAACCTTCAAACTCATCAAACACCATTCCTCCTATGAAAGAAAATCTCCAGGATCATGTGTCTATGATTTTTTCATACTAATAGAACATTCAATGAAATTTTTTTTCCATGTATAATAGGTCATCTTGAAGTCAAATGTTTTAAAATACTCCACTAAATTACACTACATCAGATTCAAATCCTGTTGAGAGAAGATACATCTCAAATTATTTTGGACCGTGTAGATGATAAACCTCTTTCCAAAGAGATAATATCTCTAACACTTCAAATTATGAACCATAAATTATAAATCTAATTCATCTGTTAGGTAGTTCCACCTATGGGTTCATGACTAACATGACCCATATGTAATTACCTAATCCCTCTACATCAACATAGCTCCCAAATCAATGTGTGAGGCGTCAAAGTACATCGTGTATCCAAACCTAGGCTCTGGAAACATCAAAACCAGGGTTGTCTTTAATATTTGATTCATATCTAAGAAAACCTCTTCAAACTATTTGGACAACTCAAACTTTACTACCTTTTTGGTTAGCTCTATCATCAGTTCTACCAAATGAGAAACGTCCAAGAAAGAAACAAAGACAGTACCCTGAAATCCCAAGGAAAATCATGATCTCAAACATGTACTAGAGACATTCCCAAGACATAATAACCTATAATTTCTATAGGACCACTGGAATTCCTACCTCCAAAATTACAAGCTTTAAAGAACCTATTATCTTGAATAAAAAAGTGACACTTCAACAATTTGGCATAAAATTAGTGTTCTTAATGTGTACTCAATACAACCTTAATGTTCCTAGCATGCATATCTTAATTCCTCAAATATAACTGTATATCATACACGAAAACAACAATGAAAAAGTCTAGGTATGATTAGAAAATATTATTCCTAAGATACATGAACACTTACAAATCATTTTTCAGCCCAAAAGTTATTAAAATATAATCATACAGTCTATATCTACTCTTAAATTTTATCTTGAGGATATCCTCCTCTACAACCAACAATTCGTGGTATCCTAAGAAATTTAAAACTTATAAAACAATTAGGATCCCTGTAAATAATAAAAAAAATATCAATCCTCAGTAAAGGTTACATATTCTTCCCTATTACCTGGTTCAATTTTTTGTATCCTACATAGATATATAGACTACTTTCTACCTTATTAGCAAGGAACACTGGGCCACCCAAAGGAGATCTGTTTGGTCTAAAAAAGGCCTTTGCCTCCAAATCCTATAACTATACCTTTAATCCTATCAACTCAGCTATTTCTATATGATAAGGAGGAATAGATATCGGTTATTCCCTAGGTATAATCTCACACTCAAACATAATTACTATGTCTGGCAGATGACCAGATAAGTTATCTGGGAAAACATCCTAATAATGATTCCCCGCTAGCGATAAGATGGAGGGGATTTTTGTTGATTCCAATTTTGGAGCCAAGCCTTCCATTTATGTTATGGTAGCTCCAATCTATCTCAGTTTTATTTCCATCCTTCCTAATCTGAAAAACCACTCACTAGTTAACACAAAACTATCTCCTTTAGGAGAAGTGAAAGATACACATCTCTTGTAATAGTTGATATAAGCTCTATAACTAGTTGACCATTCTATTTAGAATATCACATTGAAACTAGTCATCTCTAAGATCATGAAGTCACAAAAATTTCCCTATCTATAAAAACTAATAGTTCATTCAAGATATCATTGGACATAGTTTTATTTTTTTTCCCAAAGGTGTGTTAAGAGAGACCAAATTTGAAAATAACTTAACCAAAAAATCTTATCCAATAATGAATCAAGAAGATATAAAATATGGGAAACTGAAGTATCAATCAATATAGTAGAAAGTGTACTGGTAATAAAAACTATATCTATAACTATAAAAGTTACATCTCCACCAATGGTTGGAACCTTATCCATCGTGTACACTCTTCATTCCAAGGCTCCATAGACTTGACAATGCGGCATATAACTCATTCGGGTCACCAACATCTGTGGGGTCAAATTTTACTACTAAGGACCCTAACCAGATAACTGATTCATAGCCCGCATCTTCCCCACACCCCTAAAATAATTTTTCTGCAAAGCCCTCGAATAGAACTAATGAATATTTATCATTTTTACTCCTACATTACAATTGATTAAGGGTCTAAATATTTTTTTTGGTAATGCCCACTCTGTTAATACTTTAAATATTAGGGACAATAGCCTACCACATAGGGGGATATATAAACTCTACTCTTCTTCAATAACCTATTACTTCCATGTTGTAACTCATCAAAAATTTTATTCTTTATATCAAGAGAGGCACCTTCCATAACATTGGAATGTTTTCCAACCAATAAACCAAGTGATGGAAGGATACCTACAAATCCATCCTCTTACAAAACTTTCTCAAAAGCCAGGGCATTGTGAAAAACCTATTCATATGTCATCATGTTAAAGCCACTAACATGACATCAAACCTCTTGTAAAAGGACAATATCAATCTTTATACCATTTTTCTTCTAATTCCCAACCAAAAGAGTTGAAAAGAAAAAAAATCCATAAAATTAACTGAGTATGCAAAAATTGACATTATTCCCTACTGAATCTCAATAGACTCACTCCCCAACATAATGTCTTGATCGATCATCATCATCATCATCATCACATGTCGCACATTCTCCTTCTAAAAGGGATACCCATGCCACAATAGTCCCCATATCATTTTTTACTGGAAGAAATATCTTCAAAGACCTTACATTCAAACAAAATAGAGAATAAAACATATGGGAACAACATAACATATCAAGAATGAGTATCCTAGACACTCACACACACACATGTGATCAATATCAAATATGGGTACTAATAGCTACACACACATGTGATCAATATAAGACACGGGTATCAAATAACATAAGAACATACCAGCATATTATGCTTAAAATCATATACAAGGAATCTATATGATAAATAGGGTCCTAAATTTAATGTGTTGATGTTAATTCTAAGATCCATGGAGGAATGATACCTTTATCACATACCGAAACCAACATTAACCTAAACAAGAACCAATATATCAATATATAACTTCTAGGATTTAAATTCAAGGAATCATGTTAAGGGGTGAAATCTATATCAACTTACCCAAGGAGATCCACCATCAATAGTATATTGAGACCAGTTCAAGGAAATAATGAAAACTCTCTAGATTGGGAATATATAAAAAAACAACCAAGAAAACTCCGTTAGTTCATAAAAAAAATCCTTAGCTGTAGCCAAAATAGTTGGGACATATTATTAATCTCAATAGATAAAGAGGATCACTACATAAATATTATGAAAAAGTGAAAACATCCTATTAACTGGAATTCACATGAGTCAATTCCCTGGATCATTTAGATTTGGAGTATAAAGGAAGAGGAGCCACCAAGAATCACCATTAGAGTCCCTATATTAGATATCATAAGGAATATTTGAATAAATGTGGAGTTTCAGGGAGGTTTGATGCTTGAAATATAATTTTCAGATTAATTAATACTATACACATGGTTTAGTCACATTTTTTCCAAATAGTGTGCCAACCGTACTTTCACCTAAGTCTCATGACACAGAGTTTTTTTAAAACATAACTTGTTTAGCACTAACCATGTGTAAACCATTATTTTCCCACTATCATTCTCTAAAAAAGGATCATAGTTTCCCAGGGAGAGCCTCATGGTTTCCCCTAACCTTGAACTAACTATGCATCCCTATAAAATCCTCTAAAACTATCCAAAACCAAAAAAAGTATATTTAAAAATTTACCCAAGAAAAGAATAACTCAAAAAAAAGAGGGGCTGAAATTAAAAAATAAGGTACCTAAAAAACTATAGTCCATTACAATATTGAAACACTAAATAAGAAAATTGAATCATGAAAAATAATTTTTTTAAAAAAAATAGGGCATATTGATGTGAACTAAATTGAAATACAATATAACAAAATTGAAGACTCCTCCCACACTTAAAACCCAATATTTTCTATAAGGTTGAATTCAAATGTTAAGGAAACAATTTAACAAAGTTTAATGTTAAACATATATATGAAATTCATAAGTTCAAAATCATGTTAAAGGGATTATAAGGTATTAAAAATTACATGAATTCCACAAATTTCATTACTTTTAAATTATATTTTAAAATTTACATGTTGTTTCTTGGAACTCATGCTCAATGTTTCACAAAGAATCTAAAAAAATCATTTTTTAACAATGATTTTTGTATAAAAATGATTTCAATCAGATTTAGAAACACTCAAAACAACCAAAAGTAAATTCCAGGGTGCCAAGTTAGGTTTTATATTTATTTTACATTGATTTAAAAATTTAAAGATTTTAGAAAGAATAAAACCCAATAACAAAAGAATATGTTTAATTATTTTTGTCTCAAAACAAACACCATTCCCCCTACCCCACACTAAATTTCATGAATTGATAGAATTAAAAGCAAAATTTTCAGATTTAATATCAACTTCCAAAAGATAATGAAAAAATTTAAAAAGATTAAAAGTTTAAAATAGTAAGATAGAATCCAAAATGTTACTCTCATATCAGTTGGTTTGTTTTTTAATTCTAAGGCCCAAAGTGAGCCCCTATTTTAAGACTTGTGTAGCTTCATTTGGTCTCTTTATTGAGGCACCTAAAAGAGTAAAACAAATAAAAATTAAAACTAATAATTAGTAATCAATAATATAAGACCGTGAAATGGTGAGAGGTTTTTAAACGAATATACTAGTAAATAAGACAAATTAGAAAGAAAGATTAGGGGTTTTACAAAACTAGAGAATGAATAATGATTTTTTATTTAAAAAGAAAAAAACAAGATTTTTTTTAAAAACCATGGGTTGTTTAACGACCTAAATTTTTTAAATGATATTTGTTTCCTAAGAAATGTGTGTCATTTTTTTTCCATACACAAAAAAACATATCTATTTAATAATGAAGTGAGTATAAAGTGAAATGTGACCTTCGAGATTTGACCTCTTTTACCATTGGTCAATATGACCTTTGGAAACTATACTCTTGGTAATAATTTCTATGTTATAATTTGTAAGTAGAAATGATAAAGAATAATTAGTGTATAAAGGAGAAACTATGGCCTCAACCAGTAGAGTCATGTCATATAAAACCCATTTTTCGGAGCTTGGGAGGGAAGTAACATCACTGGGGTTCTCTCTTGACCATACCAAATCTGAGCTTCAATAAGTGAATCTAGAATGAAATCACCTATGATAGAAGTTCATGTTAGTGGAAATTACCACTCAGGTGAGAAGTTCATGTTATGTGTCAAGGACCTAGTTACTTAAAGTGTAATTTCATTGTATAAATAAAACTGTTATTTCATCAATTCTATTTTAAGAATAGTTTTTCATAATAAAGATGGAATTTGATAAATTGATTTTTTTAAATAGAAATTGTAATTTTTCGAAAAGATAAAAATATTTATAATAAAATAATATATTATTAATAATACTTATTTTAATTAAATATTATGATAAAAACATTTTTATTTAAATATAAATGATAAAATAATTTTTTCAAGTGTTAGAAGTTTTACTATACATTTTTCATCCGATATTATTTTTAATAAATAAGGATTTTTTGTATTTAAACTTATAATTATTATATTTATAGAATTATTGAGATAAATTAAATATAATTTTTGAAATCATGACACCAAAATTAGTTTAGGGTTAATTGATGAGAATTTTCTGAAATACTTTTTTATTTCATGAATAGTAAAAAATAAAGTATGAGTTTTTCAGTATGTTTAATGACTTCATAATTATATCATAATGATGTAATAATTAGATATCCACAATAAAAGACTCAAATATGTTATTTTATTAATATAAATTATCTTAATATATTTTAATCAATTTTCAAACCTATAATTTAGTTTCCAAAGTCTAAAATGGAATCTTTAACATTAAAAACATTATTTTTGTGGAAACATTAAATTTCCATGCCAAAATAAGTGATATAAAATTTTGGTAGACTCTTTTGGATTAAAATGAAAAAATATTACCCAAGTTTCCAAAACAATTTCAAAATACCATGGTAAATAAAATGGTTTTTCATTTTACACAACCTAGGTTTCCAAGGCCTATATTTTGAAATTAACAAACAAATCCGCCATTTTTTCTATAAATACACACCCATTTCTTTATTTCCTTTCACTCAAAATCCATAATTCATAAATATATGGTATATTTAACTCCCTAGTTGTCCTCCCAAGGTTTTCTCAAGCCCCCAAGGTCCCAATCCTCATGTTTTAGGAACAACTCTTCAAGTTAAGGAAAATCTCCACTTTTCATTTTCATTCATGTTCCCTCTTTATGTGGTATGTATTCCAATTTCCAAACCAAGTTATTTTTTCCACTTTATTTTATCCCTTTAATGTAATAATATAATTTTATGAGTGGTATACCCTTGTTACCTCTCATAATAAAATTTTCTAAAACAACATTTTATACCGGTTATGCTGCCGAATTTACTTATCAAATTTTTTTTTTCTCCTCAAGAAATTTTCTTTTATTTTATTTTTATGAATACCAAAACCTCTTTCACTTATAGGGGTATTAGACTATATGTAATAATTATTTATTTTATTTGGGGATTAACATACATGAAACTCTCATTCCCTTTCCATGGGTTAAAAATCACATAGTGATCTTGTCTTGAAGCATTTTTTAAAATGCCATGTTTTTTAATATGAAATCCGTTTATTTTATTTTCCATGGGTTATTTATGAAATATTTTATTATGATATATGTGGATGAAATTAATTAATTAATATTAAATGTGAGATCTAATAACGCTCCAATTAATTGAGTAAAGAATTTAATCTCTAGAGATGACATGTTTTTTGATACCTTGGTCAATAATCTTGGTAATTTTTATGACACCTTGATGAAAAACCTTGATGACATTCTTATGAATGTCTCATTTAAATTTTGTTGAAAAATTTTAATGTTATGGTTAATTTAATTTTTATTATTATATTCCTCTAGTTCCCTTTCTCATTATATAATGATATTCTTCATGTTCTTATTGATATTTCTCAAGATAACTTGTAAACTGTTTCCCTTGCTTTCCCTTATTAGGCCTTATGTTCACCCTTTCCTTTGATATATGTACCCAGGTTATGAGATGTAGTAAATGTACTTAGGATAAAACTTTTAATAATCCTTTCAATTGGATTAGAAGAATGTTTTATGTTCTCATGTATTATGCATCTTTTTTCTAGGAAACTAAATATTAAAAGATCCTATGTTTGTACAATGTAATGAAAAGTTATATAATAAAAATGTTGGATTCCATAGTTGGTATCAATGTATGGTTTAGTTATTTGTGTAAATTAGGATTTGAAAACTTTAGTAATAACCCTACAGAAAAATTTAAATATAAAAATACATTCTGTTATTTTGGTGAAGTATTAAGTAAGTGGTTTCCAAGAAAAGAAATCAATGTTTGGATATGAAAAAGTGGATGTGGCTCTAGAACATATGTATCTAGGGGTAAAACCTGAAAAGATCGCATTGATCTAGACTCAAATGAGAACTGGTGCATGAAAATGGGTCTTTCTTTACTCCTGGTTTGACACTCCTAGTGTATATGTTTGGTTTATCACAATATTTTTATCAACCATTATGAAAGATATATATAAAATGTATTTGTTGTTAATGAATAACATAGATAAGCATGAATTTTTAAGACATAAAATTCCCTTATAATTATAATATTCTTAAAGTAAAATCATTTCTCATGAACTCTTTATTATTTTCAAAAATGAAGGAAAATAGGAGGAACCACGTAAATATTGACTGCAATAGACCATGTGCTGACGACCCTCTAATGGAAAACTTCATAAGATTGATGAATCAACTAAATCTAGTTATGAGTAATAACATGACTCAAACTGGAAGAACATATTCACCTTGAAGGTAAAAAATATCCGTTGATTCCTTTATGCATCAATGAACACATTCTTTTATTTCATATACTCACCCATTTATTACTGAACAATGGATAAGATCTATAGAAAATATCTTTTTTGTACTGCATTATTTGGAACAAGAAAAGATCTCCCTAGCTATGTACAACTTTGAGTGAGAATCCAATCAATGATATACACTAATTAAAAACATGAATACAAGAAGGGACATTGATGCTATGGAGTGGGGAGATTTCATGTGAACCTCTTTCAAAAAATAATTCCCCCATTCGATGAAAACGAAAATGGATAAGGAATTATTAAATCCGAATCAGAAGGAAAATGAATATTTGGGAAGCTTTTAGATGAAATTTACAACACTTTATCATTAAATATCATGATTTTTCGTGGATACTAATGTAAAGGTTGGTCAATTATTCAGTGGACTAAGACCCCATCTACGGAAGCATCTAGCCAATCGAGACTATGATAGCCATGAGGAGATAGTGCAGAGAGCTATTATGGTTGTACTAGAGTTCAGAGAGACTCAGTGGTCCCATAGATTCAATGAAAATAAGAGATCAATGCATAAAATATTAGGTAGGATCTTTGATGATGGAATAAGAGGAAATAAAGTGAAATTTTCCACATAAAACGAATGTGGGAGGAAGCATTCAGGGAACCGCTTACTTGGGAGTGGGAAATGTAACAAGTGTGGAAGATATGTCCATATTTCTTAGAACTATCGTAGTGAGGTGAAGCATCAACTTAGCAACACTAACAATTAAGGGAAGATAGTACAGTCCCAACCAGAAGTCAAATGTTTCACGTGTGGACTACTTGGGCACTTTTGCAATCATGTTACAAATAAGAAGATAATGGTGGGGAATCACGGTCAAACTCAACATAGGATAAGTGAGAAAGTTTGAGATTTTTATATCACGATGACTAATGTTGAAGCTCTAAATGATATAGTAGTAGGTACCCTCATTGTTCTCTCAAATATAGAAATTACTTTATTTGATTAATGTTCTATGCATTCCTTTATTTCCACTAATTTTGCAAAGAATATAGAATCAATCCCTAAAATGATAAAAGTATAGTTATCAATAAATAATTATGGAGGAATTATCCAAGTTTCAATAGTGTATAGAAACACTATTATTCACTTTGGTGAGAATAATCTCATCGAAACTCTAGTAATCATTCCCATGATAGAATTTGACACTATACTGAGGATGGAATGGCTCTCAAACTATAATACTAAGATCAACTACATAAGAAAGGTAATTGTAGTCGTCTTGAATGGAAAACCTAATGTTATTTTTAAATTTGAGACATATTGACTTGAGATTTGTCTATAAGAACCTCCCATAGCCTTTTTATGGAAATAGTCAGTGAAGATGAAGAAGTAAATGAAAGTATACAAATAGAAAATGTCCCCATCATGCAGGAATACATTGAAGTATTTCATATGGAGTAACTTGTACCTCCACTAGAAAGAGAGGTAGAGTTCTATATTGAACTCATACATAGATCCAATCCAATATCTAAGATTCCATATGGAATGGGAAATGTGGAGATGGAGGAATTAAATAAAAATATTCTAGATCTTTTAGAGAAGGGGTTTGTCCAACCAAGTTTGTCTCCTTAGGGTGAACCCATTCTCTTTGTGAAGAAGAAATATCCATCAATGCGGCTATGCGATGATTATAGAGAACTTAATGGGATTATAGTGAAGAAAAAGTACCCTCTCTCAATGATTTATGATTGATTCAACTAGTTTTGTGGGGCTCAATTCCTCTCCAAGATTGATCTTTGATTTGGTTATCATCAATTGAGGGCCAAGAAATAAGATATTACAAATAACACATTCTGATCATGATATGGGCATTATGATTTTTTTTGTTATTACCTTAAGCATGAATAATTATCCTTAAATATTTATGGATTTGATGAATATAGTATTTAAGGACTACCTTGATAACTTTTTGATAGTTTTTATTGATGATATTCTAATATATTCTAAAAGTAGAAAGGAGCATGAGGATCAACCAAGGGATATATTGAAAACTCTATGGAAGGATAGGATATTTGGAATTTTTATAAAATGTGAATTTTGGATACAAAATGTTGCTTTATTGGGGCATATTGTAACCAATGAAGGAATCTCAGTTGAACCTACAACGATAAAGTTGTGGAAGAGTGGTCGTATCCTACAACAATTACTAAGATTCATAGTTTCCTTGGTTTAGAAAGATATCATAGGAGGTTTGTGAAAAAAAATCATTTCTTTCTAATCCAATGACCATGTTAACTCAAAATTGGGTTAATTTCTTCTGGAAAAAGGAGTGTGAAAAAAGATTCCATATGTTGAAGAATATATTGGTTACTGCACATGTGTTAACTTTACCCTCTATCGCAGCAGGATTGTTTATTTTTTTCACTACATCTCTTAATGGGATTTGGTAAATTCTCATGAAAAATGAAAAGGTGATTTCTTATGCATCTTGAAAGTTGAAGTCTTATGATTAGAATTATTCTATTCATGACCTAGAGTAAGTTGTGGTTATTTTTCCTCTAAAGATATGGAGGCACTATATTTATGGGGAGAAATGTGATATATACATAGACTTCCAAAGTTTAAAGAGTATTTTCATGAAAACTGAATTGAATTTGAGAAAAAGGATATAGTTAGAAATTCTTAAAGACTATTACAATTCAATTCATTATCGCCTTATAAGAGAAAACAAAGTCACTGATGCATTAAGCTGGAAAGACCCATTTGTTTTTGGCAATGATGAGGATTCAAGGATATACTTTGATCAAATACCTTGTAAAACTAGACATGGGAATCGTAAGGTAAGGGACATCATCAACACTATCCCAAATGATTTCTCAACTATAATTACTATATAATTTTCAGAAAGCTAAAATATAGGATCCATTATTACAAAAGAAGATAGATATTATGAAGAATGGAAGGTTTATCGAGATCAATATTGATCAAGAAGCTGTACTGAAATTTCATACAAGGATATGTTTCCCATGTATTCCATAATAAAGAAGGAAGTGTTGGATGAATCTCATATATCTAAATTATCTATAAATCCTATAAGTAATAAAATGTATAGAGTCCTTCATGATCCTTATTGGTGGGACAATATGAAAAGGGATATTGTCCACTACACTAAATGTTTCTTGGTGTTTCCAAAAGTGAATACAGAGTGAAAAATTTATAAAGGGGTATTATAACCACTACCCATACCAATATGGAAGTGGGGCAATATCACAATGGTCCTTGTTATTGGTATACCAAAAAAATCCAAAGGAAACAATGCGATATGGGTGATAGTGGATCATCTCCCAAAGACTTCCAATTTCATCACTACTCGGGAAGATTTCCCTCTTGACCAACTTTTCAATATCTATGTAAAGGAAGTGGTGAGGTTGCATGGGATTCCATTTTCTATCATTTCTGATTGTGATCCAAGTTTCACATCAAAATTATATAGAGGTATTCAATATTATTTCAATACTGAATTGAATTTCAGTACGACCTATCACATCCAAAATGATTACCAATCTAAAAATAATATTCAGACACTCGAGGACATTATGAGAACATTTTCAATGGAATTTAAAGGTTTATGGGATAAAAAAACCTCATTATTTGAGTTCTCATACAATAAAATATTTCATTCAAGTATTCAAATAGATCCCAATGAAGCTCTACACAGGAAGCGATGCATAACTCTTATTTGTTGTGATGAAATCAGGGAGAGAAAGATTCTTCGACATGATCTTGTGAAAGAGATAACATAAAAGGTTAATTCCATCCAACAAGAATTTAAGGATGATCAAAGTTGGCAGAAGATCTATGCTAATAATCATCAATGGGATATGGAGTTTGATGTTGGAAACAAAATTTCCATTCAAATATCACCTTGGAAGAGATTCATGCAGTTTGGGAAGAAAGGAAAGCTTAGCCATAGGTACATTGAACCTTATGAAATCCTTGATTTCATAGGATTAGTTGCATATCTGCTTTAACTTCTACCAAATATAGCTCAAGTTTATGATGAATTCGATATATCTCTATCAAGGAAGTACATAAATAACCCTTCACATGTACTGAATCCAGAGGTGGTTCCATTGGAACATGAAATCTATTATAAGGAGCAGTTGGTGGAGATATTGGACCACATATACAAGGTTCTAAGCAAAAAGACTATCACATCATTAAAGTGTGTGGAGGAACCATAAATCTAATGAAGCGACATGGGAACCTAAGGAGACAATGAGGCAGAAGTACCCACACATTCTCTGAATATAGATAATGAGTTTAACTTTAAGGGATTAATTTCTTAAGGGGTGAAGAATTCAATGATCAGAACTTTTTAAATGATATTATTTTCTAAGAAAATGTGTTTTATTTTCTACCATACACAACTAAACCATACCTATTTAATAATTAAGTGATTATAAAGTGAAATTTGACCATTGGGATTCAAATTTTTTTGACCATTGGTCAAATATTAATGTTGGTTAATATAACCATTATAAACTATACTCTTGGTAATAATTTTTATGTTATAATTTGTAATTATAAATGATAAAAGATAATTAATGCTGAAAGGAGAAATAATGGTATCAAATAGTAGATTTGCGCTATATGAATCCCATTTTTTGGATATTGGGATGGAGGTATCATCACTGGGGTTCTCTCTTAACCAATCCCAAGCTAAGATTCAACAAGAGAAGCTATAATTAAATTGCCTATGGTATAAGTTCAAGTTAGTGTAAATTAAAACTCGAGGGATGTTAACCAAACCACCTCATGAATCTATCACAATGACACACCTTACACTTAGTTCATATGTATGTGTTATAAGGGGTTATGTATCTAGTCCCTAGTTACTTAAAGTTTCATTCCATTATATAAATAAAATTTTTATTTCCTCAATTCCGTTTTAAGAAGAGTTTTTCTTAATTGAGATGGAATTTGATAAATAGATTTTTTCAGACCGAAAATATACTTTCTAGAAAAGATATAAATATTTATAATATACTAAGATATTATGAATAATACTTATTTTAATTAAATATTAGGTAAAAAACTCTAATTTAAATAAAATTGATAAAATATTTATTTTTCTAGTGTCAAAAAATTTGCTATGCATTTCAAATCCTCTTTATTTTTAATAAATAATAATTTTTTTATATTTAAAATTTATAATTATCAAATTTAGAGAATTATTATGATAAAATAAGTATCATTTTGGAAATCATCATTCCAAAATTATTTTAGGGTCAATTTCAGAGAATTTTCTAAGATACATTTTTTTGAATAGTACAAATATAGTTTGATTTTTTCAGCATGTTTAATGACATAATAATTATTTAAAAATGATTTAATAATTATATAAACATAATAGAAGGCTATTTATTTTATTTTATTAGTATCAATTATTTGAATATATTTTAAACAATTTCCAAACCTAAATTTTTCTTTCCAAATTCTAAAATTGAAACTTTATCATTAAACACATTATTTTCGTGGAAACTTTACTTTCGTTGCTAAAATAAGTTATATAAAATAATGGTAGACTATATTATATTAAAATAACATAAAATATAAACCAATTTTCCAAATCCATTAGTAAATACCATGGAAAATTCCATGGTTTTTCATTTTCCATAACCTAGGCTTCTAAGGTATATATTTGGAAATTAATAAACAAATCCTCCAATTTTTCTATAAATACCCACTAATTTATCCATTTAATTTCACTCCAAATCCACCATAAAAAAAGATATAGTATTTATACCTCCAATAGAGTCCTTTAAAGTTTTCCACAATCCCCCAAGGTCCCAATCATCATGTTTTAGGAAGAACTATTAATGGTAGGGGAAATCTCCACTTCTCTTTTCCATTTAAGTTACCTATTTATATAGTATGTCTAAAAATTTCCAATAAAAGTTGTTTCCTACACTTAATTTTATCCATTTAATGTAACAATATTATTTTATGATTGGGATAACCTTGTTACCTCTCATTTTACCATTTTCTAAAACCATATTTTATACAAGTTATGCTTCCAGATTTACTTCTCAAAATTTCTCTTTTTTCCTCAAGAAATTTTATTTTATTTTATTTTCATGAATACCCAAACATCTTTATTTTATAGGGTATTAAACTATATGAAAAAATTATTTATTTTATTTTGTGATTAAAATACATGAAATCCTCATTACCTTTCTGTTTATTACAAATGATATAGTGATATTGTCTTTAATCACTTTTTAAAATGGCATGATTTTTAATATGAAACCAATTTTATTTATTTTGTAGAGGTTATTTATGAAATGTTTTATTATTATATATGTGGATTAAAATAATTAATACAAATTATGGGTTCTCTCAAAAAATTCTCAAATAAATTGGGTAAATAATTTAATATCTGGAGATGAAATGTTTTACAATACCTTAGTGGATAACCTTGGTAATTTTCATTACACCTCAATGAAAAACCTTGGTGATATGATTGTAAATGTCCCATTTAAATGTCGTAACCACATTTTAATTTTATTCTTAATTTAATTTTTATTATAATATTCATCATGTTATCTTTCTCATTCTATAATGATACTCCTCATGTTCTTATTGATATTCCTCAAGATCACTTGTAAACTATTTACCTTGCTTTCCCTTATTGGGCCTTATGCTCAGCCTTGACTTTGATATATGTCCCCAAGTTATGAGATGTAGTAAATGTACTTAGGATGAACCTTTTAATTTGGATTTAAAGTGTATTATAATATTTTTTAGGTTTTTATGTATAATGTACCTTTTTTCCCAAAATCTAAAATTTTAAAGATCCTATATTTATACAATGTAATGAAAAGTTATGTAATAAAAATGTTAGGATTACATAGGTTATCTCCCATGTGGTTCTAAATTTTATTTATTTAGTCAAAATCTCTCCCTAAAAGATATAAACATTTAGAGAAAAAGTTTTATTAATGAATTCAACTACATTATTTACAATAAGAGTTTATTATGTTATTTCAGAACCTCTATAGAACCAATATCTAGTAAAGACATTGTGAACACCATTAAAAATAGATGACTAAGGTTGTTTTCTACTACTATTACTATGCCAATATTTTCAAAAATTAGTGAAAAATTGAAGACAATATCAAAAGAAAAATCACCAAAATAGCCAATAGTAGACTCAATGTTCTTCCCCACACTTGAGGTACCCAACGACTCAGAAATATGTGCAAGAATTACTTCAACTTGCTCACAATTTTCAAAAATTGAAAATAAAGAAAATTGCTCAGAATACTCCCACATGAACTAATAAAATTCCACTCTTATGATATACCTTTGGGACTCATCACTTAACTTAAAGTAAATGAATTTCTCAAAAATAGGTTAATAATCATGGTGCTCAACTGCAGTCATAGTAGAGAAGAAGTTATCAGGAAGGAAAACATATTCAAAGTGATAAGTGTCCTATTTTCTAAAAATTTGTAACCTAGAACTTTCCCCATCCTTAGAGACTTCCAAACACTTAATATTAGATGTAAAAATTTATTAAATAGGCTCAAATTTTTTTGAAAGAAGGAGTTGTAACTTGGATTCCAGATTGGGTTCTAGAGAAGGAATTTCCCTACAAATAGGTAGTTCTGAGGGTGAATTAACACCCTAAGTGATATTATCTTTGAATAATCTTTGTTCAAGTTTTACTACTTCAAGGTTCTTAGAAATAGTTTTCTAAAGCCTAATCTCAATCCTACCTAATATTTTCATCTATTGTGCAGACTCAAATTCAATATAATAGGCTCTGAAGCGATTATTATTAGATACTTGAATTAATTCATCATAAGGGGGATGAAAATATCTCCTACAATCAACTCTAATGACTATTTTAGTTACATCCATCGGTATGAACCTAACAAAAAATTTTGATTTCTCAAAAACATGAAACTCTTTTATATCATGCACAACATGGAGGGTAAATCGCTATAGAAAACATGATTTTAGTCGTGGTTTTTATAAACATGGAAAATTTTCGATTTCTCTAATTTAGTCAGGATTTAAAACGTCACTAATATATATATATACTTAGAAAATATCATCGTATTAAATTATATATGTATATGAATATAACGATATAATAATATAATATATATATATATTTTTATATATACATATTAATTTATATATATGTATATACATTAATATTTTAATATATAAATAAATATATAAACTTATAATTATTTATACACACACATTAAAATATAATAACTTATAATATACATAATATATACATATATACATATATATTAATTTATTTATTAACATGTAATGTGAATATAAATATTCTATATATATATATATATTAATTTAGTAACGTTTTTTAGTTGCATTTTAAATTGTCATTAATATATAATTTATCCATGTTTTAAAATGTGGACAATTTTTAATTAGATGTGTTTGTTTTAAAATATGAAAAGCTTTTATTTTAACTCTGTTTTAAATGTGACAATAATAAATAAGAAATTAAAAGATATTATATGTATATATATTTATAATAGTATTACATAACATTAAATTAATGTTATTTATAAAATTAATACACCCATTCATATATATATATACCCAAATACATACATATAAACACATACACAACCACAAGTCAAAACATAATTATAATTAATTAATATTAAATAAATAAATGACCATCAATAGTAATTGATTAAAGATGTTACTATATATGTAATAATATTATAAATTGATAGTTATATATATTTATATAAATTTATATATATATTTATAATAATTTATACATATATATATATATATATTCATATATAATTGTAATAATTTATATATGTGTGTGTTAGTTATAATATGTATATACATATATATATATATATTAAATTATAAATATATACAAATATATTAATATTTTAATATATATATATATATGTGTGTGTGTGTCTGTGTGTTTTGTGAATTGATATTTTTATATATAAATAAATATATTAAATTATAAATAAAAAAATAATAACTATATAATTGATTTTTATTATAACACACACATATACATACATACATATATGCATATAAGTATAAGTATATGTATATATATATATTATTATAAGTGGATGGGATTACAAACGACACACCCAATGTGTGTGTGTGTATGTGTTAATTTATATATTAATCGATATTTGAATATATAAATTTATAAGTATATTTATATTAATATACATATCGACATATTAATAATATTACACATATAACTGTATTATGAAGTAATAAAAATAAATGTTATCTAAATAAAATTGATATATGCATACATTCATAGATACATATGAACATACAAACATAAAATTTGAAACATAATTAAAATAAATTAATAATAATTGATTAAATGATTATTAATATTTATATATATAGGTATATTTATATTTAGTTATATATATATATATTATTGTAACATCTATATAAATATATATATATATATAAACAAATATATTAACTTATATATGAACATAATATATATATATATATGTATGTATGAATGTATGTATAATATATTTAATAAATAAGAACATATATATATATATATATATGTAAATATATAATAATATATATATTAATTTATACTAACATATCTAAATAAGAACATATAAAAAAAAATATTTCAATTTATTTATAAATATATAATAACATATATTAACACATATATATGTAACATATAATATACATATATATAAATTTATAATTAAAAATACACTAATATATATATATATAAAATACATACATACATACTTAAGTTCCAAAGAATATAATTACCACTAAGAAATGGGGGTGTTGAATCACTGGTGATCTTTTAAAAATTCCTTTCTCTTGAAATTAACCTCTCCAACTTGTTAGAGTATCGATCATATTATTCTAAAAATCAACCTCACTCATATTCAAATATAAGAAAGTAAAAAAAGGCGCATGAGATTTTATAAGGTTCACCCATAGTGTGTGTGACTACTTCCTTGTTGTGTCAACTCTCGATGTTCGATATAAATTCACTAAATAATGAAGTAAATACAATCGAGCCAACTCCCATCAAGCTCATTTTCCCTCCCTATAGGAAATTATATTAGTTCCCACTAGTTATAAAGTTTTCTTATTCTCTAGAACCCAAAACAAATCTATCCAGAATATTTTATATAGTACTGCTCCATCCAGTATGTCTTCATCCAGTGCACTTTCATCGAATGCGCCTCTATCAAAGGTATAAAATGAGCTCCAAATTCAAATTTCCTTCTCAAATCAACTTTATTTTTACTATCTTCAAAGACACTAGAATACCATAGTCAACAATATTCATGAAAATTTCCGTATAACTTGACATCAATGATCTTCTTTAAATCATCCTTAAATCTCAATCAAATTTGTAAAAATTAAAAGAAAAAATCATCTTCATTATAGTCAATTACTTTATATAGTTTTGTAAAGATACTCAAAACTCTATTCGAGGTTTGTATACTTGATGCCTTAACTAAAAAATTCTCCATCTAGTACTATTTTGTCTAACTACCCTATGTTTGATCTTTTTCTTCCAATTGACTCAGTCTGGGAAACTTTGACTTCCTTCTTTTGGTGATCTTCACAGGTTTCCTCTATTTTATGGACTCATAGATGTTGGTCTAGGTCGATTTGTTTTATATGTTGGTACCACTCTATCTGATCATTTTGCATTTGCTCAGACTTTATGCAGAGCCTGATCCATTAAACATTGTCTGGTGAAACTTTTTATTTCCCTCTGTTTGGTTCTTGTCTGTCTAATGATATCACTAGATTCTATCGGTTTGAACTTCATTTAACATCAACTCTTACTTTGTACTTTTCTCTCTAGTATCATTTAGAGACTTCTTATTCTACTGGAAATATAAAGACTCTATCTGATCATTCTCAATCTGATGGACTTGATCCTAAAACCTTCATACATAAAATAACTTCATCACTTTAAAACTTCAAATTTTCACAAACTATCTTTGTCTAGTAAGCCCAATCAGTTACCAACAGTTTATTAACCATCAAAATTTTCGATTTTTTACCTTATTTAACTTTTTAAAACCATAACTCATACATTGATACTTCAAACTTACGGACATCATTACTTGAACTTTGTAAAAATTTATACATTTAGAAACTTCATCTTGAACCCTAAAAACCTCTTATTAATCATGATGTTAGAAACTTTGAGGTTCATCAAAGAATTATCTATATTTTTAATAATTTAGATCAAAATTTATTCATTAATCTAATTTTACCTGAAACAAAAAAAATCCCAAACAAAATACTGAAAAAAAGAATAAGCATTACAAAATAAACCCTAAGTATCTTTAATATCCCCATTTGGATTTTTTGGTAACATTCTTAATAAATCAAAAAAATTATATGAAATTTCATCAAACCACAACCTTTCACATTGAGAGTGTTCAAACACAACATTTCTGTGTTAAGCAATGTATTTGAAGGAATTAAACCCCTTGTTGATAAGAAAATATGTGTCAATGATATTGGAAAACACCGTAACAATCATCTCAAATTATGGAATTATAACTTATACAACTTTTTCATACTCCCATTTTTATGATAAAAACAACTCTAGATTCATTAAATATTGAGTACAGAGTTGCAATTTTTGACCCATTTGACAAAAAATACAAAGCAATGTGGGTGTTTTCTTCATAACTTTGTTA
Organism: Viscum album; assembly: GCA_963277665.1. Classification (NCBI taxonomy): domain Eukaryota; kingdom Viridiplantae; phylum Streptophyta; class Magnoliopsida; order Santalales; family Viscaceae; genus Viscum; species Viscum album. The sequence goes on from OY728136.1 coordinate 1,480,841,053, forward strand.
AGTAAGTGGTGGTGTCTGAACATGAAGTTTCAACATCAATTCCTAAAATCTTTCCCTTGGAATAATTTTTTTTCAAAAAATTAGAAATTTGACCTTTCAGGGAAATATAATCCAGAATTACATCTCCACTAGTAACTTTATTCTTAAAAAAATGATACTTGATATCAATGTTCTTTGATCTAGAATATTGTATAAGATTATTATAAAAATAAATTACACTTTTATTATCAAAAATAATCATCAATGGGTTTTCAAGATTCACCCACAAATCTTCTAGATAAACTTTCATCCACATCATTTGAATATAAGCCTCAGTGGCATAAAAATATTTTTCCTCCATTGTACTCGAAGTAATAAAAATTTATTTCTTAATATACTAGCTCACAGAAAAATTATCCAAATAATAAAGTTATTCCAAATCTTGATTTTCTATCATGGTAATATCTATCTCAATTAGTATCATTGAAACCAAGAAAGATCATCTCGTTACTTTTTATATACATTAGGACATAATTATATATTCATTGAATATATTTAAGTATCCTCTTTGTTGTCACCATGTATAATTCCTTTAAATCACTCTGATATCTTGAAAATAAAGTTACAATGTATTTAATGTCTATTCTTGAAGTAGTAAGGAACAGTAAAATTCCAAAAAAAAAAATTAAATCTTTTTGATTCACACTTTTCCCAGATTCATCTTTACCTAGTCTCATACAAACAGAAATATATGTTGAAACTTCTTTTGAATCTTCCAAGAAAATTTTTTGTAACAACTCATTGGAATAATTTTATCATTATTGTAATATACATGTAACCTTATATTGAAATTTTAATCCTATAATTAAATTCAAATCTATGAGCATTGACATTTCAAATTTCTTTGTCATTGTTTTAGAAAATTCTTCACCTGCTTTATTCTTGGTACCTGAAAAAATATCATCAATGTAAATAATTAAAATTAGGGTACATATACCCATATCCTTCATATATAAATTTATATCAAATTTTAATTTATAAATGTTCAATTGCTTCATACATATTTCAAGTATAGAATATCAGGCATAAGGGCCCTTTTTCAACCTATAAAAATATTTATTTGGTTTATATACCCCAGTTACATCATTATCAATTATGAACCCATTGGTTTTATCGGTATAAACTTATTATTTAATTTCTCCATTTAAGAATGTCAATTTGAAATCCATATAATAAATTTTTTAATTTTTATGAGCCGTAACAACTAAAAACATTCTAATATTTTCAATTCTTACAATAGAGGAAAAGTTGCTTCAAAATCAATAGCTTTCGTTAGTGAATAACTTTGGTAAATAAGACACACTTTATTTATCAATTATTTTCCATTTTTATTTATCTTATTTTCAAAAACCCATTTTTTCTATAATATTATATAATTTTGGTTGAGGAATAATATCTCCGGGGTTATTTTTCTCAATCTGATCCAACTCTTTATTCATTACATTTAACCATTCTTAATTATCAACAAATTCTGAAATTGATTGTGGTTCCACCTATCAGATAAGTGATGTATGATTTTAAAAACCCAATTTCCATATGTTTGGAACCAGATCCTCCAATTTTTTGATGATATTATCATATTAAATCTATTTTTGTAAATTCTATGATTTTTGTGGATTTATTCTCATATTAATTTCCTCATCACTGGTTTGATCATAATCAACACGTGCTAGATAAGTCTCACACTCTAATTTCATCTCATTAAATTCACTGAAAGTAATTATTCAACATTTCATTGCACCATCTTTATCATATTCAACTTATTTTTTTAATGTGGTCTGATTAACAATAACCTTTAAATTAATAGAATTAAACAAATTATATAATAATTTACTGAAGCACTTGTAACTTCTTTTGTTGGATGAATATCCTATGAATACAACTTCTTCCACTTTTTCATCAAACTTTCCTAAATTAATTTGTTTTATCTTTATTAAAAAAGGACTCCCGAAAACATTAGAGTATTTAACTAGAGGATTTTTCTTATAAAATATATCATAGTGAGTCACTTTTTTATTCTAGTTGAAGTAAACATCTATTTTTAACAAGTACATTTGGGCTTACAGATTCTCTCCAAAATAACCTTGATAGTTTGTATTTATTAATCACACTTCTTCCCATTTCAACTAAAATTATGTGTTTTCTTCTGTTACTCCATTTTTTTAGGGAGTGTAGGGAGCACTGTGTTGGTGTTTAATTTCATGTTTCTTCAAATATTACTTGAAATATTTTCTTGTGAACTCTTTTCTATTGTCTATTATTAGATTCAATATATATACACTCATTTCCAAATCTACATCCATTTTAAAACTTATGAAAAACTCTATAGCCTCTGATTTATGTTTCATGAACATTATGCTGGCCATATAAGTGAAATAATAAATTAAATTAATAAATTAAAAATAACCCTTTTGTGTTTCATGTCTCATCTTCCCACATAGATCAGAGTGTTTGAGAACAAGAGGTCTAGTGGATTTAATTTCAGCTTTATTATGTCTTCCACTAACAATCCTTCCTTTCAAGAATACTATAAAAACAAAATCATCTTTGTTTTTTAATTTTGGTAGATCTATTACAACATATTCTTTAAAAATTATGCTCATAATATTTTGGCCAAGATACCCAAGTCTTCTATGCCACAATTTTTTCATCCTCATAACTCAAAAAAATATTTATTAGGATCCTAATCAGGAAAAGATTGTCACTAGTTCTTTATCCTTGAGTAATAACCTTTCTAACTTTCAAGCATCATATGATATAAGAATATTTTCTAAATATTAATTCCTTACAATCATCACAAAGTTGGATACCACTTAGTAAATCAAGATATAACCCATCAATAAACGAATTTTCCTTTGGCTTCAGCTTCTAAGATTCAATATTAGTCATACCAATTGCACTTATTTTTTCGGTACTATAATTTCTAAAAGTAACTTTTCATACCTCATGTTCTTTAATATTTTTTAAGATTTTAATATCACCTATCATATGTGAGGAACAACCACTATCTAGAATCCATGGTTTGTTCCTTTTGATAGATTTTAGAGCCGCCTCAATAAAAAAATCTTTGTCTTTAATTTTTCTTTTCCAAATTTTCTTTTCTTTTATGGTGTATTGAATTTATCTCAAAATTTTAGTTATATAATTTTCAACATAGATACATGGTTGGTCAATCCTTCCATAAAATTCCTCCAAATATTCAAATCAATTTTTTCTTGAGAACTTCTTAACTTATGATGACTTTTCTTTTGTTTATTCCTGTAACTTTGGACTCTTTAATCATATTATTCCATTTTTATCCTCCATATGTCATGCCAACTTCCAAAGAGAGACATGTTGTTCCAATAATTATACTCCTCGTGGTCGTATATTACACAACACCAACAATATCCTTTGAATCTTTATCTTTTTTAGAAATATGATTTTCCCTATGATTTGTTTACTGATGTTCAACAAACATATCAAGATATTATTTTCCTTATCATAGGGAATCAATATTTCAAGAGTTATTTTTAACTTCAATTGTTCTGATGTACTTATCACTTTATTTCTCAACCTAATATTTTCCATTGTTGATTATTTCACCGTTATGGTTAATACAAATGGATTAACTTTTGTGTTTAGTGAGTGTAGATTTCAATTGATTCTTAAGATTAATTATTACAGTAGTTTGAGAAGTTTCAGCATATAATTTCAATGATTTTTTAAAATTATCACTCATCTTCTTTAAGGTTTTTTAAAACTTGATAAATTTTGATTATGTCTTTCATAGATCATATTTCTTAGCATTATGTTTTTTCTTCAAGATCTTTGACCACATTTACTTGTTTCACAACTTTCATCTTGAGATTATTAATTTTTTCTACGTGCAAATCTCCCCTTTTAAGAAAATATTATTTTCCTTAATTATTCTTCTCGCTTTCCTTATATAATATTCTAGATTATTTCTTGAATTTCCTGTTTTTCTTGAGACATGAATTAAGTTTTAATCCAAGATGATATTCCCTATAAGTTTCTTCACCTTCTTCTTCTTCTATATTTGAAGTATCTTCCTTTCTTTTAACATGATCCATGAATATTTTTAACATCTCCAAATTTTCATTTTTTGAAGAACTGTTATCAATAGATTTGTACTCTACATTCTTACTCAATATATTTATTTTATTTCTTTCAGTAAATTTTTTCTTACAAACAATAAACTGCTTATCTTGAATTGAAGTTTTTCTCCACTTCTTCCTTTCATATTTTTATTTGGAATCATCATCATATTCTCCATATTTATTCATTATATAGTTCAAAAAAATATATGATTCCTCCATACTCATAACATTTAATTGGTAGTTTTTCTTTGTACTTGCCTCTACCTTTCAAGTGTTTTTTAGATATTAGAGACATGAATTTATCATTCACTCCATCATCATCTTATTTATCTTTAGATTCACTGAGGCTAATTACCTCATGTTTAGGTTATCATATTTTCAACTTTCTCATATATTCAAAATCCATTTCTTCTTCAATATTCGTTTTGAAAGCAATATATTTAATCATTTCATATGCAACAAGAATGTTTGGCAACTCATCAAGAGGTAAATCATTCTTATCTTTTAATGTAGATATTTTAGAATTAAAGCTATCAAGAGAGTAAATCATTAACTTTTTAACAATAGTTGAGTCTTCCAATATATCAACAAATCCTTAGATATTGTAGACGATTTTGTTAACTCTAATAAAGAAGTAATAAATAGTTTCATCTTAAAAAATATTGATATATTAAAACTTATTTCTACAGATTTTAAGTATTTATTCCTTCAATTTTACTTTTAATCAAATATACTTTTGAGTTTTTTTTTAAAATTTTTCTTTACTATATTGAGACCCATAAACTTCATGTAAACATTTTTTGATAAGGACATATGAATATAATTAAAATCTTTTCAATTGAACTAATGATCTCTTTTTTAAACATAGGTCGTAGAAGATTCCTTTAGAATTTCTATTCTCATTAAATTAACCTATACATCATGTTACATCATTGATCCTCTAAAATTTAAAACTAAACATCACTCATGTGTAAAGATAAGAAACTAAAGTAAGGAACATAAGATTTTAAAAGGTTCTCCCCTAGTGTGCGTGACTACTTCCTTTATGTTTTAACTCCCATTGTTCTATAGAAATTAACTAAATAATGAATTAAATACTATAGATCCAAATCATGTTAAGATCCTTCCATTTCTACATCTGTTATGTCTCCATCCCAAGAACTGTTATCCAATACACATCAGTATAGTTCAATTCTATCTAGTACACCTCTGTCCATTGATACTCTATCCAATGATACTATTTCTGATACAACTCTGTCTTGTGATTCTTATTCAACCAAGATAGTCCTTGGTTGTATAATTACAATATAAAAGCTTCAACACTTCCACCATACACAACTATTTCTTCTCAATGATCCTACACCCCTTTATATTTTCATTATTACTATGAAAATCAAAGGGAAAACACTGGCTCTAAATTTAAATTTCTTGATCAACTAAACTTTCATTTTACCTCAATCATAGACACTAAATCATCTAAGTCAAAAATATTCATATGAATTTCCTTAAAACATGAAATTAATGATCTTATTCAAACATTTCTTTAATATTAGATATATTTATAAACATTGAAAAAAAATCATCATCATTATGGTTAATGAATTTACATACAAGTACAAAAAGAATATATTATCAATTATATTAACACACACACACTCAAAAATATATAAATTTATAAATTTATAATTATATTTACACTAATTTTTATATAATATATATATATATATATGTATATTAATTTATATAATCATATATATGAACACACATAAAAAATATATTAACACACATATAAATAATATATATATAATTTATAAATTTATAATTATAATTACACTAATTCATATATATATATATGTATATTAATATATATAATTATATAATTATATATTAAAATATAAAAAAATTATTTGTATTTAAATATATAAATATACATATATATAGTATAATGCACTTATTAAACATGGATCATATTTAGCTATTTTGGTTCTAGATTAGGTATGGATGCACAAGTGCATAGTTTAATTCCCCTCACATATTGAAGATTGAATGTGAGGGGATTAGTTTGGAGGTTGGAAATTTTTCATGGGGGAAGGGGTAAAGAAAGAAATTAGGTGGAAGATACAGGGTGTAGAGGTTGGGGAGTCAAGGGGTGTCGACAAACATGATAGTGGTTGGAGGTCAGAGGAGTTCCATTCGTGGGTGGAGGTTGGAAGTCAGGTGGAAGACCCGGTGGTTCAGGGTGGTGGGAGTCCAAAGGTTGGAGAATCAAGTGGTTATGGTGGAGGTCAATGGTCGGGGGGAGGGAGACCATAGTTTGGGTGGAATAAGTGGTGGTCAAAGGCTGGGGGATGGGTGGTTGGAGGTTAGGGGAGGGGATGCGGAGGCCGTTGATCATGAAGGAGGTTGGGGAGGATGAACATTGTATATTTATAAGAGAAGATAATGCTTTATTAAAATCTACATCATAAATTTAAAAAAATTAATATTTAAATCTATAAATGTAGATAAATCAATCACACCTCATTTATCGAATTTTCTATGAAACATGGCTAAGTGAATTATCCAAATTTATAAACACTACTAAATATAAAATAAAAATGATGTTAAATACAATTTTTTCCTATAGTGATTTTACCCATTAAAACATATACGACAACACCAATAATTGATAATAAAGGTATTCCAAGATAATTGGAACCTTTTTATCACACTCCATTTCAAGAATTATAAAATCAATGGGCAAAGTAAGATTCCCTGCCCTGACTAACAGGTTTTCCACCCTTCCATAGGGTTGAGTGATTGATTTATCATCCAATTTTAGAGAGATATAAGTTGTTTTTGGTTCCCTTATACTTAGTTGTTTAAATAATGATTAAGGCATCAAGTTGAGACATACCCAAAAGTCACACAAGTAATTAATCTTTACACATTCTCTGATACTATATTGAATAAAAAAAACAACCAGGTTAATTTAATTTTGGGGGTAACTTTTAATGAAGTACAATAGTACTGTCTTCAAAATGATTAATATTAACATATTATTCCCAATCAATTTTGTTATTCATGAACCTATTGATAAATTTAACATGATATGGAAACTTATTTAAGGATTCTACAAAAGGCATATTGATGCTAAAGGTTCTAAGAAAGTAAAGGAATTTCAAATTGTCATGTTTGAAATTCCTTAGATTAATTGTGTTGTTAAAGGGAAGCGAAGGGCATAATGTTGTTTCAAGTTCGTCAATAGGGGTTAGAGTGAGATTACCCTAACATGGGGTGAATTATTGTATAAAAGAATTATATAATTTAAACTCTTAGTCATTTTTTCTCACTTTCCATAAGGATCTTGACCTCTCAAGCTTGAGAGTAATTTGATATGATCTTGAATTTAAATGTTAATTTGATTAAATACTTGATCAACCCTTTTAATAGATACTATTTAAAGTTCCTTTTACTTATTTTCAGTCTGCATGTATAATCTAAATAGGGAAAATGGTTTTACTTAGTTTAGTCACACCAGGTTATATATAAGGAGCATGCATGGAAATGTTCCTATGCATCAAAATCACTATATTTTTAGGTTCAATCACTTCTCGCCTATGATATCCACCTTACAATGTTTACGTTCGAATCACTATCACTAAAGGCTCACAACCAGCTTATTTACTTTTAATCCTCATCCATTTATCACTACTCTAGAAAGGATCCAAACATGATTTATAAACATGTAGGTCCCTTCCCCAAAATCACTTTCATGGATTGAATCCTTGAATATAGATAGATTCCCTATTGATTTCCACTTGGGATACTCCTTTATAATATGTGAACAACACCGTAATAAAGTTCCCCTACATCATTTTCAAGAGAAATTCTAGAACAAATTCACTTTTCTGTAGAAAAAATAGTCACTCTTCTCTTGGAAATATCTTCAATGGTTTAAAATATTGAATAATTACAAGATATCACTAGAAAACAATGTTCTTCTTCCTTATAGAGATTCAGATATTCAAGAATAAGCTTTTTTATGTCTCTCTCTACCTCCTTCTATAATGATATCTCTACTTTTTTTAAATAGGGTGACTACACACCCCTTACTTTGACACCTATCAGTCTCAAATTGAATTATTCAATTTTACCATAACCCCTTCATAAATATCCTCCATGAATTCCAATCATAACCATATTCATTATTTCTTCATGGAAACATAAAAAAACTCATTTGTATTGTGAATTAATCTCCATTAAATTCACCTATAAAATTTACCAAAAAACCATCAAATCAAACTTAAATAATGGTCTGAAAATGTAACCCATAATTACTGAATCATTAAACACATAGAACATGAATCACCCAATGTATTTCTTATAATATACCATATTGAATCCCAAAATTATCATCACCATGATGTTGAGTAACACTACCTGTTGTTTTGCCTCTAAAGTGCTGAACACCACAAACATGTTCCTTTACAACGGGCTATTTTTCTTGGTTTCAGGTGCGACAGAAGATTGTGGTGGTGGGTGATATATTAAAATTCCTTTTAATAATTGTTTCCTGAAACAAAAAGTGAGTATATTTCATATGAAAGTTATAATTAATATATTTAACATCTGAATAAATAAATAACTAGAATTAGTAACATTATTCTTTGACGATTATTGATCACTTGAAACGGCCCTTCTAGATTACATTCATTGCGATTGTGTGGATTTCAAGGCCAGAATCCCTCTAGTGGTGGTCCATACATGATTCAATGGTCTTGAAGCAACACCACTCATTCTCCAAGTTCTAGCACGGCGAATCGAATGTCTTGCATTTTTCTTTCTTGATCACTCATTCTTCGGTCTTGAAGAAATTACCTCTTGGGTTTCTCATTCTTGAGAGGGGGACAAGAGGAGGAGTCGAGAGTAAACTCATTGTGCGCAACAATTCTCCATTCGCAAACTTGGAATTGGTTTCGAATGAATTACACAATCGATGTAGGTTTCTATTTATAGAGTCAGGATATCGGTTGGAGCATTTAATTGCATAATAGCCATTAAATATAATGATAACCATTAATGAAATCCTAGGACACATAATAACAAAAATATTATTAATTTGTGGTGTGCGAACTTGTGTAAAATGGATAAATAATATTTACTGAATCATAAATAATTATTTTATCACCAGACATAGTATTGGTCCATCCGAACTCCTCTTATATTTATTGAACACCTGAATAAATATTTTATTCTCTTAAATAAATAATTTATTCAAAAAATAGTAATTAAATATTTATTAAATTTTCAATAAAATAAACAAATATATTTTATTCACAATCCAATGAATAAATATTTATTTAATTTATGCGATCATTATAAATTGAATAAAATTATTCCTCAATCTTGAGAATAATATTTATTCCATTAATTAAATTCAAAAAGAATTTAATCAAGACCACCATAAACATTTAGTGTTTGGAGATCTAGGATTCCTTCTCTTTTGTATCGGATGAACTTACCTAATGTCCAAGATTACTATCTAGCAACGAGTCAAGGAAACCATTATAAAAAAAATTAAAGTTGTAATGATGAAAACCACATACAAAAACTCACAGTGTAATATAATCCCTTTTTAACATAATCTCATCAAGTAGGTTACATAACGGTGTCATCAACTTATATGCTTGATACATCATTTTTTGACTATATGAAATAAACTCTTCATTACACAATGACCATGGAATTTTGGGAGATGGTTCTATTTCAATCAAAGGTCTGAGACATCAACTTCAATAAATATGAAAGGGATAAATCTTTTCTTGAATTATCCCTTAATTACATGCCATTCATGACGCACCCAACATACCCAACTTCCTACTAATATATGGCATGATGGTTTTCATCTTAAAATATATGTGTGTGATTCATGGCATGAATTAATGATAATATTAAAGTCTAAGGACCATTACACATTCTCTTAGATAGTAATATCTAATGAAAACAAAACATGCGGAATTCCTACTGGCGGGTCTGTTCTCAAAATCTCCTACCTTGGAGATTACTAAGTGTGAACTTCATGATAAGAAGTCTCATTTTCTTACGAGTACTGGACCTGATGGCCTATATACTATGTGTCACACTATAGTATGTTATCCAACCGTAGAACTATATTAAGAATATTTTCATAGAAATTCAATGTTCTCATCATAGCAGGGAACTACTATAACCTTATCAAAGAGAAAAATACTATCGTACATTATTACATTATAATCATGAAAATAATGAACAATATGTAATAAGATGTTTAATTTAATATTTAATACATCAAATATTCATGTAATCCAAGTAAAAAACGGTTGGTTCTAGAACACCAACTCTAATAAAATCTAACTTGGACAAGATCCAATTGCCTACGACTTTTAGTCTGCTAGACCTCACATGATAATTATATTTCTACTGATCCAAGGATTTAATCAAGGGTTCCAACATGTTGTCTTCCATGCAAATACTACTCATTGTAACTTCACCTATCTAAGAAAAATCCCTCAACAAATGATACTTATGAAGTATGTTCTTCATCCACTGATGTGTCCTTGGATGTTTTTAGAGAGCCACCGTTGTAGTAATATAATAATAGAGTGTGATATGATCTTTACTTATAGATACCACATCAAGATCCTGGAAAAAATTTCACATCCAAACTACTTCTTTAGCTGAGTTATAAGCTTCAATATACTAGAAATCTGCTATAGAATCTACTACCATACCCTTCTTTAAGCCCTTCCAGCTCACCACACCTCCATTAAAAGTGAATATGTATCTCATTTTTAAATTCTTTTCATCATGATCAATATCGAAACTAGAATATCCATATCCTATGATGACTAGTTCCTCGTATCCTCCATAAACTAGGAGCATATCCTTAGTATGCCTCAGATACTTAAGGATAGTCTGGGCCTCCATCCAATGTCAGTCACTTGGTTCAACTTTATATTTTCATACCACACTTAATACATAGGAGGAATCCAGCCTAGTACATAACATATCATAAAAGATTGACCTAATCATTGATGCCTATAGAATCCTTGCCATTCTATTAATTTCCTCATGGGTTTGGGGAAAACATTTCTTGGAAAGATGAATGTCATGCATTTCTATAAACATTCCCCTCTTGGATTGTTCCATTATGAATCTCTTCAGTATCTTGTCAATGTATGCACTTTTAATCAGGCCACGAAACCTCTTGGATATATCACGATGGATCTTAATCCCAAGAATATATGCTTCCTCACCCAAGTCTTTCATGAAAAATAATTTATTCAACCAATCCTTAACAGAATTTAAGACTACTATTTTATTTCCAATAAGTAATATGTCATCAATATAAACTATTAAGGAGCAACTGTACTCCCACTAAATAGTTTGTTGACACAAGGCTCACATTTATTATTTGTAAAACCAAATTTCTTTATTTTTTCATCAAGACAAATGTTACATGACCTGGATGCTTGCCTTATTTCATAAATGAATTTTTGAAATATTATTTGACTTTATTTGGAGTCACAAAACCTTCAGGTTATCTCATGTAGACATCTTTTTAAAGGTTCCTATTAAGGTAGGCAGTTTGGAAATCCATTTTCCAAATATCATAGTCACAGTAATCCGAAATGGAAAGTATAATTCTGTTGGATTTAATCATTGAAACTGGGGAATAGGTTTCATTATAGTCAATACCTTGAAGCTGATTAAACCCCTTTTCAACGAGGCACACCTTATAGGTACTAAATTTTCCTTCCATGCCCAATTTTTTCTTAAATACCCATTTGTAATCAACATGATTTACACCCACTGGAGGATCTACCAAAATCTATACTTGGTTTTGGTATATATAATCCATTTAAAAATTCATGGATTGTTTACAATTGGAAACATCTGTTCTATTTACCAATTCCTTGTTGGTTAGAGGATCATTATTATCAACCAATTACAAGTCACATCCTTGATAGCTATAAAACCATACTGTTCTTGTTCCTTTACCTCTCTTTTACTCCTACCTAGTTCTTGTGTCTTTGGAATAGCTTCTTCTTCCACGGGGCTTTGTTGAATCTAATCTGGTACCAACTCTTATGTTCCTTGAGCATCGATTTCATTGAATTTTATCTCCACCCCACTATCTTCTTTAGAGATGTGATCCCTCTCAAGGAATATAGCATGTATTGCTACTATAAAAATTTTGTCTAATCGGTCATATAAGTAACATCCCCTTGTTTCCTTAGGGTATCATCTAAAGGTACACTTTGTGCCTTGGGGTTCAAGTTTGTTACCTAAAGAGGCCTTAACAAACACTTTGGTTTTCCATGCATGTATATTTGATAACATGGTTTTTCTTCCACTCCAAAATTCATATGGAATATCATTTATCAATTTATTTGGTGCTTGTTTTGTTTTTGTGCCACTTTTTGTAACGTATATCCCCAAAAGGATAACAGAATAATTGCATGTCTCATTATGGATCTCACCAAGTCCAACAAGGTTTCGTTCCTCCTTTCTCTTACAACATTCCACTAAGGTGTGTAAGGAGGAGTGAGTTAGTATATGATCCCAAACTCTCATAAGCTATCAATGAAGTATTGATTAAGATATTATCCACCTTGGTATGAGCATAGTTTCTTAATATTCCTACCAAGATGGTTCTCATCTTCATTAATTCATTCCTTGATTTTTTAAAAATAATATGACTTATACCTCATTAAGTAAATATATCACTATCTATTAAAATCATTAGTAAAAGTTATGAAGTATGAGTACCCACCCCTTGCTTTAATAAGGAATGGTCCACACACATAATTATGAACTGATTCAAGAATCTCCTTATCCCTTTCACCTTTCCAACTAAATGGGTATTTGTTCATTTTTACTTGTAAACATGTGTGACACACACAAAGTGGTTTTAGTTCAAAATAATCAAAATATCCAACTTGATGTAAAATTTTCAAGTGTTTTCTATTTACACAACCTAGCCGATGATTCCAAAGTTGGGTTTGGTATGATTCATGTGACGTAACTTCATTATCAATTTCCATTACTTGGTTTGTGTAATCTAATAGGTAATGACCATTTTGTAAATGTGCCTTACCATAAAAATGATATCTTTATAAAATAAGAAACATTTATTTACAAATTTAAAAATTAATCCATTTTTATCTAGTCTGGATAAATAAATAATGCTTCTGGTAACTAAAGGAAAATAATAAAAACCCTTTAAAACCAATATCATTCTGGTTGACAATGTGAGGTGGCAGTCCTCGATAACTACAACCACAAGTTTAGCTCCGTTGAATGATCATAGATATATATCCCCTCAGTTGATTTTTTTTGAATTTACTTGGTTCCTATATTTGAATACATATATAAGCACAAAATGTTTTATATAATACCCAATTTTTAGAAATAGATAAATTGCAATTGATTAAAAAGTACCAGAAGCTTCCACTTGCTTCTTTATCTAGGTGCAGTTTTTCTTCCAATGGCCCTTCATTCCACATACGGAACAAAAAATCCTATTCCCTTGCCTCCCCTTTGATCTTATTATTTTTTAAAGGGTGTGAAGAATCTTTGGGATTAAATCTATTTTCTTTCCCTTTCTATTTGTTCACCATAAGGACAGAAGGCTTTTCATGCTTCATATCTTTATCTACTTAGAGAAGGAGGATAAGAAGATATAACAAAGACTTATCAGTGATGTTCATATTAAAATTCACAACAAAACTAGAGAATTTCTAAGTGAGTTATTCCAAAATTATACAAGTACCCATTTCTTTAGGGAGTTTAAACCCTAGAACCACTAGGCACTCAATGTTACCAAATATCCTAAAAACGTGAGGTCTGGCTGGGGAACCCTCTCCATGATTACTATGAAATATCACCCTAGAAATATCAAATTGTTCCTCTCTATATCTCTCATTCTAAAGACCATGTAGGTGCTCAAGAAGTCTATATACATCCATGTTTTCATGAGACTTCATTAGTTCATGAGAAATATATGAATGAATTGGACATTGAACATCAACTACATCGTTCATATTTTTTTTGTAAACTTTGTACTCTTCATCAATCACCTCTTGAGTAGGAAGATCATACATTTAGTATTCTATCATATAAAATATTCGTTCATGGAATAGAATAACCCGAAGGTGTCTAAACCACTCCTAGAAGTTACTGCTAGTGAGGATATTGTCTTTATCCAATATTGATCATAGGGATAGGGAGATTATCATTTTATTCTATAATTAAAAGATAACATTGTTAGTAATTTTATTGATTATATATTTTTTGAGAAATAATTAGTTGATTTTATTAAATCTCCCACTATTTTATCAAATCCCAATATCCCGCGTCATTAAATTTGGAATGTCTAGTTTATAGTACATTCTAGTGCCAAGTATCAATATTTCACTTCAAATAACCCCAAAAAGGGTTGGTCAATATATTTTGAAGGTATTTCGGTAGGCGGGTCTTTTCCAACTATGGGCTTGAAGTTCCTTGATCCGTTGAGTGGACTCCCCAATCCAGAAATCTTGACCTGGATTTTCACAACACTGACCTTAAAATTACACCAAGTCTATAAAGGACTACTACTATTGATATATAATTGTTATGTCAACCTAAAACCTTCATAAGAACTCCCCTTATAAAAGTAAGTGTCCCAACAAAGGTTGGTCAAATGCATAGTTCTATTGAGTTTTCTTCCAACCCAACTAACGGAAGGATTACTATGACTTAATATTAGATTGATATATTTTATTTTATTATGCATAAAATTTAATATTTTTTATCCTTTACATGTCGTTTAAATATTTAAGTGGACATTTATTTAATTAATTAACAATTTTTGGATAAAACATTTATGAATAATCAATTTTGTTTAAATTCCATATTTTCATAATAATCCATTCATTTTTGTGATCATGGTCTTGCATAAATAAATATAATTTTAGTGTATCTGACATAAAATAAATGAATAATAAAATGACCCGATCATGAGCTTATCTAATGGTTGATATAATGATAGAATATTAAATAAACCTATAACCTGGAGGAAATAACTCCTTATTCCGGACATGGAATCAGCTACAACATTCCATGTGTCCACCTATTTATCACCGAGTTGGAGTTATTATGGTTCCATCTTGAACTTTACCCATGCACATTGGGATGCTCCATTAATTAATGATATTTATTACTCACATTCAGATGAGATGAACCAAAGTATTGGTTTAAGGGAATTACATAAATATCCTTGAACACTCTGGTCCTACATTATAATGGAGGGAGGTATTACTCATTGGACATATTTTAATTTAATATTAAATAATTAAGAAAATTCAATAAATTTAAATAAATAAATTCCAATATATACATACATATTTATCAACCAAAATAATGGTCACACATGCAAACAATGCACAAAAGTAAATGTCTAGCATTAATTTCATTATTCATTATTTTATTATTCAAGATAAACACACTTTCATTAATAAATTAATAAATTAATTCTATTTCATCTTAATGATAATACGATCTTATTTGTAGATACCCATAATTAATGGAATTCATGGAAAAAAATGGTAGAACCAATAGTGACATATTAATTACAATAAATTAATTGATCATTTTAAATTCTTTAAAACCAGTATTAAATTGTAAAACACACAACAGTGTGCTAATAAATAAAATAATGGTTTAATGATACAATTTCAAGTTTAATGTAATTTCATTTTTCTATTAATGGGAGACTACACGAAGTGTATATGTAGCTACACGTCCTGTACCTCAGTTGTCGTATATCCAGGTCACATGCTTGGGGCTTCGGTGTGTTGATTCATCCAGACTACATGGTGTGTACATGCTAATTACACACCCTGTATCCACCTTCCATGTGCAAGTGGCCCTGTCAACACACAGTTTTCAATAAAATAACCACATGTATTTAATTACCCGGTCCATCAAGATACATTGTGCATTGGTATACAACATGTGCTCCGGCCACACATCATGTAACCCAGTTTTATCGTCCAATGATTTAGCGCTTCCCGATGGCATCTCTGTTCATTCTTCATTTGTTCTTAAACCTTTAAGAAAATGAAACATTTAATGAATAATATTAATATTTCCGTAAAATGTTAATTCAAATCATATTAATGAATGAATAACATTAAATAAAATCTGACCACAATTATGCATAGATCAACAATGAAATAAATAATTATAAATTTAAACATGACCCCTTTGATACCACTTGTTGGTTTTGGGAATAGTAGAATCATGTGGTGGTGGGTGATATATTAAAATTTATTTTAATAATCATTGATCGAAACCAATAGTAATGATCTTTCATGTCAAATTTATAATTAATTTCTTTAATATCTGAAGAAATAAATACTTGGTCTTAGGAAATTTCTTTTTTGATGATTGTTGATCGTCCAAAATAGCCCTTCCAGATTTCCCTCATTGTTCTTGTGAGAATACAAGGGTATAATCCCTCTAGTGGTGATCCACATGTGCTTCAATGGTCTCTGAGCAATGCCACTTGTTCTTCAGTTGCTAGTGTGGAGAATCAAATTTCTTGCGTCATTCGTTCTTGATCACCCAGTCTTCAGTCTTGAAGGAATTCTCTCTTGGGTTTCTCATTCATGAGAGGGAGAGAGAAGGAGTAATCAAGAGCGAATTTGTGGTGTGCCGAAATTCTCTATTCCCAATCCTGGAATTGGTTTCGAATTAATTACACAATAGATGTAGCCATCTATTTATAGATTTTGGATTTCGGTTATAAAATTTAATTGTATAAAAACCATTAAATATAATTATAACCATTAATAAAATTTCATGCCACATAATAATAATAATAATATTATTTTTTGGTTCTCCAACTTTCACAAAATGGATAAATAATATTTACCGACTTGTAAATAATTATTTTATCACTGAACATAGTCTTGGTTTTTTAAAACTCCTCATGTATTTATTGAATACCTGAATAAATATTTTATTCTATTAAATAAATATTTTATTCATGAACTAGTAAATAAATATTTATTAAATATTCAATAAAATAAATAAACATATTTTATTCAAAATATGGTGAATAAATATTTATATAATTTATGCATTAAACATAACTTAAATAAAATTATTCTTAAGTCTTGAGAATAATATTTATTCCATCAATTAAATTCAAATATAATTTAATCAAGACCACCAGAAACAATTAGTGTGTGACCCTTTAGGATTCTTTCTCATTGTCATTAGGTGGGATTTCCTAAAGTACAAGATTAATATCTAGCAATGGGTCAAAAAACCCAAGATAAAGAACTTAAAATCACAATGGCGAAAACAATATATAAACACTCACTGTGTAATATAATCCATTTGTCGTATAATCTCATTAAGTAGGTTTCATGACCATGTCATCAACCTATATGCTTGATACATCATTCATTGAATATCTAAAATAATCTTATCATTACACCATGGCCATGAAATTTAGGGTGACGATTCTATTTTAATCAAAGGGATAGGATATCAACTTCGATAAATATGGAAGGGAAAAAATCATTTCTTGAAATATCCACTAATAACAAGTCATTTGTGATGTATCCCATATAACCTACTTCTCACTAACATATGGTGTGACAGTTTTCATCAAAAAATCTAAGTGTGTGAGTCGTGACATGCATTAATGATAATCTTAAAGTCTAAGTACTATTAAACATGCTTGCAGGTAGAAATATCTTATGACACCAAAACATGCGGAATTCCTACTGGGGGGGGGGTTTGATCCCAAAATCTATCGTGTTAGAGATTATGAAGTGAAAACTTCCTGAAAATTTGTCTCATATTTTTACGAGTACTCACACCTGACAGTCTATACACTATGTGCCCCATTGCATAATGTTATCTAACCGTAGAACTATATTAATAATATTTTCATAGCACTTCAAGTTTCTTATCATACTAGGGAACTAATATAACCTTATCAATGTGAAAAATACTCTAGGTCATTATTACATTATGTCCATTCATAATAATGAACACTATATAATAAGATGTTTAATTTAATATTTAATACATCAAATATTCATGTAATCAAAGTAGAAACAGTTGGTTCTAAGACACCTACTCTAACAGTTTTGGCCCTCTACTCCACCTCTTGACCACACTTTCATTCACACCACTATTCCCATTTTGGGGTTTCTCATGTTAAACAAGGATCATATAAAACCACCAAAACCTACTCTATAGTTTGGTCCATCCCTTTTCATCCTCCTTTTAACTGTAGATCTTCAATATTGAACAATGAAATCACCAAAACATCCTCACCTCAGACTGATGCATAAACTATGCCAATTTTGTCTCAACACATTGAGAACAGTTGAATTCACCAAAAATAGTTTAAATATGTTTTCTTACACATCAACTTATCGATCAATATCATCTCTACTACAGGTGTGTTTGACATCTTCTACTAGTTTTGGAAAAGTGCACAAAAATTCCACTATGGGGACCACCAGGGTGTGATCCCCTTCTATTTACCATTTTGGGAAATGACTTCTCAACACACCCACCAACAAGTGAGTGGACACAGCTGGACTCTTATACAAATTCACCACACCCACAACCATGTGTGTGGCCTTTTTAGTGTTGGAAAACATCATATCAACATGCGCTCTACCAAGGTAATGGACTTCTTGGCTTGTCCATTTTTCACCCCAATTCAATACCACTATTTATGATTCACTTTTGGCTTGCTTCTAGACTCTATCCTATTCAGAAAACCATCATTTTTTCAACAATATGAATATAAATTTAGATTTTTTTTCATCAAGACCTATTGTCAACAAATACAACTCATTCCTTTGAGGTTTCTTATAATACCCCCTTTTGATTTTTTGACAATATTTCAAACTCCAAAATATCTTACTCCCTATTATTGGAAATGAAATACAAAGGGTACTTTCCAATATCCCTCATTCAAATATAGGTATAAAATTATCTTAATTATTATTATTTATTTTTCAAATCTTTCTATACCTTTATTTATGGGAGGAAACTTCAAGAAATCACAAATAAAACATACTCTTTATATTCCAATAGGGATTACTAAAGGGTTATAAATCTCTTTTTGAGGATAGGGAGGACTTATTTATCTATTTTAATATTCCCCCTTTTAAAATATATTCTCCCTCTCATAAAGATGAAATTTATCCAAGATAATTAACATAATTTATGAAAATGTTATAGAGATTAATTGAGTGAATTTACCACTTAGAAATTGAGAATTAAATAAATCCTCTAAGCATGTTGAGCCTGATATAAATGTAAGAAGCATGAGTTTTTATAGACAAAACAAATTCCATGTCGCTCATGAATACCAATGAATCAATGAATAACTTTGGATATTTCTTTTTTTTAACACAACATATGATTCCTATCATCACACACCAAATGGTTAGTAGATAACGTTAATTCACTTGGTTATGAGGATTATACGAAATGATGAAGTAACTAATACCAATTAGTAAAGAATTTTATACCACTTGTTGAAAGAATGGTTCAATTTGAACAAAGGATACCACTTGAACTCCATGGATTTAAATTATTTAAAGGATTAAAAAACTTCTGATAAGTATTAATAGCCATTAATATTAATCACATCTCCCCTTGGGACTTTTAGTTATTGACACTAATTAATCGAAGTAGAATTTGGAGATACCACTTTAGGAAAAAAATCTATCAACCTACAAGCATTTGAATATCCTAAAAACAACAAATGATAACAAAAAATAAACCACTTTGTTAGATGAAAAAAGCATGAGGGTCATTTTTTTGGATGTTGTTGTTTCCCATTTGATCTTATTCAAGTTTTATAAAACCACAAAAATGCATGTCTAAAAATATATATCTTTTTTAACTCTAATCACATGTGATTTTCTAGAATATTCACCCCATGGATCCCATATCCCCCTTTATTCTAAACCACTTCAAAAATAGTTGGAAATAATAAATTACATGGGTAGACTGTTACCTTAAACATCATCATGTAAAAGAATGGGGATTACCAAGATAAACTAACCAATCACCATACATATTTCATTTTCCCCTTTTCAGATTTTGAGAAATGAATCCGGTCATATCTTCAACTTATTCATCACCACAAGTATCTAGACAAATCTACCTCTTACAAAATTGTTTCTCTTTTATGTGACAACTTTCACACTTTTAGTCCTGGATAAAAGGATTGACATCCTTTCTTAGATTGGGATTTTCTACTATTGTGGAATCAATCACAGTTGTAAAATTAGCTTCTTATGTTACATCACTGGTGGATCTCACCTTTGGGTTTCATCTCTATTTCATTTTCAACCTTTTCCTTTTAGTGGTTTGTTTAGAACAACATAAAAAAATCCTTTTTTGATAGCCAAGAGTTTTATCTTACAATGAATCTTACTTGGGGATGTAAAATTTACATTCTCTTCCACCTCATTCACAGCTGAAACAACCTCTTACTTTTGATTCCATATTTTTTCTCTCTTCTTCTAAGAGAGTTTTTGTGAGTATCTAGATCTTGGTTCTTGAAACATGTTTTTTTAGGTACTTTCTCATCCACTAAAATATAGAAACTATTTTCCATGTTAATATGAATTCTTCTAGGATAATAATTATCCTTTAATTCATAGGAGTGAAGTATTTCCATATGTATTTTTTTACCCTTTGATGCATTCCTCTAATTCCAATACCTTTCCATATAATTGTGTTTATAAAAACTAAAACATCTATCATAAGAATCATACCTCATTTGGTCTCTCCTTGATTGAGATGTTCTTACTACTGGAGTTTTTCTCACATATTTGGCTATGTTGTCTTAGAAACACATACTCATTATGTTTTCAAATCTTCCACAATAGAATAACTTAGGTACATCCCTCTTTCGTGGAAAAAAATTCTGAAATTTTCATGGAAGAAAACTTTTCTTCCAAATTTCAGATATGTATTTATCTTCATGATTTCAAAAGTTGAGGTAGATTTTAGAGTGATATTTATCTTATATTTTTTCGTGTTCATCATATCCTCAAGGCGTCTAATATTTTCATCCTCTTCTTTTAATTTTGTAGACAACCTTTTCAACTTTGAGTTTACATCTCTCAAAGCCTATTTTATTTCTTTATATTTTGTTTTTTTGTGAAAGAACACTTGCCTTCAATTCCTTCTCTAATACCATTTTTATGACCTCTTGGAAAATCTATTTAAGTGTATCTCTTTGTTCTTTCATCTTCACTACCATTCTTTTAATGATTAAAATTAGGCAATTTAATCATTATTTTGCTACTTGTTTTCCAATTAAAATATTCAATGATTGAAAAATGAACTTCAAGAATGATTTCTCATTGTTTATCCTTCATTTATAGAATGGGGATATCCTCTTAGCCGTTGCACGAACACCTTCTTGATTCAAAACTTGATTTTGTTTCCACTTATTCATTATATCAATTTATCTAATCTGAAATAGTGTATAAAATTCCACATACTTTCTCCACACAAGAGTTAAAATCTGATATGACATTGGATTTATAATTTGTTACATTGGTAATAGAATTCATATTTTGAGATGGATTCCTCTTGTTCTTTTTCTTCTTGACTTTAGATATAAGGAACACTTCAACATATTTTCAATGGAGTTCTTGCAATTTAAACCATATATCTTGGAAGAACTTTCCATGTAAAACCTTCTTGTACACTTTAACTCTAAGGAAATTATTTAATGAACTTTTCAATGAGGCATAAATATCACTATTTATTTGATCTATTTCAAATATAACTCTAAGTATTCTTAATATAACAATTAATTCTTTCACAACTTCTCATAGAACTCCAAGTGAATATTCCGTGAGGGAAATGAAAACCTTTTTCTATTCTTAGAATTTTTTTCATCAGACAATATATCCTTTACTACAGATTCCATTTCTCATCCCAAGACTTCATATCAAGTTGGAGAAATAAAAAATCTAAGAGAGATAAACCTATCCCTTTGAAACCAACTGTAAGTCCCTTAATTGGGTCTTAGAGTAAGATTGCCCTAAGCGGGGGGGGGGGGGGAGCGGGTGAATCTGGGTGTGGAACACTTACCCAATTTAATATTGTAATCCTTTTATCTAACTTTATATAAGGATCATGAAATCTCAACCTTGAGGGTCACCTATTGTACTCTTTAATTTATATGGTGATTTGATTAAATACTTGATTGAAACTTTTACTATATAGTATTTATGGTTCCTTTTACTTCCTTTTAGTGGGTATTCCAAAAGTAAATAGGGAAATAGTGTTTTTACTTGGCTCACACCACTAGCCTACATCCAAGAAGCATGCATGGAAATGTGACTATTCACCAAAATCACTAGATGTTCAGGTTTAATCACTCCTCACCTAGGCTCACTACCTTACAATGTTTAGGGTTTACTCACAGTTTTCCAAGCCTCACTACCATTTAGTCCTCCTTATTTTCTCACTACTTCAATAAAGATCCACTCGTAGTTTTTGAATATTTGAGTCCCTTATCCAGTATCACTTTCATGGAATGAATCCCCGAATATTGATATATACTCTATTTATTTACACTCGGGAATCTATTTCACAATATATAAACAAAAAATTATTGCATCACCCCTTAATCACTTTCCATATAAAGTCTGGAATATTTTCACTTTGGTATATGAACAACAATAACTCTTATCTTGGATGAATATTTGATGGTTTAAAAATCTCTAAGACTTCTATATCCTTAATTGAAAACAACCTTCTTTTTCATCATGGTGATTTGTATATTCAATAATTACCTTGATTCTATCTCTCTCTACTTAATTCTTCTAGGATATATTCCTTTCTTCAAATAAGGAGAGAATGTTCCCATCACTTTGAAACCTTCCAACCTCAAATTGGGTCATTCAATTTTCCCATTACTCATTCATAAATATCCTCGATGATTTCCAATCACAACTGTACCAATAAATTCTTCAGGGAAACCTAAAAAAACTCTTTTATAGCATGAATTAATCACTATTTAATTCACCTATAAAATGATGAAAAAAACATATAAATCATGGACCCCAAATGAATCCCATTATTATTGAATCATTACATACATATCACCTGCATCACTTGGGGAATTTCTCCTAATTTTTCATTATAAATTTCTATACACCCAAAACCACATCATATTGAAACACTATTATCCATTTTACATCCAAAATATCAAATGACATGGTTATGGTTCTCTACCTCTAGCAGTTTTGGCCTACCACTCCATCTATCGACCACGATCAACTTCAGACAACACTATTCCCATTTTGGGCTTCCCTATGTTGCACAAGGATAATCTCAAACCAAAATGACCACCTTTACGGTGTGGTCCATCCCATTTCATCCATTTTTGAACAGAAAATATTTGATGTAGAATAATGAAATCACTATAGATTCCTCACCGTGGACTGATGCATAGACTATGGCTGTTTTTTTTCAAAACACCAAGCACTAGGAAATACACCATAGCTATCTTGTCTGTGTTATAATGAACCTCATATTATTGACTAAAATATCCTCCACTATAGGAATGATCACATACCTCTACTCGTTTTGGATAGGTTCAATAGGATACCACCATGGGGACCACTTGGGTGTGATCCCTTTCTAGTTTATCATTTTGTTCCATGTCTTCCCAACATTCCTAGCACCAAGGGTCTATCTACACATAACCTACTATATAACTTTACCACTCCCTCAACCATGAGTTTGGCCTTTCTAGTATTGAATAAAATCACATCAACACGCCCTCCACAAAGGGTGTGTCTTTTGTGGATTGGTCTTTTTTCATTCTTGTGCAATACCACTCTTGATGCTTCACTTTCGACTTGCTTTTGGACTATATCCTCTTGAACAATCATCCCATTGTAAATAATATAAATATGAAGTAACATTATTTTCAATAATTCATATTATCAAAAAATACAAATCAATCCTTTAGGATTACTAATAGTTGAAAAACAAGTTGATTTAGCACATTCTCCTAAAACCCTACTTTCTACCTTCTTTTATTATTTTTCATTTACTTTTCCATGGGTTTTTATATTTTTCAAGTAATTAATCTTCATTATATTCATCTCATAAATTACTATACAGTTTTCCATATTTTTTATTTTCTATATTTTAGTTTTCAGATCTATTTAAATCCTTTATCTCAGCTTCACAAGGCTACACCCTGAAATTTACTTTAGTTTTCAATCCAATTATTATGGTGAAAACCATGGAATTTTCTATTCGTTTGGGTTAAGTTATATGGGTTAAATTTTCATTATCCATAAATATGTGTTCTATAGAAAATTTTCCCACTTTTAACTATTTGTTATAAATAATATAAGTTGTATCCTTTTTAAAATAACCAACTTCACCCAACATATTTTGCATTTAACCCTTTAAATCCCCTTGATAATTTTATTATTCATACATAAATTGATTTTGAAATTATTGTTTTGGTTATAGAGGGAAGTTAGGGTAAGGAATAGACTGTTAAATCACCCCTTGATCTCTCTATGATTGATTTTACTAGATTTGAAATCCAACATTGTATTCATTGAAAAAATGATCATCACTCCCATGCTTCCTACACCTATATTCAATTAATTGATAACTCTCATAAAGAAAAAAATATCAAAGTAGGGACAATAGTTCTTAGTGTACCCATACATTACACTATGATTAGATTGTTCCCTATGCGAGTTGTGTATGAAATCAATAGTAGTATGAGGATTATTTTCACTTCTATGAACTTTCCTCTTACTATTAGACTTATTTTTTGAATTTTGAGAAATATTATCAAAGAATTTTCCTGTATCCTAAGTTATCAAGTCTTATTAATCACCACTACATTATTGATCCACAAAATTTTTATAGTAAGGTGTGAGACTATTATAGAAGGCATCCAGAAGAAGTAAGGGAGCAAGTTGGTGGTTGGAAAATTTCCTAAGTAGTGTTATAAATCTATAACATGTCTTATGAAATATCTCTCCCTTATCGTTTAAAAAGTTTGTGATATCTTGTCTTAATTTAATGGTGGTGTTTCTAGGATAAAACATTGTAACAAATGAGTTGAAAAAATGGTTTTGAGGTGTCAAAAATTTCTTTATCCAAATTATAGAACTAGATTCTAGCCTTAATATTTAAACAAAAAGAAAAAACCTCAACCTACATTCCTCCCCACTTATACCATGAAATGGAAATTATTTAACTACACTATAAAATTCCTTAATGAAATCTAAATAATCCTTACTTGGGTGTACATTAAAATAGGGTAACATGTATAAGTATGATTGTTTTCTCATAGTTCCTAGACTATAGATAAAACTATATACAATATGGGTTGTTTGATAGAATGAGAACATTTAATTCCCTAATTTTAGGCCTATCTGTTGTCATGTTTCCAGTTTTAGGAGGTACATGATTTTGATATAAATTTTCGACACTCTGATTTTTTTGATTCTCCATTTCATATTTGGGTTTCTTTTTCAGGACACTACAATGTTAATTAATTTTAGGAATTAAGGATCTCAATTTACATTTATAATTTGACTCGGTGTTTATGTAATATTAATTAAAAATAGTTTTATAATAACACATACCATAAGAAACAGAAATATTTTTCAGAATAAGGGTTTTATAAACATATTTTATTTTTTAATAGATTGAATATTTCTATGTTTTTTTATATTTGTCACTTGTTCCTTCCCTAGTAAAATTTTCAAAATAATTATAGGCACAATCATTATAATGATTTAAAATTTATTTATTTTTAAACCAAAAAACTACATTAACTATGATAAGTAGGGTTGAACCACAAAGATGGATAATTATTTGAAACCCAAAAAACAAAAATAAAAAATAAAATAATAATATTGATGGTGATGGTGGAATTGGGATGTGATATTAGAAACAATTGTGAAGGGAGTAAGGTTAAATAGTTGAAAAAATTAGGGGAATTATACTAGATATAATTGATGAAAAAGGATGGTTCCCTCACAAAAAATTAACCAAGGATGTGATAAAGTTGTGTAAAGTGGGGATAAAAATGCCTAACTATAATTAGATAAACAACCTTTCCAGATAACTCTCCTAAGAACTATTATTTCTTATAGAACTTAGGATAATTATTCCTCTTCTTGGGTAAGAGTAGAACCAGAACCTTTTTCCGCTAGTACTTTTGTTATAGTTATAAAGGAAAAATAAACTATACTCTTCACTTGTCGATACTTAAATTAGAGTGAAAATATGCTCAAGAAGAAGAGAAAAGGATGACTATGAAAAAAATAATTAAATATTCCTATGAATTAACTTTAAGTAAGAACATGTGAAATAAATTCAATACATCCAATATTATTCTCCAAAAATAAAAAGGTACACATACTAGTAGTATTAAAAACAATTTCATTAGGTGAAATAATTTTGATACAATAATTTGGAAAGTGGATAGAAAGAGGGGGATGGAGAATTAGATTTTTTGATGAGATGATCTTCTTCCTCCATATCTGGTTCCACTAAGTTACTAATTTGATTCTGTTATGGCCTCTTGTCCAGATCCTTACATATTTATCTCACACTTGTTTTCCTTATACTAAATGAATAATTCTCCCCCTTCTCTAGGAATCTCGTTTAATTTTCCTAGATCCTTAAATTAGTTTTTTAATTTCACAATTTAATCATCACTTGTAGTGTTACTTTTATTTTTTCCTTTCGTATCTGTATTAAAACTCTATAAAATCTCCTCAACAAACATTCTCCACTTGAATAGGCTATATATTATTCTAGATATCTTAAAAATTAGAATTCACTATTTTTAATATACTTTTAATCTCACCATCTTCCACTTCACATTGATCTTTCACATCTTTATTTCCAACAATAACTCAAAAATTCAACAAAGACTCAGTTTTTTGAAACTCGTTTTCAAACAATGTCGAATTAATCTCATTGACACTTCATTGGAAAAGTTAGTAAAAATTGAACATGTCCTGACATTTAATAACACTTTATATTCAATCACTCTCAAGAAACTTTATACCATATTTAATAGATCTAAACAACAATTTGTGCATCACCAAATCAGGTCACCAATAGGTTCTTTTATTTTAACTTAATTGAGGAAATATGTCAAACATATGATGCACAGAAGATCCTAGTAATGAATCCATAGCATTGAGAAACTATGAATCCCCCAAAATTTCTTCTTTATTGAATCTGATACCTGCACAAAGTAATTCAACCAGTGAACAATTATTCTACACCTGATATTTTAGAATCAATCGGGTTTAATATCACCGAGTTCAGATAAACTGGTTTGAAGTTATTAATCTTGAAATGAATCCAAACACATCCTTTTAAAAACACCTTGATTCATTATAGGCTCACATTATATTAAAAACCATTCCAATTTTAAGTCTTCATAAAAGTTGGAATCCATTATTGGAGAACTCAAACAAGTTTTATTCTACCTTGAACTTGCCATAAATGGAATCCATCCTTAGTTATTTAATTATTAGATTCAAGATCCCAATATTGATACCTGAGGATTCATCTTCTAAAATTAGGATAAACATGTTTTTTCAAGGGGAATTTTTTCTCCAATCAGATAAGTTTGGGTGCACACATATTCTACCCTTGATCCTTAAACGGATTTAAACCAGTTCCTCAGTTCAAGAGTAGTTCATCTAGGTGTCTTATGTAGGTACGACTTCATATTAACTATCCAAGTTAACGTTTGATCCTAACTCCTTTAATTATCCACACATTCATGATATTGATTTGAATAATGTTTCCTTCACATTAGCTCATCATTGAGGTCAACATCCTTGATTCCCTATTTTCCCTTTGAATCGACTTCATTGGTAACACCAAAAAATTGATAAGTATTTTTTTATACGATCACTAAAATTATCATATGCACACTACCGACAGGGGGAGAAAATTTTCATTTGGGGTCCTATGCAAATTATCTTATGGTAACTGCTAGAAAATTCTCTAATATGGGATTTGAGAATTATCAGTATTCTCTTACATGGGAAAGAGGACCGAAAGTCTTAGGAAAGATTACAAACTTCTTAAACAACCAACCAAGAAAATATTAGACATAGGTAGACATAAAATATCATATGGGACTTAGTTATATAAATTTATTTATTTAGGTGGTGACATAAGAATATATTACGAGATGATGCATGAAAAAAATAAAATTATAAATTCATTAAATGATTAAAAATAAATTCTAAATTAAAATGAAACATCATAGGAATATTCCATGAATTTCAAACTTTAATATGAGAAATTAAATATTTATCCCATAAAAATATATTTAAAAATTAATACCATGGTATTTTGTAAAGTTTAATTGAAACATCAAAATACTTATAACAATATAATTAATTTTTTTTAATGAAAATTCTATCAATTCAACATAAAATTATTTCTTAAAATTGTATAAAAAGTAAAATCAAATAAATTTCAATAAATTAAGAACCCAATATATTCAATTTCAAAAATATATTCAAGGAATAATAATTTCAGAATAAAATTATCTTGATTTAATAAAATATCATTTGAAGAACAATTTGAATTTCAAAACCATGAAAACTCAATTATTATACATATTAGGTGTAGAAAATCCATATAAAAATTAGGCCATATCAATGATGAACTTAGAAATAGTTATAAGTAGATAATAGAAGTTTACATAATAATATTTGATGTTGTAAAGTAAAGGAGTTTGAATACATGTTCAAAGATTTGAACATCAGGAATGTGATTCTTGATTCTCAGCATTATATACACTAACATTTTTATAGATGTTACTCACTAAAATTGTTTAGTGGGGGAGTTTTATTAGGTGGTCACATATATATGTGATAGGAATTACATAGATATGTAATGATTCAAGAAAACCATTATAAAAATAGTAACATTAGAACCATATTAAATCTATGGATGTTAAACACATAAGAGATTGGTTGTAATGGTTGTAAATATATATCATGTAATTATAATTAGAGTAATATTAATTCATCATTCATTCATGTGTGCTACAGTTTATTTTACATGAATGGTTAAATAATTATTGAGGTGTTCCTAAACAATTATCATCATGATGTTTAATGAGATATGATGATATATAAAGGTTATATTTAATATATATTTTTATTCATTACATATGGTTTTATAAAAAATATTAAGAACATATTCGTGTGGTAATAAGTAGAGATTTATTACTTAGACTAACCCACCAAATTATATCTCATGGAATGTCATATATTTATTTATATACTTAGGGGTGTGTTCTTATAATAAATCCCTCTTGCCCATGGTTGGTGAGATACCTTTCCTGAGAAGCTTCATACTTTAATACCCTACTTACATAAAACAAAATATAAACTTAGCTAATCAGGTTATGGTTGGGTATGTTGTTGATCATGTCATTAGTTGGATCATAAACAAGTGGAAAATTTTCCACTTATATGACAAGTAAAGACATATTAACCTTGATTGAATTAAATTGAGGAAATGTACACTCATGCTTAGTTGAGTAACGTATAATTTCTGATCTACTTGGATAAGGGACATATGATGTTCTTATTCATATGATTAATGACATGTGATGTATTCATCAATGTGACCAGTATATTCTATAGAATCAAAAAAATATGTGTTGGCCTATACTATATTTCCATGTTCCATGTCTAGTTTCCAGTTGATTCCATGGATAAAGTGATTATATAGCTATACATATATGTGTATGATCTATCTTATATTGGAAATTTTCATACAAATTTATGATTATATTTGATAGAGATCACACCAAAACCATTAGTAGTTTAAGTAGCATTGATTATTATCTAGAGGTTTCTCTTTTCTTATATCTATGAAATATGGATTTCATATTTGTTTTCAATTATACTAAGATCCTCAGGCTCACTATAG
This sequence comes from Viscum album, assembly GCA_963277665.1. Taxonomy (NCBI): domain Eukaryota; kingdom Viridiplantae; phylum Streptophyta; class Magnoliopsida; order Santalales; family Viscaceae; genus Viscum; species Viscum album. The sequence goes on from OY728136.1 coordinate 1,480,871,244, forward strand.
CGACCTGATCCCTTAAAATACATTTCATGATTTTTAAGCATAATTAATCATGAGAGTACACGCCAAGGATCGTTAAGTCTAGTGTCTTGGAAGACTAGGTACATATAACATAACACATGGGGATAAAAAAACTTCTTTATTTAATCTCCATAAAGATATTATAACTTCTTTTGAGCCCTTAAATCTTCATAGGGTACCCTGGGGAACACATGAACAAAGGGATGAGCTAAAAATGCCCAGTAAGGGAATGAACATAAGGATGCATCTCAAGAACATGAGTTTGGTGGCATGACATAAAGATATCCAAAACATGAAACTTATAAAATCATTTAATATAAGAATGGGATCATATAAACATGTAATCATATAAATGTGGTAGAATCATAAAAAATTTATTTAGTACGGGTCAAGGCTAACCGCCAATCCCATTTCCCATTTCAGTACGGGTCAAGGCTAACAGCCAATCCCGTTTCACATCGCATCTCATGAGACTTATCCTTACCCAATGAATTGGAGTGCTATATAGGTGCAACCATCTCAAAATTTTCATGAATATTCTTGCCACATTAGTAATCATACATAATCAATTGTTTATAAACATAAGGTTACCCGTGGAGAGAATTGGGTACCACAATCATGACATAAAGCATAACCAATGAGTGTATCATGAAAGTGTCCATGAAATAAAGAGATTATAACATACATGGAAGTTCATAAGGTAATTTAGGCATAAAAAATGGTAGGTGGTAACAAATAGAAGTGACATCACATAAGAAATGTATTTGAGAGACATCAGCATTAAAACATTTTTGTGCAGTTTTAAGAAAAATACTATAGAGCTTTTAAAATAGTAAAGAAGACATTCTTTTATATCAAAACAGAATTGAACCAAGAAGGTTTTCATAATAAAAATACTGAATTTAAAAAGACAATGGTGTCTTAAAACATAAGATAGAGTTCACTTGAAATTGTGTAAAAGTTCGGGAAGTTCCTTTAAAACGAGTGCGCTTATAGGGAAGTATCGAGGATAGATTCACTTAAAAGCATGTATATCTCCGAAAGAGAATGAGATATGGATCTTAGAAAATTATTTTTGAGCATATAAACATAATCTTTAAGTTCTAAATAAATAAATACATATATATTTTGGTAAAAGGAAAGATTTAGCAACCCGAAGGAATAAAGGAAGTTCAGGTATAATCCATTATGGTTTATCGGCATGGTATCAGGAGTAAATAAGAGGGATTGATGAGAGAGATAAGAGGTTTATAATCACTTATAAAATATTATAGAATTATGGAGAAGGAGTATAAACATACCCCATCACTTGGTATTACAAAAACATTCATAGCATAGAGAACAATCTTGATTAAGAGTGAAAAGGGAGGATCCCTTACCTTAAATCCATTGGTGTTTTCCACTTGTTATTAACAACCTGCATAAAATAATTAGGATTATTAATTAATAATTACAGAAAATTTATATATTAAATTTATTTATTATAACCATTTTTAGTTCACTCAAATCCTTTTTGATTAGTTACAAGGTTCAATTTCATTGTTTGAGCTCGTTTGTTTACTTGGCTTTAAAAGATCGATTCACTTATATTCAAGTTTGGATTAAAGGAAAGATAAAATTGGTTTTATAGAATTGAATTTATATTCATTAGTTCATATCAATGATATTACATGGTTTTAATTTTAATTAGGTTACTTATAGTGAAGTCTAATTATTATATATATAACCACAGTGATAACCGTTTTTGTTAATAGGTGGATTTGATTTCAAAGAATGTGTTTTTATTTATAACTTAATTCCATTTTTACCAAAGGATTATAGAACCAAAAATAGGATATATTACATATATAATAATCTGGTTCAACCATAACAAATATGGTTTCATGACCAGAATTAAAGATAATAATAGAAATTGATAAACCGTTGTCCTTGAATGTGTTAAATTAGCACATCTCAAACGGTGCTTTCATTTATTTCAAATAAAAAGGCGGGGAAAAGAGAGAAGATAATGAAATATAAGACTAGTATGAAGACATTCCAGTAAATTTATGTTACTGGATTTATCATACTATTATGGTGATGGGAGGTGAGGAAAGAAATAAAAAAGAAAATAACTTAAAAGAAAAGAAGAAATTGAGAAGAGGAATTTACCTCTTGAGACTACCTCCTTTGAGAACCTCTTAAGGGGAGAGGTTTTGGTATTTTGAGGAGTCAGAGAGATTTTGGACGTGGGGTAGGACCTTGGGAAGATATTTGGGCAGAATAATGGCAAGGAAAAAGGCTTGAGAGGAGTGGGGAGAAGAGGGAGTGAAGGGGGGTTTTTATAGTAGAGGAGAGGAGGGATTTCATAATATTATAATCATTAATTTATTATTTATTCCCAAGACAAGGAATAGTAAGTATTCCATGACCAATAATAGTGATTTTATCAAGTGATCCCGAACCAAGTGGTCTTACATCAGCAGAACATCATCGATGACTCAATTAATCCATTATTTAGCATTTATTGTGAATTATCAGATTTTACTATTCATCAAAAATTCAAGTATTTCAGAAAAATCCCAAAACTTCACCCTAACCATATTTCAACATGTAGAATCCAAAAATGAATTCCATTTTTCGAAAATAATTTTCTAAATATGATTATTTTAATATTTAATTAAAATAATAATTTATTATCAAAACCAGTTTTAAAACATTCATTAACTTATTATAAAATATAGGTATATCATACTTCCAACTTTAATATTATTTTTATAACACCATAGATGAGGTTAATATTCATTAGGGTATATCAATATTCATAAGGGGTTTTTACTATTCACCAAAATTAATTTTTCCTTATCGGACTCCAAATAACTTACTGATTACAACCGTGTATGCCAGATTTTTGAAATTCCAAACACAGAAGTGAGAAACTTATGTTTAAAGGTCACTTAGCACTTAGTAGTTCATTATGTTGTGTTTTCATGTGATTTTAGGACATAATTTTAAGAAGGTAATTTCCATTGAAAAACTTTGGGTCGTTACATTCTTCCCCCCTTAAGAAATTTCGCCCCTGAAATTTCACTTTACACATACAGGTGGGGGTGTTTCTCCTTCATTGCCTCTTCTGGTTCCCCAATTTCTTCCTCAAACTTATGGTTCCTCCATAACACTTTGATAAGATGGTTTTTCTTGTTGCGTAGAACCTTATCTCTCCAATCCAGAATCTTTATTGGCTGCTCCTCATAGGAGAGATCATCTTCCAGCTACACCACCTATGAGTTTAGTACATGTGAGGGATCAGGTATGTACTTCCTCAAGATTGATACGTGAAAAAAATCATGAAATCGAGCCATATTTGGTGGAAGTGAAATCCGATAGGCCATGACTCCTATGCAGTCAAGGATCTCAAATGGGCTAATATACCTTGAGCTTAGCTTCCCTTTCTTCTCGAATCGCATGACTCTCTTCCATGGAGATATTTGAAGGAAGACTTTATCTCCAACGTCTAACTCCAAGTCCCTTTGATGTTTATCAGTATAGCTCTTTTTCCGACATTGAGTAGCTTTGATGTGTTTCTGGATGACTTGAACCTTCTCTGTCATCTCTTGAACAAGATCGGGTCCAAGTAGCTTTCTTTCTCCAACTTCATCCCAACAAGTTGGAGTTCTACATCGTTTTCCATACATAGCTTCATATGGAGCCATATGAATACTTGAGTGGAAGCTATTTTTTATTAGAACTCAACCAATGGGAGATGATGATCCCATCCACCTTTGAATTCTAGAGAGAAGTCTCTAAGAATATCTACAAGCATTTGAATAGTTCTTTCAGACTAGCCATCAGTTTGGGGGTGATAGGTTGAGCTGAAATTTAATTCAGACCCAAAGAATGTTGAAGGCTCCTCCAAAATTTAGATGTAAACCTTAGATCACGGTCAGAGACAATTGAGAGTGGAACATCATGCAGTCTCACCACTTCCTTCACATATATATTTACAAGTTGTTCAAGTGAGAGATCTTCCCGAATAGAGATGAAATGGTATGTCTTGGTGAGTCAGTAAACCACAACCCATATTGCATCATTTCCCTTCTACATCTTCGGGAGACCCGTGACAAAGTCCATAGAAACATTTTCCTATTTCCACATGGGTATAGCCAATGGCTACATCGTACCATTGGACTTTTTCCACTCAGCGTTAACTTTCTGACATAACAAGCACCTTGATATGTATTCCATAATCTCCTTCTTCATGTTATCCCACTAGAAGTATTCTCAGAGATCACAGTACATTTTGGTACTCCCATGATGGATAGAGAAGGTCGATCTATGTGTATCATTCAATAGATCCTTCTTTATCTCTAGATCATATGGTACACATAATCGTGTCCCAAATCTTACAACTCCTTCCTCATCAATTTTGAAATTGGAGGATTTCCCATTTTTAACAGCTTCCACCCTTTTCTAAATTTCTACATCCTTTCTTTGAGCATCCTTTATTTTCTCCAAGAGGGATGGTTGAGAAATAATTTGAGAAAGGATTGATGATGTTCCTCCCTTAATGATCCCCATGTCCATCCTTTGAAAATCTAAGAAGATCAGATCCTTTTCAATTCTCATCATTGATAAAGATGCAAGATCCTTTCTACATAAAGCATCGGCCACCTTTTTTGCCTTGCCAGGATGGTAGTGGATTGAGAATTCATAATCCTTGATGTGTTTTATCCATATTCATTGGAGTATATTAAGCTTTTTCTGTGTGAATATATATTTGAGACTCTTGTGGTCAGTATATATCTCACATTTTTCCCCATAAAGATAATTTCGCCATATTTTCAACGTAAAGATCACAGCCGCCAACTCCAGATCATGCATGGGATAGTTTTGCTCATGTATTTTCAGCTACCTTGAGGCATAGACTATCACTTTATCATTTTGAATTACCACACAACCTAAGCCTTTCTTAAAATCATCACTATACACCACAAAGAGTTCTCCACTTGAAAGGAGTGTGAGTACCGGTGTAGTGATAAGCCTCTTTTTCAACTCCTTGAAATTGTATTCACATTCCTGTGTCCTGACGAACTTTACTCCCTTTCATGTAAGCTTGGTCATTGGGTTTGACAATTGTGAAAAGTTCTTCATAAATCGTCGATAATACCCAACTAGACCAAAAAAGATGCGGATTTCAGTTACAAAAGTTGGTCCCGACCACACTTCAATTGACTTTGTCTTGGAAGGGTCCATATATATCCCTTTCCTGGTGATAAAATTCCCCAAGAATGATACTTTCTCCATCCAGAACTCACATTTACTGTACTTTGCATACAACTTCTCCCTTCGCAAAGTCTTTAACACAATTTACAAATGCTCCTCATGTTCCTCCTTGCTCTTGGAGTATATCCGAATATCATCAATAAATACCACTACAAATTTGTCAAGGTAATCTTTAAAGACTCTATTCATTAAATCCATGAAAATTTCTGGAGAATTAGTGAGTCCGAAGGGCATCACTATGAACTCATAGTGTCCATACCTCGTTCGAAAGGCAGTCTTGGGAATATCTTCCTTCCTCACCTTTAGTTGGTGATATCCCGACCGAAGGTCCACCTTATAGAAATAACTGGTCCCATGAAGCTGATCAAACAAGTCATCTATATGTAAAAGGGGATACTTGTTATTTATAGTGATTTTATTAAGCTCATGATAATCAATGGAGAGGCGGATTGATACATACTTCTTCTTGATGAAGAGGACTGGATCACCCCACGGTGAAGCACTTGGGTGTATAAAACCCTTCTCCATATTCTCTTGTAATTGCTTCTTCAGCTCTTCTAGATCTACGGTGGCCATTCTGTAAGGTGTCTTTGAAATTGGCAGAGATCCAGGGATAAGTTCATTTGAGAACTCAACCTCCCAGTTAGGAGGAAGACTAGGCAACTCTTCAGGGAATACATCAGTGTAATCCCTCACAATGGGAATTTCTTCAAGAATGATTCTATCCTTTGTCCCAACCATTTGAGCAAGATATTATTTCTCACAAGGATGCAGTATCCAAAGTTGAGATGAAGATTCTAAAGGATACTCATCTTCTTCCTTACACTTGTAAAGAATTGAAGGATGCTTTGGGATTTGAAAAGTGATCTCCCTTTCCCGACAATTGATGCTGGCCTTGTACATAGATATCCAATCCATGCCCAAGATAGAGTCAAACTCCACTAAAGGAAGTATGACAAGATTTTATGGGAGGTTCAGTCCAAAAACATTTACCGGGGAGCAGTTATAAACCATGGATGAAATAATTGTTCCATTCATTATTCTCACAGATAAATTTTCCTCCAAATTTTGAGGTGGTGTTTGAATATTTCTACTAAACTTTCAAGATATGAAAGAATGCGTAGAACCAGAATCAAATAGTACATTAACTATTCTTGAATGAATAACAAGTGTACTTGTCACCACATCATTTTCTGGCTCCACCTCAGAAGTAGTGATAGCATAAGACCTTCCTTGTTTCCTTGAAGGTTGTTGTTGATTGCCTCCGACAACCCTCGGCTTAGGGAAATTGTTCACATAATGCCCAAGCTCCTTGCAGTTATAGCACTACACTATAGGCTAAGTGTTGATTTGAACCTTCCTTTATTCTTCAACATCAGCGGGATTTTTCATATCCCTTCGGCAGTTCTTGGCCAGATGACCAAACTTTCCACATTTTAAGCAATTCTTGGTTCCACTGAGACAGTCACCAAGAAGCTTCTTCCCACATTTTTTGTAAAGGGGAAAGTGAGGCATTTTTCCATCATGGGATTTGTTTGATGAACCACCCATGTTGTTCTCCATTTTCCGCTTCTTGTCACTAGGCCCATGAGACCACTGAGAGTCTCCAATCTCCATTTCAACCTTGAGGGCACAATGGAAAATCTCCTTATAGCTGTCGAAGTGTCGAATCTCCAACACTTTTCATAGACTCAGCTTTAGTATGAAAAAGAGGTGATCCACCTTAATTTCGGTGTTCAGGACAAAGCCAAAGGCGTACCTTGAAATCCTTGTAAAGTTTGCCTCATACGCCCCGATGGACTCATCTTCCTTCTTCTTGATTCCAAAGAACTCTCTTTCTATCTTGAGACGGAGGGTTAGAGGAAAATATTTGTTGTAAAACAACCTCTTGAATTCCTCCCATTCTATGGAATGAATTTCCTCTTGGGACTTTTTATTCTTGATCAGTGTCTACCACTGATCAGCTTCCCCATCAAAATGATAGACTGCCAGTAAAAATTTATCTTCTTCCGAGCACTGGAGGATAGAGAAAATCTTTTCAATGGAGTTAATCCATTGTTCTACAAGGAGGGGATCAGAAGACCCGCTAAACATGGGAGGCCTTTGCCACATTAAGGACTCTACGACAACCTTCTCTTTCCTTGGAGGAGGGGGATGTTACACCAGATTCAAGTTATTATTTATAACTCGAGCCAGCTGAGCAAGTACATCCATGAAGTTTTGAGCACCAACTTCCATCACATCAGGCATCTCATTAGGGAAATCATCACATTGCCTATCACATTGGTTTTTGGAATGTGTTCTTCTATTTCCCTCCATTAACTAATAAAAAGAACGTATAATTAGAGGTCTTGAATACTTATCTATTGAGAATATTAATAAACTTTGAACACGAAAGTATGAACTTATAAAGAATAAGAATATCCTGACTTTTGATTCCTTAGGTTTATATCTAGGTTATCCGAGATCTATTTCTTAACTTATATTCCTATGGGCTTCTTTTTTTCCCTTAATAACGGTTTGTACTAATCTCATGAATCTACCGAAGCATATCCCCCGGGAGTTTCGTAACCAAGAGTGCATCAAGGCCCATTTTCATGCACCCGTTCCCGTTTGAGTCTAGCTCAAAGAGGTGTTTTCGGGTTTTACCCCTAGATACATCTGTGCCAGATCCATCTCTACCTGTTCATATCCAGATAAAGATGTATTTTCTTGATAAACCACTTACTCTATACTCACCAAAATTTAGGACTGTTTTCTTATACTTAGTCTCATCCTTAAGGTTCTAACTAAGGTGCTCTATTTCTAATCTCCAAAAATAACTAGACCATCCTCTAATACCAACTATAGTGACCCAAGCCTTTTACATAAAACATTTCATGATTTTTAAGCATAATTAATCATCAGAGTACAAGCGAAGGACCGTTAAGTATAGTGTCTTGGAAGAGTAGCTATATATAACATAAAACATGGGGCTAATAAAAATCTTTATTTAATCTACATAAAGAGCTTATAACTTCCTTTTAGCCCTTAGATCTTCATAGGGTACCCTGGGGAACACATGAACAAAGGGATGAGCTAAAAATGCCCAGAAAGGGAATGAACATAAGGATACATCTCAAGCACATGAGTTAGGTGGCATGACATAAAGATATCCAAAGCATGAAACTTATAAAACCATTTAATATAAGAATGGGATCATAAAACATGGAATCATATAAATGTGGTAGAATCATAAAAAATTTCTTTAGTACAGGTCAAGGATAACCGCCAATCCCATTTCCCATTTCAGTACGGGTCAAGGCAAACCGCCAATCCCGTTTCACATCGCATCTCATGAGACTTATCCTTACCCAATGCACTGGAGCGCTATCTGGGCACATCCATATCAAAATTTAAATAAATATTCTTGCCAAATAAATATTATTACCACATAAATCTTCTTTCCACATGAGTAATCATACATAATAAAAGTTTCATAAACATAAGGTTACCCATGGAGAGAATTGGGTACCACAATCACAACATAAAGCATAACCAATGAGTGTATCATGAAAGTGTCCATGAAAGAAAGGGATTAGAACATACATGGACGTCCATAAGGTAATTTAGGGATAAAAAATGGTAGGTGGTAACAAATAGAAGTGACATCACATAAGAAATGTATTTGAGAGACATCTGTATTAAAAAACGTTTGTACAGTTTTAAGGAAAATACTATAGAGCTTTTAAAATAATAAAGAAGAAATTATTTTATATCAAACCAGAATTGAACCAAGAAGGTTTTAATAATAAAAATACTGAATTTAAAAAGACAATGGTTTCTTAAAACAGAAGATAGAGTGCACTTGAAATTGGGTAAAAGTTCAGCAAGTTCCTTTAAAACGAGTGTTCTTATTGGGAAATGTCGAGGAGAGATTCACTAAAAAGCATGTATATACCTGAAAGAGAATGAGAGATGGATCTTAGAACATGATTTTGGAGAATATAAAAATAATTTTTATGTTCTACATAAAATTAAAAGACAAGTATATTTTGGTAAAAAGAAAGATAGAGCTACACAAAGGAATAAAGGAAGTTCAGGTTGAATCTATTATGGTTTATCAGCATGGTATCAGGAGTAACTAAGAGGGATTGATGAGAGAGATAATAGGTTTATCATCACTTATAAAACATTAGGGAAGTATGGGAATGTTTATAAATATACCCCATCACTTGGTATTACACAAAAAGGCATAGCATAGAGAACAATCATGATTAAGAGTGAAAAGGGGAGGATCCCTTACCTTAAATCTGTTGGTGTTCTCCACTTGTTATTAACGACCTGAATAAATAAATTATCCTTATTAATTAATAAGTAAAGAAACTATTATATATTCAATTTATTTATTATAACCCTTTTTAGTTCATTAAAAGCCTTTTTGATTAGTTACAAGGTTCAATTTCATTGTTTGAGCTCGTTTGTTTACTTGGCTTTAAAAGATCGGTTCACTTGTATTCAAGTTTTGATTAAATGCAAGATGAAAGTAGTTGTCCCGAATTGAAGTTATATTATTTAGTTCATATCTACGATATTACATGGTTTTAATTTTAACTAGGTTAATTAGAGTGAAGTCGAATTATTGTATATATAACCATAGTGATAACCGTTTTTGTTAATCGGTGGATTTGATTACAAAGAATGTGTTTTTATTTATAACTTAATTCCATTTGTACAAAAGGATTAGAGAACCAAAAATAGGATATATTACATATATAATAATCTGGTTCAACCATAACACAAATGGTTTCATGACCACAATTAAATATAATAATATAAATTGATAAACCTTATTCCTTGAATGTGCTAAATTAGCACATCTCAAACGGTGCTTTCATTTCTTTCAAATAAAAGGCTGGGGAATGCAGATAAGATAATGAAATATACCACTATAATGAATAAATTATATTACATGTATTTTACTGGAGTTATCATACTATTATGGTGAAGGTAGGTGAGGAAAGAAATAAAAAATAAAATAACTTAAAAGAAAAGAAGAAATTGGGAAGAGGAATTTACCTCTTGAGACTTCCTCCTTTAAGAACCTCTTAAGGGGAGAGGTTTTGGTATTTTGAGGAGGCTGAGAGATTTTGGACATGGGGTAGGACCTTGGAGAGAGATTTGGATATAATAATGGCAAGACACAAAACTTTAGAGGAGTGGAGAAAATAGGGAGTGAAGGGCGGGTTATAGTGGAGGAGAGGAGGGATTTCATAATATTACAATCATTAATTTATTATTTCTTCCCTAGATAAGGAATAGTAATTATTCCTTGACTAAGAATAGTTATTTTATCATGTGATCCCGAACCAAGTGGGATTACATCAGTAGAACATCATTGATGACTCAATTAATCCATTATTTATCATTTATTGTGAATTATCAGATTCTACTATTCATAAAAAATTCAAGTATTTCAGAAAAATCCCAAAAATTAACCCTAACCATTTTTAGACATGTAGAATCCAAAAATGAAGTCCATTTTTCAAAAATAATTTTCTAATTTTGATTATTTTAATATTTAATTAAAATAATAATTTATTATCAAAACCAGTTTTAAAACATTCGTTAACTTATTCTAAAATATAGTTATATCGTACTTCCAACATGAATATTATTTTTATACCACCATAGGTGAGGTTACTATTCATTAGGGTATATCACTATTCATAAGGGTATGTTACTATTCACCAAAAATTATGTTTTCCTTATCAGACTCCAAATAACTTACTGATTACAACCGTGTATGTCGGATTTTTGAAATTCCAAAGACATAAGTGACAAACTTATGTTTAAAGGCCACTTAGCACTTAGTATTTAATTATGTTGTGTTTTCATGTGATTTTATGACATAAATTTAAGAAGGGAATTTCCATTGAAAAACTTTGAGTCGTTACACTCATAAAGTTGGGACCTTAAATAAGGATAAACTTTTATAACAAGTTTTTGTTTCAAAGTGAATAAATTTTGAATAAACCGTATCTAAAATATTTTTGGTTAGATTCAAAAATAGTTGTGAAGCTTGAAAAAATTTCCTTATGAATTTTATTGCAAGTGGAAGTTTTTTGAATATGTTCATGAAAAAAATATTAATTTGGTTCATGTATCTCTACACTTAGTTTTATCAATAATGAATGGATTAAATGGATTACAAATTCATTTTAACCGAATTCAATGAATAAATAAAAACAAGAATAAAATTATATAGATATATTTAATATGGTTGATGGGTTTAGTTGAACTAAATTCATCTACAATGAAAATAAAAAGTGATATGGTCACTACTATTCTGAATAATGATTTCTCAAAACCCTCCAAATACTTTTTCCCCAGCCTTGTTTATCTCTCAAAGAGAATTCTATAGCACCCCTTTGATAGATTTAAGTATCCTCTAATAGTGATAAAGATTTAAGGTTGATGAAATTCCTCAGAGGCAAGAAGCCTTTGTGGCCTACTATGGTGATCTTCATCATACATAATCTATTGTGATTAAATATTGAGGATACTACATCAAGAATCCAGGTATTCATATTTTATGTTCTTTATTTAAATTAAATATTTTTTTAAGAATGATCATATATATGATTTTTTCCACGTGCATGGACTATATAATGAACCCCAAATCCCATGAAGAGGGTCCCATAACTATTTGATAGAAAAGTACCCATATGGTCTCCTAGTTTCTCTAATATACGAATTGTGAGGGTCCTTTTATTGAATAAAGATGACTATATATCACTTATTGAATTTCCTATCTTTCCTGCTAACTGTCTATAGATGAAAGTGACACCCCTTTTTCAAACTAATCTACTTGCAAAAAACCTTCCATTCAACTAACTAGTCAACATATTGCCTTATGAAGTTAGCCAACTTCTAACTAAAATTTCACTACATAGAGTTTTGACTATTATTATCCATACATCCAATGTAAACTTTATTCCAATAATTGAATCGTCTAATGATCTGATTGAAAATTGAAACTGACTCCATAACTTGTAATAATCTCCCACTTTGAATAATATTTCATGTAATTCTGGACACCTCCAAAATACTTAGAAAATTTTGAACATGTAAACTTATTCTAAAGAATAAAATTATCTCTACCACATTTTTATTCCCCCAGTCCTACTATGGAAGAGTGTTTCCTTAGGTTTTCCAAGACTAATAACTTGGTGCAAATATCATTCAAGTTATTCTTCCTAGCTATATTCCACAACTATAAATCTTCATCCTAAAAAAGCTTCCAAATATAGTGATATTTAAAGTCGATATGTCTAGTAATTGAATGAAACACTATATTTTATTTCAAGTAAATTACATTTTACCTACCATAGTAGAGTATCCCACTTCCTTGGATCATCCCAAGTTTCGATGAAAAAATTCCTCAATTAAACCAATTCTTACATCCCTTTCATTTTAATCACATACTTAGATTCAATGGTAGAGAGTGAAACCACTAATGTAAGTCTTGACATCCTATTGATTTTTGTCCCATTGAATATAAAAAAAAGCCAAATGTAATATTCTAAGTATCATAATTCCCTCTAATGTTAGGATTGACATACCCTTGCAATTATTTAGACAACCCAAAGCATAAGATTGTATATTATGTGCCTTTGTGATGTTTAATAATCCATTTGACAACTTGAAAATATAATTTCCTTAGATTTTACATATATCGATAGACAACTCAGACTAAATAAGAAATATTTGGGTGAGTGCATACAATAACATGAATCAAACTTATATCAACCATGAAAAAAGGAAATTTATCCATGTATCCTTCATCATATTCTGATCATGATTCTTTCTCTATAGGTAATTTGAAATGTACCTCAAGAGGATTTGGAACTGCCTTACATACGGTCAATGAAAACTACTCAATTATCTTCCATATGTAATCTATTTGAGATAAAACTAAAGAAATAACTTTTCTATCTCTTTCAATACTCACCCTAATAAGTTTCTTAGTTTTACAAAGATCTTTCATTTCAAAACTTCAAGAAAACTCATAATTCATCCCCTAAATCCATTTATTGTTTGGTCCTACTAAGATAATATCCTCAATATAAAAGATTCAGATGATAAAACAATCATCCTTCCACAACTTTTTGTAGAAACAATGTTTTGACTTTCTCCTCATGAAACCTTTTTCAACTATAAAAGAAACAAATTTTTGGTTCTAATATATTGGTTTTTTTTAACATAGAAACTATGTTTTAGTTTATACACTAAGTCCTTCTTATGATCACCCTCAAAACTGGTTGGTTGCTTCATGGAAATATCCTCCTTCAAATAACCATGAAGAAATGTTATTTTTACATATATTTGGTCCAAGTAAAAATCATGATTATTAACCATACATAAGACTATCTGGATGGTGTTGTGTTTAATTATCAATGAAAACATTTAAAATAAATCCACCACTTAATTTTATTGGAATAATTTTACCATCATCCTAGCCTTTTTTCTATTAATTTCACTAACTTATTTATTTAACTAGAAGGAATATTTTTTTATCGCATTCTTCCCCTATGGTAAATTCATTAGATCCTAGGTATCATTAGAATTTAATAAATCCAATTCTTATTTTATCGCTAACCCCCAATTTCAAGAACCATTGAGAATCGATAATTAATTTAATATTTCAGGTTCTCCCCCATATGCTAAAACTAGGCTGTGTTAGCCATGACCATACCTATATACTAGTTGTATGACTCCGGAGGACCTTCAAAATTTAACCTGTGATTATAAATTTTTCTGTAATTCACTTTTTAGGGTTGTAAGTTCAAGTGTATCACCTTCTAGATCTCTTCTTTAATCCTCTACATATTTTCATAATTTAGGTACAAATTACATTGGGGTAATTTATAAATAGTCTATTCCATAATATAAACCTTCCAATAATTGTATTTAATTATAATTTCTATCTAGATCAACTTGAACATGGATTTTTGACCCTCTATTCTCAACTTCAAGCTCTAGAAAGTTATAATATTTTTATAATACCCCCTCATCAAGTAGAAAGTTTCAATCTTTAACTATCTTTAAATGATCATCATCATAAATATAGGAGCCAAATTTTTCATCTCCATAGACCTCAGAGAAACATACATGTGACTAAGAATCAATTTTATCCCCCTAAATAGAATAAATTTGAACATATTTCAGACATCTAAAAACTCTTTGTTGATTGATTTCTACTATTTTATTGAACCAAAATTGCTAAGGAATCTTCTGGGCCACTGGCGTTGATGAACATTAGTTAAAGAGGTGAACTACACCTTTCAGAGCTTCCACCTAAATTTATTTAGAATTTTTTTAGTGAAATCTCATTCTTCATTCTATATCAGTCATTGATTTGTTCATCCTTTCATCCAATTTTATTCTGTTACAGTGTTTTGGGTGCAATTTTCTATTTTTATTCCTTTTTATGTTACTAGTTCTTAAAGTCTCTTCCACTAATTTCACCTCCATTATAATGGATTAGATATTTTATCTTCTATATAACTTATCTTTAAACTATATATCTCCATTTAATAAATTCACTAATAACATATGAATTGTTCTTATGGAATTAGATCTATACCTTCCTCATTCCATTATCAATAGATGTGATCAAATACAAGGATCTTACTTGATATTGAACTGGGGATAGTCCCCATACATTAAAATGAACAAGTTTTACATTATAGATATGAGGCTTCCTTCCTTTAAATTCAAAAAAAACCTTCCTTTTCTTCTGGAGTATAAAAATTTAATATATTTGAAGTTAGTATGATCAAATTTTAGTACACCCTTTCCAACAATAAATTTCATATTATTATCACTGAGATAACCAAGTTCATATTTCCACAACTCTAGACTACTAGAATTTTTCATTATGACCATCATATAACCATATAATCATCCAATAAAATACAAGGTCTCTCCCTTTAATCCTCTTTCCATAACCATGGAACCATGAGTAACTTTCTTGACTCCATTTGAAAAGTTCATTCCATTAATTTCTTCATCCAGTTGTCCAAAGGAAACAATATATTTTTTTCAATCCCGATATAGGTCAAACTCCCTTTAAATTTATGAAAATCGCATTTGAAATTTAGATATTAAAATTTTCCTTCAAAAAAATTTAAGAGCCTCATCATCCACCAAGTGTACCTTATCGAATCTTTTGGGTATATAATTCACCATGTATTTTTTTATACCATGGAATTATAGGATTCCCATGGATCAACTTCCCCTGATTGGAACGGAGCATTGAAAGTAAATATCAACCCATTAGTCCCTTTCTAATGAATTTATAGAACTCAAAATTCTAGAATCCATCATTTAGGAGTTCACCTCATGACCCTTATTGTCCTTGCGATAATCCTTTTCCCTATAGTGCCAACAAATGGGGCCAAGTTTCATAAATTTACCTCCACTATTCTCTATGGACTTATATTCTATTTTTACTAACTTGAATTTTGATTTTTTTTATTATTATGTACATTTTATATGTATTATATTGTAGCCATATTTTAGGTACAAACCTTATCTTTTACTTTGTTATTTTTGTTTTCATGTTGATTCGTAGTTTTTTTGTCGATTCTAAGTTATGGTAGTCATTCCTTGGTTTTTTCCTTTATAAATCTCTTAGAGGGGAATGGTAGAGTTTTTTTTATATTTTTAGTGTTCAGGAGGTGTTTTGGGATTTTAATACAGGAGTGAGAATCCTTCTATAGTAGGAAAAGCAATAGGGTCCCACCGTCTAGCTGACGAGGACCCCAAGCCAGCAGATGAGAGGATGAAAGTGGTGGATTCCTACAAGAATTCCACTGGTCATCTACTGGAATCCTAATTTCTTGCTGATGAGACTTCCATTATCCATGTAATTCTATTATTTTACATTGGGTAGACTATGGAGGCCATAAAAAAGACAGTGATGCTGATGGGGTGGTATTTTTGCAGGGAAATATCATTTCTTGTTTTGTTTAATCTCTAGTTTATTTCTAAATCATATTCCTAAAATTTAAATTGACCCAGAACTCTTTGGAGTCTCCCTATAGAATAATTTGTCTCTCCAAACCTCTTTTCTTCTTGGATTGAAGTGCTTGATGATGTGTTGGATCTCTTCTGGTAAGTATAATCAAAATTTGATCATGGATTCACCTTTCCTTCTCTCTCTCCCTTTTAGAGATTGTTGAATCATCATGTTTTTATGAATCTAGATCTTTACTTAGTTAATTGTGATTCTTAGATTCTACTTTTATCATTCTATCCCTCAGTTCTTCGTTAGTGGATCTTGAGTGGGTGTTTTTGATCATGATTGAGGTAGGTGGTTTCATAAGGCAATATCCATCGATCAAAAGCTTTTATGTTTGTATAATTTAAATTTGTTTTAAAATTTATTTCTAAAGATTTAATTGAGTATCTTGATAAATATTTTTAAATGTTATGGATTGTGTTATGAAATCCCTTGATAGTGGATTTTGAAAATCAAGTGTTTAATTCCAGAAAATTATCTTGATTTGAAATTAATGATTTGGATGAGATGAGAAGGAATGAAATGTTTAATGATTCAAAATGAAATATTTTTTTTAAAGGATTTATTTTTTGATAAAAATATATTTGAAATTGTTTTTTGAAATGAAAGGAATGATTTTTAAATTTGAACAAGGTGAAATTGAAATGATTAAGATTCATTGACTTGAAAATTATCCCCATAAATGTTTTATATACCTTTAAGCATATGGGAAGATAGGTAGTGAGGAGGGAAGAATACATGCTAGGAGTGTATTATCTCTACTCAACAACGGATTGATGATGACAATGCTAACTAGAATATCTTGAGGGTTGGTAGCATATTCTATGATATTCATTCCTATTACCCATAGTCTTAGGATATGGGGAGTGTGTTCACATGAGGATCCATATTTCATTGAGATGTGTGAGAATCCCTATATAAATCTAACCTTGGGTTTCTTAACCATGGAGGTATGAAAGAATATTATTTTACATATCGATGATGGATTAGATTGATTTAATCATGTATGTTTTGATATAAATTTATATTCATTCCTTTTTTGTCAAAGATTATTATTTCTACCTAATTTGATAAAAAATCACTTTGAAACCAGTAATGTAATAGACATTGAATGTTTTTAAAATCATGATTTAATATGAAATATGAAAATATGCCCCTGAAACATTTAATTTAAGATTGAGCAATGTTGGTTATTTATTATATATTACTTAAAAAATAGTTAGTGAGATACTACTAGGGTTTCTTTTTCACTCCATAAATTTTCCTTCCAAATTTTGAAGATTTTATTATGCCACTTCCATTGAAATGGAAATCACACTCAGGGATGGAAGAAGTTTCAGATTATTGGAACCTTGGAATTTGCTGATGATTTGTGGATCATGCACTCCAATTATTTCATAGAGATTATAGGATTTTTTCTTAGTGGTTTTGTTTAATGAACTTGGGATGAATTATCATTTTTGTGACTTATAATGGTATATTGGGGGTATTTTCTATCTTGTGGAGTGTTTTTTATACTGAATATTTTCTTTTTTGTATCTACTATTTTTTATTCAATGCTTATTATTACGATAAAATCATTCCCTCTTAATTATTTTGATTCCCATGCACTAGTCTCCAACCCATGGGGATCGTTAATTACCTATGGGCCATTTCAAGGTTTATTCAACTACCGTTTAGGAAAATTATTTAGGTCTGTTCATGAAAACTTAGTGTCAAAGGTGTTGGTTTCCTTCCTCAATGTCGGTATGCAGTTTGGGATGTCTTGTTAGATAGAAGACAAGCCTTGTGGGACATTGGGGGTAGGTTATGAGTGAGTTTAAGGCTAGATCTCATCATAATATGGCTTAAGATACCATGAGATTTTAATAAAAAGTGTCTTTGAATATTTTTTATCTAATTATTGACATTTTTTTAAATCTTTGATCCATGTTTTGTGTTTCCCAGTTGAATTTTAAGTGATAGAACTGATGATCCCATGTCTCTTGATTGCCACTTCCTTTTTAACTATTGATGTTTTATATTACCAGCCCCAAAAGAACATGTTTGAGTAGACCTCAAGATGGATCTACTAATGAACCAGGGAAAACAACCCCTCTATTCAATCAAAATCTTATAGAGCATGTCATGTGTTTGGTCCAAGCTCTGTTCCAAGTTGTTACACCTATCTCGGTTTAGGATGAAGAGGTTATACCTTGGAGAGATGATAACAGAGATCACTCCCATGAGTTTATTCATCTAAATCACTATATTTATAAGGTACCAATAATCATCTAGAGGTAGAGGGTTGGTTGATGATGGTTGGGAAAATATTTGAGTTTTTGAAGATGTCAGATTTAGTTAAGGTGAAATACATCATATCCAAAATTGAAGGGCCTAACTGATTTTGGTGGAATTCTATATTTATGGATGGGAAGAATGTGGTCTTGGAGTGGAATGACATCATGTAAATTTTCATGTACCAATTCTATCTAGAATCGATGGTGTTGGCTATATCGATGGATTTCCTTAAACTACAATAATATGATCGGACAATAACCAATTATGCCAACTATTTTTTCAATCATATTCATTTTACACATGAGGTAGTATAAAATGAGAGGATAAACTATCATATGTTTGAGATGAGCCATTGATTAGATATCTAATATTAGGTTTTCTTGTTAAATATCACCTCTTATACTAACATTTTGGATAGATATTTGATGTTGGAACTTGAATTTGATGGTGAGTAAGGTTTTACAAGAGTTCCTCCTACTCCCAATGGTAGCTTGTGTGGTCCCTTTAAAGATAAGAGGAAGTGGGATGAGTTTTGTGGTTTAAATCATAGTGATGGATCTCTATAGTAGACATATTTTAAATCTTCTA
Organism: Viscum album; assembly: GCA_963277665.1. Classification (NCBI taxonomy): domain Eukaryota; kingdom Viridiplantae; phylum Streptophyta; class Magnoliopsida; order Santalales; family Viscaceae; genus Viscum; species Viscum album. The sequence continues at coordinate 1,480,890,460 of OY728136.1, forward strand.
TAAAATCTAGTAAAATACCACTAAATTATTTCCAGTGTGGAAAATTAAGGCACTCAATGCGATTATTCATAGAGGCACCAATGATCTATAGATCTTATAGACACACAGGTCACTTGTAGAGGTTTTTTCATGTGCTTACCACTCTATTTAGTGTCAATAGATTAATATTATCTATAATATTTCTACACAGTCAAATTATTCAAGGACAAAGGGATTCCAGCCACTAGCATCAGAAATAAAGTTTCTTCACATAGTGAAAGAGTATATAGGGGAAGCTCATGTGGGTCCTACGATAGTGAGTGGTACCATTACCATTAATTCTCTTTTAGTGACTAGTTTATTTGATATTGGTGACTCTAATTCCATTATATATACATGTGCTATTTAACTATTTAATCTTTCTATAGATATCATGCATTATTTTATGGATATTTCAACACATCTCAGGATGAAGATAGAGTGGGGTCTCAAATACCCCCTTATAATATCTCTTTATAATAAATAATGCTTGTTTGGGAATTTTTTTCTAGTTATGATACATATATATTTTATTATTGGGAAGGATTGGATGATTTCCTATAGGGATAATATTGACTATTATCGTCAGCGGGTCACCTTTACGGCCCCTGGTGAGTTGTGTCATGTCTTTTAGGGAGATTGGGACCCAAGGTTGAGTCATGCCAAAAATAATATTCCATAGTGGTTTAGGATGATATCTACATTTTCCTTTGAACCAGAGTGGTATTCTTCATGTGGTGATCTTTCTCTTATAGAAGATTAGTTTCTCTACGTGTTTCAATATTACTTTTCAGTTTTCCACCTGCGAGGGAGGGGGAGTTTCCTATCAGCTTGGTAATTTTTACCTAACCTATTTATATGCCCTCTTACCATATATAACTAGTTGAACTGAAGGATTTTAAGGAGCAGTTGTATGACTTGTTTTCCAATGGATTATTTCATCCTAGCTTGTCACCTTTGGTAGCACCCATGCCCATTTAAAAAAAAAGTTTATGGAACCCTTTGCCTTTTTGTCGACTATATAAATCTCAATTAGGTCATGGTCAACAAAAAGTATCCACTACCCCAAATTGATGACTTTTTTACCAAATAATTGGGGAAAAGTGGTTCTCAAAGATTGATCTTGGGCCTAGTTATCACCAACTTAGAATCAAGGAGTATGGTATCCCTAACACCACCTCTAGGAGTGGGTATGTCCATTATGAGTAACATATTATTCCATTTTGTTTGACCAATACTACTAGTGTGTTTATAGAATTGATAAAAAATATCTTCCATTAACACATCGATTCTTTTACAGTGGTGTTTTTGGATTACATCTTGGTTTAATCTAAAACCAAGTATGTCTATTATGTAATGCATGGGGTCTAGATTTTTTCTACATAATCATGTTGTGTGATCATGTCATAGATTATGGATCTCATTCTCTTCGGACTCCTGAGAAGAACTATCCCACACATGATCTTAAAATTATAGATTTGATTCATGATCTGAAGAGTTTTCTGCATTATCATTTCATTGAAAAGATTACCATATACTTGAATAATAAATTCATTAGTTATATATTCTCATAAAAAGTTGAATCTTTGACAGAGGGGTGGTTGGATTACCTGCAATACTTTTATTTCCAAATTTCCTAAACTTTTGGTAAGTAGAATTTCATTACTAGTTATTTTGTAGAAATTTTTTACCCTGGCTATGAAAAAAATACTCTGAGTAGTGGAATATAATGGATCTATTTTCTCATATGCATTTGGGAATTTAGGAAGATAAAACTGAGGTTGTTTTGTTGACTGTTCAGTTAAAAAACTCACTTATCAAGATGATTCTATAGGAAAAATATATTAAAGATGAGTTTTATTTCTTTATGGATTTTATATATATAATAGAGACCATTGGAGAGTGGTATCTATATTTTGGGGATATCCTTTACCTTGGGAACTGTTTTGTTGTTATGTTACCTATGAAGAAAGTTGTCATAGAGGATTGTCATAATTCCCGGTGGGCAGTGTGCCTTAGTACCATGAATATGTTTCATGATATGAGACAAACTTTATGGTGGCCAATTATGCAATAACACATTGGTAATTTTTTTTCTCGTTGTTGTACTTGTTGGAGGACTAAGGTTTTACATCAGAATCCTTCAAGTCTTCTTTATCCACTTCATGTGTTAAATTGGATGTTGGATGAGATATCAATGGAATTTTTGGTAGGATTTTCATGTACACCTAGAGTAAAGAAATTATTTTTTTCATTATTGACCAATTTACCAAATCAATTTGCTTTATTCCCATTCATGATATGAACATTGTTAAGAAATTGGGAAATCTATATGTGCCGGAGATAGTCAAGTTGCATAGACTTCCATCAAGAATGGTTTTCGAAAGGGACCACTTATTTAATTCTCATTTTCTATATTCATATAGGAGGTGATGAGATCCTAGTTAAATATTATCATTATGTACCATCCTTAGATAAATGGTCAAATGGAATGAGCTATACCGATTTTGGAGAACATTCCTCATGCTTGTGTCCTTGAATTTGTAGGATCTTGGCATTTCCACTTGGGGCTGGTTGTGTTTTTATAAAATAATATTTATCATTTTTTTCATTAAAATGGAACCATTTGAGGCCTTTTATGCCAAAAATGTAAATCTACTCTTTTCTAGATTTATATTGGTAAAGATTCCTTGGTTGGACTTATTTGGTCCCAAATATGACAATATAGATTTATTTTCTTTTATAAATAATGGAAATGAATAAAATCCATTATAAGTATTTTTTTGATAATAATCCACTCTATTTAGAGTTATCAATTGGAAACCTTGTGTTTTTAAGAGTTTCCCCTTGGTTGGGTCACCAACGGCATGGAAAACATGGAATGTGTTTAGTGAGATATGTGGGACCATTTGAGGTTTTTGATAATGTTAGAAAGGTGCCTTACCAATTGGATTTTCCACCTCATACAAAATTGATCCCAAACATGTTATATGTTTTAGAGCTCAGAAATTATTTCTTTGACCCATCTCATGTCTTGAGTTGGAAGGACTATGATGTGGAACTTGATTTATCCATGACCGAGTAGTTGGTTTAGATTTTTATTCTCAAATAATGGTTCTTTATTGAAATTATATACCCTTAGATTGGGTGTTATGGTAGAGTGGTTATGATTATCATGATATGTGATAGTGCAAGTCTTTGATGAGAATGAAGTGGCATCATCTCTTTATGATGGAGTCTTCTTAATTGGCTTTATAGGGGAAGAAAACATTTATGGTGGGAATATTTTAACATCTAATTACAATCTTTTAGGCATGAACCCTGTTTTATACTTGGTTTTCTTTATTTTCTCATTGATTCCTATTTGTTTCCATCTCATCTTGGTTATGATGGTGATTTCTTAGTCTTTCCATTTTTTGAGTTTTTATAGGTGTGTGGGAGATTGTTTGATTCTTGTTACAGTGGTCAAGAGGTGGTTAGGGATTTTAGCATGGGAGTGGGAAAACACAAAGAGCTGGAAAAGATACAAGAGGCCCATTGGCCATCAGTTTAGGGACACCAGCTAGCCAATGGGAGGGTGGAAGTTATTTAATCCTATATAAATAACAATGAATATCTAGTCGGACTTCTAGAATCCATAGTATTATTCCAGGCACCACTGGGTAGCCGATGGAGGCCCTCGGCTAGTCGGTGTCACTGATGAGGTCAGGTTTTGGTAGAGGTCTATCATATTTTTTATTGTGTTTAATCTCTGAATTAAATATAAATCACCTCCCTCAAACTTCATCTGACCCAAAACTCATTGGATACTCTCTAGAGACAAATTTTTCTCTACCAACCACTTTTCTTCTTGGATCAAAGTGTCGGTTGATGGATTGGATCTCTCATAGAACATGTAATCTCAATTTGATCATTGATTATTCTTTAATCCTCTCTCTACCACTTCAATAGTGGTTTATCCTCATGTAATTGAGGAATCTAGATCTTGAATTAGTGAATTGTGATTCTAGGATTCTATTTTGATCATTTTTCCCTCAACTATCCATTGGTGGATCCCATTTAGGTGTTGTTGATCCAAATTGAGGTAGGTGGTTTCATAAGGTATTCCATATCAATTGAATCATTTAAATATTATTTAATTTAAATTTATTTTCCAATTTATTTACAAATCGTGAATTGAGTCTCTTGATAATTTTTTTAATATGGCGTGGTGTTTTCTAGGAAATACCTTGATAGTTGTAAGAACCCATATCTTCTTTTCAGGAATGTTTTTATTTTCTGGTTGTCTTTGAGAAAATTGAGGAATTTTTGAAAAATTCAAGAGTATACGCCGTGTATTTATAAGTACAAGGCGTGTACTCGGTTTCCGTGAGTGACTGTGTACTGGCAGGGTAGCGGCCGAGTACATGTCCATGTGTGGTGACCTGGAGACCGCCTAAAACAGAGGCTGGAAAAGGCAAGTACATGCCGTGCACTTTTAAAGAACACACCGTGTAATTTCTTTTTTTTTTCATTAAATGGACCGGGGTACAGTCTGATGGAAAAAACAAACATCTTCTTGACCTATCTTGTCCAGGAGCGTCCGTACGACCACATATCTTCTCCTTTCTTCTTAAACCTCATCTCCTGATTTCTCCTCTTCCACATGATATCCTCATTCGAACGTCCAATGATTTTTTGTAGATCTACAACATTCTAAAGAGACTGAAGGCATGAGGTTCATGTATATTGATATCACGATGCTGAGGTAGGTGGTTTGTACCTTTCCATAGTTAGTCTTTGAGTTATATGTGCAAAACTTCCCAATACCCTCATTCAGGGTATTGCATGTTTATGGTTTTATCCCTTTTATTTTGCTGTTATTCCTTGTTTGATTGGATAGAAGTTAATTGTTTCAGAATAGTGCTATCTTTTCCAAGATATGGATGTTTTCCCATGTTTTCTTTTTTTTTGACCATTTGGTCTAGCCTTGCCTATTGGGTTACTGCTTGTTTTTCATGCCTATTATTATTGGGTAGAGTGATTATTATTTGACATCCTATGATATGTTGTAGTTGTTTTGCAAAGTAGTTCTTGAGGTTTACTTCGGCTGCTGATTATTATTTGTGCATGATTTCTTTACACAGGGCTACGTGAACCTGGTGTAGTGAGACCACCAGGGAAATTGACGTTGAGGGAATTCCTAGAGTGTCTGTTTTAATTATCACACTCAGAGACCATAGGGGGAATTTACAATGATTTCCCCCTAAAAGTGTCTATAGTTATGTTACAAGGCCATAGGTGGAATTGATGTTGAGTGCTTCCTCGGAGTTCCTATAGGTTACCGTTAAAAGCCTATATGGGGAATTAAAGGTGAGTGCTTCCTGATAGGGTCTTTGATCCCACATGACTAAAAGGGGAATTGACGACAAGTGCTTCTTCAGATAGTATTTGCTATATCTTCTATTGTATTGTGAACCAGAGGGGTTATGTAGTGAGAACTACCCATAGGGTTGCTTGTATTTGTTTTTGGTTGATTAAATACTTAAAATTAAATGTTTATAAATGAAACTGTAGGACTTTTTACTTTTGACTACTTTTGTGTTCACTGCTTCTTTTTTCTTATTGCCTATTATATATATTCACTAACTGTTAGGCACAGATCTTTGGGTGTTTACCTAGTGCAATTAGTCTCACACCCTATTTGGTTCATGCTTTTGGGCCCAAACAGATTATATTGCTGCAGGTATAGATAAGGGAAAATGACCTTCTACTTCTGGTACTTGATTGTTGTAGAGCTGGGGAGCATGCGACCAAGCTGAGGCTTGGGATGTTGTGGAGCAGTTTACTTGCTTTTCTTTTGTACTTTGGTTTAGTATTGTATTCCAACATTGTGATTTTTTGGATAACTTCCTAAGAATATAAATTATGCATCATTTATTTATATATATATATATATGTGTGTGTGTGTCTGTGTGTGTGTGTGGTGCAATTGTTTATTACTTCCACTGTTTACTTATTCATGTTTTACTGCTTCCTCTTTTTCTATCTGTTTTACTTATTCTATGTTACTCTGCCAATGAGGGAATAGTTTCCCCACTATCACACCCAAGGCCCTCACTACTAGTCAGTGACCTCTGGCGTTTGGGGAAATGCACTTGAGGCCATGTGACTAACCTGGTACGGGGCACCTCTGGGTGGCTCCCGAAACCGGGATGTTACAATGTGGTATCAGAGGAATTATTTTCTTCTTGAATTACTATTTGGAGCCTATAGCAAGGGATTTGAGGAAAATAGGTACTTGTTTATAAGTTGCTCCTGAGAGTAGCTAACCCATGTACAAGGAAAATCCAATTTACCTCATTATTTCAATTTGTCTGGTTTTTCAATTTTACAGTTGTTTTCATTTCACCATTGGGTGATTCACATGTTTTGTACTATTATTATTGATATTATTAAGGTTCTATTTCTGTTGTAACCCGGTGAGATGAGGGTATTCCATCTCTTGAAAAATATAGGCACTTGCTAGAGATCATAGGTCATGCATTCTTGGCATTCCATTTAGGGTGCATTAGCAATTGCATGATGTTGTGATAGAAGTTGTGTTTGATATGCATGATGTTGTGATAGATTCCCTGATAAGAATACCTGCTATTTGATAGGGCATTGAAATGTGTAAAGATTTAGTTTGAATGAAATCCAAACTTTGGTTCTTGAGGTGTTACAGGCCCTCATGGACTAGAATTTAGTGGATCATTGCTCTGTTGTGTTTTTATATAACATGTATAAGATGCCAAGATTTTATTCATGGGGAGTATGGGACCTCATGGATCAGAATTTGGCACCTTAATGTTCATTTCAATGTTTTTGGGTTCCAGAGTAGTTTCTGAGGCTTACTGTTCAGAAAAATACATAATACACGGCGTGTAATGATGAATACATGCCATGTGTCCTCTTATTCAGGAAGGAACTATTTTTATTAAGTACACATCGTGTACTGTATGTACATGACATGTATTCTCTAACCATTTCATTGGCTGTTTGGGCAGAGACACAGGGTTGGAAAATCTTTGGTGAGACACATTGTGTACCGGATGTACACATCGTGTTGTGTAGACCATGTGTCCACCCCTGTGACTAACGACACAGATGGATAAAACTTAGGTTATGCACGTTGTGAAGTATAACCCTTGTATCTGACCGTGTAATGAACAACATGAGGTAGTGGAATCCTTCTAGTACACGCTATGTCTATCATAAACACGCCGTGTAGAGTCATCCATGTAACCAGCCATGTAACTAACAACACGGGTTAGTGAAGTTCGTCTAGTACACGTCGTGTCTGGAACTAACACACAGTGTAGACTTGTTTTAGGAGAACCATGTGTTTTAGCCATGTAAAATAACTCATGTCGGGGAAGAGGATTCAAGTACACGCTGTGTGTATGGGGTGTTACATGTCCTGGGTTGACAAAAGTACACGCCCATTTGGAGGCTTAAGGGAACACGCCGTGTAGTGGATATACACGTCGTGTATCCATGTTTTGAATTACTAGAATTATTCCTTTCTCCAGTTCCCTTCATACGCATCTAAGTTTCGGTCCTTGATAATATTGATCTATGGTGTGTGCTTAACCTTACAGAGTCATCCCACCGAGATGTCCTCTAGTTTTACGCCAGTTGCAGGGCAGTGATTGAACACCAGACATGGTAGATCAGGGACCACGAGTAGATCCTCCAGTCATGCCCATCTTGGCACCAGCCATTATCCCATATGTAGGTGTTGATGCACAGTTCCGAGAGGGATTTATGAGGATGATCTAGACCTTTCAGGGAGCACTGCATCCTACCCCTTCTATGGTAGAGTTGACTAAGGTTTTTCAATAGTAGTATCTTCCCACTTTCCTAGGGGATGGAGGACCCCAGGCTACAGAGTCATGGATAGAATCCATGTTGACGATCATCAAGCATCCGGAAACACCTCCGGAGTGGAGGGTCAAATTCGCTACGTATGTGATTTGGGATTCCTCCAATATATTGTGGGATTTGATTTCATAGGTGGGATGCCAGTAGGTTATGGCTTGGGAGGAGTTTCAGTATACCTTCTATGAATTTTTCTACTCGGAGACTTTGAGGGACAATCGAGCTCGAGAGTTCATGAGTTTGGAGCAGGGTACTCTTTTAGTTATGGAGTATTCTTCTCACTTCATAGAGTTGTAACGCTTTACACCTTTTCTAGGAGGTGATGAGTTATTCCTGGAAAGGAAGTATGAGGATGGTCTTTGGCATGACATTTTGGATCAGGTGAACATCTTCAGGTTGAATTCCACCACTTCTATAGTCAACTAGGTGTTGATCACGGAGCGCAACCTGAGGTATTCTAGAGATATGAGCTAGGCTGGTTCACAATCCAGAGTTAGTGATTCTCCAGTTGATAGCAGGAAGCACCATAGGGAGGCTACATGTGTAGATCTGAGTAGGCAGGATGCACCTTCAGGTAGCCAGGTGGTATGCTACCAGTGTGGAAGATTCGGGCATACCAGGCCACTTTTCCCGAGAGACACAATGGAGTGCCGATCTTGCGGCAAGATGGGTCATCTTCAGTGCTTCTGTCAGATCTTCTCACATGCAGCTGGTGACAGGGGTTCTTCTATGACTCTGCATTTAGGAGAAGCACCACCATTTTCTCATCAGTCAAGGAACTAGAGTTATTCTGGACATTCAGGACAAGGTGGAGGCTGTGGTTGGGGTATCCAATCACTATGATTTTAGTAAAATCAGGGTGGATCAGCTCAGGGTGGTCAATAAGGGTCGTAAGGTCACGGTGCATGTCAGACATTTGCGGTGGAGCAGACCCAGAAGAAGCAGGATCCTAGACCCTCTACAGTTCAAGGTATGATCCTATTTTCCTTAGTTTTAGCTTATACAGTTTTTGATACATGGGATTCCCATAACTTTATATTTTTTGCTGTTGTGGAGAGACTTGGTCTCTGTATCTTTTCTTCTACTGATGTATTGATGCTAGAAACTCTGTTTGGAATTCGAATGACTAGTGTACATCAGAAAAAGGAGTTCCCTCTTGAGGTTGGTGGGTGTCACTTCTTTTGGGACCTCTATGTCTTGGAGATGACTGGTTATGATTTCATTCTCAGAATGGATTGGTTGGTTCCCTTCCTAACTGTTGTCGATTACTATCATGATATGGTGAGTTTCACATTGGAAGAGGGAAGATCGTTTATTTATAAGGGTGAATGGGATGTTCATGTGAGTAGAGTAGGACCTGAGCATCATGGGTTAGGAGGAGTTACAACCCAGATTGCTAGTCTATATCTAGATTACCAGGGGACCTCACCGACATGCTTTCCTCTAGTTGTGGATCATTTCATATATGTCTTTACAGATGACTTTTTGGTTTTTCCTCCAGAGCGTGTGGTAGAATTTTCTATTGAGATCATGCCAGGAGCAGCACCGGTGTCCATTCCTCCTTATTGGATGGCTGTACCAGAGTTGCAAGAGATCAAGAAGCAGTTGGAGGAGTTGCAGGAAAATGGTTTAATCCAACCCAGTACTTCTCCATGGGGTTCGCCTATCCTATGTACGAAGAAGGTGGATGGTACCCACAGAATTTGTGTGGATTATCGGAAGCTGAACCAGTTGACAGTCATGAACTGATATCCATTGACATGGATTGATGGTCTCTTTGATCAGCTTCGAGGAGCCCGGGTGTTTTTGAATATTGAATTGAGTTGTGGTTACCATTAGTTGCACGTTAGACCTTCAAATGCACCTCTTATATTCTTTTAGAGCTGGTGTGATCTATACGAGTATGTGGTTATGTTTTCTGGTCTCAAGAACATGCCTATAGTTTTCATGGCATTGATTGACTGAGTGTTCCATCAATACTTGTATTCTTCCGTGGTAGTCTTCATAAAGGATATCATGGTGTACTCTCAAAATCAACATGACCATGCCACACATCTGAAGATCATTTTGAGTGCATTGAGAGAGCATTTGTTATATGCTATGATCTCAAAATCCCACTTTTGGATGAACCAAATTCACTTCTTGGGTCCTGTTATCTCAGAGACAATAGTATCAAAAGACCTAGAGAATGTGAGACGAGTAGTTTCCTGGGAGCAGCTGAAGAATTTATTTGAGGTTAGAAGTATTCTAGGGATGGATGGTTGCTACAAGTATTTTATACAGGACCTTTCATGCTTAGTATCACCACTGGAGGGCCTAATTGATAAGGGTGTGAAGTACTTCTGGTCAGATTCTTTCGAGTCAGCCTTTTAGGAGCTAAAAGGGAGGTTGACATGAGCAATGATACTAGTATTTCTAGATCCAAGCAATATCTATACTGTATACTGTGATGCATCAGGTATTGGGCTGGGAGTAGTGCTTTTGCAGGGAGAAGGATTCATTGCATACGAGTCTCAGCATTTGAGGCCACATGAGAGGAACTACCCGACACACAATCTCGAGATGGCTATAGTTGTTCATGCTTTACACTATTGGAGAAATTATCTTCTAGGAGAGCATTTTGTGGTTTTAACTAACCACAAGAGTTTCAAGTATATCTTTACTCAGCGCGATCTCAATTTGAGACATTGAAGGTGGTTTGAGTACCTTCAGTCCTTTGACTTTGAGCTTTCCTATAGGCCTGGGAAAGGAAATGTTGTGGCTGATGCATTGAGTAGGAGGACTCAGATACAGGTAGTTCAAGAGGCCGATAGTGAGTGGTAGCTTATGGATTTATTATCTAAGATGCATTTGGAGGTGCATGATAGTTAGGGGAAGACGTTTCTTTCTTCTGTGGTTGTTACCTCTACTCTACTTGATCAAGTGAGAATGAGGCAGCTATCAGATTCTGAAGTCCTAGTCCTATAGAAGAGTGTTCTAGGAGAGGACCCTCTTCCTGTATGGACAGTAGGAGAGGATGAGATATTGTGTTTTTAGGGACATGTGTGGGTTCCAGCAGACATATGTAAGGAGCTGATGTGAGACTTTCGTTCCTCAGTTCTGGCAGTTCATCCTAGTGTCACCAAGATGTATCAAGATCTGCACCATCAGTATTAGTGGGCAGGTATAAAGGGAGATGTTTTTGGTTTTTTCATGAGGTGTTCCATCTGTCAATAGGTGAAGGTGGAGCATCAGAGACTATTACGGGTTTTACAGCAGTTACCCCATTCCCAAGTGGAAGTAGAATGATGTCGCAATGGATTTCATGATAGGTTTTCTGAGGTCTCCTTGAGGGAATGATGCAGTATGAGTTTTCGTTGACAGACTCACAAAGGTTGCCCACTTCTTGTCGATTAAGGATACCTTCAGTGTTGATGAGTTGGGAAGGCTGTACATTTGAGAGATTGTACATTTACATGGAGTTCTGCACTCCATTGTTTCAGATAGGGATGCATGTTTTACTTCTCGAGTCTATCAGGGACTTTAGAGGGCTTTGGGTATATAGGTACTTCTGAGTACAACTTACGATCCCTAGACAGATGGCCAGTCTGAGCATACGATTATGGTGCTTGAGGACATGCTTCAGGCATGCATCCTAGATTTTGAAGGTTCATGGTAGAAGCACATACCTCTTGTGTATTCTTCCCACAATAATAGTTTTCAACTAACCATTCATATGGAACCTTATGAGGCTTTGTATGGTAGGGCATGCCGATCACCCTTATGCTGGATGGAGGCAGGAGAGGTAGCTATGCTGGGACTCTAACTTGTCTAGGAGACCACAAAGTAGATAGAGTTGATTCGGAAGAGGATGGCTATAGAAAAATCATGATAGAAGTATTATGTGGATCGATGGAGATGAACTCTAGAGTTCATGGTCAGAGATCAGGTTTTCCTGTGCGTCACACCGAGGTTGGGACACAGGAGGATAAGGAGATAGGGTAATCTTTCAATGAGATTCGTCGGTCCATTTGAGGTGTTGGGGAGAGTTGGGTAGTTGCCTATCAATTGCAGTTACCTCAGAGGTACCAGGATATGCATGACAACTTCCACATTTCTCAGCATCGACGTTACTTCTTAGACCCGTCTCATATTTTCCAACCTGAGGAGGTTGAGCTTGTGGTGGACATATCTTTCAAAGGAATACTATCTAGATTGTTGATCAAATTATGAAGTTTCTCCATGGACAATATGTTCCTCTGATAAGAGTGCTATGGTAGCACGGGTGAGTATAGGAAGAGACCTGGGAGAGGGTTGCTGATGTACAATCGCAGTGGTCGGAGCTGTTCGAGGTTTATTCTTCTACACCGTCTTACTAGAGAAATTCGGGGACAAATTTCTTTATGGGGGGACGTTTCTAAGAACCTGAATCTTTTTTTCATTTATGTTTTTCTTTTATGGTTGTCTTTGAGGAAAAAGAGGAGTTTCTAAAAAATTCAGAAGTATACACCATGTATTTATAAGTACATGCCGTTTACTTAGTTGCTGTGAGTGATCATGTACTGGTCAGGTAGCCACCGAGTATATGGTCATGTGTGGTGACCTAGAGATCACCTAAAGCGGAGGCCGGAAAAGGCAAGTACACGCCGTGTACTTTTAAAGAACATGTCGTGTACTTTCTTTATTTCATTAAATGGACTGGGGTTGCATCTAACGGACATTACACACTTCTTCTCAACCTATCTCATCAAGGAACATCTATACGACTGCGAATCTTCTCCTAGCCATTGACTCGCCGTCCGTTCTCCGAATCAACCGTTGTCGATTGCGTTGCAATCACATCAGTGAGTTCTTTTTTCTTCTTAAACTTCATCTCCTGATTTCTCCTCCTCTGTAAGATATCCTCAGTTGAACATATTAAGAGTTTTTTGTAGATCTAATACATTCTAGGGAGATTCAAGGCCTAAGGTTCACATATTTTGATCTCACAACGCCGAGGTAGATTGTTTGTGTCTTTCTGTAGCTATTCTTGGAGTTATACATGCAAAAGTTCCCAATACCCTCCTTCAAGGTGTTGTGTGTTTATGGTTTTTTCCCTTTTACTTTCCTATTATGACTTGTTTGATTGGATAGAGGTTAATTATTTGAGAATAGTTATATCTTTTCCAAGCTATGGATGTTTTACCCATATTTTCTTATATTTGACAATTTGGTCTCGCCTTGCCTATTAAGCTGCAGATTTATTTCCATTCCTAGTATTGTTGTGTGGAGTGATTATTATTTGAAAAGCTATGATATGCTATAGTTGTTTAGCCAAGTAGTTTTTGAGGTTTACTTTCACTAATGATTATCGTTTGTGCATGATTACTATCATCGACTGTGGGAACCTGGTGTAGTGAGACCATAGTTGAAATTGACATTGAGGGCTTTCTCTGAGTGTCTGTTTTAATTATCACACTGTGAGACCATAGGGGGGATTGATGTTGAGTGCTCCCTCAGAGTATATATAGTAAATTTACGATTCCATAAGAGTAATTGACGTTGAGTTCTTCCTTAGAGTGCCTATAGGTAAATTTTAAAATACTATAGTGGGAATTGATGACGTGTGATTTCTCAGAGAGTCTATGATCACACATGACTAAAGGGGGAATTGATGGTGATTTATTCCTCCGAGAGTCTTTTCTATATATTCTCTTGTATTGTGAACCAGAGGGGTTAGGCTGTGATAACTACCCATAAGTTTTCTTTTATTTGTTTTTGGTTGATTAAATACTTAAAAGTAAAGGTTTGTAAATGAAACTGTAGTACTATTTACTTTTAATTACTTTTGTGTTCACTGCTTCTTTTTGTTTATTGGCTGCCATATATATTCACTAACTATTAGATATAGATATTAGGGTGGTTACCTACTGGGATTAGTCTCACACCCTATTTGGGTCATGATTTTGGTCCCAAATAGATTATATGGTTCTAGGTACAGATAAGGTAAAACTCCCTTCTACTTCAGGTACTTGATTGGTGTGGAACATGGGAGCATGGTACCAAGCTGAGGCTTGCGATGTTGTGGAGCTGTTTACTTTCTTTTCTTTTATACTTTAGTTTAGTACTGTATTCTAGAATTTTGATTTGTTTGGATGCTTTCCAAGGAATATGTATCATGCATCATTTATATATATAGTTTTGCTCCAGTTGTTTATTACTTTCGTTGATTACTTGTTGCATGTTTTACTTCTTCAACTATTGCTATCAGTTTTACATTGGCTGTGTTACTCTGCCAATGAGGGTATAGTTTCCCCACTATCACACTCAAGGCCCTTACTACTAGTCAACAGCCTCTAGCGTTCGGGGAAATGAGCTTGAGGCCATGTGACCAACCGGGTACGGGGAACCTCTGGGCGGCTCCCAGAACATGGATGTTACAATAGTGGATTTTGAAAATTAAGTGTTGAATTTGTAAAACTGATTTTGATTTAAAATTTATTATTTAAAGCATGATTTTGATGAGCTGAAAAATATTGAAATGTTTTATGATTTGAAATTAATAATTTTTAATTAAATTCATTTGTTTTTAATGAAAAACCATTTGATGTTGGTTTTTGAAATGAATGGCATGTTTTAGAAACTTGAACAAGTGTAAAATTGAAATGATTATTTGAAATGATGAAGATTAATTAATTTGTATCATATCCCAATAATTTTTTTTAATTTTCATTGAAGCACATGGGGGGATTGGGTATTTGGGGGGTATAATACAAGCTAAGAATGTATTAGATCTGCTTGTAAGTGGACTGATGATGGAAACACTAACTAAACTACATTGAGGGTAGGGAGTTTATTCTTAAGGATTCTCTCTCATCCACCTTAGGTGGAAGATTTAAGGAGTGTGTGAGCACCAAGAGCCTAATTTCATTAAAATTTTTGATAATCTATATAGAAATTTAAATATGAGTCTCTTAACCATGGTGAAATGAATGAAAAAGATTTTACATGATGATAATTGATTGGAATGATTTAATCATATATGTTTTGATATAAATTCTTATTCATGGCTATTTTGACCAAGATACTTATATATGTCTAATTTAATAGAAATTAAATTCGAAACTTGTTTTATAATAGCCATTGAAATGTTTTTAAAATAATGATTTAATATGAAATGTGAAAAAATTAGCATTTCATGTTTATTTAAAATTGAGGAAAGTAGTTTTATTTGTTATATTTCTTATGAAATGTTTGGTGAGATCCTACTGGGATTTTTTAAACATAGACTACCTTTTTCTATTGACAATTTATATATTTTATTATGCCAGGTCAAAAAAGGGAAATAACCACTTGGGTTTGGTGGATATTCCGGATTAGTGGGAGCTTGGGAGTTGGTGGTGATCAGTGGGTCTTGTGATCCAATTGTTGCACGAAGTTTATTAATGATTTCCTGATGGTTTTATTTATTGACCATGGGTTGACTTACCATTTTTGAGACATGTAACTGTATACTTATAGAATTTTCCCTCCTGTAGAGTATTTAGAATTAAAAATATTTTCTATTTTGTATCTATTTCTTTGTCTTTATGTGTTTTTCTTATGGATAAATCATTCCTTATTGATTCTTTTGGTTCCCAAGAACTATTCTATGGCCCATGGGGATTTGGAACACCCTTATAGTCTTGAAAGGATTAATTTGGGTACTATTTAGGTAGGTGTTTTGGGTCATTTTGTTGCACTAAATTTAATGAATTACCTATAAGTTATTGAAATTCCCTTCATCTGAGATCCTCATTCAATATAATGTTCTTTAAACCCCAAAACACTAAGTCATATTAACATCCTGAATTACTAACAACAATAACCATTGCCTCCTAACTTGTCGATAGTCATGAAAGAAAAAGAAACACCCGTCTATCTTATATAAATTTTATTTTAACCAAATAATGATAGATATTGATGATGTGGAAATCATAAACATGGTCTAATGATGACCTTCCTTCCAAAAAACTAAAACTAAGGAACCTCTACATAATGGAAGATTTATTCAATGTTTTGGGTTTTTCATACATGTCAGACAGTACCTTTATCTGCTCAGCTGTAGTATTATTTTCAAAAATGGAAAAGGGAACATTATTTTGAAAATAAATATTGATCAATCCAAGTTCCTTATAATCTATAAAATACTATACCACTTTATCCATATTATATCGGTTTATTATAGTCATAAGAACTTATAGGTCCTTTTGGATGAGATATTCTTCCATCAACATCCTCCATAAGTCGTACTTTGTTTCGTTAACTTATCAACACAGACAATAAAATTATCTGATTTCATCCGCTTCGAAAACAATAAACTCCCACAAAAATAAAAATAACAACAAGGTAAGAATGATGATACTGGGGTATTTAGTGAGTGTACCTGAGTCTTCAACCAGAGTTCTGATACCACTTGTTGGGGAATAGAATTGTGAAACTACGAGTCCTCCAAAAGTTACTTCATCATATTTGGATTCATTAATCCACTATAACTTCAAGAAATGGATTCCTCACATAGAGGAACACATCCTCCACTGATCTTAGTGTATTGAAACATAAGTAGATTTATATCACCCTAAATCACCACACTACGTCTACCAATAAATTCACAAATGAAAAAGCATACAATTAAGAGAAAAGCATCAATGTAAAAAGTTAATTTGAATTTATGTGGTCTTGAAATTATGTTCTACATCCATGAGATAATAGTTTTGCATTTATTTTTTATTTATCCTAAATATACAATAGTTTAAAATCACAATGACCTTTTCATTACCTATATCACTAAAAATCAAGTTTCTCATAATTTCGCATAGATTGTGTAGATGGTCCCACCACTCTCTTGTAGAAATTTATTGCAGTGTATTGATAACACCAACCCTAGTCTTTCTTGGTGGTATTTATACTGGAATAATATTATTATCGATCCCCTAGGATATTCCTCTGATTGACTGCTAACTGTAAATTGAAGAAAGTGCTAACCCTTTCCATCTAATTGATCTGCTCACATAGTCTCTTACACATAACTAACCAGTCTACACATCACTAGGTGAAGTTATAAAACTTTCAAATAACCTACCACTACAAGGATTTTACTTTGGTTGTATCTTTATATCCAATGTCATGTATCTTATGGTAAATGAACCATATGGTAATATAATCATAAATTTAAGATGTCTTCCCAAATCCTAACAGAGAAGAAATATATATAGGTTTTAACTATCCTTAAGTATTTGGTACCAACTGATGGTAGATATGTATAAT
Source organism: Viscum album (assembly GCA_963277665.1). Taxonomy (NCBI): domain Eukaryota; kingdom Viridiplantae; phylum Streptophyta; class Magnoliopsida; order Santalales; family Viscaceae; genus Viscum; species Viscum album. The sequence goes on from OY728136.1 coordinate 1,480,907,644, forward strand.
TATTTTGACATATAATTCAAATTAAGGAGTTCATTAGGTGGGATAAGACTTTATAGGAGTTTATTTCCAATTTATAGCCTTATGGGACATGGGAGCTAATTTTATTACAATAAAGAAATAATGTATTCTAGAACAAATGGGTATATTAAGGCATGGAAGAACATAATGATATAAATTATTTTTATTAATACTAAATAAACTCTCCATTTTAGTTATTTTTATTGTTTTGATCTGTTTTTAATATATTAAGAGGTGGAGGTTGGTTTTAGAATGTTTTAGGGGTTTTTAGAGGTTTTTAAAGGTTATTGAAGGGTAAAAGGTAGATGCAGGACTAGGAGAAATAGATCAAAATACCTAGGTGACCATGCATGGATAAATGTGAGACTCTAAATAGGTGCATGAATGGAATATGGTTTAGGTAAACCATTCAATAACCATGTGACCCTAGTAAATTTTCAGACAATTTGGTTCACACAGTTGGTCTATGGTTTTCCAAACAGTGTTTCCAAAAAATATATGACATTAATAATTTATGGAAAAAAATACTTTTCCCCAATACTCCCCCCAGAAAAACTCCAATTCCTCTCCTCATTTCAAGGGATCTCGATCTCTATGGTTTACTTAGATGATTTTGGTGATTCTCTTCGTTTTGGTGCTCCCTATCTCCGAATCATGGAGTGTTTTTCCTAGGGATCGAAGGAAATAATTTTATATATCTTTATACTCTTATCTATTCTTATTTTTGTTAGGTATAAAACCTATTTTGGAGTTTTCATTCCCTTATCTCCTGGTTAGGTATGTCTTTATGGTACTTTTTTTAAACCATCGTAATATGGTTGTAAGAGCCCGAATCTATGAGGGTGTGGTGTAGTTTCATATCAATGAACTTGTTTAATATAGGTGAATTTTCATCACTCTATTAATACTAATTGAATATAGGTTTACTTTTTAAAATATTAATGCTTATACTTATTTTTGTTAAATGTTTTTGATAAATATTAATGAAGTATTCTATTTGTGTAAAATGGTATTTGGATAAAGTTTGTGGGTGATGCCCACAACATATTTGATTAAATGACTTGTTATTGAATTGGTTTTAAAATTATGGTATTAAAATGACATAATATTAACTTTCATTTAAAGATATTATGATTTATTGTTTTCACTCGTTGTATTGATAAAATGTGCATTTTATAAGAAATTTTGAAATAAAATAAATGTGGCATAATGATGACCTGACATTGGTTTGATTTTTCTTGTCTTCAAGATTTATGTAGATGGGGACTTGTTGGTTTGGAATTGGAAAATTATTTTATTTAGGAGGGGATGTGTATTTTACTATAACATAATGACTTTGGTCAGGGGTGATTAGGTTTGATTCAAAAATTTTGGCTCTTCAGAGGACCCATTGGATGGGTGATGCATTAGGTGGGTATCATGGCTTCCAAAGGTGAGGGATTGGTATATTTAAAGGGAGATTCAACTCATGAAATAGGTTTTTGAGTTGTATTGTCAGTTTATTTGTGATAATTATGGGTAAAAAGTGAGTATTTTTAGTGAGTTAGTTATGTATCTTATATTATCTGTGTTTACATGTATTAAGCTTATATATATTTTATATAAAAATATGGCATAATTTATTCTTATTTAAGTGGAGTGTTTGAGAATTTATTTGAGGATTTTCTATTGGGTTTGTATACTCACCTCCACCATATGAATCTTGGTGAATATGTAGATAGTGTTTGATATGATGAAGGTAAGGGGAATACCACTTACTTCACTAGTGATATGTCTCAATGCTAACGTTTTAGTGATGGATTTGGGAGCTTAGAGGAGATGTCATGTAGATCTTGGGAGAGTGTCATGTTTCTTACCCTGTATTATTGTTGAGTTTTTTGATCATGTGGTCTTACTTGGGGATGTCATTAGTTATTATCATAGTTGTTTAATTTTTATGTTATGTTATTGAATGTTTTATTTTTTTATCATTAACTATATTTAAATTTTCTTGGAGTTCTTTGACTACATTTTATATCATATTTAATAGTAAATAATGCCCAAATGATATTGTTAAAACATATATATTTATTATCAACCTTAGGTGTTTGGGGGATACACCTAAGGAAAGTGAAATTATGATCATGGTACCAGTGTTTTGTTAAATTTAAATTTAATATATAATAAATACATGTGTTTTTCAATATATATAGAAATTTGAATTCTATTTTTCAATAAACAACATATTATATGTTCACTTTTATATATGAAAAATATTGAAATAATATTTTATTAAAACTAGTATCCACTACCCAGGAATTTTTACGGAATGTAATAACTTGTAAAAAAATTAAAAATAACTTTTTTTATAAAAAAATATAGGTAGATATAACTTAGAAGGATGAAAAAATGCAAAAAAGAATATTATATAAAGAAAATATAACAAATTGCATTGAGTTTATATTACATATAAAGGGGTTTTACTATAAATAGGAAAATATTGTTTGGGAAAACACATGAACATATAACATTTCATTTAGTTATTCTCTTCAATATTTTTTTCTCCATAAAGTTTTCTGAAGTTAACTATTTTGTTAATAAATCATAAAAGATTATATACAAATGCATCTAAATTTGTATTATTGATTGATTTTATAATTAAAATATAGATTTTCTATATAACGAAATTGTAAAAATGAAATTTTGGATATAGTAATTATAAATATATCAAAACTAAAGGAACTAAAGAAATGGTATGTTATAGATTAATTTATTCAAAAATAATAATTCTAAATGTTTTTAAAAAATTTTAATGTAATTTCAAACAATGTATGCATATTATATGCATATAGGTGTATGTATGTTTGGTATTTTTTAAACATTATGATTTTATGAATACATTTAAGTATATATTTGTTTTATTAACAATGTGATTGTATGCAGAATGAATGCATATAGTTTTATACTGCATGTAGTTTTCTAAATAATTTTCATCTATGTTTTTATATGTAGGTAAATTCAAACAATGTATGCATAATATATGTACATAGGTGTGTAATTACAAAAAATGTATGTATACTATATGCATACAGTGTACAATTGATGCATACTATTTTCAATTTATCAATTTGTAAGATACATTAGAGGAATACTAAACTACATACATAAGGTTTGCATATTGTAATTATGTACAATATGATTCTATAAGAGGCATGGGAATATAAAATTGCATACTACATACAATATAATTTATGTGTATTGGTGTATGTAATTTATAAAAATATATACATACCATATGCACATAGGTATTTATGATAAAAAAAGTTTGCATACTTTACATATATTGCATACACTTATACACATACAATATACAATGTATACATACTATAATTGCATACAGTATGAATCTGATAGAGGAATGGGAGTATGGAATTGGATACTGTGTATAATATATTTTATGTGTGTTGGTATATGTAATTTCAAACAATGTATGCATATTGTATGCATAAGTTATATATAATTTAAAACAATGTAACCATTGTTTAAGGGAAAGGAGTATCAAAAATTTAGTGATGGTATTTTCAGAACCATTGCTTAAGGGAAATGAATATCAAATGATAGTACATGAATTGTGTATATAATATAAAGGTTAATTATATAGTATAGAACAAAGTTGTGTACCATTGAATAAACTGAAACCAATGATATGTAGATGAAGTCACTTAACTAGGAATTTTCATCTGAACCTTCCCTAGTAAGAACTAAAATTTATCATCAAAATCATTTCCAATTTTTTAAATGGATAACTCTAAACTGGAAAAATAGAATTTCATCAAAACTAATGATAATGTAATATATCCAGTAATATTTAAGGGGGTTATTTTCAAGAATGTAGACCCAAGTCTATAGATTTCTCTAAAAAGACCGAAATTCACTAGCCATTGAGCTAGATATTTTGATATTATATTGGGTGATATTTGGATATGGAAATAGATTTGAATCTTCCTAATAAAAGAAATAAAACATATCAAATGAATAATTTTAATTCAATGGTATAAAGAAAAATCTATTAGCCTTTATTTCATTGAAAGATCCCAAATATAACGAACAAATGATTTCAGTAAGGAAAAGAATATTTCTAAATAGAAAAAACACAATTATAATTACAGTAGTAAAATTAATCAAACATAGAGCCAAATTCTGTGGATGTAAGCATAATTAGTGTCAATAAATGTAGAATAGTGGAAGGGGGATTCAAGAAATATTTATCACCAACAAAATTGTTACAAAATCACATATACAAATAGTGAAAACATGCGTACACAAAAATATACAAAACATGTGATTTTATTTAGGCATAATCCCTACAACTTAAAAAATTTATAATTGTAAATTTAAAATGTCATGAATCTATAGAGAATTGACATGTCATTCAATGAAAAAAAAATTCATAGATACATTAATAAAGAACTAACATGTAAAATAAATTATGCTTGATTATGAGTAAAAAGATAATATAATAATGTAGGATGAAAATTTCTAGTACAAAAATTAAATATATATCCCATCATTCATTAATTTCATCTAATTGATAGATTCACCAAGTAACAATAAATTAATATTCTTTCCCCAATAGTTTTTAAAAATTAAATTTATAAAAAATAGTAAATTGAAATAAAATATAAAATTCATCTATGCATTAAACATCAATAAACTATTTATTTAGAATGGATTTACAAAAAAATGTCATGGTTGAGATGACTAGTAAGAAGAAGGGAACTATGGAAACATAGAGAGCCTATAAAAATAAGTAACAATGGTGGTTGGAATCATAAATTCAGTATTCATGGTTTTTTCATATAAAAAAACCAAAATTCAGTATCTTAAGAATACATAGTAAGAAAAAATTCAATGTGGTAAAATTTTGGAGAATTTTTTTTTGAAAATAAATAGCATAAGATAAAGAAATTAATGAATATATGATGAGGAAAGTGGGATTAAATAAATTTTCATAATGAATTATTAGTAATAAAATGATAGAGTATGTAATACCCAATTCTCATTTTGAGGTATATACCCTTCAAATTTTTTAAAAAACCCATTTTTTTTGTATTTTAAGAATCTTCCATGGGGGTTTGGGGGTCATGGGGGTGTGTGGGAGGCATGGAAGGAGGTATAACCATAAAGCCTTTGGGATGTAGTGCCATTGGCAAGCCTATGGTCTTCCTGTAGAGCGGGATTGTCATTGGGGCCCCACAAGTTGTCTAATGAGTCCCATTGGCCATCCATTGGGTTCTAAAATGGTTTTTACGTATCAAAAGGATATTTTACCCCTTTAACCATTTCCTTATTAACCAAAATTGTTCCCTTTTTTAGGGTAGTGGGAATAGCGTTGGAATCCACCCATACTCTTCTCAGTTCTTGGGTGTTTCTCCATCAATACACCCATAATTTTTCATTCATTCATCATGTTGGAATTCTCTCAACATTTATAACACTCCTCTAGCTTCCAATATAACTTTAACATGTCATCTAAATCTATCCTTCCCTTTTTAATGAAAATCCCCAATTTTCAGGGGTTTTGAATGGTTTATCTATTTATCTTGTTTCCTCTTTAACCGAATATCAGCATTTGACAATTGAGACTCTTCTAACAGAAGTTATATGGTCCCAAGATATCCCCTAAAAATATTTCTATAGTATTGCATCATTATCTTGTATAGACTTGCTGACTCATCAGATTCTTGACCTAAAATTAATTTAACTTTTTTATTCCTTATTCATATCATAGAATCCAAATAAGATTTATAAAATTGGGTTGATTTAGGTATAACCTTGTCAATACAATTAAAGAGTTGTGTTTTTTTATGGCATGATTTTGGGTTAACTAATGGGGTAGTTCATGGATACACTTGGTGATATAATGCTTTAATTTGGAGAGTGTAATTCATATAATGACCTCTAGGATATATTAGTGACTATGTCCATTTAATTATTAAATTTAAATTAGAACTGAATCTAAATAATGATCTTTTCTTAAATTGTATAATTTTTTATTTTTTGAATGGTAGAATCAGAACAAGTTTGAAATTTCTGGAAATTGTTATGAGTATGAAATGTCATGTTGAGCCTCCTCCTTGGATTCCTTCTGAATGGTGTTGGAATATAATTCCATGTTTTATCCTAGTATTACATTAAGGGATACATGAAAATTTTAGTGTGTGAATACACATTTGGATTCAATGAGGTCCAATGCTATGGAATGACATGAGAGAGTTAGTGTATTTAACAAAAATTCATTGTCATGAATTCCATGGGGAAATTACCCCTTGTATTCGTGTAATATCGAAAGTTATTAAATTCCACTGATTAATGTCGTGGATTCATAAGGGGTAACCTTGTTAAATTTCATGATATGGGATCCTCAGATTCAGATTGATCATATTATTATGGAATGACTCAGGTGTGAGACTTTTATTCCAATCGTGTCATGCCTCTAAACATATAGGCCAGTCACTTGAGTATACAACTAAAAAAATTCTCTTGTGAATTACTGGGAGGGAATTTCAAGTTGAAACATGTGTATTTCTTTAGGTTAATCAATCATGGTTTCCTCATTGATTCTCCTTGGAACTATATTGGGCCATGATACCTCCTCAATGTTCAGAGACAAATATAGGCCAAAGCAAGTGTGTTTGGCATGGGATGTCTCCTTGAGACTCGAGGCATGAAATATATCATTTTATTTCCATATTATTATTATTACTCATTTATTTATATATTTCACACAATAATTTGAACACTATTATATTTTATAAAATATTTATCTTCAAATAAATTTAATTTCTTCGATAGCTTCTGATATATGAAAACCACAAGTCTAAATGAACTGTAAAATTGTAGAGATCCAGTTTTTACCTAGTAATACTTTGGAATATTTCTACATATAATTCCAGAGCTAGGCGCAAAGACGGCATGCGATTCCGAGGCTTGGTGTGCCCAAAATTAATTTTATAAAAATATTAAGTATTTTTATAGTATGCTCATGGTGGGTTTGTGTTTTATCCTAAACGGTAGCTTGGATCAAACATCTGAGGGAACGGTTGTGTCCGGAGCATGCCGTTTACCCTAGGCGGGGTGTAAAAGTTGCGGGCGCGGGCCTGATGTGAGAGATGTCACCCAGGGGAAAAATAATCATTTTAAAATAATGACTTAGTGATTTTTAGCACTGGCATTCTCTTCGAATAACTTTCAATCGGAGTCTTGGAATGGAAATCCAAGACTTTCGTTGAGTTTGAAATGGGGCGTTTTTCCTAGGCACGATCTAAAATAGGTGGGCACATAGGTTTCAGAATCCTCACCCATCAGTAGAGTTTCAGAGAGAGTTTATAAATTCGATTGTGGAATTAGGGGAAAGCCCTAATTTCCCTTTTATCTTTCTCTCTCTCTCTCTCCCTCTCACTCTAACTCGAGCGTTCTTCGATGTTATTCGGTGTTCTTCGCCGTTCTTCACCAGATTGAGGAGTGATCTCCGATGGATCGAAGCGGGATCGTAGTGGATGCGTCGCCAATGACGAACGACCGGATCGAGGTAGGATTTATAATTAATTTTCACACCTTCATCAATTTCTTCATTTTAATTCTATAATTCTAGAATTAGAACAATGGCCAAATGAACATGTCCATCGTCTGAGCCCCGTTCTACATCTCGTTCTTGGGCGTTCTTCGTCCCAATTTTCGGATGCGCAAATCTTTGGCGGATCGTCGAGTGAGGGGAGGCAGTGTGAAGATCCGGCCCCGAGGTTCCTGAAACTGGCTTCGGAAATTTTTTCCAACAACCGGAGTGTTCGGGGGAACCAGATGAAGGTCTGGATCCAGCAATGGGGGCGACCGGAGGTCGAGCCAGAGGCGGCAGAGCACAGTGGGCATTAGGCTGAGGTTGAGTTCGGAGGGTCGGCGATGGGGTGCGGCCGGGAGGAGTCGCGAGGGCCGGTGGTGTTTGGCAGTGCAGCGCCGGTGAGGCTGGGCGGTGGCTGTGGCGTGATGACCAGGAGGAGCCGGGCGGAGCGCGGAGGACCAGGCGGCGCGGGCGGCGTCACACAAGCAGTGCGCGCCCGGAGTGTAGTTGGGGCAGCGCGGCGGTGCGCTGCGGGAGGCGGAGGTGCCGACGTCCGGGGGTGGCCAGTTTATCTCATCAGGGGGAACCCGAGGTGCTGACCGCCTCGGGGTGCGCCGTGGACAAGAACCTGCGCTTCGCGTGTCCGGTTGGGCGACGCTGATGAGGTCCGACCATTTGGCCGGTCTGCTTTGGAGAACTGGACCCAAGGGGGTCCGGTGGGGCTGGGGCGGGCCGCGGCTAGTGGGCCGCGGTGAGTTGGGCCAGACCTGCGGCTGGGCAATGGGATGGCGGTTCGGACTGGGCCAGCCGGGGTGAACTAGCCTGGTTGGGCTCCTTGCGTTCAAGGGGCCGTATCTCTTAAACGACGGATTTGTTTGACGAGTCGTCTGTGGCTGTGGGTCCGTCTCTTCAAGTTGGACGTTTTAAGTTGGGTTTTGGGCTTTTTGGATTCTGCGCCCAAAAGCGGGTAAACCGGAACACTTTAATTTAATAATATTAAATTATTATTAAAGTTGCAATGGACGTCGCTCGCGAGCCGGACGTCTCTTTGACATGCCGTCATGGCCCCATTTTCATATAACACGGGGAGTTACAGCTTCTGCATCCGGAGTCTGTTTTAGGCGTCGTCAGCAGCGTTGTGACCCTGGCATCGAGGCTGAGTTGACAAGGGTGGTTTCAGGTGTTGAAGCCAGATTTGAGGCATGGGTCCCATGGGCCGTCTTTTAATCTATGTGCAACGTACTGTGCCTTTTTCTTCCGACATCCATTTGGGGCGTATGAGTAGTTGTTTTGGTGTGTTTTTATGAAAGAATCATGATGGCACAGTTCACCCGACCTTCTTTCAAGACTGAGGTGTGGGCCCCATGAGACGCCATTTGGGAATAAAGCGGTGTTGAATAACTTTTCCATCGGGTGCCCGTTTCCAGCGAGTAAGTAGTCTTTCTCGCTTGTTTTTTCACGAGGATTACAACGGTGTAATCTGTTTAGGAGAGAAGAGTCTCTTTCGAGATCTCATTAAATGTGGAAACATTTAAGGATGTTGGTCAGAGGTTCCTTTGATGCACCCCAAACCTACACACGGTAGCGGTGTTAGTGACACCCAGTGATGGCACGGGCAGTGCGGATTTATCAGACCAATTCCGGGTTTGCCCCCCAGTGGGGTTGGGTAGTGGGTTACCCGTTGACCTTAGGGTTTACCCTTCAGTAGGGCTGGGGAAGTGGTTACCCAACGAACTCTTGTGGTTTACCCTCCAGTGGGGATGGGTAGTGGGTTACCGGACGACCTCTTGTGGTTTACCCTCCAGCGGGGTTGGGCAGTGGGTTACCCGACGACCTCTTGTGGTTTACCCTCCAGTAGAGTTGGGCAATGGGTTACCCGATGACCTCTTGTGGTTTACCCTCCAGTAGGGCTGGGCAGTGGGTTACCTAACGACCTCTTGTGGTTTACCCTCCAACGGGGCTGGGTAATGGGTTACCTCATGACCTTTTGTGGTTCACCCTCCAACGAGGCTGTGCAGTGGGTTACTTGACGACCTCTTATGGTTTACCCTCCAGCTAGGCTTGGCAGTGGGTTACCTGATGAATTCTTTTAGACTCGACATTTCTATGAGGCTAGTCAGTTACTTTCCTCTATGGTTACCGGAGTGGGACCCTTGGTTGTACGGTTTGGAGATGAGGTAGATTTGGCGTGCGGGACTATTGGGCATCAGTGATGGATATACTTAGAATTGTTGGTGACTTTTCTTGGGCTGAGCTTGGGGATTTATATCCCCTTATACACTCATTCAGATTTCTTATTGAGCATATATATACACCCTAATTTTGTTTTCACTCCTTGGATTCGGTTAGTCTCCTTCTAGGAGGGGCGAAGACGTGTGAGGTATGCCACGTTATTTCCATGTCTAGCTTCTCTTGGATTGGACGAGTATACTTCTTTCCTTATGTTGGGTTGAGTTGCACTCTCTCTATCGTACTCTTACACTATTCTTGATCTATCTGCTGCTCACCGTTTTAGGACCTTCTTTGATTGCTACCTCGAGATTTCGGTGCATCCTAATGAGTATCTTTATACTCACCCCTGCTTGGGCTTTGCCCTTACTTGGTGTGCCCTTGCAGACAACGAATAGGTTGGTCGAGACTATGGAGGAGCGTAGAGGACATAGGAGCTTGGGCTGCGTTCAGTGGATGTATCAGGACTTTCCAGGTGTGAGACTTGCTAGCTGTTTACTATCGTTTACCTATTGCCGGGTTATGGCACCTTTCCAGTTGGGGGTGTGTTTTCCCCTTTTACTATTAAGTTTACTTGTCAATCTACTTTACATCACTTTACTTGTACCGGTTAGAGTTCGATGCATGTATGTTAGTTTCCCTTTTGTAGCAGTGTTGTATCTTGCTTTCCTTTCTCCGCACTTTTGCATTGAGTTAGCTGCGTGTGTGTGTACATTTTCTTAGGCAAAGGCCTCCCCTAGTTTGTTGTGCCTTCGGCGCTAGTCACCAGCCCATGGCCTATGGAGGCAGGCTTGGGGTAGTTGCAGCTCGAGCCCCGGTACGGGTCGGGTCGTGAAAAATATAATATAAAGTTATAACCGAGCCATTAAATTGGTGGAGTGAATATTAGTAACAAAATTCTAAAAAAATTGATTAAAGTTTTTATATAAACAAAATATATTAATATATATGTACTAAATTTTTAGTAAAGTCCATATATGATTCAAAAATACATATTTTCTTCAAAAGTGGATCTTATTAATATTTGTGATTAAATAATATAATTAATTTATGAAACATTTAGAAAATTTATTTTAAAAAGTAAAATTCATTTTTTTAAATCATCATTTCATATTTATCATACAATTACTTTTTGAGAACTTTCTGAAAAGACTGATTTTTTTATGAATAATGAATAATTCTGAATTTTAATGAAAAATGTATTTTCTTTTCAAGAATTTAAAAAGTTAAATATTTATTAAAATTTATTTAAAAGTAAAATTATTTCTTTTATATTACTAATAATCTAATCAATTTTATTATAATTAATTTTATGTTGCATTTTGGTAGAAAAAATATTTATACTTAAGAAAATATTTTTTATAGAAAACTAATTTTCCCCGTGTTTTCTGAGATTAATTTTAAATTAATTTCATCCAATTAAATAAATTGAATTTTATAAAATTAATTTCATATTTGGAATCATATTTTCAAAAAAAATTAATGATTCCACTTTACTTTTTTTTCATAATATAATATAAAAACATTAAAAATTTATCATCGCGGTTAAGGCAAAACCAATATATAAGGATAAGTTATATAATTGCGGGTTCACTAGGGGTTAAACCAATATATAAGGATAAGTTTCCAATTAAACATGTTTAATTCATATTTTATGGAAATATTTTGACATAATACTATTGAAAATTAAAATATATGTCCTTTTGGAAACCGTTTTCTTGGTGATGAATTTATTATATTTTAATCTTTTAAGAAATTCTATGTTTTTTCTATCCCCCACTTATAAAAGGAATCCCAAAATTTATACAATTTATAACACTTTTATCCATATAACTTAGCTATACACTACCAAATTATATTATAATATTCCCTATCCATGAATTAGAGGTGATTTTCTTCTCAAATTATATTTCCAATGGTCCTTAGGAAATGATCTAAAGGAGATCTACTAAAAATGATGTAATTATCATACCCAACCTATTTCAATTTATTTCCTCTTATAAAACTGTTAAATATATGGTATTAATCATAAAATTAAAACATCAGTATCCTAAATAAACTAAAATATTATAATGATTATGGAACCACCATTATTAGTCGTTTCTTCCATCATATGGGAAGTGAAATTATCACTTGTGCATATGTGAGGATTGCCACCTCCTAGTACTGATAAAATTCATTTTTTATACTTATCATTCATGAAGGGTTATTATGATTAATCTAGTTCTTACATAGTATTTTTAAAATACAATTATTATTTTATAATTATAATTTCATATCTTTAACCTTACCTTCCAATTCGTTGAAAACGATAACATTGCTTGTGTGTATGTGTAGACTGCCACCTCCACGAAGTGATCTAATTTATTTTTCATTTACTATTTAGATAGATAGTAATAAGGATATATTAAACTAATATATATGATATATAATACATGTTGGTCGGAGTGGACACTCAAGAGGGGGGTGAATTGAGTTCCAATTAAAAATTTCTGTTGAAAACTTTAAGATTAAATCCCCCAAATTGAAAAACAGCCCAGTCAATTAAGGCAGTAGAGATATAGGTGACTTATTGTTCAACAGGTTTCTCTAAGGTTGATTAATCCTCAGTAAGGTTAGTTTGATGACTAACTTTACTTTTGAAACAAGTTTACTAAACAAATCTCTTATACACACTAACCAAAATTGACTATCAGAGTATATGCAAAAACAGATTTCTTGTTTAAAACAAGAGGAGCACAGCGGATATAAAAAAGCAACGTAAAGAAAAGAGTAACAAGCTATTTCAAACAAGAGGTTCAGTCTTAAGATAAGACTTAGTCCTATTCCACTTGGTGATCACCTGCCACCAAGAAATTTTATAAAAAAAAGGATTGATACACAGCCTGTATCGGGCTTTACAACAGTTTTCACAAACTGTCCAGGTTTGAAAACCTCTGCCACAGTTATACGTGGGAAAACAAATGACCAAGCCACACCAGGCTTCTTCCACAGTTATACGTGGGTAACAAATGAAAAAGGTTTGGGATAGGGATTTTCAGTATCCCTCAGTTTAAGCACAGGAGACAGTGTGTGTAATACTAACACACTGCTCACAAATGTAAAACACTTAAACACAGTAGAGCAAGAGATAGAAAGAAGAAGGTTTAGAGTGCTCTATAGTGTTGGAAGATCAGTTCTGGACTCATAGGAATGAGTGACTTGAAGCTTTGGTCCTTTTTCTGTAAGTTGACACTAAAACAGAGTGTCGTGATTTCCAGTCTTCCAGATGTTCAAGTGATCAGCTTCTTTGAGTTTGAGTGCTTCACAGCATGGCTTTTAGGAGATGGTTCTTTCAGTCGGTTCACTTGAGACTCTTTTGTTCTTCAGTATGAATGCTCGAGAGTTCTTCTTTTTGTGTATATGCGTATCTCCTTCTCAGTTGTAGATGTTAGACTCTGTGTGTCCTTCCTCTATTCTTGTTCGTGTATGTCACTGTACTTTTCGTTCCATTCCTGTATTTTCTTGAATGCTTCTCTCTTCTTTTTATACTCCTCCATATATGCCCTTTTTGTTCACCCGAGGCCGACAAGATAAATAGTCTTGAGTTACACGTGCGATCTTCCTCGTACATTGTATTATTTCTTGATATGTCTGCAAATATCAATAAATAATGTTAGGTGTATTAATTTGTCTAGACATGACCGTTAGATTAGTATTAATCAAATTGGTAAAAAAAAGTAGAAATATAATAATAGACTGGTCGAGAATGTATGTCACTATGGACTTCAACTGTGGTCTTCCAACTGTGGACTTCCTTCTGACTGCTGACTTCAACAAAAGGCTTGCTGTCTGTAGGCTTGCAATGGTAGCTTTTACTCCATGTAACTGTAGCCTCTCTATAGACTTGTAATATCAAATTTGTAGAACTATAACCTTTGTCAACTGTAGACCTCGATCATCAGTAGACTTAGTCGACAGAAGCTTTCTAACTGTAACCTTGACTGTAGACTTATGACTGTAGGCTTGTTCGACTGCGAACTTGTTCCAACTGTAGACTTGTTCGACTGTGAACTTGAGCAGAGAAAACTTTGAACAGAAGTCTTGTAACTGTGACCTTCGTCTGCGAGATTTGACAATAGATAGCGGTAGACTCGTGACTGTAAGCTTGTATTAGTCTTCGACTGTAACCTTGTAACTGTGAACTTATTGCAACAGTAACTTAAGGTGACAGTTAGCTGTAACTGTGACTTTGAAAAGAAAACTCTGACTGTTAGCTAACAATACTAAACTTATGTAAATACTACTGTAAGCTGTTACAGTAAAGCTATGAGAGTAAGAATATGAACTGTTTAGAATAAAATACATTTAATCATAGAATAATAAGATTAATGCAAGGTTTTAATACATCATAATCAATGTTTAAGCATGATTTGGGATTATCAAAACAGGTGATTCCAACAATCTCCCCCTTTTTGATAATCACAAATTATGTCAGTATGAAATATAGATGTATCAGAGAGAAGTGTGCAAAACACAGTATTAGCAATATGAGCACAAAAATTAGGTATAATCCTCAAGGATTTCTCCCTCTTTGTATAGGTTCATTTCTCCCCCGAGTTTTCCCTATATCTCCCTATTTCTCCCTATTTCTCCCTATTTCTCCCCCTTTGTGATTAACAAAAAGAAAGACAGAGAGAGAGAAAATAAACATTGTATTAAGAATGAGTACATTACATGACCCAAAACGTGAATACATGATCCCTATCAAAAAAAAAACATAAACAGACTCAATCCTCTTCATCTAGAGGTAAGGGAGATTTTCCTTTGGAGGAAGAAGATGGAGCAATAGGTGAAAGATCAACAGGCTTAGGAATTGTAGTAGGAATGTCTGGAGGGGCAGCAACAGATGCTCTTGAAGGCCTGTAGTGAGTAGCTTGCCGAGGTATCAGTGGTCTAAGGCTTCTGAGGGCATCGGCAGGAGACATTACGGAAGAACCACTGGGGTTGGAGACAGGTAGGGCAGGAGGAACTATAACAGGTATGCAGTCCACATGAAGAAAAGGTAGGAGCAGATTCCTGAAATCCATGATGATGTTTCCTCCTCTTTCCATGGCAGATAAGAATTCATTTTTGTTTTCCAAGAATTTATCCAAATCCGGGGTCAACTCTCGTAGCTTGCTAACTTGTTCTTTGAAAGCTTGAGTTACAGGAGGTAGCTTCATAGTTTCTAGCATGAGCTTGAAGTGATGGTTCAACTGATGCTTGGTGAAAATCCGATCAAAGTAATAATCCAATTTACTTTTGATGGCCTCCTGAGAAGCAGTAGCAGCCTGCAGGTGCTCACGAACAAAGCCACTGACTTCTCTTGTAGTAGCAAGGATCTGTAGGTCTGATGTGTCATTTGCACGGGCCTGAGTAAGCTCTTCTCTGAGCAGGCTTCTAAACAGCTCAAAGTCTACAGGAGAGCTAGATGAGGGAAGGGACTTGACTGAGAATGCCACTGTCTCCTTGAAAGACTGAGTCAGATTTCCAATCACTTTCTGAATGACAACATCCTGATTGCTAAAGTGTTCTTTTACTGAGTTCTTGAAAGCCTCAAATACTTCCACAAACTTCTTGACCACTTCTTTGATGTATCGAATCTCACTGGCCACTTGTGTCTGAGAACTGCTCAGGGCAGTTAAAGAAGCAACTGATTGTCTGAGGGCCACTACTGCTCCAGTCCAGCTTTCAATTTGAGTGTGGCACACTTTCATTTCATCCATCACTTCTTTGATTGGACTTCCCACAACACATCCTAGAGATAATTCTAAGGATTGTTCTACATTTTTCAGCTCATCAAAAAGACTGGTTTTCAATTCAGCAACAGACTGTCTGATGGTCTCCTTCATTTCATTCTTTAAGGATTCAAGGTCTTCCTTGGTGGCCAATCTTTCAGTTTCTAACACTGGAGAGCTGTTAGTTAGGATAACTGGATTTCTTGGTGGTTGGTTTTCCTCATCTGAATCCTCATAATTGAGTCCTAACACCATGTATCCTGGATCTAAGGTCCATCCTTCTATATCATACAGTACAGAGACTGAACCAAAACGCTCCCCCTCACTTGGAGCTCCTTCCTGAACATTTTCTACTATCTGCTCGACTCTGGGTAACTCTAAGTTCTCTTCTGTAGCTCTAGCAGGTTCCATACTTGCTTCCTCTGTAGGTTCAGCAGTGTGGTTAGCCTCCCTCTCTGTTAAGTCATCAACCACTTCCATGACAACAGTAGTAGAGACCACTCCTGCTTCCTGGTCAGACACTGACTTGTCTGTATACCCTATCGGAGGGCTCATACTAAGTTCTTCTGTTTCTTCACCACTGATCTTCTCTTCATCTTCTGCAACAGTTTCTTGATTTTCATTTGAAGCTCCAGCCTCTTCTGCTTCGACTGTATCATCCTCGTCAGAGGTGTCCTTGACAAAATATTGAGATTCTTCTTCTTCTTCTTCTGTAGACTCAGTCTCATTGTCTCTTAGAACAGGTTCTCTACTAGGTAGTTCTTTTGGAGGGCTTGCTGCTCCAAAAGTCACTGTCCTGACAGGACTGTGAGTAGTCTCAGGATCACTCCCTTCATCAATTGGGGTGTTCTCTCTTGCAGATTCACCAACTACTGCAGTCTGTTCATCATCTGAGTATACAGGTTCAGGCTCATCAGGCTTTAAGCCTGGATCTCTCTTATCTCTCGGTCTAGAGGGATGAGTAGAAGGGCTAAATTTCTCATAGATTCTCTCCTCATCATTCACCCATGATTTCTTCCAGGGATTCCAACTGATCCTCATGAATTTGCAGATTACTTTCGAGATACATACACTGTTCTTTGCCACTATCAACTCTTCCTGACTTCCAGCTGCACCTTTCACTTTCAACATTACCGAAATGAGTTTAGCATGAAACAAGGCACTTGATTTTGAGCTTGCCTTTATCATGTCCTCCATCTGAGCCATCAGCAACCTACAAAGGTTGACCTTCCTTCCGTGTTTTAATAAGTACATCAAGTAATTATCCTGGTGCTTCAGAGTTGCAAAATCTCCTCTTCTAGGACTCAGTACATGCTGAATAAACTTAAACAGAAGCCTGTCCTCTCCACTCATTTCAGCAGCAATAATCTTTCTTACTGTGCCATTGCCTGTCAGTTCTTCCAGAGCCGTCTCATGATCAAAGATTCCACTATTTGGAGGAGCAGTTCCAGAATAGTAGTTGTAAATACCCTCATGAGGAACTCTTAAACATGCAGCCCATTCGACGGATGAAAAACTGACTTCATTGCCGTTTACTCTGGATACCAGTCTATGCAGATCATCCTCTTCCTCAAACTGTAGATATTCATAGAATTCCTTCATCAGCTTCGGGTAGTACGGTCCATTATTGTTTGCGAAGCATTCGGTCCATCCTTGCTCATTAAGCACTGCCAGTACTAATGATCTGCTCGATAAAATCCACTCTTCACTTAGCTCCTTCTCAGCAACTATTTCTCTCTTAGTCAGATGTGGATTAACAGGTCTTATCGAGGCGTTCCCGGTGCCACTGGATTCGACTCGAGTCCTCTTCGGCATTGGTGCATCTTCATTGACAGTCGGGGGTCGCTTTGTTCTGGCCATTGGAACTGAATGAGGTTTCGAGGTTCGGTTGAAGGTTTAGGGTTTTGGACTTGAGAGAGCAAGGGTCGAGATGAGTGGATTGAGATATGTTCGATGTTCTAAATTTTATCATTTAGGGATTTAGAAATAAAAGTATAAAGAAAAGAAACGGTTCGAATTCCCGCAGAAATAAAATAAGGTTAAACAGCGAAACAGCCTACAGAGAGATGTAACAGTGAGGTACACCGGTGAGGTCTAACTGTGAGGTTTCAACTGTGAGGTTTCAACTGTGAGGTTTCAACTGTGAGGTTTCAACTGTGAGGTTTCAACTGTGAGGTTTCAACTGTGCTATAATTAATCATACCTAACTCATGTTTGATGTAACTTAATCTCTCAGAATTCAAAGGCTTTGTAAAAATATCAGCTAACTGATGTTCAGTGCCAATGAACTCAAGAGTGATATCACCTTTTTGATAATGATCCCTCAGAAAGTGATGTCTCACATCAATATGTTTTGTCCTAGCATGAGATACTGGATTTTTAGAAATGTTAATAGCACTTGTATTGTCACACCTTATAGAGACATGTTTGAATTGATTTCCATAGTCTAGTAAAGTGTGTTTCATCCACAAGATTTGTGCACAACAGCTACCAGCAGCTATATACTCAGCTTCGGCAGTAGACAATGCAACAGAATTCTGCTTCTTACTACACCAAGATACTAGTGATTTGCCTAAAATGTGACATGTTCCAGAGGTGCTCTTTCTATCTAACTTGCAGCCAGCAAAATCAGCATCAGAATAACTTAATAAATCAAATGATTGTCCTTTTGAATAAAATAATCCCAAATTGGGAGTATGTTTTAGATATTTGAAAATCCTTTTAACAGCAGTCAAATGAGACTCTTTTGGATTGGCTTGAAACCGAGCACACATGCATACACTGAACATGATGTCAGGTCTACTGGCAGTAAGGTACAGTAGAATACCTATCATACCTCTGTAATTGGTTTGATCCACTGGTTCACCAGTTTCATCACTGTCCAACTTGCAAGTGGTGCTCATAGGTGTGTCACTGCCTTTGGTGCCATCCAAAGAAAAACGTTTTAGAAGATCTTTAATATATTTACTTTGGTTCAAAATAATACCATTTTTATTTTGAAAGATCTGAAATCCAAGGAAAAATTTGAGTTCTCCCATTAAACTCATTTCAAACTCATTTTGCATTATTTTTGAAAAATCAACACATAAAGAATTTTTAGAAGATCCAAAAATAATATCATCCACATAAATTTGTACTATTAAGACATCTTTAGAAATCCATTTAATAAAAAGAGTAGGATCAGCTATCCCTTTAGTAAATCCTTTCGAAATAAGAAAAGTGCTGAGCCTATCATACCAAGCTCTTGGAGCTTGCTTTAAACCATATAAAGCTTTAGATAGTTTAAAAACATGATTAGAAAAATGGGGATTTGTAAAACCAGGAGGTTGTTCCACAAATACATCCTCAATTATATATCCATTTAGAAAAGCACTTTTAACATCCATTTGATATAGTTTGAAATTCAGATGAGCAGCATAAGCAAGTAATATCCTAATGGCCTCTAGTCTAGCCACGGGTGCAAAGGTTTCCTCATAGTCTATTCCTTCTTCCTGACTATACCCTTGTGCAACTAGCCTAGCTTTGTTTCTGATTATATTACCAAACTCATCAACTTTGTTTCTAAACACCCATTTAGTGCCTATGGTAAGAGTGTCTTTAGGTCTTTCCACTAATTCTCAAACTTTGTTTCTTTCAAACTGATTTAGTTCTTCTTGCATAGCCATTACCCAGAATTCATCACTGATAGCATCATTGACATCTTTGGGTTCAAGCTGTGAAAGAAAAGCTTGATGTTCAACCTGATTTCTTAGAGAAGCTCTAGTTTGTGTTCCTCTATCAAGATTACCAACAACAGCATCTAAAGGATGATTCTTTAGAATCCTAGTTGATTTCGTAAAGGTTGAACTAGAGATTTCAGGTTCATTTATAGGTTCGGGTTCCACAGAGTCCAGAACTGGATGTTTTTATTACAGGTTCTTCAGATTTGTCATTTAGATCCAGAACAGATAAGTCTTCTTCAACATCTTCAAGAGAAGTTTTAGACTCATGTGGATCAGTCTCATCAAACTTGATGTGAACAGATTCTTCCACACATTTGGTTTTCTTATTGAACACTCTATAGGCTTTACTAGACATAGAGTAACCCAGGAAAATTCCTTCATCACTTTTTGGAGCAAATTTATCAAGATTATCTTTAGTATTCAGAATAAAGACTTTGCAACCAAAAACTCTAAAGTAATTAACCTTAGGCTTCCTATTATTCCACAACTCATAAGGGGTTTTCTTAAGAACCGGTCTAATCAAGACTCTATTAATAACATAGCAGGCTGTATTTACAGCTTCAGCCCAAAAGTAAACAGGCAGGTCATATTCATTAAGCATAGTCCTTGCAATTTCTTGCAGGGTTCAGTTTCTTCTTTCCACTACACCATTCTGTTGAGGTGTCCTAGGAGCAGAAAAATTGTGAGCATAGCCATTGTGTGAGCAGTAAGATTCAAATTCTTGATTCTCAAACTCACGGCCATGATCACTCCTCAAGGTCTTAATCTTAAGTCCACTAAGATTTTCTACAGACTTAGATTATTTAACAAAGGAAGAGAAGGCTTCACTTTTGTGAGCTAGAAAGTATACCCAAGTATATCTAGATTAGTCATCTACAAGAACATAAACATAGTGCTTCCCATTTAGACTTGAAATTCTTGATGGTCCAAACAAATCCATGTGAACCATTTCAAGTGGTTGAGAAGTTGAAACTTCTTTCTTTGGTTTAAAAGAAACTTTGTGTTGTTTTCCCTTTTGACAGGTATTACACACTTTGTCATTTGGGAATTCAACCTTAGGTAGGTCTCTAACTAGGTGTTTCTTAGAGAGTTTTCTAAGTGAGTGAATGTTGCAGTGTCCTAATCTTCTATGCCACAGCCAAGACTCTTTATGAAAAGCATTTAAGCAAGTAACATTATGTTTAGCTAAAGTGTTTAAGTCAACAGCATAAACATTTTCATTTCTTAAGGCAGAAAATATTAAAGCATTTTTGGAATTATAAACATCACAAGAATTGTTTTCAAACATGACATTAAAACCATCATCACACAATTGAGAAATGCTAAGTAGGTTGTACTTAAGTCCATCAACAAATAAAACTTTGGAAATTAATACTGAGTCAGTGTTACCAATCTGGCCTAAGCCGATGATTTTTCCTTTTGAGTTATCACCAAAAGTGACATATCCTACATTAACCTTTATTAAGCTTTTGAAGCACGAATAGTCCCCAGACATGTGTCTTGAACATCCACTGTCTAAGTACCATACCTTTTTGTAATTGCTTTTCAAACAGATTTCCTACAAAACAGATTAGACAGGAAATGACTTTGGTACCCAGATTTTCTTGGGTCCAGATATGTTAGCAATCAAGGATTTAGGTACCCAGATTTGTTTTATGGGTCCCATACAATTAATAGATGCAACAGATTTAGAGAGATATACTTTATTTGATCTACAACTATTTAAATAACCAGTTGATGCATACGAATTTCCAAAACTGGAACTAGCAGGATTTTTTCCAGACTTGGGAATAAATCGGGTTTTAGTAAACTGTCTTTGTCCAGGTTGGTATCCCAAGCCAGTAGCATACTTAGGTGCAACTTGCTTTCCTAGCAGTTGGGTTAGAGTATCTTTTCCATTTGTGAATGTTTCTAAGTCCTTTCTAAGTTGTTCATTAGATAGTTTCAGTTCTGTATTCTCCTTTAATAATTGAACATTTTTCTCTTTTTCTACATCAAGTGCAGACTTGACACTTGCAGTAAGAGCATGCCGTTTCTTTAAAGACTTATATTTATCCTTTAGTTCATTACACGTTTCTTCCAGCATATTACAGTATTCAATCAATTCATCTTTAGACATATTTTCAGAATCAGAACCAGATTCTGCTTCACCTTCAGAATAATAAGAGTTTAAAGTGGGAGTGTCTAAGGTTACCTCAGATGTGTTTGTCATGAAACACATATTAGCACGATTTCTTTCAGAATCACTGGATTCTGATTCACTTGTGCTGTCTTCTGAAGCACTCCAGGTGGCCTTCATAGCTTTCTTATATTTCTTGTCCTTGTACTCATATTTCTTCTTGAATTTTAACTTAGGACAGTCAGCTTTGATGTGTCCTTTCCTTTTACATTCATAGCAAACTATGTCTTCTTCTTTATCAGTTTTCTTCCAATCTTTCTTCCACTTACCTTGTCTATCATAATTACCCTTGTAGTTTGGTTTTCTGAAGAACTTCTTCTTCCTATAGAACTTCTTGAATCTCCTTGCTATTTGTGCCATCTCGGCATCACTGTCAGAATCTAAGTCTTCACTAGATGAGCTTTCAGTTGGTATATGCACTTTCTCCTTGTCTTTGCTCTTTGATGCAGTAGACTTAAAAGCTACAGATTTTCGTTTTTATTCCTCATCTTCCTCTTTATTTACCTTGAGCTCTTCTTCGTACATCATCAGCTTACCAATTAACTCCTTGACAGGCAAAGTTCCAATATCACAGGATTCTCTAATTGAAACGGGTGTGCCTCTCCATCTGTCAGGCAGACATCTTAATAATCTCATGATTTACTCCTTTGCTGGAACAATCTTTCCGAGTGAGCTCATTGTGTTGACTATCTCATTAAACCTGAGATACATATCAGAAATAGGTTCATCAGCTTTCATCTTAAAGTTATCATATTTGATAGTATAAGTATTTAACCGCATTTCCTTGACATTAGTTGTTCCTTCATGAGAAACAGCTAAGGTGTCCCAGATTTCAAAAGAAGTTTTACATGCAGAAATTATATTGAATTCCTCATCTCCTAGAGCACAGTAGAGAGCATTCACAGCCTTACAATTATTATTGTAAGCTACCTTAGTAGGTTCATCCCAAGTTATTCTTTCAGTTTCTGGAATCTTGTATTGAGACTCTATAGCAGTCCAAATATCAAAACCCATACTTTCCAAATGAATTTTCATTTTGAGCTTCCATTGGGCATAATTCACACCATTAAAGAAGGGTGGCCTGTTAGTAGAAGCACCTTCTAGTCTATTATCCATAAGGAAATTTTATAAAATGTTTTAAAGAGATAAAATTTAGAACTAACAGAAATTTAAGATCCTTTAGATAAAACTACAATCACAGTTTAAAAACAGAGAGTTAAAATAAAACTTTGAGCAAGTAAAACAGAGATAAACACACCCTTTGATACCAAATGTTGGTCGGAGTGGACACTCAAGAGGGGGGTGAATTAAGTTCCAATTAAAAATTTCTGTTGAAAACTTTAAGATTAAATCCCTCAAATTGAAAAACAGCCCAGTCAATTAAGGCAGTAGAGATATAGGTGACTTATTGTTCAACAGGTTTCTCTAAGGTTGATTAATCCTCAGTAAGGTTAGTTTGATGACTAACTTTACTTTTGAAACAAGTTTACTAAACAAATCTCTTATACACACTAACCAAAATTGACTATCAGAGTATATGCAAAAACAGATTTCTTGTTTAAAACAAGAGGAGCACAGCGGATATAAAAAAGCAAAGTAAAGAAAAGAGTAACAAGCTATTTCAAACAAGAGGTTCAGTCTTAAGCTAAGACTTAGTCCTCTTCCACTTGGTGATCACCTGCCACCAAGCAATTTTATAAAAAAAAGGATTGATACACAGCCTGTATCGGGCTTTACAACAGTTTTCACAAACTGTCCAGGTTTGACAACCTCTGCCACAGTTATACGTGGGAAAACAAATGACCAAGCCACACTAGGCTTCTTCCACAGTTATACGTGGGTAACAAATGAAAAAGGTTTGGGATAGGGATTTTCAGTATCCCTCAGTTTAAGCACAGGAGACAGTGTGTGTAATACTAACACACTGCTCACAAATGTAAAACACTTAAACACAGTAGAGCAAGAGATAGAAAGAAGAAGGTTTAGAGTGCTCTATAGTGTTGGCAGATCAGTTCTGGACTCGTAGGAATGAGTGACTTGAAGCTTTGGTCCTTTTTCTGTAAGTTGACACTAAAACAGAGTGTCGTGATTTCCAGTCTTCCAGATGTTCAAGTGATCAGCTTCTTTGAGTTTGAGTGCTTCACAGCATGGCTTTTAGGAGATGGTTCTTTCAGTCGGTTCACTTGAGACTCTTTTGTTCTTCAGTATGAATGCTCCAGATTTCTTCTTTTTGTGTATATGCGTATCTCCTTCTCAGTTGTAGATGTTAGACTCTGTGTGTCCTTCCTCTATTCTTGTTCGTGTATGTCACTGTACTTTTCGTTCCATTCCTGTATTTTCTTGAATGCTTCTCTCTTCTTTTTATACTCCTCCATATATGCCCTTTTTGTTCACCCGGGGCCGACAAGATAAATAGTCTTGAGTTACACGTGCAATCTTCCTCGTACATTGTATTATTTCTTGATATGTCTGCAAATATCAATAAATAATGTTAGGTGTATTAATTTGTCTAGACATGACCGTTAGATTAGTATTAATCAAATTGGTAAAAAAAAGTAGAAATATAATAATAGACTGGTCGAGAATGTAGGTCACTGTGGACTTCAACTGTGGTCTTCCAACTGTGGACTTCCTTCTGACTGCTGACTTCAACAAAAGGCTTGCTGTCTGTAGGCTTGCAATGGTAGCTTTTACGCCATGTAACTGTAGCCTCTCTATAGACTTGTAATATCAAATTTGTAGAACTGTAACCTTTGTCAACTGTAGACCTCGATCATCAGTAGACTTAGTCGACAGAAGCTGTCTAACTGTAACCTTGACTGTAGACTTATGACTGTAGGCTTGTTCGACTGCGAACTTGTTCCAACTGTAGACTTGTTCGACTGTGAACTTGAGCAGAGAAAACTTTGAACAGAAGTCTTGTAACTGTGACCTTCGTCTGTGAGCTTTGACAATAGATAGCGGTAGACTCGTGACTGTAAGCTTGTATTAGTCTTCGACTGTAACCTTGTAACTGTGAACTTATTGCAACAGTAACTTAAGGTGACAGTTAGCTGTAACTGTGACTTTGAAAAGAAAACTCTGACTGTTAGCTAACAATACTAAACTTATGTAAATACTACTGTAAGCTGTTACAGTAAAGCTATGAGAGTAAGAATATGAACTGTTTAGAATAAAATACATTTAAGCATAGAATAATAAGATTAATGCAAGGTTTTAATACATCATAATCAATGTTTAATCATGATTTGGGATTATCAAAACAGGTGATTCCAACAATACATAATAATTATTTTATAATGGTGAATTATTATTTACTTATCTTTATTTCCATCAATGAAAAAGTGAAAATTGTGTTCATACGTACATACAACCTACATTCTCCGTGAATAGTGTAATTGATTATTTATATATACCGTTTATGGATATATATATATAATGACTATATATGATATTTATATCATGATTAATACTATATACATTATAGAACCATGATAAATGAACAAGCATTGAAACTACCAAACTGAAATTCTTATGAAAAATGAAACATTTAACTTCAGGAAACGATGACTTTAATATGGAATTATTAATAAATAAGCGATGAAATATTTAAAGTAGATCATATATGATATTATAAGTATTAAAATTATTCTTTTATTTAATTATAATAAATTTAAATTTATTTCACAAGAGGTTATAGTGTGTTAGCATCAAGGTAAGGGAATTACCTGTATCACTTTTATTTTTACGAGACACGTGGCATAATCACTACTTGTTTCTTTTGTGTGGTTTATATTCTAACAATGAATGTATCATATGATTATTATCATAAAAATAAGGGAGATTTATAGATCCAAATAAGGTTATCTCTTTTATGATGTTTTTATTCAAAAGCTACCAAAGTGGTAAGGTATTTATGTTACAATCACATTGTTTATCAGTATTATTTGTGATTAAGTTTCTGATGATGAAATTTTATGATCTATCCCTAAAAAAACACATAAAATTTCATCTCATTTATCATTTTTTTTAAAATTAATTGTTTTAATTTAATTTTCTTTTCTTTAATAACTCAAGATATGGTATACATGTTTTTAAGGGAAACCGACTTTATTTCACATTTTGGTCAAAAATCCTTTTTCTTTCATGTCCATGTTTTCTAAGTGTTTTAAAGAATATTTTTACTAATATAATATGATTTTTTAAAGTTCTTTTTACACTTATTTTAATTTTTTCAAGATGGTTTAAAATAAATCTTCTTGTCATTTTCTAAATGATTTACTTTTGAGTTTTTATTGAAAATATGAAAGGAGTCTTTGTTTTAACATACGCGACATGAATTAATTTTTTCACAAACATGACCACTCAATGATGTGAATATTCCTTTAAAATTTTCCCAGGTTATTCTCAATGAAAAATATTTCCTCATTATTTTCTGAATTTTCATATTTTATGTAATTGATTTCAAACTGGAAAGGTTATTTTTATCAAGAAATGTTCCAATGATCTATTATAACATCCTTTAATGTTACATATGATTTATTTGGGTTATGATACAATGATACCATCAATTTTCATTATTTGGATGTCTTATGATAATGATTATTTAAGGATGATTCTACAAAAACCATTTATTTTCAATAGGTTAATTAAGTTATAATGAAATATTTATGAAACCCATTTCTTTTCCATGAGTTGGGTTATGATGAAATGTTGAAATGTTTATGAACCGTGTTTCATTTACACAAGTTATGATATAAAGATATGATTCGTATTTTATGATTTTTTGGAACTCATAAGAATGGATTATAAATATGTGATGGGTGGGACTATAATTATATATTCCTTTAATTCATTAGGTAAATGTGGATATCTAATGAGATAATATGGATTGGAATGAGGAGTGAAATGGGTTCAGTAATGGACTCTGTCTACTATTATAGTATTGGGAGTTAACCTTTACCAAGTATGTAATAGTTTATGGAGTGAACCTAATCCACTATGATAGTATTAGTAGAGATCTTTTAATACCAATTTTCTTTTTCTATTCCTATGTGTTTGACACAAACTTGTTTCTTATGTCAATATTATGCTCTTAAAGATCAGGTTCTTTGATTTTTTATGATTCATGTCTAATGAAATACAAAGATTTATTACATGTTTGATGATTATAATCTATGATATGTTGGGTATGGTTTTAAAATATTAATATCTTGTTATAATACCCATATGATCATGTTATATGTAATTGATCATTGATATCTAATTTTTTTACCCTTACTAAGCATCTAAGATCACCCTTTCTGATGTCTCTTTTCCCCAAGTTATGAAAAAAGGTTTTAGCTAGGGTATTTATATAAAGATTACTGTATGGGGAGATATTTATAGTAGATGTTGAAGATATTTTATGAAATATGAATATTGCATATTTAGTCTCTAAAGACACTAAACCTTTATAGTCCCTGGGTGTGTATTTTAAAAATATATTGAATATTTATCTATTAAGATGTAATATCTATGTATTAAAAGTGTGGGTTTCTATAGTTGGTATCATATTATAGGTTTAGTCAATATTTTGGATAGTTGGATTAGAGAAATTTGGTGAAAACCCTATTGATAAATTTTAGTATAGGATAACATTTTAAAGTTTTAGTAAGAAATAGATTATGTAGTTTTCCTAGAAATGCATCCATGTCTCGATACAAAAAGTGGACTTGGTTTTGGAATAAATATATCTTGGAGTAATAACCCCAAAAATAACTGTTCAATTGTATATCAACCATTAGTCTAGTGTGCGGTGAGTGTTGCCTTATTATGCACTTGGTTTGATACTCTTGGGTGATATGCTTGGGATAATTCCCATTTTCATTATGAACCATTATAAAGGATTTAAATATATGATGATCATGAATGACCAAGGTTAAAACTAAGGTATTGTAAATTAAAAATAAGGTGTTATGATTTAGACATCCTATGAATTTTTTTTCATGATTGATGGTCATACTAACCATTTTTGTTTTACTAAATGAATGAAGATTGAAAAATGGAGGGGTGGTGGTGACAGGTACGCTAAAATATTGAATTATCTTATTAGAGAATAGTCATATGAATTCTTTTACATCATGAAAAGTATATAAAAATATTAATTCCTATACTCAATGACTAGATTTATAATTAATAGTCCCATAATTATATGATGATCACATCTCAATTCTATGGTTCTTCTCTAATTTAATTTTGGTGGAATGTGCTCCCAAAAAATCTCAATATTCTCCCTCTAGTTAAATTTGATGTTATCTTAGGAATAGATTGGATTTCATTATATAAATCCAAGAAAAATTGTTGAGGATGGGAAGTCCCATTTGATATTCCAAACCAACATTTAATAATCTATTTTTTCAATGATAAATATTAACTTTATAGGGAAATTATATCTATTATATTGGTCATGATTCATATTAAAAAAGGATATTTAACTCATATGGTTGAGGAGAAAATCAAAATTGAAGATGTGCCTATTGTGTGGGTGTTTTTGAGATATTTATAGAAGATTAACCTAGTATTCAACTGAATCTTCATGTTGATTTTTCAATAAAACTCTTACCTAGAGCTACACTTATTTCAAAGACTCTATATAGAATAGTCTAGACTGGGTTACAATAATTAAAGAAGAAACTACAGGAGAATCTTGTTAAGGTATTTATTTGTCTAGGTGTGTCACTATGGGGTGAACATGTTCATTTTATTAAGAAATGTTGATAAATGAGACTATGCATTGATTATTAGGAACTTAACAATATATCAAAAAAGAATAAGTTTTGTATGCCCTTTATGGATGATATATTCAATCAATTATAAGAATCTAAATATTTTAACAAGATTGATCTTGGATCTGGATACTATTAGTTAAGTGTCAAAAGTTAATAAATACCCAAGAAAACAATACACATGAAGAATAAACACTACAAATTTAGAGTGATTCCATTTGTACTTACTAATTTCCCCTGTATATTTATATATATAATTAAAAGGTTATTTAGAGATTAACTAGATCAGTTTTTTATAGACTTTGAAGATGAAATTGTTTTATATTCCAAGTATAAGTAAGGTATTGAAGATCACTTCCGGATTGTACTGAAGACCCTTAGGAAATACTAGTTGTATACAAAATTTTTCATGTTTAGATTTTGGTAACAAAAATTATCATTTTCGATAATATAAACTCAAGTGTGGGTTTATTGGTGTATCCATAAAAGATGAAAGTTATTGAACATTGTCCCAGAACAACCAATGTGACCATGATGTGTAGTTTTCTTTGTTTGGATAGATAATATTAACACTTTGTGGGAAATTTCCCATGTATGTATAATCAACTCACTAATCTTACTCAAAAGGGAGTCAAGTTCCTTTTTATAGATTAATGTGAGGATAATTTCAAGGAAATGGAGAGTTGGTTAGTCAACACACCTTTTTTTACTTTATACGGTAGTGTATATGTGTTTGTGGTCAATAGTGGACCGAACTTTTATTTTTTATTCAAATAATAAGATATACCAAGAAAAACTCATTGCAGTTTGAAATGATGAATCCCTAATGCATCCCCAATTACCAACTTACTACATTCCTAGTGTATAGTCCCCACTCTCTAGAAGACAAATAAGGGATCGTCAAGACTACTCCACCAAGAGAGATCATCTGTAGCAAAGATGGCCTCTGTGGGAATATGACGAACCATATATCCATTACCAATTTCCAAGGCACATCCACGAATGATAATGATATAGTTATAGCTTATGTCTCATAATAATTGAAGGTACAAGATAAAAATTACCCAAATCATTATTTATAGTTAGTCACGAATTTTGTTTTTTCATTAAATATATTAAGGATTCTATATATAGATAACAAATTATCATAAATTTTTAAAATATACATTTACTAAAAAAATATTGGAATATATTCTAAAGAATATGGTTAGAGTTGATTAATGATTATGATTACTTAATACATTACCACCTTGGAAAATAAAATAAGGAGGAAGATACTCTAAATCAAAAGGACCATCCTAGATTATCTATAATAACGATCACAAAAGAGAAAATATTTTTGGTTTTAATTATGGGACTCAAAATCATAAAGGAAGGGGATAAATCTTATCTTTCTAAAATGATTGTTCAAAAATATATCCAAGTGAATTTTAACGTGTTGTAGAAGGAAGATGTAGAGATGTAAAAGAAGGTGAGAAATTTTCTTGATTTCAACCTTGATTTTTATGGAATGATAAGGTTCAAGAACCATGTATTTTCCCCATCATTACCAGAATTAAATAAGGATATATTGGGTAAATATCATTGTTCATAATTCTCTATTCATCATAAAAGTATGAAGATGTATAGAGATATGAATGAGTATTTTTGGTGGTACAACATGAAGAGAGATATTTAATAGTATGTATCTTAGTGTTTAGAATGGAGAAAAGTTAATGTTTAGGGATAAAAGTCTAATGGGATTTTATAACCATTACCCATACTAGAATGGAAATGGGAAAACATTGTTGTGGATTTTGTTTACAAACTCCCCAAAACATCAAAAGTAAAAAAATGTTATTTGGGTGGTATTTGATCACCTTATGAAATAAGAAAACGTTATTTCTATAAAGAATATTTCTCTCTTAATCATATTTCTATAATATACATTAAAAAAGTGGAAGGTATATATGGAGTACCAAATTCTATTGTATCTGATCAGGATCTGAGGTTTACATCAAAGTTCTGGTAAAGTCTTTAGCAAGATCTAGATTTATAGTTGTGTTTCAATACTAATTATCATTCTTAGATATATATATTTAGTTTTATATAATAATTAAAACCCTATAAGATATTCCAAGGTATTTTATTTATATTTTAAAGTTGGTTGGTATCAATACCATCCTCGAGTCAAAATTTCTTATAATAATAGATTTCACTTGAGCAATTAGATGGATCCATATTAATCCCTCTATAGGAAGAAGTGTATAAATCTGATTCTCTATGATGAATTTGGAAAAAATGAACAATTGGGACCTGATATAGATGAATAAATGGTATAGAAATCCATTTTCATTCAGAAAAACATCATGGAAACTCAAAGTCGATAGAAATATTATGGTGAAAATAATTAATGAAATTTGGAAATCGGAGTTGGTGAGAATGTATTCTGATGAATTTTTACATAGAATAAGTTTATGAGATTAATAAATAAGGGAAATTTACTCCCTAGATATATTTTTCCCTTCAATATTCTTGATTGAGTATGGAAGGTAGTTTATCGCTTGACGCTTCCACCAAACCTCTCTCAAGTTCACGATGTGTTCTATATTTCTCTCCTAAGAAAATACATACATGATCCATCACATATACTGACCTCATAGGTTTTACCACTGGATTATGATATTTACTATGAATAAAAGACAATAGAAATATTGGATAATAGGTATAAGGTGATACAGAAAAAATAGTTTATTACATTGACATAAGATACAAGGAATCATATCCTGAAGGACTAAATAGTTTAGTAGTCTTGGTAAATGAGATATATACTTGAATCCCACATTACATTTTAAAACACAAATTACGCGAATAATTTCATTGAGTCTTCCACTATTCCCCCTTTGTGTAACTATGAATATCAGTAATAATATACTTCTTGAAATCAGGGGTAAAAAAGAAAAATATAACCGAGGTGAGCTCAAATTATCATAAAGGGTAAGCATACAACAGAAGCTATGAGTAAATAGAATAAAAAACATGTTAGTGTAAATAACTGAACCACATGCCATTTAAATAATCACATGACTTAGGAAACATAACAAAGAATATTATAATAGTTGAATTATAACATGGAATATCAATAACTAAATTAATAAGGATGAAATTAATAATTTTGGTCATCAAAAACATACCATAGAGGCTTCATATCAAGAATCTATTCATTTCAAGGCTTCATTCTAAGAATCTAACATTATCAAGGCTTTATGCCAAGAATCGAATAAATAAGGCCTCGACCAAAACCATATCTAGTTTGTCTCAAGAATCATACTAATGCATAGAGGGCTAAATAATTTCCTTCCCATCACTTATTATATCCAATTCATTACTCATATGAAATGGGAGAAACATAAACAAAAATAAACATTTATATTAAAAACTATCATATGAAATGTCAATACATTAACCATAAACCATGAATGGTATCTATATAGCACATCCACAATCAAACTTATCATAAAAAATTATATAAAGTGTGTTAAATTATATCATAATATATCAAAATTAATATAATATTCAAAAAATGATGCTGGAATAGATTAAAATACTCAAATAAAATCAAAAATAAATTATTGAGGAAAAACTCTTGTTAAACCCATGTCAAAAACACTTTGGTATAAAATAACCTTTTATTTTAAAAAATACCATTTTAAATAGAAAATATCCCAAAAATAATGTAATTGATGTTTCATTTAATAAAATATTAATCTTGAAAACGAAGCTATAAATTAAATAATAGTCACGGTGATGGGAAAGTTGTTGTCGTCATGTGCGTTAAAAATAGAACATTCCTTTTTTCATTTTTCAAAGAATTCCTTATAAAACAAATAAAAATATTCCTTTTGAAAACTTTTGAATGATATTAAAAATACACATAAAATTTCCTCTCTAATCCTTTTATAACCATATAAATAAATATTTAAAATAATATCAAGAATACTAACATGGAGAAAAGGATTTGATAGTTAATTCTTTAAACATTCAAGGTGTCACATACCACTTTAAACAATTAAACAATAGGCCCCATGAAAGAATAAAATTTAAAAAAACATTAAATAACATTATAGTTAAAATATTAAGTCCATGATAATTCAAAGTATTTATATATACAAATCATTAAATATGGTGGTTGTAAAACATCAAACTATGCCTCAATGAAAGGATATTGAGACGAAGTCCCTTACCTTATGCTTCCTCTAGTAAAACATGATTTAAACTCATGTATAATTGTTTTAAGAATTTTATTAACTTTTATAAAAATAATATTCATATTTATGATGTCATATATGATCTTATTATATTATTTTATCACCCAATAGTTTATAATATTTCGTTATTACCCTTTTTAGGTGTTAACTACTTCGTTTTCCTATACATGTTTTATCATTAATGTCTTGGTTTTTTTAATAGGATATTGATCCAACATATAAAAAATGATATTAGTTTTATAAATATCATATTTAATTATTAAATATATTTTTATAAGCATTATTTAATGGTTTACATGGAAAATGAATCACATTGTGTCGTGGAGACGGTTGGTCGTATGTGCGCACGAGCTACAATATCATTACATTAATGGTGAAATAGTAAGGAAGTGGAAGGTATATTAATTTTTAAATAATTAATATCATTTCATTATTACTATATATATCAATTATTTTCATCATTATACCCATACTAGTAAATTGGTGATCAAAAACAAATTACACCTTGATGTGGAGACGGTAAGTCATACATACAAATGTGTGGTGATTTTGTTTTTCATAGGATGGATAAATCATGAAATATGGTTATAAGATAAACATAATAATATCTCACAATTTATAAGATACTATATTTAATAACTTATCATGTAAACAACACACGAATATGATGTAGAAGAAGAAATGAACTTGGATGAGTTGTTAAAAATGACCACTCCTTCAGAGGGATTCTTTCATATATCTTCTTAAGCAATCTAGGGTTGGTATTCTTAGAATAAAAATATCTCTATAACATGTATGAGGATGTTTTAAGAATAAATTGGAAGGTTTTGGTTGATATATAATGCTCAATGTGGTGTGAGGAAGTGAGCGATGAGGTGTCCTTTTAAAATTAAGGTGAGGGGAACTTTTGGAAACTCTCAAAATATTAAATTAATATAAATTAATTTTCAAATAAAAAAGTATTAAAAGAGATTTATTTTGAATCTAATATGATTATGGGTCGAAATAATCTCAAACAAAAATTTTATATTAGTTTATGTCACATTCTTACCCTTATCTTTTGGCTTTAACCCTTATTTAACTCCTTAAACTCTTAGTGTGACAACATGTGTTTTTACTCATTAAGGGTTAATATAGTTACTATAAAATTACAAAAAAAACCATAAAAGGGATAACTAATGAAATTTTAAACCTTATCCCAATAGTTTTTCCCAAATTTTATATTTTTATGAATTTTATATCATTTAATAAAATATTACTTATTTTAAAATATCATTAATGTCAGTTTTTACACTATTCATTAGATAACTTTTTAAAAATATCACAACAACAAAATATATTCAAAAACTCTCTTCTAACATGTCCCCAATCTATCAAAGTCATCTATAATATTATTTATGGCACTAATTATCTCATATAATATTTATTTTAATATTTTTAATAACATTTATTTGATTTTTCTATTAATTAAACAATTACTACATCATCATTGTGCAAGCTCTTAAGTTAATTATTTATTTCCTAAAAATAAAAAATAAATTAATATGATTAAGATACAATTTTTATCTTCGAAAATACTATTTATGGTTAAATATATCCCCTATGAAACCCTATATTGAAATATTTAACTTACTAAAAAAATTATGACATCTTTTACTTTTCATTAAAATAGAATACTACAAATAAATTAAGTCATCCAAGTGGATCTAAGAGGCCATAAAATAGATTGAGGGATGATTTTCATTGAAAATAATTCATCCAATAAAATTAGGACAAGTGTTATGGTAATTTAACAATATTTATAATATTATTTTTACCCTTAATTACATGATTTACCCTAAAACGTGATAATTAAAATTATTATGTTTACTATACATATACTCCAGAAATAAAAGGGAACAATTTATTAAATTGAGGCCATATAATTCAAAAAATATAATAAATTTTTAAAAATTCCAAACACAAAATTGGATAAAATAAAATTAAAATTAATCCTGTAGACGGGGTGAGAAGACGAGTTATTAAAGTGAAAATGTTCAAAAGATTGAAATGTTTTTATATCCAAATTTTGCGTGGAGTTGATTAAATGACCTAAATTGAACTAACTGATATAAATTTTATCTATTTATAATTTAAAACCAATCAAAAATATAATTTAACACTATAAATTATTTAGATGAAAACCCTATTTTCGATTAAAATCTAGTATTTTTCACTATTCATCAAAACTAGAAACTTATTAGAAAAAATACCATAAATTCAACAAAAGTAAATTTTTATATTCCAATTTCAGTGAATAAGTTTTGTTTGTTAAATATAATTTATAAAAGTGTTAAAATTTAGTTTAAAAACATGTGCGTCGCCAAAAGGCAGAAAAAGTACATTTAGAAAAATATAACTTTTTATGCATAAAAGTGGATTTATTTTTAAATAATGTATAGAAAATAGATAGTGTGAATGTAAAAGATAGATTGAACATATAATATATAAATTTCACAATGTGTTTAATACTATTCATTCCTACCAATTTAACAGTTATGTTATGAGAATATTTCATTGTTCTTTAAGTTGGGTGTTGTGTGCAACGTAAGCTTTCGAAAAGATTAACTTTAAAAAGAGACATACCATAAAATCTTGGTGTGTTACAATGAGGATGTGATGAAAAATAGATATCTCAACTTTTTTATCAGATTAATGTAATTTTGGGGGTTAAATCCATTTTAAGGCTGTATAATCTAACACCCTTATATTTTAGGTTATATTTCTCTTCAAATAAATTCAATTTCTTTGATAGCTAGTGATACACATAGACCCAAGACTAAATTAACTATAATATTGTATATTATTATAACCAATCCATTACTTTTTTTAATTCAACATAAATAAGAACATTATAAAATATATGTATAATGGTTTAATATAAATAAAATTATTGATAAGCAATTACTTAATTTTTAGTAAACTCTTATATGTTTTAAAAATACTTCTTTTCCTAAAAATGGTATTGGTGGATTCTTGTTAGAAAATAATAAAATAAATTTATAAAAATTTAACAAAATTTAATTGAAACAATTAAATAAAATTTTAAAATCATCATGTCTAAATTCTCTTAGAGTGAATTTTTAATAATTTTCCGAAATGATTGATGTTTTGATGAATAGTGAAAAATAATGATTTTTATGGAAAACTGTATTTTCCATTCAAGAATTTACAAATGTAAATTTCTTAATAAAATTATTTAAAAGTAAAATTAGTTTATTTATATAATTAATAATCCAATTAAATTCATTATAATTAATTTTTTGTTGGATTTTGGTAAAACTGGTTATTCTTAAGAAAACATTTTATCTAGAAAACAAGTGTTCATCACATTTTGGGAGTTTAATTTCAAATTAAATTATTCTAATTCTCAGAATTTAATTTGATAAAATTAATTCCATATTTGGAATTATAATTTCCAAATATTTTAATGAGGGCACTTTTGTAATGAACCAACCTGGTCTAACTAGATAAGACACTCAAACTGACCCGTTATGTAATATAGGTAAAACATGATAATAGAAACTAGTCTTGAATATAAGAAAAATAAACATAGAATTAGAGTACAAATATGAAAAATACAAGATACCAAAAAACATAAACCCAATCCAAAACAGGCTAAACTAGAAATTAAGTCAAAACCTCACGTGACCAACAGTCACCACCATAGCAAGTCGAACCAAAGGCATCAGTAAGAAGAGAAGCCAGTATGCTACAAGATGTTATTCCCTTTACCTAAATCCTGCAATACAACATCTAAAAACACCCAAGTTCACAAGTATCATGTGATATAAATCCCAGTATGATACCACCATAGTTTCTATATAATCTCTAATATCAAGAATGCATCAATTCTCTATTTTAAAACAAAATATATTTACAAATAATTTTTAGAAATTAAATCCATCTATAAATTATTTTCCCTTTGGTTTTCATAAAAGCCATAAAAATTTTCAAACCATAAATATGACTAGTAGAAGTGATATAAATAGAAAATAATTTTTCAAACATCAATAGGTAAAAAAGTAAACACATATCCACTAAACAACCTATCATGTGAAGCTATGTTAGAAACCCTTATATAAAAACCAATGAGAAAAAATCTATGATAAAAAACAATCATGTGATTAAAAAATGATGAATAACCACACATAAGGGATATAACCTATTAGACACTATATACTAGACACAAAAAATCTTCAAAGATCATAATGTTAGTTCTAACCAATATCAAGTCTTTCTAATCGATATCATAAAAAGTTACCTTCTATTGGTGCCAAACAAACACTAAAGCTACCCATGTCTCTTTTATAATGCACTAAAGGTTCCCAATGTGATTTTTTCCAAATTCATTTAAAAAACATGATCTCATTTTCATAAAACTTTTTTAAAGACAAGCTGATCACCTTCAGAGATTGAAACCCCATTTCCAAAAAAGAAAATTCATTTTCAAAGAAAACCCCATTTTTGAAAATATTTTCCTTTCCAAGAAATCCATTAAAACCACATATAAATTCAAATAATGAAGAACCTAAAGTAATTTTTCAATAATAATATGAAATTAATTAAATTAAACCATTCTATTGAAACACCAACCTCAATACTATAGAAACCTGGCTTCCTTCGATAATGGTGGCCAGAAACCAAGTGAATAAATTTTGAAAGACAAGTCAGGCCCAGAAACTAAAAGGGATCGATATAAAACACTATATGATCAAAAATGCTAACACAAATATTGCTAAAACCATAGCCACAACCAAATATATAGAAGAACCAGAAGTATTACATGACCAGAGAGAAGAAACCCAACCTTAACAGGGATCAATCACTAAATGAAGCAATCTGAAAGGGAGTGAATAACCCAAAATTTAATAGGGAGAGCCTCTAGGATGAGAGAGATAAGTGATACAAAATAATGAAATTATAATTTAGATAATAGACACCCTAATATTAAAACTTGTGACTATTACATTGCATGTAATCCCCTTACATGTTGTGTAATACATGAATCAAAAATATGATGAAAACCCCATCAACTTTTTATTAAAAACCAAATATTTTCCATTATGTGATGTGAACCCTTTACATAGTGTGTAAAAATCTTAGGCTTTGTATCCATTTCACAGCTTCTGTCCAATGTCCATTACATGACATGTACTCCCATTACACGGTGTGTAATTTCCCAAGAAAATAGCAAAAAGTGTAGGTTTTAGCAGAAAATTCAGAAAAATACATGACTTCATTATTTCAGGTATCCTCCAAATTTATATATCAATATTAATTATCCAAAAAAAAGAAACTGATAAAAAATTAATGGGAATTATAATATCCCTACCATAAACACTTTATGCCCCCATAAATCCTTTAAGATCTTGGATCTGCAAAAAGAGAACACCTTTGTTCTATCAAAGATGACTCTCACTCCCACAAATCATGGCTATTCTATTTTCACTTCCACAGTACTTGGGCCAAGGGGGTCATTTTACCGCACAACACCATATCCTAGTGATCCATAATATGTACTGGCTCCTCAAATAAAGTGGTATCAGGCTCAAGATCAACACCCTCTCATCTAATCACATGGGAAGGATCTGGTACATACCTCCTCAACTAGGAAACAAGAAATGTGTCATGGATATATGTCAAACTAGATGGTATGTTCAACCGATAGACCACCTTACCCAGTCATCCATCGATCTCAATGAGGACCACAAACCTCGATACAAAATTACCATGCTCACCCGACCGATGATGTACCAAGAAAGGTGAAACTATGAGAAAGACCTGATCACCAACCAGAAACTTCAGTAGCCAATAATGATGGTTCTTATAATATTTTTGATGACTCTGTGTCATGACCAACTTCCTCCAAATCAACTACACCATCTCTACGGTCTTCTAAAAAACACTCTTCCAAACCAAGGACTACTCTCCCAAATCTACCCGTCATAAGGGAGACCTAAATGGACACCAATACAAGGCCTAAAATGGAACCATATTTATTTAATCCTAAAAACTATTTTTATTGGAAAATTGAACCGTAGTAAAATTATTTTACCAATATCTTGAAAAATCAAGCACACAATCCTAGAGCATGTCCTCTTGAAACTGGATAGGTCTCTTTGTCTTTCCATCATGTGCAGATTATAAGTCATTCTTAATTGGTTATGGAAACCCAGTGCTTCCTGAATACATTTATAGAACCTAGATTTAAACCTCATATCACTATTAAAAATAACCATAGAGGGAACCTACTGAAGTCTCACAATCTCTCAGACATACAATTCCCCAAGCTATTTCACATTCATCATCTCCTGGATAGGTAAAAATGCACTGATTTTGTGGTGGATTAATGATCACACAAAACACATACCTCCCTATATGATTTCAGGGAAAACCAATAATTAAATCCATTAAAATTTCATCCCAATTTAATATCAGAATTGATAAAGGCTAAAAAAACCACACAGGTCTTTGGTATTCCGACTTAATTCTATAAAAAGGAACCACGATAAAAAATCATCCATAAGTCATCTCATCCCCAATCACCAATACTGACATATCAAATCATGATACATCTTTGTAGTACCTGGGTACAAAGACCAACAAGATCAGTGTCCACTATCCAAAAACTCATTCCTCATGGAAAATGGAACAACCAACCTACCACAAAAAACACAAATCTCTACTAGGAGAGCAAGACCACCTATCTAAGTTCTCCCCACCAAAAAGGGTTTCAAGAAAACTCTTACAATCGGTGTCAAATGTCTGCTCATGATGAAAAAACTCATCAAACTATGATTCATCCCTTATCAAAGTGATACATTACAGTCAACTAGACTCTTCCACTCCCAAATTCATCTCAACAAACAAAACTCATCAGAGATTACTCCTTAATTGATTCCTTCATGTCTCATGTCCATAATTTTTTCTCAATTCATTAGAAACAAAATTCCCTTTCCTAAGGGTATAATAAATATTAAAAGAAAAATTCTAAAGATACTCCAGCCATCCTCTATGTCTCAAATTTAGATATGTTTGAGTAAAAATATTTTTTAGGATCTTATGATACAAATATACTATAAACCTCTCCCCAAATAGACAGTGACTCCGTGTTTTTTGTGCATGCATAATCGATTAAAACTCAAGATCATGGGTAGGGTAGTTATTCTTATGATGGAATAACTAGAAAGATCCATAAGACACAACTTGTTTCCTCTACCTCAAGACAGATCCAGAACCGGTACTAGAAGAATTACATAAAATATTATAACCCAATCCTGGTTTCGGAGGAATCAAAATTGGTTCTGAAGCCATCATCTCCTTCAAATCCTCAAAAAATCTCTAAACCATTTCATTCCATTCAAATATTAAAACCTTATAGGTTAAAGATGTTATTGAACATGCAAGATTGTATAAGTCGTGAACAAACTATCCATAGTAACCATTAAGACCTAAGAATATTCAGATGTCAAACACATTTTTGGGTTGCTCCCAATATATTACTTATAAATTTTCAGAATCAACTGATTATCTCCTCTCAGAAATAAAATTCCCTATAAAATTCACTCCTTGAATCCAAAACTCACATTTGAAAATATTACCATACAGACAATGTTCTTTACAGGTTCAAAGAAAGATATAAAAATATTCCATGTGCTCCTCCTATGACTTTTAGTACAACAAAATATTATCCACAAACACAATAAAAAATATTCCAAGAACCTATAAAATATATAGTTTATAAAAACCATTAACACCATTGGATCATTAGTGAGAATGTATGGAATAACTAGAAATTTGAAATTCCCATATCGACTCCTAAATGTTGTCTTAGTTATATCCACTTATTTAAATCTCATTTATTCACACCGTGGAGACAATTCAATATTATAAAACCAATGATCCCCTCTAATAAAATAATATTGATCGTCAATCCTTGGAAAATGATATTTTTTCTTAACGGTCACTCAATTCAACATTTGATAATCAATATGAAGTATGAGGATATAATATATCTTCTTAGTAAAGAGGCTAGGTGAAGCCCATGATGACACTCTTGGAATAATAAATCCTTTATCCACTAGGTCCTCAAGATGGACCTTAAGTTCCACCAACTGAATATTTTCCATAAGGTAAGATAGAATAGAAATGAGAATTGTATCATGGAGAAGTTCTATAGTAAAATAAACCTCTCTATGGAGTTTTAAACCAAAAAAATCATCCAGAAAGACTCAGGGTATTCACACACAACCGAAGAAATTTGACCACCCAAATAAGGATCAAATGCATCAAGAAACATCTCTGATAACTAGCATGAGATTACCTCAATATAAGAAACACCAGGTCATACCCTTCCCAGTCTAGAGTCCCACTCACCATGGAAAACATAGGTTACCTCATCGTTAGATAAAAACTAGACCTGACAACAATAATAGTCTATTTGGTACTTAACACTAATCAATCAATCCATGTCAATAATCAAGTTAAAGATGTCAAGATCAATCTCTAAAATTTCCCACTCCACATCAAAGTCAGCTATCATCACCCGACCCACGGGAAATCTAAAACCTTATTTGGACCTATTTCCCAAAGGTGTGGAAAGATCAAACATGGATGGAATAAGTATTCAATGAAAACCCAACACATCAAATATCTTCGATGATATAAAAGAATGATTAGCTCTTGTATCAAAAAAACCTTTCATAATAGAAGATGAGATAAAAATTGTACCTATAACAGTAGTTGTCCTTGCTTCAAAATACTCTGGAGCATACTCCACTACAAAACTTTTCTTGGTCATATCCACATTAACAACTCCCTTGGACCGAGGACTAGACCAACAACCCTTGGAAGCATATGCATGAACCTGCAAACCCTTGGTGAGAGTGGATCATACCCTAATTCCCTAATATATCTTTTCACAAGAACTTTGTAGATGGCCAACTCATCCACAAAAATTAAAAGTCCAAGAATCCTCCATATACTTAGGGTTTGTATGACCTTACCTTCAAAACTGGTAGAAAAAAAACCTCTTGTTGCACTATCGAAGACCCTAAAACTAGTCTTGAAGAAAACTAACCACTCTTATGCTTTCTCTTCTGGATAGAAGATACACCCTGGCTAACCACTAAACCAACCAAAGACCCATCCAAACCTGTCTTCCCAGCTATGTATGCCTTAGAAAAAGATTCCATGTCAACTACCTCCACAAAACTTGGAAGGAACATGAGTATCAACATCGACCAAATAACATGCCTCAGTACTAACTCAAATCTACAAGCCTTTATATACTCATTGGTGATAAGATCCTATTTAAAATACACCAACTCAATAAAGTGTGTAGAATACTCCAGAACAGTATGCTCCCCCTACTCTAAGGTCAGAAACTCTTAAGTCTTCACCACACACAATATCTTGGGGTAAAACTACTGGTTAAATATTTTGTTTAAGGAATACCAGGTAAGATCCTCATGCAACATAGATTTCATAATAAATTCATGTCATATCCTTCCTAGTCCCTCAAGAACATACCTAGAAAACACCAACTTAGAGTCTTTAGGAGTCTTCAAAAAGTTGAATATACTCTCTATATGGTCAAGCCACACCCAGAATTCTAGGGGTCCTTTGTCACCACAAAATATGGGTGGATGATTCTTATTAAATTTGGATCCATGATCCATCACATGTCCTGGGTTCTTAACACCAACAAAACTCAGAGACTGAATATTGAGGATAACAGCTTATACCAAAGAAGGCTCCACTATAGGGTTTTCCTGTAGAACCTATCTCGCAACTTCCTCTCTCAAATTTGGTTGAGCTCTTCCCAGTGGCATAGTCTAAAAAAATAAAAAAACCAATCATTTATGAGAAAATTAAAAAATTATATTACTAACATCATGAATTGATATCAAATATTTAAACATTAAGAATTTAAAGAAACCACAAAACACATTACTTAAAAAAGGAACATGACAATTAAAAAAGAATTCCCATAAAATTCATTCAAATTTACTCAAACTCCAAGTCTAAAAACTAGAAAATTCCTTGACCACCCATGGTAGCTCGGTTTAAGTCATGGAAGTGAGCTAGCCAAGCCCATTTTTTTCACATTCTATATGAATTTAAATGGTCCTAACTCTTAC
This sequence comes from Viscum album, assembly GCA_963277665.1. Classification (NCBI taxonomy): domain Eukaryota; kingdom Viridiplantae; phylum Streptophyta; class Magnoliopsida; order Santalales; family Viscaceae; genus Viscum; species Viscum album. The sequence goes on from OY728136.1 coordinate 1,480,950,346, forward strand.
CTTCCCAAGACATAGAACCAAACTCAGGAAGTGTTAAAACACTTTAGGCTCATCATCCCTATAATACCAATTTGTAATGAACCCACTAAGTCAACAAGATGATCCATCTGAACTAGACCATTATGTAATATAGGAAAAATAGGATAACATAAACAAGTATTGAATATTTTAAAAATAAAACATACAACCAGAGTACAAAGTGAAAATAGGTGAGATACAAAAAAATCCAATAAAAAAAAAGCTAAACTAAAAAGTGTGTCAAAACCAACATGAGAAATAGTCACTCACAGACCAACCCAAACTGAAGGAAACATCAAGAAGAGAAGCAAACATGCTACAAGAAGCTCCTTCCTTTAACTGAATCCTGTAATAATACATGTAAAAATTCCTAAAGGCACAAGTAGGGTGTGATATAAATCTGAGTAGGATACCACCGAAGTTTTTATACATGGTCTAATATCTATAAGGATCCAATTAGAAATTTTAAAATAAAATAATCTTCAAAAATTATATCTAGATATAAATCATTTTACATTTTATTTTCATAAAATACTTTCATATTCACAAACATGACATATGAAAAGTAGAAGTGATATAAATAAGAAATCATTTTCCATAAATTGAGAGGAAAATATGTAAACACATATCCATAAAACAACATATCATGGAAATCTATATCATACGAACTCATATAAAAATGGTGATAAAAAATCCTTGATAAAAACAATCATGCGATAAATAACCAAAAATAAAAAAATTACCTAAAATAATGGATTTAGATTATGGGAAACTATATACTAGACACTAAAAACCTTAATAGTCATAACATTGGATACAATAGATACAAAGTATTTCCAGTCGATAATATAAAATGTTACCTCTTAGTGGTGTAAAACATACACTTAGGCAACCCGTGTCTCTTTCCTGAGGCAACCAAGGTTCCTGAAATTAATTTTTCAAAATTCATTTCAAAACCATGCTCAAATTTTTGAAAAACAACTTCAAAGAAATGGTGATCTTCTTCAAAGTTTGAAACCCCATTTCTAAATAAAGAAAATTAATTTTCAAAAAAAACCCCTTTGCTGAAAATATTTTCTTTCCCAGGAATCTTTTAAAACCACATATCACTTCAAATCAATGAATACCCCAAATGAATTTATCAAGAACAATACGAAATTCATCAAATTTTCCCATTTTATAAAAACACCTACTTAATGGTAGATGACTAGCTGAATTCGATATCAGAAACCAAAAACCAAGAGAATGACCTTCAAAATACAAGGCTCAACACGAAACTAAAAATGATTGATTAAAACACTATCAGATCATAAATCCAAACACAACCATTTCTAAAACCACATCCTCAACCAAAGTTTAAGAATAATAAGAATTATTATATACCTGGAGATAAGAAACCCAACTGTAATGGTTATTAATTGTTGAACAAAGTGATTCAAAAGGAAGGGAATCACCCAAAATCACTTAGGGAGAGTCTATATGTTAAGAGAGAGAAGATATGGAAAAGGATGAAATGAGAATTCAACTAAGAGGCAATCTAAAATGACAACTAATGACTATTATATAGAATATAATCCCCTTACTCATTCTGTAATATACAAAGCTCAAATATGCCAAAAAAAACCCATTTCCTTTTTATAAAAAACCTGATATATACCATTACATGATGTGAAACCATTACAATTCATGTAATCTTATGACCCTATGTATCCAGTTCAAATATTCTACCCAGCAGTCATTAAACAGAATATACTCTAATTATAAAACATGTACTCATATTACAAGACATGCAATTCCCTAGATAATAGAAAAAACAATAAGCTTAAGATGAAAATTCCAACAAATCTCTCACTTCAGCATTACTGGTATCCTACTAATTTATTTCTCATAATTACCCATCCAAAGAAAATGGAAACCAAAAGAAAAGGATAAATCATTCCTGGAATAAAAGTAATGGGGTGTTACAACTTTCATTTTTTGATATAATGAATAGTAAAAACAACAAATATTTGTCAATACAATTAATGTTAAAATGGGTTTATCATGGGTTAAATCGAGAGATATTGATCATATTTACGATTAAACTAGTATAAATATCATTTTATGGACACATTTATACCTCATTATTCCCCAAATTTAAACAAATATCCTTTTAGGATCATTTTTCTTGATGATGACTTAATTATATTTTAATCTTTTAAGAAATTCCAAGTGTGTACTCTCCCCCACTTATAAAATCATACCCCTCCTTTCTATTCTTTACACCACTTTGAGACATATATCTCTAGAAAACCCAAAAAACTTCTCTTTTAAAATTCCATATCTAGGAATCATAGGTTTTATTATTCCTAAAAGACCATTCCTTTGATCTTTAAGAATGAAAATAAAGGAGGCATGTCAAATATGTCATAATAATCATACCTGAACTCTCTCAATTTATTTCTTCTTTTAAATACTATAAATATTTGGTATTCATCATAACATAATAAATTAAGTGTCCTAAATATACTAAAATTTTATTATTATTATTGAACCACCATATTCACCCTTTTTCCATAAAATGGGAAGTGAAATTATTTCTCATGCATACTTGTGGACTACCATGTCCACAAAGTGATATATTTCATTTTAAATCACAATATTTCAAGGATGGTTATTATGACGGATTCAATTTTTATATATTATATTTATGATATAATAATTCTTATATAATTATAACATCATATTATCTATTTTACATTAAAATCCATTGGAAAATGATAACGTTGCTCAGGCGTACGTGTGGACTAACCTACAAAAAGCAATGTGATTCATTTTTCATTTTCACTTTACATGTATGGTGATAAGGATATATTAAATGATTACCTTAAAATTAATTATAAAATAAAAACATCGCTCATGCGTATGTGTTGACTGCCACCTCCCTGAAGTGATGTGATCCGTTTTTAATTTCCACTTTACATGGATGGAAATAATGATAGATTAAATGAATATATATGATATATAATATATATATGATATAATAATAATTCTTTAAATGTTAACTATTATTTATCTTTCTTTCATTTCATCCATCAAAAAGTGAAAATAGTGTTCATGCATATATACGACCTTTCATCTCCATGAACTGTGTAATTGATTTTTCTATATCTACCTTTTATGGAAGAATATAAACATACAATGAATATATATGATATTTATATCATGATTAAAATTATCGAGATGATATAAACATGGTGAAAGTATGAATACTAGAACTATTGAATCAAAAATTTTATGAAAAATAAAATAATTAACACATAGAAATGAAAATTTTAATAAGGAATTATTAATAAATGGGAGTTTAACTGCTAAAAGTGGATCATATGTGATATTATAAGAAAGTAAATTATTCTAAAAAATATAATATTTTAACATTTATTATACATTTATTTATAGTGTCTTTGTAGCAATTCAAACTTGAGGAAATGGGATTTCTCATACCACTTTTATTTGTGTGAGACACATGCCATATTAACAACTTGTTTCTTTTATGTGGTGTATATACTACACATGAATATATTTTATGAATATTATTATAAAAATTAGGGTTATTCTTAAATCAATATAAGGTTATATCTTTCATGTGTTTTGGAATCAAAAGTAAACAAATTTGTAAGTAATTTATGTTACAATCCCATTGTTTATCAATATTTTTTATCATTAAGTTTCCAATTATGAAATTTTATGATATATAATTCAATAACTCGTTAGTTTTTTTCCTATGGTAATTTCATGAGATTAAATGTTTTTCTTTCATTTTATTCTCATTATGAAAACAAGATACTAAAATAATTTCATAAGGAAACCCAACATTATTTCTATATTCGGTAAAAAATACTTATTCTTCCATGTTCATGTTTTCTAAAAATGTTTTTACTAATATCCTATGATTTATCAAGTCATTTTTACCAATGTTTTAATTTCTAAAAAATGGTTTAAAATTGATCTTATTTTCATCTTCCAAACAAGGTACTTTTTCCTTCTTACAAAAAATGTGAAGGAATATTTGTTTTAATTTACATGGAATGAATGGAATTTTGTGTCTTCATGATCACTCAGTGATTTGAAGCTTCCTTTAAAAATTTATAAGCTTATTTAAAAAACATTCCTTAATATTTATGACATTTTTGGATTTCAAGTGATTCAATTTAATGTGAAAAGGATGTTTTCCCCAAGAAACATTTTAATGATATTTTAAAGGAATTTTCATCTATTTTAATCTATTGATGTTGCTTATGACTTACTGGGTTATGATCCAATGATATTGTTCACTTTGATTATTTGGATGGATTATAATGATGGTTATTTAAGGAATATTCTATGAATCTAGTTTCTTTCCCATGAGTTAATTAAGTTATGATGAAACAATTATAAAACCCATTCCTCCCCCCCACCCCACATGAGGCTGGGGTGGAAGGGGGGCTGGGGTTGCGGGTGCCGGTCACAGGGTCAAGTCCCTGAACTATTTCTTTGTTTCTTTCTTGTAGTGCGTGTATCTATAGTTGTAGTGTAAACCCATCTTTTAATTATAAAACCCATTTATTTTCCACAGGTTATGCAATGATGAAATGTTGAAATGTTTATGAAACCCATTTCTTTTACATGGGTTATGATATATTGATATGATATATTTTTTATGATTTTTGGAACACATATTAATCGATTATGATTATGTGTTGGGTAAGACCAGAATTATATAGCCCTGTAATGCATTGGGTAAAGTTGGATATATCATGAGATAATAAGGATTGGAATGGGAAGTGGATCTAGTTTAGTAAGAGTTTATATACCCTATAATAATCTTGGGGTTGAACCCATACTAAGAATAAAATTATTGGGAGAGTGAAACTAATACATTAGTATTGTATTGGCAGTGATACTTGACTATTAAGTATTTTTTTTTCTATTCTTATGTGCATTCCACAAGCTTATGTATTATACCAATATTATGCTCTCATGGATCATGTTCTTTGATTCCTTTATGATTCATGTATTATGAAATACCACGATTTATGTCATGATTTAAGATTGTGATCCATGATATGTTAGTATTGTTTTCAAATGTTGAACTCATGCTCTCATACTGTTATGATCATTATTCCTTAAGTGATCATTGATATCTACCTTTTTTACCTTAATTGAGCATATAAGATCTCCCTTTATAATATTTACATTCCCTTGTTTATAAAGAAAGGTTTTAAGTAGGGTATTTATATGAAGAGTACTATGTCTGTAAATCCTTATGGAATATGTTGAAGATCCTTTATGAAATAAGAAGAGAGTGTATCTAATCTCCAAATACACTAAACCTTTACAGTTCTTAGGCATGTATTTATAAAATATATTTAATATTCATCTATTAATATGTAATATATATGTATGAAAAGTATAGGTCGTTATAATTATGATTTACACATACATACTGGATTTTCTTTAGAAACCATTGGGTTTATCCTACTAAGTTGTACTCACACCTTGTCCAAGTATCTGTTTTTTACAAACCGTATAGATGCAAGTTGGTACAAGGGAAAGTTTCATGTATTTAATTTTATATGTTATGTCTAGGATTTGTGTTAGGTGTTCGGATATTGGCTAAAACTCAATACTTCTAGGTTTTTTCTATTTTTTATTCCCCCCATTTTGTTTAATTTTTGGGATTATTTTACTTGAACTGACTTATGTGTATTGTTTGTTTTTAAATATGTAGGAAAAATATGATATTTCATGGGTTATGAATATTTGTTTTAACACCTATTTATTTTATCTAGATTTTATGTTTCCTTTATTTATGTTATGTTCAACTTTTACCATAGGGTATAGTCTCTTGTCGGTAACCTCTAGCATATGGGGAGACACACTTGAGGCCATGTGGTGAACTGGATTAAGGAATTGACTCAGTAGCTTCTTGTTTGGGGTGATAAAAAATTTCATCAAATGTGATTTTCATTTGTTTTATTATTTAGTATTAATCGATAGAAGGTAGGATTTGTTGAGACTTGGTAATGAGCTTGTTCTTGGGATTTTTTAACCCATGCATGAGGGGTAATCTATGTTACTGGGGGAGGGAATTGATATTCTAGGTAATGATTTTTCTAGTAGATTTATTTTTACCGTGGGTGAGGAATTTATTTTATGAGGTTATGGTTTATATGATATTTTTCTCTTTCCATGTGGGTTCATGCAACATATTATGCATGTAGTTATTTACATTCCACTGACATGCTTCTTTAATTGTTCGATTGGGTTGTTTCATTATAACAGTAGTTGGATATTCAAAGTCTCAACACTAACCAAAATAGTGTTTTCCTATATAGATTAATGGTGGAACAACATCTAACCAATAAATAAATGACTAAAGATATGGAATTTCACATGAGCCTTATCTCGGTTGGTGAGGACTCATAAAGTGCATCCAAGAGACCCATGATCAAATCCAGGTAGAGACATATTTATGGGTACTGTAGCAGGTATTGTAGTAGGTACTATAATAGATATAACTATTCATCCATCTTTGGCCACCAGTTTGGTCCTCGAGTCCTTCAAGGCCTTTGGACCACCTCAAAGCCTTCGGGTCACATCAAGACTTTTGGGCCGCATTTTTGTGTAGAAGAAACCGGGAAAGACTACAAGGAATAGGCTTTAGATGATGATTTAGAGTAGGAAATTTCACTAGAAAAAAGACTATGTATTGAAAGAATTAGAGGGTATCGAAACCGCTATAGGTACCATGAATATTATAAAAGGAAAGATGTCAAACATCCATGCAAAGGTGAAGAGCTATGATCATGATGAAGATGCTCGGGAGGGGCAGTTTCAAGTAGTCACAGTCTGTTATGAATTACTTTAATACCTTCGGGTCCTGTAATGTCATGAAACCTATGATCCATGTAAGGGTTACCCTTCAACCCTTAAAAAGATTATTATCAAAAATGAATAAAAAATAAAGGCCTTTGGGCCATTTAGGCTGGCTAAATATATGGAATTGTGAAATATTTTATGAAATTTGAATTAGTGTGGTAAAATGACGTACCAAGAACAACTTAAAGGATGTTTTTTCTCAGTGAATTATGTTTTTAAATTTATATAATGGAACAAGGGTGATGGGATTTGAAAATTTTAGGTAGTTATAAAATGATAAGAATATAAATAAGAACGATATATGATATCTATAGTAAATGATGGTTCGGGTTAAATAAAATTTTAGTAAGAAACTTATCAGGTGTTTTCTATCATAACTTATAAATAAAATATTATTTAACCAAGAATGGTGCGTTGATGTTTCCTTAAAAGTGTGAATTCACCTAAGAGTTGGTAGATGGGGCTAGTGAAAATTCCTAGGTTTTGAGTAAGGAGCCTATATTTGTGTTACTTTCCAAAAATTGTGATATAAAGAGTTGTGTTAGCAATTTGTTATGAGATTTTATTTTGGTATTATAGATAAATTTCTCCTCCTCAGCTACCCACTAAGCATTAAGAGTTCACTGGTGAGTGTAAAATCGTGGTATAGATCCCCAAGACAAGTGTGGCACTGTGATAATTCATGGATTCTTAGATTAGGGAAAGTTTTCTTTATGTTGTAAAATCTATGGAGAGAGATGCACCTGGAGATGTGCAGTTGATGTTTGAGTTGGCATCATATTTTTTTATAGCATCCACCTAATATTATAGGTAGGGTGTCCCCCAAGATACCAAGACTATGAATTAGGCTATATATACTATCTCTAAGAATTTGGAGATGTCCCCAGAGGAGAGGGTGAAGCTTTCCCCCTATATTCTTTGAGGTCATGTTGGGAAATGGTGGGATATTATGATCCAGTATAATTGGTATGTGTTCATCATTAAAATGGAATTAAAAACTAATTTTTTTCAACCACTTTTTCTTATATACGCCATGGTATAATAAGGACATGGATTTAAAGCACATAGATCTGGGGATTTTATCTATCATAGAGTATATTTCTTGGTTTTATAAGTTACAATGGCTTACCCCATCTATGGAAAATGATGAGTTGGACAGGGTGAGATGATTTGCGGATAGCCTTATATAAGAGATAAATTCATCAGTTGAAAATATTACTTTTGACCAAAATCTCAGAGATGGTGAATCGATATTTGATTTTTAAGTGGAATCTTAGAGAGGCTGATGCTCGAGGGTGGAAAGAACCAGTTGAAAGTGGATAGTCTATTGACAGGAAGCACAACTTGGATGGATCTTGAAAGAGAAATGGGGGATAGAGCATTAAATATGATAGGGAAATAATATGTAATTATTATGGTAGGGTGACTAACTACCATTAGAATTGTGACATGTCACCGGTAGAGTGTTGATCATGTGAGAGTATGGGTCATCTCCAAATGTTTTGTTGGGCAACATCCTGAGAAAATGATAGAGATTATGTGTCATTTTAAGCTTTCAGTGCTCGATTGGATACTCCATGAAAGGTGGGTAGTTGGATTTTGGTTGATTTCATGGGTTAAGGTGGATGTGCAGGGTTAGATTAATTCATTCCACAAGGAATCTGCTTCATAAGGAAGTCACATTGGGATGTAGGGATGAGGTTTGGTGTAGATTCTGGTAGTGAAAAATGATCACGTCTATCTTTGCATTAGGATTTCTACCATGAGAGGTAAGATTTTTGTGGCTTAGACTTTAGTGTCTAATATTTTTTATATAGTTTATTTACACTCTTTCATGTATACTCAATTCATGGAAGGTCCCAGTTTGTCTATCGAGTATATATATGGGGTGATGCCTATCAACACTCCGTTGGCAATAAAATATGAAGGAACATGTCACTATATGGATTTTACTCTTTATATTAGAGATTACCCATATCTATGGGACCCTTTCATGCTAGATGTGATTGAGTTTGATTTAATTCTAGGAATGTATTATTTGATTCTCTTTATATATCATACATATTTCTATTATCAATGGGTGGCATTCATGTTTCTAAAAGGTGTTAGTTATGTTCACAAGGAAAAGTGGGACTAGAAGATCAGTTGAATATATCATAGTCAGCAGAAGCTCAGTGGGGTTTCAGCCCAATTTTTTAGCCTCGTGTTAAATGAATTAGAGTATCAGATTGTTATTTACCCTTCTATGGTGGACCAGTTTGTAGACAATTTTCTTGACTACTTCTCAGGGTCTTCTCCTAAGATTGAAGTAGAATTCACAACTAATCTTGTGATTGGTTCCAAGACTACTTCAATTATTGAATATCAAATGTATATAAATGGTATTTTTGAGTAAAAGATTCAACTAGAGGACATAGAGGCCAAGGGTTTTATATACACTAGTGCATCACCTTGGGGAACTCATGTCCTCATTTCTAAGAAGGTGGATGGTGCATTATGACTGTGTATAGATTATTGATGGCTGAATCTAGTTAATATTAAGAACTAATATCCACTACTACATATTGATAATCTCTTTTTTCAACTTATGTATGCTCGTATATTCTCCAATATTAACTTGATATCAGTTTATCACCAAGTTAGGGTGAGACCCTCTCATATACCATGTACAACTTTTTAAAGTATTTATGGCATATACATGTAATTGGTCAGGTTTTTTGACCTGAAGAACACACTATCAGCATTTATGGTTTTGATTAATTGAGATTTCCATCCACACCTTGATTCTTTTCTAGAAGTTTTTGGGTATGATATCCTCATGTATTCTCAAATGAGGGAGGAATATGCGCAGCACTAAGAAATCAATTTTTGGAAAAACTACGGGTGTATATGTTTTATGTTAAGCTCTCAAAGTGTCATTTTTGGATTGAAAGGTATACTTATTTGGGTATATCATATTAGAAGAAGAAATGTTTATTTAACCCAATAAATTAATATTTATGGTTCATGGGTGTAGCCTAAGAATGTTTTGGACATTTAGAGCTTCATTTGCTTAGCAAGATATTTTTTATGATTTATACATAACTTTTCGTATTTTTAAGCACCTATGAAATGGATAAATAAAAAAGGGTAAAATAATTTTGGTCATTATATTAGAATAATACCTTATAGGATTTGAAATGGATATGGACATCATCCCCAATTTTTATTTTTCAAGATCCATATAGGGAATGCATTGTATATTGCATTTCATCTGGTATCATGCTAGGTGAAATTATGATATAGAGGGGTTGAGTTGTGGTGTATGTATATAGGTATTTGAGGCCACATGAATGTAATATCTTGTTAATAGTGGTATTTCACACCTTAATGTGTTGGAGGCACTATGTATTGGGATAATGTTTTATAGTCTATACAAACTATAAGAGTTTGAGGTACATTTTCAATCAGTAGAACCTTAACCTTAGGTAGTGAAGGTGGGTAGAGTACCACCTATATCTACAATTTGAGTTTTCCCATACACCAAGGAAGGAAAATATAGTCGCCTACACTCTAAGCCAAAGGATGTATACTTTAGTTGTCCAAGAGTCAATTAGTGAGTAGGAACTGATGTTTTTTTTTGTTGAAATGCATCTAGATGTCTTGGAGGACTAGGGTCAAGAAATTAGGGCATCTTCATCCATAGTTCCTTAACTTTTATATTGAATTAATAGGATAAATATTTCATATATAGGGTTTCTAGCCCATGGGGACATTATTGATTGTGGGGAACTACCACCACCCAAGATTATAGATAAGGATGAGATTTATAGTGACCCAGCCTTACCACACATAGATATTACTCCATTTTTTATTAATTTCATTACAATACACGAACATAAGCTTGAGGACTGTAATAGTTTAGTGTATTTATAAACTTAAAAACCCAAAAAACTATTAAATAGGTAAACTACATCATATCCCACTATGATCTTCATAACTGTCACCATTATTAAACATATAATACATAATATATTTCTTCATATCTAGAGAAAAGGAAACATAACAAAGGGTGAGATCAGATTCTCGGTAAGGGTAAACAAGGGAGATACATAAGCATAGAAAAAACATAATTTTATGAGAATTTGATCATAACAATTAAAAACCATTCACTACATATCAAATATCATAATCTAGAGTCTAGGAATAAATATTAGTAGTTAAAAAGACATGAATAATAAGGGAATCAAAGAACAAGAACCATGAGATCACAACATTAGCCTAAGAAATAGATTTTTCGCTCATAAATAATCATAGAAAATAATTTCCATAGTAGTCAAGGATCACATCCAAGGATATCATAATGGAATGGGTTCACTATTTAAACCATAATAGTAGTCATGGTTCACTCCCAAGATGGTCATAGTAGACAAATTCCTTTAATGAATCGGGTTTAATCCCAATTTAATTCTTTTACATCCCATGAGATATAAATATTTACCTAATAAATTTTAAGGAGATATAAGTCCCACCAATTTTGTGATAAAAACCCTATTTTGTATGATACATGGTCATAAAACATTAATCATTTTATAACCCATGAAATGAAATGGGATTTATAAGAATTTTATAATATCATAACCATTTGAAAATAGATAGGTTTCATAATCATTTCATTATTTCATAATAGAAAACCCTATAGAAAAATAATTGGATTTTATAAGAATTTTATCATGGTATAACCCATAAAAGAGAAATGGGTTTCATAAACATCGTGCCATCATAAAAATAAATTTTTTTGTTAAAGAATAAGATTGATATCCTTGGATCATATCCCCATTAATACACAGTTAACATCAATAGATGTCATATTATATGGAAAATGATGTTGAATTTCATTTAAAACATTTCTTGAGGAAAATATCCTTTCTTCTATGAAAAAAACTTTTTAAAACATAAAACTATTTGAAAATATTTTTATTTGAAAATAATATTGAAAATTTAAAAATTAATCTTCAAAGAAAATAATTTTCATGATGATGGGAAGTTTCATTCATGACATACACATTAAAATAAAGATTCCTTTCACATTTTTGGTAAATCCAAATGGGAGTTGTTTGGAAAATGTAAAAAAAATTGATATTTTCCAAATATTTTTGTAAAACATAAAACATGGGTAAAAAAGTATTTAAAAATCATAGGATAATACTAAAAAAAATTTATTTTTTTTTTTGAAAACATGGTTTTGGAAAAAATAGATTTCCAAATAAAGAGATAAATAAAGTCATATTTTATTAAAAAAAATTATCAATTATTTTTTAAGTACTAAAGTGTGGGAAAATGAAATTTTTACTTAAAAATATCATGAATAACTAGATTATAATAAAATTCATGAGTTTATTGAGAGATTTATCATACTATTTATCATTTTAAAGATAATCATATATAATCAGGATAAACGATGAGATCGTAACATAAAATCTTTATCAATTTGGTAAATTTCAATCATAATACCATTGAAGGAATAACATAAAATGGGAATTAAAAATGTCAAGAGGATAAATAAACTCATGATATTATATGTAAAATGGTCTATATATACACCTCATGAAATTATATAGGAGTATAATATAACATATGTCTCAAAGAAGGCAAATTGAGAGAAACATACCTTACTGATTTGGTAACTTTTGAAACCTAAACTCCATGAAGGAGAGATCATAAAATGGATATGAAAATACCCAAGATTTAAGTGCAATAATCAAAAAATAAATTCATGGGATATATATAAATCACATAAAAGAAACACATGGTGAATATGGCATGTGTCTCATAGAAAAACAAAAGTGAGATAGAAATCCCTTACCATTCGTATTGACTTTCATTGTACACATTAAAACCTCATGTATAATAAATATATGTTTATTATAAATATATTAAAGAAATTTTTTTATATATATCATTTCGTATATAATTTTATTATGAACTTTTATAACCAATTTGTTAACAATTCCATGTTAAAGTTATGTTTTGGGTAATAACCACTTTGTTTTTCATATATATTTTTATTTTTTATTTTTTCCCATTAATTTGATCATTATTTAATCATATATATAAATTTTAAACATGTTATAAATATCATAAATATTCATTATATATTTATTTATAATAATCCATAAATTTTAATGATACAAAATGAAATACATCATTTATTGATATGGTAGGTCGTACGTACTCATGAACGATATTTCCATTTTATTGTTAGATTTAAATAAACAAGGTAAATGATATATTATCATTAAATAAAAATTTTTATTTCATATATATACCATTTTTTAATTAAACCCATCCTCATTACCTTCTATGTAAAGCGTGAATGAATCACAATGATTCGCGAGGCGGTAGTCTGTCATACACACGAGCGACATTATAATATTCCCAGAAAATGGAGAGTATGAAGGTATGTGTGATATAATAATTCTAAAAGTATAATAATATCACAAATATAATATATAAATAATAAATCTGTCATTATAGACATCGATTCATGATGCAATTGTTTATCGTACACATGAATATTGATTTCATAACCCATTTGATGGATGTGTAAATGGTTGAAGGTCATTATCTTAACATAAAATTATATAAATATATTTAGCATACTGATGTTATTAAATAATAATTGTATAATAATAATTTTATTAGGTGTAGGAAATAATAAAACAAAAATGTTTGTTGATGAATGTAACCTATTCTTTGGGTGTCTGCTTTTGTTTGCACAAAAAGACTTCCTATGTTGGATTTCTGTCCAAAATAAGGCTTCAAATATGAGAGGAGGGTATTTGGGAATTTATTTGGGTATTACTTGTCAAAAAATGGTTTTATGGTGTGAATAGTGTAGTAGAGGTGGTGTCCTTTTATAAGTGAGGTCAGTGGAACACTTGTAATTTTTTTAAAAGAAAGAATTCCACCCACATGTTTTCATGTCATAAGGGTCCAATAATGGACCATTATCAATAAAATAAGATTTAAGGTATAAATATAGATATAAAATAGGTATTGGACATGTTTTGGTTTATTTTTAACCCTTATAATTTTATTTTAACCCCTCCCCACTTGGTAAACCCTTTTTAACCTCAACTTTAGTAAATAATTTTTTACTATTCTTAATCTTAATTTTGGTGAAAAATTAATTTGAAATTATTTTATAATATAAATTATCCTGATTAAAAATATGGAATCCATTTTTCTAAATTTATTTCTCATAATAGGAAAAAATTAATTTAAAATTAATCTCACAGATGTGATGAGAAAGCTGGTTTTTAAAGAGAAAATGTTCAAAAGTTTACAAAGTTTTGTATTAAAATTAAATATGAAATTGACTACAATGACCTAAATTGGATTAATGGATGAATAATTTTACTAATTTGACTTTAAAAAAAATTAAATATAATTTAAATATATAAATAAATTAAACAAAAAATTAGTTTTCAATTAAAATTCATTATATTTCACTATTCATCAGAAAATGAAACTTTTCAGAGAAATACCAAATATTAACCATATGATAATTTGAACATGATAATTTCATAAATTAATTTTATTTTTTCAAATTAATTTTTTAGTCTTGTGAAAAATTAATTTTATTAATGTTCATAAAAATGAATAAGAAAAACAAATTCAAAAAAATGTATTTTTGAAGAATATAAATATTTTAAAGAAAATTGAGTACATTATATCAATATGTTTTCTCTATATAAAACTATAATACATAATATTTAAAAAGTATTTTTACTATTTATATAACTAAGTTTAATGAATAGGTTATACCAATCATGTTTAAATAATAATATATCATAGTTCTGTTAAAACTCAATGTCATGTGTAATGCAAGCTAACCCAGAGTTTTGTGTAGAGAAATATAAACTTTGTGTTCCATGTAATGCAATCTATCAATGAAATTTAATTTATTAAAAAAATAAAAATTCATAAAATCTCAAAGTTTGACATTCTACAACCCTTAAAATGAATTCCTCCCTCAAAATTCATCACTCTGATATAAACAAATGTGTGTACATCTACCTCTTCATATCAAAAACTTCCCAAGTCATTTCCTAAAACTGGTGGTTTATCTATAAAACTTTTACCAAGTTAGTGGTCTTCTTTCCTATAACTTTCTATTTATGATACATAATCTATTTTGGTCATTCCTCTTAAGAAATATCTTGCTCCAGTTATATGATCATTGAGTTCAGTACATGAGACGAGTCAAGTATTTACGTCCTTATGAGAGATTCGTGGAACACATTGTGGAATTGAGAGTGGTTTTTCAGAAGCACCAGGTGATAATTTATGGTCCCAATATGATCAAGAATTTCGAAGGGACTGATATATCTATGGCATAGTTTCCCTTTCTTCCCAAATCTCAAAAACTTATTCCATGGAGAAATTATTAGAAACACCTTGTCACAAACTTTAAATTCTTAATCACATTGGCGATTATCAGCATAAATTTTCTACCAACTCGAAGCTGCTTAATGTGTTACTGAATAGATTCAACCTTCTCTGTCATTTATTTAGTTACCTGAAATCCCTATAGATTTCTTTCTCCAAATTTATACCATCATTTTGGTGCTCTATATTTCTTTCTATATAGGGATTCATAAGGATCTATTTGAATTATTGAATGAAATATATTGATGTAAGAAAAATAAACTAGAGGATGGTATTTATATTGACCACCATTGAAATCTAGATAACATTATCTCAATATATCCTCAGGGGTTTTAATTGTTCTTTTAGGATGTTCATCCCTCTGATGACGATATGAAGTTCTAAAATGCAACGTTGTATTAAGATCTTGATGAAATATTTTCCAAATGTTTAGGTTAAAACTTGGATCCCGGTCAAATACAATGGAATGTGGTGCTTAAAGAAACTTTACAACTTCCTTAATGTATATCTTGGCAATCTGATCTAGAGAGAATTCACCTCTGATAGTGATGAAGTGTGAAGACTTAGTAAGGTAGTCAACTACAAACCATATAGCATTATTCCATTTATACATTTTGGGGAGTCCAATGACAAAATCCATGGTGATGTTTTTTCATTTCTATTCTGGTATGGGTAATGGATGTAGCATCCCCTTATTCTAATTCCTTTTAGCCTTAACTTGCTAATATACCAAGCACCAACATAAAAACTCTATGATATCTCTTTTCATGTCATCCCAATAGAAGTACTCATTAAATATTTATACATCTTCATACTTTCAGGATGAATAGATAATTAATAACTATGACCTTCCTCTAATAAATCCTTCAAATATAGTATGTATGGAATGCATATATGGTTTCTAAACCTTACCATACCATCATGATCAAGGTTACACTGAGGAATATTTTTAACCTTATTTTCATGTACTACATCTTCCTTCTTTACCTCTTTAATCTTCACTTGGATAGATACTTTAACATTTAATTAAGTAAAATAATATTTTCCCATTCCTTCATGAATTCCAAATCTATACTTCAAAAATCTATAAATATTGGATCTTTTTTAAACCCCATCATGAATAATATAGAATGATTTGCTCGACTAAAATCATCAACCACCTTGTTTGCTTTTATTGGGTGGTAATGTGTTGATAATTTATAAGATTTAATCATCTCTAACCACATTCTCTGGAACATATTCAACTCCTTCTATGTAAATATATACTTCTAACTTTTACCATCATTATATATATCACGCTTTTCTCCATAAAGATAATTCCTCCATATCTTTAATGAAAAAAATTATTATAGCTAACTATAAATTATGAGTTGGGTAATTTTTCTAATGAATATTTAATTTTTGAGAGGCATAATCTATAACCATGTGATTATATATAATAAATCATCCCAATACATTCTTGGATGCATCACTAAAGATTACAAACCCTTCTCCACTATAATGTAATGTAATAACAAGTGTATTTGCTATCTTTTTTTTTATGTTCCTAGAAATTTCCTCACATTCATCTATCCAAAGGAACTCAACTCTCTTTCCAGTTAACTTAGTCAAAGGATTAAATAGTCTTTATAAATTCTCAACCAAGAATCAATAATATTTACCTAAACGAACAAAACTATAGAACTTAGTCATTGTGGTTGGTTTGGGGAAAAACTTAATAGCCTTCATCTTTGATGGATCTACAGATATACCCTTTCTTGAGATTATATAACCTAAAAATGAAACATTTGTG
Organism: Viscum album; assembly: GCA_963277665.1. Classification (NCBI taxonomy): domain Eukaryota; kingdom Viridiplantae; phylum Streptophyta; class Magnoliopsida; order Santalales; family Viscaceae; genus Viscum; species Viscum album. The sequence continues at coordinate 1,480,967,489 of OY728136.1, forward strand.
CCCAAAATTCATGCTTTATTAAATTTTCATATATTTTTTCCTTCCTTCGGGTCTTTAGTACAATTATCAAGTGGTCATCATGCTCTTCCTTTCTATCTTAATAGATAAGAATATCATCTATAAAGATGACCACAAACTAATAATGGTAGTCTCTTTAGTATCTATTCATTAAATCCATAAAGATAGTGGGGGAATTGTTAAGACGGAATGGAATCACTAAATATTCATAGTTTCCATACCACGTACGGAATGCCTTTCAGGGTATATCTTCCTTTTTGAACCTAGATGGATGATATCCAAAACCGAGGACAATCTTGGAAAATTATGGAGCTCCACAAAGTTGATCAAACAAGTCATTAATATGGGGAAGAGGATACTTGTACTTAATTTTGATCTTGTTTATTTCCCGATAATAAATACAAAGTGAAATTGATCTATATTTATTTTTAACAAAAACAAGTGGTGCACCACAAGGTGACACTCTTATCCAAATGAATCCCTTGTCAAGCTTTTCCTAGAGTTTTTTTATTAATTTCATGTAAATCAATCAGGGCCATTATATAGGGAGTCATTGAAATTGGTGTGGCACTAGGTATGATTTCTCTTGGGAACTCCAATTAATGTTTTTGTGGAAGGATAGGAAAATTTTCTATAAAGACATCAATAAATTACCACACAATAGGGATATCATCGATATCAAGTTTCTCTAGAGAAAACTAAGATAAAAACCCATTATGAATTTGAATTAAGACTCATTTAATGGCTGTGATTTACCTAGAAAGTTTTTAATTATTATCATGTGGATAAATGATCATAGCTTAGTTTGGAATATCAAAGATAACTTTACTTCTTAGAAAATTTATATATGATATATGTAGAGAAAGCTAATCTATCACCAACATAACCTAAAATTCAACCAAATGACGAATGAAAAGATTTTAAGGAAGCACATTCTCGCCAATTTCAACCAGAGAGGGATTTTAGACTTTAGATGTGACCATCATACTATTTGGGGTTTTCACTGCTAATTCTATATATAATAATTTGGGTGGAATATTTATAACCATAAAATTTTATTTAGATATAAAAGAATGGGTAGATCCATAGTCAAATAATATATTAGCAGTTCTAGAGTGTATGGTAAGTCTACCTTTCACCTTATCATTATCGCACCCCTCCTCAGAAATAGTTATAAGTTAAGATTCCTATTTTTCTCTCAGTTTAAGCTATTGCTGATGTTGATCATCATCATTAACCTTAATATTTGTTTATTGGTTTTCATAATTCCTATAAACCCTTAATTTGAATCATTGTAGTGTGGGTAGTGCATTCTATTAAAATTTCTCTCTATTCACATTATTAGTTAAATTCTTCCCGCCATTTCGGAAATCAATTACCCGATGAAATTATATTCCACACTTAAAACATTCATAAATACTAAAGTTTTTTATGTATAATTCCCTTTAGGTACATGTTTTTAAGACAAAAAATAATAGATAAATCTTAATTTCTGGTTGGATGATAATACCAAAAGTGTTCATTGCAAGTCTTGTGAAATTTTCCTCACATCTAACAACAGATTCATCATCTTTTCTCACTATATCAAGGAAATTCGTATCTATCTTCGTGAAAATAATTTGAGGAAATAACTTATTGAAAAATAAGTTCTTTAAATCAACCCAATCCATAGAATCAGTTTCATCATGTTTCCTTGTATTCTTGATAAGATTCCACCACAGATTTACTTCAGCTTCCAAATGATAAATAACACAAATTAAAATTTCATGTTCCCAACAGAGGAGAATAGAAAATATATTTTTAGTTATTCTAATCCATTGTTCATCAACAATTGTATCAGAAAACCCACTAAAAGAAGGTATACATTTTCTCATGAAGGACTCAACAAAATATTGTTCCCTCCTTTATTTTTTTGGATGTCTAAAATGACTCATAAATTGATAAAGTCATGTGGGCATATAAATTATATTTTTATTTCCAGCTCCCTTAGTTTTTGGATTCTCATGAGTACACTAATTTCATTATCCATCACGCATAGCATTAACAGAAATCCTTTGGGTTAAATCCATTGAATGAAACCAAAAATATTAGTATATGAAATAATAATGATGACACCTTATTTAATGTATGACACATTAGGTTTATCCTAGGTTCTTCATAGTCATCATGTATATCAATCCTTCATTATGGTTTATAAATTGTTTGTGAATTTCCAAATTTTATCCCTTAGGAGTTTCAAACCTGGTGTGTAGCAAGGCCCATTTTCGTGCACCAGCTGATGATCGAGTCTAGATAAATGTTCCGTTTTCAGAGTTGTTACCACTAGGTATCTCTAAAATAGAGCCACATCCACTTTTAGTATCCATACAGGGATTTAATTTCTTTGAAACTACTCACACAATACTTTACCAAAATCCCAAGACATTTCCTATACTATGAATCATCCTTAGACTTAACCTTATACATGTCCTTAAGGATCTCACTAATTTTTTCTCATTATATATTCTAAAGGTTAACAAAATTTATCATATGATTCCAACTATACTGACCGGGGATTATCAACCATCAATATTACATCATTTTTTATTAATATTCATTACATTACACAAACACACACATGATGACCGATATAGTTTAGTGTATTTGGAAATTTGCAAACACAAAAAAATGGTCCCTAGGTAAACTAAATCACATCCTACTATCATTTTCATAATTATCACCCTTATTAGACATATCATATGAAATACATTTCTTCATAACCCAGGGAAAGAAAACATAAGAAATGATGAGCTCGGATTCCCAGTAAGGATAAACATGGGAGATATTTTAGTCTTACATAAATATAAGGGTATGATATCATGATAGAAACATTTTAAAACCATACTCTACATATCAATGATCATAATATAGAGTCATGGAATAAATATTGGTAGTTCATAATACATGAATCATAATGTAATAAAATATCATGAGCCATGATATCATAACATTAGCATAAAACACAAATTTGTGGCATACACATAAGCCTAAAAAATAATTTTCATAGTAGTCAAGTATCACTACTGAGGCTATCATAGTGGAATGATTTCACTCCCCAAACTATCATAGTAGTCAAGGTTCAATCCAAAGACAATCATAACAGATAAAGTATCTTACTAAATTGTGTTTACTCCCCATTTTATTCATTTATATATCATGAGAAATAAATCTTTACCCAATTAATTAGAAGACATATTGGTTTCACCTATCTCATAATAAAAACCATATTTATGTGTGCCACATGATCATAAAACATTCATCATATCATCACCCCTGAAATGAAATGTGTTTCATAAAAATTTCATCATATCATAACCTATAGAAAATAGATAGATTTTATAATAATTTCATCATTTAATCAAAGTATTCTCATGAAAAAACAAGTAGGTTGCATAAGAATTTGATCATGGTATAACCTGTGGAAGAGAAACAGGTTTCATAAATATCATGTCATTGTAAAGATAAACCATTTGGAGAAATAATAAGAATGGTATCCTTGGATCATAACCCTATTAAGGACTAGGTGACATTAACATATGTCATCTCAGATGGAAAATTTGTTTGATCAATCATTTAAAAACTTTCTCGAGGAAAATATCCTTTCCACTTTGAAAAAAACTTTTTAAAACCTAAAACCATTTGAAAATATTTTTATTTTAAGATAAACTTTAAAAATAATAAAGTAATCTTCAAATAAAATAATGGTCACGGTGATGGGAAGTTTCATTCATGTGGTATAAGTTAAAAAAAATATTCTTTTCTCATTTTTTATAAAATCCAAATGGGAATTTTTTGGAAAAATTTATGAAGATTCATTTAAAAAATTGTAAAAAAATAAAAAATGGTTAAAAATTTCTTTTAAAAAACATAGGATAATACTAAACCATTTTATAATTTTTTTTGAAAATATAGTTATTGAAGAAAAAATATTTTTGAAGAAAGAGATAAATAATGTTATATATTCTTAAAAATATTTTCTTAATTATTTTAAGTACAAAAGTGTGGGAAAATATTAATATTTCTTAAAAATGTAATGGATAACCATAGGATAAGAGAATTCATGAGTTTCTTGAGAGACAGATCATAATATTTTATCATCAAGAAACATAATCACGAAAAATATTGATAAATAGTTAGATTGTAACATAAAATCATTGAAAATTTGGTAACTTTGAATCCTAATACCATAAATTAATAACATAAAATAAAACTTAAAATATTGTGAGCACAAATAAATTCTAGATATTATATTTCAAAGGGGTTGTGTATACTCCTCGTGAAATAATATAGGTGCATAATATAATGTATGTATCAAAGAAAGAAAATTGAGACAAAAATTTCTTATGGATTTGGTAACTTTTTAACTGTAAACCTGATGAAATTGAGATCATCAAATGGGTATGTAAACCCCAAATAATATAAGGTCAAGCATCAAAAAATACATTCACAGTCAGTATGCACACCACATAAAATAAACATTTATAATAAATATAGGTTTATTATTTATATATATATTACATAAATATATATATATATATATATTATTTTCTTATGATCTTTTATTTCCATTTTATTAACAATTCCATGTTAAAGTGATGTTTCGGGTAATAACCGCTTTGCTTTTACCATTTGTTTTGATCTTTTATTATTTTTCCTATTACTTTGATCATGATTTGTTCATATTAATAATTTTAATAAGTATATAAATATCATATATATTCATTATATGTGTATTTATAGTAATCCATAAAATTTAGTTATAAGAAATTAAATACATTGTTCATAGAGACGGTAAGTCATACGTATGCATGAATATTGTTTAATTTTTTTATTGGATTAAAATAAAGAAGCTAAAAGATATATTATAATTAAAGAATATTTTTTATGTCATATATATAACATATTTTCATTAAACCCATCCTTGTTACCTTTCATTTAAGCGTTAATGAATCACATCACTTCGCGAGGTGGTAGTCCGCTTTATACATGAGCGACGTTACTATATTCCCACAAAAAATAGAGATTATGAAGGTATGTGTGTTATAATAATTATATAGGTATAATAATATCATATATATTATATATATATAATAAGTCCATCATTTTTTTTCAACCTTGAGAGGTGACACTGGAAAAATGAATGGCACTGGTTTGTGAGGATGTAGCCCACCGTACACATGGTTGGCGATTTTATAACACATTTGATGGATGTAGAGATTAGTGTGGGTCATGAAATTGACATAAAACATATAGTTTTTTGGATTATATTTATGTTGATATATCATCATGGTATAGTAATAATTGAAGGATTTGGAGGAATAAATAAAATAAAAATTCTCGATGACAAACATTACCTCTTCTTCGGGTACCCCCTTAGGTTTGTACCAAATTCCTTCCTAAGTTAGATTTATGTCAAAAATAAGGATTAAAGGATGATAGAAAAGAATTGTTTATCTTATTTTGGTAGTTCTTGGATGAACCAAAAGGTTTTTAAGGTGTTAATAAGATAGGATATGTGGTGGCCTTTCATAAGTGACGTGAGTGGCATGTTTGTAATTGTTTTTAAAAGAAAGAATTTCACCCATGTTCTTTTATGCCAAAAATCACCAATAATGGACCATTATCAATACTATAAGAGTTAAGGTATACCTATGGAAATAATAAAGTTTTTTTTACCATATTTGGCTTATTTTCAAACCTTATCTTTTTTGTTTTACCCCTAGTAAACTCATTTTTACCTTAACCGCGGTAAATAATTTATACTGTTTTTGCCATTCATTTTTGTCAAAAATTAAGTTAAAATTATTAGATAATATATATTATTTATATTATAAATATTGAATCCGTTTTTCTAAATTCCATTTAGATAATTGGAAAATATTAATTTAAAATTAATCTAGCAGACGTGATAAGAAATTGAGTTTTTAAAGAGATAATGTTCAAAAGGTTACTAATTTGTTATTTGAAAATTCAATATAAAATTGATTCCAATAACCTAAATTGGATTAATATATGTATATTTAAATTACTTTCACTTTAAAACTAATTTAAAATATAATTTATGTTTATAAATATATTAAAAAAATAGTTTTCAATTAAAATTCATTATTTCTCACTATTCATCGAAAAATGAAACTTTTTAGAAAAATCCAAAAATTGAACCCTAAGATAGATTTTACATAATTATTTAAAAAATTATGTTTATTGTATCAAATAAATTTTCTAAAATTGTGAAAAAATAATTTTACTGATGTTCACAAAAAGAAATAATAAAAAACATTTTTTTTAGAAAATAGTATTTTTGAAACCTATAAATATTTTAATGAAAATTAAGTAATTTTATCAATATATTTTCTTTATACAAAACTATTAAATATAATATTTCAAAATTATTTATTACTATTCATTTCATTAAGTTTAACGAATAGGTTATAACAGTCAGGTTTAAATATTAATATATCATGGTTTTGTTAATACTCACTATCATCTATAATACAAGATAAACCAGCATTGTGTTTAGTGAAATCTTAACTTGGTGTTGCATGTAATACAATATATCAAAGAAACATAATATATCTAGAAAAATAATAATTCAGAAAAAACTTGTGGCGGTACAAGAATATTCATACTCACGGGCGCATTTTATTTCCTTCTGACATGTGATAGGGATTGATGAGGGAATATCTTACTTCCATGTTGTCGGTGTACCCCAGATTGAAAAAAGTTATATTGTGATATCTATCATATCTATTGGTGGTCAGTCATGAAGAAGAATATAGATGGGCTTGTTACCTGGTGCTCCACCTGTCAACGGGTGAAGGTTGAGCATCAGTGGCCCACTAGTCTCATGTAGTCTTTTCAAATTATGAATAAAAAATGGGATGATATCACCATGGATATCATTATAGTTTTACCAAAGGTTCCTTAGTCGAATTATGGAGTATAGTTCATCATCGATCAGCTAATTAAGGTCACTAATTTTCTACTGATCTAAGAGACCTTTATAGTGGATAAGTTTTAAAGGTTATATATTTAAGAGAAAATATGACTACATGATATCCCTTGGATCAGCATTTTTGATAGAGATGATAGGTTCACCTAAAAGTTCTAGTAAGGGTTGAAAAAATCATTGGTTACTCATTTGATTTTGATTATATGTTACCACCATTATACCGATGGACAACCTAAGTAGACTATTCCGGTGTTGGAGGACATGTTAAGTGCATGTGTCCTATATTTTGGAAATTCTTGGGATAGACATCTGGTGCTTGTGTAATTCAACTAAAACATTAATTATCGGGTGATCATTCAGATGGATACTTTTGAGGATATACATGGGAAGACATGTAGTTCACTATAATGTTGTATGGAGGCATGTAAGGAGATGATATTTGGGTTGGGTAGCATCCAAGAGATGTTGGATAATTTCTAGTTAATTCAAGAGAGGAAGAATACATTGCAGAGTAGATATAAATCATATGTGGATCAGCATATTTGACCTATTGGGTTTGAGATAGTTGACCAGGTGTGTTCGAAAGCTCCACCTATATTGGTACATCATTATATACATATGTAAGAGAAATTGGTTCCCAGGTATGTAGGGACATTTAAGATAGAGGAGAGTGTTAGCCTAGTGTCATGCTAACTATCTCTTCCACAATGATGTGGTGTCTTGCATGATATTTTAATGTATCTCAACTCTAAAGATATTTTCCTGATCCATACCATGTGTTCATTCTTTAGAACATTGACCTTCTGTTCAATGCATCCATTTTGGAGTGTCTAGTTCATATTATGGAACATGGAGAGAATAATCTCTATATAAAATATTCTACCAGTGCGAGTGTTGTAGAAACATGGGTATTTATAGGTGGAAAATGGGATTGGGAATCAGACATTCTGGACCAGTGGCTATACTTTTCATCTAGGAGACTCAAGACATTTGATGGTGAAACATGAGGATGAGCTATATTGAGGTGGGGGGGGTTGTAATATCTCACTCTTGTTTTGATGTATGAACCCTTCTATTTTTTTTGAAAACATGATTTCTTCTTTTATGTAGATTTCAATGGTGTTTGGGGGGCACAGGTATTTTCGAGGGCCACATGATGAGGTTTGGGAATGTATTATATCGAGTACAGTGCCATAGGCTAGCTAGTTGTTGAACACCGACTACCCGATGGTCTTCTTGTAAGATGGGATAGCCACTAGAATTCCACTGACCAACTGGTGGATCCTAAAATAGTTTTATTAATAATTAAATGGTTGTTTTACCCCTTCACCCTCTTTCATTGTTAACCTGAAATTTTCTCTCTTTAAGGGGAGTAGTTATAACAAGGAAGTCATTCCTCATACTCTTGGTTCTTCAATGTATATTCATCAATACACCTATGATTTTTATTTTCTTTTTTTCATTAGAAGGATCTCTATAATTATAATAACACTCAATCTTCCAATATTTATTTAATTTATCATATAAATATTTCCCATCCTATTTAAAATAAATGAACCATTTTTGGGGATTTTGTATGGTTTCTCTATTTCTTTCATTTCAACTTGTATTGAAGGCCAAAGCCAGCAAGTAGGACACCTATAACCTAAGGTAGGTTGTCTCAAGATTTTCCCTCAATGTCTTATTATCGTATTATGTTGTTTTCTTGTGTGGTCTCACCAACTAGACAGTTCACCAACAATTAATCTAAATTTTTTTTCCATTTTGATATCTTAGAATCCCCCTTGTATATTGAAAATTGATTTGGTTTGGTTAGACTATTTTCAAGACTAGTAAAGTAGAGATTTTACATTCTACCATGCTTTTGGATGAACTAATGGGGTAGTTTAGGTTTTCCCATAGTGATATAATTCTTTAATATATAGAGTGGGATGTGTAGGATGATCCTTAGGACCCCTTAGTGTTTATGTCCATGGAATTTTTAAAACGAAAAGAGAATTGAACCCAAATTATAATCTTGTATTCAATAGTAGATTTTTTTATATGAATTATAGGAAAAAAATGTTTTAAATTATTGGAAATCGTTAAGAGTATGGAATTTCATGGAGGAACTCCTTGGATTCCTCATTAATGGTGTTTTCAAGGAATGCCTTGGATGATCCTAGGATTCCATTTGGGGATACATGTGAATGATAGGGTGTAAAGAAACCTTCGAATTCAATGAGGTATGATGTTATAGAATTCCTCAAGCAAGATAGTAGATTCAACATAGATTAACTACCAAAAGTTCCATGGGGCATCTCCTCCTTGGATTTATGTAATGTATACACTTATTGAATTCCATGGATCAATGTCATTGATTCTTGGGGGATACCATTCTTTAATTTCATAGGATTATCTGTCCAGATTCAGCTCGATCATAATGATATGGAATGCCTTAGGAGTTAGCCTTGGATTCCAATAGAGTTGTTCATCTAAACGTCAAGGGGGGTACCTTGAGATCAGACCTGAAAATGGATTTTCTGGGGAATTCTTTAGAGGAAACTTTTTAGAGGGAATTTTTGGTGGTTCGGCATGGATTCATTTGGGTTTCATGGTCCTTGTTTCCATGGTGATGTGCCTTTGAACTAGATTGGTCCATGATAAATTCTCTGTGTTTAGATACTTGTGTAAGCTAGAGAAGGTGCGGTTATCCTGGGTTGTCTCCTTGAGACCCAAGGATCGACTTGATTCCTTTTATTTTTACAAATTATTATTATTCTTACAAATTTAGTTATATAGTTCACACCATTATGATTTACATGTACAAAATGGATTTGAATTATACATTATTGGTGGTGGCCTACTAAGTTGTACTCGCACCCTGTTCAGTCCCCCATTTAGTACCAATAAAAACCTCATAGATACAGGCCAGGACAAAGAAAAGTGTCGAGTAGCAGATGCATAATATTATGGCCAGGATTGGAGTCACGATACTGAAGCTAGTATAAATATTAGGGCATATAAGTTTTTGATGAATTTTTTTTTACTTTTGGGGATTATTGTACTTGACCTAACTTATATGTACGTTTATTTGTGATGTATGTAGCATAAGTATGATATTTCATGGGTTGTGACTTAGTATTTTAGAACCTATTTATTTTATCAAGATTTTATTTTTCTTTTATTTATGTTATGTTGTACTATGACCATAGGTTATATTCTACCCACTATACCACCTATGGACCCTCACTACTTTTTGATAGCCTCTGAAAAAATAAGAGATTCTCTTGAGGCCATGTGGTGCTCTTGTTTAGTGGATTCTGTGTCGAGGCATTATAGAGTACATTGAGATTAAATGAAATATATTAATGATTTATTAACAAATATACAATTATTTTTTGAACAAAATATATTTCATAATATATTTCATTAAATAAAAAATTCAAATACATAATAATTCAGAAAGTGTTAACTATATTACTTAAGTTTGAAATAAAAATTAAGAAAATATGAAGCATAATTGAAACTCAAGCTTCATACTTATTAAAATTACCTAAAGTGATGAAAATTTATATTTTATTGTAACACAATATAGTATTCTAAGACGGCTAAGATGACTTATGGTAATGAGTATAGAGAAATTATATGAAAATATGAATCACTGAAAAATATATATCAAATATATATATAAATTAATCATTTAATATAATATATGTTTTTAAATATTATAGTATAGGAACATATTTAGGAATTTATAACATATAGTATAAAAATAGAGAATACGTGATTCATTGAAGGAAAATAACTTACTTTAGTAGGCCAGTCACATTGTAGAAAGGTCAGAAAATGGAGTTGCTAAATTTATAATCCCTTGAAGATTATATTATTCAATAAATAGAAACTAGTGCGTATATATATGACCAAAAATCAGGGGCATTAAAATTTACAGAGAAGGTCTACATATATTATGGTATTTGGGAAGCATATTATAAACAAAATTAGATCATTCAAAGCTTTCGGGATATGGAGGATCTGTTAGACTGAGAGGAGGTGATGAAATGATTGAGAATTTTTACAACTAAAATATTAGGAAAATAATATAGTAAAATAAAAATAAAAAGAGTAAATTCATAAACTGAACAAATTAAATTAAATATGTTAATAAAAAATATAATTAAAACTTTATAGAGTTAATATTGTAACAAAAAACATACAGTGAACATAAATATAGGATAAACTATATCCACCGAACATATTTAGAGTCAATTCATAAAACAATTATAATGAACACTAAAAAAATATCATGCATTGAAAAAAAAAAGAAAATATAAAGAAAATATACAGCCAATATTTATAGAGTCAATACTATAACAAAAAAACATATAGTGAACCTAAATAGAGGAAAAATTACACCCACAAAACATCTCGAGAGTTGATGCATAAAAAAATAAAAATAAAATTAAAATAATACCATGCATTGAACATTAGATATCTATAGAAAATTTAAATAAACCTATTTTATAATTTCATTAAAACCATACAAGGAATAATTTTGGATAAACAAATACATACAAAACATAAAGAAACACTACATATAATTTTTTTTATCTTAGGGAAGTTTATAAATTCTATTTAAAGATAAAAATTCAATATTCATATTCTAATTCCATTGAATTTAAAAATATATCCATATATCATGTTAAATTCTAACAACCCTTATCCTAATATAATAAATTAAATTATCATTTAACTATTTTTATTATAATATGTTTCTCATTTAGAATTACTCAATCAATACAATTTAACATATATAAAAAACCAAAATTTGGATTTTTTTCCATTTTGTAATGTTTAATGTAGAAGAAGAATGTTTAATGAAAAATAAAAAAATGAATAATAGTAGATATGTATTTCAATTTTTATATCTTTGGATTTTTTTCCATTTTGTAATTATCAATTTTTTCCATTGTTTTCATTATCGTATATATATTTAATGAAAAATTTGTATTTTTTTCATTATATTATTTTTAGTTCGGTATTTTCATTATACTATGTTTCATTATTATAGAAAACAATCACTTATAATTATAATATGTTCCCATTTTTTATTTTTTTCCATTTTCTATTAAATTTGGATTTTTTTTTTGAATTTTTCTTCTATTGTATAAATAGTACTCAATGAATTTAAGAATAGTTGTAATTTCACAATTAATTATATATTATAGTCATGTTTACTATATAAAAAATTATAAGCTATTTTTATCCATAATAATGAGTTATTTTTGAAGACACATTATGTTTTGGATGCTTGTCAAAGCTACAGTATCATTGAAAATGAAGAAGAGTAGAATGTAAATAGTTAAAAAATAGAAATAAAGTGAATAATGAATGGAATTAGTAAAATTTTAAATAAATACAAAGATATTCAATACAAATAAGAAATTAGGGAACATAAAAATACTAATAAAATTTAAAATTTAAAAAATCCATACAACACACATAGAGTATATAGAAAAAAATAAGAATACAATGAACAATAAAAATATTATATGCATTGAACTCAGTCTAGATAAAATCTATACAATTTAAATAAATTGTACTAGTAACACAGAGAGATATATATTTAAAACTTTTTTGAAAATTTCACCACTATAATAGGAAATATGGTGAAACATTTTAGAGTGCAATCAAACAAATAAGATTAAATGCAAACATTCCTTGTCAATGCAAATATATTACAAAAATTATATATACTACAATATTTTAATTTTCAATGGAATAGGGGTACCCAAAAAATATGGTGAAACAACATGTTACTTGAAAATATCATTCACATTTTCAAATACTTTTTGTACATAAAAATAATTTTCAATGGAATTTTTGTACACAAAATTCAATATACCAGTCATACAAAAAATGAATATAATGAAAATTCAATAGTAAAATCAAACATATAAGGGTAGATACATACATTACTTATCAAATATTACATATATTGGTTTATTTTATTTTGAAATATGTGTATAAACATGTGCATGTGTGTGTGGGTAAATATATATTTTAATTGGAATTGTATTGGTCAGTTAAAAACTTGTTATATGTGCCCATTTATACATTCTAGAATTTGAAACAATAATATACTTAAATATTTTAAATATTTATATTTTTTAAATTTTAATCAAAATATTGGCTTAATATTTATTATAAATGTTTTATTTATCATAAATAAATGTTCATTGACAAAAAAATTAAAAAAAATTATATATGTAAAATTTTGATTGTACATATCACTTAAATAACATATTAATTAATTTTTAAAAATTTTAATTACAAGTCACATGTTCTGTTGATTTATTTATTTTTATTAAAATATTTAATGATTTTAAGATATATGCATGTTTAAATTATTTTCTCTTTCACACCACAACAGATATAGGTTTTAATAGTTCTATAAATAAGATTTATCAATTCTAAAAAAATAATTCATGTTGTAATCTCCTTTAAAACCCAATGGATTTTATCAATACTAAAAATAGAACAGATAAAATGACTCGTTTTGGAGTTGGTTCCCTAGAAAAAACTTCTTTGTAATTTATGATAAACGTTTATTCATGGTTTCTGAATATTAATAAACTTCTTATCACATAATGATTATTCTTCTGCATAACATTATATGTGATAATGTCCAAAGAGAATCTGTCGCAATAAAACGTCATAGCAGTTCCCTACTATGGTGAGAACCTGGAAGTGCGAAGATACCATTCATGAATATATGTTTTATATCCGGATGATATCATTTGAGGGACAAAATGATATAGGCTATCAGGGGTGGAAACTCAATGGAATTTGAGTCACCTTCTATTGGTGTACGCCCTTGGTAATATCTGGTATGATATTATAAGAATGAGACCCTCCAGTAAGAAATATACATTTATAAGTGTCATTGGATGTTTCTATATGTGGACGTGTGTATTAGTCCTTATACTCTATAATTATTATTAATGAGTATTATGAATTGTGAACTTAAATGTATTTATGAAAACCATAACGGCAGATGTTCAAGGTGAGGTAGGATACATTGGGTGCATCATGAGTAATATTTCATTAATGAATAATGTGAGAAAGGATTTATCCCTTAAATTATTTAATGGATGTTAATATCTCAGGTCCTTTGATGGAAATTATATAGCCTAAATAAATCCATGTCCATGGTGATCAATAGGCAAGTTCTATTTTCATAAATTCAAAGAAAGAGATAATCAATCACATAGGTTGATGGTACTGGAGTGCAACCTGTTTGATTAAAGATATTGTGATAAATGAATTATATTAAATGGTAAACATTCATATGATGTGACATGTCATTACATCATTATCTTCTTTCTCTATGGGTGCCTTGGCATGTTACTATATTCTAACATTGAACTTTATACTACTTCGCCTAGTTCCACTGATAAAGTGGCGTAGAGGATCACACACTAAGTATATTCTGAATCTCAATTAAATAAAATATTATGATTTATTATTTAATAGGTTGAATAAATATTATTACTGTATGTGGTTTAATAATTATTCATGTATGCTTGATTTCACATACAAATTTATTTTTTGTTTATTAAATATAATATTTATTTATTTATTGGTGAAAAAAGTAGTGATATTTATTTAATAGATAAAGATACATTATTTAAATCCTGATAAATATTGTGTGGGATTAACAGACCGAGTTTAATGTTCTGATGAGAAATGATAATATTGGATATTATTTAATTAAATAATTGTTAATTTTAATTCCCAAGTTCAGTATATGTCGAGAAATAATAATATTACTATTATTATTTTACATGGGGGTTTTATAGGTTTAAATACATAATAAGTTCACCTATTCAATTATTTTATTTTAACCCCAATAATAAAAATACCAAATTATTTTATTTTCTCATTAGATGATTCTATTATGCACAACAATTCAAGAAGAACCACGTGAAGCCTTGAGAGCCCCATTATCCAAGAACAATTCCAATAAAGATGAGCAATTATCCTCCAGTATATCAAGGATAACTCTTTGGAAGTGATTCTCGAGGCGATCAAGGTGGATGATGAAAGTGCAAGTATCTTTCATGCTAGCACATGGAGACTCCTTCAGTGATGACACTTTCAAGGAAGTGTCATCTATCTTGATAAACACTTTATGCTCATTAGCTTCATCTTGCATCTCATATTCATACAAAATTAGTGTTCCAATCAGTTCTCTCATGGTTAAGTCTTTGACAGGTGTCGATTTTCTGATTGCAGCAGAGATTCCATTCCATCTTATAGGTAGTACCCTAAGTACTTTTAAATCTTGATCAGCTTATTTAATGGTATATCCCAAATCAGTTATGTTATAGACAATCTCTATCAATATTACATTCATTTGAGTAATACTTTCACCTTAAACCATTTTTAATGTGTCAAATTTTAGCATAGAAATATCATATTTCATTTCCCTGATATTGTTAGTTCCTTCACATTCAACAGCAGTAGTTTTCCACATCTCATATACTGTCGGGCATTCAGATACTCTGTTGAATTTATCAGGTCCTAGACCATATATAATATCATTAATTTCCTTTGATTTCATATCATATTTTTCTTTATTAGTTTCACTCCATGATTTAGGTTTTTCGGGTATTTCATATGGAGTCAGAATCGTAGAATATACTCTGTACCCAAGGTTTTTCACAAAGATAATCATTCGCAACTTCCAGCATCCCTAGTTTTCTCCATTGAAGTATGGTGCTCTGACCATAGACATTTCTTCTCTTGTATCAGTCATCTTTCTCTGTGTATAATCACTTTCATCTTGTTAAGGCTTCATCAGAAAGATCAACCTCTGATACCAAATGTTGGATCGGATTATACTAAATATACACAAGAGAGGGTTAAATTGTGTCTTCTCAAAAATCTTCGCAAGATCATGTTTTGTCCTTTATCTTTAATCATATAGATTAATACAATAGAAATATGAAGTGCAGAGACACACGATGTATAGTGGTTCAGGAACCAAAGCCCCCTAGTCCACTCCAGCAATGCTCTACTCCACGAGCTTGGTGATTTTCACTATCTGGTCCTTGTTTCAACAGACCTTTCAACAACTGAGTATAGTCAGTTGACACCTTTACAATCTAAAGCAAAACAAAGAATTATTGTTCAATTACAGAACCTACACAGCTTAGTACGAGAAGTTGGTCACTCAAGAAAAGAAAAGAAATATTTTCACATTTTGAAAATACTTTATAGATGTTCTTCACAATTGAAACAACATGCAATTGACAGTAGATGGATCGTCTCCTTTAGAAATAATGATCTTCAAAAAAGAGTCATTCTGAGTCGATCCCATTGTAGTAAATATAGAAATATAATTTGCAACTTCAGCAGTAGTAGATTCACAGTAGATCTTTGATGTAGAACAAGTAAATCTTCTATCATGATGCTTCTTCTTCAATAAATAGAGCTTTGTCTCTCCTTTGAATCAGCAGGTCTATGTTTTTGATAGTCTCTACTTTTTTTCTTTTTAGGAATCATCATTTTTTTACAAACCTACTCTTTTTTTTCTTTTTTCTTTGTTTAGAAAAACTCATAAATATAATAATGATGAGCACTTCTCATTAAAATTTAGATCCACAAAAGTCTCCCTTTGATTCGCGATATTCAAACATTTGAATTTACAGAGTAGCCGTAACTTCCCTGAATACTCAACATTAAAATATCCTTTTAATTATATTCTTAAACCATTGATAAAACATATTTGAATCAGTCAAATTTGTGCTTAAAAATATCTCTAAATCTGGCTTGAAATCAACCTAATAATCAGCTTGCTGATCGTTGCAAAATAATATCGACTTTAAACTCTCTCACGCCAATCGTAAGGTTGAGTTGTACAGTTTGCATCCTCTGAATGTAACGTAGGTCAAAAATGTAAGGTTGATGATGTAGCCTTCACACATAAGGTTTTCAACGAATGGTTGATCAAAAACGCAGGGTTGTCCATCCATACTTTTTCTCTTCAATAATCAAATGTATGATGAAAGATCCATACTTTTATAAGATTTCAAAAAAAAGTAACTTGATCCATACTTTTCTAAGAACGTATGGTTGTTTAAAAAAGTAACATTGATGAAACATATTTTTGAGAAACAAACATAACATTTAACACTTACTTACGGTTCTCCTTTCATACTTTTCAATAACTCAAACGTAGGGTTCCTTCCTTACGTAGGGTTCCTCTTCCATACTTGTCTAATAACTCATAAAGTATACACAGCATTTCATCCCTACACTGCATTTTTTTCACATACGGTACGAACGGTGTTTCTAGAACACGCTTATGTGAATAATTTAGCAATTAAACCTTGTTGTTCAAGAATTTAAATATTTCATCCAGAAATAAAAATATAATGAATAATAAATTTCTGCAATATTCTTAAAAAATAAAATCATTATAAAATAATTAAGGGTATTTGTGAGCATCAAAATGATCATAAATAGATATAGTATTGTTCTCAACAATCTCCCCCTTTAAATAGCAACATTCTGTATTGTTGAAAACAACACTTGCTCAATAATCTCCCTATTTTTGATGATCACAAAACACATAAAATAACCAATGAAATTAACTTAAAAAATTTATTACACATAGTTTTGAATATTGAAAAGATAAATAAAATATTATATTTAACTTAATTTCTCCCTTTAATTTCTCCATTTTAATTTCTCCCCCAATAATAAAAAATATAAAATGAAACAGACAAAAAAAATTTGTGTTTAACCAAATTTATCTCCCCTTTTTTGATATCAAAAAGAATGAAAAAATATAGAATATAGCAGAGATCAATGTAGCACTGAACATAAGTAAATGATATAATTAACTTTTTATCAATTAGTGAATTAGGATTACTTTCTTAGCTAAAAAAATACAGTAAAAAAAATAAATATAATGAAATGGATTTTCATTAAAAGTAAAAAATTGATAAATACACAAATCAAGGTTTGGTCAGGGTTCAGAAAGAGTCTATATAATTTGAACGAATTCCTTGATTTCTGAGAGCTGCTCCCTGAGTCTTCTCATCATTCCATCACCAAGTCTAACAATCATATCCTTGTTCTCTTGAGTCATATGAATGTCTTCTATGAGGTTGACTTTGAAAAACTCATGAAGTATTTCCTCCTTTTCCATAAACATGGATAGATTTTCTGTGAACTGAGTCAACACAAGTCTAATAGATGGTTCACTTGATGTCAACTAATCAACAAAAAATTTCTAATTATCTAACAAGACTGATAAAGGAGCACTGTTAAACTGAAGATCATTCAATATTTCATTCATATTGCTCATGGAAGCTGTGATAACTTGAAACCTTCTGATTAAATCAAGTGAAGTACCTGATCCACTAGCAGTACTAGTCCTGATAGATGAAAATTGTGTCTCTAGAAATTCTTTAAATTCTAACAGATCTGAATGTTTTTTATCATTTATGATTTAAGCTTGTAAACCTCTGTCAACATCTCTTGCTTAAAAGCTTTAACTTCTTGTCATGAAACTGTACTTCCCTTAAGTCTCTAAAATTTCAACTACTCTGTTTCTAAGGCTCTCCTCAGAGTAACATTTTCAGATTCCAACTAAGACAACTTTTTGTACAGCTTTTCGACTTCCTTATTCCCTGAATCAAAGGCACCCTATGCTTGATTCTCATTCTCAGTTTCAGTGTGATTCAGCAGTATTAAAGGCAGTGAATCTGCATCAGACTTTTATTTTTTCCTTCTCCTGAGCTGGTTGATCCACAGATATTTCCTTATATTCTTTTCCAGAATCTTCCACAGAAAAATCTTCATTAATTACTTCAGTGTGAACTTCAGAAATATTTTTAGCACAAACATCAGCAAACCGTTCTTCCATTATATTTTCTAAAATAATATCTTCTGGAATTTCCTGAGGGTTGGCCACTTCCTCACTAGGCTCTTCCTCATGTTCAATGTCAACTTCAGCTTCTGGTTTTGTTCTATACACTTCAATTATTTCAGGGCCATCTTCTGTAACAGCCACGTCATGTTCCTGAGTCTCTCCTTCAGCTTATTCTTGAATTCCATATAGAAAATGAGGTCCTTCCACTAGTTCTTACCTCTAAATAATAGATTCCATTGCTTTTCAACAGCAGCTTCTCTTACAAAACTGTAAGAGAGTAAATACCTTGTTGTTAGTATAGGGGAAACAAGTTCCTCATTTACAGTTCCTTTTCATTGAGTCTGAAGTCCCTCCTGACTTCTTTCTTCCTCAATGACTTCAGTTTCAAATTTTATTCTTCTTGCAGCAGTGCTTACTCTAGATTCAGCCTATCCCTCTTTGGACTTAGCAGATGGAGCTTGAGCACTATCTTCTTCTTCCTCATCTCCTACTGTTAAAAGTTTCCCTTTTAATGTGATCTAGAAATATCCAATTTTTCTTAAAGATAGAGCATTAAAAACATTACTGTGATGACATCTTACTATGGTATCCACCAGTCTCACCATATCATTTTTGAACAAAAGTTTGGAAATGAATCTACCAAAAGGGTAGAAATTCATTCTGGCTTCACTATGACAATAATAACTCAGGTACCTCAGCATGTACCTAGGAAGATTTAATTTTATATCATTGATTAGAAGATAAATTATGTACATGTCAGGATACAATATCTTTTCCATCTCTGACATTCTTGGTTTTATCCCTGTTTGTACAAATTTCACAAGAATCTCTTAATCTGGTTCCAAATCCTTAACTAACATTTTCTTTATGTTAGTGGAGCCAAACAGAAAAGACATAATGTCTTCAAATTTATTCACAGAATCTCCTATATTTTTAAAATCAAAATGAAACACTCCCTCATGAGGGAAGTTCAGTATCTGACTAATTTCAACTGAAGAAATCAAAAAATATCTATCCTCTATCTTAGCCAGCATGGTGTCAGAATGATCTCCCAAACTGAATTGAACAGATTTAAAGAAATATTGAAGTTCTGCCTCATACAAAAATTCTATGTTCTAACTATTAAAGGTCTATTTGAGATTCTGAAATGACAGTGCTTCTTTTAACAACACATTCGTCTGAAATATCCATTCTAGCTCAATCACCTTTCCTTGTAAGATTTTCCTTCCTTCTGAGCATTGTTTCTTGGCATTGCGGGTCTCGGCCTCATCAGCTCTCTTAGTATTTTCCATTTCTGTGAGAATATTTGAAGGTTTTATAGTTAGGGTTTCAGAGGTTCGAAGATTAGGGTTAACAAGAAGTGGTGCAGTTTCGCGGGTTCGAAAGGGCTTTGGTGGAAATGAAACGGTTCAGAATTTGAAAGGTTTCTGACGGCCTTGATTCTCGTGTTTTCATTAATCATTACATATATTTTAAATATAAATAAAATTGATTACGTGGGGAAAAGTAGAGAAAAAGAACTTATTCTATTTGAAAAACAAATAACTAAATTATTTTAAACATTATTAAAATAAAGAAACAACATAGTAAAATAAAACTTTATTTAAAATTAAATAAAACTTGCTCCCCCTTAATAAAATCAAACCTTGTAGTGGGAAGTGGTTTATTAAAAATATCAACTAATTGAATTTCAGTACTAAAAATTCCAAATATATATCCTTTTTAAGAACATGATCTCTTAGAAAATGATGTCTGATATCAATATGTTTAGTCCTACAATAATTAATAGGTTTTTTTGAAATATTTATAGCACTAATATTATCACATAAAATACGCGTATTATTAAAATTTTTTACAAACTTTATAAGAGTGTTTTTCATCCACAACACTTGTGCATAACAACTGCCAGCAGAAACATATTCTACCTCAGTTGTTGACAAGGAAACTGAATGTTGTTTCTTACTTTACCATGACACTAAGGATTTCCCTAAAAAGTGACAAGTACCCAAAGTTCTTTTCCTATCTAATCTAAAACTCCCAAATCCTGCATCTCAATATGAAATCAAATTAAAATCAGAAGTTTTGGGATAAATAAGATATTGAAAAACAGTTTCTTTTAAATATCTAAAAAATATTTTAATAGCAGTTAAGTGAGATTCTTTAGGATTTGATTGAAATATTGCACAAAGACATACTGAATACATTATATCTATCCTACTAGTAGTAAGATATAATAAACTACCAATCATACCTCTATATAACTTGTTGTCAACTTATTTTCCAGTTTCATCCAAATCAAGTTTTATATTAGTACACATAGGAGTTGTATATGTCTTGTTGTTTTCAAGTCCAAATTTTGTTAATAAATCAGTAATGTATTTTCTTTAATTCAAAACATTTCCAAAATCTTTTTGATAAATTTTAAGTCCTAAAAAGAAATTTAATTCTCCCATCATGCTCATTTCAAATTCTTTTTTGCATTAACTTTGAAAACTCATGACAAAGGGATTTATTAGTTTATCCCAAAATAAGATCATCAATATAAATTTAAACCAATAAAATATTAGTATTTGTAGTTTTCTTAAAAGGTGTTGGATATTCCATTCCAACAGTAAAATCATTTTTCAATATAAAAGAGCTTAATCATTCATACCAAGCTCTAGGTGCTTGTTTAAGTCCATAAAGAGCTTTAGTATGTTTAAAAACAGAATCTGGTTTTTAGGAATTTTCAAAACCAGGAGGTTTCTCAACATAAACTTCCTCCATTAAATAACCATTTGGAAATGCAGACTTAACATCTATCTGAAATAATTTAAAGTTCATATGAGATGCATAGGCTAAAAGGATTCTAATGGCTTCTAGTCTAGCTACAGGTGCAAAGTTATCATCATAATCTATACCTTCTTCTTGATTATATCCTTTTGCTACAAGTCTTGCTTTATTTCTAGTTATTATTCCTTGATCATCTTTCTTATTTCTAAAGACCCATTTGGTTCTTATCAATGGATAATTATGTGGTCTTTCAACTGATTCCCAGACTTCATTTATTTTGAACTGGTTTAATTCTTCTTGCATTGCTATCATCCATCTTTCATCATCTAAAGCTTCTTCTATAGACTTGCGTTCTAATTGAGATAGAAAGGTAGAGAATTATACAAGATTCCATATATTTCTTCTAGTTTTTATTCATGTGTCTAAGTCACTTATTATAGTTTCTAAAAGATTATTCTTTATGGTTCTAGACTATCTAGGTAGTACACTAATAGGTTCTTCAGTATCATGTTCTTTTTAACTGAACTGAATTTCATTTATATCTTTTTCAAAATCATTTTTCAGGTTCTCAAGTCTAATGTTATCATTAGAGTCAGATTCATCCATTTGATATGTCCTTTTCTTAAAGGGTTCAGATTCATCAAATTTCACATGAAATGATTCTTCAACAATCCATTAATTCTTATTATAGACTCTATAAACTTTGTAGGTAGCTGAATATCCTAAGAAAATACCTTCATCAGATTTTAGATCGAACTTACCAAGATTGTCTTTGGTGTTCAAGATATAAACCTTGCATCCAAAAACTTTAAAGTAATTTACTTTAGGTTTTCTGTTATTTAAAATCTCATAGGGTTTCATTTTCAAAATAGGTCTAATTAAAACTTTATTCATTATATAGTAGGATACGCTTAGAGATTCTGTCCAAAAATAGGTAGGAATACTGTATTCATTTAGAATAGTCTTATCCGTTTCCTGAATAGTCCTATTTATTCTTTCAACAATTCCATTTTGTTGAGGTGTTCTTGCTGCAGAGAAGGTGTGTTTAATACCCATATTTGAGAAGAAGGAATTAAATTCCTGACTCTCAAATTCTCCACCATGATCACTTCTCAATGAAATTATTTTAAAACCTTTTTCATTTTGAACAAATTTAAAAAAACTTTCAAATAAAGTAAAAGCTTCATTTTTAAATTTTAAAAATAAAATCCACGTAAATCTAGAAAAGTAATGAACTAAAACATATACATATAATTTACAAGACACGATTACTACTCTTGAAGGTCCAAAAAATCCATATGGATAAGTTCTAGAGGTTTAGATGTAGCAATTATTTTAACAGATTTGAAGGAAGATTTGTGTTTCTTGCCAAGATGACATGCATCACAGAATCTGCTACTTTCAAATCTGAGACTAGGAAAATCAGGAACTAATTTTTTCTTAGATAATTTATGTAAAACATATACATTACAATGTCCAAGTCTAATATTCCATATCCAAGATTCATTCACTTTAGCAGTTAAGCAGTTTACTTGTTGTTTACACAAGGAATTTAAAACTTGGGTATACACATTGTGAGTTCTAGGTGCTCTAAATTTAAGTAGTTTATTTTTGAAAATAGAACATCAATTGTTAGAAAACTCAACAATATAACCATCATAACATAGTTGATATATACTTATCATATTGTGTTAAAATACTTGTACATAAAGTAATTTGTTGATTGAGACAGCTTCTGGATCTCCAATTGTTCCAATACCAATGATCTTCCCTTTGGCATTGTCACCAAATGTAACTAGTCCACCATCTTTTTGAGTCAATGTAGTGATGTTCGATGAGTTTCCACTCATATGTCTTGAGCAGCCACTATCCATATACCATATGTCCTTTTTGTTTTTGTGTCCTGCTTCCTCATATGTTTCTGCCATGAAACACATGTTGGATTTTAGATTTACTTCTTCCTTCTCTGAGTCTGATTCAGAAGTGCTACTGGAGTCTTCAGATACACTCCATGTAGGTTTCATTGCTTTATTGTCCTTATGCTCATCATCATTTCTTTTGAAGAATTTCTTTTTCTTGTCTTCTTTTAGCTGAGGATAGTCAGGTCTGATGTTCCCCATTTTCTTTCATTCATAACATCTAACTTCCTTGTCATCCTTTTTGAAGGATTTTCTGAATCCTTTCTTCTTTCTATAGAATTTAGTGAATTTTCTGGCTAGCTGAGCCAATTCCACATCAGAATTTCATAAATCAGAACTTTCTGATTTCACTTTTTCACTTTTCTTCATCTTTATATTTTTCTCTATGATCACACTTTCAAGGTAGTGTCATCTATCTTGATAAACACTTTATGCTCATTAACATCATCTTGCATCTCATCTTCATACATAATTGGTGTTCCAATTAGTTCTCTCATGGTTAAGTCTTTGACAGGTGTCGATTTTCTGATTGCAGTAGAGATTCCATTCCACCTTGTAGGTAGTACCCTCAGTACTTTCAAAGCTTGATCAGCTTATTTAATGGGATCTCCCAAATCAGTTATGTTATAGACAATCTCTGTCAATATTCCATTCATTTGAGTAATACTTTCACCTTAAACCATTTTGAATGTATCAAATTTTATCATAGCAATATCATATTTAATTTCCCTGATATTGTTAGTTCCTTCACAAGAAACAACAGTAGTTTGCCACATCTCATATACTGACGGGCATTCAGATACTCTGTTGAATTCATCAGGTCCTAGAACACATATAATATCATTCATTTCATTTGAGTTCGTATCATATTCTTATTTAGTAGCTGCACTCCATGTTTCAGGTTTTTCTGGTATTTCATATGGAGTCAGAATATTAGAATATACTCTGTATCCAAGGTTTTTCAGATAGATAATCATTCGCAACTTCCAGCATCCGTAGTTTTCTCCAATGAAGTATGGTGCTCTGACCATAGACATTCCTTCTCTTGTATCATTCATCTTTCTCGGTGTATAATCACTTTTATCTTGTTAAGGCTTCATCAGAAAGCTCAACCTCTGATACCAAATGTTGGATCAGATTATACTAAATATACACAAGAGGGGGTTAAATTGTGTCTTCTCAAAAATCTTTGTGAGATCATGTTCTGTCCTTTATATTTAATCATATAGATTAATGAAATAGAAATATGAAGTGCAGAGACACGCGATGTATAGTGGTTCGGGAACAGAAGGCCCCTAGTCCACTCCACCAATGCTTTACTCCAGGAGCTTGGTGATTTTCACTATCTGGTCCTCGTTTCAACAGACCTTTCAACAACTGAGTATAGGTAGTTGACACCTTTACAATATAAGGCAAAAAAATCATTCTTGTTCAATTCCAGAACCTACATAGCTTAGTATGAGAAGCTGGTCACTCAAGAAAAGAAAAGAAAGATTTTCTTATTTTGAAAATACTTTACAGATGTTCTTCACAATTGCAACAACATGCAATTGACAGTAGATGGATCATCGCCTTCAGAAATAATGATCTTCACAAAAGATTCATTCTGAGTCAATCCCATTGTAGTAAATATAGAAATATAATTCGCAACTTCAGCAGTAGAAGATTCACAGTAGATCTTTGATATAGAACAAGTAAATCTTCTATCGTGCTTCTTCTTCTTCAATAAACAGAGCTTTTTCACTCCTTTAAATCAGCAGGTCTATGTTTTTGATAGTCTCTATTTTCTTCCTTTTTATGAATCATCAATTTTTTACAAAACCTATTCTCTCTTTTCTTCTTTCTTTGTTCAAAAAAACTCATAAATATAATAATAACGAGCACTTCTCATGCAAATTTAGATCCACAAAAGTCGCCATTTGATTCGCGATATTCAAACATTTGAATTTACAGAGTATCTGTAACTTCCCTGAATACTCAGCATAAAAAGATCCTTTTAATTCGATCCTTAAACCATTGATAAAACATCTTTGAATCTGTCAAATTTGTGCTTAAAAAATAGCTTTAAATCTGGCTTGAAATCAGCCTAATAATTAGCTTGCTGATCGTTACAAAATAATATCAACTTTAGACTCTCTGATGCCAAACTTAAGGTTGAGTTGTACAGTATGCATCCTCTGAACTTAACGTAGGTTATAAACTTAAGGCTGATGATGTATCCTTCACACGTAAGGTTGTCAAAGAATGGTTGACCAAAAACGTAGGGTTGTCCATCCATACTTTTTCTCTTCAACTTTAAAACGTATGATGAAAGATCCATACTTTTATAAGCTTTCAAAAAAAAGGAACTTGATCCATACTTTTCTAAGAACGTATGGTTGTTTAAAAAAGTAAGGTTGATGAAACATACTTTTGAGAAACAAACGTAACATTTAACACTTACGTACGGTTCTCCTTTCAAACTTTTCAATAACTCAAACGTAGGGTTCCTTCCTTATGTAGGGTTCCTCTTTTATAATTTTCTAATAACTCATAAAGTATACACTGCATTTCATCCTTACACTGTGTTTCTCCACGTAGGGTATGAACAGTGTTTCTAGAACATACTTATGTGAATAATTTAGCAATTAAACCTTGTTGTTCAAGGACTTAAATATATTTTCCAGAAATAAAAATATAATGAATAATAAATTCCTGCAATATTCTTAAAAAATAAAATCATTAAAAAATAATTAAGGGTATTTGTGAGCATCAAAATTATCATAAATAAACAGAGTATTGTTCTCAACAGTCTCCCCCTTTAAATAACAAAATTCTGTATTGTTAAAAACAACACTTGTGTGCAGTCGTAAAGATAGGATGCACCATCTGATAAGTTTTAATATACATAAATTTTTAAATTTTTAATTAATATCTGCATAATGTTCAAAATCTGCATATCATGTATGAGTCGTATTACAAGTTGTTACTCTACATACATTGAACCATAACATGTGACTAAAAGAACATGTAATTCATGTAATCATCTGTCAGGTACACAGTGTGAAATCATGTGATATGTTTTGTTTTCCATATGTCACAAGAGTACAACAGTAAGTATAATACATATTGAGAATATTTGGATAGGTATTCACCATGTTTCCACTAAGATACATTTATATACAAGGTTAATTTTAAATGAATTTATTTAATTTTTTAAAAATTATAATGGATGAGAATCTCATATAAATTCACATAACAATTAAGATAAAAGGATTGATTATTTAAGGATAATAATTAATTGATTCAATCACGATTTATCTTAAATAAGAATGATTAAATAATTGAATTCTTGTTTATTAAATGTGTAATATGTTGCATGCATGTGGATTATCATGATATTGAACATGCCTTTTTTATGTGATTGGTTTCATTTAATTTATTATTAAATTAAATTTTTGAACTGCATTCCTTCTCTCCTCATTATTATACAAGGTTTTCATGCCCATGGTTTCTTTATGTAAACCCATTATATCTCCTCACCTACACCTAAGTAAAAGGAATATGTAATGGATGGGGCTCAAAATATAGTGCAGGTGGTTCAAGTTAAGAGTCGAGGAAAAACCAACCCAGGTAGATACAAAGTTGGATAGGTGGAAAACTGTAAACACGAACCTCAATTCATTCAAGTTGTTTCTCCCCTAGGTTCACGGTCAGTTTTATCAATCGATAGATAAAATAACCATTAGTATAAAACCATGATCATACACTTTATTTTATTTATGGCAGTTGCATGGTTATTTCTATCATTTTATTGTCACGATCACTTAATTAATGAATTAAAAAGAATGAAATATGGAACAAAAATAAACTATCTTATGCATAATTATTATTTAAGACATGGTTAATCACTTGATTAATCCCACTTAATATTAATAATCATTTAATAAAGATAATAATCTGTAAGTTACACATAAAGGATAAATCCCTCAATGAAATATTAAGTCGGTATAGCCATCAATTACTTCGGTATGAATTGAACCATAGTTCAACAGGATTGACTAGCCAAATTTGGTTTGCTTTAAATTATCGGGGAATTATAACATGAGGTTTTGGGTTGAATTAACTTGGTCCATATCAAGGTTTAATTTCCAAAGTAGGACTTTTTGTAACTAAGAGGAAAAGATTTAGTAAATCTAAATTAATGATTTTCGGATTGGGGAGTCCACTCAAAATTTTAAGGAACTATGAGTTAATGTAGTTTCCATTTAGAATTCCGAACTAAATCATTCAAGTTTTTTAACCAACGAAAGTTAGGGTAATGAGAAGGGGAATATGGATCCTTTCCACTTGAATGTCCAAGAAACAAGATATTTTGAATCTAATGGTGAGGATTATTGGGTTTCGATAAAATAGTGGGAGACTAATAAATATAATATTTATTTATTTCTCTAAATTTATAATATATATTACTAAATCACTACTTATCTTATTTGTATAAACAAAATTAAAAATGACATCAAACATTTCATTTTCATCCATGCATGAGAAAGAAAACCTTCTCACTAGCACAAATTTCTAGGAATGGTAGAGGCATTTACGCATCTTCCTTCACCATGAAAGGAAATTATATGTGCTAGAAGAACTATTAACAGTTGCACCTGTAAATGAGGCAAGTGATGAAGTGCTATCTCTATATGAGAACCATCTGAATGATGCTACAATTGTTCTGTTCTTCATGATATCACCCATGCCCAATGAGCACATGAAGAAACATGAGGATATAGATCCCAATAGCATGATGTCTCAACTTTGGGATCTCTATCAAGAGAATAAGATAAAAGAGAGATATGAGATCTTCAATGCTTTGTTTACCACTAATCTTAGAGATTATGTGCCATTTGGGCCTCATGTAGTCAACATTATTGGCTACATTGAATGCTTGGATATCTTATGGATTAAATTCCCAAACTATTTGCGTATAGATCTCATACTTTCATCACAACCTAAGACCATCTATAATTTTATTTTGAATTATAGTATGACCAATAATGATAAGAGTCTTTATAAAATCCATAATTTAATTATCCAAGTGCAAAATAACATGGGGCATAATAAACCAGTAATCCTTATAGTGAATAAGAAGAGTAAGGAAAAATAAAATGGACACAAGACTTATAAACTATCTAAATCTCTTGAGAATCATCCAACCAAGAAGAAGAAGATCCAGAGGAAGGGAAAGGAAAGGAGGCAGTATGTTTTTAATGTGGCAAGCCAAACAACTTGAAGTGGAACTACACCCAAAAGCATGGGGAAGCTAAAGGTGCATTCATTATAAAGTTCAATCCTTCCATATCTACACATTGGGTATTGGATACAGCTTTTGGTTCTCACATATGTATCCAAATCCAGGAACCAAGTAGATTTTGTAAAATTTGCAAAGTAGAGGTGGATCTGTGAGCTTCCTATGGTGTGAGGATGGCTGATCTTTCCATTGGTGACTACCACCTTTAATTACAAACATAATTGATTTTTATTTTAAGTTATTGTTATTATATACCTACTGTTACAAAAAAAATAATTTATATATAAATTTTAGATATAGATGGGTTTATTTTCAAGTAAATAAATAAAAGTTGTTTATTTTATAAGGACAACATGTGTTATGGAATGGCACATTTAAATAAAGTTCTGTATGTATTAAATTAAAAAACCATGTGTTGGAAATTGATAATGAATCAATTTTTCATGAATCATATAACACCCAAATTTTGTGTCACCTCCTTGTTCATGTAAACAACAATTGATTGAAAAAAATCTCTCAAGTCGGTTTTTTAGACTATTATAAGCCAAAACCCTTTGATAGATGTCTTGTTTTTTTACAAGGAAAAATGAAAAAAATACCATTTGGTTGATAGGGTGAAAGGGCCACAGATCTTATAGAATTGGTACACACTAATGTGTATGGACCATTTCCATTAGAAGCTAGAGGTGGATATTATTACTTCATAACTTTTACTGATAACTTGAGTAGATATGGATATATCTAATTGATGAGGTACAAGTTCGAGTCCTTTGAGAAATTAAAGGAATTCAACAATGAAGTAGAGAATCAGCTTGATAAGAAGATAAAGTAGCTTCAATCGTATCGAGGTGGTGAATATTTTAACCAACAGTTCATCGAATTTCTAAGGGAGTTGGGATTCTATATCAACTCACTCCACCTTATACACCATAGTGGAATGATGTTAGTGAAAGGAGGAACTATACCTTGCTAAACTTAGTAAAGTATATGATGATTCATGCAGATCTTTCATTATCACTTTGGAGATATGCATTACAAACTATGATATACACAATAAACTGAGTACAAACCAAAGTGGATAATGTAATTATCTTCGAGCTATGGAGTGGAAAGAACCCCATTTTTTTCATACATATGTATGGGGTTTTGAGACATTTGTTAAGGCCTTCTCAAGCAACAAAATAGAACCCTAGATCATGAATTGTATCTTTATAGGGTATGATAAAGAAATAAATGGATACTACTCATACAAATCCTCATATAATAAAGTGATTGTGTCTATACTAGACATCTTTCTTGAGAGGGAGAGCATCCCCAAGAAGGATAGTGGGAGAAATATTGAATTCGATGAATTTGATGCTCAAGATACAAAGGAGTTGGAACAGGAACAAATTCCACAGGTCCCCATGGAAGAAGTAGTTACTAAAACACAAGTACTGTGTAGGATCTCAAGAGAGGTAAGTGAACTAGAGAGATATGGTTTTCTGGTCACTAAGGGTGGTGACTCATTATTAATTGACAATGATGAACCACTCTCCTATAAGGAGGTAGTAGAGATCTCAGAAGCTAAAAGATGGCTAGAAGCTTTGAATTCTAATGTGGATTCCATGTATCATATCCAAGTTTGGGATCTGTTCAATGCTTTAGAAAATGTAAATATTATTGGATACAAATAGTTATTCAAGAGGAAACAAGACATGGAAGGTAAAGTAAGTACCAATAAAGCAAGTCTAGTGGCTAAAGGGTTCAAACAGCATCATGGAATTGAAAATTATTATAAAATTTTCTAGTTACCATGTTTAAATCCATCAGAATCATACTTTATATAGTAGCTTACCATGACTATGAGATTTGGAAGATGGATGTCAAAACTACATTACTTAATGGGAACCTTCATAAAGATGTCTATATGATAGATTCAGAAGATTTTATGACTCCAGGTGATTCTAAAAGTATTTTCAATTTGAAAAGATCCATTTATGGATTGAATAAAGCATCTATGTCATGGAACATTTGATTTGATGAATCCATAAAATAATATGGTTTCCTTAAGAATGAATGTGTTCCATGTGTTTAAACAAGGTTTGATGGGAATTCAGTCATTATCCTAGTAGTATATGTTGATGACAAGTTACTTATTAGAAATAACATACCAGTCTTAATTTCTATTAAAGAGAGGTCAAACAAGTGTTTCTCTATGAAGGACTTAAGCAAAGCAACCTATATTCTAGGGATCAAGATCACTCATGATATATCCAAAAGGCTGTTTGGACTAAGTAAAAGTATATATATTGACTAGATAAAAAATAAATTTAGTATGGAACAATCCAAGAGAGGATTAGTTCCAGTGTCACATAGTTTACATCTTTCCAAGAAAATGTGTCCTCAACCAAAATATGAGAAAGAGATAATGATTAAGATCCCATATTCTTATGTGATTGGATAAATCATGTATGACCTATTATGTAATATAATTGATGTTTCCTATGCATTGATCCTGGTAGGGAGATATCAAGAAGATCCAGGAGAACAGAATTGAACTATTGTTAAGGAAATCCTTAAGTATCTGAGAAGAAATAAGGTTATGTTCTGGGTTTATGAAGGAGACGAGGAGATAGTCATTAGGGTTTATACTGATGCTAGTTTTTAGACAGATCCAAATGATCCAAACTCACAATCAGGATATGTTTCTATCTCAACAGAGGAGCTATGAGATAGAAGAGTTCAAAGAAGCTAGTTGTCGCTGATTCTATTGTAAAGTCTGAGTATATGGAAGCTTCTGATGCAGCCATGAAAGCTGTTTGGATTCATAACTTTTTACTAGAGGTTGATGTGGTACCTAGAATTAAATACCCTATCACATTGTATTGTGACAACACTATAGTGGTGGATCTTGAAAAATATCTAAGGTCACACCAACAGACAAATCATATACTCCAGAAGTATCACTTCTTGAAGAATTTATATCAAAGGGGTGAAGTTTTTGTGATCAGAGTACCCAGAGAAGGGAACATGGTGGACCCCATGACTAAAGGACACTCTCAGTAGAATCACAAATAACATGTGAGAGCTAGCAGACTGAAGGTTATTATCAGTTGGATCTAGCGCAAGTGGAATTCTATTAGAGTTGGTTCCCTATAAGCAACTTCTTTTTTACTTTATGATAAACTTGTATTCATGGTTTTTTAATATTAATAAACTCCTAATAATGTTATAATTATTCTTATTCATAATATTTTATGTGATAATTTCCTAAGATTAGTTTTCACACAAAAAGATCATAGCAGTTCCCCGCTATGATAAGAACCTAGCAGTGCTATTACACTATTCTTGAATATATATTCTATAGTCAGATGATATCATTTGAGGGACACAAATGATACATTATAGTAGGGTTGAAGACACATAGGACTTTGAGTCACTTTTCTATATTGTACTCCCTTGGTAATATTTAGTAGGATATTATGAGAAAGAGACATGCCAGTAGGAAACCCACATTTATATGTGTCATTAGATATTCCTATCTACAGATTTGTGTATTGTTCCTTAGACATTAAATTATTATTAATGAGTTTTATGAGTCGTGCACTTAGATTTATTGATGAAAATTATAGTGATATATGTTCGCAGTGAGGTAGGATTTATTGCGTGCATCAAAAGTAATATTGTATTAATGAATAATGCGAGAAAATATTTATCCCATCTGTTATTTAATTGACGTTAATATTTCGGGACCTTTGATGGAAATTATATAGCATAAATAAATTCATATCCATGTTGATCAATTGGAAAGTGATATTTCTAGAAAGTCCAAGAAAGATATAATCAATCACATAGGTTGATGGCACTGAAATCCAACCTGACCGATTAGATATATTGTAATAAAGATATTATATTACACAGTAAGCATTCATATGAGGTGACGTGTCATTTTAGAATTAACTTTTTTCTCTATGGGAGCTTTGGAATGTTTCTAAACACTAACTTTGGAATTTAGGCTACTTTTTCTAATACCACTAAGAAAGTGGTCTAGAGGATAATACACTAAGTGTATCCAAAATCTCATATAAATAATATATTATTATTTCTTATTTAACTGGTTGACTAAATATTATTCTCATATGCTGCTTAATAATTATTCATGTATTATTGATCTCATATAAATATTTATTTTCTATTTAGTAAATATAAAATTTATTTATTTATTAGAGAATAATGCAGTGATATTTATTTAATAAACAAATAGACATTATTCAGGGCTTAATAATTTTTGTGGAGGAATGGAGGAATGATTTTAATGGTCTAGTGAGAAATGATAATATTGAATATTATTTAATTAAATAGTATTTAATTTTAATTCTCAAGTTCAACCCATGTAGAGAAATAATAAAATTACTATTATTATTTTATATGGGGTTTTTCTTGGATTAAATAAATAATAAGGGAACTTTAGTGATTATTTAATTTTAACCCTAGCAATACAAATGCCAATTTATGTCATTTTCTCATTATTATATTTGATTATGAAAAAAAATTCAAGAATAATACTCTCAAGAATAAATATATATCTTCTCTAAGAACGCTCCTAAGAATGATGAGCAGTCATCCTCCACCAGATCAAGGAGAATTCTTTGGAGGCGATTCTCAAGGTGATCAAGAAGGAAGAGGCCAGCGTAAGGATCTTCCGTGCTAGATCTCAGAGACTTGATGTCTGGAGATTCCTAGAACATGTGTGGATCACCGCTAGAGGAATTCTACACTTGGTTCCTATAATGAAACGACGGTCCATCACAGACCTATCGCTGGACACATAAAAGAATAAATAATTCCTTAGTGGTAATTATTTATCTAATTAAATTAATTATAAAAAATATGTTTTGATCCATCTCTCTCGGTTCCATTGAAATTATTATTTGTGTATTTCTTTGAATGAATTCTATGGATCATAGTTTTAATCATCATATAGACCCTAGATTGATCATTGATTACGGAAAAAATTAAAGTTGGGAACCTCCCATCACACGCTTCTACTGCGCCCGAAACCTACACCCTTCACCAGCACTAAAAAAAGAACTGATCAAGGGGTCCTTTATTGAAGCTAGTTTAGTGGTGATAAAGGGGTCCATTTATCATCTATTTTTATATTTCTAATAAAGGGTACATTTTATCATCATGTTTTTAGCACTAAAAAAGTTACCTTTTATCAACACTATTCATAACATTGATACAAGGCAGGCTGCAACAATGTGTTTTTAAAATTATAGTACATTGTGGAATCAAATAAAAAATTTTATTTCAATTAAATTTATATAAAAATGAATTAAAAAAGAACTATATAACAAAAAAATTAAACATAGGTCTGTGCGATTACATTTATATGTAAAAATTTTCACAAAAATCAACAAATTCAAAAACATTAATGTTTAGTTTTATTTGGACACCGGCCCCCTCCCTAAAGAGCTTGATTATGCTACCAATTATCGAACAAACCACCCCAACTCAAGAAAAATATTAAACCTGTATAAAAAAATCTTATGGTTTTAATACTATAAATAAATAAATGAAACATAAATATAAAATTACATATTAATAAAATGTCACTTTTAAACTAAAAACATACACTTCGAGTCATGTCAGGTGCATTGTCTATAAAATTAATGTGTGGTTAATTTCTATATGTCAAGAATGATTTATGGATCATTTTCATAAAGTAACAATATGATTTAATATAATTTTCTTAGTTTTATGTATGAAATGTGTGTTTTGAACTAAAATGTAAATTTTAAACTAAAAACATACACTTTTAGTCAAATCAGACACACCACATCTCAGATAAATGTGTGGATGATTAATACACATCAAAAATGATTTATGGATAATTTTACTAAATTATCATGACTATTTTATTGCATTTTATCAGTTTTCAATAGTTGATGTTTTCTTTCAACTAAAATGTCAATTTTAAATAAACATACACACTTCGAGTCATACTGGTCACACCATGTGTCCAATTGACATGCGGCTGATTCCTACATATCAAAATGACATAAGGATCATTTTATTAAAGTATCAAGAAAAACCAAGAAACATTTCTTGTTTTTCATTATTGGATGTATGTTTTGAACTAAAATGTCAATTTTAAATAAAAACACACACTTTGGGTCATATCGGTCACACCATGTGTTAGATTAATGTGTGATTGATTCCTACACATCACAAAAGGAATAAAGATTTTTTTCTTAAAGTTTCAAGAAAATGTGATTGTGTTTTATAGGTATTTAGTTAGTGATACTTTATTTTAACTAAAATTTCATTTTTAAGATAAAAACACTCATTTTTATTCATATTGGTCACAAAGTGTGTCGGACTGAAATTTATATGACTTCTACAAATCATAAATGACTTATGGATCGTTTTTATAATTCATGAAGACAATATAAGCATGTTTTCTATGTTTTTAGTGAGGGAAACATGTTTTTAACAAAAATTTCATCTTCAAACTGAAAACATGAGTTTCTAGTCATATCGGTCACACCATTAATCGAATTAAGGTACGACTAATTCTTACACATCACAAATTACTTATGTATCATTGTCCTAAAGTATGAAAACAATATGGATTTTTTTTGGTTTTGATCATGCCACTTGTTTTTTTAATTAAAATGTCATTTTTAAAATGAAACCACACATTTTGAGTAATATTGGTCACACTGTGTATCAGATTGAGGTGAGGTTGATTCCAACACATCAAAAAATGACCTATGGGTTATTTTCCTAAAGTTTCAAAACAATATGAATTTGTTTAATTAGTTTTTCCATGTTGTGTGTCTTTTTAACTAAAATATAAGTTTAAAATAAAAACACACACTTTGAGCCATATTGGTTACACCATATATCTTATTGACATAAGTTAGATCCCTATACACACAAAATTACCAAAAGATTTTCCTAAAGTATCAAGGCAATCTGACTGTGTTTTCTATTTTGTAGTGAGTGACATATGTTTTTAACTAAAATCTTATTTTTAAACTAAAAACACACACTTTCAATCATATTGGTCCCACCAGGTGTTGGATTGATGTGATGATCATTATTACATGTCCCAAGTAACTTATGGATCATTTTTCTAAATTATAAATATAATCTGATCATGTTTTCTTGGTTTTCAATGAGTGACACATGTTTTTAACTAAAAGGGCCTTTTTAAAATGAAAACACCCATTTTGAGTAATATTGATAACATCGTTCATCACATTGAGGTACAATTATTTCTTATACATCACAAATTACTTATGAATTATTGTCCTAAAGTGTCAAAAAAATGTGAATATTTTTTCCTCGATTTGAGTATTTCATGTGTCTTCTTGACTAAAATTTCATTTTTAAACTAAAAACACACATTTTGAGTCATATGGGGAACACCATGTATTTTATGGAGGTATGGTCTATTCTAAGATGTCACAAATGACTTATTTATCATTGAACTAAAGTATCAAAGTAATAAGAATGAATTTTCTTGGTTTTGAGTATGTGATGTGTGTTTTGAACTAAAATTCAGATTTAAAATAAAACCACAAACTTTATGTCATTTAATTAACATTGTGTGCCATATTGACTTGAGATTAATTCCTAAATATCATAATATGAGTGTGTTTTCTAGATTTTTGGTGATTGGCATGTGTTTTTAATTAAAATGTTATTTTAAAATTAAAAACATGCACTTTGAGTTATACTAATCACACCACGTATCAAATTTATGTATAGACGAATCTGACACATCACAATTGACTTATTGATCATTATAATAACGTGTCAAGAAAATTCAAGTGAATTTTACCAATTTTTATTGAGAAACACATGTTTTTAACTAAAATGCCATTTTTAAACTGAAACCAAGCATTTCAACTCATACTGCTCACCCCGTGTATTGGATTGTGCTGCGGAAGATTCATACACATCATAAATGAATTATTTATCATCATCCTAAAGTATCAAAACAATATTAATGTGTTTTCCCAGTTTTGGGTATGTTACATTTCTTTTTATCTAAAATGCCAATTTTAAATAAAAACACACAGTTTAAGTAATACTGGTCACACCGTATGTCATATTGACATGCGGTTGACTCATACACATCATAACTAAATTAGGGATTATTTTAAAAAAAATTAAAAATACCATCTAAGTGTGTTTCCTAGGTTTTTAGTGAATGACATATGTTTTTAACTAAAATTTCATTTTTAAACTACAAACACACACTTTGAGTCTTACTGGTCACCGTGTATTAGATTAATATGCGGTTGATTCCTAAACATCAGAAATGACATATATATTATTTTCCTAAATTATTAAGACAATTTGAAAACATTTTATAGGTTTTCTTATGATTGAAACATGTTTTTAACTAAATATCTTTTTTAAACTGAAAACACCCATTTCAAGTCATACCGGTCACACTATGTATCTGATTAAGGTGAGTCTATTTACTACATGTCACAAATGACTTGTGGATAATTTTCATAAAGTTTCAAAAGAATCATAATTGTTGTCTTAGTTTTGAGTATGTCACACATCTTTTTAACTAAAATGTCATTTTAAACTAAAAACACACACTTTGAGACATTTTTAAACTAAAAAAGCACACTATTGAATATAAAAAGATCAAATAAATAATATATATCTATGTAGATAATTAAAATATTACTTGAGTGTACCACCCTTGTTGAAGAATTTGTCGACAATTGATTATTCTCCAAGCATTCTTTACTATTTATAGAGCACAAAATTGTTGGAGAAGAATCTATTCTCAACAAAGTAACCACTTCATGACCTCTATAAAAATTAACTAAATAAGTAGTAGATAAAAAGGATAATAAACTAACTAAAAAATAATTAGATAAAATAATGAGGTAATTAACTAAATAAGTAGTATGAAGCCACCTCTTCATAATGTCTTCATACATTTTGACACAATGTATTTCCCCATTTTTTTCTAAAAAAATCTATTTCCTATTTTTAATACATGGGATGTCAAAAATTACTATTAGTACTAGAGAAATATAAATAAAAAAAATTATTAAATATTTTAAATGAAATTGTAATTATCATCAGAAATACCTCTTCAGGGATGCTAGTTTGTTGAGGGAATTTTATATCCTTTAAAAATTTCCAAACATAAAAACCAATTTTTTCTATTAGTTTGTATCATAAACTATATAAACATTGATAAAAATAAGTAATTGTTGGAACCAAAGATATTCCTTATTGTAAATAGAGTATGTTTTGTGTTGTTTTCAATCCTCACATAAAATATTAGGGAGTTTGAGAGGAAAAGGATCTTACAGTTCAACCAGACAATAGTATTGAAGGTGGCATGAAACTTTGCACACAAGTATGAAGGTGGTATGAAAGGTTGTGTGCAAATAATGTTTTTAGATTATTTCAACAAAATATGGAAAAGGTAAAATGTGCGTGAAAGCTTTAAATGTGTGTAATAGATGAGGTTGTCCCGAAGAGGCATATCCACCTAATGTGACGTCAAATATTGTTTTACACGCACATTTAAAATCCTGTGTGCAGGGTCATCGAGGCCTGTAAATATGAGGCTTCCCCCATTCAAGACTTATAACTTTTTCAACGAAGATTAGGCTCTTCTATGGTATTAAATAATTTCATGCGAAAGATTAAAGAAAGAAAATATTTCACACAAAGTGTTCCTTTAATCTCAAAAAACCAAGTAAAACTTATGGTGTAGCTTTGAAAAAGATAAGTGTTGCACAAAAGATACGGGTTGTGTGAAAGTCATATTGCATGACAATCCTCAAACTTTTACGCCAGAAGAGTAGTTCCACACAAGTGCAGTGTTGAGCTTTAGTCTAGATTTGAATACCTTGTTTTATTTGTTTAGTGATTTCAAGTGCATCAATTCAGGAAAATGATGAAAGTAGAGTCTCATGCTAGATAGGGACAAAATCTTTAATTCCAATCCATTGAAGAGACCTTTAATTCGATAAAATAAGTTAGAATTTACCCATGGTAGTGAGCTAGGTGGAGTCGACAGAAGTTTTTCTAGGGACATAGTGAGCTATCCCAAAACTATTTTAAAGGAAGTGATCCTAGAATAGAGTGACTATGTATGAACTCTTGTATTCAACAACTAGTA
The DNA here is from genome assembly GCA_963277665.1 of Viscum album. Taxonomy (NCBI): domain Eukaryota; kingdom Viridiplantae; phylum Streptophyta; class Magnoliopsida; order Santalales; family Viscaceae; genus Viscum; species Viscum album. The sequence goes on from OY728136.1 coordinate 1,481,006,561, forward strand.
AATATTAGTTGATTTTTGTACGATGGAAACATTGTCGGCATATTCTCCTTAGAAAAGACCTTAGTGGTTAACCAAGTAAAACTATTGTGTTTCCCTTCTACATGTGAGCGTTTGATTACTGATTGAATCCATCATATAGGTTTAACAAGTTCCTACCAACATGGGAACAATATTAGTAACATTAAAAGAAAAATTGGATACCCTGATTTGCCATCCGCTCTCAGGGTGCTTTGGGGTCCTACAATAATTTATTTTGATTTACGTTTTTATAGTGAAATATTATTATATATACTTCGATACCTATCCATTTTTATAATTTTATAGGATTATTGTGCACATAGATCATCCTCATTCAATGATTGTAATGATATTTAGACACATCCCTATTATAATTTTTTCTCATTAAAACATAATATAAAATATATAACAGGAATTTTAATTGTAAAATTTTAAATGTAGTGTATTACAAATTGATAAACGTCATCACATGTGGTAAATGTTTTGGGAATATATGCATTGAATCCAAAAAATAAATCTTTAGAGCATCCAAATTTATTTAAATGAGTAACCAATTCTCCCTAAAATAAAAAGGGAATAATTAATGAAAGAAATGAAAATTTATTAGATATGATTAAATTTTATAGTTTTACCTTTTCATCATGGTTATTTAGAAGATTTTATCCTTTCTAAGTTTCATTTAAAACATTGCACCCATTTTGTCTTCTGTTACTGAATATTCATCTTCTTCCAAATAGCTTTTTTGTATAGGAGTGATGTGAGGAATAAAGGGTACAAAAAATCATATAGTTTTCCCTCAAAATAGTATTGATATATTCTCTTTCAAAAAATATGAATATTATTTAAATAATGTTAATATAATTGATTAGATATTGGAAGAAAAAATTATGAAAATGTACCTCATAGATACATTTACAATTAAGACTCATATCCAACCATGATTGAGTGTTTCATATACTTTCTTAAGACCAAGAAAGTATATAATGGCCTCTTTACATATTTGTTTTTCAAAATCAATGATGGTCATATCTCCATCTTTGAATATTGTTTCTATATGAACTTTTAATATAAGTAAATTTGAAATTTGAACTATTTAGGTAAAGGTAATCTTTAAAGGTATTTTCAATTGATTGGTCGATCCTTTAGATTATTTTCATTTGACATTCCATTTTTTTCTCTCTTTTCTATGTCTATAAAAACATTATTTAGTTTAGGCCTTTTTTGTTCAATTTTTAAAGGGTTATTATAAAAAAAAATCGGAAAGGAATACCTCTATTTCAACATGTATTTTTATAATATAAAATGACCATGCTACGAATGTTTCAATTTCAAGTTCGATAATGAGAACATCCATATCATCAAGGGTAATAGGAAACTTGATGTTTGGCTTGTGAGCTATGTAAATCCCAACTCTCACATGATCTTTTCAATTTTTTTATTTTTTAGAATACATCCTTAGAAATTTTACATTGTTCCCCTCATAACAAGGTGATGATTGGGTGGTGATAGATATAAATCAAAATCACTTTAACCCTGTAGAATATAAATAGAGGAAAGGTATCAGTGTCCTCCTAATTCATATTTCAAAGAAAAAATTGTGATAAAATTGATTACATATGGTAAGTAAGAACTTTAATTAGAATGGATCGCATCAAAGCTAGGGGAGGATCTTTATGTAGTGGTTATTGATGTGATGGTTCTTATCTTTGATATCTTCCCAAAACATTATCTAACAACTCAAACTGTCAATTAAGTTTTTTTTCAAGAGTAGTTATATATCTATGAATATCCATTATTTTCTTATATTTATTCCCTTGTGAATTTATTTTCTCAAAATATGTTCAAGATCACACACCAAAACCTACACTTCTAATGACACCATATAGTTCTATCCACTTAAAGGATACTAAGTGTTTGCATCCATCGGAGAAAGTTAATGGTGATTCTTGTATATAAATCAGAAAAATATATATAAGAAAATAAGTATTCATTATTATGTAAAACCAATTTAAAGTAGAAAAGGAAATTTATTATGTCATCGTTACACATTCTTACCATGCTTTTTGTTTTTTCTAATCTACTATTATACTGTCTTTATTTAAATGAGCCTCCTTCTATAGCACATGACATGGGATAGAAGTGGATTTTGATTTTGATTCATTAATATATATATATAAAAGGAACATAATAATGTTTTTGTTTCATACAACATAAAATTATTATTTTTTATTTAAAATATATACCATTTTTTCAAGTGAAGCATACCCCATACTTGCTTTACAATAAGGGTATATTGGTTTTGATTCACACTACTTATTTCTAGAACTCATTTATTGTTTCATAAATTAATAATTATTCATAGAAGTGATTAATACATGTATTTTAAAATTAATTTATTACCAATCAAAATGTACCTTAAAATATAACTTCTCATGCTGACTAATAAACACATTACACATTTCTCGGTTTGTCATGTGTGCAAACATCTATGGTCCATATGGGTTTACTTTAACTTCATCATCCTTGAGATGATGCTTCATAAGGATTGTCTGAAACCCTCTATGATACATTCTAGTGACTATTAATAAAAATTACATTCGATGGTTATCTAGTATAAATGTACTTTACAAGTGATAATGAAGAGTAAATCAATGTTTCATTATTTTATTTTTTAGTAAAATAAAGAAACTAAATCATAATTTTACCTTAATATCTTTCGAAATTAGTTCTTTAACCATGGTAACAACATTGTACCATGTATCTACATCAATCGACATGTGAAGTTGAGTAGTGAACCCACAATAACTAATGAAAATAGACTTGTTGGGATTAATAGGTTGGTCATGTGCATTCTATCCAACCTCAAATTTGATCTCTCTACTTCTTGCATTAATAATTTTTGTTACCAGCATCAAGCTACGATGAACCTATTTTTTATTAGACATAACTTATTCACCTTATAACATTTCCTCAACTTTAATATCATCAATATTTTTTTCCTTGGGATTAATAGCCTTCACATATAGAGAAACTTGTTTTTCCTCAACATTGGGGGCATCAGCATGTTTATAAACATATTGTTCCTCAGAATTGGGAGCATAAAAATGTGAAAAATCTATTATCTATAGAACTGGTTGAATATTTAATTTAGATTACATAAATATAGTAGTGAACAAATAATACAATAATGTAATGTAATGTATATTAAAAAAAATATAACCTGATTATTGAACTCTATTTTTTTCCTTAAAGGTTTAAGGGATTTGACCGCTCTATTGAGTACCCAAATCCCCTCACTGTGGTATTATATGATATACAAGGCCCCATCTACATTGGGCCACCACAAAATTATTATGATTCCCCAATTAATGGGCCATCCTTAGTAAAATTTTCATCTGAATCTATAGTGATTTTTTTCAATAATTTAACAATTGACAACTTTCTATTTGTAGGATCAATGTATAAAATACTTGTACTTCTTGTGATGCCATTTTGAATGGTTTTTCCTTGTACCCTTCCTTACTAAAATCCATTTTTACAAATCCCATTTCATCAATTTTAACTACACTCATGTTATCAACCCACTTGCATTGAAAAATAAGTACTTAGAATGTTGTATAGTCCAAATCCCATATTTATTTGATGATTCAAATGTATGAAATATTCTCATAAAATATATTTCTATACTTAGTACCATATACATACATATTTTCAACTACAAGTGTAACTAAAAAAATTTAATGGTATTGTGTTCATCATTTTCCTTTGTATAGAATGTATAAACATTAATTACATAACCATTATAAGATAATACATAAACACTCGGTCCTCTAGCTAGAGAATCAAATTTATTCTAAAATTATATTCAGTTTTTCAATTGACTCCTAAAAATATGGCCTCAAAACCATCCAATAAACTATCGATTGTGTGTATTTGATTTCTAGATTTCAAGCCTGGATGGATTCAAATTCCTAAGAATTAGTTTGTGGGTTTCAACATATGGTGGAACCACTAAAATATTATGTAAAATTTATACATGAGTCTTCTCCTTCTCTATAATAGTAATTGTGAAAACAACTATTCTATAAATTACTTCACCCACAAGTCACACATTTTGATGATATTTTCGTAGAAAAATGATTTCCACATTGGATAGGTATCCAGAAAATAATTAAATGGATTTATTTACAATATATCTCTCTATAATACAACCTTCTAGCTGACTAAAGTTTTTTACATACCCTTTAAAAATATTTATACACCATTCAAAGGGGTATATCAATCTATAATATAAAAATCCACATAGTTGGATCCCTCTAACCAGTTGAACCATTATATCAAAGAATTGTGATGGGAATAACATCTTTAATTCACATAATATGATAGTAATTTTATATTCCATGGTTAGAAATTTTATTAGGTTTATAACTTCACTGAATAAAGCTTTGAAAAACAAACAAATCTTGGTTAATGTGTGATGGAAATTCTTAGGAAAAAATGAAACATAAATCTATATATATTAGATAGTGCATGGAAACATGAAACTCATGTGATTTTCAGACTCTAAATTTTAAATTAGTTATTGATATGATTTTATTGATATTAGATTAATAGCCCTATAGAACCTTTACATCATTCATGAAGTTGAAAATTTGATATCTCTCTTACCTAGAAAGAGTATGGATTGCTGGAGGGAGAAAAGTTCATCTTTCAGCCTTTCCTTGTGCCAACTCTTCTCATATTCAAATGTAAATGATGTCCAATCTCACATATATGTAAAAATTTTCAAGAGAATTTATTAATATTCCAATGACACTATCATATACATATTTTCCATATACATTACATCAATATAATGTCAGAAATACAAAAAAAAATCTAGTACACTAATTCAAACAAAATGATCTATTCTCTTATTAGTTTTTGTAAGGTTTTTCGAAGAAGGTTTACCAAAAGAGGCAACCATATCTATTACTTTATCAAACAGTTGATCACCAATTAGTGGAGACAATGATATGCCTTATTCTGAAGACCCATATAATGATTTCATCCAGTTTCAGTATTTATGTCATTACGGTAGAAATATATGATGTCCTAGAAACACAGTCTTTGATAAATATTTCAACCAAACTGAATGTGTACATTATTCATAAATGGGACACCCTTGAGTTCCTTTAATTTTATATTCTAATAAATTTCCATAAGTATAAAAGTCATTTATCATCTCTTACAACATGGATTTTAATGGGAAATCTTTATTTTTATAAGAATCATAAAACGTAACACCTGAATCTCGTATTAATTTCAAATCTTCGATCAATGGATAGAAATAAACTTCAATATCATTATCCGAGTTTTTTTGTCCTAATATAAGTAAAGGAACCGTAATCTATTTCTTCTTAATGAATAACCACGATGTAAAGTTATAATTTACCTACACAATTGGCTATGTACTATGAGAACTTCTTTTAAAACCAAAAGGACACACTCCATTTATAGATAGCATAAGACTAAGGTTTCTTGGAACGTTTCCAAATTAAGAATACTCATGATTAATTTTCATTCTCTGAGATTCAGTTGGGTGATGAAATTTCCCATCTTGAATTCTTGTATTTGGATGTAATGTCAATTAACTTTCAATATTCTCACTTCCATATAGAAGTTAAAACTATGAAATTATTAGAAAGTTCCATACATATTTTGAAGGAATTTATTTATCTTTATTTCATTTGGAAACAATTTTACAAATTTTTAAGTGATTCGTGGTCCTTGAAAAATAATATACATTCATTTTAATATGCATGTATTCTTTTAGAGGTCATATCTATTAAATGTAACATTATTTTAACGTCACGTGTTTAAAAATAATGCTTATTATCTTTTTGTAGAAATATCATTCAAGAGATCAAATAGTTTAGTAAAGATCATGAAACTCTATCAATTTCCAGTTTTTATATTATATACTTTCAGTATGATTGAAAATGTTGTATATCCAGTACAATCATCATACAATGGTATCTATGCACAAATATTTATCTTCTAAAATAATTTTTGAAAATCACAAAGTCCATATTCAAATATCCTTGTCATTTCCAATATACAATCTTCGTTATAATTCAAACTTGTGATCACATCCTTGATATAGTCTTCATCATTGTCCACACTTGAAATCATATCATATGATCCATAAAATGTAGTGTTATCCTAGTCACTAACTACATTAAGTTGTTCCCCATGTTTTTTCCAACATTTATAAAATTGTATATCGCATGACAAATCAAGTGTTCCTCCAGTCCTATAGACTAATTAGTCTTGAATAATAATAACATAAACATGGAAAAATGATTTGAGAAGGGTCATATGTATGATCTTTTGCAAGATTGATGAACTCTTTCACCCCATCCTCATACTCTTTTGTTATAAAATTATAATTCATCCATTTTTTGATTCATGTCCATCCTATTTGATTCATTAATATTCATATTGAACAAAAGAAATAAATACATAGAAGGTATGAGTTTAGGACCCTAAAAGGCTATTCAATATATATACACACATATAGTCATCCTATTTGATATAAATTTTCATTTCATCAATAAATTTTTAGAGCATATAAAGACAAGGAATTATATGAATTTAAAGTATTATAGCACTTTTTTTTACTACAAAAATGTCACAAATCACAAATCATTATTTTTTTTAAATGGATTCATCAAGGGAGATAATTCACTCCCTAACACTAACAATGTTCACAAGAAACCTATAGAAATATACAACTGGATAAGTATTAGGGTATATATAATAATATTTAACTATGAAAACATATTACTTATTTTTCACATTGTTCCCACAGTGTTTGAAATAAAGTAATCACGTCGATTTTAGTAATTAAATTTGTAAATTTATGAAAGATATCATATTTAAATTCTTCATTTTTTAATAATAAAAAAATTATTATTCCTTGAGATTTTGAAAAAAGTTAAGATTGTGGGTAGAATGGGAAAATGATTTTTTTAACCAAAATAACCCAAATTTTCAAATTTCAAAACCATAAATACAATGTATTTAATCATAAAAATAATTAAAATGGGTAATGGAATTGAAAAAATAAACAACCTTGTTTAAAAATATTGGGTGAATTATATTAATTATAACGTGAAAAATAATTTTTATAATTTTATTTGAGAATTTTTATATTTTCTTGTAATTTCATGCATTGATTATTAAGAGATAAAAGCACCTATTTTAATCCTTTATTTTTAAACATCAAACCACAAACCCAAATATCTTACATAACCCATGAGAAATCCCTAATGGTTGAGCATAATGAAAACAGACATAAAATCATAAAATAAGCAATATAGGAATATGATTAAAATTGAGTTCTCATTTCCATTTTTAATTCAATATTTTTGAGTTTGGATTAAGTATAGATATTTCCTAGGAGTGTAATGGATTTAGTATGGGGAGTGATATAATGATATATTTATCAATTTTTAAATAAATTTAATTCGAAATATCCCTCCATATTTTCATTAATTTATTGTATTTTTTATGTTTTAGAATATTTTGATGTTAAATTGTTCAATGGATTAATTTCAAGCGTTATATTGTTTTATTAATTTGAGAATTAATTTTCCCATAATCCTACACTTCAAAATGAGTTTTTCATTTATTTTCAAGGGTAAAGTGAATAAATATATTATTTAATGGGAATTTCTGGGGTTGTTGGTGAATAAAATGGGAAATCTACACTCATGTGTGATTAAAGTGAGTTCTAGATGACTTGAAACATAGTAAACACACTCCCAAAAATTATGTGATATTTAATCACATTTCTAAATATTGTGTGGGATTAAAAGGAATATAAACATTAAAAAAATCATGCAAAACACATGAAAGATTTACTGAGATTCATTTAAAACAAGTTTGGAATTTGATACCTTCATTTTTTTGGTTTAATTTGTCCAAAACAATCAACTTTAGTTGCAGCAAACCTTCAGTTCTGTGAGATCTTGAGTGTGGTGTGAGTAAGACGTGATTTTCTAGGGTTCTTTTATAAAGAGGAAGAAGATTTTTATTCATGCTTACTAATAAGTATTTATAAAAATGTATTTTATCAGTGCTAAAAACATAAGCGCTGTGAAATACTACTTTTTCCACAATTTTCTTAGTGCTAATAAATAATCACTTTTATTAGTACTAAAAAATGATAACAAAAATAGTATTTCTCAATGCTTAAGTATTAATGCTAATAAACTACACATATATCAACACTTACACTATCACTGAAAAAAAAGTAAAAAAAATGAATGAAAGTGAACGAAAATAAATAAATATTTAATATTAATTATATAAATAATAAAATTATTAAAGATAAAATATATTCACTATTTAAATAAATAAAAATATTTATAATGTACTAAAAGGAATTAATTATATAAATTAAAAAAATAGTAAAAATATTAAAACTTAATAAATAAATACGTATAAATAATTATTAAAAAATTCATAAATTATTAAAATACTAAAAATTAAAAAATATTAAAAATGAATAAATAATATTGAATGAATAAATATTGAAAATTAATAAATAAATTTGAATAAATTACAAAAATATTTCAAAAAAAGTGAATTGGTGACATTAATTGCATAAATAACATGCACGGAAAAATGAATAATAAATAATATTAATTATATAAAAAATTATTCAAAAAGAAAAATATTATCTAATTAAATAAAAAAATTATTAAAAATCAATTTAAATAAATTAATTATTGAAATTCAAAACCTATTAAAAATATAAAAACTTAATAAAAAATTGAATAAATATTATTCATATAAATTACATACATATTGAAAATATTTAATATAGTAAATCAATTTGTATAAATAAATTTTAAAAAAATGATTAAATTGAAAAAAATATAAATATTAATAAAGATTAATAATGAATAAATAATATTAAATGAAATAATCTTAAAAATTAATAAATTAAATTCAATTTATTACAATACTATTTGAAAATTGAATATATAAGATTAATTAAATTAATTGTAAACACATACAAAAAGGAAGAAAAATGAATAAATAAATTATATAAATTATATAAATAACAAAATTATTAAAAATGAGTTATATTAACTATTTAAATTACAAAAAAATATTAAAAATGCATTTAAATAAATTAATTATATAAATTTAAAATATTTTAAACATATTATAGATTAATAAATAAAATTAAAAAAATATTAATCATATGAATTTCAAGTATATTGAAAATATTAAAACTTAGTAAATAAATATGTATAAATAAATATTACAAAATGTATAAATATTAAAAATATTAAAAATTAATAAATATTAAAAATGAATGAATAATATAAAATGAAATAATATTGAAAATTAATAAATAAAATTGAATAAATTAAAAAAAAAATATTTAAAAAAGTAAATTTGTAACATTAACTACATGAATTATAAACACATAAAAATGAATAAATATATATATTATTAATTATATAAATTAAAAAAATTATTAAAAACGAATTATATTGATTATACAAAAACATTAAAATTAAAATGGATTTATATAAATTAATTATATAAATTTAAAACATATTAAAAATATTTGAAATTAATAAATAAAGATGAATAAAGATTAATCATGTAAATTGAAAACATATTGAAAATATTAAAACTTAGTAAATAAATATGTATAATTTTTGAATAATGAATAAATTCTAAAAATATTAAAAATTAATAAATATAAAAAATGAAAAGAAAATATTAAATGAAACATTATTAAAAATATATAAATAAAAATGAATATATTAAAAAAATATTTCAAAAAATTAAATTTAAAAATTAATTACAAGTATTGAAAATTCCTAAAATTGAAGAAATTATTATTTTTATTTTTTCTAATTATTGTTGTATATATTGTTTTGATTGTATACAAATAATATAATTAATTATTAACCTTTATAATTTTTCATAGTACTTAAAAAAAATATTTATGTAAATGTATAAATATTTAAAAATTTATGAATAACTATAAAAATTAAAAACATTATAAAATATTAGATGGATATATATTAAAAATGAAAAAATATTAAAATTGAATAGATTGCAGAAAAAAATTAAAAATGGAGAAATATTAAAAATGGTTAAATAATATTAAATCAATAAACATACATACACATACACACATACATATGCATAGACATACATGTACATATACATACATGTATATATGCACATATATTAAAACACATGCACATATATAAATACACATACACACACACATATATGTACACATATGCACCTAAATATACAAAAAGAAATGAATATGAATATATTGTTAGATCCTGGAGGGGTGATGGAAATGTACAAGAGGAGGTGATTTTTCTTTCTTTAAAAATTAATCAAAGTTTAAACTTTAAGTGAAGAATGTGATTGGTTCAAATATTAAACAATTCAACCACATCGATATAAGAAAAGTGAATGAAAATAGCACGAAATAAAGTAAAATAGAAATATAATAAATTTTTAATGGTTTAAATCTAAATAAACCAACTTCAATATTTACACATCAACCATGTGTATGGAACCACCTATAGTATATCACTTTTAAAGGAGGGTGAAAACTCTTCACATCTTCCATTTTCACACCTGGATGCTTGACCCAATTCCATTTTCTTTTACAGTTTTAGAAAAAAACATAGCCAATATAGGAGAAGACCCAACCGTGAATTTTATCGGCTCAATCCTAACCTCTTTACTTTTTTGAGTTTAGAAAAAATCCCGACTTTTTTGGGGGAAAATCTAACCTGGTCTTTTATAGGTTCATAACCAACCTATACTTTCACAGGATTAATCCTAACATATTTTATATAATGTTTCAAGAGGAAGTTAGTCCATTAAGTGGGAAAACTAAACCTGAACTTTTATAGGTGAATTCCTTTCATTTTTTATTTTATAGGGTAAGAAGAACCCATTATTCTTACACTACTAGAGATAGCGCTTTTAAAAGAGCTAGAAATAGCTTTTAACAATGCAAAAAAATCACTCTTAATATCAGCAAAGATAAATGGGGTCCGCTTTTTAGCTCTAAAAAAGTGGTGCTAAAGGGGGTCCTTTATCTGTGCTAAAGAAAGAACTAATAAATCCCCCCCTACCCCTTATCAGCACTATTTTAAGCACTAATAAAAGATCACTTTATCAGCACTTGAAATAGCACGGATAAAGGCCTAGCCGCCTGAGATGTGCTATTTATATAATAGCATACCTAGAAAAAACCTTCACAAAACAGTGGAAAATATAAAAAATATAATACAGTAAAATCATCACATGGTATCACTATACAAAATAAAGAAGATTATAATAAATGTGAGATAAGAACAAAGAGGACAAAAGAAACACATACACGATGAAAATGATGAAAAAACAAGTATCACACATAAGGGATTGGCTAAGAATTCCATATAAATTTTATTATCATCATAAATACAAAAATATCCACCCATGGTATATAAAAAACACTCTTATATACATTTAAAATAATGTTTTATATAATTAAAATTACAATTATCCAAGAAACAGTTAAAAACATTAATGTTTCATCTTTTGACATCTGTGATCCGCTCTTAAAAAAGTCCTCCCAAGGTATTAGTTGTCGAAAAAATCATCCCCAATCAAGAAAAATATTCAACCAATATAATAAAACAAATATTATGTTATTAATACTATAAATAAATAAATTAAACATTAATATTAAATAATACATTAATAAAATTTCAATTTTTAATAAAAAAGACACATCTAGAGTTATACCGATCACACCGTGCAACATATTGAGGTGGGGTTGATTCCTAAATATCTTAATGAGTTATGGATCATTGTCATAAAATATATAAATAATATGAATGGGTTTTCTCTGTTTTGATTATGTCACTTTTTCTATTACTAAAATTAATATCAAATTTAAATGACACATTTGAATTTATACTGGTCACATAGTTTATCAGATTGAGGTGTTGTTGATTCTTACACATCAAAAATGACTCATGGATCATTTTTCTAAAGTATCAAAACAATATGAATGTGTTTGCTCAGTTTTTAGTATGTAAGTTGTGTTTTTTTACTAAAATATCATTTCAAACTGGAAACACGCATTTTGAGTCATACCAGTCACATCATGTGTCAGTTTGAGGTGATGCTGCTTTATAAACATCAAAAAGGACTTAAAAATAATTTTACTAAATTATGAATACAATCAGATCGTGTTTTCTTAGTTTTTAGTGAGTGATACGTTTTGAGCTAAAATGTCAGTTTTAAACTGATAACGTACACTTTTAGTCATACTTGTCACATCATGCATTGGATTGAGGTGATATTGATTCATACCTGTCAGAAATGACTCGTGGATCATTTTCCTAAAGTATCAAAATAATACAAATGTTTTTTCTTTGTTTTCAGTATGTCACTTGTTCTTTTTATTTAATTTAATGTCAATGTTAAATAAAAATACACATTTGGATTTATACCAGTCATGTTGTGCATTGTATTGAGAAAGAGTTGATTCTTAAAAATAAAAAATGACTCATGGATCATTTTCCAAAAAGTATAAAAACAATCCAAATGTGTTTCCTTGGTTTTCAGTATTCTAGTTGTGTTTTTTAACTAAAATATCATTTCAAACTGGAAACACTCATTTTGAGTCATACTGGTTACATCGTGTGTCAGTTTGACATGAGACTTCTTCATACACATCAAAAAGGACTAACGAATTGCTTCCCTAAATTATGAAGGCAATCGGAGCGTGTTTTCTTTGTTTTCATTTAGTGACACGTTTTTTAGCTAAAATGCCAATTTTAAATTGATAACAAACACTTTTATTAATACTGGTCCCACCATTAATTGGATTGAGGTGGGGTTGATTCCTACACATCACAAATGACTTGAGAACCATTTTCATAAAGTATCAAAGCAATCCAAATGTGTTTTCTCATTTTTCAGTATGCCCCCTGTTCTTTTTACTTAAATTAATGTCAATTTTAAATAAAAAGACACATTCGGAGTTATACTGGTCACACTGTGTATTGTATTGAGGTGGGGTTGACTCTAATATGTCAAAAATGACTCATGGATCATTTTCCAAAAGTATCAAAACAATCCAAATGTGTTTCCTCGGTTTTGGGTATGCTAGTTGTGTTCTTTTACTAAAATATCATTTCTGACTGGAAACACATATTTCAGGTAATACTGATTGCATCGTGTGTCGGTTTGATGTGATACTGATACACACACATAACAAAGGACTTACAAATTGTTGTCTTCAATTATGAATACAATCAGATCAAGTTTTCTTGGTTTATAGTGAGTGGCATGTTTTTTGATCTAAAATGTCAATTTTAAACTGAAAATAGACACTTTTAGTCATACCGATCACACCATGTGTCGGATTGATGTGGGGTATATTTATACACATCAAGAATTACTCAAATATCATTTTCAAAAGTATAAAAACAATATGAATTCATGTTCTCAGTTTTCAATATGTCACTTGTTCTTTTTAATTAAATTAATGTCAATTTTAAATAAGAAGACACATTTAGAGTTATACCGATCACATCATGTGTTGTATTGAGGTGGGCTTGGTTCCTACAAATAAAAAATGAATAATGGATTGTTTTCCTAAATCATAAAAATAATACGAATTTTTTTCTTGTTTTCTAGTATGCCAGTTGTGTTTATAATAAAATTTATGTCAATTTTAAATAAAATGAGACACTTTGATTCATACCTGTCACATCGTGCATCGGATTGAGGTGTAGTTGATTCCTACATATCAAAAATTACTTTGAGATCATTTTCGCAAAGTATCAAAACAATATGAAGTTGTTTACTCAGTTTTTAGTATGTTTGAGGTGTTTTTTTATTAAAATGTCATTTGAAACTGGAATCACGCATTTTGAGTCATATCGGTCACATAGTGCGCTGGTCTGATTTGAGATTAATTCATACACATAATAAAGAAAATATGAATTATTTTCCCCAATAATTAAGACAATTAGATCACATTTTATTGGTTTTCAGTCAGTGACACATTTTGAAATAAAATGTCAATTTTAAACTGATAACAGACACTTTTATTCATACCGGTCACACCGTTCATCGGGTTGAGGTGTGGTTGATTCCTAAACGTCACAAATGACTAATGGATCATTTTCCTAAAGTATCAAAAAAATAAGAATGTGTTTTCTTAGTTCTCAGTATGTCACTTGTTCTTTTTTCAAAATCTATTGTTAATTTAATATAAAAATACAAACTTAAAGTCATAACATTTACATCATGTGTCAGATTGAGGTGTAGTTGATTCCTACACATAATAAATTACTTATGGATCATTTTCCTAAAGTATCAAAACAATATGAATGTGTTTACATAGTTATCAGTATGTCACTTGTTCTCTTTACTAAAAGATTTCAATATTAAATTAAAAAGAGACACTTTGAGTCATACATTTCATACGTAGATATCACATCTTAGTAGATTAATATTCCTTACATAACATAATGATCCATGCCTGAATATTTTAGGTCTAGTGCTTTTGGAAACACGGAATCATAAAGAACTAGTTCATAAGAGTCTCTCATTAAGTTATTCTTTTCTTGAAAGACACGTCATTTCAAAAATAGTTCTTCATAACCTAAGGATATGAAAAATAAGAAAGGGTGATCATAGATACTCAATAAGTGTAAACAAGGTAGATTCTAATGATAATATAAGGATAACATAAGTAGTAGGAATTCACCTTTATATATTTCTGACATATTTACTTGTTTTTATTATCTCAATGCAGCCTCGAAGTCCAATATCTCATGACGATGATCTTCTTCGAACAAACCACCCCAACTATAACAAAGAAATTCACCTATATAAGAAAATAATTATTATGTGAGTAATACTAAAAATAATTGAATTAATTATAAATATGAAACAATATACTACTTCTATGGAAGTCACATCTTCATTCTATTTTTGAACATTCTTCCACCAGGTATACCACCAATTTGTTTCTAAACAAATCTATATCATCTTGTAATATGAGACTTTTAGACAATCATAATAGTACTAAAAAAATATAAATACACCAAGGATTAATAAATATTTTAAATGAAATAGTAATAATCTTCAAAAATACATCTTCAAGGAAGCTATTTTATTGATGAAAGATGATCTATTTCATAAATTTATAAAAAAAATAACCATAGTATTTTCCATTTGTATGTTTTGGGCACTACAAAAACATTGATAAAAATAATTTATTTGTTTTTATATGTGTTTGGACAGTACATTCTGATTATATAAACCTTGATACTTTTCCATTTTTATTACTTGTCATGTTTCTTGTCCTTATCACATGGCTTCATTCCATGATGTAGATGATATTCATGTACCACCCTATCATAAAAAAATCCTCATTAAAAGATAATATAAATTATATAACTCTATGTTTAGTTCTAAAATGATGTATGTAGTGTATTAAAAATTGAAAAACACCATCATGTGTGGTCTATTTGTTGGATATACATGCATTGGATCCTGGAAATAAATCTTTGGAGTATCCAAATTGACCGAAATGAGAATCCAACGCTACCTAAAAACAAAAAAAGGAATAATTAATGAAAGAAACCAAATTATATTTGATATTATTATGTTGTAGAGTTTTACCCCTGTATTTTTGGTATTAAAAAGAATATGTCTTCTTTATTTTTTTTTACATGATTTAAGTAGGCCTGCCACTATTTCAACCACTTTATTGGAATCTATTTTTCCTTTTTCACTACAGGTGATGTGATACTTAACGAGTCCAAATTTTTGGTCATGGGGAAATCCCTTAAATTTTTTTCATATATATGCCTACAAAAAATATGAAATGTATTTAGTCATAATTAACATATTATATCTTCTTTTGGAAAATCAAATCATGAAAACATACCTCGTGTATTCATTTATAATTGAGTCGCCTAACCAATCATAATTGAGGATTTCGCTTATATTCTCAATACCAATGAATTCTGGATATTCCCCTCCATAAATATTTTCTTTAAAATCAATTTTGTGAGCATAACCAGCTTTAAAATTCATATCCACATGTTCATGTAATGATAATAAATGCGCATATAGAACGGTTAGGGTTAAGGTGCTTTCGGTAGATTGTTTCGACTCTTTGGTTGATCCTTGAGATGGATTTGAGCCTTTCTTTTATTCCACCCCCTTCTATTTATCTATCTATAATAACATCCATCAGTTTATTCCTTTTATCATTAAATGTTAAAGTTTTATATTGAAAAATAAATTGGAAATGAATACCTCCTTGTCTACATATTTTTTACATGATGTGGCGGCTAAGCGATGAATATTCCAAGAGCTTGTTCGACCTTATGAATATCTTTCACATCAATTGTAATAGGTAGCTCGACACTCAACTCATGTCCTATGTTAATCGACACTCATACATGACCTATTGGAAGTGGTTTTTTGTGCAGCATGTCCTTATAGATAATGAATACCATAGCCCTCACTATAAGGTTATGGGTGGGTGTTGATTGATATAAATCATAGTCATTTTCACCCAGTGGAATATCAGCACAGGAAAGGTATTAGTGTCTATCTGATTAAAGTTTCACAAAAACAATTATTAGAACATTTATTACCTCATCTAAGATAGGTTTTTGAGGGGAATGGAAAGCCTCAAAGCTTGGGGCGGTCACTACAAAAAAATAACAGATTAGTAGCAGTTTTATAGAAGTGGTTCTGCACAACCCCCTCAAAATTACTTTTAGAGGGGGTTATGAACAACCCCCTCTAATCATCAAACTTAGAGAGGGTTTAAAACCCCTTATAAATTTTTTAGAACTTTTATTTCTAATATTTGGCTGGATTTTAGAGACAGTTGTGTCAAAATAAATAATAATTTAATAATTAGTAGTCATATATGTCCGGTTGGATTGTAGAGACACTATATATATATATATGTGTGGAAACACACATGAATATA
Source organism: Viscum album (assembly GCA_963277665.1). Lineage (NCBI taxonomy): Eukaryota > Viridiplantae > Streptophyta > Magnoliopsida > Santalales > Viscaceae > Viscum > Viscum album. The sequence continues at coordinate 1,481,023,647 of OY728136.1, forward strand.
TGATTCATTTGGATATTAAAGGATATATATATATATATATATAACATGGAAATTGTTTTTTTAAAGAAATAGTGGGGGTTTACAACCCACTCTGATCTCTTAAATTCGATGGGATTCATAAACTATTATTAATCGCTTAGATTAGAGGGAGTTTTGTACCCATTCTAATTTATGAAATTAGAGGGGGTTGTGAACCCACTATGATATATGACATTATAGGGGTTTTTGAAACCCTATAATTTAAGAAATTAGAGGGGGTTGTGAACCCCCACTAATTTATGCCATTAGAGAGGGTTCATGAACCGCTGCTAATCATTTTGATTAGAGGGTTTTTAACCCCCTCTAAAATTTTATTTATTTTTTAAAATAAATCTCATATAAATTCAAATTTTATAATATATGTGTGTGTGTAACATAAAAACATTATATAAATGTATTTAAATTCATTTTAAACATATATATAAAGACATTATATAAATTATTTAAATAAATACTTATACATATAAACAAAAATGTATATATATATATATGTGTGTGTGTGTGTATATAAATACTGGTATGCATAATATAAATGTAGTTATAAATATATTTATTCAAATATATAAAACATATATATGGTTTTATAAATACTGTACATTTATATTATGATTTAAATTATACATATATTATATTTCATACATTTTTATTGTATATTTATGTATAAATACAATTATATTATTTTGTGTGTACAAATAAATATAATATATACAGAATTAAATATAAATATATATTATATTATATTATATTTATATTATATATATTATATTATAAATATTTTATTATATATAAATATATATATATATTATATAATTATTTTATATATATTTGATTATGCTAGATAAATTGTAAATTAATTTAGTAAATATATATATCATTTAATTAAATTATATGTTACCAATTATGTGAATGTATTTCATTGAATTTATATGTATACAAAAATATAATTTTATAATTTTATAAACATTTATATATAATTATTTGAATAAATTGAATTTAATATATAATATTAATTATATATAATATAAAAGAATACAAATAATATATAAATATATACAAAAATATATTTTATTTAAAAAATATATCATATAAAAACTCCAGCTTGTATTTTTTATAATTTATATTATTATAATAATAAATATATTTTTAAACAACATGTTTATGATTTTTATATTATATATAATTTATATTATATGATATACAATTTATACAAACAAATAGGTATTAATGTACACAAATTTAAACTATTATATTTATTGAAATACATATATATTAATGTAAATAATGTTATAAAATTATATTTATCTAAATAGATATATATTAACCTTAATAATGTTAAATATATGTATTGAAATACATTATATAAATATTTTTATAAATTGTATTTCATATAAAATTAAATATATATAATATACATATTAATTATATATAATACAAAATTGTATTTCATATAACTTTATATAAATATTAGAATAAACTTAATTTCATATAAAATTAATTATATATAACATAAATATTTCAATAAATTGTATTTCATATAATATATATTATAAATTAATTATATATAATATTATAAAATTTATACAAATAAATATACATTAATGCACATAATAATAAAAATATGTTTTGAAATAAATTATATAAACATATTTTTAAAGACATTATATGAATATATTAAATAAATACTTATATGAATATATATTATAAACATGTACATAATTTATAAATATGTATTTAAGTATATAAATAATTTACATAAATATATAAATATATGTGCATATACATAATGTAAATGGAATTATGAAATATATTTACTCAAATTTATTTAAACACATATAAAATATGTAGTTTATATGAATGTATAAATTGAATATAACCTAAATGTATTATAATATAAATACATAAATACATAAAATAAAAAGTATATATTAATCTATATAAAAATACATATATATATATATTATAAATATTTATATGTATTTAAATATTTATTCAAATATTATTTATTTAAATAAGATTTATAATATATATATATATATATATATATATTATGTACTTATATTAATATAATAGCAATTGCCTTAGCGGTGTAGGCGCTGGGTGTTAACCAACCGGTCCTGGGTTCGAAACCCACCAGGATAAAATTTTATAAGGGATCAGGGGTGCTACAAGAGAATGGGATAGGAGGCGAGGTGGGGGTGGCTTTGGGGGAATGGGAGGCGAGTTGGGGCGGGGGTGGTTATGGGAGAATGGGAGGAACGGGAGGCGTGATGAGGGGGCGCTATATGAGAATGGGGGGAGAACAGGAATTGAACGGGCCGAGGAGGTAATTGGATGGGGACGAGTGGGTTATGGGCTTTAAAAAAATTAATATGCAATATTAAAAATTTATTAGAGGTAGTTAAATGAACCACCTCTAATAATGTTCTCAATTATAGGGGGTTTTAACCCCCTCTAATATGGGTCTTGAATAGAGTCGGTTTCAAAAATCGACCCTAATGTAGATCTTACGACCCTTTTAGAAGTTGTTTACAACCAACTATACTTTGAGTTTGAGATTAGAAGGGGTTAAACCCCTCTCTAATCTAACATCTTTCGGTGACATTATAGGGGTTAAAACCTCTTGAAATCTAGCCATTGCTAGTTGCGAGCTACTTTACCAGCACTTCACGAAAACTACCACTAACACAATGTGGTAGTCACATTAACGATGGTTATGGTTAACCACCTTTAATGTGTTTAGAAGGGGTTATAACCCCTTATAATCTAAAAATTAACCCCTTCTAATCGGGGCATTTTTTGTAGTGGGTGGGGTGGGGTCTTAATGTGCTAGTTATTCTTGAGTTATCTCTTCTCTTTGCCTCTGTCCATCAAAGTGTCTAGTATCTCTCTCTTCCATTGGAATTGTTCTTCAGGATAACTCTTATTTCTCTCATATTTTTCATTTCTTCACTTTTATCCACCTCTTGTTTTTTTTCTCAAATTATGTTTTGGGTGTCTCCCAAAAACTCAAACCTCTGACGCGGCCATACTATTCTAGCCACTTCAAGGCCACCAAAAGTATGTTGGAATTTGTTATGGATGTTTCTTATTCTTGTGACTATATCAGTTAGAAAATAAAGGAAAATAATTAATCATTGTCATGTAATAGTGATTTAAATAAAAAAATAATTATGGCATACTTACACATATTTTTCTCACTTTTTGTTTGTTTTCATCTATTAGTATCCCATATTTATTTACACACGCCTCCTTCCATAACACATGGCATGGGATGGAAGTGGATTTGGATTTAGATTCATCAATATACATATAAATAGAGGAGCTTAGTTATGGTATTCTTTTATTTCACATAAAAGTATTATGGTATATTTAAATTACATACCATTTTTTTCAAGTGAAGAGTACCCCATCCATGCTCTACGGTAAGGGAACACTGATTTTTTGCCCGTTCCTTATTTTCAGCACTTAGTTGTTGTTTTATAAATAAAAAACAATCAATTAATGTAATGAATATATGTATCATCAAACAATGTATTACCAGACCCAATGTACTTGAAAATATTGCTCCGCACGATGGACAGAAAACGCATCCCACACTCTTTAGGTTATCAGGTGTGCATAAATAAGAAGTGGGTGCTGGTTTATTTTATCTTCAACATCTTTAAGAAGATATATTGTTAAAATTGTACATAATCCTATATGAATCCTTCCATTAACCCTTAATACGTAGTCCTTGTGAGATACATCTTCTATAAATGCACTCTTCCAGGGATGATGAAGAGTAAGTCAATGTATCATTATTTTATTTTTTAGTAAATTAAATAAATGATATCATAATTTAATAGTAATATTTTCCCACATCAGTGTCTTAAGCCCGAGGATTACATGGTGCCGCGAATGCACATCAATCAACACACGTTGCCAAGTGATGATTAAAATGTAATTGCAGAACATAGACTTGTGGGGGTAAACATTCTATCCCCTCCTATTCCATCTGACCTCATATTTGATGCCTTTTTCTTTAACCTTAATGGTTTTTATAACACCATCAAACTACGATGCTCTTGTTTTTTCTACACTTCCATTGCAACCATTTCCTTTCATTCAACACCATCAATATGTTCCTACGAAGCGCTTGCATCGGCATGTGCATATGGTGGTTGTACCTCTGTATTGGGAGCAACAACAAATTGAGAAACCTATTGTACCTCTGCACTAGGAGATCCAGCAGGTTGAGAAAAATGTATTTTCCTTTGCACTACAAGAAGCAGCAGATTGATAGACCTATTATACCACGGGATTGAGAGTATAGGCACTTGCAGAATTAATTATCTGCATAATTTGTTTAACATTTATTTTAGATGACATAAAAGCTGCAGAAAACCGATAATAACATAAGGTTACATTATGTATATTACAAAAAAAATATAACCTAATTATTGACCTCTTTTTTAAGGCTAAAGGGATTTTACCCCTCTATCGACTATCCAAATTCCTTTATTATGGTCTCCTATGACATACAAAATGTTTTCTACATTGGTACTGCTGATAAATTATTGTGATATCCCAATGAAAGGTTTATCCTCTGTTGAATTTTCATCTAACCCATCAGTGGTTTTGGTCAATAACAGAACAATTGACTAGTTTTGGTTTTCCGGATCTGAACATAAAATAATTTCACTATCTGTGATTCCATTATAAATATTTTTTCTTTATACCCTTCCTTACTAAAATTAAGTTTCATGAATCCCAATTCATCTATCTTAATAGCACTCCTACTATCAACCCACTTAAATTGAAAAATAGGCTCTTGGAATGTCGTATAATACAACTCTAATATTTTTTTAATGATCCCAAAGTATGACATATTTTCATAAATTGGATTTTTGTCCTTAGCACCAGAAACATGCATCTCTTCAACCACAAATGTAACTCCACTCTTCTGTATGGTATTTTCTTCATCATTTTCATTAGTATACAATTTATAACCATTAATTATATAATAATTATAAGATAATACATACACACTTGGTACCCCTAGTAGCCATCAAATTCGTTCTGAAATTCTGTAAGGATATTTATCTGACTCCCTAAAAATATGGTTCTAAAACCATCTTATAAACTACTGATTATGTGTATTTGATATCCATTTTTCATCCCCTAATGGATTCAAATACCTTATAATTTCTTTTTGGGTTTCAACGTATGGGTAAACATCTAAAATGTTATGCAAATCATAAATGTGGGCCCACTCCCAATTTGTAATATTGATTGTGAAAACCTCTCTTCCAGAAATTCCATCACCCGCAAGACACCCAGTGTCACGATATTTTAGTAGGCCAATGCTTTCCACATCGAATAGGTATTCGGTACATAATTCAACAGATTCCTCAATAATATATCTCTCTACAATACAACCCTCTCACTGACTTTGATTTTTGACATACCCTTTCAAAATCTTCATATACCATTCAATGGGGTACATCCATCAATAGTGTAAAGAACCACATAGTCGAATATCTCTCACCATGTGAACCATAAGATGAACCATCATATCAAAGAATTTCAGTGGCAAGAACGTTTTGAATTCACATAATATGATGAAAATTTCTCTATCCATAGTCGAAAATTTCACCGGTTCTATAACTTTGATGCATATAACTTTGAAGAAGAAACAGAGCTTGGTTAACGTATGATGTACATTCTTGAGAAAAATGAAACGTAAATCTATTGGAATTCGATATTTCATCAAAATATGGTATTCATGTGATTTTAGACCCTTTAACTTGAAATCACTCATTAACATGAGGTTCTTGAAAATCGATGAATACCCATATGGAACCTTTACGTCATTTAAGAAGTTGGAAAAATGATATCTCTCCTTCCTAGAAAAAGTGTAAGGAGTATGAAGAAGAAATGTTCATTTTTCACCCTTCATTCATGCCAACTCTTCTCATATTTCCATGCCAACCATGTCCAAACTATCCTTAATTCTATCTTTTGTTTTTCTGAGTGCATTTATAAATTTTTCGATGACACTATCACATGCATTTTTTCATCTTTCAAAACATCAAAAAAATCAGACGTACAGACAATTCTAGTATCGTAATTTTAAAAAATGGATCTCTTTTCTAACTGGTTTTCGTAAGGTTTTTCGAAAAAAGTATACCAAAGGCAGTGTCCACATATTTTACTTTCTAAAATATTTGATCACTTGTTAGTGGAGATAGTTTTATATCTTTTTTTTAACTTCCATATAATGATGTCTTCCAATAACGGTACTTATGTCATCGGGGTAGAAATCTGTGATACCCTAGAAACATAGTTTTTGATGAATGTTTCAACCTAATTTATTTTGTACCATTTTCACAAATGGGACACCTCTGAGTTCCTTTACTTCTACATCCTGAAAAAAATTATAATCATGAAAGTCATTTATCATCCAAAACAAAATGGCTCTCAAAGTGAAATCTTCATTTTTTTAAGCATCGTGCAACGTTACACTTGAATCCCACAATACTTTAAAATACTAGATCAATAGAGCCAAATAAACATCATTAACATTATCTGGTTGTTTTGGTCCTAATATAAGCCTATATAACATGATGTTTTTTCATTTCATGCATAACAATGGTGGTAATTTATAATTTACCAACATAACCAGCCATGTACTGTGAGTACTGGTTTAAAACCAAAAGGATTCACTCTATCTATAGATAAAGCAAGACAAAGGTATCTCATCTCCTTTCCAAATTCAGAATACTCATGATCAATTCTCTTCCACTAACGAGAGTCTATCAGGTGATGTAGTTTCCCATCTTTAATTCTTTTATATGTGTGTTATGTCAATTTCTCTGTAGTCTCCTAACTTTCATTTAGGCACCTAAACCTTGGAATAATTGGAAAGTACCATTAAACTTTCTTAGGACCAGATTCATCTTACTTGTATTAAGAAGCACCACACTTTGGGCATTTTATAAGTGATTTGTGGTCCTTGTGAAACAATATACATCCATTCAAGTAGGTGGGTATTTTTTCAAAGATTATACCCATCGAACGTAGCATTCATTTAGAATCATATGTTAAGCTTGGGAGTTCGTTATCTTCTTAGATCATGTCATTTAGTAGATCAAGTAGTTCTGTAAAACTAGTGTCACTCCATCTGTTTCCTTCTTTCAAATTATATAGCTTCATTACAGCTGACAATGTTGTATATTTAATGAAACCAGTATACAATGGCACATTTTCACAACTCTTTAACTTCTAAAACAATTTTTCGCAATAACAAAGTTCATCTTCAACTGTCCTAACCATTTACTCAATACGATCTTCATCATCATTCACATTTTTAATCACATCCTCGATATGGTCTTCTTAATTGTTCTCATTTTTAATCATATCAAATGATCCATAAAACACAGTGTTATCCCAGTCACTGCCTACATTCAACTTTTCCCCATATTTATTCCAACATTTACAAATTTGATCTATTCCATAATAGATAAAGTGTTATTCCAACTTCTATGGACTAATTTTTCTTGAATGAAAATATCATAATCATAGAAAAAGATTATTATTAGGGTCATATGCATGATCTTTTGCAAACTTGATGAACTATTTGATGCCACATTCATACTCTTTTTTCAAAAGATTGTAATCCATACATTTTTTATTCATATCCATCCTATTTAATTAATTAATATTAATATTTAACAAAATAAATACACAAAACATTGATATAATGTAATGGTTTTCCTAATTCTATAAAAATCTAAACTTAAAAGATTATCGAAAAAATACATTTCAGATGTCCTTTGAAAACTATTTATAAAATCACACTTGAAATATCATTAAAAAAAATACCATTTACACAAATTCTTCTTTAAAATAACATACCCTTTTTTAAATAAACCAATCAGTTCCAAATAATCATTCACAAAACTACAATTCATTTTTTAAAATCATTCAAGCCAACTTCATGACCCAATAATCTTAATCATTTCAAATGAAAGATACCACTCTATATTTTACAAATTTTCATTTAAAACATAACACACCCCTTGTTAAAATGAACCCCAAATTAAATACTCTTTCAAAAAATTCACATCCCTTTATGAAATCCAATCAGGTGAGTTGAAAAACACTTGGAATGAAACCTAAGTCCATTCTGACTGTTTAAATCATTTTAAATATATTTACAACCAAAAAATGGTATGTTGAAAACATATAATTTATAAAAAACATTTCAAAACACTTGAATCTTTTTAAAAGATCCACTTAGGAATTTTCACAAAGACATAAATCCCAAGAGAGGCACTTTATAAAAGATACATAGAAAACACCTAGATTAATTCCTAATCAATCAGTGTTCTATGATTCCATCACATTATTCCAAAGTTTAGTGTAATAATAATAATTTCCAAAATCATTTGATATTGTGATCCCCCACCATTGTATATACCTTTTTCATGCTTCCATTGTCCATTTATATCAATTTTCCCTCACCACAACACCAGAGTCCCAAAGGATATGTTATATGGTGAGTTACCACACTCGCAACCCACAAAACACTCATGTTCCATTTTACGACAAACACTATATTATCCCAATGATCCTCGAATCACACCAAATAAATTGGTTCATTCCTTTATAAATACACCTAATAAACTCTATAAGCATTAACCCATTACAGAATCAAAAATTTATCAAGTGACATTCGTTTCACACAAAGAATTTCTCTATGCCACTCATAACTAGAAGAAACTATTTTTCTTTCTCAATCCTTTTAAGTACATCATGTCTCAAGTCAAAATAAGAAAATAACTATACTACTAAACTAATATATGGTATTATTTTCCATAGTCTATTTTATAAAATCTTCAAAAAAGACTTTATAAATGACATTAAAAAGAATAGTCATTCTAAAATCCATAACAAAACTCATATCAATAACCTCTAAAACCAAAGTGATAAGGGTATCATTATAAGTCTCAAAAGAATTATTACCTCTCAAAAACTCATTCAATTAGAGTTCAATGCTCTGTAAAATTTTCAACTATATATATAAGAACATTAAAGGGGAATATTAGCCTTAGTAAAGATAAATATTGTTTCCCAAGGGGAGTGTTGTATTAATATTCATGTGAAAGTCGAGGAACTTGAGTACTCTGGTAGGTGACCAATAATGAAGGGGGGAGTACATATCAAGCAAGGAAAATCACATTTTGTATTTTTATATAATTAGAAGAGGATGATAACCATGAAATCTAATATCTTTCAATAAAGAAATTGAATGAAAAAATTAATATCATATGGTGGGTATGATATATTATATAGTTTATCATCATGTGATTATGACATGAAAACCAACATGAATAATATCCACCCTTCCATTGCAGTGGGATGCTTGAAAGGGGAATGTAGAGGGTGGTACCTCATGAAGGACCATGTGAATGGGGTTAAAATCTATGATTGGATCTCACTTAATCTAGAAATAGTTGGTTTAGTGAGAAAATATAGGTTTTTAATAGAGATGGTTAGAGAGTATCGTGGAATTTGAACATTTTATAGTCATTCCCTTACTTTTGACCAAGAATTTGGGGTGACTTGGTGGGGGGAATCCTTACTTTATTTCAGGTTTCCCTTTACATGATTTCAATCTGACATGAATTATTTCCTCTTTCCTTGGTAAGTTTATGGTTATGCCATTCGTAATGAAATTTTCACGGGGAAGCCTGTGTGGCACAAAGGGTGATATGAACCTAAAGTGAATGGAGGTTTTGAGAGGCCTAGTGCCACATGGACATTGATTTTACTAATGATCATGATGTTTATGGTTATAATTCTTGGACCAGAAGGTATGAGATGGATTATTTGGATATAGAGGATCACACCCAACATGAATAGAAGCACATGGGTTAGGCCTAAGTGGATTATTGCTAGAATGTGTGTCCCATGGAAATGATGGAACATGTTTTAAAGTTTTACGTGGGGATCATTTCACATTTTTTGGGTTATGATGCTAGGAAAAAAGTGGTTGATGATATTTTAAGTTCCTATAGCTTGGAAAATTTCCATCTTACTATTACACCTCAAAGAGTAACTAAGGTTCTGAGTGGATCGATGAATTCAAAAAACAAGACATGAGTGATGGGGAATATTGAAACTAGACCAAGGATAGGGGGTCTATTTGTCACTACAAATCACATGGAATTTGTAATCATCCCACATGTAGTTCTTAGAGGTGGTGTGGTAGGTGATCGACACCAAATGGGGGAGTCCTCTTGAGTGAAGATGCAATGAAGGGGGATACTAGTCAGAGAAGAACCAAAGGTAGTGAAAAAATGATATAGGTTGAGTACTAAATTGGTCCATGTATACACATAGATTAAGTTCATAATGGTTTTAACAATATCGCTACCATTTTAAGGTTGTGGAGCTCAGAACCAAGAGGGTTGTTTCAAAAGGATTTTTGTGGCATCATAGGGTTCAAAAACTGATGTGAATGGAAGTCCAAAGAGTCCTTGTGACATGAAAGCATCCCCAAAACGAGTTTCACATAGTTTAAGGACATTATTCTTGGATCGAATGGGATTATTATACTTTATGTTCTTATATATTGAGCCAAAATAGGGGTATACTAGAGAGAATCTTATGGAAAGGGAGAGAGTATGAACCCACTGTGAAAGGATGTCCATGGAGGCCTCTCACAAAATGAATATCTCCAAGACAAGTTTCACATATTTTAAAGTGATCATTCCTATAAAAACGTTACTAGATTAATGGATTATATATTGGACCAAAAGGGATTCCCACTAATTTAAGGTCATATATCATGGAAAAAAAGGGTTATGTTTTCTGGAGGGTTTGTGTGGAACTAGAAATTTTAATCCCAACATGAATAGAAGGAAAAGGGGTTACACACCACATAAATGACGTTGGAAATAGTTACCTATGGTATAAGGTCTTGATAGTTGGGATGATAGGGGTCTTGGTGCATCTCAACCATGTGGGGCAGACCCTACAATATCTCTTAACCAACATGATCCATGCTCTATGTGTGAAACAAAATTGAAAAGTGTCACATCCATCACATGGGAGTGCACAATAAGTGAAAAGAAAATTCAGGTTGGCAATTCACCATCAACATAGAAATACTTAATAAAATCATGTGGTTTCATATAGGGGTAACACTGAGGGTGTTAAAACTCCACTGAACAAAGGGAGATGGAAGGGAAGTAAACATGAACTTTTGAGAATTGAACTACAAAAGGGAGGTGACTAGTTGGTGAGGAATGATGATTGAACAAATTCAAAACACATGTTCAACAACTATATTGGTGATGGATGGGGAGAGAAAATGTTAGATCGACCATTGGCCTTGTTCAAAACAACAGGGGAGAAGTACATGCCTCAAGGATGTTGAGCATTAAAGGATGATGTTTAGTAGAGGGAGGGATCAAGGAGTGTGACTCCTATATAGTCAAAGGAGGCACCACCTCCAAAATAAAGTCTATATTGAATATGGTTGTGGATTGAATAAAAAGGTGAGAAAATATTATTTGATCAAGAACCTGCTTTCACTCAGTGATGGGTCACTTCATATTCATTACAACTACCTCAAAATAAAAACCAAACAATGGAAAATTCAGAGTATCCCTCACTGATGCGATCAAATTATCACCTTCATGTTGGGATCTTAAACAATGGTTCAAGAATATGGACAAATCCCCTATTTCATAACATGCTTCACATTACTTTCACAATTCAAAAATGCATTTAAGGAAAACAAAAAAGGAAGACAACACACACTAAAAATTGATTTCCCTTGGAGAAATCCATTTTCAACACATTTTCACCTTGAAATATCTTTTGAAAAAATAATTATGATCTTTCACACAAGAAATAAAAGATTCTCAAGGAACACCACCACAAATCACATAAGAAATATAACCAATTTCTTATCAAAAACTAACTTTAATTAAATAATCATGTCAAACCAATTCAAAAACATCTTTTTAACCACATGAATAATCCACGGAACACACATAAGCAAACAAGAAAGCATATCAAAATCATCTAATAATGTAGAAGCATGTAATCAACAACCTCACACTTGGAAACCTTCAGATTTCGGTATGAAACCACAATCGCACCTCAGTAAGTCGCTATTAAGGAAAGATCCAAACTCAAACATGAATATTTTCCCAAAAAACACAAGATTAGACCAACATTACGTCAAAAAACCCACTGGAAAATAAGAACTTGATAAAGGGGGAAGATAAACCCTAAAAAGAGGGACATGTCAAGTGAAACAAGACGAGATGTTTCCTTGAAGAATCAAAATCAAAACCAACCAAAGATTGAGGTATAAGGGCTTTAAGAAATCATGGAGGGGGATCCATGGTGGAAATGGGTTCACGATGGAGGTGGGTAAATAGAAGATGAGGGTATGTGGCAGAGGAGGGTACACAATGGAGGGGGGTCCACAGTGGAGTTGGGTCCGTGATGGAGGAGGGTCTGTAGCGGAGGAGCATCCGTGGAGGAGGAGTGTGCATGGCAGAGGAGCATTTGTGGTGGAGGAGGGGTTGTAGTGGGGAGGGTTCGCGGTAGAGGAGGGGTGATAGTGGAGGAGGATTGGGTAACATAGGAGGGATTGGTGGTGTAGGGTTTAGCTTCCACGAGAGATTGAGGGGTGAGTGAATGAAGGATATTATTCGGGTTTCTTACAAAAGTGACTGAACCTTTTATGAGTGATAGATAAAAAGCACTGATAAAGGTATTTTTTTATCAGTGCTAAAATAGAAAGTGTTGATAAAACATACCCTTATCATCCCTTATTTATCACTGATAAACAGTGTCCTTTATAAGTGCTAAAAAAGCTCTGATAAATGGTGTCTTTATCAGCGCTAAAATTATAGCGCTCATAAAGACTCCTTTTATTAGCACCTTTTAGCCCTAATAAATTCCAATCATTATCAGTGCTAAAAAAGCATTGATAAAGATATAATATTAATAATTTATTTATATTATTATATATATTTATAAAATTTTATATATGATACATATTTATTTATTTATTTATAATTATAAATATAAATATAAATTTATTTATTTATATTTATAAAATTATAAGGGAATATACTTATTATATTTCTAATCTTAGAAATATATATAATAAATATATTAGTTATATATATTTCTATGACTATAGAAATATATAACTATATTTCTTCCAATTTTAAAATTATTTAAAAGTATATATATATATGTATAATTATATTTATAAATAAATATTTTTTATTTATTTAAATAATTAAAAAATTATAAAAAAAGTTATATTTATAATATTTATAATTATATTATATTATATTAGGTGTTTGGTGGTAAAATTACATTAATCACACAAACATCACACACACATAAGCCTGAAAGGCAGGTCATAGCCCCCAAAGGGATAACCCACCCAACAAACAACTTTATTACATAATATTTTTGGCCTGAAAGCCCAGTGAGCATGAAACCCATTATATTCTTGGTCCATAGATCATTCTTTGAATAGAAACCCAACTACTAAATTACTCACTACAGTATCGCCACTGCTACAGTACTTGTTATACTACCCACCGCTGCTACAGTGTTGCCCGCTGCTACTATAGAGTCGTCCTCACTATAGTACCAGCTATAGTGCACGTCGCTATTAACAGTGCCTCCAACGAACAGTTCCACCGCTTCTATAGTACTTCTACCATACTTGCACCTAATGGCTTTTGAACCCCCATTTTTTATGTAGTATTAGGGGTGTTTACCACTACGCTAAGCCCCAACTACATTAATAATTTTATTAATATATATAAATAATATATTTATTATAATTTTATAATTATTTAAATATATCTTTATTTTATTTATAATTATAATTATAAATATAAATATTTGTATTTATTTTTTAATATTTGTATATATTTATAAATATTTTTATTTAATTATATATAACATTATATATGAAAATAATAAATATATTATTTATAAATTAATAATTATTTAAATAAATATATATTTATTTATATTTATAACTATAAATAAATATTTATTTATTTGTAATTAAAACATATAATAAATAAATATTTATTTATAGTTGTAATCATATATATATATATGTATATAATTATAAAATTATAACAAATATATTTATAATTTTATATATATATATAATTAATCTATTTATTATTATTTTTTAATTATTTAAATATATCTATATTTATTTAGAATTATAATTTCAACTATTTTTATTTATTTATAAATATTTGTATACAAATACATATAATTAATATATATTTATTTAAGAATTATAATTATAACTATTTGTATTTATTTTTGAATATTTGTATTTATTTATAAATATATTTATTTAATTATATATATTTATAAATTTATAATTATAATAAATATATTTATTATAATTTTATAATTATTTACACATATATATATATATTTATAGTTATAATTATAACTATAAAAAATATATTTATAAATATTTGTATATAATTATAAATATATTTATATAGATATATATTTATAAAATTATAACATATGTATTTATTATAATTTTATAACTATTTAAATATATATATATAGTTATAATTATAATTACAAAAAAATATATTTAAAAAATATTTATATATAATTAAAATTTAATAATTATAGATATAATAAATATATATTATTTAAATATATTTAATGTAATTTTATAATTATTTTTTAGAACATATATAATAGTTCATATGGGTAACATGAATTAATCATATACCTTGTAAAGTATACATAATAAAAAACGATCCATCACATATGGACAACATGAATAATAAGAATAGTGTAATGTATAAATGAACATTCATGATGATACATAACATGTTTTCACGTCTTATCATGCATGATCAATCTATTTATTGACCAAATTCATTCGAAACATATATATTTATTTAATAATTATAATTATAAATATATATATTTAAAAAGTAATTATAAATATTAATTATAAATAAAAAATAAAAACAAAAGAGAACAAGTATAATAAATATTAGAAATATATTGAATATAATAAATCTAATTAAATATAATAAATCTAATAAATCTAATAAATCTAATAAATATATTTATTATTTAATTAAATTTATTATAATCTTATAATTATTTAAATATATATAATTATAATCTTATAAATTAGTTTTTAAAACATTAAATATATAATTTAATTATTAAAAAACATATTGTAATTATAAACATGCATTTTTTATTTAATGTATAAAAATAAACATTATTTTTTAAAATAAATATAATAATTTTAAATAAATTAATAATATTTTTTATTAAAAAAATTTATTAGTGTTAATAATAGAGCAGATAAATATATCCTTTATCAGTTCTTTTAGCTTTCACTAATAAATTCCCTCCTTTCATCGGCACTTTCTGTTTAGTGCGGATAAAACAAGGCACTTCCCTTGCCTTATTTTATGGTAGTGTTATCTAATAGACTAAACCCATATGTAACTTTGGGTTGTGTGGTATAAGCCCATGAAATAAGCACTAAGTGTGACAACACAACTTAGATTGATGCAGCATAATGAATGAATAAAACTATTGAACTTAGTGAATGAATGTTGATTAAGATCTCAGTATTTGGATGTGGTAGTGATAAGGCCCCTCAAGATACTAAAATGATACTGGGGAAACTAGGGGTTTACTTCAACAAGAGTATGAATGATGAAGATCTAAGATGCAGATAAAAACAATGTAGAATGTAATAGTAAAGTTGAGTCGCATCTATATCTTTTCTCCACTTTTTACTTCATGTTGTGGTCTTTTTATATCTAAAATTATAAAAGATTGTTTTTTCCATTTTAACCACCATGATTCTTCATCGTAAATTTCAACCATAATCTCTTCACATGGAAGCATATTTTAGTAAGCTTTGATATACTATAAAAAATAAAAATCATGTTCTACACAAAAAATACATTAAAATAATAAATAAACAATTAATATAAGATTGAATACATCCATAAAATTTGATAATAAATTCTTTGGAATTCTCCCTGAATTTATGCAAGAAAAACTATTCATATTCCAAAATAATTCTAAAGTGATCATTACATTTTCCATATATTCATACGATTTAGGCTTATTTCCCACAATACTAATTCACATGTATTTAAAAGGGATATAACTGATATCTAAGAGAGTTATATTC
Source organism: Viscum album (assembly GCA_963277665.1). Lineage (NCBI taxonomy): Eukaryota > Viridiplantae > Streptophyta > Magnoliopsida > Santalales > Viscaceae > Viscum > Viscum album. The sequence goes on from OY728136.1 coordinate 1,481,039,935, forward strand.
ATATTCTATAAAACAAAACAAAGAAAATAGTTAGAAGTAAATATTAATATTCTTGGAACACTTTCTGATAATATTTGATACACATTCTTCATATTCCGTCCAGTTTAATTTCGAATATCACATTTTCCAAAAATATCATCGTGAATATCCGTAAACACATAATTCCTCATGAATATCTTATAATTCTCAATAAAATAAATTAAAACTTGTTGTTATGAATTCCATATAATAAATAATTAATTTTAGAATAATTAAATCATTAAAAATTTAAAATAAACACATAGAAAGTGTCAATATGAAGTAATATAAAAAATAGGGAATATTTCGAAGTTTAGAACATTATTTAGAAACACGGGTAAATTATTTTCTACCCTTACAAGAAACACACATGCAGTAAAGAAACATAGGTAAATTATTTTTTTTATTATTTTATTAAGACTTCATTTAGTTTTATAACAAACAAATTTGTGCTTAAATTAAAATTAGTAAACTAAAAAAACAGATTCCTAGTTTATTTAATTTAATGTAAACCACAAAGTTTCAGCATATAAACAAACTCAACATCCCATAGAATTTTAGAATTGAATATGATTCTCAATGAGTGTAATAGAATCTAAATGTTTCTATAAAACTAAAAAAATATCATACAAAATAAGAATTTAAAAATGAAAATTTTCACATAATTTAAAACCATGATTATTAATACTTAAACTATTTAAAAGAGATTTTATAATTTGAAAAATACACATGTTAATCATACATAACTAATAATACTTAAAAACACATAAATATACCCTTAATTTACCCAAACATTCACTAAAGTAGATATTTAAAATTTTATTAACACCAAACAAAATTACAAATCAAATTCCAATAATCGTTAAGTATACTTAAAATAAGAATACTTTTTGAGGAAAATTTTGAAAAACTTAAATAATCTTTTCTCCCCCTTAATTGATTCATTGTATATTTACATATATATCCATAAAAATAATATGAAACTAAAGGGGAAATGTTGTACCTCAATTCCAACTTAACTTATCTTGAATAAATAGAAAATTCATATATAAAAATTGAATCCTAACTTAAATAAACTATTAAATACAAAATTACACTAAATAGATTTAACACATGTGCATATTTAAATCCACATGCATCACGACTCCCCAACAAATTTGGTTTGGGTTAATTTTCCAAAACTTTATTTACCGTTTCAGAACGACACAATTTCCAGAAGTTTAGGGAACCTTGTTTTTATATTTTTGTGTGCCGATTCGAGAACTATGGTGCTCTATCATCCGGTTTGCCCCCGTATATGTGTGGAACTTTATGTCTTGAAAATTATTCTGGAGTTTTGGTTGATTATAGTAGAGGGATAGTTTCATCACAAACAACTTGTAGTATATGAAACTTGGTTCTTCTTCTATAATTCCTATAAGAAACTGGGCCATCCCTGAGTAACCTGTTGACGTGGGAGGAAGGAATTGGCTCCTTTACAGGTTGTGGATCCAAGCGTCAGTGGAAAGGGGTTGTGTATGGGTGTAGGAATTATTAATAATATGGAATTAGAACCAGTGTGCACCAATAATGGTACTGAATATGGGAAGCAACAGGAGAGAGAGGTGCTAGAATATAGTATGAGTCTTTTAGAAAAGGATTATTTGAGGAAAATACCGGTCCCCATCCAAATCCAAATGTAGCTAAGGTCTTTGAAAGATTGAAGAGAGATCTATGGGTGTTCATCCTAGGGGAAATGGTGAGAAAGTACACAACATCGGACATGGGTTCTAACAAGGAGGTACCTCGAGATATTGCAGTCTCTGGTTGTAGTGAAGAGGTAGGGATAGACCTATGCATGCTTCTGGAAGGTGTCTAAAATGGAGGTAGTAGTGACCGAGTGAAGGAGGTCCACATAAAGGATATGGAAATTCAGATGGTTCCAACAAACCCAGCCAATGTAAGAGAGGTGATTGAGGGAGTTTATGAGGACCAAGACATAGGTGAGGATTCCTAGTGTCTAGCTCTAGAGGACACTTCAATGCAATTTTAATTTATGGGATGAGGCTTTCAACAGGCAGGAGTCTCCGACATGCCAATGCTGGCCATGACGGCAACCCTTTCTTAGGTTTTGAAGGTTATATATGGGGGATTAAATATGAATTTTCAAAACCGGTATACAGTTTTTGGAGATGACTATAGCCAAGCTAGTGAGGAATTGAACGGGATTAAAGTTATACATGGAGAGGGACACTCAGTGGATGTGGGAGATACTCAAGAAGATATGGAAGATGCTTTGGACTCCACTGCTGAGTCCAAGTAAGTGGTCATTGTGGAAGAATATCTCAGATCCCCCTTACGAAAGGGAAAGTACACTACTATTGATTTTGATGGGCTTGTTTTGAACTACATGAGGGGGAGATGTGGGAAGGAGTATTATAACCTACGTAGATCTCCAATCAGTAGATATTCAAGTAAGGGAAGGCTAACCCTAAAGGCTCCTATTACTGTGATAAACTTGTATGCAGTAGCCAACACCTATAGTGACCCAGTGCCTATATAAGGTGAGGCTATTTTCCCTGCCACTACCCTGAGAGGTTTGAAGATGAGGGATCTTAGACAGTAATGTGATTCAAGATCCACTGGAGACCCTCACCGACAGATATCCTCGGTGCTAGAACACATGGATCTACTTTTTCACTCAGATGAATAAATGTTAGAGGAATCTATGGATATGAAAGCATTGAAGAAGACGGGAAGAATGCATTGTGTGATCACCACTAAGGATAAAGGAAAGTGGATTGATAATCAGGCTCGTATTCTACTCAGAGGCTTCAATAAATGGAAGATTAACATGGATGAATTCACAAAAGCTTGGGAAACCTGGAACATCGATATGAAGTCATATCAAAGGACTACACTGACTTCCAGGTAAATTTTATTCCTTGGATATTGTTTAGGGAGATTTATTCCAATTGGTTCAAACTATTCTTCATCAAATCTGTAGTTTCTTTTGGTGTTTAATGGTGTGACGGTTCTCACTTTCCCATTAAAAGTGTTTGAAAATAAAAAAGTAACATTGGATGAAGGAGAATCAATAATTTCTTCCCCCTTAATTTCAGTTTCCTCTTTTCCAAAGAAAAAACAAAACCAGTTAATTTGTATTTTAAGAATTCAATAATGAAATATAAAAATTTAATGTTTTGAAAACTACACCTATAAAAATGTGTATAATAGGTTTCAATAACTAAAATATTTGAGATGAATTTAGAATTAAAAATAATATTAACTCCCCTAGAATTGTTTCTTTACTTTCAAAATGACATTATCAAAATAGTATAAATGGAATTTTAATTCCAAAGGTGAACATTCTTAAAAAAACATTAATATAACAAGGATCCACAAAACATGCTATAAGATATATAAAGAATTTTGAAAGTAACCAAATGATAATATCATACAATAAAACTAGAATTTACAACTGTAATAATATATTCACTAGACATATTAAAAATGAAAATTCAAAATCACGACATAAAAACACAATTTTACTCATGTTTACTGATTAAAACAAAAGTTAAATATTGAAATGCAAGGTAGTATCCCAAAATGATACTAGGTATTCAAGATTAGATAAAATTAGATACTAAATATTCTAAATATCATGCCAAGAATAAAACTTTAATGACACCCAAGAAGAATATAAGAATCTAAAAATAAAAATTACCCAGGGATAAAATAATATCTTGGATCTTGTTAGACTCAATGATTGGTTTAAGGAGATATTAAATCCATGTTTCTCCATGGTTTTTAGGTTTTTGAGGGTTAGGAGTGACCCAAGGGAGGTTTTTGATGAATTAGATAGCCCTGACGGAAAAATGGCTGATGGTTGTACTGATTTATAAAATAAATATAGTATTTACACTGTAAAAGATATATACATGGGAGATCCACTTTTTTGTGTTTTTACCCTATAAACCTGTTGTTTATGCCTTAAATTAGCATTTTTCAACATAAATATAGGGTTTATTTGGTAAATATATTCTTCTAGAAAAAAAGTGAAATAAAAGTGACAGGGGGGTGAAGAAGGACATCCAACCAATGAGAATTGGAGACCTTTCTCCTTCAGGATTATGGTTCCAAAGGGTGAATCTCCCTCATCTCTCACAATATTTTTCATTAATTAAATATAGGAGATATCCTATAGTAAGGATAATGTTATTCCTTATTTATTCCTAGGATTCTTTTTCTTTATTGAGGTATTTCATCATTTTATTAGTTATGAACTATTTTCATCGTTTTTATCTAGTTTTCCGATTTTCACTCATTGAAGTTGAATCAAAGGCCAATATTTAGTGAGTAAACTTATATAGGTATAAGGTGGGTAGTGCATAGTTTTATCCAATTTTATACATGTGTTTATGAAATTCTTGATAAATAGTCATGAGTGGGGTGGTTTGGGGGTGAGCATTTTATAGTTTTATCTTTTTCTATTATTCCTGGGAGATGTCTAATGGTTATCTCGTGTGTAATAAGGCTTTTTGAGCTAGGTGTGGCATTAAAATAGTGAAACAGGGTTTCATATTGGTTTAAAAAAAAATTTGGTTGTGTAATTTATTCAAATTGAGTTGATGGCTATGTGTGTTCCATAAGAATGTGTAGGGAAATATAACAACCCTGGATTTGGCACCCTCTCACATAGTCAAAATGGGTTGGTTACGAGACCTCAAGTGTGCCTCATCATACACTAGAGATTTGTAACTAGAAGCAAGGGTTTGATATGTATAGTGGTCATACTATAAAACCTAGTTATAAAGTTACAACATAGAAAAAATAAAAATTTAAATAAATCAATAAAAATCAGAGTGAGAAAATAATAGAAACAATATGATATAATGGGAAACTAACTATAAAGCCAACATAAAAATCTAGTTAATAATGAAGGAAAAATGTAATGGAATGTTAGAATGTAACTAAATTTTATGATATATTTAATACAAATAAAACACTCTCATACTAAAATAAATACTCAAAAGTCCCCGATCTCAAACCCCACATAGGTCCAATCCAGAAAGAAATAATAAAATATAAGGTCCAAACTTCATCCCATCTAGAAATAAATAATAAAATATATGGTCTTGTACCCTTGACCAATCCTACATCAATTTAATCTACTAGAGTACCAAACAGAGTCCTGAATAGGGTGTAAGTATAACTCAGTAGGTTAACTCCACCATGGATAAACATAACCAGTCAAATAATAAGGGTATGTTATAATAAAAAAACAAATGTATTAATTAAATAAAATTTTAAATTAATACCACATCAACCAATTTTGGAACTATGTTAAAATATCTCTAATAATTTCTTATGACCATTCTAACCATAACCTTATATCCATGGTAAAACATAACCTTCATCGGTGCCATGTTAGAATATCTATGAGCATGCTTATGACCATGCCAACCATAACCTTATAACTAAGTTATAAATTAAAAAAATATGGGTCAAAACCTGTTATGTAATAATTTCAGAAATTAATTATGGTTGAGCCTAGTATATAAAGAGTTCAACATGTGTTAGAGCCAAGTTCGGTATATAATCATTTTACCATGTACCAGGTTATTACATGTCATGTAATTAATTTACATGTTGTGTATTTATTTTTAGAGGGATACATCAAAAAACACATCCCCTTAACTTGATATTTAATTATCCTAAACATTACATGACATGTAATTGGTTCAATATGTGTAACCAATTCACATCATGAATGTAATGACCCAATGTTTTTCAATGAAAAATACCTTCTCATAAGTATGTCATAAAATCACATGAAAACACAACATAATGAACTAATAAGTGCTAAGTGACCTTCAAACATAAGTTTGACACTTATTTGTTTGGAATTTCAAGAATATGACATACACAATGGTAATCAGTCAGTTATTTGGAGTCTGACAAGAAAAACTTAACTTTTGGTTAAGAGTAACCTACCCTAATGAATAGTAACATGCCCTAATGAATATTGATATACCCTAATGAATATTAACCTCACCTATGATAGTATAAAAATAATATTGAAGTTTGAAGTACGATATACCTATATTTTAGAATGAGTTAATGAGGGTTTTAAAACTGGTTTTTTGATAATAAATTATGATTTTAATTAAATATTAAAATAATCATATTTAGAAAATTATTTTTGAAAAAATTTACTTCATTTTTGGATTCTACACGTCGAAAAATGGTTAGGTTTAATTTTTGAGATTTTTATGAAATACTTGAATTTTTTATGAATAGTAAAATACGATAATTTACGGTATATATACATTATAAGCTAAATAGACTATTCCTAGAATCATGGATGATGTCACCACCCATGGTTTGAATTCACATGACCCATTTACTATTATTGTTCATGTAATACTTACTATTCTTTGTCTTGTGAAAAATAATAAATTAAGGATTATAATATCATGAAATCCCTCCTCTCCTCCACTATAAAAACCACCATTCACTCCCTCTTCTATCCACTCCTCTAAAGCTCCAAGAATTCTCTAAATTCTTCCCAAATCTCTCCCCAAGGTCCTCCCACACGTCCAAAAGCTCTTATCCTCCTCAAAATACTAAAATCTCTCCTCTTAAGAGGTTCTCAAAGGAGGAAGTCTCAAGAGGTAAATTCCTCTTCCCAAATTTCTTCATTTCTTTTAAGTTCTTTTCATTTTTATTTCTTTCCTCAACTACCTTCACTATAATAGTATGATAAATCCAGTAAAATACATGTACTGTAATTTCTTCATTCTATTGGTATATTTCATTATCTTTCCACCTTTCCCCGCCCATTTATTTGGAAGAAATGAAAGCACCGTTTCAGATGTGCTAATTTAGCACATTCAAGGACAATGGTTTATCAATTTCTATTATTATCCTTAATTATGGTCATGAAAACATTTATGTTATGGTTTAACCAGATTATTATATATGTAACATATCCTTGTTTTTGTAATTCTTTTGTACAAATGGTATTAATTTACGAAGCAAAACATGTTCTTTGTAATCAAATCCACCGATTAACAAAAAACGGTTATCACTATGGTTATATATATAATAATTCGACTTCAATCTAAGTAACATAATTAAAATTAAAACCATGTAATATCATGGATATAAAATAAGTAATATAACTTCAATACTGGACAACCACTTTCATATAATCCGAACTTGAATATAAGTGAACCGATCTTTTAAAGCCAAGTAAACAAATGAGCCCGAACAATGAAATTGAAACTTATAACTAATAAAAAAGGATTTGAATGAACTAAAAAGGGTTATAATAAATAAATTACATATATAAGAGGTTCTGGAATTATTAATTAATAAGCCTAATTTGTTTATTCAGGTCGTTAATAACAAGTGGATAACACCAACGGATTTTAGGTAAGGGGTCCTCCCCTTTTTACTCTTAATCAAGATTGTTCTCTATGTTATGACTTATTGTGTAATACCAAGTGATGGGTTACATTTATACACCTTCCCCATACGGCCCTAATGTTTTATAAGTGATGAGAAACCCATTATCTCTCTCATCAATCCCTCTTAGTTACACCTGATACCATGCCAATAAACCATGATTGATTCTACCCGAACTTCCTTTATTCTTTCGGGTTTCTCTATCTTACTTTTTACCAAAATATAGTTGTCTTTTCCTTTTATGTAGAACTTAAAAATTCTGTTTATATGCTCCAAACTCATGTTCTAAGATTCATCTCTCATTCTCTTTCGGGTATATACATGATTTTAAGTGAATCTCTCTTCGATACATCCCAATAAGCACACTCGTTTTAAAGGAACATCCCGAACTTTTACCCAATTTCAAGTGCACTTTATCTTCTGTTTTAAGACACCATTATCTTTAAAAATTATGTATTTTTATTATGAAAACCTTCTTGGTTCAATTCTGGTTTTACATGAAAGAATGTCTTCTTTACTATTTTAAAAGCTCTATAGTATTTTCCTTAAAACCGCACAAAAAATGTTTTAATGCTAATGTTTCTAAAATACATTTCTCATATGTTGTCACTTATGTATGACACAACTTACCATGTTATATTCATATTTAACCTTATGAACTTCTATGTATTTTTTAATTCTTTTCTTACATGGACACTTTCATGATACGGCCACTGGTTATAATTTATGTCATCATTGTAGTACTCAATTCTTTCCATGGGTACCTTTATGTTGATGTATGGTTGATTATGTATGATTGTATATGTGTTAAGAATATTTATGTGGCAAGAATATTCATGAAAATGTTTAGATGGATGATCCCATATAGCGCTCCAATGCATTGGGTAAGGATAAGTCTCATGAGATGAGATGTGAAACGGGATTGGCGGTTAGTCTTGACCCGTACTGAAATGGGAAATGGGATTGGCGGTTAGCCTTAACCCGTACTAAAGAAATGTTTTATGATTCTGCCACATTTATATAATTCCATGTTTATATGATCCCATGCTGATATTAAATTATTTTGTAAGTTTCATGCTTTAGATATCATTATGTCATGCCTCCTAACTCATGTTCTTGAGATGTATCCTTATGATCATTCCCTTACTGGGCTTTTTAGCTCATCCCTTTGTTCATGTGTTCTCCAGGGTAACCTATGAAGATGTAAGGGATCAAAGGAAGTTAGAAGCTCTTTATGGAGATTAAATAAAGAAGTTTTTTCCTCATGTTTTATGTTATATGTACCTAGTCTTCCAAGACGCTAGACTTAACGATCCTCTTCTTGTACTCTGATGATTAATTATTCTTAAAATCATGAAATGTTTTATGTAATAGGCTCAGGTCGCTATAATGAATTAGTTCATGACATGAGCCTGGTGGTTTTTACAAATCATGTGACCTATTTAGACAGTGTTTAAATGTACTGTAGATAGTTTTTGGCCAAGTTTACTTATAAAAAAACAAAACCAATTTAAGTCTTGTCAATTTACCATTAACCCTTTGTAATAGTTGACCCATTTATTCTCAGACTCCATTAATTCAAAAAGTATCCTTTAATAGCTCCTTGTGTGGATAATCTTTGGTTTTATAAATATTCCTAGCAACCCAAGTCTATCTTTATTCAAAAAAATTTACATCCATGAAGAAACATAACCACCAAGGTTTAAATATGATGCAAAACTCAACCCAAATAAGTCTAAAAAAATACTCAGAGAGAGACTTACCTAGAAAAGGATGTGATCTTCCAACATCCCCACAATATAATAACTATAACATCCAGAAAATACTAGCATAATTGTGGGGTCTTGATGAAAAAACCTGACCAATGTTATCACATATCATAATCCCTCTCCCAAGTCTCCTCCTAAACTCACCCATCCTAACACTACACTTGAACCAATAGAATTACCCTACCTCGAAGATACTTCACACAATGGTCCACAATCAGTATTGGATTCTCCTAAAAGGATGCATCAACACTAAGATAGATATATGCTATGTCTATCACACGATAAGGGTATTAATGATATCTTCAAATCTATGACAAGTGAAACAATTAATGAATATCACTGTATCGCTTTGGAAGGGCTAAACAATATGCCACTAGACTAACCCTTTCCACTATCTCAAATGGATCGATAAACCTAGGTGTTAGATTTCCCCATTTCCTAGTATGGTGTCGCCCCAATCTAAAAGACACTCAATGAAAACATTATCACCAACCTCAAACTCCATAGTTCATCTCCAATGGTCATCATAAGATTTTTTCCTGATTTGTGCGGTTACCAACTACTTCCTGATCAACTAAACCTGGTCACATCTCTCCTGCATGAGACTAGGTCCAACAAGTGCTGACTCACCTGCCTGTAACCAATAAAGAGTGTCATGGAACATACTTCCATAAAAATACTCAAAAGGTTCCAATTTTATTTATTCTAAGAAGCTATTATTATTTTCAAACATCATCAGTTCCATAAACTGCTCCCACAAACCACCACAATCCAAAACACAGGCTCGAAATATATCCTATAGAACCTGAATAGTCTACTTAGATTATCCATCAATCTGATGATAATAGGACATAATAAAATATCATGTGATCCCAAATCCTTTAAAATGCCTTTCTAGCTCCGTGATGTGAAATGAGGATCTCTGACTAAAATAATAATCCCCAAAACATTTTGTAGCTGACACTGTCTCGTGCGGATAACGAAATCACTGATCATCAACAATGAAGGTCTCCCTGATAGGAAAGAAGTGGTTTACCTTAATCAATTGATCCATAATCACCCATATAGAATCATTTTTATGGGTTCTCTTGGGTAATCCTATTGAAAATCTATACTGACATCATCCAATTTCCACTCAATAATGGGTAAAAGGTATTAAATCCAAACTAGCCTCTGATGCTTGACTTTCACCTACTAAAAAGTGAAACATCTCACCACAATGTCTTCTACCCACTTCTTCATTCTTGAAAACTAGTACTATCAATGAATATCAAGATATATCTTTGTCAAACCTAGATGAACCACTCATCTATAAGTATCAAACTCTTTCATTATCTCCTCACACAAGATTGTAGGTTTTCATACTCAGTCATAGAAAAGAAGAGAACTTCCACTACCAAGAGACCATCCTGATGGTGTCTCCCCACCATATAAGTTATCTCTTAGAACTAATCCATCAAGATCAGATAAATACTTGGTCTTGATCTTGTCCAAAATAATGGGTATAACAGATGTCGAAGTCAGAGTTACACACCCCTGAGACTCCTAAACATCTAAAAAGAGTTACATTACCTTCCACTCATCGCAAGACTCATATACTACCTCTGTTTGGGTCATTTAGGGAAATTCATCGATAATTATTTTCCCATTCCTAATTTATAAGCCAACTCAAATTTGAAATATTGAAGATATGTGACACACCTCCTCTACCAAAGGTTCAGATCTTGCTGAGAAAAGATGTACTTGAGGCTCTTGTGGTCTGTGTATACCATAAACCTCTCATCCATGAGATAATGCCTCCAGCATCTCAGGGAATTTATCTATACTATTAACTCAAAAAATGAGTAAGATAATTCCTCTCATGTGATATCAACTGTATGGATCCATAAATAACCACTCAATCCTCATGCATCAGAACTAATATGAGTCCAACTCTAGATGTTTCACAGTACATGGTATATTCATTATATGGAACATGTAAAGTGAGGATATGTGTTGAGGAAAACCTACCTTTCAGCTCATGAAAATATCTCTTGAAAGCATCAGAAAAAAAAACTTCACTCCCTTTTTGGATATTCTATACAACAGTGCTACAAAATGGGGGAATTTATGGATAAAGAGCTGATAATAACCTGTTAAACCTAGAAAGATCTAAATTTTGAATATATTATTGGGATGTTCCAAATATATCATGGATGAAACCTTCTCCTGATCCATTGAAACTCCTTTCTCTGTGTTGAAATGTCCCATGAAGTTCACTCTATCAATACATAAACAACATTTTGTTATCTTGGTTTGAATGCCCCAAAGGCCTTCTTTTTTATTTTTTTGCGGATAATCCCCGTTTTAAGGGTTGAAGGGGAACCCGTACATGACCCGTACGCCCAAGCCACAAGGCCCGACATGACTTGCAATACATGACCCGAAGGCCCAGAGGCATACCATGCCCAATAAATGACCCATAGGCTGAACCCACTAGAACTGCCTCTCCCCAGCTTCTGGATCATTGATCGCCTAGCTCTCCACCTTGCATTGCTAATCGGCTAGAATTTCCCCATACAAAGCTGCACGGTGCCTGGTCCCGATGGCGGTTTCCATACCCTCTCATTCTTCCAATCCGGTTAGTTCTGCTTCTGGTGACTACTATTTTGTTTCTCTGATCCTCTTTTGGTGGCTACTATTTTTGTTGGTGTGTTGGTCAAAAAAAATGACATCACTATGAACTTAAACAATCCATACATGCTCCTAAAAGAAGCCCAAGGTACTTCCAATAGTATCACCCTCAAATGATAATATATTTATCTCAAATCAATCTTAGAGAATATATTATCACTTTTAAATCGATCGAAGATATCATCAATGTGAAGTAGAAGATATCGGTTCTTGATCATCATCTAGTTAAATCTTAGATAATACACACATAAGCACAAAGTCACATCATCCTTCTTAGCAAAGAGAACTAGAGAACCCCAATGAGATATACTAGGATGTAGGTAAAATTTTGTTTTTAGATATTCCAAATTAAATTTCAACCCCTAAATCACTACTGGTGTCATTCTATAAGGAAGAATAGAAACTGTCTCTGCTCACAAAACTAACTCAATCATAAACTCAATCTCTCGCTCGGTTGGTAAGTTGTAGAACTCATCGGGAAAAACATCCTAAAAATGGTCTACCAATGCATGAAAATGATCCTACTATATTCCAACATCATCTAGGGTAATAATAGTTATTTTATCCCTGAGAAAATCCAATATGCACTAAATTGTTCTTGCAATACCATCCTGAAGATCCCACACACTTTTGTGAGAATAACATCCTCTTTTTTTAGATAAAAAGATTGATCTCCTCCAATAACAGTCGATATGAGACTGGTATAGAACTAACCAATCCATACCAAGAATCAATTTGAAACCTATCATTTCCAATACAAATGATTCCCAAAAGAAATGGTAACCACCAATCTCTAGAGAAATCACATTGCAACATTTGATATTCTCTTACCAAACTCCCAACAGAATGTCAATAGTAAAAAAACTCGTCCAAAATTTCCACATCCAATCCTAAAACATTTATAAAAATAGCGGGTAAAAAGGAATACAATTCTCCTATATCAAACAAAACACAAGAAAGGGTAGATGATATAAGAATCATACATATGATGGTAGATGTTCCTATATCCACAATAGTCGGAGGAGTCTACATAATGTGCAACTCACCAACCCTTCTACCCTAGGATATAGCCTAACTTCCCTGATTTATTCCCTCTACATAGTACTATCATTCATACATGGTGGGTACCACATCCCCTATCCTGATCAGAACATCTAGTGGAACTCCAACTACTTGTCTGCTGAAGACTATCTAAGTACTTCCCAGACTCTATAACCTTTCATTTTACCCTACCAATACTATACTACTGCATGCCCCTATAAACCACTACAGGTGGCCCAATCTATCCAAATCATGACACTCTAAATCAGGGTATCAACACAAAGGTTTTTTGTGGACCATCATGCCACACTGACAGCACTGCAATGGAACATGATCCTAATATATCTTCCAACTTCAATGACTACTCTAAATACTACTTCCCAAGTGAAAACTATCATAATAATGATTCTTTCCACTGAAAAAGATTTCATAGTTTTCTCTACTAAAATATCCAAGCTACAACTTGGGTCCACTCTTAGATTCCCTTCTGTGATGAGTGTCTAATTCATCACATTTGTAGAACAACTCAGACGGAACATGTTCAACTCTGACTTGATCTAATAGTAAAGACCATCCTGAAAATTCCTCAAACTAAATATCTCATTAGATACCAGAGACGGTGCAAAGCATTGTAGGTCAGTCAAATTTTCAGTATATTCCATCACTCACATATCATCTTGTGTTAGGTACTTGAACTCATGAGACTTCTCATCCCCCAGCACCTTGGGATATTAATGGAACATGAACTTTTTCTCAGAATCCATCCAATATAACTCCTCATGTTTCCCTGTCTACTTCAGAATGTCCCTCCAACACTTGGATTTTCCCTGAATCATTTATTAATCAAGATTCACCATTCTGTCTATGGGTGTTTGAAGATTCTTAAAGATCAACTGGAATGACTCGATCTGGAACATGACTGGCTAGGGGACTCCCACCCTAGTGAACATAGGCAGATGTTGTAGTTGGAACTCTTTCTTCAACTCAAACATTGATGGCATGGTGTGAACAGTCTCTCTTTCTATGGATCACATGACACTCAACAAGCAGTTGCGAAGTTAAAAATCCATATGATCCTCATGAACTAGATGAATCTATAGTCCATCCACATTAGGAGTGTGATGATTTCCACTATATAGATACTCAACTCAAAGATAATGAGGATTAATTTTCTCTATAATAAAAACGCGCTCCTTATAACATTGGTTATAAATATGGGGTCAACCTCAACAGGTCACAACAATAGAGAACCAATGACTTCTGGTCTCTCTAAACATGGATTACAAGTATTTTAGCATCACATAATAGTTAATTTATTTCATTTCTCAGATATAATAGATATCTCATATCACAGTTCAAAATGAAATTATATATCACATGCAATAAACATGTACCTATCATGAACAATGCATGCCAATATATATCCCTACATACCTATAAAGATGCATGAATACTCATCATTAACCATATTGGTTTATAAGTATAAATATCAAGAGAAAATTCCATCATAAAATAAAAACCTCACACAACATGTGAATCACCCAAGGATAGATAACATCAACTATAATAAGCGAACAACAAAAACAGAAAACCACCCCTAGGTACTCAAATTTTCACACGTACATGGGTTAGATACTCCCATGAACATTCTCATTAAAAATTATTCATAAATCCTAATTTCCTTAAAACCTTTCCTAAATAGTAAATAAATAGAAAATAAACCTTCCATATGATACCACTTTGTAACTTCCCCCAATCTGGAACTCTCTCACATGGCCAAAATGGGTTGGTTACAAGACATCAAGTGTGCCTCCTCATACTACAGAGGGTTTTGACTAGCATCAGGGGTCTGATAATTATATTGGTGAGACTATACCCATTGGTTATAAAGTTACAACATAGTTTAAATAAGCAATATAAATAAATGAAAAAATATCAGAGTGTGGAAATAATAGAAACAATAAGATACACTAGGAAAGAAATAATAAATCCAAATAATAATACAAAATAATAAAGGAATAATGTAATGATGTACTGTAATGTAACTAAATTTCATGATAGATTTAATACAAATAAAATAATTCTAAAATCAAATAAAGACTCAAAAGGCCCTAGTATCGAACCCCACACTAGTCCCATCTGTAAACTCTAGTCTATCATATAGAAAATAATCAACTGAAAGGTCCTTTTCCCTTGTCTAATCAAGCATCCATCTAATCTATTTAGGTACTAAATGCGGGTCCGAGTAGGGTGTGATTATATACCATTAGTTTATTTTGATAATAAGTGTGTGAAATAAAACAATAAACAAGTTTACTAATTAATTAAACAATTAATTCAATACCAATTCAACCTACTTCGGCACCATGTTGGAATATCTATGTAGAGACCCGAAGCTTGACGTACATGGACATTATATTACTTTTTAGGAATACATAGTACATAATAAAAACACACACACGAGGACCGGAATAGTTTAGTGTCTTTGGAAACTCGGAACGTAATCTTCTAATCATGGTGAAAGATCTTCAACATATCCC
The DNA here is from genome assembly GCA_963277665.1 of Viscum album. Taxonomy (NCBI): domain Eukaryota; kingdom Viridiplantae; phylum Streptophyta; class Magnoliopsida; order Santalales; family Viscaceae; genus Viscum; species Viscum album. The sequence goes on from OY728136.1 coordinate 1,481,055,428, forward strand.
ATAAAGATCTTCCTTTTTTTTCTTACCTAAAACCTTTCTTTATATCCTGGGGAAAAGAAAACATAAAAGGGTGAGCTCAAATGCTCAGTAAGGGTAAACAAAAGAAATATCAATCACGTCATATTCATAAGAACATATCTTTTGGAAATCTTAACCTGCAAAAGAGATCGTAATTTCATAAAATGAGATTAATCATAGTAGTGAAATGTAATCCCCATAATCATAACTTAAAACATGAAACTTTGTGTCATACACACATAATCATAGAGAATCATTTCTTATTAGTCATGACTCATTTCCAAGACTATCTTAGTGGACAAAGTCCATTTCTGAACCGAGTCACCCTCGTTTCAGTCCTGTTTCACTGAACCGGTATAACCTACTGTTCCATCCCTGTCTATCTCATGAGATATAAAATATTTACCCAATGTATTGGAGGGAGATATAGGTCCCACCCATCTCATAATTATACCATTCTTATGTGTTCCACAAAATCATAAATCATACATCATTGCATAACCCATGTAGTAAAAATGGGAATCTTAAACATCGTGACATCATAAAACAACTCATATAAGATAAAGGAATTCATAAAAATAATTCCACGACAACATAATCAAATCAATGTAATAATAGGGATAGAAACATAACCCTTTATTATCTTATATAGAAAATAATTTTGATAAAACACCTAAACTCCATTCTTGAGGAAAATATCCTTTCTACTTCAAAAACACATTCCTTTCTTTAACATGTCATAAAATTTTAAACTAAAAGAAGTTGGTTAAAAATAACTTGAAAACTTTTAAAGGAAGCTTCTTGGAAATAATGTTTTTAAAATCCATTCATGTCGTATAAGTTAAAAAAAACATTCTTCTCGTACTTTTGTCAGAAAAGTCAAAAAGTACCTCGTACGAAAAATGACAAAAGATTCCTTTCATATCCTTTACTAAAAACTCACTGAAGGGTAAAATTGGATTTAAACAATTTTAGGTGGATGGAAATAATATTACATATTGAGGAAACATGGATGTGGATGATAAAATACACCCCAGTAAATACCAAAGTATAAACAATCTCAGATAAAAATGAGATTGTGATATTTCCCTTACCTTAAGTCCGATTTGCTTCGTAAGTGTCTGAACCTCCTGTATAATGATTTAAATAATATCATTAACTTATTAAAAAATCATATTCATTGTTATGATATCATATATGGTTCACTTATGACTTTATATTACCCGTTATTTTGTAAATTCCATGTTAAAGAAGTGTTTTGTGTAAAATCGTTTCATTTATCGTAGGTGTTTGGACTTGTTGTTCTTGACATTATTATTACTTATATCATGATTTACTTACTTCGAGAATATAAAACATGATTTATATATCATATATATTCATTATATATATATATATATGTAATAGATAGATAAATGAAATGAAACACACCGTTCATGGAGACGGTAGTCTGTACGTACGCATGAACGCTGTTTTCCTTTCCTTATTGTCTTGAATGGAAGTAGATGAAATACATATATACATAAATCTAGTAGCTTTATAATTTCATATATTTCATTATTATTTATTATATATACTTTATAATCATTCTTAAATGGTTAACATGGAGAATGAATCTCATCGCGTCGTGGAGACGGTATTCCGTATGTACGCACGAGTGATGATATCGTTCTTATGATCGTGGAATTGTATTGGAGTGTATGTATACTATTTCAGAATTAGTATCACTTTATAATAGTCATATATAGTCATTATTTACACCATAATACCCATCCAAGTAGGGTGGTGGTGGAAAATAGATTACACCACGGCGTGGAGACGGTATTCCGTACGTACGCACGCGCGGTGATTTCTTTTTCCGTAGGATGGATAGATGGTGAAATAGGTTTGTTTCATACTTATAATAACATATCAGTATATGATTGATACTGATGTTATTACTTCATAATGAAACAACTAAATAAGAAGAAGTGTAAGAAGGAATAAATATGAAAGAATCGGTAACAGACATTACATCTTCTTTGAAGTGCTTCTTTGAGACCTTCTTTTAGGGTACTAAAATTGGTCTTTTAAGAAGACCAGGACCTCTAGGATGTCTCTAGGGAAGTGGAGAGGAGAAATTGGCAGGGGTTGGCCGAGCTTGAAGGCTCAAAGTGGTGTGAGGAAGAGAGGGAGGAGGTGCCCTTTTATAAGGGAGGAGAGGGGCACCTTTGGAATAACTAAAAATATTATTTTATTATAAATTCAAGTTCGGTTTTAAATATCTCCAAATTTATTTATTTCGAAGCTAAGGTGGGGATGGGTCGAAACCCTCTCATCCAATAGAATTTAGACATGTTTAGGTTCCTATTTTAACCTTTTCATTTAGATTAGGTTAAATAATTTTACTTTTACCGTGTCTTCTTGTGTTCTTATACTATATGGTTAATAAACTTACTATAAGAAGCCAAAAGAACCCCAAGTTGTTTATTATTAATATATATAACCTTATCTAAGTCATTTTTCCTAACCTTAGATTTTTAGGAATAAAATAACAATTACTAATATAATATCTGTTTTAAAAACTATTTTATGTCAATTTTGACACTATTTAGTAATTAATTTTTATGAAAATCATAACAGAAGAATTAGTTCAAAAAAAAGTTAATTAAATCAATACTAACACGTCATATTAATCTAGAAAATTATTGGAATTCATAAAAAGTGTCAAATTACATTTATTTTGGTGTTTATAACATCAATTATGTCAATATTTCATTAATAAGTTAATTACTACATCATCTTTGTGTCATAAATAAATTAAATTATTTAATTTCTAAAAATTACAAATAAAATACCATTATGTAGGAACTATTTTTATCTTTCTAATGAATATTTATAGTCGAATTCATCTTATGTATAAACCCATATTAAAAATGATTTAGTTATTGAACTTTGATTTTAACTATTTTAACCCTTCTTTAAATAAAGTAATAATAAATGTCCTAATCTAATCCAAGTGGGCCTAAATGGTCATATTTTATTCCTAAGTCGGTTTTTGGTCGAATTACACTTGTCCAATAGAATTAGGACATGTGTTAGGGTAATAATAATATCATTTTTACCCTTAATTACCCTATTTACTTTTAACCGTGGTAAAAAAAAGTAAAAAGTTACTATTCACCAAAAAATTATTTTCATCTCATTGAACCACATTTTACTTACTGACATCAACCGTGTCTCTCGGATTTTTGAAATTCCACTCATAGAAGCGGTAAAATTAAGTTTTATGAAAAATTCAGTTTTTTTAACTACCACTTAGTGGTTTCACTATTCATCAAAAATTGAAAGTTTTTAGAAAAATACCAAAATTTCACCCTAGGCTAATTTAGATATTCCGAATCCAAAAATGAAGTCCATTTTGAAGAATAAAATTTATAAAATTTCAAAAAGTGGTTATTACTATTCATAACAGCTAGTATTAATAATATTTTAATAGCATATCATTGTTTAGTGAAACTCGGTATTGTGTACGACGCAAGCTATCGAGGAAGGTCGCGATTTCGTGTAAATAAAGCCAAGCATGTGTTGTGTAGAAAAAGATTCCTTGGATGATTTATATAACATAAAAGTCTCGGGTGTTACATTCTACCCCCCTTAAAATGAATTTCGCCCTCGAAATTCGTCACTTTGTAACAAACAGATGAGGATACCTATCCCTCATCATATCCTCAAGCTCCCATGTAGCTTCTTCTAATTGGTGGTTCCTCCATAAAACTTTCACCAATCGAGTGGTCTTGTTTCGTAGGACTTTTTCACTACGATCCAGAATCTTTATCGGTTGTTCTTCATAAGAAAGATCTTGCTCCAACGGTACAACTTCTGAGCTGAGTACATGTGAAGGATCAAGTATGTACTTTCTCAAGAGAGATACATGGAACACATCGTGAACTTGAGAGAGATTCGGTGGAAGTTCCAATTGGTAAGCTACCTTCCCAACACGATCCAGTATTTCGAAAGGACCGATATATCTAGGGCTCAACTTCCCCTTCTTTCCAAATCTCATAACCCTCTTCCAGGGAGATATTCGTAAGAACACTTTATCACCCACTTCAAACTCTAGGTCTTTTCTTCGGTTGTCGGCATAACTTTTCTATCGACTCTGAGCTGCTCTTATGTGTTGTTGAATAGATCTGACTTTTTCTGCCATTTTATCAATGAGATCAGGTCCTAATAGCTTTCTTTCCCCAACTTCATCCCAGCAAGTTGGAGTCCTGCATTTCTTTCCATAGAGAGCTTCATAAGGATCCATCTGAATACTGGAGTGAAGACTATTATTATAAGAAAATTCCACCAAATGTAGGTGTTGATCCCAACCACCTTTGAAATCCATAGATCAAGCTCTCAACATATCGTCTAGGGTTTGAATTGTTCTCTCAGACTGACCATCTGTCTGAGGATGATAAGCAGTGATGAAACTCAACTCTGTTTCCAGAGTATGCTGAAGACTTCTCCAGAACTTCGAGGTAAATCTTGGATCCCAATCAGATATAATAGAAAGTGGTACTCCATGCAATCTTACCACATCCTTTACATATATCCTGGAAAGCTGATCCAGAGAGAAATCCTCTCTAATAGCAATGAAGTGTGCAGACTTTGTAAGACGATCAACTATGACCTAGATAGCATTATTGCCTTTGGATGTTTTAGGAAGTCCTGTGACAAATTCCATAGTGATGTTTTCCCATTTCCATTCGGGTATGGGTAATGGTTGTAACATCCCCTTAGACTTCTGTCTCTCAGCTTTAACTTGTTGACAAACCAATCATCGAGATACATATTCAGCAACATCTCTTTTCATGCCATCCCACCAGAAGTACTCTTTCAGGTCCCTATACATCTTCGTGCTTCCAGGATGAATAGAGAATGAAGAACTATGAGCCTCATCCAGCAGCTCCTTCTTTAATTTGGATATGGGAGGAACACAAACCCGATTCCTGAACATTATTATCCCATCACAATCAAGGTTGAATTCAGGAACATTTCTCACCTTCTTTTGTAACTCGACATCTTCTTTATGTGCCTCTTTAATCTTAACATGTATAGATGGTTGAACATTCATTTGAGAAAGATAATATTTTTCCCTTTCCATTATAATTCCAAGATCCATCCTTTGTGAATCCATAAATATTGGATCTTTTGTGATCCTCATCATGGATAAACTAGCATGGTCTTGTCGACTTAATGCATCTGCCACCTTGTTTTCTTTCCCAGGGTGGTAATGGATTGAGCAGTCACAATCCTTAATCATCTCCAACCATCTTCTATGACACATATTCAGCTCCTTTTGTGTTAAAATATACTTTAAACTTTTATGATCAGTATAAATATCACACCTTTCACCATAAAGGTAATTCCTCCAAATCTTTAATGCAAAGATTACCGCAGCTAACTCCAAATCATGTGTTGGGTAATTTTGCTCATGGATTTTCAACTGTCGTGATGCATAAGCTATCACCATATAATTTTGCATAAGAACACACCCCAATCCCTTCTTGGATGCATCACTATAGATCACAAACCTTTCTCCACTACAAGGCAGTGTGAGCACAGGTGCACTAGATAACCTTCTTTTCAACTCCTTGAAATTCTCTTCACATTCTTCCGTCCAGACAAACTTAACTCCTTTCCGAGTCAACTTGGTGAGTGGATTAGATAATCGTGAAAAATCTTTTACAAAACGTCGATAATATCCAGCCAAACCAAGAAAAATTCGGATCTCAGTTACTGTTGTTGGTCTCGACCATCTTTCGATAACCTCTGTTTTTGTTGGATCCACAGATATCCCCTCTTTTGAGATTATGTAACCCAAAAATGAAACTTTTTGAGGCCAAAATTCACACTTGGTAAATTTGGCATAAATATTCTATTTTCTCAGGGTCTTCAATATAATTCTCAAGTGATCTTCATGTTCTTCCTTGCTCTTTTAATAGACAAGAATATCGTCTATAAAGACTACCACAAATTGATCAAGATAGTTTCTAAACACTCTATTCATCAGATCCATGAAGATAGCAGGGGCATTAGTAAGACCAAATGGCATCACTAAAAATTCATAGTGTCCATACCTTGTACGGAAAGTCGTCTTTGGTATATCCTCCCTTTTGACCCTTAATTGATGATACCCTGAACGAAGATCAATCTTGGAAAAGTATTGAGCTCCGCGTAGTTGGTCAAATAGGTCATCAATGCGCGGGAGAGGATATTTGTTCTTGATAGTGATCTTGTTAAGTTATCAATAATCAATGTAGAGTCTCATTGATCCATCTTTCTTCTTAACAAACAGAATAGGTGCTCCCCAAGGTGACGCACTAGGGTGTATGAGCCCCTTATCAAGATTCTCTTGGAGTTGCTTCTTCAATTCCTGCAACTCAATTGGGGCCATTCTATAAGGTGTCTTTGAAATAGGAAAAGCACCCGGTACGAGTTCTATTGAAAACTCAACTTCACGATTCGGTGGAAGACCCGGTAATTCATCTGGAAAGACATCATCAAACTCTCGTACAATGGGAATATTCTTAATCGTGAGTTTCTCACCAACCATTTGAGATAAATAACCTTCATTTAGTGGAATCAATACCCATAAAATGGAATAAATTTCCACTGGAAGGTTAAATTCATCCTTGCATTGATATACGATCATAGATTGATCTGGAATATGAAATGTGACTTCCCTTCTTTGGCAATTGATATGAGCTCCATATAAAGAAAGCCAATCCATGCCAAGAATCACATCAAATTCCACTATAGGAAGGATCACAAGATTTGCAGGAAGCACTTTCCCACAAACTTCGATCGGAGAAGAATTATAAACTTTTGATGCGACTCTTGTGCCATTAGGTGTTGTCACAGCTCACTCAACATCTAATTGTTGAGGTAATACGGTGATACCCTTAGAAAATTCTTCAGAAATAAAAGAGTGGGTGGATCCAGAATCAAATAAAACATTTGCTACTTTAGAGTGGATGGTAAGTGTACCTTTCACCACATCGTTATCGTACTCCACATCGCTGATAGAAATTGCATGTGACTTTCCTTTGTCTTTAGCCTTAAGAGTTTGTTGACGTCGACCATCATCATCAACCCTTGGATTAGGGAATTTATTGGCATAATGTCCCATATCCTTTCACTTGAAACATTGAAGTGTAGTAGGTTCATTTTGTGTATCCCTTCCTTTGTTTTCATCATTAGACATCTTCTTCCCATCATCGCGGCATTCAAATGCCCGATGACCTTCCTTTCCACATTTGAAACATTTACTTGTCCCTTTAAGACAACTCCCTCCATGTTTCTTTCCACACTTTGAGCATAAGGGAAATCTCATCATCTTTTCAGTGTGCTCTTTAGATTTTCCTTTGAATTCCATTTTCCTCTTCTTATCAAACCCATATGACTGATGGGTTACTCCAATCTCCATCTCGACTTTGAGAGCACATCGAACGATTTCCTCGTAGCTATTGAAGTCCCTTGTGGCTAACGCCCTTCGAAGACTTGGTTTTAAGCCACTAAAGAATCGATCGATCTTACTCTCAGGTTGGATAACAATACCAGAAGCGTACCTTGTAAGTCTTGTAAAATTTGCTTCATAGGTACCAACAGATTCATCATCCTTTTTCTTCAGTTCAAGAAACTCTTTCTCCATCTTTTTTCGGAGAATACGAGGGAAGTACTTATTGAAAAATAAGTTCTTGAACTCGTCCCATTCCATGGACTCAATTTCATCCCTTTGCCTCATATTCTTAATAAGATTCCACCATTGATCAGCATATCCTTCCAAACGATACACTGCTAGGATGACTTTATCATGTTCAGAACATTGAAGAACTGAAAATATCTTTTCAGTAGTACTAATCCATTGTTCAGCAACTAATGGATCAGTAGACCCGCTGAAAGAAGGTGGACGCTGCCTAACGAAGGATTCAACAGAATGTTACTCCTTCCTTTTCTCATTTTGTAGTCCTGCATGATTCATATCTTAAGAAAGTTGTGTGAGCATGGCTACAAGATTTTTCATTCTAGCTCTCATAAGGTTTGGTTGCTCAAGGGGACAATCATTGCATTGCCCGTCGCATTCCACATTAACACGGTTCCTTCGGGTTCCAGCCATTGACTAAAACTAAGAAGAATAGTGTGAGAAACACTAATTATAATAGGAAAACCACATAATCAAGAATAAAATTTCACACTTAAGGTCTTATCCTAGGTTATTCATGGCCATTTCTAAAACACTAAGATTGTGTTCTATGCTTAGACTTATCCTTACGGTTCTTACTAAGGCTTTCACGTCCTAGTTTCCAAAGGTTGCCTATACCTTTCCTCTGATACCAACTGTAGAGACCCGAAGCTTGACGTACATGGACATTACATTACTTTTGCGGAATACTTAGTACATAACAAAAACACACACACGAGGACTGTAATAGTTTAGTGTCTTTGGAAACTCGGAACGTAATCTTCTAATCATGGTGAAAGATCTTCAACATCTCCCATAAAGATCTTCCTTTTTTTTCTTACCTAAAACCTTTCTATATATCCTGGGGAAAAGAAAACATAAAAGGGTGAGCTCAAATGCTCAGTAAGGGTAACCAAAAGAAATATCAATCACGTCATATTCATAAGAACATATCTTTTGGAAGTCTTAACCTGCAAAAGAGATCATAATTTCATAACATGAGATAAATCATAGTAGTGAAATTTAATCCCAATAATCATAAATTAAAACATGAAACTTTGTGTCATACACACATAATCATAGAGAATCATTTCTTATTAGTCATGACTCATTTCCAAGACTATCTTAGTAGACAAAGTCCATTTCTGAACCGAGTCACCCTCGTTTCAGTCCTGTTTCAATGAACCGGTATAACCTACCGTTCTAGCCATGTCTATCTCATGAGATATAAAATCTTTACCCAATGCATTTGAGGGAGATATAGGTCCCACCCATCTCATAATGATACCATTCTTATGTGTGCCACAAAATCATAAATCATACATCATTGCATAACCCATGTAGTAAAAATGGGAATCTTAAACATCATGACATCATAAAACAACTCATATAAGATAAAGGAATTCATAAAAATAATTCCATCACAACATAATCAAATCAATGTAATAATAGGGATAGAAACATAACCCTTTATTTTCTTATATGGAAAATAATTTTGATAAAACACTTGAACTCCATTCTTGAGGAAAATATCCTTTCTACTTCAAAAACACATTCCTTTCTTTAACATGTCATAAAATTTTAAACTAAAAGAACTTGATTAAAAAAAAATTGAAAACTTTTAAAGGAAGCTTCTTGGAAATAATGTTTTAAAAATCCATTCATGCCGTATAAGTTAAAAAAACATTCTTCTCATACTTTTGTTGGAAAAGTAAAAAAGTACCTCGTACGAAAAACGACAAAAGATTCCTTTCATATCCTTTACTAAAAACTCACTGAAGGGTAAAATTGGATTTAAAAAATTTTAGGTGGATGGAAATAATATTACATATTGAGGAAAAATGGATGTGGATGATAAAATACACCCCAGTAAATACCAAAGTATAAACAATCTCGGATAAAAATGAGATTGTGATATTTCCCTTACCTTAAATCTGATTTGCTTCGTAAGTGTCCGAACCTCCTGTATAATGATTTAAATAATGTAATTAACTTATTACAGAATCATATTCATTATTATGATATCATATATGGCTCACTTATGACTTTATATTGCCCGTTCTTTTGTAAATTCCATGTTAAAGAAGCGTTTTGTGTAAAATCGTTTCATTTATCGTAGGTGTTTGGACTTGTTGTTCTTGACATTATTATTAATTATATCATGATTTACTTACTTCCAGAATATAAAACATGATTTATATATCATATATATTCAGTATATATATATATAATATATAGATAAATGAAATGAAACACACCCTTCATGGAGACGGTAGTCCGTACGTACGCATGAACGTTGTTTTCCTTTCCTTATTGTCTTGAATGGAAGTAAGTAGATGACATACATATAAACATAAATACAGTAGCTTTATAATGTCATATATTTCATTATTATTTCTTATATATACTTTATAATCATTCTTAAATGGTTAACATGGAGAATGAATCTCATCGCGTCGTGGAGATGGTATTCCGTACGTACGCACGAGTGATGATATCGTTCCTATGATCGTGGAATTGTATTGGAGTGTATGTATACTATTTCAGAATTAGTATCACTTTATAATAGTCATATATAGTCATTATTTATGCCATAATACCCATCCAAGTAGGGTGGTGGTGGAAAATAGATTACACCACGGCGTGGAGACGGTATTCCATACATACGCACGCGCGGTGATTTCTTTTTCCGTAGGATGGATAGATGGTGAAATAGGGTTGTTTAATACTTATAATAACATATCAGTATATTAGTTATACTGATGTTATTAATTCATAATGAAACAACTAAAGAAGAATAAGTGGAAGAAGAAATAAAGATGAAAGAATCGGTAATGGACATTACCTCTTCTTTGAAGTGCTTCTTTGAGACCTTCTTTTAGGGTACTAAAATTGGTCTTTGAAGAAGACCAAGACCTCTAGGATGTCTCTAGGGAAGTGGAGAGGAGAAAGTGGTAGGTTTTGCCGAGTTTGAAGGCTCAACGTGGTGTGAGGAAGAGACGGAGGAGGTGCCCTTTTATAAGGGAGGAGAGGGGCACCTTTGGAATAACTAAAAATATTATTTTATTATAAAGTCAAGTTCGGTTTTAAATAGCTCCAAATTGATTTATTTCAAATCTAAGGTGGGGATGTGTCGAAACCCTCTCATAAAATAGAATTTAGACATGTTTAGGTTCCTATTTTAACCTAATCATTTAGATTAAGTTAAATAATTTTACTTTTACCGTGTCTTCTTTTGTTCTTATACTATAAGGTTAATAAACTTTCTATAAGAAGCCAAACAAACCCCAAGTTGTTTATTATATATATATATAACCTTATCTAAGTCATTTTTACGAACCTTAGATTTTTATGAATAAAATAACAATTACTAATATAATATTTGTTTTAAAAACTATTTTATGTCAATTTTGACACTATTTAGTAATTAATTTTTGTGAAAATTATAACAGAATGATTAGTTAGAAAAAAGTTAATTTAATCAATACTAACATGTCATATTAATCTAGAAAATTTGTGGAATTCATAAAAAGTGTGAAATTACATTTATTTTGGTGTTTATAACATCAATTATGTCAATATTTCATTAATAAGTTAATTACTGCATCATCTTTGTGTCATAAATAAATTATATTATTTAATGTCTAAAAATTACAAATAAAATACCAGTATGTAGTAAATCGTTTTATCTTTCTAATGAATATTTATAGACGAATTTATCTTATGTATAACCCCATGTTAAAAATTATTTAGTTATTAAACTTTGATTTTAACTATTTTAACCCTTCTTTAAATAAATTAATAATAAATGTCCTAATCTAATCCAAGTGGGCCTAAATGGTCATATTTTATTCCTAAGTTTGTTTTTGGTCGAATTACACTTGTCCAATATAATTAGGACATGTGTTAGGGTAATAATAATATCATTTTTACCCTTAATTACCCTATTTACTTTTAACCGTGGTAAAAAAAAGTAAAAACTTACTATTCACCAAAAAATTATTTTCATCTCATTGAACCAAATTTTACTTACTGAAATCAACCGTGTCTCTCGGATTTTTGAAATTCCACTCAAAGAAGCGGTAAAATTAAGTTTTATGAAAAATTCAGTTTTTTTAACTACCACTTAGTGGTTTCACTATTCATCAAAAATTGAAAGTTTTCAGAAAAATACCAAAATTTCACCCTAGGCTAATTTCGAAATTCCAAATCCAAAAATGAAGTCCATTTTAAAAAAAATTATAAAATTTCAAAAAGTGGTTATTACTATTCATAACGGCTAGTTTTAATAATATTTTAATAGCATATCATTGTTTAGTGAAACTCGGTATTGCGTACGACGCAAGCTATCGAGGAAGGTCACGATTTCGTGTAAAGCATGCCAAGCAAGTGTTTTGTAGAAAAAGATTCCTTTGATGATTTATATAACAAAAAAGTCACGGGTGTTACAATCTATGAGCATGTCTTATGAGCATTCCAACCATAACCATATAAACGTGGTAAAACATCACATTTGTCACATAAATGACTTATTTTAAAGTTAAAATTAATTTAATTTTCTTTATTTCTTTTTCTTGGGGGTTTCCCATGCATTTTTGGAGGAAAGGGTGAGTTTTCATGATTTGGGCCAAACCGTGAGCCCATTTCCAGATTTAAAAACCAATTTTTTTTTCTTTTTTAACTCTCTAATTTTTCAAAATTTTGCACCCATTACACATAAATAATGGCCTAAAATGACCTATTAACACCAAAATATTAATTTGGACCCTTTAAGAATCCATATATATGGTGGATTTGGGTTTTTAATTAAGGAATTGGGCCAGTCCAAAATCTCATTTCCAGTTTTATAAAAAAAATGTTTAGTTAATATATTATCCAATTTTTATGATTTTTCGGTGATTCCAAGTCTCACATAATCCCACTGAACCAAGGGGGTACCCCATTCTCTTTTTCTCCTCTTTGGAGCTCATATGCATCACAAATTAGGGAATAAATTCTTAGGCTTTCTCAAATCATCTAGATTTGAAGAGGTAACTTGTTTCCTTGATAACTCCTTCAATTTTTACTCTTTATACCCCATTTTAGTTCTCACATGACCATATCAACCTTATTAGAACCTCCCTTGAATTTTTGGTTGTTTATAAATTCATCTACTTGTGTATTTTGGGAGATTTCTTCAAGATCCCTCAAGTAAGTGGGTACCCTTCCTTCTTCATTCAATTTTCTTAGAGTTCCTTCCTTTTGCATGGGGTTTCTTACCTTATTCTTGTAGTTACTTATGTCCAGAAATTAGGGTTTCAAAACTATGGTTTTATCTTCGGTTTTTAGGTCTATTCTTCTAGTTTTATGCTTAATCTAAGTCTCGTGTGGTGCGGCGGTGGTGCGGTTGAATTTTCGCACAAATATTCAAGGGTTTTGATACTTGTGGTAGGAGATTACATGGGTAATCAATTCTAGATGAGTTAGATTTGATGAATTTATATTTCTATCACACTTATCCTTCATCATCCTTGCTATGAAATCTGGTTTATGTGACGTTTGTTAAGAAAATGATTTTTAGGTACCAATTTTGTGTTAAATTGGGTGTTTTACTTGCCTATTTTATGTTATTCCAAATGGGGTTGTTTTATAAATCTTGTAATAGGTTTTTAGAAATGTTTTGGGTGCTTAAAATTATGTTTTTATGAATATGGGTATGCACATTGTGTTCAAAGTGGGGTTTTTAAGGGATTTTGTGTGCAAAACATTGTTAAGTTTTCTGAAGTTATTTTATTGTAATCCTACAGGTTTTATTGAGTGGTGTAAGTGGTGAAAACTTGTGTAGCTACTGTTTTAAGTTTATTATGACCAAAACTGATGTTTTTATATGATAATGGCTTTTTTTATCATGGTATAATGGTTTGATCATGAAGGGGGAAGCCTGGGTATCTAGGAGGGCAGATATGTACTAGTACGCTAGTGATCCGGATGGTTTTTGTCCATGTTTCACTGAGAAAAATGGATAACTAAAACACTACAAAAACTATAATGATGATTATTGGGGACCACTAGGTTATGGGTATGTTCCCTACTGGTGGCTCATGCATGAGAATAAGTCTTTCTATGGTTAATTTACACCGAGGTATGAGGTACGTGGGGCCTGAGACTAAGTAGTGCCTAGGGGTGTTCCCAAGATTGGTGATCATTATCTCTTTTATAATTATCTTTGTCATATGGTGATTTTTTCTAGAAAATAAATTATCTTACATGTTTTACTTAGATTTGTTCACTCATGGAAAATTTCCTCTGAAATCTACTTACATTCAAAAGTTTCGGTTTTTAGAAATTATTTCCACCACTTATTGTTTATCAAAAATGTCATGATTTGTATTTGGTATAGTTTACTCTATGGAATATATTGGTGGTATTCTATTGGTCTTAGGCACACACTGAAATTTTACCCCTAGGGTGTAAGTAGACTCTGTCATGTTTGACACAGGTAAAGGCAAATCCATCGGTGACAGTGGTTCGGGTTGTTAGTCCCCGACCTTGGTGCGACGTTGTGGAGACGACTTGTGGGTGATGACCCCTTGTCGTGTCGAGTCCTTGGGGACGTTTTTCTGATATTTTTATGTCTATTTGTACCTCTTGTTATATGTTTGAACCTATTTATTCAGTTCTAGACTTTTTTTAATTCTTGTTTGGCATGAATTTTCAAATTCGTTTTATCGATCTTTTTTTATGTTTTATGTATCCATATTCGGGTAACTCATTCCCAAAATAAAAGATATAATACCCAGGCACTTGTTCAAGCCTGTGGGGATAGGTAACACACTTCGGTCCTTACCACGAGCTAGTTTTGGTGCAAGTTTTGATGGCGACCACATTCAGTTTGTGACAAAATGGTATCAGAGGAGGTTAACGTTTTTGGGTTGTATTATTATTTTGGGATGAGTCAAGATATAAAAGAGATAAGACTGTCGGGACACAAAGTTTGGGTAATGAGTAGGGTGCTTGGCCCAAACCTCTCTTGGTAGACCTCAATTCACCATGGGATATTGGAATTGTTCGTTTGACTTCACTTCCAGGTGAGACGTGTGGGCTACAGACTACAAATGGACATCGGGTGGGGGTGGGGTAGTTGTTTATTTAATCATTGTAATGTATTTGGATTGTTTATATTTCATGTCACTGAGGAGATTTTAAGAATTTTTGTACAGATTTTTTCTCTTGTGACTGTTTTCTTTTGTGGAAACATGCCTCCCTGGAAAGATCCCACGCACACCCGGGAGGAAGCCGAAGAGAGTTCTCCCTCACCATTTGATCAGAGGCTAGTAGAGGCTATCGTTTGGGATTTTTAAGAACTAGGACATGGACTGGCTCCTATTCCATCTCATGTTAGAGAAGATGAGACTGGTTCTAGGAAGTACAAGGCCTAGAAGTTCCAAAACAATAATCTGTTGTACCTCTCGTACCCCTCGTGGTTTAATTTTCATGATCACAATCACTCTCTTATTTATCTAATCTTGTTTTAAGTGTTTTTGGATGATAGGCATGATTTCAGGTTGCCAAGGAATTGTGCCAAGAAATCCAGAAGGCAAAAGTGGACTGATTTCAGTCCACCGGCCAACCGGTGGATGACCACCGGCCAGCCGGTGGAATCTTGACAGAAGGCATCCCCTCTGTCCAGACCACCGGCCAACCGGTGTCCCATCACCGGCCAGCCGGTGGAACCCAGACAGAAGGGACACCTACTGTCTCACCACCGGTCAACCGGTGGCCTCCTCATCGGCTAGCCGGTGGTGCCTGGCCAGAAGGCCTCTCCATTTTCCTAAGCACCGGCCAACCGGTGGCTTTGTACCGGTCAGCCGGTGGAGCCAGTCAAACTAGCCGTTGGGCTTTGACCAGCCTGCTCCCAACGGCTCCGAAGACTTTTCCAACGGCTCCGAAGACCCCGAACGGCCATATGAGGGTTCCCCCTCTATAAATAAAGGACTAGGAAGCCCCGGAACAGTAGTGGAACCATAACCAAGCCAACGGAAGCCAACGGAAGCCAACGGACACATTTTTCATCATTTGGCAAACCTCCGGCGGATTCCTTCAAGGAACCTCAATTTCTCCAACCCATTTCCACATCCAAGGAGCATCACCATAGAAGCTTGGGAGCGCTCTTCATAAACTCCAACCAATCCATTGGCGCCCAAGACTTCTCCACATTACGGTTTTTCTTGTTTTGTTATTTTGAGCATCAATTTGGGTTTGTGCCTACAAACCCTTCTTTCTCTCATCCTCTCTTTGTTTGGGTTTTCACACAACCTTCAAGGTGTGAAGAGGTTAGTCAAGCCTTCCCTTTTAAAAGGCTTGAGTCATAGGTGAGCTAGCCTTCACCTGTAAGAAGGCTAGTAGGTTCTTGCTCAACCATTAAAAGAAAGCTGTAATAGGTTCTAGACTACCATAAAGTCTAGTGGGTTTCTTGCTAAAACCATTAAAAAGAAAGTGGTAGTAAATCTCTCAACGGTTGAGTTGGGAGCGGAGACGTAAGCTTTGGTTTAATCCGAACTCCGTTATCAAGTTTTGTGTCTTGCCTCTTTTATTTCCGCTGCACTTTTTACTTTGATTTTAAATTGTTAATTATTTTTTAAAAGGCAATTCACCCCCCCTCTTCCCATGACTCTCCTCACCAACAATTGGTATCAGAGGTAGTGTTTGTGTAATACCTTAACCGGTTTCAAATTCAAGATCCATTGTGATGGCTTCATCTTCTTTCGCCCCCGAAGGTTATTCTGTGGGTCGTGCTCCATTCTTTGATGGAACCGAATATACCTATTGGAAAACCCGCATGACCACTTTTCTTAGAAGTATAGGTTATCCTATTTATAAAATTGCCATGCATGGTTATTCTCTTTCTTCTCCCGATGAATCCAAATGGACTCAAGACGATATTAAAAATTTCGAGCTTGATGGCAAAGCCATGAACGCTCTTCATTGCGGCCTTGATCGTAATGAATTCAATCGAGTTTCTACTTGCTCCTCCTCTTATGAAATTTGGAAACTTTTAGAAGTAACCCATGAGGGCACTAACAAAGTTAAGGATACTCGATTGGATATGTACCGTCAAGATTTTGAGTCTTTTACCATGCATCCATCTGAAAATATAACTGAAATGTTTACACGTTTTACTGATGTTTGCAATGGGAGAAAGTCCCTTGGTGATGATGTGTCTGTAGAAACGATGGTCAAGAAGATCCTTTGGATCTTACCAAGTTCATGGGCACCGAAAGTCACGGCAATTCAAGAAGCAAAAGACATCAAGAACATGACGGTCGAAGAGCTCATCGGATACCAAATGACCTACGAGATCACCATGAGGAGGCAAGCTGAAAAGGAAGACAAACTCATCAAAACTCCAAAGAACATCGCCTTCAAAGTTCAAAAAGAAGAAAGCTCCTCCTTCTCATCTTCTTCCTCTTCAAGCGGCGATTCAGAAATCGAGAACCTTTCCCGCAAGATGCACAAATTCATGAAGAAGAACAAAAAGAAGAAATCATGCAAGGCTCAACCCGATGAAAAATCTGAGCCCGAGGTAACATGTTACGGGTGTGGCAAGAAAGGCCATTACAAGCCCGATTGCCCACTCAACAAGAAAAAGGCCAAGCAAAAGGAAAAGAAAAAGGCATTCAAGGCCACATGGAGTGATAGCTCCACATCCTCCTCCTCCTCCTCCTCAATTGACAACGGTAAAAAATGCCTAATGGCATTTCATGAGGTATCCTCTTCCGACTCCTCATCCTCTAGTTCTTCAAATTCTTTTAATCATTTATCTTATGAGGATCTCCAACATGCTAGAGATCAATTGGAGGAAGGTTTTCACGAACTGTCTTCCAAATTTATTGCTTTAAAAAAGAATTTTAAAAAACTTTCTTCCGAAAAGGAACAACTTCTCAAAGAGAAGGAAGAGTTGTCCCCCAAGATCCAAAACCTTCCCGATGTCGATTCTATGGAATCAACAATCAAGGATTTAAGGGAATCCCTAGCTAAGTTCACCGAAGGTGAACATAACCTTTCTAAGCTCCTTGGTTCCCAATGAATATCTAGAACCACCCAAGGGCTTGGTTATTCCAAGCAAGCTTCCTCTTCCCATGCTCCTACTATTTTTGTAAGAGTGAGCTCCCAATATAAATTTTTCAACTATTGTAAAAAACCCGGGCACTTAATTTATGAGTGCGATTACAAAAATGCCCGGTATGGAAGGCCCAAAACCATTTCTTTTAATGATGAATTTAATAGGAGAAGACCCGCCACTAGACAAGTTTGGATTGAAAAATCCCTTTTAGCGAGTCTCTCCAGACCAAAATTTCTCTCGGTTCTAAAATCCTCTCCCTGGTGATTTGTTGTTTTTATTTAGGGGGAGTTAGGATCGTCTAAGCCTTTTTGCGTTTTTTAATTCAAAACTTTTAATTCAAAACTTTCAATTCAAAACTTTCAGTTTCAAAACATTCATTTCAAAACTTTCAATTCAAATTTCAAAAATTTCAATTGGTTTAAAATCTCTATCTTGTTTTTCAATACTTTCCCTCAATCAAGTTTTATGCCCCGTGCTATTTTGATAATCACAAAGGGGGAGAAATTCTTGGTTGATTGGGGGAGAAATCTTTCTCCCATGCTTTTCTTTACTTTTCAATTTATTTTTTAAAGCATCCCTTTCATTTCAGTCTTTTACATTGCTTGTTTTGGTGATTGTGATCATCAAAATAGGGGGAGATTGTTGTACATCTCGTACCCCTCATGGTTTAATTTTCATGATCACAATCACTCTCTTATTTATCTAATCTTGTTTTAAGTGTTTTTGGATGATAGGCATGATTTCAGGTTGCCAAGGAATTGGGCCAAGAAAGCCAGAAGGAAAAAGTGGACTGATTTCAGTCCACTGGCCAACCGGTGGATGACCACCGGCCAGCTGGTGGAATCTTGACAGAAGGCATCCCCTCTGTCCAGACCACCTGCCAACCGGTGTCCCATCACCGGCCAGCCGGTGGAACCCAGACAGAAGGGGCACCTACTGTCTCACCACCAGCCAACCGGTGGCCTACTCACCGGCTAGCCGGTGGTGCCTGGGCAGAAGGCCTCTCCATTTTCCTAAGCACCGGCCAACCGATGGCTTTGTACCGGTCAGCCGGTGGAGCCAGTCAAACTAGCCGTTGGGCTTTGAACAGCCCGCTCCCAACGGCTCCGAAGACTTTTCCAATGGCTCCGAAGACCCTGAACGGCCATATGAGGGTTCTCCCTCTATAAATAAAGGACTAGGAATCCCCGAAACAGTAGTGGAACCATAACCAAGCCAACGGAATCCAACGGACACATTTTTCATCATTTGGCAAACCTCCGGCGGATTCCTTCAAGGAACCTCAATTGCTCCAACCCATTTCCACATCCAAGGAACATCACCATAGAAGCTTGGGAGCGCTCTTCATCAACTCCAATCAATCCATTGGCGCCCAAGACTTCTCCACATTACGGTTTTTCTTGTTTTATTATTTTGAGCATCAATTTGGGTTTGTGCCTACAAACCCCTCTTTCTCTCATCCTCTCTTTGTTTGGGTTTTCACACCACCTTCAAGGTGTGAAGAGGTTAGTCAAGCCTTCCCTTTTAAAAGGCCTGAGTCATAGGTGAGATAGCATTCACCTGTAAGAAGGATATTGGGTTCTTGCTCAACCATTAAAAGCAAGCTGTAATAGGTTCTAGACTACCTTAAAGTCTAGTGAGTTTCTTGCTAAAACCATTAAAAAGAAAGCGGTAGTAAATCTCTCAACGGTTGAGTTGGGAGCGGAGACGTAAGCTTTGGTTTAAGCCGAACTCCGTTATCAAGTTTTGTGTCTTGCCTCTTTTCTTTCTGCTGCACTTTTTACTTTGATTTTAAATTGTTAATTATTTTTTAAAAGGCAATTCACCCCCCCCCCCTTCTTGCCATCACTCTCCGCCCAACATAATCCTCCTACCTTCTGAGGTTTTATAGAACCCAAGCAAGTAGAGGAATGTGTTGAAAAGATCGAGAGTATGTTTGAGTTCTTGGATACACCTCAGGAGATTAGGGTGAAGTGTGCCTCCTTTTTTTGGAGGGTCCCAGCTGAAGGTGATGGGAATCGGTACTTCCAACTAGTAAGAATGAGCATATGTGATGGGGAGATTTCAAGGTCGTTTTCAATGAACAGTACTACCCTGAGGTCTTGGCATATGTTAGGTATAGAGAGTTCATGGATGTTCAGGGGGACCTTTTTGTAATGGATTAATCCAACTGTTTTGTTGAGATGGTTTGGTATTCTTCTAAAACCGTCTCTAATGAGCAAGAAAAGGCCCATAGGTTTGAGAAAGGCTTACGACCAGAGATATACTCCCATGTTTTCTTATTTAAGATGAGGACCTATGTTGAGATGGTTGATCGGGCGTGAATGGTAGATATTGACCATAAAGGGATGGTTATTTTCTCTAGGAAAGTATCAGTAGTGGGTATTGGCAGCTCTTTATAGAATAAATGGAAGCGAGAGGAACATGTGAAGAAGGGAGGTGGTAGTTCAGACCACTATTCCAGGCAGTTTTCATTTGTGGCTTCTGATGCGAGATCGGTCATGTGCCACCAGTGAAGGAGACTGGGGAACATCCGACCAGTATGAACACTTCCTTCAAAGCCCCATTATCAATGTGGAGGTATGGGTCACGTGCAGCACTTTTTTGGGGTGGCATGTCCACTTCAGAGTGGGGCAGGATCAGTGGCTTCAAGTGGAGTGTCAGCACAGCCATAGCCATTGAGGACAATGGGGATCTTGATTTGGTGGTCGTTGTGGTAGGGTTGGGTCATCTTTTGGACATATTCAGTTTAGGGAACTTCCACATACTAGTGGTATTCCTTAGGTAGAGATCTGACGTCTCCATGTGGTGGATCCGGCATCGGTAGGATCAGAGGCGGGACCATCAACAGTTCGAGGTACCATTTTGATCGCATATTCTGTAGCTGCTACTCTTTTGGATACTTGTGCCTCTATTTCATTAATTTCTTCCCATTTTGTGGAAATGCTGAATTTTTCAACGTGGTTTTTTCTTTTGTGGTGGAGTTGGTGATGCCACTGGGAATGAAGGAGTAGGGTCTCAGGTGCCCATCGTGTGTGCTTTATGTGTTAGTGGTTGAGATGAAGTGGGACCTATTTGTTTATATATGGAACCGTTTAACATAATACATGGAATGTATTTGATATTACACTTCTAGGTGCACATCGATTGCTATAGATGGCGGGTCAGTTTCATGGCACTTGATAGGAGTCACCAGGTTTTTCATGGGGAATGGGATCCTCGGTCATGTCATGTAGGACCTCCACTCCCAAAGTTGGGATGTGTTGTTTTCTAGTTATCGTCGCTCGTGATAGAGTATTATGTTCATTCTCCTGATAGTGGACTACCTCATGTAGTTGATGATTTTCTGGAGGTAATTATAAATGATTTTTCAGGTTTTCTCCCGGAGTGGTATGTGGAGTTCTAGATTGATCTGGTGCCGGGAACATAGCTAATATCTCTTCCCTCATATCGCAGATCCCCCACCGAGCTGAGGGAATTAAAGATATATCTGGAGGACTCATAATCCAAAAAACTTATTTTCCTGAGCCTCTCTTCTTGGGTCACTTCTATGTTGTTCGTGGAAAAGTCTAATGGATCCCTCCGGTTGTGCATTGAATACCGGAAGCTGAATAAGGTAACAATCAAGAACAAATATCCTTTTCCCTAAATATATTCCTTGTTTGTGTAAGAACCTGGTTCTTACTTTTGAGGTACGGGCTTCTTATTTTCTCTTTTCCTTAAGTGTTTTTCAGAAAATAAAGAAAATTGGGGGAAAATCCAAAATTTTAGAAGTACATGTCATGTACTTTTCCACACACCGTGTACTTTTGGCCGTGTAGGATGAGTACACGGGGCGTGTGGCCATGTCGGCGATGAAGGGTGTAGAAACCAACTAAATGCCGTGTAGTGGTCCTTTACACGCCGTGTAGTCAGTCGGCAGGAGAATAGTAAGGTGATGGCCAGATGTGCGACCGAACACGCCATGTACTCAAGGAGACACGTCGTGTAGTCATCTCGGCAGATGAACAGTGCCATGCTGGCGGGAAACCGCCAGAGGAACAGTTAAAAAATGGAAAGTACGCACCGTGTACTTGGAAATACATGTCGTGTATGTTTTTTTTGATTAAAATGGGAAGTATCCTCCCCTGTTCAAAGGGAAGGCTTAAAACTGGAGGAAGGAGCGGGAGAGGAGGCCGAAACTTTGGAGATCCGCCGAGCGCACGTCGGGAATCCGTTTTCTGCACCGTCGATATCCCTTGGAACCGCACGGGTAAGCCCTCTCATCTCCTTGCCTACTTCTTGCCAATTCTTCCTATAAGGGATGTTATTTTCATTTAAGAGATTTTTATTTCACCTCAGATCTACCTCGTTCTAGGACGATTCGTGGAACGTCGTTGGATTATACTGATCAGGGGCGTTTAAGGTAATTGTCTTGGTGTTTATATTCCAACTGTTGTGTGTTTGTGTGTATTTTTTTTGTGCTACGAACCCATATTGGGGTGTCATGTGGCTGAGGCCTTGGAAATTTTAAATACTTATAATTGAATAGGTAATTAATTGTGATAATAAATTGCTGTTTGGGATCGTTGCTTGGATCCAGGACCACCCCAGGGGTGCGTTCCTCTGTTTAGCCGTTTGTCCAGGATACCCGAGGGTATGCCTTTAAAGTAATGATTGTAGAATTTCCTTGAGAGAAATTGCTTTTGTACTGCTTGTTTACATGTTGGGCATGGCCTGGTTACCTGTATAGCCTGAGGGCAGTGTTGTGATTAGCCTGTGGGCACTGTACTATTTAGCATGTGGGCAACTTCTTCCATGCCTGTGGGAAATAGAATCTGTGCCTGAGGGAAAAACTTTGTATGCATGAGGGAAATATCTGTATGCATGTGGGAAAATACCCACGGGTTACGTTTCTGATTACCTGAGGGTAAGGGTTGGTGTGTCTGAGGACACTGACTGTTTACATAGAAATTCACCGTGGTGGTTTCGGGATAATGAATGATTAAATGAATAATAAAATGGCAATATAACTGGTAAGTTAGTTACTTTTGAGTAATTCTTAGTTTATTGCATTTAATTTTGCACACTATTGTTGCATGTTTACACACAGTTGGGCATGGGCCTTTGGTGGGTGCCTACTAGGATTTATTTCCCACACCCTGTTTGGGTCATTCCTTTCGGACCAAACAGATTACATTTCTGTAGGTGTGGATAAGGGAAAGGGTCCTTATACAGGTACTTGATTGCTGCTGAGGAGTAGGGGAGCATGGGACTGGGCTTAGGCTCGCGATGCTACCGGCAGTTTTATTTTGTTTTGATGTACTCTGTATTGTATTGGACTTCTTTATAACATGTTCTAGCTGTTTTATTAGAACTTGAGTCATGTTTCATCATCCTTATATATATATGTATGTTGGTTGTTTTATTGTAGTTGTTTATTTTAAATGTGCATGGTTTACTATTTTCGCTGTTGTTGTATGCTTTTTATTTTATTCTGTTGTGCTACACTTTGACAATTGAGGGCATAATTTCCCCACTATCAGACATGGACCCTCGCTGCTAGTCGGTAGCCTCTGGCGTTTGTGGAAATGCGCTTGAGGTCACATGGCGAACCGGGTTCGGGGAACCCGTTGAGTGGCACCCGGATCCAGAACGTTAAAGAGTGGTATTAGAGGAGTTCTTTTCTTTGACTTACAATTTGGAGCCTTAGTCAGGGATAGGATGGAAATGGTAGTTGGTAATAAACCGTTCCCGGATATAGCTAACCCGTATACAGGGAAAATCCAGTCTTCCTCGTATTTTGCAATTCTTTTGATTTTGATAATTTTACAATTGATTTGATTTCACCGTTGGGTGACGCACTTGTGATTGTGCTGTTTATATTTTTTCCATGGGTTCTATTTAGTTGTAACCCGATGAGATGAGGGTATTCCATCTCATGCATCATTTATTCACATGCTAGAATCACATGCCATTCATAGTTTCCATGCCATGTAGGTGCATTAGGGATTCCATGATGTTGTGATAGTTGTTGTGCTAGAAAAGCATGTTGTTGTGATAGTAGCTTGATAAAAACCTGCTATGTGATAGGGTATTGTTGTACGAGTCTGTTGAAATAATGGATGCCAAAATTTAGTTTTTGGGGAGTATGCGCCATCATTGACCAGAATTTGGTGGATCATTAGCTGTTTATTTTGTTATAACACAGATGAGATGTCAAACTTTGATTCGTGGGGAGTATGGGCCCTCACGGGTCGGAATTTGACACTTAGGTGTTGCTTTCAGTATGTTCTGGGTTCTGGGGAAGTTTATGAGGCATACTGTCCAGAAACCTAGTATACACGCCTTGTAGTACCTTAAACATGCCGTGTATGTCCTTCTGTTTGGGAAGAAAAGAAAACTTTTTGAGTACACGCCCTGTACCCTGAGTACACGCCATGTAGTCTCTTCCCATGTCACAAACCGTGTGGGCAGTGACACGGGGAAGGGAAGAACATGGGGAGAACACACCATGTAGCTTCTGTACATGCCGTGTAGTGTTGACCCGGAGTCCGGCCGTGTAACTAACAAACACGGGTCGGTGGGATCTTTTCTTGAACGCGCCGTGTCAATGAAGAACAAACCGTGTAGTCTGAACTGGGGACCCGACCATGTAACTAACAACACGGGTCGGTGTACTCCCTTCGTGTACACGCCGTGTAGTGTGAGTCGTGTGTCCGGTTGTGTAACTAACAACACAAATCGGCGAAGCTCGTCTATTACACATTGTGTACCTGTGGGACACGCCGTGTAGTCTTGACCGGTGACATACCATGCAGACTTAGCCGTGTGACTGGGAAATGGGGTGGCGTACACACCGTGTGCGGGTGTAACACGCCGTGTATTGTCAAGCCGAGTAATCGGTCGTGTCACAAATGACACGGGAAATTAGAAATTACACCATACACACCGTGTATATGATATACGCACTGTGTAGTTTTGTTCAATGGGATCTGTATGGCTTAGTTGTGTAGAAGGACCTGGGCAGGGGAAGAGAAGTCAGGTACACATCGTGTAGTCATTATACACGTCGTTTAGTCTTGTTTCGCAAATTTTGAATGCCTTCTTCCTCTTGTTCCCTTTTTGGTTTCTTTATTTTTGGTCGTTGATAATCTTGAATTTAAGGCATGTTTTGACCTTGTAGTGTCATACCGCCTAGACGTTCATGAATTGTTCGACAAGAGAGCAACATGATTATACTCTAGAGATGGTGGGCCATGGGCTACCAGTGGACCCTCTAGCAGAGCCAGATGCGGCACCAGCTGTTATACCAGAGACAGGAACGGAGGCGCAGTTATGTGAAGGCTTTATGCGGTTCATGCATACCTTTTAGAGAGCACCGTCGGCTGCCACATCTATGGCTGAGCTGACACATAACTTCTAGCAGAAGCATCCGCCAACGTTCTCAGGGGATGGCGGACCACAGGCTATGGAGTCTTGGCTAGGATTGATGCAGGCTATTTTCGAGCATCTTGAGACACCTCCAGGGCGGAGGGTCAAGCTCGCGACATATATGTTGCGTGATTCCGCTAAGAGGTGGTGGGATGTTACCACCCAGACAGAGCATCACAGAGACATGGTGTGGGAAGATTTTTAGATAGTATTTTGTGACTTCTTCTTCACAGATATTCTGAGGGAAGATAAATCTTGAGAGTTCATGAATCTGCAGTAGGGTGCTATGTCAGTTATGGATTATTCTGCTCATTTCACTGAGCTTCAGTGTTTTGCACCCGTTCTGGTGGGTGATGAGACGTTGAGGGCCAGGCGCTTTGAGGATGGTCTCCAATATGACATCCGAGCACTGGTGAATGTTTTCAGGTTGCCTTAAGTACACGCTATTGTGAATCAGGTGCTGATTATAGAGAGGAACTTGTGGGAAGCTAGTGGTGTGGGATAGGGCAGTTCAACACCAGTTTCTGGTACTACTTCTACTGGTAAAAGGAAGATATAGATGGATTTCTCTCAGGGTGACAGTACCATCCAGAAGAATGCTTCAGGTGGCCAGGTCATGTGCTACCAATGTGGTAGAGAGGGGCACAAGAGGCCACAGTACCCACGAGACCCGGTGGAGTGCCGAGTTTGCGACAAGATGGGTCGTCTGCAATGCTTCTGTAGGGCGTTTCCACCAGTGGCTAGTGAGAGGGGTTCTATGTATACTCCGCGTGCGGGAGAAGGACCAGTGGCTTCTTACCAGTCAGGGAACTGGAATACGTCAGGGCGTGCAGGCGGAGATGGTGGTCGTGGCCGTGGTAGCCAAACATCAGGATCTCAGAGGCAGTAGGGCAGGACAGCTCAGGGTAGCCAGGCTGTGTTGCAGGGCCACAACATTGGGAAAGAATACGCAGTGCAACAGACCCATCATGAGTAGGATCTCGTACCTTCTATTGTCATAGGCACTATTCTAGCAGCTTCTGTCTTATCTTCAGTACTTTTCGATATGGGTGCTACATATAGTTTCATATGTGTACCCTTTGTGGAGAGCTTTGGGCTCTGTGTTTCTTCTTTTTCTAATGTTATGACGCTAGAAACTCCATTGGGAATGAGAATGTCATGTGTGCACCAGTGCAAGGAGTGCCCCCTTGAGGTTGGTGGGTGTCACTTTCTTTGGTACCTCTATGTCTTAGAGATGACAGCTTATGACGTCATTATTAGGATGGACTGGTTGGTTCCCTTTCGAGCCTTTGTAGACCGATATCATCACAGGGTGTGTTTCACGTCACCAGAGGGTGGAGAGTTTCTATACAAAGGTGATTGGGATTTCCAGGTGAGTCGACCTGGACCAGAGCATCATGGGCGAGGTGGAGTCATAGCCCAGATTGCAAGTTTATATCTGGATGATCAGGGGACTTGTGAGACAGATTTCCCTCCAGTGGTTGATCATTTCAGGGATGTCTTCCGGGACGACTTTTCAGGTTTACCTTCGGAGTGAGAGGTGGATTTATCTATTGATCTTGTGCCAGGGGCAGCACCAGTGTCCATCCCCCCTTACAGGATGGCTACACCAGAGTTGTAGGAGCTCAAGAGGTAGTTAGAGTATTTATAGGAAAAGGGTTTCATCCGACCTAGTAATTCTCCTTGGGGTTCTCTGGTCCTCTTTTCAAAGAAGGCAGATGGTACCCTCAGACTCTGCATGGATTATCGAAAGCTAAACCAGTTGATGGTTAAGAACCGATATCCCTTACCAAGGATTAATGATCTTTTTTATCAACTTCGAGGAGCACGAGTGTTATCAAATATTTACATGAGATCTGGATATCATCAGCTACGCGTGAGACCATCGGATATACCGCTTAAAGCTTTTCGGAGCAGATATATCATGTATGAGTACTTGGTTATACCCTTCGGACTCACGAATTCGCCAACAGTTTTCATGGCTCTGATGAATCGTGTGTTCTATCCTTATCCAGATTATTTTGTGGTAGTATTCATGGATGACATATTCGTGTACTCTCACACTCGACACGACCATGCAACCCATCTTGAGATCGTATTGAGTACACTGAGAGAGCATCAACTATATGCTAAGCTCTCAAAGTGCCACTTTTGGATGGACCAGATTCACTTCCTGGGTCATATCATCTCAGAGGCAGGAGTTGCAATGGACCCAAAGAAGGATAGAGCAGTAGTTTCCTGGGAGAATCCTAAGAACATGTTTGAGATACAAAATTTCTTAGGGCTGGCTGGTTACTACAGACGCTTCATACAGGACTTATCCCGCTTAGCAGCGTCGTTGATGGGTTTGACTAAGAAGGGTGTGAAGTTAGATTGGATGGAAGCTTACGAGACAACCTTTCAGGACCTAAAAGGAAGGTTGAAATTCGCACCAGTCCTGATACTTCCAGAGAAAGGGATGAGCTACACAATTTACTGTGATGCATTAGGTATTAGGCTGGGAGTAGTGTTAAGGCAGGGCGATCGAGTTGTTGTGTACAGGTCTCGGCAGTAGAGACCACATGAGATGAATTACCCGACGCATGATCTCGAGTTGGCTGTAGTTGTGCATGCGTTGCGTTGTTTGAGACATTATCTATTGGGAGAACGTTTTGTGGTTTTCACCGACCACAAAAGTCTCAAATATATCTTTACTCAGTGTTACTTGAATCTGAGGCAGCGAAGGTGGGTCGAATACCTACAGTCCTTTGATTTTGAGCTTACCTATACACCTGGTAAAGGTAATGCAGTAGCTGATGCACTGAGCAGGAAGACTCAGATACAGGCTGTGAAGGAGGCCAGTGGTCAGTGGAATCTTATGGCTTTGTTCTCTAAGATGCATTTGGAGGTGCACGACAATTAGGGTCAGACTTATCATTCATCTTTAGCTGTGACTTCTACCCTCCTGGATAGAGTGAGGATGAGACAGCTATTTGATCCAGAAGGCCTAGTTCTACGGGAATTGGTGGCAAGTGAGGACCCTCCTCCTGGTTGGACGATAGGCAATGATGAAGTTCTGCATTTCCATGGACGAGTATGGGTTCCATGGGATATATGCGAGGAGCTGATGTGGGAGTTTCATGCTTCATCTTGGGTAGTTCATCCTGGGGTTACAAAGATGTACCGTGACTTGAGACGTTAGTACTGGTGGCCGGGTATGAAGAGAGATATAGCTGGTTTTTTTATGAGGTGTTCCACCTGTCAGCAGGTGAAGGCAGAGCATCAGAGGCCAGCTGGACTGTTACATCAGTTACCCATCCCAGAGTGGAAATGAGATGATGTCGTGATGGATTTCATAACTAGGTTTCCAAGTTCACCTTGAGGCAATGATGTCGTGTGGGTTGTGGTGGACAGACTCACGAAGGTAGATCACTTTTTGCCGATAAAGGAGACCTTCGGTGTTGATGAGCTCAGAAAGGTGTATATCTGAGATGTCATACCTCTTCATGGGGTTCCTCGTTCTATCATTTCAGATAGGGACGCCCATTTTACATCTCGTTTTTGGCAGGGTTTTCAGAGGGCACTGGGTACATAGGTGCTTTTGAGTACAGCTTATCACCCTCATACCGATGGCCAGTCAGAGCGTACGATACAGGTGCTAGAGGAAATGCTATGTGCATGCGTCTTGGACTTTGGGGGCTCTTGAGAGAAGCAGATACCCCTTGTCGAGTTTTCCTACAATAACAGTTTCCATTCAACTATTGATATGAAACCTTACAAGGCTTTATATGGTAAGCCATGCCAATCACCCTTGTGTTGGTTAGAGGCAGGTGAGGCAGCTTTACTAGGACCACGTCTCATGCAGGAGACTTCTGAGCAGGTCTAGTTGATTCAGAAGCTGATGGCTACCACTTAGTCTTGTCAGAAATCTTATGTTGATCGCCGCAGACGACCTTTGGAGTTCATGGTCAGGGATCAGGTTTTCTTTTGTGTTTCACCGAGGTTGGGACACAGGCAGATCAGGAGACAGGGTAAACTTTCACCGAGTACGTGGGGCCATTTGAGATTATGGAGAGAGTCGGGCCAGTTGCCTATCGGTTGCAGTTACTTCAGAGGTATCGGGCCATGCACGACGTCTTCCATGTATCTCAGTTGCACCACTATCATTCAGACATGTCTCATGTCCTTCAGCCCGAGGAGGTTGATCTCCAGATAGATGCATCCTTTGAGGAGCATCTGATTCGTATCTTTGATAGGAGCATGGAGGTTCTCTGAGGCTAGTCAGTTCCTCTCGTACGGGTGCTATGGAAGCATGGCCGAGTGCAGAACAAAACCAGGGAGCGAGGCTTGGATCAAGGACCACCCCGGGGGTGCGTTCCTCTATTTAGCCGTTTGGCCAGGATACCCGAGGGTATGCCTTTAAAGTAATGATTGTAGAATTTCCTTGAGAGTAATTTCTAGTGTAAGACTTGTTTACATGTTGGGAATGGCCTGGTTACCTATATAGCATGAGGGAAGTGTTGTGATTAGCCTGTGGACACTGTACTATTTAGCCTGTGGGAAACTTCTTCTGTGTTTGTGGGAAATAGACTCTATGCCTGAGGGAGACACTGTAACAACCCATTATTTTATGATAAGTATTCTTTTTAATTTATTTGATGTCATGTGTTTTATTCTATAACAATATTATCTTGTGCTATACGCAACACTGTATTAGCTTGCATTATACGCAACACTATTCTTAGATTGTGTTACACACAATTTCAAGTTCGTTTGATAATAGTCATTCTACACAACATTGAGTGTATATATATATTCAATGTATAAATGAAAGATGGTTGGATTATATTATAACGAAACAAAAAAAGAGTCTTTCACAACACGCAACCCTGACTTGGCTTGCATTACATGCAATCGCGACGTTCCTCGATAGCGTGTGTTGTACGCAATACCAGGTTTCACTAAACGACAATATATTGTTATAATATTCTTATGGACTAGCCTTTATGAATATTATAAACTACATTTTGAATTTTATAACATTATTATTCATATTAAAAATTTTATAAAACATTTTATGTGAACAAAATAAATTTTTCGGGTAAAATAAGTATTTTTCAAAAAATGCAGTTTTGCCGCCTTTTGTTGGCGCACCCACATTAAATCCAGTTTTTGACATGTTTATAAGTTCAATTTTACAAAATAAACTTCTTATTTTGAATCAGGATATAAAAATTTACATTGAATAAAGTTTTGATATTTTTCTGATAACTTTCATATTTTAATGAATAGTAAAAACATGTTATATTTTAATTAAAAACAACTTTTTTCATCGTAATAATTTACATGGTTAAATTATAATATTGAATGACTTTAAAGTATAAATAGAATATATTTTTACCATTTAATTTATTTTATGTCATTAGCATTGATTTTACCTTGAATTCGTAGGTTAAATCAATTCAATCTTTTGCAATGTTTTAAACAAAAAACCGTTTTCTTTCGACAATGGGATTAATTTTAATTTAATTTCTGAAACTTTTGTTTATTGAATTTGGAAAAATAGATTCCATATTAGGAATCAGTGGGTCCAAATTATGTTAATAAGCTACTTTTTATTTTTTGGCATTATGAATAGTAACTACGGTAAATTTTGTTTACTATAGTTAAAGGTAAATCGGGTAATTAAGGGTAAATATAAGATTATA
The DNA here is from genome assembly GCA_963277665.1 of Viscum album. NCBI lineage: Eukaryota > Viridiplantae > Streptophyta > Magnoliopsida > Santalales > Viscaceae > Viscum > Viscum album. The sequence continues at coordinate 1,481,086,359 of OY728136.1, forward strand.
AAATTATCCTAACACCTTCCAAAATTCAATTTGATGACTAAAAGTTGACCCATATCACCTAAGGGTCGGAATAGATTCATTTTATGGACTTTTTTCCTTGAAAATAATTTAATTATTATTAAAACCAAAGAAAGTGACAATATGTCACTCTCTTAAATATTATAAGTATATTAATTTTAATTTAGTGATAAAATTAATTAAAATTCGAACATTAATAGTCTCAAAAAATATAATAAATTATCTATATCATATTGATTTATTTATAATTTTTATGGATTAAAATATTATCATTAAAGGTGACATAATAGTGATGTTGAAATTATTTTATTAAGAGAAATATCAAATAAATGGTATTAAAAATATTAAAATAAATACTATATGAACTATTTAATTTGATCCACAATTTTTTTAGACAAATATGACATGTTATGAATATATTAAATCTTTTAGTTTGAACATATTTTTTTTTTATTGTTTATTTAAATTCAAATAAATGAATAGTGTCCAAATTGACACTATTGTTATTTTATAAAAATAACATATTATAAAATTGTTTAAAAATCACAAAAATATTTAAAAATTATAAATTTATATTTATATGGTCTAAAATGTTATAAATTATCCAATTATGGACAATTAATAATAAATAAGTAATTTTTTGTAATAATTTAAAATTTAGAATGTTATTACCACAAATAAAATTAAATTGATTAAATAAGGATAAATCAAGTTGATAATGTTTAAAATAAATTATTAACATGTCTAAATTTTATTGGTTGATTATATTACAACCCTATATCATATAAGCTTCTGATTTGAGTCATTTTGGAAGTTTTTAACTGTGGTTGGGATTTAATATAAATTAATATTTTCTTATATTTCCAAAGGTTCCCCTCTCCTCCCTTATAAAAGGGCATCTCCTCCCTATTCTCCTCACACAATTTTGAGCCATTAAGCTCGGCCAAACCCTGCCCATTTCCCTTATCAACTTCCCTAGAAACGTAATAGAGGTTCTAGTCTTCTTCAAACACCAATTTTAGTACCCTAAGATGAGTTTTCAAAGAGGTGTGTCAAGAAGAAGTAATATCCGTTACCGATTCTTTCAATTTTCTTTCTTCTCAAATTCTTCTTCTTTAGTTGTTTAATTATATTGTAATAACATCAGTATCAATAATATACTAATATGTTATTATAAATATGAATCAACCCCATTTCACCTTCTATCCATCCTACGGAAAATGAAATCATCGCGCGTCCGTACGTACGGAATACCGTCTCCACGCCGTGGTGTAATCTGTTTTTCCACCAACACCTTACGTGGATGGGTATAATGGTGTAAAGAATAAATATATATGGTTATTATAACATCATACTGATTCTGATATATTATACCATCCAATCCAATTCTATTCAATAATTACGGGAACGATATCATCGCTTGTGCGTACGTACGGATTACCGTCTCCACGACGCGATGAGATTCATTCTCCATGTTAACCATACATGAATGATTATAAAGTTTATATAATGAATAATAATGAAATATATGACATAATAATTCTACTGTATTTATGTATATATATATTTATGTCATCTATTTAGTTCCATTCAATTCAATAAGGAAACGAAAACAGCGTTCATGCGTACGTACGACCTACCGTCTCCATGAACGGTGTATTTCATTCCTTTTATCGATCTATAATATATATGTATATGATGAATATATATTATATATAAATCATGTTTTACATTCTGGAATTATGTAAATCATGATATAAGTAATAATATCAAGAACCACAAGTCGAAACACATACGATAAATGAAATAATTTTACCCAAAACGCTGCTTTAACATGGAATTTACAATAGAACGGGTACTATAAAGTCATAATTGAAACATATATGATATCATAAAAATGAATATGATTATGTAATAAGTAAATGACATTATTTAAATCATTATACAGGTGGTTCGGATCCATACGAACTATATTGGACCTTAGGTAAGGGATAACTTTTCCAATCTCGTTCTTATCCGAGATTGTATATTCGTAAGTATTTACTAGGGTTATTGTTCTCATCCATGTCCATATTTCCTAAAAATGGTTTCATTTATGTGTAATTTCCTTTTTACCCATTTTTGACTTTTACTACATGGTATGTATGGAATATTTCTTTTAATATGTACTTTTTGACTTTTCTGGCAAAAGTACGAGAAGAATGTTTTTTTAACTTATACGGCACGAACGGATTTTTACGGTTTTATAAAGAGTTATTTTCATGAATATTACTCCAAAATATTTCATGACTATTTTCAACAAAATCCTTTTCTTTTAAAATTTCAGGACATTTCGGGAAAAGAAAATTATTTTGAAGAAGAAAGGATATTTTCCTCAAGAATTCATTTCAAGTGTTTTATCAAAACCATTTTTCATCTAAGATGACATTATTTCATATGTGTATGTTTCAAGTATCATCTATCTATGATTTAAATGGTTTCACTTTTCTTATTATGAAATGATATCCATTTCTTTTATATGTATTATGTGATGATGGGATGATGTTTATGAAACCCATTTTATTCATTGGGTTATTATGAATAATGTATGTTTATTCTGTGGAACATTTAAGAATGATTTCATTATGAGATGGGTGGGACCTATATCTCCCTCCAATGAATTGGGTAAATATTTATATCTCATGAGATAGACATGGATGGAATGGTAAGTTAATCTGGTTCAATGTTACAGGACCGAAACGAGGAGTGAACTCGATTCAGAAAGGGACTTTGTCCACTAAGATGGTCTTGGCAGCAATGTCTTGGCTACTATAGAAATCATAACATGTGTTGCATGGTTTCCACAATTACATGTTTTATTCCAATTATATTTTATCCTGGTTGATGTTCCATTATGATATATGCCTTACGTACTTCCACGATTTATGTCTTTGCTCAATATTTTGATGTTTAAATTTCATGTTCAAGTTTTTGCTTTCAAATGTTTATGGATTGTTTTATGTTCTCTATGTTTGCCCTTACTGAGCATTTGAGCTCACCCTTTTTATGTTTTATTTTACCCATGAAATAAAGAAAGGTTTTAGGTAAGGAAATAAAAAGGGGAATATCTTTATGGGAGATTTTGAAGATCTTTCGCCACGATTAGAAGATTATATTCTGAGTTTTCAAAGACACTAAACTATTACGATCCTTGTGTGTCTGTTTTTGTTATGTATTATGTATTCCGCAAAAGTAATGTAATGTCCATGTACGTCAAGCTTTGGGTCTCTACAGTTGGTATCAGAGGAAAGTTTTAGTCAACCTTTGGAAACTAGGATGCAAGAACTTTAGTGAGATCCCTAGAGATATTTCTAAGGTATTTCTAGAGATGTCCCTAAGGTTAAGTATAAGTATAGGTTATAATCCTAGAATTACGGTAATGATATTTGATTTAAAAATAAGATGTTAGATATTGAAGGTACTCCCCCTTTATTATGTTTTTTCCCTAGCATGATTTTTATCTCTCACACTATTCTTTTTGGGTTTTAGACGATGGCTGGAACCCGAAAGAACCATGTTGATCAATGTAATGGACAATGAAATGATTGTCCTCCGGAACAAAACAATGTTATGGGAGATGGAGTTCAAAATCTTGTTGTTATACTTACACAAGCTATGAATCACTCTGGACTTCCAAATGAGCAGATAATGGAACAATATTCTATTGAGTCCTTCATGAGGCAACGTCCACCTTATTTCAGTGGGTCTTCTGATCAACTTGTTTCTGAACAATGGATCAGTACCACTGAAAAGATATTTTCAGTTCTTCAATGTTCTAAACATGATAAAGTCATCTTAGCAGTATATCGTTTGGAAGGTGAAGCTGATCAATGGTGGAATCTTATCAAAAATACGAGTGCAAGAGATTAAATTGAGTCTATGAATCTGTTGGTATATACGAAGCGAATTTTACAAGTCTTGCAAGGTATGCTTCTGGATTTATCATCCAAACTAAAAGTAAAGTTGATCGATTCTTTAGTGGCTTAAAACCAAGTCTTCGAAGGGAATTAGCTATAAGAGACTTCAGTAGCTATGAAGAAATTGTGCGTTGTGCTATCAAGGTAGAAATGGAAGTTGGTGTTACATATCCATCTCATGGTTTTGACAAGAAAAGAAAGATGGAGTTCAAGGAGAAATCTCAGAATAATGGTGAAAAGAAGATGAATGTTTCCTTATGCTCAAAGTGTGGAAAGAAGCACGGTGGAGATTGTCTTAAAGGGACTAGAAAATGTTTTAAGTGTGGAAAAGAAGGTCATCGAGTAGCTGAGTGTCGAAGTAATAGAAAAAGGGTTACTAATGATAAAGAAAAGACTACAGAGAACGCACCACCAACACTTCAATGCTTCAAGTGCAATGAAATGGGGCATTATGCTAATCAATGCCCTAATCCAAGGGTTAATGATGATCGACATGAGAAACCACTTAAGGAAAAGGGCAAAGGGAAGTCACATGCGATCACTATTGGCGATGTTGAATATGAAAATGATGTGGTGGAATGATTAAGTGTTTATGTAATGGGATTCCAAAATAATGTTGTATATAGTATCGTGGAATATTGGAATATTTATGTATTGGTCTATTGTGGTTTTCAATAATTTTATGGTACCGGTAACCATGGAAAGTGATTGAGATATTTTTGGAAAGAAGATGATATGCACATAATAAAGGGATAAGGATAAAATGAAATATTTGACAGTATTCATGAGCTCGTGACTGATATAAGTAAATAGTTATATCATGGTTTGAGTATATAGAATTTTGGGGTTTTGGTATGTGGAAAGAGTTAACTTTTGACAGCACTCATGTTTTCACTAAGGTTCAATGGGTATTCATTTTTCAAGATAATAAATGATTAAGTTATCCACATGTTTGTAATTTGACCAACAAGATATATCGTATGATATATGGGGGATAAATGATGGTATTCACATGCTCAGCAGATGACATTTCTAGTAATTGTTTTCTTTATACTATGAGCTTGGATAGAAGTATTTTAGATATGCCTAAAGATTGGAATGAATTATGTTGGACATAAGTTAGTATTGTTTAAGGCTATAACTTTTTTTCGATATTATTTGTAGAATGTTATAATAGTGTAGTTTTAGAAAAAGGAAAACCTGCAGGACGGGCGACAACCCATTGCGTCGGACAAGGCTATGGGAATCGAACCCACAACTGAAGTGTGATAGGACTTTATCGCCTACCACTGACCTATAGGAAGTCCTTGGTTAGTGGAAACTAGTTTTATTTTATTAATCGGTATGATAAATAAAGTATAAGTCCATTTTTGGAACCATATACGATTAATCTCACCATAATATGGACTTATAACGTTTTCTAACCTTTTGTTTAAAACAGATGGAATGACCCATCATTCTATCACATGATCTGCTAACACATCATGAATAACAAATTCAACTTCATTTATTTAAGAGATGAAGTGGAAATTTTTCAATTCGCGAACAACAGTGATATTGTACCAAAATCATGTAAGTATTTCTTCTAATTCATCAACTTTAGGGAAATTATCTTGAAAACCAAAAATGTTGTCCTAGTTCCCTTATATCCGATGAATCAGATGGTACCTTAGATCATCACAAATCTATGGATTTTTTATTTTTGGATTTTTTATAGCCATGTTCTCTACCACCCTCCATCGGAACATGATGGTTAGATTTCTGTTCCATATCCATATTTTCACCTATGTTCTCCTATGTGGAAACCCAGTGATTAGTTAATTTGGGTAACTGCTACGTTTCATACATTAGTTTTTAAAGTTAAGTTTTGGTATTTCATTTTACGATGTGGATTTCAATTAAAGAAACTTTCAAGTAGAAACCCATGTATAACCCCGATGAATTTCGAGGGAAAAATTCATTTTAAGGGGGGTAGAATGTAACAACCCGATATTTTATGATAAGTATTATTTTTAATTTATTTGATTTCATGTGTTTTATGCTACAACAAGATTATCTTGTGCTATATGCAACACTGTATTAGCTTTCAGTATACGCAACACTATTCTTAGATTGTGTTACACGCAATTTCAAGTTCATTTGATAATAGTCATTCTACGCAACATTGAGTGTATATATGTATATATTCAATGTATAAATGAAAAATGGTTGGATTCTATTATAAAAAAACAAAAAAGGAGTCTTGAACATCACGCAACCCTGACTTGGCTTGCATTACACGCAATCGCGACCTTCCTCGATAGAGTGTGTTGTACGCAATACCAGGTTTCACTAAACGACGACATATTGTTATAATATTATTGTGGACTAGCCTTTATGAATAGTATAAACTACATTTTGAATTTTATAACATTATTATTCATCTTATAAATTTTATAAAACATTTTATGTGAACAAAATAAATTTTTCGGGTAAAATAAGTATTTTTCAAAAAATGCAGTTTTGCCGCCTTTTGATGGCGCACCCACATTAAATCCAGTTTTTGACATGTTTATAAGTTCAATTTTCCAAAATAAACTTCTTATTTTGAATCAGGATATAAAAATTTACATTGGATAAAGTTTTTATATTTTTCTGATAACTTTCATATTTTAATGAATAGTAAAAACACGTTATATTTTAATTAAAAACATCTTTTTTCATCGTAATAATTTACATGGTTAAATTACAATATTGAATGGTTTTAAAGTATAAATAGAATATTTTTTTACCATTTAATATAATGTATGTCATTAGCATTGATTTTACCTTGAATTCGTAGGTTAAATCAATTCAATCTTTCGCAATGTTTTAAACAAAAACCCGTTTTCTTTCGACAACAGGATTAATTTTAATTTAATTTCTGAAACTATTGTGTATTTAATTTGGAAAAATGGATTCCATATTTGAAATCAGTTGGTCCAAATTATGTTAATAAGCTACTTTTTATTTTTGGGCATTATGAATAGTAACTACGGTAAATTTTATTTTCCATAGTTAAAGGAAAATCGGGTAATTAAGGGTAAATATAAGATTATAAAATTACCCTAACACCTTCAAAAATTCTATTGGATGACTAAAAGTTGACCCATATCACCTAAGGGTCGGAATAGATTCATTTTATGGACTTATTTCCTTGAAAATAATTTAATTATTATTAAAACCAAAGAAAGTGACAACATGTCACTCTCTTAAATATTATAAGTATATTAATTTTAATTTAGTGATAAACTTCATGAAACTTCGAACATGAATAGTATCGAGAAATATAATAAAATTATCTACATCATATTAATTTATTTATAATTTTTAGGGATTAAATAATTATCATTAAAGGTGACATAATAGTGATGTTGAAATTATTTTATTAAGAGAAATATCAAATAAATGGTTTTAAAAATATTAAAATAAATATTATATAAACTATTTAATGTGATCCACTAATTTTATAGATAAATATGACATGTTATTAATCTAGTAAAACTTTTAGTTCGAACATATATTCTGTTTATTGTTTATTTAAATTCAAATAAATGAATAGTGTCCAAATTGACACTATTGTTATTTTATAAAAATAACATATTATAAAATTGTTTAAAAATCACAAAAATATTTATAAATTATAAATTTAAATTTATATGGTCTAAAATGTTATAAAGTATCCAATTATGGACAATTCACAACAAATAAGTAATTATTTGTAATAATTTAAAATTTAGAATGGTATTACCACAAATAAAATAAAATTGATTAAATAAGGATAAATCAAGTTGATAATGTTTAAAATAAATTCCTAACATGTCTAAATTTTATTGGTTGATGAGATTACAATCCTATCTAATATAATCTTATGATTTGATTCATTTTGGAAGTTTTTATGTGGGTTTGGGATTTAATATAAATTAATATTTTCTTATATTTCCAAAGGTGCCCCTCTCCTCCCTTATAAAAGGGCATCTCGTCCCTCTTCTCCTCACACAATTTGGAGCCTTTAAGTTTGGAAAAACCCTGCCCATTTCCCTCCTCAACTTCCCTAGCAACATACTAGAGGTCCTGGTCTTCTTCAAAGACAAATTTTAGTACCCTAAGATGAGGTTTCAAAGAGGTGTGTCAAAGAAGAAGTAATATCTGTTACCGATTCATTCAATTTTATTTCTTTTCCAACTTATTCTCATTTAGTTGTTTCATTATATTGTAATAACATAAGTATCAATAATATACTGATATGTTATTATAAATATGAATCTACCCCATTTCACCTTCTATCCATCCTATGAAAAATGAAATCACCGTGCATGCGTACGTACGGAATACCGTCTCCACGCCGTGGTGTAATCTATTTTTCCACAAACACCTTTCATGGATGGGTATAATGCTGTAAAGAATAAATATATATGGTTATTATAATGTCATACTGATTCTGATATATTATACCATCCACTCTAATTCTATTCAATAATTATGGGAACGATATCATCACTCGTGCGTACGTACGGGTTACCGTCTCCACAACGCGATGAGATTCATTCTCCATGTAAACCATACATGAATGATTATAAAGTTTATATAATGAATAATAATGAAATATATGACATAATAATTATACTGGATTTATGTATATTTATATGTATGTCATCTATTTAGTTTCATTCAATTCAATAAGGAAACGAAAACATCGTTCATGCGTAAGTACGGCCTACCGTCTCCATGAATGGTGTATTTCATTCCTTTTATTGATCTATAATATATATGTATATGATGAATATATATTATATATAAATCATTTTTTACATTCTGGAATTATTTAAATCAGGATATAAGTAAGAATATCAAGAACGACAAGTCGAAACACATACGATAAATGAAATGATTTTTACCCAAAACGCTGCTTTAACATGGAATTTACAAAAGAACGGGTAATATAAAGTCATAAGTGAAACATATATGATATAATAACAATGAATATGATTATGTAATAAGTCAATGACATTATTTAAATCATTATACAGGATGTTCGGATCCATACGAAGCATATCGGACCTAAGGTAAGGGATAACCTTTCTAATCTCGTTCTTATCCGAGATTGTTTATTCGTAAGTAATTACTTGGGTTATTGTTCTCATCCATGTCCATGTTTCCTAAAAATGGTTTCATGTATTTTTAATGTCATTTTTACCCATTTTTGACTTTTACTACATGGTATGTATGGAATCCTTCTTTTACGAGGTACTTTTTCACTTTTCCGGGAAAAGTACGAGAAAAATGTTTTTTTAACTTATACGGAACGAACAAATTTTTACGGTTTTATAAAGCCTTATTTTCATGAAGATTCCTCAAAAAGATTTCATGACTATTTTCAACAAAATCCTTTTCTTTTACAATTGCAGGACATTTTGTGAAAAGAAAATGATTTTGAAGAAGAAAGGATATTTTCCTCAAGAATTCATTTCAAGTGTTTTATCGAAACTATTTTTCATCTAAGATGACATTATTTCATATGTGTATGTTTGAAGTATCATGTATCTATGATTTACATGGTCTCACTTTTCTTATTATGAAATGATATCCATTTCTTTTATGTGGAGTATTTGATGATGGGATGATGTTTATGAAACCCATTTTATTCGTTGGGTTATTATGAATAATGTATGTTTATTTTGTGGCACAAGTAAGAATGATTTCATTATGAGATGGATGGGACCTATATCTCCCTCCAATGCATTGGGTAAAGATTTATATCTCATGAGATAGACATGGATGGAACGGTAATTTAATCTGGTTCAGTGTTACAGGACTGAAATGAGGAGTGAACTCGATTCAGAAAGGGACTTTTTCCACTAAGATGGTCTTGGCAGCAATGCCTTGGCTACTATGAAAATCATAACATGTGCTGAATTGTTGCCACAATTACATGTTTTATTCCCATTATATTTTATCATGGTTGATGTTCCATTATGATATATGCCTTACATACTTCCACGATTTATGTCTTTACTCAAGATTTTGATGTTTAAATTTCATGTTCAAGTTTTTGCTTTCAAATGTTTATGGATTGTTTTATGTTCTCTATGTTTTCCCTTACTGAGAATTTGAGATCACCATTTTTATGTTTTATTTTCCCCAGGAAATAAAGAAAGGTTTTAGGTAAGGAAAAAAAGGGTAAGATCTTTATTGGAGATTTTGAAGATCTTTCACCCCGATTAGAAGATTATATTCCGAGTTTCCAAAGACACTAAAATATTACGATCCTTGTGTGTCTGTTTTTGTTATGTATGACGTATTCTTCAAAAGTAATGTAATGTTCATGTACATCAATCTTTGGGTCTCTACAGACACTTTTTACACTTGAGGGCAATATCTGTATGTCTTTGGGCAAATACCTACGGGTTACGTTTCTGATTACCTGAGGGTAAGGGTTGGTGTGTCGGAGGACACTGACTGTTTACATAGAAATTCACCGTGGTGGTTTCTAGATAATAAATTATTAAATGAATAATAAAATCGAATATAACTGGTAAGTTAGTTACTTTTGAGTACTACTTAGTTTATTACATTTACTTTTGCACACTATTGTTGCATGTTTACACACAGTTTGGCATGGGCCTTTGGTGGGTTCCTACTGGGATTTATTTCTCACACCCTGTTTGGGTCATGCTTTTGGGCCCAAAAAGATTAAATTTCTGTAGGTGTGGATAAGGGAAAGGTTCCTTATACAGGTACTTGATTGCTGCTGAGGAGTAGGGGAGCATGGGACCGGGCTTAGGCTCGCGATGCTACCAGCTGTTTTGTTTTGTTTTGTTGTACTCTGTATCATATTGCACTGCTTTGTAACATGTTCTGGCTATTTTCTTAGAACTTGAGGCATGTTTCATCATCCTTATATATATGTCTGTTGGTTGTTTTACTGCAGTTGTTTATTTTAAATGTGAATGGTTTACTGTTTCCACACTTGTTTTATGCTTTTTATTTTATTCTATTGTGCTACACTTTGACAATTGAGGGCACAGTTTCCCCACTATCAGACCTGGTCCCTCGCTACAATTCGGCATCTTCTCATGTTTGGGGAATTGTGCTTGAGGTCACGTGTCGAACTAGGTTCGGGGCACCCGTTGAGTGGCACCCGGATCCAGAACATTACAGTTTGATCAGTTGAAGGGGGAAAGGTGGTTTTCTAAAATCAACTCCCATTTGGAATATCATCAACTATTGGTGAAAGAGAAAGATATCCAAAAGACAACCATATGAAGTAGGTATGACCACTTCAAGTACTTGGTCATGCCCTTCAGATTGACCAATGCTCCAGCGGTCTTTATGTCACTCATGAACTGGTTGTTCCATCAGTATCTCAATTATTTTTTCGTGGTATTTATGGATGACATCCTAGGTTATTCAGGATCTGAGGAGGAATATGAGCATCACTTGCAGATTGTTCTGGCCACTTTTCCAAAGCATCGAATTTATGAAAAGTTGTCCAAATTCACTTTCTGGATCAGAGAAGTGAAATTTCTCGGGCATGTGATCTTAGAACAGGGGATTTCGGTGGACCCCAAGAAGAAAAGTGTGGTTATTTCATGGGAGAAGCTGAAGAACTTTTTTGAGATCAGGAGTTTCCTTGGCATGGATGGTTATTACATGTTGTTTTTTCGGGATTTCTCTCAGATTGCTTCACCGATGACCGCCCTCACCTAAAAAGGAGTGAAGTTTGTATGGGGCCTAGAATGTCAGGAATCCTTCAAGGAGATGAAGAGGTGGTTTACTACCACCCCCGTTCTGATTTTTCCACAGTTTGGAAAGGGGTATGTGGTGTATTGTGACACTTTAGGTATGGGTATTAGGTGTGTTATTTTGTCGTATGATCATGTGGTGGCATATGGCTCTCACAAACTCTGACCACATGATAATAATTTCTCGACCCATGACATGTAGTTAGTTGTTGTGATGCACGCTTTGAATACTAGTCATCACTACCTCTTTGGGCAGAAGTTTGTGGCATACTCTGATCACAAAATCTTGGCCTATATCTTCCCGCAGAAGGACCCAAACATGAGGCAGCGTCGTTGGATCGAGTACTTTTCGGGGTTTGACATTGACATTTTCTACACCCCAGGAAAGGGTAACGTGGTGGCCAATTACTTAAGAAGAATATTTCCAGTGTACTCATTGAAGAAGTCTAGTGATGAGTGGAATCTAATGGCACTCTTTTCGTAGATGCATTTGGAGATGAAGGAGCACTATGGAGGTGCATTCTTGGAAAACATTCAGTTGACTCCTCTTCTGGAGTTGATTTAGCGGGAAAAACCTATTGATTAGTTTTGTCAGTGGTCAAAGTAGTTTATTAATGGTGGGGAGACGTCCTCTGATTGGTCATCGTATCTCTAGGGAATCCTATGCTTCAAGGGCCATTCAGTAGTGTCGTTATCTCTACGGAAGGTGGTGATGCAGGACAACCACCGGTGTTAGTGGTTTATCCATCCAAGTGCCACCAAGATGTATTATGATGTCTTTCGGTAGTTCTGGTGTCCTGGTATGAGATGAGACATCATGGACTTCATGTTGAGAAGCTACACATTCTAACAGGTGAAAGTTGAGCATCAAAGTCCCTCTAGTTTTCTCCAGCCATTAACCATTCCTACTTGGAAGTGGGGTGAGGTCTCCTTGGACTGCATTGTTGCCTTGCCTCGTACACTTCAGAGTAAGAATGTTATTTGGATGGTGGTTGATCATCTGACCAAATCAGCCCACTTCATTCCGATCATATATTTAGCTAAAGTGGATGAATCGGGCTATTTGTATCTTCAGAAGGTGGTAAGGCTCCATGGTGTTCCGTCAGTAATAGTCTCAGATAGAGACCCCTATTTTACTTCTCAGTTTTTTTAAGGACACTAGAAGGCCTTGGGTTCTCAGATTAAGATGAGCGTGGAATCCCATTCTCAAACAGATTTTCAGATAGAGCGGGCAAATCATATTCAAGAGGACATCCTCTGGGAAAGTGTTTTGGACTTTGGGGGTTCCTGGGATAGCCATTTGGGAATGGTTGAGTTTTTTTGTAATAACAGTTACCAATCCTTGATTTTAATGTCTCCTTTTGAGGTGCTCTATGGTCATCCTTGTTGGTCCCTCCTGTGTTGGGTTGAGGTAAGTGAGACCTCACTGTTGGGGATGAGTCTGGTGCAGGAGACGTCTAATAAGGTAAAGTTGATTAGGAAGTGCTTATTGATGGCTCAGAGTCTCCATAAATCATATGCTGACCAGATGCATCGAGACCTAGAGTTTTATGTGGGTGACAGGGTATTCTTGAAAGTGGCTCTTCATCTGGGACATCGTCGATTGGGAAAGCAAGGGAAGTTGATGCTGCGGTATGTCAGACCTTTAGAGATCACCAAGCGAATAAGAAAGGTTTCATATAGGTTGGCCTTACCATCTCAGTTGACATCCATCCATGACGTCTTCCATGTCTCCCAGTTGAAGAAATACAACACAAATCTATCCCATGTACTGAATTGGGTGGAGTTGGATATATAGCCTGATTTATGTATTTTCGAGTGGTTGGTGTGAATAGTAGAATTTTGAGAAAAGGTTCTTTGGGGAATGTCTATTCCAATAGTCCAAGTTCTTTGGAATCATGGGAATGATACAGCTGAGGCATGGGAGGAGAAGTCATGGGTCGAGGAAGAGTACTCGTTCCTGTTTTCCAATCAAGCTTCAGGTTAACTTTTCAGGACATAAAGATTTTATGGTGGGTAGAATTGTCACATACATGACTTATTTTAAAGGTAAATTTCATTTGATTTCCTTTTTTATTTTTTGTGGGGGTTTCCCATGCATTTTTGGAAGAAAGGATGAGTTTTCATGATTTGGGCCAAACCGTGAGCCTATTTCTAGATTTAAAAACCAATTTTGTTTCTTTTATAACTCTTTAATTTTTCAACATTTTGCACCCATTACACTTCCCAAATTTATTAACATGACCTATTAACACCAAAATATCAATTTCGACCCTTTAATAATCCATAAATATGGTGGATTTGGGTTTTTAATTAAAGAATTGGGCTAGCCTAGAATCCCATTTCCAGTTTTTTTTAAATGTTTAGTTAATAGCTTATTCAATTTTTATGATGTTTTTGTGATTCCAAGTCTCACTCGAGCCCATTAAAACCAAATGCGCACCCATTATCTTTTCCCCTATTTGGAACTCATATGAATTGGGAATTAGGGAAGCACTTCTAAGGCTTTCTCAAATTGTCTAGATTTGAAGAGGTAACTTGTTTTCTTCATAACTCAGTCAATTTTTACCCTTTTTCCACCATTTTAGTTTTCGCATGACCTTATCAGCCTTATTCAAACCTCAATTTCATTTTTGGCTGTTTGTAAATTCATCTACTGGTGTATTTGGGGCGATTTCTTCAAGATCCCTCAAGTAAGTGGGTCTCCTTCCTTCTTCATTCAATTTGCTTAGAGTTCCTTTCTTTTGAATGGGGTTTCTTCCCTTATTATTGAATTTCCATATGTCCATCAATTAGGGTTTATAACCTAGGATTTGATCTTGGGTTTCTTGGTCTATTCTACTGGTTTTAGGATTAATATAAGTCCCTTGTGATGCGGTGGTGGTACGGTTGAATTTTCGCACAAATATTCAAGGGTTTTGATACTTGTGGTAGGTGATTCAATTCTAGATGAGTTATATAGGCTGAATTTATATTTTTATCACACTTATATTTCACCATCCTTTCTTCTAAAACTGGTTTTGGTGATGTTTGTTAAGAAAAATATTTTTAGGAACCAATTTTGTGTTAAATTTTGTGTTTTACTTGCTTATTTTATGTTATTCCAAATGGGGTTGTTCTATAACTCATGTAATGAGTTTGTAGAAATTTTTTGGGTGCAGAAAATTCTGTTTTTTTAAATATGGGTATGAAAAAGGTGTTCAAAGTGGGTTTTTAATGGATTTTGTGTGAAAAACATTGTTTAGTTTTGTGAAGTTATTTTATTGAAATCCTAAAGGTTTTATTGAGTGGTGTAAGTGTTTAAAAACATGTGTAGCTACAATTTTGAGTTGATTATGACAAGAACTGATGTGTTTATGTGATAATAGCTTTTGGTATCATGAGATAATGGTTTGATCATGAAGGGGTAAGCCTGGGTATCTAGGAGGGCATATATATACTTGTACGCTAGTGATCCAGATGGGTTTTGTTCCAGTTTCACTGAGAAAAATGGATAAAAACAACACTAACAAAACTATATTGATGATGATTGGGGACGACTAGGTTATGGGTATGTTCCAACTAGTGGCTTCTGCATGAGAACATATTTTTCTATGGTTACTTTACACCAGGTATAAGGTACATGCGGTCCGAGACTAATTAGTGCCTAAGGGTGTACCCAAGATTGGAGATCATTGACTCTTTTGTAATTATCTTTGGCATATGGTCATCTTTTTGGAAAATAAATTAGCTTATATGTTTAACTTAAATGTGTTCACTCATGGAAAATTTCCTTTGTTAACTACTTACATTCAAATGTTTCAGTTTTTAAAAATTATTTCCACCGCTTCTTGTTTATCAAAAATGGCATGATTTTTATCTCGTATTGTTTACTCTATGGAATATCTTGGTCGTAAAGTATTGGGATTAGTCTCCCACCCTACTTACATCCCATTTGTGTAAGTAGACTTGGTCATGTTTGACCTAGGTAAATAAAATGCCTTCGGTAATGGTGGTTTAGGTTGTTAGTGCCCTTCCTTGGTGCGGTGTTGTGGAGATGGCTTGTGTCAGGGCCAAGCTTAGTATATAATCATTTCATCATGTCTCAGGGCCAATCCCAGTATATAATAATTTCAACATGTTTCACTGGGCATATATTTCTATGTAATAATTTTAGCATGTATTACGTCATAGCCCGGTATATAAACACTTTATCTTGTAAATTTGGATGAATACCCATATAAATATTAGAAAAGGAGAAATGGGCCAATACTCCATATAAGAATTACTTCATATAAATATCAACACATGTCATAGAAATAATTATATCACAATATCACATCTTAATGATCAATGGTTAATTATGAAAATTCCTATTTATCTTTGGATTACACATTTCATTAATCAATAGTTCATAACCAATAACATACCAGTTATCTCAATAAACAAGACAATACAAGGAAAATCTATATCAATAAATCACCCGAAAACCATTTCATTCTAAACACACCTTAATCCATTAAACATTTAATTTATAATCATGGGTTCTTTCACCTGAACAGTAGCCACAATCCAGGTAAATAGCCAATTTGATCCAACGGGACACCATGTAAGATTCCACATCTTCATTTAATTTATTTAGGTGCACTATATGTATAGTGACCCAGGCTTAGCATATATGGATATTACATCATTTTAGATGAATACTTAGTACATTAGAAAAATAAATTCCCAAGGGCCAAAATGTTTTAGTGTCTTTGAAAACATAGAGAACAATATCTTCTATCCAAGTGAAAGATCTTCAATATCTCCTATAAAGATCTCCACCTTTAGTACTTCTACCTAAAACATTTTTTATAACCTAGGGAAAGGAAACATAATTAAGGGGTGAACTCAGATGTCAGTAAGTGTAAATAATGAAAATTTATAATCATGACATGAAAAAAAATTTATGGAACTTGTGTATAATATTTGATGATCATACCCAATATATTAGAGATCAAAATAAATATTAGTAGTTCATATGTCATGAATCATAAAGAACATAAAGAACATAATCCATAAAATAATAACATAGTAATAAAACATGGAATTTTCTGAATACATATAAGAATAGAAAATTTTATAACAAGTCTACCCACCAAGACCTTTATAACAAGTTAGGATTGGGATACGACCCATGTACCTGCTTTGGGATTGGAATAATAACTTGTGTACCCTCTTACTTTTAGGCTTGGGATACAACCCGTGTACCTTCTTGTTTTCAGGCTTAGGTAACAACTAATGTACCCTATTTCTTTTAGGCATGGGCTAAAACCCATCTACCTTCTTGTTTTTGGGCTTTGTAAACAACTTGTGTACCCTCTTTCTTTTAGTCTTGGGATACAACCCATGTACCTTCTTATTTTTGGGCGTTGGCTACAACCCATGTACCCTATTTCTTTTAGGCTTGGGATACAACCCATGTACCTTATTGTATTTAATCTTGGTCTAAAACCAGTGTACCTTCTTGTTTTTGGGATTAGGATACAACCCTTTTACCCTCTAAGCTCATATACAACATATCATTAGACAATGCATTGGAGGGAGATATACATCTCACATGTCTCTTAGGGAAATCATACATACATGTTCCACAAAATTATAAATAATCATATCTTAACCCAGGAAATGAAATGGATATCATAAACAAATAAACATATCACAACCTATGAAAAAAGATACATGTTTCATAATTATTTCATTAAAAGCACAACCCGTGAAAGAGAAATGGATTTCATAAACATATAACCCGTTAAAGTGAAATAGGTTTCATAAAGACCATGACATTAAGCATAACCCATCCATATAAAGAATATTAATGGAATTTTTAGATCATTTCTTAGAAGGGAATGAGTAACATCAATGGATGTCATCTTATATGAAAAATTATTTTGTAATATCTTTCAAAAATGTTTCTTGAGGAAAATATTTTTTCTTCTTTGAAAAGGTATTTTTAATACATAAAAACATTTGAAAATAATTTTCTTAGAAAATACCTTGAAAAACTATAATGAATACTTGAAATCATTTTGAAAACATTTTTCTTTGAAACTTATAAAATAATCTTTAAAAAAATATAAAAACCTTATTCTTTGAAAACACATTGAAAACATATAAAGAAAGATTGAAAATGTTTTGAAAACCTTTTTACTTGAAAACATATCAAAGACGATTGAAACTTTTTTTAAAACAATTTCTTTTAAAATACTTTCAAAAAATTATAAATAAGTCTTGAAATTATTTTGAAAATAATTTTTCTTGAAAAAATATAAAAAAATCTTGAAAACATTTTTAAAACAATTTTCCTTAAAAACATATTAAAGAAGCTTGAAAACATTTTAAAAAATAATTTTAAAAACATTTTCTTAAAAATTATCCATTTAAAAATGAAATGGTATATTAAAATAAATAACTACAGGTAAATCTGTACATTCTGTAATAGGTAAAAAGAACATTCCTTTTATACACTAAAATGGTTACAAAAATGACTTGTTCAGAAAGTAACAATAAGATTTCTTTGAAAATATTGGAAAAATAAAATAATGTTAAAAATGTCTTTTAATGATTATAGGATAAGGGTAAAATATTATTGAAAAACCTTTTTAGAAAACATGGTTTTGAAAGAACATATATTTACGACCAAAGAGAGTGTAAAGTCTGGATTCCTTAAAAATAATTTATTAACAATCTTATATACCAAAGAGTGGAAGAAATTGTATCAATATATGAATAAATAATTAATAACCATAGGAGGAGAAAATTCATGATTGTTCATGAGATATGGATCATAATATTTAATCAAATTAAGTATAAACATAAACATTCTTAAAAAGCGATGAGATTTTGTCAATGAACTCTTATTAATTGGTAACCTAGGATCATACTCTCCACGTAAGAAAAAGAAAATTATATGAAACTTAAAATATCCTGAAAAGAAGTAAATTCATGATATAATGTGAAAGATGGATGTATATACCCCTAAAAAGACAATTTATGTGTATAAAATACATGATTCTCATAGAAGGAAAATTGAGACAAAACTATTTGACATATCTGATAACTTTTTAAACTTAAACCCCATGAAATAAATATCATAAAATTGATATGTGAATACCCATAAATTTATTTATAAGACACATAGAATAAAATAATGATCATTACATACACAACACAAAAGGATGGAGTGGATAACATAGAATTTATCTTAGGGAAATAAAAAGTGAGATGAAATCCTCATACCTGGTGTCTTTACTCTTGTCGTACTCATTCAAACCTCCTCTTAATCAGGTAACACCTTTGGGTTTGTGCCAAAAGAATTCCTTGTATTGATTTATGTCCAAGGATAGGCTTATAGGATGAATTTAGGGTTGTTTATAATTGTATTGGGTAGATCTTGTTCGAACATCAGAGCTTTGATAGATGTGAAGAAGTGGGAGAGGTGATGGACTTTTATAGGGAAAGAAAATGACTCACATGGAATTGTTGTAAAAGTGTTAGGTGTACACATGATCTTACCTTGAAAAATTAATAAAAAACAAACCTAAATAAATAATTGAAGTTTTATAGGAAAAATATGGCCATAAAATGGGTTTGGGATAACTTTATAGGTCATTTGTGGCCCAAATATTAAGGTTTAGTTCCTAATGAAGCTTAATTTGACTTAAATCATTGTGATTAATATTAATCACTTTTACCAATCATTCTGGTAAAAAGTAGAAATGATATAATTATAATATCAAAATTATACAGAGTATAATGGTTATGTCTATTTTTTGAAATTCAATTCACTAAATTAGAAAAATTAAGATTAATGTTAATCCCTAAGATGCGATGAAATAACAGGTTATTAAAGTAGAAAAATATTCAAAAGTTTGTTATGTTTTTAAATTCAATTTTAAATTTAAATTGATTATATTGTCCTAAATGGTATTGATAGATGTATAAATGATATAATTTGACCTTAAAACAAATTTAAATTATAATTTAACATTAATAATTATTTAAACGAAAAGGAAGTTATTAACTAAAATGCAATATATTTCACTATTCACCAAAAAATAAAGTTTTTAGAAAAATCCCAAAAATTCACCCTCAGCTAATTTCAAAATTATTATTTCAAAAGCAAAGTTTATTTTATAAAATTAAATTTATATTTTTGTAAAAAATTAATTTTATTATTTATGATAGAAGGGCATGAAATGTAGTTTATTTGAGAAAATAATATTTTTAAACATATAATGTCTTTACAAAAAATTAAATCTTTCATTTTCAATTTGTTTTATTTATATAAAACTATTATAAAAAAAGTTGAACATTATTTATTACTATTTATATTACTAATTTTGACAGCTAGGATATAATTATCTCATATAAATAATTATAATAGTAAAATGAGGTTTCGTAGAAACATGAGTGTTGCATATAACTTATGCCAAGTTGTGTTTGTGTGTAATGTGCACTGAGTCAGTGTTCTAGGTATCATACACCGATTTGGTGTTGTATAACATATTCCAATTCAATGCCATGTGAATGAATGTTTGACTTATTTATTTAATAATAAAAAACTCTTTTCAGATTTGTATGGAATGAAAAATATCAAAAAGTAAATTAATTCAAAAAATAATAATTCACCAAATATCGGGGTGTTGTATTATACCCTCTAAAAATGAAAATCTCCCTCAAAATTCATTTGAGCTTTCAAATTTTTAATACTTGAAAGTTTCATTCAAAAAAACCCACATCGTAAAATGGATACTATGGATTCCTTTTAAAATGGAAAGTTGGAGACATAATGGTTACCCAAAGTAACATATAACAGGTTTTCTAAAAGGGAGAACATAGGTGGGAATTGAAAATATTGACATGGAAGATAAATATAACCTTCATGTTCTGATGGAGAGGGATATAGAAAAAGGTCAGAAGATAGTTAACAATTAGAAACATATAAATATGTGATAAACTAAGGGACCAACAGACTCATTGGAGATAGAGGTACTAGGATAACATTTTTGGTTTCAAGATCATTTTTCCTAAAGTTAAATAATTTTCATGAAAATATATACCTTCATTATTTCAAGAAAACCTCAACCTTTTTTGTTCCTTGATCCAATTCACCTATTTATCCAAAATGGAAGGTGAATATTTCACTCCCAAAGCACTAACAGGTCATGAGATCTATGATATGTAATCCCATATATCATTAGTTTTCATGAACACCACATTTTTATAATAGGTTATCCAATATGATTAAATCCACATATGGTAATCTAATAATTTATTCTCACAAAATTCATCCAAATATTAACTTAAACATCCCATAAATGGTTAAACTTATAACCCTTCTAAAAGATTAAAATTAAAAGATTTAGAAAGAAATTCAGGAAATCCACTTAACAGTTATTCCCCATATATCACAATGTTCCACTTGTTTCTCACATTCCAAACATGTTAATAACCTTATTGTATATTCTCTTAAAACATGGTAATAACCATAACTATCATAAAACCCCTTTGAAAACATGCATTCTACCTTACTCCAATGATTATTGGATATATTCTTTAAATCCAATAAGTTTTAAACTTAATCCTTGATGACATAGAACAATTTGTAATAATCAGTTCCAAGGAAATTCATACAATCCAATTTACTTATTTGTATCCAACATATCTTTATCCAGACATCATTATATCAATCTCAGGCATTAAGTAATTGTTAACTTCCCTTAATCAAAATATCACATTTCCATGAAATCATTTTTCAATGCCTTCATCACCATTTGACATGTCTATTTCAATCCATTTGTAGTATCCAGACATGGATGTATTTATAGGAAACCACTAACTCTATCCTTTACCAAAATTCCAGGACATTTTCCTAAACATTGACTCATCATTATACTTATCCTTGGATACATCCCTATACAAATCCTTAAAAATTTACTTATGGATCTCACTAAAGTTTTCTTATCCTAGTTTCCAAAGTTTGACTAAATATTTCCTTTGATACCAACTATTGCGACCTAGGATTAGAATACATGAATATTACATCATTTTAAATGAATATTCAGTACATTAAAAAATTAAATGCTTGAGGACCACAATATTTTAGTGTATTTGAAAATTTGGAAAACAAAATATTATATCCCGGTGAAAGATCTTCAACATCTCCCATAAATATCTCCACCTTTATTACATCTTTATAAAACATTTCTTCATAACCTGGGGAAAAGAAATATAATAAAGGGTTGAGATCATATGTTCAATAAGGGTAAATAATGGAAAGGTATAAGCATAACATGAACAAAATGGTATAGAACTTGTTCATAACATTTGTAGATCAAACCCTGCATATTAGATATCATAATAAAGATTGGCAGTTCATAATTCATGAATCATAAGGAAATAAAGAACATAATCCATGAAAGTATAACAAAGCAATAGAACATTGAATTTTGGGAATAAATATAAGAATAGAAAGTTTTATATTAAGGGTACCCACAAAGCCCTTTATAACATGTTAGGCTTGGGATACGACACATGTCCCAGCTTTGGGCTTGGGATAAAAACCCGTATACCCTCTTAATTTTAGGTTTTGGCTACAACCCATGTACCTTATTGTTTTTGGGATTAGGCTACAACCTACGTAACCTCTTTTTTTAGTATTGGGATATAACTCATGTACCTTCTTGTTTTGGGTTTTTTCTACAACCTATGAACCTTCTCTGTTTTAGGCTTGGGCTACAACCCATATACCTTCTTGTTTTCAGGATCCGGCTATAACACATGTACCCTCTTTCTTTTAGGCTTCAGCTAAAACCCATGTTCCTTCTTTTTTTCCTCCTTGGGATAAAACCCATGTACATTCTTGTTTTTCGGCTTGGGAAACAACCCATGTACCCTCTAAACTCATATAAAACTTATTATTACTCAGTGAATCGGAGGGAGATATAGGTTCCACCCATCTCACAGTGAAATCATACATACATGTGCCATAAAATCATAAATAATAATATCTTAACCCATGAAATTAATTGAGTATAGAAAACACATAAACATATAATAAACTTTGTAAAAATATATAAGTTTCATATTCATTTCATTGAAAGCATAATCCATGAAAGAGAAATGGATTTTATAAACATATAACCTATGAAAGTGAAACGGGTTTCATAAACACCATTAAAATAAGCATACCCATTCATAGAAGGAATATGAATGGAACCTTTAGATCATTTCATATAAGGTTATGAGTAACATAAATGGATTTCATCTTAGATGGAAAATAATTTTGAAATATCTTTCAAAAATGTTTCTTGAGGAAAATATTCTTTTTTATTTGAAGAATGATTTTTAATTCATAAAAACATCTGAAAATATTTTTCTTAGGAAATACCTTGAAAAATTATAATAAAGACTTGAAATCATTTTTAAAACCCTTATCCTTGAAAACTTATAAAATAATCTTCAAAACATTTTAAAAGATAATTTTCTTTGAAAACACTTTGAAAACATATAAATAAATCTTGAATACGTTTGGAAAACCTTTTTAATCAAAAACATATGAAGGAATATTGAATATTTTTTCAAAAATATTTATTTCAAAATACTTTGAAAACTTCTAAAAAAGGCTTGAAATCATTTTTGAAAAAAAATCTTAAAAACATATAAAATAAGCTTAAAAACATTTTTAAAAGAATTTTACTTGAAAACATATAAAATAAGCTTGAAAACATTTTGGAAACAATTTTCCATGAAAATTAATTTTAAAAACATTTTCTTAAAAATATTAATTTAAAATGAAATGGTTTACTCAAAGAAATAACTACGATTAAACATATAAATGTCACATGACGTAAAAAGAGCATTCCATATGCACAGTAAAAAGGTTAAAATAATTCCTTTCTCAGAAAGTGAAAAGAATATTCCTTTGAAAAGATTGGAAAAATAAAAAAGATTAAAAAATTATTTTAATGATTATAGGATAATGGTATAATATTCTTGGAAAGTAACCTTAGAAAACATGGTTTTGAAGGAATATATACTTCTGACTGAATAGAGGGTAATTTCGTGCTTTCTTAAAAACAATTTATTAACTTTCATATATACCAAAGAGTGGAATAAATGGTACCAATATATGAATAAATAATTAATAACCATAGGATAAGATAATTTATAAATGTTCAAGAGAGATAGATCATAATATTTCGTCAATGGAAGCAAAAATATAAACAATCCTAAAAATATGTGATATTTTCTTAAGGAACACTTATAACTTGGTAACTTGGGATCGTACTCTCCGTGTAAGAAAAGAAAATTACATGAAACTTAAAATATCATGAAACTAAGGAAATTCATGATATAACCTGAAATATTTAATTATATACACTTCAAAAGAGAATTTAGGTGCATAAAAAATATGAGTCTCAAATAAGGAAAATTGAGACAAAATTATTTCACCGATTTAGTAACTTTTAAAACTTAAACCCCATGAAAGAAATATCATAAAATGGATATGTGAATACCCATAAATTTAAGTATAAGATACAAATAATAAAATCATGGGAATTAAATACACTACAAAAAATGATAGATTAGAGAACATAGCATATATCTCATAGAAATAAAAATTAAGATGCAATCCCCCTACCTTGTGTCTTTACTCTCATTTTAATTGTTTAAACCTCCTATTAATCAAGTAACTCCTTTCGTTTTGTACCAAAAGGATTCTTTGGATTGATTTATACCCAATGAGATACTTATAAGAGGAATTTAGGGATGTTGAGATGTGTATTGGTCAGATCTTGTACTAGCCTAAGAGTTTTAAGAGGTGTAAAGATGTTTTAGAGGTGTGAATAAGTGGGAGAGGTGGTGGCCTTTTATAGGGAAGGAAAAATGACTCACTTGGAATTTTTGAAAACAAGTTATGTGTACACATGTTATTACCTAAGAAAAGTCAAAAAAACAACCTGAATCAATAATGTAAGTTTTATGGACAAAATATTTCCATAAAATGGGTTTTTTAAATGTTTATAGGTCATTTAGGCCCCTAATATTAAGGTTTAGTCCCTAATTAAGCTTAATTTGACTTTAATCGATGTGGTTATTTTTAATCACTTTTACTAACCATTATAGTAAAAAATCAACATGAACTAATTAGACTATAAATATTATAATTATTACAATGGTTTATGTATATTTTTATAAATTCAATTCAAAAAAGAGGAAAAATTAAGATTAATGCTAATCATGTAGATGGGGCGAAGTAATAGGTTTTTAAAGTAGAAAAATGTTCAAAAGATTGTTATGTTTTTATATTCAATTTCAAAGTTAAATTTATTATAATGAACTCAATGGTATTAATGGATGTATAAATGATCTAATTTTCCCTTAAAACAAATTTAACGTATAATTTAACATTAATAATTATTTAAATGAAATGGCATTTATTAACTATAATGCTGTATTTTTCACTATTCACCAAAAAATGAGGTTTCTCATAAAAATCAAAAAAAATCACCCTCATCTAATTTTGCAATTACAATTTAAAAAATGATTTTTTTTTATAAAATTAAATTTCTATATTTTTCTAAAATTAGTTTCATTTCTTTTTATAGAAGGACATGAAATGTAGTTTATTTGAGAAAATAATATTTTTAAACACATAAGGTCTTTACCAAAAATTATTTCTTTCATTGTCAATAAGTTTTATTTCCATAAAATCATTATAATTTTTTTTTGAAAATTATTTATTACTCTTTATATTATTAAGTTTACTGGCTAGGTTATAATTATCTTATTTAAATTATTATAACGGTAAAATGATGTTTCATAGAAATATTTTTGTTGCCTGTAACTTATGCCAAGTCCTAGTTGTGTTTAACTTACACTGAACTAATTTTCCACATATAATACACCAATATAGTGTCATGTATCATATTATAAGTTGGTTTCATGTGAAAATAATGTTTTACATAGTTATTTAACAATAAAGAATTATTTTCATAATTGCGTGGAATGAAAAATATCAAAAGATTAAATTAATTTGAAAAAAAAAATCAAAAAATCTCAGGGTGTTACAATATGTTGGAAAATTTTGTAATATTTTACATCCCTGAAAATAATAAAACCATGGGGTTAAATTTTAGACCCCCTAACTTTAACCAGCGGAAAACGTAATGCGTTCAATGAAAAACACCAACAAAGACTAAGGTGCAAAAGATCTCAAGGAGAACTGGGGATTTGATGCATGATCTGGACATCCAGAATCAAAATAGGTGCTCTAAAATCACTTGGAAACTGCCATAGGGATGAGATGATAAGGATTCATATGATAATGATAAAGTATCAAACACATGAAACACTTAAAACCACTTCTTGAGAAATTACACCTCGTGTAATTTAGTTACACGTTGTGAATTTTTTTTTAGGGGGATATGCCAAAAAACCAATCAACTTAGTTGAATAATTAATTCTCCTAAACATTAAATGACAAGTAATTGGTTCACGATTTCTAACCACACCACATCATGAATCAGTTTAGAAAATGAGTCTGGTGTCTTTTACACATCGTGTAACCCATTTACACGACATGTAAATGTCTTATAGATAGTTTTCTACCAATTTTCCATATAAAAACCCAAACCCCCTTTAAGGATTCTCAACATACCAAGGTCCCTTGGTAACACTTGACCCATTTATACCTAGACTCCATTAATACAAACATAATGCCATTAACTTCTCCCTACATGGATGCTATCTGGTTTTCTCAAGTTTTATTGTGGTCCAATTTTTCCTTTATTCAAACTAACTAAAATATATAATGAATCCTAACCGAAAAGGTTTAAATACAAGGAAAAATAAACTGAAATAAGTTTAATGAAAAACTCATAGAGATACATACCTATAAAAATATAGTATCTTATAGGGAGGGAATGTGATATCTTAGTTGATGTTAATCACTGGACCTGAGGAAACATGGTTTTTCATGTTGGGGAAATTGGTGATAACCAATTATGTAGCTGGGTGAAGTAGTTTTTAGGTGGTGAAAGAGATTCTCTGAAGGTTTTTATTAGGGTTTTGAATGTTTGATGATCATTTTGGTTGGCTAAAAGCATCGTTGGGGTCATTTTCACACAAGATCAAGACCTGGTGAGGTGTTTTTGACAACTGGATATGGGTGGAGGTCTACATAGACTTGGAATCATAGTGAATGGTTATGAACATCAGAATGGAGGAGGTGATCACCATAAAAATCCACATGTGATGGTGTGTGAGGCCATATTATGTGGTTTGAGGCTCACCGATAAACTGGGGTGATGGGTTTGGACTATGGAAATATAGATATAATCATTCCTTGTGATATCAAGTTTCCAAACTGATGGTGATTTAATAAATGGAAGCCCAGTGGATTTTTGATATATCTATTTTCATGCCTAAGGGGCATCAAATTTACTCGACATGTTGTATGCGTGGTAACGGTATCCACGTGTTGCTGTGTGGTATGGATATGGATGGGGGGAAAGGGTTTTTCTGGTATGATGAAATGTGGATGCATTGTTCTTCTCTAGTGATTTTCGAATCAGGTAAACACTCACTTATGGATTTTGAGCATAACAGAAGTTGGTTATTTGATGTATTATTAATTTTTTATCTATCTTTTTCATTCATTTAAATTTTTATGGATGTAAGATAGGAACACATTATTGGTGGCCTACTAAGTTCATACTTACACCCTTCATGGGGGCCTTGGGATGCATGCTGATTTATTGGATTTGAGTGTAGGAAAGGGACTAGGTTCATGGACTAGACCTTAGTGAGATGGGATGTACCAAGGGTGCATAGGATGGATGGAATTGTTTTTGGAAGATAGAGATGGTGGTTCCTATGTGCCGAGTTACATATATTTTTTTGGGTTTTATTTACATACTAATACAACCGGCCCACGGGGGATCTTCCATGATTATGTATAATTATCATGACATATAGATATTACTTATTATGTATATAATGTTTGATTTTGGATAGTTATTGTTGTTTTTTTATTACTTACACTAATTTGGTTTATCATTTATACATTATTGTTATTATTTATATTATTATTATTATCTACATAGTTTATAGTTTCCCCACTATCATCCAATAAACCCTCACTGCTAGTGGGAAGTATTTGGTATATGGAGAGGAACACCTAATTCCATGTCGCAGACCAGACCAAAGCATCGAATGAGTGGATCCCGAGTCAAGTCATGACAAAGTGGTATCATAGCATGGTTTTTCATGAATTAGTATAAACGGTGGTAGGTTATAAGTTGGTTACATTGTTTAGATGGTTTACAAGTGGTATTAAAGGTGGATTTTTTAAATGGTATATTATTTGGATGTGTTTGATTGGATACTAGGAAAGTGTTGAATATTGGGATAGATATTATTTTTTCTGTATGGAAAACACCTTACTAAACTGAATTCCAAGTTACTTGGGAAAACGGAGTTGTTTTTCTAGTTTTTCATGGTTACTATTGAGATATTTGATTTTTTCGATGTTCTATTTGATATAATTGGTTTTTGTGGAGCTTTTGGCCTAACATGCAAGAGGATAATATTAATGAATTATGATAGGAACTTATGCTCTCATGAAATATATGAGTTATTATGATTGTTTCTTGTAACTTTAAATATAGGGGAAAAGGGGATGGGTTATTTAAAGTGTCAATAATATGTTAAACAGTTTTTTCCAGCATAGCCTCCTGGTGTAATTATACTCATCCATCCCAGGCATGTGGTTCCTTGTGTGATTTTTATGTGATCAAATGTGAGTATGGTGTATGTGGAACTTGAATATAATATGAGTATATAGGAATAAGGGAAATGTGTGAGCTATTTTAAGTGTCAACAATAGGGTAAACAACGTTTTCCTTTATGGAATCTTGGTGGAATCCTACTCATCCATCCTAGACTAGTGGTTTCTGGTGTGATTGGTAAGTGATGCTTGACCCTGATATGGGTAGGGAGGGGTCTATGAGGCTCAATGATAAGTGATATGGGTTCTGTAGGAAATTCTAATGGTTGTGATATTAACTGCCTTTAATAGATTTCCTTATTTTTGATATCAATACTATTATAATTGGTATTGATTGTGGATTTTGATTCTTAGTGAGATCCCACATAGACGGGCTCCTATGGATGGTCATAAGAGAGATGATGAGGTTCCACTAAGGAATACATGGGATGAGTCCCCTAAGGGAATTGTTGATCATTATCCATAGGTGGAGTCTTTGAAGCTGGAATGATAGTCGTAGCAGATAGAAGAGTTTGTTTCGTGGATAGATGAGAATCGCAGGGTGATATGCACATAGGTCGTTCAGAGCATTGACTAAAAAGATTGTGGTTTTTAGAAATCTATAGAATATATTATGTAGGGGTTTTAGTCACAGCACCCCCCATTTGTTTTAGTGTGAGGGTGTACCCTAGGAATATGATTTCTAGATAGAGTTGTTGCATGCTACTTTCGATCAGATCGATACACCCCTGGCGTGGAGGGGAATGTTTTTATAGTGACCAAGGATTTTTATACATAAATATCACATCTTTTAGATGAATATTCATTAAATTTCACAAATACAAGCTTGAGGACCATAATTGTTTAGTATCTTTGGATACTAGGTACACAATATTATTATTTAATTAAAGATATTCAATATATTACATAAATATCTTCCCCTTTTGTACTCTTCATAAACATACCTTACTTAAAACCTTTCTTCAAATCCTATAGAAAGGAAACATAAGAAAGGGTGATATAAAATTCTCATTAAGTGTAAGCATATGATATATAATTTTATGATCATATGAAAGAATAAGGTAAGAATAATGGTATGATATCATAAACATAACTTATAATGTTCATACACAACATGTCATAGATCATAAACATGATTCATTTCATAAATAATTATCATTCTAAAAGACATGACTCATAAGAGTATGAAATCATCATAATTCATGAACTATAATCTCGTGTCATTAATTTTTGGCACCAAAAAAGGTATATAAATTATTTCATTTGTCAAGGTTAACTAACAAGACTATCAAACATAGTGGATCTAGATTCGTCACCTATTTCCCATTATGGATCAATCCAATTGGCATATTTCCCATTGGGGACCAAGACCATCTGCCTTTTTCCCACTATGGATCATGCCCATTTAATTGTTTCCCACTGTGAATTAAGCTCGTTGACTAGTTTCCCATTGTTATCTCATGGGATATAAAGTTTTATACAATTAATTAGAGGTAGATATAGGTCTTGAGCATCCTTTGTTATAATGTGACCACTATCCTTGGTTAAAACATAACCACCATCCATGGTTATAACATTACCATCATCCTTGGTTATAACATAACCACTATCCTTGGTTATAACTTAACCAATGTCACATAATGAAAACCATACATTGGTGTGCCACAAGTTTCTAAAACATTAATAATATCGCAACCATGAAATAAAAAGGGTCTTAGAAACATTCAATTATTTTATATACCATAGAAATAAAATGGGTCTCACAATCATCTCATCAATTAATCATATCATAACCTAAGGAAAAATAAAGGGTTTCATAAATATATCCTCATCATTATCATAAACCATCCATAAAAATAATAAGGATGGTACAATTGGATCATATCCCTATAAAATCATAAGTAACATCAAAGGATGTCATATTAGATGGAAAATGGTTTTTGAAATATCATATGGAACACTTCTTGAGGATAATACCCTTTAAAATTTAAAAATAACTTTTTAAAACTAAAATTTCACAAAACATTTTCAAAAATCATTTTCTTAAAAAATAACCTTGGAAACTTATAAAGGAATATTTAAATAATTTATCGCTTATAATGGTGGAAATTTTTGTTTGATCAATACACCTTAAAAAAATATTCTTTCCATATTTTGGTAAAATACAAATGGGCATTGTTTCGAAAAAAAATATGAATATTAATTTTAAATTGTTTTATAAAAAAATCAAATAAGGGTAAAAATGAATTTAAATAATCATATAGAAACATAAAATCATTATTGAAAACATTTTTAGAAATCATGGATATGGAATAAAATAGTTTTCTAACTGAAGAGGTAAATAAAGAAATTTTTTCCTAAAAACATTATTTTGGTATCTTCAATCCTTTGAGAGAGTAAAATGAAAATAAAACATGTATTTTAAAAAATAAATATATAATAATAAAACAAATGAGTTTCTTTAGATTTAGATCATAATATTTCATCATCAGAAACTTAATCATAAATAATGTTGATAAACAATGTGACTCTAATATAAAACTTTTACAACTTGGGTATCTTCAGAATCATATACCCCATGAAATAATAACTCTAAATTAAAATATAATTATTATGATAATACATTTATTCATTACATAAAATTTAATAGGGTCTGTATATGCACATTATAAAATAAGATAGACGCACAACATAACATATGTCCCAAAAAAGACAATTTGAGATGAAATTCCCTTACTGCTTCAGAATTATAATCCACATGGGAGAATAAATTTATAAGAAAAATTAAATATATTGAGAATAAATAAATTCAATATATAACATGTCAATTTGGAAGTATATATACCACATAAAATAAATGAGTGGTGAATACGACATATATCTGCTAGAAATTTAAGAGAGACTAAAAATCCCCTACCTTAGGTCTCTACTTACATAGTATGAATAAGAATCTCATGTATAATAAATATAAGTTTACTATAAATATATGAATGTAATATAATCATATCTATCATTCCATATATGCTTAAATTAATACCTTTTATTATCCATTTTTTAATAATTTCTTGTTAAAAGTACATTTTGGGTAATAACAACTTTGTTTTTCATGTATGTTTTTTTGTTATTTTTGGTAATTTTTATTTTATAATAGTTATATAAAATCTATAATTTTAATCATGACATAATTATAATATATATCCATTATATATTTATCTATAGTAATACAATAAATTTAGATATCGAAAATGAATTATATTATTCAGGGAGATGGTAGGTCGTACCTATGCATGAATGTTGTTTCCATTTTCTAAACAGAAAAAATTAAAGAAAGATACATAGTATATTACCTTTAAATAATTTTTATATCATATATATCACATATTTTCATTAAACCTATCTTTATTACCTTCCATATAAAGCATAAGTTAATAATGAATCACATCGCTTCGTGAGGCGGTAGTATGTCGTACACAGGACCAACGTTATCGTACTCCCACAGAATAGAAATTAAGAATTTATATGTGATATAATAATTAAAGAAGTATAATTATGTCATAAATATCATATAAATATTTTAAATCCATCATTATATCTAGATGCAATAGGTGGTGATGGAAAACGAATTACACTGGTTCGCAAGGTGGTAGTCCACCCCACACATGATTGATGGTTTCGTTTCATATTTGATAGAAGAGGATGTGAATATAGGTTATTCCAATAAAATAATATAATATAATTAAATGGTATATATTTTTTCCATTATATCATAATAATTTAAGAATATTTTAAGGAGTTGGAAGAGGAAATAAAATAGAAATGCTTGGTTGAGAATGATTTCTTTAGATAACCTCCTTAGGTTTACACTAAAAGAATTCCTAGGTTGGATTCCTAAAAAAAGAATATGTGACATGAGTATGTAATTAAGGAATTTATTTCCATAGGTCTCTCACAAACTAAAATTTTTTAGAAGTTTGAATAGAAGAGGAGGGGGGTTTCCTTTTATAAGTGGGAGAAATTACACACTTGGAATTTTCGAAAATAAAAGTTTGATCATGTTTTTCACATCAAAAAATGATAAAAAATAGACCATTATAAAAACATTATTATATATAAGGTAGAAATATGTCCATCCAGCTTGAATTACACAAGTTTTTGTATATTTTTAACCCTTATATTTTCATTTTAACCACCTAGTAAACTAGTTTTTACCTTAACCGCAGTAGTTAATATTTACTATTTGTATAATTCATTTTGACCAAAAATTAAGTTGGCCTTATTATATAATATTAATTATATTTATTAAAAATATGGAATCCATTTTTAAAAATTCCATTCTGATAAGTGGAAAGTGTTAATTTTAAATTAAACTAGCAGATGTGATGAAAAACCGTTTTCCAAAGAGAAAATTTTCATAAATATATAAAGTTTTAATATAAAAATAAAAATAAAATTGATTAAAATGACCTAAATTGGATTAATAATTATATAATTGAATTAATTTTACTTTTAAAACCATAACGAAATAAAATTTATCTTGTAAATTCTTTAAACAAAAAGGCAGTTTTTAATAAAAACATTATTTTTTTACTACTATTTAGAAAAATTAATCTTTGCAAAAAAATTCCCAAAATATGACTCAAATATAATTTTAAAATTTATATTTCAAAAATAAAGTTTATCTTTTAAAACTAATTTTCTAAAATTGGGAAAAATTACTTTTATTATTTTTTTCACAAAAGAAAATAATACATTTTTCTGATAAAATCATATTTTTGAACCATATTGATACTTTACAAAAAAAATAAGTACTTGTTTATAAATACGTTTTCTTTATATAAAAACATATAATTAATATTTAAAAGTTACTTATTCATATTCATACCATTATATTTAATGGAAATGTTATAAATTTCATGTTTAAATAATAATATTAATAGTATATTGTAGTTCATTAAAACTCAATGTTGTGTGTCACGCAAGATATTGAATAAATTAAATTATTCAAAAATATATATATTTCATAGAAAATAGATTTTTTAGATTATACACCACTTAAAATTAATTTATACATCAAAATTTATCACTCTAATAGAAACAAATGAGGATACTTTTACCTCATCACATCCTTATGATTACAAGTAGCTTCTTCAAATTAGCGGTTTCATCAAAAAAAACTTTGAACAAGTGAGTGGTATTGTTTCATAAAAATTTCTCTATATGATATAGAATCTCTAATATATTCTCCTCATAAGAAATTTAATTCTATATTGGTACAACCTATGAGTTTAGTACATGTGATGGATCATGTATGTACTTCCTCAGGATAGATATATAAAACACATCATGAACTTAAGCGTGGTTTGGTGTAATCTTAAAAAGATAAGTTATGGTACCAATATGATCAAGAATTTAAAAGAGATTGATATACTGAGGGATTATTTTACCTATAACAACCCTTCTTTTTATTACACACTTAAACCTAATTTATTACATAAAATCTTCACTTGATACAACAAAGAAGATCAAGAGTTCTAGTGTCATTGGGGCTTAGGAATATTACATAACAACTTAGAACATAAAACACACAACATCTTTATTGAAAACTTCCTTTACATGACCACTGCATTCACTCGTAATTAGCATTACATGGGATAACCTGAGGACATGAATAAGAAAAGGGTGATCTATAAAGCCTAGTAAGATAATAAACATGGAATAACATGAGGAATACAATACATTTTAGAAAATAGGCATATCAATCGATCACAAGATAAACGTGAACATAAAGTCATGATAAAGCATGATAATCATAACATGGAAATGTGGCAACAACACTTAACATTGAATTAGCATGAGCCAAGGCTCATTGCACATGGAGCATGAGTAAACCCTCATTTCACATGAAGCATGATTAAAACCTTGTTGCACTTGAATTATCATGATTCAACACCCATATCACATGATGCATCATGATACTATACTTTACCCAATGCATTGGAGCGCTATCAGGGCGCACCCTTCTTAAACATTTCATTTCATGCCTAAGTGTGCCACCTGGATCATGGAATCAATCAATATCATAATTTATTACATGATTAAGTAATGTGGAATAAATATATGAAAGTACCATTAAATATGTATATGTGTATAATTGTGAATACCCTTGATAGAGACATGGGTATGGTATTCACTAAACAATGATCTCGGCTTGGAAAAACGCGATGCAATTTCGGAAGCATAACGATGTGACATAAGGATTCATTAAAATGGTTGATGAGAGAGAAAAGTGTGTCTCATAATATTTACATGAAATGGATAGTAAGGGGGTCATATATATATATGTCCTAACAAACATAATGTAATTTAGATGTAAAATACAAAATAATTACTTGGATGTAAAAGATGAGAGAGAAATCCCTCACAGAATTTCGGCATGGTAACAGGTGTACATGGGAGCCATTAATGAGAGAGAAAGGGGTCTCCCATCATCCAAAAATAAATATTAAATTATGGGGGAGGTTCTAAATTTTACCCCAACATTTTAAATTTAAAAAAAAAAGGTCATAACAACTTAAATAAAATTATACAAAAATAATAAAGAAAGAAATCCCTTACTTGGAAGTGTGATCTCAAAGGCTTGGGAGAGGCTTGAGAGAGACTTCTTGGGAGATTATGGAACCTTGGGAGGATTATAGAGAGAGGAGATCAGGGGTTGGTTTAACTAAAAAGTCTTTTAGTGAAGAGGAATTGGGAGCTTGGGTGGGTTTATATAGCAAAGTAGAGGGAATTCTTTATTATTTAGGTTTGGGACACCTCACATTAAACTATTCAAAACCACAAACCAGACCATGGTTTTTGCCCATATTTTCTTCCAAAGGGGAGTTTAAAACAATATTTTATAAGTACAATGGCCTAACTTCTTAAAATAATAGGGTAGATTATGTGGAGGTGAGTCACACTCTCAAGGAAAACAATTTAAAAAGACAAAATGTTTTATAAGGCTTGGAGGGTCCACTAAAGCTTTGTAAAATAAATAAAACAAATCTAAAATTACATTATTTTAATGGTAAAACATATATTGTCCGAAAATAATGTTTATAGTATTTTATTACATCACCATTTAGTCATTATGATGTCATAAAACACATTATATATTTAAACGGTATTTAATTTTTACCCAAAAATTCGATTATCTCAGAAAATTATGAAAAATTCACCATTGGATAATTTTGAAGTCCTAATTCCAAAAATAATATTCATTTTATCTAAATAATATTATAAATATATGAATTATTAATTTTAATATAAAAACTGACATTTATCAAAAATTCATTGGTTTTGATAAAAAACAGCTTTCAAACCTTAATAAAATTTATAATTGTATTCCTAAAAATTGTATGATAATTTATATTTAATAAAAAGTAATTTATTAAAAATATTTTATTAAAATATTATTTAATTCAAAAATCCATTTATAAATCAAAATAGATTTCTTAGTTGAATATTAACTAAAAATACTATTTGTGTTTTAAAAACTATTTACAAAGTAACAATAATAAATTGAATACACATTATTTATAAAAAATAATGTATGTAGTCATAGTGCCTAGGTCTTGTTAAATAACCCATTATAACACCTGATAAGACCAAAGGGTAACGTGTGTGATGGTGACAGACTCCTGGGTGGCTCGGATAACATCGCTCAGGTGGTAATCTCTATTAACTTACACTTCTCCTCTAGTCGGTTCCTCTCAAGCTTAACGTGTTCAAGCTCAGCTTAGGATTGGTCAATAGTGAAGCCCAAGGACGCCACCTCCTTTCTAAGATCCGACAAATGGTCTTTATATAGGGAAAGTCTACTGGATGAGGCCATCGCTTCCTTTTTCTGAGTAAATTGGATTTGTTAAAGCCCTATATTTATACTAATCATGTGATCATTGTTCAATGGATATATTAGAAACGGTCACAATTCTTAATGGTATTTTAAAATCTAGAAACATAAAACCAATGAAGTTAACATGTTATATAACCATAATAAGACATTTAATTAGATCAAGAGGAATTTTCATTAATGAAAGTTTGGGTTGTTAAAATCTTTCCCCCTTAAGAAATTTCACCCTTGAAATTTCCTTTTCCCACTCTAAAAATAAATGTGGGTAACTCTACTTCATCACTTCCTCTGATTCCAACATCACTTCTTCAAACTTGTGGTTTCACCTCAGCACCTTGATGAGGGGCATTGTATTATTTCGTAGAACATTTTATCTATGATCTAAGATCTTCACTGGTTGCTCCTCATAAGAAATATCATCCTCTAGTTGTACTACCTCTGAAGAGAGTACATGTTAAGGGTCTGGTATGTACTTCCTTAAGAGTGATACATGAAAGACATCATGTACTTTGGCCATGGTAGGTGGAAGTGCTAGTTGATAGGACACAACCCCAACACGATCAATAATCTCAAAGAGGCTGATGTACCTAGGAATTAACTTCCTTTTATTTCCAAACCTCATGACCTTATTCCATGGGGATATTCCTAGAAATACCATGTATCCAAATTTAAAGTCGAGGCCTCATCGACGGTTATCTACATACCTCTTCTGTCGACTCTAGGCTACCTTGATATGCTGCTGAATGGTTTTCACCTTCCCCACCATTTATTCAACCATTTCTGGTCTTAGCATCTTACGTTCACTGACTTCATCCCAATATGTTGGTGTTATGCCCCACTTACCATACAGGGCTTTATAAGGTGCCATTTGGATGATTGAGTGGAAACTATTGTTGTAGGAGAATTCAA
This sequence comes from Viscum album, assembly GCA_963277665.1. Classification (NCBI taxonomy): domain Eukaryota; kingdom Viridiplantae; phylum Streptophyta; class Magnoliopsida; order Santalales; family Viscaceae; genus Viscum; species Viscum album. The sequence continues at coordinate 1,481,123,712 of OY728136.1, forward strand.
CCAGTGGAAGATGTTGGTCCCACCCTCATTTGAAGTCCATAGAACATTATCTTAACATATCCTCCAGTTTCTAAATAGTTTGCTTAGATTGGACATCAGTTTGAGGATGATAGGTCGTACTAAAGTTCAGTTTAGTATCCAGATCATGTTGAAGACTCTTCCAAAACTTATAGGTGAATATTGTATCTCGATTGGATATAATAGAAAATGGTACCCCATGCAGCCTTACCACTTCTCAGATATATATCTGTGCCAGTTGATCCAATGAGAAATCCTCCCAAATTGAAAAAAAGTGTGCAGACTTTGTAAGACGAACCACAACAAATCAGATTGCATTGTTGCATTTGGATTTCTTCAGAATTCCCGTGACAAAGTCCATAGTGATGTTCTCCCATTTATATCCTGGTATGGGAAATGGTTGCATCATCCCCTTAGACTTTTACCTCTCTTCCTTCACTTGCTGACACACTAGACACTTTTACGTATACTCAGCAATATTCTTCTTTATATTATACCACCAAAAATTCCCTCATAGATATCGATACATCTTTGTGTTTCCTGGGTGAATAGAGAAATTTGAACTATGTTCATCATCCAAAAGTTCAATCTTCAGCTCTGGACTTGATGGAACACATAGTATTTTCCCAAATCTCACAATTCCTTCTTCATTAACATTGAACTCTGAGGATTTCCCTTTTCTGATAGCTTCCACTTTCTTATGAATTCTGACATCATCCTTTTGAGCATCCTTTAACCTTTCCAAAAGAGGCGGTTTGAGCAGTCATTTGTGAAAGGATTAATGATTTTCCCTTCTTTATGATTCCCATGTCTATCTTCATCAAGTTTAAGAATATTGGATCCTTCTCAATTATCATCAATTATAGAATTGTCAAGTCCTTTCTACTTAGAGCATATTCCACCTTGTTTGCTTTCCCACGGTGGTAATGGATTGAGCAGTCATAGTCTTTCATCAGCTATAACCATCATTGTTGGTGCATGTTCAACTCTTTCTGTGTGAATATATACTTGAGGCTTTTGTGGTCCGTATATATTTCACAGTTCTCCCTAAAGAGATAATGCTGCCAGATTTTTAAAGAAAATATCACCACAACCAACTCAAAATCATGTGTTGGATAATTCTACTCATGAACATTCAACGGAATTGAAGCATAGGCAATGACTTTTTCATTTTTAATCAACACACAGCCTAGTCCCTTCTTTAAAGAATCACTGAATACCACAAAAATTTATCTACTTGTGGGTAAAGAGAGCACGGGTGCAGTGATAATATTCTTTTTTAACTCCTTAAATATTTCTTTACATTCATGAATCCAAGAAAACTTTACTCCCTTCCGAGTTAGCTTGGTAAGAGGGTTGGAAAATCGTGAGAAATTTCTCACATATCGTTGATAATATCCAACTAACCCCAAGAAGCTACAGATATCTGTTACTGATGATAGCCTTAACCATCCCTCAATTGCATCTGTTTTGGAGGGATCCACAGATATCCCATTTCTTGTGATGATATGGCCCAAGAATAAGACCTCCTTTAACCAGAACTCACACTTTCTATACTATACATAGTGATTCTCCTTTCGCAAGGTCTCTAGTACAGTTATTAGATTCTCCTCATGATCCTCCTTGGTTTTGGAGTATATCAAAATATCATCTATAAAGACTACCAAAAATTTGTTGAGGTAATCCCTAAAGTCTCTATTCATCAATTCCATGAAGATTTCTGGAGCATTAGTGAGTCTGAAAGGCATTACTAGGAATTCATATTGCCTGTATCTTGTAAAAAAAAGCAGTCTTGGGGATATATTCCTTCTTCACCCTTACTTGATAATATCCCGACCGCAAAAACACTTTGGAGAATTATTGTGCTCCACGCAGCTGATCGAACAAGTCATCTATTCGTGGGAGAGGATACTTGTTCTTTATCATGATTTTGTTAAGCTCACGATAATCGATTCAAAGGCGCATTGACCCATCTTTCTTCTTGATGAAGAGGACTGGTGCACCCCATGGTGAATCACTTGGGTGTATAAACCCTTTATCCAGACTCTCCTGTAGTTGTTTCTTCAGCACCTCAAACTTCACAACTTCCATTCTATATAGATTCTTGTATATTGTAAATGCCCTAGGTATAAGATCAATTTATAATTCAACATCTCTTCTAGGAGGAAGACCAGGAAATTCCTTAGGAAACACTTCAACGAATTCCCTCACAATAGGCAAGTCTTCAAGGATGGTTTCCTCCTTATACTCAATCATCTAATCCAGATACACATTCTCAAAGGGAAGTAATATCCATGCTTGAGATAATGGAGCTAAGGTAGATTCATCTTTCTCCTTGAACTTGTATAGAATCGGGGGTCGATTCTCCACATAGAGAGTGATGTCCCTCTCATGGTAATTTTTGTTGGCTCTATATAAGTAAAGCCAATCCATGACAATAATTTCATCAAATTCCACCAGAGGGAGTATGACGAGGTTCTCCAAGACATTCAATCCATAGATTATGATAGGGGAGGAGTTATATTAATGGGATGCAATGATTTCCCTATTTGTCGTACTCACTGACATCATTACTCCCATGATTTGTGGTGGTGATGGGATTTTTCTACTAAACTATTGGGATATAAAAGAAAGCATCAAACCTAAATCAAAAAGTATATTTTCTATTCTTGAATGAATAACTATTTTACCTGTCACCACTTCATTTTTAGGGTTCACTTTGGCAGTAGTGAAGGAAAAATCTCTCCCTTTCTGCCTTGGAGATTGTTGGTTGCTTCCGAAAACCCTTGGGTTAGGGAATTGATTTGCAAGATTCCCTGGTTCTTTGCGGTTTTAGCAATGAACAATGCGTTGAGGTTAAAACTGAGCGTTACTCTTCTCTATTGCAGCTACAGGTCTTTCTTGTTTTCAGTTAATATCTAGGTGCGCTTCTCTTCCACACCTAAATCATTTCCTCATCTCCTTCAGGCAATTTCCGGGGTGCTTCTTTCCACACCTTTAGCAAGTGGGGTGCTGGATCTTCTTAGAACTATTGGATTTATCCATCAGACTTCCAACATTAAATTCCACCTTATGCTTCTTATCCCCATTATACCCCTGATATTCCCCGATCTCTATTTCAACTTTGAGGGCACATTGGACAATTTCCTTATGGATGTCGAAGTCACGGTTCGACAGCGCTTTCCGTAGGCTAGGTTCTAGCCCACCAAAGAAGCGGTCAACCTTGAATTTGGGGGTAACAACAAAGCTGGAGGCATATCGTGAAAGCCTTGTGAAGTTTTCCTCGTACGCTCTGACAGATTCATCGTCTTTTTTCTCAAGGTAAAGGAAGTCCCTTTCTATCTTAAGTCAGAGAGTGCATGGAAAATATTTATTAAATAACATCTTCTGGAAATCCTTCCATTCCAATGCCTTGATCTCCTCCTTAGGCTTTGTATTTTTTATCAACGTCCACCATTGATCATATTCACCATTAATAAGATAAGCATCCAGGAGAACCTTCTCTTGTTCATAACATTTAAGGATGGAGAAGATCTTTTCAATGGAGTTGATTCATTGTTCGGTGATTAAGGGATTGGATGATCCATTAAAATTAGGAGGCCTTTGTCTCATGAAGCTCTCGATAGCGACTTGTTATTTATTAGGGGGGGTTGAACATTCCTCTTGACCCATGTTTCTATTCAAATCATGATTTAACTGAGAGAGTTTCCTGACAAAGTTTTCTATTCCCACTCCCAACAAATTGGGCATCTCATTATAATAGTCATCACATTGGTCTTCATATCGGTTGTTAGCCCGATTCCTCCTTTTACCAACCATTGGCTGGAATAAAAGGAAAGTTATGGGTAACACATAAAGGTTATTCCAAGTAAAAAACAGATGACTTATAAATAACTTTTATTTCCTTAACTTATGAATCCATAGGCTTCAATTTATGCTATTCAAGATATACTTTCTAACATATATTCTTAGGGGAATTTTTTTCTTTCCCTTAATAAGGGTTCATACTAAGCTTGTGAATTTACCAAAGAATATCCCCCTAGAGTGTCATAACCAATAGTGCAACAAGGCCCATTTTCGTGCACAAGTTCATGTTCGAGTCTATCTTAAAGTGATGTTTTCGGGTTTTACCCCAAGGATACATCTGCGTGAGAGATGCCTCTTCCTGCTCGTATCCAGAAAAGGATGTATTTTCTTGATAAACCACTTACTAAATACTCACCAATACTTAGGGATGTTTTAATTATACTTATTCTTGTCTCTAATTCTTCACTAGGGTTTTCTAATGTTAATCCCAAAAATAACTAAACCTATCCTCTGATACCAACTATAACAACCCTTCTTTTTATTACACACTTAACCCTGATTTATTACATAAAATCTTCACTTGATACAACATAAAAGATTGAGAGGTTGTGTGTCCTTGTGGATTAGGAACATTACATAACAGCTTATAATATAAAACACACAACATCTTTATTGATATCTTTCTTTACATGACCACTACATTCCCTCGTACATAGAATTTCATGGGATAACCTGAGGACATTCATAAGAAAAGTGTGAGCTATAAAGACCAGTAAGGGAATAAACATGAAATAACATGAGGAATACAATACATGTTAGACAATAGTAATATCAATTGATCATAAGAGATACATGAACATAAAGGCATGATAAAGCATGATAATCATAACATGGAAATGTGGCAACAACACTTAACATGGAATTACCATGAGCCAAGGCTCATTGCACATGGAGCATGTGTAAACCCTAATTTCACATGAAGCATGAGTAAAACCTAATTTCACTTGAATTAGCATGATTCAACACCCATTTCACATGACAGATCATGATACTATACTTTACCCAGTTCATTGGAGTGCTATCAGAGCGCACCCTTCTTAAACATTTCATTTCATGTATAAGTGTGCCACATGAATCATGGAATCAATCAACATCATAAGTTATTCCACGATTAAGTAATGTGGAATAAGTACATGAAATTACCATTCAATATATATATATGTATAAAGTTGAATACCCTTGATAGAGACATGGGTATGGTATTCACTACACAATGATCTTGGCTTGGAAAAATGAGGTGTAATTTTGGCATGGTAGCGGGTGTACATGGGAGGAATTAATGAGAGAGAAAGGGGTATCCCATCATCCAAACATAAATAGGACGGTATGGGGGAGGTGTTAAATCATACCCTAATATTTTTAATTGAAAACAAAATGGAATAACAACTTAAAGAAAATTAGACAAAAAGGAGAAAGGAAGAAATCCCTTACTTGGAAGTGTAATCCTAAAGGATTGGGAGAGGATTGAGAGAGGATTCTTGGGAGATTGGGGAATATTGGGAGGATTATATAGAGAGGATGGTAGGGGTTGGTCAAACTCCAAAGGCTTTGAGTGAAGAGGAAGTGGAAGCTTGGGTGGGTTTATATAGGAAAGGAGAGGGAATTCTTTATTATTTAGGTTTGGGACACCTCACATTAAACTAATCAAAACCAAAAACCAGCCCATGGTTTTTTCCAAAGGGGAGTTGAAAATAATATTTTATAAGGACAATGGTTTAACATCTTAAAATAATAGGGTTTCTTATGTGGAGGTGAGTCACACTCTCAAGGAAAACAATTTAAAAATACCAAATGTTTTATAAGTCTTGGAGGGTCCACTAAAGCTTTGTAAAATAAATCAAAAAAATCTAAAATCACATTATTTTAATGGTACAACATATATTGGCTGAACATAATTTTTATGCTATTTTATTACATCACTATTGTGTCATTATGATGTCTTAAAACACATTACATATTTAAACGGTATTTAATTTCTACCCAAAAATTCGACTGTCTCAGAAAATTATGAAAAATTCACCATTGGATAATTTCGACATCATAATTCCAAAAATAATATTCATTTTATCTAAATAATTTTCTAAATATGTGAATTATTACTTTTAAAATAAAAACATACATTAATCGAATAAACATGGGTTTTGACAAAAAACAGCTTTCAAGCCTTAATAAAAATTACAATAGTATTCATAAAAATTGTATGATAATTTATATTTAATTAAAATTAATTTATTAATAGTATTTTATTAAAATATTATTTAATTCAAAAATCTTTTAATTCATCAAAATATATTTCTTAGTTGAATATTAACTAAAAATACTATTTGTGATCTAAAAACTATTTACAAAGTAACAATAATAAAATGAATGCACATTATTTATAAAAAAATAATGTACATAGTCATAGTGCTTGGGTATTATTACATAACCCCTTATAAAACACATATAGAACCTAAGGGTAAGGTGTGCGATGGTGACAGACTCTTGGGGTGGCTCCAATAACTTCGCTCGGGTGGTAATCTCTATTAACTTCCACTTCTCCCGTATTCGGTTCCGCTCAAGCTTAATGTGTTCAGGCTCGGCTTGGGATTGGTCAAGAGCGAAGCCCAAGGATACCACCCCCTTTCCAAGCTCCGACAAATGGTCTTAGTATGGGTCAATTCTACTGGATGAGTTCATCGCTTCCTTTGTTTGAGTAAATTGGATTTGTTAAAGCTCTATATTTATACTAATCATGTGATCACTGTTCAATGACTATATTAGAAACGGTCACAATTCTAAATGGGATTTTAAAATCCAGAAACATAAAACCAATGAATTTTACATTTTATATAACCCTAATAAGACATTTAATTATATTAAGATGAATTTTTATTAATTAAAGTTTGGGTCGTAACATTACCCTTCTTTCCAAATCTCCAAACTTTATTCCATGTTGAAATATTTATAAACAACTTCTCACCAACTTTAAATTCCAGATCACGTCAACAATTTTCAGCATAAATTTTCCACTGGCTTTGTTCTCCCTTATGTGTTGTTGAATTGATATAACATTATTTGTCATTTTTTCCACTATCTATAGTACAAATAGAATTATTTACCCAACTTCATCCTATAACATTGGATTTCTACAGTTCTTTCCATAGAGGTCTTCATCATGATCCATATAAATACTCGACTGAAAACTATTATTGTAAGAAAACTCAACTATAGGAAGGTGTTAATCTCAAACACCTTTGAAATCCATATAATAGGATATCAACATATCCTATAGGGTTTGAATTTTTATCTCATACTTCCCATCTATCTAAGGATGATACGTAGTTCTAAAACTAAACTTTGTATCAAGAGTTTGCTAAAGCCTTCACCATAACTTCAAGGAAAAACATAGATATTGATCAGATACAATTGAATGTAGTACTCCATACAACATTAATACTTCCTTAATGTATATCCTAGAAATATAATCCAAATAAAACTATTCTATAATATAAATGAAGTGTTTTGACTTTCTAAGGTTATTGAATATAACACATAGAGCATTGCTCCCTTTTATACATTTGGGAAGTCTGATGACAAAATCCATGGTTGTGTTTTCACATTCCCATTCTGGTATGGATAATGGTTGTGAAAGAAACTTTAACTTTTGTATCTTGGCCTTAACTTATTTAAATACTAAGCACTAAGATACAAACTCTATGATATCTATCTTCATTCCCTCACACCATAAATACTTTTTCAAATCCCTATACAAATTTGTACTTCCAAGATAAATAGAGAATGAAGAACTATGAGCCTCATCTAACAACTCCTTCAAATCATGTATGGATGGAACACATACATGGTTCCTGAATCTTATCATTCCATCACAATCACGGTTAAACTCAGGAACATTCCTCACCTTATTTTTTATCTTCATACCATCCTTATGTTCCAATTATATCCTTACATAAATAGATAGTTGAACACTTATTTAAGAAAGAAAAGATTTCTCCCCTTCCTTAAATATTTCAAGAAATATCATTTAAAAATCCCTAAATATTGGATCTTTTGTGATCCTTGCCCTGGATAAGCTATCATGATCATTTTTACTCAAAGCATCTTCCACCTTGTTTTCTTTCCTACGGTGGTAATGTATTGATTAGTAATAATCTTCAATCAGCTCCAACATATTCTATGGCTCATGTTCAAATCCTTCTGTGTGAATATATACTTAAGCTTTTTTGATCATGATATATATCACACTTTTCTCCATAAATATAATTCCTCCATAACTTTAATGTAAACATTAATGCATCTAACTATAAAAAATGATTTGGGTCATTTTTCTCATGAAACTTAAATTTTATTGAGGCATAATCTATAACTGTGTCATTTTTCATGATAATGCATTCCAATACCTTCTTGGATGAATCAATATAGATTAAAAACCCTTATCCATTATAGGGTATTGTAAGAAAATGTGCACTGACTGATATTTTATTCAGTTCTATGAAATTTTACTCACATTCATTCATCCAAAGGAACTTGGATCCCTTATGAGTTAAATTAGTGAGTTGATTATAGAACTGTGATAAATTCTCTACATATTGTCACCAATATCCATCTAAAACAAGAAAAAAATTAAATCTTAGTTTCCTTGGTTAGTATAGGCTAACTTTTAATATCCTTTTTATTTGATATATCCACCGAGATAACCTCTCTTGATATTATATAACCTAAAAATAAATCCTCTTGTAGCCAACATTCAAACTTTTTAGATTTTGAATATAGTTTCTCCCTCCATAGGGTCTTCGACACAATTCTCAAGTGATCTTAATGCTCTTCCTTTCTATTCAAAAAGATAAGAATGTATTCTATAATGACAACCAAAAATTTATCTAGGTAATATCTAAATATTATATTCATTAAATCCATAAAGATATAGGGGAATTAGTAAGACCAAATGGAATCACTATATATTCCTAGTATCTATACCATTTTTGGGATGATGTCTTGGGTATATCCTCCTTCTTGAACATCAATCGATGATATCCATAATGAAGTTAAATTTTGGAAAAGTATTGATCTCTTCACAGTTGATAAAATAGTACATCAATATGGGGAAGTGGATACTTCTTCTTGATTGTGATCTTATTTAGTTCCTGATAATCAATGAAAAGTCACATTGATCGATCTTTCTTCTTGAAAAAAAAAGAACTAGTGCACCCCAAGGTGAAACACTTGTCTGAATGGAGCCCTTACCAAGTTTCTCTTGGATTTTCTTCTTCAATTACATTAACTCTATCAGGTTCATTCTATTGGGAGTCTTTGAAATTGGTGAGGCACAAGGTATGAGTTATATTGAGAACTCAACTTCATGATTTAGTGTAAGACTAGATAATTATTCCACAAAGACATTAATACACTCATATAAAATAGGCATATCATCGATGTTGAGTTTCTCCCCAACTATTTGAGATAAACTATCATTTTTAGTAAGAATCAAAACCTATACAATGTATGTGATTTACATTGGAATTTCATATATATCTTCACACTGATATACAATCATAGGATGGTTTGGAATATCAAATGTGAATTCCCTTCCTCATAAATTGATGTGGTATTTATATAGAGAAATACAATACATGCCTTAGATAACATCAAATTCAATCCAAGGTAGAATAATAAGATTTATAGGAATAACATTCCCACAAACCTCAACTAGTTTAGAATCAATGACATGAGATGTGATCATCATACCATTAGGGATTTTCACTAATAATTGGATATCTAATCATACAGGATAACAATGAATATACCTAGATGATTTTATTGATATACATGCACTCATATAACTAATATCAAATAGGTTACTTCAATATTTGAGTATACCTATTACCACTTAAACTTTATCATTCTATCATCAATCCCATAGTAAAACCAAAATGGTCACCATGACCCTTTAGTATCTTTGACCAAAGCGATCAATCATTCATAGGATTTATAAATCATGAAAACTTATTTTAAATATATGACACCTTAGTTTTCACCTAAGTTATTTGTTTTCATCATCTATTCAAATACTTTATGATGGTTCGTAAATAGTTTGTGAATTTCAAAATTATATCCCTAGTAGTGTCAAATAAGTTGTTCGGAAAGGCTCGTTATTACGCACTAAGTGATGATTGAGTCTATATAAATGTTCCCTTTTCTTATTTATTACCCCAATATACAACTATTACAGATCCACATCCACTTGTAGTATCCAAACATAGATGTAATTTCTTGTAAATAACTAACTCTATCCTTCATCAAAATTCCAGGAAATTTTTCCAATACTTTGACTTATCTTTAGACTTATCCCTAGGGTTCACACTAAAGTTTTTTTATACTAGTTTAAAATGATAAGTAAACCTTTTCTCTGATACAAACTATAGTGATGCAATATTTTCATACATAAATATCACATCTTTTAGATGAATATTTAATATATTTCACAAATACATGCTTGGTGAACATAATGGTTTAGTGTCTTTAGAGACTAGGTACATGATATTATTATTTAATGAAAGATATTAAATATATTCTACAAATATATTCCCATTTTTTACTCTTAATAAACATACTCTACTTAAAACCTTTCTTCATAACCAGAGGAAAGAAAACATAAGAAAGGGTGATCTCAGATGACCAGTAAGGGTAAGCATGGGATATATCATTCTATGATCATATGAAAGAATAAGATAATCATAAGGGTATGAGATAATGAACATAACTTAAAAAATTTAATATGTAGCTTTTCATATATCATAAAAATGATTCATGACATAATGCATTATCATTCCTAAATACATGATTTCTAAGAATGTGAAATCTTTATAATTCATGAACCATAAGCTTGTGTCATAAAATTTTGGCACCAACCTAGGTACAGAAACCATTTCATTTGTCAATTTTAACTACCAAGACAATCAAAAATAGTTGATCCAACCTCATTGCATGTTTCCCATTGTGGATCCACAAAAACAAAATTGGATAATAGTGGATGGTTTTTTTAATTATAGGTGGTTAAAAGAACCACAAATACTTTCACAAAAGTTTCCCAAAACCATATCCAAAGTTTTCATCGACATCCAACTTGAATTAGTTCTATCCATTTAGTGGTGGTTTCGGGGAACTATCATAAAACATTTTTTAGTGGTGCATATTTCATTTTTAGTGGTGATTTCCATTCACAGAAATATTGAGGTTGTAGTGGTGGTTTATGAAGGTTCTGGGCACAGTGGAAGCGTGGTTGGGACGAGACCCAATTTGATTTTTACCATGATCAATGATTATTCCAGGATCAATATGATGATGAACTCCAGTCTCCACATAATATAATAAAAGATTTAGATAAAGAAGAAAGAGGCCCTAAACCTTTAGAAAGGATCTTGCACATCATGTTTATAATTAATTTATTAATTTTATAAATAAAAATAATACCTGGATCTTTGGTATTTTTCTTTGTTGATGATGTTGATCATCCGGAATAACCCTTCCAGATTATCTCGTTGCTTTTGTAAGGATCCAAACTATAATCCCTCTAGTGGTGATCCACACGTGCTCTGATGGCCTCCGATCGACACCGCTTGTTCTCCGGGTTCGAGCGCGGAGAATCGAGTGTCTTGTGTCAGTCGTTCTTGATTGCCTTTTCTTTGGCCTTGGAGAACGTCTCTCATTCTTGAGTGGGGAGAGAATAGGATTTGAGAGAGAAATTGTTTGGATCAACAATTCTCAATTCACCAGGCGTATGGTGTGGTATATGGCACAATAGGTGTACTTTCCTATTTATATACATGGAATTTCAGATACAATATTAAATTTCATAGAAACAATTAAATACATTCATGAACTTAGAGAAAACCCATGAATTTAATAACAATAATTTGTCATTATTTATGGTGCGCCAACTTGCACAAAACGTAATTAAATTCCGCGTCACAAAATAATAGCATAGTTATTTTAAATTGTACCAACTAGTTAAATAATTATTTACCGTCTTGCAAATAATTATTTTACTACCGGACCGACCTTGATCTTCTCGAACTCAACGTCTATTTATTGAACACCCAAATAAATAAATAAATAAATTATTCACTTAAATAAATATTTTATTTAAAAACTAGTAAATAAATATTTTTCAAATATTCAATAAAATGAATATATATATTTTATTTAATTTTTGCGATCATTTTAACCTGAATAAAATTTTTCCACTATCTTGAGAAAAATATTTATTTCATTAATTAAATTAAAATAGAATTTAATTGAGACCACCAAAAACCCTTAGGGTGTGACCCTCTAGGATTCTTTCTCATTGGCATTGGGCAGGCTTTCCTAAACTCCAAGAGTATTGTCTAGCAACAGGTCATGCTATGTGTCCCATCATAGCATGTCATCCAACCGCAGAACTATATTTAAGAATATTGGTATAGTATTTCAAGGTTCTCATCATAGAGGGGAACTTCCATGACCTTATGAATGCAAAAAATACTCTAGGACATTATTACATCATAATCATGAAAAACAATGAACAATATATAATAATACATTAAATTTCCATGTAATCAAAGTAAAACCAGTTGGTTTTAGGACACCAACTCTTACAAACTCCCCACTTGGACTAGAGCCAACTGCCAATGACTTTCAGTCTTCTAGACCTCACATGATGATCCTATTTCTACTGAGTCAAGGCTTTAGTCAAGGGGTCCTCCACCTTGTCTTTTGTGGAAATAATGCTCACTACAACTTCACCTCTCTTAGAAAAATCCCTCAAGAGATGATACTTCTGAAGTATGTGCTTCATCCACTGATGTGACCTTAGCTCTTTTGTGAGAGCTACCGCTGCAGTATTATCACAGTACAGTGTGATGGGATCTTTACTGCTAGGTATCACATCTAGATTCTGGATGAATCTTTGCATCCAAACTGCTTCTTTAGCTGCCTCATAAGCTACAATGTACCTGGACTCTACTGTAGAATCTATGACAACACTCTTCTTTGAGCTCTTCCAGCTCACTACACTTCTATTCAAAGTGAATATGTATCCCGTTTTTGACTTCATGTCATCTTGATCAGTTTAGAAACTAGCATATGCATGTCCTCTGATGACTAGATCCTCATCTCATCTATAAAACAGGAACATATCCTTATTACACCTCAGATACTTTTGGATAGTCTTGACTGCCATCCAATGGAGGTCACTTGGGTCAGCTTGATATCTACCTACCACACTCAATGTGTAGGCGACATCTAGCCTAGTACATAGCATGGAATACATGATTGACCCAATCACTGATGCGTATATATTCCTTCCCATTATCTTTCTTTCCTCATGGGTCTGAAGACACATTTTCTTGGAAATATGAATTCCATGTGACACTGGAAACAGTCCCCTCTTGGATTGTTTCATACTGAATCTCTTCAGTATCTTATCAAGGTATGTACTTTGAATTAGGCCCAACAATCTCTTGGATCTATCATGATGTATCTTGATCCCAAGAATATACTCTGCCTCTCCTAAGTCTTTCATGGAGAATCATTTATTCAACCATTCCTTAACAGACTCTAAGACTGGTATCTCATTTCCAATAAGTAATATGTCATCAACATATACTATTAGGAAAACAACTGCACTCCCACCACACCGTTTGTAGACACGATGCTCACATTCATTCTTGATAAAACCAAATTATTTTATGGCTTCATCAAAAAGAATGTTCCATGACCTGGATGCTTTCTTTAATCCATAAATGGATTTTTGCAGCTTTCATACCTTATTGGAATCCTTTGGAGTCACAAACCCTTCAGGTTGTGTCATGTAGAAATATTTCTGAAGGTTCCTGTTAAGGAATCCTGTTTTGACATCTATTTTCCAAATCTCATATTCATGGAAAGCCGCAATGGCAAGTAGAAATATGATGGATTTCAGCATTGAAACTGGTGAGAAGGTTTCATCGTAGTCAATTCCTTGATATTGTTTAAAACCTTTTTCAACCAATCATGCCTTATAGGTACCGAATTTTCCTTCCATGTCCAATTTATTCTTGAATGCCCATTTGAAACCAACAGGATTTACATCAACTAGAGGATCTACCAAAATCCAGAATTGGTTTTGGTAAATGAAATCCATTTAAGATTCCATGGCTTCTTTCCACTTGGAAACGTATGTGCCACTTACTGCTTCATTGTTGTTTAGAGGATCATTATTATCAACTAATAAGGATTCACCATCCTCATTAACTAGAAAACTATATTGTTCCGGTTCTCTAACCCCTCTTGTACTCCTACGCAATACTTGTGTCTCTGGAATGGATTCTTCTTCCATGGGGCTTTGTGAAATCTGTTCCTATACCAACTCTTGTGTACCTTGAGCCATGACTTCATCGAAGTATATCTCGCTCCCACTATCTCTTTTGTAGATGTTCTCCCTCTCAAAGAATATGGAACGTCTTGCCACTATAACCTTTTTTTCAATGGTTTGTATAGGTAATATCCCCTTATTTACTTGGGGTATCCTATAAAGGTACACTTTGTGACTTGGGTTGAGAGTTTGTTACCTGAAGAGGCCCTAACAAACGCTTCACTACCCCACACATGTAAATTCGATAACATGGATTTTCTTTCACTCCAGAACTTGTATAGAATACCATTTATCGATTTATTTGGTACTTGGTTTATTATGTGTGTTGTTGTTTGTAACTCATATCCCCAAAAGGATAATGGAAGACTTTCATAACTCATCATTGATCTCGCCATGTCCTACAGGGTGCGGTTTCTCCTTTCGCTCACACCCTTCCACAGGGGCGTGTTTGGAAGAGTGAGTTGGGATAGGATCCCAAAATAATTTAAGTAATCAATGAAGTATTAATTAAGATATGCTCCACCTCAGTCTAAGTGGAGTTTCTTAATCTTCTTACCAAGCTAGTTCTCAACTTCATTCTTGTATTCTTTGAACTTGTCAAAAGAATCTGACTTATACCTCATTAATTAGATATATCCATATCTACTAAAATCATCAGTAAAAGTTATGAAGTATGAGTACCGACCCCTTTCTTCAACTGAAAATGGTCCACACACATCGGTATGAACCAATTCAAGAAGTTTTTTAGCCCTTTCACCTTTCCCACTAAATAGGGATTTGGTCATTTTTCCTTGTAAATGTGCATGGCATACGCCAAGTGGTTTTAGTTCTAAAGAATCTAAATATCCATCTTGGTGTAACTTTTTCAAGTATTTCTCATTTACATGACCTAGCTGGTGATGCCAAAGTTGGGAGTGGTATGATTCATGTGAAGTATCTTTGTTAGTGATTTCCATTACTTGGTTTGTGTAATCCAACACGTAAAGTCCATTGTATAAATGCGCCCTACCAGAACAAATGCTATCTTTGTAAAAGAAGCAACATTCATTTCCAAACTTGAAAATAAATCCATCTGTATCTAATATACATACAAAAATAATGTTTTTAGTAACAGAAGGCACATAATAACAACCCTATAATACCAAGATCATCTCGGTTGGCAACGTGAGGTGGTAGTATCCGAATGCTATAGCAGCAAGTCTGGATCAGTTGGCTGCTCATAGTTCTACCTCCCCTCGATCAATCTTCTCGAATCTACTTGGTTCCTGTATTTGGATACATATGTGAGAACCACAAGCTATATCTAGCACCCAATTTTTAAAAACAGATAGATTTCATTCGATAACAAACACACCTGAAGCTTCCCCTTGATTCTTAGGCAGGGTGAAATTATTCTTCTAGTGTCCCTTCTTTCCACATGAAAATCAAACACCCTCATGTTCCCTTTCCTCTACTTCGATCTTCCTTTTATTTGATGGCCATGAAGAAACTTTGGGCTTAAATATCTTCACCTTCCCTTTCCTCTTATTCACCAAAAGGAAAGAAGAATTTCTGCACTTCATATCTTTGTCCACTTAGAGAATGAGGATAAGAATATTAGATAGATACTTCTCAATGTTGTTCATATTGAAATTGACAAAAACAAGATAGAGAAGCTCTTAGGGAGTGATGCGAGAATGAGATCAGTACCCAGTTCTTTGGGGAATTTTAAACCCTAGAACCTCCAGGCACTCAATGTAGCCAATGAGCTTGACTACATGAGTCCCAGATGGGGCACCTTATCCAAGCTTACTCTGAAAGAGTGTCGTAGAGATCTCAAACCTTTCCTATCTTTATCTCTCCTAGTAAAGACCACGGAGGTTCTTGATCATTCAATAAGAATCAATGTTTTCATGAGAATTCATGAGATCACTAGACATTGATGATAGCATCAAGCATTGAACATCAACCATGTCATTCATATGTTTCTCATAGACTAGGAAATCCTCATCACTCGCCTCTCTGGTAGACGGATCAAGTGATGCTGACTCCAGCACGTAAGACTTCTGTTCATGGCATAGGATAACCCGAAGGCGTCTAAACCATGCCTCGAAGTTACTACTGGTGAGGTTGTTGTCTTTATCCAGAATTTATCATAGGGATAGTGTGGTTGATGAGTTTTTAATTTTTATTCTAAAATTAAAAGGGCATATCATTTGTACTTTCTTGATTACATTTTATAAGATATAATAAATTTTATTAAGTCTCCCACTATTTTATCAAGTTTCAATAGCCCTCACCATTGAACTCAGAATGTCCAGTTTCCATGACACTTTTATGGAAAGGATCCATATTACCCTTCGCATAACCCCAAAAATAGTTGGTCAAGCTATTAGAAGGTATTTAGGTAGGAAGGTATTTCACAACTAAAGGCTTGCAGCTCCTTGATATGTTGAGTGGACTCCCCAATCCTGAAATCATGACTTTGGATTTCCTCAACTCTTGCCTATAATATTACACCATGTCTAGCAAGGGCTACTCTTATTGATGTAATATGGTTAAGTCAACCTGAAATCTTTCATAAGGGATTCCTGTATAAAAGTAAGTGTCCTAACAAGGGTTGCTCAAACACATAGTTTTATTGAGTTTTTCACTTAATCAAGTAACATAAGTCTTGTTCTGACTTAATATTTTATTTGAGGGATTTTTTTATCTCTTATGAATGAGTTTCTTATTATCATTATCACACACTTGTTAATATTAAGTGGAAATTACTTAAGTGATTAACCATGTCTTGATAATATTTACGCATAAGTCTAGTTTATTTTAGTTCCATCTTGCATGCTTGTTTAATTCATTAATTATGTGATCGTGACAACACATCCATAATGATAAACCATGAAACTGAAATAAATAAAATAAAATACATGGAATTATCATGATCTTTTCTAATGGTTAGTTTTTCTAGCGGTTGATAAACTAACTCTGGACTAGGGGAGAAACACATTGAACCGTTTGGGTTTGTGTTTACAGCTTCCACCTGTCCACCTCTGTATCTCCTGGGATTGGTTTTGTCTCGGCTCCTTCTTGAACCGCCTCCACTATATTGGGAGTTCCATCCATTAAATATGAATTTTTTAAATCATATGTAGGTGAGGGGTAAAAATTGATTTTACATAAAAGAAACCTTGGGCACACATGCCCTACATATTAATGAGGGGAAGCCTCGCAGGCCAAAAAAATTAATTCAAATAAATAAATTAAAAGAAACCATAAACATACAAAGGTTTTGGTCTATCTCATGATCATCCATACATTCAATGATATTTACGCATAAATAAAACTAGCAATCAATTCTTTAATCATTCTTGTTTAAGATAAATCGTGCTAGAATCAATTAATTATCATCTTTAATTAATCAATCCTTTTATCTTAAACCCTTCTCTGAATTTCCTTGAGATT
Organism: Viscum album; assembly: GCA_963277665.1. NCBI lineage: Eukaryota > Viridiplantae > Streptophyta > Magnoliopsida > Santalales > Viscaceae > Viscum > Viscum album. Next base: position 1,481,141,428 of record OY728136.1, read on the forward strand.
ATCATCCATCATAATTTTAAACAAATAAATTCATTTAAAATTATCTTTGTATGTAACTTGTACCTTAGAGGCAACCTGGTGAATTCCTATTCATAATAACCCAATGAGTAGAAATGAACATTACGCAGATGTTAAATTAAACACATATATATAAAACACCTATCACGTGTTGTGCCTTAGGTTTATTCCCACACGATGTTACACATCTCAAGGGTTTGTATAATATAATTCTAAATTTTAATAAATCTTCATAATTTGGATGAGTGCACGACGTGTAGTTCCAACTACACGGCGTCTATTATTTTTTACCATTTATCCAAAGTATACGCCCAGGGAAACGACGTGTGAGTATACTTTAGAAATATACGGAGTACACGGTGTTTCTAGTGGGCCACACACCATGTAGTTCCTCATTACACGATCTCCATCCATGCAAGAAGAGTACGGGGTACACGGTCCAACCCTAGCCCGAAGGGAGTGCACACCATGTCCATTGGGCCACACGGTGTGTAATCCAGAAATCATTTTCCACCTGTTCCTGGTCAACACATGGGGTTATTTAAGACTTATAAAGAATCCAACACATGGCTTGGTTTAGTGGACCGGTCTGATGCATTGAATCTTGACTACACAGTATGTACTACCAAATGCACACCGTGTGTTCTAGTGTTGTACAGCTAGGAAGCTTTGGAACCTCCAAATGAGATCCTATATTTTATTTTAATCAAGATTAAAAGAAAAGATCATTTCTATAAGGTGAACTATAAAAAAGGAGGAGGAATTGATCTTAAGATTCAATTTTGCAGAATGATTAACTTGAATTGAAAGAACTAAATTACTAAATGCGTAATTCATCAAAAAAATATTTAAATAATTATAAACTATGATGTAACCCCTCTGGTACCACATGAAGGTTCTGGGCGTAGCAGAAGCGTGGTTGGAATGGGATCCAATTTTATTTTCACCATGATTAATGATTATTCCAGGATCAATACAATGATTTATGCCAGTATCTACAGAATATAATAAAATATTTAGATAAAGAATAAAGAGGCCCCAAACCTTCAGAGAGGATCTTGCTCATCAAGTTTATAATTAATTTATTTAATTTCATAAGGAAAAATAATATCTGGATCTTTGGTATTTTTCTTCGTTGATGATGTTCATCGTCTGGAATAACCCTTCCAGATTATCTCATTGTGCTTGTAAGGATCCGAACTAGAATCCCTCTAACGGTGATCTACACATGCTCTAATGGCCTCTGATCAACACCGTTCATTCTCCGGATGCTAGAATGGTGAATCGAGTGTCTTGTGTCGGTGGTTTTTGATCGCCTGTTCTTCAGCCTTGAATAACGTCTCTTGTTCTTGAGAGGGGAGAGAAGAGGATTCAGGAGAGAAATTTTTTTGCTCAAAAAATCTCCATTCACCCGGCATGTGGTGTGGTATATGGCACAATAGGTGTACTTGCCTATTTATATACATGGAATTTCGGTTACAATATTTAATTTCAAAGCAACAATTAAATTCATTCATGAACTTAGAGAAAACCCATGCATTTAATAATATTACTGTGTCATTATTCATAGTGCGCCTGCTTGTGAAAAATGAAATTATAAATAAAATTCCACGTCACAAAATAATAGCAGCATTATTTTAATTTGTGTCAACTAGTTAAATAATTATTTACTATCTTGCAAATAATTATTTTACTACCGGACCGACCTTGGTTCACTTGATAAGCCAATAAAAATTCATATTTTAATTACATTTTAATGGTATTGAATTTTCATTATTGATCTTATAGGCCTGAGTTAGTGGATTTTAATTTTGAGCATCCATTCTTATCATTTGTGCACTTAATGCCAAATGTACACAAATTTAGGCCCAATGATTAATCTGATTTTAAGGAATTTAATTATCTATATTTTAATTTTATATTTTGGGAAATTTATCTACACTTAAATATGAACATGTTTTATTCAGGGATCAATGGAGGATTCATAAAGGATGATGGAGGTATTGGGAGATGAATGGAAGAAATTCTAGAGAAGGCGGATTGGACACCAGCCCACTGATGAGACTGTGGGACCCCAATTACAAACCCAATTAAGCCCAAATCTCGAGGGATGATATAATGAATATAGAGGAAAAAATAATTCTTCATGAGACAGTGCTAATTCGGCCTCCATTGTGGTTATTTCGGTGGCCCAAGTTAGTGATAAAATTTTGTGCCAGATTCTACAGCCCAGAAAAGGTGCCCACTAATCTAATCATATCTCCACATCCACAACTCCAAATGGGCCCATATTGTACATTAGGTTAGGATAATTCCGGGGATCCATTTTCTTCTGCTACGGCATACTCTAATTCGTCCATCTAGAAGGTCTTCCAAGCATATTTTTTCGGTGGATGAAAGTCGGATGTCACCTCGGTTCAAGGGTGGAAAAATCAAATCTCCCTCAACTTTCCACCCACCTATGGCCTACCAAAATTAATTGAGAAGACTTGGACTATTGAAGGCTCTACCCAAGACTTCAAAAATTCCTATTTAAGGCAGTGGTGGTGGAAGATTTGATCATCTTTGGCACTTTGTTCAATTGTAATGTTATGCTGCGATTTTGTTGTCTCAAGTTTATCTTTCACATGTAAGTTGTTAAATTCACTTTAGTTTATTAATAAAAGCTCTTCTTTTCCATTTATTCTATTTTTATTCATATCACTTTGATACCTTTGTTTCAATGTGTGAATTTATTCACACCAAACCTTGTGAAATTATTCACACAACGGTGGAGTGATCATTTTCTTTTTATTGTTTTCTTTACTTCTTCAATTCCTCCCTCATGAGTCTACTTCTCGCTTCCATTGAAACCATAGAATCAATGGAGGGATAACCCACTTATGGTTTGATCCAAGGGAGTATCAAGGGGCTGGATTGAATTTTATTTATCACCCCATTAATGTCTAATCACTTCTTTAATTGATATTTTTATTTGATGATTTTTAAACTCCATCCTCCTTGTTGAATTTAAGGCCACACACTTCAAGTGCTAATACGAACCTTTACCTTGAAGTGCTCAAAACTTTGATCCTTCAAGTATATAGGTGATTAGTATTAAAGGGTGTGGTTATTAAACTATTAAGTTATGATGTTGTTTTATCTACTTAAATGAATCCATCTCACGTATAAGAAATTGAAATAATTGAAAAGGGAATACGTCCAATCCACCCCAAGTGATAACCTAGGATCAACTCATTATTTTAAATTGAATTCACTTAAGTATCTTAGATTTCATTTAAAACCATCTTAAATCAACCCAATTTGGAAACTTCATAGCCAAAAACAATCCATAGAATGTACGTGTCTATAGGTACTTCATAGGTCTCTGAGGATTCGACAACCCAAGCTAGACTACAAGGACTGTCCTACCTTCTTCTTTTGGGTAAATTTGAGCGTGAATAAAATTTTGGAACTATTTCTGGGGACCCAAGTAAGTTATATAAACACTCATTTTATTCTCCCCCATTTCTTATATTCTCATCCAAATTCTCTTATCCTTTCCCTTTCTCTCCTTTTTTTTCTTTTGGCGCATGCCCGCCTACACTCGTGATCAATCAAACCGTCTAGTTTGGGTGGATAGTCCTGGGATTGGGGAGTCAAGTACACCAAGGGAACTCTTTCCATTAGATCCTAATCTTCCTAATACTCTAGAGTCAAAAATTGATCCTATTTCAATGGAAGGTATTCAAATAAACCAACTCATAAACCCAGGTGGGAACCAAAATGGAAACCCAAATGAGGCAGCCCCAAACTTGGAGAATGAGGTCGATCAAACCTTGAATGACTACCTCACACCTGCCTAGACCAATGCCCCCTTCATGAATTAGACACAGCTCCTGAAAAGATTTCAACTACATCTTTAAACCCCATGTCCTAAACCACCTTCTCATATTACATGGAATGGAGTCTGAGATGTCCTACCTTCACATTAAGGAGTTCAATGACATTGTAGAAACCATGTGCCCCCCACATCAACTAGAATCAGATAAGAAGAGTATATTACCTTTTTCTTTAAAGGATTGAGCTAAAAATTGGATAAGCAATTTGAGACCATCATCCATCAACTCTTGGGACCAATTACAAAGAGAATTCTACAAAAAATACTTTCCCCACCACAAAACAATTGCACTTAAAAAGATCATCCAAAACTTTTTTGAAAAAGAGGGAGATTCATTCTATGAAACATGGGAGAGGTTCAAGGACACTCTAAAAATGGTTCCACATCATGGTTTTTCTATTCCAGAACAAGTGATAATTTTCTATGAAGGGTTGGGTCCGGGGAACAAACAATTCATTGACATGATGTGTAATGGAATCATTAAAAACAAATCCCCAAATGATGATTACGAGTATCTAGAAAGCCTTTCTGAACAAAACCAAACATGGGGAACTTCACCTTATTCTGAAAAGACAAAAAGAACTACTAGAATTTATACACTTAGAGAAGAGGAAATCCTTAGGGCTAAACTCACAGCACTCTTTAGGATGGTTGAAGAGATTGACCTTAGGAAAGTCCATGAAATCCAAACTGTAGATCCTGTTTTCACAATTTGTGAAAAACATGACCATAAGATAGACAACTACCCAACCATTCCATCCATCAAGTATTTCCTTTTAGGAGTACCACCAGTGGAAGTAAATGCCTTGAACTTTCAAAATCCTCAATACCAAAACAACTTCAACCCAAGGTATAATGACCACCCAGGATTCCGCTGGAAAGATAACCAGCAACCTAGCCAACCACAGGGACAAAATCCTTACCCCCAACAGAACTACCAAACCCATAACTAGTTCCAAACACAACCTATCCAATACCAACAGCCACCAGTCCATTTTTAACAAATCATCCCACCTCCAAAATATCCCCCTGGGATAAACCAATCTTCTCAAGCACCAACCCAAACTGTTCCACAAAGCCTACTAGAACAACTCTGCAAACAAATGGAGAGGATGAAATCAGAAGTCTCTTCCCTAAAATAAGAAATTCAAACCATCAAAACTAAAAAGGCACCCATGCCTACTCAGGTGGTACCATCCTCAACTTTGAAGGGCAGAGTCAAGTTTCACTCAAACAACTCATGAACAACTAAAGGTTGTGATTGTTTTAAGAAGTGGCAAATAAATTGAGAAACCTGAACAACTAATTCAGAACCTACCTGATGATTCAAACTTGGATGAAAATTAAATTGAACCAAATGATCAAACTGAAAAACAAGATAGCATTGTCAAAGAAACAACTCTTCAATAAACAACCCCACAACCTGCACTATTTCTTCAATGCATGAGGGGAAAAACCAAGCCTAAATTGAGTGAAACATTAAGGAAAATATTCTCACAAGTCAAGTTGAAAATTCCCCTTCTCAATGCAATCCAAACCATACCTGCCTATGCAAAGTAACTTAAGGACTTGTCCTCTTTTAAAAGAAAATTTTCACATAAAAACCAAGTCCTTTTGGCTGCTAATGTGAGTACCACCATTCAAGTTACCATTCCTCCTAAGTTTAAAGAACCAAGTTTCCCTTACATCAATGTTGAACTAGGAGAGAGAAATGTTGTCAAGGCCTTGTGTGACCTAGGTGCTAGTTTCAATATCATTCCCTATACTACGTACTACTAGTTAGGCCTAGAAGAAATCTAACCCACATCTGTCAAACTTAAACTTGCTAATTGTAGCATTAGGGTTCCAAAGGGTATTTTAAAGGATGTTATGGTAAAGGTTGAAAACTTCTTCTACCCTCCAGAGTTCATTGTTCTTGACAACCATCCAAAATTAGGAAATAAGGAACAAACCCCAATTATCCTTTGTCGTCCCTTTATTGCAACAATCAACTCTGTTATCCGAGTTTGAAATCGGAACATGACCATCACCTTTGGGAAAATGAGTCTAGACTTGAACATCTATAATGCAAGATCACAAATAGAGGATGATGAGGACATTAATGAATTAAACATGATAGGAAGCATTGATAATGAATCCATAGAACATAAAGGAATATTTGATGGATGTTTAAGTCAGGATGAGATTGATTTCCTTTGTTCACATGAAGGAAGACTATCTCCTTGGATTGAATCATTTTCAAATTACTCTTATGATGAAGTCTTAGGTCCAAGAATCAGTGAAACCTTTCAGGAAACCAATTTCATGGAGACTAATCAAACTTCCTTCCCTAAATCTAATCAAGATAATATAGTAGCTGAAACTTATACATGTGGGGAATCAATCCTATCTAAAACTCTAGGAAACAAGATTGGTATTGATCCAACGTCCCAATATTCTTCAGAAATTACGAACCAACCTGATCTTGAATTGAAGGAACTTCCCGCTGCACTCAAGTATGCCTTCCTAGGGGACAATCAAACACATTCTATTGTCATTTCTTCTTCTCTTTAAGCCAATCATGAGAGTATGCTTCTAGATGTCCTTAGGAAGCATAATAAAGCCATTGGTTGGACCCTATCTGATATTCCTGGGATTATCCCACTTATCGGGACTTATAGGATTGTTCTAGAATCTCATTAAAATCCATGTCTTCATCCTCAACTGTGAATCAATCCTAATCTCATAGAGTTAGTAAAGAAGGAACTTATGAAATTGTTAAAAGCTGGTATCATATATCCCATAGCTGAGAGTGAGTGGGTCATCCCAATCCAAGTGGTTTCCAAGAAGGCAAGAATCACAGTGATAACCAATAAGAATGGAGAGATTCTTCTAACAAGGGTGAGTAGTGGATGGAGGGTCTCCATTGACTATAAGAAGCTAAACTCATTCACCAAGAAGGACCATTTCCCCTTACCATTCATTGACCAAGTCCTTGATAGAGTGACAGTTCATGCCTTCTACTGTTTCTTAGATGGGTACTCTGGGTATAATCAAATTGAGGTCTACCAAGAGGATTAAGGGAAGACTACATTCACATGTCCATTTGTCACCTTTTCTTTCAAATGCATGCCCTTCAGGTTATGCAATTCCCCTAGAACCTTCCATCGGTGCATGATGGGAATATTCTTAGACATGGTAGGGGAATTTCTAGAGTTCTTCATGGATGACTTCTCTGTGTTTGGGAATACATTTGAGGGATGTCTGAGGAATGTAGAGAGAGTCTTGTAAAGATGTGAAGAAAGGAATCTAGTCCTAAACTGGGAAAAATGCCATTTCATGGTTAAATAGGGACTAGTTTTAGGCCATCTAGTCTCAGGTAGGGGGATTGAAGTTGATAAAGCCAAGGTTGACATCATTTTTCACCTTCCATTACTCAAAACTGTCAAGGAAGTGAGATATTTATGAGGACATGTTGGCTTCTATAGAAGATTCATCAAGGAATTTAGTTCAATCTCTCATCCACTTTGTGCTCTGCTAGTAAAGGATCCTCCATTTGTTTGGACAGAAAGCTGTGAGGGTTCATTGTCAACCCTCAAATCCTCTCTCACCTCTCCTCCCATTATGAAATCTCTAAATTGGAACCTTCTTTTTGAACTTATGTGTGATGCTAGTGACTTTTTTGTTGGAGTTGTGTTAGAAAAACGTTGTGATAAAACTCCTTATGTCATTGCTTATACAAGAAAATCCTTAAATGATCCCCAAATCAACTACACCACCACTGAAAAAGAGTTAATTGCTATTGTCTTTGCCTTAGAGAAGTTTAGGTCCTACCTCTTAGGATCCCCCATCACTATTTTAACTGACCATTATGCACTAAAATACCTCTTCCAAAAATAAGATGCTAAGGATATACTGATTAGTTGGGTCCTTCTCTTACAAGAATTTGACCTCACAATCAAAGATAAAAATGGAATTGAAAATTTTGTAAGTGATCACCTCTCTAGGATGGAATTCAAAGAAAACTCAAATCACCTTTATGTGACTGATTCATTTCCTGATGAATAACTATAATCTATGAGTGACTGCCCTTGGTATGCTGACAAAACCAATTTCTTAGTTACAGGAGTCATTCCAAAATTCTTAGGTACTCAAGCTTGAAGGAAATTCCTTTCTGATGTTATAAACTATGTGTTTGATGATCCATACCTCTATAATTTCTGCCCTGACCAAGTCATTAGGAGGTCTGTCCCAGAATTTGAACAAGATTCCATCCTTAAATTTTGTCATAGTGAGGCATGTGGAGGCCACTTTTCCTCTAAAAAAACTTCTTCTAATATTATTCTGTGTGGTCTTTTCTGGCCCACCCTCTCAAGGGACTCCTACACATTTTGTCAAAGTTGTCCTAGGTGTCAACAAGTAGGGTCCATCACAAAAAGGAATCAAATGCCACTCACTCCCATATTAGTGATTGAAATTTTTGACTGTTGGGGAATCGATTTCATGGGTCCTTTCCCAAACTCTAGGGGATACCTCTACATTCTCTTAGCTATTGATTAAGTCTCAAAATGGGTTGAGGCCATTCTCACAAAATCCAATGATCATCAAACTGTGATTATATTCCTAAAAGAAAACATCTTCTCTAGATTTGGAATTCCTAGAGCTATCATTAGTGATTGTGGAACTCATTTTTGCAATCTTCCATTCTCATCACTCGTGGAAAAGTATGGAATTTCTCGCAAAGTATCCACTAATTACCACCCCCAGACTAATGGTCAAGATAATTTAGCCAATCGAGAAATCAAACAAATTCTTGAGAAAACAGTTAACCCATCTAGGAAAGATTGGTCAAGCAAACTTTTAGATGCTCTTTGGGTATATCGTCAACATACAAAACCATCCTAGGAATGTCACCATATAGGTTGGTTTATGGAAAATCATGCCATTTACCAATTGAAATAGAGAATAATGCCTTTTAGGCGATTGAGAGAATAGATTATGACCACTCATTGTCTGAAACAAAAAGGAAATTAGATCTCAATGAACTTGAGGAACTTAGGATGGAGGCTTATGAAAATTCAAGGATCAATAAAGCTAAAGTACAAGCCAACCAATCTCAAAATCTTAAAACCAAACACATTGTACTGTGTAAACATATTCCTTTTTATAGTTCAAAACTTCATTTACACCAGGGAAAGTTAAGGTCTAGATGGTCAGGTCCATACATAGTGCATAAGGTGTACCTCCATGGGGCAGTAGAGATTCAAGATCCCACTAGTGGTCACATTTTCAAGGTAAATGGCCATAGGTTAAAACCATTCATTGAATAATTCAATAAACAGGAAATAGAGGTTGAGTTAACTGAGCCAACCTATGAACTAGGAAAAATTTGATAGATTTAGAATTTATGTCAGGCTAACGACGTTAAACAAAGCGCTGCACGTGAGGCAACCCATGGTTTTCATCTTTGCAAATCATTTTTTCAAATAGGATTAATTAATCATTTTGGATATTTAAAAAAAATATAAAGAAATATACTTTTGACCTATTCTTCTATTATGAGTATGGATGGGTATGAAAGGGGAGTGCCATATTAATCTGTGTCATATGGTGTGATCCTTGAGTAATACCTTACCAAAAAATTTAAAAAGAAGACAATGTATCATCAGTTTATTTTATTTTATTTTTATGACTTTGTAGGTTAAGATAAAAATAAATAATAATAATAATATAATAATAATAATTAAAAAAGGGGACACGTCATAGGCCATGGGGAAAACCCCGTCACAACCGGCGAAGCCACGGGGACTCGAACCCGAGACCAAAGGGAGACAGGGGCGCGCGCTTACCACTGACCTATGGATTTTTGGGCTTCCTTATTCTATAATTTTTATATATATACTTATATTTTACTTTCTTTATTATATAAATATATATATATATATATATATTGCTAGTTTTTTTGTTTGTTTTTTTCACTAGGGAATTCTCCTAGTGACATCGAGATCAAGAGATTAAAAGGGAGCAAAAAGAATTTCAACTTCAACCACCAGGTGGCTTCATTCCATGATCCTTATTTTCAATTTCTCTTTTGAACTCCCATTCTATGACTCTACCCCATTCCAAATTCTATTTTCTTCAAACACTGGGGGCAGTTTTATTTTAAGTTGGGTGGAGATAAAATTAAAAAAAATTGATTTTGTGTCAAAAAAAATGAAAATGAATGATTTGAAAAAAAATTGTGTAAATGGAAGGAAAAATTCCTTTAACTTTGAACATGGTAATACACATTCCACACTTTGAAACTAAACATCAAATAATATAGCATGCCCTGATTATGATTTTAATCCTTGTATAATTTCAGGAGCACTGATTTTGGAAAGTGTGGTTTTCCAATGTGATAGTTCATCATTTATATTTCATCCAAAAAAAGATCACAATGCACGTCCTTTGGATAGTGGGGTATTAGTTTGAGTTCATGGGGTCCCCCAAATAAATATCATAGGTTTGAAGATTGTAACACCTGAGAATTTTATGAGAAATATTTTGTTTTTATGTTATATAAATCATCAAAGGAATATTTCACTACACACAACACTAGCTTGGCTTGCTTTACACGCAACCGCGGCCTTCCTCAATAACTTCCGTCGTACGCAATACCGAGTTTCACTAAACAACGATATGCTATTAAAATATTATTAAAACTAGTTGTTAAGAATAGTAATAACAACTTTTTGAAATATTGTAAATTTTTTTTTTCAAAATGGACTTCATTTTTGGATTCAGAATATCAAAATTATATTAGGGTGAAATTTTGGTACTTTTCGGATAACTTTCATATTCTGATGAATAGTGAAAATTACTAAATTTTAATTAAAAACAACTTTTTTAATCGAAATAATTAATAGTGATAAATTATTAATTTGAGTGGTTTTAAAGTATATTTAGAATATATTTTTACAATTTAATAAAAAAAATTCATCGGATGTAATTTCACATTTAAACCAGACATAAACAAGTGTCAATCTTTTGATAGTTATTATCTTTTAAAAACACGCTATTTGTTTTGACGACAGGAATTAATTTTTAAATTAGTTAATGTAACTGATATGTTTTGAATTTGGTAAAATAAATATCATTTTTTAATTCATAATATCAAATATAGCTTAGGCCTAATTTTTGGTATTTTTCTGGAAACTTTCATTTTTTGATGAATAGTGAAACCACTAAGTTGTAGTTAAAAAAAATGGATTTTTCATAAAACTTAATTTTACCGCTTCTGTGAGTAGAATTTCGAAAATCTGAGAGACACGGTTAATATCAAGGAATAAAATGTGGTTCAATGAGATGAAAATAATTTTTGGTGAATAGTAACTTTTTACTTTTTTTACCACGGTTAAAAGTAAATTGGGCAATTAAGGGTAAAAGTGTTATTATTATTACCCTAAAACATGTCCTAATTCTATTGGATAAGTGTAATTCGACCAAAAACAACCTTAGAAATAAAATATGACCATTTAGGCCCACATGGATTAGATTAGGACATTTATTATTAATTTATTTAAAGAAGGGTTAAAATAGTTAAAATCAAAGTTTAACAACTAAATCATTTTTAATATAGGGTTATGCATAAGATAAATTCGACTATAAATATGAATTAGAAAGATAAAACAATTTCCTACATAATGGTTGTTTTATTTGTAATTTTTAGACTTAAAATAATTTAATTTATTTATGACACAATGATGATGCAGTAATTATCTTATTAATTAAATATTGACATAATTGATGTTATAAATACCCAAATAAATGTAATTTGAGACTTTTTATCAATTACACTAATTTTCTAGGTTAATATGACATGTTAGTATTCATTTAATTAAATTTTTTCGAACTAATCATTCTGTTATGATTTTCACAAAAATAAATTACTAAATTGTGCCAAAATTGACATAAAATAGTTTTTAAAACAAATATTATATTATTAATTATTATTTTATTCCTAAAAATCTTAGGTTCGGCCAAATGACTTAGATAAGGTCATATATATTAATAATAAACAACTTGGGGTTTGTTTGGCTTCTTATAGTAAGTTTATTAACCTTATAGTGTAAGAACACAAAAAGACACGGTAAAAGTAAAATTATTTAACTTAAAGTTAAATATAAATGATAAGGTTAAAATAGGAACATAAATTTGCCTAAATTCTATTGTATGAGAGTATTTCGACCCATCCCTACCTTAGCTTCTAAATAAATCAATTTGGATCTATTTAAAACTGAATATGGATTTATAATAAAATAATATTTTTTGTTTTTCCAAAGGTGCCCCTCTCCTCCCTTATAAAAGGGCACCTCCTCACTCTCTTCCTCACACCACTTTGAGCCTTAACGCTGGGCCAAACCCTGCCAATTTCTCCTCTCCACTTCCCTAGAAACATCCTAGAGGTTCTGGTCTTCTTCAAAGACCAATTTTAGTGCCCTAAGAGGGGGTCTCAAAGAGGCGCTTCAAAGAAGAGGTAATGTCCGTTACCGATTCTTTCAACTTTATTTCTTCTTCTAATTCTTCTTATTTAGTTGTTTAATTATGAATTAATAACATCAGTATCACTCATATACTGATATGTTAATATAAGTATGAAACAACCCTATTTCACCATCTATCCATCCTACGGAAAACGAAATCATCGCGCGTGTGTACGTACGGAATACCGTCTCCACGCTGTGGTGTAATCTATTTTCCACCACCACCTTACTTGGATGGGTATAATGGTGTAAAGAATTAATATATATGATTATTTTAAGTGATATTGATTCTTAAATAGTATACATACACTCCAATACAATTCCACGATCATGGGAACGATATCATCGCTCGTACGTACGTACGGAATACCGTCTCCATGATGTGATGCGACTTGTTCTACATGATTTTCATTACATAATTATTACATAAATGAATTGAGTGAATGAAGATGATATATATTACACTAATACCATTCTGGAAATTAGGTATCTATAACCTAAAATAATAATAAGAATTTATTCGACAAAACACGCATAAGAACAAAAAGCAATAAACACCCGAATAACAAGTAACAATGAAATATTACTTATAAGAAGCTAAGAATATGACCATATATGATATCATAACAATGAGTATGATTCTGGAATAAGTCAATGACATTATTTAAATCATTATACAGGAGGTTCTGACACTTACGAAGCAAATCGGATCTAAGGTAAGGGAAAATATCACAATCTCATTTTTATCCGAGATTGTTTATACTTTGGTATTTACAGGGGTGTGTTTTATCATCCACATCCATGTTTCCTCTATATGTAATATTATTTCCATCCACCTTCAATTTTTTAAATCCAATTTTACCCTTCTTTGAGTTTTTAGTAAAAGATATGAAAGGAATCTTTTGTCATTTTTTTTACGAGGTACTTTTTGACTTTTCCGACAAAAGTACGAGAAGAATGTTTTTTTAACTTATACGGCATGAATGGATTTTTAAAACAATATTTCTAAGAATATTCCTTTAAAAATTTTCAAGTATATTTTTAATCAACTTATTTTAGTTTAAAATTGTATGAAATGTTAAGAAAGGAAAAATGTTTTTGAAGTAGAAAGGATATTTTCCTCAAGAATGGAGTTCAACAGTTTTATCAAAATTATTTTCCATCTAAGATAATATAAGGTTCTGTTTCTATCCCTATTATTACATGGATTTGATTATGTTGTGATGGAAATATTTTTATGAATTCCTTTATCTTATATGAATTGTTTTATGATTTCACGATGTTTAAGATTCCCATTTTTATTACATGGGTTATGCTATGATGTATGGTTTATGATTTTGTGGAACACATAATAATGGTATAATTATGAGATGGGTGGGACCTATATCTCCCTCCAATTCATTGGGTAAAGATTTTATATCTCATGAGATAGACATGGCTGGAATGGCAGGTTAAACCAGTTCAGTGAAACAGGACTGAAACGAGGAATGAACTCGGTTCAGAAAAGGACTTTGTCCACTAAGATAGTCTTGGCAATGAGTCTTGACTAATAAGAAACGATTCTCTATGATTATGTGTGTATGCCACAAAGCTTCATGTTTTAAGTTATGATTATTGTGATTACATTTCACTACCATGATTTATCCCATGTTATGAAATTATGATCTCTTTTGCAGGGGAAGATTTCCAAATTGTTATGTTCTTATGAATATGATGTGATTGATATTTATTTTGTTTACCCTTATTGAGCATTTGAGCTCACCATTTTGTATGTTTTATTTCCCCAGGTCAGGAAAAAGGTTATTAAGTATGATATGCCAAAAAGGGACTCTAGATATGATGAAATAAATGGGAGGCAAAGTAGATGCTTTATGAACCAGTTGTTTATGTTTCCCGGTTTCTAAAGACTCTATACCTATACGGTCCTTTCCTGGTTTTTTTATATGTTACAATAAGTGTTCTTCAATTCTTAAGTAATAACAATATATGTAAAGTATGGGTCGTTATAGTTGGTATCAAAGGAAAGGTATAGTCAACCTTTGGAAACTAGGATGTGAAAGCCTTAGTAAGAACCCTAAGGATAATTCTAAGCATAGAACACAATCTTAGTGTTTTAAAAATGACCTTGAATAACCTAGGATAAGACCTTAAGTGTGAAATTTCATTCTTGATTATGTGGTTTTCCTATTATAATTAGTGTTTCTCACACTATTCTTCTTGGTTTTAGTCAATGGATGGAACCTGAAGGAACCGTGTTAATGTGGAATGCGACGGGCAATGCAATGATTGTCCCCTTGAGCAACCAAACGTTATGGGAGCTGGAATGAAAAATCTTGTAGCCATGCTCAGACAACTTTCTCAAGCTATGAATCATGCAGGACTTCCAAATGAGCAAAGGAGCAACATTCTATTGAATCCTTCATGAGGCAGTGTCCACCTTCTTTCAGCGGGTCTACTGATCCATTAGTTGATGAACAATGGATTAGTACTACTGAAAAGATACTTTCAGTTCTTCAATGTTCTGAACATGATAAAGTCATCCTAGCAGTGTATCGTTTGGAAGGAGATGTTGATCAATGGTGGAATATTATTAAGAATATGAGGCAAAGTGATGAAATTGAGTCCATGGAATGGGACGAGTTCAAGAACTTATTTTTTAATAAGTAATTCCCTCATATTCTCTAAACAAAGATGGAGAAAGAGTTTCTTGAACTGAATCAAAAGGTTGATGAATTTGTTGGTACCTATGAAGCAAATTTTACAAGACTTGCAAGGTACGCTTCTGGTATTATTATCCAACCTTAGAGTAAGATCGGTCGATTCTTTAGTGGCTTAAAACCAAGTCTTAGAAGGGCGTTGGCCATAAGGGACTTCAATAGCTATGAGGAAATCGTTCGATGTGCTCTCAAAGTTGAGATGGAGATTGGAGTAACCCATCAGTCATATGGGTTTGATAAGAAGAGAAAAATGGAATTCAAAGGAAAATATAAAGAGCACACTGAAAAGAATATGAGCTTTCCCTTATGCTCAAAGTGTGGAAAGAAACATTGAGGGATTTGTCTTAAAGGGACAAGTAAATGTTTCAAATGTGGAAAGGAAGGTCATCGGGCATTTGAATGCCGCAATGATGGGAAGAAGGTGTCTAATGATGAAAATAAAGGAAGGGACACACAGAATAAACCTACTACACTTTAATTTTTCAAGTGCAAAAAGATGGGTAATTATGCCAATAAATGCCCTAATCCAAGGGTGGTTGATGATGATCGACATCAACAAAATCTTAAGGCTAAAGACAAAGGAAAGTCACATGCAATTTCTATCAGTGATGTGGAGTACGATAACGATGTGGTGAAAGGTACACTTACCATCCACTCTAAAGTAGAAAATGTTTTATTTGATTCTGGATCCATCCACTCTTTTATTTCTAAAAAATTTTCTAAGAGTATCACCGAATTACCTCAACAATTAGATGTTGAGTTAGTTGTGACAACACCTAATGGCACAACAGTCACATCAAAAGTTTATAATTCTTCCCCGATTGAGGTTTGTGGGAAAGTGCTTCCTGCAAATCTTGTGATCCTTCCTATAGTGGAATTTGATATGATTCTTGTCATGGATTGGCTTTATCTATATAGATCTCATATCAATTTCCAAATAAGGGAAGTCACATTTCATATTTCAGATCAATCTTTGATCGTCTATCGATGCAAGGATGAACATAACCTTCCAGTGGAAATTTCTTCCATCTTATGGGTCTTGATTCCACTGAACGAAGGTTATTTATCTCAAATGGTTGGTGAGAAACTCACGATTAATAATATGCCCACTGTACGAAAGTTTGATGATGTCTTTCCAGAGGAATTTTTGGGTCTTCCACCAAATCGTGAAGTTGAGTTTTCCATAGAACTCGTACCGGGTGATTTTCCTATTTCAAAGACACCTTATAGAATGGCCCCAATTGAGTTGCAGGAATTGAAGAAGCAACTCCAAGAGAATCTTGATAAGGGATTCATACTCCCTAGTTCGACACCATGGGGAGAACCTGTTCTTTTTGTTAAGAAGAAAGATGGATCAATGAGACTCTACATTGATTATCGAGAAATTAACAAGATCACTATCAAGAACAAATATCCTCTCCGCATTGATGACTTATTTAACCAACTACGCGGAGCTCAATACTTTTCCAAGATTGATCTTTGTTCGGGGTATCATCAATTAAGGGTCAAAAGGGAGGATATACCAAAGATGACTTTCCGTACAAGGTATGGACACTATGAATTTATAGTGATGCCATTTGGTCTTACTAATGCCACTACTATCTTCATGGATCTGATGAATAGAGTCTTTAGAGACTATCTTGATCAGTTTTTGGTAGTCTTTATAGACGATATTCTTGTTTATTCAAAGAGCAAGGAAGAACATGAAGATCACTTGAGAATTATATTGAAGACCCTGAGAAAGGAGAAGCTTTATGCCAATTTTCCAAGTGTGAATTTTGGCTTCAAAAAGTTGCATTTTTGGGTCACATAATCTCAAAAGAGGGGATATCTGTGGATCCAGCAAAAAAAGAGGTTATCGAAAGATGGTCGAGACCAACAACAGTAACCGAGATCCGAAGTTTTCTTGGTTTGGCTGGATATTATCGACATTTTGTGAAATATTTTTCACGATTATCTAATCCACTCACGAGGTTGACTCGGAAAGGAGTTAAGTTTGTTTGGACTGCGGAATATGAAGAGAATTTCAAGGAGTTGAAAAGAAGGTTATCTAGTGCACCTGTGCTCACACTGCCTTGTAGTGGAGAATGGTTTGTGATCTACAGTGATGCATCCAAGAAGGGGTTGGGGTGTGTTCTTATGCAAAATGATATGGTGATAGCTTATGCCTCACGACAGTTGAAAATCCATGAGCAAAATTACCCAACACATGATTTGGAGTTACCTGCTGTAATCTTTGCATTAAATATTTGGAGGCATTATCTTTATGGATAAAGGTGTGACATTTATACTGATCATAAAAGTTTAAAGTATATTTTCACACAAAAGGAGCTGAATATGCGCCAAAGAAGATTGTTAGAGATGATTAAGGATTACGACTGCTCAATTCATTACCACCCTGGGAAAGCAAACAAGGTGGCAGATGCATTAAGTCGACAAGACCATGCCAGTTTATCCATGATGAGAATCACAAAAGATCCAATATTTATGGATTTACAAAGGATGGATCTTGGAATTATAATGGAAGGGGGAAAATCATATCTTTCTCAAATGAATGTTCAACCATCTATATTGATGGATCTTGGTACTTTTCGGATAACTTTCGGATAACTTTCATATTCTTATGAATAGTGAAAATTACTAAAATTACAAAGGATGGATCTTGGTACTTTTCGGATAACTTTCATATTCTGATGAATAGTGAAAATTACTAAATTTTAATTAAAAACAACTTTTTTAATCGAAATAATTAATAGTGATAAATTATTAATTTGAGTGGTTTTAAAGTATATTTAGAATATATTTTTACAATTTAATAAAAATAATTCATCGGATGTAATTTCACATTTAAACCAGACATAAACAAGTGTCAATCTTTTGATAGTTATTATCTTTTAAAAACACGCTATTTGTTTTGACGACAGGAATTAATTTTTAAATTAGTTAATGTAACTGATATGTTTTGAATTTGGTAAAATAAATATCATTTTTTAATTCATAATATCAAATATAGCTTAGGCCTAATTTTTGGTATTTTTCTGGAAACTTTCATTTTTTTTATGAATAGTGAAACCACTAAGTTGTAGTTAAAAAAATGGATTTTTCATAAAACTTAATTTTACCGCTTCTGTGAGTAGAATTTCGAAAATCTGAGAGACATGGTTAATATCAAGGAATAAAATGTGGTTCAATGAGATGAAAATAATTTTTGGTGAATAGTAACTTTTTACTTTTTTTACCACGGTTAAAAGTAAATAGGGCAATTAAGGGTAAAAGTGTTATTATTATTACCCTAAAACATGTCCTAATTCTATTGGATAAGTGTAATTAGACCAAAAACAACCTTAGAAATAAAATATGACCATTTAGGCCCACATGGATTAGATTAGGACATTTATTATTAATTTATTTAAAGAAGGGTTAAAATAGTTAAAATCAAAGTTTAACAACTAAATCATTTTTAATATAGGGTTATGCATAAGATAAATTCGACTATAAATATGAATTAGAAAGATAAAACAATTTCCTACATAATGGTTGTTTTATTTGTAATTTTTAGACTTAAAATAATTTAATTTATTTATGACACAATGATGATGCAGTAATTATCTTATTAATTAAATATTGACATAATTGATGTTATAAATACCCAAATAAATGTAATTTGAGACTTTTTATCAATTACACTAATTTTCTAGGTTAATATGACATGTTAGTATTCATTTAATTAAATTTTTTCGAACTAATCATTCTGTTATGATTTTCACAAAAATAAATTACTAAATTGTGCCAAAATTGACATAAAATAGTTTTTAAAACAAATATTATATTATTAATTATTATTTTATTCCTAAAAATCTTAGGTTCGGCCAAATGAC
This sequence comes from Viscum album, assembly GCA_963277665.1. Classification (NCBI taxonomy): domain Eukaryota; kingdom Viridiplantae; phylum Streptophyta; class Magnoliopsida; order Santalales; family Viscaceae; genus Viscum; species Viscum album. Next base: position 1,481,160,425 of record OY728136.1, read on the forward strand.
TTAGATAAGGTCATATATATTAATAATAAACAACTTGGGGTTTTTTTGGATTCTTATAGTAAGTTTATTAACCTTATAGTGTAAGAACACAAAAAGACACGGTAAAAGTAAAATTATTTAACTTAAAGTTAAATCTAAATGATAAGGTTAAAATAGGAATATAAACTTATCTAAATTCTATTGGATGATAGGATTTCGACCCATCCCCACCTTATCTTCTAAATAAATCAATTTGGAGCTATTTAAAACCGAATATGGCTTTATAATAAAATAATATTTTTAATTTTTCCAAAGGTGCCCCTCTCCTCCCTTATAAAAGGGCACCTCATCCCTCTCTTCCTCACACAACTTTGGGCCTTCAAGCTCGACCAACCCCTGACAATTTCTCCTCTCCACTTCCCTAGAAACATCCTAGAGGTTCTGGTCTTCTTCAAAGACCAATTTTAGTGCCCTAAGAGGGGGTCTCAAAGAGGCGCTTCAAAGAAGAGGTAATGTTCGTTACCGATTCTTTCAACTTTATTTCTTCTTATACTTCTTCTTCTTTAGTTGTTTCAATATGAAGTAATAAAATCAGTATAACTAATATACTTATATGTTATTATAAGTATGAAACAGCTCTATTTCACCATCTATCCATCCTACGGAAAATGAAATCACCGCGCGTGCGTACGTACGGAATACCGTCTCCACGTCGTGGTGTAATCTATTTTCCACCACCACCTTACTTGGATGGGTATAATGGTGTAAATAATGAATATATGTGATTATTTTAAATTGATATTTATTCTGAAATAGTATACATAAACTCCAATACCATTCCACGATCATGGTAACGATATCATCGCTCGTGCATACGTACGGAATACCGTCTCCACAATGTGATGCGACTCGTTCTACATGATTTTCATTACATAATTATTACATAAATGAATTGACTGAATGAATATGATATAAATTACACTAATACCATTCTGGAAATGAGTTATCTATAACCTAAAAGAAGAATAAGAATTTATTTGACAAAACACGCATAAGAACAAAAAGCAATAAACACCCGAATAACAAGTAACAATGAAATATTACTAATAAGAAGCTAAGAATATGACCATATATGATATCATAACAATGAGTATGATTTTGGAATAAGTCAATGACATTATTTAAATCATTATACAGGAGGTTCGGACACTTACGAAGCAAATCGGACCTAAGGTAAGGGAAAATATCACAATCTCATTTTTATCCGAGATTGTTTATACTTTGGTATTTACTGGGGGAGTATTTTATCATCCACATCCATGTTTCCTCTATATGTAATACTATTTCCATCCACCTAAAATTTTTTAATTCCAATTTTACCCTTCGGTGAGTTTTTAGTGAAAGATATGAAAGGAATCTTTTATCGTTTTTCGTACGAGGTACTTTTTGACTTTTCCGACAAAAGTACGAGAAGAATGTTTTTTTTAACTTATACGTTATGAATGGATTTTTAAAACAATATTTCCAATAATATTCCTTTACAAGTTTTCAAGTTTATTTTTAATCAACTTATTTTAGTTTAAAATTGTATGACATGTTAAGAAAGGAAAAAAATTGAAGTAGAAAGGATATTTTCCTCAAGAATGGAGTTCAAGAGTTTTATCAAAATTATTTTCCATATAAGATAATATAGGGTTATGTTTCTATCCCTTTTATTACATGGATTTGATTATGTTGTGATGGAAATATTTTTATGAATTACTTTATCTTATATGAATTGTTTTATGATGTCACGATGTTTAAGATTCCCATTTTTATTACATTGGTTATGCTATGATGTATGGTTTATGATTTTGTGGCACACATAAGAATGGTATCATTATGAGATGGGTGGGACCTATATCTCCCTCCAATGCATTGGGTAAATATTTTATATCTCATGAGATAACCATGGCTGGAACGGCAGGTTAAACCGGTTCAGTGAAACAGGACTGAAACGAGGAATGAACTCAGTTCAGAAATGGACTTTATCCACTAAGATAGTCTTGGCAATGAGTCTTGACTAATAAGAAATGATTATCTATGATTATGTGTGTACGCCACAAAGCTTCATGTTTTATGTTATAATTATTGTGATTACATCTCACTACCATGATTTATCTCATGTTATGAAATTATGATCTCTTTTATAGGGAAAGATTTCCAAATTGTTATGTTCTTATGAATATGATGTGATTGATATTTCTTTTGTTTACCCTTACTGAGGATTTGAGCTCACCCTTTTGTATGTTTTATTTCCCCAGGTCAGGAAGAACGTTATTAAGTAGGATATTCCAAAAAGTGACTCTAGATATGATGAAATAAATGGGAGGCAAAGTAGATGCTTTATGAACCAGTTGTTTATGTTTCCCAGTTTCTAAAGACTCTATACCTATATGGTCCTTTCCTGGTTTTGTTATATATTTTAATAAGTGTGATTCAATTCTGAAGTAATAACAATTTATGTAAATTATGGGTCATTATAGTGATCATTTTAGTTTTAATATGAGTATTCAAAAAACAATAAATTTGCACGTAGAGCAATGAAATGAACTAATGTGTGGCTTTCGGCACTTGGGGATCGTGGCTCCATAATTGTCTGGGCCAGAGTTTTTAATTTTATCTCTATTTTTGGTAATTTGAATTCTTTTTGACTGAGTTAACTTGAGATGATTCCCGAGTATGTGGGATTCACTTGGTTCCCTAAGGTCTTTGAGCCTGGGAGTCATCGGCAAAGTCTTGCTACATAGGTTTACTCTTTTGAGTGCAATTTCAATTACAATGGAAAAATTGCAAAAACCAAAAAACAATAAAAATAATACAATAAAAAAAATTGAATACTCATCTTAATATTGAAATGTGATTCCACCTAGTTCTTCTGTCATTTCCCCCTTGAATAAAGATGAACCCCCATGTCTATTGTGATGCACAACACATCCTCATACTGAATTGATATTGGATAAAATATGGCAATGAATTTGAACAAAGGAATGGGCTTGGGATTGGGATCTTCTTATCAAAAAATCTTGTATTAAAATATTTTTATGGGTTTCATGATTGTTTTGTATAAGGTTTTTGGTGATCAATGTGTATTAAAATGTTTTTGGAAAAGGGAATTCTAATTTCATATTGTTGAGATACATTTTGCTCGGGACTAGCAAATCTCAAGTTGGTGGGTGTGATTAGCCAATAAAAATACATATTTTAATTAAATTTTAATGGTATTAAATGTTCATTATTGATATTATGGGCCTGAGTTATTGGATTTTAATTTTTAACGTCCATTCTTATCATTTGTGTACTTCATGCCTAATGTACACCAATTTAGGCCCAATGATTCATCTGATTTTAAGGAATCTAATTATCCATATTTTAATTTAATATTTTTGTAAATTGATATAAACTTCAATATTAACATGTTCAATTCAGGGATCAATAGAGGATTCATAAAGGATAATGGAGATATTTGGAGATGAATAGAAGCAATTCTAGAGAAGGCAGATTGGACACCAGCCCACTGATGAGACTATGGGACCCAAATTACAAACCCAACGTAGCCCAAATTTTGTGGTATTATAGAATAAATATATAGGAAAAAATCATTATTGAAGATCCAATGCTAATTCGGCCTCCATTGTGGTTATTTAGGGGGCCCAAGTTTGAGATAAAATTATGGTCCATATTCAGAGGCCCAGAAAAACATCCCACTAATCTAATCATATCTCGGAATCCAAAACTCTAAATGGGTCCAAATTTTACAGGAGGTTAGAAAACATACGGCACTATATTTTCCTTTTCTATGGACTACTCTAATTTGACGATCTAGAAGGTCTTACAAGTGCGCCAGTTCGGTGGATGAAAGTGGGATGCCACCTCAGGTCAAGGGTGGAAAAATCAAATATCCCTCAAATTTCCACCCACCAATGGCCTACCAAAATTAATTGAGGAGACTTGGACTATTGAAGGCTCGACCCAAGGATTCAAAAATGCCTATTTAAGGCAGTGTTGGTGGAAGATTTGATCATCTTTGGCGCTTTGTTCAATTGTAATGTTATGCTGGGATTTTGTTGTCTCAAGTTTATCTTTCACATGTAAGTTTTTCAATTCACTTTATTTTATTAATAAAATCTCTTCTTTTACTCTTATTCTATTGTTCTTCATATCACTTTTATATCGTTGGTTCAAGGTGTGAATTTATTCACACCAACCCTTGTGAAATTATTCACACAATGGTGGAGTGATCATTTTCTTTTTATTGTTTTCTTTACTTCTTCAATTCCTCCCTCATGAGTCTACTTCCCGCTTCCATTGAAACCATTGCATAAATGGAGGTCTAACGCACTTATGGGTTCATACAAGGTAGTATAAAGGGGGTGGATTGGATGTTATTTATCACCCCATTAATGTCTAATCACTTATTTAATTGATATTTTTATTTGATGATTTTTAAACTCCATCGTCCTTGTTGAATTTAAGGCCACACACTTCAAGTGCTCATACGAACCTTTACCTCGAAGTGCTCAAAACTTTGATCCTTCAAGTGTATAGGTGATTAGTATTAAAGGGTGTAGGTATTAAACTAGTAAGTGATGATGTTGTTTTATCTTCTTAAATGAACCCATCTCAAGTATAAGAAATTGAAATAATTGAAAAGGGAAGACATCTAATCCACTACAAGTGATAACCTGGGATCAACTCATTCTTTTAAATTGAATTCACTTAAGTCTCTTAGAGTTAATGTAAAACCATCTTAAATCAACCCAAGTTGGCCACTTCATATCCAAAAACAATCCATAGAATGTACTTGTTTTTAGGTACTTCTTTGGTCTCGGAGGATTCGACAACCCAAGCTAGACTACAAGGACCGTCCTACCTTCTTCTTTTGGGTAAATTTGTGCATGAATCACCACTCGAACTCCACTTCCATTTATGGAAAACCTGAATAAATAAATAAATAATTTATTCTCTTAAATTGATTTTTTTTTTTTCAAACTAGTGGATAAATATTTATTAAATGTACAATAAAATAAATAAATATATTTTATTTAATTTATACGATCATTTTAACTTGAATAAATTTTTTCCACAGTCTTGAGAATAATATTTATTTCATTAATTAAATTCAAATAGAATTTAACCGAGACCACCAAAAACACTTAGTGTGTGAACCTCTAGGATTCATTCTCGTTGGAATTAGGTGGGCTTGCCTAAATTCCAAGAGTATTATCTAGCAACGGGTCAAGAAACCCAAGAGAAAGAACGTAAAGTCGCAACAACGACATCCACATACGAATTCTCACTGTGTAATATAATCTCTTTATCGCAATATCTCATCAAGAAGGTTTTGTGACTGTGTCATCAACTTTTATTTTTGATATATCGTTCTTTGACTACCTGAAATAAACTCATCATTACACCATGACCATGGAATTTCGCATGATGGTTCTATTTAAATCAAAGGGCAGAGATATCAACTTCCTTAAATGGAAAAGAAAAATCCTTCCTCAAATTATCCATTAATAACATGCCACGCGTGACTCACCCAACGTACCCTACTTCCCGCCAACTATATTCATGATGGTTTTTGTTAGTAAATCAAAGTGCGTAAGTCATGACACATATTAATTATAATCTTAAAGTCTAAGGATCATTACATGCACTCGCATATAAAAATATCCAATGACATCAAAACATGCAGAATTCTTACTAGCGGGTATGTTCTCATATTCTTCTATCTTAGAGATTACCAAGTGTGAACTTCATGAGAGGAAGTCTCATCTGCTTACCAGTACTTTCACCTAACGGTCTTCATGCTATGTGTCCCATCATAGCATGTCATCCAACTGTATAACTATATTTAAGAATATTGTTATAGCATTTCAAAGTTCTCATTATATCGGGGAACTGCCATGACCTTATCAATGCAACAAATACTCTAGGAAATTATTACATCATAATCATGTAGAAAAATGAACAATATATAATAATACATTAAATATCCGTGTAATCAAAGTAAAACCAGTTGGTTCTAGGACACCAACTCTTACAGTTTAAACTGATACTAAACTTATCAATATATAATGATGGTTTAAACCACCATTAAACATTTTTGGGCCTTATATAGAAGCATTTTAAATTGTTTCTATATAGAGATATTGAAAAAAAATATCTATAGAAATTAGAACCCCAAAATAGAAAAAAAAATATCACATCATAAAAACAGTAAAATAATCTATTCAAGTATAATAAAAACACAACCAGAACAGGTCGAGTTCAATTTATAAAAAAAACAGAATTCAAAAGATCCTTAATATGAAAATATTAATAACTAATAATTAATTAGCAAGAATAATTTTATTTAATGTTCCTATTGAGTTTATTTTGATGGACAGGTCATAGATTGCCATTCATTTGACCCTAATGCTGCATAGATGATATAAATGAACCCAATTGGTGTGTTTTTAAGCTTGTCATGGACTATTCAACTAATTTAAACCTTAGACCCCTCCATGAAAAATTATATAATTTTAAGGTAGGAAGAAAGTGGTTTCATTCTTATGAATTAGTGGGAATTTGAAAGAGGTTAGGTGTTCGACTGTAGCTACTATAGCTTGTGTAGCATTTAGTTTTGGGTGTTTCATTTACCTATGAGAATCCTCGGCCTTTTATGTATTTTATTGGTATGTTTAACATTATAATTTGGAATATTGAGTTATGAATTGTGTATTAAGATTATATATGATTGGATTTTATGCGGGATACCTCTGATATGAGTAGGGTGATCATGCCAACAAGTGGAATGTGATTTTATAAAATGGTTATGTAGATTGGGTTGGATGATGATGCTGATGAAGTTGGGAGATGTGATGAAAATGTGGGTTCTGTGTTCATGTCAACCATGAACATTGAGGTTTTATGAAACATATTATGTGTTTTGGTTCCGTCATTTATTCTAATCATGGATATGAACATTATGATGGAATGGGTTATTTGATTGGAGCAGGGAAAGTATTCCAACCATGGATGTGTGTTATATATCATGTTATATTTGCATGGACGTTTATAGTGGATGTGAATCCATATGATGTAATTTTATTATAATATCAATGTTATATAAGTATAATGATGTTATTTAGATGATATAGAATATCTAAATAATATCCAAGATGAAATAGGATTTGAAGATAAAAGAAAAATAAGGGAGATGATTTATTACTTAAAATGAAGAACTTTGGGTTCCCACTTCCAAAACGTATTTATATATAGGAATTATATTTTCATCTTAAAATAAGGAGATTCCAAACATGAGATTTCATTTCTAGGTATGGAATATAGACAATGCACTTCTAAATAAATGAACGTATGGTGTGTCTTTTAATAAGTCGAAAAATTCCCCTTTTATAGATTAGAATGACTGAAAATTCTAAAAATATACATTCCTTAATCTATAAGGATTATAATTTTATAGGGAGAGTGACACAAAAATAGACAAAGGATAAATTAAGTCCATTAATTCCTTCACCCAAACACTTATTTGATAAGGTTCCAATATATTTTAAATAGCATTTATCACATTAAAATTTACATATTGATAACATCTTAAAGTATACTTGAAAACCCCCAAAATACCTTCACATAAGCTCTAAGGGTGGGATAAAAAAATTGTAGTTGAGGGTGGTGATTCATTTAGTATAAATATTAAACCCACTTGGTCATTATTTTATTTTTTATCAATAAACATGAAGGTAATATGGATGAAATCAATATGTATTGTGGAGTAAATCTGTGATGTAGTTTGAAGTTCCCAAGCCTGTTTATAAGAATTGAGTTTTATTTCCTCTCATGGTTTATCCCTATTAAATAACAATTAATAAGATGGAAGAAGTTTTTACCATTAATAATACAACATTAAGAATTATCATTTGGAAAAGAAGGTTAAAGATGATGTAGTTGTTTCATCTTATAGCATGAAGATATCCAAGATACTCATTATGAAGAATTATTATGGTATATTATTTCATTAATTGAGTTTTAAGGTAAGATTAAAATTATAGAAGATTTTTTTGGAGTGTATAGGTTGATGGAAATTTTTTCTCAGTGAATAAACCAGTTTAAGATTTTCGGTTAGATATTTTATGTGTCTAATCTATTTAAAAAGATTTTCGAATTTTGAGGAATAAATTAATAGTTTATGGTGACCCCATGGATGATGAGTTATATGTTTTATTAATGTTCACCACATATAATTATCTTTAGATATACCTAAGAGGAGATTAAATCTAACAATACATATGTCTCACAGAAAATTAAAATACTAGTGGGATGTCTAGATGCAATCTGACCATTATGTTTAGTTATCAAGGTAATACTCGGTGAATTACCAAGTGGAAGTTAGAACTAAATAAAGTTAATAAATTGTTAAAAGAGATTATATATTTTGAAAAGAATATCAATAGGTATAATATTAAGGAGTAATAAAACAAAAAAACATAAATAGCCTAAAGAATGATGATTATATGGTAAACTTCAGAATAATACATAGAAAATGTACCAAGAATATACATTTTCATAAAATGTAAGGGAAATACATATATACCCTACCAGAAACCACAAAAAGTTTTCTCAATCACTATATTAGTGTTATTTTTTCATAAGTTTAGTTACACTTTATCATTGAATACAAATTCAAACCTAATCACTACATGATGAACTTTGAGGAGTACCGTCTCTATCTCTATCTCCACTCCCTGTTACCAGATCCTTTATGATAATTTTATTGAAAATTAAACAGCGTTGTATATTTAAATTTAAACTTAAAACCAATAAATGTTTTTGTACTAAATAATTATGAAGTTGTGTGATTTCCCTTCTCACTCAAACCTTTCATCGATAAAAAAATCACTAGGGACACATATGGTCGTCTTCTGATATAATTAAATAAATTCTTTATGTAAGAAATGACATTTTCATCTTGCATCTATTTATGATCCCCCTATTCCTAGATTGTGATCACCTATAAATAAAATTTTCTTTGCATTACAATAAACTCCCTATGAAAATATAGAGTTAGGGAGTAACTATAACCAAGAGTAGATGTTGTTGCAATCCATGATGGCCTGCCAAAGACCTTATACAGTAATGGTCCAAAACCTATCCTGCACATGCTACTAGGATGCACGTTCCCAAGGACTTAAACAATTGGATCATCCTGGGAGACTAAGAAGGACTGTTCTAGATTTAAACCCCATAGTTCTATTATTTTTACATAAAAATAAAATATCATTCATTTAAAATAAATAAATATGAAAAAAGTTGCAACTGACTATAAGTTACTTCAATGAAAAAGAAACTCACACCCCAGCTTCTTTTGTAGGGCCATTCACTAAACTCACATCATATTTTTCATGAACATCCAACCAAAGTTCTGTTACGAAGACTTAGTGACCTAAATTCTTTGACTATATTAAACAAATATACATCAATAATTTATTATATTAAACAGATAATGTTATCTAATAAATATTTAAACTAATGAAAATATTACCATAGTTGATCTATTTTTGGAAAAACTCTTCAACCCGGTAGTGTGGGGTTTGATTTATTTAGCTCAACTTGGTGCATTTTTCCTTGAAACATCCTGAAATAAATAAAATTTAATTTCATAATAATGTATACAATGTCATATCTTTGTCATATTCATGTATATATGTAAATGTATATTAATATAATAATATATATTTCAATACCACATGCTCCTCATGACGATGACTATCAACAAACACCTTCCACTGCACTCTAGGTAACCCTTCATGTAACTTATCATACTACTAATGAGCGGTCAATGATGTATCATTGAATTCAATCCATAATCTCTATTTAAAATTATTCTTTTTCTTACCCAGATTTTTCAACTTCCACTTTCATGCAATAAGATCAGCAACGTTAAAGTGGAATAAAATCTATATAAAGAGATTAATTTCCATAATATTATAATTTAGTCACATAATGACATTAAATTACACCATAATGTACTAAAATTACCTTTATCTAGGAACCAAAGACATCATTCTTCCAAGATTGAGGCATATGCCTCCAATTAGAAAAGGTAATCGGATGGGTAACTAGCTCTGCCACTAACTGGACTAGAATCTAGGAAAATAATCTTGTGGCATCATCTATAAGGACCTTTGGGAGAACTATATTCAATTCATTCAGATTCAAAACATATGAACTGCTAAAGTGTGTCTTTATAGTAACATTTTTGTATATTTTATGAAAAAAATAGTTAGTAGTATAAAAAAGTGAAATAAATTTATTCACATTAAAATTTGTACTTATAATTGTCACTCACCAATATCTTTATGAAGAAATAAGAGTAACATCTTGTTCCCTCACTACTGAACCGACTGAATTGGGAGGAAATGTACTAGATGCTGATGAGATGTAGAAGGAGGGTGTTCTATACATTGAAAGAATGGAGGAGGCTGTGAGAGGTGTTGACGGGGGAAAATATAGGGAGTCTCGGATGCTGTAGGGAGGGAGAACGATGGATCCTCACCTATCTCTATGGTCGATAGAACATCAACTAGGAGTCATATGCAATTATTGAAATGCTTATTCCTTGTAATTAATTTCATTTAATCGAATAAAATTAGCTTCAAAACATATATTTCAAAAAATTCATGTATAAAAAAATTAAGAATGATAAAAGATGCACAATATTGACAAAAAAAATATATTTATCTATGTTAATGAATGATTGCACATATAACACGAGTGGTTGATAAATTAATGGATAACTACACATAAAATCATATGTTCCTTCAATCATGTTGTTTTCATGCTCTATCATTACTTCATCTACTTCATCCACCCTTGAAACACTAATCTTTTCAATATCATGATGGAAAAATAAGTTTGTTTCTTGTTATTTATGGTATTCAATGTCAGAGGTCAAATCATCCAATTCATCACTCATATCAAACAAGTCTCTTTGTTTTATGTGAATAACTACACTCTACACTTCATCCACAAAATCTTTCACATAATATACCATTTTTCTTTTGATGAGAAGATATACGGATCATGTAATTTGTGGAAACTAACATCTATCAAGAGATAGAAGTTTATAGAATTAAATTGCAAGGAATCTATTTTCATACCTCTATAAATATCAACCCATTTGAATTTGAATAAAACAACTAAAAAATCACCACAGTAGTTTAATTTTATAATATTATTCTACTATCCATGTTATCCCAATTTGAAAAATGTAAATATACCATTATTTTATGTTTTCAAACCCTCTTCCCGATCGACTGTATGAAATTTAAATCCAATCACATTTTAAGCGTTGAATTTTCTAGCTTTGTTTAGAGGACCACAATCTGGAAACTTAAAATATTCTAACAAATCAGCCCAAGTATCATTATTCAAGATCTAAAAAAAGGAATGTACATTGTTAGATTTACAAAATATGTGTGTCAATCTAATATCTGTATTGATTGAAATATTTATGAACTTATATGACTTGAAAACCACTCAAAAATATCTTTATTAATAGATTTTGATATATCTTTCTCATTTTATGTCTAACTTCTCATTTGTATCTTTGTTTGTACCCAAATATATTCAATAAATAGATCTTAAAATTCACTATTCATCATCACATATCTATGTGCCTATAATAATTCCATCTCTATCAGTGTAACATTTGAGATCCTCCAAACTGAACATCCAATAATAGGAAAGATTTTTTATTTCCCATGTATTTAAGATTGATTCGACGTATTTTCAATACATCCAAATCAAATTAATCTTGTTCCGATATAATAAAAGTATCTATAAAAAAGTTGATAGACTCTTCTACTAAATATCCTTTAGAAATAGAGCCTTCGGGTTGAGATTTATTTTTCACGTATGATTTCAAATGACCAAGTTATCTATGAAATAAAATACATAAAAATATGTATTTATTGAAGTGCTAATAATTGTTTACCTAAAATAAAAAACATATAAATAATGTACTACTCAATTGGATACATCCATAAATAATGTACGGGGCCTTCTAATTTAGTTTCCTTTAACAATGTATTGTTAAATGCATCAGGATGGTAAAAAATAGAGGAAATATTAGCTCCATTGCACAAAGTATCAAAACAAATATCTCCTAAAGTTTTTCAAGATTAGTTTTTTGTATAATTTTCTTAAAAAGTTGTCTAAATAATGTACAAAATTAGAGTACAACTGAAATAACATTTTTAGGTAATATTGTATTCAATTCCAATGGTAGTAACTTCTATAACGAAATATGAAAATCGTGAATTTACAATCAATATAACCTATGATGATTTAAGTAGGAACCACTTGATATGTTACCTAAATACCCATCATATTACTTCACATGTTTTAAAATTTGATGAAATTTATATTTATCCCTATTTTTCATTGAAAAAATTGTCGGAACATACTTTCCATTCCCATCTCGCTAGATATCATGCTTTATGTAAATTGTTTGTAAGTCCTTATAATAATTGAGATGGTTCTTTGATTTTACATTCTCATTAACTAATATAATTAATGAATTTTCATAAAAATTCATAACATCAATATTATTCCACAAAAAAATAAATTCCTAATAGGGAAGTTTGAAGAATATAATTTTTTCTTCCATTTTTGTGTTCCGAATTCACTTAACAATGAACCTTCAAACTCGTTTCCCACTATCATTCAAATGATGCACCTTCCCAAATTATGTTTCAACATTTCCAAGTTGTTCCAATATTTCCAAACCTGACAAAATTTTTAACACGGTCTATGATTGATATAACCATTGAATTTTTACTTTTTCAACTAAAAACTATGAGATGCATTAAAAAATATTCAATCACACAACAAGCACAAAATTTTACGATAAGGTATTCGTCTAGGCTCAAAATAAAAGTTACAAATAGGACAGGACAAACCCATGTAATTTCTCCCACCAGATAAGTTCCTAAGTCTAGAGAAGTCATTAATAGTCCACATTAGAGCATCATGCATTTTGAACGTTTTTTTAGAAGATGAATCATATGTATCAACATCATTTTTTTCATAAATCCTGTAATTCTAAAATAAGAGGCTGCAAGTATACTTCAATACCATTTATGAGCATTTTTTTCTAGGAATGATCTTAAAAATGATAAATGTTTTTGTTGTATACACATCCACAGAGGTAGATTGTAAGGGATCAAAACAAATTTTTAGATGTTATAACTAATTATTAAAGTCCCAAATGGGTTAAATCCATCGATAGTTAATCCCAATCGCACATTCCTAGGATCAAATGATAAATCCAAATGTAATGAATCAAATGTATTCTGTGATTTTGAATCTCTTTGATATTTCATTAACCTGTCACTGTTATTATCAATATAATTCCACTTCATGTGATCAGCAATTTTTTATGAAATGAATAATATTTTCAATCAAGGTTTTAAAGTTAAGTAATGAAAAACCTTGGTAAGTGTGTTTTTTTCTTTTTCTTCATAGTATTTTGTTGATTCATACTTCCAACATTGCCCATTGGCTTCCATGTATAATAAGAACATTTTTTTTAATCTCGTATACTTGAATACTCTCCCCAATAAAGTATACAATCATTGGGGTAAGCATGTATTTTTGTATAATTCAAACCAATATTTTTAAAAAAATCATATCATAAAAACACTCAAGGATCTTAGATTTAAGAAATGAATCACACAAAAATTATAATATCATAGACATAACCTTATTTTTAATTCCTCATATGCAATTGATATGGTATAACTTTAGCAGAAAATAAAGTTTCTAATATTTCAGACATCCACCATATAGCTCTTGATTTCCATCATCAACTAAATCATGAAATTCATTTTTCTACTTAGTAAAGTTCTCGTTAAATTAGTCTCTATATAATCAATATTAGGATCCATTGTTATGTTATAATCTTGATTTTTTTTGTCCTATAGTCCCAAAAACATCACTTTTCAAGTTACTATTTGTAGCACCTTCAACTGGTTGTCCTGGTATGTTTTGATATTGATGTTATTGTCATGCAATTATGAAAGAATTGTTTATAAGTTTTTTCATTTCATTTTCCATTTTCAACTAATTTGGGTACTTAATCTGTTAATTTACATCAGTTAACAAACTTTCTGTAATGTTTAATTCTCCATGGAAAATCCAACACAAATATTGAGTAGGGAATTGTTTCAATATCAAGGGTTCATAAACTTCATTTCTCTTCAAACATCGTATAAATTTATATTTATTATATGGGTATCATATTGTTTCATCAAAGGATCGATTGGAAATCTCAAAATCTAAAAACTCCTCCAAATACTTAGCATAATGAGGTGTGTTCCTCAGTATTGTGATCTAGATTTTATCTATATATATCACAATGTTCCTACACATTTTTAAGAAAAATTAAAACACATAAGTATTACTAAGCAGTAAATAAGATAAATAGAATTTTAAAAAACACAACCCAATTAGTTATAAGAAGATTCATATAAGTACTAAAAATTTTAAAGTAAAAAAAATTAAATCAATCATAGATAGTATTATATAAAATAGAAGCAAGAGAAAAATCATCCAATAATTAAGAAACACAAAAAGATACACCAATAAAAAATATCCCCTCATGGGATCACATGCCTCCTTAGGAATAACTATAGTCACATGAGGCTCGAGAGGGTCTCACGCATTTATAAAAAACACTTTTATTAAAGTTTCAATCAGTATTTCATAAAGATATTGAGAATCCAAGCTATTTTAACACCATTTGAAAACAATATTTAAAATTTTCTTAAAAATTATTTATCAAACCTCATATTAAAAACCAATTTAGAAAACATTGGAAACCATTTAAATATCAAAATGGGTTTATTGTACAAAAAAATTCATGAGGAGCCATTTTTAAGAAGTCCACTCGACTATTTTCACAACATCCAAGCATGTGTCACATCTATACCAAGCACAAAATCCATTTTTAAATCCTTTGTATCATATAAATGTATTATAAAATGCTTATAAAATAATAGGAAATAATTTAAAATCATAAAATAAATATAAACCTTTTATTATAAGGTAATTCCATAGAAATGTTTTCCTTATGTCAAGAAGAAACCTCTAAAACCTATCTCCTTTGACATTCAGTGCACAATAGATCCAATAAACAACCTCCTATACCTATACAACCCAAATCCTCATCATTAGAACTTCCATGAACCTTAATACAAACATAAACATTGTTTGGGGTTCATGAGAGTAAGAAAAATTGAGATAGGGGCAAGGGAAGAAGGGAGGATAAGAAAATAGGAATATATGAGGGCTTACCATTGTTTAAAATAAAAGGGAGAAGGGGGTTGGTGATGATGGATTGTGGGTGAAGGGGAAACATGCGGTGAGGGATAGGGTGAGGGTGAGGGTGTCTCAGGGGAAACCAAAGCACGAGTGAGGGTAAGGGATTGGAGGGCTCAGGGGGAACTGGAGTTCCAAAAAGGGTGAGGGAGATTGCTCGTGGGGCTTAGGGTAAACTGGAACGTCGACTCAGTCTTGGGATTAGGGGGCTCGAACTTAGAATTTTCATGGGAAACTGGATCACTGGAAAGGGATTTGTGGGCTTGGGGGAAACCAGAGCTCAGGTGAGGGAGGAAATGTAATGGTGGTGAGGGATCGGGGAAGAGGGGGGTTCTTGGGGGAGAAGTGGGGGGCTCTGGGAGAAAGGGAATTTTTTTTAATAAATGGATATAATTTAGTGGTGGTTATTGAAAAACCACTATTAAATTCATGAAACTATTTTAGTGGTGGGTTATTAAACCACCACTAATAAACCTCTTTTAAACTATGAATTTGGTATAGTGATCAATCCCATTGGCCTGTTTCCCATTGTGAATCAACACCATTGACTTGTTTCCTACTGCGGATCAAGCCCATCAGCTTGTTTCCCAATATGGATCAAGAACATTAACTTGTTTCCCATTTTTATCTCATGATATAATAAGTTTCAACCAATTTATTGAATGAAGATATAGGTCCCACCCATCCTTGGTTATAACATGACCACCTTCCTTAGCTATAATGTAACCAAGGACCTTAGTTATAATGTAACCACCATCCTCTGTTATAACAAAACCATAATCACACAATTAAAACCATACATAGTTATTCCACAATATCATAAAACATTCATCATATCATGACCAGTGAAAAATTAAGGGTCTCATAAACATTCCATCATATTATAACTCATACAGAGGAAATGGGTCCTATAATCATCTTATCAAATCATCATAGCATAACCCACGAAAAAGGAATGAGTTTCATAAATATATCTTAATCATTATCATAAAATATACAAAAGATAACAAGGATGGTATAATTGGATGATATCCCTTATAAATCATAAGTAACATCAAAGTATGTTATCTTAGTTAGAAAATGATTTTGAAATATCACTTGGAAAATTTCTTGAGGAAAATATCCTTTCCACTTTGAAAATATTTTTTTAAAACTAAAATTTTACAAAATGTTTCCAAAATACTTTTATTTGAAAATAACCTTGTAAAAATATAATTAAAGAATTAAATTATTGATCGATCATGATGTTGGAAAATTGTTTTCATGCGGTACACATTAAAATAAAGATTCCTTTCACATTTTAGTAAAATCCTAATGGGCGTTGTTTAGAAGATGACATGAAGATTAATTTTTAAAAAAATAAATTTTAAAAAAGGATAAAAATGAATTTAAACAATCATATATTATTATTATAAAATTCTGGAAAACGTTTTTATAAAGAAAGGATATATAAGAAAATGGGTTTGCAAATGAATATAAAAATAAATATGTTTTTTCTTAAAAACATTATTTTGTTCTCTTTAATCCTTTAAGAGAGGAAAATGAAAGGAAAACATGTATTTTTAATAAATAACCAGAGGATAATAAAGTTCATGATTTTTTTAGAGTTATATCATAATATTTCATCATCATAAACTTAATCATAAACAATCCCGATAAACAATGAGATTGTAATATAAAACTTTTACCAGTTGGGTGTCTTATAAATCATAATCCCCATGAAAGAATAACTTTAAATGATTTTTTAAATGTCATTAAAATAAAAAAATCATTATATATCATGTAACAATGGTTTTATATACATCTCAAAAAAGAAGATATATGCATAACATGACATTTGTCCCAAAGAAGACAATATGAGATAAAATTCCCTTACCGCTTTGGTAACTTTTGAATCATATTCCCCATGGTAGATTAACTTTATATGAAATATTAAATATAATTTTAATCAATAAATTCATGATATAACATTTAAATGGGGTAATATATATACCACACAAAATAAACTAGTGGTGGATATGGCATATATCTCCCAAAAATAATTGAGAGACTAGAAATCCCTTACCTTAAGTCTCAACTTCCTTCGTACACATTAAAATATCCTGTATAATAAATATAAGTTTATTATAAATATATTAAAAACCCATTATTATATTTATCATTACATGTATTATTTTTTTATGACCTTTTTTTACCCATTTATTAACAGTTCCTTGTTAAAATCATATTTCGAGTAATAACAACTTTGTTTTTCATGTATGTTTTGGTTTGTTGTTTTTGGTCATTTTAAATTAATCATGGTTAAAACAAATTCATAATGTTGAAAATGAAATTAATATCGTAAATATTCAATATATGTTTATTTTTAGTAATACAATAAAGGTATAGATAGAAAATTAATTACACTGTTATATGGAGACTGTAGGTCATACGCACGCATGAATGTTGTTTCCATTTTATCAGAAAATGAAACAAAAGAAATTTAAATAATATATTAACTTTATAGTAAAATTTTAAAGTCATATATATAATATATTTTCATTAAAACTATCCTTATTACCTTCCATGTAAATCCTAAGTGAAGAATGAATCATATTGCTTCGTGAGACCATACTCTCGCATACACACAAGCGACTTTATCGTATTCCCATAGAATTTAAAATAAGAAGGTATATTTGATATGATAATTACATAAGTATAATTATGTAATAAATATCATATAAATATATTAAATATATCATTATATCTAGTCGTTATAGGTGGTTATGGAAAATGATTTACATCGGTTCGTGAGGCGGTTGTCCTCCATACACATAATCGACGATTTCGTTTCCCATTTGATAGAAGAAGAGGTGAATATAGGTTATTAAATTAACATAATAACATATAAATATATGTAAGATAATTTTTTTTATATCATAATAGTTGAATGATATTTTAAAGATGTGGTAAAAGAAATAATATAGAAACGCTCAGTTGAGAATGATACCTCTTGTTTTGGACTTCCTTCGTAGGCTTACAACAAAATCTTTCTTAGGTTGGATTCCAGATAAAAAAATAATATATGATGTGATTAGATAATTAAGTAATGTATTTGGGTAGGTTTTTTTTGAACCTATAGGTTTTATAAGTGTTAATAGGAGAGGAGAATGGGTGCCCATTTATAAGTGGGGGAAAGGAAACACTTGAAAAAATTTAAAAGAAAAAAGTGTACCCAAATTTTTCACATGAAAATAGGATCTAAAATGAATCATTATAAAATATTATACGTGATAAGTTTGAAATATTTCCATTAAATAGGAATTAGAAATGTTTTTTGGGTCATTTTTAACCCTTATATTTTTAGTTTGACCCCTAGTAAACACATTTTTACCTTAACAACGGTGATTAATTTTTTTTAGTTTTTACTATTCATTATGACCAAAAATTAATTTGAAAAAATTATATAATATTAATTATTATGATTCCAAATTTGGAATCAATTTTTTTAAATTCAATTCATATAATTGGAAATTTTTAAATTAAAATTAAACATGCGGGGCGATGAAAAAACATTTTTCCAAAGTGAAAATTTTCATAAGTATATAAAGTTTTAATATAAAAATTAAATATAAAATTGATTTAAATAAACTAAATTGGGTTAATAGATATATAATTTTACTAATTTTACATTTAAAACCATATTAAAATTAAATATATCTTGTAAATTCTTTAAATGAAAATAAAGTTTTCAATAAAAATTATTTTTTTACTATTCATCAAAAAATTAATCCTTGCAAAAAATTATCAAAAATTCACTCAATGATAATTTTGAAATTTAGATTTAAAAAATGAAGTTTATTTTTTTCAATTAAATTTTCTAAAATTGTAAAAAAAACTATTTTTATTAGTTGTTCAAAAAATAAATAAAAACATTTTTTGAGAAAATAGTATTTTCAAAACATGTAGACTTTACAAAAAAATAAGTAATTTTTATCAATAAATTTTATTTATATAAAGTAATTGTGTTTAATATTTAAAAGGGGTTTGTTCCTATTTATATCCTTATGTTGAATGGCTAGGTTATAACTTCATATTTAAATAATAATATTAATAGTATATTGTGGTTTGTTAAAACTTTGTGTGTAACACAAGATATCAAAAAAACTATTTACAAAATATATCTCTTAAAAATCAGGGTTTTATAGTTGGACACTTATATGCTCAGTGTAATTTAAAATTATTGGTTGGATGTACAGGTATAGGCAGGTATACAAGAGGGACTCACATGGAAGGACTTCGATGCTATGTTCTTACAGAATTTCCTTTTTTGAGACATTGAAGGACGATCGAGATCGTGAGTTTATGAACTTACATTATAGAGACACGTTTTTCAAGGAATATGCTATTATTTTCATATTCTTTCCACATTTTTCACCCTCTATGGAAATAAATGACATCACCATAGTGATATGGTTCAAATATGGTTTGTGACATGATATTAGATTGTAGGTGAACATGTTCAGGTTGACCTTATTGTCAAAGGCATTGAACCAAGAAATGATATCCAAGGATAACATGATAGAAATTAATTGTTCAAGTTGGTAAATACTTAGTTGATCAAGGAAGTAGAGATTTGGGTAGACAGAATTAGGGTTGTGACTAGTCTCAGAATGACAGTTAGTTTAGAGACTCAGTTAGGCCACTGAGGAGTGGATTGTTGATGGTATGCTTTCAGTGTGGGAATATGGGTCATGTTTGGACTTAGTGAGAGTATCCTACAAATGATTTCTATCCTTGGAAGTATATAATCCACCTAGAGATGTTTTTTCAAAAGAAATCTTAGGTAGCTTGGATTCAAGGACCGGGATAGACTTAGGGATATGAGGTATGACTGAGGGTGGTGTTAAGAGTGGGTAGTCAGGATATGACAACACATGAAGATAATATCCAAGAGATAGACACCAGGAATTGGTGGAAGTGGTCGATATTAGTTAAATATATATAGGGAGGGAATATGTAAGGTAGTTGTGATTTAGACAAGGTGCATGCAGTTGAGCTGATAAGTTTAGAGCAGGCTGGGGAGTTGATAACAGTTAGAGGTACTCTATGAGAATGGTAGTGTTGTATTTATTTCTGGAAAAAAATAAAATATTGTATGAGGTACATATATGGTAGATAGATTAACCACGTACTGGTTAATATGTCTGCATTGGGAATAGTGCATGACTGATGGGGTACACATTGGCATCAGGGAACTTTTGGGAATCAGGTGTGATGTGGGACTTTCTAGAATTGGATGTGGTGGAGGACCTTATGGGAGTCATATGTGATGTAGATGTGATATAAGAATCATATGAGATAAATTATTGATGGTATTTTATGGTTGGGACATGCATATTTGGTGGGATGATCAGTTTGAAACCATTGGGATGTTAGGAAGTTGTTCGAAAAGAAAATTGGTAGGTGATTCCTAAGGTAGGGAGTTCCATAGGAGTAATTTTCCTATTGAGTGAGTAACTAGGGTATTCTGGGATGTTAGGAATAATATGGATATGTTTGGTATCATCTGATGGTAAATGAATGTGGAGATCGGGATGCTCGAGGTGAGTTATACCATAGGGAAGTGTTATTTCAAGGTGGAGAGGCTATAAGAACTCAGCACTTTTTTGGAACTGAGGATCGAATTAAGGAGGGATTAAAATCATATTTTGAATGTATTTGAGGTGTTTTAAGGGTTGGGAGTAACCTAGGAGAGGTTCTAGGTGAATCAGATAGCCTATAGGGTGAAATGGATACAGGATGCATCTATTTAATTCATAAATATAGTATTTATGATGTTAAAGAGTCAGATAGGAGAGAACCCCTATGTACAAGGTTTTTATGGTGTAAAACTATGGTTTACATGATAAATATGTTATTATAGAAAAAAAAAAGATGAAATAAAAAGATAATGGGTGAGAAGGACATTCATCCAGTGAGTAGTGGAGACCTTTCTCCTTTATGCTTAGGCTTCCAAGGGGTGGATTTCCCTTTTATCTCACCAAATATCATTGTTGCTCATCATAGGAGGTGGCCTGGTGTAAGTATAACACTACATGTTCCTTATTCATGGGTTTCTTTTTCTATATTATGATATTTCATTGTTTATGTAATTTTGAACTATTTTCAAGGTATTTATCTGGTTTTCCAATTTCTACTGATTGAATCTGAATCGAAGGTTAGTCTTCAGGGAGTAGACATCTATGGGTATAAGGTATGTGGTTCCTATATTTATCCTATTTTAAATATTTTTTTATGTGATTCATGATAAATAGACATGAGTGGGGTGGTCCAAGGGATATAATTTTATACTACCGACTTTTTCCACCGCACTTGTGAGATGTCGAAGGGTAGTCTTGTGTATAGTAAGTTATTGTTGAGATAAGTGTGTCATGGAAGGAGTCAAATGGAGTTTTGTGTTGTTTCATAAGGATATTTTTAGTTTTATAATTTATTCTAATTGAGGTGGTGTCTATGTGGGTTTCATGTGAATTTATTTAGCATGGACCATGAGATATTGGGTGATGTTAATCATAAACCTTGAGGTGACATAGTTCATCAGGTTGGGGTGATTGGTGATAACCAATGCCGCGGTTGGGAGATGTAGACCATAGGAAGATATGGTTATTATTATAATGTTTGAATTATGTTTTTAATGATTTTCTCTCACCTTTTTTGGCCAAAATCATTGTTGGGGTCATGTGCACACAGGATTCAGACCCAGTGCGGTGGTTTAGACCACTCAATGTGCGTGGACACCTCAATAGACTTAAAAACATGGGAGATAGTGACAACCATCATAACATAGGAGGTTCTCACCATATAAAGACATGTGTGATGGTTTTATAGAGTAAAATATAGGGGATGAGGCTTGTTGATATGTTGGGGCTGATGGGATGGGACTATGGAAGGATAGATATTGTTTTTCCTTAGAACTTCGAGTTGTTTAGTTGATAGTGATTTAATAAATGGAATCCATAAGGACTTGTGATATATCTATGGGTGTTCCAAATGGATGTCAACATGTATATGTGGTAATAGTAATAATTTGATTCCATGTGTTATGGAAATAGATGGGGGACCGAGGGTTCTTCAAGTATGACAGATCGTGGATACATCATTCCACTTCAACATTGGCCGGAGTATGTAAACACTCCTTTCTGGCTGTTGAGAACAAGTGAAGTGGGTTATTTGATGTGTGATTAGTTGTTTTTTGTTTTTTGTTTAATTTTTTCATACATAGTTATTTTAATGGATTCAAGATAGGAACATATTTGTGGTGGCCTACGGAGTTCATACTCATGCCCTACACGGGCCTCTCAGGATATGTGCTGACTTTATGGCTTTGAGTGAAAAAAAGGAATAAATATTGTGGTTACATGTAAAACAAGATATAAAAGAAATTAAATTATTCAAAAAATATATATTTCTTTAAAACTCGGGTTGTTATAGTGATCCACTTATATGCCCAGGGGACTGGAAAAGTGTTGGTGGCATGTATGAGTACATGAAGGTATGCATGAGGGACTGAAATGGAAGGACTTTGAGGATATGTTATTTGAGAATTTATTATTTGATACATTGAAGGAAAATCAGAATTGTGAGTTTATGAAATTTTAGTAGAGGTACACATTAGTCATGGACTATGCTAGCATGTTCATGGACTTATCATGTTTTTCAACCTCTATGGAAAGAGATGACATCACCAGGGTGAGACGGTTCAAAGATGGTCTCCAACAAGCCATTAGATTGTACTTGAACATATTTAGGTTGCCCTTATTCTCATAGGCAGTAAAAAAAAGCATTGATAAATGAGGGTAACTTGATAGAAATGATTTATTTGAGTCAGTAAACGGAGTCAGTTGAGATCGGTAGTAAAGATTTGGGTAAATGGAGGCAAGGTTGTGAGCAGTCTCAGCATGGTAGTCTGGTCAGAGACTCAGGCAGGCCACTGAGGAGTGGATCATCAATGTTATGATTTTATTGTGGGAATATGGGACATTTTTGGACTCAGTTCAAGTATCCTCCAAAGTATTTCTAGTAATTTGGGTATATAGGCCCTCTAGAGAGGTTTTTTTGGAACACATCTCGGATAGCTGGGAGTTAGGGACTGGGTCTGACTCAGGTATCTAAGGTATGATTGAGGGTGGTACTAGGATTGGTTAGTTAGGATATTACTACACATGAAGGGGATATCATATAGATAGGAGGTATTTTCAAGTAGAAAATATAGCTCTATAGGGAGGGAACACATCAGGTTGTCTAGATTTAGGCCAGGTGTGTGATATCATGACTCGGGTGACACACATCGGTGCCCCGATCCAGTAGGCCACACGACCTCAAGTGAACATCCCTGTACTCCAGACGTTTCCAACTAGAAATGAGGTTCTAATATCAGTCATGGGGACACTATACCCTCTTTATCATAGTAATACACTAGTAAAAATAAATAAACAATAACTAAATGACATATAATCATAACCAGGATAATACCAAAATCACAAGATGACCAAACTTAGAAGTATAATATCAAAACTAAATAGAAAAATATGTCATGCTAATGTACGTTCCAAGTTTAAAAATGAAACTCAAAATTAAAGACACTAACAACTCTCAAGATGGTCCCAAAACACATCTCGTTCCCTCATCCATTCTAAATCCCAACTCAGGCGTATAATACAGGGCATTTTCCCTTATCTTTCCCTTCAATAATGAAATCTATTTTGTACTAATCTGGAAGCCTGAGTAGGTTGTGAGTAAATCTCAGTAAACCATCACCAATAGTGTCTAAAACAATATCCGGTCAATAACAAGTGTATAAAGTTGTATAAATTATATATATAAGTAATAAAGCAAACAATTTACACTTATTCAATAACTCTTTATTTAACCAGACAAAAACTCAGGTCCTAAGGACACCCAAACTCTCAATACCTACTTCGGCTAAATCTGGAATCTGAACTATCTCCAACTTATATCATATGAATAAATTCCCATGTTACCATTCATTATCAAAATTCACATAAGAATTTCATTGTTTACATTCATCATATCTTATCACACTATGGGATTTCGATACAGCAGACCATCCCTCACACACAATTATCACATGTGAATTCCATTATTACCATTCAATATATCTTATCACACTATGGGATTTTGATACAATATACCATGTCCCACACACAATTATCACATGTGAATACCATTGTTACCATTCAACAAATCTTATCACGCTATGGACTTTTGATGCAGTAGAGCATGTCCCACACACAATTATCACATTAATTAATTCTCAAATTAATTAATCACATTCAACAATTACACATACCCATCATTCCATTAATTAATTAAACAATTATTTAATCACATCAAGTACATTAATTAATTCAATAATTAGTTAATCATTTCACAATCTCAACATCCAACAATTAATTCAACGATTAATTATTTTGATTCACAACTCCAATATCCATAATTAATTAAAAAATTTATTATTCAACTTCACAATCTCAATATCCTATAATTAATTCATAAATTAATTCTTCATACTCACAGTCTCAATATCTCATAATTAATTCAACAATTAATTATTCATACTCACAATATCAATATCTCATAATTAATTCAATATTTAATTATTCATACCCACAATCTCAATATCTATTAAATAATTAAACAATTGATTATCCAATTCAACAATCCCAATTCTCTCATAATTAATTCCTAAATTAATTATTCATAATCTATAATTCCAATATCCCCCAATTTCACATTTGCCTCAATTAATTAAATCACTAAATTAATTAATTCAATCAAGAACTCAATTTCTAAACATAAAATATAAATTATACAATTTTCATACATATAATTACAATCAAGACTTTTAGATTTGAATTATATACCACCTACCTCAATTTGATGATAAACGCTCACCAACAAAAATCCCCAATTTGAGTAGAATAATGATATAGAATGAGGTATGGATATTGAACAAAAATTCAAGACCGTATTAATCAAGATACCTCAATTATAGATCTAAATCCAAAATCTTAGATATAAATAAAACCAAAAATATGGAATAAAAACCCTATAATATATGGGAGAAGAATGGAAAAGGGAAATAAAACTACATGGTATTAGATCCTCTTACAGGGAAGGGTGAAGATCTTCAATATGGGATTTGGATCACAAATAATGTAGGTCAAAATAGATTAGAATCTATCTGACAGGCTAAAAAATCATGAAAAGTCCTTAGGGGTTAAGTTAGGTTTGAATAGGAGAATTTTAAATCTAATTTCATGGGGATTAAAATCCCATACACGCGGTTTGGTGCTCGGGGCGCACGGTTTCCCCAAAATGTGAACCTTAATTGTGTGCCACTTTTAGGGAATTTATGGTTTCTCCATTTAGGGAGCACAATTTGACAAACCATGTTCCAGCCATCCAAATTCTCTATATCTAGGGTTTCACAGTTTGATGGGCCAAGATGCAAGGTTAGGGAAAACAGTGCACCAACCGTGCACTGTCATATTTCTTCCACTTTTCTCAAATTTTTACACAAACACACCCAAAATAAAAATCCAAATGAAAAGTACTCAACCCAAGGAAAAAAGGGAACCTATAAATGAGCCTGAGACACCTCCAGAAAAGGTCGGGGTTTTGCAATCTCCCCACCTTATAATAGCCCATCCTTGAGCTGTACTCTCAAGCATCTCTAAGATTATGAATCAAATAGATTGGGCCAATGAGACCTCATATCTATTTCTATCCCCCATTTTTTCTCCTAAACATGATCATGATTCCACAATACATGAATTATTAGCATGGTCTTTCCCCGTAACACCTTCTCAGTGTGATCCGACATGTGTATCAGATACTCCTAAAAGGATGTATTTATCTTAAGCTCAACATCATCCACCTTGATCACATGATAAGGGTCAGGGTGATATCACCAAAGTTGTGAAACATGGAAAACATAACGAATAGAATTGTATCTCTTTGGAAGAGCCAATCGGTATTCCATCGGCCTGATTATCTCCACAACCTAAAATGGTCCAATGAACCTAGGCACTTGCTTTCCCTGTATCTGTATCCTACGGTGACCCAATCTACATGATGCCCAAAGGAATCCACAATCACCCTCTTTAAACTATAGTGGTCTTCGACATCTATCAGTATACAACTTTTGTCTACTTTGATCCATAGACATATGCCTTCAAATCAGTTGTATCTGCTCTGATGTCTCCTATAAGAGACTCGGTCCCAACAACTATGACTCGTCTATCTCCATCCAACACAGGGGACATCTGCATGTCCTACCATAAAGTTCCTCATATAGCGACATCTGTATATTTTATTGATAACTGTTGTTATATGAAAACTCCACTAGATCTAGTTGATTCTCCCAAGACCCAAAAAATTCAAGAACACAAGCTTGTAGCATATCCTCAAGCACCTATATAGTATACTCTGACTACCCATATATATGTGAGTGGAATGTTGTACTCAAAAATACCTATTGTAACGACCCAAAGTTTCATTAATGGAAAATCCCTCTTGATCCAGTTAAATGTCTCTTTATAAAAATGTTTTTATGAGATGTCAACTTCTTTGGTTTTATGATAAGAGATGTGACCGTTACTTTTATATCTATTGAACAGTGATCATATGATTAGTATAAATGTAAGGCTTTAACGAACCCAATTTTTACTCAGACAAAGGAAGCGATGGCCTCATCCAGTAGAATTGCCCCATATGAAGCCCATTTGTCGGAGCTCGGAAAAGAGGTGGCGTCTTTGGGATTCTCCCTTGACCAATCCCAAGCTGATCTTCATTATGTCAAGCTCGAACATGACCGTCTACGGGAAAAGTGTAAGTTGATTGAAATTACCACTCGAGCGATGTTATCCGAGCCACCCCAAGAGTCTGTCACCATTGCACACCTTACCCTTAGGTCTTATGCGACTGTTTTAAGGGGTTATAAAAAAAATAAGTAGTACTATGTTCATGTACATTTTTTTTATATAATAATGAATATAATTTCTAGTCATTTTTGATACATTGTAAATAGTTTTTAAAATACAAATGGTGTTTTTAGTTATTATTTAATTAAGAATTCAATTTTATTAAATTAAGGAATTTTTGAATTAAATAATATTTTAATAAAATATTATTATTAATATTAAATTAATTTTTATTAAATATAAATGACCTTATAAATTTATGAATGCAATTAAAATTTTTATTAAGGTTTGAAATCCATTTCTGTCAAAACCCGTGAATTTTCGATAAATGTTGGTTTTTATTTTAAAAGTGAAAATTAACATATTTAGAATTTTTTTTAGATAAAATAAATGTCATTTCTGGAATCAGTACGTCGAAATTATCCAATGGTGAATTTTTCATAATTTTTCTGAGACAGTCATATTTTTGGGTAAAACTTAAATACCATTTAATTATATAATGTGTTTTATGACATCATAATGACCCAATGGTGATGTAATAAAATACCATAATCCTTATGTTAGGCTAATATATGTTTTATCATTAAAATAATGTGATTTTGGGTTTGTTTGACTTACTTTTCAAATCATTAATGAACCCCTCAAGACTTATTCAACACTTTGCCTTTTTAAATTAATTTCCATGGGAGTGTGACTCACCTCCACATAAGCAACCCTAATTTTTTAATAAGTCCGGACCTTGGCCTTGTAAAATATTTTTTTCCTATTTCCTTTTCCAGAAACCATGGGCAAATACCATGGGATGGTTTGTGGTTTGGATTATTTTAATAAAAGGGGTCCCAAACCTAAAAAATAAAGAATTCTATCACCTTTCCTATATAAACCCACCCAAGATCCCACTTCCTCCTCACTAAAATTCCTTGGAGTTCGTCCAACCTCTACCCTACTCTCTTTAGAATCCTCCCAAGGTGCCCCAATCTCCCAAGAAGCCTCTCACAAGCCTCTCTCTAGCCTTTGGAAGCACACTTCCAAGTAAGGGTTTTTTTCTTCCTTTCTCATTTTTTTCAACTTTCTTTAAGTTGTATTGCCCTTTTAATTTCAATTATTAATGTTGGGGTATGGTTTCTCACCTCCCCCATACTGACATACTATTGTTTTAATGATGGGAGACCCCTTTCTCTCTCATTAAATGCCTCCCATGTACACCCGTTACTATGCCGAAATTCCGAAAGGAACTTCTCTCTCTTCTTTTACATTCAAGCAATACTTTTGTATCATGAATCTAAATTCCTTTTCAATTGTTGGGACATGTATCTATATGACCTCCTTACTATAAATTACATGTAAATATTATGAGGAACCCCTTTCTCTCTCATCAACCATTTTTATGAATTCTTATGTCACGCCGTTACGCTGCTGAAATCGCACCGATTTTCTAAGCCAATGTCATTGTGTAGTGAATACCATGCCCATTTCTCCATCAAGGGTATTCACCTTTATGCACATTTACTTATTGATTGTAAAGTTTCATGTATGAATTCCACATTCCTTTATCATAGAATAAATGGTTATGTTTTATGAATCCATGTTTTATGATCCATGTGGCACACTTATGCATGAAATGAAATATTTAAGAAGGGTGTGCCCTTATAGCGCTCCAATGCATTGGGTAAAGTATAGTATCATGATACGTCAAGTGCAATGAGTGTTGACTCATTCTAATTCAAGTGCAATGAGGGTTTACTTGTACTTCATGTGCAATGAGTGTTTACTCATGCTCCATGTGCAATGAGCCTTGGCTCATGCTAATTCAATGTTAAGTGTTGTTGCCACATTTCCATGTTATGATTATCATGCTTTATCATGCCTTTATGTTCATGTTTCTTTTATGCTCTATTGATATGACTACTGTCTAACATGTATTGTACTCCTCATGTTATTCCATGTGTACTCCCTTACTGGGCTTTATAGCTCATCCTTTTCTTATGCATGTCCTGAGGTTATCTCATGCAATGCTAAGTACGAGGGAATGTAGTGGTCATGTAAAGGAAGTTTTCAATAAAGATGTTGTATTTCATGTTTTAAGTTTTTATGTAATGATCCTAAGCCCCAAAGACACTAAACCTCTCAATCTTCTTTGTTGTATCAAGTGAAGTTTTATGTAATGAATCATGTTTAAGTTGTAATAAAAAGCAGGGTTGTCATACCTATGTACCAAGATCCTTCTACAAGACCTTCTAGAAGTACGAAGTAAAATTCAAGTCCCAGTCTGAAACAATAGTTTGTGGAACCCTGTGCAGATGGACTATCTCTTGAAAATACAGTTCTCCCAACTGCTCCACTGAGAAAGTCTCCCATTTATGAAGGAATTGTGCTACCTTTTCTAAATAGTCTATAACCACCCAAATAGCATAATTCTTTTGAGAAATTCTTTGGTGACCCACTAAAAAATCCATGGCAAGATCATCCCACTTCTATTTTGAAATGGTCAACGATTATAGTAAACCCCCAGGTCATTAATTCTCAGCCTTCACCTGTGGATAAGTAAAGCATCATGCCACAAACCTTGCTAAATTCTTTTTCATGTCCACCACCAGAACCATCATCATAGGTCATGGTACATTTTGTTCACACCTGTATGTACTGCCCACTTCGAGGAATGAAACTCCCTCACAATCTCCTTCCACATACATGTAGTCACAACAACCCAATTCTATATATATATGATCCCATCTTCATCTATGCTTCAATCCGAAGGTGACTCACCACCTTCAAGGTTTTCCCTCAATGAAAAACACTTCAAATCATCATATTGTATGTCCCTGATCCATATCAAATGTGATGACTCTACTAAAACTAATAAAAGATCCATCTTCCCCTGAGTCTCCTAAACCACCACATGCATATCTACTATTAAGGTCACCATTTCCACTCAACACTAGACTCCTGAACTGCCTGAGTCTGAGTTTTCCTGATCAAAGTGTCAGCCACATTGTTTCCATTTCCAAGCTTATATGCTATCTCAAAATCAAATGACTACATATACTCAACCCATGTCCATTATCGTAGATTCAAATCCCACTATGAAAAGATATACTTTAAGATCTTTTGATCCACATACACAGTAAAATTCTCTCCCAATAGATAAATCCTACAACACTTAAAATCATAAACCATCATAGTTAACTCAAGGTCATGCATAGGTTAGTTCCATTAATGAGGCCTCAACTTTTGAGACACATATACCATAACTCGATTACCCTGAATCAACACTAATCCTAGTCTAATCCCAAAAGCATCACAAAACACTATATAGTCCTCACCTGGATTAAGTAGGATCAAAATTAGTGCCAATTTCAAGTGATTCATCAACTCAATGAAGTCATTATCTCATGCTTATAACCACTAAAAATTTACCCCCTTATTTTTCAAGCCCAAAAGTGGAACTTACAAATAGGAAAAGTCCTAAATAAATCTTTGATAATATCCAAATAACCCTAGAAAACATAGGATATTGAATACATTCTTGGGATGATCCCAAGAAACAACTTCTTGAACCTTCTCTGGGTCCACTAACACACCTGACCTCGAGATGATGTGAGCCAAGAAGTGTACTTGGTCAATCAAAAACTGACACTTAAATAGCTTGGAATATAGCTGATTCTCTCTCAATGTACTTGGGATGATGTAAAGTTGTTGGGAATGATCATTATGAGTATTGGGGTAAACTAATATGTTATCCAAAAACACCACCATAAACTGATCTAGGTACAGATGGAAGATTTTTTTCATCCAGTCCATAAACACTTCCAGTGAATTCATCAACCCAAATGGAATTACAACAAATTTATATAGGACATACCTATTCCTGAAATCTATCCTCAGTTGATCAAAAATCTGAACTCTCAACTGATGATACCATGATCTCAATTCTATCTTGGAAAAGACACAATATTCCCTCAATTGGCCAAAAAGATCTTTGATACACAGAATAAGATAATGTTTCTTCACAGTCATCAGGTTCAACTTCCAGTAATCAAAACATAAGTGAAAAATCTCATCTACCTTCTTGGAAAACTTAACTAGTGAACCCTAAGGTGATGTACTTGGTCGGATAAATCTGTCATCCTCCAGATCCTCTAGCTGAGTTTTGAGATCTTGAAGCTCTGTTGGTTCCATTCTGTATGGTGGAATAGAAACTGGCTCAACCCCCATCATGAGCTCAATCATAAATTCCACATATCTCTCAGGTGGAAGCCCTGAGAAGTCTTCAGGAAGAACAACCTGAAATTGTTCCACTATTGGGGAAAAGAAACCCTTATTCTCACATCCACTGTCCAAAAGAGAACTAGAAACCTCAGTGATAATCTCCCCAGTGGGTGGTGAACTAAACTTGCTCGGCCTTCCTTGATTTCTCACTCTCCATGATGAATATATTCATCACCCTCAGGGGATGTAAAAGTCCCTCTCCTATGGTAATAGTCAAAGTGGTCTCAGTATTCTACAAACTAGTCCGTACCCATAATTAGGTTAAAGATTAACATGTCAAGTATGTAAATATCCCATAGAAAATAGTACTCCCCAACCTCGATAGAACATCCTTTTCAATAGAATATGTCTCTATATTGTACTCCCAACGGTGTGTCTATCGTCAACACCCCACTCATAAACTACACCTCCAGGATCAAACAATTCACAAGTTGTGCAGAAATAAAGGAATGAGAGTAACCAATGTCAAATAAGTCACTAGATACCATAGAAGCTACAATAATAGTAACTCTTACTATCGATGTTCTAGCCTAGCTATCCACATGTGTATGATGAATGGAATGAAACTATCCATCCATTATTCCCTATGATGTAACCTAAGTACCATGTGCTAAACCAATTTTTTCATACAGGAACTCTTTTCTAAAAGACCTACATCTACTGCCTCTACCATCTCGTCTAGTAGAACTCCAGCTTCCATACCTATATGGTGCATTAGATCCCCTTCTCACACCCTAGTTCTATCTCACTTCCCCATAGCTTTCCATCTTTCATGGTTTCCTGTAAAACCTCTATAGATATCCCATCTTTCCATAGTATTGTCACTCTACTGGTGGTCGGTGGAACTATCTATGGAAATTTCCCAACCTACCACACTGGTGAAAGATCACTTGAGTGAGATCCTGGGTAATTGATCCCTCTATATGGGTACTCAACATCAAACTACCCTAGATAACACTATCGTAGCGATGCTTCCTACTCTCAGAAGTAGTGCCTCCTAACCATCCTGTTGGAACTACCTATCCTACACTAGAAGACTCTTTCAGGTTCCCCCTAGCTATGAGATCATGATCCAACACCTTAGAAAACTTATTTAACTGCAAGAGGTTAACATGGGACCTAATTTCACATTTAAAACCATCTTGGAAGTGTCTCACCGTATATGTCTCATCTCATGCCAACTTTGGAGAAAATCACTACAAGTCTGTAAAGAATCCAGTATATTCCATCACATACATACTCCCTTGAGTCAATCTCATGAACTTAACCACTCTCTCTAGGAAAAGCATCTCTAGATAGAAGATCTCTAAGAAGTACTTCCATAACATACCATCATCTTATCCAATCCAAACCTAAATGTCCCACCAATGCTTTGCTGATACTCTTTGTATATAAGTATCAAACTTTACCCTCTTCTCAACAAAAGTCTCCAAATGTTAAAGGATAGTGTGGATGGACTCAATACAGAACTCATCTCTCTCAGGTTCACCCTCTCCGGTAAAAGTCATAGGGTGCTGCAACTGGAACTCACATGTCATGTCATACATGCTCCTTAAAACCCTCTCTAGGTTCCTTTCCATAAACTGTATGAAGTGAGTGAAGTTTTCACATAACTTCTCTCTTTCTTCCTCACCCAGTACTATTATTTCTTCATCTTCCACTACTGGTAGAACATCTCCATCCATTCCATCCTATTAAAAACACACACTTTAGGAAACATAACGCAGGTTAACACATTTTTGGGAAACACAATATACCACAATAAGTCATTTCCCAAAAACCTCGTCACACAGTCAAAACAGAGGTGTTATCAATAACCTTAACCGTCCTACACCTAGGTCCTGGTTAACAAGGGTAAAAACATTCTCATTATTCAATTTTCACATTTAGACACCCATTTATTCTCATATTGGATCATTTTACATTTTTTCAATTTCATTTTAGGCTCTATTTTCAGTTCAATTTCAAAAGTAATGAAAAATAGTTCATGTTCAACAACTAACCCATAATTCATTTTCACGTGAATGCCTAAAATGATGCATATCACAATAATCCTAAGTACCTATAATGATGCATGAAAACTCAACTCTCATTCCATATTGATCCACTATTCAAATCTCAACACATCATTGAAACAATAATCACATCAGAAAACAAGTGTACCACCCAAGGTGAAATAACATTCAACTACAACATCAAGCAAAAATAATAAAATCCCACCCCAGGTACTTTGGTTCTCCACTATTTGTGGGTTAGTTACTCCCATGCATGAGATCATAACCAAGCTATGATATTCCTAGTCTCATGTATACCTTTACCAAATAGTAATATAAAAGAAAAGAGAACAAAACTCCACTAATACCACTTTGGGACATCTTGACCTGGGTGCAACACATCTGTGCCCCGAGCCGGAAGTCCACATGACCTCAAGCATGACAACCCATACACCATAGGCTACAGATTAGAAATGAGAGCGTAGTATCAGTCATGGGGACATTATACCCTTTTATCATAGTAATACACTAGTGTAAATAAATTAACAAAAACTAAACAACATATAATCATAACCAAGATAATACCAGTATCACAATATGACCAAAAATGGAAGTACAATATCAAATCCAAATAGTAAAATATGTAAAGAAAATGTATGTGCCAAGTGTCAAAATGAAACTCAAAATTATAGACACTGACAACTCCCAAGAAGGTCCCAAAAAACACCTGGTTCCATCATCCATTATCCATCCCAACTCATCCATCTAACATAGTGCCTTTTCCTATATCTTATCCTCCATCCATGAAATCTATTCAGTTACCAATCAGAAAGCCTAAATAGGATGTGAGTACAACTCATAGAATGGTCTAGTTATTTTTGGAGATTAGGAATAGATCACTTTAGTAAGAACCCTATGGATAAGACTAAGTATAAAAAAACATCCCTGAGTTTTTGTAAGTATAGAGTAAGTGGTTTATCAAGAAAATACATCTCTATCTAGATACTACAAGTGGATGTGGTTCTGGAATAGATTTACCTAGGAGTAGCAACTTTGATAAGGTGTTATGGTTCTGACTCGGGGTAACCCAGTACATGACTATAGGACTTACTGTGCACCTAGTTTGACACTCCCAGAGGATAGGATTTGTTAAATTCATAAGCTCATTACGAACCATTATTAAGTGAATAAAAAAAGATCCTATAAGAATATAAGTTAAGAAATAGATCAAGGATAACCTAGAATTAAACCTAGGTAATCACAAGTTAGGATATACATTCCCTTTAAAAGTTTATCCTTTTATGTTAAAAGTTTCATTTTATGATTATTAGATAAGTATTCAAGCAACCTAATTACAAAATATTTTCTTAGTTAATGGTGGGAAATATAAGAACACATTCCCACAATCAATGTGATAGGGAATGTGATGATTTACCTAATGATATTCCAAATATGATGGGAACGGGTGATAAAAACTCCATGATATTACTTTCTTAGATGGATCAAGTTATGAATAATAACATGAATCATGTGGAACACCCTCTTAATCCAAATAAATATAAATTTATCATCGAATCCTTCAAACGGAAAAGACCTCCCATGTTTTGTGGATCTTCTGATCCCATCCTCGAAGAAAAATGGATTAACTCCATTGAAAAAATATTCTCTATCCTCCAATGCTTAGAGGAATAGAAAGACATGTTAGAGTTCTATAATTTTTATGAGGAAACTGATCAATGGTGGATACTTATCAAGAATATATAGTCCCTAGAGGAAATTTATTCCATGGATTGGGAGAAATTCAAGAAAATGTTTTTTAGTAAATATTTTCCTTGAACACTCTATCTCAATATGGAAGGAGAGTTCCTCGAACTTAAGAAGAATGAATATAATTATATCAGGGAATATGAAGCACAATTTATAAGGATTGAAATACATGCTTCTATCTTTGTCATGAACACTAAAATCAATGTGGATCGCTTCATTAGCGGATTAAATCCAAGCCTATAGAAAGCATTAGCGATTCTTGACTTTGATAGTTATGAGGATATTGCCTGGTGCACCCTCAAGGTTGAAATGGATATTGGAGACTCTCAATAGTCTTGTGTGCCCAGTGAAAAAAATTATAAAATAGAGTCTAATATGGGTAGTTTAGAAAATAATTCCTTTGATGGAAAGAAGACCAAACATCCCACATGAAAAAATTGTGGGAAGAAGCATCCTAGGAACTGTTTAAAGGGAATAAAGAATTTCTTAAAATGTTGAAGAACGTGACATATGGAAAAGAACTGCCATAGGGATATGAATAATTACACTAACGTGGAAGAATAAATGAATGTATATATCAAAACTCGGCTTATAGTGCAATGTTATAACTACAAGGAACATGGGCATTATGTGAACAATTTCCTTAAGCCAAGGTTTTCAGAGGAAATCAACAACAACCTAAAAGGAAATAAGGAATGGATTATGCTATCACTACTATTGAGGTGGATCTAGAAAACAATGTGGTGATAGGTATGCTAGTTATTCATTCAAGAATATAGAATATGCTATTTGATTTTGGTTCTATGCATTCTTTCGTATCTTGAAAGTTTAGTATAACTATTCAAACACCTCCTTGAAATTTAGCGGTTGAGTTATATGTGAGAATAGAAAATGGGTAAATTATTACATCCAAGGTTTATAACTCAGCCCTGGTAAATGTTTGCGGAATGAACCTCCCAACAAATCTTGTCATACTTCCTCTGGTGGAGTTTGATGCTATTTTGGGTAGGTATTGGCTATCTTTATACAAAGCCAACATTAAATATCAGGAAAGGGAGATCACTCTACACATCTCATAAAATCCTCCAATCATGTACAGGTGTAAGGATGAAGATGAATCTACTTTAGAATCATCATCTCACATCTGTATAGTGTTGTCATTTGACCAAGAAGATCTTGCTCAAATGATTGAGACAAAGGATATGATACTTTGAAAATATATTCCCATCATGAGGGATTACACTAATGTATTCCCTGATGAATTTCCATGCCATCCTCCTAATTCATAGGTTGAGTTATCAATTGAACTTATTCCTAGATCCCTACCTATATTAAAGACAACTTATATAATGGACACCACAGAGCTGGAAGATATGAAGAAATATTTATAGGAGAATTTAGAGAAGGGTTTTATATGCCTGAATGCTTCACCATGGGATGCACCAGTCCTCTTTGTTAGGAATAAGCATGGATCAATGTGCCTCTGCATTGATTATTGTGAGCTCAATAAAATCACGAAAAATAAAAAGTATCCCATACCTCGTATAGATGGATTTTTAGATCAGCTACATGGGTCTAGTTATTTCATTAATGTAGATCTATGGTTGGGATACCACCAATTAAAGGTGTGGAAAAAATATATTCCCAAGACTACCTTTTGAATGAGGTATGGAAACTATGAGTTCATAGTGATGCCCTTTAGACTCACTAATGCTCTAGTAATTTTAATGTATTTAATTAATAGGTTCTTTAGAGATTACCTTGAAAAAAAATTGGTAGTCTTTATAGATGATATTATAATATACTCCATGAGCAAGGAGGAACATGAGGAGCATTTGAATTTTGTGTTAATGCCTTTACAAAGGGAGAAAATTTATGCAAAGTATAGTAAATGTGAGTTATAGATGGATGAAGTATCATACTTAGGGTATGTTATCACTAGAAAAGAAAAATCTATAGATCCTTTCAAGTCAAAGGCAATTTAATAGTGGCCCAAGCCAACATCTATAACAGAGATCCGCAGCTTTATGGGTCTATATGGGTATTATCATTGAATTGTGAAGAACTTATCAAGATTTTCAAACCCAAAGACCAAGCTGACATGGAAGGGAGTGAAGTTCATATGGACTCTAGAATGTGAGAAAAGCTTTAAGGAGCTCAAAAAGATGCTTATTATTATTCTAGTACTCACACTTCTGATAATTGGATAACTCTTTATCGTGTACAGTGATGATTCAAAGAAAGGGTTAGGATGTGTGATGATGAAAAATGATAAGGTCATAGCCTATGCCTCAAAGTAGTTGAAAATTCATGAACAAAACTATCACACACATGATCTAGAGTTGGAAGTTGTGATCTTTCCGTTGAAAATATAACGGTATTATCTCTATAGGGAGAAGTGTGAGATATATACTGATCACAATAGTCTAAAATATATATTCACACAAAAGAAGATTAATATTCATTAGAAAATATGGTTATAGATTATCAAGGATTATAAATACTCAATCCACTACCATCCGGGTAAGGAAAATAAGGTGGTGGATTCTCTAAGTAGAATGGATCTTGCATCTTTATCGATGATGAGAATTGAAAGGGATCTGATCTTCTTAAATTTTTAGAGGATGGACATGGAAATAATTAATGTAGGAATGTCATCAATCATTTCTCAAATGATTACTCAACCATCCCTCATGGAGAAAATATAGGAATCTTAAAGAAATGATGTTGAAATTCTAAAAAGGGTGAAAGCTATTAGAAATAGTAAATCCTCTAAGTTCAAGATTGAAAAGGATGGAGTCATAAGATTTGGGTCACGATTATGTGTACCATCTAATCCAAAGATCAAGAATGAGCTTCTGAATGATGCACATAGCTCAACTATTTCTATTCACCCAAGGAGCACAAATATGTATTGAGATCTCTGGGAGAATTATTGGTGGTACAATATGAAGAAGCAGATTGTTGAGAATACATCAAAGTTCCTAGTATGTCAGAACATGAAGGATGAATGTCAAAATTCTAAGGGGATGATGCAACCACTACCCATACCAACATCGAAGTGGGAGAACATCACCATGGACTTTTTCACTGGACTTCTAAGGAAATATAGAGAAAACAATGCTATATGGGTCATTGTGGATTGTCTTACAAAGATAACTCACTTTATCAAAATTCGAGAGGAATTCTCATTGGATAAACTTGCATGGAGATATATCAATGAGGGGGTAAGGCTACATGGATTACCACTATATATTGTATCCGATAGAGATTTGAGATTTACCTCGAAGTTATGGAAAATTATTTATCCTACTCAAAGAACTGAACTGAACTTCAGTACGACCTATCATCCTCATAATGATGTCCAATCTGAGAAAACTATTCAGAAACTAGAAGACACATTGAGATCATGTTCTATGGACTTCAAAGTAGGATGGTAAAAACATCATCCACTGTTCAAATTCTCCTACAACAACAGTTTCCACTACAGCATCCAAATGGCTCCATATAAAGCCCTTTATGGAAAAGGGCGTAGAACACCGATGTTATGGGATGAATTTAGTGAGCATAAGCTTCTAGGACTAGAAATGGTTGAAGAAATGGTGGAGAAGGTGAAAACCATTCGGTATCACATCAAGGAAACCCAAAGTTGAAAAAAGAGTTATACAAGAAACTGTCGATGAGACCTTGAGTTTAAATTCAGATACATGGTATTCCTCAACATATCTCCATAGAATAAGGTCATGAGATTTGGGAAGAAAGGAAAGTTAATTCAAAGGTACATAATCCCCTTAGATATTCTCGATCCTGTCAGAGTTGTAGCCTATCAACTAGCACTTCCACCTACTGTGTCCTAAATTATATGATGTATTCCATGTATCCCTCTTAAGGAAGTACATACCATATCCTTCACATGTACAATCCTTAGAGGTGGTATAGTTGGAGAATGACCTTTATTACAAGGAGGATCCATTGAAGATCTTGGATCATAGGAATAAAGTTATTTGTAATAAGACTACTCACCTAGTCAAGTATAATAGCGGGACTATAAGTATGAAGAGGAAACATGGGAACAGGAGGAAGCGATGAAGGAAAAGTACCCACACCTTTTTTTAGCTTAGAATGAAAATGAAATTTTGAGGGAGAAATTTCATAAGCGGAGAAGAATGTAACGACCCAAGGTTTTATCAATGGAATTACCTTCTTATAATTATTTCATATAATATAATCACATAAAATCACATTATGAAACGTAATGACACATCATGCTTAAATGAAATTTAAACTCTATTTGACTTTTAAACATAATTTTCCACTTCTATGATTTGAATTTTCAAAATCTGACATATGGGGTTGCAATCGGTAAGATGTTTGAAGTCTGATGGGACAAACTTAATTTTTGTTAAATATTAACTTACCATTATGAATAGTAACATTACCTTTATTAATAGTAATATAACCTATATGAATAGTAAATCAGCCAAGTGAATAGTAACCTTACCAATGAAAGTATAAATAAAATTTATCTATCTTGTAAGTGATAATATGATAGTGTTGGTATTTTTGGTAAGCCATAAACATTTAATTAAAATTTTATGATTAATTAGAAAATTTAAATGAAAATTTATTTTCATAAAATTTATTCATAAAATAATATTTTTATGTCTTCTGATTATAAGATAATTTGATGAGACCTTGGTTAAATTTTCAAAGTGTTATAAAATCAGTTACAATTTTAACATTTGTATTTTTCAAGTAAATTATTATTTTAATTAAAAATTAAATTTACCATATTTATAAAATTATTTTCATAAAATGGAGTTCATTTTTGGATTCAACACATTGAAAAATAGTAAGGGTGAATTTTTTGTGTCTTTCTAAAATATTTGAATTTTTATGAATAGTAAAATATGATAATTTATGAGAAATGCTAAAACCTGAATTTTTGAGTCATTATTGATTCATGGATGATGTAACTAACATTTGGTTCGAAATAACATTCAAAATTTACTATTTTTAGTCTCAATAATCATCTTTGTTGCTTGTCTTGAGAAAAATAATAAACTAATGAATTAAATATTGTGAAAATACCCCTCTCCTCCACTATAAAAATCACCCCTCACCACCTCTTCTCCTCGCACCTCTGAAACCTTGTTCCTTATCCAAATTATGTTCAAATATATCCCTAATACTCTCCTCCACTTACAAGAGCTCTTTGTCTCATCAAAAGATCAAAAATTATTCCCTAAGGAGGTTCTCAAGAGGAAGGAATCGAGAGGTAAACCCCTTTTTCGTTTTCTTTCAATTTCTTTTCGAGTTCCTTTACTTTCTTTTCTATCCTAAACTCTCTTAATCCAAAAGGTATGAAAACTATAGAACCATAAACATACTTTAATTTTTTTGTGCTAATGTAATAATTCTTCATCATCTCTCATTTCCCCTCCTTTTATACTAGAAATGAAAACACCAACTGAGATGTGTTAACTTATCACATTCAAGGATGACAGGTTTTCAATTTCTATTATCATATTCAGTTCCATTAATGAAACCATTTTTATAGTTAAACAAGATTATTATTTATGTAATATATCTTATATAATTTTATGGAATTATTTTGTGCAAATGGTATTAATTTATAAACCAAAATGAGTTCATTGTGATAAAAAAACTGTTGATTAACCCAAACGGTTATCATTAAAGTTTTATACAATGATTCATCCTCACTCCAAATAACCAAATTAATTTTATAACCATTTAATCAACTATATGTTCTCTAATAACATATAACTTCAATCCTGTACAACCAAACTCATATTACAGTATTATCCATACATGTATAAAAGAAAACTGATCATGAAAAAACAAGGAAACAAATGCTTCCAAACAATGAAATTGGACCTCTTAACCCATCAACAAGGCCATGAATGAACTTAATAAGGTTATAATAAATCAATTACATGTATAATAGGCTCTTGAATTATTAATTAATGAATCTAATTTGATTATCCTTGATATTAAGATCAAGGTAAGAACACCTTCAAACTTAAGGTAAGGGATTCTACCCAAACCCTCATTATTCCTTCGAGTTTCTCTATCTTTCTTTTAACACAAATGAAGTTATATTTTCTTTTTATGTACATATTCTAAGTGTTTTATATATATTAAAAACTCATGTATCAAGATCCATTCATCATTATCTTTCATGGATATACATATTTTTAAGTGGTTCCCTTATCAATTCTTCCCGATAAGAAAGCTCGTTTTAAGGGAGCTTCTGGAATTCTTACCCAATTTCAAGTGCACTCTATCATATAATTTAAGCACAATTGTTTTTATAAAATAAGTATTTTTATTAGAAAAAACTTATTGTTTGACTTATTTTTTTATATAAAATATCATTACCTTTTCTATTATAAATTATCTTTAGTATTTTCCTTAAAACCACACTAAAATGTTTTAATGCTAAAATTTCATAAATACTCTTCTTACATGTTATCACTTATATTTGACATCACTTACCATGATATATACCTATTTTACCTTATTTATGTCCATGTATATTTTAACTCCTTTCTTTTATGGACACTTTTATGATACTCCCATTTATTATGACATGATTATGGTACCCATTTATTTCCATGGGTACCCTTATGTTTATGTATGATTGATTCTGTATGATTATTTATGTGGAAAACATATTCATGAACATGTTAAGATATGTGTGACCAGATAAATCTCTAATTCATTGGGTAAATTTTAGTCTCATGAGATGTTATGTGCAACGGTCTTGGTGGTTATCCTTGACTCGTGCTCCATGTGTAACGGTCTTGGTGGTTAACCTTGGATTGTGCTCCTCTATGTGTAATGAGATGGGATCGTGCTAAAGTAATGTTTTATGTTGCCACCACATTCCTAGTATTCTATGATTATTTGGTCCCATGTTCTAAATTTTGTGATTCCTTCTATTTAATCAAGTATCGTTCCTCTTTATATCATTATTTCATGCCTTCTGACCCATGCGCTAAAGCTTTATTCTTATGTTTATTCACTTACTGGCCTTTTTAGCTCATCAATTTTTTCATGTTATTACCAGGTTATTTTATGTGGATGTATGATCACAATGGAAGCCAGGTTCTCAATAAAGATATTAAATAAAAGTTGCTTTTTTATGTTTAATTATGTACCTATTCTTCCAATACACTAGACTTTATGATCCTTGGCATGTAATTTGATGTTTACTTATGATTAAAATCATGTAATGATGTGTGAAAAAGTTTGGGTCACAATATGAATTGTCCCCAAGGTATATCATATAACTAAATTACCATGTTACCATTCAATATCACAATTCACATGTGAATGTCATTGTTACCATACATCATATCTTATCACACTAGGGGGTTTTGATGCAGCAGACCAGATCCCACACATAATTATCACACGTGAATTCCATTCTTTACCATTCAGAATTTCTTATCACACTATGGGATTTTGATGCATCAGACCATGTCCCACACGCAATTATCACATAGGAATTCCACTTTTATCGTTCAACATATCTTATCACACTGTGGGCTTTTGATGTAGGAGACCATATCCCACACAAAATTATCACATTAATTAATTCGTCAATTAATTAGTCAAATTAAACAATTTTACATACCCATCATTCTATTAATTAATATAAATATAAA
This sequence comes from Viscum album, assembly GCA_963277665.1. Classification (NCBI taxonomy): domain Eukaryota; kingdom Viridiplantae; phylum Streptophyta; class Magnoliopsida; order Santalales; family Viscaceae; genus Viscum; species Viscum album. The sequence goes on from OY728136.1 coordinate 1,481,203,538, forward strand.
TTAATCACATAAATTACATTAATTAATTCAACAATTATTTAATAATTTCATAGTCTCAACATCCACTAATTAATTCAATAATTAATTATTATAATTCACAATTCTAATATCCATAATTTATTCAATAATTAATTATTCTACTTCACAATCTCAATATCCCATAATTAATTCAGAAATTAATTATTCATACTCACAATCTCAATATCTCATAATTAATTCAACAATTAATTATTCATACTCATAATCTCAATATCTCATAATTAATTCAACAATTAATTATTAATACTCACAATCTCAATATCTCATAGTTAGTTCAACAATTCATTATTCATACTAACAATCTCAATATATCATAATTAATTCAACAATTAATTATTCAATTAAATAATCCCAATTCCATTATAATTAATTCATCAATTAATTATTCATAATCTATAATTCTAATATCCCATAATTTCACATTTTCCTTAATTAATTAATTCACCAAATTAATTAATTCAATCAATAACTAAATTGATAAACATATAATAGAAATTATACAATATTCATACACATAATTTCAATCATGACTTTGGGATTTGAATTATAGACCACCTACCTTAATTTCATGATAAACGCTCACCAACGGAAATCCCCAATTTAAGCAGAATAATGATGTATAACAAGATATGGATCTTAAAACTAAATTCAATATTATACGAATAAAAATACATCAATCCGAGATCTAGATCCACAATCCTAGATCAAGATCCAATAAAAAATATGGAATAACAACCTTACAATGGATGGTACAAGAACGGGAAAGGGAATGGAAACCACATGGGATGAGATCCTCTTACCAGGAGGGGTGAAGATCTTTAATCCAGGATTTGGATCGCAAAGAACGAAGTTTGTAATAGATTGGAATCTATCCAGGAGGCTCTAGAATAATGAAAACTCATTGGGGTTGAGTTAGGACCAAATAGGGTTTAAAATGGGGGATCGATAAATTTTAAATAAAATTTTTAAGGGATTAAAATCATGTATGCAAGATTTGATACTCAAGGAACATTGTTTCCCATAACCATGCACCTTATTCATGTGCCTATTATAGGGGGTGCATGATTTCTCCTTTTATATTGCGCGGTTTGAAAAACCACATGCCATTCATGAAAAAACTCTTTGTCCAGCGTTGCATATTTTGTTGGCCTAAGGCGCATGATTAGGACAAACCGTGTTCTAACCGTGCACTTCCCTCTTTCTTCCAATTTTCTCAAATTTTTACCCAAACACACCCAAAATAAAAAACCTAACAAAAGTGATCAAAAAAATTCAAAAAATTACCTATAAATGAGCCCTATAGATCTTTATAAAAATATTATAGTTTTAAAAGGTGCCCGTAGTTGAGCTGATAGGTTCAGAGTAGGTCGGGGAGTCGATGATAGTTAGAGGTACTCCATGGGCATGGTATTATTCTATTTCTATGGTGGGGAGATCCATATGAGGAATTTTTCTATTGAGTGAGTAACCAGGGTAGTTCAGGATGTTAGGAAAGATAAAGGATATGTTTGGTATCATCTCATGGTAAAGGAAAGTGGAGACAGGGATGCTCGGTTGATTTAGAGCTTGGGAAAGAGTTGTTACAAGGTGGAGAGGTTGTAAGATATTAGAAATTTTTAGACTCAAGTATCTGATTAAATAGGGATTAAAACCCATATTTTGAATGTTTTATAGGTATTCCATGGGTTAGGGGTAACCCAGAAGAGGTTCTTGGTGAATTAGATAGCCCGGAGGGTGAAATGGTTGTAGGATGTGGCTATTTACACTATACATATAGTATTTATGATATAAAAGAGCCAGATAGGGGAGAACCCCTCTATAAAGGGTTTTTATGACATAAAACTATGGTTTACACCATAAATATTTTCTTTTATGGAAAAATGAAATAAAATATAAGGGGGAGGAGGTCATTTAGCTAGTGAGCAGCAAAGACCTTTCTCCTTTGCACTTAGGGTTCTAAAGGGTGGATATCCCTCATCTCTCACCATATTTTAGTGTCGTTCGTCACATAAGGTATCTTGGGGTAAGTCTAACGCTACAACTTCCTTATTATTGGGTTTCTTAATCTATCTTGATATATTTTTTCATTTATGGAATTATTCCATATTTTTAAGGTTTTTATTTGTTTTCCTATTTCTACTGACTAAAACCAAATCAAAGGTCAGTCTTCAGTGAGTAGACATCATTGGATATAAGGTAGGTGGTTCCTAGATTTATCATTTTTTAAACATGGTTTTATGTGATACATGAAAAATAGGAATGAGTGGGGTGTCCAAGGGAAATGATTTTATATTACCGTATTTTTCTATTCCACCTAGGAGATGTTGAAGGGTAGTATTGTGTTTGGTAAGGTATTGTTGTGATGTGTGTGGCATGGAAGGATTGGAATGGAGTTCCATGTTGGTTCAAAAAGATATTTTTAGTTGTGTAATAAATTCTAATTGAGTTGGTGGATATGTGGGTTTCATGGGAATTTTTTGGGAATGGACCGTGAGATATTGGTTGATGTTAATCATCAAACTTGAGGTGACATGGTTCATCAGGTTAGGTTGATTGGTGAAAACCAATGTTGTAGTTGTGAGATGTAGTTCATATGAGGAGAATTAGATTCATCGGAGGTGTGTCTTAGGTGTTTGGTGATTTTATATCACTGTTTGTGGCTAAAATCTCCATTTGGTTTATTTGTAAACAGGATATAGATCTAGTGTGGTGGTGTTGACCACTAAATGTTGGTGGAGGCCTCCATATACATAGAGGTATAGAGGATAGTGATGACCATCAGAATAGAGGAGGTGCTCATCATATATATCCATGTGTGATGGTGTGTGAGACTATCAGATGGGAATGAGTCTCAACAATATGTCAGGGACAATTGTATTTGACTATAAAAGGATGGATATTGTTGTGCCTTGAGACTTCAGGTTGTCGATTTGAGGGTGATTTAATAAATAGAATCCCAATGGACTTGTGATATATCTATGGGTGATCCGAAGGGATGTCAACATGTATATGTGGTAATGGTAGGTACTTTATTTTGTGTGGCATGGAAATATATGGGGGAGCGAGGGTTCTTCTAGTATGATAGATCATGGATGCATTGTTCGACTTTAATATTGGTCGAAGCAGGTAAACACTCCCTTATGGATATTGAGAACAAGTTAAGTGGATTATTTGATGTGTGATTAGTTATTGTTTATCTATGTTTTTCATACATGGGTATTTGTATATATTGAAGACAGGCACATATTTTTGGTGTCCTATTTAGTTCATACTCAAACCCAAAACAGTCCCCTCAGTATGTATGCTGAATTTATGGCTTTGAGTGCAGGAAAAAGAACAAGCTTGTGGTCTGGACCTAGTGAACTTGGATGTGTCTAGTGTGCATAGGATAGATGGTGTAGTTTTTTTCAGATAGACCTGGTGGTTCATTTATGTAGAGCTATAGATATTTTTTATTTTTTCTTATGTACTTATAAGATCATCCCATAGGATATCTTACATCCTTATGTAAAACTAGAATGAAATAAAGATATTATATGTTTTGTGTTTCAGGTTTACTTTTGGTTTGTAATTACTATCATGTTATATTTCTTCCATTGCGTTGGTTTATCACTTCCTTAGTGTTCTTATTATTACCATTATTATTATTATTATTATTATTATCTTAGAAGGGTATAGTCTCTCCACTATCACCCAATAGACCATCACTACTAGTTGGGAGCCTATGGCATATGGGGAGGTTCGCCTAATGACATGTGGATCATTATCCTGGAGCACCAAATGATTGGATACTGGTTAGGGGAATTACATATAAATAATTCTTTAATTTCATATGAATTTGAATACATACCTTTAGGTACCCAAGTGGTGTACATTCTAGACAATTTTCTATTAAAATTATATTTATACATGAATATCATTTTGTAACTAAAATATTTAGTGAAATTCAAATGAAAATCATAATCATAATGACCATAAGATCCAAATTTAATATAATTAACCAAATAATTTCTAAAATAATTTCCTTTAAAAAACAAATACAAACATAGTAGGAACAAAGGAATAATAACAAATTCAACTTTTATCATAAATTTTATTAAAAAAATAAGTATTTCCAATATTGACATTTGAAGAAAATTTATTATAAATTTTCCTCTTCAAACAAATATTTTAATTTATAACATTATTCAATTCACTCTTTAACCATTCATTTTATTTTAAAAAAAATCCAAATCAGCCCAAACCTCTTAATGTTAAGAAGAATTTTCATTTAAAATATTTTCATTTAGCATCTCATTCTCTTCCATAATCTTTAAAATTTATGAATCAACATTCTTTAATTTAATAGATAAATTATTTTTATTTTTATGAACCCTTCAACATTTTTCTTTGAGTGAAACATTTATATAATTCATTTCCTTTATTTGATATTCATATGAATCGCATATTTTCTTTAGATCTTCAATATTAGGCTCATTATTCTTAGAATTGATAGAAGCATGAGAATCAGAACTGAAATTGCTATCTTTATTTACACATGTCACACATATATTTCAATATTTCATAACAAATGAACCAATACCACTTGATAAATAAAGAGGAAGTGAATATGTTACCTAATAATATTTTTCCATAAATAGAACATTACCAATTTATTTTGGACATGCATCCTTATTGCATGAGTTTTTAGAATCACTACAAGAAGTCACAGATTTATTTTCTTTATTCTTGACCTTACTCGTATTTTTGATATTTGGAAAGTTGGGTTTAATATATCCTTTCTTATTGAAACCATAAAAAAATAATATTTGAACAATCTAAATTCAAATGTTAATTACCTTGAGTGATCTATCCTTTAAGAAAATGAATATTCCCTTTCTCTTAGTTGAATGAACAATTTTCATGTTTCCATACTTTCCATTGGTAAATTGAATATATTTCCTATAATTTCTTTCATTAAATGTAATTATTTCAATATGTTTCCAAATTTCATGATTAGTGATTCAAATATGAATTTTTTTGAAAATATCTCCAATAAAAAAACAATAAAGAATATTTATGACCTTACAATTAAGATAATATTTAAAAGAATCTACTCCTTTCAAATCAATGGGATCGTATTGAGGTAAAACATTAGATTTAATCATAATATAATAAAATAGAATATAAATTCTCTTTAGATAAGTTTCCATCTGGAAATTCTACTGATTATTCTTACTCCATTGAAAGTGGAAATGTTGGATTCAACCCATTTCAATTCCTTAAGTCTTTTATAAATAAAAAAAAATTTCCCTTATTATTATTAAGGACTAGGATAAAAAATTAGCACAGAAAATATAAAAAATAAAATAAAACATAATACATCCTAAAAGATTCAAATTATGATGCTAATTATGAGGTATTAAACAAAGTGACATGCTAATTTATCCTCAAAGGGTCCTCCTCTAATACCAATTTTTAGATTCAAGAGGGTTTGTGTGAATGGAAAAGAGGTGTCCTAATTGTTTTTTTAAAATAAAAATAGTTTAAACTTTAAGAGTGGAAATTGATTAGTTCAAATATTATACAATTGAACCTCACTTATAAAATAATATAGAAAAAAAATAACATGAAAAAAAGTAAATGATAAATATAATAATTTTATAGTGGTTTGGATAGAAATCATTATTCTCCACTCTTCACACACTAATCTAGTGTATTAAACCCACTATGGTATATCACTTTTGAAGAAGAGAGAAGACTCGTTACATGTGTCTTTTTCACACCTGGAGGCTTAACTGAATTCCCTTGAATTTTATGGGTTCAGAAAAAAAACCTTGCCTTTTATAGGAGAATAACCAACCTATACTTTTTCAGGCTCAAAACTAACCACTTTCCTTTTTTATGTTTATACGGAACCCAAAATTTTGCTGGGGAAAACCTAACACATTTTTTTATAAGTGCATACCCAAATAAGACATTCATGGGATCTCTTATAACCCATTCTATGTTATGGTTTAGGAGGAACCCAGTCTTCTAAGGGGATGGAATAAACCTGTACTTTTATAGAATCATTCCTTTACTCTTCTATTTTATAGGTTAAGCATAACCTAGTCTTCTAAGGGGATAGGCTAAAATCTGGAATACCTTTGTTTAGGGTAGTATAACCCTATATAAGATGCACTAAGAGTGATAATATAACCCATATAGATACAACACAAATAATTAATAAAAAAATTATCCTTATGAATGAATATCAATAAAGGTGATGGTGTTTGGGTCATGTAGTGTTCACGCCCTTCAAGATGTTGAAAATAAAATTGGGAAATCAATTGTTTAATTAAATAAGTATATGAAAAATGAAGCTCTAGGATTCAGAAGAAGACAATGTATCATGTAATAGTAAATCAGAGTCACGTATATATCTCTCCATGCCTATATACTATATGCCTTGGTGTTTTTTATATCCAAAATAGAAACGACTATTTCATCTACTTTAAACAACATGATTCTTCTTCATAAATTCAAACCATAAACTCTTCATGCAGAAATAGGTTTTAGTAAGATTATATATACTTTAAAAATGAAAAAACATGTTATACACAAAAATTTATTATAAGAAAAAATAAATAATCAATATAGTTGTGAATTCATCCATAAAAGTTGACAATAAATTATTTAAAATACTCCCTAAATTTATGTGAGACAAATATTTCATATTTAAAAAAAATTATAATTTTATCTTTTCATTTTCCTTATGTAACACCCCTATATTTTAAAATAATAATATTTTGTTCAATAGCATATATGATACGCAACACCAAGAATAAACGAACCATGGAATATTATTATTTAAATATGACCATTGTAACCTAGCTATTGAATTAGAAGGTATGAATAGGAATAAAAACATTATAAAAATATATATAAAGTTCATACTCTATAAAAATTTATTCATTAATTCTTATGAAATATGAATTCAATTTTTAGTAAAGTTATATTATATTTAAAAAATACATTTCCTTCAAAAATGATTTTTTTTAGTAAATATTATATTTAATCTTTTCCATTGTTATAAAATTTATTTCAAAAAATTAACTTAATTTTTGAAATAATCATATAAAAATTATCTTAGGGTGAATTTTTGGTATTTTTTTAAAAAGCTTTCATTTTCATTAAATAGTGAAAACACATATTTTTATTGAAAACTATTTTTTGTTTCAAGCCTTTAAAAAGTTACATTTTTTAAATGGTTTTAGAGTAATATTAGTTATATTATATTTTTAACAATATAATTAAGTTCAATGAAATCAATTTTGTGGTTGAATTTGGTATAAAAAATTATACTTAAAAATGTTTCTTTTTTAAAAAATGTTTTCCATTGCATATTGTGTTTTTATCTTAAATTAATTTATTCCACTCATGGAGATTAAATATAGAAAAATAGAAACCATATTTTGAATCATTGGGTTCAAATTTAGTAAATAGTTCTCTTTTATTTATGTTTAACATGAATAGTAACCATAGTAAATTTTTGTCACCTCGGTGAGGGTAAAATGGGTAAAATAGGGTTAAAACTTTAACATAGGGCATTAAAATTTATAGAAAACTTGACTTTATACTATTGGATGACTATATTTTAGAAATTTTATTCTAATTCTTCAATATATGTACACTTGGTTCCATATTTATTTTAATATGAATTTTATATTAATCTTAGAAAATAATAAATACAAAATGTCACTCTCTTTACTTTGATATCTCTAAAAACATTTCATAAGTATAAAAGGTGGTTGTTCTTTATTTTAAATTTTTATTTGAAATATGCTTAAATTTTTTTATCATGTTAATTAATTCCCAGTCATTAGTGATTGAATAATTAACTTCAATTCATATTCAATGCTAATACAGTATTTATTCAATTAATAGAAAAATATAATAAATGATTTTAAAAATATTAAAGTAAGAAAATTTGGGTGAATTATTTTATTCAAATAATTTTGAAGATAAAAATAACATAATAGTGATTTTTAAAGTAATATATTCTAATTCAATATTTTTATTGATGTCTTTAAATTCAAATTAAATGAATAGTGTCAAAAATGACATTAATAATAACTTATAAAAATGTTATTCTATTAAATTATTTAAAAATAATAAAAATATTTAAAATGACAAGTTGTATAATATATGGTATAAAATCTCACCCCTTTCCAATTTTTGAGTCAATTTTCAGCTTATAAGTAAAATTATAACCCTTTAATATTGGAAAGGTTGTTACTACAGTTAAGGTAAAAATTGGTCAATCAAGGGGTTAAACCAAAAGATATGACTTAAAATGACACCAAAACATGTATAATCTTCATTGGTTGATTTTATTTAAACCTTCTACCATTTTTATTTGAATCTATTTGCATTATGAATAATTTTTCTTGAGAATTACTTAATTATATTTTAATCTTTTTTTTTAATTCCAAGTGTGTTCTTTCCCTCCCTTATAAAAGGAAACCCCTTATCTGTTTTTTTACAGAACATTGAGAAATATATCTTAGACAATACATACTATAATATAATATTATCTTCCTTAACCACATACTATATCTTTTGTTCTTTCCAAATTCCCATATTTCAAGGCTAAAGGTGTAAACCAAAGAGGTTTTCTCAATGAAGAGGTATAACTCTTAACCAAGTGTTTTCAAAAAAAATTCTTATTATACCTCCTCTACATATATGTTATCCATAATAAAACAATTAATTTAGTGTATTAAATATAATTAATTTTTATTATGATTATGGAACAACCTTTTTTCATCACTTTTCATCCTCTAGAAAATGAAAACATTACTTATCCGTATGTACGGCTTACCATCTCCACATAGCGGTGTAAATCATTTTTCATCACCATTTTCATAGATGGTTATAATTACGGATTTAATATTTATATATGATAATTATTACATAATTATTATTTTCTAATTATAATATCTTATCTACCTTCTTATCTTTCTATTCGTTTGAAAATGATAACGTCGCTCGTGCGTACGTGTGGACTACCACCTTCATGAAGCAAAATGAAAAGGGTATTTTCCTCTAGAAATATTCTAATGATTACTTTAAAGTAATTTTCATTTATGATAACATCCTTTGATGTTAATTATATTTTATTGGGAATATGATCTAATGATGCCTTTCTTATTTCTTATCCTTATGGTTTATGATTATGATGATGAGGTGTTTATGAAACCCATTTAATTTCTATGGGTTATGCTTTGATTAATTTATGAAATGTTTATAAAACCCATTTTATTTTCGTGGGTTATGATATGATGATATAATTAATGTTTTATTATCTTGTGGAACATATATATATGATTTTTATTATATAATTGATGGAAGTAGAATTATATAGCCCTCGAAAGCACTGGGTAGAGTTTTATATCTCATGAGAAAACTACAGGAAACAAGAAAATGTGCTTCATCCACAATGGTAAAAAAATCAATGTGCTTGATCCACTATAGGAAACAAGTAGATGTGATTGATACAATATGGGAAATAGGTAATGATATCTTATCTATAATGATATGGTAAATAGGTGTTGATGCCTAACCCTCTATGATTTCATGGTATTGGTACTTAACATTAACATATGAAATTGTTTCTAGATTTATGATGTTTTCATATATTTTTGACATGAACTTATGGTGTTGGATTGATTTATGATGATTTCTCACTCTTATGAATAGTTGTTTTTTTTTTGAAATGATAAATATTTATGTCATGACTAATGTTTATGATCCATGGTAGATTGGGTATGAACTTTGTAATTTATGTTCATGATCTCATACCCTTATTCTTATCTTATGTTTTATTGTGATCATCGATTGATATCTCTTTTGTTTACCCTTACTAAGCATCTAATATTACCCTTTATTATGCTTACTTTCCTCAAGTTATAAAGAAATGTTTAAGGATAGTATGTCTATAATTATTACTGTGTGGGATGATCTTAATGGGATATGTTGAAGAACTTTTATGAAATAAGAATATTATGTATCTAGTCTCCAAAGACACTAAAAATTTAAGGTTCTTAGGCATTTATTTTTGAAATTTATAGAATATTAATTTAAAAAGATTGAATATTTATTTATGGAAATATTATGTTGGTATACCCTACATTCAGACTTTTCATGCTTATTTCCTAAACAAATTATTCTCGTGTATTTGGAAGACAGATCATTCATATCCAGGAGATTTGTCTTGATATTCTAGAAAACAAAAAAAAAATACAGTAGTTAAAAATCCATATTAAAATTCTTTGGACACTCCCTGACAATATTTGAGACACACTATTCTTATTACATCTAGTTTAATTTTGAATATCACATTTTCCAAAATATCATCATGAATATCCATAAACACTTAATTCCATGTGAATAACATTTAATTCTCATAAAACAAATTAAAACATGTTAGAATGAATTAAATATAATTAATAAATTTTTTTATAATAATTTAATCATTTAGAATATTTATAATAAACTCACAACAAGTGAAAATATGAAGTAATATGAAAAAAAGATCATATTTTAAAGTTTATAACATTCTGTAGAAACAAGGGTAAATTATTTGTTATCCTTACATAAAACACACACAATGTGTAGGGGTAACATATTTTTACCCTTACCCAACAGATTACCCTTACATATCTATAAGAAAAACTGGATTACCCTAATATGAGACCTAGGTTACCCTTAGGCAGGTTTTGAAAAAGTTATGGCACCCTTATGTAAGTAATAGAAACTCTTTGGTACCCATACATAAGTATGAATTATGCTTACATGAGAATTAGGTCACCCTTATATGAGTACTAAAAAATTTTACTACCCTTATGCTAGTATACCTATAATGTCCCAACCCAAAAGCCACTAGACTAGTGCCCCGGTCCGATTCACCACATGACCTCAAGCATGACTCCTCATACGTCAGAGGATATCGATTAGCATCGGGGGTATAAGGTGGAAATGTGAGGAGACTATACCCCCATATTAGAGTGCATAACTAGAAGTAAATAACCAAACATAATACACATCAGAGTATGTGGAAAGAATCAATGAACTAAAATAAAAGCATTCTATAATAAAATTAAATGCATTAAATTCCCAAATATCCATTTCATACATACATCACCAATCACCCACTAGACCGATCACATATAAAAAATAAACAACTGAAAAATAAATAACTCAATCTTTGAACATAACTCAGATTCATGTCATATACATGGTCACTGGTGCCCTATGGAGATAGTCTAGACCAATCAACAGACTCTACATGAACTACCTGCCCAACCATGCAATTTTGAGCAATCTCCCTATCCATCATGCATCTGTGATCTGCCTGAAAGAAGAAAATATTTCCTCACGCACTGAGGTGAACATCCATAGGGTGAGAAATAAATCTCAATAGTCCACCCCCAATATTGTACCTATAACTTGCTGCCAAAAGTGAATTCTCATGCAATATGCTTATCTGAGATAAAATAAAAATGAAAAAATATACAAATACAACCATCAGTTATCTTTATCTTCAATTCCTTGATCATCTATACCTACTTCATCCAATAATAGGGTGTCTCTGAGCATGTATTTAATACCATGAATCCCAAAAAAACTTATGGTCACCATATCCAAGGCCACCCTAACCATTTCTCTAAAAATTGGGAACTTATTCCATGGGAATCCTTTCACGTGGGCTCCTAATCTAAGGTAGCCTCTATCATGTCCTCAATAATACAAGGATATAACCCAAAATAGTCCTATTATCTCAACCATATAAAAATAAATTGTTCCTAGAGCATTATTCTGGAACTTAAACCACAAATGTGGAGAATCGGTCTTCCATCCCATTCCACATGGTATACCATCATTTACTATAGCATTAGTCTTTCGATTAAACCACAAAGTATACTATCAATTTTCATATCCTCATTATAAAACCTAATCCATACCTTACACTAGAAAATCCTACAAAATCATTCTAGAATCTAAGCACATGTCAAAATAAATCTAGTCTAGAGCCTCTAACCAACACCCAAACTATGAAAAAACTATTGGCACTGATATGGAGTGCCATGTCTAACCTTATAGATAATGGGTGAGGACCACCAAGACCAATTCCATAAACTACAGGTGAGTAACATCATGACAAACACATTAAACCATATGTGAGGACCACCATGACCAACACCCTAAACCATATATGATGACTTCAATTACCAACACCTTAAACTCCAGTTGAGGACTTCCATAACCAACGCCCTAAACCAAAGTTGATAAAATCCATGACCAACACCTTAAACCATGGGTGATTAATTCCATGACCAACACTCTAAACCATAGGTGATGACCTCTAGGACCAACACCCTTAAAGTATGGATGAGGACCTCAATGACCAAAGCCCTAAACCATAGGTGAGGACCGGCATGACCAACACCTTAAACCGTGGGGGAGGACCGCCATAACCAACACCCTAAACCATAGGTGAGGACCATCATGACCAAATATTTAAATTGTGGGTGAGGACCACCATGACCAACACCCTAAAGCATATATGTAGAAAACCTTGTCCACCAATCTCATTCATATCATAATAACCATTTGGGTGTAAACAAGTATCAACTTAAACTACCGGTGAAAGCATATCAAGTTATGACCCAAATCCCAAGCTTGTCATCACATCCTAGCCTCACTGGTTCACACATCAATTTTGGTCCCAAAGGGATACCTTCAAACATTCCTACCCAACACACTCACCCGATCGGGGTCAGTCTATCAATCAGGCACCCACTTGTCCCTCAAAATCAACACATAACAAATTCATTCCTCTTGGGATCCCTTGGATAAGAACATAAGTGTAAACAACCCTATTAAAAACCTTTGTAACAACCAATATCTCAGGGAAATGACCACATTTCAGATATCACTCATCCTACCCCCCAGTCTATATCATATCATGGCATTACGACCTCAATGATAATAAACCTCATAAGTTATATGGAATCAAGTCAAACCCCTTTCCAATCCACTCTTGGTTTGTCCATATATCCAACCAATATTTAACCATGAGTCACCAATCAATCCCCCTTCCCAGGTATAATTTAATTTCAAGACCAATAAAGGTCTAAATGAACTTATTTTATGTCCTCCAATCATTCTAATGAACCTCTCCCAGGTCTCATCTCATGTCTCACCCTCATGATACAACTAAACTCACATTATGGAGGAAAAAATATCTATCTTAACTTACTCAACCCAAAACTACCTATTAGAATCCCTCAAAATACCCTAAGGGTTTCACTATCATGATCTACATGGAAATACACTAAAAATAGACTCATATTGTTTCTAATTCTAATTCTGGTGTGAAAAACCACTCAAAACCCTCCAAAGGTAATCAAAAAGGAAGTACACTGCGTGTCCTCCAAAACCTCTAGTCAGGCCATGTACTCTCACATGGCAGGTGTCACCTGGGGTCTAGTTGTGTACTACCACATGGTCATGGAATACATGGGGTTTGGTCATGTAATTTCACAAGACCATGTCCCCCTTACATGGGGTGTCTTCACATGAACTCAGCCACCTGGTCATGTCCCACTACATACCGTGTACCTAGACTACATAGAGTGTAGTCACATAGTTCAACCTCCCCATGTACTTGGTCGCATGTCCATTCACCACTACACAGAGTGTACCCCCATTTCATTATACGTACTTCCAAAATTTATTCTTCCATGAATGGGAAGAACACATGGCATGTGTTCTTTAACAACATGCTATATGATCGAGATTTCTAATCTGGAATCCCCTACGAACCTCTCGAAATGATGGTTTTTTTCCAATTAGGAATAGATCAGACCCATGGGGTCCTTTCCAGTACTAATAGGGATATAAAATTAAAAAAAACACATATATGGGGATTGGGGAAAAACTCAAAAACTCCCCACCTCATGGTGTAAACACCGAAGCTTCGGGTCCAAATCTGCTCCTAGAAGCCACTTCACCTCGATCTAGTCCTGATATCTTCTATGTAAAAAGTCCAGTGGCATCTCCCCAACTTCTCCTCTTGGTCCAACCATCACATGAAGGATAATTCTCTCCTCCTTCTCCTTTCATGTGAAGGAATCCCCAAAGGGAGGATATGTTGTAATTAAATTATTTAATTAATTAATTAAATCTTATTTAACATTTTCCTCAATTTCAAAACCCAAAGAGGGTTTATACCTCACCTAATAATAAACCCCCATTCTAGAATCAAATGTGGATTCATAATCTAAATCTGACACTTTTTTCAAAATATATCACCACCCAAACCTATGTGAATAATTTAATATTTAATTAATTAAACATTAAATATTTCACCAAAACTCAAACGGTTTGGAATTCCTCTGAACTTCTATATTAGGGTAAATTTATTATTCTGGGACCAATAGAGTATTTAGAAAAATTGTATAAGATCATATTATAGTGTAAAATGACTATTTTACCACTCATTATCACCTGAAAGAAAAAATTAAAATTTCTACTCAAAATTCAAAATACAGAAAAATGGGGGTCTCTAAAAACTCCCCACCATAAACCTTATAGTCCTTGAGAAGCCTCAATGGTCTTCCAACCACACATCCTAACCCACCTTGGTCATCAACTGAAGTTCAACTCATTTTGTTTTACTTGAAGATGCCAACTGAGTTTCCCTATATAACTCCTATAATAAGGCATACAATACATCAAAGTCCAAGACACCACTTTCCACCATCAAAAAACCCCTAGGGAAGTTCCTACCCAGTCCCATCCATCCTGGTATGTCACAACATCATAAAGACTTATCCTCAGGCCCATGGAACTTCCCAACATAAAAATAAACCTACAAAGTCTGATTATGATCCATGGTAGTACCCACCATCATAGTCTCCTATCAAAACACATCCTCAATGGTCTACCTACCCACTCTATGTTGTCTTCACTACATCCTTTAACATACCCTCATAAGGGTCACATCACATCTGATACTAACCACCATGGTATTTTCCTTACTATCTCCTCACAACCAAACACCACATCCATGGCCCATGCCTCTCTCATATCCAAGCCTCATAATATGACATGGTCATCTCCCTCTCAACAAAGTGAAAAAAAACGTCAACTATTATCATTTCCTAGTATCTAATGATTGAACCCATGGTATTCGTCAACATCTTATCCCTCATGAGGACCCCACTCACAAATGGATGATGGTGCACTTCCCACCCTACTACTTCACATACACTTCTCCACAAGAACAACCTCTTGTGGGGCCCTTTTTTCAACCAAAGTAGCATATATATATAGCCTATTGTATAGCCAATTATATTCCAATGTACTCAGGATGATGAAAAAATATTGGGAATGATTATCTCTAAACTGTGAGTACACTAAAATTTCATCGAAAAATACCACCAAAACCTCATCCATTCCTAGATTATCACGTTTATATTATGAGGACCATGGGTCACCATGCCCACAAGCCTCTAATCAGAACCATAGGGGTTATTATCCAACTCATGGTTGTCTGGTCAACCCAAGCATCTTGACGGATTTTCTCGTAATGTCCAATCCACAACCAAATGTCATAATGCGGCATCATGTGTTTTTTCTTCCAAAATCTCATCAACAATTATCTATTACATGCTCTTGTGTAACCCAAACACAAAACATGATCTAACTCATATATAAAAAATCTCATCTCACAATCCCCATCAATTGGTCATGTATGACTCGCATTCCATTCTCACCCGATGAAGAGAACTCTTGGTGTAATCTAAAATAAAGGAATCCAATGTGCCTAAATATCAAACTAGGTTTCACCCTTCATGCGCCACTGTCAAAAGTACAAAGCATTCGTCTATGTCTCATGCACCCAAAGGCATACAAAACTCAAATGGCCCCTCTCACAAGTCACCCTTGAAATTACATAGCACTATCTTCTTAACAATATTCATATAAAGAAGTTCGCTAGTCTCACCCACCTAGCTCCACTTACCAAGTCTCAAATCAGGTCACTAGGTCCAACCACCTAGGTCTACAACAACTCAAATAAGTACACAACTCACTGGATATCAAACATGTTATTGTCTCATCATTACATGACAACAACTTGTTAAAAGACCCATCCCTAGTGTCTCATATCCTAAATACATCACATGTCAAACCAACCAACCACAACCAGGGCGTCCGCTCTCTCTGAGCATCTATACATCAAACTACTCCCTAAAGAACCTAAACATACTACTACCTCAAAATAATAACCCAAAAGGGGTCAAATGGCTATATACTTATACCACACTGACCCACTAAGTTCACTACACAAATTGTGCACAAGGATAATTCTAGGTTCCTCATCAGATATAATTTCACTATAGATCCATATAACCTATCATTAGAAGGAAATCTATAAAATCACACAATAGAAGGACTATAATATTTGGATCCTATGTACCTACCATGATGCATGAGATTCGTATTTCATCTACATGAAAATAGTCAAAATAAGTCATCATCCTCTTTCCAATAGGTCAAGAGCTATAAATACATCATAAATCATCAAATTTAAACCACATGTGCATCTACCAAAGAAAAAATCAAATAAAAATATAACATCACAAACTAAGAACATAAATACCTACCCTGGTAACCAGGACTTCCTACCATAATAAGTATTTGTGATGCACCAGCTGATATTCATCACAGGCTCCAACAGGTTCCTATATATTCAATCTACCAAATCCCAAATAGTAATCTAGGAAAGTAACTCCTCTAATACCACTTTGTAACGTCCCAACATGGAATCCACTAGACTAGTGCCCCAATATGATTTTCCACATGACTTCAAGCATGCCTCCTCATACACTAGAGGCTTCTGACTAGTTGTGGGGTTCTAAGGTAGAACCATGAAGAGAGTATACCCCCGTATCAGATTGCACAACTAGAATTAAATAACAAAACTTCATACACATCAGAGTATGTGGAAAGAATAAATGAAGTAAAATAGAATCAACCTATGATAAAATAAAATTAAGTAAAGGGACAAATAGCAATGCCATATATAGATCACCAACCACCAACTAGGATGATAACATATACAAAATAAACAACTGGAAAATAAAGAACTCAGTCCCTAATTCCAACTTCAAACCATGTCATATACCCAGTATCTTGTACCCTACTAAGTTGTTTAATCCCAATCATCAGACTCTACACAAGCTACCCACTCAACCATAAAATCTCGAGCCTTTACTCTATCCATTGTGCATCTGTTCTCAACATGAAAGCAGATAATAGGTCTTCACACACACTGGAGTTCATGTAAAAGGGTGAGAAATAAATATTAGTAGGACACCCCCAATGGAGGACCTATAACCTACTTTCATTTTTGCATTCTCATGTAATATTATCATCCTAGCCAAAACATAACTAAAAAATAAAAATAAAACCACCATCAATCCTTAGGTCCAAGATCTCGATCGTCCATACCTAATTTGTCCAATGATGGGGTGTCTCTAATATTTTTCATCCCAAAAAAATATGTGAGAACCACATCCAAGGTTTCCCAAACCATTTCTCTCAACATTAGGAACTCATTCCATTAGAATCATTACACTCGGGATCTTTTTCTAAGGCAACCTTTATCATGTCTTCAAGACTCTAGGGATGAAACCTACAGTATTCCTAGCATATCAACAATATAAAAATAATTTTTTCTTAGAAAATCAGTATGGCACTTCAACCAAGGATGTAGATTTTCTGTCCACCATCTCATTCCAACCGGTATACAATAATTTACTAGAGAATCAGTCTGGTAATTAAACCCCAAATTATACTTTAGTGTTCAGATCCTTTGTCTGAAACCTAATCCATATAGTATACTACCCATTTGGGGATCATCATACTGTAATATAACCATATATAAAAATAAATCATGTCTAGAGCCTCTGACCATCACCCAAACCATGAATAAACTATCGGTATCAATATAGATCTCCATGTCCAGCCTCCTAAATAGTGGGTGATGACCACCATAGCCAACACCCTAAACCATAGGTTAGGACTACCTTGACCAACACCTTAAACCATGGGTGATGTCCTCAATGACCAACACCCTAAACCATAGGTGAGGACCTCAACGACCAACACCTTAAATCATGGGTGAGGACAGCCTTGACCAACATCATAAACCATAGGTGAGGACCGCCATGACCAACAACTTAAATCATGGGTGATGACCGCCATGAACAAAACCATAAACAATAGCTGAGGACCCACAAGACCAACAACATAAACTGTGGGTGAGGACCTCCATGACTAACACCATAAACCATAGGCGAGGACCACCATGACCAACACCTTAAAATATGGATGAGGATTACCATGACAAACAATCTAAACCATAGGTGAGGACCACCATGACCAACTGCTTAAACCATGTATGTGGAACTCCATGACCAACACCCTAAACCATATAGTGGAATTACATTCCCATCAATCTCATTTATATCATAACATCACTGTGGGAATAAAAAATTCTCAACTTAAACAACCTATGAAAGCGTATCAAGGGATGGCCAAAATTCCACGCCTATTATCACATATCAGCCTCACCGGATCACACATTGATTCGGGTACCAAATGGACACCCTCAAACATTAATACATAACATATGTACCCACTTAGTGTTGGTCTATCAATTGAGTTCCCACTTAGATCTCCAGGTCAACACATAACAGAGGCATTCCTCTTGGGATCCCCTAGATCACAACATAAATGGAACATACCTCTTACAGACCTTTGTAATAACTAATATCTCAGGATAATGATTTTATCTTAGGGATCACATGTCCTTTCCCTAGTATATTTCATCCCATAGCCTCATAGTCCCTAATGATAGTAAACCTTATAATCTCAATAGACTCTAGTCCAACCCCTTTTCAAGCCACTCTAGGTTAGTCCATATATCCAACCTATTTTTCACTTTGATTTGTAACTTATTCCCACTATCGATGGACAATATCATTCTAACACTAATAAAGGTCTCAAATCAACTCATTCTAATTCCTTCAATCATTATCATGATCCTCACTTGAGTCTCATCTCATGTCTCACCCTCAAGAGACAACTGAACTCACTTTATAGAGGGAAACATCTCTATATTAACTTACTCACCCCAAAAACACCATTTAGAAGTCCTTAAAACAACCCAAGGGTTTCATATTCATTATATACATGGAAAAACGCTCAAAATAGACTCCTCTTTTGTCTAATCGTGACTTTGGGGTGAAAAACTAATCAGAACCCTCTAAATGGCATCAATGGTGTAGTACACTATGTGTGTTATGACTACACAGTGTGTACTCCAAAACCTATGCCATGTCCATGTACACTCACACAACCTGGGTCACTTGGGGTCTATCCATTTACTACTGCATGGCTACGACATATATGTGTTTTGGAAAATTTCTTCCAAATAGCCATTTCCCCCTTACATGGGGTGCCTTCCCATGTACCCGACCACCCAACCATGTCCCACTACATGTCATGTACCTAGACGACATGGTGTTTAGTCCCAAAATTCAACCTCCTCATGTACTCGGCCACATGGACATTCACCAGTACATGGTGTGTACCCCCAGTACACAACATGTAGTTCAAAAAGTTATTCTTACTTGAATGAGAGGAAGACATTGTGTGTGTTCCTATACAACATGAATGTGATCAGGATTTCTGATCAAGAATACCCTGTGAACCTCCTAAAACACCCAATTTTTCTTATATTAGTCACAAATTTACCCCCATACGGTCCTTAGAAATAATAATAGGGCTCTAAAAGTTAAAATCAACACATTCATGGGGATCAAGGCATAAAACACAAAAGATGACCTAATTCTTGGTGTAAATGTCAAAGCTTTGAGTCCAAATCCATTCCCAAGAGCCGCTAAACCTCAATCCGGTCTCGATCACTTCCATGGACCTCTTGGTTTGACCATCCTGTGAGGGAGAACCCTATACCCCTTCTCATTCCATGCATAGGAATCCCTAAAGGGAGGGATATTTTGATTAGATTATATTAATTAATTAATTAATTAATTAAATCCCTTTTAATATCTATTTCATTGAAGTTTGGGAAGAACCTGAATGGTAAACTCCATAATTATATATCAAAAAGACCAAGGTTTGAATCAAAGCAATCCCCTTGGAAAATTTATGAAGCAAGGGGTGATGCAGGAATGATGTAGGCAGGTAGTGACACAGACAGGATGATATTGACATGACGTTGCACTGGGCCTTTGGGCCATGTTTATGGGCCACTTGGACTTGGTCCTATGTGCTATGTAATGGGTCACCCACTACCCATATAGAAAGATATATTTTCTTTCATAATAAAAATATGCTTTAGCCACAACTTTAAAAAAATCTCATTTAACACTTGCCCTGAGTTCCAAAACTGGAAACAGGTTTATACCTCACCTAAGAAATACCCCCAATTTAGGACTCAACCACAAATTCAGAATCTAAATATAACACTACATTCAAAAGATATCTCCACTTAAACCCACGTGAATAATTTAATATTTAATTAATTAAAAATTAAATATTTTTTCAAAACTCAAACGGCTTGAAATTCCATCAAACTACTATCCTAGGGTAAACACTCTATTTAAGGACCAAAAAAGTGGTCAGAAAAATTATTCAAGATCATATGAAAGAATAAAATGACCATTTTACCCCTCATTAGCTCCAAAAAACAAAATTTAAAATTTCTTCTCAAATTTTAAAATCCATAAAAAACAATCTCTACAATAATGGTATGCATACATAAGTTAATACTCAATGATTTTAACATTATGAGAGATTCAATTACCTTTATTCAAGCTCGGTTACTTTTACACGAGACAAGAAATACCCTTACTCGGGTCTAGGTTACCTTTACATGAGATAGAGGGTACCCTTTGTAAAGACCCCAACCCTAGTATCTTGGAGTCGATGCCTTACTTTATTAAATTGGTATAATAAACATGGAAATTGAATCCTAAAGGAATAAATAGTTCAGTAGCTTTAGAAAAACAAGATACAAACATAATTTTTACATTATAACTTAAAAGGAAAAAACAACATGGAAACTCTATTGGAAACATCCATAAACTCTTATATTATCCCTGCAAGTCATTTATAATATACATCTTCAAATCCTAGGGAAAATAAAACATAAGAAAGGGGTGAGATTAGATGCTCAGTAAGGGTAATAAATACAAAAAAAAGCTATCATAAATAAACATAAACAATAAGGTAAGGAGATTAACTAAAAACACATTCCATTAAAACATAATCTTGATCATAATATGGTAGGAATAAAATCTGATTAAATAATTACATATAAATAATCATATGAGAATGAAACCTAACCATGGATAATCTACTAATCGAATAATCATATGGATTATTAGTTACAAATATCATAATGATGGAATGCATAATGTTGTAAATTTGAAACATATTATTGAGTCCTTGGCCAAGACAACTGAAAATAAATGGTTAAGGCCTCATCCAAAACCATATTTGAAAATAAATGGGCAATTCCTCAGTCAATTCCATATCTAGTTTATCTCATGAGACCTATCAATGGATCGAGGGGCTATAGTGGGCCCCACCCATCACTTACTAAGTTGAATGAATTCCTAACATGAATGGGGTGAAACATAAAAAACATATACATATGAAATGTAAATAACATTCCCTAATCATTAAATATAATCACTAACCATTTTCAGTAATATGGTGAATGGTATCAAGATTGCACATCCACAGTTAAACTAATCATAAACCATTTAATAAGATATAGTATATTATATAATAAAATATTAATCCCAATTAAGCATAACATTTCATAGAGGGTGTTGAAATATATAAAAATAATCTAATAAAATCATCAAGGAATTCTTGAGAGAAATTCCCTTTTTACTTTAGAAAGAAGAGTTCTTTTGGAAAATCACTTGTATTTGTCCTAAAATCAGATTGTAACATGTATATCCTAGGAATAAAATATTAAGGACAAATAAATTATATTTAAGTAATATTAAAATAATATTCATACTTAAATTTGGTGATTTAAGTGAAAACATGTAAAAAAGAGTGTTTATGAAACTTTAGAAATGAGCCACTTCACTACAGTTTAAGAGGAAAATATTAAGGAGTATTTAAAGAGTAAAAATGCATAATTATTTGCATAAACTAAGAAATGAACAAAGATATTTTTTAATGATAAAAATAGTGATTTTGGAACAACATTGATGTCTTAAAATAGATTATGTAGTGTACTTTAAAATGGGTAAAAAATTGGGAAGTACCATTTAACTGGGATGGCTTATTGGGAGTAACTGAAAAGGGAACTTTAAAAAACATATATTCTCCCATTAAACAAAGATTAAATGATATGTATACATGATTTTGGAACATATACATATAATTTATAAGAATTATATAAAAATAAAAAAGAATTACCTTGGGGTAAAGAGAGATAAAGCATAACCCGAATGAAAAATAGAGGTTCCAGGAGAATCCCTTACCACTTTGCAAATACTCAAACCGTATGCCCCATAAAATTAATGAACATTAAATGAAATATTGATTATGATGAAGAAAAATATATTAATGATATGAAACATAAAATGTTAGTATACATACCCCACACATGATAAATAGTGGTGAATAATGCATATCTCACATAAATGAAAGTTAGATGATAAAACCCTTACCTTATGTCTGAAAGTGTTCTGCACTTGTACTTAATATCCTGGATAATAAAATTTGATTCATTAATAATTTAATTCATAACATATCAAACATTTATTTTATTTATTATAATTTTATTAAGTTCATTTATTCCATTTTTGATGAGCTATAAATTTCAATTTTGTTATTCTAGAGTGTTTGTTTTCCTGGTTTTCATGATTGGTTCACTTGTATACTTGTATGAAAGATCATGTAAAATAGAAGTAGTTATCCAGAATTGAAATTATATGTTATTAATGAAATTATAGCATATTTAATGGTTTTATATATCATTTTTCTAGATATGAGGATGATTCATTAGATAAATCATTAATGATAACCATTTAGATTATTTTGGAGTTTTTTTCAATCATCATGAATTAGTTTTGTCTTATGAATTAATATTATGTATATATACTAGTTCCAGAACATTAAATAAGTTTTATTACATATATTAAAGTTTTTTTAATCATATAAATTGTTCTATGACCATCCTTAAAGGGGGGATTGAAAAATGAAAAAAATTCATCCATGAAGGCGGTAAATAGAAACCCCACAGACGATATTTTTATTTTTAGAATAAAATGGGGAAGAGAAGAGAATTGATAGTTGAAATACCATTAACATAATTAAATTACAGTTTATAAAAGATACTAGAGTTATCATGTAACTTTGTATTGGGGAGGTTATGGAAGGATAAGAAAAGATAATAAATTGAAAGAGAGAGAGAGAGAGAGAAGGTTTTACCTCTTGAGTGTTGCCTCCTTGAGAACCTCATTAAAGGACTTCGAATTGGTATTTTAGTGAGACCAGAAAGACCAAAAGGTGTAGAAGAGGTTTGGGAGAAAAAATTGGCAGAATATAATCAATCTTCAAGGCTTTAGAGGTATGAGAAGAAGAGGTGGTGAGGGGTGGTATTTATAGTGGAGGAGAGGCGTGTTTTTTGATTATTTAATTCATTTGTTTATTATTTTGGATCAAGACTATGAATAGTGTTTATTTTTATGACTAAATATGGTAACTGGTGAATTTTATTTAGAACCAATGGGTACTTACCTCATCTATATATCATTCATTACTTAATAATTTATTTATTTCCTTATAATATTAAATGCCGTAAATTGTCGTATTTCACTATTCACCAAAAATTTAACTATTTTAGAAAAATCCCAAAACATTACCCTAACCATTGTTTGACATGAATAATTAAAAAATGGACTCCATTTTATGAAAATAATTTTCTAAATAAGGGAAATTTAATTTTTAATTAAAATCATCATTTATTTGAAAAATAAAAATTTTAAAATTTTAACTGATTTTATGACACTTTGAAATATTTATTAAGGTATCATAAAATTATCTTATAATCATAAGACAATAAAATATTAATTTATGAATCTATTTTGTGAAAATAATTTTCTTTTAAATCATTATATTAGTTATAAAATTTTAAATAAACATTTTTTTCACAAAAATACCAATACTTAATTTATCCCTTTTAAAACATTTATTTACTTATTCCATGATATAAATATATTATATTTTCATTCATAAGATTCCTAAATTTTATATATACTTACATAGGTGGAGTTACTATTCTATTGGTCATATTATTATTCTTGATGGTCACATTACTATTCAAATGGTCATATTTAATAGTATACTAGGGTTTTAAACTACATGTTGTGTCAAGTATAAATTATCAAATATATTAAATTTTAAAATAGACATACCATAAAATCTTGGGTTGTTACACCCTTACACAGGTTCGTTTAACTTCGCGTAATTCTTAGAATAAGTGAGTTACCTTTACACAAATGTTGAACTGCCCTTATGTAAGTAATAGAATTTTCAAATTACCTTTACACAACTATGTAAATGTGTTGTTTACCCTTATGTAACTCTAAAAAACAATAATTTTCTATACGTAACCCACAGAAATCTATGGTTACCTTTATAAAACACTATAAAATGATATTTAAAGGTCCTAAATGAAATTTTTATCCTATGATTTCTTCATGAAACTTATAGAACATATTATGAAAAATAAACACATGAATTCTCAAGATAAGTAAAATAAATAATAATAATACATAACCATGGTTAAGTATACTTTAATTAATATATAAGATAAAATGAAAACAAAACTTAGTAAAGTTGTAAAAAAATATAATTAATCAAAATATGGATATAATCAATGAACAAATGAATAATAATAATAAAATTAAAAAAATAATTATTAATCAAAAACAAACTAAAAACAATATTAAAACATGGTAATTCTATGAGAAATTATAATTACTTAATTCATCACAAAATATTTAAACTTTAAAATACTCATGTTAGAGGGAATAAAACAAATAGAGTTTTGTAATTATCAAAATAAGAAGTGATTCAAGGATCCACTTAATATATACATGAACTTAAATGTATGTATACATATACACATGAAACAAATTACATACAAGTTCATGAACATACATACACATACTACATAAACATTCATAAACATACACATACAAACATACATACACATAGTCATACACTGTAACATCCTAACCAAAATTCCACTAAATAGTTCACTAATATGGTTTATTATATGACCTCGAGCACACCTCCCCATACGCCGGAGGCTTATGACTAGAAGTGAGTGTCATAAACCAAGATGATTACCTTGGTAACCTAATAGTCGTGTTGGTCCTTCTTGCACAAAGGTGGCACACTTCACCTTGATTTCATCAGGTGTTTCCAAGAACCCAATAAACACTCGATCCTTCTCAACCATTCATCAACCAATTGAGGATCATTTGAACCCTTTAATGTTTGTGTTTCTGGAAAAGGAACTCTTGAGAATAGTTTCTAAGATCATCCATTTGAGGTTCCAAAACTGGTGCCTGAACGAGAACCAGTGGTGGTGTCTATCCCAAAGTTTAGACAATGCACACAATCACCTCAACCAGACTCGAGTCCATGAGAGGATTTTCTCATTGAGGTTCATCAGTTCTTTTAATAAATGGATTAAATAAACACTTTTATATTAACTATTTTATATAAAAGTGTTTAATTAATCCACTTGTGAAAAGAACTATTGCTTTAGAAATTTTCCATCAATTTAAAAGTAAAGCCTTTGCTTAAATTATTTCCATATTTTGAAATATAAATCATGAATTGTTTTAATTATGCTTATGAATTGATAAACCTATTTTTTTTTAAATTGAAATCTCTCATTGGTTAATTTAACATTAGAATCTATTTTGGAATCCTTAGTGAAACCCTATTGGTCTTTTTATCTTAAACCCTACCTGTGCATTAAAGTGTTTATTGATTATCTCTTTCCAGGTTCGAGCAAGGGTGAATCACCACTTAGAAGTGGATTTATTTGTTGATCCATATACTTGGAGTGTTGTGTCCGTTGGGACTTAGGATGTTTTTTGTTACTTCTTTCAAGTAATTTTTTATAGTACTCTAGGATGTTTTATACCTATTTGACTTCTCATACACTACTCCCATTGATGCTTATTTTTTATGCATACGGTCTTTTCTATTTTACTTCCATAATTTTTGTGGAAAAATCATTCCCACATTCATTTTGTATGATTTCAAGTTCTGGTCACCAACCCATGGGGATCGGGAACACCCTTCAGGCTATGTCAGAACTGACTTGGTTATTGGGTTACTGGGGTACTCAGGATGTTTTGTGAAAGTTAGGGTCTAATGAAACACATGGGGAGACTATACCCTCTTTATTAGAGTAATCCATAGCAGATGAAATAATAATTAAGAGACACAAAATAGAAGATAATCATGCATTACCAAAATGATTTCCCAAAACTGGGTAGATGACCATAACCAAACAGTAACAATGCCATGTCATTTCATACAGCACCAAGTGTAAATGAAAACCAAAAATAAAAACAAGCCAAAGAATCCCCAAAATGGGTTTCGACATCAGGTCTGGTCCCCTCATCTATTCACATCTTTGAGCCTAAATAAAACCTCTAGAATATGGTCTTTTACCTTATCCTAACCTACCTAATGGTGTTCCAATAAGGGTGTGAGTAAAACTCAATAGTCCACCACCAATGGTGTTTAAAAAATATCAAGTCTAATATTGTGTATTCATAAGTACAGGTAATGATGCAACATTAAAATAAAATAGGTTACAATATTTATCATTTATTATATCAATTACTTTCATTTCCTTATTCCATGATTTACCCATTTTTTATTAGACCTACTTCAGCCTATACTGGTAATCTAATCCAGGTATAAAAAGGTTCATAGGTTGGAAAACATGGAGCCTCATTCCATGAATCCAATCTAGATTCATAACTCCATGTATGAACATCCCAACCATGATATGAAGCACCATGTCCATACCCTCAGGTTTAGGATAATTAGTCTATTCCCTGAATAACTACTATGTATAGGGGCTCCTAGAGCATTGGTTGGCCTTCCCAGGGGATTGGAGCATCATTTTAACATCCCAATACCATATATCACAATCGTATAGGCTTGGCATAATTAACCATTTTATTAAAAAAAAACCAAACGTGTGCACCATTTCTATTTACTCTCATTTCCATGATTATTTATAATCATCATGTTCTCAATTCCCAACACCATCCTATTTTACCACTTAGAACATTATAAACATTTATTCTCCCATTTCAATCCATCTAACCGTTAGGCCAAGCCCCATTAACCAATTATCACATCCATCCATTCACATCCCATGAGGCATTTGAATATTCAAGTTAATCCAAATGTCTCTTCATGCCATTTCACTGGGTTAATCACAATTAAACTTGTTTTAATATCAAAAACCCCTCCATTTATCATTTAATATCCCAATATTTCATTTTCAAGGGATTGGACCACCCCATGGGTGTCTTTAATCACATTCTACTCATCCTCATCATATCCCATGGGGATCATGTGGGGTTCAATTCACCATTAAATTAATATAATTACCATTTTCTACTAAGTAAACCAATTGGAAAGCAATAATTTACCACCACACAACCACATACCCATTCAATATTTAATAAATAATAAGGGACATAAATTGTATAAAACCTACCTCAAGTTCAAAGAATAACGCTCACTTAAACTTAGCCTTTGATTCAAACTCAAACACCCTTCAAGGCCCAAACTTAGATTATGATGGAAAAACAATTTTTTAGGAACTTAGAAGGATAATAACAACTACACAAGACCTTTTCCAAAAAAAATAAGGAAGAGGTGTGTCAGACTCACCCAAATCTTTGATTCTCACCCAAACGCACTCCAAACGGTAAAGAATCGAGGGAGAATAGTCCCTTGGAAGCTTGGGGAATGAAGTTCATAGCCTAGGTTATTGTAGGGTTAAATGGGAGGAAAATTGGGTGAGAGTTCATAAATCCCAAGGGGAGAATTTGGAAATTCCCAGTCTTTAATGAGGCATGCGGTTTGACTGCATGGTTTTCCAAACTATGCACCAACCATGTTCCACCCTTTTTCCAAAGGGGGATTGAGTTGTACGGTTTTCTAGGAGCCCCCAAAATTTGGTAAACTATGCAGTGGACATGAAAAAAGGCTTTTTCCAAGTTCACACGTTTTGCAGGCTCTCTCTTTTATGGTTTTTCAACCATGCACCCTCCCCTACAGGATGCATGGTTAAGAAATATGGTTACTACTAACCATGTATCAACCATGGGACTTATCCAAAATAGCATTTTTTGTGTCCTTATCTCCCAAAACACCCCCAAGAATCCTCATATTCTTTGGAAACATTTCATTAACCATAAAATGATGATTTCGGCCCAAAACTTAAACAAAACATACCTCACTGTAAGTTTGGTATCTTACAACATCCATACCGTATAATGGCTAATCCTCGAGCCATATTCCTAAGAAATAATGAGTGTTTGAGGTAAACATATTGGTCCAATAAGACCAAATATCTACTTCCCCCTCTCAATTATCCTCCTAAATATTACCATGCTACCACAACACTCGAACCAATGGTAAGATATTATCCTATAAGATTTTTTCATTGTGATCCACAATATGAATCGAGTGATCCTTAAAAGACACATCAACCTCAATCTCAACATCATTAACAATGATCGCATAAGAAGATTCTAGGTGATACTTACAAATCTATGACACATGAAAAACATTATTCATGCCACTATACTACTGTAGAAGATCTAATCAGTATGTCACCATTCTGATCCTCTCAACAATCTCAAACAGACCCATAAACCTGGGTTCCAACTTGCCCTATTTCTGAATACCATGATGACCCAACCTTGGAGACTCGTGAAGGAACACATGATCACCCATGGAAAACTCAATAGGTCAATTACATTTACTAGAATGTGACTTCTTCATACTCTGAGTCATATCCAGACATTTCTAAATCAATTAAACCTGCTTTGTTGTCTCTTATATAAGACTCGGCCCCAATAACTCTGATTCCCTAGCCTCTATCCAATATAGAGTAGATATACATGGACTACCATAGAGCGCCTCATATGGAACAATTGGAATAGTCACCTGGTATCTATTATTGAAGGTGAACTCAAGAAGTGCCAAGTGATTTTCCCGGGTTCCACCAAAATCTAGGATGCATGTTCTCAGCAAGTCCTCTAGAACCTGGATAGTATGATTTGATTACTCGAATGTATGTGGGTGGAAATTTTTACTAAAATTCACCTGGGTACCAAGAACCTTATGCAATCCTTGATAGAAGTGTGAAGTAAAACATGGATCACGGTCTGAAACAATACTTCAAGGCACCCCATGCAATCATAATATCTCCTAAACATACATTTCACCCAACTAGACCATAGTAAAATTCTATTGAATCGGTAATAAATGGTCCACCTTTGTCAATCGATCTAAAATTACCCATTTCACATCATTATTCCATCGAATCATTGGAATACCTGCCACAATGTTCATGGTGACATCATTCCACTTCCATTATAGGATGGGTAATGGTTGAAACAAATCCCTCGATCACTGATACTCGGCCCTGACCTACTAATTGGTGTAGCACTACATCATGAATCCTATAATTTCTTTCTTCATCACTGGCCACCAATACTACCTACAAATATCGCAATACATTTTGGTTAAACCTGGATGCACCACCCACTTTGAGGTATGTAACTCATGCATCATCTCCTCACACTTACACATAGGAACAAAAACATGGCCCTGGAAATAGATGATCTCATCCTTATCTGTAGTCAAATCAGAAGGTGAACTCACACCTCAAGGATCTCCTTCAAGGCCAAGAACTTTAGATCCTTGTACTTTCTTTCCTTGCTCTGATCAAAAGTGTTGACTCAACTGATAGAGATGTTTGGGTCATCTATCTCTGGCCCTCATAAAAATCTATATACATCTCATCAAAAAAATACATCATCTTCCACTCGAAACTAGACTCCTGGACTACTTGATTTTATGTATTTTTTCTCAAATCATCTAAAACACTATTTCCCTTTTATTATGTTTAAGACAAATCAAAATCAAAATATTGCATATACTCAACTCTTATTCCCTATTGGAGGTCCAAATCCCATTGATAAAAGATATACTTCATAATTTTATGGTAATTGTACACAACAAATATTTCCCTCAATAGGTATTACTGCCAACACTTTAGAGAATAAACCATCGTGGACACCTCAAGATCATTCGTAGGTAATTTTATTCATGCAGCCTCAACTGTTGAGACCCATATGCCATGAATCAGTCTTTTTACATCAACACTTCTCCAAGTATGAACCTGTACGCATCAAAAAAAAGGTACACTCCTTACCCAGCTTGAATAGGATCAAAATTAGTGTGGTAGTCAAACACTTATTCATCTCTTAGAATAAATTATCACATTATATAGAACATTTTAACTTGACACCCTTCTTGGTCAACCCTAAAAGTGGTGCTGCCAAGCAAGATAAGTCCTTGATGAACCATCAGTAACAACCCACCATACCTAGAAATTTTATTATTTTAAAAACATTCTAAGGTTTCTCTAAAGATACAACTTCCTACACTTTCTTTGGGTCCACTAACACACCTTCCTTGGTGATAATGTGACCCAATAAATATACCTTATCGATCTAGAAACTACACTTAGAGAGCTTAGTGTATATCTGATGATCTCTCAGTGTAATCAAGATGATGTAAAGATGTTTTTCATGATCATCATGAGACTGGGAGTACACCAAGATTACATCCACAAAAACAACTACAAACTGATCTAGGTATGGGTGGAATATTTGGTTCATCAATTACATAAAAAACTTCTAGAGCATTTTTCAACCTGAATGGCATCACAACAAACTCATATAGACCATACCAGCTACTGAAAGTAGTTTTTGGTATATCCAAAGGTCTCAAAATCAAATGTAAACAACCTAACCTCAAATCAATCTTGGAGAACATAGAAACACCCCTCAATTAGTCAAAAAGATCAACAATAAGTGAAAGAGGATGTAGATTCCTAACTATTGTCTTATTTTACTTCCTATAATCGATGCACAAGCGTAGTGACCCATTATCATTCTTGGAAAATAATATTGGTGAACCCCATGGTGATGTACTTCAGGGGGTAAATACCTTACCCTCAAATTCCTATAGCTAATCCTTGAGCTCTATAATGACCCGGACCCGGCCAGCCACCCGAACAGTGCCGAACGGGTCAGGTGTCACTACCTTAGGCGCACCTCCCCTGAATGCCAAAGGATGCCGAATAGCAGCGAGGGTATGATAGGTATAGTGGAGAGGCTATACCCTCCCAGAGGAATAAAATGGTACAGGTCCGAGTAGAATACTAAATATGAAGCAGAAATAAATGACTCAGCAGACTCGAACCAGACCCGCATAGCGGAAGGACATTCAATAACAATAAACATTGGAAGCAATATAAAAACAACAGTATCGGAAAGTAAATAGAATGTCATGCCATCAATCAAATACAATAACTGCTAAAACAGCCAAGCATGCATCCAAGAAAGTCATACAAATCAATACATATATAATGGTGCCAATGGCTAACCAGTAGTAGCTACAATATAAAGTAAACATGCTGATGCAAGAAAATAATATTAAACAAGTAACTCCAGTACGGCACGACCTCAGGGTCCGTGCTAGTCTCCAAGTCAATCATTACTAAAGTTTAGCTCTTGAGGCTGACCCTTTACCTGCACGCAATTTCATAAAGTCTACACGTGTCCTGAAGGGCCCGTGTAGGGTGTGAGACAAGTCTCAGTAGGATACCACCCAGAGGTGCATACCTAATACAAGTTTTTAGGCAGACATGCTCATATAAGAAAACAGTAAACAGTGCAATGCCCAAAAGTAAACAAAGACTTCACTGGTGCTCAGCAGCCACCAAGAAGTGTCACCTACTTCGGCCAACGCCGGAAAGTCTGATCTGCAGCCCGGCACCACGTGCCACTTGACACCATGTGTCTCAAGTACCGACGTCCCGAAGGCACGCCCAATCGTCGAAACCCAGCTCGAAAGATCATACTACCCATGGCATAACATCTGGAGGAACAGCGATACCTGTCCTCAAAAGATAACCGGAGGGACAGAGATGTCTGCCCTCAAATCACGGCGAGCCTCTGCCCCCAACCTGACCACCTCAAAGCTGTCTCCCGAAGGCTCCTCACCTTCCACGTGGCTTCCTATGGCAAGCACCCCCAAACAAAATATACCTAACCGCATCTACCAGGGGTCTCTACCCAGCGAGTGGTTGTACCACCTCATCTCAGAGTCTATCTGTGTGCACACTACTCAAAAGTACCCGGTGAGTGGTACTAACCTCAGTATGTCCCAAGCTACAACACCTCTGACACCTCGTGTCCCTACGAACCTGTCGCTCGAGTCAGATGGCCTTTCCATCCAAGTAACCTGGGCCAAAGCCCAACCTGACATTCCAACTACCTTAACTGACGTCCATGACACCCAATCCCGTGGTAGAAACCACCCAAAGTATCCCGAGCCAAATCCCCAACCTATGATCCCCATCACTCAGAAATATATCTGGGCCACGCCCAACACAACAAGCAGTTCAACACAGGCAATATCACACATTGCATATTCATACTTGGAAGCATCACTTTAAACAGGAAATTACTAAACAGTCAAATTGCACTAACATGTGCTATCTCATACTGGCACCTAACTCATTCATGATTTAACCATTAAACTAAACATTTAAACTCGAGACATTCAATAAGCAGTAAAAACACAGCAGTTTAAACAATGGTCCAATACACACGCATTTCGGCACCCCTGGCCGAATTGCCCCAAACAAGCAACGACCTCTAACCCGGTCTCTCTCAATCACAAAAGGGTTAGGGAATACCCATAGGCATTCCATATTGCAGATAATTAAATAAAAACAAATAAACAGGGTCTCTCTCAACACCCGACATCACGCCTGAAGGTCGCAACCCGAAATTGTCTACAAAAACACAAAAGAAGGTATGCACCACCTACCTCGCACTCGTACGATGACACTCCTTTGATTTCAGCCTCTGAATCGGACTAAATCGTGGTATATCTGTGTTTCCGTCAAATCCGGCAATTCCGTTCTGATGGAATCTACGGAGGAACAGGTGAGGAATCAAGGACGAAGGAGGGTGCGCGGGGTTAGCCTTTTCGATGCGGTCCCGCTGCCACTGAAGGATCGAAGAACGGATGTCGTACGGAGATTCTGGAAGGGTTTGAGTTCTTGGAGGTTTTTCGGATGAAGGGTTCATCCAAAATGGAATAAGAAGATAATTCTGGGAATGAGACACAACGACGCTACGATCGATAAAATAAAAAAAAGTACACAGCGTGTATTTCCAAAGTACACACCGTGTAGATGTGTTTCCGTACTCCGACTTAAGCGGAGTCCAGCACACGGCTTGGACTGGGTACACAGTCAGCACACGGCCAGGGTCTTGGCCGCTACACGGGGCAAGGGTACACGGCGTGTCAAGGAAGGCTACACGCCGTGTAGATGGAAATTTACACCTGGGCACCACATGATATGTACTTGGCCTCACACGGGTAAGGGATACACGGCGTGTCCATAAATACACGCCGTGTAGTGGGAAAGTTCTACACAATCTTCAAATGGCATGTACTCGGCGAGCACACGGCCGGTCACTCGGGTAACTCATACATGGCATGTACTTAAAGTACATGACGTGTAGTCTGGAAATTTCCGAAAACTGCCCAGATTTTCCAGACTTCTCAAAAACCAGTCAAAAGTTTAAACAGGGTCGGGTTTTGACCCGTTTCTAAAAACTCGGGTTCTTACAAACTCCTCACCTTAATGTAGCTCGTCCCCGAACTACCAAACGAAACCAGGAGATGGCACCGAACACGCCCATTCCAGTTAAACAACCCAAACTACCCCGGTCTCAAGGTTCTAGCTAAATTCCTAAAAAGGGCTCCCCACCTTAGGAATCGCCTACTCGGTCTCAACCCGAACAAAGCTCAAAGCAAAAAAATAAACAAACAAGGCCCAATGACATATTTCCCAGACCCATGGTCCTCCCGTGATGCATCGTCACCCCTGCACCTCCTCGGTGCTCACGTGTCGCTTCCGACACCCAACGTAACTCTCGCCGCATCGGTGTTTGGTTGCGCTCAAATTTACCCTACTGGTAAAAGCGGTCGTTGAAGTACAAGTAGGGATCGAATCCACAGGTACCGAAGAAGTAACCTTGAGACGCTATGATTTATTGATGGATTGGCTATGAAGTGGCCAACTTTGAGGTAGATTTTAATTGAAGAACTAAAGATATAATTTAAATAAGATATAATAAAAAATGATGTGAACTAAACAATTATTGATGGTGGGATGATCTTAGGGTTTTGCTTGGGGTGGATTGGATGAATTTCTTTTCTTAGAAAATTTCATGTCATTAATTCAAGACATATCCAAACAATGAGATAATTCTTCCAAATCATTCACCAATTTAATCCCTACACAATTCCAAGGCTAATCACCAATTCACTTTGAGGATCACTTTAATGAGCACTCAAAGGAAATAGATCGTACTAGCACTCAAAATGTGTCATCATTAAAGTTGGCAAAGATGAGAAAGAATGTAACTCATCAAATGGAAATCCTAAAATAACGAATAGATTTAAATATTAAGTAAATGAAATAACATTCAATCCCTGACCTTGCTACTCCCTTGGATCAACCCTTAAGAGGTTAACCCTCCATTGATGCTATTCTACCAATGGAAGCGGGATGTAGACTTATGGGGGCATAATTGAAGAAGAAGAAAATTATTAAAAGAACGAACACTCCACCGTTGTGTGATTGAAATCACAAGTGCGGGTGTGAATAAATTCACACCTAGATTCAACGATATAAACGTGTGAATAAAATAAAAAGAAAAAATAAAGAAGAAGAACAAATTTTATTAAGATTCTCAACGTGAAAGAAAAACTTACATGGGAAAAATTGACGATACGATTACAAAAGGAAAGCAGAAAATTACAATTAAAAGGAAAATATGGATTCAAAGAAAAATGTTAGATTCAAGGAAAAATGTTAGATGATTATTACCTTCACCACCAAATCCTTATATAGGCATATTAGGAGCCTTAGGTCCACCCCCAACATTAAATTCACCCCCCAACAATTAAGAGAGTCAAAAGGAGGGTGAAGAATCAAAAGGAAATTGACGTTTCGAAGTTGACCTGGAAAACTGTCCAGATTCGTCTTCCATTTTGACGTGTGAGTTTTACACTTCATATGGCCGAATCCGAAGGTGTCATAAACATAAAATATCTTCTTCCATGTATCTTCTAGAATCTCTCAAAATATCAGGAAATTTGGCTCAGCCGTTTGGAAGTTATGGTCGAAATGGTGGGACGGATTTCTCTGCATTAATGACAAGTCCACCATTTAAATGTTAACTTCATACCCCTTTATCATCATGAAAACATCAGAATTAGCTCCGGCCACAGTTGAATAAAATGATCCTAATATTTTTATCTTTCTCCTGTATAAATTTGAGCTTCATTGGGCTTGGTTTCTGGGCCCCACATTTGTTTGATGGGCCTTAGGCCCATTATGCTTTTTCTAGAAAGTTTCTGCCTTCAGGCGCAAATTTCTCCATCTTCCTTTGGTATTCATCCATCGGACCTAAAAGATAAAATGTTCCAAACAAAGTGATCAATCATATCCCAAAATTTCAAATTAAAATGATGAATATTGTAATTTCCACAAGCAAATTATTGATTGGGCCCAAATTGACATTTTAAGCATGAATTGCACAATGATGGGAAATGAAGTTCAATTTCTGAATTGGACTAAAATTGATGTTTATAAACTTTTAAACACATTAATATTAAGAACTTAACAATGAATATTATCCACTTTAAGTGACTAATCACACCCCCCAACTTGAGTTTTGCTAGTCCCGAGCAAAATAAATTACAAATATGAAATTGAAATCCCCTTTTCCAAAAACATTTTAAATACACATTGCTCACCCATAAGACCTCATACCAAAAAAATTATGGAACCCATAAAAATCATTTAAAACAAGCTAGGTCCATAAGCATATCCTAAGCCCAAGCCCATTCCTTTGTTCAAATTCATTGCCACATTTCACCCAATTCCAATTAAGCATGATAAAGTGTTGTGCATCATAAAAGATATGGGGCCCATTTTATTGTTCAAGGGGAAAAAAATGGAAGCGCTAGGTGGGAATCACATTAAACCTTAAGATGAGTATCCCTTTTTTTATTTATTTATTTTTTATTTTTTTAACCACAATAGATATGAAAAGACTAACTCTGGGCAAGACAACTATGGAGTCACGATCCCCAAGTGTCGGACGCCACACATATTGTCAATTTCATGCTCTACAATAGAGATATAAAGCCTAAATTTGGGCAAGACAACTATGGAGTCACGATCCCCAAGTGTCGGACGCCACGCATTTGGACAAAACATTGCTCTATGTGGTCTTTTTTTGTTTTTTTTTTGTTTTTTTTTTTTTTTTTTGTTTTTTTTTTTGGATACTCAAATTAAACTAAAAGTGACCCCAGAACCCTATGCTATAATGAAAGGGACCCAAGAACTCAAATTTACACCCACAATCCAAAAGATGTGCATTGTGGCATTTTTATTAAGAGGATGAAAAGGTAAACTTTGAAAAATCACATTGGACAACCGCACTTTCCAAAAACTATGCTCATGAACTTAAACTTGCATTAAAATCAGAATCAAGGCATGCAAAATTTATTTGATATCCAATTTTAGAGTTTTCAATGTGTCTTTATCATGTTTATGGTTAATGGAATTTTTCTTTTCATGCATGTTTTTATTCACAAAAAAAAATCATTTTTTTATCCCCCCCCAACTTAGAATAACACTGTCCCCAGTGTTTAAAGAAAAGAAAAGTTAGAAGGGGGTAAGAGAGGAGTTCAATGAAGAAATTTAAAATGAAAATCATGGAATGAAGTCACCTGGTGGTTGATGATGATAGCGCATTCCAATGTCTCCCTTCAATCCTGTGTTCGAGTCTCAACAGCTTTGATGGTGGTGAATGGATTTTCCTTATGGATTTCAACATGTCCTTTTTTTAACCTATAAAAAAAATAAAATAAAACAAAATAAACTGATGATACATTGTCTTGTTTATATTTTCTGGGTAAGGTATTACTCAGAGATCACACCACGTGACACGGATGAATATGGCGCTCCCCTTTCATACCCATCCTTACTCATAAAAGAAGAACAGGTCAACAGCTTATGGTAATTTATTATATGAAAAATAAAATGATTCAAAATAATTAGAAAACATGAAAACCATGGGTTGCCTCCCATGCAGCGCTTTTGTTTAACGTCGTTGGCTCGACTTGAACCCCCCAACTTATCCAATTCCAACTTTCAAAATTTTAATTAACCCATCTTTCTCTACTTCAATAATATTGAGATTGATTATTTGTCTGAAATATGTTTCATGTGAAATCCTTTGTTCTATAATGAGCGGTAAAATCCATGTAATATCAGAAATGGTTGATTGAATTGAATATCTAGTATTGCCTATGACATCAATAAACATTCCCAATTTTTTAGTTTCAAGAGGATAATAAATTGAAATTTCATGGTATTGGTTATCCTCATTCAAGAGTGGGGAAGAAGGGAGAAAATTTTTGGGTTCAGGTTGATAAAAATTTACAAAAGAAGAATGGAAATTTGAATCAAAAACAGTTTCTTCTCCATGAAATTTAGAAATAATTGGTTCCTTTTGAAATTTTGATTCCTCCCAAAAATTTTCCTTTTGAATGTCGGGAGTGGGTATAGACTCAATATTTGTTAACTCTCTCAATGGTTCAATGATTGGTGATTCTAAAAAATAATTTTTGGTGCAATATTCTGGACATTCAATCCTTGAAAAATAATTTCCCTCTTTTCAATTCATTAAATCAATTTCATCCTGATTTAAATACTCATCAACAATTCCTTCATGTTCTTTATCTTGAATTTCAACATTACCTGACCAGATCTCTTCATTATCCAACTCTGTATTCCAAGATTTTAAAGTGGGTTCTTTACTAAATTCACATGAGTTATGTGGGAAACAACATTCTTCTATATGTGATGTGGAAAGGTCATCCTGAGTGGGAATGGGTTCTTCATATGTCTCAATGTTTTGTATTTCTAATCTCAGTGATGAAACTTCTGAATTCATTTTAACCATTTTTTCACACAAATGTTCAAAAAAAAATTCAGAATTATGATTGATTGTTGTTTGTACATCATGGACTTCCTCATTATTTATCTTTTCAATCATTCTTGATAGGTATGGAAATTGATCTTTTAAACATTCAGCATCCCATTGATTGTTCATGTTATCGGGTGTGTGATAATCATTCATGTGTTGATTAAAAAAGGTTGGAGATTCCCAATGTGGATTTTCAAACTGATTAAATCTTGAGTTTGTGAAGGGATATTGTTGATGATACTCCATTGTAGTTTAATGAAATTTGGATTTGGATTTTTTTTTTGGAAAAACAGAAATGGGAAAAGAAAAGTGAAAAAGAGGTGAGAAAAGAGAAGTTAGGTGAGAATAGAAGGTGGGTGTCTAAGAAAACTTACTAGGGTCCCCGGCAACGGCGCCAAAATTTGGTTGCGCCCAAATTTACCCTACTGGTAAAAGCGGTCGTTGAAGTACAATTAGGGATCGAATCCACAGGGACCGAAGAAGTAACCTTGAGACGCTATGATTTATTGATGGATTGGCTATGAAGTGGCCAACTTTGAGGTAGATTTTAATTGAAGAACTAAAGATATTATTTAAATAAGATATAATAAAAAATGATGTGAACTAAACAATTATTGATGGTGGGTTGATCTTAGGGTTTTGCTTGGGGTGGATTGGATGAATTTCTTTTCTTAGAAAATTTCATGTCATTAATTCAAGACATATCCAAACAATGAGATAATTCTTCCAAATCATTCACCAATTTAATCCCTACACAATTCCAAGGCTAATCACCAATTCACTTTGAGGATCACTTTAATTAGCACTCAAAGGAAATAGATCGTACTAGCACTCAAAATGTGTCATCATTAAAGTTGGCAAAGATGAGAAAGAATGTAACTCATCAAATGGAAATCCTAAAATAACGAATAGATTTAAATATTAAGTAAATGAAATAACATTCAATCCCTGACCTTGCTACTCCCTTGGATCAACCCTTAAGAGGTTAACCCTCCATTGATGCTATTCTACCAATGGAAGCGGGATGTAGACTTATGGGGGCAGAATTGAAGAAGAAGAAAATTATTAAAAGAACGAACACTCCACCGTTGTGTGATTGAAATCACAAGTGCGGGTGTGAATAAATTCACACCTAGATTCAACGATATCAACGTGTGAATAAAATAAAAAGAAAAAATAAAGAAGAAGAACAAATTTTATTAAGATTCTCAACGTGAAAGAAAAACTTACATGGGAAAAATTGACGATACGATTACAAAAGGAAAGCAGAAAATTACAATTGAAAGGAAAATATGGATTCAAAGAAAAATGTTAGATTCAAGGAAAAATGTTAGATGATTATTACCTTCACCACCAAATCCTTATATAGGCATATTAGGAGCCTTAGGTCCACCCCCAACATTAAATTCACCCCCCAACAATTAAGAGAGTCAAAAGGAGGGTGAAGAATCAAAAAGAAATTGACGTTTCGAAGTTGACCCGGAAAACTGTCCAGATTCGTCCTCCATTTTGACGTGTGCGTTTTACACTTCATATGGCCGAATCCGAAGGTGTCATAAATATAAAATATCTTCTTCCATGTGTCTTCTAGAAGCTCTCAAAATATCAGGAAATTTGGCTCATCCGTTTGGAAGTTATGGTCGAAATGGTGGGACGGATTTCTCTGCATTAATGACAAGTCCACCATTTAAATGTTAACTTCATACCCCTTTATCATCATGAAAACATCAGAATTAGCTCCGGCCACAGTTGAATAAAATGATCCTAATATTTTTATCTTTCTCCTGTATAAATTTGAGCTTCATTGGGCTTGGTTTCTGGGCCCCACATTTGTTTGATGGGCCTTAGGCCCATTATGGTTTTTCTAGAAAGTTTCTGCCTTCAGGCGCAAAATTCTCCATCTTCTTTTGGTATTA
Organism: Viscum album; assembly: GCA_963277665.1. Taxonomy (NCBI): domain Eukaryota; kingdom Viridiplantae; phylum Streptophyta; class Magnoliopsida; order Santalales; family Viscaceae; genus Viscum; species Viscum album. The sequence goes on from OY728136.1 coordinate 1,481,244,084, forward strand.
ATCCATCGGACCTAAAAGATAAACTGTTCCAAACAAAGTGATCAATCATATCCCAAAATTTCAAATTAAAATGATGAATATTGTAATTTCCACAAGCAAATTATTGATTGGGCCCAAATTGACATTTTAAGCATGAATTGCACAATGATGGGAAATGAAGTTCAATTTCTGAATTGGACTAAAATTGATGTTTATAAACTTTTAAACACATTAATACTAAGAACTTAACAATGAATATTAGCCACTTTAAGTGACTAATCACACCCCCCAACTTGAGTTTTGCTAGTCCCGAGCAAAATAAATTACAAATATGAAATTGAAATCCCCTTTTCCAAAAAAATTTTAAATACACATTGCTCACCCATAAGACCTCATACCAAAAAAATTATGGAACACATCAAAATCATTTAAAACAAGCTAGGTCCATAAGCATATCCTAAGCCCAAGCCCATTCCTTTGTTCAAATTCATTGCCACATTTCACCCAATTCCAATTAAGCATGATAAAGTGTTGTGCATCATAAAAGATATGGGGCCCATTTTATTGTTCAAGGGGAAAAAAATGGAAGCGCTAGGTGGGAGTCACATTAAACCTTAAGATGAGTATCCCTTTTTTTATTTATTTATTTTTTATTTTTTTAACCACAATAGATATGAAAAGACTAACTCTGGGCAAGACAACTATGGAGTCACGATCCCCAAGTGTCGGACGCCACACATATTGTCAATTTCATGCTCTACAATAGAGATATAAAGCCTAAATCTGGGCAAGACAACTATGGAGTCACGATCCCCAAGTGTCGGACGCCATGCATTTGGAAAAAACATTGCTCTATGTGGTCTTTTTTTGTTTTTTTTTTTGTTTTTTTTTTGTTTTTTTTTTGTTTTTTTTTGGATACTCAAATTAAACTAAAAGTGACCCCAGAACCCTATGCTATAATGAAAGGGACCCAAGAACTCAAATTTACACCCACAATCCAAAAGATGTGCATTGTGGCATTTTTATTAAGAGGATGAAAATGTAAACTTTGAAAAATCACATTGGACAACCGCACTTTCCAAAAACTATGCTCATGAACTTAAACTTGCATTAAAATCAGAATCAAGGCATGCAAAATTTATTTGATATCCAATTTTAGAGTTTGCAATGTGTCTTTATCATGTTTATGGTTAATGGAATTTTTCTTTTCATGCATGTTTTTATTCACAAAAAAAAATCATTTTTTTATCCCCCCCCCACTTAGAATAACACTGTCCCCAGTGTTTAAAGAAAAGAAAAGTTAGAAGGGGGTAAGAGAGGAGTTCAATGAAGAAATTTAAAATGAAAATCATGGAATGAAGTCACCTGGTGGTTGATGATGATAGCGCATTCCAATGTCTCCCTTCAATCCTGTGTTCGAGTCTCAACAGCTTTGATGGTGGTGAATGGATTTTCCTTATGGATTTCAACATGTCCTTTTTTTTTAACCTATAAAAAAAATAAAATAAAACAAAATAAACTGATGATACATTGTCTTGTTTATATTTTCTGGGTAAGGTATTACTCAGAGATCACACCACGTGACACGGATGAATATGGCGCTCCCCTTTCATACCCATCCTTACTCATAAAAGAAGAACAGGTCAACAACTTATGGTAATTTATTATATGAAAAATAAAATGATTTAAAATAATTAGAAAACATGAAAACCATGGGTTTCCTCCCATGCAGCGCTTTTGTTTAACGTCGTTGGCTCGACTTGAACCCCCCAACTTATCCAATTCCAACTTTCAAAATTTTAATTAACCCATCTTTCTCTACTTCAATAATATTGAGATTGATTATTTGTCTGAAATATGTTTCATGTGAAATCCTTTGTTCTATAATGAGCGGTAAAATCCATGTAATATCAGAAATGGTTGATTGAATTGAATATCTAGTATTGCCTATGACATCAATAAACATTCCCAATTTTTTAGTTTCAAGAGGATAATAAATTGAAATTTCATGGTATTGGTTATCCTCATTCAAGAGTGGGGAAGAAGGGAGAAAATTTTTGGGTTCATGTTGATAAAAATTTACAAAAGAAGAATGGAAATTTGAATCAAAAACAGTTTCTTCTCCATGAAATTTAGAAATAATTGGTTCCTTTTGAAATTTTGATTCCTCACAAAAATTTTCCTTTTGAATGTCGGGAGTGGGTATAGACTCAATATTTGTTAACTCTCTCAATGGTTCAATGATTGGTGATTCTAAAAAATCATTTTTGGTGCAATATTCTGGACATTCAATCCTTGAAAAATAATTTCCCTCTTGTGAATTCATTAAATCAATTTCATCCTGATTTAAATACTCATCAACAATTCCTTCATGTTCTTTATCTTGAATTTCAACATTACCTGACCAGATCTCTTCATTATCCAACTCTGTATTCCAAGATTTTAAAGTGGGTTCTTTACTAAATTCACATGAGTTATGTGGGAAACAACATTCTTCTATATGTGATGTGGAAAGGTCATCCTGAGTGGGAATGGGTTCTTCATATGTCTCAATGTTTTGTATTTCTAATCTCAGTGATGAAACTTCTGAATTCATTTTAACCATTTTTTCACACAAATGTTCAAAAAAAAATTCAGAATTATGATTGATTGTTGTTTGTACATCATGGACTTCCTCATTATTTATCTTTTCAATCATTCTTGATAGGTATGGAAATTGATCTTTTAAACATTCAGCATCCCATTGATTGTTCATGTTATCGGGTGTGTGATAATCATTCATGTGTTGATTAAAAAAGGTTGGAGATTCCCAATGTGGATTTTCAAACTGATTAAATCTTGAGTTTGTGAAGGTATATTGTTGATGATACTCCATTGTAGTTTAATGAAATTTGGATTTGGATTTTTTTTTGGAAAAACAGAAATGGGAAAAGAAAAGTGAAAAAGAGGTGAGAAAAGAGAAGTTAGGTGAGAATAGAAGGTGGGTGTCTAAGAAAACTTACTAGGGTCCCCGGCAACGGCGCAAAAATTTGGTTGCGCCAAAATTTACCCTACTGGTAAAAGTGGTCATTGAAGTACAATTAGGGATCGAATCCACAGGGACCGAAGAAGTAACCTTGAGACGCTATGATTTATTGATGGATTGGCTATGAAGTGGCCAACTTTGAGGTAGATTTTAATTGAAGAACTAAAGATATAATTTAAATAATATATAATAAAAAATGATGTGAACTAAACAATTATTGATGGTGGGTTGATCTTAGGGTTTTGCTTGGGGTGGATTGGATGAATTTCTTTTCTTAGAAAATTTCATGTCATTAATTCAAGACATATCCAAACAATGAGATAATTCTTCCAAATCATTCACCAATTTAATCCCTACACAATTCCAAGGCTAATCACCAATTCACTTTGAGGATCACTTTAATGAGAACTCAAAGGAAATAGATCGTACTAGCACTCAAAATGTGTCATCATTAAAGTTGGCAAAGATGAGAAAGAATGTAACTCATCAAATGGAAATCCTAAAATAACGAATAGATTTAAATATTAAGTACATGAAATAACATTCAATCCCTGGCCTTGCTACTCCCTTGGATCAACCCTTAAGAGGTTAACCCTCCATTGATTCTATTCTACCAATGGAAGCGGGATGTAGACTTATGGGGGCAGAATTGAAGAAGAAGAAAATTATTAAAAGAACGAACACTCCACCGTTGTGTGATTGAAATCACAAGTGCGGGTGTGAATAAATTCACACCTAGATTCAACGATATCAACGTGTGAATAAAATAAAAAGAAAAAATAAAGAAGAAGAACAAATTTTATTAAGATTCTCAACGTGAAAGAAAAACTTACATGGGAAAAATTGACGATACGATTACAAAAGGAAAGCAGAAAATTACAATTGAAAGGAAAATATGGATTCAAAGAAAAATGTTAGATTCAAGGAAAAATGTTAGATGATTATTCCCTTCACCACCAAATCCTTATATAGGAATATTAGGAGCCTTAGTTCCACCCCCAACATTAAATTCACCCCCCAACAATTAAGAGAGTCAAAAGGAGGGTGAAGAATCAAAAGGAAATTGACGTTTCGAAGTTGACCCGGAAAACTGTCCAGATTCGTCATCCATTTTTACGTGTGAGTTTGACACTTCATATGGCCGAATCTGAAGGCGTCATAAACATAAAATATCTGCTTCCATGTGTCTTCTAGAAGCTCTCAAAATATCAGGAAATTTGGCTCAGCCGTTTGGAAGTTATGGTCGAAATGGTGGGACGGATTTCTCTGCATTAATGACAAGTCCACCATTTAAATGTTAACTTCATACCCCTTTATCATCATAAAAACCTCAGAATTAGCTCCGGCCACAGTTGAATAAAATGATCCTCATATTTTTATCTTTCTCCTGTATAAATTTGAGCTTCATTGGGCTTGGTTTCTGGGCCCCACATTTGTTTGATGGGCCTTAGGCCCATTATGCTTTTTCTAGAAAGTTTCTGTCTTCAGGCGCAAAATTCTCCATCTTCCTTTGGGATTCATCCATCGGACCTAAAAGATAAAATGTTCCAAACAAAGTGATAAATCATATCCCAAAATTTCAAATTAAAATGATGAATATTGTAATTTCCACAAGCAAATTATTGAGTGGGCCCAAATTGACATTTTAAGCATGAATTGCACAATGATGGGAAATGAAGTTCAATTTCTGAATTGGACTAAAATTGATGTTTATAAACTTTTAAACACATTAATATTAAGAACTTAACAATGAATATTAGCCACTTTAAGTGACTAATCAGTGTTCACCTCCCTGAGGTCCTGCATCTAATAGATGCTCAATTCAAACCTGGTGCCATGCACCTCAAGTAACCCGCATCCACGATGCCCTGATGCCCATGGCACCTCAAGTAACCTGCATCCTTGATGCTCCTGATGCCACGCATCTCAAATATATAAATAAAACATAAAATGCATTCGATATGATGCCAATCCCACTAACTAGAATCTAGTTAGTTCACAAGTATCCTGTGCAACCTGTGCACTCAACCAGACATGCCTCAAGAGGCCATGCCAAAATAAAGAAAAGAAACTCACATCCACACCTGTGGTGTACCTGCCACCGTCGTCGGATCTCCAGCCTGCTCAAACCCTGGCAGCTCCATAGCGTGAACCTGGCCTGAAGCACGACTGCCCGATGCCTAACCTCCCTGCGGTGCTACCCCAATCTCCGGCCACGGACCCCTCAACTGGGTCCTACTATCCCTGTCACGTCCTCCGCGTGCAACTGGACCTCGGCCACCCTCTCCTGGTACCGAACCTAAACCAACTCCTGATGCCATAGTCTGTCCTGGTCCTTGCCTGCCGACTATCTGAGAAGGCTGTAAAGACCCGTAAAATTCAAGGAAATTTTTTTCTTAATTTTCTTTAGAATTTTACAAGAGCGCGGTTTCAGACGGCACCTGATTCTGAGGCCCGGAGTGCCCGGAATTAATTTCCGAAGTTTGGCTCGGGTACGTTCAGTGAACGAACGAGCGGGAATTCCTAACTTTTGATCCGGTGCTCGGAATTGAAATCCGAGGGCATCGATGAACTCGCAGCGCCGATATTCGCTTAAAGAGACCTTTTCGGGAGTTGCGTTTGTTGCGAGTTGAAAGTTAGTTTTGGGGTTTTTCAGTTAAGTTAAATAAAATTGAGTAAGACAAATTTTATGTTAACTTATTAAAAACCTACCAAAGGAGGTTGGATGTGGGACCCACACCCACTTAACCTCCCTTGGGAGGATTAAGTGTGGTGGGGCCCACACGAACCCCTTTTTCTTTTCAAATTCTCTCAACATCCTTAACCCCCCTCTTTAATGGCTTAAGTTACTTATTTAATTTTGGGGAGTTAAACTCTTTTGAATTTCAAACATTTGAAATTCTTTTGAGTTATGTGTTAATAAAATAAGATGTAATCTTATTTGTTTTTGGGTTGTTTTGTTTATTCCCTTGAGAGCTTTTTGAGAGCTCCTCTTCATCTTCAAGCTCTGACGAAGAACGAAGAACGCTCAAACTCCGACGAAGAACGACGCCTCTCTTCTTCGTCCTCGGTGTCAACAAAAGGGAACGCCGCTTCCTCCTCGGACCTTCTTCGTCGGCAAACGAAGATCTGCCAACGTCGTGTCTCTTCGGGCATAACACATCGTCAACGGATTTGACGAACGACGACCGCGACGCCCGACCTCCGCGACACCGTCTTCCGCGGAACGTAGACGATTCTTCGAATCTTGAACCCGAGGTAGGGGTTGTTGGTTCTTTATTTCTTTATTCTTTTCCTTGAACGTGGATCTCGCATGTCTAACTTGATGCTTGATTGTTTCAGTTGCGTTATTAATTTAACGTGAGGGGGCCGGACCGCACGAACACGGCCGAACCCCCCTCCAACGTTCATGTTTATTCATGCGGGTGGAAGCAAGTAGCGTGGTGCCGTCGCACCACGAGGATGATCGTACAAATAATTTACGCGGCGCCGTCGCGCCACGCCGAGGGAAAATCTTCAAGAACGCGACGCCGTCGCGCCGCGTTGAAAAGAATCGAAGCACGGTGAAGGGGCGCGGTGCCGACGCACCGCGCCGGATGACGAACGCTGCGGCCGGTTCCGGGCCGCGGCGGGGCGAGAAGACCGCGGCCGGTTCCGGGCCGCGGCGGGACGAGAAGACCGCGGCCGGATCCGGGCCGCGGCGGGACGAGGAGACCGCGGCCGGTTCCGGGCCGCGGCGGAAGGGAAGACCGGCGGCCGGGCCGCCGGCGTCGGAAGCCGAAGAAGGGGACCGGAAATTCCGGTCCCGTTTGAGAAAACCGGCCGGCCAGCTGGCCGGCCGGATGTCTTAAAACCGGGGGAATTAATCCCCCGGCCATCCATTAAAACCCCCCTCTTAATGAGGGGGGGCGGTTCTTGAGGGAAGGGGGCAGCGCCCCCTTGGTTCGGCGCCAGCAGGCCCCCCACGTGAGGGGGGGGGGGGGGCGGTTTAAAGAAAAACCGGCGCGGCACTTAGGCCGCGCCACTTGAAGAACAGCGGGGGCTTAGCCCCTCGCGTGCGTCGCGGCCCGCCGCCGCCGCCACCGCGGCCCGCCGCCGCTGCCGCGGACCCCCCCGTTTCGAACCTGTTTTCGTTTTTGGCCCATAACTTGAGCCTCGGACCTCCGAATGACGAACCGTCTGCGGCAACGCGATCCTTGGATCGAGACGGTCGTTTCGGTATATCGCACTCAAGGTTTCGGATTACTTTGAGTTCGGCCGGGTTGGTTCGTTCACGAAACCAACCGGGCCTTCGGAGCCGAAACGCTCATATCTTGAGCCACGAACGTCCGATTGACGCGCCGTCAGTCGCGTTGCGTTCCTCTTAATGAGACGGATCTTTTGGCATACTCCGCCCGAGGTTTGGACGCAGGTGGAGTACGGTCGGGTTGGTTTTGCCTTAAAAACCAACCGGGCCCCGGAGACGAAAAAGCCAATAACTCACAGACCGGGCGTCCGATTGACGCGCCGTCTGTTTCGTTGACTCCCTCTTGATGAGACGGAACTTTTGACATACTCCGCCCGAGTTTTGGTTACAGTCGGAGTATGGCCGGGTTGGATTGTACTCGAAATCCAACCGGGCCCCTGGAACGGGAAAGCTAATATCTTTCAGACATGACGTCCGCTTGACGAACCGTCAGCGGCGTTGGTGGTTACGTTGAGTAACGGTCCCTTTGAGTTTACCCTATGGGAGTTCGGGGTACAGTTGAGATACGGCCGGGTTTGGTTCGCACTCGAAACCAACCGGGCCCCTGGGACGAAAAGGCTAATAACTCACAGACCGGGCGTCCGATCGACGTGTCGTCTGTTGCGTTGAGACCCCTGTGACGAAACGGACTTTTGAGATACTTCTATGCGGGACTTTGTGATACTTGGAGTATCGACCAGTAGCTCGTGGAGCGGACCCTCCCGGAGACGAGCGTGCAGAGTACGGAGACCGTGTAGCTGGCTGAGACCTGACGACTGCTTGACCGACTCGACTTGGAGTGAGTCGACTAGCCCAGTGGACGGAGCACTACCTTCTGAGGTGCAGACCCATGGCGGACGGAGCACTACCTGTGTGACAGTGCAGACCCGCGGTGCTCGTCCGGAGAGTACCTCAGCAGGCTACTAGGGGGTGTGCACTAAGGAGTTTGGGTGACATACCTCGGCGGGAAGCACTACTGTGTTTGGGTGGCTGGCCCGCAGTACTCGACAGGAGGAGTACTTCAGCAGTCTTAGGTTAGTGAGCAGTACCTCGGAGTCGTGACAGGACCACTGCACACTCCAGAGACGGAGCTCTTCAGCAGTTACGGTTTCGATAATGAAAATCCTGGTTTGAGCTGAGACTTTTGACCTTGTGTTTACTTCATGATTGAGATGGGTCACTTGCTAACTTTGGTATATGTATGGGCATATACCCGGGTAGTGGTTATCCGTCGTTTCACAATCCTTGTGTTTCCTCATGATTGAGATGTGTTACTTGATAACTTAGGTATATGTATGGGCATATACCTAAGTAGGGTCTATCTGTTGAGATCTTCTTGTGTTTATCCTTGTTGGTTTTAGTGAGACCATGAGGGTCTCGGGGTCCCTACTGAGTATCGTTATACTCACCCCTGCACGGGTTATGCCCGCACCTCGTTGTGTTGGTTGCAAACGACGGACAGTGCTGACAGAAGCCGAAGGTTCGAGGACTGGACGGTACCTGGAGGTGGACTATACGACGAGGCGGTACCCGGAGGTGGACCACTGGGCGGGACATACTCGGAGCGGATGGCGGGACCCGAGGAGCAGAGGAGCTATCTGTACCCACCCTTCAGGTGGGATTTCCAGTGGACATCTCAGCGTAGCAGCTTTACTTTTCAGTCGCTGTTTTCCCTTTTCGAGTTGTACTTTACAGTTGGGCTTGTATTTCCGGCCCCTTTTTACTTTTCAGCTCTTCTTTTTGTACTTAGTGTTTTACTTCCGCTTGCTTACTCTGTGGTGTTTGTTTACCTTACAAAGGCAATGCCTTCCCTTTTTCTGAGATTTACGCCTTGGTGCTAGTCGCCAGCCCCTGGCCTATGGAAGGCGGGCTTGGGGTAGTCACGGCACGGACCCCGAGGGCGGGTCGTGACAAATTGGTATCAGAGGTGGTCGGTTCTACCGCAGACTCTGATCTTTCTTTCTGTGAAGCAATAGTGTTAAGGGTACCGAGTGTGGCTTTCAGTTCAGGGAGTCCAGTGTTGGTGCGGGCGGCCGACGTATCCATACACCAGGACCCTGACAACTGATTTCCGACTTTGTGCACGAAAACACTGATTGCGTGTGTGTTTTCAAAGGTTTTTCCCCTTAAAACAGCTCAAACCAGGTCAGCTCACCAGGTATAATCGTTTGATCGTGTTACGTTATTTCTTTCAGGATGTCTTTTCTCAGACGACCAGCTAGAGCCCGGAGGGATGAGCGTGCTGACAGTCTGTCGAGCGACGAGGCTTCGGTACAGGGCCCTCTTGCAGTTGAGGCACCAGCGGAGGCACCAGCGGTACTACCATACGTTGGGCCACCGATGCCACCAGCCCCAGCAGTAGGCGATGCACGACGCTTGAGCGCGCTGCACGAGTTCCAGCGCCAGAGGCCACCCAGGTTCCGGGGAGAGACGGACCCGCAGGCGGCTGAGGTTTGGCTGGAGGCTGTGGTGAGAGTCTTCAGGCTAGTGGGGACGCCGGCAGACTTCATGGTGATCTTTGCTACCAGCCTCCTTCAGGCAGCAGCAGGTAGGTGGTGGAGCCACTTGTTTCAGTTTTGCGATGAGATGAACTTCGCATGGGAAGACTTCGAGACCTTCTTCAGGGTGGAGTTTGTGCCAGTATCTCTACACCCCGAGCGTGTACAGGAGATTCTGCCTTTGCCGCGTGTTTTTCGATCAGAAGCCGAGTCATCTGTGGGAAGTAGACAGATGATGCAGAGGTCCAGGAGGACCAGACCAGCAGTTGGGCGATCTCGGGTTTTAGGACCGGTGGTGCGGGGCACCCGAGGTGGGGTCAGAGCCAGGCGTGCCAGAAACGGACAATGTTACTCCTGTGGCGGAAAGGGTTACCTGGCACGTGACTGTCCGACTCCTCGATCCGCAGGCTTGGAGGGAGCCACCGAGGTTGAGGCAGCGACAAATGCTGGAGCTCTGGGAGCAGGTGGACAGGGGAGGAACTAGTGGATACGTCTTTTGTACTTCTAGTTCCATGTTGATGTTGCTTTTGTGTAGCGTCTTGTAATATGAGCTGCAATAATAAAAGACGCATACCTTTGTGATGTTTTCTTTCCTGTCCTCTTTTGTGATGTTACTAAGAGGTTCCATTTGACTGTTGACTTGACCCTCACTTGTGAGACATCTACTGGAGGAGATCCAGTTACCACACACTGATGCCGACAGTGTGACTCAACCCTTGGAGGCGAGAGTAACGGTTGGATCTCTTAGTAGTAGCGTCGATGCCTTACGACGTCATCCTTGGTATGGATTAGTATCATCCATGTTAGGATTGACTGTTTTAGGCAAAGAATGTGGTTCATCCAGGGGATGAGACCAGGTTTCTCTTATCGGCAAAGAAGAAATCTTGCAGCTCTTGTGGAACCAGAGAAGGTCCAGGTCATCCAGGAGCGGATGAGGACAGCTCAGAGCCGGCAGAAGTCATATGCTGACAGGAGGCGGAGGCCACTGGAGTTCGAGGATGGCGACCACGTCTTCTTGCGGGTCTCACCTCGACGTGGTATTCGGAGATTTGGCCGAGGCGACAAGTTATCTCCGCGCTTCATCGGACCCTTCCAGGTCCTCAGCAGAGTTGGTGAGGTGGCTTATCGCCTGGCTCTACCACCTCAGTTGCACCGGGTGCACGACGTCTTCCACGTATCTCAGCTGAGGAGATACGTGCACGACCCGACGCACATCCTTGATCATGGGGAGCTTGACGTTGACGTTGGGGCGACTTTTATGGAGGTCCCGGTGGAGATAGAGGATCGACAGGAGCGGGTCCTACTTGGGCGATCGATTCCTCTTGTGCGCAACAGATGGCGGCACGGGAATCTCCAGGAGAGCACATGGGAGTGGGAGGCTCAGATGCGTGCTCAGTACCCTTTTTTGTTTCCCTAGTTTTTGTTGTATCTTTACGGGGACGTAAAGCCCTGAGGTGGGAGTAATGTAAAGACCCGTAAAATTCAAGGAAATTTTTTTCTTAATTTTCTTTAGAATTTTACAAGAGCGCGGTTTCAGACGGCACCTGATTCTGAGGCCCGGAGTGCCCGGATTTAATTTCCGAAGTTTGGCTCGGGTACGTTCAGTGAACGAACGAGCGGGAATTCCTAACTTTTGATCCGGTGCTCGGAATTGAAATCCGAGGGCACCGATGAACTCGCAGCGCCGATATTCGCTTAAAGAGACCTTTTCGGGAGTTGCGTTTGTTGCGAGTTGAAAGTTAGTTTTGGGGTTTTTCAGTTAAGTTAAATAAAATTGAGTAAGACAAATTTTATGTTAACTTATTAAAAACCTACCAAAGGAGGTTGGAAGTGGGACCCACACCCACTTAACCTCCCTTGGGAGGATTAAGTGTGGTGGGGCCCACACAAACCCCTTTTTCTTTTCAAATTCTCTCAACATCCTTAACCCCCCTCTTTAATGGCTTAAGTTACTTATTTAATTTTGGGGAGTTAAACTCTTTTGAATTTCAAACATTTGAAATTCTTTTGAGTTATGTGTTAATAAAATAAGATGTAATCTTATTTGTTTTTGGGTTGTTTTGTTTATTCCCTTGAGAGCTTTTTGAGAGCTCCTCTTCATCTTCAAGCTCTGACGAAGAATGAAGAACGCTCAAACTCCGACGAAGAACGACGCCTCTCTTCTTCGTCCTCGGTGTCAACAAAAGGGAACGCCGCTTCCTCCTCGGACCTTCTTCGTCGGCAAACGAAGATCCGCCAACGTCGTGTCTCTTCGGGCATAACACTTCGTCAACGGATTTGACGAACGACGACTGCGACGCCCGACCTCCGCGACACCGTCTTCCGCGGAACGTAGACGATTCTTCGAATCTTGAACCCGAGGTAGGGGTTGTTGGTTCTTTATTTCTTTATTCTTTTCCTTGAACGTGGATCTCGCATGTCTAACTTGATGCTTGATTGTTTAAGTTGCGTTATTAATTTAACGTGAGGGGGCCGGACCGCACGAACACGGCCGAACCCCCCTCCAACGTTCATGTTTATTCATGCGGGTGGAAGCAAGTAGCGTGGTGCCGTCGCACCACGCGGATGATCGTACAAATAATTTACGCGGCGCCGTCGCGCCACGCCGAGGGAAAATCTTCAAGAACGCGACGTCGTCGCACCGCGTTGAAAAGAATCGAAGCACGGTGAAGGGGCGCGGTGCCGACGCACCGCGCCGGATGACGAACGTCGCGGCCGGTTCCGGGCCGCGGCGGGACGAGAAGACCGCGGCCGGTTCCGGGCCGCGGCGGGACGAGAAGACCGCGGCCGGATCCGGGCCGCGGCGGGACGAGGAGACCTCGGCCGGTTCCGGGCCGCGGCGGAAGGGAAGACCGGCGGCCGGGCCGCCGGCGTCGGAAGCCGAAGAAGGGGACCGGAAATTCCGGTCCCGTTTGAGAAAACCGGCCGGCCAGCTGGCCGGCCGGATGTCTTAAAAACCGGGGGAATTAATCCCCCGGCCATCCATTAAAACCCCCCTCTTAATGAGGGGGGGCGGTTCTTGAGGGAAGGGGGCAGCGCCCCCTTGGTTCGGCGCCAGCAGGCCCCCCACGTGAGGGGGGGGGGGGGGGGGGGCGGTTTAAAGAAAAACCGGCGCGGCACTTAGGCCGCGCCACTTGAAGAACAGCGGGGGCTTAGCCCCCCGCGTGCGCCGCGGCCCGCCGCCGCCGCCACCGCGGCCCGCCGCCGCCGCCGCCACCGCGCCGCCCCGGGGGGGGGGGGGGGGTCGGGCCGGGTCGGCCCGGACCCGGACCCCCCCGTTTCGAACCTGTTTTGGTTTTTGGCCCATAACTTGAGCCTCGGACCTCCGAATGACGAACCGTCTGCGGCAACGCGATCCTTGGATCGAGACGGTCGTTTCGGTATATCGCACTCAAGGTTTCGGATTACTTTGAGTTCGGCCGGGTTGGTTCGTTCACGAAACCAACCGGGCCTTCGGAGCGGAAACGCTCATATCTTGAGCCACGAACGTCCGATTGACGCGCTGTCAGTCGCGTTGCGTTCCTCTTAATGAGACGGATCTTTTGGCATACTCCGCCCGAGGTTTGGACGCAGGTGGAGTACGGTCGGGTTGGTTTTGCCTTAAAAACCAACCGGGCCCCGGAGACGAAAAAGCCAATAACTCACAGACCGGGCGTCCGATTGACGCGCCGTCTGTTTCGTTGACTCCCTCTTGATGAGACGGAACTTTTGACATACTCCGCCCGAGTTTTGGTTACAGTCGGAGTATGGCCGGGTTGGATTGTACTCGAAATCCAACCGGGCCCCTGGAACGGGAAAGCTAATATCTTTCAGACAGGACGTCCGCTTGACGAACCGTCAGCGGCGTTGGTGGTTACGTTGAGTAACGGTCCCTTTGAGTTTACCCTATGGGAGTTCGGGGTACAGTTGAGATACGGCCGGGTTTGGTTCGCACTCGAAACCAACCGGGCCCCTGGGACGAAAAGGCTAATAACTCACAGACCGGGCGTCCGATCGACGTGCCGTCTGTTGCGTTGAGACCCCTGTGACGAAACGGACTTTTGAGATACTTCTATGCGGGACTTTGTGATACTTGGAGTATCGACCAGTAGCTCGTGGAGCGGACCCTCCCGGAGACGAGCGTGCAGAGTACGGAGACCGTGTAGCTGGCTGAGACCTGACGACTGCTTGACCGACTCGACTTGGAGTGAGTCGACTAGCCCAGTGGACGGAGCACTACCTTCTGAGGTGCAGACCCATGGCGGACGGAGCACTACCTGTGTGACAGTGCAGACCCGCGGTGCTCGTCCGGAGAGTACCTCAGCAGGCTACTAGGGGGTGTGCACTACGGAGTTTGGGTGACATACCTCGGCGGGAAGCACTACTGTGTTTGGGTGGCTGGCCCGCAGTACTCGACAGGAGGAGTACTTCAGCAGTCTTAGGTTAGTGAGCAGTACCTCGGAGTCGTGACAGGACCACTGCACACTCCAGAGACGGAGCTCTTCAGCAGTTACGGTTTCGATAATGAAAATCCTGGTTTGAGCTGAGACTTTTGACCTTGTGTTTACTTCATGATTGAGATGGGTCACTTGCTAACTTTGGTATATGTATGGGCATATACCCGGGTAGTGGTTATCCGTCGTTTCACAATCCTTGTGTTTCCTCATGATTGAGATGGGTTACTTGATAACTTAGGTATATGTATGGGCATATACCTAAGTAGGGTTTATCTGTTGAGATCTTCTTGTGTTTATCCTTGTTGGATTTAGTGAGACCTTGAGGGTCTCGGGGTCCCTACTGAGTATCGTTATACTCACCCCTGCACGGGCTATGCCCGCACCTCGTTGTGTTGGTTGCAGACGACGGACAGTGCTGACAGAAGCCGAAGGTTCGAGGACTGGACGGTACCTGGAGGTGGACTATACGACGAGGCGGTACCCGGAGGTGGACCACTAGGCGGGACATACTCGGAGCGGATGGCGGGACCCGAGGAGCAGAGGAGCTATCTGTACCCACCCTTCAGGTGGGATTTCCAGTGGACATCTCAGCGTAGCAGCTTTACTTTTCAGTCGCTGTTTTCCCTTTTCGAGTTGTACTTTACAGTTGGTCTTGTATTTCCGGCCCCTTTTTACTTTTCAGCTCTTCTTTTTGTACTTAGTGTTTTACTTCCGCTTGCTTACTCTGTGGTGTTTGTTTACCTTACAAAGGCAATGCCTTCCCTTTTTCTGGGATTTACGCCTTGGTGCTAGTCGCCAGCCCCTGGCCTATGGAAGGCGGGCTTGGGGTAGTCACGGCACGGACCCCGAGGGCGGGTCGTGACAAAGGCTTCCTGCAAAACCTCTCCAGATGCCTGACCTGTCCAAAGGCCCGACACTCCTTCGGGGGCCTATCACACGGAGCCCGAACATGTCCCGACCATCCGCACTAAAAGCAAACCACCGCTGAACTGCCACGAGGTGGTCTAGCTAAGTCATTGTCCTACCCGCCCTGCTGGAACTCATCTCTCCCTCGCTTCCTTCTGTCCGAACCGTCACCTGAAGTTGTCACCCTGCAAAAACGAGATTTTTCTCTCTCATTTCCCTTGGCTATGAGCGCCTGGTTCACCGCCTCGGAGAAGGTACCCAGCCTGAAGATGTTCACCTGGACCTGAATGGCATGTCATAAGCCATCCTCGAAGCGCCTCACCCTAGTTGCATCATCTCTCACCATACCAGGTGCAAAACGGGACAACTCTGTGAATGTAGCTGCGTAATCCATGACAGACATGTCTCCCTGCTGAATACTCAAGAACTCCCGAGCTCTCTCTGCCCTCAGCATCTCTGGATAAAAGTACTCGAAGAACCTGTCCTTGAAGTCCTTCCACGCTAGTCCCTCGTGCCTACGAGCCTGTACCTGCACATCCCACCAACGTTTTTCTGGTCCTCTCAGCATGTACGTTGCCAGTTTGACCCTCCACCCGGGAGGCGCCTCGAGCTGCTCGAAGATCATGTGCATACTCTCTATCCAGTTCTCTGCCGCCTGTGGGCCACCCTCACCCTAAAAAAGCGTCGGGTGCTGTGACTGGAACTCCCATGTCAGATACGCCATGGAAGGCTTCGTACCCTGTGCGCCTCTATTAATCCCCTGCAAGACGCATACTAGGCTAGCTCGGAGCTTCTCGTCAAGCCACGGTCTGAATGCTGCCAAACCCGGCTGTTGCCCTGCCTGCACTGGATCCTGAACTTGATCCTGTTTCTGAGCCTGTACCTGTGGTTCATGATCTGCCTGCACCAGATTCTGAACCTGATCCTATGGTACCATATCCTCTCCTGCCTGTCGCTCCATCGTGTCATGAAGAAGTAACCCGCTGAATACCATAAATGGTCAGACAGCCCATATAAATCTATATAACAATATATTCTACGTAGATAAGGAAATCAGTAAAAGGAAGTGCATAACAACTACCATTTCTCCCCCTCACCGCAACCCATGCCCCACGGCATCCCGGCCTCATGGCCTCCTTAACCACCCTCAATAGAGCCAAGTATCAAAGTACCTCGGGCCATGCCTGTCCTGACAACCAACATTGTCTCAATCCCGACGACCGGGTCGTGCAATCCTGATAGTTACACTGCCTCAACCATAGTACATGTCTGCTCTCATAAGAGCCATACCCAAATATCCTGTAACATGCAATTCTACAAAAATACAAAGCACGGAATATACATTTCCATAAACAACCAATTCTATTAGGAGTTTTACCTATCCACATTTCAGAGCATACATAGCATGGCAATTGATTTTTTTCACATGGTGTTATCACTTCACAAAGCATACGTGCAGTTATGAAATTGAAATACCCTAAAATGTGCCTATCAAAAGCCAAGCAAGCAACCCTTGACATGTCGGCCAAGGTCTACATATCATAATAAATAACATCGCACAACAAGTAAGCCACCGAGGTGGAAATCATATCAACTGTAATCTGAGAAAAAAGCAAACAGCAATCCCCACCCCCGGCAACTCAATCCATCCCTCGTACATGGGGCTGCAGGCACCCAAGCACAAGTTCAAAAATCCAGTTCCAACAACAACCTACCTCCAGTCTACCATATCCCAAATAGTAAAACCAGAATAAAATGAAAAGAGAAGTCTAAAACTCATTAGTAGCCAGCAAGGCAATGCTACTAAATCCTTGTCATGAAGACTCCTCTGATACCACTTTGTAACGACTCGGACCCGTCCAGCCACCCGAACAGTGCCGAACGGGTCGGGTGTCACTACCTTAGGCGCACCTCCCCTGAACGCCAAAGCCTTCCGACTAGCAGCGAGGGTCTGATAGGTATAGTGGGGAGGCTATACCCTACCGGAGGAATAAAATGGTACAGGTCCGAGTAGAATACTAAATATGCAGCGGAAATAAATGACTCAGCAGACTCGAACCAGACCCACATAGCGGAAGCACATTCAATAATAATAAACAACAGAAGCAATATAAAAACAACAGCAGCGGAAAGTAAATAGAACGTCATGTCATCAATCAAATACAATAACTGCTAAAACAACCAAGCATGCATCCAAGCAAGTCATACAAACCAATACATATATAATGGCGCCAATGGCTAACCAGTAGTAGCTACAATATAAAGTAAACATGCTGAGGCAAGAAAAGAATACGAAACAAGTAACTCCAGTACGGCATGACCTCAAGGTCCATGCCAGTCTCCAAGTCAATCAGCACTAAAGTCCAGCTCCTGAGGCTGACCCTTTACCTGCACGCAATTTCATAAAGTCTACACGGATCCCGAAGGGCCCGTGTAGGGTGTGAGACAAGTCTCAGTAGGATACCACCCAGAGGTGCATACCTAATACAAGTTTTTAGGCAGACATTCTAATATAAGAAAACAGTAAACAGTGCAATTCCCAAAATTAAACAAAGACTTCACTGGTGCTCAGCAGCCACCAAGAAGTGTCACCTGCTTCGGCCAACACCGGAAATTCTGATCTGCAGCCCGACACCTCGTGCCACCTGACACCATGTGTCTCAAGTACCGACGTCCCGAAGGCACGCCCAATCGTCGAAACCCATCTCGAAAGCTCATCCTTCCCATGGCACAACATCCGAAGTAACAGTGATACCTGTCCTCAAAAGATAACCGGAGGGACAGCGATTTCTTCCCTCAAATCACGGCGAGCCTCTGCCCCCAACCTGACCGCCTCAAAGTTGTCTCCCGAAGTCTCCTCACCTTCCACGTGGCTTCCTATGGCAAGCACCCCCAAACCAAATATACCTAACCACATCTACCGGGGGTCTCTACCCAACGAGTGGTCGTACCACCTCATCTCAGAGTCTATCTGTGTGCACACTACTCAAAATTACCTGGTGAACGGTAATCACCTCAGTATGTCCCAAGCCACAACACCTCTGACACCTCGTGTCCCTGCGAACCCGTCGCTCGAGTCAGATGGCCTTTCCATCCAAGTAACCCGGGCCAAAGCCCAACCTGACAGTCCAACTGCCTCAACCGATGTCCATGACGCCCAATCCCGTGGTAGCAACCACCCAAAGTATCCAGAGCCAAAGCCCCAACCTGTGATCCCCATCACTCAACAATATATTCGGGCCATGCCCAACACAACAAGCAGTTCAACACAGGCAATATCACACATTGCATATTCATACTTTGAAGCATCACTTTAAACAGGAAATTACTAAACAGTAAAATTGCACTAACATGTGCTATCTCATACTGGCACCTAACTCATTCCCGATTTAACAATTAAACTAAACAGTTAAACTCAAGACAATAAATAAGCAGTAAAAACACAGTAGTTTAAACAATGGTCCAATACACATGCATTTCGGCACCCCCGTCCGGATTGCCCCAAACGAGCAACGACCTCTAACCCGGTCTCGCTCAATCGCAACAGGGTTAGGGAATACCCAGAGGCATTCCATATTGCAGATAATTAAATAAAAACAAATAAATAGGGTCTCGCTCAACACCCGACGTCGCGCCCGAAGGCCACAACCCCAAATTGTCTACAAAAACACGAAAGAAGGTATGAACCACCTACCTCGCACTCGTACGATGACACTCCTTTGATTTCAGCCTCTGAATCGGACTGAATCGCGGTAGTTCTGTGTTTCCGTCAAATCTGGCAATTCTGTTCGGATGGAATCTGCGGAGGAACAGGTGAGGAATCAAGGACGAAGGAGGGTGCGCGGGGTTAGCCTTTCCGATGCGGTCCCGCTGCCACTGACGGATCGAAGAACGGAGGTCGTATGGAGATTCTGGAAGGGTTTGAGTTCTTGGAGGTTTTTCAGACGAAGGGTTCGTCCAAAAGGGAAGAAGAAGAGAATTCTGGGAATGAGACGCGACGACGCTCCGATCGATAAAATAAAAAAAAGTACACGCCGTGTATTTCAAAAGTACACGCCGTGTAGATGTTTTTCCGTACTCCGACTTAAGTTGAGTCCATCACACGGCTTGGACTGGGTACACGGTCAGTACATAGCTAGGGTCTCGACTGCTACACGGGGAAAGGGTACACGGCATGTCAAGGAAGGCTACACGCCGTGTAGATGGAAATTTACACCTGGGCACCACACGACATGTACTTGGCCTCGCACAGGTAAGGGATACACGACGTGTCCATAAATACACGTCGTGTAGTGGGAAAGTTCTACACGGTCTTCACATGGCATGTACTCACCGAGCACACGACCGGTCACTCGGGTAACTCATACACGGTGTGTACTTAAAGTACACGGCGTGTAGTCTTGAAATTTCCGGAAACTGCCCAGATTTTCCAAACTTCTCAAAAACCAGTCAAAAGTTTAAACAGGGCTGGGTTTTGACCCATTTCTAAAAACTCAGGTTCTTACAAGCTCTAGAAGCTCTGCTGGTTCCATTCTATAAGGCGTAATGGAAACAGATTTTGCTCTAGGTACTAACACAATCATGAACTCAACATCTGTCTTGGTTGGAAATCCTAAGAAATACTTAGGAAACACATCATGAAAATGATTATCTACAGAAGGAAAGACATCATTCTCTCCTTCTCGGTCATCAAGCACTAGACATGTTTCTTAGGCTACGAACTCACCTTGTCGCTGATGAACTAGCCCAGCACATCCTGTCTAGATATCTCAATCCCCATAATGAACAGAAGTTTCACTATCAAGGGACATGAATGTTACCCTTCAGTGGTAATAGTCGATATGGGCTCGATAAAACACCAAGCAATCCATCCACCAAATTAGGTCAAAACCAGACATCTCGAGCATAAACAAGTCCCAAAAGAAGAGGTACCCACCAACCTTTAGAGAACACCCCTTACATTACTGACCATTTTCGGCTCGTACTCTCAATGGTGTGGAAATCTACATAACCCCAAACACATGTTTCACCACTAGACCCAACGAATTTACAAAATGAGTAGATATAAAAGAATGTGAGGCCCCTATATCAAATAAATAACTAGAAAGCATGGAAGAGATAAGAATTGTACCTCAAATAGTCGATGGACTATCCTCGCCACCTCCAGGTGCATGCTAAACTGCATGAAGCTAACCTGTCCCTCTACATTGGGCTCCAGTCTAAGTTCTTGGTGTTGAAATACCCTACTAATATGGATGCTCTTTTCCTGAAGTACCATATCCCCACCCTGACCAGTATGTCTAGTGGAACTCGAACTACCTGACTGATACAGAGTAGTTGACCCCCTATCAGTGATTTGTACTGTCCTAGATCCTCCACCACTTCCTTTTTTCTAAGGGTTATTTTAGAACCTCTTTATATAAATCATCCTACCGCATGCTCTACATTCTACTAGTGGTCATATACACTATCCTTGTATTTTTCCTGGCCTTCCATACTGATACCAGATGACTGAGCTACCTCCCTTGGAGACAGTTCCTCTTCCCTGACTACTACGTCTACCGCTAATCTGGTGGAAACTCTCACAATCGTGTTTCCTACTACCAGAACATGTACCACAAGATCACCCAAATTAAATGATTTTCCCACCACCAGAAGCTTCATTCAAGTTTCCTTCTGAAATGAGATCATGATCCACCACCTCAGTAAACCTATTCAAATGAAATATATTCACATATGACTTGATCTCACATATAATTCAATCCTAAAAGAGCCTATCCATAATCGTCTCATCTCCCACCAACATCGGAGCAAAATACTGCAGATCAATGAAGCGGCCAACATAATCCATCATTGTCCTACTTCCCTGAGTCAAGCACATAAACTCTTCAGCCTTCCTCAGCCCGAGGGTCTCAAGGTAATAGTGTTCCAAGAAATTTTCCTAGAAACCCTTCCATTCCATGCCCTCCATATGCTCATCCTGGGCTCATATATCCCACCATATCTTTGCTTGTCCTTGCAACATATAAGTCACCAACTTAACCCTCTTTTCGAGTGGGGTTTCCAAGTGATCCAGAATTTTCTAGATGGACTCAATCCAAAACTCTACTGCCTTAGGTCCACCCTCTCCAGAAACATTGGAGGGTGCTACAGCTAGAACTATCTTGTCAAATCGAACATACTCAACACAGCCTTCCTTGGGTCTCACTCCATAAAATGCATAAAAAAGATAAAGTTCTCATGGAAATGATCCTCCCCCTGTTAACCAGAATCATTAGGGGTTCTTTCCCCTCTACTGGAGGAGCATTCTTGGAAATTTCCTTTTGCCTCCCAATCGGTAGACGTTGTCATGGTGGTATCTCTTTACAATGCCAAACACATGTATCAAAATACATAACATAGTAATTCCACAATTTCAAAAAATAAAGTTAACACCCCATAAAACATATCACCCTACATACACTGTCCAAATAAATATAACCAATAATCAATCACTACTCTTAACCACTCCAAATAGGACCATTTTAAACAAGGGGTAAACAACTCCCAAATTTTCACTTTATATTAAATAACGATTTAACAATCCCACAACCGTCATTCAATTTTTTTTACAATTATAACATTTTTATTAGGTACGTTTTCTTTTAAATTCCAATAGGATCAATATGAATTTTCAATTCCCATAGCTGACCATAACCCATTTTCCCATTTGTGCCTAGCATGATGCATGTCACATGTATCCCTAAGTGCTTAGAATGGTAGATGCATATATGACCTCATGTCGCGTCGGGCCACAAATGAAATATCTAAAATTAATAACATCACACTACAAGTACATCGCTCAAGGTGAAATAACATCCAACTGTAAAAAAAACATCAAGAACATCAATCCCACCATGGGTACTTGGGTTCCCCTTACATTGGTTACCTACACTCATGCATGACCTCATTGCTCAAGCCCGACACGTCCTAGTTTCATGTCTACCTTACCCAAATAAAATAAGTAATAGAAAACGAACTCATCTAATACCACTTAGAAATGTCCTGACCTGGAAGCCACTAACTGGTGCCCCGAGCTGGTTCGTTACATGACCTCAGGTACGCCTAAGGTCATGTAACGAACCGGCTCTGGGCACCGGTTAGTGGCTTTTGGTTTGGGACGTTACATACACGTACACATATATAAATACTCATACACATACATATACACACGTACATACAGATAGAAATGCATATGTACACATACATACACGAACACATATATGTGTATACATACACATACACATACACATATACACATACATATACACATACACATACACATACACATACACATGCATATACAAATATATACACATACATAAAATTACATATATGTGCATGCACATACATAAACATACATATGCATGCATACACGTACTACATAAACATACATATACATACACATACACACATATATACGCATAGACATACATTTACACATACATACACATACACATATATACATACATATACACATACACACACATACGCATAGACATACATATGTACACATACATGAACATACACATACACATGTATACAAATACATACACATGCACATATGCACATACACATACACATGTACATAAGTATGCATACACATACACATACATACAATTACATACACATGCATGGACGTACATACACATACTACATAAACATACATACAGATACACATACACATATACATACATACGCATAGGCATACATGTACACATACATACACATACATATACACAAACACGTACACATACACATACACATACACGTACACATACACGTACACATACACATACACATACACATACACATACACATACACATGCACATACACATACACATACACATACAAATACACATACAAATACACATACACATACACATACACACACAGATACATACACGTATACACATACATATTCACATACACATACACATACACATACACATACACATAAACATACACATACACATACACATAAACATATGCATACACAAACACAAACACATATGCATATTCATAGACATACATATGTATATATATGTGCACATACACATACACATATATACATACACATACACATACACACACATACACATGCACAAACATATGCATACATGCATATACACACACATACACGAACACATATTTATACACATACACATATATACTATTATATATATGTGCATGCACATACACACAAATAATATATAAACATACACATGCCACATACATATACAAACACATATAAATATGTCATATACATACATACACATACATATACATACACGTACACGTACACGTACATACACATGCATGTATATCCACACACACATGTCCATATGCATATAAAAATGCACACATACATACATACACATACACACATAAACATACACTTACACAAACCACACACACACACACAACATAACACATGAATACTCATGCAACACATACATACATTAACATACAAACATACACATACATCCACAGAGATACACATGCATACATATACATACAAATACATATTCTTATATTTGAAATTATTTACTATGAATATAAATATATAAATTCAAATATGAACCACATATTTAAATAAATATATTCATTTATATATTTATATAATTTTTAGATAAAATATTAATATATCATATTTATATTAATTATATATAAATTTTATAATTAATTTATATAAATATAATATTAAAAAATACTAAATAATATAAATTTGATAATTTTTTATATATAAATTCATGAAAATAAAATTGACAATAATTTTTTATTTGAATTTATATAAATAATATTTATATAGTATATTTACATATATGTATATTTATTATAATATGGTGTCAAAATATACTTATTGTAATATAAATATTATTTAAAAATATATACATATGTATATATAAATTAAATTATTCATTGTCCATTTTGTCACTATTTTTTCATGCAGATAAAGTGTCGTCATTATTAGCGCTAAAAATTTGTTGGCAAAGAATACCCTTTTCTCAATGCTTTTTTCAACACTAATAAAAGAGACATTTATCAGTACTTTTATCAAATGCTGATAAAAGTCTCACGTTATTCATCATTTTTTGTTTAGTAATGATAAAATTTAGCATTGAATATTGAGTGATCTATAATAGTTTCATTCATTTATATAAATATTGATAGAAAATTTGGACTAAACATTGATAGATCCTTTTGAACAATTAGTATAAATGTTTTGTGAACATTTAAACATGAAAATATTGGGAGGAAATTTTAAATAAACAAACATAATATTAGTTAATTTAAATTTTAACTATAGAACATACATTTGTTTTTTGTTTTTTTATTTAATTGAATATTTTTTAGTATATATACAAAATAATATTTATATTTAAATTTAATTCATTCCAGGTATATTTTATTCACTGTTGTAAATTATGCTTGGAGGATAATCCATAATAAAAATAAATAGGTTGTTGATTAGTATTTAAATACCTCCAACCAATATACTTTGAGGAAATCATATGGGAATTACGAGAATGACAAATACTTCACCCTTTATTTTAATTAAATATGTAATATTTCTAGACCTGAAAAGTAACCCTTTGTATAAATTCCGAGCCATAGAGGGCATTATTGGAATATCAATTTGATAATTTAATAATAATTATAATGACCCATACTTTACATACATTGTTATTACTTCAGAATTAAAGCACACCTATTACAACATATAACAAAACTAGGAAAGGACCGTATAGGTATAGTGTCTTTAGAAACTGGGAAACATAAACAACTAGTTCATAAAGCATCTACTTTGCCTCCCATTTATTTCATCATATCTAGAGTCCCTTTTTGGCATATCCTACTTAATAACCTTCTTCCTGACCTGGGGAAATAAAACATACAAAAGGGTGAGCTCAAATGCTCAGTAAGGGTAAACAAAAGAAATATCAATCACATCATATACATAAGAACATAACTTTTGGAAATCTTAACCTGCAAAAGAGATCATAATTTCATAACATGGGATAAATCATAGTAGTGAAATGTAATCCGATTAATCATAACATAAAACATAAAACTTTGTGGCATGCACACATAATCATAGAGAATCATTTCTTATTAGTCAAGACTCATTTCCAAGACTATCTTAGTGGACAAAGTCTATTTCTGAACCGAGTTCACTCCTCGTTTCAGTCATGTTTCACTGAACCGGTTTAACCTGTCGTTCCAGCCATGTCTATCTCATGAAATATAAAATCTTTACACAATGCATTGGAGGGAGATATAGGTCCCAACCATCTCATAATGATACCATTCTTATTTGTGCCACAAAATCATAAATCATACATCGTTGCATAACTCATGTAATAAAAATGGGATTCTTAAACAACATGACATCATAAAACAATTCATATAAGATAAAATAATTAATAAAAATAATTCCATCACAACATAATCAAATCAATGTAATAATAGGGATAGAAAGATAACCCTATATTATCTTAGATGGAAAATAATTTTGATAAAACACTTGAACTCCATTCTTGGGTAAAATATCATTTCTACTTCAAAAAAATTTTCCTTTCTTAACATGTCATACAATTTTAAACTAAAAGAAGTTGATTAAAAATAAACTTAAAAACTTGTAAAGGAAGCTTCTTGGAAATAATGTTTTAAAAATCCATTCATGCCGTATAAGTTAAAAAAACATTCTTCTCATACTTTTGTTGGAAAAGTCAAAAAGTACCACATACGAAAAACGACAAAAGATTAATTTTATATCTTTTACTAAAAACTCACCGAAGGGTAAAATGGATTTAAAAAATTATTGGTGGATGGAAATAATATTACATATTGACTAAACATGGATGTGGATGATAAAATACACCCCAGTAAATACCAAAGTATAAACAATCTTGGATAAAAAAATGAGATTGTGATATTTCCCTTACCTTAGGTCTGATTTGCTTCGTAAGTGTCTGAACCTCCTTTATAATGATTTAAATAATATTATTGACTTATTCCAGAATCATACTTATTTTTATGATATCATATATGGCCATATTCTTAGCTTCTTATTAATAATATTTCATTACTACTTGTTATTCGGGTGTTTATTACTTTTTGTTCTTATGCGTGTTTTGTCGAATAAATTCTTATTTTTCTTTTTAGGTTATAGATACCTCATTTCCAGAATGGTATTAGTGTAATATATATCATATTCATTAAATTCATTTATATAATCATTATGCAATGAAGATCATGTAGAACCAGTCGCATCACATCGTGGAGACGGTATTCCGTACATACGCACGAGCGATGATATTGTTCCCATGATCGTGGAATTGTATTGGAGTGTATATATACTATTTCAGAATCAATATCACTTTAAAATAATCATATATAGTCATTATTTACACCATTATACCCATCCAAGTAAGGTGGTGGTGGAAAATAGATTACACCACAGCGTGGAGACGGTATTTCGTACGTACGTACGCGCGGTGATTTCGTTTTCCGTAGGATGGATAGATGGTGAAATAGGGTTGTTTCATACTTATAATAATATATCAGTATATGAGTGATACTGATGTTATTAATTCATAATGAAACAACTAAATAATAAAAAGTGGAAGAAGAAATAAAGTTGAAAGAATCGGTAACGGACATTACCTCTTCTTTGAAGTGCCTCTTTGAGATCTCCTCTTAGGGCACTAAAATTGGTATTTGAAGAAGCCCAGGACCTCTAGGATGTTTCTAGGGAAGTGGATAGGATATATTTGCATGAGTTGGCCGAGATTTAAGGCTCAAAGTGGTGTGAGTAATAGAGGGAGGAGGTACCCTTTTATAAGGGAGGAGAGGGGCACCTTTGGAATAACAAAAAATATTATTTTATTATAAAGTAAAATTCGGTTTTTAATAGCTCAAAATTGATATATTTTGAAGATAAGGTGGGGATGGGTCTAAATCCTCTAATTAAATAGAATTTAGATAAGTTTAGGTTCCTATTTTAACCTTATCATTTATATTTAACTTTAAGTTGGATAATTTTACTTTTACCGTGTCTTTTTGTGTTCTTACACTATAAGGTTAATAAACTTACTATAACAAGCCAAAAGAACCCCAATTTGTTTATTATTAATATATATAACCTTATCTAAGTCATTTGGCCGAACCTTAGATTTTTAGGAATAAAATAACAATTAATAATATAATATTTTTTTAAAAAACTATTTTATGTCAATTTTGACACTATTTAGTAATTGATTTTTGTGAAAATCATAACAGAATGATTAGTTCGAAAAAAGTTAATTAAATCAATAATAAAATGTCATATTAACCTATAAAATTATTTTAATTCATAAAAAGTCTCAAATTACATTTATTTGGGTATTTATAACATCAATTATGTCAATATTTCATTAATACGATAATTACTGCATCATCTTTGTGTCATAAATAAATTAAATTATTTAATGTTTAAAAATTAAAAATAAAATACCATTATGTAGGAAATATTTTTATCTTTATAACTAATATTTATAGTCTAATTTATCTTATGTATAACCCTATATTAAAAATTATTTAGTTATTAAACTTTGATTTTAACTATTTTAACCCTTCTTTAAATAAATTGATAATAAATGTCCTAATCTAATCCAAGTGGGCCTAAATGGTCATATTTTATTCCTAATGTTGTTTTTGGTCTAATTACACTTATCCAATAGAATTATGACATGTGTTAGGTTAATAATAATGACACTTTTACCCTTAATTACCCTATTTACTTTTAACTGTGGTAAAAAAAAAGTAAAAAGTTACTATTCACCAAAAATTATTTACATCTCATTGAAGCACATTTTAGTCCTTGATATTAACCATGTCTCTCGGATTTTTGAAATTCTACTCACAGAAGCGGTAAAATTAGGTTTTATGAAAAATTCAGTTTTTTTAACTACCACTTAGTGGTTTCACTATTCATCAAAAAATGAAAGTTTCCAGAAAAATACCAAAAATTAGGCCTAAGCTATATTTGATATTATGAATTCAAAAATGATGTTTATTTTACCAAATTCAAAACATATCAGTTACATTAACTAATTTAAAAATTAATTCCCATCGTCAAAACAAATAGCGTGTTTTTAAAAGATAATAACTATCAAAAGATTGACACTTGTTTATGTCTGGTTTAAATGTGAAATTACATACAATGAACAACATTGTATTAAATTGTATAAATATATTCTAAATATACTTTAAAACCGCTCAAATTAATAATTTATCACTATTAATTATTTCAATTAAAAAAGTTGTTTTTAATTAAAATTTAGTAATTTTCACTATTCATCAGAATATGAAAGTTATCCGAAAAGTACCAAAATTTCACCCTAAGCTAATTTCGATATTCTGAATCCAAAAATGAAGTCCATTTTCAAAAATAAAATTTACAAAATTTCAAAAAGTGGTTATTACTATTCATAACGGCTAGTTTTAATAATATTTTAATAGCATATCATTGTTTAGTGAAACTCGGTATTGCGTATGACGCAAGCTATTGAGGAAGGCCACAGTTGAGTGTAAATCAAGACAAGCTAGTGTTGTGTGTAGTTAAAGATTCCTTTGATGATTTATATAACATAAAAACAAAATATTTCTCATAAAATTCTTGGGTGTTACATTCTACCCCCCTTAAAATGAATTTCGCCCTCAAAATTTGTCACTTTGTAAGAAAAAGATGAGGATACCTCGACCTCATCATATCCTCAAGCTCCCATGTAGCTTATTCTAATTGGTGGTTCCTCCATAAAACTTTCACCAATTGAGTGGTCCTATTTCGTAGGACTTTTTCACTACGATCCATAATCTCTATCGGTTGTTCTTCATAAGAAAGATCTTGCTCTAGCGGTACAACTTATGAGCTGAGTACATGTGAAGGATCAGGTATGTACTTTCTTAGGAGAGATACATGGAACACATCGTGAACTTGAGAGAGATTCGGTGGAATTTCCAATCGGTAAGCTACCTTTCCAACAGGATTTAGTATTTCGAAAGGACCGATATATCTAGGGCTCAACTTACCCTTTTTTCTAAATCTCATGACCCTCTTCATGGGAGATATTCGTAAAAACACTTTATCACCCACTTAAAACTCTAGGTCTTTTCTTCGGTTGTCGGTATAACTTTTATGTCGAATCCGTGCTGCTCTTATGTGTTGTTGAATAGATCGGACCTTTTCTGCCATCTCATCAACAAGATCAGGTCCTAATAGCTTTCTTTCCCCAACTTCATCACAGAAAGTTGGAGTCCTGCATTTCTTTCCATAGAGAGCTTCATAAGGAGCCATCTGAATACTGGAGTGAAAGCTATTATTATAAGAAAATTCCACCAAAGGTATGTGTTGATCCCAACCACCTTTGAAATCCATAGAGAAAGCTCTCAACATATCTTCTAGAGTTTGAATTGTTCTCTCAGACTTACCGTCTGTTTGAGGATGATAAGCAGTGCTGAAACTCAACTATGTATCTAGAGTATGCTGAAGACTTCGCCAGAACTTTGAGGTAAATCTCAGACCCCGATCAGATATAATAGAAACCGGTACTCCATTCAATCTTACCACTTCCTTTACATATATCCTGGAAATATGATCCAGATAGAAATCCTCTCTAATAGCAATGAAGTGTGCAGACTTTGTAAGACGATCAACTATGACCCAGATAGCATTATTGCCTTTAGATGTTTTAGGAAGTCCTATGACAAAGTCCAAAGTGATGTTTTCCCATTTCCATTTGGGTATGGGTAATGGTTGTAACATCCCCTTAGACTTCTGTCTCTCAGCTTTAACTTGCTGACAAACCAAGCATCGAGAGACATATTCAGCAACATCTCTTTTCATGCCATCCCACCAGAAGTACTCTTTCAGGTCCCTATACATCTTCGTGCTTCCAGGATTAATAGAGAATGAAGAACTATGAGCCTCATCCAGCAGATCCTTCTTTAATTCTGTAATGGGAGGAACACAAACCTGATTCCTGAACTTTATTATCCCATCACAATCAAGGTTGAATTCAGGAACATTTCTTACCTTCTTTTGTAACTCGAAATCTTCTTTCTGTGCCTCTTGAATCTTCACATGTATAGATGGTTGAACATTCATTTGATAAAGATACGATTTTCCCCCTTCCATTATAATTCCAAGATCCATCCTTTGTAAATCCATAAATATTGGATCTTTTGTGATCCTCATCATGGATAAGCTAGTATGGTCTTGTCGACTTAATTCATCTGCCACCTTGTTTGCTTTCCCAGGGTGGTAATCAATTGAGCAGTCGTAATCCTTAATCAGTTCCAACCATCTTCTTTTTCGCATATTCAGCTCCTTTTGTGTGAAAATATACTTTAAACTTTTATGATCAGTAAAAATATCACACCTTTCTCCATAAAGATAATGCCTCCAAATCTTTAATGAAAAGATTACAGCAGCTTACTCCAAATCATGTGTTGGGTAATTTTGATCATGGATTTTCAACTGTCGTGAGGCATAAGCTATCACCATATCATTTTTCATAAGAACACACCCCAGCCCCTTCTTGGATGCATCACTGTAGATCACAAACCTTTCTCCACTACAAGGCAGTGTGAGAACAGGTGCACTGGATAACCTTCTTTTCAACTCCTTGAAATTCTCTTCACATTCCTCCATCCAAACAAACTTAACTCCTTTCCGAGTCAACCTAGTGAGTGGATTAGATAATCGTGAAAAATCTTTCACAAAACTTCGATAATATCCATCCAAACCAAGAAAACATCGGATCTCGATTACTGTTGTTGGTCTCGACCATCTTTCGATAACCTCTATTTTTGCAGGATCCACAGATATCCCCTCTTTTGAGATTATGTGACCCAAAAATGCAACTTTTTGAAGCCAAAATTAACACTTGGTAAATTTGGAATAAAGCTTCTCCTTTCTCGGGGTCTTCAATATAATTCTCAAGTGATCTTCATGTTCTTCCTTGCTCTTTGAATAAACAAGAATATCGTCTATAAAGACTACCACAAACTGATCAAGATAGTCTCTAAGGACTCTATTTATTAGATCCATGAAGATAGCAGGGGCATTAGTAAGACCAAATGGCATCACTATAAATTCATAGTGTCCATACCTTATACGGAAAGCCGTCTTTGGTATATCCTCCCTTTTGACCCTTAATTGATGATACCCCGAATGAAGATAAATCTTGGAAAAGTATTGAGCTCCGCGTAGTTGGTCAAATAAGTCATCAATGTGCGGGAGAGGATATTTGTTCTTGATAGTGATCTTGTTAAGTTCTCGATAATCAATGCAGAGTCTCATTGATCCATCTTTATTCTTAACAAACAGAACAGGTGCTCCCCAAGGTGACGCACTAGAGCATATGAATCCCTTATCAAGATTCTCTTGGAGTTTCTTCTTCAATTCCTACAACTCAATTGGGTCCATTCTATAAGGTGTCTTTGAAATAGGCAAAGCACCCGGTACGAGTTCTATTGAAAACTCAACTTCACGATTTGGTGGAAGACCCGGAAATTCCTCTGGAAAGACATCATCAATCTCTCGTACAATGGGAATATTATTAATCATGAGTTTCTCACCAACCATTTGAGATAAATAACCTTCATTCAGTGGAATCAAGACCCATAAGATGGAAGAAATTTCCACTGGAAGGTTATGTTCATCCTTGCATCGATAGACGATCAAAGATTGATCTGGAATATGAAATGTGACTTCCCTTCTTTGGCAATTGATATGAGATTCATATAGAGAAAGCCAATACATGCCAAGAATCACATCAAATTCCACTATAGGAAGGATCACGGGATTTTCAGGAAGTACTTTCCCACAAACTTCAATCGGGGAAGAATTATAAACTTTTGATGCGACTGTTGTGCCATTAGGTGTTGTCATAGCTAACTCAACATCTAATTGTTGAGGTAATTCGGTGATACTCTTAGAAAATTGTTCAGAAATAAAAGAGTGGGTGGATCCAGAATAAAATAAAACATTTTCTACTTTAGAGTGGATGGTAAGTATACCTTTCACCACATCGTTATCGTACTCCGCATCGCTGACAGAAATTGCATGTGACTTTCCTTTGTCTTTAGCCTTAAGATTTTGTTGATATCGATCATCATCAACAACCCTTGGATTAGGGCGTTTATTGGCATAATGCCCCATCTACTAGAACTTGAAACATTGAAGTGTAGTAGGTTCATTCTTTGTGAACCTTCCTTTGTTTGCATCATTAGACATCTTCTTCCCATCATTGCGGCATTCAAATGCCTGATGACCTTCCTTTCCACATTTGAAACATTTACTTGTCCCTTTAAGACAACTCCCTCCATGTTTCTTTCCACACTTTGAGCATAAGGGAAAGCTCATCTTCTTTTCAGTGTGCTCTTTAGATTTTCCTTTGAATTCCATTTTCCTCTTCTTATCAAACCCATATGACTGATGGGTTACTCCAATCTCCATCTCAACTTTGAGAGCACATCGAACAATTTCCTCGTAGCTATTGAAGTCCCTTATGGCTAAGTCCCTTCGAAGACTTGGTTTTAAGACACTAAAGAATCGATCGATCTTACTCTCAGGTTGGATAATAATACCAGAAGTGTACCTTGCAAGTCTTGTAAAATTTGCTTCATAGGTACCAACAGATTCATCATCCTTTTGCTTCAGTTCAAGAAACTCTTTCTCCATCTTTGTTCGGATAATACGAGGGAAGTACTTATTGAAAAATAAGTTCTTGAACTCGTCCCATTCCATGGACTCAATTTCATCCCTTTGCCTCGTATTTTTAATAAGATTCCACCATTGATCAGTATCTCCTTCCAAATGATACACTGCTAGGGTGACTTTATCATGTTCAGAACATTGAAGAACTGAAAATATCTTTTCAGTAGTACTAATCCATTGTTCAGAAACTAATGGATCAGTAGACCCGCCGAAATAAGGTGGGCGCTACCTCATGAAGGATTCAACAGAATGTTGCTCCTTCCTTTCCTCATTTGGAAGTCCTGCATGATTCATAGCTTGAGAAAGTTGTGTGAGCATGGCTACAAGATTTTGCATTCCAGCTCCCATAACATTTGGTTGCTCAGGGGGACAATCATTGCATTGCCCGTCGCATTCCGCATTAACATGGTTCCTCCGGGTTCTATCCATTGACTAAAACCAAGAAGAATAGTGTGAGAAACACTAATTATAATAGGAAAACCACATAATCAAGAATAAATTTTCACACTTAAGGTCTTATCCTAGGTTATTCATGGTCATTTCTAAAACACTAAGATTGTTTTCTATTCTTAGAATTATCCTTAGGGTTCTTACTAAGGCTTTCACATCCTAGTTTCCAAAGGTTGACTATACCTTTCCTCTGATACCAACTATAACGACCCATACTTTACATACATTGTTATTACTTCAGAATTGAAGCACACTTATTACAACATATAACAAAACCAGGAAAGGACCGTATAGGTATAGAGTCTTTAGAAACTGGGAAACATAAACAACTGGTTCATAAAGCATCTACCTTGCCTCCCATTTATTTCATCATATCTAGAGTCCCTTTTTGGAATATCCTACTTAATAACCTTCTTCCTGACCTGGGGAAATAAAATATACAAAAGGGTGAGCGCAAATGCACAGTAAGGGTAAAAAAAAAATATCAATCACATCATATACATAAGAACATAACTTTTGGAAATCTTAACCTGCAAAAGAGATCATAATTTCATAACATGGGATAAATTATAGTAGTGAAATGTAATCCCAATAATCATAACATGAAACATGAAACTTTGTGGCATGCACACATAATCATAGAGAATCATTTCTTATTAGTCAAGACTCATTTCCAAGACTATCTTAGTGGACAAAGTCCATTTATGAACCGAGTTCACTCCTCGTTTCAGTCCTGTTTCACATAACCAGTTTAACCTGCCATTCTAGCCATGTCTATCTCATGAGATATAAAATTTTTACCCAATGAATTGGAGGGAGATATAGGTCCCACCCATCTCATAATGATACCATTCTTATGTGTGCCACAAAATTATAAATCATACATCATTTCATAACTCATGTAATAAAAATGGGATTCTTAAACAACATGACATCATAAAACAATTCATATAAGATAAAAGAATTCATAAAAATAATTCCATCACAACATAATCAAATCAATTTAATAATAGGGACAGAAACAGAACCCTATATTATCTTAGATGTAAAATAATTTTGATAAAACACCTGAACTCCATTCTTGAGGAAAATATCCTTTCTACTTCAAAAACATTTTCATTTCTTAACATGTCATAAAATTTTAAACTAAAAGAAGTTGATTAAAAATAAACTTAAAAACTTGTAAAGGAAGTTTCTTGGAAATAATGTTTTAAAAATCCATTCATGCCGTATAAGTTAAAAAACATTCTTCTCGTACTTTTGTCGGAAAAGTCAAAAAGTACCTCGTATGAAAAAAGACAAAAGATTCCTTTCATATCTTTTACTAAAAACTCAACGAAGGGTAAAATGGATTTAAAAAATTTTAGGTGGATGGAAATAATATTACATATTGAGGAAACATGGATGTGGATGATAAAATACACCCCATTAAATACCAAAGTATTAACAATCTCGGATAAAAAAATGAGATTGTGATATTTCCCTTACCTTAGGTCTGATTTGCTTCGTAAGTGTCTGAACCTCCTGTATAACGATTTAAATAATATTATTGACTTATTCCATAATAATAATTATTTTTATGATATCATATATGGTCATATTCTTAGCTTCTTATTAGTAATATTTCATCACTACTTGTTATTCGGGTGTTTATTACTTTTTGTTCTTATGCGTGTTTTGTCGAATAAATTCTTAATTTTATTTTTAGGTTATAGATACCTCATTTCCAGAATTGTATTAGTGTAATATACATCATATTAATTCATTCAATTAATTTATCTAATCATTATTCAATGAAGATCATGTAGAACGAGTCGCATCACATCGTGGAGACGGTATTTTGTACGTACGCACGAGCGATGATATCGTTCCCATGATCGTGGAATTGTATTGGAGTGTATATATACTATTTCAGAATCAATATAACTTTACAATAATCACATATAGTCATTATTTACACCATTATACCCATCCAAATAATGTTGTGGTGGAAAATAGATTACACCACGGCGTGGAGACGGTATTCCGTACGTACGCACGCGCGGTGATTTCATTTTCCGTATGATGGATAGATGGTGAAATAGGGTTGTTTCATACTTATAATAAAATATCAGTATATGAGTGATACTGATGTTATTAATTCATAATTAAAAAACTAAATAAGAAGAAGTGCAAGAAGAAATAAAGTTGAAATAATCGGTAACGGACATTACCTCTTCTTTGAAGCGCCTCTTTGAGATCTCCTCTTAGGGCACTGAAATTGGTCTTTGAAGAAGACCAGGACCTCTAGTATGTTTCTAGGGAAGTGTATAGGAGATATTGGCATGGGTTGGTCGAGATGGAAGGCTCAAAGTGGTGTGAGGAATAGAGGGAGGAGGTGCCCTTTTATAATGGAGGAGAGGGGTACCTTTGGAATAACTAAAAATATTATTTTATTATAAAGTCAAATTCGGTTTTTAATAGCTACAAATTGATATATTTAGAAGCTAAGGTGGGGATGGGTCGAAATACTTTCATTAAATATAATTTATACAAGTTTAGGTTCCTATTTTAACCTTATCATTTATATTTAACTTTAAGTTAGATAATTTTACTTTTACCGTGTCTTTTTGTGTTCTTACACTATAAGGTTAATAAACTTACTATAACAAGCCAAAAGAACCCCAAGTTGTTTATTATTAATATATATAACCTTATCTAAGTCATTTGGACGAACTTTAGATTTTTAAGAATAAAATAACAATTAATAATATAATATTTGTTTTAAAAACTATTTTATGTCAATTTTGACACTATTTAGTAATTGATTTTTGTGAAAATCATAACAGAATTATTAGTTCGAAAAAAGTTAATTAAATCAATACTAACATGTCATATTAACCTATAAAATTAGTTTAATTCATAAAAAGTCTAAAATTACATTTATTTGGGTATTTATAACATCAATTATGTCAATATTTCATTAATAAGATAATTACTCCGTCATCTTTGTTTCAAAAATAAATTAAATTATTTAATGTTTAAAAATTACAAATAAAATACCGTTATGTATGAAATATTTTTATCTTTATAATTAATATTTATAGTCGAATTTATATTATGTATAACCCTATATTAAAAATGATTTAGTTATTAAACTTTGATTTTAACTATTTTAACCCTTCTTTAAATAAATTGATAATAAATGTCCTAATCTAATCCAAGTGGGCCTAAATGTTCATATTTTATTCCTAAGGTTGTTTTCGGTCGAATTACACTTATCCAATAGAATTAGTACTTGTGTTAGGGTAATAATAATAACACTTTTACCCTTAATTACCCTATTTACTTTTAATCGTGGTAAAAAAAGTAAAAAGTTACTATTCACCAAAAATTATTTTCATCTCATTAAACCAAATTTTAGTCCTTGATATTAACTGCGTCTCTCGGATTTTCGAAATTATACTCACAGAAGTGGTAAAATTAAGTTTTATGAAAAATGCAGTTTTTTTAACTACCACTTAGTGGTTTCACTATTCATCAAAAAATGAAAGTTTCTAGAAAAATACAAAAAATTAGGCCTAAGATATATTTGATATTATGAATTCAAAAATTATGTTTATTTTACCAAATTCAAAACATATCAGTTACATTAACTAATTTAAAAATTAATTCCCGTCTTCAAAACAAATAGCGTGTTTTTAAAAGATAATAATTATCAAAAGATTGACACTTGTTTATGTCTCGTTTAAATGTGAAATTACATCCAATGAACAAAATTGTATTAAATTGTAAAAATATATTATAAATATACTTTAAAACCACTAAAATTAATAATATATAACTATTAATTATTTCTATTAAAAAAGTTGTTTTTAATTAAAATTTAGTAATTTTCACTATTCATCAGAATATGAAAGTTATCTGAAAAGTACCAAAATTTCACCCTAAGCTAATTTTGATATTCCGAATCCAAAAATGAAGTCCATCTTGAAAAATAAAATTTACAAAATTTTAAAAAGTGGTTATTACTATTCATAACGGCTAGTTTTAATAATGTTTTAATAGCATATCGTTGTTTAGTGAAACTCGATATTGCGTACGACGCAAGCTATTGAGGAAGGTCGCGGTTGCGTGTAAAGCAAGCCAAGCTAGTCTTGTGTGTAGTGAAAGATTCCTTTGATGATTTATATAACATAAAAACAAAATATTTCTCATAAAAGTCTCGGGTGTTACAATAATGATTTTGATGAATTAATTAAAATAAAATAATGATGGATTTAATGTATATATATGATATTCTAGAAATATTTATCCATATTCTTATTCTATAAAATGGGAAATGAATCTATTTTTTATGTGCACGATGGACTGCCGCCTTATAAACCAATGTAATTTGTTTTCCATCACAACCACTTATGGTTGTATATAATAATGGATTTAATGTATATATATGATATTAATTACATATTTATCATTCTATAAAGATAATATATCATCTAATTTCTTACTTTTCCATCCATTTAAGAATGATAAATCCGTTCATACGTTCTTGTGGATTACCACCCCCATGAAGTAATGTGGTTCATTTTTCATGACCACGTCACATGGATATTGTATATAAGTGTATTTAAAGAAATAATATTATATTTATGATATAATTATAATTATTGAAAGATAAAATAATACTTACCTTATTGTTATCATTCTCTTTGAAAATTGAAATGTTAATCATGAGTACGTATGACCTATCATCTCCATGATTGTAACGTAGTTCATTTCTCATAACCATCTTTCATTAATAATTTTAAAATTAAAATTAATATATATAAATTATAATTATGATATGATTATTATTCTAGGGATGATTGAATAGTGACCTCTTTGACCATGTTTAACCTACCAAAGTCATTTTGAACATACGAGTCGAACTCCACCAAAACATCTGATGTGAAATTTATTGATTAAGAAATTAAATATAAAATGGTAATAAATAAAATAAAAGGAATAAAAAACTTAAAATTTTATTAAGTGAGTAAATAATTAACATAATATTATTATCCAGGAATATAAAGAGCATTTTTGATTAGCCAAACTCGAGGTATGGGACGCTTTACCTTAAAAACTCATTTTAAATGTTTTTAAAGATCTATTTTTGTAAATATTTTTATTCCATGTCCATATTCTAAAAATTATTCTATAAATGTATTTATATGGAAATAAATGAATTGTTAAGGAAATTTTATGTCTCTTTTTACATTCTTTCAAAGTTTTTTAGAAGGAATATTTTTTTGGAATGTTTTGACTTTCTTCGAAAAAGGAAAAAAGAACTAACCTATTTTAATGTATACAACATCAATGTATTTTCCCGCTACTCTAACCGATAATTTATGTTTTAGAATCATTTATAAGATTCCATATTTTCATCAAAGAAAAATCCTCCTTCCCCTTTTTCTGAGAATTAGATTTTGAAAATTCGGTTTAAAAGTAAAGGGATATATCAATATCTAAAAATGCTTTACTTGTGGGTTCAAAAGGATGATTTTATGAGTTTGATGATGAAACTGAAATAATTTATGTGTTTTATACATGTTATGGTCCTTATAAATTTTTTATAATGATAGGTGATCTTGATATAAATAATGATGATGGTTGAGCCTAATATATATCACCAATTAATTAGTTAATGATTATGTTCTTTAATGAATTGTGGTGGAAGTTGACTGTATTAGTTATTACACTTCTAAGGGTTATTATAAGGGTTCTATAATGATGATTTCTCAAGGTATATGCATTACATTTCTATGCTTGCTAATGAGTTTCCATGAAAATCGTTTGATTTCAAAAGTTAAACTAATGATCGTTTATTTTAAAGGAAGGGTTATTCCCTTTTAGGTTAAAAAGGGTATGATTTTAAGAAAATTATTTTCATGGGTGCTCATGAATTCTAATAAAACCTATTTAATATGATTTTGCCTTTATTTTTTCTTATTAAAGTGTTATATGAATATTTTTGGGTGGTAAAGCTGATTTCATGTGTAATTAAATGATTACTTGAGCTTGAAGTTTATTATTTTAAAGGAAATACCTATTTTATGATCTCAAGGTTTTAAAATGGAATAATGGGTTTCTTTCTTATTTTTTCATGTCCCTTATTGATATTTTTTCTCATCCCACATTTTCAAATGTTTTTCACTGGTTTTAAGGATGATTATGAACAAAGAAGAAGTCAAGTTGAAAATCATAAATACATTTCATAAATTGAAATTTTGTTTTATTTTAAGATAATTGTTTTTGTATCAAATGGATACTAAATAAAGTTTCCAAAATTTAATGTATGTGTTTTTTATGTAAGATTTATGAACAAATTCTATAAAACTATACATCTAAAAAGATCTTCATGAATGAAAGAAAGTGAATTCTTGTTTAAAAATAAAAGTATGAATTAAATAAGGATTGGGTCCTCATAGTTAGTATCGGTGTAAGGTTTTAGATAATTTTAGAGGTTAATATAATCAAAGTAAATTCCATTAAGAGATTATAATTTATGGTTATCATTATATAGCATTTTAATATTACCATGTTGCTTCATCTAACCTATGTCTATTCAAAATGTTTTTTCGTAGAGGAAATAGAGAATCTGAATCCAGAAGGCTCCAAGAAGATAATATCCTTACAAATCAGTAACTGATAATGGTTATCGTTGGAATATAGTAGTTTTTTCTATGATAGATTATTTTAAATAGGCTATAAATGGTGGTGGTCTCTATGTGATAGAGAAACCACATTCACCGTAGAGGAACATGTCTATATTTAAGCCTTTTATGAAATAGAATCGTCCAGTATTCAGTGGATCATTTGATCATATGATAGTTTATGGATGGGATAAATACTTTAAGAATATATTTGAATTCATGGTTTATTTAGATCATTAAAAGGTAACTATTTCCATTTATCATTTTAAAGGTGAAATTGATCAATGGTGGTCAATGGTTAAGAATATTGGATAAATAGAATAGATTGAAACCATGGAATGGGACAAATTTAAGGATATTTTACTTGATAAATATTCTCCTAAGTTTTTTTTAATTGGGATGGAAAATAAATTCTAGAAATTGAGGTTGAATGAGGAATATTTAATTATTGCGTATGTAGAAAACTTCTCCTGATTGGAAAGGAATGCACCAAATTTTATTTAGGGTCTTCATAATAAATTTAATCATTTTTACTTAGGATTGAAAATAGTATATTGAAGGTAATTGGATACCTATGAATTTAAAATTTATGAGAAACTTGTTCGATGTACTGAGAAGGTAGAAATGGAGTTTTCCAATGATCATGCATTCCATGACATCAAGCATAAGAAAAGTCCTAGATGGATGGAAATGGGGAATCATTTATCAAATAGATATGAAGTTAAGAAAATAAAGTTTACATCTTGTGATAAATTTGGTAAAAATAACACTAGATAATTTCTTATAAAATTTAGGAAGTTTTTACAATGTGGAAAGTTTAGACATGTGGCCCGTGGCTACAAAATAAAATGATCAGAAAAATAATGAAAAGCTAGTGGTAAGATGATTTAATTATAATGTATGGGTCATTATGTAATTACTTATTCAAATATAGGAATTAAGGATAGAAGTTTTCAATATCATCAAAAAAAGGTTTGTTTAAATCCTTTACAACTACTTTGGAAGATGTTGATCCATCTAATGATGTGGTGTCAGATACATTACTTGTTTATTCAGATTATGTTGATGTCTTGTTTGATTTAGGGTCTACGCACTCTTTAATTTTTGAGAATTTTTTTGATAAATTAGAAATATTACCTTAAGAAATGAAGCCACATTTTTTGTTAAAAATATTTGGGGTATTATTAAGGGAAAAATAAATTATAATAATATTCCTATTTTTGTGCGTGGAAAAGATTTACCTAAAAAACATATTTTATTTCCCCATTTAGATTTTATGTTATTATGGTTATGGATTGGATTTTTGTTTACCATGATATGATATATTATATATCTAGAGAATTTTTTCTAAAAATGAGTTTTAGTTTTTATACAATAATGAATTCATACCTTTGATAACATATCAAGAAGCTGAGAAACTATTAAAATATGGAAATTAAAGTTATCTTACGCATATTATTGAGAAGATAGATATTATTCACATCAGTTTTTTTCCTATAGTGAATGAATATCTAGATGTGGATTTTGATGAGTTTACTAGTATTATACCTGATCTAGAATTTAGTTTTATAGTTGACTTAGTGACTGATGCTAATCCACTTTCAAAAAACCCCTATCTAATTGCTCAATTAGAACTTTTGGAATTGAAAAATAATTTGTAGGAGTTTCTAGATAAAGGTTTCATTTATCCTAGAATTTCAACATGGGGTTCTCCTATTTTATTTATTAAAAATAAAGATAGTTTGATGAGGGTTTTCATTGATTATAGAGACTCGAATAACATCATTGTTATGAATAAGAATAATTTCCCTCATATCAATGATTTGTTTGATCATATCTAGGGAGAAGAAAAATTGAATATTGACCTCTGGTTAGGATACCATCAGTTGAAGTTGAAGCAGGAATATATTCTAAATATAGTGTTTCGAGCTAGATACAAGAATTATGAGTTTGTAGTTATGACCAAGGGTTGTCTAATACTCCGGTTGTATTCATGGATATTGTGAATAGAGTTTTCTATGACCATTTAGATAATCATGTAGTTGTCTTTTTTGATGATATATTTGTATATTATAAAATTCATGAGGATCATGAAATACACCTAAGTATTGTTTTAAAAAACTTTCAAAGAAAAGAAGTTATATATAAATTTTATTTAAGAGTGAATTTTGGTTACAATGGATTTATTTCCTTGGGTATATTTTTTATAAATATGGAATAACTATTGACCCTAATAAAACTAAATTTTTTGAATAATGGACAAGACCTAGTAATGTCATAGATATTCATAGTTTCCTTAAATTAGTGGGTTATTACTAGTGATTTGTTGAAATTTTTCCCAATTATCTAGACCACTAACTAAGGTAACTCAAAACGGAGATAAATTCATATGTTTAAAAGAGTGTGATGGTTGTGTCTAGGAACTGAAAATAATATTGGTGAATTCTCTAGTTTTTTCCCTACCCTTTAGATTTGGTGAATTTTCCATCTACAGTGATGCTTCATTAAAGTGACTTGGTTATGTTCTAATAAAAAATGTTTAGGTAACTGCTTGTACTTCACGTCAAATGAAACTTCATGAGTTAAGTTACCCTATAGATGATCTAGAATTAGTTAATGTGTCTATTTATTTAAAACATTTTAGGTGTCATTTATATGGAGTAAATTATGAAATATCTACTAGTCAAAAAAAATTAAGTATATATTCACTCAAAAATAGTTGAACATGAGTTAGAGAAGATGGCTGGAATTGATTAAGGATTATAACTACATGATTCATTACCATCCTAGAAAAGTAAAAAAAGTAGATAATGCATTGATTTGGAAAGATAAAGCTACATTAACCATGTTATGTTTAGAAAATAACCCTTTGGTTAATGATTTAATGAATTATGGCCTAGAAATTGTGCATGTAGGAACTTACTATGTTTTATTTTATGTGTCATTACATTCATCTCTATGAGAAATAAGTAAGAAATATTATAATTAGGATCAATTTTTATAGGAAAATTTTGAATCTATTAAGAATAGTAAGTTTCTAGAGATTAATGTTGATGAAGAAGGTCTTATCAAATTTGGAAAATAATTTCGTGTGCTTTTTGATTCCTAATTAAAGAGAGAATTTCTGAGTGAAACTCGTAGTTCCACATTTTCCATTCATCCATGAAACAATAATATGTACATATACCTTTAAGAGTATCACTAGTGGGATGGAATGAAAATTGATATTATTTACTTTACTATGAAATGTTTTACTTTTCAATAGGTTAAAGGAGAAATAAAATTACCAAAGGGGATGATTCATCAATTTTAAGTGCCTGAATAGAAATGGGAAAGTATATCCATGAATTTCATGGTACGGTTTCCAAATAAATATCAAAATAATAATGAAATTTGGGTTATTATTGATTGATTAACTAAATCTATATGTTTCCTTCCCATTTGTGATTTCGATTATTTAGATCATATTTCTTAACTATCCATCAAGGTTATAGTCAATTTATATGGAGTTCCTCTATCCATTTTATATGACTATGAACCTAGGTTTAGTTTTAATTTTTATAAATACTTTCATAAGTTGTTGGGTTCTGAATTAAATTTTAGTACAAATTTTCATCATCAATATGATAGATAGTTTGAGTGAACGATTCTAGAATCAAAAGACATGCTTCGAGCTGGTTCAATGGATTAATAGGGAATTTGGGATTGGTATATTTCATTAGTTGAATTTTCTTATAATGATAGTTTTTAATCCAATATCCATATGAAAAATTTTGAGGCATTATTTGGAAAGTAGTGTCAGACTCTAAATTTGTGGGATAAATTTGGTGAAATAAATTTTTTGGGACTAGAATTGGTAGAATAAAGTGTTGATAAGGTGAAGATGATTTAGAAACATATGAGGACTGTCACACCTGGTTTTTCATGTCTTTGTTTTTATTCGGTTCATTTTAAATCCAGATACTTTTATTGGGTCTTATGTGAGATTAATGTTGAGTTTTTAAGTTTCATCTATGTAAAATCACTCTAATTTTGGTTCCCCATTTCTTTTTTATGAGTTTTTAGGGAAAGGGTGGAAACTTCATGATTTGGGCCAACCGTGAGCCCATTTCCAATTTTAAAAACCAAATTTGTTTCTTTTATAACTCATTTTTTTCAACCTTTTTCACCCATTACACTTCCCACATAGA
This sequence comes from Viscum album, assembly GCA_963277665.1. NCBI lineage: Eukaryota > Viridiplantae > Streptophyta > Magnoliopsida > Santalales > Viscaceae > Viscum > Viscum album. Next base: position 1,481,288,274 of record OY728136.1, read on the forward strand.
CTCAAATAATATTTTAAAGCTTTAATATCCTTTGGGACCCTATATAAATTCATAATCATGGTAAAATTGGGTTATTTATTTAGGTATTGGGCCAGCCCATGGGCCCATTTCCAGTTTTAAAAAAAATAATTTTTTTATTTTATATCTAATTAAATATTTAATATTTTTCAGTGATTCCACCTCTCACCAGAATCCAATATCCCTATCCTCATCCCCATTATCTATTTTCCCTCTTTTTAGCTCAGAATAGTCGCGGAGTGGGGAAACATTCTCAATGTCTCTCAAACCATCCAGAATTGACAAGGTAAATTGTATCATTCATAAATCAATAAATTTGTAATATTTTGGCCATAAATCTTCTTTAACTGGTTTTTATAGACCTTAGGATTCTCTACAAGAAGTTTCAATCCATTCCCTTTTTTATAATGTTGCATATCTTGTGGAATATGAAGATTTTTCTTGTGGAAAAGTTGAGATTCCTTCTCCTTTATCATCCATCTTCTTCCTCCTTTCATTATTTATTGGTTTTATAATCTACCCTAGTCATGTTAGACTTAGGGTTATATTATTTCCTGATTTTTTATGGGGTTTTATTCATTTGGGTCTGGTCGTCATGGTTTTAGGGTTTGTAAACCCCCAGATTGTGATTTCTTGTGTGTGTTTCCATTGCGCCAAGGATTTGAGGTAGGATATCCCTTGCACTTGCCTTTATTATTTCAGCTTCATCATTTTATTATTTTTAACACCTAATATGTATATTTTTATTATTTTTTTTCATCCTTTTTATAGTTTTATTGGTGTGAAAAATGGTTGTTTATGCCTTGTTTTGTGAAAGGTAGTGTGGTTTTTTCATAAAAGTGCACACCAAGTGTTTGTTTAAATGTTCCGCGATCTTTTAAAACTGTTTTGTTAGGTTTATAAGCTTTTTTATGGTATTTTGAACATGTTACAGTATCTTTAATAAAATATGGCATTAAATTGGTGTTTATTCTTTTTCAAGTTCTTAAAATAAATTTTTTTGTTTAAAAAGGGAATGTCATGTGTTCAGTAAATTGCCTGGTTGGCTTTTATGTGTGATGTGTGATTTAAAAATGATTTTTTTGGATTTATAAATGAATTGGAAGAATTATAAATGGTATTTTTGGGTCCTTATATGTATTTATAATTTGTATTTTTTTTTACAAACAAATGGGTTTTGGTTTACAACATGTTTTGGCACGAGTTGTCGGAAAATGGTCTGTTTCACATCCTTATGAAAATGGTTGTGTTTTGAATATGTAACCTGAGTATTTTAAGGTATTTATGAATTTGGGTTGCTACTATAAATGGTTTTTATACACCTAATTAATAAAATTTAATGCATACCTTGGTCAAGTGTTAGTTTTGAGAAAGCCTTAAAGGCCTGTTTGGCATTTGTTTTGATTTATAAAAATGGTTTCCATGTGTATTTCATGTTCTATCTTTTAGGGAAATTTTATGGACTATGAAAATGATTTATTAATGGTTTTTGGGGTTTACAAATATGGTTTGTTATGTTATTGATGGGTTTTTTCCCTTAAAGGAGCATCTTTGAATGCATTTTATGTGCAAGGCCTCGTGATACTTCTTGAAATTGTTTTACGAAAAAATTTAGTGGTTTATTGATTCGTGAAAGAAATTTGAAGAAATTTTGTGGGATGTTTGTGTTTTTATGGTTTGGAAATGGAATTTTTATGTGAAAAGTGTATTTGATAATATGGGTAACTTTATTGAGAACTAAAGGGAATCACGGGCATCTAGGTGGGTGGACGTGTACTAGTATGCTAGTGATTCTGTGGGGTTTGGCCCTTGTTTCACGTTGCAAGTTTTATGATAACAACACTAACTAAACTATGATGGTGATGATATTGGGGGACCAATATGTTATGGGTATGCTCCCTATTAGTGGATCTTGTGCACAAGAACATGTATTTATTATGGTTAATTTCACCGAGATACGAGGTACCTGGGGCTCACAATTAACTAGTGCCTAGGGGTGTTCCTGTGAGTTGTGCTCATTGGCTATTTTGTACTCACCATCGGCATACGGTGTGTTTGGTTGGTAAATTCATAATCATGTGTGATTCATTTAAAATAATATATTTTTAAATCATCCCTCTTGAAAACTTTTTCATTTTGAAGTTTCACCAATTTGAAAATTTGTTACTGGCATTATTGTTTATAAAAAATGCATGTTTTTGTCTAATAATTATTATAGCATGGAACCTAATTTGAAAAACATACTTTTATATCTTATATTTAAAACTATAAATTGATGTTTCCTTTATTTTAAATAAAGTGCATTGGGAATAGAATATCAGGCTAACCTACTGAGTTTTAATACTCACGTCTATAGTCTTCTTCTGTTTTTAGCCCTTTTGTAGGTTTCAACTCGAGTTTGATCGCCTTGGGCGACGTGTGATCATTGTTTTGGAGAGTGACCAGCGGTGTCACATGGAGTTAGTTGGTTATCGGGTTTGGTCAGTTGAGTTTTTGGTTTAGTTCTACTTTTAGTTTCTTGTACAAATAATGTTTAATTCAATTTTTATATAAATGTATTTTGGGCTATACATTTATTTCCACTATTTGTTTGATTGTTTATATATGGGATAAATCATTCCCTTGTGTACTCTATTGATTCCCTTGGTTCTTGTCTCCATCCCGGGAGGATCGGGAACGCCTCTTGGGACTTGTCGCGGGCTGGCCTCGGTGACCGGTTCAGGGTCGACTCGGTCTGGTTCTTGATATGGACGTATCAAAGTAGGTATAAATTTTATGTAGATAAATAGAGGAAAGATATTTTATTTGAGGTAGGTAGTCATTTTTTTCTTTAAGTATCTCCTTGGAAAAGTATTATGCATTTTGGTAAAAAAATAGAACCTAAGTTCGTGGTTCATTGGACCATATGAAATCCTGGAGAATGTTGGATTAGTTTCTTATTGAGTAAACTTACCTTTGATTTTATCTTAGTTACATAGTATATTTCATGTTTCATTGTTAAGAAAATATGTTCCATATGCATCTCATGTTTGATCCCTAAATTGGTTCAGTTGGAAGAAAACCTTTTGTATGACGAACAACCTTTTTAGATTCTTGACCACAAAGAGTGGGTGTAAGTAAATAAGCTGATTCAGCATGTTAAGGTTTTATGGAAAACAATATGATTTAAGAAGCAACTTGGGAATCAGAAAATTCTATGAGGGAAAAAATCCCCACTTATTTAAATAGTAAATAAAATTATGAAGACGCAATTTCCAAAGGGGGGTAATGTAACAACCCAGGTAATGTTAATATAAATTATTTCCATGTATTATTAAAATTAATTAATTTTATTTTATATAGTTATATTCATTATAATAATATTAGGTTATTTTTAGTCAAAAGAAAAAAAAACTTTATTCCTAACCAGATTGGGTTTTCATGCATTATATGCTTTTATTTAAAAGGTATATTTACAAATTATATAATTTTAATTTGAAAAAATAAACTTCATTTTTTAATTCATCATTCCAAAATTATCCTAGGATGAATTTTTAAAAAAAAATTAAAAAGTTTTATTTTTCAATGAATAGTGAAAAATACTTATTTTTATTGGAAAATATATTTTCTTTTCAAGTATTTACAAAGTCAAATTATATTATTGATTATTTTTAAAATTTTATTAGTTTATTTTGATTAAAAAATCCAAATAATTTCTTTGGTATGAATTTTATACTTGAATTTGATAAAAGAAAATTTTATACTTAAAAAGGTATTTTTCTGAAAAACTATTTTTCATCATGTTTTGCGGGTTTAATTTTAAATTAAATTATAAAAATTCTAGAAATTTAATATTTAAAAATGGATTCCATATTTAAAATCATTATTTAAAAATTTGATAAATATATTTATTTTATTTTTGGTCATTATGAATAGTAACCATAGTAAATTTTTATTACCGCTGTAAAGGTAAAATGAGTTAATAAAGGTTAAAACTAATGTTATAAACATTCAAAATTCATTAATAAAATTCCTTTATTTCATTGGATGATTATGTTTCATCCATAATCATTTAAAATTAAAAAAATATGACCTTTTGTTCCTTTATCTTTTATTTTGAACTTTATATTACTTTTAGTAAAGAAAAATTCAAAATGTCACTCTCTTGATTTTAAATTTATATTATATGTTCACATAGGAATAAAAATAAATTATGAATGAATATTAAATTTTATTGCGAGAATAATAAAATTATTTTTATTATGGTAATTTATTTATAATTTTTAGTGATGAAATAATTACCTTAAATTTTTACGCAACACTAGCGTAATGCTTGTGCAAGTAGTAAAAAAATCAAGTAAATGATTTTAAAAACTCTAAATGTAATATTTTTTGGATGAGTTAAAGTTTATCAAGAATTGTGTATATAATTGTAAAATATTAAATATTTTTTAAAGGTTTATATTTTAATTAAATTTTTATTTTTATTACTTTAAATTCAAAGTAAATGAATAGTTCAAAAAATGATATTAATGGTATTTTATAATAAATAATATTTTATTAAATTATTTGAAATTAATAAAAATAAAATATTTTGCCAACTTAATGGGATATAGTTTAAAATATCAACCATAAACCATTTATTGGACACTTGTTACTTTTATAGTAACTTTTCTTACCCGTAAAGATTAAAAAATATTGATATCATCATAATTGTGAAAAGGGTTACCAGGGGATTAAAATAAAGATATAAGGGTAAAAACGTGATCTAAACATATAAAAAAATTATTTTATGAGAAAATAATGACTCATAATTTTCATATATTATAATTATATCAATTTTTATCCACTTTAACATGAAAATAAATTTATATTAATTTAATACTTTAAGAAATTCCAAGAATGTCTCTCCCCTCACTTATAAAAGGGAACCTCCTCTCCTCTCTTCCTCACACCATTTGAGCACTCTATCTCAAAAAATACCTATCCAAATATATTCATAACAACCCTAAACATTTTATATAGGTCTTATTTTGGTAAAAATACTAAATTTAGAGGGATTAAGTTGTAAAGAAAAGGAGGTTGTCCAAAGAAGAGGTATAGATTTTAAGTGAATGTGTTAGTTTTATTTCTTCTTATACCTCCTTAAAATATTATTAAAACATTGTAAAATAATAACACTGGTAACTTACATATACTTATATGTTTTTATTTTAATGTAATAACCTATATCCATCACTTTAATCCATAAAATGGGAAATTAATCCATCATTCGTGTGTGTGGCAAACTACCGCCTCATGAACCGACGTAATTTGTTTTTCATCACAACCTCTTATGGTTGTATATAATGATGGATTTAAAGTGTATATATATATATGATATTGATGAAATATTTATCACTCTAAAAATATAATATATTATCTTGTTTATTACATTTCCATTCATTTAAGAATGATAATTTCGTTCCTGCGTGCGTGTGGATTACCACCTCTACGAAGCGTTGTGATTCGTTTTTTATAACCATATCACAAGGATTTTATATATAAGTATATTTAAATAAAGGGTGTAATATTTATGATATAGTAATCATTTTTGAAATAGAAAATAATTCTTAACTTCTTTTCATCATGTTTTTGAAAAATGGAAATGTTACTAGTGTGGAAGTATGACCTATCGTCTCCATGATTATAACCCAATTCATTTTTCATAACCATATTTCATGAATGGTTTTAAAATTAAAATTAATATATAAAAATGATAATTATTTCATAATTATTATTCTGGAGATGATGTAATAATTACCTCTTTGAGCATATTCAACCAACTGAAGTCATTTTTTATATATGATCTGAATACCCTTAAAACTTCCGATGTGAAATTAATTGATTATGTAATTAAATATAACAAGGTAATAAACAAAATAAAAGGAACAATAAAATTGAAAATTGTTATTAGGAAATTAAATAATGGACATAAGTTTATTATTCAATAAGATAAAGGATTTACATGATGATTCAGACTCGAGGTATGGGACCCTTTTCCTTAAAGACTTGTTTTAAATGTTCTTAAAGATCTATTTTTTGAAATATTTTTATTTCATGTCCACATTCTTAAAATTATTTTATGGATGTATTTATATAGAAATAAATGAATTATAAATTAAATTTTATTTCTCTTTTTACTTTTTTTCAAAGGTTTTCAAAAGGAATATTTTTATGAAATATTTTAATTTTCATTACAAAAGGAAAAAAGGGGATGTTCTATTTTAACGTATACGGTGTCAGCAGCCTTTCCCATCAACACAAACATTATTTGATTTTTTGGATTGATTTATATGATTCCATGTTTTCTTCAAAGAAAATCCTTCATTCCCTTATTTTTGGTAATTTCAATTTTTTAAAATTGGGTTTTAAAAGAAATTGATATATCAATATCCGAAAATATTTTACTTATGGGTTCAAAAGGATATTTTTCTAAGTTTGATGATAAAAATGAAAGATTTAATGTGTTTCATGCATGTTATGGTCCTTGGTCATTATTTATAATGATGGGTGATCCTGATATAGCTCATGGGGATGGGTGAGCCCGATATAGCTCATGGTGATGGGTGAGCCCGATATAGATCAAGGTGATGGATGATCTCAATGTAGCTCTTCAATGCATTAGATAATGATTGTGTTCTCAAGAGAATTATGTTGAAATTTGTGCATGCTGATTATTACACTTATAGGGGTTCTATGAAGATGATGTCTCAAGGAACCTACATGAATTTTCCATTCTTGTTAATGAGTTTTCATGGAAATCATTTAATTTCAAAAGGTAAGGTAATGATCTTTTATTTTAAAGGAAAGATTGTGATCTTTTAGGTTGAAAATGTATGTATTTAAGAAAATGTTTTTCATGGGTTATCTTGTTTTATAAGTAACCCTCATCATTATAATTTTTCCTTAATGTTTTCTTATAAATTGTTTTATGAAAAACAATTGTGCAGTAAAGATATTTTCATGAGTAAGTAAATGATTATTTGAGCTCAAAGTTTATTATATTAAGGTCAAATTCTCTTTTATGATCTCATGGTTTTAAAATGGACTAACAGGTTTCTTTATTCTTTTTTTATGTCTCTTACTGAGATTTTTTATGCTCATCCCACATTTTCAAATGTTTTTCACAAGTTTTAAGGATGGGTATAAACAAAGAAGAAGTCAAGATGAAAATTGAAAAGATTTGTCATGAAAAAAAAATGTGTTTTATTTTGAATGTCTTGTATTGTGGGAAAAATAGATACTAAGAGGAAGTGTCCAACATGTAATGTATGAGTTTGTTGTGTAGGAGTTATGACCTAATTCTCTAAAACTCTAAACCTAAAAAATCTTTGAGAATGCAAGAAAAGCAATTCTTGTTTAAAAATTAAATTATGGATTAAATAAGGATCAAGTCCTTATACATACACATACACATACACATACGCATACGCATATGCATACACATATACACATACACATATACATACACATACATATGCATATACAAACACAAACATTTATGTATACACAGACACATACACATATACATACACATGCATATGAAAATACCTACACATACACGTACATATAATTACATACACGTGCATGAACATACATACAGATACATATAAATACATGCACATACATACAAATACATATACATACATGCACATACTATGTAAACATACATATGAATACACATACACGTACACACATACATACACATAGACATGAATGTACACATACATACACATACACATGCATATGTAAACATACACATACACATACAAATACACATACACATACACATACACAAACACACATACACTCATACATATTCATATACATGCATAGGTACACAAACATGCACATACATGTACACACATAGACATACACATACACATACCCATGTATATGCATATACATACAAATACATGTATTTATACACATAAACATACATACAATTATATACACGTGTATGCACTTACACACACACATTCACATGCATCAACATACTACATAAACAAACATACACATACACATACACATACACATACACATACACATACACATACACATACACATACACATGCACATACACATACACATACACATACACATACACATACACATACACATACACATGCACATACACATGCACATGCACATGCACATGCACATGCACCTGTATATGCATATACATACAAATACACGTATTTATACACATACATACAATTATATACATGTTCATGCACATACACACACACATGCTCATGCATCCACATATTACATAAACATGCATACTCATACACATGCACACATACATATGCATAGACATACATGTACACATACATACACATACACATACACCTATATACATACACATACACATACACATATAAACATACACATGAATAGACATACATATATACACGTAAATAAACATACAAGTACGCATATATACATGTACATGCAGGTACACATATACACATGCACATACACATTTATATACATCTACATACACATACACATATGTATACACATACACATACATACAATTACATACACGTGCATGTACATGCATACATATACATATGAATACATACACATACTACAAAACATACAAATACATACACATGAAAATGCACATACACATACACACAAACATACACATAGACATGCATGTACACATACATATGCATAGACATGCATGTACACATACATCCACATACACATACACACAGACACATAAACATTCAAATGCACCCATACATACACATAGACATATATGTGTACACAAACATGCACATACACATACACATATGTATACCTGCATATACATACGCATACACATACACATACACATACACAAACACTAAAGCACCCTAAAATTTTATGGAATAGTTTTTAAAATTTCTTCAATAACTTGTGTTACACGCAACACCCAGCCTAATCAAACCATGAAATATTATTATTTAAATATAACCATTATAAACTAACTGTTAAAATTCGTGGGTATGAATAGGATTAAATCTCTTATAAAATATATATAAAGGTCACACTCAGTATAAATCTATTAATAAATTCTTATTAAAAAATCACTCAATTTTTAGTAAAGTCGTTATATTTTTCAAAAATATGATTTATTTAAAAATGGTTTTTATTGTTTTGTGATAAAATCTTATAAATAATTTTGGTAAATTTTAGAAATTTTATTTTATAAAAGGTGTATTATTTTTTAAAATATCTTATCAAAATTAGATTATTGTGAAATTATTATATTTTTTTGAAAAGTTTTATTTTTCAATGAATAGTGAAAATACCAATTTTTATTGAAAACTATATTTTATTTTAAATTATTTACAAAGAAAAATTGTATTATGGATTAGTTTTAAAATTTAATTAGTTCCTTTTGATTAAAAATAATATAACTATAGTCTTGTTAATGAAATTTATACTTTAATTTAGTATAAAAACATTTTTATACTTAAAAAGGATTTTTTCTGAAAAACTACTATAAAGAGTAAAAATATTTGTTTAATGGACTCTTTTCTATGAAAATAACCTATTGGATATTTAAACCAAATAAAGTTACAAAATTTCAAACTCTTAATTTTAAATATCACTTATGTGTTCACATAGGGAAAATTTCATGTGGTGAATGAATCTTAATACTAATTTTTTATGTAATTAAATTATATTAATTATGGTAATTTATTTATAGGTTTTAGTGATTAAATAACAACATTAAATGCTTGTGAAATGTTAATTCAATATTTATTCAATTAATATAAAAATAAAATAAATTATTTTAAAAAAATTAAAAAAAATATTTAATTTTAGTGAATTATTGTGTTCCATGAATTTGGTTGATAAATATAACATAATAGTTATATGTAAAAGTATTAGATTCAAAATTAAACTTTTTATTGGTGTATTTAAAGTCAAATTAAATAAATAGTTCAAAAATTGAAATTAATAATATTTTATAAAATAATATTTTATTAAATAATTTAAAAAATATCAAAATATTTAGAGAGGTAAAATAGGATAATATGTGTTCAAAAACATCATCCTTTATTCATTTATGAGTCAATATTTACCTTATAACTGAAATTATAACCCTTTAAGAGTGAAAGGTTTGTTACCATGGTTGAGGTTAAAATGGATTAACTAAGGTGTTAAATCAAAAGATAAGATTTAAAACCCCAATTAAACCTTTACAAATTATATTTCTTAATGGGATTACAACTAAATACTACCTTATCTTTGAATCTATTCCCATTTGAAAGTATTTTTCAATGGAATGAATTTATAATAATTTAATCTTTTAAGAAATTTCAAAAGTACCCCTCACCTAAATTATAAAAGGTTACCCATTATTTATCTTATTTAAACCAATTATATCTTTATAGTTTAATATCCCAAGATTTTAAAATAAAAACCATGTTCGATGGTGTAAAAAATACACAACACCGAGCGTAAACAAACGGTGAAATATTATTATTTAAATATGATTGTTATAACCTAACTGTTGAATTGGAGGGTGTGAATAGGATTGATTAAATTATTGAATATATATAAATTCCTAATAAATAAAAATTTATTGATTAATTCTTAGGAAATAAACACTAAATTTTTAGAAAATACATTTTACTCTTTAAAAATATGTTTTCGTTAAAAATGGGATTTATTTCTTTTTGTGAGAAAATATTATAATTAATTTTTGAAAATTTTAGAAATTTTATTTGATAAAAAATATATCATTTTTAAATCAACTTTTCAAAATTATCTTTTCAAAAAAAATTCATATTTTACTTAAAAGTTTAATTTTTAATAAATAGTAAAAATCATATTTTTATTGAAAAATGTATTTTCTATTAAATAATTTATATTGTAAAATTATATTTTGGATTAATTTTTAAATTTAATTAGTTCATTTTTATTAAAAATAATCCAATTATAGTCTCTATAATGAATTTTTTTCGTGAATTTAGTATAAAAAATGTATATTTAAAAGGGCATTTCTCTAAAAAAAATGATTTGCATCACGTTTTGTGAGTTTAATTTTAAATTTAATTATATCACTTATTTGTTTTGAATGTTGAAAAATGGATTTCATATTTGGAATTAGGAGATCAAAATTTGATAAATATGTCTCTTTTTCTTTTAGTAATTATAAATATTAATCATTGTAAATTTTGTTATTATGGTAAAGGTGAAATACGTTAATTAATGGTAAAAATTATGTGATAAGGACAATGAAGTAACCCTAACACTTGACTTAATTTTATTGTATCAATATATTTTATCCATAATCATTAAAAATTCAAATATATGATTTTTTTCATTTGGAAATGATTTTTACCTTTATGATATTTTATATAAAGAAAAGTCAAAAATGTTATTCTCTTTATTTTATTAACTTTAAATTTTTGACATAAGGATAAAAAGAAAGTATGTTTAGTTTTAAATGTTAATTTGAAATATAAATATTTTTTATTTATTATGGTAATTTATTTCTAATTTTTAGTGATGAAATAATTACCTTAAATGTCTACGCAACACTAATACAGAATTTTTTTTAATTAATAGAAAAATAATATAAATGATATTGAAAATGTTAAAAGTAATATTATTTGAATGAATAATTGGGTTAAATATTTTTTTTATATAAATGAAATATTATAGATTTTTTAAACACTTGTATTTTAATTCCATTATTTTCATGTAGTCTTAAAATTCAAATTAAATGAATAGATCCAAAATTGACATTAATGTTATTTTATATTAAATAATATTTTATTAAATGATTTAAAACTCCAAAAAATATTATGTGAATTTAATTGATTGGGGTGCAGTTTAAAATTTTATACATGTTTCATTTATGGTCCAATTTTCCTTTTATAGTAACTTTCTTAACCCTAAAGAGTAAAATCTTTAATAGTGTGGTAATTGTCAAAAAGAGTTAACACAAATTAAAACAAAACAAATAAGGGTTAATGCATCACCTAAACTTGTACAATTTTTATTGGTAATAGTATTTTGACTCATTTTAATATTACCTTTGAATAATATCAATTTTGATCCATTTTAACTTGAACATTAATTTATATTAAATTAATACTCTAAGAAATTTCAAGAGTTCCCCTCCCCTCTCTTATAAAAGGGCACCTCTTCTTATTTATTTTTTGCATTTCGAGAATCATTTGGTTTAGAAAATACCTACCCAAATAACTTCCTAACATAAATCCTCATGTCCTATAGGCATTGTTTTGATTATAAAACAAATTTATAAAATATTTTAGTGTAAACCTTAACTCATTGTCTAAAGAAGAGGTGTAGTTATTAATCAAGTGTTTCCATTTTATTTATTCTTCTACCTCCTTCAAAATTTATTAAAACATGATGAAATAATAACACCAATTTAATACATATAATTATATTTTATTATGTTAATGTAATAACTTATATCCATCTCATCTTTCATCAAATGGGAAACAAAACCATCATTTGTGTATACAACGGACTACTACCTCATGAACCGATGTAATTTTTTTCTATCACCTCCTCTTATGAATGGTTGTAATGATTGATTAAATTTATATATATAATATTCATGAAATATTTATAATTCTTAAAATATAATATGCCATTTACTTTCTTACCTTTCAATTCACTAAAAAATGATAACATCGTTCTTGCGTACGTGTGGACTACCACCTCCACGAAACAATATGATTCTTTTTTCACCATCATGTCACATGGATGATATATATATATAAGTATATTTAAATAAATAATATGGTATTTTTTATGTAATTATTATTTTGAAGAGATAAAATGATACTTACCTTGTTTCCATAATGATCATTGAAAAATGGAAATGTTACTCATGCGTATGTACGACCTACCATCTCTATAATTGTAACGTAGTTCATTTTTCATAACCATATTTCATAGTGGGTTTTAAAAGAATAATTAATATATATAACTGATAATTATTACATTATTATTATTTTATATATGACGAAATAATGACCTCTTTGACCCTAGTCAACCTCCTGAATTCATTTTGGACATATGAGCTGAATATCATCAAAACATCTTATATGAACTTAATTGATTAAGTAATTGAATATTACATAGAATTAAATATAAAAAAAGGAATAATGGAATTGAAAAATTTTCTTAATAAATTATGTAATTAACATAATTATTTTATTCAGGAAGATAAATAATGTACATGACATATCGTACTCGAGGTAAGAAACACTTTACTTTAAAACCCCTATTTTAAATATTTTAAAGATTTATTTTCTAAATATTCTTATTACACATCCATATATTTATATTATTTTATGGTTGTATTTATATAAAAATTAATTAATTATAAATAACATTTTATGACTCTTTTTACTTTACTTTAAATGTTTTTAAAATGAATATTTCTACGTATTTTATATGGATTGTTTTGACTTTCTTTACAAGAGATAAAAAGAATATTTTATTTTAACATATATGATGATGATAAATTTTTTTGATTCCATAGACATTATTTGATATTTTAATTCCTTTATAATATTATATGTTTTATTCAAAGAAAAACCATCCTTACCTATGTACAAGTTATTTTCAAAAAGGGTTCTAAAATGGAATGGATATTTCAATATCCATAAATGTTTTCTTATGGGTGTAGAAAATATTGTAATGAGTGAAATATTGAAAATTGAAAGATTTTATGTGTTATGATTATGTTATGGTTCTTTTATATTTTTATGATGATGGATTTTTCTATTTTAAACCAAGGATGGGTGGTTCTATTATAAACCAAGGATGGGTGGTTCTGTTATAAACCAAGGACGGGTGGGTCTGTGATAGCCCTCCAATGCATTGGGTATGGAATTCGACCATATTGGTTATTCCATTTGTAAGAATTATATATAAAATGATGTCATAAGTTACCTAAATGATTTATCTATGATTTATATGTGTTTTCATAGAAATATTATGATTTATCAAGGTAAGATAATGATATTATGTTTAAAGAAAAGTATATGTTACTTATTAAGGGTGGAAAGAATAACTTTGTGAAAAAGTTTTCATTTGTTTTTCATGACTTAAAAGAAATATTTATAATATTTATTTCTCTTTAAATATTTCTTATTTAATTTTTTATGGAAATATTTGGGTATTAAAGTTGATTTCTTGGGTAAAAAAAATGTTTATTTTGATCCCAAATATTATTTCCAAAAAGGGAAAATTTTATAAGTATCCATGAACTAATGGGTTTATTTCTTCTTTCCTTTATGTTCCTTAATGAGAATTTTTTTCTCATGCTGTATTTTTTAAATATTTTTCAAAGGTTTTAAGGATAGGTAAGAACAAATAATAATTCAAGTTTAAATTCATAAATATTAGTCATGAAAAAAACATGTTTCATTTTAAAAGTTTTATATTATGTGAAAAAATGGACACATAGTATAAGTGAACACCTTTTAATTTATGGGTTTTTTATATAATAGTTTTGACCTTATTATATAAAACTCTAAACCTAAAATATATTTTGTAATTAAATAAATTTAATTCTAGTCTAAGGTCACTATAATATGTAATGTTTAAGGATAGGTCCTTATAGTTGGTATCAAAGAAAATATTTAGATAAATTTAAAGGTTAGGATGTTATTTTAGAATAAGTTAAAAGTATTTTATAACCATAATGGTTAGTATGTTAGAGAGAATTATAGTTATTTTTAATAAATTTAAATAATTTAATATAGCATGGTTAAGGATATATTATTTTTTATCCTCCTCATATGATTATTTATTATGATTTTATTGATATGTTTACACTAACATTTTTGTTTTAGTAAATGTATAGATCTAGTATGAACCAAATTAACTATAGATGTGAGGTAAAATGTGGTGCCTTTATAAATGAGTAACTTAATGGAATGGGAGATATAGTGAAAACACTTATGGTTATTCTTAACCAGTTATCACGAGTTATGATTAATAACTTTAACCAAGGTTAGTTTTCTAATGCAACAAATGAGAGAGAAATGATAATCCATAGAATTTTAGGTGATATAGATCATAAATTAAAAAATATTAAATGAACTATGTGTATATAATGTGGGAATAAATACCCAACAAAATGTCTTAAAATAATGGAAAGATAATATGTATATGGTAATGGAGGGCATAAATCAATAATCTTCCAAGGAAAAAAGTAAGTGGTTATTTAACACCATGAATGGGAATAAATTTATTATCAAAGTATCAATTCAATTTTTTTAAATTTGGGGAGTATAGGAATTATGAAAATCAATGTCTTAGGGGGAAACCTCGAGAATGGGATCAGCAAAACAATACAGATAAATGTTTAGTGATGCCTAATTCCATTACAGTTGAAGATGAGGAAACTAAAAATGACATATAAAAGGTATGGATTATATCTTGGAATATATTTTGATATTATTGAATCTTAGTACATGATTCATATTTTTGTTTATATAAAGGAAGTATTAAGTAATAAGATGAAAAATAATTATGAAAAGTGTTGAATAATTAAGGTTTCTATATATGGAGATTCAAGAATTATGATGTAGTGGTATATTTAAGGATGATCTTAATTTTAAAGGAATTAATAATATTTTGTTTTTTATGTAATAAAAGTAATTTAGGAGACATTTATTTAGTTTTTATAGATATTTGAGGTATATTTAACCCTTAAGTTTAACATATGAAAATGTTATTTAGGGAATAATTCACTTTTCATTTTGTGGACATGAGTTTAAAGGTATTGATAAACTTTAGGTGTTATATGATCTTTTATGATTAAGATTATTTTTTAGGATTTTTATCATATTTATAGGAACCTTATTAGAATTAAATTAGTATATAATTATAAAAAAAGTAAAACCTATAGACTAGGCAATAATCTGTCACATCTAGAAAAGTTGTGGGGCTTGAACCCACAATCGAAGTCTGATGATGGTTAAATTCTTACCACTAGCCTACCTGATATCCTAGTTAGTATGAATTATTATTTTTTCTTAAAATTATTTTATAGATAGAGATTAAGTTGGTTTTGGGAACTTATTTTTAATCATATAAATAACTATGGTATTGAAAATATATTTGGTGATTAATTAATTAACTTTATTTGAATATAAGTTCATCATTTTGTAAACCATATATGATTAAGGTAAATGATTTTTTTTTGGATAACATTGGATTTTATTTGAGTAATAAAGGTTAAACTATATTTCAGAAGAATATATGATTTGTGTATTTATGGTGATTCAGGTCATTTATGGAAATGATTAGCATATTTTGGAGATTATATGACTATGTCATATACATTTTTGGTATGAGACTTTAAGAGGATTGATGTAATTTTGAGATAAATATTTGAATAATATGTGATCAAATCATTCTAATATTTGGGTTTTGATATTAGTCAGGAATATATTGAATAATTTTAAGGATAGTTCTTTCCAAAATGATTTATTTTGAACTTTGGGTATTACAGTTAAATTTTAGAGATTATTTTATTATTTCTTTGTATAAAAGTTTATTCGTTTGTGGAATAAACTTACCTTATGATAACCATTTTGGTTTTGGTAAATGTTTAAAGATATGATAAATAGATTTTATCCTTTTGTGGAAGTATTTGATCCTATAGAAGTTGATTTTAGTTCTTTAGGCATAAAAATCATCTTGGATACTCATTATTTGAAGCAGAATATGATATTGTGAGAGAAATTGGTTAAAGGTTGAAATTATACATGTCAAGTAAGTATATTTCATTATGTTCTTAGTCGAGATGAAAATAAAATTCCTTAACTATAGGAAAAGGATATTGAATCAAAAAAATTATCTTATTACCTTCATTTCTGATGAATAGGTAGCCTTTTCCACACCTCTTTGGTTTATGGTTTTATGATCATTAACTTTCTCATGATCATTTACTTCATTATGATCAATAATCTCTGTCACTCTCCATAATTATTTAGACATTATGATTTTGTTACATGTATACGATTTCACTTCTGACTAATGTTTTCCAATTTTTAAACCTAGTTATGTGTTATTCTAGATGACCTCCATATTTCCCTTTCCCCATTTTCAAGAGGAAGTTTTATTAACCCTTTCTATGATGTGGGATTTCAATAAAGGTATTTTAAAATGTCAAACCTTTAATTACTGAGAAAAATTTCAAGTTTTGAGGATGGAATTTGTTAAATGGGAGGATAATTTAACATACCAATATTTTAAAATAACAACTATGTTCGATAGCATACAAAATACACAATACCAAGAGTAAATGAACCAAAAAATATTATTAATTAAATATTAATATTATAACCTAGTCATTGAATTGGTAGGTATAAATTGGATTAACTAAATTTTGAAATATATATAAATTCTTAATCAATACAAATTTATTGATTAATGTTAGAAAATAAACACTCAATTTTTATAAAATACATTTTATTCTTCAAAAATATGTTTTCTTCAAAAATGTTATTTATTAATTTTTGGGAGAGAATTTTATAATTAATTTATGAAAATTTCAGAAATTCTATTTTATAAAATTTATATAATTTTTAAAATCATTAAATAAAAAATATCTTATGGTGAATTTTTGATATTGTTTTAAAAATTTTGATTTTTAAATGAATAGTGAAAAAACTAATTTTTATTGAACACTTTATTTTCTTTTAAAGTATTTATAAAGTAAAATTATATTTTCGATTTTTTTAAAATTTAATTGGTTAATTTTTATTAAACATAATTCAATTATAGTTTTTAAAATTAATTTTATACTTGAATTTAGTATAAAAATTTTGTACTCAAAAGGGCATTTTCCTGAAAAAAAAATTATTTTTCATCACATTTTGTCGGTTTAATTTTAAATTAAATTATTTCACTTCTATGTTTTGAATATTAAAAAATTTATTCAATATTTGGAATTAGGAGGTCCAAAATTTTTAATTATTTCCCTTTTTTAGTAATTATGTATAGTAACTATAGTAAATTTTCTTACCACACTAAAGGTAAAATGGATTAATTAAGGGTTAAGATAATGTGATAAGGACTAGAAATTTCCCCTAACATTTGAATTAATTTTATTTTATGATTATATTTCATCCATAATCATCTAAAATTATAATATATGACATTTTTTCTATTTTTCCATAATTTTTACCTTCATAGTATTTTATGTAAAAAAAATCAAAAATTTCATTCTCATTGTTTTATTATCTTTAAATTTTTGAAATAAGGATAAAAATAAGATATGTTTGGATATAAATATTCATTTGAAATATAAATTATTTTTATTTATCATGGTGATTTATTTTTAATTTTTAGTGAAGAAATAATTTCCTTAAATTTCTACACAATATCGATACAGTATTTATTTAATTAATAGAAAAATAAAATGAATGATTTTAAAAATGTTAAAAGTTATATTATTTGAATAAATTTTTATGTTCCATGATTTTTTTTAGATGAAAAAAACATATTATAGAAGTTTTAATTCCTTATATTCTAATTCTGTTTTTTTATTATAGTTTTAAAAGTCAAAGTAAATGAATAGTTCAAAATTTGACTTTAATGTTATTTTATAATAAATTATATTTTATTAAATGATTCAAAAATAAAAAAAAATACTATGTTCATACAAGTGATTAAGACATAGTTTTAAATATAAAAAATGTTTCACTTATGCTCCAATTGTCTTTTTATAGTAAATCTCTTAACCCCAAAAGAGTAAAATCTTTAATACCACGATAATTGTCAAAAAGGGTTAACATGGGTTAAAAAAATATAAGGTTAAAAAAATCACCTAAACATGTAAAATTTTTATTTTATGAGATTATTTATACTAATACGCATCTTATATTTTAATATTATCAATTTGGATCCATTTAAACATTAAAAATAATTTATTTTAATTTAATACTTTAAGAAATTTCAAGAGTGCACCTCCCCTATCTTATGAAAAGAAACATATTATTATACTTTATTCACATTTCAAGAACAATTTTTTTTTAAAATAACTACCAAAATAACTTCTTAACATCCCTCCCCATGTTCTAGATTCCTTGTTTTTATCAGAAAACTAATCTATGAAATATTTTTGTGTAAACCATAATAGGTTATTCGAAGAAGGGGTATAGTTCTTAATCAAATTTTTTCATTTTATTTATTCTTATAAATAATTTAAAATATCTCCAAACATAATTAAATAATAAAAAAAATATCATAAATATACTTATATGTCATTATATTAATGGAATAACCTATATCCATATCCGCTTCCATCAAATGGGAAACAAAACCATCATTCGTGTGTATGGAGGAGTATCATCTTGCGAATCGATGTAATTCGTTTTCCATCACCTCCTATTATATATAGTTATAATGATTTATTTAATTCATATATATGATATTAATTACATATTTATTATTATTAAAATATAATATATATTTAATTTCTTACCTTTCCATTCACTGAAAAATAATAACATTGTTTGTGTGTATGTGTATACTACCACCTCCACGAAGCGATGTGATTCATTTTTCATCCTCACATCACATGAATGATATATATGTGTGTGTGTGTGTTTAAAGAAATAATATGATATTTATTATATAATTATCATTACTTAAATATAAATAATACTTACCTTGTTTTCATAATGATCGTTGAAAAATGGAAATGTTACTCATGAATATGTATGGCATACCATCTCCATGATTGTAACATAGTTAATTTTTCATAACCATATTTCATGATGGGATTTAAAATAATAATTAATATATATATATATATGATTATTATTTCATGATTATTATTCTATATATAATTAAATAATGACCACTTTGACCTTATTCAACCTACCGAAGTCATTTAGGACATATGAGCTGAATATCATCAAAATGTTTGATGCGAACATAATCGATTAAGTAATTGAATATAACATGGTATTGAATAAAATTAAACTAATAAATAACATGAAAAAAATTATTAATTAATTAAGTAATTATCATAATTTTATTATTCAGGAAGATAAAGAACATATGTGACAAGTCAGACTCGAGGTAAGGGACACTTTACTTTAAAAACCTCATTTTAAATATTTTCATGATTTATTTTATAAATATTTTTCTTCCATTTCCATGTCTTTAAAAATATTTTATTGATATATTTATATGGACATGAATTAATTATAAAGAGAATTTTATGTCATTTTTTACTTTCTTTCAAAGGTTTTCAAAAGGAAACTTTTTATGTATTTTATATGGAATGTTTTGAATTTCTTTATAAAAGACAAGAGGAATGTTCTATTTTAATGTATATGAATACAATGAATTTTTCTTCCACTATAAACATTATTTGATACTTGAATTACTTTATAACCTTCCATTTTTTCTTTAAATATAAACCCTCATTGTTAATGTTTAGGTTATTTTCAAAAAGAATTTTAAAATTGAATAGATATTTCAATATCTAGAAATGTTTTCTTATGGGTGCAGAGAATATTTTTCTGAGTGAAATGTTATAAATTGAAATATTTTATGTGATATGATTTTATTATGGTTCTTGGAAATTGTTATGATGATGGGTGGTTCTGTTATAAACCAAGGATGGGTGGTTTTGTTATAAACCAATAACATGTGGTTCCATTATTAACCAAGGGCGAGTGGGTCTATGATACTCCTCTAATGAATTGGGAATAGAATTTGATCGTATAGGTTATTCCATTTATAAGAGTGATATTGAAAATTATATACCAAGTTACCTACATGGTGTATCTATGATTTCTATGTGTTTTTATGGAAATATTATGATTTTCAAGGTAATATATTGATCTTATATTTAAAGGAAAGTATATGCTAATTCTTAAGGGTGAAAAGTATTAATTTTTGAAAAAGTTTTCATGTTTTTTTAATTAATTCAAATAAAACTTTATGTGTTTTATTTTTCTTTAAATATTTCTTATTAAATGTTTTATAAAAATCATTGGGCAGTAAAATTTATTTCTTGAGTAAGAAAATGTTTATTTTGAGCCCAAATATTATTTTCAAAAAGGAAATATTTATAAATATTTATGAACTATATTGTTTCTTTCTTCTTTCATTTATGTTCTTTATTGAGCCTTTTTTTCTCATTCCATATTTTTTTTAAACAATTCACAGGGTTTAAGGATGGGTAAGAACAAAGAAGAAGTCGAGTTGAAATTCAAGAATATTAGTCATGAAAATAAAACATGTTTCATTTTAAAAGTTTGATATTATTGAAAAAAATGGATACTAAGTAGAAGTTTACATATTTTAATTTATGGGTTTGTTATATAATATTTATGGCCTAATTATCTAAAACTCTAAACCTAAATGATCTTTGGGAATGGAAGATAGTGAATTCTAGTCTAAAGACACTAGAATATGTAATGTTTAAGGTTGGAACTTTATATCTATATCAACCAAGAACTACCATAATAAATTCCTTTATTCCTTAAACACAACCTATAGATTCTTTTATTTCAAAAAGGACACCACTTCAAGACTTAATATGTAATCCAAAATGAGTTTCTCAATGAAGAGGTAATCATCTTATGTGACCTATTTCAATTTATTTCTTCTTAAAACTCCTTCAAATATTATTCAACCATGATGATGTAATAACATTATTATATACTATATACTAAGATATTATTATGTTAATTTATTAACCTATATACATCCCCTATTTCATCAAATGGGAATCAAAACCATCATTCGTTTGTAAGGCGGACTACCACCTTATGAACTGATGTAATTTGTTTTTCATTTTCATTTTAAATTGATGGAAATAATGATGGATTTAAGGAATATATATTAATATATAATATAAAAGTGATTCAGAAAATGTGAATTATTATTTAACTTTATTTCATACTGGCCATCTAAAAATGAAAACAACGTTCATGCGTATATACAACCTACCATCTCCATGGACGGTGTAATTAATTTTTCTATCTCTTAATTTTATGGATGCCTCTAAATATATAAATATATATATATATAATGAATATATATGATATTTATATTATGATTAATATTCTTGAGATGATGGAACCATGACCATATAAGAACCAAAAATACATAACTGAATTACCCATAAAAAATAAATAAGTTAACACCCAAAAATGAAAATTTTAATAAAAAATTATCAAAAATAGATATTAAAATGTTATAAGAGGTCATATATGATATTATAAGTATGTAATTTATTCTGGTATAGAATTATAATAAATTTTATTTTATTATACATGAGGTTAGAGTGCTTTTGAAGCAAGTGGAACTCAAGGTAAGGGTTTATCATCTCAAATTGTATTCTTTGGGGAATATGTTATGTTATGTACTTATATTATTTTATGTGGTGTATATACCAACCTTTTACATTTTATATAGTTATTATCATTTTTTTCATGATATTTATAGTTTCATTTTAAGTTATTATTTCATGGGACAAACGATTCAAATGTTACCAAAGTGGTAAGGATTTTATGTTACAATCTCTTTGTTTATCAGGATTGGTTATGATTAAGTTTTATTGATGAAATATTATGATCTAAATCTCAATAATATCATTAATTTTTTTATTCTCTAGTTATTTCTTGAGAATACATGTCTTCATTTAATTTTCCCCACTTTAAATACTCAATAGACAACATTTTTAGGTAAAATCGACTTTATTATAGTATTCGGTCGAAAAACCTTTTTCTTATATATCAATGTTTTCTAAAAAATGATTTAAATTATATTTTAATATTATACTTTGATTTTTGAAAGTATTTTTTACCCATGATTAACTTTTTTTTTAAAAAAATGGATAAAAAGGAATCTTGTTTTCATTTTTTGTATAAGGTGTTTTTTGACTTTTTACAAAAGTTTGAAAGGAATGTTTTCTTTTAACTTATAAGGCATGAAATGAATTTCCCACTATCATGACCTCAAAATTCTTTGAAAATTAAATTTTAAGTTTCAAATATTATTTTAAAATAAAATTTCTTCCATAATATTTTTGGAAATATTTGGATTTTAAAAAAGTGATTTTAAAGTGAAAAGAGTATTTTCCTCAAGAAATATTTCAGTATTATTTTAAAAGAATTTTCATCTATGAAAACATGCTTTGATGTTAATTATGTTTTATTGAGGATATGATCCAATGATACCATACTTATTCTTTCTCTATATGCCTTATGATTATGTTGATGAGATTTTTATAAATCCCTTTTATTTTATGTGGGTTATGATTTTATGATCTTGTGGCCTTTATATGAAGGGATTATGATAACATGACAGTTGGGTCCTTTAAATACCTCCAATGTATTATGTAAAGATGGATAACTCAAGATTTATCAATGTTATATGTGAACCTGGTTTTAAGTTCACAATTTTATGCATGGACCTGGATTTCATGTCCATATGTTTATGCATATGCCCAACTTTCATGTCTATATGTTTATGTGTGGACCTGGATTTCATGTCTATATGATTATGTGTGGACATATTTTCATTTCCATAAGTTTATGTGAGGATCTAATTTTATGTCCTTAACATAATGGATGAACCTATTTCTATTTTAACATGTTTACAATGTTATAATCTTATGTTTTTCTGCAATCCTATGTTTTTGTTATACCCTCTTAGATCATGCTATTTGATTACTTTATGATACATATCTTATGAACTGTCAAGATTTATGCCATCAATCATGGTTATAATAAATGATATGGTGGGTATGATTTTCAAATGTCAAGATCAAGCTCTCATACCCTTATACTCATTTTATTATTAATTGGTCATTTATATCTCCCTTGTTTACCCTTACTGAGCATTTTATCTCACCCTTTCTTATGTTTATTTTCCCTAGGTTGGAAAGAAAGGTTTTTAGTATGGTGTTTATGAGAAGAGTATTATGTGGGAAGATATTTATGGGGGGATATTGAAGATATTTCATGAAAAATATGTTTATGTATCTAGTATCCAAAGACACTAAACCTTTATGGTTCTAACATGGATCTTAATGTTATCTATTGAATATAAATCTAAAAAGATTAAATATTTATGTAAGAAAATTTTGGGTTGTTATAATTGGTATCAGAGTAGGGTTTAGTTAATCATTAGAGATTATGTTTAAATAAATTTTTTGAAAATGTTGGGGATAATTCTAAGTATAGGATTACATCCTAAAGTCTTGGTAAGGAAGAGACTATATGGCTTTCCTTTTAATGACATAGGTACTTATAAAATAATTTGTTTTCATTTTGGAATTAAATAGCTAAATTCATTATAAATTTGTAATGAAATAAGTGATGTCTATAGAAATTAAGGAATCTTTACTAATAGAATGGTAACCTCGCCCATGAGAGTATAAATAAAATTTATGTATCTTATAAGTGAAAATATGATATATTTATATCATTGAATAAGTAAATAATTGTTTTGAAAATTATAAATTATGTGTCGGTATTTTTGTGAGACGTAATTATTTAATTAAAATTCTATAATTAAAATAATGATTTAAAAGAAAATATATTATCATAAAATACACTTATAAATTTATATTTTATTGTCTTATGATTATAATATAATTTTATGATACCTTAATTAATTTTTCAAAGTGTTATAAAATCACTTATAGTTTTAAATTATATATTTTTCAAATAAATTATGATTTTAATTAAAAATTAAATTACTAATAATTATAAAATTATTTTCCTAAAATGGAGTTCATTTTTGAATTCTACACCTCAAAAAATAGTTAGGATCAATTTTTGAGTTTTTTTTGAAATACTTGAATTTTTTGTGAATAGTAAAATACGGTAATTTATGGTATATATACATTATAAATTAAATAAACTATTCCTTGATTCATAAATGATTTAAGCACCATAATCTCAAACATAACTTCATTATTTTAATATATTTTATGATAGTTCTTGAACTATTCATAGTCTTGAGCTAAAATAATAAACAAATGAATAAAATATTCAAAAAGCACTCTTCTCCTCCACTATAAATATCACCCCACACCACCTCTTCTCCTCACAAATAAAATAATTGTAGCTTGTTAAATTTCTACCCAATTACATTCCCAATATTCTTACCCACATCCAAGACCTACTAGTCTCACAAAATAGCCAAAACCATGGTTCTTAAGGAGGTTCTCAAGGAGTAGAAATTAAGAGGTAAAAATCTCTTTCCTTTTCTTTTAATTTCTTTTCAATTTATTTTCAATTTATTTTATTTCCTTATTATCTTCTCATATAACCTTATATAAGTGGTATGAAACTTCAAATATCATAAATATACTATAATGTTATAATTTTTATGTAAAAAATAATCATCAAACTCTTTCTCCTCCCCCTTTTATTCTAAAAATGAAAACATTGTTCATGATGTGTCGATTTACCGACATCGTGGACGATGCATTTTCATTTTTTTAAGGCATTCTATGTTGGTCAAAAAAAAGATTATTATGGTTAAATAATATTTTATTATAATTATTATATGTTATATTATGTTCTGGATCTAGTGTTCATATGTAATATTAATTAACAAAACAAGTGGTTTGTAATGATCAAAATTCACCAAAATAAACTAACTTTCATCATTAAATATTTATTTAATGATTCATCCTCATACCATATAACCAAAATGATATAAAATGAAATTTAATATTATATAATTTCATTAATAACATTTAATTTAATTTCTTGACAACTATTCTCATTTTACATGATTTTCCATACATGTATATAAGTAAATGGATCATGAAAACCATGGAAACGAACTCTTTCAAACGATAAAATTGAATCTTATAAACTCATAAAAAAGGACATAAATAAATATAAAAAAATTATACTAAATAAAATACATGTATAAAATGTTATGAATCAATTAATTAATGTATTGAATTTGATTATACAATACATTAAGTTCAAGTACATAACACTTTCGGACATAAGGTATTCTTTCTGAACCACCATTTTCCCTCCAGGTTACGCTTTCTCTCTCTTTAACCCAATGTAATTATTCCCTAATTTTGTGTATTTATTATATATTCTATATATATATGTTACAAACTCATATATTCATATCATATAATCCTTATTTTATGGATAATTACATGTTTTAAAAAGATTCCCTTCTCAATTCAACCCGATTAGCAAGCTCGGTTCAAGGGAACTTTCCGATTTCTCACCCATTTTCAAGTGAAATACATAATCTATTTTAATACACCAGAATTTTTATAAAATAACTCATTTTAACATTAAAAACTATCTTGGTTTAATTCTATATTTTTTATCCAGTTTGACAAGAAAATAAAAATTGAACCAACAATGTAAACCATGAAAAGAACAAACCCAGAAACAATGGAAATAACAAAATATTATTAATAAATTGGTAGAAATTTATTATTAAAAGATCATATAAGTTTTTATATATATTAATATGGTTCTTTAATATATTAATATCACTCTTTAAATCATTTTATAGGAGCTTTTAACACATTTTAAGTAAGACGAACCTGAGGTAAGGGACTTTTTCTTTAAAATTCTTATTTTAAATTTCTATTTTTACAAATTCAAAAAAAATGTTTTTGTGATGAAGGTATTCATGTTATATGATTATTTTCTGGTTATTTTGAACTTTTTATGATGAATTTTTCACTATTGTAATTCATACTTTTCCCAACACTTGTATACCAACGGTTCTTTTGAACCGTTGGTATAGGTGATCTTTACCAACGGTTTGCATAAACTGATGGTAAAGATGGATTTAGAAGGATTTTTACCAACGGTTTTCATAAACCGTTGGTAAAGATGGATTTCGAGGGAGTTTTGTCAATGGTTTCATCAAACCGTTGGGAAAACAATGATTTCCCAATGGTTTTTAATAACCGTTGGGAAAAAGATGCCCCAAATTCGACAAACAGGGGCGACCCCCCACCCTCGATTCCAAAAGCATTGTGCGGCTATCCCAGAAGTGATTCCCGACTCCTAGAATCCCTTGAGAAGCCCCAGCACAGGTGCATCTCTTCCATCAGATCAGCTACCAGGTTAGACTCCTTCCACCTCTTCTCAAGGATATCCTTCCACCTCTTCTCAAGGATATCCTTCTATTCTCAAAGATATCGTTATTCCCTATTTCTAGGGTTTTTGGAAAATTTTATGATTCACTACTCCATAAATTGTGTACTCAAATCACTACATCAGTGTACACATTGTCCAATTAATGTTTTCATTACACATATACATTTATAAGGGCATAGTGTTTTTTCCTTATGTTCTAATTTTAAAGATTCATAGTTTTTTTTAATCTCAATGCTTCAAATATTACAGCTTCATGTATATGAACTCATAATAAATTGTTTGTAATATTTATTCATATTATTTCATGAAAATAACTCCTTTTATTAAGATCATGTCAAACATGAATATCTTATTCATCTTAATTTTTGTACACTATGTGTATTACATAACAAGTATGTATCATGTTTCTATCAAAATCTATATAAATATAAAATGACACATTGTTCACTTATCCTTTCCACAATAGAACATATGGAGTATCTTCTTTAACTTTGAAAAATAGTATGTGGTCCCTAATTATTCTTCACAGAAGAAATAATAAATACTTAACCGTACAATCCAATGTTCTTTATGAATAAAATATCTACAAAGGGAACTCTCAGTGGGACCTCTCCTTTTCCCATGTAGTACTTATTCCTTCTTCATGAAACTAATTCAGAGAATATCAAATTCACAATATTAATGAATACTAGTTTTCCTAATATAACCATTAATCATTCTGCCTTCAACATCATACATGAGTTATTCAATCACCTTTTTAAAACACAATGACCATTTTCACTGATTTGGGGTTCCTCAAAATGCTTGGGAAAATCAGAAAAAACACGTGTACTAAATCGTGTTTCTCATATGGTTTCATCGATACAAGTTCATCTCAAAAATCATGACCGTGTGGTTCAAATATCAAGAGGACCATGGGATTATTATTCTTCACACAAATGAAGTTGTTTTTTGCAACTATGTGTTTTTGTTTTCACTTTTTATTTTGCCGAAAGGGGAGATATGTGGTCATTAATCATGGTTGTGGGTGGTCATTTAGGATGTAAGATAGTATGACTTCATTTTACTTGATATATCCAATATTATTATTGATTTATGTTCAATTTGATTATCTTTGACAAGTGATGTTGTTTAATAATCTGTTATTAATGGTTGTAATAATGAAGATATGTTATAAGGGTTCGCATGGTGTGTATAACGGTTGACATGGTGTCTACGATAATCTAGTGTCCTGGGAATTTACATGGGAATGTACACACAGTACATGACTTGGTTAGCCATGTACATATACATGGCCAATCCCTTATGGTGAAAAGTATATTTGGCCAAATAGGGTGCTGAAAACATCCCATTTACACATGGCTTTATTTCATGGGTATGCCCACATGATGTGTTGGCCATACTATAGGTGTTTCTAATCAAATCCATACCCATAACTATTGAAGGTACCTCTCCAAAATCAATTGGGACATGATTCGAGGAATACACCCTACCAACCTATGATCTATGGCCCCAAACCTAGGATCCTTTAATCCATGGTTAAGGTAAAACTTGATGAGGCCATAACTAATTTTGATGTGATCCTCATCCTACTCCTCATCCTGATCTCCCTGAAGAAGTTAAAGTATAAAACTCATGTACTCCCAATAAGACCCTTAAGGATTATGTATTCCTTGATCCACTTCCAATATCTTACTGGGCAATCCTTGAATATAGGCATTATAAATTATGTATCTTATTTTCTTATATACACTGTATTTTGTTGTATTTCTTAATATGATTCTCATATAGAGTAATGTGTCAGTTATGCTTTTATTTAAAGTAAACAATTGTCATTTACCTAAATATTTTTTTGATTGAACTTCAATATTATTGAATTTATTTGAAATGACTTATTTCAATTTTTTTATAGAATCGACAGAAGTTGGATGTACGAAACTGATCGTATTTCAACCGATTTTCAAAATAATTTGAACATCTTTCTAGATTTTTCATTTGACAAGGCTTCAGATAGTGGTCGCATACACTACCCATGTTCTAATTGTGTTGGAAGACCTTGGTTGAGTCGTGAAGCAGTTATCTATCATATAACCAAATATGGTTTCCAAACAAACTATTATGTGCGGTATCACAATGGAGAGAAAATGGAATCTCAAAATATTGATGATCCAAATGATAGGACTGAATTCGAGAGTTTGATATATTATCGGTTTCCATTTATTCGGCATCATGAGAAGGAAAGGATGTCCATCCAAAAATATTTCTATACAAGCACACATGATGCGTCCAATGAAAATGAAGATGTTGATAGGGTGAAAAAATTGAATGATGTTGTGATGACTCCAGTATATCGGCAATGTGGTAAAATGAAAAGGTTGTAATTTTTAATCTGATTGCTTCATGGGAAAACTATGTATGGGATTTTAAATATTTCAATTGATTACATTCTTACCTTCTTGAAGGACTTACTTCCAGATGATGCAGATATTCCCTCAAACCACTATATGGCATGGATGTTAGTTGATGAACTTGGATTCTCAAAAAAAATCAAGCTTTCCCGAATGATTTCAACTTATTTTGGGAGGAAACTACTGAAAGAAATGATTGTATCAAATGTGGAACCTCCCTATGGAATCCAAAAGATAATGGAACACCATCTCGTGTGCCACAAAAAGTAATGTGGCACTTTTCATTGATCCCCAGATTACAGAACCTTTTCATGTCTGATGAAATATCAGTAAAAATGTGATGGAATGAAACCGAGAGAAAAAAGAATAATGAAGAGTTGGTTCACCCTGCAGATGGATTTTCATGGCAGAGATTTGATGCTCGATATCCTGGATTTGCAGCCGACGTGCGTAATGTGAGACTGGGTCTTTCATGTGACGGTTTTAATCCATTTGGGCAGATGCTTACTTCGCACAACACATGGCCAGTTTTCATACACATTTATAACCTTCCCCCATGGTTGTGTATGAAAATGCCTTACACTTTCCTGAGTATACTGATATCTGGTCCTTTTTATCCCGGCAATGATATAGATGTATACATGCAACCTTTAATAAAAGAGTTGAAACTTCTTTGGGATGTGGGTGTGCCCACATACGATGCATGTTCAAAAGACATATTTCAGATGCGTGTTGTGCTTATGTGTATGATCAATGATTTTCCTTCTTATGCAATGATGTCTGGATGGAGCACAAAAGGAAAATTGTCATGTCCTTTTTATATGAAGAATACTCAATCGAGAAGACTGAAATATCGTCATAGTTTTAGTTTTATGGGACATCGATGATTCTTGCCAATGAACCATCCATATAGAAACAATCATCGGAGATTTGACAATACCATAAAGACTGATGATCCACCTCAGCATATGTCTGGAACTGATGTTCTTACTGAATTGAAAGATTTCATTTTTTCATTTGTGAAGGGTTTAATGAAATCTAGAAAGAGGAAAAATGTTTCCAATGATACCTGTTACAATTGGAAGAAGAAGAGTATATTCTTTGAGTTGTTGTATTGGTCAACCAACTTGTTACGTCATTGCTTATACGTAATGCACATTGAAAAGAATATATGTGAAATGTTGCTTTCGATTCCTCTAAATGTCAAGGGGAAGACAAAAGATGATTTACGATCTCGGTGTGACTTGGTAGATTGGGGGATCATACCATAATTGTATCCTGCCTGTATCAGTGAAAATAAATGGCAAGTTCCATGTGCTTCTTATGTGATGACACTTGCTAGAAAAAATCAATTTCTGGAAGTGCTAGAGACTATTAAAGTTCCTGATGGCTATTCAAGCAATATATCAAAACGGGTCAATAGAAAATAGTTAAAGCTAAAATCTTTAAAGACTCATGATTATCACGTCCTTTTGCATGAGTTGATTCCAATAGCAATCCGTCATCTCTTGTCCAATAATGTAAGAGTCTCAGTTATTTGGTTGTGCTATTTGTTTATAGATCTTTGTGCTAATAGGTTGTCCAAATCCTTCTTGAAAAAACTATTGGCAGAGACACCATTAATTTTGTGTGAGTTAGAGAAAATATTCCCTCCATCATTTTTTACATGCATGTTGCATCTGACTGTCCATCTTCCGACCAAAATACTTCTTGGAGGACCCGTTGCTTTATTTTTGATATATCCAACTGAAATAAACATGTGCACATTGAAATCATATGTTCGGAATAGGAATTATCCCAAATTTTCTATTGTGAACGGTTATTTGGCTCAAGAATGTATGGATTTCTACTTAATGTATTTGTCAGATCTTACTACGAGAATAAACAGACCAATGAGAAATGAAGAAGAATAGTATGGGAAAATTGAACCCAGTTTTCTATCACTTCCTCAGATAGGAGGAATTCCAGGATCATATACATTGACAACATTAAGCCTTGAAGAGCAAGAGATGGCACATCGCACAGTGTTGTTCAATTGTGATTTTTTCAATGAGTATATCAAGTAAGTAAATTGTACATGTATCTCTTATCTTATCTCTTGTAATTTTAAATATTTGTTAAACTATTATTATTTTTATCTACAGGGGACATAAAGAATTGATATATAGAAAGCATCGTTCTATATCTTTGAGAAGGAAAGAGACTTTGCATAGCAAAGGGTTTTCTGATTGGTTGAAATTGAAGGTAAAAATATTTCTGTAATAACTAAATAGAAATAATATTTAATTAAGTTTACTATTTGTTTATATTTCAGGTATCTATTTTTCCTGCAGACTTTGTTTCTGAGGAAATAAGAGCTTTTGCTTTTGGTCCTAATACCATGGTTCATGCTTGTAAATCACTTGTGATCAATGGATACAAATTTATTATCATTGAACGAGCAAGAAACATGAGAACACAACATGATGGTGTTATGCTAACTGTCACAACAGACTGTTATGCAAGTTCATCAGATAATAGACCTCATTCTGAAGATGTAGCTTATTATGGAGTCATGGAGAAAATAATAATTTTGGATTATTACTCACATGTTCGAGTCACGATGGTGAAATGTTAATGGTTTGATTCAATGATGAGGCAAGGCACATTTATTGATGATTGTGGATTTAGAATTATTGACATGACTCGTACTCTTTCCACTGATAAACCATACGTATTGGCATAAATGGTGAAACAAGTTTTTTATGTCAAAGATCATCATCATCCTAAATTCGGTGTAATTATAGAAGTAAATCCCAGACATGTTTTTGATGATGGTGATGATGAAGTTGACACTATCCCTACTGCAATTGGAAGAAATCTGTTTATTACTTATGATGACTCCAATAGCTCAATTTTCAGAGTTGATTGTGAACCCGAAGTTGTGGTGGGAAATATATAGAATCATACAGTCATGTTCCCACCTACATGTTTCACCTACATCATTCAGAGTGTGTATCCTAGTACTTACCTTCAAACCACCATAAATCTTCTGTTCCATTATGTTTTTTTATGAGAATAGTTTTTCTATATTTTGTTTTTTGGTTTACACATTAGTTATCTATTTCTAATGACTTCCATATGTGTTTTCATTGCAGGAAATGACACCCATTGAAGAGAGGCAGTGGAAAAAGATGACAGAAAATAATCGTCGCATGACATAGATGGGCATTCCTCCACTCATCCCTGTTGTGAGTATTTTATTTCAAATATATATATTTCAATAACTTTTAATATCATGTGTTTACTTTTATGTTAAACTTTTTTTCAGGATCCACCCCCTAGATGAGAGATATCCGACAAGGAGCCTGATATTTCTCCCAGTACAGAGGCTGGTGGTAGGAGGCGGGGTTTCAGAGTCAGACGACCATTTGGTGGTCCCGGTACTGAGGTCGGTGGTATGAGGGCTCATGGTGAGAGAGTTAGATGATCCACTGGTCATACCCGGTTGGATTATTCCCCTACCACAGACGTATCTTCTGCGCCCCATCTTGATCTTGGTGTGTCTTTAGGGACACACGGGATATTTAGGCCTCCGATGTTTATACTACCAGTTGGCCAGATGTCTGTGCCATCATCTTTTGCTTTTGGTTCATTATCTCCGGGCTATTATATTCCACCTTCTTCGACTCATACTCTGACACAGTATGTGGCTGAGGAGCATACACTGAGGGACACTACACCTATATAGGATATTCCTTTGGCTTCTGCACATCTAGTGACGCCCATTGATTCAACTACCACAGGTATATTTATATAACTCTAACAAATTTTTATACCAAAATTTATTTTTATTATAACTCGTACTGATATTTTTTTTCTTTAATAATAGATTCATCTACTGATAGGAGGTGGGGGAGTGGGCGTACTCGCTTGCGTGCGGTATGGAACTACCAGACACAATTGATGGTTGAATATAATGATGATGGACAGATGACTGATAAATCTGGGTAGGAATGTCGGTGTTTTTTGCCGACGCTAGCTAAATACTCTGACATCATTCCAGTCATCCCTCTCTCTTGGAGACATCTGCCATAGAAAGTCAAGGATAAAGCATGGGAACAAATATGGGTAAAAAATCTATTGGATTTAATGTAGTATTTTTTTTGTATTTATATGAATTAATCTATTGGGTGTCAGCTTCAGTATAACCTCCCTGATGGGGAAGGTGCACGACCAGCACATTTAAAGGGTCTAGGAGAGATTTAGAGAACTTATAAGCATGAGTTGTATGTTGGCTGGTGTGATAGAGTGGGCATGGAGTTGGAGACATTACCTATCATGGATGACTGCCAGATAGAGAAATATCTCCAATTTATTACCCATTGGGTGACTACCAAATTTAAGGTATTAATCCCATTTGAGGTATTTAAATGACAGTTTTCATATTTTTCATTAATATTATCTAATTTATTATTAAACATTATTTAGGAATCTTCTAAAAAAACATTGATTCAAAGCAATATCTCCACACTTTGGGGTGCACGACTATGTCAGATCATGAGAGGTAGCTGGTACGATATAGTTGTTTATAATTTTTCTTTAGGAATTTCTCTTTTTATTGTTTCCTACTTAAATTATGTGATTTCTTGAATATTGAATATATGATTATACTTGCACTTTATATTGTTTCAATGTCATTACAGAAGCACAAATTGAATATTGAAGGACGCATCCCTCGAGAAAAATTGTTTTGCTCGAGTAGAAGGAAAAAAGATGGAACTGAGGTTAATGAACCAACACAAGAAAAGATTGTAAGTTTTAATTTGTTTATTTAAAAGTTTAATATATATTTTGAAATTTAATAATCTATTAATATTTTTAACAGGCTTCTTTAGAGGTCCTTGGTGCCCAGGAGCCTAACAATTTAGGGCCACATGATCATTTATATCAGGTTTTGGGAGATGAGCACTCTAGTCGAGTACGCTGCCGACCTGGTAAGAATATAGTCCTGATGAGTTATTGGTCCTCTCTAGGTATCCATTCTAGTACCACTGAGTTAGAACAGGTCAAGGAGCATGCAATACAGTCTGATAAAAGGGTCACAGATTTGGAAGTACAAGTTAAAACGAGGGACAAAGAATTTATGAAACTAATGAAAGCTTTATCTTCATCACTTCCACCAGAGGCCAGTGCAGATTGTCAGACATTTATGTCATATATGGGTGCATTATCCAATGCACCAGGTGACAGTTATAGTTTCGGTTGATATGATGATGTTCCTGTTGATGAAGAGGATGCTGAAGATGGTGAGGGAGAGGATGAGGATGAGGACGAGGGCGAGGATGGGGCTGAGGGTAAGGATGGGGCTGAGGGCGAGGATGGGGCCGACGATGAGCATGGGGACGATGATGAGGACGACGATGAGGATAGAGATGGCGGTGAGGATGAGTCTGATGATGACAGTGGTGATGGTGATGGTGATTAGGGGCATATTGATCCATTACATTTTTTAATTCTGTATAACTCTTTATTTTTTAACCTGGTTTTTCACTCTGGTATGGATATTTTTGAATTCAGTATAACTCTTTATTTTCGACCAAATATGGAAGCCTAATGATGTTATAATGGTTTGGAGGTGACTGATACTATATGAGATTTTATGGGTTGTTGTGAGGAGTTTCTTTCCATTTAATTGATTGGTTCATAAAACAAAAGTTGGTGCTGTATATATTATGTAATTGGAATGGGTAAAGTAAAATGTTGGTATCAGATTTCCGATTTGGTTATTTGGAAGGTATTCTCTATCAAAAGTGGGTATATCTCTAATTGACTAATGTATTTATTAAACTGACCATGCAATACACATTTCCCACAATATGGAAGCACCAAAAAAATCATAGATAGACACTACACACCACAAGACACCCATGGGAGACACCCCTTGAGGTAGAGTCCCTCTCTTAGCCTCTTTAATTTAAGAATGCTTTAAATTGAATTTAGATTATTTCTTAATTCTTCTTAATTGTATTGAATTGCATATCTTGAATAAGTTTTCTTTAATATAATTGGTTCATTTGATAAATAAAGTCATGTTTTTATAATAAAACCCCTCCAACGGAGGTGCACTGTCTGCGAAAACTCACAGTGATAGTTTAGGGTGTGATAATTTGACTCTCAATCAGTAGTTTCAACTACCTAGTACAACTTTTAAAAACAACAAATATAAAATATATATCTTTATCATACCACAATCCTGAATCAAGAGTCTGTTTTTTATAACATAAGATCAGTTTCTATAATGTGAAGGACAACTACAAAGGATTTATTTGGAATCCTAGATGGAAGATACTTTCTCGTGGATTTCGTTGGACCGGGACAACATGCCACGGTCATGCTGCGGTCACCCCATGGTCACACCGCGATCACGCCACGGTCACGCCGCGGTAATGCCATGATTTGGCCCTGCTCCAAGATGAAACTCTACGGCAGTTTGTAGTCCTATCATAATTCGATGTATGATACCTAGATAGAGTTTTAGATACATTACCCACCCTCCTCCCTGGAACCCAGACAGCCCCCCCACCCTCCTCCCTGGACCCCGGACATCCCACCAGACAGCCCCCCCACCCTCCTCCCTGGACCCCGGACAGCCCCCCCACCATCCTCCCTGGACCCCAGACAACCCCCCGGACAGCCCCCCAACCCTCCTCCCTGGACCCCAGATCCCAATCTAATCTCTCTTTAAGATTCACCCTAAATCCCAATGGAAAAGAGAGTTTTAGTGCTTCGGAAGAAGATGAGAGAAGAGTGCAAACCCTAATAAAAAAGAGGAAGCAAGGAGAGGATTAAACTCACCCAGATCTTCAATCTGCACTTGATGGCATTAAAAATGCCCAAGTGATGTGTACGAGTCAACTCTTCCTCAATCCGAGGTGCGGTGTGGCCGGCACCACTCAAAGTGTCTCACTTTTCTTTGAAATGGAAAACATTTTAAATGAAAACAACAACTGACATACGGAAAACCAAGAAAACACATTCAGATTTTGTTGATACGTTAGGAAAAGGATCCATGGGTCATTTGTGACATGTATGAGTCAACCCCGCCTCAATCCAAGGCACAGTGTGGCCGATACCACTCAAAGTGTCTTTCATTTTTTTAAATGGATACACTTTTAAGTAAAAACAACTGGCATACAGAAAACTGACCAAACACATTCGGATTGTGTTGATACTTTAGGACAACAATACATGGGTCATTTGTGACGTGTACGAGTCAACCCCGCCTCAATCCGAGGCGCGGTGTGGCCGAAACCACTCAAAGTGTCTCACTTTTCTTTGAAATGGACAACATTTTAAGTGAAAACAACAACAGACATACAGAAAATAAAACAAATGCATTCAGATTTTGTTGATACTTTAGGACGAGGATCTGTGGGTCATTTGTGACGTGTAAGATTCAACCTCGTCTCAATTTGAGGAAGGGTGTGGCCGGTACCACTCAAAGTGTCTTTCTTTTGTTTTAAATGGATACACTTTTACGTAAAAATAACTGGCACACAGAAAACTGATCGAACGACATCGGAATTCCATGAAATATGACGAAAACAAAGGGTGGGTGAATTTTGAAATGTTCAGCTAGAAGGCACGTCAATCAGAGGTGTAGTTTGACAGAGGTGGTCAAAAACGCACTCTGCGTGTCGTAAATGGTCAAAACATGCGTTTAACAGTCAAATGAATCCCAAAGACATCGTAATGACTTGAAATCACACAAAAACACTCTAATTATTATTCATGAGGTGTAAGAGGAGACGGAACGTCATTCAGATGCACGGTTTGCACGGCACGGCTGAATATGTGTTTTTTAGGTGTTTGACGCACTTGAAAAACGTGTGTGGGGTGGTCAAAACCGGACGAACGACCTCAGAATGCCATGAAATCATAAGACAACAAAGGGTGGGTGAATTTTGAAATGTTAGTCTAGAAGGCACGTCAATCAGAGGTGTTGTGTGACCGTGCTGCCAGAAAACCCACTCCGCGTGTCGTAAATGGACAAAACAAGCGTTTAACGGTCAAATGCATGCCGAACAACTTTATAATGACTTGAAATCACAAGAAAACACCCTAATTATTATTCTTGAGGTGTAAGAGGAGACAGAATATCATTCAGACGTGTGGTTTGCGCGGCACGGCTGAATATGTGTTTTTTAGGTGTTCGGCGCGCTTGAAAAGTGTGTGTGGGGTGGTCAAAACCGGCTAAACGACCTCAGAATTCCATGAAATCGGACAACAACAAAGGGTGGGTGAATTTTGAAATTTTCGGCTAGACAGAATGTCAATAAGAGGTGTTGTGTGACTGCGCTGGCCAAAAACACACTTCGCGTGTCGTAAATGGCCAAAACATGCGTTTAACAGTCAAATGCATGAATAACGACATCAAAATGACTTGAAATCACTCTCAAAACATCCTAATTATTATTATTTAGGAGTACGAGTAGACGGCACATCATTCGGATGCGTGGTTTCCATTGCACGGTTGAATATGTGTTTTTTAGGTGTTCAACGCGCTTGAAAAGCGTGCGTGGGGTGGTTGAAACCGGCCAAATGACCTCGGAATTCCATGAAATTGGACGACAACAAAGGGTGGGTAAATTTTGAAATGTTTGGCCTGATGGCATGTCAATCGGAGGTGTCATGTGATCGTGCTGGCCGAAAACGCACTCCCTGTGTCGTAAATGGCCAAAACATGCGTTTAATGGTCAAATGCATGCCGAACGACATCGGAATGACTTGAAATAAAACGAAAACACCCTAATTGTTATTTGTGAGGTGTAAGAGGAGACGGCACATCATTCAGACACGCGGTTTGTGCGGTACGGCTGAATATGTGTTTTTTAGGTGTTCGGTGCGCTTGAAAAGCGTGCGTGGGGTGGTCGAAACCGGCCAAACAACCTCAGAATGTCATGAAATCAGACAAAAACAAAGGTTGAGATAATTTTGAAATGTTTGTCCAGAAAGAATGTCAATCGGAGGTGTCGTGTGACCGCGCTGGCCGAAAACGCACTCTGCGTGTCGTAAATGGCCAAAACATGCGTTTAAAGGTCAAATGTCAGCCAAACGACATCGGAATGACTTGAAATCACGCGAAAACACCCAAATTATTATTCTTGAGTTGTATGAGGTGACATCACATCATTCGGAGGTGCGGTTTGCACGGCATAGCTGAATATGTGTTTTTTAGGTGTTCGGCGCGCTTGAAAAGCGTGCGTGGGGTGGTCAAAACTGGCCGAACAACCTCTTAATTCCATGAAATCGGATGACAACAAAGGGTGGGTGAATTGTGAAATGTTCGGGCAAAAAACACGTCAATCGGAGGTGTCGTGTGACCATTCTGGCCGAAAACGCACTCCGCGTGTCGTAAATGGCCAAAACATGCGTTTAATGGTCAAATGCATGTCGAACGACATCGAAATGACTTGAAATCACATGAAAACACCCTAATTATTATTTTTGAGGTGTATAAAGAGACAGAACATCATTCGGACGTGCAGTTTGCGCGGCACAGCGGAATATGTGTTTTTTAGGTGTTCGACGCGCTTGAAAAGCGTGCGTGGGGTGGTCGAAACTGGCCGAACGACCTCGAAATGCCATGAAATCGGACGAAAACAAAGGGTGGGTGAATTTTGAAATTTTCGGTTAGACGTAACATCAATCGGAGGGGTCGTGTCACCTCGATGGCTGAAAACGCACTCTACGTGTCGTAAATGGCCAAAACATGTGTTTAACGGTCAAATGCATGTCGAACGACATCGGAATGACTTGAAATCACACGAAAACACCCTAATTATTATTCGTGAGGTGTACAAGGAGACTTCATGTCATTCGGACATGCGGTTTGCGCGGCAAGGCTGAATATGTATTTTTTAGGTGTTCGGCGCGCTTGAAAAGCATGTGTGGGGTGGTCGAAACTGGCCGAACGACCTCAGAATGCCAAGAAATCAGATGACAACAAAGGGTGGGTGAATTTTGAAATAGTCGGCTAGACGGCATGTCAATCGGAGGTGTCATGTGACCGCGCTGGCCGAAAACACACTCCGCGTGTCGTAAATGGCCAAAACATGTATTTAACGGTCAAATGCATGTCGAATGACATTAGAATGACTTGAAATTACACTAAGACACCCTAATTTTTATTCTTGAAGTGTACAAGAAGACATCACATCATTCGGACGCACGTTTTGCACGGCACGATTGAATATGTGTTTTTTAGGTGTTCGGCGCGCTTGAAAAGCGTGCGTGGGGTGGTTGAAACTGGTCAAACGACCTCAGAATTCCATAAAATCGGATGACAACAAAGTGTGGGTGAATTTTGAAATGGTCGGGTAGATGGCACGTCAATCGGAGGTGTCGTGTGACCGCGCTGGCCGAAAACGCACTCTACGTGTCGTAAATGGACAAAACATGCGTTTAACGGTCAAATGAATGCCGAACGACATCAGAATGACTTTAAATCACACAAATACACCCTAATTATTATTTTTGAGGTTTAATAAAATACGGAACTTCATTTGGACGTGTGGTTTGCGCGGCACGGCTGAATAAGTGTTTTTTAGGTGTTCGGCGTGCTTGAAAAGCGTGCATGGGGTGGTCGAAAACGGACGAACGACCTCAGAATGCCATGAAATCAGACAAAAAAAGGTTGGGTGAATTTTGAAATGGTTGGCAAGATGTCACATCAATCAGAGGTGTTATGTGACCGCGCTGGCCGAAAACGCACTCTGCATGTCGTAAATGGCCAAAACATGCGTTTAACGGTCAAATGCATGCCGAACAACATCGGAATGACTTGAAA
Organism: Viscum album; assembly: GCA_963277665.1. Taxonomy (NCBI): domain Eukaryota; kingdom Viridiplantae; phylum Streptophyta; class Magnoliopsida; order Santalales; family Viscaceae; genus Viscum; species Viscum album. Next base: position 1,481,328,695 of record OY728136.1, read on the forward strand.
TCACATGAAGACACCCTAATTATTATTAGTGATGTGTACCATAAGATGACACATCATTCGGATGCGTGGTTTGTGCGGTACGGCTGAATATGTGTTTTTTAGGTGTTTGGCGCGCTTGAAAAGCGTGCGTGGGGTGGTCGAAACTGGCCAAACGACCTCAGAATGCCATGAAATCGGACAACAACAAAGGGTGGGTGAATTGTGAAATGGATGGCCAAACGGCACGTCAATCTGAGGTGTCGTGTGACCGCACTAGCCAAAAACGCACTCCGCATGTCATAAATGGCCAAAACATTTGTTTAACAGTCAAATGCATGCCGAACGACATTGGAATGACTTGAAATCACACGAAGACACCCTAATTATTATTCTTGAGGTGTATGAGGAGACAGAACGTCATTCGGATGTGTGGTGTGCACGGAACGGCTGAATATGTGTTTTTTTGGTGTTTGGCGCGCTTGAAAAGCGTGTGTGGGGTGGTCGAAACCATCCGAACAACCTTGGAATTCCAGGAAATCAGATGACAACAAAGGGTGGGTGAATTGTGAAATGTATGGCTAGACAGCATGTCAATCTGAGGTGTCGTGTGACCATGCTGGCCAAAAACGCACTTTGCGTGTCGTAAATGGTCAAAACATGCGTTTAACGGTCAAATGCATGCCGAACGACATCGGAATTACTTGAAATCACACAAAGACACCCTAATTTTTATTATTGAGGTGTATGAGGAGACAGAATGTCATTCGAATGCGTGGTTTGCGCGGCACGGCTGAATATGTGTTTTTTAGGTGTTTGGCATGCTTGAAAAGCATGCGTGGGGTGGTCGAAACTGGCCGAACGACCTCGGAATGCCATGAAATCGGACGAAAACAAAGGGTGGGTGAATTTTGAAATGTTCGGTTAGACGGAACATCAATCGGACTTATCGTGTGACCGCGCTGGCCGAAAATGCATTTCGTGTGTCATAAATTGTCAAAACATGCGTTTAACAGTCAAATGCATGTCGAACGACATCGGAATGACTTAAAATCACACGAAAACACCCTAATTATTATTTGTGAGGTGTACAAGGAGAAGGCACGTCATTCGGACATGCGGTTTACGCAGAACGGCTAAATATGGGTTATAGTATATCTAAAAAAACATGAATTATATTAGGAATGAGTCTCGACATCCAATCATGAACATGCATCAATAGTCATGTTCTAATTCTCAATCACAGGTCGTTCATTCTATACAATAACATACAACAAATAAATATCATATAGTGATTTCATATGAAACCTATGAACACTCAAGCATACAATATAACAAATTAGTCAACAAGGCTACACATATATTCTTGAAAAATAAGTTTCAAAGTCTCATAAAAATACCCCAGTGGTGAGGAATACATATGGTTACACCATAGCCCCATGGATCACCTCAATCCCATCCTCAAACAGTGGGTTCTAGGACCAAACCGAAGTCCCTTTGGGAACCCAATACCAAAGACTTAATTGAATATTCATACCCACTACCCAAGATGGGGATTCATCTCACATCACACCTAGGAGAGAAAATTACAATTAGCCACATACCCCCTTATTCTAATTGAAAAAATCTATAAAAAACATGTAGGCTATTCCGATAACCCATCTCATATGTCGAGATTGGCCAATGTTTCCCACTAACACATTAGGAACCATTTATACATGGATACATAATCATTAGAGGAATATAAACATCACACGTGCTTCCTATAACTCATCCTAGGTCTAAGCACTTGAGCAATACCATTGTCAATCTTATGGGTATCATGATCCTTGCCACTCTACCCAAGTTTTTCTATTGGTTTTAAGATACTCAACCCAAGACCATGACTAAACATCTCATGTGATTCCTATAACATGTAGGTTTTTTCCCTCACACCTGGACACCCCCACCCCCCAGGACACCCCCAACCCCTTGTATGTCATATTTTATATGTGTTATATATAATTCAGAATTTTTTATGCAACATAATTAATTTTTTTGTGTTATTGATTCATAATTCAGAATTCATTACATAATTCATTCTTCATGTATTCAATTGAGAATTCAATAATGAATTTTGTATTGCATAGGGTAATTGGGTTCATATACATGATTATAATTGTGGTACATTCCATGATTATAGTAGTGTCATGTTTTTATGTGCTTTTTTGTGATATATCATGTGTTTTTGTTGCTGTTAAGAGTGTATGCAGGTGTGTAGTTGAGTGTGCAGTGGAGGGTTTTAGGTGCTGTCAAAATCTGGTAATACACTATACCAACGGTATACTAAACCGTTGTTATAGTGTTGTACATATTTCTACCAACGGTTTTAGTAAACCGTTGGTAAAACATTGAAATACTCCAGAAATTCTAACGGTTTTTTAAACCGTTGGCAATACTCTTTACAAACCGCCTTTCCCAACAGTTTTAGTAAACTGTTGGTATAGTGTTGTATTCCTCCAGCAATGCCAACAGTTTATAAAACCGTTGGCAATTATCTTTACAAATCGCCTTTCCCAACAGTTTTACAAAAATAGTTGGTAATGGGCTACTTCCATGACTTACTTGCCAATGGTTTGCCAAACCGTTGGTATATAGTATACCAATGGTTTGGCAGCCTTTACCAATAGTTTCAAACTGTTGGTAAAGGCTTAATTTCTAGTAGTGTTGGTACCTATATCTCCCTCAAATTCACTTGCTATGTTTAAGTTTGAGGCCATCCATATGGTTACTCCAAGTTTAATTGTGATGGTTACACCATAAGGTAACCGTGAAGGTTACAATGTAAGGTGGCTATGAGGGTTAAAAATCATAAGGTATCTATGAGAGTTACAATATTAATTAATTAATTCCCCAATTTACATATATGTTTTATTTACATTTTTCTATGTTTTATGGAAATCTCATGTTTTTCATAAGTATGTATATGATACTTTATGGGTGAGAAGTATATCTTTATTGAAATGATTTCATATAAACATAAGTATTTATGGAATAATGGTTTCTTTCATTCTTTTTATATTACTTGATAATATTTTTTGTTCATCCCATGTTTTAAAATGTTTTTAATAGGGTTTAAGGATGGGTAAGAGAAAATGGGATGCCAAGATGAATGTTGTAAAGATTATTCATGAAAATATTTCATGTTTTATTAAAAAATATATATTATGAAATAAATTTATATTGTTTACTTAGTATTATTGTGGCTAGATATTTATAAATTATATCCTAATTATATAAAACTCTAAACTAAAAATATCTTTGGGAATATGAGAAATTGAATTCTAGAATAATTTATTAGATTATGTAATGTTTACGTCTGAGTCCTTATAGTTTGTATCAAGGCATGGTTTAAATAAATTTAGGGGTTATGATGATGTTAATAGAATAACATAAATGTTTTTTATGATGAAATGGTATATAATTTTAGGATTACCATGTTTATTCATCTAAGATATATTTGTATAGAATGGTTTTCTATAGAAGAAACGAGGAAGCTGAAGTAGGAAGGCACCAAAAGGCTCATATATTTTCGAATCCACAACCTGGAGTGGTAAGGATTGGAATAAAGAAGTTTGTGAAAATAATGTCTCAACTTAGATAGATAATAAATGGAATTGGAATCCATTTAAGAGAACAACTAGAACTACCACAATGGAACATGATAATAGTGGAACATTTTATGAGGCAACAACCTTCTGTTTTTAGTAGATCTTCTAACTTAGTGGTGGCTAAAGGGTGGATTAAAGCCCTTGAAAGTATATTCGATTTCATGGGGTGTTTATATAATCAAAAGGTTAGTCTGTTTATTTATCATTTTGAAGGTGAATCTGACCAGTGGTGGTCAATGGTCAAGAATATCAGAGATAGCGAGGAAATTGATGCCTTGATATGGGATGAATTTAAGAATATTTTCCTTGAAAAATATTTTTCTAATGTGGTTCAACTTAGGATGAAAAATAAATTCCTAGAATTGAAATAGTAGGTGTAAAATTCAGTGGTCATGTATAAATAAAACTTCACCATATTGGCTAGGTACACTCACAATATTATTCGGGATCTTGATATTAAAATCAATCATTTTTACTTAGGATTGAATCCAAGATATCGAAAGGCATTGGACTCCCAAGAATTAAAAAATTGTGAGAAACATTTTCAATGTGCTGAGAGGATAGAAATGGAGTTTACTAATGATCACGTGTACTTTAAAAACAAGCAGAAGAAAAGGTCCAAATGGTAAGCAATGGGTAAGAATCAACCAAATAAATATGAAGGTAAGAAATTCCAGTTTCCAGATTGTGGGAAGTGTGGTAAAAAGAACCCTAGGGAATTCCTTAACAAGTTTGGGAAAAAATTTCAATGTGGTAAGTTTGGACATATAGTATGATATTATAATGAAAATGATCTTAAGATTAATTCTGATAAGCAAAATGTAAAGTGTTTCAAATGTGGTGACAAGGGTCATTATGCAAATACCTTCCCAAATAAAGATTTGAATGATGGGAAGAATCTAGATTATAAGCAAAAAGGCATAGTAAGATCCTTTGTGACTACGTCATCAGATGTTGGGTCATCCAATAAAGTGGTATTAGGTACTTTTTTTAATTTATATTTTGTTAATGTCATATTTGATATGGGGTCTACATATTTCTTTATTTCTAAGAAATTTTTTGGTAAATTAAAAATTTCACCTCATGAAATGAGACCAGAACTTATGGTTAAAACATTAGGGGGGATATTATAACAACTAGAAATTATGAGAATATTCATGTTTTTTTGTGGAAATACATTACCTAAAAACCTTGTTGTTTTTTCCTTAGTAGATTTTGATGTTATTCTGGATATAGATTAGATTTCTGTTTATCATGATAAGATTGATTCTAGATCTAAAGAAGTTTTTTTTTAGAAATATTTTTAGTTTTTATACAAGAACCAGCACATACCATTTTTTAATATATTAGAAAGTTGTGAAACTATTAAAATATAATAATTAAATTTATCTTTCTCATATTTTTGAAAACAAGGGAACTACTTAGATAAATGATGTTCCAGTGGTAAATTAATACCTTGATGTTTTCCTAATGATTTTTCTGGTCTTATACCTAATTGGGAAGTTTAATTTACTATATACTTGCTTCATGATGATAATAAAATTTCAAAACCCTCTTATCGAATGGCTCAAGTGGAACTTCTTGAATTGAAAAGGCAGTAGCAGGTGTTGCTTGATAAAGGTTTCATTCATCCTTACACTTCACAATGGGGTGCTCCTATTTTGTTCGTTAAAAATAAACATGGTTCCATGAGACTTTGAATTGATTAAGATATTTGAATAACATTATTGTTAATAATAAGTATTCATTTCCTTATATCGATGAGATTTTTTATCAACTCTAGGGAGCTCAATATTTTTCAAATATTGAATTGAGTTCTGGGTACCATCAGTTGAAGGTGAAGGAGGATGACATCCCAAAAATAGATTTTCATACTAGATATGGGCATTATGAGTTTTTTGTTATGCCCTTTGGTTTGAAAAATTTCCATGTTGTATTCATATATCTTATTGATAGAATATTCCATGAATATTTGGATAATTTGGTTATTTCTTTTATTGATGATATTTTTGTCTTTTCAAAAATTCATGAGTATCATGAAAAACATTTAAGGATTGTCTTGAAAAATCTCAAAGAAAAGAAGTTATATGGAAAATTTAGAAAATGTGATTTTTGGTTGCAACAGATTTCTTTTCTTGGGAACATTATAGATAAGGATGACATAATATTTGATCCCACCAAAACAAAAGTGGTTTATGAATGGAAAAGACCTACAAATATTATAGAGATTAGCAGATTATTACCAATGGTTTGTTAAAAACTTTTCACGGTTATCTATCCCACTAACTAAGTTAACATGAAAAGGGGTTAAATTTATTTGGATAGAGGAATGTGATGTTTGTTTTTAGGAACTAAACAATATATTGGTGAATTCTCTAGTTTTGTCTCTGCTATACAGAAATGATTATTTTTTCATCTATAGTGATGCTTCATTGATGGGACTTGGTTGCGTTCTAATGCAGAATGATCAAGTAATTTCTTATGCTTCAAGACAACTAAAACCTCATGACTTAAATTATCCCATGCATGATTTGGAATTAGCAGTTGTGGTTTTTTCCTTAAAATTTTGGAGACATAATTTATATGGTTCCAAATGTGAAATATATACTCAACAAAAAAAATTTAAGTATATATTTACACATTAGGAATTAAACATAAGGTAGAGAAGATGGTTTGAATTCATTAAAGATTATGATTTCACAATCAATCACCATCCAGAAAAGACGAAAAAGTGGTGGATGCTTTGATTCGAAAAAAATAATTCTATATTAACAATATTACGTATATAACATGACCTCTTGGTTAATGATTTGATTAATTTTGTCTTGGAATTTGTTGGTGTAGGAAATTATGTTGTATTATTTCAGGTGTCACTGAAGTCATCTCTATTATATATAATTAAGAAAGCATGGAAAGAATATGGTGGGTTACAAAAAATGATAAAATTAGTGAAAAGCGAAAGTTTCAAGAATTTAACATTGATACAGATTGTGTTTTAAGATTTAGGAATAGATTATGTGTGGCTTATGATTCCCGGATGAAGAAATAATTGTTAAGTGAAGCTCATGTTTCTCCATTTTCAGTTCATCCTAGAAGTACTAAGATGTATAGAGATCTTTGGGAGTATTACTGGTGGGATGGAATGAAAATAGATATTGATGATTTTACAATGAAACGTTTGACTTGTCAACAAGTTAAAGTATAGTGACAATTACCAAAGGAGATGCTTCATCATTTCCCAGTACCAGAGTGGAAATGGAAAAATATATCCATGAACTTTGTGGTGGTACGACTGAAGACTTATTATGGTAAAAATGTGATTTGGATTATTGTTGATCGGCTGACTAAATTTGAAACTTTATTTCCTATTTGAGACACTTGTTCTCTAGATCATCTTTCTCGATTGTACCTCAAAGAAATTGCTAGGTTTCATGGATTTCTTCTATTTATTGTATCTGACCATGATCTAAGGTTCACTTCTAAAGTTTGAAAAGGTATTCATAAATCATTGGGAACTGAATTAAATTTGATCACGGAATTTCATCCTCAATCTGATGGATAATTAGAGCGAATAATTTAGACATTAGAGGATATGCTTCAATCTTGTTCAATGGATTATCAGGTAATTCGGGATCAGCATCTTTCTTTAGTTGAGTTTTTTTATAATAACAGTTTTCATTTCAGTATACAGATGGAACCTTTTAAGGAATTATATGGGAAGTAGTGTCAAACTCCATCATTTTGGGATGAAGTTGGGGAAATAAAGTTTATGGGACTATAATTAGTATAGGAAGTGGCTGAGAAAGTGAAGGTGATCTAGCAACACATGAGAAAAACTCAGAGTATGCATAAAAGTTATGCAGAAAATAGGAGGAAAGACTTTTATTTTGAGGTAAGTGATCATGTTTTACTTAAAATCACTCCTTGGAAAAGTGTTATGCGTTTTGGTACGAAAGGAAAACTAAGTACATGGTTAATTAGACCTTTTGAAATCTTGGATAAAGTTGGACCTGTTTCCTACTGAGTATCTTTGCCTCCGAGTTTATCTCACGTACACAATGTTTTTCATGTTTTGATGTTGAGAAAGTATGTGCCAGATTCATCTCACATTTTGAGCCCAAAAGTAGTTTAGTTAGAGGATAACCTTTCCTATGAGGAAATCCTGTATAGATTTTTGATCAAAGGGGGAAAGTATTAAGGAATAATGTAATTCACCAGGTTAAGGTTTTTTAAAAAAACTGCATGGTTGAAGAAGGAACATGGGAATCGGAAAATGATATGAGGGAAAGGTATCCTCAATTTTGTAATAAGTGAATAAAAATTGCAAGGACACAATTTCAAAAAGGTGGGGATAATGTAATGACCCAGGTACTTATAAAATAATTTGTTTCTATTTTGGAATTAAATAGCTAAATTCTTTATAAATTTATATTGAAATAAGTGATATCTATAGAAATTAATAAATATTTACTGATAGAATGGTAACCTCACCTATGAGAGTATAAATAAAATTTATGTATCTTATAATTGAAAATATTATATATTTATATCATTTAATAAGGAAATAATTTTTTAAAAATTTTGAATTAAGTGTTAGTATTTTTATGAGTCATAATTATTTAATTAAAATTTTATAATTACTATGATGATTTAAAAGAAAATATAGTTTTATAAAATAGACTCATAAATTAATATTTTATTTTCTTATGATTATAAGATAATTTTATGAGACCTTAATTAATTTTTCAAAGTGTTATAAAATCAGTTAGAGTTTTAAAATTGGTATTTTTCAAATAAATTATGATTTTAATTAAAAATTAAATTTCTCATAATTAGAAACTCGTTTTCATAAAATGGAGTTTATTTTTTAATTCTACACGTTGAAAAATAGTTAGGGTAAATTTTTTGTATTTTTCTAAAATACTTGAATTTTTAGTGAATAGTAAAATACGGTAATTTACAGTATATATACATTATAAATTAAATACACTATTCCTTGAGTCATGAATGATTTAAGCCTCATAATCTATAACATCCCTTAATTATATTAATATATTTTATGATAATGCTCAAAATATTCATAGTCTTGAGCCAAAATAATAAACAAATGAATAAAATATTCACAAAAAAAAACCCTCTCCTCCACTATAAATACCACCTCTTCTCCTCAAAACTCAAAGCCTTGTAGCTTGTTTAATTTTTGCCCAATTATCTTTCCAAGACTCTTCCCCATTTCTAAGACCTTATGGTCTCACCAAAAGGCCAAAACCAAGGTCCTTAAGGAGGTTCTCAAGGAGGATAATTCAAGAGGTAAAAACTTTTTTCCTTTTCTTTTTAATTTCTTTTCAATTTATTTTCATTCCTCATTATATTCTCATATCCCCTTATCTAAGTGAAATAAAAACTCAATTATAATATATATACTTGAATTTTATCATTTTTATGGAAAAATTCAGCATCAAACTCTTTATTCTCCCCCTTTTATTCTAAAAATAAAAACATTGTCTGTGATGTGACGATTTATCAACATTATGGATGATATGTTTTAATTTTTCTTTAACGCATTAAAGGATGGTAATGAAATAATTATTATGGTTGAATAAGATTTTATTATACTTATTATATGTTATATTATTTTTTATAACCAGTTTTTATATATAATATTAATTAATAAAACAAAATTGGTTCGTAATGATCAAAATTCGCCAAAATAAACTAACTTTCATCACTAAAGTTTTATCCAATGATTCATCCTCATACCATATAAAAATGATATATAAGACCATTTAATATTATTTAAGTTCATTAATAACATGTAATTTCAATTCTATATAAATATTCTCATTTTACATGATTTTCCATACATGTATACAGGTAAACCGATCATGAAAACCATAGAAATGAACACTCTCAAACGATAAAATTGAATCTTATAAACTCATAAAAAAGGCTATAAATGAACATAATAAAATTATAATAAATAAATTACATGTATAAAAGGTTATTACTCAATTAATTAATGGATTTAATTTTATTATACTGGACATTAAGTTCATGTGAAGAACACATTCATACATAAGTAAGGGATTCTTTCTGAAACTTCATTTTCCCTTCGAGTTACACTTTCTCTCTCTTTACCCTAATTTAATGCTTCTTTCCTTTTGTGTATTTATTATATATTATATTTATAAGTTAAAAACTCATATATCTAGATCATATCATCCTTATTTTATGGAGAATTTCATGTTTTAAAAAGGTTCCCTTCTCAATTCTTCCCGATAAGCAAGCCCGATTCAAGGGAACTTCCTGATTTCTAACCCATTTTCAAGTACACTTCATACTCTATTTTAATAAACCAATGTTTTTCTAAAATAACTCATTTTAACATGAAAAACTATCTTGGTTCAATTCTATAGTTTTTCTTCCATTTGATAAGAAAATAAAAATTGATCTAACAATGTAAACCATGAAAAGAACGCACCCAGAAACAATGGAAATAACAAAATATTATTAATAAATGGGAGAAAGTTGTAATTAAAAGATAACATAAGGTTTTGATATATGTGAATATAGTTATTTAATATATTAAAAACACTCTTTAAATCATTATACATGAGGTTTGAACACATTTTAAGTAAGATGAACCCGAGGTATGGGACTTTTTCTTTAAAAATCCTCTTTTAAATTTCTATTTTTACAAATTCAAAAAAAATGATTTTGTGATGCAAGTATTCATGTTTTATGACTATTTTATGGTTCTTGGGAATTGTTTATGATGAATTTTTGGACCTATATATCCCTCCAATGCATTGGGTATGTTTAAGTTGGAGGTCGGATGTATGGTTACTCCAAGTGTAACTGTGATGGTTACACCATAAGGTAGATATGAGGGTTAAAATTTAAGGTAGTCTTGAGGGTTACAAATCATAAGTTATCTTCTAGGGTTACAATATTAAGTAAGTAATTCCCCATGTTACCTATATGGTTTATTTACATTTTTCTATATTTTATGGAAATATCATGTTTTTCAAAAGTATATATATGATACTTTATGGGTGAGAAGTTTGTCTTTGTGGAAATGATTTCATATAATTAAAAGTATTTATAGACTAATGGTTTATTTCATTATTTTTATATCCCTTACTGGGTTTTTCTTCATCCCAAGTTTAAAAATATTTTTCAAATGGTTTAAGGATGGGTAAGATAAAAGAGGAAGCCAAGATGAATGTTGTAAATATTATTCATGAAAAGATTTCATGTTTTATTAAAAAAATTTGTATGATAAAATAAATGGATACTATTTTAGTAGTACCTGCTTTGTATTTTTTTGGGTTCATATGTATGAATTATCTCCTAATTCTATAAAAATATAAACTGAAATTATCTTTGGGAATGTAAGAAAATGAATTATAAAATAATTTACTAGATTATGTAATGTTTAAGGTCGAGTCTTTATATTTCTAATAACAAATCCATATCTGGATACTACAAGTGGATGTGGTTTCTGAGTAGATTCATTTAGGGGTAATAACCTTGAAAATAATTGGTCAAGTATATCTTGACCATTATTCTAGTGTACGATGATTATTCCCTTATTATGCACTTGGTTTGACACTCTTGGGGGTATACTTGGGTTAATTCGCATTTTCTTTATGAACCATTCTGAAGTGTTTGAATAAATGATTACCATGGATAAACTAGGTTAAACCTATTGTTTCATAGAGTGAAAATAAGGTGTCATGATTTATACATCCTATAAATTATTTTTAATAATTATATCATTTCTTGTTATGACTATTTTTTCTCGCACTGTAGTTTTTGGTATTAGTCGATGGCTAGAGCCTGAAGGAATCATGTGAATAACTAATGTGATATCCAATTCAAAAACTATCCTCATGAGAAACCAAATGAATTATAAGTTAGGATGCAATATTTTTTACTATTCTCACTCATCTCTCTCAATCTATGAGTGGTAAAACAGGTTATGTTGAACTTATAAATGTATCTAGGAGAGAGAAATATACCATTGAATATTTTATGTGAAAACTACCACCCTTATTTTATGGGTCTTTTAATCCACTGGTTTCTAGGAAATGGATCAATGCAATAGAAAATATAGTTTCCATTCTTCATTGCTTGAACCATGAAAATTTGTACTAGTTGTTTATCATTTGGAAGGAGAAACAGATCAATGGTGGAATATTTTTAAGAATATGAGAAAATGGGGGTAAATTGGATCCATTGAATGGGATGGGTTTAATGTAATATTTTTTAGTAAGTACTTGTCTCATATTCTACATAAAAATTGATAAGGAATTCCTTGAGCTTAAGAAGAAGGATGATGAATCCATTGGTACCTATGAGAAAAATTTTACAAGACTTTCAAGGTATTCTTCGAGTTTAATAATCATCCCTAAAATAAAAATTGATCGATTTTTTAGTGGTTTGAAACCAAGACATAAAAATTAATTGTCTATAAGGGACATTGGAAGCTATGAAGAAATAATTATATGTGCACTGAAATTGGAAATGAAAGTTGGAAAACCTCAAGGTTCTGGTGATAATAAAAGTAAAATGGAGCTTCATGGAATCTCCAGTGGTTTGCCACATAGAGGGAAGATAAATTTTAAACCTCATAATTTCCAAAAATTTGGGATTTAACACTCATTTGAATGCATAAAAAGAACAAGAAGATGTTTTAAGTGTGGGAATCTTGTCCATCAAGCAAAAAATGTCTAAGTGATGTGAAGAGTTCAATCAATGAAATTGTAACACCCCAGGTAAATAAAGAATATGACATATTTATATTTATCCATATTTTTGAATCAAATATTAATATTACTTTAAAGGGGATGCTATGCTCGATGGCATACCCAATACGCAACAACGAGTTTCTTGGGAATCTTACGTTGCACTCTAATAATAAAATAATATTATTTTAAATGGTAGTTAACATGTAGACGTTGTTTTGGCGGGAATGGATAGAAATAACTAAAATATGATTATATATGTTTTTTAAATGTTTTTACATTTATCCAAAGGCTTAAAATATGGAAAGAATTCAATTTTAGGCTTTTATACCCTAATTTTTACTAAAGGTTCAATTATCGCCTTTTGATGGCGAACTGTCATTAAAAATAGTTTTGATCACTCTTATACATTCTTTTGGACCAAATAAAACTCTTCTTTAGAATTGGGACATCAAATTTTACTTTGTGTAAATTTTTGGTATTTTTTCGATAAAGTTCATTTTTTAATGAATAGTGTAAAATGTTGTTTTTTTAATTCAAAACCTCTTTTTAATCTAATTTATTTATATGATTAGATTATCTTTTGAATTGGTTTTAAAGTGAAATTAGAAAATATTTTTACCATTAAATCCAATAGTGGTCGTTGGAATTAATTTCACTTTGAAATCGGACTTAAACTAGTGTCAATCTTTTGATACTTATTGTTTCATAAAAACACGCTATTTGCTCTGACAGCGGGAATTAATTATTAAATTAATTAATGCAACTTATATGTTGTGAATTTTGTAAAATGGACTTCATTTTTGAATTCGGAATATCAAATATATCTTAGGGTGAATTTTTGGTATTTTTCTGAAAAACTTCAATTTTTGATGAATAGTGAAACCACTAAGTGGTACTTATATTAAACTGATTTTTCGTTTAAATGAAATTTTACCACTTATGTGTTTTGAATTTCAAAAATCCGACATACATGGTTGTCATTAAGAAGTAAAATGTGGTTCAATGAGATAAAAATAATTTTTTGGTGAATAGTAACTTATTAAGTTTTTAATCGCGATTAGTGGTAATTAGTGTAGTTTAAGGTAAAAATAATGCTTTAATAAAATAAGATGAGCTTGACACATGTCCTACCCTCATTGGTTGTGTCATGGCCGACCAAGACAAGCCATGGGTCAACTTGGGGACCCCATGAAGCCACTTTGGTTGGAAAATGACATTAATATCTTTTTATTTAAAGTTAAAGTAAAAATGACACAAACATCATATGTTTTACGAAAACAATTTTTATATGGGGTTATAAAGATCAGATCTTTGATTATAAATAGTCATTGGAAATCTAAAAAGATTTCCTACAACATAGTATTTTCTTTTATAATTTTTAGACACTAAATAAATTAAATTATTTATGACATCATGATGATGCAGCGATGACCTCATTATTTAACGATTTGAATAAAATGGAAAGATAATGTAAAATCTATGAACTAAACATGTCCAAAACTTATTGGATGGGTGGATTTAGAACCCTTATCACCTTATCCACGAATTATATCAATGTGGGACCTTTTAAAACTGAAACACATTTTCAAATAAAGTAATGTTTCTTTACTTTCCAAAAGTGCCCCTCCTCTCCTCTTATAAAAGGCCCCCACCTCTACCTCATTTCACACACTCCTCAAGCCTTTGGCTCGGCCAACCCCTGCCCATTTACTCTCTACACATCCCTCTCCTCATCCTAGAGGATTCCCTTTGGGCATAATCCTTTCAAAGGAAGCCTTTAGGCTCAAATCAAAAGGAGTTACACTTTTAAAGGTAATTCATTCTCTCATGTTCATTTGTTTTATTTTGCTTCTCCAACCCCCTAAACTCTTTTTATTTACTTATTTTGTAACAACACCAGTATCATAAATATACTAGGATGTTGTTATAATATTTATTCGAGCTACACTCTCACACAACTACATCAAATGGTTAAAGAACATACGGTTTCCGTGGATGGCGAAATTCTGCCTCCCGAAATGATGATTGTTCAATACTCATTTAACACCTTCAAAGGTGGCCATTATGATGTCACTATTTTTATATAGGATATATAATATGTTTATGTTTTACTTATTCTTCTGTATTTTTCATTTGTGTCTTAACTTTATGGCTTCCATTATGGGTATACGCGATATCTTCATTTTAGGAAGTGCGGACTACCGCCCCCTCAAAGTGATGTGATTCGTTAATGCCATACGTGGGACATATAAAGGATGGATTTAATGTTATTATATATGATGTTATACTGGAAATATTATATACCTCTATATCATTATTATTTCTTTTCATTAAAGTATGTGATAGAAATGAAAGTAGTGTTCATGCGTACGTACGGCTTACCGTCTCCATGAACGGTGCATTTCATTTCTTATCCCCAAATGTAATGTACTATTATAAGTACATGTATATAATGGATATATATGATTAATGATACATCTAAATGTTGAATATAATTATGTAATTAAAATATACATACCTCTCATTTAGTTTTAATTCCATTAATATGACAAAGAAATGAAAGTAGCGTTCATGCGTACGTACGGCTTACCGTCTCCATGAACGGTGCATTTCATTTCTTACCTCTAAATGATTATGTAATATTATAAATACATGTATATGCTGGATATATATGATATATATGATATCCAAATCAGGAATGTCATTCTGGATATAAAGAACCTTTGACCACACGAACAACATGTAATTGTAAGAAGTCCACTTTCGACTTAAGAACCAAATATCGACAAAACAAACATTATTAACTTAAATGGTTACATAATGTTTATAACATGGAAATAAGTGATATAAAAGGATTAATGAACTCTAAAAAGGTTCTTAATCAAGTAGAAATTAACTCAAGTTTATTATTCAGGACGTTAAAGAACGATCGAGTCAAGTCGGACCCGAGGTAAGGGATCTTACTCCTCTCTTTCTTTTTAAGTACACTCTTTTATGTCATTCCCTGTAAAGCTCATATTTCTTGTTATTGGGATGTTATTTTATATTACACATACTGTAATTTTTATGTTCATGTGATGAGAGACCCTATTCTCTCTCATCAATCCATTTTGGATGTTTTGAGTGGCGCCGTTAGGCTGTCGAATTTTCGTAAGAGATCTAACCTCTCTCTTTCTTTTTAAGTACTCTCCTTTATGTAACTTCTTTTAAGCTCCTCTTTGTTATGATGGGGGATGTTATTTTATATTCCTCTTTCTGTACATTTTATTATAATATGATTAGAGACCATATTTGATCTCATCAACCCATTTTTGGATGTTTTAAGTGGCGCCGTTAGGATGCCGAGTTTTCGTAAGTGATTTTTCATCTCACTTTTATTCCCGTGAGATTTATGCTACATTTTCCAAAATTTCCTTTGAGTGGTGTATGTACTGCCCATTATTTTACTCATTGTGTAATATACTTTCTTTTATGAGTATTTACATCAATGTTGTATTGTCCTTCTTTCACTGGGCGTATGTTCAAAAGATACCCATGTCGTTAAGGGAACCTTTCACCCTCCTCTTTGTAAAAGACTTATTTTGTTATGTCTTTTAATTCACATAATATTATTTTGGGATATGTTTTTCTATATCCTTATTTATGTGAATTTTATGTCCAAGTGATGAGATACCCTTTTTATCTCTCATCAACTCTTTTTCTGAATTTTGAAGTGACGCCGTTAGGCTGTCTAATTATTGCAAGGGAACTTCTTAACCCAAATTCAATTCTTTGTGATAAACTTGTACACCTTTAATATGTCGTTCTATGATTATGTGTGAATGTCCTCTGATTTTTTTACACTTAATTCCCACTTATATTTGGTGTATTCGTATCTCACACATAATTATGTAATTGATTTATCCATAAACCAAGGATATCGTCTTTGTAAGGGAATTCGTCTCAATATCCTTTCATTGAGGAATATTTTGTTTTATACACAACTTTATTTTATATGGTGTATAAACCCCTTTGACTTTTACTTTTATACAAAAGGAATCTTTTTCTTCGAAGCAATTTACAAAATGACAAAAAGGAATGTTTCTTTTAACGTACGCGGTGACAACGACCTTTTCCGCCGCCGCGAGTATTATTTGGTCTTTGGCTTCCTCAACAAGCCATAATGTTTTTAAAATAAAATAAATACCATATACTCTTTTATGTATTTTGGTATTGAAAATGGTTTTGATAAAGGATTCTATTTTTATTGAAATGTGGAAATGTTATCATTCCTTTATATTGGTTTTATGTTTTATGATTTTATTATGGTACTTGGACATTTTAACGGGTGGTTACGTTATAAACCATATGACGGGTGGTGCCGTGAATACCAGGACGGGTGGTTACGTTATAACCTCCAATGCATTGGGTATGGAAGTCGGCCGTATAGATATTCCATTTAGTATGTATGGAAATTAGCCGTATGGCTATTCCATTAAGTGATATGTGTGGGAGTCGACCGTATGGTTATTCCACTTAAGTATGTTTATGTCCCAAGTTACCTTTATATATGTTATGTGTTCTTTATATGGGTTTTATGGTAATACTTTGGTTACAAAAAGGTAAGTAATGATATTTTATTCAGTGAAGAGTTTTTACTACTTCATAAAGGTGAAAAGTATTACCTTGATAAAGTATACATGGTTTACTTTTTGTTTTGATAAACTAACAGTTTTTTGTGTATCCCTTACTGAGTTTTTATGCTCATCCCAAGTTTTTGAAATGTTTTTCACAGGACTTAGCGTGGAATAGGGTCAAGGATGGGGTCAAGGGAAAGTCATGCTACCTAAAACATGAAACTAGACATGTTTCTTTTTAAGAGTTTTTATTTTATGGAAATTTTGTAGAAAAGACTACTTTGTAATCTTTTGAGATGTAATAGTTATGTCCTAATTCTCTAAAACTCTAAACCTGAAAAGATCCTCAATGTGAATTATTCATTTAATTAAATTTTAAGTAAGGTTTAAGGCTGGGGCCTTATAGTTGGTATCAAAGGTCGGTTTAGATAACTTTAGAGGTTAGGGTATTCTTTAAGCATAAGTGACATTACCATAATGGTTAGGATTTCAGAAACAGTCCTAGATTTGGATAAAGTAAATGAGTAAGTATATATTAGTGTTTATCTTCCTCATTAGTACATGATGGTTTTGTTGATATACTCACACTGACATTTCTGTTTTTAGTTAATGGATGGATCTAGCAGGCACCAAAGTGACAATGGGTTTGAAGGAAACTATGGTGGTTCTCTGATTAAGATACTGGATGAGATGGGGGATTCAATGAGGAATCTCATAGTTGTTCTAAACCAACTATCAAGGAGTCATGATCAACCACTTCAACCTTGGTGAGTTCTCTAATGCATCATTTACGAGATGGCCAACTCGATGTGGAAATTTAGGTAATAATTATTAAGGTAACCATTAGGGTTTATATGATCCTTAATTTTTAGGTAATTATGGGTTACTCTATGATATGATGGAAAATGAAAGGAATGAGATAAACTTGAAGTAAAAATATGTTATGATTATTCTTGAAGATTTTATCTCATTTTGGGGAATGTTTTAAGAATTATATAGTTTTAGAAAAAGGACAACACGCAGACCGTGTGACAACCCGTCGCGTCGGACAAAGCTGCGGGAATCGAACCCATAACCAAAGTGCGACTGGTATTTATCGCCTACCACTGGACTATGTGAAGTCCCTGGTTAGTTTGACTGGTTCTTTTTAGTTATATGATTTTATGAATTAAGAGTAAGTTGATTTTGGGTTATTTATGAAAATAATTAACCTACCATGGAGGATATGTGATTGGGAATAATTACTTTTCAATGCGAGATTTTAAGAGCAACTGATTTTGTTTGGAGATAAATGTTACGATTTAACTTGGTAGACTATGTGACTAAATCCTTCAAATATTTGGGTTTCAATCTTAGTTTGGTTTACTTTGAAGAATTTTATGGACAAATGGTCCTCGTTGAACTTTGGGTTTTGTTGGACAAATTTTGGAGATTAAGAATAGATTTTCTTTTTATAAAGGGTTATCCTTTTCTGGATTATCTAACCTTGTACTAATCTTTCTGGTTTTGGTTCTGGTTAAAGCCTAAAGATATGGGATGTATATAGTTCTCTTTGGTGGATTAGGTGATTCTCTAGAAGTTTATTATAGTACTCTTAATGTGAACAAGTCTCCCTAAATACTCGCCTTTTGGAGAAAATATGAGTTTGTGTAAGGAATCTAATAACAGTTGAGAGTCAACATGATAAGTGATTATGTTTCCTTATGAATAAATTCCTCAATAAAAAGTAACTTAAAACAAAAATGTTGTCTATTAACTTTTCCTACTGGGGAATCGAATACCGTTTAACCCATCACAAGTTTGTGATTTTCTCATGGTTAACTTTCTCCTAAACATGTTTTCTATCACTCTCCATCAGAACATGACCCTATGTTTTCTCCTCCATGTCCATGTTTTCATACTTGGAATCCTAGTATGGGTTAACTCGGGTGACCTTTGTACTTATCTTTCTTTATTTTAAAGTGATTGTTTTACCGACTCTTCTCCGATGTGGGACTTTCAAGGATGTTTCCAAGCCCAATTTTAAAATTGCGAGGACGCAATTCCCAAAAGGGGGGAAGGATGTAACACCCCAGGTAAATAAAGAATATGACATATTTATATTTATCCATATTTTTGAATCAAATATTAATATTACTTTAAAGGGGATGCTATGCTCGATGGCGTACCCAACACGCAACAACGAGTTTCTTGGGAATCTTACGTTGCACTCTAATAATAAAATAATATTATTTTAAATGGTAGTTAACATGTAGACGTTGTTTTGGTGGGAATGGATAGAAATAACTAAAATATGATTATATATGTTTTTTAAATGTTTTTACATTTATCCAAAGGCTTAAAATATGGAAAGAATTCAATTTTAGGCTTTTATACCCTAATTTTTACTAAAGGTTCACTTATCGCCTTTTGATGGAGAACTGTCATTAAAAATAGTTTTGATCACTCTTATACATTCTTTTGGACCAAATAAAACTCTTCTTTAGAATCGGGACATCAAATTTTACTTTGTGTAAATTTTTGGTATTTTTTCGATAAAGTTCATTTTTTAATGAATAGTGTAAAATGTTGTTTTTTTAATTCAAAACCTCTTTTTAATCTAATTTATTTATATGATTATATTATCTTTTGAATTGGTTTTAAAGTGAAATTAAAAAATATTTTTACCATTAAATCCAATAGTGGTCGTTGGAATTAATTTCACTTTGAAATCGGACTTAAACTAGTGTCAATCTTTTGATACTTATTGTTTCATAAAAACACGCTATTTGCTCTGACAGCGGGAATTAATTATTAAATTAATTAATGAAACTTATATGTTGTGAATTTTGTAAAATGGACTTCATTTTTGAATTC
Source organism: Viscum album (assembly GCA_963277665.1). Taxonomy (NCBI): domain Eukaryota; kingdom Viridiplantae; phylum Streptophyta; class Magnoliopsida; order Santalales; family Viscaceae; genus Viscum; species Viscum album. Next base: position 1,481,348,546 of record OY728136.1, read on the forward strand.
GGAATATCAAATATAGCTTCGGGTGAATTTTTGGTATTTTTCTGAAAAACTTCAATTTTTGATGAATAGTGAAACCACTAAGTGGTACTTATATTAAACTGATTTTTCGTTTAAATGAAATTTTACCACTTCTGTGTTTTGAATTTCAAAAATCCGACATACATGGTTTTCATTAAGAAGTAAAATGTGGTTCAATGAGATAAAAATAATTTTTTTGTGAATAGTAACTTATTAAGTTTTTAATCGCGATTAGTGGTAATTAGTGTAGTTTAAGGTAAAAATAATGCTTTAATAAAATAAGATGATCTTGACACATGTCCTACCCTCATTGGTTGTGTCATGGCCGACCAAGACAAGCCATGGGTCAACTTGGGGACCCCATGAAGCCACTTTGGTTGGAAAATGACATTAATATCTTTTTATTTAAAGTTAAAGTAAAAATGACACAAACATCATATGTTTTACGAAAACAATTTTTATATGGGGTTATAAAGATCAGATTTTTGATTATAAATAGTCATTGGAAAGATAAAACGATTTCCTACAACATAGTATTTTTTTTATAATTTTTAGACACTAAATAAATTAAATTATTTATGACATCATGATGATGAAACGATGACCTCATTATTTAACGATTTAAATAAAATGGAAAGATAATGTAAAATCTATGAACTAAACATGTCAAAAACTTATTGGATGGGTGTATTTAGAACCCTTATCACCTTATCCACGAATTATATCAATGTGGGACCTTTTAAAACAGAAACACATTTTCAAATAAAGTAATATTTCTTTACTTTCCAAAAGTGCCCCTCCTCTTCTCTTATAAAAGGCCCCCACCTCTACCTCATTTCACACACTCCTCAAGCCTTTGGCTCGGCCAAACCCTGCCCATTTACTCTCTCCACATCCCTCTCCTCATCCTAGAGGATTACCTTTGGGCATAATCCTTTCAAAGGAAGCCTTTAGGCTCAAATCAAAAGGAGTTTCACTTTTAAAGGTAATTCATTCTCTCATGTTCATTTGTTTTATTTTGCTTCTCCAACCCCCTAAACTCTTTTTATTTACTTATTTTGTAACAACACCAGTATCATAAATATACTAGGATGTTGTTATAAGATTTATTCAAGCTACACTCTCACACAACTACATCAAATGGTTAAAGAACATACGGTTTCCGTGGATGGCGAAATTCTGCCTCCCGAAACGATGATTGTTCAATACTCATTTAACACCTTCAAAGGTGGTCATTATGATGTCACTATTTTTATATAGGATATATAATATGTTTATGTTTTACTTATGCTTCTGTATTTTTCACTTGTGTCTTACCTTTATGGCTTCCATTATGGGTATACGCGATATCTTCATTTTAGGAAGTGCGGACTACCGCCCCCTCAAAGTGATGTGATTCGTTAATGCCATACGTGGGACATATAAAGGATGGATTTAATGTTATTATATATGATGTTATACTGGAACTATTATATACCTCTATATCATTATTATTTCTTTCCATTAAAGTATGAGATAGAAATGAAAGTAGCGTTCATGCGTACGTACGGCTTACCGTCTCCATTAACGGTGCATTTCATTTCTTATCCCCAAATGTAATGTACTATTATAAGTACATGTATATAATGGATATATATGATTAATGATACATCTAAATGATGAATATAATTCTGTAATTAAAATATACATACCTCTCATTTAGTTTTAATTCCATTAATATGACAAAGAAATGAAAGTAGCGTTCATGCGTACGTACGGCTTACCGTCTCCATGAACGGTGCATTTCATTTCTTACCTCTAAATGATTATGTAATATTATAAATACATGTATATGCTGGATATATATGATATATATGATATCCAAATCAGGAATTTCATTCTGGATATAAAGAACCATTGACCACACGAACAACATGTAATTGTAAGAATTCCACTTTCGACTTAAGAACCAAATATCGACAAAACAAACATTATTAACTTAAATGGTTACATAATGTTTATAACATGGAAATAAGTGATATAAAAGGAATAATGAACTCTAAAAAGGTTCTTAATCAAGTAGAAATTAACTCAAGTTTATTATTCAGGACGTTAAATAACGATCGAGTCAAGTCGGACCCGAGGTAAGGGATCTTACTCCTCTCTTTCTTTTTAAGTACACTCTTTTATGTCATTCCCTCTAAAGCTCATATTTCTTGTTATTGGGATGTTATTTTATATTAAACATACTGTAATTTTTATGTTCATGTGATGAGAGACCCTATTCTCTCTCATCAATCCATTTTGGATGTTTTGAGTGGCGCTGTTAGGCTGCCGAATTTTCGTAAGAGATCTAACCTCTCTCTTTCTTTTTAAGTACTCTCCTTTATGTCACTTCTTTTAAGATCCTCTTTGTTATGATGGGGGATGTTATTTTATATTCCTCTTTCTGTACATTTTATTTTAATATGATGAGAGACCATATTTAATCTCATCAATCCATTTTTGGATGTTTTAAGTGGTGCCGTTAGGATGCCGAGTTTTCGTAAGTGATTTTTCATCTCACTTTTATTCCCGTGAGATTTATGCTACATTTTCCACAATTTCCTTTGAGTGGTGTATGTACTGCCCATTATTTTACTCATTGTGTAATATAATTTCTTTTATGAGTATTTACATCAATGTTGTATTGTCCTTCTTTCACTGGGCGTATGTTTCAAAAGATACCCATGTCGTTAAGGGAACCTTTCACCCTCCTCTTTGTAAAAGACTTATTTTGTTATGTCTTTTAATTCACATAATATTATTCTGGGATATGTTTTTCTATATCCTTATTTATGTGAATTTTATGTCCAAGTGATGAGATACCCTTTTTATCTCTCATCAACTCTTTTTCTGAATTTTGAAGTGACGTCGTTAGGCTGTCTAATTATTGTAAGGGAACTTCTTAACCCAAATTCGATTCTTTGTGATAAACTTGTACACCTTGAATATGTCGTTCTATGATTATGTGTGAATTTCCTCTGATTGTTTTACACTTAATACCCACTTATATTTGGTGTATTCGTTTTTCACACATAATTATGTAATTGATTTATCCATAAACCAAGGATACCGTCTTTGTAAGGGAATTCGTCTCAATATCCTTTCATTGAGGCATATTTTGTTTTATACACAACTTTCTTTTATACGGTGTATAAACCCCTTTGACTTTTACTTTTATACAAAAGGAATCTTTTTCTACGAAGCGTTTTACAAAACGACAAAAAGGAATGTTTCTTTTAACGTACGCGGTGACAACGACCTTTTCCGCCGCTGCGAGTATTATTTGGTCTTTGGCTTCCTCAACAAGCCATAATGTTTTTAAAATAAAATAAATACCATATAATCTTTTATGTATTTTGGTATTGAAAATGGTTTTGATAAAGGATTCTATTTTTATTGAAATGTGGAAATGTTATCATTCCTTTATATTGGTTTTTTGTTTTATGATTTTATTATGGTACTTGGACATTTTAACGGGTGGTTACGTTATAAACCATATGACGGGTGGTGCCGTGAATTCCAGGACGGGTGGTTATGTTATAACCTCCAATGCATTGGGTATGGAAGTCGGCCGTATGGCTATTCCATTTAGTATGTATGGAAATTGGCCGTATGGCTATTCCATTAAGTGATATGTGTGGGAGTCGACCATATGGTTATTCCACTTAAGTATGTTTATGTCCCAAGTTACCTTTATATATGTTATGTGTTCTTTCTATGGGTTTTATGGTAATCGTTTGGTTACAAAAATGTAAGTAATGATATTTTATTCAGTGAAGAGTTTTTACTACTTCATAAAGGTGAAAAGTATTACCTTGATAAAGTATACATGGTTTACTTTTTGTTTTGATAAACTAACAGTTTTTTGTATATCCCTTACTGATTTTTTATGCTCATCCCAATTTTTTGAAATATTTTTCACAGGACTTAGCGTGGAATAGGGTCAAGGATGGGGTCAAGGGAAAGTCATGCTACCTAAAACATGAAACTAGAAATGTTTCTTTTTAAGAGTTTTTATTTTATGGAAATTTATTAGAAGAGACTACTTTGTAATCTTTTGAGATGTAATAGTTATGTCCTAATTCTCTAAAACTCTAAACCTGAAAAGATCCTCAATGTGAATTATTCATTTAATTCAATTTTAAGTAAGGTTTAAGGCTGGGGCCTTATAGTTGGTATCAAAGGTCGGTTTAGATAACTTTAGAGGTTAGGGTATTCTTTAAGCATAAGTGACATTACCATAATGGTTAGGATTTCAGAAACAGTCCTAGTTTTGGATAAAGTAAATGAGTAAGTATATATTAGTGTTTATCTTCCTCATTAGTACATGATGGTTTTGTTGATATACTCACACTGACCTTTCTGTTTTTAGTGAATGGATGGATCTAGCAGGCACCAAAGTGACAATGGGTTTGAAGGAAACTGTGGTGGTTCTCTGATTAAGATACTAGATGAGATGGGGGATTCAATGAGGAATCTCATAGTTGTTCTAAACCAACTATCAAGGAGTCGTGATCAACTACTTCAGCCTTGGTGAGTTCTCTAATGCATCATGTACGAGATGGCCAAATCGATGTGGAAATTTAGGTAATAATTATTAAGGTAACCATTAGGGTTTATATGATCCTTAATTTTTAGGTAATTATGGGTTACTCTATGATATGATGGAAAATGAAAGGAATGAGAAAAACTTGAGGTTAAAATATGTTATGATTATCTTGAAGATTTTATCTCATTTTGGGGAATGTTTTAAGAATTATATTGTTTTGGAAAACGGACAACACGCAGACCGTTTGACAACCCGTCGCCTCGGACAAAGCTGCGGGAATCGAACCCACAACCAAAGTGCGACTGGTATTTATCGCCTACCACTGGACTACGTGAAGTCCCTGGTTAGTTTGACTGGTTCTTTTTAGTTATATGATTTTATTAATTAAGAGTAAGTTGATTTTGGGTTATTTATGAAAATAATTAACCTATCATGGAGGATATGTGATTAGGAATAATTACTTTTCAATGCGAGACTTTAAGAGAAACTGATTTTGTTTAGAGATAAATGTTACGATTTAACTTGGTAGACTATGTGACTAAATCCTTCAAATATTTGGGTTTCAATCTTAGTTTGGTTTACTTTGAAGAATTTTATGGACAAATGGTCCTCATTGAACTTTGGGTTTTGTTGGACAAATTTTGGAGATTAAGAATAGATTTTCTTTTTATAAAGGGTTATCCTTTTCTGGATTATCTGACCGTGTACTAATCTTTCTGGTTTTGGTTCTGGTTAAAGCCTAAATACATGGGATGTATATAGTTCTCTTTGGTGGATTAGGTGATTCTCTAGAAGTTGATTATAGTACTCTTAATGTGAACAAGTCTCCCTAAATACTCGCCTTTTGGAGAAAATATGAGTTTGTGTAAGGAATCTAATAAAAGTTGAGAGTCAACATGATAAGTGATTATGTTTCCTTATGAATAAATTCCTCAATAAAAAGTAACTTAAAACAAAAATGTTGTCTATTAACTTTTCCTACTGGGGAATCGAATACCGTTTAACCCATCACAAGTCTGTGATTTTCTCATGGTTAACTTTCTCCTAAACATGTTTTCTATCACTCTCCATCAGAACATGACCCTATGTTTTCTCCTCCATGTCCATGTTTTCATACTTGGAATCCTAGTATGGGTTAACTCGGGTGACCTTTGTACTTATCTTTCTTTATTTTAAAGTGATTGTTTTACCGACTCTTCTCCGATGTGGGACTTTCAAGGATGTTTCCAAGCCCAATTTTAAAATTGCGAGGACGCAATTCCCAAAAGGGGGGAAGGATGTAACACCCTAGGTAAATAAAGAATATGACATATTTATATTTATCCATATTTTTGAATCAAATATTAATATTACTTTAAAGGGGATTCTATGCTCGATGGCGTACCCAATACAGAACAACGAGTTTCTTGGGAATCTTACGTTGCACTCTAATAATAAAATAATATTATTTTAAATGGTAGTTAACATGTAGATGTTGTTTTGGCGGGAATGGATAGAAATAACTAAAATATGATTATATATGTTTTTTAAATGTTTTTACATTTATCCAAAGGCTTAAAATATGGAAAGAATTCAATTTTAGGCTTTTATACCCTAATTTTTACTAAAGGTTCACTCATCGCCTTTTGATGGAGAACTGTCATTAAAAATAGTTTTGATCACTCTTATACATTCTTTTGGACCAAATAAAACTCTTCTTTAGAATTGGGACATCAAATTTTACTTTGTGTAAATTTTTGGTATTTTTTCGATAAAGTTCATTTTTTAATGAATAGTGTAAAATGTTGTTTTTTTAATTCAAAACATCTTTTTAATCTAATTTATTTATACGATTAGATTATCTTTTGAATTGGTTTTAAAGTTAAATTATAAAATATTTTTACCATTAAATCCAATAGTGGTCGTTGGAATTAATTTCACTTTGAAATCGGACTTAAACTAGTGTCAATCTTTTGATACTTATTGTTTCATAAAAACACGCTATTTACTCTGACAGCGGGAATTAATTATTAAATTAATTAATGCAACTTATATGTTGTGAATTTTGTAAAATGGACTTCATTTTTTAATTCGGAATATCAAATATAGCTTAGGGTAAATTTTTGGTATTTTTTTGAAAAACTTCAATTTTTGATGAATAGTGAAACCACTAAGTGGTACTTATATTAAACTGATTTTTCGTTTAAATGAAATTTTACCACTTCTGTGTTTTGAATTTCAAAAATCTGACATAAATGGTTTTCATTAAGAAGTAAAATGTGGTTCAATGAGATAAAAATAATTTTTTGGTGAATAGTAACTTATTAAGTTTTTAATCGCGATTAGTGGTAATTAGTGTAGTTTAAGGTAAAAATAATGCTTTAATAAAATAAGATGAGCTTGACACATGTCCTACCCTCATTGGTTGTGTCATGGCCGACCAAGACAATCCATGGGTCAACTTGGGGACCCCATGAAGCCACTTTGGTTGGAAAATGACATTAATATCTTTTTATTTAAAGTTAAAGTAAAAATGACACAAACATCATATGTTTTACGAAAAAAAAATTTATATGGGGTTATAAAGATCATATTTTTGATTATAAATAGTAATTGGAAAGCTAAAAAGATTTCCTACAACATAGTATTTATTTTAAAATTTTTAGACACTAAATAAATTAAATTATTTATGACATCATGATGATGCAGCGATGACCTCATTATTTAACGATTTAAATAAAATGGAAAGATAATGTAAAATCTATAAACTACACATGTCCAAAACTTATTGGATGGGTGTATTTCGAACCCTTATCACCTTATCCACGAATTATATCAATGTGGGACCTTTTAAAACCGAAACACATTTTCAAATAAAGTAATATTTCTTTACTTTCCAAAAGTGCCCCTCCTCTCCTCTTATAAAAGGCCCCCACCTCTACCTCATTTCACACACTCCTCAAGCCTTTGGATCGGCCAACCCCTGCCCATTTACTCTCTCCACATCCCTCTCCTCATCCTAGAGGATTACCTTTGGGCATAATCCTTTCAAAGGAAGCCTTTAGGCTCAAATCAAAAGGAGTTACACTTTTAAAGGTAATTCATTCTCTCATGTTCATTTGTTTTATTTTGCTTCTCCAACCCCCTAAACTCTTTTTATTTACTTATTTTGTAACAACACCAGTATAATAAATATACTAGGATGTTGTTATAAGATTTATTCGAGCTACACTCTCACACAACTACATCAAATGGTTAAAGAACATACGGTTTCCGTGGATGGCGAAATTCTGCCTCCCGAAACGATGATTGTTCAATACTCATTTAACACCTTAAAAGGTGGCCATTATGATGTCACTATTTTTATATAGGATATATAATATGTTTATGTTTTACTTATGCTTCTGTATTTTTCATTTGTGTCTTACCTTTATGGCTTCCATTATGGGTATACGCGATATCTTCATTTTAGGAAGTGTGGACTACCGCCCCCTCAAAGTGATGTGATTCGTTAATGCCATACGTGGGACATATAAAGGATGGATTTAATGTTATTATATATGATGTTATACTAGAACTATTATATACCTCTATATCATTATTATTTCTTTCCATTAAAGTATGAGATAGAAATGAAAGTAGCGTTCATGCGTACGTACGGCTTACCGTCTCCATGAACGGTGCATTTCATTTCTTATCCCCAAATGTAATGTACTATTATAAGTACATGTATATAATGGATATATATGATTAATGATACATCTAAATGATGAATATAATTCTGTAATTAAAATATACATACCTCTCATTTAGTTTTAATTCCATTAATATGACAAAGAAATGAAAGTAGCGTTCATGCGTAAGTACGGCTTACCGTCTCCATGAACGGTGCATTTCATTTCTTACCTCTAAATGATTATGTAATATTATAAATACATGTATATGCTGGATATATATGATATATATGATATCCAAATCAGGAATGTCATTCTGGATATATAGAACCTTTGACCACACGAACAACATGTAATTGTAAGAAGTCCACTTTCGATTTAAGAACCAAATATCGACAAAACAAACATTATTAACTTAAATGGTTATATAATGTTTATAACATGGAAATAAGTGATATAAAAGGAATAATTAACTCTAAAAAGGTTCTTAATCAAGTAGAAATTAACTCAAGTTTATTATTCAGGACGTTAAATAACGATCGAGTCAAGTCGGACCCGAGGTAAGGGATCTTACTCCTCTCTTTCTTTTTAAGTACACTCTTTTATGTCATTCCCTCTAAAGCTCATATTTCTTGTTATTGGGATGTTATTTTATATTACACATACTGTAATTTTTATGTTCATGTGATGGGAGACCCTATTCTCTCTCATCAAGCCATTTTGGATGTTTTGAGTGGCGCCGTTGGGCTGCCGAATTTTCGTAAGAGATCTAACCTCTCTCTTTCTTTTTAAGTACTCTCCTTTATGTCACTTCTTTTAAGCTCCTCTTTGTTATGATGGGGGATGTTATTTTATATTCCTCTTTCTGTACATTTTATTGTAATATGATGAGACACCATATTTGATCTCATCAATCCATTTTTGGATGTTTTAAGTGGCGCCGTTAGGATGCCGAGTTTTCGTAAGTGATTTTTCATCTCACTTTTATTCCCGTGAGATTTATGCTACATTTTCCACAATTTCCTTTGAGTGGTGTATGTACTGCCATTATTTTAGTCATTGTGTAATATACTTTCTTTTATGAGTATTTACATCAATGTTGTATTGTCCTTCTTTCACTGGGCGTATGTTTCAAAAGATACCCATGTCGTTAAGGGAACCTTTCACCCTCCTCTTTGTAAAAGACTTATTTTGTTATTTCTTTTAATTCACATAATATTATTCTGGGATATGTTTTTCTATTTTTTTATTTATTTTAATTTTATGTCCAAGTGATGAGATACCCTTTTTATCTCTCATCAACTCTTTTTCTGAATTTTGAAGTGACGCTGTTAGGCTATCTAATTATTGCAAGGGAACTTCTTAACCCAAATTCGATTCTTTGTGATAAACTTGTACACCTTGAATATGTCGTTCTATGATTATGTGTGAATGTCCTCTGATTGTTTTACACTTAATACCCACTTATATTTGGTGTATTCATTTGTCACACATAATTATGTATTTGATTTATCCATAAACCAAGGATACTGTCTTTGTAAGGGAATTCGTCTCAATATCCTTTCATTGAGGCATATTTTGTTTTATACACAACTTTCTTTTATACGGTGTATAAACCCCTTTGACTTTTACTTTTATACAAAAGGAATCTTTTTTTACGAAGCGTTTTACAAAACTACAAAAAGGAATGTTTCTTTTAACGTACGCGGTGACAACGACCTTTTCCGCCGCCGCGAGTATTATTTGGTCTTTGGCTTCCTCAACAAGCCATAATGTTTTTAAAATAAAATAAATACCATATACTCTTTTATGTATTTTGGTATTGAAAATGGTTTTGATAAAGGATTCTATTTTGATTGAAATGTGGAAATGTTATCATTCCTTTATATTGGTTTTATGTTTTATGATTTTATTATGGTACTTGGACATTTTAACGGGTGGTTACGTTATAAACCATATGACGGGTGGTGCCGTGAATACCAGGATGGGTGGTTACATTATAACCTCCAATGCATTGGGTATAGAAGTTGGCCATATGGATATTCCATTTAGTATGTATGGAAATTGGTCGTATGGCTATTCCATTAAGTGATATGTGTGGGAGTCGACCGTATGGTTATTCCACTTAAGTATGTTTATGTCCCAAGTTACCTTTATATATGTTATGTGTTCTTTATATGGGTTTTATGGTAATCCTTTGGTTACAAAAAGGTAAGTAATGATATTTTATTCAGTGAAGAGTTTTTACTACTTCATAAAGGTGAAAAGTATTACCTTGATAAAGTATACATGGTTTACTTTTTGTTTTGATAAACTAACAGTTTTTTGTGTATCCCTTACTGAGTTTTTATGCTCATCCCAAGTTTTTGAAATGTTTTTCACAGGACTTAGTGTGGAATAGGGTCAAGGATGGGGTCAAGGGAAAGTCATGCTACCTAAAACATGAAACTAGACATGTTTCTTTTTAAGAGTTTTTATTTTATGGAAATTTAGTAGAAGAGACTACTTTGTAATCTTTTGAGATGTAATAGTTATGTCCTAATTCTCTAAAACACTAATCCTGAAAAGATCCTCAATGTGAATTATTCATTTAATTCAATTTTAAGTAAGGTTTAAGGCTGGGGCCTTATAGTTGGTATCAAAGGTCGGTTTAGATAACTTTAGAGGTTATGGTATTCTTTAAGCATAAGTGACATTACCATAATGGTTAGGATTTCAGAAACAGTCCTAGATTTAGATAAAGTAAATGAGTAAGTATATATTAGTGTTTATCTTCCTCATTAGTACATGATGGTTTTGTTGATATACTCACACTGACCTTTCTGTTTTTAGTGAATGGATGGATCTAGCAGGCACCAAAGTGACAATGGGTTTGAAGGAAACTGTGGTGGTTCTCTAATTAAGATACTGGATGAGATGGGGGATTCAATGAGGAATCTCATAGTTGTTCTAAACCAACTATCAAGGAGTCATGATCAACCACTTCAACCTTGGTGAGTTCTCTAATGCATCATGTACGAGATGGCCAACTCGATGTGGAAATTTAGGTAATAATTATTAAGGTAACCATTAGGGTTTATATGATCCTTAATTTTTAGGTAATTATGGGTTACTCTATGATATGATGGAAAATGAAAGGAATGAGATAAACTTGAGGTTAAAATATGTTATGATTATTCTTGAAGATTTTATCTCATTTTGGGGAATGTTTTAAGAATTATATAGTTTTAGAAAAAGGACAACACGCAGACCGTGTGACAACCCGTCGCGTCGGACAAAGATGCGGGAATCGAACCCATAACCAAAGTGCGACTGGTATTTATCGCCTACCACTGGACTACGTGAACTCTCTGGTTAGTTTGACTGGTTCTTTTTAGTTATATGATTTTATGAATTAAGAGTAAGTTGATTTTGGGTTATTTATGAAAATAATTAACCTAACATGGAGGATATGTGGTTGGGAATAATTACTTTTCAATGCGAGACTTTAAGAGCAACTGATTTTGTTTGGAGATAAATGTTACGATTTAACTTGGTAGACTATGTGACTAAATCCTTCAAATATTTGGGTTTCAATCTTAGTTTGGTTTACTTTGAATAATTTTATGGACAAATGGTCCTCGTTGAACTTTGGGTTTTGTTGGACAAATTTTGGAGATTAAGAATAGATTTTATTTTTATAAAGGGTTATCCTTTTCTGGATTATCTGACCTTGCACTAATCTTTCTGGTTTTGGTTTTGGTTAAAGCCTAAAGACATGGGATGTATATAGTTCTCTTTGGTGGATTAGGTGATTCTCTAGAAGTTGATTATAGTACTCTTAATGTGAACAAGTCTCCCTAAATACTCGCCTTTTGGAGAAAATATGACTTTGTGTAAGGAATCTAATAAAAGTTGAGAGTCAACATGATAAGTGATTATGTTTCCTTATGAATAAATTCCTCAATAAAAAGTAACTTAAAACAAAAATGTTGTCTATTAACTTTTCCTACTGGGGAATCGAATACCGTTTAACCCATCACAAGTTTGTGATTTTCTCATGGTTAACTTTCTCTTAAACATGTTTTCTATCACTCTCCATCAGAACATGACCCTATGTTTTCTCCTCCATGTCCATGTTTTCATACTTGGAATCCTAGTATGGGTTAACTCGGGTGACCTTTGTACTTATCTTTCTTTATTTTAAAGTGATTGTTTTACCGACACTTCTCCGATGTGGGACTTTCAAGGATGTTTCCAAGCCCAATTTTAAAATTACGAGGACGCAATTCCCAAAAGGGGGGAAGGATGTAACACCCCAGGTAAATAAAGAATATGACATATTTATATTTATCCATATTTTTGAATCAAATATTAATATTACTTTAAAGGGGATTCTATGCTCGATGGCGTACCCAATACGCAACAACGAGTTTCTTGGGAATCTTACGTTGCACTCTAATAATAAAATAATATTATTTTAAATGGTAGTTAACATGTAGACGTTGTTTTGGTGGGAATGGATAGAAATAACTAAAATATGATTATATATGTTTTTTAAATGTTTTTACATTTATCCAAAGGCTTAAAATATGGAAAGAATTCAATTTTAGGCTTTTATACCCTAATTTTTACTAAAGGTTCACTTATCGCCTTTTGATGGCGAACTGTCATTAAAAATAGTTTTGATCACTCTTATACATTCTTTTGGACCAAATAAAACTCTTCTTTAGAATCGGGACATCAAATTTTACTTTGTGTAAATTTTTTGTATTTTTTCGATAAAGTTCATTTTTTAATGAATAGTGGAAAATGTTGTTTTTTTAATTCAAAACCTCTTTTTAATCTAATTTATTTATATGATTAGATTATCTTTTGAATTGGTTTTAAAGTGAAATTAGAAAATATTTTTACCATTAAATCCAATAGTGGTCGTTGGAATTAATTTCACTTTGAAATCGGACTTAAACTAGTGTCAATCTTTTGATACTTATTGTTTCATAAAAACACGCTATTTGCTCTGACAGCGGGAATTAATTATTAAATTAATTAATGCAACTTATATGTTGTGAATTTTGTAAAATGGACTTAATTTTTTAATTCGGAATATCAAATATATCTTAGGGTGAATTTTTGGTATTTTTCTGAAAAACTTCAATTTTTGATGAATAGTGAAACCACTAAGTGGTACTTATATTAAACTGATTTTTCGTTTAAATGAAATTTTACCACTTCTGTGTTTTGAATTTTAAAAATCCGACATACATGATTGTCATTAAGAAGTAAAATGTGGTTCAATGAGATAAAAATAATTTTTTGGTGAATAGTAACTTATTAAGTTTTTAATCGCGATTAGTGGTAATTAGTGTAGTTTAAGGTAAAAATAATACTTTAATAAAATAAGATGAGCTTGACACATGTCCTACCCTCATTGTTTGTATCATGGCCGACCAAGACAAGCCATGGGTCAACTTGGGGACCCCATGAAGCCACTTTGGTTGGAAAATGACATTAATATCTTTTTATTTAAAGTTAAAGTAAAAATGACACAAACATCATATGTTTTACGAAAACAATTTTTATATGGGGTTATAAAGATCAGATATTTGATTATAAATAGTCATTGGAAATATAAAAAGATTTCCTACAGCATAGTATTTTTTTTATAATTTTTAGACACTAAATAAATTAAATTATTTATGACATCATGATGATGCAGCGATGACCTCATTATTTAACGATTTAAATAAAATGGAAAGATAATGTACAATATATGAACTACACATGTCCAAAACTTATTGGATGGGTGTATTTAGAACCCTTATCACCCTAGACACGAATTATATCAATTTGGGACCTTTTAAAACCGAAACACATTTTCAAATAAAGTAATATTTCTTTACTTTCCAAAAGTGCCCCTCCTCTCCTCTTATAAAAGGCCCCCACCTCTACCTCATTTCACACACTCCTCAAGCCTTTGGATCGGCCAACCCCTGCCCATTTACTCTCTCCACATCCCTCTCCTCATCCTAGAGTATTCCCTTTGGGCAGAATCCTTTCAAAGGAAGCCTTTAGGCTCAAATCAAAAGGAGTTACACTTTTAAAGGTAATTCATTCTCTCATGTTCATTTGCTTTATTTTGCTTCTCCAACCCCCTAAACTCTTTTTATTTACTTATTTCGTAACAACACCAGTATCATAAATATACTAGGATGTTGTTAGAAGATTTATTCGAGCTACACTCTCACACAACTACATCAAATGGTTAAAGAACATACGGTTTCCGTGGATGGCGAAATTGTGCCTCCCGAAACAATGATTGTTCAATACTCATTTAACACCTTCAAAGGTGGCCATTATGATGTCAATATTTTTATATAGGATATATAATATGTTTATGTTTTACTTGTGCTTCTGTATTTTTCATTTTTGTCTTACCTTTATGGCTTCCATTATGGGTATACGTGATATCTTCATTTTAGGAAGTGCGGACTACCGCCCCCTCAAAGTGATGTGATTCGTTAATGCCATACGTGGGACATATAAAGGATGGATTTAATGTTATTATATATGATGTTATACTGGAACTATTATATACCTCTATATCATTATTATTTCTTTCCATTAAAGTATGAGATAGAAATGAAAGTAGCGTTCATGCGTACGTACGGCTTACCGTCTCCATGAACGGTGCATTTCATCTCTTATCCCCAAATGTAATGTACTATTATAAGTACATGTATATAATGGATATATATGATTAATTATACATCTAAATTATGAATATAATTCTGTAATTAAAATATACATACCTCTCATTTAGTTTTAATTCCATTAATATGACAAAGAAATGAAAGTAGCGTTCATGCGTACGTACGACTTACCGTCTCCATGAACGGTGCATTTCATTTCTTACCTCTAAATGATTATGTAATATTATAAATACATGTATATGCTGGATATATATGATATATATGATATCCAAATCAGGAATTTCATTCTGGATATAAAGAACCTTTGACCACACGAACAACATGTAATTGTAAGAAGTCCACTTTCGACTTAAGAACCAAATATCGACAAAACAAACATTATTAACTTAAATGGTTACATAATATTTATAACATGGAAATAAGTGATATAAAAGGAATAATGAACTCTAAAAAGGTTCTTAATCAAGTAGAAATTAACTCAAGTTTATTATTCAGGACGTTAAATAACGATCGAGTCAAGTCGGACCCGAGGTAAGGGATCTTACTCCTCTCTTTCTTTTTAAGTACACTCTTTTATGTCATTCCCTCTAAAGCTCATCTTTCTTGTTATTGGGATGTTATTTTATATTACACATACTATAATTTTTATGTTCAAGTGATGAGAGACCCTATTCTCTCTCATCGATCCATTATGGATGTTTTGAGTGGCGCCGTTAGGCTGCCGAATTTTCGTAAGAGATCTAACCTCTCTCTTTCTTTTTAAGTACTCTCCTTTATGTCACTTCTTTTAAGCTCCTCTTTGTTATGATGGGGGATGTTATTTTATATTCCTCTTTCTGTACATTTTATTGTAATATGATGAGAGACCATATTTGATCTCATCAATCCATTTTTGGATGTTTTAAGTGGCGCCGTTAGGATGCCGAGTTTTCGTAAGTGATTTTTCATCTCACTTTTATTCCCGTGAGATTTATGCTACATTTTCCACAATTTCCTTTGATTGGTGTATGTACTGCCCATTATTTTACTCATTGTGTAATATACTTTATTTTATGAGTATTTACATCAATGTTGTATTGTCCTTCTTTCACTGGGTGTATGTTTCAAAAGATACCCATGTCGTTAAGGGAACCTTTCACCCTCTTCTTTGTAAAAGAATTATTTTGTTATGTCTTTTAATTCACATAATATTATTCTGGGATATGTTTTTCTATATCCTTATTTATGTGAATTTTGTGTCCAAGTGATGAGATACCCTTTTTATCTCTCATCAACTCTTTTTCTGAATTTTGAAGTGACGCCGTTAGGCTGTCTAATTATTGCAAGGGAACTTCTTAACCCAAATTCGATTATTTGTGATAAACTTTTACACCTTGAATATGTTGTTCTATGATTATGTGTGAATGTCCTCTGATTTTTTTACACTTAATACCCACTTATATTTGGTGTATTCGTTTGTCACACATAATTATGTAATTGATTTATCCATAAACCAAGGATACCGTCTTTGTAAGGGAATTCGTCTCAATATCCTTTCATTGAGGCATATTTTGTTTTATACATAACTTTATTTTATACGGTGTATAAAACCCTTTGACTTTTACTTTTATACAAAAGGAATCTTTTTCTACAAAGCGTTTTACAAAACGACAAAAAGGAATGTTTCTTTTAACGTACGCGGTGACAACGACCTTTTCCGTCGCCGCGAGTATTATTTGGTCTTTGGCTTCCTCAACAAGCCATAATGTTTTTAAAATAAAATAAATACCATATACTCTTTTATGTATTTTGGTATTGAAAATGGTTTTGATAAAGGATTCTATTTTGATTGAAATGTGGAAATGTTATCATTCCTTTATATTGGTTTTATGTTTTATGATTTTATTATGGTACTTGGACATTTTAACGGGTGGTTATGTTATAAACCATATGACGGGTGGTGTCGTGAATACCAGGACGGGTGGTTACGTTATAACCTCCAATGCATTGGGTATGGAAGTCGGCCGTATGGCTATTCCATTTAGTATGTATGGAAATTGGCCGTATGGCTATTCCATTAAGTGATATGTGTGGGAGTCGACCGTATGGTTATTCCACTTAAGTATGTTTATGTCCCAAGTTACCTTTATATATGTTATGTGTTCTTTATATGGGTTTTATGGTAATCCTTTGGTTACAAAAAGGTAAGTAATGATATTTTATTCAGTGAAGAGTTTTTACTACTTCATAAAGGTGAAAAGTATTACCTTGATAAAGTATACATGGTTTACTTTTTGTTTTGATAAACTAACAGTTTTTTGTGTATCCCTTACTGAGTTTTTATGCTCATCCTAAGTTTTTGAAATTTTTTTCACAGGACTTAGCATGGAATAGGGTCAAGGATGGGGTCAAGGGAAATTCATGCTACCTAAAACATGAAACTAGACATGTTTCTTTTTAAGAGTTTTTATTTTATGGAAATTTAGTAGAAGATACTACTTTGTAATATTTTGAGATGTAATAGTTATGTCCTAATTCTCTAAAACTCTAAACCTGAAAAGATCCTCAATGTGAATTATTCATTTAATTCAATTTTAAGTAAGGTTTAAGGCTGGGGCCTTATAGAAATGAATGGAAAGACTAATCAACAAGATAAACCACTCCCACTTCAGTTATATATATTTAAAGAGTTTGAAAATTATGTGAATCGGTTCTCTAATATAAGAGATAATAAATATAATAATCCACAACAAACTTTGAAGTTAAAGGATAAAGGGAAAGATTATGCAATCACAATAGTTGAATTGAATCATGATAGTTAGGGAACACTTATCCTCCATTATAGAACTAGAGATTACATATTGAGGTTTATATGAAAAAGATCTATGAAAATATTATCTTTTAGTAAAATTTTATATGATTCTGAGCATTGATTATCTCTCCCTACATAGATTCCATATAAATTTCTAGAATAAAGAAATCATATTTGATATTCCGAATAAACCTATGATCATCTATCAATGCAAGGGTGAAACCAAAACACTAATGAAAATATTTTTGGCTAAGATAAGATCTTATTTATGAAATAATGGGTGAATAATATTTTTTAATAATATATTAGTTTATAAGAACGCAGTTCTTGTTTTTGAGGTATGGGTTTCTTCTGTTCTATTTTCCTTAAGTGTTTTTGAGAAAATAAGGAAAATGGGGGAAAATCATAAATTTTGGGACTACATGCCATGTACTTTTCCACACGCCGTGTACTTTGGCCGTTTGGGATGAGTGCATAGGGTGTGTATCCTTGTTGGTGAAGAAGGGTGTAAAAACCAACTACACACTGTGTAGTGGGTATTTACACACCATGTAGTCAGTCAGCAGGTGAATAGTAAGGCGGTGGAAGCATCCACCAACCGAGCGGCAGTACATACCATGTAATCAGGTTTCACACGCCGTGTACTTATGTCGATAGATGAACAGTGCCACGCTGGCGAGAAGCCTCCAAAGGAATAGTTAAAAAATGAAAAGTACACGTTGCGTACTTAAGAAGTACACGCCGTGTAGTTTGTTTTTTTCGCTTAAAATGGGCAGTATCCAACCCTATTCATAGGATTGGATTAGAACCAGAGGAAGGAGTCTGGAGAGAGGGTCGAACCTTCGAGGAGCTCCAGATCGAGTACCAGGAATCTGTTTTATGCACCGTCGATCTCCCTGGAACCACACGGGTGAGTTCTTCCTCCTCCTTGCATAGTTATTTCCAATTCTTCCTCTAAGGGAATTTATTTGAGTTTTAATGGGGTTTTATTTCATGTCATATCTACATCGTTCTTCGATGATTCGAGGATCATCATTTGCGTATACCGTTCAGGGCCGTTTAAGGTAGGTGAATTAGTGTTTAAATTTTAACTGATGTGCGTTTTTGTGTATCGTTGAGCTACGAACCCATGTTGGGGGTGTCGTGTGGCTGAGGCCTTAGCTGTTTTAAATACCTATAATTGTATAGGAAATTAAATGTGATAATAAACTGCTGTTTTGGATCACTTCTTGGATCCAGGACCACCCCGGGGGTGCGTTCCTCTGTTTAGCTATTTGGCCAGGATACCCAAGGGTATTCCATGTTTATTTTGTGCATTACTTTTGCCTTGAGAGGAATTGTATGTTAATTGCTTGTTTATATGTTGGGTATGGCCTAGTTACTTGTTTATCCTGAGGGAAGTGTTTCCTTTAGCCTAAGTAAAGTAGTTATTTCGGCCTGAGGGAAACTTCTTTCATGCCTGTGGGCAATAGACTCTGTGCCTGAGGGCGACACTTCATACGCCTGGGGGAAATATATGTTATGCATGTGGGAAATTACCTGTGGGTTATGATTCTGATTACCTAAGGGTAAGGGTTTGCGTGTCTGAGGACACTGACTGTTTATATAGAAAATTCACTGAGGTGATGTATTATAATGAATATTAAGAATGCCAATATAACTGGTAAAGTTAGTTACTTTTGAGTACTGCTTAGTTTATTTCATTTACTTTTGCACATTGTTGATGCATGTTTACACACAATTGAGCATGGGCCTTTGGTGGGTGCCTACTGGGATTTATTTCTCACACCCTATTTGGGTCATGTCTTCGGCCCAAACAGATTACATTTCTGCAGGTGTGGAAAAGGGAAAGGGTCCCTATACAGGTACTTGATTGCTGCTGAGGAGTAGGGGAGCATGGGACCAGGATTAGGCTCGTGATGCTACCGGCTATTTTGTTTTGTTTTTCTGTACTTTGTATTGTACTGTACTGTATTGTTGTGTAACATGTTCTGGATGTTTTCTTAGAAATTTAGACATGTTGCATCATTATCTATATAACAGTTGGTTATCTTTTACTATAGTTGTTTATTTTAAATGTGTATGGTTTATTGCTTCCACTATTGTTGTATGCTTTTTATTTTATTCCTCTATTCTACACTTTGACAAATGAGGGCATAGTTTCCCCACTATCAGACTTGGGCCCTCGCTACTAGTCGATAGCCTCTGGCGTTTGGGGAAATGCGCTTGAGGTCATGTGACCAACCGAGTTCGGGGCACCCGTTGAGTGGAACCCGGATCCGGGACGTTACAAAGTGGTATCAGAGGGGTTTCTTTACTTTGACTTACTGTTTGGAGCCTTATTCATGGATAGGATGGAAAACGGTAGTTAGTAATAAGCTGTGACCGGGAGTAGCTAACCCATGTACAGGGAAAAGCCAGTCTACCTCGTATTTTGGAAATTTTTCTGATTTTGAAAATTTTACAGTTGATTTGATTTTCACCGTTGGGTGACGCACTTGTGATTGTGTTGCTTATATTTTATCCATGGGTTCTATTTAGTTGCAACCTAATTAGATGAGGGTATGCCATCTCATGCATCATTTAGGCACATGCTAGAAATCACATGCCATGCATAGTTCCATGCCACGTAGGTGCATTAGAAATTGCATGTTGTTGTGATAGCTGTTGTGCTAGAAAATCATGCTGTTGTGATAGATGCTTTGATAAATACCTACTATGTGATAGGGTATTTTTGTATAATCTTGTTGATAGAATGGACTCCAAACTTTGGTTTTTGGGGATTATGGGCCCTCATTGACCGGAATTTGGTGGACCATTGAATTTGTATGTTGTTATAACACATATAAGATGCCAAACTTTGATTCTAGGGGAGTATGGGCCCTCACGGGTTGGGATTTGGCACTTAGGTGTTGTTTTTCAGTATTTTCTGGGTTCCGAAGTAGTTTCAGAGGCTTACTGTCCGGAAAACCCAGGATACACGACGTGTAGTTCCTTGGACACACACTGTGTGATCTTCTGTTCAGGAAGAAAAGAAAACTTTTTTAGTACACGTTGTGTACCCTAAGTACACATCGTGTACCCTAAGTACACATCGTGTAGTCTCTTCCCGTGTCATAGACCGTGTGGGTAGGGACACGGGGAAGGGAAAATATTGGGGTGAACATACCATGTACCTAATGTACACGCCGTGTAGTGTTCACCCGGAGTTCACCCGTGTAACTAACAACACTGATGGAGGAGACCTTATGACATACACGCCGTGTCCACTATGGAACACGCCGTGTAGTATGACCTGGGGACCCGACCGTGTAACTAACAACACGGGTCGGTGTAATCCTTTCGTGTACACGCCGTGTGTATATGGAACATGCCGTGTAGTGTGAGTCGTGTATCCGGCTGTGTAACTAACAACAAGGGTCGGCGGAGCTCGTCTAGTACACGCCGTGTACCTATGGGACATGCCATGTAGTCTTGTCCGAGGACAGACCGTGTGGACTTAGTCGTGTGGCTGGGAAGACGGAGTGGTGTACACACCGTGTACGGGTGTAACATACCGTGTAGCTTTAGCTGAGTAGTCGGCCATGTCACAAATGACACGGGTAGTTGGAATTTTCCCCTTACATGCTGTGTAGATTATATACACACCATGTAGTCTTGTTCAATGGGAGCCGTGTGTCTTAGCCATGTAGAAGGACCCGGGCAGGGGAAGAAAAGTCAGGTACACGTCGTGTAGTCATTATACACGTTGTGTAGTCTTGTTTTGCAAATATTGGAATGCCTTCTTCCTCCTGTTCCCTTTTTGGTCCCTTCATTTCCAGTCTTTGATAATCTTGATCTAAGGTGTGTGTTTGACCTTGTAGGGTCATGCTGCCAAGACGACCACACGTTGTTCTCCAGGAGAGTGGAAACAATTATACTCTAGAGATGGTGGGTCATGGGCTACTAGTGGATCCTCCAGCAGAGCCAGATGCGGCGCCAGCCGTTATACCGAACACAGGCACAGATGCGCAGTTCTATGAAGGCTTTATGCGGTTCATGTAGACCTTTTAGGGAGCATTGCCGGCTGCCACATCTATGGCTGAGCTGACTCGTATCTTCCAGCAGCAGCATCCACCTATGTTTTCAGGAGATGGCAGACCACAGGCTGCGGAGTCTTGGCTGGGGTCTATGCAGAATATTTTCAAGAATCTTGAGATTCCTACAGGGTGGAGGGTCAAGCTCGCGACTTATATACTACGTGATTCCTCCAAGAGGTGGTGGGATGTTACCACTCAGTCAGAGCATCACAGAGACATGGCGTGGGAATATTTTCAGACAGCTTTAAATGATTTATTCTTCCCAGAGACGCTGAGAGAAAATATAGCTCGAGAGTTCATGAACCTGCAGCAGGGTGCTATGTCGGTGATGGATTATTCTGGTCGCTTCACCGAACTTTAGCGTTTTGCACCCGTTCTGGTGGGTGATGAGACGTTGAGAGCCAAACGCTTTGAGGATGGTCTTCGATATGAAATCTGAGCACTGGTGAATGGTTTCAGGTTGCCTTCAGTACATGCTATTGTGAACCAGGCGCTGATTACAGAGAGGAACCTATGAGAAGCTAGTGGTGAGGGCCAGGGCGGTTCAGCACCAGTTTCTGGTACTATTTCTACTTGAAAGAGGAAGAGACAAATGGACTTCTCTTAGGGTGGCAGTACCAGCCAGAAGAATGTTTTAGGTGGCCAGGTCATGTGCTACCAGTGTGGTAAGGAGGGGCACAAGAGACCTCAGTGTCCACGAGACCCAGTGGAGTGTCGAGCTAGCGGCAAGATGGGTCATCTGCAGCGCTTTTGTAGGGTGTTTCCACCAGTGGCTAGTGAGAGGGGTTCTGTGCAGACTCAGCGTGTGGGAGCAGGACCAGTAGCTTCTTACCAGTCGGGGAACTGGAATACATCAGGGCGTGAATGCAGGGATGGTGCTTGTGGCTGTGGTAGCCAGACACCAGGATCTCAGAGGCAGCAGGGTGGGACAGCTAAGGGTAGCCAGGCTGTGTCACAGGGCCGCGACACTGGGCAGGCATATGCAGTGCAACAGACCCAACAGGAGTAGGATCCTAGACCTTCTACTGTCAGAGGTACTATTCTAGTAGCTTCTATCTTATCTTGAATACTTTTTAATACGGGTGCTACGCATAGTTTCATATCTATACCCATTATGGAGAGCCTTGGGCTCTGTGTTTCTTTTTCTTCAGCTGTTATGATTCTAGACACTCCGTTGGGGAGTAGAACGACTGGTGTGCGTCAGTGCAAGGAGTTCCCCCTTGAGGTTGGTGGGTGTCACTTTCTATGAGACCTCTATGTCTTAGAGATGATGAGCTATGATGTCATTCTCAGGATGGACTGGTTGGTTCCCTTTCGAGCCTTTGTAGATTGCTATCGTCGTAGGGTGAGTTTCACGTCACCAGAGGGTGAAGAGTTTCTATACAAAGTTGATTGGGATGTTCATGTGAGTCGAGCTGGACCAGAGAATCATGGGTGAGGTGGATTCACAGCCCAGATTACGAGTTTATATCTCGATGATCAGGGGACTTGTCAGACGGATTTCCCTCCAGTGGTTGATCGTTTCAGGGATGTCTTCCCGGATGACTTTTCAGGTCTACCTCCAGAGCATGAGGTAGATTTCTCTATTGATCTTGTACCAGGAGAAGCACCGGTGTCCATTCCTCCTTATAGGATGGCCACGCCTGAGTTGCAGGTTCTCAAGAGGCAGTTAGAGGAGTTACAGTCAAAGGGTTTCATCTGACCCAGTACTTCTCCTTGGGGTTCGCCAGTTCTCTTTGCCGAGAAGGCGGACGGTACCCTCATACTTTGTGTGGATTATCAGAAGCTGAACCAGTTGACGGTCAAGAACCTATATCCCTTGCTGAGGATTGATGATCTTTTTGATCAACTTTGTGGAGAACGAGTGTTCTCGAAGATTGACCTGAGATCAGGATATCATCAACTACGCATGAGACAATCAGACATACCACTTACATCCTTTCGGAGTAGATATGGTCTATACGAGTACTTGGTTATACCGTTCGGACTCACAAATGCGCCAGCAGTTTTTATGGCTCTGATGAATTGTGTGTTCCATCCTATCTAGATTCTTTTGTGGTAGTCTTCGTGGATGATATCTTGGTGTACTCTCACACTCGACATGACCATGCCACCCATCTTGAGATCGTACTGAGTACACTGAGAGAGCATAATCTATATGTTATGCTCTCAAATTGCCACTTTTGGATGGACCATATTCACTTCCTGGGTCATATCATCTCATAGGCAGGAGTTGTAGTAGACCCAGAGAAGGTGAGAGCAGTAGTTTTCTGGGAGTAGCCCAAGAACATGTTTGAGATATGAAGTTTCTTGGGGCTGTCTGGTTATTACAGACGCTTCATACAGGACTTCTCCCACTTAGAAGCACTGTTGATGGGTTTGACTAAGAAGGGTGTGAAGTTCATTTGGTCATAATCTTGAGAGATAGCATTTCAGGACCTGAAAGGAAGGTTGACATCATCACCAGTCCTGATACTCCCAAAGCAGGGAAAGAGCTATACAGTTTACTATGATGCATCAGGTATTGGGCTGGGAGTAGTGTTGATGCAGGGCGATCGAGTTGTTGTGTACGGTTCTCGACAGTTGAGGTCGCAAGAGATGAATTACCCGACGCATGATCTCGAGTTGGCTGTAGTTGTTCATGCGTGGTGATTTTGGAGACATTATCTCTTGGGAGAGCATTTTGTGGTTTTCACCGACCACAAAAGTCTCAAGTATATCTTTACTCAGCATGACTTGAACCTGAGATAGAGAAGGTGGGTCAAATACCTTCATTCCTTCGATTTTAGCTTGCCTATACACCTGGTAAAGGTAATGCAGTAGCTGATGAACTGAGTAGGAAGACTCAGATACAGGCTGTGCAGGAGGCCAGTGATGAGTGGAAGCGTATGGATTTGTTCTCTGAGATGCATCTGGAGGTACATGATAGTCAGGGGAAAACCTATCTTTCTTCTTTAGCTGTGACTTCTACCCTCCTGGATAGAGTGAGGATGAGAAAGCTATCTGATTCGGAAGGCCTAGTTCTACGGGAGTCGGTGGAAAGTGAGGACCCTCCTCTAGGTTGGATGATAGGCAATGATGAAATTATGTGTTTCCATGGACGAGTGTGGGTTCCAGGGGATATACACGAGGAGCTGATGCGGGAGTTTCATGCTTCATCTTGGGCATTTCATCTCGAAGTTACCAAGATGTACCGTGACTTGAGACATCAGTACTGGTGGACAAGTATGAGGAGGGAGATAGCTGGTTTTGTTACTAGATGTTCCACCTGTCAGTAGGTGAAGGTGGAGCATCAGAGGCTAGTCGGACTGTTACAGCAGTTACCCATGCCGGAGTGGAAATGGGATGATGTCGCGATGGACATCGAGACTGGGTTGCTGAGGTCACCTCGAGGCAATGATGTCTTGTGGGTTGTTGTGGAAAGACTCAAAAAGGTATCTCACTTGTTGCCGATCAAGGAGACCTTTGGTGTTGACAAGCTCATGAAGTTGTATATCCAAGAGTTCGTACGTCTTCATGGGGTCCCTCGTTCTATCGTTTTAGATAGGGACGCCCATTTTACATCTCGTTTCTCGCAGAGTTTTCAGAGGGCACTAGGTACACAGGTACTTCTGAGCACAGCTTACCACCCTCAGACCAATGGCTAGTCAGAGCATACGATACAGGTGCTTAAGGACATGCTTCATGCATGCAACCTAGACTTTGGGGGCTCTTGGGAGAAGCACATACCCCTGGTTGATTTTTCCGATAATAATAGTTTTCAGGCAACTATTGAGATGGAACCTTACGAGGCTTTATATAGTTGGCCATGCCGATCACCTTTGTGCTGGTTAGAGGCAGGTGAGGTAGCTTTATTGGGACCACGCCTCGTGTAGGAGACCTCTGAGCAGGTCCAGTTGATTTAGAAGCGGATGGCTACCGCACAGTCTCGTCAGAAATCTTATGCTGATCACCGCAGACGATCCTTGGAGTTCGTGGTCGGGGATCAGGTTTTCTTGCGTGTTTCGCCAAGGTTGGGACACAGGTGGATTAGGAGACAGGGTAAACTTTCACCGAGGTATTTGGGGCCATTTGAGATTCTGGAGAGAGTCGGGCTGGTTTCCTATCAGTTGCAGTTACCATAGTGGTACCGAGCCAAGCACGACGTCTTCCATGTATCTCAATTGTGTTGCTATCATTCAGACTTGTCTCACGTCTTTCAGCCCGAGGAGGTTGAGCTTAAGGCAGATGTGCCCTTTGAGGAGCATCCGATTCGTATAATGGATAGGAGCACGAAGGTTCTCTGAGGCCGGTCAGTTCCTCTCGTACGGGTGCTATGGCAGCATGGCCGAGTGCAGGACGAAACCTGGGAGCGGGAGACCGACGTACATGCTCAGTGTCCAGAGCTGTTCTGAGCTTTATCTTCACCACCCTTGGAAGGGAAATTCAGGGACGAATTTCTTTAAGGGGGGAATTTTGTAAGAACCCAGTTCTTGTTTGTGAGGTACGGGTTTATTCTGTTCTCTTTTCCTTAAGTGTTTGTGAGAAAATAAGGAAAATGGGGAAAAATACTAAATTTTGGGACTACATGCCGTGTACTTTTCCACACGTCATGTACTTTGGCCGTGTGGGATGAGTACACAGGGTGTGTAGCCATGTTGGCGACGAAGGGTGTAAAAACCGACTACACGCCATGTAGTGGTTATTTACAAGCCGTGTAGTCAGTCGGTAGGTGAATAGTAAGGCAGTGGAAGCAGCCTCCAGCCGAGCGGCAGTACATGCAGTGTACTCAGGTTTCACACACCGTGTACTTATGTCGACAGATGAATAGTGCCATGCTGGCGAGAATCCGCTGAAGGAACAGTTAAAAAATGAAAAGTACAAGTCGTGTACTTGAGACGTACACTCCATGTAGTTTTTTTTTCGCTTAAAATGGCCAGTAGCCAACCCTATTCATAGGATTGGATTAGAACCGGAGGAAGGAGTCAGGAGAGAGGGCTGGACCTTCGAGGAGCTCTAGATCGAGTACCGGGAATCCGTTTTCTGCACCTTCGATCTCCCTAGAACCGCACGGGTGAGTTCTTCCTCCTCCTTGTGTAGTTCTTTCCAATTTTTCCTCTAAGGGATGTTATTTGAGTTTGAACGGGGTTTTCTTTCATGTCATATCTACATCATTCTTGGACGATTCGAGGATCATCATTCGCGTATACCGTTCAGAGGCATTTAAGGAAGGTGTCTTAGTGTTTAAATTCCAACTGTTGTGTGTTTTTTTGTATCGTTGAGCTACGAACCCATGTTGGGGGTGTCGTGTGGCTGAGGCCTTAGCTGTTTTAAATACCTAGAATTGTATAGGTAATTAAATGTGATAATAAACTGCTGTTTGGGATCACTTCTTGGATCTAGGACCACCCTGGGGTTGCGTTCCTCTATTTAGCCGTTTGGCCAGGATACCTGAGGGTATGCCATGTTTATTTTTCACATTACTTTTGCCTTGAGAGGAATTGTATGTGAATTTCTTGTTTATATGTTGGGTATGGCCCAGTTACTTGTTTAGCCTGAGGGCAGTGTTTCCTTTAGCCTGAGGGCAGCAGTTATTTTGTCCTGAGGGCAACTTATTTCATGCCTGTGGGAAATAGACTATGTGCCTGAGGGCAATACTTTGTATGCCTGGGGGCAATATCTGTTATGACTATGGGAAATTCCCTGCGGGTTACGATTCCAATTACCTGAGGGTAAGGGTTTTCGTGTCTGAGGACACTGACTGTTTACATAGAAAATTCACTGATGTGATGTCTTATAATGAATATTAAGAATGGAAATATAACTGGTAAAGTTATTTACTTTTGAGTACTGCTTAGTTTATTGCATTTACTTTTTCACATTATTGATGCATGTTTACACACAGTTGAGCACAGGCCTTTGGTGGGTGCCTACTAGGATTTATTTATCACACCTTGTTTGGGTCATGTCTTTGGCCCAAACAGATTACATTTCTGCAGGTATGGATAAGGGCAATGGTCCCTATACAGGTACTTGGTTTCTGCTGAGGAGTAGGGGAGCATGGGACCAGGATTAGGCTCGCGATGCTACCGACTGCTTTGTTTTGTTTTTTTGTACTCTGTATTGTATTGTACTGTATTGTTGTGTAACATGTTCTGGCTGTTTTCTTAGAACTTGAGACATGTTGCATCATTATCTATATAACTATTGGTTATCTTTTACTGTAGTTGTTTATTTTAAATGTGTATGGTTTATTGCTTTCGCTGTTGTTGTATGATTTTTATTTTATTCTGCTGCGCTACACTTTGACAAATGAGGGCATAGTTTTCCCACTATCAGACCTGGGCCCTCGCTGCTAGTTGGTAGCCTCTGGAGTTTGGGGAAATGTGCTTGAGGTCATGTGACCAACCGGGTTCAGGGCACCCTTTGAGTGGCACCCGGATCTGGGACGTTACATATTTTATTGTGACTTTATTTTGGGAAATGAATATTATATATTGGAGAATATATGATCAAGGTATATAAATTTTGGAATGATGCATTATGAGTGATTAAAATTATTTTTAAGCTTATCGTGGGAGGATATGAGATCAAATAATATTTGGATTTCCATCTTGTTTAGACACATTTTGGAGGATTCGTAAGGTTAACTATTTATAGAATGGATTCTGTTGAAATTTGGGTGTTATTGTATGAGGTTAAAGTGTAATTTATCATATTGGATAACCTTTATTAATAATTTTAGTTTTAGTAAATATAGAGATATAAGTAATGACTTATCATTATTTTATGGATCATATGATCCGTTAAAATTTAATTTTAGTGCTTCAAGCATGAAAAAATCATCTTGAATATTCATTTCTTGGAGTAATAAATGAAGTGAAAATTGATCGAAGCACAACCAAAATATGAATTTGTGATTATGGTATAAAAATAACTCAATTATGTTTTATTGTGTTCTCTATATTGATACATCAACTTTAGGGAAAGGATTTTGAAATAAAATGTTATAGTTTTACCTTCATTTCCAATGAATTGATGTTATTTTTACCTATTGTGGATTTATGGTTTTAGGATCGTTAACTTTATATTAACCATGTTATATATCACTCTATATCATTACTATGGTGTTATTTTTCTCTCTCATGTTCATATTTTCACTTCCAGCTAATTTTCTCCAATTCAGAAAACTATTTTTTTTCTTTCAGATGACATTCATATTTCCCTTTCCCTTTTTTAAGAAGTAGTTTTTTTAACACTTTTTATGATGTAGTTTTCCACAAAAAAACAAATATCAAACCTTTTATTACTAAGAATAATTTAAAATTTCAAGGATTAAATTTATTAAATTGGTTACAATATAAATCCCTGAGATTTTATGAAATAGTTTTTAAATTTCTTTGATAGCTTTCATTTTATGCAACACTAAACCACAACAAACCATGAAATGTTATTATTACAATATTATTGCTATAACCTAGATGTTAAAATTGGTGGGTATGAGTAGGATTAACTACATTATGAAATATATATAAATGATCTACTCAATAAAAATTTATTGATAAATTCTTAGTAAATAATCACTCAATTTTTAGTAAAGTCATTTTATTTTTCAAAAACATGTTTTCTTTAAAATGGTTTTTATTGGTTTTATGAGAAATTATTATAATTATTTTTTTGAACTTTTAGAAATTTTATTTTATAAAAATTATATATTTTTGAAATTATCATATAAAAATTATCTTATGGTGAAATTTTTAGATTATTCTGTAAAGTTTTACTTTTTAATAAATGGTGAAAAGTACTGATTCTTAATGATAAATGGATTTTATTTTAAAGGATATACAATTTAAAATTATTTTTTGGACCAGTTTTAAAATTTAATTAATTAACTTTTATTAAAAATAATCCAATTATAGTTTTTTAATAAAATTTATACTTGAATTTGTTATAAAAACATTTTTATACATAAAAAGAAATTTTTTTGAAAAATTATTTTTCATTGTGTTTTGTGTTTTAATCTTAAATTAATTTCTAACACTTATAGAAATTGACTATTTAAAAATGGATTCCATATTTGGAATCATGAGGTTTGATTTTTTTAAATATTCTCTTTTTATTTATTGTCAATATGAATAATAGTCAAGGTAAAATTTACCACCTCGATAAAGGGTAAATCGGGTTAATCTAGGTTAAAACTAAGTGATAAGGTCAAAAAATTTCTTCATAATTATTATTTTATGAATTTAATTTTACCCTTATCAACTTAGGCTCTAAATTTATTTGTTTAATGGATATGTTTCCATGAAAATTACCAATATAGTATTTAAATCAAAGAAAGTTACAAAATATCACTTTATTTTAAATATCTTTTATGTTTTCACATGGGGAAAAAATAAAGTGTTGAATGAATAGTAATGGTAATTTTTTATAATTAAATTATATTAATGATGGTAATTTATTTATATTTTTTAGTGATTAAATAACTACCATAAATTCTTGTGTAACGTTAATATAGTATTTATTCAATTAATAGAAAAATAAAATAAATGATTTTAAAAATATTAAAAGTAATAAAATTTGAGTGAGTTATAGTGTTCCACTAATTTTTTAGATAAATATAAAAAATTATTGATATTTAAAATGATTATATTTAAATTTCATCTTTTTTTAGGTGTCTTTAAAGTCAATAGTTCCAAAATTGACATTAATGATATTTTATAGAAATAATATTTTATTAAATTATTTAAAAATTATAAAAATATTTCAAGAGAAAAAATAGGATAATATATGATCTAAAATTTCATCCATTATTCATTTATTAGTCAATATTTACCTTATAAGTGAAATTATAACCCTTTAAGAGTAAAAAAAGTTGGCATTGTGGTTAAGGTTAAATGGGTTTGCTAAGGGGCTAAACCAAATGATAAGGTCTAAAATACCACTTAAACCTATCCAAAATATGATGTTTGATGGGAATAAAACAATGTTATATCTTATATTTGAATCTATTTCCATTTGGAATCTTTTTTTTTAAATTACTTTATTGTAAATTAATCTTTTATGAGATTCCAAAAGTGATCATCACCTCAATTAGTAAAAGGGCACCCCTCCTTTTTCATCTTTACACCAATTTTATCCTTATAGATATACCAATACCTAACATAATAACTCCTTATATTCCTTAAACACATACTATAGATTTGGTATTTCCAAAATACCTTCCCTTTAATGCTTAATGTGTTAGCCAAAAAGAGTTTCCAAACGAAGAGGTAATCGTCTTACCTGACCTCTTTCAATTTATTTATTCTTCCACCTCCTTAAAATATTATTAAATAATTATGATATTATAATATAATTATCTCCCATATACATAGATGTTATTATATTAATTTTTTACCAATATTTATCCCCTCTTTCATCAAATGAGAAACGAAACCATCGCTCGTGTGTACAGCAGACTACCGCCTCACGAACGGATGTAATTCATTTTTCATTTATACTTTACACAGATGGTAATATTGATGGATTTAATGAATATACATGAAATATATGATACAATATTTATTCTATAAATTTCAATTATTATTTACCTTTCTTTAGTTTCATCTAACGAAAAATAGAAAAAATGTTCATGTGTACGTACGGTCTACCGTCTCCCTGAACAGTATAATTTATTTTTATATCTCTAACATATATGTATGACTATAAATATATATATATATATATAATGAATATATATGATATTTATATCATTATTGACACTTTTTATATGATGGAACCATAACCAAAGTACAAGGATGAGAACTACATAATTGAATTACTTATAAAAAATATAGTTAACACCCTAAAATGATGATTTTAATAAAACATTATTGATAAATAGGTGTTGAAATGTTATAATGGGATCATGTATAATATTTAAGTCTTTAAATGATTCTGGTATATAATTATAATAAATTTAATTTTATTATCTAGGAGGTTATAGTACTTTTGAAGCAAGTGGAACTCAAGGTAAGGGTTTATCGTCTCAAATTGTCTTATTTGGGACATATGTTATGTTATAAAAATATATTATTTATGAGGTTTATATAATATCCTTTGAAAATTTATATCATTATTATACTTATGTTCATTATATTTAAAGTTTTATTTGAAGTTATTATTTAATGGGGCTTATGATTCAAATGTTACCAAAACGGTAAGAGTTTTATGTTACAATCACATTGTTTATCAAGAGTGTTTAGGATTAAGTTAAGTTGATGAAATATTATGATATATATATCAATAAACTCATGAATTTTATTATCCTCTGGTTATTTATTATGAATACTTTTTTTCTTTACATTTTCATCACTTGAAATACTCAAGAGACCGAAAGAACTTTTTTTAAGGAAACCCAACTTTATTTATCTCTTTGGTTGAAAAACCTTTTTTATTCCATATACATGTTTCCTAAAAAAATTCAAGAATTTTTTAATATTATACTATGTTTTTTAAAATTTATTTTTACCCATGGTCATATTTCTTTAAAAAATGTTTTAAAAATGAATATTCTTTTCATTTTGCAAATGAGGTACTTGTTGACTTTTTACAAAAGTGTGAAAGGAATGTTTTCTTTTAGATTATACAACATGAATAGAATTTCCCACCATCATGACTGCTCAATTCTCTAAATATTACTTTATAAGTTTCTAAGATTCTTTTCAAATAAAATTTCTTCCATAATTGTTTGGAAATATTTCTATTTTAAAGAAGTGATTCCAAAGTGAAAAGGGTATTTTACTCATGAAATATTTAGTATTATTTTAAATAGATTTTCATCTATTAAAAAATCCTTTGATGTTAATTATGTTTTACTGGGGATAGATCCATTGATACCATATTTATTATTTCTCTATATAGTTTATAATTATGGTGATGGGATGTTTACAAAACTCTTTTATTTTCCATGGGTTATGATTTTATGATCTTGTGGAATTTATATGAATGGATTATGATTATATGAGGATTAGGTATATTAAATCCCTCCAATGAATTGGGTAAATATGAAAAACTCATGAGTTAGATATGTTATGTTTGAACCTAGTTTCATGTTCACAATTTTATACATGTACCTGGCTTTCATGTCTATGAGTTTATGCATGAACCTCGCTTTCATGTCCATAAGTTTATGTTTAGACCTGGATTTCTTGTCCATAAGATTATGCATGGACCCGATTTCATGTCCATAAGTTTATGTGCGGTCTTGATTTCATGTACTTAACATAATGAGTAAACCTATTTATATTTTAACATATTCACAATGTTATAATATTGTGTTTTTACCACATTACTATGTTTACATTATTCCCTCGTGGATCTTGTTATTTGATTACTTTATGATACATGTCTTATGAACTGCCAAGATTTATTCTATGGCTCGTGATTATAATATATGATATTCTAGGTATGATTTCTAAATGTTAAGATCAAGTTATCATACCCTTATTCTCATGTTATTCTGAAGTGATCATTGATATCTCCCTTGTTTACCCTTATTAAGAATCTAAGATCACCCTTTTTTATGATTCCTTTCCCTAGGTTATGAAGAAAGGTTTTAAGTAGGGTATGTCTAAGAAGAGTTCTATGTGGGAATATCTTTAGTAAACATTTTTAAGATATTTCATGAATAAGATGTTTATGTATCTAGTCTCAAAGACACTAAACCTTTATGGTTCTGGTGTGTATTTTAATGTTATGTATTGAATATTCATCTAAAAAGATATAATGTATATGTGTGAAAAGTTCAGGTCACTATAGTTGGTGTCAGAGTAGGGTTTAGTTAATCTTTACATATTAGGATTAAATAAATTTGGTGAAAATCCTAGGGATAAGTCTAAATATATGATAAAATCCTAAATTATTGGTAAGTAATAGGTTATGTGGATTTCCTAGTAATAAATATATGTATGGATACTGTTAGTGGATGTTGTTTTGAAGAAGATTCATCTTGGGGTAATAACCCCAAAAAGAGTGGGTTTAGTATATATTGACCATTATTCTGTTGCACGGTGATTATTCTCTTACTACTCGCCTAATTTGACACTCTTGGGGGATATGCTTAGGTTAATTCACATTTTATTTATGAACCATTATGAAGGATTTGAATAAATGATGACCATGGATGGCCTAGGTTAAACCTTAGGTTTCATAGATTAAAAAAAAGGTGTCATGACTTAGACATCTAATGGATGATTTTTCATTATTATATGTTTTCTCACTACGACTTTTGTTTCTCACACTATATTTTTTGTTTTAGTTAATGGATGGAACCTAGAGGAATCATGTGAACAAAAAATGTAATGGCCAATGAAATAACCATCCTCATGAGAAACCAAATGACATAGAATCTGGGATGAAATATTTGGTGACTATTCTCACTCAACTCTCTCAATCTATGAGTGGTAACATGGGTCATGTTGAACTTCCAAATACACCAGGGAGGTAAAAATTATCATTGAATCTTTTATGTGACAACATCCACCATCCTTTTATGGGTCTTATGATCCAATAGTTGTTCAGCAATGAATCAATGTTATGGAAAGAATAATTTACATTATTGAGTACTCAACCCATGAAAAAGTTGTCCTAACTATTTATTATTTGGAAGATGAAGCAGATTAGTGGTGGAATCTTATTAAGAATACAAGGAAAGAGGAAGTAATTGACACCATAGAATGGGATTAATTTAAGGGAATATTTTCAATAAGTACTTCCCTTGTATTCTATGTGAAAAAAAATAGAAAAAAAATTCCTTGAGCTTAAATAAAATGACTATTAATCCATTGGTACCTATAAGATATATTTTAAAAGGATTTCAAGGTATTATTTAAGTTTAATCACCATCCTTGAAAGAAAAATTGATCGATTATTTAGTGGTTTGAATCTAAGTCTTTGAAAGGAATTATACATAAGAGGATTTGTATGATATTAAGAAATAATTTGATGTACACTAAAATTGGAAATGGAAGATGAAAACCATCAAGTTTATGGTGATAATAAAAGAAATATTGAGCTTCATGGAAGCTTCGGTGGTTTGAAACGTGAAGGGAAGAAAAGTTTTCAACCTCCTACTTGCCAAAAATGTGGGAAGGAACACTCAGTTGAATACCTCAAATAAATAAGAAGATTTTTCGATTGTGGGAAATCTAACCATCAATATAAAGAATGTTGAAGTGGTGTGAAGAGGCTAGTCAATGAAATGAATAGAGAGATATATCAATAGAATACAACACTCACACTTCAAAGGTATAAATGCAAAGAGTTTATTCATTATGTGAATCAATTCCCTAATCTAAGGGCTAATGAAAATAATAAGACACAACAACCTTTGAAGTCAAAGTACAAAGGGAAAGGTTATGAAATCACAATAATTAAATTGAATAATGATATTTAGGTCACACTTATCATATGATCTATAATTGTGGATTCCATATTGATGTTTGTATAAAGAATACCTATAAAAATCTTATCCTTTAGTGAAATTTAATGTGATTCTGATAATTTATTAGCTCTCCCTACATAAATTATATATAAATTTCTGGAATAAGGAAATCATATTTGATATTCTAAATCAACCTATGATAGTCTATCAGTGAAAGTGTGAACCATAACCTCTAATGGAAATAATTTTGGCTAAAATAAGATTTTATTTATAGAATAAGGGGTGAATTTTCTTTTCGAAGCATATGTGATTTTATTGTGACTTTATTTTTGGGAAATGATTAGTATATATTAGAGAATATATGATAAAGGTATATACATTTTGGTATGAGACTTTATGAGTGATTAAAATTATTGTTAAGTTGATTATGGAAGTGTAGGTTCTGGGTGCAGTGGAAGCATGTGATGGGTCATGCCCAAATTTTATTTTTTTCATGATTGATGATAAATACAAGAATTACATAATGAAAAATTTCATGATTAACATAATTCAATCAAAGAAAACGGACAATAGATAAAACACCAGAACTAGAGATATGATCATCACATATTATTTATAATTAATTTAATCAATTAAATAATTACCTTGTGAGAATTATTTCTTCGTTGATGGATATAATAATAGATCTGTATTTTATTATATTTTAATTGTAGGAATTAAGAGTATATTCCCTCTAGTGGTGATACACACATGTTCCAAAAATCTTTGAATGTCATCGTAGGAATATTTAGGTGCTAGCACGGTAGATCCTATCGCTTGCGTCATTCACCTTTGATCGACGTGAGAATCACTTCCAAAGCATTCTCCTTGATATCTATTGACTCGAGAGTGGGAGATGGAGGAAGATATCTCTCCATTATTGAGAGTGTTATTGGATAAGGGATCTCTCTAGGGATTTGAGAGGATTCTCTGAATTTTTTTTGCACAACTAAACAAATGAATTGGCTCTAATGAAAAATAATAAAATTTGGTTTATATCTCAATAAGGTTAGAAATAAATAATTACACAAGTTCCCTTTATTATTTATTTAATCCCTTGTATAACCCCATATAAAAAATATTATTATTATTATTATTTATTTACATGCACTTAACATGAAAATTAAAATTAAATACTATTTATTCAAATAATATTTAATAAATTATTATTTTTAACCGGACCTAAAAACTTGGTATGCCATTCCTCCAAAATATTTATGAGGCCTTGAATAATGTATATTTATTTATTAAATAATTTTCATGGCATTATTCTCTAATAAATAAATAAATATTATATTCACTAAATATAAAATAAATATTTATTAAATATTCTGATCACATAATATTCTCTCGAATAACTGGTGACGGAATATATGTGATCAAGAAAACTTAAATAATTATTAAACCGTGTTTGGGAATTATAATTATTCAACCTATTAAATAACAATTAATAATATATATTATTTAACTAAGATTCTAGATACACTTAGTGTGTGACCCTCTAGGCCTCTTTCTCGGTGGCATTAAGTGAAGCAGCCTAAAGTCCAATGTTGTCATCTAGAAATACGCCACGACACCCATAAAGAAAGAAGTTAATTCTGCAATGACATAATACCTCATATCAATTATTACTATGTAATATAATCCCTTTATCATGATATCTCTAATAAAACATGTTTCATGTTTCTAACACCCTAATATTCCATTGTACGCTTCTCTTTGAATAATACAATAGCTTGTGTTGTATGCAACTTTGAGTTCTAACACACCACGACCAACCAAACTAGCCGTTATGAATAGTAATAACCACT
This sequence comes from Viscum album, assembly GCA_963277665.1. Taxonomy (NCBI): domain Eukaryota; kingdom Viridiplantae; phylum Streptophyta; class Magnoliopsida; order Santalales; family Viscaceae; genus Viscum; species Viscum album. The sequence continues at coordinate 1,481,385,607 of OY728136.1, forward strand.
TATTGAAATTTATAAATTTTATTTTTCAAAATGGACTTCATTTTTGGATTTGGAATATCAAAATTATCTTAGGGTGAATTTTTGGTATTTTTCTGAAAACTTTAAATTTTTAATGAATAGTGAAAAACACTACGTTACTGTTTAAAACCGACTTTTTATTTAAATAATTAGTTATTTTATTTAAATTTATATTAGGTAAAAATAGATACATAATACCTATATTTGTTCAATGTAATTCATTGGAGTCATTTTATAATAATATTATATATATATAATTTTATTGAACTTTTTACCGTCTTTTACCCACCTTCTAGGCACTTTTGAAAATTTGCGTAAAACGTAATTTTACTGCTTCTGTGAATTGAATTTCAAAAATCCAAGAGACATGTTTAACATCAGTAAGTAAATTTTGGTTCAATAAGATGAAAATAATTTTTTTGTGAATACTAACTTTTGACTTTTATTTACCATGGTTAAAAGTAAATATGATAATTAAAGGTAAAAATGATATTATAATTACCCTAAAACATGTCCTAATTCTATTGGATAAGTGTATTTTGACCAAAATAAAACTTAGGAATAAAATATGATCCTTTTGGTCTACTTTTATTAGATTAGGACATTTATTATTATTTTATTCAAAGAAGAGTTAAAAGTGTTAAATTCAAATTTTAATAACTAAATCATTTTGAATATAGGGTTATACATTAGATAAATTCAAATATAAATATTCATTAGAAATATAAAAATATTTCATACATAATGGTATTTTATTTATAATTTTTAGACATTAAATAATTAAATTTATTTATGATACAATGATGATACAGTAATTACCTTACTAATGAATGATTAAAATAATTGATATTATAAATATCCAAATAAATGTAAATTGTGACTTATGATAAATTCCACTAATTTTTTAGGTTAATATGAAATTTTAGGGTTGGTTAAATAAATTTTTTTTGAAGTGATAAAGTTGTTATGAATTTAAAAAACACAAAATACCAAATAGTGTCAAAATTGACATAAATGATTTTTTTAAACAAATACTATATTATTAATTGATATAATATTCCTAAAAATCTAAGATTCGGAAAAAGGACTTATATAAGGTTATATATATTCATAATTAACCACTTTGGGTTCTCTTGGGTTTTTATAGTAATTTTATTAACCATTTATTATAATAATACAAGAATACATGGTAAAAGTTAAACTATTTAACTAAGAGTTAAATCTAAAAGATAAGGTTATTATGGTGACCTAAACCTGTCTAAAACCTATTGGTTGAGATTTTTTTGACCCGTACCCACTTTATCCTTGAAATAAATTATTTTGGATCCATTATAAACCGAATATGATTTTATAATAAAATAATATTTCAAACTTTTCCTAAAGTGACCCTCACCTCTATTATAAAAGGGTACTTCCCCGTCTCTTAAAATCATACCTCAAAATCCATTTTTCTTGGCCAAACCCTTCTCAAATATCCTTCCAACTACCCTCACTTCGACCTAGAGGCCTTATTTTGATCATAAAAACAACCTAAGGTGCCATTTTTATCAACACAAAAGGAAACATCCGAAGAAGAGGTAATAATTTCACCACCTCTTTCAAAGTTCTTTTCTTCTTCCACTTCCTATTTCTTTGTTGTTTTCATACCAAAATAATAACTCCAGTACCTTATACATACTTTGATTTTATTGTAAATATGGTACAACCATATTCATTATTCTATCCATCCTATGAATGACAAGTCACCATACGTGAGTACGTACGGCTTACCGTCTCCACGTCGTGGTGTAGTTTGTTATTCAAACACTTAATTATTTGGATGGGTATAATAATGATTATAACTGATTTAAATAATAAATAAAACATGTTAATTATTCTTTATATATGATATACCATCCAATTACATATGATTTTACCATCAATAGAATGGTATTGTCGCTCGTGCGTATGTACGAATTACCATCTCCACGAACGCAATCAGATTCATTCCCCATCGTAACCATTCAAGAATAAATTTCATTTTATGATTAAAAAATAATGTTTAAGAACTTAATATCATTCTGTATATGAATCAAATTCATCTTATCTATAATAAACTTGACTTACGTAACAAAACATATAAAGGAAAATGAATCAGATAACACCTGAAATGATGATACTACTAAAATATTATTAACAAAACAATATTAGAAGATCATATATGATATCATATTTATGTATGTGGTTCTTGTATAATTTAATAAATATTATTAAAATATTATGCATAAGTTTAACGTACCCTCATCCAAGGAAAATTACAAGGTAAGGGTTAATTCTATAATCTCTTCATTATCCGAGGTTGTTTATACGTGAGTATCTACTGGGACCTCTTTATCATCCACATCCGTGTTTCTTAAAAATGTATTCCAAGAAATTTTTACTATTTACTAGACTATGGGTTAAAGTCATTTATACCCTTTTTTGACTTTTTATAAAAAATTTATAAAGGAATATTTCTGTCATTTTCAAAACAAGGTACTTTACGACCTTTTCAGAAAAATTAAGGAAAGAATGTTTTTTTAACTTATACGGTGGGTGTGTCTATTTTCTGTCGTTATAACACCTTTTAAGCTTCCCTTACAAGATTATAAGAATATTTTCAAAATAAATGTTTTCTTTTATAACTATGTGACATTTAAATGATTTCAAAATAGAAAGAGATATTTCTCTCAAATAGTTTTGATTTCATCTATGTTAACATCCTTTGATGGATTTTACACTTGTTTGAAGTTGATTTATTATGATACAATCTTCCATATTGTATTAAATGTTTTGTGTTATGTTTGAATATGGATGTTTTATTTTTATACCATTCAAGGTTTATGGTTAAAGTATTAACATTTTGTATGCTAGTTTTAATACAAATGTTTATGTCATGTTTCAATATTTTCATATGAGGAATGCATTGGACTTAGTAAGTGATAGGTGGAGCCCAATATAACTAATCGATGCATCGGTAGGTATCATAAGACAAATTAGTGTCTTGGAACAAGGCCTTGACAAAATCTTATTTTTAGTCTTGGCATAATGCCTAACTATGTGGTTATGAAGTCTGGCATTATGCATTCCATCATTATGAAATTAGCTATTGATTTTTCATGTGATTATTCGACTAGTAGAATGTCCATGTGAATAAGTAAATGGAATTATTCGATTTATATTTTCCATATTATGCTGAAGTTTAAGTTTAAAAGGCTTATGTTTTAGTCTTATACATTTCCTTTAATGTTTATGCTTATTTATGAAAGTTTCCTCTATATTGTTATCCTTACTGAGCATCTGAGCTCACCCCTTTATATGTTTTATTTTTTCTAGGATATGAAGAAGTGTTTTATGGTTGACCTGTAGGGATAGGCTAAGGGATATAAGTGTGTTCAAAGGGGAAAAAATTTTGTTGTTTTTTTTATCTCATGATGTAATGTAAAACTTATGTATGATCTAGTACTTCCAAGGCTACTAAACTAATCGGTCTTTCGAGACATGATCTCTTGTGATCATGCCAATGTAATGTAATAATGTACTGACTCTGGGTAACTAGGGTCAGGGTGTTACAATGTTGGTGTCATCAACCTATGTGCTCAATGTATCTTTCTTTGACTTTCTAAAAATCGAACTTGCCTATAGAACACCATGGTCATAGATTTATATAGGTTGTATCATTTCCATAAAAGGAATTAAGATATTAAGTTCCATTAAAGAACAAAAGGGATAAATTTGTTCTCTCTTTATTCATTAATGCAATATTACTTGTGACACACCCAATGTATCTTACCTCACCACGAACATATGTCATCATGGTTTTCATCAATACATCAAAGTACGTGACTCAATACTCATTAAAAATAATCTTAAAGCCTAAGGATCAATGCACACATCCAAAGATAGGAACATCCAATGACACATATAAATGTGGATTTCCTACCGGCAAGTCTTGTTCTCATAATATCCTACACTAGATATTAACAAAGGCGTACATCATGAGAAGGTGCCTCAAAGTCCTATGAGTCTCCACCCATGATAACCTATATCATTTGTGTCCCTCAAATGATATAATCTGACTATATAACATATATTTAAGAATATTTTCATGTCACTTCTAGGTTCTCATCATAACGGGAAACTATTATGACCTTTCAGTGAAAATTCTACTCTTGGGACATTATCACATACTATGTTATGTAGAAGAACAATAATAATGTGATAAAAAATTTATTAATATCTAAAACTATGAATATAGGTTATCATAAAGTAAACAGAAGTTGGTTCTAGGGCACCAACTCTAACATACTCCCACTTTCACTAGATCCATCTGCTAACAAACTTCAGTCTACTATCTCTCACATGATACTCATGCTTCTGCTGAGATAGGCCTTTATTCAAGGTTTCTGGCATGTTTTCTTCTATTTGAACTCTTCTTACTACAACTTCATCCCTCTAATAAACATCCCTCAGGAGATGATACTTTTGGATTATGTTCCTTATCCATTGGTGTGACCTTGGCTCTTTTGAAAGAGTCACTATTGTAGTATTATCACAATACAATGTGATAGGTTATTTACTTATAGGTAACATATCAATATCCTATATAAAGTTTTACATCAAAATGGATTACTTGTCTGCATCAAAAGCTTCTATATACTCAGACTCCACTATAGAATTAGTGAAAACTAGCTACTTTAAACTCTTCCATCTCACAGCTCCTCCGTTGAGACAGAAAACATAGCCTGATTATGAATTCAAATCATTATGCTCTATTTGAAAACTAGCATCAGGAAAACCCATGATGAACAGATCATCTTCTCCTCCATACACTAGGAACATATCCTTAGTTCTTATTAGATAATCGAGGATAACCTTAATGGGAAACCAATATTGTTCTTATAGATCTTCTTGATATTTTCCTACCATGCTCAATGCAAAGGCAACATCAAGTCTAGTACATAACACGGAATACATGATTGATCCTATCATTGAAGCATATGGGATCTTACTCATTCTCTCTTTCTCCTATTGCATCTAAGGACACATTTTCTTATAAATATGTATACCATGTGACACTAGAACTAATACTCTATTGGATTGTTCCATACTAAATCTCTTTAGTATCTAGTCAATGTATGTACTTTGACTTAGTCCAAGAATCATCTTGGATCTATAATGAATGATCTTGATCCCTAGAATATAGGTTGTTTCACCTAAGTCCTTAATGGAGAAACACTTTTTTTACCAGTCCTTAATTGATTATAAGAATGGTATGTCATTTCCATTAAGTAATATGTCATCAAAATATACTACTAGGATAACGACTGCATTATCATTAAACCACTTGTAAACTCATGGATCACATTCATTCTTAATGAAACCAGGTTCTTTTATAGCTTCATCGAATTGATGTTTCATGACCTGGACACTTGCTTAAATTCATAAATGTATCTATACAACTTGAAAATATTTTTTACATAACCTGGAGTCACAAACCCTTCTAGTTGTGTCAAATAGACATCTTCCTGAAGGTTCCTATTAAGGAAACCAGTTTTGAAATCCATTTTACAAATTTCATATTCATGGTAAGATGCTATATCAAGTAGAATTATGATATATTTAAATATGTAAATTGGTGAAAAGGTTTCATCGTAGTCAATTACTTGAAGTTGTTTAAACCCTTTATCCACTAGCCTTTTTTATAGGTATTTACTTTACCTTATATGTCCAATTTTCTCTTGAATTCTCATTTACACCCTATGGGATTTATATCAACTGGTGCATCGACTAGAACCCAAACTTAGTTCGGATACATGGAATCAATTTCATAATTCATGGCTTCTTATCATCTTGTAGCTTATGAGCTCTCTACTTCCTCTTTATAAGAGAGAGTTTCATCATTTTCAACCAATAATGATTCACCATCTTCAATGACTAGAAAACCATATCTCTTTGGTTCTCTTACCTCTCCTATGCTCCTACGTAGTACTTGTGTTTCAAGGACTACTTCATCCACAGGGGCCTGTAGAATCTGTTCTTGTACCAACTCTTGTGTATCTTGAGCATCAACTTCATCGAAGTCAATCTTACTCCCACTGTCCTTTTTGAGTATTTTATCTCTCTCAAGAAAGATAGCTTTTCTAGATATATTCACTTTCTTGTCTAAGGGGTTGTATAGTTAGTATCCCTTTGTTTCTATGGGATACCCTATAAAGATACACTTTTTTCCCCCGAGTACTAGTTTGTTTCTTGAGAAGGCCTTGAAAAATTTCTAGCAGTCCCATACACATGTATGCAACAAAATGGGTTTCTTTCCACTCCATAACTCGAAAAGAATTCCACTTGTCACTTTATTTGGTACTCAATTTAATGTATATTTCATAGTTTGTAATGAATATACCCAAAATGATAATATAATATTTGCATGAATCATCATCGACCTTACCATGTATAACAAGGTACAGTTCCTCCTTTCACTAACACAATTCCACTATGGTGTTTAAGGTAGAGTGAGTTGAGATAGAATCTCAAACTCCTATAAAAGGTCAATAAAATTTTGGTTAAGATATTCACCACATTGATCTAATTGAATCTTCTTTATCTTATTTCCAAGTTGATTCTCTACTTCATTCTTGAATTCTATGAATTTCTCAAAGGAATTGGACTTATACCTTATCAAGTAAAAAATAACCATATCTACTTAAGTCATCAGTAAAAGTTATGATGTAAGAATAAACACCTCTAGATTATACTAGAAATATTCTGCACATATCAGTGTGAACTAATCCTAAAGCTCCGTAGCCCTTTCACCCTGTCCACTGAATGGAAGTTTGGTCATTTTACCTTTTAAACAATCATGACATCTTTCAAGTGGTTTTAGCTCAGGAATTTCTAAATAACCATCTTGATAGAGATTTATCAAATGCTTCTCATTTATATGATCAATAGGGTGATGTCATAACTAGGTGTTATATGAGTCATGTGAACATAATTCATTATCTATTGCCAATGCTTGATTTTTTAAATTTTATACATAAAGACAATTATTTAAATGTGTCATACCATAACATATATTATCTTTATAAAAGAAACAAATTTTATTTCCAAACATAAAAATAAATTCATCAGTATCTAGGAATGATATAGAAATTATGTTCTTGGTAACAATTGGTATATAATAACGATCTTTTAAAACCAATATCATTCTTGTTGGCAATAAAAGGTGGTAGAAACCAATGGCTAGAGCATCCTACCTTGTGTCATTGGTAGCTCGTAGATACACCTCTCCTCTAGAAATATTTTGAAATATACATAGTTCTTATATTTTGATATAGATTTGAGCACCACAAGCTGTATCTAATACCCAATGTATATATATTGAAAGATTACACTCGATGACAAATGCACATTTAGATTCTCCTTGATTATTGGTGCAGTTCCTCTTCTAGTGGACTTGCTTGTCACATGAAAAACATACTACCTCCTTTTGCTTGACCTGCCTCTATATCTTCCTCTTCTTAGAAGGATGGTGCTTGGGATATTTGGACTTTCTATGAGTCTTGGGACCCTTTGTCTTGTTTTTACTTTTCTTATTCACAATAAGGATTGTGGGTTTGTTATGCCCCATGCCCTTATCCACTTGAAGAATCATAGTTAGAAGTTTCAAAAGACTTTTCTCATTATTTCTCATATTATAATTAACAATAATACTGGAGAAGTTCTTGGGTAGTGATGAAAGTATGAGATATGTGTGCAACTCATCTGGAAATTTAATCCCTAAGATATCTAAATGTTGAATATATCCAATAAGTTTGACTAAATGAGGCCTAAACGGCATAGATTCTCTTTGATTAGTTGTAAAAAAAGCATTCAATATCTCGCATCTCTCTTGTCTCGCCTTCTCTTGATAGATATCCCAAAGGTGACACATCATGTTATATACATCTATGTCCTAATGTTGCTTCAAAACCTCATTGGTCATGGATGATAGCATGAAACATTGAACATATTTGGAATCATTCAAATGTTTATCATAGAGTTTTAACTCTTCATCACTAGCCTTATTACTAGGCACATTATGAATAGGTTCTTCCAGTACATATAATTTCCTTTCATGGTGAAGGATAACATGTAAGCGCCTTTTCCACTCTTGGAAATTTGTATTGGTGAGAAGGTTTTTTTATCAAGTATGGATCGAAGTGATATGTTTGAATTCATTTTATTGTTGTTTCTATAAATAATATTTGAATAATTTTAGTACTTTATCTAATAAAATTAGACAAATAAATAAATATTATATTTATTAATCTCCCACTATTTTATTGAAACCTAATAGCCATCATCATTGGCTTCAGAATATCCTTTTTCTTAGGTATTATAGTGGTAAGGATCCATATTCCCTTTATCATTACCTCAAATTTGGTTGGTCAAGAAACTTTAATGGTTTTAGGTAGGCATTCCAAATTCCAATTATATTAACTCACATTTCCAGGTTCTGTTGAGTGGACTCCCCAATCCTAAAATCCTTAAATTAGATTTCCTCAACCCTTGCCTCTTGGTTACACCAAATCCTGCTTTGGTAGTAAATCATTGATGTGAACTAAGTTAAGTCAACCCAAAACTTCAAGTTAGAATTCCCCAATAATTGAAAGCACCCCAACTTTGGTTGGTCAAACACTTTGAACTATGCTTATATTTTAACTAAAGTAGTGGAATCCTATACTAACTTAATATATATAATTGAGAGACTTTATCTTTTATGCATAAATTCCTAATTATTATCTTTATTACATGCTTGTTAATATTAAGTGGATTTACTTAAGTGATTAACCATGTATTAGATAAAATTTATACATAATCCAATTTATTTTAGTTCAATATTGCATGCTTGTTAATTCATTAATTCATGTGATTGTGAAAATACATCCATAATGAAATAAACATGAAACTTGATAGATATAAAATAATAAATTAATATGATCATGATCTTTACTAATGGTTAGTTTATCTAGAGGATGATAAACTAATCGTCGGCCTAGGGAAAAACACCTTGAACCATTTTAGGTTAGTGTTGCAGCTTTCCACGTGTCCACCTATATATCTCTCTTGGATTTGTTTCACCTCAGATCCAAACATGAAATACCTCCACTAGCTTGGGAGCTCCATCAATTACATATGATTTTACTCACATGTAGGTGAGGGAAGGGGTTTACATAAAATAAACCATGTGAATGCAGGCCCTTACATAATAAGAGTATAAATTGAACACAGGCCAACAATTTAATTTAATTATAAATTAAATGAAACCAATCACATACAAAGTTCTAGTCTATGCTCATGATCATACACATGCATTCAACGAATTGTGCATTTTAACAAAATTAGCATTCAATTCTAATCGTTCTTATTTATGATAAATCATGCTCGAATCAATTAATTATCTTCTTTAATTAATCAATTATTTTATCTTAATTCTCATCTAAATTTCCTCGAGATTCTCATCCATAATAATTTTAAACAAATTAAATAAATTTATTTAATATTAACTATGTACATAAATGTACCTCGGTGGAAACATGGTGAATACTCATTCAAATCTATCCAACATGTCTTACACTCATATATTGTTTAATCTTATGACATATGGCATACACGAATTATCACATAATTTCATGACGTGTACTATCAACTTAATGATTACATTGATTACATGATTTTTATGTCACATTTAATGTTTCAACGCATATAGAGTGATAACTATAATACAAATTATACATGATATGCAGATCCAAAAATTACACATAAATTAATTAAACATTTAAATATATATATATATATATTAAAAATCATCACATTGTGTGTCCTATCAACTTAATGACCACATGCAATCATATGTTGATAAGGTTTACACTATACAATAAATTAGTTTTAATTCTACACAATTTGCTATAAGTTTATGGCATGTACAAGCCTGTTACACAGTGTGTATGTTTCTCACCATCTATCTGCGGCACAAGCCTAAGGACTCGGTGTGTAAACCGTTCCATAGAAAATATTGGAGTACATGGCATGTACATGGGATACACGGCATGTGGTCTCTGAGTTACAAGTTCACCAATCAGGTAGGTCGTGTAGGAAGATACACGGACCGTCTGTGACTAAAGGACTACACGCCGTGTACGTGGGCTATATGATGTGTACTCTGACTGACCACATGCTAGGCCAGCCTAGTCAACACGTAATGTATAATTAAATGCACTGTGAGTATTCAATGCACATGATTTTAATTAATTCTTGGTGTGTATTCAATGAACACAATTTGAATTAATTTTGAATTAATTCTTGGTGCATTGAACACTAGTACATGGTGTGTACCTCCAGGTACACGGTGTGTACTCTTGTGTTATCTGGTCAGAATCCTTGACACCTCCAAATAAGATATTTGATTTTATTTCTTACATAAAATTAATCTATTTGATTATATTTACAAGAAATGAAAGAGGAAGAAGAAGATCTCACAATTCAGATTAAAGAACAATTAAACTTGAATTGAAAACTAAATGAAGAATTCATAAATAAATCAATAATATTTTAAATAATTATGTGACTGATTTGATACCACTTGTAGGTTTCAAGCGCAATGAAAACATGTGTTGGGTTATGAACAACTTTTCTTTTTTTCATGATTGATGATCAATCTGAGATTTACATGATGATAAACACCGTGATCAATGGAATTGAATCAAATAAAATAGACAATGGTTAAAATTTTGGAACCAGAGAGAGTATCATCACATATTATTTATAATTAATTTAATCAATTAAATAATTACTTTGAGAGAATTATTTCTTCATTGATGGATCTGATAAGAGATATGCGTTGTATAATCATTGTGTTGTGGGAATCAAGAGAAGATTCCCTCTAGTGGTGATCCACACGTGTTCCATAAATCTTTGAACATTATTGTAGGAATCTCTGGGTGTTAGCACAGTAGATCCTATCACTTGTGTTGTTCACCTTTGATATCCATGAGAATAACTTTCAAAGCATTCTCATTGATCTCTCTTGACTCGAAAGTGGGAGGTGGAGGAAGATCGTTCTCCATTCATGGTAGCATTCTTGGAGAAGGGAGCTCTCTAGGGCTTCAAGAGGATTCTCTGGATTCATTATGCACAACCAAACAAATGAATTGGCTCTAATGAAAAATATTATAATTGGGATTATATATCGCTAAGGTTAGAAATAAATAATTGAACAAGTGCCCTTTATTATTTATTTAATACCTTGCAGAACCCCATTTATAAAATATTATTATTATTATTATTTCCCAACATGTGCTTAACTTGCACATTAAAATTAAATATTATTTATTCAAATAATATTAAATATATTATTATTTCTTACCAGAACTAAAAAATCGATCCTTAATTCTTCCACAATACTTATCAGGCCTTGAATAATGTCTATTTATTTATTAAATAAATATTACTACATTATTTTCCAATTAATAAATAAATATTATATTCACTAAATAGAAAATATTTTTTATTAAATATTCTGTTCACATAATATTCTCTTGAATAACTGGTGACAAAATATATGTGATCAAGAAAACATGAACAATTATTAAACCACGTGTGGGAATTATATTTATTCAACCTATTAAATAATAATTAATAATATATATATTAACTGAGATTCTGGATACACTTAGTGTGTGGATCTTTAGGCCTCTTTTTTATTGGGAATAGATGGAGTAGCCTAATGTCCAAGGTTAGCATCTAGAAACATTCTAGGGCACCCATAGAGAAAGAATTTAATGTTGGAACTACATAATACCTCATACGGATGATTAATTTTTAATATAATCACATTATCACGATATCTCTAATCAAGCAGGTTTCATGCTGGTGCCATCAACCTATGTGTTTAATGTCTCCTTCTTTGACTTTTCGAAAATCAGACTTTCCTATAGAAGACCATGGCCATGAATTTATTTAGGTTATATCATTTCCATCAAAGTTCATGAGACATAAACTTTCATTAAAGGCCAGAAGGGAAAAATCCTTTCTCACATTATTCATTAATGCAATACTACTCATGACACACCCAACGTATCCTACCTCGCCATGAACATATGTCATCATGGTTTTTGTCTAAGGATCAAAGTATGTGACTCATAATACTCATTAAAATAATCTTAAAGTCTAAGGATCAACACACACGTACGCAGATAGGAACAACCAATGACACATGTAAATATGGATTTCCTACTCACGGGCCCCGTTCTTACAATGTCATACACTAGATATTAACAAGGGTGTACACCATGAGAAGGTGCCTCAAAGTTCTATGAGTCTTCATCCATAATAGCCTATATCATTTGTATCCCTCAAATGATATCATTCGGATATAGAACATATATTTAAGAATGTTGTCACGACACTTCTAGGTTCTCATCATAGTGGGAAACTACTATGAACTTTCAGTGTGATAGCTACTCTTAGGACATTATCACATGCTATGTTATGTATAAGAATAATCATGATGTGATAATAAGTTTATTAATATTCAAAACTATGAATAAGGGTTTTCATGAAGTAAACAGAATTTAGTTCTTGGGAACCAACTCCAACATGAAGGATATAAGATTAAATCGTCTTTGGGTTTTCATCTTGGTCAAACACATTTTGGAGGATCCTTAAGGTTAGCTATTTATGGAATATATTATGTTGAAATTTGGGTGTTATTGTTTAAGGTTAGAATATGATATATCATATTGGATAACTTGTAGTAATCATTTTGGTTTTTGTAAATAAAAATATATAAGGAATGACTTATCATTATTTTATGGATCTTATAACCCGTTAAAAGTTAATTTTAGTGCTTCAAGGATAAAAAGATCATCTTGAGTATTCATTTCTTGGAGTAAGATATGAAGTGGAAATTGATCAAAGCACAAACAAAGGATGAAATTTTGATTTTGATATAAAAATAATGCAAGTCAGTAAAATTTTTAATGTTCTATATCTTGATCCCTCAACTTAAGGAAAAGGATTTTGAAATAAAATGTTATACTTTTGTCTTCATTTTAAATGAATTGATGGTCTTTCACCTATCACATATTTATGGTTTTCCGATTATTAATTATCTTCTAACCATGTTCTATATCACTCTTTATCAGTCTTTGGGAATTATTTTTCTCTTACATGTCTATATTTTCACTTCCCATTAATATTCTTTTATTTTGAAACCTAGTTTTGTGTTCTTTCAGATGACCTTCATATTTTCCTTTCCTTTTTTTAAGAGGAAGTTTTATTAACCCTTTTTATGATGTGGGTTTCTCCAAAGGACTTTTAAAATATAAAATCTTTGATTACCATAAAATTGAGAGGATGAAATTTATTAAAGTGGTGGAATATAACACCTTGAGATTTTATGAAATATATTTTTTAATATCTTTGGCATCTTGCATTACACACAACACCGAGCCTAAACAAACAACGAAATATTATTATTTAAATTTGATTGTTATAACTGAGCTCTTAAAATTGGTGGGTATGAATATGATTAAATACTTTATAAAATATATATAAATTTTATAAATTTATTTATAAATGATTAGTAAATAATCACTCAGTTTTTAGTGAAGTCATTTTATTTTTCAAAAATATGTTTTCTTCAAAAATGGTTTTTATTGCTTTTGTGAGAAAATATTATAATTAATTTATAGAAATTTTAAAAAAATATTTTATAAAAATCATATAATTTTTTAAATCAGTATATCAAATTTATATTATGATGAAATTTTGATATTTTTATGAAAAGTTTTATTTTTCAATGAATAGTGAAAATAATGATTTTTATTGAAAATTGTATTTTCTTTTAAAGTATTTATAAAGTAAAATTATATTTTGGAATATTTTTTAATTTTAATTAGTTACTTTTTACTAAAAATAATTCAATTATAGTATTTTTAATGAAATTTATACTTGAATTTGGTATAAAAACTTTTTTATACTTAAAAAAGCATTTTTCTGAAAAATTGTGTTTCATTGTGTTTTGTGTTTTAATCTAAAATTAATTTCTACCAATTATAGAAATTTAATATTATAAAATATATTACATATTTATAATCATGAGGTTTAACTTTTTTAAATAGGACCCTTTTATTTTTGTTCAATATGAACAGTAACTGTGATAAAATTTATCACCTCGGTAAAGGGTAAATCAGGTTAATCTAGGTTAAAACTAAGTGATAAAGTAATAATTTTTCATCCTAATTATTATTTTATAAAAGTTATTATACCCCTATCGCCTTATGCTTGAAATTTATTTGTTTAATTGACACTTTTCCATGAAAATGACCTATATAATATTTAAATCAAAGAAAGTTACAAAATATCACTCTCTTAGTTTTAAAATATTCTTATGTGTTCACATAGGGACAAAATTATATGGTGAATGAATATTAATGGTAATTTTTATGCATAATTAAATTATATTTATTATGGTAATTTATTTTTAATTTTTATTTATTAAATAACTACCTTAAATTCTTATGTAACGCAAATATAGTATTTATTCAATTAATAGAAAAATAAAATAAATAATTTTAAAAATATTAAAAGTAATATAATTTGAGTGAATTGTAGTGTTCTGTGAGTTTTTTAGATAAATATAACACATTAATTATATTTAAAAGTATTAGATTCAAAATTCATCTTTGTTGTGGTGTCTTTAAAGTCAAATTAAATAAATAATTCCAAAATTGGCATTAATAATATTTTATGGAAATGATATTTTATTAAATTATTTAAAATTTATAAAATATTGAAATATTTACCATAAAAAGGTTTAAAATGTCATTCATTGTTCATTTATGATTCAATAGCTACATTATAAGTGAAATTATAACCCTTTAAGAGTGAAAAAAGTCATTATCGTGGTTATGGTTAAAATGGGTTAACTAAGGGGTTAACCCAAAAGATATGGTTTAAAACACCACTTAATCCTGTAAAAATTATATTAGTTGATGGGATTAAAACTATATCCTATATTATATTTGAATATATGGCCTTTTTTAATTTTTTTTCTTGAGAATGACTTTATTATAATTTAATATTTTAAGAACATCCAAAAGTGTCCCTCGCCTTGATGGTAAAAGGGCACCTCTCATTTCTCTTCTTTACACAACTTTGATCCTTTTATCTCAACCAAGACCTACCATAATAACTTCCTATATTACTTCAACACAACCTAGATCTTCTTGTATTTCCAAAATACCATCCCTTCAAGGCTTAAGGTGTAAGCCAAAAAGAGTTTCTTAAGGAAGAGGTAATCATCTTACCCGACCTCTTTTCATTTTATTTCTTCTTTCACCTCCTTCAACGTCTTATTCAACCATGGTGATATAATAATATAAGTATCTTCTATATAATGATATTTTATTATATTAATTTATTAACCTATATTCATCCCCTATTCCATCATATGGGAAATGAAACCATCGTTCGTGTGTACGGCGGATTACTGCATCGCGAACCGATGTAATCCTTTTTTTATTTTTGCTTTAAATAGATGGTAATAAGGATGTATTTAATGAATATATAAGACATATATGATATAATAGTGATTATAAATATGTGAATTATCATTTATGTTTTTTTTTTATCCATCAAAAAATGAAAACAATGTTAATGTGTACGTACGGTCTACCGTCTCCATGAACGGTGTACTTCATTTTTTTATCTCTAACTTTTATAGATGAATATAAATATATATATATATAATGAATATATGTGATATATATATCATGATTAAAATTCTATATATTATGGAACCATGACCAAAGTACAAAGACCAGGACTACAGAACTAAATTACTCATAAAAAAATAAAGCAGTTAACACCCGAAAACGATGATTTTGATAAGAAATATCAATAAATAGGTATTGAAATGTTATAAGAGTATAATATATGATATTATAAGTATGTAAATGATTATGGTATAGAATTATAATATATTTTATTTTATTATACAGAAGGTTAGAGTACTTTTGAAGCAAATGGAACTCGAGGTAAGGGTTTATCGTCTCAAATTGTATTCTTTGGGATATATGTTATGTTGTGCATCTATGTTCTTTTATGATGTGTGTATACTACCATTTAACATGTTATTTCATGATTATCCATATGTTCATGATATTTAAAATTTTATTTGAATTTATTCTTTCATGGGGCATACAATTCAAATGTTTCCAAAGTGGTGAGTGTTTTATGTTACAATATCATTGTTTATCAGGATTGTTTACGATTAAGTTCCATTAATAAAATCTTATGATATACCTCTCAATAAACTCATGAATTTTCTTATCCTCTAGTTATTTCTTGAGAATACATGTTTTTCTTTCATTTTTATCACTTTAAGTATTCAAGTGACCAAAAGAACATTTTTAAGGAAAACCGAATTTATTTCTCTCTTCAGTTGAAAAAAAAATCTTCCATATCCATGTTTTCTAAAAATGTTTTCAATAATGATTTTATATTATATTATGATTGTTTAAATTCATTTTTACACATCATTTATTTTTTTACAAAATGGTTTAAAATGAATCTTTTTATCGTTTTTCGAATGAGATACTTTTTGACATTTTATAAAAGTATGAAAGGAATGTTTTATTTTAACTTATATGGCATTAAAATAATTTCCTACCATCATGACTGCTCATTTAGTACCCCTGGTTTGAGGTATGTGACCCTTGTTTCGATTCGTTTGTGCTTTTTGAAGTGGTTGGTTGAAGTTTGGACAATTCTGGGAAAAACTTTTAAAGTTGTGGTGGTTGTGCATGTAACATCCCAGGTAAATAAAGAATATGAATTTTTCATATTTATTAATTTTTGAATTAAATATGAATTTTACTTTAAAAGGGTTTCTATGTTCGATAGCGTACTTGATTCGCAACAACGGGTTTCTTTGAAACCTTACGTTGCACACTAATAATATATTATTATTTTAAACGGTAGTTAACTCCTAGTCGTTGTATTGGTGGGAATGAAAGAAACTAACTACAATATGATTATACATGTTTGTTAAATGTATTTACATTTATCCAATAAAATTTAGAGGCTTAAAATGTGAATGAATCTAATTTTAAGCATAATTTACATTAAAACGCCAATTTATCACCTTTTAATGGCGAACCCTTCTTAAATCTAGTTTTGGTCACTTTAATAAATTATATATGACCAAATAAAATCCTTCTTTAGAATGGGGACATCAAATTTACTTTGTGTAAATTTTTGGAATTTTTCCGATAAAGTTCATTTTTTAATGAATAGTGAAAATATTGTATTTTAATTCAAAAGTTCCTTTTAATCTAATTTATTTATATGGTTAGATTATCCTTTTAATTGGTTTTAAAGTGAAATTAAAATATATTTTTACCATTTAATCCAATGTTGGTCATTGGAATTAATTTCACATTGAAATTGGACATAAACAAGTATAAATCTTTTGATAGTTATTGTTTCTTAAAAACACGCTATTTGTTTTGATAACGGAAATTAATTTTAAAATTAATTAATGCCACTTATATATTTTTAATTTATAAAAATAGACATAATTTTTGAATTCGGAATATCAAATATATCTTAGGCTGAATTTTTGGTATTTTTCTGAAAAACTTCAATTTTTGATGAATAATGAAACCACTTAGTGGTAGTTAAAAAAACTGACTTTTTCATTTAAATGATATTTTACCACTTCTTTGAATTGAATTTTGAAAATCCGACATACATGGTTGTTATCAAGAAGTAAAATGTGGTTCAATAAGATGAAAATAATTTTTGGTGAATAGTAAATTTTGACTTTTATTTACCGCGATTAAAGGTAAATAAGGTAATTCAAGGCAAAAAAATATTATAATAATTCAAAATTACCTTAACACTTGTCCAAACCTTATTAGTTGAGTCATTTACGACCATGGTCATCTTTGGGTCGATTTTGGGACCCCATTGAACCACTTGGGAGTGATAATGACAATTTAGATTAATTAACTTAAAATAATGGCAAAAATGATAAAAGAAAATATCCTTTAGCAAATTAATTTTTATAAGGAGTTATGTAAATTATCTTTTCGAATATAAATATTCATTATAAAGATAAAAAGATTTCATACATCATGGTATTTTTTTATAATTTTTAGACAACAAATAAATTAAATTATATATGACATAATAATGATGCAGTATTTACCTCATTAATAAATGATTTAAATAAATAAGATTATAATGATTAAAATATTATCCTAAACCTGTCCAATTCCTATTGGATGATTTTATTTAGACCTTGAGTCATCTTATATTTGACTATAATTATTTTTGGACCATCAGAAACTGAATATAATTATATAATAAAATAATGTTTTCACACTTTCCTAAAGAGCCCCTCTTCCCCCTTATAAAAGGAGACCACTTCTAACCAATTCCTAACACCTCTTAAGCCTTTTGGATCATCCAAACTCTACCCAATTAAGCTCCCTACATCCCTATCCTACTCCTAGAAGCCTTACCTTAGGCAGAAGGCACTTCAAGAAGTCCTTTGGTTCAAACCAAAGGGAGTTACCCAAATTAAAGGTAACAGTTTCTCTTAATTTGTTTTCTTTTATTTTACTTCTACAACCCCGAAACTCTTTTTATTCCTTTATTTTGTAACAACACCAGTATCCTCAATATACTAGGATGTTTTTATGATAATGATTCGAACTACACTTACACACACCTCCATCTAATGGATGAAGAACATAATGTTTCTGTGGATGGCAAACTAACGCCTCACGAAACAATGATTGTTCAAATATCTCCAAGCGCCTCTCATGGTGGCCATTATGATGGAACTGTATTTGTATATGATATATATTATGTTTATGTTTTCTTTATGCTTCTGTATTTTCCATTTACCTTTAGGGTTTTCATAGTGGGTAAATACGATAATCTCATTTGAGGAAGTGCGGACTACCGCCCCCTCAAAGTGATGTGACTCGTTAATGCCTTATATGGGATATATAAAGGATAGATTTAATGATATTATATATGATATTATACTGGAATTATAATATACCTATGTATAATTATGTTTTAATTCCATTTAAATAAGAAATAGAAATAAAGTAACGTTCATGCGTGCGCACGGCTTACCGTCTCCATGAATGGTGCATTTCATTTCTTACCTCCAAATGTTATGTACTATTATAAATACATGTATATAATGGATATATATGATATATATGATATATATGATATCTAAATCATGGAAACCATTCTGGATATAATGGAATATTGACCACATGGACAACCTGTAAATATAAGGTGTTCATTTTTTTTACTCAGGTACCAAATATCAACAAAACGACCATTATTAACTTAAATGATTACATAATGTTTATAACAAGGTAATAAGTAATATAAAAGGAATAATAAACTTTAAAAAAAGGTTCTTAAGCAAGTAGAAATTAATATTAGTTTATTATTCAGGAGATTAAAGAACAAACGAGTCAAGTCGGACAACGAGGTAAAGGATTTCTTATCTCACTTTTAATTCCGTGAGATTTCCATTGTTCGCCACTTATTTATTGCATGTGGTGTAATGTGTACTTAAATTGATATATATTATGATTATTATCTTTATATTAATGGTTTTATGTGATTCATTTTTTGGTCATTAACTTTTGGTCATACGACTCGATTTGATTACAATGAAGTAAGAGTTTTTCATCTCACTTTTTATTCCTGTGAGATTCATACTATATTTTCCACTATTTCCTTTTGTGTGGTGTATGTACTGCCCATGATTATACTCTTTGTGTAATATACTTTCATTTATTAGTATTTACATCTTCATTGTATGATCTTTCTTCATGTGGCGTATGTTTTGTACGTTACCAAATCAGTAAGGGAACCTTTCACCCTCCTCTTTTTAAAAGACTTCTTTTTGTTAGGTCTTTTAATTTACATCTTATTATGTTGGTATATGTTCTTATATATCTTTATTTCTTTAAATTTTATGTCCAAGTGATGAGATACCCTTTTTTATCTCTCATCATCTCATTTTCTGAAGTTTAAAGTGATGCTGTTAGGCTGTCGAATTTTTACAAGGAAACTTCTTAACCCAATTTCAATTCTTTGGGTTCAACTTGTAATTCTTGAATATGTTGTCATTTGAATTTGTATAAATGACCTATGATTGTTTTACACTTAATATCCTCTTATATTGGTTGTATTATTATTTGTCACACATAATTATGTAATTGATTTATCTTTAATCAAAGGATACCGTCTTTATAAGAGATTTCATCTCAATTTACATTGCCATTGAGAATTCATTGTTGTTATGCACCAATTCACTCATATATGGTGTATATAATGTCCTTTTTCATATTATATCATGAATACATTTATTCTCATGATATTATAAAGTTCTGATTAAATGTTATTCCACAATTATTTGTATTCAAGAGTCTCTCATTTTATTAAAAACTCTTTAACAAAAATATTATTTTTAAATGTTATAAAGATTTATTATTCTAAATATTTATCTTTAATGTCCATGTTTTAAAAATGGTTTTTAGTATTTATTTATATGGACATTAATGTTTTAAAATTATAATTCCATTAAAAGCTTCAAAGTGGTATGGGACACTTTGATTCAAAAATATTTTTTTAAATGGTTTTTGAAAATGGATTGATTATTTCAATATCTTGAAATTACTTCTTGTGATTGCAAATGAAATGTTATTAGTGAAATTTTTATATTTGAAATATTTTATGTGTTATGATGGTACTTGGACATTTGACGGGTAGTTACGTGATAAACCATATGACAGGTGGTGCCGTGAATACCAGGACGGGTGGTTACGTTATAACCTCCAATGCATTGGGTATGGAAGTCGGTCATATGGATATTCCATTTAGTGATATGTGTGGAAGTTGACCGTATGGTTATTCCATTTAAGTACATTTATGTCCCAAGTTAACTTTATATGTTATGTGTTCTTTATATGGGTTTTATGGTAATCTTTTGGTTACAAAAGGGTAAGTAATGATCTTTTATTCAGTGAAGAGTATTTACTACTTCATAAAGGTGAAAAGTATTACTTATGTTAAAGTATTCATGGTTTACTTGTTGTTTTGAAAAACTAACAGTTTTCCTTCTTTGTGTATCCCTTACTGAGCTTTTTATGCTCATCCCAAGTTTTTGAGATATTTTTCACAGGACATAATGTGGAATAGGGTCAAGGATGGGATCAAGGAAAATTCATGTTGTCTTAAACATGGAACTAGACATGACTCTATTTTTTTCAAGAGTTCATGTTTTGTAAAAAAATAGAAACTGTGTAGAAGTGTCTACTTTGTAAATCTTTTGAGATGTAATAGTTATGTCCTAATTCTCTAAAACTCTAAACCTGAAAATATCCTCAATGTGAATTATTAATTTAATTCAATATTAAGTAAGGTTTAAGTTCGGGTCCTTATAGTCAGTATCAGAGGTCGGTTTAGATAACTTTAGAGGTTAGGGAATTCTTTAAGCATAAGTGACATTACCATAATGGTTAGGATTTCAGAAAGAGTCATAGTTTTTTTAGATAAAGTGGATGAGTTTAAGATAACATGAATACGTATATCTTAGTGTTTACCCTCCTCATAGGATATTATATGATGATTTTACTGATATACTAACACTGACCTTTTTGGTTTTAGTAAATGGATGTATCTAAGAGGCACTAAAGTGATAGTGGATGTGAAGAAAACTATGACAGTTTTCTGAATGAGCAATTGAATGATATGGGAGCCGCAATGAGAACACTTGTGGTTATTCTCAACCAACTATATGGATTCATGATTGACCACTTGAAGCTTAGTGATCTTTATAAGGAATCATATATGCGAGAAACAAATCCCTACAGAAGTTCAGGTAATAATCATAAAGGTAAGTGTGTTTAAAAACCAATGTGTCAAAGATGTGGAAAGAAACACCTAGTAAAATGTTTCAAAGGGAAAAAAAGATTCTATAGATGTGGAAATTAAGGTCATAAAGCAAGAACCTTCCATGGAAAAAAGAAGCATCTAGTTGACTCTAGGAAAGGGAAAGAAGTCATTTCCGAGGGATCAATTGAATGTTTTAAATGTGGTGTGCATGGTCATTATGAAAACACATTTCCTAAGAAGAATTTTTGGGAATGGGATCACCAGGATCATACAAATATTTTTTTACCAATACCTAATGCCATTCCGATTGAGGATGAAGAAACTGACAATGACCAATGAAAGGTATGGATTATTTCTTAAACATATGTTTTTTTATTATTGAAATCTTAGGATATGATTCATGATTTTGTTTGTAGGAAAGAAGTATTTCAGAATAAGTTGTAAAGTAATGGTTAATGGATCATGAAGAATGTTGAATGAGTAATAATTCAACATATAAGGGATTCAAGAGTTATGGTAGATTTTAGGATGGTGAAATGCTTAAAAGTATTAAGGCTCTTTTGATGATGAGATTACATTAGAAGACTTTTTATAGTATGTGTAACCCTAATGTTTGATATATGAAAATTTTATTGAAGGAATAATTATCTTTTCTTTTGTGGATATAGTTATAAAGAACTATTTGGGTTTATATGATCCTTGAATTTGAGGCAATTACCGGTTAATACTTTTTGGGATGCAAAAGTAAAGTTATTAGATAACATTTGTGGTTAAAATATGTTATGGTTATTTTTGATGAATTTATCTTTTTTGGGGGAATTTTATAAAATTATATTGTTTTTGAAAAAGGACAACACGCAGACCGTGTGACAACCTGTCGCATCAGACGAAGCTGCGGGAATCGAACCCACAACCAAAGTGCGACTAGTATTTATTGACTACCACTGGACTACGTGAAGTCCCTGGTTAGTATGACTTATTCTTTTTAGTTATATGATCTTATGAATCAATAATAATTTGATTTTAAGTTATCTATGGAAATGATTAACCTATCATGGAGGATATGTGATTAGGTTAATTACTTTTCAATATGAGACTTTAAGAGTAACTGATGTTATTTGGAGATAAATGTTAAGATTTATCTTGGAAGACTATGTGATTAAATCCTTTGAAGATTTGGGTTTCAATCTTAGTTTGGATTACTTTGAAGAATTTTAAGGATAACTTTTTATTGAATGGTCTTTGATGAACTTTGGGTTTTTTTGGACAAATTTTAGAGATTAAGAGTAGTTTTTCTTTTTGTAAAATATTATCCTTTTTGGGGATTATCTGATCTTGTACTAACAATTTTGGTTTTGGTTAAGGTTTAAAGACATGGGAAATATATAGTTCATCTTTTGTGGATTATGTGATTCTCTTAAAGTTGATTATAGCACTCTTAATGCAAACAAGTCATCCTAAATACTCATCTTTTGGTGAAAATATGAGTCTGTAAGAGATGAAAGTCTACATGACAAGTAAGTATGTTTCCTTATGATTTAGTTAAGCTCATAAATAAATTCCTCAATGAAAAGTAACTTAAAACAAAAAAAAATTCTGCTAAATTTTTCTACTGGGGAATCAAATACCGTTTACACACATCATAAGTTTGTGATTTTCTTGTTTTTAACTTTCTCCTAATCATGTTTCCTATCACTCTCCATTAGAACTTGACCCTTTCTTTTCTCCTCCATATCCATGTTCTCATGGAATCTTGGTATGGGTTAACTCGGGTGACCATTAAACTTCTCTTTCTTTCTTTTAAAGTGACAGTTTTACTGACTCTTTTTTTCGATATGGGACTTTCAATAAAGTTTCCAAGCCCAAATTTTAAAATTGCGAGGTCGCAATTCCCAAAAGGGGTGAAGGATGTAACATCCCAGGTAAATAAAGAATATTAATTTTTCATATTTATTAATTTTTTAATTAAATATTAATTTTACTTTAAAAGGCTTGCTATGTTCGATAGCGTACTCGATACGCAACAACGGGTTTCTTTGAAATCTTAAGTTGCACACTAATAATATATTATTATTTTAAACAAGAGTTAACTCCTAGCCATTTTATTTGAGGGAATGAATGAAACTAACTACAATATTATTATAAATGTTTGTTAAATGTATTTACATTTATCCAATAAAAGATAGAGGCTTAAAATGTGAATGAATCTAATTTTAAGCATAATTTACATTAAAAGGCCGATTTATCGCCTTTTAATAGTGAACCCTTTTTAAATATAGTTTTGGTCACTTTAATACATTCTATATGACCAAATAAAATCCTTATTTAGAATGGGGACATCAAAATTTACTTTGTGTAAATTTTTGGAATTTTTCTGATAAAGTTCATTTTTTTAATGAATAGTGAAAAATATTGTATTTTAATTCAAAAGTTCCTTTTAATATAATTTATTTATATGGTTAGATTATCTTTTTAATTGGTTTTAAAGTGAAATTAAAATATATTTTTACCATTTAATCCAATGTTGGTCATTGGAATTAATTTCAAATTGAAATTGGACATAAACAAGTATCAATCTTTTGATAGTTATTGTTTCTTAAAACATGCTATTTGTTTTGATAACGGGAATTAATTTTAAAATTAATTAATGTCACTTCTATGTTTTGAATTTTTAAAAATATAAATCATTTTTCAATTCAGAATATCAAATATAGCTTAGTCTGAATTTTTGGTATTTTTCTGTAAAACTTCAATTTTTGATGAATAGTGAAACCACTTAGTGGTAGTTAAAAAAATTGACTTTTTCATTTAAATGATATTTTACCACTTCTGTGAATTGAATTTCAAAAATATGAAATACATGGTTGTTATCAAGATGTAAAATGTGGTTCAATAAGATTAAAATAATTTTTGGTGGATAGTAACTTTTCAATTTTATTTACCGCGGTTAAAGGTAAATAAGGTAATTCAAGGTAAAAAGAATATTATAATAATTCAAAATTACCTTAACACTTGTCCAAACATTGTTATTTGAGTCATTTACGACCATGGGCATCTTTGGGTCGATTTTGGGACCCCATTGAGCCACTTGGGAGTGATAATGACAATTTAGATTAATTAACTTAAAGTAAAGGCAAAAATGACAAAAGCAAATATCTTTTAGTAAATTAATTTTTAAAATGGGTTATATAAATTATATTTTCAACTATAAATATTCATTAGAAATATAAAACGATTTCCTACATCATGGTATTTTTTTTATAATTTTTATACAACAAATAAATTAAATTATATATGACACAATAATGATGCAGTATTTACCTCATTAATATATGATTTAAATAAATAAGATTATAATGATTTAAATATTATCCAAAAACTGTCCAATTCCTATTGGATGATTTTATTTCGACCTTGAGTCATCTTATCTTCGACTATAATGATTTTTGGACCATTAGAAACTGAATATAATTATATAATAAAATAATTTTTTCACGCTTTCCTAAAGAGCCCCTCCTCCTCCTTATAAAAAGAGACCACTTCTAACCAATTATTCATGCCTCTCAAGCCTTTTGGATCATCCAAAATCTACCCAATTAATCTCCCTACATCCCTATACTACTCCTATAAGCCTTACCTTAGGCAGAAGGCACTTCAAGAAGTCCTTTGGTTCAAACCAAAGGGAGTTAACCAAATTAAAGGTAACAGTTTCTCTTAATTTGTTTTCTTTTATTTTACTTCTCCAACCCCTAAACTCTTTTTATTACTTTATTTTGTAACAACACCAGTATCCTCAATATACTAGGATGTTTTTATGATAATTATTCTAACTAAAATTACACACACCTCCATCTAATGGATGAAGAACATAATGTTTCTGTGGATGGCAAACTAACACCTCACAAAACAATGATTGTTCAAATATTTCCAACTGCCTCTCATGGTGGACATTATGAAGGAACTTTATTTATATATGATATATATTATGTTTATGTTTTCTTTATTCTTCTGTATTTTCCATTTATAGCACACCTTTATGGTTTCCATAGTGGTTAATACGATAATCTCATTTGAGGAAGCGCGGACTACCGCCCCCTCAAAGTGATGTGACTCGTTAATGCCTTATGTGGGATGTATAAAGGATAGAGTTAATGATATTATATATGATATTATACTGGAATTATAATATACCTATGTATCATTATGTTTTAATTCCATTAAAATAAGAAATAGAAATGAAAGTAGCGTTCATGCGTACGTACAGCTTACCGTCTCCATGAACGGTGCATTTCATTTATTACCTCCAAATGTTATGTACTATTATAAATACATGTATATACTGGATATATATGATATATATTATATCTAAATCATGAACACCATTCTGGATATAATGGACTATTGACCACATGGACAACTTGTAAATATAAGGTGTTCATTTTTTTTTACTCAAGTACCAAATATCGACAAAACGACCATTATTAACTTAAATGATTACATAATGTTTATAACAAGGTAATAAGTAATATAAAGGGAATAATAAACTTTAAAAAAAGGTTCTTAAACAATTATAAATTAACATTATTTTATTATTCAAGATATTAAAGAAAGAACGGGTCAAGTCGGACAATGAGGTAAGGGATTTCTTATCTCACTTTTAATTCTGTGAGATTTTCATTGTTCGCCACTTATTTATTTCATGTGGTGTAATGTGTACTTCCATTGATATATATTATGATGATTATCTTTATATTCATGGATTTATGTGGTTCATTTTGTGGTCATTAACTTTTGGTCATACGACTCGATTTGATTACAATGAAGTAAGAGTTTTTCATCTCACTTTTTATTCCCGTGAGATTCATGCTATATTTGGCCCTATTTCCTTTTGTGTGGTGTATGTACTGCCCATGATTGTACTCTTTGAGTAATATAATTTCATTTATGAGTATTTACATATTCATTTTATGATCCTTCTTCATGTGGCATATGTTTTGTACATTACCAAATCGGTAAGGGAACCTTTCACCCTCCTCTTTTTAAAGACTTATTTTTGTTAGGTCTTTTAATTTACATCTTATTATGTTGGGATATGTTCTTATATATCCTTATTTCTGTAAATTTTATTTCTAAGTGATGATATACCCTTTTTTATCTCTCATCATCTCATTTTCTGAAGTTTAAAGTGACGCTGTTAGGCTGTCGAATTTTTACAAGGGAACTTCTTAACCCAATTTCAATTCTTTGGGTTCAACTTGTACTTCTTGAATATGTTGTCATATGAATATGTGTGAATGAACACTGATTGTTTTACACTTAATATCCTTCTATATTGGGTGTATTCTTATTTGTCACACATAATTATGTAATTTATTTATCCTTAATCAAAGGATACCATCTTTATAATGGATTTCATCTCAATTTACATTTCCATTGAGAATTCATTGTTGTTATGCACCAATTCACTCATATATAGTGTATATAATGTCCTTTTTCATATTATATCATGAATCCATTTATTCTCATGATATTATAAAGTTCTGATTAAATGTTATTCCACAATTATTTTTATTCAAGATTCTCTCATTTTGTTAAAAACTCTTTAACAAAAATATCATTTTTAAATGTTTTAAATATTTATTATTCTAAATCTTTATCTTTAATGTCCATGTTTTAAAAATGGTTTTGATTATTTATTTATATGGACATTAATGTTTTAAAATTATAATTCCATTAAAATATTCAAAGTGGTATGGGACACTTTGATTCAAAAATCTTTTTTTAAATGGTTTTTGAAAATGGATTGATTATTTCAATATCTTGAAATTACTTCTTATGATTGAAAATGAAATGTTATTAGTTAAATGTTTATATTTGAAATATTTTATGTGTTATGATGGTACTTGGACATTTGATGGGTGGTTACGTGATAAACCATATTACGGGTGGTGCCGTGAATACCAGGATGGGTGGTTACATTATAACCTCCAATGTATTGGGTATGGAAGTCGGCCATATGGTTATTCCATTTAGTGATATGTGTGGAAGTCGACCGTATGGTTATTCCATTTATGTATGTTTATGTCCCAAGTTACCTTTATATTTTATGTGTTCTTTATATGGGTTTTATGGTAATATTTTGGTTACAAAATGGTAAGTAGTGATCTTTTATTTAGTGAAGAGTATTTACTACTTCATAAAGGTGAAAAGTGTTACTTATGTTAAAGTATTCATGGTTTACTTGTTGTTTTGAAAAACTAACAGTTTTCCTTCTTTGTGTATCCCTTACTGAGCTTTTTATGCTCATCCCAAGTTTTTGAAATGTTTTTCACAGGACATAATGTGGAATAGGGTCAAGGATGGGATCAAGGAAAATTCATGTTGTCTTAAACATGGAACTAGACATGACACTTTTTTTTCAAGAGTTCATGTTTTGTAAAAAAAATGGAAACTGTGTAGAAGTGTCTACTTTGTAAATCTTTTGAGATGTAATAGTTATGTATTAATTCTCTAAAACTCTAAAACTGGAAATATCCTCAATGTGAATTATTCATTTAATTCAATATTAAGTAAGGTTTAAGGTTGGGTCGTTATAGTGCAGGGGCGCACGGTTGGCGCACAGTCGGAACAAACCGTACGGCCAACCCAAGAAACCATGCACCCTTGACAGTGGGCTCCGTATGGGCGGTGCACGGTTTTTCAGACCGTTCGGGCAAGCCGTTTGAAGTCCCTAGGTGAGACAGTGGCAACCACACAGTTGGCGCACGGTTTTCCAAACCGTGTGGGGTAACCGTGCGAACACTTAAAGTTTGGGTTTTTAAGTCCCGGGCCACTCGGGATTTCCCATTTTTTTCTAATTCTTCCTCCCACTTGTGGCTCATGCAGGAGTTCTGGTTTTCAGAGGTTGGGGGAGATCCTTAGCTCGTTTTGGAGGCAAATCGAAGGGGTTTTTTGGTGGATCGAAGGTGGTTCTCCTCAGGTAAGTCCCTCTTTTGGTTCTTTGAGGTTTTGGTTAGGGTTATCCATCTCCCTCTCTTAGTTTTCTCGATCTACAAGGGTTGCATGTAGATATAGGGTTGTGTTACCTTTGTGTGTTAAAGGTTGAGCTTGTTGATGTTAGGGAAGGGTTTTTGAGGTGGTTTCGAGGAGGGGTTCACCCGGTTTGGAGTGTGTTTGGGCGAAGGGTCGATTTTGCCAAACCCTAAAAGGTAGGTGGATTCTCTCTCAACTCCACTAGGTTGAAATGTGAAGTTCATTTACAATTAAATTGGCTTCTTTAATTTAATTGTAAGCATGTCGTGTGAATTTTTTTGGAAAATCAAATGGGTGATGATTTGGGGGTTTTGGCATGAAATTGGGGTTTTGTTGAAATGGTCTCAATTGGTTAATTTTAAATTGGTGATTTTAAAATGGTAATGATTGTGATCATGAGTATTGATTTCAATAAATTAGTGATATTGAAATGTGTTTGGCATGGAAATGGTATTTTTTGGTATTGACAATAATGCATGATTATTGTTGTGGCTTGTGTGGAAATGGGTGATATCATTGGGTGGATGATGTTGGGATGTGGTGTAGTGGACGAGGAAGTGCCACTATAAAAAGGGGATGGATAGTGGACGTAAGGTCCACCATCAATAGCAAGTGGGTGGGAATTACCACTTGAGTGGATTGGTAATGAATGGGTTGGATAGGAAGTGCCACTATGGTTTGTTGTGTGCTTTGTTGGTGATGTTTGTAGTTGGGTCTTGTGAGTGAAATGTGAAAATGGTTGAATTGGCTTCATTGCGTGGCATGGTTGATTTGGATTCCTTATGTTTCATGTTTTGATTATGGAATGTTTGGCTTATAAACAATTGGTAGCTTGGTTTTGCTTTATATAAAATGTTTTATATAAATGTGCTAATGGTTTTATCCTAGTGGTGTGTGTAGGGAAGTCAGTTGGGGAAATCCTACTGAGTAGTTGTACTCACCCCCTTCTTTGGCACTTTGGTGTCTTTTCCGATTTTGTGTACGGTGACGTGGGCAAAGGTAAGGCATCACCCTCCTTTAGTGGTGCATTGTGATGTTTTGGTGGAGCTTAGAGCTTAGAGCTTGGTGTAAAGTTGTAGTGGTGTCATGGCTCGTGCTGTTTTATTTTTTAGTTTCCACTTTGTACTCTGATGTTTTGTGGACATGTCTAGTTGAATGGTTTGGGGTTTGTGATGGAATTGTTAGTATCGCATGGTTGGGTTTGAAAGTACATGCATCTTTAGTTGTGGGTAAGTTGAGTTGGGTTATCTTCTTAAGGGAAAATCGTTCCCCACTGTTCCTTGAAGCCCTCCGCATTTATTGCCAGCCATTGGCGCCTTGGGAACATCGCTTAAGGCCAAGTAACCCTCACCGCCTCCTCAAGTCAATGAGGTAGGGGCGGGGTGTTACAAGTGGTATCATCTTGTTCAGTCCTTTGGAGTTGATTCTCAGATTTGGAGTTGACATTCGTTGTGGTATATTCCTTGAGTCGGGATGGTAGCAAGGCGTGGGAATGTCGAAACTTGGAATGTATAGCATAAAAGGACGTAGCTAACCCTTTTATGCAGAACTTCAAGTTACCAGGGATTTGGGTACATAAGTGTTTTGGAGACACTTATAGGAATTGGCAATCTCATTGTCGTGGGTGTAGCCAATGAGATGTGCATGGAATATATGGTAGAAATGACTTACCTCTAGGATGCATATTTCATTGGGCATAATGATTCATGGGTTGAATTGATAAATGGTTTTTTAAATGTGTGAAATTGTAATGTGAATAAATTTGGTATTTTGAAAATGGTTTGGTTTTCAAAAATGGTAAAACATGGAAAATGTGGAAGGTGGAAAGCCTCGTTGTGATAGTGTTGTGTAATACGATTTGAAATGGAAATTCTTGATGTCTACGGAAGTGAGACTTAGGGTTGTTTGTTTTTTGTTTATATAAATGGCATCGGGTAGGCGTCGTAGAGAACAACCAGAAGTGGCCAATGAGAACGTGGTTGCACCTGAGCCCCAGGTGAACCAGCAATTAGTCCAGATCATAGTGCAAGATTTCCAATCTGTGGGAAGTGTGAATAGAGAGAAAGAGCCAAATCATGTTGATTATGCGGCTCAGTTTCAAAATCAGGATCCACCCGTCTGTAGGGGTGATTCGGACCCGGAAAGGGTAGAGACGTGGCTATCCAGAATGAACATAATCTTCGAATTCTTGGGGACGCCGGTAGAGCTGAAAGTAAATCTAGAAACGTATAAGCTAGAGAATCTTGCTTTTCAGTGGTGGGATTTGGTAGTCCAAGCGAGGACGGACCAGGGTATGATGTGGGAAGGATTTGAGGAATTTTTTAATAAACAATTCTACTCACATATGTTCAGAATTCAGTGCACAACTGATTTCTTCCGTCTGAAGCAAGAGCATATGGTTGTGACAGAGTATGCAGCTAAGTTTATGAGCTTAGTGTGGTTTACACCTGAGGTGGCGGGTAGAACGTCGCTGAAGGCAAGGATCTTCGAAGCAGGGTTAAGGCAAGAGATCCGTTCAAAAATAGCAGTGTTGTGTATCAGTGATTACACAGAGATGGTGAATCAAGCATCGGTGGCCGAGCGAGGTATATTGGGAGCTCCGGGCAGAGGAAGCATGGTGGTACCCATGGGGGAATAGTGGAAACTCTAATGCTGGGTTAAAGCGGAGGAGGGACACATATTCCTAGGTTGGGAGTATGGCACATAATCCGACGGTAGGATCATTAAATCTTTGTCTGAAGCCCCACAGCAAACCAGGATGTTTTCAGTGTGGTTATACGGCACACATCAAGCGGGACTGTATGGAACAACCTCGATCATATCACAGTTTCAAGCAGATGGGGAATATTCAGCGCTATTGTATGAATGCTCAGAGGTCGGGTGCGCGTGACACTCCTCGGGGATCGCAGACATCATATGCTTCGACGGGACGGGGACAGCAGCATACCCCTCGTCAGTAGAGAAAAGTCAGTCATGGTGATTCTTGGAACACCACAACTCCTCAGCAGGGAAATAAAGAGCAGAGTGTGGCAACCAAGGTGTTGTTTAGATCTGATCAGGTTATGCTGGATGATCAGTCAAGACCATCCACAGTGCGAGGTACTATTATTTTAAATTATACCTTGATGCAAGTGTTGTTTGATATGGGTGTTTCACACTCTTTTATTGTTGCACGTGTGGTTGAGTTGCTGGGTTTAAGGGTAGAAATGATTCCTTCAGTTTTGAAACTTTAAACTCCTATGTGTCGAAGAGAGTGTCGAGCCTTCTTGGGTAGAGCATGTTGTATCGTTGTGGGTGAGGTTAAGCTAATGTGGAATTTATCAGTGCTTGAGATGGATGGGTATGATGTAATCTTGGGAATGGATTAGTTGGTGGCGTTTAAGGACCACATCGACTGTAATGTGCGAACAATGGCTTTTACAACACACGATGGCATTAGACATCTCTTTAGAGGAGAGAGGCATGAAAGGCAAGGTGCAACGGGTTTGTTGGCACCAGCAGTGGGCATGTTATCGTATCAGTTGGTAGTGTTTTTGTTGGAATCGGTAGAGGGTGTTGAGCAGAGTGTTCTTCCGATGGTGGTGGATCAGTTCATGGATGTTTTTTCTGAAGAATACTCTAGGTTACCTCCCGTAAGAGAAGTGGAGTTTACGATTGATCTCTTTCTGGGGACTAGTCCTATATCACTTCCATCTTACCAAATGGCACCTACTGATTTGCAGGAATTGAATGTCCAGTTGGAAGAGTTAGAAAACAAAGGGTTTATCTGGCCTAGCATGTCTTTGTGGGCAGTATCGGTGTTGTTTGTGAAAAACGCAGATGGAGCCTTGAGGCTCTGTATTTATTATCGTATAATTAACCAAGTTATGATAAAGAATAGATATCCACTAACACGAATTGATGATTTGTTCAACCAGTTTAGGGGAGCCCAGTGGTTCTCCAAGATCGACCTAAGGTCGGGATATCATCAATTGCGGGTGAGGAAGGACGATATTCCTAAAACAGCTTTCAAAAGTAGATATGGCCATTATGAATATGTGGTTATGCCCTTTGGTCTAATGAATGCGCCAGCGGTGTTCATGGAATTGATGAATCGGATATTTCAAAGATATTTGTATTCATTTGTGGTGGTGTTTGTAGATGATATTCTGGTGTATTCAAAGACAAGGGTGGAGCATGAGAAGCACTTGGCGACAGTGCTGGAGATCTTGAGGGATCATCGGTTGTATGCCAAATTATCAAAGTGTGACTTTTGGATACAGGAAGTCCGTTTTTTTGTCCATGTGATTTCTGAAAGGGGTATTTCAGTGGATCCGGAAAAGATAGAGGCTATTATCTTGTGGTAACCGCCAAAGAATGTGTTTGAGGTACGGATTTTCCTCGATCTAGTTGGGTATTATCAGAGTTTTGTTCATGATTTTTCACATTTGGATTCACCGATGACAGCTTTTACAAGAAAGAATGTTCCATTCCAGTGAAATGGATAGTGTCAGTAGTGTTTTGAAGAGCTAAAGGGTCGCCTTACATCAGCACCAATCTTGGTTTTTCCAGAACTAGTAAAAGGGTACGTGGTGTATTGCGATGCATCGGGATCAGGGTTGTGGTGCATTCTCATGCAAGGGAATCATGTGGTTGTGTATGGTTCACGGTAGTTGAGGGTGCATGATAAGAACTGCCCAACTCATGATTTGGAATTGGAAGCAGTGGTCCATGCTTTGAAAGTGTGGCGTCATTATCTCTTCGGTGAGAAATTCATGGTATATACAGATCATAAGATCTTGAAGCACATTTTCTCATAAAGGGATTTGAACTTGAGGCAAAGGAGATGGATGGAATATCTCCAGATGTTTGATTTTGACTTGATGTACATACCGGGTAAGGGAAATTCGGTGGTGGATGTATTAAGTAGAAAATCATATGCTCAGGTGGTGAAACAGGCATCGGACTAGTGGTAGTTGATGTCGGTTATAGATGACATGCAATTGGAATGTGAGGACCAGGGCGATAGAGTGGCCTTCTTTCCGGTTTTGTTGATTCCTGACTTGGTTGGCCTGGTTAAAGAGGCACAGATATTTGATTCTGAGTGTGTGACCATGAGGTCAAAACTCAATGGTGGGGAGACCATTGAGGGTTGGCAGCTGAATGGAGATTTAGTTTTGTGTTTTTGGAATTGGATGGTTGTACCAGTTGCTTATTAGGAGGATCTTTTCAGGGCGTATCATCATTCCAGGTGGGTTGTTCATCCTGGAATTCAGAAAATGTATAAAGCGTTGAAAGCGCAGTTTTGGTGGGCTGGTATGAAAAGAATAGTGGATGAGTTTGTTTCAAGATACTTGACTTGCCAGTGGGTCAAGGCAGAGCATCAGATGCCAGTGGGAATGTTGCAGTCTTTACCTATGGCATCCCGCCTTCTTATAACAAAAACTTTCATTACATTACACAAATCTGAGGATCGTTAAGGTTTAGTGTCTTGGAAACAAGGATCATAATACATAAAAAAAACATAAAACATTCTTCTTAAACACTTGCAAGGCGTCTCCTTAAGTTCATTCTAGGTTCATTACTGCATCTCATAACCTGGGGACATACATCAAAAGAAAGGGTGAGCAGAAGGCTCAGTAAGGGAAACAAGAGGAACATTTTACATGTGAACTTGAGATACTTCAATAAGGACATGAAAAGAACTTTAAGGCATGAGAAAGAAATCATGAGGCATTTCATAATAAAAATAACATTTTTCATAACTTGAAGATGTGGCTACATCATTTAACATAGAAAATCATGAACATATCACCAAGGTCCATCCCCAAGGTGTCATTTGAAAATTACCAAGGTTATTCACCAAGGTATCGTGAAAATTGTAATCTCTAGTGGTTACATCATTACCCAATGCATTGGAGCGCTATCAGGGCGCACCCTTAATTTGTCTTTATTATCATGTGAGCCACATATATCATCATCAAACATTTCATAAATAACCATATAACATAAAATAAATGGGTTTCATTTCATAATCATAACATTTTAAAAACTGCTTTAAAGACATGATCTTTAAGTCACTTTAAACCCACGGAAAGGGAATGCGGGTCTCATGTATGTAAATCCCAGAATTTAAAATGGAACATTTTGATATATATGTTAATACCCTTTTAGAAATAAGAGCTTTGAGTATTCACTTTATAACATAAAATAATTTTTGAGAAAAGAGAGAGGCATTTTGAGGGGAAAATTCTGCAGCATAACGGCTAAGTTTCGGGGTTTTAGAAAACATTGAAATGAGAGGGGACATGGGTCACCCACTCATAAATGATCCATAAAACAGTAGGGTGAAAGAATAAGAAGGACATATGGACATGGTAAAGAAATTTTAGGGACATACCATTTGAAATGAAAAACATGGAAGGAAAAAATATTAGATTTCTCTTATGAAAATTCGGCAGCCTTACGGCGTCACTTAACTTCAAAAGAAAATGATTTGACAAGATCAAATAGGGTCCCTAATCATATGATCATAAGAGATCAGTATGATAGATATAGAGATCATACCCCAACATAATAAAAAGGAACTTGAAATACTTGACATGAAAGTCGAACTTAAAAAATGAGAAGGGTGAAAGAATCCCTTAAAAATTCGGCAGCCTAACGGCGTCACTTAAACTTTCATAAAATGAAATGATGAGAGTAAGAGGGGATCTCTCATCATATAAACATGAAAGGGAAGTAAGAGTAATATAAAAGAACATCCTCTCACATAAAAACAAGGAGCATAATAGGAATGACATAAAAGAGATTACATGAAAAGAAAGAGAGGGGTCGGATCCCTTACCTTAAAACGTGACTCTTGAAACTCAAAGGATTGGACCTTGAGGGCTTGGGGGCACCTTGGGAGGACTCTTTGGAAGGTAAGAAGACCAGAACTTCGTTGGGGGAGAGTTGGGAGTGAAAACTAAAGGAGGAAATGGTGGTTATTTATAGGGAAAGTGAGGGGACAAAGCATTAATGGTCAAAGGACACCTCACTAGTGGTTTTGGCAAAACCATGGGCTTGCCCATGGTATTTGCCCATGGTATTGGCCACTTGGGACACCTCACACCTTATCTTACTATTCATAATTCGACCATATTGAATATATACTTAATACATCATTTAATGATGTCATTAAACACCCGTAACTTAAAAACTATACTTTCACTATTCACCGAAAATTCAACTTTCTCAGAATAATCCCAAAATTTCACCTTAACTAAATATCAATGCTATGACTTCAAAAATGAAGTCCATTTTATAAAAATAATTTTCTAAATATTTTTAATTTTATTTTTAAATAAATACACTATTCATCGAAAATTCATTTTTTCAGAAAAATCCCCAAAAATTACCATAGCATAATATCGATGCTCTGAGTTCAAAAATAAAGTCATTTTTATAAAAATAATTTTCTAATTATTTTTAATTAAATTTTTAATTAAAAAACACTATTCATCTGAAAAAACTAATACTTGAATAATAATTTATGAAACTATTATCTACCCATTTTATTGAATCGCATTACTTAATCAAGGTGCCTAGATTATTTTAAAACTTTCTTTAAGTGAGATTACTGGCACGCGCGTCGCAACGCGTGCAAATTTGCAATATTTATTTACCTACTAACTACTGTAGAAGTGGCGAGCAGGGTCGAACCACAGAGAGAATGTGAGTAGACACTAGAAATGTCCTTTTGGAGGAATGTTCAGGCAAATGAGCTTTAATTGCGTGATTAACAACTAAGTTCTAAAAACTAAATGACTATTTTAAAAATGACTAGTTAAATTAACTAAAACTATCTAAGTGAACTTAGCTATGAAAGAAACTGGCAGAGATGGAAGTGTCAGAGTCGTGACGTCCGTTCAAGTGCATGCAATGTCAATTATTTAGTCCCCACATTTGAATATTTATTTATTCAATTATCACCGATTCCAAATTTAATCAAAATACTATCTGGTCTCGTTCTCTGATGTTAGACAATATTTTAATGTTTACACAAATTATCCGTCAATTTGTTCTCTGTCCTGACGAATAATTTGTGCATCATTTAAGCACTGAATCACTTGGTGAAATACAACGACCCGTTTCTCACAAAGTCGAAGTATCTACCTGCGTTGGGTTCGCTCACATGAGATTACTTATTAGGTATCACTCATGCAAGTTTGAAGGAGAGCGCACACAAAATATTAATTTTTCAATTAATATATTTATTTATTCAAAATTCGATCGCGCGCTTGATTGAATTCCAGATAAATAAATTCTTTGATGAACTCCCATTCGTGATTACTTATTAGGTATCACACGAACGGGCATCAAAGCATGTGTGCAGGGCCCAAATGAAAATTTATTTCAACGCAGATATAATTAATTAAATAAACATCCAATTAAAATTAATTTAAAAGGCAATCAAACATGAAGATAAATTAAAGACATGCATTCACCATCACATTTATCACAACTCTGACATCAATGAATTAGCCCGCCATCATGACGACAAAGCAGCACATAAAATAATAAACAGAAATCACCGTGCTCATGTCGTCGTAATTGTCACCATAAGCCGCCTTTGACGATCGCAAAATAATAATCTTTAATCCGCTGATCGTCGCAACGTCGAACCACATCATCGCGCAACTACAAAAATGATTGGATTTGTATTTGATCTTGGTGCACACCACCGATCTTCGAAAGTGAACCGAACGTCGATGAAGCACTCGAACCACCACTGGTCACACGGAATGAAGGAGGCTGGTCGTCGTGGTCCGCCTTGGGGTTTGCTCGGTGGGGTGCGGATGCAACGAAAGCCCGACGGAGGCGCTGCCGATGAGAGGAGGTGTGGCCGGAGGAGGCGTTGTAGGTGTGGAAGGGGGCGTCGGCGAGTCGCGCTGCACAGGGGGGCCGCACTTCCGGAAGCGGGCCGAAGGAGGAGGGTGCGCCGGGAGTGGGGTCGGCCGGGTGATAGGAGGGCGAGGTTGCGGGCCTGGGCAGGGTGGCGGACGGGATCTCGTGAGGAGAGGGTTGGCTGGGTTCAGGGGAGAGGATCCGGCGGGGTGGTTGTGCGGCGCTGGTTAAGGGAGCGGAGGGCGACGGGGGGCGCGCACCCTGGAGAAGGGAGACGGCATGGGGATATATGGGGATTAGGAGGGGCGGCGGGTTCGGAATGGAGAGGGGGGAGGCGGTTCCAGCCGGCGAAAAATGGGGAGCGGCGTGGGGTTGATTGGAGAGAGGGAGAGCGGCGGTTCCCGCGGGTAGAGAGAGAGGGCCCAGCGTGAGGAATGGGTCAAAGAAAAAAAGAAAAGGTGGGAAGGGGAGTGCGGGTAAGGGGGATAGAAAAAAATAAAATAAAAAATGTTAAATTCAAGATAAAATCTAATTAAGTTAAATAATAATAATAATAAATAAAAATATATTAATGCACATGCAATTAAATATAATACTATTATAATAAAAAAAACCAATAACAAATCTTATTTTATTAATACAACAAAATAATGAAATAAAATAAAATACAAATTAAAATATACATACTAATAAAAATTAATAAAATAAACTAAACTAAAATTAGAGAAACTAATAATAATAATATAGTGTTAAATATAATATATAAAATTAATTTGACTAATAGAAATACTAAATTACTAATATTAGTATATAAATTAACTAAAAATTATCAAAATATCTAAATTACTACAAAACTACAAAAATAAACTAAAAATATAAAAATTGGTTAAACTAATTAATTAAAACTATGTTAGAAAATTATAAAAATACATGCGAAATCCATGTACATCAATTACTAATCCATTTGGTCACATTACTAATCCTAAGCGTAAAATCACTATTCACTATTTACTATTCATCAAAAATTAAGTTGATCTTATTAGACTCCAAATTCCTTAATGAACACTTTTGTAGAAGACCATTTTTTGAAAATCATTACACATCATTAGTTATTTAGGGTTTACATAAATATTTCAAAATATCCCTTTTTCAAAATTCATGAATAAAATACATTCTAAAATTATCCGGACATTTGAAAATTCACAAACATCACTAAAAGAAGAAATCTCAATTTATTCACCCGAAGGGATTACACAAGGAAGCTAGGGTCTCGTCACATAGCCCCTTATAACACCGGCATAAGACCTAAGTGTAAGGTATGCTATGGTGAGAGAATCTGAGGGAGGCTCAGATAACATTGCCCTAGTAGTAATCTCTACTAACTTGAACTTCTCCCGTAGGCGTTTCCGTTCAAGCTTGACACGCTGGAGCTCGGCTTGGGCTTGGTCCAAAGCGAAGCCCACAGATGCTACCTCCTTCCCAAGCTCTGATAAGTGGGCTTCATAAGGGTTGAGTCTACTGGATGAAGCCATCGACTCCTCTTTCTGCATTAACCATTAACATCTTATTAAATCATTAAGAGTAAGTTAATATACTACTCAAAAAGATTGGGTTGTTACATTCTTCCCCCCTTAAGAAATTTCGTCCCCGAAATTTATACTTGAGGCCTAGCCGAAAAGGTGAGGGTACTTTTGCTTCATCGTTTCCTCAGGCTCCCAAGTCGCTTCTTCATATTTGTGATTCCTCCACAACACTTTCACAAGGTGGGTAGTCTTGTTTCGTAGGACCTTGTCTCTACGGTCCAAGATCTCTACTGGCTGCTCCTCATAAGAGAGGTCATGTTCAAGTTGTACCACCTCTGGGTTCAGTACATGCGAAGGGTCGGGTATGTACTTCCTCAAGAGAGATACATGGAAGACATCATGAACTTGAGCTAGGTTCGGTGGAAGTGCTAGACGATAGGCCACTGCTCCTATGCGATCAAGGATTTCATAGGGGCCAATGTACCTAGGGCTGAGCTTCCCTTTCTTCCCAAACCGCATGACTCTCTTCCATGGAGAAATTCGAAGGAAGACTTTGTCACCAACACCAAACTCCAAGTCCCTTCGACGATTGTCAGCATAGCTCTTTTGCCGACTTTGAGCAGCCTTTATGTGTTGTTGGATGGCATGAACTTGTTCTGTCATTTCTTGCACAAGATCGGGCCCAAGAAGCTTCCTCTCACCAGTTTCATCCCAACAAGTAGGAGTTCTACACCGCTTTCCATACAGAGCTTCATAGGGTGTCATCTGAATACTCGCATGGAAGCTGTTGTTATAGGAGAACTCCACTAATGGGAGGTGTTGATCCCATCCACCCTTAAATTCCATTGAGCATAATCTCAACATGTCTTCGAGTGTCTGAATAGTCCTTTCAGATTGGCCATCAGTTTGAGGATGATAGGCCGTACTAAAATTCAATTCAGTATTCAGAGCATGCTGAAGACTTCTCCAGAATTTTGATGTGAATCTTGGGTCACGATCAGATACGATGGATAGTGGTACCCCATGCAGCCTTACCACTTCCTTCACGTATATCTTGGCAAGCTGATCCAGAGAGAAATCTTCCCGAATAGAGATAAAATGGGCTGTCTTGGTGAGACGGTCCACAATAACCCATATCGCATTGTTTCCTTTGGATGTTTTTGGGAGACCAGTTACAAAGTCCATGGTGATATTATCCCACTTCCATACTGGTATGGGTAGCGGTTGTAATACCCCCTTAGGAAGTTGTCTTTCTGCCTTTACTTGCTGACACACCAGGCACCTTGTAGTGTAATCGGCAATCTCCCTCTTCATGTTATCCCACCAATAATGATCATGAAGGTCTCTATACATCTTAGTGCTTCCCGGATGTATAGAGAAAGTAGAGCTATGAGCTTCATCCATCAGTTCTTTCTTTATCTCCGGAATAGATGGAACACATAGTCTTGTACGAAATTTCAATACACCTTCTTGATCAATATTGAAATCAGGGAACTTCCCATTCTTTACAGCCTCGAACTTCTCCTGCAGCAAAGGATCTTCTTTTTGAGCCTTCTTGATCTTCTCTAGTAATGAAGGTTGAGAAATCATTTGGGATAGGGTTGATGATGTCCCTTTCCTTATAATTCCCATGTCCAGTTTTACTAGATCTTTAATCAAGGGATCTCCCAGGATCCTCATTGTTGCCAGAACAACAGGATCTTTCCTGCTTAACGCATCCGCGACTTTGTTTGCTCTACCAGGGTGATAATGAATTGAACAATCATAGTCTTTAATAAGCTCCAACCATCTCCTTTGTCTCATGTTCAATTCTTTCTGTGTGAAAATATACTTTAGACTTTGGTGGTCAGTGTATATATCACATTTCTCCCCATAAAGATAGTGCCTCCATATCTTTAGAGCAAAAACAACTGCCGCCAGCTCTAGATCATGCGTAGGATAATTCTGCTCATGAATCTTCAACTGTAGAGATGCATAAGCAATTACTTTGTCATTTTGCATGAGGACGCACCCAAGCCCCTTCAGAGATGCATCGCTAAAAATAACGAATCCTTCTCCGATAGAGGGTAGTGTTAATACAGGTGCAGTAACCAATCTCTTCTTCAGCTCTTGGAAACTTTCCTCGCATTCCTTTGTCCAGATGAACTTAACCCCTTTTCGAGTCAACTTGGTTAGTGGATTAGAAAGCCGTGAAAAGTTTTTCACAAACCTCCTATAATATCCCGCTAAACCAAGGAAACTATGAATCTCAGTTACTGTTGTGGGTTGAGGCCACTCCTCCACAACCATTGTCTTTGCAGGGTCAACCGAGATTCCTTCATTGGTTACGATGTGCCCCAAGAAAGCCACTTGTTGTAACCAAAACTCACACTTGCTGAACTTCCCAAAGAGCCTCTCCTTCCTTAGAGTTTTCAAAATAACCCTCAGATGATTTTCATGCTCCTCACGACTTTTTGAATATATCAAAATATCATCAATAAAAACTACCACAAAGTTATCAAGGTAGTCCTTAAAGACTCTATTCATCAAATCCATGAAAATAGCAGGAGCATTAGTCAAGCCTAAGGGCATAACAGTAAACTCATAATGCCCATATCTTGATCGGAAGGCAGTCTTTGGAATATCTTCCTTCTTCACCCTCAGTTGATGATAACCAGATCAAAGGTCAATCTTAGAGAAGAATTGAGCCCCACGAAGTTGGTCAAATAAATCATCAATTCTTGGAAGAGGGTATCTGTTCTTCACTGTGATCCCGTTCAGTTCTCTATAATCAATGCATAGCCGCATTGATCCATCCTTCTTCTTCACAAAGAGAACTGGTGCTCCCCAAGGAGACACACTCGGTCGGATAAACCCCTTCTCCAACAAGTCTTGGAGTTGTTTCTTTAACTCCTCTAGCTCCACATTTTCCATTCTATACGGAGTCTTTGATATCGGTTGAGACCCAGGTACGAGTTCAATGGAGAACTCTACCTCTCTTTCTGGGGGAGGTCCAGGTAACTCCTCAGGAAATACATCCATGTATTCCTGAACAATCGGAACATCTTCAATTTGTATGCTCCCTTTCCCTTCTTCATCATCACCGATTAACTCTATAAAGAAAGCTATGGGAGGTGCTTCTAGATAGGGATCAGTTCGGGATATCTCTCCTCGGAATATAACTGTAGGTCGTTCATTCAAGACTACTGAGATTTCCTTACTTCTGCATTTGATCTTAGCATTATACTTTGAGAGCCAGTCCATCCCTAGTATAACGTCGAATTCCATCATGGGGATGACTACTAGATTTGCGATAAGATTGTGCTCACCAAAGTAAATACTAGAGTCTCTAAACACTGTTGATGCATGGATAATCCCACTTGGAGTCTTGACTGACAACTCTACCTCAAGCAATTCAGGGATTGATTCTATATTCTTTGCAAACTTGGAAGAAATAAAGGAATGCGTAGAACCAGAATCAAATAAAGCACTTGCTAGTTTTGAGAGGACAACAAGAGTACCTGCTACCACATCGTTCGGAACTTCAACTTCAGTTGTTGTGATAGCGAAAGCACGACCTTGCTCCCTTGGCCTCTGCTGAGGTTGATGGTGATTCCCCTCCACCGCCCTCGGATTTGGACATTGATTAGCAAAGTGCCCAAGATGTCCACACTTGAAGCATGTGACTTCGGGTAGGGCCAGAACCATCTTTCCTCTGTCGTTAGTGTTGGGAAGTTGAGGCTTCACATCACCACGACAATTCCGAGAAATATGGCCTTCTTTTCCACACCTATAGCACTTGCCACTTCCGATCAAGCAGTTCCCCGGATGCTTCTTCCCACATTTATTGCATGTGGCATGTTGCATATGCTTTCCACCTCTTTCCTGATCAAAACTTCTTCCCAGGCTCGGTTCTAGAGTTCTCTTATTCTCATTAGATTTGTGAGACCACTGTGTCTCCCCAAACTCTAGTTCAACTTTCATAGCACTTCGAACTATTTCTTCATAGCTATCGTAGTCCCTGTTGGCTAGATTCTTCCGCAGATGTGGTCGTAGTCCGCCAAAGAATCTATCAACCTTCCCATTAGGGTCCATGACAAAGCTTGAGGTATAACGGGAAAGCCTTGTGAAGTTCATCTCATAGCTTCCGACAGATTCGTTCTCCTTCTGCTTCAGCTCGAGAAACTCTTTCTCCATTTTCGTCCTCATGGAACGAGGGAAATACTTGTTAAAGAAAATCCCCCGAAATTCTTCCCACTCCATAGCTTCCATCTCTCCTCGTGGCTTCGTGTTTTTGATCAGTGACCACCACTGATCAGCTTCTCCCTCTAGGCGGTAAACAGCAAGGGTGACTTTTTCTTGTTCCAAACAATGAAGTATAGAAAAGATCTTTTCAATGGAGCTTATCCATTGTTCCGCAACCAATGGGTCAGTAGATCCACTGAATGTTGGCGGTCGTTGACGCATTAAGGACTCAACAGAGTGTTTTTCCCTTCGTGGTGAGGTAGGCCTCTCAGCTTGATTCAAGTTATTACTCATAACTTGAGTCAGTTGGTTCATCATTCGCATGAATGTTTCCATTCCGGCTTCCATCGGAGGTCCATCATCACATGGTGCATTGCGGTCACCATCGGCACGGTTCCTCCTATTGCCCGCCATCTTCTAAAAGAATAAAACCTTAGTGAGAAACTTATTTCATTTATGAATCTTTTCACTAAGACTTCATGCTTAAACAATTATACTTCTCTATAATTCCTTCATAATGATTCATAAAAAGCTTGTGATTAATCAAACATATCCCCCGGGAGTGTCGTAACCAAGAGTGCAGCAAGGCCCGTTATCGTGCACCAGTTCCCGTTCGAGTCTAGCTCAAAGCGGTGTTTTCGGGTTTTACCCCTATGTACATCTGTGCCAGAGCCGCCTCTACCTGCTCGTATCCAGACAGGGATGTATTTGTTTGATAGACCACTTACTCAATACTTACC
Source organism: Viscum album (assembly GCA_963277665.1). Taxonomy (NCBI): domain Eukaryota; kingdom Viridiplantae; phylum Streptophyta; class Magnoliopsida; order Santalales; family Viscaceae; genus Viscum; species Viscum album. Next base: position 1,481,430,017 of record OY728136.1, read on the forward strand.
AAAATACCAGGAAGTTTTCCTATATTTAAACTTTTCTATAGGGTTCTTCCTAAAGTTTTTATATCCTAATTTCCACAAATAACTAAACCATCCTTTGATACCAACTATGGCATCCCGCCTTCTTATAACAAAAACTTTCATTACATTACACAAATCTGAGGATCGTTAAGGTTTAGTGTCTTGGAAACAAGGATCATAATACATAAAAAAAACATAAAACATTCTTCTTAAACACTTGCAAGGCGTCTCCTTAAGTTCATTCTAGGTTCATTACTGCATCTCATAACTTGGGGACATACATCAAAAGAAAGGGTGAGCAGAAGGCCCAGTAAGGGAAACAAGAGGAACATTTTACATGTGAACTTGAGATACTTCAATAAGGACATGAAAAGAACTTTAAGGCATGAGAAAGAAATCATGAGGCATTTCATAATAAAAATAACATTTTTCATAACTTGAAGATGTGGCTACATCATTTAACATAGACAATCATGAACATATCACCAAGGTCCATCCCTAAGGTGTCATTTGAAAATTACCAAGGTTATTCACCAAGGTATCGTGAAAATTGTAATCTCTAGTGGTTACATCATTACCCAATGCATTGGAGCGCTATCAGGGCGCACCCTTAATTTGTCTTTATTATCATGTGATCCACATATATCATCATCAAACATTTCATAAATAACCCATATAACATAAAATAAATGGGTTTCATTTCATAATCATAACATTTTAAAAACTGCTTTAAAGACATGATCTTTAAGTCACTTTAAACCCACGGAAAGGGAATGCGGGTCTCATGTATGTAAATCACAGAATTTAAAATGGAACATTTTGATATATATGTGAATACCCTTTTAGAAATAAGAGCTTTTAGTATTCACTTTATAACATAAAATAATTTTTGAGAAAAGAGAGAGGCATTTTGAGGGGAAAATTCTGCAGCATAACGGCTAAGTTTCGGGGTTTTAGAAAACATTGAAATGAGAGGGTACATGGGTCACCCACTCATAAATGATCCATAAAACAGTAGGGTGAAAGAATAAGAAGGACATATGGACATGGTAAAGAAATTTTAGGGACATACCATTTGAAATGAAAAACATGGAAGGAAAAAAGATTAGATTTCTCTTATGAAAATTCGGCAGCCTTACGGCGTCACTTAACTTCAAAAGAAAATGATTTGAAAAGATCAAATAGGGTCCCTCATCATATGATCATAAGAGATCAGTATGATAGATATAGAGATCATACCCCAACATAATAAAAAGGAACTTGAAATAATTGACATGAAAGTCGAACTTAAAAAATGAGAAGGGTGAAAGAATCCCTTAAAAATTCGGCAGCCTAACGGCGTCACTTAAACTTTCATAAAATGAAATGATGAGAGTAAGAGGGGATCTCTCATCATATAAACATGAAAGGGCAGTAAGAGTAATATAAAAGAACATCCTCTCACATAAAAACAAGGAGCATAATAGGAATGACATAAAAGAGATTACATGAAAAGAAAGAGAGGGGTCGGATCCCTTACCTTAAAAAGTGACTCTTGAAACTCAAAGGATTGGACCTTGAGGGCTTGGGGGCACCTTGGGAGGACTCTTTGGAAGGTAAGAAGACCAGAACTTCGTTGGGGGAGAGTTGGGAGTGAAAACTAAAGGAGGAAATGGTGGGTATTTATAGGGAAAGTGAGGGGACAAAGCATTAATGGTCAAAGGACACCTCACTAGTGGTTTTGGCAAAACCATGGGCTTGCCCATGGTATTTGCCCATGGTATTGGCCACTTGGGACACCTCACACCTTATCTTACTATTCATAATTCGACCATATTGAATATATACTTAATACATCATTTAATGATGTCATTAAACACCCGTAACTTAAAAACTATACTTTCACTATTCACCGAAAATTCAACTTTCTCAGAATAATCCCAAAATTTCACCTTAACTAAATATCAATGCTATGACTTCAAAAATGAAGTCCATTTTATAAAAATAATTTTCTAAATATTTTTAATTTTATTTTTAAATAAATACACTATTCATCGAAAATTCATTTTTTCAGAAAAATCCCCAAAAATTACCATAGCATAATATCGATGCTCTGAGTTCAAAAATAAAGTCATTTTTATAAAAATAATTTTCTAATTATTTTTAATTAAATTTTTAATTAAAAAACACTATTCATCCGAAAAAACTAATACTTGAATAATAATTTATGAAACTATTATCTACCCATTTTATTGAATCACATTACTTAATCAAGGTGCCTAGATTATTTTAAAACTTTCTTTAAGTGAGATTACTAATCCATTTGGTCACATTACTAATCCTAAGCGTAAAATCACTATTCACTATTTACTATTCATCAAAAATTAAGTTGATCTTATTAGACTCCAAATTCCTTAATGAACACTTTTGTAGAAGACCATTTTTTGAAAATCATTACACATCATTAGTTATTTAGGGTTTACATAAATATTTCAAAATATCCCTTTTTCAAAATTCATGAATAAAATACATTCTAAAATTATCCGGACATTTGAAAATTCACAAACATCACTAAAGGAAGAAATATCAATTTATTCACCCGAAGGGATTACACAAGGAAGCTAGGGTCTCGTCACATAGCCCCTTATAACACCGGCATAAGACCTAAGTGTAAGGTGTGCTATGGTGAGAGAATCTGAGGGAGGCTCAGATAACATTGCCCTAGTAGTAATCTCTACTAACTTGAACTTCTCCCGTAGGCGTTTCCGTTCAAGCTTGACACGCTGGAGCTCGGCTTGGGCTTGGTCCAAAGCGAAGCCCACAGATGCTACCTCCTTCCCAAGCTCTGATAAGTGGGCTTCATAAGGGTTGAGTCTACTGGATGAAGCCATCGACTCCTCTTTCTGCATTAACCATTAACATCTTATTAAATCATTAAGAGTAAGTTAATATACTACTCAAAAAGATTGGGTTGTTACATTACCAATCCCTGTTTGGAAGTGGGAGAAAATAGCGATGGATTTTTTCATAGGTCTCCCAAAAATGGTCAGAAAGCACGATGTCATTTGGGTGATAATGGATCGGCTAATGAAGTCAGCCCATTTCATTCCAATTCGTGAATCTCATATGATAGAGGATTTATCCAAAATCTATATCTGGGAGGTGGTAAAGAGGCATGGTGTTCCGGTTTCAATCATATCTGATAGAGATTCGAGGTTTACATCTCATTTCTGGAAATCCTTATAGAAAACCCTTGGAACTAAGTTGACCATGAGTACGGCGTATCACCCTTAGACGGATGGTCAATCCGAGAGGACGATACAAACTTTAGAGGATATGTTGTGGGATTTTGTCATGGATTTTGGTGGCTTGTGGGAGGAGGACTTTTCATTGGTTGAGTTCTTGTACAATAACAGTTATCAGGCGTCCATACATATGGCTTCGTTTGAAGTGTTGTATGGGCGGTCGTGTCGTTATCCACTATACTGGGTGGAAACGGGTGAGTCCTCGATGGTTGGACCGAGCCTTGTCTAGGAAAGGAGAAGATAAAGTTAATCAGTAAGAGAATGGAGACGACTTAGAGTTGTCGGAAATCATATGCGGATCATCGTTGACGGTCGTTTTCGTTCGAGGTGAGTGATCATGTTTTCTTGAGGATCTCTTCTAGGTTGGGACATTGTCGGTTTGGGAAGCAGGGAAAGTTATCTCTAAGGTATATTAGACCTTTTGAGATTCTTGAGTGGGTTGGTGAGGTGGCTTATCGTTTGGCTTTGCCACCTGGGTTTAGTGCAGTGCCCAATGTGTTTCATGTGTCGCAGTTGAAAAAGTATCAGCCGGATCCGGGCCATGTTATTCGATGGGATCATGTTGAGCTAGAGTCGGATTCTTTGTTGGTGCATGTTCCAGTGCGGGTTGTGGATAGGAAAGAGAAAGTCTTGCGGGGTAAAAGCATCGGTCTAGTTCGGGTTTTGTGGTAGCATGGCTAGATCCAAGAGGAGACTTGGGAGCAGGAGAAAGAGATGGTCGAGCAATGGCCCGAGCTCTTTCAGCAAAGGGTGGGTTCACTACTTTCCAAGGACGGAATGTCCAATGGTGGGGAGAATGTAGTACCCCCGGTTTGAGGTATGTGACCCTTGTTTCGGTTCGTTTGTGCTTTTTGAAGTGGTTGGTTGAAGTTTGGACAATTCTGAGAAAAACTTTTAAATTTGTGGAGGTTGTACAGGGGCGCACGGTTAGCGCAAGGTCTGAACAAACTGTGCGGCCAGCCCAGGAAACCGTGCACCCTTGACAGTGGGCTCCGTACGGGCAGCGCATGGTTTGTTAGACCATGCGTGCAAGCCATGTGAAGTCCATGGGTGAGACAGGGGCAACCGCGCGGTTGGCGCACAGTTTTCCAAACTGTGTGGGGTAACCATGCGGCCACTTAAAGTTTGGGTTTTTATGTCCCGGGCCACTCGGGATTTCCCATTTTTCCCTCATTCTTCCCCTCACTCATGGATCACGCAGGAGTTCCAGTTTTCAGAGGTTAGGGGAGCTCCTTAACTCGTTTTGGAGGCAAATCGAAGGGGTTTCTTGGTGGATCGAAGGCGGTTCTCCTTGGGTAAGTCGCTCTTTTGGTTCTTTGAGGTTTTGGTTAGGGTGAGCCCTCTCCCTCTCTTAGTTTCCTAGATCTACAAGGGTTGCATGTAGATCTAGGGTTGTGTTTCCTTTTTGTGTTAAAGGTTGATCTTGTTGATGTTAGGGAAGGGTTTTGAGGTGGTTTCGAGGAGGCGTTCACCCGGTTTGGAGTGCGTTTGGGCGAAGGGACGATTTCACCAAACCTTAAGAGGTAGGTGGCTTTTCTCTCAACTCCACTAGGTTGAAATGTAAAGTTCATTTACAATTAAATTGGTTTCTTTAATTTAATTTTAAGCATGTTGTGTGAATTTTGTTGGAAAATCAAATGGGTGATGATTTGGGGGTTTTGGCATGAAATTGGGGTTTTGTTGAAATGGGCTCAATTAGTTGATTTTAAATTGGTGATTTTAAAATGGTAATGATTGTGAGAATGAGTATTGATTTCAATAAATGGGTGATATTGAAATGTGTTTTTCATAGAAATGGTATTTGTTGGTATTGACAATAATGCATGATTATTGTTGTGGCTTGTGTGGAAATAGGTGATATCATTGGGTGGATGATGTTGGGACGTGGTGGAGTTGACGAGGAAGTGCCACTATAAAAAGGGGATGGATAGTGGACGGAAGGGACACCATCAATAGAAAGTGGGCGGGAAGTACCACTTGAGTAGATTGGTAATGAATGGGTTGGACGGGAAGTGCCACCATGGTTTGTTGTGTGCTTTGTTGATGATGTTTGTAGTTGGGGCTTGTGAGTGAAATGTGAAAATGGTTGATTTGGCTTCCTTGAGTGGCATGGTTGATTTGGCTTCCTTGTGTGTCATGTTTGGCTTATGGCATGTTTGGCTTATAAACAATTGGTAGCTTGGTTTTTCTTTATATAAAATGTTTTATATAAATGTGCTAATGGTTTTATCCTAGTGGCGTGTGTAGGGAAGTCAGTTGGGGAAATCCTACTGAATAGTTGTACTCACCCCCTACTTTGGAACTTTGGTGTCTTTGCAAATGTCGTGTACCGTAATGTGGGCAAAGTTAAGGCATCACCCTCCTTTGGTGGTGCATTGTGATGTTTTGGTGGAGCTTGGTGTGGAGCTGTGGTGGTGTCATGGCTCGTGGTGTTTTGTTGTTTAGTTTCCGCTTTGTACTCTGATGTTTTGCGGACATGTCTAGTTGAATGGTTTTGGGGTTTGTGATGGAATTGTTAGTATCACATGGTTGGGTTTAAAAGTGCATGCATCTTTATTTGTGGGTTGGTTGAGTTGGGTTATCTTCTTAAGGGAAAATCGTTCTCCGTTGTTCCTTGAACCCCTCGGCATTTATTGTCAGCCTTTGGCACCTTGGGAACATCGCTTAAGGCCAAGTAACCCTCACCGCCTCCTCAAGCCAATGAGGTAGGGGCGGCGTGTTACAGCTCAATGCTTTGAAGCTTCCTTTAAAATTTTCTAAGATTCTTTTCAAAGAAAATGTCTTCTATAATATTTTAGAAATATTTGGATTTTAAAGAAGTTTCATCAAAGTGAAAAGGGTATTTTCTTCGAGACATATTTCAGTATGCTTTAAAATGAATTTTCATTTATGAAATCATCTTTTGATGTTAATTATGTTTTATTGAGGATATAATTCAATGTTAAGATCTTTATTCCTTCTCTAGGTGGTTTATGATTATGGTGATGAGATATTTACAAAACCTGTTTATTTTTCATGAGTTATGATTTTATGATCTTGTGGCATTTATATGAATGGATTATGATTATGTTATGATTGGGTCCGTTAAATCACTCCAATACATTGGGTAAATATGGATAACTCATTAGTTAATTATGTTATGTGTAAACCTGGTTTCATGTTCACACTTTTATGCATGGACCTGGATTTCATGTCCATAAGTTTATGCATGGACCTAACTTTCATGTCCATAAGTTTATGCATGGACCTAGCTTTCATGTTCACAGGTTTATGTGTAGACCTAGCTTTTATGTCCATAAGATTGTGTGTGGATCTAGTTTCATGTCCATAAGTTTATACGAGGGTCTGATTTCATGTCCTTGACATAATGAGAGGACATGTTTCTACTTTAACATGTCCACAATGTTATAAGCTTATGTTTTTGTCACATTCTTATATTTATGTTATGCCCTCATGACTCATGTTCTTTGATTATTTTATGATACATGTCTTATGAACTGTCAAGCTTTGTGTCATGACTCGTGATTATAATATGTGATATGTTGGATATGATTTTCAAATGTTAAGCTCAAGTTCTCATACCCTTATGCTCGGGTTATGTTTAAGTTATTATTGATATCTCTTTTGTTTACTCTTACTGAATATCTGAACTCATCGTTTCTTATCTTTCCTTTCTCCAAGCTATGAAGAAAATTTTTAAGTAGGGTGTGCCTAAGAAGAGTACTATGTGAGCAGTTTTTTATGAGATATGTTGAAGATCTTTTATGTATATGATGTTTATGTATCAAGTCTCCAAAGACACTAAACTTTTACTGTTCTGATGTGGATCTTAATGTTATGTATTGAATATTCATCTAAAAAATGTAATATTTATATATAAAAAGTTTGGGCCACTATATACACATACAAATACGCATACATATGCATACATGCATATATATACACATAATGCACACACTCGTATATACATACACATACATATAATTACATACATGTGCATGCACACTCTCTTCACGGAAATCGTCGCGAGTAGAGCTACTCTCACTGAATCAAAGACATCCGAAGGGATTGCTCCAAAAACATATCGACATCGAGGACTATCGGCGATTTCTTTCTCAAATGATGAGGTACGCACACTCTCTTCAGATCTTCGTTTTGTTCTCGTTGGAAAGTTTGTCAAGCGTCGCCCTTCACTGGTATTTATGCGCAAAGCCCTAGAAGGTATAGGTTTTACGAATTTTCACATGGGCTTATTGAATCAGTGGCATGTTCTCTTCCGCTTCTCCTTAGAGAATGATTATTACCGATTCTGGACACGTGGTTCTTGGTCTTTTGGGTGATCTCTTATGAAAGTCTTCAAATGGTCTCCGAACTTTGATGTTGGTTCTGAACCCCTCATCGTTCCTATCTAGATTGGTTTCCCGGGTTTACCTCTCCATCTCTTCAAGCAAAGTGCTTTATTCTCCATTGTTGGACTCTTCAGACATCCGATCAAGCTTGACTCTGCTACTTTGAACCTGTCAAGACCTTCAGTTGCTAGGATTTGTACTGAAGTTGACATCTCTCATGAATTGTCATCATGGTTTTGGATACGAAACAGAGATTACGGGTTTATATAGAATGTTGTATTTGAAAATGTTCCAGCCTACTGTAAACAATGTTCTAGAATTGGCCATCTTATGAAAGAATGTGGGACTTGAAGAGATGTCCCTCCCCTCCCACATTTCAAGACAATTTGGGTGGAAAAGAATGGCATAAAGAAGAACTCTTTGATTCTGACAGATAAACCGGTTGACATGGGCTTAATAATGAGGCTAATGAGACTATTCCTATTGAGGGTGAACACTCTAATGCTAATGTTGAAGTTCTTTTTCAATCTTCCCTGGACCCTTGTCCTGCACAGACTCAATGCACATCCCTACTGGACGCTGATAAGAAAGCCGCTCAAATTGAGGAAGACTTCCTAAAATCAAACTCTAGAAAAGGAAAAAAAAACAAATAGTGGATGTTGATGGATTCATTACTCCCAATCCTAAAAAAACGAGGAAACGTAGGAACTATTCTCAACTTGAACAAACAATTGTTACAAGATCACTTGATGCTTCTAAAAAGGACAAAATTGATTTTACAACTTCAACGAATGAGGTTGATTATCCTATTGCACCTCCTGATGATAGCCTGAATGAAACCTCTGACTCGAATGTGAAATCTGCAAACCAGCATACTGAGGAGGTGAGTGTAAATTTAGAATCGGAACAGTGGGTCGCGTATCAAAGGCTCCGAGATGGTGGAATCTATGTGGAAACTTATCTTGAAATCAAACGCCAAATGTTCAATGAGAGGTTGGTGCAGGAGTATAATCAAACTCCTTGATTCTTGACCAGTGTGGCTTTGTTTTCCCAGTCGGAAGGTGCACTGCCTTCTGCTTTTGTCACAGTCTTTACTACATGTCCCCCTTCATGTTTGTTGTTGCCTCATGCACACTGCAACCTCAAAGTGTAGCAGATTCAGCCACTTTGGGCGGGATATTTCACTCTTCATGCCTCTTGAAGACTGCAAATCCTGAGGACTTAGCTTGCCCGGAGTTGCTGCACTCGCAGTTTGATGTGATTGAGCTTCTTTGTTATATCATCACGTTTCGCTCTCATTTTTTGTGCTGGTGTAAACTCATTACACCTCGTGCATGTATTGTAACACTTTTAATTTAATAAATCTTTTTGGGGCATGAATTGGGTGACCAATTCATGTCTTCGTTTGTGTCAAAAAATAAATATACACATGCCACATAAACACACATCTATATGCATACACACGTACTATATAAACATACTCATGCCACATAAACACACACACGTATATGTACACACATACACATACACGTCTATATGCACGTACACACATATATGCATATACATATACAAGTATACACACACACACATAAATACACACACACCACACCTACACACATAGCACAACACATATGTACACACATACATCCTCATGGAACATATACATACATATACATACAAACACATTAAGTATATTTAAAATTATTTGATATGAATATAAATATATAAATTCAAATATGAATCACATATTTAAATAAATATATTCATTTATATATTTATATAATTGTTTAAATAAAATATCAATATATCATATTTATATTAATTATATATACATTTTGTAATTAATGTATATAAATATAACGTTAAACATTTTTATTGATTAATATAAATTTGACATTTTTTATATATAAAATTATAAAAATAAGATTGATAATAATTTTTTACCATAAGTCATATAAATCATATTTATATATTATATATATATATATATATATATATATACACACTTATTGTAATATGAATCTTATTTAAAAATATATAATTATGTATATATAAATTGTAGAGATTTTATCAATGTTAATAAACTTTAATGACACTTGTAACCAACGCTGATAAAAGTAACCTCTTTATCAACTTTTTTTGTTTAACGGAGATATAATTTAGTGGTGAATATTTGTGGTGTCATTCATTTATATAAATATTGATAGAACATTTGGACTAAATGTTGATAGAGCATTTGGAACAATTAGTATAAATGTCGTGTGAACATTTAAACATGCTAAATGTTGAGAGAACATTTAAAAAAACCAATAATTTATTAATTAATTTAAATTTTAACCGTAGAGCAAACACTCGTTTTTTTGTTTTACTAATTTAATTTAATATTTTTGAGTATAGATACACAGGCATATTTATATTTAAATGTAATTCATTTCAAGTGTATTTTATTCACCATTGTAAATAAACAGGATGTTGATTATTATTTAAATACCTCCAACCAATATACTTTGCGGAAAGCATATGGGAATTTCGAGAACGATAAAGACTTCAACCTTTATTTTAATTAAATATATGTGCTGAAAAGTCACCCTCCGTATAAATGCCCGGCCGCGGAGGGCATTCTCGGATTATCAATTTGATAATTTAATAATGATGATTTTGATGTATTGATTAAAATAAAATAGTAATTTAATTAATAATAATAATAATTTATATCAATTCCGTCAAAGGAGATGAGAATAAGAGTAATTTACACCACAAACATCACCGTCTTCGCTCCCTCCCAAAGTTGATTCTGACGATGTCGTGGGCCCGTCCCCGACAGATTAAATTTATAGTTTATGCCAATTTCATTACTTTAAATTATTTATAATTTTTCAAAAAGCCGGGTAAAGTGAAATGAATGTTATAATTATATAACAAGATCGATTTCAACCATGTGACGGAATAATAATATTACTGAATTTTCGGTAGTCTTTTAAAAAATAAATTGTCAATATTCCTGTATATTTAATTATTTAATTATAATAAGAATAATAATTAAATTTGATATTGACCGATAACACCCTCTTTTTTTTATTTAAAACTTTTTTTTTCATTTCATTGTTGATTTTTAGCCATCTACTTGCCGACAGCTGGGTGGACGGTCCTTTCACTCCTTATAGGCGGCCGAGGTACGTGCAGGGTTAGGATAGTCTTTCTCTCGCTGTCATTTCTCCAATATAAGAGAAAAATAAGAATTAGAAATAATACAATATAGAAAAACAAGAATTAGAAAAATACGAAATAAAAAAAAAACAATATAGCGACTTTATGGGGAAAACCCTTGATTGAAGGGAAAAAGTATAATCCCCCATATTGTTTTTTTAGTTAAAATTCTTATCCATAACACTCAACAGCAAACTTGACTAAGGAAAAAAATTACAATAGTTACATATATTATCATTCTATGATCAATTCATAATCAAAACATTGAGTTTTGAATTTTGGAATAATAATAATGTATGCCCTTTAATCTAAAAGATTTAGAAAAAGAACTTTGCCTTGCATCAAATTTATTATAATAAAATCTTATATTATGCGCAAGGTACACTTGCATATTTATACATATATCCTTGAGGGATAAATAAAATACCCATTTATATTTTATCCTTATGGGATGAGTAATTTATTTATTATCCTCTCATGTATGATATACAACACTATTGGAAGAGATTTAATTGTTAAGGGCAATTTCATGGATATGCAATTTTACTTCAAAATTTAATATTTCATCTTCTAGATGATTAATTCAAAATACAAGGGCATTCCATGTAATTTCATGATTAAATAATTCATTGCTTTCGGAAAACTCTTCAGGAGTTTTGATGTTTTTCCAAACATCTTGATAACACAATGAATATAATGATTCATACAAACCATGAGATGATAAAATCAATTTTATATTCTTCCTTAGTTTAATATGGATACATGAAATACGACTTATTTGGTTTGCCCCATATAATAATTTATCAAATTGGGTGATTTTTTTATGATTTTGAATATGCTTCAAGCATTTAAATCCTTTCAGGGATTCATATATATATATATGTTGTAATCAATCAATAAATAATAGCCGCTTCGGCAGTGACGTAGTGGTGAAGGAGAGGGGTACAACAACGTCGTTCTTTGGGAGGTTCAGGGTTCGAATCCTGAGAGTCCGCTTTCGGAGCGAACCTCTCCCCCGGGATCCACTTGCATTGTCGGGTCACCCGGTTTCTGACTAGGTGGGCAAAATGAGACACAACCCACCCGGGCTGTCACCCTCCGGGACGCTCTGCCATCTCAGCTGGCAACGACTTCTTCCCGGTTGGGGCTCTCTCCAGAGTGACCTCTTCGTGGGGAGGGGGGTTTACTTGTGTGGAGGGTTCGAAAAAGCCACACATGAAAATTCTCTTCAAAAAAAGAAGAATAAATAATATCGTCAATTGGAAATAATTCAAACACATGTAAATATCCAAACTTACAATGAATAATATTTCTTATAATAAACACATATATATTCAACACTCTTGATAGTTTAGATAACCAATCCAAAAAAATTTATGTTGAACATATCATATATTCCTTCAATACATTTGCCCCATTATTATGATGTCGACATCTATTAAAATCCATTTTCATCGATGAATTTTGAAACCGTTCAAAAAATTAAATGTATCATCAACAACATCGATTGAAATCTCATAATTTATCTGGTACCGGTGTCACTTCAAGGACAATATTTAAAAAAATAATAATTTTACCAATATATTCATTTTCATCTTCAAGGAAAAATATATTCATTGCTTTCTACTCATGATGAACTATGATTTTATATAATCAGTTCAACCGCATTCTTGGTGTGTATAATCAAACTGTTGATTCCCAACACTTTATATTCATAAGTGATCATCTTGTCAATGGTTCTTCTGAGCCATTTATGACATGTGATGCTTAATATTTATTTTAATTAACATGCATAGCATGTGATGTATTCTCACCAACAACATTGGAAATATTTATATAAAGTAAACAATTATGAAATATAAATATGGGTGCACCCACCAACCATGTGAAGCCATTTAAATATTATATGAAAGATGCATTTACTAAATGGTCACACGTGTTATTAGTTGATGATAAGGATATAAGGGATACACCTTAAAATCATTGTAAATCACCATACAAGGAGAATTCATAATAACACAATGAGAAAGAATAATTCTCTTATAAAATATAATATAGAAGACATAAATCCATTTAATAAATTCACCATTCTTCCCTGACTACTATTTTATCAACAAATTGATTCTCATGTATACTTGCATCAATATTTTTCATCATTATTGATTCTTCATGATCTAAATGACCATTCCATGTATTTAATGTGTCCAGATTTGTAAACTTCTAATTTATCATAATTGATTCAATTATACATGACAAATTCTTTAGAATCAATCTTTATCTTTTATAAATACCTGTTATATATCGAGGCACCTATTTTATCCAAAATCTCCGCATGATATTCATTTTCAATAATATCATTGATGTTTAATATATCTCATAGAGACTCTAGATATAACAAAGCATTATCGATTGAAATTTATATACCACTAGGTAGGGATATATATTTTTTCTTTTGGAGCCTTAAATTAATTTCTACTAGCGGTCATTGTACTTACATGTGCATATGCCAACTCTGTAAGAGTTTTGACATATATGAGTTATTTTGAAGCATTTAATCAAAAAAAAAATCTTCAAAATTGATGTATATAAGGTCTTTAGGATCTTCCATTATGCATACTCATATTTATCATTATAATTTCTACTTATGGTGGTTGATGAATTTATAATATAATCATAATAAGTTAGGCCCATCATCAAGTGGATTATGGTATATTTTGGAACTTCTCGACCAAATATTATTTTACAATACATCTAACCGGGAGCAGAGCACCCATGTATTTTAAAGCCGATGAATGTGGTAATGAGAACCAATGTGGAAGAATATTTTGGATTCACAACGCACACCTCATCACCATAAAAAATTATAAAGCATAGAATAATTTTTATAACAATATTCACTTTACCAAATAAAGGAGAAATCATTTGATCAAATCTCACCAACTTTTAAATATTCATGATAAAATTCTAAGCATGAGTATCACAAATCATATCAAATTTTTCATGATTAATTTCATTCCCTTCAAGGAATGAAATAGAGTAATTAAAACTACATTCACATCAAGAAATGAATCAATTCATTGGATTTCATGATCCACGAATGATAATTCATTATTTATCAATAAGGATCATCTTGTATAAAATTGCTAATTTTATTTATCATGATGACCATTGTTTAACTACTTCAGGTGGTAAAATATTTTTCATAAAATATACTAGATTATCAAAACTATGCAATTCAATCATCTCATTTATGAACTATAAGAACAATAACATCCACTTTGAGGGATAAAATCAAATGAATTACATGAGATGATATTGATAATCCATAAACGTATGATAAATAATAATTTTCCCCTTAATATTGCTACTGTATGAGCAATAATTGAAAAATAAAGATATTCTTCAATCATAATGTTAGAGGACATTATTTTCATATCATCCTTCAAGATGCACTATTTTATAAATATTAATAAAATTCATTATACTCTTTAAATATGTATTTCCATCAAACCACTTGGTGGTTATATTATTATTATTTGTTTATTTTCCTTCACAAACAAATGAGGCACAATGATTATCACAAAACATCATATTCACCCAAACTTAATTTAAAATAAAATCTTATATATTTTCTTTCACTTCAGGGAATGAAATATAATTGTTTTAATAAACGTTTTCATTCACTTTAGGGAACAAAATAAAATTATTTGTTTAGGTTTCATAATGCCTTCAAGACAATAGCATGAATATTTAATTCAACAATTTTATCCCCTTTGGGGGATGAATATACATAAAATATATTCACACTTGTTCTCCATGAACATTTAATTTCTCCCAAACATTTTATAAGAAATAAAATGAAGGCGAAAAGAAATAAAACAATGTGATATTTAAAAATACTCAATGTAAATGTCATCTCTATCACGAGCCTTTATACATCATAATCAAACTTGACACTTTCAGGGTGAACAAGGAACAAGAGATATGAAAATTCATGGTTCATGGCATGATCAACAAACTTCAGTTGGACGTATGATGGGTACGTGATGTTCATCAATGATTAGGAAATTTCGGTTCGGCGTATGACAAGTATGCGATGTTCATCATTTGACCACTTCTGGTGGCATCATTTTTTCATTTCATGAATGATGTTTGTTTTGACATTGACCACATCCATTTTTAATCAAACACATTCTCTTTAGGGAATGGAGTGAAATTTTTCAACCATGATTCATTATAGCTCTTCAGAAGCTCATTATATTTTCTGCTACAAAAGATTAAGAAAATAATTTATATATTTTCCAATGTTATTAAGAGGGGAGAAATAAATATGATATAAAAAATAAAACTCACATATTGATATAGATATTCAAATGAGAGGAGTTGATGTGCACGTGAAGAAGCGTGCTAAAAGAAGGATGTCTGAAAAAACACAAGACATATCTTTTTCATGTAAGAATTATCTTATGTCGATGACTATGTCATCATGATGCACAATTTGGAGAAAACGATCATGCTGGTAACGTATTGTGAAATCGATCAAATGCCGATTGAAATTGTGAGGTTTTTTGAAACTGGAAATAAATGATAGATCGTGGGTAATGCGTATCTGTACCACCCTAATATTTTAAAATATATTTTTCTTTAAATAATTTGATTTCTTTGATAGCTTGTATTACACACAACACCAAGTTTAAATGAACCATGATACACTATTAAAATATTATTATATGACAATTGTCATCTAGTTGTTGGATTGAGGAGTATGAATAAGTCTAATTAAATTATGAAAAATTCATGGTTACATATGTATAAAATGAATTAATTGGTTATAAATTAATTAGAAATAAAAATAAAAATCATTTGAAAATAAAAAAGATGTTTTTTGAAAAACAATTTTTATGCGCACAATGTATTTCTATCTTAATAAATTAAATTAATCACTATTGGTGAATGATTTTAATGAAATGTATATATTATATATTCAATTAAATGTTTTTAAAATTCATTTAATATTTTTTTTTCTAATAATGAAATAATAATAAACATAGTTTTATGATTAAAAATGTATTTTTCTAAAAAGTGATTTTCATCCCATTTTACACACTTATTTCTAAAATTAATTTATGTCACTTATATAAATTGAATCTTGAAAAATGGATTTCATATTTAGAATTAGGAGGTTCAAATATTGTAAATAGACCCATTTTATTTTTGGTCAATATGAATAGTAACCATGGTAAAATTTATCACATTAGTAAAGAGTAAATCAGGTTAATCTCAGTTAAAACTTAGTGATAAGACCATAATTTTCATCCTAATTCTTATCATATGAAGATAATTAGACCCTTATCACATTAGGCTTTAAATTGATATTTTAATAGACACTTGTCCATGAAAATGACCAATATAATATTTAAAGCAAATAAAGTTTTAAAATGCCATTCTCTTCATTTTAAATATCTCTTATTTGTTCACATAAGGAAAAAAGAAAGTTATGGATGAATCTTAAAGTTCGTTTTGTACATAATGAAATTATATTCATAATGATAATTTATTTCTATTTTTTATAATTAAATAATTACCTTAAATGCTTGCGCAACACTAGTACAATATTTATTCAATTAATAAAAAATAAAATAAATGATTTAAAAAATATAAAAAGTAATATAATTTAAGTGAGTTATAGTGTTATATGAAATTTTTAGATAAATGTAACATATTAGTGATGTATAAAATAATTATATTATAATTTCATCTTTGTCTTGGCGTCTTTAAAGTCAAATTAAAAGAATAGTTCCAAAATTGACATTAATGATATTTTATAGTAAATAATATTTACTAAATGATTTAAAATTCATAAACAACTAATTTTCATCAAATTGAGTGGAATATGGGTGAGAACATCATCCATGTTCAATTTATGAGTTACTTTTCCATTTATGGTAACATTCTTAACCCTTTGTGATTATAATAATTGTTACCACGATTAAGGTAAAAAATAATTAACAAAGGGATTAATAAAAAATATAAGGTTTAAAATGACACTAAAACATATCTAAATTTCATTTGATGATGTTATTTCAACCATAGACACTTCATTTTTGAATTCATGGCCATTTGGAAGCATTTTTCTTGAGAATTTATTTGTTAATTTTTAATCTTTTAATAAATTCCAAAAGTGACCCTCACCTCAATTATAAAAGAGAACCTCCTCCCCTAACTTCTTCACACCTTTGAGACTTCTAGATCAACCATACTCTGCCAAAATACCTTCTCAAATTCCTTATACACATTCTAGAGGTTATTTTCTTCCCAAAGGACCAACCCTAAGATCCATAAGAGGATATTTAAAGGAGTTCTTTCAAAGAGAAGATAATCGCCTTAACCGATTATTTTTCTTACTTCTTATTTAACTAATCAAAATCTATGGTATTTATCATAAAATAATAACTTCAGTATCCGAAATATATTGAAATGTTATTATGATTATGAAATCACCAGTATCTACCCTCTTTCCCATCACATGGGAAGTGAAATTATCATTCGTGCATATGTACGACTTACCGTCTCTACGTAGTGATACAATTCATTTACCACCACCATATTTCATGGATGATAATTATGATGAGTTTAATGTTTATATATGATAATTATGACATAATTATACTTTAACAATTATAATATCACATCTACCTTCTTAGCTTTCAATCAATTATAAAATAATAACGTCGCTCGTGCATACGTATGGACTACCACCTCCGCAAAGCGATGCGACTTGTTTTTCATTTCCATTTTACTTGAATGAAAATGTAATATCCCCGACCCAGATGTTACTAAATCGGTGCCCCAAGCTGGGCTGTCGTATAATCTGAAGCGAGCCTCCCCGTACGCCAGAGGTTGCCGACTAGCAGTGAGGGTCTAATAGGTCATGTGGGGAGATTATACCCTCTTTACCAGATTAAAACACAACAAAACACAATATAAATAGAAGAAAAAATAGGAAATAACCAATAACATGCATAGTTAAACATCTCCAAACTGGGTACAATCCACAAGCAACGGTAAATATGTCATGTCATGCTACAATGCTAAGGGAACAAAACCCCAAAATAAGGTCAAACAATGGAATCCCCAAAACAGTACTAACTCCAAGTATGGAACCTCATACATGAAAGTCCCATGTCCAACTCAACTCCCTATCATAGGGTAATTTCCCTTTTACTGACCTACAAGTATGAAATCTACTCGGGTTCCCAGTGGAGGCCTGAATTGGGTGTGAGTACAACTCAGTAGGCCACCACCAACAGTGTCTAAAAAATATCTAGCCTGACAGATAGTGCATGCAAGTATAAATGAATGGAAAGTAAGGGAAAGACAATTCAGGGGACACTAGTCATCAATCTCTACTTAGCTATTACTAACCAAGGTGCCAATTCATTATGTCTATTTTATTACTAGTTCATCATCAATCACAAAGTTTATAAGTTAGGAATTCACATCATTCATGCAAGGTTCATGGAATATATCATTTCGAATAAGAGAACAAGTTAAGTCCCTATCTCACTAGGGATGAGCATATCAAGTGATCACCACACTTACCTTGGAGCCTCAGTCCAAGTATTTTCATTGAATAAAACCATTGGGGGCATAAAGCATCAGTCTGACTCCCCAACTCGCACATTCCTGGGTAGGTTAGAGCATCAGTCTAACCCTGCCCGTGGGAGGAGAATCAGTCCTTTATCCCACCACCAAGCCATGTGCACATGCTTATCCATCCATTCATTGCACACAGACCATATCACAACCAAACACAACCAATACATACAACAATCATAATCCATATCAATAAACATGTTAAATCATATTTATCCATAACCCATTAACACATTTCTATTTACAATTCATAGCCATTTATCCAAATCCCCATTCTCATGCCTTAAAACATTAAGTATATTCAACAACTCCCATACATTATCCATTTAACCCAATTATCATTTTTCAAGAATTTCCTCGCTTATGCATTTCAAGTACAATTCTTATATCACATAACACAACCACTTTATTACATTCAACCCATTAGGTATACCACATAATTCCCATGTACTAACTCATTCAATATATTCATCAATTCCCTTATGCAACCCATTTACATGCTCTTCAATTCACATTCCATTGCCAATTTAGCACGTACATCATTTCATATATACTAATTCTTTTGGGCATCTTAACATAATTCATAAGCCCTTTGACACAATCTCATTTAACTCGATTAACTCATTACTAAGCCATGCAAAACAACCCCTTAAGCCATCATCGACCTAGGTACAACTATCAATATTCTATATTCAACTCAACTAACCATGTTATCATGTTCCACAAGGGATCCATGTTATTACGCATCAACTCCACCCTTGACTTTGTCAATTCCTAGGTTCGGGAATGTCGGTGCGCCCCATGGGTGGCCCTAAAATGTTATATTCTTCCTCGACGCATCCCACGAGGACTGTGAGGGGTCAAAATCATCATTTAGACACCCAGATCACCAAATATCATCAAAGGAGAAAAATCACAACAAGGGGTAACTGAGAAATAAACCCAATCATGCACAGATATCAAACAAAACTATGGGATATAACTTGTAGACCATCTACCTCAAATCCGTTGATGAACACTCCCTCAACCAAAGCCTTAGATCCTGATTCCACCAACCCTTGAAGCCTCAACCTAGATCTCACCAAAAAAGAGGGTTTTAGATCTTTAGAAGGATATGGGATAAAGATGCAAACCCTAATCGAGAAGAGGAAGCAAGAAGAAGATTAGAATTACCTGGGGCTTTGATCCACAACCAACGACGCTCCAAAGGGCCTACTATCGAAGTAGAATCACCTATTGGAATCTTGGGTCATCCAAGTTCATCCCTTGGGTTGCAAGAGGAAGAGAGGAGGAAAGTCCCGAGTTAGGGTTAAAAATCTCAGGATGACATTTTTTGTAATTCTTCCAACTTTACCGAGCTGCACGGTTTACCCACATGGTTTGCCAAACCATGCGCAAACCATGCATGAGCCACTGTCCCAAAATCACCCCTTCGCACAGTTTCTTGGGAATTTTGCATGGTTAGCTTAATCATGTAGTAACCGTGCGCAAGCCTCTGTCCAAGGTTGCAAAGTTACCTAGGATGCTTCGCACGGTTTTCACTAACCGTGTGCAAACCATGAAACATGCCCAAAAAACTCCTTTTTTATACTCTTTCGTGCCCCGAACCCTCGAAATATCCCCGAGCCTTCTCATGAACTTTTAAAAACACTTATGTGACCAAAAGAAAAGACTTAAAATAAAACATAAACAAAAACACACCTTAAAAAAATCGGGGATCTTATAACCTCTCCACCTTATAACGACTCGTCCTCAAGTCGTGCTCCCAAGCATCACTGAGCTCCCACAACCAAGAGACTAGGTGACTAGGACCGCCTATACATTCTCCCTTTTCCATGTTTCTCGTTGAACATGACAATATTACCACAAAATTTGAACCAAGGGCATGGTCTTTCCTCGCAAGACTCCCTCACTGCAACCCACAACTTGAACCAGATGCTCCTTAAAGGACACATCAACTTCAATCATACATCATCCACTAGAACTTCATAGGGAAAACTGAGGCTATAGTGCCTGATTCAAAGCACACAAAAACTTCACACACAACATCATATCCTCATGGGGGAACCATTCATCATCCCAATGGTCTGATTCTCTTCACAACTCATGGCCCAAATCACTTTGTGTTAATTTTCCTCTATTTTCAAAACTCTAGCGGTGACCAAAACCCGATATCACCTGAAGGAAAACACACAATCCTTCAAATAACATTTACTAACTTACATCGATCCACCAATTGTATCTCAGTGATCCAATTCCATAACCGTACATCTGAACACAACCAAAACTTTCAGGGCACTCAACCCTTCAAATTTGGGCCAACACTCGCCATCAGGGTCACTCACCCGAATGGTGACCACTTGAGTTCCTCCAACCAGAAAATTCGATCATGTCATAAACCAACCACTTGTACCTTATGGTTCTCTACACCATCTTCTATTGTTTTGCACCCCCACCATCACAGAAAAACCACCATAATCTCAACCCAACTTTCCCATCACCTAACATGTCCGAAGTCACCACGCCCGAGTGTCCATAGGGACATTACCCTGCATTGGCATCCATCCTCACCATTGAAACTGTCCGAGAGGACATTCCTACACCATCCATTCGAGGACTAAGATCAGCCTGGCCTCACTCAAGTATGACCTCGGTTTCACATGGTGCTTGTCGTTACGGCATCAAACTGGAGGTGGATCACTCTTACCACACCCATTTTCGTTCACCATAACGTGTCGGAACTCACCCAACTGGATGGCCCCAGAGCACCAAAGACACTTACTCGGGTCTACTCCCAATCTTTGTTGGAATATAGAACCCAACTGATTTTTCCAAGAATGCTTCCATGTAACACCCCAAGCTTCCACGGTACATTTCCCTTTTAATAATACAATAGCTTGCGCTGTACGCAACTTCGAGTTCTAGCACACCACGACCAATAAAACTAGCCGTTATGAATAAAAATACCCAATTTTTGAAATTTTATAAAATTTATTTTTCAAAATGGACTTTATTTTTGAATTCATAATATCAAAATTAGCTTAGGGTGAATTTTTGGTATTTTTCTGAAAACTTTCAATTTTTGATGAATAGTGAAAAACACTGCGTTATTGTTTAAAACCGACTTTTTATTTAAATAATTATTTATTTTATTTAAATTTATATTAGTTAAAAATAGATACATAATACCTATATATGTTCAATGTAATTCATTGGAGTCATTTTATAATAATATTAGATATATAAAATTTTATTTAACTTTTTACCGTCTTTTACCCACCTTCTAGGCACATTTGCAAATTTGCATAAAACGTAATTTTACCACTTCTGTGAATTGAATTTTAAAAATCCGAGAGACACAGTTGAAATCAATAAGTAAAATGTGGTTCAATAAGATGAAAATAATTTTTGTTGAATAGTAACTTTTAACTTTTATTTACCACGGTTAAAAGTAAATAGGGTAATTAAAGGTAAAAATGATATTATAATTACCCTAAAACATGTCCTAATTCTATTGGATAAGTTTTTTTCAACCAAAATCAACATTAGGAATAAATATATGATTCTTTTTGTCCACTTGGATTAGATTAGTACATTTATTATTATTTTATTTCAAGAAGAGTTAAAAGTGTTAAATTCAAAGTTTAATAAATAAACTATTTTTAATATAGAATCATACATAAGATAAATTCAATTATAAATATTCATTAGAAAGATAAAAATATTTCATACATAATGGTATTTTATTTATAATTTTTATACATTAAATAATCAAATTTATTTATGATACAATGATGATGCAGTAATTACCTTATTAATAAAAGATTAAAATAATTGATATTATAAATATCCAAATAAATGTAAATTGATACTTATGATGAATTACACTAATTTTATAGGTTAATATGACATTTTAGGGTTGATTAAATAAATTTTTTTTGAAGTAATAAAGTTTTTAGGACTTTAACAAAAATCAAATACTAAACAATGTCAAAATTGACATAAATGAGTTTTTAAAACAAATACTATATTATTAAATGATATAATAGTCCTAAAAATCTAAGGTTCATCCAAAGGACTTATATAATAATATATATGTCATTAATGAACTAATTTGGGTTTTCTTGACAGTTTATAGTAAGTTTATTAACCATATAATATAAAAATACAAGGAGACATGGTAAACGTCAAACTATTTAACTAAGAGTTAAATCTAAAAGATAAGGTTAATATGGTGACCTAAACCTATATAAAACCTATTGGTTGAGATATTTTAAACCCATACCAACCTCATACTAGAAATAAATCATTTTGGAGCCATTATAAACCGAATATGATTGTATAATAAAATAATATTTCAAGCTTTTCCTAAAGTGACCCTCACCTCTCTTATAAAAGGGTACTTCCCCTTCTCTCAAAATCACACCTCCAAATCCATTTGTCTTGGAAAAAACCTACTCAAATATCTTCCCAACTACCCTCACATCTACCTAAATGCCTTACTTTTATCAGAAAGCCAACCTAAGAATCCCTTTTGATCAACTCAAAAGGAAACACCCGAAGAAGAGGTAATAATTTCACCACATCTTTCAAAGTTCTTTTCTTCTTCCACTTCCTCTTTCTTTGTTTTTCCCATACCAAAATAATAACTCCAGTACCTTATTCATACCGAGATGTTATTATAAATATAGTACAACCATATTCATTATTCTATCCATCCTATGAATGACAAAGTCACCATACGTGCATACGTATGGCTTACCGTCTCCACATCGTGGTGTAGTTTGTTATTCAAACACTTCATTATTTAGATGGGTATAATAATGAGTATAACTAATGTAAATAATAAATATAACATGTTAATTATTCTGTATATATGATATACCATCCAATTACATACAATTTCACCATCAATAGAATGATATTGTCGCTCGTGCGTACGTACGGATTACCGTCTCCATGAACGCGATGAGATTCATTCCCCATCGTAATCATTCAAGAATAAATTTCAGTTTATGATTAAAAAAATAATGTTTAAGAACTTAATATCTTTCTGGATATGAATCAAATACATATTATCCATAACAAACATGACTTGCGTAATAAAACATATAAAGGAAAATGAATCAGTTAACACCCGAAACGATGATACTACTAAAATATTATCAACAAAGAAATATTAGAAGATAATATATAATATCATATTTATGTATGTGGTTCTTATATAATTTAATAACAATTATTTAACTATTATATAGGAGGTTAACGTACCCTTTACCAAGGAAAAGTACAAGGTAAGATTTAATCCTATAATCTCTTTATTATCCGTGGTTGTTTATACATCAGTATCTACTGGGACCTCTTTATCATACACATCCGTGTTTCTTAAAAATGTATTTCAAAACATTTTTACTATTTACTAGACTATGAGTTAAATTAATTTATACCCTTATTTGACTTTTTATAAAATGTTTATAAAGGAATCTTTCTGTCATTTTCCAAACAAAGTCCTTTACGAACTTTTTGACAAAATTATGGAAAGAATGTTTTTTAACTTATACGACGAGTGCGGCTATTTTCCACCATTATAACACCTTAGAAGCTTCTATTAAAATCTTATAAGAATATTTTCAAAATAAATGTTTTCTTTTATAATTATGTGACTTTTAAATGATTTCAAAATAGAAAGAGATATTTCTCTAAAATAGTTTTGATTTCATCTTTGTCAACATCCTTTGATGGATTTTACACTTATTTGAAGTTGATTTATTATGATAAAAATATTCCATATTGTATTGAAGGTTTTGTGACATGTTTGACTGTGGATGTTTTATTTTTATACCATTCATGGTTTATGGATAAAGTATTGACATTTTTTATGGTAGTTTTAATACGAATGTTTATGTTATGTTTAAACCTTTTCATATGAGGAATGTATTGGACTTAGTAAGTGACGGGTGAAGCCCACTATATCTCCTCGATGCATTGGTAGGTATCATGAGACAAACCAATTTCTTAGCATAAGGCCTTGAAAAAATCTTATTTGTAGTTTAGCACGAGGCCTTGACTATCTGGTTATGAAGTCTGGCATTATGCATTCCATCATTATGAAATTGGATATTGATATTACATGTGATTATTTAGCTAGTAGAATATCCATGTGAATAAGTAAATGGAATTATTTGATTTATCTTTGAAATATTATTCCGAAGTTTAAGTTTAAAAGGCTTGTGTTTTATTCTTATACATTGCATTAAAAGTTTATGATTATTTATGAAAGTTTCCGCTATATTGTTATCCTTACTGAGCATATGAGCTCACCCATTCCTATGTTTTATTTTTCTCAGGATGCGAAGAAGTATATTATGATTGAATTTCAAGGATAGTCTAAGGGATATGAATGTGTTCAAGAATACAATGTTGTTTTTGTTTTTATTTTTACAATGTAATGTAAAACTTATGTATGTATCTAGTACTTCCAAGGCAACTAAAATGATTGGTCTTTCAGGATTCGATCCCTTGTGATCATGCTAATGTTATGTAATAATGCACCGACTCTGGGTAACTAGGGTCAAAGAATTATAATTGGTATCAGATGAATTTTATTACAAACATTGGAAGCTAGATTTAGAAAAACTCTGATTAGAGAACATTACCATAAGATAAACTTTGAGGATTAGTATAAAAGAACTTCCTAGAATTTTGGTAATGTAGAGATTTTGTGAGTTTTCCAAGCAATACATTCCTATCTGGATATGAGCAGGTAGAGGTGGCTCTGGAACATATGTACCTAGGAGTGAAAACTCTGACAAAGAGTTTTGGTCTTAACCCGAGGTATCCTAGTACACGACAACGAGCCTTGCTGCACTCTTGGTTACGACACTCCCAAGGGATATGCTTAGGATAATTCACATTTTCTTTACAAACCATCATGAAAGATTTATGATTATATACCTCCTCAAAGAAAACATTTTTATGATTATGGATTATATCCATAAACTGTTCAATTTATGTTAAGTGTTTTACAAGTTTGGAATTATGTATTCGATTCATAAACTAATCTAGTGTATGCCATTGTTTAGAAATGGTGACTAGTGAAAGGAATGAAAACCGTATCAACGCATGTAATCCATGTAGGGATTTCTATCCTACTAAATATAATTACAGTGGAGCTAGTGATGAAACTGATGCTGATCAGCTTATCACCATATTGGGATAACTTACTTAGGTTATGAATAATAAACTTACTCGTATGGAGCACCCTGATCCACAATTAGGAGGATCAATGTTAGACCGCTTCATTAGGCAACAACCATCAACATTCAATGGGACTACAAATCCATTTGTAGCTGAGCAATGGATAAGTTCCTTAGAGAAAATATTTCATGCTTTGGGGAGTAGTGAAAGGGAAAAAGTTGTCATGGCAGTTTATCACCTCACGGGAGATGGAGATCAATGGTGGTCATTAATTCAAAACACAAAGAAGGATAAACAAGTATCAAATATGGAATGGAGGGAGTTTAAAGATATTTTCTTAGAAAAATAATTTCCTCGTGACCATCGAGTAGATATGGAAAGGCAATTTCTGAGTCTGAGGCAAAAGGAGGATGAAAATGTCCCAAAGTATGAGGCTAACTTTACAAGATTAGCAAGGCATGAAACAAATTATATAAATAAACCAAAGAGTAATATTGACCGATTATTTGATGGGTTAAAACCATTTCTCCATTGAGAATTAGTCTCACAATCCTTCTTATCGTACGAAGATATTGTCTCATGTGCTATCAAGATAGAAAAAGAATTCTCTAAGTCCTACAACTTTAAAGAAAAGTAAGAGAAGAAGATATCTGCTAAACACTATAGAAATGGAAATAAGGGGAAGAAGGGAAAAGTTGAATATCCATCCTATGGTAAATGTGGGAAGAAACACTTCGATACTTGCCTGAAGGGAATGAGAGTCTATCACAAGTGTGGTGAAAAAGGCCACCAAGCTCGTGATTGTAAGGGAAAGAAAGAGGCTGTCAATGTTGAATGATACAATTGTAGATAAAAGAGGAATTATGAAAATTAATGTCCTAAGTTTTAAGGAAACTTACCTCAGAAAAGGCCAAGGGAGCAAGGCCAAGCTTTCGCGATCACTACTACTGAGGTTGAAGCTCTGAAAGATGTGGTGGTGGGTAATTTAATGGTTTTCTCAAGTTTAGCCAATGATTTATTTGATTATGGATCATAACATTGTTTCATATCTTCCCAGTTTGCTAAGAAAATTGGATATTTCCAATTTGATTTAACAAGGGAGTTGTTAGTAAAAACTCCTAAGGGAAGTATCATTGCAATAAAGTTTTGTGAATCAGTTCCCATTAGGGCATATAAATATTCTTTATCTGCTGATCTCATCGTCATAACCATGATTGAATTTGATATAATCCTCAGAATGGATTGGCTTTCAGACCATGATGTGAAAATTTATTATAAGAAGAAAGAGGTTACAATTTTCTATGATGATAAGGAGTGCCTTATCTTTAGAGCAGAAACGTCACCACCTGATTCTTATCTAGATCCACCCCCAGTAGCTCTACTAAATTTAATTATTGGGGAGGAAGAGAATTAAATAACTATGGGTGAGGAAGGGAATGTTAAAATAGAGGACATACCTATTGTACAAGAATATATTGATGTGTTTCTAGAGGATTTACCTCAACATCCTCCAAAACAAGAAATTGAGTTTTCTATTGATTTAATTTCTGGTTCAAGGCCCATATCGAAGACCACTTATAGAATGGGCATTGTGGAATTAGTGGAACTAAAGAAACAACAAGAGGAATTGAGTAATAAAGGATTTATTCACCCTAGTGTTTCTTTATGGGGAGCCCCTGTTCTTTTTGTAAAGAAGAAATATGGATCTATGAGGTTGTGCATTGACTACAGGGAGATCAATGCTATAACAATAAAGAACAAGTATCCCCTATATTTCATTGATGATTTATTCGATCAAATTCATGGAGCTCAATATTTTTCAAAGATTGAGCTTCGATCTGGATATCATTAGTTGTGTGTGAAGAAGACACTCCAAAGATAGCATTTCAAACCAGGTACGAGCATTACGAGTTTACAATAATGCCTTTTAGACTGACTAATGCACCCTCTGTCTTCATGGATCTAATGAATATATTTTTCAAGGAATATATTGATGACTTTTTAGTGGTATTTATTGATGATATATTGGTATACTCAAAAAGATATGAAGATCATTAAAATCACTTACACAGTATTCTGAAAACCTTTAGAAGAAATGAATTATATGGGAATTTTAGCAAGTGTGAATTCTGGCTTTAGGAAATTTCTTTTCTTGGCCATATTGTCTCTAATAATGGCATCTATGTTGATCCTTCTAAGACCAAGGCAATCCAAGAATGGCCAGCACCGACAAGTATAACTGAGGTACACAGTTTTATTGGTTTAGCAGGTTATTATCGATGCTTCTTCCATAATTTAGCCTGATTGGATAACCCATTAACTAAGCTCACACGTAAAGGGGTCAAATTTTTTTTGGACAAAAGAGTGTGAAAAATGTTTTGAAGAATTGAAGATAATATTAGTCAATTATCCTATATTGACTCTACCATCGAGGAATGATGGGTTTGTTATTTATAGTGATGCTTCAAATAAAGGACTTGGTTGTGTCCTTATACAGAATGATAGAGTTATTGCCTATGAATCATGACAGCTAAAAAATCATGACCAAAACTATCCCACTCATGATCTTGAGTTAGCAGCTGTAATATTTTCTTTGAATATTTGGAGACACTATCTCTATGGTGAAAAACGTGAGATATATACCGATCACAAGAGATTTAAGTATATTTTCTCACGAAAATAACTCAACATGAGGCAAAGGTGATGGATCGAGCTACTCAAGGATTATGATTTCACTATACACTACCACCCGCAGAAGGAAAATAAGGTGGCTGATGATTTGAGTAGAAAGGATCATTGAGTTTTGAACAAGATGAGAGTTGAAAGGGATCCTATATTCATGGATCTAGTAAAAATGGATATGAGAATAATCATGGAAGGTGAAACATCGATACTTTTTTCAAATGGTTTCCAATCTATCTTTACTAGAAAGGATAAAAAGTTCTCAGACTGATGATGAGGAGTTTCAAATTAAAATTAAAGCTGTGAATGATGGGAGATTGATTGACTTCGTATATGAAGATGGAATTTTGAAATTTGGGAAGAGACTTTGTGTTCCTGATATACTTGATCTAAAAAGGGAATTGTTGGATGATGCTCATAGATCCAATTCTATATACACCCTGGTAGCACTAAGATATATAGAGATTTGAAGGAACATTTTTGGTGAGACAACATAAAGAGAGAGATTGCTGATTATGTGTCAAGATGTATGGTTTGTCAACAGGTTAAGTCTGGAAGACAACATCCTGGAGAAGTCATGAAACCTATTCCCATACCTGAGTGGAAATGGGATGATATTACGATGGAATTTTTCATGGGGATACCGAAGACTCCTAGAAGGAATGATGCAATATGGGTCATTGTTGATCGTCTTACCAAGTCAGCACATTTTCTTGCTATAAGAGAAGATTTACCACTTGAACATTTAGAAAGACTATATATTAATGAAGTTGTAAGACTTCATGATGTACCCCTATATATTGTTTCTGATCGTGATCCTCATTTTACATCAAGATTTTGGAAAAGTCTTCAGAAGGCCTTAGATACTGAACTTCGTTTGAGCACTACCTACCACCCTCAAACTGATGGACAATCAGAATAGACTATTCAAACCTTAGAAGACATGTTGAGATCTTTCTCACCTAACTTTCAAGGTATGTGGGATCAATATTTACCTCTGGTAGAATTTTCCTATAACAATAGATTCCATTAAAGCATTCAGATGACACCATATGAAGTGTTATATGGAAAGAGATGTCACACACCAACTTTTTGGGATGATGTTGGTGAAAGAAAACTCGTAGGACCATAACTTGTTGAGGAAACAATGGAAAAGGTTAAGGTTATCCAAACCCACATCAAAGCATCTCAAAGTAGGAAAAAGAGCTATGCTGATAATCGAATGAAGGATTTGGAATTTTAAGTAGGTGATCATGTTTTCTTGAAGGTATCTCCATGGAAGGGTGTTATACGATTCAAAAAGAAGGGTAAATTAAGGCCCATGAACATCAGACCTTTCAAAATTCTATAATAAATTGGAGTTGTAGCTTATCGTTTGGCAATGCTGCCAAGTCTCTCCAAAGTTCATGATGTGTTCCACATATCACTGTTGAGAAAATACATGCCTGACCCAATGCATGTACTCACCTATGAGGAAATTGAACTGAAACTTGATCTATATTATTGTGAAGATCCTGTCAAGATTCTTGATACAATAGAACAAGTGCTGAGAAACCAAATGACTCATATGGTAAAAGTTCTACTGAGAAATCATAAGATGGACGAGGCAACGTGGGAACCCGAGGAACTTATGATGAAGAACCACCTGAATATTTTTATGTAGTAGTATTTTAGAAATTTTAAGGACGAAATTATTTGAAGGAGGAGAGAATGTAACACTCCAAGCTTCCACAATATGTTTCCCTTTGAATAATATAATAGCTTGCATTGGATGCAACTTCGAGTTCTAGCACACCACGACCAATCAAACTAGCCATTATGAATAGTAATACCCACTTTTCAAAATTTTAAAAATTTTATTTTTCAAAATGGTTTTCATTTTTGAATTTGGAATATCGAAATTATCTTAGGGTGAATTTTTGGTATTTTTATAAAAACTTTCAATTTTTGATAAATAGTGAAAACACTGCGTTATTGTTTAAAACCGAATTTTTATTTAAATAATTAGTTATTTTATTTAAATTTATATTAGGTAAAAATAGATACATAATACATATATATGTTCAATGTAATTCATTGGAGTCATTTTATAATAATATAAGATATATAAAATTTTATTGAACTTTTTACCGTCTTTTACCCACCTTATAAGCACATTTGCAAATTTGCATAAAATGTAATTTTACCGCTTTTGTGAATTAAATTTCAAAAATCTGAGAGACATAGTTGACATCATTAAGTAAAATGAGGTTCAATAAGATGAAAATAATTTTTGGTGAATAGTAACTTTTGACTTTTATTTACCACGGTTAAAAGTAAATAGGGTAATTAAAGGTAAAAATGATATTATAATTACCCTAACACATGTTCTAATTCTATTGGATAAGTTTTTTTAGACCAAAATAAACCTTAGGAATAAAATATGATCCTTTTGGTCCACTTGGATTAGATTAGGATATTTATTATTATTTTATTTCAAGAAGAGTTAAAAGTGTTAAATTCAAAGTTTAATAACTAAACCATTTTTAATATAGGGCTATACATAAGATAAATTCAACTATAAATATTAATTAGAAATCTAAAAAGATTTCCTACATAATGGTATTTTATTTATAATTTTTAGACATTAAATAACTAAATTTATTTATGATACAATGATGATTCAGTAATTACCTTGTTGGACCCTCTATGATATAGTAGTTTTTATAATCACAAATAATGTCAATCTACAGATTCTACCCTTTCATGCCATTTAATATCTCTAAGTAAATCAATTATTCCATATAGAACAATATACTTAAATAAGTCAATTACCTATACTTATGAATCAATATGTTTACAAGTGTATTTTTTACATGTATTTTTGGATGTCACTTAATCTAGTAATCTTACGTATACGAAAAACTCTTCATAAGCTTTTTAGAGTCACTGACACCGATGTTCGACACATCAATGTTCGACACACCAATGTTCGACACACCGATGTTTGGCACACCGATGTTGGACACACCGATGTTCGACACACAGATGTTTGACAAACTGATGTTCGACACACCAATGTTTGACATACTGATGTTCGACACACCGATGTTCGACACACCAATGTTCGACACACCGATGTTCGACACACCGATGTTCGACACACCGATGTTCGACACACCGATGTTCGACACACCGATGTTGGACACACCAATGTTCGACACACCAATGTTCGACACACCGAAGTTGACACACCGAAGTTGACACACCGAAGATGACACACCGAAGATGACACACCGAAGATGACACACCGAAGATGACATACCAAAGATGATAGACCGAAGTTGACAGACCGAAGATGACAGACCAAAGATAGCAGATCGACGATAACAAACCGAAGATGACAAACCAGTGCAAATGACTCACCGATAGTCATAAATATCTGTTTTGAGTTTATTAATTCAAATTAATTTCTAATGGTCATATTTAGACAAATTAATGTTTCTAACATTATTTAATGTTTTATGTAGTAATATCCGTAGACATTATGAGGTACATGCACATGGGGAGATCTTCATGCCTACTGGACCTTAAAATATAAAAGGATTACAAGCTCAACCTAAAAGAAGGGACGTCGGGAACCCGCTAGAAAAACAAAAAGGCTGGCTGTGCAAATATACAAGATATCACAAATAGAAGAACTCTAAGATTGAGTACACAAGAAGTTTAATATTACAAGCTGCATCCTACTGAAGCTTGCTGAATCTCCTCAAAAAGAAGAGCTGAACCTTTTTCACACCTGGAAGATAGATTATAGAGACTACGATACTCTGTTTTGAAGCCAACTTCCAGAAGATGACTTTAATATCATATTCTCTACATCCATTGAGCCCAGAGCTTTACTGAACAACACATAGAGATTTCTAAACTATATTCTTCTTTTATAACTCTGTTGTGTTCTTGTGTTTACTTTTCAAGTAGTGTGTGCATCTATTTGTTTCATACACACTGTCTCCTGAGCATAACTGGAGGATACTAAAATATCCTCACACTCAATCATTTTTTACTCTTGTATCACACATAGAATTGTGGAAGAGATCTTGTGTGATCTTTTTGATAATTTTCCCACGAATAACTGTGGTAGAGGTCAAGTGTGACCTGGACAGCCCTGTGTGCTGTTGTAAACCCCGATCCAGGGTGTGGATCAAAAGTTTATTAATATAAACTGCTTGGTGGCAGGTGATCACCAAGTGGAGAGGACTAAGTCTCAGCTTGAGACTGAACCTCTTGTTTTACCCACTGTGCTGTTTGTCTTGTGTTTTAAATCTGATATGTATGTTTCACATTAAGATAAACTAAACTTTGATAGTTAGTTTAACAAGTGTTTATATCTGTTTTGAATGAGTAGATTAGTTTCAAAAGTTTGACCAATCATTAGATTGGTAAAAATGAGAACTAATCAGTCTTCTGAAAATCTAATTGAACTTTTAGTACTTTTATAAATTCACTAAAAACTGACTTTGATATTATTTTAATATGGGGATGTTATTTTAAAGAACCCTTTTTAATAGAAATTTTTATAGACACTCAATTCACCCCCTCTTGAGTGATCTACTCCAGCCAATATTTGGTATCAGAGGAATTTAAAAGTTATTGTTAGTTTTCAAATCTTATCAATTGTGATTATAGTTATTTTTTTCAAAGATCTCAAAATTTCTGTTATTTCTAAATTTTTATCTCTTTGAAATTCTATTACAATCTATATCATGGATAATAGATTAGAAGGGTATGATACCAATATACCACCTTTCTTTAATGGAACTAATTATTCTCAGTGGAAGCTTAAAATGAAAATACATCTAGAAAGCATGGGATTTGAAATCTGGACTGCTATTAAAAGTAAATATACAATTCCTGAAACTGCTAGAAACACTTGGGATGAACCTACCAAGACCACCTATAACAATAATTGTAAAGCAATGAATGCTCTGTACTGTGCACTATGAGATGAAGAATTTAACCATATCTCTGCTTGTAAAACCGAACATGAGATTCAGGACACTCTGTCTGTTTCTCACGAGGGAACATCTAATGTTAAAGAAATGAGATTAAATACTTATACTATTAAATATAACAACTTAATAATGAATCCTGATGAGTCTATTTATGATATGTGTCTCAGGTTCAATGAAATTGTGAATATCATGATTTCTTTAGGAAGAGAAGTAAAAGCTAAAGAGTATATTATACAGATTCTGCGATGCTTACCAGAAAGATGGTGTGGAACATTTGTGTCTATTAGAGAATTGTGCGATATTGATAAGATTCCAGTGAAGGAATTGATTGGAAAATTAATGATGTATGAAGAGTAATTAAAGGTAAATCAAGAAGAGGATAAACCAAAACAAAAGTCTATATCTTTCAAGACAACTGCTTCTAAAAGTAAAGATAAGGAGAAAGTTCAAGCTACTATTAAAATCTCAAGTAGTGATTAAGTAGCTTCAAAAAGTGATGAAGAAATGGCCCATTTGTCTAGAAGATTCAAGAAATTTTATTGGAAAAATACGTTTTTCAAAAAACCCAATTACAAAGGAAATTATGATAACAAGGGTAATTGGAAAAAGGTTTGGAAGAGAAATGATAAATCAGAAGAGATAATTTTCTATGAATGTAAAAGGAAAGGATATGTCAAGGTAGACTGTCCAAAGTTGAAATACAAGAAAAAGTATGAAAATAAGGATATAAGGTATAAGAAAGTAATGAAAGCCACCTGGAGTGCCTCCGAGGACAGCTCAAGTGAATCTGTCTCTTCTCAAAATGAGAAAGATGATATGGCTAATATGTGTTTTATGAAAAACACAACTGAGGTAACCTTAGACTCTCCTGTACATAATTCTTATTATTCTGAAAGTGAATATGAGAATATGAAAAATGATTAATTATTCGAATATTGCAACATGATATAAGAAACATGTAACGAGTTTAAAGATAAGTATAAATCTTTGAAAAAATAGCATGCTCTTACTATGACTGTTAACTCTGAATTTACAACTGAAAAAGAGAAAAATGCTCAACTGCTCAAGGAAAATAATGAGTTAAAAATTTCTAATGAGCAATTGAAGAAAGACTTAGAAAAGTTTACTAATGGGAAAAATAGTCTTACTCAAATGATTGGTACAAAAATAACTCCTAAGTATACTTCAGAAATAAGATATCAACCAAGTCAAAGGAATTTACCCAAATCACATTTTGCAACCAGATCTAGAAAATCTGCTACCTTTTTCAAAAACCCGAATTTTACAGCAAGTTCCAGTTTCAATAATTCTTTTACTGCATCTAATTATTCAGGACCAAACATAGTTTATTTTCCAAACACATTATATTCTACATATAGGAAACCCATAAGACAATTGTGGGCTCCTAAAGCTTATATCAATAATGTATGTGGACCTAGACAAATATGAGTACCAAAGTAGTTTCTTGGATGAACTATTTTATAGGTAAACTTCCTAAAGAGCTCCTGTAAAAAGATGTGGTACTTGGACAGTGGGTTTTCAAGACATATGATAGGAGAATATTCAAGCTTTAAAAGTCTTATCAAGATTGATGGAGGACATGTCACATTTAGTGACAATGGTAAAGGAAAAATCATTAGCCTAGGCCAGATTGGTAACCCTAACTCTATTTCAATATTTAAAGTACTGTATGTTAATGGATTAAAGTATAACCTACTTAGCATATCTCAATTGTGTGATGATGGATTTAATGTTAAATTCAAAAATGATTCATGCCATGTTTTTGATGCCAAGAATAACTTAGTATTTACTGCCTTTAGAAATGATAATATATATGCTATAAATCTAGATACACTAGCCTCACAGAATGTATCTTGTCTAAATGCCTTTCACAAAGAGTATTTGATCTGGCATAGAAGACTAGGACATTGCAACATACACTCTCTTAGAATGCTGTGGTAGAAAGAAGAAATAGAACCTTACCAAGTATGCTAGGACTGTAGAAAATCTTAGTGGACTTAAGATTAAATCTTTAAGAAGTGATCATGGTTGTGAGTTTAAAAATCAATATTTTGAAGCTTTTTTATCACAAAATGGCTGCAATCATAATTTATCTACTCCTAGGACACCTCAATAGAATGGTTTGGTAGAAAGAAGAAATAGAACCTTACAGGAAATTACCCGAACTATGCTTAATGAATATGACTTACCCATTTACTTCTGGGATGAAGCTGTTAATACAGCTTGTTACATAATAAACAGAGTCTTAATCAGACCAATCCTTAAGAAAACTCCTTATGAGTTGTGGAATAATAGAAAATCCAAAGTAGGTTATTTTAAAATGTTTGAATGTAAATTTTATATTCTGAACACTAAAGATAATTTTGATTAATTTTCCTCCAAAAGTGATGAAAGAATATTTCTTGGATATTCTACATCAAGAAAATCCTATAGAGTCTTTAATAAGAAAACCAAAATGTGTGGAGGAATCTGTACATATCAAGTTTGATGAAGCAAATCCACATGAGCCCAAGAGCTCACTAGAATATATTGAAGAGGATATGTCCAATCTGGACATTAATGATAAAACCTAAAATCATCATGTGAAGGAATCTATGAAAAATTCAAGTTCTGGAAATTTTCCAAATCCTAACCGTAGTGAACTAGATCAACCTGACCAACCTGAAATATAAATTCCTACCTTCTCAGGACCAACTAGGACCCTTAAGAATCATCCCCTAAATGCTGTTGTTGGAGATTTAGATAGAGGAACAAAAACGAGAGCTTCTTTGAGAAACCAGGTTGAACATAAAGCCTTCTTGTCACAACTGGAACCTAAAAATATCAATGATGTGATCATAGATGAATTTTGGGTAATGGCCATGCAAGAAGAACTTAATCAGTTTGAAAGAAATAAATTTTGGAAACTTGTAGACAGACCGAAGGATACTTTGACCATAGGAACAAAATGGGTATTCATAAATAAAGTAGATGAAGTTGGAAATATAGTTATAAATAAAGCTAGACTAGTTACATAAGGATATAATCAAGAATAGAGAATTGGTTATGAAGATACCTTTGCACCAGTATCTAGACTTGAGGTAATTAGGATCTTAATTGCCTATGCAACACACTTGTATTTTAAACTTTATCAAATGGATGTCAAAATTGCATTATTAAATGATTATATAATTGAGGATGTTTTTTTTGAACAACCCACAGGTTTTAAAAATCCACACTATCCAAATCATGTGTTCAAATTATCTGAAGCTCTATATGGTTTGAAATAAGATCTAAGAGCTTGGTATGAATGGTTGAGTAATTTTCTTATTTCAAAAGGATTTACAAAAGGACTTACAGATCCTACTTTATTTATAAAAATAATTTCAAAAGAAGTTTTAATAGCCCAAATATATGTAGATGATATTATCTTTGTATTTTCTAAAAATTCTTTATGTAATGATTTTTCAAACATAATGCAAAGTGAGTTTGAAATGAGTTTAATGGGTGAACTTAAATATTTTCTTGAATTTCAAATATTTCAAAATAAAGAAGGTATTATTTTAAATCAAAGTAAGTACATTAAAGATTTTTTGAAAAGATATGGCTTTGATAGCATTAAGAGTAGTGAAAATCATATGAGCTCTACATGTAAGTTAGATCTTGGTGAAAATGAAAAATCAGTTGATCAAACTGATTATAGAGGAATGATTGGGAGTTTACTTTACTTAAATGCTAGTAGGATAGATATTATGTTCAGTGTGTGTATGTGTGCGAGATTTCAAGAAAACCCAAAGGAGTCATATTTAAATTATGTTAAAAGAATTTTTAAATACCTCAAGTATACAACTAATTTAGGATTGTTCTATCCTAAAGGACAACCTTTTGATTTCATTAGCTATTCAGATGCTAATTTTGGTGTATGTAAGTTAGATAGAAAAAGTACCTATGAAACATGTCACTTTTTGGGAAAGTCTCTAATATCCTGGTGCAGTAAAAAGCAAAATTCATTTGCATTATCAACTGCTGAAGCAGAATACATTACTGCTGGAAGTTTTTGTGAACAAATTTTGTGGATGAAACACACCTTATTAGACTATGGATTTCAATTCAGACATATCCCCATAAACTGTGACAACACAAGTGCTATTAATATTTATAAGAATCCAATTTCTCATTCTAGAACAAAGCATATTGATGCAAGACATCACTTTTTGAGAGATCATTATAAAAAAGGTGATATAACTCTTCAGTTTATTGGGACCGAGCATCTGCTTGCTGATATATTCACTAAACCCCTAAACTCCGAGATAATGAACTACATCAGACATGAACTAGGAATGATAAATCAGTAGACCTTGAAACTGATCCTTGAAACCGATCTCATGAAACCAATCCCTAAAACAGATCTCATGAAACCGATCTCTTGAAACTGATCCTTGAAACCGATCTCTTGAAACTGATTCTTGAAACCGATCTCATAAAACCTATCCTTGAAACCGATATTTGAAACTGATCCTTGAAACTGATATCATGAAACTGATCCCTAAAACCGATCTCATGAAACCGATCTCTTGAAACCTATCCTTGAAACCAATCCTTAAAACCGATCCTTGAAACCGATCTCATGAAACTGATCCTTTAAACCAATATCATGAAACCGATCTCATGAAACCAATTCTTGAAACCGATTCTTGAAACCAATCCTTGAAACCGATCCTTGAAACCAATCCTTGAAACCAACCATGTAAAACCGATTCAAAGGCATCGATGTATTTAAGGATACTTTTGTAATTCTGTCTGTTTTAACTGTTTTGGTATTCTTTTTTCCACATTTAAATTTTATGCTTTACGATTTACAATCCCTAAATGATATATTAAGTTCGATCCATCTCGAGCTTTCACCTTCCCACTGCCGTAAAGCCTTCTACCCTTTGTCACTCTATCTCTCAACCCTCGACCTCTAGATTCTGTTGGAATCTGAAACCTTGAAATGGAAAAGACCAAGCACGCCATGGAAGAGCCAAGAAAATATCTATCTACTAAGTATCAAAAAGTTGAGTCCAATGGGACTGCAAAACCGAGCTTGGAAATTCGAGTGGTTACAACTGAGAAGGAAGTATCTGTAGAGTGGATTCTATCAAGAAAGTCATTTTTATTAAGAGTGCTGGAATCTCAAGGGTGGCTAAGATGGTTATCTAATAATGAAAGGCCTTATTATCCCCAACTTGTACATGAATTTTATCAACATTTGAAGACATCTCCGGATGAAGCTGAGACAGCAAGGATGAAGTCAGTGGTAAAGGGAAAAGAAATAGCTTTTTCGTCTAAGGAATGGGTTGAGTGCTTGAAGATGCTTCATAAAGGCGTCTATGCTAATTATCTATATAATATTCCACCTTCCTTTGATTTGTTCTCTTATGAAGATTATTTAAAGGAGATGACTGAAAATAGAGAATCTTGGAGGACTATTACAAGTGAGTTTTAAGGAGAAGTAAGATTACTTTTTAAGTTTATCCAACATAAATATGCCCAAGGAAGGGAGATTTCTCTGTTGTGAAGTATCAGGATGTATTCCTGATCTATCTATTGAAACATGGGAAAAAAGTAAACCTGTGTAGTTATCTAATGGTGCATGTCTCTGATTTGATAAATCCATCCAAGAAGGCAACATGTTTGTACTCTCCCAGGATGATCTTTTCTATGTTAAAGAAGATAGGTTGTGTGGAATATGGAGATGAAGTGATAAGTGCATGTAGTGGTTTCTGCCTTCAAAAAGATATTTGTAAAAGAATGAAGATCTTTTGGAACCCATGGAAGAAATATTGGGTAGGTGATGAGGAAAGGCTGTATGAGGATTTTAATCCAATTAACCATCCTACCAGACCAAAGGATCAAGTTGATCCAGGTCTCAAACCAGGAGAAGAACCTGTTTATTCTGATGAGAAAAATGAGACTGAAGTGCCAAGGGAATAACGATATCCTTTTGATGACAGGAGTGATCCTGATATTGTTAAAAGTCCAAAAGACATGTCTTATGGACCTTCTAGTCCACCTTTGGACTTACCCTCAAGAGAATCTTTGTTAGGTGATGAGGATGAGGAAGAGACCAAGGTTACTGGTGTTGAGGGTTATGTAAGTAAATCAGATGAGGAGTTTGATGATGATGATGATGATGATGAAGATGAAAGAGGAAATGATGAGCATGTAATTGATTCTTTAAAAGTGGGACAACAAGTGGTTGATAGATCCAATGAGAATTCTGTACATGGAGATGGTGATGGTGCTGAGCCTGTTGAACAGGAGGCTGTTGATCATAGAGATTCTGTTCATGAGGACAGATCACCCCATCCTAATGTTGAAAATCAAGAAATCATTCAGGAATTAAATGAACTTATAACTGGTGGCCATGAGGAAGAAGCTGAGGATCAAGTACCTCAAATTGACGAAGTGACTAGCGAAGTTGAAGTGGCTGGAATACATGTAGAACCTGAAGTTCAGTTGGTTCTTGTACCCAAAAATGTTATTATGGCCAGAGGACAGGATGAAGAAGTTGATGAAGATGAAGTTGTTCCTGAGCCTCAAAGAAGAAGGATCAGAATTGAAACTTTTGATCCAAGAGACTGGACCTATACTAGAGAGTGGAATAATGATCCATGATACATTCTTTTTTGGGTTGTAATATGACTTAGATGAAGAGAGGATGCCTTGACCTCCTTCTCTACAATATCAAGCTGAAGCAGAACTTATTTCACCTGTTTCACTAGTTGCACCTCCAGCAGTAGAGCCAGTAGCATAGAAAATGCCTAGTGACTATGTCACTAAGGCTGATTTGAAGCAATTCAAAAATGATATATGTGAGTTAGTTAAAGCCTCAGTTGGATCCACAAGTGAAGCCTCCATTTTGATAGGTATTTCAGATGCTGATGCAAGAAAGATTGCAAGGATGGTGATCCAGGAGATTCAACCAAATCTCATTACTACAGCAGAAACCATCATTTGACATAATACCTTTCTAAGAGAAGAAGTAAAAAAGATGATAAATGAGTTAAATTATCTAACCTCTGATATCAAGACCTCATTTAGTGGTGTACTGGAAGTTCTTAGGAACTTGGTGACTCATCTACTAAGTGTAGATCTGAAGAAATTGAAATAGGATCTTGGAAAAATGATTACTGGTCCTTCCAGCTCTAGGAGTGGAAAAGGGGCTATTGCTAATTTGGAATATCTCAAGGCTGTGATGAGAGAGGAACTCCAAAATATTCAGACTGTTTCAGACAAAGAAACTCTTGAAAAGGTACATAGAAATATAGACCTTGTGTACAATATGGTCAGAAAATGCACAAATGAAGCCTCTGCTACTCAGAAAGAGATTAGAGAGAAAGTGGATAAGTACTTTACTATTATTTATACCAAGCATGATCTGATAAATAGCTTCAAGTTTCTAGCAGAAAATCTCAGAATACCTCCAGTCATAGAAGCGTTCAAGAAACAAGTTACTCAATTGAAGGAGTTCACCCCTTTGCTGAATAAATTCATGGAGAATAAGGATGACTTCGAGAAAGCCATACAATATGGTGGTGAAATCATTAATGATTTCATCAATCTCCTTAAGCCATATCTGCATGTCCAGGCTGAAGCAATTGTGATCCCTCTTGCTGCTTCCATTAGAACTACCTCTCGGCTACCTGCTCCAATGACTGTCTCTCAGGCTCTTTCCCAGATTCGACCGGTCATTATAGAGAAATCTCCCAGTCATGTGTTGTTAGATAGAAGGCCTAGTCTTTAAGCCAATGTCCCTACAGGTCCTTCCCTGCCTGGTGTTATCTTCAGACCACCTCTTCCCTCTGCCACTCCCAAACATTCTCATCCTACTCCAGATCCTTCAGATAAAGGCAAAGCCCCACAATATCCAAACCCTTAGTGATGGATTGTATCTTTGATAGGGACTTGTTATTTTGTTTGTCCTGTTACTCTTCTGCTTCTTAATAAGAATCTTTATGGTGTCTTTCTTCTATGACATTTCTCCTCTTACTTTATGTTCTTTTTTTGCTAATCTAAAAAGGGGGAGAAAGAAGAGGCATACATTATTAATATAAGAGGGAGAAATTATGGTATAAGACACATGGAACATACTCATCATAATCCATTTATTGAGGGGGAGATTTGTTTTAAAAACTCACACAAGGGAAGGCTTTAGTTATATTGAATAATCAACTTCAGTGAAGATTATGCTAAGTCCAGATATTATTATTCCTTATATTTATATGTATGCCATAATTTGTGATTATCAAAAAGGGGGAGATTATTAGAACCTTTATGATTAGTAGTTTTCATAATCACAAATAATGTCAATCTAGAGATTCTACTCTTTCAGGCCATTTAATATCTCTAAGTAAATCAATTATGCCATACAGAACAATATACTTAAATAAGTCAATTTCATATATTTATTAATCAATATGTTTACAAGTGTATTTTTTACATGTATTTTTGGATGTCACTTAATCTAGAAATGTTAAGTATAAGACAGACTCTTCACAAGCTTTTCAGAGTCACTGGCACAGATGTTTGACATAGTGATGTTTGACCTAATGATGTTCGACACACCGATGTTCGACACACCGATGTTCGACACACTGATGTTCGACACACCGAAGTTGACACACCAAATTTGACACACCAAAGTTGACACACCGAAGATGACACAATGAAGACGAAAGACTGAAGATGAAAAACTTAAGATGAAAAACCGAAGATGATAGGCCGAAGATGACATACCGAATATGGAAAACCAAATATGACAGACCGATGAAAATGACTCATCGATAGTCATAAATAACTGTTTCGAGTTTATTAATTCAAATTTATTTCTAACGGTCATATTTAGAAAAATTAATGTTTCTAACATTATTTAATGTTTTCTATAGGAATATCCATAGATAGTACTAGGTACATGCACATGGGGAGATATTCTTGCCTACTGGACCTTGAAGTATAAAAGGATTACAAGATCAACCAAAAAGAAGGGATGCCAGGAACCCGCTAGAAAAAAAAGGCTGGTTGTGAAAATATATAAGATATCTCGAAGCTTGAGTACACAAGAAGTTTAATATTACAAGATGCATCTCGCTGAAGCTTGGTTAACCTCCTCAAAAAGAAGATCTGAACCTTTTTCACACCTAGAAGATAGATTATAGAGACTACGATACTCTGTTTTGGATCCAACTTCCAGAAGAGGACTCTAATATCATCTTCTCAACATCCATTGAGTCCAGAGCTTTACTGCACAACACACAACTCTATTCTTCTTTTATAACTCTGTTGTGTTCTTGTGTTTACTTTTCGATTAGTGTGTGCATCTGTTTGTTTCATACACACTGTCTCCAGAGCATAACTGGAGGATAATAAAATATCCTCACACTCAATCCTTTTTACTCTTGTATCCCACATAGAACTATGGAAGATATCCTGTGTGATATGTTTGATAATTTTCCCATGAATAACTATGGTAGAGGTCAAGTGCGACCTGGAAATCCCTGTGTGCTATTTTAAACCCCGATCCAGGGTGTGGTTCAAAAGTTTATTAATATAAACTGCTTGGTGGTAGGTGATCACCAAGTGGAGAGGACTAAGTCTCAGCTTGAGACTGAACCTCTTGTTTTACCCGTTGTATTATTTGTATTGTGCTTTAAATATGATATGTATGTTTCAAATTAAGATAAACTTAATTTTTATAGTTAGTTTAGAAAGTGTTTATATCTATTTTGAATCAGTAGATTAGTTTCAAAAGTTTGACTAATCATTAGATTGGTAAAACTGATAACTAATCAATCTTTTGAGAATCTAATTGAACTTTCAGGACTTTTATAAATTCAATACAAACTGAATTTTATATTATTTTAATAGGGGGATGTTATTTTAAAGAACCCATTTTTAACAGAATTTTTTATAGACACTCAATTCACCCCCCTCTTGAGTGATCTACTCTGACCAACATACCCTATTAATGAAAGATTAAAATAATTGATATTATAAATATCTAAATAAATTTAAATTCAAACTTCTGATGAATTCCACTAATTTTATGGGTTAATATTACATGTTAGGGTTGATTAAATAATTTTTTTTGAAGTAATCAAGTTGTTTGGAATTTAACAAAAATCAAATACTAAATAGTTTCAAAATTGACATAAATGAGTTTTTAAAAAAAATACTATATTATTAAATGATATAATAGTCCTAAAAATATAAGGTTTGGCCAAAAGACTTATATAATAATAGATATGTCATTAATGAACCACTTTTGGTTTTCTTGTTAGTTTATAGTAAGTTTATTAACCTTATAATATAAAAATACAAGGAGACATGGTAAATGTCAAACTATTTAACTAAGAGTTAAATCTACAAGATAAGGTTAATATGGTGACCTAAACCCGTCTAAATCCTATTAGTTGAGAGATTTTAGACCCATACCCACCTTATCCTCGAAATAAATCATTTTTAAGCCATTATAAATTGAATATGATTGTATAATAAAATAATATTTCAAGATTTTCCTAAAGTGACCCTCACCTCTCTTATAAAAGGGTACTTCCCCTTCTCTCAAAATCACAACTCCAAAGCCATTTGGATCAGACAAAACCTACTCAAATATCCTACCAAATACCCTTACTTTGATCTATAGGCCTTAATTTGATCATAAATCCAACCTAAGGATCCCTTTTGATCAACTCAACAGGAAACACCCAAAGAAAAGGTAATAATTTCACCACTACTTTCAAAGT
Organism: Viscum album; assembly: GCA_963277665.1. Lineage (NCBI taxonomy): Eukaryota > Viridiplantae > Streptophyta > Magnoliopsida > Santalales > Viscaceae > Viscum > Viscum album. Next base: position 1,481,474,191 of record OY728136.1, read on the forward strand.
TCTCTTCTTCTTCCACTTCCTCTTTCTTTGTTGTTCCCATACCAAAATAATAACTAAAGTACCTTATTCATACCATGATGTTATTATAAATATGTTACAACCATATTCATTATTCTATCCATCCTATTAATGACAAAGTCACCATACGTGCGTACGTATGACTTACCGTCTCCACATCGTGGTGCAGTTTGTTATTCAAACACTTCATAATTTGGACGGGTATAATAACGAGTAGAAATTATGTAAATAATAAATATAACATTTTAATGATTATATATATATGATATACCATCCAATTACATACAATTTCACCATCAATAGAATGATATTGTCACTTGTGCGTATGTACGGATTACCGTCTCCACAAATGCGATGAGATTCATTTCCCATCGTAATAATTCAAGAATAAATTTCATTTTATGATTAAAAAAATAATTTTTAAGAACTTAATATCATTATGGATATGAATCAAATACATCTTATCCATAACAAACATGACTTACGTAACAAAACATATAAAGGAAAACGAATCAGTTAACACTCGAAACGATGATACTATTGAAATAATATTAACAAAGCAATATTAGAAGATAATATATGATATCATATTTATGTATGTGGATATTGTATAATTTAATAACAATTATTTAACTATTATATAGGATTTTAACGTACCCTCGACCAAGGAAGAGTATAAGGTAAGGGTTAATTCTACAATCTCTTCATTATCTGAGGTTTTTTATACGTGAGTATCTACTGGGACCTCTTTATTATCCACATATGTGTTTCTTAAAAATGCATTTCAAAATATTTTTACTATTTACTATAATATGGGTTAAAGTCATTTATACCCTTGTTTTAATTTTTATAAAATGTTTATAAAGGAATCTTTCCGTCATTTTCTAAACAAGGCCCTTTACGACCTTTTTGACAAAATTAAGGAAAAATATTTTTTTAACTTATACGGCGAGTGCGGCTATTTTCCACCATTATAACACCTTCAAAGCTTCCCTTAAAATCTTATAAGAATATTTTAAAAATAAATGTTTTCTTTTATAATTATGTGACTTTTAAATGATTTCAAAATAGAAAGAGATATTTTCTCTAAAATAGTTTTGATTTCATCTATGTCAACATCCTTTGATGGATTTTACACTTATTTGAAGTTGATTTATTATGATACAAATCTTCTATATTGTATTGAAGGTTTTGTGATATGTTTGACTAAAGATGTTTTATTTTTATACCATTCATAGTTTATGGATAAAGTACTGACATTTTGTATGTTAGTTTTAATATGAATGTTTATGTTATGTTTCAACCTTTTCATATGAGGAATACATTGGACTTAGTAAGTGACGGGTGGAGCTTGCTATAGCTCCTCAATGCATTGGCAGGTCTCATGAGACAAACGAGTGTCTTGGAACAAGGCCTTGACAGAATATTATTTGTAGTCTTGGCACGAGGCCTTGACTATGTGGTTATGAAGATTGGAATTATGCATTCCATCATTATGAAATTGGATATTAATATTACATGTGATTATTCAACTAGTAGAATAGCCATGTGAATAAGTAAATGGAATTATGTGATTTATCTTTGCCATATTATTCTGAAGTTTAAGTTTAAAAGGCTTGTGTTTTAGTCTTATAAATTTTCTTAAAAGTTTATGCTTATTTATGAAAGTTTCTGCTATATTGTAATCCTTACTGAGCACCTGAGCTCACCCATTTATATGTTTTATTTTTCCCAGGATGTGAAGAAGTATATTATGACTGACTTGTAGGGATAGTCTAAGGGATATGAATGTGTTCAGGGAGATAATGTTGTTGTTGTTTTTCATTTTATAATGTAATGTAAAAATTATGTATGTATCCAGTACTTCCAAGGCTACTAAATTGATCGGTCTTTCGGGATTTGATACCTTGTGATCATGCCAATGTTATGTAATAATGCACTAACTCTGGGTAACTAGGGTTGGAGCGTTACATGCCAAATATTTCCACCCCCATCAATGACTTAACACAAGCTTCTAGAATTCATTTGGAACTACCCTCATCCCAATGCCACTACTTGTCTCAATCATCCATCATAATCACGACCCATCTTGCCTCCCTAAGAGACCCGATGTGCACCTCTCAGGTTCCTTATCGACATCCCAGTGCCGCTACATCAATTCCACATTCTACTCACCACATCCAGGACTGATTTATCACTACCCACCTTAGGAGTGTTGTTAACAGCTCTCCATGAGGGATTATAACCACCACATATCATACTTGATCATAAACCAAACCCCAAAATATAGACTTGGTTTTCTAGATTTTTCTGAAACTAGATAACAAACATCACCTAAGGCCCATTCCCAGCCACTGCGAATGACACCCACTGCATTCTTCAACATCTGGTCTATCCCGAGGACCTCACCTGAAACCATCAATGGTGCACATCCCATTATCCAGTTCCACATATACTGATCCTATTAGCGTAAACTCCATGTTGTCCCTTAACCAACTAAAAAAACTTCAAGTCTCTTGGAGTAAATCTAGAGCTTCTCAACATACCTGGGACAATGTCAAGATGTTGGGCATGATCATCTCTAGCTAAGGTTCGCTAAGAAGTTGTCGAAGAATACCACTTACAACTTATCCATTACTGATGTCAACTCCCACTATGGGACACTATGGACTTCCTAGATCTTGGACTTCCTTTCCGCACACATCTCATCACATCCCAAACAACACCTAACCATCACCACTCAGGGGTAGTTTCTGACCAAGACTTTCCACCACTCCAGGACCATCCTCCTAGATACTGTGAACCAACATTCCTCTGCCACTACTACCACCAAGCCACTTGAGCTCTTCCAGAATGAACTTGACGAGCATCAACCATCACAATGATGGACCACACCAATCAAACCAATGGTCTATCACATATCCATGCTTCCCAAATTGGTTCTACAAAAACAAAGGATGCTCATCTCGATCGAAATCGTACCATACCAATGCATACCCACATCTGGACATCATTAGGGACTTCAAGTTATCACTTTCTTATGACCACACTTAACTAACTTTTGTCCCCAGAAGTCACCATCAGCTGAGCATAGCCCAAATCTTGCTCACTTACCAAAACCATGCCTCTTGGTCAGTCAGCCTCCTCGACCCCAAGACATTCGAAAAAATTCACCCAATAACCAAACCATTCATACAACAAGCTCATCCATGCGGCAACCCTCACCTCTATGTCACCTTCAGAACAGAAGCATCTAACCGTAATTCAATCACCATTTTCTCTCAAAATGAGAACAACATCGAGGCATCCATTGATCGTCATCCAAATAGATAGGTCATTAATTCTTATGATACAACCCTTCGAAACAAGCCTTATAACCCACTACCATCACTCAGGCGCCCCTCTAAAGAACTACGATACAACCATACCATTCACCAAAGCTGGATGGTACTCATTATTCCTTGATTCCACCTATGAAGCATCTCCCATGCTTTATATTCCAAGGAACCTGCATCGCTGGGCTATCCACCCACGTTGTTACCCTGGATTTTACCGAAACTGTCAACACATAACCACAACTCAAGTCGCATCACCTACTATCAATCCTCCCACTAACCCTTCAATCTAAAATTTCACTAGATAACATCTTCCATGTCCCACTGTCAAATTCCAAACATCCACCTGTATGACACACACCCAAAAGTACTAGCAATCCCATCCGACCTCTCTCATAGGTCATCTTGGAGGTCAAATGATATTAGCTTCCCAACTGAAGTCACAACAAGAAAAATCCACTGTTCTTCTCTCCAACCATAGACATCTAGATACGAACAAAACAATGCTCTCGAATGGAACTCTCACCCCTGTTCTGATACACACTGTGGCTAGCGCACCAACAACCATTTACTCTAGGTTTCGTATCAGAGGAAATCATAGAAATACATCTATACTACAATCTAAACACCCTCCCTATGATTCAAAACAAAACTTGAAAGGTCCCTACTCACAAGTTCACCAAAAACCAAGAACCATAATTAAGGTTCATCCTACACTCTATGTGGTCACGACCCATGAGAGTTTCCACACTCACATTGCCAAATAATGCCTCATAACCCAAAGGCCACAACCTACCGAGGGTGCCATAAGCACAAATCCTATTCTATATAGTAACCAACAAGGCCTCACAACTAATATCCAAGGTCTCAAACTAGGGAACTCTCACTACCCAAACCACCCATACAAAGGGTCAAATTTATAACACAAGGAATACCCTTTACCTAGTTCACACCAAAGTTCCACCATTACACAACTTTCATAATTAAATTGACCATTTTTGAACTCAGAGATTCACATTTTAAACTCCCTTTTCCACAACTTGTTACAATCATAAATTTAACACATTTACACCTTTCATAAGTAAAAATTCATTAATAAATTTACCATCACTATGCAAATCCTTCTCACTTAGACACCGTTAAATCTTTACAATTTATCACCACCTAAAATTTTAACCTGGACATACCACTTCTTTATAAACACTATTCCTTAATATTTATTTATATTAATTTCATTTACCCACTTTAATTACTATTACTAGACACCATTTTATTTAAATTTTCAAGGAAATAAAATTCATTCTACTCTCTATTCCTGACACACCTATACCATGTCTGCCTATCATGATGCATGTCACTTATATACATAGTTGCCTAGAATGATGTATGCATTTTCAACCTCATTCCATTCCATCCATGATAAAAATATCATAAAACTATCACATCACACCATATATACATCACCCAATGGTGAAATATCATTAAATGTAACAACACATAATAAAAACAACAATTCCCAACCACGGGACTTGGGTTTCCACCTATACTTGGGTAAGATACTCCTAAGCATGAGCTCATTACCAAGGCCCGACACTGTACTAATATCATGTATAACATACCCAAATAGTAATAAATATAAAATAACTCCTCTGATACCACTTTGTAACATCCTCGACCCGAGGGCCACTAAATCGGTGCCCCCAGCCGAGTCGTCACATGACCTCAAGTGCGCCTCCCGTACACCAGAGGTTTCCAACTAGAAGCGAGGGTAAAATAGGTCATGTGGGGAGACTATACCCTCCTTACCAAAGTAAGACAAAATATAACACAATATAAATAGTAGAAACAATAGTAAACAACCAATAACATGCATATTCAAACATCTCCCAACTAGGTACAATCCACAAGAAATAGTAAATATGTCATGTCATGCTACAATACCAAGTGAAAAACCCCAAAATTAGGGAAAACAATGAAATACCCAAAATAGTCTTAACTCCAAGTCCGAAACCTCATCCATGTACGTTCCATTTCCAAATAAACTCCCTAGCATATGACCCTTTCCATTTTCCTGACATGCAAGTATGAAATCTGCTCGGGTTCCCAAGGGAGGCCCGAGAAGGGTGTGAGTACAACTTAGTAGGCCACCACCAACAGTGTTTACAAAATATCCAGTCTGATAGACAGTGAATACAAGTATAAATGAATGAAAAGTAAGGGAAAGACAATTAAGGGGACACTAGTTATCAATATCTACTTAATTATTACTAACCAAGGTGAAAATTCATTATGTCTCTTTTATTGCTAGTTCATCATTAATCACAAAGTTCATAAGTTAGTAATTCACATCCTTCACACAAGGTTCATGGAATATATCATTTTTAATAAGTGAACAAGTTAAGTCCCTATGTCACCAGGGATGAGCATATCAAGTGATCACCATACTTACCTTGGAGCCTCAATCCAAGTATTTTCATTGAATACAACCATTGGGGGAATAAAGCATCAGTCTGAATCCCTAACCCATGCATTCCTGGGTACGTTAGAGCTTCCGTCCAACCCTCCCCATGGGAGGAGATTCAGCCCTTTATCCCACCACCAAGCCATGTGCAAATTCTTATCCATCCATGCACCACACACAAACCATATCAAAACCTAACAAAACCAATACATACAATAATCATAATCCATAACAATCAACATGGTAAATCATATTGTTACATAACCCATTAACACATTTCCATTTACAATTCATAGCCATATAGCCAAATCCCCATTCTCATGCCTTAGACCATTATGTATATTCAACAACTCCCATACATTATCCATTTAACCCATTTATCATTTCTCAAGAATTTTTCCGCTTATGAATTTCAAGTACAATTCTTATATCACATAAAAAAACCACTTTATTACATTCAAACTATTAGGTATACCCCATAATTCCCATGTACTAACCCATTCAATATATCCATAAATTTTCTTATGCAACCCATTTACATGATCTTCAATTCATAATCCATTTCTAATTTATCATGCACATCATTTCATATATACTAATTCTTTTGAGCATCTCAATATAATTCATAACCCCTTTGAGACAATCTCATTTAACTCAATTAACTCATTAATGAGCCCTGCCAAACAACCCCTTAAGACATCATCAACCTAGGTACAAAAATAAATATTCTATATTCAACTCAACTAACCATGTTATCATGTTCCACAGGGGATCCATGTTATTACGTGTCAACTCCACCCTTGACTTTGTCAGTTCCTAGGTTTTGGAATGTCTTTGCGCCCCATGGGTGGACCTGAAACATTATATTCTTCCTTAATGCATCCCATGGGGACCATGAGGGGTCCAACTCGTCATTTAGACACCCAAATCACCAAATCTCATCAAAAGAGAAAAATCACTATAAGGGGTAACCAAGAAATAAACCCAAACATGCACGAATCTCAAACGAAACTATGGGATATAACTTGTCGACCACCTACCTAGAATCCATTGATGAACACTCCCTAAATTGAAGCCTTAGATCCTAATTACACCAAACCTTAAATCCTAAACCCATATCTCACTGAAAAAGAGGGTTTTATAGCTTAAAAAGGATATGCGAGAAAGATGCAAACCCTAATCGAGAAGAGGAAGCAAGGATGAGATTAGACTTACTCGGGGCTTAGATCCACCGCCAACATTGCTCCAAACATCCTAGGATTGAAGGAGAATCACCTATTGAAAGCTTGGGTCATCCAAGTTCATCCCTAGGGTTTTAAGTAGAAGAGATGAGGAAAATCCTGAGTTGGGGATAAAAATCCTAGGGTGGCATTTTTATAAATTTTCCATCTTTACTGGGATGCACAGTTTACCTACACAGTTTTCCAAACTGTGCACAAACCATGCGTGATCCACTATCCCAAAATCACTCCTTCACACAGTTTGCTGGGATTTCTGCATGGTTAGCTTAACCATGTAGTAACCGTGCACAAGCCTCTATCTAAGGCTACATGGTTACCTGGGATGCTTCACACAATTTTCACTAACCATGCGCAAGCCACACAACATGCCAAAAAAACTCTTTTTCCTCCTCTTTCATTCCATGAACCTCAAAAACACTCCGATCCTTCTCATGAACTTTGGGAAACACTTATCTGAACAAAATAAAGGACTTAAACCAAAACATAAAGAAAAACATACCTTAAGAAAAATCCAGGATCCTATAGGTAATAAGGATATATTTAATTAAAATAAATTATTTATATGATGTAATGATGATTCTAGAAAGGTTAATTTACATTTCTTTCACTATTCCCATCAAAAAGTGAAAACAACGTTCATGCGTATGTATGACCTACCGTCTCCATGAAGGGTGTAATTAATTTTTCTATCTATACCTTTTATGAATGATTATAAATATGTATATAATGAATGTATATAATATTTATATCATGATTAAAATTATGTATATTATTTATCTATGATCAAATTAAAAGGTCTAGAAATACCAAACCAAAATTCTCATGAAAAATAAAACAATTAACACCCAAAAATGACAATTTTAATAAGAAACTATTAATAAATGGGTATTGAAATGTTATAAGTGGATCAGATTTGATATTAAAAGTATGTAAATGAATCTGGTATAGAATTATAATAAATTTAAATTTATTGTACAAGATTCTAGAGCACTTTTGAATCAAGTGAAACTCGAGGTAAGAGTTTATTGTCTCAAATTATTTTCTTTGGGATATATGTTATATCATGCACCTATCTTTTTTTTCTAAGATGCATATAATTCCCTTTGAAATGTTTATCATTATTATCCTTATGTTCATTATATTTAAAGTTTTATTTGAATTTATTCTTTCATGGGTCTTATGATTCAAATGTTACCAAAGTGGTAAGGGTTTTATGCTATAATCTAATTATTTATCGATATTGTTTATGATTAAGTTTTCAATAATGAAATATGATGATTTACCTCTCAAGAAACTCATGAATTTTATTACACTCTAGTTATTTCCTTATAATACATGTTTTCCTTTCATTCTCCCCACTTTAAGTACTCAAGAGACCAAAAGAACATTTTTAAAGAAAACCAACTTTATTTCACTCTTCAGTTGAATAAACCCTTTTCTTCCATATTCATTTTTCTAATTTTTTTTCAAGAATTTTTTTAATATTATAATATAATTGTTTAAAGTAATTTTTACCCATGTTTTAATTTTTAAAAAATTGTTTAAATGAAATCTTATTTTGATTTTCCAAATGAGGTACTTTTTGATTTTTTTATAAAAGTATGAAATAGATTTTCTCTTTTAACTTATATGGCATGAACATAATTTCCCACCGTCGTGACTAATCAAATATTTGAATCTTAATTTATTAATTTTCAATGTTATTTTCAAATAAAATTTTCTCCTTAATATTTTGAAATTTTTTATATTTAAAATAAGTAATTTCAAAGATAAAATATTATTTTCCTCAGGAAATGTTTGAACTGGTTTTTAAAGACATTTTTAATATAAGATGACATCCTTTGAGGTTAATTAAGTTTATTAGGGATACAATCTAATGATAACATCCTTATTATTTCTATATATGGTTTATGATTATGGTGAAAATATGTTTATGAAACCTGTAACTTTTCCATGGGTTATGCTATGATGAAATGATGAAATGTTTATGAAACTCATTTATTTTCCATGGGTTATACTATGATGAAATATTAACGAAACCCATTTTTTTTCATGGGTTATGATATAATGAATATTTTATGATCTTGTGGCACACATATGTATGATTTTCATTATGTTATGGGTGGGTCTAAAATTGTATATCCCTCCAATTCATTGGGTAAAGATTGATATCTCATGAGATAAACAGGACTGAAATGAGGAGTGAGCCCAGTTCAGTAAGGGTATTTGTTTACTATGATAGTCTTGGGAGTGAACCTTGACTATTGTGATGGTTTAGGGAGTGAAACCAATCCACTATGATAGTTTAGTAAGTGAGCCTTGACTACTATGGAATTGATTTTATATTCTTATGTGTATGCCAAAATTCTATGTCTTATGCCAATGTTGTCTCTCATGAATCATGTTATTTGATTCTTATATGATTCATGTCTTATAAACTACTAATATTTATTCCATGACTAAATTTTATGATATATAATATACATGGTATGATTTTCAAATGTTATGTTCATGTTATTCTCAAGTGATCACTGATATCTCCCTTTTTACCCTTACCGAGCATCTGAGATAACCCTTCCTTATGTTTCCTTTTCCATAGGTTATGAAGAAAGGTAATAAGTAAGATATGTTTAAGAAGGGTTCTAGTTATGAAGATATTAGTGGGAGAAGATATAATACACTTATTTACCAGTTGTTTATGTATCCAAGTTTCCAAAGATACTAGACCTATACAATTCTGGCATGGATCGTTATGTTATGTATTTAATATTCATATAAAAGGGTGTAATATATATGTATGAAAAGTATGAGTTATTATAGTTGGTATCCGAGGAAGGTTTAGTCACCTTTGGAAATGAGGATGAGAAAAATTTAGTGAAAACCCCAGGGATAAGTCTAAGTATAGGATAACATCCCAATGTTTTTATAATCATCATGAATGACCTAGGTAAAACCTAAGGTATCATAAATTGAAAACAAGGTATCATGATTTAAACATCCTATAAATGATTTTCTTGATTATATGGCTTTTCACTATGATTATTGTTTCTCACACTATACTTTTTGGATTAAGTAGATAGATGGAACCCAAAGGAATCATGTCAATGCTTAATGTGATAGATAATTCAATGATTGTTATGAAACCCCACATTTTTTACACATAAAACTTTCATTACATGGAATAATACTTAATAACACAAATAACCTTTTAAGGTTTATTTTATTTTAAATTATAAATGTAATAAATGAATAACATGATAAATATTCTAATCCACTTGAAATGATTCTTCATATGTTCATTCTAAGTTACTTTTACTGCTTCTCATATCCTAGGTATGAACATCAAAATAAAGAGGTGAGAATAAAACATAGTAAGGGGATAAACAAGGGAGATATTAAAGTCGCTTCGGCAGTGGAGTAGTTGTGAGGGAGAAGGGTTATAGAAACTATGTTTCTTTATAGGTATGGGGTTCGAATCCTAGTAGCCTACTCTTAGAGAAATTTCCACCTCCCCTGGTCTGATCACCTTGCCAAGTTACTTGATGCTGCATTGGGTGGGAAGAAGGGCGCATCCCACCTAACTAATGGATTCTTGTGTCAAATCATCACTGATCAGGCTGTCACCCCATGGGATGATCTTCCGTCTCTGTTGGAAATGAATCCTTACCAGATGGGTCTCTCTTTAAAGTGATCCCTTCATTAAGAGGGGGGGTTCCTAAGATGGAGGGTTCTAAAAGGCCACTCCTGGGGATTTCCTTTTAGAAGAAAAGAATAAGGGATATATTAATCATATGACCATAAGGAAAGGTACTGTAAAACATGTCATCTATAGAGATTAATTAATTACCAAATGAATTAAAGATCTTCCAAGGTGAACCCTTAATATGTATTAATTCATGTGAGCCACATTAATCATAATAAATAATCTCATCAATAATCTATGGAGAATAAAAATTTAATTTTATATAATATCATTGCATACATATGTGCTTAAAGACTTGAACATTACACCATTTTTATCCCATGGAAATGGAATATAGGTTTTGTACCTATAAATCCCCAAATAAATAAATTATATTCAAATATATGTGAATAAAAATGTATAAGGAAATGGTTTAGGTATTCACAATATAATATTTTTTCATGTGAAAGATAGAAATTCAAGAAATGAATTTGGAAACATGAGGGTATAAAAATGTGGATTAAGGAAATGGAATAATGGGAGGGGATGAAGGTATCCCATTGATAAAAAACTATTTTTTGCAGTAATGGGATAATGAAAGGGGAATTAAAATATTTTAATCCAACATTTAGAACAAATTCTACAAAAGAGGTACTTGAATGGAAAAGAGGTAGCGGATAATTCCCTTACCTTAAAGATTTGCTTCTTAAAACTTGAGGATGACACATTAAGAACTTGAGAAAAGCTTAGAGGGACTATTAGAGAGATGAAATGACTACAATTTCACAACTAATGGATTTGGATCAAATATTAATGTGGCATGAGTTAGTATTTATAGTAAAAGAGGAATAATTGTTTAATAATTTTAAAATTTAGCTCTTAGAATTCTAGGTTGCGTAAATTGTAAAACCATTCTCTTTCCCATGGTTTTTAATCATGGTTTTTAACATTTGAGTCGTATTTTATATCATTTTAATCTATCAAAACCAAAATACATATTTTAATATTACTTTGGACATAGAAAAGTTATTTTCCCACAAAATAGTGTCTTAAAATCACAATTTCCTTTTTAGAATTTGGAAAGTTATTTATAGGTTTGGAAATTGATTTAAATCCGTTAAAATACATAATATTAATAAAATAAAATATTTCATGGATTCTATTTAATTAATTATTACAACATTATTACATATATATGAAGTCATAAAACATACTGAAAACACATGTAATGACCCACTTATTCTCAAGATTCCAAAGGTTGGCAATAAATGATGAAGAGTTTCAAATGTAAGTGGGGGAAGATTTACCCTTTAAGAACTAAAACCATTAACCCATAAAACCATAACAAAAAACTCACTATATGATTCATGAATAAATGAAAGACAACTCAACCACTTTATTTATATCAAAACCACACCAAGGTGCACTACAACAGAAGACAAAACACCTATCAAAGTCAACAAGGGAAGACAACCAAAGAAAAATCCAAGATGAAAAAAAGAATCCATGATCCATAAGCTCCATGCTATGAAAAAACCAAACAGCCCAAGTATCATGAGTTGGTTCTAAAGATGTGTGATACTTTACCTTTTCCCATTTTTCGGAAGATAACATCTGCAAAAGCACCATAGTACCAAATAATGGCGAAGAACGATGACATACCTCAAGAATCCATCTTTGAATCACCAAGGGAAGCCTTTATATTGACTTTATATCTATGAGAGAACCTTATTTGGCCTTAGGAAAAGCCAAATCCCGAGTTAGAGTTAGTTTGGGGAAAAAACGAGTGGATTAAAGGCAATGACGACCTAGATCCACTTTTTAAGGAGGTGGGTTTTAACCCGCACACAGTTTAGTCGCATGGTTAGACAAACCACGTGATAATTGTGTATTAGATACTTCCTCAAGAACAACCTCGCATAACCTCCTCACTTGATCTCCCTAACAGTGCGCTAACTGTGCTGGAGCTACTGCCTCAAAGTTGCTACCATGCACAGTTTCTTCTAGGATTTCCGCATGGTTTGGAGAACTCGTGTGTAGCCCGTGCACCTATACATTAGCCCCCAAAAACTTATTTAAATTTCACCAAACTCTCCCAAACTTTACACATACAATTTATATACATAAAAACATAATGAAATGGTTATATACCATAAACCATGGGTACTACAATACAAAACCGTATTTTTACTATTTACTGAAAAATAAAGTATTTTAGAAAATTATAAAAAATTCACCCTAACCTAATTTCAGCATGTTGATTTAAAATATAAAGTTTAATTATCAATTTATTTTCTAAATATGATAATTTTATCTTTTAAATAAAAAAACCTTATTTATTGAAGAATAACAATTTTTATGACATAGTCAAATTTCTCACACATATAAAAATTTCTTAGGCCATTGTAAAATTTTATTATCATTAATATTTAAATAAATAGTGTTTAAAAAAAGGCTATTTTAGGAAAATAAACTTTATATAGAATACTAGATTTTATTATAAAATTGTAAATATTTTCTAAACATACAATTTTATTTTTATTCAAAAATATAATTATCTAATTCATCTTATTTTTATGAATATTTTATTAAAAAAAATAATACTAAAAAAAAGATTGAAAAAAACTATTTCATTTATAAAAATGAAATTACACCTTTATGGTACTAATTTCTAGACAAATAACCCCTTATCACACCAGCATACACCCTTAGGGTAAGGTGTGCGATGGTGGTAGTTTCATTGGGTGGCTCAACTAACATTGACCTAGTGTTGATATCCACTAACTTGAACTTCTCTTGAAGTCAATTTCATTAGAGCCTCACTTGTTAAAGCTCTATTTGGGATTGGTCAAGGGTGAACTCTAGTGACACTACCTCCCTCCCAAGTTCTGATAAATGGGATTAAAAAGGTATGGCTCTACTAGTTGCAGCCATCATTTATCCTTTCTCAATCAACTATCATTTTTCATTACCTTTTATAAACACTAAATATAATGATAAAATAATTTCCAATGATTATAGTTCCTAATGGTTATATTGACCAAAAATCAAATTATTATTATAATGGCCATATTACCTCATATAAATAGATTTTCATTTCTTAATACATTATTCACTATAATTCCTCTCAAGGTTCTATATCTTTTCCTTTTCTAAAATGTTGATTGGTTTACTATTATTCTATTTTTTCTATAGTTTTGTTTATGGGGGAAATGATACTAGTAGATTAGAAAGATCTAATTTTCCCATTCTACTTTTCTTATTTTATATTTTTTGTCCCATTATAACATTTTCCATTTTCATGGGTTTAGTTAACAATTAATGTATCATTCTTCATTAATGAAATAAAATGTTGACTATTTACTATGTGTTGTATATGTATAATGATATATAATATAATACATAATTTTTTAGGAAAAAAAAGTCACTAATGAAGTCTGATTTGCTACATTCTCCCCCCTTAAGAAATTTCATCCCAGAAATTTAAACTCACATTATCAGTTGAAAATAGACGAGGGAACTTTTGATTCATTATTTCATCTGATTCCCACATTGCCTCATAATATTTATGGCTCAACTACAATACTTTGATAAGATGAGTTGTCTTGTTGCATATATGTATGAACTCAGGTTTGGCCTTTCCAAAATTTAGAATATTTATATATATAATTCCAAAGCTAGGTGCTGTGATGATGTGAGATTTTGTGACATGGTGTACCTGAAATAAATTTTATAAAAATATTAAGTATTTTTATACTATACACATGGAAAAAATAGGTTATATCTCAAACGGTGGCTCAGATTAGAAATACGAGTACATAGTTACGTCCAGAGCATGCCATTTACCCTAGGAGGGGGATAAGTTTTGTGGGCGCATAATTTCTGTGGAAAACAATATTAAGGTAATTTTTGTAAATAAAATAAAATAATTTATTTTGGATGTTGGATCGAATAACTTCTGAACAAAGTCTCGGATCAAATTTATGAGCCCATGTTTGGGTTCATAATATCACGTTTACCCTAGCCACAACATAAATTTGTCCGTGCTGGGTGTTTTGGATAGAGGTGTGTTGATAGGGAGTTAAATGGGGGAAATGATTTTTTTAAAAAAAATCCCTTCTACTCCCCCATCCCTTGAAACGTGCGTAGGAGGAACTCCTCCTCCATCCTTCTTCACCGAAAAACAACCGAAGGAAAAATCGAGTGAATGAGGTTCCATCAGACTTTGATCTTAATGATGATCATTTTCGGATTGTGCTGCAGCAGCTTCAGAGCGCAGGTCTGACCCCGAAGCTTCGACGTTTCACCCTGAGGTAGGTAGATTTGTGTTTTAATATTGATCCCCTTGTTTATGCATCATTTTCTTTGATTCTTCATCAAGGCTATGTAGACCAGGTCCTGAGGCTTTCAAAACATGTCTTGGATTCATTTTTGGACCACCAGAGTATTCCTGATGGTCTGTGGAAGGTGGTGGCACGCGGTTTCGACGAGTGCAGGTTCGAGAAGGTGTGGCGGCGCAACGGAGGTCATGGGTGGCGTGGAGGCCGTTGGGGTGGCGTGGTGGAGGCTTATCAGCCAGGAAAGTGGCATGGTGGGTTGGAGAAACAACTCCATGGGCTGGAAGCTGCAAACTGAACCAGCTGGTTCGGGTCTATCTAGGTGGTTTGGGTCGGTTCAGGTCGGTTTTTTTATTAAAAACCCTGTAACTTGCAAACCAGGGGTCCGATTTTCATTCCGTCTATGACAAAATGACCCCTTCTTTAAGGTGGGATTGTGAGGTTTCTTTGAGTACATTTTTTTGTGTGATCAAGACTTGGTGGCATGAAATTCACATTAATAATAATAATAATATAATTATTATTATTTGGAGCTTCTTGGATTGGACGTATCTCCTGCGTTTGATTTCCATTTGACGTGATTTCAGTGATGTTTAAACCTTGAAATTAATGTGTACATTTCAAAAGCTGATTTTGGGTGTTTAAAATGAGATTAGGGTGTGGGTCCCATGAGGTCCGGTCTGGGTGTTTGTGGTGAAATGTGACTTTTTTCACCAGGCGTCCATTTTGAATAAATGGGGAGTTATTCTCGTGTATTTTTTCATGAGGATCACATCAGCGCTTCATTTGATGTGTTCTAGGATCAAGGCATGGCCCCAACAATGACCTATTCGGGCTTGTTGTGTAGAAAAGTTACCTTTTACCTTGTTATCTGTTTTACGCAAGTAAGTAGCTTATCTGCGTGTTTTTGCATGTAGAACATGATGGCTGCCTCCATTATGGATTTTGGGATACGAGGTGTCTTGAATCGAGCAAGATTCTTAAGGAGTGATGTTGGGATGATTTTTGTGATCGGTGGTTTATGAAGAGAGACGTTGGGTCAGGTACTCCCCTATGGCCATGGTACAAGTTTCCCCAACCTCTTTATTTAGGGACTCCCCCTGATGTGGTCATGGGTTCGATACATTTGGGTAGTTTTCCTCTGAGGTTGCCACTCCTTTGATAGACCAGGGTGTGGGTTCCCCATGATGTTTGTGCAGTTGGACTTCTTCCTTATTGTGACAGGGTGTAATCTATCCAATCTCATTGGATGTTATATTTGGTACTCCCCTTCCATACTAGGGTGTGGGTCCTCTAGCCTTAGAGTGGAGTTCCCCTATCGTGGGCACAAAACCACATTTTACAGACTAATTCTCCTCAACTGTGTAAGGGTGTGAGTTCACATTTCTTAGGGTGGTACTCCCCTGTTGCACCGGGACACAAGTTCACACCTACAGAGTAGTGATACCCTATATTTGAGTTGTAGTGGGAAGCGGACCCCTCTACTTATTATGCGTGAATTATTGGTTAGGAGTTAGTACTCCCACGATAGACCGAGGTGTGGGACCCCCTCTAAACAAGAGCAATGGAGGTTTTTAGGGTTGGTTTAGGAGCTAGTACTCCCTTGAATATGGGGAAATAGTGAGGTGTGGGACTCTCCACAGTTCTTCTAACCTTTCACTGGGTGCAGGTCAGTGTTGGTGTGATATCTTGTGTTGGGTGCTAGAGTTGGGCTTAGTGCATTGTTACCGGTAGAGCCTTGAGAAGAAACCTGTTATTGGTGATGAGTTCGGAACCTCATGAGGATTGGTGCATAAGATAAGTCTCTATGGTTTTCTTTCTAGGTTTTCCTTATAGTTTTGTCACTTCTTCATTGACACACATGATGGTTTGAGCTGACTAGTTGTGTTTAGATGAGGATGGTCTCAAGATGGAGTTTCTCTCTTGTTTGGGTTCCCTATGGATGGGATAAGATGACTAATGCCTTTTGGTTGCTTCTTTACTTTTTGGGTTTTTGGGGCATCTACTGAGTATCTTTATACTCACCCCTACATAGGATTTTCCCGCACATGTATTGTGACTTATGGAGACCACATACCTTTTGATGGAGTCTTAGGAGGAACCAGAGTAGGTAGAGCCTAGAGAGCTAGACTGACCGGGGTGTTGACCGGAGTTTGGATGAGGATCTTTCTGGTGGGTTCATTTGACAACGATCCCCTTCTTCTGAGCAGTTCATATGCTTTTACAGTTTTATTTTGTGGGACCTATATGTACCCTTTTTGTACTATTGGTTCACTCTGGTTGTGGGATAGATGTATGCATGCATTTATTGTTAGTTTTTATACATATATTCACTTTTTCATGGAGGTGTATGTGGGTGCGTGTGTACAGGTATGATAGGATAAGGCCTACCATGTGTGTGATAGCCTACTCAGTGCTAGTTGCCAGCCCTTGGCCTATTAGAGGTGGGCTTGGGGAGTCATAGCTCAAGCCCCATTAGGCCGATTCATGATAATAAAACTTTATCTTTATGGTATAATATATTAACTAGATTCTCCTAATAAGAGAGTTAATTCTCCAGTTTCACTACCTATAGATTTAGTACATATGAGGAATCGAGTATGTACTTACTCAAGTTAGATACATTGAACCCATCATGAAATTGAGCCATTTTGGTGGAAGTTTTAGCCAATATATCGCTGCTCTAATGCGATCAAGGATCTAAATAAGGACCATATACCTAGGGCTAAGATTTCCTTTCTTTCCAAACTACATAAATATCTTCCATGGTGATATTCTAAGGAAGCCTTTATCTCCAACATCAAACTCCAAGTCCCTTTAATGATTATCAGTATATATCTTCTACAAACTCTAAGTAGATTTTATATATTGTTGGATGGATTAAACCTTTTTTGTCATCTCTTGCACAAGATCGGTCCTAAGTAGATTTTGTTAAAAAACTCTATCCCAAAAAGTATGAGTTCTATATTGATTCCCATATAGATCTTCATATAGATCCATTTGAATACTTGAGTGGAAGTTATTTTTTTATGAGAATTCAACTAATAGTATATGTTGATATCATCCAAC
This sequence comes from Viscum album, assembly GCA_963277665.1. NCBI lineage: Eukaryota > Viridiplantae > Streptophyta > Magnoliopsida > Santalales > Viscaceae > Viscum > Viscum album. The sequence goes on from OY728136.1 coordinate 1,481,492,334, forward strand.
TTTAAATTTTATTGAGCAACCCTTATCATGTCTTCATGTGTTTTAATGGTCCTTTTAGATTGGCCATCTATTTGGGGGTGATGTGACATACTAAAATTCAACTCATTATTTAGAGCATGTTGAAGACTTCTCTAGAATTTAGAAGTAAACCTTGGATCATGATCAGAAATGATTGAAAGTGTTACCCCATGTAGCCTCACCACTTCTTTCAGGTATATCTTGGAAATTTGGTCATGATAGAAATCTTCCTAAATAACGATGAAGTTGGCAGTCTCGGTGAGGTAATCCACCAAAACCCATATCACATTGTTTCTTTTGGATGTCTTCAAGAGACTAGTGAAAAATTACATAGAGATGTGCTCACATTTCTATTTGGGTATGATAAATGGTTACATAATCCCCTTAGACTTATTTTAATCTTCTTTAACTTCATGACATACCAAACACTTTGAGGTATACTCAGTGATCTCCTTCTTTATATTGTACCACTAGAAGTTCTCTAAAAGATCAAAATGTATCTTGGTACTTCCAGGATGGATGTAGAAGGATGATATATGTGCATTATCCAACAACTCTTTCTTTATCTTAGGTGATGAAGGCACACAAAGTCTAGTTCCAAACCAAATGACACCATATTTATTGATGCGGAATTCATGAAGCTCCCCATACTTTATTGTTTTCACCTTCTTTTGAAGCTTTAGATCACCCCTTTGTGCCTCCTTAATCATCTCTTATATAGATGGTTGGGAAATCATCTGGGAAAGGTAGGATGTATTCCCTACCATTATGATTTATAGATCCATCCTTTTCATATCCAAGAAGATAGGATCTCTCTAAATCCTCATCATGGATAGAGTAGATTTTTATTTTCTACTATGATAATCATCTACCTTATTCTACCTTATAGGATGGTAGTGAATGAAGTAATCGTAGTCCTTGATTAGCTCTAACCATATTCATCGGTGGATGTTGATCTTCTTTTGTGTGAATATATATTTAACACTTTGCAAGTTTGTGTATATATCAAACTTTCCCCATAAAGATAGTGTCTCCATATCTCCAGATAAAAGATGACTACAACTAACTCCATGTCATGAGTATGATAGTTCTATTCATGTGGCTTCAACTATCGTGATGTATAATAAATTAGTTTTTCATTTTTCACATATCCAAGTCCTTTTAAGGATTCATCACTATAAATGATAAATACTTCCCTATTAGAGGATAAAGTTAGAATAGGTTCACTAACCAACCTCTTCTTCAATTCATGGAAACTTTCTTCACACTCCTTTGTCCAAATAAACTTAGATCCCTTTTATGTTAACTTTGTTAGTGGATTTGAAAGACATGAAATATTTTCAAAATCCTTCTATAGTATCCTTATAGAATAAGGAAACTATAAATATAGACTATTGTAGAAAGATGTGGAAACTCCTCTACGACCTTTGTCTTGGAAAGATCAATTGATATTCCTTCACTGGTCATTATGTGCCTCAAGAATGAAAATTTGTGTAACCAAAACTCACATTTAATAAATTTACCAAACACCTTTTCCTTCCCTAGAGTTCTTAATATGACCCTTATATGATCCTCATGCTCCACATGAATTTTGGAATATATCATAGTATTTTCAATAAATACCACCATAAATTTATATTGGTAATCTTTAAAGACTCTTTTAATAAAATACATAAATATGGCAGGAGAATTAGTCAAGATAAAGGGTATAAAAACAAACTCATAGTGACCATATCATTTTTAGAAATAATTCTTTGAGATATCTTGTTTCTTCACCCTTAACTGATGATACCCTGATCCTAATTCAATATTGAAAATAATTGAGCCCCATGAAGTTGGTCGAACAAATTGTCGATCCTTGGAAGGGGATATTTGTTCTTCACTACGATCCCATTAATTTATCTATAATCAATGCATATTTGAATTGATTTATTATTCTTCTTTATAAATAGAATAGGTTCTCCTCAAGGGGACACACTTGGTAGAATAAAACCTTTCCCCAAAATATCTTAAAGTTGCTTATTTAATCCCTTTAAGTCCATATATTTCATTTTATATGGGGTCTTTGATATTAGATTGGATCCATATACGATTTCAATGGAGAACTCTATCTCTCTTTCCAAGGGAGGCCCATGTTACTCTTTAAGAAATATATTAATGTATTCCATAACAATGGGTACATTTTATATATTTAGACATTATATTTCTTATTTTTTTCACTAATCATTTTTATAAAGAAGGCTATTGGAGGTTATTCTAGACAGAGTTAAAGATATAATATCTATTTTTTGAAAATAACTCTAGGTTATCTATTCAAGACCATTGAAATTTTCTTGCTTCTTTAATAGATCTTATAATTATACTTTGAGTCTAATCCATACCTAGTGTAGTGTCAAATTCGACCATGGGAATGACTACTAGATTTGTGATGATGTTATAATCTCCAAAGTTGATACTAGAGTTTATATACACCTTTTATTCTTGGATAATTTCTTTAGGAGTTTTAACTAAAAAATATACTTCTAGAATTTCTGGGTTTAATTCTATATTCTTTTAAAACTTGGATAAAATAATGGAATGAATAGAACTATATTTACACAAATTACTTGCTATTTTTGAGAGCACAAAAAGTTTACCTAGCACTACATCATCTGGATCCTCTACTTCAGTTGTTGTGATTTCAAAAGCATGACCTTGTTCCCTTGGCCTATTCTGAGGTTGATGATGGGTCCCTCCATTATCTTCTAATTTGGGCATTGATTTGAAAATTTTACAATATTTACACACTTGAATCACTGAAATTCAGGCTGTGCTTGCACCATATTCCCTTTTTTATTTTCATTGAGATGTTGAGGCTTCACCTCATTATGATAGTTCGAAGCTATATGGTTATCTATTCCACAATTTTATCACTCTACACTCCTAAGTAAGTAGTTCCCCAAATATTTATTCCCACATTTTTTTCATGTGGTACATTCTATTGTCTTTACTCCTCTTCCATGATCAAAATTATTCCTTGAGTTTGAATCCATTACTCTCTTATTTTCATTCATCCCATGTGACCACTATATCTCTCCAAACTGTATTTCAACCTTCAAATCACTCTGAAATATTTTCTCATAGCTTTCATAGTCTTAATTTTCTTGATTCCTCCATATATGGGGACTCATACCACTAAAGAATCTGTCAACCTTTACCTTAGGATCCATAAAAAAGCTAGAGGTGTATCGAGAAAGTCTTGTAAAGTTGATATCATATTTTCCCGCTGATTCTTTTCCTTCCACTTAAAATCTAAGAATTTATTATCCATTTTTATTCTTATAGTGGGGAAAATATTTATTAAAAAATATTCTTCTAAACTCATCCCACTCCATAGAATCAATCTCTCCTCTTGGATTGATGTTCTTAATTAGTTTCCACCACTACTAATATTCTCCTTATAAGAGGTATACTACCAAGGTGAATTTATCTATCTCTACCTAATGGAGTATAAAAAATATATTTTCTATTGAGGTAATACATTTTTTTGGAAATTAATAGATCAAAATATCTACTAAAGGAAGTTGGTTGTTGACGCATGAAGGACTAAACTGCTAGTTGTTCCCATTGAGGTGAATCTAGCAGCTCAACATGATTTAGGTTATTATTCATAACCTAAGATAGTTAAAAAATCATCATTAGGAATTTTTCCATTCCATATTCCATCATTTTAGGAATGTCTTCGTTGTATCGTCCACTACACTCACCATTTATGTGGTTCCTCTCATTTCCTTCCATTTTTCTAAAAAAAGAAAACCTTAGAAATAAATGTGTTACTTTTAGTAATATTGTAATTATAAAGAGAGTTGATGTATTAAAATATCATTCTTAAAGATGTTATTCTTTTAGTTTCCTCTAATAATAATTAAATTTTCTATATATCCTTTATGATGGTTCATAAAAATCATGTGATTAAACAATCATATACACTGGGAGTGTTAAACCAGGTGTGAAGCAAGGCCTATTGTCATGCACCAACTGATGACCGAGTCAAATACTAATGCTTCCTTTTAGAGTTATTACCCCTAGGTATAACTATGCTAGATCCATATCCAATTGTAGTATCCTGATAGGGATTTCATTGCTTGGAAATCACTTGCTTAAGACTTCACCAAAATTCTAGTAAGTTTTCCTATATTTAGACTTATCAATAAGGTTCTTACTAAAGTTTTCTAATACTAATTTCCATAAAAAACTAAACCATACTCTGATACCAACTATGGCACCCTACCTTTTTTATACATAAAACATTCATCACATGGTACAACACTTAATAACAAACATGATCTTTTAAGGTTTAGTTTCTCGGAAATTAGAAATATAATACATGAATAACATGAAAAATCTTCTAATCAACTTGAAAGGATTATTCATAGGATCATCCTAAGTTACTTTTACTACATCTCATATCATGGGGACATACATCAAAAGAAATGGGTAAGCATAAAGTCCAATAAGGGAATAAACATGAGAGATATTAAGTATGTGAACACAAGGCATATCAATAAGGTATGAGCATAAGAAAATGAGGCATTACATAATTGATATATCATCAATCATTACATGGAATTGTGGCAACAATATAAAAATGAGACATTCATAAGCATATCACCAAGGTTTATCACCAAGGTGTCATAAATCCTAATTACCAAGGTTATTCACCAAGGTACCTTAAAACATGTATTATCTTGATATTAATTATTTACCTAATACATTAGAGAACTATCAAGGTTAAACCTTCACATGTGTTAATTCATGTGATCCAAATTGATCATGATAAATTATTTCATCAATAACCTGTGGAGAATGAAGATCAAGTTTCATAAAAAATCATCACGTACATAAGTGCTTAAAGACTTGAACATTACATCAGTTTTATCCCATGGAAAGTGAATGTGGGTTTCATACATGTAAATAAAAAATAAATAAATTATATTTACATATAGGGGAATAACCATGGATAAGGAAATATTTTGGGTATTCACAATGTAAATTCTTTTCATGTGAAAGAGAGAAATTCAAGAAATGAATTCAACAACATGATGATATAAAATGTGGATTAAGGAAATAGAATAATGAGAGGGGGTAAGGGTATAACATTAATAAAACAATATTCTGGAAGTAATGGGACAATAAAAAGGGGCATGGAATTATTATTATATCATCCCTTCTTTTTGTCACATAAACTTTCATTACATTATACAAAACTGAGGATCTTTAAGGTTTAGTGTCTTGGAAACCAGGAACTTAATACATGAAAAAAAAAACATTCTTCTTAAACACTTGAAAGGATTCTCCTTATGTTCATCCTAGGTTCATTACTGCATCTCATAACCTGGGGACATACATCAAAAGAAAGGGTGAGTAGAAGGCCCAGTAAGGGAAACAAGGGGAAACATTTAACATGCGAACTTGAGATAAATCAACAATGTCATGAAAAAGAACTTTAAGGCATGAGAAAGAAATCATGAGGAATATCATAATAAAAACAACGTTTTTCATAACTTGAAGATGTGGATACAACATTTAATATTGACAATCATTTCGTTTCACCAAGGTCCATCCCCAAGGTGTCATTAAAAATTACCAAGTTTATTCACCAAGGTATCAGTCTAAAAGGTCATCTCTAGAGATTAAGTCTTTACCCAATGCATTGGAGCGCTATCAGGGCGCACCCTTGACATGTATTTATTATCATGTGAGCCACATATATCATCATCAATCATTTCATAAAAAACCCATATATCCAAAAAGGAATGGGTTTTAGTTCATAATCATAATGTTTAAAAAATGCTTTAAAGACATGATCTTTACGTCACTTTAAACCCACAGAAAGGGAGAGCGGGTCTCATTTATGTAAATCCCTGAATTTAAAATATAACATTTTGGTATATATGTGAATACCCATATATAAGATAGAGCTTTGAGTATTCACTTAATAAAATCAAAGAACTTTAGAAAAAGAGAGAGACATTTTGAGACGAAAATTCTGCAGCATAACGACTATGTTACAGGGTTTTAGAAAACATTGAAAAGAGAAGGGATATGGGTCAAAAAATCATAAATGACCCATAAAACAGTAGAGGGACAGAATATAAGGGATTTAAGAACATGGTAATGAAATTTGAAAATATACCATATAAAATGAAGAACATGAAAGGAAGACAAAAATAAGATTTCTCTTATGAAAATTCGGCAGCCTAACGACATCACATAAACTTCAACCAAAAATGAATTGATAGGATCAAACAGGGTCTCTCATCATATGAACATAAAATATCAGTATTATAGATATATAGATCGTACCCCAAAATAATAAAAAGGAACTTGCAATACTTGACATGGAATTAGAACTCTGAAAAAGGAGAAAGGTGAAAGAACCACTTAAAAATTCGGCAGCCTAACAACGCCACTTAAAACTTCAAAATACTGAATTGAAGAGATCAAATGGGGTCTCTCATCATATGATCATAAAATATCAATATGATAGATATGGATATCATACCCCAACATAATAAAAAGTAACTTTAAAGTCTTGACATGAAAGTAGAACTTGAAAACGAGAAGGGTGAAAGAACCACTTAAAAATTCGGCAGCCTAACGGCGCCACTTAAAACTTCAAAATACTGAATTGAAGAGATCAAATGGGGTCTCTCATCATATGATCATAAAATATCAGTATGATATATATAGATATAATACCCCAACATAATAAAAATGAACTTTAAATACTTTACATGAAAGTAGAACTTTGAAGAATGAGAAAGGTGAACGAATCACTTTAAAATTCGGCAGCCTAACGACGCCACTTAAAACTTCAAAATACTGAATTGAAGAGATCAAATAGGGTATCTCATCATATGAACATAAAAGATAAGTATGATATATATATAGATCATACCCCAACAAAATAAAAAGGAACTTGAAATACTTGACATGAAAGTAGAACTTTGAAGAATGAGAAAGGTGAACGAATCACTTTAAAATTCGGCAGTCTAACAGCGCCACTTAAAACTTCAAAATACTGAATTGAAGAGATAAAATGGGGTATCTCATCATATGATCATAAAATATCAGTATGATAGATATAGAGATCATACCCAAACATAATAAAAAGTAACTTTAAAGACTTGACATGAAAGTAGAACTTTGAAGAATGAGAAAGGTGAACAAATCACTTTAAAATTCAGCAGCCTAATGGCGCCACTTAAAACTTCAAAATACTAAATTGAAGAGATCAAATAGGGTATCTCATCATATGAACATAAAAGATAAGTATGATAGATATAGAGATAATACCCCAACAAAATAAAAAGTAACTTGAAAGACTTGACATGAAAGTATAACTTTGAAGAATGAGAAAGGTGAACGAATCACTTTAAAATTCGGCAGCCTAACGGTGCCACTTAAAACTTCAAAATACTGAATTGAAGAGATAAAATGGGGTCTCTAATAATATGATCATAAAAGATCAGTATGATTTATATAGAGATCATACCCCAACATAATAAAAAGGAACTTTAAAGACTTGACATGAAAGTATAACTTTGAAGAATGAGAAAGGTGAACGAATCACTTTAAAATTCGACAGCCTAACGGTGCCACTTAAAACTTCATAAAACGAAATAATGAGAGTAATAGGGGATCTATGATTATATGAACATGAAAAGGGAATTAATAGGAATATAAAATAACATACTTTAACATAAGAACATGGAGCATAAAAGAAATGACATAAAAGAGATTACTTGAAAAGAAAGAGAGAGGTCGGATCCCTTACCTTAAAACGTAACTAATAAAACTCAAAGGTTGGGACCTTGAGGGATTGGGGGCACCTTGTAAGGACTCCTTGAGAGGTAATGAGACCAGAACTTCGTTGGGGGAGATTTGGGAGTCGAATGGATGAGAGGATGGCTTGGTATTTATAGGGAAAGTGAGGGGACAAGGCATTAATGGCCATGGGACACCTCATTAGTGGTTTTGACAAAACCATGGGCTTTCCCATGGTATTTGCCCATGGTATTGGCCACTTGGGACACCTCATACCTTATATTACTATTCATAAGTCGACCATATTGATTACATACTTAATACATCATTTAATGATGTCATTAAACACCCATAACTTAAAAACTGTATTTTCACTATTCATCGAAAATTCAACTTTCTCAGAAAAATCCCAAAATTTCACCTTAACCAAATATCGATGCTCTGATTTCAAAAATGAACTCCATTTTATAAAAATAATTTTCTAAATATTTTTAATTTAATTTTTAAATAAATACACTATTCACTGAAAATTCATTTTTTTCAGAATAATCCACAAAAATTACCTTAACATAATATCGATGATATGAGTTAAAAAATGAAATCCATTTTATAAAAATAATTTTCTAACTATTTTTAATTAAATTTTTAATTAAAAAACACTATTCACCTGAAAAAACTAATACTTGACTAATAATTTAGGAAACCGTTATTTAACAATTTTATTGAATCACATTACTTAATCAAGGTTCCTAGATTATATTTATGCTTTATTTAAGTGAGATTACTAATCCATTTGGTCACATTACTAATCCTAAGCATAAAATCACTATTCATAAAAAATTAAGTTGATCTTATTAGACTCTAAATTTCGTACTGAACATAATTGTTGAAGACCATTTTTTGAAAATCATTACACATTTTTAATTATTTAAGGTTTACATAAACATTTTTTTAAAATATCCTTTCTCTAAAATTCACCAAAAATATGCATACTATATTTATCCAAACATTTGAAAATTCATAAACTTCATCATAAGAAGAAATGGAAATTTTTATTTCAAATAAAGGATTACACAAGGCAGTTATGGTCTCCTTACATAGCCCCTTATCACACCAGCATAGGACCTAAGTGTAAGGTGTGCTAAGGTGAGAGAATATGAGGGAGGCTCGACCAACATCGCAGGAGTAGTAATTTTTATCAGTTTTAACTTCTCGTGAAGGCGATTCCGTTCTAGCTTCATACGATGAAGTTCAGCTTGGGTTTGGTCCAGAGCAAAGCCCAGTGGTGCTACCTCCTTCCCAAGTTCTGTTAGATGGACTTAGATCAGTCCAAGACTACTGGGTGAGGCCATCAAATCTTCTTTCTATATTAATTAACCAAGATCACTTGTATTTAGAGACAAATATCGAAATGTTTAGTTTCCAGCAGTCATATTGACCAATGGTTATATAACAGTCAAAAACCCAACAGTATCATTTTAATTATACTCATGTTATCCAATGAAATAGTTTTGTTGAGTATGAAAAAATAAAATAACACAAAAAATTAGGAAACAAGATTTATTCAAAATTTCGGGTCGTTACAATTATAATCCAATATTTATAACACATTTCACAAGAAGTACTTGAATGTAAAAGAAGAAGTGGAGAATTCCCTTCCCTTGGAGAGTTGCTTCCTAAAACTTGAGGATGGAACCTTGAGGACTTAATAACACCTTTTAGGGACTATTTTGGAGGTTAAATTACCATAAATTTATGGATAATGGATTTTGAATGGATATTAATGGGGTATGTATTGGTATTTATAGTAAAAGAGGATCAATTTTTTAATAATTTATAAATATATGTCTTATAATTCTAGGTTGTGGAAAATGTAAAACCATTGAATTTCCCATGGTTTTTGCTCATAGTTTTAAACATTTGAGTTATGTTTTATAGTATTCTAATATATTATAACCAAAATTCATATTTTAATAGCACTTTGGACATGTAAAAGTGATTTTCCCACAAAATAGTGTTTTTAAAATCATAATTTCATTTTTAGACTTTGGAAAGTTATTTGTAGGGTTGAAAATTGATTTAAATACATTAACATACATAATATTAATAAAATATCATATTTTAGGTCATTTATTCTATTTATTTAATTATTATATCATTGTTACATATATATTTAATCATAAAACATACTGAAAACAAAAAACTGTTTTTTAATATTCAATGAAAAATAAAGTATTTCAGAAAATTATCAAAAATTCACTCTAACATAATTTTGATGTGGTGATTTAAAATATAAAGTTTATTTCATCAAAATTATTTTCTAAATATGAGTATTTTAAATTTTATCTAAAACTCAATATTTGTTAAAGAATAACAATTTTTATGGAATATTCAAATTTTTGACACATATAAAAATTTCTCAGGCCATTGTAAATTTATATTATCATTAATATTTTAATAAATAGCGTTTTAAAAGTCTATTTAATGAAAAAGAACTTTATATAAAATGCCTAAGTTTATTATAAAAGTGTATGTATTTTCTAAAAATACAATTTTTTTTGCGTATAAAAAACTAATTATACAATTCATCTTATTTTCAAATATATTTTATTAAAAAAATAACACTGAAAATGTGATTGAAAAAAATAAACATTTAAATTATACAAAAGAAATTGCACTTTTATAATACAGAGTTCTAGACACATAAATCCTTATTACATTGACATACACCCTTAGTTTAAGGAGTGTGATGTTGGTAGTTTCATGGGGTGGCTTCGCTAACATCGACCTAGTGGTGATCTCCACTAACTTGAACTTCTCCCATAGTTTATTTCATTTAAGCCTCAATTTTTAAAGATCTACTTGGGATTGATCAAGGGAGAATCCCAGTAATGCTACCTCCCTCCCAAGTTTTGAAAAATGGGCTTCAAAATGTACGACTCTACTGATTGAGACCATAGTTTCTTCTTTATACAACAACTATCATTTTTTATTACCTCTTATAAACACTAAATCTAATGAAAAAATTATTACCAAAGATCTAAGTTCCCAATGCTCATATTGATCAACTATTATATTACTATTCCAATGGTCATATTGACCAACTATCAGATTACTATTCTAATGGTCATATTACCTCCTGTAAACACATTTTCATTTCTTCAAATATTATTCACTATAATTCCTCTCAAGGTTCTATATTTTTCCTTTTACAAAAGTTTGTTTGGTTTACTAATATTATGTTTCTTTTTTATAGTGTTGTTCTTGGGGGAGATGATCCCAATATATTAGAAAGATCTAAAATTTTCCATTCTACTTTTCTTATTTTATATTTTTTTCCATTGTAATGTTTGGAATTTTCATAGGTTTAGTTGCAGACTAATATAATATTTCTAATTAATGAATTAAAGTGTTGTTCATTTTTCTATGTATTTTATGTATATAATTCTATTTAATATGAGACACAATTTTTTAGAAAAAAAAGTTCACAAATGAAATTTGGGTTGTTACAATTTTCCTCCATATAAAACAAATGTTATGAGAGCTAGAATAAAAAATCTCGTTGCTATGCTCAAAAAAAATTCTCAATCTATGAATAATGACGAACTTAAAAATGGGAAAAGGAGGGAACAACATTCTGTTGAGTCCTTCATGAGGCAAAATCCACTTTATTTTAGTGGTTTTATTGATTTACTAGTTGCTGAGTAATGGATCAGTACCATTGAAAAGATACTTTCTATTCTCCTGTGTTGGAGTATGAAAAATTTGTTTTGGCTGTATATCATTTATAATATGAAGTATATCAATGGTTTAATCTTATCAAGAATATGAGGCAATAAGAAAACATTTACTCCATTGAGTGGGATGAGTTTAATAGATTATTTTTAATAAGTATTTTCCTTATATTCATCATATAAAAATAGAGAAGGAATTATTTGTGCTAAAGCAGAAGGATGATGAATATGTTGGTACCTATGAGGAAATTTTTACAAGACTTGTGAGGTACGCTTCTAGTATTATCATCCAACCTAAAAGTAAGGTTGATCGATTATTTAGTGTCTTAAAACCAAGTATACAAAGGGAATTAACCATAATATACTTTAGTAAGCATGAAGAAATCGTTCTATGTGCTATCGAGGTAGAAATAGAGATTGGAATTACCCATCCTTATCATAGTTTTGATATGAAAAGAAAGATTAAATTCAAAGATATACCTATTGTATGAGAGTTTGTTGACGTCTTTTTAGAATAATTTTCTAGTCTTCTACTAAATCATGAAGATGAGTTCCCAATATAAATCATACCTAGTTCTACACCCTTTTCAAAGACACTATATAGAATGTGTTTTAATATTGGTTTCCCTATACCCAACTTTATCAGTACTTTTGATTACCATACCATGTGTACAATGAGTTATGAATTATGTAAACTTACCATTATAGTGTCGACATTTCTACATCCATTATTTAATGATAATTTCCATATAGTATTTTTCATATCAAAAGGTTATAGTAGATCCCAAGCTATAATGATAACCTCAAGATACTATGACATTAATCTTAAATATATGTCCTATGGTCTAGATACATCATACTGACTAGACATAGTTTATGTCTGACTATTAGGTGTTGAGGGATCATAATATTTGAGATTTCTTATCATGAAGTTCGCACTTGGTGATCTCTGCTAGGTGAGATCATGAGGACATACCTGTAAATAGAAACACCACATGTTTAGGGTGTCATTGGTAGTTCTTATCTATGAACATGTGTATTGGTCTCCTGACTTGAGATCATTATCAATGTGTTCCATTTTATCACATACTTTGATGCAAGGAAAAAATCATAATAATGAATTCATGGTGAGGTAGCTTGTGTTGAGTGCCTCATTGGTGGTGCAACATTGGTTGAATGGTCAAGATAGATTTTTTTGCTTCTGAGTTAAGGAAGTAATATCTCAAGATAGGTTAATAAAGATGGTAGCGCCTTCATAAATCTATGGCCATTGTAGTTAAAGGCAAGTCCATCATTTTATATCAATAAATAATAAATCAAGAAAGGATAATGACACAAGTGTGCATCCTGCTTCATGATATATAAAATGACAAAGAGATTATATTAGATAATGTGTGTTCATAGGTTGGTTGTCATTTCTCTAACCATTCCTTATCTCTTTAGGGGTCTTGATGGGTTTATAGACTCCGGTCTTGGTCTATGAATAGTATCCACTACTATCGAGATAAAAGTCTAGAGGGTCACACACAATAGTATATTCAAAATTATTCCATATTATGATGAATATGAGTTTAGGACATGGTGGGACCCACCATTGGGGACCAAGATTTGTATGAGGATATACAATCACCAATGAATAAATAAATTCATATTATTATAGTTTATAATTATTAGTATTAAATTTATTTTTTAAATGTATTTATAAGTATTGAATTAAGCACATGGAAAATATTATATGAACAAATATCATTTTAATATTCATGGTTTATTTAATATTTGTGAGAATGATGAGTCAAGTCAATGAATACATTTATCATGTAATATATTTATTATATTGTAAGTAAGTTAAAAATATATAAATGATACTTAAAACTCGTTCATTCAGTCATAATAAATCGTTTATAGATTATATAGTGAGTAATAAATATTCAGGGGTCAGGGATCCTTTTACAGGTAATTTCATAGATCAATATATATAGGAGGAGATATTATCTTGCATAACAACTCCTCACCATGAGTTATTGAGAGATTCAATCTCCTCTCCCACTTTCTAGTGATAAAAGATCCTGATCCAAGTGATCAGATTGAGATCTCCCCATGTATTTCAAGAACAATGATTCAATGATCATTGGGACATCAAAACTATAGGCTAGCACCCAAATTATGATGATAGATTCTATCATAGAATTTTGAAGCATGTGTGGAAAATTTAGAGTGATTCAACTTCTGATTCTTAGAGCAGTGATCACCAGCAAAAATTGGATGATGAACACATGGATTCAGATCAAACTAGGTATTGATGGTTTATTTTCCATGCTTTGAATAATCCAAATGAGATACTCGGACCATACCGGGACTCAGATCACTGGTGATGACAAGTTTCATAACTCTGGTGATAATTTTTTTAAATTATTGACCCATCGGCTTCTGCTATGCACTCAAGTACCAACAGAATGACCCAAATTGAGTTTTTGGAATTAAAGAGGCAACTCTAAAAGAATATTGACAATAAATTCATTTTTCTGAGTGAATCACCTTGTGGTGCACCTATTATTTTTGTTAATAATAAATATGGATCAATGAGACTTTGTATTGATTATCGGGAATATAATAATATCATAATCAAGAAAAAGTATCCTATACCCTATATTGATGACTTATTTGATCAACTACTTGAAGCTCAATAATTAACTAAGACTAACCTTCATTATGGATATCATCAATTGATGGTTAAAAATGAGGATATACCTAGGAAAAACTTATATATAATGTTTAAACATTAATAATTTATAGTGATTCCATTTTTTCATACTAATCCCCTCACAATCTTCAAGGATTTAATGAATAGAGTCTTTAGAGAATACCTTGATCAAATTTTTGCATTCTTTATAGACTATATTCTTATATATTCAAAGATTATGGAAGAACATGAAGATCATTTGAGAATTTTTATGAGGACCCATAGGAAGGATAATCTGTATAAAAAATTTTCCAAGTGTGAATTTTTGATTTATAAAGTTTCATTCTTGGGTCATGTAATCTCATGTGAGGGTATATCATTAGATCCATCAAATACAAAATTTATTGAATGTTAGCCTAAACTAACCACTATGACTGATATCTATAGTTTTCTTATTTTGGATGGATATTATTGGTGTATTATATAAAATTTATCACAAATATCTAATCCACTCACCAAGTTAACTTATAAGGGAGCTAAGTTCCTTTGGATGGAAAAATGAAAATAAAATTTAGAGGAACTAAAATGAAGGTTAGTCAGTGCACCTATTATTACTTTACCCTATAGAAGATAAGGGTTTCTAATCTATAATGATGCATCAAATAATCTAATGGTATGTGTTCTCATGCAGAATGATATGGTGAAAAATTATGTCTCAATATGATTGATGGTTCATAAGAAAAATTACCCAAATCATGATTTGCAGTTAGTTGCAGTATTTTTTTCATTAAAGATATAGATTCATTATCTTTATGGAGAAAGACGTGATATATATACCAATCACAAAAGTTTAAAGTATATATTCACTCAGAGAGAGATAAATATTCTATAGAGAATATGGTTGGATTTGATTAATGATTATGAATACTCAATACATTACCACCATGAGAAAGTGAACATGGTAGTGGGCACTCTATGTTCAAAAGAACATGACAAATTATCTAGGATGAGGATAAAAAAAGATCCAATATTTTTGGATTTTCGAAGGATTGATCTTAATATCTTTAAGGAAGTGTATAATTATTATCTTTTTCAAATGAGTGTTTAATCATCTATCCAAATGAAGTTTAAAGAGGTGAAGAAGGAAGATAAAAAGATACAGAAGAAGGTGAGAAGTTTTCATGAGTTTAAAATTTATTATGATGGAATGATAAATTTAAGGAACCATGTATGTTTTCCATACATACCATATTTGAATAATGATCTATTGGATAAGGCTCATAGTTCATCAATCTCTATTCATATTGGAAATACAAATATGTTTAGAGATCTAAATGAGTATTTATGGTGGGATGGCATGAAGAGAGATATTACAGTGTATGTATCTTGGTGCTTAGTATGTTGGTATGTTAAGTCTGAGAGAAATAATTTTAATGGGATGTTACAACTATTACTGAAACCATAATGGAAATGGTAAAACATCACCATAGACTTTATTAGCAGACTCCCCAAAAATTTTAATGTCCATAATTACATTTGGGTTGTAGTCGACCACCTTAAGAAGTTAGAACACTTTATTTTAATAATAGAAGAATTATCTATTGACCATATTTCTAGAATATATATTAAATAAGTGGTAACTTTTCATGGAGTAATACATTCTATTGTATCTTATCGGGTTCTGAGTTTTATGTCAAAGTTCTGGTAAAGTCTTAAGCAAACTTTGGATACAGAGTTGAGTTTCAGTATGGTGTATCATCCTTAGATAGATGGCTAGTATGAGAGAACCATTCCAAACATAAAGGATATGCTGAGATCTTGTTCTATGGATTTAAAAGTTGTTTGGGACCAACAACTTCCTCTGTTCGAGTTTTCTTACAATAATAGATTTCAATCGAGCATTCCGATGGATCCTTATGAATCCATCTTTGGAAAGAAGTGTAGAACTCCATATTATTGGGATGAAGTTAAAAAAATAAATCAATTAGAACTTGAGATATATGAGTAAATGGAAGATAAAGTTATATCCATTCAATATCATATCAAGATAGCTCAATGATGGCATAAAAGTTATACTGAGAATTGTCAGTGTGATATGTAATTTGATGTTGGTGAGAATATTTTTATATGAATTTCTCTATAGAAGTAGGTTATGAGATTTAGAAATAAGGGAAATCTGAGACCTAACTATATTAGACCTTTTGTGATTATTGATAGATCAGGGATGACAACTTATAAATTTTCTCTTCCACCAAACCTCTCTCAAGTACATGACGTGTTTCATGTATCTCTCCCAAGGAAGTACATACCTGATACTTAAAATGTACTAAACTCAGAGTTTATACCACTAAAGCATGATATTTCCCATGTGGAATAACTAATATTAATCTTGGATCATATAGATAAAGTTTTATGGTGTAAGACTACTCAGCTGGTTAAATTTCTTTGGAGAAATTCCAAATTTGAAGATGCTACTTGGGAACCTATAGATATATCAAATAAAGATATCCTCATTTTTTTGTATTAGAGTGATGAATTTCAATAGTGAAATTCCTTTTTAGGGGGATATAATGTAATACCCTAATATTTTATAATATATTTCTCTTTAAATAATTTTATTTCTTCGATAGCTTGCATTACACGCAACACTGAGTTTAAACAAACCGTGATATAATATTTAAATATTATTATGTGATAATTATCGCCTAGCCATTATATTTTCAGGTATGAATATGAATAAACAATTTATGAAAAATATAAGTTTAAATATTAATAAAATTAATTAATTTGTTATAAATTAATTATAAATAAAAATAAAAATCATTTGAAAATAAAAAATGTTTTTTCTTCTTTTGAAAAACTGTTTTTAGGCGCGCAATGTCTTTTTATCTTAAAAAATAAAATTAATAACTATTTATAAATGATTTTAATTAAATTTATATATTATATACTCAGTAAAATGTTTTAAAATTCATTTAATATTTTTTTTTCTAATCATGGGATAAGAATAAACCATGTTTTATGCTTAAAAATGTATTTTTCTAAAAAGTGGTTTTTGTCATGTTTTGTTCTCTTATTTTTAAAATTATTTTCCAACACTTATAGAAATTGAATTTTGAAAAATTAATACCATATTTAGAATCATGAGGTTCAAATTTGGTAAATATGCCACTTTTATTTTTGGTCAATATGAATAGTAACCGTGGTAAAATTTATCACCTTAGTAAAGAGTAAATCAGGTTAATCTAGCTTAAAAATAAGTGATATGACTATAATTTTACATCCTAATTCTTATTTGATGAATTTAATTTTACCCTTATCACCTTATTCTTTAAATTTATTTTTTTAATGGACACTTTCCATGAAAATTACCTTAGAAAGTCACAAAACATCACTCTCAGTTTTAAATATCTCTTATGTGTTCACATAGCGCTAAAAGAAAGTTATGAATGAATATTAATAGTCATTTTGTTCATAATTAAATTATATTAAAAATTGTAGTTTATTTATAATTTTTTTAATTAAATAATTAACTTAAATTCTTGTGTAATGCTAATATAATATTTATTCAAATAATAAAATAATAAAATAAATGACTTCAAAAATATTAAAAGTAATATAATTTGAGTGATTTATAATGCTCCAATTTTTTTTGAAAATAAATATAAAATATTAGTGTTGTATAAAAGTATTAAGTTTTAATTTCATTTTTCCTTGGTGTCTATAAAGTCAAATTAATTGAATAGTTCCAAAATTGACATTAATGATATTTTATAATAAATATTATTTTATTAAATGATTTAAAATTCATAAAAATATTATATTTGGACACGTGAGCTTAATATGGGTGAAAATATCATCCATGGTCTATTTATGTGATGCTTTTGCATTTATGTTAATATTCTTAACCCTTTATGGTTAAAATAATTATTACTATGGTTAAGGTCAAAATAATTAGTAGGGGGATTAATAAAAAATATAATGTTTAAAATAACAAAAAAATGCCTGAATTTAATTTTATGATGTTATTTAAATCATATACACCTTTTATTAGAATTCATGTCCATTTGGAAGCATTTGGATTGAGAATAACTTTGTTATATTTTAATCTGTTAAGAAATTCCAAAAGTGCCCCTCACCTCAATTATAAAAGGTCACCTAATACCATTAATTATTCACACATTTTGACTTCTAGATTGAACATACCCTGTCAGAATACATTATAAATTTTCTTATCCACATTCTGGAGATGTCGGTCTTCCCAAAATTCGAACCCTAGGATCCTGAAGTTGAGATCTAATTGAGTTCTTTCAAATAAGAGGTAATCACCTTAATTAATCACTTTCTTTTTTTTACTTATTCTTTACCTTTTATAAATACATGTTATTTTTCATAAAACAATAATTTAATTATCCTAAATATACTTAAATTTTATTATGATTATTAAATCACCATTATTCACCCTCTTTCCCATCATATGGGAAGTGAAAGTATTGCTCAAGCGTACTTATGACTTACCGTATCCATGTAGCGATACAATTCATTTTGCACCACCATATTTCATGGATAGTTATTATGATGGGTTTAATATTTATATATTATAATTATTAAATAATTATAATTTTTTAATTATAATATTACATATACCTTCTTACCTTCCAATCCGTTGGAAAACAATAACATTGCTTGTGCGTACGTGTGGACTACCACCTCCACGATGCGATGCAATTTTTTTTCATTCCTATTTTATTTGGATGGTAATAAGGAAAGATTTAATTAATATAAATGATATATATGATATAATAATTATTCTATAAAGTTTACTTATTATTTACATTTCTTTCATTCGACTCTTTAAAAAGTGAAAACTACATTCATGCATACGTATGACCTACTGTCTCCATGAATTATGTAATCCATTTTTCTATATAAAAATTTTATGAATGATTATAAATATGTATATAATGAATATATATAATATTTATATCATTATTAAAATTTTTGAGATGATTTTACCATGATCAAAGTATAAGCACTGCAAATACCAAACCATAATTCTCATAAAAAATGAAACAGTTAACATCCAGAAATGATGATTTTAATAATTAATTATTAATAAAGGGTGTCAAAATGTTATAATTGGATCATATATGGTATTAAAATTAGGAAAACTACTCCTATATTTAATTATAATAAATTTAAATTTATTTTACAGGAGTCTATAATGCTTTTGAAGTAAGTCAAACTCAAGGTAAGGGTTTATCATCTCAAATTATCTTCTTTGGGACATATGTTATATCAAACAAATATATTCTTTTATGAGGTTTATATGATAAAATTTGAAAATTTATATCATAATTATCCTTATATTCATGATATTTAATGTTTCATTTGAATTTATTCTTTCATGGGGCTTATGATTCAAATGCTCCAAAGCGGTAGTAATTTTTTGTTACAATCTCATTGTTTATCGGGATTAATTATGATTAAGTTTTTGATAAAGAAATATTACGATCCACCAATCAATAAACTCAAAAATTTTATTATACTCTATTTATTTAATGATAATACATGTTTTTATTTCATTCTAGCCACTTTAAGTACCCAATAGATGGAAATAAAACTTTCAAAGAAAACTAACTTTATTTCTCTCTTCGACTGAAAAACCCTTTACTTATATATTCATGTTTTCTAAAAATATTTTCTAGAATTATTTTAATATTATATTATGACTATTTAAAGTAAAATTTACCCATGTTTTAATTTTAAAAAAATGGTTTAAAATGAATTTTATTGTCATTTTTCAAACAAGGTACTCTTTGTTTTTTTTACAAAAGTATGAAAGAAATGTTTTATTTTAATTTATACAGAACAAAAAAAATTTCCCTCTATTATGACCAATCAATTATTTGACGATTAATTTATAATTTTCAAGGTTTTTTCAAAGAAATTTTTTTCCTTAATATTTGGAAAATTTTTAGATTTTAAATATGCGATTTCAAATAGAAAAGGGAATTTTCCTAAAAAAATATTCCAAATGACCTTTTAAAGAAATTTTTTCATCTAAGACGAAATCCTTTAATGTTACTTAAGTTTAATAGGGATATGATTCAATGATACCATCCTTATTATTTTTATATATATATTTTTATTATTATGATGATAATATATTTATAAAACCCATACCTTTTGATCAATTTATTCTATGATGAATTGATGGAAGGTTTATAAAACCTATTTCATTTCCATGGGTTATGCTATAATGAAATTCTTATGAAACCCATTTATTTTCATGTGTTTTGATATGATTAATGTTTTATGATCTTATGAAACACACATATATATGATTTTCATTATGTGATGTGTAGTCTCAGAAATATATTTCCCTCTAATAAATTGAGAAAAGATTTATATCTCATGAGATAAATAGGACTAAAATAGAGAGTAAACCCAGTTTAGTGAGAGTCTCTATCCACTAAGAAAGTTTTGGGAGTAAACTTTGACTACTATGATGGTTTAGAGAGTGAAACCAATCCACTATGATAGTCTCTTAAGTGATCCTTGACTACTATGGAAATGAGTTTCTATGCTTATTTGTATTCTACAATTCCATGTCTTATGCCATTGTTATGCTCTCATGACTCATGTTCTTTTATTTCTATATGATTTTTGTCTTATGAACTATAAAGATTTATTACCTGACTCATGATTATGATTTTTAATATTCATGGTATTATTTTATAATGTTATTATCATGTTCTCATATCCTTACTCTCATGTTATGCTTAAGTGATTATTAATATCTCCCTTATTTACCCTTGCTAAGAATTTTAGATCACCCTTTATTATGTTTCATTTTCTTTAGGTTATGAAAAATGGTACCAAGTATGATATGTTTAAGAAGGGTTCTAGTTATGAAGATTTTAGTTGGAGATGATGTATTACACTTATAAACTATTTGTTTATGTATACATGTTTCCAAAGCTAATAGACCTATATGATTCTGGTGTGAATCGTTATGTTATGTATTTAATATCCATCTAAAAAGATATAATATCTATGTATGAAAATTATGGGATGCTATAGTATCATTGATGAAACATGCATTGAATATTCATATGATGATGATGATGGAAAATGAAAATAAAAATATAAGATAAAAAAATAAGTAGATGGAAAAAATATAGATCCCAAAAATTTATCCATTTTATTAATGTATCTCCATATATATTGAGTGTATAAGATTTTATCCAATTATTGAGTTTAATCCATACAATATCTAACCCAATGGCTATAATTCCAAAGGTTGGAGAAACAAAAAGATTTTATATTTATGAAGGGTTTGGGAATTATGGGTTATTATTACCTTGGTAATTAAAGGATATTATGAAATCCCCATAATAATAATAATAATTATTGTATGTCAATTTTTTAAAAAATTAATAGGTAATACTTTTCAAACCATGAAGGATTGATTAAATGAAATATCCAAACCCAGATAAATTCAGTTTTTTCATAACCAAAATTTATTTTATTGAAGGTTCATTTATAAAATTCATTATTGGCACCCACTGAATGAGTTTGGATGAGGGATAAATGATAGAAATAAGGATAGTTTCATTTGGGAGATAGAGAAGAAAATGACATATATACAAAGGATATTATCCCTAAAGATTGATCCATGAGCATCATGTAATACTCTATTGATCACTTAAGTGGCATGATCGTGTGACACTGATTGGGTCACACGATGCTGCTTGATACATGTGATGAAGGCTGAATAGGATGTTGATTGTGGAGACACCTAGGATCATTTTGGACCATGTGACGTGATAAATATGATATGTGATGTGGAAGGTCACATGATCAAATGCATGCTGGACACATGATGGATTCCATTTATGCAAAACAAGTGAAAAATGATATCAATGATGGGAGGTCCTTTTCTTATCGTGGGTCACATGATGCATCAGAGATACATGCCTAGAGATGTTAGGGTTATGCAATCATGTGGACCTTATATGATCATATGTCCCCATGATCGTGCACCCGACTAAATTCATACGATGGTCTTGGCTCATGCAGACTCTTTCCACAACTTTTGATCCCCATACATGACCTTCTATCCTTAAAAAGTGACATAGATATCGTTTCCCATTGCTTATAAAACCCCCTTTATAAAGAGAAAAGACACATGAAAATACATAAATAAGGACACACAAATATATGTAGAGACATATATGATATGAAAGGTATAAGGTATTCAAAGACTTAGAGACTCCCACTTGAATAATCAGTAGGTAAATATCTGATGGATAGTTAATACCTCAAAGAATGAAATACTTCTAAATCACATAATGAGGGGTGGAATATATTGATCATATGTCCATTGTTGAAAATTTCGACCATGTGGCCCCTACTTAGTCATATTATTTTTTGATCATACCACTATTATATGATTACATAGTCACCATTGGATCACTTGATCACCTAACCTCTCATGGTCATGTGATCACCTAACCCTTAATGGTCACATGATTTCTTGACCCATTATGGTCAAATTATTTCCTAACCCAACATCTAGTAACGTGATTGCATAACCCTCAAAGATACTGGAAGATTCCTCTTATCTAAGGGCCTCTATGGGCATCTAATTTGGTGCAAGTCCCTAAATTTTCTATCTTATAGGGAAATATCCCCTATGTAATAAATTACCCTTCCATTCCCACCAGTAGGTTATGATAAAATTATATTGGGTAGGTCATGCATATTCACCACATAATCCTTATATAAACTATTTAGAATCTGATTCCTATTATAAATAGGGTATGTAGGATGCCTTTTCCAGGGTTGATCCCTATATCCAACATCATAATGATTTCATATATATATTTCCATATCCTATCTTTCCAAATAGAACCTACAATGACTTCAATATATCATTATATTTCCACATTTCTATACCCCTTATATAGATCAACTTCCTCACTACACAATGTTAAATTGCATGGTTAACATCCTTATCATATTACATTAAACTATAAATATAATCAAATTATGTGGGATTTTATTCCTATTTTCAATAGGATATATAAGACACCTCTTTAATTTTTGAACCCAAAATTATATTCCCCCATATTATCACCATCCAACACCCTAACATTCAAATGTTATTATTCCATATAAAAGCTCATAACTTCCCTTATAAAGAAATATTCTTCATGATATTCATAACCATATTCCTCATAGGGAAACCCCTATATGCGTAAGCCCCACATAATCCTCTACTATCACACCTTTCATGAAAAAGACACCCTAGTCACCCTAGTCACACAATGTTAAACTACATGACAACATCCTATCTGTATGTTAAAATGCATGATAATTTCTTTACCGCATGATGTTAAACTGCATGGGATATTGTTTTCACATGATGTTAAATTGTATCATTCAAACAACATGGGATTTAAGTCCTGGATTAATGGGATACATAAGATTCCTCTATGAGGTTCAAACCCAATATCATCAATATTATCTCTACCTCCACCGGGGCCATGTTCCCAATGGATCCTCCTTCTACCATGCCATATTCCCAGTAATTTCATACCCCTTCTATAGGGCCATATTCTCTCTAGGTCTCATCACATTATTCTCATCAGGCTATATTCTTGGTGTGACATATCTTCATAGGGGTATATTCCTTGTGATACTAACCCATACTTGTTGGTCCATATTACCTTGAAGGTTAACTAGAAAGGGTCACTCAAGTTTAATTCCCACACCTACCATTTCCTTGTATATTTTTCCCATTAATCCTTACCACATGATGTTAAACTGCATGGATTAGTCCTTATCACATGACCCTAAAAGGTAATACGTGTTGTATTAAGTGGCACAAAACTACATGAGTTATGATTCCTTTCACAAGGATATATAGGAAACACCTTTACAAGCCTAATCCTAATAGCATAAGTATCCACCTCCTTCTAGGATGATGATAAAATCTAGAGTTCCCAGCTGTAAAGATTTAAAACAAAGTGACTTATAAACCAACATTTCTAAGTAATAATAAGATAAATATAGAAACCCTATGACACATACATATAGTATTGTCAATGGATAACCTTGTATATATATAGATGTTCACATCAATGGGATGCCTTTGGTATTTACATACATTCAGATTAGTATATGCCCATAAAATATTTCTAGCATTATGTAACCAATATCATACTAGGATTTAGGAAAGATTCATGAACATGACTTAAATCTATAATAAAGTCATAAAGTAGACAAAAATCCTATCAATAGAATGTTATGAGACCGAACTCCCATCCTATTGACCAATGTGAGTTCCTAAGAATCATTGTCAAGAAAATACAATGACCACCTCACTTTGGAAAGTAGGTTTGTACCTTATCATAGATGTGAGAACTATTGGGTATTTTCGGTTTGATAAATAAACCCCATTGGAAACCATCTGAGACAAGATTTTTGACCTAACATAAAGATTGTAAATCCACACAAAACACTTCACAACCAAACATCCCAAGACACCAAATCATAAGTTAAAGAAAAAATTATAAAACTAATGTGATTCTTTCAATAATGAAAAGTAATCTGGATTCTCACACATCAGGACATTTTGTTTCACATATTTTATTCAATAAAAAAAGGTGAATCCGACCTGAATATTTTAAAAATAAAAATTAACTAGTTTTCCCAAATTTCAAGCCATTTTGTTTCACATATTATAAAAAAACACAAATGGTGAAATTGATGTGAATCTTTTAAAAATGGCGGACTCAACATAAATATTTCACCTACGAAAATGATTGGTTGAATATTCACTTAATTGTGATCCTTCACTGATTGATATTCTTTTTTTTATTTTATTTTCATTTATAATCACCCTTCTTAATAACTATCTTGAATATAAAGAGGTGGAATCATTATCTATCAAGAGTTTTTGGTGCTTCAACTTCCATGAGAGTCATGTCCCACGCAAGAAGAAGGACAATGTCTCCTATTCAGTGTCTCCAACACCAAGCGGTGAATGTGATGGTAAGGGAGTACCATTGAAATGGTACCATCCATATAACGAACATGTCTTTACGTACATGGACATTACATCATGTTTTCAGAATACTTAATAAACTACACAATAAAACTCCCAAAGGATAAATTAGTTTAGTGCCTTTGGAAACTTTGAAACATAACCAATATTATCATAATTGAGCTACATTATCTCCCACTAGGTTATTCATGACTATCAACCTTCTTAGACACATTATAATTAAAACATATCTTCATAACCTGAGGAATTAAACATAAAAAGGGTTGAGATAATATGCTCAGTAATGGAAAACAAGGGAGACATATAATCATGAACAAGAGCATAGGGGCATGAGAACATGATCATAAAATTAGAAGATCATACCCTGCACATCAAAGACCATAAACATGAATCATGGAATAAAGGTTGATAGTTCATAAGACATGAATCATAAGGAAATAAAGAAGATAATCCATGAAAACATAACATTGGAATAATACATGGAATTATGGCACACATATAAGCATATAAATTCATATATCAAGGCTACCTACCATAACCTTCACAACATGTTAGGCTTGGGATAATAACCTATGTACCTTCTTTGGGCTTGGGATTCCATACCATATACCCTATTGTTTCGGGCTTGGGATGTACACCCCTATACCCTATTATTTTGGGATTGGTATGTCCACCCATATACCCTCTTGTTTCGGGCTTGGGATGTCCACCTTTGTCCCCTCTTGTTTCAAGCTTGGGATTCCCTCCTATGTAACCTATTTAGCTTATAAAAAATTTATCATTACCCAATGAATTGAAGGTAGATATATGTCCAAACCATCTCATAATGAAATTATACATATGTGTAACATAAGAACATTAATCATTTTTCATATTACATCCCATGGAATGAAATGGGTTTTATAAATATCATGCAATCATAACATAACCCCTAGAAAATAATTGAGTTTCAGAAATATCTTTCCATCATAAACATAACCATTTATAGAAAGAATAATAATGTAAACCTTGAATCATATCCATAGTAAAACATAAGTAACATTAAATAATGTTATCTTAGATAGAAAATAATTTTGAGATAACTCTTGAATAAAATTATTGAGGAAATATCCTTTTTCCCTTGAAAACATTTTCTTTACTTGAAATACTGTGAAATTTAAAAAGAAAACATTTTATTTGAAAATAAACTTGTAAGATTATAAGGAAATATTCAAGGAATTAAGGTGTCATGAAAGCGTAAAAATTAGTTCATACCTTATAAGTTAAAAAATATTATTCTCATACCTTTACTGAAATAGTAAAAAAGTACGTTATTAGAAAAATGACCAAATATTCCACTCAAACCTTTTAATAAAAAATCTTAAATTAGTAAAAATGACTTTAAAAAATTATATAAGAATACTAAAAATATTATATAATTTTTTTAAGAAACATGGACATGGATGGTAAATATACCTTAGTAAATACTTACATATTAAAAATCTCAGAAATTAACGAGATTGTGAAATTAACCCATTTTTCTTTAAAAAACACGTTTTAGAACATAATTTTTTTGAAGATCATTTTTATTTGAAAATATATTTGAAAACTTATAAAGGAATATTTGAAAAAAAAACACTTTAAAATATAAAACATTTATTTACAAACCTTTTCCATGAAAATTATATTAATAAATATTTTAAAAACATTTCTTGAGGAAAATAATATTCAAACATTTCAAAGTGTCCCGTACCACTTTGAAACATTTGTATCATAATCCCCATAAAATAATAAAATTAAAATCCACTTAAAATATCATGAAAATAAGTATATTTCTGATATAATATTTCAAATATAAGTATATAAACATTGTAAAATAACATAGGTTAATACCAAAACATGTTTCTCAAAGAAGGAAAATTGATACAAAACTACCTTACTCATTTGGTAACTTTTGAACCGTAAAACCATTTGAATTAGAGATCATAAAATGGATATGTAAAAAACCATATATTAGATTATAAAATTTATATAATAAATTCATGGGTAGTATGCACACCAAACAAATGAAATGATTGGCGAATAAGGCAGGTATCTCATAGAAATAAAAAGTGAGGCGAAATTCCCTTACCTTATGTCTTGACTTTATTTTCACTCATACAAACTTCATGTATAATAAGTAAAATTTTATTATTAATATATCTTAGAAAAATATTTATATATATAATACAATATATTATCTACTGAAGACATTATATTACCCATTTATTATTAACTCCATGTTTAAGTTACGTTTTAGGTGATATTTACTTTGTTAATCGTACGTGTTTTGAATTGTTATTGTTGATTATCAAGATTTAATTATTTACAGAATATGAAACATGATATAAATATATTTTATATTAAATATATTAGTATTTATAAAAATTATTAAAGTTAAATGAACAACACCGTTCATGGATATTGTAGGCCATACGTACGCATGTACGCTATTTTTGTTTTCTTTTCGTATAGAAAGAACGAAAGTAAATAAAATGTATGTAAATATTTATATATATATATATAATATAATTAAATTAGCATTAATATTTAATTAATATAATATATTTTTACTAAAAAAATCCTTAATACATTCCATGTGAAGTGGGAATGAATCACGCCACTTTGAGGAGGTGGTAGTGCACACATCAACAAACGAAGTTA
The DNA here is from genome assembly GCA_963277665.1 of Viscum album. Classification (NCBI taxonomy): domain Eukaryota; kingdom Viridiplantae; phylum Streptophyta; class Magnoliopsida; order Santalales; family Viscaceae; genus Viscum; species Viscum album. Next base: position 1,481,520,334 of record OY728136.1, read on the forward strand.
TCATATATCCATAATATGGAAAGTATGAAGGTATGTTTAATATAAAATTTCTAGAATATGAAATGGGTTAAAATATAAATATTAAATTATTATTTAACCATAAAATAGTTTTAAGAGCATACATGAATTCTATAATGAAAAAAGAACAAAAACATTATTCACGGAGGTGATTAACTAACATAACTTGGAAAATAATTTTGTTTCTTTGAATAAGAGAAGACGGGAAATGAAATGGATATGAGATATTCCATTAGAAACAAAAAAATCCAGTATATAAATTATTATGGAGTTATCATTCATTTATAGATGAAGGGGGTTAGGATAAAGTAGAAAAGGAAAAGAAATTAAGTGGGGTATTTTGGGAAAATTACCTTTTGAATATCACCTCCTTAAGAGACCATTGAGGACCTTGGATTTTGGTATTTTAGTAATAACATAATCACTTAGATATGGTAAGAGTGGGGAGGATAGGTTTTTTCAGATATTTTAGGAGCTACAAGGCTTTTAGTTCGAAATGAGGTGGTGAGGGGTGGTATTTATACTTGACCAGAGGTGAGTTTAAGTGATTAATTAATAAATATTTTATATTTAAAGCCGACCATTTTGAGGTGGAATTAAATTAAAAGAATTATTTTGGAAATTAATACTATGGAGGAATTATAGGTTATATAAAAACCTCAAAAAACCTTTAATTGTTTTATTTTTTTATGTATTTTAGGACTTTACCCTTTTAACTTTAACATGATTCATTTTTTACCTATACCCCGGTAAATAATTTTTTTACCATGGTAAATTTCTTATACCTAAAAATTAAATTAAGCTTAAAACCTAATTTGGATATTATTAATTTAAATATGGAATCCATTTTACCTAATTAAATTAACATAATTGGAAAAATTAGATTTAAAACTAATCTCACAGACACAACGAAAAAGCAGGTTTTTAATGTGAAATGTTTAAAAGTTTAAAATGTTCTTATATTTAATTTTAACGTGAAATTGATTCCAATGAAATTAATTGGTTTTATTGATGTATAATTTTACTAATTATACTTTAAAACTAATTTGAATATAATTTAACTATATAAATAAATTAAATGAATATTCATTTTTCGAATAAAATATAATATTTTTCACTATTCATCAAAAAATGAATATTATCAGAAAAATAAAAAAATAAATAAATGTAAATTTTGATACTAAAATTTCATATAATAATTTTATTTTGTAATATAAAAATTATAAAAGTGTTAAACTTTAGATATTAAATAGTTTCACCATTAAAAGACGGTAAAATTTCCCCTTTGAAAAATATAGGGTTTTATGTGTAAAATTGGGTTTGTCTTTATCTTATGCCTATAAAATCTATTGGATTAATATAAAAATATTTTATTGAATATATAACATATATATTTTAGTAATATCATTCAATAATTTTAATTAATTTTATTTATTAATACAAAATTACTTCGAGATCATAAAAATAAAACTATTTCCTTTATAGTAAATTGGTATATATTTTAATTTCTAATTAATTGGTAACCAATTAATTCATATTATAAACCATAAAATTTCAAGAGTTAGTTAATACTATTCATTACTTCTAATTTAACAGCAAGGTTATATCTTATTATATATTAAATAATAATATTTTAATAATATATTATTGTTTGATAAAACTCGATGTTGTGTGTAACCCAAGCTGTCAAAGGAACTAGATATTATGTGTAACACTATCCAAGAATAGTGTTGCATATATCAAAATCTAAGCCAATGTTGTGTTTAGTGCAAGATTATCTTGGTGCTTTGTATAACGCAAGCCAAACATAGTGTTTCTCATATAACAAAAATAAATATTCCGTATTATGTGAAATAAAAAATATTAAAAAGATTAAATTAATTCAAAAAAAATATTTCAAAAAATCTTAGGGTGTTATATTCAGCCCCCTTAAAGTGAATTTTTCCCTCAAAATCTATCTGGGTTATTAAAGCATTAATACTTGATAGTTTCTTTCATAGAAACCGACATTGTAAAAACGAATACCAAAAAATTCTTTTAAAAAGGAAAATCTTGAAAATAATGGTTACCCAAAGTAAATCATAACTCCATAGGATAACATAGGTGAATATTTTTCGTAACATCCCAACCTAAACCACCGGATCTAATCCAAAATGGTACATGACCTCATGTGTGCATCCCCGTATGCAAGAGGTTGCCGAATGACAGTGAGGGTCTCAAGTGAAACCTTCGAGAGACTATACCCTCTGTATCATGTCATAGGATCGATAATAATGAATAAACAAATTAATAAACAATTAGAGTAAAAACAGAAATAAAATAATGACATACATATAAGAGCTCCCAAATCGGTAAGCCTATCCATAGTATAATACAGAAGAAAAATACAACATAAAAGTAAATAAACAGTCATTTTCGGGACACTTCGGTGTATGTACCTATCCACTCCTACTCTAAGCTCCAACACTCAACCAAATGCCATAGGTCCCTTTCCCTTTGCTAAATCTCTAGTCAAAAAATCTATAAGTGCACCAAAATTCCTAAGTAGGGTGTGAGAACAAGACTTAGTAGAATACCACCAATGCATCCTTACCATATTTAGAAAAACAAATATAACAATGTATATCATGACATAAGTAAATGCTCAGTAAACATACATGTGTTGAGTCATTGTGCATTGAACAAGAAACCATGAACCCCAACCCCACCTGCTTCAGCTCGTTGTTGGTAAGAAAATCAAGAACACACATATCTCCATCAAGGTCACATAGCTCATCCCACCCTTTTGGTGGTTGTTACAGGAACACCGTATGTTCTTTTTGGTACATCTTTGGCCCTCTTATCCTTTTAATCACCCATGAAACAAGTTATTAGGAATCCATGAACAACATACTCCAGCAATCCACTATTCTTTTTTCCTACATAGGGGTAGCCACGTCCACCTTTAAGGACATTTAGATTGCGTCAGAATGGGTAATTGACCACTGGACCGCGTAACTTTCACCCTCAAGCCTCCACCTATATATCTTAGTATCCTCGAGATATCCACTATGCTTTCCACTCTACAGGGGTAGCCACATCCACCTTTATGGATGTTAGGACTGCGTCAGGATGGGTAACCATCCACTGGACCACGTAACTCCCACCCTCAAGGCTCCACCTGTGTATCTTAGTATCCTCCAGCTAGCCACTACGCTTTCCCCTATAAAGGGGCAGCCACATCTGCCTTTAAAGATGTTAGGACTGCGTCCAGATGGGTATCCTCATACACCCAACCTCAAGGCTCCACTTAAGTATCTTGGTACCTGAAATGCAATTCCACATGCTATGCAATACACTAACAAAACATGTCGTAGGAAGGAATGATAAGTCACACCAAGATCAAAGTTAGGATAATCACACATAAACAAGTATTCCCATGACTACTCACACGACCACATAAAAGTCATCACAAGCATGGGTTAGTCCAACAAAAATATCACATCATGAAAACATCATATATATATGGCCCAAAATGGGAAGGAACCTCCTACCTCACAATTTTCCAAGTCGATGTTGAGGTTTTCAAAGGTTTTCATCACTTGAACCACACTCACACCAAACCATAAGATGATCACACACCAAAGAATCCTTGAACCATCCCCACTTAAACATTATTTATAATTATCACTATATTTGATAATTAAAAAACATATTTAATTAAATCTGTACAAAAATAACTCACTGCTTTAAAAACAATCTTAGGAATAAATTTCTACACATCAAGATGAATCCAACAGAACCGACGACGCATCAATCCGATCAATATCGAAGAAGATATCGAGGAGATAAATTTTGAAGAATAATATAGAATAAGAGAGAGCGAGAGAAAGAGAGAGGAGAGAGATGTAAAATATAATGGGATTCCTACCCATTACATGCACACCAGCCAGATCTAATTTATAATACCTTTTCATCAATCAATTTAGAAACATTTATTAATTGTATCACCTATTTATTAATTTCTTATATTAATTCCATACGCCAAACCATCATCATATTGGGTGTTTCATGGACCTATACCATGAGACCAAATTAAATATTTAACACTGGTCTTGAAATAACCACCTCAATTTTAGGGTCACGCTGCAACTGAGGGCATGTCAATCCGACGCCATACAAAGTTGTTACATCCGAAATGAGATTTTGACAATAATAATAATAATAATAATAATAATAATAATAATAATTTAATAATATTATTAATATATATTTTTTTTTTAAAACACCATACAAGCCATGTTGGACTCTCTATGTGCACTACACCCATTTACAGTTTAATTTATTTAATATTATCACTTTTAATTTATTGTGTTGTTATCAAATAAATGAGATATTAAATCCCCACATCTCCAGAGAATCATGAAGGAGGTGGCGCCCCTTCATGCTTGTTGTGTGCACAAACTATCTTGATTCCCCTCTTCATTCCCATTTAATTTATTAAATCCTAATTTTAATAATATTATAAATAATAATAATAAAACAAATTCATTATCATTATTCAAAATAATAATAATAACAAAAAATTAAAATATTATCTTTCATAATTAATAATAATAACAATAACAACAATTATTATTTTTATTAATAGTTATCTATAATCAGTGTCACCATTTACATTTCAACAAAAATCATCATTAAATTCTATAAATTTTAAATTCCCTTTTAATCTATGATTCAATGTAAAGTAAGTAGTGGAGTGTCTAAATTATTCCATAATTGGTGTTGGATATTTTAAATTGGTCAAAACGGTGTAAATTGAAGGTTTTGAAAACTTTTGGTGGGAAATAATGGAGTTTTCAGCATAAGGTTATAGAAGAGTGAAATTCCTTTTAAATAAGTAAATAAAATTAATTATTTAACACAATAATTAAATAATACATAATGCCCATTGTGCATAGAAGTTATGCCCCATCTAGGGTAAACCCCAGTTTCAAACCTAATGGTGGTCTCATTTTTCTCAAATGACACATCGTTTGAGAGATATCAATTATTTATTATTTAAAAAATGGATTAAATAATTAAATAAAAATAAGAAGTGTTTTTTTGTGTGCGATATTGTCAAACACCCATCGCACATAAAAGTTATACCCCTTATAGGGTAAAAACACAATTCTAGACCTAAATATGGTCTTGAATTTTTCATACAATGCACCATTTGTGAGATATTAATTATTTAATATTAAAAAAAATGGATTAAAAATTATTTAAATATAAAAATGGATATTTTTGTGAGAGAGGAATCCAAACGTTCGATGCATACAAATGTTATACCCCTCCTAGGGTAAACACCACATCCTGGACCTATTGGTGCTCTCAATTTTTTCATACAAAGCACCATTTGGGTGATATTTAACTATTTTAAATAAAATAATATATTAAATATTATTTAATAAATTTATCTCATGATCAAGACCTAAAAACATCCTATGCCTTCAAATTTTATAATTATCATAGGGAAAACACCATGTTTCAGACCAAACAGTGGTCTCCGATTTCTCATACAATGTATTATTTTGCAGTTATTCAATTATTTTTAATAAATTACGTGCGCTTAAAATAATATATTCAATATTTTTATTTAGTTATTGCTGAGACTTTGAGGGCCTCAAAATCTCACACTAACTTAGTGTCTGAATCCTAAAATATTCCATTGAATATTTCAAAGTGTTAACTGGGATTTTTTTATGAACACCCTTTAACACAATATTAAGTTATTTCAATGAAAAATAAAATTTTCCCACTTAAGGTATTAATAATTTATCACAAGAGGGTTTTTATTATCATTGTAAAAATATGGATATTAAAATTTCCCCCTCTATCGACTTATCATCCTCGGGAAGCATCTTTAGTGGTCTTGATCAATCAAATCAGACCACTAAGCTCGAATGTCAAACTCACGTTTTCACATATCTTCCTGGATCTGTCCACTGAAACCGAACTAGTAGTATAATTTTCCCTTAGAGTCCTTTATCACTCCAATTTATAATAAACACATGACACTCATCATTAAATGAAATAGGTTCCAACTCAATTTCCTTGCAATCTTTAATATTCATAGGATCGGGCATGTACCTCTGAAGCTGAGAAATGCGGAACACATCATGCATACCTCGATAGCATGGTGAGAGGTCCAGATGATATGCTACTGCACCTATCCAATGAGTGTGTCTCTCATTAAATGAATCACTGATAATAGATTTCTCATATACCAGGGTTTTATTTCATCGTTCAATGACGTATTAGAAGAAGGTATGTTAGGGAACATAACTCTTTCATTAAGTCAAGTCTAGAAATGTCTCACATATATAAGGAAAACAAAAGCATTAAAATAAGTATGGAGATCAAAGACATGCTCTAGTTCGTACCTTTTAGAGTAATAAGTTACTTATCACCATTTGTTTGTGCTAGATCCATAACATAGACATGGTCCGACTCATCGCCATGGTCATATTAGCAAATTTTATGAGTCTTCATCATCAGGGGAGTATGCATCCCCTATTGGTTTTCTCCACTCCCAGCCTATCCCGACCTCCGAGAACTCCTCTAGGAGACCTCTGAGAAAAAATGGTGAAGATGGTTAGTCTTTCCACATAGGTGGCAGTCCACTGTTGGATTCCTTCAAGTGTTGTTATAATGTTCTTATAGCCCAGAATTGTAGAACCTTTCTAAAGAAGTTCTATACTGAACCAATTATCCATCGCTCTGCTGCTCCCGACCTTCCTTTTTCTTCCTACCATCTGAAGGGACTCGTATAGTAGTTTAGGAAAACTCAGTCACTGACCCATTGTGACTTGGAAGTAAGCCTGCTGACTTATCCTCCTCTAGCACCTTCTCAAAGGTCAGGGCCTTATGAAGCACCTGAGAGTATGACATCAAGTAAAATCCCCTAACTATACGTCTGAGCTCTGGTCATAGACATATCTAGAACTTCTGAGATTTATATACCTCATTACCATCTAAAAAAGTATAAATTTTGAAGAATAAAATAGAATAGGAGAGAGAGAGTAATAGAGAGGAGCATGATGTAAAAAATAATTGGATTCCTACCCATGCCATGCACTCCTCCCCATATCCAATTTATAATACCTTTTCATCAATAAAATTTGTAACATTTATTAATTGTATCACCTATTTATTAATTTCTTATATTAATTCCATATGAAAAACCATAATCATATTGGATTTTTCATGGACCTACACCATAAGACTGAATTAAATATTTAACACTGGTCTTTAAATAACTGCCTCAATTTTAGGGTCATGATGCCGTCGACGATATGTCAATTCGAAACCGTACAAAGAAGTTACAGTAGAAATGAGATTTTGAAAATAATAATAATAGTAATTTAATATTATTAATAATATATATATATATATATATATATTTCTAAAACACTATCTAAGCTATGTTGGACTCTCCATGTGCGCTATACCCATTTACTATTTAATTTATTTATTATTACCAATTTTTATTTATTATGATATTATAAAATAAATGAGATACACATCTCCATACAGTCATGAATGAGGTGTCACCCCTTCATGTTTTTTGTATGCACAAACTTTCTTCAGGAACCTCTTTATTCCGATTTAATTTATTAACTCCTAATTTTAATAATATTATAAATAATAATATTAAAACAAATTTAATAATAATAATAATAATAACACACCATTAAAATCTTATATTTCATAATTAATAATAACAAAAACAATTATTATTTTTATTATTAGTTATCTATAATTATTGTCACCATTTACATTTCAACAAAACCATCATTAAATTCCATAAATTTAAAATTTCTGTTTAATCCATGATTCAATTTAAAGTCAGTAGCGGAGTGTCTAAATTCATCCATAAATGGAATTGAATATTTTAAATTGTTCAAAACGGTGTAAATTGAAGGGTTCAAAAAATTTTGGTGGGAAATAATAGAGTTTGCAGCATAAGGTTAGAGATGAGTGAAATTCCTTTTAAATAATTAAATAATATTAATCATTTAACACAAAAGTTAAATAATATATAACACCCATTGTGCATAGAAGTCATCCCATTCTAGGGTAAAACCCCCATTCTATACCTAACTGTGATATCATATTTCTCAAATGATGCATCATTTGAGAGATATTAATTATTTATTTTAAAATGGTTTAAATAATTAATTAAAAATAAAAAGTTTTTTCTTCACGTGTGATGTTTCCAAACACCCACATAAAAGTTATAGCCCTCCTAGGGTAAAAAAATCATTCCAGAACTAAACATGGTTTCAGATTTGTCATACAACGCACCATTTGTGAGATATTAATTATTTAATATTAAAAAAATGGATTAAAAATTAATTAAATATAAAAATGGCTATTTTCATGAGTGAGACATCCAAACATCCAATTATTACAAATGTTATACCCCTAGTGTAAACACCACATCCTGGGCCTATTAGTGGTCTCATATTTTTCATACAAACACTGTTTGAAATATATTTAATTATTTTAAATAAAATAATATATTAAATATTATTTAATAACTTTATCTCATGAGTGAGACATCCAAACATCCGATGCATTCAAATTTTATAATTATCATAGGGAAAAAACTATGTTTAGGACCTAGTGATGGTCTCATATTTCTCATACTATGCACCATTTTGTAGTTATTCAATTATTTTGAATAAATTATGTGCTCTTAAAATAATATATTTATTATTTTTATTGAGCCCTTGAAAAGAATTTACGAGCCTCAAAATCTCGCACTTAGTATCTGACTCCTAAAATATTCCATTGAATATTTCAAAGTGTTAACTGGGTTTTTTTTCTTATGCACATCCTTTAACACATTATTACATTATTTCACTAATAAATCATTTTTCCTACTTAAGGTATTAATAGTTTATCACAAGAGGTTTTTTATTATCATTGTAAAAATAGAGATATTACAATTATTCCCCTCCATCAAATTATCATCCTCAAGAAGAATCTCTAGTGGTCTTGATCAATAAACTCAGATCATTAAGCTCGAACATCAGACTCATGTTTTCACTTCTCTTCCCGGATCTATCCACTGAAACTAAACTAGTAGTATCATTTTACCTTAGAGTCCTTTATCACTCTAATTTTTTATCCACACATGAAACTCATTATTAAATGAAATAGGTTCCAAAACAACGTCCTTGAAATATTTAATATGCATAGGATTAGGCATGTACCTCTGAAGCTAAGAAACATGGAACACATCATGCATACCTCGATAGCAAGAAGGGAGGTCTAGATGATATGCTACTTCCCCTATCCATTGAATGTATCTCTCACAAGTCTCTGACTAAAATAAGCACAACCTATATCTCTATCATATACTAGGGTTTTATGTCATTGTTTAATGACGTATTAGAGTAAGGTAAGTTAGAGAAGCATATCTCTTTTGTTAAGTCAAGTCAAGAAATGGATCACAGATATAAGGAAAATAGCAACATTAAAACAAGGTAAGAGATCAAAGATGTGATCTAGTTCATACCTCACATATTATAAAGTTTCTTATCACCATCTTCTGGTGTTAGATCCATAACACAGACATGGTCCACCTCAGCTCCATGATCATATTCGTGACTTTCCTGAGTCATCGTCATCAGTGGAGTCTATATCCTCTGTTTGGTTTCTCCACTCCCTGCCTGTCCTGACCTCCTAGAACTCCTCTGGTAAAACTTTGAGAAAAAATGTTGAAGATGGTCAATATTTCCACATAGGTGGCAGTCCACTATTTTTTTCTTTCAAGTGATGTTATAATGATTTTGTAGCCACAATTGTAGAACCTTTCTGAAGAAGTTCTATTCTGACCTAATTTTCTATTGCTCTGCTGCTCCTGGTCTTCCTTTCTCTTACTACTATCTAAAGGGACTCTTATATTAGTAAGGTAAAACTCATTCACTGGACCACCCTGAGTCAAGAAGTAAGCATGATGACTTATCCTTCCTTTCTCTTACTCATTCCTGAGTCAAGAAGTAAGCCTAACATTCTATGGGATCAAACAAGATTTTCCTAGGAGTTAACCCTTAACCCAAGGTATACCCCTCCCACCACTAACCCTTGTTTTCATCCTTTCATGTTAGTCATATTCATCATATATATACTAACAAAATAGCATGATTTATTCAACTAATTAATTCCAAAAAGGATATATCACCCAACATGGAAACACAACTATATCATATGGAGAAACTATCTGGAACAGATAGCATAAATCAAGGCATTTAAATAATGAACTACTATTCATCAAAACAATAGGTATATATATGGAATTTGAACCTATGTGCATAGTCATGATATATTAACATACACAAAATACCATAAATAACATATAACATCATGTGAATTACCCAAGGTGAATGAATAGTAACAAAAAAACATAAATTCCCCACTTTATGAAAACTCAGAGGTCCACTATTCAGTGCTGGCTAGACACTGTCATAGTTCCCCTGCCTGAGTCCCAATTTCTTATCTCTTGTCTAACTTGTCCCAATCCAACATAAAAGAAGAAAAAAGTTAGTGGGTCCTGATCCTCTGATACCATTTTGTAACATGCTGACTCGAACCACCGGGTCCGTGCCGAAATACTACATGACATCATGTGTGCCTCCTTCTATGCAAGAGGTTTCCGATTAGCAGTGAGGGTCTCAAGTGAAAACTTAGGGATATTATAACCTATGTATCATTCCATAGGATTGATAATAATGAATAAACCAATTAATAAATAATTAGAGTAAATGAGGAAACAAAATAATGATATACATATAAGATCTCCCAAAGTGTTAAGCCTATACAGAGTATAATAATGTAAAAAAATACAAGATAAAAGTAAATAAACAACCATTTATGGGGTACTCTAGTGTCTGTATTAGTCCACTCCAGATCCAAGCTCAACCACTCAACCATCTGCTATAGGGGCCTTCCCCTTCACTGAATCACTAGTCACAAAATCTACAAGCACACTGAAATTCCTAAGTAGGGTGTGAGTACAAGGCTCAGTAGGACACCAACAATACATCCTTACCATAAGTGAACAATATATATCATGAAATAAGAAAATTCTTAGTAAACATACATGTACTGAGTCATCATGAATTGAACAATCCATCACAAACCCCAGTCCCACTTACTTCATCTCATTACCAGTAAGAAATTCAAGAACACACATATCTCCATAAAGGTCATGTAGATCACCCCTCCCTTTTAGTGGTTGTTATAGGAAAATCGTATGTTTTTTAGGGTGTTATCTTTGGTCCTCTTATCCTTTTAATTACTCACGAACTAAGTTCGTAGGAATCCATGACCAACATCTTCTAGCAAGCCACTATGCTTTACCCTCTACAGGGGTATCCATGCCCAGCTTTAAGGATGTTAGGACTATCTAAGGATGGGTAACCAACCACTAGACCACAATAATCCCACCCTCAAGGCTCCACCTATGTATCTTAGTATCCACCAACTATCCTCTATGCTTTCCTCTCTGTAGGGGTATCCATGTCCACCTTTAAGGATGTTAGAATTGCATCAGGAAGAGTAACCTCATACCCCCAAACTCAAGGCTCCACTTGAGTATCTTGATACCTACAAGGCAATTCAATAGGCTATGCAACTCACTAACAAAACGTGTTAGAGCAAGGAATGATAAGTCACACAAAAATAAAAGTCAGGATAATCACACATAAAAAAGTACACCCATGGCTAATCACACACCCACATGAAATTCATCACAAGCTTGTGTTAGTCCAACACAAACATAAAATGATGATAAAATTATATATATATATATATATATGTCCTAAAATGGGGAGGAATATTTTACCTCATGATTTTCCAAGTCGACGCCGAGGTTTTCAAAGGTTTTCGTCACCCGAACCACACTCTCACCTAACCGGAAGATGACCGCAAACCAATGAATTCTTGAAACATCCCCTATTAAACATTATTTATAATTATAACTATCTTTGATAATTAAAAAAATAATTAATTAAATACAAACAAAAATACCTTACTACTTTCAAAAACAATCTTTGGAATACATTTTTACTCATTGAGATGAATCCAATGGAACCGACAACACTACAATCCGATCAATATCTAAGAAGATATTGAGGTGAGAAATTTTGAAGAATAAAATATAATTGGAGAGAGAGAGAGAGAGAGTAAGAGAGAGGGGAGTGACATGAAAAATAACGGGATTCCTACCCATTCCATGTGTACTACCCCAGATCCAGTTTATAATACATTTTTGTCAATCAATTTAGTAACATTTATTAATTGAATCACATATTTATTAATTTATTCTATTAATTACATGTGCCAAACCATCATAACATTGGGTATTTCATAGACCTGTACCATGAGACCGAATTAAATATTCAACAGTGGTCTTAAAATAACTGCCTCAATTTTAGGGTCATTTTGCCATTGATGACATATCAATATGATAGCGTACAAAGAAGTTACAATGGAAATAATATTTTTACAACAAAAATAACAACAATTTATTATATATATATATATATATATTTAAAACACTATCCAAGCCACACTAGGCTCTCCATGTGTGCTACACCCATTAATAGTTTAATTTATTTAATATTACCACTTTTCATTTATTATGATATTATCAAATAAATGGGATATTAAATCCCCACATATCTAGGAATTCATGAAGGATTTGGTGCACCTTCATATTTGTTGTATGCACAAACAATCTCTAGGCACCTATTCATTCCCATTTAATTTATCAACTCTTAAATTTATTAATATTAAAAATAATAATAATAACAAAACTTTGTTATTATTATTAAAAATAATAATAATAACACACCCTTAAAATATTATCTTTCATAATTAATAATAATAATAAAAACAATTATTATTTTTATTATTAGTTATCTCTAATCATTTTCACTATTTACATTTCAAAAAAATCCATCATTAAATACTATAAATTTAAAACACTCGTTAAATCCATGATTCAATGTAAAGTCAGTGGAAGAGTGTCTAAATTCATCCATAAATGGCGTTTCATATTTTAAATTGGTCAAAATAGTGTAAATTGAATATTTGGAAAACTTTTGGTGGGAAATATTTAAGTTTCCAGCATAAGTTTAGAGATGAGTGAAATTCCTATTAAATAATTAAATAAAATTAATTATTTAACACAAAAATTAAATAATACCCAATGCCCGTTGTGCATAGAATTTATGCCCCATATAGATTAAAACTCCCATTTTGAACCTAACAGTGGTCTTGGATTTCTCAAATGATGAATAATTTGAGAGACATTAATTATTTATTATTCAAAATATGGATTAAATAATTAATAAAAAATAAAAAGTGTTTTATCGCATGCGCTGTTTCCAAACACCTGACGCGCATTAATGTTATACCCCACCTAGTGTAAATCCCCAATTCTGGACTTAAATGTGGTCTCAAATTTTTCATACGACACACCATTTGTGTAATATAAATTATTTAATATTCAAAAAATGGATTAAAAATTAATTAAATAAAAAATGGATATTTTCTAGAGTGAGAGATCCAAACGTCCGACTCTTAAAAATGTTATACCCCACCTTGGGTAAACACAACATCCCAAACCTATCAGTGGTATCAAATTTTACATACCACACTCCGTTTGGGATATATTTAATTATTTTAAGTAAAATAATATATTAAATATTATTTAATAACTTCATCTCACGAGCGAGACATCCAAACATTCGATTCCTTCTAATTCTATACTCCTCCTAGGGTAAACACCACATTTTGGACCTAACAGCAGTATCATATTTATCATATGATGCACCATTTTATAGTTATTCAATTATTTTGAATAAATTGTGCATGCTTAAAATAATATATTTAATATTTTTATTCAGTCTTCGCTGAGGATTTGTGGGCCTCGAAATCCCACACTAACTCAGTGTCTGTCTCCAAAAATAATCCATTGAATATTTCAAAGTGTTAAATAGGATTTTTCTCTCATGCACAACCTTTAACACATTATTAAGTTACTTAACTAATAAATTATTTTTTTCCCACTTAGGGAATTAATAATTTATCACAAGGGGGTTTTTATTATATTTGTAAAAATATGGATATTACAATTTGGGCATAAAGGAAAAATGGAAATAATCATAGAGATTTATAAAGATCAGTGATCACTAGAAATTGGTTGATCAAGAGAAATTTAACAATGAGAAATATATAAACTAAATAAGTATAAAAGAGGTAATTGATGTCATAAAAAATGGTGATAACAAAAAAACCTTTTACATCACTATCCATTTTCCAAATGTTGAAGAATTTTCATGATAAGATATACTTACTTAGTTTTAAGATAAAATCACCCTTTTTTATGCCTAGATAAATTTCTATTATTTTAAGAAATGAAGTTGAATTTTTTATTAGTAGATCATGAGATGAAAAAATAGAATGATAGGTTATTCCATCTGTCTTTATCATAAAAAATGGTAGCAAAAGTTATCAAATATGCATAAATCCTCAAATGGAGAGATAATAATTTAATCACTAAAACCTCATCTGATGTTTAACATAAAACATTCCATAAATGGTTAACCTTATAATCATTCTTAAAGATGAAAATTAAAAACTGCACTAAATCATCTTAACATTTATCTCCCATATATCATAGGGTAGCTCTTGGTTGTCACATTCCAAACATGTGAATACCTCCATCATGTATTCTCTTGAGTTATGGTAATAACCTGAATTTTCGTACATCCTTATTGAAAATATGCATGCTTCTTTATTATAAAGTTTATTGGATATATTCCTTAAGTACTAAATTTTTTAAAACTTTATGCATGAAAACATAACATACTTGTCAACAAATACTTAAATAATGAGTATCATCCAATTTAATTATTCATATGCAACATATCTTTTTCCAAACATCATTATCTTAACATAAGAAACACATTAATGGGTATATTTCCCTTAATAATCATCTTAACACCTCAATAACTTTTCCTGGTTACTAATATAATTCAACATATTATTTTAAATCCTTAAGTAAGAACTATAGTAGACCAATCTATATATGTTTCATTACTCCATAATACTATAAAAGTAATTCTATAACATTATTCATGAATTTCATTACATAAAAGTACTATCATTCCACCACCTTTTTGTTGTACTCTACATCACCAATAGTGATCACATGATATTTCCCCTTGTCCCTTAGCTAAAGGGGTTGATGACATCGATCATCATCACCAACACTTGGGTTTGTAAAATTATTAGAAGAATTCCCATTCACTTTACATATATAGAACTGAAGTGTGGAAGGTGAATTTGAGCATCATTTTCTCCATTTTCACCATTAGATAACTTATTCCCATCACTTCGGCCATCAAATGACCAATGGCCTTACCTTCTACACTTAAAACATTCATTAGACCCTTTAAGGAAATTTCCTCCATGCATCTTCCCATACTTGTAGCATAAAGGAAAGATAATATTCTTCTGTTCATGGTTTTTAGATTTTCCTTTAAACTCCATCTTCCTTTTATTGTCAAAACCATGAGATTGATACGTGAGTCCAACCTCCATTTAAACCTTGATTACACAATGTACAATCTCTTGGTAAATACTAAAGTCTCTTATGAATAATGCCATTCTAAGACTTGGATTTAAGCCCTTGAATAACCTATCAAATTTACTTTAGAGTTGGATGATAATTCTAAATGTGTACCTTTAAGGACTCATGAAATCAGCCTTGCAGGTACCGACATATTCATCATCACTTTTCTTCAACTCAAGGAACTCTTTCTCTATCTTGGTATGAAGAATATGAGGAAAGTAATTATTGAAAAATAAGTTCTTGAACTTGTCCCAATACATGGATTCAATTTAATCTTGTTGCATCATATTCTTAATTATATTCTACCACTGGTCCATTTCGCCTTCTAAATGATAAATTACTAGAATACCTTTCTCATGTTTTGAACAATTAAGGAAAGAAAATATCTTTTCATCAGTACTGATCCATTGTTCAACAACAAGTGGATCAGAAGACCCACTGAAAGAAGGTGGACGTTGCCTCATGAAGGACTCAACAGAATGTTGTTCCCACCATTTCTTATTTGGAAGTCCACCATGATTCATATATTAATAAATCTATGTTATCATAGAAACAATATCTTGCATTCTAGCTCCCATAAAATTCGGTTTCTCTGGAGGATGATCATTTCATTTCCCATGACATTCATTATTATTATGGTTCCTTTGGGTTCCATCCATTGACTAAAACCATAAATAATAGTTTGAGAAGCATTTACCATAATGGAAAACCACATAATCATTGAAAATCACTTATAGAATGTATAAATCATGATACATACATTTTAATCCAAGACACCTTAGGCTAATCCTTAGAGACATCCCTAGAAATATCCTTAGAAATATCACTAGGGATCTCAATAGGTTTTCTAATCTAATTTCTAAAGGTTGACTAAACCTTTACTCTGATACCAACTATAAATAATATATCTTTATGTACATGGACATTACATCAATTTTTCAGAATAATTAATACATTACACAATCAAAATCCTAAATACTGTATTAGTTTAGTGACTTTGGAAACTTATAAACACAGAAAACTAGTTCATAAGTGAGCACTACAGTATCACCCACTTGGTTATTCATGACTATAAACCTTATTAGACACATCAAAATTAAAAAATATCTTCATAAAATATGAAAAGAAACATAAAAATGTGCGAGCTTAGATGATCAGTAAGGGAAAAAGAGAGAGACATGTAATCATGAACATGAGCATAGGGGTATGAGAACATGATCATATAATTATAAGATTATACCCTACATATCAAAGATCATAAACATGAATCATGGAATAATTTTTGATAGTTCATAAGACATGAATCATAAGGAATAAATAACATAACCCATAAGACAAGGAATTATGTCAGAAACATAAGCAAATAAATTCATATGTTAAGGCTACCTACCAAGATCTTCACAACATGTTAGTATTGAGATAATAAACCGTGTACCTGCTTTAGTCTTAGTATGACTGACCATTTACCCTCTTGTTTCAGGCTTGATATTTCCACCTGTGTACCCTCTTCTTTTGGGCTTGGGATGTCCACCTGTGTACCCTCTTGTTTTAGGTTTGGGATTTCCACCTGTGTACCCTCTTGTTTCAGGCTTTGGATGCCCTCCCATGTACCATATTGAGCTCAAAAAACATTTATCATTACCCAATGCATTATAGGGAGATATAGGTACCACCCATATCATAATTAAATCATACATATGTGTTCCACAAGAACAAAAATCATTTATCATATTAGAACCCATGGAATTTAATATGTTTTATAAACATCATGCAATAATAACCTAACCCACAAAAAAGAAATGGGTTTAATAAATATCATTCCATAATAAACATAACCATTTATAGAAATAATAAGAATGGAAAAATTGAATCATATCCTCAGTAAAACATTAGTAACATTAAAAAATGTTATATTAGATGGAAAATATATTTGAGAGAACTCTTGAAAACAATTATTGAGGAAAATATTCTTTTTTCCTTGAAAACATTGTCTTTACTAGAAATGCCGCACAATTTAAAAAGAAAAAAATTTCTTTGAAAATAATATCAGAATATTTTTAGGGAATATATCAAGGAATTAAGGTGTCATGAAATATTAAAAATCAATTCATTACATATTTGTTAAAAAGGCATTCTTCTCATACTTTTTTTGAAAAATTCAAAAAGTACCTCATTAGGGAAATGTCAAAAGATTCATTTCAGACCATTTAATAAATACTCTTACATTTGTAAAAATTACTTTAAAAAATTTTATAAGAATAATAAGAATATTCTAGAAAACAATTCTAAGAAACATAGATAAGGATAATAAATATACCATAGTAAATACTTACATATAAACAATCTTGTAAATTAATGAGACTATGAAATCAACCCCTTTTTCTTTGAAAAATGATTTTCAGAACATAAAGCATTTTTGAAGATCCTTTTTATTTGAATATATATTTATAAACTTATAAAGAAATATTTGAAAAAAACACTTTAAAACATAAAACATATATTTAGAATTTTTTTCCTTGAAAATGAGATTAATAGATCTTTTAAAAACATTTTTTTGAGGAAAATAATCTTCAAACATTTCAAAGTGTCCCATACCACTTTGAAATATTTGTATCATGATCCCCATAAAATAATAACATTAATCTTTTTTTTAAAATATCATGAAAATAAGGATATTTCTGATATAAAAATTCAAATGATAGTATATACTTCTTGTAAAATAACATCGGTTCATAACAAAACATGTGTCACAAAGAAGGAAAACCGAGACCAAACTACCTTACTCATTTGGTAAAATTTGAACCATAAAACCCCATGAAATAGAGATAATCAAATGGATATATAAATACCCATATATTAGGATATAAAATTTAAGGAATAAATTCTTGGGCAGTTGTACACCACACAAAAGAAATGAGTGGTGAATAAGGCATGTATCTCACGGAAATAAAAAGTGAGACGAAATTCCCTTACCTTATGTCTTGACTCTATTCACACTCATAAAAAACTCCTATATAATAAGTATATGTTTATTATTAATCTATATTAGAAACATATTTAAATATATAATACCATATATGATTTACTTAAGACATTATATTACCCATTTATTAATTATTTTTATGTTTATGTTACGCTTACAGTGATATTTACTTTGTTAATCATACATGTTTTGACTTTCTATTCTTGATTATAAAGATTTAATTATTCACAGAATATAAAAAAGGATATAAATATCCTATATATTCATTATATAATTATTTATAATAATTATTAAAGATAAATGAACAACACTATTCATAAATACAATATACCATATATACACATGAACACTATTTTCATTTTCTTACTGTATTGAAAAGGATGAAAGTAAATGAAATGTATGTAAATATGTATATATATATATAATAAAATTACCGTAGAATAAATATTTCACTAATATCATATATTTTTATTAATTTTTTTAATACATTCTATGTAAAGTGTGAATGAATCACATAGCTTTGAGGAGGCGATAGTCCACAAGCCCACAAACGAAGTTATCATATATACACAATATGGAAATCGTGAAGCTATGTTTAATATAAAATTTAAATAATATGAAATAAGTTATAATATAAATATTAAATTATTATTTAACTATAATTTTTTTAAGACTATTCATGAAGGCGGTAATGGAAAAAGAACAAAAATATTATTCATAGAGGTGATTAACCGCCATAACTTGGACAATAATTACATTTATTTAAATAAGTGGAGAAGAGAAATGAAATGGATATGAGATATTAAAATATAAACATAAAAATTTAGTATATAAATTATTCTATATTTTTCATTAATTTATGGATGAATGAGGCAAGGATAAAGTAGAAAAATAAAATAAACTAAGAGATGTACTTTGGGAAAATTACCTCTTGAATATCACCTCCTTGAGAGACCCTTGAAAACCTTGGATTTTAATCTTTTGGTGAGACAAGAATCAATTGGAAGTGGTAAGAGTGGGTAGGAGAGGTTTGGGTAGATATTTTAGGAGCTACAAGGCTTTTAGGTTGAAATAGGGCGGTGAGGGGTGGTATTTATACTTGAGGAGATGCATGTTTAAGAGATTAATTAATAAATATTTTATATTTAAAGCCAACCATTTTGAGGTGTCATTAAATTAAATGACTTATATTGTAAATTAATATATTTTAGGATGTATAGGTTCTATAAAAACCTCAAAAAACCTTTAAATTTTGAATCTTTTAGTAATTTTAATCCTTTACCCTTTTAACTTTAACATGTTTCATTTTTTACCTATACCACAATACATAATTTTTTTACCATGATAAATTTTCTATACTTAAAAATAAAATTGACCTTAAAACATAATTTTGAACTTATTATTTCAAATATATAATCAATTTTACCTAATTAAATTCACATAATTGAAAAAGTTTGATTAAAACTAATCTCAGAAATACAACAAAAAAGCGGGTTTTTAAAGTGAAACGTTCAAAAGTTTAAAATGTTATTATATCTAATTTCAATGTGAAATTGATTAAAATTATTTTAATTGGTTTTATTGATTTATAATTTAACTAATTATACATTAAAACCATTTTTAAATACAATTTGACAATATAAATACATTATATGAATAAGTAGTTTTCAAATAAAATGTAGTATTTTTCACTATTCATCAAAAAATGAATATTGTCAGAAAAATAATAAGAACTATACCAAAGTAAAATTTGATACTCCAATTTCAAATAATAATTTTATTTTTTCATATAAAAATTATAAAAGTGTAAAAATTTAGATTTAAAATGGGTTCACCCTAAAAAAGAGGTAAAATCACTATTTTAAAAAATATAGGGTTTAATGCATAAAATTGGGTTTGTATTTATCTTATGCCTATAAAATATATTGGATGAGTATAAACTTATTTTATTAAATATATAAAATATTTATTTCATTAATATCATTCACTAATTTTAATTAATTTAATTTATTAAGAAAAAATGACTTTGGGAGGATTAAATAAAAGCATTTCCTTTATAATCAATTGGTTTATATTTTCAATTCTAGTTCATTTGAAACTAATGAATTCATATTATAAACCTTATATTTTTATAATTTAGTTAAAACTATTCATAACTGCTAATTGAATGGTAATGTTATATCTTAATATATATTAAATAATAATATTTTAATAATATACTATTGTTCGATAAAACTTGATCTTTCATGTAACGTAAGCTATCAAAGGAACTCAATCTTATGTGTAACAAAATCCAATAATAGTGTTTCATATATAGCAATATAATCCAATTTTGTGTGTTTCACAAGCTTATCTTGGTGTTTTGTATAACACAATCCAAACATAATTTTTCTCATATAAAAAAATCCATATTCTGTATTATGTGAAATAAAAAATATCAGAAAGATTAAATTAATTTGAAAAAAAAAATATTTCACAAAATCTCATGGTGTTATAATCTCGACCATGGAGATATGATGAAAGGTTCTTCAGGCATTGAAGTTTGTGAGCTCATCTTGCCCGAGGAGATCCGTAATAACGATGGTGGCACCTTTCACCACCACAAACTAATTTGGGATCCTATCCCTAGAGCGTGATAGCGGATACCTTACTTATCAAAGGAAGGTAGATCAAGGAGTCAACAAGACTTCACCTTGGTTCCAAAGTCTCCTAGGAGGGCTCCTATCAACCAATACTACTATCATCATGAAACCATCACCCTTATCCACCTAATGATGGCGTTTCCCGATAGATCACCCTCGGTCACCTAGACCCAGGCATTTAAGAGATCTCTAATGGTGATAAATATCATAACTCAATTCAAAAATATCAAGTTTGATAGTATATTTTGGCAAACAATAGTGGGAAGGTGCATATTCCCACCCCCATGCATGAAACCCATTCGCATATCCTGATAGAAAATAGGGGACAAGAGTAGGTTCATATTTCCACTTTGATTAGAGAGGTTTTCTAGTATATCCTGGTGAAAAAACTAGTAGACTCATATTCCCACTCAGAAACTTCTAAACTACCAACATATATGGTAGAAATATGGGATATTCTCTGACATATATCAACAATCACATAGAAACATACACATATTCTTATTCTAACCGCGATAGAAGTATAACAACATGTAAAACATGGATAGATAGATGTTCAGAAGTAAGAATTTTTTTAGCTTTTATTCATTAGAATTACCAAAATATTCTGAAAAAGTATAATCCATAAGATCAAAATCATATTCCTATTCTGACTGGGGTTCTTTAATATAATTTTTTAGTCACCTTTGGAAAGGCGTATATTCTCATCAAAGAGATCTAACTACATATTACAAAGGAATACCAAGATTGAGAATATATTCTCATCCCAATTGAGGTGAATAATAATATTCTAGAATTCACCTTTTGGCAGGCTAATATCCCCCCAAAAATTCAAAAGTGTTCCGCCATATTCCGACAGCTGATAGAATCAAGGATATAAGGCCCCAGCCTTAAAACCTTACTTAATCTTGAGTTATTGCAAGATTACACATTGAGGATCTTTTCGGGTTTAGAGTTTTAGAGAATTAGATCATAAAACTTGCATTACATTCCACATATAAACAAAGTGGTTACATAAATATAGTATTCTTCATTCCCATCAATGTAAACACATTTAAAATAAAACATGGATTATTTCTTGACACATCCTTGACTCTATCATCTTATCATGTACCTCTCCCTTGACCTGTGAAAAACATTTCAAAAACTTGGGATGAGCATAAAAACTCAGTATGGGTTATAAAAAAAACATGGAAAGGAAACATGAGTTCATATATACATAAGAATGAAATCATACTTTACCCATAAAACATAGGCACTTTAACATACCTCATAAAATCATGAATAAATCATAGAAATCATAATACATAAAGGTAACTTGAGGCATTCATAACATTATTACGTAGGGAGTAACCCTCTTGGTTACGTTTGGAATACCCATCACAGTATATTCCCTAAAATCTCTTCTGAGAAACCTTAACGTTTCACTCCTTCGCGTTACCCAATGCATTGGAGAGCTATAATGGGCTCACCCGCCCTTAGTTTATCACGGAACCACCCGTCTTCATAATAATGCCCAAGAACCATAACATAATCGTATCACATAAAACATGCATAAAGGAAACATAACATTTCCACATTTCAATCACAAGATATCAATACAACACAAAAACATTGTGAAAACCATTTTCAATACCAAAATAAAAGAAAAGTAAAACATGGTATTTATTTTTCTTTTAAAAAGAAGGTATGGCTTGTAGAGGAAGCCGAAACTCAAATAACGGTTACGACGGCGGAGAAGTCGTTGTCGCCGTATACGTACGACAAAAACATTCCCTTTTTGTCGTTTAGTAAACACTTCATAAAAAAAAGATTCCTTTTGAATAAACGTAAAAGTCAAAGGGGTTTATACACTGTATAAAAGAAAGTTGTGTATAAAATAAAATATGCCTCAACGAAAGGAGATTGAGACGAAGTCCCATACCTCGTATCCGACTTGACCCGACCGTTCTTTAATCTCCTGAATAATAAACTTGAGTTAATCTCTACTTGCTTATGAATCTTTTTAAAGTTCATTATTCCTTTTATACCATGTTATGAACATCATGTAATCATTTAAGTTAATAATGTTCATTTTGTCGGTATTTGGTTCTTAAGTCAAAAATAAACTTCTTACACTTACATGTTGTTAATTTGGTCAAAGGTTCATTATATCCAGAATGGTATTCATGATGTAGATATCATATATGTCATATATATACAGTACATACATTCATTTATAATATTACATAATCATTTAGAGGTAAGAAATGAAATGCACCGTTCATGGAGACGGTAAGCCGTACGTACGCATGAACGCTACTTCCATTTCTATTTCGTATTTTCTGGAATGGAATCATAATGATATATAAGTATATTATAATTCCAGTATAATAACATATATAATATCATTAACTTTATCCTTTACACATCCCACATATGGTATTAACGAATCAAATCACTTTCAGGGGGCGGTAGTCCGCACTTCCTAAAATGAAGATATCGTGTTTACCCATAATGGAAACCATAAAGTTATGCCAAAAATGAAAAAAACATAAGCTTAAGGAAAACATAAAAATATTATATATCATATATAAAAATAGTGACATCATAATGGCCACCTTTGAAGGTGTTAAATGAGTATTGAACAATCATCGTTTCGGGAGGCAGAATTTCGCCATCCACAGAAACCGTATGTTCTTTAACCATTTGATGTAGTTGTGTGAGAGTGTAGCTCAAATAAATCTTATAACAACATCCTTTTATATTTAATATACTTGTTTTGTTACGAAATAAGTAAATAAAAAGAGTTTAGGGGGTTGGAGAAGCAAAATAAAACAAATGAACATGAGAGAATGAATTACCTTTAAAAGTGTAACTCCTTTTGATTTGAGCCTAAAGGCTTCCTTTGAAAGGATTATGCCCAAAGGGAATCCTCTAGGATGAGGATAGGGATGTGGAGAGAGTAAATGGGCAGGGGTTGGACGAGCCAAAGGCTTGAAGAGTGTGTGAAATGAGATAGAGGTGGGGGCCTTTTATAAGAGGAGAGGAGGGGCACTTTTGGAAAGTAAAGAAACATTACTTTATTTGAAAATGTGTTTCGGTTTCAAAAGGTCCCAAATTGATATAATTCGTGGATAAGGTGATACGGGTTCGAAATCCACTCATACAATTGGTTTTGGACATGTGTAGTTCATAGATTTTACATTATCTTTCCATTTTATTTAAATCGTGAAATAATGATGTCATCACTGCATCATTATTATGTCATAAATAATTTAATTTTTTTAATGTCTAAAAATTATAAACAAAATACTATTATGTAGGAAATCTTTTTATCTTTCCAATGACTATTTATAATCAAAATTTGGACTTGTATAACCCCACTTAAAAATTGTTTTCGTAAAACATTTCTTGTTTGTGTCATTTTTACTTTAACATTTAATAAAAAGTTATTTATGTCATTTCCAAACCAAAGTGTCTCCATGGGGTCCCCAAGTTGACCCATGGCTTGTCTTGGTCGCCCATGACACAACCAATAAGGTTGGGACATGTGTCTAGGTCATTTAATATTATTAAAGCATTATTTATACCTTAAACTACCCTAATTACCACTAATCGTGATTAAGAACTTAATAAGTTACTATTCACCAAAAAATTATTTTAATCTCATTGAACCACATTTTACTTCTTAATGACAACCATGTATGTCGGATTTTCAAAATTCAATACACATTAGTGGTAAACTTTCATTTAACTGAAAAATCCGTTTGCTTGATTATCACTTAGTGGTTTCACTATTCATCAAAAATTGAAGTTTTTCAGAAAATTACCAAAAATTCACCCTAAGATATATTTGATATTCCGAATTCAAAAATGAAGACTATTTTACAAAATTCAAATCATATAAGTCACATTAATTAATTTAATAATTAATTCCCGCTGCCAGAGCAAATAGCGTGTTTTTACAAAACAATAAGTATCAAAAGATTGACACCAGTTTAAGTCTAATTTCAAAGTGAAATTGATTCCAATGACCACCATTGGATAAAATGGTAAAAATATATTCTAATTTAACTTCAAAACCAATTCAAAACATAATCTAATCATATAAATAAATTAGATTAAAAGTAGTTTTGATGTAAACTGCAGTATTTTTCACTATTCATTAGAAAATGAACATTGTCAGAAAAATACCAAAAATTTACACAAGGTAAATTTTGATGTCCCAATCATAAAGAATGAGTTTATTTTGACAAACATAGTTTATAAAATTGTCAAAAGATAGATTCAAAAATGGTTTGCCATCAAAAGGCAGCAAAATAATCTTTTAAGAATATTAGTGTATTCCATGCATAAGATTGTATTGATTTTCATTTTAAGCCTCTATAACACTATCTTAATCATTAAAAGACATAGATAAAAATATATATTATTCATTACTTACTTGGGATGTTACATCCTTCCCCCCTTTAGAAAATTGCATCCCCGCAATTTATTTACTTATCAAATAAATGAGGGTACTTATCCCTCATTGCATTTTCAGATTCCCATGTTGCCTCTTCAATCACATGGTTTTTCCACAAAACCTTTACCTGATTAATCACCTTATTCCGTAACACCTGTTCCCTGTGGTCAAGAATCTGGACCGGTTGTTCCTCATAAGATAGGTTCTCTTCCAACTGAACTACCTCTGGACTCAAAACATGAGATGGATCTGGCATATACTTTCTCAACATTGAAACATGAAAAACATTGTGTACCTAAGATAAACTCAGAGGTAAAGCCACTCGGTATGCAACTAATCCAACTCTTTCCAGAATTTCGTATGGTCCAATGAACCTTGGACTCAACTTTCCTTTCTTACCAAATCTCATCACACTTTTCCAAGGAGAAACCTTGAGAAAAACATGATCACCTACCTCGAAAGATAGATCCTTCCTCCGGTTATCCGCATAACTCTTCTGCCTGCTCTGAGCTGTTCTCATGTGTTTCTGAATCAGATGAACTTTTTCTGCCATCTCTTCTACCAATTCTGGTCCCATCAACTTCCTTTCACCCACTTCATCCCCGAAAGCTGGAGTTCGACACTGCTTCCCATATAATGCCTGAAATGGTGCCATCTGTATACTGGAATGGAAACTGTTATTATATGAAAACTCAACCAAAGAAATATGTTGGTCCCAACTTCCCTGATAATCCATCGAACAAGCTCATAGCATATCCTCCAATGTCTGAATTGTTCGTTCTGACTGCCCATCTGATTGAGGATGAAAAGCTGTACTAAAATTTAATTCAGTACCCAACGACTTCTGAAGGCCTTTCCAAAAGTTAGAAGTAAACCTGGGATCACGATCCGATACAATAGAGAGAGGAACTCCATGTAACCTGACTATCTCTTTAAGATACAAACGGGAAAGTTTATCAAGAGAGAAAATATCTCGTATAGCAAGGAAATGAGCAGATTTGGTCAAGCGATCAACAATAACCCAGATTGCATTATTACCTCGAGATGTCTCCAGTAATCCAACAACAAAGTCCATGGATATATTCTCCCATTTCCACTCTGGCACTGGTAAAGGCTGAAGCATCCCTTTCAGTAACTGCCGCTCTGCTTTAACCTGCTGACAAGTCAAACACTTCACAGTAAAATCAGCAATATCTCTTTTCATTCCATCCCACCAGTAATACTCCCGCAGATCTCTATACATCTTAGTACTGCCCGGATGAACTGAAAACGGAGAACTATGAGCTTCACATAACAACTCTCTCTTCAACTGTGAATCACAAGGCACACACAATATCTTCCCAAATCTCAAAACACAATCATTATCAATGTTGAATTCAGGAAACTTACCTTTCCGAACCAGCTCTACCTTTTTCTGCAACTCACTGTCTTGCTTCTGTGCTTGCCTGATTCTATCTGATAGAGATGATCTCACTGATACCTGAAACAAAACAGAAGGACTTCCTGCACCAACAACTTCTATGCCAAATTTCATCAAATCGTTAACCAAAGGATCACGTTCCAAAAGCAACATTGTTAATGAAGCATTACTTTTTCGACTCAAAGCATCAGCCACTTTATTTACTTTTCCCAGATGGTAATGAATTGTAAAATCATAATCCTTGATTAATTCCAGCCATCTCCTTTGTCTCATGTTCAATTCTTTATGAGTGAATATATACTTTAAACTTTTGTGATCGGTATATATTTCACACTTTACTCCATACAAATGATGCCTCCAAATTTTTAAAGCAAAAACAACAGCAGCTAATTCCAAATCATGTGTAGGGTAATTTACCTCATGAGTTTTCAACTGTCGTGAAGCATAAGCAATTACCTGATCATTCTTCATTAGGATGCAACCAAGTCCTTTCAATAAAGAATCACTATATATAACAAACTCACCATTCCTGGAAGGTAGTGCCAAAACTGGAGCATTCACCAATCTTCTTTTCAATTCCTGAAAACAATCATCACATTCTTTTGTCCAGATAAACTTAACACCCTTCCGAGTTAGCTTAGTCATTGGACTAGATAACCGTGAAAAATTTCTAACAAACCTTCAGTAATAGCCCGCCAAACCAAGGAAGCTACGAATCTTGGTTACATTTGTGGGTCTTAGACATTCTTCCACAACTTTTGTTTTTGCAGGATCAACAGTTATTCCATCTTTAGAAACAATGTGACCAAGGAAAGAAATTTGTTGCAACCAAAACTCACACTTGCTGAATTTCCCATACAGTTTCTTTTCTTTTAAGGTTTGCAAGATAACCCTTAAATGTTTTTCATGCTCCTCTTTACTTTTAGAAAACACCAAAATATCATCAATGAAAACCACCACAAACTTATCCAAGAACTCATGGAAAATTCTATTCATTAAACAAGTGCATTGGTTAGCCCAAAAGGCATTACTACAAATTCATAATGGCCATATCTCGTACGGAACACGGTCTTCGGAATATCTGCCTCCTTTACCTTCAGCTGACGGTACCCTGATCTCAAGTCAATCTTTGAAAAAAACTGAGCCCCCTGGAGCTGATACAACTTCATTTGATGGCCCTACATCTGCTGAAGTAGTTGCAAAGGATTTCACCACCCCTTTCTGTTTGTAGTCTAACTGCTTCCCATCACTCAAGCTCCTTGTCGGACACTCGTTTGCATAGTGACCCATCTCATTGCACTTATAACATTTCACTAACTGTAAATCAAATTTGTTCTTACCTTCACCTTGATCCTTTTCAGTGCAATCACGAGCCTTATGTCCCATCTTACCACATCGGTAGCACTTCCCAGAATTCAGAAGACATTCCCCAGCATGCCTTTTGCCACATTTATCACAAACTGGAAACTTAGTTCTCTTACCATCAGACTTTTTTTAAGAATTCTTACCTTTCTCCTGCCACCTCGGTCTCTTCTTCTGCGGGTTGTTATAGAAAACTTGGTCATCGGCAAACTCCATTTCCACCTTCTCAGCACATCGAACAAGCTTTTCATAACTTTTAAACTCACGAGAAGCTAATTCCCTTCGATACTTTGGCTTTAATCCTGAGTAAAAACGATTTATTTTACTATCAAGGTCCCGGATAAAATTTGGAGCATACCTTGCCAATCGAGTGAACCTTTCTTCATAGGCAGCCACTGAGTCTTCCTCTTGCCTCAATTTCAAGAATTGCTTTTCCATCCTAAGTCGAACAGCCTTAGGAAAATACTTCTCCAGAAACATACCTTTGAATTCATCCCAGTCAAGAGCATCAATCTCATCGGCGTCCCTGATATTTTTAACCATAGACCACCACTGATCTGCTTCACCCTCTAAACGGTAAATAGCAAGACTAACCTTTTGATTGTCTAAACACCCCATGACATCAAAAATCTTATCCAGTGCTTTAATCCACCCCTCAGCTAGCACAGGGTCAGATGATCCTCTGAATGATGGTGGATGTTGCCTCATGAAATGTTCCACCACTGACATGTTCCTCTGCGGTTGGTCTGGCTGATCTCGTGCATGGATACCACCGCCATTTATCGCTTGAGTCAACTGCGCCATCACTGCAACAAACTGTTCAGTTCCAATTCCGACCATTTCTGGATGCTGATTCGGAAGGTTATTTCCTTCTGTATGCCTTCCTAGCACTGCTTCCCTGTTTCCTCTGCGGAAAACCATTCTGAACAAACATGTCTTAGATGAAGCAACATGGTAATATTCAAATGCTATGTCATTTCGAAAAAAAAATATATTTTTGGATAATCATTTAATAGAATTCTAACTCCTAAATTTATCTAAACCGACCTCTGATACCAACTATAAGGCCCCAGCCTTAAAACCTTACTTAATCTTGAGTTATTACAAGATTACACATTGAGGATCTTTTCGGGTTTAGAGTTTTAGAGAATTAGATCATAAAACTTGCATTACATTCCACATATAAACAAAGTGGTTACATAAAGATAGTATTCTTCATTCCCATCAATGGAAACACATTTAAAATAAAACATGGATTATTTCTTGACACATCCTTGACTCTATCATCTTATCATGTACCTCTCCCTTGACCTGTGAAAAACATTTCAAAAACTTGGGATGAGCATAAAAACTCAGTATGGGTTATAAAAAAAACATGGAAAGGAAACATGAGTTCATATATACATAAGAATGAAATCATACTTTACCCATAAAACATAGGAACTTTAACATACCTCATAAAATCATGAATAAATCATAGAAATCATAATACATAAAGGTAACTTGAGGCAATCATAACATTCTTACGTAGGGAGTAACCCTCTTGGTTACGTTTGGAATACCCATCACAGTATATTACCTAAAATCTCTTTGGAGAAACCTTAACGTTTCACTCCTTCGTGTTACCCAATGCATTGGAGAGCTATAACGGGCTCACCCGCCCTTAGTTTATCACGGAACCACCCGTCTTCATAATAATTCCCAAGAACCATAACATAATCGTATCATATAAAACATGCATAAAGGAAACATAACATTTCCACATTTCAATCACAAGATATCAATACAACACAAAAACATTGTGAAAACCATTTTCAATACCAAAATAAAAGAAAAGTAAAACATGGTATTTATTTTTCTTTTAAAAAGAAGGTATGTCTTGTAGAGGAAGCTGAAACTCAAATAACGGTTACGACGGCGGAGAAGTCGTTGTCGCCGCATACGTACGACAAAAACATTCCCTTTTTGTCGTTTAGTAAAAGCTTCGTAAAAAAAAGATTCCTTTTGAATAAACGTAAAAGTCAAAGGGGTTTATACACTGTATAAAAGAAAGTTGTGTATAAAATAAAATATGCCTCAACGAAAGGAGATTGAGACGAAGTCCCATACCTCGTATCCGACTTGACCTGACCGTTCTTTAATCTCCTGAATAATAAACTTGAGTTAATCTCTACTTGCTTATGAATATTTTTCAAGTTCATTATTCCTTTTATACCATGTTATGAACATCATGTAATCATTTAAGTTAATAATGTTCATTTTGTCGGTATTTGGTTCTTAAGTCAAAAATAGACTTCTTACACTTACATGTTGTTAATTTGGTCAAAGGTTCATTATATCCAGAATGGTATTCATGATGTAGATATCATATATGTCATATATATCCAGTACATACATTCATTTATAATATTACATAATCATTTAGAGGTAAGAAATGAAATGCACCGTTCATGGAGACGGTAAGCCGTACGTACGCATGAACGCTACTTACATTTCTATTTCATATTTTCTGGAATGAAATCATAATGATATATAAGTATATTATAATTCCAGTATAATAACATATATAATATCATTAACTTTATCCTTTACACATCCCACATATGGTATTAACGAATCAAATCACTTTCAGGGGGCGGTAGTCCGCACTTCCTAAAATGAAGATATCGTGTTTACCCATAATGGAAACCATAAAGGTATGCCAAAAATGAAAAAAACAGAAGCTTAAAGAAAACATAAACATATTATATATCATATATAAAAATAGTGACATCATAATGGCCACCTTTGAAGGTGTTAAATGAGTATTGAACAATCATCGTTTCGGGAGGCAGAATTTCGCCATCCACGGAAACCGTATGTTCTTTAACCATTTGATGTAGTTGTGTGAGAGTTTAGCTCAAATAAATCTTATAAAAACATCCTTGTATATTGAATATACTTTTTTTGTTACAAAATAAGTAAATAAAAAGAGTTTAGGGGGTTGGAGAAGCAAAATAAAACAAATGAACATGAGAGAATGAATTACCTTTAAAAGTGTAACTCCTTTTGATTTGAGCCTAAAGGCTTCCTTTGAAAGGATTCTGCCCAAAGGGAATCCTCTAGGATGAGGATAGGGATGTGGAGAGAGTAAATGGGCAGGGGTTGGCCGAGCCAAAGGCTTGAAGAGTGTGTGAAATGAGGTAGAGGTGGGGGCCTTTTATAAGAGGAGAGGAGGGGCACTTTTGGAAAGTAAAGAAACATTACTTTATTTGAAAATTTGTTTCGGTTTCAAAAGGTCCCACATTGATATAATTCGTGGATAAGTTGATAAGGGTTCGAAAGCCACTCATCCAATTGGTTTTGGACATGTGTAGTTCATAGATTTTACATTATCTTTCCATTTTATTTAAATCGTCAAATAATGATGTCATCGCTGCATCATTATTATGTCATAAATAATTTAATTTCTTTAATGTCTAAAAATTATAAAAAAAATACTATGATGTAGGAAATCTTTTTATATTTCCAATTACTATTTATAATCAAAATTTGGACTTGTATAACCCCACTTAAAAATTGTTTTCGTAAAACATTTCTTGTTTGTGTCATTTTTACTTTAACATTTAATAAAAAGTTATTTATGTCATTTCCAAAACAAAGTGTCTCCATGGGGTCCCCAAGTTGACCCATGGCTTGTATTGGTCGGCCATGACACAACAAATAAGGTTGGGACATGTGTCTAGGTCATTTCATATTATTAAAGCATTATTTATACCTTAAACTACCCTAATTACCACTAATCGTGATTAAGAACTTAATAAGTTACTATTCACCAAAAAATTATTTTAATCTCATTGAACCACATTTTACTTATTAATGACAACCATGTATGTAGGATTTTCAAAATTCAATACACATTAGTGGTAAACTTTCATTTAACTGAAAAATCAGTTTGCTTGGTTATCACTTAGTGGTTTCACTATTCATCAAAAATTGAAGTTTTTCAGAAAATTACCAAAAATTCACCCTAAGCTATATTTGATATTCCGAATTCAAAAATGAAGTCTATTTTAAAAAATTCAAAT
This sequence comes from Viscum album, assembly GCA_963277665.1. Classification (NCBI taxonomy): domain Eukaryota; kingdom Viridiplantae; phylum Streptophyta; class Magnoliopsida; order Santalales; family Viscaceae; genus Viscum; species Viscum album. The sequence continues at coordinate 1,481,552,949 of OY728136.1, forward strand.
CATATAAGTCACATTAATTAATTTAATAATTAATTCCCGCTGCCAGAGCAAATAGCGTGTTTTTACAAAACAATAAGTATCAAAAGATTGACACCAGTTTAAGTCTAATTTCAAAGTGAAATTGATTCCAATGACCACCATTGGATAAAATGGTAAAAATATATTCTAATTTCACTTAAAAACCAATTCAAAACATAATCTAATCATATAAATAAATTAGATTAAAAGTAGTTTTGATGTAAACTGCAGTATTTTTCACTATTCATTAGAAAATGAACATTGTCAGAAAAATACCAAAAATTTACACAAGGTAAATTTTGATGTCCCAATCATAAAGAATGAGTTTATTTTGACAAACATAGTTTATAAAATTGTCAAAAGATAGATTCAAAAATGGTTTGCCATCAAAAGGCAGCAAAATAATCTTTTAAGAATATTAGTGTATTCCATGCATAAGATTGTATTGATTTTCATTTTAAGCCTCTATAACACTATCTTAATCATTAAAAGACATAGATAAAAATATCTATTATTCATTACTTACTTGGGATGTTACAAAGGAACATATTCATACTCCCACCAATGAAGAACTATATCAAAATACCTCAGAGTCCATATAGTATAAGATACATATTCATTCTCCCATTCCATAGGTCCATCGACATATCTTGATGGGTGATGGGAATCAAAATCAGGCACATACTACCGTTTTGACCAATGATGGCCAACATATTCTAATAGCCACCCAAAGGTGGGTCCATATTCTTTACAATAGTTTTGAAACTTGCTAGGATATCTTAGTATATTATCAACATTAGATTTATATCAATTCAATATATAAATAAAACTTTGGATATACTCCAATAGCTACCAAGTGGTTGGCCCATATCCCTAATAAACAACCAATAATAGGTCAACCTATTTTGATCATAATGAAGTATGAGACTTATATCACTAACTTTATCAAATATAGTATCCTTGAGGCCATACAACACATATCTATAGTAACCCATGTGTCCTTTTAATCTTAATATGAATTATAAGGCCATACAAACCACAAAATTCCTCCCCACAGTAACATATAGATAGATTACAGTGACCCTACCCCTGACATCTGCTTTGTAAATCCTCTCCATGGAGATGCCTCACCTAGGAGAGGAAATCCTAATCATTTTCAGGTAAATTCATATATAAAGGTTCTAAAAAAACTAGGGTCAACTATATATGGCGCCTTGTGAAGTGCTAGCAATGCCTCACCTTGATCAGAAAGTGACCTTGAGTGGTGACCAAAACCCCTTCCTCTTATAGGTCATGAGTGACCATATTTGGAAAAGAGATCTATTTAGTCTTACCAAGTGGGGAATATACCTCTAAATAGAAATAGGTTGGCATACATAAATAGAAGTAATTGGTCAATAACAATCTACCAACTATGTTCTAGACCATTTCCACTTCCTATTATGAAATACTAGATGTGTTAATGGAGGAATACATGCCTTATTTACACAAAAAAATTATGGGAAACTCTTAAGAAATTAAAGGCTAAGAACCTCTATTACCAGGGATATAATGATCATCTCCAGGTAGTGAAAAATATTTTCTGTTACATAGACCTTGATACTTTATCCGTAGCTCGATACTCAAGGTTATAAATGCACAGAGAGGGCCTCCAACATGAATGTATCTACAATCTAGTGGAACTTTGGTAAATAATAACAAATTAATCATTTTATATACACATATAGGGTTGGGGTGAGTATATAAAATTTAAATTCACTTCATCCCTGGGTTAATAGAGTCCTCTAAATATGGAATCCTGCAATTTCATTACCGTATAAGAGGTTACATAACTGAGAAAATGCATGTTAGATGGCCTCAATCCAATAAAATCCTTCTGTCTCTAAGGGAAATATCACAATAACCATTTATTTTTACCACCACCTCCACCCATGGTTTAATTAAATCCTCAACATGTCTAGAATATATTGGAAGCAACTACAAGGAAACCCTATCTCATAGGGTTGGGGAATTTTGTTTCCCTGACAACCACCCCCAAAATCATCAAATCCTCAGAAGGTTTGAGAAGAATTGGTGGTGGCTCTAAATTATCCCCAAACCTTAGGGGTTAGTTCATTAATATCATATCCTATAATGAAATTATTATTTTCTAGGTATGGAAGTGATTTCCAATAGCCAACGGCTTGGTCATTCTTTTTACCATGCAGAACACCCCTTTTATTCGGGGCATGTTTGGAAAGGATATCTAGAGATCCCCTTAGGATCATTATCCATAGATAAAATCTAGGGGAACATCTAAAAAAGAAGTCCAAACACCAAAAAGGTCATAAGTAAAAGTGTCCCACTGAGAAAAGGGGTCAGGGGGAAGACTTCAATATGAATCTTAGAGAGTATGTGGGAAATATAGAGTCACTCTATTACTCAAATAATGAGGAAATGATTCCTACTACCTGATATTCCTCAATGAACATAATCACTATTAATATGGTAGATGATATGAATCAAGACATGGACAATGAGTCATGAAATATAGAAACAATATCCAGAGACATAGGTTATGCTGTAAAATAGGATGAGGTCATGCATACCCAGAATTACTGGAGAACCTAGAACTTGACACCTCCAAATGTGGATTTCTACCCAATCAATTACATTATGATAGAGATAATTGGATAGGCATGATTACATTCCAATTGTCACTAAGAGATCCTAAATTCATATTTGATAAAGAGATGTTCTCATAGTATATTTCTAGGATATTCAATCTCAGACAGATCAATGAGGAATTAATTTGGGGAAATATTCCCACCAGGTATCATCTTTAAGTGAAAGTGAATACCACTCATCCCATTCATTTGAAAAGGTTAATATACCTAAAAGACTATAATTTTATAATAAGGTTGGATTTGGATCTAGATAACCAGTATATTTGAATACAAGAATTGAGGAATAAGATTTATCTCCATTGTGATATCCACTTCCATCATATCAGGATAGTCACCCAGTCTCAACACGAACTGGAAGTCAATAGCTGGAGGATGTCAGATGACCGTGTCATGTTTCTCCCATACTCTCACTTAGAAAAAAACTCAAATAATTTTCCCACCAAAACTCCTAAGCATAATAAAGTCTCCCCTAAATTAATTTCATGTAGGGGAGGTGAAACCTAGTGAAGCTCAAAAGGAAACTATATACTGTATGGGTGGATGCCACTCCTCCTCTACCCAACTTTGGGAATCATGTTTTATCAACCTTTTATGTAATAAGAGATGAAAAGTAGTATCTATCACACCCCATGTCTTAATGCATCCCTATGATGGTCTTGTGAGACTAGAAAGAGGTAGTAAAGGTAAGGTGATACGTAAAAACTCCAATGGGTCTAGATTTTTTCTAGTATAGTAGCTTACTAGAATGGTCCATTACAGGTTGAAAAGACCTCCATTTTCAATTTTTTTACTAATCTGGCTCCCTATTAAGGAAAACAACAACCATTGATCTCATGAACTATAAAAAACATAGAACTAATAGGGTCTTTTATTTTAACACTAGATGGAAAGGATTGACATACTTTCTTATCATTCCACTCACATAGGAGCAACTTTTAGAACATTGTATAGAAAAAATCAGTGGTGAATTACAGACACTACTTATCCTATTAAACTATCCGAGAGGATTACATAAGTTTTTAGACATGAAACAAATTCTAGAGGGTTTTATTCAGTGAACCAGGTCTAAATTTCATCTTATTCCAAAAAATCTAAGTAAAAGATCTGGTTAGGTAGAAACTACTTCTAGTACACTCAGACCAGTTCTATTAATTTCTAAAGCAACCCATCAATCTCCACATCACATGATTCCTACTATCGAGTGAAAACAATAAAAAACCACCCCTTTCTAATTAAAATTGATTTCAAAGCTTCCCATGATATGTAGAATGAAAAAAACTATTCCTTAAAAAAACATGTTCTTAGGTACTTTCTCACAACTATGAAAAATAATCTCCCAAAGCTTCCTAGGCCTAGGAAACCTGATGAGGTTGGCCTCAATAAACCTTTTAACTATTTCCCATTTCATCAGAGGTTTAGAAACACTATCTAAGACCATTTTTACTTCAAATAAGTCCTCTAAAAAATAGTTTATTCCTGGTAGGTGGTATTGAAAGAATCCTCAGCGTAAGTGGACCATGTTTCCACTATCTGATTAGAGGAAGAAGGAAATTGGAAAGAAGACATAACCAGGTGTGAATAAAAGTTAAATTATTGGATGACCTAGAAGACATTTTTTCAGACTCATGACATTTTTAGAGAATAACTATATTAACTAAAAAATACCCCATATCCCCATGTATCATCCAAAGGGATGCCATAAAAACCATCCTATGTAGATAAACACAACAAGATAAAGTAGAATATGTTACAAGAATATCAGTCTCCTCCAAAATAAAAATTGTCCAAGTCTCTTGTAGATTTTATTCCCTCGTTATTTGGAGCACCTTCAGTACCCTGCTAAATGGAACCCTCATTGGATGATGATTTACTATTCAGTTTTATTAATGTCATTCACTTAGGAGACAACTTCTCCAATTATGAATATGCATATGAACATGGGTTCCTCATACTTGATTGTGGAGCCAAAGGCAGAGGCTACAAAATCTAAGGGAATATGGGAAGACACAATCATGGATATATTAATTCTTCCAGCTAATTCTCCTCTAAATCTATATATGTGGCTAAAACCCATGGGAAAAAACTTCAGAAAGATAAACAAGAACCTAGAGATACCCCAGAATCCATAAAGATTCATCCATGACAAATTGTCTTGGAATACCAGTTTGTATATGTGAAACTATCCAATCAACCAAAATAGGTGGTTAGACCAAATATTCACAAACCTTTGATGATAGGTTTATATTCAATTTCTATCTAAGAACTAAAGGAATCTCCTTCAATAGTTTCATCACCTAAGCCACATGTGAAGGAACATACCCACATTGGGAATCTTATACCTCTGGTTAATAAGTATGAAATATGAAAATTGTTGACAAATATCCCAGCTAAGATCTTGATTTTGGATGCTCTTTATCTTTCAAAGGATCTTAGATAATAATTTTTAAAGGTCCTATAGACTCCATAGGAGTTTGATATAGAATTAACTATTGTCGAGGTATATTGGGAAGAAACTAATTTAGTAGATATCAATGACACTAAATCATTCACAATGAATGATCAAGAGGACACTATTTAGGGGAACATTAGACCCCTTTACATTTTAGTAAATCTTGACAATATTTACATTCAATGATCTCAGATCAACAATGGTTATGGGACTAATCTTATCCTGGTTTAAACTCTTTGATGTTTGGGATATGGTGAGGATGATTTATCGCCCTCAAAGATGACCATTAAAGGGTATAATAAGATTAAGGAAAATCCCATCAGAAATATCAAACTCAAGGCCTAGTTTGGAGACCTGGTGTTTAATTTTGAGTTCATGGTTATCTATAAGGATACAACATATGATATTATAATTGAAATAACTTTACACTATATCCATAATGTTGTGCCATTGTTGTACCATTAATGCCTAAAGTACTCCATTAATGTAAAGGTTGGAGTGATATGTGGCTATAGTTTCCCCTTTAAATATTATGAATCCCATTACACTGAGTCGAGGTTGGACAAAAGAAAAAGAAAAAAATGATGATAGAGGGTAATATGAAGGTTTCCACTCCCAATGATTTTGAAACATCCCTTATAAACCCATGGATTTTGATTAACAATGATTATATATTTCCAATCAACCTGATAGAGGCAGAAGGTTGAGATACAAATACCCATCGTAGTTAACAAGATTCATTTTTCCATATCTATAAAGTAATATCCATGAAAAATAAGGTAGACCCATCAAGAGGTGGTCAAGTCACACCTGGGGAGGTTAATTCCACAAGTCTCAATGCCCTGAACAAGATTTCTACTTTTCCATCATCCAGGTAAACCCTTAGTCCACTATATGGATTGGATAACAGCTCTATTACATCTATAGAAATTGAAAATTACCCTATTATATATCTTAAATATCTAGATATTGATGCTTCCTTTGCCTTTGTAGAGAATAAAGTGAGAATTTATAGTGTGTTTATGATCATAATGCCCATGAATTAGCACTCTCAAGGTCCAAGAGTATCTCCTCATCCTTCAAAAATGATAGAGATTCCCCTATATTATTTACCAGTCATGAGGATACTTATATCAATGTTGAGATGGAGGAAGAAGAGGATGACTTTATAGATTCCCCTCCAACATTTGAGGAAGGCATCTCTACCACTATCGATGATCTCAAATAAGTAAATCTGGGCACATGAGAGGATTTATAACCCACATTGATTAGTTTCACCATTTATCTAGATGAGAAAGAGATGTATATATCCTTCTTGAAACATCAACATTATGTGTCCACTAAGAATCAAATAGAGATTTTGGGGATAGATCTTGATGTGGCCACCCATCACTTGGCCCATCCCAATGATCATTGAAGTTTCAAGAAGGTGGATTGGAGAATTAATCCCTCTCATGCTGTAAATGTGGTGTTGGAATTTAATAATAATATTAAATCCTATTTCATTTAATAGGTGTTGTGATCGAAATGACTTGTCAAAATCATCCCTGTTAAGAAAAAAAATGAGAAGATCTGGGTCTGCATCAAATTCAGGGAACTCAATCGACATTTCTTGAAGGATGATTTCTCAGTTTTGATTATGGAACTCTTTACTTATGTGACTGCATGATTCCAAGAACTACCCTTCATTGATCAGTACTCAGTGAATAATTAGATCAAGATGGCCTCTGAAGATGAAGAATCCACAATCTTCCGAGCACCTCAAGAGATATTATCCTACCAGGTCATGGCCTTCAGTTTAAAAAAATGCTAATTCCACTTACCAATAAACCATGCATCATATCTTGAAGCCCTTTATTGTAAGTATCAATAAATTTTATATGGATGATTTTGTGGTTAAGTCTCAAAAATGCTGGGATCATCTTTCAGACCTTCAAATAATATTTGACAAGTTCTAGTGGCACAACTTGAAGGAGAACCATATAAAGTGTGATTTTGGGGAAATGTTAGGGAAATTTATGGGTTTTTTGGTATGTTACCATGGAATTGAGGTCGAAATTGGAAATACTAGTGTGGTCCTCAAAATTTTTCCACCTAGAAACCTTACAAATTTGGGAGGGATTTAGGGATTCCTTTCCTATATCATGTGTTTCATATCCAACCTATCTAGTAAACTTCTCCCCTTCAAGAAATTTATAAATATGCGATTCTATTATTGATGGGTAAATATTTTCAAGAATCTTTAAAAACCCTCAAGTGATATCTACTACACCCACTAGTTTTAATACTACCAGTAGAATAAAGTCCACTTATTATATATGTGGCCTCTATGGAGCAATCAATTAGTTCCCTTATCACATAAAAAAATGATATAGGAAAATAAAATAATATATACTATATTAGTATTATAATTATAGATATTGAGACTTGATATTTCAAAGTTGATAAAAACTTACTTACACTTATTTTTATAGTACAAAAAATGAGGCATTTCTTGCATCAACACAAGGTCCACTTGGTCTCTCAATTGACCCGCTCAAGTATATCCTCAACCTCCCTATACCGAATGGGCATTTGGACTGGTGGGTGTTTATCTTGTAATAATACAACAACCAATTTATATCACAGAAGGTGATCAAAGGGAAGGCCCTAATCAATTCCTTTGTAGCACATCCTTCTATAGAGAGGATGACGATAAATACTGAACTATTAGATGAATATGTTTTCTATGACCATGACAATACCCAAACATGGGAGATGTATTTTAATGGATCCTATCAAATTTCAACCATTAAAAGAATATAAAGCCTGAAGCTACGTCAGGTTGGTCTAGGGATTTTATTTATCTCTTTATTTAATTCAATTCTATCATTTTCTTTCCTACTATCTAAATTCTTCACTAATAATGAGGTGGAATACCAATATCTTATCACAGGCCTAGAACTAGACCTATAAATATAGATATACCATCTGAATTTCATGGTAAATTTAAGAAATTGATTAATAAAATTAATGGTGAATATTACATTAAGAAGGAAGAGTTATCTCCTCTCATTAGCTATGTGAGGGGACTGATGGTAGAATTCCCTTCTGATCCAACACTAAATCATGTCCCCTATTTATAGAATTCTCATGATGATGCATTGGAAATTGAAACCACAACTCTATATGACCTTGACCAGGATGATAAAAGCTTCTACATTTCACATAGAAGTGCAGTCTCCGTTTTCATCATCTACTACATAGAGAAAATCAATCAGGTTAGCACTGTCCTAAGGTTCAATGATCCAACGTCATCATCTACTGATATCATTATTAGATAGATGAGAATCATAATAGACTACCTTTAAAACTTTATCCTTCCATAAAACCAAGATAATAATGATTAGATCTGATACTGAGCAACAAAATTCACCCTTTTTGATGGCAGAAAAAATGAAAATTCCTCTAGATATGGGGTTTCGATGGAGTCCTCCTTAAATGCATTGAAAAAGGATTGACCCTCATCATGACAACCCTTGTCTTCATTACACATTTATTCATGATTTATTACACAAGAATACAATTAATAAAACCCATAAGACTGATAATTCTAGATTATTTGGGAATTAGGAACATAGAATAGCATCTTGAACATAGTATACACCAATATTATTGAAAACTTCCTTAACATGTTCTTATAATTAATCGGTCCTCTAAAACTTCATGGGACAACCTAAGGATGTACATAAGAAATGGGTGAGATATAAAACCCATTAAGGGAACAAAAAAACAATATCATGATAATAAATTAGTACATGATATCCCATAGGAATATCAAGGTTACCTAAGAGGAGTGAGAGTAATAATGTTTAACAATAAATCATGATATAACTTGATACCATAAAGGAAACCTGGGAAAGTGATAACAAATTTAAACATGAAATCATAAACATAGGTCAAGGATAACCATCAAGTTATAATAACATGGTGTATAAAGTCATGTGATTGATTAAATTAACAACTTAATCCCTTGCATAGAATCTCATGTGACAAAAACATTACCCAATTCATTAGAGCACATTATAATTCCAGGTTCACCCGTCACTTTCATATCATGTTCATCCATAAGTGTGCCAAATAGATCGTTCAACATAGGTTCATATTTCATAAAATTTAATTCCATGATCAAGGAATATGGAATAAATAAATGTAAATCCCTAATAAAGTATAATTTCATAAAGGTGAACAACATTGATAGGAATTGGGTTTGGGTATTCACTACGCAATTGTTTGGCAAGGAAAATCACAATGAGATTTCAGCAACATGATGACAATACTTAAAGATTCATAAAATGGTTTAACGAGGTAGAAAGGGGTATCTCATCATTTTGAAATAAAATTTATAGAAATAAGGACGTGTAAAAACATATCCAAACATTATAAATTATAGATAAAAAGCATAAAATAAATAAGATTCTTGAATAAATAAGAGAAGGAAAACATCCCTTACTAAATTTTCACATAGCAAAGACTTAGGTAAACGATATAATGAGATGGGATAAATGATAAATAATTGTTAGGAAATAAATTTGATAGTAGAGGGATATTTATAAGGTCATTAAAACGTAAAAATTTTATATTCAAAAGTCTAAATATAATGAATCTTATTGAATTGAAAAGAAGAGGGAGTGGTCCCTCACTTTTGGTCTAAAAAATCACATGACAATTTTGAAAACATAACAGGTGTACATAAAGGTTCATGTGAGGGATTAATGATATTGAATGGGGAATATTTTAAAATGGAAATAAAAATTTCAGTAAGAGGGATATAGAAAAACTTACCCAAACAAGAACAAATTAAAATTAAGAGGCACAACATAAAAGAGTTGCTTGCATAAAAAAAGAGAGGGAGATCCCTTACTGAATTTCAGCATGGTAATGGCTTAGGTAAAGGTAAAAACGAGAGGGGATAAATGATATATAATTAAAAGTAAATCATTATTATAGTAAATAAATGTCTATAAAATTATGGTAAGATAATAAATTGAGATTCAAAAAGCTAATTTCAAAGAAGGTGCTTGAATTTAAAAGAAGAGAAGATGAACCCTTACCTTGAGAGGGTGATTCAAAAATCTTGGGAGGAGCTTCTTGATAGATTTGGGGAACACTAGGAGGACTCTAAAGAGGGTTGTTAATAGTAAGGATTTTATCCATGGTTTTTGAGTGAAGAGGAATGAGAATATGGGTGGCTTTATATAGGAAAATAGAGGGGTGTTCTTTATCATCATCATCATTATTTATTTAAAAATAAAAAGAGTGAGGGAAACAAGGACAAGAATAAGAGAAAACATGGAAAAATAGGACCTAGGGGGGGTTGAAAGTAATATAAACCAAGAGCCTCCCCTCTAAAAAGGTTTTCATCCTCAGCCTAAAGGATAATCCTGCCTGAAGATCATGAAGAGGCAACATCATGAGTGGCTATAGAAGCAAGGTGATAAGACATCTTATTAACTTCGTGATAGGTGTGAAAAAAAACTTATATTGTTTTTTAGGAGAACTATGTACTTTATAATAGTATAGGTGATTGAGAAAGGAGTGGTAACTATTCATAGGAGTGCATTATAGAGAAGCAAGTAGTCTATTTCCTCTTTAATGAGGTGAATATTTCGTTGCCGAAAAATTCTAAGACCAGTGAGCATGGGCATGACCTCAGCTTGGAGTGAGTGACCACCACAAAAGTGTACTATAAAAATCATGATGATAGAACCCTAGATATCCTGAACAACCACTTTTCCCACATGATTCCAAGCCTATAAGAGCCATTAGTGTTCGGTTTGAAACCTGAGGAAGGCAGGTTCCAGTAAACCCAAGGATTCCATTAAGAGGACCATTCCCTGGATGACTGCAAGAATGAAAGGGACTAAGAGAAGGAGAATCCTGAAAGTTTTTGTGGATCCTAGATAGGTCAATAAGCAGACTCCTTGTTCCAATGATAATGGCCTTCCCCGTAGAATAACCCCCCTCATATCTTGCTCTGTTCCTTGCTTTCTAGATACAACAACATTCGACATTCAAGACCACAACCCGAGCCAACCTCTCTTGACCAGAATTAAGCACCCCATAGAACAAACGTTCCAAGAAGGGAAACCTAGAAAATCATTTCCTTGATAAAGTAGTGAAATCACCGAAGTATTTGCAAACAACCTGATCCCACTCACCTGCAAAAAACCAATGGAGCGAACTCTCCTCCTCATGATAGTTGTAGTATGGACACCTAGACACCATGAGGATGCCAGTCCTTTTAACATTTTCATCTATCAGCACAACTCGATTTCTGATTCTCTAGGAGAGGAAATTGTACTTTGTGGTAATTTTTATGCACCATAAAGTCTCATTCCAACGATCAGATCTGGACCGCGATGTTGTCTCTCTCCGAAAATCCCTAGTAGAAAAACGCATGAGGTAGTGAGATAGAACACACACTTATCCTATTTAGTGGTGAGTTCAATGGAATAAATGGTTTCTGGTCGATCTTCCTCTAGGACAGCGTATATAAAGGAGAGGAATTTTCTAGCCTCCCTAAAAGAAATCTAAGGACTCGAACAGCCGGGGTACCCAATGCATGAACCTACCCAGTTATGGTACCAGAATAAAATATCTCCTTTCCCAATAATCCAGCATGAGAAAGGTTGAAGGGTAGGAATATGAGTAGAAATCAAGGACCATAGAGGATAAATATGTCTAATGCCAACCCCAACCCCAACATAACATCTCACAGACATCACCTTACCCCAGAGGGTACTGCCCTCTAAGGCCTCCCATGATAGCTTGTCCTGCATCCCGAATTGTCTTGTCCATTCTTAGCTAGGTCACTGAGTGTATTTTTCCTTCCAAAGGGAGTCCCACAAAATAGAAGTGGTTTTAATTATTTTATAATTCCATGTTTTTAAATCATTAATATATCACCCTTGGTTATGTTTAAGCGAGTCATGTTTATAAATAATTTATTTTAAAACCTTAAAATATAATATAGGATTTAGAGGATTCATAAAGGCCTTATAAAATTAATAAAATAACTTCAAAAACCAATTATTTTAAGGGTTAAACATATATTTGGTGTTTCATATTCTTTATAGTATTTATTACATAACTTTTTTTGATTATTATTTCATAATACAAACTATATATTTATATTGTATTTATTTTTTACACAAAAATTCGGCTGTCTCGAAAAATTATGAAAAATTCACCATCGAATAATTTTGAAATTTTGATTCCAAAAATAATATTTATTTTATCCATATATTTTTTGAAATATTTTAATTTTTACTTTTAAAGCAACAATTGACATATATTGATAAATGTCAATTTTTTTGACAATAACAATTTTCAAACCCTTATAATAATTACATTTGAATTCATAAAAATTATATTATAATTTATATTTAACATATAATATTTAATAATGATATTTAATGAAAATATCCTTCATTTGAAAAATTATTTAATTAATAAAAATATAGTCTTGATTAAAACTATATATTACCCTAACTGTAATTTATTTTTTAACGCATAAAAAATCCACTTTTTATCAAAATAATCATTTGATCATTTATAAAGTAACAAAAAATTATAATAATAATTATTTTTAAATGAAAATATAAATATTTATACTCTTAGGGTTACTTTGTTTCTAGTCATTTTTAAAATATTTTTACCCTTAATTATTATATTTTCCTTTTACCATGGTAATAAATATATACTACGGTTACTAATTATATTATCCAAAAATTAAGTTTAACTTGTTACCCAATATTAATTATGATGTTTTAAGTTATTAAATACATTTTATAAAAATCAATTAAAATAGTTTTAATAATTTAATTTAATATAAAACCCACAAGCACAATGAAAAGCGATTTTCTTAAAATATGATTTTTCAGAGAAAAATGATTTTACTTTAACTCTATAATAAGTAATGTTCATTTTATGAATTTAAATTCATACATATAGATATATAATCTAAAAATTTCATTTAAAAAATTCTTCATTAGGGTTTATTTTAATTAATTTTAGTAGATAAACATTATTCATTTTAATTTTTTTTTAAAAAAAATGCATTTTTAAGCCAACAAATAAAATTATACTAACATTCAGTATAATGATGATTTAAATGTAATTATTTGAACTGAATATAACTAATTAATACTTTTTTTACCTTTAAATAAAATTAAAATAATAATTTTAATTTTAAATTACTTAATTTATTAAAAGAAATAACAATTTTACATAAAAATGGTATTTTCACTATTCACTGAAAAATCCATATTTTCTGAAAAATCAAAAAAATTCTCCCTAAGTTAATTCTAATATTATTATTTAAAAAAACTAATTTCATTTTATTAAATAAATTTTATGAATTTTCTATATATTAATTATAATATTTTCTCACAAGAAGCAATAAAAATTATTTTGGAAGAAAACACATTTTTGAAGAATAAAATGACATTACTAGAGATTGAGTGATTATTTGATAAGATTTTATCAACCCATTTAATATGAATAGTAAATTTATAAATATTTCATAAATTAGTTAATCATATTCATTACTTCCAATTTAACAGCTAGGTTATAACAATCTTATTTAAATAATCATTGTTTGCATGTGTTTGGTGTTGCGTATTGCATATGCTATTGAATATAGTTTTTTATTTTAAAAAATCATAGCATTATACTCATAATAATTTAATAAGTTCATGTGAGATCCTATAGTTATAATCAATATAGAACCATGATTTCCCATCAAATTATGTGGCTTGGCTATTTCTAGCCAATAATGATACCGGACTACATGGAATTTACCTAGAAGTGTTAGACCTACCAAATAGAATCCAATTTAACCCACCATCCCCAAAAGTTGTTTTATACTACCAAATAATCCCTTCCATTTTTCATATGGGGAATTTATTTCATGGGTCCATATCCCTCTATCCATATCTAGACAGTTTCAATATATTCTTACTACCATCGACTTTTTCTCTAAGTGGGTTGAGGCCATACCCCTCAAGGAATTTGGAACAAAGAACATCATCAACTTTATAAAGTCTAATATCATCCCAAAATTTAGTTTACTTCATAAATTATTGATAGAAAATGGAACCAAAATATATTTTTATGATTTTAAAAGGTTATATCATAATTACAACATTGATTCCAACCATTCATATCGCTACAACACAATAAAATATAGTCCCTAAAATGGTGGATAAAGACAATAATTCTTGGCTAGAAAAACTCTTACACACCTTGTGGGACTATCATACCACAACCCAAACTACCAAAAAAGTGAACCCATATTTTTTTTCTATGTAATAGAGGTGGTTCTACCAATTGAAGTTCATTTTTAATCACTCTGAATCACTATCTGTGGTCATATCTCAGAAGATAAACAATAAAAAAAGTGACCTGATGAGTTAGAATGACTATAAGAGAATAAGTTTCATATAGTTTATAATTTGGAAGTCCATAATAATTATATTTCTCATACGTTAAATAAGAAATCCACCTCCACACATTCCTTTAATAAAATATTATATTGGTTCTTAGAACCCTGATGATACTAGGGAAGAAGCCTCAAAATATATAACCTAAATGGGAAGGAACTTACATTATACATAAGGTACATTCCAAAATATCTTAATCCTTGGACATGATATATTGGAAGTGTATTACACCTCCTACCATTTTTAGGTTTCTTAAGAAATACTTTTCATGATTCTCATATTAAACCCAAGTCCTAATGATAAGAATTTAAACCGCATAACACCCATGTACTTACTGTATGATGTTAAACTACATGGTCATTGTCTTAGTTTCATGACATAAAATTTCACAACATTATCCCCACCACATGAAATTAAACTGCATGGTAGAAGTCTATCCTATAAGACTCTAAACTACTTAGAATGGACCATTCCCTGTGGCCTCTTTTCCCCAACATGAGAGTTTAATCCAATAAGTATTAGGCACACAATTATCCTATGCCTCATAGGATCAACACCTCCTATTTCCCACATATTATCCAAATCTATGTGAGTAATAATACTTTAAAATAACCACATGTGGATTTATTCCTATCAATATATGATATGCAGTGGTGGCCAGATTCTTTGTCCTAAGACCAACCAAAAATTTCAAAAAAATACCCCCTTTACCCTATATATGAGTGATATTTTTGTAGGGGAAACTTTATTTAAGAACTACTTGTGTCTTGATTCATGTTATTATAGGACACATAGTGATTTATAGATCTCCTATTCTATTCCCAACCACAATTTCCAATAAAAAACAAAATTACCTCTTTCACCTTAGTATTTGAGCCTTTCTAAAAATAATTCATTTACCTATTGGATATATACTAATGTGAGGATAAATTTTCTTTCCTTACACATAATCCATATCTATATAGAAGAGTCCGCACAAATAAATTTTATATGGATTGAGAAAAATACCTTCGATGTATAATCCAAATTTATATAGAGATCCCTCGATGTCGATTCATATTTGAAATATATTCCTACAAAATGAATCTTATCCAATATATGAGCTATATGTACATAGTATTCTTCATCATATAATTTATTCATCCATGAAACTATGCTGAAAATACTCTCCTTTATGCATTATTTGGATCTACTTGGATAATAAAAAACAAGAACTATGTGTGGCTTGATTCCTATCACCATAAGATACATAGTGGAACTTGGATATTTTATCTTGGTCCTAGATACAATTTAAAACCATTAATTCCACTATCCCTATATAAGATCTTTATCTATATAGGGAACTTTTTAAAAACTTTGTACGACTTGATTCTTGTCAACACATGATATATAGTGATGCCAGGATCCTCTATCCTCAGGCTAGAAGGAAATTCCAAAAAATACCCAATTTTCCCTACATACAAGCTAGATCTATATAGGGGAACTTCAATAAAATAACTACATGTGGCTTGATTCTTACTATCACATGATATATAGTGACCCCTAAATCTCTTATTATAGGCCAAACCACAATCTCTATGAAACATTTCCCCTACATATGAGCCAGATCAACATAAGGGATTTCTTTGTAAGAAAAACATGTGGATTGACTTATATCTCAACATGATACATAGTGATACCAGGACCCCATATCCCATGCCTAATTAATTTTTTTAAAAAACTAACCCTTTACCCGTAGTATTTTGGATCTTCCAGCGACACTTCATTTTTCTAGATAGCACCACACTAAGGTGAAACCCATATTTCCTCCCTTATTCATGAACTAGATCTATATAGTAGAAGCTAGAAAATTTCCCCTCTTTTATGTACGAAATTGAATAAAATTTGAATCTTTACCATTGATTTCTTCATGAACTTACATTGAAAATTCCCCCACTCCTATGTATGATCCCGATCTGCAAAGGGAATCTATTTATAATAACTACATATATATTGATACTTTTCCATATAGGATACATAGTGATGTACAATTATTTTGAAATGGGTTCATCCATAGAGATCACAAATTACCCCTACCTCCTCTTGGTTCTTGATTAGATCACTCTTCATTAACAACGATTCTTATTCTTATTTCAAAACTAAGATGATTTTATTTTATCTCGTGCATAACGATTATCCACATAGAACTAGATACTTGAAATTGATCCCTCCTATATATGAGCCAGACCCATGTAAGAGTCTTTAGCATAAGACCCTCTCATTTAGGGACCTATGCTTAGAAACATCCCCTTTCCCCTACATATGAGTTAGATCTGTACAAGGGATAATCTTTATAATAACTACACAAGGATTGATTACTATTATCATAGGATATGCCAAGATCCTATATTCAAGGTCCAATCACAGTTTATATTAACCAAAATTTCCTCCCCTAATGCACATTAGATCTTTTAATGGAAGTCCATTCACAATATTACATTGAGAAAAGAGAGATCATGAAAATTCCCCTATTCTATCTCTAGTCCCATACCCATTAACCTATGATATGATAAATTTTATTTCATATTTATTGTCTCTTGTTCTTCATTCACCCTTGAAAACATGGACGGTCACCCAATTACCTCTAATTTCTCACACCAATCATGAATCATGTGAGCATATAGGTTTTGGTTGATCTCCCCAGGAACCATGATTGGGAACACCATGTATGAAATACAGGAAATCCATAGTCCTTGTTGCATGATGTTAAACTACATGAAATCCGAGTCCTTATCATGTAATATTAAAATAAAATAAATTTGATTTCTTATAATGTGATGTTAAATAATATGACATCTATGATATTTTACATAACATCAAATAACACAAACCATCATCCATTCTCAATCCTTATCAAAGGACCACAAAATCCTAATTATGTTCAACGGAGGTTTGGGATGCTTCTATCACATTTTCTGAAAATATTAGTCCATAAATCATACTTTGTGTCTTGAGTATCTTGGGTTTCTACAAACCATCCATAAATATTGGTAATGAGTGTATCTAGATTCAAGGGACACCATTTTTTTTCCAATGTATATATGCCCCAATTTGGATCCTATATATGTGCCCCAAGTCTGGCCTACTAGCCAGAGGTATCTTCATATTAAGAAAATGGTCTTCTAATTTTCATATTCCCTAAAAATACTATAGTGTAATGTTTCATTTGAATATGGAAAACAGTTATCCCTTGCATGTCTATCCCCTACCATTACTAATGATTTGAGAACCTAGATCCATGATTTACACTATCCCTATCATCCATTCAAAAGGGTGTTAGAGTATCCTTGGAATTGGGAATCCTAATTAGGTTATTATGACAAACTCCCCCTTTTCTATATTCTACGAATCCTGACCTAATTTTTTTTGCGCTCTAGTCCATGTGTCATTGAATTAAACTATATGTGCCTTGGTTAGAGCTGTATGACCTTAAACTCTTGTCTTGGATGATCCAAATTGCATGACACTGAACTGTTAGTGGAAGGGACATAAAACTTGTATGACTGAAAACTTGAAAAGGGAATTTTGAGAAAAAGTCATGTCTTCACTCACTATGTTGTAATCATCAAGATCTTAGGAAAAAGTTAGAGCATAAATAAAATAATTACAAAGCTCATAGGGCCCACCTTATGACCCTAGAAAAACATGAGTTATGTTCATCAGATCCCCTGGTCTAAGAAAAAGTTGTAGCAATAATTTATCATATCTCTTCACCTTGATAATGTGCTGGCTACATGGTGAAACAAATTTTAGGGTGCCAGAACCCTCATTGAATAGAAATTTCCATATAAGATTCTTAATTTCCTAATTTTTTGAGTCTTTAAAAACCATTCATGGATATTGGTAATAAGTATATCTGGATTAAAGGGACACCTATATTTGGTTATGCATACATGCCCTAATTTGGATCTTATAAATTCTCCCAAAGTCTTCCCTTTTAACCAGAGGTATTTTCATCTTATGAAAAAGGGTTATCTAATGTTCATACTCCATATAATCATTGTGGAATCCAACATTCGAATGTGGTCAGAGATCATTCTTTATGTACCTATAATATCTCATTTTCTTTGATTAATACACCTTTATATCTGATTTACATAAGCCATAATCCCTGTATTTTGGTGGATTCTCTATCCTCAACATTACAACCCCATATATTATATCATTTCTTAGGGAAAATATGTGGTATCTCATTCTTTAACCTTTTTATGGTCCCAATCATGTGGCCCTAAACCGTACGACACATTTCCATAACTTCTTCCAAGAAAGAGAATTCCCCAGTGTGGCCTTTTCAAATCATCCACACAAAGAAACCCCCCTCCCCAAAAAAGGGGTAGCACCCGAAGGCAGCCCCCTAGTCGGGGAATGAGCTGTTCCCAGGCCAGATGGTAGAGCATCCTGTAGTGTTAGGTCTCAGCATGGATGGTCCATCCCAACGATTTGTCAGCAATTGGTCCGCGCCTTATTTTTCCCGCCCAGAGGAATCTGGGTGACCTGGAAAGACGGATGGATCCCGAGGGAGAGGCTCACCCCGAAAGCAGACTCCCAAGATTCGAACCCTGAACCTCCCAAAGAATGACATTATGGTATGACACTTTTTCATTAATTGAATGGCCTGAAAATACATATAGAAAGAGACATAGTACTTGTTATGTTGAAAACCCATAAATGGAGGTCTGGAAAAAATTCAAGCCTTTAATTGGTGGGAATTAGCCTTGCATGATCTAGGAAAAAATGATAATTTATAAATTTGAAATGGAATAAAGGTTGTTGGGTAAGAAACCCATAAAGAAATGCCTAATAAAAATCCATGTCCCTACCTGAAAATATTTCCTCATGTGAGGATTTGAAAAAATTAATGGAAATAGAAGAAAAATATAAAAAAACATGTGGGACCCACAATATGGTCCCAATAATAGTTAATCTATGCTCGTTAGGCCCCCGACCTAAAAAAAATCATATAATTCCCTTTATATAACATGCTAACCCAAACCACCCATTTGTGATGAACCATTCATCATCAATTTTTTAATAGAAGAAGAATATAAGAAACTTTATTCATTGATGACTCAAAAGGAGGGGGGATTCTCCACATTTAGGAGTTAATCCCTTGTATCCCCAAATAAAAATAGTCTAAAATTATAATACTATGATAGAATATGATCTGTTGAGTCCACAAGATTAGTCATTTTCTTTCCTAGGTTAGTTATGGTTAGGCCCATTTTATTTATCATTTTGGTTTCTACCTCTGAAATGGATTGTATTGATGCCGCTCTTATAATATCGTCCTTCATGACATTCAGAGCTACCTTAAAATGATATTATTTTTTCTATACTATTATTTCAACTATAGTGATTATATAATAGGGGTGGGATAATTATTATTTAATATTATCTACTTTATCACACACCTTAATAACTATGCCTGATGTTTTTCTTCCACAACTACATGTTGGGAAGCTTCATTACGAGATTCATTTTGATAACATGAAATGGAGACTATGGCATTTACCGATGCTAGATCCAGTTCAAGTTCCCTTCTTTAATCCAAGATGGAGAGTGCCTCTTTCACCCTATCATGGAGAGCGTAATATTCATAACCTCCATAATCAAAGGTGATAAAAATGTATTGTAGTGGACCCAATATTTCTCCAATCTCATCGATTTGGTTCTTAGTGACCAGGGTCCAAATGTATTTCTATATAGTTCAATTGATTTTTTTAAAATTATCCATGTCCTGGGCCTTAACCCCGACTCAGTATTGAAGGACTAATATTTTCAGGAACAAATTCATTGAGTGAGGATATTTCATTTTCATCACCCAAAAGACTTGGGGTGGAAACAACCTGAACCTCAGCAATTCCTGCTACATGATACCATGAAGTAGACAAATCTAGGATAACCTAATCATGGGAAAGATTTTTTGAGATCAAATGTATAAGATATGGGCATTACTAGACACAAATAATATATTCGATCGATATAATCATGGATATATACCAACATCTATTTTGGAAACAACTACTTCTGTTATTGTCGATTTAGCATAACAGATGATCTGTAGATTTTACTATATGGAACATTGGAATTTTCATCAACGAGTGATATCAATATAGATGGAGATCATATAATTTAATGAAATACCAATCAAATGTGAAATCCTAGGATAGGTACTCATCCAATTCCAATGATGTATTTACTCAGGATAAATCAGTTGAAGAGTAAGTGGTTATGTATGGGGATTCTAAGAGAGCATTGTATTCTCTAGGTTGAATGGAATGAGGGACTTCATGCCAGAACTAGGGACTAGGTATAACCCCACCCAGACCTCAGACAATAGTGCTATGATAATTAATTATTCTATAATCAAGGATTCTTTGAGTGGTGAAGGAGTTGCATCCCTCACATCCCTTTATTATGAACCCACAAGAATAACTATCATGGAACTTGATTCTTTCCCCTTTGAACTCAAGTGTACACTTGTGGTAGTTGGTGTGCTTGGGTAAAGAATCACCTCTGATTATTCTTATGCCCCCACTAGTTTTTTATTTACCAAGGATCCTACTATAATAATATAAATTGTATGCCCTTCGACTATGGGTACCTCTATACTTCAGAAGTCTTTGTGAGCACCTACATAATGAAAGAAATTTATAAAAGATACCAAGGTAATCCAAGAGAGATGTATTAAAATATGATACCCAATCACTGACTTAGGATAGACTTGCATCATTAGTGACCTTACCCAATTCATCTTTTATGAATCATTAAGAGGAAGCCCCTCATATGGGATAGATACCAGGGTGCCAAATATAGAATTATCGGTGACAATGGAAGTATCACTACATGATCAATGAAAACTACCTCTATATGTTCCATTTGATTAGGAGATCCTTTTTCACCATCCTCCTCACTAGTATGTGTGCCAACCCTGAATTCTGTCCCTCTAGGAGAATATACCAGATAAGTGATAGGAGACCTAATCTCTCCAAATTCCTGAAAAATTAGAAGGAAATATTGTTAGAGTTTCAAAGATATGAAATATTCTATTAATAGGGATATTTATATCACCCATTTTCTTGAAGTG
Organism: Viscum album; assembly: GCA_963277665.1. Taxonomy (NCBI): domain Eukaryota; kingdom Viridiplantae; phylum Streptophyta; class Magnoliopsida; order Santalales; family Viscaceae; genus Viscum; species Viscum album. Next base: position 1,481,574,693 of record OY728136.1, read on the forward strand.
TGTTGTATTCCCTCTTTATCCACAGTTCCCCCTTCTAAAGGATTGTCATCCATAATGCCTAGTCTGTATAGTGAACTAGAATATGAGGTGAATGAATTGAGGAATCAATATATCTAAGATAGGTATTGACTTAATTAGGCTATGAGATACCTCCATGAGGGGTCATGTTCCCAAATCCATCCAATTCCACTTTCTTATAGAGGATTATGATCCAAAATTTTATAAAGGATGCATGTTTCCTCTAATAATCCCTTTACCAACAGACCACAAGAAATTCAACTATAATGCGGGTAGGTGATATGGAAGGTACCTAACTTGTTAGATCACCACTTGATGAGTAAGATGGATCTATAATTTACACCTTCTTCCTATGCATCTCCATCACCAATGATCCACTTGAGGAAAGCTACTTTTGAGGCCCCTTTTCCACCATTAATATTGATTTTTTTTCATCCTCATCTCCCACTGATGGAATCCCTTTGATTATTTTGACTAATATATAAAATTGGACATGTTAGTAGGAATAAATCCAGGAAACAACATAAGATTTCAATAAGAAAATACTAGTATTAGTTAGAGGGAATGTCACCTAGATACATGTCTCTTCCCTTATTAGCATAATACAGAATTGGAAGGAGTTCATTGGATGTATCTCTATGTAGATACTATAAAGAGGCATTGGGAATTTATTTTAACCTTTCCAAATAGTTTCCTGAACCGGTAGGGAACATATCCTTTTTATATGATATTTCCACCTATTCGAGCTAATAAGGAACCTTGATGAATGGATTCCAAATAAGCATACTCTTTAAAAACACCCCGACTATTTTTGATGATATTATAGGTTGGATATATTTGGGAATTATATTAAATTTATTCATACTGATCCAATATATCTTTTATCTACCAAATTTTTAATGATAAGGGTATGACCCCATTGATTCTTGAAAAAATGTCTTGAACTGGGAAATAGTAATTCCATGAGTGTGGATGAAATTATAACTACCCATATAATCTCCCATATAGCCCCATAATACCTGAAAGGGGCTTGAAATATGTATGGGTATTTACCTTTATATATTTAATGAAGTTTGTGACATAACTTGGCCACTTCAAGCACCCTACACCATAAAATCTTCATGTGATAGGGTAGCTTTAGGATTCTTTGATAATGGATATTATCCAGTAATTTTTTTGAATAATTTTTCCCAATTTTTGAAGGATACATCTACTCCTAGGTGAAGGTCCCATTCAAGGATCCCCTTCGTTAAACTGAGAAGCTCCTTAGCAATAAGGTTAGTTTAATCAAAATCATCCCAGATGGAAGGAGGGAGAAATTTATCCTACATATCCCTCAAGATTAGTGCACCATTAACATTCACCACTTCCTAAAGACTTATGTATACTTCCCATTATATAAGGTGCAAGGTATTTTTGTTTAGGATCCATCAACTGAATAGATCTGAAAAAAGGCTTTTTTATAATAAATGAGGGTATCTGAAACCTATATGTCCATGTACAAACCCACACTCTTGAGTTCCAACAAAAACTCCTTGAATGTGTGATGCATCTAGAAGATCCAACCCAAATCCATACTAAAAATACCCACCTAATAGAATATCCCAACAAGATATCCACCCAAAATTTACGTTTGTTACAGATTTCTTCATTATTGATATATAAATATGAGTATCAAGTATAGACTTATGTCATTTACCTTTAATATCCATTGGGGTATCCTTCAACACGTATACATTATAGCGATTGTATTTAGATAAAAAATGATCCTCAAGGGATATGTACACTTAGTATGTGTGATGAGTCTTGATAATATTATAAGGAGGCTAGTTCCCTACCCTGAGAGGTAGAATTAGTACATCATTTTATAGACTTAATCCATATAAGGTTAGCTAGTTAGATAAAGGGTACTCTGTTTGGTTCCTACCTATTAATACCATAAGACAACCATGAACAACTTGAATAATCTCATGCTAGTCAGCCTTAATGCTGTTGACCATATTATTCTAATGGGACACAATCTCCTTAGCTTCGTTTCTTGAATCGATATGAATCAAAGAGGAAGCATTCAATTTAGAAATGAAGGAAATGAAATTTTACTAAAATTTCATAACCAATATTTAGTTACGTGATCTCATGATTTCTTTATGTACACACAATTTCATTATTACTTAAGAATCATATGATAATATGATCATAGTGGAATCAGGTGATCGCATGTTTTCTTCAAGATTATAGGGGAGTCACATAGTACCTTAAATATAAGGGTGAAATAGAGTCCAAGGAACTGATTAAGAGAATCGTTAATTACTATTAATGATCACACAAAGTAGTTACATGGAGCTGGTTACAAAAAGTAGTTATGAAAAACTGGTCACACAAAGCTATTACACGATTTGATCATATGGAGAAATCACACCCAAGGGTTACATAATACTGATATGAAAAAAAGTTATGTGACATGTTCAAGAGATTTTAGAACTCTAATGAATGGGTAAAAATTAGGGATATATCCCCCCTTAGACACCTATTTATAGTGTAGAATGTATGGGAGACCAACGGTAGTTCAGAATATAAATGGACTAAGGTGGGCATCTTCTTCCTTAGAAATGAGACCTCCCTTACTTTCCTAGGTTTAATTTACATGGGGGAATTTTTTGGTGCTTCTTTCTTTGGAATGGATGAGTAATAGATGATAAAATCAAGGTGATTCTCATTTGGGGGATGGAGATACCAATGACATCTATATAAAGGATATTCCCTTAAAAGTGGAATTCTTGGGTGTTGCGTAGTACTCAATTTATTACATGTTTAAGTGGTACGATCACATGACATCGACTAGGTCACATGATGCTTATTGATCCATGTGATGAAATACTAATAGGATATTGTTGATGGAGACATATTTTACTATTTTGGGTCATGAAATTCAATAGAGATGATACATGATGTGAAAGGTTAAACGATCAAAGGTATGTCCGACACACGGTAGATTATATTGATGCGATGTAGTTGAAAAATTCTATTGATGGAAGGAGGGTTTGTGTTCAATGTCGGTTAGAAGAAACATCATGGATACACAAATAGATATGGTAGGGTTATGCGATTGTGTGTCCCTTATAGGATCACAATACTCCCTAATCGTGTGCCCAACTAAAGTCAAGTAATGGACCCAACTCATGCCTACTCTTTCCACCACCCTTGAGCCCCATATATGGCCTTCTCTCCTCACAAATTGGAATAGATATTTAATACCTTTGAATATAAAAAATCACTTCCCAAAGAGGAAATACACATGAAAACACATAGATAGGGGAACAAAGACAAACACAAATACATACATGAGAATAAGGTTGAGGGAATCTAGAGACTTGGAGACTCCCACTTAGAGAATCAACTAGTAAATCTATAATGGATAGTTAAGACATAAAATTAGTAAATACTCCTAAATTATATAATTAGTGGCACAATATTTCAATCACATGTTTTCTAGCATAAATTTTTACCACGTGACCCCAATTTAGTCGCACGATCACTTGATCATGCCCTTATCATGTGATCATAGAATCGCCATTTGATCACACGATTGCCTAAAAGCTCATGGTCATGCGATTTTATAACCCTTTATGGTCACCTAATTTTCTAAAATATTATGGTCACACGATAACCAAACCCAAAATCCAGTTATGTGATCACATAATCCTTAAGGATGCTGGGATCTTCCTCTTGTGCCATGCCCTCTAAGGCCCTCCATGGGCTTCCAGTTTGGTGTAAGTCCCTAAATTTTCTAACTCATAGGGAAATATCCCCAATGAGTCTAATTACTCTTCCTTTACCATTATTAGGACATGATAAAATTATATTAGGTAGATAATTCATAATACCCTCATAATACTCATATGAACTACAAGGAATCTCATTCTAATTATAAATAAGGTACATAGGATTCCTTTTCATGGATTGATCCTCATATACAATATTTAAATTATCTCATAAATATATCTATATGTTATCTTTCTATATGGATATATGACTTATTAAGTGTATAATTACTTCCATATATAATCCAATTTACACATTTCTATTTCCCATGTGAAGATCAACATTCTCACCTTTCTATTTTAAACTACATCGTTAATATCTTTTTCATATGATGGTACATTGAAACAACGATCAAACTACATGGTATATGATTCCTTTTTCTAAAAGGATATATACGACGCCTCCCTGAGGTTCTAACCCAACATCATATCCCCCCATGTTATCACTATCCAACACCCTAAATTTCACATGGACACATTATTTTTAAAAGATCATCCCTTCCCTCATGTAGCCATATTCACCATGATATTCATAACCATATTCCTCATAGGGAACCCCCCACATGAATAAGCCTCATATGATCCTATATTATTGAACCTATAATGAAACATACATCCTTTTTTCATGATGTTAAACTACACATTAATGTACCATTCATATGATGTTAACATATATGACAATGTCCTTAACACGTGACATTAAACTATATGGCATGATCTTGTTGCACAACATTAAACTATGTCATTCGAACTGTGCGAGATTTGATTCTTGTTTCGATGGGATACATAGGATGAATCTATGAGCTTCAAACCCAACATCATCAATCTTCTAGCCACCTCAATCAGGGACATATTTCATATGGATCATTCCTCTATCGAGACATCTTCTTGGTAATATCATACCCCTTTTTCAGAGGCCCAATTCCATCTGGGTCTCATCACATTATTCTTGTCAGGCTATATTATCAGTGAGATATATCTTGAGGTGACCAAAAACTTAAATAAATATATATTGAATAATTTTAGATAAATATTAAAAACTTGTCACAATAATATTTCCCAAAAACTATAAAGGTTTAGTGTCTTTAGATACTAGATACATAGTCATCTTATTATGTAAAATATCTTCAATATCTCCCATAAATTTCTCACATTGCACTCTTCTCGGACATACCCTACTTAAAATATTTATTCATAGATCGGGGAAAGGAAACATAATAAGGGGTGATATTAGATTCTTAGTATGGGTAAAAATGGGAGATATCAGTCAATTAAAATATATAAGCATAACATAAGTATGAGGATACGATAATATGAGATTGAAATTTTAAAATTATACCTCAAAATGCATATATAATAATCATAGAATAAGGATTTGGAAGTTTATAATACATTAATCATATAATAATCAAATACAATTATCCATTATATTACATCCTAATCATAATAACATTTCCTAGAAAGTGGAATAATACATGGCATAATCATAGAAATAATTTTTCAAGGAAATCTACCAAGAAATTCATCACATGTTGGGAATGGGATAACCTCTCATGTACCCTCTTTCAGGATTGGGATAACCTATATTGTACTCTTTGAGCTAATAATCATTAAACACTACCCAATTCATTAGAGGGATATAATAGACCCACTCATCACATAATCATAATTTATTCATATATATACCACAAGATCATGAAAATAATTATCATTTAATCATAGATTAACCCACATAAAAAATAATATTCATCAAGATTTCATCATCATCATTAATAAACATATAGAGAAAGAATAAATATGTTAATATTGGATTATGTCCCCAGTAAATCATAAGAAACATAAAATAATGTTTTTATAGATAAAAATTCCTTTAAAATATCACCAAAACATTTCTTAGAAAAAATAACCATTTAATTTTAAAATCAATTATTTAAAATATAAAAATTCATAGAATATTATTAAAAAACATTTCCCTTAAAAATAACCATGTAAAATTATATAGGAGTCTTTAATGAAAGCAGTAGTCATGGTAATGGGAGAAAATTTTTGTGTAGTATGCATTAAAACAAAAATTCCACCCACATATTTGGTAAAAAGTACCTTATTTGGAAAATGAATATAAGATTCATTTTAAATATATTTATAGAAAGTAAAACATGGGTAAATATGAAATTAATAAATCATTGGATAATAGTAAAAACATTATTGAAAACATTTTAAATAAAATGTGGACATGGAAGAATAATATTTCTGATCAAAGAAAGAAATAAAGTTGATTGTCCTTAAAAAATTATTTTGATACTAAGATTAATAAGATAGAGGAAAATAAAAGGAAAAAATGTAATATCTAAAAACAAATAGATCTGAAGAAAAAACATGATATTTTTAAGAAATATATCATATTATTTCATTCTCATAAATTTAATCATAAACAATAAATAATGAAATTGTAACATGAAACCCCTACCACCTTGGTATCTTTTGAACCATATCCACCTTAAATGAAATAGCATCAAATAAAACTTAAAATACCATTAATATAAGTATATTCATGATATAAAATATCAAATGGTTAGTATGTACAACATACAAAATAAAAAACTGGTGTATGGAATATGTATCACATAAATAAAAGTGAGATGGGAAATCCTTACCTTAAGTTCGTCTTTCTTTGAAGTCTCTTTGAAAAAAAATATAATAAATTTAAATTTATTATACTAATATAACATAAAAATACATACTTATAATACCATAATTTTTTACTTATAACTTATTATCCACCATTCCTTAATAATCTTTCATTACCATCACCATTTTAGGTGTTAATTACTTTGTTTTTTATTTATGTTTCAGTTTGACAGTTATGGTCATTTCATATTGATAATGATTACATCAATTATAGAATTATAATCATGATATAAATGTCATATATATTCACTATATATATATTTAGGAATATCCATAAAATGTAGTGTTAGAAAAATGAATTACACCATTTATGGATATGGTAGCTCGTACGTACACATGAACACTGTTTTCAGGTTCTAATGAAAAGAAGGAAAGAAATAATAATAATATTTTATCATTAAAAAATAATAATTATATCATAAATATAAATTATATTTATTAAATTCATCATTATAATCATCCATGATAGGCGGTTATGTAAAATGATTCATATTGTTATGCGGAGGTGGTAGTCCACACACACACACAATCCATACTTTCAATTTCCATTTTATAGAAATAATGTGAAAAATGGTTTCCCGATAACCATAATAACATCTTAGTATATTGATGATATTGTATTCATTATTTCAGTATTGATACAATATATTTATAGGAATTATAATAAGAAATAAACTTTTAAAGAGTCGGGTAAGATGATTATCTCTAATTTGAGAGACCTCCTTTGTCTTTCACCTTAATATTTTTTAGGCCGGTCTTAGGGTAAGAACAGATGGTTAAGAATTAAGAAAGTAAATTTTGAATTTTTTTGGGTAGGAATTTTCTTATCTATATTGTTCAAAGTTTGTGAATAAGGTTGGAGAAGAGGTTACCTTTTATAAGTAAGGGGAGGGACACGCAAGGAATTACTTAAAACATTTAATTAATATGAAGTCACTTTATTGTGAAAGTTAAAAAAATGAAAAATAAATCAAATATATATCTATACTAAAGCTGGTTATATTTCAGTATACGTGTCACCACCACCTTCTTCCATATCCATTCTACGCATTCCTCCCTGATTATTTCCTCCATTCTCTGCCCCTCCCTCCCGTGATTTTCCTTCCACTCGACCATAGGGTTTCAACTGACCTACCATTCTTCTACCTCCACTCCTTTGATACAAATGAAACTTGTGGTGTGTTTATTTACATTAAAAGCTATGTTTAACACCTAACTTACATTTCTAACCTATCCTCTGTGGTCGATGATCCGCACTGGTGAAGACATCTTCTTTTATATTTGTGACATCCAACCACCTCACCTCCTCTAATTCTATCTTCACCGAGAAAAAACTAAGAACTGGATTATCCTGCCTATCAATATTTTATAAATGAAGAGTTCCATATCAAAACATAAATAAATATCCCTCTTTCTTTGCCTAAATCCCTAATGGATTAACCATTCCCCTTACGATAACTTTATTTCATTCCCAGATCCATGTGTAATAGCTTTATCGCCGATATACCTTAGTCTATTGACACATTCCACAAATGTGGTCCTTTAGTTTCCCTCTAGGAACCCATCCATTACTCCGCATTAACTATTCTATTCTGAAAACCAGCTATATTTATTTTATCTATACTCTTCAAGTTTTAGGATTTCTCTTTGTTTAATAAATTTTCTTATGTCATTACAATACACCATTTTTCCCATTCACAAACTACAACATATATTTCAATTGTTTAGACAATATTTATTCTCCTATTCCTTTTTTAGGGTTCACACTTATTTTATCCACCCCTTTCGTGGGATCCTTCTCTAATTTGATTCCCACTTATTTCAACTTATCCCTATTAGTGACTTTGAATCCCCCTATTTTGGATTTTTATATTAATGTTTTTGTTTCATTATTTGATGCACATTATACAAAATTCATTGTTATTCATGATATCTAATTTGATTCAACATTTCATGATCATTATAATAGCGTGCAATGAGATTAAATGTGTTATTTGATTTAGGTTTCTTTATCACCATCTCTAGTTTTTTAATGTAGTGATCACAAATATTCAAGGTAGTTTTTTTATCGACATAATTATTTATTTTATTTTTATATTTTCATAAATAAATGAGGTTGATTTTATCACAAGTAACATTAATATTTTAGTAATTTATTTTCACAGGGATCAACATAACATTTTTTCATAGATCCAAAGGTGATAAAATCATTTTATCATTCTCATCAATTTATTATAATCAAGAAGCATGTCGTATATTGTTTACTATTTCTCATGATATCTTTTTATATTAATTATAATTTTATTTTTTGTAAATTATGTTGATTGCTCAGGTATATGACATGCAATTCCATAACTATAGTGATTTTCTTTTTGTGTAAGTTTTTTTTAGGTCCCTACTATTGTACACCACTCCAAGGGTGATTTACATAATTAAAAAAATACTGTGGCATATTGTTTATGTGTTAATAAATATTTTGTATGCTAAAAACCACTATAAGGGTGATTTACTCTTTATTATCCGTCTTATTTATTATAAACATGGTTATTTTCAGTTTCATAGGATTTAATAGTTCATTTTTTTAATTGTCTGGAGCAGTTTATACAAATTTTAACTAAATCTTTAATTCTAACTTTTTTATTAATTATTTACAGGTTCTTTTCTTTTATTCAAATTTGAAATTCTAACAGATAATCTAAGAAATAGAAATATTGTAGTAGTAAGACTAATGTTACATGCCTATTTTCTCTAATCTATTTTTATACATTTAAATGCATCAAAAATTATGTTTTGTTTCCTCTGTTTTCAATTTCATTTTGTTTTTGATTTATTATTAATTTAGTTTTATTTATGAGTTTTTAATGAATTTATCTGGGATTGTAATGGTTTCTGGATTAGAATGATAAATTTTAGATGAAATATTACAATGCTACTATTAGTTTTAATTTTTTTTGATTTATTGTAAATATAGTTTTATTTATGAGTTTTCATGTATTTTTTAATAAAAACCATTAAGATCACTATAATCTGTACTCTATATTCTTTTTTAAATTTGATAAATTGTAAATGAACTTTACCAAATCTAGTCTAATTAATAATTAATTTTTTCCCTTATTTCATTTCATTTCTTCTTGCATCCAAATGTATAATTTCTTCATTTAATGTACATTATCTAATCTTTATACTTTCATAGAAGTTATTTTCTTAATCTAAAATGGTCATGAGATATTTTAAAATTTTCCAGCTGTTGATAAGTATACTTTATACCACCATATCCAAAAAGCTGTTCATTTTTTAGCTTTCTTAATTAAATTATAAATTAGTATACAATTAGGAATGTAATAAATTATAAAATGATTCATTATCTACTCACTTCATTAATTTATCTTTTTTAGGGATTTTGTACTAACATGGTTGATGATCTCATTACTTTAAGCTATCCATATTTAATAGTTCTTGATGTCAATGGGTATGTTCAGGAAATGAAACTAATTATTGAATATGAAAGGCTTCATCCCTTTTGATCAAATTATCTTAGGACACATTTTTATCCCCTGTAGGAGAAAAATATCAACAATATAATATTTGATAAATACAAGTAAAAAAACACTCTACATATTTTTTTTGAGAAATTAAACACCAAAAAAAATATCATGACTAATTTTCAGAGAAAAGTAAATGTGGATGTATGATGATGAGATGTTGGTGTCAAATCTAAAACTATATATTTTCCAAAATCATCCAAATATAAATGTGTACTCATAGACTTTAGGGATCTTTATGATAATGTCCAAACCAAAGATTTAAAATATGTTTAGTGGTTAATATTTATTAAAAGCCTTTTTATATTCTCATAATTTATAATGACATGAACCTCATTTAAGATACTGAGTGATGACCTTGAGCCAAAGATATTCTATATACTTAGAAGAAGTTAATGTTGTATCTTCCTCTTTACATCTTGGTAATGAAAATGATATAGATATTTTTTGAAACTAATGAGTAATGTATTTCTAATTATAGATATTTTTTGATTGAACAAGAAATAGGTGAACGATCACCCCATTTTTAAAAATAAATATGAGAATTAGTAGACTACATATACATGTTCTCATTATCATATGTAGGTTATATATGGAGTCATAATACAATATTTACACTTAACCATTAAATTCTAGTTTCACTATTTTATTTACTTTGTCTGTGTAGGCTCAAATTTCTCATTTTCATAAGACACTTTTGAAGGATTATTAGTGTGAATTTGGTGCACCTTCCATCATTTCTAATGACATAAATCACACACAAGCTACCACGTGATGACTTGGAACCAAATATATTCTTTAGACTCAGAAAAATTTAACGTTGCATCTTCCTCTTTCCCTCGAGGTAAAAAATGATATAAATAATTTTTGAAACTAATGAGTAATGTATTTATGATTATACATAGTTTCTAAATGAACAAGAAATAGGTGAACTATCACCCCATCCTTAAAACTCAATATGATAATTATTAGCCAATATATGCAAGTGCTTATTATCGTATGTAGGTTTTATATGGAGTTATAATATAATATGTCCACTTAAACATTAATTTCTGATTTCACTAATTTATTTACTTTGTCTGTATAAGATAAAATTTCTTATTTTCATATGACACTTGTGGAGGATGCTAAGTATGAATTAGGTGCACCTTCTCTCTGAAATTCCAATTGTAGGTTGTGAGATCCTATATTATTAATTTTTATTCCACCACTATAACTCCTCAAATTACGATGTATGCAAGTCAATCCCTCTCAGTGGACACTTCATGTGGTACAAATGGTAAGTAATAGTTCACAAGCACTTATTTTTCTACAATTTCTATTTAGTTTCTTCATTTTGTTATTTGATTTCATAACATGTATTGTTTATATGGATTGATCTTACTATATCCTATTGTATTAGTTCTTATGGTTTATTGATTTCATTTTAGTTTTTTCTAATAAATATGAGTTTCAGTTGCTTATATGATTTGAAGTAACTTTACTTCTCTATGGGTTCATATATTAACCACTTAAGAATTTTCCCCTACTATGGTCAGAATATAATGGTTAATAGGATTTAGTAGAATATACTCTTTCCCATTCATGTGAAATTGGATAAATAATAAATTTCATACATAATTCCGCAAAATTCAAAGTCATAAATAGAAATATAGCTACAAAAACAATAGATTTATTTTCTTGAAGTTGTTTTTGTTTGTTCATCATGAATTTTACATCCAAATGTAACACATAATTATATTATAGTTAAATTAAAAGAAAGAAATCAGAGAACAATTCTAGTGTTGGGATGAAAGTTCTTGATCTTTCATACAAGGTGAAAGGGTGGAGTCACACTACAGTTTGGAGAAATAAACCATCATGGAAGTAGGGAGAAATGGTTTATTTTGGAGTAGTGGATCATTAAAATTTAGTCACAATACTTATTTTGAGTAAGTTTTTATTATAATGAACATAATTTGAATTACCCTTTTGAATCATTTTTAATTAATGTAATTTAGTTATCCATCACGAATATTGATTATAAATTTTTATTCCATAATGATTTTACAGAATGTTTTCTACTATATGATGTCAAAAAATTTCTTATCTTATGTTTTATTATTTTGTATCACTTATATTTAGATTAAATATGTCAAATATTAATATGAATGATTAAGTTAACAAAATAGGATTCTTTGATTGAAAACGAGAACTAGTTTATAGCGCCACAAAAATGCAGGGGTAATGTACTATTTTAAAATAAAATAAGGTCAAATTATTTTTAAAAACTATGATTTATAATAGTTTCATGGGAATTTTTACCTTTATCTCTTTGTTTAACCCTTAGAAAAACTGTTTTAACCCTAACCACGGTAACAATTTTTTTTACTGCTTTTAATATTCATTATGACCTAAAATGAAAGTGGAATCATTTAAAATTTTTGGAATTCTAATTATAAATATGGAATTTTTTTTATTGAAATCAATTTATATTAGTGGTAGAAATTATTTTTAACATAAACACTCAAAATTCAAGTAAAACCATTTTTTAGAAAGATATATATTTTTATGGATAAAACTAACATTAATTTCATCCATTTCCTAGTAAAAACATTAATATGAATGTTAAAATATTTCATCTAATATATACTCTATAATTTTCATTATCATAATTATTCATTATTGATTTATTTAATTTATTAATATAAAAAATATTATGCACATAAAAATAGTTTTCTGAAAAATAACTGTTTTTACCTTCAAGTGATTTTATATTCATACCTTACTATTATAAAAATAATATATGAATGTTTATTCATAAATTTTAATTTTTTTATTAAAATAAATTTTAAATAGTGATCAATATATAAAAATTCAAGATATGTGAAAAAATATAATTCTTAAAAAAAAACAGTTCTTTAAATCATGAAATAATTTTATTAAAAATTTAATGATTATTTATTAATAATTAATAAATACATATGAATTAAGGAATATATATATATATATATTTCATAATGTTTTTAATCCTATTTATACCCTCTAATGTAATGACTAGGTTATAAGGGTTATAATATATCATGGTTCTTTTGGAATCAAGGTTTCATGTAAAGCAAGATATTAAATACTTCAAATTTATTTCAAAAGGATACATATAAATTATCAGGGTATTATATTCTACCCCCTTATAAGAATTTCCCCCTCCAAATTCTATGACTTTAATATAAAACACTTAGGATACTTCTACCTCATGACATGCTCAGGTTCCCACATACCTTTTTTAGATTTATGGTTTTGACACAAAACTTTGACCAAGTGAGTGGTCTTATTTCACCAAACTTTCTCTATATGATTCTTAATTTCTACTGATTGTTCTTTATAAAAAAGGTTATGCTCTAGGAGAAGAAACACTTAGTTCATTAAATGTAAAGGATCATGTATGTACTTACTGAAAAGTGATAAACAGAATGCATTATAAACTTGAGAGAGGTTTGGTGGAAGTGCTACGTGATAAACAACCATCCCGATTTGATCAAGATTATCAAAAGGGTCAATATATCTAGGGTTAAGATATTTTAGAATCTCATTAACTTATTCCATAGATAAATTCATGGGAATACCTTATCAACAACTTTTAATTCTAGATATCACTAATGATTTTCAGTATAACTCTTATGTCGATTCTTAGCTGTATTGATGTGTTGCTAATTGGATCTAACATTATCTTCCATTTCCTTAGATTTTTTTAAGTCACAATAGATTTATTTCTCTAACTTTATCCCAATATGTTGAGTTTTTTAACTTATTTCCATCAAGTTATTAATAATAATCTATATGAATTATTGAGTGAAAGCTATTATTATAAGTGAATTTGACCAGTGGAAGGTGTTAAGCCCAACCACCTTTTAAATATAGAGAACAATATCTTAACATATCATCTAGGGTCTAAATGATCATCTTAATATAACCATATACCTAAGGAAGATATGAATTATTTAAACACAACTTCATATGCATATCTTTCTGAATCCTTCTCCAAAACTTCATAGTAAGCCTTATATATTGATCATATACAATAGAATGCGGTACTCCATGCAACCTTACCACTTCCTTAATGTATATCTCGGAAAGCTAATCAAGTGATAAATCTTCTATGATAAAAATGAAATTTTCTGAATTCATAAAGAGATTTATCATTACCTAAATAGAATTATTCTCTTTAGATGTATTTGGGAGACTTATGATGAATTCTATAGTGATTTTTTTGATTTACATATAGGTTTCAGTAATGGTTGTAACATCCACTTATAATACCACTCAACCTTAACTTGTTGTCATACAAAACACTAAGATACATACTCTAAAATATATCTCATCATGTTATCCCACAAAAAATGATCCTTAAGGTCTCTATACATCTTCATACTTTTAGACTAAATTGAGAATGATGAGTTATGAGCTTCATCCAATAACTCCTTCAATTCTGGTAGTATAGGGACACATAATCTATTTCCAAACCTTATCATTCCATCACAATAAAGGTTGAACTCAGGAATATTTCTCACCTTATTTTGAAACTCTATATTTTCTTCCATGCCTCTTTAAACTTTATATAAAAAGATGACTGAACACTTTTTTGATAAAGATAAGATTTATACTTTTCCTTCAATATTTCAAGGTCAATCCTTTTAAAATCTATAAATATTGTATCTTTTTTGATCCCCATCATAGATAAGCTATCATGATACTTTCATGTTAAATCATCAACTACCTTGTATGTTTATGAGGGTGGTATTTTATTGAGAAGTTATAGTATGTAATCAACTCCAACCATATTCTCTAGTGCATATTAAACTATTTTTGGGTGAATATATGATTTAAAAATTTAAGATTAATAAAATTTCCTCCCCTTTTTCCATAAATAATATGCCTATGTATATTTAATGAAAAAATTACCACTACCAACTATTATTTATGGGTCAGGTAATTCTACTCATGGGCCTTTAATTAATGAGAGGCATAATCTATCTCCACATCATTCTGCATAAGAACATATCCCAGTCCCCTCTTAGATGCATCACTATAGATCATAAACCCTTGTCCAGTGCAAGTTAGTATGATTATAAGTGCACCAACTGAACTTATATTTAGCTATTTCAAATTTCCTTCAAAATAATCAGTCCAAAGGATCTTAAATGCCTTATTTGTTAATATATAGTGAGTGGGATAGATAATTGTTAGTCAGAGTGAGTATCTCAAGAGGGGGGGGGACTGAGTACTCAATAAAAGTTTATGTTTAAAATATGTTTAAATAAAATCCCCCAAATAATTAAAAAAAACCAGTTAATTAAAATAACAGATTGATATAAATTCAGATCTTTTAAAATATTTCTCAAATATTTGTTTAGTCTCAGTCAAAAAATATATAAATACTAATTTAACTTTTTAAATAAATTTACTATATCAAAAGCTTATGTGAACCCTAATTAAGACTTACTATCAAGGTAGTGTTTTTGTTTATAGTTTAAAATAGATTCAGTTTAAAGTATAGAAATAAAACAAAACTAAATACACAACAACATAAATACAATAAGTTCAGTCTCAATATGAGACCTAATACCCTCCAATTATCCGTCACTTACTAACAAGAATATAATATAATATAATATTTATCCACAACCTAGATTAGGTATACAATAAAAAACTAGCTATCCTTACCACACATAAACTCTTCCAAAACATCCATGGGAATAAAAAAACACAGGCCCAAAAAACCTCTTCCATAACACATGAGAAAATAGGTGTAAACAGTGTTTAAGAAGACATAGAGTATCTGTCAGTTAAATCCCATGAGATAGTGTTCATGTTTAATATACATAGTAAATCATACACTACTCAAAATGTAAAGACAACAAGTATAAAGAGAAATTAAAAAGATAAATAAAATAAGGAGTTTCTCTATCTAATGTAATCTGAAGCTTTTAGACTCTTTTATGTAGCTTAAAAAAGTTATCGAGTCATTCCTTAGAGTATTTTAGTAAAACAGAGCATCATAACCTTTTTTTGTTATGACTATGAGAAAGTACCTAGATGTTCGATATGATTCAAACTTCCACACTCGATTGCATATAAGAATTCTTTATGTAAAGATATTAATTAATTCCAGAACTACACAACACTCTCTAGTTTTTGCAGTGTTCTAGATCTCTTCAATATACTTATCATCTTTTCATGATGGAGTCTTCTTCTTAATAAATTAACTTCAATCATCTAGATCCTCTTCACATCGTTTTGATCGACTGACATTAACTTTAGTGAATCCATGTATTAGTTTAAGAATGATCATTTAAATAATTCTTAGAATTGAATTAAATGATATATCTGTTATAAATTGTTACTTAAAAATTAAATAGAAAGAGTGACGGTAACTCTTCTTAATGGTGAGACAACTTTGGTAGTAACTTAGGGTGGTGATGAGTCATGATAGTGGTGACTCATCTCAGTGGTGACTTTTCCCAATGGTTATTCATCCTATAAAATTTACAAATTTTTTAGTTGTAGGTAATTTCTGATGGTAGGTCATATTTAATGGTGAATTAGGTCTTCCATTATAACTTTTCAATGCTCATACCAATTTTTATCTTGGCGGTGATTCATCTCTGACAGTAGGTGTTTTCAATACTTAGTCAAATTTCTTGGTTATATGGTGAGTCATATATGACATAGGGTCTTTCCCACCCTTAGCCAAATTTCCATTTTGATGGTGAGTATTTCCGAATGGTGGGTCTTTCCTGATGATGGGTATTTCCAACACTTATCCAAAATTTTTCCAATCTTCCTTATTGGATAAAATGCTATCATAAAGCATAAAACTTATTTATATCATAATTGACATAATTTTTTGATCATTAAAACAAGTGTTCCAATAATCTCCCCCTTTTTTATGATCATAAATCATGGTATTTTTTAAACCATGTATAAAATAAACTATGATGTTAAAATAGATCATATTAGAACACTAAAAAGCTATAGTGATATTTTGATCATAAATTGCATCTTAAATCATAAATGGTATCTAAGGTATGAATAATGAAATAGTAATAGAGATATGTAAAAGGTAATAGAAATGGTATCATAGATAGGTAAATAGTAACAAGTATCATTATGATCATAAATCATGGTATTTTATAAACCATGTATAAAATAAACTATGATGTTAAAATAGATCATATTAGAACACTAAAAAGCTATAGTGATATTTTGATCATAAATTGCATCTTAAATCATAAATGGTATCCAAGGTATGAATAATGAAATAGTAATACAAATATGTAAAAGGTAATAGAAATGGTATCATAGATAGGTAAATAGTAACATGTATCATAGGAAACTAAAA
Source organism: Viscum album (assembly GCA_963277665.1). Lineage (NCBI taxonomy): Eukaryota > Viridiplantae > Streptophyta > Magnoliopsida > Santalales > Viscaceae > Viscum > Viscum album. The sequence goes on from OY728136.1 coordinate 1,481,592,140, forward strand.
AGATAGAATCAAAGAAAAGATGATATCAAAGATAGTTAAATATGATGATATCAAAGGAATAAAATTAATTAATAAATTAAAGAATAAATAAATGTCATTGAGTTATTATCCCCCTTTTGGGATTATAAAAAAGTGAAAAGAAAATTGAAAATTCAAAGAAATAGAATATGAATAATAAGAGAATTTCCATTAATAAAATTAATTGAAGTACAAAAAAAGAGGTAAAAAATTTCTATAAATATCCCCATCAAAGAATAAAAGTCTAATGTCAATGATTTTCTAGCTGGGTAGAAGGAACAAGTGGTTATTTTCCCTTCCCCTTACTATAAGAAGAAGGATAAAAAACATAGCTAGAGGTAACTTTAGGGATGGCCATAGGGACGGAAGTTATAGAAGAAGTCACTCACATAATAATAGGCTTGAGATGCTAGATAAATTCAATGTGAGTCAGACTAAAGGGTTGGAAAATAGAAAGTAAGGGTGAATTTGGATATTTGGTAACATCTGGTCAGAAAAAATCTGGATCAAAAGCTAGAGGGGTGAGATGATAAGTAACTAGAATGGCATCCTGAGCCACCGATATAGTTCTAGAAACATAAAGAAAGGGTTTCATAAAATTTATGAAATCCTGATAATATTTCATCCACTTTCAATAGAATTTAAAAATTTCCTTTTATCCTCCATAAAAATCTCAAGCACCAGAGTCATCACTTTTAGCTGATTCACTTGTTCTTTGAAATCTTGAGTGACTAGATGCATTCTGAGGTTTTTAGTAAGGAACTTGAAATGAGAGTTGAGATCTTGTATTTTATAAATCTTCAGAAGGTAATACTTTATTGCCTTTGTAATTGTCTCTATACCACATTTAATTTCATTCATATATTCTCTAACCATCATATTCACATGATCACTATTATTTTAGATTGACTTTAAACTCTCCTGAGGGATATCTGGTACATCACCTGAAGCTGCATGAATCTATTCTCTAACCACTGATCAGATCAAATCAACATCAAGATAAGGATGATAAATTGATGTAGAATCCATAGAATAAATTTTCTCTATACTCTCTAGTAAATCAACCATAGAATCTATAAAGGAATATCTCATCTAATCCGCTGTAGACCTCTAGGTCTCCATCTCATTTTCTAACCTCCTTTTTTCCATCTCCACTTCACAAATGTAAAGCATCATCTTGGGATCGATGTGATGGATCATAACCCCTTACAGATATCTTGCATCTTTCTCACTAGTCTTAATGATAAAGGGAGGTCGACCCTTCATTTTTTTTCAAAATCAGAAGTAAGTTCTTCCCTGAAATATTTTAAGTGATCATTGGAGACAACATCAACAGGTACATATGCAATGATAGGTGCTAGTAAGGATGAAATAAATCTTTCAATGGTAGGTGAATTTGTAGTCTTAGATATGGTAGGAACATTAGATGAAAATCTATTCATCTCCCATGCAACATCAACATGATCTACCAATGATCCTTTAAGATTAATCTCTTCTTGAATTGCAGGTCCACCATGATTTGGTGGAGTCCCACCATCATCAGAATCAGATTAGTCTAGACCACATATGAAATATCTTGGAAAATTATCCCATTAATCAAGATATGGGTCCCTAAATCTGATAAAAGGCACACCATGAGACTTAACAACATAAGAGTCAGCAACTATAGGCTCAGATATAGGAGGTACAACACTCAACTGCTCAAAGAATATTTGCACATTAGATGTCCAATCAACAAGTATTGGCTCACTAGATTCACCATATGTAGGGTAAAAATAATGACTAAAAATACTTAGGTATTTCTCCCCCTCAATATATTCTTCCTTATATTTATAGTATCTATATCCATATCTTGAACTAAGTTGGGTCTATCTTCAGATATAGAGACAACTAATAAAAACGGAGAAGAAATAAGTGCCTATTTCATCTCGACATCCCCTACAACAATGCAACCACTAGGACCATCATGTTCAGAACCAACATTATTTTCATCTCCATCAACATCCTTGCCATTTTTTCCATCTATATCTTCTTCTTAATCTTCTCATTCTTCTTCTTCTTCATCATTTTCACCATTCTATTCATTTCTATTTTCTTAAAAATAATTATAATTGATATTAAACTATAATTCACTAGAAAAAACTCTTTATTCTTCCTCACATCCTTCTTTTAAAACATTATCTTGGATAGGGAGAGATGTAGGAGGACTGGGATCACCATAGGAAATAGATGGATAAATCTTAGGTAGGTCTGGGTCACTACCTTCGTCCACTGAAAACTCATTCTCCTTATCACCAGAGGAAAAAAATTCCTCTTCTTACTCATATGAATACTCAACCACCTCACCTATCTCGAATCCAGGATCCACAAGATTCTTCAGTCTAGAAAGGTGATCAATCAGATTGAAATCCTCATAAATCATGTCAGCAACATTAATCCATTATATCTTCCATGAGTTCTAACTTATCTTCATTATTTTTCAAATGACCCTTGTAATGAAAAATACTCTACATTTTACTATAGTCTCTTACCATTCATTAACTAATCCCTTGGACTCCATCATGGTCAAAATAAACTTAGGACAAATTTGGTAATTTGATCCGGAAGATGTCTTGCGCATATCCATCATATGAGTGATTATCTATTTGTACAAGTTTATCTTTTATCTTCTATTCATAAGATAAAATGTATATATATATATATATATATAAATTTATATATTTATACCTAATTATAGTAAAATCATTTTTCCTTAGGCATATCATATTTTGGATAAAAATGTAAAGAAAGTGACGTTTACCATCAAGCTCAGAAGAAACTGGTCATATTACTATCCCACATATAGTAAACTCTACCAAAGTATCATCCTAAACAAAATTTTCATTATGACTTATAAAAATTCCTTGATAGTCATTTGAGAAACCTTTATGGGGAACTTTCATACAACTTTCTCATTTTTCATAATATAATAAAACTTTGCACCCATTTATTTTTCTTCTTACACAGTCTTTATCCACTTCAAAACTGAACTTGATATACTAATAGAATTGATGAAATACCCTAGGATATAAAGGTCTCTCCTTATTAAAGAACCAGTCTACCCATTCCTAGTCTTAAAAAACATTAAACACTAAAGACTTGCTCAACATAATCCATCCATAATGAACTTCTTTTTTAGGTACCACTATATTCTTAGAAAGTTCCGGGTTCACTGGATCAATAGAAACTGAACATCTCAACTCTAATTTCTATTTCTTTGAAGGACACAACTCCTCCAGAGAATATTCAATGGATATCTTCACTCTAAGAATGGTGATCATTTAAGAAGGTTCATGTGAAGGTAAGGGGTGGTTGATGTTTTGGAGATAAATTGTAATAAAAAGGCTTGAGAGTAAGGTGTGAGGGTGTGAGCATTGAAATTAGACAAATATCTAATTTATATAATTTAGGGATTTGAAAAAAAATTAATATTTGAATCTAAATAAAAATTTAACAAATAAAGAACTCATAAAAATAAATTAGCAATGGTGACTCCAAAACCGATGATGGGTAAAACTCTAATGATGGGTAAATTCCAATGGTGGGTAAAACTCCAATGGTGGGTAAAAATAGAACAGTGGGTAAACATCCAAAGGTGGGTAAAAATAAAATGGTGGGTATAACTCCAGCGATGGGTCCTATAAAATTAAACTTAACAAAAATTATTCATACATAATTTATGTTTAATGTAGTTCATTCTATTATAATTCAATGGCTTAGTGAAAATAACATCAAGATGATATCTAGTAACGATGTATTCAAGATTTATATTACCATTTTGAAAATTATATCTAAAAAAGTGATGTATTAAATCAATTTATATTGTTCTAGATTGAGATATAGGGTTTTTATAAATGTTTATAGCACTCATATTGTCTCAATTTATAGGTATATGTTGGAATTTATATCCATAGTCTATCAATGTGTGTTTCATCCAAAACATTAGTGCACAATAGCTACCTGAAGCTATGTATTCAGCTTTAGTAGTAGAAAATGAAACAAAATTTTATTTCTTACTACTCCAAGAAACTAGAGGCTTTTATAAAATGTGACATGTTCTAGAGGTTAGTTTCTATATAACTTCCAACCACCAAAATTAGCGTCTGAATAACTAACTAAATCAAATAATTATCCTCCAGGGTAGAACAATATTAAATTGATTCAATACTTGAGTTACTTAATTTTTTTGTAGTAAATAAGTGTGACTCTTTTGGTTTTTCTTGAGAACGAACACACATACACACACTAAATATAATTTCAAGTTGGCTAAAAGTTAGGTAGAGAAGAATTCCAATGATACATTTGTAATTGGTTTGCTCCCCTGATTTCCTAGATTAATCAAGATCCAACTTACATGTTTTAAACATAGGATTGTCACTACTATTTGTTCTATCCAAACCAAAATGTTTTAAAATATATTTAATATATTTACTTTTATTTAAAATATTTCATTCTTTATTTTGGAAGATCTAAAAACCAAGAAAGAATTCTAGTTCACCTGTTAAACTCATTTAAAATTCATTTTGCATCATTTTTATAAATTCAGTAGATAAATAATTTTTATAAGATAAAAAAATTAATATAATCTACATAAATTTTAACTAAAACATGTTTTGAAATTGTTTTTGTAAATATGGTAGGATCAAATATACTTTTTGAAAATTATTTATAAATAATTAAAGATATGATCCTATCATACTAAGATCTAGGTTTTTATTTTAAAAAATATAAAGCCTTTTTTTTAAACTTGAAAACATGATTTGGAAAATTAGGGTTCTGAAATCCATGGGGTTGTTCAACAAAAACATCATAAATTATATACCCATTCATGAATTCACTTTTGACATCTATTTTATATAGTTTGAAATCTAGATATGCTACATAGGTAGGAAATATTATAATGGATTCAAGTATATCTATAGTTTCAAAGGTTTCTTTATAGTATATACCCTCTTCTTGACTAGAACCTTTTTTAACTAGTCTATCCTTATTCCTTATTATTGTTCTAGATTCATAATAGTTGTTTCTAAAAACCTATTTAGTGCCCATTTTGAAGGTGTATTTGGGTCTGTCAACAAGTTCAAAAACATTATTTCTATAAAATTTATTAATTTCTTCTTGTATTCCCATTACCTGTAATTCATCATTAATTACATCATTGATGTTCTTAGTATTAATTTGTGACAAGAATACTTAATGCTTAACCTAGTTTTGTAAAGAATCTATAGTTCTTGTACCTCTATTTGTGTCTCTAGCAACAGTATATAAAGGGTGGTTTTTAAGAGTCCTAATAGATCTAGAAAAATAAGGGCTGGTTGCCCTAGGGTTCTCTACAGGTTCAAGTTCTAGAAGTTCTTCAAAACTGGATGTTTTTTCTACCTATTTTATAAACTAATTCAAAGGTTTGGAATTTATGTTCAAATTAAATAATTCATCCTAATTGTTTTATAAAGGGGTTTTAGGGTCATGTGTATCTATATCATCAAACATGATATGGATAGATTCTTCCACAGTATTTGTTATTTTCCTAAAAACTCTATAGGATTTACTATAAATTGAGTAACCAAGGAAAATTCCTTCATCAATTTTGGAGGAAAACTTGTCAAGATTATCCTTAATATTAAGAATAATTAATTTTCAACCAAAAACACTAAATTAATTAACCTTAGGCTTCCTATTATTATAAAGTTCCTAAGGGTTTTTCCTCATGAAAGGTTTAATTAAAACAATATTAATTATATAGAAGGTTGTGTTTACAATATCTACAGAAAATTAGATAGGTAAGTCAAATTCATTAAGAATTGTTCAGGCTATCCCTTGAAGTTTCTATTTATTCTTCCTATAAATCCATTCTACTGATGGGTCATAAGAGAAGAGAAGTTTGGAATATATCCATTTTTTGAGAAACACGATTCAAAGTATTTAGTTTCAAATAGGAATATAAGATAAAGATTCACTCTTTTTATCTAATAATAATACCCTGGTATTCCTAGAAAAGTCATCTGCAATTAAATAGATTTATTTCTTCCCATTTTAAATAGAAACTATAGATAGTCTAAAAAAGTCCATGTGACCAACTCAAGAGCTTGAGAAGTTGAAACTTATTTCTTTAATTTAAAATATATATTATGATGTTTCCCTTTTTGACAGGGGTTATAGATTTTGTCATTTAGGATTTCAAGTTTGGGTATATCCTTGAATGACCCATTCCTAGTATTATTTCTATGTTAGTGAATGTTATAATGGCCTAGTATCTTATTCCAAAACCTTATTTATGAAATTAACTTAAACAAGAAACATTTTGTGAAATTATAGAATCAATATTAACAACATAAACCTTCTCATTTTTCAAAGAAGTTAACAATAAAGTATTTTTATAATTAAAAAAATCACAAGAATTGTTTTAAAACTTCACATGAAAACCATCATCACATAATTGTGAGATTCTAGGTAGATTATATTTTAAACAAAAAAATTACTTGTGAATTACAATTGAGTTGGTGTTACTGATTAGACCAAGGCCAATGATATTTCATTTAGCATTGTCATAAAAGGTAACATGACCACCATCCACCATTATCAAGTTCTTGAATATTGAGTAATATTCTATCGTATTCCTAGAATATCAGCTATCCAAGTACCATAAATTTCTATAAGAGTTTTTAAATAGTTTCCCTACAAAAAAAAATTATACTAAGAATGATTTTGGTACCCAAATTTTCTCAGGGCCAGATATGTTAGTAATTAGGGGATTAGGAACACATATTTTCTTGATATGTTTCTTATAATAATATTTTAAACTCTTTTAAATAAAAACTCTATTAGTTCCACTTGAATAAAAACTTTTTGTATAATTTCTAGAAGTGGATTTGGGAACAAAAGTGCTCTTAACAATTGTTCTCTGTCTCAGTTGATAAACTAGACTCGTAATATATTTAGGAATTTTTTTCCAAGTACCTGAGTGAGAGTTTCTCTAAAGTTTGTAAATATCAATAAATATTTCTGTATTTTTTTATTTGAAAATTTTAGTTTTGTATTTTCTTTCAAAAATTTATCATTTTATCTTTTTCTATAATGAGATCAGTTTTAACACTAGCATATTAAACTTGTTGTTTCTTTAGAATTTTATATTTTCATTTATTCTCATTAAAGGAATCTTCAAGAATATTATAGTATTCCAAAATTTAGTATTTTGACATGTCATCATCATTTTAATCTCCAGAATGATCTGAATTAAGTGTAGGAGATATAATTACTACATCAGATATGTTCTTCATATAGCACATATTTTCTGTATCAGAATTCTCTTCCTGAGTTTAGTCTGAGTCACTAGAGCTATCCTCATAGGAACTCCATGTGGATTTCATGTATTTCTTATACATTCTATCCTTTTCCTAAAACTTATTTCTCTACTTCAAATTGGGACAATTATCCTTAACATGTCCTTTTCTCTTACACTCCTATCAGTTAATATAATTTGAATTTTAATCTATTTTATAGTTCTTTTTCCAACTCCCTACAGTATCATACTTTCTTTCATAGCTTAAATTTATAAATAATTTATTTTTCTTATAATAATTATTAATCCTTTTTTCCAAATGGGCCATTTCCTCATCACTATCGAATGATGATTCCTTCTCACTGGAGATTTTAACTTCAAATGTTTCTTTTTCTTTCTATTTTGATGAAATATTTTTGAAGGAAAAAAATTTACTATTTGGTTCATTATCCTCTTCAAGAATAAACTTAATATTTTATTCATACATCATTGAATTTCCAATCAATTTATTGACTGGCAGCTTACTGATTTTATAATATTATATTATTGAAATAGATTTTCCTCTCCAACTCTCTATAAGAAATCTAAAAAATTGCGTGATTTGATCTTTGTTAGACATTATTTTTCCAAATTATATTATTTTTTTCACTATATCATTGAACGTGATATAAATATCAGATATCATCTCATTCGGTTTCATCTTGGATATATAATATTTAATTATATAAGTGTTCAATCTCATTTCATTTACATTAGTAGTTCCTCTATGAGAAATAACTAATGTATCTTATATTTCAAAATAAATTTTTATAGTATATATACTATTAAATTATTCATATCATAAGGAACAATAAAGAGAATTCATAGATTTTTAATAATTATTATAATAAAGTTTAGTAGCATCATCCCAAGTATTCCTAGTAGTCTTAGGTAATTCATATTTATCCTAAATAGGAGACCATATTTCAAAAACCATTATTTCAATATACATTTTCATATTTATTTTCCGTTGAGAATATTTATTTCCCTTAAGGAAAGGGGGTCTGTTGGTAGCTGAACCTTCTTGTATGTTATCCATTTTAAAAAATAAATTTAGAATTGATAGAAATTTAAGATGTTTAAAACACAACTAAAATCACAGTTGAAAAGTTTTGAAAACCTATAATACCAAATTTTAGTTAGAGTGAGTATCTCAATATGGGTATGAAGTGAGTATCCCATAAAAATATATGTTCAAAATAGGTTTAAATAAAATTCCCCAAATAATTAAAATCAACCAAGTTATTCAAAATAATAGATCAATATAAGTTATGATTTTTTAAAATATTTCTCAAAGATCGATTAAGTCTTAATTAAAATAATATATGTACATTAATTTGACCTTTGAAATAAATTTACTTAATAAAAAACTAATATAAACACTAATTAAGACTAACTATCAAATGAGTGGTTTTGTTTATAGTTTAAAAAAGATTCAATTTAAAGCATAAAAACAAAACAAAACAAAATACATAGAGGAATAAATACAAGAGGTTAAGTATCAAGCTAAGATATAATCTTCTCCACTTGAAAATATCTTTCCACCAAGCATATTATATAAAATAATCTTGATACAAAACCTAGATAAGGTATAGTATAGAACACCAACTATCCAGGCCATGTAGGACCTCTTCTATAACAAACATGGGAATAAAAAAATACATTCCAAATAGGGACATCTTCCACAATATGTGAGAAAATAGGTGTAAAAAGAGTTTAAGGAGACATCGATTGTATTCCAGTTAAATATCACGATACAATGTGAATGTTTAATATATAGAGTAAATCACACACTACTCAAAATGTAAAGACAATAAGAATAAAGAGAAATAAAAAGTTAAAGAAAATAAGGTGTCGCTCTGTATGATGTGCTATGAAGCTTTTAGAATCCTATGATTTAGCTTGAAAAAGTGGTTGATCCATTTCTCAGAACGCCGTAGTAAAATAGAGCCTCATAAACTTTTTTTTCTAACCGTGAGAAAGGAACTGGTTGTTTGATTTGTTTCAAACTTCCACACTTGATTGAAGGTAAGAGTACTTCATTTAAATCGATTAATTAGGTCATGCTATCCAAAATAATATCTAGTTCTTGTAGTGTTCTGGCTCTCTTTAATATGTTTATCATCTTTTCATGAGTGAGTATACTTTAAAATAAATTAAGAGCATACATGAACAATCATCCAAATCATCTGCACCTCATCCTGATCGACTAACAAAACCATTAATGAATCCCTGTACTAGATGTAGAATAATTATTAAAACAATTTTCAGTAATAAATTCTATAATATAGCAGTTTGAAATAGTTAATTCAACTTTAAAATGTAATCGTGGTAGTGACTTTTCTGAATGATGAGACAACTTTGGTGGCAAATTAGGTTGGCAGTGAGTCATGCCAGTGGTGACTCATCTCAGTGGTGACTTTTCTCAATGGTGAGTCATCCCATAAATTTTCCAATTTTTTTGGTTGTAGGTAAATTATTATGTTAGTTTATCTTAAAAGGTGATTTATGTCTGGTGGTAGGCCTTTTCAACACTTATCTAACTTTTCATCATAGCGATGACTTGTCTCTAACGATTGGTGTTTTTAATACTTAGCTAATTTTTTTTGGTTTAATGGTGAGTCATATATAATGGTGGTTGTTTCTCATACTTATTTAAATTTACATTCCAATGGTGAGTCTTACCTGACAATGGGTCTTTTCTAGAAGTGGGTTTTTCCAATACTTAGCCAAAATTTTACCAATTTTCCTTATAGGATAAAATGATATCATAAAGCATAAATACTATTAATATCATAATTAACATGATTTTATGATCATTAAAACAAGGGTTCCAAAAATATCCATAATAATTTCTTTACAAATCATCAGTAATATCCATCCAATCTAAGAAAACTACAAATCTCTATCATAGTGGTTAGTTTGGTACAATGTTCAATGAATTTTATCTTAGATGGATCTACTCATATACCCTAACTTGAGATTATATGAACCAAAAATGAAACTTTATATAGAAAAAATTCACAGTTGGTAAAATTTTCATATAACTTATCCTTCCTCAGGGTCTTCATTATAATCCTCAAGTTATCTTCATGAACTTGCTTACTATTAGAACATATTTTAATTTCCTCTATAAAGAATATCACAACCTGATCATAGTAATATCTAAAGCCTATATTCACTAAATCCATGAATATAAAAAATTAATTAGTGATTCCAAATGGAATCACTATAAATTCATAGTTTCCATACCTCTTAAAAAAGGTTTTATTATGTACAAATTCACTTTTAACTCTTAATTGATAGTATCCATAATAAAGTTCAATCTTGAAAATGTATTGATTTCCTCATAATTTATCAAAAAAAAATCAATACAGAGAGGTGGATGATTTTTTTATATCGTAATATTTTTAAGTTACCAATAATTAATAGAGAGTCACATTGATCCATATTTCTTTTTTACAAAGAGAATTGGTGTACCCCAGGATGACGCACTTAGCTGAATGAATCACTTATCAATATTCTCTTTTAGTTTATTATTTAATTCCAATAACTCAATCAGTCCCATTATTTTTGGATTCATTGAAATTGGTGTAGAATTAGGTATGGATTCAATTTAAATATAAAATTCATGATTTAGGGGGAATACAGGAATGTATTTTGGAAATAAGTCAGTGTATTATTAAACAGTAGACATATTTTCAATGTTGATTTTCTCCCCAACCATTTGAGATAAATATCCCTCATGAATAGGAATCAAGACCCATAAAACGGAAGTAATTTCCATTAAAGGTTAATGTTTATCCTCACACTTATATATGATCATAGGTTGATTTGAAAAAAAATAAAATGTGATTTAATTATTCTAGAAATTTATAAGGGATATATATAGAGAGAGCCAATAAATGATCAAAATAACATTAAATTATACTAAAGGAAGAATAATAATATTTTTATAGAGAACATTATTTCAAATTCAATATGAAATCCACAAATTTAGAGAGAGGGATAAGTGTTCCTTAACCATAATGACCCACTTACACAATTTACATAGCATAAACCCTTTCTCGGTCTAGGTGTTAGCCCTTGGATTAGGGAATTGACTCAAATAATACCCATATTCCCCACATACAGTACATTAAACTATAAATGGTACCTTAGGATGAAATTTATTTCCCTATATAAAACTATTCATTTTTCCTTGATAATTCTATACCCTTCTTTTCCACACATAAAACATTTTACCATTTCTTTGATACATTTACCTAGGTGGTTCTTCCCACATTCATGACATGTTGAAAGATAAATCTTATTTACTCTCTGGTCTTCATCAACAAAAATACCATAAAACTCTATTTTTATCTTATTAATTGTGTCAAGAAACTCGCCCAAGTTAAGGTTATAAATTATACATTGAAATAAATGGTTAGGAATATTCATAATTTTTCACATTACAATTCCAATTTCATTTGTTTTATTGTAAGGATAATAATTATATTTTCCATCACATTTAGTGTTGAAATAATTAGTCTCTCTTTATTCCATTAACTGAAACAAAAAATCATAGTGTGATTAGTAATAATCATAGTGATAAATCATATAATCCTAAAAAATCATTCATTGGATATGTAAATCATGACACCATATTTTCAATTTATTATAGCCTAGGATTAACCAAGGCCATCCATGGTCATTTTCTATTCACATCCTTCATAATGTTTCATAAATAAAATGTTAATTAACCCAATCTTAGCCCATAATAGTTTCTATCCAAGTGTGCAGTCTTAGACCCACTGATAATGCACTGATGATGATAAAGTTAATTCCTAATCTACCCCTTTTAAATTAGTTAATTACCTTGGTGCATATATTCCACATCCATACCCAACTTCCAGTATCTATTCAAGGATGCATTTTCTTAGATGGACACACTTCTTACATTTCCATAACTTAGGATATTATCCTATACTTATACTTATCATATGGGTTCTCTCTAAATTTTTTAATCCTAATATCTAAAAATAACTAAACCTTTCATTGATACCAACTGAGGTTACCCAAACATTACATACATAAATATTATATAATTTTAGATGAAAATTCAAAACATTTAACAATAATACACACCTAAGGACGGTAAATTTAATACCCTGACCCTGGATACTCTTTTATTTTAAGCTTTTCTTAGCTTTGGATCTTTTTTGTTGAGGTTCGGGTTGAACCCCTATTTAATTTTTTGAAATTTGGAACTCTCAAGTGATTTTTTTCCCTATGAATGGTTTGAGCATGGTTAGAGTAAACCATGTGGATTTTCCCAGGAAACTATCCAGCTTGTTCTGGGTGTCTAGTAGAAAGGTGCATAAGTTGCGCACAGTTTGGGAAACTATGTGGAAACTATGAAGTTCAATTATATAACTGTGCAAAGGTGTTTAGCAAGATCAGCGCACAGTTTTGAAACTGTGTGGATGAACCATGTGAGGTGCCCCCTCTTTTTCAGTATCTCGTGAATGGTTGGTGCACAGTTTGGTAAACCATGTGCCTAAACTGTTCAAACTTGTCAGTTTCTTAAAAATTATAAATTACAAGTTTTCCCCTCTATTTTTTATCATAAATCAGGATTATTCCCCCTAATTTAACCTAGGTGAACCAGAGGGTTCTCCAATCACCTCCTCCTTTTCTTCCCTTCGATTTTTGAATCCCCTTAAAGGTTCAAATGTGAGATTCCTTTGATTCTTGGTCAATTTCAACTTCTCCCCTCCCTTCTCTCTCAAGTTCTTGGTTGTTCTGGGTGGGGTTTCTCTCTTGGTTGAATTATAAGGGTAAGGGTTGATATTTGGTTCGATTTATTTGATGTTTGAGTGTGAGGATCATCTCTTGTTTGTAGTTATTTATTATCTCATAGTTTGGTTGCGATGACACATTATTGATGTAGGTGTTTTCATGAGTTTCTTTTTTAATGCAATCCATTTGATGATTGGGTATTTTTAAATGATATATAAATGTGTTTTCATGCTTGTGGATTATTTTCTTGGATTTGTATGGCGTTCTTATGTTGGAAAAATTCAGTTGAAGTGGTTTTAAAAGGTTTTTTATAATAAATTTATATAATTATGAATATAAGGTGTTTTATAAAATGTATATTAGTTTATTAAAGTGAAATTGAGCACTTATGATGATGTTTATCCTTGGTTATATTTTTTTAATGGATTTAATTACATTTTTTGTATTTTTTTATGATTTGAGAGCCTCTTTATGGATTATTGAAATATGATAAGTGCTTGAAAACATGATTTCAGTTATTAAATTATTATTTGTGATTTTGGCGTTGGATGTGACTTGTGTGTTGGCTTAAAAGAAAATGGTGTATCTTAAATATAGCTTTTGGATTACTTCATGGAAACTCTAAGTGTGTTATTGGATGTTGTCACATCCATGGGTGCACGAGGTGCACACATCAATGGGAATACAAATGAAGATGACACTTAAGAGTGATCAACCCTATTTTCTTAAAATGTCCCATTAGTTTTGAAATGGTGTGTTGGTTTACTTTGTGATTTTCATTGTTGTTTCAAATGTATTCTTTAAATATAAGACCATTTGGAAATTGAGACATTTTTTGGTGAAATTTGGTACATTTCATAAGGTTGCATGATTTACTCTAGATTGGAAATGGTTTTGTAAATGTATATGGAGTTGGAAATCTTAAAGGCCCATTTGGAATTGTGGACATTAAAATGGTGTCCCATGTGGTTTTGGAAATGATTTGGATTTTTTTTTCATATATTGGAATTGATAGAGTTGAAGACTCTATTGGAACCTTATAATGTTTTGGGAAATGAATTGTTGTTTTAGAAGTATAAATGACCAGTTGGAACCTTGATATGTTTTGAGAAAATGTTTTGAAAGGTCATGTGATGTGACAGACTAGTTGTAACCCCAATGGAGGATTTCCCCTTGTGGGTTATCACATGGGCGGTGTTAGTGTTTGGGGTAGGCAAGTGTGGTTGCGACTGATAAGGTGAGTCACACCTATGATGGCCTCATACTTACATACTGTACTTGTATCATGGGTTTCTTAGGTGTCTATTAGAGGGACGAGTGGCGATTTCTTATCGACCCTGATTAGATGAGTTAATAACCCTTGGATGTTTTATAAGCTAGGAGAGTTGTGTCACTGGTAAGGCTAGTTTAGATCATCCAGTTGATTATTGACAATGGATATTCACCATAAGTCAGCTGGTGAGTCTAGAACGAGTACGTCTAGAGACTTATCTAGAGATGTTTAGGAAATTACCATGGTTTACTATATGTTTGTGCTTGTGTATTTTCTATTGCACCTTGTTTTAGTTTTTAAACTGATCGTTTATTTTTAACTTTAATTGGCATTTTTTGGTTGGTATTTGGTTTGGGTTTAGGTTTCTAAATGGTAACCTTTTTGAAAATGGGAATGTGGTGTGATTCGTTTTGAAAAAGGGAAATATGTACTTGTTTATTAAAATGAGAACGAATTATTTTTATATATGTATTTAAAACCAGTGTTGATGGAATAATTTTAAGAAAGGAAATGTATGGATTCCATGGTGGTTTTCAACTAAGATGTTAAGCTCACACCCTACTTGTACCATTCAATGTTGGTAGACCTGAGTTATTTTGTAGGTTCAGGTTCCTTGTTTATGTGCTCATTATTGGAGTAGGTCGGTCTTGTGGTTGGTGGTGACCAAGAGTTCATTTAGAGATTGTGTAGCATGTCCGGTCTCAGTTTTGTATTTAGTTAAATATTTGTTTAGATGTATTTGTATCAGGGATAGTTTTTTTATTTTTGATTAGTTATTATTTATTTTTGCATGCTCAGTTTACTTAGTTTATTTTTTCGATACTGGTTATTTATTGGGAACAGACACAAGTTTTTATCCTGTGAGGACCGAGAATGCCCTTCAGGCCATGTCTCAGACTAGGTTGGATGTCAAGTTAGTTTTCATCCCTACTTGGTTCGTGATATTAATGTTTTAGTGTATTTGTAGACTAGATACATAATAATAACATCTCATGAAATATCTTAAACATATCCAATAATGTTCTTCTCATATAATATAATTCTTAGATATACCCTACATAAAACCATTCTTTATAATGTAGGGAAAGGAAATATAAGAAAGGGTGAGTACAGATGCTTGGTAAAGGTAAACATATGAGATATCATTTAGTGACCACATATAATCATAACATGAGTATAATGGTATGATAATATGAGAATAACATTTAAAAATCATACCAAAAAATTCATAGATCATAATCATAGAATAAGGATTTTTCAGTTCATAAGACAAGAATCAAAGAAAAATCAAAGGTCATGACCCATATGATCACATCATAAGAATAATAACATTTCATAGAGAGTGAAATAATATGAGTTAGAGTAATAATTATAGAAATAATTTTTGAAGGCTATCGACCAAGACATTAATCACATGTTGGGCTTGGGATAACCTCTCATGTACCCTGTTTCAGGTTTTGGATAACCATCCATATACCCTTGGAGCTCATAATAATTTAACATTACCCAATACATTATAGGGATATAACAGATCAAAACATCACATAATCATAATACTTTCATATATATTTCCTAAGATCATGAAAGTATTTATCATTTCGTCATATCATAACCCACAAAAAATAAAACAGTTTCCTCAAGATTTCATAATTATCATCAATAAACATCCATATAAATAATAAATATTACAACATTAGATCATATCCCTAGTAAAACATAATAAAAATCAAGTTAAATTGATGTTGAATAAAATATATTTAAAAGTTCACGAGCACATTTATTTAGAAAAATACCCTTTTTATTTTAAAAATACTTATTTAAAATATAAAATTTTCAAAATATTAAGAAAAGTATTTTCTTTCAAAATTACCATGAAAAATTGTAGAGGAATATTTAAATAAATGAGTAGTCATTATGGTGGAAAAATCATTCATGTGTTATGTGTTAAAACAAAAATTCTATTCACAACTTTGGGTAAAAAGTACCTAGTTATGAAAATTAAAAGAAGATTACTTTTAAACCATTAAATCCAAATACAAATATTGGTGAAAATGAATTTAATAAATTATTTTATAATTGTAAAAAATTCTTTAAGATATTTAAAAGAAAATATAGACATGGAAGAAAAATATCCTCATCAAAAGAGAGAAATAAAGCCGATTTTCCTTAAAAACATTATTTCAGTATTATGGGTACTCATATAGAAAAAAATAATGGGAAACATGAAATCTAAATAAATAACTACATTTAAAGAAACTATTTGAGATTTATGAGAGATATACCTTTTAATTTCTTCATCGAGAATTTAAGCATAAATAATCGTGGTAAATAGGGAGATTGTAACATGAAACCCTTACCACTTTGGTAGATTTTTTGTTATAACCACCTTGAAAGAAATAAATTAAAATGGAAATTTAAACACCAATATATAAATATATTCAAGATATAAAATATCAAAGGATAATTATGTATACCAAATAAAATAAATAAGTGGTGAATGTGACATATATCTCCCAAAAATAAAAGTGAGATGAGAGACCCTTACCTGAAGTATGACTTGCTTTGTAAGTGATCTAAAATCCCTTATAAAAAATTTAAATCTATTATAATTATTTAATATAACCATATTAATACTTAAAATACCATACATGATTTACTTATAACATCTTATCACCCATTCATTAACAATCTTTAATTATGATCATCATTTTGTGTGTTAACTACTTCATTTTTTATGCATGTTTGTGTTTAGAAGTTACGGTACTTGGATATTGATCATGGTTACATATATAAGATTTTAATCATGAAAAAAATAATATATACTCATTATTTTAATAGTTACAACTATCCTTAAAAGGAAGTTATAGAAAGATAAATTACACTATTTTTGGAGATCGTAATTCGTACGTACACATGGACGTTTTTTTTTCTAATGAAAACAAGGAAAGAAATATAAATAGAATTTGATCATTATTGAATCATAATTATACCATAAATATAATATATATTCTAAATATCGATAATTATAAAAAACTATGAGAGGAATTGATGGAAAATGATTTATAACACTATGTGGAGGTAGTAGTCTACACGTACGCGTGAACGATACATTCATTTACCATTTGATAGAAAGAAGATTGAAAATGGTTATCCCATAATAAAAATAAAATCTCAATATATTTATGAAACTATATTAATTATTTTGGGATGGATATAACATATTTAGAGGAAGTGTAAGAAGAAACACACTTTTAATGAGTTGTGTACAATGATTACCACTTTTTTGAGATACCTCCTTTGGGTTCCACCTTAAGATGATTTAGGATGGTTTTAGGGTAGAAAATGAGATTAATAAAAAATGGAAGGAATATATGAATTAATTTTTTCAAGGTTTTTATGATATATATTTCTCAAAGTTTGTGAATAATGAAGGAGAAGAAATGTCCTTTTATAAGTGAGGGGAGGGACAGAAATGAAATTACTTAAAATATTTAAATAATATAAAGTCACTTTCTTGTATAAGTGGAAGAGAACGGAAAATGAAAATAAATTTGGATATTATAAGGTCCAAATATATTCAAATAATAATATTTATACAAGTTTAAGTATAAATTTAACCCTTATATCTTAGTCTAATAACCGTAGTAAACCCGTATTGACCCTAATCATGGTAACAAATTTTTACTATTCATAATGACCCAAAATGAAAGTGGGATCATTATTTGTTTTTAATTTTGATTAAAAATATGGAATAAATTTTTTCAAATTAAATTTCTATATGTGGGAGAAATTAATTTGAAAATAAATATACAAAACGTAATGAATTTTTTTTTTAGAAAAATGAATTTTATGCATAAAACTGAGTTTACTTTCATTCATTGCCTAATATA
The DNA here is from genome assembly GCA_963277665.1 of Viscum album. Lineage (NCBI taxonomy): Eukaryota > Viridiplantae > Streptophyta > Magnoliopsida > Santalales > Viscaceae > Viscum > Viscum album. Next base: position 1,481,610,459 of record OY728136.1, read on the forward strand.
ATATATTATATGAATGGTAAAATATTTTATTGAATTTATATTCTATATATTTGATTATCATAATTAATAATTAGTGATTTATTTAATTTATTAATATAAAAACATATTGTACACATAAAAATAGTTTTCTGAAAAATAACTCCTTTTACATTCAAATGATTTTATCTTCATTCCTAACCATTATATAACTAATGTATAAACAATTATTTATAAATTTTAAATAAATTTAATTAAAATAATTTTTAAATTGTGATCAAAATATATAAATACATGATATATAGATATATATAATTATCTAAAAATAGGGTTTTTAATCATGAAATGATTTTATAACATAATTTAATTATTATTTATTAGGAATTAATCAATAAATTTGAATTAAGGAATATATATATATATATTTATTTTATTAATCTTGTATATAAATTAAAATCCAATGGAGAGGTTATAAATTTTATAATTCATGGTTCATTTAGACTCATGGTTGTATGTAATGAAAGATATCAAATATATAAAATTTATTTTCAAGGATTACATATAAAATATTTCAGTGTTACATATATTACCGCCACCAATATTATATTTTATTGATCTTGGATAACCAATTTAAAGTTTCAAGTGGGAACCCATACACCAAGCATCAGGTAACAATACATCAAATGAATATGACCATTATAAAAAGTAGAGGTGACCACAACGTGATAAAGAAATAGAAACCAACTAAAATACCCAGCCTAATGAGAAAGAAAAAAGAAATAAAACTCACCAGTGTTCACTGGTGATCATACTAATAATACATATCCTATTTATAATCAGGCAATTCCAAAGTCTCACTTTTAGATGAAATGTTTTCAGTTCCTGGAGCTTCCTCTATGGAACTACGATTTGACTTTGAGGTAGAAGACTAAACTCAATTATTCTTATTTCTAGAATCCAATTTCTACCAATGCTTGATCTAACTTAATTTTACATATTTATAAAAAATATAAAATTTATTTTAATAGATTATATTATATGTAACTCCCTCCTCGTGATGAAGAGTATGCCTAGACCTTCCGCTTTCTATGCAACAAGTTTACAATATGGTAAAACCTTAGATTAACTGTTAGTGTTATTAGTATATTTGGACATAATTAAACTCAATTAAGCTCGTAATACTAAAAATACCTAAGACATTGAAGTCTATATTGGATTTATTAATTAAAATATTAACACCAGTGGGAATAAGATACTTCACCAGCTTACCAAAATCATTCTAAACCTCCCCTAGTGGAGCCGGTGGAGCAAGATGATAAGGACCTATACCAACTTTCAAGAATGTAGATTCATAAGAGTAGTGATAGTTACTTGTAAGGACCACTCAAATAGTATTAAAACCATTATGTAAATCACCCTCTATTTGAGGTAGATAGTTTTACAACAACCTATCCATATTATGGATGATGTATCTCTCTTGACAAGTGTCCTCCACATGCCGAAGAGAAGGATTTATACACGATGTGGGAGCTCAGGGGTATAATATTAACTCCTCTATGGTGGAATGTCGAGTTTATTTTCTTCTTATAGTAGGGAAACATAATTTAAAAAGTATCCACATTCATAAATATGGGTCTTCTACAACTTCGAGCCTAGGCCATCTTGGGATAGCTTTCAAAATAATTCCCTTACCTAATATAAATAAGTAAATGATCCATACAAGATTCATATTGAAGCCATTAGAAATAACCATATTCAAATTGAATATAATACAAAATAACTCTATAGAGGGTTGATATAACTCAATATAAAAAAATAAATTCACCATAATAGGATGAATCAAACATGAATTCCTAATACTAACACATAAGAAATGACTAATGGAATTACCTATAGTCTGGAGGATTTCTAGTTTCTAGAAAGGAACCAGAAGACCTAGAATTGGGAACCAAATCAGAGAGGAGGATGGGTATCTATTCATTTGAAGAGAAAAATTCCGTTAAAGGAGGTGGAAACAAAATCTGTGAGAAACTCTACCAGATCTAGGCCCAAATCCCACAAGTTCTTCCTCAGAAAATAGGAAAGTGAGAATTTTATGAGGTCTTAAAAGACCAAGGATTACATCATGACCTAACCCCCAATATTAATTAAACTTTTATTCCAAAATATAAGAAAAGGCCAGTGGTGGATAAACATAACCACCATAGTTGAGTAAAGAAGAGAAGATACCTCTTGGAACTCTTAATTCATGTTGGGATCCACCAGTTGGCCATGAAGAATATCAGGGACCATTGATAAAACATGGATACTGAGAAAGAATATGAGACAATCATCTAGTTAAAATAAAGTGATATGTTGAGAGGAATACCTTAGATCTTGAATTCAACAAGATCAAAATGGTGAATCCACTCCTCCACTGGGGGGGGGGGGGTCCATCATGAATTCTATCACCTGAATAGATTCAGCAGTGGAGGAGGGTATGTCACCATAACTTTTGGGTGTTAAATATATTAAAAGGGATATATTTATAGTGAGAACAACCCATCCTTGTTGGGACATATTCATTTCGTGGTTAACTATAAAGGGACAATCATGTGTAAGTACCAAACCAACTAATTCTAGGAATATTTTTCATAGTCATCTTTATCATATAACATTAAACTGCAGGGGTCAGTCCTTTTCACATGACCCTAAAAGGTATGATGGGTCCTATTTAGTGGCAATGAATTATATGGATTCTGATTCCTTTCATAGGGATACATATTAATCCAATTCACAACCTCAACAATAACACTACAATTACTCAATACCTTCCTCTATGATGATAAATTATTGAGTGCATGTCTCTCTGTCTTTAAAACATAGTGAATTATAGTCTAATGTCACAAAGTAATAATTAGATAAATATGGAAACCTATGATACATATTGATGGTATTTTTATTAGAGAAACCTTAATACATAAAAAATTTAAGTCAACATGAGTTCTTTAGTATATACAAATATTCACACTGGTATATTCTAATTAATGATTTATAGTGTTAGTGTAACAAGTCCCATACTGATTTTTGGGAAAGATTCATGAACATGACTTAAATATACAGGATATTCTTTGAGTAGAAAATAATTCTCCCCAACAGGGTGTGTGAGTGACCTTCCAGCAAGTTGAAGGCAAACGGAAGTTGGTTACAAATCCCTGAGACCCAAACTTCTAAACAGGTAGTAAGGCATAAGATTGATGCTTGACCCTAAGTCACACAAACAATGAAGTTTCTAACTTACTAAAATTTTTCATTGAATAATAAATCTTCCAGGATCTCTTAATTTTGGAGGCAACTTCTTTAACAAGAGCGCACTACACTCTTCATTGAGATTAACTTTGTCCAACTTCTTCCAATAATTTTTATGTTTAATAAACCTTTAGGTAAAAGAAACATATGAAGGGATTTTATCTAAAACTTATACAAATGGCATGTTGATACTAAAGTTTCGAATCATTTTAAGAAACCTCAAATAATCAGGTTCATTATTCTTCTTCACTCTTTCAGGGAAGGGAATGAGAGGGGCTTAATTTTTAAGAACATGTTGATTATTATCCTTCTCCTCAATTACATTCTTTTTATTTTCTTCTTTAATTAACTACCACTTCATTTTCCTAGGTTCTTGAGATTTTTCAGGTGCACATTTAACATTCTGTTCAGGTTGAACAAAGCTGTCCAGATTCCCTGATTCTGTTTCAAGCATATTTTTCTTTCCAGATTCAGTTTTTTCATCAGTTTTAATTTTACTAGAGTGTTTCTTTACTTGTTCTTGGGTTTGAAGGCCAGATCTAGTGGTTAAAGCCATGATATTCTCTCTTGGATTAAGAATCGAAGTGTTGGGAAACTTTCCCTTTCCCTTATCACCTTGATACTTAGCTATTTGAATTATTTGATGTTCTAAATTGAGAATCTTACCATCTGTTTCCTTCCTAAATGAACTGATTTATACCAAAGCTTGTTGTAACAACCCCTTTATCTCCCCTTGAGAATTAGAAGATTCATCCCCATATTGGTTTGAGTTATAAATTTTAGGGTGTGATTGGTAGTTAGGGGAAGTGGTCTGTTTTATGACTCTTTGTTATTTCCAGGACAAGTTTGGGTGATTTTGATAACCAGAAATGTACTGATTGGAGAATTGATCATTTTTACCTTGGTTCCTAGCTCTAAAATCTAAAAATTTGGCACTCTCATCAAAATGGACAGGGAGATAAAAATTAGGACAACATGTATGAGTGTGACCGAACATCCCACAATGATTATATTGCACCCTTAAGACCCTATCACTTACAACAGTAGCCTGAGAATTGTCTTCACCTCTATGGATGACCCTCTTTCTAGAGAACTTGTGCTGAGATTTTTGTGCAAGCTTGTCATATACAAGTTTTATCTCATCAGCAGTGGAGTCAGAAAAGTAACCCCCACAGAATTGGTCAACTAAATTTTGGTTGTAATGGGTGAGAGCATTATAGAAGGTTTCCATGAGTAAATGGGAAGAAAACTGATGATTGGGACTTTATCTAAGGAGACTTCTAAACCCATCCCATGCCTCGTGAAATAACTCTCCATCATCCTGGAAAAACCCAGTAATTTTGTGCCCAATCTCATAGGTGGTGTTCCTAGGATAGAATTTTGATATAAAGGCAGTAAACACCTCTTCCCAGGTCTCAAAAATTTCTTCATCTAAGTTCTGAAACCAAGTCCTAGCCTTCCCCTTCAGAAAAAAAGGAAACAACCTTAATCTCAACTACTCCTCACAAATCTCTCTCAGTGGTATTTGTTATACAGAACTATAGAACTCTCTAATGAACTCAAGCGAATCCTTTCCTGGAAGACCATCAAATGAAGGAAGTTGAGAAAGGTGAGACTGCTTAATTTCATAGTTCCTAGACCTAGGGGTCAACCTGATACAATATGGGTTACTTGATACTATTGGAATTTAAAATTCCCTAAGTCTAGGTAACTGATGGGATGGAACTACGGGTTGTGGAATATTCATGTTTTGATCAATTCTATTATCCTGATTCTCCATTGTAATGTTTTTTTTAAAAGAGCAGATAAATGTTTGTCTAATTCAAAGTTTGAAAACTCTACTGTAATAATGAACTCTCCTGTGCTTATGAAAAGTGTAATAACAATTAAAAATAGAACAACAGTAGAACTAATAGGAGTTTAGTAAAATAGGAAACAGTAGCAATACAGTAGTAAATGAAGCAGATTTTTTTACTGTTTTAATTTTTTTCAATCAATTTATTATTATTATTTTTTGTATGTTTTTTTGTATTTTTTTATAGGAAATGGCTCGTGCCTTCCCCAGAAACGGTGCCAAAAACTTGACCTGAACCATCATTGAAGCCAGTCAAAGTTTAATATTTTTATTCCTACTAACTACAGTATATGTGGCGAGCAGGGTCGAACCCACAGAGAAGACGAATTTGACCACTATTATTCTAAAAAACATACAAAAAGATCCCACTATAGTCAACAGTGGAATAGATTCTCTCTTTCTTATATATATATTTTTTATTTTTAAAGTTTTACTCTAATGAAACACTACAGTCTTTTTGAGTTTTCGTTCTAAACTATTATGAAATAAGAAAATGACTAAGAAAAGTAAGAGACAGAGATATAAAATGCTGATAGTGAACACTCAAGTAAATTGCTCGGGGAAAAGTCTCCATTCAACCAGTTTAATAGGTATTCCGAATCACTTTAAAGTTATTGACTTACACCACCATAAAGAGGATGAATTACCTCCCCTGCCAAGAGTTAAGTCACACAGACTGATTGATTTTGGAGTTCACCACTCCAAAACAAAACAGCTGTGGAAAGCTCGAAAGATTATGACAACAGGACAAACTCGCCATAAGTCCAGAAGCATTTGTGAATTGATTATATTTTTTTAAGATCTTTCCACGATCAATCTTGCTGATTTTATTTTGGAGTTTTGAAAATTAAGTAATAGTGGTGAAAATCAATTGAATGAACTCAACATAAATCTAGACGATCTTTACTGAATTCAGTGAATTGATTAAGTGATATGATAATTAAAAGTAACCAGTAGAACTTCTATTCATACCTGAACTAAAAATTTAGATAACTAATATATTGTTCATTATCACTATATCAAAGAATACAACCATTTAGTTATAGAGGAAAAGACTTGGTAGAAAACAAAGGAAGTAAACTCCCTCTGCTTGCATGAATAACTGCTCCTAGACCTCTGCTCTACTCCGGGACTCCAGTGTTTGTCGAGTGCATGTCTTTCCGAGTGATTGAATGAATCGCCTCTGGTCCCCCCTCAAAGAAATATGCTTTCTCTACTTATGTATCTTATGTCATCCGCTGCATGTCACTGCCACAACTTCCACCGATTTTATATTTTTCTCACGAGCGCACCACACACGTGCGTTTTACCCACGACAGGCACGACACACGAGTTTTTCCCTCGTAAATAACTCCATATGAGTTAGTTGGATGAACATGGATGTATTTAAGTCCCTTGAATAAACCTTCCATGTAAAATAGAATTAAAAAAATGAGAGCACAAAGGAAGAAAATTCGTTAATTTTTAAGTTAGTGTTGTTTTTACAAAGTTAACAGAAATTGATTGATAATTTTTTTTATATTTTATAAAATTATTCACTTAATAATACTAAGTTGATACATAAATTTATTAAAAAGTTATTAATTTAATCAGGTTTATAGATATCATTACTAAGTTATTAATTTTATCCATTTTTTAAACTAAGTTATTAAAAATTAAGAACATAAATAAATAATTAATTAAGAAAATATTTTAGATTGAATTAATAATTTAATTATTACTATAAAATAAATTTAATCATTAGATTAATTAATTAATTAGTTAATTTTAATTAACAAATTAAAATTAATACTTAAGTTTTAAGTATTTTAAATTAATAAGTATGTTTTATAATTATTTATAATTATTATTAATTAAATTATACAATTAAAAGTAAATTAATTTATTATAAACATTTATTATTAATTAAGTTTTATATTTTAGTTAATGATTTATCTATCTATTATAATTTTAATTGTTTTAAGTTTGTTATTTTATATTAATTTGACTAAGTGAGTTAACTTTTATATAAATTTAACCATAATTTAACTTTACCTTTTGTCTTTTTTTTCTTCTTTAAATTTTACTTTACTTTAATTAATATATTTTTTTGTTTATTGTTATTTTTATTTTTTTATTATTTTTATCCTCTTCTCCTCCCCCAATTCCGGAGCACAGGGGGAGGTCTTCTTCTCCAAAACCAACTGGTCCGCCTCCCCTTCTCCTCCACAATAGCTTCAACAAATGATCCGGCTTCCCTAGACTCCAGCGACGACGGCATGAGGTGCGGAGGCTTCAGGATTCACCAACAGCGGCGTAGCCTCACTCTTCCTCCCCAAGAAAAGCTGCTACCCCGCATCCTAGTACTCCTCAGGTGGTGCGACAACCCAACTACAGCATGGCGCCCCTCTAGTGGAGTGCGATCCGACTCCTCCAGTCCAAGAAAGGTAGTGGTGGAAGCTCGGTGTGATCTTTAAACCTCGGTGGAATCCTTCCTTCACAACAGCAATCAGCTCCTCCTCCTTGAGAGAACAACAGGGGGATCCCGGTCCAGCTAGCTGCGCCTCCTCTCCTGCAGCACAGCGGTGGCTCAAGTGTGGTGAAGGGAACCTCCTCCTTCAGCAGCATGAGGTGCGACGACGCATCCCCAGTGGGAAAGCCCACCTATCCAGCTCAACCGAGTGGCACACAAGGAGCAGGTGCAGCGACACAGCTCTGGTCCTGTGCACGACGACTTTAGCGGTAGAAATGGGTGACTTCGGCTCCTCAAAACAGCTCCTCCCTTTGGCGTGCGGCGACAGACAATGGTTCGGATCCGTTTATCGTGGTTTGCATCAAAGGGCATGACGACAGCTATCGGTAGCTGTGAAGATGAGGAGAAACCGATGCATCGATAGGTGAAAGGTATCAGTGAGGATAAGTGGGGAAAAAACTAACGGTGAGGTAAAGCAACAGGTGGAACAGTGAGGCCGCTACAGATAGAAAAAAATAAAACAGAGTCACTGATAGGATGAGATATCGGTGAGAAAAAGGATACCTAAGCTACCGATAGAGTCAAGGGTAGTAGCTACCGATAGAATAAAAAATAAAAATAAAACAAACAACGAGTAAAATCAGCGGCGCAGGGTAACGGTGAGGTCATCTATCAGTAGCTGCAAAAACGCGAATCACCACCATGAGTTAATTTAACTAAAGCTCAAATAAAAAAAAATTAAACTAATAATTAAATGGTTAAATCAATAATTTATTTAAAACAAATAAAACTAAAACACATCTAAAACATTAGCTACTTAATTTATTAGCAAGATTAAATTGTACAAAATTAAAGAATGAATTTAAACAATGGAATTAAAAGAGTTTATTGAAATAAAAATTTAAATTGCATAGAACGTAATTTATTTTAAAAGTTTAAAACAAAAAAATTAATTAATTAATTATCACTAAAAATATACATTATGTTATATTAGAAACTAACCTAGATCTTTTAAGTAGAAAACTATACTATGAAATTAAAGAAGTTAATTTAAATTAATGGCTAAAAATAAAATTAAAAAATAAAATTAAATCAACACAATTAGGGTTTGGAAAAGATACCGGCAATAAGGTCACTACTAGGAATAAATATTAAAGGGTTGAATTCAAAAGCTCACTGATACAGCAAAGGGTCACATGCTTCCGATACAAAGAAGTATCAGTGAGGTGTGGACCGGTAGCAAGGCTATCGATAGAAGGGGCTGTATCGGTGAGAAAAGAGTATCGATGAGGTAAAACTAAAACAACTATAAAATGAATTAAAATATCAATCTACATACATAAAATAATATAATTAATGCTTAAAAACTATTAATAAATTAATTAATAAACTATTTTCACACAAATAATTAAAGGTGAACCATTTAATTTAATTTAAAAACACAAATTACTTACTTGAATGATTAGCAGGACAACTGAACTAATTAAATAATAAAGTTAACCTATTCTTAAGTAACTAAGTTAAAAGATTAATTATTTAAACAGAGTCTAAGTTAATTAAATAGGATTACGTCAATTAAATAATTGTTTAAATAAAAATTAACCTATTATAAAGTTAAGCAGAATTATCTTAACCAAACTAAATACTCACCGCTAAAGGGGATCACCGGTTGAATTTAAATGCTACCGTTATAGTTAAATAAGAGCTTCCAATAGGAAATAGTATCGGCGACAAAGGTCACCGATACAGGAAAAGTCACCAATAGAGGCAAAGTCACCGATAGTGGCAAAGTCACCGATAGACAGTACCGGTAACCTGCTATCGATAGCTAAGCTACTGGTAGTCTGGCAAGCCGAACTAAGTTATATAAACTTTAAAAATTAAAATTAAATAAAATAGTGAACTCAATAATTATTAATAATGTAAAATTAAATAAAATAAACAAATATATATTTAATTAAACAAAATGAAAATTAATTATTTTAAAAATAAATAAAGAAAAAAAATCAACTATTTAAGGGTCCATAATTACATAAAATGTTATAAAAAATGAATATTTGACAAATTTAATTATAAAAATAAAAAATAAAAAATATTTAGCATTAAGTGATTAAATAATTAATTAAACCATTAAAAATTAATTAAAAATAATTGGCAAAATTATGCAAAAATAGAGCCACATCACTTCCATTCAAGTCTTGATAAAATACTCAACCAGAAAGATTAAATCCTTTCTTTTTAATTAATAACTCCAACCAAGATCTATGATACTTTCATTGGCATTGGAAATCATAAGAAACAATAGCTTTGATACCACTTTCTAGGGTGAAAAATATGATCACTATAAGTTTACCCTTTCTATAGCCCAATGTATTATAACTTCAACCATCGAAAGAAACCTAGCTTCTAGTTGAATCATCCCATAGAACTTTGAATACTATAGTTTGGAGGTCAAGTACCCCAAAAACTACATCAAATCACCCCAACCACTTGGTTTTAGTCACCTTACAATAGTACTTTTGACCAATGCACAAGTGAATAAGAATACAACCAACAAACTTATAAGAAAAAATTATAAAAAAATACACCCAAGGGTTACGTGGTTCATAAATTATGTCCAAAATCTATGAGAGACCAATGAAATCACTTTTTTCTCATCAAGAATTGAGTTTCTAAGTTACAAGAAAAAACCCCATATATCAGTGACCCTATATAGAATAGTGAAAGAGGTATCAATAATGTTATCTTATGGTCATTGTATCCTTATTTCATTATTTCGATATTCATCCTTCTATACCTTTAGCCTCTGCCTATGGAACTTTTTCATCTTGAACATGGACGTGCCTAGGTGTTCTTCTTCTAGTGCCACCCTTTCTCTTGTTTTCCGTCATCAAAATATATGGAAATTTCGTGTACACTTTGCACATGTGGACTAATCCCACTATATATTGTGGTCCGAACCAACCATCCATTCTGAATATCTTTCCTATATTTATAGGTGACCTTCCATTAGCATGAGACACTATTGATCCCCAGCAATACTTATTGCACTGACAAAAAAATATCAGTGAAGAATTGCACATCACCTACACTTAATTCCACTAACATTGCTGAATCTCCCTTAAAAATATTAACTTTTAAATACTTCTATGAAGTGTCAATATAGTTCATAAAATTCCTGAAATTTTCACTTTATTCACTTACACTAAACTTAAATTCATCCACCAGAAGGTACTCCTTATGTTCTCCTCACTAGAACCTTTATAACATGACCAAATCCCCACGTACATACATCAAATGATACTAATCATTATTCACACACTAAGAATCTACCATGACCCATTTACTAAACACATCGGTCCAACTACCACCACTACTTATTTTGAAATTACACCATCCAAGATGCTTCCACTAACCTAACATTATGAGGCTTAATCAAATTTCCATTCAAAAAATACATATTCTTTTGGTGAACTAATTTCATTTACCTAAGTCCAGATATTTTATGGTGTTTTTTTCAATTAATTCGAGTTATCCTAAGTGTTACTCTTGGTGAATGACCTTTTAGAGCTCTAACACTTGAAAAAAACAATTATTAAACCCAAAACCACATTCACATATAGTTTCATGTGACTTTAAATTAAACTACTAATATTCTACATGAATGATGAACCTATAATACATGATCAATTATATTATACTACATAATAAATGTTATTTCACTTCACGATCCATCGTACTTGTGAAAAATTTACACTTTAATAATTCTTATCAATATAAAAAGACAAAGCTAGTTTTTTTCATAAAAAAATTAAGTATGATGATAATTTTTTAATATTTGTAATAAAATAATTTTTTGACAAACCATAAATGTTTTAATACTATAATCTCCATTAAGATACTTTAATTACTTTAATCATTAAATTTTTAATTAAATAATTTTTAAATAAAATTTAACAATGTAATTATTAAATCTAAATATTTTCATTATTGAATTTAGTATTTTGTAAAATTTAATAATTTCATTCCAAATTTCAATATGTTTTATATGTAATTTATTTATAATATTTAATAAAATAAAAACTTCTTTTGCCAATAAACAATGAATTTTCACCATTCAAGTCTGAGAAAATCACCCTCCCTCGATAGTAATCAGTATAAGATTATATTAATTATAACCAATACATACCAAGGTTAACACTACATTATTGTGTCAGTAATAAGACTAGGTTCCATGGAAACTGATATCATCCTATAATAAGTTTACAACAACACACTTTTATCAACTTAACCTAACCTTCCAATGGAGTAGTCAGTTCTATTATCCTATAAAGCTTATCTACTGAAAATTATAATACATAAACTAATGAATGGGTGATAGTTGAATAAAAAGTGAAAATATCTATCAAAATAAGGACAATAGTATCATCAATGAAAATCATACATCATACTAACTTAAGTACGTCCACTTGTTGAACCTCAATGTTCTAGAGTAATCCTCTTCCAACCCATCCTTATCGTTTTCATTGCTGATGCTCACATTTACCTCCTCCCTATTAAACTATATTCCCTTGAGGATATTGAGATCGTCTATGATGTTATCTTACAGAACCAATCTATTTCAATGGTCTTAAGTATTTTCTATCTTATTTCTACTACTACAAAAAAAAGTTAGATAGGTAGAAGATACTGACATGGTCATCCATTAATAGTCACACTCTACTCATGCTTCCTCTAGTTAACCGAAAAATATTGGGTTATAGATTGACAATAGCCTGTACTATCACAATAGAAACACTTTTTTTATATCAAAGAGGTTTTATAATAGATTTTTTGAAAATCATTGAAGGATAATGAATAGAAATCACTAATGGTATTGATAATCAATAAAGGTTAAAGAATAAGAATTCATGAGTTGTTACAGAATCTATTTTAAGGTTTTGGGTTTTGAATAAGTATGTGAAGTTTCTGTAATTCTAAAAATCATTGAGATGGTTTTTTTCAATTAAAATACTTGGAAGTTATGAGTTCTTTTAGTCTATAAAAATTAAAGATCCAAAAGTTTTTTTAGATGTAACCAAGTTTCAAAAGTTGTTAATGATTTATTATGAAAGTGAATTAGTTCCAAAGATGTTACAAAAGTTAAATAGTATAAAATATATATTTAACATTAGTCCATTGACATCGATTATTAGTAATTGATGCAAAAAACAAATTGGGAGGGGGGGGGGGGGGGTTATTGTTGGTTATTTACATAAACGATATTAAAACCGCATAATTCAGGGTTTTGACATCCATTATTAGTATAACCGAGATGAAATCCTGGACCAATAAAGTTCTGATGTTGTTTTTTAGTAAAACAGATGATAAATCCTCTACGATTGGGGTTTTAATTTCATTTATACTAATAACCAATAATAAAACCCTTTGGTGTTAATGTAATTTATATTATAACTAATGTTAAATGCCTCTTTTAATATCAATTACTATATAATAGATATTACTTTAAAAAAATTATAATACACACAACTTTATGTTCTCCTCAATCTTTTGATGCCATGATATTATGGAATTCTAACTTCCACGAGTCACAAAGAACAACCCTCTTCTTCTTTCATCTACAATACTCCTCCTTTTACAACATTTCAAACCTCAACAACTTTACACTTGTTTTATTATCATTCCACCACCCAATTCCATATTCTATCAACCTTCGATGCATTTTAAATATCTACTTTGTGTTCCCTCATCATTACCCCCAATCTTGTTTTTCGACCACACTCCCACTTTATTGTGTGAAACTTAAATTCTATCTACTGTAGTTTTACATCAGTTCATTGCCAATATACCAGTTTCATCTATATTGTTTTTGTGAATTATGTTTTTTATTTATTTAGAATACTTATTACACTTTTGGAATTTTTAAATTATATTCATTTATTTATTATTGACCGCAATCCTATTAAATAATATATAATTAAAAGTTAATTTAATGATTTTTCCGCTATTCATAATTGATATACTACCCGCATCTACATTTTCATGATTTAATATTTTATTTTATTTATTCAAAATATTTATTAATTTTTTTTGTTTTTTAAAATATATCCTTTTATTTATTGTTAATATAAATACTCTATAAATTTATTATATTATATTCATTCATCAATTATTTTAATTTTTTTTGTTTAATTTTTTTTGATTAAATGTTTATAAATAAATGGTTAGTTTATTGTTTATTTTGATTACATGTTTATGAATAAATCGTTAGTTTATTTGTTATATTGAATTCATTTATTTATTGTATAAATTTATATACTTTATAAACATTATTTTTGATTCATTTTTTTACAAATACATGGTCATTTTATTATTTTTTGATTATATGTTTATATATTTTATTTTTATATGTGTATATATAGTTTTAGTCCATATGTCCTAAAATTATATATTTTTATATATTTAAATATTTATATTTTTAAATTTATATGTTTTCAAATATGTTTAAATATTTATATGTTTTAATTTATTCATATATTATATTGTGGTTTTAGGTAATTAATGGATAATAATTTGATAAATGCGTGAAGAACTAGTAATAAATATGAAAAAGGGGTTGATTATTTATTACAATTTTATAATTTAAATCATAAAAATAGAGACATGTTTTTATATCCTAACATAAAGTGATTAAATATGATAAAATTAGGGCCTAGATGTGACACCCCAAGATGAAATATTATATATTTAATTTCTTTTATAACACAATGTGTTTGATAGTTTGTGACACACTCAATATCTAACCAAAACGAACCACAAATCAATACATTACAATTAAAATATAACTGTAAATTAATTGGAAGACATATATTTAATGAAGTAATAAAATATATGTATAAAAAATATCCATTATCAATGGTGTGGAATTGATATGTTAAATTATTGTAGCTAAATAACTAATAAGACTGATTTATGCTTTAAAATGAAATGTTTCTAAAAACTAACTTTTTATGTGTTTTTTAAGAAACTAAATACTTTATGGATAAAATAAATTATTGATATTAATAATATATTGACACAAAATTTATTATTAATTAATAATAAATGAGAATAATAAAAGTTAATATTTTTTTAAAAATGTTATTTTCCTTTAAAAGTTGTTTTTATAATATTTTTATGCTTTTCTAAAAGTTAAATTTTTTAAATTTTGAATCTTAATTTTATAAATAATATTTATTTTAGATTAAACATGTTAATATTATATTAATATTAATTTTTTTTCAAAAATAGTTTATTTTTAGGCGAATAATAAAAAATACACTTTTTGCCAAGAGTGAAACTTTTTTGACTTTATCATTATATAAGCAAGAATTATTGGTTTATAAAACCTTTTAATTGATAAAATATTTATCTAATGAGTAATAATATTAATTTTAAATAAAATTATGAATTTATAGAACCTATTTTTAACATTTTGCAGACTTAAGTAATATTTTCCAATAAAAGAAACTGTTTTTGGTATTTTATTTTAATTAAATATTATTTTGGTGAAATTCGATTCAAGTTGATATGAAAGCAATTTTTTTTTAATATTCCTAATTGTATCATTAAAACCAATTTAATTTACAATTTTATCCTACACATACATTTTAATCATAAAAATGCACCTTTTTATTAAAAAACATGTTTTTTATGCATTATATATGCTAATGTTGGAAAAGTTTTTTTCTTATATATATAAATTTACTATGATGAAGTGGGTTTTATATTTTGGATTATTAGGTAAATATTATTTAATAATTTCCATTTTATTTCAACAATTAAATATAAATTACATAGGTAATAAACAATTCACACTAATAAAACAAAAAATTACAAAAGCGAAAATTCTAAGAATAAAGGACTTAAAAACATTTTTGAAAATGAATAGTTGATGTATTATCACCCTTATGTCATACCCACTCAATTATTTTCCATTTATGGAGACACATGATAAGTGAAACATGCGATATATTTATTTTAAGTTGAAATATTTACAAATATTCCATTCTCACCACTTATAATAGGGGTCTCTCACCAACCTTCAATGATACTTTAATTTTTTCTTTCTTCTAGAAAATCTAACCTTTTTAATTCCACTAGAATACTATTTAAACCTCTTATTATTTTTTTCCCAATAGATTATCCATAGACCTCCCTTTCTAAGAGTCTTCGAAGGGAAAAACCAAGTCCTCAACATGAGTATTAATTCACCATAATGTATTTTGTTTTTCGAATTACTTATCAAAATATATTTTTATTATTCCTATATAATTTCATCAGTATTGTTTTTATAATTAATTTTATTATCCTTTGGTAATAACTATTTACCACTATTCCCCTTTTTTCTTAAGGAAGATAAAAATGATATTCGTGCATGTGTATGGTCTAGTGCCTCCAAGAAGCGTCATGTTTCATTTTTGTTAAACATATTACATAGAAGTTCATAATATCTAATTAAATAAATATGATATTTTTAAAATATTTTATATTTTTAAATGATAAAATATATTATATATTTTTTCTATTTTACGGAAAACAAAATCATCAACCTTGCGTATGTGTTGACCGTTGCCTCCGTGAAACAATTGATTTTCTCTTTTTTTTATTTTCATCAATGATTTTCATGGATGTTTATTAGAATGGTTTTAATAGATAAATATAATTTATTTGAAATTATTATGTTTATTTTATGATAAATTTGATTACCTATTAAAAATACGAGTAATAAACAATTGTGGTAAATTCAACCATCCAGAAGTGTATTCTAAGAGAAAAAGATAATTTTTTTATTCTATATCATAGCTCCATATATGTTATCTTATTATTATATTTATTTAAATTCTAGATATATCACTCTAATAAACACTAAATAATGTCATTCTGATTTTGGTACGATTATATCACAACTTAATCTCTTTGTAATTATCTATAAATTATGGCATGTTCTTGTTTAGGCTGGTTTAACCACCTACTTAAACAAAGTTATGAATTTATATCAGGGATGACTATGGGGATTATATTTATGGTAATATAAGATATAATTACTTAAAAAATCATTTAAATTTATTTTATTAATGGTAACATTAATATTAAACCAATTAGTTAAGATACCAACACTCGTTCATGTAAAATCATAGAAACTTGCTCATCACCAATTTCATCTTTAAAGATCATAAATAAAACTACTATAGAACGAAATTATAACATTATAAATAATTTTTAAACATAAATTAAAATACTATTAATGTTCTAGGAACTATGAATGTTGGGATAAGAATGATGATGAATGACACTATTATGAAAAAATTTCAAAATGATTAAGATTACTCACAACTGATATACAAAATAGATAATAACATACTTATATACATGTATAAAATAATTATAAATTAATTTCATAAAAGTTTTTAGATGTAAAAAACATTCAAAAATGGGTGATCAAGATATTTTTTTATAGAGGCGGTTATAGTGCATTTCGATTAAGTTGAAATTAATATTAGGGTTTTTGCTAACTTAATTTTATTCAATTGAGTTACAAACTTCCTTATTGAAACTATATTTCCAAGAGGTTTATTTTTTCTACCTAATTAATACTTAATATTTTATTTCTTTCGTATTTTATGGGGTTTTATAATTCTTCCTTATAACCTCATTATCAAATGATTCTTACCTCATTGATTATGTTACTAGTAAGTGTTTTTGCTAACTTATTTTTTTCGATTGGGTTACAAAATTGATTATTAAAACTCTGTTGTTACACGATTTATTTTTTCTAATTAATGATTATTTTTATTTTAATTACTCTTCATTTTATGTGGTTCTAAAATTATTCCTTGTAACCACATTATCAAATGATTCATACATAGAATATTATGTTACTTGTAACGGTTTCTTATCTCAATTTTCAATCATTGAGACATATTTCTTATTATATACAATGTATTATATTTATAGTGTATATACTACCACTTTAATATTTTGTATCATGATACTCTAATTATTCATGGTATTTAATGTTTCATTTTGAAATTATACTCTTTAAGGGGGTTTTATTCAAAGTCTTCTAACATCATAAGGGTTTGTGCTAACTCAATTTTCATCCATTGAGTTTCTAACTTTATTATTGAAACTCTATTGTTACGAGATTGATTTATTATAACTAATTAATATTTTTTTTATGTCATCCTTTTCTAGGGTTCTGAGATTCTTTTTTATAAACTTAATATCAAATGATTCTTACCTCAATGATTATGTTACTTATGTTATTTTTCTCAA
Source organism: Viscum album (assembly GCA_963277665.1). Taxonomy (NCBI): domain Eukaryota; kingdom Viridiplantae; phylum Streptophyta; class Magnoliopsida; order Santalales; family Viscaceae; genus Viscum; species Viscum album. Next base: position 1,481,628,347 of record OY728136.1, read on the forward strand.
ATTTCAATTCATTGAGACATGTTTATTATATAAACCATATTTTCAATTAAATGGTGTAATTACAATCCCTTTTACATTTTATATCCTGATTATCTCATTATTCACTGTATTTAAGGTTCAATTTTAAGATCAATCATTAAATGTGTTTTGAATTGAAAGATCCTAAATTTGCAAGGGTCATTTGTCTCTAATTTAAATTCTATGAGACATTTTTGATATTGGACACCATATTTTTTTTGTTTTATGTATTCAATTCCCTATTAACATAAAATAAAATTAATATCTTTCAATTTCATGAAATTATCTTCATGTTATTTTGATTGTTATTTTACCATTACTATAAGTGTTTTTTATCTCAATTTTTCTTTATTGAGATATGATTTGTATTCACCCCTTATTTCCTTTTTATAGTGTATATGTTGGTCATGGATTACCTTCTATATCCTATAATACTATATTATTTTGCGGGGTTAAGCACATATAAAACCCTTATTTCATTTGTCTTTCAAAATCATCCTCTATTATAGGCACAATTTTTCTTCCAATTACTTTCCTTTGAAAACACTCTATATTTCCTTACTTTGATTGAAGAGTGTTAACCTAGATTACATAAAATTATTTATTGAAAAATTTATTGAATTACACATATAATTATTTATCTATATAGTGTTAGATTGGGGGATCTATTCCATTTATTTATTGGGTAAATATTAAAAATTCATATACTTATTATTCCAATATGGATGGTTATTGATTATTAAGGAATATTGGTTATGTATTATATAGATTATTCATTAATTAATATGATGAATTCATTGTACTTAATTAGTGTTGATTAGGGACCACAATAGACCCTCAATGAGTTCTTAGGTCTCATAAGAAAAACTAGATTGGATCTTTTGATGTATATCTTCCTAGAGCAAAAAAGTTTCTAGACAAATAACCTCAATAGTAATATCATGATGTATTGGCTCAGGGTATTGAATTAAGTGTCCAAAATTATTCATTTCATTTATAAGAAACTAGTTATTATTATCCATGTGGATTTTTTTCCACTATTATCCATGGATATATTACGCCTTCAGTTTTATTCTATTATGACATTATTTTTAGGTATCTATTACTTCTATAATTTTTATTCTCATCTTATTCTAATATATGATCTTTGTTTTTTGTTTCTTTTGTTTATCCTTAAAATGTTTTTGAGCTCATTTATTTTTATGTTTCCATTTCTCCAGGTTATGAAGAAATATATTACACATTAAATGTTTAACATAATATCTTTTGTGGAGAATGTTGTGGGATATATTGAAGGATTATTACAAATTGAAGAATTTATTATATAGTAGACAAAAAGGTCCATTTGATGTGATATACATGGGATTTTTTAGTTGAATTTTTTTCCTAACTATCCAAAACTCTAAACCTAAAAGTTTATTTGAATGTATATGACTCAATATTTATTGTAGATATTGTAATTACTGATGGTTAAAAAAATTTGTTTGATAACTTTAGAGGTTTGGATTCCAGGAGTTTGGGTCTAAGGAATCACAATTGGTATAAAGGGAGAGTTTAGATAAATTTAGAGGTTATTATGTTAGGAAAAGATGAATTAAGTATTGAAAAGTTAAAGTCAATAATAATTTTAAAGTCATAGATAACACTTTCAGATTGTTTGAGGTTGTATTGAATATTTTATGTTGTTTAGGGATTAAGTAAGATAATTTTAGTGAAAAACCTAGAGATAGATCTAAGGGATTAGTATTTTTATAATATAACATCCTAAAGTTTTGGTAAAATAGAGATTGTGTGGTTCTCCATGAAATTATATCATATAAATTCAATAAATCATTTGATTTATTTTTTTTGAAAATCACAATACACTTTATATTTAAATAATTTTACTTGATTTTTTTAAGTTTTTATACTTATGTAGAATTAAATTCCAGTAATTAAAATATTTAATAATTAAAACTATTATATAAAAATCCATTGATCTGAAGTTTTATGCTAGATTTAATCCATCACATTTAAAATCACTATTGTGATACTAATTTAACACCTTGGTAGGTGAACAATTTGAGTTCATTAGTAGATAATGAAGCTACTACCAATGTAGTTATAATTGAATCCATGTTTTGTTGAATCCTATCATTGGAGTTTTTTTTGTTATAATGCTTATAAATAGATTCAAACCATGATCATCATAAGTATACATGAGAGTGCATGAAATAACATGAACACAAATATGGATTTAAAATTCTAAAAATTTCTATTGATTTTGGAGATTTTAAATTTCTTGTTAGTGAGAGAGATTCATGTCAGTGTAATATTTTTCTCTTTGAGTGTTTTTGGAAAGTGATACCGTTGTAAAGCTATATTTTAATTATCTTAACAATTTCCATTATAATTTTTGTTCTTGTGTTCCTAAATGATCGAGTGATTCTAGGGATAATAAGATAGAGTAATTTACTATAATTTGGATTGAGGGATTTCATGGATAGGAAGATAAATGTCAAGTACTTCTGGTTTTTGAAAGAGAACTACTACCGAAAGGTTTATTTATGGGAATATAGGTATAAGAAGATAAACCAAGAAATAAGTATATAATATGAAATAGATTATGATAGGTTTGAAGTTGCGAATACCTTGGATCTAGTTAATTGATACAACTTTCATGTTGGTTTAAAATTTTGGTTTTAATAATATCATTTTAAAGGATTATTTGGTTTTATAACCAATACATAGTATCTTGTTCTTGAATTCCCATTGTGTTAACATTTTTATCTATAATAATAAAAAAACTGATAAATTTATATCCTTTATGATAATTGTATTTCATATAGTTTATAATTCCCTTACTCCTATTTCTAATTTGATCGGTAATTCAAAAAACTGATCAACATAATACCTTTAAAGGATTAAAATTTTAACTTTATTTTATAAAATACAATTCACCCCTATTGTATTTTATTTTCCATTATATTTTGGGAAAAAATTTGGTATCAGAGTTGGTATTAACCTTGATTATGATATTTAATAGCACAAATTTAATTATTTATAATTTTTGTTATTTTATCATATTTTCAACTTACTTTCTTTACAACAACCATTTTGGTAGGGGAAATACATTTTGTGATGGTAGGATTAGAAGTTAGAACACTTGAAAATATAAATTTGATGAGAACACATGTTTTTGATGGAGTTGATTATTTTTAATAGTGCGATTTTATGAAATAATATATCATTAATACAAGAGTTTAAACTTTAATCATGTTAATTGGAGGCTACAAATTTCTATATAAATAGATCGTTCAATTCTCTCATGACGAAAAACTAGGTTATATGGTAAACCATAAAGCTTGTAATAATTTATTGTGTTTTATGACCATGAAAATATATATTTATATATAATATTGTGAAATAGATAATGGACTTTAAAAGTTTTTTTAGATTATACATTTCAGAACTTCCAAAACCATAGAAACTCGTAGAGTTATTCTAAGACATATTAGAAAGCCTTTAACATTATAATTGGAGAAAAAATATCCCAATGCCTATATAAAGATTAATACATCTAGGATTTTTCACATTATGTTTTTTTATCTTCTATTCTATATGATAAAATATTTCTCATTAGAAGTTTCTTTATATGAGTTTATCTGATGACGCTTATAAGATCATCCTTGAAGCTCAATGTTTTCCCTGCCAAAGTAGTTATGGAATCATATGTAGTTGAAATACTCCCTATAATAATTAGTGAATAATGTGAAGTTAAAATTCCAATAGAACATAATCATGTCCACTATTTTATATATATTTTTGATAAAATCCCCAAGTCCAGTAGAGAAAGTGTAGTTCAAGGAGAGGTCACTTTATAAATGGATATTATCAGATAGGAAATCATGGTTAAAATGGAAATGATTACATAAACCTTGATAAAATTATTTTTATTTAATCTCTGATGATTTATTAATTTTTTATAAGTAACAAAAATATATGATCAAATAATTCTCAAACAGAATTGAAATTATTATTTTAAATTGTTTTTTTCTTCTGTATTTTTTTTGGTAATCATAGAGGGGGAGAAAATTATGAAACTTTTCTATTTATTTTTTTCAATATATTTCAATAAATAATTTATATTAACCTATTTCAAAAGGGATATATATATATATATAATTTCAAAAAAGGGGGAAAAATTCCCTATCATGAAGATTTGTGATCTTTATTTTTTTAATTTCAAATATTCTTTTCAAAATTTATTACATGTATATTGTATTCAAAAAATGGGGATATTTTTGGGTTAATGACCCTGTTACTTTATTTATTTTGAAAATAAAAATACATTTTATAATGAAAATTTATAACTTGAGTTTTTTTTATGTTTTAATACTTATGCACAATAAAAATTTGTTAACTAAAATAATAGAGAACCAAAGATGTTTTATAAAAATCTAATGATTTTCAATTTTATTCTGGATTACATTAATCAAATTTAATATAACTATAGAAGTGAATATTTAATTTATCAATATATGAAGCAACGTGCTGAGTTCATCAGTAGATGAAAAAAATTCTTCCAATGTATTTATAATTGACTATGAGTTTTTAGAAATCCAACTAATGATGCTTGTTAGAATAACGTCTATAAATGGATCCACATCTAGAGAATTATAATTACACATGAATGTACATAAAAAATATATACGTATGATAATACATTTCATGCATATATTTTTGACTATAAAATATAGTACTTTTGTGATTTAAATTATCAATAATTTCCAAAATGTTTTATAATTTATTCATTTATGGAAAGATAGAAAGATTGACGGAAAAAAAGAAAGATCCAAATGGATTTTTATTTACATTATAATAAGTATTTCCATGATTTAGGATGTTCACATGATGTTTTTGGGCCTTGGATTTGACAATGAATGTTGGAACATAGCTTACCACACTAGAAATTAGTTATCCACATTAGGAATGTCCTATTCACATTGTGAAAACGAATGTAAATCAGGACATGAATACATTTTGTGAAGAAGAAAAGATAAGTATCATAGGATTAAAATTTATATTTTGACATACATTTCATGCCACGAAACATTCCCAAGTGACCCTGTAAATGACTTTGACACGTGAAATTCATTAGTGATTCACAATTTATGACCCAAAACTTCCATATATCACTGATATTGAGTCTAAATGGCTTCATGAACATATTAATGGTGATTAAATACACCACTTGAAACATATATGAGTATAAATAAGAGTCTCAATATACTTCTCCTTTAATTCATTCATGGATAGATCTAAACTAGTGGGAGGTGCTTCCATCGGGGTCGATGGATTCTATTTATATGGTAGGGTTTTTATTCTGTTTACCCTCTTGTGGATATAAGGGTTATAACATGTAAAACCCAATTAAAATTAAGGTATATTGTTTTTATTAAGTTATTTTATTTTGAATACAATTCATTTTGGTCCTTTCTATATAAAAAAATTCTCAAATCGCTTATTTTTCTATTCATGAATGGCTATTGTGTGACGAGTGAGGAAGTGATATAAATTAACACTGTGAATAGTGTATAACTCTCACCATTACCATAATTATGGATGTTTTAAATGTTTAAACTTTGTTTTGAGTTAGAAAACCATTGAAATAACTTATGTAACATGACCGTTGATAAAAGGAAAATTCAGCGATTTGGGGTTGTTTAACACGACCATTGGATTTTCCCAAACCTGGTTTCGATAAATCATATTTTCTAATTCATCATCCCATTCAATAATTAATCAAGAACCTAGATTTTTAACTTTAGATAATGATTTATCTTATCTAAAACTACAAACCATCACTATTCTCTCTTTTTAATAAAATTAGATTATATCTCTTTAAAAAAATAGTTTATAACTTTTTTATTAAATTATTATTTTCTTAAACCCTCTAACTATGGGTTTGACCATATACTTGAACTTCCTATACCACCTTATATTTTAGTGATTTGTTTATTCTATGTTTTTAAAATTATAAATTTGGTAATATTACGGAAATTAATGATGCTCTTTGGGATATAAATTTTTTGACACCATTTCTAGGGATAAGTGTAAAGATTTTTCTACTTTAATAATTTTAAAAAAATCTGCTCTTATCTATTTCTATATAATGATTTCAACATGGTAATTTTATTTATTATTCTACTCAATTTTATGAACTTGGTTATTGTTGGTTGTGATAACAGTGTTGCAAAAAATTTTGACTACTAAAGACATGATCCCCTTCCTTACGAAGGATCCAACATGTAAAATTGAAGAACTTAAAACAATGAATAAATAATAAGATAAGTTCCCACAACCGTACTTGTGGAAGGAATAAGAAACACACCATAACCTGGAATCAAATATCGAAGAGGTGAATTATGATCAATAAAGCATTGTCAAAAAAGGTGAGGTAAGTACCACATTTTGAAGCTGAATTCATTCCTATTCATGATGCCCTTGACTTTACAGGTTTATAGAAATTAGAAGAAGTATATATTTCTACTGAACATGAGTTGGCTAATGAAAACTCATTGTAAAACAACAATAAGAATGAAAATAATAACAAGAAACTTCTCTTGTTGAATTATTTCATAATTTTCTTGAGAAATTAGGATCATTGTGCAAGGATGAATAAAAATAAAGAGAATAGTAAATGATCTTTACCATATTTTTTATAGAATTTATTGATGAAAAAAGTTCACTAAAAGAAGACGATGAAGTAGTTGTAATCTTGTTAACTACATAGAAGAAAAAGAAATAGAAAAAATAGAATAAATTAAAAATATGGATACTGAACATGAAGTGATTGTTTCAGAAGTATAAAAAACTAAAGCTAATTGTTAATAAATAATAATTTCACTAAATCTGAAAATATGATGAATTATTTTTACTCACCTACAATAAGTCCATATTTTAGACACCTCCTCCACATTTCATGCTAGTTACACAAAGGAGGATATGTGTAAATATATATGGATTTCAAATACATGATTGGGTTAACATGAGACAATTATATTTATACCACAATCTAGTCATCTAACCAAGGTATGGTCAAGTTAAAGAACCATTTAAAAGACTATCTTCTGTTAGGATACCCATATTTTTATTTCTTTCTAAGACCTCAATTTTTATTGAATTTTTAGAATTTAATTTCAATTCACATTATATATTTGAGTGTTGTTGAATAGACCTGCATTTTCACTTTTTTCTTTTCAACTTTCCAGTTTCAATATAAAAACACTAGAAATAAAGTAATTGGAATACATTGAAGGGGATGCTTATTGAAGATTCACTATGGGAGAAAACAATTCATAACATGAGATAAAGATTCACTAAATAAAATTCTAGTTCACAATGAGAAATAATATTACTAGAACCTGTGCAACCCATATTTGAAGCACTTATGAAGGTGGAGCATAAATTTCAATTTCCTTTTTTATCCCAAAAATTTAATATTTTCTTTTATAATTTTTAACTAAAAATTGCATGACTGACCTTGATTCTCTCTTTAATAACCAATCTCGGTGAAATTTTTTTTATTATAATTTAAATTCCATGTTTTAAATTTATTTTTTAATAAATTTGAATGATAAAAATATAAAAAAAATAATTAGAGATAATAGGGTAATTTTGATTTAACAAGTCATTATTTAGGGGAGCATTTTATATTTTGTTAATGAATTTATTATGATTTCCCATAATTTTAATTTAAGATGTTTTTATTAATTTATTTTATCATTCACATAAATTTCAATGAATGATTTTTCCAACCATTCATCTCATTATTGAGACATTTTTATTCTATGTAAAGATATAATGATCAAGGGAAAATGATAAAAAAGATATAAAAGGATCGATATTTCATTGTAAGAAGGCTTTCCATTATTTTGGATGTCCATTAGATGTTTTTAGGGATTTTATTTGATGAATCAGGCTGAAATGGATCTTATAGATTTAGAAATTTGTTATTCATGTCATGAATGTCGTATTCAAAACATGAAAATGAAAGAAAATAATGATATGAATACATGTCATGAAGAAATGGAGTCTAGGAGAATATGAAGAAAATTCAAGGATTCACACACATTTCATACTGTGAAACATTCCCAAGTGACCCAATAAATGATGTTAATGCTGGAACTTTGGTGAAGATACACAATTTAGGACCTAGAATGATCGTATATCACCGAAAATGACCTAAAATGACTTTATTTCTATATTAATGGCGATTAAAGTCTCCAAGTGAAACATATATGCCTATAATTAAGAGGATCTGGCTACTTCCCTATTCATTTATTCATTAAGAGATCTAGAATGATGAGTGGTGATGCTATAGTGATCAGATCCAACTGCTTCTATGATAGGGTTTTTATTTTCTAACCCCATTATGACCAACATGAGGGGGTAGGCCTTGTAAAAAAAAATTAAAATGAAGGGGATTGATTATATTGAGGTATTTTATTTTTAATTACATTCATTTTGGTCTTTTCTACATACCCAAATTCTCAAATATATTCTTATTCTATTCATACATGACCATTGTGTGGTGGGTGAGGGAGTAATATAAGTTAACTCATTTACTAGTGGATAAATCTCACCATGACCATGAGGAGGGTTGTTTTCTATATTAATACATGGTTTCGAGTTACGAGACCATTGGATGAGCCAATGTAACATAACCATTATGAAAAGAAGAATTTAGTGATTCAGGGTTGTTTGACATCACCATTGGATTCACGTAAACATGGTTAGAAAAAATCATGTTTTCTAATTTATCATCCAAATCCATAATTAATTTTGTAGTTGGATTTTCAATTATCGAGCACATTTTCTATTTTCTTGAACATAAAACCGCTACAATTCTCTATATTCAATCAAAGTAGATTAGGTTTCTTTAAAAAACTAGTTTAGGTATTTATTATTAAATTATTATTTTCATCAACCCTATCCTTGTGGGTACGACCTCAGAGTTTCAATTCCTATACTAACTTTTATCTTAGCGATTTATTTGTTTTGTGTTTTTAATTTTTTAAATTCAGTAACACTGCGGAAAATAACGATTCCCCATAGGCTCTCAATGTACATTTAGATAGAGAATTATGAAATTTTATGTTCATTTTTACACATTAAAATATTATTTTGTTGAGAAATCTTCTGATTATTGTATTATCTTTCTTTTTGAGTGATTATATTATATGCAAACATTATAAACATTGAATTATAAAGTAATTAAAAATTTAATTTTTAAGTATCCCTCTTCTAATCCCACATGATTGATGGATTATGGGGATAAAAAGGTAGAGGAATTTTCAATCATCTTGATCGAGGGCTTGTATAGATAAAAGATAGAGATTAAGTACTTCAGGTGTGTGGAAGTGAGTTTCTACCTACTAGTTTAATAGAGGGATTATAGAGAGAGGATGACTTACTATCTAATAGGTATAAAATTGAGGATAACCTATAATAGGTTTGAAGTCATAAATATCATGGATCTAGTCAAAATATCCAACTTTAATTTTTTTAAAAGTATGGTTTTAATAATATTCTTTTAAAGGAGTATTTTTTTTCTAACCAATACTCTATTTTTTGTTTTTTTATTATTTACATTGTATTAACTTTTTATTAGTAATATTTAAAATACTGATGACTTTATTCTTGTTTTAATAATTATACTTCATATAGTTTATAATTCCATTAGTATGATTTTAGATTTGATCAAAAATTTGAAAAAATAATCAACATAATATTTATAGAGGGAAAAAATTTTAAGTTTGTTTTATAAAATATAATTCACCCCCTCATGCATTTTATTTTCCATCATATCTCAGGATAATACATCATGGTCTGGATACAGACTAGTGGATGTGGTTATGGAACAAATGCACATAGGGGTAACAACCATGAAGAATTATGGTTGAGTATAAAATCAATATTTACTTAGGTGCATGATGAGAGGGCCTAAGACTTAACAAATCACTTAACACCCCTTGTAACACCCAAGCTACAATTAATGTAACTAACCTTATATTTATAATGAAATTTTAATATAATGCACATAACTTTTTTTTCAAGAATGTGATTAAGAAAAAAATTCAAAAATTTACAAATTTATGTTGATGAAATGAATTTCATTTTTGAATTCAACATGTTTAAATTTTCTTTGGGTTATTTTTTGATATTTTTCATAAATAATTTATTTTTGGGTTAATAGTGAAAAATATTGATTTTAAAAATAATGTCACTTTTATTGCATTATAATGATATAATAATAACATAAAAAATTTCAATTTTTTATGTAACATAAATATATTTAATGAGTAATATAATTTATTATAAAATATAAATTTTAACATAGAAATATAATCTTAATATTTTTAAATTTGTGTAATGTTTTTGTTCAAATAAAAACTATTTTTAGTTATTAATTATTAATGAAGTATTTATAAGGTTACTTTAGGTTTTGGTTTAATTTAAAAGACATATTGGTATTCTTTTATTTTAAAAAATTCAATTAATTTTATTTTAATCAACATTATACTTTATTTTTCTATAAAATCATTTTTGTGCTTAAAAAAAACATTTTTTCTAAAAAAGATTTCTTTTTATTTTAAGAACATATATTAAAACTAATCTATCCACTTATGAAAATTGAATCTTTTAAAATAGGTTATATATTTTTAATTTTAATAATTAATATTAGTTAATAATGTGAACTTGAATTTTGGTTATAATGAATTGTAACCTGGGTAAATATTTATCTCTTTGGTTAAGGGTAAAATTAGTTAAATTGGTTATAAATAAAGGGTTAAAGTTTCAAGATAACATAAAAACTTGGTTAAATATAATCAGTTGGTTTTATTTATACCTTAAACATATTTTATTTTAATATATGATAATTTGGATCCACTTTACTGGAGTAAGATATATATTATATATTAAATTTTCAAGTATTTAAAAGTTTTCCACCCCCTCACTTATAAAAGGGTACCCTATATTATCTCTTATCTAGAATAATTTGAATACTTATCTCAACCAATCCATACCTAAGTAAATTCCCAACTACCCTCCCCAAATCCTAAAGGCCATTTTCTTATAAAAAGACTAATTTAAGAAGACTTAATGTGTAATCCAAAAGAGGTTACCAATAAAAGTGGTATATACTCTTAATAAGATTTTTCAAGTTACTTTATTCTTAAACCTACTTAAAATAATTAATTATCATATTAACATAATTACATAAATATTTTAATAGTACTCAGATATTTTTATGTTAATGTTACATCCATTTTCTATCTTCTTTCCATCCTATAGAAAATGAAAATATCACTCGTGTGTTCGTACAACCTATCGTCTCCATGTAGTAGTAAAATTTGTTTTTCATCACAAATTTACTTGTATGATAATAAATATGGAAATAATAAATATATTTATTATATTAATGAAATAATTATAAGCCTTTAAATATAATATATCATCCACCTTCTTATCCGTTAGAGAATGATAAAATTGTTTGTGCATACGTGTGGACTACCACATCTATGAAGCGATGTTATTGGTTTTTCAATTACCAACCCGAAAAGTTTATTCTAAATTTATATATATTAAAAAAATAATATTCTAGAAATAAACTAAAGGGACTATGCAACCATTTCATAACCCCTTTATCCATGGTTAATATACCAACATAATTTTGGAGAAATTGAATGACCAATTCTTAAGTAGTCAACTTCAATATGAACTATTAAATTAATAGATGATAAATAATTATAAAATAAGCTTAAAAAATAATATATGATAAATAAGGTTCTTAATAAATTATTTAATAAATTTAAATTGATTATTCAGGAGGATATAATGCGTCTCACTGAAAAAAAGTCTGAGGTAATAGTTTATTCTACAATCTCATATTTGTTAAGGATTATTTGTATTTAAATATTAATTAAAGTAAATTTTAAGCTACTACTATTATAAACTATATATATATATATATATATTCTTAAATTATGTACATATATGGATTTTACATGTTTTGTTCACATTTTCATCACCTTAGTACTTAATATGACCACGAAAAGATTATTTTTTAGAAAAATCATCTTTATTTCTTCTTTGGTTGAAAAACTTTTTATTCTATATCTATATTTATAATTTTTTTCAAGAATGTTCTTTTAAATGGACAAATGATTGTTTAAATTCATTTTTAGAAATATTTGAAATTATATTCAAAGCTTTAAAATGAATCTTCTTATATTTTTCCGATGAGTTACTTTTGACTTTTTACTAAAAGCTTGAAAGGATTCTTTTTTAGCATTTACTGCACAAACAGATTTTCAAACCATTATAGACATTATTTTTATTAAAACTTATGTTACATTTTTTAATTTTTATTTTCAAATAATGGTATTTTTTTCAATATTCTATAATTTTTTATCAAAACCAAAGGTTAATTTTCCACAAGTTTTCGAAGAAAGTTTCACATATTATTTTAAAATAATTTATATTTATGCCCACATAATTTTATTAATATTATGATTTATTGGGGATATAATATAATTACTCCATCCACTTTATTTCTATGTATGGATTATGGTCATGTTTTCTTATTTATCAACTAATGAAAATGTTGACATTTTATATGACCGTTTTTCAATACGAATGTTTACATTGATTATATATTGTGTTTTTATTCATTTATTTCATATGATGAATGAATTATACTTATTAAGTGACAGAGGGACTTGCTATAAACCTTCAATTCATTATTAGGTCCCATATGATAAACTAGTTTGGGTATTTTGTGTACACCTTACCTATTTATGTATGGTGTCTTAGCGCGATGCCTTGACTATAAGATTATGGAGTCTAATATTATTCATTTTAACATTATAAAACTAGTTATTGTAATCCATGTGATTATATATGTTATTAGGGTATCCATGGATATATCCCCCTTTTATTATATTAGTAAAAATTCATATTTTATTACTACGTACCTTATTTTATTATTCATGCTTTATTAGTTATTGGATAGTTTCTACAGTAGTATTTCTAATACCAAGAATTTGAGATCACCCTTTGTTAAATTTTATTTCCCTAGGAAACGAATTAATTATTTCAAATTTATAATAGAAGAAATAATAATGTTTCAATTATAAATTTATGTTTTATTTTATTTTTTAAATTTAATGTGAGAATAATATATTTATCTAGACTCTTAAAACTGAAAAAATATTTGATCCTTCGATATGGGATCTCTTATATATTGTTCCAATATAGTAAGATAACCACTAGCTCTAGGTTACAGATTCTAGGTTTTATAGTTTGTATCAAAGGATGTTTTGTTCTATCCTTGAGAACTAGATTTAGAAAAACAAAGATTAGATAATATTACCCTATGATAGAATCTTAGGACAAGTCTATGTATAAGATAATATAATGAGGTTTTGGTAAGGTATATAATGTATGGTTTCCATAAATGATATCAGTATCTAGATACTTCGAAGTGGATGTAGCTATGGAACAAATTCACATATTAGTAAACACCTTAAATAAGGTGTGTTGAGTATCAACTCAATCTCCACTCGATGCATGATGTGTGGGATTAAAGCTACACTCATGGCCAGACAATCATGGGATATTTTCTATTGTTGATTCACATGATATTTTCAAATAATTATAAAACATTTAAAAATATTTTTATGATTTGATGATATTCCTAAAGATACTAAGAATATTATACACTATGTTAAGTGTTTCACATGATTGATATCTATACACTCTCTTTTAAAATTCACAATACTATGAGCCAATCCAATGTTTTTCAATGTGTTGAAATTGTTCTTAGTGGAAGTAACCGAAACCATATCAATGCATGTAATATATGTAGGGATTGTTCTCCAAGGAATCATAGTGAGGTTGGAGTTGGATTTGAACAAATTATAACTGTATTGGGGTATCTGATTCAGCTTATGACCAATAACCTTGCCCATATGGAGTGTCCTACTGATACCAAACACGTTGAAACTATTTTGGGCCACTTAATGTCACAAAAACCACCATAATTAAATAAGAACACTAATACATTAGTAGATAGTAAATGGGTTAAGTTTATAGAGAAAATATTTACTGATTTGAGAAGTAGTGACAGAGAGTAAGTTATAATGTAAGTTTACCATATTAAAGGTGAGGCTGATCAACAGTGTTCATTAATCCAAAACACAATGAAATCAGAGGGAATAAAAAGTAATGAGTGCAATAATATCAAGGTGATATCGTTTAAAAAATAATTTTCTTATGAGAAATGAGATAACATGGAGAGAAAATGCCTCAATTAAAGGGAAAAGGAAGGAGAAAATGATTACAAATTTGAAGTTAAATTTATAAGGTTAGTAACTCATGCTAAAAATTATTTACGTAATCCAAGAAGTAATATTTATTGCTTATTTTATGGGCTAAATTATATCTTTTGAATTTAATTAGTCTCTCATAAAATTTCAGTATAAGAGGATATAATTTCTAGTGCTATAAAGATAGAAAAATGATTCTATAGGTATTATGTTTTCTATGGAAACCAAGAAAATAATAGGGAGATAAAGCATTATGAAAAATGAAATACACTAAAGGTGAATATGGGAAGGTAATGATTTCTAACTTTTAATAAATATGGAAATAAACACAATTCAAAATTATTGACGTGAATGGGATTTTTATTTAAGTGTTAAGAAAAAGGTCACTAGGATTTTGATTGTAATGAAAATAATGAAGCTTCTAATGTTAAATTATTTAACTCTGAGGAGATGGGGCACTATTTGAATGAATCCCACTATCATAAATATAATTTACCTCTAAAAATGACAAATGAGAAAGGATAAGATTATATTTTCACTAAAATTGAGGTTAAAGTTCATAATGATATAGTGGAAGTTAATTTGATCATAAACTAATCTTTTTCTAATACTTTATTTCATTTTGTAACTTATCAGTATTTTATACCTTCCATGTTTTATAATAAAATTATATATTACCCTAGCACCTTAATAAGGGTGTTTTCAATAAATATTCTTAGTGAAAACATTATTTCAACAACTATATATGTCAGTTAGTCCCCATTATAACAAAATAAAATGCACTAATTGATAACTTGATTGTTATAACTATGGTTAAATTTTATATAATCCTTGGTATAGGTTAGAGTTAAAATTTTAATATGAAATTTTATCACCAAGATAAAGAGATTACAATTTTTAATTTATATTAGGGATTCCTTCTCTTCATATGGAAGACTACATAATTTGAATAATATTCTCGTCTACCTCTAATAGTGCTCCTTAATGAAATTATTGGAGAAGAAGAGTATACACAACCTTTGAAGGGAAAGGGTATCATTAGAATAGGGGTTGTACCTATTTTGTGGGAAAACGTTGATATTTTTCCAAAAGAAATACTTGGGTAGCCACCTAATCATGAAGTTTAATTTTTCATTAATATCATCCCTGATTCAAATCCTACATATAATACTCCCTGTGGGATGGCCAAAGTGGAATTATTGGAAATAAATAAAAAACAAAAGGATTTTTGTCGTAAATGATTTATATGACCTAGTGTTTCCCCATGGGTAGCCTCTATTCCTTATATTAAAAATAAATATGGGTCTATGAAGTTATGCATTGATTACATGGAATTAATTTCTATTACAATAAAGAACAACTACCCTCTTCCCTACATTGATGACTTTTTTGATCAAATTCAAGGATATCAATATTTTAAATGTTTTATATTCATTTTTGGTATCATGAACTATGAGTTAAGAAGGGTAATATTCCAAATATGAAATTTCATATGAGGTATGGACATTATAAATTTATAGTGATTACCTATAAAATTAATAATTCACCCTCTATTTTTATGTAATTGGAGAACAAAATACTCAAGATTTATCTCAATAATTTATTTACGGTATTTATTGATGATATACTGATATAATATAAAATATATGATGATAAAAATAGTAATTTATATTTTATTACATGTTTTTACAATAATATAACATTCCTTAATCATCCATGACATAAACATTACAACACCACTCATGTAGGTAGTAAAAAAAACCTAAACAAGAGTGTGTTATAATGACTGAATGAGTAAGAAAAAGTTATTATATAATATTAATATAAATTTTAAAGAATATTAAACATGTCATAAGTATAATATATCTTCATTAAAATCACTATTAGAACCATCCAATACAAGTATTTTTTAGAAATGAAATTTATTGTTCGTTGGGGCGGTAGTGCATACACACGCCCGATTAACGATCCTATTTCTCAATGAATGGATGGAGTGATGGTACATAAAATATTATCATTTAAGAATTATATTTATGAAATAGAAATCATATTTATTAATCAAATACAACCTTTATTCCATATTTTATAGGTGGTGGTGTAAAAAAACACATCGCATCATGGAGGCAGTTGTCCACACATATGCATGATTTATATTATTTTGTTTTATTCATGGATGGAAGGGATTGAATATTAAATATCTAATTAATATAATGAAATTTAAGTATACTATCTATTCTTATTAAATTATATCAAAAAGTCAATAAAATATTTTAGAGAGTATTTGAATAAAATAAAATACTAAGAGAAGGTAATACTCATGTTGGAAGCTTTAGTTTTCTCTTGGAAAACTACCTAGAAGAGAAGAAATTAAGAAAAAATAATGTGAAATGAAGATAATATATGTGGGTAGGGTTAGGGGAGGAGAGAAAGGAATATTTTCAAGGATTAGTTCATAGGTTAAGCATAACTTTGAAATGGTGTAATTGGTATCCTTTTATCATAGAACAAAAAGATTTTTTTGGAAACACACATCATTTTTTAATAATGCCTTGAAACTATTTAAGGGTCAATGGATAAAAAATGGAAAAAGTGTGGTTGTGGTACAAGATAAGGTATAAAATTATTTCATACATTTATTTTGTGACAAGGTATGAGTGATTTATGGTTTTTTGTTTTTTTACTTTTAACCTTTTACCAAAATTAACCTTTACCTCAGAATTAATTTTTAAACTTTGTGATTAACATTTAAAAAAATTAATGTTATATAATTTTAACTAATTTGAAACTTCTAATTTACATGAATGTTTTATTACTTATAATGTTTTCCAATCTTCTAGGATGGTCTTATATAATGATAAAATCATACAAATTATAATTTTTACAGAGTTCATATTTTTGACTGCAAGTCAACCTTTTTAGGAAAGAAAAGCACAATAAGTAAATTTTGGAATATGGAATTTAATATTTAAATTTATTTTATAAAATTTTAATTTTAATTTTTTAATTTTTTATTTTAAAATAAAATACATAATACAAAAAATGGTTTTTTTGAAAACAAACTTTTCAATATTAACTCATATTTATTATTCAACTTTTAAATATTTAATGGTTTTACATATTAATATTTATTAAATATTTATTAAAATGTTTTTTAAAATATATTTTGGTTTTTTGATGTTAGGTATAACATGTAATACAGGTCATATAACATAACATCAATTTTAAAAATTCTGTAATTTTATTTCATTACATCATCAATGAAATCATTATCGACTCCGATACCAACAAAATAACCATCAAAATTGGTAGGTGTTGAAGCAACACCACATTCATCACCACCATAATACTTAATATGATAATAATCATCCCTACTAGCATTATCATCACCAGAAATTTCACAATCATAACCACCCCCATAAATCAATCACATACTCGATAAACGTCCATCCACTACCGCAACATCCTCTGGTGTAAGTGAAGATCATATAACTGACATTACTTTGAATAATATGTTATTTTCTATTTTTTTATTTCGTCAAGACTCTTATCAAACTATTTTATTTTTTATGTTGAAGGTTAAATGTAACTGTTCTTCGGTAATCATTCCTATAGTGTTATTTAAAGATTCAATACTCAAAGACCAATATATTGATGGCCCAATTTTATTTCTAGGTTTTAAAAAAACTTTTCACTATTCATATCACTTAAGATCTGATTTAAAATATAATTTGGTCCAAATATGTTTGGTTTCTTCCACATTAGTGCTTTTAGTGAATACAGTAAAAGTGTATTACAATTTTAGTATATAATCAAAAAAATAAATAATATAAAACAAGAATATAACTTATAAAATAAAAAAACTAAAAATTTAAGAACAATACTAAAATTTTATCCTCTTATTAAATATTCATAGTGTTTCAATCATTTTTTTATACTAGAATAAAATAATATTTACCGAGGAACACGTCCATCGACATTCATTTCCTATTTCTTCATAAAAATTCATAATAAATTAATGAAAAAAGCAATAAATTCCAATATATTATGAAATTAAAATATTAAATTGTAATCAACCAAAAAAATAAACACCAACTAATGGAAAAAACAACAAGAAAACTCTATTTTTATACCATCATTAAATATTAATTTAAAATATATAAGATATCAATTTTAAAAAGAAAAGTGAACAAGTGAACTCTATCTTGGTATATTTGATTCATTTAATTTAAGTTCAATAAAATTGTATTTATTTTTATTTTGTTTATTACCTATTATATTTGGTTTGAATTCAATAAAGATATTATATTTTGAGTTTTATATAATATGATTTATTCTATTTGGGTTTTTTCAATAAAGGACATATTATTTGGTTTTCAATAGAGGATATATTATATGTACGAGTATATAGTCTTGATTTTCACATAGCACAAGTATGTATTGATTATTGATTTAATTTTTCAAAGTATGCTAATTAATATCTATTTCACTTTAATTTTTAATATTGGGAGAGATATTCAATATATTTTTTAATATTTTATTTAAACATGATTTTTCAATTATGATTGATTTTTACAACTCAATTCATATTTATTTTTAATCTAAAGAATACACTATTTAATATAAGTTTAACTCTTTGGGAATGTATTAGACATGTATCATAGTGTGTATAGAATTTACCTTTTTTAGTCTACCAATTATCCTATATAATTTTAAATGAGCATCAACTTGTAATAAAAAATTAAAAAATCTTATTTATAAATAATTACCAGGAAAGGTCAAGTCACTAATGGATTGACTTTTCTTTGATTTTAATCCCCATCTCATTTTTACAACAATTTTGTGGGTTCCCATATTCACTAGTTTTCTTAGAATTTTTGTAATATTTCCTCACTCAATATCTCATCACTGAATAGTTACAACATTTTATCCCCTTTTATTTTTCACAACTACCTCTCACCTTTTATAAATTATTCTATAAATTCAGTATTCTCACCATAATAATATTTCTATACTTCATATATGGAAATTATCATCAATCTCTGCACTGAAATCTATAACTCTTAATATTATTCCAAATTATATCTTCAAAATCTTATATTTTTTCTTATAAAATAGATTCAAGGATTCACTTTAAAACTCTATAATTATTATAATGATAATTCTCACTAATTATCCATGAATTAATTATATATTTTTGGGTGCTAATTTAATTCAATGTTCCATAAAAACAAACATCTATTCCATGTTTTCATTATTAAATTAATAAAATAATAATGGAGTTTTAATCTTTCCATCATGATGTAATAACCTTTTCAATATCTTAAACACGTAATTTAAATCCTAACTTCAAAATAAAATCACTGTTATATATAAATATTTTAAGAAGAATACAACATTGTATGAATTATTAAACATAATTCACCAAGAAGATTATTTTAATCTTACATGTCCATCAGAGGTATATTATATAACACAACTTCAAATCAAGCCTTTAACAATGCCAGTAAATGGGGTTTATCACTGCTTAAAAAGGGATGATGTTATGTGCGATGAAAAAATACAACCTTTATGAGTGCTTTATTTAGTGATGTTAATGGAACCATTTAACAAATATTTTTTTTCACTACTAATGAGTGACTTTAACAACAATATAAAAATAATTGATAAACCACCCTTTATCAATATTTTTTTAGCACTATTAAATAAATTTGAAAATAAAATTAGTATTTTCACGCACCCACACCCCCTTTCTCAATGAATTTAGGCCCCCCTTCTTAGAACTTTACACTCTCCAACTTCCATCACATGACACCACCCCTTTCCTTAGTCTTAGAAAGCTCCCCCAAATACCAACACATGAGTGGATTTGATCCCAGGACCTCCCTTATGTGATTGGATCCCTTTTACCACTCTGCCATGCTTTTTTGTTTTATATTTTACCACATTTATATTTATTTGAATATATTTATAAATAAGTGATATATATGTACAATTATATTTATTTAAATATATTATATATTAATATTTATTTATATATATTTGAATATAAATATAAATATAAATATAAAGATTTATATATTTGTCAATATAAACATATGTATATATAAACATTATATATACATATTAATGTGTTTTTTATAATGTAAATAAAATGGATAGTTTGTTACCTGAAATAAAATGAATAATAAATATATATTTTCATTTGTGTTATATATTTAAAAATACATTTTTATTTAAATATGTTTAAATAATTGATTTATTATAAGTTAATATAAAAAACATGCATATATTTAAATTAAATCAAAATAAAATATGAAACATGATAAAAATTTAAAATCATAATATCAATAATAATGTTATCCCTAGGAATAAATTTAGTCACCAGTAAAAAAAGATAGTAAGACCCCCTTAATGAAGGATGAAATTCCATTAAATGTTAAAACATTGGGATACCCTGACTAAAAACTTAGTTTTGGAGGACTTCTAAGACTTATTTGGCCTAAAAAAATGTGACCATAGGATTCCCCTATCACTAAGACATAGATCTCTTCACAGGTTTCAATTTAGTATATGGTAGAGGCCAAATAGACATCTGGATAAAAAGTTATGTCCGTTTGAAGTTAGAGCCTTGTTGTTAACTTATCTTACCCATTCATCTACTCATTTAATGTTTATGTTATAAAATTGTTATTCAATGACTATTTCTAGTTTATAATTGTATAATTATTAATTATTATTATTTTTTAATTATTTTATAAACCATTTTAACTAAATATCTTATTTATTAAATATAAATGAACATTTAGATTTATATATATCATATTTTTAAAAATATATTATATTTATATCAATATGAATATAATAATATATTAATATAATATTTTTGAAGAAATATATTTTTTTTATTAAAAATACCCTTTTTCTATGCTTGAAAAAATGCACTGATAAAGGGGGGAGTTTTTGAGGACTACTAAAAAACCACTGATAATGGCCCCCTTTATCAGTGTTTTTTTCTAGAACTAATAAAGACCCCCTCTTTAAGAGTTGTTTTTTTCTAACAATGTTAAAGGATCACATTTAATAATTCTTTTTTATAATCATTGATAAAGGGGACTTTGTTCATTCTTTTTTAGTGCTCATAAAGACCCCCTTTATACACACATTTTTATACCCCTAATAAACACCCCTTTTATCTGTACTTTTTCTTGCACTGATAAAGGGGGCCTTTGTCAGCACTTTTAGATAGGGATAATAAAGCCTAGATCT
Source organism: Viscum album (assembly GCA_963277665.1). Lineage (NCBI taxonomy): Eukaryota > Viridiplantae > Streptophyta > Magnoliopsida > Santalales > Viscaceae > Viscum > Viscum album. The sequence continues at coordinate 1,481,650,006 of OY728136.1, forward strand.
GTTAAAGGTTGAATCTATAGTATTGTAATGAACAAACCTGAATACCCACTAAAACTAGTACTCATCCAAATACAACACACACTCAAAGGGTTTTCTCGATCCTCATGGGTTGAAGACTAGCAACCGGGTGACGAACAACAAACTGAGGGAATGTATTTTTCAAACATGAAGCAACAAAACTTTACATATAAAAAAATAGACCACAATGAAAAAGTTAAATATATTCCATAATTGAAAGAAAATAAGGGAAAGTAAACAATTCAAGATTAGAAAAAATATTCAAGTACAAGTCCAACTATCAAGGACTTCTAAAATAGGAAAACCAAATAATCCATGTGATAGAGTGAGAATACTCCCATTATATCACCACCAGCTACCCATCCCAGATGATAGAAAACCTCACCACATCATTGCAGCGCCTTTCTTTTCCCTACACCGAAATACATAACCTGGTCTACACACTACTGAATAGGTATGTAGGGTGTGAGCTAACAGTATTAGTAGGGTCTCACCTTGGTGTTTTATATAAAGTTTCTAAACAATAATCCAAGCATGATCAACTTTAAGGAAAAACAAGGCATGATAAATGTTTACCAATTTTTATTTCAAAAATGGTATAACAATTTAATTTCCATGTTTTCCTACATTTCCAAATAAAGAAGGAAAATTAGTTTCAAAACATTTCATAACTAAATATATCATTAGATATATATCATATCAAAAAAAATCATGAATCACATATAATATGAAATCTATGGTAGCACAAAAAAAATAGTTCAAACCAAAATTATCCCAAATCGATCAAGAAGCATAATGAAAACACACCAGGGATGAAACTAGGTCAGTATAACCAAAAAACTGATCCATATCATAGAAAATAGTGTATGAATCAAGCCACTATACATATACATCAAGTCTAGGGGGAAGAGGAACACCCTAGAAAGTGAACCCCTTAACAGGTCTAACAATTACCTAGAAAAACATTCCGAGAGAGAAGAGATAAGCCACATGATTAAATCTCCCAATAGTGGATGAGACCTATCATTATACCTTCCACATAAGTACCCAAATATTCCCATGTGATCTATATTCCTAACTAGTTTATCAAACCATTTATCATTTATTTATTCATAAACCATTTCAAAAAAACATTTTATAATGCTTTGAAAAGACTTTTTATTTACCCAAAAACCAAGGAAAACCATATTTTAAAAAAAATATTGTTCTATTCAGAAAAAAAATCAGTAATATCATGAAATTTCATTTGATAATTTTTTGTATCAAAAAAAGAGAAATTCATTTCATGAACACAAGGTAGAGACAGAACCACCTACCTCAAAACTCAAGGTCTCATATTCCCACAATAGGATTCACCAAAAATAAGAACACAACAATGAAAATAGAGGCCCTCAAATAAGTATTCGCATATCATAATTTATCATATTCAACAAAAGGGTTGACAAAGAAGCGGAAACGACACATACCTCAAGAACACACAACTGCCACACCACAACCTATAAGGATTGACCCCCAGAAAAAGATCACACAATAGATCTATAAGGAAAAAATAATAAACATCACCAAAGATCAAAGAATCCCATAACACATTTAAACAAAGATACCATGATCAAAGAAATTAATAATCATAAAGGATTAATCACCCAGAGAGACAAAAACCAACCACCACGATGATCAATCACCAAACGTATCAATCTAGACTAAACAAAGACATCCAAAATTGCAGAAGAAGCCTTATAGGTCGATATCGCAAGGAGTTACAGATGAATGAAATAACATTTCCATCAAGTGGTGACATAAAATCTTAAATTTAAATACTTCCATGATATGTGACCCCTTTACAAATTTTTAAATTGATTGGACTAAAGTATATCGGAAAACCTATCACTTTTTAATTAAAAACCAATCTTTTAACATTACACGTCATGTAACCATTACACGACGTGTACTCCTTTCACGCTATGTACACAGTTCACAACTTGCATATGGATACCAAGTTCATGTCTTGTAACCCCTTTACACGCCATGTAATCATTCAAAATATAGTTGAAAAACCATATTCTTTATAAAATCCTAAAAACAAATCAGGCATTCTATGAATCCATTTAAAGTTTATACCTAGATTCCATTAATTCGAAAAAATATCCATCCCAAAACTTTAATTCATTTCCACAAAAAATCCTACCCTTCCTTGGGAGTCCTAAGATGCACCCAATTAAATTGGAAAACAAGAAATGCGAAGGGAACTACCTAAAACTAGGTAATTAGATGTTAAAAACTTCCCACCATAAGACTTTTCATCCTAGATAAGTCACGTGTAAGAATGAGGTCTAGTAAAGAGGTGAGGAAATTATTCCCTCATCAATGATTTCTGCTCCCATGTCTCATTAGAATCTAATCCATGCAACTATAAAAATTTAAAAAATGGAATAGACTTCCTGAGTAGGACTTTCACATGAGAGTCAACATTCTCAAATGGATGCTCAATAATGGAAACATTTGTCTCTAACTTAGACTATTCCCAACTCAGAATGTGAGAGGGATCAAGATGATATTTACTAAGATTTGATATGTGGAAAACTTCATGAATTACTATCAATTGAGATGAAAATTCCAACTAATAATCCACCTTCTAAAGCCTCTCAATGGACACAAATGATCCAACATATCTTATAGCCAACTTCCCCTATTTTTCAAGATGACGATGACCTAACTGATTAGAAAATTTCAAGAAAACCCAGTTACATATAAAAAAAAGTCTAAAGTATGAATTATGTGATATATATAAGTTTTATGCCAGCTCTATGAAGTTACTAGATATTGACGTATATCCTGAATCCTTATAGATGTCTCCAGAACCAAACCTGGTCCCACTAAGGAAGCTTCACCCACCTTTTCCCAACAAAGAGGTGATCTGAATGGGAAACCGAACAGAGCCTCAAAAGGATCCACTTTAACTAATGATTGTTAACTACTATTATAAGAAAATTGAACTGGCCCCATATGTCTATCCCATGATCGACCAAAATCATAGACACATGCATAAAGCACATCCTCTTGGATTTGATTAGTAGGTTCCGTCAAAACATCTATCGGTGGATGATAATCTGTAGTTATCCTGATCGAAGTCCCCTTCACCTCTTGAAGACTTATCCAAAACCATGAAGTAAAACAACTATCCCAATTTAAAATAATGACATAAGGAAACCCATGTGACCTCATAATTTCCTACCCATATATCCCACCTAGATCTCAAATTCTGCAGTGTCCCTAATAGGAAGGAAATGATATTAATTTCTCAACCAATAAATCACCACCAAGCTGGTATTCCTCCCTCATTGAGTCCATGGTAACCCAATAATAAATTACATGGTCACCTTAACCCATTTCCAAAATTACACCTTAAGAGGCTTAAGAAAGCCAAATGGTTTAAAATGATTTACCCTTATCTATCCACTAGTGTAACAGTGGGACACATAATTAGAAATGTCACACTTCATACCTATCCACCAGAATTTCCATCTCATATCATAATATATCTTCACAGTGCCTAGATGAATGAACCATGAAGAACTATGATAATTAGACAAAACTGAGAACCTCACAAATGATGGGATGGAAAAATGATCCCCAAAACTGTGAATACCATCTGAAGAGAGAGACCAACCAGAAATGTCTCCCCACCATATAGGGTATCTTGAATTCTTATGAACTCATCATCCTGCTGCTAATTTTGTATAATAGACTCAGGGATATATGGTGATAACTAAACATTGGTAAGAACCATACCTAAAACATCATCCCGAGCATATAAGTTCAACTGAACAAAATCAGCCATTAGGTTTCACTCTTCCTTCTATTCTAAAAGAGTTTAGAATTTCACTTTTCTCCTAAGAGTGTCTACAATATCATTCCCCTTCCCCAGGGGGAGGTGATATCAAAGTCAATTGTTGGAAGGTATTCCACCTACCACCTCTTCCTATGATTCATGTATTTCTGAGAAAAGATATAACTTAAACTCTTATGTTTAGAAAATTATATAAACCTTTACGCAAAATATAATGCCTCCAACAATTAAGTGAATTCATAATGGAATCAAACCTTAAATCATAAGTGGGTAATTATTCTCATACGATCTAATCCGATGAGAGATTTGAGACACCACATGACAATCCTTCATCAGAAAAAAACCCAAAATAGAGCTAGAAGCATAAAAAAAATTCATAACCCATACCCAGATTATGTAAGACCGAAATAGGTTCCAATGTTAAAAGTTGTTTCCCCGCATCAAAAAATACTGAAACTTTGAAACCCAAGTGAATTTTACCCCTTTCCTAGTAAGAGAGTCAAATGTGATGCCAAATTTGAGAAATTGTTGATGAATCCTTGGTAGTATACAACAAGAACAAGGAAGCTTAGAATCTTCAAGAAATTTTGTGTCTCTTCCCATGATAAAAAATCCTTTACCTTCTCTAGATCAATTGATAATCCAAGATCACAAATCATGTTTCTGAAGAATTTCACATCTTGAATATAGAATTTTCATTTTGAAATATTTAAATAAAAATTGTGAATCCTCAGGATTTACAAAACTATACATAAATTGTGCTTGTGCTCATGCTCAAATCTAGAATAAACCAAAATATCATCCATGAAAACTACCTCAAAAGTGTAGAGATACTGATGGAATATCTGATTCCTCAAATCCATTAAAATAATAGGATCATTAGTCAGATAGAACAAAACCACAAGATATTCATAATAGCCATACCTTCTCATGAAATTTTCCTTCTGTATACCACACTCACAAACTCTAAGTCAATGGTAACCCAACTGAAGATCAATCTTCAAAAACCAATTTCCCTCTTTAACTAATAAAACAAATATTTCACATGAGTAAAAGGATAATTATTATTAATCATTACCTAGTTAATATTTTGATAGTCTACACAAAACTAGAGTGAACAGTCTGGATTCTTGAAAAATAGAACCGGGGAATGACCAAGTTGAAACACTAGAAAAAACCATTCATCCCTAGATCATCCAACTGAATCTTGAGATCTTTCAAATCTGATGGTGCTATAAAATAAGAAGGTATCTCTATTGACTACATTACTTTAACTAGTTTAATCATAAACTCTACCTACCTCTTTAGAAGAATCCTGGAGAAATCCTCTAAGAAAATATCAATAAAATCCCTAACAATGGTAGGAATACCAATAACCAAAGAAATGTCATCGGGATCAACTACAAAAATAGAAAACAAACTCCTAATCTTTAGGTGGGAAGGTCCTACATGACTAGACCTTAGATCATACTCTCCCTGAAAAAATTATAAGTTCCCATTGGCTGTAAGAAATTAGACCCGCCAATAATTAAAGTTAACCACATATCGGTGAGAAACAAACCCTTCCATCCTGATGATTATTTCAAAAAAATATATATTAAGAACAAGAAAATCCCATACTAGCTTTGTATCAACTATCAATAGCTCAAAATAAGGAAAATGACACCCTTTATCTTTTTCCTATTCCCAAGAGGGGTCTTTAACTTCATAAAAAAGGAAATGAATTACATTGTAAGGTTAATCCTATCAATAAAATTTCCGGATGTAAATGAGTGGGAAGCTCCACTATTAAATAAGGAAACTTCTACTGAATATGAAATAAATATAGAACCTCTCACTATTGATGAATCTGCATATACCACTACTAGAAACTTATATACTACATGAAGGTGATTAACTCATACGGACTATGGTTGGAGCTTTATTTTCTTTGAAGCATCTGACTACACCACAATATTCCTTGGAGCCGACGATCCCCAAACACATTAAGGAGTAGACATAGCTTGAGAGAAATGGTACAGATGATTATATTTTACATAGCTATTACACATATTACACGGTGAAGGACCAAAATTCCATGTGGATTCGAATTTTACACATTGATAGAAATTCATAGGCATGCCACTAGATGTAATTAGAGGTTATGTTGAGGTCTACTATAGAGAACTACCTCCACCGCTCCTGCAATGATCCTTCCATGTTTTCATTTTCCCTAGTGTGCTACTGAAGATACAACTAGGTGGAAGAGAAGGGGAGGAATATCCAACCTTGCCTATTTTATTCATCTTAGCCATCATATAATTTTCCACTATCTCCACATAGCTCAAACGATTCATCGTAAGTACTTGTGACATGATATCCAGTCACAAGCACTGCTATTACTTTTGTGCTTTCAGCTAGTCATTCATTACAACATCTGTTGAAAAACGAAACAGCTCTACAAACCAATTGGTGTATGTCGACACTAAATGCTCTCCCTACATCAAATATTGGAACTCCATATTTTTTCCATCCTCAGTTGCTCTATAAAAATCTTCTCTATGAATTTATTCTTGAAAACCTTCCATTCTAAGCTTACGTGCCTGTATTCCTGTAACTTGGAATCCTACAAACTGTTTCTAGGACCCTAATGTCTAAAATCCAGGCACATCACCTTGATATTCTTAAGTGTTTCATTGAATTCAAAGATATTATTTATCTTACAAATACAGTCCTCTACCTCTTGAGGTTCATTCATACATTTACAAGATGATTGTTTCTCACACAAGAACTATTACGATTGAAATATTTGCCCTAAATCTCTTTACCTTACCTCAACAAATGTGTTCTGAAATTGTTTCACATTGTTTCCAAAATCATGAATTGCTTTCATGATAGCCTCGATAAGGATGTGATGCATCCAAGGATTCCCTAGAGGAGAATTAGGTTTAATCTCCAAGAGAACTCATAGAGAACATCTCAGAGGCATACTTCTGTACACCAAAACAAAATAAATGACTAGGCAACATAACAATATCACTTCAAACTAGAAAATCCAAAAGAAAAAATAAGATTAACATCAAGAACTGAAAATAGGAAACATGCATCACAACATCCCTTGGTAACTTAAGTCTCATCATAACAAGAGAAGTCTAAGAACTTACCTCAAAATACCACCCAAGTCTTGACAATCCTATCTCCAATCCACCAAATGTCCCAAGATAAGGAATCTTGAGGTAAAATGACCTTTGATTCCATTTATAAGTGAATCGACTAAAATAATATCTCAAACTGATACCTGACCTAATATTCCATGTACCCAAAGATCTTTCCCAACCCCCATGGGTTGGTGACTTTCCCCTAGGCATCAAACAAAAAATGGAAGGAATGATTTTTCCCAACTAGAATTAGCAACTTGAAACTTATAAACAACATATACCACAATAGAAAATATAAATACATGCGATAATTGAAAGGAATCCGTAGAAACTAAAAAAATCTAGAGTAGAAAAAATCTACAACTATATGTCAAACTATAAAAGACTATCAAAATAGGAAATATAACCAATCAATGTGATAGTAGTGTCAGACTCGCACTAACTCACCACCAGCTACCCATCCCAACTGACAAAAAACCACTCCATACCACTGTAAAACCTTTCCTTTTCCTACGTCAAAAGACATAACTAGGTGTAGGAACTTTTTAAGAGACACACAAGGTGTGAGCTAACAGGCTCATTAGGGTCTCACCCCAGAGTTTCATATCATGTATCTGAAAAAAAGTCCAAGTATGGTGAAATTTAAGGAAAAATAAAGTACGATAACAATTTAACAGTTTTTATCTCAAAATAATGCCAAAAGAGTTTAATTTTTCATTTTTTCCACATTTCCATATGAAGGAGGTAAATCAGTTTCAAATAATTTCATAACCAAATATCTTTGAAAATATATATCATGTCAAAACAAAGCATGCGTCACATATCATATCAAATCCATGGTAGTATAACAAAATAATACAATCTAAAAGTAGCAGAAATCAACCAAGAAGTATAAGTAACAAAAATCTAGGGACTCCAATATATTAGGATAGCTAGGACACTCATACCTAGTATAGAAAATCACATATGCATCAAGCCACTTGACATATGCATCGATTCTATAGGGCAGAGGAACACCCTAGAAAGTGAACCCACAATATGTCTAACAAGCCTATATAACAATATTCCTAGAAAGAAGAGATAATACCTATGATAAAATATCCTAAAAATGGAAGAAAATTATTAGTATACCTTCCACCTAAGTATCTAATAATTACCATGTTTTCTATTTTCCAAACCAGTTAAACAAACTGTTTTATAATTTCTTTCTTTGAAAACCATTTCACAAAACCATTTTACATTGTTTTGAAAACACTTTCCATTTAACCAAAAATAGGGGAAACCCTTTTTTATAAAAACAAAATTCTATACACACAAAAAAAATTTAGTGATATGATGAAATTTAATTTAATAAAAATATTTATCAAAATAATAGCAATACAGTTCACCAACATAGGCTGGAGATGGAACCAACTACCTCAAAACTTGGGGTCATACACACCCAAAAAAGGATTCACTAACAATAAGATTGAAAAAACTACAAAGAAGTCCCTAAAATAAATATACACATCTTATAATTGACCAAATTAAATAAAAAGTTTAAAAAATAAGAGTAAATGAAACATAACTCAATAAAATATAACTACCGCACCACAACCAACAAGGATTGGCCCATGGAACAAGATCACACAATAGAACTATTGGGAAATAAGAAGAAACATCACCAGAGCTCAATGAATATAATAATACAATATAACGACGCTACCATTATCAAGGAAATAAATAAATAGTAAATATTACTCACTCAAAGATATACAAACTAATTGAAATAGTGAATAATCAATGAATGAATCAATTTGGACTAAATAGAGACTCCCAAAATCACTAGAGAAGCCTTCTAGGTTTAGAGACTAAGGAGTTGCAGATAAATGAACTAATATTTTTGATGAGCATCGCCCTAAAATACAACCTATTGATAGTTATATGATTGTTTTCCATTTAGACACCATGATATCCACTGGATTCAAGTATAGTGAAACACCAGTCAGTTTTTAATTAAAAACCGTTCTTTTAACATTACACATCATGAAACCATTACACAAATTGTACCCCTTTCACACTGTGTACATAGTTCATGAATTTTTTTCTGGTGACAAAGTACACATCTTGTAACCAATTTACACCCCATTTAATCATCCATAATATTGTAGAATACCCATATTGTTTATAAGAAAATAAAACCAACTTGAAAATTATCTAAACTAGGGGAGAACCCCACAAATCCATTACACATTTATACCCAAATTCTATTAATTCCAAAAAAAATCCATCCCAAAAATTTATGTAAATTTACAAAAAATATTGTCTCCATCCTCAACATTCCCAAGATGCAGAGAAAAACAAAGAGAATGGAATTACATGAAAGTGGGTAATGGGATGTTTCATCTTACATAACCTTTAGAAAATTCACGTTATTATTTAATAAACTTTAAGTTAATCTTTTATAAGTCTAAACTACTTTGATTAACTCTGATGTATCTTTATATTTCTCCCACATAAACATTATAACATTATTTTTATGCTTAGATAGTTTTTGGGTTGCACTAACATAATAATCCAATCCTTCTTTTTAATTTGATGTAGCCTGTTTTACATCAAATTTATTTTGACACCACACCAACTTACTCATAGGTATCTCAATTTTTGTTTTTTAAATCCTATGTTGAATCATGTTATTCATACATAGAAAAGTTTTTTCACCATATACAATTATATAGATCAAGTTTTACCAATTTTATAAAAAATATAAAACCCAAACCCTATAGAATTGTTTTCTAACCAACAAAATTTCATTCTAAACATCCTTATCCATTTAAATCTTATTTAAAACACTAAATTAACTTTAAAAAATACCATACCTTTATTAAAAATTCTCAATTTTTTTATAGAAACTATAACATCAATTAATTTTATAATTTTTCAAATAAACTTAAAACTTTTCAAAACACAATTCCTGATGCAACCATTTGAGGGATTATATGGTGGACCAAATTAGTTTCCTTTTTTTGGTCCAAAGAATATGTGAGTAATCTCAAGGTAACTAGCCTTGTATCAGAGTAGATATTGTTAGTAATTATGATCTAGAAGAATATGAAATCAGTATCGTTTCAACTGAAGAATTATTCATATTATAGCTGATGACCATTGAGGTTTAAGGATAGGTAAAAAATAATTTTGAAAGTATTATTTATGCTAGGATATAGGTGTTTAAGATGTTAAGTGATGTTAATGCCTTGTTTTATGGGATCCTTTAAAATTGTGAATATGATCAGGAAGGTGAAATATTATTTTTTTAAGACAAAATATTATGTATAGATTCATATAGTCTTTGATGTCTCTATGTTAAAGAAGTATATAATAGATTCTAATCATGTTCTTAGTTGGGATGTAGTTGAGTCAAAGCTAGATTATTCTCATATGGATAAAGTAGTATGGATTATAAATTCCATGAGGAGGAATATTCTAATAGATAGATTTTGGTGGGATTAGGGGATAATTCAAGGGGATTCCTAGAAAAGGGAAGGTAAAATGGTGTAGCTGGGGCTAGATTTGTTTACCAGGGAGGAGAAACATTGACAACTCAAGAATTTAAACTCTATTGTTAGGGAGAAATATTACACCGTGTTTATATGTTTTAGTGTTGTAAAAATCTTAATGTCTTAGAAGAAATATTATATGAGAGCTAAGAGTGATTTATGATTCGTTTCTATAGATTACCACATCTAAATATTTAGGAACACAACATGCATGTATTGTTCAATCCAGGAACACAAAATACATGTATTTTTTCATTGATTTATATATATTCTGGTTAATAAAAAAAATTATTTTTAATTAGATAATAAAATTCAAATAACTAATATTGGTTATACGAAAACTTTATTTTCAATAAAAACAACACCTTCTATTTTATGAATAGTTAGCGAATCCTGATATAAAAAAAAGAAATTAAATTTATAATTTGGTAAATTAAATTAAAAGAAAAAAATACTCTAGTATGAAATGAGGTCATAATATTATGTAAGTGGACATTCGTTGAAGATTGGTACATTTTCAATATTGAAACCTGTTTTATTTTCCCATATGATATACAAGTCGTGTTTGTAGGGATGCCACATCTCACCCAGTTCCATTAACCTTGGTAACTTTTCCTGTAGAACATTAGGGAAGTTATATTGGTGATGAATATTAAAAAATTGTCAATAATAATTTATAAATAAATTCAAAATTAATTTCAAAAGATATATTACCAATATTTTAGTCCAAGACATGTCTTTTCTTTGTTTCCAAACTTTTCCATTGGGTTTTTTGTAATATAATAATATTAGTATGCTTGATAAGTGTTTTCATGAAACTTTAAAATTATTTACCATTTTTCTAATTATTTTCATGTCCTCATTATACTCATCCATGATTTGTGTGTGCCTAGACCATGCTGCATGCATTTTTTTTATGAAAAAATATTTTACTAGAGGATGTTGTGGAAGAAGGAAATGAATATTTTGTACACATATAAAACTAAAATTTAATGATAAAATATTTTACTTCATTACTTTTTAAACATTTACAAGAATCACTATTTGTTGTCACTGTATCCTTTACACTACATTGGGGGGGGGGAACTGGAAGAATGTATTGTGTAGAAGACTATGGATACTAAATTTGGGTTGGAGGTTATATGCATATATGAGGCATACAAAGTGGATAAGTACTCTATAGATATGAAGAAAAATGTGTGAAAAATGGTTGAGGGATGAAAGGAGTGGAACTACCCTCTATGGTAGTTAGAGAAAATGGATAAAATTATGATCACTCATGTATAGATGAGGAATATAAGGAGGATGAATTATGAGAGGAAAATGAATTAGTGACTCCATACCTATAGGATTTGAGGCACTAAATATAGGGATCTTTCTTATAGGGGTGGTACTATTCTCTGAACTTCCAGACCCATCCTTATTAAATAAAAGTTTCCTCCTTAATTATTCCTATTAATATTAAATATGTTTTTTTAAATTTTATACATTTTCATTAATAAAATTAGGTACTCACTGAAACAATCATATTTTCACCTTTTCTACTCTAATTTAGTGATTTTTCCTGATTTGTTTTCTATGAACCTCAACATGAGACATAATAAGCTGAAAATTCTAGAAGTGATGTGGAAATTTGGAAAATGTAATAAAACACTAAATAAATATAGAAATTTTAAGAAAATAAATATTTTTTTCTAAAAATTTATATATTCCATTAAGTATATTTTCATTAATATGTTTTCTAAAAAATAAAAACATTACATAGTAACATAAACTGCAACTTTAAATTTCAAGATGAACTAAATAGTTTTTGTTAGAAATTGTCCCTTTAATGTTTTGTACATATTATATAAGTTTCAAATTCTATAGGGATGAAGTGAACCCTACCACTGATATGATTTAAAACTTCGAAAGAGAATTTTGATTTAATTTAACTTTATTTAGTTTTATCAAGTGTATATTTATTGTATGTTTATATTACCTACTTTTAATATTTTTGAATTCAATGATTTCTTCAATTAAAACTTTTAGTTATCTGTTAGGATTCTATTCTTTGTTTAACATAAAAAAACATGACATTATATTTATATTTATTATCTATAACTTCATATTCAGTACAATTTTCGAGGATATGAAAGAAATGTGACAATACCAAACAATTCAAAAACAATTTCTTTTTTCTGTAAAGATAATTTCATCTCATTTTGAGTTAATAATTCTTGTCAATTATCACATCTATTTCAATAATATTAACTTGATTCAAGTACAAAGGACCAAATAATTGACACTTAAAGAATACATTTTTTAAATGTGACACTATAGTAAATATCCACTAAGAAATAGTTTATAAATTAAAATATTTATTTACCATGTATAAAAGAAACAAACAATATAAAACTTGATAACCAGAATAATATAATTTAGAAAATTAATCATGTACCATGTATAAAATCATAAAAAACATGTACCATGTAATAAAAATATAAACCAAACACTTCCAAACATGCCAACGCTACACATGCTTTTTTATAATTTCCTATTCAAAATCCATTCAAAAAATTGAATCATACATGTCATTGAAAGGAAAATTTGAGTGAATACCAACCAATTTATCTAAAAGATCACTATCATTCATTCATTTATTAATTTTTTATTGGAATAACTTCAACAATAAAACCAAAATGTGGGTTTAAAGGGTCATTTACATAAAACACTTGTCCATCTTGTGATGAAATAATGTATGGATCATTAATATGAAGTTTAAAATTCATATCAATCACTCTAAATTGATAACTGTCTATATACATGACCTATCACATCATTGAATCAAACCAATTGAATATCTTCATAGTGACATGATCACGCACATAGTAATATAATAAAATATTCTCTTCACAACCCCATAATATGGAATATTTTCTAATTGATGTTTTCTCTTTGATGCACTAGTATAAAAATATATGGTTGTGCTTATCATGACACCATCATGACGTGTTTACATATTTGTTTTAAAAATAATTATAATGAATTTAAATCAATTGGAAACCATTTATTTACAATCACATTCCCCATTATTTGAACCAAATAAAAACACACTTATTTTAGTAGACACACCATCCATTGGTGGGCTTCGACAGAGAATATATCAACATCAAATTTTTAATAGGTACCTATGATGAGGTCCTGTAAAAAATAAATTTTTTACCTTTTACTTAAACCAAGACTGAAATTACTTTTTTTAACTATTACCTCTTCTTTATTGATAAATAATGATGTGTTATTTTTATAATTTCAGAACGTTCTATGCAAATATAAAAATTTTATGATGTCATAAGCTTTAAATAAATAGACAATAAAAGAAATATTTATAATTTTACTTACTTGATGCTTTAATCAACCACAACACAATTGAATAATACTATATAATGATCTGTTTTCCCTTCATCCCTTTTTAAAGCACACATCCTGTATAATCTGGATACCCCCCCATTTTATAGAGTGACATCAGTATCGGATCAATCAGATCATATTTAATATCTTAAATTCTCATTGGTCTTTTAGATATCATAGTGATATTAGATAAGTACATTGAATAGAAATATATGCATTTATATGCTATATAACCTTTTATAATAGATCCTTTAGGATGATTCTTATTTACCATATAATATTCCAATGTAAAAATCATTATTTCTAAGGGATACAACTAGTGACTAGAAATGTGACTACCAAAAAGAAAATCTAGTTATATATACATAGTTAGATGTAACATATATGTGAAAAATGATAGAGGTAAAATTTTCCCGAAGTCACAAAGAATGAATGATGCATCTTACTGTAATTTATTAATAACAATTTTCTTCAATGTTTTATCTTGAAGGTCTTAGTAAAAGTGATATAATCTAATAACAGTGACCGTAAAATTACGTAATAGTAAACTATTAATGGTTATAAGAATCAATTTCTGAAACATGATATGGTAGTGATGGGTTTTAAGGTATTTTTTTTTCATATCTTATGTATTCACCCATTTCAAAATGTTACTTGAATAGCCATATAGAAACCTTTAAAACTTAAAAGCCTTAAGGAAATTATTTTTTCTCTATATTTTTAATTGAAAACCATGAGAAAGGGACCCTACATTGATTTTTATGAATTAACTCAGGTTGAAGTCTTGGTTTTATACCCTAATCCATTAAATGATGATGTGAAAAAACCATCTTTTTCCATTTACATTTGAAATAATTGTGAGTAACAATTCATTGAATTTTTTCTCAATATGAAATATTTCCAGGAAGAGAAACATCAGATTTTATAACTAATATAATATTTCAAATAATATACTTTTATTTCTCCAATTATTATTGGGATTCAAAGGAACATTCTTTCACTTTATTTAATTTGTATGACATGTTCCATGAACAAAATTCAAACCACCATGTTCTTTATGGATGTTACCCCCGATATTCATTGAGGTACTTCATCTATATTTAGGTTTCTATCAAACTTTATTTAATTTTTCTTTTATAAATAGCCCATTTATTGAAATTTATGAAATCCTATGAAGCATAGATTTCACTGAAACCTTAATATCCAAGAATATATAGTTATCATACAAATAGGTGAGGATAATTTCCCATTTATACTGCAAAAATAATTCATTCTATATGTTGGGAAATCATTTATTGTGCATAATAATGCTTCATGAAACATAAAGTAATCCCTTATAAATCTATCACATGTCTGTACCCTAATGGTCCAAATATCCTTTAACTCATCTATTAATGGTTTTAAATATATTTTATTATTATTTATAGGATCCTTTGGTCTATAAATTAATATACTCATGATGATAAATAGTTTTTTCAAACACATACATGATGTAAAATTATAAATATGAATAGAAAAAAGTTAAGTAATATGTGCGTTATGTAGATGTTAAATTGCATCCAAACCATCACATGATTATCCCAATCTAAAATTTTATGGGCCAGATTCACAATTAAGATATAAATTATCTTTTTTATTCCACGCTAACCCTTCTATAGGAAAGGCTATAGCATTATTATCATTATTTTGTTCACCTTCATTCCATCTCATATTCACTGAAATTTTTATAAAATAATAATTTTTTGAAGTCTAGTAATCAATAAATAGTTCCAGATCACTTTCTCTGGTTAACGAGATTGATTTCCATATTTAATAGTCTACCATATTAATGCACCTAATTATTTTTACATATTTAAATCAGTATTTACCATAAAAAATAGATAAAGATATTTTAGGAAAACACGGATCTAAATACTTTAAATTTAAAATCTATCAACCAACTTTGATGAAATATAATCATTTTCAAGAATACATGCATTATCTAGTAGTAATTAATTTACGAAGGTAAGGATAGAACTAATCACAGTATTATTAAATACATACATTATTATCCTATGATGCAATCACTTTAAAAACTCAAGTTTAGTCATTTTCTTCACACAACAGGTATACTAGGGTTTTCGTTTCAACAATCTACTTTTTAAGAAGATCTGTATTATAATTATTATCATTATATAGAAACTGTGTTACCATATACATTTCTCATTGAAATGGTCTACATGAAGTGCTAGAGTGAGAAACAAATGGAAACCAATCAGAAATAAAATTTTCTATTCTGATCCTTTTAGCTAAATCAATGTCATTCTTGGATTGAACTTTTCTATATTGTGATACCAAACATGATATTATTTTTGAAAACCTTTTTAGTGATATGGTAACTCACTTACTCACATTTTAACCATGATATTCCAACACAATCATAACTTTTTCATAAAATTAGTCTACCATCTAAACCATTATTGAATGAAAAATCAAAAAAAGAAAAGAAAATTCTAACTCATTTTGAAACTCATTGGTGATCCAATAAAATTTGTACATCAAAATTCTATCCATTATTTTATGAATAAATTTTTTACTAATTTTCTTATTATCAATAGAAACATTGAAATTCATTCATTATTAATAAAATTACTATAAATAATCATTAATTTATTATCCTAATTATTAATTAATTTATAAGTCTGCACATTTATTATAGAACTGATAAAATTATTTTCATTTTCTGATTTAGCAATTTATAAGACTTTTAATTCACTAATATATTAGAATAATACAAATAAAAACCTAAATATTTTCTACTAGAGTCATGAAACAACTCTACTCCTTTACTCCAAGAACACTTTTTAATCACATCATATAAGTGGCATCAATCTCATAGGTTTTACAGATACTATCAACTATATCTTTTCCTTTATAAGATAAATATCATTAAAAATAAAATGATAAAATTAACCAGTTGAAATGGAATCATTTATACCAAAAATTTAAGAAAATAAATTCAAACCATAAAAACATATTTTTTTTTTAAAAAATTATAGAAAAAATACTCTAAAATGCCTTATATTCAAAATAAAGTTACTAAAAATTTCAAAAATATAACACATTAGAATAAGAACAATACCTATAAAGTGGATTAACAATGATCAAATATAAAAATGGGGGTTAATAAACCATAATATTTTCTAGTGGCATGTCATACCATGCATTTTTCATTGATTAGATAATAATCCTTGGTTCGGTAACATCTAGACAAAAAAATATTTAACAATGAAAATGATAATAGCTAGTGTTCACTAAGGTAATGTAGGTAAATATTCTTTATGGTATTGGTCATAAAAAAATAATAATTTTAGTAATAAAAAATGAAAATAATATATGGCATAAATATTAATTATAAAACAAAGTTAAAATTAATTCTTATCTATAAATAAGTTTCTTATATTTGATATTTTATTTTTGTAAAAGACCCATTCAAAATAAATTGTTCATCGTTATGGATTTTTTTTCATTTTAATTCTTCACCGTATAAAAAAATTATAGTAGTTTTATATTGAAATAGATATATTGATTAAATATAGTAAATTCTATATGTATTCCACAGAATAGATTCAATCCCATAAAAACTTCTATGTACAACTCCTACTTTTTAAATTTTTGAACTATTGGAGGGTATGACACTTTTGTTCCTCCAACGCCTCTGGTGGATTAACCCTGATTTTTTTTTTCAATTTGTCTAGACCATATGATGCCTTCGAAAATAACACACATAATAAAAACATAGTACCTATAAACATAATTTTGTAAGAACTAAGAATAAATATTAAATGTAACATAATATCAATATTTTTAAGAAACGACACACAAAAATATATTCAAATAACAAGAATTGTTGAATAAAATATGAAAAATAAGATTTTATATCCAATAAAACAATGGATTAGACAATAAATTTATTTAAGGCTAGAGAAATCTGAATTTGTGTTTATAGTGAAATAATTGTGATTACAGATTGAGAATGATTAATAAATAACTTGTTTTTTATTATGAAAAGCCACTTTGGAAAAAATAGGCCTTGTTGGGGAATATTTATAGTGTTGAATGAAATAGTATTTATAGAGACACTAATTTGGATGATAACACCCTGATGTGAAGTGAGGGGTAACCCAAAATTGGGAGGGGCATGGGTTGGTCAATCATAAGGGGAAGAACGAGGAAATATGTTTTTCAAATAAACGGAGTTAGTAAATCATGAAAATAGGGGAAGTATTGGGGAGTGGATTTTTGGAGGATGTAGGTTGATAATTTTATTGGAATGAATAGGTAATTAAGAATAAGAAACATTGGGGAACTTTATCACAATAGTTTTAATAAAACATGAATTTAAATAGCCAATTTCTATAGTTTTGCTAAACCATGGAAATAAATGTATAACAATAAAGAATATTATAATTTTATGAGAAATATTATCCGACATATGATAATTATTTGATAGTTGTAATATTTATATTGAAGATATGGATACATTACCTTCATGGTGGAATATTTAAAATATATACGGATTAGAAAAGTTTAAAGTACAAATTCTCATAGAAATAGCTCAACATGTGATAAAGGTGACGAAACAATGTACTCAAGGAATATGATTTATCAATACACTATGACTATGGGAAGTAAAATATGGTTTTTGATACATTTAGTAGGAAATATCATGGAGTATTGACTACAATGAAGATAGAAATAGATCCTATATTGATATATTTAGTAAATATGGTTATGAGAATCATTAAGGAAGGGGGAACATCATATATATTCAAAATGATTTTTTATAAGGACCCAACCTTAAAAATTACATAATCATGATATAATTAAATAATTAACATTTAGGATCTTTTTAGGTTTATATTTTTAGATAATTAGGCCATAACTATTACATTAAATCTCAAATATTACAAAGAAAACACTTCTCCTATACCTAATTTTTTTCACAAAAACAAATATCTATAAATAAAAAAAGAATTATTTTTTTGATATAAATCTTCTTGAATTATTCATTTCTCTTACCCTTACTTATGCCCTATGAAACTCATTTTAAAATCTTGGGATGCGCACAAAAAGCTCAGTAAGGGATATAAAATAAGGAAAGAAAATCTTAGTCCATGAATACATATAAATCAAAGAAATCATAATTTTCAATCATAAAACATAAGATATTTAACATACCTCATGAAATAATACTATTTATGAATAAAACATAGAAATTATAAATCATAAAGGTAACTTGTGACTTCCATAACATTCTTACATTGTGTCTTTCATAATTACGCAGGGAGTTACATTTTGAATACCCATAAAAGTATATCTCCTAAATCTCTTAGGAGAAACATTAACGTTAAACTTTGTCACATTACCCAATTCATTAGAGAGATATCACAGAATCACACACACTTGGTTTATCAATGAACCACCCATATACATAAGAAATTCCCAAGAACAATAACAGAATCATAACACATAAAAAAAGCATAAAGTAAAGATAACATTTCCACATTTCAATCAAAATATATCATTTAAAGTTATTGACATAATAAAGGATTTATCAAAATAATTTTATATAAAAAAATACATAAAAATGATATATGGTGTTTATTTTCCTTTTAAAAATATTTCTTCTTGTTAAGGAATCCAAATATCAAATAATTCTTGCGGTGGCAGAAAGGTCATTGTCGGCACATACGTTAAAATGAAACATTCTTTATTGTCGTGTAGTAAACCAATTTATAGAAAAAGGTTCCCTTTGAAAACCATTGAATTGAATGAAAATAAAAATGGTATAATTATACACTATATCAATTAAGGTGGTGTATAACATCAAAATATGCCTCAATGAAAAGAGATTGAGACAAAGTCCCTTACTTTGAGTCCGACTTGTCTTGTTCGTTCTTTATATTCATGAATAAAAAAACATAGCTTAATTTATAGTTGATTCAGAACATTTTTCAATTTTATTATTCATTTTATATTACTTATAATAATGTTATAAAAATTACAAATTTATTTATGTTCATATCTGTCGTTTTGTCGATATTCGGTACTTGAGTTGAAAATGAACTCTTTTTGATGCAAATTGTCCATGTGGTCAAAAGTCCATCATCACTGAAATATTATTCATGATTTAAGTATCATATATATCCATTATATATGTATTTATATCCATTATATATATATATATATATTTAGAATAGTCCATAACATTTGGAGATAAGAAATGAAATGCACAGTTCATGGAGACGGTAAGCCGTACGTACGCATGAACACTACTTTCATTTCTTTTCCATATTTAAAGGAATGAAAACTAAATGATACATAGGTATATTATAATTACAGTATAATATCATATTTTATATAAATTACATAAGTTCTTAAAAACCTTCCTTTATATGTTCCATTTATGGAATGAAGGAGTCATATCACTTTAGGGGGCGATAGTCCACACTTCCTCAAATGAAATTGTCGTATTTACACATTATGGAAAGCATAAAGGTATACTGTAAACAAAATATACAGAAACATAGAGACAGTATAAATAAATTATATATCATATATAAATATAGTTCTATCATAATTTTCACCATGATAGGTTTTAGGGGAAAATCAAACAATCATTATTTCGTGATGCGGTAGTTCGCCGTACACAGAAATAGTATGTTCGTATCCATTAAATGGAGGTGTGTGTATGTGTAGTTAGAATAATTCTCACAAAAACATCCTATTATATTTATGATATTGGTTTTTTATATAATAAAATAATAATAAGAGCATATGGAGTAAAAAATAAAAATAAAAGAAAAGAACTTGAGAGAAGACGTTATCTCTAAATCAGGAATCTTCTTTTGATTTGAGCCAAAAGGATTTATTGAATTTCCTTATGCACAATTTAAGAATTATAGGAGGATTGGAGGGATGTTGGGAGCTCATTTGAGAGTAATTTGTATGAGCCAAGGGGCTTGAGAGGTGTGAGTAAGTGGGTAGAGTTGGTGGCCTTTTATAAGAGGGAGGTGGGACAATTTAGGAAAGTCTATAAATATTAATTTATTATAAATATAATTTCTATTAAAAAAGGCCGAAAACTAATTTAATTAGAATATAATATGATTTTGGTTTGAATACACATAATACAATATTTTTTTATACAAGTTTTTAATATTTTTTTATCCCTATCATTTTGGTTTAACCCTTATTTTACCTTTTTTAAACCTTATCGTTATATCATGTTATTTACACATTGTGTGTTAATATAATTACCATATCATGGAAAAGGTTAAAAAAAAGTCATTTAAGACATATATGGACTTTTATTAACCATTTTTCCAAATATAATATTTTTAGGAATTTAATATAATTTAATAAACTATTTTATATTTTAAGTTATGAATTATGTCAATTTGGGACACTATTTATACTTGAATTTTTAAAAAATTTATAAAAACCGGATTCCTTTGAAAAAAAGGCATTGAATAAAATATAATATGTCAATATAATCCATAAAATTCATGTATGAAATAAAAATAACCAAATTAAATTTATTTGAACATTTATAATATCGTTTATTTGAATCCTTTATTGATGAAGCAATCACCACATCATCATTGTGTCCTAATTAAATTTATGTATTTAATGTATAAAATCTATAAATAAAATATCATGTAGTGGGACATTTTTTTATATTTATAATTAATATTTATAGTCAAATATATCAATTATATAACCCCATATAAATTTTTTTTTAGTAAAAGATACATGTTTATGTTATATTTTTCTTTACATTGAATTAATTCTTATAAAATGTCATTTTCACACCCAAGTGGCTCCATGGGGTCCCAAAATAGATCCAAGGAGTCATAGTGTTGGAAATATCTCATCCAATAGGATTATGACACATTTTAGGGTAGTTTATTATTATTATAATATTATTTTTTACCCTTATTTACCAGATTTACCCTTTAACCATGGTAAATAAAATAATTACGGAAGTTACTATTCATAATGTATAAAATTAAAAGGTACTTATTTACAAAATTTGGAACTCATGATTCAAAATATGGAATAAATTTTTCAGAAGTCAAAACACATAATTTTCAGTAATTAATTTAAAATTAATTCCCGCTATCAAAACAAAAAGCAGGTTTTTAAGAAGTAATAACTATCAAAAGATTGACATGTGTTTAAGTCCAATTTCAATGAGAAATTACTTACAATGAACAAAATTGGATTAAATGATAAAAAAATAATCCATTTACACTTTAAAACCAATTAAAAGGACAATCTAACTATATAAATAAATTAGATGAAATTGTAGTTTTCAATTAAAATGCTGTATTTTTCACTATTCATTGAAAAATGAACCTTTTCATAAAATTACCAAAATTTTAACCAAAGTAAATTTTAATTTTCCACTTATAAATAAGAAGTTTATTTTTTCAAATATAATATATAAAAGTGAAAAAAACTATATTTAAAAAGGGTTCTACTTCAAAAGGTAGTAAAACAAACTTTTAAAAATATTAGAGTATTTCATGCTTAAAATTGGATTCATTCTTATTTTAAGCCTCTAAAATTTATTGGATAATTGAAAAGACATTTAAAAAACATGTATAATCTTATTTTAGTTATTTCTATTCATTCCTACCAATACAACAGCTAGGCGTTAACTACCATTTAAAATAATAATAATAATATATTATTTTTTTTGTATAACTTAACGTTGGGTGCAATGTAAGATTTGAAATAAACCTGTTGTTGTATTTTTAGTATGATATCGAACAAAGCATCCCCTTTAATGTAAAAAATAATATCTCATTCATAAATATTAATAGAAATGAAAAATTATTATTTTATAAATACTTGGGATCCAACATCATTCCCCACTTTTGGGATTTGTGTCTTCGCAATTCTATTCACTTATCAAATTAGTTGGGGTATTTATCCCTCATAGCATTTTAAAATTACCATGTTGCCTTTTCAACCATATTATTTTTCCACAAAACCTTTACATGATGAATTGCCTTTTTTCACAACACTTTCTCTCTGTGATCAAGATTCTAGATTGGTTGTTCCTTATAAGAAAGACTCTCTTCCAACTAGACTACCTCTAGAATAAAAACATGGTATAGATCCGACATATACTTTCTCAACATTGAAACATGAAAAAAATTATTTATGTAGGATAAACGTGGTGGTAAATCCTCTTTGTAGGAAACTGATCCCACTTTCTACAGGACTTCATAGGGTCTAATGAAACTAGTACTAAGGTTTAATTTTTTTTACCAAAATGCATCACACTATTTCATAGAGAAACTTTGAGAAAGACATAATCACCTACCTCAAGAGAATGATCCTTCCTCTGGTTATCCATATAATTTTTTTGCCTGCTCTGAGCTTTTCTCATGTGATTCTGAATCAACTAAACCTTTTTTGTCATCTCTTCTACCAATTATGGTCCCATAAACTTCACATACTTTATCCAAAAAATATATATTTTGGAACCTCTTTACATATAATTCCGAAAATGGTTCCATTTGTATATTGGAATGAAAACTATTATTATAAGAAAACTCATCCAAATAAAGATGTTGGTCTCAACTTCCCTGGTAATCCATTGAACAAGCACACATCATATATTCCAAATTTGTAATTATTATTTCTGACTACCTATCTTATTATGGATGAAAAGCTTTAATAAAATTTCCTTCAGTACCCAATGACTTCTAATGGAATTTCCAAAAGTTATAAGTAAACCTAGGAGCATGATTTGACACAATGGATAGGGGAAATCCATGTAACTTGACTATCTCTTTAATATACAACCGATAAAGTTGATCTAGAGACAGATTATATTAAATAGGAAGAAAATGATAGGATTTAGTCAATTGATCAATAATAACCCATATTTCATTGTAACCTAAATAAGTATTTGGTAATCCCACAACGAAATCCATGGACACATTTTCCCATTTCCACTCTGGAACTGGAAATGGCTGAAGCATCCCTTTTGGTAAATACCACTCTAATTTAACCTATTGACAAATATAACATTTCAGGGTAAAGTCACCAATATCTCCTCTCATTCCACCCCACCATTAATACTCCTGAAAATAATAAACCTTTATAAAAATAAATACTACTCATAATCTTCAAAATTTAACAAAAAACACCCCAAAGTTCAATAAATACCCTTCAAATAATAATAATTATAATTGTCCACAAAATTTTTCAAGGTAATCCAAACTATGATTGAAGCCCAAAATTTAATAGGATTTGATCACATAGTCTTCCACAATAAATCTTAACATTTATCTCTGGATAAAATCGACTACTCTTAAAGTCTCATACTGAAAAATAATTAACCTAATCAAATATTCTCTAAGATAGGTTAATAATTTTACATAAATAATCCAAATCCCCATATGTTCACAATAAAAGCATAGATTTTTTGAAAATAAAATTCAACCATTACTCCTCAAATGAAATCCCATAGTATTCTATTTTCCTTTGGCATATAGTGTTCCCAAAAGAGCGAACGTCTTTCAAAATAACTTTTATCACTTAATCACCAATTTTTTATATACTAAGGATATATATTTGATAAAGCATAAGTTCCCAAAATTAAATTAGTGTGATCCATGAAATCATTTAAATAAAAATAATAAGACATACTAACCAAGGGCTTCACGTAGGCTAGTGGTAGGTGATAAATACCAGTCACACTTCGACTGTGGGTTCGATTTCTGACGGTTTTTCTGATGCAACAGATTGTCACATGGTCCGCGTGTTGTCATTTTTCAAAAAGTATATAATTTTTAAAACATTTCAAAAATGAGATAAAATATTCAAAAATAACCATAACATATTTTTCCCTCAATGGTTATATCATACCTCCCATTTTGCATCCCAAAAACTAATAACCCATAGTTTCCTCAAATTCAAGGAACATATAAACCCTAATTCTTGTTTATAACTATATCCAAAAAAGAAAAGATAATTCTTCTTCAATTAAAATTTTTATATAAGAGACTTAAGGGTTAAAAATACTAAAAGTCTTCCAAAGTAATCCAATCATTAAAAAATTTAAACATATCATCATCCATTGATCCAACATAACTCTTCTATTCCTAAAACGTAGACATATTAATCATTGAACATTCTTCATGATCCTTTATCCATGATTTTCTCTATTATTATTCTATACTTATTTCCTACAATAAAAATCATGCATAATGTCCTAAGATTTAAATAATGTCAAAACATGAGCTAATAAATAATACATACCTTTCATTGGTCATTTTTAGTTTCCTTAGCTTCAATTGGAATGGAAATAGTTATTGGAAATCATATATTTGTACTTTCCTACGGATCCCATTCCCGAAACTTCTTATTAGAACATCTATTTTCATAATGACCATGCAAACCACATTTAAAACATTCAGTTGATCACTTAGAAATAACTTCTTTCCCTTTCCTAAAGTCAACTGAATGCTTCCATTTTCCATTTAAGGTTCTTTCTGTATGACCTTTATTACTAAATCTAAAACATATTTCCAACCATTTGAAGTATTTTCTTAGGTGTTTCTTTCCACATCCTTGACACATAGGTTTTTGAATTTATTAACCTTTATTATTGTTATATGAGATTCCATACAGATTCATTTCTTACATATATGATGGCTCAAAAAAACCACTAAGGTTCGAGTGGTAAATCATGACTCTATAAAGTTGGTTAATAATAACCACAAGAGTTCTCATTGCATCACCAAATTCATTCAGTTTCTTTTTCAGAAAACCACCACAGTTTCCTTCACATCCATTATTACTTTGGTGCTTTCTATATCCATCCATTTACTCTAAAACCAAAAAGGTTAGGGTGAGTATATCAGTAAAATCCTCATATACTGTCTTATGAGGAGGGTAAACACTAAGATATACTCATTCATGTTATCTTAAACTCATTCAATTTATCGAAAATAACTATGACTCTTTATAATATGCTAACCATTATGATTATGTCACTTATGCTTAATTAACACCCTAACCTTTAAAGTTATCTAAAATGACCTCCAATACCAACTATAAGGCCCAAACCTTAAACATGACACAATCTTGAGTTAAGTCAAGAATAAAAATTGTGACACCCCGTCCCTACCTCATTGGCTTGAGGAGTCAGTGTGGGTTACTTGGCCTTAAGAGACGTTCCCAAGGGGCCAAAGGCTGGAAAAAAAATGCCAAGGGCTTCAAGGAATAGTGGGGAACGATTTGACATTAAGACAAAACCAACCAAGCCAACAACTAAAGATGAATGCATGTTAAAACCCAACCATGTGATACTACACATTTCCATCACAAAACCCAAAACCATCCAACTAAACATGTCCACAAAACATCCGAGTACAAAGTGGAAACTAAACAATAAACACCACGAGCAATGACACCACTATAGCTTCACACCAAGCTCTGAGCTCCAAGCTCCACCAAGACATCAAAATGCACCACTAAAGGAAGGTCATGTCTTACCTTTTCCCACATCATAGTACACAACATCTGCAAAGACACCAATGTGCCAAAGCTGGGGGTGAGTACAACAACTCAGTTGGTTTTCCCCAAATGACTTCCCTGCACACGCCGCTAGGATAGAAATTTTAGAAACATTTATATGAAGACCAATTTATATAAAACATTTTCTCAAAAGAAGTTTATAACTAAATATAAAGGTGTTTCCCAAAACCATTCAAAACCAAAGACATTCTAAGAGAAATTTAAACCAATTTTCCAGAAAGTTATTTTTTTCCAAAAAAATATCCCAACAAGCTTTAGAATCATTTCACAAGATCCCTTTTTGGCATACACAACCATTCCACAAACCCATGCATCCAACCATGCATGATACCTAGAAGAAGGAGAAACCCCTAACCCTTATCCATCCCAACAATGATGGGGGAGACTTCTTACCCTTATCCAACCCAAATGCACATGAATGTTTGACAGGGGAGAGCCCAAACCCTTATCCATCCCAACACTGATGGGGGAGACTCCAAACCCTTATCTGTCCTGAATGAAACTTGAATGTTTGACGTGGGAGAGCCTTAAAACTTATCCATCCCAAAACTGATGGGGGAGACTCCTAACTTAAATCCGTCCTGAATTCCATATGAACATATGCAACAATATTCCATTACAGCTTTGGCACTAAGCACAAGGTCATATTTCAACCAAGCCTCATATATGCAATACAAACACACACCACATATTCCCATCAATCATGCCAAAACACCCTTTCAATAAAAACACATTTTTATTGAAAACCATTTCCATCTAAATCATTTCAATATCAATCAATTTCAATAAAAATCCCTTTTTATTAAAAACCAATTCTATCAAAACCATTTCAACCTCAAAACATTTAAATAAAACACCCTTTTTATTGAAACCCATTTTTCATCAAACCACTTCCAATTTTAGAAAATCAATAATTTTAAATCAAAATTTTTAAATTCAAGAAGCCACATCACTTTTCAAAACAATTCACCAAGATTTCACAATCTCATAAAAACCATAAATCATCACTAAAGAATATTTATTATATGCTTTTAACAATTAAATCCATTCAAATAAACCAATTTGAATCTAATCCAATCAATTCTAACAAGAGGAGTCGAGAGTGAAGATACCTACCTTTAGGGTTTCTGAGAAACCGACCCACAAGCAACCACACCTCAAATCCGACGAACACACCACCGAAACCCCTTTATATCCCCTTCCCTAACATCCACAGGCCTTAAAATTAACATCCAAGACTACTATAACCCTAGATCTACACAAAACAGGAGTATATATAGAAAAATGAGAGATAAGGAGATATAGATATAGAGAAAACCACAAACAACCACCAGAGAAGACTTACCCGAGAAGAACCGCCATCAAAACACCACGAAACCCCTTTGAATCACTTCCAAAATGAGAGGGAGATCCCCTCCAACCTTTGAGAACTGAGAATCCTAAGTGAGGCTCGAGTGGGAGAGGATTTGGAGAGGAATGAGGCAAGCCCGGGTGAACCCGGGTTTTAAAACCCCATTTTTAAGTGGCCGCAAGGTTAGCCTGCAAAGTTTGGAAAACCGTGCACTAACCGTGTGTAGGATACTACCTTGAGAGAGAGGGTATGCATGGTTGCCTCATAGGGTTTGACAAACCATGCGCAGGCCGTGCAAAGCCTTCTGTCTCCCCCTGCACGGTTTCCTGGAGAATCCGCACGGTTTCCACTACCTGTTCTTAAACTGTTCTTCCTAAGAAATGCCTGCAGACTCATTCAAAACCATTCCAAAATCTCCCCACCTCTTCCCAACACATCCCATGCACTTTAAGAACATAAAAAAGCATAAACAATAGCCACATACCACAAACCGGGGGTACTACATTCTCCCCACCATTGGTATTTCCGTCCTCAGAAAGTAGTAGACCCAAAATTTTCCGTAAGATCTTGGGCCTTTGCTCAACCATCTCTTTCTCATGCTCCCATGTCTCCTCTTGAATCTGACCATGTTTCCACAAAACATAAACTAAACTGATTCTTTTACCATGCAATACTTTCTCTTACCTATACATAACCCGCACTAGCACATGCAGCAATGAAGCATCCAGTTCTAGCTCAACATGATCCCATCGAATCACATGGTCATGATCCGGCCGATACTTTTTCAACTAGGACACATGAAACTCATTGTGAACTGCACTGAATCTAGGTGGCAATGCCAAACGATATTCTACCTCACCAACCCGCTCAAGAATCTCAAAAGGTCCAATATACCTTGGAGATAACTTTCCCTACTTCCCAAACCAACGATGTCCCAACCTATGAGAGATCCTCAAGAAAACATGATCACTCACCTCGAATGACAATGACCATCATAATGATCTGCATACGATTTCTGACGACTCTGAGCCATCTCCATTCTCTTCCTGATTAACTTGATCTTCTCCGTAGTCTCCTAGACAAGGATCGGTCTAACCATCAAGGACTCACCTGTTTCCACCCAACATAGTGGAGAACAACACAGCCTCCCATAAAAAGCTTTAAATGGAGGCATATGTATGGATTCCTGATAACTGTTATTGTACAAAAAATCAACCAACAACAAGTGATCCTACCATGAGCCACCAAAATCCACGACACAAGCCTGCAATATATCGTCCAGAGTTTGTATTGTCCTCTCGGATTGACCATCCGTCTGAGGGTGATACGCCGTGATCATAGTCAACTGTGTCTCTAGGGATTGCTACAAGGATTTCGAAAAACGAGATAAAAACCTCGGATCTCTATCTGATACATTCGAAACTGGAACACCATGCCTCTTTACTACCTCCCAAATATAGATTTTGGACAGATCTCCACCATATGAGATTCACGAATAGGAATGAAATGGGACGACTTAATTAGATGATCCACAATCACCAAAATGACATCGTGTTTTCTGACCGTTCTTGGGAGACTTGTAAAAAAATCCATCGCTATTTGTTCCCACTTCCAAACAGGGATTGGTAAAGATTGCATCATTACTGCTGGCCTCTGATTCTCTGCCTTGACCTGCTGACAAGTCAAGCATCTTGAAACAAACTCAGCCACACTTATTTTCATACCAGCCCACCAGAACTGTGCTTTCAATGATTTATACATTTTCTGAATTCTAGGGTGAACAACCCACCTAGACTAATGATACACCCTGAGAAGATCCTTCTGACAAGAAACTGGTACAACCATATGATTCTGAAAGAACAAAACTGAATCTCCATTCAGTTGCCAACCCTCAATGGTCTCCCCTCCATTGAGTATCGACCTCATGGTCACACACTCAGAATCAGACACCGCCACAAATGAATCCAGATATCTCTAAAATATCCGATTCATCAATGCCAAGAACACTTCTGGCGCATTCTTTAGACCAAAGGGCATAACCACATATTCATAATGGCCATATCTACTTCTGAAATCTGTTTTAGAAATATCGTCCTTCCTCACTTGAAATTGATGATATCCCGACCTCAGGTTGATCTTGGAGAACCACTGGGCTCCCCTCAACAGGTCAAACAAATAATCAATTCTTGGAAGTGGATATCTATACTTTATCGTAAATTGGTTAAGTACATGATAATCAACATAGGGCCTCAAAGTTCCATCCTCCTTTTTCACAAACAACACCGGTGCTACCCACGGATACGTGCTAGGATGGATAAACCCTTTCTTTTCTAAATATTCCAACTAGAATTTCAATTCCCACAATTTAGTAGGTTTTATCCGGTAAGATGGAAGGGGGATAGGACTGGTCCCTGGAAGGAGATCAGTCGTAAACTCCACTTCTCTTATGAGAGGTAACAAAGATAATTATTCAGGAAAAACATCCATGAACTGATCCACCACTGCTGGAAGAACACTCTGTTCAACACCCTCTACCTATTCCAATGACAACACCGCTAACTTATACGGTGACATGCCCACTGCTGGTGCCAACAAACCCGTTGCACCCTGCCTTTCATGCCTATCTCCTCTAAAGAGATGTCTAATGCCATCGTGTGTCGTAAAAGCCACTGTCCGTGCATTACAGTCTATGTGGGCCTTAAACACCATCATCCAATCCATTCCCAGGATTACATCATACCCATCCATCTCAAGCACTGAGAAATTCCAGGTTATCATCAAGGTAGAATTTAAAAGAATAGTACCTCACACCGCAGATGGTCCCGACTGATCATCCACCACAACCTGCTCGACTCTGAACAACACTTTTGTTGCCACACTCTTCTCTTTATTGCTTTGCTGAGGCATTGTGGTATTCCGAGAATCACCATGACCCACTTTACTCTACTGACGAGGGGTGTGATACTGTCCCCATCCCATCAAATCATATGATGTCTGCGATCCATGAGGAGTGTCATGCGCACCTGACCTTGGAGTATTCCAACAATAAAGCTGTAGATGCCCCATCTGCTTACAATTATGACATGCTCGATGTTGTGCCGTACAATCCCTCTTGATGTGGCTCGTAGAAACCACATTGAAAACATCCCGGCTTGCTCTGGGGCTTCAGAGGAAGATTTACAGATCCTGCCATTAGATTATATGCCATATTCCTGCCCAGGGAATAAGTGTATCTCCTTCGCTTGAACCCAGCGTTAGAGTTCCCACTATTCACCATGGGTACCACCATGCTTTCTCTGCCCGGAGCTCCCAACAAATCCCAGTCATCCACCGAGGATCTATTCACCATCTCTGTGTAATCACCGATACACAACACTACTATTTTTGAACGGATCTATTTCCTTAACCCCACTTCAAAGATCCTTGCCTTCAACTACGTTCTACCCGCCACCTCGGGTGAAAACCGCACTAAGCTCATAAAATTATCTTCATATTCCGTCACAAACATATTCTCTTGCTTCAGACAGAAGAAATCAGTTGTGCACTGAATTCTAAACGTATGTGGGTAGAATTGTTTATTAAACAATTCCTCAAAGCCTTCTCCCGTAATACCCCCGTCCGTCCCCACTTGGAATACCAACTCTCACCACTGAAGAGCATGATCCTCTAGCTTATATGTTTCTTGCCTTACTTTCAGCTCTACCGGCATCCCCAAGAATTTGAAAATTCTGTTCATTCTGGACAGCCACGCCTTTGACCTTTTCGGGTCCGAATCACCCCTAAAGATGGGTGGATTTTTGCTTCTGAAACTGAACCGCATGATCCACATGCCTTGGTTCATCCAATTTATTTCCACCTTCCACAACATGGAAATCTTGCACTATACTTTTCACTAAGTGCTGGTTCACCTGGGGATCAGGTGCAAACACATTCTCATCTGCCACTTCCGATTGGTCTCTATGACGCCTACCCGGTGCCATTTCTATAAACAGAAAACAAACAACTATGAGTCTCACTTCTGTAGACATCAAGAATTTCCCATTTATCATCACATTACACAATAATTTCACAACGAGGATTTCCACCTTTCC
This sequence comes from Viscum album, assembly GCA_963277665.1. NCBI lineage: Eukaryota > Viridiplantae > Streptophyta > Magnoliopsida > Santalales > Viscaceae > Viscum > Viscum album. The sequence goes on from OY728136.1 coordinate 1,481,681,982, forward strand.
ACATTTTCCAGGTTTAACCATTTTTAAAAATCATATAATTTTCAAAATACCAAATTTATTCACATTACAGTTTCATACATTTGGAAAACCATTTCTCGATTCAGACCATAATTCATTACGCCTAATGAAATATGCAACCTAGAGGGAAGTCATTTATACCCTATATTCCATGCACGTGTCATTGGCTACACCCACGACAATGAGAACCCAATCCATACATGTGTCTCCAAAACACTTATGTACCCAACTCCCTGGTAACTTGAAGTTCAGCTTAAAAGGGTTAGCTACATCCTTTTATGCTATAAATTCCAAGTTCTGACATTACTACGCCTTGCTACCATCCCAACTCAAGGAATATACCACAATGACTGTCAACTCCAAAACAAATGATCAACACCAATGATCGAACAACTGCTCTCACTTGAAAGCTAAGGATCAAAAAAACTGATACCACTTGTAACACCCTGCCCCTACCTCATTGGCTTGAGGAGGTGGTGAGGATTACTTGGCCTTAAGCGACGTTCCCAAGGATCCAAAGGTTGGAAATAAATGCCGAGGGCTTGAAGGAACAATGGGGAACAATTTGACCATAAGACAAAACCAACCAAACCAACAACTAAATATGCATCCACTTTCAAACCCAACCATCTAATACTACACATTTCAATCACAAACCCCAAAACCATCCAACTAAACATTTCCACAAAACATCAGAGCACAAAGCGGAAACTAAAAAACAAACACCATGAGCCATGAAACCACTACATCTTCACACCAAGCTCTGAGCTCCAAGCTCCACCAAGACATCACAGTGCACCACTAAAGGAAGGCGATGTATTACCTTTTCCCACGTCATGGAACACAACATCTGCAAAGACACCAAAGTGCCAAAGCAGGGGCTGAGTACAACTACTCAGTAGGTTTTCCCTAAATGAATTCCCTACACACGCCGCTAGGATAGAAAGGTTAGCAACATTTATATGAAGAACATTTTATATAAAACATTTTCTCAAAAGTAGTTTTAACTAAATATAAATGAGTTTCCCAAAACCATTCATAACCAAAGGAATTCCAAGAGCAATTTAAACCAATTTTCCAACAAGTTATTTTTTCCAGAAAAATAACCCAACAAGCTTTAGAACCATTTCACAAGATCCCTTTTTGGCATACACAACCATTCCACAAACCCATGCATTCAACCATGCATGCTACCTAGAAGAAGGGGGAAGGCCTAACCCTTATCCATCCCAACAGTGATGGGGGAGACTTCTTACACTTATCCAACCCAAATGCACAAGAATTTTTGATGGGGGAGAGCCCTAACCATTATCCATCCCAAAATTGATGGGGGAGACTCCTAACCATTATCTGTCCAGAATGCAACATGAATGTTCGACGAGGGAGATCCCTAACCCTTATCCATCCCAACACGGATGGGGGAGACTCCTAACCCGGATCCGTCCCGAATTCCATATGAACATACGCAACATTATGACATTACACCTTTGAAACCAAGCACAAGGTTATATTTCAACCAAGCCTCGTATATGCAACACAAACACACACCACATATTCCCATCAATCATTCCAAAACACCCTTTAAAAATACAACTTTTCATTGAAAACCATTTCCATCAAAATCATTTCAATCTCAAACCATTTCAATAAAACTCCATTTTTATTGAAAACCAATTCCATCAAAACCATTTAAATATCAAAAAATTTCAATAAAACAACCTTTTTATTGAAACCCATTTTTCATCAAACCACTTCCAATTTCAGCAAATCAATAATTTAAAATCAATATTTTTATTTCAAGAAGCCAAATCACTTTGCAAAACAATTCACCAAGATTTCAAAATCTCATCAAAACCATGAATCATCACTAAAGAGGATTTACTATATGATTTTCACAATAAAATCCATTCAAATAAACCAATTTGAATCTAATCCAATCAATTCTAACAAGATGAGTCGAGAGTGAATCCACCTACCTTTAGGGTTTCTGAGAAATCGACCCACAAGCAACCGCACCTCAAATCCGGTGAACGCACTACCGAAACCTCTCTAGATCCCCTTCCCTAAAATCCACAAGTCTTAAAATTAACATCCAAGACAACCACAACCCTAGATCTACACACAACGGGTGTAGATCTATAAAAACAAGAGATAGGGAGATGTAGATCTAGAGAAAACCACAAACAACCACGAGAGAATATTTACCCGAGAAGAACCACCTTCAAACCACAACGAAACCCCTTCGAATCTCTTCTAAAACGAGTGGGAGGGCCCCTAAAACCTTTGAGAACCTAGAATCCCGAGTGAGGCTCGAGTGGGAGAGGATTTGGAGAGGAATGAGGCAATCTCGAGTGAACCCTGGTTTTAAAACCCTATTTTTAGTGTCCGCACGGTTATCCTGCATGGTTTGGAAAACCGTGCGCTAGCCATGTGCACGCTACTGCATCGAGAGAAAGGGTCCACACAGTTGCCTCACACGGTTTGAAAAACCGTGCATAGGCCATGTGAAGACTACTGTCTCTCCCTACATGGTTTCCTAGAGAATCCGCACGGTTTCCACTAACCGTGCTCAAACCGTGCTTCCTAAGAAAATCCTCCAAACTCATTCAAAACCATTCCAAACTCTCCAAACCTCTTCCCAACTCATCCCATAAACTTTAAGCACATAAAAAAAGAATAAAAAAAGGCCACATACCTCAAACCGGGGGTACTACACACATTGATGATATTTTCAGGTTTAGAGTTTTAGATAATTTGGCTATAACAATTATAGTACATCTCATATATTACAAAGAAGACACTTCTACTCTATCCAATTTTTTTCACAACAATAAATAACTGTAAATAAAACAAGAATTATTTTCTTAATATAAATCTTCTTGAATTATTTCATTCTTTTACCCTTCCTTATACCCTCTGAAAATCATTTCAAAAACTTTGGATGAGCATAAAAATCTTATTAAGGTATATAAAATTAGGAAACAAAACATTAGTCCATGAATACATATAAATAAAATAATTCATAATTTTAAATCATAAAACATAAGCTCTTTAACATACCTCATGAAATCATATTTTTTATGAATAACACATAGTAATCATAAATCCTAAAGGAAACTTTTGGCATCCATAACATACATACATTTTAGCTTTCACATATACAAAATGAGTTACCTTTGGAATACCCATAACAATATATTTCCTAAATATCTTAAGAGAAACATTAATGTTTAACTCCATCATGTTACCCATTGCATTAGAGAGATATCATGGGATCAACCAACATTGGTTTATCATGGAACCACTCGTATACAAAAGAAATTCCCAAGAAAAATAACACAATCATAACACCTAAAACAAGCATAAAGAAAAGATAACATTTCCATATTGCAATCATAATATATCACTTAATGATATTGACATAATCAAGGATTTCTCAAAACCATTTTATATACCAAAATACATAAAAGGGTATTTGGTATTTATTTTCCTATTAAAAATATTATGACTTATTAAGGAATCGAAATATCAAATAATGCTTATGGTAGAAGAAAGGTCATTGTCATCCTGTACATTAAAAAGAAACATTCCTTGTTTTTATTTAGTAAAATGATTCATAGAAAACGATTCCTTTTGAAAACAATTTAATTGAATTAAAATAAATAGGGTATAATTATACACTGTATCAAATAAGGTGGTGTATAACATCAAAATATGCCTAAATGAAAGGAGATTGAGATGAAGTCCCTTATTTTGAGTCCGACTTGTCTTGTTTGTTCTTTATATTCCTGAATAATAAAATTAGATTAATTTATACTTGTTTCAGAAACTTTTTCAAGTTTATTATTCATTTAAGATTACTTATCACGATGTTATAAAAATTAAATAATTATTTAAGTTCTTATAGACCATTTTGTCGATATTCGGTACTTGAGTCAAAAATGAACTTGTTTTGATGCAAATTGTCTATGTGGTCAAAAGTACATCATCACCAGAATGTTATTCATGATTTAAATATCATATATATTCAGTATATATGTAATTAAATCCATTATATATGTGTTTATAATTGTTCATAACATTTGGATATTAGAAATGAAATGCACCATTCATGGAGATGGTAAGACGTATGTACGCATGATTGCTACTTTCATTTATTTTTCATATTGGAAGGAATGAAAACTAAATGATACATAGGTATATTATAATTCCAGTATAATATCATATTTTATATATGTTACATAAGTTAATTAACTCCATCCTTTATACATTCCATTCTTGGCATGATGGAGTCATATCACTTTGCGGGGGTGGTAGTATGCACTTCCTTAAATGAAATTATCGTATTTACACATTATGGAAAGTGTAAAATTATGCTGTAAATAAAAAATAAAAAAGAATAGAGACAATATAAATATAATATATATCATATATAAATAAAGTTTCATCATAATGACCGCCATGAGATGTGGTGGGGGAAAATTGAACAATCATCGTTTCGTGAGGCAGTAGTTTGCGTACACAGAAACAATATGTTCATATCCACTAGATGGAGGAGTGTGTAAGTATAGTTAGAATAATTCTAGTAAAAACATCCTAGTATATTTAGGATACTGGTGTTGTTATGAAATCAAATATTAAGAAGATCATATATAGTGGTGTATAAAAATAAAAGAAAGGCACTTGAGAAAAGATGTTACCTCTATATAGGGTAACTTCTTTTGATTTGAGGCAAAGGCTTTCTTGAATTTACTTATTCCCAATGTAAGGATTATAGGAGGAAGGGACAGATGTCAGGATATTATTTGATCATAATTTTGATGATCCAAGGGGCTTTAGAGGTGTGAGTAAGTGGGTATAGGTGGTGACCTTTTATAAGAGGGAGGAGGGGAACTTTAGGAAAGTCTAGAAATATTAATTTATTATAAATTAAATTTCAATTAAAAATAGTCCAAAAATAATTTTATTCGAATATAAGATGATTTTGGTTCGAATAAAAATCATTAAATAATTTTTGATACTTTTTTAATATTTTCGTATCCTTATCTTTTTGGTTTAATGCTTCTTTTACCCATTTTAATCTTACAGTGATACCATGTTATTTACATATTGTGTGTTAATTCAATTTCCATATCATGTCAAAAGACACAAAATAGATATTTATGACAAATTTGGAATTTTATTAACCATTTTGATGAATCATATATTTTTAGGTATTTAATATATTTTAATAAACTATTTTATACTTTAAGTTATGAATTATGTCAATTTTAGACACTACTCATACTTGTCTTTTTTAAGAATAAATAAAAACAAGATTACATAGAAATAAAGGAATTAAATAAAATATAATATGTCAATATCATGCATAAAATTAATTTATGACATCAAAATAACCAAATTACCTTTATTTTAACATTTATAATATAATTTATTTGAATCCTTTTTTAATGAAGCAATCACTGCATCATCATTGTGTCATAATTAAATTCATTTATTTAATGTCTAAGATTTATAAATAAAATATCATGATGTAGGAAATATTTTTAGCTTTATAATTACAATTTATATTCTAAGAGATCAATTATATAACCCCATAAAAAATTGTTTATTAAAATATATATGTTTATGTTATATTTTTCTTTAATTTAAATTTATTCTTACAAAATGTCATTTTCACACCCAAGTGGCTCCATGGGGTCCCAAAATCAAACCACAGATGCCCATGGCTAGAAATATATCATCCAATAGTATTAGGAAAAGTGTTACTGTAGTTTAATATTATAATAATATTAATTTTTACCCTTATTTACTATATTTACCCTTTATCCATGCTAAATAAAATAATTAATGAAGTTACTATTCATAATGTATAAAAATAAAAGGTACTTATTTAAACAATTTGGACCTTCTCATTCCAAATATGGAATCATTTTTTCCAAATTAAAAACACATAATTCTCGGTGATTAATTTATAATAAATTCCCATTGTCAAAACCAAAAAGAAAGTTTTTTAAGAATTGATAACTATCAAAAGATTAACATGTGTTTATGTCAAATTTCAATGAGAAATTACCTACAATGACACAAACTGGATAATTTTTTTAAAAAAATAATCCAATTACACTTTAAAACCTATTATATAACTATATAAATAAATTAGTTGAAAAAGCATTTTTTAATCAAAATGAAGTATTTTTCACTATTCATTAAAAAGTGAACTTTATCTAAAAATTACCAAAATTTTAAATAAAGTAAATTTTTATGTTACACTTCAAAAGAATAAGTTTATTTTTTAAAATATAACAGATAAAAGTTACAAAAACTAGATTTAAAAAGGGATCTCCTTCAAAATGTGGTAAAACAATGTTTTAAAAATATTAGAGTATTTCATGCTTAAAATTGGATTCATTCTTATTTTAATCCTCTAAATTTTATTGGATAAATTTAAAGACATTTAACTAACATGTAGAATAATATTTTAGTTAGTTCTATTCATTCCCTCTAATAAAAAATATAGGTGTTAACTACCATTTAAAATAATAATAATATTATATTATGTTTCAGTATAACGCAACATTGTGTGCAATGTAAGATTTCAAAGAAACCCATTGTTGCGTGTAGAGTATGTTATCGGAAAAATGATCCCCTTAAATTTAAAAAATAATATATTATTCTTAAATTTTAATAGAAATAAAAAAGTATTATTTTATAAATACTTAGGATCCTAAATTTCCAAACCATCCTTATTAGATAAAATAAAATGCTCTTTATTTGTTGATTAGAATATTTAAAATAAAATATAAGCAGTGAATGATGATAATTTGGTAGTCTTAATCTACAGATATGGTATATTGAGATTTGGAAAGAAGCTATGTGGTCAATTATTTCCTAAATGAACAAGATAATTGTTATATGGCTCTCATGGATAAAATTTTTCTATACACCCTAGTATCAAAAAAATATATTAGGATTTGAAGGAACATTTTGGTGGGATTGTAAGGCCCCAAAAATCTAAAGTAGGAACATTGTATTCGATAACGTGTATGAAATGAAATATAAATCATGTAAAGTGATATAATATTCAGTTAATTTATAATATATTTACTATTTAAAATAGATTTTATATATTTCAATGCATGAAACACCGATTTAACAATAATTATACGCAAGGGAAACCTTTCTTGATAGCTTACGTTACACGCAAGATTGAGTTTCACCAAGTAACAACGCATTGTTAAAATATTATTTTTTAATATAATGTGATATAAACAAGATGATATGTTTGAATTTCTGAATAATATTAACAAAATTTTAAAAATTTATGGGTTATATAATTATAAAATGAATTAATGTGTTACTAATTAATGAGAAATGAAAATAAAAACCAATTGGATATAAAAAGAAATACTATTATTTTTATGCTTCAAAAGGACATTTGTCTTAATAAAAATAATTAATTAAAATTAGTTAGTGATTTTAATAATATATATATTTTATATTCAATAAAATATTTTTGATATTCATCAATTTGGTTTGACAGACATTAGATAAGAACAAACTCTATTTTACACATAAAAACCTATATTTTTATAAGGACAATTTTACCGCCTTTTAATGAAGAAACCATTTTAAATATTAATTTTTACACATTAATTGATTTAATATATAATAATAATATTTATATTTAAAATAGAAACATAATAATTAAGTTAGGGTGAATTTTTGATTTTTTTTCCAAAACTTTTCATTTTTAAATGAATAATTAAAAATTCTGAATTTTATTTCAAAACTTCATTTTCATCTAATTTGTTTATAAGGTAAAATTATTATTTTAATTGGTTTTAAATTTTAATTAGATAATATTTTTATTAATTAATACAATTTATGTAATTGTAATCAATTTCTCTTTGAAATTGATTATAAAAATATAGCAAACTTTTAGAAGTTTTTACTTTAAAAACCTGCACTGTCATCCAACATGTGGGATTAAATTTAAATCAATTTCTTCGACTTATACCATTAAAATTTTGAAAAATTATTTTCGTATTTGGAACCAAAATAATTTATAATTTATAGTAAGGCCATTTTTTACCAAAAATATTAGTTAAAGTGATTAAAATTAATTATAATTAGTTAGTTAAAATTAAACTTTATAATGGACTAAACATTTATCTAAAGGGACAAAATGACCTATATACTTGTAAAAAACCAATTTAATTGCAATTATGTTTCCATTAACCTTCCATTATTTCGTTTTTTTTGTTTTTAACACTTGTTTTGGTAAAAATGTTGGTACACCTAACTTCTTTTAAAAAACACCAAGTAAGTCCTTTTCCTCTCTTTTAAATGGCCACTAAATCTCCACATTACTCACACCTATCAAACCACTTTGGTCCCACAAGGCTCTTTCCAAAATTTTTCCCAATATACATACCCTTTACCATGAAGCCTCCATTTTTGAAGGAAGTATTCCAAGGAATTATTTTGGAACAAGCCAAAATAAGTTGCCTAATTAAGAGGTAACGTCTTCTCTAAAGCTCTCTATATTCATTTCTATTATCTACCCCCAAAAATATCTTTATTCTATGATTATATAAAAAAACTAGTATCCTCAATTTACGGTGATGTTTTTTTGTAAACATTCCTAGCTTCACTTACACGCACCTCCATCTTATGGGTAATGAACATACTGTTTCTGTGTATGGAGAACTACTACCTCACAAAACGATGATTTTTCATTTTTCATTTACCACCTATCATGGTGGTCAGTATTCTGGAAAATATATTCATATATATTATATATGATATTTATAATGTCTTTATTATTCTGTAATTTTTATTTAGAACATACCTATATGCTTTCCATCATGTGTAAATATTATAATTTCCTTTGAGAAAGTGTGGACTACGATCCCCTCCAAACGATATAACTCATTCAGGACATACATGGAACATATAAAGGATGGTTTTAATAATACTACATAAAACATATAAAATGTATATGATACTATAATTATAATATACATATGTAAAATTTAGTTTTCATTCTTTTTTTACAACACAGATATGAAAGTAGCATTCATGCGTATATACAACCTAACATCTCCATGAACTATGCAACTCATTTATAATCTCCAAATATTATTATCTACTATAAATAAATAAATATATAATTTATATTATGATTAATTCATGATTTAAATTCTGGATATGATGAAATCATGATCTAATTAATTAGAACAACAAACCACAAGTGAAAAACCTACTCAACAAAACTAGGAAATTGACCCCCAAAATTGTGAAATTAATGAATGTTTGTTGTTTAAGGGGTAATGAAATATAATAAAGAATTAATATATTTTATTATAAACATTATTATGGTTATGGTACTAGTTTCTAACATATTATAAACCAATATAAAAGAGGTTAAATTCCACACAACAAAAGGAATGTTATGTTAAATAATTTTCATCTCACTTTTCACATCTGTGAGATAAATGTCATGTTCACCACTTATATATTTTGTGTGGTGTATCTACTACCTCTTTTGTTATATTATATCATTAATATTTTTTCCTTCATGTTAGTTTAAAATTTCATTTAATGTTATGCTTTCATGAGGATTATGATTTAAATTATTTCGAAGTTCTATGAGACACTTTAGAATGTTTAAATATTTTTCCCTCAATAATAAATTTAATGATCTTTAAATGGTATTTACATTAAATAAAATTATATTAACATTGATCTAAAAAACCTTTAATTTTATCTCTTTTGTTAATTCATGACCATTTTTAAGTATTAGTACCATTTTCCCACTCTTTGGTACTCAAAAATGTTTTAGAAAAAGTTTTTTAAGAGAACCCGACTTTATTTATCTCTTTAGTCAGAGAAAAAATTTTATTCTTAAAAGTATGTTTTATTTAAATGTTTCCAAAAATATTTTTAAAAATATTTGGTAAATAATTTTTGTACCTTTTTTTCTTTTACCGATGTTTCCAAAGTAATCTTTATTTCGCTTCTTGAATAAGAAGTTTTTCTAACCTTTAATGGAGCAAAATGAAATATTCTTTTTACCTCATATGACTTGTGTGGATTTACCCAAAATAATTTCTTTGAATCTTTATTTTCATGTTTAAAAGGTTAATTTTAAAAGAAAATGTTATCAAAATTGATTTTCGAATAAATGGTTTTTGAAAACAAAAGGATATTTTACTTAAAACTGTTTTAAAAGATATTTTTATAATGTTTCCAATCATCAATGAAAAAAACCATTATTTTACTCCATATGGGTTATTTTGTATTGATTAAATCTTTAATCTTACTATTTATGGATTGTGATTTATTTTTCCAAATATAGTATTCAAATTCACTTCCTTAATTCCTTTTAGTCTCCATGAAATATTTAATTTACTATTATCTTTTGACATTGAATTTTCCCTAAATATCAATATCGTTTTCATAGATATGATTATTTCATAAATGTCATAACACTTTAATATAGTGTTTAATTTCAGTGTAATTTCATTATTTTTGGAAATATTGATAAATATGTATAGTTTATTCAATTTGAATATTGATAAGGCATGTTGTTTATTCAATATTAGGATTGTTTTGGAAATGCAATACAGGGTTTGGGGAATATTTAAGGAAAGGCCTACATGTAGAAGACCAATTAATGAAATCCCCTCGATGCATCAATATTCGAAAGAGATTAAGTATTTTAACAAATTAGATGGGTTTCTACCAGATATTCTAAAATGTCTTATGAAAGGTCTTGAGGGTAATAGTTCCATGTACCTATGAAACATAGCGTCCAATAATTAAGAATTTCCTTCAAACTAGTTTTATTTATTATTCATCCATGAGATTTTTAATTTCTAAAGCTATGGATACAGTTCATTTTGAGTTAATTGATTAAATTTCATGTGTTTTAGTTTCTTACCTTTTTATATTTATTTTTCCTCATTTAGTTATTGGAATGAAAAGTGTTTCCATTTATTACCTTTTCATATTGTCTATGCAGTTCATTATCAATTTGTTGATTATATTATATTTTTGTTCCAATATTTACTATGCCATAATTATCAATCTCATTGATTCATTATTTCATTTTCTATAATTTACCCTTACTGAGAATTTGATCTCACCCTTACTGTATATTTCCCCATGAACCCAAGAAGCGTACTGTGAAAGATATTCATGTATTTTTTAATAGAATAAAGTTATTATCAATGTTATATATTTATTTAGAAGAAATTTTTGTTGTTGTAATTAGTATATTCATTTGTAGTACAACATACATTTATGTATCTAGTTTACAAAAAATACTAAACTCTTCAGTCCTTCAGGATTTGATTCATTGTAATCAGGCCAATGTATTTAGTAGAAAATGCTGGCTCTGGGATTTCTGGGGGCGGTTCACAATTGTTGGTATTAGAAAAAGTTTAGTAGAAACCTGTGAAATAAATTTAGGAAGACATATATTAGAGAATATAACCCTAAGGTATAATTTTAGGATAAGTGTATACGAACACCAATGAATTTTGTTAAGGTAGAGATTACATGGTTCTTCCTAGCTATAAATTAGTGTCTAGATATTACAAGTGGACGTGGTTCTGTAACAGATGTACCTATGAGTAAGAAATCTGAAAAGATGTTCCAATCCTAACTTAGAGTAACTTGGTACAAGAAAATGAGCCTTACTGCACGCCTAGTTTGACACTCCTGGGGGATATGCTTAAGAAAATTCATATTTTCTTTTCAAACCATTATGAAGGAGTTTTAAAATGAATAACCTAGGATAAACCTAAGGTGTTTTATATTGAAGATAAGGTGTCATGGTATAGAAATGATATGGATGATATTATAGATAAACCCTAGACCAAGGAAGGAATTATGTGGAAATAATTAGAAGAAGTATTTACCTATTGTGTTTGTATTAAAAACCTTAGTTAAAATGATATTTGGTGATCAAACTAATTTTGAGGATGGCTATCATATTTATTTTTTTAATTATATTAATTTGGTTTTAGAAAGGGATACCTGTAAAATGGGAGAAAACCAATCAAGTCCAGAAAATTCATAGGTTTTAAAACCATGACCAAATGATGATAAGAGTTTCACTCCAATCACTGACCTACACAATTTCATAGTTAATTTTACATTGTTTTTAGTTCAGCAATTTAATTAATAAATGCTAATGATGAACTATTAGTGTAAATTTTAACGATTAGAGATTAATATATTAACCATATTGGTTTCTGGAAGATAGTTAAAGACAAATTTTTAGACTTTTCACTCTTTCATAGGCCTTAAGATCCTTTAAAAATTTATTTTAGTGCTTCAAACATAAATTTTTTTATTAGTAATTAATTTCTAAGAGTAAAGGTATGAATTAGAATTTGATCTATGAACAACCAAAATTTAGGATTATTTATATGAAATTCAAACATACTATATAAGAATATTTCCTTAAATTCTTGGTCAGTAAAATAATTATAAAATAGTAGGAAAATGACTTAGAAATGAAATGCCGTCTTAATACCTTAATTCATGTTAAACCGATGGTCTTATAAATCATCAAATATTTATTGATTTGAGGCCCTAAACTTTCTATGGATAATTTAATTGTTTAAGAATGATGACCTCATTCACTCCATATAAATATTTATGCTTTACCTCTAAGTACATATTTTCAGTTTCCACTAATTTTCTTTTACTTAGAGACCTATTTATATGTTAGTCCATGTGAAGTTTGAACTTCCCATTCTCTCTTTTCTAGAATATGTTTTACGAACCCTTCTTGTGATGTGGGATATAAAACATATGAAATATAAATCTATTACCAAGATCGAGTTTAAAGTGTGAGGATTTTATTTAATTAAAGAGGAGAGAGTGTAAGGACCAAAAATATAAAGTAGGAACATTGTATTCGATAGCGTGTATAACACACAATATCAATCAATTAAGGTAATATAATATCCAGATACTATATAATATATTTAATATTTAAAATATATTTTATATATTTTAATGCATGAATCACCAAGTTAGCATGAATTACACAAAAGAGAGACCTTGCTCGATAGCCTGCATTACACGCAAAAGTGACCTTACTCGATAGCTTGTGTTACATACAAGACTAATTTCGTCAAGTAACAATATATTATTAAAATATTATTATTTAATATAATATGATATAACCTAACAGTTATATTAATGGTTATGAATAATATTTACTAAATTATTAAAATTTATGGTTTATATAAATATAAAATGAATGAATGTGTTACTAATTAAAGAGAAATGAAAATAAGAACCAATTAGATATAAAAATAAATATTATTATTTTAATGGTTCCAAAGGAGTTTTGTCTTAGTAAACATAATTAAGTAAAATTATAAAATTATTATAATGAAATATATATTTTATTTATTTAATCAATTAGTTTTTTCATTCATCCATTAGTTTTTATATACATAAGATAAGAAAAAAATTTATTTTACACATAAAAACCCATATTTTTGTAAAGGCATTTTTACCGCATTTTAAGGGAAGAACCATTTTAAATATGAATGGTGAAACTTTAGTTAAATTAATTTTTTAAAAATAAACTTCATCTTTTAATGTGAAACATACTAATTAGGTTAGGGTGAAGTTTTGAGATTTTTCTGAAAAATTTCATTTTTAATGAATTTTTAAAATTACTAAATTTTAGTTCAAAACTGTTTTTTCATCTAATTTATTTATACGTTTTACTTTTACTTTTAATTAGCTGTAAAGTTTAATTAGATCATATTTTTTTCAATTAGTACAATTTATGTCATTAGGATCAATTTTACCTTTATATTGATTTTAAAAACATAGAAAACATTCGTACGCTTTTACTTTAAAAAACCGCACTGTCATCCCTCCTACAGGATTAATTTAAAATAAATTTCTCCCACTTCTATGGTTGAAATTTTTAAAAATGGATTCCATATTTGTAATTAAAATAATTTATATTTTATAATAAGATCAAATCTTTTTACCAAAAATATCAGTGAAAGTGATTAAATTTAATTACAATTATTAAGGTAAAATTAAACTTAATAAATTAATGAACCTTTTACTTAGGGGCCCAAATTACCTAGAAAATTTTCAAACACCCATTAGATGGAAATAAGTCAGACATGAATATTAAATTATTATTTTTAGTTTTTTAAAGACTTTTTTGGTAAAAATGTAGGTACATCTAACTTCTTTTAAAAAATACTAGGTGAGTCATTTTCCTCCCTTATAAAAGGCCACCACCTCTCCCTATTCATCACAAATCTCAAAAAACTTCAGTTAGGCCTATATCTAACCAAATAGAATCCCAAAATCCCTCCCCTTGATCTATAATCCTCTATTTGGGAAGGAATCCCTCTAAGGGATCCTTTTGGTACAAACTAAAAGAAGTTACCCGATTAAGAGGTAATGTCTTCTCTCAAGCTCTCTAGTTTAATTTCCATTATACAACACATAAAATATATTTATTCCATGATTACATAATCAAACAGGTGTCCTAAATATACTTGTATATTTTTATATAAATATTTATACCTAAACTTACACACTCCTCCATTTAATTGATAATGAATATACTGTTTCTGTGTATAGTGAACTACTCCCTCACAAAATGATGATTGTTTATTTTTCCTTTAACACCTATAATGGTGGAAATTATGATGGAAAATATGTTTTTATATGTTATTTATTATATTTATAATGTATTTATTCTTCTTTAATTTTGATTTAGAACATACCTTTATGCTTTTTATCTTAAGAAAATACGATAATTTCATTTGAGGAAATGTGGACTATCGCCCCCTCAAAGAGATATGACTCGTTGATTCCATACATGTAACATATAAAGGACTATTTTAATAAAAATATGTAACATACATAACATAGATATTATAAAGAAATTATAATATATGGATTTATGATTTAGTTTTCATTATTTTAATTCAATAATGAATATATATGATAATTAAGTCATTATTTAAATTCATGACATGATGAAATAATTACCTAATTAATAGGAAAAACAAATCACAAGTCAAAAAACCAACTCTAGAAAACTAGGCAATTTACCCCCAAAATAATGAAAATAATGAAAGTTTGTTAACAAACGGGTAATGAACTATTATAAGGAATTAATATATGATATTATTAACTTGATTATGATTATATTATAAGTTATTAACATATTTTAAACCACTATAAAGTAGTATAAATACCACACAAAAAAATGAATGGTAAGGTAAGGGATTTTCATCTTACTTTTTATATCCTTGAGATAAATGTCACATTCACCACTTACATATTTTGTGTGGTGTATCTACTGACCATTTTTTATATGATTTAATTAATATTTTTTCATTCATGGTATTTTAAACTTTCATTTAATTCTATTACTTCTTGATAATTATTATTTAAAATGTTTAGAATATGTATGATACACTTTAGAATGTTTAAAGATTATTTTCGTTTATAATAAATTTAACAATCTTTTGAATTTCAGGAAATTATATGACTATTTTTCAATAAAAACTTTCATTTTCTATCATTTGGTTTTTCAAGACCATTTCCAAGTATTAGTACCATTTTCCCACTCTTTGGTACTCAAAAGGTTTTAGAAAATGTTTTTTTAAAAATAGATGACGTTATTTATCTCTTTAGTTAGAGAACCGATTTTCATCTAAAAAACATGTTTTATTTTAATATTTTTAAAATTATTTGGTAAAGGTATTTTTACCCTTTAATTATTTTACAAATGTTTTCAAAGGAATATTATTGTCTCTTTCTGAACAAGACATTTTTCTAATATTTAACCTTGTAAAAGGAATGTTCTTTTTACCTCATACAACTCGTATGGATTTAACCCCCATAATTTATTTGAAGATTAATTTTCATGTATAAAAGGTTACTTTTAAAAGAAAATTTTTTCAAAAGTTATTTTAAAATAAATAGTTTTTAAAATGTAAAAAAAAGGCTATTTTCCTCAAAAATGTTTTTAAAATACCTTTTTGTAATGTTTCCATTCATCAAAACCACAACCCTTTATTTTACTCCACATGTGTTATGTTTTATTTATAACATCATAAATCTTTCTAGGGGTGTATTATGATTGATTTGTTCAAGGATTTTATTGACATTCACTTACTTGATTCCTTTTAGTCCCATTGATATATTCAATTAACTATGATCATTTGAAATTGAATTTCCCCTAAATATGCATATAATTTTTCATAGATATTACTATTGGATAAATAGTATACCATTTTAATATGGTGTTTATATTTAAGTTAATTTAATTATTTTGTGAAATATTAATAAATATTTATAATTTATTCAATGTAAATATTTGATAAGACATATTGATTATTCGATATGAAGAATTTTTTGGACATGAAACACACGGGTTGGGGACCATTTAAAGAAAGCCCTATGGTTAGGTGCCCGTTAATAAAATCCCCTTGATGCATCAGTAGTATAATGATACAAATTAGTTACACAAATTAGATGTATTTCTACCCGATATGCTAAACTATCTTGTGAAGGGTCCTAATGATAATAGATTCCGTGTAGCTAGAAAACATGGCGTCAAATAATTAAGCATTGTGATCATATTAGTTTCAGTTATTATTTATCCTTGAGATTTTGCATTGATATATCTATGTATACATTTAATTTTCATTTAATTGATTATATGGATTATGTTTTATTTTCTTACCTTATCAAATTGATTTTTCCTTATCTAGTTATTTGAATGGTATGTGTTTCCAAATATTACCTTTCTATATTGCTTATTCACTTGCTTCTCAGTTTTTTGATTATATGGTATGTGTGTTCTACTGTTTACCATTACATAATTATTCATCTCATTGATTCATTATTTATTCCACTATAATTTACCCTTTTTGAGCATTTGATCTCACCCTTATCACGTTTCTTTCCCCATGAATCCCAGAAGAATACGATGAAATATATGCATGGATTTACTAGATGGAATAAAGTTATCCTCAAAGTTATTTATTTATTTAGAAGAAAACAATTATATTGTAATTAGTGTATTAATTTATAATAAAAGACTCATTTATATATCTGATTTACCAAGACTAGTAAACTCTTTGGTCCTTCAAGATTTGATTCATTGTAATCATGAAAATATATTTAGTAGAAGACACCGAATCCAGGATCTCTGGGGGAGGTCCAATATAGTTAGTATCGAAGGAAGTTTAATAGCCACCTTGGGAACTAAATTAAGGAAAACATATATTGGATAACATAAAACTGAGCTATAATTTGAGGAAAAGTGTAGAAGAACACCCTAGAATTTTGGTAATTTAGAGATTACGTGGTTCTTATTAGCTATAAATCCCTTTCTAGATACTACAAGTGGATGTGGTTCTAGAAATGATATACCTAGAAGTAATAACTCTGACAAGGTATAATCCTGACTCAGACAGGCATTACTGGACACTTTATTTGACACCCTCAGGGTATATGCTTAGGAAAATTCACAATTTCTTTACAAACCACTATGAAAGAGTTTTACAATGAATAACCTAGGATAAACCTAGAGTGTTTTAGATTGAAGATAATCTTTCATGGTATAGAAATATAATGAATGATATTATAGACAAACCATATACCAAGGAAGGACTTATTTAGAAATAATTGGATAAAGTATTAACATATTAAGGTTGTATTAAAAACCTTATTTGAAAAGATATTTAGTGATTAACCTTGTTTCAAGGTTGTCCATTATATTTATTTTAAAAATTATATTAATTTGGTTTTAGAAGAGGAAAACCTATAAGATGGGTGAAAAAATATCAAATCCAGAAAGGCCATGGATCTTTAACCCATTAGCAAAGTATGATAAGGGTTTCACATCAACCACTGACCTACGCAATATTCTAGTTAATTTTTCATTGTTTATAGTGAAACTATTTAATGAATAAATGTTAATGATGAACCTGTAGTATCAATTTTTAGGATTAGAGATTAATCTATTAACCATATTGGTTTTGGAAGATAGTTAAAGATAAATAGTTAGACATGTTTCTATTTTATAGGCCTTAAGATCCTTTAAATGTATATTTTAGTTCTTTAAGCATAAATTTTTTTATTGGTAATTAATTTTTGGGAGTAAAGGTATGAATTAGAATTTTTTCGAAGCACAACCAAAAGTTAGTATTGTTCATATGAAATAAAAACTTATAATTTAAGAAAATTTCCTTATATTATTGTTCTATAAATGAATTACCCAACATTAGGAAAATGACTTAAAAATAAAATTGAGTCCTAATACATTTTTTTGATGAATCGACGGTTTTCCAAATCATCAAATATTTATGGATTTGAGGCCCTTAACTTTCTATTTATAATTAACTTATTTATGATTGATGACCTCATTCATGCCCTATAAATATTTATTCTTTTCTTCCAGGTATATATTTTAACTTTAAACTAATGTTATCCTACTTAGATACCTAGTTATATATTTTTTCATGTGAACTTTTCACTTACCATTCTGTGTTTTCTAGAAGATGTTTTATGAACCCTTCTCAGGATGTGGGATTTCAAACATTGGAAATATCAATATATAACCAATTTTTTATTTATATTGTGGGGACATAATTTAATTAAGGTAGGGAGAATATAATTTCCCAAAAATATAAAGTAGGAACATTGTATTTGATATCGCGTATGATATGTGACATCAATCACAAGAGGTAATATAATATTCGGATACTTTAAAATATATTTACTATTTAAAATAGATTATATATATTTCAATGCATGAAATACCGAGTTAGAGTGAATTACACACAAGATAGACCTTCTTTAATATCGTGTGTTACACGCAAGAGTGAGCCTCCTTGATATCTCGTGTTACACATGAAAGCGATCCTCCTCGATAGCTTGGGTTACATACAAGATTGAGTTTCACCAAGTAACAAAGTATTTTTAAAATATTATCGTTTAATATAATATTGTTTAACCTCACCATTATATAAGAAATTATGAATAATATTAACTAAACTATAAACATTTATAGTTTATATAAATATAAATTAATTAATGGGTTACAAATTAATGAGAAATGAAAATAAGAATCAATTGGTTATAAAAAGAAATATTATTATTTTTATGCTTCCAAAAGAGTTTTGTCTTAATAAACATAATTAATTAACATTATTTAATTATTTTAATTAAGTATATAATTTATATATTCATTAATTTTTTTTATATTCATTCATTAGTTTTGATATACATAGGAAAAGAACAAACTCTATTTTACACATAAGAAACAACATTTTTATAATAGTATTTTACGCCATTTTGATAGAGAACCCATTTGAAAAATTAATTTTGAAAATTTAATTGACTTAATATGTCAAAATAAACTTTATCTTTAAAATAAAAATATAATAATTAGGTTCAGAATAATTTTTGACATTTTTCTAAAACATCTCATTTTTTAATGAATTGTTAAATATACTAAATTTTACTTCAAAACTAATTTTTCATATAATTTATTTATAAGGTAAAATTATACTTTTAATTTGTTTTAAATTTTAATTAGATAATCGTTTTATCAATTAATACAATTTATTTCATTGGAATCAATTTCAATTTTAAATTTATTTTAAAAACATAGCAAACTTTTAGACGCTTTTACTTTAAAAACCCGGATTGTCGTCCTCCCTGTAGAATTAAATTTAAATAAATATATTCTAATTATATGATTGGAATTTATAAAAATTAATACCATAATTGGTATCAATATAATTTGTATTGTCTAATAAGACCAAAGTTTCTTGACTAAAAATATTAGTGAATGTGATTAAAATTAATTAAAATTGTTAAGTTTAAATTATACTTAATAAGGGACTAAAACATTAACTTAGGGACCCAAATGAGTTGGAAGCTTGTCCAAAATCCATTATATGGAAATAATTAGGCTATTAAGCTTCCATTATTGAGTTTTATTTGTTTTTGAAGAATTGTTTTGAAGTAAAAATGTGGGGTTACCTTACTTATTTTATAAAATACCGAGTCCTTTTCCTCCCTTATAAAATGCCACCACCTATCCCCATTCCTCACACATATCAAAACACTTAGTTTTGAAAAATATTTTCCCAAATAGATTCAAAAATTATTCCAATCGACATTTAATCCTCCCTTTGGGATGAAATTCTTCCAAGAAAGCCTTTTGGTACAAACCAAAAGAAGTTACCTGATTAATAGGTTACAACTTCTCTCAAGATCTCTAGTATTATTTCCTTTCTATACCCTATAAAATATCTTTATTACACACTTATATAATAAAACTAGTATCCTAATTATACTAGTATTATTTTATGTAAATTTTTCTACCTATAATTACACAAACCTCCATCTAATGGGTAACAAATATACTGTTTTTGTATACGGCAAAATTTTTCCTCACGAAAGGATGATTGTTCATTTAACCTTTACCACCTATCATTGGGGCCATTATGTTGGATAATAAATTTATATATGCTATATATGATATTTATAATGTCTTTATTCTTCTTTAATTTTTATTTATAACATATATTTATGATTTCCATCTTGTGTAAATATGATAATTTCGTTTTAGAAAGTGTGGACTACCACCCCCTCAAAGCGATATGACTTGTTCATGACATACATGGAATGTATAAAGGATGATTTTAATAAAACTATGTAATATATATAACATAGCTATGATATTTTAATTATTATATACATATTTATATTTTAGTTTCCACTCTTTTAGAACAATAAAGAAATGAATGTAGCATTCATGTGTACGTACGTCCTACCGTCTCCATGAACAGTGCACTTCATTTCTAATATAAAAATATTATTTACTACTATAAATACATATATAATTAATATATATAATAATAAGGTCATATTTAAATTATATATATTATTAAATCATGATCTAATTTATATTAACAACAAATCAAAAGTAAAAAACCTACTTGAGAAAAGAAGTCAATTAACCCCCGAAATAGTGAAATTAATGAAAGTTTGTTAACAAATGGGTAATGAAATATTATAAGAAGTTAATATATGATATTATAAACATGATTATGGTTTCGATATATGTTAGAAACATATTTTATACAACTATACAATAATATAAATACCAAACAACAAATGAATGTTTAAGGTTAGGGATTTTCATCATACTTTTTACATCCATGAGATAAATGTCATGTTCCCCAATTATGTATTTTGTGTGGTGTATCTACCACCAATTTTGTTATATTATATCATTAATATTGTTTCATTCATGGTATTCTAAACTTTTCTTTAATTTTATTACTTTATGGGGATTATGATTTAAAATTTTTCAAAGTGGTATGAGACACTTTGGAATGTTTAAAGAATATTTTCCTCAATAATAACATTCACGGTCTTTCAATGGTATTTAAATTCAAGGAAATTTTATGAAAATTGTTCAATAAAAACTATAATTTTCTCCCATCTGGTTACTTATGACCATTTTCAACTATTATTACTATTTTTCCACTCTTTGGTACTCAAAAGGTTTTAGAAAATGTTTTTTTTAAGAAAACCCAATTTTATTTCACTCATAGTTAGAGAACCTATTTTATTCTAAAAACTATATTTTTTTAAAATGTTTTAAAAAATGTTTCTAAAATTATTTGGTATGAAAATTTTAACTCTTTTTTTATTTTACCTATGTTTTCAAAGTAATATTCTTTTCACTTTATGAATATGGAGTTTTTCTTAACTTTAATTGTGAAAAAGGAATGTTTTTTTTACCTTATATGACTTGTACAAATTTAACCATCACATTTATTTGATGCTTTATTTGAATTTTTAAATGGTTACTTTTAAGATAAAATATTTTCAAAAGTGATTTTAAAATAAATGTTTTTTCAAAAGGTTTTTCTAAACAAAAGATATTTTCCTAAAGAATATTTTAAAGGATATTTTTATAATGATTCTATTAATCAATGAAAAATCCTTTATTTTAGTCCAAATAGGTTATTTTTTATTGATAACATCCTTTATCTTCATATGGATGGATTATGATTGATTCATCTAAGGATATTTTTCAGATTCACTTACTTGATTCCTTCTAGTCCCCTTAAAATATTAAATTTCCTATGATCATTTGAAACTTAATTTCCCCTAAATATCCATATCAATTTTTATGGATATGATTATTTCCTAAACCATATACCATTTTTCAATCCTTGTTTCTTTTGAAAGTAATTTAATTATTTCAGGAAATATTGATAAATCTGTATACTTTATTCAATATGAATATTTGATAAGGAATATTGTTTATTCAATATAAGGAATGTATTGGACATGAAATAGAATGTTTGGGGACCATTTAAGGTAAACCGTACGAGTTGGAAACTGGTAATGAGATCCCCTCGAAGCATCAATATTCTCATGAGATGAATTAGTTGGGAAAATTAAAAGTGTTTCTACTTGATATGCTAAACCGTCCTATAAAAGGTCTTCATGGTAGTAATTCAATATACCGAGGTAACATGACATCTAATTATTCATCCATGATAATTTATATCAACACATCTATGGACACATTTAATCTTCAGTTCATTGATCAAATGGAATTTGTTTTAGTTTATTACCTTTCCATATTGTTTTTCCTTCTCTAGTTATTTCAATATAATTTGTTTCCATTTGTTATATTTCGCTATTCTTTATGAACTTCCTTCTTAGTTTGTTGATTATATGGTATGTGTGTTATACTATTTACCATGACATAATTATTAATCTCATTGATTGATTATTTCTTCCACTATACTTTACCTTTATTAAGCATATGATCTCACCATTATTACGTTTCCTTCCCCAAGAATCTGAGAAGGGTATTATGAAAGATATTCATGGATTTACTAGATGTAATAAAGTTATCATGGAATTTATTTATTTATTTAGAAGAAAAAAATATGTTGTAATTTGTGTATTATTTTTTCATACAAGGCTAATTTATGTATATAGTTTAATAATAAAACTAAACTTTTTGGTCCTTCTAGATTTGATTACTTGTAATAATGCCAATGTATTTTGTAGTCGACACCGGCAGTTGGATTTCTGGGGGTGGGTCACTATAGGGATAATATGAAATGGGAGATTTCAAACTATATATCAAGATGCTTGATTTTTCAATAGGTAATTACCATTTAACAAAATCCTAAAGGATTCATGCAAGCTTATCCTAATCCCGTGTAGAGATGGGATGATATTACTATGATAGTTTTCAATAAATTTCAAAATTATCCTAGAAAGAATGATTTTATATGGGTTACTATTGATCACCTTACCAATTATTCAAATTTTCTATCAATAAGAAAATATTAGCCTCTCATGTTCCATGTGTGACTATATATTAATGACGTTGTGATACTTTATGGTGCACATATTTCGATTGTATCTGATCATAATCATGGGTTTAAATTGAAATTATTGAAGAATGTTTAGAATGATATCAAAACCGATCATTATTTGAGAACTTCCTATCATCATAAAATAGATGGGTAGTTTGAAAGGACTATTTAGACATTTGGATATATATTTAGGTCATTATCAATTGACTTTCAAGGTACATGGGACATTTATTTTACTTTGGGGGTATGTTCATGTAATAAAATTTTTTGTTTAAGAATTAAAATTGAAACATATAAATAATTGTATAGAAATAGAATTATTACTCCAACTTGTTGGGATGAAGTTGGTTAAGGTAAGCTAGTATTGTTATATACCTTGGAAGAGACAATGGTGAAAGTGAATACTTTTTAGAATCATATTAACATAGTTCAAAATGGATAAAAAACATGTGTCGAAAACTAAATGAAAGATTTAGAATTTTAAATGGGAGATCATGTTTTCTTGAATACATATTCAAGGAAGGGTGTTATAAGGTTTTTAAATAAAGTGAAACAAATTCCTAGGTATATCATTTCTTTAGAAATTCTTGAATGAATTGGGGTTATGGATTACTATTTGTAAATACCACTTAATCTCTCAAAATTTCATGATTTGTTCCATGTCTCATTATTGAGTTATTAAATACAAAACCTAATGAATTTTCCCACCTTTGAGGAAGTAGAATTTTAGCATGATTTATCATATAGTAAAGATCCTATCCAAATTATTGAAACTAAAGAACAAGTATTCAGGAATCAAATGACTCAGGTGGTAAAGGAAATTTTAAAAAATAATATGATAGAAGAGTTGATTTGGGAACTTAAAGAAGTTATGACAAATAAAATCTCAAATAGATTTAGGAGGTTAAATTCTAGAAATATTTATAATTAAAGTTTTAAAAAAGTTAAGAATGTAACAACCGAGGTTTTATTATATTAAGTAATATTTTATTTCTAAAGAAATTATAGCATAATGAACATTGTTTTATTCAATAATGTTGTTAAAACATAAATTCAAGATTTTATAAGTGGAATTTTTAAAAATTAATTTAAGTTTTTAATTTATTATATAAAAATAATATTAGGGTGAATTTTTCATATTTTCAGAAATGGTTGATTTTTAGGCGAATAATGAAAATTAACAATTTTAAAAACACTGCCACATTTATGACATTAAAATTGTATAAAAGTATCTTGAATATTTTAGAAAAATTATAGAAAAAATATATATTTAATAATTAATACAATTCATATGAAATTTAATTTTAAGTTAATAAATATATTCTCAATATTTTGGAAAGCTAAGTAATTTTTTCGTTCAAATAAACATAGTTTTTTACTTATTCTATATTAATAAAGTATTAACAAGGTTTATTTATATTTTTGTTTGATTTGAGAGAAAAATAACTCTACTTTTATTTAAAATAATCAAATTAAGCATAATTTAATCAATATTATTCTTTTTTTAGTGTAAAATCATTTTCATGCTTAAAATAAACATTTTTCTAAAAGTGGAGTTTGTTGTGATTTACGAACATATATTAAGAGTAATTTTTACCACTCCTATAAATATAATCTTGTAAAATGGATTACATATTTTAAATCCTCATAATTAATATTTTTTAATAATGTCAACTTAATTTTTGGTCATAATTAATAGTAACCATGGTAACTATTTATTACTTCGGTCGAGGGTATGATGAGTTAAATGGATTAAAAATAAAGGGATAAAGCATCAATATAACATATAAAAATTGATTAACTCTCATTGGTTGGTTCTATTTTGACCATATAATTATAAGATTATAAAATTTGATAATTTAAAACCACACTACTTGTGAACAACATATATTATATGTTAATGATTCATGTGTTTACAAGTTTTCCACCCACCTCACTTATAAATGGGAACCACTATTTTCTTATCTCTACACTAATTGAGTGAATTATCTATTAAACTTTATACCCCAATAACTTTCCCAGATCCATACTCACTTATTATAGATCATTTTATCACTAAAACACCACTTGATGAATACTTACGGTGTAAGCTAAAGGTGGTTACGAAAAGAAGAGGTATATGTTCTTACCGAAGTTTTTCAAGTTCCTTTCTTATTAAAAGTTGTCCAAATATTAAATAACCATATTAAAATAAATAAATTAGTATGAAAAATATAATAGTATTTTTTATGTTAATGGTACATCAATTTTCTATATCATTTCCATCCTATGAAAATTTAAAACATCCAGCGTGCGTACATAAGACCTACCATCTCCACCTGACGGTGTAATTCATATTTCATTAACAATTTAATTGGATGGTTATAAAGATATAAATAATAAATATATATGATATTTATGAAATAATTGTGAATAGTAAAATACAATATATTATCTACCTTCTTACCATTCCATCTATTAGAGAAAAACAATGTTGTTCGTATGTATGCGTGGGATACCACCTACACAAAGTGGTGTGATTGTTTTTCTATTACCACCATTCATAGATGATTATAAAATTATATATAATGTAAGAAAATTATGTTCATGAAATTATTCATATTATGTACATAGTGTATCTATTTCATAACCTATTTAATGATGATCCATATACTAAAGTAATTTTGGAGAAATTGGTCGAACAAACTTAAGTGGTCAACATAAACAAGAAATATTCAATGAATGGAAGAAAAATGATTATAAAAAGAAATAAAAAAAATTAAATATAGATGAAAAATGTTCATAATAATGTATTTTATACGTTGCAATTGATTACTATTGAGTATATAACACATCTAACCAATAAAACGTCATAGGTAGGAGTTTATTCTATAATATCATTTTTATTTGGTATTGTTTGTGTTTAAATATCCATTGATGAAAATAATAATCACCTAATATTTTAAAATTTATATATTTTATTCCTCTCAGGTTATATATAAATTTTTTATTTTTTATTTTTTATTTTCTTATATTTTGTACTTTATACAATCAAGTGAATATATTTTTAAGAAAAACCGACCTTATTTTTTCTTTGTTTGATGATTTTTTTTCAGTGTCCATTTTTCTTAAAATGTTTTAAATAAAGTTATTTTCTATGAAAAAAATGATTATTTAAGCTCATTTTATACCATATCTTACTTTATTTTTAATTTTTTAAAAGGAATGTTCTTATCATTTTGTAAATGGTGAAATTTTAACTTTTTACTAATTGAGCGAAAATAATATTTGTTTTAAAATTTACCGCATATATTAACATTATTGCTATCATAAAAATTATTTTTATTGAAGATCACATTAAAAATTTCCATGTTTATTTTCAAATAAAGTCATTTCCTCAGTATTCTATAAATTTTTATTTAAAATATTTTCAAAAGAAAAAGATTTTTTTATCATGTTTTCTAATAAAGATTCAGATGTTATTTTAAAAGTATTTTCATCTATATTAGTATCCTCTGATGAATCTTATTATTTTCTAAGGATATACTCTAATGATAAAATCCACCATATATCTTTGAATGGATTATGATCATGTTGTTCTATTTGTTACCTGGGGTAAATATGGACATTTTATATGAAAATTTTTAATATGAAGGTTTATGTTGATTATGTATTGGTTTGCTGTTTATTTGTTTGATATAATTAATAAATTGGAATTAGTAAGTGATGGGAGAGGATTGTTTTATCGACTAGGTTCATTGGTTGGTCTCATGAGACAATCTAGGTTGGGTATTTGGTGTACGACTTGCCTATTTATGTATGGTTTTATATAAAAAAGAATTGACCATAAGATTATATTGTATCATATATGCATTGTATGATTATGAAACTTTTTATTGTTATATTTGTGATTATTTATGTTTTTATTTCTTCCTTGGATGCATTCCTCATTTATGATATTTTTTATATTTACTATTGGATTATTTTTTATCTATGTCATGTTATTTATGATTTATTAATTCTAAGATAGATTCTTTTTTATGTTTTCCCTTATTGAGAATCTAAGCTCACCCTATGTTATGTTTTCCTTTCCCCGAGATACCAAGAAGGATACTATGAATGGTTTTTAAGCTATAATAGTTGAAATAATATTTTTATCATTATAATTTTAAGTTGTATTTCATGTTTTAATTTGTAATGTGAGAATCATGTATGTATATTGTCTCCAAAAACTATTAAAGTATTCGATCTATCCAGATGTGATCTCTTATATCTTGTGCCAATGTAGTAAGATAACTAGTGGCTTTGGGTTACAAGAGTTGGGGAGTTACACTCCTCCAGTATGTTCTTTGTTTAACCAAATTCTCTTCACAAGACATTATGAAGTATTAATAATGTCCATGAATTAAGTTAAGTAATATGAGAGAAACCAATATAAAAAAACCTATATTTGACCAAGAAATTTTTTGGTTGGATATAAATATAAAGTAATAATTTATAAGAGAAATAAATTATGAAGTTGAATTTTTCTCTTTTGGTGTTTATCACTCACGATTATCTCATTTTTAATTTAGTAATGTCTGGATCTTGAAGGAACTAATTTAAAAATGAATTCCACTGATAATGCAAAAATTATCCCAATGAGAATCTTAACAGAATTAGAGATGGAGTGAGAAATATTGTGATTATGAAAAAAAATCACAAATTAGGATTATAAACATAAACATAGTTAAATCCCCAAAAACACAAAAGAAAAATAAAGGTTGTGTCTCCTGGAGGTTTGGGTAGAAAATATAATGAAGCAAAAAATATTAAATTTCTTATGTGTCCAGAATGGGCTAAGAAACACCATAGGGATTACTTTAAGGGAATTTCAATTAACTATATTTGGGAAAATGAAGGTCATAAAGCTCATGGGTTTAAGAAAATGTGAGAATCTACCAAAATTCATCTCTTTTATTGCAATGAAATTAGGGACTACAAAAATCAACGCACTAATCCATTAGACAGTGGGGAAAATTGTCACCTATAACTACCTACACCATAGGAGAAAGGACAATCATATGAAATAACTAATATAAAAAATAATAGTGTTTTTCATGAAATAGTTTCTATTTTCTTACGATATTTATGTTTTATAAAACTATTTGATATTGAATTATAATTAAAAACTTCTGGTGGTATGATTATTATTAAATATTTTTCAAGTTTTGTGGGAAGTTACTTCTTATTGATCTGGTTTTTTATAAAAAAAATTGATGTGGTATTAGGATTGTATTGACTCTCTTTTAAAATTTATGATATTAATTTTCACATTGGGAAATCCTACTACA
The DNA here is from genome assembly GCA_963277665.1 of Viscum album. Classification (NCBI taxonomy): domain Eukaryota; kingdom Viridiplantae; phylum Streptophyta; class Magnoliopsida; order Santalales; family Viscaceae; genus Viscum; species Viscum album. The sequence goes on from OY728136.1 coordinate 1,481,710,765, forward strand.
TTTCCTAAATAAATCCATGATCATCTATTAATTTTGACTATGAAATTCCAATGGAAATAAGGTTTACTATATAGATTTAGATACCCAATCATGAGTTTCTTAGTATCTAAAATAGTAAGTTTGATACCTCAAAAAGTATGACATGGGGTTGTGACCACACGGAGGGGGGGGGGGTCTAAATCAGTTTGAGATGACTTTTGAAAAATTATAAATTTTATCCATTTTTACTACATAACTTTTTCAGTGATTGGATTCCTCTTTCTCTATTTGTATCTTATCTTTAGTCAGTTTTAATGAAGATGTGGAATATGAAACCACCAAAGGAGAATGTAAAGACCTGGAAATTTCAAGGAATTTTTTTTAAATACTTTGGAATTTTTAAGAGTCTGTGGCTTCTGAAGACACTTGATTCCGAGGCCCGGTGTGCCCAGAATCAATTTCCGAAGTTTAGTTCGGGTACGTTCAGTGAATGACCAAGTGGGTTTTTCTATCTTTTGAACCGACGCTCAGAATTAAAATCCGAGGGCACCGATGAACTCACAATGTCAGTAATTTCTTAAGGGGACACTTACCGTAGTTGGGTTCGCAATGGAGGAGAAGATAATATTTGGGAGTTTATTTAGGAAGTAAATAAAAATTTTCAGAACATTTTTTTTATTTCTTAAGGTGGGTTTTCCCTCCCATGGGTAGTTAAGAGTGGGGCCCATAGCCACTTAAATACCCAAGTGTGGGTGTTAGAGAGGTGGGGTCCCGTATGAGCCCCACCATTTAATTTCCTCTAATCTCATTAAGAACCCCCCATTAATTGGCAAAACCCCCATTTATTTGCCAATGCGTCAAGTTAATGTGGAACCTTCCTCTTTTTTCTTTTTATTTATTTAACTGCCAATGTGTTTAATAATGGGGACCCTTCCCTCTACCTTCTTAAATTAATTTTCATCATGTTATATTTAATGTGGTGATTTAATTTGGGAGTGTTACTTTGCGTGTATAATAAAATAATAGAGGGAACCTATTATTTTTTTAAGGAGGAGAGCTTCGTTGTGCGAGGAGGAAACACTGAAGAACGTCGGCCTCCGATGTAGAACGACGGAGAATGCCTGTTCCTTGAAGATCGATGACGCGCCCCCTTTTCTATTCTCCACGACAAGAGAGGAGACACCGCTTCCTCCTCGGCGCGCTCCGACGACGCCTACGATCCTCTTCCCAGTGACGCTGTCTACCGCGACGCCGACGTCCGACATCAACTGTTGAGGTAGGGGAAAATTTCTATATTCTTTCTTATGAGAATTATACCCTCGTGCATGGTAATTAATTTGTTTGGTGATGTTTAGAACCACTAACGCGGTGGGTGCAGACAAACGAACAAGTCCGAACCCAACGCTACTTTGTTCTTGATGTGCGGAATAATTGGCGATGACGAAGCGGGACTGATATGGCAATTAGAGGCCTTATCAGGGATGTACGGGTCCCGAGGCGACCGTAGGTGTAGGCGGGAGAAAACTCGGACCACCAGAATGAATCTGGTGGCCCGCGAAAGTCACCGGCGGTGCCCTGGTGCACCGCCGGTAGGAGCCCACCGCGACTTTAGCTGCGACATCGAGGCATGGGATCCCGCGGCCGCGCGGGATCCAGGGGAGATGCAACTTCGGTCGTCGCGTCCACGGAACGCAAAGGGGGGACGACATCCCCCTGCTTGGCCCGCTGGCTGAGCCAGCGCCCCCCCAATCGGGCCGGGGTGGGTCGTGCGGACCGGGCCGGGCCGCGCCCTACCGGGCTAGACCCGGACCAGGGTCGGGTCGACCAGGTTCGGGTAGACCCAGGGGGGGTTGGGCCGGGTCGGACCGGGCCCAGACCCCCCACTTCTGTCTGGGCCTATACCCCCCGTAAGTCTTCTACACGCAGCTGCAGGTAGATGGTGGAGCCTGATGATTCAGGTGCACGATGATGCATCTCTTCTATGGATGGACTTCGAGAGCCTCTTCCGCTCAGAGTTTGTTCTAGCCACCCTCCATGCGGTGCGCATCCAAGAGTTACTACAGCTGTGGCAGGGAAACATGTCAGTAGCCCAGTACTCAGCGATATTTACTGACCTCTCACGCTACTCCACTGATATGGTACGAGACCCATTCTTCTGGGCCCAGACTTTTGAGCAGGGACTGAGGCATGAGATCAGAGCTTCAACAATTCCCCTCAGCATCCTGATACAGGTGGGGGTTTTGGAGTGTGCCCTATTAGTGGAGAGCTTTCTCTCCGAGAAGCCATCAGCAGCAAGACCCATTGCAGGATGACAGGGAGTGGAGTCTTCTGCAGCCGACAGTTGACAGACGATGCAGGGGTCCAAGTGGACCAGGCCGAAAGGTGGGCGTCCTCAGGATTTAGGTTCAGCTGTGCAGGGAACATGGCATAGAGCCATCCTTACGAGGAGAAGATAGTGCTATGCATGTGGCGGGCAGTGCCACATGGATCGTGACTACCCGACCCGCCATGTAGACGAGCATGAGACAGTTGAGGTACCTCCCAGGCAGAGGCAGAGGTTCAACCATGGAGGTTCATAGGGAGCAGGCGGACGCGGCAGAGGAGATAGCCAAGCAGCAGGTGGTGGACGACGCTTCGAGGCTCTACCACCACCACCCCTAGGAGGTCCACCCCGACCACAGGGAGCCGGCGGGTAGAGGCAAGCTCAGCTCCCGGCAGTGGAAGCTTATGACCATGGAGCACTCGAGATGATTCGAGGTACTATCTGTGTCTACTACACCCTTGCTTTAGTTCTTATAGACACATGTGCGAGTCATTCTTTTATTGTCACTGCCTTTGTTCAGAGCTCGGAGATTCCGACAGAGCTGTTGGCTCGATACTTATCGCTAGAGACTCCTACGGGAGCAGACTTGACGATTACGCACTGGTGCTGGCAGTGTGAGCTTACTCTAGGAGGCGAGAGATTCAACTGGGATCTTCTTGTAGCGGCGTCAAGGCCTTACGATGTCATCTTGGGTATGGACTGGTTATCTATAGTCTATTCTTAGATCGACTGTATTAGGCGCAAGGTGCGGTGTGTCCGCACGGATGGGACCGGGTTCACCTTCACCGGCGAGAAGGTGACCTTCACAGCAAAGGATGGACTTATACAGTGGAGAGGGAATCCAATCACACATCAGTTGGCTAGTCTCATCCTCGGAGCAGTTGACCTGCAGAGTCTGACATTTCCTATTGTGGTGGATCAGTATACGGACATTTTTCCTGACGATATTCCAGGACTACCTCCTCGTAGGGAGGTAGATTTATACATAGACCTGTACCCCGGGACATCACCAATATCCACTCCCACATATCGGATGGCTCCCACCGAGCTTCATGAGCTGCGAGTACAGCTGGAGGACTTACAGAGGAAAAGTTTCATCCGACCTAGTGTTTCACCCTGGGCTTCTCTGATTCTATTCACCAAGAAGGCGGATGGGATCTTGTGACTGTGTGTCGACTACCATCGCCTGAACCAGGTCACCGTGAAGAACAAGTATCCGCTTCCGAGGATTGATGACCTCTTCGATCAGCTCAGGGGAGCATGTTGGTTCTCGAAGATAGACCTCAGGTCAGGCTATCATCAGCTCCGAGTTCGGGATGAGGATGTGTAGAAGACGACCTTCAGGTGTCAGTATGACCACTATGAGTTCTTGGTCATGCCCTTCGCTATGAACAACAATCTAGAAGTGTTCATGAGTCTCATGAATAGGATCTTTCAGCCCTACCTCGATCAGTTTTTCTTAGTCTTCATTGACGACATACTGACTTACTCGACCACCGAGGAGGAGCACGCCTACCACTTACGGGTTGTATTGGATACACTCCGAGAGCACCAGATTTATAGTAAGCTCTCGAAGTACCAGTTCTGGCTCCGAGAGGTTCACTTCTTTGGGCACGTCATCTCAGAGGCAGGAGTTGCAGTGGATCCCGTGAAGGTCGAGGTGGTACTTGCTTGGGAGCCACCCAGGAGCATGATAGAGGTGCGGAGTTTCCTAGGTCTGGCTGGGTACTATCGGAGCCAGAATTCTCCAGAGTTGCAGCACTACTTAAAACTTTGACGAAGAAGGGGAAAACCTTCGTGTGGTCAGACAGATGTCAGTAGAGCTTTCAGGAGCTAAGGTGGATATTGACCAGTGTACCCATATTGAGGCTGCCGGAGGAGGGAGTAGGATACGTAGATTACTACGATGCATCAGGGACCAGACTCGGGTGTGTCCTGATGTAGGAGCGAGCAGTGATTGCGTACGGTTCACAGAAGTTGAGGCCACATGAGTAGAACTACGCCACCCATGACCTGGAGTTAGCAGTAGTGGTCTTCGCCCGGAAGACGTGGCGACACAATCTGATGGGTGAGCACTTTACAGTCTACTCTGACCACCAGAGTCTCAGGTACATTTTATCGTAGAAGGACCTGAACCTGAGACAGTGACGATGGATTGAGTTCCTCCAGGATTATGACTTTGAGATTGTATATACTCATGGGAAGGGGAACATTGTGGCTGATGCTCTCAGCAGGAGATTGGGCATTCAGCTTCTTGGAGAGGCGACAAAGCAGTTAGCCGCTTTGCAGATATCCTTCGTGGATAGAGATGGCACAGCCTATTTTCAGTCCCTCATAGTCACTCCTCCACTACTTTAGCGGGTCAGAGAGGCACAACATGAGGATGTTGAATGTGAGGCGCGGCGTGCTTAGATATCCTCAGGGCTGGCACCCGATGGATTTTATGAATGTGGGGAGCACGTCATCCTCTTCAAGGGACGTACCATGGTTCCAGTTGCACTGAAGGAGGAGGTGTTGAGGGAGTTCTACACTTCCCCTCTAGCAGTATGTCCTAGAGTAGCGAAGATGTACCAAGACCTCAGACGACAGTACTGGTGGCCAGGTATGAAGAGGGATGTAGCAGAGTTCGTTTCACGATGCATCACTTGCCATCAGGTGAAGGCAGAGCACCAGGTACCTGCAGGCTTGGTACAAACCTTAGAGGTTTCCGGAGTGGATGTGGGATGGGATATCCATGGATTTTTTGATGGGGCTTCCACATACTTCCAGAGGACACGACACCATCTGGGTGATCGTAGACCGACTCACCAAGTCGGCCCACTTCCTACCGATTAGAGAGCAGGGCTCAGTAGAGAACTTGGGACGCCTCTATATTCAAGAGATCGTATAGCTTCATGGTGTGCCATCATCTATTATCTTCGATCGAGATACTCGCTTTACTTCCTGGCTTTGGAAGGGGTTGCAGGAGGCCTTTAGGACGCAGCTACGCCTGATCACTGCCTTTCCCCCAAAAATGGATGTCCAGACAGAGAGGACCATTCAGACACTTGAGGACATGCTCCGTGCATGTGTCCTTGGCTTTGGTCGCAGCTGGGAGGATCACCTACCCATGGTGGAGTTTGCACACAACAACAGCTACCACTCCGCCATCGGGATGACACATTATGAGGCACTATACGGCTGACCATGCAAATCACCTCTGTGCTGTACTGACCCTGGGGAGTCACCACTCGTAGGACCAGAGATGTTTCAGGCTATGACGGAGAAGGTTCAGATCATCCAGGAGTGGATGAGGACTGCACAGAGCAGACATAAGTCCTCTGCTGATAGGAGGCGGAGACCAATGGAGTTTGAGGATGGCGACCACGTCTTCTTACGGGTCTCACCTCGACGTGGATTACAGAGATTTGGCCACGGTGGCAAGTTATCTCTACGCTTCATCAGACCATTCCAGGTCCTCAGCAGGGTAGGCGAGGTGGCTTACCGCCTAACCCTTCCACCTCAGTTGCACCGGGTGCACGACGTCTTCCACGTATCTCAGCTGAGGAGATATGTGCACGACCCGATGCATATCATCGACCACGGGGAGCTGGAAATCGATGATGGGGCAACTTTTGTAGAGGTCCCAGTGGAGATCGAGGATCGACAGGAGCGGGTCCTATGTGGACGGTCTATTCCTCTGGTGCGCATTTGATGGCAGCACGAGAACCTCCAGAAAAGCACATGGGAGTGAGAGGCTCAGATACGTGCTCAGTACCCTCATTTGTTCCCCTAATTTATGTTATAGCTTTACGGGGATGCAAATCCCTGAGGTGGGAGTAATGTAAAGACCCAAAAATTTCAAGGAATTTTTTTTAAATACTTTGGAAATTTTACAAGTCTGTGGCTTCTGACGACACTTGATTCTGAGGCCCGGTTTTCCCGGAATCAATTTCCGAAGTTTAGCTCAGGTATGTTCAGTGAATGAACGAGCGGGTTTTTCTATCTTTTGAACCACAGCTTGGAATTAAAATCCGAGGGCACCGATGAACTCGCAGCACCAGTAATTTCTTAAGGGTACACTTACCGTAGTTGGGTTCACAATGCAAGAGAAGATAATATTTGGGGGTTTATATAAGAAGTAAGTAAAAATTGTCGGAACAATTTTTTTTATTTCTTAAGGTGGTTTTTCCCACCCATGGGTAGTTAATAGTGGGGCCCACAACCGCTTAACTACCCAAGTGTGGGTGTTAGAGAGGTGGGGGCCCGCACGAGCCCCACCATTTAATTTCTTCTAATCTCATTAAGAACCCCCCATTAATTGGCAAAACCCCCATTTATTTTCCAACACGTCAAGTTAATGAGGAACCTTCCCCCTTTTTTTTATTTAACTTCCAACACGTTTAATAATGGGGAACTTTCCCTCTCCCTTCTTAAATTAATTGTCATCATGTTTTATTTAATGTGGTGATTTAATTTCGGAGTGTTACTTTGTGTGTATAATAAAATAATAGGAGGAACCTATTATTTTATTTAGGAGGAGGGCTTTGTTGTGTGTGGAGTAAACAATGAGGAACGCCGACCTATGACGAACAACGACGAAGAATGCCTGTTCCTCGAAGATCGACGACATGACCCCTTTTCTCATCTCCACGACAAGAGAGGAGACATGGATTCCTCCTAGGCATGCTCCGAAGATGCCTACGATCCTCTTCCCCACGACGCCGTCTACCGTGACACTGACGTCTGACATCAACTGTTGAGGTAGGGGAAAATTTTTATATTCTTTCTTATTATAATTATACCCTCGTGCATGGTAATTAATTTGTTTGGTGATGTTTAGAACCACTAACACGGTGGGTGAGGACTAACTAAAAAGTCTGAACCCACTGCTGCTTTGTTCTTAATGTGCAGAATAATTGGCGATGACGAAGCGGGACCAAAATGGTGATTGGAGGCCTTCGTAGTGATGTATGGGTCCTGAGGTGACCGTTGGGGCAGGCAGGAGCAAAATTGGACCACCAGAATGACTCTGGTGGCTCGCAGAAGTCACCAGCGGCCAGAGGCGGTGGTGTCCCAGCGCGCTGCCGGCAGGATCCTGCCGCGGCTGAAGCCACGGCGGCGAGGCATGGGATCTCGCGGCTGCGCAGGATCCAGGGGAGACGCGGCGTCGGTCGCCGCGTCCACAGAACACAAAGGGGGGACCGCGTCCCCCCTGCTCGGACCGCTGGCCAAGCCAGCACACCCCCCTGCCGGGCCGGGGTGGGTCGCGCGGACCGGGCCGGGCCGCCCGCTACCGGGCCGAACTCGGACCTGGGTCGGGTCGCCCGCTTCGGGTCGACCCAGGGGGGTTGGGCCGGGTCGGACCGGGCCCAGACCCCCCACTTCGTACTATTTTCGGTATTTTTCCCATAACATGAGCTATGGACCTCCGATCGATGCACCATTAGTTGCATAGGAATATTTGGATCGAGACGGTCGTTTAAGTATATTACAACCGAGGTTTTATCAAATTTTGTGTACGGCCGGGTTGGTTCGAACTCAAAACCAACTAGGCCCTTGGAGCGGAAACAATTATATCTTAAGGACCGGACGTCCAATTGACGTGCCATCAATTGCGTTGGAATAATTTTATTGAGACGGTCTATTTGGTTTGATCCAAATGAGGTTTGGATGCAGTTGGAGTATGGTCGGTTGGTTTTCTCTTAAAAACCAACTGGGCCCCTGGAACGGAAAAGCTAATAACTCTCAGAATGGGTGTCCGATTGACGCACCATCTGTCGCGTTGGGTTTATTTTGACGATACGGAGCTTTGGGATACATCAACTCTAGAATACGGGACAGTTAATGTATCGAATCTCTTGCTCGAGGAGTGGACCCTCCTGGAATCGAGCATGTTGTGTGCGGGAACCCTAGAGCTGGATGCGACTGCGATGATGACGACTGTACTTGGATCCTCCGTGGGTTCTGCAGCGAGGACGACTGTAATTGGATCCTCCGTGGTTTCGGCAGTGACGATGACCGTACTGGGATCCTCTGTGGGTTGGACAGTGATGATCATTGTTCTTGTATCCTATGTGGATCCGGCAGTATGACATCTGTACTTGTATCCTGTGTGGGTCTGGTAGAGTAGCTGGTCTTGTATCCTTTGTGGGTATGATAGCTTAGCTGGTCTTGTATCATATGTGGGTCCGACTGCTTAGATGAACCAGTGGCTACATCTGATCATCTCTATCTCCTTACGAAGTGTTTACCTGTGTGAGATGAGTCTTGATTCTCAATTTTTAACATCGATGTGATTGTCTTACTTTTCTGCGTGGATTGGGTTGTGTTTTCCTGTGTGGACTGGGTTGTGTGTGGGGTTGAGTGTTGGAGTCATTCTGTAACTGATGACTTAGGTATATGTATAGGCATATACCTAAGTAGAGTCATTTGATACTTCATGATTGTATCTTTCCTTTGTGGTTTATCCTTCGTTGATTGTGAGAGACCCTCAGGGGTCTCGGGGTCCCTACTAAGTATCGTATACTCACCCCTGCACGGGATATGCCCACACTACATTGTGTTGGATGCAGATGATGGACAACACTGATCGAGGTGGAGGCTTGTGGAGTTGGACGGTACCTGGAGGTGGAACACTTGGTAGGACATACACGGAGCGGGTGGTCAGACCCGAGGAGTTGAGGAGACTATCTGTACCCACCCTTCAGGTGGGATTTCTGGAGGATGATTTGGTGTTGCTGTTTTACTTACTGCTGTTGTAATTTTATTTCAGTTGTACTATACTTTCAGTTGGGTTTGTATACTGGCCCATTTACTTTCCATCACTTACCTTGTACCCAGTTTTACTTAGTGCTTACTCCACTTGCGTACTTTGTTGTGTATGTTACTTCATAAAGGCAATGCCTTCCCTTCTTTTTGGGATTTACGGCTTTGGTGCTAGTCGCCAGCCCTTGGTCTATGGAAGGCGGGCTTGGGGTAGTCACGGCACGGGCCCCAAGGACGGGTCGTGACAGAGAACCCCAAGATTATTTATTATTATTTCTTACCTAAGGATGAATATGCCCCCAGTGTATGGTGGTTCCCCCATAAATTCTTTCTTATTGTTAAATAAATCACGGGGAAGGGTATTACTTTGAACTCAATATCATGGAACCGATCTAGTTCAAATAATGTTTCGGGATTTCTATCCCTTTACACAATAGATTAGGTTATACAAACTTGAATAAAGATCACCATTTAGTGACTGAGTCCCAACTATACTACATTTATTGATCTTCTTCCTCTTTAGTAGTAATTAGTTAGGCAAAATTAATGCAATTTAGACTTATATAATATAGGAATATAGTGTAGACTGGATACTCAAACTTCTTGCCCTGGATAATGTCATATATATCTTGGGTACACTTTTTCTCTTCTTATATTACCTTTTTCTACTACTTGTTCAGTGATTGGAATGATTCTTTTGTATAATAAACTAGTTTTGTTTTTTTACCTTTCTTCGATTATTTAGAATTATCAATAGATGTTGTGTTATATCTATTTCTTAACATAAGAATTATATATATATTAAATGCATCAAAAATCACCTTCATGAATATATATTCACAGAATAAGAAATGTGAATAATATTATCATTAAATTATCTCATATTTAATATGGTTAGTTCTAGTTCATTATCTCTAATTTTATTTTTTTAGACCCATGACCGTGGGGGCTGGGTGAGTTGGTTCAATGCGGTGGCATCCCGTCGTCGATGTTCTGGGTTCGAGTCCTCGCAAAGGCAATGTGCACCATACGCCAGCAATCCTCTCGTCCCCTCGACTCCACAGGAACTAGCCAAAGCCCAAGGGTTGGACACCTTCGGCCTAGCTGGGGGCATGCGGCGTGCAGGTGGGAAGGCCAACCCTATACCTCGTTACCCATACAACATGTTTGCCAACAAGCTTGTAACCTAGTGGTACAAGCTCCTGCTTGGCATCCAAAAGACCCAGGATCAAATCCAGGCAGGGGTGAATTTCCGGGTTACTGTAGCAGGGCATTGTAGAAGTACTGTAGCAAGGCACTATAGCAGTACTGTAGCAACCGTGGAACTGTAGCAGCGACGAAACTGTAGCGGAGGAGGGACTGTAGCAGGTATTGTAGCGGGTAATGGGTCACCCTCTACCCAGTCTAAAGAGGTCTTTGCTTTAAAATAATAAATTGAGGCTTCGGCCCCAACCTTTTAAAAAAAATTTATTTTGAGACCCACATAGATCTATCCATTTAACACTAGATTGATCTCTTGTAAATACTCTTAGAGTCTCAATATTCAATTTTCATTTTCTCATTATAAAATAATACGTCCACTGAATATCTTGAAGACCCAGAATTAAACTTTTCTCAATAATACTCCAACCTTGGTCTTTAATTCTCAAATAAACTATTACATTTATTCACTATAAATGAAATTTTAAATCCATAATTTAATTTATTATGATAATTAAATATTACCATACCCTTCTATAATTTTTTCTTCCAAATACTTTTCATGAATAATTGATTCATAAAAAAATTACTTATGCATAGATTTATGAATTAACATTGTAGTTTTATACCTTTATGCTTAGCTTATACTCAACTTCAATTCATGATTTACACATTTTTATTTAAATTAAGATGTATTCATGAATTCATGACACCTTATCTCTATGATAATTATCAAAGATCAACACTTCATGTAAATGTATTATTGAAAAAAATGAAACCATGGTCCTTCTTCAAAAAAGAATGCAAGAATTCTATATCCGCTTCATTTTTTAACCCTTAAATGATTTCTATTAAATTATAGAGACTCATAATGACTATTTATTCTACACGTGAATACAAATTAACCACAAATACTCTAAATTCAATATTTATGGTTTATACACCTAAAAAAATAATGGGTCTCTATTTCTATCATTATCTTCAATCTGGAAAACAATTGTATGCATTTAAATTTGTTTTCATTGATCATATCCACATATATATTCCAAAAAGTTGTGGTTTTATCGTTTTTGTACAATGTTATTGGGTTTATCTTCTTCTCCCAGATACATGTTTGATCTTATACGTTGTTTTCTTATTCATATTCTCAAAACATGAACCATATGAATTTGTTTCAATATAATCAAATTTGATAATGTCATAATCTAGATGTCATGCCTCTACTGGTACATGATTTGAATTCAAGAATGAACCTAGAGTATAAACTCACATTTGTATGATGATATTTCCTCCTACACATTGTGAGTGATTACTCCTTGAACAATTTTCACCCTATATCACATCACTGTGATTCTTTATAAATATTAGCATAAAGGCATCATAATATTTAGATATTTTTTCATGGATCTATATTTGTAAATGTAAGGATATTAGATAGGTATCTATACACTTTATATTATATCCATGAAAAATATCTACACCTCTACTTTTCTATATATATGTAACCACTTCCCTCTAATCTTGTTCTTCAAATCTGTAGCTTATATTATTCTTGAAAATGAAGTTTCATGCATGCACATCCTTATTCTATGTTGATCAATTTTTCTTCATAGTCAATCAACATACTTCCACAAAGATTCATGGAAGCATGATCGATCCATATCAAATCTGAAAACTTTTGTTACCAATTCATATAATCTCCCCATGTTTGGAAGTTCATCCTTTATAGAAGATCCATTCATGAATAATTCTCATATAGAGCATCCATATTATTTCAAATAGAATCACGAGTCATGGAAGATCATATTATTGAACTAAAAAAAGATCCCCATCATGTAGAAGATCCATCAAATACTTTTACATTAACATATAAGATCCATGTGTACATATGGAAGAATTTTCACATGGATGGTCCATGAATGTTCTCATATAAGAGACTTACACTCACAAAATATCAACACTCTTATGAAGCATACTTTTCATTTGGTAAAAAATACCTTAAAATTTTGGTCAAAGATATATCAACGTGCGATCAATCCTACTCATAACTCATTTGGTTTATGATCCTTAATTTTATAGTTAGTTGATATTGGAATATTAAAAGTATAGTAATTCAATCATGAGGAGGAAGATGATAGGACATGTGGTGCAATTCTATTTTCCTTAATTATATTAGTAACTCATTAAATGGAGCTATGATGTGTCGTGTATGGGAATACCACATTGAACATAAGCTCAATATACTAATAATTAATAATGTTGAGTTCATCATTATCCATTGAAATTTTAGTATTTGGGTCCACTTTGAGCCACAGTCACACCCCACACAGTCCTGTACACGCTGCCATTCCCACCCCTCATGTTGGATACCTCTCTTTGTGAACACTACGCACACTCTATGCATGTGGATGACCCTTGCCTCCTTTCAAAAGCTCTCTGATTCCACTAAAAATAGGGTTTAGATATTACGGGTCATTGTCCAACCAAATTTTGGGATGGTACTGCCCCTTTTCATGAATCATGTTGGCCTATATGTTTTGATAAATTCTAATATAAACACTTAGAATTATTCTAAATATGAAATGTGAGGGCCATATTATAATTCTAATGATGACCTTCTTCAATATACCTTATATAGAGACCATGTATCAATATATAGGTATATTACATTATTTTATATGAATGTTAAACACATTAAAAAATTACACGCCCGATGACTGTAATAATTTCTTATATTTGGAGACTTGAAAAAAAAATTCAAACATGGTGAAAGATCTTCAATGTTTCCAAAAAAGATCCCCCATTTTAATAATTATAGTTAAAACCTATCTTCGAAACCTGGGTAAAGGAAACATAAAAAATAGTTGAGCTCAGATGCTCAATAAGGTTAAATGGGGGAGATAAACAAGAGCATAAGGGTATGAGAACGTGATCATAACATTAGAAGATGAAATGGCCCAGACCTCTCCGGACCATTCCTTTGTCAAAACGAAGGCCACGAAGTGTTATGTAGGGTAAAATGGACTTTTCACACACTTTCTAGAATTTTGAAACTACACGCCGTGTAGTTTGAGTACACGTCGTGTACCACCTTGCCTGGTATACCCCATGTTGAAGGTTGTGTCCTTACCGTGTGAAATAAATGGGTACACGCCATGTATCCAATACTGCACGCGGTGTAGTCTCTCCCCACGTATGCGTTACCATGTGTTGACTAGTCAACGACCGTGTGCCGTGTTGGAGCCGTGTGAAATAAATGGGTACACGTCGTGTATCCATTACTACACGTCGTGTAGTCTCTCCCCGCGTACGCGTTACCGTGTGTTGACCAGTCAACGGCTGCGTTCAGTGTTGGATCTGTGTGAAATAAATGGGTACACGCCATGTATCCAATTCTACACGCTGTGTAGTCCCTCCCCGCGTATGCGTTACCTTCAAGCCGTGTATTGACCAGTCAACGGCTGCGTTCTGCGTTGGAAGCCGTGTTGGAAGCCGCGTGGTGACCGTGTGAAACGGCCGAGTACACGCCGTGTACCATAAAGTACACGCCGTGTAATTTTTCTTTTCTCTCCTATAAAAGGAGGGGTCCCCTCCTCCTTTTCAACTCACCCCTATCCTCCCCATTCCTCTGAGCAGAGCTCTCCCAAGAGACTCGAAGTCTCCTTTTCTTCCATAACTTCTTCGTCCGAGCTCCGATTTATGATTCGTCAGCGACCACAGGATCGTAACGACGAGGCAGAACTTCTGAGCTTGGATCCGTTGTCTTACTTTGGAATTCCATTCCGAATTCCACCCGAGGAGGTTTTTCCGGGACCCGACAGAAGTGACGGACGCCGACGAATGTCTTCTAAAGTTGATCCGGGGGAGCGTTGTGATCAGAACCTGTTGAGGTAGGGATCTTACCTTCGTCTCTCTAAATTGTGCATCATGTAGGGTGGGTGTTCTCTTGTTTACGTGAAACACTTTTGAACCGGTTTAATAAAGATAATAACTGGCTTATATAATGGGGATGAGAAGTTTGTGAATGCAATTACATTATTTATACCATGTGATATTATGTTGTGAATTGAATAGGTTTATGCCTACTGAAAATCACGGTCGTTGGGGGCCTTTTCTTACGCAATTAAATGTTTCCCTATCTTTCTAGACTGTTTTTGTAATGGGAACCTTATTGAATGTGGAATTTGGTTAATCACGTAAAGTTGGATGATTAAAATCCAGAACCCTTGTGTGATCACCCCGGTTAAACAAAATGGAATAATGAACATGTGGGTGTTGGCTTGGATACGTGGCATGTGATGGGGGTGTTTTGTGGGATTGCTGTGGATCGGGTGAGCAGCGGGGCCGCAGTTGACTTGGTTGTGGGTTGGTGTGAATGTTATGTTGGTGACAGGCAACGAGACTATGATAAATGGTATTAAAGGGATAATTATGTACGAGTTCCGATGTGTTTGTGGTTATGGTGGTTGGCAGTGGGGCTGCAGGGATGGGTTAGAATGAGAACGGACCATGGGTTGTGATTAATAAATAAAAATTGGAAGAGTTAATGAATGGTGGGTCATGGTAATGGAATGGGTTTAATAATAAATGTGTTGGTTGGTTGATAAGAAGGGTTTTGTTGTGCTACTTGTGTTTTCCTAACTTAATTTGTGGATGGCAGGGATATGTTTTACGAATGATCGATGTGGTTGGTTGTGGATAGTTGCCTAGTAGTTAAGGAACCAATAAACTAATTCTGCTGAAACGTGAAAACCTAAATGGGGTTGGGGTTTTTTATTGTATGCATGCTTCGTAGTAGCAGTGCCGAGGCACGTGCCCAGTTTCTCTATTTAGAAGCCATAGGTTGGGCTGTGTTCTTGGTATACATATATATATATATCTGTATCTTTTGTGTTTTATCGCACCCCACCCATGTTGAGCACTTAGTGCCGAACACTCCCATTTCATGGGAGAGGGTGTTTTCCCCTTAGTTACTAGCCCCTTAAAGCTCCTTCTTTCCTAGGCTGTGATGTCTTGAGGCAACCTTACACCCAAGACTCTTCGGTTAGGTTTCGATTGGGGTGGTTTTAGACCAAGACTCTTCGGGAAGGTTTTAATATTTCCCACGAATCTTCGGGATGAGGCCCAGGTGTGTTTGGGCAGGATACGTGGTTGTGAGGCCCAGGTGTGTGCGGGTGGGATACGTGGTTGTGAGTCCCAGGTGTGTGCGGGCGGGATACATGGTTGCGAGGGCCCAGGTGTGTGCAGGCGGGATGTGTGGCCCTGGTGAGTGCGGGCGGGGAGAGTGTGGCAGTGTCAGGATGTTCACCGTTAGGAAGAGTGGCTAACTAATGGGGAATGGTGCGGGGTACCCAATACTCTTGTTCTTATGTACTACTACCTGTTGTGTTTGTGTTTTTGGTGAATGTGGCTGGTGAGGTTGGGTGGATAGAATTCCTTTCTAGGTTTCTTCTGTTTTTCTCACAGGACATTAGGATGTCTCCCCACTTGTGCACGAGAGCTTTAGGTTTCCCTACTGAGTATACTTGTATGCTCACCCTACGTTTACTTTCAGGTTTCTAGGAGGACTACCAGGGCCATGCGGGACCCTACTAGTCAGACAATTGGAGTTGTTGCTGTTGCTGTACACTTGTTTCTTTGGGTATTGTACTTTGAGCTTTCTTGTACTTTCACCTTGTTATAAAATTGTTTAAACATGCATGTGGTATTGGTTTGGATTTATTTCTATACACTTGTTCTTTTCCTTTTTGGTGGTTGACTTGTCCTATTTCCCGATCTTAAAATAATAAAAGGGTAATGCCTCCAATATTTGTGAAAACTCATACCCTTGGTGCTAGTCGCCACCCAGGGGCCTACTGGAGGCGGGACTCGGGGGGTCATTATCTCCCTTTCATCATTGCCTGCTCAGGAGGGGCATCTTTGGTGGGAGGGGGTTGTTACAGAATGGTATCAGAGGTGATTTTTGGGAGATAGGATGAAGTCTAGAGTTAGGCACAGTGAGGATTACATGGGATGGTAGGGAAACCGTGTTAGTTAATCTTGGTGTGTGACATAGGCCAGGGAAGACCGGCTAGGACACGAGATTTTAGGGCCCCCCGTGATCCGGTGCAAGGACTATGAGCCTAACGAACGACCAAGTGATATTACATTTATTGCAGGGTAGAGACCCTAGGGAAGGTACATGCATCATCATGATTGTGTTTTACTTGATTTGGGTGTTCTGGGAAAGAAATTGAAATAAAATGATAAAATGAAACCTTGAGAAATTTCCTTACTACTTGGGCTTAGGCAATCTCTGTTTACCATACAGCTATGGAACCTGGACGTCGTACCCGGGTGGCTCAGATGGCCGAGGCCCAACAGATTCAGGCGGTCGATCAGTTGAGGATTGACCGAGAGGAGGAAGATAGCCAGTGGAAGAAGACTCTCCATTCTTTCCAGTGAAAAACCCTCAAGAAGTACGAGGGTAGTACTTCGTATACAGAAACAGAAGTGTGCCTTGAGGAGCTAGGGATCTCTTTTACCTTGATTCATGCTCTGAGGGAGTACTGGGTTCTCCTAGAAGTTAGTCAGCTGAGAGGTGCGACACAACAGTGGTGGACGCTCTACCTCGGAGAGAGGATAGAGGCAAAGGTTCCATGGGATGACTTTGAGAAGGAATTCCAAGAGGAATTGCTTTCTTCCATGATCAAGGCATAGAAGCGGCATGAGTTACTCTCCCTTCACCAGGGGATTATGTCAGTATGAGAGTTGGGGATCAAGTTCAAGGATCTCCTGTGCTTTGCTCCGGATCTCTTTCCGGATGAGGAGTCTCGGGCGAGACGTTTGGAGGAGGCGCTTCGTCCTTCGCTCCAGTATGTTTTTACCCCCTTCACCCTTCCGACGTAATTGGCAGTTTAGAAGAAGGCAGAGGTTGTAGAGAGGATGCACTCACTGGGAGGTGCACCACGAGAGGGGATCCAACCGGACTCGTCGAAGGGGAAGGCATTCAGCAGCAGGTCTCCTACGACGGGACCTTCCAGGTTCAGGCCAGTGGGGAGCAGGCCCCAATAGTTCTAGTTCAGATCTTCAGGTCCTCGTCCCTTTTTCACGAGCCCATGACCGAAGTGTTTTTATTGTGGAGGTTTCAGGAACATTCATAGTCAGTTCCCGACCCAATCTTAGTACGGTGGAGGTGGGCAGGTTCAGCGCCCACCTCAGCAGCACTAGTTTCCAGCGAGGCCCTTCCAGCAGCAGCTGGACCATGCTCCTCTGAGGGAAGACTTTGTGAGAGGAGGCAGACCTCTGGGTGCTTCTCAGGGAACTTGACCAGGGTGTGGTTGGGGAGGTGGACGACATCATAGAGGCAGAGGAGCTGGGCGTGGACAGTTGCATGCAGCAGAGTTGACAGCTCCGGCAGGACCAGAGGTGGTGCGAGGTATGATTTGTTTGTTTAGCACTCTCGTTTCTGCTTTGTTCAATTCAGAAGCTTCACACTCCTTTGTTGCACCTAGTCTAGCCCATTCTTTGGGACTATACGTAGAGATAATTTCCATACCATTTATACTGAGTACACCAGTTGGAGGCCAGAACAACGTATCTTGTGTTTGCCGGGGATGCCGGCTGACGTTGGGACCACATCGATCTAGTGGGGACCTTCTTCTGTTACAGATGCAGCCATACGATGTCATCCTAGGAATCGATTGGTTGTTTTCTGTTAGTGCCGATATCGACTGCTTTCGGAGAAGATTCGTGTTCTCCGACATGGATGGGCAACATGTAGATTTTGTTGGCGAGAGGAGCTATCAGGTGGGAAGCCGATGCGTGGAGCCTCTCCTTTCCTTATTAGGCGGGTTATCAGTGGTTCCAGCTGATACAGAGATGATAGATATCCCATAGGTTGATGGGGAGTTCCTAGATGTTTTTCCTCAGAATGTTGTGACTCTACCCCCCGATGTAACGTTGAGTTCAGGATAGACTTACAGCCTGGTGCCCGTCCGATTTCGATGGACCCTTATCGGATGGCACCTTCGGAGTTGTGGATTCAGATTGACGATCTGATGGAGAAGGATTTTGTTCGACCTAGAGTATCACCACGGGGTGCTCCAGTTTTGTTCATGAAGAAGGAAAATGATGGTCTCTGGCTATGCGTAGACTACCGAAGGTTTAACCAGGTAACGGTCAAGAACCGTTACCCCCTTCCAAGGATAGATGATCTCTTCGACCAATTGAGGGGAGCAGGTTGGTTTTCCAAGATTGATCTACGATCTGGATATCATCAGCTAAGGTTAAAGGACAGTGACATCTCGAAGACTGCTTTCAGGTGCAGGTATGGGCACTTCGAGTTTGTAGTGAAGATGTTTGGAGTTACAAATGCACCTGATGTGTTCATGGGACTTATGAACTTTGTCTTCCGAGAGTTTCTAGACCGGTTCATTGTTGTGTTTATCAATGACATCCTGATCTACTCAAGATCAGAGGAGGAGCACGTTGAGCATCTCAGGGAAGTCTTGGAAGTCCTTCGACACCACTAGCTTTACGGGAAATTGTCAAAGTGTAAGTTCTTAACACAAGAAGTACACTTCCTTGGGCACGTAGTGTCTCAACATGGAGTGTCAGTGGACTCATCGAAGGTGGAGGCAGTTGTTTCTTGGGTAGCACCGAAGAGTGTGGCAGAAGTTCGTAGTTTCTTGGGGTTAACATGTTACTATCGGAGGTTCGTTTCGAACTTCTCTCGAGTTGTATCTCCATTGAAAGCTTTGACTAGGAAGAACCAGGTCTTCCTATGGAGCGAGCGGTGCCAGAATGCTTTCGACTACCTGAAGGCGAAGTTGGTCAGTGCTCCCGTACTCAGGTTTCTAGAGGAAGGGTTGTTGTATGAGGTGTTTTGTGATGCTTCTGGCCTTGGTATGGGGTTTGTGCTGATGCAGAAGAAGGGAGTGATCTGTTATGGGTCTAGGAAGTTACGCCCTCACGAGCGTAACTATGCCACCCCTGATCTAGAGCTTGCAACAGTAGTGTTAGCACTGAAGTTGTGGCGAAATTACCCCTTTGGGGAGTGCTTTGTGGTCTTCTCAGATCACAAGAGCCTACGTTATATCTTCTCCCAGCGTGACCTGAACCTGCGGCAGCGGAGATGGGTTGAGTTTCTCCAAGACTATGACTTTGATATCTCTTACACTGAAGGTAAGGGCAACGTTGTGGTTGATTCCCATAGTAGGAAGTCTCATAAGTAAGTGGTTCGGAAATCCGCTGATGCTTGGAAAGCGATGGGAGAGTTGGCTGCCTTGCACTTGGATGCAAGGGTAGAAGGTGTTAGAGGCTGTTTGTTTCAGATGACGGTGCAGTACTCCTTGTTGCAGCAGGTGGAAGAGTCTCAGTGGGGGGACTCAGAGGAGGAATTGATGTGGGATTGTGTCAATCAGGGAAACGCTCCAGAAGGATGGACAGAGGACAACCGACATTGGATTCTTTTCCATGGAAGGTATTTTATCCCGGAGACAATGCGTGAGGGAGTTCTCCATGAGTTCCATAGTTCAGCCTTGGCGGTACATCCAAGAGTTTCAAAAATGTACCGAGGCATGAGGGAACAGTTTTGGTGGCCCGGGGTGAAACGGGCAGTGGCAGAGTTTGTGGCTAAATGCCTAGTGTGTCAGCAAGTGAAGGCTGAACACCGTGTTCTCAGTGGTTTGTTGCGTCCTTTAGATGTCCCCGACTGGAAGTGGGATGAAATCTCAATGGACTTCGTCACAGGACTACCCCAGAGCTCAGGGTGGTTATGATGCTATCTAGGTAGTGGTGGATTGAATGACGAAATCAGCTCACTTCTTAGCAATTAAGGAGTTAGGCCCGGTGAGTACCTTATCACATAGGTACATAGACGAGGTGGTGCATTTGCATGGATTTCCAAAGACTATCATCTCATATCGGGATACTCGGTTTACCTACCGAGTCTGGAAGGGGTTACAACATGCTTTTGGCACCCAGCTACGCCTTAGCACTGCTTTCCACCCCCATACCGATGGGCAGACAGAGCGGACTATCCAGACATTGGAGGACATGCTGCGAGCATGCATTCTGGATTTCGGAGGATCATGGGTACGACACTTGCCTTTAGTATAATTTTCCTACAACAACAGCTTCCACTCTACTATTGGTATGGCACCGTTTGAGGCGTTGTATGGAAGACCATGTCATTCACCCATTTGCTGGGCAGTGGTTGGTGATACAAGTGCTCTTGGGCCATAGGTAGTGCAGAGCACCACATAGAAAGTCCAGCATGTACGTGAGAGGATGAAAGCGGATCAGGGCAGACAGAAGTCTTATGCTGATCGTCAAAGGAGGCGTTTGGAGTTCGAGGTGGGAGACCATGTGTTCTTGATGGTTTCCCCTCACAGGGGGCCTCGGAGGTTCGGGAAGTGGAGTAAACTCTCCCCTAGGTTCATTAGACCTTTCGAGGTGCTGAGGCGATTCGGTGAGGTGGCATATCAGCTGGCCCTGCCACCTCAGTTGGAGAAGGTTCATGACATCTTCCACGTCTCCCAGCTTCGTTGGTACTTACACGACGACTCCCACATTATCGACTGGGGAGAGTTAGATATGGGAGATGACGCGACCTTCGAGGAACGACCAGTCAGAATCGAGGATCGTAAAGAGAAGGTGATCCGTGGACGAACCATTCCATTGGTTTGTGTGTTGTGGAGGCATAGCGGCCTTGAGGAGAGAACTTGGGAGCGGGAGACCCAGATGCACGCTCAGTACCCAGATTTGTTTTGACTTGTGTTTTCCCTTGTTCTTCTGAGCTTTGTGTTGATGTTATACTCTGCACCTTTGATATATGGAATTCTTGGCTTGTCAGTTGTGAGACCTTTTGTTTCCTTGTTCCCTTGTAATTTGTAACATGTACGGATGTGTGGGGAAGGGAAAAAACCTGACCCTTAATCGAGACTCATTAATGCGGATGCGATTGAACCCGTGCGGGTGAGTCAGTGCCGCCTAAAGAGGATAATATCTCGACATAGGGGAAGGAATTTTCACCAAACCACATGTTCAGGCAGTGTGTTGGTTGTGTGGTGTTGGGGGTAGTGCAAGTTGGAAAATCCTAATATATAGAAGTGGGAAGGCCCAATCCTTAATCGATATGAATTAATACGGATGCGATTAAACCCGTACAGGCGAGTCAGTGCCGCCTAAATCAGATAATATATCGACATAGGAGGGGGAATTCCTAACACCTATGATTAGGGTTGTTGGTTGGGTTCCTGTTATAACGAGAACCCTAAGAGGTATCTTGTTGGGTTTCCTCTAGGTTGGTTTTTTAATTCTCGAGGATGAGAATGTTTTAAGAGGTATCTAATGTAATGGCCTAGACCTCTCCGGCCCATTCCTTTGTCAAAAAGAAGGCCACTAATTGTTTTGGAGGGTAAAATGGACTTTTCCCACACTTTCCAGAATTTTGAAACTACACACCGTGTAGTTTGAGTACACGCCGTGTACCCCCTTTCCAGGTATACCCCATGTTGAAGGCCGTGTCCTTGCCGTGTAAAATAAATGGGTACATGCCATGTATCCAATACTACATGCCATGTAGTCTCTCCCCGCGTACGCGTTACCGTGTGTTGACCAGTCAACGACCGTGTGCTGTGTTGGATCCGTGTGAAATAAATGGGTACATACCGTGAACTATATGAATTTGTTTCAATATAATCAAATTTGATAATGTCATAATCTAGTTTTCATGCCTCTACTGGTAAATGATTTAAATTCAAGCATGAACCTAGAGTATAAACTCACATTTGTATGATGATATTTCCTCCTACACATTGTGAGTGTTTACTCTTTGAACAATTTTCACCCTATATCACATCACTGTGATTCTTTATAAATATTAGCATAAAGGCATCATAATATTTAGATATTTGTTCATGGATCTATATTTGTAAATGTAAGGATATTAGATAGGTATCTATACATTTTATATTATATCCATGACAAATTTCTACACCTCTACTTTTCTATATATATGTAACCACTTCCCTCTAATCTAGTTCTTCAAATTTGTAGCTTATATTATTCTTGAAAATGAAGTTTCATGCATTCAAATCCTTATTCTATGTTGATCAATTTTTCTTCATAGTCAATCAACATACTTCCGCAAAGATTCATGGAAGCATGATCGATCCATATCAAATCCGAAAACTTTTGTTCCCAATTCATATAATATCCTCATGTATGGAAGTTCATCCTTTATAGAAGATCCATTCATGAATAATTCTCATATAGAGCATCCATATTAGTTCAAATAGAAGCACGAGTCATGGAAGATCATATTATCATACTCAAAAAAGATCCCCATCATGTAGAAGATCCATCAAAGCCTTTTACATCAACATAGAAGATCCATGTGTACATATGGAAGAATTTACTCATGGATGGTCCATGAATGTTCTCATATAAGATACTTACACTCACAAAATATAAACACTCTTATGAAGCATACTTTTCATTTGGTAAATAATACCTTAAAATTTTGGTCAAAGATATATCAACGTGCGATCAATCCCACTCATAACTCATTTGGTTTATGATCCTTGATTTTATATTTAGTTGATATTGGAATATTAAAAGTATAGTAATTCAATCATGAGGAGGAAGATGATAGGACATGTGGTGCAATTCTATTTTCCTTAATTATATTAGTAACTCATTAAATGGAGTTATGATGTGTCATGTCTGGGAATCCCACATTGAACATAAGATCAATATTCCGATAATTAATAATGTTGAGTTTATCATTATCCATTGAAATTTGAGTATTTGGGTCCACTTTGAGCCACAGTCACACCCCACACAGTCCTGTACAGGCTACCATTCCCTCCCCTCATGTTGGATACCTCTCTCTATGCACACTACGCACACTCTATGCATGTGGATTACCCTTCCCACCTTCCAAAAGCTCTCTGATTCCACTAAAAATAGGGTTTAGATATTATGGGTCATTATTCAACCGAATTTTGGGATGGTAATACCCCTTTTTATGGATCATGTTGGCCTATATGTTTTGATAAATTCCAATATAAACACTTAGAATTATTTTAAATATGAAATGCGAGGGCCATATTAGAATTCTAATGATGACCTTCTTCAATATACCTTATATAGAGACCATGTATCAACATATTTGTATATTACATTATTTTATATGAATGTTCAACACATTAAAAAATTAAACGCCCAATGAATGTAATAATTTATTATATTTAGAGACTTGAAAAAAAAATTCAAACATGGTGAAAGATATTGAATGTTTCCAAAAAAGATCCCCCATTTTAATAATTATAGTTAAAACCTATCTTCAAAACCTGGGTAAAGGAAACATAAAAAATAGTTGAGCTTAGATGCTCAATAAGGTTAATTGGGGGAGATAAACAAGAGCATAAGGGTATGAGAACGTGATCATAATAATAGAATATGTAATGGACCAGACCTCTCCGGCCCATTCCTTTGTCAAAAAGAGGGCCACGAAGTGTTCTGGAGGGTAAAATGGACTTTTCCCACACTTTCCGGAATTTTGAAACTACACGCCGTGTAGTTTGAGTACACGCCATGTACCCCCTTACGGGGTTTACCCCGTGTTAAAGGTTGTGTCCTTGCCGTGTGAAATAAATGGGTACACGCCGTGTATCCAATACTACACGCCGTGTAGTCTCTCCTTGTGTACGCGTTACCGTGTGTTGACCAGTCAACGGCCGTGTGCCATGTTGGATCCATGTGAAATAAATGGGTACATGCCGTGTATCCAATACTACACGCCGTGTATTCTCTCCCCACGTACATGTTACTGTGTGTTGACCAGTCAACGGTCGTGTGCCGTGTTGGAGCCGTGTGAAATAAATGGGTACACGCCATGTATCCAATACTACATGCCGTGTAGTCCCTCCCTGCGTATGCGTTACCTTCAAGCAGTGTGTTGAATAGTCAACGGCCGCGTTCCGCATTGGAAGCTGTGTTGGAAGCCGCGTGGTGACCGTGTTAAATGGCCGAGTACACGTCGTGTACCATAAAGTACACGCCATGTACTTTTTCTTCTCTCACTTATAAAAGGAGGGGTCCCCTCCTCCTTTTCAACTCACCCCTATCCTCCCCACTCCTTTGAGCAGAGCTCTCCCAAGAGACTCGATGGCTCCTTTTCTTCCATAACTTCTTCGTCCGAGCTGCGATTTTCGATCCGTCAGCGGCCACAGGATCATAACGATGAGGCAGAACTTACGAGCTTGGTTCTGTTGTCTTTCATTCGGCCTTTCCTTTCCAACTTCCACCCGAGGAGGTTTTTCCGGGACCTGACTGAAGTGACGGACGCCAACGAACGTCTTCTAAAGTCGATCTGGGGGAGCGTTGTGATCAGAACCTATTGAGGTAGGGATCTTACCTTCGTCTCTCTAAATTGTGCATCATGCGGGGTGGGTGTCCTCTTGTTTACGTGAAACACTTTTGAACCGGTTTAATAAAGTTAATAACTGGCTTATATAATGGGGATGTGAAGTTTGTGAATACAATTACATTATTTATATCCTATGATATTATGTTGTGAATTGAATAGGATTATGCCTACTCAAAATCACGGTCGTTGGGGGCCTTTGCCTGCGAAATTAAATGTTTCCCTATCTTTCTAGACCGTTTTTGTAAAGGGAACCTTGTTGAATGTGGAATTTGTTTAATCACGTAAAGTTGGCTGATTAAAATCTGGAACCCTTATGCGATCACCCCGGTTAAACAAAATGGAATAATGAACATGTGGGTGTTGTCTTGGATATGTGGCATGTGATAGGGGTGTTTTGTGGGATTTTTGTGGATCGGGTGGGCAACGGGGCCGCGGTTGACTTGGTTGTGGGTTGGTTTGAATGTTATGTTGGTAACAGGCAGTGTGGCTGTGATAAATGGTATTAAAGGTATAATGATGTACGAGTTTCGGTGTGTTCGTGGTTATGGTGGTTGGAAGTGGGGCTACAGGGATGTGTTGGAATGCGAACAGACCATGGGTTGTGATTAATAAATAAAAAGTGGAAGAGTTAATGAATGGTGGGTCATGGTAATGGAACAGGTTTAATAATCAATGGGTTGGTTGGTTGATAAGAAGGGTTTTGTTGTGCTGCTTGTGTTTTCCTAACGTAATTTGTGGATGGTAGGGATATGTTTTATGAACGATCGATGTGGTTGGTTGTAGATAGTTTCCCAGTAGTTAAGGAACTAATAAACTAATTCTGCTGAAACGTGAAAACCTAAATGGGGTTGGGGTTGTTTATTGTATGCATGATTTGTAGTAGCAGTGCAGAGGAACGTGATCATTTTCTCTGTTTAGAAGCCATAGGTTGGGCTGTGTGTTTGGTATACACATATATATCTGCATCTTTTGTGTTTTATCACACCCCACCTATGTTGAGAAATTAGTGCCGAACACTCCCATTTCATGGGAGAGGGGGTTTTCCCCTTAGTTACTAGCCCCTTCCTGCTCCTTCTTCCCTAGGATGTGATGGCTTGAGGCGACCTTACACCCAAGACTCTTCGGGTAGGTTTCGAATGGGGTGGTTTTATCCCAAGACTCTTCGGGCAGGTTTTAATGTTTCCCAAGAATCTTCGGGATGAGGCCCAGGTGTGTGCGGGTGGGATACGTGGTTGTGAGGCCCATGTGTGTGTGGGTGGGATACGTGGTTGTGAGGCCCAGGTGTGTGCGGGCGGGATACGTGGTTGCGAGGCCTAGGTGTGTGCGGGCGGGATACGTGGTTGCGAGGCCCAGGTGTGTGCAGGTGGGATACATGGTTGTGAGGCCCAGGTGTGTTTGGGCGGGATGTGTGGCCCATGTGTGTGTGGACGGGGAGAGTGTGGCAGCGTCAGGACGTTCTCCATTAGGAAGAGCAGCTAACTAATGGGGAATAGTGTGGGGTACCCAATACTCTTGTTCTTATATACAACTACCTATTGTGTTTGTGTTTTTGGTGAGTGTGGCTGGTGAGGTTGGGTGGATAGAATTCCTTGCTAGTTTTCTTCTGTTGTTATCATGGGAAATTAGGATGTCTCCCTACTTGTGCACGAGAGATTTAGGTTTCCCTACTGAGTATACTTGTATGCTCACCCTACGTTTACTTTTAGGTTTCCAGGAGGACTACTAGGGCCGTGCGGGACCCTACTAGTCCGACAGTTGGAGTTGTTGCTATTGTTGTACCCTTGTTTCTTTGGGTATTGTACATTGATCTTTCTTGTACTTGCATCTTGTTATAAAATTGTTTAAACATGCATGTGGTCTTGGTTTGGGTTTATTTATATACACTTGTTCTTTTCCTTTTTGGTGGTTGACTTGTCCTATTTCCCGATCTTAAAATAACAAAAAGGGTAATGCTTCCCATATTTGTGAAAACTCATACCCTTGGTGCTAGTCTCCACCCCGATGCCTAATGGAGGCGGGACTCGGGGGTCATTATATCCCTTTCATCATTGCCAGCTTAGGAGGGGCATCTTTGGTGGGAGGGGGTAGTGATAGAAGATCATTCCCTGCATATCAAATATCATAAACATGAATCAATTGGTAGTTCATAAGACAAGAATAATAGGGGAATAATGGGCATAATCCATGAAATAATAACATAGGAATAAGAAATATAATTTGGGGTGTACACACATGAATAGAAAATTCTATGTCAAGGCTTCCTACTAAGACCTTCCTAAAATCTTAGGTTCAGGCTAATTACTCATGTACCTGCTTCAGGCTTGGGATTCCCTCCTATATACCCTCTTGTTTCTAGCTTGGTATTTCCTCCCATGTATCAACTTATTTTGGGTTTGGGATTCCCTCCCATTTACCTTCTTTTTTCATGTTTTAGATTCCCACCCTTGTACCATCTTATTTCGGGCTTGAGATGCCCTCTCGGGTACCTTATTTTTTTATGATTGGGATTCCCTCCCATGTAACATCTTGTTTTAGACTTAGGATTCCTTACCGTGTCCCCCATTGTTTTGGGATTAGGATACCCTCTTTTTTGGTCTTGGGATTCCCACCTTTGTATCTTCTTGTTTCAGTCTTAGGATTCCCTCTGTTTTCGGGCTTGGGATTCCATCACATACACCCTATAGTTTTGAGGTTAGAATACCCCCTTTTTTCAGGCTTGGGATGACCTTTTATATACCATTTTATCTCATAAACATTTATATTTTAGTAATTCTTTGTAGGTAGATATAGGTCTCACACGTTACATATTGAAACCATACATGCATGTTCTATGAGATAACGAAACATGCATCAAAGCATGACCCATGAAAATAGATTGGTTTTATAAAAATAAAATCATAACCCATGAAATGAAATAGGTATCATTAATATTTCATTGCGTCATAAACTATGGAAAATATATAGGTTTCCTAATCATTCCATTAAATAATAACCCATGAAAAGAAGTGGGTTCCAAAAGAATACAACCCCTAGAAGAGAAATGGAGGTCCTAAACATCACACCATAAAAACATAGACCATTAAAGAACAAATATGAATAGTATTCTTGTATAATGTCCCCAATAAAGATTAAAAAATATCAAAGTATTCCGTCTTATTTGGAGGAGGATTTTGAAATACCAAATGGAGAATTTATTAAGGAAAATAATATTTCTTTTAAATTTAATTTTTAGAACACAGAAATATATTCCAAAATAATTTTATAAAAAACATTTTGAAAACATATAAAGTGTGCTTTAAAATAATTTAAAAAATTTCTTGAGGAAAATATATTTTCTTATTTAAAATTTTTTCTTTAAAACATAAATAATTTTGAAAACTTTTTTCTTTTATTTTTTTTGGAAAACATATTAATTAATCTTGATTACATTTAGAATTTCTTTTACTTTAAAAATGCTTGTAAAAAATATAAACAAGGGTTGAAATTTGTTTGAATTTTTTTTCCTTAAACACATATAAAATTAGATTTAAAACATTTAAAACTCATTTTAAACATAATTTTTTTTTGAAAAACTTTTTATTAAAAACATTAATTTGAAATATATCAAATTACCGATCAAAGAGAGAGATAATATCATATTTTCTTAGAAACTATTTTTTAATTATACTAAGTAACAATGAGTGGAAAAATGATACCAATACATGAATATATCATTAATAACCAGAGGAGAAGAAACTTAAAGAGTGTTATTGAGATATGGATATGGATATTTCATCAATGGAAGCATAATCACAAATAATCCTGATAAACGATGAGATTGTAACAATAAACTCTTACCACTTTGGTAACTTTCACTCATAATCTGCATGAGAGAATAAAATTACATGAATATTAAATTACCATGAAAGAATAAAGTTCATTATATAACATGTCAAAGGGTAGTATAAATACCCTATATAAAATTATAGGTGCATAACATGACATGTATCTCAAATAAGGAAACTTGAGGAAAAAATTACTTTACTGATTTGGTAACTTTTGAACCCTAAAAGCCATGAAAGAAAGGTCATAAAATAGATATGTAGATACCCATAAATTTAATTATAATTATAATATAATACATTCATGGTAATTATAAAAACTACACAAAATAAATTAGTGGTGAATATAGCATGTGTCTCACAGATATAAAAATTGAGATGAGAGAAACCTTACTTTAAGTCTTGAATTTATCTGTACACCTTCAAAACTCCTATATTATAAATATAATTTTAAGATAAATCTACCACATAACCATATTAATATATATCATACCATTTATTATTGACTTTTGAATTTATACTAACCTTTTATTAACAATTACATGTTAAATAAATGTTTTGGTTAATAACGACTTTGTTTAACCCAGATGTTCTGACATATTATTCTTCATTCTCCTACTTAGATCATGATTTAATTATCTAAATAATTTAAAAAAAGGTTTATATATAATATTTATTAAGTATATAAATATTTATAATTATCTATAAAATATAGATATATGAAATGGAATACACCGTTCATAGAGATGGCATGCCGTACATAAAACTGAACACAATTTCTGTTTTTTTTGTACTGAAAGAAATGTAAATGAAATATATGTTTATATGTATATAATATGATTCTAGTATAATTTCTATGTCATATATATATCATATAATTTCACCAATCCCATCATTAATACCTTCCTTGTAAAGAGTGAACGAATCACATTGCTTTGAGGAGACAGTAGTCCACACTTCCACAAATGAAGTTATCATATTTACACAAAATGAAAACCCTGAAGTTATGTGTTATATAATAAATTAAGAATAATAAATACATCATAAAAATTATATATATCATTTTAAAATTTATTTTACATCATAATTCCCACCCATGATTGGTGGTAATGGAAAAACAAACAACATCATTTTGTGAGGCGGTAGTTTGCCGTACACAAGAACGGTAAGTTTTTTACCCATTAGATGAAAGTGTGTTTAGGTTTGGGTATAAAAACTAGAAAAATAACATATATGTATTTATGAAACTCAATTTATTATATAATAATTCAATAGGAATATTTAAGGGGGTGGATGATGAAAATGAAATAAAATAACCAGAGGAGGGATGTTACCTCTTCTTTGGGAAACTACTTTTGGTTTGCACTAAATGGATTCCTTGGATGGATTTATTCCCAATGGGATGATTATACGATAAACTTAGGTATTTGGGTATGATATTTTAAAAGAGTTTTTCCAATCCAAAGGGCTTGATATGTGTGAATAAGTGGGAGGGGTGAGTGCCCATTTATAGTGTAGGAGCAGTGACATTCTTGTAAATTCTTGAAATGGGAATTCCACCCACGTTTTCCCATGTAAAGTGGATCCAATAATGATAAAAAACTAATAAAATAGAGTATAGGGTCGAAATAAGAACATAAAATGGATTTTAGAAAAGTTTATAGGTTATTTAAGGCCTTATGTTATTGGTTTAGTCCATTGCTAAAATAATTTGTCTCTTAATCACTGTAATTAATTTTAATCACTTTAACTTACATTTTTGGTGAAAAAATAATTTGAACTTATTAAAAATTATAAATTATGTTAATTTCAAATATTGAATCCATTTTTCTCCAAATTTTAATCATATAAGTGGCCGAAATAAATTTCAAATTAATCTCGCAGACATGTTGTGGCAATGGGTTTTTAAGCAAAAAACATTTAAATGTTTGAGATGTTTTTATATCCAATTTCAATGTGAAATTGGTTCTAATAACCTAAATTTTAATTATTTATTTATAATTAATGGAATTAATCTTTAAAAAAAATTTAAAATATAATTTATCCCTATAAATGATTTATATGATAAAGTTGTTTTGGATTAAAATTTTGTGTTTTTTTCACTATTCATGAAAATATGAAACTTCTCTGAAAAGTACCAAAAATTTATCCAAAGAAACTTTTTATATTATTATTTAAAAAATGAGGTTTATTTGTTAAAATAAAAATAATTAAAGTATTAAAAATTATTTTTAATTGGGATTTTCATTAAAAGGTGGTAAAATTGACTTATAGAAATATACATCTTTTTATTCATAAAATTGGATTTATTCTTATCCTATGCCTACAAAAATATTGGATGAGTGTAAATTTTTTTATTGAATGTATAATATATAAATTTATTAAAAGCATTCATCAATAGTAATTTGTTTAATTTATTGGGATAAAATGGTTTGTACACATAGATTTCTTAGAAAAGGAATTTAATTATTTTCAAATAGTTACTACTTTCATTTCTAACTAATTAATAACCAATAGATTAATTTTATATACATGTGTAAAACCTATTTTAATAATTAAAAAAATATTATTTGTATCACATATTTCAATATACAGGTGGTAATTATAATGATATTTTAATTAAAATATTAATAGTATATTGTAGTTTAGTAAAACTCAGTGTTTCATGTAACACAAGCTGTCAAAGGAACTCCACATTGTGTGCAACATAAGAAAAAAAAATGTTTTATATACCAAAAACTAATCTAAGTGTTTTTTGTAGTGAAATCATAACTTGGCGTGGCATAAAAATAAAGATTAAATTGGTTTAGTGTAAAATGTAAGAATAACTTGATGCTTTTATATATCACAAGATATATCCAGTGTTGTGTGAAATGCATAGTATCAAAAAGATTATATTAATTTTCAAAAAAAATTTAAAAAATCTTGGGGTGTTACACTTCATTGAATAATATTTCTATATAATATTATTTATTCACAAGTATTGAACACATCATCTTATTAAAATCATTATTTTACAAGTTTGAATCGACATCTAAGAATCTCCATTAGAGTAAAATAACATATTTTATTTTTTAACAAAAATTAATACATGTAACTTCAATATCTAAGATTCAATGCTTCACTAAAACTCTTATACATCATTTAAAATTCCAAATAAATTTTCATATTTCATTATATTGGGTGTTATTTTTCATAATGCTTGGGTTGTCCAAAATCAACATCCAAGAACTTATTCTCTATTCTAATTCTAATTCAAAACATTGACATTAAATAATCATTGTACATAGAAAAAAATAAAATACACACAATGTGGGATCATTAATCTCTATATTTTTATTTTTCTCAATACCAATATGAAAATACCAGGTCAATATGTTAATTTAATTTGCACATATTATTTCTTTATTCTCTCCCCATTTTTCATTAACAATTTCATTTTATTTTCTCCCCTTTAGTGATAACAATTAAAAATATTTCTAGGAGGGTGGAATCCATAAATTCTGGATAAATATGCCATCACTCATTCCACCCAAAGTGTACTTGATCCATGATCAGTATAGAAATAATTAGAGTTTGAATTAAAAAACCAATATATATATTACACTTAAATTTTTTTCAACAACTTATATTTATAAAAATTTCTTTAATTTATTCCTCAAGGTCTGTTCATATGTATTAATTATAAAAATTTTGATACAAATTGATGAAAATATTATGAAAAATTTTTGGCATAAATTTACCACACTACATAGAATAAAAAATAAACATATTCAAGTACTAATAATATGTTTCTTTTCATATATCCCTATGACTTCATAAAATCAACCAATTTTTAATTATTAATTAAAATATTTATATACCACTTAATGTTAGGATAAATTCTAAAAATCAAGAATTATATAATCTTAGGATATACCTTTTATTGATTAATTGACAAAAACTTTTCAAAAAATATATCTTTTTGAAATATAAAGGACTAGAAGATACTTAAAGAACATGCCCTCAAGGGATGCCCTCCTTCTTCATATAATCAAGGAAGGAATTTTATTTAGATATTTTTTCATATTACAATTTATTGATAAATCATAATTTATTGATAAATCATGCCAATATGGAAAATTTTTTAGATCTAGAATATTTATTCATGCTTACTTTTCATGAGTTCTCCATTTGAGAACCAGCTTCACCTTTAATTCACCATATGGTTAGCACACAAGTACAATAAAAATAAAATTGGAATAAGGTGGAACCCCATTTGGTCATAAGTGAGGGAAATAAGGATATGAATTTATTTTCAACTTTAAAACTCTTCTCTTTTTATCTTTATTTATGAGATATGTCTTTTGGATGACCTTTTTGGGTTTCAAGTATGTCTTGGGTTGTATTAAGACTTTTTTTCTCATCTTCTTCATTGTGTGAGATTTTTTATACTTGTAAGATAATAAGGAACTAGGATCACTTGGAGTAGCTTTCATATTTTTCAAGAGTTATTATTATCCTAGAGTAATTGTTACAAAATTATTTGAGTTGTGTCCGACCTATTTATACCACCCAAATGGATCCTCATAATATCTAAGGCTATCATCACTTGACAACCGCTAATGAAATTTGACTTCATTTTCTTGTGGAATATTATTCTTACCTTTGATTTTTTCCTTCTCTTCCACCAATTATAGTTTTCTTACTTTATCTAGATCATCTGGCCAAATAAGAAAGCATTATTTAGAAATATGCATAGGATATTTGGAAGATAAACATGGAATTTCTTGAATATCCTTCTTATCCCAATACATTTGTTTATTTTATGAACTATTTTTTGTCTTTGTTTCTTTAACTTTCCTTCTTAAACTTTTTTCCATGGATTTCTTAAATTTTCTATGAATATATTTTTTTTTTCTTACTATCCAAGGATGACTCATCATCCTTCTTCACTTTTTTCTATGTAATTTTTTGTTTATAATAATTTAAAACCATTTTGAGACCAAGAAAGTTTTCTTTTCATCATATGGAATTTTCATATTCTCCCATTTTCTCCCCTTTGATATAGGATTTATTATTCCTCTAGTGGTTTTCATTTGTTTCTAACAATCCATAGCCATATACCAAAATTTGTCACATCAAAAACAATAGCCAACATAATTGGACCAGTTTTTATGAATTTCATACTGTCTAGAATTTTTTAGTTTCTTTTCTTGTGCTTTTTTATTCACATAATGGGAAATGCTGGAGTATTAATTCCAAAAAACATATTTTTTAATAAAAAACAAAGGTTATTTTGGGTTTCCCAACATTTATCTTCATCCACAATTGTGAAACATTTAATTTTAAACCTATAATATTCAATAAAACAATATTTTTAATAGTATATTAGACCTTTTTCTTTGAGACTAAAATAGATTAATCAAAATAGTATATCAATATGATTCTGAAACCATATGAGGATATTTCCATATAAAAGTACATCATTGTAGTTTTTGTGGAATTAGATATCATCTCAAGTTGTTCTGAATACATTGGTTGAACTAATTCTAGATTCTTATATTTAATAAAAGCACAAAAAATATCATGTTGGGAATTATTTTCTCTTCCTCCACTATTTTCAGTTTATCTTCAAAATTATTCCCCATCTCTTCAACCTATTATTTATATGTTTTTTTTATTTTCTAACAGTATCTTTTCCATATCTTTATTCCTTGTAGCCTTTGTATCAAGTTGATTGTTTTAGACTACTATTACATCCATTGATACATGGAGTCTACTATTAGGTCCATAGATACATGGATTCTTTCCTCAATATTATTATTGGACTCTTATCTCTTAAAATTGATGCAATCCATCCATTCTCTAATCTAGAGAAGATTTATTCAATATCCTCATTCATAGTGTTTAATGTTCCCATATATCTAGAATTATTAATATTGGTTTTCACACTTTATTCTAAGTACTTATCCACTATTTCATTCTCATACTCTAAGTTTCTGACATCCTCCTTGACATTTATAAAAATGGAACAATCTTATGAGATAATTTCAATAGCTCTATTCTATAGGATTTCTTTCAAAACACCAACTAATTCTTCTTCAGATTCCTCAGAATTGTGATCTTACCCACTAATACCTGGTTCATTTTGGGGAAAATTTTGATAAATGATTTTGGTTACCCATTCTTATTATAATGATGAACTTCTGTATATGACAAATTTTTTATCTATATCCTTCGTAGATGATTCCACCACAATATCTCATTCTTTATCTATAACTTATTTTTAAGAGAATTATTTCATGGGGAAACTAACACTTCATTTTATTTAGTTAAGATTAATGAATTCTTATCATTGATTTCATTAAAATATAAATTATTAATAGAAATATTTTAATGAGCTCTACTTTTATTACCTTTAATTAGTAGAGAGTCATTGTTCACTCTTTTGTTAGATGAGACTTTTCCAAACTTTAATCCTCCAATTTTCTTCCTATTCTAAGTCGGCGATGCGAGATGGCGGTGTAAGGAAAAAGTCCGCAATGATCATATGTGATGCATGGCTGATATATTGATCCGGTGAGGGTTGTGGGTCATCATCCAATGAAATAGCTTGTGGGATGGTGTTGTGAGATGTCAGCATAAGGTGAAAGTCACTGATGTAGAGCCAAAAGGGTTTGTGGATTGGGAGTGGGTGTAGGTTGATGACCGACGATTGGTCGGAACATGGGAGAAGACCTCGGGGCATGCTTAGTGATGATGATAAAAAATCTTCTAGTGTGGTGGCTGGCCGGTTACAGTGGCCTGGATCATGGGCGTGGGCTGTGGCGAAGTGATGTTTTCCTGGGGAGTGGGGGAGTTTTCCTAAAGCATCATGGTGTGTGGCCGGGGGAAACCTTGGGTGGCGGAGAAGATTTGGGTTCTAATCTGGCATGGGGAACGATGGGCCACTATGATTCTACAACGCGGTTTCGACGTGGGCCGATGTTGCTGGAATTGAGACTTGAAGACGAATTCGATGGGAGGAGGCCTCAGGTTTGGCCAACTCCAGCATTGAAGACCGGTGAAGACCTCAACCTTAGGATGATTTTGTGATGCAGACAGTTACCTTTGGTCTAATTGGGATGTGTATGGATAGGCTATGGCGTGGAAAAAT
Source organism: Viscum album (assembly GCA_963277665.1). NCBI lineage: Eukaryota > Viridiplantae > Streptophyta > Magnoliopsida > Santalales > Viscaceae > Viscum > Viscum album. The sequence goes on from OY728136.1 coordinate 1,481,746,392, forward strand.
GGAAAGCGGCTTCCCTTGGTGCATTTGCAGGATGCAACTTCGGAATGTGGGACATTTAGGGTGTTGTTCTGGAATGATTGGCGATGGGATTTTTGTGTCGGCATTGATTGGTTATATGAAGTCATAGTCCAGATTGATTACCGATGATTGATGGGGTGGGGTATGTGATTTGTGTGCCTTGGGATTTGGGTGGTTGGAGCTTGGCAGGAGTGGGATTTGGGTGTGAGTTGGATTTTTCCAGACCTACGTATGACTGGGTTTGTTATTGATAGTGTGCGGGTCTTTGGACATTTTGTTTTCACTTTTGGTTTGGCGATGCTCTTTATGTCGCATGTGTGATGTGTGTTGCTATTTTTATATTTCCTTAAATACATTTTTAGGACCGAGCTTGCTAGAGTCCTGAACTTTTCTGGTAATTGGTCTTAGTCAACACGGTTCAAGATCTAGGAAATGATCATTCCAAGAAAAATTTATTAAAATAATGTAATGGTAGAATTAAAAGGGGGATTATATAAACAAGAATGAGGACACCATGTGCATCAAAATAAAAAAACTGATATCAAAGAACCAGGATAATAAAAGGCTATCTCAAGCTTGCCTCCTCCATTAAACTGTTTGATAGAGCATCCAAAACATGATTTTGTTCCTTTTGAACATGGGTAACATACAAATCAACTTGATCAATTAACTGAGTAAATTCAATTTAGAATAGGAGAATTCACCATGTAACATTTTAGAATCAGTATTTAAAATGTTCATGAAAGTGATATAATTGGATTCCACCCAAATATGCCTACAGTTACATTGAACTACATATTTAATATCTTTAATAATCACCCATGATTGAGCTTCAAAAACAGAACCATTGCCAATAAAATGATAGAAACAACCTTTAACGATTACCTGATGATTTTGAAATCAAACACCATAACTTGAGGGCCCAGGTTCACCTGAATCTATCCTATACACATTCACTTCTAACCATTAAGATATTGGAGGGATCCATCTAATGGATTTTAACACCAACGGTTTCTTGATCCTTTTAGTTACACAAAAAGTTTTTAGTATAATGAGTTTACAAATATCATTCTTCATTAAACCTATTTGGAATATAGAGGAAACCATTGACTCCATATAAATAAAAGAGATTTCATCTTTCAAGGAGGGATATGGATTTTCAAAATAAAGACCATATATTTCTCTCCCAACATAAGAAATAGTAGCAACTTCTACCATGTACAACATTGTCTATGTCAAAAAACTATGAGAATATTTAGAAATATAGATCATTGTTTCACTAAAGATGTACTGCCACAATACAAGACCAAAAAGAGACTGGATATTATTCCAAAGTATGTACAAGAATCTACAAGATATATAGACATGATTAATTGATTCATCAGATTTAAAATAGAGATGAAAAACAGGTGCAATGTGAACTATAGCCTTTTGTACAAGTCCCTGAAGAGGCATCACACATCTCCAAAATTCTCCATTGAAGTAGAAAATTAGATGGGGGAAACGAAAGCCTTCTAGAAATATTATAACCACATAGGAATATTTGGGTTGGCCTGAAATTTATATCTGTAGTACCTCCTTGCTGACCAAAAAAATTTAGAACCCATATGAGTATGTCTCTTTCAACATAGGCATACTTTGATATTTAAAGTATAATATGGGAAGGGATAAGTCCATTCACTATAGTATTATACTAAGCATCATAAATGGAAACCAGATTCATGTATATAGAAACTTTCATATCATCACTGGTTTAACTGTATATCCATGGTGTGTTCTTAAAATCAAGGGTTGAATGCTTACAAACAATCCACTTTGGACACTACATGAGCTCACTATAATAATATTTAATGGATATCCAGATCGATGTGGGAATGTACATAGAATATCCATTCTAAAATTTTTATATTAATATATTGGAGAGAAATTCCAAAGTTCTGTCATCAGATATCAATATATTGCAAGTGAATTTACCGAGAAAAGCTTAATTGAAAAGTTTCAGGTACTTAATACCCAAACCTCCATTTTCAATTGGATTGAAACATTCCTTTGAATCCACTATAATGATATTACATTCATGTATGTAAGTAGTCCATAAAAAATTTATTATCAATTCTTGAAGCTCTATAATGATAGATTTAGTCCATTATAAATAAAGAAAGTATAAACAAGAATTGATGTTATCACTAAATTCACTAGAGAAATTCTCCCTACTTGAGGCATGGTATTCCACTTACATGTTTTGACATGACTAATGAATCTAGAATAAATTCTCTCATGACATCATCATTTTAATTTTCCCAAGAAAAGGGGAACCCCATGGCAGATTAGCAAAAGGGTTCCCTTTTTCACTCCAAGAATTCTAGATTTATTTTTGTTCTTGGAGAAAAGTATTCCATAAATGATTTCGAAAAAGTATTTATTCCATCATATAACATACCCATAAACTTATTCATAGTAATAAAAGGTATTCTGAAAAAAAAAACTATTTTTATATTTGCTTTTCCAAAGAGGAGAATATTATCAGCATAAAAGATATGTGAATTGGCCAAAAAATCCCTTCCATCATTAATTATTTGGTAAAACCAACCTGAAAAAGGTTATTAGTAAAAACACTCAAATAATCCTCATCCATAAAAGAGATAAGGCTAGAAAGAGGGACCCCTTTCCTGAATCCCATGTAGAATTGAAAAAAATCCTATTAGGGGTCCATTAACAAGAATGGAAAACCTAAAACTTTTAAGAATAATGCTGACTAAATTTATGAAAGCACTAGATAAACCATAATTTCTGAGAATTTCAAAGACAAACTTCATTTAATAGTATCAAAATCCTATGAGATGTCAATATTGAGGTAAAATTCTCCACATTCAACCATTGTCTTCATAATTTTGACACATTATGATGTCGTGAAGTGGAAATTTTGGATTCTACTTCTCGGTTTATATACAAATTTTTTTGAGATAATAAATCCCCTAAAAAAGTTTGCGTCATTAAAGAAATTATTTTGCTGATAATTTTTAGAACCTTGATCCCAATATAAATAGGCTTGAAATCTTTAATATCCACCAAATTATCCTTTTTGGAATCAAATCAATAAAATTGAAATTAAAACCATTGGGAATAGAGGCATGATTAAATACTTCCATGAAATCATTGAGGACCCAAACATTTACAATGTGCCAATAAAATATAATTTTTTTGTGTAATCCCATCATGCCCTACCACACTATCAAGATCCAAGGAAAATAAAGAAGTCTTTACTTTCTTCTCCTAAGGGTATTTAAGTAAAAACTTGTTTTTATAATCCTAAACAATATATGAAGTGTTTTCTATCATCCTATAGGTTCAATCATCCCCGTTTTCCGAGTACAATATTTCAAAGTAGTTGGCCACAACATTAGAAGTTTCATTTTTTGAACCGTATAACGACCTATTAATCTTAAGGGTTGTGACACCTATTCTTACCTTCTTCACATGAAAATAATGAAAAGTCATGGTATTTATTCATCCCTCCTACAACCATATAATATTATTTAGGTTTTGGGTTAGCCTTCCGTTAAGGACAATATTGACATCAATATTAGATAGATCTTTGATCTCATCACTTGAAAAAGAATGGTAGTTTTCATTAGAATTATAACATTTTAATAGGTGATACTCAGATTCATTGATATCATTATCAATATAATCAAACGATACTTTGTGACATTGATAAATCATTCATTTAAATTGATTTAACTTTGTGGATAGGATTTGAAGAGGGATACCCAAAGTTTCCATTTCCAAGAATTAATGATAACCTCCCTACAACCAAGAACAAAAAGGTAGGAATTGCGGAATTTAAAATTGAGGGGAGCTGACCTTAATTTTTCTGTTCAAATATCCACCATAATTTGATAATTATTAGAGTGAAATTCTAGAATAGTCGGACTAGATATATCAATTGCGCCATTTCTGTCATCAATATAAAAAAACCAACAATCTAATTTACTATCTTTCTTTCAATTGACGGTGTATCTACACCAGGTTTTGTCACTACCGACAATTGGGACTTCAACCTTGCTATATATATCAATAAAAGTGGATAAATAAGAAGCTATAAACCTATTGAAATGAGAACCGGGTTTTTCATAAGGCTATATAACAAAATTAAAATCCCCCAGAATCACAGAACTATGTGATATTTAAGAAGACATTACTTCAAAGATATCCCAAATCTCTCTTATTTTGATGTATAATCTGGATACATTGAAAAAATTCATGGAAATTACAATTCCATGGATTCCAATATCAACTGAAATATATTTATAATTTTTAGTAAAATAATTAAGGCTGATACAATCATGATTTAATATATAGATATGTTCAGAGTTATTCTCACTTAAACTTTAGGAAACAAAGGAGTAACCAAGGGAGTCCCATTTAATAGAATTTTATATATCAAACTTCATTTTAGGCTTATAAAGACAAATCAACATAGGTTTCTTGGCCACAATTAAGTGTTTCAAGTTTGTGACCATGGGAGAGTTCCCATGTCCCTCACAATTCCAATAGAGGATCTTCATTTTTGAAGGGATACCCTAATACTAGTTTTTGGACCATCTTTCTTTGGTATCTATAAATTAATTTTGTTTCACTTCCATTTTATCTTCCTCATATCATTATTTCTATCCAATAAATCATCATATTTCTCAAGGGGATCAAGGGAGGCATCTTTAGAGGGAAGGGTCTCATCATCATCATCCCATAATTTCTCACTTAGAGGGGTAAATTTGTTAGGAAAATGATCAATGACCTTATGAATAACATATATAATTATTGTCTTCTATTATTTTGTAGAGGGAAACTTATAAAAAGGATCTTCTTTTTTCATTCTTTGGAACCACCTCCCCAAAATTATAAGCAAAAGGAAGGGTGTGATCCTATAATAGAACAAGTGAATCCTCTTTAAAATATTGAACAAGAAACATATCCTTTTTAGAATCTATAAAATCCTCATCATATGGGTTAATATAAGTTCTCAGAGACTTTATGGAAGCATAAAATTCATCCTGATAATGATCAATGGATCAGACAGCAAACTGGACATCCATCTCTTGAACGCTAACATGGGATTCCATCCCTTATTTTTTCTTGCTCACTAGTACTTACAATGATGCTGGTTTCATATCATAATGGGTTGGCACTAGGATGGATTCCATATGATGTACCAAGGAGTCGTCTTGATAGGAACCAAATTTATTATAAGTAAGAACAATCACAACCTATGAAAGACTTGTACCCATGATTTTACTAGGATCCTGGGCACCATTAGATGAGAGGCCATGGCTCTATTGATTGACCTATTTGGATAAGGTATCTTGTAAAGACTTTATATATTTAAATCTCATTGAACAAAGAATTTACTTACCCAGATCATTGTAATTATCCTATATTAAGAGATAATAATTCTTCTAAAATGGCATCACAGTCAATTCTAGAGGTGGAGTAGGTGCAGTAGCATTTTTAGAACCATGTTGTACCAAAATTCCAACCTCCATGACATCACCTGTATCACATAGAACCTGTGTGTGAATATCACATACCTCTAAAAGATGTTCACCATAGAAAATATCCTATATATAAGCAAACACTAGATGATAATATTCTTGTTGGGGATGTAAATTCTTAGCATCCACTTCCACCTAAACAATTCCAATGAGAGAAGCCAATAAACGATCAAGTCCAAGAACCAACTCATAGAGGTTGGACCAATATTGTAAATACATGGATTTTCCATGTAATTTTTTTTAATTATATGGGATTATAATGAGTATGTGAAAATTGACGGTGCATGATTCTGAGGCCTAGTGTGGATAAAATGAATTTCAGAACTTTTTTTAATGTACGTTCAGTAAACACGCGAGCGGCGTTTTATAACTTTTGAGCTGATGATCATAATAAAAATACATGGGAACCATTGAATTCACAGTTCCATGATTCACTTATCCGACGCTTCACTTCAGTCGTAGTAGGTCTCAAGAAAAAGTTAGCTTTTTGGACTTTTTAAAAGAATAAATAAAATAACTTTGTTATTTGATTTATTTATTTCTTTTCCTCCAACGGACAAATTCCAACATGGGACTGGCGATGTGTCAAGAAATTAAATGGCATGAACCTTCAATCCAAAGTAACATCATCATTGTTAATGAGGAGGGTTCCTAATTAATGAACCCTCATAAATCCCACGAGCATTAATCACCCTCCCCTATCCTATTTACATGGAGCTTTTGGAGAGGTATCAACACTACTTCACCAAGAAACGTAGTGCTGACCAAGTGATGAGATGCCAAACCCTTGGGGGACAGAGCTAGTTCTAGTGGTAGGTAATGGGTGACACTGAACCATGATCCGAAGGATAACGTTTGAGTGGCGTCATTGGAAGGTTTGTTGTAGAAAAGACAAAAGCATACACTTCCTCAATCACGGGCGTTCTCCATCATTCATGAGGTAGGGATTGGATTTTTGTTTAATTCAAGTGATTATTGAATCCTTTAATCCTCCCTCATTATTGTAGGCTAATACGAAGGGAGAGGTCCTAACGAACTCGGGCTGGACCCTCCACTACCTTGCTACCCTTGCATTCTCCGTGGAAGACCGTCGGCGCGGTGGCACCGACAGACTACGATGGAGGCGGCGTACTATCACATGCTACAAGAGGAGGCCATGACACTAGTCCGTAGCGTTCAACGGAGGGACCAGCACCAGCCGACCATGGAGGAGGTGCGTCACGTCGTCGTGCACCACTGGTGAGAAAGGGGCCGCAACCAAAGCCGCTATGAAGGAGGAACCCACACTTTCAGAGGGTTCTACGGTGACCAGGAGGTAACCACGTGGCGCCGCCGCTTCACAAGCCGAACGACCTCTGGGACATTCGGGAGATCAGGGGTCTCACCCCCACCCCCCATTCCAGCTAGGGTGGACCCCACCATAAGCGGTACCGGCTGGTTGGGCAGCCCTCTTGCGGGTCGGACCACCCCCTTGCGGGTCGGGCCGATCATCTTGCGAGCCAGGCCGCCCCATACAGGCTGGGCTAGAACTCGGCCTAGCAGCCAACCTTGCCGTGGCCCAGCCCAGACTGGGTTAGGTTGGGTCAGTCCGACTGGGTCACACTAGACCTAGGCCCAACCAGACTCAGAAACACTTAAAGGGCCATATCTTGAGAACCAGACATCCGTTTGACGAACCGTCTGTGGCACTGGGATCCTTGGACAAAATTATTTTGGTAAACTCAAATTGAGTTTTTGAGAATTTTGAAGTATGACCAGGTTGGATCAAACCAAAATCCAACCGGGCCCTAGGAACTAAAACACTTATAACTCACAGACCTGGAATCTGATTGATGCACCATCTGTCGCTTTGGAACCCTTACGACATGGAGGTCCTTTGGGTTACTCCTTTGTAGAGATTAGTGGCGGTTGAGGTATGACTGATATCTCAAGGGCCATATTCTACAGAACTCGAGCGCACTAGGTGTAAGGAATCTTGTGGTAGGTTGTAGCGTGAAGAAAGAAAATCGATCCTAAGTGTGTCAACATTTATCGATCCTGTGTGGGTCAGCATCTATCAGATCTTATGTGGGTCAACCCTCAACGATCATATGTGGGTCAGAACATACCGATCTTGTGTGGGTCATATCCTGTGTGAGCTAGCAGGGGTTATTACCTAACAATCCTGTGTTGGTCAGTAGTAGTGCTTCTTAATAGAATAAGATGATCTAGCTTACGACTAATCATCTGTACTTCTATACTTAAGTTATACCTGTTTGTGAGTTAAGTCTTTTACCTTCATGGTGTTACCAATGTGGTACTTCTATCTTCATGGTGTTACCTATATGGTAATTCTACCTTCACAGTTTTGTCTTTGTGGTGTTACCTGTGTTGTACTTCTACCTCCATGGTGTTGTCTTCGTGGTGTTACGTGTGTGGTACTTCTAACTTCGTGGTGTTACCTGTGTGGTACTTCTACTTACGTGGTGTTACCTTTGTGGTATTCTTCCATCATGTATGAGATGAGTATGTCTTGATAAATTAGGTATATGTAGGGGCATATACCTAAGTTGAGTTGACATCTATTACTTCATGATTTGAGATTGAGGTCTTTATTTGTGGTATTTCCTTTATGGAACTATGGGAGACCTACATAGATCCCAGGGTCCCTACTAAGTATCGTTATACTCACCCCTGCATGGGATATTCCAACACCTTTTTGTGTCTTGTATAGATGACGAACATCATTGATTGAAGCTGAGGGAGCCAGGACTGGAAAGTACTTGGAGGTGGACTTTTTGGAATGAAATGACGCGGGGACTAATGATAGTGAGTTGTACCTACACTTAAGGTAGGATCCTTAGTGGATGAAAGAGGAGCTATTTTTCACTTTTCATTTGTGTTTTTACTTTTTATTTGTACTTGCAATTTTTAGTCAGGCTTGTATTCTATCCCCTTTACTTTCAGCACACTTTTATTACAGTAGTTTACTTCGTTGTAGCTTCCTGTTGTGTTCTTGGACTTTGTGTCTATACAGGTTAAAAGGAAATGCCTTCTTATTTTAGGGATATGCCTTTCTGGTGATATTCTCCAGCCCCTTCCCTATAGAAGGTGGGCTTGGGGTAGTCACGACATGGGCCTCGAGGGACGGGTCGTTACAAAGTGGCATCATAGGAGCCAGTTCTACTTAAGAACTTGGACACTGATATTTTCGATGTGGTGATAGTGTTAAGTGTTTTGAGTGTGGTTTTTAGTTTGGGGAATCTAGTTTTGGTGTGGTGACTGACATATCCATACTCCATGACCCTAAATTTTGTTTTCTAACTCAGTACATAGAAACACAGATTGCGTGTGTTTTTGAAAATCTTTTCTTGTGATCTCTTTGAGTTAGCTCACCAGGTATAACTTATTGACCCTGAAACATCTGTTTTATTTCAGGATGCCTCCATGTAGACTGTTAGCCAGGATTCTCAAGAGAGTATGCAATGACGGTCCATCGAGTGATGATGCCTCAATGTAGGGCCCTCTTACAGCGTTATCACCTTCAGGTGGAGTACCGACATCACCACTACCCATTGGGCAGCTGTTTACACTAGCCCCACCAGGAGAGGATGCACGCCGACTGAGCGTGTTTCACGAGTTTTAGCGGGAGAGGCCTCCGAGGTTATGAGGCTTGACGGACCAGCAGGCGGTTGGGGACTAGCTGTAGGCTGTGGCTAGAGTTTTTTGCTTAGTGGGGACACTAACTGATTTTATAGTGATCCTAGTAGCCAGTCTTTTTTAGGTAGTAGTAGAGAGATGGTGGAGCTTGATTCTTTAGATACATGATGAGGTGACCCTTATTAGGGCGGACTTCAAGATCCTTTTGAGGGAAAAGTTCATCCTAGTGACTCTATGCTCAGTGAGTATATAGGAGATGCTGAATTTACCGCAGGGTAGCATGACTGTGGACCAGTACCCGATAATGTTCACTGATCTATCCCGCTACTCCACCGACATGGTACAAGACCCTTTCTTCAGGGCCAAGACCTTTGGGAAGGGTCTCTGACAGGATATCAGAGCATCGATGATATCGCTCAGCATACCGACATAGGCTGGGGTGAAAGAGAGAGCACTTTTGGTGCATAGCTTCCTAACTGAGTAGGCACCGACAATGAGAGCCACTACCAGACGTCAGGTAGTAAATTCATCTGCAGTAGGAAATAGGTGGATGACGTAGTGGCCCAAGTGGGACAGACCTTTTGGTGGAAGACCGCAGGATATAGGGTCGGTGGTGAAGTGCACACAGGATAAAGGAGGGAAGATTAGGAGCAAGCAGTGCTACTTGTGCGGCGGGCATGGTAATAAAGAGAGCGACTGTCTGAACCGCCATATAGACAACCAGCAGACAGTCAAGGGACTGACGAGGAAGAGGTAGAGATTCGATCGAGGAGGTCCGTAGGCAGCAGGCATGTGTGGAAGATGGGATGGTTGTGTATAAGGCGGTGGGCGGTGATTCAATGTTCTACCGACACCACATCTAGGTGGTCCACCCTGACCACAAGGAGCAGGTGGACTGATACGAGCTCAAATCTAGGTAGTAGAGGCCTACGACCATGATGCTCAAGAGATGATTAGAGGTAAGATATGTGTCTTCTCCACCTTATCTCTAGTACTTATAAACTAAGGTTCCAATCACTCTTTTATTTCCTCGACCCTCGTTCGGAGCTCAGAGATTCTGGTGGGGCTGTTGGCTTGATCCTTACGGCTAGAGACTTGTACGGGAAGGGATTCGACAATTGAAAGCTTGTGCCAGTAGTGTGATCTTACTCTAGGAGGCGTGATATTCGTCTAAGATCTTCTAGTAGTGGTGTCAAGGCTTTATGAGATCATCTTGGGTATGGAATGGTTATCCACATTCCATGTCCAGATTGACTGTATTAAGTGCAAAGTGCGGTGTGTTCGTGAGGATGGGACCAAGTTTTCTTTCACTGGTGAGAAGTGAACCTTTGCAGCATAGGATGGACTTACTTGGAGGAGGGTGTATCCAATCACACACTAGTTGGATAGCCTTACCCTCAGAGTATTAGATGTTGATAGTCCGAGCTATTCTATAGTGGTGGACCAAAATTCTGATGTCTTTCTTGATGATGTTCTAGGACTACCTCCACGCAGAGAGGTATAATTTTACATAGAACTGTACCCCCAGATGACACTGATATCTACACCATCATATCAGATGTCTTCTATAGAGTTTCATGAGTTATGGGTATAGTTGGAGGACTTGTAGAGAAAGGGGTTCAAAAGGCAAAACGTTTCTCCATGGGTTGCCCCAATTTTATTTTCTAAGAAGGCATATGGTAGTTTGAGACTCTGTGTGGATTACTGATGCCTGAACTAAGTGACTATGAATAAAAAGTATCCACTTGTGAGGATTGATGATCTTTTCGATCACCTAAATGGAACTCATTGGTTATTGAAGATAGACCTCAGATCAGGCTATCATCAGCTCAGGGTATGAGATGAGGATGTGCAGAAGATGACGTTTAGATGTCGGTATGACCACTATGAGTTCTTGGTTATGACATTCGGTGTGACCAATGCCCTAGTATTATTCATGGGACTCATGAATATGATCTTCCCACCATACCTTGATCACTTTTTTGTGGTCTTCCTCGACGACATATTGATATACTCAGTGATAGAGGAGGAGCATGCCTATCATCTGCAGATAGTTTTGGATACACATTGAGAGAATGAGCTTTATGTTAAGCTCTTGATGTTCCAGTTCTGGATACAAGAGGTCCACTTTCTAGGAGATGTTATCTTGGATACTGGAGTTGTAGTGGATCTAGTGAAGATAAGGGTTGTGATTTCTTGAGAGCCACCCAGGAGTGTGACCGAGGTGCGGAGTTTTATGGGGTTGGCTAGATACGACCAGATATTTTTGCATGGATTTTCCAGAGTTGAGGCACCCTTGTCAGCATTTATGAAGAAGGGAAATCCCTTCATTTGGATAGATAGATTCTATCATAGTTTTCAGGATTTGAGTAAGAGACTGGCGAGTACCCCATCTTGAGGCTACCAGAAGAGGGCGTTGGGTATGTAGTCTACTGTGACACATCAGGGACGTGACTTGGATATGACTTGATGCAAGAGCGAGAAGTGATCACCTACGGCTCATGGTAGGTGAGGAAAATGAGAATAACTATACTACCCATGACCTGAAGTTAGCAACTATGGTCTTCTCCCTGAAGTTGTGGCGTCATTACTTGACGGGAAAATGTTTTAGAGTCTACTCTGATCACAAGAGTCTCAGGTATATCTTCTCATAGAAGGAAATGAACCTAAGACAAAAAAAATGGTTAGAGTTCCTCTAGGACTATGACTTTGAGATAGTCTATACTCCTTTGAAGGGGAATGTGGTAGCAGAAGCACTCAGCAGGAGGTCTGGTCTACAGTTTTTGAGTGAGGAGACATAACATCTAGCTGTGTTGCAGATATTCTTTGTGGATAAAGATGGTGAAGCTTACCTCCTCTCTATGATAGTTACGCCCCCACTCCTTCAACGAGTTATGGAGGCGCATCTTGGGGACATTGACTATGAGGCTCTATGTGCTCAGATATCCTTAGGACAGGCACCTAAAAGATTTTATGAAGGCGGGGAGCACATCATCCTATTCAGAGGATATACCATGGTACTAGTGGCGCTACGGGAGGAGACATTGAGGGAGTTATATACATTCCCTCTGTTGGTGCATCCTGGTGTGGAGAAGAGGTAACAGGACCTCCAGTGTCAGTATTAGTGGCCAGAGATGAAGAAATCAGTGAAAGAGTTTGTTTCTCGTTGCCTCACTTGTCAACAAGTGAAGGCTGATCATCAAGTTCCAGTAGGCTTAGCACAACCACTGGAGGTAAAAGAGTGGAAGTGGGATGGAATCTCCCTAGACTTTGGGACAGGGATTCCATGTATGTCTAGGGGATATGATTCCATCTGGGTCATCATTGACAGACTCACCAAGTCGGCCCACTTCCTACCTATCCGAGAGCAGGGATCAGTTGAGTGCTTGAGATGCCTCTACGTACAGGAGATTGTGAGACTTCATGGGGTTCCATTGACGATCATCTCTGAATGTGAAACATGTTTTACTTCCCAGTTGTGGAAGGGATTACAGGAGGTGTTCGAGACTTAGTTAAGTTTGAGCACCGCCTTTCATCCTCAAACGGATGGTCAGACAAAGTCGACCATTCAGACGCTGGAGGACATGCTTCGTGTATGCGTCTTAGATTTTGGACACACTTGGGAGGATCACTTACCTTTGGTGGAGTTAACGTTCAATAATAGTTATCACTCCACCATCGGTATGGAACCATTTGAGGCCTTGTACGGTCGATCATGCAGATCACCTCTATGCTGGACAGACCCAGGGGAGGCATCACTTATGGGTCCAGAGTAGGTACGGGCTACCACTGAGAAGGTTCTAATCATCTAGGAGCATATGAATACTGTACAGAGTAGACAGAATTCATATGATGATAGGAGTTAGAGACCTTTTGAATTTGAGGGGGGAGAACATGTCTTCCTATGGGTCTCACCTCGACGAGGTTTACGGAGATTTGGCCGTGGCGACAAGTTATCACCGAGTTTTATCTGACCATTTAGAATACTTAAGAAGATTGGTGAGGTGGCATACCGCTTGAAACTTCCACCACAGATAGAGAGGGTGCATGACATATTCCACGTATCTCAGCTGAGGAGATATGTGCATGACCCATCTCATGTCATCGACCATGACGAGCTGGACTTTGATGATGGGGCGACATTTACAGAGGTTACAACAGAGATTGAGGGTCATCAGGAGAGGGTATTTCGTGGATGATTGATACCTCTGGTGTGAGTTTGCTGGTAGAAGGGTAACCTTTAGGATATTACACGGGAGCGAGAGGCTCAGATTCGTGCATAGTACCCCCATTTGCTTTCTTAGTCTACGTTGTGGATTTCGGGGATAACAATCTCTAAGGTGGGGAGAATTTAAAGACCCAGATTTTTCTATGTAATTTCTTAATTATATGAAATTATTATTAGTCTACAAAAATTGATGACACGTGATTTCGAGGCCTGATGTGGCCGGAATTAATTTCAGAACTTTTTTTAATGTACGTTCAGTAAAAGCACGAGCAGCATTTTCTAACTTTTGAACCGTTGTTTGGATTAAACATCCGAGGGAATCGTTGAATCCACAGTGCTGAGATTCACTTAAGGGAGGGTTCAATTCAGCTGTAGTAGGTTTAGAGAAAAAGGTAGATTTTTCTACTTTTTAAAAGAATAAAAAATATAACTTTTGTTATTTAATTTATTTCATTCTTTTCCTTTAATGGACAAGCGAAAATGTGGGAATGAAAATGTGATAATCCATTAAATGGATTTACCCATCAATCATAAGTAAAAACATTGTTGGGAATGAGGAAGGTTTCTAATTAATGAACCCTCATAAATCCCACGATCATTATACATCCTCCCCCTCTACTATTTATAGAGATTGGGGAGAGGTATCAACACTGCTTCACCAAGGAAAGAAGTGCTGACAAAGTACCGAGATGCAAAAACCTTAGAGGATGGAGTCGGTTCCAGTGGGAGGTGACAAGTGAAACTGAACCACGAACCAAAGAATGACGTATGATCGACGTCGTTGGATTCTTTTTGCAGAAAGGACGAACACCGACACATCCTCGATCGTGGGTGTTCTACATTGTTCTTGAAATAGGGGTTTGATTTTTGTTTAATTCAAGTGATTTTTGAATCCTATAATCCTACTTTATGATTAAAAGCTAACGTAGAGGGCATGGACCTAATGAACTTGGCCTAGACCCTTTTCTACTTTGCTACCCTTGAAGTCTTCGTAGAAGACCGCCAGAACGATGGTACTGACTTTCTACGATGGAGGCGGCGTGCCATCACACACTGCAAGAGGAGGCCACAACAGTAAGTCACTACAGTCACCAGAGTGCCTAGCTACGGAGGAGGTGCGGCACACTATTGTGCACTGTCGGTGAGCAAGGGGCCACTGTTTAAGAGGCGGCGGTAGAGGTACCCGCACCTCCGGCAGGTTTCACGGCGACCAGGTGGTGCCCACATGGCACTGCCACATCAAAAGCCGAATGACCTCCAGGCTGTTCGAGAGACCGAGGGTCTCACCCCATGAGCTGGCTAGGGTGGACCCCACTGCAGGTAGGACCGGTGGGCCGAGCTATCCTCTTACGGGCCGGGAGACCCCCTTGCGGGTCAAGCCACCCCCTTGCGGGCCGGGCAGCGCCCTTGCGGGGTAGGCCACCCCCTTGCGAGCTAGGATGGTCCTCAGCCTAGTGGGCCGAACCCGCTATGGCCTATCCCAGACCGAGTTGGGTCAGGTTGGTCAGACCGGGTCAGACCAGACCCAGGCCCAACCGGACCTAGAAACACTTAAAAGGCCATATCTTGAGAATCCGACATCTGTTTGACAAACCATCTATGGCGATGGGATCCTTGGATCAAGAATGTACTTTTGGTATACTCCACATGAGTTTTGGAGAAAGTTGGAGTTCGGCTGGGTTGGATCAAACCCGAATCCAGCCAGGCCCTCAAAACTAAAACACTAATAACTCACAGACCGTGCATCTGATTAACACACTGTCAATCTCGTTGGAACTCTTTCGACATGGTGGTGCTTTGGGTTAGTCATTTTTAGAGCTTAGTGGTGGTCGAGGTACGAACGATATCTTGAGGGGTAGATTCTATGGAACTCGAGGGCACTGGGTGCGAGGTATCCTGTAGTAGGTTGTAATGTGAAGAAAGAACATTGATCCTAAGTGGGTCATTATCTATCAATCCTATGTGGGTCAGTATCTATCAGATCCTATGTGGGTTAGTTATCAGCGATCCTATGTGGGTCAGCACATACCAATCCTGTGCGGGTCAACATGGGTTATTACCTAATGATCCTGTGTGGGTCAGTAACGGTGCTTCTTAACAAAATAAGATGATCTAGCTTACGACTAATCATCTATACTTATTTACTTAAGTTATACCTGATTGTGAGCTGAGTAATTTACCTTTGTGGTGTTAACTTCGTGGTGTTACCTATGTGGTACTTCTATCTTTGTGGGTTTATCTGTGTGGTACTTCTACCTTCGTGGTGTTACCTGTGTGGTACTTCTACCTTCGTGGTGTTACATGTGTGGTACATCTAACTTCACGGTCTTACCTGTTTGGTAATTCTTCCTACGTGGTGTTAACTTTTTTGTATTCTTCCCTCATGTATAAGATGATTATATATTGATAATTTTGGTATATGTATGGGCATATACCTAAGTATAGTTAACATCTATTGATTCATCCTTCGAGATTGAGGTCTTGCATTATAGTGTTTCCTTTGTGGAACTCTGGGAGAACTACGAGGGTACCAGGGTCTCTTCTGAGAATCATTATACACACCCTTACATGGGATACACCCACACTATGTTGTGTCTTGTGCAGATGATGAACATCATTGATCAAGGCTGAGGAATCCAGGACTGGACGATACTCGGAGGTGGACTTTTTGGAGTAACGTGACGTAGGGACTACAGATCCTAAGATGTACCTACCCTTCATGTAGGATCCTCAGTGGACGATCCATGAGTTGTTTTTCACTTTTCAGTTGTGTTTTTACTTTTCAGTTTTGTTTTTACTTTTCTGTAGTACTTGTACTTTTTAGTTGGGCTTGTATTTTGGCCCCTTTACTTTTAGCACACTTTTACTACATCAGTTTACTTGGTGGTTGCTTCTTGTTGTGTTATTGTCCTGTGTGTCTATACAGGTTAAAAGGAAATTCCTTTCCATTTTAGGTATATGCCTTTTCGGTGCTATTCTCTAGTCCCTGGACTATGGAAGGAGGGCTTAGGGTAGTTATGGAACGAGCCTCGAGGGACGGGTCATGATAAATATTGTTTAGAGCCTATGAAATTTGAGGTAGGTACTCAGCTATATTATCATATTGGAAAACCCTCATCATCATTATAGATCATATATTATAATTTGTAATGGGGGGGGGGGGGGCTTACCCTTCCCCTTTATCAGGGACTCTTCAATAGGTGAGGTTATCGTGACCCTTTAAGTTGAAATTTCCACAGAGTTTGGACCTATTGAATTCAAATTAAATATAACAAAAAAAATGCAATCAACACAAATTTGTTGGTTCCTTTCATAAATAATTTCAAAGTTGAAACTATCAACTCTTATAGTGGAAAAAACCTCCTCCACCAATGTAGCAGCCATGTCAAATTCAACCAGGACTCCTGAAAAGTGTGAAAACATTGGGTTGTTAGTTTTCTAATCTATTCTAATAAAATTAAAAATTGATGAAGAAATATTCTATAGAATTCGGTGATGCAAAAAAAACCACTTAATTTTGATTATACGAATCCACACCTTGTATGTGTATTCATAATATTAATGGGATCAAAGTTCCATTCCCATTCTTGAATTATTAGTATTATAAGCCTTAAAGGTATATTTCTAAAATTCCACACTAACTTATCAATCTCATTATAAAGTAAGAGAATGTGATAATATCATTTTCCAATTGCATTCATCTACGAGTCACCAAAACCCCAAGTTGTAGAAATTCCATTGACTACCTCATTGAATCTCTACATTTTTTCACCCTTAAGAGTCATGAAACATGCTTTTATAGAGTATTTGAAAGTATTAATCCTCTACTAAATATCCTCTTGATTAGATGAAACATGCACGACCTGACCATTCTTGATTAATCTTCTAGGATAAGGAACCCTGAAGTCAAAGAAAATCAAATTCACCATAGATTTTAAAACCTCCACAAAGTTAATATTCAAACTAGATGAGTCCAAGGGGGTCGCAACATTTGAATAAATTTTCATTCAAGTAACACATAGAGAGAAAATATATTTTTACAAAAGAATATCTTAAATGTTAATATCCATATTTTACTCGTTACATCCTAAAACATCATCGGATTCACCCAATACAAAGTTTTCATGCTCGTGAGAAGAATCCCCTTGATCTAACATCCTCTCTAAAACTATTTCTTTTTCATGGTATTAAGATATATATATATATATATATATTATTCTATTAATAGTAACATAACAAGATTCTTAAAATATAAACATGAAAAATAAATTTCAAATATAAATTCAATTATTCAAATATTAGAATCCAATAATGTTGTTTCCGACCTCTGATACTGATTGAAAAGGAACACACTAGGATGTGACTATATTGTGGGTGGGTGGGGGAATCATTGTGGGATGGGTTTTGACCTACTAAATTTTTTAATCTTTTTACCACCACAAATGTTCAGTGATTGGATTTCTCTTTCTCTTATTTTATCTTATATATGGTATTTGTGAATAAAGATGTGGAATAAGAAAGAAACAAAAAAGAACAATGAGATTATTTATGAGTTTATCCTCTTCTAGGATTGACTATATTCCTAGTGCATGGTGATTTTTAACTCCCCACAAAAATATTACTTCTTATAATGAAAGAAAGAGTGATCATGGGTATGTCCTTTAACTTTTCATCCTGGCACCGACCTGATATGAATAATGTTTGGGGATTTGTATCTCTTTATTCCACAAAATAAGAATATACCACCTTGAAGAAATTTCACCTCTGAGTTCTTGAGTCCCTGTAAGAAAATATGGATTGATTTTATTCATATTATTTAGAAAATATATTGGATTCCTAAATTTAATTCATACTAGCATAGTGTTGGAATATATTATAGGTTGTATAATCAAATTTACAAGCCTATATATAGTTTCTGGTATATATATGCCACACTTATTCTCTTATCTTTTCTACTTCTTCTTCAGTGCTGGGAGTGATTCTTTTATATATATTACTAGTTATCATTTTTCTATCTCTTCAATAATTTATAATTTACACAATATTCTATTTGATATCTATTTATTAACACAAGAGTTATCTACAAAAAGAGGTGATATTCATAGAAGAATAAATGTGAATAAAATTCCAATTAAATTATCTCACATTTAGTATATATGGTACCCCTTAATTATCTTCTATTATATTTTCATTTAGACTCTCATAAATTCCTCCATTCAAGACTCAATGTTTCTCCTATAAATACTCAAAAGACTTAATCTTGAATTCCTAATTACTCACCATAAGAAAATATCTCAACTAAATCCCTCAAAGACACACCATTAAACATTCCTTAATACTCATCTTTCCCCAACCTTCAATTATCAAAAAGTTAATTGTAGTTATTCACTATAAATTCATCTATAAACTTAGAATTTAATTTCTTGTGATAAATAAATATCATTGAGAAATTATCTCATTTATTTTTTCTTTATACATCACATGCATGACTGCTTCATAAAAAATACACATTTATATAGCTATATGAATTTATAAGTATAGTTTTATACCTTTATTCTTGGATTAAACTCACATTCAATTCATGATATATGAATTTAAATTTAAATTACCAAATTTTCATGAAATTACTACACCTTCTCTCCCAGATAATTACTATACATTAAAACTGCATGTTGATGATTTTTTGACAAAAATGAAATCATAGTCCTTATTCAAAACTAAATTCATGAATGTCATGGACTCTTTATTTTTATCCTTTAAATGCATCTTATTAAATTATAGAAACTAATCATAGTTATTTTTTCTTCTTGTAGATATCAGTTAACCATAATTAATTTGAATTTAATCTCATTATTTATACACCACTCAAGATTTTGGGTCTCTCTTCTGATCATCATCTTTAATCCACAAAAAATATTGCATGCATTTAAAGTTATTTTGGGTGATCATATTCGTATATTAGTTCTATAATAGTTGTCATTTTATCATTTTAATTTTAAGTTATTGGGTTCTTATTCTTCTACCTGATATATACATAATCATATATTCCACTTTATTCTTCATCTTATCAAAGCATAAACCACATGCAGTTATTAAAATAAAATCAAATTTGGAAATGTCATCAAATGGATGTCATGAATTTCCTAGGAAATGATTTGTATTTATGCATGAAAACTGAGTATCAAATCAAATTTCTATAATGACACTTTCTCCTTTACGTCATGATAAATTAATCCTTGAAAAACCCTAATCTTGTATCTCATTACTATGATTTTTTATAATTATCATCATGAAGGAATTTTCATATTTAGATGTTTTTTCATGGTTCATAATTTGTAAATGTATGGATCTGTCACAGTTATCCATACCCATTATGTTTAAACCATCACCCCATCCTTGATTTTACTATATATATGTTTCCACTTCCCTTTGATGAATTTCATCAAGTCCCTAGATTTCATAATGCATGCAAATTAATCTTCTTGTATTCATTACATTATTATAAGTTTTGACAATTTTTATTCAGGATCAATCAATATACTCTATGGAATATTCATGGTAGCAAAATCAATCCATATCAACTCATAGAACATTCATGGTCAATTAATGGAAGCTAATTTTGCATGGAAGTTCATCCTTCATGGAAGATCCATGCATAAATGATGATCATATGGAACCTCCATGTGGTTTCACATGGAAGAACGAGTCATGAAATATCTTCTTCTCATAGTCATAATAGATATTCAACTTGGATATAATTCTTTTCAAGATATCCTTATTCAAAAAATATTTTCATGTATATATAGAAGAATTTATGCATGGAAGGTCTATTGAGGTTCTCACAGAAGAACCTTACACATATGGAAGATAAACACTCTTATGGATCGTAGTTAGAAAGTGGTTGATCACACTTAATGCTTGTTTCCAATAATAGATAAACATGTGGTCCATCCCACTCATAACTCACATGGTTGGTGATCCTTCAGTTTATGGTAAATTGATATTTGAATATGTGATTACAGTAATTCAAGCATGAGGTGGAATCTGGAAAAAAATGCCTCAAAATTCCATTCTACCCTGCTTATATATGTAAGTAATTAAATGAATATATAGTGTCCTGTGTATATGATTCCCACATTGAATATAAACATAATCTTATGCTCCTTAATAACATTGACTGCATCTTCAAACTTTTAAATGAAAGTATCCTAGTCCACTATGAGATGTTCTCACACCTAAAACATGCCTGTAAATGTCTTCAATTCACTCTGTTTGGTGGTAAAACCCTACTCATGATTAATGAAATCTATGCATGAACATGCCGACACTAACCTTCCATAGGCTCTCTATATTCAATACACAACTAAGGATAACTATTTTAGGCTGAGAGCCCATCTATGTAGTATATGGGCTTGGTATTATGGGTGGACCATATAGGCCCATATTTTTTAAAATAACTATACATTAAACACTTAGAAATATTCTAATTATAAATGTAAATTCCATATTAAAGTTCTAATTCCATAATTCTTAAACATGTTTCACTGAATAATATTTCTATAAAATATTTGTGATTCACAAGGGTAGAACATCTTGGGGCCTTTAAATACTTCTTTTCTATGTATGAAACAATTTATAAGAATTTATATTTCAAACAACAAATATATTTACTTTTTTCCACATTAATTAGGAAAATTAATTTCAATATCCAAAATTTAGGGCTTCACTTCACTCCTCATGTTACATTTATAATTGTTAATATATTTTTAAATTACCGTGTCTTGGTAACTTCTTCTTCATAATGCTTTAGTTCTAAAAAAAATAAAAGAAACTATTCTCAATTTGGATTCTTTTTCAATATATTGACATCAAATTTAACTTTTAAATTAAAAAAATAAAACATAGACAAATTATTCTCAATAATATCCCCCTTTATATTTTTTTTTTCAACACCAAGAGGAAGATGTATTGTCAATATTTTCATCAAATTTTCACAAATGATTTCTTTCTTCTCTCCCATTTATCTTTTATATTTTCATTCTCTTTAGTCCCCTTTATTTATAACAAATATAAAGAATTCTAGTATATAGGGTGGTATCAATTAATTCAAGAGAAATATTCAATAATACCTCAAACTAAAAGGTTTATTTATCCATGCTCAGTGTAGAAAGTATGCGGGTTTGAATTAGAAAAAAAAGTGATAAATTACACATAAGATTTTGATACCAACTCATATTAATAACCATTTCACGAATATGTTACTCATGGACTATTCATATGCATACATAATGAAACATGTCTATACCAACAGATATAAATACTTTAAAAAACGTTTAACCTAAATTTCCTACACCACATAACAGACTGATGAAAAATAATCATGTATAACCAGATTGTTTCTTTTCACATATCCATGGAACCTAAAAAAATCACCACATTTTCTGGTCATTATTTAATTTAATTTTCCTACATAATGTTATGATATATTCTTAAAATTAAATAACTATATAATCACAAGACATACCCTTTAATGACTAACCCACAATCACTTTTCAGATAACATATTTTTTTGAATTATAGAGGCCTAATAACTTCTCAAGTAACACCATGTTAAGGGATTTTATTCTTCACATCATCAAGGTAGATATTTTATTCAAATATTTTTTGATATGTCAACTAGTTGGGAAAATATTCCAAGATGGAACATTATACAAATCTATAATATTTATTCCAACTTACTTTTCATAAGTTCTCTATTTAAGAAGAAAATTCACTCTCAATTACCTATATGGATTACAGAAAAATACAATATAAATGATATGGGAATGAGGTGGAACATCATTTTTTCATCATTGAGGGAAATAAGGATTATATTGTTTTATCTACCATGAAAAAATTATATTTTATGTTTCATTTATGATATATATCTTCATGTTGATTTATCTAGTTTAAAGGTTGTTTTAGTTAGCATAGAAGCTCTATCTTTACCATCTGATTCATTATTCAGAAAACTGTTCTTTTTCTAATCCAATAATCCAAAGATATCACTTAGTATAAATTTTATATTTTTCCAGAGTTTTCTTGGTCTAGAATAATTATTACAAAATTATTCGAGTTTTTTCCAGCCTACTCACACCAGTCACATAACTCATAAGATATAGGGATATCATCACTTGAATACCACTCATAAGATATAGGGATATTTTCCTTTATTGATTTCTCTAGATCAATTTTTCAAATAACCAATAATTATTTAGGAATACACATAGACTATTTGAAATTTCCACATGTAATTTCATGAATATATTCCTCCAAACCAATTATTTTGTTTCTTCTATGAAATATTTTTCTTATTTTTTACTTAATATTTCCTTCTTCATTTTTACTATGTCTTTATTGTAATAATACATTGAGATCCCACTCTTTCTACAAAAAATAGATCTTTTTTCTAGGAGTGATATTTTTCTTGATGTTATTTTATTTTCATTGAATGTTTTTTTCTAACTAACCAATGATGAATCATCATCCTTCTTCACTATATTATTGAAAATTTATTGTTTAGAATTTTTCTTGTGAATATTTCCCAAGGAAGGGATTTTTTTTCAATCGACTTATTTGTTATTTTCTTCACACTAATTATAATTTTTTTCTTGAATGATTTATATTTATATACCTGTTCATTATAACCAATGCTATTTCAAATACCAAAGTGATATCCACATTATTTAAATTTTTTTGATGATAATAAACTTTTATTTTCCTATGATGTTATTGTATTCTTCTTATCTTCTCTCCCTATTGATATATGATTTAATTTTCTTACAAAGGTTTTCATATTGTGCCAACAATCCATAGAAATATGACTAAATCTATCACTATAGAAAATTTATCCAACAAATATGGATACTTTTATATTTTCATACCTATTCATGTTATCTGGAAATAGTTCTAATCTCAATTTATTGATAATAGATTTATCGAATTGATTTTAGAATCTTTAATTTACTAGAAAACACAAGGCATTTTAGATCAATATTAGTTTTCTCATCCTCCACTATTTTTTTTATTTTTATTCACAAGTCTTCGTTATCTCTTCAATTTTATATTTACTCATTTTTTATTTTCTTACAACTGATGGTGGAACTCATTATTACTTTTTGTATTGACATCAATTTGAGTATTTTTATCTTCTGTTACTTCTTTAGATGCATGGATTGTTTCTTCAATTTTTTTTGGTAACTTCCTGACCCTAAAACCCTAGAGCCACTGCATTATTTAAATACATCGGCATGATTAATGAATAAAATCCTGAAGGACCTATTAGTTTAGAAGTCTTGGAAAATAGATTACATACATGAACCTTATATTAAAATTCAAAACATAAAATACAACTAAGGTAATCCTTTTAGAAAGCCATTATTCTCCAAGATTAACCCAAAATATAATTAATAATACACATCTTGACATCCGAGGAAATTATTATATGAGAAATATCTGATCTCAGATACTCATTAAGGGAAAACAATAGAGTGAAAGATATCATAAATAAGCATAAACTTTTAAGGCAAGGTATACAGATAAAACACAAGCCTTTTAAACATAACATTGAGCATAATATGGAAATAATTAATCAAATAATTCCATTTAAACATTCACATGGATATTGTACATAATATGACTACTTTAACTATAAACCAATAATGGTATCTAAATTGCACGTTTACAATCAAACTGATCACAAACCATTTAATAAAATACGGTTAATGATATAATAAGATATCAACCTAAATTAAGCATAATATCCAATAATGGATGTTGAAAAATATCAAAATACTCTAATAAAATCATTAAAAATATCTTAAGACAAATACCCATTTCTGTTTGAAATAATTTATTCAAAATAAGTGCACTTATAAAAGAAGAAATTTAAAAATATATTTTTGAATCAAAATTTCCCATTACACTTTGATAAGTTTGAATGTAATTTACATGTTAAAACATTCATGTCCATAAAAATAAATCCTTAAAACCATTTTGTAAATATGAACATTAATGAGAAATATTTAGAAGAATAAATATTTAAAACATTTAAAATGATATTTTAGTTAAAGAGGACCTTACATAAAACCTTAAAAATATAAATTTGGAAAATATTTTTAAGAAAATTAAAAATTAATAATATATAAGTCCCATTAAATACTTACATATAAACAATCTCAGGTAATAATGAGATTGTGAAATTAACCATTAACTTAGGTCTGATTCCATCCATATGTGTCTGAACCTCATGTATTATGGTTGGAGAACATATTATTAACTTATAAATGAATCATAATAATATTTATAATGTCATATATGATTCATTTTTGACTTTATATTACCCAGTGTTTTAACAATTCTAAGTTAAAGTAACGTTTTAGGTAATAATCACTTTGTTTATCATACATGTTTAGACTAATTATTATTGACTCTATTACTTATATCATGATTCAATTAATTCAATAATTTAAAACATGATTTATATAATATATACTCATTATATATAAATATATATATAAAATATGTGGAAAGGAATACACCGTTCATGGAGATGGTAGGATGTACGTACGCATGAACGTCGTTTCCATTTTATTATTGTATTGAATGAAAATAATTAAAAGTAATATATACATACATATATATTATTATAGTATCATTAGTATGCCATATATTTCAACTTGTTCTTTATATATATTTCTATAATAATTTTTGAATGGTTGACATGGAGGATGAATCTCATCGAGTCATGGAGATGGTAAGAGGTACGTACACACGAGTGATGGTATCATTCCCTTAATGGTTAAATGATGTAAAATTGTACTGTATATTAATTATAAATGTTAATTATCATTTAATATTAATTATTTATATCCATTATATTCATAATTATACACATCCATATAAATTAGTAATGAATAAAATTAAACCATGACGTGGAGATGGTAAGCCGTATGTACGCTCGAATGATGATATTGTTATTGATATGATGGATAAAAGGAGGAATATGGTTTTCCCATAATCATAATATATATGATACTTTTAGTGTTACTTTATTGAAGAACCAACATAATAAGGGGAAGTATAATAAGAAAAGAAATTGATTTGAATCAGTTAAACATTTACCTATTCTTCGGTGAACTTTCTTTGGATATCCTCTTAGGAACACTAAGGATGATATTTTTGGAAGACCAAGACCTAAAAAAGTTAACTAAGAATTTTTATAGGAGAAATTGGTAGGGTTTGATCTAGTTATAAGGCTAAAGGTGGTGTAAGGATGTGAGTGAGGATGTGCCTTTTTATAAGAGAGGGGAGGGGTATATTAGGAAACTCTTAAAATATTAAAATATAATAAGAAAATTATAGATCCAAATCCTTAAAAGTATCCCATAAATGAAACTTAAAATAAATTTTTGACCACATCTTATTCCCTTGTAATTATTTAAAATTTTCATGCTTTTTAAATAATTTAATAATAAATTAATTCAGTAAGATATCAATATTGTCAAATTTAATACTATCCATATAATTCAACATAAAAAAATTAAGACAAAGTGGGAAATAGAATATAATGGTTTCAAAAATCTATAATATATCTTATAGATCTAGTAAATTCCTTAGACATATTAAAACATCCAAAATATAATAAAATTAATATTATTAAATTCATTTATTCTTTTTCTATGTTAATTGAATAAATATTTTTTAAGAATTGTGGAGACTATTAAGGTAATTATATTACTTCTAAAAATTCAAAATAAATTTATATAATAAAAATAATTTCATTTATATAAAAATAGATATTTATATTCATTAATAGTTTACTTTTGGCCCTAAGTGGACACATAAATGATATTAAATACATGATAGTGATATTTTGTAACAATATTTAATTTAAATAATATATAACATATTTTCATAGACAAGTGTCCATTAAACTACTAAAAATAGATCATAATGTGATAAGTGTTTAATATTATCCATCCCATAATTTTTGTAAATGTTTTGGTTATATTTTAAACCTTATAAGTTTGATTTACTCTTAAATAATCTATTTAATTTTAATTGTGGTGGTAACATTTTAAATATTGAATGTTTATAAATTTTTAATTATATTGTGTTAATAATCCATAAATGAAACTTTTATGAAATTTTAGACCATATAATAATCATTTTGTTTTTTAATTATTTTTAAATAATTTAATAAATTATTATTTCTATAAAATAATAATAGTGTCAATTTTGACATTATTAATTACATCGATATTAAATAAATTCCAAACTGGAATATAAATTAGAAAAAAACCATTGAATACACTCGTAACATTTCTTAGTCACCTATAAAATTTGTTGGGGGCACCTTAACTAATTCAAATTTTATTTATTTTAATATTTTTTACATCATTTATTTGATATTTCCTTTAATAAATCAATTAATACATCATCATTATGTCACCAGTTAATTTAATTACTTATTTTATAAAATTATAAAAAACTTACCATGATATAGTTATTAAAATTTGAGTATGAAAATTTCAACTATTCTTCAAATAAAATATGATAAATGTCATAATCTAAGACAAGTGGAATAAAAATGATCATAATTTATACCTAAGGTTTATTTTGATCAAAACCTTCCACCAAATGAAATTATAAAATATTTTTG
This sequence comes from Viscum album, assembly GCA_963277665.1. Classification (NCBI taxonomy): domain Eukaryota; kingdom Viridiplantae; phylum Streptophyta; class Magnoliopsida; order Santalales; family Viscaceae; genus Viscum; species Viscum album. The sequence goes on from OY728136.1 coordinate 1,481,773,531, forward strand.
GGTAATTTTATAATAATATTAAATTATTTTTACCTCTAATTACCTAATTAAATCTTAACCATGGTAAAAAAATTTAAATTTACTAAAGTTAATAATCAGAAAAAAAATTAAGTTTATCCTATTAGATCAAAAATTTCATACAAATAACAACAATTTATGTTCTTTTTTAGTAATTAAATTCACAAAAGTGGTAAAATTATGTTATATTCTTATCCCACAAATGTGGCTAGAAGGCGGGTAAAAGAGAAGTTGAAAAGTTCAATAAATTTTCACATATAAATTGATTATAAAAATGATTCGAATAAACTAAATTAGATTAATATATGTAATATTTATCTTTTATTACTTAATAATTTTAATGTAAAATAATTATTTAATTGAAGAAGTCATTTTTAACAACAATGTAGTATTTTTCACTATTCATCAAAAATTAAAACCATTCATAAAAATATAAAAAATTGTCCCTAAGATAGTTTTGATATTACTAATTCAATAAAGAATTATATTTTGAAAAATGAAGTTTTTAAATTTCATAATTTGGTTAATAGTATTTAGAACCTCTTTTTGAATGGTTAGTTTGATAGATCATGGTGCACTTGGATTCAGTGTGGTGTGAATCACAAACTATTGAATTTAATTAAAATGATAATGTAATGTGAAATATTGGGGTGTTATAATATCACTCCATTCACTAAATTACATCCATAGAATTTTTGAATTTGATTTTTGTAAGTAATGTTTGACTATTCGAAATTCCTTTTTTGAAATCCCACATTGGAACAAGGGTTGAGAAAAGTTCTTATTTAAAATAAAGGGAAGTAACAAGGTTACGAGGAATAAAACATACAAGGGTTCCTTGAAGAAAAATATGGACATTAAATAAAAACACAACCATCATGTTTTTATGGAGAGTTAGATAGAACTTGATTTGGAGAAGGTTAACAATCAAAAATATATAAATCTATAATGATATAAGGGACCATTTGATTTATTGAAAAAAGTACTAGTATATCATTTTTGGTTTCAATATCCTTTCCCTAGATTTAAATAATTATTTTACTATTCATAAAATCACTAAATTGGTTTCTTTCCAAAAAATAAGGATAATCTCATCCTTTGGTTGTGCTTTGATCTATTTTCACATCATCCTTTACACCTATAAATGAGTGCTCAAAATGAATATTTCAGGAATGATTCACTTTTGATAAATCATAAGGCCCAAAATTATTTCTTTCATCTTATAAATTTTTACTAAAATCAAAAGGGTTACCTCAAAGTATCTAATAAATCATACTTTAACCTTAAAAAATAACATCCAATGTTAAAATTACTTCATTTCAAACTTATGACTTTTACGAAATACTTATTTCCAAATTAACATTCTAAAAAGGTCTCTAAATTTCCAAAATCAATCATAATATGAGATTCCCCAAAAAATGTAATGTAACTCTTATTAACACATACCAAATATTTGATCACCTTAAAAACCATAATGAAAACGTCCATTCCTACAAATGATTAACAAAAAATTTTAGCAGTACAATCCTCATATATTCTATAATTATTATAACCAATACATTGATAAGGAGATATTCAAATGAAAAAAATTCTTGAATAGACATGTTAATCATTCCTCTTCATCTAGGAAAAAATAATTACTTGATCAATATCCAATATCATTATTTGTTTTATATTTAATTGTTGGATGGGAAATTTATTCACGTAGTGTCTTATCTCCTTACAATGTAAGCATTTCACATTGGTTATTTTTCTTTCCCTTAAAATCACTAACTTGTTGGACTTTGTCTCTACACTTATATTAAAATCCTATTACCTTCAAGAATTTTCCAGGATGATTCTTTATATAGTTATCACATGTGGGAAAATACTTCTTTCCCTTCTTCCCTCAATCCATCCATTTCTTTTCCATCATATTATTGTCTTAATTACCTTCATATCCACATGACAATTATTTACTTATCTCTTTAGCACATAGTACTATTTTTTCACATAATGAGAATACATGGGAGCTAATTACCCTTTGAAATTTTGGGTTAAGGCCATGAATGATATCATCCTTCCAACTATTTAGATCACATACATTCGTGAGGTACACGTTCCTTATACTAGATACCATTTATAAATAATGGAATATACTAGATTAAATCCCAAAATAATGTCAAATCTCAAAAATAGTGGAACACTTAACATAAATTGAAAAATTTATGCGTAGCTAATATCATAATCATAAACATGGTTTATTTAAGGAAATATTTACTTTTTTGTCATTCATAATGGTTTATAATGAAAATGTTATTTATCCTAAGAATATCTCCCAAGAGTTTAAATCTAGGTGCATAGTAAGGCCTGTTGTCGTGTACAAGGTTACCCAGAGTCAGGTCTAGAACACCTTGTTGGAATTTTCACCCCTAGGTACATTTGTTCCAGAACTACACCCACTTGTAATATCCAGAAAGAGTTGTATTTCTAGTAATGAACGCATAATCTCTACATTACGGAAATTCTATAATATTATTCTATACTTATCTTCAAAGTCAATATTGGGATTTTGTTCCCAAATCTATATGTTCTAAATATAGTTTTCAATGTTTTTGATAAAATTCTTTTGAAATCAACTATAACGACCTGACCCTAGAATCTCGGACCTGGTGTATTATTTTAATACATTGGAATGACTAAAGAATCAAATTTTGAACGTCTGACTAGTTTATAATTCTTAGAAAATAGATTACATACATGAACCTTACATTATAATTCAAAACATAAAACATAAAATATATAATACTTTGATAAATCCATTATTATTATATCCTAACACTAAATATCAGTCATAATACATATCTTGGCATCTTAGAAAATCAAAAAATAATAAAGGGGTTAGATCAGATGCTCAGTAAGGGTAATAAATATAGTATAATCTATCATAAGTAATCACGATCTTTTAATTTATGTTATAAAACTGAAACACAAGCCTTTTAAAAATAATCTTGAGAATAATATGGAACAAATTAATGAAATAATTTAATTTAAATATTCACATGGATATTATACGAGCTAAATAATGACTTGTAATATCAACAACAAATATCATAATGAGGGTATTCATATTGTCTAACATCATAACCACACAATCAAGGAATCATGCCAAGACAATACAAAAAAAGGTATAAACCCAAACTAGTTTGTCTCATGAGACCTACCAACTCATCAAGGGGATATAGTGGGCCCCACCAATCACTTACTATGTCCAATACATTCCTTATATGAAGATGGTGAATCATAAACAATAAAATCATACATATTAAAAACTAGTGTACGAAATATGAATACTTTAACCATAAACCAATAATGATATCTAAATAGAACATCCAGAATCAAACTGATCATAAACCATTCAAGAAAATATTGTTAATGATATCATTAGAGATAAAAATCAATTAATCATAAGATCCAACAAGGGATGTTGGAATATATGAAAATAATCTAATAAAATTATTAAAAATATCTTGAGATAAATACCCCTTTGTCTTTGAAATCATTTATTTTAAAGTTGTGCATTTATAAAAATAGAAATTTGAAAATATTTTTTTGAATCAAAGTGTCCCATACCACTTTGAAATTTTTTAAATTAATTAAAATTTTAAAACATTAATTTCCATGTAAATAAAAACCATTTTGAAAACATGGACATTAATGAGAAATATTTAGAATAATAAATCTTTAAAACTTTTAAAATGATGTTTTATTTAAAGTGTCCATTATATAAAAACTTACTAATATTCATTTGGAAAATATATTTAAGAAAATCTTGTATAGTGGTTTTATACATAGTATTAACTTAAAAAATAATCATAATAATTTTTATAATATCATATATGATTTATTTATGACCTTATATTACCCGGTAATTAAAAATTCTATGTTAAAGTAACGTTTCAGGTAATAACTGCTTTGTTTATCATACATGTTTTGAATACTTATTCTTGATTCTATTACTTATATCATTATTTTGTTAATTAGAGAATATAAAACATGATTAATATATCATATATATTCACTATATATATATAATATGTGATGGAATACACTGTTCATGGAGACGAATGGTCATACGTATGCATGAACGTTGTTTCTGTTTTCTTATCGTATTGAATCGAAGAAAGTTAAAGACACACACACACACACACACACATATATATTATTCATGTATAATAATTATTTCATATATTTTTGACTTATTAATTATATAACTTTTTATAATTATTCTTGAACTTTTAACATGGATGATGAATCTCATCTTGTCATGGAGACGAAAAGCCGTACCTACACACGAGTGGCAATATCATTCTCTTAAGGGTTAAATGTTATGGAATTGGATGGTATATTGATTATACATAACAATTATAATGGAATATTATTTATTTATATCCATTATACTCATCATTATACCCATCCAAAAAAATTTGTGATGAAAAACTAATTACACCACGACGTGGAGAGGGGAAGCCGTACATACGCACTCATGATGATATGTTATTCATAGGATGGATACAAGGATGAATAATATTTCCCTATAATCATAAAAAAATAGCATAATATATATTATAGTTTATTTATTACTTTATTTTGGAAAAAACATAGGAATAGGAAGTATAAAAAGAAAAGAAATTGAATTGAATCATTAAAATAATTACCTCTTCTTCGGTGGACTTCCATTGGATATCCTCTTAGGGAAACTAGGGACGGTCTTTTTGAAAAAACAAGAACTCCAGAAGTTAACTAAGAATCTTTAGAGGATAAATTATTGTGGTTTGATCAATCTAGAAGGCTCGTGGTGGTGTGATAAAGTGAGGTATGATGTTTCTTTTTATAAGAGATGGGAGGGGCACTTTAGGAAACTCTTAAAATATTACAATATAATAAGACTATTATAGATTCAAATACTAAAAAATAAACCGTAAATGAAAATTAGAATAACTTTATGACTATATACTATCCAATTGTGATTATTTAACATTTTTGGGATTTTAGAATAATTTAATAATAAATTAATTCAATGAGTTATTATTATTGTCAAATATAATACTATTCATTTAATTTGACTTAAAATAAATTAAGACAAAGTGGTAAATATAATCTAATGATTTGAAATGTCTATAATATATCTTATATATATATATTAAATTCGTTATACACATTAACTAATCCAAAATATACTAAAATTAATATTATTAAAACCATTTATTCTATTTTTTTGTTAAATAAATTTTTAATGTTTTAGAATTGAAGGGAATTTCAAGGTAATTATGTAACTTATAAAAATTAAAAATAAATTTTTATAATGAAAATATTTTCATTTAGATAAAAATAGTCATTTATATTAATTAATATCTTGATTTTAGCCCTATGTGGACACATACAAGTTTCTAAATACAAGATAGTGATATTTTATTACTGTATTTGATTTAAATAATATATAATTTATTTTCATTTACAAGTTTCTATTAAAAAACTAAAAACAGATCATAATGTGATAATGGTCAAATAGTCTTCATCCAATAATTTTTTAAAATGTTTAGGTTGTATTTTAGACTTTATAATTTAGATTTACCATTTATTAATCTATTTAATTATAATTGTGGTAATAACATTTTAAAAATTAAAAGTTCATAAATGTTTACTTATATGGTGTAAATTATTCATTGCATTATCTTTAAATAAAATCCAAATATAAATATAACTTCTAAAAAACGATTTAATACACTCATAACATGTCTTAGTCACCTAGTAAATTCACAAGAAACCACAAATAATTCAAAATTTATTTATTTTAATATTTTTAATATAATTTATTTGATATTTTATTCAATAAATCAATTACTACATCGACATTGTGTCACCATTTAATTTAGTTAATCATTTTATAAAAATATAATTAAATTACAATGATGTAGATAAAAATTCTATATCTCTAATGACTATTTATAGTAGACCATATCACCTATATAACCACATATTAAAAATTATACAGTTATTAAAATTTGAGTCTGACATTTTTAACTCTTCTTTAAATAAAATATAATAAATGTCACAATCTTACACAAGTCACTTAAAAAGGATCATAATTTATACCTAAGGTTTATTTTGATCGAACTCACTCATCCTATGAAATTATGAGATGTGTAAGGGTATTTTTATATTAATATTATACTATTTTGTTTACCTTTAATTACCCCATTAACTCTTAGCCGTGGTAAATAAATAAAAATTTACAGAAGTAACTATTCACAAAAAATTAAGTTGATCCTATTAAATCATAAACTTCATACTAATTATAACCATTTATTCCCATTTTTTGAAAGTCAATTCACAAAATCATTAAAATTATATTTAATTCTAATCCTGAAAATGTGGCAAGAAGGGGGGGGGGGGGGGGTTAAAAAAGACATTCAAAAGTTCAATAAATTTTTATATATAACTATATTATATAAATCTTTACAATGATCGAAATTAGATTAATAAATGTATTATTTATCTATTTTTATTTTAAAATATATTTAATATAAAATTATTATTTAAATGAAAAATTCAATTTTTAACAACAATGTAGTATTTTACCTATTCATAAAAAATTGAAACCTTTTAGAAAAATACAAAAATTCCCCCTAAGCTAATTTTGATATTCAAAATTAAGACTATTTTGAAAAATAATATTTATAAATTTCATAATGTGGTTAATATTATTTGTAACCACATTTTGAATGGCAATTTTGAAAGATCATGATTCGTTTAAACTCGGTATTACGTGTAGTGAAATCTATAGAATTTCTTTAAAAAGATATCGTAACATGAAATCTTATGTTGTTTCATTATACCCTCATTTTATGAATTTTTTCCTCACAATTTTTAATTTTGAGTCCGTTAACTATTGTTTGAGTATTTAAAATTCCTTTATTGAAGTACCACATTAGAACAAGGGTCAATAAATGTTCTTATTTGAAATAAGGAAAGGGAAGTATGAAGGTTATGAGCGATAAAACATACAATGGTTCCATGTAAGAAAACTTGGACACGAAAGAAAAATATAACAATGATGTTCTAATGGAGAGTTATAGAGAACTTGATTAGGATAAAGTTAACAATCACAAATATATAAATCTTCAATGATCTAAGAGACTATTTGATTCATTGAAAAATTACAAAGACATCATTTTGGGTTTCAAGATCCTTTCCCTAGAGTTGAAGAATTATTTTACTATTCATAAAAGCACTTAATTTTTTTATTTCCATTCCATAAGCATATTATCATCCTTTGGTTGTGCTACAATCTATTTTCAAATCATCCTTTACACATGGAAATGAATGTTCAAAATTTATTTTTCACACCTGAAGCAGTTTTGATAAATCATAAGGCCTACAAGTATTTCTTTCATCATATATATGTTTACTAAAACCAAAACGGTTATCCCAAAGTATATAATAAATAATATTTTAACCTTAAACAATAATATCCAATTTTCAACTCACTCCATTCCAACCTTAACACTTTTCCAAAATACTTTAGTCTAAATTAATAGTCTAAAAATGTCTCTAAATTTCCAAAATCCATCGTAACATCAAATTCCAAAAAAATGTAATGTAGCTCTTATTGACACACACCAAATATTTTATCACCTTAAAAAGAATAAGGAAAACATTGGTTCCTCTCAATGATTAAAAAAAGTACTTGAGTACAATCCTCATATATTTCATAATTCTTATAACTTGTACTTTTCTAATGAAATATTAAAATGGAATAGTTATTGAAAAGGAATATTAATTATCCCTCTTCATCTACAACAGTTGCATAACTTGATCATTATCCAATATCATCATTTAGGGTATATTCCTTTGACACATGAGAAATTTATTCATGTAGTGTCCCATCTCCTTACAGTGTAAGCATTTCACATTGATTTTTTCTCTCTCCCTTACAATCATGAACTTGGTGGCCTTTTTATTCACGCTTTCAACAAACTCCCATTCCCTTCATGAATTTTCCAAGTTGATTATTTCCATAATTATCACATGTGGGAAAATACTTCTATCCATTCTTCCCTTTTTCCATCTTTTTTTCTACCATCCTCCTCTTCTCTTTCTTCCCTTTATGGTCATAGGATAATTATTTACTTATATTGTTACCACGTGATAATATTTCTTCATATGATGAGAATAATTGGGAGATTATTTAGCTATGAAATGTTGGATTAATTCCATGAAAGATATCATCCTTCATACACTTTGGATCATGTTCATTAGTGAATTTCACATTCATTCCCCTGTGGTCCTTTTTTGAACAATGTTATATATTTGATTAAATCATAAAATAATTTATAATCCCAAAAGTAGTGAAACCCTTAACATAATTTGAAAATTTTATGCATGCGAAATCTCATAATTACAAACATGGATTATTTGGGTAAAAATTTACTTTTAAATATTTCATAATGATTTGTAAAGAAAAACTGATTTATCTTAAGAATACCCCCCATAAGTGTGAAACCAGGTGGGCAGTAAGACCCGTTTTTTTGTGCCAGTTTACATTAAGTCAAGAAAGGAACACCATGTCGAATATTTCACCCCTAGGTATATTTGTTCTAGAACCATGTACTCTTTTAATATCCAAAAATGGTTGTATATTCAGGAATACACACCTAATATCTACCTTACATAAATTCTACGATGTTCTTCTATAATTATCTTCAAATTCAATATTTGGATTTTTTCCCTAATCTATGTTTTCTAAATCTGGTTTCCAAGGTTTTTATAAACTTCCTTTGATTCCAACTATAACGTACTAGCCCCAAAATCTTTAATTTTGTGCATTATTTAAATACATTGGTATGATTAAGGAATAAAATATAGAAGGGCCGACTATTTTAGTAGTATTAAAAAATAGATTACACACATGAACCTTATATTAAAATTTTAAACATAAAATACAATACTGAAAATCCTTTGAGAATTCCATTGTTCTCCTATATTAACCCTGTATATCAGTCATAATACACATCTTGTCATCTTGGGAAATTACAAAATAAGAATGGGGTGAGATTAGATGCTCAGTAAGGGTAAACAATATAGTGGAAGCTATTATAAATAACTATAAACTTTTAAACAAAGGTATAAATCTGAAACACAAACTTTGTAAACATAATCTTGAGTATAATATTTCAATAATTAATCAAAAAATTCCTTTTAAACATTCACATGGATATTATACTAGCTGAATAATCATATTTAATATCAATATCTTATCTCATAATGAGGGAATGTATAATTCCAAACATCCTAACGATACCATCAAAGCCTCATGACAATACTATACATAAATGGATGAAAACCCAAACTAGTTTGTCCCATGAGACCTATTGATGCATCAAGGTGCTATTGCGGGCCTCAACCATCACTTAATATGTCTAATAAATCCTAAAATTGAAAATGGTGAAACATAAACTACATAATCCTTCGTTTTAAAAACTATGGGATTTGGTTCCCTAGAACCATATTCTTATGTACATTATGAAAAATTATATTCATGGTTTTGAAGATTAATTAATTCCTTATCACATCATTATCATTTTTCTGCATAATAGTGAATGTGACAATTTCTTAGGATTAATTATTGCACTAAAAGGTTATAGCGGATCCCTACTGTGATGAGAACCCAGATGTGATATGACACTATTCCTGAATATATATTATATAGCCAGATGATATCATTGGAGGGACACAAATGATATAGGCTATCAGGGGTGGAGAATCATAGTATTTTGAGGAACCTTCTCATGGTGTACACCCTTGGTAATGTCTAGGAGGATATTATGAGAACATGAACCACTAGTAGGAAATGCATATTTTTATATGTCATTGGATATTCCTATCTACGAATATGAATATTGGTCCTTAGACTTTAAGATTATTATTAATGAGTATTAGTTGTCACACACTTAGATTTATTGACGAAAACTATGATGATAGATGTTCACGATGAGGTAGGATATGTTGGGTGTGTAATGAGGAATATTATATTAATGAATAATTTGAGAAAGGATTTATCCCTTATGTTCTTTAACATAAGACAATATCTCAGGACCTTTTAATGAAATGATATATACTAAATAAATCCATGAACATGGTAATAAATAGTAAATTTCAATTTTCAGAAATTCAAAGAAAGCGATATCGAGCCTATAGGTTGATGGAATTGGAATGCATCCTTCTTGATTTGAGATATTGTGATAAATAGATTACATTACGTGGTAAAATTTTATATGATATCACATATCGTTACAACTCTAAATTCCTTCTCTATGGGTTCCTTGGCGTGTTTCTAGATGATAATGTTGGACTTTAGGATGCTCTTCCTAATTCCACCAAGAAAGAGGTCTAGAGGGTCACTCACTAAGTGTATCCAACATCTTAGTTACATGATATATATTGTTTGTTATTTAACAAGTTGAATAAATATTATTCCCAGTTATGGTTTAATTATTATTCATGGATGCCTGATCACATTTATTTTAACACTTGTTATTCAAGAGAATATATTGTGGGTGGAATATTTAATAAATATTTAATTTCTATTTAGTGAATATAATATTTATATATTTATAGGAGAATAATGAAATGATATTTATTTAATAAATAAATAGAGATTATGCAAGGTTTAATAAATATGGCGGAGGATTGGAGGATTGAGTTCAACGATCCGGTGAGAAAAAATAATATTGAATATTATTTTATTAAATAATATTGAATTATAATTCACAAGTTAGGTGTGTGTAAAGAAATAATAATAATAACACTATTATTATTTGACATGGGGTTTCTATTGGATTAATAAAATAAATAAGGGAACTTTTTCAATTATGTTATTTTAACTCTATTGATATAAATACCCAATTATGATTAATTTTTTGTAACCCTATCCAAGAAAATCATTGTGCACAATGAATTGGAGAAAAACACTAAATACTAGAGAGTTCATCCCTCTCCAAGAACACTCTCAAAAATGAGATAAATCCTCCTCCACCAGATCCAGGAGAACGCTTTGAAAGTAGTTCTCAAGGCGATCAAAGGTGGACATGTCAAGAATAAAGATCTTTTTTGATACCACCCAAAGAATTCTTCAGAGATGTATAGAGATTCTCAGAGCATGTGTGGATCACATTTAGTGTAATCCTATGCTTGGATTCTAAAGTGAAATTATGGTGCACCTTAGATCTATGTCCAGACACATCAGAAAATTAAGAATAATTTTGGAGGTAATTATTATTTAATTATATTAACTATAAACGAAATGTTCAGATATTTTTTCTCAGGATTCTATGTTAATAACCCTTGCTTCTTCTTTGATTCAAATCTATTGATCATGATGTTCATCATCTCTTGATCTTATATTAATCATTGACAATTTATAAAAGAAAAGTTGGGCACTGTCCCTCCCTTGCATCCGCTATGCTCAGAACCAAAAAGTGGTATTAGAGTAAGAATATCATTGATTATAATTATTTATTTTCATTGGTTACTTAAACATTCATAATTTAGTTTTTAAATTCAAGTTAAATTTTTTATTTAAATTTAAATTATGAGATCTAATTATTCCTTTATCATTTCTCATAGATCTAATAGAAATGATTAATTTTATGATTAAAATAAAATCAAGGATATCATTTAGAGGTTCCAAGGATCCTAGCCATATAACATGAGACTAATTTCTCTATAATCATCATTACATTCTGTGTAGTCATGTTCAGAAAATCAAGATTGATTCGAATATCAATTCAAGATTTTTTTTGATTAGGGAATTAATTGTTCCATAAATGCACCATGTGTTAACCAGGATTAAATGGCACTCGGTCAGCCATATTACACACTGTGGGGACCACTGGACATGTCATGTAGTATTTTTCGGTCAGGGTCCAGGACGTGTATTCAATACATGTACAACCTACCTGACAGGTGACCCTTTAACCTAGAGTCAACACGACGTGTGACCCACTGGACACATTTTGTACTCCAAGATTTCAAAAGTTTACCTTACACACTGAGTCCCTAAACGTGTACTATGAATATACGGTTAAGGGTGTAAATTTCTTGTAGAATGGATAGACACGATGTGCACTTTTTAAAAATTATGAATATTTAAAATTTATTTAATTTATTATGTGAACCTTAAGACATATTGATGCGCGTGGTCGTAAAGATATGATATGCCATGTGATAGGTTTTAATATATATAAATATTTAAATTATTAATTAATATATATGTAATGGTTAAGATCTTCTTGTCATGTATGAGTTGTAATACAGTTATTTTTCTACGTGCATTAAATCATGGAACTTTACTAAAAAATCATGTAATTCGTGTAATCATCCTTGATGTACACATCATGAAAGTACATGATATGTTGTGCATTATATATGTGACAAAGAATAAAGTGTATAAAAGTATAATACAAGTTGGGTAGATTTGGGCGGGTATTCACTATATTAACTCCAAGGTACAAGTTATGTACACAATTAATTTTAAATGAATTTATTTAATTTTTTTAAAATTATAAAGGATGATAATCTCAAGGAAATTAATATAATTATTAATTTAAAAGGATTGATTAATTAAAGATAATAATTAATTCAATCAAGTATGATTTATCTTAAATTAAAATGATCAATAATTTAATGATAGTTTTATTAAATGTGCAATTCATTGCATGCTATTGGATGATCATGAGTTAGAACAAAAATTTGTATTTGATTAGTTTCATTTTAATTTATTATTAAAATTAAATATTGGCCTACATTCCATATCTCTTCATTAAAATTTAGGGCCTATGTAACCTTGGTTTCTTTTATATAAATCCCCATTTTACCCATCACCTGCATGTGTTAAAGAATATGTAATGAATGGAGCTCCAAATCTAGTGTAGGTAGTTTGAGTTAGGAGCCTAGGTGAATCCAATCCAAGAAATATACAAAGGAGGATAGTTGGAAAGTTGTAAAAACGACCCTTGAATTGGTTCAAGGTGTTTCTCATTTAGGTCAATGGTTAGTTTATCAACCTCTAGATAAAATGACCATTAGTATAAGAACATGATCATACCCTTTATTTTCTTTCAGTTAGTTTCTTGGTTATTTGATTATATATTTCTTGTTGTGATCACAAAATTAATTAATTAACACTCATGCAATATGGAACTAAAATAAAATGGCCTATGTGTAAATAATATCTTAAGGCCTGGTTAACAACTCAATTAATCCCACATAATATTGAAAATCATGTAATAAAGATAATAATAATGAATTTATCATAAAGGATGAAATCCCCTAATAAAATATTTAGTCAGTATAGCCTTCCATTACTCCAGTTAGAAATGAATCACAGTTCAAAGTGCTTGACTAGCCAAATTGGGGGGATTTCAATTATTAAGGAATTCTAACAAGAGGTTTTTGTTTAATTTAACCTGGTTCACATCAAGGGTTTACTACCAAACTTGTACTTGGTGTAACTAAGGGGAAAATGTTAAGGAAATCTAAATTAATTATCTCAAGATTGGAGAGTCCACTCATCAGATCAAAGAACTGCGAGTTAATGCAGTTGGAATTTGCAATGCCTACATAAAACTATTATATTTGCTTGACCAACCAAAGTTGGGGTAATGAGAATGAGAATATGTATCCTTACCACTTGAATGTCCAAGAAACCAAATATTCTAAATCCAATGGTGTGGGCTATTGGGTTTCGATAAAATAGTGGGAGACTAATAAATATAATATTTATTTATTTTCTTAATTTCATCATATAAAGTACTAAATCTCTGCTTATATTATCTGTAGAAATATAAATAAAATGACATTAAAAATATCAATGTGATCCATACTCAATAAAAAACCATTCTCATAAGCAAAAATTTAGAATAATGCAAGTGACATTTACATGCTATCCTTCTCCATGAAGGTAATAATATATTTTGGAAGAATCTTTACCCATTTCACTAGGAAATGAGGTAAGTGATGAAGAAATATCTCTCTACGAGAAAGATTTCAATGATTCTACATATGTTTAGTGATTATTGCTCTTGTCTATTTCCGATGGGATCTTGAGGCAACATGAGGATATGTATTCATATATCCTTATGCCTCACCTTTAGGATCTCTAACAAGAGAAGGTGAGAAAAGATAGGCATGAGATATCCAATGCTTTTTTTACAACTAAGCTTGTAGAGTGTGTTCCATATGGGCCTCATGTAGTCAAGATTATTGGATACATTGAATGCTTGAACATCTTAGGGATTAAATTATTGGACAAGTTGTGTATAGATCTCATACTATCATCACTTCCCAAGACCTTATATAGTTTTATTGTGAATTATAATATGATAAATAATGAGAAGATTCTATCAGAACTTTTAACATTGATTTTCCATGCGAATAAGGACATGGGGCGTGAAAAAATTGCAGTCCTTATGGTGAATAAGAAGAGTAAAGACAAGGCAAAGGGGACCATGAATTATTAATAGTATAAAGATCTTGAGCACTGACCTACCAAGAAGAAGAATATTCATAGGTAGGACAAGGAAAAGGGGGAAGTTTGGTTTTCATGTGGAAATCCAGACTGTTGGAAGAATAACTACACCCAAAAGCATGGGGAAGATAAAGGCTAATTCGTTATCGAGTGTGATATTTCCATATCTACACATTGTGTATTAGATATAGCATGTGTTGCTTACATCTGTATCCAAATGAAGGAACGACGTAGATTCCAGAAGATTTCTAGAGTAGAGGTGGATCTACAAGATACCAATGGTGTAAGGCTGGCTACTCTTTCCATTGGTGACTACCACCTTTCGTTACCAATGAGAATGATATTGGTTTTACATGATTGTTATTATGTACTGAATAATACCAAAAACATAATTTCTATATCAATGTTTGATACATATGGGTTTATTTTCAAATTCATAAATAAAAGTTGTTACTTTTTTAATAAAAAACTATGTTATGGTATGATACATTTAAATAATGGTTTGTATGTATTAAATAATAAAAACCAAGTAATGGAAATTTATAATGAATAAATTTCACATTAATCATATAACATCCATCTTTGGAATCACTAAATTGGTCATGTAAATGATAGGAGTTTGAAAAAGATCACTCAAGATGGTTATTTAGTCTCATCTAAGCTAAAACCACTTGATAGATTTCATTCTTTTTTACAAGAAAAAATTACCAAACCACCATTTGGTGGATAGGGTGAAAGGTCTACAAAGCTTCTAGTATTGGTACACACTATTGTGTGGGGACCATATACCGAATAATCTAGAGGTGTATATTCTTACTTCATAAATATTACTGATGAATTGATTAGATTTGGGTATATTTACTTGATGAGTTATAAGTCCTAGTCCTTGGAGAAATT
Source organism: Viscum album (assembly GCA_963277665.1). NCBI lineage: Eukaryota > Viridiplantae > Streptophyta > Magnoliopsida > Santalales > Viscaceae > Viscum > Viscum album. The sequence goes on from OY728136.1 coordinate 1,481,789,015, forward strand.
CAAGGAATTCAAGAATGAAGAAATGGATAAACTTGATAAGAAGATAAAGAAACTTCGACTGGATTGAGGTGTGTAATATCTAAATGAAGAGTTCATAAAAATTTTATGGGAGTTTGATATTCTATATCAACTCACTCCACCTTATACAACATAGTGGAAAGGTGTTAGTGAAATAAGGAACCGTACCTCATTAGACATAGTAAGTTCGATGATGAGTCATGATAATCTTCCATTATCCCTTTGAGGATATGCATTATAAACTTCATCATACACATTATACCAAGTACCAACTAAATAATAAAATGATATTCTCTTTGATATATACAGTGAAAACAAACCCATTTTATCGCATACATGTGCATGTGGCTGCGAGGCATTTGTTAACGATTTTTTAGGAAACATACTAGCACTCTAGGACATGAAGTGTATCTTTATAGGAAATACCATGGAAACAAAAGCATACTACCTATAAAACCCCTCAGATAAGAAAAAAACTTTCACCAGGCAACCCGTCTTTCTTTGATAGGGGGAAGATCCTCAAGAAGGATAGTGGGAGAAAGATTGACTTCGATGAAGTTTATGCTCAAGATACACATGAGTTGGTACATGAAAAAGTTCCCCAGGTCCCCATAGAAGAATCAGTTCATGAAAAAAAGTTCTATGTAAGAATGTAAGAGAGGTAAGGGAACTAGAGAGATATGTTTTTCTAGTCATTGAGGATGGTTACTCATTATTGTTGGATAATGATGAACCTCTATCCTACAAGGAGGAAATAGAGATATCATAAGTTGAAAGATGTACAGTTTCTATGCATTTTGAGATGGATTCCATTTATTAAAACCAATTTTAGGTTCTGGTCAATCCTCCAGTTAATGCAAAGCCTATAGTATGCAAATGGGTATTCAAGAGGAAACTGAACATGGAAGGTAAAGTAAGCACCTATAGAGAAAAGACAGTGGATAAGGGTTTTGAACAACATAAAGGTATTGCCTATGATGAAAAATTTTATCTAGTTTCAATGTTTAAATGCATAATAATCACACACTCTATAGTATCTTATTATGACTATGATATTTGATAGATGGATTTCAAAACTGAATTTCTTAACATGAACTTATTTGAAGATGCCTATATAACATAACCAGAAGGGTTTGTTAATCCAGGTGATGCCAAAAGGATTTAAAAGTTGTAGAGATCCATTTATGGATTGAATAAAGTTCCTAGGTTATGGATAATTCGATTAAATGAAGGCATAAAATAATTTGGTTTCATTAAGAAAGAATGTGAACTAGGTGTTTACAAAAGGTTTAATGGGAATTAATTCATCAACCTAGTAGTATAGGTTGATGAAATTTTACTTATCAGAAATGAAATACAAGTATTACAATCTATTAAATATTGGTCAAACAAGTATTTTTACATGAAGGGCTTAGGCTATGTAGCCTATATTCTGGGGATCAAGATCATTAATGATAGATCCAAGAGGCTGCTTGGACTAAGTCAATGAACATATATTGACAATGTACTAAAGAGATTCAGTATGGAATAATCCAAGAGGGGATTGGTTCCAGTGTCACATGGTTTACATCTTTATAAGAGAATGAGTTACTATACACAAAATTGGAAAGATAGATTGAGTAAGATCCGATAAGCATCAGTGATAGGATCGATCATGTATACCATGTAATCTAATAGACTTGATGTTGCCTATGAATTGATCATGGTAGGAAGATATCAAACAGATCTAGGAGAACAACATTGGACTACTGTTAATACTGTCCTTAAGTATGTTAGAAGAACTAAGGATATGTTCATGGTGTATGGAGGAGATGGGGATCTTTACATCATATTGTATACTAATGATGATTTTGAGAAAAGTAAAAATGATCTAAATTCATTATCAGGATATGTTTTCTATCTTAACAGAGTTTTTGTGAGCTGGAAGAGTTACAAGTAGCCATCTGTCTCTGATTTTATAGTATATCTCGAGTATATAGCGGCTTCTGATGCATCCAAGGAAGCTGTTTGGATTCAATTTTTTTAAGGATCTTGATGTGGTACCTAGCTGTAAAGACCCTATCACATTGTATTATGATAATACTATAATGAAGGATCTTTTAAAATAGATAAGGTCACACCAATGGAAAAAGAATATACTCTGAAAGTATCACCTATTGAGGTATTTTTATCAGAGGGGTGAAGTTAAAGTATGTAGAGTACCTATAGAAGAGAATGTGGTTGACCCCTTGACTAACGTCCTATCTTAGCAGAAGCATGAATATCATGTTAGAGCTAGAGGACTGATGGTTCTTAGCAGTTGGATCTAGTGCAAGTGGGAGTCTGTTGGAGTTGGTGCCCCAGAACCAAATTCTTATATACTTTATGACAACTTATATTAATGGTTTTTAATATTAATAAATTCCTTATCACATCATGATTGTTCTTCTGCATGACATTGAATGTGATAATTTCCTAAGAGTAACTATCACACAGAAAGTTTATAGAGGAAACATACTATGATGAGAACCTGTAGGTGCTATTATACTATTCTTGAATATATTTCTATAGGCAGATGATATCATTTGAGGGATACAAATGATACAGGCTATCTAGGGTGGAGACTCATTGGACTTTGAGGTACCTTGTCATGGTGTATGCCCTTGGTAATGTCCATGAGGATATTATGAGAGTAAGACCATCCAATAAGAAATATACATTTATATATTTCATTGGATGTTCCTATCAACAGATGTGTGTATTGGTCCTTAGACTTTAAGATTAATATTAATGAGTATTATGAGTCGCACACATTGATGTATTAACAAAAACTGTGATGACAAATGTTTGTGGTGAGGTAGGATATGTTGGGTGCATCATGAGTAATATTGCATTAATGAATAATGTGAGAAAATAGTTATCCCTTCTCTTATTTAATGGAAAATAATATCTCATGCACTTTTATAGAAATTATATATCTTAAATAAATTAATGGCCATGGTGATTAATAGGATAGTTCTCTTTCAATAAAGTCAAAGAAAGAGACATCAAGCATATTGGTTAATGGCACTGGCACAAAACCTAATCGATTTGAGCTATTGTGATAAAGGGATTACATTATATGGTAAAAGTTTGTATGAGGTGACATGTTGTTGCGACATTAAATTGTTTTTCTATGGGTGCTGTTGTATCTTACTAGACGCAAACCTTGTACTTTATGCCACTATGTATAATGCCACATAGAAAGAGGCCTAGAGGTTCATACACTAAGTGTATATAATATCTCAGTTAAACAATATATACTTTTTATTATTTAAAAAGTTGAACAAATATTATTCCCATATGTTTTTAACAATTATTCATGGATTCCTGTTCCCATTTAATCTGACACAAGTCATTCGAGAGAATATAATATGGGTAAAATATTTTATAAATATTTAATTGTCATTTAGTGAATATAATATTTATATATTTATTGGTGAATAATGTAGTGATATTTATTTAACAAATAAATAAACATTATTCAAAGTCCAATAAATATGGTGGAGAATTGGCAGACCAATTTCAAGGGTCTGGTGAGAAATAATAATATTGAATATTATTTTATTAAATAATATTTATTTATAATTTTAAAGTTAGGTGTGTGTCAACAAATAATAATAATGAAAATATTATTATCTGACATGGGTTTTCCCTAGGATTAATAAAATTAATACGAGCACTTTGGTAATTATGTTATTTTAACCCCAATGATACAAATACCCAATTATGATTTTTTAATATAACCATAGCTAAGAAAACCATTGTGCACAACGGATTGGAGAAAATATCTCAAGACTAGAGTGTTAATCCCTCTATAAGAACACCCTCAATAATTAGAGATATCCTCATCCACTTGATCATAGCGAATTCTTTGGAAGGAGTCCTCAAGCTGATCGAAGGCAAACATTACAAGCACAAGGATCTTCCACACTATCACCCGAAGACTCCTTCAATGACATCTAGAGATTTATGAATCAAATTTGGGTTATCGCTTGAGGAATAATATGATTGGATTATACAACTCAATGGAGGGACACCACATATCTAGGGCCGAATGCATCTACGATGAAAGAATAACCTTGGAGGTAATTATAATTTAATTAAATTAATTATAAACACATGTTTTGATCTTCTCTCTCATGGTTCTTGGTTAATAACACTAGATTGTTATTTGATTCAACTCCAATGATCAAGACGTTCATTGTCACTTGATCTAAGATAAATTATTGATAATGGAAAAAAGCAAATTTGGATATCATCCCTCCCATGCTTCCACTGTGTCCAAAACCTATAAAAACTAGTATACGAAATATGAAAACTTTAACCGTAAACCAATAATTGTATCTAATTAGAACATCCATAATCAAACTGATCATAAACCATTATATAAAACATGTTTAATGATATCATAAGTGATCACCTTCAATTAATCATAAGATCCAACAACGGGTGTTGACATATATGAAAAATACTCTAATAAAATCATTTAAAATATCTTGATACAAATACCCCTTTTTCATTGAAATCATTTATTCGAAAGCTGAAAATTAATAAAAGAGGAAATATAAAAAGAAATTTTTGAATAAAAGTGTCCCATAACACTTTAAAACTTTTAAAATGAATTAAAATTTTATAACATTGTTTTCCATATAAATAAATCCTTAAAATCATTTTGAAAACATGGATATTAATGAGAAAATTTAGAAGAATAAATCTTCAAAACATTTAAAAGAATGTTTTCGTTAAAGATTCCCCTACATAAAAACATAAAAATACTCATTTGGAAAATATTTTTAAGAAACAATTACATTTATGATAAATAAGTCCCAGTAAATACTTACGTATAAATAATCTCATATAATAAGGTTATTAAGAAATTAACCCTTACCTTAGGTCTGATTCCCTCCATATGTTTCCAAAACTCATGTATAGTGGTTTTAGACATATTATTAACTTATAAAATAATCATAATAATATTTATAATATCATTTATTATTCATGTATGACTTTATATTAACTGTTTATTAACAATTCTCAGTTAAAGTGACATTTCAGATAATAACCGCTTTGTTTATCATAAATGTTTGGACTAGTTATTCTTGATTATATTACTTAGATCTTGATTTAATTAATTTAAGAATATAAAACATGATTTATATATCATATATATTCACTATATAGATATATAATATTTGTAATGGAATACACTGTTAATGGAGATGGTAGGTCGTACGTACATTTAAACACTATTTCTATTTTTTCTTGTCGTATTAAATGGAAGAAAGTAATATATATATATATATATATTATCATTATTATGTAATATATTTCATACTTATTCATTTTATAAATTTCTATAATCATTCATGAATGGTTAACACGGAGGATGAATCTTGTCGCTTAGTGGAGATGGTATGTTGTACGTACGTACGAGCGACAATATCATTCATATAATGTTTAAATGGTATGAAATTGGATGATAAATTAATTATAAAGAATAAATATCTTTTCTTATTAATTATTTATATTCATTATATTATTCATTATACACATAAAAATAAATTCGTTATGAAAAAATGTACACCACGATGTGGAGACGGAAAGACGTATGTAGACACGCATGATGATATTATTATTCATAGGATGAATAATAAGGATGAATATGGTTGTACCATAATCATAATAACATATAAGAATATATATAATACTATATTTATTAATTTATTATGCGCAAAACATTAGAAAAGGAAGTAGAATAAGAAAATAAATTGGATTGAATCGGTAAAACAATTACCTCTTTTTTTCGGTGGACTTCCTTTGAATCTTCTCTTAGGGAAACTAGGGACAATATTTTTTGAAAACGAGGACCTATAGAATTTAAATAAGAATGTTGAGAGGAGAAATTTTCAGGGTTTGATTAGGATAGAAGTCTCAAGGTGGTGTGAGTAAGTGAGGGAGGATGTTCCTTTTTATAAGAAAGGAGAGGGGCACTTTAGGAAACTCTTAAAATATTAAAATATAATAAGACTATTCTAGATCCAAATACTTAAAAATAGTCCATAAATAAAAATATAATAATTTTTTTATTTATATTATAACCTTTTTATTATTTAACATTTTTTTTATTTTTAAATAATTTAATAAAAAATTAATTAAGATATCATTATTTTCAAATTTAATACTATTCATTTAATTTGACTTAAAATAAATTAAGAAAATTTTTGGAAATCGAATATAATGATTTAAAATATCTATAATGTATATTATAGATCTATGAAATAATTTATGAACAATAACTAATCCAAAATATAACAAAATTAATATTAATAAAATAATTTATTCTATTTTTATGCTAATAAATAAATATTATTTTAGAATTAAAGATACTTTTATGGTAATTTTATGACTTCTATAAATTAAAAATAAATTTATATAACAAAAATAATTACATTTATATCAAAATAGTCATTTATATTCATTCATATCTTGATTTTGGCCCTATGTGGACTCTTAAAATATATTAAATACAAGACAAGGATATTTTGCAACTATCTTTGATTTGGATAATATATAATTTATTTTCAGAGAAAAGTGACCATTAAACAACTCAAAATATATCATAATGTGATAAGGGTCGAATATTATTCATCCAATATTTTTTTACATGTTCTGGTAGTATTTTAAACCTTACAAGTTTGATTTACTCTTAATTAGTCTATTTAATTTTCATTTTGATAATAAGATTTTAAATTTTGAAAGGTAATAAATGTTTACTTATATGGTGTAAATTATCCATAAATGGAAATTTTATGATATTTTATACCATATAAGAATCATTTTTTAGATTTCAGTGATTTTTATTTTTATTAAATAATTTAATAAATTATTATTTTTATAAAATTTCAATAGTGTCAATTTTGACATTATTCATTACATTGACTTTAAGTGACATAAAAATAGAAATATTACTTACAAAAAAACCAATTAATACACTAGTAACATGTCTTAGTCACCTAGAAAATTCATTGGCACCTTAAATAATTAAATTTTATTTATTATAATATTTTTAAAATCATTTATTTGATATTTCTTTTAATGAATAAATTATTGTATAGTCATTGTGTCACTATTTAATTTAATTATTTATTTTTTAAAATTACAAATAAATTACCCTGATATATATAAACATTGTTTCATTCTAATTACTACTTATAGTTGAACATATCACCTATATAACCTCATATTAAAAATTATATTGTTATTAAAATTTGAATATGACATTTTTTAACTTTTCTTTAAATAAAATATAATAAATGTCATAATATAATACAAGTGGATTAAATAGGATCATAATCTATACCTAAGGTTTATTTTCATAGAACCAACTCATAAAATTAAATTAGGACATGTTTTAAGTTAATTTTATACTAAAATTATATTATCTTGTTTACCTTTAATTACTCGATCAACTCTTAATCGAGGTAAATAAATAAAAATTTACTAAAGTTACTATTCAAAAAAATTAATTTGATCCAATTAAATTGAAAATATCATACTAATTAAAACCATTTAAGTCCATTTTTCAATATTCAATTAAAAAGAGCGGTAAAATTACGTTTAATGCTAATCCCGTAAATGTGGCTAGAAGGAGGGTAAAAGAGACATTCAAAAGTTCAATAAATTTTTACATATAAATCTATTATAAAAATGATTCCAATAACCTACATTGGATTAATATATATATTATTTAACTATTGTGACTCTAAATTAAATTAAATTAAAATAATTATTTAAATGAAAATATTAGTTTTTTAAAAAAATGTAGTATTTTTCACTATTCATCAAAAATTGAAACCTTTTTGAAAAATACCAAAAATTTACCCTAAAATAATTTTGATATTAAAAATTCAAAAATAAATTATATTTTAATTTTTTTTTATAAATTTCATAATTTGGTTAATAGTATTTGTAACCACTTTTTGAATGGCTAGTTTGACATATCATGGCGCGTTTGAACACAGTGTTTTGTACATCACAAGCTATTGAATTTTTCTAAAAAGATTATGTAACATGAAATATTTTGGAGTTAATTTCATCACAAGCTATAGATCATGGAATTTGAATGCTTAATATAAGTTTTCACTATTTCTCCCAAATACTAATCTATGATTTAATTACCATATTCTAAGTAGGTGATCTACCACCTTATATTTCTAAAAATGAAAGAAACATATGAGATAATTTCTTTAGGTTAGTTATACATGATTTATTTCAAAACAAGAACTAATTAATCTTCTGAGTCCTCAGAATAGTTATACTTCCTACTCATAAATTTTTCATTTTGGGGACAATTTTTTTAAAGTATTTTTTGTTTCATATTATTATTTTGAATATGAAGTTCTACATTGGGTTGAATAATTTACCATCTCTTTTATAGATGACTCCACCACAAGATATCTTTTTTCCATCTCTAATATATTTTCAAGAGAATTATTATACGTTGAAACTGGCTCTTTATTATATTTACATAAGTTTAATTAATTATCATCTATAATTTACTTAAGAGATTTACTAATAACAAAAATATTAGTATTAACTCTAATTTTTTTCCTTAAATTAATAGATATTCATTATTTTATTTTTTATTGGATGAATCTATTATTAACTTTATTCACTCTATTTAGTTTTCTTTTATTCAAGGCCTTGGAAGATATTTTCCATGATTTCATTGATAGGGAACAAACAAGGTTATTCATATCAAAAATTCATATAGTCTTCACAAATAAATATTCAAATATTAAAATATATGAATCCAATAGAGGTGTAACTAAAATCTTGAAAAAGATCACAGAGGTATGCGACCACATTGAGTGGGGGGCGGTTGGGTGAATCAATGTGGGATGAATTTTGACATATCCATTTTTTATCCCATTGTAAAATCTTCACATTTTTAGTGATTATATTTCACTTTCTCGATTTTTATCTTACCTTGGATCAACATTGTAACGTCCTGGTTCTGGGTGGCACTCAACGGGTGCCCCAGACCTGGTTCACCATGTGACCTCAAGCACATTTCCCCAAATGCCAGAGGCTGCCGACTAGCAGCGAGGGCCCAGGTCTGATATTGGGGAAACGAGGACCTAATTCTTCAATGTGTAGTGCATCAGAATGAAATAAAACATAGAACAACAGAGGAAGCAACAACAGAATATGTAACTGAAATGGATAACTGATAACAAAAAGGGAAATCAGCAGTCATATATATATGAAGATGCATCATGTCACTATTCTATAAAATAGCCAGAACATGTTACACGATCAATACAATACAACTGAAGTACAGGTACAGAAAAGCAAAATAGAACAACCCACGACATCGCGAGCCAATGCTCGGTCCCAAGCTCTCCTACACCCCAGAAGTAATCAAGTACCTGTATAAAGACTATTGCCCCTATCCACACCTGTAGAAACATAATCTGTTTGGGCCGAAAATCTTGACCCAAACAGGGTGTGAGAAATAAATTCCCATTAGGCACCCACCAAAGGCCCCTGCCCAACTCTGTGAAAGCATGCAACAACAGTGTGCAGTAATAAAATGCAATAAAGTAAGCAGTACTGAAAGTAACTAACTTAACCAGTTATATTTCCATTTTAATATCCATTTAATCATTTATTTAAAATATCACCATAGTGAATATTTTAAGTAAACAGCCAATGTCCTCAGACACGTAAACTTCTACCCTTGGGTAAGGAGAACCCAACTCAAGAATCCTCCCACAGGCATACGGATATTTCCCACAGGCGTAAGAAGTGTCGCCCATAGGCACAAAATCAACTGCCCATAGGCACGGAAGAAGTTTCCCATAGGCTAAGTAGTACAATGCCCACAGGCTAATCACAACACTTCCCTTAGGCTAAACAGGTAAGTGGGCTATGCCCAACATGTAACCAAATAGTACACAAGCAATTCCTCTCAAGGAAATTCTATAATAATTACTTTAAAGGCATAATATAAACAAGGCATACCCTCGGGTATCCTGGCCAAATGGCTAAAGAGAGGAACGCACCCTCGGGGTGGTCCTGGATCCAAGCGGCGATCCCAAACAACATTTTAATATCACATTTACTTACCTATACAATTCTAGTTATTCAAAATATCCACGGCCTCAACCACACGATACCGAAAATATGGGTTCGTAGCTCAAAAACACACAAAAATTCATGACAGATGGAAAATAAACACCAAGCCACCTACCTTAAACACCAACTAATGATATACGTGAATGACGCCTTCTAAAACGTCCAAGAACACCATAGATCTGAGGTAAAATAATTCTCGCTTAAATAAAAATAACTCCCGTTAGGGGAAGAATTGGTAAGAATGATTAAAGAAGAGTGTAGGGCTTACCCGTGTAGTTCCAACGAGATTGACAGAGGCAGAATCAGATTCCCGGTTCGCGATTGACGGATCTCCTAAGTTCCGGAAATCCCCTCCCGAGATCCCATCCGGTTATAAGCCTTCCCTGTGAACAGGGGAGGCTGCTTCCCATTTAAGCGAAAAAAACAAAGTACACGATGTGTATTTCCAAGTACACGACATGTACTTACCATTTTTAAACTATTCCTCTGACGGCTCCCTGCCAGCGCGGCACTGTTCACCTGCCGACATAACTACACGATGTGTCTTAATGAGTACATGGCGTGTGCTGCCCCACAGCTGGCCACCGCCTTACAATTCACCTTCCGACTGACTACACAGAATGTAAAGGACCACTACACGGCGTGTAGTCGGTTCCTACACCCTTTGTCGCCGACATAGCCACACGCCCCATGTAGTCATCCCACACGGCCAGAAGTACACGGTGTGTGGAAAAGTACATGGTGTGTACTTCCAATATTTAGGATTTTTCCCCATTTTTCTTATTTTCTCAAAAACACATAAGGAAAAGACAAAAGAAGAAACCCATACCTCAAAAATAGGAACCTGGTTCTTACAAACTTCCCCCCTTAAAGAAATTCATCCCCGAATTTCCCTTCCAAGGGTGGTGAAAATAAAGCTCAGAACAGCTCTGCCCACTGAGCACGTACGTCGGTCTCCCGCTCCCAGGTTTCGTCCTGCACTCGGACATGCTGCCATAGCACCCGTACAAGAGGCACTGATTGGCCTCGGAGAACCTTCATGATCTTGTCAACAATACAAATCAGATTATCTTCAAAGGACACATCTATAAGAATCTCAACCTCCTTGGGATGAAGGATGTGAGACGGGTTTGAATGATAGCGGCGCAACTGAGATACATGAAAGACGTCATGCATGGCTCGGTACCTCTGTGGTAACTGCAGCCGATAGGCAACCGGCCCGACTCTCTCCATAATCTCAAATGGCCTCACATACCTTGGTGAAAGTTTACCCTATCTCCCGATCCGCCTGTGTCCCAGCCTCGGTGAAACACACAAGAAAACCTGATCCCCGACCACGAACTCCAAGGGTCTTCTGCGACGATCAGCATAAGATTTCTAACGAGACTGCGTAGTAGCGATCCACTTCTAAATCAACTGGACCTGCTCAGAAGTTTCCTGCATGAGACGTGGTCCCAGTAAAGCTGCCTCACCTGCCTCTAGCCAGCACAAGGGTGATCGGCATGGCCTACCATATAAAGACTTGTAAGGTTCCATATCGATGGTTGCTTGAAAACTATTTTTGTAGGAAAACTCAACTAGACGTATATAATTCTCCCAAGAGCCCCCAAATTCTAGGACGGATGCACGCAACATGTCCTCAAGCTCTTGTATCGTACACTCTAACTGGAACTCGGTCTGAGGGTGGTATGCTATGCTCAGAAGCACCTGTGTACCCAGTTCCCTCTGAAAACATTTCCAGAAATGAGATGTAAAGTGGGTGTCCCTATCTGAAACGATAGAACAAGGAACCCCATGAAGACGTACGATCTCTCAGATGTAAAACTTTCTGAGCTCGTCAACACCAAAGGTCTCCTTGATCAGAAAAAAGTGAGCCACCTTCGAGAGTCTGTCCACAACAACCCACATGACATCATTGCCTCGAGGTGACCTCGGAAAACCAGTCACGAAATCCATCGCGACATCATCCCATTTCCACTCCAGGATGGGAAACTACTGTAACAGTCTGGATGGCATATGATGTTCCGCCTTCACCTGCTGACAGGTGGAACACCTCATAACAAAACCAGCTACATCTCTCTTCATACCCTTCCACCAGTACTGACGTCTCAAGTCTCGGTACGTCTTGGTAACCCCGGGATGAACTGCCCATGCTGATGCATGAAAACCCCGCATCAGCTCCTCGCATATATCTCTTGGAACCCATACTCTTCCATGGAAACATAGTACCTCATCATCACCTATCGTCCAACAAGGAGGAGGGTCCCCACTTTCCACCGACTCCTGTAGAACTAGGCCTTCAGAATCAGAGAGCTGTCTCATCATTACTCTGTCCAGGAGAGTAGAAGTCACAGCTAAAGATGAAAGATATGTCTGCCCCTGACTATCGTGCACCTCCAAATGAATCTCAGAGAACAAAGCCATAAGTTTCCACTCACCCCTGGCCTCCTGCACTGCCTGTATCTGAGTCTTCCTGCTCAGTGCACCAGCTACTGCATTACCTTTACCAGGTGTATAGGCAAGCTCAAAATCAAAGGACTGTAGGTACTTGACCCACCTTCTCTACCATAGATTCAATTCACGCTGAGTAAAGATATACTTGAGGCTTTTGTGGTCGGTGAAAACCACAAAATGCTCTCCCAATATATAATGTCTCCAACAGCGCAACACATGAACAACTGCAGCCAACTTGAGATAATGCGTTGGGTAATTCCTCTCAGGTGGCCTCAACTACCGAGACCTGTACGCAACGACTCGACCACCCTACATCAACACTGATCCCAGCCCAATACCTGATGCATCACAGTAAACTTTTTAGCTCTTCCCTAGATCTGGGAGTACCAGGACTGGTGCTGATGTCAACTTTCCTTTCAGGTCCTGAAAGGCTGTCTCGAATGCTTCCGACCAAATGAAATTCACACCCTTATTAGTCAAACCCATCAATGGCACTCCTAGCGGGAGAAGTCATGTATGAAGCGTATGTAGTAACCAGCCAACCCTAAGAAACATTGTATCTCAAACACGTTCTTTGGATACTTCCAGTAAACTACTGCTCTTACCTTCTCTGGGTCCACGACAACTCCTGCCTCTGAGATGATATGACCCAGGAAGTGAATCTGGTCCATCTAAAAGTGGCACATTGAGAGCTTATCATATAGCCGATGCTCTCTCAGTGTACTCAATATGATATCAAGATGGGTGGCATGGTCGTGTCGAGTGTGATAGTACACCAAGATGTCGTCCACGAATACTACCCCAAAAGAATCCAGATAAGGATGGAACACACGATTCATTAAATCCATAAAGACCGCTGGCGCGTTCCTGAGTCAGAACAGCATAACTAAGTACTCGTACATACCATATCTGCTTCGAAAAGCTGTAAGTGGTATATCCGATGGTCTCACACGCAGCTGGTGATATCATGATCTCAAGTCAATCTCCGAGAACACTCGTGCTCCACGAAGTTGATCAAAAAGATAATCTATCCTCGGCAAGGGATATTGGTTCTTAACTTTCAATTGGTTTAGCTTCTGATAGTACAAATAGAGTCTGAGGGTACCATCAGCCTTCTTCGCAAAAAGGACCGGAGAACCCCATGGAGAAGTACTGGGTCAGATAAAGCCATTTGCCTATAACTCCTCCAACTGCCTCTTGAGCCCCTGCAACTCAGGTGTATCCATCCTATAAGGAGGAATGGACACTGGTGCTGCCCCTGGTACAAGCTTAATAGAGAAATCCACCTCTCGTTCTGGAGGTAGACCCGAAAACTCATTCAGGAAGACATCCCTGAAACAATCAACCACTGGAGGGAAATCCGTCTGATAAGTCCCCTGATCATCCAGTTATAAGCTCGCAATCTAGGCTATGACTCCACCTCGCCCATGATGCTCTATTTCAGCTCGAATCACCTGAACATCCCATTCTCCCTTGTATAGAAACTCTCCACCCTCTGGTGACATGAAACACACCCTGTGACGATAGCGGTCTACAAAGGCTCGAAAGGGAACCAACCAGTCCATCCCAAGAATGATGTCATAAGCTATCGTATTTAAGACACAAAGGTCTCGAAGAAAGTGACACCCTCCAAACACTAGGGGGAACTCCTTGCATTGACGCACACCATCCTTTATAGTACCCAACAGAGTGTCTAGCATCAAAACATTAGAATAAGAAGAAACACAGAGCCCAAGGATCCCCACAACGGGAACATATATGAAACTATGTGAAACACCCGTATCGAAAAGTACTGAAGATAAGACAAAAGCTAGTAGAATAGTACCTATGACAGTAGAAGTTCCGAGATCCGACCCTTGTTGGGTTTTCTGCACTGCATATGCCTGTCCAATGCCACGACCTTGTGACACAGCCTGGCTACCCTGAGTTTTCCCGCCCTGCTGCCTCTGAGATCCTGGTGTCTGGCTACCACGACCACGACCACCATCTCTGCCTGCATGCCCTGACGTATTCCTGTTCCCTGACTGGTAAGAATCCACTGGTCCTTCTCCCGCATGCAGAGTCTATATAGAACCCCTCTCACCATCCCTCGGTGGAAACGCCCTACAAAAGCATTGCAGATGACCCATCCCGCCGCAAGCTCAGCACTCCACTGGGTCTCGTGGACACTGTGGCCTCTTGTGCCCCTCTCTACCACACTGGTAGCAAATGACCTGGCCACCTAAAGAATTGTTCTGACGGGTACTTCCACCTTGATAGAAGTCCATCTATCTCTTCCTCTTGCCAGAAGAAATAGTACCAGTAACTGGTGATGAACTGCCCTGGCCCACACCACTAGATTCCCGTAGGTTTCTCGCTGTAATTTGTGCCTGGTTCACAATAGCGTGTACTGAAGGTAACTTGAAAACATTCACCAGTGCTCAGATGTCATAACGAAGACCATCCTCAAAAAATCTAGCTCTCAACGTCTCATCACCAACTAGCACGAGTGCAAAGCGCTGAAGCTTGGTGAAACGAGCAGAATAGTCCATCACCGACATAGCGTCCTACTGCAGATTCCTGAACTCTCGAGATTTTTCTGCCCTCAGTGTCTCTGCGAAGAAGAAGTCATACAAGACTGCTTGAAAATATTCCCTCTCCATGTCCCTGTGATGCTCTGATTGGGTGGTAAAATCCCACCACCTCTTGGCAGAATCACACAACATATACATCTCGAGCTTGACCTTCCACCCTGGAGGCGTCTCAAGATGCTCGAAAATAATATGCATCGGCCCCAGCCAAGACTTTGCAACCTGTTGTCCTCCATCCTCTGAAAACGTAGGCGGATGCTGCTATTGAAATATACGAGTCAGCTCAGCCATAGATGTGGCAACCGACGGTGCTTCTTGAAAGGTCTGCATGACCGCATAAAACCTTCACGGAACTGCGCCTCCGCGCCTGTGTCCGGTATAACGGCTGGCGCCACATCTGGCTCTGCTGGAGAATTTACTGGTAGCCCATGGCCCACCATTTCTGGAGTATACTCATTGCCGCTCTCCTAGAGAACAACACGCGGTCTTCTAGGCGGCATGACACTACTGTTGGGACCAGGTTTAATGAAGATGAAAGTTTGAAGAGTTAGCTTTTGCAGAGTGTTTTATTTTGTTGTCAAAGGCGATAAATCAATTCACTTTGTAGAAGGATCATAAATCAGACGATGCTTTGCTGGTATGTATTTCACACAAATCATGAGTTAGGAGAACTTGTGATGCAAGCCTTACGAAGGAAAGGGGGAGAAATGATGATGCCAGTCGTATAATGTTTTGATTGGAAGGAATGATGCTGTTGGAAGATCGGAAAGATTCAGTTCCCATTGCAACTCTGACGATGCTTAAGCTGATCTATCAAAGGATAAATATCACGATAGTGGGATTCGTGATAAGAGCAGAAGAATGGTTATGGGAAGTAGTAAAGAGATAAAATGGCAAAGCAATAGACAATCTGGGGATGGCAGAAAAGCACAGTTTAAGGTGGCGCCGTTTTCCAGTGTTTGCCAAATTTTTGGGCATGAAAATCGGGAGATGAAGAAATGTGCTTGGCAATGGATGTTGCGCATAGGATTGAAGATGGTTTATACGTGAAAAAGAGTTATTCAAGGTCAGAATGATGAAAAATGACAAAGGAATGGAGTGCGCGGAAATTTAGGCACGTTTCGCGCAAAAATAAAGTGGTGCGCGCAATATCTGCGGGATGCGCGAAATAATAGCGGGTTGCGCGAAAAATCTGCGGGATGCGCGAAATATTGGCATGGTGCACGAAATTGAGGAATGAAGTTTTCACGCAAATGATGGTTAGATATCAGAAGATCAAAAATTGGAAAAGGCATAAAATGCGCGAAATATTGGAGCAGTGCGCGAAATCTGATGTTGCAGGAAAGATTGGGTTTGCGCGCAATATGGAACTCGGTGCGGAATTTTGCGCGCAATTGGTGCTTCATGCTTAGAAGGATGAAAGATGGAAAAGGCATGAGGTGCGCGGAATATTGAATCATGGCGCGAAATATGAAGTTGTATAAAAGAGTTTTTACGTGCATGGAGGCGGTTTTATGCGCGGATTAGTGTTTTTCGCGCGGGTTCAAAAATGCCTATAAATATGAGGCTAATCCTTGTAAGTTGTTAATGCTCGACACTTAGAAGAAATCTCGAGCTCTGGTGCGCGTAAATTATACGCTAAGTGAGTTGCGCGAAAAGAGAAAAAGTTTCGCGCAAAAGTAAAGGTGCGCGAAAACGTTTTTCGCGCCAAAAGGGTTTTACGTGCAAGTCATTTGAATTGCGCGCAAGTCACCCTAAAGGCTGCGTGAAACATTTGGGGTCTTCGCACGTATTCATTTTTCTGTAAGAGGGTTCTTACCGGCTTCTGGGTAAAAAGTGAAGATTTGTACTTCAGAGAATACATCTGTTCAATTGTAAAGAAGCACTGAAACATTGTGTTACCCTATTTGTGCTAAGAGGGAGCACATGCACTATTAGATTGTTTTTAAAGTGCTGCACGAGTGTAAGGGTATATCCTACTCATTGTATTCCACATCAAAGGATTGTTTTCTAGTGGATTGTGTGGTACTGGATTGTTTCTGTACCATACCAAGGACGTAGCTACTCTTGTTGAGCAGTGAACCTTGTAAATCTTGTGTTCCTGTGCTTGTGTGTGTTCAGCAGGGAAGAAACTCTTTAACAGGAGGCAAAGGTTGTTTCAAAAATGGGGGAAACTTAAAAAGAAAAAGATATCCCTGATTCACCCCCTCCCCCTCTCAGTGATACTTAGATCCTGATTGGGAACTTCAATTGGTATCAGAGCGAGGTTCCCTTCGTTTACTCTTTGCTGAAGTGTTTGAAGAGAAGTTGTGATGGAAAATCTAAATTGCGTGAACAGTAAGGGGATTCCAATCTTCGATGGAAAGAACTATCACATCTGGAAGGACAGAATGATGCCGTATCTTATGTCTCTTGGATATGAAGTTCTTGAAACTACAACAGATGGATTTCCTGATATTGATGACAAGGTCCCTCTTACTCCTGTCGATAAGAAGAATCTTGAGAATGATGGAAGAGCTAAAAATGCATTACTCTCATCACTTTCTGAGAGTGAGTTTTTAAGAGTGAAAGGTGTCACTACTGCTAAACAAATCTGGGATAAGTTAATGAATATCTATGAAGGAAATACAAAAGTGAAGAAGGCAAAACTACAAATCTGGAGGCTGAAGTATGAAGACTTGAAAATGGGAGAATCTGAATCTGTTGGGGAATTCTTTACCAGAGTTAATGACATTGTCAGTACAATCAGATGTCTTGGTGAAAAATTAGAAGATGATACAGTTGTTGAAAAGATCCTGAGAATTCTGCCTGACAAATTTGATGCTAAAGTTTCTTCACTAGAAGACAGAGATTCGGAAACATTATCTCTTGATGATTTTCACAGTACTATCATCACTTATGAGATGAGAAGAGAGAAGACCATGAAGAGCAAAGCAAAAACTGATAGAGAAATGTCTTTCAGGGCAGAAAAGAAAGAGAAGTCGAAGAAAATTCTTATTAATGAAGAAGCTGGTGAATCCAACTCTGAAAATGAGGTATGTCAAAATTTTGATGAAATTCTATCCTTGTTTTCTAAAAATGTTAAAAGAGGCACAGGGAAATACAAAGGGAAACTCCCTTTGAAATGTTTTGAATGTGGAGCAGTTGGCCACTTTGCGGCTAATTGCCCTCAAAAGGGGAAAGATGCCGTCAGTGATGAAGAAGATAGAGGACCAAGAAGGTCATGGAAGAAACAGGATCGAAAAGATAAATATTCTGGTAGAAGTCAGAATAAAAAGTTCTTTAAATCAAAAAGAAGAAGCTTTTTGTCAAAAGATAAGGATGATGATGATAGCGAGACTGAATCAGAAAAATCTGCTACTGAAAAAACTAGAGAGAGTACCTTTTTTGCAATAGTGAATAATGATGATTATGAGAGTAGTAGTACTGAAGAAGAAGAGACTCAACTTGAACAGTATCTGAAAGAAGAGCTGAAGGAATGTTTGAGGAAGATCAGAAAACTGGAGAAAGAAAACAACAAGTTAATAAAAGAAAGTTCCACAGTAAACTATCAAGAAGGTTTTACAGATGATAAAATCATGATGGAAAAACAGATTGATGATCTGAAAAATTCTCTTGAGAATACAAAGAATCGTAATGATCATCTTGAAGTGAAGTTGAAGGCAAAAGAAGAAGAGCTGGAACTTGTCCAACAAAAACTACATAAAGCTAAAGAAATGAATATCAGTTCCAAAAATTCTATCTCAGAAGTAGGGGAATGTTCCAGTAAGAATGAACCAAAAAGGGATCTACAAAACTTATCTTCAAAGGTTGAAATGAAAGGAAAAACTGGTTCTGATAAGAACAAGGCTGGAAAGACAAAGTATGTGGTCAAAATCAGCAATGCAGAAAAATCAGAAGTACATAAAAATCTTGAGTCAAGAAAAGCTTCTAATACTTCTGGTACTGTTGAATCTGAGCTGAAGAAGAGAGTTACAAATAAAAATATGATGGTTTTTGAGAAGCGTGTTCACAACTCCATTCAGTATAAAGGTTTCAGAGGTAAATATTCTTTCTATGGTTACTGCTGGTATTGTGGTGGATTCGGCCACATGGAAAGTATGTGTTGGTTTAACCAACAACATTACAACTATTCCAAAAGTTTTGAAGGACAAGGATTGAGGGGGAGTCAACGCTTTCAAAATAGAAGATCTCCAAATAAGTTTCAGAAGATAACTGAGAAGACTGGTGTGAAGGTTGGGAATAGATTCCAACCACTGGAAACTTATTGTGAAAGATGTGATCAACCTGGACATCTTGCTAAGGGCTGCCTTTGTGTGTTACCAGAGCAACAAAAGTTTGTTAATAATCCTCAGAAGACAGAGTTTTTAAAATACAAAAGGGACAAGTATGATAAGTCTGAAAAGAAATAATGCACGGTTCTCTGGCCAAAACACATTGATTTGGCTAGGAAATTGGAAGAAACAAAACAGAAAGTGAAGGAAAAGGAAGAACAAAAAGCACTTGTTGTTGAAACAGCTTTGAAGGCTACCAAAGGAGAACGTCCATGTATTCTTGATAGTGGATGTTCATCTCATATGACAGGATACTTAAAGCTGCTGAAGAATGTGAAAGACTTTAAAGAAGGAACTGTGACATTTGGAAATGATGAATCTCTAAGGATCAAAGGTGTTGGATCGGCCATCATTGGAAAAGAAAAGATGAAATCCAGAAAAACACTATATGTTGATGGACTAAAACACAACCTGCTCAGTGTGTCACAACTCTGTGATGAGGGCAACAAAGTGATCTTCATAAAAGATGGATTTTTTGTAAAAAGTGAAAATGATGGAAACATAGTTATAATGGGCCAGCGTACAAGAGGGAATTTGTTCCAAGTTGGGGATGGACAGAACTCTTGTTACATGAGTGTGGTGGATGAAAATAAATTATGGCATAAAAGGCTGGGGCATATGTGTCAGAGAAATATGTGTAAGTTTTCAAAGTGAGAAAGTGTTCGGGATATGCCTGATTTATCAAGAGAAAGAGATTGGTGCTGCACTATTTGTGGGAAAGGGAAGATTGGTAATTCTATGCACAAGAGAGTTGAAATTCGCTCAAAAAGACCCTTAGAACTCATACACTCAGATATATGTGGGCCAATGAGCAAGAAATCTTCAAATGGAGATAAGTACTTCATTACTTTCATTGATGACTTCACTCGTATTACTTGTGTTATGTACATGAGACATAAGTCAGATGCTCTAACAATGTTTAAGAGTTTCAGAAGGAAAGCAGAGAAAGAATGTGAATATTCAGTGAAGAAGTTGAGAACTGATAATGGTGGTGAGTATAAGAATGAAGAGTTTGAAAGTTATCTTGAGAAACATGGAATTCGGCATGAGTTTAGTTCACCATACACACCTCAACAAAATGGGGTGGCTGAAAGAAAGAATCGAAGTCTGGTGGAAATGGGGAGAACTATGTTACTTGAACATAGTCTCTCTCATTATTATTGGAGGCAAGCCATGAGCACTGCTGTGTATATTCAGAACCGGTGTTTTATAGACCAAACTCAGATATGACTCCATATGAAATGTTCTATGGAAAAACTCCAAGTCTAAAACACTTGAGAGTCTTTGGGAGTCCATGTATTATAAAGAAGAAAGGTGGAAATCTGGGAAAGTTCGAGCAAAGAGGAGATGACGGAATTTTTCTTGGCTATGCTCCAGAAGGAAGAGGATATAGATGCCTCAACAAAGAAACAGGAAGAATTATTGATTCTTCAGATGTAAAAGTTGTTGAAAGTGCTGAGAAAGAAAAGCAGTCATATGTTGATGTGGAAGTCGAGCGGGATAGAGAAGATTTTGTTAACAATTTTGATAATGTTGCAGAATTTGTTCATCCTACTCAAGAAGAGGAATCTGACTAAGAAATATCAAGTGATGAGGATGAAGTTCAAACAACTCATCCTAGGTTGAGGAAACAAGTGGAGGCTCAGAACATTATTGGAGATAAAAATCAGAGGGTTCAAACAAGAAGAACAATGAATGCTATATCACATACTTCTCTTTATTCGAAAGTTGAACCGAATGATGTAAATGAAGCATTTGAGCATCCAGAATGGGTTCATGCTATGAATGAAGAGCTTGATCAGATAGAGAAGAACAATACTTGGGAACTTGTACCCAAGCCGAACAACAAGAACATTATTGGTACAAAGTGGGTTTTTCGAAACAAGCTGAATGAAGAAGGTAATGTAATAAGAAACAAGGCATGATTGGTCTGCAAAGGGTATTCACAAATTGAAGGTATTGAATTTGATGAAACCTTTGCTCCAGTAGCTCGATTAGAAACAATCAGAATATTTCTTGCCATTGCTGCACAACGAGGTTACAAAATCTTTCAAATGGATGTAAAATCTGCATTCTTGAATGGTGATCTTGATGAGGAAGTTTACATTGAT
The DNA here is from genome assembly GCA_963277665.1 of Viscum album. Lineage (NCBI taxonomy): Eukaryota > Viridiplantae > Streptophyta > Magnoliopsida > Santalales > Viscaceae > Viscum > Viscum album. The sequence goes on from OY728136.1 coordinate 1,481,810,663, forward strand.
CAACCTTGTGGATTTGTTATTGGGAAAGATGAAAGCTTTGTGTGCAGGTTGAAGAAGGCTCTGTATGGGATAAAACAGGCTCCGAGAGCATGGTATTCTAAATTAGATACTTGCTTGAAGAAGATGAACTTTAAGAAAGGGAGAGTTGACAGCAATCTCTACATCAAGAAATGTCAGGAGTTTTCACTGATTGTTATTGTTTATGTCGATGATATTATATTTGCTGGAAATAATGAAAGATCATGTGAAAAATTTGCTGAGGAGATGAAGAAGTTATTTGAGATGTCCATGCTAGGTGAAATGAAGTACTTTATTGGGTTACAAATTTCACAGAAGAAGAATCATGTTTTTCTGTCTCAAGAAAAGTATGCTAAAGAACTTCTGAAGAAGTTTGGCATGGAAAATTCGAAACTAGTTTCCACACTGATTTCAGTGGGAACCAAGTTGTCTAAAGATGGAGAAGGCAAGGAAGTTGATCAGAAAGAGTTTCGAAAACTGATTGGAAGTCTGCTATATTTGACTGCCTCAAGACCCAACATCGTCTATGCTGTTACTTTATGTGCAAGATTTCAGAGTGCTCCTAAAGAATCACATTTGATTGCTGGAAAAAGAATTCTCAGATATATCAAAGGCACAACAAACTTTGGAGTCCGGTATGACGGCTCTGAAAATATTGATCTATTTGGGTATTCTGATGCTGATTGGGCAGGAAATGTTGATGATCGAAGATCCACATCTGGTGGAGTATTCTTTCTAGGAAAAAGCTGTGTTAGTTGGCATACCAAGAAACAGAATTCAGTAACTCTTAGCACAGCTGAGGCTGAGTATGTTGCTGCTACTCAAGCTGCAACTCAACTAATGTGGATGAAGACTCAGCTGGAAGATCTACTTGTTGAAGTAAAGCTACCATTGCTCTTGGGTTGTGATAATCAGAGTGCAATCAATCTTACAAGAAATCCAGTACAACATTGTCGTTCAAAACACATTGATATAAAGTATCACTTCATCAAAGAGCACGTTGAAAAGAATGAACTGAGGCTGGAGTATGTTCCTGCATCTGAACAAATTTCTGATATATTTACAAAACCGTTACCGAAGGAACCATTTGCAAAGTTGAGGTTGAACATGGGTGTACAACCTCCTTCTCATCAAGGTTAAGGTACATGTTTCTGTCCCCTCTCTCGTCTTAGCTTTGGATAGTGTTGTCAAGGGGGAGAATTGTTTCATAAATCTATCCATAAGGAAGAATGTATTAAGGGAGAGTTGTGGGTAAGCTGTGAATTCAGCATGTATGTGAGTGAACTATTCTAACTATTTGTTGGAGTGGTTGTAGGAAACAAAGTTGTTTTACAGGAAAGTTGAAGAAGTGAAGAATTCTATTGCAAGAGTGAAGAAAGCTGAAGTAAAAGATTGCAAGATGTTCTGAAGAAGGATGAGGAGGTATGTTCATGAGATTTCACAGTCACTGCTTTTGGACAGCATGGTTTTGGCTGTCAATAAATCTTGTTTCCTACAATGAGTTAGCTCACGTAGGCTTAGAATTGTTGATAAGTAATCCATTGCAAAAGGTTTCAAAATTCAGTGATTTATGAATATTTGTTGACAACAAAATCCAAAGGGGGAGATTGTTGGGACCCGGTTGAATGAAGATGAAAGTTTGAAGAGTTAGCTTTTGCAGAGTGTTGTATTTTGTTGTCAAAGGCGATAAATCAATTCACTTTGTAGAAGGATCATAAATCAGACGATGCTTTGCTGGTATGTATTTCACACAAATCCTGAGTTAGGAGAACTTGTGATGCAAGCCTTATGAAGGAAAGGGGGAGAAATGATGATGCCAGTCATATAATGTTTTGATTGGAAGGAATGATGCTGTTGGAAGATCGGAAAGATTCAGTTCCCATTGCAACTCTGACGATGCTTAAGCTGATCTATCAAAGGATAAATATCACGATAGTGGGATTCGTGATAAGAGCAGAAGAATGGTTATGGGAAGCAGTAAAGAGATAAAATGGCAAAGCAATAGACAATCTGGGGATGGCAAAAAAGCACAGTTTAAGGTGGCGCCGTTTTCCAGTGTTTGCCAAATTTTTGGGCCTGAAAATCGGGAGATGAAGAAATGTGCTTGGCAATGGATGTTGCGCATAAGATTGAAGATGGTTTATACGTGAAAAAGAGTTATTCAAGGTCAGAACGATGAAAAATGACAAAGGAATGGAGTGCGTGGAAATTTAGGCACGTTTCGCGCAAAAATAAAGTGGTGCGCGCAATATCTGCGGGATGCGCGAAATAATAGCGGGTTGCGCGAAAAATCTGAGGGATGCGCGAAATATTGGCATGGTGCGCGAAATTGAGGAATGAAGTTTTCACGCAAATGATGGTTAGAGATCAGAAGATCAAAAATTGGCAAAGGCATAAAATGCGCGAAATATTGGAGCAGTGCGCGAAATCTGATGTTGCAGGAAAGATTGGGTTTGCGCGCAATATGGAACTCGGTGCGGAATTTTGCGCGCAATTGGTGCTTCATGCTTAGAAGGATGAAAGATGGAAAATGCATGAGGTGCGCGGAATATTGAATCATGGCGCGAAATATGAAGTTGCATAAAAGAGTTTTTACGTGCATGGAGGCGGTTTTACGCGCGGATTAGTGTTTTTCGCGCGGGTTCAAAAATGCCTATAAATATGAGGCTAATCCTTGTAAGTTGTTAATGCTCGACACTTAGAAGAAATATCAAGCTCTGGTGCGCGTAAATTATACTCTAAGTGAGTTGCGCGAAAAGAGAAAAAATTTCGCGCAAAAGGAAAGGTGCGCGAAAACGTTTTTCACGCCAAAAGGGTTTTACGTGCAAGTCATTTGAATTGCGCGCAAGTCACCCTAAAGGCTGCGCGAAACATTTGGGGTCTTCGCACGTATTCCGTTTTGCGTAAGAGGGTTCTTACCGGCTTCTGGGTAAGAAATTGAAGATTTGTACTTCAGAGAATACATCTGTTCAATTGTAAAGAAGCACTGAAACATTGTGTTACCCTATTTGTGCTAAGAGGGAGCACATGCACTATTAGACTGTTTTTAAAGTGCTGCACGAGTGTAAGGGTATATCCTACTCGTTGTATTCCACATCAAAGGATTGTTTTCTAGTGGATTGTGTGGTACTGGATTGTTTCCGTACCATACCAAGGACGTAGCTACTCTTGTTGAGTAGTGAACCTTGTAAATCTTGTGTTCCTGTGGTTGTGTGTGTTCAGCAGGGAAGAAAATCTTTAACAGGAGGCGAAGGTTATTTCAAAAAAGGGGGAAACTTAAAAAGAAAAAGATATCACTGATTCACCCCCTCCCCCTCTCAGTGATACTTAGATCCTGATTGGGAACTTCAATACTACAATGTCAAAATCACTCCTTAGATTCAAGATTAACAAGACTGAAAACAAAGGATCCATAAAGGGAACAAGAGGAAGAAGGCATTTCAATATTTTCAAAAAAAGACTACACAGCGTGTATAATGACTACATGGAGTGTACTTGACTTCTCTTCCCCTTCTTGGGTCCTTCCACATGGCTAAGCAACACATCTCCTGTTGAACAAAACTATACAGCGTGTATAACATCTACACGGCGTGTATGGTGTAATTTCCAACTACCTGTGTCGTTTGTGACATGACCGACTAGTCAGCTTGAAACTACACGGCGTGTTACACTCGCAGACGGCGTGTACACCACCCTGTTTCCCAGCCACACGGTCAGGTCCCCACGGTCTTTCCTCGGACAAGACTACACGGCGTGTCCCACAGGTACACGACATGTACTAGACGAGCTTCGCCGACCTGTGTTGTTAGTTACATGACCGAACACACAGATCACACTACACGACATGTTCTATAGACACACGGCGTGTATCTGAAAGGATTACACCGACCCGTGTTGTTAGTTACACGGTTGGGTCCCCAGGTCATACTACACAGCGTGTTCCATAGTGGACACGACGTGTATGTCTTAAAGTCTCCTCCATCCGTGTTGTTAGTTACACGGCCGGACTCCGGGTCAACACTACACGACGTGTATATTCGTTACACATCATGTTTTCCCCAAACATTCCCTACCCCGTGTCGCCACCCACACAGTTTGTGACCCGGGAAGAGACTACACGACGTGTACTATGGATACACGACATGTACTAAATTTTTTTATTTTTCTTCCCAAACAGAAGACCATACATAGTGTGTTGAAGGTACTACAAGGCGTGTATACTAGGTTTCTGGATAGTATGCCTTAAAAACTCTCCCAAAACCCAAAAAATACCGAAAACAACACCTAAGTGTCAAATTCCGACCCGTGAGGGACCATACTCCCCATGAATCAAATTTTGACATCTTATCTGTGTTATAACTAATAAACAACTATTGATCTACCAAATTCTGGTCAGTGGTGGCCCATACTCCCCAAAAACCAATGTTTGGCGTCCATTCTATCAACATTCTCAAATAAAAATACCCTATCACGCAGCATGTATTTTATCAAAGCACCTATCACAATAGCATGCTTTACTAGCACAACAACTATCACAACAACATGCAATTTCTAATGCACCTACATGGCATGGGAACTATGTATGGCATGTGATTTATAGCATGTGCCTATATGATGCATGGGATGGAATACCCTCATCTCATCGGGTTGCAACTAAATAGAACCCATAGATAAAATATAAACAACACAATCTCAAGTGCGTCACCCCACGGTGAAAACAAATCAACTTTAAAATTTTCAAAATTAAAAGAATTTCAAAAATACAAGGTAGACTGGCTTTTCCCTATACACGGGTTAGCTACGCCTGGGCACAACTTACTACCAACTACCATTTCCGTCCTTTCCTTGACTAAGGCTCCAAATAGTAAGTCAGAGTAAAGAACTCCTTCGATACCACTTTGTAACGTCCTTGTTCCGGGTGCCACTCAACGGGTACCCCAGACCCGGTTCGCCACGTGGCCTCAAGCGCATTTCCCCAAACGCCAGAGGCTGCCGACTAGCAGTGAGGGCCCATGTCTGATAGTGGGGAAACCATGCCCTCATTTGTCAAAGTGTAGCGTAGTGGAATGAAATAAAACATACAACAACATCGAAAGCAACAAAAGTATATGTAACTGAAATGGATAACTGATAACAAAAAGGGAAACCATCGGTCATATATATATGAAGATGCAACATGTCACTATTCTATAAAACAACCAGAACATGTTACATGATCAATACAATAAATCTGAAGTAAAGGTACGGAAAAGCAAAACAGAACAGTCCATGACATCGTGAGCCAATGATCGGTCCCATGCTCTCCTACAGCCCAGCAGAAATCAAGTACCTGTATAAGGACTCTTGCCCCTATCCACACCTGCATAAACGTAATATTTTTGGGCCGAAGATCATGACCCAAACAGGGTGTAAGAAATAAATTCCCAGTAGGAACCCACCAATGGCCCGTGCCCAACTGTGTGAAAGCATACGACAACGGAGTGCAGTAATAAAATGAAATAATGTAAGCAGTATTGAAAGTAACTAACTTAACCAATTATATTTCCATTTTAATATCCATTTAATCATTTATTTAAAATATCACCACAATGAATATTCTAAGTAAACAACCAATTTCCTCAGACACGTAAACTCCTACCCTCGGGTAAAGAGAACCCAACACAAGAATCTTCCCACAGGCATACGGATATTGCCCACAGGCGTAAGAAGTGTCGCCCACAGGCACAGAATCAACTGCCCACAGGCACGAAAGAAGTTGCCAACAGGATAATTAGTACAATACCCACAGGCTAATCACAACACTGCCCTCAGGCTAAACAGGTAACCGGGACTTGCCCAACATGTAACATAATAGTATACAAGCAATTCATCTGAAGGAAATTGTACAATCATTACTTTAAAGACATAATATAAACAAGGAATACCCTAGGGTATCCTAGAAAAATGGCTAAACATAGGAACGCACCCCCGGGGTGGTCCTAGATCCAAGCGGCTATCCCAAACAGCATTTTAATATCACATTTACTTACCTATACAATTATAGGTATTCAAAATAGCCATGGCCTCAGCCACACGACACACCAAATATGGGTTCGTAGCTCAAAAACACACAAAAAATGAATGATAGTTGGGAAATAAACACCAAGACACCTAACTTAAACACCAACGAATGAATTACTTCTTATAATCAAAGAAGGAACATAAAAGAGTATGAAATTGAACTCGTTATCCTTAAATAGACTAGGTACCAAAATAATTTTGGGCATACTATACCCTTATGTGATAGAATAGTATTTTTATATATTTATACATGATTACATTTAAAATTTTGATTCACTCATTTACTATATGAATTGATTATATCCCATTTTTACAGCAATCATATGGGGTGCCTCAACATAATTCAAACTTCTAAAATAAATGAATATATTATATATTGGATACTCAAACTTCTGGGCCATGATATAGTGTCTGATATATATATTCCACACTTATTCACTTTTTATGTTATGTTTTCTGTTTATTATTCAGTGATTTTAATGTTTTTTCTATGTAAACCTAATTATTCATTTTACATATATTCAATACTTCAGAATTTACATTAGATTTTGTATATAATAAAATTCTTGACACAAGAGTTTTTTAAAAATAATTGTATCAAACATCTCCTTTCTACATAACATATATGAAAATATATTCAGATAAGAATAAATGTGAATAATATTCTCATTAAATTATCACATAATTAATATGAAAAGTTCTTATTCATTGTATCTTATTATTATTTCATTTTTAATCTCATAAATGGATACATTTAAGACTTATTTGATCTTTTATAAGTACTCCAGAAAGAACAGTCTTCAATTATCTTTTACACATTATAAAATAATATCTCAATTGAATATATTGAAGTCCCAACCTTAAACTTTCCTCAATACTCTTATGTCCTTGGTTTCAATTTTCAAATAAATAATTGCATTTATTCGCTATAAATTCTCCGATAAAATAAAATTTTAATTTATTATGATAGATAAATATATTTTTTAACCACTTATCAATTAGTTATCCCAAATACATTGCATACATAAATAATTCATTAAAAATCATTCTATTTATGGACACATGTATTTAAAATTGTATTTTTTTTCACTTTATTGTTATCTTATAACAACTTTTAATCTTTGATGTATGATTTTATATTTAAATTACCTTATATTGTTGAATTTACTTCACCTTTACTGCATGATAATTATCAAATATTATCACTTCATGTAAATGTTTTCTTAATAGAAATAAATTCATGGTCTATCTTCAAAATATAACGAATAAATGGAATAAACTCTTCCTTTTATAACCGCTAAATGATTCCCCTTAAATTCTAAAAAACACATCATAATTATTTTTTCTTCAAGTGGATACCAATTAACCAAAAATACTCTAAATTTAATCTTATTGATTTATACACCACAAAAGATAAGGGTATCTCTTCTAATCATCATATACAATCAAAAATAACATTACTCATATTTAATTTTCTTTTCATTGATCATATATAGATATGCATTCTATTGTAGTTTTACTTTTGTCCTTATAATATGAAGTTCTTGGGCTCATTTTCTACCCCCAGATACAATCTTGAACATATTAACCACTTTATTCTTCTTCTTCTCAATGCATTCACAATATGAAATTATTATTACTAAATAAAATTTGGAAATGAAATCATCTAGATGTCATCTATCTTCTAGTACGTGATTTTCATCCATTCATTTTCTTCATTTATAAACTCACATTTTCCATGATTATACTTTCTAACTAGAATTGTGAGTAATTAATCCACAACACATACTTAGCCTTTATCACTTCACTTTGATTATTCATAATTATTATCCTAAAGGCATCATCATTTTCGATATTTGTTGATGGATCAACATTTAGAAATGTTTTGATCTATCATATGTATCCACAACCTTTTTATTTCAACCATCATGTATATTCACACCTTTATTTTTTTGCAAATATATAACCAATTCCCTTTAATATATTTCTTCATATCTCTAGATTTTATTATATATACAAACAAATTCCATTAATGCATATCATTATTCTCTACTAAACAATTTTTTATCATGCTTACTAAACATAATTCATGGGAGATTCGTGGAATCATGTTAGATGCCTCTCAACTAAAAAAATTTACATACTCGATTTATGGACGATCCTCATGTATGGAATTTCATCCTTCACAAAGGATCCATGAATAATCGATTCTCATAATAAATACCCAAGTGGGTTTTTATGGATTAATGATTCATGTAATGTCATATTTTTATACTCATATAATATCTTCATTATACAAAAGATTTATCTGGGTCATCCAAATCCACATAGAAGACCCATGAGTACATATAGAATAATTTACTCATGAAAGGTATATGAAAGTTATAACTGAAGAAACTTACATTAAAGGATGAGAAACACTCTTACAGAAATTAATTATCACATGTTCGATCATACCTAAATCTTTCAGTTAAAATAGATGAATGTGCGATTGATCCCACTCATAAATCATGTATTCGATAATCCTTGGCCTTGTGATTTCATGATATGAGAATACCTGAGTATAGTAATTAGAGATTTATGAGGAAGATAAAAATTACACTGAATAATTCAATTCAACACTACTTATATCCACAACTAATTAAATTGAGGTAATGTGTCTCATGTCTGTGAATCCAACATCGTACATCATCTCAGTCTACTGCTCTTTAATAATACTGGGTGGAACTTCATCATTTTGAATTCAGATATTTGGGTTTGATGTAGGTAGAATATACACCTCAAAAATTCCTGTACACACCACCATGACACCCGATGTAGTGGATCATCCTCCCTTGGTGTGTTTTGTAGACACTACACATGTTCATGACCCTTCCTGCATTCCATAGGGTATCTACCGCCATTTTACAACTCGGGATGACATTGTGAGCCTAGTTCCCAACTAAGAAATGGACATGACAAGTCCTATGGATATCCCATGTAGGCATAAATTTTTTGAAAAATCTCATCATTAAACACTTATAAATATTCTAATTATGAAATGTAAATTCCATTTTTGAATTAAAATGAGATCATTCTTTAACATTCTTTATCCAGTAATATTTCTATATAATCTTCATTTTTCACAAGGTTTGAACAACTTTTCTCATAAAAATACTTCTTTAAAAAGTATAAATCCTTTTCAATGAATATATATTTTCTGAAACTAACATATTTCCTTTTCTCACATGAACTATGATAAGTAACTTGAGCATCCAATATTCATTTCTTCACTTCAATTCTCATGTAGCATTTACAATTCACAGTACATTTTCATATTTTGTTTTCATGGGAACTTCTTCTTCTTAATGACCGAGTTCTCTAAAAGTAACTTCTAAGAAATTATTCTCTATTATTTTTATTATTCAACATATTTACTCTAAATAATCCCTTTACATTGATAATAAACACAACACACAGACCAAGAGGGCTCAACAAATCTCATTATAAATTAAACCTTGTATCTTGTGGATAACCTCACATATTTTTGTTAGAGACTAGGAAATAAAAATTATTAAAAATAATTTATTTATGGGGGGATAATCTTGAAACCATGTATTTGAGATTATATATTTTATTTCTTTCAAAACCTGTTGTGTGCAATTGCTTATGACACACACAGCACCAAACCAGAACAAACCACATAATAATTCATTACCATTAAAATGTTTCCATACAATTTATAGGTAAAAATAGATGCAAATAAGTTATTAAATATATTTATATATAAAAATAGAGGTCATTAATAATTCTCAATCATTGATAAATTAAATTAGTGTTTCTAAAAAATTATAAGACATATTTATGATTTAAAATACTACCTCTCTAAAAATTTATTTTTATGAATTTTTCAAGAAAGTATATACAATATATATAAAATATATAAAATATATAATTTATATGTATAATATATTATTACTGTTTATATCATTAATTTATAGGAAATAATAATTATAATAGTTTCTCTTTTAAAATAATATTGTTTTTATATTGAAATATTTTTCATTATATTTTTATATTTTTTATTTAAAAGTTGAAATCTAAAATTTTAGAATTTTAATTTAATAAAATATATTTAATATTAATATTTATCATTTATATATTATCTTAAGATATTTTATCTGGGATTTTTTCTAAAATGGTTTATTTGTATGTGAACAGTGAAAATATATTGTTTATTTAAACTGATAATACATATGGTTTTGTCATTATATAAAAAAGAAATAGAAGTTTATAAAAACTTTTAATTATTAAAAGGTGTAATTATATAAAATATTAAATACCATTATTGATTAATAAAATATATTTTTAACCTTTTTTTTGCTTTTAAGTAATATATTACAAGAAAATAATTTTTTTGATCTTTTCTTTTAATTATATATTATTATGGTAAAATTTGGGACTGGATTATATGAAAGAAACATAAATTTTAATTTTTTTAATAAAGGCTTATTTATCATAAAAACCAAATAAATTGATAATTTTATCCTACCCATAATTTTTTATAATAAAAATACACCATTTTTTAAAATAGAGTTTGACACATTTCATACACTAATATTAAAAATTGTTTTTTTTAATCAAATAAATTTTATCTAAAAACATTTATGTAATTTTTTTAGTAATTATATAAGAATTATTTAGTAGGTCTCATTTTATTTTTTTGAATTAAAATAAAATTACGTAGGTAAAAAACTAGTTTCCACAGTAGAAAAGAAAATGATAAAAGTAAATATTCTAAGGGTAAATTACTTAAAATAAGTTTTAAAACTTGAGTAAAAATGGCTGTTTTGGGGATTTTTTTTATATAACCCATAAATGAATTATTTTACATTTTTAGCCACTTTAATTGTGAACTGCTTTCTCTAATTATATTAAGTTGCAATGATAACAAAAAATTTATTCTCACCCCATATAAAATGGGCCTCTCACAGCCCCTTTAAAACCATTAAAAAAATTCAATTTATTTTTGAAAAACATCCCTTATTACTTCCCCTATAATTTTATTTTACCCTATTAATCTTTTTGTTACAATATATTAACACAGTATCTCCCTTTCCTAGGATTCCTCTAAGGGAATGCCCAAGTCTTCAATATGAGTTTTAATTTTCCATATTTTTTTTATTTTCTCTATTAATTTTCAAAATATATTTTTATAATTCTTATATAGTATTTAATTAATTTTTATAATGAATTTTATTATTCAATGTGGATAAAAATTAACAACCACTCCTATTTCCCATAAGGAAAATAAAAATGATATTTGTTCTTATGTGTGAACTGCATCCTCCATGAAGCGTCATGTTTTGTTTTCCTTAACAACCTTACACAGATGTTAATAATTTTGAATTTAAAAAATAATTATAACATCTATAAAAAAATTTATATGTATAAATTTTAAAGTAATATTATAAGTTTCTCCATCTCTATGGAAAATGAAATCATCAATCATGTGTATGTACGGACTACCACCTCGACAGAACAATTATTATTATTATTTTCATTTCATTGATAAATTTAATGGATGGTCATGAAAATGGATTTAGTAGATAAATATGAGGTTTATAGAATTATAAATTTTATGTTAAGGAAAATTGTAAGACCTAATAATAATTTGAACAATAAACAAATGTGATAAATTCAACTATTCAAAAGAGCATTCTAAGAATAAAAATGATTTATTAATACTATATAATAACCATTTATAGGTTTTATTATTATTATAATTATTTAAAATTATTATATATCAAACTAATAAATAATAAATACTTTCATTATTCTTTTGGTATACTTATATGACAAATAAATCACTTCATAATCATCCATTAATTATGGTATGTTCTTGTTTGGGTCGGTTTAACAACCAACTAGAACAAAGCTACAAATATATAACATAGATGACTATTTGAATTTAATTTAATTTAATTTATTATATATGTAAGTAAATAATTATTTTAATTTAGTTCATTATTGGTACATTAATATGAATCACATTAGTTAAGATACCAACATCTGTTCGTGGAAAATTTCCCAAACATGCTCATCATTGATTTCACCTTTGAGGATCACAACTAAAACTACCATAGAAATAAATTTAAACAATATAAATAGTCACCAAAAATCCATTTTAGTACTTTATATGATCTTATAATTATTAAATTTGGGATAACAATGAAGAATAATAATGCTATTGTGAAACTAGTTCAAAATGATCAAGACTGCCAACACCTGACATCAAAAATAGATAATAATCCAATATACACATATAGAATAATTATAAATGAATTTCAAAAAAGGTTATAGATATTAAAAAGTCTCCTAAAAATTTTATGAGGATATTTATTTTTTAATACACGAGGTTGGATCATATTTTGGCTAATCTAGAATTAATGTAAGTGTTTTTTCTAACTCAATTTTCTTCCATTGAGTTACAAACTTCCTTATTGAATTTATATTAATCCATGATTGAATAATTATACATAATTAATACTCAATATTTTAATATATAATTATTTTATTAGGTAAAAAAATTCTTCCTTATAAAATCATTTTCAAATGATTGTTACCTTATTGATTATGTTACTAGTAAGGGTGTTTTCTAAATTAATTTTCTTCCTTTGAGCTATAAATTTTTTTATTGTACCTATATTAATCCAATTTTTATTTTTTATACCTAATGATTAGTTGGTATTTTGTTTTGTAATTATTTTATTTGGTTATCAAATTCTTCTTTATAACCTCATTATCATATTATTTGTACCTTAAGGATTATGTTACTTTTATGGGATTTTTGTCTCAATTTTCACCACTTGAGAAAAATTTATTATTATACATCATGTTTTTTTCTTTTCTATCAAATTAACCGTTAATATTTTTCATAATTATATTCTAATTATTCATGATATTTATTTTTTCATTTGAAATTATATTATTCAATGGGTTTTGTTTCAAAATATTATAATCTTGGAATGGTCTGTACTAATTAAATTTCTATTCCATTGAGTTACAAACTTTCTTTTTGAAAATATATTATTCAGATATTGTTTTATTATATCCAATTAGTTATAAGTATTTTATTTCCTCTTTATTTTCTAGGGTTTTAATAGTATTTCTTATATATTCATTATTAAATTATCATTACCTTAGTGATTATGTTACATTTTATTTCTCTATGTCTCAATATTTAATTCATTGAGACATGTTTATGTTATGCACTATGTTTTCTATTTTATGGTGTACTTATTAACACTTTTATATTTTAGGACACTATTATGTATTTATTTATGGTTTTTAATATTCTATTTGAAATTCCATTCATTAATGGGTTTTTATTCTAATGTTTTTATTTCTGTAATTGTTATTTATCCCTATTTTAAATTCTATGAAATATGTTTGATATTGTGAACCATATTTTATTTTATACGGTTTATTAAATGAAATATTAAATTAAATTAAAATAAACATATTTAAATTTAATGAAATTAATATAATGTTCTTTTTATTCTTATGTCTTCATTATCGTAAGATTTTTTATATCTCAATTTTACTTTACTGATATATGGTTCATATTCACTGCTTGTTTTATTTTTTTTGGTTCATATATTAGTCATGTACTACTTTGTAAATCATGTCATACTATTTTATTTTATGGGATTAAATTCATGAAAATACATCACTTCCTTTGTCTTCCCAAACCATCTTATATTGTAGATACACTTTTTATTCTGATGAATTTCATTTATGAACACTCAATATTGACATCCATTTATTGAAGGGTGTTCACCAAGATTCCCTAAATTGATTGATTTGAAAAAATATTAACTTAAACATATACCCCTTTATCTATATGGTGTTAGTTTAAGGTATTCCTACATAGAAATGCGTTCCATTTTTGATTGGGGAAATTATTGAGTTAACCATATACCACTTTCTCTATATTGTGTTTCTTTTATGGATGCTTATATAGACAAATTTTCCATTTATTAACTGGGGATATAATAGAAATATATCTAGTTGTTATTCCAATATGGTTGTTTATTTATTATTAAGAAATATTGGTTATTTATAATAGAAATTATTCCTTCCTTTATATGAGGAACTCATTGGACTTAATTAGTGATAAATTTTTCCCTCAATAGGCCCTTAATGCATTGATAGGTCTCATGAGAAAAAATTAAATAGTAATTTTGGTGTATGACTACCAAAAAAATATTCCTTAGGTATTGGGCCTCAACTACAAGATCATGGTGCTAAGATCATGATGTCTTAGCGGAGGGCATGTAATTAGTTATCTGAAATTGTACACTTCATCACTAAGTAACTATTTATTATTATCCATGTTATCTTTTTCATTTCCACTACTATTCATAAATTTATTATTCATATAGTTTCATTATATTATAAGATTATTTTTGGTAATCTATTCTCTCCATATTTTTCATGACCATATTATGATCACTTATGATCTTTCATTGTTATCTCATATATTAACACTTACGGAGTAATTTAACTCACACCTTCTAATGTTTCCATTTCCATAGGTTATGAAGAAATGTATTACACATTTTATGTATAATATTATAGCTCATGTGGGGAGTTGTTTTTGAGATATTGAAGTCTTATTAGGGATTAAATATTTTATTATATGGTGGAAATAAATGTCTGTGTGGTGAAATTTTTATGGGCCCTATTAGTTAAAAGTTTTTCATAAATATCAAAAACAATAAACCTAAAATTTTATTCAAATGTATGTGAATCAATATTTATTTATTATATTTTAATTGTTGGTTGTTAAAATTGAATCAATTAGGTTTATTTCAAAGCTGTTATGTAATGATGGTGTTTATTCGCACTAGATTCTCAGAGTGCGGGTCTAGGGCCTCACACAAGAGAAATCAAATACTACAATATTTTATAAGGTTTTAATCATATTTATAACCAATAAATACAATATGGTGAAAAAAAATTAATGTTTTAATGTTGAATATTTTTAGTATGATACATGGGATCATCTTGATGAATTAATTTATGATGTAGGCATTGAAACAATTGAATGACAACAATTGTTTAATGATTATATAGAGATTCTAAAACACTGATATTCCCTGGTTATATTAAATTTATAGTGTTATCAAAATTTATGCATTTGGTGAACTTAAAAGTAAGAAATGGTTAAATTGAAAAAGGTTTTACTAATTTTTTTGAATTTTTGAAAGTGTTACCTCTAAAAGGAAATGGGCTTCAAGATTCCAATTATAATGAAAACAATATTCTATAAAATAGTGATTGGATATAAAAAATACCTGATTTTCCCAATGATAGTGTTTCACATAGAAAATAATATAAATATTTCTTATAATTTCCTAAAGGTGGGTCATCAGGATTTAAAATGGATGGGAGATCCAACCGTGATTTATTATCATGGTCACGCCCCAAACCTCATACTATGGAAATATGGTATCTTCCAATAATTTCTTATTTGTAGCATTAATTTTAAAATTAAAATGTTTTTAGAGGATGGTATTTCATATATATGAGATAATATTGATTGAGAAGTTATATCACCCTACAAATTCACTATAATAAAAGATATTTTTTCAATAATTTCATGATATTGGAAATGAAGTTTATGATTTTAGATTCTGATTGTGTATAGAAAGAATGAGTTCATATAAGAGACTTAATATCCAATATAGTTCATGGAATTTTATTATTGGGGTTAATAAATTATCCCATATATATAAATTAATAAAAAATATGTTATGATGAGGTTTAAGATTTATATGAAAAGACAACCTAGAAATGAGATTGAAGTTTATCTGTCACCATTGATTAATGATTTGAAATTTATATGGGAGGAATATTTTATTTTTTTATTCATATGGTAATGAGTATTTTATTTTACATTCTATGGTAATGTTCACAACTAAAAACGTTTCTATATAGAAAATCATCTAGATATACTATTATGGGGCATACAAGTTGTCCAATTTGAATAGTAGACTCCATATAATTAATTTCAAAATAATAGGAATACAATGTAAATGTGTTATATATGTTTTTTTATAGATCAAACTTATAAATGATTAAAAAAATTCATTTAATGGTTTATTTGAGTTTTATTTTCCCCCATAATGTTTTTCAATTGAAAAATATTAAAACAAAGTGAAAAACATTGATGTCACATTTTTGATGAAAAAAGTAATGGTCATAAAATTCACATGAAAGAAAAGATATTTCATATTTGATTTACCATGTTGAATATTTTTGTGGAAAAATATAGTATTGATATTTTTTCATATTGAGAAAATCATATCTAAAATATTGATCGTAAATATTTTAGACATAAAAGGGGAGAAAATGATGGATTGAATGTAAAATTACACTTAATATCTACGAGAATTTGCTTTGAATAATTGATTTGAAGTTAATAAGGATGAAGTATCATGAATTTCAGGAATTGATTCCACAAACATTACCAATTTAATTATGTGGAATATTTATATTCATTATCAGAATTAATATCCCTAAGTTTCACTGAATTTTCAATTCTATTTAAAGTAAAGTTGTGGATCCAAATTTTAAAAAAATGTTGGATAATGAAGCTGTACTCAGAATTTTCAACTAGAGGTGTATTTTATACGATTATTTTTTCAGATAATGGTTCATATTTTGATTAAACTTTTTATGAGAGAGGAAGATATGCAGCCTTGTATATTTATGTTGGATGTATATTTTTGAATGATATAAAAAAATAACAAAGGGATATTTTAAAAATAAAAATAGACCAAGGGCATCAATTATTTAAAAATATATATCAGAGGTGAAGGTTAACTTATAAGTTGAATACTTTTGCCATAGAGACTCTGTGTTTTTACTTTAAGACATTGGAA
This sequence comes from Viscum album, assembly GCA_963277665.1. NCBI lineage: Eukaryota > Viridiplantae > Streptophyta > Magnoliopsida > Santalales > Viscaceae > Viscum > Viscum album. Next base: position 1,481,827,672 of record OY728136.1, read on the forward strand.
TATTTCTATTTTTATTTTCAGAGCTTAGTGCTAAGAGGATATGCAATTCTAAGGCCTGATGTGCCCACAATTAATTTTATAAAAATATTAAATATATTTTAAATTTTGGATGCATTGTTTCTTTAATAAAGTCATATATATTTTAAATAAAAAATTGGATCTTAAATATGAGGCCACAATTGAGTCTAAAATGTGGTGTTTATCCAAGAGGTGACCTAAAATAGGCTAGCACATGGTGTTCATACATCTTGCTCATTAGCGGTACATTTAGTGAATTAATAAATTAATAAATTAATGAATTAATTCATTTTATCCTAAATGTAATTATATAAGAATAATTGCATATAGAAATATATTTGATTATCTAAATAAACCATGGTATAATTCCAAAGGTTCCCTAACTCCTTTCATTGGAGAATCAAACAAATTGATGAAAAAATGCTGAATTGGAGCAAATCAGGACTCAATGAACACAATGTCATCCGTCAATAGTTAGAGAGAGAATTATTCAACAAGGAACTTTCTAATATCTAGGTAGGAGTTGCAAATTTATAGCTTATGCCCTTGTTTTTTAAATTTATTGATGTAACACCCCGACCCCAATTATCCAGAGTCGATACATTATTATATAATATAGGTATGATACAAGGAATCATGTCCCAAAAGACCGATCAGTTTAGTAGAATTGGAAGTACAAGACACATACATAAGTTTAACATTACATCATGATATAAAAAAACAATATTATTCTCCTTTTAAAAAAATAATCTCCCTTAAACTATCCCTACAAGTGAGTCATAATATAGTTTTTCGCATCCTGGAAAGAATAAAACAAAGAAAATGGGTGAGCTAAGATGCTCCGTAAGGATAACAATATAGTGAAGCTTTCAAAAATAAGCATAAATATTTAGGGCAATGTATAAGACCAAAACACAATAAATATATACTTAAACATGAGATTAATCAAGAAAAGATAAATCATATAATTCTATTTACTTATTCGCACAGATATTGTACTAGTTGAATAATAAAATTTAATATCTATATCCAATTTCATAATGATGGAATGCAAAATGATGGACATAATAATCACATATTCAAGGCCTCGTTCCAAGACTACAAATAAGATTTTGTCAAAGCCTTGTGCCAAGAAACTAGTTTGTCTCATGAGACCTACTGATGCATTGAGGAGCTATAGCAGACTCCACTCGTCACATACAAAGTCCAACACATTCCTCATATGAAAAGGATGAAACATAACATAAACATTCATTTTAAAACTAGCATACGAAATGTTAACACTTAAACCATAAACCTTGAATTGTATACAATTAACACATCTATAGTCAAACATATCACAAAACCTTAAATACAATATGGAAGATTTGTATCTTAATAAATGAACTTCAAACAAGTGTAATATTAATTGAAGTATGTTTACATAGATGAAATCAAAACTATATAAGAGAAATATCTCTTTCTATTTTGAAATAATTTAAAAGTCACATAATTATAAAAGAAAAAGTTTATTTTTTAAAATATTCTTATAATATTTTAAGTGAAGCTTCGAAGGTTTCATAATGGTGGAAAATAGCTACACCTGTCGTATATGTTAAAAAAACACTCATACCTTAATTTGTTGAAAAGGTCATAAAGTACCTTGTTTGGAAAACGACAGAAAGATTCCTTTCAATTTTTTTTATAAAAATTCAAAAAAGGATATAAATGACTTTAACCCATAGTCTAGAAAATAGTAAAATATTTTTGAAATACATTTCTAAGAAACACAGATCTGGATGATAAAGAGGTCCCAATAGATACTCAGGTATAAACAATCTCAAATAATGAAGAGATTGTAGAATTAACCATTACCTTGTACTTTTCCTTGATTGACGGTATATTAACCTCCTGTATAATAGTTAAATAATTTTTATTAAATTATACAATAACAAAATACATAAATATGACATCATATATGATCTTCTAATATTTTCTTTGTTAATATTATTTCAGTAGTATCATTGTTTTGGGTGTTAAATGATTCATTTTCTTTTATATGCTTGGTTACGTAAGCCATGTTTGTTATGGATAAGTTGTATTTGATTCATATCAATAATTATATTAAGTTATTAAACATTATTTTTATCATAATATGACAATTATTTTTGAATGGTTATGACGAGGAATGAATTTCATCACGTTTGTGGAGACAGTAATCCGTACATACGCATGAGTGAAAATATCATTCTATTGATGGTGAAATCATATGTAATTCGATGATACGACACATATACAAAATCATTATCATGTTATATTTATTATTTACATCAGTTATACTCATTATTATACCCATCCAAATAATGAAGTGTTTGAATAACAAACTACACCTCGATGTGGAGACGGTAAGCCATATATATGCATGTATGGTGACTTGTCATTCATAGGATGGATAGAAAAATGAATACTATTGTACCATATTTATAATAACATCACAATATGTATAAGGTACTAGAGTTATTATTTTGGTATGGAAACGATAAAGAAAGATGAATTGGGAGAAGAAAAGAACTTTGAAAGAGGTGGCGAAATTATTACTGCATCTTCTGGTGTTTCCTTTTGAGCTGATCGAAAGGGCTACTTAGGTTGGATTTATGACCAATTTAAGAACTTTAGGTCGATGTGAGGGTAGTTGGGAGGATTTTTGAGTAGGGGTTGTCTGTTCCAAATGGATTTGGAGGTGTGATTTGGAGAGAAGGGGAAATACCCTTTTATAAGAAAGGTGAGTGTCACTTTAGGAAAAGCATGATATATTATTTTATTATACAATAATATTCAGTTTATAATGGATCCAAAATGATTTACCATTTATTATTATATTATTATAATAAATTTTTAATAAACATACAATAAAAAGAAAAGAGAACCCATAGTGGTTAATTACTAATATATATAACCTTATCTAAGTCCTTTGGTAGAACCTTATATTTTTAGTAATATTATATCAGTTAATAATATAGCATTTGTTTTAAAAACTCATTTATGTCAATTTTGACACTATTTGTTATTTTGTTTTTGTAAGTCATAATAAATTTATCACTTCAAAAAAATATATTTAATGAACCCTAACATGTCATATTAACCTATAAAATTAGTTTAATTCATCATAAGTTTCAATTTACATTTATTTGGATATTTATAATATCAATTATTTTAATCATTCATTAATAAGGTAATTACTGCATCATAATTGTATCAAAAATAAATTTAATTATTTAATTTACCTTTATTTGGTTTGATGTGGGTTTGGATAACCTTCACCTTTTGCATTATTTCCCCAACAAGTTTGGGCCTATGAGTTTTATTTCACCAACATCATCCCAACAAGTTGGTGTGCGACATATCTTTCTATATAATGCTTCATATGGTGCCATTTGAATACTTCAATAGAAGCTACTATTATTGGAAAATTCTACCAGAGGGAAATATTGATCACACATACTTTGAATATCAAGTGAGCAAGATCTCAACATTTCTTATAAGGTTTGATTAGTCCATTCTGATTGTCCATCGGTTTTAGGGTGGTAGGCAGTGCTCAAACAATGTTAAGTATCCAAGGCCTTATGAAGACTTTTCCAGAATCATGATGTAAAACGAGGATCACGATCAGAAAAAATCGATAGGAGTACTACATTAAGTCTTACAAATTCCTTAATATATAGTATTGCCAAATGTTCAAGTGTTAAATATCCTATTAAAGCGTGAAAATGTGAAAACTTGAAAAGATGATCAACAATGAACCATATTGCATCATTCCTTCTAGGAGTCTTTGGTAGCCCCATGAAAAAGTCTATCGTAATATCATCCCATTTCCACTCAGGCATGGGAAGAGGTTTCATGACTCCTCTAGGATGTTGTCTTCTAGTATTCAGTTGTTGAAAAACCATACATCTTGACACCAAATCAGCAATCTCTCTTTTTATGTTGTCCCACCAAAAACGTTCCTTCAAATCTCCATACATCTTAGTGCTACCGGGGTGTATAAAGAAATTGGAGCTATAAGCATCATACAAAAATTCCCGTTTTTAGATCAGGTATATCAGTAACACAAAGTCTCTTCCAAAATTTCAAAATCCCATCTTTATATATGAATTCAATCAATCTCCCAATGTTCACAACTATAATTTTCTTTTGAAACTCATGATCATCAATTTGAGAACTTCTTATCCTTTCTAGTTAAGATAGTTTGGTAACCATTTGAAAAAGTATTGATGCTTCAACTTCCATGATTATTCCCATATCTATTTTTACTAGATCCATTAACATAGGATCCCTTTCAACTCTCATCTTGTTCAAAACTCCATTATGTTTTATGCTCAAAGCATCTTTCACCCTATTTTCCTTCCACGGGTGGTAGTGTATTGTGATATCATAATCTTTGAGTAGTTCAGGCCATCATATTTTCCTCATGTTGAGTTCTTTCTGTGAGAAAATGACTTCAAACTCTTATGATCGGTATATATCTCACATTTTCACCATAGAGATAGTGTATCCATATCTTCAAAGCAAAGATTAAAATTGCTAACTCAAGATCATGGGTGGGATAGTTTTGTTTGTGAATTTTTAGCTATTCTGATGCATAGGCAATAACACTATCATTATGTATAAGGACACAACCAAGTACTTTCTTTGAAGCATCACAACAAATAACAAACCCTTAATTCCTCGATGGTAGAATCATGATAGGATAATTGAAAATTATTCTATTTAGTTCTTCAAAAAAATTCATCACACTCTTTTTTCGAAACAAATTTAACCCCTTTACGTGTGATCTTGGTTAATGGGTTAGCCAATCGGGCAAAATTCTGGGCGAACCGTCGATAATAACTTTCTAAAACAATAAAACAGTGTACCTCAGTTATACTCGTTGGTTCTAGACATCCTTGTATTACTCTTGTCTTAGAAGGATCAATAGAGATTCCATCCTTAGAGACAATATGGCCAAGAAAATAATTTTTCTTGATGCAGGAATTCAGAGTTTCTAAACTTTCTATATAATTCATTTCTTCTAAGGGTTTTCAGAATAGTGAGAAAGTGATTTTCATGATCTTCATATCTTTTGGATTAAACCAAGATATCAATAATAAATACCACTACAAAGTCATAAAAATATTCCTTGAAAACACTATTCATTAGATCCATGAAGATAGAGGGTGCATTATTCAGTCCAAAAGGCATTACTATAAACTCATAACGCCCATACCTGGTGCGAAATTCTCTCTTCGAAATATCTTACTTCTTCACACACAACTAATGATATCTATATAGAAAGTCAATCTTTGAAAAATATTGAGCTCCATGAAGTTTATCGAATAAATAATCAATGCGAGGTAGATATTACTTTTTCTTTATTTTCATAGCATTGATATCCCAATAGTCAATACACAACCTCAGAGATCTATCTTTATTCTTAACAAAAAGAACAGGGGATATCCATGGAGAAAATCTAGGGAGAATACATCCTTTATTACTTTATTCCTCTATTTGATTATTTAGTTCCTCTAATTTTATAGTGGCTATTCTATAAGGGGTCGTCGATATGGGCCTTGAACCAGGAATTAAATCAATAGAAAACTCAATTTCTCATTCTAGAGAATGTCCAGGTATATCCTCTGGAAATACATCAATATATTCTTGTACAATAGGTATGTTCTCTATTCAAACATTATTTTCCTCAACCATAGTTATTTCACTCTCTTTCTCCCCAATAATTTAATTTAGTAGAGCAACTATGGGTGGATCTAGATAAGAATCAGATGGTGACGTTTCTGCTCTAAAGATAAGGTACTCCTTAGCATCGTTGAAAATTATAATCTCCTTCTTCTTAAAATAAATTTTCACATCATGGTCCCAAAGAAAATCCATACCGAGGATTATATCAAATCCAATCCTGGGTATGACGATGAGATCAGTAGATAAATAATTTTTATATGCCTTAATGGGAACTGATTCACAAAACATTGTTGCAATGATACTTACCTTAAGAGTTTGGACTGACAACTTCTTTGTTAAATAAAATTAGATATATCTTATTTTTTTAGAAAACTGTTAAGATATGAAACAATGCAATGATCCGGAATCAAATAAATCATTGGGTAATCTTTAGGAAACCATTAAATTTCCTGTCACCACATCTTTTAGATCTTCAACCTCAAATGTAGTGATCGCATAACCTTGGAATTTCATCCTTGGACTTTTATGAGGTAAGTTTCCTTGGATATAAGGAAATTCATTTGCATAATTCCCCATTATCTACAATTATAGCATTCAACTTTGACATCCTCTTTCTTTCCCTTGCAATCACGAACTTGGTGGCATTTTTCACCACACTTGTTACAGACTCCCATTATTTTTAGGCAAGTAATAGGGTGTTTCTTCCCGCATTTACTACAGGATGGATATTCAAATTTTCTCTTCTTCCCCTTAATTCCATTTCTAGAGTGTTCAACTGATCTCTTCTTCTCTTGCTTTGCTTTATAGTTGTAATAATTAGAGAATTCATTCTCTGTCTTGATAGCACATGAGACAATATCTTCATATGATGAGAAGGATTGTAAGGCTAATGCCTGATGGAGAAATGGTTTCAACCAATAGAAGAATCGATCAATCTTACTCCTTGGGTTACATATATAATCTACTGCATACCTTTCTAACCTTGTAAAGTTAGCCTCATACTTTGCAACATTCTCATCCATATTTTGCCTCAGACATGGAAATTGTATTTCCATATCCGCTCGATGGTCACAAGGAAATTATTTTTCTAAGAAAATATATTTAAACTACCTCTGTTCTATATTTGATACTCTTTAATCCTCCTTTTTGTTTTGAATTAATGACTAACATTGATCTACATCTTCCGTGAGACGATGAACTACCATGAAAACCTTTTCCCTTTCGCTACTCCTCAAAGTAAGAAATATTTTCCCTAAGTAACTTATCCTTTGCTCAACTACTAATGGATTTGTAGTCCCATTAAATTTTTCTGGTTTTTTCCTCCTGAATCGGAATAACATTGAACCTTCACATTGTGGATCAGGATGCTCCATAGAGGTAAGGTTATTATTCATAACCTAAGTGAGTTTTCCCAGTATGGTGATAAGATAATCAGCATCAGTTGCATCACCAACTCCACTATAATTATCTTGAGTTGGAGGGAAATCCCTACATGTATTATGTGCATTGATACTTATTCTATTCCTTCCACTGTGCACCATTTCTTAACTATGGAAAGCGGTAGATTAGTTTATAAATCACAATACATAATTCATACTTGTAAAACACTTAACAAAAATTGAACACTTTATGGATACAATCCATAATAATAAAATGGTTTTATTTGAGGAATTATATACTCATAAATCCTTTATAATGGTTTCTAATGAAAATGTGAATAATTATAAGAATATCCCACAGGTGTGTCGTAACCAAGAGTGATAAAAGGCCCATTTCCATATACCAGGATACCCCGGGTCAAGCCCAAAACTCCTTGTCAGTGTTTTCACTCTTAGGTAAATTTGTTCCAGAGCCGCTTTTACTCGCTCGTATCCATATAGGGATATATTTCTTGAAAAAATCATAAAACATATACATTACCAAAATTCTTGGAAGTTCTTCTATAACAATCCTCAAAGTCTATCATAGGGTAATGTTCTCTAATTAGAGTTTTTTTTCTAAATATAGCTTCCAAGGTTTGTAGTAAACTTCCTTTTATACCAACTGTAATTCCACGACCCTAGTTACCCAAATTCGGTGCATTATTACCTAACATTGTCATGATACAAGGAATCATGTCCCGAAAGACCGATCAGTTTAGTAGCTTTGGAAGTACTAGATATATACATAATTTTTACATTACATCATGAAATTAAAAAAATAATATTGTGTCTACTTTAACACAATCATATCCCTTAGAAAATCCCTGTAGGTGAGTCATAATATACTTCTTCACATCCTGGAAAAAATAAAACATAAAACATAAAACAGGGGTGAGCTCAAGTGCTCAGTAAGGATAAAAATGTATCAAAACTTTCATAAATTAGAATAAACATTTAAGGCAATGTATAAGAAAAAAAATTATTTTAAACTTAAAAATGAGCATAATATGGAAAATATAAATCAAATAACACCATTTACTTATTCACATGGATATTATACTAGTCAAAAAATCACATGTAATATCAATATCCAATTTCATAATGATGGAATGCATAATGCCGGACATCATAACCATATAGTCAAGGACTCATTCCAAGACTACAAATAATATTTTGTCAAGGCCTTGTTCCAAGACTATAGTTTGTCTCATGAGACCCACCTATGCATTGAGGAGGTATAGCGGGCTCCACCTGTCACTTACTAAGTCCAACACATTCCACATATGAAAAGATTGAAACATAACATAAACATTCCTATTAAAACTAGCATACGAAATGTTAATACTTTAACCATAAACCATGAATGGTATAAAAATAACACATCCATAGTCAAACATATCATAAAACCTTCAATAAAATATTGAATATTTGTATCTTAATAAATTTATTTCAAACAATTGTAAAATCCGTTAAAGTATTTTGACATAGATGAAATCAAAACTATATGAGAGAAATATCTCTTTCTATTTTGAAATCATTTAAAATTAACATAATTATAAAAGAAAACATTTATTTTTTAATATATTCTTATAATTTTTTAAGGGAAGCTTTGAAAGTATTATAACGGTGGAAAATAGCTTCACCTACCATATACTTTAAAAAACATTCTTACCTTAATTTATAAAAAATGTCATAAAGTACCTTGTTTAGAAAATTACAGAAAGATTCCTTTCAAACGATTTTATAAAAATTAAAACAAGGGTATGAATGAATTAAACCCATAGTCTAGGAAATAGTTAAAATATTTTGAAGTACATTTTTAAGAAACATGGATATGGATGATAAAGAGATACTAGTAGATACTCAGGTATAAACAACCTTAGATAATGAAGACATTGTAGAATTAACACTTACCTTGTACTTTTCCTTGATCAAGAGTTTGTTAAACTCCTATATAATAGTAAACTCATTGTTATTAAATTATAAAAGAACAAAATACATAAATATTATATCATATATGATCTTCTAATATTACTTTGTTAATAATATTTCAGTAGTATCATTGTTTCGGGTGTTAACTAATTCATTTCCCTTTATATGCTTACTTACGTAAGCCATGTTTGTTATGGATAGGATGTATTTTATTAATATACATAATTATAATGAGTTATTAACAATTATTTTTAATTATAAACTGAAAATTATTCTTGAGTAGTTATGATGGGGAATGAATTTATCACGTTCGTGGAGACGATAATCTGTACATACGCACGATCAACAATATCATTCTATTGATGGTGAAATAATATTTATTTGGATGGTATATCATATATAAAAAATCATTAAATTGTTATATTTATTATTTACATCAGTTATACTCAGTATTATACCCATCCAAATAATGAAGTGTTTGAATAACAAATTACACAACGGCATGGAGACGGTAAGCCGTACGGACGCATGTATGGTGACTTGTCATTCATAGGATGGATAGAATAATGAATATGGTTTTACCATATTTATAATAAAATCACAGTATGTATAATGTATTGTAGTTATTATTTTGGTATGGAAACAACAAAGAAAGAGGAAGTGGAAGAAGATAAGAACTTTGAAAGAGGTGGTGAAATTATTACCTCTTCTTTGGGTGTTTCCTTTTGAGTTGATCAAAAGGGATCCTTAAGATGGATTTCTGGTCAATGTATGGACTCTAAGGCTTAGAAAGGTTAGTTGGGAGGATATTTGAGCATGGGTTGGTGGAGCCAAATTACTTTGGAAGAGTGATTTTGAGAGAAGGGTAAGCACCCTGTTATAAGAGAGGTGAGGGTCACTTTTGAAAAAAGTTGATATATTATTTTAGTATACAATCATATTACATTTATAATGGCTCAAAAATTATTTATTTAGAGGATAAGGTGGGAATGGGTCGAAAAACTCTCAACCAAAAGGTTTTAGATTGGTTTAGGTCACCATATTAACCTTTTCTTTTAGATTTAACTCTTAGATAAATAGTTTAACATTTACCACAAATTCTTGTATTATTATAATAAATGGTTAATAAACTTACTATAAAAATACAATAGAACCCCAATTGGTTCATTATTATTATATAATCTTATGTAAGGTTTTTCTCCGAACCATATATTTTTAGGAATATTATATCAATTAATAATATAGTATTTGTTTTAAAAACTCATTTATGTCAATTTTGACACTATTTAGTATTTAGTTTTTGTGAAAGTCATAAAAACTTTATCACTTCTAAAAAATTTATTTAATCAACCATAACATGTCATATTAACCTATAAATTTATTTGAATTCATCATAAGTCTCAATTTATATTTATTTGGGTATTTATAATATCAATTATTTTAATCTTTCGTTAATAAGGTAATTACTGCATCAACATTGTATCATAAATAAACTTAATTATTTGAAATCTAAAATTATGAATAAAAAACCATTATGTAGGAAATATTTTCTTCTTTCTAATTAATATTTATATTAGAATTTATATTATGTATAACCCTATATTAAAAATGGTTTAGTTATTAAACATTGAAATAAACACGTTTAACTCTTCTTGAAATAAAATAATAATAAATGTCCTATTCAAATAAAAGTGGACCAAAAGGATCATATTTTATTCCTAAGGTTTATTTTGGTCGAATAAAACTTATCCAATAGAATTAGGTCATGTTTTAGGGTAATTATAATATCTTTTCAGCTTTAATTACCCTATTTACTTTTAACCGTGGCAAACAAAAGTCAACATTTACTATTCCCCAATTTTTTTTTTCATCCTATTGAACCACATTTTACTTACTAATATAAACCATGTCTCTCATATTTTTGAAATTCAGTTCATAGAAGCGGTAAAATTATGTTTTATGCCAATTTGAAAAATGTTTTTGAAGGTTGGTTAAAGATGGAAAAAAGTTCAACAAAATTTTATATATCTAATATTTTTATAAAATGACTCCAATGAATTACATTGAACATATATAGGTATTAGGTATCTTTGTTTACCTAATATAAATTTAAATAAAATAACTAATTATTTAAGTAAAAAGTTAGTTTTAAACAATAATGTAGTGTTTTTCACTATTCATCAAAAATTGGAAGTTTTCAGAAAAATACCAAAAATTCACCATAATCTAATTTTGAAATTTCAAATCCAAAAATGAAGTTCATTTTGAAAAATAAAATTTACAAAAATTTAAAAAGTGGGTATTACTATTCATAAAAGCTATTATGATTGGTCGGGGTGTGCTAGAACTCAATGTTGCGTATAACACAAGCTATTGTATTATTCAAAGGGTAACGTACCGTGGAAGCTTGGGGTGTTACATTCTCCCCTCCTTTAAATAATTTATATCTCAAAATTTCTATAATATTACTGAATAAAAAGATTCGGGTGCTTCTTCATCATAACTTCCTCGGGTTCCCACGTTTGCTCTTCCATCTTATGGTTTCTCCATAGAACTTTTACCATATGAGTCCTCCAGTTTCTCAACACTTGTTCTACGATATCAAGAATCTTGACGGGCTCTTCACAATATTATAGGCCAGGTTCCAATTCTATTTCTTCATAGGTGAGTACATGCATTGGGTTAGGCATGTATTTTCTCAACAGTGATACATGGAACACATCTTGAACTTTGGAGAGACTTGGGGGTATTTCCAAACGATAAGCTACAAATCCAATTCGTTTATGAATTTTGATAGATTCAATGTACCTGGGACATAATTTTCCCTTCTTACTGAATCGTATAACATCCTTCCATTGATATACCTTTATGAAAACATGATCTGTTACTTGAAATTCCAAATACTTCCTTCAATTATCAGCATAGCTCTTTTGCCTACTTTTTTCTGCTTTGATGTGGGTTTTTTATAAACTTCACCTTCTCCATTGTTTCTCTGACAAGTTCTAGGCCTACGATTCTTATTTCACGAATGTCATCCCAACAAGTTGGTGCGTGAAATCTCTTTCCATATAACTCTTCATTTGGTGCCACTTGAATACTTGAATGGAAGATATTGTTATAGGAAAATTCTACCAGAAGTAAATATTGATCCCACATACCTTGAAAGTCAAGTGAGAAAGATGTCAACATATCTTCTAAGGTTTGAATAGTCCATTCTGATTAGCCATCAGTTTGAGGCTGGTAGGATGAGTGCAAACAAAGTTCAATATCCAAGGCCTTCTGAAGACTTTTCCAGAATCTTGATGTAAAACGGAGATCACGATCAGAAACAATTGATAGTGTACTCCATGAAGTCTTACAACTTCATTAATATAAAGTATTGACAAACGTTCCAGTGGTAAATCTTATTTTATAGTAAGAAAATGTGATGACTTTGTAAGACGATCAATAATGACCCATATTGCATCATTCCTTCTAGGAGTCTTCGGTATCCCCATGAAAAAGTCCATCGTAATATCATCCCACTTCCACTCAGGTATGGGAATAGGTTGCATGACTCACCAAGGATGTTGTCTTCCAGCTTTCACCTATGGAAAAAACATACATCTTGACACATAATCAGCAATCTCCCTCTTCATGTTGTCCCACAAAAAATGTTCCTTCAAATCACTATACATGTTAGTGCTACCAGGGTGTATAAAGAAATTGGAAATATAAGCATCATCTAACAATTCCCTTTTTAGATCCGGAATATCAGGAATACAAAGTCTCTTATGAAATTTCAAAATTCCATCTTCATATACGAAGTCAATCAATCTCCCGTCGTTCACAACTTTAATTTTTTTTGAAACTCGTCATCATCAGTTTGAGAACTTTTTATCCTTTCAAGTAAAAATTGTTTTGAAACTATTTGAAAAAGTATTGATGTTTCACCTTCCTTGAATATTCCCATTTCCATTTTTACTAGATCCATGAACATAGGATCCCTTTAAACTCTCATCTTGTTCATAACCCCATGATCCATTCTTCTGAAAGCATCTTCTACCTCATTTTCTTTCCTCGGGTGGTAGTTTATAGTGAAATCCTAATCCTTGAGTAGATCAAGCCATCGTATTTGCCTCATGTTGAGTACTTTTTGTGAGAAAATATACTTAAAACTCTTGTGATTTGTATATATCTCTAATTTGTTACCATAAAGAGAGTGTATCTATATCTTTAATGAAAATATTACAGCTTCTAACTCAAGACCTTGAGTGGGATAGTTTAGTTCCTGAATTTTTAGCTATCATGATGCATAGGCAATAACTCTATCATTCTATATAAGGACACAACCAAGTCTTTTCTATGAAGCATCACTATAAATAAAAAACCTATAATTCCCCGATGGTCGATTCAATATTGGATCATTGATTAATATTCTATTTAGTTCTTTAAAACATTATTCACACTCTTTTGTCCAAAAAAATTAAACCCCTTTATGGGTGAGCTTGGTTAATGGGTTAGCCAATCATGAAACATTCTATACAAAGCACCGACAATAACTTGCTAAACCAATAAAACTGTGTACCTCAGTTATACTTTTCGGTGCTTGACATTCTTTTATTGCTCTTGTCTTATAAGGATAAAGAGAGATTCCATCTTTAGAGACAATATGTCCAAGAAAAGAAATTTCCTCAAACCATAACTCACAATTTCTAAACGTCCCATAAAATTCCTTCCTTCTGAGGGTTTTCAAAACATTGCACAAGTGATTTTCATAATATTCATAGCTTCTAGGGTAAACCAAGATATAATCAATAAATACCACTAAAAAGTCATCAAGATATTCCTTGAGAACTCTGTTCATTAGATCCATGACGACAGAGGTTGCATTAGTTAGTCCAAAAGGCATTACTGTAAACTCGTAATACCCATACCTAGTATGAAATGCAGTCTTCAGAATATCTTCCTTCTTCACACAAAACTGATGATATCTTGATCGAAGGTCAATCTTTGAAAAACATTGATCTCCAAGAAGTTGATCAAATAAAACATCAATGTGAGGTAGGGGATACTTGTTCTGTATTGTTATAGCATTGATCTCCCTCTAGTCAAGGGAAAACCTCATAGTCCCATCATTCTTGTTAACAAAAATAAATGGGGATCCCCATAGAGAAACACTAGGGTGAATAAATCCGTTATTACTCAATTAATCTAGTATATTTTTTAGTTACTCTAATTCCACAGTGGCCATTCTATAAGGGGTCGTTGATATGGGATTGAATGGGAACTGATTCAAAAATATTTTTTGTAATGTTACATCCCTTAGGAGTTTTTACTAACAAATCCCTTGTTAAATCAAATTGAAAATTTCTAATTTTCTTAGCAAACTGGGAATACATGAAACAATGTGATGATCCAGAATCAAATAAAGCATAGGGTAAACTAGAGGAAACCATTAAATTATCAGCCACCACAACTTTTGGAGCTTCAACCTCAGTAATAGTGATCACATAAGCTTGGACTTGCTCCATTGGAATTTTCTTAGGTAAGTTTCCTTGGATATTAGGAGATTAATTTGCATAATGCGTCATTTCTCTACAATTGTATCATTCAACATTGACAACCTCTTTCTTTCGCTTACAATCACGAGCTTGGTGGCCTTTTTCAACACACTTGTAACAGACTCCCATTCCCTTCAAGAAAGTACCAGGGTGTTCCTTACTACATTTATCACAGGATGGATATTCAACTTTTCCCTTATTCCCCTTATCTCCATTTCAAGAGTGTTCATAATATTCTTCTTCTCTTTCTTTTCTTTAAAGTTGTAAGACTTAGAGAATTCCATTTCAGTCTTGATAGCACATGAGACAATATCTTCATATGATGGGAAGGATTGTGAGACAAATTCTTGATGGAGAAATGGTTTTAACCCATTGAAGAATCAATCAATATTACTCCTTGAGTTACATATATAATATCATACATGACTTTATATCCTTGTAAAGTTAGACTCATATTTGTGACATTCTCATAATCCTTTTGCCTCAGACTCAGAAATTGTCTTTCCATATCCGCTTGATGGTCATAAGGAAAGTATTTTTCTAAGAAAATCTCTTTAAACTCCCTCCATTCCATATTTTATACTTCTTCATCCTCCTTTGTGTTTTTGAATTAATAACCGCTATTGATCCACATCTCATCTGAGGGGATAAACTACCATGAGAACTTTTTTCTTTTCGCTACTCCCCAAAGCATGAAATATTTTCTCTTAGAAACTTATCCATTTCTCAGCTACAAATGAATTTTTAGTCCCATAGAATATGTGTGGTTGTTGCCTCATTAATTAGTCTGACATTGATCCTCCGTGTTGTGGATCAGGGTGCTTCATACGGGTAAGGTTTTTATTCGTATCCTAAGTGAGTTGTCCCAGTATGGTGATAAGATGATCAGAACCAGTTGCATCACCAAATCCATATTAATTATCTTTATTAGAATGGAAATATCTACTTGGATTAAATGAGTTGATAAGTATTATATTCCTTCCACTAGGTGCCACTTATAAACAAAGACATACAATAGATTAGTTTATGAATCGCAATACATAAATTCAAACTTATAAAAAACATAACATAAATTGAACAATTTATGGATATAATATATAATCATAAAAATGTTTTCTTTGAAGAGGTATATACTCATAAATAATTTATATTTGTTTGTAAAGAAAAGGTGAATTATCCTAAGAATATCCTTTGAGAGTGTCGTAACCAAGAGTGCAGCAAGGCCCGTTGTCATATACTAGGATACCCCAGGTCAAGACCGAAACTCCTTATATGAGTTTTCACTCCCAGGTACATCTATGCTCGAGCCGCCTCTACCTGCTCATATCCAGATAAGGATGTATTTCTTGAAAAACTCACAAACTCTCTATAGGGAAGTTTGATTTATAGAAAGTCAAAGAAAGAGACATTGAGCACATAGGTTGATGACACCAACATTTTAACACCCCAACCACAGTTACCCAGAGATGGTGCATTATTACATAACATTGTCATGATAATAGGAATCATGTCCCAAAATACTGATCAATTTAGTAGCCTTGTAAGTTCTAGATACATACAAAAGTTTTATATTACATCATGAAATAAAAAAACAATATTGTGTCTTCTTTTAACATAACCATCTTACTTAGACTATCTTTGCCGGTGAGTCATAATATACTTCTTCGCATCCTGGAAAAAATAAAACATTGAAAAGGGGTGAGTTCAGGTCCTCAATAAGGATTACAATATAGAAAAACTTTCATAAATAAGCATAAACATTTAAGGCAATGTATAAGACTAAAACACTGGACTTTTAAACTAAAAAATAGTCATTATATGGCAAAGATAAATCAAATAATTCCATTTAATTATTCACATGGATATTCTACTAGTCCAATAATCAAATGTAATATCAATAGCCAATTTCATACAGATGGAATACATAATGCTGGATATCATAACATCATAGTCAAGGCCTCATGACAAGACTAAAAATAATATTTTTTCAAGGCCTTTTTCCAAGACACTAGTTTTCCTCTTAAGACCTACCGATGCATTGAGGAGCTATAGCGGGCTCCACCCATCACTTACTAAGTCCAATGTATTCCTTATATGAAAAGGTTGAAATATAACGTAAACATTTGTTTTAAAACTAGAAAACAAAATGTTAATACTTTAACTATAAACCATGAATGGTATAAAAATAAAACATCTACAGTAAAACGTATCAAAAAACCTTTAGTACAATATTGAATTTTTGTATGTTAATAAACGAACTTCAAACAAGAGTAAAATCTATCAAAGGATGTTGATATAGATGAAATAAAAACTATATGAGAGAAAAATCTCTTTATATTTTTAAATAATTTGAAAGTCACAAAATTATAAAAGAAAAAAATTATTTTTTAAATTATTATTATAAGAATGTAAGCTAAGATTTGAAGGTGTTATAATGGTTGAAAATAGCTGCACCCGCCGTATACGTTAAAAAAACATTCTTACTATAATTTGTCGAAAAGGTCATAGAGTACCTAGTTTGGAAAATGGTAGAAAGATTCATTTCAAAACAGTTTATAAGAAGTCAAAAAATTTCTATAAATAACTTTAAACCATAGTATAGGAAATAGTAAAAATTTTTTGAAATAAATTTTTAAGAAACACAGATATAGATGATAAAGAAGTAATGGTAGATACTCAAGTACAAAAAACCTCAGATAGTGAAGAGATTGTAGAATTAACCATTACCTTATAGTTTTCTTTGATCAAGGTTATGTTAAACTCCCATATAATAGATAAATAATTGTTATTAAATTATATATGAACCAAATACATAAATATGATATCATATATGATCTTCTAATATTTCTTTGTTAATAATATTTCAGTAGTAGCATTGTTCCGGGTGTTAACTGATTCGTTTTCCTTTATATGCTTGGTTATGTAAGCTATGTTTTTTATAGATATAATGTATTTGATTCATATAAATAATGATATTATGTTCTTAAATATTATTTTTAATCCTAAAATGAAAATTATTCTTGAATGTTTATGATGTGGAATGAATTTCATCACGTTCGCGGAGACGGTATTCCATACATACGTATGACATGGAATATCATTCTATTAATGGTGAAATTATATGTAATTGGATGTTATATCATATACAAAGAATCATTAAAATGTTATATTTATTATTTAAATCCATTATATTCATTATTATACCCATCCAAATAATGAAGTGTTTGAAAAACAAACACCATGATGTGGAGACAGTAAGCCATACGTACGCAGGTATGGTGACTTGTCATTCATATGATGGATAGAATAATGAATATGGTTGTACCATATTTATAATAACATCATAGTATGTATACAATACTGTATTTATTATTTTGTTATGGAAAAAACAACGAAATGGGAAGTGGAAGAAGAAATGATCTTTGAAAGATGTGGTGAAATTATTACATTTTTTTTTCAGGTGTTTCCTTTTGAGTTGATCAAAAGGGATCCTTAAGTTGGTTTTATGATCAAATAAAGCCTCTAGGTCTAAGTGAGGGTAGTTTTTTGGATATTTGAGTAGGTTTTGGCCGAGCCAAAGGGCTTTGGTGGTGTGATTATGAGAGAAGGGGAAATACCCTTTTATAAGTGAGGCGAGGGTAACTTTAGGAAAATCTTGAAATATTATTTTATTATACAATCTTATTCTATTTATAATGGCTCCAAAATGATTTATTTCTAGGATAAGGTGGGTTTGGGTTGAAAATCCCTCAACCAATAGGTTTTAGATAGGTTTAGGTCACCATTTTAACCTTATCTTTTAGGTCTAACTCTTAGTTAAATAGTTTGACATTTACCATGTCTCCTTGTATTTTTATATTATATGGTTAATAAACTCACTATAAAAATACAAGAGAACACCATGTTGTTCATTATTAATATATATAACCTTATATAAGTCCTTTTTCCGAACCTTTGATTTTTAAGAATATTATATCAATTAATAATATAATATTTGTTTGAAAAAACTCAATTATGTCAATTTTGACACTATTTGGTATTTTGTTTTTGTGAAAGTCATAAAAACATTATCAATTAATAAAGATATTTGATCAACCCTAACATGTAATATTAACCTATAATATTAGTGTAACTCATCATAAGTCTCAATTTACATTTATTTGGATATTTATAATATCAATTATTTTAATCTTTCATTAATAAAGTAATTACTACATCATCATTGGATCATAAAGAAATAAAATAATTTAATTTGTAAAAATTATAAATAATATTACATTATGTATGAAATATATTTATATTAATAATTTATATTTATAGTCAAATTTATCTTATGTATTACCCTATATTAAAAATGGTTTAGTTGTTAAACTTGCAATTTAAAAGTTTTTATTCTTCTTGAAATAAAATAAAAATAAATGTCCTAATTTAATACAATTTGACCGAAAGGATCATATTTTATTCCTAAAGTTTATTTTGGTTGAGGAAAACTTATCCAATAGAATTAGGACATTTTTAGGGTATTTATAATATCATTTTTACCTTTAATTACCCTATTTACTTTTAACGGAGGTAAAGAAAATTCAAAAGTTACTATTCAACAAAAATTATTTTCACCTTATTGAACCAAATTTTACTTTCTGATGTCAACCTTGTCACTCATATTTTTAAAATTCAATTCATAGAAGCTGTAAAATTACATTTTATGAAAATTTGCAAGTGCACCTAGAAGGTGGGTAAAAGACGGTAAAAAGTTCAATAAAATTTTATATATCTAATATTTTTATAAAATGACTCCAATGAATTACATTGAACATATATATGTATTATGTATCTATTTTTACCTAATATATATTTAAATAAAATATCTATTTATTTAAATAAAAAGTCAGTTTTTAAGAATAACAGTGTTGTTCACTATTTATCAAAAATTGAAAGTTTTCAGAAAAATACCAAAAATTTAACCTAAGCTAATTTTGATATTATGAATCCAAAAATGAAGTCCATTTTGAAAAATAAAATTTATAAAATTTTAAAAATTAGATATTACTATTCATAACGTCTAGTTTGATTGGTCTTGGTGTGCTAGAACTCGAAGTTGCGTACAACACAAACTATTGTATTATTTAAAGGGAAATGTACCATGGAATCTTGGGGAGTTATGATTGATAGGATCAACTTTTTATATTGATCTGTTCTAATTTAAGCCTTGGCATGTACCTACATACCCAATTAAATTTATTATTTTTGTTTTCTAACCCGAAAATCCATGTCCTTGATCGTTGGGGAATAAATATTTTCCAAAGCTACTTAAAACTTTATTATTTAAATTTTATCCCATTTTTCTTCTCATTACTCACCAGTTGGACCCTACGGTCCGAGTTCAACACTGATGGGCTGTACCAAGCCTAATCAAATTCCCAAAATTGCAACAGATTTGTGAACGAGGGATAGATCAGTGAAGTATGCTCAAATATTGAACATTGGAGGGATATGAAAGATAGTTTTATCAATAGAAGACCAAATCATTGTGAAAAAAGGTGAAATGCATATGGGTTAAGTTATGAAACCATCTAATGCCATAATAATACTAATTTATAATGAATGGAGACTAGAAATTACTACCCATAGAGAGATCTGCTAATCTCAGGTGGAGATTGGGCCGAAATAAAAGTGATGAATCTAGATTTGTGGCATGAATCATGGATATGAAAATATGAGAAAAACACAACTACAAACCATGTACAAAGAAGAACACAAGTAGTGTATCTCCTTAGTTCTGATATCTTTGGTTTTGGGAATTCATAAGGATGGAATGACGTGTAGCCCTCCTACACATCGTGTACCTTGTCCTCGGGTGGATGATCTATGTGATGGGTCACACATGAAGGAATCGATGTAGGAGTACACAACCAAGAACATGACCATGTAATGAAGTACATGGACATGGACATATCACATATGCGACAAACCATGTGAAGTAAGACTCCATGTACTAGAGTACATGGACACGAGGTCAATACATGGACATGAACAGATGGTTATGGCCTGACCCTGAGTTTCTTCTACATGCTGTATAGTCCACCTGCATGGTGTTTTCTGCTACAGGGCTTGAGATCCATGTACCTCTAGGGACATGGCTAGGCGGTGGAGTAGGACCACACACCGTGTGGGTCCCCTCAAACGTTGTGTACCTCTTTGCTCATTTTAGGTAACTTTAAGGTTCCATATATCATTTGATAGAACTCGAATCATAGCCCAAAAGTAGCCCATCCTATGGGTTTTATCCACGTATAATGAAATGGTGCCCTCGATTGTGGCTTCAGGATACTATATGGATTTTTTTGGGCACAAAGCTTATTAACGTGATTTCCGATGATGGTAGTAATCAGACAAGATCACCATTGGATTCTTATAGAGTGGGAGATCCATCATCATGGGAATGGGTACTCTATAGATACCTTACAAGTGGAACCCACAAACATATAAGGATAGGTTCATAAATGACCCAATTAGAACCCCCATCTACATGGGCATGGGTCCTCAACTTTTGAGTGGAACCCACTATTAGATTGGATGTGGGTCCTCACTAATAATAGTTGAACCCCCTATTGTACCAGGGCGTGGGTCCTCAACTTCTGAGTGGAATCCCTTATCAGTTAGGGCGTGTGTCCTCAATGACCATAGTGGAACCCTCTTGTCACACTTGGGAATGAGTCATCAACAGATATACTGGAACCCCATAACATCTTGAGAACTGGTCCTCTACCCACCAAGTGGAACCCCATGTCATCATAGGGTGAGAATCCTTGTGACACTAGAGTGAAACCCCACCGATTCATAAGTTCTTGGGTTCTCTATGGATATTTATAGAGTGGAATACCTTGATGTTCTATAGAGAGGGTCCTATACTTTTTTTATGGCCCCTAGACTATGCTCCACAATGACAAGGCATGGATTGACCTTCACGGTTGCCTCTGAGCATATGTATGAGATGTTTGGTAGCACTGATGGAATTTTGTAATTATTATAAACTATTATTACTAGGTTGAGAATTAATATGAACTTACACTTACTCTCTCATTTGATATTCTTTTGACTAATCATATATATATATACTTATATATCCTTACCTTTGGATTTGATTACTCTCTTTCCATGAGATGCAAAGATGCGTGAGTTTTTCCATGTGATTCCTGTGTTTAGATTCTCATGGTTGGATGAGTTAACTCTGATACTATGGGTGTAAAAGTCTTGATGTGTGGTCAATCTACTCATCAAATTAGAACACCCTATTCATGGAATAGGTTACTCTTTC
The DNA here is from genome assembly GCA_963277665.1 of Viscum album. NCBI lineage: Eukaryota > Viridiplantae > Streptophyta > Magnoliopsida > Santalales > Viscaceae > Viscum > Viscum album. Next base: position 1,481,849,616 of record OY728136.1, read on the forward strand.
TCTTGGTTTGGGTTGTGTTGTTCTCATTCACTGCATCTTACATCCTGTTTACTATCTATACTATTTCTATTCCTATTATATCTCTTACTGACCCCCCTTCATCTTTTGGTGAATCTTACTTGTTATGTATTCACTCATCCATGCATGGGCTTTACCCAGAAGTGTTGTGTCTTATGAAGATGACAGACATGTCATTAGTGAATTAAGAGGATCTTAGGTATACCTGGTACTTTGGACCATGTAAAGTGGTCACCACTTAGAGATTAGGATATGGGATATTTAAAATTTTTTCTTTTCTATTTTTTTGTAAGGTTAAGACATATTTCAATCTGGGTGTGTATTTTCACCTTTACATTTTAGTTTTTCTATCTTAATCTTGCACGTTCTATAGGTTTTTCATGTATGATTGATCCTTTAGATTTTTTCTTTTTTAATTTTACTCCTTATGAAATTTCTCATCAAGATGGTTGTGTGTGTTTTTATAGGTGCTTAAAAAATTCCTCACATCTTTGAAATTTCCTTATGATCTACTTGCCACCCATGGCCTATGGAGGCGAGGTTGGGGTTGATGTGGCATTAGGCTCGATTTAGGTATGGTAACAACATATTGGTATCAAAATAGTTCATTCATTGGGGTATTTTTCAGACTAGTCCCCTTACAAGCATTTGGTTGGGTTTAGAGAAATGATTTTAGAGTGTATTGAATTAATTTCTTAGGCTAGGGAATCTGATGTTGGTGTGAGTGACTGGTGTATCCATTCACCCGGACCACGACTTCATGCTTTTCAACTCAGCATATAGAGACATTGGTTGCATGGATCAATGGGACATTCAAATATACAACTAAGTAGTTTAATGTACTTATTGAGTCAAATCTATATTTTTGAATATAAATATATTATCATCTTATCATGGTATGTATAGATTAAAATTTTAGGATGCCCCGTGATGGCAGCCATCTAGGATACCATTTATGGATAATGATGAAAATATGATGAGCGATGAGGCCTTAGTTTAGGGTCAATCCCTTGAAATTACTCTCTAGTTGTGTAGGTAAAATAACCTCCACCTATCAAGTAGAATATTATCCCCACAGAGTAGGATAAGGATGGGTGTAGGCTTAGCGTGACCTACAAGTTCAAGTGCGAGAGGCTACTGAGGTTCTATGGTGATCTAGATACTTAGGTAGTAGAGGATTAACTAGAGTTGATCATCTATATCTTTATAATTATTCATAAAATGAAATATTAGGTTGTTTTATCAATAACTAGCCTTTTCCATGGAGTAGACGGGTGCTAGTGGTGTCTTGTTACATGGATGCACGATGAGTTGACACTCTCATGGACAAAATTCTAGAAGCAATTCTTTGAGGAGTACTACCCATCTTGTTTTCGATCAGTTTAGATTTAGGAGATTATGGAGATGTAACAGGGAGGGATGATAGTGGGTGAGAAAGAAATGAGGTTCACATACCATACCCGATACTCCTTCGACATGATCTGGGATGTCTACTTTTGAGCATAGAAGTTTGAGTTTGGACTCTACTGAGAGATCCGTGCTAGTGTGGTGCGCTTGTGCATCCACACATATTATGGGGTTTTGGAGAGGAAACTAATGATAGATATATTTCTTTTAGATGGATTCCATAAATCTGGAGATGTTAGCTCTTAGCACATATTTGAGTCATTTGAAGTCGGTAGAAGACGCCGGGTGATGGGATCTCAACACATGAGACCTCCAAGTGATCAGGCTCATGTATGTGGTTATAAGTAGTGCAGAGAAACATGGTATCCCATAGAGGTGTGGTTCATTAATTATGATATAATATGTCACATAACATGAGATTGTTCAACTAGACACGCTAAGAAGCATAGAAAGATAGCTGGAGGACCACCATGACAGAGGCAACGCTGTGATCTAGGATATCATAGGTGAGGGAAGGGTAGTCCCCAGGGAGGGGGAGATGGTAGAGGAGAAGGGGGATCTATGGGTGGTGAATGAAAGTATAGTATCCTTCCTCACCCACCACTATGTATTCCGCATAAGGTTATGGGAACTAGAGAATGAGGTCACAAATATATGCATGATTTGAAGAATTAGGACCCCGTAGTGCCCGCAATGATTAGAGGTACTAAATGTTTTTATTCTTCAATTTCTGCTGTATTAATAAACATAGGTTCCAATATTTTCTTTATCTATATACACTTGGTGTGAGAGACATATATCCTAATTGAGGCTCTTTCCCGATAGTTTCATCATGAGTTTATTTCACGGAACACTTATTCTATATCTTTTATATGCTAGCATGGTAAGCTATCACTTCATGGGGAGAGGTTATATTGGGACATTTAGGTCTTCATGATTGACCCATTTGATGTCATATTTGGTATGTATTTTATTTTCATGGTCTAAGCCAAGATTTAATATCACCATAGACAAGTCAGATTACTTCACTCTGATGGGAAGAGATTATCATTTCATGGTGAGAGAGATCTCATGGAGTGACGAGTGAGTATCAGGTTGTATCCTATCACCCATCAGTTGGTGAGTATATCCCTTGGTACTGCATGCTCTTCATGAATCTAGATTCCTTCATTTATATAGTATTATATGGATGTATTCTCTAAGGATGTCCAAGGGCTACCTCCAAGGTGGGATATGCAGTTTTTCATCGACTTACATATCGGTATTGCTATGATATCTTATAAGGCATATCAGGTGGCTCCTATTGAACTCTAGAAGTAGAATTTGCAGTTATAGGACCTTCGATAAAATGGTTTTATCAGGACCAGTGTGTCCTCCAAGGCATCTCTAGAGTTATTTGTAAAAAATGTGGATGAGTGCTTGATAATTTTCTTGGATTATCATCACCAGAATGAGGGCATGATAAATAAAAAGTACCACTTACAAAGGAATCAAGAACTTTTTGACTAGTTGGAAGGCATGGCATGGTTATTGAAGATTGATCTCTGGTACGGCTACCACCTATTCAGGGTTTGTGAGCTTAATATTACAAAGTTGTGTTTCCGATGTTGCAACAGACATTTTGAGTTCCTAGTGAGTCCCTTTTCTGTGAAAAATCCCCCCACCATATTTATATATTTGATATAATAGGTCTTCCAGCTGTACTTGGACTAATTTGTGTCTATCTTACTCCAATACATTCTCCTCTAATCTGCATTATAGGAGGAGCAATAATAGAACTTGAATATGGTTCTAGATTTTATTTGAGAGCACCTTATTTATGGGGAACTCTTGAAGTTTTAGTTCTAGATTCACGAGGTTCAGTTTTTTAGGAATTTAATTTCTAATCATGAGTTTTCAATGGATCCTGTGAATATAGATGAAGTGCTTGTTTGGGATCCTTCCTTGAGTGTGTTAAAGGTTCGACGTTTTCATGGATTCGTAGGTTACTGTAGAAGATTTGTGGTATATTTTTCTAGAATTGCAGCCCCTTTGACTGCCCTAACATGGAAAAGGCTACCGTTTAGCTAGTCTAAGTAGTTATAGAGGGACTTCAAGGAGTTTAGGCCAAGGATAATGAGTTCCTTGGTGTTGAGACTACTAGAGGAGGGTGTGAAGTATGTGGTGTATTGTGATGCCTTAGGAGTTGGGCTCAACTGTGTGTTGATGGAGTGATAAGGAATTATTGCATACGAGTTTAGCTGATTGAGACCACACAAGAAGTACTACATGAATCAAAACCAAGATATGGTAGTGGTATTATTCACCATGAGGATGTGTAAGAACTACTTTATTTTGGAGCACTTTTTAGTTTTCTCAGACAATTAGAGTCACATGCACATATTCACGTAGAGAGACTTGAACCTGAGATAACAACATTATTTTAAGTTTCTTCAGGACTATGACATTGAGATAATATATACTCTAGGTAAGGGTATCACAGTATAATATTTCCTTATAGATAATTATCTGTCTCACTTAATGTAGGAGGCTTCCGAGTATTTGGCCTCCCTATAGCAGACCCCGATAGAGCAGGAGGGTACAACTTTTCTGTAGTCAACAATGTTGACTCCTATGCTTCTCAAGCGTTTGAGAGAGTACCATCCAAGAGATATTGACTGTAAGATCTTGCATGACTATATAACAATGGGGGAATCTACATATTGATATTCTGAATGTGGAAATCATGTCATCTTTTTTCAGGGATGGATGGTAATTCCTATCAAAATGCAAGAGGATGTGATGCGAGAGTTCCACAATTCTCCTCAACTGTATATCTTGGTGTGGGGAAGATGTAAAGAAAAATTTAGTGGATGTTTTGGTGGTTCAAATGAATAAAATCATAAAATATTTCATATTTTAGCTACTCACCTATCAATAGATGAAATCATAACACCATGTTTTTGTAGGTTTGTTCCAGACCCTTGAGATCTGGGATTGGAGGCGGAACAAAATATCCATGGAATTTGTGATAGGGATTCCACAAATAGTGGAGGGACATGATTCCACATGGGTGATAGTTGACTGACACATGAAGTCATCACACTTCCTTGTTATCAGGGACCACAGTCTGAGAGAGTGTTTTTGGTTAGTTGTGTGTATGAGAGTCTATTCACCTTCACGGGTTGTCCTCAATGTTTTTCTCTGACCGTGATGTGCAATTTACGTCAAGATTGTTGAGAGGTATGAAGGATGCATTCAGGACCCAAATGAGGATGAGTACTTCCTTTCACCCCTAGAACAATGGGAATACTGAGCACACTATCTTATTGTTAGAGGATAGGATGAGGGATTTCATGTTAGACTTTGGTTGGAGTTGGGAGGATCACATCCCTATAGTATAGTTTGAATAAAATAATAGCTAAACCTATACTATATGCATTGTAAATTTTGATTCCATATATAAGAGTCCTATAGGGTAAAACTTGTGCTATAAAGAGATAAATGATACATCTATTATAGGCCTAGATATGGTGCATGTGACAACGGAGAAGGTCCAGGTCATCCATGAGAGTATGAGGATTTCCTAACCATGATAAAATATTTATATGGATCACCATCATAGGCCCTTGTAATTTTAGTAGGGATACCATATTTTCCTAAGTGTCTCCCCATGATGAGGATTTTGGAGGCTCATTAAGGGAGGAGAGATATCCCCAAGGTTTATTGGGACATTTGTAATCATTCAGCAGGTTTATGAGGTCACTTACACCCTATCCCTACCCCCACAGTTGGAGCAGATGCATGATGTCTACCACATGTTGTAGGTGTGAAGATATGTATATGAACCCATGAACTTCATCAACTAGGATTATCTAGACATCTAGGGTAGATGTGACAAAATAGTTCATTCATTGGGGTATTTTTCAGACTAGTCCCCTTACAAGCATTTGGTTGGGTTTAGAGAAATGATTTTAGAGTGTATTGAATTAATTTCTTAGGCTAGGGAATCTGATGTTGGTGTGAGTGACTGGTGTATCCATTCACCCGGACCACGACTTCATGCTTTTCAACTCAGCATATAGAGACATTGGTTGCATGGATCAATGGGACATTCAAATATACAACTAAGTAGTTTAATGTACTTATTGAGTCAAATCTATATTTTTGAATATAAATATATTATCATCTTATCATGGTATGTATAGATTAAAATTTTAGGATGCCCCGTGATGGCAGCCATCTAGGATACCATTTATGGATAATGATGAAAATATGATGAGCGATGAGGCCTTAGTTTAGGGTCAATCCCTTGAAATTACTCTCTAGTTGTGTAGGTAAAATAACCTCCACCTATCAAGTAGAATATTATCCCCACAGAGTAGGATAAGGATGGGTGTAGGCTTAGCGTGACCTACAAGTTCAAGTGCGAGAGGCTACTGAGGTTCTATGGTGATCTAGATACTTAGGTAGTAGAGGATTAACTAGAGTTGATCATCTATATCTTTATAATTATTCAAAAAATGAAATATTAGGTTGTTTTATCAATAACTAGCCTTTTCCATGGAGTAGACGGGTGCTAGTGGTGTCTTGTTACATGGATGCACGATGAGTTGACACTCTCATGGACAAAATTCTAGAAGCAATTCTTTGAGGAGTACTACCCATCTTGTTTTCGATCAGTTTAGATTTAGGAGATTATGGAGATGTAACAGGGAGGGATGATAGTGGGTGAGAAAGAAATGAGGTTCACATACCATACCCGATACTCCTTCGACATGATCTGGGATGTCTACTTTTGAGCATAGAAGTTTGAGTTTGGACTCTACTGAGAGATCCGTGCTAGTGTGGTGCGCTTGTGCATCCACACATATTATGGGGTTTTGGAGAGGAAACTAATGATAGATATATTTCTTTTAGATGGATTCCATAAATCTGGAGATGTTAGCTCTTAGCACATATTTGAGTCATTTGAAGTCGGTAGAAGACGCCGGGTGATGGGATCTCAACACATGAGACCTCCAAGTGATCAGGCTCATGTATGTGGTTATAAGTAGTGCAGAGAAACATGGTATCCCATAGAGGTGTGGTTCATTAATTATGATATAATATGTCACATAACATGAGATTGTTCAACTAGACACGCTAAGAAGCATAGAAAGATAGCTGGAGGACCACCATGACAGAGGCAACGCTGTGATCTAGGATATCATAGGTGAGGGAAGGGTAGTCCCCAGGGAGGGGGAGATGGTAGAGGAGAAGGGGGATCTATGGGTGGTGAATGAAAGTATAGTATCCTTCCTCACCCACCACTATGTATTCCGCATAAGGTTATGGGAACTAGAGAATGAGGTCACAAATATATGCATGATTTGAAGAATTAGGACCCCGTAGTGCCCGCAATGATTAGAGGTACTAAATGTTTTTATTCTTCCATTTCTGCTGTATTAATAAACATAGGTTCCAATATTTTCTTTATCTATATACACTTGGTGTGAGAGACATATATCCTAATTGAGGCTCTTTCCCGATAGTTTCATCATGAGTTTATTTCACGGAACACTTATTCTATATCTTTTATATGCTAGCATGGTAAGCTATCACTTCATGGGGAGAGGTTATATTGGGACATTTAGGTCTTCATGATTGACCCATTTGATGTCATATTTGGTATGGATTTTATTTTCATGGTCTAAGCCAAGATTTAATATCACCATAGACAAGTCAGATTACTTCACTCTGATGGGAAGAGATTATCATTTCATGGTGAGAGAGATCTCATGGAGTGACGAGTGAGTATCAGGTTGTATCCTATCACCCATCAGTTGGTGAGTATATCCCTTGGTACTGCATGCTCTTCATGAATCTAGATTCCTTCATTTATATAGTATTATATGGATGTATTCTCTAAGGATGTCCAAGGGCTACCTCCAAGGTGGGATATGCAGTTTTTCATCGACTTACATATCGGTATTGCTATGATATCTTATAAGGCATATCAGGTGGCTCCTATTGAACTCTAGAAGTAGAATTTGCAGTTATAGGACCTTCGATAAAATGGTTTTATCAGGACCAGTGTGTCCTCCAAGGCATCTCTAGAGTTATTTGTAAAAAATGTGGATGAGTGATTGATAATTTTCTTGGATTATCATCACCAGAATGAGGGCATGATAAATAAAAAGTACCACTTACAAAGGAATCAAGAACTTTTTGACTAGTTGGAAGGCATGGCATGGTTATTGAAGATTGATCTCTGGTACGGCTACCACCTATTCAGGGTTTGTGAGCTTAATATTACAAAGTTGTGTTTCCGATGTTGCAACAGACATTTTGAGTTCCTAGTGAGTCCCTTTTCTGTGAAAAATCCCCCCACCATATTTATATATTTGATATAATAGGTCTTCCAGCTGTACTTGGACTAATTTGTGTCTATCTTACTCCAATACATTCTCCTCTAATCTGCATTATAGGAGGAGCAATAATAGAACTTGAATATGGTTCTAGATTTTATTTGAGAGCACCTTATTTATGGGGAACTCTTGAAGTTTTAGTTCTAGATTCACGAGGTTCAGTTTTTTAGGAATTTAATTTCTAATCATGAGTTTTCAATGGATCCTGTGAATATAGATGAAGTGCTTGTTTGGGATCCTTCCTTGAGTGTGTTAAAGGTTCGACGTTTTCATGGATTCGTAGGTTACTGTAGAAGATTTGTGGTATATTTTTCTAGAATTGCAGCCCCTTTGACTGCCCTAACATGGAAAAGGCTACCGTTTAGCTAGTCTAAGTAGTTATAGAGGGACTTCAAGGAGTTTAGGCCAAGGATAATGAGTTCCTTGGTGTTGAGACTACTAGAGGAGGGTGTGAAGTATGTGGTGTATTGTGATGCCTTAGGAGTTGGGCTCGACTGTGTGTTGATGGAGTGATAAGGAATTATTGCATACGAGTTTAGCTGATTGAGACCACACAAGAAGTACTACATGAATCAAAACCAAGATATGGTAGTGGTATTATTCACCATGAGGATGTGTAAGAACTACTTTATTTTGGAGCACTTTTTAGTTTTCTCAGACAATTAGAGTCACATGCACATATTCACGTAGAGAGACTTGAACCTGAGATAACAACATTATTTTAAGTTTCTTCAGGACTATGACATTGAGATAATATATACTCTAGGTAAGGGTATCACAGTATAATATTTCCTTATAGATAATTATCTGTCTCACTTAATGTAGGAGGCTTCCGAGTATTTGGCCTCCCTATAGCAGACCCCGATAGAGCAGGAGGGTACAACTTTTCTGTAGTCAACAATGTTGACTCCTATGCTTCTCAAGCGTTTGAGAGAGTACCATCAAGAGATATTGACTGTAAGATCTTGCATGACTATATAACAATGGGGGAATCTACATATTGATATTCTGAATGTGGAAATCATGTCATCTTTTTTCAGGGATGGATGGTAATTCCTATCAAAATGCAAGAGGATGTGATGCGAGAGTTCCACAATTCTCCTCAACTGTATATCTTGGTGTGGGGAAGATGTAAAGAAAAATTTAGTGGATGTTTTGGTGGTTCAAATGAATAAAATCATAAAATATTTCATATTTTAGCTACTCACCTATCAATAGATGAAATCATAACACCATGTTTTTGTAGGTTTGTTCCAGACCCTTGAGATCTGGGATTGGAGGCGGAACAAAATATCCATGGAATTTGTGATAGGGATTCCACAAATAGTGGAGGGACATGATTCCACATGGGTGATAGTTGACTGACACATGAAGTCATCACACTTCCTTGTTATCAGGGACCACAGTCTGAGAGAGTGTTTTTGGTTAGTTGTGTGTATGAGAGTCTATTCACCTTCATGGGTTGTCCTCAATGTTTTTCTCTGACCGTGATGTGCAATTTACGTCAAGATTGTTGAGAGGTATGAAGGATGCATTCAGGACCCAAATGAGGATGAGTACTTCCTTTCACCCCTAGAACAATGGGAATACTGAGCACACTATCTTATTGTTAGAGGATAGGATGAGGGATTTCATGTTAGACTTTGGTTGGAGTTGGGAGGATCACATCCCTATAGTATAGTTTGAATAAAATAATAGCTAAACCTATACTATATGCATTGTAAATTTTGATTCCATATATAAGAGTCCTATAGGGTAAAACTTGTGCTATAAAGAGATAAATGATACATCTATTATAGGCCTAGATATGGTGCATGTGACAACGGAGAAGGTCCAGGTCATCCATGAGAGTATGAGGATTTCCTAACCATGATAAAATATTTATATGGATCACCATCATAGGCCCTTGTAATTTTAGTAGGGATACCATATTTTCCTAAGTGTCTCCCCATGATGAGGATTTTGGAGGCTCATCTAGGGAGGAGAGATATCCCCAAGGTTTATTGGGACATTTGTAATCATTCAGCAGGTTTATGAGGTCACTTACAGCCTATCCCTACCCCCACAGTTGGAGCAGATGCATGATGTCTACCACATGTTGTAGGTGTGAAGATATGTATATGAACCCATGAACTTCATCAACTAGGATTATCTAGACATCTAGGGTAGATCCACATTTTTTGAGAACCTTATAGAGATTTAGGATCGATCATAGATGACCCCACATGGATGGACTATCCCCTTGGTTCATATGTTCTGGGAGCATGAGAATTTGTAGGGGAATTTATGAGAGTGGAAGAGCCCAGTGCTGGCTCAATATGTCAATTTATCTGATTTTTATAATTTAAGGGACAAAAATACCGAAGGAGGGATTAATATAGAGACTTGGTTTTTGAGTTATAAGACTTTGAAATATTTCTATATATATTTCCAAAGTTAGGCACTAAGATGTTGTGCTATTTCGAGGCTTAGTGTGCACTGAATTAATATTATAAAAATATTAATTATATTTTAAATTGATTAGGAATAGTTTCTTAAATAGAGTCACATATCTCTTAAATAGTAGTTCATATCAGAAATTTAAGACCATGGTTGAGTTTGGAATGTGGTTTTTATCCTAGTTGAGACCTAAAATTGGTTAACGTGAGGCATTCAAACATCTAAATCATTGGTGGTACATTCTATAAATTAATTAATTATTAATTGAGTTAATTAATTATTTTAAACATAAATAGAATTCTATAATAAAAATTTCCTATAAAATTCTCCAGGTTCAACCACAAAAACCCTAGGATAAATTGATTGCTTCCCTTCCTCCTTCCATTGGAAAATCAAATCATCTGATGAGGAAATGATGGATCAGAGAAGATCAAAATGAAGCAAACGTAACTACATCCTTCAATCACTAGAGAGCATGTTCTTAGATGACGAATGATCAAATATTTAGGTAGGAATAATAATTTTTTAGTTTACACACTTGTTGATTAAATTTATTGGGAAAATTGACTTCTTTTATTCACCCAATCTAATAGCAGCCTTGACATAATCTTAAGTACTAGATTAAATTCATTTTTCTTGTTTTCTAACAAAAAAATACACATTCTTGATCATAGGACATGTTAGAGTTTGTTTCCTAGAAACAACTATTTGTAAGCTCATTACATGAATATTTTCTAGATTAAATACTAAATTAAACATCTTATTACATATTGTTCATTATTCCGCATGACATTAATATAATGATAACATAGTGTATTTTACACATTGATAAGGTCATAGTAGTTCCCCATTTTGATGAGAAACTTGAACAGATTTGACATTATTATTAATATATCTATACAGCTGGATAATATACTATGATGGGAGACCATGTAAATAGACCGTTAGATGTGAGTACTCATAAGTAGATGATAATTATTCTCATGAAGTCCACACATGGTAATATCAAAGTTGTGAAATTATGAGAATAGTCTTTTAAGTAGGAATTTCATATGTTTTCTTGTCATCATATATTCCTATCTGTGAGCTTGTGTAATGGTCCTTAGACTTTATGATTATAATTAATGCATTTCATGATGCACACACTTAGATTTTCTGAGTAAAACTATCACACTATACGTTGGTGGTAAGTAGGGTATGTTGGGAGTGTCATAAATGACATGTTATTAAAGGATAATTCAATGAAGGATCTGTACCTTCCATATTTATGGAAGATGATAGCTCATCCATTTTATTGATATAAAACCATCACTCTAAATTCTATGGCCATGGTGTAACAATAAGTTTAATTTAGATAGTCAAAGAATGATGTATTGAGAATATAGGTTGATGATACTTTCATGAAACCTTTTTGATGAGATATTTTGACAAAGGGATTATATTACAGAGTGAGAATTCATATGTGGTTGTCATCGTTTTGATGTGAAGTTATTTCTCTTGGGTGCCTTAACTCGTTACTAGATTATAATATTAGACTTTAGGAAAGCCTGACTAATGACATTGAGAAAGAAGTCTAGAGGATCACACACTACATATTTATATTGGTCATGATTAAATTTTATTTAAATTTAATTAATGGAATAAATATCATTCCCAAGACTGAAGAATAATTTTAGTCAAGTTATATTGATCACATAAATTAAATAAATATTTTTTCACCAGATTGTGAATAAAATATATATATTTATTTTATTGAATATTTAATAAATATTAATTTTATAGTTTTTGAATAAAATATTTATTTAAGTTAAATTTTTTTTTATTTGGGTGTTCAGTAAATGAAAGATGAATTTGAATGAACCAATACCATGTCTGGTGATAAAATAATTATTTAGGAGCTGGTAAATATTATTTATCCATTTTTCACAAGTTGGTGAACCAAAAAATAATAATAATTATAATATTATTAGGTGTCATGAGATTTCATTAATGGTTATAATTAATTTCAACAGCTATTATGAAATTAAATTTTGTAACCGAAACCCTAGATCTATAAATAGACGGCTATGCCTATTGTGTAAAGAATACGAAACCAATTCCAAGTTTGGGAATAGAAAATTGTTGCATACAATGTATTATCTCTTGAATCCACCTTCTCTCTCCATCTCTAGAATGAGACACTCAAGAGATAATATCTTTAGGACCTAAGAATGAGTGATCAAGAACGAATAATGTAAGACATTCAATTCGCCATTCCAGAACCCATATAATGAGTTGAGTTTCTCATAGACTATTGGAGCACCTGTGGATCACCTCTAGAGGGATTTTACCATTGGATCCTCACAAGAAAAACAAAGTAAATCTAGAAGGGCCTTTTTAGATGATCAAAAATCATCTATGAAGAATGTTCCTAAGCCTGAGTATTTATTTTTTTAGATATTAATTAAATTAATTTTAAATTTGATATAAAAGATCCTCACTATTGGTTTCGAGAAACAACTATTAAAATAAATTAAAATATATCACCCTCTTATGAAATTCTTTTTCTTTTCCCATAACTAAGAGGCCAACATTTCTTGGATAACAATCATTAAACCTTTTTTTGTGATTTTCTCCCTTGTTTTCTCTACGTTCATTGCTTATTAGACCCCATGGTATTGGTTTGAAATTGACGAGAACTACTGAGCCAGATCAGACTTCTATAATTTCAATGGATTTGTGAATAAGAGATATATCGATGAAGTATGGAGATCTGGTATGTTTTTGGGGTATGGAAGATCATTTGAACAATTGACTGTCGAATAATCTTAGATGGAAGGTGTGGTACATATAGGTCGAGCAATGAAACCATAGAGGACCACAAGAATATGATTTTATGATCAGTGATGACTGAAATTGATGATCCAGGACTAGATCCACTAATATTGGGTAGTGATAGGACTGGAATTGAAGTGGCAAGGCCAAATTTGTGGCACAGATCATAGATCTGGAATAATGAGAAAAACAGAACAACACACTATGTACAAGGATGAACACATAGCCTATATCCCCTTAGTTATGGTGTCTAGGGTTTTGGGAAATCTTTAAAATGGTATGACATGTATTCCTCCTACAAACTATATAACTCATCCCTTGGTGGATGAGCCATAAATTTGGTCACATGGGTAGGAATCCGTGTGAGAGAACATGATCATGCACACAGCTGTTTACCAAAGTACACAGGGATGGACACAACAGACGGGAGGTACCCCGTGTGATGTAACACACCATGTACCAGAGTACAAGGACATAGGGAAAATTCAAGGACACTGATAGAATGACACAGAACAATCTTGGGTAGCTTGGACATGCCATGTAGTCCACCTACAAAGTGTGAAATCATACATGGATTAGGTTCTATGTACCTACGAGGACAAGACCATTCAGTTTAGTGGGAAAACACACTATGTGGGTCCCCTCACACATTGGTTAACCCTTGTCTCATTTTGAGTAATCTTTATGGTTCTATATATCCTTCTTTTGAACTCAGATCTTGGACCAAGAGTAGCCTATCCCAAGTGTTTTACTATGTAGAACATGACAGTTCTCTCTTTTATGGATTTTGAGATAATATGTGGAATATTCTAGGGAGAAAACTTATTATGGTGATTCCCAACAATGACAGTAATTATATGAGATCACCATAGGCTTATTATAGAGTATAACCCCCCATCAAAATGGTCACGAGTCCTCTATAACAACCTTTCGAGTGAAACACCCTATCATATAGGGAATAGGTACTCGATTACCAAAGTGGAACCACCCATCAGTATGGGTACATGTCATTGATTTTCAAGTGGTACCCCTAATTGAATAGGGTGTGGGTCCTCGATTACCATATTAGATCCCGCTATTATACAAGGGCACAATTCCTCAACTTCCCTAAGAAAGCCCTTTCAGATAGGTTGCAGGCTCTTGATGACTAGAGTGGAGCCCCCTTATCGCACCAGGGTATGGGTCCTTGACTTATAGAGTGGACCCCCCCCCCCCATTATCTTGGGTGTGGGTCCTCTACCCACCAAGTGGAACCCCCTATCCTCATAAGGCATGGGTATTCATGACCCTAGAGTGGAACCCCATGACACACTATAGGGTAGGTCCTCTATGGATACTTAAACAATGGATCCCCAATGATGTACTAGGGAACATTCCCTCTACTTGGATTTTGTGGCCTCTCAACTATGAGACACATTGATGAGGCATGACTTGACTTGCACGGTTACTTCTGAGCAAGACACATGAGATGCTGGGCATCATTAATCGGCTTTTGAAACTACTGAAAACTCCTCTTCTAAGGTTGAGCAGCGAGATAGAGACCCCCTTACTCTCTCATTTGGTTATTGTTTGACTATGCATATATTTAAATATATACTTATGTATCAATATATTTGGATTTAGTTACTCTTCTTCCAAGGGATGTGAATATGGAAAGGGTATTCCATGCACTTTATGTGTTTAGATTCCCCTAGTTGGATGAATTTAATCTTCTACCATGGGTGGAAGAGAATTTATGTGTAGTTCATATACTCACCATGTCGAGATCGCTGTGCTTGGAAGAGGTTACCCTCTCACTTGGTTTGGGTTAAGATGTTATATTTCACCGCATCTTACATACTATTTAATATCTACACTATTTTTATTCCTATTGTATCTCTAACTGACCCCCCTATAGCTTTCAGGGCGTCCTACTAGGTATGTACTACATATAATTTTCCCACACATTTCATATCTCATTAAACCGAAACATAGGTTGGAAGTGAGTTTAGAGGAACTTAGGAATACCTATTACTTTAGACAATGTACAATGGTTGTAACTTGGAGATTATGAGATGGGATCTCTCAACAGTTTAATTTTCCATTTATGCTAGGTTGGGACATATTACTAGATGCGCATGTATTTCTCCCCTTTACCATTTAGTTTTTACTATCCTACTGTTGTACTATTTAGAGTTTTTTCATGAATGGTTTTTCTCTAATCATTTGTCATCAATTACTTTTACTCCCTCTGCACTTTTTCATTAAGATGGATGTGTGTGTGCCTAAAAATACTTATAAAAAGGACTCTGATTTTGGATATAATTTTGATGCTTGTCTCCATCCCTTTTCCTATAGAGGTGGGCTTGGGGTAGTTGTGCCTCAGGCCCCATTTTGGGACATGTCATGACATGTTTGAAGTTGTGCATATTGGTCTCCATATATCACAAAATGTTACATTCAATAATGTAGGGAAGGTAATTTGTGGCCTGAATGTGAATTTAATTGCACATTATAACTGGATACATGAAAATTTATATATTCTAAACAATATTGGTGAGGTTCAATCTTATATATCACCACATATTTATAGATTTCATGTAAAATACCTGAAAATAAATGAAAAGTGGTTAATAAACTAATTTTAAAATACATTTGTTTAATGCTTTAATAAGAAAGTTAACAATGATTCTTTTGTATCAGAAACATTTAAATGGTTAGTCGGGGGACCATATCTTAATGTAATCACATGTTTTTTTTCTGAAATTAATAGTAACATATTTTATATTAAAAATAAGGACAAAAAGAGTACCATTCAAAACATTAGAGTAATGGCTGTCACTAAACCAATGAATTTTTTAGCGGAAAAGATGAAAACCTTATTTATATATCAATAAAATATTTTAGAGTTAATGTGGATATATGGAAATTTATTATACTAATTTAGAGTACTAGTGTTTAAGTGTAATTTGGTTAATTTTAATTGTGGTGTGAAGCATGAAAATTATGGATTTACACAGGTTGATTTGAAAATATTCGGTTGGAAGGAGGAAATGTTTATCATGGGAACACATGTGAACCAAATATTTTTTTGTTATTGAAAAATCAAATGATTTGTGTTCCATCATTTCTTAGGGGAAAAAATTCATTTGGGTGATGATTATATTTATGTTATTGTGTAATTATGTTAGGTTTCTTCATATATTACCGGTTTACCTAATGATAATAATTACTATGATATTGACATAGTATATGCTATATTAAATGATCACATAGAAGGGATATTGGAGAACAATCCATCACCCCCTTAAATATTTTAGTAAAATGTCTTTTTTTTATTTTTTTAATGAAATTTACATAGGTATTAACACTATTTTTTACTTTGACATTTAAATAAATAAATGTTGATCATTTATTCTATTTTTTAATTAATGTTTATATTGATCAGTTTTAGTTATATATATTTTTGGTTAAATAATACGAGAATATT
Organism: Viscum album; assembly: GCA_963277665.1. Taxonomy (NCBI): domain Eukaryota; kingdom Viridiplantae; phylum Streptophyta; class Magnoliopsida; order Santalales; family Viscaceae; genus Viscum; species Viscum album. Next base: position 1,481,866,152 of record OY728136.1, read on the forward strand.
TTTTTGAAACAAAATCAATTAATTAAACTATGTTTTCATATTAATATGTCAATAATAATTAAATTATTAAATAAAATTAAAATATTTTTATCAAAATTATTTGAACTACTACCAGTCAGCCTACTATTATAAAGTATTCTTTTTCTCTAGAGAAGAAAATTCCCAATGCATATAGATGTGTGATTACACATTTACCAAAACATTCAATTTTATATACGGAGAAGTGGTTATGAATTAAATTTTATGATAATAATTTCCTAGTTATCCAAAATTCAAAGAATATTATGAGTTATATGGTCTTGTGGAGCTATTGTAATATTATAATCTAATATCCAAAATAGTGGTTCATTGACCAGATGGTGAATGATCAAACTTGGGAGTTATTAATAATAAAATATCTCAATTGATTATCTTTTTCATGTTATCAAATATTATATATTTTATATGACTAATATTATATTTATTCAATTATAGATAAAATTTGACTTTAATTATGAGGAAGAAATAATGATTAGTTGCAATTATTTTATAGAAATTAGATAGATGGATTTTAAATAAAAATTAACTTTAGTTTATATTTTATAGTGAAGAAAAAATGAAAACCAATGGCTCAAATATAGGTTTTTAGATGCAAAGATGCAGGAGAAGTTTGTCACTATCCCATTGGAGGAAGCCTTTCTTGTATGATAATTATTATGTATTAAATAAATTTTTATTTTCCTTAATTACATGATTATTTTAAATTTATTCTTATGTAATAGGCCTCTAGGAGCTATCACTAAGATATCTAATTATACAATTATACCCTCATAATTTTTCATGTGGAAGGTATCATTTACAAGATGTGAAAATAATTGATGAAAAGTTTGATGAATTAAAAGATAAATCTAGTATTGTCTCTAAAGAGGTGTAATTCAGAACTTATTCCCCCCTAGTCACTATAAAAATAGAAAATTGTGAGGATGAAAAATTGGGGAAGTTTCTTTTAGATCTATCAAAATAAGTAGGTGATAAGATTGTGAGAAATTAATTTCTTTTTTTCTTATATATTAAAAAAATTTAAATTCATCACACATATATAACATTTAAATATATTATTTTAGGAAACTATTTAGTAAAAACAAGTTGTATAAGAGGAAATGAAGAGTGTGTCAGTATTATAAATTTTGTTTAACATCCAAGTAAAACATCACTGCTGGATGAACATAGGGGAGAAATAGATTCCTCAAAGAATGATCAATGAGAGTTGATTTATTAAATTGAGATTCAAAATAAATCGTCCATATAATATATGTTTATATAATTTGGGAGAAAAACATAGATTGCATAACCTACATACCCAGATCCTCAACGTCCCCATTTAGACGTGACTGTGTAGTGTGATTTGAATTTTGGGTATCCCCATTCACATATTATACTGTACGTATTTTTATATAATTTGTGGTATTATTCACATTATCTACTTAAATATAAATTCTAGGTAAGAATAGTGGAACAAAATATTATTGATATAGTTTCACTAGTGCCATTACATACTCAGGAGGTGACCGACATAAGAATGTAACCATAATCATTAAATAATATAATGTGTTTAGACTATAATTAATATCTTTTATCCTAGAATATATTTTATGCTTAGAATATTTTATAATTATGTCCAAAAATTTACATAAAAACTCATACATTACAAAGTGGACATATCCACCCAATATCCACTTTCCCAAAATATTAAACTTTTAAAATGGAACACATTTTTGTTTCATGAAAAACCTTAATAAATTTAAAATTGACTTTCTCTTTTTTATTAAACATCCTTAAACCTTTTGAAAACATTTAAAAACATGGGTTGTGCAAAAAAAGAAATCATTTACAGACATAAAATATAGAGATCTGATAGTTTAGTAAAAAACATGAAAACCCATAAATTTTTTACCTTTATTAAAGTATTCATTGATTTTATAATATGTGTCATATAAATATGAACAAATGTTTTACTCAAAAAAAATTATTAAATCCCATAGAAAGAAAATAGAAAACCTTAAATTAGAGCATCATATTCATAAATCATGTTCACTCATGTTAAAAATCTATAGAGCCTAATTAAATCTTTTGGAAAATCCACCCTTGTTAAATCCATCCTTATTTCCTTTAAAGACAAGGTACATTATCTAATGAATTGGAGAGATATATGAGTCTCACCAATTCATATTAATTATATTAAGATCAACATTTTGTGTATTTTCTATCAGTATCATCCATTAATATAATATATAATGGGATCAACCATCAACATCTATAATTATAATGTTCCATATTATTAATATTTTCTTAATTATTACACCATTTCATTATAAATTCCTTAAATCACACTCTATTGAATCCATATGAAAAAACATTCGGATATCGAAATAACCTTTCCTTTTAAAAAACCATTTTCTAAAAAAATTACTATATTAAAGGAAAGAATGGTTTTTTTGAAGAAAACTTGGAACACTATAAAGGAATGAAAACATAAAATAATAGTAAACGCACTAAGAAAAACCACTGAAACTATATATGTTAAAATAAAACATTCAATTTTTCAATATTATAAAAATGTTCCACATAAAATATGTAATAATATTCCTTTTGAAAACCTTTGAAATAAAGAAAAAAAGTAACAAAAAATCTTATTTATAATTCATTTATGACCATATAAATGCATATATAAAATAATATTACGTATATGGACTTGGAAGAAAATAATTAAAAAATATATCCTTGAAACATTTAATATAGGGTTTTTAGGGTAAATTGACTCTTACCATGAGTTTGACTCATCTCATAAATTAAATGACTTCCTAGATTACAAAATTATTTTAATTATTTAAGTTTCTAATATTTTCATTCATGTTTATTATTCATTTTATTTTATTTATGACCATGTTATGTTCAATTACTTAATCATTTTGGTCCATGCTGAACTTTTTTAGGATATTTTATTCATATGTCCAGAATAAATTTTGTAGGATGAATATGGTCAATAATGTATGTATTGATTCATGTATAAAAAGATTACATAATTATAATTTTATACATTAATTAAACTTTTAAAATCTACCATGAAATATGTTTATTTAAAATGAACTTTGTTACAGTCATTGAGACGGTTGGTTGTACGTACGATTGTGTAACATTTCCATTTTTTACAAACACGATAGAAATAAGGTAAATATTATTTTATCATTAAATAATTATGATGATTTAATAAATATCATAATATTTATTTAAATAAACTTATATATATCATCCATATTATGTGGTGATAAAAAATGATTCATCGCTTTGTGAAGGTGGTGGTCCACACGTATGCACGAACGACATTATCATTTTTAAATGAAAATAAATTTACAAAAGTATATGAAATATTATTTTTAAATAATTATAAATATTTCTTTATTGTCTTATATATACTTTAAATTCATCTGTATGGCAAACCACGATATGTGTTAAAGGAAAATAAGTTACATTGGTTCGTGAGGTGGTATTTCACCATAAACATGAAGGATGGTTTCATTTTCCATTATATAGAATAAGAGGATAGATATAGGTTTTGAAGTTATAAAAATAACATCCAGTACATGGAACATATTGCTTTTATTATATAAGTATGGTGGAATAATATTTTATGGAGGTATAAGAAGATATAAAACTAAAACATTAGGTTAAAATCTATAAGTCTTCTTTAGAAAATATATTTTTCTTTACATATTAATCTACATAAGGTTGTTATTATAATAAAAAAAATTTAAAATTAAATGTTGGGATAGAATTTTGGGATGTATTTTATTAGGTATTCAGTGAAATCATGTTCTCAAAATGTGTGAGTAAGATAAGATACGGAGCTTCCTTTTATAATTGAGGGGAGGGGAACACTTAGAATTACATAAATTATTTAATTAATTTAAATTAATTTTCATTGAAAAATAAATTAAAATTGATATAATTATAATATAATATGAATATGGGTTGAAATAATCTCATATAATAATTTTTTTACAAGTTTATATTATGTTTTTACCGTTGTATCTTTATTTTAAACCTCAATTAACCCTTTTGATAGTTACAAAGATGTCAATGCTTTTTACTATTTAGAAGTGAATAAAGTTACTATAAAGAAAAAATGAAATTTAAATGGAACATGTTTTATAATTTTAATCATATAAATTCCAATTGTATGAACATAATATTTTTTTTGTAAATTTAAATCATTTAAATTTTTTTTATTATAAAATATCATTAATGTCATTTTATGAGCTATTCATTTACTTTTTTTAAAATAACATAGAAAAAAAATAATTCTAACATAAAACTAAAAAATATATAATTTTTTATATTGATCTATAAAATTAATTGGAAACTAAAAATTACCTGAAAATTATTACTTTTAGATTTTTGAAAATTATTTACTTGATATTTCTATTTCTTGCACAAGCACTGTGCTGGCATTGCATAAGAATTTATGGTAATTATATCATCACTAAAAAGAATTACAATTATAAGAAAATAATTTATCTTTAAAATAAAAATTTATAACTTAATATAATTTATTTTTATCTTTGTTATAAAATATTATAGATTTTAAAATTAAGAGTGTAATATTTTTTGACTTTATATTTGCTTAAAATATTATATAAGAAACTACCAAATAAAAACGCCCCAAAATTACTATAAATTAGAATATTTGAGGACTATGGTAGAAACACACTCATTAAATTGATTAAAATAATGTTTTAGGGCTACTTTTTGTACTTATTATAGTATTTTTAACCTTAATCATACAATTTACTCTCACTAGGGGGGAATATTTACTATGGTTACTATCCATAATGAATAAAAATAAAAGGGATATATTACCTAATTTAAACCTCATAATTTAAAATATGGAATAAAATTTTCAAAATTCAAATTCTTGAATTGGTTGAAATTAATTTAATATTAAAATAGAAAATGAAATGAAAAATAGTTTTCAGAAAAAAGGTGATCTAAGACAAAAATTGAACATATGCCATAATTAAGTAAAATGATGATTCCTATGTAATAAATTTTATTATTTCTAATTAATGGTTTCTTATGTCACTTTATCATAAAATGATACAATTAAATTTCCTTATTTAATAAAAATAAATGGAAATTCTATAAAAGTTGATATTTTCACTTTTCATTAATAAATAAATGTTTTAAACAAATAAAAAAATTCACCCAAAGTAAATTTCGATATGATGATTTAAAAAATAATGTTTATTTTTCTAAATTAAATTTCTAGAATTTAGAAGTTAAACTTTCTAATTAAACCTTGTAAAACATGAAAAAAATAATAAGAATAGTAATTTTTATTTTTGATTGAATAAATAATTAATAGTATTATAATGAATATAAATATATGAAATATAATTAATTAATATTACTATGGAATGAAATTTATTATTAAATTTAAATGTTTTTCTATATTCCTCCCCATTTTTAAACTATATCATCATAATTTTATTCATTAATTAAACAAGTTGAGATATTTTTTCTTCATTTCATTTTTGGATTACCAAGTTTCTTATTCAAACATATGGTATTTTAAAAAAAATTAAGTTGAAAAGTTACCTTATTCTCAAAAAAATTCTCTCTATGGTCAATAATATGTAATGGGTATTCCTTATTTGAAATTTTATCTTTCAACTGAACTAATTAATGGCTCAAAACATGATATGCATCTGCCATATATTTTCATAAAAAATAAAAATGAAATACATCATGTACCTGAGATGAACTCAGAGATGAGGACACATAATAGGATACTGATCCAAATTTCTTCAAAATATCATACGACATAATGAACCACTAACTTATCTTCTATTTCTTACCAAAATATATAATAATTTTCCTTGGATATACTTTGGAAAAAAATTGTCACCTTACTCAAAAAAATATATGTAATATGATTATCCACATAACTTTTTTGGCCTACATTGAGCCATCCTCATATGTTTCTTAGTCATCTTCACTAGATAAACCATTTATTATACCGATCCTGGTACCATCAAATTCCTTCCTCTTACTTCTTCTTGACCATATTGCGTCTAACACCGATTTCCATATAATACCTCAAAAATTAACATATGTATATTGGAATGAAAACTATTATTATAGGAAAACTCAAAAAATTAAATATGTTGATCCTATATTCCAAGGTAATATATTAAATACCAATGAGTCATGTATTCCAATATCTGAATCATTCACTCAGACTATCCATCAAATATAGGATTAAAACTTGCACAAAAATTTATTTGACTACCCAATAGATTTTGAAGGCGTTTAAAAAAATTAATCATGAACATGGGATCATATACATATAAAATGGAGAGATAGACTCCATATAACCTAATTATATAATTTATATATAGTTGATAGATCTTATATAAATACATAGTATCTTGAATGGAAATTAATTGAGTTGATTTAGTTTGTTATTCAACAATAACCCGAATTTTGTTAATATCTCAATATTTCATTGGTAACACCACAAAAAAAATCCATTGATATATTTTCCACTTTAAATATGGCACTGAAAATGCTATAGTATCACCTCTAGTAATTTTCATTTAGATTTAACCTATGGATAGGTCAAAAATTTCATGGTAAAATCTAAAATATATTGCTTCATTCTGCCCCATATTTATACTATCAAAGGTCTTTATACATTTTGTTAATTATAAGATGAATATAAAATGGAGAATTATTACCTTCACCCAATGATTATATTTTAAATTAGGAGTCAAAAGGCACACATTACCTTTTTCTAAATTTCAAACTATGTTTTATCAATATTAAATTCAGGCAACTTATCTTTCCTTATGAGTTCCTCTTATCCCTATAGAACTTGGTACCCCTGGTTTTTCTTAATTCAACATGACAATATAGACTACATTGAAACCTGAAACAAAACATATAATGATACAACATGGAAAATTTGGTAGATAGCATTCATTAAGTCATTTAATAGAGGATCATTTTCTAAATGTATAACTATTAATGTATAGTTATGTTTTCAACTCAAAGAATTGACAACTTTGTTTTCCTTTAAAATATGATAATTAATCATGAAATCATAATCTTTAATCGGTTATAACCATCCTCTTTTCCTCAAGTTCAATTATTTCAGATTGAATATATACTTAAAACATTTATGATTAGGATAAATTTTTTTCTTTACTCCATATTATTTATACCACCAAATATTTAAATAAAAAACCAAAAGATATATTTCTATATGTTGTGTGGAATAATTTAACTTATTTGGTTTCAATTGATGTGAAGCATAAGTAATTACCCGATTATTCTAAATCATAACAAAACCAATTCTATTAAATAAAGCATCACTGAAGATGAAAAATTACAATTTATAGAGGATAAATCCAAAACAAAATCATTCAACAATTCTATTTTGAATTCATAGAAATAATAATCACACACTTTCATCCAAATGAATTTAAATTATTTTTAAGTTAACTTATTTAGTGGAAAAGATAAATGAGAAATTATTTCAAAAAAAAAAATGATTGTAGTAACCAGATAATCCAATAAAAATTTGAATATATATGAAAATTTTGGTCCTGTCCATTCCTCAACCACTTTAGTTTTAGTAGGGTCATGAATTATACCATATTTGGAAACAATATGCTCAAGGAATGAAATTTATTGCAACCAAAATTCACACTTTCTAAATTTTCCATATATAATAATTTATTTTATATTTTTTTAAACAATTATTTGGTTTATTATTTGATCTTCGTTTATTTTATAATATAAAAAATATATCATCAATAAACCCAACCAAAAACTTAAATTTGTATTTATGGAAAACTTTATTCAAAATATCCATGAATAAAGTTGGTGCATTAGACAACCCAAATGGCTTGACCATAAAATCATAATTCTCATTTAAAATCTGAAACCTAGTATTTATGATATCTTCCTTATACACCTTCAACTGATGATAACCTAACCAGAGATCAATCTTTGAAAAAAAATATTTACCATGGATATGATTAAAAAAATCATCGATTTGAGGAAATTGATACTTATTCTTTACAATGATGTTATGAAAGGCTCTATAATAAATGGAAAGTCTCATTGAATAATATTTATTTACATTATATAATATAGTTTCACCCCATGGTGAAGTCCTCCAATTAATGGAACCTTTATATAATAGCTCTTCTAATTTCCTTTTAAATTACAAAAGTTTTACTTGATCTATTCGATAAGTGAGTTTTGAAATAGTATTTTTTCAGGAACTAAGTCAATGGTAAACTCAACCTCATGATTAGAAATAACACCAGGAAAATAATTTCTAAATACATCCATTTTTTCTTTCACTACTATAACATCACTAATTTTCTTTTTTTCTTTTTAACAACACGATTTAAGTAACTTTCACTTCCCCCTATGATCAATTTCTCAGCTTTTAAATAGGTTATAAGATGTATGAAATCATTGAATATAACTATATTATATCTAAAATATATCATAGAATGAAAAAAAAAATCCAATCCACTATAATAATAACATAAAAATCCACTCTGAGTAGTTTAATAAAATTTATAGGAAAGACCAACCCATAAATAACAATAAGAAGATTCCGATAAATCTTGGTTTATTTAATATTACACTCTGAGTTTTCACCAAAAATTATATATTCTTTTTATAAGGTTATATTACCATTTCACTTGGAAATTTCATATAAATAAAGGAATGAAAGGATCTTACATAAAAAATGGAATAAACTTAATTAATATAAACAAGTAACATACCTTTCACCAATTCTTAAGATGAGGAATCATCGACTTTTGTAAAAGAAAATTATTTTTACACACCTTTTTTATTTACATATTAATGATTTAAAACCTAAGTAAATAACATAGGAAATATGCTAGAATAATTCCACAACTAAATGTAAAAAAAACATCTCACTATTTAAAGGGTATCTATTTCATAATTGTTGGATTTTTCAGGACCCTTTTCATTACAATCACAATCCATATGACCAAAATTACCACACCTATTACACTTTATATATCCATTTAATCATTCCTTAAAATGTTATTTACCACAATTGTAATATATAGGGGGAGTAAATATATATTTATTACATTAATTATTATCCATCACTTTCCATCTTGATTGCTTATTACTCTTATCATCTTGAGGAATACAATTTTTATAAAACACTATCTCAAATTTCTTCGAATAAAGAACAACTTTCTCATATCTTTTAAATTATCGTGTGTAAAAATATATTCATAAACATGGTTTAAATCAAAAGTAAAATATATTAATTTTACTTTCAATGTGTTTATAAAATTTGATACATAATTTTCCAATATTGTAAAATTTTATTTGTACACAGCTACTGAATCTTCATCTTTTTTCTCTAATTCCGAGAATGTTTTCTCCATTTTGAGTCAAATAGATTTTGGAAAATATTTCCCAAGAAAAATATTATTAAATTTATCCCATTGTATGGAATCAATATCATGTATCTATTTTTTATTCTTAAAAACATTCCACCATCAATCACCTTCACCTTCAAAATGATAAATGAAAATTGTTACATTTTGACATTCTGAACATCGCCTAACTTTGAATATATTTTCCAGAGCATTGATCCATCCTTTGAATACCACTAGATTTGAGGTTGCTCTAAAATCTAAAGGGTGACGTTTCATGAAATTCTCAACAATCTATGCACTATGGGTTCTATCAAATATAGATACCACCACTATTTATAGACCAAGTCAACTAATATATCATTACAAAAAATTATTCAGTTGTAATTCCAACAATTCCAAGATACTGATTTGGAAGGATATTATCCTCTTGATACCTTCCTACTTCATCCTTCCCATTTCCTCGATGAAAAATCATTTTTAACAGACATATATTAGATGAACCAACAAGGAAATATTAAAATTCTATATCATTTCAACTTAACCATAGAGTTGAATATCTCTATAGTAATCAGTTAAGAGTATCCTTACCTATAAATTTATATAAACCTTTTCTATATTACTAATTATTAGGACAAGGACTTAAAAATTACATAATCTAGTGTCTCTAAACTAGAATTGACTTTCATTAATTTAAAAATATCTTTTAGGTTTAATTTTTAGATAATTTTCTCATAACTCTTACATAAAAAACCCATACACACTAATATAAAATATGCTTTTAAAAGTGATGAACTTTAACAATGTTAAAACAAGTTCTGATAAAGGGTACCTTTTATCAGTTCTTTTTTTAGTACTAATAAATGGTACCATTTATCAATTCTTTTTTTATTGTTGATAAAGAGTATCCTTAATCAAGACATTTCTTTAGGGATGATAAAAGGTCCTCTTTATCAGTGATTTATTTTTAGAGCTAATAAAGGTCCCAAATAAAATGAAATAAATAAATACGTAAATAATAAAAATGATTTTACTAAAAAAAATTAAATTTTTTATCTATTAAATTACTATTGATAAAAATGAATAAATTGATTATATTATATATAAATTATAAATTCTAATAAATAGTATACATTAAATATATTAATATATATAAAAATAAAATTAAACAAATAAAAATTAAAAATAAGTGAATTAAGAAAAATAATAAACATTTTATTGATTAAATAATTATTGATAATATTAATAAATGTTATAGATTATACATATAGATTTATATGAATGTATATAAATATGATTTATTTAAAACACAATTGTTATGCTTTACATTAAATAGTCATATATTGAGTACTGAATGGTTTATAAGTAAAAATTAATATTAATTAAAAATAAAGACTAATTGCATAAAGTAATGGACATAATTCAATGTCATTTTTTTCAATTTAACATATATCAGTTGTGTGTTATGTTGACTTAACAAAAATATTCTTAATTAATGTATTTTTATATACAACGTACATACAAATATGTTTACATATTTAATTAAATCATATATAGAAACACATACACTTAATAATTATATAATTCATTTAAATTTTAGTATTTATTTTATAATTTAATTATACAAGGATACATATATTATATTATGTCTTTAATGGGAAAATTTTATTTACTTATTTTTAATTTTATTACAGTTATTATTAATTCATTTATAAGATTTGTTTTAGTTTTTTTGGAATTTAAACAATTTATATTATTTATTTATATATATATATTTAATTTTTTTAATATTTTCAATATGTATTCATATATATATCAATATATATCTATATATTTTTAATAATTTATATTTAATTAATAAAACTTATCCATTTTTTCAATATTTTTAAAGTGTACTCATTTTTTATTATTCAGTTTTGCTCACGTTTTACAAGAATGCACTTATAATTATATATCTATTAATAATGTTAAAAGTATATTTTTAATTAAATACTTATAAATAAATATATTTATAAATTTTTATTTACTATATTAATATATTAATATATTTATAATTATAAATAAATAAATATTATTTTTAAAAATAGTAATTATATAATTATAAATAATTATAAAATTATAATAAATATATTTAAATAATGAATATTTTTAGTATATTTATATTTATATATATGTATTATATATATATATTTATATAAATATATATAATTATATAAATATAAAATTATAAAATTTTTATTTTTTAAAAGTATTTATATAATTATAAATAAATAATTATATATTTAAAAATAATTATAAAATTATAATAAATATATTTAAATAATGAATATATTTACTATATATATATATTATATTTATATAATTATATAAATATATTTACAATTTTTTATTTATCATTGTAATTATAAATCTTTTATTAACAGTTAAGTAGTAAGAATTGATAAAAGAAATCTTTATCAATGTTAAAAAAACGCTGATAAAGATGGATTTTATCAGTTCTTATTACTTAAATAGTGATAAAAAAATCTTTATCAGTGAATTTTTTTTGAAGAGTTGATAAAAGGGACCTTGTCTATTTAAAGAAACCAACCTAGTCATGAACTGATACTGATATCTGAAGCTTTCTACAAAATCCACCATCTGCTGGAAATTCTCGTCATCAAATCCAAGCTCGAATCAAGGCTCGAACAATTACAAGGCTCAAATTCAAGGATAAAATGATTAATGAGTCTAACAAATCCAATGCTCAAACTAATTCCGAGTCTGGTTGTATATCTTCTTTCTCTCAGACTATTCAAAGCTTCAATGTAAGGTATGTTATTTTCTCCTCCACGTAACTCGTTAATTGCTAGTTTGATGATATATTTTTTTTTGTTTTTATAATCATTATTTCTTTTTTTCATTTCCCAACTACTTATTCTCAAACTATAGTTAGATAAATTCTTCCCCTTCCAAATTTATCTTGAATATGATAGATATTGGTGACAATATAGGGAATGACTTAGGGACCACTGGGCATGTACAATGGGGTTCTCTTAATTCATTCGGCTAGCTGGATGTGGAAGCTATGGGTTATTCTACTCAATTGAGGACTGTCTCTTACCATTGGACTTATGAAATACTATACATTGTTTTCATCATTTCCTTCATCACTCATCTAACAAAAAATATATATGTTTTACTTTAATCTATTAAAAAATAGACCATTCTTTAACATTTCCATTCATATCCAACATATTTCAAATACAATCAATTTATCATAATAGATCATCCATTTCCAAAATAATAAGTACCCTTTGAACTTTTCAAAACCCATTGATTAATAATTTTACCAATCTTGTGAGACTAATATCCTATACCTAATATGAAATGATGTTTCTTTGGTAAATCCTATAGTGTGACATTAATAATAAATTCTTCTTACATTCCATTATTTTTTATAAAATAAATTTGAAATTATATATTCACATTCATCTATGATTTTAGAAAATCACAAAGAACCTTCATATAACTATTTAATTTATCACATGTTGAATAAGGTTCATTCAATGGTTTAAATTGATCATCCAATTTTACTAGTGAAGATTCGTCTCACTTTTAAATTATATTTTTTAAGAGTGACTCATCTCTCATTTAACTTAAACCTCTGCATCTTTCATAATTACTATTATTAATCTAATTATTACTATAATTTTATACCAGAAAAGCTAGGAACCGTTGGAATCCGATCTTAATAAAATTAAATAAAAAAGGAAACGAGTCAAGCATTCAAGGGGATATTACGTAAACAAGTGTGCATCACACCACACCTATCTGCCTCCACCAGTGGGGCACAGTAGTCCGGGGCCATGAAAGACCACATCTCTCCAGGATCAGTGAGCGCCCGCTTTTCCAGTGCATCTGCCACCTGATTAGCCTCCCGATAGACATGTGAAATGTCCACTTGTATCTGAGAAATATCACTAAGGCAAACAACCCACTGAGGCAACATACAAAAAGGGACCTGGCGTGTCTTGGTGCTCAATGCATGAACCACGGTCTGAGAGTAAGACTCAATCCATATATAATTCCAATTAAATCAGATAGCGTAACTGATGGCATAGATCATTGCCCAAAGCTCGACTTCAAAGGCAGTGTCAACTCCAATGGCATGGGGGAAGCATCCTTTTACAAACCCACGAAAGGTACAAAACACTCCCCCACAACCTGACGGGCCTAGTGCACCCAATGCGGCCCCATCAACATTTAACTTGAGGCAAGGCCCAATGGGTGGGATCTATCAGATATACTTTAGCATCCGAGGCTTGTGTGACCGACCCGAAACACCAAGCGTTCTCAGAATTTGAAGATCAGAAACTGTGATAGACATGGCGCCATCCTGCACAAGGGAAGCAACATAAACCTCTTTATGAACCGCTACCATTCCTTACTAAACCGTGGAGTGCACACCAGTGAACTCCGCAACATTACAGACATCCCAAATGGATGCAATAGCAGCAGTAATAGCAGCCAAAAAACAGGTTAGAAATCTGCTCACTGTAATGGCCATGAGACAAACCGGACAACAATTGCAGAAACGACCTACATGTATCAAATACATCCCCAAAAGAGAACCAGTATATGCCCACAACTGTTTGGCATGACAACAGCCCATAAAAATGTGCTGAACAGAATCCTCATCAACTTTACATATGGAGCACCTAGAAGCCATCTAAATATTGTCCCTCTTAAGAACATGAGTTGTGGGAAGTCGATTTTTCCAGATTCTCCAGATTAAAGAAAATATGGAAGGCCTAATAAACTGAGCTATGAATTTAATAAGCAAGAAGGTGGAGGAGATTGATCCCCACATAGGTTCCTATAGTAGTCCCTGCAATTGAATTCCCCAGTTCTACTATGGGTCCAGATCAAAGTGTCATGCTCCATAAAGACATAATTATTGATTTCAGTCTCCACCTATATAGGAACACTAAAAATAGTAGATTTCATTTGTGAGAGTAAACTCAAAATAGACCAAGGGGATGCTTTCGGTGGAAAATTTGGATCACAAAGGGGCTGTGTGAGCCACTTTTTGTTCCAACAATTCAGTATGGAATCCCTACAAACCAGTCATCGTGTATCCTGCATAATTCTAACATATGACTATTTGATAGAGGCCCAAACCTATGAAGCAAGATAATATTTGTATCCATTTAAAATCCTCCTTGTGATTCTGTTTGAAAGAAATTCATCCTAAGCTTCATGAGAAAGTAGGTCCCACTTAAATTTACCAATCAATCCATCAATAAAGGTACGAAGATCCTTGATTCCTAGTCCCCCCAGCTCCACAGGCTTGATGCACTCCTTCCATGAAACTGTAATCAGCTTCCTCTCATGTGGTGACCCCATCCATATGAAATTCCATACCATGATCTGAAGTTCCTTGAGAAGTCCTCTCGGCCATCGATAGATAGAGAAGGAATAGAGAAACTTCAATGTGATCACTGAGTTCACAAGACAGACCCTCTCATCCAGGGATATAGCTTTCCCTTTCTAGCTGGCCATATGATGTACAATTATAGCATAAATACCTTCCACGTACTGTATTTTCACTTTAACCTAAAATAGTGGGACCCCAAGGTATTGGAAAGGTATTGATCCCCTACTCACCCCAAGAATCCTGACAATTCGGTTCCTTTTCCCAACATAAATTCCATTCCCAAAAATAATGGAATATTTGTCCCAACTAATGGCTTGCCCTGAGACCTCCTCATAACGACTGAAAAGGGCTTAAATAGAGGAAATAGTTTTCTTGAAGATTGACCAAGGAGCAAGATGCCATCAGCATACAATAAGTGAGAAGGGGCATACCCACTCACACCAGCCCTATTATGCTTATAGAGTCCCATTTGGGCAAGGTCATTAATACACCTAATCAGTTATCCCCTACAATGGCAAAAAGTAGACCAGAAAGTGGATCACCTTGCCGCACCCCCTTGGTGAAAGGTAAAAGCCCCTCATAACACCATTGACAAGAATTGATAACCTCTAAGAATCAAGTATGATACGGATCAGATTCACGAAACCATTCTAGAAGCCATACCTTCTATGGACATCAAGACGGAAGCTCCATTTAAGAGTGTCAAAAGCCTTGGAGATATCAATTTTGAGGAAAAAATCCTCATCCTTTGTCTTCTTTCTCATAAGATTGACACTCTTATAGGACATAAAGAGGCACTTTTGGATGCTCCTCCCTGGGACAAATCTATATTGATTAGAAGTAATTATGCCATTGACCAACCCACTCATCCTGTTCACTAAAACCTAGCTGATAAGTTTGGGTATTATGTTCCCAAGTGAAACCGGCCTAAAATCCTTGATGTCAAGAGCATTTTCTTTCTTGGGGATGAGAGCAATGAAACAGGAATTCATTCCATGGGGAATATATGAGTTCAAAAAGAAATCCTTAATTCTCTGCACAATATCATTCTACAAAATATCCCAGTAGAACATGAAAAATTTATTAGTGAATCCATCAGGACCTGGGGAACTCTTAAGATTGAGAGATAGGAGAGAAGATCTAATATCCTCCTTGTATGGGGGATCAATTAGAAACTGATTCGAGTGATCATCAATACAAGGGTTGATGTTATCGACCATGTTGTGAATGTTGGACTGCCCATTATCAGAATATATTCCCTTGAAGTGTTCAACAACAGCTAGGAAAATCTCATTTTTTTCATTTTAGAGGTGCCCATCAATGTTGATGACCCTATTCCCTACACGCGCCCTCTTTTCCCTGTTTAACCTACTGAAGAGCTTGGAGTTCCTGTCCCCATACTTTAAGTAGTTCACATTCAGTTTATTTCTAACCAATATTTACTTTACCGTTAAAATATCATCCAGCCTATTATGGGATGTTACTTCCTATCTAGATAAGGTAGGGTGCTGCTCTTGACAAATCTGAATCCTTGCCAGCTCCTCCTATGACTTCCTGATATCCTCATCAATCTTTGAAAAATATTTTTTACTCCATTCCCTCAGTAGCCCCTTAAGGTGTTTGAGTTTCATAGCAAGTCTATGGAGAGGACTTCCATTGAC
Organism: Viscum album; assembly: GCA_963277665.1. Taxonomy (NCBI): domain Eukaryota; kingdom Viridiplantae; phylum Streptophyta; class Magnoliopsida; order Santalales; family Viscaceae; genus Viscum; species Viscum album. The sequence goes on from OY728136.1 coordinate 1,481,882,714, forward strand.
TTCAGAATTTCATGGTTCCAATACAATCTCCCTGCATCCTGGAGTCACAATCCATCCATTGTTGAATCGAAAGGGAATAGGGGATGACCTTGTGTGATGGGTATTGATATCAATAACCATTGGATTGTGGTCATAATGATGCTTAGGAAGCATGAATCCAGAAACTCCATGATTTGTAGCATGATCATCAATACAGACGAATCACCTATCAAGCTTACTATCCTACTTCACCTCCAACATGTATCTGGACCATGTGAAATATGAACCAGCAATGGTAACTTGTTCGAGGTTTCAATAGTCAATGCAGTCAGAAAATTCAGCAGTAGCAACCCAATTGAAGTTTGTTACAGTTTTCTCCTCAGGATTTAGCACTATTTTTAATTCACCAATAACTATCCATTTTTGCTCCATCCTCCTAGAGGTGGCTTTGAGTTCCTCCCATAGCTCCCTCCTCCTGATATAAGAGTTTGAGGCATAAGAAAAAGATACTGATAAGTCCTACCCATGAAAGGTACAATCAACCATGATACTTTGAGGCCCACTAGAAGAAGAAGTGATCTTAATATCATCATGCCTTAGCACCCATAAGTGGTCAATGTGAGATGCATGCTGATTATTAGAGACATATATGTATCCTAGAGAACCTCATTTGAATCCTTTCCAGCTTTCAAAGAGGACTTTTGGCTCATCAATGCTAACAAACATCGGTTTACAGGTCATAAGATAATGTTGAAGGGCCCTGACCGTGCGGGAATTTCCCAGCCCTTGACAATTCCATTAAAAGATCTTCATTTTTTACTAGCCATGCCTCTGGTCAGAGGCCCCCCTTTTCTTTCCAGCAATACCCGTTTTTTCCCTTTCTTCACCTGAACACCCTGTCCTTTCTTCTGTCCAGAGGCAATAATACTATAAGTTTTCTTAGTCACCTGGCGTGCCCCACTTTCTCCTTTCTCTTGATCGGTGTATTGACTCAGTGAATCTGTAGTAGCAGTCTGCTCCAATATATCACTGGAGATAATAACATCCCCATCTAGGCCAACTGCAACATGTTCTGCACCTTGGATCCCCTTCACCATCTTGTCCTTGCTGCCATCATTCACCAGCCCAATCACTTCATCAGTTCCAAAACCACTGGATGAACCAATATTCTATCCTGGGAAGGCTGTGTCTTCAGTATTCCTAGTACCATTATCATCAACTGGGTGCCCATCCGACCCACCACTGGAGGAAGTAATGTCACCCCTTGTAATGGGCATATCAGATTTATTAAGATGAACCTCTTCCACCTCATCATCCCAGAGCCTTCCACTCAGGGGAATGAAGGTATTTTCATATTTGAGATGGGGGTCACTGCCAACCGTAAGTCTCCTTTAGGCAGCCTTGGAGGGGGAAATTTGGGTGAAGCTCCATCATGGGTCAAAAGCTGGGTGTCGATCCAAACCTCTGCCAATTTCTTCAGATTCTGCTAGAATTGGTGATCCACGCTATGTTTCATCATTCTAATCCCCCGGCATGTCAGGTGCACCCATGTCTGCAATGGAACACTTAGGTAGGACAACCGTCTTGACCACCACAGGACCACTACAGGGATGATGTGCTTCCTAATTCTCCTCATCCCTGCCCCCCTCTTAAAATGCAGACCCAATTTGGGCCTCATTGCTAGGCAGATCAATCTCTCTGGCAGCAGATGAAGATCCCCCCATATTCAGAGCTTCATACTGCCTAGGACCAATTCCTTGGCCATCTCCTTTGTTCTCAAGGGGCTCCATAGGACTTTTCTCCTTCCCCTTCTTCTACACATACTCTCATTATGGATCTTCAGCTTACACACATTGCATTCCTTGTCCCATTTACACTCAGTCGTCGTATGCCTGAAGAATAAGAACCTCAAATAGAACTTTGGTTTCCACTCATAAAAAATATCAAGCTTCATGCTTTCATCCCTTGTTGTAAGAACCTCCTCCTCAACCACCGTACTCGACATGTCAACTTCGAACAAGATTCTCGCATAATGTACAAGCCTTAGATTGTTAGTCTGTAGGTCCATGAGAATGGGGTTTCTTACAGAGAAAGAAATGTCTCATATGATCCTTGGGTGCCAATAAATCCAATTTAGCTTGTAAAATTGGATCCATAATTGAGTGTGAGTGTTTCGGACATTCATGGGATCAAAATTCTGATCCCATTCCTGCACATTCAGAAAACCAGGATTCAAGGAGACAGTTCCCCTGCTCCATGCTTTTCGCTTACCCTCATATGTGGGGAAGACCACATGATAATATCCCCTTCCCATCGCAATCATTCTCCAATCATCAAAACCCCAAACCTCTACAACCCTCTTAGTCTGGTCCTCCAATTTCCATAGATGCTCACCCTTCAGAATAATGGCTCTCGCAATAATAGAATACCGACAGAGATTTACCCATTCCTCAACCTCTTTCTAATTGTCCAATACATGGGAAATCCCCCCCTTCCTTATCAATCTACCAGTTGGGGGTGCTTTGAAGTCCGACAAGGATCGTCCCATCGCATTGCTCACCACTTACGAAAAATTTCTCCTAAGCCCTGCAGGTTCCTTCGAAGAGGCCACCTTGATAGCCTCACCCTTCTTTGCAATCGAGAACATCTCCTTGTGACTGGTCAGCTCCACACAGGGTATCTCATCACTATCACGATCTACATGCGTCCCCTGATAGGGATTCAAGGAACCATCTTCTTTATCAGGCTTAGAGTTTTCACCCGGTTCCCCTTGAGCCATCTTCCTTACTATAATTTTATACTATGTACTGAATATCACCATGAAATCCATAATGGACATGAAAATGAATTTTTTTTATAATACTTTTTTCTGGTTGAAAATAATCCCTATTTTCACATCATATAGACATAATTCTTGAATCAATTTATCAAATAATATTTTGAGATTCTTAAAAGCTTAATTATTATTAGGTATATTCATTTCTTAATTTTTTTTCATTCCGTAATGTTTTTTATTTGAAATTGAAATAATAATTTTGAGATGCTTTCAAATATTTGATATACCATTGATACATGATGGATCATTTTAATTGAGGTAGGAATATATATAGTTTTAGGATTCAAAGTATTAAAATTGAGATTTACTCTATAAAAATAGAATTCAAAGAGGTCCTAAGGATTCATATATCATAACATGTCCCTACCGATACCCCTTGAATCACAAACAAGAACAAATATTCCCAAAAAACCTCGATTTCAATTTTCTGTGAGTTAATAACTAGCACCAATTGTGTAATTCTCACAAATTGGATGCATAAATTGATTTAGAGAACATAATGGTGTACAACTATCATCTTCATCAGATTTATGTTCATGGAATCTATTATTGTAATTTGTTTCTTGAGACCCACCCACTATCTCTTTTATGTTTTTTATACTACTATGAGTAATAATCATCACATGGTTGACTATATCATATTGTGTTTCAAGCAACATAGGTTCATGTCTACAAGAGATGGAAGATGAGTGTCAAACAAAAAATCGCAATGATAACTGTTTGGGAGATGAGATGATGAGGATGATACCTATCTATAACTTTAACCTTTGAATTAATTAAGGGGATAACACCTAAAATAGTGAATTAATTATATCATTAAATTTAATTATCCATTTTCTTTAAAGCGTACTAATTTTTTTTAATAATTAAATGTTGGGTTTCCCTTATGAGAATTATTTATAATGTTCATCTTTGATAATGAATATCTTTTGTGTGTTTATTTATTATTAGAAATGAATATTTTATGAACTCAATATGGTGGATATGAATAAAAAATGGATGCACTCTTATCATTTTACAAATGAAAATGAATATGGAGTTAAAGGATTCTTCAAGTTTTCAATACAGCATGAATACAACACTTGTTAAATCCTTTTCCAGGGTTTATGTAGTTTTTATTCAAGAAAAATTAGTTCAAAAGAGTTTTAATAATTTAATAGATTAGAGCTATAAATTTTGGACTAAACATGGGAAAAAACTGAACATACACACAAATTGGGATGCTAATTCTATTTATGGATAATTTTATATGAATACTAGTGTAAATGATGATAGGGATTTCATGGAAGAAATGAAAATGGAAATTGAAGATGACCTTATTGACTTTCTATATTTGTATGAGAAGTCAAATAATTATGCTAAAATTCCATTGAATAACATTTTTACTGAATACAAACAAATTTCATCACTATTGAGGTTATATAATTTGAATGATAGAAGTAGATGGAGTAACACTAGCTTTATAGAACAACTTGGTCTCCTGAATGATATGATACCAGAAGAAAGTGAACTATCATGTCAAATATATCACACTCAAATAATTATTTAATAAATGGGAATGATATCTAAAAAAATAAATGCTTTTCCAAATGATTTAATATTGTTTTCCAAGGACCAGGAATCACTCATAAAATGCTTTATGTTTCACATAAGTCTATATAAAAAAATTAATCAAGTCCTTGGAAATATGTATTGTAATTTCCTATCTTTTCGTGGTTTAAAAGACTATATGGATGCCATGAATGTACTAGACAATTTTCAAGTCATGAAGATAAAATAATTGAAGATGGGAACCTACATCATCCATTAGATTCTCCTCATTGAAATAAAATTGATTACAAGTATCCTAAATTTGGAAATGAGCATAGAAAATTTAATCTAAAATTATCTATAGATGGAATAAATCCTTTTTGTTTATAGAGTACTAATCATAGTACATTTCCCTCCATGTTGGTAAATCATAACTTTCCTCTATGGTTATGCATGGAGTAGGAATACATTATGTTGTCTATGCTTATATCTATACCAAAGAAACCCAATAATGATATTGATGTCTATTTTAATTCTATGATCAATGATTGGAAATTGATTTTGGATACATGTGTTATAATGTATAAAGCTCATAGAAGTGAAGAATTCACACTGAGTTCCATGTTATACAAGATGATAAATTACTACCCCTCTTATGGAAGTTTATCAGGTGATAACATGAAAGGAATGTTTGGGTGTCCCATTTGTGAAGAATGCATACACTCAGTTTGGTTGAAACATTCCCCAAAGATAGTGTTTTTATAAAATTAGATATTCTTACCTCGATGAAATAAATACTAATCCTTGATGATAGCATTATTTTAGAATATTGAACAATGTACCACTCTATCTCCACTAACTGGTGACAAACTATTAGATAAAGTAAATGTTATTGACACTATATCCAGAAATTTGTTTTAAAAAAATCTTATAAAATCAGGTTGGAATAAGAGATAAATTTTCTTTGAATTACCATATTGGAATTTCTTATATGTTAGAAATTTATTTAATGTCATGCATATAGAAAATTTTATTTATAGTGTTCTTGGAATGTTACTAAATGTTCATGAAAAAAAATATGGAATCAAGTGTAGGTTTGATATGATTGACATGGGGATAAGAAAATAGCTGGCACTGGTGATGGGTAAAGGGAAGAATTTTCTTTCTCCAGTAGCTTACAATCTATCTAGTCGGGAAAATTTTCAATTTTCCTTTCTTTTAATAGTGTAAAATTTCTAGAGATGTATTCATCAAATATAAATAATGTCGTGTTAATAAAAATTTGATGTTCCAGTGACTAAAATCACATGACTATCATGTTTTGATGAAACAATTGGTTCCTATTTCTTGGAATTTCATTCTTCCTTAATATTTATGGTATACATTAATGAGACTCTACCTTTTTTCAAAGCTATATACAGTAAATTTATAGACCCGGAAAAGTTTCCTATCATGAATAAGGAGGTTGTAGTACTATTATGTAAATTAGAGATGTTCTTCCTGCCATAATTATTTGATATAATGATACAGATAATGGTTTACTGAGTTAGAGAGGTTCAAATATGTGGTCTTGTCCATTATAGATGAATGTACCCCATTTAATGGTATAAGAATATTTTTAAAGGTAATGTCATGAATCAAATTCAGCCCTAAGGTTGTATTGTTGAAAGATATATTATTGATGTAGATGTTGAATTCTATACCAATTAACTATCTAATGTTGACAACATCGGTCTCCCAAAGTTTCATCATTGAAGAGTCCATATGGGAAAAAGAATTTACTGAAGGTATCTTGTTTCGATGACCTTAATAGCATAGGAGAAATAAATCCTTTACATTTTACAAAATAGTGATTATGTTGACCCATACGTTTAAACCCACAAAGAAATTATTATAGATTTTAATCCATCAAGGTACGAAGGAAGGATTTCAAATACACATAATCATTATTTTATAGGTTGGTTATAAGATCAAATTTATAAGGATTTATCTAAAAATACAAATTCAATTGGATAATGACTTTGACGGAAAGAATGGGGACCGAATGAAAATGTTATATATCAAACTAGTTTTGTAATCAGTGTTTATACACTCTATATAAAAGAACACGATGACTATAGAAAGTTGAAAAAATGGTGTTACACTGCTAAGAAGTGAATCACATATTTGGTTCAATGGATAGAAATCAAATTTATGAAAATATGTCATATTTTCGGATTATCGAACTGATATATGTGTTCTATAATAGAAAATTTCAAGTGTTGATTTTCTATTGTAAATTGGCTGACAATAAGTGTGGAATGAACTATGATGAAATGAGAATCATAAAGGGTAATTTCTACATTTAAGGGGAAAATTAAAATCCATTCATAATGAAATCACAAGTGCTTTAAGTATTTTATGTATCAGATCTAGACCATAAAAATTGATCGATTTCCCTTATAGAAACTAAAAAAAATGTTGTATTAGATGAAAATTCAATGGTGGATGACCCTTTCATTCAGTGATCATATTAAAATCATTCTAGACCTAAGTTATATAATGTCTTATACCTTAGAGGGGACCAAAATGTGGGATTTGGATTCTCTATAGATGATCCAAAATCCATAAAACCTTTAAATATAATAAAGAGAGTTCAATGAAAATGTAAAAGTTTTTTTAGTATAATATGTTTTCCCTCATAATATTATCTATTCTCTACTATGTTAACATATTATAAATTAAATGTTTGACTACTCATGTAGAACATTTATTTTTCACATGATGATGTTACTAATCCCATGTAAGAATAGACTATAATGAAGGAAACCCTTTGGGAAGATGTAAATTTAATGTTGCAATATATTTTTTCTATTTTACTCAAAAACTATATAATGAAACGTTGATTTAATTTTCATTATTTTTTTTATAATTCATTTATTTTATAAGATTTATATCCATATTTTATGCCTTTCTTCACTAAAAATTCCATTGAATTATTCTCCCTTATAACCTTTTCTCCCCTATAGTGTTGGAATTTATCAATTTCCTTAAAGTTTCCTTTACTTTCCTTGAAGGAAGAGAAATGATGCTGCCTCTACTCTATCACAGAGGTAATCATGTTGTTTTCGCAAAAAAATCACTATCTATAGAATTAATTTATTATTTCATATTTATTTTTAATTTATTTATCTTTTATATTACTCACATAGTAATTGTTTTCGTATACTGGTGGATTCATTTTTTGAGTCGGGGTGGCTTCTTTGATGTTTCTCTTGGTCATGAGAGATTAGACTTTGAGGTTGTAAATAAGATAATGAAAACAAGGAAGTGGGTGAAGAATGTATAAAACTAGTATGAAAAGGTGAACTCATACAACTTATTTAATTAATGGGTTCATAATTTTATCTTATATTTATATGTTAATTTTCTTATAATTTTCATATAATACTTATTTTTTTATAGATATTTTGTGAAGTCATATTTTCATAGTTAATTAATTTTAGAATATTATATCCATATTTAATAACATTCTATAATAAAACTTCCACATATTTCTTCTCCCTCGAAACCTTTTCACCCCTATAGTGTTGTCCTTTACCACTTTCCTTCAAGTTCCTTCCATTTTCTTTATAGGAAGAGAAATGATGTTGTCTCTACTTAATCACATAGGAAATATTGATGTTTTTATAGAAAAATCATTTTCTATATAATTAACGTATTATTTCATATTTATTTTTGATTTACTTCTTTATAATATTTCTCACATAATAACTATTTTCATATACATGGGAATAGTTTTGTTCGAGTTGGGGTGGTTTGTTTGAATCACCTCAATATTGTGATTGATTAGACTTTGAGATAACAAATATAATAATAACAATAAGGAAATGGGTATAGAATTTATAAAACCATCATGAAAATGTGAATTCCTATTAATTATTTAATTAATTTTATCATCATTTTATTTGATATTTGTATACTAACTTCCTTATCATTTTTATCTAATACTTTTTTATTTTTTTCCAGATATATTTTGGGATGTTATACTTTTATTTCAAATATCTACAATAAGCCGAAAAAGAGATAACATGTTCCTTTATTCTAATGTTACCACACTTTCCATTGGGTATCTTTGCTGATCTTCCAACATTGCATATTGAGTGGATGTTCTTAGATGAAAGCCTTTTTTTGATAAGAACCTAGACTCAATATGGTGTGTTGGTAGTTGGACAAATAAAGATAATGGAAATCATGTAAACATTGGAATTTGGGTTTTTTGTGCCTTGGGGACATGTTAGAATCTTCTAAACCTTAATTCGACACATAGTGTGACCGGTATAAATCCAAATTATTCTTTTTATTTAAAATTGGAATTATTTTAAGTAAAAAAGACAACTAATAAACTCAGAATGTAAAAAACACTTTTGGATTGTTTTTATACTTCATTAAAATCATCAATAAGTTATTTTTGATGTGTAAGAATCAGTCTCACCTCCATCCGATACACAATGTTCCCAAAATGACTTAGAGTGTCTGTTATCAATTTAAAGTTAACATTTAAATAGAAAACGTTTCACTCACTAAAAAGAAAAAAAAATGATCAGAATGTCATAATATTTAGTAAAACAATTCATAATCATTTTGTTGGTCAGAGTAGATTACTCAAGAGGGGTGGTGAATTGAGTATCTATAAAAAATTTTTGTTAAAAAGTATTCTTAAAAGGTTTCCCCAAAAGGTTAAATATTTCCCAGTTAATCAAGGTTATATAGTTATAAGATTTTGACTTTTTAAATAACTTATTAAAATATTTATTAGTTATTAGTAATCTTAAGATTAGTTATTAATATTACTTTTGAAGTTATTCTACTAAGACAAGACAATTATAACTTCTTTCCAAGATTATCTATCAAATTGAATATAGTGATTTTTGAATTTTATAGTAAAGTAGGAAAAACAGAGAAGACTAAATTAATCAGCAAAACAGATATGAAACAAGTGGTTTAGTATGAAGCCGAGACCTAATCCACTCCACTTGGTTATCACATGCCACCAAGATGTCTATATAAATAAACTTGATCCATACCCTGGATCGAGGTTAACAATAGTACACAGGACTGTCAAGGGCACACGGGGACCTCTTCCATAGTTCTTCATGGGTACAAACAACCAGGCCACACAAGGACCTCTTCCACACTTATCCATTGGTATAAACAAGTTTAAAAAGATGTTTGAGTAAGGCTATCTTGTATCCTTCAGCTTAATGTATGGGATAGAGTGTGTTGTTATACAGATACAAACACTGCTTGAAAGCCAGTAAAATGATACGTAGAAGAGAAGAAATATTGGGATAGGTTTAGAAATGCTCTGAGTGTTAGTCTTTATAGCTATGGACTTCTATGATAATGTAGATGTAGAAATCAAGTCGTCGTATGGAAAACAGTGTGTCTCAAGTCATACAAATCTGGCTTGTGTTCTTCATGATGTTTGACAGTGGAAGATGTTCTCGATTCTGGCATTCCATTAAGCTTCCTGTGTCCTCCAACTGCGTCGAGTTTCATGTGACAATTCATTCTTCAAAATAATTCTCTAAGTGAGTTCTTTTTTTTATGCTTATACCCATTTCCCCCTCTTTCATCAATCATACCACACGCCTCTTTATTTCTGGTCCGCATTACTCTTTTATCTTGGAGTTCTTGTGTTTGAGCCGATAAGTTGCATGTATTCTGCACCTTGTACCTCGTACTATTAGATGACATGTCTACAAAGAAATATTAATTATTTCCGTGCATTTAAAATCTTCAAATATGATCGTTAGAAATTAAATTGAAATATGACAAAACATATTAAGAAACAGTGTCATAGTATGTCATGTAAATGGTGTCTCATTCACGATGTCTGGTTTACGGTGTCAGGTTCACAGTGTCCGGTTCACGATGTTTGGTTCACGGTGTCTCATGGTCATGGTGTATGGATGTCACAATGTCTGATTGTTCACCGTGTCTCATGGTCACGATGTCTGGATGTCATGGTGTCTTCTTGTTCATCGTGTCTGGTTCACAGTGTCTACTTGTTCATGGTGTTTGGTTCACAGTGTCTCATGGTCACGATGTCTGGATGTCATGGTGTCTTGTGACTTACGAAAATATCAGTATTCATATTTAAGAAATGATATTTATGGAATGGATTAAACTGAATAATTTTTCCAACAAGTCATTATAAAGTAGATGAACAGATAGTATATAATAACCAAACTGAGTGTATAGAACTTAAGAGCTTTGGATTTCTTTTACTAAAAAACTGTGCATTTGATGTGAGATAGATTACATAGAGTTAACAAGGTTTATATACTGAATAGGATTTTTGTTCATTAAAACATGATTAATACATGAGAAGTCCAACAATATCCCATTTTTGATGATCAAAAATCATGTATATTTATGTTGTATATTTGTTCTAACAACATAGTTCGAATATGCATATAACATATATAGATTGAGTTTTCTCTTCTCCTATAGATATTACTCCACCTTTGGGGACTATCAAAAAGGAGAAAGGAAAAAGAGACAAGAAAAGTGCATAATGTATTAGATAAAAAGAGGGGAATTACAAAAATTAAAACAAATGTAAAAGTATTCCTATAAAAAAAGAGTAATCACTTTCCTTCTTCACTGGATGGTCTTCTATTTTCCCTTAGCAGCAACAATAGAAGAGGAATCCATAGGAGCAGAGGTTGAGGTAGAAAAAGGGAGTGAGATGGTTGATATAGAAGGTAAAGGAAGACCTTCAAAGAAAGAGGGAGCCAAAGAAGGTGTAGTAGAAGACCGATGGAGTTGTTGATCAAGGATCGCATGCTAGATCTAACTTAGTGACCAAATGACAGACATAGAAGTAGAGGTGAGGGTTGAGGTGAATGTAGGAAAATGATATCTCATAGGTGCATCCATAGGAGAAAAAATGGTTGTACTCTGTACATGAATATAGGGCCTTATAAGCTTGATAAAATCAGCAATGATCTCTCCACTATACTGCATAGCTTTCTCAACGTCATCGTTGTTTTCCATAAACTTATCCAACAGACGAGTGAACTTTGTGAGCTTTTGGACTTGAGTCTTAAAAGCTTGAGTAACAAGAGGAATCCCGATATTTTCTACAATCTATGTGAAATGATTTGTCATGTCCATCTTTGAGAAGATTCGGTTGAAGTATAAATCCAATTTCTTGGAAATTTCTTACTGAGGATCATTAGAAATTTTTGGATGGATTTAGACTAGATCACGAACTATGTCACTGTAATTGGTAACTTTAGATAGAGAATCTTTATTGATACCACTAAGCAAAGTATGAAGTTATTCTTTGACCACTATTCTGAGCAAGTCACTATCTAAGGATGGTTTAAATTATTATCTGAATGCCTTAGAATAAGTGATCATTGAGGTAAGAGATTTCAGTTTATTGAGAAATTTTTAAGGCACCCCGTGTACTCATCAGTGAGCTTGTTAAGACTAACAACAAGCTCTCACATATATTTTACAATCTTTTTGTTTATTTTTGTGACCTTTTAAGCTAAGGAAGCTAAATGAGGTTTAATCTAAGAGGCAATATTCTGTGGGGTTTGAGTAACTACAAGCTCCACAGGATGAGAAGTATGCTCTAATCTCGAATTCGTCACATTCTACATGTCTTTAATCATACCTCTTAAAGTCTTCACTTCATCACTAAGCAGTCTGTTTTCAACTCTGACTTCCTAAATCTCATGAAGCATTTTGGTTTGAATATTCCAAATAACCTTTTCCAACAATAGTTAGGCATCTCTCTCACTTAGATTTGTTACAAGATTTGGTTGGGTATTTAGGAGTTTTTCAACTCCATCCAAAAGGGTATCTCCAATTCTTTAAGATCATCTTTACTCACCAAGTTTGGTTGTTCTACTGAAGGTTCAGAGATAGGGAATGATATGAGCTCAGGTTCTTTTTTAGGGGCAAGATTAGTGATATATTTCAATTGGAACATATTGGAAAGGTCAAGGCCATTTACTGAGAATTCCTGAGAGTCATTGACATCATAAAAACTAGGGAACTTATACCGAGTGTCTACAGGGCCTGGATCAATCAGGTTTGGTACTTCAATAGATTCCAGATTTGGGGGTTACTCCCCCTCAACAGTTGCATCCTTCTCAGGAATAAGAAGATTAAGGTCTTGATCTATTTCCATGAATTCATCTCTTAGTTCCTCACCCATTTCTTATCTAGCCAACTGAAAATCTAGCTCTAGCCCTTCCTCAGCCAAAGGAATGGCTTCAGGAACAGATTGTTCCACTGGGGGTACCTCAAGGCCAGCTTCTTGCATAACAGGTAATTATTCTTCTATAAGATCTTCCATAACATTCTTTTCGGTTTCTTTGGAAACATATTCTGTTTCAACTTCGGTTTGATCTTCCAAATTAACCAAATATTTAGAAGCAGGGACTTGTTTTTCAAATACTATGTGAGGGATAAGAGTATTGTCTTCCTTATTAGAAAAAGTTTCCCTGGGAGGTACAACAGCCTCTTCTTCTAATTCTTAAGAATACTAAACAACTTCATTGGGTTCCAAACTAGGATCATAAATATCTTTTGGTCTTGAGGGATGTTCCACTAGATTAAACATTTCATAAATACTATCATTGTCTTCCACCCATACCTTTTCCCAAGGATTCCAATTGATTTTCATCCTCTTGATAATGACTTTTGAAATGCAGAACTCACAATCCTTGACAACTTCTTCATTAGGTCCAGCTATACCTTTGGCATGAAGCATGGCTGAGATGAGATGAGAATAAAACATGGACGTTTACTTGGATGTGGGTTTGATCAGCTCACACATATGGTGTATGACATACATACAAAGGTTGATCTTATTCCCATTTTTCATAACATGAATCAGAAACACATCATGATATTTTAGTACCTCAAAATCACCTTTTCTGAGGCTAATCAAGTTCTGAACAAACTTAAATAGAATTATATATTCTCCATCCAGTTCAACAATAATGGCTCTCCTATTGGTGCCATTTTTGGCTAATCTTTTCAAAGCGTCTTCCATGAAAAAGAATTCACTAGATGGTGGAGGTCCTCTTTGATAGTCCTCACATATTCCTTAATGAGGTATCTTAAGGCATGGAACCCATAACCTCGAAGAGAATGTGCATTTTTGGTCATTTATCAAGCTTCTCACAACATAACCTTCTCCAAAATCAATGGAGAACTGGACATACTGATAAAATTGAGCCACTAGCTTTGGGTAGATAGGACTATCTTTCTTTGAAAACAATTCTAACCAGCCTTTCTATTTTAAAACTTTCAAAACTAGAGACTTACTCAACAGAATCCACTTAGGGAATATCTCTTTCTCGGTACTACTACTTGGTTCACCAGATTTGGATTTAAAGGACCTTCAGGTGCCTGCTTTGGTGCGATCTTCGTCTTCTTTGAGCTACATTTCTCAGGACTCGACGACAAAGGGCATTACTTTATGGGAATTTACCAAAGGTTCGATAGAGAGAAGGGTTGAAGGTTTGGAGAAGGGTTAAAAATTGAGTGAATAGAAGATCGCTCGAGTGAAGAACAAGTGATACTTACATTATTTTATCATTTAGAAATACTAAACGTCACAAAAAATAAAAGCGGAGGAAAACAAAAAGGAGAAATAAATAATTACCACGATATAATTTTTTATCTGTAAATAAAACCCATAAAGAATCTTTATGGTAAGACCATATCAGGTCTTTACAGTGATACAGTGAATGAACATTATAGTGAGATTGTGATTGAACTTTATGTTGAGACAGAGATTGAACTTTATGGTGAGATAGTGACTGAACCTTACGATGAGACAGTGATTGACAGACAGTAATCATGAAATACTAACTGTGAGACTGTAAACTTGAAATAATAAGGTATAAAATAGTATTACATTTACTTAAGGTTTATCATCCCTAGTTCATGTATGATGCAATCTATTCTTTCAGAATTTAATGGTTTGGTAAATATATCAATAAGCTGATATTTAGTACCAATGAATTCCAAAGTGATATCCCACTTTTGATAACAATCTCTCAAAAAGTAAAGACTTACATCAATATCCTTCTTCCTAGAATGTTAAACATGATTTTTTGAGATGTTAATAGCACTTTTGTTGTAACAATGTATAGGTACATGCCTGAATTGATATCAGTAATCTAGTGATGTGTGTTTCATCCTAAAGATTTGTCCAAATCAACTGCCAACATCTATGTATTCATCTTCTACAGTAAATAATGCAACATAATTTTGTTTCTTACTACACCATGATACTATTGACTTGCCTAAAAAGTGACTTGGTCCAGAGGTTATTTTTATATCTAACTTACAACCACCAAATCCAGCAACAGAATAACTGACTAATTCAAATGATTGTCCTCTAGGATAGAACAATCCAAGATTGGGCATATTCTTGAGGTCTTTTAAAATTATCTTTACAAAATTTAAATGAGATTGCTTAGGATTTTCTTGAAAATGAGAATAGAAACACACACTAAACATAATGTCTGGTCGACTAGCAGTTATGTAGAGTAAACTTCCAATCATTCCTCTATAAGTAGTTTGATCAATAAATTTTCTATCTTCAGAAAGATCCAACTTACAAGTGGTAATCATGGGAGTGTCACTACTTCTAGTGCTATCCAATCCAAAACATTTTAGATGATCTCTAGTATATTTACTTTGATTTAAAATAATACCATCATTATTTTGAAAGATTTGAAATCCAAGAAAGAATTTTAGTTCACCCATTAAACTTGTTTCATTTTCATTTTGTATCATTTTAGAAAAATAAAACCATAAAGAGTTTATTGAAGATCCAAAGACAATGTCATCCACATAGATTTGAACAACTTAAACATCATTAGAAATTCATTTTATAAAAAGGGTTGGGTCAATAATTCCTTTTGTAAAAGCTTTGGAAATAAGAAAAGTACTCAACCTGTCATACCAAGATCTTAGAGCTTGTTTTAAATCATATAAAGATTTTGATAATTTAAAAATATGATTTGGAAAATGGGGGTTTATAAAAACAGGGGGTTGTTTGAAAAAGGCATTCTCAGCTATATACACATTTAAGAATGAACTCTTAACATTCATTTGATATAGTTTGAAATTCAGATGTGCAGCCTAAGCAAGAAAGATTCTGATGGCTTCAAGTCTAGCTACTGGTGCAAAGGTCTCCTCATAGTCAATTCCTTCTTCTTGACTATAGCCTTGTGCAACCAGTCTAGCCTTGTTTCTAACTATGTTACTAGCTTCATATAACTTATTTCTAAACACCCATTTATTGACTATGGTGAATATGTCCTTCAGTCTTTGAAGAAGTTTCCAAACTTTGTTCCTTTCAAACAGATTAAGTTCTTCTTGCATATCCATAACCCAAAATTCGTCATTGATAGCATCATTATTGTTTTTAGGTTCATGTTGTGACAATAATACTTGATGATCATCCTGATTTCTAAGAGAAGCCATAGATTGAGTTTCTTTGTCTAGGTATCCTACAACAGCATCTAAGGGACGGTTCTTAAGAGTTTTAACAGCTCTAGAAAAGGAGGGACTAGTGATTTTAGGTTCATCAATAGCTTCAGGTTCATTGTGACTTGAGTCTAAGGAATTTCTGGAACTGAAAGTTTTCACAGATTCTTACATAGAAAGGTTTTAGGATTTTGGATTAATGTTCAGATTTGATACATCATCCTCCAGGTTCACTAGAATGGTTTTATGTTCATGTGGATCTGTTTCATCAAATTTGACATGGACATATTCTTCCGCACATTTAGTTCTTTTATTGAACACTCTATAGGATTTTCTAGACATAAAATATCCTAAAATGATATCTTCCTCACTCTTGGAAGCTAATTTGTCAAGATTGTCCATAGTATTAAGGATATAGACTTTGAAACCAAAAACTTTGAAGTAGTTAACCTTGGTTTTTTGATTGTTCCATAACTCATAAAGATTCTTCTTAAGAATAGGTCTAATCAACACTCTATTGATTATGTAGCATGCTTTATTGATAGCTTCAACCCAAAAATAAATAGGTAGGTCATATTCACTAGGCATTGTTCTAGCAATCTCTTGCAGGGTTTTATTTATTCTTTATACACCTCCATTTTGTTGAAGTATTCTAGGGGCAGATAAATTGTGACTATAACCATTTTGTGAGCAAAAACATTCAAAATCATTATTTTCTAACTCATGGCCATGATCACTTCTTAGGGATTTAATTATAATTCCACTAATATTTTCCACAGACTTGGCATATTTTTTAAAATAAGAGCAGAATTCACTTTTGTGAGCCAGAAAAAGGGTCCAAGTATATCTAGAAAAGTCATTAATGAGAACATAAACATAATGCTTCCCATTTAAGCTAAAAACTCTAGATAGTACAAACAAATCTAGGTGAACTAGTTCGAGAGGTTGAGAAGTTGACACTTCTTGCTTTGTTTTGAAGGAATGTTTTTGTTGTTTTCCTTTTTGACATGGATTACACACTTTTCCATTTGGAAACTCATGTTTGGGTAAGTCTTTAGCTAAGATTTTTATAGTTAGCTTTCTAAGGGAGTGAATATTACAGTGCCCTAGTCTCCTATTCCAGAGCCAAGACTCTTTTTGAAATACACTTAAGAATGAATCAATTTGAGAAGCTAAGGAATCTAAGTTAACAGAGTAAACATTTTCATTTCTTAATACATGAAACACTAATTATTCTTTATAATTAAAGAAATTACAAGCATCATTTTCCAATCTAACATGAAATCCATCATCACATAATTATGAGATACTAAGAAGATTATATTTTAACCCATCATAAAATAGTGCTTTAGAAATTAAAATAGAGTTTGAGGTACCAATTCGGCCAAGGCCAATAAACTTTACTTTGGCATTGTCACCAAATCTGACATGTCCTCCATCTATTTTTATTAGGTTCTTGAAGCACGAGTAGTCTCCTATCATGTGTCTTGAACATCCACCGTCTAAGTACCATAAAATTTTACTGGAACTCTTTAAGCATCTTTCGTATAAAATGATTAAGAAAAAAGAGATTTTGTTACCCATACTTTTTTGGGTCCAGTAGTATTAGTAATAAGGTCTTTAGGAACCCATACCTACCTCATTGGTTTACTATAAACATTATGTAAGGTATTTGAAAAATAAACTCTATTTGGTCCAGAAAAACATGAAACAATATAAAGTGTATCATGAATTGAATTAGTTGATTTGTGTCCAGAACTAGAAGTAAAACTATATGTCCTAGATTTAGAAACAAAAATTTGTCTACCAAGGTTTGTTTTTCTAGGTTGATAACCAATGCCAGTGTTGTATTTATGGTCAGTTTGTTTACCAAGTATTTGAGTAAGGGTATTTTTCCCATTAGTAAACTTTTCTCGGTCATTCTTCAATTGCTTATTAGAAATTTTAAATTCGTTGTTCTCTTTGAGAAGTTGAGCATTTTACTCTTTTTCAGTTTTGAGTTTAGATTTAATAGTCACAGGAAGAGCATACTATTTTATTCAAAGATTTATATTTGTATTTTAGTTCATTGCATGTTTCTTCAAGCATGTTACAGTATTACAACATTTCTTCATTAGTCATATTTTCGGAGTCACTCTTATCTCATGAATAGTAGGAATTATGTAAAGGAGAGTGCAATGTTACCCGAGATGTGATTGTCATAAAACATATAATGGATTTGTTAGCTTGTTTATCATGTGATGTTTCTAAGTCACTTGAACTGTCCTTAGAAGCACTCCAAGTTGCTTTCATTTCCTTTTTATACATCTTGTCCATGTCCTCATATCTCTTGTTGTACTTGATCTTTGGACAATCAACTTTGATATGTCCGTTTCACTTATATTCATATCAGACAATCTCATAAGTCTTGTCACTTCTCTTCCAATCCTTCTTCCTACTTATTTTTTGGTCATATTTTCCCTTGAAGTTAGGATTTCGGAAAAAGTTATTCTTCTTTTAAAATTTCTTAAATCTTCTGGATAATTGAGCCATCTCCTCATCACTATCAGGTGATGATTATTCACTACTATAAATTTCTCTAGAAGCTTCAAATTTCTCTTTGTCTTTGTGTTTAGAGGTAATTGTTTTGAATGAAACAGATTTCCTTTTTTTCATCATCCTCTTCCTTGTTGACTTTTAGCTCTTCTTCATACATCATCAATTTCCCTATGAGTTATTTTACAGGTATCTTGCTGATGTCATATGATTCTCTAATAGAGATAGGGATTCCTCTCCATCTGTCGGGCATGCATTTGAGAATTCTCATGGTCTGTTCCTTGGAAGTGACTTCTCTTCCAAGAGAAATCATTGTGTTGAAAATCTCATTAAACCTAAGATACATGTCATAGATAGTATAATAAGATTTCATTTTAAATTAATCATATTTAATAGTGTAAGTATTAAATCCCATTTCTTTTAAACTAGATGTTCCTTCTTGTGAGAAAGACAGGGTATCCCAAATTTCATGGGTAGTTTTACAAGGAGAAATTCTATTGAATTCCTCATCTCCAAAGGAGAAATATAAAGCATTCATAGATTTGAAATTGTTATTGTAGGAAGTTTTGATAGATGTATACCATGTGATTATATTAGTATCAGGAATCTTATATTCATCTATAATGGAAGACCAAATTTCAAAACCCATACTCTCTAAATGCATTTTCATTTTAATTTTCTATTGAGCATATTTGGTTCCATTAAAGAATGGTGGTCTGTTGGTTGCATCACCTTCCAATATATTATCCATAATACAGAAATACTTTGAAAGAGCTTGAAATTTATAATTAAGAAAAATTTACAGATCTTTGAAGTACAACTACAATCATAGTTAAAGTAGGTTAAATATAGTCTTAATAAACAACCTCTGTTACCAAATGTTGGTCGGAGTAGATTACTCAAGAGGGCGGGGTGAATTGATTATCTATTAAAATTTCTGGTTAAAAGGTTTTCTTAAAAGGTTTCCCCAAATGGTTAAATACAACCTAGTTAATAAAGGTTATACTGTTAAAATAGTTTGACTGTTTAAATAACTTCTTAGAAGATTGAGCAGTTCTAAGTAATCTTTAGATCAGTTATTAATATTACATTTGAAGTTATTATACTAATAAAAGGAAATTTTAACTTCTTTCCAAGATTAACTATCAAAGTGAATTCAGTGATTTCTGAATCATACAGTAAATAAGTAAAATAGAGAAGACTAAATTAAGAAGCAAAGAGGATATGAAACAACTGGTTCAGTATAAAGCCAAGACCTAATCCAATCCACTTGGTGATCACCTGGAACCAACAATTTAATATAAATAAACTTTATCCACACCCTGGATCGGGGTTAACAATAGTACACAGGACTGTCCAAGTCACAGAGAGACCTCTTCCACAGTTCTTCATGGGCACAAATAACCAGGCCACACAGGGACCTCTTCCACACTTATTCGTGGGTATACACCAGTGTAAAAAGATATTTGAGTAAGGATATCATGTATCCTTTGGTTTAATGTTGTAGACAGAGTGTGTTTTTATACAGATACACACACTGCTCTAAATCTAGTAAAATGATACATAACAGAGAAACAATTTTGATATAGGTTTAGAAATTCATAGAGTGTTAGTCTTTCCTGCTATAGACTTCTGAGATGAAGTAGATGAAAAACATCAAGTCCTCATATGGAAAACAGAGTGTCGCAAGTTAGACAGATCAGGATTGTGTTCTTCATAATGTTTGACCGTGTAAAGATGTTCTCGATTCTGGGTTTCAATTGAGCTTCGTGTGTTCTCCAGCAGTGTTGAGTTGCATGTGACAATTATTTATTCAAAATTATTCTCTGAGTGAGTTCTTCTTTGTTATTATCATTCCCTTTTTTTCTCTCTTTCATCTATCATGACACACTATTCTTTATTAATGGGCCTTATTACTCATTTATCTTAGAGTGCATGTGTTTGAGCTGACAGGTTTCATGTATTCTTCACCTCATACCTTGTACTGTCATATGACATGTCTACAAAGAAATATTAATTATGTCAGTGAATTTAAAATCTTCAAATATGACCATTTGAGATTAAATGGATAGGTGAAAAGACATATTAAGAAACGATGTCATAGTATGTCATGGAAACAGTGTGTCGTTCACGGTGTCTGGTACACGGTGTCTAGTTCATGGTGTCTGGTTCACGGTGTGTAGTTCACGGTGTCTAGTACATGGTGTCTCATGGTCACGATGTCTACATGTCACTATTTCTACTTGGTCATAGTGTCTCATGGTCACAGTGTATGGATGTCGTAGTGTCTGCTTGTTCACTGTGTCTGGTTCATGGTGTATGCTTGTTCACGATGTCTGGTTCACGGTGTGTCATGGTCACAATGTCTGGATGTCACAGTGTCTCATGACTTAGGCAAATATCTATATTCAGATTTAAGTAGTGATATTTATGGAATGGATTAAACGCAATCATTTTTCAGAGAACTCATTATAAAGTAGATCAACAGATAGTATATAATAACCAAACCGAGTTTATAACACTTAAGAGATTTGGATAGCTTTTACTAAAAAATTGTGCATTTGATGTGAGATATATTACATAGAGTTAACAAGGTTTATAGACTTAATAGGATTTTTGATCATTAAAACATGATTAATACATGAGGATTCCAACACATTTTTTACTTGTATGAATCAGTCTCACATCAAAATGACGCATGGTGTGACCTGTATGACTCGAAGTGTGTCTTTTTATTTAAATTTGACATTAATTTCAGTAAAAAAGACAAATGAAATACTTAAAAATTAGAAAACTCATATTTGTTGTTTTTATATTTTAGTAAAACAATCCATAAGTCATTAGTTATGTGTAGGAATCAGCTACACCTCCATATGATACACGATGTTCCCGGTATGACTTAAAGTGTTTTTTATCCATTTAAAATTGACATTTGAGTTCTAAATGTGTTACTCACTGAAAAATGAGAAAACTCACTCCGATTTTCTAGATAATTTTAAAAATTATTCTTAAGTCAGTTTTGATATGTAGAAATTATTCTCACATCAAAACAACACATGATATGACCAGTATGACTCAAAATGTGTGCGTACAATTTAAAATTAAATTTTAATAAAAAAGAGAAGTTATGTAATTAAAACTGAAAAAAATAATTTGGATTGTTTTTTTACTTTAGAAAAATGATCCATAATTAATTTGGAATGTGGGGGAATAAGACTCACCTCAATCTGACACCTGGTGTGTCTGAAATGATTGCAAGTATATATTTTTATTAAAAATTGACTTAATTTTGGTAAAAATGAAAACTGATATAATCAAAAAGGAAAAAAAATTAGATTATTTTGATACTTTTAGAAAATTATCCATAAGTAATTTTTATGTGTAGGAATTTTCCAAACCTATATCTGATTCATGATGTTCCCGGTATGACAAAATGTTTCCCCTGTCATTTTAAAATTGGCATTTTTGTTTAAAAAGTATCCCTCAATGAAATCTAAGAAAACATGATTATATTGTCTTGATAATTTAGTAAAGTGAATCAGAAATCATTTTTTTGTGTATGAATCATTTTCACATCAAACCAGCACATGATGTGACCATTATGACTTATATTTCATGTTTCTAGTTTAAAATTACATTTTAGTAAAAACCACTAGTGACATACTCAAAATATAGAAAACACAATAATAATATTTTGGTAATTTATTTAATTTTTATATAAGTAATTTTGGACATTTAGGGATAATCCTAACCTCAATCCAATGCACGGTGTGACTGGTTTTACTCAAAGTGCGTCTTTTTATTTAAAATTGACATGGTTTTTATTAAAAATGTTAACTTACATACTCAAATTGAGAAAACAAAATCAGAATGTTTTTATAATTTAATAAAATGATACATAATTCATTTTCTACAAGTAGTAATCATCCTCATCTCAATCTGATACACATTGTTCCTTGTATGACTCAAAGTTCCCGTTATCAGTTCAGAATTGATATTTTTGTTCAAAACATTTTACTGACTAAAAACCAAACAAACACGCTCAGAATGTCTTGATAATTCATTATAGTTATTTGTAAGTCAATTTTATATATTTTAATTTTTATCACATCAAACTGATACATGATGAAACTAATATGACTCAAAGAATGAGTTTCTATTTTAAAATGACATTTTAGTAAAAATAAAATGTGACAGACTCAAAACTAAGAAAAAACATTTGGATTTTTTTATTATTTTTAAAAATGGTCTATATATAAATTGGGATATATAATTGTCATCCAAAAATAAATATGAAACATGGTGATACTGATATGACTCCAAATGCCTGGTTTTTATTTAAATTGAAAATAATTTTAGAAAAAAATAAAATTGACATAATCAAAACTGATAAAATAGATTCAAATTATTTTGATAAATTAGGAAAACTATCCATTAGTCATTTTTGAAATTTATGAATGAAGTTTACCTGAATACAATACATGATGTGCCCGGTATGAATCAAAGTGTCTGTTATCATTTTAAAGGTGACTTTTTAGTTCAAAAAGTATCACTCATTGAAAACTAAGAAAACATGCTTAGATTGTAGTAATAATTTAGTAGAACTACTCATAATTCACTATTGATGTGTATGAATTATTCGCATGTCTAACTGATGCACGATGTGACAGGTATCACTTAAAGTGCGTGTTTCTAGTTTAAAAAGACATTTTAGTAAAAAAGACACACGATGTACTCAAAACTAAACAAACACAATCAAATGTTTTTGATACTTTAGAAAAAAATAACCACAAGTAATTTGAGACAAGTCGGAATCCGCTACACCTCAATATAAATAATGGTGTGACCAGTGTGACTCCTAGTTTATATTTTTATTTAAATTTTCATTAATTTTAGTAAAAAGGACAACTGACATACTCAAAACTGAGAAAACACATTCATTTTATTTTGATACATTATGAAAAATATTTATTAATGTGTAGGAATCATTTACACCTCAATATAATACATTATTTTCCTAAAATGACTCAAAGTTTCCATTATTAGTTTAAATTTGACATTTTATTTCAAAAAGTTTCACTCACTAAAAATTAGGCAAACACAATTGAACTATCATGATAATTTAGTATAATTATTAATTAGTTATTTGATACATATAGGAATCTATATCGCATAAAACCGACACATGTTGTGAGTGTTATGACTCAAAGTGCATTTTTGATGTTTAAAATGACATTTGATAAAAAAGAAAAGTGGCGTACTCAAAACCGATAAAACACATTCAAATTGTTTTGATACTTTAAAAAAAGATCCATAATTCATTTGGGATGTGTAAGAATTATCCTAAACTCAATCTTACACATACTATGACTGGTATAACTCTAAGTGCGTCTTTTCAATATATAAGTGTCATTTTAGTTTAAAACACGCATCACATCACTAAAACTGTGAAAACAATCCTAAATTGATTTCTCCTCATTTGATCTAATATTACTTAATTAATTTCATTATCATTTTTATATTATAATTATTTAGATAATTTTCACAAATTTAATTCTTGAAGAAGAACTAGAAATTGTGTGATGTGTAACAATTTACCATAACTCAATTTGATACAGAATGTTCCTTGTATGACTTAAACTTTAGTTTTAAATTAACATTTTCTATTAATTTATTTATTTATATTATTACTAACATAAGAATTTATTTCTTATACAGGTGAGTTATTTTTCTTAAGTAGGGATGGTTTGTTCAACAATATTATGAGTCGGGGCCATGATCAAAATACAAAGGAATATTGGTTTTTTTGAATGTATATAATAATTTGTACTTTTGTAATTGTATAAACCAAAGTTAGAAATGTATATAATATAAATTTCTTTCTTTTATTTGGGTTATAAATTTTATTTCATTTAAATTATGTATTGGTACTTGATTTTACTAATTTTTTTGGTGTTTTTAGTGCAGAAGTGTGCTATTACTGTGCACTACATTGGTGATACAATGTGCTATTACAACACACTGCAATATGCCCCTTTATCCACGCTTCTAAAAGAGTTGATAAGGGTCCCCTTTATTAGTACTTATAATATCATGGATAAAGGATCCCTTTATGAGTGATTTTTTAGCATTGATAAAGTCCTAGGGATTTTAATCTCTCTTTAGTAGGTTGTACTTCAATAGTGCTGATAAAGGCCATTTTTTCTATGTTAATGGCCTTTTTTGTAGTTTTTACATTAAAATGTAGTCACATCAACTTGAAATCCTATTTTTTCAAATATAAAACTTTTAAAATGAATCATGTTTTATTTTTATGAAAAATATTCATGACTATCAATTTGAATTCTTTTTTGTTCTTGCACATCCTTAAACCATGTGAAAATAATTTAAAAAATGGGATGAGAACAAAAGGATCCATGGGGGACATAAAATAAATAAATCCATTAGTTTTGTTAAAAACATGATAATCTATAAAACTGTTAGTTTTATCATAATATTCCTTGATTACATAAAATAAATCGTATCAACATTAAAAACACACTTATTGATCAAGAAAACCATTAAAACCCAAAGAAACTAAATAGAATACTTTTCCAGAAGCTTAGAATATCTTGTTCATAAACTCTATCCACTCTTGTTAGATATTACTATATCCTAATTAAATTCATAGGATAAACCACCCTTGTTAACTCCAACTTTCACTCATTTGAAGACAGAGTACAATACACAGTGCATTGGGGAGCTATATCAGGCTCACCCATCTATATAAACTATATCCACCTCACCCATTAATATAAGATAGATTATGATCACCCATTTTTATAATCTATATCATTATTATGCATCATAATATATAAGTTTAAAGTAACATATTTTGATTAAAACATTTTATTCTTTCATTTTTTCATTAAAAACCCTTAATGAAATATCTTTTTAACCCATATGTAAAACTCTATTAGATATTGAAATTAAATTTCCCTTTGAAAAAAATTTATAAAAATTGAGATACCCAAAAAAAAGTAAATATAAGGTTTTATTTGAATAAAAAATATAATCTTTCAAATGAATAAAAAATAAAATTACTATTATGTAACTGGGAAAAATAATTAATATCATAAATGTTAAAATAGATCATTTCTTTTCCTCTTTATCAAAACGTTCAGTGTAAAATTCGTAATAATATTCCTTTTGAAAAGCATTAGAAGAAAGTAAAAGGTGACATAAAATTTCCTTAAAAATTACTTTATTTCAATATAAATACATCCACAAATAATTTTAAGAATATGGACATGGAAGACAATTATTTAGAAAATAAATCTCTAAAACAGTAAAAATGTGGTGTTTAAAGTTAAGTGTCCCTTACCTTGATCCAACTCATCAAAGTGGTTATATATCTTCCAAAGTAATAAAAAATATTGATTATTTTCTTTATTAAAAGAATTTTTAATGTTTATTATTACCTTTATTTTATTTATTACCATTTTATATTTAATTACCTAATCATTTAAGTTCATGTTGGGGTTTTAAACGATTTTCGACTCAAATATCCAAAATGAGTTCGATAGGTTGAATTTTGCCAGTGAGGTCTTTATTAAATATTTTTTTTAGATTAATTATCATTAAATAATTAAAATTTTTATAAATTAACAATACTTTGAAAATTTACCATGAAAATTTGTTTCCAAAAATGATCTACGTAATAGTTATGGAGACGGTTGGTTATAAGTACGCATGAGTAATATTTCAATTTTCAAATGAACATGATTGAAAGAATAAAAGTGCTAATTTATCTTTACATAATAATTGTTATATCCTAAATATTTTATTGTTTATTTAAATATACCTATATGTTTATGTATCAAAAACTTGATATGGAGATGAAAAACGAATCACATATCTTTGGGGATGTGGTAGTGAACATGTAAAGATGAATGACATTATCATTTTTCAATGAAAGGAAAGATAAGAAAGTATATAATATATTATCTTTATATATAATATATATTTCATTAATATCATATATATACATTAAATCCATCATTACAACCAAATTTAAGAGATGGTGATGGAAAACAAATTACATCAGTTTGCGAGGCGGTAGTCATCCATACACACGAATGATTGTTTAGTTTCATATTTGATGGAAGAAGGTGATGGATATATGATAGGAAATTAAAAAAATAAAATCTAATTATATCAAAGATAATGATATTATTATATCATCATGTTTTTAGAATATTTTAATGATGTATAAGAAAAAATAAAACTAAATCATTTAGTTGAAAACTATACCTCTTATTTAGGGAAAATTATTTTCATTACACCTTAAACTCTCTAATGATGTTATTATGACAAAACAATGAATCTAGGACATGGGGAGTGAAGTTAATGAGGTTTTTTGGTTGGTATTTTCGATCTGAAGTTCTAAAAACATTTGAAGAAGAGAGGACAGGATGTGCTGTTTTATATGTGAGGGGAGGGGCACTCTTGGAATTACTCAAAGTATTAAATTAAAATGAATTAATTTTCATGAAAATATTATAAAAAATTAAATAATTATCATATAATATTAATATGGGTCTAAATAATCTCATATAATAATATTTTCACAAGTTTTTATTATGTTTTTACCCTGATCTCTTTTTTTAACCACTATTACCCCTTTTGACAATTACAACGATATCTACATTTTTTACTCTTCAATGGCCAAGAAAGTTACAATAAATAAAAAAAATTGACCTATAAATGGAATATAGTTGATATGTTCAACCATATACCATTCACTTCTCCAAAAATAGGATTTTTATTAATTATAAATCAATTAATAAAATAGTTTTTATTCTAAAATGTCATAAATTACATTTTTTGAACTATACATTTACTTTGACTTTGAAAATAACATGAAATAAAAGTAATTATAATATAAAAATTTCACACATCAATAATAGTGTGTAATATTGATCTACAAAATTCATGGGATACCAAAACCCATTGAAACAATATTACATTTTTTTAAAATATTTACTTTACTTTTCCACTAATTTCATAGCCACTATGTGAGCATTGCTTGAACATTGAAGGTAATTATTTCGTAAATAAATATTAAAAATAAATTATCAAGAAAAAATATTTTATCTCTAAAATAACTATTTATAACCATATATAAGTCATTTTAATCCCTTTCACAGAATAATATAGATATTAATGGAAATAGAATGACATTTTTGAATATATATTGACTGGAAATATTTTATACATAATTTTTAGATAAAAATGGAATAGAATTTCCATAAATTATAATTTTCAATGATGATGGTTAAAACCCCTTCATATAATATATAAAAGGAAAATATTAGGAATTTTTGTCCTTTTCATATTAATTTTATCATTAATTACCTAATTTACCCTTAACAAGGTGATGTATTTCACATGGGTTGTTACAAATATGGTAAGAGGTAGTATGAGAAAATTTTAAATTTGGATAGATAGCCTTGTTATTTAGTTAAAAAATAATTTTTTCCTTGTTTTTAATTTTAATTTAGTTATTATTTAAAATTACATATATTTTTTCTAACATTTAACTTATAAAAGAATATCTAAAACGAAAGGAGTCATTGTAAAAGGAAAAAAGATTGAGAAACTAGCACCTAAGACCCTTATAAGGTCTATGATGAACTAACAAAATCATCATTGAATTATTTTATGTTTACACCATATTATGATATCCCAATGATTGATGGTATATGTGTGAGAAACTGTATGTTACAAATATTTAAAAAAGATATCAGGAATATTTTTATTGATGATGTTCTCCATATACTTGTGCTTTAGTTGTTTATGTAAATTTCAATATCATTCTTTATTTCGTTAAATAAATATTACTTATGGAGTTTTAATTTCTTGGTTATTTAGTTAGGTATCACTAGACTACTTTCATATGAAACAATATCACTTCCATTTATGGTTTTATTGATATATGATACATTTTAATGGCTATAATGTTTGTTGATGATGATTCTAGTGTTAAATTTACATATGAAAGGTTCGAAAATATAGATGTTAGGTGTTGGTTTTTTCATTCCTTGATAGGTAGGAAGACATATATATGTATGAATAATGAATAATTATAATATTATTAATATTAATATTTTTATATTTTAATGAACATATGATGTTGTGAATATTCATCCCACTTGAATGCATGACATATTAGTTATTCTTATTTCTGGTTGGAGTTTAAAATAATTTTAAAGAGTTTTTGAATTCATAAGTTTTATTCTATTATATCAGTTATATAATATATAATTTATATTATTATATATATTTTGGTAAAAAATATATGAAAATATTGGTTGCGGAAATAGTTTTTCAATGTTCACTGGTCGATAGAGACACCAAATAAAAAGAAATATGTGAAAGTTTAGGTAGAAAAATATTATATTAGTTATTTTTTTTCTGATACATATCGTTTATCTTATTTTAAATTTTTTTTTTTCATAACCACTATTTCATCATAAAAAAATGTTTTTAAAGTGGCTATTATGTTTTATGTTCCCTCTTTATTATTATCACAATTAAAATAATGATAGTTTTTCAAAATATTAGTTCCATTACAATTTCTATGTTTTAAATCTATATATTGTATTGTTGATACCAAAAATTTATTATTTTTAGGGTTTTGATGATGTATCATCATATATATAATATTTTCAAGGTTTTATTAAGTTGTAGATTGATATATTAATGTTCCATAAATGCGTATTTTTGTCTTGCTTAATGATGTTTCACTGAAGTTCACATTGAGTTTCTTTGATACCTGTTTGCTTCTTTTTTCAATATTTATTACCATTTTATAATATATAAATTTAGTTTACTAGTCCTAGGTTATTTTATTTTATTATATTCTAAATAAATTAATTATTTTTTAACATAAATTATTTTGAAACCTAATGTTGAAATAGATTTCCTTTAAAGTTTTCAAAAGAAGAAATCCTGAATTATCATCACATTGATATTTATTTGTGACTTTCAATATCTATTTTCTTAATAACTAATGTTTAAATTAAAGTTAATTTTTTTTTGAAAATCGATATTGAATGTTTAAAAAAGAATTGTTTTCATAATAATTGATGTTTAAAACTCCCAAATAAATATAAATATTAATTTGGTATTCAGTGTTGATTTGTTTTAAAAAAACCTATGATAAATATATTTAAGTTTATTGTTTATAAAAAAATAATGTTGATAGTCCCTATAAATATCTTTTTTTGGGGGTTTCAATGATTATTATTATATAAGCCATCCTAAAAATAATTTTTTATATTGGTTTTAAATAAAAAACATTAAAAGTTTTCTTTTAAGATTTGTTGTATTCTTGTTTCATTTTAATTGATGTTAAAAAAGAAAAATAACCAATGTTGAAAGGTTATTTTTCAGTTATGGTTATTTTGAATTTCTGAGAAGTTTTAATGATGTTTGAAATAAGTTGGTGTTTTAGGAGATAATATAGATACTTTAAGAACAATCATTCCAGGGGCACAAGATTCATTTCATGATTATAGTTATACTAAAAATGAAAAATTCCAATATATATATATATATATTTATTTACTTGTGATACTATTCTGCCTAGGTCTAGTGAGATCACTGAGAGGGGAAGGGGTTATAAAAACGAACCCTTTACTTTTTATGAATTACTCTCTTTTAAGAAACCAATGTGACTTCTTATGATCTCGATCCCCTCATTCTTATTATCTCACCATTTATCGTATACAAAAATATATAGTTAAAGAATGTACTTAAGGATTTACAAATTTTAGCGTCAAAATCCCACTCATTTCCATGTTTCTTTTATATTCTAAGAATTGGTTTCTCAACTAGAAAAAAAGATTACTTGTAAAAGATATCTCTTTAAAATCTTGGCAGGTGATCTTGTGAAATTCTAGGTCTCTAGTGATTACAAAAACTTCCACCTGATGAGTTATTTAAATTGGTTCCTGGTAGGTGAATCTAATTACCAAAAAGTTACTTTCCATATCCTAATTATGTATTTATACGGCCTCCAAAAAATTCTTCAAAGGCCCCTAAAACAACTTCCTTGAATAGATATTCGAATTCCCATCTATCATTGTATTGTGGGAATCATCCTAATTCTTTTTCATGTTCATATGTCATGGTCTTCCTTGGATCAGTAGCCTTGATCTCCTTTTCTCCTAACAATATGATAATGTTATAGATTTCAGGGATATTTTCCTACTTCTCCACTTTATAAAGCTTCAATTTTGTAGTAGTAGTGTTGACTTACTACTTCCCCGATGCACATGAAGTCCTAGATGGACTCAAATTCACCCTCCATACAACAAAAATATCATTGGTAGATTTATTATCAAGATTTTCTCTAATAATAATCATCTACAACTTCTTATTTTCCATACCATTTATTCACCAAACTATCATAAATATCATTCAAATATTATATCCAAAACATATATAGAAACTCTCCTTTAATTATGGAAATAAATTATCATTTGAATTATTATTTAAAATTTCCATTTAAATAGAGTAAAGTCCTCCTTTTAAATATACATAAAACTCAAATTCCTTTATATATATTTATAATATATTAGAATATCATAATATCTATTTTATAAAAATAAATTCCTTTGAATATTTTTAAATATCCATCTACATGTGCATGGATCCATTCTATACACTATCACACCACAACATGTGGTGAAGAGCTAATTTTAATAGACACTCAAACATGAATATACTTTAAATCAAAATTATTTTAATATAATTATGTTATTTAAATACTTGAAGATAACAATACCAAAATCATCAGATTCATTTTCTTATTTAGAATATAAATACTATAAATATCATTATTTAATTTTAGTTCTTATGGAATTCTTTAATTATTCATTTTGATATTTGATATTTCATTCTGATAGGAACCTTATGTTGATTATTTAGCATTCAAAAATTTCATCACATTATTTTATGAATATTATAATTTTTATCACTAGTAGATAAAGGGTTTTTCTGTAATACTTTTATTATTATTTTAACAGGAGTTTTTAACCGATTTTTCCACCAATTTGAAAAGCTGGACTTTCTTCGTTGGTTTTTATAAACCGACATCAAAACATAAAATATTTAAATTTCAACATCAGTTTTTTGGAAAAAAAACATGTCATGTATTATTCCATAAGGTTTTTAATGTAGTATTTAATAAAAAATAAGTTTAAAATTCCTCATAGAAGGTTTTTAACCTAATTTATTCAATAAAAAATTTTAAAATCATACTTTTAATTCCATTTCATGAAAAAATGACATTAAAAGTCCTAATAGAATAATTTTTAACGTTAGTAGTTTTCAATAACTAACATTAATAGTCATTTTTTACATATTTTTTTCAAATGAATTTAATTAAATACATTTAAAAAGTTTTAGTTAATTTCACAAGATTCGATTTGATTATTCATGGAGTTTAAATGGAGTTACGAATCAAAAGTTTTGGCCATCAAAATTTTTAATTCTATAAGTTTTGATAGATACAACTCATTTTAGACAAAAATGCGAAACTCAAACTCAAACTAAAAGAAAAAAATGAAATAAAAAGAATTAAAATTAAAGTTTCAAACTAACTTCAATTATTTTAGTGGGTTCCTTCAAATAAATATGTTTTTAATTGTCATTTCTCTTCTTTTTAGGGAATAACTCATGCGGTAATGAAATGGAGATTGATAAGTAATTTTTCACAACTATTTATAAATCCGAAGTGGATTTTTATCACTATAAATCAATCAAAATAAGAGTTTATAATTATAATAAAAATTATCAAGATATTTAATTATTAATTAAAATAATAATATTTAAATTAAATGATTTGAATAGATACCACATTCATATTGTTGATTGAAGATATATTTAAAATTTCAATCAATTAAATAGGTTGAAAATGTTGAAAGAAAGAATATATTGTAATATATATAGTAAATAAAAATATTTTCAAGGGATTAAAATTAAAATTTAAGTGGTATTTTAAAATTGAAACACCCATTAGGAATAAAATTAAAATACTAATCTTTCATATTCAAAATTTTACATTTTAAGTCATGTAAATATAAAACCGAACATAAAAACATTCATGTTTTGTGATTTTAATGTCATATTTCTATAAAATAGATTTTGATTCATCTACACATCACTCCTAACATTGGTTATTTATAAATCGATGTTAAAATCAAACTTTTAACTTCGTTTCAAGAAAAATAGATGTGAAAATTTCTCATAGAATACTTTTAACGTTGTTTTTTTCAAAAACATATGTAAAAATGAAATTTTGACAATGTTTTTTCAAAAAAAATTTGATATAATTTTTACAATATTTTATTTCATTTCCAAAGATTCTATTTTACCATTATTTGAGCTTAAACGAAGTTATGAATCCAAATTTATGGTTATGAAAAGATGGACATCTAGAAGACTTACCTAATAGAATTTCATATTCTAACACCCATAAAACTTGATCCATAAATCCTTTTTAGTTCCCTGACCAGATATATCAAATATTGAAAAATTAAAAAAAAGATTTTTTAATAATTTTTACATCATTTTTGTGGAAATCGACATAAAAATATACTTTTAACATTGCTTCCAAAAACAAAATGATGTTAGAATTCCACACATAGACTTTTAATGTTAGTTATTTTCAAGAATCGATATTAAAAGTATATTTTGAAGTTAAAATTTTCTAAGATAAGTCTTAGGGAAGTCCAAATTCTAATGGCTATGAATTTTTATTTATAAATCCATTTAATATCCATGAATAGTAAAATTCAAGCTTCGGAAATGAACTAAAACTCATTAATCATTTCTTTCGTGTCAGGTTTTTGAAAAACTGACATCAAAAGTGACATTTAACATCAGTTCCTAAAAAAAACCAATTTCAAAAGTCTTCTATGAGAACTTGTAATGTGAGGTTTCCCTAAAAAGATGTTAAAAGTTGGATTTTAATGTAATTTTTTGGAAATGATTTTAAAAGTGGTTTATTAGTGTTGTTTTCTAAATAACTGACTTTAGAAGTCCTCATGTAATACTTTTAACGTTGGTATTAAAGAACCAACATTAAAATTCCGATGTTAAAGACTATTTTTATACAAGTGCATAAGGTTAACTAAAACTGTTGAAGTGCATTTTATAGAATACCTCATCTTATGTGATATACATCTTTCATAGAAGACATATTATGTGGAAAATTGTCATGAAATCTTTTTGTGGTACAATTTCTTTTTTATTTTACGCATACCATTTTATATTGGAATTAAAAAAGATAGACTTTTCAATTTTTCTACATAGGATTTCATATCAATCTATTACATATCCTCATAATTATTATGCATTAACAATATCTTCTTATGAATAATCCAACTTATTACGTATCATAAGGATCTTCATACCTAAAACAAACTTTATATGTATCCATTGAATATGAAAGTTCTTAGTCAAGATAGTTATATCACTCATGGTGGGAGGGGTGAATTAATGATACATTTTCTTTTATGTTTCCTTATAATTGAAACAACCTCCATGTAACACCCGAGATTTTTATGAGTAATATTTTGTTTTTATATATCATCAAAGGAATCTTTCACTACACACTTTCTTGGCTTACTTTACACGCAATCACGACCTTCCTCGATAGCTTGCATCGTACGCAATACCGAGTTTCACTAAACAATGATATGCTATTAAAATATTATTAAAACTAGCCGTTATGAATAGTAATAACCACTTTTTGAAATTTTATAAATTTTATTTTTCAAAATGGACTTCATTTTTGGATTCAGAATACCGAAATTAGCCTAGGGTGAAATTTTGGTATTTTTCTGAAAACTTTCAATTTTTGATGAATAGTGAAACCACTAAGTGGTAGGTTAAAAACTGAATTTTTGCATAAAACATAATTTTACCGCTTCTGTGAATGGAATTTTGAAAATCCGACAGACACGGTTGATATCAGTAAGTATAATGTGGTTCAATGAGATAAAAATAATTTTTGTGAATAGTAACTTTTTACTTTTTTTTACCGCGGTTAATAGTAAATAGGGTAACTAAGGGTAAAAATGATATTACTATTACCCTAACACATGTCCTAATTCTATTGGATAAGTTTAATTCGACCAAAAACAAACTTAGGAATAAAATATGACCATTTAGGCCCACTTGGGTTAGATTAGGACATTTATTATTAATTTATTTAAAGAAGGGTTAAAATAGTTAAAATCAAAGTTTAATAAGTAAATCATTTTTAATATGGGGTTATACATAAGATAAATTCGACTATAAATATTAATTAGAAAGATAAAAATATTTCCTACATAATGGTATTTTATTTGTAATTTCTAGACATTAAATAATTTAATTTATTTATGACACAATGATGATGCAGTAATTATCTTATTAATGAAATATTGACATAATTGATGTTATAAACACCAAAATAAATGTAAGTTGAGACTTTTTATGAATTCCACTAATTTTATAGGTTACTATGATATATTAGTGTTGATTTAATCAACTTGGTTCGACCATATAATTCTGTTATGACTTTCACAAAAATCATATATCAAATAGTGTCAAAATTGACACAAAATAGTTTTTAAATCAAATATTATATTACTAATTGTTATTTTATTCCTAAAAATCTAAGGTTCGGCCACATTACTTAGATAAGGATATATATATTAATAATAAACAATTTGGGGTTCGTTTGGCATATTATAGTAAGTGTATTAACCATATAGTGAAAAAAAACAAAAAGACACGGTAAAAGTTAAATTATTTAACTTAGAGTTAAATCTAATTGATAAGGTTAAAATAATACCCTAAACTTGTCTAAATATTATTGGTTGATAGGATTTCGACCCATACCCACTTTAGCTTCGAAATAAGACCATTTGGAACCATTATAAACCGATTTTGACTTTAATATAAAATAATATTTTGAGATATTCCTAAGGTGCCCCTCTCCTCCCTTAAAAAAGGGCACCTCCTCCCCCTCCTCCTCACACCAATTTGAGCACTCAATCTCGGCCAACCCCTGCCATTTTCTCCTCTCCACTTCCCTAGAATAATCCTAGAGGTCCTGGTCTTCTTCAAAGACCAATCTTAGTTCCCTAAGTGGAGGATTCAAAGAGGCGTTCCAAAGAAGAGGTAATATCCATTACCGATCTTTTCAATTTCTTTCTTCTTCAACTTATTCTTCTTTAGTTGTTTCATGATAAAGTAATAACATCAGTATTACATACATACTTATATGTTATTATAAAAATGAAACAACCCTAATTCACCTTCTATCCATCCTACGGAAAAATGAAATCACCGCGCGTGCGTACGTACGGAATACCGTCTCTACGTCGTGGTGTAATCTATTTTCCACCATCACCTTACTAGGATGGGTATAATGGTGTAATGAGTAACTATTTATAATTATTATAAAGTAATATTGATACTGAAATAATATATATATACTCCAATACAGTTCCACGATCATAGGAACGATATCATCACTCGTGCATACATACGGAATACCGTCTCCACGATGTGATGCGACTCGTTCTACATGATCATAATTACATAGTAATTATATAAATGAAATGAATGAATAAATATGATATATGTTACAATAATACCATTCTTGATATAAGGTATCTATAACCTTAAAATAAGAATAAGAATTTATTCGGCAAAACACGCATAAGAACAAAAGGCAATAAGGACCCGAGTAACAAGTAACAATGAAATATTACTAACAAGAAGCTAAGAACATGACCTATATGATATCATATCAATATGTATGATTCTAGAATAAGTCAATAACATTATTTAAACCATTATACAGGAGCTTCGGACACGTACAAAGCAAATCGGACCTAAGGTAAGGGAAAATATCACAATCTCATTTTTATCCGAGATTGTTTATACTTTGGTATTTTACTGGGGTGTATTTTATCATCCACATCCATGTTTCCTCAATATGTAATATTATTTCCATCCACCTACAATTTTTTAAATCCAATTTTACTATTCGGTGAGTTTTTAGAAAAAGATTTGAAAGGAATCTTTTGTCGTTTTTCGTACGAGGTACTTTTTTGACTTTTCCGACAAAAGTACGAAGAATGTTTTTTTAACTTATACGGCATGAATGGATTTTTAAAACAATATTTCCAAGAAGCTTCCTTTACAAGTTTTCAAGTTTATTTTTAATCAAATTCTTTTATTTTAAAGTCTTATGACATGTTATGAAAGGAAAAATGTTTTTGAAGAAGAAAGGATATTTTCCTCAAGAATGGAGTTCAAGTATTTTATCAAAATTATTTTCCATCTAAGATAATAAAAGGGTTCTGTTTTTATCCCTATTATTACATGGATTTGATTATGTTGTGATGGAAATATTTTTATGAATTCCTTTATCTTATATGAATTGTTTTATGATGTCATGTTGTTTAAGAATTCCATTTTTATTACATGGGTTACGCTATGATGTATGGTTTATGATTATGTGGCACACATAAGAAAGGATTCATTATAAGATGGGTGGGACCTATATCTCCCTCCAATGCATTGGGTAAAGATTTTATATCTCATGAGATAGACATGGCTGGAATGGTAGGTTATACCGGTTCAGTGAAACAGGACTGGAACGAGGGTGACTCGGTTCAGAAAGGGACTCTCTCCACTAAGATAGTCTTGGAAATGAGTCATGACTAACAAGAAATGATGTTCCATGATTATGTGTGCATGCCACAAAGTATCGAGTTTCATGTTATGATTATGGGGATCTCATTTTCACTTCTATGATTTATTCCATGTTAAGATATTATGATCTCTTTTGCAGGTTATGATTTTCAAAAAGATATGATATGATTTTTATTTCCTTTATTTGCCCTTGCTGAGCATTTGAGCTCACCCTTTTATGTTTTCTTTTCCCCAGGTCAGGAAGATGGATATTAAGTAGAATATGCTAAAAGGGACCCTAGATATGATGAAATAAATGGGAGACACTGTATAAGATTTATGAACCAGTTGTTTATGTTTCCCAGTTTCTAAAGACACTATACCTATACAGTCCTTTGTGGTTTTGTAATATGTTGTAATAAGTGTGCTTCAATTTTGAAGTATTAACAATGTATGTAAAGAATGGGTCGTTATAGTTGGTATCAGAGGAAAGGTATAGTCAACCTTTGGAAACTAGGATGTGAAAGCCTTAGTAAGAACCCTAAGGATAAGTCTAAGCATAGAACACAATCTTAGTGTTTTAGAAATGGCCATGAATAACCTAGGATAAGACCTTAAACATGAAAATTTTATTCTTGAATTATGTGGTTTTCCTATTATAAATAGTGTTGCTCACACTATTCTTCTTGGTTTTAGTCAATGGCTGGAACCCGAAGGAACCGTGTTAATGCGGAATGCGATGGGAAATGCAATGATTGTCCCCCTGAGCAACCAAACGATATGGGAGCTAGAATGCAAAATCTTGTAGCCATGCTCACACAAGTTTCTCAAGCTATGAATCATGCAGGACTTCCAAACGAGCAAAGGAAGGAGCAACATTCTGTTGAATCCTTCATTAGGCAGCGTCCACCTTCTTTCAGCGGGTCTACTGATCCATTAGTTACTGAACAATGGATTAGTACTACTGAAAATATATTTTCAGTTCCTCAATGTTCTGAACATGATAAATTCATCCTAGCAGTGTATCATTTGGAAGGAGATGCTGATCAATGATGGAATCTTATTAAGAATACGAGGCAAAGGGATGAAATTTAGTCTATGGAATGGGACGAGTTCAAGAACTTATTTTTCAATAAGTACTTCCCTCGTATTCTCCGAACAAAGATGGAGAAAGAGTTTCTTGAACTGAAGCAAAGGGATGATGAATCTGTTGGTACCTATGAAGAAAATTTTACAAGACTTGCAAGGTACGCTTCTGGTATTATTATCCAACTTGAGAGTAAGATCGATCGATTCTTTAGTGGCTTAAAACCAAGTCTCCGAAGGGCGTTAGCCATAAGGGACTTCAATAGCTACGAGGAAATCGTTCGATGTGCTCTCAAAGTCGAGATGGAGATTGGAGTAACCCATCAGTCACATGGGTTTGATAAGAAGAGGAAGATTGAATTCAAAGGAAAATCTAAAGAGCACACTGAAAAGAAGATGATCTTTCCCTTATGCTCAAAGTGTGGAAAGAAACATGGAGGGAGTTGTCTTAAAGGGACAAGTAAATGTTTTAAATGTGGAAAGGAAGGTCATCGGGCATTTGAATGCCGCGATAATGGGAAGAAGATGTCTAATGATGCAAAAAAAGGAAGGGATACACAGAATGAACCTACTACACTTCAATGTTTCAAGTGCAAGGAGATGGGGCATTATGCCAATCAATGCCCAAATCCAAGGGTTGATGATGATGGTCTACGTAAACAAAATCTTAAGGCTAAAGACAAAGGAAAGTCACATGCAATTTCTATCAGTGATGTGGAGTACGATAACGAAGTGGTGAAAGGTACACTTACCATCCACTCTAAAGTAGAAAATGTTTTATTTGATTTTGGATCCACCCACTCTTTTATTTCTGAAAAATTTTCTAAGGGTATCACCGTATTACCTCAACAATTAGATGTTGAGTTAGCTGTGACAACACCTAATGGCACAACAGTCGCATCAAAAGTTTATAATTCTTCTCCGATCGAAGATTGTGGGAAAGTGCTTCCTGCAAATCTTGTGATCCTTCCTTTAGTGGAATTTGATGTGATTCTTGGCATGGATTGGCTTTCTCTACATGGAGCTCATATCAATTGCCAAAGAAGTGAAGTCACATTTCATATTCCAGATCAATCTACGATCGTCTATCAATGCAAGGATGAACATAACCTTCCAGTGGAAATTTCTTCCATCTTATGGGTATTGATTCCACTAAATGATGGTTATT
Source organism: Viscum album (assembly GCA_963277665.1). Classification (NCBI taxonomy): domain Eukaryota; kingdom Viridiplantae; phylum Streptophyta; class Magnoliopsida; order Santalales; family Viscaceae; genus Viscum; species Viscum album. The sequence continues at coordinate 1,481,922,109 of OY728136.1, forward strand.
TATCTCAAATGGTTGTTGAGAAACTCACGATTAAGAAGATACACATTGTACGGGAGTTTGATGATGTCTTTCCGAGGGAATTACAGGGTCTTCCACCAAATCGTGAAGTTGAGTTTTCAATAGAACTCGTACCAGGTGCTTTGCCAATTTCAAAGACACCTTATAGAATGGCCCCAATTGAGTTAAAGGAATTGAAGAAGCAACTCCAAGAGAATCTTGATAAGGGATTCATACGCCCTAGTGCGTCACCTTGGGGAGCACCTGTTCTATTTGTTAAGAATAAAGATGGATCAATGAGACTCTGCATTGATTATCGAGAACTTAACAAGATTACTATCAAGAACAAATATCCTCTCCCACGCATTGATGACTTATTTGACCAACTACGCGGAGCTCAATACTTTTCCAAGATTGATCTTCGTTCAGGGTATCATTAATTAAGGGTCAAAAGGGAGGATATACCAAAGACGGCTTTCCGTACAAGGTATGGACACTATGAATTTATAGTGAGGCCATTTGGTCTTACTAATGCCACTGCTATCTTCATGGATCTAATGAATAGAGTCTTTAGAGACTATCTTGATCAATTTGTGGTAGTATTTATAGACGATATTCTTGTCTATTCAAAGAGCAAGGAAGAGCATGAAGATCACTTGAGAATTATATTGAAGACCCTGAGAAAGGAGAAGCTTTATGCCAAATTTACCAAGTGTGAATTTTGGCTTCAAAAAGTTGCATTTTTGGGTCACATAATCTCAAAAGAGGGGATATCTGTGGATCCAACAAAAACAAAGGTTATCGAAAGATGGTCAAGACCAACAACAGTAACTGAGATCCGAAGTTTTCTTGGTTTGGCTGGATATTATCGATGTTTTGTAAAAGATTTTTCATGATTATCTAATCCACCCACCAAGTTGACTCGAAAAGGAGTTAAGTTTGTCTGGACAGAGGAATGTGAAGAGAATTTCAAGGAGTTGAAAAGAAGGTTATCCAGTGCACCTATGCTCACACTGCCTTGTAGTGGAGAAAGGTTTGTGATCTACAGTGATGCATCCAAGAAGGGATTGGGGTGTGTTCTTATGCAAAATGATATGGTGATAGCTTATGCCTCACGACAGTTGAAAATCCATGAGCAAAATTACCCAACACATGATTTGGAGTTAGCTGCGGTAATCTTTGCATTAAAGATTTGGAGGCATTACCTTTATGGTGAAAGGTGTGATATTTATACTGATCATAAAAGTTTAAAGTATATTTTCACACAAAAGGAGTTGAATATGCGTCAAAGAAGATGGTTGGAGATGATTAAGGATTACGACTGTTCAATCCATTACCACCCTGGGAAAGCAAACAAGGTGGTAGATGCATCAAGTCGACAAGACCATGCTAGTTTATCCATGATGAGGATCACAAAAGATCCAATATTTATGGATTTACAAAGGATGGATCTTGGAATTATAATGGAAGAGGAAAAATCTTATCTTTCTCAAATGAATGTTCAACCATCTATACATGTGAAGATTAAAGAGGCACAAAAAGAAGATGTCGAGTTACAAAAGAAGGTGAGAAATGTTCCTGAATTCAACCTTGATTGTGATGGGATAATAAAGTTCAGGAATCGGGTTTGTGTTCCTCCCATCCCCGAATTAAAGAAGGAGCTGCTGGATGAGGCTCATAGTTTATCATTCTCTATTCATCCTGGAAGCACGAAGATGTATAGGGACCTGAAAGAGTACTTCTGGTGGGATGGCATGAAAAGAGATGTTGCTGAATATGTCTCTCGATGCTTGGTTTGTCAACAAGTTAAAGCTGAGAGACAGAAGTCTAAGGGGATGTTACAACCATTACCCATACCCGAATGGAAATGGGAAAACATCACTATGGACTTTGTCACAGGACTTCCTAAAACATCCAAAGGCAATAATGCTATTTGGGTCATAGTTGATCGTCTTACAAAGTCTGCACACTTCATTGCTATTGGAGAGGATTTCTCTCTAGATCACCTTGCCATGATATATGTAAAGGAAGTGGTAAGATTTCATGGAGTACCACTTTCTATTCTATCTGATCGGGATCCGAGATTTACCTCGAAGTTTTGGCGAAGTCTTCAGCATACTCTTGATACAGAGTTGAGTTTCAGCACTGCTTATCATCCCCAGACAGACGGTCAGTCTGAGAGAACAATTCAAACCCTGGAAGTTATGTTGAGAGCTTGCTCTATGGATTTCAAAGGAGGTTGGGATCAACACCTACCTTTGGTGGAATTTTCTTATAATAATAGCTTTCACTCCTGTATTCAGATGGCTCCTTATGAAGCTCTCTATGGAAAGAAATACAGGACTCCAACTTGCTGGGATGAAGTTGGGGAAAGAAAGCTATTTGGACCTGATCTCGTTGATGAAATGGCAGAAAAGGTCAGATCTATTCAACAACACATAAGAGCAGCTCAGAGTCGACAGAAAAGTTATGCCGACAACCGAAGAAAAGACCTAGAGTTTGAAGTGGGTGATAAAGTGTTCTTACGAATATCTCTCTGGAAGAGGGTTATGAGATTTGGAAAGAAGGGGAAGTTGAGCCCTAGATATATCGGTCCTTTCAAAATACTGGATCGTGTTGGGAAGGTAGCTTACCGATTGGCGCTTCCACCGAATCTCTTTCAAGTTCACGATGTGTTCCATGTATCTCTCCTGAGAAAGTACATACCAGATCCTTCACATGTACTCAGCTCAGAAGTCGTACCGCTGGAGCAAGATCTTTCTTATGAAGAACAGCCGATAGAGATTCTGGATCGTAGCGAAAAAGTACTACGAAACAAGACCACTCTCTTGGTGAAAGTTTTAAGGAGGAACCACCAATTAGAAGAAGCTACTTGGGAGCTTGAGGATATGACGAGGGAGAGGTATCCTCATCTGTTTGTTACAAAGTGACGAATTTCGAGGGCGAAATTCTTTTTAAGGGGGGTAGAATGTAACACCTGAGATTTTTATGAGTAATATTTTGTTTTTATATATAATCAAAGGAATCTTTCACTACACACTTTCTTGGCTTACTTTACACGCAATCACGACCTTCCTCGATAGCTTGCGTCGTACGCAATACCGAGTTTCACTAAACAATGATATGCTATTAAAATATTATTAAAACTAGCCGTTATGAATAGTAATAACCACTTTTTGAAATTTTATAAATTTTATTTTTCAAAATGGACTTAATTTTTGGATTCGGAATACCGAAATTAGCCTAGGGTGAAATTTTGGTATTTTTCTGAAAACTTTCAATTTTTGATGAATAGTGAAACCACTAAGTGGTAGGTTAAAAACTGAATTTTTGCATAAAACTTAATTTTACCGCTTCTGTGAATGGAATTTCAAAAATCCGACAGACACGGTTGATATCAGTAAGTAAATTGTGGTTCAATGAGATAAAAATAATTTTTGGTGAATAGTAACTTTTTACTTTTTTTTACCGCGGTTAATAGTAAATAGGGTAACTAAGGGTAAAAATGATATTACTATTACCCTAACACATGTCCTAATTCTATTGGATAAGTTTAATTCGACCAAAAACAAACTTAAGAATAAAATATGACCATTTAGGCCCACATGGGTTAGATTAGGACATTTATTATTAATTTATTTAAAGAAGGGTTAAAATAGTTAAAATCAAAGTTTAATAAGTAAATCATTTTTAATATGGGGTTATACATAAGATAAATTCGACTATAAATATAAATTAGAAAGCTAAAAAAATTTCCTACATAATGGTATTTTATTTGTAATTTTTAGACATTAAATAATTTAAGTTATTTATGACACAATGATGATGCGGTAATTATCTTATTAATGAAATATTGACATAATTGATGTTATAAACACCAAAATAAATGTAATTTGAGACTTTTTATGAATTAAACTAATTTTCTAGGTTACTATGATATATTATTGTTGATTTAATCAACTTGGTTCGATCATATAATTCTGTTATGACTTTTACAAAAATCATATATCAAATAGTGTCAAAATTGACACAAAATAGTTTTTAAATCAAATATTATATTACTAATTGTTATTTTATTCCTAAAAATCTAAGGTTCGGCCAAATGACATAGATAAGGATATATATATTAATAATAAACAATTTTGGGTTCGTTTGGCATATTATAGTAAGTGTATTAACCATATAGTGAAAGAAAACAAAAAGACACGGTAAAAGTTAAATTATTTAACTTAGAGTTAAATCTAATTGATAAGGTTAAAATAATACCCTAAACTTGTCTAAATCATATTGGTTGATAGGATTTCGACCCATACCCACTTTAGCTTCGAAATAAGACCCTTTGGAACCATTATAAACAGATTTTGACTTTAATATAAAATAATATTTTGAGATATTCCTAAGGTGCCCCTCTCCTCCCTTATAAAAGGGAACCTCCTCCCCCTCCTCCTCACACCAATTTGAGCACTCAAGCTCGGCCAACCCCTGAATTTTTCTCCTCTCCAATTCCCTAGAATAATCCTAGAGGTCCTGGTCTTCTTCAAAGACCAATCTTAGTTCCCTAAGTGGAGGATTCAAAGAGGCGTTCCAAAGAAGAGGTAATATCCATTACCGATCTTTTCAATTTCTTTCTTCTTCAACTTATTCTTCTTTAGTTGTTTCATGATAAAGTAATAACATAAGTATTACATACATACTGATATTTTATTATAAATATGAAACAACCCTAATTAACCTTCTATCCATCCTACGGAAAAATGAAATCACCGCGCGTGCGTACGTACGGAATACCGTGTCCACGCCGTGGTGTAATCTATTTTCCACCATCACATTACAAGGATGGGTATAATGGTGTAATGAGTAACTATTTATGATTATTATAAAGTAATATTGATACTGAAATAATATATATATACTCCAATACAGTTCCACGATCATAGGAATGATATCATCACTCGTGCGTACGTACGGAATACCGTCTCCACGATGTGATGCGACTCGTTCTACAAGATCATCATTACATAGTAATTATATAAATGAATTGAATGAATAAATATGATATATGTTACACTAATACCATTCTGGATATAAGGTATCTATAATCTTAAAATAGGAATAAGAATTTATTCGGCAAAACACGCATAAGAACAAAAGGAAATAAGGACCCGAGTAACAAGCAACAAAGAAATATTACTAATAAGAAGCTAAGAACATGACCATATATGATATCATATCAATATGTATGATTCTGGAATAAGTCAATAACATTATTTAAACCATTATACAGGAGATTCGGACACGTACAAAGCAAATCAGACCTATGGTAAGGGAAAATATCACAATCTCATTTTTATCCGAGATTGTTTATACTTTGGTATTTAACTGGGGTGTATTTTATCATCCACATCCATGTTTCCTCAATATATAATATTATTTCCATCCACCTAAAATTGTTTAAATCCAATTTTACCCTTCGGTGAGTTTTTAGAAAAATATTTGAAAGGAATCTTTTGTCGTTTTTCGTACGAGGTACTTTTTTGACTTTTCAGACAAAAGTACGAAGAATGTTTTTTTTAACTTATACGGCATGAATGGATTTTTAAAACATTATTTCCAAGAAGCTTCCTTTACATGTTTTCAAGTTTATTTTTAATCAAATTATTTTATTTTAATGTCGTATGACATGTTATGAAAGGAAAAATGTTTTTGAAGAAGAAAAGATATTTTCCTCAAGAATGGAGTTCAAGTATTTTATCAAAATTATTTTCCATCTAAGATAATAAAAGGGTTCTGTTTTTATCCCTATTATTACATGGATTTGATTATGTTGTGATGGAAATATTTTTATGAATTCATTTATCTTATATGAATTGTTTTATGATGTCATGTTGTTTAAGAATTCCATTTTTATTACATGGGTTACGCTATGATGTATGGTTTATGATTATGTGGCACACATAAGAAAGGATTCATTATAAGATGGGTGGGACCTATATCTCCCTCCAATGCATTGGGTAAAGATTTTATATCTCATGAGATAGACATGGATGGAACGGTAGGTTATACCAGTTCAGTGAAACAGGACTGGAACGAGGGTGACTCGGTTCAGAAAGGGACTCTGTCCACTAAGATAGTCTTGGAAATGAGTCATGACTAACAAGAAATGATGTTCCATGATTATGTGTGAATGCCACAAAGTTTCAAGTTTCATGTTATGATTATGGGGATCTCATTTTCACTTCTTTTATTTATTCCATGTTAAGATATTATGATCTCTTTTGCAGGTTATGATTTTCAAAAAGATATGATATGATTTTTATTTCCTTTATTTGCCCTTGCTGAGCATTTGAGCTCACCCTTTTATGTTTTCTTTTCCCCAGGTCAGGAAGATGGATATTAAGTAGAATATGCTAAAAGGGACCCTAGATATGATGAAATAAATGGGAGACACTGTAGAAGATTTATGAACCTGTTGTTTATGTTTTTCCAGTTTCTAAAGACACTATACCTATACGGTCCTTTGTGGTTTTGTCATATGTTGTAATAAGTGTGCTTCAATTTTGAAGAATTAACAATGTATGTAAAGTATGGGTCGTTATACTCCACCTCTTGTTAAATATTTACTTCGCAATTGAAAACAAAATAGACACACATACACAAGATCACAAGTATTTACCCAGTTAAATATTCAATAAGAATATCTATGTCATTGGTATGGTTTGGAAATAATCTAATACCACAAAATTCACTAGAAAAAAATCCTTGGAATACAATGAATAGGATATGAAAAATTAAAAATCTTTCACTATGTAAACAATCCAATAGTGAATGTGATCCATTTTAGCAGAAATAGAGTAATATAATGATTGTGTAATAAAACAAGAAACTTATGATTATTTTCAATTTCCAAAAGTGTATTGTTTTGAAAAAAAATCTTCAATTCTTTAACTAGAAGCTAGTAAGTACTTCTTGGACTTTGTTAAGAAAAACTCAGTCCAATTTTCCCATTATGTTTTTCCTATTCCAATTCTTCATAGTAATATTCTCCCAATATTATTTTTCCTTGTATGATTATCTCAATTTGACTATTCATAGAATGAAAAATATATAACTTTGTCAGAATACAGTAGAGAGAAATCATCACCACTTATATTCTGATTTTGAAAAACTCCGTTTAACTCTTCCCAGTACTGGAAAACTCAATATGATAATCCATTATCGATTATTTAGCACAATATGATAATAATCTGAAATGTTGATATATTATATCTTCTCCTTTCAATTATTTTTGACAACACTTATTCAACTAAGATCAATATAGAAATTTCTTCTTCTCTTTAAAATCTAGAAACAATACATTCATCCGATAAAGTACATAGTACTTTTCTTCTTTTATAGGTTCTATGAAATGATTTTAGAGGTATTCTTAAAAGGTTTCCCACTAAAAAAAATTTCCTTGAAATTTAAACTTCCTTCAATTTTAGATGGATTTATGACTTATTTAAACTTATCAACTATTCTCGAACCTTCTTGATACTTCTAACAACTGCAGCTCACTTCTGAATTCTTTAATGAACATTAGTCTGATTCTAATTTTCCATTATGATTTCCTAGTATGAATTTTTTTCATTAAGATATACCATTATGATTTGTTCAGTATTTTTTTATTTTTCCATCCTAGAAACATATTTTTTTTCCAAATATTCATCATTTTCTTTTCCTTCCCGATCCTCAATATCATCTTTTCATTTCTAAGCCTCATCACCATCTTTTTTTTCCTATGTGCTAGTAACTTCTTTTTCTTCATAAGCCCCAGCAACATGTTTTTCTTCCTGAGCCTCTATAACATCTTTTTCTTCCTAAACTTCCTCAACATATTTTTCTTTTACAATATTTATCTTTTATCATAACTTCCTTAATGATTTTGAATAGATTGAAGACCAGTTTAACATCGTTTTATTTGTAGTAGAATGTATTGAAAATTCTCAAAACTCAAAAAACCATCTTTCATTCTAGTACAGATTTAATATGATTTACCATAATAAGTTTAGCATGAATATTATAAACATGATTACCATCAACACGATTACAATTAGACTGAATAAAATAAACAACATTAAGATCATCATGATTATGATCAGAATGAATATGATTTATATCACCATTTTCTCTTTCCATCCAGATCTGATCAATCTGAATATTATTAATACCACCTATTTCACTACAACTTTATTTCATAAATCTTGCACTACATGTTTTCCAAATACTTGTGATTTATGAGAACTCCAATACTAGAAAATAATCATTACATTTACATCGAATCCATAATGAATCTAATTATAATCAATACTTCATTACAATATTCTCCCATTTCGGACTCAAGGTGAGTTCGATAAAAACTAAACAACTTCTTCTCACTATGAGGGACTTTATTAAACAAATATATTCCAATTTCTTTTTTGGAAAAAAATTTGTGAGTCAAATTTTAAAATTTTAAATTTTTTATTTGAGTTATCTTCTTTGACAACAAAAGACAATAACCTTATAAAATAAACTTCCTTAAACATCTAAAATCCTTCTCTATCCAACTTGGTCCCAATAATCACCCCTTTAGATTATGTTGTAAACAAAGATTCGTAATTCACTGAACATTTTAAATATGAGAAATGGATTTATTATCTACAATTATAAGCCTATGTGAGCTAACTCATTATAGGAAATGAGAATTATTGATAGTAAAACCCTACTATCCAGAATTTTTTATTATAAAACATCATAATATTTCTTCAAAACTTTTTCATCCTTGGAATACATTTTTCCCTACGACTACTCCAAAACATATTTTGAATAGTTCACACATAATACAATTCTAGATTCATATCTTACCCATAACTCCCCCTTTTTACAAGACTTTTAAGGATAGATTTATAAAAAAATCAATTATCCCCCTTTACAACACCATCCAAATTTAAGATGAGATAGGTAAAAAATACATGTACCTTAACCTTGATGAGAAAGGGGTTGGATGCCAATAGTCAACTTAAATTTATAAAAAGATTCATTTGCTAGAGGTTTTGTGAAAATATGAGCGACCTGGTTTGATGATGGAAGAGACTCCATTTTTAATTCATTATTCTCCACATGATCTTTAAGGAAATGATATTTGATATCAACATGTTTTTATTAAGATTGTTGAACTGGATTCCTAGTGAGATTGATTATATTTTGATTATCACAAGCCAAGATCAAGAGTAACATAACTTCAACATGTAATTCTCCCAATTGTGTTTTCATCCACATAAGATGAGTAGTGAATTGAGTAGAAGAAACATATTCATATTTATACTTACTAGGATTTAATGAATTTTATTTCATTGAATGATATCTAACACAATTCATTCCAAAAAGTATACTTTACCAGATGTGGATCTTCTATCATCAACATTTCCTTCCCAATTGGCATCTGAATACCCAAAAAAATCAACAAGTTTTGAACTGTCAAACCATATTCTGATTTTTTTTCCTTTGATGTATCTGATAATTCATTTTACAGTAATTAAATGTTATTATTTAGTATCTGTTTGAAATTGATCCCAAAAAGTAACAACATAAACATTTTCAGGTCTTGAGACAATCAGATACTAGAAACTTCTAATCTGTCTTGACCCGTCCGCCAGGGCTCGTTTTGTGACTACCCCAAGCTCGCCTTCCATAGGCCAGGGGCTAAAAACTAGCACCGAAAGGCGTATTATCTAAAATTGGGAATGCATTTTCATTATAACCTATAAACACACACAACCAAGCACACAACAATATACGAACGCAAGTCAACTGTATAGAAAAAAGAGTGCAGAAAGTAAAAAGGGGTCAGAATACAAGCACAACAGTAATGGTACAAGTACAACTGAAATTAAATAAAACAAAAGGAAAAGAAAGGAAGCTAATGGGTCATCCTACGAGGTTCCTACCAGAAGGGTAGGTATAGATCGCCTACTCAGCACTCCGCGTCCGTCCGTCTCCTCTGCGTACCGTCACGCCATATGGTCCACCTCCAGGCGCCGTGTAGCCAAGGTACCCTCAGCCTCGATCAGTGCTATCCGTCATCTGCACCAAACACAACAAGGTGCAGACATAGCATGTGCATGGGTGAGTATAACGATACTCATTTGGTCCCCTGAGACCCTCAAGGTCTCAAAAAATCCACAAAGGATAAACCACAAAGGATGATGTCAACTGACAACCCTAATTAGGTTTATGTCCATACACATACCTAAGTTACCAAGTATACCCATCTCAATCATGTGGAAACATGGGGTCCAACCCAAAAGTCAAAAGCTCAACTGTTCCCAAAAGGAAGGAACACCACAAAGGTATGTACCACACAAGTACGCCACACAGAAGAATATGAAAAAGGTACTGACTCAGCTCACACTAGGTATAACTTAGGTATGGAAGTACAAATGATTAGATGTAACTACTGAAATATCTTACTCTGTTAATAGGAAGTGCTGCTGACCCACACATGATCACTCAGTTCCGACACACAAAGGATCTCTAGATGCTGAACCACATAGGATCTCTAGTTGTTGACCAACATAGTTTCGCTCGGTGCTGACCCACATAGGATTGCTCGATGCTGACCCGCACAGGATCACTCGGTCCTGAACCACACAGGATCAGTCGGTGCTGACCCACAGAGGATTGCACGGTGCTGACCCACATAAGGTCGCTCGGTGTTGACCCACACATGATCACTATTCATTCATCACGTCACAGCCAGCTACTGTGTTCCCGTACTAAGATTTCCCATCTACGGGACGGTTCAATCCTCCAGCCACCAGTTGGTACTCCAACTACCACTAAGTCCAATGAAAAAGTATCCCAAAGGACCTCCACGTTATAGGGGTCTCAACGTAATAGACGATGCATCAGTCAGATGCCTTGTCTGTAAGTTATTAGCCTTTTAGTCTTGAGGGCTCGGTTGTATGTGTGCTCGATCTAACCCAACTATATACCAACTTTATCCAAATCTCAAGTGGGGTATACTAAAATGACGTTCTCCCTCTAAGGTTTACAGCACCATTGATGGTTGGTCAAATAGATGCCTGGTGCCAAAGTTATGGCTGATAGAGCGAAAAGCTTGTAGTTGGTCCGGGTCCGGTCCGACCCGGTCAGACCGATCCGAACTAGGCCGACCCAACCCGGTTTAGGTTGACTCGGCCCACTGAGTCCGCCCCAGCCTACCCCGGGTGTCGTGGGGGCCGTGGAGCGACGCAAGGCCACAAGGTCACGGGGACCGTGAGGTGCAGTGGGGCGGCGAGGCCGTAGGGGTGGCAAGGCCACTAGGTGGCAAGGACGCGGGGGCCACAAGGCCGCGGGGCGGCGAGTCCGCAGGGGCCGCGAGGTCATGGGATGGCGAGGCCACGGGGGCCGCGGAGTGCCGCGGGGTGGTGAGACGGTGAGGGCCGCAGGGCAGCGAAGGCCACAGGGTGGCGAGGACATGGGGGCCATGATCTAGCAGGGCGACCGTGGTGCGGCGAGGCGGCTAGGGTGCGGCGGTCCACTATAGCAGGCCTGATGGCCAACTTTCCTCTCCGCGCGGCGCAGTCATGCGTTGTGCCTTCGTCGGCAGTGGGTTCGGCCGACCACTCTTTTTTCATCACCGTGGCAGAAATTTGCCTTCCTCCATCATGAAGAACACCCCATTAATGAGGAACGATGGAGGGGTTGAGCCATGATTGTTTGGCCTGCACCCAATATATTAGAGCGGTTGTAAGTGGCTCAAAGGGGATGATTCAATGTGAGGGGAAAAATTAACATTGATCAATTTAAAACACACCCATGCATCATTTTTTTTGACATCTATGAGGAGGGAAGGATAATCGTCGATGGAAAACGTCCCACGTTGGAGGATGTCCTGAGGAAGAAGTTGAAGACATTGGAGAATGTCGGTGTTCTTTGTTGGAGAAGCGTTTTTCGTGGAAGAAGTTCTCTATTGGAGAAGTGTAATCCTCCCAAATCTCTCCCCTTCTCCTTTGCCAAATACATTCCCCCAATCCCCACCAAAAAATGAAATAGCCAACATAGTAGAATATGTTATCTATTTAGTTTGTTGGAATAATTTCAAATTGGATTATTTAATTAATTGATGAGATGGTTTAATTAATCAAAGGGGGTGGCATAATTAACGTGGGGAAGTTCAAGAGGCTTCCCCATATTTAAGAGTGAGTTTAAGAGTTTCTACCATTATGAGGGTTCAAGTGGACCCACCTTTAAGAATTCAAAATTGGTTGGTTTTAGGCTTGGGTGGTCTCCACCACAATAACCCATGTGGGAGGTTTTAGTTCAGGTGGTCCCCACCACCATAACCCATGTGGGTGATTTCTAAAATAAAAATTCTAGAAATTTTTATTTTATTTAATTCTTTCACGAAAAGCACAAAATCTAACTTTCAACCTCGACCAACTACCGTTGATATGAAAGTCTCTTTAAGAGAATACTGGCGTTTCGAGTTCAATGGTTCCCTTAGATTTTAATTCCGAGCACTTGTTTAAAAGCTACAAAAACCCGCTCGTACGTTTACTGAACGTTCCCGAAAAAAAGTTCAGAAATTCATTTCGGGCACACTGAGCCTCAGAATCACGCGCCGTAAATTATCACAGACTTGTAAAATTACCATATAATTAAAAAAATACATGGAATTTCTAGGTCTTTACATTCTCCCCACCTCAGGGATTTGCTTCCCTGTAAGACACAACACAATCTAAGGAAACAAGTGGGGGAAGTGAGCACGAATTTGAGCCTCCCGATCCCATGTGCTCTTGTGGAGGTTCCCGTGCTTCCAATGAACACGCACCAGAGGTATCCACCACCCATAAAGGACCCAGTACTATCGATCCTCAATCTCTACTAGAACCTTCGTAAAAGTCACCCCATCATCGACGTCCAGCTCACCATGGTCAATAATGTGGGAAGGGTCGTGCATGTATCTCCTCAACAAGGATACGTGGAAGACGTCGTGCACCTGGTGCAACTGAGGTGGAAGAGATAAGTTGTAATCCACCTCACCAAGTCTGACAAGGACCTGGAAGGGTCCGATGATCCTCGGATATAACTTTCCACCTTGTACAAATCTCTACAAACATCGTCAGTGTGAGACCCGTAGAAAGACGTGGTCACCATCCTCAAACTCTAGGGGTCTCCGTCTCCGATCGACATAAGACTTCTGCCTGCTCTATGCAGTCTTCATCCACTCCTGGATGATCTACACTTTCTCTGTGGTAGCCCCTACTATCTCTGGTCTCACTAGTGCTAACTCCCCTGGTTTAGTCTAACACAAAGGTGATCTACAAGTTCTCTCGTACAATGCCTCAAAAGGTGTCATTCCAATGGTGGAGTGATAGATGTTGTTGTATGAAAACACCATAAAAGGCAAGTGATCCTCCCAGATGCGACCGAAGTCAAGGACGCAAGCATGCAACATGTCCTTGAGGGTTTGAATGGTCCGCTCGGTCTGACCATCCATCTGTGGATGGAAGGCAGTTCTCACGATTAGAGACAATCGTCAAAGGTACTCCAAGTATCCGCACAATCTATTGCACATAGAGATTCCAAAGCTCTATACTGAACCCTGATATATGATTTGTAGGAAGTGGCCCAATTTGGTGAGTCAGTCAATGATCACCCAAATCATGTCATGACCCCTGGATGTATGTGGAAGTCCTATCATAAATTCCATGGATATCCCATCCCATTTCCACTCTGGGACTTCTAAAGGCTGAACCATGCCTGCTGGTACCTAATGCTCCACCTTCACTTGCTGATAAGTGGGGCATTGATAGAATAACTTTGCAACTTCTTTCTTCATTCCTGGCCACTAGTGCTGTCATCAGAGATCGAGGTACATATTCTCCACTCTTGGATATACCGCTAGAGGGGATGTGTGGAACTCTCTGAACACTTCCTCTAGAAGGCACACTGGTACCATGGTATATCCTCTGAAGAGGATGAAGTGCTCCCCACATTTAGAAAATCCTTCAGGTTCCTGTCCGGTGGATATCTGAGAACATCGAGTCTTGTAGTCAGTGTCCCCGTGCTGTGCCTCCCTGACTCGCTAAAGAAGTGGGGGAGTGACTATAAGATAATGAAGGAAAGTTACTCCATCATATTCCATGAAGGATATCTGCAAAGTGTCCAGTTTCTCCATCGCCTCGCCTATAAGCTATATACCAGAACTCATGCTGAGTGCAGCTGCTAGAACGTTCCCCTTCCTAGGAGTACAGACTATCTTGAAGTTATAGTCTTGGAGGAACTCAATCCGACTTCACTGTCTCAGGTTCTGGTCCTTCTGGGAGAAGATATACCTGAGACTCAGGTGATCAAAGTGCACTATAAAATGCTCACCCATCAGGTAATGTCAAGACATATTCAAGGAGAAGACCACCGCTACTAACTCCAGGTCATGGGTATCATAGTTCTGCTCATGTTATCTCCACTGTCGAGAACCATATGTGATCACTACTCGCTCCTACATCAAGACAGATCCAAGTCTGGTACCTGATGCGTTGTAGTAGACTACATAACCCACAACCTCCCCTAGAAGCCTCAAGATGGGGGCACTACTCAGCCTCTTCCTTAGCTCCAGAAAACTCTGTTGGCATCTCTCCGACCACATGAAGGGTTTCCCCTTCTTCGTGAATGCTGATAAAGCTGCTACAACTATAGAGAAATCTGGCACAAATCTCCGATAGTATCCGGACAAACCCAGGAAACTTCGCATCTCAATCACACTACTTGGTGGATCCCAAGCATGTACCACCTCAATCTTCACTGAATACACTACAACTCCTTCCTCTGAGATGGATTGTCCCAGAAAGTGATCCTCTTGTATCCAAAACTGACACTTAGAGAGCTTACCATAATTATGGTTCCTTCAGATGTGTTTAGTACTACCTGTAAATGATAGGTATGCTCCACCTCAATAGTCAAGTAGATCATAATGTCATCGATGAAGACTAATACAAAGAGATCATGGTATGGCTGAAATATTATATTCATGATTCCCATGAACACTACTGGAGCATCGGTTTCCCTGAATGGCATAACCAAGAAGTGGTGACAGCCTGATCTGAGGTCTATCTTCGAGAACCACCATGCTCCCTTCAGCTGATCAAAGAGGTTGTCAATCCTCAGAAGTGGTACTTGTTCTTCATGGTCACTTGGTTCAGGTTCCAATAGTCAACACAAAGTCTCAAGCTCCCATCCTCCTTCTTGGTGAACAAAATCAAGGCTTCCCAAAGAGAAACACTCGGCCGAATGAACCCTTTCCCATGTAAGTCCTACAGCTATTACCGTAGCTCATGAAGCACTGCGCGAGCCATACAATGCATTGGTGTAGATATCGGTGCCATCCTGTGGTACAAGACAATGTAAGAGTCCACCTCTCTATGAGGAGGTAGACCCGAAACATCATTAGGGAAGATATCCGCGTACTGGTCCAGCACTACAGGATAACGTGGACTCTCCACATCAACTGATCCGAGGGTAAGGCTACCCAACTCATGATTGATCGGATTCACTCTCCTCTGAGTAAGTCCATTCTATGCTACAAAGGCTTCCTTATCAGTGGTTAAGGTATAACCGGTCCCATCCGTGTGGACACACCGCACTTTGCGCCTAATACAGTCAATCTGTGCATGGACTGTAGGTAACTAGTCTATACCCAAGATGACGCCGTAAGGCCTCAACGCTGCTACTAGGAGATCCTAGCCGAAGATCTTTCCTCCTAGATTAATCTCACACTGCCGGAACCAGTATTTAATCATCGAATTGGATCTCATAGGGGTCTCTAGCCATAAGGATCGAGCCTACGGTTCCGTCGGAATCTCCGAGCTCCGAATGAGGGTAGTGAAAATAATGTAATGACTGGCACCTGTGTCTATAAGTACTCCAGTTGTGGTGGAATAGACACAGATCATATCGTGTATCATCTGCAGAGTGCCATGGTCATAGGCCTCAGCTGCCTGGAGCTCAGCTCACCCCTGTCCACCTTCTCCCTATGGTTGGGGTGGACCACCTGGTGGTGGTGGCTATAACATCTCGAATCGTCACCCACCACCAGCTGCATGACTACCTCCTCTGCCACGTCTACCTACTCCCTGAGGACATCTTCGATTAAACCTATATCTCTGCCTGGGAGGTCCTTTTACTATCTACAGATAATCCATACGGTGGGTCGGACAGTCCCGAGCTATGTGACCCTACCCAACGTGTTCGTAAAACGACATGTTCCTCACATGACTGGCTCTATCTCGGGTGCCCCGCACAACCGAACCTGAATCATGCAGTCGTTCTCCTCTAGGTCTTGTCCTCTTAGTCCTATGTGACATCTTCCTTCTTCTAGCTGCAAAAGACTGCACCACATGACATCCGACGGTGGGTCTCACTGCAAGTGTCTGATTAACAAGGAAACTATCCATTAATAGGGCTCTCTCTAACACCCCCGCCTGTGTCGAGATGCTAAGGGAAATCATCGAAGCCCTGATATCTCGCCTAAGCCCCTTATCAAAAGTCCAGGCCCTGAAGAATGGGTCCCACACCATATCTGTAGAGTAGCATGAGAGGTCATTGAACCTCACTGAGTACTGAGCCACAATCATGCTGCCCTACTGCAGATAAAGAATCTCCTGTATAAGCACTGCGCAAAGAGTCGTTGGAACAAACTCTGCCTGAAACAGGATCTCAATGTTTTCCTAGAGAAGCGTCACCTTGTCGTGAATCAGGAGCATCATGCTCCACCATCAGCCTACTGCTGCATGTAGAAGACGAGCGACAAGGATCACCATGAGATCGACTGGTGTCCTTACCAGTCGGAAGACTCTCACCACGGCCTCCAGCCAATCCTCAGCCGCCTGTGTGTCCGTCTCTCCCTTGAACCTGGGTGGCCTCTGGCACTGGAACTCATACAATGCGCTCAAGTGTCCTGCACCCTCTGCTGCTTGGGCTGGTGGCATATGTGGCCCAATGAGTAATGGTACCACTGGTGCCCCTATTGGAAGAGGGACCTGCACCGAGGCCTCATCACTCTGTGGGCTATCAGTGCGTTCTATATCTGGAACCCTCACTGGCTGTCTATGTAGAGGCATCCTAAAAAAGAAACAAGTGTGCTCCGGTCAAAAATTTATACCTGGAGATCTGAATCAAAGAGATCACAAAGAAAACTCTTCAAAACACACATGCAATCACGGTTTTCGTACACTGAGACAGAAATTAGAAGTCAGGGTCCTAGTGTATGGATACGTCAACCGCTGCACCAACACTGGATTTCCTAAACTAATAACCATACTCACTACACTAAACACTATTTCCATTAAAAAGAAAGATCAGAGTCCTATGTTTTATGGTAGAACTGACTCCTTTGATACAAATTTTTCACGACCCTGCCCCCCGAGGGCCCATACCGTGAATACCCCAAGCCCGCCTTCCATAGGCCATGGGTTAGCGACTAGCATCGAAAAGCATATTCCCTAAAACCTAGAAGGCATTTCCTTTATTACCTATAAACACACGCAACCAAGCACACAAAAAGATACGAACACAAGTGAACTGTACAGAAAAAAAATGATGAAAGTAAAAAGGGGTCGGAATACAAGGCCAAGAGTAATAGTACAAGTACAACTGAAAAACAATACAATGGAAGGAAAATAAATTCAGTTACTGGGTCATCCTCCGAGGTTCCTACCTGAAGGGTAGGTACAAATTTCCTCCTCAGTACTCACATCCTCAGTAGGGACCCCGAGACCCTCAAGGTGTCAAAAAATACACAAAGGATAATCAACAATGTATGAAGTCAACTGAAAACCCTACCTAGGAATATGCCCATACTTATACTAAAGTTACCAAGTATAACCATCTCAATCATGAGAAAACACAGAGTCCAACCCAAAAGTCCAAAGCTCAACTATTTCATAAAGTAAGGAACACCAAAAAGGTAATTACCACACAGGTACGCCACAATGAAGAATACAAAAAAAGGTTCTAACTTAGCTCACACTAGGTATAACTTAGGTATAGAAGTACAAATGATTAGATGTAACTACTGAATCATTTTACTCTGTTAAGAGGCTCTACTGTAGACCCACACATGATCGCTCAGTGCAGACCCACACATGATCGCTCAGTGCTGACCCACATAGGATCTCTAGATGCTGACCCACATAGGATATCTAGGGGCTGACCCACACCGGATAGCTCAGTACTAACCCACATAGGATTGCTCAGTGCTGACCCACACAAGATCACTTGCTGCTGACCCACACAAGATCGCTCGATGCTGACCCACACAGGATTGCTCGGGGGCCATTAGGACACAAGAAGACAACTCTGCGGGGGCTGCGAGGGCGTGAGATGGGGAGGTTGCGGGGGCCGTGGAGGGCTGCGGGGCGGCGAAGGCCGCGGGGGCTGTAGATGGTCACGGGACGGCGAGGCCGCATGGGTTGTGGATGGCCGCAAGGCGGCGGGGGCCACGAAGGACTGCCGGGCGGCGAGGGCGGTGGGGGCCACAGGGGGGGTTGAAGGCCACGGGGATGCGAGGCCATGGGGGCCGTGATCCGGCAGGGAGGTCGTGGTGCGGCGGGGCGGCTGTGGTGCGGCATGGCGGCCGCGGTTGGCCGGATGGCCAGCCATCTTCTCCGCGCAGCGCGGTCACGCGCCGCGCCTTCACAGATGGAAATTTCGGCCAGCCGCTATTCGTTCGTCGCTATGGCAAAAAGCCACCTTCTTCCATCGCTAAGAACACACACTTCAAGAAGAATGATAGAGGGGTCCGACCATGTTTGTTTGGCCCTCACCCTCTATGTTATAGCAGTTGCAAGCGACTCAAGGGGGATGATTCAATGTGAGGGGAAAAATTAACATTGATCAATTTAAAACACATATCTACCTCATTTGTTTGTTGACATCGATGAGGAGGGAAGGACTATAATCGATTGAAAACATCCCATGTTGGAGGATGTACCGAGGAAGAAGTTGAAGACGTTGGATAATGTCGACGTTCTTCGTTGGATAATCGTTCTTCATGGAAGAAGTTCTTCGTTGAAGAAGTGTAATCCTCCGAAAATCTCTCCCCTTCTCATTTTTCAAATATTTTCCCCCAATCCCCACCAAAAATGAAATAGCCAATATAATAGAATATGTTATATATTTAGTTTGTCGGTGTAATTTCAAATTGAATTAATTAATTAATTGATGAGTTGGTATAATTTATCAAAGGGGGTGGCTCAATTAAAGTGGGGGAAGTTCAAGAGGCTTCCCCACATTTAATAGGGAGGTTAAGAGTTTCTCCCATTATGAGGGTTCAGGTGGCCCCACCTTTAAGAATTCAAAATTGGGGGGTTTAGGCTCGGGTGGTCCCCACCGCCACAACCCATGTGGGAGGTTTTAGTTTTGTTGGTCCTCACCACCAAAACCCATTTGGGAGGTTTCTAAAATAAAATTGTTAGACATTTTTATTTTATTTAATTCTTTCACGAAAAGCACAAAAACTAACTTTCGCCCTCGACCAACTACCATCGAGATGAATGTCTCCTTAAGCGAATACCGACACTACGAGTTCAATGGTGCCTTCAGAATTCAATTCCAATCATTGATTTAAAAGTTACAAAAAACTTATTTCACTTTTACTGAACATACCCAAAAAAAAGTTCAGAAATTCATTCCAGGGACACCGGGCCTCAGAATCACACGCCGTCAATTTTCGCGGACTCGTAAAATTCTGATATAATTGAGAAAACATTACATGGAATTTCCAGGTCTTTACATAATAATCTTCTAAATTATTTTTGATCAACTTATTTTCCTTTTCCATCCTTTTCAACTTTGTTCCCACTGAAATTGGTGTGTAAACATGTTTTGGTTTTTCCATACTAAACCTCTGAAGAAGTTTCATTGCATACTTTTCTTGAGAAAGTAAAATGTATTTTTCCTTTTTTAAAATTTGTAACCCAAGAAAGTATTTAATTTCCACTAGTATGGACTTCTCAAATAACATCTTCATTTCTTCATCAAATCATTCAAAAGATCTTTCATCCTTCCCAGGTTTGATATTTTTATCAATATAAACAATTATGATGAGGAATACTCTTGACTTTATTTGGTTTAAATATTGCTACCCACTCTTCATTTCTTTAAAACCATCTTCCTCAAGTATGTATACAATTTAGAATAACATTCCCTCAAATCTTGTTTTATCCCATATATATCATTTTTCAATTTTCATACATAAATTTCATATTTACCAATAACAAAACCACATGGTTGTTCTATTTAAACTTACTCATCAAGATCACATTTAAAAAATGAAGATGTTACATCCGTATGGAAGATCTTGTATCCTCATTGTGTATTAATAGTAAGAAATATTCTCTTAGTTTTTAATATTTCAGTTGGAGAAAAGGTTTAATCAAAATCAATAACTTCAATCTACGAATACCCTTTACAAAGAAATCTTTATTTGTTTCTTTTCATTTCACCTTATTCATTCAGCTAATTTTGTAAAACCCACTTTGTTCAAATAATATTTTTGTTTTTTGGATTGGGTATGAGATCCCATGTATCATTATTTTCAATTTGATTGAACTCTTCATTGCTGTCCTGAACCCATTCTTAATACACAAAAGCTTATTTTAAATTATTTGGATCTATTTTTGAATAAAAATAAGAACATGAAATGGAATTTTTTATTCTTCTTGTTTGAACCTTCTAACATTGATCACGAATAATATTACGTGCTTCTACTTGTCTCCTCAGCATATGATGATATTTTCAAGTATCTTCCTCATTAATAAAATTAGCTATGTCTGATTCCTCTTCTTGAGTTGGATTACAATTGTCTGTATCCTTATCAAAATTATTTTCAAAAGTTTCTTATCCTCCTCAACTTCCTTTTCGGCCTGAATACATTTGTCTTCCTCAGAAATTTAAATTACTTTAACATCACCTAAATATAAAATTATTCCAATCTCTTTGTTGAAACATTTATATCCTCTTCCTTATGAAGCATATCCAACAAATATTACATATTCACCTATTGGCTCAAACTTTCCACAGTTTCCACATTTCTTCTATATAATAAATAGACTCCCAAAGACACTAAAGCATTTCCAAATTGGAGTTTTTCCATAAAACAATTCTTATGGAGTCATATCTAGACCATTCTTATAGAAACATCGGTTTTGAATATAAACAGTAGTACTCATATCTTGCCTCTAGTAGTAATGAGAAAGACCATGTTTAAGTGACAATGTTCCTCATATTTCCACAATAATTATATTATTTCTTTTAGACACACCATTTTCTTTGAGGTGTGTATGGGGAACTATACTCATGCCAAATTCTAGGCTTCTTTAAACAACTTTCAAAATATTCACTTCTATATTGACCACTATTGTTGGATCTCAACTTATTCACATAATACTCACATTCCTTTTCAGCTTTTCTTATAATACATTAAAACATTCTCAGCGAGTCTAATTAATTTTTTATATACATAACACAATTAATGCGAGTAAATTCATTAATGAAAGTGATAAAGTAATTATCTTCATTTTGTGACTTTTTCCCATTAGCCCAAAAAGACCAGAATGAATCAACTACACGGGTTGTTCTAAAAAAATATCAACTTTCTTATGCCCTGAATTTTTATTCATTCTATTTAAAAAAATAGTGCAACACCAATATCTTCTTCTTGGAAAGTTAGGAATATCTCAGACACTATCTTGTTTTGATAATTTACTCATGTTTATTTGAAAGATGTGTCCCAATATTTTATTCCATAATTAAATCTGTTCCACCATACTCATGTAACTAGAGTTTTTTATTTCACCAACCTCAAAATAGTTTCCTTTTGTGCGTTGGCCTCTTGTAAATATATTTCTATATTATTAAATTTTCATGAAAAATCGATATTTTCTGAATAGAAATTTATTAACCTACGAAAATATTGTGAATCATTTTAAAAATTTTGTTTTAACCCACCACATACAAATATTTTTTGGATTTCATCTTTTCTTTTCCAATGACGACTGATCCAACACCTTTGATTTTCAAAGATTCATCAATTCCAAATGTCACTATTCTCTTTTAAAATATTTTAAATTATTTAAGAACATAAAATATATTATCATATGAGATAAAAACCCACTATCACGTATCCAAGATCGTTCTATTTATGAATATTTCAAAATAGTTTCTAAAAGAAGAGGTTTTTCTTCTTCCTTTTATTTATTCACTTTCAGGATTTGAGAATTGTTAAAAGATTTTTGTTGTGACAGTAAAAAAATAAGAAATAATTTTTCAATTTTTCTAGGTTGTTAAAATATTTTACAAATATTTTCAGATGTTGCAACCCATTTTCAATATTTAATCCAACATTTTTAGTTTTCTTCAAAACAATCTTTCCTAACCTCTTTCTTTGTAGGGATTGACTCCCGCCCAACATTTTCCTTTCATAACCTCCGGAATAATAATAGTTTTGGTTGAACCAACACATACATGGTATATTTATAAATCCACTACAATACTATAAGTATCCATATAAAGATTATTTTCCTCTAAAACATCCATACCAAACGGAATTGTGAATACGTTTCTTATGAAGCTTATTCTAATTATTTTCCGAGCCAAAAAACTTTCTATAATCAATCAGAGACTTTTTTTAAATTTTATCAGAAGAATAAGTATTGTTAACCTTTCTAGAATCATAATTTTTCCAAAAAAAAATGGACTCTACATTCTTTTATACTTTTTAATTCCTAACTTGTCTAGTTTCGGCCACATACATGACTTTCCATATTTCTTCTTTTCATAAACAATTCCATCCTTTTTATCAACCTTTGAAGGAATAATTTTTTAATCCTTCTCCAATTTATCTTTTTGATAACTTTCACCTACCTAGGAAATGGAGTTTTTAAAAGTTGTATTTCTATACTCAGCTTATATATTTTTTTGTACTAGTTATAACTATTCTTCCTTTTCCTTCTACTTCACCTCTAGATGCTCATTACGATTCTTTTATTCCTCAAGATTTTTATTTAAATCATTAATCTATTTACCCTACCTTTATTTTTCATCATAAATACATTATTGATTTTTTCTAAAATATTATTAATCTCCCAACATCTTTTTTTTATTCTCAAGTCTTCTTATATTTCTTAGACATTATTCGAACTCTTCTTTCAAATGAAATTTAAATTGAGTTTCTTTTTCTTAAGAACTACTACTTCAAAATTATTCATCATTCACTATTATAATAAAATTATTTTGAACACCATAATCAATATTTTTTTCCAGATTCCACATCAATTCTATTTTCATATTTATCTTTAGATAGGAAACATCTTCTTTTTCATTTAATTAATTTTCCATCTTTCCCTTTGGAATATGATTTTACTTTATCTGCCTGTTTCCTTCCCGACTTTCTTGGTCTTATTTATTCTTCATCACTATCATATTATTTCTTTCTTTGAGGAAAATTTTCTAAAAAATTTCTAATAGATCCATATTAAAATCATTTCAAGGGAAGTTTCTCTTTGTATTTCCATGTACCTATTTTCAAATTTTTAGAAAAAAATGATAAAATATCATCAAAATTTATATGCCTCATTTTCAGAATCAGATTCACTTGCTACATCTTCAATAAGAATCTTCATTGAATTCTCTTTCTTATCATCCTTGAAATACATTTCTCTATCAACTTTTGTTTTTATTTTCATATCTTTCCCCCTTATCATTTTAGAAGTAATTAGAGTGTCATAAAAATAATATTGAGATAATATTTTTGTATCTATGCTTTTAATGAATATTTTTTTATTAAACTTTTCAAGAATGATTATAAAGTTCCTTTCAACAACTATATAATCATCCAACTTTTCAAAAAGAAATAAAATAGTACTAACAATGCCATTCACCCAGGTACAAAGGCATATTCATACTCACCCATCATCAAGTCTGCATACTTTAATCTCTATATTTGAAACATTTTATTCTTAAATTTTGTATTGACTTCATATATATTCTTTAAATTATCCCATTTACCAATGGCTATGGACACTACTTTCATCGTTAGGAATTAACTTTCAAAAAAAGATGATAATATAAAATTCTTCTATATTCTCAAGATTTTTCTTATCAACAGTTGTAAGAGGAGATTTATCATCAATAAGAGGAAACCATTCTATTGTGGCTTCTAGAACATCATATCTAATAGACATAAGATAAGGTAACATTATATCATTATAGATATGACAATCCTTACCATCAAAAACTAGAATACCTTTACTATTCACACAAATAAAATTCTATATAATCTTACCTTCTAAAAACTTCAGCAAAGAAAATTAAATGGGAACCTCGCTATGATACAAGTTGAAATTTCCCAATCCGGACAATTTTCTGACTAAGATGGGGAGGGGGTAAATTAGTGATATTTTTTCTTTTATTTTTCCTTATAATTGAAATAAACTTCACCCACTATTAAATATTTATTTACCTTATGAAAAGACAAACACACATCCATAAGAAACACACATATTTACAAGGTTTACTATTAAATAAGAATAGCTACATCATTGTTATGGTTTAGAAATAATCCAATATCACATAACACACTAGAAAAAAAATTCATTTAATACAATGAGTAGGATATTTCTTTCCACTAATATAACACTATGTAAATAATCCAATAGTGTGTGTGCTCACCCTTATCACTAATAGGGTCATATAATGTTTTTGTAGAAAAACATGTTACTTGTGCTTCTTTTCAATTACCACAAACATATTATTTTCAAAAAAATTATTCAATTTCTTACCTAGAAGATAGTGAGAACATCGTGGAATTTGTTAAGAAAAACTCTGTCTGATTTTTCCAGTTCATTTTTTCCAGTCTGATTCTTCTTATTACGATTCACCCAATACGATTCTTCTTAGTATGATTATCTCAATCAGATTCCTACGAGTATGAAAAATATACAACTTTGTAAGTATACAGTAGAGACAAATCTGCACCACATCAATTCTGAGTACGAAAAACTCATTCTGATTCTTCCTCGTCTGAATAAACTCTATATGACAATCCTAGTCTGATTATTCATCCCAATACAATAATCATCTAAATAAAAAAAAGATTATTATGATAATCAGATGAATCATTTCAATCTTTTCTCTTATCCTTTCACTTCTTTCTGAAAACATATATTAAAAAAAGAACTATATGAAAAATTATTCTTATCACTAAAATATCTAAGATTATCTCTATTATGATCTGAACAATACATTATTCAGATAAAATACCGAGTACTTTTCACCTTTTATTGGTGCCCTGAAAATATATTGGGTGGGATTCTTAAAAATGTTTCCTACTAAACCAAATTTCCCTGAAATTAAAGCACCCTTATATTTCAGATGGATTCATGACTTCTTCAAACTTCTAAACTATTCTCAATCATTATTGAAACATCAAACAACTTTAGATCAATTCTTAGTTCTTTAAAAAACTTCATCCTGGTTCTGATTTTCCATTACAATTTCTTAGTTTGATTTTTTCATTAATAGATCATAGTATGATATTTTTAGTAAGAAATTTTTCTTTCTTAGTCTTAAAGACAAATATTTATTCCTAAGAATCATAAACATATTTTCCTTCTCAAGACATAGTAGCATCTTTTCCTTCTTGAGACTTATTAACATCTTTTCCTTTCAGAGCCCCAGTAAAATCATTTTCTTCCTGAGCCCTAACAACATCTTTTTCTTCGTGATCCTTTGGAAAATATTTTTCTTAGAGAGCCTCATCAAAATATTTTTCTTTTACAATCTTCATCTTGTATCTTGTCTTGCTTCATAACTTTTAATACAGTAAACATCATTTTATCATTATCTAATTTATAATGGGATGCATTAAAACTTTCAAAAACTCTAGAAACCATATTTCTTTCCAACTCAGCCTGAATAAAATTTTCCAGAATTCATTTGGACTGAATACGATAAACATGATTATCATAAGCATGATTATGATCCAGCTGAATATGATAAGCATGATTACGAAAATCAAGATTTTGATGAGGCTGAATTTTATATTCAACACCATATTCTTTTTCCATCCAAATCTAATCAATTTAAATATGATTAGGAGAATATCTTTTACACCTCCTTTATTTCATCAAATTTTCACCACAAATTTTACAAATACATGTGATTTATGAGAACTCAAAGATCATAAAAGAATTGTGACATTTATATCAGATCCATGATGAATCTGATTACAATCAATACCTCATTATGATATTCTCCCATTCTGGACCCGAGGTGAGTCCTATATGAACCAAACAACTTCTTCTCATTATGATGTACTTTCTTAAACAAAGTGAGTCTAATTTGTTTTTTTGAAAACAAATTGTGATTCTGATTTTCAACTTTTACAAAGTATGTTGATGTATCTTATTTAGAAACAAAAGAAAAAAAAATTGTAAAAAAAAACTCGTTAAACATTAAAAATCTTTCTCTATCCAACATGGTCCCAACTGAATATAATCATATGAATTTTGAAATCTTCTGATATAATCTCTATAGAATGTCTTATACATGTATTTAAGATGATTTCTTATTTTATTATTCATCTCCAACTTTATATTGAGATTCCATAAATTCTCAAATCATTGGAAAGATTACTTAATCCATCACCAATCCTTCAAAATCATCTCAAATTAACTTCAATACTCATCCCAATGATATTAAATCATATGATATAGCTTATTCACACCAACTATAATATTAATTTATTAATATGAACCTTAAATCTTTCCCACTTCCTAGAAAATTTCTAACTATTTTAAAACTATTTTAGAAAACACTATCCTCATGATTACATTCTTTTGATATTAAGAACAACACAATAATTATCAAAAATAGAGTTATTCTACTTGAATATATCTGGCCATGTTCTTCATGAAATAACTCAAATTTCACTTCACTTGTCCATATATGTTAATTCATTTTTTGGACTCTTACATGGTCTCAGATTCCATTATCATATTTATACACAATCCAACATATATTTACATATTATAATTATTTTGGAAGCCTCTAGTATAGAAAAAAAACACAATTGATGCATGGATACTTTAGCCTCCCCCTTTTTAATAATTTTAAACTCCACCAAATTCCTCTAATGTCAGTTTGTTTGATAATTTCTCATTATCCCCATTATAATAAAATATATAAATATGGGTGTTGGTATTATCTTCTTTAAAATTATTTTGAAAGTAGATTATTTGACCCTTTTTGTTATGAATTATATCATGATTAAATTATTTAGTGAAGTATTGGATCATATATTTTATTAATAATTATCCTTTTATTAGATAAATCTAAGTATTTAGGGGATAAACTATTCTATAAAAATGAATAATTTTTAAAATTAACCAGATATTTCCATGAACAAGTTCATCATCTAATACCATTACCAGTTTTTCAATTTTAAGGGTTTTGCAAAAGATTTTTCATGGTCTATATATATCCCACACTCAAATCAAAAAATTCATTAGAATATTTTAGGTGATAAATGGATAAAATGACCCATTTCACTTAGATTTACCATAAAAAATACCCTCCATTATAAATATGTATGATGTAATAAAAAAGGATAATTACTGTGATTTGGGTACCATATTTTTATAATTTAAAAGCTATAAAAAATTCTATATTTCATGATTTAACAAAATTATTGGAAGCATCTTCAACATAAGTGCTCCCCCTCAAGAGTTACACTTATCTCTTTATCATGATAATGAGAATAATTCCTGATAGAATTATATTTCTTGGGGTATTGTATTTATATTTACCCTTTGAAATTCCATATTTTTCACTCCTTCAATTCATTACATGTTAATATATAAACAATTATAAAATAATATGGATGGGTTTTTTGTTGATATTTATTGATAGAAAAAAGTTTTATAGTTATCTCTCGATAATGATCTTATATGAATTCCAATTTTATCTCTTGATGAGATCTTCATTCCACCTCTTCAAAATTATTTGTTAAAAGTTTCCATGAATGACGTGGTTGCAACCTTTATTTTATAAAATTTCATCTCTATGTATTTCATTTTGTTTTGAATGATAAATGAAAATTATTCCACCAATACTTCAATAGGAAATGGAAGGACTAATGAAAAATTTCCTATGGTTTTTACAACTTTCTTTTTTGTCCATCACATCACTTCATTATGTGATCTATTTTTTCTTCCATTAGAATTAGATTTTGTTTGACATAACAAACATGTTACATCTTTCTAATTTGATCTTTATTGGATATAATTGTTTTTAGAGTCTATATAGGAAGTAATGTCATGAAAAAATCAGCAAAGATACATTATTGACAATGTCTTCCACAAGATTATTTTAAATTTTAAAACCATTCTTTTAATGGATAAACATGATGAATTTTCAGAAACAAACTTCATACTCCAAATATAATTAATATTCATCAAAAATTTACTTCTATAATTTTTAGAATTTCTCCCATTAATTCATTCCATATATAAGGGAATCAATGTTGTACTAGAATATTAAGGCTTTTCTCCAAAATTTTCCACAACACTAGAAGTATCATTTAAATCTTAATCTTCTATGGTATTTACTGGTATACTGATAAGAATTTTCTTGACATCCGGATGAATTAGAACATTTATTTCACAATATTCCTGGGTATTTCAGTTTTTTGAACACATCTATATCTCTCCTCATCGTATGATCATTTTCAAAAACATACTTTAACCTAAATTATTCGAGTGTGAATTTCAAAATATACACTATTTGAAATATATTCAATAATACAAGAGAAAAAAAGATCAAGTTATACGTTTTTCTTAGTTATTATTTTCTTATAAATTACAGATGATGCATATTAAATATCTATAGATTTCTCATTGTTTTATATCATGGTTTTTATGTGTTTTTATATTTACGTCACCCATATTGCACCTCATGAAACTCTTATTCGTTATAAAAAGTTTTTTTCATTAATATATTGATAAATTATATTTTTTCCTCCATTTTTCAATATGTAAATTCCTATATATTATATTAGATAACTCTCTTTCCCATTTTAATTTATTTTATTCCTTTCAATAAGCATGAATATTTTTATTATTTGAATTTTTATTAAGGCAATAAATATGTTTTGATCTCAATATGCATGTAGTGTAGCCATATCCTTCTTCATCCACTTCACTTTTTGAAGAAGAATAATTCTTATTAATATAATTTATAAATATTTTGTGATTTTGGGGGATACGTTCATCAAAATAGATCTGTGATGAGGAGTATTAACTTTTTTATCAGCTCATCAAATCACACATAATTTTTTTGAAAGACTTATTAGTTATTCTAGAATTTTTTTTTTGTGTTTTCCAAGACTTTTATTAGAAAATTATTCTTTATCATTTTCAATTTCAGATTCATCAAATTTATTCTTTGTCAAATAAATAGGAAAATGATCAATGCCTCCATAATTGAGGAATTTACGTGTTATAATACCTTTTTATTTTCTATTCCCTATTCTGAAGATTCTATAGATATATTCCTTGGATTTATTATTCTACTCACTTATTTTATAAAAACCTTATAAATCTGAATTATATTCAACCTTATTCTCCATGTTCATCTGTTTATTCTTGGTTTTAATAAAATCCCTTATTTTTCATTTTTTTGAATACTGTTACTTTCCTCAACTCATAATTTCAGAGTTTTTGTGTAAACCTTTATGAGAAATGTTTTCTATCTCCTACATAGTTTATATTTTGAGATCAAATGTATTACGAAAATTTCTCACTAACATAATTATAATGGTTAAATCCTCCTGATTGTCTCCAAATACTCCAATGTGGCTGAGTGTCTCATTTACACTATTAATGCTATCATCTAAAGTATTATCATAATTTGTCCAAATATCCCCAAGCTTAACTATCTAAATATGATGTTTGGCATCTTTAATCTTTAAATTTCCTTCACACTTGTTCTCAATATTCTCCCAATAATCCTTGATAGTTTCAAATACCATTATCCTGAAGTAGAATTTATCATATTGGGATGATATGAGTATATTTACAGTTTTCCCCTTAATGTCAATATTCCTCTTATTAGTATAATTCATGAGAGAATCTATTTCAAGTGGAGTAAATTTCATTATAACAATGTCACTCACCTCAAGACCCTATGAACATTGAATCATGTAGTTTATAAAGATATGAAAATTATTAAACCCAAATATTTGAACACCTCTACTATTTATATTATTTAGACTCTCCATGATTCTACTTGAATAAAAATTAGATGTTTTAGATGGGAGCTCGGTAATATTTGAAACCACTTATATTTCACAATTTTGATTAGATCGCTGAGAGGGGGTAGGCAATCTCAGTGATCCCTTTTCTTTTTTGGCATTTTATCTTTTAAGAAACCGTTGTGAATAGTAAATATCTTTATAATAAAATTATTATTGTCTCATTATTTATTGTAATCAATCATATATAGGTTAATAAATCACATGAGTATTTATAAGCTTTAACCTTGAAATCCAACTACTTTCCAGATTTAGGAAATATTTATCTATTATAAAAAAAATGATTATAAATATAATTTATCTCACAAAAATATTGTAAGACAAATTGATGTTATCCAAACATTGCACACATAATTTTTGCATCATTTTAAATTAATATTTAATAAATAAAATAACTATAGAAATCTGTAAACATAAATACGTAGTGTATTTGGAGACTACATATATAAATATCTTGTTTCATGAAAGATACTCAATGTCTCTAAATATTCTTCCAAAATTACAAGCATCATAGACATACCATACTTAAAATATATCTTCAAATCTTGTAGATAATAAAACATAAGAAAGGGAGAGATTAGATTCTCAGTTATTGTAATCCTAAGAAAAATACATCAATGGTCATATATCAATATATCATTACATAAGTGTATGATTATATGAGCTTAAAATATGAAAATTATACCCCAGAATTAATGATCACAATCATTAAATAAATATTTAACAATTAATAAGACATAAATCAAAGATGAATCAATGATCATGATACGTGGGATCATATCATATTCATTAGAGAATGTTATTGAGATCAGAGTAATAGGTGTAGAATAATTATAATCATAGATTTCAAATGTCCAGGCTACCCACCAAGAAATTCATCACATGTTAGGATTGGTCCAACTACTAGGGAACCTTCTTTGGGCTTTCGATGATCACCCAAGTATGATTTTTGGGTTTGGGATAACTACCGACGTACCCTTTGATCTCATTAAAAATTAATCATTAACTATTGCATTGGAAGGATAAAATAGATCGAGTTATCATATAATCATGATATATTCATAAGTATACCACAAGATCATGAAAATATTTATCATTTTTATATCTTATGTAATGTAAATGAAAATGGGATGAATCAAGATTTAACCATCATTATCACTAATAATATTGATAAATAAGAAATATAGTAACATTAGATCACATCCCCAATAAAAAACTAAGAAAAAAATAACATATTTTGTTAAAGATGAAAATAGAAATAAAATATATAGAAACATTTCATGAAGAAAATACCATTTTCATTTTAAAATAATTTATTTAAATTCAAAAAAATTACAAAATATGGATATTAAAGAAAACAATTCGTTAAAAGATTGAGAAATAATTTCAAATTTTCCTTAAAAACATACATTCAGTTTTATGAGTACTTAGAGAGAGGAAAATTGGAAAAAATATAATATATATAAAAAACTAAAGGATATTAAAATAATTGAGTTTTATGAGAGATATATCATAAAATTTTATCATCATAAATTTAAGCATATACAATCCTGGTAAATATAGAGACTATAACATAAAAACCTTAGTGTTTCAAAAACATTGAAACATAAACCCATTAAAGAAATGACTTTAAATGAAAATATAAATAACATGAATATAAATAAATTAATTTTAACAATAAATAATAGGGTCAATATATACACCACATGAATGAAATAAGTGGTAAATATGTCGTATGTCTTAGAGAAACAATGTGAGACTTAAAACCCTTACCTCAAGTCCTTTTTTCATAAGCGCTCTAACCTCTTATATAGTAAATTTAATCTTTTTATAATTATATAATAGAAATATATTAATACTTATAATTACATATATGGTTTATATATAACCTCTTCTCACACATTCATTAATAATCTTTCATCCTCATCATCAACATTTTAGGTGTTTTGTACTTCATTTTTATGTGGGTCACTGTTCGACAGTTGTGGTCCTTGCATATTGATAATTATTAAATAATATATAAAATGATAATAATGATATAAATATCATATATTATTATTTTTATAATATTTATAATCATCCATAAAAGTTTCATATAGAAAAATGAATTACACCATTCACAGATCTAGTAGTCCGTCCGTATGCATAAATGTAGTTTTCATTTTCTATTATGTAGAAGGAATGAAAGAAAAATACCATTTTATCACTATGTAATTATAATTAATGAATAAATATAACATATATTTTTTAAAACCACTATTATATCCATTAATATGACCTTTTTAGGGAAAATTACTCATATCCCTATGTGGAGAAGACAATCCACATGTATAGATGAACGATATGTTCATTACCAATTTGATGGAAAATTGGTACAAAATGGTTGTTCCAAAATAATAATTAAATATCATAATATTAAATATACCTTATTTATTATGATAATATGGATAAAATATATTTATAGTAAGTATGAGAAGAAATAAATATTTAAAGAGTCGGTTTGAGATACCTCTTTTGGATTAAACCTTTTGTGTTATTAGGATGGTCTTATAAGAAGACCATAATTTGATGAAAAAATGAAAGTAATATATTAATGTGTTTTGTAATGTCTTGGATGGTCTAGAGTTCTTTATGTTAGAAAATAATGGATAATAAGAGGTTCCTTTTTATGAGTGAGTGGAGGGACACACATGGTTAAAAGATATAAATAATATAAAGTTACTTTCTGGTAAAAGTGGCATAGAATGTCCAATAAATAAAAGATAAGATAATATAATGTATAAATATCTTCATACGATAATATTTATTCATGTTTAATTGTTATTTTTACTATTTTCTATTTTCTTACCCCTCAGTGAACCCATTTTACCTGTAATTGTAATAAATTTTTTGTATTATATTTACTATTTATTATGTCAAAAAATAAAATGTGGACTTATTAAAAAATTAGAAAATTATTGTTATAAATATTTAATCCATTATATATAATTTAAATTCTATAATTTATTGAAATTAAATTTGAAATAAGTGCACAAAATACAACCAGAACAGTTTTAATTGGAAAAAATGAATTTTCAAGAATTAAATTGAATTTACTTTCATTCATTATCTTTTAGAAACAATTATATTAATTTTAAAATATTTATTGAATATATAATATTAATATTTCATTATAATCATTAATCTATAGTGATTTAGTTAATTTATTGAGACAAAAACACATTATGCACATCAAAATATTTTCTAAAAAATAACACACGTTACCTTCAAATGATTTTATCTTCATTACTAACCACTAAATTAATAACGTGTGAATGATTCTTTATAACTCAACTAGATATTTAATTTAAATAAATTTTAATATTGATTAATATATCAGTTTGTAAAGATTCATAACCCCTAGGAAAACACATTTCTTAAAAATAATTGGACTTTTAATAATGAAATGATTTTATTAAAAGATAATTATTATTTTTAGGCATCAAACACTACTACAAAAATGCCTTTAATAGTTCTAAATTCGGTCTTTTTCATTGCAAATAAACAAATTGATGACTACCAAAGAACAATGAATATTTTTTTGGTTTTATCAGCATTAGAAAAGTGAAGATAAAGGCCCCCATTATTTCCCTGAAAAAAGGACCCCTATATGAGTGATTATAGAAGCACTGATAAATGGGAATACTGTAGTGTTATGAAAAATTTATTGCACACTACAACACAAAAAATTGCAAAGGTAAAATACAGATAGCACTAGAAACAATATATAGTTACAATAAAGATTATAAATGAAATAAGACGTATAATAGAAAAACAAGATAAAAAATCTATATTATATAAATTTGAAACATTTGTTTATAAATGAAATGATAAATAAAAATTGTCTTAAACATTCAGAAACATCAACATACATTTTTCTTTGGCCCATGACCCCCACTCATGTTATTGCCTAATAAACCATATTAGCTCAAGAAAAGGAATGCACCTCATAAGAAAAAAATTATTATGTTAGTAATAATAAATATAAGTAAATTAAATAGAAAGTGTTAATTTTAAACTAAAATTTGATTCATACCTAGAACACTATGTATCATATTGACTTGCAATTGACTCTTGCACATCCTAAAATTTCTCGTTCATCTTCATGTATTATATTTATGAAAATCAACTAAATAATTATAAGAAAAAAATTATAGGGAAAATAATTATATAATAAAAGATAAAATGATGAGAAAATAATATAATATCATTTGATTAGTTTTGGTTATGTGATGGAAATTTTAAACTAAAATTGAGCTTATATATTGAAAACACTCACTTTGATCCATATGAGTAAAACCATGAATCAAATAGATGTGACAATGATTCCTACACTTGATAAATGTAATATGGATCTTTTTATATTAGTATCAAAACAATCCGAATGTTTTCTGTTGTTTTCAGTATGTCACTTGTGTTTCTTACAAAAATGTCATTTTAAATTGTAAACACGCATATTGATTCATACCAGTCACTTCATGTATTGTTTTGAGGAGATCCTAATTCCCACACATCACCAATGTATTATGAATCATTTTTCTTGACTATCAAGAATATATGATCAAGTTTTCCTGGTTTTTCGTGAAAGTTGAATTTTTAACTAAAATTACAATTTCAAACTGATAACGTACAAATTGAGTTATATAGGGAAAACCATGCATCAGATTTAGTTTCTTCTGGTTACTACATATAAAAATGGCTTATGGATAATTTTCATAATGTATCAAAACAATATGAATGTGTTTTATCGATTTTTAGTGCGTCACTTGTCCTTTTTACTAAAATTAATGTCAATTATTTATAAAAAGACACACTTGGGGGGGCATACCGATCACAACCAGCATCATATTGTGGTGATTCCAATTCCTACACAATCTAAATGACATAGTATTCAATTTACTAAAGTATAAAAACAATATGAATTTGTTTTCTTGGGTTTGAGTATGTTAATTTTCTTTTTTACTAAAATTTCATTTCAAACTGGAAACACACACTTTGAGTCATATCAGTCACACAGTCTATCGGTTTCACATGATACCGATTCCTACATGTAAAAAATTACTTATGAATAATTTTCCTAAATATAAAGAAAATCCAAGAACGTTTTCAAAGTTTTCAGTGAGTGAAACTTTTGGAACTAAAATATTAATTTTAATATTATAACACAGCCACTTTGATTCATACCGGCTACAATATGCATCAGATTGATGTGTGTACAATTCCTACACATAAAAAATGAATTACAAATAATTTTAGTAAAGTGTCAAAATAATATGATTTTGTTTTATCTGTTTGGAGTATATCAATTTTCTTTCATAATAAAGTTAATGTCAATTTTAAATTAAAACCTGAACTTAGAGTCATACCCATCACACTGTGCATAGGATTTAGGTGAGGCAAATTCCTACACATACAAAATTAATTAATTAAAAATAAACACAATGATAAAAACAATATGAATGTGTTTCTATTTTTTGAATATGTCACTTGGGTTTTTTTACTAAATTTTCATTTTAAACTAAAAACACACACTTTGAGTCATACCGATCACATCATGTGTTAGTTTTATATGAGAATAATTTACTAAACATAACAAATTACTTATGAATCATTGTGTTGAGTTATCACGAAAATATGAGTGGGTTTTGTTGGTTTCCAACGAGTGAATCTTTTTGAACTAAAATGTAAATTTTAAATGAATAACATGCACTTTTAGGGATAATGAGAATATCATGTATCATATTCCTGTTTAGTTTATTCCTACACATAAAAAATTAATTTTAGATCTTTTTATTAAAGTATTAAAACATTCCTAATTTGTTTTCTCAGTTTTGAGTTTTTCACTTGTATTTCTTTGTATAATTAATGCCAATTTTAAAATATAAACATGCAGTTGGAGCCATGCCGGTCACACTGAGTATCACAATGAGGTGAGGATAATTCTTACACATCCCAAATGATTTTTGGATCATTCATATTATGTATAAAAATAATATTAATTTGTTTTATCATTTTTTAGAATGTCACTTTTTTTTTACTAAAATGTCATTTTAAATTGGAAATACACACTTTGAGTCATACCAGTCACATCACGTGTCATTTTGATGTTAGACTAATTACTTCACATATAAAACGAATTATGAATTGTTTTAATAATTTATCAGGACAGTCTCAGCATGTTTTCGTGGTTTTATGTGAGTGATAATGTTTAAACTAAAATATCAATTTTAAATTAATAAGTGACACATTTGAGTAATACCGGGAACACAGTGAGTCAGATTTAGGTTCATATAATTCCTATACATAATAAATGACTTATGTATCATTTTAATAAAGTATCAAATCAATATGAATTTATTTTTGATGTTTTGATTATATCACTTCTCTATTTTACAAAAAATAATGTCAATTTTTAATGAAAAAACACACTTAGAGTCTGATTAGCCAGAATATGCATTATATTGAGGTGAGGATAATTAGTTCATGTCTCAAATGACTTATGATTTATTTTTATAAATTATAAAAAAATATTAATGCGTTTGATCAGTTTTTAGTAGGTGAAGTGTGTTTTGAACTAAAATGTAAATTATAAACTAAAAGCATACAATCCGAGTCATACAGTGCACATTGTGTATAATATTGGGTTACAATTGATTGATTATATGCTTTTTTAATATCTTAACTATCATAGAAATATATAAAATAGATAACATATTCTATTCTGATTGAAGATAAAACCTTATCTCTGATGATCATGAGAAACTTCGAACAAACCACCAAAACTGGAGAAAAATAATCCACCTGTATAATAAAACAATTATTATTTTATTAATAATATAAATAAATAAATTAAACCTAAATATGACGGTGTTCCACTGAACAAGTGTGTATATACATAAAATGGACAGGTTAAACATTTCTACTCATGTAATTATTGTGAGATTATATGTGGTATGATTGTGGGATGATTTAATTTCACATCAAGTGCACTCAAAAGAATCAATTTTAGTCAATCCATTTCACTAATGTAGATTGGATTTGTTACTTGTATTGGTCTCCCAAGAATTTTTGATATTATAGCATGAATATAATTGATGATTTAATAGCCCAAATAATTCCACCACTTAACAAAGTGAAACCACAATACTATTCATTTCTTCTATCATTTATCACCACATGGGATAAACCCCTAAAGAATAAATTGGTGTTATTTTATTTTAAAATTGATAAGGAAATTAACTACAAAATAGATAAAATGATGAGAAAAATAACTAAATAATTTGTAGGAAGTCACCTCTTCATGATGAATATATACATTTTGACATCATGTTTTCTTCTCATTTCTAAACAAATTTATTTCCTCTATTATACTTATCCTTGGGAAAAAGATCAAAAATAATATATAATAATTTTGAAACCGATTATTGACACACCAAATGAATTCATAACTTCATAGCCTATACTAGATCAAAAACATAGCAGGTAATAACCTAAATTTGTTGTTAGCAAACATTTTGGCACCACATACACTACCCACTCATCTCTAAACAAATATACTTCTTCTTTTGATTACAAAGGCTATCCGAAATATTTGTATTACTGAGAAACTATATAAAAACAAATGAATTGGAAATTTTTTTAATGAAATTTCATTTAACTTTGGAAATTACTAGTTTGGGGGTGCTTGTATTTTCACAGTTATAACCTCTCTCATATTTTTTGAAACATTATATCCAAAATCTTTTCCATTATCCTTCTTCTAACACAGTGGAAACATTGACCAAAATAATTAAACTGTTTGGAACTATGTTTTTATAGTTCAATATTTTTTTATAACATAATATATAAACTAAAACATATAATTTTATGTTTATCTATAAATTGTTATTTATATTGTTTTACAAATTCAAAATAGAAATCATGTGTGGTCTATTTTTTTAATATATGTGAATTGGATCCAAAAAATAAATATTTGGGGTATCGATATTGACTGGGAATAGAATCTAGTGCTACCTAAAAAACAAAAACAAATAATTTATCAACATAATAAAAATATATTTTATATAATTAGATTATAGAGTATTTCCCATTCATTATAGGAATCAATGATAGTCTGTAGTCTATTTTTTTTCAAATGCATCATACAACTCATCTTTCTTCTAATCAATTTATTATTTATCCAAATAATTTTTTTTACATAGAAATGATATATAGATTAATGAATATAAATTTTACTTCACATATTTTTCCCTTTATATAGTAGTAATATAAACTCCTATAGAAAATATTAATAGTTATTAACATTAATGAACTTATTAGATCACTATTTTGATAGATGTATTATGAAAATGAACTTAATGTATTCATTCCCAATTGGGGAACCGAGCCATTAAAACTTGAGAATCTCATTTATACTCTTTATGCCAATTACATATATAAAAAAATTCAAAAATATTTATTATTCATATGGAATGTAAGAAATATTTTCATCTTTAAATGTGATCTCTGCATGACATTATAATGATAATAAATGTTCATGTGGAACTATTAGTAAGAAGGTACACTCAAAATTTCCTTTTGATTTCTTGGTCGATTCACTAGATTATTATGATTTGACATTTCATTTCCCCATCACTTCATCCTTCTATATTACCATAATTCACTTCATAAATTTTTGCATCGTTAATTATAGTATTTATATAACAAAAAGTTTTTTAAAGGCAAACGTCGTGTATCTTTATAATATTAAACATCCATTGTATGAATGTTATAATAACATTATTGACCATTGTAGTATCCGAATCATCATGTTGAATAGGAAAATCAATAGTCATATCTTGAGAAACCTGAATCCATAGTCTCATGTGATCTTTATGTGTTATTTATTGTGTATTGATATTATACATCATACCCCTCTCATAAATGTGGTGCATGGGTGTCAAAAAACAAAAATCATATACAACTTTACCATGCACAATTTTATTATATAATGTTATCAGAAGTTGTTTGATTCACATTTATGATACAGAGTAATGAAAAAATTGATTACTTCAGGTAAGGTATGTGGTTGAGGGGAATAACTATCCTCAAAGAAAGTGGGGTCATTTGGTTCTTCATGTTTAGATCCTCATTCCACCATGTGTTCACTTTTATCCTTTCTCATACATTATTATGGTAAACTTGACTGGAAAATAGTATCATGAAAAGCATATATTTTTTGCTTTCAATATTTTCATCATCTTATATATATATAATCTTTGAGTTTTTACTTCTCGAAATATGTTTGAGGATACACTTAATTAACAACTAATCTAATGTGACTATACTTTTCCAACCGTTTCAATGTAAAGACTCCGAAATTTCCATGTAATGTTTTTTAATAAATGGGAATTTTACGTGTCCACGAAAATTAGTGGCATGTGATTCCATGGCCCGGAGTGCCCGGAATAAATTTCTAAATATTATTTTGTGTACGTTCATAAATGTATGATTTGATTTTTATAACTTTTAATCTGGTGCTCAGAATTGAAATCAGAGGGCACCGTTGAACTCGTAGCACCGGTATTCTCTTAAGGATACTTTCACCTCGACTAAAGTTGGTCAAGGGTGAAAGTTAGTTTTTGGGTTTGTCGTGAAGGAATGAAAAAAAATAAAAATGTGAAAACATTATATTTTAATTTGTAACACCCATGTGGGTGTTGGGAGGTGGGGGACACCAAACCTTAACCTCCCATGAGAGGTTCTGGTGGTGGGGACCACCCGAACCTAACCTCCTATGAGAGGTTATGGTGGTGGGGACCACCCAAGGCTTAAACCTCTTGAACAACCCTAATTATGGGGAAAAACCTCTCAAACCCCTCATTAATGTGGAGGAACCTTCTGACTTCCTCCACATTAATTGTGGCAACACACATACCTTGAATATTCCAACCCTTGGTATCCTCTTTTTTTTTTAAATTTTTCCAACGCAACCCATTTATTGTTGCCAATTAATTAAGCCAACTTTAAAACACCAACAAATTAAATAGTTAAACATATTTTATTTGATTGGCTACTCATTTTTTGGAAAAGGAGGATTTCGGTGGAATTGAGAGATAGCTTCCCCAACGAAGAACACTTCCTCCACGAAGAATGAAGAACGATTCCTCTACAAAGAATGCTGACAAGGAACGTCTTCGACTACGACTAACCGATGCATGAGCCTGGGATTGGAGGTGTATGGCGGATGAAACGAATGTCCACAACTTCACATTATTCCTCACGCCAACATCATCAAGTGAACGAGGTAGGTGTTTATTGATTATCACTTCCCATGTTCACCCCTTCTAATTATTTTGCGGGATTTGGGAATTGAGATTGACGAGGGTTGTGGGAAATGATGTTTTAAAATATCTTCCATACAAGTTCATGCTTCGTTCTTTGTGAACATCTTGCTATCACTCTAAATGTGGAGGGTGTGGGAAAAACAAACATTGCCTGGCCCCTCCACCATTCTCCTTTGGTGTACTCTTCGAAATGGAGGAAGGCGATGAAGGTGACGATGGCAATGGCGCCGCCACCTGCGGCCGCCACGACCCGCACCACCCACGTGAGGTTCCGATCTCTGGGCCAAATCGGCTGTATGCCCCAGCTCATCTCTCCAGTAGAGCCACGTGCGGTGCACTGACCTCCCGGCTGAACCGGCCACGCGCCCCGGCTCCATGCCCCGGCCGAGCCACCCCATGGCGTTCCGGCCTCACGGCTGTACCAGCCCCGCGCCCCCATGGTGCTCCTGCCTCCCAGCCGAACCGGCCCTGAACCCTAGCTGAACCACCCTCGCCGCTACCCTCTGTGCTTCCCTGGTTCACACCGCCTATCGGCCCTCCGAGCCGCCCCGTCTCGCGCCACCCGTAGCCCTCTGAGCTGCCCTGGATCGATGTGCCCGCGTGCCCTCCGAGCCGCCTTGGCTCGCGCCGCCCATGGCCCTCTGAGCCACCCCAGCTCGTGCCGCCCACTGGCCCTCCAAACCGCCACAGCTCGCGGCACCCGCCGGCCTTTCGAGCCAACCTGGATGAGCTGCCCCACGGCCTCGCACCCTTGTAGCCACCCGTAGCCCTCCATGGCCCTTCGCGGCCTGCCGGGCTGGACCCAGCAGGCCAGACTGACCCAAAGGGATGAGCTACACTGTAGGCCAGGCTATAACCAATGAGTCGGGCCGGGTCAACCCGTGCTGGGTCGGACCAGGCTGGGTCGGGCAGGGTCAGTTCGACTGGGTCAGACCAGACCCAGGCCCACAATGTCCCAATTACTTTCTTTTGGCCATAACTTTGGCACAAGACGCCTGTTTGATGATCCGTCAGCGACACTGTAAATATTGGAGTGAGACGGTCCCTTTGAGTGATACCCCACTATGTTTTGGATTATGATGGGAAACAGTCTGGTAGGATTGAGCACGAATCCAACTGGGCCCCTGGGACTAAAAGGCTAATAACTCACAGATCGAGTGTCCAGTTGACATGCTGTCTGTTACGTTGAGAACCCTATGATGTGGCAGACCTTTGAGATACTTCTTTGTGGGACTTCGTGGTAGTTGAATTATCGACCAGTTGCTTGTGGACATGATCCTCCTGGAGGTGAGCGAGCATAGTGCAGAGACCTAGTGGCCGAATGAGGCTTGACAACTGCTAACCATTTCGACTCGGACTGACTCGACATGCCCAGTGGGGAGCGACTTGGTGATGCGGCAGACCCACGGTGGGGAGCGCCTTGGTGATGCGTCAGACCCACGGTACTCGATAGGAGGAGTACCTCAGCACGCCTTAGGGGGGAGTTCCTCTGTTTGATGCCGCATAACCACAGTGGGGAGCACCTCTGTGTGGCGCAGTAGACCCATGGTACTAAAAAAGAGGGGTACCTCAGTAGTCCAAGGTTAGTGGGAAGCACCTCTGTGTGACGCGGCAGACCCACTGTACTCCATAGAGGAGGAGTTCTCCAAAAGCCAAGGTGTTTGACATTGTGACTAGAAATGTTACTTGATACTACCCCTAGAATAAATCATGGTTTTTGATGAATCAATATCTCTATGTTTTTCTAATGATTGAGATGGATTACTTGATAAATTAGGTATATGTATGGGCATATACCTAAGTAAGTTTTTCTGTTGATTTCATACTTTGTGGTTTACCCTTGGTGGATTTTTTGAGACCTTGAGGGTCTCGGGGTCCCTACTGAGTATTGTTATACTCACCGCTGCACGAGATATACCCTCACCTTATTGTGTTGGATGTAGATGATACACAACACTGACTGAGGTCGAGAGTACCAGGACTAGATGGTACCTAGAGCTAGACCATACGACGAGTTGGTTTACGGAGGAGACGGACAGACGAGGAGTGATGAGGAAGAGATCTGTACCGACCCTTCAGGTTGGAACCTCGGAGGATGACCCAACAACTGAATTTCAGTTTTCTTCAGTTGTATTGTATCACAGTTGTACTTGAACTTTCCAGTTGGGCTTTTATTCTGACCCCTTTTATTTTTAGCATTATTTTGTTATACAGTTTACTTTGTGTTTTGTCCAGCTGTGTGCTTGCTTGTGTGTGTGTATACAGGTTATAAAGGCAATGCCTTCCCAGTTAGGGAATTACGCCTTTGGTGCTAGTCGGCAGACCCTAGCCTATGGAAGGGGAGATTTGGGTAGTCACGACACGAGACCCAGGGGACGGGTCATGAAAAATTGGTATCATTGGAGTTGGTTCTACCGCAGAACATAGGAATCTGATCTTTTTTTTCTAGGAAGCAATAGTGTTAAGAGTAATGAGTGCAGTTTTAAGTTCAGGGATTCCAATGTTGGTGCGGTGGCCGACGTATCCATACACCAGGACCCGGACTTCTGATATCTGACTCAGTGTACGAAAACACTGATTGCGTGTGTGTTTCAAGAGTCTTCTTTGGGAACTCTTTGAGTTAGCACACCAGGTCCTCTCATCAGGAATAACTTTTGACCGTATCACACCTGTTTCATTTCAGGATGCCTCCACGAAGACATCCAGCTAGAGTTTCGAGAGTTGTATGCACAGATAGCCCACCGAGTGATGAGGCCTCAGTTCAGGGCCCTTTTTCAGTAGAGGCACCGGTGGAGGCACCAACAATACCACTCCCCATTGGGTTACCAATTTAACCAACCCCAGTAGTAGATGATGCACGCCGCTTGAGCGCGTTGCACGAGTTCCAGTGCCAGAAGCCTCCCAGGTTCAAGAGAGAGACGGACCCACAGGTAGCTGAGGATTAACTAGAGGTTGTGGTGAGAGTTTGCCGACTGGTAGGGACACCAGCCGATCTCATGGTGATTCTTGCTACCAGCCTTCTATAGGAAGCACCGGGAAGATGGTGGAGAATGATGCTCCGTGTTCACAATGAGGTGACGCTTCTTTGGGTAGACTTCGAGGGCCGGTTTCAGGCAGAGTTTGTTCCAGCGACTCTTCACGTGGTGCGCATACATGAGCTTCTTAATCTGCATGAGGGTAGCATAACTGTGGCTCAGTACATAGTGAGGTTCATTGACCTCTCACGCTACTCCACAGATATGGTACGAGACCCATTTTTCAGGACTCAGACCTTTGATCAGGGACTTAGGCTAGATATCAGGGCTTCGATTATCTCACTCAGCATCCCTATGCAGG
Organism: Viscum album; assembly: GCA_963277665.1. Lineage (NCBI taxonomy): Eukaryota > Viridiplantae > Streptophyta > Magnoliopsida > Santalales > Viscaceae > Viscum > Viscum album. The sequence continues at coordinate 1,481,966,197 of OY728136.1, forward strand.
CGGGGGTTTTAGAGAGATCCCTCTTGGTGGAGAGTTTCATCCCTGAGTAGTCACCAGCTGCGAGACCCACTACAAATTGTCATGTAGAAGATTCTTATTTAGCTGGCAGTAGACAGACATCACAAAGGTCTAAGAGGACCAGACCTATAGGTGGGCGACTACATGACTCAGTTTCGGTTGTGTGGAGCACCCGAGGAGAAGCCAGTCATGCCAGAAGTGGGCATTGTTACGATTACGGAGGGTATATTCACATGGATCCTGAGTGTCCGACCCGCTTTTCAGATGATCAGCAGACAGTCTAAGGACCTCCCAGGTAGAGATAGAAGTTCGACCGAGGAGTTCCGTAGGGAGAAGGCAGAGGTGGTAGAGGAGCTGGTCATGAAGCTGGTGGTGGGTGATGATTTGAGATGTCACCACCATCACCACCAGGAGGTCCACCCCAACCTCAGGGAGTAGGCGGACAGGGGAGAGCTCAGCTTCAGGCAGCTGAGGCATACAATCACCATGCTCGAGAGATGATACGCGGTACAAATTACTGTCTACTCCACCTTAGCTGCAGCACCATTAGACACAGGTGTCAGTCATTCTTTTATTTCCACTTCCCTCGTTCGGATCTCATAGATTCCAAAAAAGATTTTGGTTCGCTCCTTATGTATAGAGACTCCTACGAGAGAATATTCGATGACTATGCACTAGTGCCGGTAGTGTGAGATTACTCTAGGAGGTGAGAGCATCGATTGGGATCTCCTAGTTGCGGAGTCGAGGCTTTATGCCGTCATCTTGGGTATGGACTAGTTATCTACATTCTATGCTCAGAATGATTGTATTAGGCGCAAAGTGTGGTTTGTCTGCTCGGATGGGACTAGGTTTACCTTCACTAGCGAGAAGGGAGCCTGCGCAGGATGGACATACCCGAAGGAGGGTGCAGCCGATTACTCATCAGTTGGCTAGACTTACCCTCAGAGCAGTTGATGTGGAGAGTCCGAGGCATCCTATAGTGGTGGAAAGGTACGTGGATGTTTTCCTTGATGATTTCCTAGGTCGACCTCCACACAAAGAGGTGTACTTTTACATTGACTTGTACCCCGGGACGACACCGATATCTACACCGGCGTATCAAATGGCTCTCGCGGAGCTTCACGAGCTACATGTACAATTATAGGACTTTCATGGGAAGGGGTTCATCTAGACCAGTGTTTCACCTTGGGTAGCCCCGATTCTATTCACCAAGAAGGCAGATGGGAGGTTGAGGCATTGTGTCGACTACCAGCACCTGAACCAGGTGACAATGAAGAACAAGTACCCACTCCCAAGAACTGATGACCTCTTTGATCAGCTAATGGGATCACGATGGTTCTCGAAGATATACCTAAGGTTAGTCTATCATTAGCTCATATTTTGAGATAAAAATGTGCAGAAGACAACTTTCAGATGTTGGTACAGCCTCTACTAGTTCTTGTTTATGCCATTCGGTGTAACCAACGGTTCAGCAGTGTTCATGAGACTCATGAACAGGGTTTTTCAGCCGTACCTTTATCACTTTGTAGTGGTCTTGATCGACCAAATTTTGATCTACTCAGGAACTGAGGAGGATAATTCCTATCATTTGTAGGTATTACTAGAAAAACTCCAAGAGGGCCAGCTTTATGGTAAAATCTTGAAGTGATATTTTTGGATCCGAGCGGTTCACTTTCTAAGAAATGTCATATCGAAGGCTGGAGTTTCAGTAGATCCAGTGAAGATTGAGGTGGTACTTTCTTGGGAGCCACCTAGGAGTGTGATGGAGGTACTGAGATTCCTAGGTTTAGCTGGATACTACCAGAGATTTGTGCCAGACTTCTCCAGAGTTGCAGAACAACTATCAGCCTTGATAAAGAAGGGGAAACCCTTTGTTTGGTCGGATAAATGCCGTCAGAGTTTTCAGGAGTTGAAGCAGAGGCTGACTAGTGCCCCCATATTGAGGCTTCCAGAGGAAGGCGTAGGGTATGTAGTATTCTATGACGCATTAGGGACCAGGCTTAGATGTGTCCTAATGTAGGAGCATGCAATGATTACATATGGTTTTTGAAAGCTGAGACAACACGAGAGGAACTATGCTACCCATGACTTGAAGTGAGCAGTAGTGGCCTTTGACTTGAAGATGTGGTGACACTATCTGATGGGAAAATTCTTTATATTGTACTCTAATCACAAGAGTCACGGGTATATCATCTCTCAAACGGACCTGATCCCAAGACATCGATGTTGGATTGAGTTCCTCCAGGACTATGACTTTGAGATAGTCTATACTCCTAGGAAGGGGAACGTTGTAGCAGAGCCACTCAACAGGAGGTCTGGTATACATCTTCTAGGTGAGGCGATGAAGCAGCTGGCCGCTTTGTAGATATCCTTCATGGAACATGATGGAGCAGGTTTTCTTCTATCTCTTATAGTCACTCCCCCACTTCTTCAGTGAGTCAGGGAGGTGCAGTCTGGGGACTCTAACTGTGAGGCTCGACGTTCTCAGATATCCACAGGGCAGGAACCTGATGGATTTTTTGAAGGTGGGGAGCACATCATCATCTTCAGAGGACATACCATGGTACCCATGTCTCTTCTGGAGGAAGTGTTGAGGGAGTTACACACTTCTATGACCCACGTTGCCCCCGCGGCGTTTCGGTCTCCCGACCAAATTGGCCGTACACCCCGGCTCCGTGCTTTGGAGGAGCCACCAGAGGAATACTGACCTCCCAGCCGACATGGACTAGGCCCCGACTCACCACCCCAGCCAAGACACCCCTCATAATTCCAGCCACCTGGAAAAACCGGCCCCACGCCCCCGCGACGCTTCAGCCTCCCAGACAAACCGACCCTATGCCCCCACGAAGCTCCGGCCTCTCGGCCAAACTGGCCCCACACCCCAGCCGAACAGCCCCCGGCACAACCCTCTTAGCCGCCCTGGCTCACACAACCCTCGGCCCTCTGATTCAATCTGACTCGCGCTGCCCACCGGCCCTCTGAGCCGCCCTGGCTTGCGCCACCATCGACCCTCTGAGCCGCCCCGGATCGCACCACCCGCATGCCCTTTGAGCCGCCCCACGGCTTCGTGGCCACACGGCCACCTGCAGTTCTCTGCGGCCTGTTGGGCCAGACCTAGTGGGCCAGGCCTAAACCAGCGGGTTGGGCTAGGTCGACCCAGATCGGGTTGGGTCGGGTCGGTCCGACCGGGTCGGACTAGACCCGAGCCCACTACGACCCAATTATTTTCTTTTGGCCATAAATTTGGTACCAGAAGCCTGATTGAAGAATCGTCAGTGGTGATAGAAATCTTGGATCGAGATGGTCCCTTTGAGTGATACCCCACTATGTTTTGGATTATGATGTTAAATGGTCAGTTTGGATTGAGCACAAATCCAATCAGCCCCCCAGGACTAAATGACTAATAACTCACAGACCGAGCATCCGGTTGACGCGCCGTCTATTACGTTGAGATCTCTATGATGTGGTGGACCTTTGATATACTTCTTAGTGGGACTTCATGGCAGTTAATGTATTGACTAGTATCTTGTGGAGCGAATCCTCCCAAAGACGAGCAAGCATAGTGTAGAGACCTAGTGGCTGGCTGAGACATGACGACTGCTGACCATTTCAGCTCGATGTGACTTGACATGCCCTGTGGGGAGCACCTTGGTGACATAGAATACCCATGGTACTTGATAGGAGGAGTCCCTTAGCAGGCCTCGATGGGGAGCGCCTCTGTGTGACGCTGCAGACCCACGGTGGGGAGCACCTCTGTGTGACACGGCAGACCCACGATACTCGACATGAGCAGTACCTCAGCAGTCCAAGGTTAGTGGGAAGCGCCTCTGCGTGATGCAACAAGCCCACTATACTCGATAGAGGAGGAGTTATCCAGCAGCTGAGGTGTTCGGATTTGTGACCCGAAATGTTACTAGATACTACATCTAGAATAAATCTTCGTTTGAGCTGAATCAGTATCTCTGTGTTTTGCTCATGATTGAGATGGATTACTTGATAACTGAGGTATATGTATGGGAATATACCTATGTAAGGTTGTCTATTGATTTAATACTTTTTGGTTTATCCTTGGTGGATTTTGTGAGATGTTGAGGGTCTCGGGGTCCCTACTGAGTATCTTTACACTCACCCCTTCACAGACTATGCCCACACCTTGTTGTGTTGGATGCAGACAACAGACATCACTAAGTCCGAGAGTACCAGGACTGGATGCGTACTAGATGTGGACCTTACGACGAGTTTGTACACGGAGGAGACAGATGAATGAGGAGTTCTGAGGAGGCGATCTATATAAACCCTTTAGGTAGGAACCTTGGGGGATGACCCAGCAACCGACTTTCCATTTTCTACAGTTGTATTGTATCACAGTTGTACTTATACTTTCCAGTTGGGCTTGTTTTCTGGACCCTTTTATTTTCAACACTCTTCTGTTATACTGTTTACTTGGTGTTTTGTCCAGCTGTGTGCTTGCTTGTGTGTGTTTATACAGGTTATAAATGCAATTCCTTCCCAGTTTTAGGGAATTACACCTTTGCAGCTAGTCGCCAGCCCCTGACCTATGGAAGGCGGGTTTGGGGTAGTCACGACATGGGCCCCAGGGGATGGGTCGTGACATTCAAAGATACTGAAATTAGTCTTTCTTCTAGTATGGTAACTGCCAATTATTTTTTCTAAACCATATAAAAAATATATGACCATAGATTGATATTTTTATATAATACTATTATAAATCATAAATAAATACTAAAATATCATACTTACACATGTTTCCTATATTGTTTTTTATTTTTAGCAACTATTTTACCCCTCTTATTTACTCGATCCTTATTCCATATCACATGACGTGGGATCGAAGTTGCTTCATATTTTGATTCATCAATCTATATATAAAAAAGGAAAATATTTGGTTTCATATCGCATAAAACTTTTATTGACGATTTGTAATATACACCAATTTCTTATCTAGTGAAGCGTACCCCATCCTTACTATACGATGGGGGTACATAGGTTTGGATACATATTATTTATTTTCAGAAATCCTTTTATGTTGTATAAATTAACAATTTTTAAATAAATTGGATACTATAAATAATTTTAGATAATATATTATTAACTATAATGCACCTAAAATGATTTATCATAATGATGAACGTTGAAAGAATTCTATGTTTCATGCATCATAATGTGTTCCTAACTAAGTGTAAGATGGTCACTACTACAAAAATGTGAAAGGGAAGTGCCACCTTATATCAGCGCTAAGAAAAAACCACTGATAAAGAATCCCCTTATCCACGTAAAATTTTTAGCACTGATACAAGGTCACCTTTATCTCTGCTAAAAAAGCGCTGATAAAAAGACCCTTTATTAGAGCTAGAAAAGAACTGATAAAGAATCAATTTATTAGTGATAAAATGTTAGCACTGATACATGAAGGATTTATCAGCGCCTTTTTAGCGCTGATAAAGAGGACCTTTATCAGCGATAAAATTTTAGGACTGATAAAGGTAGTCTTTATCAGCGCGTTGTTAGCGCAGATAAAACCACAGTCCCTTTTTTATAAAGTCGGTCACAAAGTGCGCTCTTTTTATCGCGACCTAAAGCTCTCGCGGTACTAGAACCCTGCGACTCCCCTCCGCTGCCTGCTGAGCTTCGCATTGCGGGACCTCCGCCGCCCTTGAGCTTCATGTTGACGGACCACCGCTGCCCTCTAAGTTTCGCGTTGCCAGACCTCCGCTGCCCTCAAGCTTCACATTTCCGGACCTCTACTTCCATCTGAGATTCATGTTTCCGGACCTCCACCGTCCTTGAGATTCACTTTGCCGGACCTCCATCGCCCTCGATCTTTGCATTACCGGACCTCCGCCGCCCTCGATCTTCGTGTTGCTGGACAAGGTGTACAATGTTTTTTGGGTCCCCTATTACTCATAATCTTCCAGAATTATGAGGAAATATGTTTAAGGATTATTAGATCATGAAGTTGAGTTTGTGAAATTTATGAGTGAAGGTTTAACACCCTTGGTTTTCTTCCACCACATGTTGGAACACACCTAGATAGAGTGCATCCGTGAGTGAGAAAAAACATTGTTTTAATTGATGGAAGTGTTGAGGTAGTTCAATAAGTGAGTTGATCCAAGGATATATAATTTTTCAGTCTCTTGATATCCCATGATATTAAATGGTAATCAATCCTTATTTAGTTCTTCAACATGGTGCGGTTAGTGATCGACATCAGAAAGAGGGATCCCTCTCGGTTGAAGGATAAATTCATTTCAAAGTTTTATATCATACAATAGGGACATGAACCATGTTTTTTAACTTCATGCAATGAGGTCATTGGAAACACATTTTAATATCTTGTGATTTAGATTATGATAATGTATTTTAAGGTTGAATATATTTTACCAAAATGTCACACTGTTTTATATAATGAAACTAGAACATATAGTGAGGGTGGGGTGAATTTTCCATCCATAGAGTCCCTATGCCATGTGAAATATGGGCAGGGGATTAAAAAGGTTTATGTTTATGATTTATGGACCAAAGGTGGTGTGTCTTAGAATTTTTGGCATGTCATGCAAGAATAACGACCTGATGTGGGAAGGGGCTTGTGGCGGCTCAACACCACACGAAACAACATATTACTAGGATGTTGGATTTTTAGTTCAAATACATATATCTCAGACTAAAGGGATGGTTTATTCATGTGAAATATCTGTTTTGAGAAACCTAGTATTGGTAGAAAGATTGATATGCTCATCATCAATGGAGATCAATGAGTTTACACTATCAGAGTGAAGTTTATGAAAAATTTAAGGTCCTTCCAAATTGGATTCCAGTTTCACTAGATTCCTCCTAGGTATCATCGATTACCTTAGATCCAACACCATGTCATAGTAAAGTAAGGAATGAAGGATTAACTTTTTCTTTAAGTTCAACACCACTCGGTTCTGATGCATTTCGAGGTCATCTAATGCTTGAACCCTATTTTCTTCGAGGGGTTCCCACTTTCTTTACTTCATGCTATCTAAGTGACTTTGTCTGGAAGTGCACTTATATGGCATGATGCCCAGACCAACAAGATTTCTAGCCTTTCCACCCCTACCTCTATCTCTATACTTCTCCCTTGCTGAGGTTACTGACTGCTTCTCTGTAGTGGCTAGTCCCATTTCTAGTAGTGTTTGTTCTATCTCCCTTGGCTCTGAGCCTGTCATCCATCTCCAAATACTTATTGATCCAGATATAACTCCCTCACCATCACCCAAGTTTCATTACCCATCCTTCCTCTTCCACTTTGGATCCTCATCTCCCACTCATATTAATCTTACCAACCAGAAGAGATTATGAACATGTTCAAAATCAAGGGACCTCAATGAGAGATCATCCACCCACTTCAATAAGGTAACTAGCTCTAGATCCAATTCAAGAGCCCTGTCCTACCCATCATTATTATCTTTATATTTAATGCTCATGTTCTTAGTTACCATGTTAAATCGGACTTCCTCACCATAGAAATAAAAAATCATAATTTCATTGTTGTTGTTGTCAAATATCACAAAAAACGTTATAATAATCATTGAATTCTCATAGAAGATTATGATGCATGGATTTCTACACTCTAACCCCTCCAACAGACACAAAGGGGTATTTTGGCACAATAAATATGTTGTTGAGAATGTTCAAGATTGCAATCAATTCATCACTACCAAGGTGTCCAATAGTGACACCTCCTTCCATATGACTTTTGTTTTTGGAATCTATGACTATCTTGAAAGGGAATCTCTATGGAGTGAAAAAAATACCTTCGATCCCAGCCACCATCCATTGTTTGTTGGGGATGACTTTAATGTCATTTCCAACCCAAAGGAAAGGAAAGGTAGAAGCCCATTCCATAGGAAGTCCATCATAGAGTTTGTTCCGTTCATGGCTGGGAAGGACCTCATTGATCTCAGCTTCTCAGGTGACAGTTTCACCTGGTGCAACAACTACATGGGCCATCAACACTTGTGGAGTCTATTGGATAGGTGTATAACCAACATGAAAGCCACTAACCTATTCTCAAATACCATGTTTTTTTCCATCTTTCTTGTGGTATTTTAAACCACTCCCCCCTCTTGGTTTCCATTTCTTCTTGGTATGATCATTAGGAACAGTTTCACTTCCACCAGCAGTGGGTTAACATCATAGGGTACTAGGACATGGTTTGTGAAATATGGAATGAACCCTTGTATAAGTATAGGGACACCTTCAACCTCAGTGACCTAACCTTGAACCCCGATAGGTGTGTGTTCTCCCCTTCCTCCTCAGGAACCTGCAGCACCTGGGACTACTGTCGAATATGGGATCCTTCAGAGTATTTTGATAGATGGAATGATACCTTGGGTTTATTGGATTATTAACACCAGTTTGAGATTTATGTGTTACTATATACTTATTATATTTTCTTATTATTTCTTATACACAACCACTTGAGTCGAGTAACCTGATTGAAATCCATATTGGTACTTTGGTTCTAATGTGGATATGGTTTTTTATGTGTTTGTGACATGTGTATGTGTGGATATATGGGTATTTAGTCATGATGATATTAAATGTAGGGAAGAGACCTAGTAGTGGTAGATGTATCATTCTTGATTATTCTAGTGTTTGTAGTGGGGTGATTTGAGGAAACTATAATGAATCTAAATTAATTATATTTAATGAAGATGAATAAATACTAATGGTTACGCTCTATTAATCTCATTTTTTATAAGGAAGTGGTTCTCTTCTACTGTATTTGGAAGTCTTGTTTTCTGTTCTTAAACCATAAATACTAATATTTGAGATTCAAATAGGATGAAAATGAATAAATATTGGATGGATGCTAATCGTCTGACAATATAGTACGAGAACAGAGTTAAAGAGTTCATCAAATTTGCAATGTATCATGCAAAGGATCCTTCTCAAATCCTTTGTGCATGTTTACATTTTTGTTATTCTATACTACTTACTCCAGAGGAGTTGGAAGAACATTTGATATGTCATGGAATAGATCGGAGTTATAAATGTTGGAATAAACACGGAGAAAAAGAGAATGTATCTACTGGATGGGATAGTACTGCGTTTTATGGATAATCAGATATGAATACAAATATGGATAATAAAGAAGACCATATGGAGGATGTGATTAAAGATGTCAATGATGATGAAGATCGTATTGAGGAAATAACAAAGACAATTGAAGATGAACTCTGTGATTGCCCAAAATTGTTTGAGAAGTTAAAGAGTTGTGCAAAGACGCTATTGTATGCTGGTTGCACCAGGTATACAACATTGTCAGTGGTACTAAAGTTGTATAAATTGAATGTAGGCAACGAATGGAGTGAATTTAGTTTTACGAAACTACTTGTTCTCTTGAATGACATGCTCCCTGAAGATAATGGGCTCCCAAGCCGGACATATGAAACTAAACGAATGCTACGCTCAATGGGTATGATTTCTGAAAGAATACATGCCTGCCCAAAAGACTGTATATTGTTTCATAAGGAGAACAAATAACTTACAGAATGCCCAAATTGTGGTGCTTCTCATTACAAGAAAGAAGAATCCAATCCTAAAAAATTTGTATGGTACTTTCCAATATTTCCAAGGTTTAGGCGTCTATATGGAAGTTAAGAAACTGCAATACAACTATCGTGGCATGCAGATAAAAGAAATAAAGATGGGAAATTATGTCATCCGATTGACTCTCCTCAATGGATGAAAATTGATCATGAGTATCCTAAAATTGGAAAAGAGCCGAGAAACCTTCGTCTTTCATTATCTACATATAGAGTAAATCCTTTTCGTTTTCAAACCAGCACTCATAGTACATGGCCTGTTATGTTTGTAAATTATAACTTTCCACCCTGGTTATGCATGAAGTGGAAATTCATCATGTTATCTATGCTTATATTAGGAACAAAACAACCCGGTAATGATATTGATGTTTATTTGGCTCTTTTGATCGAGGATTTGAAGTTATTGTGGGATTCACGTGTTATGTTGTATGATGCTTATAAAAGTGAATACTTCACGTTGAGCGCAATATTGTATGGGACAATAAATGGTTTCCCTACTTATAGAAATTTGTTAGGCTATAGCATCAAAGGAACTCAAGGGTGTCCCATGTGTGAAGAAGATACAGAATCAATTAGGTTGAAACATTCATAAAAATCTGTGTTTCTTAGACATTGTAGATTTCTACCTCATCGGCATAAGTACCGGTCTTGGACGAAATCATTCAATGGATGTTCTGAACAACGCGCAGCACCGTCTCCACTAACAGGTGATCAGCTGTTTGAGAAAGTAATATATGTGAACATTGTTTTTGGTAAACCATTTTTGAAAAACCTTATGAAAATCGGTTGAAAAAATAGATCAGTTTTTTTAATTACCATACTGGAATTGTTTGCACGTCAGACATTTTCTTGATGTGATGCTTGTGGAAAAATGTATGTGACAGTGTTATCAGAACGTTGCTAAATTCCCCTGAAAAAAAGGATGGAATTAAGGCAAGGTTGGACATGGTTGACATGGTAATATGAGAAGAGTTGGCTCCTGTGAAGTGTGAAAATCAAATGTTTCTTCCTCCAGTTGCTTATACTCTTTCTGGGGAGGAGATATACCAGTTTTCCAACTTCTTCAATTATGTAAAAGTTCCATAGGGGTATTCATCAAATATCAAGAACATTGTGTCAATGAATGATTTTAAGTTAAAAGGTTTGAAATAACATGACTGCCATGTTTTGATGAAAGATCTAATTCCTATAGCTTTACATTGAATTTTTCCCAAGAATGTTCGTCATACGTTAACCAAAGTTTGTTTTTTTTCAAAGCTATATGTAGCAAAGTCTTAGACCCAGTAAAATTTCCATCTATGGAAAAATAAATTGTCATCATATTATGTGAATTAGAAATGTTCTTCCCGCGAACATTCTTTGATATGATGGTTCATTTGATGATTCACTTGGTGAGATAGATTAGACTTTGTGGTCCTGTTCACTATAGATGGATGTATCCTGATGAACAGTATATGAAGATTTTGAAAGAGTCGGTCAAAAATCAATGTCGACTAGTGGGTTTTATAGTGGAGCGATATATTGTTGAGGAAGCCATTGAACTTTATACCGAATACCTATCTGATGTGGAAAGCATTGGTCTCCTGAAATCTCATCACATTTGACGCATTGAGGGTGAGGGAATTTCTGGAAGAGATGTTGTCACAATCAGCATTACAGATCGGGAGTAGGCCCACCTTTATGTTTTGCATAACAGTTGGGTGGTTGCTCTATATATTGAAACTCACAAAGAAATTCTTAGGTAGTTGAATCCATAAAGGGATAAAAAATGGTTATCAAATATACATAATCACCATTTTATAGGATGGTTTCGGGATCATATTTTTATGCAGTTAGATGAAAATCCGAATTCAATTTCAGAACGACCGTGATGGCTAGCCGATGGGCCAAGTGTGTATGTATTATCTTATAGTGGTTATGAAATTAATGGTTATACATTCTATACAAACGAACATGATGAAGATGGTACCATGAAAAATAGTGGATCTACACTAGTGGATGATGTTTTTGGTAGTAAGGACAGAAATCTAATTTATGCAAATATGTCATACTTTGGCATTATCAAACTAATATGGGAGTTGGATTATATGACATTCCAATTTCCAATTTTTCAATGCAAATGGGTTGATAACAACAGTGGTGTTAAAATAGATGAATGTGGATTTTTGAAAGTTGATTTTAGTAAAGAAGTGTACAAAGACAAACAGTTTATAATGGAATCACTAGCAGTTCATGTTTTTTATGTTCCAGATCCCCTAAACCGAAAGTGGTCGATTTTTTTGTTAGCGTCCAAAACTAGTGAAGGTTTCGATGAAAATTCAGTTAAGGACGATCCTTTCAGTGGTATGTTGTAATAATTTAGGAGCATTACCAATGTATATGATGTTTTTTATGTTATAGGAGACAACAATGAAGGGATTTGGATAATCGATAGAGGTGTCAAATCCATTCAGCCTTTGAAAAAAGAAAGAGAGTTCAATAAACAGGTTATATTTTGTTTGTAATATAGATCTTGTTATCTCATGTGATTATCTTATTATTACTAAATTTATGTAATCTAAATTAACTGTTAAACCAATTTTATAGATAATGACTTTTTCAGATTCTAGTGCTTCTAACCTTGAGGCGGAACAAGTCTCTCAAGCTGTTGCTACGGCTGCTGCTACGGCAGGTGCTGCGGCTGCTGCTGCTCTTGCTGCTACTCCGGCTGCTCCTGCTGCTGCTCCCGGTGGTCCTGCTGCTGCTGCTATTGCGGCTCCCGCTACTCCTAGTGTTGAGGTCCAAAAACCATCAACACATGTCGTTGCCACCATTTCAGATGAACATATAGATGATGTTGATATCGATGAAATGCTCGGGAATGAAGGATCGACGTTGCAGAAAACACAGGTGTGTCGTAGTTTGACAGTGTTAGCCAAAGTTATTAAGGATAAAAGAAAAGGCATCAAATTTTATGTTGGATGGAATGAACAAGTCCAACACGTGAATCCCAACAAGGCTATGTTTAGTATTTACATTGGAGTTTTCACTCAGCAACGTGTGCCAATTGGCATAAATTCATGGCACCGTGTTGTGTCCGAGCTGAAGGCTGTGATCTGGGAAGAAATTACGGCAACATTATGAATTTATTTCTTTAATTTATCGGCAAATAAAATAATGAAACAATGTATTAATCTTCTCAATATCCTGAAGAATACATTTATAGAAGACGATTCACATAAGGAATATGTACTAAGGCTTGCAGGAAGGATTCATCAAGGTTTTTTTCACTATTTTAACAAGATTTCACCTGAAAGATTCCAAAGGTAAAATAAATCCACACCCACAAATTTTCTATGCTCACCTGATATCCCAAGAATCATGGGACACATTTATTGGCCACTGTGGGGATGAGAAGTTTCAGGTACATTGTGGGTGATGATACGTTGTTTTAGGATATGTGTATTCATCACTTTGATTGTCAATATTTCATTTATGAAACAACAACTCTGTAATGAAAATAAGGAACGTGTATCAAAACCAACATACCCCTATCATAATGACAGGATGGGGTATGCTTCAATAGAAAAGAAAATGGTACATATTTTAAATTTACAGTAATATTGTTAGGTTCCAACAAACAACATCATAATTATATTTCTATGTTTACATGTAGATTGATGAGTCTAAAATCAAATACACTTCCATCCCATGTCATGTGCTTTGGAAGGAGGAACATGTGAATAAGAAAGGGAATCTAGTAGATGAGAACACACAAAAAGTCTGGGAAATTTGTCTAAGTATGACACGGCGATAAAAATATTTGTTTTAAATTGCTATTACATAAAAATAATTAGTTATTTTCATATATCTGATAGTCATTGGAATCAGCTACTCCTCTATTGGATGCAGACCTATTATCGATGGCTTTGAAGCAGCAAGAAAAATATGGTCGTGTTAGGGGTGCAGGGTTTGGGGTAACACCCCGAGTATATTTTGAGAAGAAAACAAATGTATGATAGAGATGAAACATTGAAACAAATGAGAGAAAAACTAGAAACCCTTGGAGAATGATTGCAATGGCAGGGAGAGTTGATGACAACTTTTATGGGTGGGAAGCAAGGAGAAGACACAACTCAGGAACAACCAGTGAATGAAGATCCCGCTCCACCCCCCACCAGCGTTGAGGTGAGCAATTACCCTCAAAGAGATGTCTTAGCCGTGGTAATCAATATTCTAATAATTATTCCCATGAAATGTGAATCAGAAAAATGCTGATACTTTTCCTGTACTGATCTTCTACAGGGTGATAATGATTGTGATTTATATCTGTTAACACCCACATATCACCTTGTACCAAGGGATATAGTGTTCAGTATCCCAGATAACACGCTGCATAATAGACCACTTCTAAAAGATCATCTGAAAGTGACGATTACTGTAGCTCATGAGAAAAATACAGAGCTACCTATTCCACTTGATGACGATGTTATTCATATGGTCGAAAAGGCTATTCAGACATTCATTTCATGGCTGTCAAAACTTTTAAGAGTAGATGCAGCCAAAGATGTATTTATTTCCTTTTTTTTCAAGTTAAACCTTTAACAATTAATGAAAAAAGGGTCTGAACCAATAAATGTCATTATAGAAGGAGAAAGGGAAGGGGGTGACAAACGTCATCTCAAAACCATCTAAAGGATCGTCCAACCGATCCCAAGGAGCTACTGAAAGAACAATAACACCACTTGTTCTTTATCCACATTTACTATAATTGAAGACTCATGTGGATACAAAGCTAAGAGGTGGTAGTAGTCATATAGCGGTTTTAGAAGAGAATATATACGGCGTGGAAAGTCAAGATTTCATTTCTGCTGAAAATGTAAATGAGATCCTTGAAAATGGTTGGCTAGGCATCACAGCTATGAATATATATATGAGGTACATTTCCGTGAATTGATTTTCTAAAATATGATCTAATGTGAAAATTATGAATAAATGAATTTTATATTATTAACAGACATATATATGAAAAATAGTTGAAGGAATTTTCCCATGAGACAAAATTTGGACTTGTTAGTCCTCATACCACATCATCAAATCTAATGAAAACAGAGCCATCAAAAAATAATGAAATAGTGAACGGCTTGCTGAAAACATTTGAAAGAAATATTACAGATGACGAACACTTCTTAATACCAACCATGCAGGTGTAACACTATATGATTAAAGTATATTAATTATATTTTGGCTTCTTTAATTACATATTCCTTTTTTTTAGGAAACATTGGATGCTAATTTTAGTGAACTTGGATACCCCAAAGATTTAGTTTTTGGATTCAAATAAAGGATATCCATCAAACGGACCACACATGATGGATTTTGTGAATCTGTAAGACACTACATCCTACGTTTGAGGTCGAAACATCAAGTAATATAATTTATATTATATTTTACTAAGGATTATGTTATGATAGGGAGGTGTATCATTATCGTCTAAAAAAAGGAATGAGGATAGGGGCTAAGCATAAGGAGGCGAGCAAGTACTACGTCTGGAAAAATATCAGGGTATATATAATAAAATTTCACTATCCAAACACATCACAACACCATTTACTTATTCTCTTAATGATCAATTTTTTTGCATTGTGCAAAAACAAAAAAACAATAATCATTGTGGTTATTATGTTTGTAAATTTATGAAATAGATCATTTTTCATCAATAAACAAGCATCCCTAAAGAGGTATTTTCAAAAACAACTACTAGTTCGTTTAATTTGTTTATTAATTATTAATTTTTATATTTTGAAGTACAACTATGACTATCGAGAAGCCTCATACACACAAGACAATATAGATATGTTCGGAAACAAGTGGGCCGCATACCTGATGATAGATTGTACACAAATGACATGATGATCTGACTTGGGGACGTGTACAATTGGCGGTCATTTTTGAGAGGGTTTTAGGGGATCAATAGATAACACATTGTTGTATGTAAATGTTTGTAGTAATATTTTAATTGTTATTAAATAAATCAACCTTTCTCCAATGAGTTAATTTCCCATTTTAACAGATGATATGCACCAAAAACATGCATGAATGATGAACCACTAAAAGGGTCTCTCTTTTGTTTAAAATGGACATATTTTTAAGTGAAAATAAAAACTGACATACAAAAATCCAACCAAACACATTCGGATAGTGTTGAACATTTAATACAACAATCCACGGGTTCTTTAGGGACATGAATGAGTCATCCCCGCCTCAATCCGAGGCACGGTGTGGCTGGTACCACTCAAAGGGTCTCTCTTTTGTTTAAAATGGACACATTTTAAGTGAAAACAACAAATAACCTACGAAAATCCCACCAAACATATTAGTATTATGGTGATACTTTAAGAGAAAGATCCACAGGTGTGTTGGGGATGTGCACGAGTCATCCCCGCCTCAATCCGAGGCACGGTGTGGCCAGTACCACTCAAAGGGTCTCGCTTTTATTTAAAATTGACAAGTTTTTAAGTGAAAACAACAACTGACCTACATAAATCCAACCAAATGCATTCGGATAGTGTTGATACTTTAATATAATGATACATGGGTGAGTTGGGGACATGCACGTGTCATCCCCGCCTCAATCCAAGGCATGGTGTGGCCGGTACCACTCAAAGGGTCTCTCTTTTGTTTAAAATTGGCAAAATTTTAAGTGAAAACAACAACTGACCTACAGAAATCCTACCAAAATCATTAGGATTGTATTAATCATTTAGGAGAACGATCCACGAGTACTTTTTGATGTGTACGAGTCACCCCCGCCTCAATCTGAGGCACAGTGTGGCTGGTATAACTCAAAGAGTCTCACTTTTGGTTAAAATGGACACAATTTTAAGTGAAAACAACAACTGACCTATAGAAATCTGACCAAACACATTAGGATTGTATTGATACTTTAGGATAATGATGCATGGGTCCTTTTTGATGTGTATGAGTCATCCCCGACTCAACCTGAGGCACGGTGTGGCCGGTATCACTCAAAGGGTCTCTATTTTGTTTAAATTGGACACAATTTTATGTGAAAACCACAACTGACCTACAGAAATCCAACCAAACGCATTAAGATTCTCTTGATCCATTATGAGAACAATACATGGGTATTTTGTGATGTGTAAGTATCATCCCCACCTCAATCTGAGGCATGGTGTGGTCGGTACCACTTAAAGGGTCTCTCTTTTGTTTAAAATGGACAGATTTTTAAGTGAAAACCACAACTGACCAAACAAAATCAGACTAAACGAATTTTGATTCTATTTATCCTTTAGGAGAATGATCCACGGGTCCTTTTTGAGGTTTAATAGTCATCCCTGCCTCAATCCGAGGCACGGTGTGGCCAGTACCACTCAAAGGGTCTCTCTTTTGTTTAAAAATGACAAATTTTTAAGTGAAAACAACAACTGGCCTACGGAAATCTGACCAAATGTAGTCGGATTGTCTTAATCTTTTAAGAGAACGATCAACGGGTCCTTTTTAACATGGATGAGTCATAACTGCCTCAATCTGAGGCACGGTGTGGCCAGTATCACTCAAAGAGCCTCTCATTTGTTTAAAATGGACACAATTTTAAGTGAAAACAACAACTGAACTACAAAATTCTGACCAAACACATTTGGATTGTATTGATCCATTAGGAGAATGATCCATGGGTAATTTTTGATGTGTAAGATCCATCCTCGCCTCAATATGAGGCACAAAGTAGCCAGTATCACTCAGAGAGTCTTACTTTTGTTTAAAATGGACACAATTTTAAGTGAAAACAACAACTAACCTACGGAAATATGACCAAACGATTTCAGATTATATTGATCTTTTAGGAGAATGATCTACGAGTCATTTTTGTAGTTTATGAGTCATCTCCACCTGAATCCGAGGCATGGAGTGGTCGGTACCACTCAAAGGGTCTCTCTTCTGTTTAAAATGGATAAATTTTTAAGTTAAAACAACAACTGACTTACGAAAATCTGAACAAATGCATTCAGATTGTCTTGATCCTTTAGGAAAATTATCCACGAGTCCTTTGTAATTTGAAAGATTAATACACACCTCAATCCTAGGCATGGTGTGGCCGGGACCACTCAACGGGTCTCTCTTTTGTTTAAAATGGACAGATTTTTAAGTGAAAACAACAACTGACCTACGAAAATCTCACCAAACGCATTCATATAGTATTGAACCTTTAGTAAAATGATCCACGAGTCCTTTTTGATGTGTAAGAGTCATCCCCGCCTCAATCTGAGCCACGGTGAGGCCGATACCACTCAATGGGTCTCTCTTATGTTTAAAATGGACAAATTTTTAAGTGAAAACAACAACTGGCCTACGGAAATCTGACCAAACATATTCGGATTGTATTGATCCTATAGAATAATGATACACGGGTCCTTTTTGACATTTAAGAGTAATACCCACCTCAATGCGAGGCATGATGTGTCCGGTACCACTCAACGAGTCTCTCTTTTGTTTAAAATGGACAAATTTGTA
Organism: Viscum album; assembly: GCA_963277665.1. Taxonomy (NCBI): domain Eukaryota; kingdom Viridiplantae; phylum Streptophyta; class Magnoliopsida; order Santalales; family Viscaceae; genus Viscum; species Viscum album. The sequence goes on from OY728136.1 coordinate 1,481,984,322, forward strand.
AATGAAAACAACAACTGGCCTACAGAAATCTGACCAAACGCATTAGGATTGTATTGATCCTTTAGTAGAATGATCTATGTGTCCTTTGTAACGTTTAAAATTCATCCCCACCTCAATCTAAGGCACAATGTAGCTGATACCACTCATAGGGTCACTCTTTTGTATAAAATGGACAAATTTTTAACTGAAAACAACAACTGGCCTACAAAAATCCAACCAAATCCATTAAGATTGTATTGATCCTTTAGGATAATGATACACGAGTCCTTTTTGATGTGAAAGAGTCATCCACACATCTATCTAAGGCATGGTGCGGTCTGGACCACTCAAATGGTCTCTCTTTTGATTAAAATGGACACAATTTTAAGTGAAAACAACAACTGATCTACGGAAATCTGACCAAACACATTAATATTGTCTTGATACTTGATTAGAAATATCCATGTGTCCTTTGTGAAATGTAAGAGTCATCCCCACCTCAATCTGTGGCACGGTGTGGCTGGTACCACTCAAAGGGGCTCTCTTTTGTTTAAAATGGACAATTTTTTAAGTGAAAACGACAACTGACCTATGGAAATATGACCAAATGCATTTGGATTATCTTGATCATTTAGAAGAATGATCCAAGGATCTTTTGTGACGTGTAAGATTCATCTTCACCTAAATCCGAGGCACAATGTGGCTGGTATCATTCAAAGAGTCTCTCTTTTGTTTAAAATGGACACAATTTTAAGTGAAAACAAAAACTGACCTACAAAAATCCAAACAAACGCATTCAGATTGTATAGATCCTTTAGTAGAATGATCCACGGGTCATTTGTGAAATGTAAGAGTCATCTCCGCCTCAATCCGAGGAATGGTGTGGCCGTTATCACTCAAAGGGTCTCTCTTTTGTTTAAATTCGACACAATTTAAAGTGAAAACAACAACTGACCTACATAAATCTGACCAAACACATTTGGATTGTGTTTATCCTTTATAAGATATATCCATGGGTTCTCTGTGACATGTAAGAGTCATCCCTGCCTCAATCCGAGGCCTGGTGTGTCCGGTACCACTCAAAGGGTCTCTATTTTGTTTAAAATGGACAAATTTTTAAGTAAAAACAATAACTGGCCTACGGAAATCTGACCAAATGCATTTGGATTGTCTTGATCCTTTAGGAGAAAGATCCAAAGGCACTTTGTGATGTGTATGAGTCATCCCCACCTCAATCTGAGGCATGGTGTGTACGATACCACTCAAAGAGTCTCTTTTTTTTTTAAATGGACAAATTTTTAAGTGAAAACAATAGATGACCTACGGAAATCCGACCAAACACATTCAGATTGTGTTTATAATTTAAGAGAACGATCCAAGGGTGATTTGGGGACCTATACGAGTCATTCATTCCTCAATTGGAGGCACGATGTGGATAATATCACTCAAAGGGTCTCTCTTTTGTTTAAAATGCACATATTTTAATGTGAAAACAACAATTGACCTATGAAAATCCAACCAAACAGATTTAGATTGTATTGATCCTCTAGGAGAAAGATCCACAAGTCCTTTTTGACATGTACGAGTCATCCCTGCTTCAATATGAGGCATGATGTGGCCGGTAACACTCAAAGGGCCTCTTTTTTGTTTAAAATAGACACAATTTAAAGTGAAAACAACAATTGACCTACAGAAATCAAACCAAATGCATTCTGATTGTATTAATCCTTTAGGAGAATGATCCATGGGACCTTTTTGACGTGTAAGAATCATCCCTGCCTCAATCCGAGGCACATGGTGGATGATATCACTCAAAGGGTCTCTCTTTTGTTTAAATTGGGAATGATTTTAAGTGAAAACAACAACTGACCTGACCAAACACATTCAGATTGTCTTGATCCTTTATGAGAATGATCCACGAGTCCTTTGTGATGTGTAAGAGTCATCCCGAACAATCCCCTCGACCGCCCCACCCCCCTGGACACCGACACACCCCCTGGACACCCCCACCCCTCTAGACACCCCCACCCCCTAGAAAGCCCCCTTAACCCTCTGGACACCCCAACCCCCTGGACATGCCAATGGACATGCCCCCCCCACCTCGAATAGCCCCCCGCCCCCCCGGACACCCCCTGGACAAACACCACCCCCTTGGAAGACACCCCCACCCCTCCCTGACACCAACCCACCACCGACATACCCCCAACCCCCCTAGGTACCCCCTCCCATGGAATACCACCCCCACCCCCCCAGACACGATCCCACCCCCCTTGGACAGCCCCACCAACCCCCTGGACCCTCCGAACATCCCCCACCCCCTAGAAAGCCCCCCAACCCGCTGGACACCAGCCCAACCCCATTGACACCCCGTAGACAGCCCCCCACCTGGACAGCCCCCTCCTTGGACACCACCCCACCCCCTTGGACAGCCCTACCAACACCCTCGACCACCCCCACCCCCCACGGACACCCCCACCCCCTGGAAACCTTGATCCCCTCGGACTCCCCCATCCCACCCTCCTGGACACCACCCAACCCCCTTGGATATCCCCACCAACCCCACAGACCACCCCCACCCCTGAACACACCACCCTCCCCCTAGAAAGCCCCCCCCCCCCCCCCCCCCGACACCCTGGACACCAGCCCACCCCCTGGACACCCCCATGGATAGCCCCCCCTCACCTGGACACCCCCTCCTAGACACCACCCCAACACATAGATACCCCCACCCCCTGGACACCACCACCCTCTTTGGATATCCCCCAATCTCCTAGACCGCCCCCACCCCTGGATACCCCCATCCCCTTGGACACCCCTACCCCCCCTGGACAGCCACCCGAAACTCCTAAACAACCCCCAACCCCTTGAATTCTGAATAGAATTATTTTTGTATTTAATTAACTTATGAATTCTGAGTCAATGGTGTATGTATATACTAGGTGTAATTAGCTTATGATTTATGTATTAATTTTGTATAGGTATACTTATTAAGATGCTGAATTATTTGCAGGTGCTGTTTGGGTGTGCTACTGCAGAATTTTTTTTTGCAGCAGACAAGGCATTTATCATCTCTTTTTTAGTGCTGATAAAATAAGTCCTTATTAGCGATAAAAAAGTGCTTATAAAATACACATTTATCAGCTCTAAAACAGCGCTGATAAAGGAAGCCTTTATCAGTTCTATTTGAGGTCTGATAAAATGTACATTTATCAGTGCTAAAATAGTGCTGATAAAGGCTTCCTTTATCAGAGCTCTTTTAGTGCTAATAAACCAATCCTTTATCAGCTCTAAAAAAGAGCTGATAAAGGGGACCCCCATTTATCAGCACTGAGATTTACAGTGATTTTTAGCACTGATAAACCCCATTTTTGTTGTAGTGGGTCTTTACTTTCCTATCAGCATCCCTAAAATGTAACTCGGTAAGAAGAGTCTAGAAGCCTCTATAGGATTTTCCAGTGGCCATTAAAAATTATTTATGATATAATTATTCAAAAAATAAACTGAATCTGTAATGATTAAGGAATATTAAATATATATTTCATCATATAATTTTTCTTTAAAATAGAGGTAGTGTATCAAAACATCACCTTTATAACTTTCCCAAAGGTATCCATTGTTATTGGGTGGACATTTCAGAAGGAATATATACCAATTAGAATATTCATCCTTATTGTGACCCTAATATAATAAATGAACATTGAATTGTTGGGGTCAATAGGTTGTCCACATTGGTTCCATACAACCATAAACTCTATACAATTTCTTCTTTCCTTAATAATTTTATTCTACAATATGCTATTGTGCCTTTATTTGTTTTTAATCAACATGATTTTGATCCCCTAATAATAATGTAGTTTCAATATCAACAGTATGTTCTTTTATGGGATTGGTAACATCATCATGATAGGAAGATATTTTAGACATGATTTCTCAAACAATTAATTTAGATTATGTTAATGTAGTAGACAATATATAATATTATGTGGAAGTTCATAGTATATTAAAAAACACTTTAACCTTCTCATTGAACACTTTTACTATTTTAAATGTGAAATTGATTTTCATCCTCTATCGATAATCCAAATCCCATTTTCATTTTCCCCTCTAATGTACAAGACATTGACTACGTTCGGACTTCCATGACTTGATTGAGATCTCTCACTGAAAGGGTTAACCTTGACTAAATTTTCATCTGACCCTATAGTTGTATTAGTCACCTATAGAACAATTGAGAAATTGTTTTTTATAGATCTAATACATAGAATAATTTTTTTATTTGTGATTCCAGTAGGAACTGCTCACCCTTTTCCCTTCCACACCAAAATTGACCTTCACAAAGCCCATTTCATCAACTTTCAGTACACTCCTATTGTCTACCAATTTGTAATTGAAAATATGAACTTGAAATATTTTATAATACTACTAAAATATAGTCTCGATAATGAATAAATATGACATATTCTAATAAATTGTATATATGTCCTAGGAACCAGATATGTGCACCTCTTCCGCTATAATCGTAAATCCACTTTTTTTCAATGAACTAAAAAAATCATTTTCTATTGTATAGAACATATAACCGTTGATTACAAAACCAATGGAAGATATAAAATTTTAATATAGTCCCCTTTATATCCATCACATTATTTTAATAATTGAACTAGGATTTTCAGAAAAATCCCTATATATTTGATCTCAAAACGATCCTATAAAATTTTTATTATTTGTATTTGATATCCATCCTTTATCCCCAGATGGATTCAAATATCTATGAATTTTTTTTTGGTATTAAAAATATAGATCAACACTATCACTATAATTTAAAATGTAAAGGTGCACTTTCTACCACTCTGTGATGGTAATCATAACAATATATATTCCAAAAATACCTCTACCCATAAGGCATTTACTATGACGAGACAATGGGAGACTAATGGTGTCAACATATTATAGTTAATCAGTTAAAAATTCAATTGATTCTTCAATAATAAATCATTCTATAAAACAACCTTCTAACCGAATTTGATACTTGATAAATCCTTTCAAAATATTCTTATATTTTTCAATGGGGGCACTTCCATCTATAATGGAAAATAGCACATAGTTAGACCTTTATAACAAAATGAACCATCAGGCAGATCATTATATCAAATAATGGTGATGGAAGGAATATATCTAATTCATATTATATGATTTCAATATCATTTTTCATTTTGGGAAACTTCACCGGATCTATCAATTTACTACATATGGATTTTAAAAAGAAGTGGAGTCTGGTTTAGACATGTCATACATTTTTAAGTAGATTGCAGTATAAAGTAATGAGCATAAAATATTGCATCAAACATGATAGTCATGTGATTTTAGTACATGTAACTTATTATTATTCATTGAAATGAAATTCTTGATATTTTATAAATACCCATACCAAAAGTTTCCACCATTAAAGAAAATATTTTTTTTTCATGTATGGATAGAGTGATAGGAGATGGAGTAAAAAAATTCCACCACTTACCATTCATTAGTTCCAAACCTTACCTTATCACCATGTCAATAATGTCCATACTAGCCTTTATTCCATATTTTATTTTTCTATAACATTTAGTAACATTCCAATAACACCAATGAATACATTTTTCTCTAAATACATGATATTGAGTAAACGTGTGATCAAAAAATAATTCCTAAATAATAATTCAAAGAAAATTGATATCTTGTTCAAAACATATTTCTTATGTTTTTTGAAAATTGATTACTACAAATAGTGTTAATGTTTTATATTTTGTCAAATATATATTCAACCATTAGTGGAGAAGGTATTGTACCTTGTTCTATATTTCTATTGAATGCTATTATATTGGATTAGTATTTATGATGTCGAGGAAATCATTTTTAATTTCCTAAAAAGACCATCTTCAAGGAATGCGTCAAATGAATAGAGTTTCTAAATTCCTCATAAATGGGACACCCAAAAATTCCTTTGATTCTGTAGCCTAAGAAACTTCTATAATCTAGAAGGTTATTCATTTCCCCATACAACATGGCCCCCAATGTGAATTCTTCACTTGTTTAAGAATTATAAATTGTAACACCTGCATCCTACATATATTTCATATCTTCAATCAATATATCAAAATACACATCAATATCATTGTGGGGCTGACTTGGTCAAGATATAAGATGAGACAACATAATGTATTTTCACTTCATGTATAACCATGGAAGAATGTTATAATTTACCAATGTTACAAGACATGTACTCTGAGTACTAATCTATACACCAAAAGGATTTATTCTATCTGTAGATAATGCATGAAAAAAGTTTCTCGGCACATTTATTTATCGAGGATAACAATAAAAAATTTTATTATACTGAGGAGAATATTGTAGATGATGTACATTCCAATATTTAATTATTTTATTTTCATTCAATGTAAATTGTATTGTGGTATCCTAATATCTATATAGTATTCAAATTCAAGGAATGATAGGAAAGTACCACCCATATTTTGATATACTAGATTCATTTTTGTTGTATCACTTCATGTCTCAAATAAGGAATTTTATGAGTGATTCATGTTTATCGAGAAATAATTTGTAATCATTTGGATGATCGTTTTTTCTTTTGAAGATCATTACCATTGAATGTAGCATTAGTTTAGAATCATATTCTTGACATGGAAGTTCATTTTTTTCTCGTAGAATATCATTTTGTTTAACAAGTAGTTCTATAAAGCTCTTTCCACTCCATATTCTGCAAGCTTTGAAATTATATAAATTCAATACATCTAAAAATGTAAAGTATCTAGTAAAATAAGTATACATTGGTCTCTTTGTATAGATATTTCTATTCAAAAACAACTTTGGACAATCAGGAAGGTCATCTTCAATTTACATTGTCATTTATTCCCTGAAGTCTCCCTCATAATTTAAATTTGTATTCATATCAATTGATCAATAAACCATAGTGTAACGACCCGGACCCGAACAACCACAAGAACAGTTCTAAACGGGTCAATTGTTACTACATTAGGTGCACCTCCCCAAATTACAAAGGCTGCTGACTAGAAGGGAGGGTCTTATAGGTATCATAGAGGGACTATACCCTCTTAGAGGATAATAGCAGTACTGGTATGAGTATAATAATAAATATGCAGTGGAATAAACGACTTAGAAGACTCGAATCAGACCCGCAGAGTGGAATCACATTGAATATTGATAAGTAGCGGAAGAAATAAATATAAACAATAGTAGCAGAAGTAAACACAAAAGCATTCTGATCACTTGTAACTACTACTGAACAACAAACATGCATCCAAGGGAGGTTATACATATCCATATGTAAGGGTGCTAATGGATAACCAACTATAGCTACAAAACAAGTAAGTGTGCTGACACAATAAAGAAAACAAAACAATGTAAACTCCAGTTAGACAAGACCTCAAGGTCCATACCATCCCAATCCAATAGCTAATGCAGCCTAGTTCTTGAAGCTAACCTATTTCCTGCATGTAGATCTAGAAAGTCTGCACGTGTCCCAAATGGGCCGTGCATGGTATGGGACGAATCTCAGTAGGATACCACCCAATGGTGCGTACCTAATATAAGTGTTTAAGGAGACATACATTTATAAAGAAATAGGTAAATAGTACGATGCACACAAATAAACAAAAACTCCACTGGTGCTCAGCAGTCACCATGGAGTGTCATCTGCTTCCGGCAACACTAGAATCTCTTTCATGTAACTCGATACTATATGCCCCTTGACACTACCTGTCTCAAGTACCAATGTCCCAAAGGCATGTCCAAGAAATAGTAACTCGAAGAAACAATGATGTCTGTTCTCTAATAAGTAACTAGAGGGACAATGATGTCTTCCCTCAAATACTGTAACCTGAGGGACAGTGATGTCTTCCCTAAAATAATGTAACCGTAGGGACAATGATGCCTGCCCTCAAATAACGGTGAGCCTTTGACCTCATCCTGATATCCTCAATTGTATTACTTGAAGGCTCATCACCTTCCACATGGCTTCCTATGACAAGCAACCCAAACCAACAGTACTTAAACCACAACTAATGGAGGCCTCTACCCACATGAGTGGTCAAAACCACCTCATCACGGAGTCTATCTATGTGCGCAATAATCATGTTCCGGGTGAGCGGTAATCACCAAAGTAAGTTCCCAACCCACAACCTCCCTGAAACCTCATGCCCTTGCAACCATGTTAGTCAAGTCTGATTTCCTTTCCATCCACGTAACCTAGGCCATGCCTAACATGACAGTCATCATGCCTCAAACCGTCATCTATAATGTCCAATCCTGTGGCCAAAACCACCCAATGTTTCCCGAGCCATGCCCAACCTGTGATTAGCATCACTAAAGAATATCTGGGCCACCCACTTTACAATCGAAATGGTTCCAGCCTACACAATTCCTCAATTACATATTAAATTAATAGAATCACTTTTTTGAAGGAAAAACTAACTAAAAAGTTGAAATGAACTAACCAAGTACTGTCCCATACCAGCATTGATGTCTTTAAATTCTCCAAAAATTCATATCAAGGTTCTATAAACTAATCTCAGCAGTTTAAAACAATACAATTATTTTATTACCATTTTGGAATCCCCCAAACAAAATGCCCTAATGAGAAATGGCTACTCGTTCAGCCCTACTAAAGAAGAACAGGTAACATGGAATACCCAAAGGCATACCATAGGTCAAATAACAATTAAACAGGCAATAATAGGTCAAGTAGGGTCACACTCAAAATACTCGAAAACACGCCAATGGTCGTGCCACACAAAAGTTTGTAAAAACAAAAAAAGAGGTATGCGCCACCTACTTGAGACTCATAAGATGATACTCTTCTGATAACAAGGTCTAATTAAAAGTCGATCTTCTTAGATCTATGTTTCCATCAAATCTCGACAATTCCACTCGGATGGAAACTGTGACGCATGAGGTAAGAAAACTAGAATAAAATAGGGTGTGTGGGTTTAACCATGCTATTTCAAACCCGCAGCCACCAACAAATTGAAGAATGGATGTCAGATGATGATTCTAGGGTAGGAAACGTTCTTTAGAACTCAGAACAGACCTTTTGTGATGTTGGGGAATAATAAGTTATTTTCCGAAATAAGACGCGACACCCATTCTTTTAAGAGAATAAAAAAAAGTTCGCGATGTGTATTTAAGTATTACACGCTGTGTAGTTTCCTTTTCCATACTCTGACTTAAGCAAAGATATCCACATGGATTGGGTACTTCACATGGGTTGACACACGGCTTGAACGCCATTGGTACACAGAAAGAATGATACATGGCGTGTCTAGCAACACTACATGTCGTGTATTAGGAAATCCCTACATGGTGATCACACGAAATGTACTTGGCGAGCACACGACCGATACTCGCCTAATCCATACACAGAGTGTACTTTAGAGTACATGATGTGTAGTCTAGAAATTTTCAGAACTTTCCAGATTTTCCCAGTTTTCTTTGAAACAGGTCAAAAAGTCAAACATGGTCAAGATTTTGAACCATTATAAAAACTCGAGTTCTTAAAATCTCTCGCCTTAAAAATTCTTGTCCCTGAGCTATCAGACAAAACCCATAGATGGTACCAAACATACCACCTCAAATAAAATAACCCAGACTTCCCCAGTCATAAAGGTTTTGGATAAATTCTTCAAGGGGATCTCTACCTTAGGAATTGCCTAACTCGGTCTCATCCTGAAAAAACTCATCAAACCAAGGGTTCACTAACCTGTTTCTGGAGTCATGGTCCCCACATGATGTGTCGTCACCCTTGCGCCTTTTTGGTGGTTCCGTGTCATTTCTGACACCCCAACGTCTCCTTCACCGCATCGGTGTCCATATCCACAAGGTCCTGCATCCAATGGATGCTCAAAACGAACCTGGCACCTAGCCCATCAAGTAACCTGCATCCATGATGCCCGATGCACATTGCACCAAATGTAACCCCCATCTTATATGCCCCTAATTCTACACATCTCATACATATATATAAATATATCACACACCCGATATAGCATCAATCCCACTGACCAACATCTAGCCAGTCCACATAGGTCCTATGCATCACGTGCACTCAAGATAGACATGCCTCTATAGGTCATTCCATAAAGAAAACATGGAAATCACGGCCACACATGTGGCTAGAAGTATGGCTGCCTGATTCCTAACCTCCCTACAATGCTGCTCTATCCACCTACCACTGACCCCTCAGCTGAATCCTGCTGTCTCTATCACGTCCTCCGCATGAAGCTGAACCTTGGATACCATCACCTAGTGCTGAACCAGAACAAAATTCAGATCCCACCGTCTTTCCTAGTCTCTACTCACCAGCGGTCTGAGAAGGCTTCCTGCAGAACCTCTCTAGATGCCCGACCTGTCCACAAGCCCGACACTACATTGGAGGCCTATCGCACTGAGTCCAAACATGTCCTGCTTGTCCACAATGAAAGAAAAACACTGAATAACACCTACTAGGTAGTCCAAATGAGTCCTTTTACTGACTTACCTATTGGAAGTCATCCCGTACTCACTTTCTATTGTCCGAACTGTCACCTGAAACTATTCCCCAGCCAACCTGGGGCTTATCTCTCTAGTTGCCCTCTGCTATGAGCACCTGTTTCACGGCCTCCATTAATGAACCCAACTTGATGATATTCACCCGGATCTGAATGGCATGTTGCAATCCTTCCTAGAAGCGCCTCACCCTTGTCGTGTCATCGCTTACCATACTAGGTGCAATCCGGGAAAACTCAGTGAAAGTAGCTGTAGAGTCCATGACTGACATGTCTCCATGCTGAAGGCTCAAGAACTCTCGAGCTCACTCTTCCCTCAGTGTCTCTGGGTAAATGTTCTAAAAGAACCTATCCTCTAAGTCCTTCCATGCTAGCCCTTCATGCCTATGAGCCTGCACTTGTACGTCTCCCTAACGCTTTTCTGATCCTCGCAGCATGTACGTCACCAGCTTGACCAACCACCATAGAGGCGTCTCAAGATGCTAGAAGATCATCTTCATGCTCTCTATCTAGTTCTCTGCCACCTGTGGGCCAACCTCACCCAGAAAAAGTGGCGGGTGTTGTGACTAGAACTCACATGTCAGATATGCCATAGATGGCTCTGTACCCTGTGCACCTCTGTCGATCCCCTGCAAGACACGTACCAGGCTAGCTCAGAGATTCTCATCGAGACATGGTCTAAACTCTATCAAACCCGGCTACAGTCCTTCCTGCACTGGATCCTAAACTTGATCCTGTCCCTGAGCCTGTACCTGCGGCTCATGCTTTTCCTACACCAGATCCTGAACCTGATCCTGCACCTGCGGCATTGTATCATCACCCGCCTGATGCTCCATCGAGATGTAAAAGAGGAACCCGCTGAATACCATAAATGATCAGACAACCCATATATATATAACAATATATATTTGACACAGATAAAGAACTCAGTAAAGAGGTAGTATAAAACAAATACCCTTACTCTCCCCCTCAAAAACCCATGCCCACAGTATCTCGACCTCATTGCCTCCTTAACCTCTTTTAACAGATCCATGTATCAAAAGTACCTCGGGCCATGCCCATCCTAACAACCAATGTTTCCTCAAACCGATGACCTAGTCACCCAATCCTGGTGATCAAGATCACCTCAAACATAATACCTGCCTGATCATACAAGATCCATACCCAAATATACTACATTCTACAAATATACAAAGCATGGTAATGGCCATTTTTCAAATGGTATTATCAAATCACAAATCATACATGCGGTTATGAAATTGAAATGCGCAAAAATGTGCATACCAAAAGACAAGAAAACAAGCCTTACCAAAATGGTCCAAGGTCCAATAATCCCTTACCACACCAGGTCAAGGGTTACATATCACAATCAATAACATCACACACCAAGTGAGCCACCATGGTGGAAATCATATATATTGTAACTTGAGAAAAAGAAAACAGTAATTCCCACCAAGGGAATGTTGGTTCATCCGTTGTACCTGGGGCTGCAGGCTCCCAAGCACAAGCTAGAAACCAAGTTCTAGTAACAACCTATCTCCAGTATACCATAACCCAAATAGCAAAACCAACAGTAAATAAAAGGGAGGATTCAATCTTATTAGTAGCCAGCAAAGCACTGGTACTGAATCCATGTCAAGAATTCCACTGATACCACTTTGTAATGACCAAGACCCAAATAGCTATGCAACACCCCAAGCTTCCACAGTACGTTTTCCTTTGAATAATGCAATAGCTCGCATTGTACGCAACTTTGTGATTCTAACACACCGCGACCAATCAAAGTAGCCGTTATGAATAATAATACCCACGTTTTGAAATTTTATCTTTCAACATGGACTTCATTTTAGGATTCTGAATATCGAAATCAACTTAGGGTGATTTTTTGGTATTTTTATGAAAACTTTCAATTTTTGATGAATAGTGAAAAACACTAAGTTATATTTTAAAAACGGATTTTTATTTAAATAATTATTTATTTTATTTAGATTTTTTTTTTCAGATAAATAAATTATAACTATATAAGTTCAATTTAATTCATTGGAGTTAATTTATAATAATTTTAGACATATAATAATTTTATTGAATTTTTCACCGTCTTTTACCCACCTCCTAGGAGAATTTAAAAATTCAAATAAAACATAATTTTAACGTTTCTATGAGTGGAATTTCAAAAATCAGACACACACAATTGATATCAGTAAGTAAAATGTGGTTCAATAAGAAGAAAATATTTTTTTGGTAAATAGTAACTTTTTACTTTTATTTACCACGGTTAAAAGTAAATAGGGTAATTAAGGGTAAAAATGATATTATTATTACCCTAACACATGTCCTAATTCAATTGGATAAGTATAGTTCGACCAAACAAACCTTAAGAATAAAATATGAACCTCTTTGGTCCACATGGATTAGATTAGGACACTTATTATTATTTTATTTAAAGAAGAGTTAAAAGAGTTAAAATAAAAGTATAATAACTAAAACATTTTTAATAAAGGTTTACACATAATATAAATTCGAATATAAATATTCATTAGAAATATAAAAATATTTCCTACATAATGGTATTTTATTTATATTTTTTATACATTAAATAATTTAATTTATTTATGACAAAATGATGATGCAATAATTACATAATTAATGAAATATTAGAATAATTTATATTATAAATATCCAAATAAATGTAATTTCAGACTTTTTATGAATTACACTATTTTTTTAGGATAATATGACATATTAGGGTTGGTTATATAAATTCTTTACGAAACAATAATGCTGTTTTGAATTTAGGAAAAACAAAATACCAAATACTGTCAAAAATGACATAAAAGGGTTTTTAAACAAATATTATATTATTAATTGATATTATATTTCTAAAAATCCAATGTTTGAAAAAAGGGCTTATATAATGATATGTGTGTCATTAATGAACCGTTTTGTGTTTTCTTGGAAGTATAGAGTATGTTTATTACCCATATAATATAAAAATACAAAGACACATGGTAAATGTCAAACTATTTATCTAAGAGTTAAATATAAAAGATAAAGTTAATATAGTGACCCAAACCTATCTAAAACCTATTGGTTGAGTGGTTTTAGACTCATACCCACCTAATCCTGTAAATAATCCCTTTTGGATCCATTAGAAAACGAAAATGATTTTATTATAAAATAATATTTATAGCTTTTCCTAAAGCGCCCCTCACCCCTCTTATAAAAGGGAACTCCACCTTCTCTCTAATTCACACCATCAAAGCCATTTGGTTCGGCCAAACTCTACCGAAATACCCTCTCAACTGACCTACCTTCATCCTAGATGCCTTCATTTAGTCAGAAATTCATTCTAAGTAGCCCTTTTGAACCAATCAAATGGAAGAACCTGATGAAGAGGTAAATATCTCAGCACCTCTTCAAAGTTTCTTTCTACTACCACTTGCTTTTTCTTTGTTTTTTCAATTCTAAAATAATTACTCCAGTATCTTAAATATACTATGATGTTATTATAAATATTATACAACCAAATTCATTTTCTATACACCCTTTGAATGACATGTCTGCATACGTGCGTACGTACGGATTATCGTCTCCACGTCGTGGTGTAATTGTTATTCAATACATTATTATTTCGATGAGTATAATAATGATGTGTAATTGATTTAAATAATATATATAACATGATAAGTATTCTGTATATATGATATAAAATCCAATTTTATGATATTTTAATATAAAAAGAATAATATTTTCGCTTGTGTGTATGTACAGATTACCGTCTCCACGAACGCGATGAGATTCATTCCCCATCGTATCCATTCAAGAATAATTTTTATTTGATGATTAAAAGTAATGTTTAAATACTTGATATAATTTTAGATATTAATAAGATACATCCCATCCATAACAAATATGACTCACCTAATAAATAATATAAAGGAAAATGAATCCGTTAAACACCCGAAATGATGATAATACTAAGATATCATTAACAAAGCAATGTTAAAAGATAATATATGATATCATATTAATGTATATGATTCTTTTATAATTTAGTAATAATTATGTCACCATTATACAGGAGGTTAACCTACCCTCGACCAAGAAAAAGTACAAGGTAAGGGTTAATTTCACAATCTCTTTATTATCTGTGGTTGTTTATACGTAATTATCTACTGGGACCTCTTTATCATCCACATCCATGTTTCATAAAAATATATTTCCAAACATTCTTACAATTTACTATACTATGGGTTAAAGTAATTCATAACCTTGTTTGACTTATATAAGATGTTTATAAAGAAATATTTCCTTCGTTTTCCAAACAAGGTCCTTTATAACCTTTTAGACAAAAAGTAAGGTAAAAATGTCTTCTTTTAACTTATACGGAGGGTGCGGATATTTTCCACCGTTATAACGTCATCAAATCATACCTTAAAATTTTATAATAATATTTCCAAAAATAAATGTTTTATTTTATAATTACATGACTTTTAAAAGATTTCAAAATAGAAAGAGACATTTCTCTAATTTTTTTTTGATTTGATCTATGTCAACATCCTTTGATGGATTTTAAGTTTATTGGAAGTTGATTTATTATGATACAAAACTTCCATGTTGTATTTAATGTTTTGTGATATGTTTGACTGTGGATGTGTTATATTTATACCATTCATGGTTTATGGATAAATTAATGACATTTCGTATGCTAGTTTTAATACGAATGTTTATGTTATGTTTAAACCTGTTCATATGAGGAATGAATTAGACTTAGTAAGTGACAGGTGTAGCCCACTATAGCTCCTCGATGCGTCAGTAGGCCTCATGAGACAAACTAGTTTCTTGGCACAAGCCCTTGAAAAAATCTTATTTGTAGTCGTGGCACAAGGCCTTGACTATGTGGTTATGATAGTCTGACATTATGTATTCCATCATTATGAAAGTGGTTATTGATATTGCATGTGATTATTAGACTAGTATAATATCCATGTGAATAAGTAAATGGAATTATTTCATTTTATTTTTTCTATATTATGCTGAAGATTAAGTTTAAAAGGCTTCTGTTTTAGTTATACATTGCCTTAAATGTTTATGCTTATTTATAAAAGTTTTCGCTATATTGTTATCTTTACTGGGCATTTGAGCTCACCCATTTCTATATTTTATTTTTCATAGGATGTGAAGAAGTATTTTATGACTGACCTACAGGGATATTCTGAGGGGATATGAATGTGGAATATGGAGACTATGTTGTTGTAGTTTTTTCACTTTATCATGCATTGTAAGACTTATGAATGTATATAGTGTTTCCAAGGCTACTAAACTAATCGGTCTTTCGAGACTTGATCTTTTGTGATCATGCAGATGTAATGTAATAATGCACCGACTCTGGGTAACTGGGGTCGGGGCATTACAGTTTATATCAAAGAAAGTTTAGTACAATCCTTGGAAACTTGATTTAGATAAACTATGTTTAGAGCTCATAGCCCTAAGATAGACTTTTAGGATTAGTATAGAAGAACTTCCTAGAATTTTGGTACTGTAGAGATTTTTTGAGTTTTACATCAATACATCCCTATCTAGAAATGAGAAGGTAGTGGCGTCTCTGGCATAGATGTACCTAGCGGTAAAACCCGAAAACACCGCTTTGAGCTAGACTCGAACGGGAACTGGTGCATGACAACGGGTCTTGCTGCACTTTTGGTTACGACACTACCGGTGGATATTTTAGGAAAATTCTCATTTTCATTACAAATAGCTATGAAGGTTTTATGAATATAAACTTCTTCAAAGAAATTTTTTTTATGATTATATATTATATTCATAAACTATTCAATTTATGTTAAGTGTTTTAGAAGTTTGGAATTATGTATTTCAATTCATAAACTAACCTAGTTTATTCCATTGTTTAGAAATTTCACCTAGTGGAAGGAATGGAAATCATATCAATGCATGAAATCCATGTATAGATTGCCCTCATTCTCAAGATAATTATAGTTGAGCTGGTGATACAACTAGTGTTGATCAGCTTATCACCATACTAGGACAACTCACTCAGGTTATGAATAATAAACTTACCCGTATGGAGCACCCTGATCCATAGTGTGGTGGATCAATGTTAGATAGTTTCATGAGGCAACAACCACCAACATTAAATCGGAGTAGAAATAAATTAGTATCTGAGCAATGGATAAATTCATTAGAGAAAATATTCAATTCCTTGGGGCGTAGTGAAAGGGAAAAAGTTATCATGGCAGTTTACAAAGATATTGTCTCATGTGCTATCAAGATAAAAAAATAATTCTATAAGTCTTACGACTTTAAAGCAAAGAAAGAGATGAAGAGATCTACTTATCACTCTGGAAATGGAAATAAGTGGAAGAATGGAAAAGTTGAATATCCATCCTGCAGTAAATGTGGGAAGAAACACCCTGGTACTTTCGTGAAGGGAAAGGGAGTCTGTTACAAGTGTTGTGAAAAAGGCAACCAAGCTTGTGATTGCAAGGGGAAGAAATAAGCTACCGATGTTCAAATCTACAATTACAGGGAGATGGGACATTATGAAAATTAATTTCCTAAGCGTTAGGGGAACTAATCTCATAAAAGGCCAAGTGATCAAGGCCAAACTTATGCTATCACTATTGCTGAGGTAGAAGCTCTGAAAGATGTGGTGGTAGGTAATTTAATGGTAAGTTTAGAAAATGATTTATTTGATTCTAGATCATCATATTGTTTCATATCTTCCTAGTTTTCTAAGAAAATTAGATATTTCCAATTTGATTTAACAAGGGAGTTATCAGTTAAAACTCCTAAGCGAAGTATCATCGCAACAAAGTTTTGTGAATCCGTTCCCATTAGAGCATATAAATTTTCTTTATCTGCTTATCTCATCATCATACCCATGATTGAATTTGATATAATCCTTGGTATGTATTTGCATTCAGACCATGATGCAAATATTTTTTGTAAGAAAAGGAGGCTACTATTTTTGATGATGATGATAAAGAACACCTTATCTTTAGAGCAGAATCACCACCACCTGATTCTTATCTAGATCCACCCCCAGTAGCTCAACTAAATTCAATTATTAGGGATGAAGAGAATGAAATAAATAAGGGTGAGGAAGGAATGTTCAAATAGAGTATGTAACGATTTCAAAAGAATATGTTGATTTGTTTCCAGAAGATTTACTTGGACATCCTCCAGAATGAGAAATTGAATTTTTGATTGATTTATTTCTTGGATCCAGGCCCGTATCAAAGACCCCTTATAGAATGACAACTGTGGAATTAGTGGAACTAAAGAAACAACTAGAGTAATTGATTAATAAGGGATTTATTCTTCCTAGTGTTTCTCCATGGGGTGCCCCTATCCTTTTTATTAAGAAGAAAGATGGATCTATGAGGCTACGTATCGACTACAGGGAGATCAATGCTATAAAAATGAAGAACAAGTATACCCTACCATACATTGATGTTTTATTTGACCAACTTCATGGAGCTCAATACATTTCAAAAATTGGCCTTTGATCTGGATACCATCAGTTGTGTGTGAATAATAAAGACTTTCCGAAGACAAAATTTCGAACCAGGTATGGGAATTAAGAGTTTACAATAATTCCTTTTGGATTGACAAATGCACCCTCTATCTTCATGGATCTAATGAACAGAGTTTTCAAGGAATATCTCGATGACTTTGTTGTGGTATTTATTGATGATATATTGGTATAATCCAAAACCTATGAATATCATGAAAATCACTTTCAAATTATCGTGAAGACTCTTAGAAGACATGAATTATATGGGAAGTTTAGCAAGTGTGAATTCGGGCTTCAGGAGATTTCTTTTCTTGGACATATTATCTATAAGGATGGAATCTATGTTGATCCTTCAAAGACCAAGGCAATCAAAGAATGGCCAGCACTGCCGAGTATAACTGAGGTACACAGTTTTATTGGTTTAGCAGGTTATTATCGATGTTTTTTCCAGAATTTTACTCGGTTGGATAACCCATTAACCAAGCTCACACGTAAAGGTGTTAAATTTTTTTGGAAAAAAGAGTGTGAAGAATGTTTTGAAGAACTGAATAAAATATTATTCAATGCTCCTATATTTAATCTACCATCGAGGAATGATGGGTTTGTTATTTATAGTGATGCTTCAAAGAAAGGACTTGGTTGTGTCCTTATGAAATATGATAGGGTTATTTCCTATGCATCACGACAACTAAAAATTACTGAGAAAAACTATCCTACTCATGATATTGAGTTATCAGCTTTAATATTTTCTTTGAATATTTTGAGACACTATCTTTATGGTGAAAATGTGAGATATATACTGATCACAAGAGTTTGAAGTATATTTTCTCACAAAAAGAACTCTACATAAGGCAGAGGCGATGGCTTGAACTACTCAAGGATTATTATTTCACGATACAATACCACCCGGGGAAGGCAAATAAGGTGGAAGATGCTTTGAGTAGAAAGGATCATGGAGTTTTGAACCATATGAGAGTTGAAATTGATCTTGTATATATGGATCTAGTAAATATGGATATGGGAATCACCATGGAAGGTGAAACATCAATACTTTTTCAGATGGTTTCCAAACCATCTTTACTAGAAAGGATAAAGAGTTCTCATACCGGTGATGAAGAGTTTCAAAATAATATTGAAGCTATGAATGATGGGAAATTGAGTGACTTTGGTTATGAATATGTAATTTTGAAATTTGGGAAGAGACTTTCTGTTCCCGATATACCTGATCTAAAAAGTTAATTTTTAGATGATGCTCATAGCTCCAATTTCTCTATACACCCTGGGAGCATCAAAATGTATAGATATTTGAAGGAACATTTTTGGTGGGATGACATGAAGAGGGAGACTGCTGATTTTGTGTCAAGTTGTATGGTTTGTCAACAAATGAAAGCTGGAAGGCAAAAACCTGTAGAAGTCATGCAACCTCATCCCATACCTGAGTGGAAATGGGATAATATTATGATGTACATTGTAATGGGACTACCAAATACTCCTAGAAGGAACGATGAAATATAGGTCATTGTTGATCATCTTACCAAGTCATCACATTTTCTTTCTATAAGAGAAGATTTACCACATAAACGTTTAGCAAGACTATATATTAATGAAGTTGTAAGACTTCATAGAGTACCAATATAGATTGTTTCTGATCATGATCAATGTTTTACATCAAGATTTTGGGAAAGTCTTTAGAAAGCCCTTGATACTGAACTTCGTTTGAGCATTGCCTACCACCCCCAAACTGATGGACAATCAGAACAGACTATTTAAACCTTAGAAGACATGTTTATATCATTCTCACTTGACTTTCAAGGTATGTGGGATCCATATTTACCTCAGGTAGAATTTTCCTATAACAATAACTTTTATTAAAGTATTAAGATGGCACCATATGAAGCGTTATATGGAAAGAGATGTCGCACACCAACCTGTTGGGATGATATTTGTGAAAGAAAACTCGTTGGCCCATAAATGGTGGAGGAAATGATGGAAAAGGTGATGGGAATCCAAAATCACATCAAAGTAGCTCAAAGTAGGAAGAAGAGCTATGCCGATAACCAAAGGAAGGATTTTTAATTTTAGGTAGGAGATAATGTTTTCTTGAAGTTATCTCAATGGAAGGGTGTTATACATTTTGGTAAGAAGGGAAAACTAAGTCCCTGGTACATCATACCTTTCAAAATTCTAGAACGAATTAGGGGCATCACTTAGTGTTTGGAAATGCCTCCAGGTCTCTCCAAAGTTCATGATGTGTTCCATGTATCACTATTGAGAAAATAAATGCTTGACCCAATGCATGTACTCACCTATGAGGAATAAAAACTGGAACCCAATCAGTCATATTGGGAAGAGCATGTCAAGATTCTTGATACAAGAGAACAAGTGCTGAGAAACTGGATGACTCATCTTGTAAAAGTTCTATGGAGAAACCATAAGATGGAAGAGACAACGTGGGAACCCAAGGAACTTATGATAAAGAACCACCCTAGTATTTTTTATGCTGTAATATTCTAGAAATTTTGAGGAAGAAACTATTTTATGGATGGGAGAATGTAACACCCCAAGCTTCCACAGTACGCTTCCCTTTGAATAATGCAATAACTTACATTGTACGCAACTTCGAGATTCTAACACACCGTGACCAATCAAAGTAGCCATTATGAATAGTTATAACCACTTTTTGAAATTTTATAAATTTTGTCTTTCAAAATGGAATTCATTTTTGGATTCAGGATATCGAAATTATCTTAG
The DNA here is from genome assembly GCA_963277665.1 of Viscum album. Taxonomy (NCBI): domain Eukaryota; kingdom Viridiplantae; phylum Streptophyta; class Magnoliopsida; order Santalales; family Viscaceae; genus Viscum; species Viscum album. The sequence goes on from OY728136.1 coordinate 1,482,005,145, forward strand.
GGTGAATTTTTGGTATTTTTCTGAAAACTTTCAATTTTTGTTGAATAGTGAAAAACACTGAGTTATAGTTTAAAATGGAATTTTTATTTAAATAATTATTTTTTTATTTAAATTTATTTTAGGTCAAAATAGATACATAATACCAATATAAGTTCAATGTAATTCATTGGAGTTAGTTTATAATCATTTTTGACTTGTAAATATTTTATTGAAGTTTTCACCTTCTTTTACCCACCTCCTAGGAGAATTTACAAATTCTCATAAAACTCAATTTTACCACTTTTGTGAGTGGAATTTCAAAAATCATAGAGACACAATTGATATCATTAATTAAAATGTGGTTCAATAAGATGAAAATAATTTTTGGTGAATAGTAAGTTTTTACTTTTATTTACCACGGTTAAAAGTAAATAGGGTAATTAATGGTAAAAATTATATTATTATTACCCTAAAACATGTCCAAATTCTATTGGACAAGTATAGTTCGAAAAAAAAATCATTATGAATAAAATATATATCTCTTTGTTCCACTTGGATTAGATTAGGACACTAATTATTATTTTATTTAAAGAAGAGTTAAAAGAGTTAAAAGCAAAGTTTAATAACGAATACATTTTTAATATAGGGTTACACATAAGATAATTTCAACTATAAATATTAATTTGAAAGATAAATATATTTACTACATAATGGTATTTTATTTCTATTTTTTATACATTATATAATTTAATTTATTTATGACAAAATGATGATGCAGTAATTACCTTATTAATGAAATATTAGAATAATTTATATTATAAATATCCAAATAAATGTAATTTGAGACTTCTTATGAATTAAACTAATTTTATAGGTTAATATTACATATTAAGGAATGTTATATGATTTTTTTTTGAAATAATAATGCTTGTATGAATTTAGAAAAAACAAAATACCAAATAGTGTCAAAATTAAAATAAAAGAGTTTTTTAAAAAAATATTATATTATTAATTGACAGTCTATTCCTAAAATTCTAAGGGTTGGCCATAAGACTTATATAATGATATGTGTATCATTAATGAACCATTTGGGGTTCTATTGAAAGTATATAGTAAGTTTATTAACCATATAATATAAAAATACAAAGACACGTGGTAAATGTCAAACTATTTAACAAAGAGTTAAATCTAAAAGATAATGTTAATATAGTAACCCAAACCTGTCTAAAACCTATTGGTTGAGTGTTTTTCGATGCATACCCACCTTATACTCTAAATAATCACTTTTTTAGCAATTAGAAACTGAAGATTATTTTATTATAAAATAATATTTATAGCTTTTCCTATGGTGCCTCTCACCCCTCTTATAAAGGGGCACTCCCCCTTCTCTCTAATTCACAGCTTCAAATCCTTTTGAATCTGCCAAAATATACCCCAATACACTCTAAACTATCCTCCCTTCATTATAGAGGCCTTAATTTAGTCATAACGCCATCCTATTGTTCTCTTTCAATCAAATCAAAAGGAAGTACCCATGGGAGAGGTAAATATATCACCACCTCTTTCAAGTTCCTTTCTTCTTACACTTCCTTTTTCTTTGTTTTTTCTATTTTAAAATAATAACTCCAGCATATTCTATATACCATTATGTTATTATAAATATGATACAACCAAATTAATTATTCTATCCACCCTTTTAATGACATGTCACCATACGTGCGTAAGTACGGCTTACCGTCTCCACGTCGTGGTGTACTTGTTATTCAATACATTATTATTTGGATGGGAATAATAATGATGTGTAATTGATGTAAATAATATATATAACATTATAAGGATTCTTTATATATGATATACAATCCAATGATATATTATTTTAATATCAAAAGAATGTTATTGTCGCTCGTGCGTACGTATGTATTACCGTCTCCACGAATGCGATGAGATTCATTCCCCATCGAATCAATTCAAAACTAATTTTCATTTGATGATTTAAAATAATGTTTAAATACTTGATATAATTCTGGATATGAATAAGATACATCCCATCCATAAAAAATATGACTCGAATGACAAATAATATAAAGGAAAATGAATCTGATAAACACCCGAAACGCCGATAATACTAAGATATTATTAACTACGCAATGTTAAAAGATCATATATGATATCATTGTCTCATAGAGAATGACGGGGTCATCGGGAAGAAAAGTGCGCTACCCGACTGTTGATTATAGAAGGTTGGTATCTACTTAATCACTCATATCGGGTGCACCATTTTCTGCCTCGAAACGCCCAGTGGTTCCATATCCAGTAATACATGGACCTGCTTTCCAAAGGCAGGCGTTTGTTGGGTGGTTTGACTAGAAATACTTAAGAATTCACATTGGTCGAGAGGATGGGAAGTCGGGCTCATCGCACCTTTTTTTGGGGGGAATTATTGCATGTTCCAGGACTCTCTTATAGATTTAGGACGTATTCATATGTTCACAAATCTTGGGTTTATACCCAAGCATAGTATCCACGGATTAATCCTGGTTAGAAATGGTTAGATGGATGTAGGAGTTTAGAATAATTTATGCCCATGGTTTACCATCCCTCATTGGATTAATGACCTCGAGGAGTCTGGACTCATTGAGGCGGCACTAGGGTTAGTGTGGTGAACCGATGTGAAGATAGTCGAATCGGCCGGTTGTTGGGCTTGAGCCTCAAGGAGGATTCCTACATACCCTACCTAGGAGATAGGGATAAAAGTCCACGTAGTTCGAATTGGGGTGTTGAAGAACCGACGTGAAGGTAGTTCTGGGGGTCCAATGGTGATCAGGCTTAAACCTCTTGGAGGCTTCCTACGTATCCCTGTGGTGGGGAATCAAAGTCCTCATAGTTCGCATTGGTGGGGATTGTGCTCTGAGGACACCCATAAGAGGATGTCATGGTAGATGCTTACTCTAAGACCACGTTAGTCATGCTCGGTGTGAGAAACAAGAGGCAACAGGGACCGGATGATCAAGTCGCGAAAGGTGAATCCGTGGGAAGTGGAGTGGGGCTTACGCATAGAGTGGCCCATAAGGTCGGGGTTTACTCTAAGATGGATGCCCATGGTGTTTTCCTCGTGTCTGGCCATGAGGGTATCCTAACCCATTGGTGGGTTGAGAAATGTAATGGGGGCCAACGCCTATGCGCAAGTGCACAAGCGGGATAACGCCAAGGGCATTGGAATCAGTCCAAAGGGAGATGAAAAGTGTGAATTACATTCCCGAAATTCGAAACACAATGATAGTGGAATGGTAATGATGATAACTATTGACCCTGTTCAAAACACAACATCCATATCGCATTATCCTGAAATGGGGACAAAAAAATGAGGGTCGACTGCTGACCGTGTTTGAAACACAGGACCTGACTCAAAGTGTTGTCCAAAAGACTTCCGGGGCATTGGCACAGGACGGTAGGTGAGCCGATGCGGCATGGGACCAGGCCGTTAGGGGGTCCCATTTGGACATGGAAGTGGATGAAGATCTGAATGAAGGAAACAAAAAGTGTGAGGTGGAGTGATGGAATGGTTGAATAGATTCCAATGCTCTTGAAGGTACGCCACTGTGATCATGGCATTATGCATCTTATGCTTGGAGCCTAAGGCATCTCTTGTTTAGAGCAAGAGGCATCCTACGTTTGGAACATAGGGAATACTACAGTTTAAAGTCATGTAAATAAGACTATTTCCATATATTTTAACGTCATATGGATAGGATGAGGGCCATATAGTTTAACATCACTTGGTCAGGACGACTAGGTAGGAGATACCTAGCAATGGTTGGTGTGGGACTTATGCAAGGGAGTCCCTTTCTAGATAAACCTATAAAAAGGAGCTAGGTAATGGGGTTATAGGAGAGTCATGAGGAGTAGCTCGACTCATGGAATTTATAGAAAGGATGATGAGGTGGCATAAGGGTGAAATGGAAAATACTGTTGACCCAGCCCGAAAAGTTCACTGGCCACGGTTTGGTTGTCCATGAAGGATGTCCGTAGAGGAGCTGGCTGCGTGGGAGCAGGCCGTGAAGGAGCAGGCCGCGTAGGAGCAGGCCACGAAGGAGCCTGTCTGCGAAGAAGGTTGTCCGCGAAAGAGGATGTCTGCGAAGGATGGCCGTCCGCGTAGGAGGGCCGCAGAGGAAATTTCTGCGAAGGGTGTCTGCAAAGGGCCTGGTGCCCGTCCTACTTCACGCCCGTAGAGGGGTTCCCGTCTCCGTTCGTGAACAAAAATGGTATGCGGAGGGGGTGGATGCGAAGGAGATGGCCGCATGTGGTTCATAGTTTGGTTTCTACTATATGCAGAAGAGTGTATCTTCGGATGATATGTGGTCCGCAGATGGTCGCAGAACATTACTGCTGAGAGTGATTTCTCCAGCGTCTGCCCACTGGTTTTCACCCGTCCATTCCTCTTAAAATTTTGGTGCACCTCGATGAATATTTATAGAGTCATGAAGGGGATATGTCACACGACACTTTTTGCGGAATCCCATGTAGGGATCCCCACCCACAAACGACTCGGTCAATCATGGAACCGAGATTTGCGGGATTGCTCCGCGGCCATGCACCACTCTGCCTCTATTTTGCGAACAACGGGAGTCCGCGGAGTGGCCGATTGACACGGTTCACGGCTGGGGCGGTTCGTGACGGTGGACTGGCCTGGCACCCATCCTGCTACATCCTTGCGGAGGGTCCCCGCCTCCATTTCGCGGACAACGCTGGTCCACAGAATTGCGATCTGCCGAACCGGCCGTGTACTGTTGCTAGGAGCCAGTGCGTGGACCAGTTCAGTTCTTTCCAAAGTCTTGGGGTAATTGGATTTCCCCCTTGTGGAATTTTTAGGACCCTATAATCATATTAATGTATATGATTCTAGTATAATTTAATAACAATTATTTAACCATTATACTAGACGTTAACCTACCCTCGACCAAGGAAAAGTACAAGGTAATGGTTAATTTCACAATCTCTTTATTATTCGCGGTTGTTTATACATAATTATCTACTGGGACCTCTTTATCATCCACATCCATGTTTCTTAAAAATTTATTTTAAAAAATTCTTACTATTTACTGGACTATGGTTTAAAGTAATTTATAACCTTGTTTGACTTTTATAAGATGTTTATAAAGGAATATTTCTTCCGTTTTCTAAATGAGGTCCTTTATAACATTTTCGACAAAATTAAGTTAAGAATGTCTTTTCTTAACTTATACAGCGGGTGCAGAAATTTTCCACCATTATAATGTCATCAACGATTCCCTTTCAATCATATAAGAATATTTCCAAAAATAAATGTTTTCTTTTATAATTACATGACTTTTAAATGATTTCAAAATAGAAAGAGATATTTCTCTAAAAAATGTTTTGATTTCATCTATGTCAACATCCTTTGATGGATTTTAAGTTTATTTGAAGTTGATTTATTATGATACAAAACTTCCATATTGTATTGAAGGTTTTGTGATATGTTTGACTGTAGATGTGTTATTTTTATACCATTCATGGTTTATAGGCAAAGTATTAAAATTTTTTATGCTAGTTTTAATACCAATGTTTATGTTATGTTTAAAACTATTCATATGAGGAACTAATTGAACTTAGTAAGTGACAGGTGGATCCCACTATAGCTCCTTGATGCGTCGGTAGGTCTCATGAGACAAACTAGTGTCTTGTCACAAGGCCTTGACATAATCTTATTTGTAGTCTTGGAATAAGGCCTTGACTATGTGGTTATGATAGTTTGGCATTATGCATTCCATCATTATGAAAGTGGTTATTGATATTGCATGTGATTATTTGACTAGTAGAATATCCATGTGAATAAGTAAATAGAATTATTTCATTTTATTTTTAACATATTATGCTGAAGTTCAAGTTTAAAAGGATTTTTTTAGTTATACATTTCCTTAAATGTTTATGCTTATTTATGAAAGTTTCTACTATACTTTTATCCTTACTGAGCATCTGAGCTCACCCCTTTCTATGTTTTATTTTCCCTAGGATGTAAAGAATTATTTTATGACTGACTTGGAGGGATAGTCTGAGGGGATATGAGTGTGGACTATGGAGTCTATGTTTTTGTATTTTTTTTCACTTTATCATATAATGTAAGACTTATGAATGTATCTAGTGTTTCCAAGGCTACAAAACAAATCGGTATTTTGAGACATGATCTTTTGTGATCATGAAAATGTTATGTAATAATGTACTGACTCTGGGTTACTAGGGTTTGGGCGTTACAGCTACTTGAACAGTACTAAACAGGCCGGGTGTTACTACCTTAGGCACATCTCCCCAAATGCCAAAGGCTGCTGACTAGCAGCAAGGGTCTTATAAGTGTAGTGGGGAGGATATACCCTCTTAGAGGATAATAATGGTACTGGTCCAAGTATAATAATAAAGATGCACCGGAATAAACGACTCATCCGACTCCAACCAGACCCGCAGAGCGGATGTACAGTAAATATCGATAAACATGGGAAGCAATAAATATAAACACGAGTAGCAGAAGTAAACACAATAGCATACTGATCACTTGTAACTACAACTGAACAACAAACATGCATCCAAAGTAGGGAATACATATCCATATTTAAGGGCCCCAATGGCTAATCAACTATTTCTACAAAACAAGTAAGCATGTTGATACATGAAAGAAAACAAAACAAAGTAAACTCTTGCAAGGAAATACCTCAAGGTCCATACCATCTCCATTCAATAACTAATGCAGCCTAGCTACTGAAGCTAACCTATTTCTTACACGTAGATCCATAAAGTCTGCACACTTCTCGAAGGGCCCATGCGGTGTGTGAGATGAATCTCAGTAGGATACCACCCAATGGTGCGTACCTAATATTAGTGTTTAAGTGGGCTTATAGTTATAAATAAAACGATAAATAGTACGATGCACCCAAACAAACACAAACTCCACTAGTGCTCAACAACCACCATGGAGTGTCACCTGCTTCGGCCAACGCTGGAATCTCTGTCATGTAACCCGGCACCATGTTCACCCTAACACCGCGTGTCTCAAGTATCAACGTCCTAAAGGCAAGTGAAAGAAATAGTAGCTTTGAGAAAAATTGATGTATGTCCTCAAATAAGTAACCGGAGGGACAACGATGTCTTCACTCAAATAAAGTAACCAGAGGGACTGTGATGTATTCCGTCAAATAATGTAATCGAAGGGACAACGATGTCTTCCCTCAAATAACAGTGAGCCTCTGCCTCTAACCCGATATCCGCAATGCTCTCCCCTGAAGTCTCCTCACCTTTCATATAACTTCCCACAGCAAGCACCCCCAAACCAATAGTACCTAAACCGCAACTAACGGGGACCTATACCCACATGAGTGGTCAAAACCACCTCATCACAGAGTCTCTCTATGTGCACACTACTCAAGTTCTAGGTGAGCAGTAATCACCAAATAATGTTCCCAATCCACAACCCCTCTGAAACCTCATGCCTATGCGACCATGTTACTCAAGTCTGATGGCCTTGCTATCCATGTAACATGGGAAATGCCCAACCTAATTTTCATCCTCCCTCAAGCTGACATCCATGATGCCCAATCCTATGGCCAAAACCACCCAATGTAACCCTAGCCATGCACAACCTATGATTATCATCACTCAAGAATATCCGGGCCATGCCCAAAACAACCGCAATGGTTCCAACATATGCAATTCATCAATTACATATAAAATTAAAGGAATCACTTTTGAACATGAAAAACAAACTAAACAGTTGAAATAAACTAACCAAGTGTTGTCCCATACCAGCACTGTGTTCTTTAAAGTCTCCAACAATTCATATCAAGGTTCAATAAACTAAACTCAGCAGTTTAAAACAATTCAATTCTATTATAACCATTTTGGAATCCCCCCAAAAAAATTTTGATGAGAAATCGCCACTCTCCCGACCCCGATAAAGAAAAATAGGTAACATGACATACCTAAAGGCATCCCATAGGTCAAATAACAATTTAACAGGAAATAATAGGGTACAATAGGGTCACGCTCAAAATACCCGAAAACACCCCAAAGGTCGTACCACACAAAAGTCTACGAAAACACAAAAAGAGGTATACACCACCTACCTGAGACTCATACGATGATACTCCTCTGATAAAAAGATCCAATCTGAATACAATCTTCATAGATCTATGTTTCCATCAAACCCTAACAATTCCACTCAGATGGAATCTGCGACGCGTGAGGCAAGGAAACTAGAACTGAACAGGGTTAGTGGGTTTATCCTCACTGTTGCAATCCTACAACCACCGATGGATTGAATAACAGACATCGAATAATTATTCTAGGTTAGGAAATGTTATTCGTAACTTTAGAATGGACCTGTTCTGAAGTTGGGTAAGAAGAAACTATTTTCCGAAATATGACGCGGCACCCTTTAATTTAAGTGAAAAAAAGTACACAGAGTGTATTTAAAGACTACATTCCATGTAGTTTCCTTTCTCATACTCTGACTTAAGCGGGATAGCCACACAGCGTGGGTGCTACACACGGGTTGACACACAACTTGAACCCAGTGGGTACAGAGAAAGGAGGATACACTGCGTGTCGAGCAACACTACACTCCATGCAATAGGAAATCCCTACACAGTCATCACACAACATGTACTCGACGAGCACCCGACTGATAATCACCTAACTCATACATGGCGTGTAATTTAGGGTACACGGCGTGTAGTCTGGAAATTTTAGAACATTCTAGATTTTCCCAGTTTTCTCAGAAATAATTCAAAAATTCAAACTGGGTTACCATTTTGACTCGTTCTAAAAACATTGGTTATTAAACATAGTATTACCCCAATTATTGTGAACATTCAGTTTTCTTTACATGTTCAGTCTAAAATTTATAGATATGATCTATTCCATTTCAAATAAAATGTTCTTTAAACTATTCCATATTAATTTTTCATGAATAAAAAAAAAGAACATGGGAAAAAGATTTTAGAAGGGTCGTATGCATGCTCTATTGTAAACATGATGAAATGTTTAACTCTATCTTCATATTCTTTTTTCATACGATTAGCGTGCATCTGTTTTAGGTTCATATCCATGTTACCAGGTTCATAAAATATTTATTTTTTGAAAATAATAAATAATTACACAAAAGATATTCATTATCAAATGTGAAATTTATAGATAATTCTAATAATAGGCACCCAACATTGAATTTTTTCAAATATTTTGTGTATTCTTTAAAGGAAATGGGTAATTGAATTTAAGAAAAGAATTACCCCACTATGGTAGGTGTTATCCTCTAAATTCATCCAAAATGATCATCAGTACCCATTATGGAATGAGCACTACTATGAGTAGTTTAAGAAACATTGGTGCATGTCCAGAAGATATAGTGGATGAGTCTTAAGAAAAATAATTCAATTATAAATGTTTGGGAGACGAACTTGATGGAGATGCTATTTTCTTTCTTATTTTTTTTAAATTACCACATCTTAATTTAAAATTCATAATATCAGATCAAAAACACTTGTGAAATTCAAAAGAAAACTTTTAGAATTTTTAGAACCCTAATTGAAATCCGTTTTCTAAAAATTTGACTTCAAATTTGACTAATTTTTTTTTCAAAACACTTAATTTGATAAGCACACCATTTTATATAAGAACTATTAGCATCAATTAAATTTTTTTAAAATAATGTTAAAATCCCATTAATGATAAATTTAAAATTTAGAACTGTTTCCTTGGAAATATGTATAATTTAAATTTATAAAAAACTATTGGTTTAGTTTGAACTAGCTTCATCAGTTTTAAAAATATCAGTCCATTTTATTTCATTTTATGTGAAAAACACTTTTTTTATTTCAAAACCCACTTTAACATTTAAAACAAAGTTTCCTTTTTCAAAATAAAAATTTAAAATATGCATGACCATAAAAAGACTAAGTTAGCCACCACCCAGTCTAAAAAAATTATGATTATTAAAAATATCATAAACATTTCAGAAATATGCCATGAATACTTTTTTTTCAATAGACGATAGTAAATTAACAATTTAAATCCTAACATGATTGTCTAGGAATACGCACCTAAATACTAAGGTTCCCATGAGCTTCTTTTAAAATTCAATAAATGGGACTACTAATCTATCAAAACTTGTTTCATCAATGTTTTGAATTCTTTTCTATAATTATTTATATTCATTCACTTTTATAAGTGCATTCTAAAAATTTCTATAAGCTTCAAATTATATATGATATATAAAGAAATACAGCTATCTTAGGTTTTAGTTATGTTTTCTCCCTTTATTTTGATAAGGTAACCTGAATATTCATATTTATTAGACCTTTTTTTGAGAGAAGAAAATTAATATTTTTTACAAATTTATGTTATTATTTCTTGATTACTTTTAGTAAACATGAATTTAGTATTAAATCATTAGTTTAAATGGTATGAATATAGACAATTTAGTATTCTCTTTTACACCTTGAGATCATAATTTCAAAACATATATGAAAACATAAAAGATATATATACCCATTGGTTTGAGTATATATTGTGTGAGAAAAACAAGCCTATAGAGATTTCACCATATAGTCAATTAAATTTAAATTTTAAAATATTTTACAAAAAAATAGTTTGAACACTATTTTATAATTTTTTCAAAAACAAAAATTATAAAGGTTTGAAATACCATTAATTTATCTCTTTTAAAAATCTCAAGGAATAACCTTTTTATAAAATTAAATACCAAAATGATTAAGTTCATTGAATTTATACTCATATAGATAAAAAATCCCTTTAAAAAATTTCGTTCAAAATATAATTTTTAACAACCAATGAATTAAATAATACATTTAAAAGTGAAAACACTTAAAAATGTTAATATTTTTGAATTATAATATTTTTAAATAAAAAAAATCAATTTTATTCATTCAATAAAATTTTCAAAATACATTTGATAAAAAAAATGTAAACTTAACCATAAATTAAATATTTCATTTATAAAAAATGAGTTAAATTATAAAACTAACTGATAATAATAGTAAGAAAAAATAAATTTTTTCAATGTTCCATTGAAATGTAAAAAGTTTTGAAAAAATTCATGTGGTGGGAATCTCTATGATAATATCATTAAATGAAAAATAATAATGGGAATCTCACGAGACCCTAGGGTGTGACAATATTAAATATATACTAGTAGAATAAACCACCCAAGGGTTCCCATATAAACCAATACCATCAACAAAGAAATAATGCCATCACACCTTTAACACTATAGGTAAAGAAATATGGATATTATATCACTAAATGTATGGAAAAAGAATTAAGAACATCATGTATAGACATTATGACACACAATAGATCACTAACATTATTACCTGGCCTTCCGATGGTATAATAAAGTCGATGGTGAAGAAAATATGAACATTATCAATTTATAAATTTATAATAAAACATAAGAAATAAACCTTGTCTCACCTCCCACACCTTCTCAATAAATATACACCTATCACATTATATAAGAATCAAATAATTATAATCAATACACATCCCATAAAAGTGAAATAACCAATATAAAACACTAACACAACGGTTTCCCAAGAACGAATTCAGAAACATTCATTAAACTATTTCTTTTTTACTTTTAAATGAAAAAAGGACTTGAAAATAATTTTTCTTTACCCAATCCTGATTTATTAGAAAAAATTATTTAAATATATCTTGTATTTTTTAAATAAATGTAAAAATGGAGGGAAACATAATATAAAGAAATGTAACTAAAATGATGTAAATAAATAAGATATATCCAATATGAAACTAAATGGTTGAATATGTTAGAATAAAAATTAAAGAAGGTAGGTGATGACAATCTTCCCTAAAAGTAAAAGTGGGTACCAAACAATATATATAATATAACAAGTGTAAGACACATCACATGGAGAGGAGACATGACCCATAGGATCCAAAGGTAACTAACTTGATCATATAATACAAGTTGGCTATGTGACCAAAACAAGTAATCAAATGTGGACCTCTCAAGGAAACTAAAAATGACTCCTTACTAATACCTCAATTAAGCTAGAGAAGCACCCATCTATTTAAAATCTTACATACGGTCTCCCATGTGAAAACTAAAATACAATCCACATATAAATCATTCATTCCAATAAAAATAAAAACCCAAAACTAAGAATAGAATTGAAACCATTCTTCCTTTCGAAAACCAATTTGAAAGCTCACAAGAAAAGAAATATTTTTTTTGAGGCCATTTAAAAAATATTAGGTTGTTGAAAATTGTTTTTAAACGAAAAAACATATTTAAAAACCCATATTTAAAAAACTATATAAGAAATAAAAATTTAATCAACATGTTAAATTTTGAAAACCACTCTTTAAATGTTATAAACACATGGAATTACACACATACATATCTAAATAGTTCTCAATACACATATTCACATATTTATAGGTGAATACGTGCATGTGTATAATATATATATATATACACCAATACATATATTAATAAGCATAAAACATGAAATGAAGAATCCATAACATTGGACATAAATAAATAACCGAAGAAAAAAATAAAACATAAGAAAGTATCTCAAACATGGAAACCCCAGTTAATTAATTTCATGAACTCATGAAATACCCAAATAGATTTCACAGAAAAACTAAAATAATTTTAAAACAAAAAATTATTTTATGAAAAGTATCATAAATATTTTATTGGCCAAAAATACAATTGATCCTTTGAATACAGATAAAAACCAATTCTAAATCCACAAGAACCCAATTGGAAATCCATTATAATCCCTTAAAAAAACCTTGAGAAATAAGGATATTTAAATCCAATTATACCCAAATAATAATTATAATTCCAGAGAAACCAATTTTGAATACCCAAGAATTTGATAAAAATTAGGGAATATATAAAACATAAGTATACATACCTAGAGAGATAATAGAAGGTTCAAAACCATTAGCAATAATAAATGTAAGGCTTGAAGAAGAAAAGAAAGAAACACACAAATTTTACTAGTAAAATTGAATTGGGATTTCTTAAAATGGAACCATAATAGAAAAAATGTAATGAATACTGAGCGAGAATGAACAATTGAACACAAAAAGAGATGAAAATAATGAAACTCATAAATCAAATGATTGTTGGAGAATTTATACACAAAATCACCTTACACGAAATCGAAAGAGACAATCAATGAGTGAGGAGGAGGGGAAAATAACATACCTTGGACTCAAGATTTGATACTTCCAAGAAACATTTGAGACACCATGAATGCTTGAATTCATTTGATCCATGGATTTTTTCAAGTTTTGATTCATTCTAGCCTTCAATTCGATATGTGGAATCATTTGAGACTTGATTCTTGCATTGGATTTGAGGATTACTAACAGTAGGGGAGTTCCACGAAAGCTTGAGATAGAACGAATGGATCAGTCACAACTAGAGTTCATTAAATAAATCGAGGAGTCTTTTATTAGTTCTAAATTAATAAGCTCTCATAAGATTCATCTTTATCTATGCTAAATATTTAGCATTGACAAAAGGAATCCTTATCAGTACAAAGACTATAGTGCTAATAAAGGATTTACAATTACTATTATAAATAAAAATCCGTAAATATATTTATATAATTTTATATTTATTTATTATATTTTGTTAATTATTTAAATATATAATCATATATTTATAATTATATAAATACTTTTTTCAAAAATAGTTTTTTATTTATAATTATAAATATATAGATTTATAAAAATACTAAATATACATGAAGAAATATATTTATAGATATATTTATACGTATTTATTTATAATTATAAATATATTAATATCATTATATATAATATATATATATATATAATAAATATATATTAAAATAAATATATCAAATATATTTTTATTTAAATATATTTATTATAATTTTATAATTATAAATATATTTAAATCATTATGTATATTTATATAATGACATGTATATATATATACATCTTTAATAAATATATACAAATATAAACATAAATATAGTAAATATATTCATTATTTAAATATATTTATTATAATTCTATAATTATTTATTTATATAAATATTTATTTAAAATTATATAAATAGATTTTTTAGAAATAATACTTGTATAATTATTTCATTATATATATTTATATAATTATATATATATATATTTAATAAATTAATATAAATAAAATGTAAATAAAATATAAATATAAATATAAATATAAATATAAATATATATAGTAAATATATTCATTATTTAAATAAATTTATTATAATTTTATAATTATTTAAATATATATAATTATTTATTTATAATTACATAAATAATTTGTTTATAAAAATATTTATTTATTTATAATTATAAATATAAAAATATAAAAATATAGAAAATAAAAATTTATAAATATACTTATTTATAAATAATTATTTATAACTATATTTTCAACATTATTATCGAATATTTAATTGCAAGTGTATTCATGTTAAAAATGTGTAAAATTTAATAATTAAAAAGGAGTACACTTTAACAATATTGAAAAAATATATAATTTGTATTAATTAAATATAAATTGTTAAAAAAACATGGATATAATTTGAAATAAAGATGAATATATATTAAAAATATTAAAACATAGTATATAAATAAATTAGAATAAATAAGTGATAATAACTAATTTACAAACATATAAAAAATAAAAAAGAAAAAGGAAAAAAATATAAAAAATGAATAAATAATACCTAACTGTAATAATATTAGAAATAAATAAAAAATTTACCAATTGAAAATATAATTTATTAAATGTATCATATTATAATTAAATTACTAAATAAATACTGAAATTTGATTAAGTTACATAAATATTAGGTGTATATGTTTCTATATAAGATTTCTTTTATTATATAAATAATTATTTGTACTTGTGTGTCATATATAAAAATGTAATAATTAGATATATTAATGTGAAATCAATGTAAAACAGATTTTATATAAGTTAAATTGAAAAATTAAACGACATTCAGTTATGCTCATTACTCGATTCAATTAATTAGTATTTTTAATTAATATTAATGTTTAATTATTGGCCATTGTTCATTAAATATACTTATTTAATGTATGCATAAATATTTTATGTTATACAAATCATATTTTAAGAAATATTTATACATTTATATATATATATATATATATATATATATATTTGAATATATTTTTATATTAAATTTATTAATAGATAATTATTCATAAAAACCATTAAAAATGAATAACACATTAATATGTTTTTAAATATTATATTTTGTTCATTTTCTATATTTATATTTAATATATAGTAACTATTAATATTTATAATATATATATATATATATTGAACATATTAATTTTGAGGAAGAATTCTTTCATTAATAATTTTTTAAAGAATTTCACAATTTATCCTTTTTTAATTTTTTTGTTTAATTATTAATATTTTTCATTTTTTATTTTTTTATTTATTAAAATTTATTCATTATATATATATTTAATATATAATATTTATTAATATTTATTTTTTATAAAAATGTATACTAAATTTATTCATTTTTGTCAATAATTATTTAATTAATAAAATGTATAATATTTTTCTTAAATTAATCATTTTTATTTTTTATTTTTTTAATTATATAATTTTATACAATTTACATATCTATATATTTAACATATATTATTTATTAATATTAATAAGTTATATATATGTATATTAAATATATTAATTTAATCAATAATTTTTTAATTAATAATTTTTTTAATATTTTTTTGTTTACTCATTTTTAATTTTTAATTATTTAATTATTTAATTTTGTTCAGGATTTTTATTAGTGCTAAACAATTGTGGAAAAAGGATAAACATTATCAATGCTAAAAATAAAGTGCTGATAATGGACACCCTTTATCACTTCAAAAAATAAATCACAGATAAACGGTACCATTTATTATCAGTAATGAAAAGAACTTATAAATTTTATCATTTTATCAGCACAAAAAAAATTTCCTAATAGAGGGTACCTTTTATCAGTGCTTTCTTTTATCACTGATATAAGCTACCCTTTATGAGTGATTTTTAGTGATGATAAAGGGAACCATTATCAGTGCTTTTTTCTAGCACTGATAAAGGCCAATGTTGTTAAAGGCATGTTTTGTTGTAGTGAATTAATATATTTGACTTACAGAAAAAATGTATATATATATTTTAAAATTGGTCAATCCTATTAATATCCTCCAATCCAATGATGAGGACATAAATATCATAGTTCATTTAGAATCGAGGTTGCCCATTAAATAATCCATCAAATACTGTGAAATTTATTTCAAATGAATACGTATAAAATATTGGGGTGTTAAGAAATATCCTAAAATTGCATGTTATTAGTGATTACAGTTGTTTCTTCATGACATGTTCTTTTTATTGGTTCCCACTAGCTGAATCTATATCCTAAAAATCTTCTTACAACCTATTGAAGGGGTTTTTACACTACTTCCCTATTGTTCTTCAAAATGTCCCCTCGAACAATTTCTTTGAACTAAACTTCAAATTACCCTACCTCCTAGTGGAGTGGGCATCAACTTTGTTCAGCTCCAAGCCTATTCATCATAATATTATAATTATTCTTTTCATTTCTCACCTTATTCCTCTAATGATATGCTAATATCATAGGTTTTACGAAGATCTTCCCAATTATTATTCTTAGAGATTCAACACCATAGTAGTATTATTTCCTTCCTATTTACTCCTTGTTGAATACAAAACCAGATAGAGTCAATTTTAACATTTATATAAGGAAAATATCTATAGTAGAAGTATTATAAGGATAATCTCTCACAAATATCAGAAATATTTTCCTCTTCTCCTTATATTATATTCATTGAAATATACTAAATTTTGCTTGAATATTATTTCAACAACAAATATAGAATCTCTATTTTAATTATGGAATAATATTCTAAATTGACCTCTCATTCAAAATAATTATTTAAATTTATTTATGGTTTTTCTTTTAAATCATCTTTAGACATTACATTTTTTCAAAATATTTATGTGAGAATAAAATATCACATCATCTCATCCCCAAAAATCAATAGTTTTTAATTCTTTTATATCACCCTCTATGTGTGAAACGAACCATGATTTATATAATTGCATGATAGATTGAGATATAAAATTTATCATCTCAAACACTCTAAATTGAATCATGTTGAATAAAAATAAATTTAAATTATTTATGATATTTAAATCCTTGAATATCACAATAAAAACCTAATACGTCTTCTTTCTTTATTTTGTATATAAATCCCAAAAATATCAATCTCCCATTTTTGTTCTTCTATAATTATTGGATTTTTTTTTATTTTGATATTCAATATTTTTTTTGATATTCAATAATTTATTCTGATAGGATCCATATAAGGTTCCTCTTGCATTATATCTTTCCTTTATATGATTTCGTAAATCATAAAGTTTTCATAAGGGTAGTTTGACTTTTCAAAGTCTATCTTAGTCAATGCCTCATCTTGAATACACTCATACTTCTCATGCATCAAATGGATATTCTTATGAAACATCAAGGTTCTCATATACTACACTGATCTTCCAATGCATAATAATATTCTTACATATCTAATTTAAATCATCTTGCACATCTTGAAAACATTTTATGTACTCATTGTATAGAATATTACATGCGAAAATAAGAAGATATCATTTTCCATTTATCCATCCCCATCTCAAGATATAGATTCTAAGAATTATTAATTTTACCAAATATAACATAGACCACATTCAATAATTCTCAACCATTTCAATTGAACTTTAATCCACATCCTAAGGATCATCCTTAAAAGGACATATCTTCTCCTCTTTATCCAAAAACATCATTTATTCATATAAACCTTCAATCTATCCTAGTTGTTGGAAAATATCAAAATATTTCAAAACTATTTTAGAAAAAATATCTTCATGAATATATGTATTTGAAATTAATAACAACTCACCAACCATCACAAATATATTATTGATAGTTCAATTTTTCTAGCCTTGTTTTCAAGAAGTAACACATCTTCTACTTATATTTTCCACATATATTAATGAATTATTAGAATTATTCCATGGGAAGAACTTCCATCATCAACATTAAACTCAATCCAACACATATTTAAATCTTCTCATCATCATGTAAACCTCTTTTACTGACAAAAGAAATACAATCCATATATGGGAACTTTTAATATTTATGGGTTATGGTCCAAAGATAATGATATATCCTTAAATGTTTTTTAGTGAATAGTCAGTCATTCCATGGGAATTTTAAATAAACTATGAAATATATACAATATTCCAATTTTTTCAATGTGTTGAACAACACTATATTCATAGGATATTTATATTTTTGGAGATCTCCAAATGTACATAATATTTTATGATAAAAAATAATTGATTTTAGTTAGTGTTATGAAAAATAGAAAATTTCGACATGAGACTCCAAGAGATACATAAGAATCTTCCATATATAATATTTTATTGTCTAATATATGTTGATTTTTTACTTTTCTAAGCACTGATAATGGCGGATTGAATAATTATTTGTCATGAATTACAATATGTATTGTCCATCATTAAATATGATTGAAAAAACCCAAACTATGTAAGGCGTTCATATTTTAACTAGTATAAATATAAATATTTTATTAAATATGAACACACTGTAATAAAAAGTTCATCTCAGGATTAAAGGAACCACACCAAGATGGTGAGACTATGAAGAAATTAGGATGTTTGTAAATATTATTCTTGAAGATATTTCACAACATGAATAAAGCGAATGCTATATATATTTCGGTATTGATGTGATGAAAATGGAAGATGAATATTGATAAAATAAGTGACGAAATTATCTTACAACTATATAATATTCAATTCTATGATGATGAAATAAAATGTTAATCATAGTATGAGACTAATAATATAATAATCTAGAGTATTCAAACAATATTTTTATACTTGAAATTTAATCTATTTTATAGTTATGGATCAAAATTCAACAACCTAAATGATGTTAAATAGCATATCTTTTTATTTGAGATGACTTGTGAGATGATTTTAATGTAGAGTAATTTAAGGGTAATTGATTTTTTGTATGTAAATTTATAATTAAATTTTTTTAACAAGAAATACTTTAGGGTGGATGGAATAATAGAATATGAATTTTTTTCAATAACAATATAGAAGAATGAATAATAGAGATGAGATGTACATAGTGTTCCAATAATGGAGAAGGAATTAAAATAATGTGTTTAGAAACATTGGTGTTTTTGAATATATATATTAAAAGATTTATTATATTTCTCGTTGATTTTGTATTGATTATCATAAATTTTAGAACCTCTTGGATACATATGTATTGCAAAATTATGGAATAAAAAATGTATTAAATACAATTCTTTTGACAAAATTATTCAATTGTCATAATATTGTATGTTGATATGTGAATTTTATTTAAAGATATAAGATTAAACACATATCAAAAAGACAAAGTGAAGATTATATATAATGAAAAGAAGTATCAGTTTGATAATTGAAAATGAAAATTTAAAGAGAGGGATTTGAGGATAATAAAACATAACCGAGAAAATCATATCTAGAGGAAGAAGTTAAACACTAAATATTTTCAAATATATAATTCAATTGATGGTAAGGACAAAAAAATGTAATTATTATAAAACATGAATTTTAATGTATATTTTTTCATGAAAATATTTCAATGGATAAGGTTGATGAAGTGCTATTTTTTTGTATAATAGGACACAAAATTGATGTGTGTAAGAGGAAATAATAGATGTGAAATCAATAGAAAGCTACTGATACATCAAAAAAATTGTATTCTATTTAATGGTATATCTATTTCATTGGAACATGTTATATTCATACAAACCGTAGTCATATGGTGAGGTACTGTAGTAACAAAACTAATGAATGTTCCAAGATTTGATCCACTGCTATCCTATGTCAAGAAGGAGAAATGAATGAGAGAATGTGAAATTTTTTATAGTCAATAATAGATTCATGGTGTTAGATGAATTTTTAATTAGGAAGAAAAAAGAGTATGGCTCAAATATAATTTATGACTTATCCACAATAACCATCATGTAGAATAAATATGAGATACAATTATTATGGAATAATTGAATACACTTTAGATGTGTGTAAAAATTCTATGAAAGAAAAATTTCAATGATGTTCTAAAAGATAGAACAATATATCTCACTAGAGAATATATTAATTTTTTTGGAAGGTACTAATGAAGGAATGAAATATGTAGTGATTCAAGAACCAAATGTTATTTACTCATAGAAACCTTCCTTGAGGGAGAAAAAAAATGACGATAAAATAAGAAATAAGATTTTTATCTCATGGAAATCATAGAGGATAAGAATAAAACTTACTCTAGTGGTTTTATCCATACCATTAAAGACATGATTGCAATATTGGTGTGGTATTTCCTTCATAGAAAAAATAGAATGAGAAAAATCCATATATAGTGAATTGAAGGACTAAATTTGTTCTTATGTCATGATTCTTTATAAGGATATGTATACCTATCCTTATAAAAGTTTAATTTTGATCCAAAAATTTAGAGATAAGTTTTAACTAATAGTTTTATCCATATAAATTATTGGAAACATATCAAAAGTCAAGTATGGATTCATAAAGACTAAGCAAACTACTTTATTTAAGGATGTAGGAGATTACCCCTCTAACTATTCACATAATTTCAATGTCTATTGACTGGATTATTATTGTATTATGGGGTATAATGAAACATGGGGTGGGTATGAATTGAATGGAGATGAATACATAATATTTAAGTCAAGTTATATTAAAAAATCAACTAAAATAAATTTATAGATATATAGAGTGATTAATAAATTTAGGTGGATAAATGCATTTGGTTTCTAAGACCATCCTTTTAAATTTTTCATAGTTTGGAGAATTTTATAAGGAGATAAAGGTTATTTCCCCAATTTTTCAATGTTTTCTCAGACAACCATTTGACTAACTAGGTGGATTTGGGCTTGGTGTTGTGGTTAGTTGGATAGTCAAGTGGTCAGTTCAAGAATTTTCCAAATTTGGCCTTGTGGTTGGTTGGTTATTAATTTGGTCAGTTTAATACTTCTTTAGTTGAGTTAGTTCCATAATGTGGGCATTTTATTATTAAATTTAGTCATTTGGGTAATATTTCAGTGATTTGGTTCTTCATGTGGTCATCTGGTTCCTTCATGTAATCAGTTCGGTGGTCTTTCAGTCATTTGGTTTAGATATATAGTATATTGATTTGTTCTCACGAAACGTTGATTCCTTTATGTGTCCAGTTGGTTATTCATATGGTGAGTTGTTTCCTTTATATATTTATATAGTTCTTCACGAAGTCAATCCCCTCATACAGTAGGAAGTTTTTTTTTTCAAAAAATGCTAGTTTTCTAAAGAATTCTTAGTTTGATGTAAAAAATAATTTTAATATAGAATATGTTTTTAAATCCTTAACTATATGGATTTAAATTATTTTTTATAAGGATTATTATATATTTTAATTACTAAAGTTATGGGGATTTAAATGGTTATTTTCTCTTAAATTTATTTTAATAAAATTAATGTTGGATCAAAGGAAGGACGACCACATCATCTTCTTGGGGATCATCAAGAATATGGATCTAGCATTTTATAGTATGGTATTTTATTTTTTTGAAGTATTTCTCCTTTATATCAAGTCCAAAAAACTATAACCTTATTATAGAGCCTTGTAGTTGCCTTTGTTTAACCAAATCTCTCCTAGTCAGGATTCCGGGTGTGTTTAGAAAACCCTTTCTTCCTCTATTTTATAAAGCATGGAAATGTGTTTTAGGAAATTCCAAAACCATGTTTTCTTATATTTTAGTGAGGCATGTTCTGAAACTCCTTTCTAGGTAAGGGGTTCTATTACTATTATATTTTTTGCATCTATGAAATTAAAATTCTTTTTTTTCTAAGATGTGCGTGGTTAAGATTTATTATTGAAGTTAATGAACTAGATTAAATAGAATTAAAGAAGATAGTATGAAATCACATGTTTTATTAGATTTATTATTTTTAGTAAAATATTATTGTTATCTAGTATTGAAAGATACTATTATATAAATGCTGTTATTTCTATGGATATTAATCCCCAATTATGAATTGATAACCATTTCTTGATTTTTTATCCCTCCACTTTTAAAAGTATTAATACATATAGTAATCATAGCATTTGTTACCGATGTAAATTTTGAACTTTGTGAAAATAACCTTGCACAATATGATGATTTAATGTGAAAAATACTTTTAAATGAATTATGGTAAAATAAGTGGTATGGAAATATACCATTGTGTACTATTAATTTATTTATTATCTTAGTTGTGGTTTTTAAACCTTTCTAAGGTTGGTACAACGATTGGTGGTGACTAGTTCATATATGAGATGAGTTGATTGCAGTGGAAGTGTAGTGGTAGATATGTGGTTACTGTATGATTCCTTCTTGTAGTATCCTAGTAATATTGGAATTAAACTATCAACAGTGAGATTTAATAACTTGGATAAGGAATTAGTATGTATAAATGAATTGAAGAATTGATTAATCATTAATATATTGAACATAAATGTGATTTAAATTCAGGTGTTTACTTCAGTGGTTATCATAAAATATGATGACAAATATCCATAATAATGATCAATGGTTTTTAGTTTACTAATATGGAATGTTGTATAGAATTATAATTGAAAGAAATGAAACTGTGAGCTCTGTCTGGTTGTTTTGCAGATGGGTTTAATATATTTTGTGACAATGATACTATGGTGTTGATGTCAAGATGAGGGTGATGAGGTTTGTATGTGAAACCTTCAGGTTGAGCTTGATTGTTGTTTACTATATATAAATATATGGTCATATTTTTCTATTACTTTCATACACACCACACCTGGGTTTAGTATTATGTGGAAACACCTAGATTTTTTTTGGGGGGGGGGGTGTTTTCCCCATCATTCAAATGGTGGGGAATATATATCTAATTACCCTATCTCGTTGTCTTACATTGACGTTATTGATAATATGTTGGTTTTATAGATCATCTAGTGATGATGAGGATGTGATGTGTTGTAAGGATGATGCATGGTAGGAGGAGGGATCAAGTTTGATGCCTTTAATATTCATGATACCCTATTTATCTAAATATATTGAGTGTGTTGGGACCTAGTTTGATGGAAGTTTTTTTTATGTAGAAAAAAGTTTATGTTGATTTTTTTTTATTTTTTTGTGTCATTATGAAGAAATCAATTAAATATTTTTTGGGAAAGGTGACCAGATCAAAGGAGCATCATTATTGGAAAATCAGAGACACTCTTGATAAGAATGTATATCAGTCTTGGTTTTTTGTCCTAAATAAGTATTCTAAGAAAAGTGCTTTTTTCTAATCACCTTGTGTCCAAAATTAAAATTTTTATTGGTACATTAAGTTTGATGATTATTTGACAATCCTAATGTTCTCAAAATCATCGGAATGTCATGATACTCACAGATGTTTATAGGTGAAGATAAGTGAGTATGAAGTCTTTCGATATTAGTTCATCAGTGTGAGGATCACCAGATGTAATTTTTTTGAAGTCATGGAGGTGTGAATTTGTTGAAGTCAATGTCTTTTAGAATCCCTGACACTAGTTCATCATACATGGAATTCCACTGATTCATCATAGGAATTATGACATAGATCTCCTAGAAACAGTTTAGATTACAAAAACGTTCAGATGAAAAGTTATATCAGTGGAAGAATAGTTCTAGAAGTTAGAGTTGTTGGGGATGATAAATGAGATCATAATTTCATCAACCAGATGATGATCAACAATATAGTCAACCATTTTCATCAGGTTGTTTTATTCTTCACATGGGTCAAGAGAAAAAGAACTTTTATTTATTTTTCTGTGGTTCAAGAGAATAAGATTCCATGATTTGTTTTCATTTTAAATATCTATTATTTGTTTCAAGTGGGTCAAGAGTCATTAGAGTAGAATTGATTCCATTACATCTAATGGAATTAGAGAATGATCCATCTGATGCATGTTGACACCAATAATTCATCAGACACTGGACTTCATCAGATGCTGAAATTTTTTATTTTGATGATTTTATATATAAAAAGAGGAAAAAATTGGTGAAATGTCTAATATTTTTTCTAGAGGTTTTGTAAAATAAGTAGAATTTTTAATGATTTTTATAATGAAAAAATTGTTTTAAATAAGTTTCGACAATATTTATAGCATAATAGTTTTAAATTTTTCAGTCGGTATAATTTTCTGGAATTCAAATGAATTAATATTAAAAATGGTTTAAAGAATCATAATGATGAGTATTGTATTCTTATGTATTTTATCAATAGGGTCACGATAATCTGGGTGACTATATGTCTAGTCTTAATGAATAATTTATGAGAATGACCAATTTCATCGAATTGAATAATGTTTAGTAATATTTGAAGAGGGGTGAAGTTATGGGAAGTTTTCGTAATTTTTGAGAATAATCGAGGAAGATTTAAGAATAACTAAAAGATTAAAAGTTGAATTTAAAATGAATATGAAATTTCATTTTCTGAAATTTGGTTGAATGGAAACACATTTTTATATTCCCACCCATTCTACTTTTGGATCACCAATAAATATAAGGAAGTACATTTTACATTCTAATAATGAGAAATTGATCATGTGAGAGGATAAAAATATTGAACTAAATGTTTTGTAAGAGAGAAGATTTTTTTGGACATAAGTTTCTTGAGGAATTTTTCCATACATTAGAATAAGATGTATTGTGTTACCAGATTAGACCAAGACAACAGATGTGGTTTTCCGGGGAAAGTTTGAGGTGGTTCATATTTTTTACAGTGTATATTTCTAATCTATTTTTCATATTTAATAATCATAATAAACCATCAGACTTAGGTTTTCATAGTAAGTCCAAAAATATTGTTTCTTCCAACTATTGGGTAGGAAAGTGAAGAATTTTGTTTTAAGGAATCATAAAAGTGGATATAGATAAGGTAACACAATAACATATTTTGAACCAACCAGTGAATGTTTCTTAACTTATTACACAAACTTGTTTTACATTATTTGTTCTAGAAGAAGAAAATTCACTGTTTAATTGATCACAGTGCTAAACAAGTCTAAGTATATATCCTACTATTTGTATCCCCACTAGAGGATTGTTTTCTAGTGGAATGTGTGGCATTGTATTATTTCCAAACCTTATTAAGGACTAGCTACACTTATTGTGTAGTGAAACATATAAATACTTTTATTCCATTGGATGTGTAAATTTATTGTTCTTATAAAATTGATAAATATTTAAAAGGAGGTGAAGGTTGTTATAAAGTAAAGATTGCATGATAGAAAAGTATTTCACTCATTCACCCTCCTCTCAGTGATTCATTGATCTTGGTTGGGACTTTACAGAGTGATGATGTGATGAGGCTCTAAAGTGTAGATAATGAAATTGATCCCAAAAAAATATTCTAGGCCTAGAAAGAGGATGAAGTAGGTAGTGATGAATCCCAACCCACATTATATATCGTTGGATTTGTGAAGTGATATACATGGAAGGGATGAGAGTGTTTGATGTATGACGTTGGGGAATTAGAGAGGAAAATAAATGCGGAATTGGATATGGTTTTCCTTTATTGATGTTATCATATTATTATCATACTAATTTCTTATATTATTTTTTGAGTTATCCATGGTGAGGTTGGTATGGATAGTTTACCTATTTAAGAGAAATTTGGTTCTTCTGTGTTTTTATTCGAGCATTTGCATGTTCTTTTCAAATTTTTCTAATAGAACTTGGGTATGATCCTATTGAGTGTACATAATATTATTACCATACAAATAGAAACTACTTTTCATGTTTTTAGGAGGGTTATGATTTTTTATTTGGGAGTTACTAGCTTAGGCGTTGAAGTGGATGTCAAGTCACTACTATTGGATGTTTCTCTTATTGTTTATTTAGAGACTGTTATTTTATTTATTAATGCCAATCTTGAATTTTGGGATAGTTTGGTTTCTATTATATACATTTTTTATGGAGTTTTTTTGTTCTTATCTATACTATATCTAAATTATATGTTCATTATTAAGGGTAATGCCTTCCAACTTGGATATTTTTATACCCTTGGTGCTAGTCACCAATCCAAGGGAACTAAATAAGGGAATCGAGGTTTATTATCTCTCTCACTTCATTTTTGATCAAGGATTTGTGTTTTTATATGGAGGGGGTCATGATATATCTATATCAAAGGGTTCAGTTGAGAGATAGGATGGATTTTGGAGTTTGGTACATGTGAGTATTTCCTGTAAATGGTATGTCAATGAAATTAGTCATGATTTTTGTGTGATGTGGAAAGGGAGACCAGCAGGGAAAAAATATTTCCCCCCCTATATGATCTGATGTAAGGACCTTAAGCTTACTAAACATCCAAAGTATGATAATATTGATTATGAGGTAGATAAGTAAATAAGGTACATGCATCATTTTTTTCTATTGAATGTGGTATTTTCAAGAATTAAAATGATATTATTTTATTAATTTACCTAGATAAATTCAATTCTACCACAATTAGTATTCCTTCAATTATGTTTAACAAATATGGATCATGGTTAGTATCTATATACTGTTCAGGAGGTGGAGGTTCAACTAGGTAACTCGATCGATAATCCGAGTGTTGATTCAATATAAGATGATGATTCATTGAAGAGGGTATTGTGTGCTTTCCAATATGATATTATCTAAAAGTAAAAAGGGATCATCCCTGATCAATAGGTAGAACATTGGATGTAGGAGTTGGAGATTTACTTTTTTTGATAAAGGGACAAGCTGAATAGAAGGTTCCAGTGATAGTTAGCTTGATATATGGAGAAAAGAACTAGCGGGGGACATAGTATCATGTAGAGTTGAGGGAATAATGTGTTTATTTGGATAACTTCCATAAGTAGTTTTGTATCATGTTCTTGTCATAAATTATGGAGGAAACAAATAAGAAAGATATTCCCACACTTCAATATAGGCGTCTGATCTTGAAATAAATTATGATCAGGTTGAAAGACCTCAAATTTTTTCCGAATCTCTATCTAGATGAGGAGTCTAGATAATTTTGTCTTTAGAGAGAATTATGTACATACTTTGGATTTAAAGTCACCTTATTTATGGTTTCTATGTATCTATATGTGAACATTAGGGTGGAATAGATCAGGATGATACACTCATAAGGATGAGTTCCTTAACAGGGAAGTCAATATAGGTTCTCAGAGAATATAGTTTCAGGTAGAAGATCATAGATTTTCGGGTTTTTGATGTTATGATTAGTAGGGGTTTGATCTCAACAAATAGCTCCATGATTTTTTTATTTTAGTGGTTACCAAGAATCTATCAGGTTATTTATATTTTTTTCTCCTCCTATGGTGGTTATAGTCACCGTTAGGCTCTATGAATGAATGAATAGGGAGGTCAGTTAGGTTTGCGTGGTAAGACCAATCTCTAATAGAAACAACAGGAGAGGTGCCTTGAATTTGTTTATTATCTAAGAGGAAATTTTTTTGGTTGATTCCTTCTTCAAAATAATCCTCATCCTATGGGTCCTAGGTTAGAGTATGGAAATGGATGTATTTATTAGAGAGGAAGACGTGATGGGTCAATTTAGGATCATGCGATGAAGGTGTATGAGATGGCATGGACAAATGTTTTCCAATGTACGATCAATTTGTTATACACCTATATTTATAATTTTCATATTTAGGAATTTATCAGTCCTTCATTGATCTTACTATATCCAATGTATTAGTAGTTGAAATGAAGAGTCTTTTAGTTCCCCTAATGTCATGAATTCGAGTTTGATGCTGGGTTTCATTGTTTGATGTGTGTCAGGGATGTAGACTGATGATGTGGAACCATCAATCAATCAATCAAATTTACTTTTTTATTAAGAAGGAGAAACCATACAACAAATAAAAGAAATATAGAAGCCTAAGGTGGTCTGAAATGATGGAATCCAAGGGCATCCCCTTTAATCAAGTTTACCCCTTCATGATTTTAAGTGGAAATATCATGCAAAAAAACTGGATTGTTACCAAGGACTTCCATATAAGCAAGACGATCTACCACTTGGTTACCCTGACGCCAGGTGTGGATGATTTTGGTATCATTGGAGAGTATACGATTTCAATTTCTGATATTATAGATAATAGACCATGAAGTAGAGTAGATATCCTTCAAAGAATCTTGCAGAATTTTTGAATCTCTTTCAACTCCAGCTAAAGCTAATCACTTCTGGTGACAAAGGCTGATACGAGTGAGCATGGACTTGGCTTCTTCATGAAGAGAGAAGCCATGTCCTAAACGGGAGGAGAAGGCAATGAGGACCGATCCTCGCGAATCCCGGACAACCCCACCCCCATTCAGAACTCCCATAGAGCAAGAATCTTCTGTATTGAGTTTAAGACCCATGATAGGGGGAATCCATCTAACCCAAAGACCTCGGTCAAAATCACCTCTCTGTTGGACAACATGAGAACTGGAAAAAATCTAGATGAAGGATGGTGCATCCCGCATGTTTGAGAGAAGACGAGCCATATCAATGAGTATATTGTTTTGACCTGATGATGAGAGAATTACCCGTAGACCATAGCCCCTCGTGCCTAAGCTTATTTCTGGCTTGCCATATGGACCAACACCCTGCAAGGAGAGTCAAAGAATGTTCTGTCTATTCCGTCCCTCTGGCTCCTGACCCATGAAACCATTTTTCCAAGAATAGAAGTTCCACCAGGTTAGGATTGCAAATCCCTGTAAAGTTCCCATAATAAATACATACCACATTCTCCCAATCCCTAGAGAAAAAGATATGCTCCGCCGTTTCATCTTTTTAAACTATACAACATGCGCACCGAGAAACAAGAGGGATTCTGCATTTTTTGATGTTATCATCCATGGGAATGGTGCGGTTCCTGATTCTCCATAACTGGAAACTAAATTTTGAGGGAGCCACCTTGGGCCACAGAACTTCATTCCAAGTATCCTGAGCATCCGACGTTCCCCATGTGCAACGAAAATCTCGAGCAGAAAAGACCCCTCTTGAGGAAGGAGAAAACATGCATCGGTCCGGGTCTTGCGATAAAACAATGAGCTTGAAAAGGTCCTACTGTTCCTTGTCCAACACCACTTTTATGAAATCCGGGTGTGCACTTGTGTCCCTAAATGTGATAGTGGGAGAAAGACATCCATGGAAGCCAAAAACCTTCCCCAACCATATATGGGGCCATAAAGAAATCTCACCCCTCCTTATAATCCATTGCGAGTGACCAACAGGTTCAAAAATGAGGAGCGTGAGGTTGGACCAAAGCTAAGTGCCTCGTCCCACCACCGAGGACTGAAGGAAAAATAGAGGGTGTATTGTTTTACCCCAAAGCATACTATGATCCACTACTTCCCAAGCAAGTTTCCCTACATGCTTCTAAGGGTGTCATCCAAACTGCGAACTTTAATACCACCTTCCCTAGTAGGCGTAGCCACTCTTCTCCAAGTTATCAAACGTCTTTTCCTTTCGGCCAGAGGATCCCAAATGAAAGTGATTGAATGTTTCTATAGGAGTGTTTCATTTTATAACATAGAAGGTAAGTGATTGGCATTAGTTGGTGAGTGAAGTTATCAAATGGAAGGTAGGTGAGTAGATCCCATTCTACCCTTGTTGGAAAATTTATCATTTCAATATCTAAAATAGGGTTCTCCTAGAGTCAGTTAATAGTTTAATGGTTTCTTCCTTTATGAGGTTGTGATGCTACCCCTCGGTGTGATGCTATTTTTATGATAAATTTATAGTTGATAACTTCTCCCATTTTTATAGACCCCTATCAAATAGAAACCATGGATTTGTATGATTTGAGAACTTAGACTGATGACATGACATATAAGGGATTCATGAGGCCCTATGTGCCTCCTTGGGGTGCTCTGTTACTATTTTCAATTAAGGTGGATGGTATTTTGAGGTTGTGTGTGGACAAATAGATGCTAAAACATGTGACATTCAATAACCATCAACCCAATCTATGGATTTATGATCTATTTGACTAGTTAAAGGGCTAAAATTTGTTTTAGAAGATCAATTTGTGGTCTAGATACTAGCAGATGAGGGAGTAATATAATTATATCCCAAATACAATAGTTTGGTGTAGGAATGGGTACTTTGAGGTTGTGGTCAGGCCATTCGGTGTCACAAACCCGCTAGATTCATTCCTCAAGATCATTAGGTATGCATTCAATGAATTTGTTGAATATTCCTTACTTGTTTTCTATGATAAAATCATAATATAATTCATGTTATATGAGAATCATTCTGATCATAACAGTTCAATATTAAAAATTCTTCCACACCATCTACTCTTTAAAAATTTGTACAAGTACATTTTTTTGGATATAATAAGTACAGTTACTTAGTCATGTGGTCTCTTAGCTAGGTGTGTTCATGGAACCATTGAATATTGATGCATTTGTTTCTTGCGGAGAACCCAAGAATGTGGTAGAGGTTCATAACATCCTTGGGGCCACATGATACTATAAGTTTTTTTTTGTTTCTGAGTTCTATCATATTTGAGCTCCTAAAAAAGTTATGAGTAGGAAGGACTAGAAATTCATATGGAATAAACAGTTTCATAGAAATTTTGAATACCTAACGGAGTGGTTGATCTTTGCCCTATTGTTTTGGTTTCCTGACAAAGGGGTGGTGTTTGTGGGTTTCAATGTCACTCCCCATAAGGTCTCGGGATGTATCTTGATGCAGTAGAGGATGGAAAAATATAATGGGTTTAGGTATTTAATTATCCATGAGAATAACTATGAGAAACATAATATGGAGTTTAAGGAAGCTGTGTTTTCATTGAATCTTCAGTGACATTACCTCGTCAGTGAGTTATTTATTGTTTTTAAAAACCAAAAAACCTTGAAATATGTTTTATCTTAGAAATATCTATATTTATGTCAAAGTGGTTGATGAAATATCTCTAGGATTATGTTTTTCATATTTCCTATTATTTAAGGTTGGATAAATTTTTGGTTAACAAGGTATGTTATAATCTGTTATGGGATGCTATTAATGAATCTAGGGATTACTAAAAAGTGACGGAAGAGCATAGATTAATTAAACATAATGTAGATGATGTTAGTGGTAGAGAGTTTCTCTATCCGATGATAGTGAATTCACCCCTAATTCAGAAGGTGGAGGAGTTCTAGTGGGGATACTTAGAGGTGGAGGTGATGTAATACCATGTTGGCCATGGTGTGGCTCCAATGGGGTAGATAAGGGATGGTGTAAATTATATATTATTTTTGGGAAGGATGATTATTCCATTATCGATGCATGAGTGAGTATTCAGTGTGTTTCATAGCTTGTGTTTGGTGGTCCACCCCAGCTTTTCTAAGACGTATTGTGTATTGAAGAGGAAATTTTAGTTCCATGGAATGAAGTGGTTAGTGGAAGAGTTCATAGTGGGATTTCTTTTCTACTAGTAGGTGAAATAATATCATCATGTCCTTGGTGGTTTGAATTAACCTATAGATACCCAGAAGTGGAAGTGGGAGGAAATCTTGAGTGATTTAATAACTATATTACGATGGTATTATGGTGGATGTGATTCTATGTTGATGGTTTTGGGTAGATTGATAAAGTCATATCAATTTAAATTGGTCCATGATTTTAGTTCGATGGATGATCTGATGTGATGGAATATAGAGAAGATTTTACAGCTTCATAGGTTACTAAGGACCAACATTTCTGATTGGGATCCTCATTTTCCCGAATGGACCAAAGGCCTTCTTTTTTATTTTATTATAGATAATCCACCTTTTAAGGGATAAAGGGGAACCCGAACATGACCCGTATGCCTATGACACATGGCCCGACACGACTCGTTATACATGACCCGAAGGCCCAGAGGCATACTATGCACAATACATAACCTGCAGGCCCAACCCATAAGAACTTCCCCTCCCCTAGCTTTTGCATCATTGATCACCTAGCTCCCCACCTTGCATTGATAATCTGCTAGCATTTCCCCATACAAATCTGCATGGTGCCTGGTCCTGATAGCGGTTGACATACCCTCTCATTCTTCCAATATGATAGTTCTACTTCTGGTGACTGCTAGTCTTGTTGCTCCGATCCTCTTCTGGGGAATGCTCTATGGGAACTAGGCTACTCTATGGTCTTTGTGGCCCAAAGGCCTTGAGTCCTGAAGACCTTTGATGACCCGAAGGCCCTGGAGACCCATAGGATCAAACTGGTGGCCCAAAGGCCCAAATCAGGTGAATAGTTCTGGCTACTATAATACTGAACAATACCTGCTACAATACCGCTACAGTACTACTACAACACTACTACAGTAACCCAAAAATTCACCTCCACCGAGTTTTGAACCTGAGTCTCTTGGATTCTAAGTAGGAACCCTTACCACTTAGGTACATGCTCATTGGCATTGGGATCCCCATTTTAACTATTGATTTAGGATGTGATTTCAACAATCTTTTAGCTACCAGTTTATCCTTGGAACTACTTTTCCCCCTTAGAAAATTGGGAAGATAGAGTGGATCATCCATACATTGGAGGATATGTTCCATGCATGAATCTTTGAGTTTTGAAGATAATTGGTTAATTATATATTATTAGTGAGTTTTCTTACTGCAATATATATCTATTTTCCTTCAATATGGATTTTTTTGAGGAATTACATGGGTTCATGTGTCTTCCTCTATTGTAACAAACTTATGTTGGGGAGTCATTAGTCTTTGTTTTTAATGTGGTGTGGAGATCAATAGAGAATATCCAGTTACTTCTAGTGTGGATGAAGACATCACCATGCCATTAGAAGGTATATGAAAATAATAGGTATTGGAAAACATAGTTTGAGGTTAAAGACCATGTTTTTGTGATGGTTTCCCCTCATTGGTGGTAATAGTGATTTAGTCAAAAGAGTAATATTTCTCCCCAGTTCATTGAAATTTTCAAGGTGTTGGAGCATGTTGAAGAGGTGGATTATCAATTGGATCTCACACCCTTAATTGATAGAGTTTATTATGTCTTCCATGTGTCATATATTCATCATTATATTCATTATGAATCTTATGTCACTGATTTGGAAGTGTTATACACTGAGATCGATAAGATATTCATAGACTGACCAGTTTAAATCTGGGATCTTCAGAAGAAAGTGCTTTATTGGAGAGTCATCCCCCTAGTTTGTGTTTCATGAAGGCATGGTAGAGTGGAGAGGAGTACTTGGGAGTAGTTTTCA
The DNA here is from genome assembly GCA_963277665.1 of Viscum album. Classification (NCBI taxonomy): domain Eukaryota; kingdom Viridiplantae; phylum Streptophyta; class Magnoliopsida; order Santalales; family Viscaceae; genus Viscum; species Viscum album. Next base: position 1,482,038,588 of record OY728136.1, read on the forward strand.
AATATTCTCACTTAGTACCATGATTTTTTAATTCTTTCATGTTCCTTCCTATTGAGACGCTATGTTTAAACTAATTATTTATATGAGTTTGAACCTCTCCCTTTATTGATGTTTCCGCTTTTTATGTGTTTTTTTCCTCTAATGTATGGATGAATTATTTAAATAATTATATCCTTAAGATATGTATTGTAGGGTGGCTATTCATACCCATTTCAATTTACTTTATAGGGTTTATTTGGATTCTCAAGGTCGATAATCATTCGAGAGGTTTCTGATGTTATTATATTTATTTTTAAGACCCATCCCTTTTTGTTTCCAAAGGTTTGGAGGAGTTTTGATGGTGATAAATGTATTTTTCCAAAAATATTCTATGTTTTTCACACTCCCACTTAATTAACCCTATAGATTGGGGATTTTTCTTGTGGTTAGCTAGTTGGTAATGCGGTCTATTCATGCCTTTTACAGATTTGGACTTGAATCTAGTTAGTTGTACATGGGGTTGGTTGATTCATTCATATGGTATGTTGGTTACTTCATCTAGTTAGTTGATTCCTTCTTATAGTCAGTTGGTTCCATCATGTGGCTAGTTAGTTATTCATGTAGTCAGTTTGTTCCTTCATGTGATTAGTTTGTTTATTTTTCTTAATTGGTTTGGCATTATGTTAGGATGATTTGTTCCTAAATTAGATTGGTTCCTTCATACAATCTTTTTTTATGTACATAAAGTGATTTCATTCCATAATTTTACCTTTTGTTTATTCATGTAATCGGTCCCTTAGTACGTTAGGTTGGCTACTTTTGTAAAAAATGCCAATTTTTATGTGAATGGCCAGTTTGATATAATATTTCGTTTTAAAATAAAAGATGTTTTTAAAGTGCTAACAATAGGAATTTAAATTCAATTTCAAAGGGAAAAATTTTATCTTTTAATTTATGCAGGGGTCATCATTCTCTCTTATTTTTTGGCATCTATGTAATTAGTATGTGTATTTCTAGTGGGTTGGTGTAATAGATTAACTAATGAATATAATGAACCATATTAAAATGAATTGAAGGTAATGTGGTGTACTTTCATGTTTTTAAATTATTAATGTTAGCAATAAGTGATGATTATTATCCATGATTTCAATATATCATTATGTGCAAGTTGTGACTACTGTGAATTATAAACCCCTATTAAGGATTGATAACCCTTGATTTTTATCACACCATATAGAAAATATATAATATGAATATTTGACTAATAATTGTTTTCTTATTTAAATATGTTGTTTTTTTAAAATACACTTTCAAAAAAAGATGATTTAATGTGAAAGTACCATGTAAGTGAATTGTGGTAAAATATGTGGTTAAGAAATCTATTATTGTGTGCCGATAATATGTTTTTTGTGAGACTTGTGGTTGTGTGACCATTGTAGTATCTGTAAAATTATTTATGGTGACCATTTTTGATGTGGTATGTATTGAGGGAAGTGGAGGTGCAGTGGTAGACATGTAATTGTTGTGTGGTGCCTTGTTGTAGGAGAATGATTGTGGTAGAATAAAACCAGTAATGGTTGAATTCAATCACATGGGTTTTTAATTCCTATGTGGCTATGAGTTGAGTAATTGAACAATCGTAAACACACTAGACTTAAATTGGATTTAAATACGGGTGTTAAAATCAGTAGTTGTCATCAAACATGAAGATAAATGTACTGAATAATAAACAATAGGTGCTAATGTACTAATTTAGATAGATTTATGAACATGTAATTAAATGAAATGAAATTGTTTATTTTTGTGGTTTTTTTATGGATGCGTTATATCTAGTTGGTTTTGAAATGTGTAATGATAGTATGGTGTGGATATTATGATGTATGTGATCATGTTTTTATTTGACACCTTTAGGTCAGTCCTGCTTGATCTCTAATATACACATACATGTTTGTATTTTCTTGTTACTTTTATATACACCTCGCCTAGGTCGAGTACTATATGTTGACATCTAGGTGTTCTAGGAGTGTTTCCCCACTATATATATTTTGAGTAATGGATATTCGAATCCCCCTCACCCATTATCTTTCTTTTTCATTAGTGATGATAGGTTGGTGTTGGAGATTTTCCAATGATGATGAATATGTGATGTGTGCTCGGTGTCATTCATGATAGGAGTAGAGAAAGTGGTTGATATCCTTCACATTCATGATAAAAAAAATACTATTGATATTAGTCATGATGATGTGATTTGGTCATGAGGTGTATACAATGACATTGATTTCAACAAAAGATGTAGGGACCTGTAAGAGTTTAGGGTAGTTAGGGATGCATCTCCACCCACATAAGAGATGGATGGATATTGGATGTGATATTCATGGAAAGGATGGGAGTATAAGACGTTTTATATTGGGGTATGAGAGTGGAAAATCAGTTGGGAAGTCGATGAAAGGTGACATTATTGATGTTTTACTACTATTATCTTACCATTTTCTTACATTATTTGGCGATTTTTCCATGGAATGTTTAGGATGGATAGTTTTTTCATTTAGGTTCATGTTGGATTTGATGTTTTTTTCATTGGCGTATTAGTATAATCTATTACAATTCTCATGGGAAACCTTGGGGGTGATCCTATTGAATATTCATTTTATGATCACCCAATGTATGTAAACTATTTTTGAGGTTTTTTGGTGGGTTACATGGACTGAGATGGGCATTACTGTCTTGGGAATTAGAGATGTTTTTGAGTCTCTGTAGTAAAATTTATACCATTTTATTTTTTAGAGACTTTGATTTGTATTTTTTGACATTATTCCGGAATTATGGAATGTTTTGGTTACCCTTTTATACTTTTTTGATGGATTTTATTAGCGTTTGTCTATTCTACCTCACAATTCTATATTCATTGTTGATGGTAATGCCTTCTATCTTTGAAATTTTAATACCCTCTATGATAGTCACTAACCCGGGGCCTGATGAATGTGGGACTCAAAAATCATTATCTCCCTCCCTTCATTCCAATCCTAGAAGGGGTAAATTTAGTGGGTGGGTGTCATGAGAAAGTGGTAGAAAAGGGTTTGTCTGAGAGATCTGATGATGTTTGGAGTTAGTTATTGGTGTGGATTTCATGGGAGTGGTAGGAAAATAATGGTAGTCAGACTTAGTGTGTGATGTATTAAAGGAGAGTATCTTGGAAATTGGCATTCAGGTCCCCCATATGATCTGAAGAAAGGACGTTAATATTACTATATATCCAAGGAAAGATAATACTAATTTTTGGGTAGAGACCTAAGGAAGGTACATGTATATATATTTTTTATTTTTCATTAAATGAGATGTTTTCAATAATAAAAATAAAATAAGTAAATAAATTAAAATAAATAAATTCCATTTTACCAATATTATGCTTCCTTCCCTTGTGTTTTTATAAGATGTCTCCTGATCGTCCTAATATTCTGGTGGTTCAACATTCTATCCAAGCTAATCATCATAGGGGTAATCCAATAGAGAAATATGAGACATAGAACTGGGACTTATATTCTTTATTGCATTTTGGTATGAAAAATTTCTAGGAGTATATCTCAGATCTAGATATGGGGATTTTGATGAAGAAGATATATATTTGACTTAGTATGATCTGTAATTGACATGAGTAATAGGTATCATTGATAGTTAATCAGATGCAAGGAGAAGTGTAAATTTTTTTGAAGATATTGTTACGATTGCGGAAGGAAGGAGAAGTTTCATGGGATGAATTCATGAAGGATTTTAAACACAAGTTTTTATTATCGATGATGAAGGAATAAAATATGAAAAGGTTTCTCTTTCTTCAACAATGGAGTATTATTATTTGAGGGCTCATGATTAGGATAAAGGATATCCAATATTTTTCACTCGATCTCTTTACAAATAAGGAGTCTCTACCAATATTTCTTAAAGATATATTATTTCTAGTGATAAAATAGGACATTACCCCTTTTTTCTTATTATATGTCTAGTAAATTATAAGAATTAAGAACTGATAAATATGATTCACTCATAAATTGGAGATACATGGGAGGAAAGTCATCAAAGATTCTCAAATAATAGAGCATATAGAAGAGGATCATAGATGTCTATGCAATTGAGGTACTGATCAATATGGAGTCTATCGCTATAGTATTATCCACACTTTTCATAGACTAGTGGTTATTGAGAGTTTCTAGGATTTTTTTTTCATTTTATATATTTATAGAGGTTATGGTTATAATGAGACACAATTTAGGAACACTCAGGGAGTTTGGTTAGGATTGGGTGGTTAGAACCCTTTCCCACCACAATAGTATTAGAGGCTACTAGTGTTTATTCAAAATAAAAGAGGATATAGAGCTGGAAGAGTTCAGCTCTGCAATGTTCCTCTTCTTTATAGATTTAGTCCAGATCATGTCTAGGGAGGACATCTGAATTCAGACTGAGGATTTTGGAATGGGTAGATGCTTTCGATGGAGGTTACAACACTAATAGGGTAGAGGTTGTCTGAGGTATGATCAGTTTATCATATACCTTATTTTTTCCCTACTTTGATTCTTGACCCTCACACTCATTTATTTCTCATAATTTAGATCAATAATTGGTATTATATGTGGAGAGTCTTCCATTTCCCCTAGTTTTATCTACAAAAGTTGGAGTTCTGGATTCTTTGTTTGATGTGTGTTGAGGACGTGGATTGATGACCAGGAAACCCCATTCATTGTTGGATTTATTATTTTACCTATACAAACATAATTTTTCATCCTTTTAATGGTTTAGATATATTATTTGTGTGTAATTATTGGATATTTATTGGGGATCATTTCATTTTCTAACATGAAAGGCCATCAAGTGTCGTTCAATGTTGAATGGAGTTGTTGGATGGTTTGAAGGTGAGTGAAGCCCCTTATATCTCACTTAGAAAATTTATTATCATAAGATTAAATAGATGGTGTTTTTCGATCCATTGATTATTTTATTAATTTATCAATATATGAGGTTCTAATGCTACCCCCTAGACACAATATCGAGTTTGAGATAGAGTTGAAACTAGGATATTCTCAAATTTCGATGGATCCCTATCGAATTTTGATAGGACCAATAGGGTCCTATATACCCTGAGAGGGGGGTGACTCTGGGTATGGATATTCTTTCCATAAATTGTTATTTCCCCACTAGATCTTGACCTCTTTAACAAATGGGTCACTTTTTTACACTTTTGATTTTATTATGATCAGTTCTTTTCATCTTTATCTGATGATGATTCATTGGATGAAATGCAAGGAAGAAAGCAGGAAGACATATAGATTCTTACCTGGTTCAACCTCATAGGCCTACATCCATGGAGCATACAACGACGATGTTCCCTTGTACCAAATCCACTAAAGCTAATTTCCAACAATGTTCATGAAATATCACTTCTAAGCCCAAACTCACTGCCTCTACAATTTTTAGGGTCATCTGACTACTTTCACAAGGTTAACTCCTTATTTCTCTATCTATGGATCACTACTGTTAGAATGGATAACCTTCTTCCTCTTTCTCTGCTCACTGCACTTGGAAGTGATCCAATCACAGTTTATAGACTTCTGGGTCTGCTCATTATCACTAGTGAATGCATCCTTCAATATATATAGATGCTATGTTGAAGTAAATTTTTTTTCCTCTAATGAATACCCCTTTACCACATATCACTAGGAAAGAATCTTTGGGAATACCATCGCAAAGCACCCTACTCCGCGAAGCTACAAATTTCAAAAAGCTCAAACAAGCCTTTGCAATGTCCCTTCCTCTTACCAAGGCACACACCTTCATAGATCTCGCAGCCTTGCAGATCACACTGCTTTGTAGAGGACAAGACTTCTCAAATATAAAGACTTTGCAAATATTATGCCACCACAAAGCACAAGATATTTTCAAGAAACTTCCTTCATGAAGCTCAATGATCTAATGCGGAACACATCACTTTCGTGTAGCTAGATTAGCCGCTGCGAAGCTCCTGTATTTTGAAAAGTACATTGTCTTCGCGAACCTCCTTCAAAATATGAGAGCCACATATCTTTCTGGAAAAATATATACTTCTCTCAAGGGGATCGAGGCAAATTTAAAGGGTATTTCACCGACCCTAAATCCTTCCGCGCATAGGCAACACCACAGCGGCTCAAATCACTATGCTCTGAAATTTTTGCTGAAATTACATCTATATCGCGAAGCACCACATAAATTTTTGTATCGCAGAGATTTTCATAATCATAGAGTGTTCCATCAATTCTTTTTTACCTTCACTGTGATTCTCCACTCGCTATGCCCTTCGCCACCACAATGCTCTTCAATGCTGCTGTTTATGAAGCTTGTTGTAATCACAATGAACACCATAAAATTTCTTAATGTCTTTGTGAAATACTCACCAACAAGCCCATCTTCATAAAACTGATGAATTTTCCATATTTCTATGAGATCTTCAAGGAAATACACTTTTCGCGATGCTCACAAAATCCCAAATTTTGAACCCCAAAACATTGGCAAACACTAGAAAACGATGCAACATTCTATCTGTTTTTTCTACCACCTCTAGTTCTTCTCTTCCTTTGTCATGGTATGTTTTCAACATGGATTTTCTATAACATATATGGAACTAGAAAATTCAACATGGAAACCTGCATTTTCAACAAACAAACCGACACAAAAATGTTGCAATGTTACCTTGAGGGATTCATTCCCAAAAAATTATTCTGATAGAGCTACATGTGTTTGGACTACAGATTAGTGAATTGATATAGAAGGGATTTTACCAACACAATGTGTCTCCTTTGGGAGATCTAATATTTTTCTCAAAGAATGTGTATGGTAGTTTGAGGTTGTGTGTGGACTATCGAAGGAAAAATTTGATTACAGTGAAGAATTATCACCCTCCTCCAAGTATTTATAATTTTCTCAACCAATTGAAGGTATAAAATTGGTTCTTAAAGGTCATTTTATAGTTTAAATATCATCATATGTGGTTGAAATATGAGGATATCTCTAGGAATCCAACTAGGTGTTGGTTTGGTTACTTTGAGTTTGTGATCATATAATTCAATGTCACAAAAGCACTAGATTTGTTAATGGGATTGATGAACTCTATATTTTGTGAGTTTCTAGACTATCTGAAAGACATGTTCATCCAAGAAATATATATCTACTTGAGTTTATAGGTGGAGTATTTCAATCATCTCATAGATATCTTATAGATTATTTAACACTGTGAACGATTCATAATGTTTCCAAGTCAATGTATTGGATACATGAAGTTCATTTCCCTGGGAATACAATATTCTAGCTTGATGTGTCCATAAAATCATTGAGGAACAAGGTAATTGTTTCTTTTGTATCCCCTAATAATGTGTTATATATTATAAAATTCCCCAGTATCATAATCTACTATTAGAGGTTTATAAATTATTTATCACTGATTATAGATCTACTAACAACATTCACAATGAAAGATGAAGCTTCCATAAAAACTTATATGTGTCAACTATTATTTTAATATCCAAATAAGAAATTTATCAGTGTCCCAGTGCTTCATTCACCTTAATATGGGGCAGAATTTTTGGTTTTATATATTGATTCTTATTAAGTATTATGATGCATCTTGATACAGTAGTGTGAATTAATATTATATAGATGAAATAAATTACTATGCTGGGAGTATAACTATTATACCCATGATCTGGAGTTAGTGAAATTTTTGTTTTTGCTGAAACTCAGGAAACATTACCACATTGGCTAGTGCTTTTTTTTATTCATGGATAAAAAATGCATGAAATATGTTTTCTATTTGTGGGATCTAAATTTAAATCAGCAGTTTTTGATAGAGTTTCTCCAGGTTTATGATTTGAGATATAATTTTCTCCTAGAAATGAGAATTTTCTGGATAAATAACTTACTAGGAATTCAAGAGGGTATATTGTTCAAAAAACAGAGAATGTTAGGAGATGGATAAAATAACTTGAAATGATGCATCTTGATGAAGAAGAAGTTTGTTGAAGTGGTTTTCTCAATCAGATGACAGTGGGGTTATCTCTAATATAGAAGGTGGAAGAGTCTTAGTGGGAGACCCATATATAGAGGTTATATGATAGCATGTTGTCTTTGTGATGCTTAAGAGTGGTGGCCAAGGATGTTTAGAATTTGATGTTTTTTCAAGGAAGGCTAGTTTTTCCATTTGCAATTATTTATGGAGTGGTCCATGACATTTATATCTCACCTATAGTGATACATCCCCATATGTATTAGATGTCTTATGTCTTGAGGATTAATTTTTGGTGTCTAGGAATGAAGTGTTCAATGTTTAATTTCATGGTCTGATGTCTAGTCCTCTAGTAAGTAAAGGTAGTACATCATTTACCTAGTTATTTGCTACTATGTTTGTATATACCTGATTTGTTTATAATATTACCCTAGGATCATAGTGTTTTTATTCTATTTGGGGGTTTGTGGTTTAAATGATGAAATAATATCACTTTCTGGCTACCCAGGAGTTGAGTTCCATAGATGATATCATGAGGTGGTACACAGATGAGATTGTGCAGATTATTGGGTTTCCATAGACCATAATTTTATATTATGATCCTTGTTTTGAAACACATGTTAGGAGTGGATTTAATAATGGGTTTTTACCCATTTTTCTTTATAAATAAATTTCACCTTCCAACATGTAGGAATAAAGATCATACCATCCAGATGCCAGATTATATCATATAGGATTGAATCTTAAACTTTTCCAGATCATGGGTAAACTATATACAATTGTTCATATTTTCATTAAATTTTTTTTCTCAAATTTCCATCGCAATGGAACTATTCATGGAATTATATGGGCATTTTTGTTGTTCTTCATTATGTTAGACTGATGTTTGGGTTTTATAGTCTTTGGTCGTTAGGTTTTATAATACACAATAGACAATATCTAGGTTGTTCGAGAGTAAATGAATACAAAAAAATACCACCAAAATGAATATTATGATTTTATATATAGGAACCTATTGTTTTAGGTCATATACCATGTGTTCTTGATGGTTTAACATCACCGGGGGATATAGTGGTTTATCCTAATGAGTATGATTTTTCCCTGATTCATTAGGTATTTCAAGGGATTGGAGAACATTTGCATGTATGATTATCAGTTAGCACTCCCACCGTATCTTGATAGTGTTCATGAGTTATTCCACATGAACTATCTTTTTTGTTAACTTCATGTTTAATATCATGTCATTGATTATTGGGAGTTGGACATTGAGGATGAACTGATGATTGTGGAGTAGCAAATAGAGATAAACAAATCGAGATATGGTAATATGTGGGATAGTTATTCCATTGGGGTTTTTTATTTGGGGGAATGGTGGAGTGGAGGAGAGTATTTGGGAGTGATATTAATAGTCGTGTTCTTAGTACCCCAAGTTGTTTTTATACTTTCATGTTCTTTCCTATTGAGATGATGTGTTTAAACATATACTTTTCATGAAATTGACTATCTCCCTTGGTTGATGTTTCATCCTTCTTATATCTATTATTATGTATAATGTACAGATGTTTCCTTGGAATAGAGAGATCCTTGAAATTTATGTCATGGGTTGTTTATTTATACCACTTTAACATTACTTTCTAGGTTCATTTTAGATTCTTGATCATGATAATATGATGTATTGATCATGGATTTTTAGACTAATCCTTTGTGTCTCCAAAGGTTTGGATGATTTTAGATTGAACTTGAGGTCCTTTTACCCTTTTATTTTAATGAGTTTTCTCACACAACCAATTTACTGACCATGAATATTGGGGATTGTTCTTGTAGTCATTTGGTCGGTCCTGTAGTCAGTTGATTCTTTTTATATATTTGTCCTTATATTTGGTTTGTTGTTTATGTGGTTGATTGATTCCTTCATGAAGTGAGTTGTTTTTTTTCATATGATTAATTGATTCCTTCATGAGTACATTTTTTTTCTTCACACAGTCATTTGTTTATTCACATAGTTAATTAGTCCATTCATGTGGTCAATGGTTATTTTTTAGGTCAATTTGTTTGGACCTATAGTTGGTTGATTTTTTCTAATTACAGGTTGGTTTCTTCATAATTTTTGTTGGTTCTTCATGTGGTGAGTTGGTTCCTTCATGTTATTAGTTTCACAGTTAGTCCCTTTGAATGGTAGGTTGATTAATTTTGTAAAAATACCTTTTTGGTAATAATTCCCAATTTTGTATTAAAATAAATTTTAGAATAAAACATGTTTTTGAAGCCTAAACTATTTTTATTTAGAGTAATTTTAAAATGAGATAATTATATCTTTGAATTTATAAGGTTTTTAATATTTAAATAATTATTTTTTCTTATGTATATTACAAATGAATTAAAGTCATATTAATGGATGGATGAATACATCATATTCTTTGGGATCTTATAGAAATTCAATCTGATGTTTTATTGTATGGTATTTTATATAATTGAAAAAATTCTTATTTTCTTTAAGTCTAGAAGAACCAGAAACTTGTTATAGAGTCTCATAGTTTTCTTCCATTGGACGAATATCTCATGATCACAATTCTATTCATGTTTGAAAAACCCTTTCTTACTCTATTTTCGTCAGTGGAGTGATGTGTTTGAGGCAGATACATCGACTTATTTTTCCCACGTAGTTGGAGAATGATGTTTTAAAATACCTTTCCAGGAAATGGGTCCTTATGATCTCTTATTTTTTGCATATTTTCAATTAGAATATTGTTATTTTCTAGTGGTTAGGTGTTATAGATTAACTATTAATAACAATGATATACATTAAACTAAATTGAAGGGGTGGGGTAAAATCACATGTTACACATGTTTTTTTTACTTAGTGATTATTATTATCTAGGATAACAAGATCTTTTTGTGTTAATTTTTGGATTATATGATTTGTAAAAACCTTTTTTGGATAGATGACACTTTCTTGATTTGTTGTTTTATCCCAACAATCATAAAAGGCGTAATAAGGATATTTTTATAAGAATATGTTTAAAATGTAAATATAGAACTGTGTGAAAATTCCATTGAACAAGAATATGATTTAATGTAAAATCTCCCTATAAATTAATTATTGTAAAAAAATGTGGTCCTTAAACAATATTTTATGCGCTATTAGATTTATTGATGTTATAATTCTTGTTATGTGCCATTTGTTGGGTTGGTACGATGATTGGTGGTGACCAGTTCAAATGATGGATATATTGTTTGGAATGGAAGTGTGGTCCTAGATATGTGGTTTTTGTGTGGTGGCTTATTGTAGTAGACTGTTAGCTATGAAATAAAACTTTTAATGGTGGAAATCAATAATGTGGGTTCAAAATTCCTATGTAGAAATTAATTGAGGAATTGATTAATCATAAATAGGGAGTACTTAAATGGGATTTAAATGAAGGTGTTGAATTCAGTGGTTGTCAAAAAATATAAAGATAAATGGAATGAATAATGAATAGTGGTTGTTAATATTCTAATATGAAAAGATGTATGAATCCATAATTGATAGAAATGGATATGTGGTCTTCATGTGGTTTTTCTATAGATCTATTTTCTTTATTGGGTGGCATCATGGGGTAATGTTAGTTTGGAATTGAATCCAATATGGGGGTGATGATGTTTTAACACACAACCTTTAGGTTGGGACTGAGTTCTTTTTGGAATATATATTCTTGTATTTTCAAATTATTTTTATATGAACTCCACCTAGGTTGAGTACAATGTACTTAGAACCTGATGTTCCTGGGGGTGGGGTGTGGTGCTTCTTTCAACATCGAGATAGAGAGGAATAGATGGATGATTATCTATCTCCCCACTTTTCCTTCAATATTTGTGATGATAGGATTTCATTAGAGATCTCTTTATAATGATGAGGTGGATGTGTTTGGTTGGGGTCATTCATAATAGGAAAAGGGAATGAGGTTTTTTACTTAATGTTCATGATATCGTACCACTCCATATATGTTTCATGATAATGTGATGAGGTCGAGAGATGTGGATAGTGACCTTGATGCTAGTATAAGATGATGAGACCTGTGGGAGGATGATATAGGTATGGATACATGTTGACCCACATCAAATATGGGTTGATATGTGATATGATTTTCATATAAGGAATAAGAGAATAAAACATTTAACATTGGGGAATTAAAGTGGAAACTCTTTGGAGAAGTGGATGTGAGGTGCCTCTATCAATTATATTTGATTATTCTCTTACTACTTTCTTAAATTATTTTGTGAATGATCTTGGGTGAGGTTAAAACGTCCCATGATTTTCAAACATAAATATTACATATTTTTATATCAATATGCAATAAATTTTACAAATAAACACATGAGGACCATATATGTTTAGTTTATTTAGATAATTTATACTCATTATTTTTTAGTTCAGGAAACATCTTTAACATATCACATAAATATCTTCCAATTTTATACACTTTATAGACATATCCTAATTGAAAATTTATTCATAATCAAGGGAAGAGAATCATAATAAACTGTGATATAAGATGCTTAGTAAGGGTAACTATTTTAGATTTAAATCAATGATCAAAATAAGGAATAATTTATGTATAAGGGTATGAGATTACAAAGTTCACACCCAAACTATAATGTATTGTAAGAATGATCCATGGTATAAAACATTATCATTCGAAAAACATGAATCCTAAGAGGGACAAACCATCGTAAATAAGTCATGAACCATAAGTTTACATCAAATTACTATAGTGAAATCATAAGTATAGAAACCATTTAATATGTAGAGGTTAGAAATAGAGGCCATTAAATCATAACGGATCATGAATAAAAACCTATTTTTTAATACACAAAGTTTTTATGAATTATTATATTTTCAAATAAATTAAACTTATTTGATGGCTTGAATTATACAATAAACCAAGTTAATCTTGCATTACTTGTAAACCTAAGACAATATTTTTCTTCACAAAACACAATTTTTTATATTTATTACACATAATAAAAATTTTATATTGGTTTATTTGAAACATCGAGATTAGCTTGCATTACACACAACACTCAGTTTAAAGGAAACCTGACATATTATTAATATATTATTGTAGTTATCACCAATACATTGGAATAGAGGGTATGAAAAGTAGTAAATAAGTTATGGAAACATGTTTTATTAATTTTTATGAAAATAATTAGTTTTTAACCAATTTTTTATAAATGAATCTAAGAAAGATTTCAAAATAAATAAATTCATTTTTTGAATTTTTTTATATGCACAAAGATTATTTACTAAATAAATTGAAAAAACTTTTTTGATTAATTAATTTAATAAAATGTATATATTATATATTTAATCGACTATTTAACATTCATCCTAGATGTTTTATAGAAAATAGATAAGAATAAATCCATTTTTAAAGATAAAATTATGAATTTTTCTAAAATATAGTTTTACCAAATTTTTTGGAACGTTATTTTTAAACTAATTTTTGAAAATTATATACATTATTTTTGAAATAATAAAGATAATTGTTTAAATAATAACATAAAATTATCTTAGGTTGAATTTTAATGATTTTTCTGAAACGATTCATTTTTTGATTAATAGTGAAAAAACTCAAATATAATTGAAAACTGCTGTTTTGGTTTAATTTATTATAATGTTGAATTATATGTTCAATTTTTAAAGTATAATTAGTTAAATTATGGATTAATAAAACCAATTAAGGTTATTTTAATTAATTTTATAGAGAAATTGGATATAAAAACATTTCATCTTTTGAACATTTTCACATTAAAAACTCGTTATCACATCCTATCTACAGGATTTAATTTATATTAATTTCTAGAAATTATGTGAATTTAACTTAAAAAAATGGATGAAATATTTTTAATTAGATTAATTTTTATTTTATAAAATTTCCAACTTAATTTTTTTATCAAATATTTTTTTGAAAACAATTGAAATTGATGATATCGATTTATAGAAAAATAAATTTACCAAGGGACAAAACATTAAACTAAAGAGAAAACATGAACAATAAACATATAAAAAAACCAATTAATTGATATATTTAGACCCTAAAACTTCTTATATCATTTTTTTCATTATTTAATTCTTTGGTTATGTAAAATCATTGGTACACCAAACATATGGTGAAAAATTCCAAGTATGTCTTATCCCCTACATATAAAAGTCCACCCACACTTACAATCTATTCAAACCCTCAAAACCAATTGGTTCATAAAAAACCTACCCAAATAACTTCTAAAATTACCTAATCTCATACTTAAACTCTTACTTTGGTCATAAATTCCACCAAGGAAGTCCATTGGATGAAACCACAAGTGGAATGACGAGAAGAGGTAATGGTCATCAATGAAAGTTTTTATTTTTTTTTCTTTTTCAAACCCATTAAATTATTTTTATAACATGATTATATATAAATATATGTTTATCAAATTTAATAATATTATGTTTTCTTAAGTTTTATGCCTAAAATCACACCCACTTCCATCAAGTGGGTTATGAATTCATTGTGCATGCGTACGAAGGACTACCGCCTCACAAATTGATGTCGTCTGTTTTCCCTTTACCACCTCATTAGGTTCGAAATAATGATATAGATTATAAATATATATTAAATGTTTTAAATTTAATATGTATTTATGATTATATAGTTATTATATAACTCAATATTTCATGATTTCCATTTTTTGAGAATACGATTACGTCGTTTGTGTAAGCGATAAACTACCACCTCATGAAGTGATGCAATTTGTTCAAACCTTACAAGGATTGTATTAAAGATGAGTGTAATATAAATATTTAAAAAACCTGAAATAATAATTATACTATAATGATAATATATATATATATATATCATTCATATTTGTTTATTTCAATATGACAAGGACTTGGGAACAACATTCATTTGTACGAATGGCCTACCATATTAATGAATGATGCATTTTATTTCTATTTTTCTATATTAGAGATTATTATAAATTCATATATAATGAATATATATGATATTTATATCATGTTATATATTATTAATATGATCAAATAATTATCCAGTTAATAGGACTAAAAATAACATGTCAAAATATATATATGAAAAACGAATCAGTTATTACCAAAAAAGAATTTTTAACAAGGAATTGTTAAAAAACAAGTATTATAAGCCATAAAAAAATAATATATGGTATTAAATATATGAATATTTTTCTATGTTAAATTTAAAATAAACTTTTATTTATTATATATGTGTTTGGAACATGTACAAAGGAAGTCAAGACTTAAGGTAAGGGATTTTAGTCTCACTTTTTACTTTCCAGAGACACATGTAATAATCTCCAACTATTTGTTTTATGTGGTTTATGTTCTACTGATGAATGGTTTTTATGAAAATTATAAATAAAATTATTATTATTCACATAACAATTTTAGGATATCCCTTTCATGGTGTTTAATATTCATATGTTACCAAATCAGTAAATATTTTTTGTCTCAATTTGCCTTCATTGAGATGTATGTCAAGATATGCACCTATATTATATCATGAGGTGTATATAAGACCAATTTGTCATATAATATCATGAATTTAAATATCTTGATGATATATTAAGTTTCATTTTATCTTTTTCCTTTATGGTGCTTATATTTCTAGGTTACTATGTAGTAATGATTTTATGTTACAATCTCATCGTTTATTAGGATTGTTAATGATTATGCATCTAATGTTGAAATATCATGATCGAAATCCCAATAATTCTCATAAATTTACATCTAATATGATTATTCATGATATATTTAAGTAATGTTATCACTTTACATCGTTTTTTACTAATAAGATACTTATAAATATGTTTTTAAGGGAATCCGACTTTACTTCTCTCTTTAGTTGGAAATATGTGTTCTTTCAAAACAATTTTTTTTTTCCAAAAAGTGTTTTTAAAATTTTTTAACAGTTTTTTTAATATAATTTTGAAGGAAAAGAATTTTTAATTTTTTTTATTTTTTAAAAGGTGTTTAAAATATTTTTTAAATCTTCACATATATGTTTTAAATGTTGTTTTCAAAGAAAATTGGTTTCATAATATTTTATATTTTTAAAATGATTTTCAAAAAAGAAAATATATTTTATTTAGGAAATATTTTAAATGATGTTTCAAAATTATTTTCCATATTATATTTCATACATTAATTATACCTACTACATTCTAAGGATATGATCCAGAGATAGTATTTATATTATTTTTCTAAGTGGTTTATGTTTATGATGACAAGTTGTTTATGGAACTCGTTCCCCTTATATGGGTCAATCATGTTTAAAAGAGATTAACATGGAACACCGTTCTTTTTCATAGGATAATCAGGTTATAATGTTTATACTGATTTTTATGATGATATGAAATGTCTTTGTTGTGTATTCATATTATGGAACATGGAAATTTCTTAGTTAATAGGGTGGCCAAAATAACATTGGGTAAGCCCATTAAAGCTTATATGATGGGGCCAGTCTGGATAACATCAGGTAAGACCATTATAGATTATTTTATGGGGATGACAAGATAGATCTAGTTAATCCCATTAGATCTTATATAATGGGAAATCATATATAGCATCGGGTAAGGCTATTAGAGATTATACGATGGGGCGACCTAGATAGCCCTGGGTAAAACTATTAAAACTTCTACAATGGGGAGGCCTAGATAGCACTAGGTGATCCCATTATATATTACATGATGGGTGCATCCAAATAGTTCAATAATTCATTGGGTAATGATTTATATACATCTCATGAGAGGGACATGTCTAGAATGAGGAGTGAACCTAGTATAGTAAGACAGTGATGCCACATGGGATAGTGGTGTGTCCCACCCAGGAGGTGTAACCACTTATGCATGAGCCTGATTACATGTTGAAAATATTATGTGTATACCTAGATTCATGTCCATAAGTTTATTTGAGGGTATGATTCAATATTCTTATCTTAATGGGTGAACCTATTTCTATTTATACTTGTTCACAATGTTATAAGTTATTGTGTATATCACAAGTCAATGTCTTATGACTATGTTATGATCTCATGGACAATTTTCTTTGATTGTCTTAACATTAACGTTTTATGAACAAAAAGTAATTATTCTATAATTCATGATATGATATTTCATTATCATGGTCTGGTTTTCAAATGTTAATTTCATGTTCACATACACATATGTTCATTTTATGCTTAAGTATCACCTTTATTTAACCTTTATAAGAATATGAGATCACCATTTCTTAGGTTTTCTTTCCATCATTTATGAATAAAGGTTTTAAATAGGATCACTAAAGGGGAATATATTTGTGGGAAACATTTAATATCTTTCACTAGATTTGAATATTGTGTTCCAAGACTCCAAATCCACTAAAATATTACATTCCTTCAGCATGTGTTTGTGTAATTAAATGAATATTCATATAAAAATATGTAATATCCATATATGAAAGGACTGATTCGATATATTTGGTATGAGAGGAATGGTTTAACCAACCTTTTAAAAATAGATGAGAAAAATCTAGTGATTTCCCAAGAGATATTTCTAACGATATGTCCATGGATGCCTATAAGGAAAAGTGTGAGAATGAGTAAAACTTTAGGAAAATATCCTAGAATGTCTGTAATGGATAGAGTAAGTGGTTTACTAGAAATAAATCCCTTTATGGATACTAAAAGTGGATGTCACTTGGGATAAAATATACATAGGGGTAATAACCCCCAAAAAATCTATAATATGCTAGACTCGATTGGGAATTAGTGAATAACAACCGGACTAACCGCACCCTTGGCTTGAAACTCCCAAGGGATATTATTTGGAAATAAACAAATTATTTTTGAACCATCATGAAGTATTTAAATATATTATGGATATAAATGACCTATGATATGCCTAATGTTCCATATATTTAAATGAATGTGTCATTATTTAGACATCCTATAAGTGATTTTCATAGTTATTTGTTTTCCACCATGATTATTATTTATAACACTAAACTTTCTAATTTTAGTCAATGGATATCACCTGAAGTTACCATATTAATGCTGACTAAAATGGACAATGATTTGATTGTACTATTGAGAAAACAAATTATATGGGGGTTGGAATGAAAAATGATAATAATTTTATCAAAAAACTTTCTAAAGCTATGAATCATGTCGAACCTCCAAACAAGAAAACGAGGAAACACCTTTATATTGATTCTTTCATGAGGCAATGTACACCTTATATTAGTTGTTCCAATGATTGAATAGTTGTAGTGCAATGGATCAGTACTACTGAAAATTTATTTTCCTTTATTCATTGTTGAGATCATGAAAAGGTCATATGGGCTATTTTTCATTTGTAACGTGAAACAGATCTATGGTAGAATCTTATTACGAACATGAGAGACCAATATAGAATTGAATATTTGTAATGTGAAGGGTTTGAGGGTATATTTTTTAATAAGATCTTCCCTTATATTCTACGAATTGTTTTTGAATGAATTACTTAAGGTTAAGAAAAAGGATGATGAATCTATTGGTACCTATGTAACTAATTTTACATAAATAGAAAGGTACACTTATGGTTTAATAATCAATCTTGAAATAAAAATTGACTGATTCTTTAGTGGACTAAAAAAAGTCTTCAAAATTTAATTACTATAAGATAATTTAGAATATATGAATAATTTGATCGATTTTCTATGAATTTAGAAATGGAAACTGGCTATTACAATAATTTACATAGTTTTGATAAGAAAAGGTAGATCAAGTTTCATGAAAGCTCCAATGGTGGAAATAAATTCTTGAAAATTGCATGCCAAACATATGGAAATAATCATCAAGGGAATTACTTGAATGGAAGAGGGAGGTGATTTAAATTTGAAAATTCAGTTCATAAAGACATTGAATATTGGAATATGATTAATGGAATGGTTAATACAATAATGGAGAATAATGTTATAACTGATGCACCACCCACACTCTAGTGTTTAATGTAGGATTTTGATAATTATGTGAATAAATACCCGAATTCAAGTGATAATGTGGATGATAATCCATAAATCCTTTAAATACAAAGTAAATAGGGAAATCATATGCAATCAAAAATGGATAAAGTTAATCATAACAATTTGGACACACTTATTGTACCCTATTTGGTAGGGAATTTAATGTTTTATTTTGTATGAATGAGACCAATTAAAATCTTATTATTCACCCTTTAGTGTAATTCCATGTGATTATCCCCCCATACACGAATTATAGAATAATGAAATCGCATTGGATATTTTATTAGTATAAGGATAAAGACAATATTGTAAAAAAATTATTTGTGTAAGATAAATGTTTATATATGGAATAAGATAATGAATCCTAGTCAATGTATTAATGATGAGGTGGAATAATCAAAGTTATTATGTGTTGAAATTCAATAATTAGGTTACATGTATCTTGAAATGAATAAATATTGCATAGTATAAGTTTTTCAATAAGGATTTATAGAAATGTGTTAAATGGTACTGATGGACTAAAAAAGTTATTTTATTGAAATATTATAAATAGAAGATAACCCTTAATATGTTTCAGATGTTTAGATAATGATATTTGGATAAAGAGATATTGGATATCAATAAGTAAAGTATATTTTATTGAATACATTGGAATCTATTAATGGATTGGGGAAAAATTTTGTCTATGTTATCCATGATGGAGTTTATCGCATTATTGGATTTTTGAAATATATTTATATATATAATTTTTAAATGGGTAAGGATGCATTTATTAATTCAGTTAGGTTTTATGGTTATTTAGTTTGTCACCAAGTTTCAAGAGAATATATGTTGAAAGTATTAACATGTTTGATAGGCGACAATAAAAAGATACTTTATAAAATATGTGGGACCTATGTTAAGATCATTTCAAGAAATTTATCCACCTTATTTCTCATGTTTTAGATTTTTAATCTTATAAAAGGTTCATAATGAAATGAATTTATGAAATGGATTATATTGAAATCTGAATGTGGTTTTAGATATTAAATTATTATTTCTCCATAAAACGATTAATTCATATTAGATAACTTGTGATAACTATTTTTCTTTTATGATAAGGACATACAAATGGAATAACTTATCATTATATTTTTGGATCCTATGATCCATTTGTGCCTCATGAAAAAAAATTTCACCTACATTTTTTTATTAATAGATTAAATGAAAATGGCCAAGGCATAACCAAAGAGAGAGATTGTGCATATGAAATGGAATGAAATCAGGTAAGTATATATCCTTGTAAAAAATATTTCTTCATTAAGAGATGGATATTGAAGTAAAATGTTGTCTTATAATGATAGTTTTTTATGATATCAATGAAATATTCACACATGATTGGGTCATGGTTTTATGGTCAACAAACATCTCTATATAACCCAATTTCTTGTGATCATTTATATTTGTCACTATCTATAATTATTTACAATTTTCTTCCTTGTCTAAATCATCACATTTGACAATCGTTATATTATGTCGAAACCTATTTATGAGTCACTTTGGGTATCTATTATGTTTAATAATTGTTTTTAAAGGATTTTTTGTTATTAATTTATCGACAATATGTGTTTATATTAAGGAATTTTTAAATGTTAAACCATTATTTACATAGAAAAATTTCATGGGAGAAATTAATTTTATGTGGGCTATAATGCAACACCCTGAGTTTTTAGGTATTATTATTTTTCAAGTAAATTAAAATTTATTGATTGATTTCATTTCATGATATTCCATGTCAATATTTCCTTACAAAAAACATCAATTTAATATTTCACTACATTAAACACTATGTTTGGATTGGGTTAGACACAATAAGATGTTTATATTGTGATACACAAAACCTAGATATTATCCTTCATTACACACAACATGGATTTTAAATGAAACATGAAATATTATTTAAATATTATTATAATAATTATATAGCCCTTGGAATGGAAGGTTTGGAAACGGATTTAATTAATTATAAAAATATGTTATATGAATTTTTATAAATTTAATTATTTGGTAACCTATTAGTTTGAAATGAAAGTAAGAACTATTTGAAAATAAAGAAATTGTTTTTCTGAAAAACAAGTTTTCTATGAATAAATTTTTTTTATCTCGCTAAAATTTAAAATTAAATTTTTATGAATTATTTTATTTAAAATTATATATTATATATTTAATAAACTATTTATCTATAATCATTTGTTTTTATATACGAGAGATAAGAATATATCCAATTTTTTACATAAAAGATATATATTTCTAATAGGAAGTTTTATCACCATTTAATGGGACAATTATGTTAAAAATAATTGTTTAAAATTTGATAAATTATATATTATAAAATAAATTTCATTTTTTTAAAGTTGAACATAAAAATTATCTTAGTTTTAATTTTTAGGATTCTTATTATTGGATTCATTTTTTGATGAATAGAGAATTTTTTTGAATTTTAATTGAAAACTACCGTTTTGTTTCATTTATTTATATTGATAAATTAAATTTTAATTTTTTAAAATTATATACATAAATAAATCCAATTATTTCCATTTTAATAAATTTTAAAATGAAATTGCATATAAAAACATTTCAACATTTGGAATATTTTCACATTAAAAACCCATTGTGTTTTTCGATCTGTGAGATTAATTTTTAATTAATTTGTACAACTTATGTTAATTGAATTTGGAAAAATGGATTAAATATTTTTATTAATCATAATTTTTAATTTTTAATAATGGAAAATTAATTTTTTTACCAAAATGATTATTGAAAATAGTTAAAATTAATCATAACGATTAAGAGAATATGAGTTTACCAAGGGACTAAAATTTAACTATAATAGGAAAAATAACCAAGAAACATATCCAAAAACCATTGTATGGATATATTTAGGAATTAAACCACAATTTATCTATAACTTTCATTATTTAATCCTTTCTAGGTGATAACCTGGGCATGCCTAACTTCTTTACAAAAAATGGGAAGTGTATCCTTTTCTCAACTTGTAAATAGAAACCACCTCTCACCTCCATTAACACTATTGAAAACAATTGGTTCAAAAAATACAAACCCAAATCACTTATATAATTAAAATATATTATTTTTGAATCCTAATTTTGGCAGAAATCTAACCAAGGAAGTGGTTTGGTGAAAACCAAAAGGAGATACCTGAAGAAGAGGAAACATTTACCAATATACATTTCTGTTTTATTTCATACTAAAGAAAATTAAATTATTTTTATACAATTATTATATAATAAAATTAGTATCTTCAATATAAAAATATATATATTTTTTTAGCTTTATGAACTGAAACAACACACACTTCCATAAAATAGGCTATGAAATCATCATTCGTGTGTATGGGGGACTGTTGCAACGCAAACATATGTCGTTCATTTTTACATTAATACCTATTAAGGTTTGGAATAATTATGTAAAAGATATTTATATATTATTGTAATTATATTTATTATGTATTTATTATTATTTAATTTTTATATTACACAAACCATCATGATTTCTATTTTGTGAGAATATATTCACGTCATTTGTGTGTACGATGGACTACCGCCTCACGAAGTGATGTGATTCGTTAACGCTTAACATAGAATGCATTAATGATGGGTGTAATATAAATATGTGATATATAAGATATAATAATTCTACTATGATTATAATATATATATATCTTTTACTTTTCTTTCTTCTAATAAGATAAGAAATCGAAAAGAACGTTCATGCATACGTATGACCTACAGTTTCCATGAAAGATGTATTTAATTTTCTATTTTCATATTTTATAGAATTTTATAAATATATATAAACATAGAATATTTATAATATTTATATAATTATGGAAATTAGGAAATTATGATCAATGTAAGATGACTAAAATTAAAAGTAATAACATAAACAAAAAACAAAGCAATTATTACTCAAAACATAACTTTTACATGGAATTTCTATGAAAAACGCAATATAAAGTCATAATATAATAATAAATGGTATTATATATATGAATATGGTTTTTTATCTGTACAATAAACTTATATTTGTTATACATTATTTTTTAATGTGAACTACGAAGGCTAAGACTTAAGGTAAGGGATTTCCATCTCAATTTTTACTACCATAAGACACATGCCATAATCACCACCTATTTATTTCATATGAAGTATCTACTACCCATGAATATATTTTGTGATTCTTATAATTAAAATTATTTTTATTTAAATATATGCTTTTCGATCTATATTTTATGGGGATTATGGTTCAAAAGTTACCAAATCGATAATGAAATTTTGCCTCAATTTTCTTCTTTGACACGTATGTCTTGATATTAACCTATATTATATCATGGGGTGTATGAAAATCCTCTTTGAAATGTAATGTCATTAACTTATCTATCCTCATGATATTATATGTTTCATTTTATGTTAATCCTTTACGGGTCTTATGATTCTAGGTAACTAAAGTGGTAATGATTTTTTTACAATATCATAATTTATTGGGTTTGATTATGATTATTCTCCCAATGATGAAATATCTTGATTTAACTCCCAATAGTTCTCATTAATTTACTTATAATATGTTTATTATTGATATATTAAAGTAATTCTACCATTTTTACACACTTTTGTACTTAGTATAATTAATAAAACGTTTTTAATGAAATCCTCCATTATTTCTCTCTTCTATCGGAAATCTCTATTCTTCCAAAACAATTTTTTCTAAAAATGTTTTCGAAATGTTTTAAATGAATTTTCAAGATTATTTCCAAATATAATTATTTTTAATTTTTTTAAAAATGTTTTAGATTGTGTTTTAATTTTTTAATGTCTCATCTATAATTTTTCAAGGTTGTTTTCAAAGAAAACGATTTTAATAATGTATTTTTATTTTTAAAACTTATTTTCAAAGAAAAAAGGATATTTTCATAAAAAATGTCTTAAATGATCTTCATAAAATATTTTATATGTAATATTTCATCCATTAATGTTACCTATGACTTACTAGTGATATTATAAAAGGATACCATTATTATTCTTTTTTTGATTTATTTATGTTTATAATAACATGTTATTTATAGAATCTATTTTCATTGTACGAGTCAATCATATTTAAAAGTGATTGAAATGAAAACCATTTATTTTCCATAGGATAATAAAGATATATATGGTATATTTATTATTTATTATTATATTAAATATCTTTTTACTGTATTCTTGTTTTGGTTCTTGGAAATATCTTATACAATGGGGTGGCCTAGATAGAGGTGAGTGAGCCTGTTATAGATTATATAATGGGGCGACCTAGATAGTGTAGGCTAAGACCGTTATAGATTATATGATATAGAGGCACAGATAGTGTAAGGTATGACCATTAAATCTCATATGATGGTGAAAATAAGATATCACTAGGTATTCCCAATATAGCTTATATGATGGGGCAACCCTGATAGATTTGGGTAAGCCCATTATTGCTTATACGGTGGGTCGACCTAGATGGAATTGTGTAATACCATTAGAGATTCTACAATGAGGTGGAACATATTACACTGGGTGATCCCTTTATAAGTTACACTATGGGTGCACCTAGATAGTTCTCTAATTCATTGAGTAATGATATATATATATACATCATTAGATAAACATTGCTGGAATGGGGTGTGAACCTTGTGCAGTAGGATATTGCTACCATTAGGGATTGTGGTGTGTAGTATCTAAGAGGTGTAACTGATTATGTTCGAACCTGATTACATGTTCACAATGTTATGTGTGGACCTGGTATCCTGTCTATAAGTATATTTTTGGGTTTGATTTCGTGTCCATAACATAATAGGTGAACCTGTTTCTATTTATACATGTTCAAAATCTTTTAATTTGATGTGTAAGCCCAAAATATATGTCTTATTCCTGTGGTATTCTCGCATGGATTATGTGAATTTATAATCTTATCATTTACTTGTTATGAATCACCTAATATTTTCCCATGAAAAATTATTATGATCATTTATATGCAGGGAATGGTTTTCAGATTTTATTCTCACATTCTCATACCATTATGTACATGTTATACATAAATATATCCATTATTTACCTTTACTTAATATCTAATATCACACATTCTTATGTTTCATTTTTACATTTTATGAAAAAAGGTTTTAAGTAGTAGTACTAAAGGGGGAGATATTTTGGGGAAACATTAACGAACTTTCAAAAGTCTATAAGATTGTGTTTTAGGTTTCCAAATTAAATAAACCATTATAATCCTTAGGTATGTGTCTGTGTAATTTAATGAACGTGATTCTAAAAATATATAAAATAAATATATAAAATTCTTCATTCTTTATATGTTTCCTATATCATAACATATATAGCATCAAAACATGTTTCCCATTTCATAAAGGATCATACTTCATCACCAATTTCCCACAGTGGATCAAACACATTGAGCTATTTCCCATAGTTGATCAAGCACATTGAATTTTTTCCAATAATTATCTCAGAAGATATAATAATTTTCCAATGGAATTAGAGGTATATATATGTACCAACTATCACATAATACATACATTTTTTCTGCCAAAAAATCACAAAACATTTATGATATAAGAACCCATGAAAAAGGAAATGGGTTTAATTTTTTTTAATTATATAATAACCCATGGGAAAAGAATGGGTTTCATAAACATATTTTTATCATAATAATAAAAATAAACCATAAAAACACTACTAAGAAAATAGAATATAGTTGTGAAACTATATCCACTGTTTTTCAAAACTGTGGATATAGGTTTTTATACCCAAGATATGTCCACATTTTAGATAAAAATATGGCTATAAGTACTACCTATATCGATTGTTTTTATATACCATGGCTACAGTTCTTTGTCTATAGCCATGGTTAATGAAAACTGTGGATTTAGGTTTCCCACGCAACTACGTTAAAAATATTTTCCCTTGAGGAGATCCTTCGGCACAATTTTATACCTATATCCATTTTTACTCTATATACATTGAAAATATACACATCAATACCAAAAATTTGAAGTAGTGCAGTTGCTATGTCATTGGTGGTGAAAGCGACGCTTGTGGGTACCAATTAGGTAGCTCACATTTTATTTAGAGCCTATAAACGTAGTTTAGTTTCTAATCATGGAAATAGGTCTATAACCACAGTTTTCAACCATTGATATTGCCAAATTTTATAGTTGTAAAAGAAGGAATAAGGATGGGTTAATTCGATTATATCCCTAGTAAAATGTAAGTAATACTAAATATTTTTGCTGATGTATTGAAATTTTATAAAAAATCATTAAAACATTCTTTAGGAAAATATACTTACCATTCGACATCAATTATATAAAATAAAACAATTTCCCAGATATTAAAGAAAAAATTTTCATTGAAAATAACCTTGGGAAATTGAAAAATAATATTCATTTTTTTTCATAATGGTAGAAAATTCCATTCATTCTGTACATGTTAAAACCATGATTCCTTACACATTTTTATTAAAATGTAAAAACTACATCATTCAGAAAATAAAAAGAGGATTGGTTTTAATTTTTATTCATAAAAAATTAAAAAATGGGACTAAATATATTTATAAAATCATGATTTATTAAAAAATATTTCCTTTATACAATTTTTAGAAAATATGGTTATGGGAGAAAATGGGCTTTCGACTAAAGAGAGAAATAAATTCACTTTTCCCTTAAAAACATTAATTTGGAATATTGAGTACATAAAGAGAAGAAAGTGAAAAGGAAAAAAATAAAATTTTAAGAAATTACAAGAATGTAATTTTATTCACGAGTTTCTAAAGAGGGGGATCATAATATCTTATCATTAGAACAAAATGATAACAAATCCTAATAAAAATGAGTTCATAAAATAAAACCTCTATAACTTTGGTATCTTTTGGAGTATTATCTCCATAAAAGAAAGAAAAATTTATAAATGTTTATTTAATATAATTATTAATATAATTATTATAAAATAAATTCATGTTATGTATATACAACACATAAAATAAACACACGCTGTGTAAGGAATGTATTTCACGAAAATAAATATGAGACGAAAATCCCTTACCGATTTGGTAACTTTTAAATCATAATCTTCACGGAGGAATAAATTTGTGTGAAACATTAAATAACATTATAATATATAAATTCATTATATATCATTTCATAGGGTCTATATATTCCCCAAAAAATATAAATTAGTGGTGAATATGTCATATTTGTCCTAGAAGTAAAAGAGAGACTAAAAATCACTTACTATAAGTCTCGAATTCCATTGTACACATTAAAAAATTATATAAACATACTCATACTTATAATGGTATATATGATTTAAATAGGACCTTTTATTTCTCATTTATTAAAAAATCATTTCTAAAATCATGTTTTAGGTAATAAGTAATTTATATTTCATATATGTTTTGGTTTGGTAATTTTTTTCCTTTAACATAGAGAGAAGTTCTATAATCTAAATAATTTTAGTAATTTAATTAATATCTTGTGTATTCTTTATATATGTATTTATAAAAATAAATTAATTATTGAGATAGAAAATGAATTACACTATTCATGGAGATGGTTGTCTGTATTAACACATAAATGTCATTTCCATTTTCTTGATGGTTAAAAAAAATAAAGATAAATTATATATTAAATTTTATTAATAATTTTTATGTCATATTTATCACATATATTCATTAAAACTATCCCTTTTACCTTCCATGTAAATAGTAATTGAGGAACGAATCACATCGCTTTATGTGGCGGTAATCCTACCCACACATGAGCGACGCTATTATATTTTCAAAAAACTGACTGTTAGAAGGTGTATGTGATATTATAATTACATAAGTATAATTATTTGATAAATATAATATAAATATTTTAAATCCATCATTATATCCATCTATGAAATGCTGTGATGGAAAATGAGTTACATCAGATCGCAAGGAGGAGGTCCACCATACACACAATTGATGGTTTAATTTCCCACTTGATGGAAGAGTAGAAAGATTAAAGTAAATAAATTTAAATAATAAAATATAATTATATTAAATATAATTATTTTATTATGTAATATTGGTGTAAGAATATTTTAAGGATTTATCGGAATAACAAAAATGAAAATTCATGGTTAAATACTACACATATTCTTCAAAAAAACCCTTTACATTTATATATAAAGCCTTAATAGAAGGGTTTAATAAAAAAAACTAAGGACTATAGGATGTTTTTTTGGAATTAATGAATTCATTTTGTTAGGTATTTAAAAAAAGGTTTTGGAGTTGTGATAATGAAAGTAGAGTGGGTTTTGTTTTATAAATGGGGTAGATGACACACTTGAAATTTTTGAGTGAAAAAATGTATAACAAAATTTTATACATGCCACAGGGATATGAAATTGATCATTATCAAGCCATAGATCGTATAAGTTTTAACTATGTTCATAAAATTTAATTCTGACATGTTTATTGATTTATTTACGTTGTATTTTTAGTTTAACCGAAGGTAAACCCATTTTAACCTTAACCAAAGTAACTAATTTTTACTAGTTTTTTTTAATAATTTTGAAAAAATTAAATAATCCTTATTATATATTATTACTTATGTTGAACAAAAAAAATAATTTTTTTCCAAATTATATTTTATAAGTGGAAAAATTTAATTTAAAAAGAACATTGTTGACACAATGAAAAAGATACTTTTCGAAGAGTTTTTTTCATAAGTATAAAATGTTTTAATAAAAAAATTTAATATGAACTTGGTTAAATGATATAAGTTGTATTAATAAAAATATAATTGAGGTAATATTATATTTGAATCCTTTTTAATTTTTTTTATAATTTTATAAACGACAAGAAAGATTTTAATAAAAATAATATTTTTTACATTTCTTTGAGAAACTAATCTTTTTAGAAAACAATCAAAAATTAACTCAATGATAATTTTGAAAAATATATTTAAAAAAGAATGTTTATTTTTTCACATAAATATACTAAAATTAAAAGAAATAACTTTTTTTAAATTTTAATACAATTTTTTTTTGAGAAAATAAAACTTTCAAAACATATAAAGACTTTAATAAAAATTAATTACTTTCTCATAAAGAAGATTTATTTATATAAAACCAATATAATTAAAATTTAAAATGTTTTTATTCCTATTAATATCACCAAGTTTAACAATTAGGTTGTAATTATCATGTTTAAATACTAATATGAATATTATTTCATAATTCTTCAATACTTGATGTTGCGTGTAACATAATCTATCAAAGAAATTTATTCAAAAACAATATTTTTTAAAATAACAGGGTAATAAATTCTGTCCACTTAAAATGAATTTATCCCTCAAAATTACTACACTTTGGTAAAAAACAAACTAATGATACTACTAGCTCGTTACATCCACAGCTTCCCGTGTAACTTCCTCTAGCTAGTGGTTTCACCACAAAACTATGACCTGATGAGTGGTCTTGCTTCCTAGAAATTTATTTGTGTGATCCATAATCTCAAAAAGCAATTCTTCATATTATGGATTATTTTCTAGTGGAATGACCACTTATTTTATCACATTTTAAGGATCAGGTATATACTTCCTCTATATAGATACATTCAACACATCATAGTTTTGAGATATGTTCAGTGGAAGCTCCAATCGATAAGCTACCATCCCAATATGATCAAGAATTTTAAAGGGAAAGATATACATAGAGACTATCATTCCATTATTAACAAATATAATTACCTTATTCCAAAAAAAAATCATATAAACACCTTATCACATGCTTCATATTTTAGATCATGTCAACATTTTTCAGCGTAACTTTTGTGAAGACTTTGCACTTCCCTTATGTGTTGCGGAATGGATCTAATATTTTATACAATTTATTAAGCCAAGTCAAGTTCTAATATAATTATTTCTCTAACTTCATTCTTGTATTCTATACTTATACAGTTATTTATATAGAGTGATTCATTAGGATCCATCTGAATGCTCGATTGAAAACTATTTCTGTTTGAAAACTCAACTCAATGAATGTGTTGATCCCAACTAACTTTGAAATGAAATGATTAAGAAATAAACATATCCTAAAGGTTTTTAATTATTCTATATGATTGATTATATTTATTAGGTCTATACACAATGATTAAACTCATTTCTATAATGAGCGATTGCTGAAGGATTACCCATAACATCGAGGTAAATAGAAGATCCCTATCAGATACAATAGAATGTGGTACTCCATGAAACATTACCACTTCATTAATTTTTATCTTGGAAGGATGATCTTGAGGGAAGTATTATATAAGAGTGATGATGTGTGATGACTTAGTAAGGTGATTGAATACAACCCATATAAAATTATTCCCATTAAACGTTTTGTTAAGTCTGATGAAAAAATATTTGGTGATATTTTCCCATTTCTATTCTAATTTGGGTAATGGATGTTGCATCCCCTAATAATTTTGTCTATCAAAAAATAATGTTTTGATATACCTAGCACTAGGATATAAGATCTGCAATATCTATCTTCATTCCATTAAACTATAATGACACTTTGATATCTCTATACATCTTTATATTTTAAGGATGTATACAGAATAAAGAACTATGAGCCTCCTATAACATATCTATCATTAAATCTAGTATGGATGGAACTGATACATGGTTCCTGAACCATATAATTCCATCATAATCAAGGATAAACTGAGTAAAATACCAACCTTATTATATATATCCATATATTCTTTATGAGACTCTTTAGTTTTTACTTTGATTTATTATTGAACATTCATTTGAGATATAGAGTATTTATATCACAACTTCAATATTTTCAGAACCATCCATTGAAAATCCACAAATATTGGATATTTTTTGATCCTCAACATAGATAAGTTGGAAAGATCCTTCTGAATTAGAGCATTGGCAACCCTTTTTTTCTTTCATAGAGTGGTAATGTATTGATATGGCATAATATTTAATCTATTCCAACCATCTTCTATAGTTCATGTTGAAAAATGTTATGTTATTATTTAATTTAAACTCTTATGATTAATATATATATCACAATTTTCACTATATTGACAATGATTCCATATCATTAATGAAAAAATTATTGAAAATAAATTTAAATCATGAGTTGGGTTATTTTTCTCATGAAACATCAATTTTGATGAGGTATAAGCTATCCCCATATTTTTTTGTATAAGGGAACATCCCAATATAATATTTTATTCATAATTATATATGAAATAACACTATCCACTATAGGGTAATATAAGTATAGTTGAGATAGCTAATCTTCTCTTTAGATCCTTGAAATTTTCCTCTCATTCATCTATCTAGGGAAACTTTTCTCGCTTCTATGTTAAATTGTTGGGAGGATGCGATATTAATGAGAAATTGTATACAAACTATGATTAAAATCCAATTAAACCAATAAAACTGTGGATCTCAGTCACCATGATTGGTCTATTATAATTTTCAATAACCACAATCATTAATTGATCCATATAAATAACCTCACTTGAGATTATATGACTTAAAAATTTGGCTATTTATAGACACAATTTACACATTTTAATTTTTTCATAAATTTTACCCACAGAATATTCAATATAATTTACATGAGATATTTGCATTATTATTTTACCATTTAATAGTTAATAATACCATATATTAATACTACAACAAACTAATTAAGTTAATATCTATAAAATCTATTAATTAAATCCATGAAGATAATAGAGGTGTTAGTATGACTAAACGACATCAGTATATACTCATAGTGTCCATACCTTGTTAGAAATGTTTTTTTGGATATATCGCCCTTCCTAAACCTCAATTGATGATATCCATAATATTTCTTAATCATAGAAAAGTTATATGCTTTGAATAGTTGATCAAAAAAGCCATAAATATGGTATAAAGGATTATTTCTCTTGATTATTATCTTTTTCAACTCCAAATAATTAATACAGAGTCACATCATCCCATATTTATTCTTAATAAGATGAACTGGAAAACCCCATGGTGACCCACTTGTCTGAATGAATCCATTTTCAATGTTATTATAGAGTTTCCAATTCAATTCCCATAACTATATTAGGGATATTCTATAGGTAGACTTTGAAATAGGTGTGGAATGAAGTGTGGGTCCTATTGAGAAGTATACTTAAAATTTCATTAGAATACTAGGAAACTATTCCATAAAGACATAAAAATCTCCCTTGAAAAAATTATGTTATCAATGCTAAGTTTATCACCAACCATATTCGATAAAAATCACTTTTTAATGGGAATCAAAGCATATAAAATGCATATGATCTATATCATATGTTTATATTTGTCATTAGAGAGATAGAAGATTGTAGGTTGGTTTGTAAAATTATACGATACTCCCATTACTAATTAATGACTGTTGTATTTATATATAGAAATACAATAAATTACAAAGATACAATAAAATTCAACTACAGGGAGAGTATTATTTTTCAAGAATCATATTCCCAAAAACATAAAATAGAGAAGAATCATAGACTTGAGATGAAATCATCATTTCATTAGGGGGTTCACCACTAATTCAAAATCTAATCAATGGGGAAGGAATTAGAATTCCGAAATACTTTTCATGATATAATGGAATCTACATAACTAAGCTCAAATACGATACTTCAATATTAGAGTATACATATCACCACATGAAATTCATCATTTAATATTCATTTCCTCTTTAAAACAAAAAGGATAGCATGACCATTAGATATCATGGATCAAAGTGACCAATCATGAAAAATAATTCATAGGATGTCAAAATAATAACCAATTATATTAAATTTATGAATCCTTCGGTTTAAGATACTCCATTAATATTTATTATATTTTCAAATAATTCATGATAGTTCAGAAAGAATTTGTTAATTTCTATAGAATATCCCAAAGGAGTGTTAAAATAGGTGTGAAGAAAGGCCCATTTTCATGCTTCAGGTGAAGATTTTGTCCATACCAATGCTCCCTTTTTGAAGTTTGTATCTTTAGGTACAACTATTCTTGAGCCACATCCACTTGTAGTATACACATGTGGATGAAATTGATTAAAAACACTCAATCTATCATTTACCAAAATTCCAGGATATTTTCTTATACAAACACTAATCCTTGGACTTGTCCTCTAGGATATCACCACAGGTTTATCCTCTTAGTTTCCAATGGTTAATTAAAAAAGGGATATGATACTATCATTAATTACACAAAATATTCATACCTAGATATTAAATTATTTGAGGAGAATATTCAACACATTTCATAAATACATTCCCAAGAACCATTCAGGTTAAGTGTATTTGGATTGTATATAAAATCGCTATATTTAATGAATTCTCTTCAACATCTTCTATAAA
This sequence comes from Viscum album, assembly GCA_963277665.1. Lineage (NCBI taxonomy): Eukaryota > Viridiplantae > Streptophyta > Magnoliopsida > Santalales > Viscaceae > Viscum > Viscum album. The sequence continues at coordinate 1,482,072,094 of OY728136.1, forward strand.
AATGTTCTTATTTATTAAACATCATAGACATACCCCAATTTAAAGTGTATTTACAATCTAAGGAAAAAGGAAAATAAGGAATGATGAGCTCATATTCCCAATAAAGGTATAGAGGACAGATATTAATCGATGATCATAAGAAGGAAAAAGATATTTATAAGGGTATGAGATTATAAATATAACTTACAAGACTAAGAAATAACTATAAATTATTCCTGAAAAATACGGTTATGTCAAATATGTGTGGAACAATCATAACTATATAAAACATTTCATATGACATGGATAACATACAAGGCCCTCAAATAATAATGGATTTGGAATAAACACATTTTTTCCATATCATAATAGATCAATCATAAAAAACTATTTTTCATTTCATAATGGATTAGGAATTATCACCTGTTTCCTATAGTGGATTAATCACATTGACCTATTTCCCATACAGGATCTAGCACATTGGCTAGTTTCCCATTATGATCTCATGTGATATAAAACATGACCCAATGCACTGGAGGGAGATATAGGTTCCACCCATCATACTATACATACATTTATGTGCCACAAAATTATAAAACAATAATCATGAAAAAAACCCAGGAAAAAGTAAATGGGTTTTAAAAACATGTCATCATATCATAACTTTTGGAAATAGAATAAGTTATTAGACATAATTTCATCATAATTAAAAAAACAAACCATCAAAAGAAATAATAATGGTGATAAAATTGGATAATATCCCTGGTAAAATATAATCAATACCAATGTTTTTTGTCATTAAGGAATAGAAATTCCATAAAATATCAGTAAAATATTTTTAAGTAAAATATCTTTTTTATTAGAAATTATTTATTTAAAATATAAAAATTTCCCAAAATATTAAGGAAAAACATTTATTTAAAATAAATCTGGAAATTTTATAAAATATTCTTCAAATAATTGATTATTCTTAATGGTGGAAAATTTCATCCATTCTATACACATTAAAAAAATATTTCTTTCACATTTTTGGTAAAAAATCTAGCTATATTATTTGGAAAATTAAAAGAAGATTAATTTTGTTTTATTTATGTAAAAATGGGTATAAATGTATTTAAAAAATAATTGGAGAATTGTAAATAGTTCATTAAAACATTTTTTGAAAACATGTACATGGATGAGAAAGGGTTTTTAACCAAATAGAAAAATAAATTTGGTTTTTCACTTAAAAAAATTTATTTTGGAATATTAAGTTCATAAGGAGAAAAATGTGAAAGGAAAATATGTAATTTAAATAAATAACTATATGAGAATAAAATTAATGACTTTCATAATATTTGGATCATAATAGTACATCATTGGATGCATAATTGTATACAATCCCAATAAATAATGATATTGCCACAAAAAATTATTTCCACTTTGGTATCTTTTGGACCGTAATCCCCATGAAAACAAAAAAATTATATCTATAATCATATTTTTCACAAAAATTAATTCATGGAATTTTTATAAATCACAAAAAATAAATAAGTGGTGTATAAGACATGTATCCCCCATAAATAAATTTGAGACAAAAATCCACCACCTATTTGGTAACTTTTGAATCAAAATCCCCACGAAAAAATAAATTTAAATGAAAATTTTAATATCATGATAATAAATAAATAAATTATATAATATTTTAAAGTGTAATTATAGACAACACACAAAAGAAAAGAGTGAGGAATATTCCATATGTCTCCCATAAATAAAAGAGAGACTATATGTCCTTTACCTTAAGCCTCAACTTTTATTTACATGTTATCAATTTGTGTATTATAAATAATAATTTTAATATAAATATAATAAACAAATATAATCAGATGTATCACAACATATAAATTTTTTTTATGAAATTTTATTACCTATATTAGCAATACCTTGTTGAAATGTTGTTTTGGGTAATAACTGCTTCGTTTTCAAGTAGGTTTTTCATTGGTATTTTTGGCCCTTTTACATTGATCACAGTTAGATAACATACATAGTTTTAATCATGATATCAATATTATATATATTCATTATATATGTATTTTAATCAATCCATTAAATTTATAGTTACAAAAAAAATCACTATTAAAGGAGATGGTATGATTGATGATTATAGGTAAGATGCTACTGAGCATATATGTTTTGATCACCCTACGTATATAAAAGTGTTTCCATGTTTATAGGAGTGTTATATGGAGAAATTTTGGAAATAATTTCTTGAGAATTTGAGTTTTCGCAAGTCACTACAATAATATATATCTTTGGGTATTTATTTAATGACCTTCATTTATATTTGTTGACTTTTTTCATGTATTCTGGTATGGATTGATTTTTATTTTATATATTCATGGTAGGGTTTATTGGTGTTTATCCATTTTATATCTTGATCTAATATTCACTATTAAGGTTAATGCCGTTCATATTTGTTATTTTTGTAGCCTCGATACTAGTCAAAAGATTTGTGTCTACTAAAGGTGGGAGTTGAGGGTCTTTATCTTTCTCCGTTCATTACTAACCCATAATGGGAACCTTTAGAGAGAGGGGCTCCTGACAAGTTGTGTCAACGAAAAATTGATCAAAACGTGTTATTAGGAAACCATCATGAAATATAACATTCGAATATAGTTTTAAATACTATGTTGATGAAGTATAAGTGGTAGAGAGCCATATTTGGAGTGAAATTAGTGTCAAAACTGTATATAAGTTTTCCAAATGTTATTAAATTAATTTTGGAATTGGTTTTTTTACCATAACTTTTACCTCATTGTGGTGGTACTTGAAGAATAATAGGAAACAATTGATGGAGTAGTAACTATATTAAAGGAGGTATAATTTTTTTTATTTTATGATAAAATAATGTGGTATGATTTGGTTTTTACCAGGATACTAGATGTTGTTGAGAAAAATGTATTGTAAACAATAATTGGATTAATATTTTGGAATTTTATCACAATATTTAGTGTCTAGAAATAAATAAATCAAGGGGAGTTAATTATTAACATATTAAAAATTTTTAGTCTCATTTTAAAATAGATGTATTCTATGAAAAAGGAGTATCATGAATATAATGTGGTATTACTAGTTTTTCATAAAAAAGTGGAATAACCTTTTCAACACGTGGAACAACTAAAACCCTTTATGCATTTTTTCTTATACACTTATAGTCCTCTATAATCTTATTGAAATAATAAGATGATTATTATTGACTGATATTTATTGTTCAATACTCAATACATCATGTATTTTATTGAATGACATGAATAATGTTTAAGTTATCATCACATGAACTTGTCTTTCTACATCGATTTTTAAATTAATATGTTCATAGGATTTTTTTATTATATCATTGACAAGGAGTAAATTAACTCATTATAATTTATTAATATGTATATATCTGAAAGTGAAAAATTTGAAATTTAATTTATAACAAATTATCATCGACCGATTATCACAGGTTTTGATGATATTAAATAAGAGGTAGAAAATTTTCAATTGTTTGATGTTGAAATCATGTGGATGAAAGCTATGAAGGTATGGGTTTCCAAAGGAGACTACTATACCTTTTCTTGAACCTTTATGTTGTTGAAATAATAAAAGGATGATGATATTTCTAGAAAATTAAATTCATGAATATTATTGAAAATGTTGTAGAGTTTTTGGTGAACATGAAAATATTTTGTACATGGAGAGATAAAATTTATGAATTTTATTAATAAAGGTGAGGCAAAAAATTACATAAAGTCAATTTTTTTGGATGATTTTAGACTGAAACTAAAATATGAATAGAATATATTAAACTCTTGATGGTTCATAGATTTTAAATAAGCATTTCCAGCAAGATCCGATGGAGTATATTATTATAATTGGGAGTTTGGATGTTTGATATGTTCAAAATCACTAAAGGATGATGAATAAAAACAACAAAAGGTGTTGAAAATCACTTATTATTAAAGAAATATAAGTAATGAGTTGTTCTTGAAGTTATGTTAAATTTTTTTATGTTATCGATGTGTGTGAATGTTTTGTATTTCAAAAATGTTTTGTGAAGGATTTGTTTTTTATTAATAGAATAAGAAGTTATGAGTTATTCTGGTTTATTAGAAGTATAGATCTATAATTTTACTATTATGTAAACTTGTTTTGAATTTTTTCATGTGTTATTAAATATATAAAGATATTTAAAAAGTTATTTTTAATGTGTTAGTAAGATTGAGTTGGGTTGAAATAAGTTTAGATGAGAAGATATAATCTGGTTGTTATCGGAACAAGTCACACCATAAGCACAAAAGTGGTGCTGTGATTTGAGTTATAGAAAAAATGATAAAGTCCCACACATGAGTTTTCTCACTTAACTATGATACCTGAGGGTTATGGACCATGTATAATGATTTATCTTTGTTTATTTTGAGGAGAAGATTCAATCATACTATGGGATGGTTTTAAAAACTGTGAGATTGATTCAATGATGAAATAAAATATGGTGTTGAACAATTATATATATATAAGATATTTTTTTGGTTTTTCATTGGATTTTGTAACCACAAAAAATAGATAAATTCTTAGAGTTATCACTATATATATATATATAATATAAGGCCAATACATAATTGATTTCAGTCTTTGTTTTGAAAAATTTAAAAGTCCTAAATGAACTTACTTGAGATATGTAATGTTTTTATACATGTATGATTTTATTCTCTTTTACATAAATATTTTTTATTTTCAAAAAACCAAAGTATGATATATTAGAGAAGATGTATCCATAAATTATGATACAAATTATCAATAATAAAATATAATTGATAATTTAAACATTATTGAATAGGATTTTTCTTGAATCAGTATAAAGATCAATAATATATGGAATTTGAACCTGCCATGATAAAGGGAACACACCATGATTAAGGGAAACACACTTTGATAGAGAGACAATAATTAAAGAAGGTAGGCCACATATATTAATAATCCTACTATTTGAAGCATTAATCCATAGCACATCTTGAATATTTCCATCATGTCATGATGTAACTCACAATTAAATATTAACTAAATAATGAACAAATTGGACTCGCTATGATATAATATGCCATACCATTATTTTTGAAAACAATGTAAATCATATAATATGGTTGATAATATAAAAATACAAGGAATTTAAACAAGAATAATCTTCTATCACTTTGTAATCATTTGACAGTTATAGAATAAAATTCAATAACCTTAATGAAGTTTAGTAGTTGAGATTTTCTTAGAGATTGATCATGTGAAAAGTTTAAAGCGGAGAAAATTCATGATTGTTAATTTTTTAATTTTAATTTGAATATGAATTTGAAATTAATTTCAACTTAATGAAAATAGAGAGATATTTATAGAATAAAATAGGGATTAAATTTACTGTAAAAAAATAATATAAAAGAATTGAGAATTGGGTGGAGAGGTACCGAGTGTTCCAACAAGGCAGAATGCAATATAAGGAAGGTGAGAGAAAATACGTGTTTAGTTTATTATATGGATTCATAATATTGTATTATTTTTTTGAGGTAATATTGAATATTATAATATTTTGATCATCATGGATGAATTTGACTTGTTGGAGTACAGAGTTAAGAATACATTAAAGATAATTATTATGATATATTTCTTCAATCCGAATATTTTTTTCCACTCTTTAAAGTTTATTAAATATATAAAATTTAAGACTTTTAAAAATATTTTTTTATTTCTAGATTTAGTATCTTGGAGTATGATGTGATTTACATTAGAGTATCACATCAAATATTATGATGGGAATTGTAATTGTAGAACATTGAGTGACCCTCGTGTCAATAAACTACGAAGTGACCCACTTGTTTGTATCCTAAAAACTTATGAAGCAGTGTGTGAAGTAGGATAGTGGTGTGACCTTTGGGAGGTATGATTCTTTTCACCAAATCATTCTCTAGGAAGAGAGATGTGGTTAGGAGTAAATTTACATAAATTATTATATGTTTGGAGCATTGTTGTGGAGTGATATTACTGGAACATTGTATCTACCAAATGAGTGCGTTGTAATGGATTTATGAAGAACCCAACCTTCAAACCCCCCTCAAAATGGCGCTCAACATGAATTTTCAAATACCTGAAGGGCGTTACAGATCCCCATGGGTGGGAGAATAGAACACAAACATCAAAAATATTAATAAAGAACAACTTTTAAAAACATGAAGAAGACAATATGACACATTTATATAAATGGAATGATTAAATATGGAATGAAAAAACATGAATATATCTCATAGAAAAAATAAAATATTTGAAGTGAAAAAACCTAAATGTCACTAAAAAATCTATAAGTGACAAGTCCAAAAAACAAAGGGAAAAAACCTAAAACAACTACTCCATGTAATAGAATGGAAAAATACCACCAAGTCTGCAGCAGCTACCCAAACTGAACTAAAAAAACCTCACTGCCTTATTGTAGTCCCTTTCCATTTTCTATATTCAAAGGCATACAAAAGTATAAACCCCACTATAGTTTTGTATAGGGTTTGAGATAAATAGGGTCAGTGGGATTATACCTAGGTGTTCTATAAGTAGTCTTTATACAGCAATCTGAACACAATAAAATTTAAAGAAAACAAGGCATCTTAAATTTCTAAACAATTTTTATATTCAAATCACGGGGAAATAATGAATTTTACATTTTTAAAAATTTTAAAAATAATTAAGGTAAAAAAGTTAAATCATATCTCATATATCAATAGACTTAAATAAAAGAAATAAATGTAGCACATAACATGTCAAATCCATGGTAGTACAAGCTATAACAATACAATCTAAAAGCATAGGTAACATCATGCTAAGGATCACTATAGATCAGGCTAGTTTAGACACTAATAAATAAACACAGACAATCACTAACATAATGTCTCTAGATATATGCATCAAATCTAGAGAATAGAGTAACACCCTAGAAAGTGAACCCCCAATAGGTATACATAGTCCCCAGAACAACATACATAGGGTGTCGAGTAACACCCTATGAGTGACCCCCCTGAGAGTATCAATGGATGAGGCCTATTAATACATATTTCACCTAAGCACCGAATGATTCCCATGCTATCTATTTTCCAAACCATTATATCAAACTATGATTTGGAAACCATTTTATAAATCCATTTATGAATTCTTTGAAAAAACATTTATTTTACCAAAATAAGGGGAAAACCATATTTTTTTTGAAAACCCATTTCCACACACACAACTCAATCATGAAAATTAATTAAAAAACAGATTATAAAACCATAAAAATTCATTTCATCCAACATAGGCCATATATGGATCCACTACCTCAAATTATGGTTCCACACACTCTATATGGGATGAACCTACTAGAAATGAATACAATGTCTTCAAAGAAGACTTCAAGATTTAATCCCTTGTCTTATAATCACATACCACAAACAAAAAAGATTGAATAAGGGTTATATCATGATAATCATTAAAGAACACGGATTCAGAAAAAAGAAGAGGATGCACCCAACTATGTAATAAAATCATTCATGTAGCACTTTAGAACTCAGCTACCTTGATATATACATGGTGTGTAAACCTTTAACATATTGTAATTTATGATTCAAAAGTTCCATATAAAAACTTGTTTCCTTGGATTAAAATACCAATCCAAACCATTTATGGTTGTTTAAACTTTTCATGGTGTGTATGATTTTCAAGCTCTAAACTAGTCCCATGAAATATTCTAGACAACCAATACTTGACATGAACAATTTTTATGGAGTGTAAAACTTTCATGACATGTAGTCATTTCATTACATGAAATCACCCTATAGATAGAAACCAATCCAAATTCTGCTCAAACTCTAATACTGACACCATTATTCTCTGAATTTACAGAGACCCCATAGAAATCATTTAACAAATTTATACCTAGACTCCATTAATTATGATAATCATACATTCCCAACCCCCAATTTCATTTCCCCAACAAATTCACTTCATCCTTGAGATCTAAATAACAAAACCAAATATATTGAGAAATGAATAGAGATAATCACAATACCTGAAGTGGGAAACCTGATATTTTCATCTCTCCACCATAAGACCTTCCATCCACAAGAAGTCATGTGGATGAATAATGTCTAGAAAGAGCTGAGGCCACTATCCATAATCTACCTCTCATTCTCCTATGTCTCTTGAGAATCTAATCAATGTATCCATAATACACAAAAAAAAATAGAATTAAATTCCCTCACAAAAGTTCCACCTATTGTTTAAGGATATCCATTGGATGCTCCACAAAAGAAACATCATGCTTAAACTTGATATCATTAGAACTCAAAAAGTGAGAGGGATCATGATGGTATTTTCTAGGCTTAGATACGTGGAAAATGTCATGAATTCTAGTAAAATGAAATTTAAATGAAAACTAATAAGAAACCTTCCCATTATAATCAGTGACCTCTAATGGACCAACATATCTTAAAGCAAACATTCTCTATTTTTCAAGATGATTGTGACCCAATTGGGGAGAAAATTTCTATAAAACCCTGTCACCTTCAGAAATCTCTAAAAGTTGACACCAATGATCCACATATTATTTCTTCCTACTCCAATATATAACAAAATTCAGAAATATATCATATATCCTCCCTAATTCCTTCTAAAGGTGACCAAGTCCCTCCAAAGAGGGTTCACTCACCACTTCCCAAAAAAGAGGTGATATGCATGGGTGACCATAAAATGCCTTAAAGGTATCCATTCTGATCAAAGACTAGTAACTACTATTATAAGAAAACTTAACAATTCCTAGATGGATATCCCATTATCCACAAAAATCCAAGATATATGCACAAATAATATCCTATATTATCTGAATATCATGACCCATATGGGTGTCTGTCTATGGATGGTAAGTTGTACTCATCCTGAACTGACCCCCCATGAACTCCTAGAGACTCTTCCAAAACTTTGTGGTAAAAAGGATCTATATATTAAACAATGAAAGATGTAACCCCATGTTACTTCACTATATCCTGTATATACATCTTACCTAGGCCATTTACTTTAGTGGTGTCCCTGATAGGAATGAAATGAGATGAATTTTTTAACTGATCAATCACTAACCAGATAGAATTCAATCCTTAGTGATTCCATGGTAGCATAAATTTTCTTTGGACACATCATCCTATTTCCAAACTAACACCAATAGAGGATAAAGAAAATAATAGGGGTTTTGAGGCTCTACTTTTATCTATTGGTAGGTGTAACTGTTGGACACATATTATAAAATGTCATGATTCATACCAGACCACTAGAATCATCGTCTCATGTCACAATACAAATTTTTAGTTCCTGGATGATTGATCCATAAATAAATATTAAAGTTAATAAAAATAGATATCCTCACATATGATGAGATTAAAAACTGATCCCCAGAATGGTGAATTCTATCTAAATAGATAGAAAACTAGAAATGGTTCTCAATCATATAGGGTTTTGAAAATTCCTTTGATACTAAAACTTGATGAACCCAACTGAGATACCCACTCAATATAGAACGCTACCTGAATTCCCATTTACTTGAAGTGTATTCCCAATCCCAATGGGCATACAACAAGCACCCTAGAATCAAAAAAAGACCATAGGGAACTATTTAATTCAAAATGAAGTAGAAAAAATTACATATATATATATTAACACAATGGGAAGAAGAAAAAAAATAAAAAACAATAATATATATTATAGAAAAAAGTAAATATAAGAAAAAAAGAAACTAAAAGGTAGTAACAAATATTCAAAGGAAAAGTCCAATAACAAAGGACAAATAACCCTAAAGGTTACTCCATGTGATAGTGTGGGAAACTCCACTCATCTCACCACTAGCTACCCAGACTCCATTGATAGAAACCTCACCACCTTACTAAAGCACCTTGTCTTTCCTTGTATCAAGTGACAGAAAAATGTCTACACCATACAAAAGGGGTGCACATGGTGTGAGATAAACTTGATCAGTATGATCCCACCTAGTTGTTCTATAACAGGTCTCTATACAATAATATAGAACATACTCAAATTTAATGAAAAAAGACATGATAAACATTAAAATAGTTTTATATAAAAATAATGTAAAAAATTTAATTTCCTGTTTTCCCCACATTTCCAAAATAATATAGGTAATATAGTTTAAATAATATGACACATATCAATAAAGTAATATCAAAGAAAATAATGTATCATATAACATATCAAATCTATCACAGTTCAAGATAAACAGTACGACCCAAAAGAACATTGAACATCATGCTAAGGATCACTATAGTTAAGGATAGCTTGGACACTCTACTTAAACACAGAAGACCACAATCATGAAGTATCTACATATTTGAATTGAATCTACAGATATGTGGAACACCCTGTAAATTTCTCCCACTAATAGGTATATAAATATTATAGAATAATAGGCCTAGGTAGAAGAAGAACACCCCATGATTGAACACCCAAATAGTTTCAGTGAATGTTGTCTATTACTACAACTTCCACTTAAGTACCTAATACATCCCATGTTCTATATTTTATGAACTATTTCATTAAAATAATACTTTTAAATCCATTTCAAAAATCCATCACAAAATTATTTTAATATAAGTTTTATTTTTTCGAAATAGGGGGGACATAATATTTTTTCAAAAATCTATTTCCACATACACAAATAAATCATGGAAATTCATTTATAAAATCAATAATGATACCAAATCAGCAAATTTACTCCAATATAGTCTATAGATGTATCCACCAACCTTAAATTTATATTTCACACCTCTACAATGAGATCCACCACCGAAAAGGAGCATAAGAAAAACAATAAAGGACCTGAGATTGATTCCTATGTATTAAAGTAACATCCCACAAACAAAGTACACAGATGAATGTGTATTTTAGAAAAAAATGAAATAAAAGACACTCATCACACCATAACCAACAAAGGATCATCCCCTTGAGAATATCACACAATGGATCTAGAAGAAATAACACCAGAATAGATATTATTCTTAAAACATAGCACAATGACACTGCGTTAATTAAAGAAAATTAAGAAATATGTAGATTAATAACCCATAGAGATATATCACAATAACCCTGATAGTAAATCACTAAATTTAGTGTTCTTTAAGGAGTGTAGTTCACTAATATAACTTGGGAGAGATTATAGGTCAAGAGAGAAGTGGCTATAACATAATAATAAATAAAATCTTAAATGTAGTGTTCTAAAACCTACCTCCCCCAATAAATACATGTTGCGAAAAGTTTCACTTCAGTTAATTCTTGATTAAATAGTCCCACATTAAAACATGTTTCATAAAATAAAAACATTGATCCTAAACATTTTAGGACATTTAAACTTTTAATAGCATGTGGGATTCTCATGTTCTGAACCAAACTAATGACATCTTCCTAAAACCAATACACGATGTGAACACATTTTATGGAATGTAAACCTTTAATGATGTCAAATCAACTCATGATGTTAAATTGACCAGTAGATAGAAAAAATACAGATTCAGATCAAAATCCCAAATCAACCCTAGTGTTTACTGAAGTCAGAGAGAACCCTGAAAATACTTTAACCCATTTATACTGAGATTCTATGAATTTAAACAATCATTCATCCCCAAACTTTTGGTAAATTTCCAATTAAACACTATCTACACTAAGGAGTCCGAAAACACATGAAAATAAAAGGGAATGAAAAATATTTAAGAGTAATAAATGAAAATGGGTAATGGAATGTTACAAGATTTTGGTACCCCAAGAAAATACTAGGTTTGTTATCCTCATATTTCATCTAGTGCTTGTGAACCAAGAAAAATCTATATGTCCCTATATAAGAATGTTATTTTTCATTGGTGTATTTGATAAAGAGATAAGTTGAATAACATTACTTATAACATGGGAACAAGATCTTAAGATAAAGGCATGAGTTATAAAATCTTAAATTTGGTAACATGCTAATTCATCTCCCTCTCAATTTTCTTGTGTTATAATACATTAAAATCCATAAGTCCCACTAAATGTCCAAATAATACCTACACCATTGAAATGAGACCATGATGGTAGTTGAATGACATGAAATCTCTTATACCATGATTAATTTGACATTATAGAACATCCACTATGGATTCAACTTTGATTAATTCCCTATTAAGTAATCTCTTGGAAACATCACATCTAGGTCAATAAATTTTCAATTATTTCATCCCATTAGAATATTTACATAAAGGAACTTGAAGAGAAGATTTCCAACAACCTTGAGATCATAATCATAAAATAACTCTGCACATGTATATCTAATATGATTGAAAATATAATTAAGTTAATTGATATGGCTCCACAGTCCCTTGGATTATCTCTCTCTCTTTCTATCTTCCTTTGCAGTGACAACTTGGGATATTTTCTGAAACGTTTGGTGGCTGTGATGGATTTTCCATTGAGAACCAAGTTCTCCCCCTTCTACTGCTCTCACTCTTCTATCTATCTAGTTCCTTTTTTTCCTCTCTATTATGCATACTATACCATCTCTTAATTTTTTTCTTCCCATTCTCATATTTATTCTTATTAGTTTTCTGATTTTTTCTATTTTGGGTGGGGGATATTTTTCTCACAGCCTATAGTTACATGAATGGACCATATCCTTTATCTCACTTGTATTTCCACACCATTTTTTATAATATTAATGGTCTTCACGGTTGTGTATATGGAATTTTTAGAAAATTAAGGTGGATTCGTTCTTTTATAATATCTTATGAACAATTAATTTTTATTTTTAGGTGATTACTGGTTTTCCTTATAGGGTTCAAAATTAATTTCCCCAATTTATCTTCCTTGTTTATCCAACAATTAGAACCTCATCATAGCCATATATGATGAAGTTAAGTAATGTTTTGGATGATGATGGTAATATTGGTAGAAAAAATATAATATTTTTTTGGATTTTATACAATTTTTTTTATGGTTTGACTCCCTAATGTTTACCTCGAGGTTGAAGTTCGTATGCTATCCTTTTTATTCTTATATTCATTTAATAATTTTATAAAGATATACATTTACTATATATTTATGGAAGCTTTTTTACTATTTTTTTTCAAATTTATTCTTTGGTTATGTACCCTTGTATGTGTCCATAAAGGGAAGATGAGGGTTCATGCTTTCTATTATGTACCAAGGAGATGTTTCTATGGACAAAATGGATGCCTGGGTGGTTTGGATCTCAAATATTTTAAGTCTACTGTCCATTGTATACCTACCATTGGTACTGGGTTCAATGACACTGTTATTGAGTTTTGGTTGTTAGATCTCTAGTAATGGTAATGAGGAGTGGTAGTGTGGAAGTTTTTTGATCTTTTATAATAGTTATGGGTGTGAAAGATCACTAAGAGACCGATATTATTTTTTTCTCCTTTTGACATTTTTATTTGTTTTGGTTATTGATGACATTGATAGGTGCACTATTTCTCATTCTAGTAGAAATACAGTCACATACCTTGATCAATTGTGATAATGGATGATTGATTATGGGTGAAATAACCATGTATTTAATGTGAAGTGAATGGATCATGGTTGGTTTCCTTAGTGTAATATTTATATTCTTTTTCAATTTAAAATTTTAATTCTATGATTTTTAGGTCACTCAGGTTTCTATGCTGGCATAGAGGTGGCCCGTTTTATAATTTATTCCATTTTTGTTCATTTTCAATAATTTCATTGTTTTTTTGTATATATTGGTTTCCACTCAACCATAAATTGGTTTCATAAAAAATAAAATAAAAAATATAGTTCAGATTGATGTAGGTATCTTAATTTCTCATTAGTTATAAAATTATAAGAATAACATATTGACTCTATAAACCTCATATCAGTATCTAAAATAAAATAAATTCCCTACTATATAACCCAAAAATCCCACTAATTATTGACTACAGGAGTCTAATTTAACAATTAGTACTAGAATAATTTCTAAAATTCAGTCCATGAAATCATAAATAAATCATCATTTCTCAATCAAAACATCTAACACTGATATGTAAAAGATCCCAAAAAACTCACTGCTAAAGGAACATGGTAATATTCTTCTATATAGATAAACTAAAACTCAATATCCCCTTTCACTAATAAATGAAAAATTTCAAGTCCAAGTTAGAGTGATGACCTTTTACTGGGTCTAAAATACCAAAACTAAAATCGGATTTACATATGGTCTCAAGAACATTCCCCTAATATCTAGAGGCTAAAAACAATTTTTGGGGGATGGAACAAACAATTAGGCAATTATTTTTAAAAAACAAACATCCATAATGAGTAACAATTAAATTTTTTAGGAAAATATTTGATTAAATACTTTAAAATTTAGTAGTGTAATTTTTTTAAATACTCAAAAAAGAAGTACAAATACACATATGGACTCAAAATCATTATGTGAGACTTAATTCTATTCCAATAACTAGTCCCACTATGTCTTCAAAACCTATATCATGAATAATTATATCAAAATTACAACCTAATTTCATATGAAAGGTTTGATTATAAAATTAATAAAATTCCCAAAAGACTCTAATAACTATCCACATATTAAGAAACTCAAAAAGTTCAATGTTTTGTGATAAGGATAAATTTAAATAATTTTATCTAAAAAACAATTTTATCAACAATAATTTAACAGATGAAATATCAATATCAAAGATAATAACATGATTTTTTAAAATATAAAAATTTCTTTGAAATTAAATTAAAATCGAAACCAAATATTATATCCATTGAAAACATTATTCATTTTACAAAAAATATTCTTTTATAAAACATCCAATTTTCCTACCCATCAGAAACAATTGGTTTCCCAAAAATCATGATATGCACTTTATCTCCTAATAAATGAGTATAATGTAAAAGGTGGAGTAATAGTTTTTAACTTAGATAATTCATAGCTTTATTTATCATGTGGAAACTATGTTATCCTCGATTCACAGATTAACTCAAAATCATTAACAACACTATGAATAGTTATGAATTATTTCAATCTAACTATTACTAACCATTATGCACACTCTTAAATTTCTCTTCTTTTCTAAGATAGTATTTATAGGTTTTCAAAAGAGGGATTACTAAAACTATTTTCATCTACCCACACACCCTCACATAACCAGTGAGAATATCAAATTTACAACATATAAATCATTTAAAAAAACAAACCCTATATTTATTAATTCCACAATAAATATTATAGTAAATTTATTTATTAAAAAATCATAGTTTATTCTAAAAATTTGGATTGAAAAAAAATTAATAATCATAGTCTGTCAATAGTGCACAATTGAATTATACATCCCACAGAATGTATCGAATCCAGAAACCTTGATAAGGTTTAACATTTAATCTAAAAGTTCTCAAATGGATAATCTTATTAGGATGAACTCCCAAGACCTATACCAAAAATATTTCATATGATTCTATCTATGATAAAGAAATCAAAACACTATATTTATGGAAATTAGGCATGGTTTGTGACATAGTGTCAAACCCACATGAATGTTTAGACATAATAGTGAATGAATTTAAGTAGTTTTCATGCCACTTGTTTGTTTTATCATGACCATATGTAATTCTTGTGTAATTATTTTTAGAAGTATGAGAATCGATTTAAAATTTCTAGTGAGTAGCATGACACCCATTATATTTTGGAATAGACTACACTAGATATTCTAAAAATTCACTACAATTCCTATTTCAAGAAATTCATAAAAATAAAATTTTATTGAAACATTAAATCCCCATGATACATTATAAATTGAAATTTATATATGTTGAATAATCCATTTTATATAAATTTACTTTTTAACTAAAGTCTATTACTTTTGATCACATTTTTTGACCTAGATGCCTAAAATCAACCGGGGTATCAATCTATTGAAACTTTTATCAAAATAATCCCAATAAATTACAATAAATCCCACTCATTTATATACCTCTTCATAGAAGTCATAATAAATTTTCTATAAAGATTATAATTAATGAGTTAGAACCCCTCATAAAAATTTTAAAATTCTGTGTAACTTACCTTAGAATTTCACCAATTTAAATTCCCTAAATAAAATATTCCCTTCTTCACCGTCACCAAAACATAACCCACATTATACCTTAAATGGGGAAAATAACTTCCCATGCAAAGACATATTTAATATATACAATACCTGTAATTATCTATTTCATCTTAATTGACTATTATAAACCAAAAATGCCATCATTAATCCAATAATATCTATGTTAACATGTAAAATAATTATCCAAATTATTTTTTTATGAATTAATCCAATAACTCTCATAATATTATACTAAAAATTATGAAAAAAATCTAAATCCAGTGAATTAACTTTAACAAAATAATTCATCAATATACAAAGTTAATAACCCCAAAAATCACATGGTGTCAAAAATATTAAAATTTTTAAAAAACCAAACATATTCCTTATTCAAAGGGAAACAAATATAATAAATATACTTAAGTGAAAATCCACTTAATTAAATATACCAAAAACATGGGTGTCATTATTCTCCCAAATAAAAAGAATTATCATCCTTGGAAATTCCATAGGTATATTCTTCGTTGAAAATCATCAGCCACTCTATCTGCATATTCTATTCTCATTCTTGGGTATCCTATTGACTTAATAAATTTTTTCATAAAACTCCTAATTAAGTGGTAATTATCCCTCTAATATTATCATATCTTGAGTATGTAATTCAAATAAACCATTCTATATATGATACACAGAACTTTATCTAAAAAAATTACAAATTAAAAACATGAGACACACCATAGCTAAAATTATTTAGTTAAAATAAATAGGAAAACTATGAATTTACAAAAGAAATTATATAAATTATAATATATAAACCACTTCAAAAATTTATATTCTGATTGAAAATAGTCCCAGTTACATTGGACTTATAGTTCCTTGTTTTATAAAATTTTTGTGTCCCAAATGATTCCTCATTGATTATGAACACTTCTTATTCCATGAAAAATTTACTCATTTCCAACTCAAAACTATCATTGGTGAATCTAATATTGAAATTTATTGAATAAATATTTCTCAATATCTATCCAAACATAGGAAACCCCATATTTTAATTGCGTTATTGGATTTTTCTCGAGACATCACATTTACTAGCCTTTTCCGGATAAAAAAGTACCTTTTTTAAAAACAAATTGATGAAGAAATGTTACTTATTGAATCAAGAAGATGAATTTAAAGAACTCGTAATAAGTATTATCCTCTCATATGGTTTCTAATAAAATTCTCATATGTTCCCCATGATCTATATATTTTACTTGGGTATATGAAAATTTCATCAATAAACCCTACCACAAATGTATCAAACTTTTTTGGAAGACTATGATAATCAATGGAATAAACAAAACAAGTTTTTTGGAGACTGATAAAGAAATGATTTTTTTATAAACGATATAAGGACATGAAAAATACATTTTAATTATATTCTAATCCTTTAACCTTAACTGGTGATAACCATATATATTTTTGATTAAATCAGATCAACATGTTCTCATGGGTTGATAAAAAAATCATCAATATGAGGTAAATGATGTTTATTATTTATTGTTAGCCGATTTAACTTCTAATAGTCAATGAATTTAAAAAATATATTATAATATTTCTTACAAAATAAAGATGGTGTTACCAAATGAGAGACAACCATGAAATTTGTCTCTTCTTTTATAGCTCTTCCAACTTCACCTTGAATTCTTTTATCTATATTAGTTCTAAATGATAAGAATGAAAATAAATAGTTCTTGTTCTAGGTGAATGGATAATAAAAATGACACGTTCTTTCATGTTAGAAATCCATAAAATCCTTAGGAAAAAATATTAGTTTTGATCCACCATAATCAAAAGTGAATGTTGTTTCTTACTCTCTTTTGATGAAAGTTTCAACCTAGATGATTGAATATATATAAAGAGAATTTATTTTATAATTATACCCACCCTACTATCTTAATTAAACCACTATCCACTAGAAGTTTGTATGGTTCCATTTTGTTTTATTGACAGATCCCTTTAGCTATAATAGTTGATTTGATCATTACATATAACAATCAAATCCATCCTAATAATTAAGTCGTTCATCTCCATCCTATGTACTAGAATATCCAATGATACCTCCATGTCATCCTACAATATCACGTAAGATGGACACTTGAAACCTTTCCCATCTCTTTATTCCAACGAGTTATAAATTTTCCTAGAATATGGTTTCAAATCATATTTTAACACCAAGTGATCAACCAAGAATTCATAGATAAATGAATGCATTTCTATCCAATAAAACAAAGTAAAAATAATCATAGAAGTAATCAATATGGTAACATACACCATATAAGGTCCCACATCAATTTTTTTTGTCTAATATCTACTCACCTTCAATGATCATCCCCTGAATCTTTTTTGGTTATGAATTTCCATCATGAGTATTTCTATCAAATATAACACGATTTATTTACTCAATAAGATTTAGTCCATAATATTAAATATTTAACCTCTATAATTATTCTGATTCTCTTCCACAATGTTCTCAATAGAATATTTTACAAAAATTTCTCAAGTGGTTGACCATTTTCTATTTGAAACATTGATAAAGTGGAGTTAGAAACATCAACGTATATGTCCCACACAACCATATTTGATTCAATATTGATAATTTTTTTAGTATTTTAAGAGATAATATGGATATGTGAGATTTACTCAAAATAAATTCCATTCCATCTACTAATCATTGAATATATTTTTTCACACCTCGATGATAAGTAAAATAATTATCTTTAAATGTATCCATGATGTGGTCTTTTGGTGAATCCCTTTTCCTTACCACCTATAAAAAAGAGGGTAATTTAAATAGAATAATTTTTAGTCCATATTTCTAGTCATAAAAATCAGTTCTAGTATACACGTTAAAATCACTAAAATTTTTAAATATAATCCCTTGGACACATGTTACCTTTCTTAAAATACATTAAATATTATGACCTATCCAATAACATTTCATCTATAAGATATTTCTCAATAAATACATTCTAGAAACCATACATGTTATGATATTTACCTTGACCCAGTTTCTAAATTTATTTGCACAATTTTTATGAGAGATCTTAAAGAATGTGAGACCTGAATTTGACCATTAAAGTCCTAGGTTTTCATAAAAACTTTAAGGGGTGTTTTATCTTCTCTAGTCCCTACCCAACATTACCATATCCTAAATAATTCTTGCATGAAGTTGGTTTTTTCTTAAAGAGTATTGAGACTCAGTCTCCCTCTATTGGATGGTCTTGGTCAGTAATTCTTTAATAATTTCATAATATTTGATAATTCTATTAAATAAATTATGATTAACTGGGTTATAATCTATATCTACATTCTCACATCCATCTAAAATCCTTCCATGTGGATTTATTTTGTAATATATTTATTGATAATTAAAATTTTATAACCCTTAATTAATATCCTTGAAAGAATAATATTTCATCTTATTTCTAGGTGTAATTTTGTCTTTTTGTTTGGATAATACCATCTTTACTCACAAAACATTCAATAAATTTCTCTATAGTTTTATTTCCAAATTTATTATTGAAAAATGATAAATCAAAGAGTGTTTGAATATCCACTTCATGGAAATAAATTATTATATATTTAATTCAAAACTATCATCATGTGATAAAACCAAATCACATTCCACGATGATGGATGAAATCCTTCTAGTTTCAACCAACATTAGGATAAATTATCACATCATAAAATATCCCACAGAATCATCATCGACCATTAATTTACTATGAACATACTATAAACTTATGTTTTTCTTCACAATATTTAGCTACCCTATTTTATGTGTTTATTTTAAGTTAAAAACAATAAATAGGTCTATTATAATTCCTAGTATAAAACTCATGAAACATGTTTTGATACTATTTCAGAAAGAATTTGACAATGGTCATAAATCTTGAGACCCAAATTAGATTTACACAGAGCCTTAAGTGCATTTTACTAGTTCCCAGAAGCTATAAACTGGTGTTCCAGGATTAAATAAATCAACATGGAATGATTTTACCTCAATAAACATAACTATAGTAAGTATCCATGCATGTGTGATGATTAAGTATCTTATTAAAACCTTTAAAATTCAATAGAAAAATAAGTATATTTTATAATATTCAACATTGAAATAAAAAAGGCACATACTAATTAATAATAATCATATACGTTAAATTCTAGGATAATAACACCTCCCACCATGTCTCTAAAGTGAATCTAAAAGTCTCAACTGAAGAAGTGAAAGATATTCATTTATCTTCATCATGAACAGTCATATATACATTCCCACTAATGTTCTCATATTGGGTATGGGTAATAAATCAATATTTTTACCATAAAACTTTAATAAATTTCAATTAATAAGAAATCGCAACAAATGAAATTTTGACTAACAATGATTTATAAAATAATTTTTTTCTAAAACATTAATTTTTCATGATAAATTTTAAAAGAAAAAATAACAAGATCCATGATATGAAAACTATTTTCTTCAAAATAAACATTTATTATAGAAAACCATAAAATGAATCCATGATTTTATATGTATTCAAAAACATATTTCATTATTCTGAAAACATTATTTTTAGAAACTCCCCACTTTCCAAATCAACATAAACTCTCCATTTCATGAAATTCATGAGAAACTTACTATAATGTAATTAAATACTAATTATAAGGCATTAAATAGTAAAATAATTTTAAATTTTGTTATTTTAATGTTAGATCTATCTTATTAAAAGTAATTTATCAGCTATTTTTACATTAACTCAAAAACTACCATTTCACAGTGAAAAGCTATGTATTTTCCCTTCTCACCATCAATAAACAAAAAACATTCTCTATTTCCCAAATCTATCATGGTATAATTTTTTTTAGGTTTTTAAAACTGTTTTCACTAAAAAAACATTCTCCCTTTTGCCCACATCGTGTGACAAAATCAAATACACTACATATAAATCATTCAATAAAAAGTAAACACATCATCCTCTAATTTCCTAAAGTATATTAGTAAAAATTAATTATGTATACAAAATTATGGTTTATTATAAAAAATAATTTTCAAAATATTTCATAATCTTTTTCCATTAGGGTGGATCTTAGTGGCAGAATCCTCTATGGGGTCTTAGCGAGATCTCACGTTCGAGTATCCCCAAGCACATTCCTGTTTGTAGTATATCATTTTCATGTATTTCTTCTCCTTATTTTCATATAATACTTCCCAGTTAGAGGTCTTAAAAATGGTTCTCACTAAACCCATTTTTACCCATGCACACATTCTATAAGAGAATATAAAATAAACTACATATAAATCAATCATTAAAAAACACTTCACTTTGTAATTTTATAAAGTATTTTATTAAAAATTCATTTCTAAAAAAATTATGATTTGTCTGAAAAAACTAAACAAAAAAATATTTCATAATCATAATCCATAAAATAAAATAAATGAATCAACTATCTAAAATAATTAATAAAGGTACATACTTGTACTTTCTTACATGTTTCTTCAAAAAAATTAAAAAATATGTTACATATTTAAGGATAAATCCAAAGTCCTATGACAAAAATCCTTTATAATATTATATTCATGATAAGGGAATAAAAAATATACATTTTTTTTATTTTTCAAGACCTGTTCCATTATGGAGGTTCTTATGAAACACTCTTCTTAGGAGTGAACATGATCCATGAGGTTCCATGAAATAAATTTCATTTGAAATTAACCTATGTAATTCATGGGATTGGAGGTGTAAAATGAGAAGAGTCAGAAGAATAAAGTTCCTTCTAGTGTCATGTCTGCCATTATTTTTTGGAATGACCCATGAAATATTTCATGGGACCCATATTTCCTAAATTTATTCAAAACAAGTGTTTTGTGACATATTCATTCATAACGATACTTCATAAATTAAAATTAAATTATATTTTATAGCCCTTTATTAATGCCTTAATTTCTTAACCAAATTCAATGACTTTTTATCACAATCCATTGACCTATCTGATGGAATTCCACTAGTCTCTCAATCACACGATGGGTGTATTAGAATGATAATAATGTATTTTTTACACATTGATCATATTTATAGACATATAGATCTAAATACAAATAAATTTTCTGAAAATATTATAATTAATGTTTCCAAACCATTTAATAAATTTTCCAATATACATGTTCCTTAACTTGTAATTCCACTAATTTTAATTACGCTTATTAAAGCTTACCTTTTCTATAAAATTACCCATAATAATATCAAGACCTCAATTATATCCTCAATGGGGAAATATCATCCCATTTCATGATATGTAAATTCAAGTTAATTCACTAATTTCTTTTAATTCAATATTATAAACCGAAATTGTCAACATTAATCCTTTAATATCTTTATAAACTAGGAAAATATATTCTTCAAGTTAATTTTTTATGAAATTAATTCCTTAACTCCATAAATACAGACAATCTATTATGAAAACCATGTTTATCTTATGAGTTGTATTTTTATTCATTTCTATAAAATTGGATGCTAACAACTCCCAGAATCACATGATGTTAATAAAAAACAACATTTAGAACACCCCAAATCATTATTAACTTCATATGAAACACTATTATATTAAATAAACTACAGATATAATGCACTACATCTAATAATATAATACCACTCTATATCTACCTGAAAAAAATAAGGATCTATCCATGACTGCCCCAATCCTTCCTCCAATAGGCCACATGTTAGAGTCTTGCACCGAGTAGACATATTACAAAAATCTGAGGCATTATTCTATGGTACTTACATTTACACACCCACAAACATATCTGTGCAATAGTTACTATATAATATAAATTGAAAAATAAATGAATGTAAACATCTATCCCCTAATTAGTGTAAAAAAGTACTAAAACTATGAAAGTTAAAAATAAGATCCCACAAAAACTGTAAAAGTGTCCAACCTATTTAGAAGGAGTGGATTGCTATTAAAAACAATTATTGGCCAAAACCGCAGTCAATCTAGTCTACAAAACTATGTCTACTTGAGCTCTTCCTCGGACTCCATTGAAATATATTTCATCTTCATAAGAAAAAACATGTGTGGGAAAATCCCATGCTAGGGTTGTTATAAAAATACTAAATAGGTTCCCCAAAACCTAAAAGAATAGGGAGTAACTGAAAGTCAACAATCTGCTTGATCCATCTAGGGGAACCCAAATGAGATATAAATTCCATCTAAAATCCATCCTCATCTATACATAACTAGTCAGCTCAGTCCACATAGGGTGTGAACCAAGACATGTAAAAACACCACACGGACTCCCAAAATCACCCAGATATACTCATCTCATAATCCAAGTCTCATGAGGATATGAACTCAATGGAAACAAAAAAAATTATACATGAGGCTTGAAGGTAACACATGGCCAAGAGAAAACAGTCCATGAAGTCTAGCATCCTAGAGGAAGATCATCTAGGAGATACACGCCATCAATAACAACCCCATCATTCTAGATAGACCATTTGAGAGAACACACTCCATTGGGAACAAATCTATATCCTACTATAGTGCCCAACACTATAGAATCTGTCAATATCATCTTGAACCCTTCGCAAGTTCATAAGAACCCAAGTAAGGAGGCATACCCTTAATCATATCATATATCTTAGGGAGCACTACTATAGACCCTACACTAAATTAATCCTCTATATAGAGAGAGATATAGATAGATGGGACCTTCAACTCACTGTGGCCCCATAGTCGAGGCGTTACTAGCTTCTAACCATCCTACAAAACTGTTGAAGAACCAACAGTAAGAGTCATACACATCAAATGAGTCGAGGGAGTACTAACTCCTAACCATGTATCATACATAACAAGTGGATGGGATCACTCCTAATAATTATTCTCGTCAGCCTAGGGAGCTCTTATTCTAGTGGAACACCCACACCCTAACAGGTAATGGTAGTAGAACTCCATAGATAGATGACCCACACCCTGTTACGATTTTTGAGTAACACTATGTGGCTGGAGGACCCACACACTAGTATAATATGGGACCAACACTCTACTGGTATGATCACTAAAGGGAACCCTCATAGTGACATCGTAGGGGAGTACTAACCCTAGTTTGGAGGACCTAGACCATGGTATAATAGGGGAGTACCAACTATTCGAGAACATAATTTCTAGAGGACCCACACCATGGTATGACTAGGAAGTACCAAATATTTGTATAAATTACCTATACCATATAACCTCATGGGATTAAACACTCTCTATATATATTGAATATGTAGGACCTTCTCCCTAATATGGAATAGGAGAACTGATTCCACAGATGGAGAACCCAGAACCTGGTATGACAGGAGAGTATCGACTCTATATGTCCAATGAGTATAGATGCACCACACCTTGAAATGAAAGTGTAGCTCCATCCATCTATATGATCAATTAGTGGGACCATCACCCTAGTCCCTCAGTGGAGTACTAACCCCAAGAGGACTACTCCTTGGGTATTGGACCCACACCCTCTAAAAAGAGAAGTTCCTTCTCTACCGATATAAGATATAAGAGAAACTTGTGCCCTAATATTTTAGGGGAGTATGAATCATATCATATATCTATTAAATATAATAGATCTCCTACATTGGTCAAGAATCAATCTAAGTATAATCATGCACATTATGTCTTAAATCACATCAGAGCCACCGGTAGGGGACCCGTGCCCTGATGCGATAAGGGATATCCACTCTACAGACCTAAATAGTCCAAGGGACCAACATATTGAGATGATTGGGATGGGTATCAACACCATAATCACACCAGTGATCTACCCTGATCACCATATAAGTATTCAACACCACCTAATTACATCATGTTTCTATCACTCCACATTGAACCACATAGGACACCACATAGGCCACTATCTCATTCTATAGGAAAAAATGATCAGGATAGGATACTCGCAAGCCTCAATACTATCCCTAAATAAGTAGATACATTAAAAATATTTCTCTAAAATGAGTAAATGGAGTGCATGAGGGTCCACATGGTGTGTTACCCCACCTAAACACCCGGACATTTCCCCTACGAATTGTATTGGTTGTCGATGTAGCCTTACATGGCATGTACATTCTATACATGGTGTGTCTCACCTCACCTGCGCCTTAAGCTATGTTCTTCCCCACATGGCTCATCCAACCGTGTCTCACTCAAAATTTGTACCACTTGGTGTGTGTATCATCTAATGTGACTCTCGGATAGGACACTTTTCTTTTCCCATATCTAGAAACATGATTTTATGTACTATGGTAATTTACTTTCACATGGAAAAGTCCCATCACATGACTACCCTAGTCATATCCCTTGGCCAAATTACCTAGGGTAACTACACTACATTTAAATATCGTATATGGAGTGTAGTCCCCAAAAGCAATATTTTCTTAATGGGAAGAACACATGGAATGTTCTTCAAAACTAAATGCTACGTAATTTGGAATTTAGAATGGGAATTCCCTATGATCAGCCCAAATCACTCCAGTTCACCCCATAACCTACATATCAATCCTTATGGGATCTCAAGTAGTCATATAAGGGATCTAATGCATGAAAAAATGAATAAAAGGGGATGGTGTCTAAAATCTAAAACACCATAGCTCATGGAGAGACACCGAAATTTTAGTGTGTTATCCATGCTCCGAAGCCACTACACCATTACCTAGAGTGATCACCTTTATGATCGATTATCAGTGGTTAATCCACTCCTTAGACTCACCTCTCTTCATCCGTTACACCAAATTTGGGTGAGAGGATTCTCCTCTTGAAATTAATGTTTAAAACAAATTAGTGGGGGGTGAACATTTGTTTGTTTTATTAAAACAATAATATCCATTTGACACCCTATTCACACCTCTCTTCCGACCTGGCGCTCATTTTAGATAATTTTTATGTCATTCCATAAGGTAAACACCACATTATAAACTCAACCACAGTCTCAGAATTTAGATATGAGGATTGATAGAAGTTTTACTCCAAATTTCCAATGAAAATATGTGAGTGTGAAAAAAAACTGAGGCTCTTCAGGGCCTTGAATCCAATGTTGACTTAATTCTTGGATTTGGAAATATTCATAAAGATATCCCAATGTTTTATAGGTAGAAACCTATGTAAATAAATCCTCTTAACCTTAAGTATTTTCATCTCTGAATAGAAAATTCCTAAGAAGGAGAAAAAATGTGCTCTCAATTTGGAATCCCACACCAATATGGTCAGAAAATGGTTCCCGTGATTCCTATAAGCACAAAATCATGAGAACCACAGGGGTCAAACCAAACTCAGAACAATATCAAATTGTCTCGAAAAAGTTCAATAAGTGAGGACATGTCTCCTCTATTCCCAAAGATAGAAAATATAAAGCATCATGGTTTGTCTGCCCTCATAGGGTCTAGTAGTACACCTCCTCGCTAGTCTGATTTAGATGCCGAAAAACCCATCAGTTCTCATCCACCATTAGATTAATTAAAACATATCCTCCTCAATAATTTATCACACAAAACCAACACCGAGAACATGATGGTATCACTAAACAACATCTAGCTACCGAAGTACACACTTTGGGTCCTACCAGGCTCTTTGCATAAACCACCATCACACAACCCTAAAAAAACACACAAGTCAAAGGAACTCATATTAATACCTCAAGACTATCTTATTTGGGAGGCACTAACTTTCCCACATGGTTTTAGTCACATCAGACAAACACGTCTTGAGGGGGTAAGCATCCCTCTTCCATGTACATCGTAATCCATGTTAAATAGAACAAACATATGGTTCTACTAGTTCCCTTCGTCACCATGTATTAAAGGAAAGAATGAAGTGGAAATAACAGATTACCTCAGAAAAATTTCTAGAAAAACTAATATAAAATGGGGAAAGGACATAGAGTTTTCCAAAATATGTCCTGAAAGCCTCCGGGTCAAAGGTATATGCAGTATGTAGATATCTTCTCACCCCATTCTCTAGTTCCCCAAGTTTGGCGTGGACCACCTAGGGTAGTGGGGGATATAGTTTATAACATCTTCCACCTAATGCTGCTCCCCCTGACCATATTCCATGTACATTTTCATACAAAATTCAGTTATCTAAATTCTACCTCTTTTAGGGTGGTCCATCGAGCATCTCTGTGTCAGCAACAAGGCGGGTTGAAGAGTCTCTAACAAGACATCCCCAACCATATAAATCATAAAACCTCCTCCCATGTTGATTCAAAGATCCTTGATTCATCTCCTTGACTATAGACCCATGTATCTGAGTATCATAATGAGTGTGCATCCTAAACCACAATCTTTTCGAATACCATCTTCCAGATTTTGCATATGTCTTGACCTTATGAACAGCACTGTTGGCCACATCCTCTTGAACATTGGCTAGAAATTTCTCTTCCACAAGTTCTCACTCCAGTACCCTTGAGTGAGAGGGAAGGAAGAAGGAGACAAAACATGGTCATATGTCTCTTAGGAGGCTCTGATAAAATGTTCAAGATCTAAAAAATGGGTCACAAACCATATCCATTGAGTATCATGACAGGTCAATGAACCTCATCGAGTACTCTTCCATAATCGTCCTACCCTACTGATGCTAAAGAAGCTCCTGGATAGACATTGATCTCAACATAGATGCATAAAACTCTTCAATAAATATATGATAAAACTCCACCCAAGTGAGTGTCACCTCCTTATAGATCTGTGTCACCAGACACAACTATTACCCTGTTGATCCCTGTAGAAGGATCACTACGAGGACCATTGTCTTATTGGGAGGTGTTCTCAACTGAAGGAAAACACTTGTAACTGCCTCAATCCAACAATAATATTCCAAGGGGTATGGATATCCCCGATATCTCAGTGGTCACTTCCTATAAAACCCATGAAATACACTCATCTAGTGAACATCCTTAACATGCACCACAGACACAACCCACTGCTCGATGAGGGATGGATTAAAAGGTGGACCACCCAAATGTCCAATATGTAGACTAGTTCCCTTCACTAAACCCTCATTACTAGAATTATCTTCATCATAATTCCATAATGGAACCCTATATGGATTTCATCACACTGGAATCCTAAAATATAATCCAGAAACACCATAGTCAAAGAGTATATATGGGAAGTTGACTCAAGAAGGACATAAAAAACCTCAACCCACTCCAATATAATGCATGTACCATAATTTCCCAACACCAATTTACTAGTGTAACAAGTCAAAAATAAGGATATTAGAGTCTTGGTGAATGAATATGTTAGACGCCTCACAAATATAGGACACCTCATCATGATAGAGGAGTACTAATTTGTGGCTATAGGACCCTCACCCTAGTACAATAGGGGAGTACAAGTCTGAATGTATGATCACTATGAGAGAAATGCACCCTAAAATAGTAAGATAGTACGAACCCCATGATAAAGGACCCAAAAATATAGGACTACTCGGTATGATAGAGGACCTGCACCATCGCACCTCAGGGGATTACACTCTCCATCTATACAGAGCATATGTAGGATGTGCACCCTGAAATGGAAGGGGTGTACGAAATCCATAGATAGAGGGCCGACACTCTAGGATGATAGGTGAGTATCTAATCTATCTGAACAATGAGTATGGACAGACCACATGCTGATATGATAGGACAACACTGTCCATCTATATGAAGGATACGAGGGACCCACACCCTACTCCGTCAGGGGAGTAAAACCTTGGGAGGACTACTCGGTGGGTGGTAAACCCACAAACTATAAAAATGGATGTTCATTCTCTAACTATATGAGAGGTAATGAAAATACATCCCTGGAAAGTCAGTGTAGTACCGATACAAGCATCTCTATGGTAAACCCAACATGTCACTTTCATGAGTCATGCATCACTCAAAGGATTTTCATTTTTGTCATGCCTCATGTTATAATACAGACATAATTAGGGACTCGTGTCTAGATAAAAAAGGGATGATACAATATATGGGACAAAATGAAATAGGGTTACCATATCCTATGAAGATAGGGTAGGTTACCAACCCCAATATCTAACAAGTGATCCACTCGGACCGCGATCCACATTTTGAGTAAATATTAATAAGATTATAGTTGAATCACCCTACATAATCTCTCATAGGATACTATAGTTTCCACCATTTCATTCTACATGGAAAAGTGATTCAGATAGGCTACCCGTAATTCTAAATCTATGCCTCAATGAAGGAGATACGCAAGGTAGAATTCTCAAAAAAGGAGTACATGTTGTGAACAGGGATCCACATAGTGTGTGACGTAACCTGAAAACTTTATGGTGTCCTCTAATACATGGTTTTGTTGGCCATGTTCTCTTACATGTCATGTACCAGCTGTACATGGTGTGTCTCGCCTCACCCCGGACCCCAACCCTGTTCTTCCCTTCACGGGTCTGCCAACCGTGTCTCATGCATGACATGTACTCTTTGTTACACGATGTTTCTTATATAAAAAACATATTGTCCATAACTATTTCCCATTCCTATGTCTAGATCCTTATGTTTATGTACTCTGGCTGTGTACATTGGCATGACAATGTCTCATTACTTGGTACCCTAGTCATGTCCCTTGGTTACATGACTCGGGGTCACCACATGATGTGTAACTCAAGAATACTACTTGTAGTCCCCAAAATTCATCTTCCCAAAAAAGGAAGAACACACGATGTGTTCCACTGAACAACAAAACATGTGATCTAGAATTTAGAATTTGGATTCACTTTGAACAACCCAAATGACCTTGGTGCCCTCCAAAACCAATAGATAAACCCTCATGGGATCTCTAGAAATATTACAGGGGCTATAAAACCTTAAAAAATGCATAAAAAAGGGTATTATGACCTAAAAATAAAATTCTCCTTCCTCATGGTGAAACACCAATACAAAGGGGTTAGATCCATGCTCTAAAGACACTACAGCACAATCTAGGAGTGATCACCATCAAGATCAAAGATCAGTAACACCTCCTCCCCTTATATTCCCTATGGTTCATCTATCACTCCAAATAAATGTGGAGGAAATATTTTTTTATTTTATGAAAAAATATCTTCAATTTTAACTCGCCACTCATGACTCACATCAGAACTAACACCTGGCACCAAAGATATTTATGTCACACTTAGGGTAAACACCATGTTCTAACCACAACCACGATCATAGAATTCAGATCCAAGACTCTGTGCATATGTTATTCAGTGATTCCAAATAAAATGTGTGTTCATGATAAAATATATTTATTATTTTTAATATCACCATTATGAGGCTCTATGGGCCCTGGAATCTTATATTTATCTTTCCAAATATTTCTACAATTATTCCAAACTCTTAGAGTTCAAAACATGAGTAACTAAAATGAATGTTATATTTAGACCCATTTGATGGGTTTAATAGGATATAATGATACTTTTTAAATATATTTTACAAAAAATAGAAAGGAAAACTCAAGTTAACTAGGGAATAATTTGAAATCAGGCATAGTACAAATAATGAAATATGTGTCCCATTCTTTGAAGATGACTTTTTCATTGGTATTTATCCCATTTTCTTAATAGAGATCAAATGAGTGGTATCAGAATGTCAACCCTCCTATAAAGGTATCTATGGGTCATGCTAAGTTACTCATTAGAAAAGTGGTATTCCTCCCCCCTCTATGATATACAAGCTCTTTATGGTGTAATGTAGGTGTGATATTAGATATATGGGAACAAGAACATTATCCATTTTAGGGAATCTTTCATATATACATATATCATAGAAAATTACCATCTCTAAAGTCCTCAAGGATTCTCATTAGGGGAACATGAATTTACCAATACATTACAATGCCTATGTAAAAGACACTCATTCATTTTATGAAACCACTTTATGGATATATCAAACTCCCGACTGCTTAATAATATGCAACATCTCTATTTAATGATATAAAAACATGAAAAAATCTAGAATACCCACTATTATCATTAGGATTCTAATATTATATGATTTTTTATGTATCATACTTTATGATTATACTCATAATACTCCATATGATATCACACAATCATATAACACAATTGGTTAAGGTAGTAGATTGAAATAATCATTTAATTCAATAAAATATACCCAATAATTACATATGATATAGACATAGTATATCATATGTATATGGGATTTGGGAAAATATCATTTTGTAACCAATTTTATTTAAATCCTTACATGAATAGTGTTATTCAACCTTATAATGTATTGTATAAAATTACTTATAAAACCACACACAAAAATTATATGGGATATTCTTCCAAAAAACTATAAAATTATAATTAACATCACTATATATCAAATCATATGTGACACTTTATTATTAACCCTCCATAAAGCATTTGGATTAACTCTAAAACACATTTTAAATTAATATCTGGGTCAAACAGAATCCGCATTTAATCATAAAAAATTTGTGATCCCATGATCTAATACAACATTAAAAACAAATATGAATAACTAGATCCATAATTGTGAGAAAATACTGACCACTAGTAAATAATCTGTTCAACCTAGGCTATAAAGGGATCTAATGTGATCTCAATCAAACATGCATATATCAATACCCATTTCCACCAGCTATATTAATTTAAATGTGTCTTGTCAAATGATCCCATTTTTTAAGACATTGAGTGTTCATAAGACAAAGAGTATGTCAATCCAATACATCCAAATAATAAATTATTGATTATCTGATTATAGACTGACCAGGTTGATGAATACATCACATGTTATTCACTATTATGAATGAGAATATATCATTCCCCTCACATGAATAGAAACACATATCATATATACTATCTTTGTGAATAAAAAATTTCATAATTATATATCAAATCTAGGACTAAATGTCATAATCATTATAGGATATTAAAAATATCTTCTTATTTGAGCTCCAATCGGGGAAAAGATCAACCGCCAATAATTACCCAATCCTCGAGCCTTGTGTAAGAATGGTATTGAAGTATGATAGATCTAAATCTAGGTACCTCTCCAATATTAGGTAATGACATCAAAATATGTTACCATCATCCCTATTATAAAAAATTCATAGTTTATGACACTCCATGTGGAATAATTCCTGGGTTATCTAGTGAAACAAACCTTTTTCATTCTTTACTAGAATATTTTATATGTCAAAATAGGATTTTTTTCTCACACCACAATAAATATTTTCCAGAACCCATAATATTATTTGATTTACAATGGTTAGAGATAAATCAAAGTATTACTTTTAGTGGTAAATTATTATTATACATCATGATATATATATATGAAACTAACATTAGATAATGATAAGGTGAGTATTTTCTTTTTTTTACAATAGGAAACATTTTATATTCTTAAATTATTTCATGAATACCTACAAAAACCATACATAAGTTCTTTTATAACATATAAAGTAGGATATAATGCCATATGAGACTTATGTTCTCTACACTTTTAGGGGATTTATCATCTAATTACATATATAAATAAATATATATATATATATATATATATATATAATTCATACCACATAACTATCTGATCTGGTTATAAAAACCTCCCACAAATCAATTTATTAAGTAACATGTTTGAAGAAGGATAGTTTTAATAATGGGCGTTCAAAACCCATTGGGCGCATGTACTATAGCGGTACTATAGCAGCGGTGGTACTGTTGATCGGCGGGTACTGTAGCAGCGGCAGGGCGCTGTAGCGGCGACAGTACTCTGTGGGTACTGTAGCAGCTGGGTTACTATTCACCAAATGGGATTTGGGCAAAATATTTGGTCCTACGGGCTATGTATTGGGCTACAAGCCCACTGGGCCTTCGGGCTATGTAATGGGTCTCAGTCTGCCTAGTTAAAAGAGGTCTTTTCTTTTCTTTCTTAATAAAAATGAGGCTTCGGCCCCAACCTTAAAAAAAGGATAGTTTGAATAATTGTGTTATTTTTGTATCATATTCTTAATGTTAAAATCCTCAAACATATTAAAAATCATTAACTATAAAACATAAAATGTTATGAAGCCAACTTCTTTTTTCTAATCAAAACTATTTCTATGTAAATCATCATTATTCTTGGAACCCATTCCATCAAAGTTTCCCTTGAAATATTTTATTCAATTAATGTTACTACTATCTTTATATCTTTACCAAAATATCTTAAACTAATTTAGGATAAGGTGAAAGTCCATTAATTATAGTATCTAAATATAACTCTTTACGTTTTTCTTTTTCACTACACCCTAAACTAATTAGGTATATTATGTTAAAATCACGTTGAATTTTTATGGGCAAAATCTTTTTTTCTTAAATTTGAACTTATCAATGTACATCAACACCCCCTCAAGCCTCTAAGATAATATATTTTCTTATAATATGATTATAGGATATAAAAACTACTTAGTGCTGAGAAATAACACTTATTTTATTTTAGTAGGAATAATAAAAAAATAATTTATTTTTTTCAACATCATATAAAATAATCTTTTTGTTTGGAGAATTTTCTTAAAAAGAAGATTATTATTTAAAAAAATAGCACTCATGGTGGAGTAATCTCTAATAATCATATGAAAAACATCAAGATAAATCTTTTTATGCAGGACAAAATATTATTATTATTTTACCCTTTTTCAAAACATGTTTTTAGAATCTAATGAATCATAAACCATGTGTATTGAATTAAACATCTCAAATTATTCATAAAACATCTTTGTTGACAAAAAATTCACCTTATCATATAAGATAAATGAGACAAATATAAAAATAAATTATTTAGATCCATTAAATCTATATAAACTCTTTTTCATTAAACATTTGGTGTAACTATTATTTTCTTCATCACTAGATTGGAAACAAAAATATCTTTAAATTCTCCCCATGATTTTGAACTCATGTATGTTTATAATACTTATAACATATAGTTGGAATCACACACATATAAAAATTTAAGAATTAATTTATATAACTTTGATACCTAACATGGATTTTTTATGGATATTTACAAACTCTATCGAGAATCATAGACACTTATATTATATGGAATCATTCTTCATACATTCATGATTTTAATTTTAGGTTTCAATGAACTTGAATATCTACTCAAAGAAACATTTTGGGAATTTCTAACTAACATTCCGTCTTCTAAATTTCAATTTTACCCACTTATACTTTAAATATAGTAGTAGAACATAGAAATCAAATACCTTAGTACATATCTTTTAAAAACATTGATAATGTGGGGTAAATAGTTTCTGAACTCGTTCACATTGTCGAAACATATCTATCAATGAATATAGAAAAATTCCTTAACCAAAATAAGAGTAAAAAAAATTTCATGTCTCACCAAGTCATTTAAATTCCCAATTATATTGACAATTAGAGTGGAGAATAAAATTCATTAAGTTATATTTCTTATAATTCCTTTGACACCACAATTTAATAATTTAATAATTCTTAAATGTATCTAGATTTCATGTGTTGAAGAACATAAATACATGGTCACTTAGAAAAGGTTTACTATATCTCATTAAATCTGTGTTACTTAATTACTTTCCATATATTACCAATCTTAGGAGTTAATTTTAATAATATTATCCTTTGAAGTTTAAATTTTGAAAAAACGTTATATGATGATGATATTTATATACAATATAAGATCCTATCAGACGAGTTTCATTTTTGAAAAACATTTAATAAAGACTTTTATTAAATGTGTTTTCTCTAAAATGTTGAACCATTTTTGAATTTATCATATCCATTAATGTTCCAAGATTCATATTTCTCTAAATAAACAACATTATATTGATATTAACCCATCTTATTAGTTTTTTATGTATTTAGTCATCACCATCAGATAATATATGGCTCTTTAGAGTTGAGTAGAATACACTTTCACCAATCCATCATATTGATAAGACTAAATCTATTCCACCAGTCTCTAGGCTCGAATGGTTTCAAAACTAAGTTTAACCAAAATAAAAAAAATAAGATTATGTTACCTAATTCTTGGGGTTATCAATTTTCACAATACCATAAAAAGGATAATCCATGAGTACCCCATTAAGAATAAACCTTCCTATTTGGATGATCGTTGTCTTGGAATGTGGTTGATTTGGTTGGAATATATAATTTTTTTTAAAATGGGATTTAATCTCATCATATTATATTAGGTATTATCTTTTAAATGTCAACTTAATTATAACCATTTATCTTTGTGAATCATGTTCCCCCTTTTAAATCAATCTGTTCAAACAATATTGTTATGTAAATCTTCACACAACTCATATATTGTGTTACAGATCCATATTTTAAGCCAAATATATCCTGAAATATTGAAATTCATCCGATGAATAAAAAATATGAAAACTATTGTATACAAAGACATATAGTAAAATGAAATTAATAATCTCCACATGAGTAAGTGAGGATGTACAAATAGTTAACCCCCACTTTTATAGAATAATGTATAATCCTCTTGGCCTATGAGAAGTGATATCAAAAGGCCCTCAACCCTAGGATACTTTTCTCAAGAGAGACCTCAATTTAATAATAACTTTAACACATAATATATATACACCATAACTACCTACTTAATTTAAGCTCATAACTCAATAAAATCCAATGTCATGGTAGAAAAAAACTATATACATTATCATACCAATTATGTTACTAATTATACATAGGAATAAAAACATTTAAAGGATATTTAATAATTAATTCCAATGATTACTAAACATTTCATAATATGAAAAAAAATATCTATGAATAAAAGGGAATAACTTATAAATAATTGAATAATTATCATATTTAAATATGAGATAAAAATTTGTGAAAAATACAAAAAATATGGAAAAAAATAAACACTTTATAATTAATCAGTTTATTATAGACATTTTATAATCCTCTATAAATGTAAAAATTATATATTTATTCCAAATAAAAACTATTTTGCCTGAATGTACTGAAGTACTTCATTTTTTATTAATTTTTGAAAACCCCCTTTTAAGGGTTGAAGTGGAACCCGGGACATTACTGGACCTGAAGGTCTTAAGGAATTCATTCATTACAGACTATGAGTACCTAAAATTCCTCCTCCTCAGCATCTTCATCATGACTAGTTCTCTACTTTTTCTATGTTGTATAACTAGTTGTCCTGTGCAGAGGTGCACATTCTTGGTACCGATGTAAAATTTCATACCATATTACTCTTCCAAATCTGCAAGCTCCGGTCTGGTGAATGCACCTGACTCTAAATCGTCTTATGGGGCTTGTTCCTTGAAGAATCTGTCCGGTAGTATGTGCACATCCAGTGGCTCCAAAGCCTTATGATGGCTCAAATGCCTTACCCGAAATTATGCCTCCAACTGAAATCAAACCTGGTTCTCGTAGATTCACTTGGAGAGCCCTCACCAACTGGACTGAGGGTCATATACTAATACAAACTCTTTTATATTATTAATTAGATGAAATTTACTTTAAATATATGATGTTAATGAATTATAAATAACATTAAAATTAAATTATGATTATATAAAATATTTAGATAATCTAAATACCACATACTTAACATCATTAAATCCCTGATCAAATCAATAATAAAAATTCATTTTGATATAATTTAAATAATATTCAAATGAGGCCCCTTATTCTGAATAATTCAAATTAATCATTATGAACAATTCATAATTTTTAACACAATCAAATTATATATAGGTAATTTTTAAAATTGATGAAAACCTTATATATCATATTTATAACTTCATTGGAAACACTTTATTTATAAACTTTATGTTGTTCTATATAGGTTTCACCAATTTAATATACATCATATACATATTAAATCGATCACTTTTTCATCAAATATAATCATTATTATCTAACTTTTTATTCATTTTTAAATTCTTAATAATCTAAAATCATTAAATTATATATTATATTCCACCAATCACAATATTCAAATTATAGGAATAGTTTATATATATAAATATACAAAAATGAACAAATAAATAAATAAACATTTTATTTTTTATGGAGTTTGAGATATTAATATGAATAGTTCATATTTAATCTTGGCATGAAAATGACATATTTATAAGTCCCAACACCTATCATTTTTAAAAATATTATAAAATATAAGGAAGTAAAAAATAATATAATGTTTCAATTTTTTTGGATTGAATCACATTTTACAATTGATATAGATAATAATCTATCAAAAGCTATGATAGATATTAGTGCTTTGGACAAGCGCTTCCATAGGAAACCTATTATATTTTAAAATAATCACTAAAACATATGTATCATATTCGTTGAAAAGGAAATTATATTTATATATAGAACAATCCATATATAAGATTTAGTCTCCCTAAGGCAGTCCCTTCTATATAGGGTAATCCATGTATAAGAGTACCATAAAAACTATTATTTATGGGATGATCATATTCGATGATATATT
The DNA here is from genome assembly GCA_963277665.1 of Viscum album. Taxonomy (NCBI): domain Eukaryota; kingdom Viridiplantae; phylum Streptophyta; class Magnoliopsida; order Santalales; family Viscaceae; genus Viscum; species Viscum album. Next base: position 1,482,109,768 of record OY728136.1, read on the forward strand.
CCATATTGAAATAATGAATCAATGATTTATTTTGAACCCAAGATACATCAATATCATTAAATACATCTTATTGTTTTCATTTTCTATTAATACTTCCACAAATTCAATATTTTTATTTCAAAAAGATCAGTTTTAAAGATTATCTGGGAACCCTCATAGAAGATATCATGTTTTTAAACATACCACATCAAAAAAAACCCCAAACATCAAAATCTCAAAACATAAAAACCCATATAATATCTCAAAGCCATTAAAGTCAAGTTTAAGTCTATTAGAAACATTAACCCTGAATAATATCCTATGAAAAGTCAAAACCTTTGGTTCCAGATAGTCCTTTATAAGACCTTAAAAATACACCAGTTTATCCCACGTTTGGATGAAATGATCCAAATTTAATTTTATTATATTTAATCCTGTGATAAAAATATGTTCTTTCTTGTTGAACCACCCACACTTCTCATCACTTATTTCCACTAGAGTTAATCTTTAAACTATCCTACTAGAATCTATTAAGGGGGCCTGAATCAACATGACCTCCTCAACAACGACTTCCCAAAATTGTAAGACTAGCTCATACATATTTATAATGCTTTATAGATCACCTTACCATGCCTTATGTTTTCTCTTCCGAGCAAAGATTTTTTTCAATGGATTAGGAAAATGGGAGTAATCCATCCACCCTTTTTGTTTTCCCTTGGTCAAAATACAGCTCTAAGAATCTTGATTATCTTTATTCCCTTTCTTTTTTCTTGGGTAGTGAATTCTTCAGTTGTGTCTTCCCTCTAAACTATCCCCTAAGAATAATCTTACACTAGTTTCATATATATCTTCCCCATTTCTTTATGTTCCTCATATATCTCTTCCCCAATAGCATGTGTTGATTCATTTCTCTCTAGTATTTTCCCTTCAAGATCCATCCCTTCATAAAGATCACTTAGTTGAATTATGTATGCGGTCCTCACAATTTATTTATTTTTCGTATTAAATTATATCCCTTTCTCCGATAATGACCCATTTATATCCATCTCTTATTTATTACTGCTATTTGGACCACCCTTTCCTACCTCTTATACTATACCCTCAATGGGATCACTCGACTATCTTACCACCTCATCCTAAGAAAGAGTGTACATATTTCTATTTGTTAAGATCAAGGAACCACCTTTACCTACCCCATATACTCCCACTAGTCGAGCATGATCGTACATCAGATAAGTGTCACCCAAGTAACACATCAATTAGTTATAGATAGCCACAAAATTAGGTTCTAGGTTCACTGCTTGTGCCTCTTTCGATAAGCCTTCAATATTCCCCTTCACGAATATTCCCTTATAATCCACCTCAAGGCCATCACGGTTTTTAGAATCATTCTCTTTTGACTCCTGCAGTTGATTTTTCCCCATGAACACAATGAATGATTGATGCCAAATTTTTTTGTCAACCATAGGACACATAGTATTCTATCCCTTATTCAAAGAACACTTCATGTCTCCACCAAAATTATTCTCCAATAGTTACCCTCTCCCACTCTATCATGGGATTAGACACATCAAACCTAAAAAAATGTAGGGACAAACAGGATTACTCACAACATCCGTCCTAAAATCAGAGAAAAAGTAACAACTAACCATATTTACTGGTATATTAAAATATAAGGATTTTGAAAGGGAAGTAGTAGTTCAGGGAAATTTACCCATATCACTGATACAAGATCATGTCACTTCAAATGAAAGTCAAATACCACTAGAGTAGATAAAATAATGACCCACTAAGTTTTCAAGGATGTTTGGACCATGTGATAATAAAATCATCCAGTGACACAAACCTGATCATAATACACATTTTTTCAAGAATCCCTAGAGTCACACCATACATTAAACTTCATGATCAATAAAATAAAGTGATCAATGGAATCAACCGAAGGGTGATGATGTTGGAAAAATCAACCAATGTCACGTCGAAGAGATACAAAAAGTTTTTGAACTCCGACGATGTGATTGTAAGCTATTGTGAACCTTGAAATAGACCTAGAACATTCAAGATAATTACGATATTTGGAAATGTGGAAAGGAAAACTACATTCATGAATGGGAGTAGGGGGCTTGGTTGAACCTTTGATAAAGGAAGGAGGTGAGAATCCTCCCAATAAAGATGGGGGGGGGGGCTCGACCATCAATTCTTTTGGGAATTTCTAAGAGCATGACCGAGATAAATTCTTAGTGGGTACTCAGGATCCAATGAATAAAAAAAAGGATTTTTACTATGTAACTGGATATTTTATCCCATATCATAATTCATGACTCTTTTAGATAGAATAAAATTCTCAATAATATTTTAAAGTAGGGAATTTTTTATGAATTGTGATATCAAAAACATCATTTTCAACATGATTTCATGAATCCAAAACAATGTTAAGGTTTTGATTGCACTTATTTGTTTAAATGGATATAAAATATTCATTAAATATAATAAATTAAAAATATAAAACCAAATATGAGGTTGAACATGAAAGAAACTTGAATCTTTTGTGCTACAAATGATGAAACCTCTATAAAATTCTCAAAATATGGCCACCACATTTGTCTTCATCTTGTGTTTTTTATGAAAAACCCATGAGATAAATCTAGATGATATCCATTCTCTAGTTGTATCCATGAGATGTTTTTAATCACTTTTCCTATGAGTGGGATTATTCCACCCTCTATGTGTTACTAATTCCTTGTGGTATAAATAAGATAATAGAAGAGTGTTATAATAAGGGAAACTTTAGAAAAGGAATGAGAAATATTTTAAAAATTATTATCCAATATTAATTGTCCCTTTTTGAATCCCTTAGTGATACTCCAAATGTGGTCATGCATTTACTCGGGTATTATGATGCTTGAGTAAATGTAACTCAACCATTTTGGGTATTACCTTAATATATTGAACTCTCAACTATCTCATCAAATGAAATGTCTTCATTTAATGATATCTAATCATGGAAGACTCCCAAATTAAAACTATAATCTTTCTTACAATATGATCATATGATGTTATTGTATATCATACCTCATGATTATACTAATAATATTCCATATGATACCACCCAATCATAAAAAATGTCTAGATAATGTGGTGGAATGAAATATAAAATTTATGCTTTATAATATAACCAATCCCCACCAATTATATATCTAACATACAACATTTGTATATGGTATTTTTGGAATGTATAAATTGAACAGAAACTTTGATATTTTTATTTTAATAACCCTCTTATGGTGGTTTTCTTATAATTTACAGACTTCACATTTATAGTAATATGCAATGATTTAGGTACTTGATACAGTTGTTTTTGGTAAACCTTTTGGTGGAATCAGACAACAAAAATTAAAAAGAAAAGGGTTAACTAACCTTATCCCAAGGATATATAGAATTAATATCTAACAATACCACCATATCATTCAACCCCACAAGTACTATCACCCTAATAAAATATAAACAATCATAATAAACTTCAACTAAATAACACATGGATATAGTTCAATAAGGATACCCTAAAACCAACCCACCATTACTTAATAACTTTTTCATGTGTTTTAGATTCCTCACATATATCATTGGATCCCTTAAACCTCAAGATTGTTTCTCTATTATATTTTTACATTAGGACTAAGTAATATTGTAACCTTTCCACCCTAGAAATTATCATCAATTTCTATTAATAATGTTTAATAATTTCAAATTTTTTGTTTCTATTTAATAAAAATTATCATTTCTTATTTATTCAATTAAATAAAAATATATCAGTTTTATTTTTCATTGTTATTTTTAGAAAATATTTATATATTATGTTAAATGTAGAATTTTAATAATTAGTATGTGTGTTGTGAATTTACTATAATGAAATAATGGTTTTAGTCATGCATATTGGTTTATAATACATGTTTTTGTTGAATATATGTGAAAATGGGAATCCATGCATCTTGGGTTGGATAATTAGTCCTCTAGAACATGGATTAAGGCAATTTATGTCGATGGAGACCCATTGAAAAGACTGATTTATGGGATTTATATATGTGTACAGGGTTTCAATATTTTAATTTATGCTTTGGGATTATCCAATTAGTATTATTTATTCAAGATTATAGCCTTATGATCACTTACTTGTGATCAATGAATTTAGTCAATAATTTTTAATTGTTGTGATAATAGGAATCGAGGTTTTTTTACCTTAAAACCCATTCAAACTCATCATTTTTAAGAATTTTCAAAAAAAATACTCAACTCATATGATTCCTCCGATGAAAATAACTATTGGTCGAAGGATGTTCATAGACTTTTGTTGCTGATCAAGATCTCATATTATGTGAGATGGATATTTGGGGTTTAGTATTGTCTGAAGATTGAGTATGTGGTATAATAATTGTTCATTGTAGGTCTATTTTATTCACTTAATAGAGTAAATTTTTCAGTTTTATACATATATTTAAATTATATTCAAATCCAAAATAAATTGTTTTAGTTTTTTTGATGTTTTATTTTTTCTTCACCTGGAACTAGAGATTTAGAATAAGATGGTTATAAGAAACAACATTTGATCCAATTGGATTTGAATTTTATACTAAATATTTAGCTACCTACTTCAAGTGGGGAAGAGGTAATTCATGGAGTAAAAAACATCATTGAAGGATATTTTATTTATTGAAATGTATAAAAAGGGGTGATTTGTTGAAGATATTTTTCACATAGAGGACTTACAAGAAAGCTATTTAATATGGAGTTACTTCACAAATGTTGGATCTTTAAGACATTTTTTTTATATATATTTAATAGAAAATATAGAATTTCCCAAGGAACCAATGTGTATCATCATACATAGAGTTGAGATTGAGCTATGGTGTAGTAAAATGGAGAACCGTCTTCAATTAGAGGAGCTGATCGGAAGTCACTAAAATTCACTGGATGTGTATTTGAATAATATTCCAATACCTCAAGTTATCTTATGAAGTGAAGTTGAGTGAGATAGAGATCATAAAACATGTATAGGGAATTTATAATGTATTATTATTCATACATTATATATAATTTCATTCTATCCATTTTATGGAAATATGATTTTATGATAGTTTTATAAATTAAAATTAGGATGATAGTGAACCAAAATAGTTTTTCAATAGAAAACTAAACCATTATCATTCGAATCTTGTGAGATTATTTGGTGATATCTTCTGAGTCTCATCCAATTTATATAATTACTATACTTTTCTTTTTTAGATGGTTACTTTTGAATGTAATGAAAACTGATGTTTTGTTTGATTATAATGGTTTATTTTTTCATGGTTACAAAATTTATTATTCTCTCAAAATTCCAGTTCATATATGGTATAATTCATTAGATCATTGAATAGATTAGTATTTGGTTTTATTTTAGGATACTGGAATCATTCTTGAATTTTATATTTAAATTTAATTCTCTCAATCAATATTTTTGAGTGAAATGATTCTTGATCACATATTTGTGTTGAGTGGTTACAAAACACATGGATCACCCTTAAATTAGAATATTTTTCTCACACAGTGGTTTTAGTTTATGTTATCAACTTCCAAATAATGTGAGTGAGTTATCTATGATTATATGCTATACATTAAGTTAAATATAGTAATAATATTCCATTTAGATAATGGATGATATAATTACTGTAGAATTTAGATACTTCTAATAAGTGTTTCATCATTTTTCTTTTATATTCCTTGATTGCTTTCCAATATTATTTATTTTAAAAATCATACGCATACTCAAAAAACATTCATTATTTAATATTTCATAAAATAAAATAAAATAAAATAAAAAATTTCAATTGATATTTAGTTGCAATATTTTCATGAGAAAAACATAACAGATTCTATCCTTATATTGTTTGGGACAATAATAATTTGATAATACTTAACATCAAAAGTTGTTTATCACCATCACCAATAACCAAACATAAAAATACTGAAATTTTTAGAATTAGTTATTAAAGTAACCCATTGGGGTTGTATGTGATTCAATAATGAGACTTAATTGTTACCACTGAATCCGTCCTTCAATATGGCACAATATTCTGACAACCACTAAGGGTATATCATTATACACATACCGATGAGATTACCCATTTTAAAATAAAACTCTAAAGCTCCATAAATGCTGTAAACCATTACCAAACAACAAATATAAATAATATATATCATATTTATTTCAATTTATATAAATATATTCCATTAATATCTAAATAACTATAAATTCTATCATATGAAGAATTCCTCTAGTGGGGAATAATAAAATTTTCCTTCAAAAAATGCTCTTGTTCCCAATGATATGGTCACCCAACACCTCCCTTAACACTTTATAGATAATTTTAAATATAGTATTCATAAATTTCGGGCGAATATATAAATATAATCAGTGGATTTATTCCTATAGCTGTCATGTGTCCATATGAATAAATTATAGTAATGCATTAGTTAATGAAGTTAATAAAACAAAACAATTTATCTATCCTCACAAAAGTAATTCTACTAACATCATCCATAACATGAATCATAATCATCATATTTTTTGTATAAGAATACTTCCCCCATTGCAAAACACAACATGAAATCCACTAAATAATTTTACACAACTGATAAATATTTGGTAACTAAGAATTTATCCCCCCATTAGGGTCTTATTTTAATAACTCCTCATAGTTATAAACTAATAATGACCTCACTAAAATATCTCCTTGTAGTTTTACAAATTCATTGTCCTTGTTAAATATTTTTTTTGGTTGGGAAAATATCCACTTATAAGAACACCCACCATTTTTTGGATGTCCACTTATTGGTACTTTAATAACCTTGAACCAATTACCCAAATTCTATATGACAAAATTTCAAAGACCACTCAAAAACCCCTCTCGATAAACATTGGTGAGAGTAAAAAAATGGTACAAGAATAATAATCTAGGTGATGGTTATATCTCTTAAAAATAAAGTATAATATTTAGCTTTCATGCTACAAATTTGGTATGACCCTTGGTAAAATGAATGTATAACAAAAAAATATACCCACAAGTAGAGAATTTATTAATGTAGGTCCTAGAAAAAGTAATGGCATAAGAAGCATATTCACATACATTGAAAAAACAACTTTATAAACCCAATATAAAAATTTAAAAAGTATTTGAAATTAGTAAATATATATATATATATATATCAAATGTTCCTTCCAAACATGAAATAAGAAGAAAAAATTATGAGGACAAGTGTGAGAAATGCCATGAATAATGTACCGGAAAACTATAACATAATCATTAAGAATATCCATAAGAACCCTCAGTGTGATATTTAGTATTTGATAAAGTTTTAACAATGAATGTATCTAATTTAAATGGATCCCTATCAAATATCAACCATGTAGTTAAATATGTAGACACATTAGATTAATGATATGATGTACAAGGGCTTCATCAAGCCCATTGTTTTATCCTTTGGGTGCTCCATTAGTGTTCTTCCATAAGGGGATGGTAGTTTGAGTTTTGTGTAGAGTATCAGAGGACAAATTTTTATATATTAAATAACTATATCCCCTTTAAAAGGATTGATGATATGGTTTAACAGATGTTATGGATGTTGGTTTCAGAAGAGAGAATTATAGTTTGGATATAATTAGATGATGGTGAAATATAATGATATCCCAATGACTATATTCAGGGGTAGTAATATGATCATTGAGATTGTGGTCATGCCATTTGGTGTTATGACCAAACTATCTTTGTTCGAGGGGATTGTAAACTCTATATTCAGTGAGTTTTTTTGACTATTTCACTATTGTGTTTGTCAATAACCCCATATATACTCCATTTCAATGGATGAACATTATGATCACTGCAATGATATCTTACATATTATTCTTCAAGATTAAATATATAAAAAGGTGTCTAAGGGAATGTTTTGGATAAAACATGTATATTTAATTAGTAAACTAGTCACTATGATGGCTATGTTAGTGAAACTATAAAATATTATGACAATTGTTTCTTAGGTATCACCCAAGAATGTGGCATAGGTTTATAACTTTCGTATTCTAAAATGATATTAAAATATGTTTGTATATTATTTCTCTTACATTATTTATCTAATAATACGTCTTATGAGGAAGGACAAAAAATTCTTCTGGAAAGACCAGTGACATAAAAAAATTGACTATCTAAATGATAGATTGATCAGTTCTCCAGTGTTTTGGTTTCTTGAATACGAGGTGGTTCTTATGGTTTTATTTGATTCTTACCGTATGTGATTGAGATTCATCTTGATTAAGTAGAGGATGAGAATATATTATGGGTTAAGGTAGTTAATTCCCACTGAGAAAAAATATGTGACCCATGATCTAGATTTTAAGGTAGCTGTATTTTCCATGAATCTATGGTGACATTACCACATTATTGAGTGATTTATGGTTTTTACAGACCAAAAATTACCGAAATGTTTTCTCTCTCAACAAGATCTAAATTTTTATCAAATGAAGTGGACAGAGAATCTATAGGATTATGATTTTGATATTTCATATTATTTTGGAAAAGGAAATGTTTTTGTGGATGTTATGTGTTGGAATACATGATGTGATGTTGTTCTGAAATCTGAGGATACTTGGAAAAGGATGAAAGAAATTACTTTGATGTAAAACGATGTGGATGATGTTAGTGGTAAAGGTTTTATCTATCATATTAAAGTGTAGTCACCCCTGATGCAGTAGGTTGAGACGTTTTAGAGGGGATACCTGGAAGTTTAGGTGATGCGAGACCATTTTGTCAATGATAATGATCAAAAGGGGTTTACTATGGATTGTGAGAATCATATTTTGTTTCAGTGAAGGTTGTTTGTTACATCAATGATGCATGGGGGAGTCTTCCATGAGTTTCATTACATGACTCTAGCACTACACCCTAGTTTTTCTAAGATGTAATGTTACTTGAAGATGAATTTTTGGTGGCTTGGAATGAATTAGTAAGTGTTAGAATTTATAGTACGATGTATTTTCTAATAGTAGTTGAAGGATGAACATCATGTCCCTAGTGGGTTTCAATAACCTTTGGATTCCCCTTAGTGGAAGTGGGAGGACATCCTAATGAATTTATCCATTATATTACCCTATAATTATAGTGGATGTGTTGTTATGTAGATTATTTTTGACCAACTGGTGAATTTGTCTGACTTTATAGTGAGACAATAATTGTGTTCTGTGGATGATTTATTGAGGAAGAACATATATGAGAATGTGAAGTTTCAAAGGGTACTAAGGAATATCATTTTATATTAGGATCCTCATTTTAACTCATGTGATTAAATTGTATTTCTATATGATTTTGGATCCCAGTTACACCTTGGAACTTCTTTTCCACCTAAAAAATTGGGAACAAAGAGTGGAACATCAGGATACTTGAGGATATGTTGTAGGATTTTGTCTTGTACTTTGGTAGATTGTGGGTGAACCACATATTTTTTTTTGTGTTTTCCTACAATAATATCCATCACATATCTATAGAAATTTATCCATTTGGGGAATCATATGAGTGGATCTGTTGTTCTCAATTATGTTTGAATGAGGTCGGGGAGTCCTCATGTAACGACCCAATGTTTTTCAATGGAAATTACCTTAAAAATATGTCACCAAATCAAATAGGAACACAACATAATGAACTAATACGTGCTAAGTGACTTTTAAACGTAATTTTGTCAATTCTGTGTTTAGAATTTCGAAAATTTGAGATACACGATTGCAATTAGAAAGTTATTTGGAGTCTGATAAAGAAAGAATTTAATTTTTGGTGAATAATAACATTACCTGATGAATATTAACATACCATTATGAATAGTTATATAAACTAATTAATAGTAACCTTACCTATAATAATATATAAATAATATTCAAGTGGAAGGTATGATATACCTATATTTTAGAATTAGTATATGAATGTTTTAAAATAGGTTTTTGATAATAAATTATGATTATAATTAAATATTAAATTAATCATATTTAGATTTTTTTGGAAAATGGATTTCATTTTTGGATTCTACATGTCAAAAAATGGTTAGGGTGATTTTGGGGGGTTTTTCTAAAATACTTGAATTTTTGATGAATAGAAAAAATAAGACAATTTAGGATAAATGCTAAATAGTGGATTTATTTAGTCATTGATGATGATCTGTTGATGTAAGCCCAATTGGTTTCAATTCAATTGAATTTATTTCTATTCTTGGTCATGGAATCTCCACTAATCCTGGTCTTGAGGAAAATTAATAAACTAATGGTTAAAAAATTATGAAAACCCTTCTCTCCTCCACTAAATCCTCCCTCACTCCCTCTTCTCTTAAATAATATCAAGCCTTGTGCCTTGACAATATTATGCCAAAATCTCTCCCCAAGCTCCTCAACCACATCCAAAATCCAAATTTTCTCCTCAAAATACCAAAACCTCACCCCTTAAGAGGTTATCAAAGTAGGTAGACTCAAGAGGTCATTAATAACAAGTTGAGAACACCACTGGATTTATGGTATGGGATCCTCTCTATTTCTCTCTTAATCAAGATTGAACTCTATGATATTCCATTTATGGGTAATAACAAATGATTGGTTATGTTTTTGAACCTCCCCCAAACATCCCTCATTATGTATAAGTGATGAGAAACCTCTTTTTCCTCTCATCAATCCCTCGTGGGTACACCAGACACCATGCCGATAAAACATAACTAATTATACCTGAACCTTCTTTGTTCTATCATGTTGAATTATCTTTATTTACATCAAAATTAATTTATATTATATAATAATTTCCATATTATAAATGATGTTTAGTTTTAAAACATTCCATTATAAAGTCCCTTCCATCACTCTATTTTTGGGATATACATGTTTTTAAAATATTCCCTCCTTAGAACATTTCAATAAGAAAACCTGTTTTAAGAGAACTTCATGAATTTTTAACAAATTTAATGCGAACTCTATCCTTTTTTAAGACACCATCATCTTTATAAAATCAGTATTTTTTATTATGAAAACTTTCTTGGTCCAATTTTTGTTTTATATAAAATATTCTCTTCTTTTATATTTTATAATCTCTTTAGTATTTTCCTTAAAACCGCACAAAAATGTTTTAATGCTAATGTTTCTCAAATACATTTCTTATATGTTTTCACTGCTATTTGACACCACATACCATGTGATATTCCTATTTTAACTTCTGAATGACCATTTATGTTCTAATCCCTTTCTTTCATCGACACTTTCATGATATTCCCATTGGTTACGATTTATGTCACGATTGTGGTACCCAATTCTTTCCATGGGCACCCTTATGATTATGTATGGTTGAGTATGTTTGATTATTTATATGGATAGAATAATCATGAAAATTTTGAGATGGGTTTACCCAGATATCACTTTAATGCATTGGGTATAGTTAAGTCCCATGAGATTCGTTGTGAAATGGGATTTTCGGTTTTCCTTGAACCATACTGAAATGGGAAACGATATTGGCAATTAGCCTTGACCCGTACTAAAATGGGTAATGGGATTAGCTGTTAGCCTTTAACCATACTAGAGAAATTTTTTATGATCTTGCCACACCTATATGATTTCATGTTTATATGATTCCTTTCTTATATGATAGGATTTTATATGTTCCATGCTTTGGATATCATTATGTCATGCCTCTTAACTCATGTGATCTAGAGGTTTCCTTATGTTATTTCCCTTACTCAAATTTTAGCTCATCCCTTTGTTCATGTGTTCCCTAGGGTACCCTATTCTGATGTAAGGGATCAAAGGAAGTGAGGAGATTATTATGGAGATTAAATAAGAAGATTTTTTATACCCATGTTTTATGTTCTTTGTACCTAGTCTACTAAGACATTAGACTTAACAATCCTTGGGTAGTACTCTAATGTGTAATTATGATTAAAATCATGTAATGTTATGTCTGAAAGGATAGGTTTTCTATAGTTAGAATCAGAGGATGGTTTAGTTAGTTTTTGAGATTAGGAATAAAGAACCATAGTGAGAACCTTAAGGGTGAGACAAAGAATAAAACAGATTCCTAAATTTTGCTGAGTGTTGAGTAAGTGGTTTATCAAGAAAATACATCCCAGTCTAGATATGATTAGGTAGAGGTGGATATGGCACAGATGTATCTAGTGGTAAAACTCAAAAACAGTACTTATATCTAGACTCAAACGGTAACTAGTGTTCGACAATGGGCCTTGATTCACTCTTGGTTATGACTCTCCCAGGGGATATGCTTTGGTAGATTCATGAGCTTAGTAAAAACCATTATTAAGAGACCAAAAAACCCCTTAAGAATATAAATTAATAAATAGATCTTGGATAACTTATATTTAAACTTATGGAATCACAAGTTATGATATAATTCTTCTTTATAAGTTTACCTTTTATGTTCAAAGTTTCCCTTTTATGATTAAAAGCTAAGAATTCAAGACCTCTAATTATAAATTCTTTTTTTAGTTAATGGTGGGAAATAGAAGAAGACGTTCCAACAACCAATGTCATAGAAAATGTGTAGATTACCCTAATGATATGCCTGATATGATGGGAGTGGTTGATCCAGAATTTTGGACAATACTTTCTCTGCTGGCTTGAGTTATGAATAATAATGTGAATCATGCAGAACTCTCTCCTCCTTCAAAAAAAGTGAAAGATGTCGTAGAATCCTTTATTCAGAAAAGGCCTCCCATGTTTAGTGGGTCTTCTGATCCCCTACTCACGGAATAGTCGATTAACTCCATTGAAAAGATATACTTATTCCTCTAGTGGTTGGATGAAGAGAAGGTTGTATTGGAAGTCTATCATTTTGATGGGGAAGATGATTAGTAGTGAACACTAATAAAGAATACTAAGTCCTAAGAGGAAATTTATTCCATGGATTAGGAGTAATTCCAGAGGATGTTTTTCAACAAATATTTTCCTCGAACCCTCCATCTCAAGATAGAAAGAGAGTTCGTCAGACTCATGTAGAAAGAAGATGAGTCCATTAGGGTGTATGAAGAATACCTTACAGGGATATTAAGGAATTCCTATGGCTTTGTGATGAACACAGAAAGAAAGGTGGATCACTTATTTAACAAACTAATGATGAGTCTATGAAAAGCGTTGGATATTCAATAATTTGACAGTTATAAGGATATCTTCCATTGTTCCCTCAAGGTTCAAATGGATATTGGAGAATCTCAGTGGTCTCAATAGGCCTAGTGACAATAATTGGAAAATGGAGAACAATATGGGTGGTTCATCAAAAAAATCCCATGATGGAAAGAAGCATGAATTTTCCCCATGTAAAAGTTGTGGGAAGAAGCACCATCGGAACTATCTGATGGGAACCAAGAATTAATTCAAATGTGGAATGTTTGGTCATCTGGACAAGAACGACCGAAGGGATATGAAAAATATCTCTAATGTTGAAGAAGAAAATAAGGTTCAGATCAACACTCAGCCTGTAGTGTAGTGTTATAACTGCAAGGAGCATGGGAATCATAGAAGCAATTTTTTTACGCCAAGGGTTGTTAGATGAAATCAGAAATGACCTCCACGGAAACAAGGAAGGTCTTATTCTTTCACTACTACTAAGGAGGATCCAGACAATTATTTGGTTACTGGTACGCTAGTTATTCATTCAGAAATATTGAATGTACTATTTGATTCTGGTTCTATGCATTATATAATATCTTGAAAGTTTAGTAGAACTATTCAACCACCCCCTCAAAATTTGGAAGAAAAATTAATTGGGAGAACAAAAAATGGGGAAATTATTGGGAACATGGTTTATAACTCCTCCATGTTTAATGTTTTTGGACTGAACCTCCCAGAAAATCTCTTCATAATGCTTTTAGTGGAGTTTGATGCAATCTTGGGCATGGATTAGCTATCTTTCTACAGGGCCAACATCAATTGTAAGGAAAGGTAGATAAATCTTCACATCCCAAAGCACCCCCCAATTCTTTACAAGTGTAAGGAGGAATATGAGTCTCCTATAGAATAGTCATATCAAGTGTGGATATTAATGCCTTGTGAGCAAGAACATCTACCTCAAATGATTGGGACAAAAGAGAGAATATTGCTTGAAGAAATTCCCATCATTAAAGATTACACTGATGTATTCCCTGAAGAGTTTCTTGGTCTTCCTCTTGACCGATAGGTTGTGCACTCAATTGAACTTATCCCTGGATCTGGGCCTATCTTAAAAACACCTTAAAAAATGGCCACAGTAGAGCTGTAAGAGTTAAAGAAGTAGTTACAAGAGAATATGGAGAAGGGTTTTATATGCCCGAGTTCTTCACCGTGGGGTGCACCAGTCCCCTTAGTCAAGAAGAAGGAAAAATAAATGAGCCTATTCATTGGTTATCGTGAGCTCAAAAAAATCATGATAAAGAACAAGTATCCCCTTCCATGGATAGATGACTTATTTGATCAGCTTCGTGGGTCTAGTTATTTCTCTAAGGTGGACCTTCAGTCAGGATATCACAAATTAAAAGTGTGGATGGAAGATATTACCAAGAATTCCTTTCAAATGAGTTATGAAAACTATGAGTTCATAGTGATGCCCTTGGAACACACTAATGCTCTAGCAACATTCATGGACTAAATGAATAAAGTCTTTAGAGATTACTTCGACAAATTTGTGGTAGTCTTTATTGATGATATTTTTATATACTCCAAGAACAAGGAGGAACTTGGGGAGAATTTCAATACTGTGTTAATGAATTTTTGAAGGGAGAAGTTGTATGAAATGTATAGTAAATGTGAGTTCTGGATGGGGGGAGTATAATTCTTGGTGAATGTTATCACCAGCAAAGGGATATATGTGGGCCCTTCCAAGATGAAGGGAATTGAAATGTGGCCTAGACCAACTTATGTAACGAAGATCTGTACCTTTTCGGGTCTAGCTGGGTATTATCGGCGATTTGTGAAGAACCTTTCAAGAATGTCAAACCCAATGATGAATTTGAAACAATGAGAATTAAATTTTTTTTGACATAGGAATGTGAAGACTGTTTCAAGGAGTTGAAAAAGAGGCTTATCACTGCGCTAGTACTCACACTCCCTACCAGTGGAGAAATATTTATGGTGTATAGTAATGCTTCTAATAATAGATTAGGCTTTGTTCTAATGTAAAATGATAAAGTGATATCCTATGCCTTAAGGAAGCAGAAAATACATGAGAAAACAATCCTATGAATGATCTGGAGTTGGCGGCAGTGATCTTTGCATTGAAAATATGGTGGAATTATCTCTACGGGGAAAATTGTGAGAGATATACCAACGAAAAGAGTCACAGATATATATTCACACAAAAAGAGATTAATACGCACCGAAGAATATTCATAGAGCTCATCAAGAATTATGAATGCTCAATCCACTACCATCCTTGCAAGGCAAATAAGGTGGAACATGCTCTAAGTAGAAAGAATCCTGCATCTTTATCAATGATGTGAATTGAAAAGGATCTGATCTTTTTAGACTGGAAAAGTATGGACATGGGAATCATTAATGGAGGAACATCATCAATCCATTCTAAAATGACTGGTCAACCATCCCTCTAGGAGGAAATAAAGGATCCCAAAAGAGAAGATATGGAAATTCATAAAAGGTTGGAAGCTATCATAAATGGGAATGTCTCTAATTTAAAAATTGATGAGGAATGAGTTGTATGATTTGGGACATGATTCTGTGTACCATACGATCCAAAGATAAATAAGGAGCTATTGAATAATGCACATAGCTCTACCTTTTCTATCCACTCAGAGAGCACAAAGTTGTATCGAGATCTCCGAGAAAACTTTTGGTTGGACAATATGAAAAGGGATATTGCTGCAAATACATCAAATTTCCTGGTATGTCAGAATGTGAAGGTTGAGAGGAAAAATCTAATGGGATGATACAACCACAACCCATACGAGAATGAATGCGGGAGAACATTACCGTGGACTTTCTCACTGTACTTACAAGGACATCCCCAGGAAACAACGATATATGGGTTATTGTGTATCATCTTACAAAGAAATCAAACTTTATTGTTATTAGAGAGGTTTATCATTAGATCAACTTGCACAGATTTACATAAAAAATTTATAAGGACACATGGAGTACCACTATCTATTGTATCTAATCGTGAAATAAGATTCAACTCGTAGTTCTGGAAAAGTCTCCAACATGCTCCAAGCACTGAACTAAACTTCCAAATGACCTATAATCATCAAAATGATTGCCAAATTGAGTAAACTATTCAGACACTTGAAGTTATGTTGATAGAATGTTATATGGAATTCAATGGAGGATGGGAGAAACATCTTTCACCGGTTGAATTATCCTATAACAATAGTTTCCACTCGAGCATCCGAATGACACCATATGAAGCCCTTTATGGTAAAAGGTTTAGAACACCAGCGTGTTGGGATGAAGTCAGTGAATGTAATATACTGGGTCCATAAATGGTTAAAGAAATGGTGGGGAATTTGAAAACTATTCAGAAACATATCAAGGCACCCCAAAGTCGACATAAAATTTATGTAGACAATCATCGACGAAAGTTTGAGTTTAAAGTTGGAGACATGGTATTTCTATGCATATATCCATGGAAGAAGGTCATGAGGTTTGGAA
Source organism: Viscum album (assembly GCA_963277665.1). Classification (NCBI taxonomy): domain Eukaryota; kingdom Viridiplantae; phylum Streptophyta; class Magnoliopsida; order Santalales; family Viscaceae; genus Viscum; species Viscum album. The sequence goes on from OY728136.1 coordinate 1,482,126,443, forward strand.
AGAAAGGGAAGATACATCCCAGGTATATCGGCCCCTTCTAGATCCTTGATCAAGTTGGAGTTGGGGCCAATTGACTAGAACTTCCACCTACCACATCGAAAGTACATGATGTCTTTCATGTATTCCTCTTAAGGAAGTACTTACCATACCATTCACATGTACTCTCTTCATAGGTGGTAGTTGGAGGTTGATATTTCATATAAGGAGCATCCAATAAAGATCTTGGATCGTAGAGATAATGTTCTACGTAACAAGACTACTCACCTGGTCAAAGTGTTGTGGTGGAACCACAAGTACAAAGAAGCAACAAGAGAACAAGAGGAGAAAATGAAGGAAAATTACCCGCACATCTTTAAATCATAAAATGTAAAACAAAATTTTGAGGGTGAATTTTCAAAAGGGAGGAAGAATGTAACGACATAGTGTTTTTCAATAGAAATTCCCTTCTTATAAATATGTCATAAAATCACATGGAAACACAACATAATGATCTACTGAGTGCCAAGTGACCTTTAAACATATGTTTGTCACTTATGTGTTGGGAATTTAAAAAATCTAACATACACGGTTGCAATCCGTATGATATTTGGAGTCTGATAAGAAAAGCATAATTTTCGATGAACAGTCACCTACCCTTATGAATAGTAGCATACCCTTATGAATAGTGATAAAACCTAATGAATAGTTACCTTACCAATGATAATATATAAATAATCTTCAAGTTGAAATTATGACATACCTTTATTTTAGAATAAGTAAATGAATGTTTTGAAATTGGTTTTTGATAATAAATTATGATTTTAATTAAATATTAAATTAATCATATTTAGAAATTTATTTTTGAAAAATGGATTTCATTTTTTGGATCTAGTTTTCAGAAAATGGTTAGGGTGAATTTTTGGGACTTTTTTAAATTACATGATGTTTTTATGAATAGTAAAATATGAAAATTTATGATAAATGCTAAATAACAGATTTATTGAGTCATTGATGATGATCTGCTGAAGTAAGCCTAACTAGAATGAATTCACATGCATTTATTACTGTTCGTGGTCATGGAATCATCTCTATTTCTAGTCTGGAGGTAAATTAATAGACTAATTATTAAAAACATATGAAAACCCTCCTCTCCTCCACTATAAACCCCCCTCACCCCCTCTTCCTTCACAACACTCAAGACTTGTGCCTTGCCAATATTTTTCCCAAATCTCTCCCCAATATCACCACCATGTACAAAACCCCCCTAGTATCTTAAAAATACCAAAACCTCTCCCCTTAAGAAGATATCAAAGGAGGTAGACTTAAGAGGTCATTAATAATAAGTGGAGAACACCACCTGATTAATATTAAGGGATCCTCTCAACTTCCCTCTTAATCAAGATTTTCCTCAATGTTATGCCTTTTATGCATAATCCCAAATAATGGGGTATGTTTTCACACCTCCCCCATACATCCCTCATGATTTATAAGTGACGAGAAATGCCTTTTTTCTCTCATCAATCCCTCTTGGGTACACCCAACGACATGCTATTAAACCGTAACGAATTCTACATGAACCTTCTTTGTTCTTTCGGGTTTCCTTATCTTTAATTATATTGAAATGGATTTATATTTTCTTTTTATGTACATATTCTAAATTATATGTAGTTTTAAAAAATTCTATTAAAAATTCCGTTTCATCTATCTCTTTTTGGGATATACTAATTTTTAAAAGATTCCCTCCTTAGAACTTTCTGATAGGAAAGCCTGTTTTATAGGAATTCCCCTATTTTTTACCCAATTTCAAGAGCACTCTATACTTGATTTTAAGACACCATTATCTTTACAAAATCTGTCTTTTTTATAATGAAATCCTTATTAGTTAAATTCATATTTTAAATTAAATATTATCTTCTTTTCTATCTTAAAATCTCTTTAGTATTTTCTTTAAAATCTCACAAAAATGTTTAATTCTATTGTACCAAAAATAAATTTCTTATATTTTTTCACTTCTGTTTAACACCACTTACCATGTAGTATGATTATTTTACCTTATGAACGTCCATGTATGTTATAATCAATTTATTTCATAGAAACCTTCATGATACGTCAATTAGTTATGCTTTATGTCAGGATGTGGTTCCCAATTAATTCTATGGGTACCGTTATGTTTATGTATAGTTGATTATGTATGATTCTTTATGTGGAAAGAATAATCAGGAAAATGTTGAGATGGGTGTTCCTAGATAACACTCCAATGCATTGAGTAAAGTTAGGTCTGATGAGATGAAATGTGAAACAGGATTGGTGGTTAGCCTTTACCTGTTCTAAAATGGGAAACGAGATTGGAAGTTAACATTCACCTGTAAAAAAAATCGGAAACTGGATTAGCAGTTATCCTTGAACCATAAAAAAAATGATTTATGATCCTACCACACTTATATGATTCCATGATTATATGATATGATTTTATATGTTCCATGTTTTTGATATCATTATGTCATGCCTCATAACTCTTGTGATTAAGATGTATCCTTATGTTCTATCCCTTAATGAGCTTTTTAGCTCATAACTTTGTTCATGTGTTCCCCAAGGTACCCTATGAAGATTTTAGGGATCAAAGGAAGTTAGGTGCTTTTTTGGATATTAAATAAAGAATTGTTTTTTATCCCCATGTTATATGTTCTATGTTCCTAGTCTTCCAAGACACTGGACTTAACGATCCTTGTCTTGTACATTGATGTATAATTATGATTAAAATCTTGTAATGTTATGTGTAAAAGGCTAGGATCACTATACATCAATCCATAGTCCTAATGTGGTAAAGAGAACAATATAGAATATTATTGTTGTTTGAGTGTTGATGAAGATAGAAAAAAGCATCCTAAGTCTTATGAAAACTTTATTTAGAGGAAAATATAGTTTGAGATTGGAGACCATGTGTTTGCGATAGTTTCCCTCACTAGATTATATAGTGGTTTGATCGAGAGATTCATATTTCTCTAATGTTCTTTGGGATTTTCAATTTATTGGACCATGTTGGTGAGTTAGCTAATCGGTTGGATCTCACACTATGTCTTGAAGGAGTTCATGACATCTTCTATGCATCTTAGCTAAAAAATTATCTTCATACGAATCTCAATTTATTGATTGGTTAGAGTTGGACATCGAGTTTAAGGTGATGTTTGTTGAGTGAACATTTTAGATCTGATATTATTAGAAGAATGTGTTTTATGGGAGATTCATCCCCTTGGTTTATGTTTTGTAGAGGCACGGTGGATTGGATGATAATATATGGGAGTGAGAGTTATAGATGCTCTCTCAATACCATGGTTTTTTTGATTCTATGATGTTCCTTCTTATAGAGACAATGTCTTTAAGCTAATGATTTATATGAGTTTGAATCTATCCCTTGGTTGATGTTTACACTTGTTTATTTGTATTATTCCTATGATGTATGTATGCATTATTAAAAGTGTGATATCCTTATGAGGTATCACATGGGGTGGTTTTTCATAACCCTTTACCTTCCGTTATGTGATCAATTTTGATTCTAGTTGTAGATAGTTGTTTGAGTGTAATCTAATATAATAACCCTAGTTTCTAAGACCATTCCATTTGTGTATACTTAGGTTTGGAAGTGATTATAGGGTGTTTTATGCATTTTAATTTTGTTTTAATGTTTTATCACATGCCCAATTGATTGACCATATAGAACGAGGCTTTTTCTTGTTGTCATATGGTCAGTCCTGTGGGTTTTTCATGTTTTGTCCAGATTTGGGCTTGCTGTTGGTTGGTTGTTCATGTAGTCAGTTGATTCATTTATGTGATTAGTTGATTCATTCTTGTAGTTATTTGGATACTTATTATTGAAGGTTGGTTATTAACTTGGTCAGTTGGTTCCTTAATGAAGTTATCTTATTCGTATTTGCAGTTCATTGCATCACGAGGTCATTTTGTGGTTCATATAGTGAGTTGATTTATTATTGTGGTCCTTTGGTTGTTCATGTTGTTGGTCCCTTCATACACCGGATTGAGTACTAATGTAAAAAATCCAATTTTCAAGAGAACTCCTAGTTTGATTTAAAAATTCCAATTAACATAAAATATGATTGTAATGTATTAAACATGTATATTTAAATCCTATTCCAAATAGTATAATTATACATTTGGATTTATACTGGTTCGAGGATTTAAATGATTTTTTTCTTAAATGTATTGTAATCTAATTAATGTCAGATTAAACGATGGTTGGCCAGGTTATCTTTTAGGGGATATTTTTTAATCCAAATTTAGAAATTAAATGTATAATATTTTATCTAATTAATGTTTTTCTTGTTTACTTCAATTAAAGATAAACCATAACCTTATTATTGATAGTTAGTGTTGTCTTCCTTTGACCTAATATCTCTTACTTTAAATTCCAAGCATGTTTGGTAATCCCTTTCTTTATCTGTTTTATATATCACGAAAAGGTGTTTGTGTTAGTTCTATCATCTTATTTTTTCCATATTATCAGTGAAGTATGTTATGGAATTCCTTTTTATATAGAGTTTCCATGTTCTCTCTTATTTTGTGCATCTGTACAATTAACATGTTTTTGTTTTTTAGTGTGTGCGTGAAAGAGTTTAACTAATGACAACACTAAACCAAATTAAATTGAATTGAAGTAGATGGGGGTGTAGTTATATGTTTTACTAGTTTTATTATTATTATTAAGTGTTGATTATTATCTTGGATTGCAAGATTAATAGTGTTCATGTTTTGACTACTATGAACTGTAAACCCATATTGAGGATTGAGAAACCTTGCTTGATTTTTCGTTTTATACCACGCATCATAAAACACTTAATAATTATATTTGAACAAGAATTGGTTTTATTTGTAAATCAAGAATAATGTGAAAGTACACTTTGAAAAGAAGATAATTTTATGGTTAAATCGCATGTAAATGAATTGTGGTAAAATATGTGGTTAGGAAATATATTGTAGTGTGTTACAAATATTTTTTTTACAGGACTTGTGGTTTGTAGCCTTTGTTAGGTTTGTAAAATTATTGATGGTTACCATTTATAATGTAGGATGTGTTGTGGTTAGAGGAAGTGTGGTGGTGAATCTATAGTTTTTGTGTGAGGTGTTATTGTAATAGCATGGTAGTGGTGAAATAAAACCATTTATGATGGAATTCAATAAAATCGGTTCATAATTCTTATGTGGTAATGAATTTTGGAATTGAGTAATCCTAAATATAATAGACTTAAAAGGGATTTAAATATGGTTGATAACATCAGGGGTTTTAATCACATATTAAGTTAAATTGCCTAAAAATATTACAATGTTTGTTATTTTACTAATCTCAAAAGGTGTATGAACTTGTAATTAAATGGAATGAAATTGCTAGATGTTTTCTGTTGTTTTGTTGATGGGATATACCTAGTTTTTGGAGATTTGAGGAAGAATTAGTATGTAGTTGATGCCAATATTAAGATGACGATGTCTTTAATTGAAACCTATAGGTCTGGTTTTAGAGTAATATATCAATATTCTAAATGAAATATATATTTAGTAGTGTATACGACATGCAACACTCAGCCTAAAAAACTATAAATATGACCATTATTACATTATATTTTTTTTTGTTTTTTATGTTTTTAATGTAAAAGTAAATGAATAGTTAAACATATTAAATTCGAGATATTTATAAAAAATAATATTTTATTTGATGAATTGAAATTATTAAAAATACAATCACTGGCCATATGATTGGGATTTGGTTTTAAGTATCCACCATGGGACTATTATGGGACAATTTTCCATTTGTAACCACTATATTGTACCCTAAAGAGTAAAAAACATTATTATCACATTAATCATAAAATAGAATTAATTGAGGTTAAAACAGAACTTTAACTATTATAACCATATATAAACGTTTCCAAATTTTATTTTGTGATATGATTTTGACTCATAATCATATTATATCTGAATAATTTCAATTTAGATCGATTTTATCATGAAAATTAATTTATATTAATTTAATATTTTATGAAATTTGACAAGTGCCCCTTCCCCACTCTTATAAAAGGGAACATCCACTCCTCCTTTTTTACACTCAAAAATACATTTGGTTAAAAAAACCATACCCAAATACATTATTATAATCCATAACCACATTATAATGGTATTTGGGATGAATATGAACCTTAGTGTTCTCTAGGTTTAAGAAAAGGGAGGATGTTTGAAGAAGAGGTATAGTTCCTAACTAAGAATTTTAGTTTTATTTTTAATTATACCTTATTAAAATCTTATTCAAACTTTATAAAAAAGTAAAAAAATTATATTTTATATATTTATATTCTTTTATGTTTATATGATAACCTATATCCACTGCTTCATCTATCATATGGAAATCTAAAATGTTGTTTGTGTGTACATCGTACTTACACCTCGTGAATTGATGTATTAATTTTTCATAACCACCTTCAAATACTTATTATAATGATTTAATTTATTTTTATATATGATATTAAGGAAATTTTTAAAATTTTAAATATATATTATATGATATATTTTCTTACCATTCCATTCATTAAAAAATGATAATGTAGTTCGTGCATACATGTGGACTACCATCTCTAGGAAGCGATGTGAATCATTTTTCAAAACCAAATCACATTGATGATATTTATATGTCCATATAAATATATAATAAAACATTTATGATAAAACTATCATTATTTTTGAAATATATATACTTACCATCTTTCTATAACGATAGTTGAACAATTAAAACGTTAAGAATGCGTACATTTGAAATATCGTCTCTCAGATTGTAATATAAATAATTTTTCATTAAAATATTTTAGAGTTGGTTATAAAATTATTATTCACTTATAAATATAATAACTATTTTATTATTATTATTTATATGTTTATGGGCCAATTGCTCCTTTTACCATGGTCAACCAACGAAAGCTATTTTGAAATTTAAGAACTAAATATCCCCATAATAACTGATGTGGAATGAAAGGAATATGTAATTAAATATAACATTAAATTTTTTTAATGTAATGTTATTATATCTTGTAAATGTTCTTATGTAATCAAATAATTTATATTATTTTATTATATAGGAGTTAAAGGGAATACATGGAAAGTATGGACTCAAGGTAAGTGGTTTTGTGTAAATTTCCCTTCATTGAGGCATACAATATTGTCATTCTGCTTATTTATTTTATATGATGTATATAATTACCATTTTAAATGTTATATAATGAATCCATGATATATGATTTTATCCACGGGGATTCGACTTTATTGATACAAACTGTTAGAATGGTTCGTCAATCAATTTCCTTTCATTGGATTATAACTCTTCTTCATTGACTTTATAATACCATGATTTTGTGTGAATTGATGCTGAAAATTTATTTATTCAATATTTAAACATTTCTTATTTCAGATTTATATTTTTTACACATAATATATCTATTTATCAATTCAAAATTAAATGAAATATAATTTTCTTGTGTTTTCTTTGTCTCAATCTCATTTTGTTGTGATATGTTTCATGTTGTACACCATGATTTCCTTGTATGGTTTTCTTAATAACTTATTAACTAATTTTGACTAATTAAATAATGAATTTCATAATATTTATAGATAAATATCATCTTTTTAATTTTAATTAATTTTTATTGTAAAGTTACCAATGTGGTAAATAATTTATGTTACAATCTTCTTTCTTTTTAGGATTGTATATGTCAAACGATCCTTTGAGTAAAATATTGTGATGTTATTTTATTTGTGTTTTCATTTTTTTAATTTCTATTTCTTTCGTTATTGATTAAATAAAAATCCAATATGTTTTTCTTATGTGATACCAATCCTATATCTTTTTTATATTAGGAATCTTTCTCCCCCATATTCAAGTTTTCTAAAAAAATTCAAAAAAGTGTATTCTATAAAATTAATTTATTTTAAAAATATATTTTACAGGATCCTTTATCTTATTTTAAAATTACTCAAAGGGATACTTATTAATGTTTTCTAAATGTTTAACGTTATACTCTATTTATAAAATGTTGGAAAAGATGTTTATTTTTTTCATTTCCAACATGAATAGATTGTATCACCTTTAGAGCCATTAGTTTTCCTGAAACATATTTTATAAGTATCCTGAATTATTTTGAAATAATAGGATTTTCACAATATTTAATGATTTTTTTTTTCTAAAGTTATTTTTTTATAAGGTGAAAATGATATTTTACTTAAGAATGTTTTTTATAAATTTAAATAGTATATCCATTCATCACCATCAACACCAAATTATTTTACTTACACTCTACTGGGGTCATGTTATATTGATACCATCCTTATTATTTTTGTAAATGGATTATGATATTAATATGGAATATGTTTCCTTTCTATAGGTGAATCAATCAATGAAATAATAATGATTATTGTTATGATGAAAAGTGGAAGATTATAAATGTTTTATTCATGAATGATACCTGGGAATTATTGATGATGACTTGTGATACCCATTATAACTATCCACTTAATTATTTAATGTTTGTTGTATTTATAGTAAAGAATGAGTTATTTTACCGTAGTGCTTTCTCTTATGGATTTATATGGGATCTTATTATTTCTACCACAAGTTATGAAAACAATGTTACAATAGACTAACACATTTTCATTATGCTTGTTAGGTGTTATAAATGTTTTCTTTGATATAGATTGACATCATATAGATCGTGATTATTGAATCAAATGATTCTTTTTTTGATAATATTTTATGATATGTTTCACTTTCTATGAATTAGGAATTGATGGACATAAATTTTATGATGTTTTTATCATGAACCATGATTTTGTGAAAATACCATTATTTACATTTAATCCCCATTGAATAAATTCAATTGTTAATGTTTATGATTACATTTACTGAGCAATTGAGCTCTCCCTTCTTATGTTTTTTTCCTAAAGTTATAGAGAATTATGATATATGATTTGTGGGTAGAAAAGCTTCATATTTAAATATTTTTAAAGGTGATATTGAAGACATAATATGGGATATGAAAATATGGGTATAGTGAAAAAAATACTCTCTTGAATTCATCAGTGTTGTTTATATAAGAGTTGTTACTACTTCTCTAAAACTCAATATAAAAAAGGTCCTTGGGTATGTAAGTGATGAAATATTTATTATTATTATTATCTATTTTTTAAGGATAAAATTGTTTCATGAATATATATATCAAGCCATAAATGTAATGATTATGTTTTCATCACCATATCTGAGAGTTGTGGTTCATGGCTAGTAAATTGACTGCTCTTTGGTATAGACATATATGCTTGTATTTTCCTGTTACTCTTATAAGAACCCCTCTAGGGTTCAGTACCTTATTCTAACACCTAGATATTCTAAGGGGAATTTTCCCCAATATATATATATATATTGTTGAATGAATGAATGATTTATCCCTCTCCCCCTCTCTTTCATTGATAGTAGTGATAATAGTTTGGTGTTAGTGTTTTCATAGTGATGATTAATACATGATGTGTTAAGAAAAACCATATATTTAATACAAAATAATTCATGATTTATTACATAACATTTTAATTAATAAAAACTAAAATATTGAGGGCCCTAATGTCTTTATGAGATTAGGTACACAAAAAAATCACAAAACATGGATACAATGGATTTATGGAAAAATTACATTACATGATTTTATATTTACACTTCTCTTCTAAAATAGAATGGTATTACATGAGGATATACAAAATAAAGATGTGTTCTATAAATCTAAATAATGGAATACAAAAATAATTTCATTGGGAAAATCAAAAAATGTGATTCAAGTGGAACATCAATTTAAAAAAAGAGGTGATAATCATAATAATGAACAATGAGCCATGGTATAAAATCATAACATAAAGGAAACATGGGGATATAGAAACAACATAAAATATGGAACCATAATCTTTTGATATGTTTAACCACTGAGATATCATGACATATTGTTCTTAGTGTAGCCTGAGATTCACCTTACATGGAATATCATGATATTAAAACATTACCCATTTCATTGGATATTTATCTCGACGCACCCATCATAACCAAATCATGTTCATTTATAAGTGTTCCACATAGATCACATAAATTTAGAAAACATTTCATAAAATATAATCATATTATTAAGAAATATGGTTTAAATACATGTAATTCCCCAATAAAATAAGTACTGGTACACATAGGTGAATACCATTGAGTATATATTTGTTTGATAACTAACTTATAACTCATTTGGCATGAAAAATGGTAGTGAGATTTCAACAGAATAATGATAGAGCTTTAATATTTTTAGTTGGTTTTAATGAGATATAAAGGGGTATATAATCATTTTAAAATAAAAACTATAGTATTAGGGATGTCAAAAAACATATCCCGACATTAGGAATTGGAAATAAAAATGTATAATGTAAAGAAGGTTCTTGAATAAAGAGGATAAGAAGAGGAACCCTTACTTAGTCATGTTAACAGAATAGATAAAGATCACTATGTGAGGGGATAAGTTATCTATAATTTTTATAATATAAATTTTTTTGTAAATTTAAAATTATAAAGTCATGAAAACATAAAAAGTTTAGATTCAAAAGAATATTTAAGCAGAAGGTTACTGAATGGAAAAGAATAGAGGGATGTCCCTTACCATTAGAGGGTGTTTCCAAAAGACTAAGAGGAGTTTATAGAGATCTTGGGTGAAAATTGGTAGGGATATGGAGAGGGAAGGTAAGAGTACATATTTTATCCAATGTTTTTTATTAACGATAAATGGGAGAATGGGTTGTTTTTTATAGTAAAATAGATGGTAGTACTTTATTATTTCCCTAACTTAGGTTTTGGACTCTATACAATCATGTACTCAAAACCAAAATCCCTACCATATTTCCCCCATTTTTTCTTCCAAAGTGGAATTGTTTTCATTATTTTATTATTACATGAACCAAGAACTTAATAATAATACACATGGTGATGTGTAAGTGAGTCATGTTTATAAATTATTGATTTTAAAACCCTAAAATAAAATATTTGTTTTAGAGGATTTATAAATAGTTTTTATAATTAATAAAATAACCTCAAAAAACATTATATTAAATTTAAAACATATATTTGGTAGTGTATGGATTTTATGAAACATATTAAATTACTTTTGTGTCATTATGATGTCATAATACTGACAATATATTTATATCATATTTATTTTTTACCATAAAATTCAAGTACCTCAAAAAATTATGAAAAATTTACGATTGGTTAACATAAATATGATGAATCTAAAAAAAACTTTATTTTATCCAAATTAGTCTATAAATATGGGAATTTATATTTTAAATTAAAATTTGGATTAATTATAAAATTAAAGACTTATGACCCCTATAAATTTATTGACATTGTAAAATTATATATCCACTATACATAGTAAATTTATTTTAATAAAAATATTTTATTAAAATATCATTGATTTTTAAAATTCATTAATTCTTCAAATGAAATGTCTTAATTGAAATTTATTATATACCAAAAATACAATTTGAGTTTTTTTGTATTGAAATCCAATTTTTATTAAACTCATTATTTATTTATTTATAATATAAAATAAATAAAGAATAAATACAATAATTATTTGACAGAAAATAGAAACTACATATTCAGGTTTCTAAGTCTATGGGAAATATACCTTTATTACACCAGCGAACACCCAAAGGGTAAGGTGTATGATGGTGAGATTTTCTAGGGGTGGTTCGATGAACATGGTTCAGGTCATGATCTTTATTAGCGTAATATTCTCCCATAAACTGTTTTTATCATAAATTAGTTGTTTAAGTTATTCATGGGAAAATCCGACAGATTCTATATTCCTTGTATATGACAATAAATGGGATTCATAGGGTATTATACTACTGGTCAAGGCCATCACATCCTTTGTCTTTGACAACTGGTTTTTTCAAAGACCTTAAAATATAACAATCCTAAGATCATGTTTTGATGACTATATTGTCCAAAATTATGATGCTTAAGAATACTTTATATCTTATGAAACTTATAACAGTCCAAAATGGAAAAAGTAGTGCATATTTTTTCTTCAATCACATAATATAAAAATGACATTTAATTTAATTCCAACAATAATTTAATTTATAAAAATTTGGGTCATTACATGTGTGGTGGGGGTGATGCATTATAGGAGGATGGAACAAGGATGATGTCCTTCTCATTCAGGATACGCTAATTCACTAGATACGAGGCATGATTTTGTGATGAGTCTTTGAGGTGCTAACACAGACATTGATGCCAACACGAGATACTGGGCACTATCGGAGGGAGGGGTATATATGGATTTATATAGACCCACATAAGATATGGATGGATATGTGATGTGATATGCATATATGAAATATGAGTAGAGGTGATTTGATTTCAGGGTGTGAGAGTGCATGAATGGCCCAAAGGGCTTATTTTTATTTCATTATGGATAATACCCCTTTTAAGGGTTGAAGGGGAACCCGTACATGACCTGTAGACCCAAGCCAGAAGGCCCTACTTGACTTGCAATACATGATCTGAAGGCCCAGAGGCATACCATGCCCAATAAATGACCCATATGCCAAACCACAATAACTACCCCTCCCCAACATCTACATCATTGATTTTCTAGCTCCCTACCTTACATTGCTGATCGAAACGCATTGCCTCGTACAAAGCTACATGGTGCCTGGTCCCAATGGAGATTTCCATAACCTCTCATTCTTCCAATCCAGTTAGCTCTGCTTCTGCTGACTACTATTATTTTTCTCAGATCCACTTCCGGGGCCTGTTCTTTGAATTGGGCTAGACCATAGTCGCAATGGCCGGAAGGCCCTGTGGCCCGAAGGCCTTTGATGGCCCAAAGGCCCTTGAGACTTATATGCCCAAAACGGTGGCCTGAAGGGCCAAATCGGGTGAAGTGGATGTTTGGCACCGTTATTAATTTTCCTCTATAATAATCTAACTACTCTCTTATTTTATTCAGTGAGTTTTCCATGGTGATATTAGGATGTATAGTTCGGTCATTTAGGTTCTTGTTGGTTCTAATAATTTTTATTGGTTCATTTGTATTCTCTATTCATATTTTTATGGAATTTCTTGGGTATGATCCAACTGAGTATACATGTTACGATCACCCTACAAATTAAAATATTTTTGAGGTATCCAAGGGGGTTATGGGGACTAATATGGGTATTAAAATCTTTGGAGTTGGAGATATTATAAAGTCGTTATAGTAGTATTTATCTGTCTGTAGTTTTATAAAGACTTTTATTTGTATATGTTAACATTATTCATGTATTATGGGATATTTTGTTTCCTATTTTATAAATTGGTGTTGGATTTTCTTAGTGATTATCTACTATATCTTCTAATACTATATTCATTATTTATGGTAATGCCTTCTATCTATGACATTCTTATATGCTCAGTGTAATTCTCATAAGTATGCCCACTGAAGGTGGGACTTATGGCTCATTACCTCCCTCCCCTCAAGACCAACCAAATAGGGATACCTATATAGGGAGGGATTTCTGATAGGGTGGTATCCAAGTGTTTATATGGGAGATATGATAGTGTTTTTAGTTATAAATTTTCTATGATTTCACTGTAATGGTAAGTAACACTAGTATAAAAAATACGTTTTTAAGTCGGTTTCTTAAGAATTTTGACATCGTTTCTTGAGGTGACCTCATTGAAAGAGACATAGAATTTTTTTCGTAGGTTTTAATAAATGATGTCACAAATGTTTTTAACGATTTTTCACATTGATTGTTCAATAACCGATGTTAAATACTATCCTTTTTACAAAAAAGACGTTAAAAGCTATTTTTCATTTCACTTTTACAAAAACCAATGGAAAAAGTAATTTTTTTACATTGTCTTTTAGAATTAAATCTATAAAATGTTTTTCAACTTGTGTAATTTTTTTATGATTTCACTTGACTAGTCGTAGAGGAAAAACCGAGTTACATATCAAAAGTTTTGACTGTGAGATGTTGGATTTTTTTAGGAAAGAACAAATGAGACAACCAAAGCTAGTCTTTCAAGGAGTTTAAGAATCTGAAAGAAGATTTGTATTTTTACCATGATACGAAGAATTATTATTCATTATAATAAAATAATAATCATTCAATTGTATATAAATTAAGAAAACTAATAATAAAAAACATAAATCCTGGAAAATTAATTTCGAATACCTTGACGAGATTGCGAAAAGAAGAGATAGTGGATTTATGATTAAGATAAAATATGTCGAGCTGGTTGAATGATGATGGTTGAAATAATGGATCATTAAATTAATATATTTGTAGAATGAAAAAATATAAATGGGATTATAAAATAAAGCATAGTATTAAAAATTTTAGGTGGGAATCTAAAATTTCAATGCCACACTGTAAAAAAATTGAAATTCTACTTTGACGGATTATTAAAATTATCTTTCCCATCATTTTTATGATAACTGCCATGAAAATATATTAAAATTTTTATTTTTCATTTTTTATCATAAAATCAGCATGAGAAACTAACTTTTCATGGAAATTATAAATGAACCTATGTGGAAAACTTGGTTTAACATCAGTTCTTTTCAAGAACCAACGTTAATGGGAATATTTAATATTGTTTTTTTAAAATACAACATGGAAAATGTTTATAAAATTGTGTAAAATTTCTTAATATTTTATTTGACTGGTCTTGGAGCTCAAAATTATTTACAGTTCAAAAGTTCTGACCATTAGAATTTGGAGTTCACTGAGACATCCTTTATAGATGACCAAGTTTCAGTGACCATAACTTTTGATTCATAACTCCATTTGTGTTCCATGAATAATCAAATCAAAGAGTGAGAAATTAATTAAATGTTTTAAAAAAAATTCTACATTGTTTACCAAATAAAAAACATAAAAAATTCATGAATATTGGTTTTTCACTTCGGTTAAATAAGAAACGACATGAAAAACTAGCTTTTGATGTCAGTTTTTGTCAAGAACCAACGTTAAAGGGAATTTTTCAGATCTATGTTTTTTGAAATAGATGGTAAATATGTCTATAATGTTTTATATAATTTATTAAAATTTTATTTTTCTAGTGGTAGATCTCAAATTTAGTTAAAGATAAAAATTTATGACTGTTAGACATTCGACATCTCTACGACATCATTTAGAGAAGATCAAATTCCAATGGCCATAAATTTTGATCTGTAAATCCGTTTGATCTCTAAGACTAGTAAAATCAATGATTGAAAAATGAAATACATGTTTTTAAACATTTTTAACATCAATTAACAAGTAATATATGTGGAAAAATCATGAATATTGGTTTTCCATGTTAGTGATCTATGAACCGATGTGAAAAATAAATTCTAATATATTTTTTCACATCGGTTAGATGAAACCGATAGGAAAATACAAAAAAATAGATATTTAAAGTTGTTTATTATATAAATAATGTTAAAAAGAAGTTAAAATGTATTTTCATGTATTTTATATAATAACGGACCTGAAAAATGAATATTCAGATATTTTCACGTCGGTTCAAAAAAATCAAAGCGAAATAGGCGATGTCAAAAATAGATTTTGTACTAGTGTAAATAATGTTTTTTCTTTGTGTGTGATTGAAGAAGGGATACCAGCTTGGAAATAGTTATTCACACCCCTGCTATGTTATGATACAAATACATTAAGCTTACTAAACATCCTATGGAAGATATTACTGATTGGGTGTTAATATATAAATAAGGTGTAAAAATATTTCTTTTTTTCATTTGTTATTGAATTAGGTTTCTTAGGAATAACCATCAAAAAATAATCAATTAACCTAAATAATTTACATGCTACTAGGTTTATAATTCATTTCCTTTCATTTTCCTGTGACAAATATAGGTTATCATATGAGTATAGTTCTCGAGGTGAATGTTCAATAGGATAACTCAACTGATTATTAGAGGGACGATCCAACGGAGTAGGATGAGACATTGAAATAGGAATTTCATGCTATATAGAATCAAGGTCTAAATTTTTTTAGGATAATGTCTTCATTTTATTGATGGAGTATTGGTTTTAGGAACTATAGATTTCCATTAGTCTTATCTATGCTCAAGAAGATTAATTGGTTTTGTTGTTAGTAAATGAGATGTGGGGAGATTTTTGCTATTTGTGGATGCTCTATATTGAAGATAGGTGGGAAAATGGTGTTCCTTAAGCTTAATTCTAGAAGGAGTTACATATTAATTTCTTGTCATCAATG
Source organism: Viscum album (assembly GCA_963277665.1). Lineage (NCBI taxonomy): Eukaryota > Viridiplantae > Streptophyta > Magnoliopsida > Santalales > Viscaceae > Viscum > Viscum album. Next base: position 1,482,142,764 of record OY728136.1, read on the forward strand.
GAGAAGGATGAAATGAGATCAAATATTATCTTCCTTCAGTGGGTTATTTTGATCATGTGACTGATCAAGTTTTTTATTATGAATATCCTATAATTTTCCCGAATCAGTATTAAAATAAGGAGTCTAGAGTATGATGTCTTGAGGAAGAACTCAATCTTGCGATCATATATGTACTCAACACAATTACACATCCTATGTATCTTTTGGTTCAGAAGAAGGAATAAGATATTGAGTAGATTCACTCATAAAGAGGATATACTCAAGTTGCAATCAACTAAATGTTTTTAAAGAATAGAGCTTAAGGCATAGGATATTAGATGTTCAAGAAGTTGAGCTACCAATAAGAATAGAGTCTATCATTGCATCCTGCTCGATATATTTCTTGGAGAAGATAATATTTATTATATACCGTGGTATTTTCATTCATGTGATATGTCTATATAAGTTGTGTTAACTTGAAAAGTCTATTCTTGAACACTCAGGGTGGTCAGTTGGGTTTGAGTGGTCATACACCTCTCTAGCTACAACAACGGTAGAGGGTGCTAGTGTCTATTCAACAACCGAGAAGAGATGGAGCTGGTAGAGGTTAGATCCATGATGGTTCTATTCCTTTGGTACCTAGTACAGATGATTTCCATGGAGGTATTCATAATAGAGGAAGAGTAGTTGGGGATGTGTTGATGCATGTGATATAGGTGTTAACAACAATAGGGCCGGAGGTTATTGGAGGCACGATCAGTCTACCATTTACCTTAGTTTTTTCCTTGTTTAGTTGTTAATCGTCACACTAATTCATTTCAATTTATCTAGTCCGTGAATTATTACTAGATTTGGAGGGGCGTCCATTTCCCCTGGTTTGACCCATGTCATTTGGTGTTTATCATACATTGTTTGATGTGATCTGAGGATGTAGACTGATGGTGGGGTAACATAAGTCGTTTGAGATTTTTTTACAGATACAGTTAAAATATTTAATACTTTTAATTGGTTAGATGTATTTTTTGTATCTAATTATGGATGTATTCTAGAAGAGAGTTTCACTTTTTAACATAGAAGTCCAAAGAGTGGTTTTTATTAGTGAGAAGAGTTATTTGATGGGAGGAAATAGATTGGAACCCCATCTATATCTATTTCTAGTTTTATCATTGTATGATTTGGTTGAGGCAATTCCCATTTTCATTTAACAGATTCTTAATGTGTTCCCAAATGAGGTTTTGGCAGTACCCCCTTGTTGTGATGTTAAGTTTGGGACAGAGTTGAAACTAAGATGTTATCCAATATCAATATCTCCTTATCTAATGAGAGCCACTAATCTATATTAGTTGGGAATTCAGATTTGTGATATCATGTTGAGGGGAATAATCCATTACAGTGTGTCTCTTCGGGGTGTTCCCATATTTTTCACCAAAACGAGGATGATATTTTGAGGTTGTGTGTGGAAAACCAGAGGCCAAATCATGTGACATTCTAGAATCATCACCCCTTCCAAGTATTTTTGATCTTTTCAACCAAAGGAAGCGTTCAAATTTGTTTTAAAAGATATGTTTTTCATTTGGATATCATCATTATTGGGTGAAATGTGTGGATATCCTAAAGACTCTATTTAGGTAAAGTTATTGTCACTTAGCGTATGTTTTCAAATCATTCAGTGATAAGAATGAACTAACATTGTTTATGGGAATCATGGACACTATAATTCATGATTTTATAGACCTGTTCATAATCATGATTATCGAATAAATCCTTATATACTCAATGTTATAGGAGGAGCATTCTGATCATCTGAAAGCTATTTTACATATTCTTTGACATTATAAACTCAATAAAATGTTTTCCAAGTGATGTTTTTATACAAGAAGTAGATTTCCTTCAGAATATGGTCCCTTTATTTGGTGTGTCCATAGTCTCATCTATTATCAATGAATCTATTTCTATGGTATCCCAAAAATAATGTTGTATAGGTTAAAAAAGATTTAGTATCACATGGTTTTATCAAACGTTTTATCAAATTTATCTCATTTTATAGCTCTGAAGATAGTTTTGACTAGGAAGGATTGGTATTCTATATAGATAGATATGTGTGAGAGATAATTTTACTACCCAAGGAAGAAATTGATCTATGATCCAATGCTATAGTTCCATAAATATGGGGCATCATTTGAGGTATTCTATGATGCTTATTGTCTGGGATTAAGATGTATCTTGATACAATATGGAGAGGTAATATCTTATTGATATAGTAATTTATTCCCGAAAGGGAACAAAACTTCCACCAAAGATCTAGATTTTATTCCAGTTGTGCTTTCCATGATGTTGTGGCAACATTACGACATCAGTGAGTGATTTTTAGTTTTCACTGATAAAAAAATTATGAAAATTGTTTTCTCATAGTGGGATTTAAATTGATCTAAGAATATATGGATATGGTTTCTCTAAGAATATGTTATTTAGTTCTCAAATGATCTTTTAATGGGGAATTTTTTGGATAACACCCTTATTTAGAATCCATAAGGGGATGTTTTGGAAGAAATTGAGGTTTTTTGGAAAGACATAAAAGAGAGTGAAACATTGTATCTTGATTTGGAGTAGTTCAGGGTAAGTGCTTTTCTCTATATGATGATAGTTGGGTCATATATTATGATATAGTTGGATGAGTCTCAAATGATGCCAAAGATATGGAGGTGGTGTGAGGTCATGTTGGAGATTGGGATGCTCCAAAGGGGTGGACCAAGGATGGTGAGAATCATAGGGGTTTTCAAAAATTATATTTTTTCTATTAGAGATGCATTGGGGTGTCCTCAATGTGATTTAATGATCACCATTGGTGATAAAATCCCCCATGTAACACCCTAAGCTTCCACAGAACGTTTCCCTTTGAATAATGAAATAGCTTGCGTTGTACGCAACTTGGATTATTAACACACCATGACCAATGCAACTAGCTGTTATAAATAGTGATACCCACTTTTTTGAAATTTTATAAATTTTATCTTTCAAAATGGACTTCATTTTTATATTCAGAAGATCAAAATTAGCTTAGGGTGATTTTTTGGTATTTTTCTGAAAACATTAACTTTTTGACGAAAAGTGAAAAACGCAACAATATTATTTAAAACAAACTTTTTATTAAAATAATTATTTATTTTTTTAAAATTAATTTTAGTTCAATTTAGATACATAATACCCATATAAGATCAATGTAATTCATTGGAGTCATTTTATAATAATTTTCGATATATAAAAATTTTATGGAACGTTTTACCGTCTTTTACCCACCTCGTAGGAGCATTTAAAAATATGCATAAAACTTAGTTTTACCACTTCTATTATTTGAATTTCAAAAATCCAAGAGAAAAAGTTGATATCATTAAGTAAAATGTGATTCAATAAGAAAAAATAATTTTTTGGGAATAGTAACAGTTTACTTTTATTTACCACGGTAAATATTAATTGGAAATATAAAAAAATTTCTTAAATATTGGTATTTTATTTATAACTTTTAGACATTAAATAATTTAATTTTTTTATGAAATAATGTTAAAGTAGTAATTACCCTATTAAAGAATTATTAAAATAATTGATATGATAAATATCTAAATAAATTTAATTTGAGACTTTTGATGAATTCCTATAATTTTATAATTTAATATGACATTTTAGGGTTGATTAAAGTATTTTTTTTCTAAGTAATCATGATTTTATGATTTTCACAAAAACCAAATACTAAATCGTGTCAAAATTGATATAATTGAGTTTTTAAAACCAATACTACATTATTAAATGATTTAATATTTCTAAAAATCTAAGGTTCGGCCAAAGAACTAAGATATGGTAATATATATTAATAATTAACCACTTGGGGTTCTCTCGGCTTGTTATAGTAAGTTTATTAACTATATAATATAAAAATACAAAGAGACATGGTAAATATCAAACTATTTAACTAAGAGTTAAATCTAAAGGATAAGTTTAATATGGTGAGAAAAACCTGTTTAAAACACATTGGTTGAAAAGTTTTTGACCCATACCCACCTTATCCTCAATTTTTACCATTTTGGATCAATTATAAACCGAAAATTATTTTATTATAAAATAATATTTCATGATTTTCCAAAAGTGACCCTCACCGCTCTTATAATAGGGTACTTCCCCTTCTCTTAATTTTAGACCTCCAGGGCCATTTTTCTCGGCTAACCCCTGCCAAAATATCCTCCCAACATTCCTCCCTTCATTTTAGAGGTCATACTTTGGAAAGAAAGCCAACCTAGGAGCCCTTTTGATCAAATCAAAAGGATGTACCCGAAGATGAGGTAAATATTTCATCACCTCTATCTAGTTCTTTTCTTCTTATACTTCTTCATTCTTTGTTGTTTTTATTCAAAAATAAAAAATCCAATATCTTCTATATACTGTTATGTTATTATAAAAATGGTACAACTATATTCATTATTCTATGCATCATATTAATAAAAAAGTCACCATACGACCATACGTATGTCTTACTGTCTCCACGTCGTGGTGTAGTTTGTTATTCAAACACATCATTTTTTGGATGGGTATAGTAATGAAGTTTAATTGATGTAAATAATAAATATGACATGTTGATGATTCTTTATATATGATATGACATCCAATTATATACTATTTCAACTTCAATTGAATGATTTTGTCGCTCATGCGTACATATGGATTACCGTCTCCACAAACGTGATGAGATTAATTCCCCATCATAATCATTCAACACTAATTTTCATTTGATTTTAAAAATAATATTTAATAACATAATATTATTCTGGATATGAATAAAATACATCCTATCCATAACTAGTAAGGCTTACATAACAAAACATATAAACGAAAACGAATCAGTTAACACGAGAAATGACGATAATATTAAAATATTATTAATAAAGTAATATTAGAAAATCATATATGATATCATATTTATGTATATGTATTTTTTATAATTTAATAACAATGATTTGACTATTATAAAGGAGTTTAACATACCCTCTACCAGAGATAAGTACAAGGTAATGGTCAATTCTACAATTTCTTTACTTATATGAGGTTGTTAATATGTAAGTATCTACTGGGACCTCTTTATCATCCAAATCCGTGTTTTCTTAAAAATTTAATTCAAAATTTTTTAACTATTTAATATACTATGGTTTAAATCCATTTATACCCTTATATTACCATATATTTTTTGAAAGGAATCTTTCCGTCGTTTTCCAAACAAGGTTCTTTTTGACCCTTTCGACAATAAAAAGGTAAGAATGTTTTTTTAACTTATACGGTGGGTAAGGCTTTTTTATACTATTATAAAAAAATCTAAGCTTCCCTTAAAATGTTATAAGAATATTTTCAAAAAATATATATTTCATTTATAATTATGTATCCTTTAAATGATTTCTCAATAGAAAGTGGTTTTTATTTCAAATAGTTTCCATTTTATCTATGTCAACATCGTTTGATGGATTTTAAACTTGTTTGAAGTTGGTTTATTATGATACAAATCTTCCATATTTTATTGAAGGTATTGTGATATGTTTGACCGTGGATGTGTTATTTTTACACCATTCATGGTTTATAGATAAAGTATTGACATTTCACATGGTATTTTTAATATGAATGTTTATGTTATTTTTAAACCTTTTCATATGAAGAATGAATTAGACTTAGTAAGTGATAGGTGGATACCTCTATATCTCCTCGAATAATAGGTAGGTCTCATGAGACAAACTAGTGTCTTGGCACAATGCTTTGACAAAATCTTATTTGTAGTCTTTGCATAAGGCCTTGACTATGTGGTTATGATGTCTGGAATTATGCATTCCATTCTTATAAAAGTGTCTATTGATATTTCATGTGATTATTTTAATATTAGAATATCCATGTGAATAAGTAAATGGAAATATTGGATTTTATCTTTTCCATATTATGCGGATGTTTAAGCTTAAAAGCCTTTGGTTTTAGTCTTATACATTGTCTTAAATGTTTATTCTTATTTATGAAAGTTTCTGCTATATTGTTATCCTTACTAAGCATCGGAGCTCACCCCTTTCTATGTTGTGTTTTCCCTAGATGTGTAGAAGTATTTTATGGTTGACCTAATGGGATAGTCCCATGATATAATTGTGTTTAAAAAGAGGACAAAATTTTATTAATGTTTTTATTTCATGATTTATTGTAAAACTTATGAATGTATCTAATACTTCCAAGGCTACTAAACTGATCCGTCTTTTGGGAAAATATTTATTGTATCATGCCAATGTTATGTAATAATGCATTGACTTTGGGTAACTGGATTCATGGTGTTATAGTTTGTATAAGTGGAAGTTTAGTACAAACCTTGGAAGCTAGATTTAGAAAAGCTCTAATTAGAGAACATTACCCTAAGATAGACTATGAGGATTAATATAGAAGAACTTCATTGAATTTTGGTACTGTAGAGATTTTGTGAGTTTTATAAGAAATACATCCCTATCAGGATAAGAGTGGGTGGAGACGGATCTGGAACATATGTACCTAGGGGTAAAAACAGAAAACACCACTTTGAGCTAGACACGAATGAGAACTAGTGCATGACATTTTGCCTTGCTGCAGTCTTGGTTACGACACTCTCTGGGGATATCATTAGGATAGTTATCATTTTCATTAAAAACCATTATGAAGGGTTTCTGAGTATGTACTTCTTAAAATAAAACATTTTTATGGTTATGGATTATATACATTAACTGTTCAATTTATGTTATGTGTTTTACAAGTTTGGAATTATCTATTAGGATTCATAAACTAATCTACTGTATGCCGTTGCTTAAAAATTTCTCTTAGTTGAAGGAATGTAAACCGTATCAACCCATATAATCCATGTAAGTATTTTCCTCTTACTCAAGATAATTATAGTGGAGCAGGTGATGCAACTGGTGCTGATCAACTTATCACCACACTGGGACAACTCACTCATGTTATGAATAGAAACCTTACCCGTATGGAGCACCCAGATCCACAACACGGAGGATTAATGTTAGACCGCTTCATGAGGCAACAAACACCGACAAAAAATGGGGGGGGGGGTACAAATCCATTAGTAGCAGAGCATTTCATAAGTTCCTTAGAGAAAATATTTCATGCTTTAAGGAGAAGCAAAATGGAAAAAGGTTTCATGGCAGTTTATCGCCTCATGGGAGATGCAGATCAATGATGGTCATTAATCCAAAACACAAATAAAGATGAAGAAGTTTCAAACATGAAATGAAGGGAGCTTAAAGATATTTTCATAGAAAAATACATTCCTCGCGATTATCAAGCAGATATGGAAAGACAATTTCTAAGTCTGAGGAATAAGAAGGATGAGAATATCACAAAGTATGAGGCAAACATTACAAGGTTATCCAGTCATATAAAGTCCTGGAAATCATATGAATTTTTTTTCTTAAATACATGAGATTTTTATGTGTCTTGGGTTTCTGACGGCACTTGATTCCATGCGTGATGTCCCCGAAATCAATGTCTGATGTTTTTTCAGGTATGTTCAGTAAACTTAGGAGCGAGATTTTATATCTTTTGAACCGATGATTAGAATTATACCAGTTCCCGTATTCTCATAAGGAGACATTTACCGCAGTTGCGTTTTATCCAGAGCAGAAGTTAATTTTGGGGGTTTTCTAAATAAATTAAATAGAAATATGACTAACATATTTTTATGTAAGTGGTGGTTTAATCCTCTAAGGGGAAGTTGGAGGTGGGTCCCACCCCCACATAACCTTCCATGGGAGGAAATTATGTGGTGGGTCCCACATGAGATCAACTCCATTAAACCCCCTTATCCCTCTTTAACCATTGGAATTCCCATAACTTGTGGAAACTCTTCACTTTCCACCTTCCCTCTTAATGTGCCAACTTTCACTCTCAATTAATTAACTAAACTTGCAATTAATTAATTGGCACTTCTAATTTGAATTAATTTGAATTCATTATGTGAGAATAATAATATGTGTTATATTATTATGGTTGGGGTTGGCATATTTTTCCATTTTTTGGAGAATTGGTGGAGCTTTGGGAGAATTCTTGGAGGAATGATATCCTCTCGATGAAGAATGACCCTCTCCACTGAAGAACGACTACGCTATCTCCTTCCTTTCCAACTAGGGCATGAAAGGGAAGACGTCGCCCATGAGGAACGTCCCCAATGAAAACATCATATCCTCCCAAAGTCAACGGAAGGACTCCATCTTCCCGAGACATCGTCAAGCGATCACCGATTAAAAGGTATGGGGATTTAACTTTATTGGTATTGAAGTTCTCCGTTCTTATTTATAAACAACGAACACAGACCAGCCAACGAACAGGCTGATTCGTGGTTTGATCGTTCTTGCAGGTAAGGGGAGGATTTCATCCGGGGTTTAGAACAAGGATGGAATGGTCTTATTGATGATCTTTATTGAACCCTGTTATGATATGCTAATGCGGAGGGTGCAGACCAATCCAAACACGGCCCAATTCCCTCCGCTATTCTTGTTATGTTCTTCGTCTTATTACGTTCATCGTGGGTGATGGTCCAAAGTGGCAGTGAAATAATCCGGAGGGTCCAGCGCATAGGGTGGCATCCTAGGAGGACCCTTGGCATAGAAGGATCCAATTTCTGACCACCGGAGCAAACTCGGTGGTCTGTAGAAGGTGGGTCAATGGGTGGCGGCGCCGGCAACCGAAGGCGGCGGTGGCGGCCGCACGCCTACCGCATGGAGGGACCGACAACCGCTAGGGCCGCCCTGTAACATCCCAAGGTTTTCTAAAAATAAATTGAAAATGCTTGAAATTTTGTTTAAGGTATATATTTATAAGTATCCTTTAAACATAATTTTATTTCTTCTATGTTTTGAATTTCAAGAAACTGTCATCTACAATTGTGTTCAGTATGTTATTTAGAGTCTGATGGAACAAACTTGTTTTTTTTTGGTGAATAGTAACATGCCCTTATGAATAGTAATATGAATAGTAATATGACCACATGAATAGTAAATAATAATAATATTTTATTTTCCCATGGAAATAGTATAATGGGATCTTAATTAATTTTCCAATGTCACATAAAACTAGTTGCACTTAAATATTGTTATTTTTCGAATTAACTGTGACCTTATTTAAAAATTAAATTAATAATATTTAGAAAATTATTTTTGAAAAATGGAGTTCATTTTTGAATTCTACATGTTGAAAAATGGTAGGGGTAAATTTTTGGTATTTTTCTGAAACTCTTGAATTTTTAGTGAATAGTGAAATACGATAAAATACCCTGTAATCAATTTATCAGTAAAAATGCACTATTTATGACATCATAAGTGATGCAAGGCCAGTTGATTCGAACTCACTTGATATTTTCACTAATTAAGTCCACTTTATTTGAGATTATTCATAGTCTTGATAAAAATATTATAATAATAATTAAAATAATCTAAAATACCTCCCCTCCTCCACTATAAATATCACCCTCACTCCCCTCTTCCTCCCACACCTCTCAAGCCTTGAGCATTGTCTAATTTCTACCAAATTCCCTCCCCAATCTTCTTCCCCACGTCCTAGAGCTGCTGGTCTCACCAAAAGACCAAGACTAAAGCCCTTAAGGAGGATCTCAAGGAGAAGAGATCAAGAGGTAAACATCCTCTTTCATTTTCATTCTTTTCTTCCATTTTATGTTATTCTCTTCCTTTCACGTTGTCTTTTGTTGGGATATTTCATTAAATTTTTCCCCTTACTGTCCAAAGTTTTTATGATGATGAGATATTCCATTCCTCATTAATCTTGTTTTTATGAAAGTTTAAGAGACGTCGTTAGGCTGCCGAATTTTTGTAAGAAATTTCTCATGTTTTCTTCACTTCATGATTCCTTTCTCTTCTTTCTTCACCCCCTATTATCCAAGAGGCATGAAATATCCAGAATCATGTATATTCTGGATGTTTTCATGTTTATGGAAAATTACAAATCATTATTCCTCTCCTCTCTCACTTATTTAAAGAATCAAAAAAAAAACATTGTCCATTTGTGTCGAATTACCGATATCGTGGACGATGTATTTTCAATTTCCATTAATTCTTTCAAGTCTGGTTGTGAAACCATTTATATGGTTGAACCAGGTTATAAGATATGTTTTATGACTCATATAAGGTCCTTTAATTCTTTTGTACTCATAATTCAAATTTATAAGACTAAATGAAGTTGTAATTATCAAAGAACCACATAAATGATCTAAACAAACATAATTTTTGTTTTAACTTATTAATCATCATCATATAAAAAATCAAAGTGATAAATGGTATAAATTATGGTACTGGAAATATATATATACTACTCCATTCCAATTCTAGAGTTTCACTTCCAATCAACAAGAACGATTCATCATGAACCGATCGTGAAAATCACAAAAGAACTCACCCAAAATAATGCAAGGAACAAAATACTAACAAATAAGGGGTGAAATGAGGTTATGAAATGACCATATAAGATGTTATAAACATGAAAATGTTTCTGTAAAATACTAATAACACTCTTTTAACCATTATACAGGAGGTTTAAACAATTTTGAAGTAAGACAAGCCCAAGGTAAGGGAATTCTTAACCCGATTTCCATTCTTTGGGTTAACATTCTACTTTATAATTTATGTGCTATTTAAATTGTTTTTGTGATGGGTTTTGTGTATATTATGTTTCACTATGTGTATTTACAGAGTATATACATATTACATCCACTCTATTAAGCCTCACTTCAAGTATATGATGTTTATAAGAGATTTTTCTTCTAAAATCCTCTTTTAAAATTCTGTTTTATAAGATTCAAAGGCAATGTTTTTATGCTATTATTTATGTTGTATGATTATGTTTTGGTTATTGGGAATTGTTTATAATGAAGGGTGGGACCTATATTTCCCTCCAATGCATTGGGCATGAGTAAGTTGGTGGTCGGCCGTATGGTTACTCCAAGTGTAACTGTGATGGTTACACAAAGTAAGGTAGCCGTGAGGGTTACAAATTTTAAGGTAGCCAAGATGGTTTCAAGATTATGAAAGTAATACCCCAATATACCTCTATGATTATAATTATGTTTGTGTGGATCTTTTGTAAATCTCATGTTATGCTAAGTAAGATTTTATGGGTGGAAAGAATGTCTTTTGAAAAAATTTTCATACGTCATGCTTATTCATGGACTAATGTGATTTTTCCTTCTTCTTCATACCTTACTGAGCTTTTGTGCTCATCCCAAGTTTTTAAATGATTTTTCACAGGTTAATGATGAGTAATACAAGGAAGGAAGACATGTTAAATGTTGAAGAATTGTCAAGGAGTCTTGTTTTATGTTTTAATGTTTTATATTCTGAGGAAAATGGAATCTTATTTTATGGTATCCACTATGTAACAATGTGTAATGTTATGAATGTTTTGTCTTAATTCTCTAAATCTCTGAACTTGAAAAGATCCTCAATGTAAAATGAAGTGTTTTCTTGATTAAATTCAAGATTATGTATGAAATAAGTGCGGGTCCTTATAGTTGGTATCAAAGGATGGTTTATATAACTTTAGGGGTTAAGGTGATGCTAATAGAATACCAGAAATAATTTTCACTCTATGTTTAATTTGTTATAGAATTTAAATATTACCATGTTGTTTCGTCTAAGAAATGTTTTTTTAGAATGGTTGTCCGCAGAAGGAACATGGATGCTGAAGAGGATAGGCACCGACAGAATGAAATCTTTCCTGATCAACAGCCCGGAATGGTAGGGATTGGAACCGAGCAGTTTGTGACAGTAATGGCTCAGCTAACGCAGGCAATAAATGGTGGTGGCATCCATTCAAGAGGACAAATAGAGGTACCCCAACGGAACATGACAGTGGTGGAACATTTTATGAGACAACATCCTCCTGCATTCAATGGATCTTCTGACCCGGTGGCAGCAGAAGGATGGATTGAAGCCCTTGAAAAGATATTTGATGTTATGGGATGTTCAGACAATCAAAAGGTAAGTCTTGCCATTTATCGTTTTGAAGGGGAAGCTGATCAGTGGTGGTCAATGGTAAGGAATATCAGGGGTAGAGAGGATTTTGATTCCTTAGTATGGGATGAATTTAAAAGTCTTTTTCTTGAAAAATATTTTCTTAAGGTGGTGCGACTTATAATGGAGAAACAATTACTTGAATTGAAACAAAAGGAGGAAGATTCAGTGGCTATGTATGAGGCGAACTTCACCTGACTGGAGAGGAATGCTCCAAATCTTATTCTGGATCTCGATAGCAAAATCAACTGCTTTTACTCAGGATTGAAGCCAAGGTATCGAAGGGCGTTGGCCTCCCGTGAATTCAAAAGTTACGAGAAACTTGTCCGATGTGCTGAGAGGGTAGAGATGGAGTTTGCTGATGATTAAATGCAATTTGGAAACAAAGAGAAGAAGAGGTCCAATTGGAAAGCAATGGGTAAGAATATACCAATGAAATCTGCTGGTAAGAAAATACAGTTTCCAGTTTGTGAAAAGTGTGGCAAGAAGCACCCTGGGGAATGTCTTATCAAAACTGGGAAGTGTTTTAAATGTGGTAAGTTTGGACATATGGCCCGAGATTGCAATGAAAATGATCCAAAGACTAATCCTGATAAGAAAACTGTAAAGTGTTTTAAATGTGGTGCGATGGGTCACTATGCAAATGCCTATCCAAAGAGGGATCCAAATGATGCAAAGAAGCCAGACTACAAGAAGAAAGGTGTAGTGAGATCCTTTCAGCAGATGTTGGGCCATCTAATGAAGTTGTATCAGGTACTTTGTTTGTTCACTCAGATTTTGCTAAAGTTTTGTTTGATACGGGGTCTACACATTCCTTCATCTCTGAGGAATTTTCTAGTAAATTGGAAATATCACCTCAACAAATGATACCTGAACTTGTTGTTAAAACACCAGGGGGAAATGTTATAGTGAAGAGGAATTATAAGAATATTTCTATTGTGGTATGTGGAAAGACTTTACCTGCAAACCTTGTTGTTCTACCCTTAGTCGAGTTTGATGTTATTCTGGGGATGGACTGGCTTTCTGATTATCATGCTAAGATTGACTGTAGAGCTAAAGAAGTTGTTTTTTAGAAAGAGTTTCAGTTTGTATAAAAGAATGAACCCATACAATTGATAACATATCAAGAAGCTGAGAAACTACTGAAAGATGGAAATGAAAGTTATCTGTCTCATATTATTGAAAACAAGGGAACTATTCAAATTAATGATGTGCCAGTGGTAAATGAATACCTTGATGTTTTTCCTGAGGAGTTACCCAGTGTCATACCTAAACGAGAAGTCGAATTCACAATTGACTTAGTTCCTGATGCTAATCCAATTTCAAAACCCCCATATCGTATGGCTCCAATAAAACTTCTTGAATTGAAAAATCAGTTGCAGGATTTGCTTGTCAAAGGCTTCATTCGTCCCAGTACTTCACCATGGGGAGCCCCTGTTTTGTTTGTTAAAAAGAAAGATGGTTCCATGAGACTTTGCATTGATTATAGAGCTTTGAATAACATCACTGTTAAAAACAAGTATCCTTTGCCTCATATTGATGACTTGTTTGATCAGCTCCAGGGAGATCAGTACTTTTCCAAGATTGACTTGAGATCCGGATACCATCAGCTGAAGGTGAAGGAGGATGACATCCCGAAAACATCCTTTCGTACTAGATATGGGCATTATGAATTTGTTGTTATGCCATTTGGGTTAACTAATGCACCTACTGTATTCATGAATCTTATGAATAGAGTATTTCATGAGTTCTTGGATAAGTTTGTGGTTGTTTTTATTGATGACATTCTGGTTTTTTCTAAAAATAAAGAGGAGCATGAAAAACATCTAAGGGTTGTTTTAAAAACTTTAAAAGAAAAGAAACTATATGGAAAATTCAGCAAGTGTGATTTTGGGTTGCAACAGATTTCTTTTCATGGGAACATTGTAAATAAGTATGGAATAACAGTTGATCCTGCCAAAACAAAAGTAGTTGATGAATGGCCAAGACCCACAAATGTTACAGAGATTCGTAGTTTTCTGGGCTTAGAAAGTTATTACTGACGCTTTGTTAAGAACTTTTCACGGTTATCTAGACCAATAACTAAGTTAACACGGAAAGGGGTTAAATTTGTTTGGACAGAGGAATGTGATGTTTGTTTTCAAGAACTACAGAAGAGATTGGTGAATGCTCCAGTTTTGGCCTTACCTTCCCGGAATGGTGAGTTTTTCATCTATAGTGATGCTTCTTTGAAGGGACTTGGTTGTGTTTTGATGCATAATGATCAGGTAATTGCCTATGCTTTGAGACAACTTAAACCTCATGAGATGAATTATCCCACACATGATTTGGAATTGACAGCTGTGGTTTTTTGCTTTGAAAATATGGAGGCATCATCTATACGGAACCAAATGCCAAATATATACTGACCATAAAAGTCTTAAGTATATATTCACTCAGAAGGAATTAAACATGAGGCATAGAATATGGCTAGAACTGATAAAGGATTATGACTGCACGATTAATTACCATCCTGGAAAAGCAAAAAAAGTAGCAGATGCCTTAAGTCGGAAAAATCATGCATCATTAACCATGATACAATTGGAACGTGATCCCTTGATTAATGATTTGATAAATTTTGGCTTAGAAGTTGTTGGTGCAGGGAATATATTTGTTTTGTTTCAGGTTTCAGTGCAGTCTTCGTTGTCAGATAGAATTATGAAAGCGCAGAGGGAAGACCGTGAGCTACAGAAAAAGGTAGAATTGGTTAAAATGGGTAAGTTTCCAGAATTTAATCTTGATAAAGATTGTGTTTTAAGGTTTGGAAAAAGGTTGTGTGTGCCTTGTGATTCCCTGCTGAAGAAAGAATTGTTGTGTGAAGCTCATAGTTCTCCATTTTCTGTTCATCCTGGAAGTACTAAGATGTACAGAGACCATTGGGAGTATTACTGGTGGAATGGGATGAAAAGAGATATTTCTGATTTTACAATGAAATGTTTGACATGTCAGCAGGTTAAAGCAGAGAGGCAGTTACCGAAGGGGATGTTTCAGCCTTTGCCAGTGCCAGAATGGAAATGGGAGAATATATCCATGGATTTTGTGGTGGGACTACCAAAGACTTCTTGAGGTAACAATGCGATATGGGTTATTGTTGACCGGCTAACAAAGTCTGCTCATTTTCTTTCTATCCGAGATATAATGACATTAGATCATCTTTCTCGATTGTACCTCAAAGAGATTGTCAGGTAACATGGAGTTCCTCTTTCCATTGTGTCTGACCAAGATCCCAGGTTCAGTTCTAAATTTTGGAAGGGACTTCAGAAGTCTTTGGGCACAGAGTTGAATTTCAGTACAGCTTTTCATCCTCAATCAGATGGGCAGTCAGAACGAACGATTCAAACTTTGGAGGATATGCTTCGAGCTTGTTCAATGGACTATCAGGGAAGTTGGGATCAACATCTTTCACTAGTTGAGTTTTCTTATAATAACAGTTTCTATTCCAGTATTCAGATGGCACCTTTTGAGGCCTTGTATGGAAAGCAGTGTCGGACTCCTGTGTTTTGGGATGAAGTCAGTGAAAGGAAATTGATGGGGCCAGAATTAGTAGAAGAAGTGGCTGAGAAAGTGAGGATGATCCAGCAACACATGAGGACAGCTCAGAGCAGGCAGAAAAGTTATGCAGATAACAGAAGGAAAGACTTCTCTTTCAAGGTAGGTGACCATGTTTTCCTTAAAATATCTCCTTGGAAAAGTGTGATGCGTTTCGGTAAGAAAGGGAAACTAAGTCCACGGTTCATCGGTCCTTTTGAAATCTTGGATAAAGTTGGAACAGTTGCATACCGCGTAGCTTTGCCTCCGAGCTTATTTCAGGTACACAATGTTTTTCATGTTTCGATGTTGAGAAAGTATGTTCCAGATTCATCACATATCTTGAGGCTGGAAGCAGTTCAGCTGGCATAGAACCTTTCTTATGAAGAAAAACCGGTTCAGATTCTTGATCGAAGAGAACAGGTATTGCGGAATAAGGTAATCCACCAGGTAAATGTTTTGTGGAGAAACCAAATGGTTGAAGAAGCAACATGGGAGTCTGAAAATGCTATGAGGGAAAAATACCCTCAATTTTTTAATAAGTAAATAAAATTGCGAGGACGCAATTTCAAGAAGGTGGGGATAATGTAACATCCAAAGGATTTCTAAAAATAAATTGAAAATGCTTGAAATTTTGTTTAAGGTATATATTTATAAGTATCCTTTAAACATAATTTTATTTCTTCTATGTTTTGAATTTCAAGAAACTGTCATCTACAATTGTGTTCAGTATGTTATTTAGAGTCTGATGGAACAAACTTGTTTTTTTGGTGAATAGTAACATGCCCTTATGAATAGTAATATGAATAGTAATATGACCTCATGAATAGTAAATAATAATATTATTTTTTTCCCCATGGCAATAGGATAATGGGATCTTAATTAATTTTCCAATGTCACATAAAACTAGTTGCACTTAAATATTGTTATTTTTCGAATTAACTGTGACCTTATTTAAAAATTAAATTAATAATATTTAGAAAATTATTTTTGAAAAATGCACTATTTATGACATCATAAGTGATGCAAGGACACTTTCTCCGAACACACTTGATATTTTCACTAATTAAGGCCACTTGATTTGAGATTATTCATAGTCTTGATAAAATATTATAATAATAATTAAAATAATCTAAAATACCTCCCCTCCTCCACTATAAATATCACCCTCACTCCCCTCTTCCTCCCACACCTCTCAAGCCTTGAGAATTGTCTAATTTCTACCAAATTCCCTCCCCAATCTTCTTCCCAACGTCCTAGAGCTGCTGGTCTCACCAAAATACCAAGAACAAAGCCCTTAAGGAGGATCTCAAGGAGAAGAGATCAAGAGGTAAACATCCTCTTTCATTTTCATTCTTTTCTTCCATTTTATGTTATTCTCTTCCTTTCCCTTTTTCTTTTGTTGGGATATTTCATTAAATATTTCCCCTTACTGTCCAAAGTTTGTATGATGATGAGATATTCCATTCCTCTCATCAATTTTGTTTTTATGAAATTTTAAGAGACGCCGTTAGGCTGCTGAATTTTTGTAAGAAATTTCTCATGATTTCTTCATTTCATGATTCCTTTCTCTTCTTTCTTCACCCCCTATTATCCAAGAGGCATGAAATCTCTAGAATCATGTATATTCTGGATGTTTTCATGTTTATGGAAAATTACAAATCATTATTCCTCTCCTCTCTCACTTATTTAAAGAATAAAAAAAACATCGTCCATTTGTGTCGAATTACCGATATCGTGGACGATGTATTTTCAATTTCCATTAATTCTTTCAAGTCTGGATGTGAAACCATTTATATGGTTGAACCAGGTTATAAGATATGTTTTATGACTCATATAAGGTTCTGGAATTCTTTTGTACTCATAATTCAAATTTATAAGACTAAATGAAGTTGTAATTATCAAAGAACCACTTAAATGATCTAAGAAAACATAATTTGTGTTTTAACTTATTAATCATCATCATATAAAGCCTCAAAGTGCTAAATGGTATAAATTATGGTACTGGAAATATGTAGATACTACTCCATTCCAATTCTAGAGTTTCACTTCCAATCAACAAGAACGATTCCTCATGAACCGATCATGAAAATCACAAAAGAACTCACCCAAAATAATGCAAGGAACAAAATACTAACAAATAAGGGGTGAAATGAGGTTAT
Source organism: Viscum album (assembly GCA_963277665.1). Taxonomy (NCBI): domain Eukaryota; kingdom Viridiplantae; phylum Streptophyta; class Magnoliopsida; order Santalales; family Viscaceae; genus Viscum; species Viscum album. The sequence goes on from OY728136.1 coordinate 1,482,160,540, forward strand.
GAAATGACCATATAAGAAGTTATAAACATGAAAATGTTTCTTTAAAAAACTAATAACAATTTTTTATCCATTATACAGGAGGTTTAAACAATTTTTAAGTAAGACAAGCCCAAGGTAAGGGAATTCTTAACCCGATTTCCATTCTTTGGGTTAACATTCTACTTTATAATTTATGTGCTATTTAAATTGTCTGTGTGATGGGTTTTGTTTATATTATGTTTCACTATGTGTATTTACAGAGTATATACATATTACATGCACTCTATTAAGCCTCACTTCAAGTATATGATCTTTATAAGGGACTTTTCTTCTAAAATCCTCTTTTAAAATTCTGTTTTATAAGATTCAAAGGAAATGTTTTTATGCTATTATTTATTTTGTATGATTATGTTTTGGTTATTGGGAATTGTTTATGATGAAGGGTGGGACCTATATTTCCCTCCAATGCATTGGGTATGAGTAAGTTGGAGGCCGACCGTATGGTTACTCCAAGTGTAACTGTGATGGTTACACAAAGTAAGGTAGTCGTGAGGGTTACAAATTTTAAGGTAGCCAAGATGGTTTCAAGATTATGCAAGTAATGCCCCAATATACCTCTATGATTATAATTATGTTTGTGTGGATCTTGTGTAAATCTCATGTTACGCTGAGTAAGATTTTATGGGTGGAAAGCATGTCTTTTGAAAATGTTTTCATACGTCATGCGTATTCATGGACTAATGTGATTTTTCCTTCTTTTTCATACTTTACTGAGCTTTTGTGCTCATCCCATGTTTTTAAATGATTTTTCACAGGTTAATGATGAGTAATACAAGGAAGTAAGACATGTTAAATTTTGAAGAATTGTCAAGGAGTCTTGTTTTATGTTTTAATGTTTTATATTCTGAGGAAAATGGAAAGTTATTTTATGGTATCCACTATGTAACAATGTGTAATGTTATGAATGTTTTGTCTTAATTTTATAAAGCTCTGTACTTGAAAATATCCTCAATGTAAAATGAAGTGTTTTCTTGATTAAATTCAAGATTATGTATGAAATAAGTGCGGGTCCATATACACCCAGTCTGCGGGATGACCGACCGGCCAATCCGGCTGGCCATTTGTAGAAGCGCAGTGCCCGTAGGTGCCTCGTGGAGGAGAACACGACCCGCCTCCATGGGTGGCTCGGCTGGGCGAACCGACCGGCCACATGGGGAGAACCACGACCCGTAGTGCAGGTCGCATGCACTGGGCCGAACCGGCAGGCTGGAGCAGAGGAGGAGGCGGCGCCACGTGGCGCCGTCGGTTGAACCAGACAGGCCCGCAACGCGGGCCAGGTCCCGGGGTGGTCTGTGCCCCACCGGCTGGGCCAACCCCATGCCGGGTCCGACCCACCGAACCTAGTCGTGCCGACCTGCCAACCTACGAGGATTGACAGGTCGGGCTCATCTTCGCTTAAATGCGTATAACTCCTAGATAGAATGTACGATCGACGCGCCTTCTATAGCACTAGGAAATTCAAGATGAGGAGGTACATTTTGGGTACTCGAAGTGAGTTTCAGAAAAATTTGGAAAACGGCGGGGTTTGGATCATGTGTAACTCCAACAGGGCCCCTGGAACGGAAATACCAATAACTCTCAGACCGAGCGTCTGATTGACGCGTCGTCTATCGCGTTGGGTTCCTTATAATGATAATGACCTAAGAGATACATCAACTATAGATTTCATGATATGTGATGTATTGAAACATGGATTGAGGTGCGGAACCTCCCGGAATCGAGCGTGCTGTGTGTGAGAACCCTAGGGCTGGTTGTGACTGAGATGACATAATTCTCCATGGGTTTGACATCGATGACTAATATACCCGAATCCTATGTGGGTTCGAAAGAGATGACTATTTTACCGAGATCCTACATGGGTCCGAAAATTCTGGCTTCTGTTCCTGTATCCTATGTGGGTCCGACAGAATAGCTGGTCTTGTATCCTGTGTTAGTCTAACAACTTAGCTGGTCCTATATCCTGTGTGGGTCTGACAACATAGATGAATCGGTGACAACATCTGATCATCTCTATCACTCTATGAAAGATGTATACCGGTGTGAGAGGATTAATGTCTTTCAACCATTATCACCCTGGTGATTGACTTTACTACCTTTATGGAATGTTTTGTGCTTGGGCTTGAGAGTTGGAGCCGAACTGTGATTGATAACTTAGGTATAAGTATGGGAATATACCTAAGTAGGTTTGGTTGATATTTCATGATTCTTTCATTCTTCTGTGGTTTATACTTTGTGGATTATGTGAGACCTTTGGGGGTCTCGGGGTGTCATACTGAGTATTGTTATAATCACCCATGTAGTGGCTTTTCCCGAACCTTGTTGTGTTCTATGCAGACGATGGACAATAGTGATCGTGGCTGATGGTGACGGACGGGAGGCTACTCGGAGTTGGACTATACAGGACGTACCGCATGGTTGAGTTGTTCGAGTTCTGTACCTACCCTACAGGTAGGATTCCTTGGTGGATGATGCAGGAGCTGTTTTTCCTTTTTACTTGTACTTGTTGTTCTGATGGGTTTGTATAATGGTCCACTTACTTTCGACACACCATACTTTTCTATTTTAGTACTTATTGCCTCTACTACTTGTGTTCAGATTGTGTGTGTTAAACGTTTAAAGGTAACGCCTTCCCTTTTTATCAGGGATTCATCTTTGGAGCTAGTTGCCAGCCCCTGACATATGGAAGGCGGGCTGGGGGTAGTCACAGCACCGGCCCCGAGGACGGGTTGTGACAAATTCGTATCAGAGGAGTTGGTTCTACCATAGAACTTGGACTCTGATTCTTTTAGCGACAATAGTGTTATGTGTTTTGGGAGTGGTTATCAGTTTGGGGAAACCGGTGTTGGTGCGGCGGTCGACGTATCCATACACTAGGACTCTAACTTCTGATTTCCGACTTAGTGCACGAAAACACTAATTGCGTGTGTGTTTCCTTTGAAAAATATTTCTCTGTGATTACTTTGTGACAGCTCACCTAGTATATTATTTTAACTGTGGCGCACATGTTTCTTTTCATGATGGCCCCACGAAGGCAGCCAGCCAGGGTTCCGAGTTATGTATGAGATGGTAGCCCACCGAGCGACGATGCCTCAGTGCAGGGCCCCTTCACAGCAGAGGTAGCAGCGGTACCAGTACCCGCTGGGCCACCGATGCCACCAACTCCGGTAGTAGAGAGTTCATGCCACCTGAGTGTGTTGCACGAGTTCTAGTGCCAGATGCCACCTAGGTTCCATGGAGATATGGACCCATAGGAAGCTACAGATTGGCTGGAGGCTGTCGTGAGAGATTTCAGATTGGTATGGACAGCAGCCGACCTCATGGTGATATTTTCCGTGAGTCTCCTGCATGCGTAAGCAGAAAGATGGTGGAACCTGATGCTCCAGGTGCATGACGAGGCATCATTACTCTGGATAGACTTCGAGAGTCTCTTTAGCTCAGAGTTTTTTCCAGCCACCCTTAATGCGGTGTAGATTCATGAGTTACTTCATCTGCACTAGGGAAACAAGATAGTAGGTCAATACTCAACAAGGTTCACCGACCTCTCATGCTACTCTACAGGTATGGTGCGAGACCCATTCTTCTGGGCTTGGACCTTTGAGAAGGGACTCAGGCTTGAGACCAGGGCTTCGATGATCCCCCTCCGCATCCCGACGCAGGAAGGGGTGCTGGAGTGAGCCCTTATAGTGGAGAGTTGTCTTGTTGAGCAGTCACCAGTAGCGAGATCCTCCATAGGGCGATATGTATCGGGGTCTTATGCATCTGGCAGTAGACAGATGTCGCAGAGGTCCAAGAAGACCAGACCATCAGGTTGGAAACCCCAGGATACAGGTTTGGTTGTGCAGGGAACATGAGATAGAGCCAGATATACGAGGAGTAGCCAGTGCTATGCATGTGGGGGATAGGGCCACATGGCTTAGGACTGCCTGACCCTCCATACAGATGAGTAGCAGAAAATAGAGGGACCTCTTAGGCAGAGGCAGAGGTTCAACTGTGGTGGTCCACTGGGAGCAGGCGGATGTGGGAGAGGAGCTGGCCGAGCAATGGGTGGTGGACGACGTTTCAAGGCTCTACCACCACCACCACCACCAGGATGTCCAACCCAACCAAAGGGAGTTGGTGGACTGAGGCTTGTTCAGTTCTAGGAAGCCGTGGCCTACGACGAAGGCGCACCTGAGATGATTCGAGGTACTATATTTGTATTCTCCACCCTTTCTACAGTACTTACAGACACAGGGGCGAGTCATTTATTTATTGCCACTGCCGTCGTTCGGATCTCGGAGATTCCAACGAAGCCGTTGGATTGATCCTTATGGATAGAGACTCCTACAGGAGAAGACTCAACGATTACGCACTAGTGTCGGTAGTGTTAGTGTACTCTAGGAGGCAATAGCTTCAGCTGAGATCTTTTGGTAGCGGCATCGAGGCCTTATGATGTCATCTTGGGTATGGACTGGTTATCCATAGTTCATGCCCAGATTGACTGTATTTGGAGAAAAGTGCGGTGTATCCACATGGATTGGAGAAGATTCACCTTCACCGGATAGAAGGAAGCCTTTTCAGTGAAAGATGGACTTACACAGAGGATGGGTATCCGATCACACATCAGTTGGCTAGTCTCATCCTCAGAGAAGTTGGTGTGCGGAGTCCGAGTTTTCTGGTTGTGGTGAATTAGTACGTGGATGTTTTCTCTGACGATGTTCCAGGACTACCTCCTCATAGAGAGGTGGACTTCTACATTGAATTGTACCCCGATACGACACCGATATCTACTACAACATATCATATGGCCCCCGCCAAACAATGTGAGCTACATGGATAGCTGGAGGACTTTCAGGGGAAGGGATTTATCTGACTCAGTGTTTCACCCTATACATCTTAGATTTTGTTCGCCAAAAAGGAGGATGGGAGCTTGCGACTATGTGTTGACTACCGTCACCTGAATCAGGTGACCGTGAAGAACAGGTACCCACTCTTGAGGAATGACGACCTCTTTGATCAGCTCAAGGGGGAACGATGGTTCTCAAAGATAGAACTTAGGTTAGGCTATCACCAACTCAGAGTTTGAGACGAGGATGTGGAGAAGACAGCCTTCAGGTGTCGGTATGGACACTACGAGTTCTTGGTTATACATTTCCGCAAAACCAATGCTCCAGTAGTGTTCATGAGTCTCATGAATGGGATCTTACAGCCTTACCTCGTTCTCTTTGTCATAGTCTTCAACGACGACATACTGATCTACTCGACTACTAAAGAGGAGCATGCCTACCATTTGTGAGTAGTACTAGACACACTCTGAGAGCACGAGATTTATAGTAAGCTCTCGATGTGCCAGTTCAGGATTAGAGAGGTTCACTTTCTGGGATACGTCATCTCAGAGGCTGGAGTTATAGTGGATCCCATGAAGATCAAGGTAGCACTTTCTTGGGAGCCACACAGGAGTATGATGGAGGTACCAAGTTTTCTGGGACTGGCTGGGTACTATCGGAGATTTGTGCCAGAATTCTCTAGATTTGTAGCACCGCTTTCAGCATTGATGAAGAAAGGGCAACCCTTTATGTGGTTAGAGAGATTCAAGCAGAGCATTCAAGAGCTGAGGCAGAGGTTGACCAGTGCACCCATCTAGAGGCTACCAGAGGAGGGCATTGGATACACAGTTTATTGCGACGCATCCGAGACCAGGCATGGGAGTGTCCTGATATAGGAGCAAGTAGTGATCGTGTATGTCTCTCTTAAACTGAGACAACACGAGAAGAACTACGCTACCCATTACCTGGAGTTAGTAGCAGCGGTCTTCACCCGGAAGATGTGGCGAAACAATCTTATGGGAGAATGTTTTACAGTCTACTCGGACAACCAGAGTCTCTAGTACATCTTCTCACAAAAGGACCTGAACTTGAGTTAGCGACAATGGCTCGAGTTCCTCCTGAACTATGAATTCAAGACAGTATATATTCCTAGGAAGGGGAATGTTGTAACAGATGCTCTCAGTAGAAGATCAGGCATTCAACTGCTAGGAGAGGTGACAGAGCAGCTGGCCGCGCTGCATATATATTTTTTGGATAGAGATGGAGCATCTTTTTTGCAGTCTCTCACAATCACTCCTCCACTTCTTCAGCGAGTAAGGGAGGCACACTGTGGGGACGCTGACTGTGAGACACGACATGCTTAGATATCCTCAGGGCAGTCACCTGATGGGTTTTTTGAAGGTGGGAAGCACGTCATCCTCTTTAGAGGATGTACCATGGTACCATTTTCACTACAGGAGGAGGTATTGAGAGAGTTCCATAGTTCCCCTCTATTGGTACATCCAGGAGTGGCGAAGATGTATCAGGACCTCAGACGATAGCCCTGTTGGATGGGTATGAAGAAGGCGATAGCAGAATTTGTCTCACGATGCCTCATTTGTTAGCAAGTGAAGGCGGAGCACCAGGTTCCATCAGGCTTGTTCAGCTCTTAGAGGTCCCAGAGTGGAAGTGGGATGGTATATTCATGGATTTCAGGATGAGACTTCCACGTACATCCATAGGACAGAACTCTATTTGGGTGATTGTTGATTGACTTACCAAGTCAGCCCACTTACTATTGATCAGAGATCCGGGATCAGTAGAGAGCTTATGACACCTCCATGTATAGAATATCGTACAACTTCATGTTGTGCCATCAACGATCATCTCCTATCGAGATGCTCATTTTACTTCCCAGCTATAGAAGGGGTCGTAGGGGGCTTTCAGGACACATCTTCACTTGAGCACCGCCTTCCATCGTCAGATGGATGGTCAGACTAAGGGGACCATTCAGACTCTCGAGGAAACACTCCGTGCATGTGTCCTCATCATTGGTCATAGCTAGGAGGATCACTTACCCTTGGTAGAGTTTGCGTATAACAAGAGATACCACTCCACCATCAGGATGGCACCTTACAAGGCACTTTACGACCGACCTTGCAGATCGCCTCTGTGCTGGACTGACCCAGGGGATTTAGCACTTATAGGACCATTGATGGTGCAAGCTATGATGGAGAAGGTAAAAATCATCTAGGAGCAAATGAAGACTGCACAGAGTAGGCAGAAGTCCTATGCTGATAGGATACAGAGACAACTAGAGTTCGGGGATGGCGACGACGTCTTTCTACGTGTCTCACCTCACGAGGTCTACGAAGATTTGGCCGAGGTGGCAAGGTGTCTCTGTGATTCATCGAACCGTTCCAATTCCTCAGTAGAGTAGGCAAGGTGGATTACCACCTGGCACTTCCACCTCAGTTGCACAGAGTGCATGGCGTCTTCCACATATCTAAGCCGAGGAGATACGTGCATGACCCCTCCCAAATCATCGACCACGGGAAGTTAGACATCAATGATGGGGAGACATTCACAAAGGTTCTAGTGGAGATTCAGGATTGATAGGAGTGGGTCCTGTGTGGATGGATGATTCTTTTGGTGCGCATTCACTGGCAACACGGGAACCTATAAGAGAGAACATGGGAGCGGGAGGCTCAGATATGTGCTCAGTTCCCCCATCTGTTACCCTAGTGTGTGTAGTAGCTTATGGGGATGTAATGCCCTGAGGTGGGGAGAATGTAAAGACCCGTAAATCTGGTGGAATTTTTTTTTCTTTACTACAAGGGATTTTTACGAGTCCGTAGTTTCTGATGGCACAAGATTTCAAGGCCCGGTGTGACCGAAATCAATTTCTGAAGTTTTGTTCGGGTACGTTCAATAATCGTAGAAGCGGGATTTTGTATCTTTTGAACCAGTGCTCAGAATTGAAATTTGTGGACACCAATTACTCACAATGCTGGTATTCACTTAAGGAGACCTTTAATGAAGTTGCGTTTTATCGAGAGCAGAAGTTAATTTTGGGGGTTTTCTAAATAAATTAAATAAAAATATGTCTAACATATTTTTATCTAAGTGGTTGTTTAATCCTCCAAGGGGAAGTTGGATGTGGGGCCCACCCCCACATAACCTACCATGGGAGGAAATTATGTGGTGGAGCCCACACAAGCTCAACCCCCTTAAACCCCCTTAACCCTCTTTAAACCTTGGAATTCCCATAACTTGTGGAATTTCTTCACTTTCGACCTTCCCTCTTAATGTGCCAACTCACACTCTCAATTAATTTACTAAACTTGAAATTAATTAATTGGCTCTTCTAATTTGAATTAATTTGAATTCATTATGTTAGCATAATAATATGTGTTATATTATTATGGTTGGGGTTGTCATATGTTTCCTTTCTTGGGAGAATTGGTGGAGCTTTGGGAGAACTCTTAGAGGAACGATATCCTCTTGACGAAGAACGCCCGTCTCCACTAAAGAACGACTATGCCATCTCTTTCCTTTCCAACCGGGGAAAGAAAGGGAAGATGCCGCCCATGAAGAACATCGCCAATGACAACATCATCCGCTCTCGAAGTCAACAGAACAACGCCTTATTCCTGGGACACTGTCAAGCGATCACTGATTGCAAGGTAGGGGGATTTAGCTTTCTTGGGATTGATGTTCTCCGTTCTTATTTCTAAACGACGAATGCAGACCTGCCAACGAATGGGCTGATCCATGGTTCGATCGTTCTTGCGTGTAAGAGAAGAATTTCATGCGGGGTTTAGAACTGGGATGGAACAGTCTTGTTGATGATCTTGATTGATCTCTGTTATGATCTGCTAACGTGGAGGGTATGGGTCAATCTAAACACGGCACGATTGCTTCAGATATCCATGTGATGTTCTTCCGCTTGTTGCGTTCATCATGGGCGATGGTCCAAAGTGGTAGCAACGGAATTCGAAGGGTCCAACATAGAGGGAGACATCCCAGGAGGACCCCCAGTGCAGGCAGTTCCAATTTACGACAACCAGAGCAAACCCAGTGGTCCGTATAAGGTGGGTCGCCGGGCGGTGGTGTTGGCAACTGAAGGCGGTGGCAGCGGCCGCATGGAGGTACCAATAGCTGCTCGGGCTGCCCAGTCTGTGGGACGACCAGCTGCCCAATCCGACCGACCCACTAGAGAACCATGGCACCCACAGGCGCCACTTGGAGGAGCACGGAGCCCGTGCCCATGGGCCGCTCGGCTGGGCGAACCGGCCGGCCAGGCTGGAGAACCATGGCGCCCGCATGCGCCATGTGGGGAGAACCGCGACCTGCGTGTGCTGGGCCGAACCGGCCGGCTACGACCGGTCAAAGTAGAGGAGGAGGTGAAACCAAGCAAACCCGACCGTCCCGCAGCGTGGGCCGGTCCACTGGTTGGACGCACCCCACCAGGCCGGGCCGACCCCCAGCCGGGTCCGACCCGCCAGCCCATTGGGCTTGACAGGCCGGGCCCGTCTTCTATTAAATGCAAATAAATCCTAGACCACTCGTCTGATCGATGCACCGTCTATGGAACTGGGAACCTCGCGACAAGGCGGTCATTTTGGGATACTCTAAGTGAGTTTTGGACAAATTTGGAAAATGTCTGGATTTGGATCGAGCGTAAATCCAACAGGCCCCCTGGAACAGAAATGCCAATAACTCTCAGATCGGGCATCCGATTGACGTACTGTCTATCATGTTGGTTTCCTTATGATGAGACAGAACTACGGAAACATAAACTCAGGACTTCATGATAGTTTATTTATCGACACTTGGATTTAGGAGCGGACCCTCCCAGAATCAAGTGTGCTGTGTGCGGGAACCCTAGTGATGGCTGCGACTGAGATAAAAGAATCCTTCGTGGGTTCGACAACGATGACTACTGTAATGGAATGCTCCGTGGGATAGACATTGATGAATACTGTACCGGGATCCTACATGGGTCTGACAGTTCTGACTTCTGTTATTGTATCCTGTGTGGGTTTAACATAATAACTGGTCCTGTATCCTGTGTGGGTCCAACAGCTTAGCTAGTTCTGTATCCTGTGTGGGTCCAACAACTTAGATGAATCAGTGACAACATCTGATCATCCCTCTCACTCTAAAAATGATGTATACCTATGTGAGTTGAGTCATTTCTTTCAACCATTATCATTTTGGTTATTGCCTTTACTACCATTGTGGAATGGTTTGTGCTTGTGCTCGAGAGTTGGAGCCGAACTATGATTGATAACATAGGTATATGTATTGCAATATACCTAAGTATGGTTTGTTGATACTTCATGATTGTATATTTCTTATGTGGTTTATCCTTTTTTGATTCTGGGAGTCCTTCGGGGGTCTCGTGGTCGCCTATTGAGTATTTTTATACTCACCCCCGCACGGGCTTTGCCCACACCTTGTTGTGTTCTATTGAGATGACGGACATCAGTGATCGAGGTGAGGGTGACAGACGAGAGGCTGCTCAGAGCTGGACTAGATGGGACATACTTCAGGGACGAGTTGTTCGAGTTCTGTACCTACCCTTCAGGTAGGATTCCCTAGTGGATGATCGATGAGTTGTTTTTCCTTTTTACTTATACTTGTTTTTTAGTTGGGTTTGTATACTGGTCCACTTACTTTCCGCACATCTTACTTTTCTATTTTAGTAGTTATAGCCTCTATTTCTTTTGTTCAGACTGTGTGTGTTACAAGTTTAAAGGAAATTCCTTCCCTTTTTACCAGGGATTCGCCATTGGTGCTAGTCGCCAGCCCCTGGCCTATGGAAGGGGGGATTGGGGTAGTCATGACATGGGCCCTGAGGACAAGTTGTGACAATCCATGCAACAAATTATATACATAACCCAAGGAGTAATATTCATCAATTCATTGATGGGTTAAAACCATTTCTCCATCGAGCATTAGTCTCACAATACTTCTCATTGTATGAAGATATTATCTCATGCACTATCAAGTTAGAAAATGAATTATCTATGTCTTACAACTTTATAGAAAAACAAGAGAAAAATAGATCCTCTGAACACTCTGGAAATGGAAATAAGTGGAATAAAGGAATGTGGAATATCCATCCTACGGTAAATGTTGAAAGAAACACCCTGGTACTTTCATGAAGGGAATGGGAGTCTGTTACAAGTGTGGTGGAAAGGTCCACCATGCTCGAGATTGCAAGGGGAAGAAGGTGGTTTCCAATGTTGAATGCTACAATTTTACAGAAAATGGGCATTATGGAAATGAATGTTCTAATCACCATTGGAAATTACCTTGGAAAAGGCCAAGGGAGAAAGGCCAAGCTTATGTTATCACCACTATTGAGGTTGAACCTCCGAAAGACATTGTGGCTGGATCATCGCATTGTTTCATATCTTCCCAGTTTGATAAGAAAATTAGATATTTTTAATTTTAGTTAACAAGGGAGTTGTCAGTAAAAACACCTAATGAAAGTATCATCAATTTTTTTTGTGAATCAGTTCCCATTAGGGCTTATAAATGTTCTTTATCTGTTGATCTCATTGCCATAACCATGATTGAATTTGATATAATCCTCGGGATGTATTGGATTTCAGACCATGATTCAAAAATTTATTTTAAGAATAAGGAGGTTACAATTTTTGAGGATGATAATTAGTACCTTATCTTTAGAGTAGAAACATCACCACCTGATTCTTATCTAGATCCGCCCCCAGTACCTATGCTAAATTCAATTATTGGGGAAGAAGATAATGAAACAACTATGGGTGAGGAAAACAATGTTTGAAAAGTGGATGTATCTATTGTACAAGAATATATTGATGTGTTTCTCAAGGATTTACCCAGACATCCTCCAGAACAAGAAATTGAGTTTTCTATTGATTTAATTCCTGGTTCAAGTCCCATATCGAAGACCACTTATAGAATGGCCACTGTGTAATTAGTGGAACTAATGAAACAACGAGAGGAATTGAGTAACAAGGGATTTATTCACCCTAGTGTTTCACCAATGGAAGCCCTTGTCCTTTTTGTTAAAATGAAAGACAGATCTATGAGGTTTTGAATTGACTATATGGAGATCAATGATATAACAATAAAGAACAAGTATCCCCTACCTTGCATTGATGATTTAATCGACCAACTTCATGGAGCTCAATATTTTTCAAAGATTGACCTTCGATCCAGATATCATCAGTTGCATGTGAAGAAGGAAGACATTCCGAAAATAGCATTTCAAACCAGGTACGAGGATTATGAGTTTACAGTAATGCCTTTTGGATTAACTAATGCACCCTATGTCTTCATGGATCTAATGACTAGAGTTTTCAAGGAATATCTTGATGAATTTGTAGTGATATTTATTTACGATCTCTTGGTATACTCAAAAAGCTATGAAGATCATGAAAATCAATTTCACATCATGCCTTTTGTTTTAGTCTTATACATTTCCTTAAATGTTTATGCTTATTTATGAACGTTTTTGGTATATTGTTATCCATATTGAGCCTCTGAGCTCACCCCTTTCTATGTTTTATTCTTCCCATGATGTGAAGAAGTATTTTATAGTTGACCTGTAGGGATAGGCTAAGGATATAAGTGTTTTTAAAAAGGGGACAAAATGTTGTTGATGTTTTTGTTTCATGATGTAATGTAAAACATATGAATGTATCTAGTACTTTCAAGGATACTAATGTGATTGGTCTTTCAGGACATGATTTCTTGTATCATGCAAATGTTTTCTAATAATGCACTGACTCTAGGTAACTGGGGTTGGGGAATTTCACCCCAGGTTTTAGATGTACCATGGTTTAATGGGGGCTTTTTGGTGTCTAGGAATGAAGAGTTAAGTTGTGGGTTTAAAAGAATAATGTCTTATCTTCCAGTATGTGATGAAAGAGCATCATGTACCTTGTGTTTTATTAAAATGCTTGTATGTCCCTAATATTTCCACTATATTACACAGGATCAAGTCAAATGTGATACTATTTGGGTTTTTTTGGACTAACTACTGAATTCATCTCACTTTCTGGTTATTTGGGAATTGATTTCAATAAATACTATCATGATGTCGTATGTGGATGTGATTGTGCATTTCAATGGGGTACCATGTACAACCATTTTTTATTTGGACCCTTATTTTACGTCATAATTCTAGAGGTGATTGAAAAATGAATTTTCCTCTCACTTGAAACTTAATAATACTTTTATCCCTATGATATATGGGAATACAGAGCATACCATCGAAATATAAGAGGATATTCTAATGGTTTACATATTATACTATGGAAGACCATGTGTTTACTATTTATCATTAGTGTAGGTTTTCCTACTACAAAAGATTTCACTCATCCATTAATATGGATTTATTTGGCTCATTATATGGGGGGTTTATTTTATTTTTCATTGTGATAGACTAATGTTAGGGATTCTATAGTCATTGGTCCTCAGGAGGTGTCGAACCCAATATTCCTAAGCTCGTCTATAATAACGTTCAAGCTGTCTATCATCTTCATAAGAAATGACATGTGCGGGAAAAGACCATGAAGGGGTGAGTATATACATACCTAGAAGGAAACCATGAAATCTTAATGGGTAACTAGTAAGAGAAACAACAAGAATAGAAAGATAGTACATGCAAGATACAATCCAAGAAAATAGCTCAAACTAACAAAGAGTGAAAGTAATATCATCCAAACACAAGGGGATAAATACAATGAGTAGATGAACATCTCATCAAGTCATTTCCACCTATAGTAGGAGAGTAGATTCATCCAAACATGAGAGGTTAAAAACAGAAAGCATATTTCATACCCTGCATGTCTTCACCTCTCTTGGAGGGAGTGAAACAAAATCCAAGGTGTTGAAACATTAGAATAGTATATATATATATGTGTGTGTGTGTGTGTGTGTGTGTGTGTGCTCAATCCTAGAAGCCATAATGAGAGAGTAAGGGATCACCATCTCAAATATCCACCCATGAATAAGGGTAGAAAATAATTACAAAAGTCCATCAATGATACCCAAGATCTCACATGTCTTCACAAAAATATCCATCCAAGTCTAACCAGGCCTCATAACTATACCATGGAGTCAAGGAGACACAAACATTAAGTAGATGACCTACTACCTAGTATGTATGGGGGGTTCCACACTATATTCATTGAGGATGCCAGTGCATATCTCTACTAGAGGGTAAAACTTGGTATCTGTAGAGGACGCCACTCCCTATATATGTTTGAGGGTCAACATGGTATCTATTTAGGATTCCACTGGCTAGCTATTCTAGAGGGTCAAATCAGCATCCATCAAGGTGGCCACTATCCAGCTATGCTTGTGGGTCAACTCAGTATCTCTCGATGGAATCACTTACTAGATATGTTGGAGGGTCAACTCCATATCCGTCAAGGACTCCACTCCCCAAATATACTGGAGGGTCAACTAAATATCCATTGAGGATTCCACTTCCTACCTATGCGGGCGGGTCAACTCAGTATCCATCAAAGATTCCACTACCCATCTATGTTGGACGGTCAACGCGGTATCTTTTGAGGATTCCACTAGCCAACTATGCTAGAGGGTAACCGTGGAATCAGTCAAGAATTCCACTACCCAGTTTCGTTGAAGGGTCAAAACTGTATCCATCGAGGAAACCACTACCCAACTATATTGGAGGGTCATCTAGTTATCTGTCAAGGATGCCACTACCCAGATATGATAGAGCGTCAACTCGGTATACGTTGGCAAATTCACTACCTTGGTATGCTGGAGGGTTAACTCAATATCCATCAAAGATACCACTACTGAGGTATGCTGGAGGGTTGACTCTGTATCCGTCGAGGATGGCTCTAACCATCTATAATGAAGGTTCAACTTAGAATCTATTGGGTATTCCACTACCCAATAATACTAGAGGGTTGACATGGTATCCGTCGATGATTCCACTGCTCGGCTATGCTGGAGAGTCAACTAATTAAACATTGAAGATGTAATTTCCCATCTATGTCGGAGGGTCAACTCGAGAATGTCATTGGGGAACTCCACTACCTGTCCCTACTGTAGGGTATCACTCAGAAAGGTCTTGGTGATCCTGGATGATCACTGCCATCATCAAGAATTGATTTATCAGTTATTGTGTCGAAAATAATTGACATCATAATATGAAAGCCACAAAAAATTTCACCATCACATTATACATGACAAACTCAAGATAGGCTACTCACTGGCCAAAATCCTATTTAAAATGAAGGAGTCATAATGGATTAAAGTTTCTTTAAAAAGGAACTAGGGGTACACATCATGTGAGGGGATCGACATGGTACATGGTCCTACTCCACCTTCTGGACACTTCCTCAGATGACACAGAATTCCATCCCATACCGTATTACATACTATGCAGGTGGGAAACATGGTGTGTCTAAGATAATCGGGACTAGGGGAATTTCATGCTCGTTGTGTCCATGTACCAGACCCCATGTCTATGTACTTTAGTACAGTACCATGTGTCTGGCCATGTTATTCGACATGGTTTTCCACTCATGTGATCCTTCACATGGGTTCATAACCGGGGAAGGGGTACATGTCTTGTTGGAGGGTTACACACCATGTCATCATTGACTATTCTGAAACCCTAGCCACCTCCGCTGAGGGGGATACACGTTGTGTGTTCATCCTTGAAGATGGATTATAGTTGGGTTTTTGGTAGTTTTTTGTGATATTCATATCTATAATTTATATTTCATTTTAGGATGTTTCACTATATTTTCTTCATTGAATTTTCCCAAAACATCCATATCTTGAAACTGATCACCATTTCTTGTTGTCAATCATCAAAAATCATCTCTGGCGGTTCTCACGAATCCCTTCGCATGAACTGCGCCCCACTGAGCCTTACTAGATAAATTTCAAGACTTCTAAATCCCCAAAAAACATCAATACATGCAAAAAAATCAAATTTGAGCTAAGTTCATAAATCTAGTCCTTATTCGTGAAACCGCTATGAATCTGAGGGTCAGATCGGGCTTAGTATCACCAGGAAATTATTGAACCGTGACTACAGTGTCCAAATGATGATAAAAGTGAAAAAAAGGTGAGAATGAACATGAAAAATGGTTAAATGATTAATTCAATTCAATATTGGGCAATCTATCAATAATAGTGAATAGAAGGTAAGAAAAAAACTGAAATTAATCAAGATTTCAGTGCACAAGCACATGAGAAGGCTACAGAAAGACGAAAATCAAATAATGATGGTTTGTAAACTCTATATATTTAATTGAAGGAGTAAAAAACCAAAATTATAGTCCTAATATTATTATGGATCATTCATTTATGAATAACGTGTTTGAAAATGATCGAGAGAAGCTACTCGATTCACTGCGTCCTGATCTGATCCGATCTGGAATTTCTTAATCGTCTAGTGACACTCACTACTGTAGAAGGGAGGAAGAACACTAGAATTATCCTAGTGATTATTAAGCTAATGGTAGATAAATCATCCTATAAGTAATATTTTTATCATTTCGCTGTGTCACAACAAATTAATTAATTTAATAATTAATTAACCCACTGAACATACCTCTAATGAGTGTGGAGTATGAGCACTCTATGCCGTACCATTTTATGTTACACGTAGGGTAAACACCACATAATGGATTCAAACATGGTCATATATATGTGATCTGAACTCCTATTTAAGACTTAACATATTTTCTTTAATAAGCTTCAGACATACAATATAAAATATATTTAAAAATTCTAATAAAATTAAATCTGGGCACTGTAGGCCTCAGAATCGCATTCTACTTTAGCATATAGATCTAGAAATATATTTGAATATATAAATAAAAGTCTTATATGGGAAAAAATTGAGTCTCTACAACATTATTTCCTTCAATATTTTCATCCCCAAAAATAAAAAATAAAAAAAAACTCGGGATCCTTATCCCAAACCTAGCCCTTCAACTCCCATGAATTCTCCTATAGATTCTCATGCTTCCACAACAATAGAAAATTTGGAATGGCACATCCACAAAGGGTCCTCTCTTACTCGTCTTAGATCACCACTGGGTGCTCCGTAAAGGTGGATCCATCCTCGGTGTCTACCTATCCCAAGTCAATGATGTTCATGGGATCATGCGCGTAACACCTCAGTCATGACATCTGAAAGATTTCGTGCAACCGTTCTATCTATTGGGGTAGGGTGAGGTGGTATGGAACATCGAAAACCTGCTATACGATCGGAAATATCCCAATTAACCATCAATATAGCTTCCCTCCTTGGAAGAACCTCTATAATTCTCATCATAGAGAGACTCATTGGAAAAAGTGGTCTTGTTGCATTAACTCTGATGATCTATGAAAATTATCTGTGTTTGATTTCTATCTTCTATGAGAAGTGATCATCCCCCCATGGATGACATGGACTTTATCTATCATCACTGGCACCATCATTGGACCCACAAGAGATTCCTCACTGATGTATGTCCATCACAATGGTGACTGAGAAGGTCTCTCGTAAAAGGCCTCAAAAGGCTCCACGTCAACAGTAGAGTGGTAGCTGTAATTGTAAACAGTCTCTACTATGGGAGAGTGATCCTCATAGATCTGGCCAAAGCCTAACAAGAAATCCATCCACATGTTCTCGAACATCTGTATCGTGTGCTCAGACTACCCATTGGTGTTGGGATGAAAGGATGTACTCATCCTAATATGAGTCCAGAATTCAACTTGTGGGCCTTTTCGTAACTGTGACATAAACTGAGTGTTAGGACCATATAAAATTATTGAGATTAACCCATGAATGAGAATGTTATCCCATACATAAAATTTCCCCAAAATCTCCACCAAACTCTTCTCGCTGATAGCAAGAATGTGTGATGAATTTGCATGTTAGGAATTATCACCTAGATGGAGTCATGGATAATATCTATGAAAGGAATCCCTTTTACAAAGTCCTTTAATTTTCCATCCCATTTCTACTCCCATATCTCCATGTGTAGGAACAAATATGCTTGGACTTGGTGACCAACCTTCACGTGCAAAAAAGTGAGGCATCAAAAGATAAACTCAGCTATGCTTTTTCTCATTACGAACCACCAAAACTACCGCTGGAGGTTTATTTACATCTTCCCCACACTGTGATGTACAACCAGAGAGAATTTTGGAAATCTTGTATCACCTCCTCCTGAAACATATATATAACCACTTTAATCCCCTAGAACAAGATGACATGATTCCTCCATTAGGCGAGTCACCTATGGATATATGATCACATGAGATCTCACAGTCGATTTATCCCATATGGGACTCCTTCACATGCTCTAAAACCTTCATAATCAACCCCATGGACTATAGAAAAGCTATAACCTCATGCTCTAATAGTGTCAGTGAAAGGAGGCCAACCTCTCCAAATCCTCAGGTACTATGCGAGCCTGAGACCTCCTCTAAAGTGAATATGCCACAACATTTCCATTCACAAGAATATGAACTATCCTGAAGTTGTATTCTTTCAGGAACATCATCTAGCACTTCTGTCTCAGTTTGAAGTCACTCTATGTAAAAATGTACCTAAGACTATGGTGGTGTGAGTAAACTATAAACCGCTCCCCCGAATGTTGGTTCCTCTACACCCTATATGAAAAGACAATTTCTACCATCTCTAGGTCATGATTTGAAGAATTATTATCATGGGATCTCGACTGCCTCAATCGGTATGTGATAATAGCTAGTCACTATGTCAACACACAACCGGTCCTATCTCCTGAGGGAATGCAATAGACTACATACTTTACACCTTCCAATTATAGTCTCAACACATGATGACCCTTTAGCCTCTACTTTAACATCACAAAGACCCTATGAAACTACTCAAACATGGTAAACAACTATCCTTTTCACATCAATGTGGAAAAAGGGGAAGTGATTTTATATATGTGTATAAAAAACCTCTTATAGTAACCTACCAAACCAAGAAATATCTTCACCTATAACATGCTCTTGGGTGGCTCCTAAGAAAGTACTATGTCGATCATTTATGGATCCACAGCTAAAACAAACTAAAAAATGACATGAACCAAAAAGTGAACCTCATGAATACATAACTAATACTTCATGAGCTTTCCACAAATCAGATACTCTCTAAATAACTCTTGGACAACCCTCTAGTGATCTTGACATTCCTTATCTGATTCAGAGTAGTAGAGTATGTCATCGATGAAGAAAACAATAAACTGGTCAACGTGTGGATGGAAAAGCAGGTTCATCAAATCCGATAATTTGGTGGGGAATTTATCAAACTAAAATTCATAACTAGGGTCTAATAGTGTCTATAGATGCATCATAATTCCATATCTAGAATATCAATCTCATATTCCCTCAAATGGTGGTATTTTGACATGAGATTGATCTTTGGAAACCATCTCACACCTCACAACTGGTGAAAGAGTTCATCAATCCTCAAAAGGGGTAATTTTTTTTATCATGGAATGGTTCAAGTGATGATAATCCTTGAAAATCCTCATGCTCTGGTCCTTCCTTTTCATAAAAAACACTAGAGCTACTTAGGGGCACGCACTGGGTCTGTTGAAACATTTCTGTCAATGGTTATACAATTTTTACCGCATCTCCAAGAACTCTATAGGGGCTATTTGATATGTCACAAAAGATATCATAACAGTGCTCAAATGCAAGTCAATGGAAAAATCAATATCCCCCTTGGAGGTAGTTCTATAATGTCCTTGGGTAGACTTATATATAATCCTCCATAACTGAAGGAACCCAGATTCCAAAAGATCCTACTACACCAAGGACTATACTCACGAAAATATTGGTGATGGGATGCATCATCATGTTTATTGAACCCACTCATCCCTCCTTGAGAACTCAGTATACAGAGAAGACTAATCCCATACCATCAATGATAGACATCTGAATTTTCTGTAGTGATAGTCGATTCAGATGCAAACAACGGACAAACAGTCCATGCCAAGGATGAAATCATAAGGTTTCATAATATTGACCATGTGTTCCCACATGAACCTCTACCAACTAAGTGATAGCTCACACTAGGTAAATACCTCTACTAGGAGCTTCTTCTCTCACACCAGACGTATTGAGATAAATGAATGAATGTAACATGTTTCTAATAATATTTAAGAAAGAATATAATAAACTCAAATTTTACCTCTTATCATCTTGTATATTGTGGGAACAAAATCCTTTAAATATTGCAGCTGTCTGCATCCTCAGATACATGTTCCCTATGCCCAGCGTGGGCTTCCTGGTGGTGGGGTTGGAAGGAACTCATAGAGGAATTTCCTGACCATAGCTAATCTTACTCCTCTATGAACTTCGCTTCCATGGGGGAGATCCCTGATCATTAAAGTGCATTTTCCGTGGCAGGCTATCAGCTATCTTCATGTGCCACCCAAGAAGTTTGTTCGAGAACTCTCGTGCTACGTAACATCAGTTGAAAAAAATATAGCACTGCCCATATCCAATACTCCATAGTTCTCTGTGCTTCCCTTCACCCCATGACCTCATTATGGATCCCCACCATGAATGGGATTCCAACACCTAGATCCCACTGACTTGCATATGGTAGATGTTATATAAAACTTAGCAGTATGCCACATACTACTTTCTCTTGATGTCTGGTTTCCCTCTAATAGAAATCTATCTGTCACCAGTGACTACTTTAGAGGTATATAATAGGCAAGGATTCACAAAGTAAATGTGATGGAAAAAATATCTATGTAGAGTCCCTAATCAATTGTCAATTCATAGAGGTATCCAAAATGGTTCTTGTTAAGGGATTTTTGGGTTAGTTCTGTGAATATCACTTCATACTTATCCATCATCATCACTCACTACTATAGCTACAGAAGCTCATGAATCTTAATAGAGTGAAAGAAGGAGGGGAAATACTCCTCATGGAATAAATACTAAAATTTGGTCCACAAAAGTGGCCAATCAAGATGAATCTACATAATGAGGCTCCACCAATTCATAATTACTCTATGGAAGTGGCTAGCTTCCTATAAAACCACCAGATTTTTTGGGGCCTGAACAAGACTGAAGATACAAACCACTGACCCTAGACAATCCTCTACTACTTGAGGATTAGGCTCACCATAGAAGCTTATCAGCCTCTGGTGCTGGAACTCTAGTAAGATTATAATATTGTTTATGTCATTGACCTACTCTGCTTGAATGATCTACTTCTCAATAGCAGGAGGTTCTTCTACCCACCCACATAGATTAAGGGGATCATTGGATGGAGCCTGAACCTAGGACTCATCACTCATTAGATCGTCATCACAAAAACTAACTAGTGTTCTGTCTGGATTTCATCATGGAGGAATCCTAAGATTTATCACGATGTACCACAATTAGATGAGAATATATATATAAACTTTAATGGGGATATGAATCAAGAAGTAATTTCAATGACTCAATCCTATATGATGCATACACCATTGATCCCTACAACAAATGTATCATTAGTATGAGTCTATAAGAATTTATTCATGGTCCTAGTGAATGGACACGTCTAACACCACCACATACTAGATTATATAGTCTAAGAGTCACAATGGGAAACTTCAACACTATTTCTTTAAACCCAATGATATACTTATATGGGGACTAGTACAAACAATGTACCAATGATCGAACCATCTCTAATACCATTCCATCATGAAATGACCCAAGATGTGGATCTAGCAGAAACAACCACAAGCCTACCTCCATAGGATAGGGTTTAGAGAAGGTCACTGAAGAGATAACTAACATTGGGATGATTTTTCTTATATATCGGTGTGCACACACATGAAAATATTGATGAAAAAGTGTATAAGGAAGGAGGATAGGATTCAACACTTAGATAAAATAAAACAAACATTCATGAACCTATATAAATTACAAAAGTACAGAAGTATATTCTGAAAATTAAAGAGAAAAAATTCAAGCCCAGTCCAAAATATCTCCCATCCATACAAAAATAGAAATGTAAATGGTTGTGAGAGCCCAGATCTTGAATCCAAATCTCGTACCACCGTATGCGGTCCAACCACAGAGTATCTCTAATCTCAGTTTTAGTCACTATGGATGTACCCATCATCTGTATAATACTTGAATCTTGTGTGAAAAATAATACAGGGGTGAGTATATACATACCCATTTAGACACAACGAAAGTTGAAGGGGGGAGGAGAAAGAGGTAAAATAGGAAT
This sequence comes from Viscum album, assembly GCA_963277665.1. Classification (NCBI taxonomy): domain Eukaryota; kingdom Viridiplantae; phylum Streptophyta; class Magnoliopsida; order Santalales; family Viscaceae; genus Viscum; species Viscum album. The sequence goes on from OY728136.1 coordinate 1,482,182,623, forward strand.
AAAATGAAAATTGATGATAGATATAGTCATAGAGAATAGTTCAACCCAGCCAAGAGTAAAACTAATCTCATCCAACCACAAAGGGATAAACATGGTTAGTATATGAACTACCCATTGAGTCTTTTCCTTGTATTACAATAAACTAGACTCATCAAACAATGTGAGGAAAAAAGGAAATCACATGGAAAACCCTATGTGTCTTCGCCTCTTCTGGAAGGAGAGTAACCAAATCCAACACATGGACAGTAGCCAACAATTTCAAAATTCCATTTATGATTCCAATCATCTCATGTGTCTTCCTAGAAGCATCGATCAATGTCTAGACATGACTCATCAATGTGATGCACAGTCGGGGCCAAAAAATCTAAGAAGAGGACATGAACCCCAGTATATCAGCATGGTTCCACTCTGTATTCATTGAGAACACCATTAACCATCTCTACTTGAGGGTAAAACTCGATATACATAGAGGAAACGAATGCATAACTATGCTGGAGGGTCAATCAATGTCCATCGAGGAATCCAATACCCATCTATGCTAGAGGTTCAACTTGTTATTTGTTAAGGATTGAACATCCTATCAATGGTAGAGGGTCAACTCGGTATCCGTCAAGGATTCCATTGCCCATCTATACTAGAGGGTCAATTCCATATCCATCGTGGATATCAATTCCCATCTATGAATGAGGGTAAAATTGGTATTCATCGATAATGAAACTTCAAAAAAATACTGGTGGTTCAAATCAGAATCCATTAAGGACACCACTAATCAAATTTTCTACAGGTTCAACGTGGTATTTGTCGAGGATGTCACTGCCTCGCTATGCTTGAGTGTTAACTCAATATCCTTTGAGGAATCCACTTCCCACCATTGATAAAGGTTCAACTCAATATCCATCAAGGATTCCACTGCCAGCTATGTGGGAGGGTCAACATAGTATCCATATAGGATGCCACTAGATATGTATGATTGATGGTTTATTTAAGAAAGTCGTCATGGAACTACATTACCTAGCTCTTTTGGAGGGTATTGCTCAGAAAGGTATGGGTGATCCGGCTTGATCCCTACCCTCATTTAGCATTGTATTTTTAGGTGCTATGACTAAAAAATTTCACATCTCAACTTTAATGATGAAATTTATTAAACCATGACATTTTATGTGGGAAAAAGCATAGGATAATGTAATCCGGGACCAAAAGTACGAGTTCAAAGGAAAGAGATACGCTGGATTAAAGTTTCCTAAAAAATGAACTAGGGGAACACAATGTCTGAGGGGACCTATAAGACGTGTGGTCCCACTCCACCACCTAGACATATCCCTGGTTAGAACATGTCTCCATCCCATAGAGTAGTACACACTATATAGGTGGACTACACGCCATGTCAATGCTAACTAGGAATGGGTGTGTTATGATGGCTATATCCATGTATCAGACCCCATGTATGTGTTTTTGAGTACACGACTATGTGCCTATCCATTTAATTCCATACAGTTTCCCACATGTTTGATCCTTCACAATGGTTCCCAACCGGAGAAGGGGTAACGAATAGGTAAGAGGGCCACAATGAGTGTCATCCTCAACTATTCTGAAACCTTGGACTCCACAACCAAGGGTGACACTTGTCGTTTGATCATCCATGAAAACAGCGTTACATGGGTTTTCAATAGATTTTTCAGATCACCAAATCCACAATATATAGTTTGTTTCAATATATTTCTCTATAGATCCTTCATTTAATCCACTAGAGACACATAGATCAAGATGCCACTCATTATTTCTAGACTTTGTTCACTAGAAATTGACTATGGTAGTTCACAGGAAACTGGTCGCATGACCTAAAAGACACTGAGCCTTCCACCTTTGACTTCTAGACGTCAAATCACCAAAACAATATAAAAAAAATTCACAAACATTCTAGATCAATGAAAAGATCACCAATCCACCCCTTATTGTTAAACCGCTCTGAATTCAGGGGTCTGATCGAGCTTGGTATCACTTGGAATTTGTTAAATTGATATATCATGGTAAAACTACTGAAAAAAACAAAGAACTAATGGGGAAAATTACAAGAACAAAGGTTAGATGATCAATTCCAAGTGTTCTTAGCCAATCTATCAAGAATAAGAAACTGATGGTTAGAGAATAATTGAATTTAATCAAGATTTTAGTACTCAAGAACATGAAGACACCGATAAAGGAAGAATATCAAAGAACGATGGTTTATGTAATAAATATATTTATTCAAAAGCTGTAAAAAATCTCTTTATGAGTCCTACCTAGATTATGGAACATTCATTGATAAAGACAACATCTGCTAGTGATTGATAAAATCTGTTGCATGTGCTGAGTCATGAACAAATCTCATCCAAATTTTCATCATCATGCTATACGACTTTCCAATAGAGTAGGGAGGAAGAAATATGGATTTCTCATGATTTTTATGCTAGTAACCAAGTAGAAATCTGATTGGCAGTGATCTTATAGATAGTTTTTCTACATCGTAACAAATAAATTAAATAATTAAATAATTAATGAAATAACTGAATATAACGCCAACGAGAGAGGATTCCTAACTCTACACACTAACCCATTTTAGGTCACACCTATGGTAAACACCACATTTTAGACATAACCATGGATTTCAGATTTCTATTCCGAGATCCCATGTATGTGTTTTCTATTATTTTAAGAAGCAGTGTACTCGCAATATAAAATATATTTAATATTTTTATAAAACTAATTATGCGAACTTAATAGAGTTGATGATATCATATACATGCCATAGTTTCAACATTATCTTTATGATTAATCTGATGTCACTAATTATGAGGAGTTTGACATTAGGGGAAATGTAATATTTATGGAGGATCCAGTTGATATCCTTGAGTTTTTGGATATGGTGCTATGTGGGATATTAATCCCCTTGGTTCTCTTTCTAGGATGGTATAGTGGAGTGGATGGGGGTACTTGGGAGTTATATTTATAAATGATCAATCAGTAACCCATGATTTTTTGATGCTTCTGTGTTTTTCCTATTGATATGATGCATTTAAACTTATTCTTTATAGGATATTGAATCTCTATGTTAGTTTATGTTTCCTTTCGGTTTTATGTATTGTTACTCCGATGTATGGATATATTTAGTTAATAGTTAGATCCTTGAGATTTATCTCGTGGTGTGGGTTTTCAGACCTGTTTCCCTTTATGTTTCTGGATTAATTTTGATTCTTGAGGATGCAAATCATTTCAGAGTTATATGATGTAATTACCCTCAATTTTATGAAACATTCTTTATGTTTCCAAATGTTTGAAGGATTTTGGTGCGAGATCATGTTCCTTTGACCTTTTTTTCTTTGTTTTCTCATAATAAATCTTTATTGACCAAGAAAATTGGGTACTGTTAGCTTGGTCATTTCATTAGTCTAACGATCGGTTCATGCCTTTCCCATAATTGGACATACAATTAGTTGTTTTTTAGGAAGTAATTTGATTCCTTCATGTAGTTTATTTCTTCTTCATGTGGATACTTCATTCATTAATATGTTTAGTTGGATATTCATACATTCAATTGGTTTCTTCAAGTGATCAGTTGGTGGTATTTGTAGTTAGTTTTTTTGGATGTATAGTAGGTTGGTTTGTTCTTATTGCAGATTGGTTCCTTCATGCAGTTTATTGGTTGTTCATATGTAGGGTTGGTTTCATCATGATATTGGTTGTTCTTTTCATGTGTTTGGTCCCTTTTATGCATTTGGATGTGTAATTTAGAAAAACACCACTTTTCAAGGGAGTTCCATGTTTGAAATAAAAATTACTTTTGTAAAAAAATTCCTTTACTATATTGATTTATAGGGCATTTTAATGGGGATAATTATATCATTGAATAACTAAACTCCCAGAGATTTATAACAGTATCTTTAGTTAAAAATATTATAATCAACTTAAAGACATATTAATTGAAGGTTAAATACATTATCTTCTTAGTGATTTTAGAGAATCTTTATATGGTGTTTTAAGGTATGGTATTTTCTCTGATTGATGTGTTTCTTATTTCCTTCGAGTATGCATGAACCATAAAAATTTTCATGAGACTTGGTGTCATATTTACATAAGCATAAATCTTCTTCCTAAAATTATATGTGTGCTTAGAAAAATCATTATTCACCTATTTTCTATAGTGGTGTCATGCATTTGTGGTAGATAAATAATCTTTTTTTACATATCTTTGGTGAATCCTATTTTTAAATTCATTTTTAAGTATGAGTCCTTGTACTCCATTAATTTTTTGGATTTTTTCAGTTTGAATAATTTTATTTTATAGTGTGTGATTGTTGTAGATTAATTAATAATGATAATGAGGTAGATTAAACTGAATATTATGGGATGGGGATGTCATGTATGCTTTACCTATGTTCTTATTATCAGTAATGAGGATTATTATCTATGATCACAAGTATCTATTATTTTCCCATGTGGATACTGTGAATTTTATATCCCTTTTGTGAATTTATAACCTTTTATTTATTTTTTTATCCCAGAAATTATGAAAGTATTAATATGAATATCCACCTAACTATTTTCTTCCCTCTATAAATGCAAAACTATGTGAAATTTCCCTTACATAAGAGGATGATTTAATGTGAAATACCCTTATAAATGAATTATTCAAAAATATGTGGTCTATAAATATATTTTTATGTGATTAAAGTATTTTTATTGTTAGACATATGATTATGTATATTTTTTTTGTGTTGGTATGATTATTGAAGGTGATTGGTTTAGGTACATGATGTGTTGTGAGGAATGTAATTGTGGTGGTAGATATGTAGTTTTTGTGGGATGGCATGATGTAGTAGGCATGAAGTAGTCGAATAAAACTATTAATACTGGAATTCAATAATGTTGGTTTGAAAATACTATGTTTCAATCTATTAAGGAATTGAATAATTATTTATAAGATGGAATTAAATGGGATTTAAATATTCCTGTGGAATTTAGTGGTGTTCATCCCCAAATCTTCATTTGGAAAGAGTGATGATAGGATGCAGTTAGAGATCTCCCAGTAACGATGTGGAAGTAATGTGTGACAGTGGTTCATCATAGTAATAGGAGGTATTGAGGCCGATTCCCTTCATGTTCATGATACCGTGATACTCCATATAAGAGCCATGATAGTGTGATGTGGCTGTGAGGTGAGGAAAATAACATTTATGCCTTTAAAAGATACTTAGATATAGGGGAGGATGGGATAGGAATGGATTTAGCTTGACCCACATCTGATATGTGTAGATAAGTGGCGTGTTATTCGTAGAAGGCATGAGTGATTAAGATATTTAACACTAGGGTACGAAAGTGTAACATATGAATGTAAGTGAATGTGATGAACCTTCATCATTGTTCTCCTATTATTATCTCACTAGTTTATTTTGTTATTTGCTGAGTGAGAAATAGTGGGTTGGGATGGATATTTTACCTATTTAGGTTTTTACTGGTTCATTTTCTTGATCATAGGTGCATTAATATGATCTTTTCACATTTTCATAGGTGACCTCGAGTGAGAACCTACCGAGTATAAATGTTATTCCCATCCTATGTATATCAAATATTTTTTAAGTTTCTTAGTGGGTTACAATGACACATCTAGTCATTATTATCTTAGTAATTAGTTATATTGTGTATTCTCTACTATATGATTAATATCTCGTTATTTATTTAGTGACTTTAATTTAAATTTCTTACATTATTTAACCATTATGGTTTGGTTTTCGTTTCTATTTTATATAACTGTGATGTTGTTTCTTGGTGGTTATCCATTATATCTATTCATCCCCTATTCATTAATGAAGTTAATTACTTCCTAATATGGTGTTTTATATCCATATTTCTAGAAATAAATGTGGTGAATACTAAATGTTGGAATCAAGCTTCATTATCTATATCCCTTTGTTACTGAAGCTATAGGGGTACCTTTTTAGGGAGGGGTTTGAAAAATTTTGTATCAATCCAAACAAGATAAACATGGGATATCAAGAAAAAACCATGAAATATACAAAATAGATACACTTATACATATTGAGATGATGAATTAGAAGAAGTATAGAGTCATATTTAGGGTGAAATAAGTGTCAAAATAAATATGAGTTTTCCAAATGGTTTTAGGATAAATTTGGAATTCAAAATTTGTTCTTAGGTTTTTACCCAGTGGTGCTGGTCCATGAAGAAGAATATGAGAAACCTGATGGATTAATTACTATATTCAAAGATGAATAATCTTTTGTATGAAATAATAATTTGGCATCATCTAGTTTCCTTCTAGGATACTAAAAGATGCATAGAATATACTATTGTAATTAATAAGTGGATTACCCTTGAGTAATATTATCATAATATATAGTGTTTAGAACTATAGAAATCCTGGAGAGTTGATGATGAAAATCATAAAGGATGATTAGTCTCATTTTATAATAGATAGGTTCTATAATAAAATAGAATATCATGAATATCATGTGGTATAACTAGTTTATCATAAAAACTGGTGTGAATATGTTATGAATATGGTATTAATCACACCCTTTATGCTTTATTTCTTATACACTAACAACCCTTTATAATGTGATTGAAATCCAAATAAGTTTTTTTATTGAAATAAATTTATTTATCATGTTTCATAATCATATAGAACTAAGTTACAGAATAACATATAGGTTATTGATAGTCTATTGTTTTTTAACAAAATTTTGGACATAGTAGGTTTAGAGGGTTTTTTGGTGTCTCATTAAAAAGTGGTAAATTAAATCACTATAATTCCTTGAGAAATATATAGATCAACGTGGAAATGAGTTGTTATGGAAGTTACAATATATGATGGTTGACATAAGCTCATAGGGTTTTACAAAATCATTGAATTTAATAGATAAAGATGAAGGAGTGAAGTACATAATGTTAGTATGTTTGGACGATTTTTGATTGAAATAGAAAGTGGGAGAGGTTATATTAAACTTTTGATGGTACATTTATTTTATGGAATCTTTTTCAAAAAATCCAATGGATGATATTTTTACAATTGGGAGGTTGTATGTGGGATTTCTTAATGATATCTAAAGGATGCATAATAAAAATTACTAAAGGTGTTTTAAATCATTAATGGTTAAAGAAATATCAGTCATGAGTTATTCTAGAAGTAATGAGAATTTTTTGGGTTTTTTAGAAGTATGTGAATATTCAGTGTTTCAAATTAGTTATGATAAGGATTTGGTGATTATTAAATGAACTGTAATTTATGAGTTATTCTTGTTCCTTAGTTGTAATTATATGGTACTTGTTGAATATGTAAAAATGTTTTGGATTATTTTCCTACGTTGTTATGGAAGTAAATATGTTCGCTAAGTAGTTTTTAAAGTGTGAATATGTTTTACAAAGATTGAAATAATTTTAGATGGAGAGATATAATCTAGTTGTTATTGAAATAATTCAAAACATAAGCACCAGAGTGATGTCCTAATTATAGTAATTGGAAAAATGTTAAAGCCCCACACATGATTTTTTTCCTTACCAGGGATACATAAGGGTTATAGACCATACATATGGAGTTATCCTTTTATGTTTTGAGGAGATGTGTCACTCATTCGGTGGGAATGTTGGGAATATTGTGAAATGCATACAATTTCTGAAATATAGTAAACTTTTGAACAACAATGTATACATAAGATTTGTTTTTTGAATTATCAATATATTTTGTGAATAAATAGAAAGTTGATAAATTCTTATAGGTCTCATAGTGCATTTTAGATACCGAGCTAATAAATAATCAAAATCAGTCTATATTTTGAAAATTTTCATATCCCTAAATGTGATTCCCTGATATACATAGGGTTTTTTATATGTAACATTTTATTCAATGATACATAAATATTTTTTATTTGAAAAAGCCCAGGTATCGTGGAGTAGAGAAGAATTATTCATGAATTATGATACACATTTTTAATTATAATATATTATTGATAAATCACCTATGGTTGAAGTGGTTGATACCACAAAGGTATAAAGATCATTAATATCTATAATCTAAACATTCCACAATAAAGTGGCACACCATGATTAAGGGTACCATGATGTGATGGTGAAACCATAAATAAATAAGGGAGGTCATGGATATTATGATTCTAGATATTTTTTAACATCAACCCAGATCATTTCATTAATATTTCTATCATTCCATGATGTAACTCATCATATCATTCTGGGGACCTTCCTTCGATGGCTTTCCTCTGGCGGTGACAACGACGACCACCGCACCGGTCTCTCTCCATTTGATGGGGGAGGGAGAATCGTCGTTCCGTGGGAGAGCGGGGACCTTCCTTCGTTTCTCCAATATTGACTTCCTCCCACCCTTTCGAAAGATTCGTTAAACCCTAAATTCTCAAATTTGGTTGATGGGGTAGCGAATCTCCCCTTATCATCGTCTGAGTTTTCGGAATCCACTTACCTATTGAACCTAACTCAGGTTGCTCGTTTCAAGGACAGGAGAACTTCTGTGGATGAGTTTGACCGTTTCATTTTTGGATCGTGGGATCTCCAGGAGTGCGCAGTGGTCGGTTTGCTCGACAATAGGCAGATAATGATTTGCTTTGAGTCGAAAATTGATCTCATTCAAGGATGGTCGAGGGCTCCTCGACTCTACAAGGGATCTCGCTTTCTCCTCCTCTGATGGTCCTTCAACCTACACATGAAGCAGGATCCCCCTTCAATTGCAATTTGGGTATGTTTCCCTAAGATCCCACTACCATTTCAAAACCCTTCAATTATTAGGATGCTTGGCAACATGGTCGGCCACTATCTGTGTTCTGATAGTAGAACTGAGGCACTTTGTCACCCTGTGAATCCCAGAGTGTGTGTGGAGATTGATGCATCTCGTATTCCTTTTGATTTTGTTTTTGTTACTATTGGTGAAGAGTATCACTGTAAAAAGCGTGTTGTTTATGAGGATTGGATAGAATTTTGTGGTTCTTGCAGAAGGTCGGGGCATTCAGTTGAGAATTTCCCAAGGGTACTTCCTCCTAGACCGAGGGAGGTCACTGGTAAAGGGAAGAATATCCCTTTGCAGAGGGATATGAATTCTTGTTCAGAGGCAGAGGGGGGTCCTGAACCGATGCCGAGAGAACCTAAGGTTAGAGGAAGGCACTCTGAGGTGGCTAACACTACTGTGGATGGTGACTCAAATCAGGCCTGTAAGGTGGCTGGTGAGGATAATATTGGTACTAGTACTGCGGTTGAGAAAGTGGTTGAGGCTATCCTGAACATGGATTGTGCTAGGGAGCTCAAGGGTTTGGATCCTATGGATCCTCCTTTTATATCCATGAGTAATAGATTTGAGATTTTGAATGATGCTGGAAGGAATGATTATCTGGAAGAGGATGGTAATTCAGGTAATATGATTGGTGAAGAAGTCTCAGAGGCTCAGCCTATTGGATGTTTGGAGACCGGAGCCGGTTTGGCCAGAGAGGAGACTATGGAGGCTGAAAATTGTCCTGAGGGCAGGAGATCCAATCAGGTGTAATTTGTTACGATACAGGAAGAGAAGGCTGCAGGTGACGTGATGGAGGTTTCGATGACGCATGTGGACAATGTTGTCCCTGTGGGGGTGCTGCTGCCTTTGAGGGAGAACACTGCTCCGGAGGCGGTTTTGAGGGATCAAGCTGGCAAAGATAGGGAGATCCCTGAGGGTGGTAAAGAGAATGTAAGTGGACTTACTGGTCGGTCCCTTAGCGATGTTGTGCAGAATGGGAAGTAGAATTCGGTGGCTGTGGAAGGGCCTATTTCTGCAACCCCAAGACGCCGGCCAAGGAAGGATTACTCATGTCTTCTGCGACCGATGAATACCCGTTCTGCCTCTAAGAGGAAAAAGAAGGTGACAATGTCTTTTGAGAAGAATATCATGACAGAAAGGGAATTGACGGACCTTCCAGTACTGGAGCAGCTCAGGGATCGGGTTCAGAGTGCTCACTATTGGAGGCCTTTAGGTTGGGAAACATCCTCTGCCACTGGAGAAGATGAGTCCGGCTGGGGAGGCGGAGAGGAGCTTGGCTTTGAGGACATGTAAGTTGTGTTTGTGGGTTGTTCTTGTTTGCTTCTTGTTTGTTTCTTGAGGTTGTATGCTTGGGTACCAGATCCCTTTAAACCAGCTTATGAAAATCAAAAAAAAGAATTATCAGTCATGATGTAACTCATAGTTAATGATTTACTGATTAATAAACCAACTGATCTTGAAATGACAAAAGATTACACACCATTATTTGATATAAATTAAAAATTGTAAAAAATTATTTACAATATGGAAATACAGATAATTGAAACTATATTAATTTATTGGGACTTTGGAATCATTTGAAAGTTATGAAATAAACTTCAACAACCTAATCATTGTTCCAGGGATACGATTTTCTTAGAAGTATTCTAAGTGTTACGTTTGAAATAGTGGAAGTTCATTGTTTCTAATTTTTCAAATTGAATTTAAAACTAAAATATTCTTACTATAAATGAAGGGAGATTGGTAATGTAAAATAAGGTCAAATGTTTTTGTGAAAAAGAATATAAAATAATTGAGAATGGAGCAGAGAGGAACCAAGTATTCCATTAATGGAGAATGAAATAGAAAGAAGGTGAGAAAAAACATTCGTATAGTTGAATATATGGATTCATAAGATTGAATTATTTTTGATAAAGTTTATATTGAAGATTGAAATATATTGAAAATCATGGATACATTTTAATTTTTTAGTTAAGGATTAAGGAATACATTTTAGATAATTCTCGTGACAGAATAATTCATTCTAATTAAAGTTGTTTAGCAATGAGTGTGGTTTATTAATGATATAATATTTAAAAATTATCACAAGAATATAATTATATATTTATTTTTAATTCAGAGTATAATGTTATATACATCTGATTATAACATTTTCAATTATAATGAAATTTAAAACTACATAAATTGGAGTGACCCTCATTACAATATACTAAGAAGTGGCCCAAAAATTTGTAAACTAATATATTTCAATATAGTGTATGAAATAGGAGAAGGGAGTTAAAAATAAGAGGTAGTGATATGTTCACCAAATCATTCTATAGGTAAAGGGACATGGTGAATAGTGACTTCCCCAAAACTAATATAGGAGATGAACCTTGGTGTGGAGTGTCATTAAATTAACTTTTTATCTACCAAAAGAGTAAATTTTAATGGATTTTGGTACACCAAGAATATAATTAGTGTATTATTATTGTATGTTACCTAATTTATGTAAATAAAGCAAAATATATATTTCTTTTTTATATGTAAGTTATTTAGTGTGGGTAAATTCAATAAAGAGATAGGTTGAATTGAATTCATTCCAATATAAGAACTTGATCTTAATAGAACAAGAGAAGGTAGAAGATTTTAAATTTGGTAACTCTCTAATTTACCCCTATCCCTTTTGGTTCAACACATTGTAATCCATGGGTCCAACTAGATGGCCATATACTACCCACACCATAGAAAAGAGACCGCTTGGTAGCTGAATCACATGGCCTCTACTATAACTTCATTACTTTAAAATTTGAGAACCTCCACTACTGATTCAACATCATGAAGCACCCTATCATGTAATGTATTTAAAATATCCCGTCCATGTCAATATGCTCTCTATTATCTTATCCCTTTCCAATATTTCTATAAAGAAATATGATGAAATGATTCCCATGAATCTCAATATATTAACCCTTAAATATCTCAAAATATTCAAATCAATTAAGATTGAAAAAATCTGTAGGTAAATTGATGTGGGTCTACTATCTCATAAATTCTATCTTTCTAAGCCATTGTAGCGATCACTAGGTATTTTTCCCGAAACCTATAGTGGTTTTGATTACATTTATATAGGGAATATTTTTTTCCTACTTATATATTATGTTCACTCTCATATTTATCTACTCCTATGTTCTTGTTGTGGTATTTTGGTTTTGTATATATTATTCATGAAACCCTATCTCTTGTGTTTTTCTATTACCATTATTATATTTGTGATACTTAGATTTTTGTGCTTTATCTATGTACAGAGTTTTTTTTGATAAATTAGTATTTATATAGATGGACCATCTTCTCTAGATTTCCTTAGTTTCCCCATTGATTTTTGGCCATATTCTCGATATGTATAGTGGTGTATATAGAAGTTTCTGAAAATATAGTTGGATTATTTCTTATGATGAATCATCCATACAGGCACATATTCATTTTAATTGATTCTTGATTTTATTTATATGGTTATATTGTCTTTATACTTCTTTTATCTTCCCTATTGACCCAATTAAATGGACCATGAGAATTTACACTACGATATATTTAATTAAGATTTGGGATGGAGTTGGTGGGATTACTAGAAATTTTAATTATTATTGGAGTTGTTTGAAATATTTCTAGTTTTTAAGACCCCCTAATGTTCACCTTGAGGTTGTGGGTCATCTATTTTCCATTTTTTTCATTATCATATTTTTTTTAATCAAATAAACCTTCATGGAAGATTTGTCGAAGTGTTTGTGCTAATTTTTCCTTATCCGGTCTTCATTGTAAAATTTGTTGCGTGGTAATCATTGGAAGAAGATGGTGTATGTTAGCTATTAGTTACCATGGAGATGTTTCTATAGAAAACATGGATTATCGGGTGGTTTGGATCTCATATATTGGAAACTAAAAATTCTATGGATTCCTCCATTTGGTTCTTGGTTCATTGAAACATGTATTGGGTGGTTGATGATGGATCTCTTGTAAAGGAAATACAGAGTGGTATTATTGAAGGTTTGTTTCCCATTTATGAATAGTTATCGCTGTGTAAGATCACTAACAGACTATTAATATTTTACCTTTGTGACATGATGATCAATTGTTTTCAATGGTGATAATGATGGGTGTGCAAGTTTTTGTTCAGTTGGCGTTGAAGTTAGTAAAAATTATCTATGGAGAAAATGATGGATCGATGATGGGAAATGGTACCTTTGTTTTTATTTTTAGTTAATAGTTCATTGATAATTTTTTGGGTTTTCCATTTCAATTCCATTTAATTCATATTTTCTTATTTTATTCTCATTTAGTCATTCACGTGGCTTTGCTAGCACTCATGGAGACAATTTTAGTAGTTGTGCCAATTTGTTATTATTTTATTATAGTGGGTTATTTTTTGTTGCATATTTTTTCCCTCTAAACCAAATATCATGTTATTTAAAAATAAAATAAAAAATAAAATTTGGATTGATGCACAAATATCAACTTCTCATTAGTTATAATATTTGAAGAATAAATGATTGACTCCATAAACCTCAAAAAATTACCAAATAAAATAAAATTATCTACCATATAACTAATAACTCCAACTAATTCTCATGTATAAGAGTCTCATTTAATAACGCTTAATAAAACAATTGTGAAAATTGAGACTATAAAATCATTAACACATCATTATATTTGAACCATTCCATTTTCCACTATCACATAAAAGGACCCAAAATACACACTCCTAAAGGAACATGGTAATAATCTAAAAAATAGATAAAATAAAAATGTATATCAACTTATTCCAATCAATGATCAATCCGATGGATAGTGTTTGTGTAAAGACCCGATCCATGATCAAAACAGGAAAGGATAAAACTATATCTGCATGTTGTCTCAAGAACATTCCCATAGTATATAGAGGATAATAAAAATTTTAGGGTGATAAAATAAACCATCAAGTATTAATTTTATCTCAAAAAAATACAACCATAATGAGTAACCGTACTTTTTAAGAAAAATTCTTTTATTAAAGCTGTTAAAATTGATTATTGGAAACAAATGATGTTTTATAATAGATAACAATTGAAGTAGAAATACACATTTGGACTCAAAAACATTATTTGTGACTTAATTCCAAGACACTGACTCTACCAACAATGTATCCAAAACCAAAGTCATTAATAATTATGTCAGCAATCCCATAGATGTTTTAATGAATGGTATGAGTATAAAATCTATTGAATTTATTTAAGACTATAATTACATTCCACATATTATAAAACTCAAAAAATACAATGTTATGCGATGATGATAAATTAAATTGTTTTATATAAAGCAAAATTTTATCAAAAATAATTTCAAAAAAAATATCAAGATCAATGACATTAAAATAATTTTATAAAAAAATTACCATTTAATTGAAAATAAAATAAAATCCAAACATGATTTTATATCTATTAAAAATAGTATTCATTTTTAAAAAGAATTATTCAATAGAAAATTTTATTTTCCTAACCAAAAGAAACTCTTAGTTTCATAAAAAACACAATGAACTCTCTATTTCCTAATAAATAACACTATGGTTTAAAGGTGAACAATAAATATCAATTTATATATTCACATGATAGAGTTATCTTTTTCAAAATATGTTTTCTCACATTAAGTCAAAATCCTCAACTTCACTATGACAAGTGATGGGTTATTTCTTTAAGAAGAACACTCACCTTAATTCAAACTCTCAAAGTTATCTACTTTACTATGATATAGTATTATATGCTTTCAAAATAGGTCCCACTAAAAAATATTTTCACCCACCCTCCCACACACACACACCATCCAAGAATATCAAATAAACTACCTAATATCATTTCAAAAAATAAAACCTTCATATATTAATTTCACCAAAAGATTATAAAAAATTAACTTATTAAAAATCATATTTTATCATAAAATCATTGATAAAAGAAAAATTTTATAATCATAATCAATCAACAAATCACAATTGAATTATCCATCCCATAGAAATTATCAAATCTACTAACCATGATGAGATTTCACATGTCCTCCTTAAATTCTCAAATGGATGACCTAATTAGGATAAACTTCCATGATCTTTCACAAAAAAATATTCATAGTATTATATCAAAGAGAAAAGAACCATTGAAATGTATTTATGGAAATTGGGAACGGTCTATTCCATAGGGGTACAACCCAATTAAAATATTGACTCAATAGTTCATGGATTTCAATGGGTTTCAAGGAACTAGTTCCATTAAACATGACTCTATATAACTATTGGGATGGGTGGTGTATAAGTAAGAGAGTCAAAGGGAAATATCTATTGAGTGGCATGAAACCCATTCTATTTTTTCATGACCCATTATAAATGTTTTAAAATACCCCTTTGATTCCATGTTCAAGAAAATCCTCAAAATAATTTTTTTAATGAAATATAAAATTACCATGAAACTTAACGAATTTAAATTGATATATATTAAACTACCCACTTTAAGCACATTAATTTCTACACTAAATTCTCTAACATGAGATCACCTTCTATTGACTTAGCCACCTAAAATCCACCGGGGTTACAACATCTTGAAATTTTTCTTATAATGATTCCAATAAATTTTCATACATCCCTCCCATTGATATACATCCCTATATAATCGAAAATTAATTTTTCATATATATTATAATTGAAGTGTTAAAACACTTCATCATATTTTTATAATTTTTTGTGACACACCTTATAATTTAAACCATTTAAATTACCTTAATAAAATATTCAATACTCTTTATTCTTACCCAAAACCATAAAATTACTAGCATTACCGCTTCAAAGGAGAAAACGAATTCCCATTCCATGATATATTTAATTTGACCAGTCCTCTAAATTATCTAATTTATCTTAAATGACAACTATAAACCATGAATGTCATCGTTAATTGACATGACCCGTCCACTAGGGCCCATTCCATGACTATCGCAAGCCCGCATCCCATTGGCCAGGGGCTACCGACTATCACCGAGTGGTCATTTCCCACAATGGGGGGGCATTTTCTTATAAACCTGCACACACACACCCATCCCCAAGAATAGTACTGAAACTAAAAACACCGAGTAAAAAATTTGAAACACATGAAGACTACCAATGAGAGAAACAATACATATTGAAAAGTAAATAGGCTACAATAAAAGCCCAAATTAAATAGAAAAGAACTAGTTCTGGGGTCTTTCTCGTTGAAAAACCTACATGAAGGGTAGGTAAATTAAGCTATTTGAATGTCACTGAAGCAAACCACATCCGTCATGTCACCCTGAGGCACCGATGTCTTTATCCCACCAAGGTTCCCCGACTAATCTAACCATAGAGATGATAATGTGTGTAATTTGTTCTTACTGGGAAAATGGGAAAGAATAGAATGGTTTTATTTTGGTGAGTTACAACTATTAACATCACATGCAGGTATGAAATTCCATTTCATAACAAATGGTTTCATGATGTGGGGATAAGGGGTCTAGAGAAGAAGGCTCAATCCATGGTTCTTCACACTGGATACTAGTCAATTTAGAAGTATCGTAATAAAGAAAGACATGAAGGGGCCCATTCATCTGGTCCGTCCCACATCATCAGAACAAATAACATCCTTCATGACATTTCTATAATTCTCAACAATTGGAAGGAGGAACCATCCTTACAACAACTTCCCAAAAATACAGGGAATATCCCTTAGGTTAGCCGTAGAACTAGAATCCACTGGGTGAACTGATCCCCTCCAAGCATGAGACCAGAAATTAATACCAACAGATCATAAAATATGGGGGTCCCCCAAGGTGGCATGGTAGTTTGTAACTCTAATGGGTCGGTCATCATGTAATTTTATGCTTGTTTGGGTCTTGTATGCTCCCTTCATGTAGAGGTCAAGGCATTGCTTTATGGTCCCAGCTTGTGTCGTTAGAAAGGGATCACTATATTGGAGTTTGAAACTGATTTTAAAATCCACCACAATTCCCATAAAGGCATTGTATCTACCCCTTGGTCGTTCCATTATATCATCATGAAGTGCCATATCATAATCAACAACACCAACAGAGTGTTTCACACTTGGTGAGAGGGGAACCAGTTCGCGGACCTCCTTGCCTCTCTGGATGTGCATGGTCTAGATAACGTTTTATTTCATAATAATATCAACTCAAATCATGAGGGGGTAAACCTGGTTATGGGGGATTCCCTTAGTCTTCATTATTTCAAGCCTCCTTAGGTCAACTTTCCTCGGATTCTTGGGCCTTCCAGCTTGTTGTTTTCCTCCTTTTCTATTATAAAAATTTACTTGATGATGATAATATATTGTCCAATTTGTTTCGTTGAATAGAACACTTTGACAATAATAGTTGATTTTATCCCAAAATATAGTCATATAATTCATTATGATAATTAATTCATTAATCTCCACCCTAAGTAATATAATATTCCATGATATTTTTGCATCATCTTTGAATATAAAGTAATATAGACACATGTAACCTTTCCCAACTCTTTCACCCAATGATGCACCATTTTTCATATGATTTAGTGTAAACTCTAATCATAATACCTAGTGGTCAACAAAGAATTGAATGATAAATGAAGGAATTTTTCTCATATAAAACCATGTGGAAAAAATCATAGGTGTAATTAGAATATTAACTAACACCATATAAGGTCTCACATCTATATCCATTTCCTCTTCTTTCTTCTCAGCTGTGAAGTGATTACCTTGACAATTTTTTGGTACTAAATTTCATTCATAATGTTTCCTCTTCTAATATAAGTGAGAGGATGGATCTTCAATCATAATTCCAAATACAATTATCATCCTCTTTTGTCCATTGAATATATTTCTTTCCTCACTTAGATAAGGAAGAAAATAAGTAGATTTCTATGCATATTTCATGTTTTATTTTTTTGAATCCCTCATAGTAGAAAACATTTCAGAATTATGTAATTTCAATTGAATAATCATTGAATAAAATTATCGTAATAGACATTTGTTATTGCATAAACATCACAATCTCAAAAAAATTCTTCATATAATCCAAAAGGGACATGTTCCCTTAAAATAAACGAAATATTGAGATCTATCCGACTTCAGGTCATATTTAAAATATTTATCATCAGTGATAATCAAAAAACACTTCTAATTAAGATCTTTATCACGCCCCACTTTCACATCTAATTCAAGCACTTTTCACGACATTCCCTCACAAAGGTAAGGCCAAATTAAACCATTGAATTACTTGGTTTTCATAAGAATAGAAAGGAATGTTTTATTTTCTTTTGACACTCCTCAACAAACTCAATCCCCACACCACAATTGAAAAAAGTTGGGTTTTCATTCAAATATATCGAGACTCTTTCTTTCTATATTGACTAATCTTGGTCATCACTTTCAAGAATCCTTTTTATAGATTGAATAATTACATTAAAAAATTGATGATTCACAAGAGAATTATATGTTTCTACTCTCTCACAACCAACTAAAATCTTTCTAGGTGAAAATATTCTTCAATAGATTTGATAATCCAAAATTTATAACCCTCATTATTAGTCTAGAAGGAATATTATTTCATACTAAGACTAGGTGGAAGTTTATCACATTTTATTGGATAATCCCGCTGTTTAGCCACAAAAAAATTAAATAATATTTTTTATAGTTTTATTTATAGAACCAACAATTAAAATCTATAAATAATATAGTGTTTATAAATCTATTTCATTGAAAGAATTTTTTTTATCACTTTCAAAACTACAGTAATGTGATATGACTTCTTTCTACACCAAAAGTTATGTGTGGTATCTTTCCAGTTTTGACCCACTTTGGGATAACTTATCACAACAGAAAACATAATATAATTTCCTCATAAAAAATTTCAATTACACAATACTTACTAGAAACTTATTTTTTTTCCAGAAATAGTTTGCTACATTTTATATGTGTCAATTTGAAGATCAAACCATTATATTCCCCCGGTCTATCGAACTTCCTAGGAACCTACTCAGAAACCATGTTTTGATACCAACATATAATGATATGACCAAGGGACCAAAATCCTCAGACCTAAATCATATTTACACATAACATCATGTGTATTACCCTAATATATGAAGTCAAGAAATATGTGTTTTGGGATTATATAAAACACCATAAAATGATTTTCCGTCAATAAACATTATCTTATTGAGTAACCATGCATGTGTGACACACAAGTATTTAATTAAAACCTTTAAAATTAAATATAAATAATTGTATTTTTCAATATTCATCAATGAAGTACGAAGACACATACTGATTCATAATAAATAAGTAAATCCCAATTCCTGACCGTTGAGTCCTCCCACCATGTATCAAAAGTGGATTTGTGAATATCTCTAGAAAAAGGTGAAAGATATTTTCTTTATCTACATCATGAAATGTCTTTTCTACATTCCCAATAAGTGAAGATACTGAAGGTGGGGAAATTCTAACTAATAATAGTGAATCATAAACATTTATTTATCCATAAAAATTTCAAAAACCAAAATATTAATATACATTATATTAATAATATTAAATAGTGAAATCCATATTTATTGAAAAAAACATAAAATAAAACCCTGATTTAATATCTAATCAAAAACATATTTCATTTTCATAAAAACATTCTTGCAGAATGCTTCCCAATTTCCCAAACTATCAAAACACTCTATTTGTATAAAATCACCAGAAACTCACAGTATCATGAGAAACCACTCATTATGAGGAATAAAATAGCATTATAAATTTCAAATTAGAAATTATAATGTAGAGGTTCTCATATGAAAACTAATTAATATCCCATTTTCACATTAATTCCAAAAATTCCTTTTCATCAAGACAAGTTAGGTGTTGTTTCCTTCTAACTATCACTTACCTTAATTCATGTTATCTTAATTTCGTAAGTTATCATGGCATAATTTTAGTGGTTTTAAAAATTATTCTGACTAAAACAATTTTCACCCATATACACACACCATCTAAGAAAAATATATAAAATTTATATAATGAATTCAACAATAAATCATTATAAATTAATTTCATAAATATTTTATTAATAATTCATTTTTAAAAAATCAAGGATTATCATCAAATAATATATTGAGTCAAAAATTTGATAATCATTTTTTCCAAAGGGTGAAGCTTAGTGATATTATCCCCTACACGGTCACAATTAGGTCTTAGGATTAAGTCCTGCTGAGTACATCTCTATTGGCAGTGAATCATTTTCTAGAATTTCTTCACAATATTTTCTTTTATTAATTCCCTCTTAGAGGTCTTCAAAATAAGTATCACTAAAACTATTTTCACTCATTCACACACACCATGTGATAATATCAAATAACTTATATATAAATATTAAAATAAAAACAAATACTTCATTGGGTAATCTTATAATGTATTTTATTAAAAATTACGTTGTAAACAACATTATAGGTTTCATAAAAAAAATAGATAGAAAAAACATTTAAAAATAAAAATAAATAAATAAAAGAATGAATGAATTCACCATTTAATAAAAAGCACCAATTTTACCCCTAAACGATCATTCATGTTTCCTAGAAAAATACTCAAATAAAAGATCTCTCTAGGGAGATATCAAAATTCCTATAGTATAAATACAAGGTCATATTTTATTCATGATAAAGGAATAATAACTCTGTGTTTGTTTGTAAATTTTTAATGACTAGTTCCATATTAGAGGGCCTTATGAAACTCTCTTCTCAAATGAAAATAATCTCCAAGAGGTTTCATGAAACTCAATCAATTTTGAATTACCCTATGTATTTTTTGGGTTTAGAGGTGTAAAATGTAGAGAGCTAAAATAATTTTTTTAAGAGTTTCATGAAACTCATTCCTTTTCCATATGACTAGTAGATAGTTTTATACAACCCCTATTTCAATAAACAAATAAAAACATTTTTTTGGAGATTTATTCAATCCTTAGTATACTTCATAAATTTAAATTAATATATATAGGACTACCCTTTATAGATTCCATTAACTTTCCTACCAAATTCTTTGAATTTTATTAACCATCCATTAAACAAGATAAAGGAATTCCATCAGTGTCACAAAATTACAATATGTCTATTAGAATTATTATAACATATTTTCACACATCCATCCTTTTTATAAACCTCTAAATACGACTCATGATCAATTATATATAAATATTATAATTAATGCGTCAAAACCATTTAATAAATTATGTAATATCCATGTTACTTAACTTGTAATTTCAATAATTTAAATTACCCTAATTAAATATTCCCCTCTATATAATATTAATCATAACAATATAAATACTCCAATTATATTATCAAAGGAAAAAATAATATCCTAAATCATGAAATGGAAATTCACCTTAATTCACTAATTTCTCTCAATTGACCATTACAATCCGAAATTTTAAAAATTATCCTATAATATCTCTATTAATATGAAAAATAGCTTATTTCTATTAATTATTTTGAAAATTAATTCATTAACTCCTACAATTACATGTAAGCAATTATGAAAAACAGTAAATTTAACAAAAAATCAGCTATTTATTAAAACTATAAAGTTAACAACTCCATATATCACATGGTATAAAAAACACTCAAAATAAAAAATATCCTAACTTATTAATTAATATATATAAAACGACCTTCCATAAAATAAACTAATGTTAAAATAAACTTCATTAAACAGAACAAAAACAATTTATTTTGGATAGATCCATTTTATTGGTTTAAAAGTATCTAATGAAACTCATTAAATACATTGGAAGAAATATAAAAAGTTGAAACTAGATAATCTAGATAAGAAAATGAAATAATGAATAGTTTAAAAAAATAAACACATATCCATTTCATCGAAGAGGATTGGTACATTTGTATTTATCCCATGTGCAAAATAGAGTTCACATGAGACGATGATGAATGTAATCCCTCATCTGAAGTTATTCATGGTCAGTGTTCAATCACTCATCACAGATAAGGAATTACACTAATGTAACATCAATCCCGTCTTCACTGGATTTGGATGAGTGAGGGTGTTACCAGGCCTAAGGTGAAATCTCGAAGACACCAAAGGCTATAAATAAATTCCAGGGGCTATAAAAACATTTAGGGGACAATTTTTCCTTTCTATGAAATTAATAGAAATTAGAAACAAAATAACAAAACAAAACTCTATACAATTTATGAGTAAAAAATACAACTCAACACATATTGAAGAAGGTGAAAATATCTATAACATCCTAATATTTTGTGAATTATATTTTATAAATTTATTTAATCTTTTTAAAATATTTCATTTCATGGAAGACTAAATTTAGAATTTGTTATATGAAACAAGTAAGTTTGAAATGCCTTTAAGTTAACACCATGTTTGGATTTCACAACAAGAACACTTATATTTTCATTTGGTACATGAGAAATTATGTTATCCTTTTGTTATACACAATTCTGAGTTCCTTTTAAAGCATGCATTACATTCATGAATGAGTTTAACCAATCTTCAATATAATATTAATATTATTATAAAAATTCCATTAAAGTTACAACCTAGTTTTTAGCATAAGATTTTTGAAAGGAATTAATTTAAATATGAAAATATGGTATTAAAATTTATATAAAATTAAACCATTTTTAACAATTAGTTATAAATGAAAGTATGAAATATTTGAAAATAATGAAATTCCTTTTGTCATAAAACTATATACAAACATAATTTTATCTTTATAAATAAAATAAACCAATAGTGATGAATGGTTTCAATATAATTTATAAATTATAAATTTAATAAATTTTTTTGACACCCATACAACTTTTTTATATGAATAAGATAAGAATCAATCAAATTTTATGAATAAGAATATGTATATTTTAAAAATTTAATTTTACAATGTGTAATATAAAAATTTAACTTTGGTTATATATTTGTATTTTTCATAAAATTTTATTATTTTGATGAATAGTGAAAAACACTGAATTTTAATCCAAAACTACTTGTTCATATAAAACATTTATCGGGTTAAAATATATTTTAAAATAATTTCAAGGTTTAAGTGAGAAAATTTTACATATATTAATACAATTTAATTCATTGGAATAAATTTCATAATCAAATTGGATATAAATTCATTTCAAACTTTGAAACATTTTTACTTTAAAAACCGACTTTGTCATCCTGTTTGTGGGACTAAATTTAAATTAATATCTTTCACTTATTTTATTGGAATTTTGGAAAATGTATTGAATATTTTTAACAAATATAATTTATAGTACCTAATATGTTCAACATTGTTTTCTATGTACAAAATTATTGAATGTGATTAAAATTAATTAAAGTAATTAAGAAAAAAAGTTAGATTGAAAAAGGTATAAACATTAAATGTAAGGTCCAAATGACCTAGAAACTTATATAAATGGTGTTTTATATTAATATTTAGACTCTATACAAAATTTTATATTATATTTACCATTATTGGAGAAAATTCATATCACAAAAATGTGGGTGGAATTCCTTTTTCAAAAATTTACATGAATGACACTCCTTCTCCATTATGAAAAGGCACTCACCCCTCCCACTTTTTCACATATATAATGCCCTTTATCTATAATATAATATTCCAAAATATTCTCCAAAAATAACTAAATTCATATTAAAATACTCACTTTCATCACAAATCCATCCATGGAATCCCTTTGGTGCAAACTGAATGGTGTTACCTAGAAAAGAGACAACTTCCTTCCTCAATCTATTTTTTTGTTTTCATTTTCCACCCTAATTTTTTTATCCAATTATAATATAATAATATCTGTATAAAAAATATATTGATATGTTTTTCTTATAAGGGTTTAACCAAAAATTCCATAGACTTATATCTAATGGGTTACGAACTTACTGTTCTTGAGTACGGAGAACTACCACCTCACAAAATGATGTTATAAGTTTTTCCTTTAACAGCTCTCATGGTTGGAAATTATAATGGAAAAATCGTCTTTTTGAAATATATTATATTTAAGAATTATTAATTCTATTATAATTTTTATTTAACACATACCTTCATGTTGTTTCTTTTTTTGTAAATAAGATAACACCATTTTTGGATGTGTGGACTACCGCCTCCTCAAAGTGATGTGATTCATTCACACATTACATGGAATGTATTAAGGATGTGATTAGTGAAAATATATGTTATAAAATACATAATAATTATTCTATAAATATTTTATACAAATATATGTTTATATAAATTTCTTTTTATTTTCATTCTATACGACAATAAAACAAAAATAACATTCATGCATACGTACGACCTGTAATCTCCATGAACGATATATTATATTTCATATATATATATATATATTATATTATTATAAATACTTATAAACTGAAAATATATGATTTATAAATATTTTTTTACTTTTTTCAAGTAAGAATATCATGATCTACAAAAAAGGATCAAGAATAAAATGTTAAAACACGTACGATAAACAAAATGGTTATAACCCAAAATGTGTTTTAAAATGGAATGGTTAATAAAAATGTAATATAATTTCATATGTTTATAATATATGTTATTATATATAGTAATATGGTTCTTTTTAAGATTTATAATAAATTCATATTTATTATACCTGAGGTTTGAACGTGTATAAAGAAATTCAAGACTGAAGGTAAGGGTTTTCCCATCTCACTTTTTATATCGGTGAGATCCAAGCTTTAGTCACTACTCATTTCTTTTGTGCGGTGTGTGTAATTTCCAAAAATTTATTCTATTATTTTTATACATAAATTTATGGGTATTTACTAGTCCCTATCATAATATTTCTTTCATGGGGTTTACGGTTCAAAATCAACCAAATCCATAAAGTAATTTTTTTTTCTCTAGTCGCATTCTTTGAGAAACATGTCATCTTATGGCCCTATATTTTTATATGGGATGTGTATGCTGACCTTTCATATGTTATATCATGAATAATTTTTTTTCATGAAATTTTTAGATTCATTTAATGTTATTCACTCATGTTGAATATAATTCATATTTTCCAAAGTGGTAATAGTTTATTACTAAAATCTCATCATTTATCAGGATTATTTATGAATATGATTCCATTAATAAAATATTATGATCGAAATCTCAATTTCCCTCATGAATTTTCATATACTATAGTTATCCATGATATATGCATGTATTAGAAAAATTCTAAACTAGTTTTTCTTAATATAGTTCAGATTTTTATTATGAAAATCCAACTTTATTTCCTATTTTGGTCAAAAATCAATTTTATTTCAAAACAATGTTTTCTAAAAATGGTTTTCAAAATTATTTTATGTTATAAAAGTGTTATAAAAATTATCAAGAACGTTTTTTTATGTTTTAATGGATTTTTCTATATTTATTTCTAAGTTTTCAATGTATTTTTAATGTAATATGAATTCAAAATGCTTTTAAGATTCCTTTATAAGTTTTCAAAGCTGTTTTCCAAGAAAAATGTTTACAATTTTTTAAATTTTTTTAAGAGAAATTTTCATATAAGAATGGTATTATTCCTTAGGAAATGTTTTCAAAGATCTTAAACCTTACATTAAATGTTTTCAATTTATTTTTTTGAAAATAATTTTGTATATGTTCTATGTTTTAAAATTTAAATTTTAATGAAAAGTTATTTTTCTTTATGAAATACTCTTAGTGATCTCTAAAAACCCTTCTTCATATAAGATTGATTTCCATTGACATAGGTTAAGCTTTATTGGGGACATGATACAAGAATAACATTCATATTATTCCTTGAATTCTTTATGTTTTAACGGAATGATGTTTATAACTCCCGTTTCTCTTTCACATGTTATAAAATTTTAGAACCATCTTTTTTTCATGGGTTATGGATTAATGAAATGATTAGTAAACCCATCTACTTTTTTATTGGTTATGATGTGGTGAAATGTCAATTATAGTCATTTTCTTTTATGTGTTATGATTTTATATTTATTAAACCGATCTGTTTTTTTGAATCATGATATGATGAATGTTTTGTTTTGTTGTGGCACATGCATATATGATTTAATTATGTAATGGGTGGGACCTATATATTCATATTATGAATTAAGTAATTATAAATGTTATATAAGATAAAAGTGTAAATGTAGGGGTATACCTGGCCCAAAACAAGAGGGAATCCCAAATTCTGAATGCAGAGAGTACACATGGGGGAATCCCAATCCTGAAAGAAAAGGGAATCTTAATCCCGAAACAAGAGTGTACACTGGATGTAATCCCAAGTCATAAAAAATAGGGAAAAGATAGATTTAAACTAGGTGTAAGATGGAGGTCATCCCATCCCCAAAACATGATGGAATCCTAATCCCTAAATAAGAGGGAATCTTATGCCTCAAGGAATAGGGTGCACGATAGGGCATCCCAAGACCAAAATAAGAGGGAATCCTAAACCTGAAACAAGAGGGTGTAGAGGAGTGAATCACTAGACCGAAAACGAGAATCCTAATCTTGAAACAAATGGGAGAATGTGATGGAATCCTAAGCCTCAAGCATAAGGGTTCATAAGATATCATCCCAAGCCCAAAAAAGAGGATACACAGGAGGAAATCCTATGCATAAAGTAAGTACACAAGATATTATCCCAAGCCGAACATGTTTTGAAGGTCTTGGTAGGTATCCTTAATATAGGATTTTATATTCTTATTTGTATGCCAAAAATTCCCGTTACTATTACTATTTTATGGTTTCATGGATTATGCTATTTATTCCCTTAGTTTTCATGTCTTACGATCTTCTAATATTTTTAACATGACTCCTGATTATGAATTTGACATACAACCTATGGTATTTTATGGTTTTGATCATGTTATCATACCCTTATTCTCATTTTATTCTTACGTATCTCCCCTTTAAAGCCTTACTGATAAAATGGGATCAATAATTTCTTATGTTTCCTTTCCCAAGGTTATAAAAATGGTTTTATGTAGGAGTACAAAAAGGAATGTTCTTCAAGGGATATTTTGATGATCCTTCACCATGTTGGAAGATTATGTTTCAATGATTCCAAATACAATGAACTATTATGTTCATCGGGCATGTATATTTGGAATGTGATGAATATTAATCTAAAATGATGTAATATCTATTTATGTTAAGACTATGTAACTATAGTTGGTATAAAGTGAGTGGTTTAATGAATCTTTAGAACCTAGGATGAGAAAACCTTAGTGAGATCCCTAAGAATATTTCTAAGGATGTATGTATGATTTATCTAAGGATAAGACTAATATTTGATAGATTTAAATGTATGTTTTATGATCTAGGCATTCAATAAGTAATTTTTTAATATTATTTGGCTTTATGCTAGGATATGTGTTTCTCATCATATTCATTCTTATTTTTGTCAATGGATGGAACCTAAAGGACCCAAGTTAATGAGAAATGAAATGGGCTATCCAATTATTTTCATATTGAGAAACTAAATTTTGTTGGATATGGAATGAAAAAACTCATTTATATTCTCACACAAATTTCTAGTGACCCAGTGTGGATCTGCTTTCTAGAGACTCTATGTGGATCAGTAGTGTGCGGCCCGAAAAGGACCGGCCTTAGAGAGGATCATCATAGATTAGCAACATATGACTCTGTGTGGATCGACAATGGAATAAATACTTCTTGGATCAGTTGTGGCAACTTCCTAACAGAATAAAATGATATAGCATAAGACTAATCATCTTTATTCCTGAACTCAATGTTTTGTACCTGGGATGGGATTTCTTTTTCTTTGTACTTTGTTATTGAGATCGTGATTTGTGGTTTTTCTTTTGTGGAATTCTATGAGACCTTCGGGGGTCTTGGGATCCCTATTTGGTATTGTTATACTAACCTCTGCACGGACTTCACTCACACCTTGTTGTGTCTTCTGCTGACAACGAGCAGCTTGGATGTGAATTTGGGGAGCCAGGAACAGGTAGTACATGGTGGTGACTGGTTGACGTGGATAGTTCTGGAGATGAGTTGTACCTACCATTCAGGTTGGATCCTTGGTGGATGATCTCAGGAGTTGTTTTTTATTGTTGTTTTATCTTTCAACTGGGATTTTATTATGGACCCTTTAATTTTAGTACACAATTTTCTACTGTAG
The DNA here is from genome assembly GCA_963277665.1 of Viscum album. NCBI lineage: Eukaryota > Viridiplantae > Streptophyta > Magnoliopsida > Santalales > Viscaceae > Viscum > Viscum album. The sequence goes on from OY728136.1 coordinate 1,482,210,621, forward strand.
TTTTACTAAATGGTTTTCATCTTATCATGATCTTAGTTTATGCGTTTGTAGGCTCAAATGAAATGTCTTCCTGTATTAGGGATACGCCTTTCCGGTGCTAGTTTCCAACCCCTGGCCTATGGAAGGTGGGCTTGGGGTAGTCACTGCCCGGGCCCCAGAGGACGAGTCTTGAAAAATATATTTATATTGATTAGGGCCTTCATATATATATATTTCATAATGTGACTAATCCTATTCATACCCTATAATTTAATGTGTAGTTTTTAACATTCATTTTTTTAAAATAATTTTTCATCGTTCCTTTAAGCTTAGTGTGGCATGTTGTATACATTATCAAACATAATGTTCTTTTAAAATCTCATAGTGTTACAGGGAACACCCAAAAAGATAAGAAAATGGAGTGATTACATGAAATCCATGTTCATGCTAAAGATATGAAGAAAATGGGATGTGATCGCACCGTGATGGATGTTGGTAGGATGTGGTTTTGGAAATTGTGACAGAATTTCAAATATTAAATTCCCATTAACTTGGAAACATTGGTATTTCTTTTGGGGAGATATTTAGTGCATCCTACTTGATTTTTATTTGTAATTTAAGAGGGATTTAGATACAAATTACTAGGAAGAAGATATAAGAGATATATGAAGGTATAAAGATGTATTTTCATTATAAAAAGAGGCCTTTTCTTGGAGAAAAAGATCGACACATCGACATCAAGAGAAAAGGACTTCGACTAGAGGTTGCAGAATCTAAAAGGTTGTGATTAGACCATGTCATGGTCTACCTTATGTTTCAACACAATAGAGTGAGTGTCACCACACCATAGTGTACCTAAATGGGATTATATAATATGATATATCAGGCCGAATTCCTTATCCTATTACTATAAATTATATTATATTCAGTTATTCATCATATGATGATGTGTTTGGGGAGTTTGAACATCTAACACAGTTGGTTTAACGTTAAATTATTATTAATGAAATTGAATCAAATGTTTCAAGAGTTAAAACATTTTCAGCATTTATGAAACACTCAATCAATATTGGTCGACCATTTGAGGTCATGTAATGGCTTTATACATCGATTTATTCCTCATGCACAACATTGCCTTATATAGTTTTTAGACTCCTGTTAGAACTCCACAAATCATAACAAACATTGAGTTATCTCTTCTCTCTATTATTTAAGCACAAGGTTCTAGCATATCGTGAATAAGGAGAGGTCCTTCCTAAGTGTTGGGAGAGTCATACCTCCATGGATACCTATGGTGGAATGAGTCTATCAGCTGATCCTCAATGATCTCAATCAAACAATTGTGAAGAACTTCAACTAACTTGATCGACTAGTGTAAGGAGCATCATTCTTGTTGTTCTTCAGTTTTATTCATTCCAAACATGTAGATACATTCTATGATTAATTAAGTTATAGAATTGTTCTACCACTGCGTTTTTGATGTTTTACATCCCTCTGAAAACCTTCATCTTATTGGGTTAATACATTTATATATTCTTCCAAATCTTTTAACACTTCATGCATGATTAATCTTTATTGATTGATGGATTATCATCTAATGAATGACCTAGTTATTTGGATTATTTATTGGCAGTGGATGAGTCTGAGTATTGTATGATTTAATATGGTTTTAAATCACCTAATAGTTAAATTAATTAAAGTATTTTACCACATTAAATGAGGAATTCAAAAATTCAGGAGTAAATATTAGACCATGTGTTTACTTATATCCAATTTTGACAGTAATAAAGCTCATATATTAAAAGCAATGGTGTCTGAATTATCTTATAATCCTAGATTTATAAAGTTAGTACACCCTCATCATTCATAGTTTATTCAATTAGATTTAGAATCAATGTAATCATTCGCAAATAATTCTTAACTTTCGAATTAATGTTCAATGGTAGGAATCATTAGTCTTTGTTGGTTCTACCTCAGACGTAAACTATACTACATCATTATGGATTTAATTTTAAGAGTATTTTATAAAATTCTAAATTTGATTATCACTTGGAATTAATGACGCCTCATAAACAGTCAATGATGTATATTAGACATTTAACGATGTATATTCGTTGCACCAAAAAGATATTTGTCAATCTCCAATGTATACATCATGAAAATGTAACTTTGGAAACCTACCATCTGGAAGGCAAGGAGGATGAATGGTGGAATCTTATAAGGAATTCAAGGTAAAAAGAAGAAATTGAATCCTTATACTGGAACGAGTTCAAAAAAATGTTTTTCCAGATGTTATTTTGTTACATTCTTCATACAAATACATAAAATGAATTTTTAGAGATTAAGAATAAGGAAGAAGAATTTTTTGTTTCCCATGAAGCAAAATTTACCAGGCTTTCAAGGTACTCTTCAAGTATATTCATCCAAACTGAATAAATAATTAAATAATTTTTTGGTGGCATGAAACAAAGTATTAGAATTGCCTTGGATCTAATAAACTTTAGAGGATAAAAAAAAGTTGTTTGATGTGATATCATGGAGGAAATGGAGCTAGGAATTTCATATCAATATCAAGTTTTTTTCAAGAAAAGGAATATGGGGTTCAAAGGAAAATATGACCACCAAGGTGAAAAATAAAAAGATCATTAGATTACACAAAAAGTGTGGGAAGAAACATAGATGGAATTATCATTAGGGTAGTATTTTATGTTTTAATTATATAAGGGAAGGTCATCGAGAAGATAAATGTCAAATTAATTAGAATAATTTATCTAATGATGTGAATAATGAGAAATCCCCATAGAATGCACCTCCTAAGCTTTAGTGTTATAATATCATGGATATTCAGCATTATGTGAACAATTTCTCCAATACAAGAGCAAATGTGGATGATAGGACACAAAAACCATTGAGTACAATGTATAAAGGGAAAGCATATTCAATCATAATGGATGAAGGGGATCATTCTAATTTGGTCACACTTATCCTCAACAACTTAATTAGGAATTTCATGTTGGATTTTTAATGATTTAACATTATAAAAATCCTAATGTTAATCCTTTAGTGAGGTTTCATGTGATTATATCCATCTATATTGATTCAGGAATAATAAAATCACATTTGATATTCTATTGGTATAAAAATGGAGAAATTTTTTAATGAAAATGTTTCTGAATAAGATAAGATTGTATTTATGGAATAAATTATGAATTATATTTTGGAAGGGTTACCAGGTTAACCATTTATGGAATGGTTAAAGTTAAAATTAGGGTCATTAATTAGAGAGTAATGTATTCTATCAATATATGAGGATTTATGCATATTGGATAAGATATGAGAACAATTTTTTTTACTATTAATAAAGATAGATAAAATGATCTATCATTATATTTCGATATCTCGTGATATGTTAATTCTTCAAGAATGAAAAATCCATCCTCTTTTCTTAGAATAAGATATTATGTGGAAATTGATCAAGGTGAATCAAAGGGTAAGTTTGTACTACAATCACGTAAGTATACAATCTCTTGGGAATTTTTCAACATAGGAAAAAGGGTTTCGAAATAAAATATTTTTATATTATCATCATTTTTGATGATATCGATGACCTTTTTCAAGCACATATTGGTTATAGATTTTTTATTGTTAACTTTATCATAACAAAGTTCCATATCACTCTCCATCAAAACATGATTGTTAGATTTCTCTTCTCTAACCATTTTGTCTCTTCCCACATAAGTTATCCTATTTAGAACCCTAGTTTTGAGTTACTCTAGGTAATGATTATGTTTCCAACTTCCCCTTTTGAATGAAAGTTTTAGTATTCATTTTTATGATGTGTCTTTTTATGCATGGAACATTCAACTATTTAACAATTGATAATATTGAAGAATGTCAAGGGAGAAATTAATTTTAAGGGGGGTAGAATGTAACACCTTAAGATTTTTGGAGTTATTTTTTTCAAATAAATTTAATATTTTATATATTTTCATTTCAAACAACACTAAATATAGCTTGTGTTAATTTAAAACTCTTGGTTTTCCATTCATTTCCTGAAACACCAAGTTAATATTTCACTAATGTCACACTTATATTTGATTTTAGTATAAATAACATTATGTTTGGATTTTGTTACACACAATTATGAGTTCCTTAGATAACTTACATTTCATGCAAGACCTAGTTTTACCAAATTATAATATAACATTAATATTGTAATTAAAATATCATTATAGTACCAACAATATTTTGGAAAATTATTTACGAATAATATTAATTAAATTATAAAAATATGGTTTACACATATATATAAAATCTGTCTATTGGTTTTCAATTAGTTAGAAAATAAGTTAAGAACTATTTTAAAATAATGAAATTCTTTTTCTAAGAATCCTATGTACATGCATAAGTATACCTCAATAAATTAAAAAAACTACTATTGATGATTTTTTATTAATAATTATAAATGTTATATTCAGTATTTTTTTAATCTTATCCATCAATTTTTATAGGCATATGATAAAAATTTATCAAATTTTATGAATAAAAAGAGTTATATTTCAAAAAGGTAATTTTTACTATTTTTAGTGGAAACCCCATTTTATGTATAATTTTTCACAGTTTTATGATTTTTATTTGATAAAATAATCTTAAATTTTTAAATCAAAATATCAAAATTTACATTGGTTAATTTTTGTTCAAAGAGGATTCATATTTTGATTTATAGTAGAAAAAAATGACTCTTAATCAAAAACAACATTTTCATCAAAAAACATAATAGGGTTAATTTTTTTTGAATTGGGTTTAAAGACTAATTAGATAAATTTTACAAAAAATATTATTATTCATGTCCTTGGAATTAATTTCAAATTGAAATTGGATATAAATCCAGTTCAATCTTTTGAACATTTTTACTTTCTAAACTCGTTTTGTCATCCCATCTCAAATATTACATTTAAATTAATTTCTATCAATTTTATGATTGTAGTTTTGAAAAATTGATTCCATATTTTTAGTCCAAATAATTTATAATTTCAAATATGTCCAAATTATTGTTTTACAAAAAATATTATTGAATGTGATTAAAATTAATTACAATGATTAATATAAAAATTAGCTTAATAAATTACTAAACCTTAAACATAGGGTCTCAAATGACCTATATACATTGAAAAAATAAAATATATGTTCATATTTATACACCATGCTCCCTTTTGGCGGACATGGAAAATTAGTGGATCCACTTTACATTGGAAAAATGTTGCTGGAATTCCATTTTAAAAAATTTACTAGAATTCAACTCCGCCTCCACTATAAAAAGACACTCACCCCTCACACTAATTCACACCTCTGAAGACATTTTTTGGCCAAATTCTAGTAAAATATCCTCCAAAAATCAATAAAATAATCATATAAGCTTCACTTTTGGCATAAAACCTTCCAATGAAGCCATTTGGTTCAAACCAAAATGAGTTACCCCAAAGAAGTTGTAAATACTTCCTCAGGTTATTTTGTTTTATCTTCATTTTCCACCTGAAAAAATCTTATAAAATGATTATATAATAGCCTCAGTAACCTAAATATAATGAGATATTTTAATTCTATGATTTGAACTAAAATTACTCACACTTCCATCTAATGTGTAATGAACGTACCAAGCTTGTGTATAGTGAACTACCACCTCATGAAATGATGTAATTCATTTTATCCTTTATTACCCATCACAGTTGGGAATTATGATGGAAAATATGATTTTAATTAAATTATATGATATTAATGATGTATTTATTCTTCCTTAATTATTATATACCACATACCTTAATGCTTTCAATTTAGTTTAAAAATAGGATAACTTTGTTAGTGGATATGTGGACTACTGCCTCTTTAAAGCGAAGTGATTCATTCACACTTTACTTGGAATGTGTTAAGGTTGGGTTTAGTGAAATTATATGATATATATAACATAATAATTATTATATAATTATATAATATATATTTATATACATATAATTCATTTACATTTCTTTCAATATGATAAGAAAATAGAAACAACGTTCATGTGTAAGTATGGTCTACCGTCTCTATGAATGGTGGATTCTATTTAAAATATCTATTCTTCTATAGATTATTATAAATATTTATATATTGAATATATATGATATATAAATCATGTTTTAAAATATGTAAATATTTAAATCATGTTCTATGTAATAGAATAAAAAATAATAATCCAAATCACGTATGATAAACCAATTGGTTATTACGCAAAATGTTTCTTTAACATGGAATTTTTAATTAACCGGTAATATAATTTAATAAATGAATTGTATATGGAGTGATATATTGGAATATGGTTCTATTTTAGATTTATTGTAAAATTATATTTATTATAATGGAGTTTTGAACACAGATAATGAAAATCAAGTCTAATGGAAGGGTTTTCTGATTTCACTTTTTAAATCCGCGAGTTATATGTCTTATCCCCCACTCATTTACTTTTTGTTGTGTAAAAATTACCATGTTAGAATTATGTGATTTTATTCACAAATTTATGAGTATTTACATATACCTTTTATGATCATTATTTCATGGGGTTTATGATTCAAAATCTACTGAATCAGTGAATTAAATTTTTTTCTCAAGTTTCCTTCATTGAGATACATGCTAGGTTTTGCATCTATATTTTTGGATGTGGTGTATATACTGAAATTTGACATGTTATATCATGAATATAATTATTTATTGATATTTTTTATTTATTTAATGTTATTGTCTCTGGTATATTATGAGTTAAAGTTACCAAAGTGGAAATGATTTATTTCAACAGTCTCATCAACTATCAGGATTCTTTATGATTATGATTCTATTAATGATGTATTATGATCCATATTTCAGGAAAACTCAAAAATTTTATTTTCATATAGTTATCCATGATAGCTTTATGTATTAGTACCATTTTCACTATTTGGTACATTTGATAATTAAGAAAATGTTTTTATGAAAACATGACATTATTTATCATTTCAATAGGAAATTCATGTTCATTCAAAACCATGATTTCTAAAAAAAGGTTTAAAAAATGTTTTAAGTTTGAAAATTATTTTAAATTTTTTGAATCTCCTTTTATATTTTTTCAACAAAAAATATTTTGAAAATTTTTCTAATCTTCTTTTAATAAATTTTCTTGTTTTTTTCAAAGTAAAAAGAATTCTATATGGTTTCAGGATTCCTTTATAAGATTCCAACGATTTTTTCATGGATAATGGTTTTAAAAATGATTTAGGTTTTAATGAGAGTTTTTCAAAGTGGAAAATATTTTTTCCCCAATAAAATTGTAAATGATTTTAAATATTAAATAATATGTATTCAAAATAAGAGGATTTTGAATATGTTCTATGTTTTGAAAAGTGAATTTCAAAGAAGGGATATTTTCCATAAGAAATGTTCCAAGTGATCTTTTTGAAATCCTTCTTTATATAATATGGAATACTTTTAGATAGTATAATATTTATTGGGGATATGATCTAGTAATACTTTCAATATTATTTCATGAATGGTTTATCTTTTGAGGACATGATGTTTAAGACGCATGTTTCTCTTCCATGGGTGGTGTTCTTTTGGAACATACTTCTTTTCACGATTTATGATTTAATGAAATTATTAGTAAACCTATATATTTTCTATAGGTTATAACATTATTATAAGTTAATGATGCCCATTTCATATGATGGGTTATTATTTGGTGTTTATGAAACCCTTATCTTTTCACAGTTCATGATATGATGAATGTTTTGTTTTCTTGTGGCACATTAATGAATGATTTAATTATATGACAGGTGGAACCTATATGTCTTGCCAATGAATTGGGAAATGATAATTATTTTATGATATCAAAGTTTACATAAGAGGGAATCTCAATCATGAAACAAGAGGGATTCATATGCAATAAACAAGAGGGTACCTGAGAGGGAAACCCATGCCAAAAAGAATAGGTAATCTTAAACTGCAAACAAGAGTTTTCATGGGAGGGTCTCCCAATCCCTAAATAAGAAATAATCCTATGCCCGAAACAATAGGGTATCATAAGACCAAAACAATATGGAACATTAGAGGAAATCACATTCCTTGAACAAGAGGGAATCCTATGTGTGAAAGAAAAGTGTACATGGTATGACATCCTAATATTGAAACAAGAGGGCATCCTAATCCCAAATGAAGACGATACACAAAAGGAAATATGAATCCTAAAACAAGTGGGTACATGAGAGGTAATCTCCATCCAAATAAAAGAGGATACAAAGAAGGTCATCACAAGCCTGATGTAAGTACACCAGTTATTATCCAATGCCTAACATGTTATTAAGGTCTTGACAGGTAGCATTGATGAAGTATTTTTATGATTATGTGTACGCCAAAAATTATGTATCTTATTCCTATGTAATAGTTTCATGGATTATTCTCATGATTAACTTATGATTCTTATATTATAAACTACTAATATTTACTCAATGAACCTTGTTTATAAACATTCAAATATAGGTTAAGATCTTCTGTTGTTATGGTCATGTTTTCATACCTTTATACTCATGTTATGTTTATGTATTTCCCTTTTTTACCCTTAATGAGAATATGATATAAACTCTTTCTTATGTTTCCTTTTCCCATGTTATAAAGAAATGTTTATTGTGTGATTTATAAAGGGAAATATCTTTATGTGATATGTTGAAGATTTTTCACCGTGCTAGAAGATTACGTTTCTAGGATTCCAAAGACAATAAACTATTAGGGTCCGTATGCATTTATTTTCATAATTTCTCGAATATTCAATTAAAATGATATAATAACCATTTATGTTAAGTGTGTTTCTCTAAAATATCAACATAAAAAATGAAAACTAAATTTACAAGTAAAAATAAAAAACACCATTGTGAAATCAACCTAGCAACATCCTTACTTATCCAAGCTCCAACATGACACACTATTCTCATGGAATTTAAAAGAGTCACTAAAGAGATGAGATAGTTACCTTTCCCTATGTATCGATAGATGAAATATGAAAACACACAATATTTCCCAATTTGAGGGTTAGTTTAAACTTAGTTGTATTTCCCCAATGAAATCCTAACTTATTTCACTAGGATAAAACGTGTTAGAATATTTATAAAAATATTTTTAAAATAGTTCAAACAATTTATTTCAAAGATATGATAGTTTTTAATGGAAATAAATAAAACAATCCATAAAAAATTTCAGATATTATTTTGAATACCCATTCAATATTTCTATATAGCCCCACATCTAGAGATTATTTCATAGGTGATAGTTTGAAATTCATGATCACTCTCTCATCAATCTACCAACTCATCACAAGCTAACTAATTTCGGGTTCCCTTATTGAAAAATCCACTTTCCTAAGGTCATATATAATGTAAATAAACCCACACCGACCATGTATTACAATAATACATGAAAATCCATTTATCATAAACCTTTTATTCATTAAAAATTTTCAACAAACATTTTACATGAATCAAAAGAAATTTATAATTTTAAAATCATTATTTTAAAATTATCATTCAAGAACATTTTTCAAAAACCATCCACCTTTCCAAAATTTCAAAAAATAGTCACTAAGGATGTTTACAAAAATAATAAAACAATATTTTCAAATTAATATAATTGAAAAAATCTATTTAAAGATAATCCTTCAGGATACAATCAAGTGGAGTCAAGAGAGAAGCCACCAACCTCACAAACATTGGTGAAAATTAAGAATGGAACAATGATTCTCTAGATTTAAACCAAAAACGATTTCTTCACTAGATCCAGAAAGGATTCATAAATATCTTATCAAGAATGATTTAATGAAACTGGATCCATTCCCTTTATATTTTATTTAGGTTTTCATGGGGGAAGATGCAAGAAGATTTTAAGCGCAATGACCATGAATTGAGACTTACCAGAGAATCTATATCACCAATGAGAATTGAATCAGATAAAAATTACTCTAAGATCAATGTGAATTTCTTCTAAAAAATTATAGGGAAAATTAGTTCTAGATTTAGGATTATTTGATAATTAAATAAGGTCCCAAGGATTAATTCGCATTAGATCATTAATTTTTGGATCTGAAACAACATGATGCACAGTTAGGGTTCATGGTTAGTCAAACTGTGTTCTAACCATGTAGGACGTACTATCTAAATGATAGTTGGATATCATATTTTTTCATGGGAACCCATAAGGTTTAGCAAAACCATGGGCCAACTATGCAGTTCTATTTCCCCTTCTTCCACAAGACACAAAATTTCCTAGATGAAGTACATGGGTTGTACTAACCATGCCAAAACCATAAACGCAGAGAAAGGCCTCCAAAGAATGAAAAAACAAATTTGAACCTCTTAGGAACTAACCTGATCATTATATAAACTGAAAATACACAAAAAAGGGTAATGTACCTCTAATTGTTGGTAAAACATTTTCCATACCAAAGGTCTTTCCATCCATGGACATTATAAAACAAGAGTATTCTTGGATGTGCTCGGTCAATTGCTCCACCATTTCCTTCTCAAGAAAACACATTTGTTCATGAATATGGTCATGTTTCTATAAAACCCACACTAGACCATTGCTTTTTTCAATATGATATATTCTATTTCCTATCCATAATTTATACTGACACATGAATCAACATAACATCTAGCTATAGGTCAATATTATCCCATAAAATCACATGGTCAGGTTCATATAAATACTTCTTTAAGTTGGATTCATTAAGCACATTGTTTTATAAATTGAACCATTTTGGAAAATCTAATTGGTATTCTACTTGAGCAACTCATTCATATATCTCAAAAGGGCCTATAAACCATGGATTTCCCTTCTTACCAGAACAATGATTCAGAATACTTAGAGATATTTTCAAGAATAGATGATCAATCACCTCAAATGAAAATGGCCATTAATGATTATCTCAATTTGATATCTGATGACTCTGATCCATCTCTATTATATTTCTGATAGAAGAAAGATTTTATGTTGTTTAATTCATAAGTATTATTCTAAAAAATTAATTCTCTCTAGTTTATATACAAAAAAAGTGGAGGATGACAAGGAAACCCAAATAATGATTCAAAGGGGGCCATTTGTATTTATTCTTGATAAGTATTATTTTACATTAACTCCAATAAAGGTATGTGGTCCTCCCATGAGCCACCAAAATCCATCACATGATACTAGATAATGTCCTCCAATTTTTGGGTTGTCTACTCAGATTGTCTATCCATTTGAGCATAATAATTTCTTCTCATAGTCAACTAAGTACCATGGTCTTGCTGTAAGGATTTCAAAAATTGAGATGTAAACCCAGGGGTTCTTTCAAATTTAATAAAGAAAGTAATGCTATGAATCATTAAAAATTATCAGACATTTATTATGTGAAATTCATCTACCATATGGGATTTTTGAATAGGGATAAAATGAAAAGACTTCATGGGAAGGTCCACAATTACCCATAGGGAATCATTTTTCCTCACCATCCTTTGTAGAATTGTTACAAAATCCATGACAATATGCTGCCAATTCTATATTGGAAATCATTAAAGACTGAAACATATCTACTTATAATAGGTTCTCCACCTTTACCTTCTAATGTGTTATGCATCTCAAAACATACTCTTCCACTACCCTTTTCATTCCAACCCATAATAACTATGATTTCAACACATTATAAATTTTATTAATCTTAGTGTGAACAACCCATGTGAATGGAGTTAAGAACTAAAAAGTTGTTCCTGACAAACCACGGGTAATATAATTGAATCTCCAAACCTCATAACCAAACACCCATCCAACCTTCATCCATCAATGGTCTCCCCACTATTGACTCTTGAAATCATAGAAAAAAATTCAAAATTAGAAATCTAAGCCTTTCTAACTTCATTAATTGAATTAGGAATAAATATATAGAAAGAAAATGAAGACATCAATATAGTCTTAAAAATCCAGGTGCATTTCTTCTATTACCAACATTGGTTTCCATTATTCTGAAGTTTCTTTGTCTAATTGATTATATGATTTTTTTTCTTAATGCATATTCTACTAAATTATCTATACCTAGTATATACATCAAGTAATTGTCAAAAATTTAATGATATTCTATCCTTATTCACTACTATAGGTTGAAATCTATTTGCGGTAAAAGGTGTTGCATGAACTTATGTTCCACAAACACCATGAATCTATCAAAAAAATGAAACAATATCATTAACGCATGGACTACAATAGCTAATTCAAAATCATGTATTGTGTAGTATTCCGGCGAACCAGACTTCTTCCCTTGGTGGTTTCAGGGAACAGAGAATCAACCAAGGGCGCGCAAGCTTCGCGACATGGCTTGTGTTTCAATCTTTTGGGTAATTTGGTAAATTAGGAATTAATAACATGGAGGTATCCACATGTCTTATACCTTTATCAAGGATTTCTTTTCTGGTCTTGATAAAGTAGCTTAGTTCTCTCCTATAGGGATGGATGTCGAAGACGCCTATGCCCCTGAATGGTCCCAGCACACGGAACGTGAGGTGGCTTAAATGGAACCCCCTAGCTTCGGTCTCATACATATCGGGGATGGCTCATGAACCCAAGGTATTATGAGAGGAGGGGTGCCGGTCCGAGACACCAGAGGATCTGTGTTCATTACTTTCAGCACCTATTATGGAAAGGGCCCCCCCTATTGAAGTCGAAGCCAAAGCCATGTTCAACGGCTTATCCATCTACCGTGACCATCACATCCCCATCACCTCAGCTGAATCTGATTCGTGCCTCATGGTCAACTTCCTCCTCAACCAAGCCAAACCCCCATTGTAATTATGCTACATTATCAGGAAAAGAAAGATCATGCTGGGTGAGGGAAATAATATCACCCATTCTTGGAGGGAGGGAAATTCGGCGGCTGACAATCTTGCCAACAAGGGGATCCCTAACAACCGTTCTAGTATCTATGACAATCTTGGGTCTCTTCCCAACACATGTAACCTCCTTGTCAGTTACGATGTGATAGGATTTCACCACTTTCGCCACCGTTGAGTTTGGTGGGATCATTAATAAAAAGTCATTTTTAGTCAAACAATATGATATCCCTACATGAGAACACATCCTATCATCGATCTTGATGCATCACAATAGATGACATAGACCTATTCATATTATTGAATTGTGAGGACAAGTGTTGTTGTAAGTATAACCATAAGTTATTTTTAGGATTTATGGCATTCCTCATTCCATTGAAAATTAATGACTTTACTCCTAAATGATTTATTTAGCTATTCAAAATGTGGGAATTCTTGTACAAAGAATATATAATATCCTCACAAGACAAAGAAACTCCGTATATCAAAGAAATTATTTAGCGGTTTCCAAGATCTAACATCTTTGATAATTTATGGATTTATAGAAAATCCTTTTTCAAAAATGAAATATCCATGGAAACATAGTTCTTGTATCCATAAATCACACATTCATAACATAACATAGAGACAATGCTCCCTCAAGATACCTAGAACTGTAGTAAAGTATTGATCATGATCCACCTTTTTCCTAGAATACTATAGTATATCATCCACCATAAAGGATTCTAGATACCTTGAAATATACGATTCATCAATAACATAGAGATGGATGATAAATTCATAATACCAAAAGGCATATCAACAAACCCATAATGGCCATATCTTACACTAAAGGAAGTCATCAGAATATTCTCTTTCTGAAATCTCAACCTGTGATATTAGAAACACAAGTCTTTTTTAGAAAACCATTGGGATCTCATCAATAAAACAAACATATCATCAATTCAAGGAAGTGGATACTATTTATTTGCTAAAATTATGTTAAACTTACCTTAATCTACACAAATCATTAGAGTTTTATGTGTATTATTCACAAAAATAATTGGTGCTTCCCACAAATATTTTCATGGTCGGATGGGCCCATTACATTCCAAATACTCCAAATGATCCTTCAATTATAAAAATTATATGAGTTACATCTAATAATATGCAATAGAAATAGGTTTATTCCCTAATAGGATATCATTCACAAACTCCACTTCTCTTTAGGGTAGAAACCCTTGGATGTTCTCATGAAAAAAATTAAGGAACTGATCCACTGTCGTTAGAAAAACTCTATTTCAGATATCATATTACATGCCCAAAGAAAATACTATCAATTGGTAATAGATTTTTCCCACCATTTTTAGTAGGGGTCCTACTCAAATTTCATCCACTTCCCAATATCCTTTACGGAGACACATTACACCATTATACGATTTAATACTCACCTTCCATGTATAAAAATATATATGGGACACAAATATTTTCTTCCAATCCATTCCCAGAATGATGTCATAGAAATCCATCTATATCACATAGAAATCCCATACCAACACAACCCCATTTATTTTTATCTAAAAAGATTCAAATATATAGTATTGAAATATTTATTATCTGATAGGTGTCTGTAGTTTCAACATATAAGTCAGAATTCCAAAAATTATACCCATAATACCAACAATATGAGAAGCAATAATCTAGTGGTATTTTTCAATATCAAATAATAATTTCATATGGTTATATTTCAAAATAATCACACCTATCACCTTCAAAGGTCTTGATTAATCATCAATGATCTTTTGATCTAGTCTAAACAATTTCTCAGCCACTCCACTTTTATATTTGTCACATTGTTGAGATTTTAGAGGTTAAGGATTCATAGTGTCCCTTGAATTTCAATTTCTCTCCAAATTTAACTGATGAGATCTACTCTTTTACAATTTCCTCATAGAATAAAATGATATATAAGAAAAATCAAGTGTTTACCTTACACAATACCTTGGAGAAGTAGGAAAATAGAACTAAATATGTCACATATAGTTTCAATTGTGAAAGGATCTATGTTGTGCCATAAAATATCTCTTCTTATGTTCAACAGAGCCACACTAGAACATCACAATTAACTATATAGTTGAGGAGGTATGTTTAAATATCTCTAGGTCTTATTCTGAGAGATAGACCCCATTGGAAATCCATTTCCCTCATATACATGTTTGGAATTGGAGTTCCCACTTGCTGCCATAGGAATAAAGATGCTTCATCTGACCGTGTTTCTTGAGATATCTCTTTCTACTACCATTTCTCTATCGAACATATTAGTATAATCTGTTATAAAAAGTACGAAAATATTTGGATGAATTCATATTTTCATACCTGACTAAAAAATGAATGCCTTCAATGATGCAATTTTCAAAACTTACTATGAAAATCAAGATAAATTCATAAATTTGGCTACCTACTCAGTGGTCGAGAGATTCTCATACTTCAAGTAGAAGGAGTCTGTTGTTCTAGAAATTCTGAATGCGTAGGTATAGAATTTTCTATTAAAAAATTATTTACAAACCACCCATTCCATTAATTGATCCAATATATACTAAAATAATAATTCCCACCATTGGCATGACAAATAATTAAATATATGCTTTTCTAATTGGTATTTTATCTCAACTTATTTCCGAAAGAAATCAAATATTTGATTCATTCAATTAAACTATACATTTGATTTTTCGAATTAGAATCTCCACAAAATATGGGAGTATTGTTCTTTTGGAATTGAATTGAATGGTACACATTCTGTGTATCATGATTCCTATAAGCCCTATCCATGTCCTAGAAATCTAGGATAATGATTTTTACCAGCTATTGGTTTACTTATAGATCATGTGACATCACATTTCAATCAAACTCTTTTGGTTGGTTTCTATGATTCCCATATAGTTCCATTCACTATAATAAAAAACATAAACTAGTATCACTCTCTAAAAAAATTAAATCATAGATATTTAAAATTAACACTTCAATAGTTTCCACAATATTGTTTATCCAAAATAAACCATTTTAACCAATTTTAAAAAACCACCTTGAAACCATTTTATAATTTTTGAACATTAGATCATTTTCAACACTTTCCAAACTACATTACATATTACCATTTCCACAAGACTTTAACTAAATAATTAAAAATAAGGTCCTAGAGGGAAGACATAATATAAAAGCATTTTATTAAACTCTTATTAGCTTGACCCGTAGCAATGAGCTGGCAGCTCACCAAGAATAGTCTAAAATCTCTCATGTATCCAAACACCCTAGTAACTTGTATCTCATCATAAATAAGTTAGGTAAACTTTTTTATGTTCTATACATCATTTTTTGAATATCTCAAACCTTAATAATATTCCACAAAATATAATAACTTATCAACACTAATACCATTTCCCACCCCAAGAATGAACATAAAATGATACCAAAGGATCAATCAAAATGACAGCATTTGTAGCGTCGTACCCCTCCTCATATGTGTAGGAAGTGGTGGTGGAGTTACTACACCTTGGGGGATATTCCCAAGACACCAAAGATGAGAAATATTTTCCAAGGTCATCATAAAAATTTGTGGGTATGATTTTCCCTTTAAAATATAACCATCCAACAATTAAATTCAACAAACAACAAAATGTCTATTTGATTTATGATTAAAAAATAAAAATCAAAAAATAACCAATAACATGACCATATGAGAGTACAAATAGAATCCAAAAGTAAAAATGAAACTCAAAGTTCCCAAAGTGACCTAAAACAAGTAACACTAAAACTACTCCAAGCTCTAAATTGACTCACCACACCCACAATATTAGGAACCATCACTAAATATTGGAGATAACTTACCATTACCCATGTCTAGATTGATGACATCTGGAAACCCACAATAGTTCCCAAGAATGTGTTCATTTTAAAAACTATAGGATTACCCCAATAACATCCCAACACATTCCACTAGGAAAAAACGTGTTATCAAAAAACTAGTTTGAACCTCTTGGGAACTAACCTGATCATTATATAAACATAAAATACACAAATAAAGGGTAATTTAACTCTAATTGTGGGTGAAACATTCTCCATACCAAAGGCATTTCCATCCATGGAAATTATAAAACCAGATTTTTCATGGAAGTGTTTGGTCAATTGCTCCACCATTTCCTTATCAAGAACACATGTTTGTTATTGAATATTCTATGTTTCCATAAAACCCACACTAGAACAATGATTTTTATACATGATACATTCTATTTCCTTTCCATAATCTCTACTGACACATGAATCAACATAAAATATGGATCTAGTTTAATATTATCCCATAAAATCATATGGTTAGGATCATGGAAATACTTTTTTATGTTGGATAGATTAAGAACATTGTTTTATAAATTGAACGATGTTGGAAAATCCAACTGATATTCCACCTGAACAACTCATTCATATATCTCAAAAGGGCCTATATAACAAGGATTTCCCTTATTACCAGAACAATGATGCAAAAGCCTTAGAGATATTTTCAAGAAAAGATGATCGATCACCTCAAATGAAAATGGACATAAATGATTATATGCATTTGTTTTCTGATGACTCTGAGCCATCTCCATTATATTTATGATAAAATAAATCTTCTATGTTGTAAAATTCAAAATTATCATTTTAAAAAATGAATTCTCACTAGTTTCAACCCATAAAAGTGGAGGATGACAAGGTCACCCATACAATGATTCAAAAGGGGCAATTTTTATTTATTCCTAATAACTATTATTGTACGTTAACTCCACTAAAGGTATGTGGTCCACCCACGTGCCACCAAAATCCATCACATGATACCTAATAATTTTACTCCAATTTTTGGGTTGTCTTTTCAGATTGTCTATCCATTAGAGCATGATATTTTGTTCTCATAGTCATCTAAGTCCCAAGGTGTTGTTGTAAGGATTTCAAAAAATGAGATATAAACCTGTGGTTTTATTCAAATACAATTAGGAAAGTAATGCTATGAATCATTAAAACTTATCAGATATTTATTTTGGGAAATTCCTCCACCACATGGGCTTTATGAATAGGGATAAAATGAACAGACTTAAAAAGAAAGTCCATAATTACCCATAAGGAATCATTTTTTCTCACTATCCATGGTTTAATTGTTACAAAATCCAAGACTATATGCTTCAAATTCCATATGTGAAATCGATAAGGACTGCAACATATCTGCTTGTAATAGGTTATCCACTTTTATATACTGATAGGTGATGCACCTCAAAACATACACTTACACTAATCTTTTCATTCCAACCCATAAGAATTATGCTTTCAACACATTATAAATTTTATGATTCTTACTATGAACAATCCACTTGAATGGTGTTAAGAAATAAAAATTTGTTCCTAACAAACCACTGGTAACATAATCCAATCTCCAAAACTCAAAACCAAATACAAATCCAACCTTCTTCCATCAATGGTCTCCCCACTATTGACTCTTGAACTCATATAAAAACCTTAAAAAATTTGAAATCTAAGCCTTTATAACATCCTTAATCGAATCAAGAAGAAATATATAGAAATAAAATGATGACATCAATATAGTCTTAAAAATCCATGTGTATTCCTTCTATTACAAACATTTGTATCCATTGTTCTGAAGCTTCTTTATCCAATTGATTATATGATTTTCTTCTTAATGCATCTTCTACCAAATTCTCTTTTCGTAGTATATAAATATAGTAAATGGTAAAAATTTAATAATATTCTATCCTTCTTTTCTACCATAGGTTGAAATCTATTTTTGATAAAAGGTGTTTTTCACACTTGTGGTCCATAAACACCATGCATTTATCCAAAAAAAGATAATGAAACTATATCTTCATTGCATGGACTACAATAGCTAATTCTAAATCATGTTTTGGGTAGTTATCCTCATTCATCCATAATTGGAATGACCTAAAAGTAAAAACATGATATCCCTACATGAGAGCACATCCCATCCTTGATCTTGATGCACCACAATAGATCACATAGAACAATCCATATTTTTGAAATATGAGGACATGTTTGGATATAAGTCTATCCTTATGTTCTTTTTAGGAGTTATGGAATTCCTCATTCCATTGAAAATGAATGAATTTCCTCCTCAATTATTTCTTTGGTGATTCCAAATGTGAAAATTCATGTGCAAAGCATATATAGTATCCTTATAAGACAAAGAAACTATATATATATAAGAAATTATTTAGCAGTTTCCAAGAGATAAAATCTTTGATCATTTATGGATCTACAGATAATCCTTTTTAAAAAATGAAATAGCCATGGAAACATACTTCTTGTATCCATAAATCACACTTTCATAACATAACTTAGAGACAATGCTCCCTCAAGACACCCAAAACTGTAGTGAAGTATTGATCATGATCCAAATTTTTCCAAGAATTTTGTAGTATATCATCCACCATAAAAGAATCTAAATACCTTCAAAATATATGATTCATAAGTTACATAGAGATGTATGATTCATTCATAATACCAAAAGGTATATCAACAAACTCATAATGACCATATCTTATACTGAAAGAAGTCTTCGGAATATCCTCTTTCTAAAATATCAACTTGTGATATCAGAAACGTAAGTCTATTTTATAAAACCATTGGAATCTCAAAAATTGAACAATATTATCATCAATTCCTAGAAGTGGATACAATTTATTTATCAAAATTTGGTTAAGCTTACCGTAATCTACACAAATCATTAAATTTTTATATGCATTATTCACAAAAATAATTAGTGATTCCCACAAATATTTTCATGGTCTGATGAGCCCATTACATTCCAAGTACTCCAAATGATCATTCAATTATATAAATTCTATTTGTGACATCCAATAATATGGAAGAAAAATAAGTTTATTCAACGATATGATATCAATCAAAAACTCCACTTCTCTTTCGGGTAGAAACCCTTGGAATTTTTCAGGAAACAAATTAAGGAACTTATCCACTATAGTTGTAAAATATCTACTATTGATCTCATCGTCCATTTCCAAAGAAACTACTATCAAATGGTAATGGATAGTTCCAACCATTGGTAGCATGGATCCTACTCTAATTGCATCCACTTACCAATATCCATTAAGGATACACTTTAAACCAATATACGATTTAATACTCACCGTCAATGAATAAAAATGTTTTTGGGCCACACATATTTTCAGCCAATACAATCCCAAAATGAAGTCATAGAAATCCATCTATATCACCTAGAAATACCATACCAGCATATTCCCATTGATTTTTATCGAAATACATTCAAATATATAGTATTGAAACTTTCATTATCTGATAGGTGTTTGTAGATAAAAAATATAAGTCCCAATTCCAAAAATTATACCCATAATATCAAGAATATGAGAAGAAATAATCTAGTTGGATTTTTCCATATCAAAGAATATTTTCAAAAGGTTATATTTCAAAATAATCGCACCTATCACCTTTAAAGGTCTTGATTAATCATCAATGATTATTTGATCTGATCTAGAAAATTTCCCAGCCCCTCTATTTTTTTATTTGTTACATTTTTGAGATTTTACAGGTTAAGGATTCATATTGTCCCTTGAATTTCCATTCCTCTCCCAATTCCACTAATCAGAGCTACTCTGAAACAATTTCCTCAAAGAAGAAATTAATGTATAATAAAAATAAGATGTTTACCTAACACAATACGTTGTAGAAGTTGGAAAATAGAACAAAATATGAAACATATAGTTTCAATTGTGAGAGGATCTAGGTGGTGCTATACAATCTCTCTTCTTATGTTCAAAAGAGCCACACAAAAAACATCCCAACATACAATATAGTTGAAGTGGTATGTTTTAAGATCCCATGGTCTTATTCTGATAGATACCACCGCTTTGGGATTCCATGTCCCTTATATACATGTTCGACATTGGAGTTCCCACTTTTTTCCATAGGAATAAAGATGCTTCATCTAAACGTGTTTCTTGAGATATCTCCTTATACTACAATTTCTCTATTGAATTTATTGATATAATATGTCATAAAAATTTAAAAAATATTTGGATGAATTTCTATTTTCATACCTGAATAAAAAATACATGCCTTTAAGGATGCAATTGTTGAAAATTAAAATGAAAATCAAGATAAATTCCTAAATTTGGCTACCTCCTCAGTTTTCGAGAGATTCTCGTACTTCAAATAGAAGGAGTCTATTGTTCTAGAAATTTTGAATGCATGACTATAGAATTTTATATTAAATAATTATTTACAAACCTCCCATTCCATGTCTTGATCCAATATATACTAAAGTAATAATTACCACCATTGGAATGACAAATCATTCAGTATATGTGTTTCCAACTGGTCTTTTATCTCTAAATATTTCCCAAAGAAATCAAATATTTGATTCATTCAATTAAACTAAACATCTGATTTTTTTGAATCGAAATCTCCAGGAAATATGAGAGGATTATTCTTTTAGAATTGAACTGAATGATCCACTTTCCATGTATCATGATTCCTATAACCCATATCCATGTCCTAAGAAATCTAGGACAATGGTTTTTACCAGAAATTTGGTTACTTATGGATCATGTGACATCACATTTTAAACAAAGTATTTTGGTTGGTTTCAATGATTCCCACCTAGTTCCATTCACTATAATAAAAAACATCAATTAGCCTCACTCTCTAAAAAATGAATTATTAGCTATTTCAAATTAACACTTCAACAATTTCCACAATATTTTTTATCCAAAATAAAACATTTTAACCATTTTTAAAAAACCACATTGAGACAATTTCCCAATTTAACCACTTGAGATCATTTTCAACACTTTCCAAATGCATTAAATCTTACTATTTCCATAATCCTTTAACTGAATAATGAAAAATAATTTCCTAGTGGGAAGAGAAAATATAAATGCATTTTATTAAACTCTTATCTTCTTGAACTGTCATGATGAGCTGCCAGCTCACCTAGAATAGTCTAAAAACACTCATATACCCAACCTCCCTAGTAACTTGTAGTTCAGTATAAATAAGTTAGATACACTATTTTAGGTTCTATATTTTATGTTATGAAAATATTTCACCTTACTAATATCCCATGAAATATAATAACTTTTCAACACTGATACCATTTCCCACTCCAAGACTGAATGTAAATGATACCAAAGGATCAAACAAACTGATAGAATTTCTAGCATCCTACCCCTACTCATTTGAGTGGGAAGTGGTGGTTGAGTTAATATGCCTCAGAGGATATTCCCCAGACACCAAATATTGTAAATAATTTCCATGGTCATCATAAAAATTTGTGGGATTGATTTTCCCTTTAAAATATAAACATCAAAAACTCAAATATAATAAAAAACCTCTATATGATTTATGATTAAAAAATTAAACTCAACTCATAACCCATACTATGACTATATGAGAGTTAAAAGAGAAACCAAGAGAAAAAATAAAACTCAATGTCCCCAAAGTGACCTCAAACAAGTAACTCTAAAACTATTCCACGCTCAAAATTGATTCACCGCACCCTCAGTATTAGGAAGCATCACTAAATATTAGAGATAACTTACCATTACCCATGTCTAGATTGATGACATCTAGAATCAAAAAAGAGCTCCCAATAATGTGGTGACTTTAAAAACTATAGGATTAACCCAATGACTTCCCAACTCATTATAATAGAAAAAAATTGTTATCACTAGGAAAAAACTTGTTATCAAGATATCTTTAATAATCCATAAAATAACATGGATTTATCCTCAAAATATTTTATCTATTGTTCTAGGGTGGAGGAGAAGAAGTGTTCTAAGAAGAGTGGACAAGAATGGAGACATACCACTGAATTTAGATC
Source organism: Viscum album (assembly GCA_963277665.1). Classification (NCBI taxonomy): domain Eukaryota; kingdom Viridiplantae; phylum Streptophyta; class Magnoliopsida; order Santalales; family Viscaceae; genus Viscum; species Viscum album. The sequence goes on from OY728136.1 coordinate 1,482,233,397, forward strand.
TCTAGAGAGCTTGGAATCATCTAGAATTGACCCCCAATTAAAGGGAATTACCTCTCAAGATTTAGGATTAAAAGAAAATCTAGATTTGGTAAGATTAGAAATTTAAAAGTGTTTCTATGGATTAGTTTTTGTTAGATACACATTTTTATGATATGAAACTACACGGTCCATGGTTAGGGTAAATATTTAGTCAAACATTACACCAACTGTTCTTGAGCTATTGTCTCAATGACTATAGTCTCACAAAATTTCTCCAAAGCACCATTTTTTTGGAAAAAATCATGATACAAACATGTGGTGTAAATAAACCTTCCACCATAAGAAGAAAGGTTTTCGGGACGGGCTGAATAGTTTTTAATAACAAGGTTTAAACTATTAACCTCTAGGAAAAGCCTCTAAAGAATTCCAAAACCACTTCAAACTTATTAAGAAGTTACCTAATAATTATATATATTAAAAATACATAAATAAAGATACATATACATAAAATTGGGGTTGCAACATTAACCCACCCTGGCATATGAGTGCCATGTAGTGTGAAGAATTTGAGAGAAAAGAGATTTGAGAATTAAAACTTTAGTCATGTTTTTGGAAATATTTCAAATATCCCTATATCATGGTGAATGACCGTGTATAAATTATTTTAAGAAGACCCTTTATCTCTAATTAATTTACTCACATGTTTTAATTCCTATTTAAATGAAACTCATCCATTTCATGAAACTATTGCACGTATATATCAAACAACGAACTATTTAAGCACATGAAACATCACCATTTAACGATACCCAAACACAAAAACACCATAAAAATAACTATTATCACTATGAATCAATTATTATAGTATATTTCGGTGTAGCATTTTTTATTATTATACTTATAATACTCAATATGACTTCACCAAATCATAAAACACCATAAGTTAAGGTAGTAAAATGAAATATTCATTTATCACCTTATAACATATCCAATAATCACTTATGATATATCCATAATAAATAATATATATATATATATATATGGTATTTTAGTAATATATACTTCAGTCTATAATTTTTTATAAATCCTTATAGATGTAGTGTTATTCTACCATATGCTGTTTTACAAAGAATAACTTAAAAACCATAAAGAAAAAATCTTGTTAATATTTTTTGGAATCACTTTTAATAAATTATCATTAACACTAGTGTGTATACAATAATACATAAAAATTTATGAAAAACATTTCAGAAATCATTGGGATAAAATCTGATATAGTTTTAGAATCACTCTTTGAGTCAAACTCAATCTGCATTCAATTATCTAAAATTTGTAACCCTATGAGCATGTGCATCAATTACCACAAATATGAATTACCAGATTTATAAATGTATAGAATAAAATAGACTTTATTAAATAATTAGTTCTACTTAAGCTACAAAAAGAAAAACATGATATCCATTAGATGCGTATCTCTTTACCTATATCCAACATCTGCATTAAATATAAGTGTTTATTCTCAAATGATTCCTTTGTCTATGATTTTGAGTTGCCATGGGACATTGAGTTTTTCAATCCCATAAATCTAACTCATATGTACTTGATTCTATGAGTATAGAATGATCATGTTGATAAATAAATAAAATTTCATTGACTTTTATAATTGAGAAGATCTTGTTTACCTAACCTGAATAGAAACTCATATCATATATACTAATCATGAGAATCAGTATAGTTCCTCAGTCTATTAGAAATGAGGGAACTAATTTCAAACTAATCATATGGGATAAAACATCCCTTATTAATGGATCTATAATTGGTGAAAAGATCAAAACTTTTCTCAACTAACCCTAATTATATAATCCTATTGGTTTTCATAAGAAAACTATCGATGTATGACGGTTCTCAAGATAGGTGTCTCTCTAATATCAGGTAGGGGGACTCCTAATATGATATATACATCCCTAGTAGTCCCAAAAAATAGTGTATATAATTCCATGTGGTTTACTTCAAGTTCCATCTAGCACAAAAAACCCTATTATTTCCCTAGTGTAGATATTTCATATAACAAAAAAAGATCATACTCTCACTAATATATACATTTTTTCACAAAGAATAATATTATTTATTGTAAATGGTTTTGATATTATTCAAATTAATAAATTGAGAGGTAAATTTTCATTATACAACTTGATATTTATGTGAATATATATATATATATATATATGAGGCCAACATGAAAGAATGATAGGAGGGATATTTCCTTTTTTTAATATGACACACTTTATATTCATAAAGTCCTTTAAGATTACTTAACAAAACCATACATATGTTCTTGTATCACATATGAAATATGATAGAATACCAGACCAGTCTTATCTTCACAACACATTCAAGGGTTTTATGAACTCATCACATCCATATATAATTCATATTACATAACTATGCGATCATCTATAAAACCCTTCCTTTAACATCATTAGTAAGTAAAATCTATTCAGAAGTAAAGTTCAAATAACTGTGATATTTAGTAATAATATTGCTAATGTTAAACTCCTTAAACATATTCTAACTTCTTAACTTAAAAAAATTAAATGTTCTGAAGTCAAATTCTATTGATCACTAAAAACACTTTCTGATAATATCATCATTTTCAGGTTTCATATTCCATCAAACATTCCCCTAAAATATTCTTTCAATTAATGTTAATTTTTAAATTAAATCATAACCAACATGTCCTATGATCCTTTCGGATATAGTGTCATCCACTACATGAAATTAGCTAAATATAACTATTTACATTTCTAATTTTCACCATATCCTAAACTAATTTATTATATTAACTAAAATCACCTTGACATTTTCTGGGAATAATCTTTTATTTGTTATCTTTGAACTAATAAAAGTCCATCCACTCTCCCATGATCCTCTAAGATACTAAATTATAATTAGAATATAAAGATAAGATACAAAAACTACTATTGGTTTTTGAATAACCCTTATTTCCTTTTAGTTGGAAGAATTATAAAATAAACTAATTTTTCCATATCACATGTAAAATTTTTTTGTGAAAAATTTTATAAGAAAATGAATATTCTATGAAAAATTCCACTGATGGTGGGGGAATCATAATTTCTCATATAAAAAACATTTCGATAATCCCTTTTATCCTAGATATTTTTTTTATCTTTTAACCCCTTTGAAAACATGTTTTTGAATCTAATTAATCATAATACATGTGTAGTGAATTCATTATTGGATATTATTCAAAAAAACATTTTGCAAACAAAAAAAATGGACCTATCATATACAAGAAATGAGATAATTACACTAATCCATAATTTAGATCTATATGTAATTTATGAGATCCTTTATATTTAAATATTTTATATGAAAACTCTTGGATTCATCACCTAAATGAAGACTAAAATATCTAACAATTCTCCCCACGATTTTTAACTTCTATATATCATCAAAACATATAATATATAGTTTTTATCAAATAAAATCCAAAAATAAAAAATATATTTATATAAAATCGGTACCTAACATAGTTATTTTATAGAGTTTCTTAATCCCCATAAGGTATCTTAGACAATTATAGCATAAAGTATCATTATTCTTATATTCATTATATTACTTTTAGGTTTCAATGACGTTGAATGGCTACTCAAAGAAACATTGTTAGACTTTCCAACTAAATTTACTTCTTCCAAATTGATGTTTTAACCACTTATACTATCAATACACTAGTATAACCTAGACATAATATACCTTATTTTTTCTCTATTCAAAAAATTTATAAAACATCTTATACATTTCGTGAACTCATTCACATTTTCAAAACATTTCCATTAATGATAATTGAATTAATTACATAACAATAATAAGAAAAAAGGAAATATCTTATCTCACCATGTCACATATATGTACTATCATATTTAAAATATTTTCAGAGACTGAAATTCATTTGATAATCTTCTATATAATGCCTTTCAAACCCCATGTAAATCACTTAATTCTTCTCATAAGCATCTAGATTCCATGTGACTAAAAACATCAATAAACAGTTTCATAGGAAAGGGTTAATATAACACATAGAATATATGTTACTAAATAAATTTTCATTAGTTATGTGACTTAAGAGTAAATTTTATTAATATTTTCAATTTTATGGATAAATTTTAAAAAAATATTGATAATTATTATATCTATATAAAATAGAAACCCTTATCATATGGATATCTTAGATAAAAAACCCTTAATAAGTTTTTTTTTTAAATTTCACCCTATTAAATTGATGACACATTATTAAAGTCATCATATAAGTTGGTGTGATAAAATAAATATTTTCCTATGAAAATAACCATATATTGGCATAATCATCACATATTAATTATTTAGGAATTGTGTTTGTCATTTGTATCATACATGACTATTGGATATTTTAGTTGACTAAAAAATCATATTTCCTTAATAAAATTATGCTATATTAGTGTAATCATCACAAATTATTTATTTAGGTAGTGAGTAATCTCATTTGTATCATATATGACTATTGGATATTTGAGTAGAGTAAACTTTTCCCAATACATCATATTCACAATCCCAACATTATTTTTCTAGTGTCCTAACTCTAATGGTTTCCAAAATATGGGTAATTGAAAGAACATAAAAATATCTAGGCAACTAATTCGTCGGGTTATCTATTTACACAATACCAAAAAATATATAATCCATGTGTACACCAATTTTTTTATAAACATACCAATTTGGATGATCGACATGTGGACATGTTCTTACATTTGAATGAATCTATCATTTAATATTTATAAGGGGATTCAATATCACCATATTATCTCTAGTATTGACTTTACCATGTATGCATTATTCTAATGATTTTGTTTTTAGAATCCTATTCCACCTAAGAAATAAATATTTTCAAACCATATTGATATGTAACTCTTTATAAAGCATATATGTCATTTTAACCTTCGAAATTAAAATCCTAATATATCTATAAATTTCCATGTGAATACCAGGAATAATGTACATGAAATTCATTCAATGTAATGTCATGTAATTATTTGAAATTAAAAATTTTCACATGAGTAATCCTTGAGCCACAAATAGTAAGTCCATACTTTTTTTAGAAAAAGGTAAAATTTTATAGGTAAGTGGGAAGTGCCATCCAAAGAACCTCAAACCAGGGATACTTTTCTCAATAGATTCATCAATTTAATCATAACTCTATCACCTGATATATATTTATCATAATTAACTAGTTAATTCAGTCTCACAACTTAATACAATCAAGAGTCATGGTAGAAGAAAACTATAAACATTATCACACTTTGAACTTATCTCTTTATATATAGTTATAAAACTTTTTAGAATCCATTTAATAATTTAAAGAAAATCATACCAACCAAAAAATAATATAAAAAATATATCTATGAATAAACAAGGGAATAAAATCTAAATAAATGAACAATTCACATATTTAAATGTGATATAAACATTTATAAACAAATAATAAATGCAGATAAAAGTAAAAACTATATAATTAAGAAATTTATTATATACATTTCATAATCGAATAAAATTGTAAATATTTTATATATTTTCCCAGTAAAAACTCTTTCATATTATTCATTAGATGAAATTTACTTTAAATATATGATTTTAATGCATTATAAACAATATAATAGCCAATTTATATCATGAAAATAATTTAAATAATCTAAATAACGCATAATTAAAATAATTTAAATCTTTATCAAATAAATTTAAAAAAATTAATTTTGATATGGTTTGAATAATTTCAAATAATACCCTTTATTCTAAATAATTAAAATTAACAATTATGAACAATTCATAATTTTAAATAAAAACATCATGCATTTTTCTTTATTTTTAGGATTTATAAAATACTTTTAAATCATATTTATAATTTAATTATAAGACCTTTATATCTAATCTTTATGTCCTTCAATATATGTTTCAACATTTTAATATACGTCATATATACTAAATCAAATACTTTTGAAACTTATGTAGTCTTTATTAACTCATTTTGATTTTTTTGAATGCCTAATAATTTATAACTATTAACATATCTCCTACATTAAGAAAAGAATAATGTTGAAATTATATAAAAAATCAACACATATGAATATATAAAAGTAATAACAATTTAATAAACATTTTTTTGTTTTTGAAACTTGATATATTAATATGAATCGATCATATTTAATTTTGGATTGAAAATCTATTACATATATTGTCTAAGACCTATCATTCATAAAAAAATATAAATAACGTGAAAATAATAATAATTAAAAAAATTCATCAATTTTGGATTGAATAATATGTTATGATTTTAAGAGGATTATGAATCATAAGATATTATAGATATTAGTTCTTTCAATAAATTATATCGTAGGAAACCAAATATATTTTATCATATTCACTAACCCTTATGTATCATATCTTTGGAAAAGAAAATGATATTTTCATATGGTATAACCCATAAGTATGAGTTGATCATGCCAAGGAAGGCCCGTATATATAGGGTAGTTCATATATAATAGTACTATAAAACCCTTATTGTGGGCTGATCATAGCCTATGATATATGCTATATTGAAATTGTGGATCAATTCTATATTTTTAACCCATGATAAATCACAATCATTATATACAATATATTAGTTTCTTATGCTATGACTAATATAAAACCCAAGGATTTATACTAATTTTAAGGTTATAAAATTCCATACCATAATCCTTGGTACGATAAGATAGAATAAAATTATCAAACACATTTGACATTAAGGAATATGATGAGAATTATGATATCAATGAACATCATTTTCAACATGATTTCATGAATCAAAAATCATGACATGTCTTGAACACTAGTTCTTGTTCTCAAATTATTTTACAATAATCAATAATTAATATTTATGATGCATTCACTAGGGTGCGTACATCCATTCCTGGGGACATGCTTGTTATTACCTCATATTCCTGTTTTCCAAAGGTGGGAAGCATCCACTGATTATTTAGGGATGTTTTCTCCTTTCTCGAAAATAGATAATGGTATGTCGGTCTCTCCTTTAGTGGTTTCATCCTCGGAATTCGTCGCCTAGTCTGGGTCTCCCTCATAGATTTAAGATATTATTTATGAATCTCATCCCCAATGCCATATCTTTGTGGACACTATTTATTTAAGCTGGTTCTTTATAGACATTCCAAGGGGTCTTGATAGGGAAAAAACCTTTGGTCAGAGTACACTGTATCATCAGGCATGTCGGGGCATTTCAGGATGTGTGGACATTGGATGAATACATTATTCCTCATAAGAGGTCATCTCAAGGGTACATAACCAGAGGCGTCCCATGTTTATCATGGGGTATCATATTCCAGAGGCATGTCTATGAGGTTTTCCTTATCCTTCCATGTTTAACATGGTGTATGCCATGAGTTTGACAACATGTAGAGACGATTACCCTAAAGGCATAGTTTTTGAGGTTTTCCTCAGACATCCCATGTTTTACACAGGGTTTTCCATGAGTTTAATGTCATGTAGAGATGGAATGAGAGTGATCAGATCTCCCCATGGAAGCAGATCCGATTAGAAGATCCCTAGGAGGGATTTCTTAGAAGGTTTACTAGATGGATGGATCATGAAACCCAATAAAAGAGGACCAAGGGAGGTGTCTCCCATAAAATGAAGATATCAATCTACGAAGGATGATCTGGACACCACAGTGGGTGGGTCAGAGAGAGTGCACCCTATAAAGGGGAACACCAGATGAATGGATCAGAATACCCAATTGGAGCAGACCTAGGGTGGTGTGTCCCATTAAGGGAATATGTCACACCATTAAGGTTGATATGGACACCACTGATGGAGGATTATAGATAGTTCACCCTGGAAAGGGGGACACCAGAGGAATGGATTAGAATGCTCAATGGTATCAGACCGAGGGTGGTGTGTCCCATAAAGGTTAAGATGTCACATCGTAATGCTTGATTTAGACACCCCATAGGGAGGATCAGGATAGTGGATCCTAAAAAGGGGGATACCAAGGTTTACCATTCATTGGGATTGAACCTCAGGGAGGTTTCATATGTAACCTATATAGATGATAGGGATAAAAACCCACGTAGTTCAAAGGGTTGAATCAAGGGATCAGGGGGTGTGCAATAGAAAACAACCCAATGACATGTTGGGGCTTATACATGGTTAGCAGACCATCCCAAGAGGGACACTCTGGGTTGGATGGTTATGGATTGTTGGCGATTATGAATGATTAGTGTACCATGGAAAGGACTTCATCCCACTAGGGATGTGGCGGCCTTGGTAGAAATCCAAATGGATGATGGATGTTTTAATGAAGTAGATGGGAGGAATGGGCTGAAACTGACGTGAAAATCACAGTGAAGTTGGGCATGACCCTCAGAGAGGATTCCTACGTATCCTCTTGGAAGGGAATAAAAGTTCACATATTTTGGTAGGGTGATGGGATACCTGAAGAGGTTTCCTGTAAAATGGACACATGAAACAGAAAGGCTTATGGGAGAGACCTAGATGGGACATGAGTGATGATATTGAACCTCATGGAGGCTTCTTACGTATCCCTGTGGCAGAGAATCAAAGTCCACGTAGTTCATAATGTGGCAGAGTATCTAGGTGTACACCAAGACCATAACCCAAAGACATTCTAGGGATTACGCATGGTTATTAGCCCATCATAAGAGCTGTAATCTTGGTTGGTGAATTGTGAATTGATTTTGGGGCTTACACATGGTTAGCTTCCTGCAAGGTGGTCTAACGCCACTAAGGGACGAACTAATGATGTTGGTCCCAACAAAGGGGACTCCCGAAGTTTACCAATGTTTGGGTTAAACCTTAGGGAGGCTTCCTACGAACCATTACTTGATAATAGGTATCAAAACCCTCATATTTTTAAAGAAAACAATTTAGTGTCACGAGGGATGAAAGGGGAATATAGGTTAACATCACGTGGGAAGAGGGTAAACCAAAATGAAGTGGTTAGGAGTGATGGGTGATGTGTTCGAACTTCAGAGAGGATTCTTACTGTCACGACCCGCCCTCGGGGTCCGTGCCGTGACTACCCCAAGCCCGCCTTCCATAGGCTAGGGGCTGGCGACTAGCACCAAGGCGTGAATCCCGGTATAAAGAGAAGGCATTGCCTTTGTAAAGTAAACAAACACCACAGAGTAATCAAGCCGAAAGTAAACACTAAGAAAAAGCAGAGTACAACTGAAAGTGCGGAAAAGTAAATGGACCAGTATTCAAACCCAAACTGAAAGTAAAGTACAACTCGAAAGGGAAAACAACAACTGTAAAGTAAAAGCCGATACACCGAGCTGTCCACTGGAAATCCCACCTGAAGGGTGGGTACAGTTAGCTCCACTGCTCCACGGGTCCCGCCGTCCGCTCCAAGCACGTCCCGCCCAGTGGTCCACCTCCAGGTACCGTCCTTCTCTGCAAGCCTCAGATAAGATCAACGATGTCCGTCGTCTGCAACCAACACAACGTAGTGCGGGCAAAGCCCGTGCAGGGGTGAGTATAAGCTACTCAGTAGGGACCCCAAGACCCCTGAAGGTCTCTCAAAATCCATAAAGGATAAACCACAAAGAAAGGTACAATCACGAAGTAACAACCGACACTTCTTAGGTATATGCCCATACATATACCTAAGTCAATCAATTTCAAATACGCTCCAACCTCCGAGCCCAAGTACAACTCAGTCCACACAGGAAAGTAAACGTATTCCACACAGTAAAGAAAAACGTAATCCACACAGGATAGCACAACACAATCCACACAGGAAAGCAGCAAGATTCAGCTCACACAGGTATACTTCATCAAAGGACGATAAAGATGATCTCTGATCCATCTAAGTCGTCGGACCCACGAAGGATCGATAGGTAACTAACCCCCGCAAAAGACCCACACATGATCGGGCCCACACAGGACCTGTAGGCGCTGGTTGACACAGGACCGCTGAGCGCAAAGACCCACACAGGATCGGACCCACACATGATCGGGCCCACACAGGACCTGTAGCACGGATCCACGTAGGATCGTTGAGTGCTATAGTCGTCCTCGTCGAATCCACACAGGATCTCTGTACTGTCGTCGTCGCAGTCACAATAGTAGTAGCAGTAGCAGACGCAGCTAGCACTAGGGTTCCCGCACACAGCAAGCTCGTACGGGAGGGTCCGCTCCACGAGCCGAGAGGCTGATACATCAACTGTCACTAAGTTCAGAGTTGATGTATCCAAATGTTCCGTATCGTCAATAGGAACTCAACGCAACAGACGGCGCGTCGATTGGACGCCTGGTCTGAGAGTTATTGGCATTTTCGCCCCCGGGGCCCGGTTGGTTTTTAAGGCAAAACCAACCCAACTGTACTCCACCTGCGTCCAAACCTCGGGCGGAGTATGCCAAAAGATCCGTCTCACTAAGAGGAACACAACAAAGCTGACGGCACGTCAATCGGACGTCCGTAGCTCAAGATATGAGCGTTTCCGCTCCGAGGGCCCGGTCGGTTTCGTGAACGAACCAACCCGGCTGAACTCAAAGTATTTCGAAACCCTGATTGCGATATACCAAAACGACCGTCTCGATCTAAGGATTGCGTTTCCGCAGACGGTTCGTCGATCGGAGGCCCGTGGCTCAAGTTATGGCCAAACGACCGAAGACGACATGAAAACGGGGGGTCCGGGTCCGGGCCGACCTGAACCGGGTCGACCCGACCGGGTCCGACCCGGCCCGGCGCGGCGGCGCGGACCGGCGCGGCGGCGCGGTCTGGCGCAACGGCGCGGTCCGGCGTGGCGGCGCGGCCCGGCCGGCGGCGGCGCGGCCTGGCGCCGCTGGGGTCACGCGTGGGGGTCATGGCCCCCGCATCCTTCTGGTGGCGCGGCTTTTAGCCGTGCCATTTTATGAACCGGCCCCCCTTCGAGGGGGCCTGCTTGAGGGAAACCGGGGGGCCGCCTGCCCCCCTCAAAGAAACCGCCCCCCAATTAAATGGGGGGGGGTTTTAGAGGGTTGACCGGGGGAATTTATTCCCCCGGCCTTTGACCTTCCGGCCGGCCACCTGGCCGGCCGGTTTTTCTCCAACGGCACCGGCAAGCCGGTCCCCTTTCCGGCCTCCGACGCCGGCGGCCCGGCCGCCGGTCTTCTCATCCCGCCGCGGCCCGGAACCGGCCGCGGTGTTCGTCGTCCGGCGCGGTGCGACGGCACCGCGCCCCTCCGCCGCGCCTTTGATTCCCTTCGACGCGGCGCGACAGCGTCGCGTTCTTGATGATCCTTCCACGGCGCGGTGTGACGGCGCCGCGCAATATAATCGAGCGATTATCCGCGTGGTGCGACGACACCACACCATCTTATTTCCACCCGCAAGATAAATCAACAATAACAAAGGAGGGAGTTCGGCCGTGTTCATGCGGTCCGGCCCCCCTCACGTTAAATGATAACACAATTTAAATATCCTCACGTAGTCATTTTAGAACCACGAACAAGAATAAATAAATAAACAAATAACAACAACCCCTACCTCGATAGTCGCACATTGACGTAGTCGTGGGAAGCGGTCGTCATTTCGTTGACGTTGGTTAGAAGACGAAGAAGTCGAGGAGGAAGCAATCGGAGAAGACGAGTCAAGATGTCATCGTCGGTGTTCTTCGTGGGCGGCGGACGTTCTTCGCGTTCTTCCACGAAGGAGATGAAGATGGTGGAGGATTTCTTCATCTTCTCTCCAAAGCTCTTCCACACCTCACCCAACAACCCAAATAAAATAATGTCCCTCCTTATTTTATTTACTAAGCCAAGCATTTCAAAAACTTAAATTTCAAAAACAAAACACTTAATTAATTATACATGAGTTGTGTAATTAATTAAGTGTTAAGTTATCAAGCATTAAAGAGAGAGAGAGGGGAGTTAGGGAATTTGAAAAGGTGGGGCTCGGGTGGGCCTCTCCTCACCTTAATCCTCTCTTAAGTGGTTAAACCACCCAACTTCCAACAAAAGAGATTAACCACTTTAAAGATATAAAATAAATATTGTTTCAGAATTTTATTTTACTCTTCATTTCATCTAGAAAATTAAACAACTCCTCCTAGGCAAACGCAACTTCGGAAAAGGTCTTCTTAAGAGAATATCGGCGCTGCGAGTTCATCGGTGTCCTCGGATTTCAATTCCGAGCACCGGATCAAAAGTTAGGAATTCCCGCTCTTTCGTTCACTGAACATACCCGAGCCAAACTTTGTAAATTAATTTCGGGCACTCCGGGCCTCAGAATCAGGTTCCGTCAGAAACCGCGCTCTTGTAAAATTCCAAAGAAAATTAAGAAAAAATTTCCCTTGAATTTTACGGGTCTTTACATTACTCCCACCTCAGGGCTTTACGTCCCCGTAAAGATACATCAAAAACTAGGGAAACAAATGAGGGTACTGAGCACGCATCTGAGCCTCCCGCTCCCATGTTCTCTCCTGGAGGTTCCCATGCTACCATCTGATGCGCACAAGAGGAATCGATCGCCCACGCAGGACCCGCTCTTGTCGAGCCTCTATCTTCACCGGGACCTCCGTAAAAGTTTCCCCATCATCAACGTCAAGCTCCCCTTGGTCAATGATATGCGTCGGGTCGTGCACGTATCTCCTCAGCTGAGATACGTGGAAGACGTCGTGCACCCGGTGCAACTGAGGTGGCAGAGCCAGGAGATACGCCACCTCGCCAACCCTGCTGAGGACCTGGAAGGGTCCGATGAAGCGCGGAGATAACTTGCCGCCTCGGCCAAATCTCTGAATACCACGTCGAGGTGAGACCCGCAAGAAGATGTGGTCGCCATCCTCGAACTCCAGTGGCCTCCGCCTCCTGTCAGCATATGACTTCTGCCGGCTCTGAGCTGTCCTCATCCGCTCCTGAATGACCTGGACCTTCTCTGTCATGGCCTGGACCATCTCCGGTCCCACAAGTGCTAAATCCCCAGGGTCTTTCCAGCACAAAGGAGATCTACAAGGTCGGCCGTACAATGCCTCATACGGTGCCATCCCGATGGTGGAGTGGTAGCTGTTGTTGTACGCAAACTCCACCAAGGGTAGGTGGTCCTCCCAGCTATGACCAAAGTCGAGGACACATGTGCGGAGAATTTCCTCGAGAGTCTGAATGGTCCTCTCCATCTGACCATCTGTCTGAGGGTGAAAGGTTGTGCTCAGACGTAGCTGCGTCCCGAACGCCTCCTGTAACCCCTTCCAAAGCTGGGAAGTAAAGCGAGCATCTCGATCGAAGACGATAGATGATGGCACACCGTGGAGCCGCACAATCTCCTGAACGTAGAGACGTCCCATGCTCTCCGCTGAGCCCTGCTCTCTAATGGGTAAGAAGTGTGCCGACTTGGTGAGTCGGTCAACAATCACCCAGATGGAGTTGTGACCTCTGGAAGTGCGTGGATGTCCAGTCACGAAGTCCATAGATATGCCGTCCCTCTTCCACTCTGGAACCTCCAAGGGCTATACCAAGCCTGCTGGTACCTGATGCTCTGCCTTCACCTGTTGGCAGGTGAGGCATCGAGAAATGAACTCTACTACAGCCTTCTTCATGCCCGGCCACCAGTGCTGTCGTCTGAGGTCCTGTTACATCTTCGCCACTCCAGGATATACCGCCGAAGGAGAAGTGTGAAACTCTCTCAGCACTTCCTCTCGCAAAGAGACTCGTACCATGGTACGTCCTCTGAAAAGGATGTCGTGCTCTGCTCCAAGGGAGAAATCATCAGATGTCTATCCCGAGGATATCTGTGCACGCCGTGTCTCACAGTCAGCGTCCCCACGCTGTGCCTCCCTGACTCGCTGCAGTAGTGGAGGAGTGACTGTGAGAGACTGAAGGAAGGCCGCTCCATCTATATCCACGAAGGATATCTGCAAAGAGGCTAGCTGCTCTGCCGCCTCCTCAAGTAGCTGAATTCCCGTCCTCCGGCTGAGGGCATCGGCTACTACGTTCCCCTTCCCAGGAGTATAGACTATCTCAAAGTCATAGTCCTGGAGGAACTCGAGCCATCGCCGCTGTCTCAGGTTCAGGTCCTTCTGCGAGAAGATATACCTGAGACTATGATGATCGGAAAAGACTGTAAAGCGCTCGCCCATCAGATAGTGTCGCCATGTCTTCAGAGCGAAGACCATTGCTGCTAACTCCAGGTCATGGGTAGCGTAGTTTTGCTCATGCGGCCTCAACTGACGTGATCCATAGGCGATCACTGCCCGCTCCTACATCAAAACACATCCGATTCTGGTCCCTGATGCATCGCAGTAAACTACATACCCTACTCCCTCCTCGGGAAACCTCAAGATAGGTGCGCTAGTCAATCTCTGTCTCAGCTCCTGGAAGCTCTGCTGACATCTGTCTGACCACAAGAATGGTTTCCCCTTCTTCGTCAAAGCTGTGAGTGGTGCCGCAACTCTAGAGAAGTCTGGCACAAATCTCGGATAGTATCCAGCTAGTCCCAAGAAACTCCAAACCTCAGTCACGCTCCTGGGTGGCTCCCATGCTAACACAACCTCAATCTTTGCAGGATCCACTGCAACTCCCGCCTCAGAGATAACGTGTCCCAAGAAGTGGACCTCACGTATCCAGAACTGGCACTTCGAGAGCTTACCATAAAGCTGGTGCTCTCGGAGTGTGTCTAGTATAACTCGCAAGTGATAGGCGTGCTCCTCCTCAGTCGTAGAGTAAATATGAATGTCGTCGATGAAGACCACGACAAACCGATCGAGGTATGGCTGAAAGATCCTGTTCATGAGAGCCATGAACACTGCTGGAGGATTGGTTACACCGAAAGGCATAACCAAGAACTCATAGTGGCCATACCGACATCTGAAGGTCGTCTTCTGCACATCCTCGTCTCTAACTCTGAGCTGATGATAGCCTGACCTAAGGTCTATCTTCGAGAACCACCGTGCTCCCTTGAGCTGATCGAAGAGGTCATCAATCCTCGGTAGCGGATACTTGTTCCTCACTATCACATGGTTCAGGCGACGATAGTCAACACAAAGTCGCAAGCTCCCGTCCGCCTTCTTGGTGAACAATATTGGGGAATCCCAGGGTGAAACACTGGGTCGGATGAACCCCTTGCCCTGAAAGTCCTCCAACTGTACCCGTAGCTCTCGAAGCTCAGCGGGGGCCATCCGATATGCTGGAGTCGATATCGGGGTTGTCCCGGGGTACAAGTCAATATAAAAGTCTACCTCTCTACGAGGAGGTAGCCCTAGAACGTCGTCGGGAAAAACGTCCGCAAACTGATCCACCACTGCAGGAAAACCAGGACTCTGCACGTCAACTGCTCCAAGGATGAGGCTAGCCAACTGATGAGTGATGGGTTGTATTCTCCTCCGGGGAAGTCCATCCTGTGCTTCTAAGGCTCCCTTCTCGCCGGTGAAGGTGAACCTGCTCCCGTCGGTGCGTACACATCGCACCTTGTGCCTAAAACAGTCAATCTGCGCATGGACCGTAGATAGCCAATCCATGCCCAAGATGACGTCGTAAGGCCTCGACGCTGCAACAAGAAGATCCCAGCCGAAGCTCTCGCCTCCTAGAGTAAGCTCACACTGCCGGCACCAGTGCGTAATCGTCGAGTCTGCTCCCGTAGGAGTCTCTAGCTGTAAGGATCGAGCCAACGGCTCTGTCGGAATCTCCGAGCTCCGACCAAGGGCAGCGGCTATGAAAGAGTGACTCGCTCCTGTGTCTATAAGTACTGCAGCAAGGGTGGAATAGACACAGATAGTACCTCGAATCATCTCAGGTGCGCCGTGGTCGTAGGCCTCTGCTGCCTGGAGCTGTGCCTGTCTCTGCCCACCAGCTCCCTGTGGTCGGGGTGGACCTCTTGGTGGTGGTGGTGGCAGGGCCTCAAAGCGTCGCCCACCACCGGCTGCTCATCCAACTCCTCTGCCTCTCCGCCTCCTCCCTGCGGACCTCCACGGTCGACCCTCTGCCTCTTCCTCGGTGGTCCCTCAACTGTCCGCTGCTCCTCGACATGGCGGGTCGGCCAGTTACGAGCCATGTGGCCCTGCCCGCCGCACGAGTAGCACTGTCTGCCTCTCGAAAGACTGGCTCTGCGCTGTGTGCCCCGCACTGCTGAGCCAGTGTCCTGAGGTCATCTGCCCGAAGGTCTGGTCTGTCTGGACCCCTGAGTCATCCTTCGACTGCCTGCTACAGATGAATCTGCCACGTGCCGCCCTGCGGTGGGTCGCTGCGCTGGTGTAGACTCAGCAAGGAAGATCTCGATCAGAAGGGCCCGCTCCAGTACTCCTGTCTGAGTCGGTATGTTGAGGGAGATCAGCGATGCCCCGATCTCGTGTCTCAAACCCTGCTCGAAGGTCCGGTCCCGGAAGAATGGGTCCCATACCATGTCGGTCGAGTAGCGCGAGAGATCAGTAAATCTCACCGAGTACTGAGCGACCGTCATGCTGCCTTGCCGCAGCTGAAGAAGCTCCTGGATACGCATCGCACGAAGGGTGGCTGGGACGAACTCTGAGCGGAAGAGGCTCTCAAAGTCCATCCAAAGTAGAGATGCCTCATCGTGCACCTGGATCATCAACCTCCACCATCGTCCTGCTGCTGCGTGTAGTAGGCTCGCAGCGAGGATCACCCTGTGGTCTACTGGTGTCCTCACTAGCCTAAACACACGTACCACTGCCTCCAGCCAGTCCTCTGCTGCCTGGGGATCCGTCTCCCCGCGAAACCTGGGTGGTCGCTGGCACTGAAACTCATGCAGTGCGCTGAGGCGACGTGCATCGTCAGCGGCTGGTGCTGGAAGTATCGGTGGCTCGACGGGTAGAGCTACCGCCGGTGCCACTGCTGAAAAAGGGCCCTGCACCGAGGCCTCGTCGCTCGGTGGGCTGTCGTCACGCTCGACTCTCGGAACCCTAGCTGGCTGCCATCGTGGGGCCATCCTGAAAAGGAAACAGGTGTGCCACAGTCAGAACAGTATACCTGGTGAGCTGATATAAGTAATCACAAAGAAAACTTTGAAACACACACGCAATCAATGTTTTCGTGCATTAAGTCGGAAATTAGAAGTCAGGGTCCTGGTGTACGGATACGTCGGCCGCCGCACCAACACTGGACTCCCTGGACTGATAACCACACTCAATACGCTAAACATTATTGCTTCACATAGAAAAGATCAGAGTTCAAGGTAGAACCGAACTCCTCTGATACCAATTTGTCACGACCCGCCCTCGGGGTCCGTGCCGTGACTACCCCAAGCCCGCCTTCCATAGGCCAGAGGCTGGCGACTAGCACCAAGGCGTGAATCCCGGTATAAAGGGAAGTCATTGCCTTTGTAAAGTAAACAAACACCATAGAGTAAGCAAGGGGAAAGTAAACACTAAGCAAAAGAAGAGTACAACTGAAAGTGCGGAAAAGTAAATGGGCCAGTATACAAACCCAAACTGAAAGTAAAGTACAACTCGAAAGGGAAAACAACAACTGTAAAGTAAAATCCGCTACACCGAGCTGTCCACTGGAAATCCCACCTGAAGGGTGCGTACAGTTAGCTCCACTGCTCCACGGGTCCCGCCGTCCGCTCCGAGCACGTCACGCCCAGTGGTCCACCTCCAGGTACCGTCCTGCTCTGCAAGCCTCAGCTAAGATCAACGCTGTCCGTCGTCTGCAACCAACACAACGTAGTACGGGCAACGCCCGTGTAGGGGTGAGTATAAGCTACTCAGTAGGGACCCCGAGACCCCTGAAGGTCTCTCAAAATCCACAAAAGATAAACCACAAAGAAAGGTACAATCACAAAGTAACAACTGACACTACTTAGGAATATGCCCATACATATACCTAAGTCAATCAATTTCAAATACGCTCCAACCTCCGGGCCCAAGTACAACTCAGTCCACACAGGAAAGTAAACGTATTCCACACAGGAAAGCAAAACGTAATCCACACAGTATAGCACAACACAATCCACACAGGAAAGCAACAGGATTCAGCTCACACAGGTATACTTATTCAAAGGATGATAAAGATGATCTCTGATCCATCTAAGTCGTCGGACCCACGAAGGATCGATAGGTAACTAACCCCCGCAAAAGACCCACACAGGATCGGGCCCACACAGGACCTGTAGGGGCTGGTTCACACAGGACCGCTGAGCGCAAAAACCCACACAGGATCGGACCCACACAGGATCGGGCCCACACAGGACCTGTAGCACTGATCCACGTAGGATCGCTGAGTGTTGTAGTCGTCGTCGTCGAATCCACAGAGGATCTCTGTACTGTCGTCGTCGCAGTCATAGTAGCAGTAGCAGTTGCAGACGCAGCCAGCACTAGGGTTCCCGCACACATAAAGCTCGTACGGGAGGGTCCGCTCCACGAGCCGAGAGACTGATACATCAACTATCACTAAGTTCAGAGTTGATGTATCCAAAAGTTCCGTATCGTCAACAGGAACTCAACGCAACAGACGTCGCGTTGATCGGACGCCCGGTCTGACAGTTATTGGCATTTTTGTCCCCGGGGCCCGGTTGGTTTTTAAGGCAAAACCAACCCGACCGTACTCTACCTGCGTCCAAACTTCGGGCGGAGTATGCCAAAATATCCGTCTCACTAAGAGTAACACAACAAAGCTGACGGCACGTCAATCGGACGTCCGTAGCTCAAGATATGAGCGTTTCCGCTTCGAGGGCCCGGTCGGTTTCGTGAACGAACCAACCCGGCCGAACATAAAGTATTCCGAAACCCTGAGTGAAATATACCGAAACGACCGTCTCGATCTAAGGATCGCGTTTCCGCAGACGGTTCGTCGATCGGAGGTCAGTGGCTCAAGTTATGGACAAAAGACCGAAGATGACACGAAAACGGGGGGTCCGGGTCCGGGCCGACCTGGCCCGACCCCCCCTGGGTTGGCCCGAACCAGGTCGACCTCAATCGGTTCGACCCGACCGGGTCCGACCCGGCCCAGCTGGCGGCGGACCGGCGGCGGCGCGGCCTGGCGCCGCTGGGGTCACGCGCGGGGGGCATGGCCCCCGCATCCTTCTGGCGGCGCGGCTTTTAGCCGCGCCATTTTATGAACCGGCCCCCCTTCGAGGGGGCCTGCTTGAGGGAAACCGGGGGGCCGCCTGCCCCCCTCAAAGAAACCGCCCCCAATTAAATGGGGGGGTTTTAGAGGGTTGACTGGGGGAATTTATTCCCCCGGTCTTTGACCTTCCGGCCGGCCACCTGGCCGGCTGGTTTTTCTCCAACGGGACCGGCAAGCCGGTCCCCTTTCCGGCCTCCGACGCCGGCGGCCCGACCGCCGGTCTTCTCGTCCAGCCGCGGCCTAGAACCGGCCGCGGTGTTCATCGTCCGGCGCGGTGCGACGACACCACACCCCTCCGCCGCGCCTTTGATTCCCTTCGACGCGGCGCGGCGACATCGCGTTCTTGATGATCCTTCCACGGCGCTGCGCGACGGCGCCGCACAATATAATCGAGCGATTATCCGCGTGGTGCGACGACACCACGCCATCTTGTTTCCACCCGCAAGATAAATCAACAAGAACAAAGGAGGGGGTTCGGCCGTGTTCATTCGGTCCGACCCCCCTCACGTTAAATGATACCACAATTTAAATATCCTCACGTAGTCATGCTAGAACCACGAACAAGAATAAATAAATAAACAAATAACAATAACCCCTAACTCGATAGTCGCACGTTGACGTAGTCGTGGGAAGCGGTCGTCGTTTCGTTGACGTTGGTTAGAAGACGAAGAAGTCGAGGAGGAAGCAATCGGAGAAGACGAGTCAAGATGTCATCGTTGGTGTTCTTCGTGGGCGGCGGACGTTTTTCGCGTTCTTCCACGAAGGAGATGAAGATGGTGGAGGATTTCTTCAGCTTCTCTCCAAAGCTCTTCCACACCTCACCCAACAACCCAAATAAAATAAGGTCCCTCCTTATTTTATTTACTAAGCCAAGAATTTCAAAAACATAAATTTCAAAAACAAAACACTTAATTAATTATACATGAGTTGTGTAATTAATTAAGTGTTATGTTATCAAGCTTTAAAGAGAGAGAGAGAGGGGAGTTAGGGAATTTGAAAAGGTGGGGCTCGGGTGGGCCCCTCCTCACCTTAATCCTATCAAAGGTGGTTAAACCACCCAACTTCCAACAAAAGAGATTAACCAATTTAAATATATAAAATAAATATTGTTTCACAATTTTATTTTACTCTTCATTTCATCTAGAAAATTAAACAACTCCTCCTAGGCAAACGCAATTTCGGAAAAGGTCTTCTTAAGCGAATATCGGCGCTGCAAGTTCATCGGTGTCCTTGGATTTCAATTCCGAGCACCGGATCAAAAGTTAGGAATTCCCGCTCATTCGTTCACTGAACGTACCTGAGCCAAACTTTGGAAATTAATTTCGGGCACTCCGGGCCTCGGAATCAGGTGCCGTCAGAAACCGCGCTCTTGTAAAATTTCAAAGAAAATTAAGAAAAAATTTCCATTAAATTTTACGGGTCTTTACACATACATACTATTTCAATAAAATGAAAAGATCAATGTCCAAGTAGTTCAGAAAATAGGGCAATAGGGGATTATTTTAACACCCCAAACTTACACAGTACGTTTCCCTTTGAATAATTCAATAGTTTTCATTGTACACAACTTCGAGATTCTAACACATCGTGACCAATAAAAATAGCCGTTATAAATGGGAAAACCTAATTTTTAAAATTCTACCAATTTTATCTTTCAAAATGAACTTAATTTTTGGGTTTGGAATATCTAAATTAGCTTAGGGTAAATTTTGGGTATTTTTCTGAAAAAAATCAGTTTATGATGAATAGTGAAAATACTAAATTTTAATTAAAAACAAAATTTTTAATCAAAACAATTTATAGTGATAAATTATAATATTGTGTCTTTTTTAAGTATAATTAGATTATATTTTTACCATTTAATTCAGTATTGGTCATTGGACATAATTTCACATTTAAACTAGACATAAGCATGTGTCAATCTTTTGATAGTTATTATTTCTTAAAAACACACTTTGTTTTGACAACGGGAATTAATTTTAAATTAATTTTTTCCACTTCTTTGTTTTGAATTTTGAAAAATGTATTCCATATTTAGAATCAGGAGGTCCAAATTGTGTAAATAGGTAACTTTTATTTTTTAGACATTAGGAAATTTATTTTCAGTAATTATTTTATTTATCGTGGTTAAAGACGTAACTCCAGTAAATAAAGTTAAACTTTAATATTATAATAATATTAAATTTCCCTAAAACATATTATATCCCTATTTTCTGATACATGTCCGACCATGGGCATCCATGTGTCGATTTTGGGACCCCATGGAGCCACTTGTAAGTGATAATGACACTTTATATTAATTAAGTTAATGTAAATACAAAAATGAGATAAGCATATATCTTTTAGTAAAACAATTTTCACATATGTCTATATACATTATCTCTTCAACTATAAATATTAATTAGAAATATAAAAAGATTTCCTACATAATGGTATTTTATTTATAATTTTTAGACATTGTATAATTTAATTTGATTATGATACAATGATGATGCATTAATTACCTTATTAATGAAATATTAACAGAATTGATATTATAAATACCCAAAATAATGTAATTTGAGACTTTTTATGAATTAAACTAATTTTATAGGTCAATAGGACATGTTAGAGTTGATTAAATGAATTTTGTTGAATGTAATAATGCCGTTATAAATTTATAAAAAACAAAATACCAAATAGTGTCAAAATTGACATAAAAGAGTTTTTAAAAAACAATATTACATTATTAATAGCTATTATATTCCTAAAAATATATGGTTCAGAAAATGGGCATAAATACTACTATATATGTTATTAATTAACCACTTTGTGTTCACTTGGATGTTAATAGTAAGTTTATTATCCATATAATGTAAATATACATATAAAAATGGTAAATTCCAAACTATTTAACTAAGAGTTAAATTTAGAAGATAAGGTTAATATAGTCAACCAAACTTGTCTAAAACCTATTGGTTGAGTGGTTTTCAACCCATACCCACCTTAAAATTTAAATAATTTATTTTGGAGTCATTATAAACCGAAAAATATTTTTTTATAAAATAATATTTCAATATTTTCCTAGGGTGCCTTTCACCCCTCTTATAAAAGGGCACTTCCCCTTCTCTTAAATTCACACCTTCAAAGCCATTTGGCTTGACCAGGCCTGACCCAAATATCCTCCCAATTGTCATCTATTCATCCTAGAGGCCTTCCTTTAGTCATAAATCCATCTTAAAGAGCTCTGTTGATAAAATCAAAAGGAAGAACCCGAAGAAGAGGTAAATATTTCATCACCTCTTTAAAGTTCCTTTCTTCTTCCACTTCCTCCTTATTTGTTGTTTCCATTATAAATTAATAAATATAGTATCATCTATATTCTTTTATTTTATTATAAATATGTTACAACCGTATTCATTATTCTATCCATCCTTTGAATGACATGTCACCATACGTGCGTATGTACGACTTACCGTCTCCACATCGTGGTGTAGTTGTTATTCAATACATTATTATTCGGATGGTTATAATAAAGAAGTATATTTTATGTAAAAAATAAATATAAAATGATAATGTTTGTTATATAAGATATACCATCCACTTATATATTATTTTAATTTCAAAAAAATGATATTGTCGCTCGTGCGTACGTACAGATTACCGTCTCCACAAACACGATGAGGTTCAATCCCCATCGTATCCATTCAAAACTAATTTTCATTTGATGATTAAAAATAATGTTTAGAGACTTAATATCATTCTGGATATGAATAAGATACATCCTATACATAATAAACATTACTTACCTAATAAATCATATAATGGAAAACGAATTAGTGAACACCCGAAACGAAGATAATACTAAAATATTATTAACAAAGAAATATAAGAAGATCATATATGATATCATATTAATGTATATAGTTATTGAATAATTTAATAACAATTATTTCACAATTATACGGCAGGATAACCTACCCTCGACCAAGGAAAAGTACAAGGTAAGGGTTAATTCTACAATCTCTTTATTATTCGAGGTTGTTTTTACGTAAGTATCTACTGGGACCACTTTATCATCCACATAAATGTTTTTTAAAAATTTATTTCAAAACATTTTGACTATTACTAGAAAATGTGTGAAATTCATTTATACCCTTATTATAACTTATATGTTTTGAAAGGAATCTTTAAGTCGTTTTCCAAACATGGTACTTCACGACCTTTTCGTTAAAATTAAGGTAAGAATGTCTTTTTTAACTTATACGGTGGGTGCATTTATTCTCCACCATTATAACATCATCAAAGATTTCGTTACAAGCATATAATAATATTTCTAAAATAAATGTTTTCTTTTATAATTATGTAACTTTAAATGATTTCAAAAAAAGAAGAAGATATTTCTCGCAAATAGTTTACATTTTGTCTATGTCAACATCTTTTGATGGATTTTATACATGTTTCAAGTTGATTCATTATGATACAAATCTTCTATATTTTATTGAAGGTTTTGTGATATGTTTGACTGTGGATGTGTTATTTTTATACCATTCATGGTTTATGGTAAAATTATTGACATTTAGTATGATATTTTTAATACGAATTTTTATGTTATATTTCAACCTTTTCATATTTGGATTGTATTAGTCTTAGTAAGTGACAGGTGGAGCCCACTATTTCTCCTCGATGCATCAGTATCTCTCATGAGACAACTAGATGTGGAATTGACTGAGGCCTTTCCCAATTTGATTTATGGTATTTCCCGATTCCTTAATAATTTTTATATGTTATGGCCAGGGCCTTGACTAAATGTTTCAGAATGTATGACATTATACATTCCCTCATTATGAAAATAATACTGATGGTTCATGTGGTCATTCGACCAGTAGAATACCCATGATTATGTTTTTTATATAAATATTTACTAAACTCATATTACTTCCATAAAAGTGTACATTATTATTATTGGTAAAGGCATGTGTTGTCCATTATTCACCATGAATAATATTTATGTTATCTTCTACTGTATTTCTTACCCTTAATTAGTGTTTGACCTCACCCCTTTCTTATGTTTCATTTTCCCAGGATATGAAGAATTTAATTATGAGTGAATTTCAGGATTAGTCCAGGATTCTGGGATGTTTCTAATGGAATAAATTAGTGTTTTATTTCTTTTCAAGTTGTAAAGTTGAACTTATGTATGAATCTTATTTCTAATAATACTAAACTGATCGGTCTTTGAGGACATGATTTCCTTGGGATCATGCCAATGTTATGTAATAATGCACCGACACTGGGTAACTAGGGCAAGGTTGTTACATTTTGTTTCAGAGGAATTTCTGTACAAACCATGGAAATTAGATTTAGATAAACTCTCATTATAGCACATAGCTCTAAGTTAGACTTTGAGGATTAGTATAGAAGAACTTACAAGAATTTTGGTTCTATAGAGATTTTTTGATTTTTACAAGCTATACATCCCTGTCTGGATATGAGCAGGTAGTGGCGGCTTTGTCACAAATGTACCTAGGGGTAAAACCTGAAACCACCGCTTTGAGCTAGACTCAAACAGGAACTGGTACACGACAGCGGGCCTTGCTGCACTCTTGGTTACGACACTCCCAGGGGACATGCTTAGGATAATTATCATTTTCCTTACAAACCATTATGAAGGGTTTATGAGTATATACTTACTCAAAGAAAACATTTTTATGATTATGGATTATATCTATAAACTGTCTAGTTTATGTTAAGTGTTTTACAAGTTTTTAATTATGTATTTCAATTCATAAACTAATATATTTTATTCCATTGATTAAAAATGGGACCTATTGGAAGTAATGGTAACCATATCAGGGCACACAATATATGTAGGGATTTCCTTCATACTCAAGATAATTATAGGGGATCCAGTGATGCAACCGATGCTGATTAGCTTATCACCATACTGGGACAACTCACATAGGTTATGAATAATAACCTTACCCGTATAGATCACCCTGGTCCAAAACGCGGAGGATCAACTTTAGACCGCTTCATGAGGAAAAAAACACCAATATTCAATTGGAGTACAAATCCATTAGTGTCTGATCAATGGATAAAATCTTTAGAGAAACTATTTCATGCTTTTGGGATTAGAGAAAGGGAAAAAGGTTTTCGTGGTAGTTTATCACCTCACTATAGATATTGATCAATGGTGTTCATTGATTTAAAACACAAAGGTAGTTTAAGAAGTGTCCAGTATGGAATGGAGGCTATTTAGAGAAATTTTCTTAGTAAAATTATTTCATCATGGACATTGAGTGGATATGGAAATTCCATTTCTGAGTCTGGGGTAAAAAGAGGATGAGAATGTCTAAAAGTATGAAGCTAACTTTACATGGTTAGCAAGGCATGCTATAGATTATATACATAACAAAAGATATATGATTGAACTTTTCTTTTATGGGTTAAAACCATTTCTCCGTCGATCATTAGTCTCACAATCCTTCTCATCGTACGAAGATATTGTCTCATGTGCTATCAAGACAGAAAAGGAATTCTCTAAGTCTTATGACTTTAATGAAAAGCGAGATAAGAATTGATCTGTTGACCACACTGGGAAAGGAAATAAGGAAATAGGGAAGAATGGATGAATTAAATTTCCACCCTGTGATAATTGTGGAAGGAATCACCCTGGTGCCTGTCTGAAAGGAAAAAACGTATGCTACAAATGTAGACATAAGGGCCATCTTGTTGGTGATTATAAGGGAAAGAAAGACCAATGTTTATATATATAATTACAGGGAGATGGGACATTATGAAAATGAATTTCCTAAGAGTCCCAGAAACATACCTCAGAAAAGGATAAGGGATTAAGGCCAAGCATATGCGATCAATAATCCTGAGGTTGAAGCTCTGAAAGACATGGTGGCTGGTAATTTAATGGTTTCCTCATGTTTTCCCATTTATTTATTTGATTCTGGATCATCGCATTGTTTCATATCTTCCTAGTTTGCAAATAAAATTAGATATTTCCAATTTGATTTAACAAGGGAGTTTTCAGTCAAAACTCTTAAAGGAAGTATCATTGCTTCAAGGTTTGATGAATCAGTTCCCATTAGGGAATATAAATATTATTTATCTACTGATCTCATTGTCATACCCATGATTGAATTTGATATAATCCTTCGTATGGATTGGATTTCAGACCATGATGCAAAAATTTGTTCTAAGAAGAAGGAGGCTACAATTTTTGATAACGATGATAAAGAACACCTTATCTTTAAAGAAGAAACATCACCACCTCATTCTTATCAAGACCCAAACCTAGTAGCTAAACTAAATTAAATTATTAGAGAGGAAGATAATGATGAAACTGTGGGTGAGGAAAATAATGTTCAATTAGAATATGTACCTACTATGCAAGAATATGTTGATGTGTTTCAAGAAGATTTACCTGGACATCCTCTAGAATGAGAAATTGAGTTTTCCATTGATTTAATTCTCGGTTCAAGCCCCATATCGAAGAACCCTTATAAAATAGCCACTGTGGAATTAGTGGAACTAAAGAAAAAACTATATGAATTAAGTAATAAGGGATTTATTCACCCTAGTGTTTCTACATGAGGACCCCCTATACTTTTTGTTAAGACTAAAGAGGGATCTATGAGGGTTTTCATTGACTACAGGGAGATCAATGCTATAACAATAAAGAACAAGTATCCCCTACCTTGCATTGATGATTTATTCGACCAGCTTCACGGAGCTCAATATTTTTGAAAGATTGACCTTCGATCTGGATATCATCAGTTGTGTGTGATGAAGGAAGACATTCCAAAAATAATAATTTCGAACCAGGTACGTGCATTACAAGTTTACAATAATTCCTTTTGGGATGACTAATGCACCCTCTGTTTTCATGGATCTAGTGAACATAGTTTTCAAGGAATATCATGATTATTTTTAGTGGTATTTATTGATGATATCTTGGCATAATCCAAAAGCTTTGAAGATCATGAAAATCAAATGTGCACCATTATGAAAACTCTCATAGGTAATGAATTATATGGGAAGTTTAGAAAGTCTGCATTTTGGCTTCAGGAGATTTCTTTTCTTGGCCATATTGTCTATAAAGATGGAATCTCTATTGACCCTTCTAAGACAAAGGCAATCCAAGAATGGCCAGCACTGACAAGTATAGCTGAGGTATGAAGTTTTATTGGTTTGGCAGGTTATTATCGACATTTCGTCCCAAATGTTTCCTGATTGGCTAACCCATTAACGAAGCTCACACGTAAAGGGGTTAAATTTGTAAGGACAAAAGGGTGTGAAGAATGTTTCGAAGAACTAAAGAGAATATTAGTCAATGATCCTATCTTGATTCTACCATCGGGGAATGATGGGTTTTATATATATAGTGATGCCTAAAAGAAAGGACTTGGCTGTGTTCTTATGAAGAATGATAGAGTCATTGCCTATGCGTCACGACAGATGAAAATTCACGAGAAAAATTATCCTACTCATGATCTTGAGTTAGCAGCTTTAATATTTGTTTTTGAAGATTTGGAGACACTATCTATATGGTGAAAAATGTTAGATTTATACTGATCACAAGAGTTTTAAGTATATTTTCTCTCCGAATGAACTCAACATGAGGAAAAAAATATTTCTTGAACTACCCATGGATTATTATTGCATGATACACTACCACCTGCGAAATCAAAATTAGGTAGAAGATGCTTTGAGCAGAAAGGATTGTCGAGTTTTGAACTAGATGAGAGTTGAAAGGGATATTATTTTCATGGATCTAGTAAAGATGGATATGGGAATAACAATGGATGGTGAAACATCAATTCTTGTTCAAATGGTAGCATAACCATCTTTACTAGAAAGGATAAAAAGTTCTCAGGCTAATAATGAGGAATTCTAAAAGAAGATTAAATCTGTGAATGATAGGATATTGATTGAATTCGTATATGAAGATGGGATTTTGAAATTTGGGAAGAGACTCTGTTTTCCTGATATACCAGATCTGAAAAGGGAATTGTCAGATGATTCTCATAGCTCCAGTTTCTCTATACACCTTGGGAGCACCAAGATATATAGTGATTTGAAGGAACATTTTTGGTGGGACAACATGAAGAGGGAGATTGCTGATTCTTTTTCATGATGTATGGTCTGTCAACAAGTGGAATCTGGAAGGCAACATCGTGGAGGAGTCATGCAACCTCCTCCCATACCTGAGTGGAAATGGGATAATATTATGATGGACTTTGTTATGGGACTACCAATGACTCCTAGAAGGAACAATGCAATATGGGTCACTGTTGATCATCTAACCAAGTCAGCACATTTTATTTCTATTAGAGAATATTTACCACTTGAACATTTAGAAAGACTATATATTAACGAAGTTGAAAGACTTCATGGAGTACCCTTATCGATTGTTTCTGATCGCGACCCACATTTTACATCACGATTCTGGAAAATTCTTTAGAAATACCTTGATACTGATCTTCGTTTGAGCACTGCCTACCACCCTCTAACTGATGGACAATCAGAACATACTATTCAAACCTTAGATGAAATGTTCAGATCTTTCTCACTTTACTTTCATGGTATGGGGGATCAATATTAACCTCTAGTTGAATTTTCCTATAATAATAGCATCCATTCAAGTATTCAGATGACACCATATGAAGCGTTATACGGAAAGAGATTTCGTACACCAACTCGTTGGGATGATGTTGGTGAAATAAAAATCATAGGCCCAGAACTTGTTGAGGAATGATGCAAAAGGTGAAGGTAATCCAAACCCACATCAAAGCAGCTCAAAGTAGGCAGAAGATCTATGCTGATAACCAAAGGAAGGATTTGGAATTTCTGGTAGGAGATCATGTTTTTAAGGTATCTCCACGGAAGAGAATTGTATGATTTGGTGAGAAGGGTATATTGAATCTCAGGTACATCCAACCTTTTGAAATTCTAGAATGAATTGGGGTTATATCTTACCATTTTACAATGCCTCCATGTCTCTCAAAAGTTCATGATGTGTTCCACGTATCACTATTGAGAAAATACATGTCTGACCCAATGTATGTACTCACCTATGTGGAATTAGAACTTAAACCCGATCAGTCTTATTATGAAGAGCCTATCAAGATTTTTGATACAAGAGAATAAGTATTGAGAAACCGGATGACTCGTATGGTAAAAGTTCTATGGGGAAACCTTAAAATGGAAGTGGCAACATGGGGACTCGAGGAACTTATGATGAAGAACCACCTGAATCATTTTATAAAGTAATATTCTAGAAATATTGAGGATGAAATTATTTGAAAGAGGGGAGAATGTAACACACCAAGCATCCACTGTATATTTCCCTTTAAAAAATGCAATAGTTTGCATTGTACGCAACTTCAAGATTCTAACACATCACGATCAATCAAACTAGACATTATGAATAGTAATACCAAATTTTTGAAATTTTATCAATTTTATATTTCAAAACGGACTTCATTTTGGGGTTCAAAATATCAAAATAAGATTGGGAAGAATTATTGGTATTTTTCAGAAAGCATTCAGTTTTAATGAATAGTGAAAATACTAAATTTTAATTAAAAACAACTTTTTTAATAAAATTAATTTTAAGTGGTAAATTAAAATATTGAGAGTTTTTTAAGTATAATTAGATTATATTTTACCATTTAATATAATGTTGGTCATTAGATGTAATTTCACATTTAAACAAGACATAAGAAGGTGTCAATCTTTTGATAGTTATTACTTCTTAAAATAACTCTTTTTTTTTGACAATGGGAAATAATTTTAAATTAATTTCTACCAATTATGTGTTTTGAATTTAGAAAGATGGATTAAATATTTATAATCATGAGTTCCAAATTGTGTAAATAGGTAACTTTTATTTTTTAGACATTAGGAATATTTACATCAGTAAATATTTTATTTACCATTGTTAAAGGGGAAAATCCACTAAATAAGGTTAAAAAATAATATTAAAATAATATTAAATAACACTAAAATTGTTAGAACCCTATTGGATGATACATGTACAACCATGGACATCCATGGGTCGATTCTACGACCCCATGATGCCACTTGTAAGCGATAATGAGACTTTATTTAAATTAAGTTAAAGTAAATACAAAAACGACATAAGCCTAAATCTTTTAGTAAATTTTTTTTACATAGGTTTATATATGTTATCTCTTCTACTATAAATATGAATTAGAAATATATAAATATTTTCTAAAAAATTGTATTTCATTTATAATTTTTAGACATTATATAATTTATTTTATTCACGACACAATTATGATGTAATAATTTCCGTATTAATGAAATATTAAAATAATTGATATTATAAGTATGAAAATAAATGTAAATTGTGACTTTTTATGAATTACAATAATTTTATAGGTTAATATGACATTTTATAGTTGATTAAATGAATTTATTTGGAAGTAATAATGCTGTAATGAATTTATCAAAAACAAAATACCAAATAGTGTCAAAATTGACATAAAAGAGTTTTTAAAACAAATATTATATTATTAATTGGTATTATATTCCTAAAAATCTATGGTTCATACAAAAGTCTTAAATACTATTATATACGTCATTAATGAACAACTTTGGGTTCTCTTGGAAGTTTATAGTATGTTTATTAACCATATAATATAAAAATTCAAAGAGACATGGTAAATGTCAAACTATTTAACTAAGAGTTAAATCTAGAAGATAAGGTAAATATAGTTACCCAAACCCATCTAAAACCTATTGTTTGATTTGTCTTAGACCCATACCCACCTTAAACTTCAAATAATCCAATTTGGAGCCATTAGAAACTGAAAATAAATTTATTATAAAATAATATTTCAATCTTTTCCTAAGGTTCCCCTCACCCCTCTTATAAAAGCGATCTTCCCATTATCTCAAATTCACACCTTCAAAGCCATTTGGATCTACCTAAACCTGCCCAAATATCCTACCAACTGTACTCCCTTCATCCTAGAGGCCTTAATTTTGTTATAAATCCAACCTAAAGATCCCTTTTGATCAAATAAAAAAGGAAGAATCCGAAGAAGCGGTAAATATTTCATCACCTATTTCATGTTCCTTTCTTCTTCCACTTCATCTTTCTTTGTTGTTTCCATTATAAAATAATAAATACATTATATTCTATATAATTTTGATGTTATTATAAATATGGTACACCCATATTCATTATTCTATCTAGCCTTTGAATGACATGTCACCATACGTGCGTATGTACGGCTTACCGCCTCCACGTTGTGGTGCAATTGTTATTCAATATATTATTATTTGGATGGGTATAATAATATAGTATAATTGATTTAAAAAATAAATATTAAATGATAATGATTCTGTATATATGACATACCATTCAATTATATATTATTTTGATATCAAAAGAATGATACTGTCCCTCGTGCCTATGTACGGATTACCGTCTCCACGAACACGATGAGACTCATTCCCCATCCTATCTATTCCAGAATATTTTTCATTTGATGATTAAAAATAATTTTGAATAACTTAATATCATTATGAGTATGAATAAGATAGATCTTATCCATAACAAACATTACTTAACAAAAAATTTGAAGGAAAGCGAATTAGTTAGCACCCGAAATGACGATAATACTAAAATATTATTAAAAAAACATTATTAAAAGATCATATATGATATAATATTAATTTATATAGTTCTTAAATAATTTAATAACAATTATTTCACGATTTTAAAGGAGGTTAACCTACCCTCGACCAAGGAAAAGTAAAAGGTAAGGGTTAATTCTACAATCTCTTTATTATCCGAGGTTGTTTTTACGTAAGTATCTACTGGGACCTCTTTATCATCCACATATATGTTTCTTAAAAATGTATTAATTTTTTTTTACTATTTTCTAGACAATGGTTTAAAGTAATTTATACCCTTATTTGAACTTATATGTTTTGAAAGGAATTTTTTAGTCATTTTCCAAACAAGGTAATTTACGACCTTTTCGAAAAAATTAAGGTAAGAATGTATTTTTTTAAATTATACAGTGGGTGTGGTTATTCTCCACCATTATAACATAGTCAAAGCTTCCCTAAAAATATTATATGAATATTTTTATAATAAAATTTTTCTTTTATAGTTATGTAACTTTAAATGATTTCAAAAAAAGAAAGATATATTTCTCTCAAATAGTTTTTATTTCATCTATGTCAACATCCTTTGATAGATTTTATAATTGTTTGTGGCCGATACATTATGATACAAATCTTCCACATTGTATTGAAGTTTTTTTATATGTTTTACTTTGGATATGTTATTTTTATACCATTCATATTTTATGGTTAAAGTATTGACATTTCTTATGCTAGTTTTAATACGAATGTTTATGTTATATTTCAACCTTTTCATCTGAGGAATGTATTGGACTTAGTAAGTGACAGGTGGAGCCTGATATAGCTCTATGATGTATTGGTAGGTCTCATGTGACAACTAGTTGTGGAATTGGACGAGGCCTTTCCCAATTTGATATATGATTTTTCCAAGGCCTTAATAATTTTTAGACATCTTGTCCAAGGCCTTAACAAAATGTTTCAGAATGATTGACATTATACATTCCCTCATTATGAAAATAATATTGACGGTTCATGTGGTCATTTGACTAGTAGAATACCCATGATTATTTTTCATTATGGCATTATTTACTAAACTCATATTCCTTCCATAAAAGTGTTCATTTTTATTACAGTTAAAGGAATTGGTTTTCAATAATTCACCATGATTAATATTTATGTTATCTTCCGCTGTATTACTTACCCTTACTGAGAATTTGAGATCACCCCTTTCTTAGGTTTCATTTTCCTAGGATATGAAGAAGTTAATTATGAGTGACTTGAATGATTAATCTAGGAGTCTTGGATGATTCTAATGGAATAAATTAGTGCTGTATTTCTTTTCAAGTTGAAAAGTTGAACTTATGTATGAATATTGTTTATAGTAATACTAAACTGATTGGTCTTTCGGGAAATGGTTTCCTTGTGATCATGCCAATGTTATGTAATAATGTACCATCTTTGGGTAACTGGGGTCGGGGTGTTACAATTATGCATGGTTAGCGACCAAAAGAGGATTTCCTGGTAGATGCTTAATCTAAGCTCATTTGAGTCTTTCTCAGTGTGAGAAACAAGAGCCAACCACACACCTGATGATCATGGCAAAAAGGTGTCTCCACGAAGGGTGGTGAATTGGGATTACACCTAGATGAAGCCTGGGTTCCACTAAGAATTGGAAATCATGGATGGGGATTATTCATGGATGATGCCCGGCTGCTACTATGGTGTAGCAATGGTGGATGGGTCTTATGCATGGAAGCTTCGCAGGTGATTCTAAGGAGCGACAATGGTGAATGGGGCATACCCATGGAAGAAACCCTATTGGAAAAAAGAATTCGAAATGATGGATGAGGATTATGAATGAACGTTGTCGGGGTACCATTAGGGAGTGATAATGGTGGATGGGGCTTATGCATGGACATTTCATAGTTGCTTATATGAAGTATAAATAGTGGATGGGGCATACTCATGGAAGTTTCCATGGTTCCACTAAGGAGAAAAACGGTGAATAGGGCTTATACATGGAAGCTGCCTGGGTGCTGCTAAGGGGTGACAATGCTGAATGGGGATTATGCATGGAAACTACCCGTAATGTCTTTCTCATGTTTGGCCATGAGGTCATCCCAACTAACTGGTGGGTTGAGGCATATAATTGTGTCCTGCACCTATGCACTAGTGCACAAGAAGGATACCTCAAAGGGTATTGGATTCAGTCCAAAAAAGGGAGTTGAAAAGATTGAATCGCATGCCAAACATTCAGAACAAAAAGTGGGTGCTTAGTGAAGGGAGATACCTGCTGACAATATTCTAATCAAAACATTCACATAGTGTAAGACAGATATGGAAACTAACAAATGAGGGCCAACCGCTAACCTCTTTTGAAACATGGGTCCAAACTCGATGTTTCATCCAATGTATTCTACGGTGTTAGCCTAGAATGGTAGGTAAGCTGAAGTGGCATTGGACCAGGCCATTAGGGGGTCCCTTTATACCTGAAGGAGGATGAATATTTAAATGAAGGACACAGAATCCATGACGTGGAGTTATGGAATGCTCAATACGATCCCAACACTCCTGAAATTATTCTACTGTAATCATGGAATGATGCATCTTATGCTTGTCACACTAGGAATATCTTATTTGGAACAAGAGGAATACAATTATTTAATGATAGGGAATTATAAATTTTAAAGTCATTTAGTGAGTACTATTAGCATATTATGTTTGGCACATAAGGCTACTCTTAATTTGAACAAGATGCATCCAATATTTGTCACATAGGGTGTACTATAGTTTTTAGTTATGTAGAGAGAAATATTGGGATCCTATGATTGGTGTATAAGGTATATATTTTTAGGGACAAGAGGAATCCTATGTTTTTCATATATAGTGTACTATATTTTATAGTCATGTAGAGAAGACTATTGGCATGTTATGCGTGGTGCATAAGGTGTCGCTTATTCAGGACAAGAAGCATCCTCTATTTGTATTATAGGGTGTACTATAGTTTATATTCATGTAGAGAGGACTATTAGGAATAAGGGGCCTAGAAATGGGTGGTTGTGGGACTTACATAAGAGCAGCCCTTTCTGGTTCAACCAGGGAAATGAGTTAGGTGAAGGGGTTTAGATGAGTTGCGTAATGAATGGTTAAAATCAAGGTACTCGGGTAATTGATGATGAGAATCCCAACTAATGAAATAGGAAGGGAACTTAGAGGAATATTTCAGATCAGGTAGTTTCATGAGGTAAGGAGGAGTATCTTGAATCATTGTATTTTATAGGTGGAAGTGGGTGCGTAGAAGCGTGCAAGGTAAAATATTGGGAATCGATCCCAAAATTTTGTGGTGTGTCTCTTCATTTTTCATGGGGGTCAGTGATAGTGATGAAGGGAAGGGTGGGTGTGAAGGAAGGAGTTTCACGAATGATAGGGCCAATCAATGTATCTTTGTGGAGATTATGGTCTCGCAGAGGATAGGGAAACACATAACTCAGGGGCATAGTGTAGGTCATGGTCACATGGAGCAAGGGGATTCGCAAAGCTCTATGTATGGTAGAGAAAGGGGCTTTGCAGAGCTCTGGGTATCGCAGAGGACAAGGCCTTGCAGAACTCAAGGGATTAGAGAGCTTATGGGATCCCAGAGCTTGAGGATCCATGGAACACACAAGCTCACAGAGCTCAGGGGATTATAGAGCATGAGGGATCCTCCGAAGAGTGTTTTCATTGAGCACTTGAGATCCGCGAATCGAGTTCCCTAGGGTGAGACCCAAAAGTGTATCCTCCTCAAATGAATTTATGGGGGAGTATTTAAAAGAAATGGGGATGTTGTGATTCTCCGAAGTGTTCCTAAAAGAAAATGGTGCTTCGCAATCGGATCCAGATCTGTCAATTTCACCAAGTTTCTTAAACTCATAGAGGCTACCATCACGTCCTTTACGACGCTCGCAAAGGCTCTAGTCATGTTTCTCAGACATGTAGAGGATTCCTTCATGGCCTTCATGGCTTTCAAAGAGTATCTAGTCAGGTTCCACTACTCCTCCATCACATAGGGAGACAAGTAAATGGGATCCGTGAACACGTTTTTCTTGACCCAACTTAGAATGTCCAAAACACCTAACTAGTAACTCCTTTTAGGCTCTAAAACGAGTCAAATCAAAGCTTAAAAAATGTTCTACGCTGTTGGATCATGTATGGAAGCATTTAGAATATCATGTGTATGTGTTTTCCAGTTCCAAAAAGTATAATGGAATCAAAACAGAAACCCAAACATAAGTCTAACCATACAAGAATCCAGAATCATGTATACTATAAATGGAGAAATGTTCATTCCATTATATAAACAAGGGAACTGAATTTGTCTTCATCCTACATTCTTGAGGATGATCACATGAAAATATTCAAGATAAAACCCATACATAGGAGGTATCTATGATTTGTATTGAATCACATTTCATATGATTGGTATTGTTCCACCATCCATGGGGTTCTTATGTATCATGGTGTAAAGGAGATAATAAAATAGTGTTATAACAAGGGGAGATTCAGATAAGGATTGGGAAGGATTTAAAATATCCCTATCCAAATTTCAATGAACCTTTATAAATATTTCTAGGATAGTCCTCATGTGAACTTGAATTTACTCATTCACTACAGTACATGGGTAAATTTCATTTATCCATTTTTTACTTACCTGAATATATAGAAATCACTACTATCTCATCATTTAAAATGTATTCATATAATGACAGCCAAATATGGAAGACTCACAGATGATAATTATTACCATTAACACCTTAATATCTTATTATTTAAGTGTATATTTTACCTTATGATTATAATCATAATACTCCATACGATATCACACAATCATATATTATGATTGGGTAAAGAAGTATAATGAAATATCTATTTATGATTTATCGTATACCTAATCTCAGACTTTGATATATCTATAACAAATCATATTTATATTGGGGGTTTTAAATATCTTCTTTAACCACATACTTTAAAATGTTTTTAATTTTGAACTCACTCGATGTTGTTTTCTAAGTATGTCTAGTATTCAAGTTTATAGTATGATGCACTACATTAGGTTCCTAATGAAGATATTTATAGTATAAATCTTGATGGAATAACCATAAAAAATTACTAACAACTATATAATCCTACCTCATACCTTGGATATATTCAAGGAATATCTAATATTACCACCACATCATTAACCCAAACAAGTACAGTTGTTGGGTAAAAAAATTCCTCATCATAACATTGAAACATTTTTGGGTTGGTTGTGTTTGTTGAGAAAGTTTGTTTTCATGGTGAATTATCAAGTTCCCGAGATTTTTTTTACAATCTATGTTGAACAATAATCTTGAAAAAGGAATGGAAGAGCTATAGGTTGTTTAAATAAACAGATATAAGGTGGAACCTTCTGGTGAGCATCATGATAAGTGGATTTCATTGAAGATATCATCAAAATATGGAAAAGGAATTAGTTTTGAAAAAATAAGATTCATGAATTGGATTTCACAAAGACATGAAGAAATTTCAATTGTGAGATCTATGATTATGACGATCTTCGCGAATAGCAGAGGTAAAATCAACATTCGTTTCCCTATGTATAGATTTAGATGTTTTAGATTCCTTAATTAGATTGCATGGTCCCTTCAACATTAAGATTGTATCTCTAATATACTTCTCAGAATAGATTTATGTAATATTGTTGCATTACCACCCATGAAACTATCACTAGTTTATATTTATAAAATTTAATAATTTAAAATTTTGAGTTTCTATTGAATATAAATTATCCTCTTTTATTTTATCTATTACTGAAAAATTATTTTTCTTATTTTTTCGTGGTTATTTTTCGAAATATTTATATATCATGTTAAATGTAGAACATTAATAGTTTCAATAGGTTTTTATTTTATTTTTATTAAATCATGGTTTTTTAATTTTTATTTATTTATAATACTAGTAGTTTTTGTTGAATATGTGTGAAAATGGAAGTCCATGTATTCTGGTTTTATAATTAGTTCACTAGACCTTCGATTTTGGCCACGCTTGTTGGGACTTTAATGGAGACCGTTTTGGAATATTGATTTCTTGGATTAATATACGTTTATATGGTTTACAACATTACACTTAATCCTTTTGATTATTTAGAAAATTATGGCCTGAGATGCACACACTAGTGCCCCGAGATGGTCAGTCACATGACATCGGGAATTCCTCCCCGTATGCTAGAGGATGGTGACTAGTAGTGAGGGTCTATTATGGATCATGGGATTAGTATTCCATATATATCAAAGTATCACAACAACAAAACAAAAAATAATAACCAAATTACCTAACAAACAACTAAAATAGTACTAATATCACATGATGTAAAAAACATCTAACATAATATCCAAAACAGAATAGTTGGTATGACTGGATAAGTACTCAGAAAGTGTCAATATGAAAACCAAAATAAAGAAGGTCACTAAAAACTCTCATGTAGGACATGACACCAAGTCTAGTAACCTCATCCATACTATATCCCAACTTAGCTATGTAACACATGGCATTTTCACTAATCCATCCAAAAAACATGAAATATATTTAGGTACCAATCAAGTGTCTTGAGAAGGGTGTGAGTAGAACACAGTATGCCACCACAAATGACATATAAAACAATATGCAGTAAATAATAGTGTATGTAGTTGTATAAAGAAAAAAATTCAAGAAATTAAGAAAACAATATATATTTATTCAATAACTCTTTATTTAACCACATAACTCTAGGGTCTTCGATGACACCTAAACTCTCAATTCCGACTTCAGTCCATGTCAGAGTCTAAACCATGTCACAAATTAAATTCAGAATTCATAATAAAACATGGGATTTCATTATCCTTTTATTTTTTATTCATAATAAAACATATTGGAACAATGGTCCAATGCCACATTTTAGTTCTTGATCAAGATTCTGAGGTCCCCATGTTATTTTATAATGGTCGTATGTTTTCCACACTCATTTGTCTATAAATTTATCACTATGTGATCGGAAGAAAGTAGAACATGTCCAACACAAGTTTATCAATAAATTAATCACAATGTTTTTCGAAGCATCAAACCATGTTCCACGCATGTTTATCCATCAATTTATCACTATAGGAGATAGAAGCAGCAGACCATGTCCCACACATATTTATAACAATCACATATATATCACATATATCACATCACTCAAGGTTATAAAACATTAACCTTCTTATCAAATTCCACAATCAAAACATCTAATAATTATTTCGACAATTAATTCATCTAGTTAAATAAATTTCATACTCACAAAAATTACCATTAATTAATTCCACAATTAATTAATCCAATTTATAAATTCCAATAAGAACTTGATTAATTCAATAATTAATTATTCCAATTAAACAATTGATTAATCAAATAAATATCATAATCTACATATATAATTATTTAATTCAAAAACCAATTAATCCAATTTCAGAATCCTTTAATTAATTAATTCACCAAATTATTATATTAAATTAATGAAATTATATTTCTAAAAATTCTATAAATTTATTTAGTTTAATAAACATTATTAAAATCAAGACATTTGGATTTGAATAAAAGACCACCATCCTCAGTTCGTTGATAATGGATTTCCCAATAAAACCCCCCAATTTGAAGTGGATCAAACAAGAACACTACAATGAATGAGATCAAGACCTGAATCCTAGATCCAAGATTAAACAACTTAAGATATTACAAACAAAGATATATATATAGAATCAAATGTGGTTAAAAATCAATCTTTTTTCTAGGAAGAGTACAGGGGGAGAGAGAGATAGTTTTAAAAGGGAAGAAAATACAAACTGGGAGAGGTTTAGATCTGACAATACATCCTTCGAATCCCAAAGAACAGAGGTCGAGAGGGATTGGGAATGATCTGGTAGACTCTAGAATTTGTAGGGGTGAGATTAGGTTTGAGTATGGGTGATTAGAAATTAATACCACATGGTTGAGTATTTAAAACTAATTTTTGGGATATTTAATTTGATCATTCCTTGTTTACTTTATGGGGAGAATATTGTCCCCTATCCATGTGCCTCTCCTAGGGGCATTTCATTGTTTCTTATAAGACAACACCTGATTTTTCAAATTGTGTTCCAACACATAAAACCCACTTTCTCAAGGGTGAATGTTTTCTCGATGGGCGTATGGTTTGGGAAAACTGTGCGCCAACTGTACAGTACTTTATTGCCCACTAAAAACATAAAATTATCACCCAAACACACCAATGATAAAACCCCTAAAAATATACATAACTAAAGGAAAAAGTACCTAAAATAAAACTTGAGACATATCTAAAAAGGTCATGTTATTTCAATCTACATATCTTATAACAACTCACACTCAAGCTGTACTCCGAAGAATGTTTATGATTTGGTGTAAAAACTATTTGGCCACTACACCTGCAGATCTTATTCTCCCCTTTTTTTCTTTATATACATTCCCATGCTTCCACAATATATAAGATAATGACATGGAACTTCTATGATAAAAAATCTCACAGTGATCTACTAGATGTATCAGATGCTCCTCAATGGTCGCATCGACCTCAAACTCAAAAACAAACACATATATCTAATGAGAAGGGTTGGGGTGATACCACCGAAGGTGTGTCACATGAAAAAATCCATTCATATCACTTTACCTATGTGGAAGATTCAATCGGTATTCATCTATCTTGATTCTCTATACAACCTCAAATGGTTCAAAAAACCTGAGCACCAACTTCCCCAATATTCATATCTTGTGGTGACCCAATCTAGGTGAAATATGAAGGAATACATGATCACCCTTTGTAAACTATAGAGGTAATTCATGTCAATTGTCATATGAATTTAGTCTAATCTGAGCAATATATTTACATTTCGGGATCAACTGAATGTACTCTAATGTATCCTAGAAGAGACTCAGTCCCAATAACTCTTTCTTACCTTCATCAATCTAGGAAAGAGGTGTTCTTCATTGAATACCTTAAAGTGCCTCATATGGTTCAATATGTTTAGTTTACTGATAACTATTTTTATAGATTAACTCCACCAAATCTTGATTCTTCTCAAAGGCCCACCAAATAAAAGGACACAAACCCAGAACAAATCCTCTAACACTTGTATCAAAGGCTCTGATTTCCCATATTTCCATGGGAGAAATTATGTACTCAGTAAAACTTTTGTACCAAGAAATATCTTTAATACATTCCATAATTACAATGAAAAACACAAGTAGTCATATAAAACAATAGTCCATGGAACCTAGTGCAAATGGACTATCTCCCGAACATACAAATCTCCATACAGATCCACTCATAAAGTCACCCGTACCAGCAAGAAATGGGATAATTTTTTTGCAAATGGTCCACAACCACCCAAATAGTGTCATTCATTTTACATGACCTTAGGAGACCCACAAAAAATATATGGTAACATCATCTCACATCAATTATGGAATGATAAATAGCTATTTTAAACCACCAAGTCATTAATGCTTGACCTTCACTTGTTGAATGGTGTTGCATCGTGTCACAAACCGTCCTATCTCAATTTCGAAGCGCAAACCCCAAATCTATCATCATATGTCGTAGTACATTTTTGTCACAACTGGATGCACCACCCACATTGAGGAATGAAATTCATACATTAGCTCCTCCCACTTTCTCATAGTCACAAAAACCAGGTTCTTGACAAAGACGATCTCATCCTTATATATAGTCCAATTGGAAGGTGACTCCCCAGCTTCTAGGATTTCCCTCAAAGAAAAACAATCCACGTCCTCATATTTCTTATATCTGATTCAAG
The DNA here is from genome assembly GCA_963277665.1 of Viscum album. Classification (NCBI taxonomy): domain Eukaryota; kingdom Viridiplantae; phylum Streptophyta; class Magnoliopsida; order Santalales; family Viscaceae; genus Viscum; species Viscum album. The sequence continues at coordinate 1,482,274,976 of OY728136.1, forward strand.
TCAAAAAAATAGACTATACTAAAACTAATATGATAAGTATCCATTCCTAAACCTCTTAAGCCACAACATGCATCTCATTCAGTAATGCCACCATCTTCCACTTTGTATTATACACCTAATCTACCTGAGTCTATGTTTTATTTATCAATGTTTTGACCACATCGTTTCCCTTCCAAGGAATATATGCTAGATCAATTTCAGTATACAACATATACTCAATGAACATTAGTTGCTGGAGATTCAAATATCGCTAAAATGATATAATTTTATCTCTTTTGATTAGTATACACAGTAAAATTCTTACCCAATTGATAATACCTCAAACACTTCAAACCATAAACCACTATAACTAACTTGAGTTCATGAACAGGTTAGTTCCATTCATGTGGATAACTTTTTGAGACCCATACACCACAACTCGATCTCCCTGCAGTGACACTACTCCATGTCTGTTCCCAAAAGTCTCAAAAAAGACCATATAATCCTCACTCAGCTCTGGTATGAAAAATATTAGTTCCATTTTCAGGAACTTATTCAGCTCTTAGAAATCATTCCCACATGATATAGACTATTTATAAATTCCGCCTTATTTTTCAAACCCAAAAGTGGTACTTCCAAGAGGGAAACATTTGGGATGAATCTATAATAATATCTTGATAACCCTAGAAGCTATGGATATTAAAAAAATTCTTTGGATTATCCCATGAAACAACTACCTAAAACCTCTTATGTATCCCCAAACACAACTTCCTCTAAGATGATGTGACCCAAGAAGTGTACTGAATCGATCAAAAATTTACATTCAGATAGATTTGTGTATAGATGATTCTATCTCAGTGTACTTAGGATGCTTTCAAGATGTTGGGAATGATCATTATGGGACTTGGAGTACAACAATATATCATTTACAAACACTACCACAATTTAATTAAAGTATAGGTGGATGATTCTATTTATAATGTCAATAAATAGTGTTGGTGCATTCGTCAGCCCGAAAAGAATCATGACAAACCCATAAAGGGGGAACCTTCTTCAGAAAGGTTTAATCATTATATCAAAAGGTAAATCCCTCAAATCATGATACCATGATATCAATTTTATCTTTTAGAAGTTAAAATATTACATCAATTGGTCACATACACCATTAATAAAAGGAAGAGGATAAATGCTCTTCATGGGAATCCAGTTCAAATTACACTATTCAACATAGAAAAGCAGAGTCCGAGAAGCCTTATTTGAAAAAAATTGATAACCCCAAGGAAATTTAATTGGACGAATAAACCCCTATCCATCAATTATTTTATTTTAGCCTCAAGATCTAGGTGCTCTTTCAGTTCCATTCTGTATGGTGGAATATAAACTGACTCATTACCCAGCATGAGATCAATTGTAAATTCTATATATCCTTAAGGAGGTAGGACTGATAAATCTTCAGGAAACACATTCTAAAAATGGTCCCTTATGGGTGGAAATATATCATGATCTACACCCCTATCATCTAGAAAAAAAACTAGAAAACTTAGCGGTGAGCTCCCCCAATTTCTGATGAGTTGTTCCTAAATGAACCACCACGATTTTCCACTATCCATGGTGAATATAATTATCACCCTTAGGAGACAAAAAATTCACTCTCCCCTGGTAACAATCAATATGGGATCAGTATGCTAAAAACTATTTTGTACCCAAAATTAGGTCAAATCCTAACAAGTAAATGATGTGAAGATACCAATTGAACTGATACTCTCTAGTATTGAGAGAACACTCTTTACAAAAATAGATATCTCTCAAACTTACTCCCAAATATGTATCTATCATCATCACCCCTATAATAAACTCCACCACCATGCTCAAACCAGTCACAATTTGTGATAATATAATGTAATGAGAGTCACCATTATGAGATAAGGAAATAGAGATTGTAGAACCTACAATATTAGTACCTTTTACCATCGACGGTACATCCCTAATATCCATACGACTAGGTAGAAATGAATGTTTATTTATTTCTCCTATTCCCTATGATGTAATATTATTCCTATGAGCTTCAACACTTTGCTGATTCGAGAACCATTTCCAAGACAATTCATGTTCACTACCTCTACCACAACAAACAATAAAACTCTAACTACTAGAATAATATTTTATTTAAAATTCCCTTCATACAAACTATCTCTATCTAGGTACTCCCTCAGATATGATATCCGAATCTACCAATTATAAAAACATATACATCCACATGAAATTCACAAAATTCATAATTTGAAATTTAAGACCTTTTTTAAACCAATTTACTGTAGTAGCCTCATCCCCAACAAATTTAAGAGAAAATAATTACAAATCTCTAAAGTGTTTTCACGTTCCATTAGGGACATAGTCCCTTGAGTCAACTGCATGAACTCTATACTCTCTCCCCTTTAAAGTCTCGGGATAATAGTGCTCCCAGAAAATCTCCTATATGTCCTTACACTCCATAATCTCTAAATTATAACCCCAAGTCTCAAAGAACCACTTTGGACTTACCTGAAAATGTAACATGTATGAAGATAATTTCAAACCCTTCTCAATAGGAGTCTACAAGTTGACATGTATGTTCTATATAGACTCAATCCAAAACTCAGATGCCTCAGGTCCAGTCTATTTGGTTAAAGTAAAAGGGTGATTCTTCTAGAACCCCCTCGTCAGATCAAACATGATTTTAACAACCTTCCCAGGGTCTCTTTCCAAGAATTGCATAAAATGAGAAATGTTCACTATGAACTTCTATCATAATTCCTTTCCCGGAGAAACCAGTTCTTCTGGTTCCAATACTTATGGAACATCTATATCCATGTCCTCCTTTTCTCCTCTTAACAAGAATTATCATGTATGAATATCATTATAATTACAAACACATGTAATAGGAAACATAACACTTGGTTAAAATTTTTACATAAGTGGAAAATCATAATAATCCACAAAAGGTCTTTTCCCCAAACGTCTCTATAAGATAAAAATCAAGTCTCTATCAATTCCCTTAACCATCTTTCATATATGTCATGGTAAAAAAAGGGTAAAATCATTATAATTATTCATGTATCACATGATACACCCATTTATTTTTATTTTGTAATATTTTTGAATGGAAATATCATAATATGAACCTTTTTTCCATTTCAATCACATTAGCAAGGAAAAAGTTTCAATTTTTAGTACTTACTCAAAACCTATTTTCCCATGAATTCCCAAAATTATGCAATCTACAAAACAATACTAAGGGCGTAGAATGATTAATACATACCCAAAACTGACACCATTCCACACCATGAGTCAAATATCAAAATAAATCATAAACCAAAATCACATCACATAAAAAGAGAATTAATCAGGGAGAAATAACATCTACTACAACTGCATACATTAAAAAAACAATCACACCCAAGGTACATAGCTTTTACCCCTATACATGGGTTAGATACTCCCATGAATGAGCTCTTAACCAAGGCCTGAATCATCATATTCTCTTGTATACAATTTTTAAATAGTAATACAGAAGGAAAATAAAATTACAGACCCTAAGATACCACTTTGTAACAAATTGACCAGGGAGCCACACACTGTTACCCCTGAGCCGGTCGGTCAGATGGAGTTAGGTGAACCTCCCCGTATGCTAGAGTATTTGAACTAGTAGTGAGGGTCTATTACCAATCATGGGTAGAATATACCCTCTATATCAAAGTATCACCACATCTTAAACAAATAAGAAGAACTGAATGTGATAACCAATAACTAGAACAATACCAATATCACATAATTAGAAAAACAAGAAATATAATATCTAAAACTAAATAGTTAATATGTCATGCCAATTATGTTTCATGTGTCAATAGGAATAACCCAAAATAAATAAAGACATTGAAAAATCACATGGGGGACACGAAACCAAGTCCTATTTTGTCATCCTTTCTCCATCCCAACTCATACATCTAACATAAGGCCATTCCCATTATCTTTTTCCTACAATAATGATGTTTATTAAGGTATTGATCTAACCGACTGAGTAGGGCACGAGTGCAACTCATTATACTACCACCAATGGTATGTAAAATAATATCAAATTAATAATAGTTTATGCAGTTGTATAAAGAATAAAATACATGAAACAAAGTAGATAGTAAATATTTATTCAATTACACTTTATTTAACCACATAAATTTTGTGTTAACAATGACATCCAAACTCTCAATACATGCTTTGGCATATGTCAGAGTCTGAAACACATCTGGAATTAAATTTATAATTTATTATAACACTTGATATTTTATTATCCATTTCATTTCAATTCATAATATTGTTAATTAGATACATGGTTTAATGCCAACATTTTGGTTTGAGGTCTTGATTCCTACAACACCATGGGATTTTGAAGCAGTAGTCCATGTCCCATACTCTTTTATAAAAAATTAATCACTATGGGATTTCAAATAAGCGTAAAAATTCCCACACATGTTTATCAATAAAATTATCACTATGGGATTTGGATGTAGCATACCAAATTTTATCTGTCAAATTATCACTATGGGATTTTGAAGACCACAGCATGTCCCACACACATTTATCAAAACGACATATATATCACATATATGACATGACTCAAGGTTACCCAACATTAATCTTCTTATTAAATTCCCCAATAAAAAAATATATTAATTAGTTCAACCATTAATTAATCTAATTCAATCAAATTAATTGTCACAACCATTCTAATTAATTAATTCTTAAAATTAATTAATCCAATTCAAAAATTCTAATATCCCCAAAATCCATTCAATAATTAATTTTTCTAATTCAAAAATTTCATAATCACAACAATTCCCATTAATTAATTAAAAACTAATGAATAAAATTAATTTTGAAATATTAATTTCTCATTAGATAATTCAAAAATTAATAAATCAAATAAATTTCACAATATCAATATCTCATTAATTATTTCAACAATAAATTAATACAATTTCTAAAAACATTAATTAATCAATTCACCAAATTAATTAATTCAATAAATGAAATTTAATTGATAAAAAATCTATAACAATTATAAAATTACATAGATGTAATTAAAATCAAGAATTTTTTATTTTTATAATATACTACCTACCTCAATTCATTGATGAGAACTGCTCGAATGGAAATTCATAATTTGATGGAGATTAAACAAGGGTTCCATGAAGAATGAGATATAGATCCTAATTGTAGATCTAATGTAAAAAAATCAATATTTAGAAAACCTATATATAAATCTAAAACTAAAAACAGAAATATACACCTATTTTATCTGGTAAGTGGAGTGGGAGATAGAGAGGGATCTAACTGAGAAGAAAATACACACATGAAGATGTGGAGATCTTACAATCAGGCCTTTGAATCACGATTAACAAATGTCTGGAGGGGTAGGAATCCATTTTGGATACTCTAAAATTCATAGGAATTTGTTTAGGTTTGAGTATGGGTGATTAGGGATTAATACCGGGGACCATGAGTTTAAAATTATTTTTCATGGGATTTAATTTCCAATGGCACGGTTTCCTATACAGGGCACACAATTTCCCCTAATAGTGCGCCTCACCAAGAGGAGTCGTACAATTTCTCTTTATTGGGGACTCTATTTATAAATCCAAAAACCAACCATGTAAACCCCACTATCTTAAGGGTGCATGTTTTTCAGGGATTGGTGCATAGTTTGGGAAAACCATGTGGTAACTGTGCACTTCCCCATTACCCTAAAAAACATTCAACATTCACTAAAAAATATCCAAGATAAAACCCAACCATAATATACTAAACATAAGTAAAAATGAATACTTGAAAAAAAGATTCAGAAATCTCTAGAAAAGGCCAGTTTGTTACATTATCCATGTAGAAGTCTTGATGAAGGATGATAGCCCTAAAAGCACAGTCAAATGATCAATCACATCAATCTATAATCTTACATTAAAGGGATATTGTTAGTCTAAGTCTTTTCTACTCAAATGAAATTCCAATTCATCCTATTTCAAGATAGTTCAGATGAATTACTCAATTAAACAAATTAAATCATATACAAATAATTACAACTTGATGTAGTTCATGGATAATTGAAGATGATTCAGAGCTCTTGTTGTGTCTGGTAGAAGTTTCATGTTATTATTCATTAAATATTTGGTTAGGGGAATAAGTACTATTTATTACTGGTTGATTTTATTAACCTCATGGAGTAAATTTTGATTTTCGGTACTTATATTTAGATTAGATTTAGATCCACAATATAATGTATTAGTTTTTTTGTGTTTTATTTATTCTACATTGGGATTTAGATATTATTTGTATGCTATTTATATTCTACACCCTTTGATCAGATTGTATTTTATGTTTAAAATATTTTCTTAGATACCGAATTAATTTATGTTAGTGCTAAATTATATAGAAAATTTATTTACTAAAGGATATATGATTGCTAAAAAATATAAGAATGGGTGATATGAGGCCATTAATGAAGATATTTGTGACATAGAGGCCTTCCTTGAAAGATGTTCCAACTGGTGTTACATCACCACAACTTTGTGTTTGATCTAGAGTTTGTGTAACTATTTAATAGAGAACATTTTATATCTATGGGAGTCAATAGTGATCACATTACATGGATATGTGTTGGAGAAAAGGTGTAGTAAAATGGATGAGTGTCTTCAGTTAGAGGAGCTAATCTCGAGTCACTATAATTTCGCTAGAGGTGTTGTCAAAAAACATTCAAATGCTACATGTTTTCCTAGCGATTAAACCAAAGAGTGATATAAAGTTTAGGTAAATTTCAGGGAAATTTAAAATAGATTGTTATTAAAAAATTATATATAATTTTATTGTATCCATTTTCCATAAATCTGATTTTAAGAGAGTTTAAGAGTCTAAAATATGGAAGATAGAGAACCCAAACATCACAATTATGGAAAACTAAACCATTAGTTTTCAATTCGTGTGAGATTGTTTTGTGATATCTCCAAAGTATCCTCATATTTATATAATTATTATAATTTCATTTCATATACCATTACATTTCAATATAGTGATAACTAATATTTGTATTGTAATCATGTATTCATTCACTATTAATTATCTGTTCCTCTCTCAAGTGTCCAACCCATCTATGTTTGAATTCATTGCATCGTTGACTGAAGTAGTGTGTCATTTCGGGATATGATAGTCAAGTCAATCTTGAATTATCTATTTATGTTTCATTATCGTAATCAAGAGTCTGAGTGCAAATATTATTGATTTTATCTTTGTTTTTAAGCATTACCAATCACATGGATAATCTGTCAAGAATATAATGATTTATACACAGTTGTTGCAGTTTAATTTTTCAAATTTTAAATAATTTGGGTGAATTATATATGATTTTAGGCTATGAATTATGTGAAATAAAATAAAAATAATTTATTTATACAATTAAATACAAAATTACTTGGTAAATTAACAACATTAAATTAATAATTTACCATAATTGTTTTTTATTACATGATTCATTGGTACTAATTTATTTTTTCAAAATATTACATATTCTAAAACCCTATACCTTATATTAATGAGATAATTATAAAAAAAAGTTTCAATTGAGATTTAGTTGTAATCTACACATGAGATAAACATATGATTTTCTATCCCTATATTGTTTAAGGTAAAAATACATTGATACAATTTAACAAAAAAAATATTTTCACCACATTCTATAGTACTCCAACAAAAAAAATACTCACTTTTGTACCATTATTTCAAAACATAACCCTAATAGGGATCTACCAGAGTCAATAATGAGATCAAATTGAGACCTTGAATGATTTATTTTAATAGGACATGGGTTTCTGACAAGCACCAAGGTAATCTCATCAATGACATATAGAAAAAGTTACCCATTTTAAATGGAATATCTAAATAAATCTAAATAATAAAATGAATTTTCAATCGCAAAAAATGAATAATGTATATCAAATTTATTTCAAGTTATATAAATATATGTCATCAATATCTGAATAATGATAATGTATATCATATCTTTAATACCTTTAGTGAGGAATTATACAATTTTACCCAAAAAAAGTATCATGTGTTCAAATATATGGTCACCTAATACCCGCATTAATTCTTAATTTTTTTTATACAAATACACCCCCTTCTCAAAAACCAATATAGACTCTACTAAAGAAATCAACCCAACCAATTGATATCTGAGAACTATGCAGTTATCCCACCATAAGGGCCTTATTTTAATAAATCCTTATATGTATACACTCATAAGGACTCCACTATAATATCTTCATGTAGATTTCAATGTATGGAGACATTGTTAAATATATTTTTATGTTATTAAAATATAAACATCAATTGATATACACCGTTTTTCATGTGTCTAGTTCTTGGGACCGTTAGTATCATGACCTGATTACCAAAATACAATCATTCTAGACTATTAAAACAACTCAAAAACACCTCTTATTCCCCAAATGAGAGTTTAAATAATAATGGTCCAACAATAATAATGTGTTTGATGGTTTTACCTCTAAAATTAAAGTATAATATCTAATGGCCACTCCAAAAATTTGGTATGACCATTTGGGAAGTGAATGTATAATAAAAAACATAGACACCATTAATGAGGGCATCTATTTACCATGGTCCTAGAATAAAAAATGATATAACATCCATATTCACAAGAATTTCGATACATACCTTCACAAACATAGGATTAAAATAAAAAAGTACCTAAAAGTAGTAAAAATATATATATTCATGTACTGTTCCAACCAAACAAAGACTAAGAGTAAAAAAGCGATGAAACCCTATGTGAGAACCACTATGGAGAATGTTTTGTAAAACTATTACTTAAAAATCTTAAAAATCTAACAAAATCCTAAAAAGTGTCCAACCAAAATCCATGATCTATATGTAACTATCACTTATTCTTGGGGTCCTTCCATTTACTTTTGTATCCTAAAAATTATTTTTTATGCATCTTAAAAGTAGTTTCACAAGTAATGAGTATAAAAATACCCATTAAGTAGTTTCCAACCGAAACTTGAACATCATATCATATGCCAAAAATGTATATTTATATAATAATGGGCTATAGTAACATGTAGTACAATAAATATCTCACTTTATCAAGAGTTAAAAACAAGGGTAAGAACTATATTCATTATAACCCCCTATACCAAGAAAATCCATACCTGACATACTTTCCTTAATCTTACTCCATGATTTGAAATTAATTTACATACTAGTATCTTGGTACGATGCACATCAGTAGAGTTTTTTTTGTCTTAGCCATCACCTAGGGAAAGTTAAAAATGTATCCTTGAGTTAGGATAGGCTAGATATCCACCATATAGAGAATATGAAATGAGTATACTACATTTAGGGCGTTGAGAGTTGATCCCAACCACTGATCTTGTCATTAATTAGAGGTACATGTATAAAATCTATATTAATATTTTTATAAAATTTATAATTTTCAACTCATTGATAATTATCCACATCTAATAGCATTAAAATTTTTGTATAAATATAGACATGTGATATATTTACAACATTTAAAATCCATTTCCTTTGACATAGTGGGAAGTAATAAATCATTAACAAGATTATTAAGATTAATAACATATCTTATAAAAATATTTTTCATACTAAATAGATAATAGAACTTAAGAAATGATTTACAAAAAAATTTATTATTAGATAAAATATCAGTTTAAATGAATTTTAGTTGACATTGCACTATTTCTTATTCAATATTTTTATGAATAATAATGGAGGAGGTTTTTCATCTACCTAAATAAATGAAGATATAATATTTTACCTTTAAGGAATCTATTTATTCCACTACTAAGTCTACATTCCATGATAAAATAATATAAATATATATTTCATCACTAGATGTGTAATAATAAAAATTGGAAAATAAATGTGGTTATATTACCTTGAAGTCACACAAGAAGAATAAAACGTCAACATGGAAATGATAAGAATAAAATTGTTGATGATATTCAGAAGGCCTAAAACTTGAAAAGGATTTATTAAGGTCACTTCATTAGAATAACTAGCAGTAGAGGAGTATTACAGGATAGTTAAAATAATACAAGAAGATCTCTTACAGTCATCCATATACTCTCAGCTAAGGATTCCATGGATGACCCACTTATGATGAGAGGAAGATGACATGGTATATCCTAAGGGGTTTTACCAGTTGATAAAGGTACTCAGTGGTGCTTTCAGTGGGTTCATAACAACTATACTTCCACTAGGTACCCTCTACCTATAGTGAATCATTATCTTCATACTAATATAGTTTAACTTATTAAAATAATATTCATTACATAACTCAATGATCCATGATAAAATTGTATATGTGTAGTATATTTGGAGAATTGGTTTCATAAACTGCTTGTTCATAAGTGAACTAAATCATCTCCCACTATGTAACTTATAATTATCACCCTTATTAGAAATATCATACTTAATTATTTTCTTGATATCCTGTGCAGTGGATTAATAATAAAGGGTGATCTCAGATGCTATGTAAGATTAAATAATGGAGATATCAATGGTTATTTAAACATAACATGTGCATAAGGTTATGAGAACCTAAGCATGACATTTGAAAACTATACACTGTATATCATAGATCATAATCTTGAATAAAAAGAATAAAACATGGTATTTCATTTGATATGAATCCTAAAGTAATAAATTAATAGGATCATTGACAACATAATATTGGAATAAGACATAATTTTGTGACATACAAATATGTATGGGAAATAAATATCTTAGTAGAAAAGTCTCACTTCGAAGACCATAATAGTGCATTGGGTTCATTCTCCAAACTAGAATTTTATTCATGGTTCACTCCCAAGACTATCATTGTGGGGTATTTCCCTTACAAAACTAGTTTCACTACACATTATAGTCATATTTAACTATTGAAATATAAATCTTTACCTAATTCATTGGAGGTATATATAGTTATAGGTCCACCCATAACATTATTAAAATCATATATATGTGTTCCACAAGATCACAAGACATTTATTATATTACAACTCATTAAAAGGATATGTTTTTCATAAACAAATCTTTATAACCTAAACTATTTACTGTAAATGAGTTTCATAAACATCTCATCATTTCGTCATTGCATAACCCATGGAAAAGAAATGGGTTTTATAAAAACACTGTCAAAATAATAACAAACCATTCAGAGAAAGAATAATTATGGTATCATTGGATAATATCCATGTTAAAAGTTATGTAACATCAATGGATTTTATATTATATGAAAAAATTATTTAAAATATCATCAGGATCTTTTTGTGTGGAAAATACATTTTTAAATTTAAAATAAATAAATTAAAATATAAAAATCTCCAACAAATTAAGTAATTTTTTTTTTCACTAAAAATAACCTTGAACACTGGAAAAGTGATATTTAATTCAATGAGTGTTCTTGTCGGTTGGATATCCTGTCCAATCCATATAATATAGAATAAAAAATTCCATCATTTTTTTGTAAAAATTATAAATGTAACTCATTTAGAAAACAATAATAAGATTCCATTTTAACCATTTTTTAAAATATAAATCCGAGTAAAAATAACCTCAAATTGTCATATGATGATGTTAAATTTAATCATGAAAATATTTTATGAAAATATATATATGGAAGAAATATTTGTTTGACTAAATATAAAAACAAAGTCGATATTCTTTAAAAATAATCTTTTAGTGTATTGTGTAGAAAGGTGAGTAAAATTTAAATAAAACATTTATTATTATGAAATAACCAAATTAGAATAAAATACATGATTTTATTGAGAGTTATGTCTTAATATATCAAAATAAGAATCTTAATCACAAACAATCCTGATAAACATTGAGATTATAACATTAAACCCTTACCTCAGGTTTGGCATCCCTGAAATGTGTTAAAACCTATTTTTTAATAAATATATATTTATTATATATCTATTATAGAACCATAATCTTATATATAAATCGACATATTATTTACTTGTAGCATTTCATAACTTGTTTGTTGAAATTGTTTTATGGAAATCACTGTTATGGGTGATAACTACTTAGTTTTTCATGAATGTTTTGGTTCGGTAGTTTCGCTCCATGTTTGTGGATCATGGTCTATAATCTATAGAATGTTAATCATGATATAAGTATCATATATATTCATTATATATATATATATATATAGTCAACTATAAAATATAGATATAAAAAATGGAATCATGTCGTTCATAGAGATAGTTGCCCTTACATACGTTTGAACACTATATTCACTTTTAGACAAAAAAATATAAGGTAAATATTATCTTACATTTACCAAATCCATGATTTTATATATATACCATATAAATTAATTAAATATATCCTTATTTATAAACATTTAAAGATGAAAAAAATTAATCACATCTCTTCATGGAGGTCGTACTCCGCTTGTACACACGAGCAAAATTATCATTTTATAACAGATAGGAAGGTAAGAAGGTAAAAGTGTTATTATAATTATAGAAGCATAATTATGTCATAAATATCATATATGTAACACCCATACAACTATTACCCATATTCAGTGCATTATTACATAACATGGGCATGACCACAAGGGATCGAATCCTGAATGACCGATAAGTTTAGTAGCCTTGGAATTACTAGATACATTCATAAGATTTACATTACATCATGAAATAAAAACATCGACAAAATTTTCTCCCCTTTGGAACACATTTATATCTTTATTCCACCCCTATAGTTCAACCATAAAATACTTCTATACATTCTAGGAAAAATAAAACATAGAAAGGGGTGAGCTCAAATGCTCAGTAAGGATGACAATATAACAGAAACTTTCATAAATAAGCATAAAATTTAAGGCGATGTATAAGACTAAAACAAAATCCATTTAAACTAAAACTTCAGCATAATATGGAAAAGATAAAATCAAATAATTCAATTTACTTTTTCCCATGGATATTAAACTAGTCAAATAATCAATTGCAATATCGATAGCCACTTTTATAAGTATGGGATGCATAATGCCAGACTACATAACCATATAGTCAAGGCATTGTGCCAAGAATACAAATACGATTTTTTCAAGGCCTTGTGCCAAGACACTAGTTTGTCTCATGATACCAACCTATGCATCGAGGAGCTATAGTGGTCGGCACCCTTCACTTTCTAAGACTAATGATTCCTCATATGAAAAGGTTTAAACATAACATAAACATTCATATTAAAACCAGCATACAAAATGTCAATACTTTATACATAAACAATGAATGGTGTAAAAATAACACATCCCCAGTCAAAAATATCCCCAAACATCTAATATAATATGGAATATTTGTATCATAATAAATTAACTTCCAACAAGTTTAAAATCCATTAAAGGATGTTGACATAGATGAAATGAAAACTATTTAAAATAAGTACCTCATTCTATTTTGAAATAATGTAAAAGTAAATTAATATTAAAAGGGAAAATTTATTTTGAAAATATTTTTACAGCCTTTTAAGGGATTATTCAGCATTATTATAATGGCTGAAACTAGACACACCCGCCGTATAATTTAAAAAACATTCTTACCTTAATTTTGTTGAAAAGGTCATAAGGTACCTTGTTTTGAAAATGACTCAAAGATTCCTTTCAAACTATGCTATAAAAATTCAAACAAGTGTATAAATGACTTTAACCCATAGTCTAGTAAAGAGTAAAAATGTTTTGGAATACATTTTTATGAAACATGGATGTGGATGATAAAGGTTTCATAGTAGGTACTTACGTAAAATCCTCTGATAATAAAGAGATTGTAAAATTAACCTTTACCCTATACTTTTCCTTTGTCTAGGGTAGTTTATAATCCTTTATAATGGTGGAATAATTGTTATTAAATTATACAAGAACCATATACATTAATATTATGTCATATATGATCTTCTAATATTGCTTTGTTAATGATATTTTAGTAGTTTCATCTTTCCAGGTGTTAACTGATTCATTTTCCTTTATATACATGGTTAATTAAGACATGTTTGTTATAGATAGTATGTATTTGATTCATATATTGAATTATATTATGTTCATAAAACTTATTTTTAATCATATTATGAAAATTGTTCTTGAATGATTACAATGAGGAATGAATATCATCGCGTTCGTGAAGACGGTAATCTGTACGTACCCACAAGCAACAATATCATTATTTAGATACTAAAATAGTATATAATTGGTTGGTATATCATATATACAGAAACATTATCATGTTATATTTATTATTTACATCATTTATACGCATTATTATACAGTTCCAAATGAGGAAGTGTTTGAATAACAAACTACACCACCACCTGGAGACGGTAATCCGTACATACGCACGTATAGTGACTTTATCATTTATAGGATGGATATAATAATAATTTTTTTCATATAATTTTTATAATAACATCATAGTATATATAATATACTGGATTTATCATTTGAGAATGGAAGCATCAAAGAAAGAGTAAGTGGAAGAATAAAATAACTTGAAAGTGGTGATGAAATATTTACCTCTTCTTCTGGTTCTTCCTTTTGATTTGATCAAAAGGGATCCGTAGGTTGGCTTTATGACTAAAGAAATGCCTCTAGGATGAAGTGAGGAAATTTGGGAGTTTATTAGGGTAGGTTTTGGCCTATCCAAAAGGCTTTGGATATGTGAATTTAAATGAATGAGAAGTTCCATTTTATAAGAGGGGTGAGTGGAACCTTAGGAAAAGATTGAAATATTATGTCATAATAATATCATTTTCTATTTCTAATGGCTTAAAAATAATTTATTACGTGGATAAGGTGGGGATAATTTGAAATCCATTCAACCAATAGGTTTTAGACTGGTCGGGTCACCATATTAACCTTATCTTTTAGATTTAACTCTTAGTGAAATAGTTTGACATTTACCGTGTCTAATTGTATTTTTATATTATATAGTTAATAAACATAACATAACTACCTATAGAACCCAAATAGGTTCATTAATGAAATATTTAATATTTATAAGGCCCTTTGGATTACCCTTAGATTTTGTGAAATTTTATATCAACCAATAATATAGTATTTGTTTAAAAAACTCAATTATGTCAATTTTGATATTATTTAATAAATGATTTTTGTTAAAGTACTAAAAACATTATTACTTCCTAATAAATTCATATTTTTATTAATAAAATGTCATATTAACCTTGAAAATTAGTGGAATTCATAAAAAGTATAAAATTAAATTTATTTGGATATTAATAATATCCATTATTTTAATATTTCATTATTAAGTTAATTACTACATCATCATTGTGACATAAATATATTAAATTATTTAATGTCGAAAAATTATAAATAAAATTTCATTATGTAGGAAATATTTTTAGATCACTAATGAATATTTATAGTCAAATTTATATTATGTGTAACCCTATATTAAAAGTGGTTTAGTTAATATACTTTAAATTTAACTCGTTTAACTCTTCTTTAAATAAAATAATAATAAATGTCCCAATGTAATCCAACTGAACCAATGGGGATCATATATTATTTATAATGTTGATTTTGTTCGAATTACACTTATCCAATATAATTAGGACATGTGGTAGGCTAATTATGATATCAGTTTTACCCACAATTACACTATTTACTTTTAAACGTGCTAAATAAAAGTAAAAAGTTACTATTCACTATAAATTATTTTCATCTTATTTTGTAACTCCCTGACCCATGTTACCCAGAGTCGGTGCATTATTACATAAAATTGGAATTATCATAATAGATCAAGTCTCTAAAGCCCGATTAGTTTAGTAGCTTTGGAAATACTAGACACATTCATAAGTTTTACATTAATTTATAAAATGAAAAACCACAACAACATTTTTTTCATAGACTACAATCATATCCTTTCAGAATATCCCTCCAAGTCCATCATAAAATACTTCTTCACATCCTGGGAAACATAATACATAGAAAGGGATGATCTCAGATGCTCAGTAATCATAACAATATAGCATAAACTTTCATAAATAAGAATAAACATTTAAGAAAATGTATAAGACTAAAAAAAGCTTTTTAAACATGAACATCAGCATAATATGGAAAAGATAAAATCAAATAACTCAATTTAATTATTCACATGGATATTCTACTAGTTGAACAATCACATGTAATATCAATAGCCACTTTCATAATGATGGAATGCATAATGCCAGACTTTATAACCACATAGTCAAGGCCTTGTGCCAAGACCACAAATAAGATTTTCTCAAGGCCTTGTTACAAGACACTTGTTTTTCTCATGAGACGTACTGATGCATTAAGGAACTATAGCGGGCTCCACCCATAACATACTATGTCCAATGCATTCCTCATATGAAATGGTTTAAACATAACATAAACATTCATATTAAAACTTTCATATGAAATGTCAATACTTTATCCATAAACCGTCAATGGTGTAAATATAACACATTGATAGTCAAACATATCACAAAACCTTCAATACAATATGAAAGTTTTGTATCATGATAAATCAACTTCAAATAATATTAAAATCCATTAAAGGATGTTGACATAGATGAAATCAAAACCTTTTTCTGAGAAATATCTCTTTCTATTTTGAAATAATTTAAAATTCATATAATTATAAAATAAAACACTTATTTTGGAAGTATAATTATATGCTTTTAAGGGAAGGTTTGATAATTTTATAACGGTGGAAAATAGCTGCACCCGTGGTATAAGTTAAAAAATATTATTACATTAATTTTGATGAAAAGGTCATAATGTAACCTGTTTGGAAAATGACGGAAGGATTAATTTCACAATATATAAGGTCAAATAAGGGTATAAATGATTTCAACCCATTGTATAGTAAATAGTAAAAATGTTTTGAAATACATTTTTTGAATCATGGTATTGGATGAAAAAGAGATACTAGTAGATAATTACCTATAAACAACCTCAGATAATGAAATGATTGTGAAATTAACCCTTACCTTGTACTTTTCCTTGGTCGAGGGTAGGCTGAACTCATGTATAATGGTGAAATCATTGATATAAAATTTTACAAGAACCATATATATTAATATGATATCATATATGATCTTTTAATATTTCTTTATTAAATATATTTTAGTAGTGTCATCGTTTCGGATGTTAACTGATTCGTTTTCCTTTATAAGAATTGTTACGTAAGTAATGTTTATTGTGGATATGATATATCTTATTCATATTCAGAATGATACTATGTCTTTAAAAATTATTTTTAATCATAAAATAAAAATTAGTCTTGAATGGATA
The DNA here is from genome assembly GCA_963277665.1 of Viscum album. Classification (NCBI taxonomy): domain Eukaryota; kingdom Viridiplantae; phylum Streptophyta; class Magnoliopsida; order Santalales; family Viscaceae; genus Viscum; species Viscum album. The sequence goes on from OY728136.1 coordinate 1,482,292,368, forward strand.
AGATGAGGAATGAATATCATCGCGTTCGTGGAGACGGTAATCCGTACGTACACATGAGCGACAATATCATTCTTTTGATATTAAAACAATATATAATTGGATGTTATATCATATATAAAGAATCATTATCATGCTATATTTATTATTTACATCAATTATACATCAAATATACTTCATTATTATACCATTCCAAATAACAATGTATTGAATAACAACTACACGACGTGGAGACGGTAAGCCGTAGGTACGCACGTATGGTGACATGCCATTCAAAGGATGGATAGAATAGTGAATATGGTTGTATTTTATTTATAATAACATCACATTATATAGATTATATTGGAGTTATTATTTTATAATTTAAACAACAAAGATAGATGAAGTGGAAATAGAAAGGAACATGAAAGAGGTGATGAAATATTTACATCTTCTTCGGGTTATTTCTTTTGATTTGACAAAAAGGGCTCCTTAGTTTGGATTTATGAATATAGTAAGGCCTCTAGGATGAAGGGAGGATATTTGAAAGGATACTTGGGCAGGGGTTGGCCGATCCAAATGGCTTTCAAGGTGTGAATTTTAGAGAAGGGTAAGTGCCCTTTTATAAGAGGGGTGAGGGGGACCTTAGGAAAAGATTGGAATATTATTTTATAATAAAATCTTTTTCGGTTTCTAATAGATAAAAAATGATTTATTTATAGTATTAGGTAGAGATCAGTCTAAAACTACTCAACCAAGAGGTTTTAGACTGGTTTGGGTCACTAGGATAACCTTATATTTTATATTTAACTCTTAGTTAAGTAGTTTGACATTTACCATGTCTCTTTGTATTATTATATTATATGGTTAATAAACATACTATAAACTTCCAAGAAAACCTTAAGTGGTAAATTAATGACATATATAATATTATTTAAAACCTTTTTCCAAACCATATATTTTTAGGAAAAAAATATCAATTAATAATATAATATTTGTTTTAAAAACTCTGTTATGTCAATTTTGACACTATTTGCTTTTTTGTTTTTGTAAAATTCATAACAGCATTATTAATTCGAAAAGAATTCATTTAACCATCCCAAACATTTCATATTAACCTATAAAATTAGTGTAATTCATAAAAAGTTTCAATGTACATATATTTAGATATTTATAATATCAATTATTTTAATATTTTATTAATAAGGTAATTGTTGCATCATCATTGTGTAAAAAATAAATAAAATTATTTAATATCTAAAAAATATAAATAAAATACCATTATGCATGAAATCATTTTAGCATTATAATGAATATTTATAGTCGAATTTATCTTTTGTGTAACCAAATATTAAAAATGGTTTTGTTATTAAACATTGAATTAAACACTTTTTACTCATCTTTGAATTAAATAATAATAAATGTCCTAATCTAATCCAAGTGGACCAAAAGGATTATATTTTATTCCTAAGGTTTTTATTGGTCTAATTACACTTATAAAATAGAATTAGGACATGTTTTAGGGTAATAATAATATCATTTTTGCCTTTAATTACCCTATTTACTTTTAACAGTGGTAAATAAAAGTGAAAAGATACTATTCACCATAAATTATTTTCATCTCATTGAACAATATTTTTCTTAATGATATCAACTGTTTCTCTTGGATTTTAGAAATTCAAATAATAGCAGTGGTAAAATTAAGTATTATGTAAATTTTCAAATGCTCCTAGGAGGTGGGTAAAAGACGGTAAAAAATTAAATAAAATTTGTATATATTTAAAATTTTTATAAACTGACACCAATGAATTACATTGAACTTATATTTGTTTTATATATCTATTTGATCCTAAAATAAATTTATATAATATAAATAATTATTTAATTAAAAAGTCATTTTTTAGCAACAACTCAGTGTTTTTCACTATTCATCCAAATTTGAAAGTTTTCAGAAAAATACCAAAAATTCACCCTAAGATAATTTTGATATTCTGAACACAAAATTGAAGTCCATTTTGAAAGAAAAAATTTATAAAATTTCAACAAGTGGGTATTACTTTTCATAACCACTAGTTTGATTGGTCGCGATGTGTTAGAATCTCGAAGTTGCGTACAACGCATGCTATTGCATTATTCAAAGAGAAACGTATTTTGGAAGCTTGGGGTGTTACATTCTCCCCTCCTTCAAATAGTTTCATCCTCGAAATTTCTAAAATATTTCTGCATAAAAATATTTGTGTGGTTCTTCATCATAAGTTCCTTGAGTTCCAACGTTGCCTCTTCCATCTTATGGTTTCTCCATAGAACTTTTATCAGACGAGTCGTCCAGTTTCTCAAAACTTGTTCTCTTGTATCAAGAACCTTTATAGGATCTTGGAAATAAAATAGACCGGGTTCCAGTTCCAATTTCTCATATGTAAGTACATGCGTTGGGTCAGGAATGTATTTTTTCAACAGTGATACGTGGCACACATCATGCACTTTGGAGAGACTTGGTAGCATTCCCAAATAGTAAGCTACAACCCCAATTCATTATATAATTTCGAAAGGTCCGATGTACCTAGGACTCAATTTTCCCTTCTTATCAAAACGTATAACACCCATCCATAGAGATTCCTTCAAGAAAACATGATTTCCTACCTGAAATTTATAAATCCTTCCTTCGGTTATCAGAATAGATCTTCTGCCTACTTTGAGCTAATTTTATGTGGGTTTGGATTACCTTCACCTTTTCCATCATTTCCTCAACAATTTCTGGGCCTACAAGTTTTCTTTCACCAACATCATACCAATAGGTTTGTGTGCGACATCTCTTTCAGTATAACGCTTCATATGGTTCCATCTAAATACCTGAATGGAAGTTATTTTTATTGGAAAATTCTACTAGATGTAAATATTGAAACCACATACCATGAAAGTCATGTGAGCAAGATCTCAACATGTCTTATATGTTTTAAATAGCCTGTTATGATTGTCCATCAGTTTGAGGGTGGTAGGCAGTGCACAAACAAAGTCCAGTATCCAGGTATTTCTGAAGACTTTTCCAGAATATTGATGTAAAATTGGGATAATGATAAAAAACAATCAATATGGGTACTCCAAGAAGTCTTCCAACTTCATTAATATACAGTCTTGCTAAATTTTCAAGTGTAAAATATTCTCTTATAGTAAGAAAATGTGCTGACTTGGTATGACGATCAACAATGACCCATATTGCATCATTCCTTTTAGGAGTCCTTGGTAGTCCCATGAAAAAGTTCCTCATAATGTTATCATATTTCCACTTAGGTATAGGAAGAGGTTTCATGGTCCTCAAGGATGTTTCCTTCTAGATTTCACTTGTTGACAAACCATACATCTTGACACAAAATCAGCAATCTCCCTCTTCATGTTGTTCCACCAAAAATGTTCCTTCAAATCTCTATACATTTTCGTGCTCTCAGGGTGTATAGAGAAATTGTATCTATGAGAATAATCCAACAATTCTCTTTTTAGATCAGGTATATCGGGAACACAAAGACTCTTCCCACATTTTAAAATCCCATCTTCATATACAATGTCACTCAATCTCCCATCATTCAGAGATTTAATCTTCTTTACAAACTCCTCATCATTAGACTGAGAACTTTTTATCCTTTCTAGTAAAGATGGTTTGGAAACCATCTGAAAAAGCATTGATGATTCACCTTCCATGGTTATTCTTATATCCATCATTTCTAGATCCATGTATATAGGATCCCTTTCAACACTCATGTTGTTCAAAACACCACGATCTTTTCTACTCAAAGCATCTTCCACCTTATTTTCCATCCCTGAGTGGTAGTGTATAGTGAAATCATAATCCTTGAGTATTCAAGCCATCTCCTTTTCCTCATGTTGAGTTCTTTCTATGTGAAAATATAATTCAAACTCTTGTGATCGGTATATATCTCACATTTTTCACCATAGAGATAATTTCTATATATCTTAAGAGAAAAAAATATAGCTTCTAATTCAAGATCATGAGTAGGATAGTTTTGCTCATGAATTTTTAGCAGTCGTGATGCATAGGCAGTAACCCTATCATTCTGCATAAGGAGACAACCAAGTCCTATCATTGAAGCTTCACTATAAAAAAACCCCATCATTCCTCAATGGTAGAGTCAATATAGGAGCATTGAATAATATTCTATTTAGTTCATCAAAACATTCTTCACACTCTTTTTTCCAAACAAATTTAACACCTTTAAATGTGAGCTCAGTTAATGGGTTAGCCAATCGAGCATAATTCTAGAAAAAACACCGATAATAACGTATTAAACCAATAAAAATGCATACCTCAGTTATACTTGTTGGTACTGGACATTCCTGGATTGCCTTGGCTTTTTAAGTATCCATAGATATTCCATCCTTAGAGACAATATAGCTAAGAAAAGAAATCTATTAAATCCAGAATTCACACTTTCTAAACTTCCCATATAATTCATTTGTTCTATGAGTTTTCAGGATAATGTGAAAATGATTTTCATGATATTTGTAGATTTTGGAGTATACCAAGATATCATCAAGAAATACCACTACAATGTCATCAATATATTCCTTGAAAACCCAATTCATTAGATCCATGAAGACAGAGGGTTCATTAGTTAACCCAAAAGGCATTACTGTAAACTCCTAATGCTCATACCTGGTTTGAAATGTTATCTTTGGAATGTCTTCCTTCTTCACGCACAACTGATGGTATCCAAATTTAATGTAAATCTTTTGAAAAATATTGAGTTCCATGAAGTTGGAAAATAAATCATTAATCCGAGGTTGGGGATACTTGTTATTTTTTGTTATAGCATTTATCTCCATGTAGTCAATGCACAACCTCATAGAGAAACACTAGGGTGAATAAATCCCTTTTTCCTAAATTCCTCTAGTTTTTTCTTTAGTTAACATAATTCCACAGTGGAAATTCTAATAGGGGTCTTCGATATGGGACTTGAACCAGGAATTGAATCAATGGAAAACTCAATTTCTCGTTCTGGAGGATATCTAGGTAAATCCTCTGGAAATACATCGACATACTCTTGCCCTATATGTACATCCTCAATTTAAACATTATTTTCCTTACCCGCAATTATTTCATCCTCTTCCTCCCCAATAATTGAATTTAGTTGAGCTACTTGGTGTGGATCTAGATAAGAATCAGGTGGGGACATTTCTGCTCTAAATATAAGGTGTTCTTTATCATCATCATCAAAAATCATAACCTCCTTCTTCTTTCAATAAATTTTTGCATCATGTTTAGAAAGACAATCCATACTAATAATTATATCAAATTCAATCATGGTTATGATGATGTGATAAGAAGATAAATAATATTTATGTACCTTAATGGGAACTGATTCAAAAAACATGGTTGCAATGATACTTCCCTTAGGAGTTTTGACTGAGAACACTCGTGTTAAATCAAATTGTAAATATCTAATTTTCATATAAAACTGAGAAGATATGAAACAATGTGTTGATCCAAAATTAAATAAAGTATTTTCTAAACTTGAGGAAACCATTAAATAACCATCCACCACATCTTTCGGAGCTTCAACATCAGCAGTAGTGATCGCATAAGATTTTTCCTTGATCCCTTGGTCTTTTCTGAGGTAATTTCCCTTGGCTCTTTGGACATTAATTTGCATAATCATCCCTTTATGTACAATGGTCGCAGTCAATATTGACAGCCTCTTTCTTCCACTTGCAATCACGAGCTTGGTGGCCTTTTTCACCACACTTGTAACACACTCCCAATCCCTTCAGACAAGTACCGTGGTGTTTCTTCACACATTTACTATATGATGGATATTCAACTTTTACCTTATTCCCCTTATTTCCATCCCCAAAGTGTTCAGCAAATCTCTTCTTCTCTTGTTTTGCTTAAAATTCATAAGACTTATAGAATTCCTTTTCTATATTGATAGCACATGAGACAATGTCTTCGTATGACGAAAAGAATTGTGAGACTAATGGTCGATGGAGAAACGGATTTAACACATTAAAGAAACGATCAGTATTACTTCTTGGGTTATGTATATAATCCACAGCATGCCTCCCTAACCTTTTAAACATAGCTTCATACTTTGCGACATTCTTATCCTCATTTTGCCTCAAGCTCAGAAATTGTCTTTCTATATCCTCTTGATGGTCATGAGAAATGTATTTTTATAAGAAAATCTCTTTAAACTCCCTCCATTCCATATTTGATACATCATCATATTCCTTTGGGTTTTGAATCAATAAACACCATTGATTAGCATCTCCAGTGAGGCTGTAAACTACCATGAAAATGTTTTCCATTTTACTACTCCCCAAGGCATGGAATATTTTCTCTAAAAAATTTATCCATTGCTCGGGTACTAATGGATTTTTACTCCCATTGAATGTTGGTGTTTGTTGCCTCATGAAGCGATCTAACATTGATCCTCCACGTTGTGGATCATGATGCTATATATGGGTAAGATTATTATTAATAACCTAAGTGAGTTGTCCCAGTATGGTGATAAGCTGATCAGAACCAGGTACTTCACCAGCTCCACTATACCTATCTTGAGTAGCAGGGCAATACCTACATGCATTGCGTGCATCGATACAGTTTCCATTTCTTCCACTAGGCACCATTTAGAAATAATTACATAAACTAGATTAGTTTATGAATCGAAATACATAATTCCAAACTTGTAAAACACTTTACATAAACTGAACAGTTTATGGACATAATCCATAATCATTAAAAAAAATTCTTTAACGAAGTATATTTCCATAAACCCTTCATAATGATTTGTAAAGAAAATGATAATTTTCCTAATCATATCCACAGGGAGTGTCGTAACTAAGAGTGCAGCAAGGTCCATTTTCGTGCACCTATTCCCATTCGTGTTTAACTCAAAGTGATGTTTTGAGTTTTACCCCTAGAAACATATGTTCCAGAGCCACCTCTACCTGCTCGTATCCAGACAAGGATGTATTTCTTGGAAAACTCCCTAAATATCTACCCAAAATTCTATGAAGTTCTTCTATACTAATCCTCAAAGTCTATCTTAGGGTAATGTGCTCTAATTAGTGTGTATCTAAATCTAGATTCCAAGGATTGTACTAAACCTCCCTCTGATACCAACCATAACGCCCCGACCCTAGTTACCCAGAGTCGGTTCATTATTACATAACATTGGCATGATCACAAAAGATCAAATCTCAAAAGGCCGATTAGTTTAGTAGCCTTGGAAATACTAGATACATTCATAAGTTTTATATTACAGTATAAAATAAATAACTACAACAACATTATTTCCATAGACCACACTCATATTTCCTCAGACTATCCCTGTAGGTCAGTCATGAAATACTTGTTCACGTCCTAGGAAAAAGAAAACATAGAAAGGGGTGAGCTCAGATTCTTAGTAAGGATAATAATATAGCAGAAACTTTCATAAATAAGAATAACCATTTAAAGTAATGTATAATACTAAAACAAAATCCTTTTAAACATGAACTTTAGCATAATATTGCAAAGATTAAATCAAATAACTCCATTTATTTATTCACATTGATATTATACTAGTCGTATAATCACATGCAATATCAATAGCCACTTTCAAAATGATGGAATTCATATTTCCAGACTTCATAACCACATAGTCTAGGCCTTATGCCAAGAATACAAATAAGATTTTGTCAAGGACTTGTTCCAAGAAACAAGTTTGTCTCATGAGACCTACCGATGCATCAGGGAGTTATAGTGGGCTCCACCCGCCACATACTAAGTCCAATGAATTCCTCATATGAAAAGGTTTAAACATAACATTAACATTCGTATTAAAACTATCATTCAAAATGTCAATACTTTATCCATAAACCATTAATGGTGTAAAAATAACATATCCATATTCAAACATATCACAAAAAATTCAATACAATATGGATGTTTTGTATCATGATAAATCAAATTCAAATAAGCTTAAAATTCATCAAAGGATGTAGACATAGATGAATTCAAAACCTTTTTTTAGAGAAATATCTCTTTCTATTTTGAAATCATTTAAAATTATTCTAATTGTATAAGGAATAATTTATTTTGGAAACATTATTATAGGCTTGTACGGGAAGATTTGATGATGTTATAATGGCGGAAAATTTCTACACCAGCTGTATAAGTTTAAAAAAACATTCTTACCTTAATTTTTTCGAAAAGGTCATAAAGTACCTTGTTTGGAAAACTAAAAAAAGATTCCTTTCAAAATATATAAAGTCAAATAAGGGTATATATGAATTTATCCCATTGTCTAGTAAATAGTAAAAATGTTTTGAAATAAATTTTACGAATCATGGATGTCGATGATAAAGATATCCTAGTAGATAGTTAAATATAAACAACCTTAGATATTGATGAGATTGTGAAATTAACACTTACCTTGTACTTTTTCTTGGTCAAGGGTAGTTTAACCACCATTATAATGGTGACATCACTAATATTTAATTATACAAGAATCATATACATTAATATGATATCATATATTATCTTTTAATAATTCTTTATTGATGATATTTCTGTAGTATCATAATTTCAGGTGTTAACTGATTCGTTTTACTTTATATGATTTGTTACGTAAGTAATGTATGTTGTGGATATGTTATATCTTATTCAGATTCAGAATGATATTAAATATGTAAACATTATTTTAATCATCAAATGAAAATTAGTCTTGAATGGTGACGATGGAGAATGAATCTCATCACGTTCGTGGAGATGATAATCCGTACGTACGCACGAGCGACAATATCATTATTTTGATATTAAAATAATATATAACTGGATGGTATATCATATATGCAGAATAATTATTCTGTTATATTTATTATTTATATCAACTATACATCATTATTTTACCCATCCAAATAATAATGTACTGAATAACAACTACACCATGACGTGGAGACGGTAAGCCATATGTACGCACGTATGGTGAAATGTCATTCAAAGGATGGATAGAATAATGAATATGGTTGTACCATATTTATAATAATGTCAAATTATATAGAATATACTAGAGTTATTATTTTAGAATGGAAACAAAAAAGAAAGGGAAAGTGGAAATAGAAAAAAATGTGAAAGAGGTGATGAAATATTTACCTCTTCTTCATGTTATTCCTTTTGATTTGATTAAAAGGGCTTCTTAGGTTGGTTTTCTGACTAATGGGAGGCCTCTAAGATGAAGGGAGGACAGTTGAAAGGATATTTGGGTAGGTATGGGTCGATCCAAATGGATTTGAAGGTGTGAATTTGAGAGAAGGAGGAGTTCCCTTTTATAAGAGGGGTGAGGGGCACCTTAGGAAAAGATTGAAATATTATTTTATAATAATATCATTTTCAGTTTTTAATGGCTCCATAATGATTTTTTTTGATACTATGGTGGGGATGGATTGATACTACTCAACCAAGAGGTTTTACATATTGATATTAACCGTGTCTCTCAGATTTTTGAAATTCAAATCACAGAAGCAGTAAAATTATGTTTTATGCAAATTTGCAAATGCTCTTAGGAGGTTGGTAAAAGATAGTGAAAAGTTCAATAAAATTTTATATATCTAATATTATTATAAAATGACTCCAATGAATTAAATTGAACATATATAGGTATTGTGTATCTATTTTGACCTAAAATTAATTTAAATTAAATAATTGATTATTTAAATAAAAGTCAGTTTTTAACAATAACACAATGTTTTTCACTATTCATCAAAATTGAAATTATTCTAGAAAAACTAAAAAAAAATAACCCTAAGCCAATTTAGATATTCCGAATCCAAAAATGTAGTCCATTTTGAACGATAAATTCTATAAAATTTCAAAAGTTGGTATTACTGTTCATAATGACTAGTTTGATTGGTCGCGGTGTGTTACATTCTCGAGGCTGCATATAATGCAAGCTATTGCATTATTCAAATGGAAACGTAATGTGGAAGCTTGTGGTGTTAAATTCTTCCCAACTTCAAATAATTTCATCCTCGAAATTTCTATAATACCACCACCCAAAAATATTGGGGAGGTTCTTCATCTTAAGCTCCTCTGGTGCCCACATTGCCTCTTCCATCTTATGGGTTCTCCATTGAAATTTTACCAGACGAGTCATCTGGTTTCTCAGCACTTGTTCTCTTGTATAAAGAATTGTGACACGATCTTCACAATAAGACAGATCATGTTCCAGTTCAATTTCCACAAAGTTTAGTACAAGCGTTGCGTTAGGCATGTATTTTCTCAACAGTGATACGTGGAACACATCATGAAATTTGGAGAGACATGGAGGCATTTCCAAATGAAAAGTTATAACTCTTATTTGTTCTAGAATTTAAAAAGGTCTGATGTACCTGGGACTCAATTTATCCTACTTACTGAAACATATAACACCCTTCCATGGAGATAACATCAAGAAAACATGGTCTCCTACTTGAAATTCCAAATACTTCGTTCAGTTATCGGCATATCTCTTTTTCCTACTTTGGGCTGCGTTGATGTGGGTTTGGATAACCTTCACCTTTTCTATTGTTTCCTCAAATAGTTCTGGTCCAACGAGTTTTCTTTCACCAACATCATCCCAACAAGTTGGTTTTCAACATCTTTTTCTATATAACGCTTTATATGGTGCCATCTGAATACATGAATGGAAGCTATTTTCATAGGAAAATTCTACCAGAGGTAAAAATGGATCCCACATACCTTGAAAGTCAAGTGAGAAATATATCAACATATATTCTACATTTTGAATAATTTTTTCTAATTGTCCATCAGTTTGAGGGTGGTAGGCAGTGCTGAAACAAAGATCAGTATCCCGGGAATTCTGACGACTTTTCCAGAATTCTGATGTAAAATGGGGATCATGGTTAGCAACAATCGATAGCGGTTCTACATGAAGACTTACAACTTCACTAATATACAGTCTTTCTAAGCATTCAAGTGATAAATCTTCTATTATATTAAGAAAATGTGCTGACTTGGTAAGACGATCAACAATGACCCATATTGCATCATTCTTTCTAGGAGTCTTTGGTAGCCCCATGAAAAAGACCATCGTAATATTATCCCATTTTTACTCAGGTATGCGAAGAGGTTGCATGAATCCTCCATGCTGCTGCATTCGAGATTTCACTTATTGAAAAACCATACATCTTGACACAAAATCAGAAATCTCCCTCTTCATGTTGTCCCACCAAAAATGTTCCTTCAAATCTCATTACATCTTGGTGATACTAGATTGTATAGATAAATTGGAGCTATGAGCATCAACTAACAAATACCGTTTTAGATCCAGTATATCGGGAACACACAGTCTCTTCCCAAAATTCAAAATCCCATCTTCATATATGAAGTCACCTAATATCCCATCATTCATAGCTTTAATCTTCTTTTGAAACTCCTCATCATTGGCCTGAGAACTTTTTATCCTTTCTAGTAAACATGTTTTGTAAAACATTTGAAGAAGTGTTGATTTTTCACCTTCCATTATTATTCCCACATCCATTTTCACTGGATCCATGAAAATAGGGTCCCTTTTAACTCTCATCTTGTTCAAAACTCCAAGATCATTTCCTCTTAAAGTATCTTCCACCTTATTTTCCTTCCTCGGGTGGTAGTGTGTTGTGAAATCTTAATCATTGAGTAGCTCAAGCCATCTCATTTGCCTCATGTTGCGTTGTTTTTTTGAGAAAATATACTTCAAACTCTTGTGATCAGTATAAATCTCTCATTTTTCACCATAGGGACAGTGTCTCCATATTTTCAGAGCAATTATTACAGCTGCTAACTCAATATCGTGAGTATAATAGTTTTTCTCATGAATATTTAGCTGTCGTGATGCTTATTCAATTACTCTATCATTCTGAACAAGGACACAACAATGTCCTTTCTTTGAAGCATCACTATAAATAAGAAACCCATCATTCCCTGATGGTAGAGTCAAGATAAGAGCATTGACTAATATTCTCTTCAATTCTTGAAAACATTCTTCACACACTCTTGTCCAAACAAATTTAACCCCTTTACATGTGATCTTGGTTAATTTGTTAGCTAATCGGGAAAAATTCTAGACAAAATGCCAAAAATAACCTACTAAATGATGTTTTCAGAATTCCTTCCTTCTTCACACACAACTTATGACATCCAGATCGAAGGTCAATCTTTGAAAAATATTGAGCTCCATGAAGTCAGTCGAATAAACCTTAATTGAGTGGTAGGGGATACTTGTCCATTATTTTCATATAAGTGATCCCCCTATATTCAATGAAGAACCTCATAGATCTGTCTTTCTTCTTAACAAAAAGGATACTATCTCCCCATGGAGAAACACTAGGGAGAATAAATCCCTTATTTCTCAATTCCTCTAGTTATTTTTTAATTACACTAATTCCATAGTGGCCATTCTATAGGGGGTCTTTGATATTGTAATGACCCATAAATTTCAATGGATTTTTTTTTATTAATTTCCTTTGCAATTATACGAGTACGCAGTTTCTGACGGCGCCTGATTCCGAGGCCCGATGTTCCCGGAATCAATTCCCGAAGTTTAGCTCGGGTACGTTCAGTGAACGAATGAGCGAGCTTTCCTAACATTTGAATCGGTGCTCAGAATCGAAATCAGAGCGCACCGATGAAACCACAACGCCGATAATTTCTTAGGAACACCTTTTCTGAAGGTGCGTTTGCTCGGGAGGAATTGTTGAAAATGTGAGGAATAAAAATGTAGTTGTTTTACAATTATATTTTTATTATGCCACTAGTGGTTTATGAGTTCTAGGAAAGGAAGTTGTGAGAAAGTGGGGTGGGGATCACATGAGCCCCCACCTCCTTAAATTTCTTGACACCCCATTAAACACTCCCCCTCTATATTTAATTTGTAACTCAGCTACTCTCTCTCTTTAATACATGTCAACCCCTCAAGTTTATGAGGAACCTTCCCTCCCTCTCTTTAATTAAATGCCAACGAGTTTATTTAATGAGGATCCTTCCCCTTTTTTTTAATGTTCCACCGTAGTGGATTAATTGGGTGGGGCCCTATTTCATAAATCACTCATTTATGACCTGCGTTCCAATGATGAACCCACCACTCCTATTTAAAGGAGGCCAGGGGGAGGAGTTCTGGATGGATTCTTCAAGCGGCGGAATGCTGGCAGCGAAGCAGGGCGCCCAGAATTTGGAGAGTTTTCTCTTCCTCCAACGAAGAACGAAGAAAGCCGATGCCACCCTCAGCTTCATCCTTTCCAACGTTGACGGAACGATGCCCATCTACCGTGATGCCGTCTACTGCGACACCGACGAGCACCTTTCTCATGGTAGGGGTTTTAAGTTCAAATTTAATGGATTAAATTTCTGCTTTCCCTTGTCGATGTTTTTTATGTTAATTTGGCCACTTGTTATCAAATTAACGGGAGGAGGTCGGACCGCATGAACACGGTCGATCCTACTCCCCCATTGTTGATGTTCACCATTGTGGTTTGGGATGAAGGCAGTGCGGTGCAACGAAACCATATGAAAATGAGGAATATCACCGCGGTGAAGGAGCGTGGCACCGTCGCGCCGCGCTGTTGAGGCCGAAAGAGGCCACGGCCGGAGCAGGACCACGACGGGGGGACACGGCGCTATCGCACTGTGCTGAAGAATCATGAAGGGCCGTAGTGGTGCAGGGAGGGGCAGCCAGAAATCGGCCGCCAGCACTTTGAGGGCGGGACCGCGGGGTCCCGCGGCGGTACGCCGGTCGGCCAACACGACCGGCCGTTCGGTAAAAATATGGGGGTCATAACCCCCGGCCGGGTTACCTAGTTTGGACCCCACGGGGGTCCGCTGTTTTCCAATCATGGGGGTTGCACCCCCTTTTCCGTCCGCTCAGCCCGCGGGAGATCGCACCGCACCGGGCCGGCTACGCTGGGCCGGGCCGCCCGCGCCATGCCGGACCCCCGCACTGTGCCGGGCCGTGCCAACCGGGCTGAGCCGCACCCTAATGGGCCTGACCTGGACCTGGGTCGGGTCGACTCGGTTCGGGCCGACCCAGAGGGTTTTGGGCTTGGACGGTCCGGGCCCAAACCCCCCTAAAATCGGATAGTTACTTTTAACCCCTCGTAACTTGGGCTACGATCCTCCGATTAGAGTACCGTCAGTTGTGACACAATCCTTGGATCGAGACGGTTGTTTCAGTATATTATACTCAACGATTTAGAGAACTTTGTTTATGGATGGGTTGGTTCGAACAGGAAACCAACCGGGCCCTCGGAGCGGAAACGCTTATAACTTAAGCTCCGGACGTCCGATTGACGTGCCGTCGACTTTGTTGTTTTCCTATTAGTGAGAAAATCCTTATGGCTTACTCCGATCGAGGTTTAGATGCAGTTGGAGTATGGTTGGGTTGAATTTTCCTTAAAAACCAACTGGGCCCCTGGGATGAAAAGGCAAATAACACTCAGACCGGGCGTACGATTGACGCGCCATCTGTCACGTTGAGTTCCTCTTGAAGAGACGGAACTTTGGGATAAATCATCTCTGGACTTCGTTTCAGTTGATGTATTGACCCCCCTTGGCTCGTGGAGTGGACCCTCCCATAATCGAGCGTGCTGTGTCCGGGAACCCTTGATCTGGCTGCGATGAAGATGAATTCCTTACAAGGATCCACCGTGGGTTCGACGGGGATGAATACCGTACTAGGATCCTCCGTGGGTTCGACGACTGTGCTGGGATCCTCTGTGGGTTTGATGAGGACGACTACCATACTAGGATCTTCCATGGGATCGAGGAATGTGCTAGGATCCTCTGTGGGTTCGACGATGACGTCTACCGTACTGGGATCCTCCGTGGGTTCGATGACTGTGTTGGGATCCTCTATGGGTTCGATGATGATGACTACTATACATGGATCCTCTATGGGTTCAGCACTGACGAAAACTAAACTTGGATCCTACTCGGGTTTGGAAGAGGGGGTGATTCAGAGGCTACATCTAATCATCACGACCCCTCTTCGAAAGTAGTATACCTGTGTGAGCTGAGTCTTGACTTTCAACCATTACCTTCAGTATGATTTTTTTGTTGTCCTGAGTGGACTGGGTTATGCTTTCTTTTGTGGACTCAGTTATGCTCTCCTTTGTGGATTGGGTTTTGCTTTCCTGTGTGGACTGGGTTGTGCTTTCTTGTGTGGACTGGGATGTACATGGGCTCGAGTGTTGGAGCCGAACATGAATTGTTTACATAGGTATATGTATGGGAATATACGTAGGTAGCGTTGGTTGTTACTTCGTGATTGTATTATTTCCTTTGTGATTTATCCTTTGTGGATTTTGGGAGACCTTGGGGGGTATTGGGGTCCCTACTGAGTATCATATACTAACCCCTACACGGGATACGCCCGCACTACGATGTGTTGGTTGCAGAAGGCAGACAACGCTGATCGTGGTCGAGGCATGAGGAGCAGATGGTACCCGGAGGTGGACTATGAGGTGGGACGTACACGGAGTGGACGACCAGACTTGAGGAGCTGACGAGACCGACTGTACTCACCCTTCAGGTGGGAGTTCCTAGAGGACGTTCTGGCGGTTGCTGCTGGTCTTTCAGTTTTACTTCACTTTCAGTTGGGTTTGTATACTGGCCCATTTACTTTTCAGCACATACCTGTGTATACAGTTTACATAGTGTTCACTTCAGTTTTCGCACTCTCTGGTGGTTGTTATCTTTTATAAAGGCAATGCCTTCCATTTTTATTGGGGTTTACGCCTTTGGAGCTAGTCACCAGCCCCTGACCTATGGAAGGCGGGCAAGGGGTAGTCACAGCACGGGCCCCGAGGACGGGTCCTGACAAACTGGTATCAGAGGAGTTCGGTTTGACAGTAGAACTCAGGACTCTGATCTTTCTTCTATGTGAAGAAATAGTGTTAAGGGTATTGAGTGTGGTTATCAGTCCAGGGAGTCTAGTTTTGGTGTGGCGGCCGACGTATCCATACACCAGGACCCTGACTTCTGATTTCAGACACAGCGCACGAAAACATTGATTGCAAGTGTGTTTCAGAAGTTTTCGTTATGATTACTTTGTGTCAGCTCACCAGGAATAATGTATTGACCGTGGAACACCTGTCTCTTTTCAGGATGGCCCCACGATGGTAGCCATCTAGGGTTCCGAGCTTTGTATGAGATGGTATCCCACTGAGCGACGAGGCCTCCGTGCATGGCCCCTTTACAGTAGAGGCACCGGTGGTACCTCTACCCGTCGAGCCACCGAATCTACCAGCACAAGCTGCTGAGAGTGCACGCTGCCTTAGTGCACTGCACGAGCTTTAGTGCCAGAGACCGCCCAGGTTCCATGGAGAGACGGACCCTCAGGCAGTCGAGGATTGGCTGGAGGCTGTTGTACGAGTTTTCAGGTTAGTGGGGATACCATCTGACCTCATGGTGGTCCTTGTAGTGAGTCTCTTGCACGCGGCATCGGGTAGATGGTGGAGCCTGATGCTCCAGTTCCACGATGAGGCATCACTTATTTGGATGAACTTCAAGAGCCTCTTCCTCTCAGAGTTCGTCCCTGCCACCCTCCATGTAGTGCGCATTCAGGAGTTACTACAACTGCGACAGGGCAGTAATACTGTGGCCCAGTACTCGGCGAGGTTTATAGATCTCTTGCGCTACTCCACATATACGGTACGGGACCCGTTATTCAGGGCTCGAACCTCTGACCAGGGACTGAGGCATGAGATCAGGGCTTCAATGATCTCCCTCAACATTCTGACGCAGGCAGGGGTGTTGGAGAGAGCCCTTCTAGTGGAGAGTTTTCTCGCTGAGCAGTCACCAGTAGTGACACCCTCCACAGGACTACCTGTAGCGGAGTCTTCTGTAGCTGGCAGTAGATAGTTGATGCAGAGGTCCAAGCGGGCTAGGCCATCAGATGAGCAATCTCAGGATGCTGATTCGGTTGTGCGGGGCACACGAAGGACTACCAGCCACACGAGGAGCAGGCAGTGCTATGCATGCGGCGGCAGGGTCACATGGCTCGAGACTGCCCGACCCGCCTAGCAGATGAGCAGCAGGCATTAGAGGGACCTCCTAGGCAGAGGTTCGACTGTGGCCGTCCACAGGGAGCAGGCGAACGAGGCAGAGGAGCTGGCCGAGTAGCGGATGGTGGGACACAATTTGAGGCCCTACCACCACCACCACCACCAGGAAGACCACCCGAACCGCAGGGAACGTGTGGACATGGGAGAGCTCAGCTTCAGGCAGCTGAGGCTTATGACCATGGAGCTTCAGGAGTAGATGGAAAGGAGCGGGACAAGCTCCAGACATGGGGACTTTTTTTAATGTTGCTTCTAGCCTTTTTAATGTTTTGTGTCTTTTTACCTTGAGCTGTAGTAATAAAAGACACTTGTTCTTGTATCGTTTTCTTCCCTTTCCTTTTTATGTAGTTGATATTAAGAGGTTCTGGTTTAAAACTGTTGAATTGACCCTCTCTTTCATGAATCCTATTGGAGGAGAACTAGTGACCACACACTACTGCCGACAGTGTGACTTGACCCTTGGAGGCAAGAGTAACTGTTGGATCTCTTGGTAGTATCGTCGAGGCCTTACGACGTCATCCTTGGTATGGATTAGTATCATCTATGTCAGGATTGACTGTATTAGGCAAAGAATGTGGATCATCCAGAGGATGAGACTTGACTTCTCTTATCGGCAAAGAAGAAATCTTAGCAGCTCTTGTATGACCAGAGAAGGTCTAGGTCATCCAAGAGCGGATGAGGATAGCTCAGAGCTGATAGAAATCTTATGCTGCCAAGAGGCGGGGACCACTAGAGTTCGAGGATAGTGACCACATTTTCTCATGGGTCTCACCTAGAACTGGATTATGGAGATTTGACCAGGGTGGCATGTTATATTCACGCTTTATAGGACCATCCTAGGTTCTCAGCAGGATAGGAGAGGTGGCTTATCGCCAGCCATTGCCACCACAGTTGCACCGGGTGCACGACGTCTTCCATGTGTCTCAACTGAAGAGATACGTGCACGACCTCATGCATATCATTGACCATGGGGAGCTGGGCATTGATGACGGGGTGACTTTTGTGGAGGTCTCGATGGAAATCGAGGATCGACATGAGTGGGTCCTACGTTGGCGGTCGATTTCTCTAGTGATCATTAGATGGCAGCATGGGAACCTCTGGGAGGGCACTTGGGAGCGGGAGGATCAGATGCATGATTAGTACCCTCATTTGTTACCCAAGTTTGTGATGTATCTTTACGGGGACGTAAAGACCGGAGGTGGGAGTAATTTAAAGGCCCGTAAATTTCTAGGGAAATGTTTTTTCTTAATTTTCTTTGGAATTCTACGAGTACGCAGTTTCTGACGGCGCCTGATTCTGGGGCCCGGTGTGTGCGGAATCAATTTCCGAAGTATAGTATGGGTACGTTCAGTGAACGAATGAGCGGGTTTTCCTAAATTTTGAACCGGTGATCGAAACTGAAATCTGAGGGCACCGATGAAACCGCCGAGCCGGTAATTTCTTAGGAACACCTTTTTTGAAGGTGCGTTAGCTCGGGTGGAGATGTTAAAAATGTGAGGAATAAAAATATAATTTTTTATAATTATATTTTTATTACGCCACTAGTGGTTTATGACTTATGGGAAAAGAAGTTATGTGGAAGTGGGGTGGGGCCCACACGAGCCCCCACCTCCTTAAATTTCCTAACTCCCCATTAAACACCCCCCTCTAGCTTTAATTTTTTACTCACCCACTCTCCATCTTTAATAAATTTCAACCCCTCAAGTTTAGGAGGAACCTTCCCTACCTCTCTTTAATTAAATGCCAACATGTTTAATTAATGAGGATGCTTCCTCTTTTTTTTTAATGTTCCACCACAGCGGATTAATTGGGTGGGGCCCTATGTCATAAATCCCCCATTTATGACCTACATGCCAAGGACAAAACCACCACTCCTATTTAAAGGAGGCCAGGGGTGGAGTTATGGACGACTTCTTCAAGCGGCGGAATGCTGGAAGCGAAGCACGACGCCCAGCACTTGTGGAGTTTTCTCTTCCTCCAACGAAGAATGAAGAACGCCGACAGCACCCTCAGCTTCATCCTTCCCGACGTTAACGGAACTATGCCCGTCTACCGTGACGCCATCTACCACAACACCGACGAACGCCTTCCTCAAGGTAGGGGTTTTAAGTTCAAATTTGATGGATTAAATTTGTGCTTTTCCTTTTCAAAGTTGTTTTATGTTAATTTGGCCACTTGTTACCAAATTAACGGGAGGAGGTCGGACCGCACGAACACGATCGATCCTCCTCCCCCTTTGTTGATGTTCATAATTGTGGTTTGGGATGAAGGCGGCACAGTGCAATGACACCGCGCGGAAACGAGGAGTTTCACTGCGGCGAAGGAGTGCGGCGCCATCGCACCGCGCCGTTGAGGCCGAAAGTGGCCGCAGCTAGAGTGGGGCCGCGGTGGAGGGACGCGGAGCCGTCGCGCCACAATGTAGAATCACGGAGGGCCGCCGCCGGGGTGGGCCACGACGGAGGGGCGCGATGGTGCAGGGAGGGGAGACCGTAAACCGGCCGCTGGCGCTTGGAGGGAGGGACCGCGGGGTCCCGCGGTGGCACACCGGCTGGCCAACACGGCCGACCATTCGGAAAAACTCAGGGGGTCATAACCCCCAGCCAGGTCACCTAGGGAGGACCCCATGAGGGTCCCCCGTTTGCAAATCAAGGAGGTTGCGCCCCCTTTTCCGTCTGCTCTGCCCGCGGGCGATCGCACCGCACCAGAATGGCTGTGCCGGGCTGGGCCGCCCGTGCCGGGCCGGACCCCCGCGCTGGGTCGATCGATGCCCTAATGGGCCGGACCCCGACCTGGGTCCAGTCACCCGGTTCGGGTCGACCCAGGAGGTTTTGGGCCGGGTCGGTCCGGGCCCAAACCCCCCCCTAAAATCAGACAGTTATGTTTAAACGCTCGTAACTTGGGCTACGAGCCAACGATTGGTGCACCGTCAGTTGTGACGTAATCCTTGGATCGAGACGGTCGTTTTGGTATATTAAATTCAAGGTTTCGGAGAACTTTGTGTAGGACTGGGTTGGTTTTAACACGAAACTAACTGGGCCCTCGGAGCGGAACCACTTATAACTTTTGCTCTGGACGTCCGATTGACGTGTCGTCGACTTTGTTGGTTTTCTCTTAGTGAGAAGGTCCTCTTGGTTTACTCCTCATGAGGTTTGGACGTAGTTGGAGTATGTTCGGGTTGGTTTTTACTTAAAAACCAACCGGGCCCCTGAGACGAAAAAGCCAATAACTCTCAGACTGGGGGTCTGATTGACGCGCCGTCTACTGCGTTGACTTCCTCTTGACGAGACAGAACTTTGGGATACATCAATTATGGACTCCGTGTCAGTTGATGTAACGAACCCCCTTGGCTCGTGGAGTGGACCCTCCCGGAATCGAGCGTGCTGTGTGCGGGAACCCTAGAGTTAGCTGCGACGAAGATGACTTCCGTACTAGGATCCTCCAGGGTTCGACAAGGATGACTACCGTACTAGGATCCTTTGTGGGTTCGACGACTGTGATGGTATCTTCTGTGAGTTCAATGAGGACGACTACCATACTAGGATCCTCTGTGGGTTTGATGACTGTGCTGGGATCCTCTGTGGGTTCGACAACGACGTCTACCGTACTAGGATCCTCTGTGGGTTCGACGACTATGTTGGGATCATCCGTGGGTTCGACGACGATGACTACTATACTTGGATCCTCCATGGGTTTGGCAGTGATGACTACTAAACTTGGATCCTATGTGGGTTCAACAGAGGAGGTGATTCAGAGGCTACATCTAATCATCTCCACCCCTCTTCGGAAGTAGTATACCTATGTGAGATGAGTCTTGACATTCAACCATTACCTTCAGTATGATTGTTTTGCTGTCCTGAGTGGACTGGGTTATGCTTTCCATTGTGGACTGGGTTATGATCTCCTTTGTGGACTGGGTTATTCTTTCCTGTGTGGACTGGGATGTGCTTTCCTGTATGGACTGGGATGTACTTGGGCTTGAGTGTTGGAGCCGAAAATGAATTGTTGACTTAGGCATATGTATGGGCATATACCTAGTTAGTGTTGGTTGTTACTTCGGGATTGTATTCATTCATTTGTGGTTTATCCTTTGGCGATTCTAGGAGACCTTCGGGGCTCTCGGGGTCCTTACTGAGTATCATATACTCACCCCTGCACGGGCTACGCCCACACTACGATGTGTTGGTTGCAGATGACGAACAACGCTGATCGTGGCTGAGGCTTGAGGAGAGGACGGTACCCGGAGGTGGACTATCAGGTGGGAAGTACACGGAGAGGACGACCAGATATGATCCTTAAATAAGTAATTAAATCAATGGAAAACTGAATTTCTCGTTCTGGAGGATTTTCAGGTAAATGATCTAGAAGACCATCAACATATTCTTTCATAATAGGTACATCCTCTATTCGAACATTCTTTTCCTCACCCATAATGAATTCATTCTCTTCTTCCCTAATTATTGAATTTAGTAGAGCTAATGGGGGTGGATCTAGATAAGAATTAGGTGGTGATGTTTTTGCTATAAAGATAATGCACTCCTTATCATCATCAAAAATTGTAACCTCCTCTTTCTTAAAATAAATTTTTGCATCATGGTCCAGAAGACAGTCCATTTAGAGGATTAAATCACATTCAATCATGGGTATGACGATGAGATCAACAGATAAAGAACATTTATATGCTCTAATTGGAACTGATTCACAAAACATTGTTGCGACGATGCATCCCTTAAGAGTTTTGACTGACAACTCTTTTGTTATGTCAAATAGAAAATATCTAATCTTCTTATAAGACAAGGAAGATATGAAACAATGCAATGATCCACAATCAAATAATTCAATTTCTAAACTTGTGGAAACCATTAAATTACATGCCACCACATCTTTCGAAGCTTCAACCTCAGCAGCAGAGATAGAAAAATCTTCGCCTTTCTCCCTTCACCTTTTTTGAGGTAAGTTCCCTTGGCGCATAGGACATTCATTAGCATAATGACAATTTTATCTACAATTTTAGCATTCAACAACCTCATTCTTCCCCTTACAATCAAGATCTTAGTGGCATTTGCACCACACATGTAAGAGACTACCATTCCCTTCAAACAAGTACCATGATGTTTCTTTCCCATATTTACTGCATAATGGGTATTAAACATTTACATTTTTCTTCTTATTTCCATTTCTAGAGGATTTAATAGATCTCTTATTCTCTTGTTTTTCTGTAAAGTCATAAGAATTAGAGAATTATTTTTTATCTTGATAGCACATGGGACAATATCTTCGCTTGATGAGAAGGATTGTGAGACTAATGCTCGATGAAGAAATAGTTTTAACCCATCAAAGAATATATCAATCTTACTCTTTTGGTTATGTATATAATCTATTTCATGCCTTTGCAACCTTGTAAAGTTAGCCTCATATTTTGCCACATTCTCATGTTCCTTTTTCCTCAATCTTAGAAATTTCTTTTCCATATCCGCTCAATGGTCATGAGGAAATTATTTTTCTAAGAAAAACTCCATAAAATCCCTCCATTCCATATTTGATACTTTATCATCTTCTTTTGTATTTTGATTAAATGCCCCCAATTGATCTGCATCTCCCGTGAGCTGATAAACTGCAATGAATTTTTTTCCTCTTCCATACTCCCCCAAGTGTGAAATATTTTATCTAAATAATTTATCTATTTCTCAGCTACTAATGGATTTTTACTCCCATTGAATGTTAGTGACTATTTCTTTATGAAGCTTTATAACATTTATCATCTTCATTGTGCATCAGGGTGCTCCATACAGGTAAAGTTATTATTTATAACCTGAGTGAGTTGTTCCAGTATGGCGATAAGCTGATCTGCAGCAGTTTCTTCACCAGCTCCACTATAATTATCTTGAGTAGGAGGAAAATCCCTATATGCATTATGTGCGTTGATACAGTTTCCATTTCTTCCACTAGGCGACATTTCTAAACAATGACATACACTATATTAGTTTATGAACTGAAATACTTAATTCCAAATTTCTAAAACACTTAACATAATTTGAACAGTTTATGGATATAATCCGTAATCATAAAAATGTTTCTTTGATGATGTATATAATAATAAACCCTTCATAATGGTTTGTAATGAAAATTAGAATTATCCAAATCATATACCTCCGGAGTGTCATAACCAAGAGTGCAGCAAAGCCCATTGCCGTGCACCCATTCCCATTAATGTCTAGCTCAAAGCAGAGTTTTCAGGTTTTACCCCTAGGTACATCTGTGCCTGATCCGCCTCTACCTACTCATATACATACATGGATTTATTTCTTGGATAACTCACAAAATATCTATAGTACCAAAATTGTAGTAGGTTCTTCTATACTAATCCTCAAAGTCTATCTTTGTGTATTGATCTTTTATCAGCGTTTTTCTAAATCTAGTTTCCAAGGTTGGTACTAAACATTCTCTGATACCAACTATAACACGTTGACCCTGGTTATCCAGGGTCGGTGCATTATTACATAACATTGGCATGATCAAAAGGGATCAAATCATGAAAGTCTGATATGTTTAGTAGACTTTGAATTACTAGATACATTTATATGTTTTACATTATATCATGAAATAAATACATCAGCAACATTTTTTCCTCTTTTGGACACACTTATATCCTTATCCTATAAATGGAGGTCAACTATAAAATACTTCTTCACATCCTAGGAAAAATAAAACAAAGAAAGAGGTGAGTTCAAATGCTCAGTAAGGAAAACAATATAGTAGAAACATTCATAAATAAGCATAAACATTTATGGCAATCTATAAGACTAAAAGAAAATCCTTTTAAAAATTAAATTCCACATAATAAGGAAATGAAAAAAAATAAAATAATGTCATTTACTTATTCCCATGGATATTCTACTACTCGAAGAGTCACATGTAATATCAATGGCCAATTTTATAATGATGGAATGCATAATGCCAGAGTTCATAACCACATAGTTTTGGCCTTGTGCCGAGACTATAAATAAAAAATTTTCAAGGCCTTGTGCCAAGACAATAGTTTGTCTCATGAGACCTATCGGTGCATCGAGGAGATAAAGAGGGCTCCACCCATCACTTACTAAGTTCAATGCATTCCTCAAATGAAAATGTTTAAACATAACATAAACATTCATATTAAAACTAGCATACAAAATGTCAATACATTATCCACAAACCATGATTGGTGTAAAATTAACACATCCACAGTCAAACATATAACAAAACTTTCAATACAATATGGATGATTTGTATCATAATAAATCAACTTCAAACAAATTTAAAATCCATCAAAGAATGTAGTCATAGATTAATTGAAAACTATTTGAAATAAATACCACTTTCTATTTTGAAATCATTTAAAAGTCTTTTAATTAAAAAATAAAACACTTATTAAAAATAATGTTATAATCTCGTAAGGTAAGATTCAAAAATTTTATAACGGTGGAAAATAGCTGCACCCACTATATAAGTTAAAAAAACATTCATACCTCAATTTTGTCGAAACGGTCAAAAGGTTACTTGTTTCGAAAACAATGAAACGATTCCTTTCAAACTATTCTATAAATTGTCAAAAAATGAGTATAAAATACTTTAAACCAAAGTCTAGTAAATAGTAAAAAAATTTGGAATACATTTTTAAGAAACATGTATGTGGATTCTAAATAGGTTTACGTAGATACATACGTAAAAACTACCTTGGATAATAAAGTGACTGTGAAATTAATCCTTACCTATTACTTTTCCTTTGTCGAGGGTAGGTTAAAATATTTTATAATGGTGAAATAATTTTTATTAAATTATAAAATAACCATATACATTAATATGATATCATATTCGATCTTCTAATATTGGTTTGTTAATGATATTTAAGTAGTATCATCGTTCCGGGTGTTAACTGATTCGTTTTCATTTATATTCTTGGTTATGTAAGCCATGTTTGTTAAGTATATGATGAATTTGTTTCATATAAAGAATAATATTATGTTCATAAACATGATTTTTCATCACAAAATAAAAATTAGTCTTGAATGATTATGATGGGGAATGAATCTCATCGCGTTCACGGAGAGAGTAATCTGTACGTAGGCACGAGCGACAATATCATTCTTTTGATATTACGATCGTATAAAATTGGATGGAATATCATATATGAAGAATATTTATCATGTTATATTTATTATTTTCATCATTTATACTCAATATTATACCCATTCAAATGATGATGTATTTGAATAACAAACTACACTACGACGTGGAGACGGTAATCCGTACGTACGCATGTATGGTGACTTTGTCACTTATATGATGGATAAAATAATGAATATTATAGTACCATATTTATAATAACATCATAGTATATAGAAGATACTGGAATTGTTATTTTAGAATAGAAACAACAAATAATGAAGAATTTTAAGAAGAAAATAACTTGAAAGAGGTGATGCAATATTTACCACATCTTAGGGTGATTTGTTTTGATTTGATCAAAATGGCTACATAGGATGGTTTTATGACTAAAGGAAGGACTCTATAATGAAGGGAGGAAAGTTTATAGGATATTTTGTCTGGGTTTGGCCGAGACAATGTACTTTGGGGGAGTGAAATTAAGAGAATGGGAAGTCCCCTTTTATAAGAGGGGTGATGGGTACCTTAGGAAAAGATTGAAATATTATTTTATAATAAAATAATTGTCAGTTTCTAATGGCCCCAAAATAATTTATTACGAAGTTAAGGAGGATATAGGTAGAAAAAAACTAAACCAATAGGTTTTTGATAGGTTTGGGTCACCATATTAACCTTATAGTTTAGATTTAACACTTAGTTAAATAGTTTGACATTTACCATGTGTCTTTGTATTTTTATATTATATAGTTAATAAACATAATATAAACTACCAAGAGAACCCAAATAGATTCATTAATGACATATATAATATTAGTAAGCCTATTTTTATAAACCTTTTATTTTTAGTAATATTATATCAACCAATAATATAATACTTGTTTTGAAAACTCATTTATGTCAATTTTGACATTATTTAATAAATGATTTTTTTAAATTTGTAACAACTTTATTACTTATATATAAATGTATATGTTCAATACTAAAATTTAATTTTAACATAAAAAATTAGTGGAAGTAATCAAAAGTCTCAAATTACATTTATTTGGATATTTATATTATCAATTATTTTATTATTTCATTATAAAGGTAGTTACTGCCTCATAATTGTGTCATAAATAAATTAAATTATTTAATGTCAAAAAATTAAAAATTAAAAATAATTATGTAGTAGATATCATTATCTTTCTAATGAATATTTATAGTCGAATTTATATTGTGCGTAACCCCATATTAAAAATTGTTTAGTAATTATTCTTTGAATTTAACTATTTTTACTCTTTTTTAAATAAAATAATAATAAATGTCCTAATCTAATCCAAGTGGACCAAATGGGATCATAGTTTATTCCTAATGTTGTTTTTGGTCAAATTACACTTATCCAATATAATTATGACACGTGTTAGGGTAATTATGACATCATTTTTACCCTAAATTACCATATTTACTTTTAACCGTGGTTAATAAAAGAAAAAAGCTACTATGCACAAAAAATTATTTTCATCGTATTGAACCACATGTTATATACTTAAATTAACCATGTCTCTCAGATTTTGGGAATTCAACTCACAGATGCGGTAAAATTAGGTTTTATGCAAATTTGAAAATGCTTCTAGGAGGTGGGTAAAAGATGGTGAAAAGTTCAATAAAATTTTATATATCTAATATTATTACAAAACGACACCAATGAATTTCATCGAACATATATAGGTATTATGTATCTATTTTTACCTAAAATAAATTTACTTAAAATAATTAATTATTTAAATAAAAAGTCAGTTTTAAACAATAATGCAGGGTTTTTCACTAAAAATGAAAAATTGAATGTTTTCAGAAAAATACCAAAAAATAACCCGAATCTAATTTAGAAATTCAGAATCCAAAAATGAATACAATTTTGAATTATAAATTTTATAAAATTTCAAAAAGTGGGTATTACTATTTATAACGGCTAGTTTGATTGGTCGCGGTGTGTCAGAATCTCGAAGTTGCGTACATCAGAAGCTATTGCATTATTCAAAGGGAAACACACTGTGGAATCTTTGGGTGTTACAATATATATATATATCAACATTAAATGCTACATAATAAACATATACGGAAGATGATGATGTAGAATGAATTTTGTCTCTATGTGTAGACGGTAAGTCGAATGTACAAACGAGTAATACATTCACAACCCATTTAATTAAAAAAGTGTGGATAATGGTGGTTTAAAAATAAAAATAAAAAATAAAAATATATATGATAAATAGTTTATTATTTTATGATGAATAAAATATATTTATAAGAGGACAAATAAAAAAGAAAAAAGAAAGCAGTTTCATACGGTGATTACCACTTATTTGAAATAAAACCTTGAGATCTCCACTTAAAGACCCTATGGTGGGTATTTTGGAGGCTAAACCACCTATAGAACACTTGTAGGGACGTTTAGAGGGATGTTTTCCATGGATTCTCAATCTATAAGGCTCAAAGTTGTGTGAAGATGAGATAGAAGGTGTCTCTTTTATAAGGGATGGAGAGCACCCACATGGAATTTCATAAAAGACTAAAAATAATAATGTCATTCTACAGAAAAGGGTTTCTAAATGGAAACAGATTTTTATAAAAAGATTATATTGTCTAAATAAAACTGGTTAATGAAATTTATATATTTTTTGGTTTCATTTTAAACCTTAGATTTTTTATTAACCCATATATTAACCATTTTGTCCTTAACAACGAAAAAAAATCTTTCAATATTGTAGGGTTATGAATGTTAACATAAATGTAAAAGTGAATAATTAATATATCATTATTGATATGCTCAAACATATTATATTCACTTATCCAAATGAAATAATTTTAATTAATATAATTCACTAAATATAATATTATTAATTATAAAATATCATATTGTTAACATTAGAAATATTCATTTAATTTTAATTTCAAGACAATAAGAAAAAGATAGAATTAATTTTTTAAAACATCACTAATATTAAATATTTATTTAAATACTTTAATAAACATAAAAATTCACTAAAAAATGATTATATTTTTTTGGAATTCATTTATTTTATTTTTTATTAATTAAATAAATACCATGAGAGTGTTCTGCAGGAATTCATGTTAATTATTGTATTACTAAAAATTAAAAATAAATTAATGTGTTAAAAAATTAACTTATATTTCAAATAAACATATATAAATTAACTGATCATCCTTTTATTGTTATGTAAAAATTTTAGAGATATTAAATTATATTGAGTGACATTTTGTATTTATTATTTTCCTAAATTAATATAAATCTCATAATAGAAAGATATGCCCCCCCAAGTCACTATTTATTTTGCTCAAGGATGTATGTTTCTGAAATAAAACAATAAAATAGTATAAAACAATGTTTTAGATAAAATTTAATGCCATATCATGAATTTTTAAGTCTATTTATCTCTTATACCTTTACCGGAGTGACAAAATTTAAAATTGTTAATATTCATATTAACAATGATAAAAGGGTTATATTTTAAACTTTTGAAATTATCAATTATAAATTTAAAATAAAATATTTAAATGCCAATTTATATAAGTGTAATAAATTAATTCTAATTTTTTTTTTGCGAAAAACAAAAAAAAGATTTTTTAAAGAAAAACATTTTAAAGAAATAAACTAGATTTCTTCCTGTCACATTTCTAGAAAAATAATTATATTAATGTTGAAAAATTTGGCTAAATATATTATATATATATTTCATTAAAATAATTCACCAATAGTGATTAATTTAATTTAGTAGTATACAATCACATTTCACACATACACAAATTTTTTAGAAAAACAAATCCATTTTCCAATGTTTTTTATTTTCATTTATAATTAATTAAAAACCATTGGATTAACATTATAAATATGTAAAACATATGTGTTTCAAAATTAATTTATTCATATATTACCTATAAATTTAATGGATAGGTGATCCATACCATATTAAAAAATAATATTTTAATATTATATCATGATTCATTTAAACTCAGTGTTGCATGTAATGTAAAAGATAAAATTAATAAAAATTATTAACTGATAATTATATTATTTAATATCATGGTGTAATATTATACCCACTTTAAAATTAATTTAACCCATATATTCTATTTTTTCAATAAAAAAGAGGATATCTTTTTTGAATTACATCCTTGGGTTCTTAAGTAGCTTCCCTAAATTTTTGATTCACCCATAGAACTTTAACTAGGTGAGTAGTGTTGTTCCATTTCACATTATATCTATAACCATGATTTCTAAAGTTTATTCTCTACATTAATGATCATTATACGTTGTTATGACCTCTGAATTTTGTAAATATGAATAATTAGGTATGTAATTCCTTATGAGAGGCACATGGAACACATCATGAACTAGAGAGAGGTTCGGTGGAGGTTCCAAGAGATAAAATACCATCTCTACTCGATCAAAAATATAAAACGTTCCTACAATTCTTGGTCTCAAATTTACCTTATTTTCTAATATCATAATCTTATTCCTCAGAGAAATTAATTGAAAACCCAACTAACCAATATCAAATTTTATATCACGCCAATAACTTACAGAAAAACTATTCTATCATCTCTAATATGCCTTGATGTGTTGTTGAATGGTTCTAACATTATCTAGAATTTCCATAGCTAGATTAAATCGCAATATCTTTCTTTCTAAAATTCAATTTGATCACATTCTATTTCTACACTTATTTCCATAGAGGGTTTCAAAAGGATACATCTAAATTGTTGATTGCAAGCTATTATTGCTAGAAAATTTTACTAGAGAAAGGTGTTGATCACAAAAATATTTTAAAACCATATAAAATGATCTCAACATATCCTTTAAGGTTTTATTGGTAATCCTATACTATAAGTATATATAAGGATGGAACATCATTCTTAAACTCACCTCTATATATAGAGTCCACAGAGAACTTTTCCATAACATTAAGGTAAACCTCAGATCCTGATCAGATACAATGTAATTTGTTACTCCAGGAAGACTTAGATCATCTTTAATAAGAATAATATCGAGATAATAGAGAGAAAAATATTCTCTGATATTAATTAAGTGTTCTAAAATTTTAATGTGGTCTAATATAACCCAAATAACATTTTTCCCTTTAATAATTTTGGAGAGTCCGCCGACAAAATTCACGGTGAAAATTTTCCATTTCCCTTTTTATATGGGTAATAGTTCATACTTCCATTTATAATTATATCTTCAAGATTCAAATTGGTTAAATAAAAAGAACTAATATATATACTCTAGTATATCTCTCTTCATATAGTCCCACTAGAAAAACTCATTCGAGTCTCTATACAACTTTGTATATCTACGTTGAATAGAAATTGATGAACCATAATCCTCTTACAATAGATCCTTCTTCAAGTAAAATATTTAAAGGTGACATTCAAGTTTCTAGAAACTTATCATTCCATCAAAATCAGAGTTAAACTCAAGAGAATTTCTCACATTCTATTTCAGATCCAAAACTTATGTGTATGCCTCTTTAATATTTACAAGAATAAATGGTTGAAAAGTAATTTTGGAAAGATAATATATATCGCCATAATTTAATATTTCTAGATCAATCCATTAAAATTACTTAAATTTTTGATATTTTTTTATCCATATCATATATAATCTAGAATGATCCATTAAAATCAAAGCATCTACCAACTTTTTTTCCCACGGCCATAATGTAGTGACCAGTCATAATCATTAATCAACACTAAGAATATTCTTTGGAACATATTCATATATTTATGGATTGATATATATTTTAAAATATTAAGATCATTATATATATCACATAATTATATATAAAGATAGTAACTAAATTAATTTAATTTTAAAAATACCATTGATAACTCTATATCATGCATTGGGAAATGTTTCTCAATAACCTTATGTTTTTTGATACATAAGCTATAACCAAATAATCCCACATAATAAAACATCCCATTCCATTCATTGATGGATCACAATAGATTATAAACCCTTATCCATTACACAGTAATGTAACCACATGAACTCTGAATAACCTTATCTTCAGTTCCTTGATATTTTCTTCACATTCATCCATCGAAAGTAACTGGGATCACATATTTGTTAACCTGGTGAGTGTATTATAGAGTCTGAGGAAATTTTCTACAATGTTTTCATAATATCTAACCAAACTATGAAATATGTGGATCCTAATTTCCATGGTTGGTCTAGGACATTGTTCAACAAATTATGTCTCTTAAGGATCCACATATAACCATCACATGAGCTTACATGACCAAAAAAAGAAACCATATGAATCCAAAATTCCATAGAACATTTTTATTACAACTTCTTCTTTCTTTGGGTCTCTAGTTAAATTGTAATGTGATCATCATGATATTATATTCTATATTAATTCATAATAATATCATCTATAAATACTCCCGTAAACTAAACAAGGTAATCTCTAAAAAATATATTAATTAAATCTAAAAATATAGAATGGGAATTAGTATAACCCAATAGAATCACTATATATTCCTTGTTTCCAAACCTTGTTTGGAAGGTTTTCTTTAGAATATACTCCTTCTTGAACCTTGATTTATGAAATCTAAAATTAAGGTCAACCTTGTAAATGGATTGAGATCAATAGTTTTGATCAGAAAAGTATTTTATATGAGGAAAATGATATATATTTTTTAGTTTAATCTAGTCAAGTTCACGATAATCAATGTAGAGTCACATTGATCAATCTTTCTTCATGAAAGAATGAATAGGTTCACCCTAGTGAGACACACTAGGTAATGTGAACACCTTATTAATATTTATATAGAGTTTCTTCTTAAATTTCTATAGCTTAATTTGGGCCAATAAATAATATCCCTTTGAAATAGGTGTTGCACTAGCTATAAGATATATTGAAAACTCAACATCATTAATAATGGAAGACTAGGAAATTATTTTATAAAGTCATCAAAAAAAATTATATAACAAGAATATCTTTAATGTCGAGTTTCTTCCCAATCATCTAAAATGTGTACCCTTTGTGTATATTAATTAAAAGACACAAGATAGAAGTAATTTATATTAGAAGTTCAAATTAATATTCAAATAGGTAAATAATCATAGGTACATTTGTAATATCAAACATGAATTCACTTTATCAACAATTGATGTGAACTTTATATTATGTAGTCTAATATATACAGAAAATAACATTATGTTCAACTAGATGGAGAGTAAATATATTTATAGGAAGGACAATCCAAAAAACATGAATGGGATCAGAATCATAGACTTGATATGTGATCATCATACCATTATGGGTTTTAACTCCATATTCAATATCTAATCATCATGGTGGTATTGTGATACCCATACTAAATTCGTTATATATAAAACTGGGGTAGATCCTTAATTAAATAAGACACTAACAGTTCTAGTGTGGATGGTAGGTGTACCATTCACCACAATGTTATCATACTCCACATTGAAAATAGTGATCACATGGGAGTTCCATTTTCTATAGGCTTAAGTGATTTTTGAAATCGATCATCCTCTTTAACCGTCATATTTTAGAACTGGTTTGAATAATTCCCACAATCCTTTCATTTGAAACATTGGAGTTTGGATGGTGTATTCTATGGATCCTTTTAATTTTTAATTTCATTTATTGGTATCTTCACATCACATTAGTATTCAATTGCTCGATCACATTCCTTTTAACACTTAAAACATTTACCATTATCCTTAATACAATTTCCTTCATGTTTAATTCCACACATCTTGTAGAAAGAAATAACATCTTCATCACTGCATGTTTTTTATAATTTACATTGAATTACATATTTATTGGATTATTAAAACTATGATATGGATTGGTAAATATAATCTTCATTTCCAAGACGATCTCACATCGAAATATTTCTTCAATGCCACTGAAGTCTCTTATGGATAACTACCTTTCGAGAAATTTTTTAATCCACTGAAGAGGGAAGAAACCTTACTTTCATGTTGGATGATAATACCATAATCATACCTTAGAAGTTATATAAAACAATACTCATTGGTACTAATGAAATCTTTACCCTTATACTTTATATCATGTAATACATTACGATTTTCTGTATAAATAATACAAGGAAACTAGTTATTGAAAATTAAGATCATAAACCCATCCCCCTCAATGGTGTTAATTTATACCTGTTTACTCATCCTCTTGATAAAATTCTTACATTGATCTACTTAACCTTACATAAGATAAATAACTAAAATAAATTTTCCATGTTCTGAACACTAAAGAATGTAAAATATATTTTTATTGGTACCAATAAATATATTAGAGACTAGTGGATCATAAGACAAGATAAAATAATGTGGTGGTTTCCTTATAAAGGACTCAATATAATATCATTACAACCATTTCTTGTCTGTAATATCATCCAGATTCATATCTTGAGGAATTTAAGTAAGAAAAAAAATATAATCATTCATTTCATCTCTCAATAAATTTGGTTGACCAGGAGGAAAATCATTACCTTGTTCATCTCATTCAGCACTAACATGATTCCTTCAAGTTCAATCTATTTACTAAATCCCAAAATAATTTTGTGAGAAAAAATAATAATAGCATGAGACTACATAATCAAGAAAAATAATTTATTGTATATTTAAATGAATTACCCTTATTTAAAATATATGAAACCTTACGTGTAACCCAGGTCATTTATGATCATTACCCAAAATTTAGAATGTTACCCTATAAATATAATCATACCCATGTTTTTTAGTAAGGTTACTAATCTGTATATCCATAGAATATATAAACCCCACTCTGATAACAACACTAGAGACCCATACATTTCACAAATAAATATTAAATTTTATTGGATAAATATTCATTACATAACCTAATGATCCATTACAAAATCATATAATTTGAGTATATTTGTAAAAATGGATACACAAACAATTGGTTTGTAAGTGAAATAAAATATCTACCACTAGGTTCATCATAACTAAAACCCTTCATATATTTAATATCCCAAATAACATTAATAATAATCCAAGGAATGGAAACATAAGAGAGGGCGGGCTTATATATTATGTAAGGGTAAATAATTGGGATATCAATGATCAAATAAACATTACCTTAGTATTAGGGTATTGGAAAATTTACAAAACATTTAAAAACCATTCTTTACATATCACAGATC
The DNA here is from genome assembly GCA_963277665.1 of Viscum album. Lineage (NCBI taxonomy): Eukaryota > Viridiplantae > Streptophyta > Magnoliopsida > Santalales > Viscaceae > Viscum > Viscum album. The sequence goes on from OY728136.1 coordinate 1,482,326,796, forward strand.
ATAATATTGAATCATGGCCTAAAGGTGATAGTTCATAAGATATATATATATATATATATATAGAAATATATATTAGGTTCTTTGGGGTCAAATTACATTCACACACACAGACACACCCCAAACGTATAGGTTGGAATGGAAGACCATTCCCCTACCCCCTCAAAGGGGATAACCCAACCATAAAGCCTAATTTATTTAGAACATGGCCCGTAGGCCCAATGGGAATGAATTCAATCACACGGAAAAATCCCAATGTAGCCTAATGCCTGCATCATCCTCCCCGTGTTACCAGGACTACGTCATTCTTGCATCATCACCTAAGAAGTTGTTAAATATCTCACAATGTGACAACCCAAGAAATTGTGAAATATTTTTTTTCAATTATATTAATTTAATTATATTTTTCATTACACAGAACATTGAGTTTAGCTTTCGTTACATACAACACTAATTTTATCTTTCATTACATGCAACACATAGTTTAAATGAAACATGACATGCTTTTAAAATATTATTATTTAATATGATAGTTATTAACTAGCCATGAGAATGATGGCTATGTATAGTATTAACTAAATTATGAAAATATAGGTTTTTAGCATATATTTAAAATGAATTATTTGTTTACAAATTAATTAGAAATGAAAATAAAAACCGTTTGAATACAAAGGATGTTTTATTCTTGAAAAACAATTTTGATGGACACAAATGTGTTTTACATGAATATATTGAAAAAAATAAACTTTGGTGAATGATTTAAATAAAATATATACAAGTAAATATATATATATATATAGTACATTTAATAAAATGTTTAACATTCATATTTTGTGTTTCATATATAAGAGATAATAATAAATCCAATATTAAAAATTAAAACTGTATTTTTCTAAAGAGAATTTTCTTTTATTTTTAGAAATAATTTTAAAATTATTATTCTAAAATTTTATAAAATTTATTTTAAAACATAATCATAATATTTTAAAATTATATTTTAAATTTATATTTGATAGATTTTTTGAAATTTGTTTAGGAGACATTTTTTTGATTAATAGTAAACATAATAACTTTTATAATGAATTTTAATATATAGTTAAGAATTTTATAACATAAAAATTATTTTAAGATGATTTAAAAAGTATACTTATTTTAATTATATGTATATTAATCTAATTTATGCCAACAAAAAAATTTCATATTGAATTTTGATATAAAAACATTTTAAACTTTTGAACAATTTACATTTGAAAACTAACATTGACATCATGATTGCTAGATTAAATTTAGTTTAAAATTTTAAAATTATGTGGGAGGAGTTTTTACAATAGTATTAAATATTTTTCATGATAATAATTTATATTATATAATAATCCTATATTAATTTTTGAACATAATTATTAGTAAAAATAGTAAAAAATTATTTAACATAGTTATGGTGAAAATGGTTTTATTGGGGGGGGGGTCCAAAAAAAATATAAGGTTTAAAAAATAAAATAAAAATTTAAAAACTTTTTTTATTAATATATATAGATCATATATTCTAGGTTCCCGAGTTTCTCATTTGTCAGTCCTATGGTAGGTGAAAAACATTGGTACAGATTCTTCTTTTAAAAAATTACATGTGTGCCACTGACCTCACTTATAAAAGGCCACTCTTATCCTGTTTAAACATCTAAAAAATATTACATCATAATATAAATAGGAAACTAAATTAATTATTTTCCTCTAATAATCTTATATTCATTATTTTTTTCTTAAAATACATCATAGGAGGGTTTTTTTGTGTAAACAACATATGTTGTCCCAAAAATAAGAAAAATCCCCAATCAAGCATTTTACTTTCTCTTTAACTACACCTAAGAAAATTATTTTCAATACATACCAAAATTCTAAAATCTGTATTTTATGTATACATATATTTTATTTAATTTTATAACCTAAATCCTTCACCTATTTTATCAAATTGGTTAGAAAATTATCATTCATGTGTATAGATGATTTCCGCAACGCGAACCATTGTTATTAATTTTCCATCACAACATATGATGAATGGTTATTATAATGTATTAATTTTTAAATTGTGATAATTATTATATTGTTTTTCATTTTTAATATTTTATCAAAAAATCCATCTGTACTTGGGATTACCTGGGAATACGATAACCTTTTTCATGTGCGTGGAAGACTGCGACCCGCATAGAAGTGGTAGTCGTTTTTGGTAAGGAATTTCATGGAATATAATTATGGTAAATTTAATGAATATATGGTATATATATGAAATTATAATGGTTTTATAATGGTAATACCCTGTTAAAATTTATTTATTTCAATCCATTTATAAAATTGAAATAACTTTCCTACGTATGTATGGTCTACCATCTCAAGGAATTCTGTATTTCATTTTCATTATATAATTTTTATGGATTAAATAAATACATATATAATGAATATATATGATATTTATATAATTTCTAAAATTATGTATGTTATGGAACCATGATCAGTGTAAGAGGACTGAAAATATGAAATAATTATTTCATAAAAAACAAAGTTGTCATTAACCGAAAGGTAAACATAAAAAGGAATTGTTTATAAAAATGTAATAAAAGATCCCAAGTAAATCATATATGGAATGAAATCTATAATTATGGATATAGAATATAATTAAAATAAAATTATATTTATTATATAATAGGTTCAAACATGTTCGAAGGATACTGAGACTTTTGGTAATGGATTTCTTGTTTACTTTTATATTCTGTAAGTCTCAATCCATATTCTCCTTATTTTTGTTTTATGTGGAGTATAAAATTCACTTGAATATATTTCATGATAATTCTCCTTAAAATTATGGGGATTTATGTATCAATTATAGGATAACTATTTCATGGGGATTATGATTTATTGTGACTAAATTGGTTAGAGATTTATGATATAAAGCCATCTTTTATCAGGATTTTTTATGATCATCTTTTTAATGATGAAATATTATGATCCATATCTCAATAAAATAATTAATTTTATTCTACTAATTTTATTTCAGGAAAATAAATATATTACATTAATTTTCTACCGTTTATGGACCAAACAACTAAAAATAATGTTTTTAAGAAAAATCTTCTTTATTTCTCTATTCAGTAGAAAGAACTATTCCTTATGAAACAATGTTTTCTAAAAATGGTTTTAACATTCTACAAAATAATTATTATATTTTTTTACCTATTTTGTAATTTTTATAATATATATTTAAAGGAATATTCATCTCATTTTCCAGAGAATTACTTTCTGTATTTTACTAAAAATGTCAAAGAAATATCTATTTTGATGTGTATGAAATGAATGTTATTTCCCACCAACCTATCCACTCATTAATTAAATGATTGCTTTGTAAGTTTCATTGTTTATTTTGAAAGAAATGGATTTAAAATTTTTATCATTTTTTAGAAATCTATTTTTAGGATGAAGAGGATATTTTCAACAAGAACTGTTATAATTGATTTTTAGTGATTTATTTATAAGTTTACAATGTTATTTTCAAAGAAAATATTTTAATATTGTTTAATGTTTAATTATTTTAGTGGAAAATTAATTTAATCAACAAATTTTCCGAGATATCTTTCAAAATAATTTTCTATCTAAGATGACATCCTATAATGTTACTTATAATTTATTGGGGATACGATCTAAGGATACCTTTATAATTTTCTATTTTAATTGTTAATGTTTATGAAAATAAGGATAATGGAGATTGTTGTAAGGGTGGCGGGAGTTCCCACCCTTAGAGTTGGATTCTACGGTTTGGTATGGCTATCCCTCACTATCTCATTTTAAGCCTCCTCCATCCTAGTGGTACTGCGTCAACAGCTTTACCAGTTCGAGATCCACGACATCCCGTTTCCTCTCAAAACCATATATATGTCTGGATGACTCATGCCACGATCTATCCTTTCTTGTTTTTAGATTTAGCCGATAGATATGTAACTACGATACAAGATCTATGAAGTTTATCTACTACCTACAGCCCCACATATGCAATGAAATATTTCCCCTCATATTGTTCTCACTAGATTTTAGATCTACTAGACAAATATGATGATATGATTCAATGATTGTCTTTCCCTCTTCCAATTACCAATCCCCTTGCTACATCTGAAGATGCACGACATTGATTTACTAATATTGAGAATCTAAACCATTGTGATGTATGGATTCCATGTATGCTGAATGATAATGTGTTGTTTCATGATGCTAGGGTGGATCCAATTCAATCTAGTGGTAAGGTTTTTCCTTCTCTTTATTATAATAATTCTATAAAGAATATAAAACCAGCACCGAAGTTGAATGGAATTATTTCTCTAGGTATGATAAATAATTAAGGTACTTATAGAATCCTTCGCAAGGTCTCATCAGCTCACATTGAAGCTAATCCTGCAACACTTTCCGAGAGACTGAAAATTAGAATAAACTCTTTGATTTCATGATTTGTTTTACATTAAGGTGAAAAAACATGGATGCATGATGATTTAATCCACCAAACCTCGATTTTATAAGGATTTTCACAATGGAAATTTGTCTCTCCTAGTTGGGAATTCTTTCATTGTTTGTTTCCTTCAGATCACTTGAAGAGTCGACCATGGAGCATTTTGAAACTACTACTGAAACCTGGTTAGATTTAATTACATGAATGGTCTTTGAAATTTCTTGTTTCACATGAAAGAAATTCATTTTCTTAGTTCTAGGTTCATCTACATGGTCTCAATTGGGTTTTTGGCATCTGAACATTTTATATGATATCAGTACAGTAATTGGGACTCAAAATTCTCTCGACAAGAAGACTGAAGATGTTCAGTTTGGTCACATATCCAAGATATTTGTGGAGGATGACCTAAGAACCACCATTTTGACAAGGTAACTCTCTCTACCTCTTATCATAACATTCAAATTGATGTTGAGAATGAAAAAAAACCTATTTCATACAATGAATGTATGGATGTTGGACCCTCTTTGGAGACATGTCGGAAGCATGTTTCATGTAAGTCATGTAGAGTGAGGGGTCATTCAGAAAAACTATGACAAAGGAAGCCAATTATAGAAGATGTGTCTTCATCAATACCCATCATTCATGATTGTGATACACTCAAAGAGCCTATTCCCAATGTGGATGATGTGATGTTTTCAAGTAAATTTGACTCTAATGAGTCTAAGAGGAAAGGAAAGGGTTTCTTGGTGGATGTTTCTTTAGAGAGAGCTCACAGTAGCCCCTCAGACCCTTGGGATGATTTGGTTAAAGAGGTTCCTTCAGCTTGGGAAATCCCTCCATAGTCCTTGAGATTACACTCTCAGGTTGAACCCTAAAACCAGACTGATGCACAACAACTTGTTGATTATCACCCAGAAATCCAAAATGTCTCTCAATCTTCAGAATGATTTGGGAAATGGGAGAATGTTTTTGAGGATGAAAGGGGGAATGTTAACCCTATTAAGGCTTTAGGTAGTGGTGGGCATACATCATTCATGGAGATAATCTTGAGTGGTAAGGAAAAGATTATGGATGTTGAGGGTTTCACCTCAGTTCCCTCTAAGTGGAGACCACACAAGTATTATTCCAACCTTTCAAGGAATGTGACTACCATATCATCTTCGAAACTTCCAATAAAGTTGGACATAGACATTATTAGGATTTTTAATTTGGATAAATCTCAATTTGAGTGGGAGGCTTCTATTAATTCTTATTATGGGAATGATATTCCATATGATGATATCTACACATTTTTAGGTGGATAATGGTTTTTCTATTTGTTTGATCCCATCCTCCTCTTATCTTATCTTCTTTATTTCCTTTTAATAAATTCTTAGAAGCTTGGATTCTGGCAAGAATTTTTAGGTAATTTTTATGATTAGAAGATATTTATGAATCCTATTTTTCTTGCAGTGGTTATACTATGATATAATTCTAATGAAACCCTATTTTTTCATGATAATTGCAATATTGAAATGAAAAAAATGATTACAAAACCTATTTATTTTAATAAGATATTTTCTGAAAAGTGTTTTTTTTATACGACATGTATGCATGATTTTCATCATGTGGTGGGTGGGACCTGAATCTTCCTCTAATTTATTGTGTGAAGAATAATGTTATATGAGATCATAGGTTATGTTAGAGGTGATATAAAGCATGGTGTAGGGTGCACAAGTGGTTTTCTCGTGCCTTAAAGTGGATACATGGGATGTTTTCCCCTGCCTGAAAGAGAGTATATGGGAGGTTATCTAAATCTTGAAATAGACTACATGTAAAGTTATCCTAATTTCTAAAGAGGGTACATGGACGGATATACCAATCCTAAAATGGGGTACAAGGGAGGTTATGACAAGCCTAAAATATAGAACATGTGAGGTTATCCAAATCCCAAAGTGGTTTCATGAGATGTAATCCTAATACCAATGTTAGTATATTTGTGGTTATCTCAATCCTAACAAGGTATGAATGACTTGTTGATAAGACTTGTCATAATATTTTCTATTCTTGTTCGTATTCCATAAATCTATGTCATATGACAATGTTATGTTTTCATGTTTTAGATTCTTTAATTCCCCGATGATTTATGTCTTATAGACTTTCTTCATTTATTCCATTACCCAAGTTTATGACCTATGACATATAGGGTATGGTTTTAAAATATTATTCTCTTGTTATCATTCCCTTTTGATGATGATATATTGATATCTATCATGTATACCCTTACAAATATTCTATGCTGACCCTTTATTATGTTACCTTTCCCCATGTTATGATGAATGGTATTCTGAACGAGATGTATACGAGGGGTTCTATTTTTGAATAACATAGTGGGAGATGATGTATCCCACTTATGGATTAGTTTTTTACATGTCAATGTTTTGAAAGTCACAAGAACTAAATGATTTTGGAATTGATCATTCTGTTATGTATTGAATATTCTTATGTAAAGATGCAATATTTACCTATGAGAATTTTGGTTCATCATATATAAGTATAAAAAATCAAAAAATTCTTAGTCAATCCTCATAAAAAATACTATCATAGTGGAGTGGGTTCACTATACAAAGTATCATACATGAAAAATTTCACTTATAAGAATATCATATTTTATAGACTCTCTTACTGATATGGCATCAAAATGCATTCAAGTCCAGTTTATATTAGGAGATATCCATCTTTACCCATTTCATTGGAGGGTCAAATATTTTGTCCCAACCCATTAAATAATGATAATAATATAAATATGTTCCTAAATATCGTGATTCATTCATCATATATTGACCCTTTAAATAGAAATGGGTTTTATAAACATTTCATTATAGTGTACCCTTTTTGAAAATAAATAGGTTTCATTAACATTTTATTATTTCATCATAGCATAACCCATAGAAAGGAATTTGTATTCATAATTGTTTTCAACATAATAATAAACCCTCATGTGAAATAATAAAGATTATATCATTGGATAATTTCTACAGTAAAAAATTAGTTACTATAAAGGATGTCAATAGAGATAAAATATTCCATTAAAAGGTTAGTTGGAACATTTTTTAGGTAAATACCATTTTCAATTTATAATCTCTTATTTGAAATCAGAAAATATCTGAATTTTTTTTAAAATATATTTATTTTAAAATAATCCTAAAATTATCTAATGAAATATTGAATTTATTGAGTGTTCATGATAGTGTGAAATTTAGGTCATACAGTATAATTTAATAGAAAACATTTCTTCTATTATCTTATAAAAAATCAAAAATTACCTAAATCAGAAAATGGAAAGAAGATTAATATTAAAATATTTTATAAATTTTAAATCCTTTGTAAAAATGGATTTAAAAAATCATTAAAGAATATTAGAAAATTTATTAGTTTTTTTAGAATATGTGGATATGGAAGAATTTTTTTGATCAAAGTGACAAATAAAGATAGTTTTCATTAAAAATGGTCCTTCTGTATATTGAGTGCATGTGTGATGAAAATTAATGGAAACCATGTATTTAAAATAAATATTCATAGTAGAAGAAAATCCTTTTTTTGAGATGTATATCCCATGATTTTATCATCTAAAAATTAATCATAAACAATATTTATATATAATGAGATTATAACATAAAACCCTTACCTCCGATCAAGATTCATTAGAATGTGTTCAAAAAACATTAATAATAAATACAAATTTATAGTAAATTTATTCATGTACTATAACTATATTTAGCATAGCATATATGAGTTTCTTATAAACTTTTATCACATGTTTATTAATAATTTATTATTAAAATCTCAATTCCAGGAGATAACCACTTCATTTTTCATTCAAGTCTAGGTTTAGAAGATTCGGTTCTTATACATTGATCATTTTTCCATAATATATAAAATTTTAATCATGATATATGTATCATATATATTTACCCATTATATACATATATTTAAAGTTAACAATAATTGTTATATATTGAATAAATAATTACACCGTTCAGGGTGGCGCTAGGCTATACATACACAAGGAAATTGTGTTCACTAGTCAAAGGACGGAATAAAATAAAGATAAATAATAAATTTCCTTGAAAATAAAATTACCATATCATATATATAATGTATATTAATTAAATTTACATTTATTACCATCCTCATAAAGAGGAAATGAAAACGGTATCAAATCACTTCGTAGAGGTGGTAGTTCAGATGTACGAATGAGCAAAATTATTAATTTAAAAAACATTGGAAGGTAGATATTATATTATAATTCCATAATGACTATACATTTAAAAATTATTATATATAGACATTAAAACATTTATTATATAAATCATTCATCGATGGTGATGTAAAATGACTTTTCTCTCTACATGGGGGCAATATGTTGTACGTTCATATGAGAAATAAATAAACATTCTATTTGATGGAAAATAGGGTGTATAATAGAAGTTTCAAAATAATAATATAATTTAATAATATTTAAGATATTTTAGTTTGTATTTTATGATAAATAGAATATATTTAGATGAGTTAAAAGATGAACTAAAAAAAGAAAGTGATCAGTTAAGGAGATTATTTATTCATTGAAATAACTCTATATATTTAATATTGAGGACCATGGGGTTGGTATTTTAAGGATACCATAACCCCTATAACATATCTAGTGATTTTTAAAAGTTAACCTTTTTGTGTTTGGTCAATATAGAAGCCTTAAAGTGGTGTAATGAATAGATAATAGGGGTGTGCTTTTATAAGGTATGGAGAGGACACATATAAAATTTCATAAAAGAATAAAATATAATGAAGCGATTATATCGGAAAATCATTTAAATTTTCCATTTATTATAAAGTAATTTGGATAGGGTCAAAATGACATAATATATTGAAATATATATATTTTTTATCATTTTAAACCTTATTATTTTTATTAACTCCTTGGTAAATCATTTTTACCTTAACTCCGATAATATATTTTTCAATATAACGGGTTAATAATATTACCCTATATGTAGACTCCACCCCAAATCATAACCACTTTTCTAAAAAATAATTGTATGAACCAAAATGACTAGGATGGATGAATATTAAGTTTAATAAAACAAATTATCAGTATTATAAAACATGGTTAATAACCCTAATTTTAGTATCCCCATGTACCATTAGGACCCATAATTTATATTCTTTATTTGGGCCTAACTATTGGCTTGATAGAAATGTATATACTAATATCAAGATACAACACCAATCCCAGGTGGAAAGAAAAAATCTATATTTGAGTAAGGAAAACCTCGCAAGTCATCCTAGGTAAATAATAAAAAGAGAATACTATAGTTTATGCATTTTGAACCCATCCCATCAAATAACATGTCCATCAATAGAAAGGGTACCTCCAACATCTTTATATATAAATTTTATACCACTTTATTATATGAATTCTAATTTTAAAGATCCATATGTAATAAAATAATACTTTAGATAGAAATAGATAATAGAGTTATAAGTTCATCATGGTATTTTAATTATTTTTTACATGGATGGAAACAATTAATCATTGAAAAGGTTTAGGTAAATAATTTACTAAAAAATTATGACAAGTAGGTATGCTACACATACAAAAGATTAATTTTAGAACATGTAAGTGATATTCAAGGCATTATAATATAATGTATATAGATCAGTTAAATCAAAACATTACTAGATCTTTATGAAAATATTTGTTAAATATTTTATTGTGTGAGAAAATATTATTTTTTTAATTTTAATTTACACTAAACAACATGAACTTAAAACCATTGTGAATATGAATGGAGGAATGGGTAAAATTACCTTAATATATGTACATTTATTCCTTGATCTTTGGGGATAGGGAAATTCCACTGTTAAGACAACACTCATACTAAACTTAGGGGAAATTTTTTTGGATTAATTGTTTCTCTCTTCATAAATAAAAGACGAAAAAAGGGATGAGCTTGCCTTTGATTCACCCATGAAGAACCCCTTCAACATCTAAACATAGAGAGGAATAAAATATTATTGGAGATTATCTACAAATAAAACCCTGAAATTGTAAAATATGTTCATTGATATTGAATAATAAGATGGGGAGTAAGATTATAGGAACATTATTCTCTTACCTCACCAATAATGAGTTTCCTTAATAAATTATACAGTCCACAAAAAGTATTTGTTAGAGAATGATATTAAGATGATAGAGAGAAGATGACCGGGGGTTCACAGTGGTTTTCTAGACGGTAATTGAAAAAAATACAGTTGGTAGTGTTTTTGAAGGATTATATTTATAGTAGATAGAAAATAAATTTTACTCAATTTTTTTAAAAAAACTTCAAAAATTACACTAGGTACACAATCCTGGTCCACGATGTAAATTCATCAAACATTATGGAAATGTATTTCCTCTTAATTTCACCTCATTATTTTTATTTTGATAATTTTTTTAGATTTAAAGATTAAATAGTGTAATTGTAAGGGGGAGATGGAGAAATAGGGGTGATGACCTGGTGCTTGTTGTATTGGGTTCCTATAGGTAGTCCAATTTCTATAGGAAAATTGTCCGCATCAATGGGTACCTAGTGGTCCTTTACTAGGTAAATAATTGAGTAATAATGGTTTTATTTAGTATTGGGTTTGATTTGGTCGTTTATATGAAAATATTTCTCTACAAACCCTTGGAAACAAGAATTCTTCACCAGTATCTCACATTTCACCCCCTCATTCTCATTCTATCCCCTCCTCCCCTTGCAATCCTTCATTCATTAATCATTCATCTTGGATACTTTGATCATTATCAGGATATTTTCCTCAATGGGGTAAGGATACTTCTATCCTTTATAAATATTTTAATTAACATTTTCTCTCATAAGAATGTTCACTATATTTTCCTTAAATCATTGTTCATGAGAAAACAATTTATTTATACAAGTTTCTTCCAATCCAATTTTAGCGAAATGTTATAATATGAAATATAAATGTATTACCTTTCTTTAACTTCCTCGATTTTATCTTCTATGTTAATGGTGGGATAATCCCTAATTTCTAATATGTTCGAGTAAGGTTTAGTTACTCAAGTGGTTGCTTATTATCTTCCCCTAGACTGTAAATGAATTATTTGTATTTTATTTTTTTGTTGAAATCTTTTATTCTCACATATTTTTAAATATTGGGGAACAAAATACCCTTTGTAAAAATTAATTTATTTAAAGCCAAATGTTCTTATTTTCATCATGGTTTAATTAATTAATTTTTTGATAAACCTATCATGGATTTGGTTTATTAAATTATATTCACATATTATCATTACATGCTTTACCTTTTATACACTATTTCATATCGGTTAAATTGTAAATAATATCTTATATAATATTTTGATGGAAAAAATTTGAATAGTAAAATTGATATTTGTATTGGATATTTTCAAACTTGTCCGGAAAACATTATTGAATGTTTTAAACATGTAATATATGAAATATTCCAATATTTATGGTGAATCTACCACTTTATTATTAGTGGTCGATAAATTTTTCCTTGAAAGGGGTATATTATTTAATAAGAGACTCATATGTATAATTATTATTTATAGATTAGATTATGGAATGGGAAGGGATGAAAATATTGTGAATCTTTAAGATGACCAACAAAAAACCTCCATATAATTTAAATATTTCATATCACAAATAAACACACAATCCCATAATCTAGATATTTAATATCTTTGTATAATATCAACGTAAATATCATTTCTCACATTATTACTTCAACATATCCTATAAAATTCTCCACATAAGTCTTTTTCCAAAACATATTCTTTCATTTAATTCAATGTTGAAATGGGAAAAATAAAGAGAGAGATTAAACACATAGTAAGGGAAAAATTATCAATTAGTCATAAAGGGATCATGAGGAAACATCGAGATTGATAAATATTTTATTAGAAAGAACATGGAATCGTAAATGTTGTCTGTAATCCATGGTAAAAGGATATATAACCGGAAAAAGTTCATAATTAAATTATAAAATATACTATGACATACTAATTTATAAGTAAAAAACAATAATCATGGGCCAAGGAGAATAACTATATCATACCAATCTATAGGCCACGAAATTGGAGTCTCGTCTCAATTAACCCCAAGATAATATGCATTCCTCCCCATATGTGGGAGGGTACCGACTAACAGCGGGGTTATTGGGTGGTAATATGAGGAAAATACATCACATGATCATAGTTTGAGGGTAAAAAATAAATAAATAAATTTCATATATAAATAATAAACATTAGAATAAAAAAATTAAACAACCTAATCAATAATATGATGAATTTTGGAAAGACTGTGGTCGTACAAGATGATCTAGCACATGGTCGATCACATAAAAAGATTAAAGAATAAAATAATTGTACAAGAGGCTCAACAACATCCCCACGAATCAACACTTCCTGATCAATTATATTTCTCAAGAAGATTAGATTGATCATCAACATCATACCAGACCTCTTCCACAAATATTCTTTTAATAATCAAATGTCTTATTGTGTACTCGTGTGCACTAGAAGACCAAGTAGGATTTAAGTTTAAAACTCAAAAAAGAACCACAAATGCCACCTTGTTCATAAATAGTATAAGAAGTGTATGTGTATGTGAAATTATAATCTAGAATACATAAATAGATAAACTATTGAAAATTTAATAACCACCATACTATCTGCTTTGGCAAATGACAATGTGTCTTGGTGCTCATCATAATGATCATTCCTACCATAATTGATCAGGCAGACCATATAGTACCATCAACCAATGTCTATCCATTGGAACATGACCTTGAATGAACATACCTTCTACATCCTATAACAAACCTATCTAAGTCAACTAGAAAAGCCACCTGACCTATTATATCGTTGCGGTGAGGTGCAACGAGATAATATAAACAGATCACATATAAAATAAACAATACATACCACAAGAGTAAAAAGCTAAAGAATTCGACACATACGATATCCATATCATACAAGACTAACCATGTTAATGATAAATTATGAAAATACACGACAAAAAACTCTCCATGTGATAAAAAATCACCTCCAAACCATTACATTATGAAGGAAATGAAGAAAAGGGAAACCAACATACTATAAAATACCATTCACTCTACCTGGACCCTGTAAAAAAACATCTACAACCACCCATTGTAAAAAGAAACATGTGAGCACATATTATAGTAGGATTCCACCAAAGACTATATAAAATGTCAAATAACAAGAATATAAAAAATATAACATTTAAAACAAAAATAGTTTTACAAATAACTTTCATAAATCTAAAAACATTTGTAAATCATTTCCATAGGTTTTCATGAAATCTTTTCATATTCAAAAAGCTGTGAATATGGAAATTATTTGTGATAATATAAGAATGAATATTAACACACCATAAATTAATCATGTAAACACATATCAATGAAATAATCCATCATGTATAACCATGTGATATAACATCATGTGAAAAACATCACCGAAACTCTCCATTAAAAAAATACATCACGTGATAAAAAACTGTAAATGAAGAGTCACATTTTATTGGACCCAAGCATATGGGAATATGTAAAAGGAATAAAATAATCCTTAAACAAGATACCTCAGTAGCATCCAGTATCACATGCTGACACAGTCTATCGATATCATAAAACCTCTGGTGGAATTATACTCAATTCAAGTAACTTGTATGTTCCTGATGTGCCCAAGGATCCCAATATAACTATATTTTCAAAATGAATTTAAAAACCACAATCAGAATTTATGAATTTTTTTAAAATTCAATAAAACCTACTTCGGTGTTTGAAAATCCATTTCAAAACAAAAACCACCATTCATGTATTTAATCAAACACTTGATGCAAGGAAAACCCATTTTTAAATAAAACCCCCTTAGAAATATCTATATTTCGTATAAATCAAATGAAAACACAAATAAAATCACTTAAATGTTCTAGCTAGACTAATTTTACAATAATTATAATTTATTTGTACAATTAAACCATTTTATGGAAACACATTCCTCAATAATTTATGTATAAATATTTTCCTTTGAAAACAATGATCGAGGAAGTTTAGAATGGGTCCTCATGATCCTAGATCCACTAGAAATAAATCAATCCTCTCTCAAACTCATTATATTGATCATAAAAATCCCCTTATGATTACCCAATGTGATACTAAAAGATATACACAGAGGATCAATGAATAAAAGGGAAAATTTGATAAAAACACAATATATCTTGATTGGATCTGTCAAAAAATGAAGGAAATCCACCCAGAATCCAAAGCGAAAAGACACTAGAACATTGTGGAGGGATTTGGTTAATCTAATATGAGTTTATGGGTTAATTATAGGTTAAAATGGGATCAATTGTTTTTTTTATAGAAAATTTAGATCATTTAAAACCCACATGCATGGTTTTATAGAGAGGATTTATGATTAAGAGTAACAATGTGCCTTATCCATGTCCCCAATATAGTGCTTCTGTTTGGGGTATATGGTTTGGTTTCATGGTTACATTAACTATTTTCTAATTTTAGATAACCTATATGCCTAGGGGTTCATGTTTTGTAATGGGTGTTTGAAAGGTTTGGAATATTCATTCATCCCATTATAGTATACCAATAGAAGTTGTGTGGTTTTCTGGGCCAAACTGCATAGTTTTACAAAACATTGAGGCAAACATGCATAGTTCCTTGGGCAACTAATTCATTATAAAATATTATTAAACTACCCCAAAGAGATACCCATCCAATGAATGGTAAAAACAGGGTTAATAAGTACATATAAGAAAGTAACATAACATTACAATCTATCCACCATGAAGGATTTATATCTATTAAAATGATCAAGATTCCAAACTCATGGAAATATGAGCACATTGATACCCCAAAAAATATTCACTCTCACATATTGTGGAGATCCCATATTCAGTATTATAGTACCCAAACCAATGGAAGCGTTTTACTATTTAGTATAATATACTAGAAATACATCCTTTGAACTGGTTGATCGACAATAGTGTATATAGCTCAATATTAATATACCCCCATTCAATAATGATGGATAGATCTGGGTGAAATATAATTATCTAGGAAACATGAAACACATTTTGGATCAATGTTAAATTATATTTTATGTTGAAATGATATTCCAACTTTATGAGTTACTCCATGATCAAAATTGTTCCAACAATCCTTGTTGCCAACTTACCCTTCTCACCCAACTGACGATGCCCCAATAAAGGTGAAACTATGAGAAAAAACTAATAATTAACATCAAAATATATATGATTATGATGATGGTATATATATTATTTTTGATGGCTCAATGAATTCACCAACTACTTCTGGATAAACTCAAACTTTTCTATCTTCTCTTGAATGAAACTCAACACAAACAACATCTACTCCTCCTACTCTACCCAACAAAATCAAGATCTAACAGGTCTCCCATGACAATTTTCAAAGGTAACCACATTTATTTAGTATTTTTAACTATTATTATAGGATAATTTGACCAAATGAAAAATAGTTTTATATAATTCACCAAAATCGAGCACATAGGCCAGTAGAATAACCTCATGAACCTGGATAACACTCTCTATATATCCATATGCAGATGATAATTCATGCTAAATTTTAAATGGAAAACCATCAACTCTTACTAACCTTTCAAAAACCTATATTTGAACATCATGTACATTTTAGAAACAATCATAGTGGGAAACCCATAAAGTCTCACAATCTCTCAGACATTCAAATCATTGAGATGTTCCACTTTAATCATCTTCTTGATAAGTAATAAATGATATGATTTCATAAGTCTGTCAATGATCACCAAAATTGAATCTTTCCCACTAGGTGTCCATCAAAAACCAAAAAACAATTCTATGAATATATCCAACCACATCCATACTGAAATGGGTATTGGTTGTAATAAAATAGAGGGTCTCTTGTCTTCTTTACCATGGTAAAATGTAATCTACCTAATGCATCATCCCTGACCACCAATAATGAAATATCAAATCATGATACCTATTTTCTGATCTAGGATAAAGGGACTAAAATATCATATTTCCACAACCCGTCAACTCCCTCCTCATTGAAAATAGATCAACCAACCTATTAGAGATAAAAGAAGATATACTAGGAGGCTGAGACTACTCATCCAATGTATCCTCACTATAAGGACTTTTACAAATGTGTTGGAAGTCAATTTTTTTTCACCTATTCAATTTGAAATTATTAATAAAAGGAAGATTGATATTTCATTAGTATCATGTATATCTTCCCACAATCCTCTTCCACTCCCTTGAATATCTCAACTAACAATATCATCAGAGAACACCACTCAAATGATTATTTCAGGGCCTGTGTTAGTAATTTTTTTTATCAACGCATCGACAAACACATCCCCTTTTAAGGAGACCACGCAATGTAAAAATAAAAATTATAAAGATTCTCCAACTATCATCTCTATCAGAAGATTATATCCCTCAAAATAAAAAAAATATTGTGGTCTCTGATGAGTAGAATACACATTAATCATCTCCCCAAAGAGAGAGTGATACGACATTTTTAGTGCATGCATGACAACTGAAAGTGCATATTATGTGTACAGTGTTCTTCTTATGATGTCATGAAAATAAAGATAAATGGGACACCACATGTTTCCCCATCATTAAGAAACATCCCAAAACCATCCAAGAATCGTTATAAAAAACATCAATACCTGAACCCATTTTTTAATGAATCAAAACAAGTACTAAGGTCTCCTCACTTCTAGATTTTTAAAATAACTCTTTCATTAATCATTCCATTAAAAATTTACACACTTATGGGTGAAATCTATCATCTAAGATACAGTCTTAGAGAATTCCTAAACAAACCATCTTCTGTAACCATATAAACTAAAGAATATCCATATCTCAAACACACTTTGGGTTTCTCTAGGGGCATAACACCATTTATTTTCATAGGATCCAATGAGATTATCATTTTATATATTAAATTCCCTATAAATTTCAATTATTATATCAATAACTAAATTTTGTAAATATTACCACATAAAATTTGTTTTTTCAATCACAATAGAATGATATCCAAAGGGTCCATATGCTCCTCCTCTAAAGTGGGATACACCAAAATATCATGCCCGGAAACAATAAAAAGTGTATATGAGCTGATGAAATATTCAGTTCATCAAAGCCATAAATTCCATTGAAGCATTAGTGAGACTAAATTCCATAACCATAAATAAAAAATGTCCATACCAGCTCTTAAACACTGTATTAGGTATATCATATTCTCAAACACTCATATTTTGGTACCCTAATTGAGGGTCAATCATTGAAAACCAACATTCCAGTTTAAGCTATTAAAAATGATCATCAATTCTGGGTAAATGATATCTATTCATAATGGTCATCATTTTTAACTTTTTATTATACAAACAATTATGATAATCATATATTACTTATAATGAAAGAGGATAGAAAAAGATGATGTTGACATTCTATGATGAATAAATCCTGAAGCCTCTAAATCCTTGAGCTAGACATAAAGTTTTTCAAACTCATCTAGTTACATTAAACAAGATCTAATAGAATTGGGTATCATACTAGGGAGTAGGTCAACAATATACTCAACCTCTCCCTTTGGTGGTAAACCAAAACAATAATCTATAATGTCTTTACAGTATGCTGTCACCACTATAGGAAGTAGTCTTTCCAAATAGAGGTTAATGATATTTCAAAACCTCTTAAACAATTAAAATGGTATTTCTACTTTATAGAAAACAACGTGGCCATGCATTCTTGATCTAGATTCACAATCTACCTCAAAAACTAGTGTGACCCCATTAGAAGTTAAAAAAACCCTATGGTGATAATTGTACATATGTGCATTAGATTTAATCATTCAATCCATTTCAAGTATCATGTAAAATATTTCAACATCATGATCTAAAAATTCCCACACCACCATGAAGTTAGATATCATCACCCAACATACAATGTTCATGAAACCTTGTTTGGACAAATTTTCAAGAGATTTTTATATATACAACAATAATGAAATAAGATCCAAATTTTATACCAATATGTAAACAAACTTTTATGTTATAAAGGAATGAGCAAAACTTGTATCAAACAATGCTAATTTAATTGAATATAGAATAATTTTTTTCCTCAAATAGTAAAAGTCCCAAATTGAAATTCTTATGGCATATAATTTTTCTCATATATTCATGTGGTCTTATCCACATGAACATCTTCCATGGCATAATGATTAGACCCACCCACTAGTAAGCATCGGTACAAACCTATGAACCCTTGGTGAGAGAATATCCTTCAATACATCCCTAGTATATCCTTTGAAAAAATTCATTATGTGTCTATAATGTATTCAATGATGAAATGTGTTTGGAACTTCTAGAAAAAAATGAGGGGTACATCTTTCCCTTCCACATTGGTATCAGAAAAGAAGATACTTCCCTAAATAATGCCTTGAAACTTTTCCTAAAAGAAACTAGATGCCCTTTCACATTCTTTTTTGGAATGAAAATACACCCTGGGAAGAAACAACAACAACAAAAGCTCCAAAAAATCATGTATTTTTAATATATATTCTTCAACCAAATATTTATTATTGAAAACCCCTATGAAGGTCAGAACGCAATTGAGAATAAACATCGACTGAATATCCAACCTCAATCCCAACTCAATCCTTTGATTCTTTAGGTACTCATTAGTAAATATATTCAGTTCTAGATACACCAGCTAAGAAAAATAGGTGGAATAATGAAAAATTCTACTCCCCTTTCTCCAAGGTAAAAACACTCGGGTCATTACCACACACAACTTATATAGGTAAGACAACTAAATGAATATTTGTTTAAACAATGTATAGGAATGGTTTTCATTATTCTTAGCTTACTTGGTAGAGTCACAGCATCTCTTTCTAAGTCCCTTGAGCATGTATGTGGTGGAATCCACCATATAGTCTTTAGGAATATTCAAAAAGGTGAAGGTCCTCTCATTCGTCTCAGGACACTCCTCTGATTCTTAGGGTCCCTTGTTTCCATGGAATATGGGGGGATGTTTCATAGTAAATTATGAGACATGATCCATTTTTTGTCCTAGGTTCCCAGCACCAATTTTACATAGGGTTTCAATTATAAAAATAATTTCTTCAAAAAATGTTGGTTACACCAGAGGATTCACCCATAGATCTTATCTTGCTTCATCCACACTCACAATTAGAAGATCGCTTTTTAGAGGCATTGAATATTTTGTACAAGACAATGACTAATAAAATTTATTGAATGTTCCAATTTCATAAGAAAAATTTCAAGAATTTTCATCCATGAAACAAAACATCATGAATATAAATACATTTTTATTTCTAAAATGGTAGATGGTGACTTAAGAAGGAATACGTTCACTAAAATAAACATCCCATTTAGTTCATCCAAATGAAATCATACCCCATGTACCAAACCTGGATTTATTTTCAAAACACACATGGTTACTTGATTTCAAATAAAGAAGTGAGATGGATAGTAATCTCCTTGAAAATAAAACCTGAATTATAATGGTCCTATTTCCAATATACCCAATAGACAGATCCACACTCAGGAAGTTTTACCACACTTCAAGATGAGAATTCCTTTGATACCCTTTTGTGAGTAACTAACCCAGACAACTCTAAAATAATTTCTATATTTGAAAAAGATAAAATTGTGGTGTTATCACAAATCCTAGTATGAATCCACCATAGATTCAATACAATGTATAATAATAAGAATTAAACTTTTTTAACTTTTGAAACAAAAAAATAACAATTAATTTTCATAAATCCAAATCCATTTAGGAATCATCTCCTCTAGATTTTATAAAATCTTTTCATATTTACATATTCAGGAATATAAAAATTATAAGTGAAAAAATAGAAAGAATATCTACAAAACATAAATAAATAATGTAAAAAATATTCATGAATTACTTCCTTATGAGAAACCTTGTGATATAACCTCATGTGAAAAACATGTGAGAAACATTCCACAACAAAATCCAACATGTGATAAAACAATGTAAATGAAAATAACTCCGTATTGGGACCTAACCTATGGTAATAAAAAATAGATATTAATGAACCCCAAACATAGAATATGTTGTTACCTATAGATATAAATTCATTCCACCATCCATCGATATCATAAAACCTCTTGTGGCATTATGCACACCACTAGTTACATGTCTGTTCCCAAAACACTCAAGGTTACCAATATTCCAAGATTATCAAAATCCATTTCACTAGCTTTATCAAAATTTATATATATTTTTTCAAATCCAATATAATCGTCTTAGGTGTTTGAAAATATATTTCCCAACCAAAACCACTATTAATTTATTTAACCAAACTCTGGTGTGAAAAAAAAATAGTTTTTAAAGAAAATACCATTTATAAACATGAATCCTTCAATGAAATCCCTTGAAAATAGAAATAAATTTAATTAAATAAATATCCAATAGGAATTTTACAATTATAATAATCAATTCATATAAGTAACTCATTTTATAGAAACACCTTTCTCAATAACGGATGTAGAAATATTCTCTTTGGACAACGGCGACCAGGGAAGTGTAGATCAATTCCACATGATAATTGATCCACAATAAATACATAAATACTATATAACACCCATTATATCTAGAATTAATATCCCATTATGTTTCCAAAATATTATAGTAGAAGATATCAAACAAGGATCTAAGAATAAAAGTAAAAACTAGATAAACAATGAAATATTTAATGAGTTGATCTCTCGAGAATTAAGGAAATCCATCTAGAGTCCCAAGAGAGTAGCCTAACATGGGAAGTATAGGTTGATTAATTAGGATATTAGGGTGTAAATAGAGGTTAAACATGGGTACTAATGGGATTTAATAAAATATTTATAGCATTAAAAACATGTATGTAAGGTTTACTAGAGAGACCATATAGTTGAGAGTAGCTCTACACCTTAAACATACTCCCTAGATAGAGATTCTATTGGGGGTATGGTTTGGCCATTTAGTTAATTTTACCATTAAAAAATAGTTTATATCCCCTCTACCTAGGGGTGAATATTTATGAGTGGAAAACCACATGATTTGGATAGACAGTGCATGCCCTTCAAGTAGACCAACACATGCCTCTGGGTTTTCTGGGCCAGACCGCATGATTTTCTCTCAGATTGAGTCAACCGTGTATAAATACACGGGCCTCTAAATATTCCTAAAAGATCCCAAAACTACCCCAAAGTAAGAATCAAAAAATATTCGTAAAAATGGTCAATACAAACATGTAATCAAGTATGGTAATGTTACACATCCATTGTTGTAGGTTCTCTGAAAACGTCATGATATCTTTAAAAATGTTTAAATAATGGTTCTCAATGTAACCCAAAAATCCAAAAGTTCATAATAAAAGGATCGAAAGACCAATAATAACAACTCAAAATCTAGATCCCAATAATCCTAGGAGTATATCTGAACTCCAAAATTGTAGGTGGATTAAATAGAATACCCGACCATCCCAAGAAATCCCTAACCATTAGGTTATACTCTCTGTTATCATGCCAACTAGATGGATCCTGGGAATCCGATGAATCCACACCAATAGTATTTAAATGTTTTATCTTTTCTAATTGGATCCTTGGAATGACCTATGCATGTTATTATAATAATAGTAATCACAAATTCACTCCCATGTATGCAGAAACAGATCTTAGAGATATTGGGTATCTTAGGGCCCCATGGAATCTAAAGAATCCCATATAGAACTATGATCAAACCCAAGTGTCATTTTAATTATTTACATGGATCATCATACATATCACTGGATACCCATTTATCATCCACATAAACATCATTATCTATGTTTTATTAGTAGATTATCATGTGAGGCTCAGAAACTAGATCCAAGGAAGAAACTCTAGGTATCCCCAAATTCACCATCACATGTAATCAGTCCAATATGTTAGGTCCTAGAAAGAACATCTAGGAATATATATCTGCATTAGAAAGAAAAAAAATCAAATGTATAAATATATGGTAGGGGTTGGTTGAATTCTAAAAAATGCCACCTCTAACCACACCCCCAATCTCACATCCTTGGGACAATTTCTAATGTTGAAAGGAGTATCGTATCTACCCATTCTAGAGTTAACACACTCTCTTAGGTCACAAGTTATTTGGAAAATGACTATGGTCCTATTATGTCTCATTGAGGCCCCTTTGGGCTCCTAGGAAAGTCCCACTAGGGTGATGGACATAATAAAATACCCATTCCAAGGAGTTTTATGTTGGCCTGAACATCCGACCCATCCACCAGTCTCCCTAGGAATCTTATATAGACATTCCTTTACCCATGCATCCTGAGTCATCACTCCTCTTGTACAAGGAAGCACTTGGTCACTTTTCAGTACGCTGCTTCCCCTATTAATTTTAATTTAATTAATTCATTACCCTCATGGGTTTCCTATAATCCAAGGCTATATATTCAATTTATGTTTTCAATTGTCAGTAACCGAGATGTATATTTACTACATGAGGGTACAATGGGGACCTCGACACCTTGTGTAATTCAATATCAGGATTTGTTTTTTATTAAATAACTACTATAGATTTTTGAGGCTCACTAACTAAATTAGTGGGGCAACAAATGCCACATTTATATTTTAAATAAAGAATGCCACTGGGAAGATGCATAAGGACCACAAACCTTTAACTAATGTGATTCCAATTTTTAATACAACTTGATAACTACCACCATGGTTCTCCATGTCCAATTGACCATCATAAAAAAGACTCAAGGCTTTATTTGATAACTGAACCCCAAAATTAATGAACTATGGTAAAATTCAAATTAATTAATCTATTAAATTTTTTTAAGGATTTTTATTTTTAATTAATTTTTTATAAATACCTAGAAGATGACCGGATGACCTTATTAAACAATAACCATGAAAAGCTAGTGACAGACCACACACGACATGCCCCATACCTTGTTATATAGAAAACCCCAAACACAAGGAATTATTTCTAGTATTAATTTAATTATAATCAATGTAAAAAATATTAAAAAATTCCAAATAATAGATACCTCAAGATAAATATTTTGAGATAGTGAGAAAACATTATCACATAATTTTTATTATGTAAGTAGCATAAAATCCATCTGAAGCTCGACTGATTCCACCACAATCTATTGGACTGGGCATAAAATCCCAAAATAAAAAAACAAAAAATTAGATAAATGATAGAGGGATACCAAAGATGGATACAAGAGTAAAAGAATCGTGTTGAATATATAAATAGTGGATTCAAAAAAACCCCAAACTGAGGGATAAGATGGAACCAATGTGGGATTCCTGATCTAGGTTGTGTGCGAGGATAAAGAAAAAGAGGTGTATACCCTCTTAAAATATGTATAGGAAAAGTGATCATTTCCCATTTTCAATACAGAACCAGATATAGACACATGATTTAACAAACGTTTTTCCATCCATATAGATGAAACTACCCCATTTAATTCACCCTACATGGTATGTTCAGAGAGTTCCCAAAATTGGGAACCAATTATACAGGTGGATCTAAAACCCTCATTTTCACTACATATGATTTTTCGTCAATAATGTGCCAATAATCCATCCCAAAATATGACACAAGGTTTCCTATACATCATCACATAATTTAGTTAAAATAATGTACTAACCATAGTAGGCAATAATGATATATAAATATTTAACTAAAACTATCCTTTTTTAAGGGAACCCACAATGTTTGATCTCAACCATACCACCTATATTATTCATCCTTTTCAGAGTTCCCCAATGTAACTAAAACTTATCAGAAGTAACCGAGGCCTAACAAAACTCCTAGGATATCATCAAATCATTATTTAATGACTATAAATAAAACATTATGATATTTTATTTATCATTCTTCCATTTTGAATCTCTGATCAGAATTTAATCCATCCGTTAATTGATAATTCAAATTCTCTATGTATTATTCAGATCGTATGGGAATTGGTTCTTACAATATACCCATAAAAATTATACTCTTCCTCAATAATTCCTTGTGTAAATAAAAATATTAAACCCGACCTTCATTAGTCAGAAATTATATTCAAATGGACATGTTTCTTTGTAAAACTGTCCATGTACTTCTTTATTGAAACTGCGAACATATGCATTGAGTTCTCAAAAGCCTAAGCAGATGATCGTATCACCCAAAATAACCACGATGGCACCCCACCACCCTTATAAAACATGAGACACCCATGTGTCTTAATTTTTTTAATCAATAACCTATGGAGATCTCAATCATAGAACATAGATTATAATGAAAACTTTCATTGAATGAATTTTTTTTCCTTTAGAACCACCTAAAAAAAGACCAATCTCACATTCTATAAATGAAGTACATTTAGTTTAAAAGATACCACATTGAAACAGAAGGTTTTTTTCGAAATTGTTTCTAGCTAAACCATACTGAAAACATTTAATTGGACTTTATGACATTGTATCAAGACACATGATCACGATGACATAAACCAAAGAGGAATTATGAGATCATATGAAATAGAAAAATGAAATTATTTTAAAAAGACTATAATAAAATGACCTAGAATGATATATTAGGACCTCATGTAATTTAAATTTAGTAAAAACCCATACCTTGGATTATTACTTGTTCAGATGTGTTGTAACCTCATTAATGATTTGAATCTTCTCTGAAAGGGATTATTAAATTTAAAGGATTTGGGATTTTTTATTATGACCAGAGGTTAAAAAATGCGAGAGTGGTATATTAGGGAGGGATTTTGGTTAGATATTCAACATCAAACCGAAGTAATGTTGTGGGTTTAGATGTGTAGTACAGGGGTCCTTTTAATGACTTCCTTGGGTGGAATTTTCACAAATACCCATTCCTTAATGAATTAGGAATCATATATCTGATGGAAAGTGATTCCAAAGTGAAAAACTAGGGGATATATGATAAGAGGTTGTAAAAAATTTCATTATATATACATTCAATGATAAATATTTGTGTTATTTTATTACATTAACCATTAATGTATCCACTTTACCTCATTTTATCTTTACTGTTGTAACTCAATTTCTACTCGAGTAAAAAAATTTATGATTATAATGTAAATGAACTAATTACCTAACTGGTAAATTCAAATTCCAAATATGAAATTAATTTAAATGATTTGTAATCATAAAAGTGATTTTATTCTTTTTTCCACACCGATTAATAATAAATAAATGTATGTTATTTAAAAATTTATATATTAAAAATATCTCTCAGGAAATAATTCTTTTGTAAATGAAAATTCATCTTATTCGGATAAAAATTTATTATATATAGAATAAAATATTTAGAAAATATATCACATTTTGACAATAAAGTACTTTTTTCGTATATATAAACAATTAATAATCAATAAATTAAAGTTAATTCAAAAAAAATATATGTATATTATTAATGTTTTTCATGGAAATAACATAAATTTAATTTTTAAATAAAATCATATAATATAGAAATAAATATTTTTTATTAAATAAAATTTATTTGGCCCCGAATAATTAAATTCATATTTATTATAACTTCATTATAATTTGTATAATTTTTTTTATTAACAACCATTTTTTTAATTTTATAAATCCATCTAATTGAACTAGTTCTTTAAAAGTAACAAATTTATTAAAAAATTACATTTTAAAAAAAATCATTAAAGAAAATTAATTTTTAGAAATTGATTAATATAATTTTATTATATTTTTAAAATTCTTTATTCTCTTTAAATATAATTATTTATATTGAATATGTATATCTTTAAGAAAAAAAATAAATACATATTTTTTGAAAGTAAATTCTCAAATGTTTTGTGATGGTATCAATGTCCACTTACACCCAATGATCACATAATCTCTACTGCTATATTAGTCTAATGGTCATATATATAACAATCATATAAAATTCCTATGTATACACATAAATTCTTTATTAAAGTCACTCAACTCATTATTTGATTTCATTTATAAATATGTTTATCATAATTATAACTAATTGTATTTTCATTATAGTTATAATCCATTGTACTATACTCTAGGAATATCGAGATAGTGAATACATATACATATTTATATTTTTATTTACTTGTTATTTTATCAATTTAGTAATTTCACTAATTATGTTTAATTTAGTTTTTTCCTAATTTATTCCATTCTGTATGTAAATTTTCTACACTAATGAAATAATGAAATGTTTAATTTTTTTCGGATGATGAGTGATAAAAAGATATTAATGTATTCAATTGAATTTTAGCACTATATGTATAAGGTGTTAAACTCATGGACTTCTCTTTTACCTATCCTTGATAAGGATAAACTTCTTTAATCTATTGAGTCTTGTTTATATGATTTCATTTCCCCCAAGAGTTTTATTGGGGCTACATTGTGAGACTCGGTTGTCTTTCATCATAGATTCCATGTAATGTCCAAAGCAGTTATGTCTAGTATGGGATCTACCTGTAGATGGAGTTCATTATTTCAGAAATATTTAAATTCAATTAAAATGTTAAACGATTCTTATTTTTGACTTGTTATCTTTCTTGTCTTGTTTCGCTACTACAAACACTTTTTTATGGTTGGTGGTAAGGGTTGAGTTGTGGTTACCTACTATGTATAACACACTCACTGCTTGAATAGAAACCAATAGGATTCATGTAGATCATTTCATCCACGATACAAGTGAGGTAATAATACTTGAGTGTTATTTTTAGTAATACATGTATTTTAGATCATAAGTGGAGTTTCTTAGATCATTTGATGGGTGTGTTGAGAAGATTATTAGGGGTTGTCCACTATTATTCAAATAAAAGATTTTTCTTCTAGAACCTATTCATTTGGGTTACATATGTCATGTTTTGTTGAATTGTCAAGTGTTTATAGTTCCTTATCATATCATAGTAACATTATAAAATAAATAACGGATCTCATTAGGTTTGATTTATTAATTCAAGGGAAAATATCACCACCCCCCACACATCTATGATCCCTTTAGATATAATCTTCCCTTTAGTGAATTAGAGGATTTATTGAGATATTGTAATGGTGTTTTATTGGTATCATATCAGTATTCAAATAAAATATTTATATAAATAGTTTTAGATTCCACACTAAGGGATGTGGGTTATGGTACTTGAGAGTATCCTAGAATAGGACTATCAGGACCCATGAAGTAACCCATAAATATTCTGACTTGGCATAATTATTGGGAATGATTACGTTTCCAAGGGTATTACTAGATCTTTTATTTTATTTTGTTTTGGGTAGTTTTAACTCCAATGACTCATATATTATACAGAATATTAATATATAGAAACATTTATAATGTTGTGACATTATATGTTCTTTTTTTTGTTTTTGTTTAAATTATCATTGGGGAAAATTAATGAATCCTACAAGTAAAAACATTAACAATGAGTAAATAGCATTTTCTTATATTTATTTATTAAAGAATTCATTACTATGAGAAAAAAATATATTCCATTGATTGTGATCCCTTTTATATTAATTTTGTATTTAGTTCTTATATGCTTTTTTTCAGACATGCCTTACTTTTTCTATAGAGATTACCTAAGAATTCATAACTTTTTAATGAATGTTTTTATAAGAAATTTTAAAAATAGAAATTTATTTTAATATGGGAAATAAATATAGGGGGGAGTGGGTTTTTATATAATTTTTTCTCATATAATTGAATGTTTTAGTTTCCAGTTTATGATTAATATGTTTTAATATCATTATATACTTTATTATAGTGGATATCACCTAGATGAGAAATTCTATAAAAATTGGATGTGGAATGGGAATTATCTTATCTTTAAACTTAATATTAATCCTTAGGTCCTTGATGGACATACAAAAACTCCCCAAACTGTGGGTCAAGGATGGCCTTGAGGGGGAAACATAACCTCTAAAATATTGATGGACTTCCAATTACATGATGCTCTTACTTTTTAGTGAAATGTGTTTTCCCAAGAATCTAAATACTAGATAAATTATCACTATTGAATACATAAAATAATAGATACCCTAAAGAATCGTGTTGTTTGATTAGATTCCTTCACACGTGAAGGGGTATTTTATTATTGGTGGCACATTATTCAAGAAGAAAAAAAATTAATAGGTTACTTTCTAGGAGGATTTTCAAAATGGTACTTTGAGTTGATTTACATAGTCACAGTGCAATTAATTACAGTATATGAATTGTTGAGTTTGAAGAAATTCTCACTATTAGTTAATGATTATGTGACGATATTCAAAAATTTACTTTACATTTCTTTATACATTAGTTTACATGAATAATCAATGGTTATGATGATTGTAAAGGTATTTAATTAGCCTATCCAAAACAAAATTATTCTCTTCATTCTCTAAAATATCTCTAAAGTCACGTGGAAGTACATCCTTTATAATATTATATCTTAAGTGTGTCTAGGGTGTATTTCTAATTGTATGGTCGAATAAAAATCTATACTTCC
The DNA here is from genome assembly GCA_963277665.1 of Viscum album. Classification (NCBI taxonomy): domain Eukaryota; kingdom Viridiplantae; phylum Streptophyta; class Magnoliopsida; order Santalales; family Viscaceae; genus Viscum; species Viscum album. The sequence continues at coordinate 1,482,355,951 of OY728136.1, forward strand.
TCTAGTAGTTAGGAATGAATATGCCTATATATTAATAGAGGTGATTCTTATAATGGAACCCAGACAATAGTGTCCCCTATCCTATTAACAATGGGAGACCCTCTTATTAGGTTTATTAGTGTGGAATATTTGGCCAAAAAATCCATATTATAATTTTAAATAGAAATAGTGTTACTCATATGGTTAGTGTGGCCATATTTAAAGGCTCTGATGGTATATTGTATATGATGTTTGTGGTAATGATCTTAGACTTCCAGGGAATCAGTGGTTCAATAAGTGGACCTGTCTATAAGAAGGAACTAACCACCATCAAAGAGATCTTGGAAAGGTGGTTGAGGAGGAAGTGTGGGTTTTTTGTGTATAGTGTAAAAATTAAAGATACTATTCTTGCCTTTGGGTTAATCTGAGGGTTTATGTAAGGTATATTCCCCATATAAATTGACTTCATATGTTGGATGAAGACCATATATGGGATGAGATAGTATTTTGATATATTGTACATTTCATTAAACTTTATTTGATACATGGACATCCCAATATTTGATTTCTACTCAACTACGATAAAATATTAATCTTTTAGTAGAGTTATTATCGTTTTATATTTATCTTGATAATACTTTTAGAAATAGGACAATCTGGACAAGTGTCTTTTATCAGGTGCCTTGGTTATACCTCATTATGAAATATTTTGGGATTTTATGTTTCTAAATATGGAATCATTAGATATTATTTTTGGAATGGATTGGTAGAATCAATTATGTGAACACATAATTTTTTATGCTAGTATAGTGTATTTCTCTTCTCAAGTTGGTGTTATATACAATCTTTAGGTGGAGTAGGAGATTAATGTTATTCTAGAAGGTTTATCTAATGGGCTAGTAGTAACAATTAATATAAAAATATACAATCCATTCAACATGTATGTTTAATATAAAGGGTGATATATTTTAACTCTTGTGGTGGGTTTTTCTTCGGATATATTCCGTAGTATTTTTTAGGACCAACTACAATGAATGAGGTAAAATTACTCAGAAATATATTTCCCTGAACTGAACCAATATCAATTCTACCATATTTTGTGGAATAGAATAAATATATAGAGAGATTAAAATTAGTTTAAGAAGATTTAGGAAAATATTTTCATTAGACTGGGAACATATCCATTGGGTGATTCTGTTCTCTTCGAAAAGAAGGAGGATTGAATTATATGTTTGGGTGTTGATTATCAAAAGTTGAATTAGGTGATAATAAAGAATCATATTCCTTTTCCTAGATTCAAGTATATTTTTGATCAATTAAATGGGTAAATTTGGTTTTAAAATTATGATTTTTTCACTACTTTCATTAGCATCATTTAAATTTTGATGATACTCACAGAATGAGTTTCCATATTCAATTTGATTGGTTAATTTTTTTTGGTAATTTCGTTTTTGTTAACTAATATTCCTTAAATTTTATGGATTTAATGATCAATATCATTTATCGATTCTTAGAATCTGTCTTAATTTCTTTGGTTGGTGATATCCTAGTTTATTCCATACCAAAGGACATGAACACTTTAAAATTAGACACATCTTAGAGGATTTATTTGAGCACCAATTTTATTGCAACCTATATAGATGTACCTCTAGTATTTGATAATTGAAATTTATTATAGTTATTATTTCTAAGGATATCATTTTTATTGATCCTGAGAAGGTGGAATTAGTAATGTATAAAAATGTCCCTTTAAACATAATTAAAATAAAAACATATCCTTTACTTGTGGATATTACGATCTGATTATTCATGAATTCACTAATATGGGTGATCCTATATCATCTTTTATGAATAAATAGAGTAAATTCATATGGATTAACAAATCTAAAACAATCTTTCCTATGTTTAAGAAAAAGTTTATCAATGCGTTCGTTCTAATCCAAGCTCAACCATGTTAAGGGTTTTATGTATATCATGATACATCTTCACCTAGTCTTTGATATGTTGTCATGTGAGATCAATGTGATAAGTTTAATAGGTATGGAAAATTATATTTTCATGAAATGAGCTAAAATACCCATGATTTAGAGTTTTCCAATATTGTTATCTCATTAAGATTTCAAAGGAATAATTTGTTCTTTGAGTGATGTATGGTATTAAATAAACACAAAAACCAAAAATATATATTTTTACAAAACTGATATAATTCCCTGGAAATATCTCTAGGTGGAGTATTTATAGTTATCTTATTTAAACATTGAATTTTTTCATAGAAAAGTAAATAGTCCATATTATTCTCTTAGTGGGAAATTACACTATCAAAGTGTTTTAGGGGAAATAAATAAAATAAGTTCATTTATATCAACCTTAAACTACACTTAAATGCATCTAAAATTAAATATTTTAATATCCTCAACGACTCATAAATATTTTATTTAGATTTTATCATTGTTTGGGAAATATAATTGGTTGTGAGATCCTTACTAGATTTCCTAATGATTATTCATCCCTCTTATGCTTCAATAAAATGATAGTACTCTTTATAAACATCCCTCTGTTATATATAAGTAAGAATATATTTTATTGTATTATATGTATGGTCTACCTAGGTATTTGATAGATAGGGATGTTGTTGGATAATCATGGATTACCTATATAAAATAGATAATTCCATACCAATACAACAGGTATATTATGTGGATGAGATAAAAAAACATTTTAAAGAAAATGTGATTTTTCACGGTGTAGAATCATTCATTATATTAGATATAGTTGTGAAGTTTGGCTCATAATTCCTTATGGTTTTGCAACTCAATCAGGGTTCTTAATTCAATTTGAGTACATTTCCCCCAATAGATAGATGGACTATCTAAATGAATGATTCTTATCCTTGAAGACATGTATTGATCATGAATTATTGGTTTTAGAGTCTTAAGAGATAATCAACACTATTTACTATAATATTACCACAATAAAATCTACCAAACATTAATTTGACTAGATCATTTAAAAACTCTTTATGGATGACTATGACATTCTCCTATTTTCTATAAGGAAATAAAAGAATGATTGGTTATCGAAACTAGTATCATTTATGATATGAAAAATTTGGTAAATTTATTTTAAAATAGGCTCATGACTAATCAATGATGTAGAATTCCTTATACTAACTAGTGAAGGAAACCCTTTGAATTTAAAATTTATGGGAATATGTTTCTTGAGGTTTCTTCTAGATTGGTTTATTAATCATTGGAATGTTGGGAATTCTCAACTAGAGGTTATTTGGATGTTTTTTTACATCTTGATAAGAGTCACAAATGTTTCTCATTAGATGGTATTAACCCTAAAATATGCATCAATGAAAAAAAATTTCTGGTCTCATAATTGAGGATGTGTGTGACCGACCCTATGAACATGATTTGACATGATGATATCGTGCGTGAATATTATGTTTCCTAAATGGATCATCCTAAATGTTTCAATGATCATAGTAAGAAGTTGTTATTGTTCATGATCGTACTTATTGTTCATAGAAAGTCATTGCATGGAAGTCTCTAAGATAAAACTTGTTTGTGAGAAGCTGAAGTGATGACTTATAGAATGGACATGTTTCCTGAAGAAGTTTATTAAAGATTCCAAAGGATAAGATTCCTAATTATGGGGTGTTTTTAAATACCCTAACCTCTATTCTAAGGTAATTCTTATTAAATTACCATTTATTATTTTCGTTTTTGGTTTTATTTGGTGTGAATTGGTAGATAGAGGAGTAAGAGGGAAACAATTGAAAAAGGGGGAGGTACCCTAGTACCGGATGCACTATGTTGTAGGAGGTTTGGAAGAAAGTACCAAAAAAAATTCTAGTGGCTTCATGGAAACTATCAGCACCAATACGTACCCGCTGGAATTAGACCATGTGCCTGGTGGATCTGTATATTATGCTTTTAAATTTGGATGAATTTAGTCCTTTTACCTATAAAATTAAATCTAAAATTGATAAAACTCAGTAATTTTAAACCATTATCTCCCATTTTAGTACCCATAATATTTTTATTTTTTTATTATCCTCTATCAATCTATCCTTCATCGTGTAATATTTCAAATGATTCTATTCAGTCTAAAAATATTGTTTTCATGAAGGTGAGGCAATATATCTACACTATTAATTTATTTTTTTCTTCTCTTATTTTCAAGGTAACTAGTCTAATATATTTTAATAATATACTAGGTGATGGGTAATCCTTCATATTATCCAATATTAATCTTATAAACTATCGTTGGGAGATTATATAAATTGATATCAAGGTATTACCTAAGTTTTCTACCCTTAAATTCAAATTTATTATTAAAGTTGGTTCGAGACATAATTTTTATTTTTTATGGTGGTATAGTATATTATGTGGTGGCTTGATCTATTACCTCAGATCTCAAAAGGATTTATCATCATTTGGGTTCATAGGTTAAAACCTTTCATTATCTCATATTATATACAATTTTCTCTTAAAATGGAATTTGTAGGAGTGAATATAATTATGACCAAATGATACTCTTTTTATATTGGATACTTTTAATGCTTCTATTAAGAACCAATGATGGATGGAGAATGAGTCTTGTATTTAGTTTATTGTATTTCATTTACAAGTTAGAATGAAATTAATTTTATATGGGTCCTTGTTTCATGTTTTTTAAATTTTGAAACATATATTTTATAATATTTGGGAGTAAATTATTTAAATGTGAATTATAATTTTTTAATTAGAAGAAATCCAATATGTTTAGAATGAATTGTTTAATTTTTGTAATATGTTATATTAGTAATTTTTTATCATTTACTATGTTCTTATCTCTTTAATATTTATGTTTGATAATGTTTACTCAAAATGGGAATATTATTCTTGTATAAAACACTCCCAATTACACCTATTTTAATGTAAAGGTTGGTGGAATGGGATGGGATCAGAACACCCCGAATCATTGAAATACCTTCCCTCTATCCCTAAACAGGACTCGTAGCTCAACTATATTTACTCTTATATATATGATTCATATCTCCCCAAAATGGGATGAGTGCCGCACCCTAAATATTAGTTATAAATCATCTTAGATTCCAGATAAATCCAAATGTATGAGTATCATGTAAGGTTCCGCCCATTATAAGGAGTTCAGTATTCCAATAATGTTTATGTGAAATAAAAATGTTAATGCCTGATTTTTTTGAATGATTATACCTATATAATGGTTTTATTAATCAATACATTTTAGCATATAATATATGGTAAGGGGTATTTGGAGACCAACTACTCGGTGTGATATGAACACAAATTATACATTCCATTACGGGTTGTGTGTATATTGATTCATATTTGATCTATGTATTTGTATCAAGTTATTACACGAGAGCTAGTTCCACCTTGATAATTCCTAACAGGTGGATTATCTTTGAACATTGGATGGTAATATTGATAAAATGTTTTTGGGATATACACCATTTATTATCAAGAGTTTACACTCATATGAGTTATTTTTTTTGAATTCGTTCAATCACATTTGTGTAGTCAAGTGTATATAGTTTTTCTATCTTTTCACACATACATTATAAAATATTTTAATTTTATCAACATTTTTTTTATATTTTTTTGTTATATCACAAATTTTGGATAGTTTCTATTTTTACATTTTTATATAATTAGTTAACGATACATTAGTTTTATTATGAGCTATTCTGGATCATGAAAAAGTTAGTAATTGATATATGTAGGTTTAATTAATTTACCCAATGGGAAAAGTCACGTCCCACTAAGAAATCAATCAACCAATAGTTTTTTATGGTTTCTAATGCTGATAGTGAGGTATGCCCAAGGTATTGTGATAGTGTTACTCATGTAGCATATGAGTATTTTGGTCAATCAAATTTCACATTATGTACACAATGATGATATTATTGAGTTTAAAACTCGTGGAATACCCTTGGGTACTTGGTTCTAGTCCACTAGTAACCTGGTGTTACCCCAACACCATGGTACTAAAATCCCTTCTATATTTCCTCCGTCAATTTTTCCCAACACTACTCATCCATTTTAAAAAAAATTAAAAAAAATTAAAATTTTAGACACAAAATTTTATAAGTATACTAAAACATAATGGTGTGTGTATTTATGTGAAAATACACTATATATTTCCTTGGTTAGTCAGTTTTCCTCCCTGAAGGAATCTCAATATATTATTTGGGTAAACCCTTATGTAAACCACCCTATATAACTATCATCATCAATATAATACATAACATATACACTATAATATTCCATATCATGTACATTAGTATCATAAAAAACACCATTATTGTGTGTCACAATTCTGATACCCACCATTCATTTTTATCTCTATTCTAACACACCACACATTAAAAGGTCCTAATGAATATAATCTTACCATATAAATCTTCCTCACTCTCTCATTGGACTTGATTAAAAAAATATAGTGATTAACGCACATAATTGACATTCCTTATATTTTGGTAATTGTAGGTTTCACAACCTTATCTTTAGTAGACACATACCTTAACAAACCCTTTAAAAAATATCCTCAAACATTATATGATTTCAAGAATGAACATCAACCAATAAATAAAATTGAGGATTATGTAATGTTTTATAAGATATTTGTTTCTTTTATTTATATAAACACATCCCACAAGTTCAACTATACATCACATGAAAAGTAGAATAAATCTTGAAGAGACGGGATTTTTGGTGAGTTTGTCAAAGATTCATTCTAATGTAGCACATAAACTAGAGAATTTACACCACCCCATATATGAAAATAAAAAAATAACCCTAAACTAGAATGAGTTATGAACTAGATGTGATATATTTACATTTTACCCCTTATTTTTACAAATACAATAAAACAATTATAATTTAAGTGGAATATATTTAACTATATTTAAAATACACATATATAAAATCTTATCAAATGAATATTAATTAAATAAAATAATTATCCATCAAAAAACTATGTATGGATAATATGTTTTTAAACTAGGATACATATAAATCTTGTTTATATGATATCTTTTTCATATATCACTTACTTAGGAATAACAAGAACCCCAAATTATTATATCATAACTAATTCCATTCTTCCTAACATGAGGAAATGAAGTGTAATAAAAGATGATCTCATATGCTCAGTAACTGTAAACAAGGTAAATATAAATTAATAGATAAATGTAAAATGACAATAAGGATACTGGAACATTTAAATATACTATTAAATCCATACCATGCATATCAATGATTATAACATTGAGTCATGGGATAAGGCTTGGAAGTTCATGAGATATGAATCATAAAGAAATCAAGAAACATGAGCTATGAGAGAAGAACATTGACACAAGATAGTAGTTTTTTGAATTCAAAAAAGTATAGAAAATAATTTATTTAGTTGTCAGGGCTCACATCCATGATAATCATAGTGGATTGGGTTCTCTCTACAAACCACAGTTATAGTAAATGTTCCCTCCCAAGACTATCATAGGAGACAAATTCCCTTACTAAACTGGGATCACTGCCTATTCCATTTTCATTAATATCAAGAGGAATATATCTTCACCCAATTCATTAGAAGGAACTAAAATTAGGATCCCACCTTTTATATAATGAAAAACATTCATTTTTGTTTTCTATAATATCATAAAACATTCATCATATCAAAATCTTTAATAAAGGAATGAGTGTCATTAATATTTCATGAGAACATAACCCATCGAAAATAAATGGTGTTTATAAACATATTTTCATCATAACAATAATACATAGAGATATAGAATAAGGATGGAATCCTTGGATCATATCAATTATAAATCATAATTAACATCAATTAATTTTACCATAAATAAAAAATTACTTTAAAAAATTACTTTGAGCATTTTATAAGGAAAATACATTTTTTCTATTTGATGTAAATTATTTAAAATATTGACATTTTCAAAATATTAAGACATTTTATTTCCTTGAAATGAAACTATAATATTTTTTAATGAAATATTAAAATAATTTATTTTTGAATACGGAGGTAAATTTCATTCATGCTATATGAGTTAATAGAAAACATTTCCTTCCTACTTTTGTAAAAAAAGTCAAAGAGCACCTCTTTGTGAAATGATATGAAAATTAATTTTGAAAAATTATTTAAGATGTGAATAATGGAAAAAAATGAATGTAAAAAATCATAAGTAATTGTTAAAAGAAATATTTTAACCTTTTTTATAAAATATGGATATGGAATAGTTTTCTTTCTCGAATGGATATAAAAATAAATTCGAATTTACTTAGAAATATTCTTTCAGTCTCTTGAGTTCTTAAGTGATGAAAATGATTGAAAGAAATTTATTCTCATGAAATAACCATATGTGAAGAAAAATAATAATTTTATTTAGTGGTATAAAATAAAAATTTATCATTATAAACATAATCTTAAAAAATCTTGTCAAAAAAAGAAATTGTAACAAAAAACCCTCACCTTATGCCTAAGTTCAATCGTACATGTTAGAAACTTCTATATAATAAATAAGAATTTGTTTATAATCTATTATATACCCATAATAGTATTTATAATACCATATATTATTTACTCATAACATTTTATCACCCTTTAGATAACAATACTCCATTAAAATCACTATTTCGAGCGATAACTACTTCATTTTTCAAGTTATTTTTGGCCAGTAGTGTTGTTATTTGAAAATTTATAACGATTACATTATATAAATTTTTTTATAATGATAAAATTTTATATATAATCAATATATGTTAATTTATTTTCATCCACAAAATTGTTGATAGGGAAATGACTTAAACCATTCAAGGATAGAGTATGTTGTATGTATATCTGGATGTTGCATTCACTATTTGATGGATAAAAAAAAGAAAGGTAAATTATAATTAACCTTCCCAGAATAATTTATATATAATATATGACACATATATTCATTTTAAATATCATTATTATTATCTATGTAAAACAAAAATGAAAAACAAATCACATCGCTTTATGGAGCTAGTTGTCCACATTTACTTACAAGAAACATTATCATTTTACAACAGATTGGAAGTAAAGAAGTTTGATATGATATCATTATTAAAAATTAATAATAATATCATATTTATAATATTTTTTAATTAAACCCATGATAATACCCATCCATATAATATAGTGACGAATAATGAATTGTATTACTACATGTAGATGGTAAGCCATACGCAGGTACGAGCGGTTGTTTCACATCCCATTTGATGAGATATATGGTAGATAATGTCGGTTTAATAATAATAATAATTCATTAATTATATTTAGGATTCCTAAAATACTATTTTATTATAAATAAAAGTGGTTTTAGGGAGTTAAAGTGGAAATAAAAATGTAAGGTATCATTTAGGGCGATTACATCTTCATTGAAAGAACTAATTTAGATATCCTATTAATCACCCTAGTATGGGTATATTAGGGATAAAAAAATAAAAAACATGTATAGGGTATTATATAATGGATGTTTATTGGTTTCTGTTGATCCATGATTCCAAAATTGATGTACTGATGGGAATGGAGGGGTGTCTCTTTATAATAGAGGGAGAGGGAAGAATTTCAATTTCTAAAAGGATTAAAATAAATAAAAGTAGTTCTTGAGAAAAATTATTCAAAATTTCTATAAATTCTAATAAAAAAGTTTATCATCTAATTAATGTTATACAATGAAATTTAGATTGGCTTCATGATAATTTTAAACCAGATCTTTTTTATTAACCCCTACATTAATAGTTATTCACCTTTATCATAATGAAAACTATTTCAATATTAAAGGGTAAAAGATATAACCTTTAATAGAGTAGTGAAACTAAAATGTACCATATTTGATATGTTCAAAAAAGTTCCATTCACTTTGATGAAGATTCATTTTTTATGGTTTTTAGACCATTTAAAAATATATTACTTATAATAAAATATTATTTATTATAAAATATAAGTATAGTAAATTTTGGTTCTATTCATTTAATTTGAATTTAATGACACCAATATGAAGATTTAATTTTAATATAATCATTTTACACAACTTAAATATGTTATATTTTTCTAAAAAATTCATGCAACATAATAATTAACATATGTTTTTTTACTTTTAATTTTATTAAAATACTTAATTTTATTTTTTATTAATGGAATAAATACTTTGTCTACATTACATAATAATTTTAAGAAATTATTCAATTAAAAAAATAATAAATAAATTAAGATGAAGAAAAATAATTTACCTTTTTGACTAAACATTTATAACAAAACATATTACCTTTTTATCCTTATACAAATATTTGAGAGATATTAGAATAAAATGTTATATTTTGTATTAATTCCTTTATTAAATTTATATAAAGGTAATAATCAATGAAATATAGAACCATGTTACCATATATTCTAGAACTGGAAGTAATGTTTTTTAATAAACTCTTCCATTATGAAAATGAGACGTTTTATATAAAATTTAAACCCTTATCACAATGTTTTTACGATTTTTACCCATGTTACCCTTATTGGGATGGATTTCTTTTCTAAGGTTACTATACATATTAACAAAAAATTAAAGGAAACTACCTATTAAATTTGAGCCTAAAAATGATAAATATGGAATGAATTTAAAAATCAATTTCAATAAGTGGTATAAATTAAGGTTAAAAGAAGTTCGCAAAACGTGACAAAAATTTTTTTTATGAAAAATAAATTTAAAAACCAAAAATATATTTACTCCTATATCTTGTTTAGTAATTGAATTAGATGAATGGTATAATATTTTATTTAATATAAAATATATAAATATTATTAAAATAGTTCATCTATAGTGATTATTTTAATTTTCTAAGTTTAAAATACATTTCAATTATGAAAACATTTTAATTGAAAAACTATGTCTTTTTTTAAAATTATTTCTATTTTCATTTATAAGAAAAATATAACTAATTAATTCATTTTATAAAAATTGAAACAATATGTTTTTCAATATTTAGTTAGTTTTATCCTTACCCTCTAATCCAATGTCAATACAATATGTATCATATTAAAAAATTATATTTTAAAATTATATCTCAATTTGTTTAAATTTGGCCTTTTATGTATCAAAAGCTGTCAGAGAAATAGTTTTTTTAAAATAAATATATCATAAAATATCAGGGTGTTACATTCCACCACCATTAAAATGAATTTATCCCTCAAATTGTTTTCACTATGATATAAAAATTGTAGATAGATCTATTTGATTACATCCTCAGGTTCTAAAGTATATTTTTTGAATTTCTAATTCCTTCAGAGATCTTTAACCATGTATATAGTCTTGTTCTGTTGCACTTTATATATATGAACAATGATTTCTACCGATTTTTCTTTATATATAATATCAGGATCCAATTGTATTACCTCTTAATTGAGTACATTTGAAGGTTCAGGTATGTACATCCTCAAGAGAGAGACATGTTACACATGATGAACTTGATAGAGGTTTAGTGGAATCCCAAGAGATATGTTACTATCCCTATTAGGTCAAGAATATTGAAGAGGAAAACATACATATGGATCAGGTTTCATTTCCTTTCTAATCTCATAGAATTATTACATGGATGAATTCAAAAAACATATACTCAACAACGTCAAACTCTAGATCTCCCCAAAAATTAAATTTTTAACCGTTCTATCGAATTTAAGCTGCCCTTATCTGCTACTGAATAGAGCTAAATTTCTATCCAATTTTCTCATATAGATGAGGTCGAAATAATTTTTTTCTAACCTCATTCTATGACATTGTAGTTCTATACATTATTACAAAAAATTCTTTATTAGGTTCCATATGAATGGTTTCGTTGTAGATTATATTGTAATAAAACTCATCTAGAGTAATCTATTGATTCAATATTCCTTTAAAAACCATATAATTTTTTTTTGAACAAATCATATAGGGTTTTAATGGTTCTATCAGACTAAATATTAGTTTTATAATGAGGAATCATACTAAAACTAAACTATTTATCTAGAGTTTGCTGAAGATATCATAAGAACTTTGAGGTAAATCACAGATCTCTATCATCTACAATAGAATTTGGAGTTCATACAACCTTAATTCTACCATAATTTATATTTTTTCTATAAGATTAAGAAATAAATATTATCTATTGGAAATGAAGTGTGATGACGTAACTAGGTGACTGAATATAACCAAAATATCATGGTTCCCTTTATATGTTTTAGGGATTCTAGTGTTGAAATACGTTGTGATGTTTTCATATTTATATTCCGGTATGGGTTATGGTTATAACATACCCTTATAATTTTGTCTCTCAGACTTAACATACTACTTTACCAGGCACTGAGATACATACTCATCAATATCTCTCTTCATGTTGTCATAATTGAAATACTCTTTCAGATATCTGTGAATCTTCATACTACTAAGATGAATAGATAATAATGAAAAATAAACCTTATTCAATTTCTCTTTATTCAAATCATATATGGAAAGAATAGATACAATGTTCCTAAACCATAACATTCCATCGGAATCATGGTTGAAATCTAGGAATTTTGTTACCTTCTTCTATAACACCATGTATTCATTCTTCTGCTCTTTAATCCTCACATGGATAGAAGACTGATAACTCACTTGAGAAAGATATGATTTCAACCCATCTTTAATAATTTCATGACCCATCATTATAAAATCAATAAATAATAGATATTATGTGATCCTTACCTTATAGAACCTAGAATGATCATTTTGGCTTAGTACATCTACCACATTGTTAACATTCCCAGGTTTGTAATATATCGAGCAGTCAAAATCTTCAATCAACTCCACCCATCCTCTCTATTGAATGTTATTATTTTTTAGAGAATATATTATTTAAATTTTTATTATTATAATATATATCACATATTTATATGTAGAGATAATTCCTCCATAAATTTAATGCAAACATTTCCACATCTTACTCTAAATCAAGTGTTGGGGATTTTTTCTCACGATCATTCAATTATCATGAGGCATAATCTATGACCATACTATTACAAATGATAACACAACCCATTACCTTACTAAATTCATAAATATATATTACAAATCCATCTCTATTATAGGTTAATGTATTCAATGGTTCATTGAATGACATTCTCTTCAGATCCTTGAAATTTTCATCACATTCAACTATTTAAAAGAACTGTCTCCCTTCTGAGTTGCCTTACTAGGTGGATTATATTGTATTGAGAGATTTTAAAAAAGGAATTGATAATATCTATAAAAAATAAAACATATCTTAGTCATACATGTAGGTCTCAGAAATTTTTTATTATCTTATTGTTTTAATAGATCCACTGATGTTCCATCTATTTAGATTATATGACTTAAAAATGAAACTTTTTTTAGAAAATATTCACATTTCATAAAATTTTCATACAAATTATCATTCCTCAGGGTATTTTTTATATTTATAATGTGATAATAAATATATTTCATTCTCTTGGAACATATAAAAATATCATATATAATGACAACTAGCAACTTGCCTTAGTAATATGTAAATACTCTATTAATTAAATCTGTAAAGATAATATGGGAATTAAAAAGACAACATCGAATCACTATATATTCATAGTGGCCATAACTTGTAAAAATTAACTTCCTAGTTATATTCTCCTCATTGAAACTCAATTGATGATATTTAGAATGACAATCAAACCTGGAAAATTATTGATGTTCTTGAAGTTGATCAAAATAATTAACAATACAAGTAAGATGATAATTATTCTTTCTATTGTTGTTTTTATGTTCCTGATAATCAATGTAAAACCACATTTATAAATGTTTTTCATAATAATAAGAATAGGTTCACCCAATGGTGATACTAGTCGGGAAATAAATCCCTATTGATGATTCTCCTGGAGTGGCTTTTTCGATTTGTAGAACTCAAAATGTGTTACCATATATGGTTTCTTTGAAATAATTGAAGCACTAGTTAAGAGTCATATTGAAATATTTACATTAATATTTTTTATAAGACTAAGAGAATATTCTATAATTACATTAAAAATTCTTTCATAATTGTTATATCATTAATGTTGACTTTATGTTAAACCATATGAGATCAACACTCCTTTTGAAATGGAATCAAGACACATAGAATAAACACAATTTCTATTGATTGTTCAAATTTATCATCACATTGATAGTTAATAGTAGGTTTCTTTGGAAAATCAAACATGAGTTCCCTTAACCATGAATTATTGTGGAATTTTTGTATAGAAATCTATTTCACGCCCATAATAATATTGAATTAAACTAGAGAGAGAATAACATGATTTGAATGAACACATTCCCACAGAAAAAAATAAGAGAAGAAAAAAAACATGATATGTGATCATTCTATCATCTAGGGTTTTCACTGCTAGTAAAATATATAATTTTTGATGTGTTATAGTATTAATATTCACAAAATCATCAGATATAAAAGAGTGGGTAGATCTATAATCAAATAAGGCATTGTTAGTTCATGAGTGTATATTAACTATACATTTCACTAATTTATTATCTTACTCTACATAGGTGATAATGATCACTTGATATTATCCTTCTTCTATGGGATTAAGAGGCAGCTAACATTGATCTTCATCAATATCCATTAATTTTGTACACTACTTATCATAATTCACATACTCCTTTCTTTTGAAACACATGAGAGGGGAGGTTCATTTTATTGCGATTTTTATTATTCTTTTAATTTGGTTGGTACCCTTATATCATATTTCTATTAAATTGTTCAATGAAATTACTTTATACAAATATAACATTTACACATACCCTTAAGAAAATTTCCACCAGGTTTCATTTAAAACATTGTGGATGAATGAAAACTCATCTGCTCCTCTACATGATTTTCATAATTTCTTTTGAATTATATCAATATATATTTATCAAATGTATGAGATATATAGGTATCTATAATCACCATTTTCACCGTGATAGGGTATAAAATTATTTCATCATAGTTTCCTAAGTATATTATGGAAAAACCATTTAGATACTTTTTAAGACCCTAAAGTTTTGATCAACCTTACTTTTCGGTTGGATGATAAAACCTTATGAAAACCTCACAAGTGTTGTAAAATATTCCTCATAGGTTCTAACATATTAAAAATAATTATAATTTAACACAAATAATTTATTCTCCATTTTTTGTAAATAATATGTGGAAAATAGTTATTAAAAATATTCTCTTAAACTCACACATCACTATCAATTGAATTTCTTCCCATTAAATCATGTTCTTGATAATAATCCACCACTGATATGCTTCAACTTTTAAATGATAAAAAAAATTAATTTTCATGTTATAAACACAATAAAACATATACAATTTTTTCCAGTATGGATCCATTTCTCAAAATCTAATATATTAGAAGACTCACTATAAGAAGTTTCTTATTTGTTCAGAATGGACTCAAAAAAATTTTGTTTCCCCTTTTATCTTTTAGAAGATCATTATGATGCATAGATTTAGAAATTCTTATAAACCTAGAATTGATATTTTTTAACTCAATCTCCCAAAAAATCAGTTACTTAGGTAGAAAATCATTGAATTTTTCTTTGCGTTGAGCATTAAGATGAATATTTTATGTTCGAATGAATGAAAAAAACAAAAAATCATTGCATGAGTTATAATAATCATAGCGGGAAACCAAAAAATTTGAAAAATAATTTATTGGATGTATATATCAAGACGAATTATTTTAAATCTATAAAACCATAATTCTACACTAGATTATCCCTGATCATTATAAAAACATTAGGATAACATCCGACCCTTAAAATTATCCTCGGTATTCTCACTAGATTTTTCACATCATTATTTCCAAAGGTAACTAAACCTTTCAATGATACCAAATATAACAACCCCTAATTTTCATATAATGATATTAAAACTTATAAGATAAATATATAATACATAACATAACTATCCAGGATCAAATTATATTAGTATATTTTCATTGGAATCATTGTTATATAAATAAGTGGTTCAAAATATATCCATATAGTTTCCCACACATTTCTTCAAAACTATCACCTTTAATATATATATCATACCAAAAATATTTATTCACAATATAGGGGAAGGATTCATAATAAAGGGTGAGCTCAGATTCCCATTAAGGATAAACAAGATAGATATAAATGATCACTTAGACATTAGAAGAGAATAATGGTATAAGAACGTGAGAATAAAATTGTAAAACCATACCGAATATATCATAGATTATAATTTTGAATCATGGAGTAAATCTTGGTAATTCATAAGACATAAATGATAAAGGAATAAAAGACTACAAGCTATGTGTTCATAACATTGGAATAATACCTATGTTTTAGGTATACACTTAATCAGAGAAAATCATTTCTGAAGTAGTCGAGGATAGCAAAATGACTATAATAGTGTACTAGGGCCATTCCCTTACCATAATAGAAGGTAAGGTTCACTCCTAAGACAACCATAGTAGAAAAATCCCTTTTCAAAACCAGGTTCACCCTCATTAATTTCATATTATAATCATGATATATCTATATTTACCCAAATTATTTTGTTGGTATATAATTATAGGGCCACACATCATAAAATGAAAACCATAGAGAATTTTAAAATTAAATAATAAAATAATTTTCATATTATAACCCACAATAAAGCAATGACATTAATAAACATTTTATCACAACATAATTCCTAGAAAATAAATGAGTTTTATAAAAATATTTTCTTCATACTAATAATCCACATAGATAAATAATAATGATGGTATAATTGTATAATTTCACCATTATTGTCTACCAAACTTCAAATGATGTTACCATAAATGAAAAATTTATATAAAATATTACATGTAATATTTCATGAGGAACATACCACTTTCCCTTGGGAATCACTTATTCAATGTTTAATAATTTCCTAAATCTTATGAGAATGATTTACTAAAAAACACATTTAAATCATTTAAAACATCCAATGGAAGATTCAAATAATTTGGTTCCCAAGATGGTAGAAAAATCTATTCATTCTATAAAAGTTAGATGAAAAAGTGCCATGTATGAAAAAATAAAATAAGATTAATTTTGAAATTTTTTATAAAATGTAATTCATGGGTAAAAAATTCTTCAACAAATAATAGATGAATGTTTAAAATATTCTTGAATATTTTTTTGAGTAAATGGACATAAAATAAAAAGGTTATTCAATTGATGAGATAAGAAATCCAGTATTCCTTAAAATTAATTATGCAACATTTTGACTACTTAAAGTGAGGAAAATGAAAGGAAATCATAAATTATAAATTAATAACCATATTATATTAAAATTAATTATTTTAGTGGGGATTACATCATAATATTTCATCATTATAAACTTAATCCTAAACAATCATGTTAAATAATGAGATTAAAAAATAAAACCCACACGCTAGGTTTGAATTCCATCATAATTATTTGATCCCAATTAGTAATAAATATAATTTGATTATAAATATAATATAGAGCCATTGTCATATATTTCATAACATATATTATTTTCCTATAACATTTTATAACATGTTTGTTAAAAATAATTTATTAAAATCACTGTTCTAGGAGATAAAAATTTCATATTTCATGTATTTTCTATTTTTTAGTTTTCATCCTTGAACTTTTGTAGCTTTTCTATAATATATATAATTTTAATAATTATATAAATTTAATATGTATTAATGATATATTAATTAATTTTAATCCAAAAAATTATTGATATTATAATGAATTACACCATTCTAGGAGACAATGGGCAATATGTATGCATGTACACTATTTCACTTTTCAAAAGATGGAAGAAAAGAAATATAATTAGTAGGTAACATTTAAAAAATTATCATTATATAATATATAAAATATATATTTATTTAATATATCTTCATTACCATCGAATTAAAATAGAAATTAAGAACAAATCATGTCACCTCATGGAGCTGGTGGTCCACATTTATGCATGAGTAAATTTACCTTTCTACAGTGTATTTTAATGTCAAAAGGAAGATATGATATTATAATTATATCTATATTATGATATATTATATATCAAATATAATCATTCAATCCAACATAATACACAGTCATATAATATGGCGATGAAAAACTAATTGTATCGCTATGTGAAGTGGGTGTGTTGTATATATGAATGTTTCACCCCAAGTGCTCGACAAAAACCCTCGGTAATTTTTATAGAAATTTATAGCTGATGGAATAGTCTAAGGATGATAAATTGATCTTTCGAGTGTAACTACACAATGATTATGCAGTTGGGGCCAATTGGGATTTTGTTGTTAATGGTTCTACACTGATTTTTGAGGAGGGAGACGTTGGTCTACAAACATGATTGAAAGCTGAAAAGACCAATCCAAAATTATGGAGGTTGAGTTGATTACATCTGCGATCAAATAAGGTCATTTTCTAATGAAACCATTACCAATGAATATTTTTGATAATGGAAGTGTATTTTATATACAAGGAGTTCAATCACTAGTTGGGGTCTAAATATATCGACAAAGAAGTCTTCTAACTCTTTTCTTGTTCTTTATTCATTTTTTATTTGTTTTGCAATTTATTTTTAGGTATTATTGTATATGATTGATTAAAATTACAGAGGCTAAAAAATCTTGAAATGGATTCGAATACATTTTTTACTATTCTTGCTTCCAGTTTTATATAAAAGCTTATTTCTTACCCTTACCCACTCTTTTTATAATTTTTTATTTCAAATTATCATTAATCAAGAAGACATGTAATATTTTATGATAAAAAAATAATAAATAAAACGAATGAGTGGATAATCCATTCTCACTTTATCTACTTTTTAAATTTTCATCACAGTTTCATGAATTAATAGGATATGAATAGTAAAAATTTAATCCCCAATGTGTTTATTGATGTACATAAACTGGAAAATGTTTACACACTAAATAAATTATTTCTTTAATAAATATTTAATTATATATTACAATGAAAATAATAATAGATAAATATATATTATATATTCATATAATTAAGGAATTATATTGAAAAAAATATTTATTTAATATTTTCTATTATTTAATAAATCATTAATAAATATTAATTCTCTATCTAGAGAATAAAATTTATTCCATTTGTTAAAAATAATTGATATTTAGTCGAGATAAAAGGATACACTTTATGTGTGGCCCTTTGAGCATCTTCCTTTGTTGAATGAGGTGAGTTTTTCTACAGTCTAAGATTACTATCTAGAAATGGGACAAGACACCCACATATGATGAACATATATTGGAATGCTAAAAACCAACTATGAATGATTATTCATTTTTTACAATATCTGATTAATCTATTTTCACTCTCATGTCATCAACCTATATGATTGACAATTCTTTCATTGACTATCTGAACTGAACTCATTGTTACACAATGACCATATAATTTAATGTGACAGTTCCATTTAAATAAAAGGTATGAGATATCTACATCTATAAAGATGAAAGATAGAAATCATTTCATGCCATATTCATTAATAACACATCATTCTTGAACCACTCACCCTACCCAACTTCACCAAACATTATATCATCATGGTTTACACTGATAAATCATAGTGCGTGAGTCGTAACATGAAATAATGATAATCATATATTCTTAGAACCATTTCACACCCCCGTAGATAGAAATATCCAATGATGCATTAACATAACAAATTTCTATATGCATGTCTGTTCTTATAACTTCCTATTTAGAGATTAAAAAGTGCGACCTTCGTGAGATAAAACCTGGTCTATTACATGAATTCTCACCTAACATTAAATATTCAATGTGTCCCATAATAAATGTTATCAGACACTAGAATAATATTTATCATTGTCCTCATGGTAATTCAGGGTTCCCATCATAGTGGAGAACCATTATGACCTTTTCAATGTGACCAATATTAAATGACATTATCACATTAATTATAAATAAAAGAATAATAAATTTGTGACAAGGTATTTACTAATATTAGAATCCATGCATATAAATGAAATATAATGTACAATGTAACTGGTTCTTGAGTAAAAACACCAAAAAACTCTCACTTACACTATAGCTGACTACTAATGACTAATTAGTTCTCATATGTTAAATATGTTTTTTCTTGATATGGATACATGTGTTAGGCCTACCATATTTCTTTGGCTTGGGTTGATAAAGCCATATGTCTGTGTGGAAAATCTTCATACAGCAACATCAGTACCTAAATAAAATCCCTCATGTTTTGATATTCTTGAGTATCCACCTATTGTTCCCAAATTAGAAGATTTTCATATTTATTATGTCCATAGTCTAAGCATATCATAATAATGATAAAAATATTTCTTTTGGTATAAGCTAAAATAGGAAGTGGTTGTTTCTAAGCCACTTCTTAAGCTACATTAGAATCCTCAACATAGTCAAATATTATCGATATGACAACTACTGGCTATAATAAGTATGTATTACAAATCACATTAGGCTTACTATGCCACTAGATCAAATTAAAATAAACTAATAAAAGTGCTCAATTCAATTGATCACAGTTATTCCCACTTCTCCAGACACCAGAAACACATCCAGTTCTACTTTTCCAAGAACTATCAGATGGTTCTAACATCAATTCACTTTAGTTATATTGGATTTGTTCTCATATTCACATACTATTCATCAAGAATTTATAAAATCAAACCTCGATACATATCATGATATATGAAATAAATTCATATAACTTAATATAATGAATTTATTTTAGTCTCAATAATCTCATCCTGTGCCCATATGTGTTCTACTAGAATTGTTACAAACCAACAAAAATTCGATCTCGAATAGTTTCAAATTGTATTTTTTTAATACCATGTTAATCTATGTAATATGACTATATTCAAAACATCCATGGATCTATTTTTATAGATATTATTCCCAAGAATATGGTTTCTACTTTAACCCATTTTTAGAAAAATTCAGTCCTTAGTCTTAACAAACTGGTAAGACATAATATTATATTTTAATTTGTTATAAATATATCAATCTTAAAAACTTATAGTTCTCCCACCAACCTGTTAGAAACACATGTAACTCATTTATTTCCAAGGTAATATTATATAATCACTTTGAACGATTTATCTAGAAAGGGATTTATGTAATGTTTATATCATATTGACATTTATTGATGTCATAAACCCTTTCTAGTTATTCCGATTAGACATATACCATATGGTCTCCTTTTTATCCATGTCATATAGAAATCTTACATAAGTTTTCCTCCAAATGAGGTGGTGTTTACAATTAGTAGCCAAATATGATAATCATCGAAGTGTTCTTTGACATGTATAATTCAAAAAGATTTTAGTCATTATTATTGGTGTATAGTTTTTTTCATAGACTATTCCATTAAATAATCAATAATTATTTATTGGAAGATACTTGTACCATCCATGTGGACTTTTCTCTTGAATACTCAAAAGCAGCATCATGTCTTATAAACATTTAATATATAGAATCCCTTAATCTTGATACATGGATTCCATTGAACAAATCCATAAAAAATATCTAAATTTACCATGATTTCATTAATTTATAATTTATATGAATATTTATTCCAAAAAGAATTAAATATATATCACTCACCACAATGATCATAAAAAACTTCTTTGGGTTTGAATTCCTACACAGTATGTGTCTCTAGAAATACTCCTCCCATTGAGCTAATTGAAGTCCAGTATTATTATACCAATTAATGTGAATCTAGAGCCTTAACCCATAGAGGTCAAATCTATTCCCATTATCCTTAAATAGATAGGCTTCATTTATGGAAACATAGTTGGTCTTTACCATATGTTAATATCCTAAGTGTCTATAGGATTACTAATTGAGATTCACTAAGTGTTTTGTTGTTATTTTGGAGATAAAACCATCCTTTCCCAAAAAAAATTGAACAAACACTTTTGGATGTGTCCATATAGATTCGTATCATATCACAATTGATATAATATCAATTAGTTAATATAGTTGGAATATGGTCAGTTGTTCCAATGCTAGTAGTAAAAAATGGATTGGAAGAAATTATGGACAATTTTTTGATATATATAAGATAGATCCTTAATCATCAATTTATTACCATCATGATATTAATGTATATATGAAAATGTTAGTTTGGGAATACCTTTAATCTATATGTATGATAAATTATTACTTGGATAAGATGTTATCCTACAATTCAGCTCAGAGGATCCTCTATCATTTCCAAGTACAAAAATTTTCTTCATTGATCATTTCTGAAATTTATAAATAAATCTTATTAAGTATGGGAATTTACATCTAGATTGAGAATAGTTCACATGGTCTTTGTTGAAGTAAATCTAAAATCATTGTGGCATGCCTTTATTTCTAAATATTTTTTTATATAAAACATGATAAGTAATTTTTTATTATATCCAGTATCTTGGATCAATATAGGTTAAAACAATTTTATAGGTATAAAAGAGTAAACTGATTTTAGTTTTATTTAAAAAATAATTATATTTCCACAACTGGGTAAAAGTATTATATTTTATATTAATGTTTCATTGCAATGCATACCTATGATTCAAGAGTTACTAGACCATCAGTTTAGTATAAATTATCATAACAACATTCATTTCAAATGTAAAGACATTGATTTTCCATGTGATTTTTTAATTATATAGAATTATTTCAAGACTGTGAAATATGACGACATGTGATTCCAAGGTGCGGAGTGCCAAGAATGATCCGTCGAAGTTTGGTTAAGCATTAATTATTGCACGTAAGCAATTTCCTAAAAAAATGGAATAACTCTTAAATGGTTACCCAAATCAGATATCTGATGGCACCGTTGTGTTCGGGATGGCGAGTTCACCCTAGGTGCGACATTAGTTTAGTTGGTGCAGACCTTTAGTGGAAAACCAGAAAATGTAATAACCATAAAGAAAATAATTAAATAAAATGATTTTATATTTTAAATTCTTATTACTCATGAATGATAACTTGGATTGAAAATATGAGACCACTGCTGAACTCTTGAGGGTATGCTTTCCTTAGACTAATACGAACCTTGGCTGGCACATGCCAGCAGTTAATGTTAGTTTTTTAGCCGTAAATAAAACAATGAAGTTGAAATTATTTTATAGTAAAATCCATAACTTCAAAATGGTAACTCAGATTGAAAATCAAAGAGTAACATTGAGTTTGATGGGACATGTTTTCCTTATACAGAGTCTATCCTTGACTGTTGCGGGTCGAGGGTGAATGTTAATAATTTTCTAAACTTTTTTAGGTATGTTTAGTAAACGCACGAGTGACGATTTAAAACTTTTGAACCGTTTCTCAGATTAAAAATTCCAGGGCACCATTGAATCCGTAGTGCTGGTATTCAATTAAGGGAGGCTTTATATTGACAACAATAGGTCTGGAGAAAAACTTATGTTTTGGGTCTTTTTAAAAAATAATAAAAATAACTTAGTTAATTTTTATTTTTTATTTTCCCTCCAATGGACAAATGACAATGTGGGACCAATGGTGTGTCAAGCCAATAAATGGATCGACCTTTCAAACATAAGCAACGATGTTGTTGGGGAATTAAGAAGGTTACAAATTAATGATCCCCCATTAATTCCCAACATCGTTACGGAACCTCCCCCTCTACTATTTAAATGGAGCTTGGGGAGAGGTGTTGGAACTGCTTCGCCAAGTCACAATATATGATAATGTGTCGTGATTACAACCCCTTGAAGGATAGAGTCGGTTCTGGTGAGTGGTGAAGAGTGACACCAAATCCCTAACTGAAGAAAGATGATTGAGTAGCATCGTTTGCGGCCTGTTGTGAGGATGACAAACACCGACTCTTCCTCAATTGTGGGCTATCTCCATCGAACTTGAGATAGGGGTATAAATCTGTGTAATTATTGTTTCCCATGTTATTATCTTCTAAATTAAAAACACCGATCAACTCACTAACTAGTTGATCTATGGATGATTCCTCCTTGCGGGATTGGGAGTAAATATTATAGGTTGATGTAGGGTTTTATTTTGAAATAATTTCATTTTATTATTGAATAATATTACTCCCTCATGTTTTTAAGCTAACACGGAGTGCACGAGCCAAACGAACATGGCCTGAACCCTCTACTACCTTGTTTACCATTTCATTCTCAGGTGAAGACTGCTGGTGTGGTGGCACCATCTGGCCATGATGGAGGAAACGTGCCATCACGCGCCACAGGAGGTGGCTGCGACACTATGCTGCGGTAGTTTGCAGAGCGGCAAGCACCAGCCGACAATGGAAGTAGTGCGGTGCGCCATCGCACGCTACCAGTGTGCAAGGGATGCAGCCGAAACCGCAGCGGATGAAGAAGGAGGCCGGCTCATTCCAACCACAAAAGGCAGAGGCGGAGCTGCGCTTCGTCGCGCGCCATTGGCAGAGGCCGCTGCTCGAAGCCGCGATATGTGTAGAGCGGCGTGACCCCTATGCGTTTCCGGGTTTTCAGACCCCCCCGGTCGAGGATAATGGCGGACCTTTGTGCAGTGTGGAAACGACCCACTAGCTGTCTGAAATAGCCCTGCAACCACATGGCCATCTGGGAAGACTAGTCCGCCTTTTGGCAGACCAAGTCGGATGTGAGACGGCCTAGCGGGCGAGGCCAAAATCGTGTCCTGGTGGCTTAATGCGGGTGCGACAAGCCCCACCCGACAGTCCGTTCCAACAGTAGCTCGGGCCCGCGAACTGATCTAGGCCGACCCTTAGTTGACCGAACCTGAGTGGGGTCAGGTGGATCTCAGGACCCACTACGTCGGGCCGATCTAGCCATGTTGGACCAGGCCCATATCCGATCGGTCTATGAATAAAGAAACCATTGTAACTAAAAAACCAGTTTTCCATTCGACACGCCGTTAGTGGCATTGGGATCCCTTTTGGCAAGCGGTCTCTTTGATGTATTCTGGTGGGCCCGACTGAGCTGGGCTCGACCAATGTGTGATCACCGTCGTTCCTCAGAAATGAGTGTAACTAAGAGACCTGGCCTCCATTTAACAAACATCTACGGTGCTGAAACCCTCAGGATGAGGAGTTCCTTTTGGTATAATCCACTTGAGTTTTGGAGAATGTGGGAGTGTAGCCAGTTTGGATTAAACCCGAATCCAACGAGGCCCTCGGAACTAAAACTCTTATAAGTCACAGACTGGGCGTCTAATTGACGTGACCTCTGTCACGTTGGAACCCTTATGACATCACTGTCATTTAAGATACTTCATCGTGGAAATTCTTGGAGGTTGAGATAAGAACAATGGATTGAGTATTGGTTCTCTTGAAGTCAAGTATACTATGAGAGGGGATCTAGTGGCTGGAAGTGCAGCGGAGGTTGGAGACATATCATACGGAGGATAGTACCAAGCGATACTGTGTAGATCAGCACTGATTCTGTGTGGGTCTGATCATGTGCGGGTTTGCACTCAGGGACACTTTGTGGGTCAGTGTATACCGATCCTTTGTGAGTCAGATCATGTGTGGCTCAGTGCTCAACAATCTTGTGTGGGTTAGCATATGCCGATATTGTGTGGGTCAAATCCTATATGGGTCATTGTGGGGGTTAGCACATATCAACTATGGGCG
The DNA here is from genome assembly GCA_963277665.1 of Viscum album. NCBI lineage: Eukaryota > Viridiplantae > Streptophyta > Magnoliopsida > Santalales > Viscaceae > Viscum > Viscum album. Next base: position 1,482,381,684 of record OY728136.1, read on the forward strand.
GGTCGGATCTTATGTGGAACATTTCGAGGGTTAGTATCTATTGATCATGTTTGGTTCAGACTCCATATGGTCAACATCAATGCCTCCTAGAAGAATTTGATGATCTAGATTCGTGACCGATCATCTGTACTTATATACTTCACTAATACATGTGTGAGCTGAGTCTTTCACCTTCGTGGTGATACCTATGTTGTAATTTTACCATCGCGGCGATATCTTTGAAGTGATACCTGTGTGGTACTTTTACCTTCGTGGTTATATCTTCGTGGTGATTCTTGTGTGGTACTTTTACCTTTTTGGTGATATCTTTGTGGTGATAAATGTGTGGTACATTCGACTTCGTGGTGATTTCTTCATGGTCTCACCTTTTGAAACCTTTACCTACATGTTGTTATCTTCACGGTGTTACCTTTTTTATATTATTCCATCATGTATTGGATGAGTATTTCATGATAACTTTAGTATATGTTTGGGCATATGCCGAAGTAGAGTTTATGACTAATTTGTGATTCTTGATTGAGGTTTTGCTTTGTGGTTTTTCCTTTGTGGATCTCTAGGAGACCATCGGGGGTCTTGGGGTCCCTATGGAGTATTGGTATACTCACCCCTGCATGGGCTTCTCCCGCACCTTGTTGTGTCTTGTGCAGATGACAGAATGGAGTGAGTCCGTCATGGGCGGTCAATACCTCTAGTGCGTGTTTACTGCTATCACGGGAACCACCTAGAGAGAACTTGGGAGTGGGACGCTCAGATTCGGGCTCGGTACCTCCATTTGTTTTCTTAGTCTATGATGTGGATTTCGAGAACGAAAGGCCCTAAGGTGGGGAGAATGTAAATACTCATATTTTCCATGTATTTTTTAATTATATTTGGAATTATTTCAATATCGCAAAATTAGACACCGCGTGATTCCGAGGCCGAAAGTGCCCGAAATGATCCATCAAAATTTTGGTATGATTTAATTATTGCACTTAAGTAGTTTTCTTGAAAATATGGAATAAATCTTAAACAGTTGACTAAATAAAAAATATGAGGGCACCGTTGCGTTCAAAATGGATGGTTTACCCTAGGTGTGACATATTATTAGTGGGTAGATTTCTTTCCGTGGGAAAACCCGCAAATGGCTTAACCGTAAATAAAATTATTAAATAAAATTATTTTTTGCAAATGCTTATAGCTTATGAACAGTAACATAGATTGAAAATCTGAGACCATCGCTGAACTCATGAGGGTATGCTTTCCTTATACTGATACTAACATTGCCCTTCACAGACCACCAATGAAAGTTTGTTTTTTGATGTAAATAAAATAATTAAGTGACAATTATTTTATTGTAAAATCCATAACTTCTAAAAGGTAACTCAGATTAAAAATCAAAGAGTACCACTGAATTCTTTGGGATGTATTACCCTTAGGAAGAACCTAACCTCGACCGGCATGGGTCAAGGATGAATGTTAATAATTTTCTGATCTTTTCTTAGGTACGTTCGGAAAACGCATGAGCGATGTATTATAACTTTTGAACCGGTGCTCGAATTAAAAATCCTAGGGAACCGTTGAATCCACAACGCCGAGATTAACTTAAGGGAGTCTTTACTTGGGCCATAGGTTTGGAGAAAACATTCTATTTTGTGACTTTTTAAAGGATAATAAAAATAACTTAAATAAGTTTTATTTTCTTTATGTCCCTCCAGAAGACAAATGACAACGTGGGACCAACGGTGTGTCAATCCGATAAATGGGTTGACCTTTCAAACATAAGTAATGATGTCATTGGGGAATTAGGAAGGTTCCTAAATAATGATCCCCCATTAAATCCCAACATCATTACTTACCCTCCCCCTCAATCATTTATATGGAGCTTTAGGAGAGGTGTTGGCACGACTTCACCAAGCACCGAAGTATTGATAATGTGCCGCGACGCCAACCCTTTGGAGGATGGAGCCAGTTCCGGTGAGTGGTGATGAGCAACACAGAATCCCAAACCAAAGAACGACGATTGATCAACATCTTTTCTGTCTAGTTGTGAGGACGATGAACACCGACTCTTCCTCCATCGCAGATGCTCTCCATCGATCTTGAGGTAGGGGTTTAAATCTGTGTGATTATTATTTCCCAAGTTCTCCTCTTATAAATGAAGAATGTGATTCCACTCACTAACTAGTTGATCTGTAGATGATTTAGTTTTATTGGAATGCGAATAAATATTGCAGGTTGATGTAGGGATTTATTTTTTTATAATTTCAAGTGATTGTCGAATACTATTCCTGCCTCATGTTTTCAAGCTAATGTGTTGGGAACGAGCCCAACGAACATAACTCGAACCCTTCACATCCTTTTTTACCATTGAATTCTCATGGAATGACCACTGGAGTGGCGACACAAGACAACAATGATGGTGGTGGCGCTCCGTCACAAGATATAGGAGGAGGCCACAACACTATGCCAATGCGGTTTGGAGAGCGGCCAGCACCGGCCGTACGTGGAGGTGGTGCGGCGTGCCGTTGCACCACCCAGATGGGAAAGGGCCAGGACCAAAGCTGCGATGGGTGAAGAAGGCAACCATCTTGAGTCAGCCACTGAAGGTGGAGGCTGAGCAGTGCGTCGTCACACGACGCTGGAGGAGGCCGCGACTCGAAGCCGCTGTGGGTGTAGGGCGGCGCGACCCCCATGGCGTTCCGGGTTGGCAGACCCCCCAGTCGCCCAAAGCGGCCGACCATTATGAGGTGGGGAAATTCCCCACTAGCTGGTCAAAAGGCACTACACCTGCAGGGCCAGTTGGGAAGACAGGTCTGCCTTCTGGAAGACAGGGCTGGGCGCGGGCCGGCCGAGCATGCCTGTCAGTACTCGCTGCTCGGTGGGCCAACGTGTGTGGGCCAAAACCAACCCGATGGGTCGGGCCAACCGTGGCCCAACCCCGTAAACCGAACCTAGACAAAACATAGTAGAACAAATCCAAGCGGGGTTAGGTGTACCCCGAGACCCGTTGCGTCGGGCCTGTATGGCCAAGTCGGACCGGGTCCAGACCCAACCGGTCCCCGGATAAAGAAATGCCCCTAACTGACAAACTGAGTGTCTGTTCGACATGTCATCAGTGGGGTTTGGATCCCTTTTAGGAAGCGGTCCATTTTATGTATTCTGGTGGGCCTGACCATGCCGGGTCGGACCAAGGTGTGATTACCCGCGTTCCTCAGAAAGGGGGGTAACTAACAGACCGAGCGTCCATTTGACAAATCGTCTATGACCCAGGAACCGTTAGGACAAGGAGACACTTTTGGTATACTCCACTTGAGTTTTGGAGAATGTTGTAGTGCATCTAGGTTGGATCAAACCTGAATCCAACTGCTCCCTCGGAACTAAAACACATATAAGTCATAGACCAGGAATTCGATTGACACGTCGTCTATCATGTTGGAACCCTTACGACCAGACGATACATTGAGATACTTATTCATGAAGCTTTGTGATGGTTGAGGTATGATCGATGGATTGAGGAGCGGTTATCCCAGAATCAAGCATACTATGAGTGGGAATCCAGTGGATGGCAATGAGGCGGAGGTTAGAGACAGATCATACAAAGGTTATTACTGAGCGATCCTGTTTGGGTCCACACCGATCCTGTGTGGGCCAGCACTCAACAATCATGTGTGCGTCTGCGCATACCGATCCTGTGTGGGTAAGATCATGTGTGGAAAAGCACACAACGATACTATGTGGGTTAGTGCACACCAATCCTGTGTGGGTTAGATCCTATTTCGGTCAATGCGAGGGTTCATACCTTTCAAATGTGGGCAGGTCAGATCCTATGTGGATCATTTCAGGGGTTATTACCTATTGATTCCGTGCGGGGTCAGACACTATATGGTGAGCAGCTGTTCCTCTTGATAGAATATGATGATCTAGCTTCCCATATGATCATCTAAAAATCTATACTTCACTAATACATGTGTGAGTTGGTTCTTTTACGTTCGTGGTGATAAATGTGTGGTACTTTTAAATTCGTGGTGATATCTTCGTAGTGATACCTATGTGGTACTTTTATATCTGTGGTGATATCTTCTTGGTGACACCTTTGTGGTGCTTTTACCTTCATGGTTATATCTTCATGGTGATACCTGTGTGGTTCTTTTACCTTTGTGGTGATATCTTCGTGGTGTTACCTATGTCGTACCTTTACCTTCATAGAGTTAACTTCATGGTGTTACCAGTGTGGTACCTTTACCATCGTGGTGTTACATTCAAGGAATTACCTTTTTGATATTCTTTCCTCAAGTATGAGACACATATATCTTGATAACATAGGTAGAAGTATGGGTTTATACCTAAGTTGAGTTTATGAATGTTTCATGCTTTGTGATTGAGGTCTTTCTTTGGAGTTTTTCCTTTGTGGAACTGTGGGAGACCTTCATGGGTCTTGGGGTCCCTATTGAGTATTGTTATACTCACCCATGCATGGGCTTCGCCTGCACCTTATTGTAACTTGAGCAAATGAAAAATAGCGTTGATCGAGGCTGAGGGAGCCTGGACTGGATGGTGCCCAGTGGTGGACCATTTGACATAGCGTGACGTAGGACTACTGATCATGATTTGTACCTACCCTTCTGGTCAGATCCTCAGTGGATGATCACTGAGCTATTTTTCTGTTTCCAGTTGTACTTGTACCGTCTAGTTGGGCTTTTACTCCGACCACTTTAATTTCATCACACTTTTTACTACAACACATTACTTAGTGGTTTCTTCTTATTGTGCTCTTGGATTTGTGTGTTTGTACCGGTTTAAATGCAATGCCTTCTCATTAAGGGATACTCCTTTTCGGTGCTAGTGGCCAGCCCCTGGCCTATGAAAAGTAGGCTTTGGGTAGTCACGACACGGGCTCTGAGGGACGTGTCATGACATCAAATGTGAAATAATTTCTTGTTGTGTCTATTTGGATACTAAGATAATTTTTTTGTTAACACTCATTAAGAACTCAAATCTATGAACTCTAGAAATTAAAAAATTGTGTCCTCTGACTACTGACGCCATTAAGAGTGAATAAATATGTTTCCACCAAAACTTAGTTTGTGGGTGAAGTATAACCAAAGGATTTATAAGATGTTTCTCAATATTGTTCTTTTTTTCATGGATTAATAAAGATAAAATCAGCAGTAAAAAAGATAACATGAGAAATATTGATAATACCTTATTCAAATGAAATATTACCTTTAAAAAAATGAACTTCAATACATTAAGACATGATTACAAGCTAAGAACCACATTCCAGTTTACACTAAAATAGTGCGGAAAGAATCCTATTTATCATTAAGACTACCTTTCATATTCTAAAGAGATAGAAGATAAGATATCATGGAGTAATCACCCTCTTGGTATCTTTAGTAGGAATATTTTTCAGCTCTTCTTGGTGGGAATAATATCAGGTTTAAGTAATTCATAAACAATGTATAGATTCTAGTAAAGATGTGAAAAACATCTATGCCACTTTGTGAAATCTATGATTTTGAGGACATTCCCTTAGTTAAATAATGGTTATAGTTTTTTCATGGTTTTCCTTGAAATTTTTTAATATAGTGAAAACAGAATATTAGTACATTAATTGATTAAAAAACAAGTGAGATGAAATAATTTAATTATTTTATTAAGTCTGTCACTATTTTATCAAGTCCCAACAGACCTCACCATCCACTAATTCCTTATTTTTTTTTATTTTCAAGGAATTAATTATATGGATCAATGAGAACCTCACAAATATCATAACACCCAGTTCAAAATTCAAACAACATCACCCACCAACCACTTTTAAGCCACACCAATATTTACAATTTCAAAATTAATCAGTTCATATTTCAAGTAAGGTAGATGTCAATGGAAAGGGATGCTAACCACCTAGGACCACACACACTGACATGAAGTAACACCATCATGATGCTTCCTCATTGCATCATCGTTGTCAAACATCCATTAAAGAGCCAGAACAGAGCTTGTCGACAACAAACAACCATCAATGAGGATCCATCGATCCCCATGCATGAACCACTATCACCAAACAAAATATATAACTAAAATTTAAACACACCATAATGCCACCATTAGAATCATAATTTCGCATCACATGGAAATTCTAGTGTAAAGGATTTGTATTTCTCTCTTTATAATATAGGTTATGGCTTTGAAAACCCCAAGAAGGTGTTTAAGTAGGAATTATTGTCATCTATGGGCTTGCAGTTCCTAGTTCTATTGAGTAGACTGCAAATTCCTAAATTCCTAACTCATATTACCTCAACACAAGCCTCCAAAATTGTATTTAGTAGACTACAAATGTTAAATTCAATAAAATTTTGGTTATGTTGACCCAAAACTGGTATATGAACTCCTTAATAAAATTAAGTGTCTGAAATATGTCCATGTAAACACTTAGTTCAACGGTTTAATTCTTAATAAAATAATGGAATACTTTGTCTAAATTAATATAAAATTGAAAGATTTTATTTTTTATACATAAATTTTTGTTATTTTGTCTTTCACATGTATTTTTTTCTATTAAATTAATTTTACTTAAGTGATCAACCATGTACTAATAAAATATTTATTAATTATCCTTTTATTTTAATTTTATCATTTCATATTAATCATTTTTGTGTGATTGAGATCATTTATCCAAAAAATAAATCATGAATCATATAAAAAAATAAATTGTGGCTTAATCATGAGCTTTTACTAGTGGTTTGATTATTGAGCAGATAATAAACAATTCATTGACCATACTATAAAAAATACTTGAGCTCGCCTAGGATAGAGTTTAAAACATTCAAACATTTTCTTGTGTACCTTTTTGGTTTGGTTTTTTGCTTCGTTCCACATAGAATAAACTCTATACACTTAAGGTATCCATCATTTCAATTCATTTACATGACTCATAGGAGAAGTGAACAAGAATGGGTGTTTACATTAGAGAAACTATGGGAATGTGTACCTATAAAAATTATTAGAGGGAGATGACTTAAAGACCGAAAATTTAATTTAATAAAATAATGAGAGAAACTCTTAAAAATAATTTAATTAAAATAAACCATATACACACACAGGTAAACATAAGATCAGGACCATCCACTTGTGAAAAATATATATATTAAAAATAACTCAATAATATTCATTACAATTTATTCATCCACTAAGAAAAAACATGTTTGAATTAATTTGATTAATTATCTGATTAATCAATTAATTCAATTTATCTCAATATTTTCCCAATATATTCAAGAGGTAGTCATCCAAAGTGATTTTATATAAATTACATAAATTAATTTTATTTGAAATTTAATTTAGTACCAAAATTTTAGTTTGATGCAACATAATGATAACTACTCAGTATGTATTTAGATCATATATAGTCCATATATACAACATATATCATACTCATTTTGTTTAATAATAACATGGAATGTATGAGTTAGTAAATGAAAAATAGAACACATATTAATAAACAATGCACATAATGATTTTAATTCATGTAGAGTAATTGATGCATTATGATTATACATGGTACGGTGTTCAGAAATACAAATAGAAATTAGTTAATCATTATATATATAACCTCTCACATGATATTTATGAGTCAATAAATGATCTATATAAAACATGTTTTTTAGGTTTAAAGGAATAATAAATTAAATTTTCATTTTCATCAAAAATAGGTTGGGTACCCGACGTGTACATCCAACTACAGACTATATATCTTTCTCATCATATGTCTGTGATACAAGCATGAGTACATAACATGTATTATTACATAGAAATGTGTATGATACACAACATGCACATCTGATACATTATGTGTAATGTCCTCATTACAGAACTGTCACTCCCTACGTGTTGTGTAAATAAAACTTGATGTGTATTTGAGTTTTCATTTTTTTCCTTAAAAATGAATGGACTACACAACGTGTAACCTTACATGTCAAAGGTTATCCTGGCTTAGTCAACACACTGATCATTTAATGCACATCATGTCCATCATTGTATTATGTGGTGAATTAATTTGTGTTATATCCTGGTGCGGTGAACTGGGATATATAATGTGTACAATGACTATAAACTTTTTAGTCCCTTGTTTTCTAGCCCGACTTCTTCATACCTTAAGATAGGTTCTTTGGATGATCTATATTAAAATATAATCATATATGGATTAAATGAGTGATAAATTAAGGGAGAAAGAGGTGATCTCGATGATAATATTATACATATGAATTTCTTCAAATGAAAACTTTCTTTTAAAAAATATAATTGATCAATAAATGATAAATAATTATAAATTGAATGAGATACATTTTATACCAATTAATTTTTTTATATGAATTATAATCACATATTATTCAAATGACTAACTTGAATTTTTTCATGTTTCAGGTATCATTATCAATGTACAAGATGTGAAATCAATGACCAATGAAAATTTTTCCATAGAATATTGATAATTTTTTTAATAAGCAAGAGATATGATCTCTTCCCATTAATTTATAATTAATTAAAAAACACAAGAAGAATTATTTCCTTAGTAATGAGATCTTTCTTCATTGATGGTGTTGATATTTCAACCCCAATATTTATTTTGCCTTTACGTTTTGAGGACCCAAAGTTGAACCCCTTTAGCAGTAATCCACACATACTCTTTGAATCTTCTAATAACACTGATGTGCCACCGAGTGCTCGTGCGAATGATTTATCATTTTTTGTTTTTTACCTCTATTGCTTCATGTTCCATCGGGTTTTAATGAATTTATCTTATTCTACCTGATATTGAGAGAAAGAGAGGATGAGAGAGATATTGAGATAGAATTATCATGCACACCGATTAACCTTTATTTGATTTACATAACATCTTATTTATAGTCCTAGGATTCGTGTTTAATATTTAAGTAATGGATAAAAGTCCCTTAATAATATATTAATCTAAAAAATGAAATATCATGCTAGGTAATAAAATAATAATAATATTTTATTTTATTGAATGTTCTAACTCATGCAATAATAAATATTTATTTTATAATCTGGAAAATAAATATTTAAACCCATATAAGTAATTATTTACAGCCTGAAAAATAAATATTTATTTTAAATTCACATAACCAATTTATTTATTTAGTTTACTAAAGAAGTAATTATTTATTACCATGTGAATAATAGAGATAAATAAATTTTATATATTCACACAATTAAACAAATACCTTGTAAAAAATATTTATTTAATATTTGAGACTATTTAATAAATCGTGAATTAATATTACTTCTTGGTTTGGAGAATAATATTTATTACAATTGTTAAATAGAAATAATATTAAACCGAGATCAAAGGAGACACTTTATGTGTAACCATATAGGCCTTTTCCTTAGTGGTATTTGGTGGTCTTGAAAAAAGTCTAAGAGAACTATATAGTAGTGGTTCAAGGAAGCCACAAAGGAAGAAAATATGTTACAATGTAAAAAACCACATATTAATGCACATTATATAATATAATCTATTTTTCATGTTGTCGCATCAAGTAGATCTCACACCTATGTCATAAACCAATATGCTTGATATATATTTCTTTGACTATCTGAAATGAACTCTTTATTACACCATGACCATGTAATTTAATATGATTGTTTAATTTCAACCAAAGGGATGATATATCAACTTTTATAAAGATGTAATGGAGAAATACATTCTCAATTTATTCATTTATAATACATCATTAATGATGCACCCAACATACCCAATTTCACTGTGTACTATATCATCATTGTTTAAAATAATACATCATATTACACGAGTTAATAAAAATATTAATAATAATATTAATGGTTAAGGATAATTATACACACTCAAAAATAGGAATATCCTATGACACATAAACATTTGGAATTCATATAGCCATGCATATTCTCATAATCTTGCATCTTAGAGATTACTAGATGTGAACTTCATGAGATAAAGCCTTGTCAGATTTTGAGTACCAACACCTAAAAATTAACATAATATATGTCCCATCATAGAATGTTATCTGAACATAGAACAATATTTAATAATATCATCACCGAACTTCATTGTTCACAAGATATTGAGAAACTTCTATGAACTTTTCAAGGTGAAAAATTTTCCAGGATGTTATCACATTAATGATACATAGAAGAATAATCAATATGTGATAATGTAATTATAAATATTAGAATCCATGAATATAACGGAAACTTAAAGAACACAATAGTGTGTTCTTGGACTCTAACCCTAATAAGAAATATTTCTCAAGGGGTAAAAAATTTTAACAAGAAACCCTTGAATTATTTCCCCACTTAGTAGAATGTTCTCTAACCACCTGTACAACAAACATAACTATATTAATAATCTATTTCATAACCCTATTAATCTCTATAACCTTTGATGAACTTTATTTATAATTTTTCTCTAACTGTATATTAGTTAGTTAATATTTATTGTCAATATCAGGTGTGAGTAATCTTGATCATTTTGAACAACTTTCATAATTGTTTTTTCTTCATAATTATTCTCAAAATGTTCATCATTCCTAGATCATACAAGGTACTGGAATTTTTGATTTATAATTATTAATAATTTTAAATTTTCATTCTATGATATTTTTGGTCATGATCCTTAAATATGAAATTGGAAATGAACATGTTTTAGTTATTTTTAATGAAGGGATGTGTTGGAGTAGGTTCCCTAAAAGTAACTAATAATTAATTTGTGATTACATGAAATCATCTTTTTGTATATTATTATAAATTTCTTATCACATCATGATTTTTATTCTGCATAACATAGTTTTTCATAATTTCCTAAGTGTACATATCACCCTGAAAGGTCATTGCAGTTTCCTACTTTGTTGAGAACCCAAAAGTGACATGACCGTATTCACAAATATATATTATGTAGTTGTATGGTATCATTTAATGAGAAAAAATTATTACATACAATGAAGGGTGGAGACTAATCGTACATTGATACACATTCTCATAGTGTACGCCCATGGCATTCTTCAGTGCATGTGATTACGAGAACATGACCCACCAATAAGAAATACACATTTATATGTTTCATTGTATATTCCTAAATGTGGATGTGTGTAATGATCCTTAGAATTTATTTTCAATATTAATACATTTCATGAGTCTTGTACATTGATTTATAGTTTAAAACCATGATAACATATACTCATGACAAGTTAGGATAAGTTTGGTGCATCACAAGTGATACTGTTTTAATAAATATTGAGAAAAAGGTTTAACCCTTCTATTCATTAACAAAAGTTCAAATCTCAGGGCATTTGAGGGGATATAAATAGCATAAATAATTTAATTTCCATGGTGGTGGTTTTGGAAAGTTCATTTCTATAAATTAAATGAAATATACATAAATTATATTGGTGTATGACACTAGTATGAAAACTATTTGATTAGAGATATTAGGATAGATGGTTTATATTACACCGTGTATGCTCATCAGAGGTTGTATGTTGTTTGTGATATCATATTTTTCCTTATGGAATCCTTGGTGTGTGGATTGATTCTAACCTTGTTATTTAGGTAGTGTATCCTAATGCACTAAGAAAGGTTCTTAGAGGGGAACACACTAAGTGCATTCAAAATGCCAGTTAATTTTCTTTAGGAATTTAACAAGTTGGATAAATATTATTCCCAAATGTGGTTTAATAATATTTATTATGGGTTGATCATAAATATTAAAACAATAGATATTAAAGATAATATAAGTGTGTGTTGAATATATTTAAAATATTTAGTTACCATGTCATTATTTATTTAATTTTTTGGATATAAAATAATAATTTATTCTGATTTAATCACAAGGTAAAAAAATATTTATTTATTTAGTTGTGTGAATATTTAACAAATTTCATTTTATTAATTTGGTGGGTATAATATTTATATAAATAATGATGAATAAAAGTGGGGTATTTATTTTATTATATTAATTTTCTTCATTTAAAGTATGATAAATACTAAGGAGGATTGATGGACTAAGTTAACTAGTTTTGTGAGAAATGTTTTAGTAAATTTTATTTAAATAAATATTAATTCATTTATTCATGAAGAATAATATTTATTTTATCCATGATTTTGGTGCATGTCAAGTAAATAATAATAATTCTATTATTATTAGACATGAGGTTCTCCATGGATAAAAAAAATAAGGATTGTTGCGGAATTATTGTTTTATAACCCTATCAATATTTGAACATGATAATGACATTATCCAAGGATGTAAAAGTCATATCCACAATCCATAATTTTTCACAATGAGTTCTAGAGAGTATTATACCAAACTCTAGAGAGATATCCCATATAATACTATAAAGAACACAACACAATTCTCCTCCTCGACTAGAGTGATTCCCTTCTTACTTGAAGGATTCAGTTGTGATCAATGGTGATCATGAAAAGAATAATATTAATTCATGATAACAACTCAAGAAATCTATGATGAAAATACAAGGTTCGTGAATCATGTGTGGATCATCGCTAGATAGAAACTACCCTTGATCCCTATAAAGTAACAATAATCTCATAGGAGTGGTCTACCGATTCAGCTACATTTAATATAGATGTCAACAAAATGTAATTATTTAAATAAAAATTATAATTATAAATTATATGTGAAAATATCTTCCCTTTTATAGATTATATGAATTTATTTTTATCTAGTTATGGGGAGAAATATGGATAAGTTCATGGAAAAATTTTGTTTGGAACCACCCGACACATTTTTGATACACCTCATATCCTTTATGCGGTATCAATAAGGCCACATAATAGTTTATATTATTTATTGTTACTCATATATCAATTATATGAATTTTTGTTAGTTTTTTCTTTTGATTATATATTATTTAATCTGACGTTAAATTAACATGTTTTTGACATATTAATTATATTCATTCAAGTTTCATATAATCTTAAGCAAACTAATAATAGATAAAGAATGATTAGAGATTCCATTGGGAGTTGCTGAAGATTCTAGATGGTTGACAGTGATACATAAAGTGTTCCCTAAATTACACCTTGGATACCCAAGTTGACTGCACCTGGGTATGTGGAAAGATACATGGTTAATTATGTAATAATAAAACGTGGTTCATTTAATGCACACAATGCGTTAACATGACTTCCTGGCCCATGACCTATCAAACCATATGACATGTAATTGGAAGAAACACCATGTAGTCTACATTATTTTGTGATGAAATCCTCACTAAACATGTGATCATATACATTGCATAACACCACACGAGACTGAAAATCTGAATCATTAATGTGATACATGACATGTGGTTGGTATTCTCCTTGTAAGACTCATTATTTAAAACATCCAAAGAACATGTCATGTACACAGGTATGTTTTGTGGACTCATGAAAAGAAGATCACACAATGTGTAGCTCATTTTTTCATGTTGAGTAGCTCAGCTGAGATACACAATGAGTTGCTAAGCATTTATCTCGAATACATGGTAGGTAATAAACACTATTTATAGCTTGTTAGTACACATTGTGTCATCACACAGTAAATAAGAAAATTATATTTCATATATAATAATTAATTGCAACATTAAAAACCTAATTACATGGTTAACATTTGATGTGTTGGATATTTAATAATGGGTTTCACAATTAATAAATTCATATGTAATTTAATGCAATTATTTATAATTAGTCATCAAGCCATTTATTTTCCATGTTTATTGAATTATGGGTATCATCAGAAGACTTCAAATATTCATCAATATAATGAAAATTAACTAATTAATTAAATTAATTTAAGCTTGTTTATATTACAAATAAATAATTAATTGAAGTGAAATATAACTAGTGTGATTTTGTGTATTTGTTTCATGCTATATGAAAGATCATGATATTAAAACAACATGTCTATATGAATGGTTTTTTTAATTTATTATTACGTGGATTTATAATTATTTATTAAATTGAATAATGGTTTTTGATTCATTCTAGTTCTATTATTATGTAAGGTCCAATGTTCCCATGATTTATTTTATATAAACTCCCAAACCAATACATTGGTTTCTTTTACCTATGTGTGAGTAAAATTATCTAATAGTTGGATCTCTAAAGAAATTAGAGGTGGTTCAAGTTTAGAGTCGAGATGAAACCAATCCAAGGTATAAAAGGAGCATGATTGGAATATTGTAACATGAATCATTCTTGATTTCAAGTGTTAATTCTCTAGGGATAGTGGTTGTTTTGTTATCCCGTAGATAAATTGACCATTAAAGATCTGGTGGTTATACCACTTTATATATTTAATTTTATCAATTTAATGGTTAATTAAATATAGATGTTTAAATCATTAAACTAGATAATTAACAAGAATTAATGATTAAATTAAAATAAATATTATAATAAGTGTTAACTTTATCTATACGTGGTTAATATCTTATGTAAAATTCACTTAATATCCACTAGTACATTAGAAGATAAATTGGATAGTTTAAATAAAAATATAAAAATCAGTCAAATAAAATAATATATTATTATAACATTCTACTACACATGTAAAAATTGATCCATAGGTCAATCTTCTTATCCAAACTATTTTGGGTTACTTTCAATTATTAACAAATCTATATCTTGTGTTTTAGGTCGAATTAACCTAGCTTGCATTAAGGGTTTATTACTATCGTGAGGCTTAGTGCAACAAGTTGGAAAAGTGGTAATGAAACCCTAATTGAGTGTTTCAGTATGATGGAGTCCACTAAATGAATCAAGGATCAATAATTTAAGGAATATTGAAAGTTTCCCCTACAAAAATACCCTTAAGTAGCTTGATAGATATCTATTTGGGTTATGAGAATGGGAATATGGATTCTTTCTATATGGATACCAGTGCGATAAGATATATTGAATCTAATTTTCAGGGCAATTAGGTTTAGATAAAATATTGGGAGATTAATAAATTTAAAACTTATCATCTAATTTAGTGATTCTAATAAAGTATTAAAATTACACTCTTATTTATTATATAAATGTTAACCCATAAAAAGTTTGTTGTATCACTGCGACTCAATCTAGAGATAAATAACTTTCTCACTAATTAGTATTTCTAGGAATGGTATAGATATTTATGCATTGTACTATGCCATTAATAGACACTATATGTGGTGGAAAACCCTATTCATGAGGTTCCTCACAATAATTAAAGTGAGGATAAATTTTTTCTATATATGAAACATTTGGTTGATTTAATATATGTGCAATGTTTCATCTTATCATCCATTTTAGTGAGTTTTTAAGTCATCATAGCATATGGATGCGTATATAATTATATGTCAAAATTGGTATATTTATCAAGAGAATATGATACAAGAGAGATATAAGATCTCCAATTAACTATTCATGTGCAAACTTGGAGATTCGGTGCCAACTGGGCCTCATGTAGTGAAGATGATTGACTATTTTGAGCACTTAGACATATTTAGATTTAAGATCCCTAATTATCCACATATATATCTCATTTTATACTCTCTCATTAAGTGTTTCTCTAGTTATATTACTAATTATAATATGAGTAATAGTGAAAAGACTCTTTAAAAACACTATACTCTTATGGAAAAAGAAGTTAAATACATGGGGTGTGAAAAGTATGCATTCCTCATAGAGAATAATAAAATAAAAAAATGAAAAGGGGCCTCAACTCATCCCAATTATAAGTCTTTGAAGCACAATATTTCCATGAAAATAAATATCTTGAGTTAATAAATGGAAATTGATGAAATATGTTTTCCATGTAACAATCTAGGACATAGGAAGAACTACACCGATTTAAATATTCAAGGAGATGTTTATGGCACATTCATTATCAAGTGTAATATTTCTATATATACACAATGTGAATTAAATACATATTTTGGTCCTCACATGTATATTAAAATATAGGAATCAGGTAGATATTTAATGATTTATAGAGGGGGGGTGGATTTACGGGCTCCAAATGTTGTGAGACTGGCTATTCTATCCATTGGAGACTTCCACATTCCATTTCCAACTAGGATGGTCTTGGTCTTAAAATATTATTAATATGTGATAAATCATACCAAAAAAATTCTATATATTTATTAGATATATATGTGTTAATATTAATCTTCCAAAATAAAATGTGTTTATTTTATAAAGACAGTGATTGGTATGACATGACACATTTTAATAATAGTATTTATGATTTAAATTATGAAAACCATGTATTAGAAATTGATAAAGAATCATGTCCTAATGTTTTATTTCACACATAGATATGGAATCCTCATTTTTTTCATATAAATGATAATTTTTTTGAAAATTTCTATTTATATGGCCACTTAGACTCTTTGGAGTAAAAACAACTTAATAGATATCATGCTTGTCTATAAGGAAAAATGATGAATACAATTTTTGGTGGACATGGAGAAAGAGATAAAGAGATTCTACAATTGGTGAATGATAATGTGTGAAGACCATTTCTAGTAGAATATTGATGTATGTATTTTTACTTCAATACATTTACTAATGATTTATGTAGATAGGGATATTAATACTTAATGAGGTATAAGTCAGAATATTTTGAGAAATTCAAATAATTGAAGAATGAATTAGAGAATCATCTAGTAAGAAAGATGAGGAATATTTTATCTAATCAAGGTGGTATTTATATTAACAAATGATTCATCAAATTTCTATGTGATTATGGGATTATATCCCAAATATCTCATCTCTATACACCATAGTGGTATCGTTTCATTGAAACGGGGAACCATACCATTCTTGACATAGTAATGTTGATGATGAGATATGAAAATTTTCTATTATCATTTTGGTGATATAAATTTCATGCTCATCACACAATCTAAACCGAGTAACAACTAAGGTGGTAGACAGGACATCATAAGAGTAAATGTATGGAAGGAAATTTATGTTGTCACATAATTGTGCCTGGGGTTACGAGGTATTTGTTAAGCCCCACTATGGAACCAAAATAACACCTTATGGTTTCAAGTGTATGATTATAGAAAATCAAAATGGATTTATGTGATACAATTCATACAACCCCTCACATAATATGTTAGCCATCATAGTACTATCCATTTTTCAAAAGAGTGAGAACAACCCCAAGAAGGATAATGGGAGACAGATTGAATTTGATGTAGTTGATTATCATGATACAAAATAGTTGGTGTAGAAATATATTCCATAGGTTGACATGGATGATGTTATTTCTAAAACGCATTTACTATATGGGATCACTAATGAGGTTATAAAATTAAAATGATATGATTCTTTAGTCTCTAAAGATATTGAATAATTATTATTTTACATTAATGGTCCTCATTCCTACAAAGAGGTGATATAAAGCTCATAAACTCAATGATGGTAAGAATAAATGAATTGTAATATGGACTCTATATATTATAACATGGTTTGGGTTTTGGTCAATCAACTAGTTGATGTAAAGACCACTGGGTAAAAATGGGTATTCATGAGAAAACTAGTCATTGAAGGTAAAGAGAGTACCTATAATGAAATACCATTGGATAAAGGGTTTAAAAAAATTCAATTCATTGATTAGGAAAAAACCTCTTCTCCATTTTACATGTTTAAATCAATCAAAAATATACTTAATATACCAAATTTCAATGACTATGTGATTTGAAATAAGGATTTTAAAATAACCTGATGTAATGGAAAGCTTTAGGATGATATCTATATGACACAACCTGAGGTGTTTATGAATCTAGGAAATTAAAATAGGACATAAAAGTTGTAGTGATCCATTTATTGGTTAATGTTGGAATCTAGGTTATGGAACATTCGGTTAGATGAATCTATAAGATAATTGGGTTTCATAAAGAATTAATGTTATCTATTTCTTTACAAGAGGTATAGTAGAAATATTTTCTTATTCATTGTAGTATATGTTGATGACCTATTACTTATTGGAATTAATAGACATGTATTACATTCAGTTAATGAATAGTTAAACATGTGCTTCTCTTTGAAGTACATAGGTGAAGCAACATATATCCTTAGAATAAAGAAATATTCATGATATATCCAAATGGTTTTCTGGACTATGTCAAAGTATATAAATTATGTATATACTAATGGGATTTAGTGCAATATAATCAAAGAGGTTATTAGTTCCAATGTCACAATATAAATATCTCTTTAAGAAAACATACCAGCTGGCACAAAATGATAGAGAGTGAATGCGTAATATCCCATACACAACTGTAATAGGGTATATCATGCATTCCATATTTAGTATTTAGATTGATGATGCCTATATATTAATAATGGAATGTCGATAACAAGATGATCATGGAGAGTGATATTGGTCTACGATGAAGGCTATCCTTAATTATATAAGATGTAATAAGGTTATATTACTGGTATATAGAGAATATGGGGAACTAGAAATAAAATTATACACTTATTCTAGTTTATAAATTGATTAGAATGATCTAAATTCACTGTTACACTACTATAGGTAGTCATATTATTAGTTATAGAAAGTGATTTCAACATCTCTAGAAAACCACTATTAATCTCTACAATGAATTGAGGTCCCCTTTAACTGTGCTAAAAAAGAGGTGATAAAGGGTGTCCTTTAATCACATTAAAAAAAGAGCTGATAAAGTACCCCTTTGTCCTCACTATTTTAGCATGCATAAACGACCACTTTATCAATTCTTTAATTAGCACTGATAGAGGGTTCTTTTATCAGCACTCGAAGTAGCAATGATTAAGGTGGACATTATCAGTTCTCTAAAAAGCACATCTAAAGTCCTAGCTTCCTATGATGTGCAGTTCATATGACATAACACCCACTAGGTGAACCTTCACATATAAACAAAACACCCACTAGTAGCACCTACATAACCCATACACACCACCTACACAAAACTGCACCTACACAGCGCACAGAACAACACCCACAAGAACAAAGAATCACATATAATGGATTGGAAAACAATTCCATATACATTTAAAACAATGTTTTATATAATTAAATTTATAGATTTCAAACAAATAGTAAAAAACAATATTGTATAACCCTTTAACATCCATGAACCCCTCTCAATAATGTCCTCTCATGGTATTTTTTTCGAAAAAATCATCCCAACTCAAATAAAAGGTTCCACCTATATAAGTAATCAAGAATTATATTAGAAATAATATAAAGAAATAAATTACACATTAATATGAAATAATTCCTTAATAAAATGTAAATGATTCATAAAAAAGACACATTTGGTGTTATACAGGTCACCCAGTGCGTCGTATTAAGGTGGGGTTTATTCCTACACATTAAAATTGAGTTATGGATTGTTTTCCAAAGATATCAATACAATTTAAATGAGATTGAATTGTTTGGTGTATATCTATTGTTTTATACAAAAAATAATATCAAATTTAAATGACATATTTCAATTTATAGTAGTCACATAATTCATCGGATTGAGGTGTGGTTGATTCCTACGCGTCAAAAATGGCATTGGGATCATTGTTCTAAAGTATAAAAATAACTCGAATGGGTTTTATTAGTTTTTAGTATGATGGTTTTTTTAATAAATTATCATTTCAAACCTAAAACACCCATTTTGATTCATACCAGTTGAATCGTGCATCGGTTTAAGGTGACACTACTTTATACATGTAACAACGGACTTACGAATCTCTATTCAAAATAATTAAGACAATCAGAGGGAATTTTCTTGGTTTTCAGTGAGTGAAACATTTTGAGATAAAATGTAAATTTTAAACTAACAAGGGACACTTTTAGTCATACTGTTCCCATAGTGTGTTGGATTCAGGTGACGTTGATTCCTACACATCAAAAATGTAGCATGGATCATTATCATAAAGTATTAAAACAATTTGATTGTGTTTGCTCGATTTTCAGTATGTCACTTGTTCTCTTTCACTTTAATTAATATCAATTTTAAATAAAAACACATTTGGATTTATATCGGTCATATAATTCATCCAATTAATGCTTATTTGATTCATAAATTTAAAAAATGACTTAGGGATCATTTTAATATGGTATCCAATCAATCCAAGTGAATTTTCTATGGTTTTAGTATGTCAGTTGTGTTTTTAAAATAAAATATCGTTTCAAACTGAAAACATGATTTTTGAATCATACAAGCCACATTGTGCATCAATTTGATGTGAGACTACATTATACATGTTAGAAAGGACTTAAGAATCACTATCCTAAATTACTAAGACAATTAGAAAGCAATTTTTTGGGTTTAGTGAGTGACACGTTTAGAGAGAAATTGTAAACTTTAAAATGATAAGAGACTCTTTTACTCATACTAGTCACACCATGCATCATATTGAATTATTTTTTATTATTACACAAACAAAATGAATCATGTATCATTTTCCTAAAATATCAAAAACAATCCGAATGCATTTTCGTAGTTTTCAGTATGTAGGTTGTTCTTTTTTACTAAAATTAAGGTCAATTATAATTAAAAAGAAATATTTGTATTTATAATGGTCACATCTTGTATTTTATTGAGGCGAAGTTGATTCCTACACAAAGAAAATGTATCAAGGATCATTTTTACTAAATTATCAATATAATCCAAATGTCTTTCGATAGTTTTCCGTATTCAAGTTCTGTTTTTTTACTAAAATTAATGTCAATTTAAAAAATAAGTGACACTTTGAGTGGTACCAGTCACACTGTTCATCGGATTGAGGTGTGGTTGGTTCCTAAATTAAAAAAATAACTTATATATATATTTAAAAAATTATCAAAACAATATGAGTGCCTTTTCATTTTTTTATTATTCCAGTTGTGTTTTTTACTAAAATATCATTTCAATCTGGAAATATGCATTTTGAGTCATACCGGTCGCATCGTGCGTCATTTTGACATGATACTTCATCTTACATGTCTCAATGAACTTATGAATCATTTAAATAAATTATAATGACAATTAGAAAAATTTTCTTGGTTTTAAGTGAGTCACACATTTTGAGTTAAAATGTAAATTCTTAACGGCTAATGGACACTTTTATTCATACCAGTCAAACTATTCAATGGATTGAGGTGTGGTTTATTCATAAATGTCCAAAATGACTGATTGATCATTTTCCTAATGTTTCAAAACAATATGAAAGTTTTTTCTCATGTTTTAGTATGCTGCATGTTCTTTTTTCTAAATTTATTGATAATTCATTATAAAGAACACACACTTGAAGTAATAACGGTCACAACATGTGTCAGATTTAGGTTCAGTTGAATCCTACACATAAAAAATTAATTCTGGATCATTTTCCTAAAGTATAAAAACAATAAAAATGATTTTTCTTAGTTTTTAGTACGTAACAATTTCTTTTTAGTAAAAATACGGAAAAATTTAAATAAAAATATTTACTTCGAGTAATACCGGTTACATATTCATTTTATTTCTATACATTCTTCCCTCAAGTATTCTTCTCATTCATTTCTAAACAAATGTATCTAATCATGTGAATAGGATTCTTTTTAACAATCAGGGTAGTACTAAGAAAATATAAACACACAAAGGAATAATAAATTTTTTAATTTGAATTGTAATTAACGTCAAAAATACCTCTTCAGGGATGCTGGTTTGTTCATGGAATAAGATATCTTTCATAAATTTTCAAATATAATAACCACAGTCATTATTATTTGTTTGTTTTAAACACTATAGAAACATTGAAAAAATTATGTAATTTTTTATATGTGTTAGGGTTGTGAAATATTATTATATATACATTGATTTTATCTAATTGTAGTACTTGTGATGTTTCATGACCTTTTCCCTTGGCCCCATTCCATGATATAGAATATATTCATGCACCACCCTATAATAACTAAATATTCACTAAAGGATAATATAAATTATATAAAAATATGATTAGATATAAAATGTTGGATATGGTTCATTAAAAATTGAAAAATGCCATCATTTGTGGTCACTCTGTTGGATATCCATGCATTGAATCTATGAAATAAATATTTGGAGTATCCATGTTGATGAAAATGAGCATCCAATGCTTTCTAAAAACACAAAAATGAATATGTAATTAATGAAATTAAAATATATTTGATATGATTAAATTGTAGATTTTTTCCCCTACATCATTGGTAATACATAGATTCTATCATCCATTATTTTTCATTTAAACGATTTGAGCTGGTCTGCCACAATTTCACACCTTTCTCAGATTTTATATCTGTTTTTTCTGTATAGGTGATGTGAGGACTAACGAGTCCAATTTTTTTGTTCATGGGAAAATCCCTTCAATTTGTTTCATATATACTCCTGAAAAAAATATGAAATTTATTTAGTTTTAATTATCATAGTATATCTACTTTTGGAAAATCAAATCATGAAAAAATTCCTATGGTATACATTTAAAACCGCATCACATAGTCAATTATGCTCTAGGATTTCACTTACATTGAAAATAATAATAATATCTGGATAATTCCTACTATACATAATATAATAAAATATAATTGTGTGAAACCCAATATATTTCAACATCATATTCACAAGATACAATAATGAAAATATATGAAGATATAGAATGAGTGGGTTTATGTTTCTTTCGATTGATTGTTTCGATCGGTAGGTTAATCCTTGATATGGTTTTGAGCCATTTTTTTACACCACTTCCATATGTTCATTTGAAATAACAATCATCAGTTCAGACCATTTTTCATTAAATTTTAAATGTTTATGTGGAAATGTAAATTGGAAATGAATACCTCCTTGTCGACGTATTTTTTTTAAAGCTGTGACGACCATGCAATAAATGTTCTGAGAACTTATTCGACCTTATGAATATCATCATCATCAATTGGAACATGTAGCTCAGAACTCAGCTAATGAGATGTGATGATAATCAATTTAAAATGAACTATTGGAATTGGTGTATTTTTTAGCATGACATTATGGATATTGAGCATCGTATCCATCGCTACAAGGCGATGGGTGGGTGTTGATAGATATAAATAAGATTTATTTTTACACTGTACACTATCAGTACATGAAAGGTTTCAGTGTATATATGATTCAAAATTCACAGAAACAATTATTAGAGCATTTATTACCTTGGATACGATAGGTTTTTTAGGGGAATGGCTCGTCTCAAAGCTATTGGGGGTGGGGCAGGATCTTCACGTGCTCGTTGTTCTTGAGGTGTTTCCTCTATTTTCCCCCGACCATTATATTCTCCATGATCTATCTCTATAATTGCATATTTTCTTCAAGGATAGTTATTATTTTTTTCATCATTTTTACTTCTGCACTTTAATCCTCAAATAATTTGTTTTTCTAAAAATGTTCGGGGTTTCACCCCAAAACCCACACCTCTTATGTGGCCATAATTTTAGGTTTTCTTTATGGCCACCAAAAGTATGTCTGCATCTAGTTTGAGTGTTGCTAATTCCTTTGACTATTTAAGATAGAAAATATAGTAAAATAATTAATCATCATTATGTAGTATCGAATTAAATAAAAAAATATTTATTATGTCATAATTGTACATGTTTCCCACAATTTTTTCGTGCTTTTATCTATTAGTATCCCATATAAATTTACATGCACATCCTTCCACAGTACATGGTTTGGGTTGGAAGTGACTTTGTATTTGGACTCATTAATCTGTATATAAATAGATGAACATAGTTATGTTGTTTTTTTATGTCACATAAAAGTGTCACGATAAATTTATTACACGTACCAAGTTTTTTTTCAAGTGAATCGAAACCCATTATTCCTTTACGCTGGTGTATAGTGGTTTTGATGCTCATTACTTATTTTCAAGAACTCAGTTGTTGTTTCATAAATAAATATCTGTCAATCAAAATGATGAATACACATATCTTCAATAAATGTATTACCAAACAAAATGTACCTGGAAAGACTACTCTGCATGATAGCTAGTAAACACATCCCAGGTTCCTTGGGTTATTAGGTGTTCATAAATATGTGGTCGGTGTGGGTTTATTTTCCCATCACTATATTTAAGATAACATTTTATCAAAAGTTTGTGAAAACCTCTGTGAATCCTTCCAAAAACACTTAATACAAATTCCTTGTGCGATTCATCCCCCATAAATACACTCTATAGGGGATGATCTAGAGTAATTCAATGTTTAATCATTTTTGTTTTTAGTAAATTAATGAAATGATATCATAATGTTACCATAATATCTCCTTACATCAATTTCTTATGCTTGGTGAAAGCATGGTGTCATGACTATACATCAATCGAAACATGTTTCTGAGTGATGATTACAATGTAAATACTAAACATGGACTTGTTGGGGTTAACATCCTGGCCCCACTTATTTAGATTACATAAATGAAGAAAAAAAATATATAATATCATAAGGTAACATGATGTATATTACAAAAAATATAATCTGATTATTGAACTCTATTTTTTAAGGCTAGATTGATTTGATCCCTCTATTGACTAACCATGTCCCTTTATTATGGTCTCCTCTGACATAAAAACACCATCTACATTGAGACCACTGAGAAATGATTAAGACATCCAAATAAAAGGGTCATCCTCAATTGAATTTTAATCGGACCCTTCAATGGTTTTGGCCGAAAAAAGAACAATTGAATAGTTTCGCTTTACAGTATCTCGAACATAAAATACTTGTACTACCTGTGATTCCCTTATAAATGGTTTGTATTTTTCCCTTAATTACTAAAATAAACATTCACAAATCCCAGAAAATATATTTTAACAACACTCCTATTATCAACCCACTTTCATTGAAAAATAGGCACTCAGAAGTTTTTATAGTCCATCTCCCAGATGTGTTTGATGATGTCAAATTATGACATATTCAAATAAATTGGATTTCTATCCTTAGCACCAGAAACACCAATCACTCTATTACCAAGTGTAACTACACTATTCTTCATAGTACAATCTTCACCATGTTCATTATTATAGAATGTATAACCACTAATTATATAAGCATTATAAGATAACACACACACACTAATCCCTCTAGCTATCCATTGATGTCATCCTGAAATCGAGTCTAGATTTTCATCTGACTCCTTAAATATATGGTTCCAAAACTATCCTATAAACTTTCTATTATGTTCATTTGATATCCATATTTTCATCCCTTGATGGATTGAAATACCTATTATTTTCCTTGTGGGTTTCAAACTATGGGTCAACATCTAAACTGTTATCCAAAATTTAAAGGTGGGCCTACTCCCAATCTATAATATTGATTGTGAGAAGCTCTCTTCCTCAAATTCTGTCACCTGGAAGCCGCCCAGGGTTACGATATTTTGGTATACCAATGATTTCCACACCGGAAAGGTATTCGGTATACAATTCAATGGCTTCCACAAAAATATATCTCTCTCAATAAAGCCCTTTGGAAAACTTCAATTTTTGACATACCCTTTCAAAATCATCATATATCATTCAATCGGGGTACATCTATCTAGAGTGTACAAGACCACATAGTTGAATCTCTCTAACCAAGTTCACCATAAAATGTACCATCGTATTAAAAAATGTCGATGTGATGAACATTTCGAATTCACATAATAAAACATAAATTCCCCTTTAGATTCTCGACAATTTTTTCTGGTCTATAGCATTTCTTCATATTACTTTGAAGAAGAAAAAGATCTTCATTAATGTATAATGGGAATTATTGGAAAAAGTTAAATGTAATGCTACACGAATTAGATCATACATCAAAACATGGAAGCCATGTGATTTTATACCCTATAACTTTAATTCAGTTGTTGGCTCGATGTTCTTGATATTTGATGAATACCCCTCTAGAACCTTTATGTGATTAAAGATGTTGAAAAAAATCTCTCATCTCTGGAAAAATTATAAGACGCTGGTGGAAGAATATTTTGTTTTTCACCCCTCACTGGTGCCATTTCTTATCATATTCCCATGTCACCCTTGTCCAACATAGCCTCAATATCATTCGTTGTTTTTCTGTGTGAATTTAGCAATGTGACGATGACACTGTCACATAATTTTTTTTCAACATGCATAGCATCAAGAAATTTTCTGACATATGTACAATTCCAGTATGGTAATATGAAAAAACTGATCTCTACTTTCAACTAGTTTTATTATGTTTTTTCGAAAATAGTTTACCAAAAGCAGTTTCCACTTCTTTTACATTCTCAAACAGTTGATCATATATTAGTGGATAAAAGTTTTTTCATTCTTTTAAAATTACATCAAATTATTTCATCCAATATCAGTACTTATGTCATCAGGTTAAAAATATATGATGTCCTAGAAACACAGTTTTCGATGAATTTTTCAACCTAATTGACTGTGTACCATGGAGACAGATGGGATTCCCATGACATCCTTTAATGTTATATCCTAACAAAATTCTATAAGTAGTAAAGTTATTTATCTCCCTGTACAAGATGAATCTTAACATTAAATCTTCATTTATAAAAGCATCATAAAATTTAACACATGAATCCCACAATAATCTCAAATCCTCGATCAGTGGATCCAAATAAACATCAATATCATTACCTGATTCCTTTAGTCATGATATAAGCATATATAACATCGTGTGTTTTCATTTCATGGATAACAACAATGGAAAATTATATTTTATAAACATAACCATTATGTACTATGAGTACTTTGAAAACCAAAAGGATTTATTCCATCTTTAGATAACTCAATACAAAGGTTTCTTGACTCGTTTTGAAAATTAGGATACTGATGAAAAATTCTCTTCCACTGAGGAGAGTCTTCTATATGATGTAGATTCCCATATTTTTCTCCTTTTTTCTACATACCATGTTAATTTCCCTTTGGTATCCTCACTTCCACATAGGGTTCTTATCATTGTAATGATTGGAATGTACCATATACCTTTCATAGGACTAGATTCATCTTTATTTTATTGAAAATAAACACACTTTGGGAATTCTATAAGTGATTTTTGGTCCTTGAGAAATAGTATACAGTCATTCGATAAGTTGTGTATTCATTTAGAGATCATAGCCATAGAACATAGAATTCGTTTTGTGTTGTATGTTCATATCAGAATCACATTATCTTCTAGGAACATATCATTCAAGAGAGAAAATAATTCCTTAAAACTAGATTTACTCCATCCATCAACTAATTTCAATTATACAGCTTTAGTATGGCTGATAGTGTTGCATATTTAGTGAAACCATAATACAAAGGCATCTTCATACAACTCTTTAACTACTCCTACAATTTTGGGAAATAAAAAATTTCACCTTCAACTATCCTTGTCATTTCCCCAATACAATATTCATCATCATTCACATTTTTAATCACCTCCTTGATACAGTCTTCTTCATTATCGACACTTGTAATCATATCAGATGATCCATATAATGAACATCTATCCCAACCACTAGCTATATTATCTTTTTCCATGTCTTTATTCCATCATTTATATCATATATCTATTCTGTGATAGATCAAGCATTCTTTCAACTCCTCTGGACTAACTTGTCTTGAATAAAAATATCATATATACAAATAACGGGTTTGAGAATGGTTATATGAATGATATTATGTAAACATGGTGAACTATTTCACTCCATATTCATACTGTCTTTTAAAATGATTGAAATCCAACCATTATTTATTCATTTTGATCCTATTTGATTTAATGAAATTAATATTTAACAAAATAATACAAAAAATATTGATATAAGGTGATTTTTTCCCAATTCTAGAAATATATAAATATAAAATATTATGAAAAAACTATAGTTGAAATTTCCTTTGAAAACTATTTAAAAGGGCACACATGAAATCCCATTAAAAACCAACAATATACACAAATTATTCTTTAAAATAACACACCATATTTAAAATTAATCAATCAGTCACAAAAAATCTGTCACAAAACCAAAATTCCTTTTTCTGACATTCAAGGAAATTTCATGATCCAACAGTATTAGTCAATTTAAATGAGCAAGAATCCTCTATGAAACATTTCAAAACACTTGAATCATTTTAAAAAGTCACATAGGCATTTTCACAAACACTTGAATCTACTTCATAACCCAAAATATTAATCATTCATTTCACTCAAATAATTTCCCAATGTCACTCATCACTAGATTGAGAGGCTTATTATGGTTTCTAAATCAACACCTCCTATTGTAGACTAGTCATTGCACGCTTCTAGGGGGTTCAATTAATACACCGTCTGAGTTTTAATTGTATGTGTTTTCCCCTAGACACTCAAATTAGACCCACCCTTTGTGCCTACTTTAAATTATAGATCGCCATCCAAGTCTTTAAATCACCCCCATCAATCTCCCCATGATCCATAAACAATTGATCGTTTTGGTGGCAGTTGAGAGGTAAGTTATTCTTAGACCCCTTCCATTCATCTCTTCTACTTTTTTAAATGAGGATAGATAAATATTGGATCTATTTGTTCCTTGTCAATATGAGGATGAATTCTTTTGTTTTTACTGATTCGTGGAGAATATAGAATGTTCTCATAATTTCTTGATCAAATAGGGATATACCATTTACAACAATTCTTTAATGGGTAAGTGTTATTGAATAATCTTACTAGACCTTTTATCATTGGAGGATTTATGATAGAACCTTAATCCATTTATGATATAACCTTAATCCATTGACATGGAGTTGCACATGAGGTCTTGTGGCTCCTCTGATTGAACATGATGGTTTGATTTGAGGCGTTATGTGTAACATAATCCTCAATATCCAACCAAATAAATGAAAAGAATGAAACATCCACAGTTTAAACAAAATAAGTAAAATTTTGTAATCCCCTAATGCTATAGAAGATCTTATCAACCACTGTGCCCGTATAATGAAATAGATAATCGCCAATCCAGGATTAGATAAGAGAATCGGCAACACCCTAAAACCCAAAAATTCCAATGATCCACTCATCCAAATATTCCTTGAACCAACCATTTTCATTACCTATGACTTCTCTAGATGATGAATGTAGAGGAAACCAAGGATAAAAGAAGATAAACTTATAATTGAACACCATTGATTTATGTGTTGATGCCAATAGATAAATCAAAAAATAGGGGATTAAGGGTCTCCAATGATGAAACACATATCACCAAATGATTGGAGGAAATTAAAAAATAATGAAGGATTCAGATTGGATTTTGAGTTAATACATAAACTAGAAGTTAAAGGTGTCATAATGTGATAATTCAGGGTCATGTCATGAGGAAGGTATCTCCCACAAATTTATTAGATCCACATCTTGATCACTTATATCTCCACCCATTTAAATCTCATTCACTATTATAATCTAAATGACTCAAGAGGGGTTATAGGGAAACATGTAGATCTCTGTATTCTAGGAACCTAAGGGAACCATGGAAGATATTAAAAAAATCATAATGTTATTCATTTAGGTTGCTAGCTCAAGGAGGATTCCACTGTGATTCTTCGAAGATAATGGTGATTATGTAAATAATGTGGTATTAATTAAAGGAGTATTTCTTATGACAAGAACAGAATGCATGTGAGGAAAGAATGGGACTTTGTAAAAGTGAACTCTTTATATGTGATATTAAAAAATAATATTTATAGAGATGAATGGAGTGTCTAGGATGGTCAAACAAATATTATGTCTATCCATTCACATATCAGGATCGAGAAGATGAATTTTCTAAAGTTAAAGATGCATTGGGTGTTGTGTTGAGATGATATTAGTTACCAGAATAAAAAATAGGATGGATATGACCAATATTTTTTATTGTAATAAATTAATAATATCTCCTTCGTAGAATCCAACATGAATCCCATACTTATAATCACAACAATTAGGTAATAGGATAAGTTCCTTCACTAGAACATCAACAAAGCATATGCACATGACCACTATTTTTTAGAGTCATTACCAAAATGCTTTAGTGGGAAGTATTACTAGTGGATGATTCATTATAATCATGAATCCGATGAGAGGATCCAAAAGATATTATGAAAATTGTTATATAAGAATAATATCTTTTTCGATTTGAGATTTTGGATCATGGTGATACCGCAAAAATGAGAATGTTAAGAATAATGGTATTTTCCAGGCGTAACAATGTATGTGTTCTTACTTTCCTGGATATCAATTATCTTTTTATCTCTACATTAAACGATAATGAGAGAGTACAATTCCGTGATGTGTTAGGAAGCATGATACTAAGATAAAAATACATGACAATGTTTATTATGTTGTTTGTTGGGTTATTTGGGAGGAAAGGAAAAATGTGAGAGAATGAAGGCCTAACTCTCAAACACATGTTCGGGTTTTACTGAAATCATTTTTGGGGAAACATGGCGCTGTCACCCCAGGAAATGTGTTATGAGACTCATTTAAGAGGATTCCCTGTAGGATTGAACATGAACCTTAGGGAGGAGGCAAGCCTAACCAAGGGTGATGGGTTTAATATAGGACACCAAGTATAGGTTTAAAACCCAATGTGGAAGAATTTTTTTTTATTTGAATGATGGTGGTCTTTGTGTAGGATGATAAGGGATATGCGATTTTTGGATTCAAATATTATATTGGACATGGAATTTCTATTAGAAAATAGAAAAAGGTGATGTTTAGTTATGTTTTTTTAGGATTTAGAATATCGAGAATTCTATAGTGGAGTTAGAATCCACTATTCCGGTTGGATTTCCTCAAGGGAAATCTAGCACACTATGGGATATTTCACAGTACATGAGGAAGTGTAGGATAATCACTGATTAGTGCATCATGGTTTGTTACACATGGAGGGAGGGGAATTTCACGATATACACCTTAACAAGAAAAGGGTGGTCGAGTGAAATTATCATTCTTTAACAAGGTATGGGTTCATTTCCATATGATTGTTACATCATCATATGTGGTGATTCCATAGGTCTCCACCACATCCACCCAGTAACATTCATTGTTTTTGAATAAAAATATAATAAATAATGAGAGAATAAATATAACTAAATAGTAATTTTGAATATTTCCACAATTTTCATAATGGGAAATGTAAAATATTTTTTGAATTTAGATTTATTGAAAATTTAGGATTTAAAGGAAAATTCTTATATACAATATAAGAAAATTTATTCTCTCACTGAAATTTTTTTTATACTATTTATAATAGAAATTTAACAATTGTTTGATGTTTGTTCCTTTTTTAATGAGTTGGGATTTTTTTTTTCGAGATAAGAAATGTTCTATTATTGGGCGATTTAATAGATATAATTCATGCATTGAATTTTTTTATTACATTCATGGATCATATTATTCAATAATTTTTTCTTTCCTAATATCTAATGTTTAAATGTATTTCATGCAAAGAGAAACGTTGTTGGAAATCAGGAAAATATCGATGAAAATATAAAGGATGAATCTGGATAAGTCAAAAAAAATTAAATGGGAAATTCATTAATTTACTAAAATCATCTATAAATAAGGAAAACCAATATGCAATTGATTTAGTGTGAAAAAAATGACCACCAACGGCCATGATTTTTAGTGGGGTATTTAGATAGTATAATTAAAAACATCACCATCAATATCAGACTGTAATAACATGCGAAATAGATGAGAAAGATGGAAAAACTCATAGCAGAGGTGTGGTTCAGCGCGAGGTGGAGGTGTGATCAGGACGAAGGATAGGCGTGTAGTGATGTAGTCCTTCGATGGATGAGAGACACACAATAGAGGAGTCTGCAGCAGAGGTGAATCACGTGACAGAGGAGAGGCGTGAAGTGGAGGGAATTGTAGTGGAAGTTGAGTGGCACACGACCGAGGGAATCCCAACAGAGGGGAAATGGTGCACAACAATGGAGAGGTACATCGGGAAGGCAAGTTCATAGTGGAGGAGTCGGCAGGACATGAGGAGGAGGAGGAGGAGGAGGCAACAATGACGACCATCTTCTTCTATGAGTGCTTGTGGGGTGTGAGGAAGGAGGAGAACATTAGAGTTTCCTTATAAAACTATGTGAACATTTTATCAGTTCTAGCTAAAAAGCACTGATAAAGGTACATTTTATTAGTGATAAAATAAAATGCGCTTATAAAGATATAATGCTAATAATTTAATTATATTATAATGTATATTTTTAAAATTATATACATGATAAATATATATTTATATTTATAAAATTATTATTAAAATAATTATAAAATTAATATAAATATACTTATTAAATTTATAATCTTATAAATATTTATTATAAATATATTATTTTTATGTATTTATAAGATTATAGTTGTATATAACTATATAACTTCTAATTTTATAATTATTTATATGAATATATATTTATTTATATTTATAATTATAATTGAATATATATATATTTATTCAAATAGTTATAAAATCCAAACAAATTAATCTTTCTAATATTTATAATTTTAATTATATTTGTATTTAATATATTTACTATAATTTTATAATTATTTAAATATATGTGTATTTATTTATAACTATAAATATATATATATGTATATATTTATCAATATTCCTATTTTTTTAATTATAAATAAAATTATATATGAAAATAATAAATATATTTCTTACGAATTAATATTTATTTATTTATTAATGTTCATAACAATTAAATAAATAAATATTTCCTTCTATTTAAAAATTATAATAAATATATTATTTATATTTGTAATTGTAAATATATATATATTTATAAAATTAAAACAAATATATTTATAATTATATATATATATATATAATATTATTATAATTTTTTAGTTATTTAAATATATCTACATTTATTTAGCATTATGTTTATAACTATTTGTATTTATTTATTGATATTTTTTATAGATATATATAATATATATAGTTATTATAATTTTTTAATTATTTAAATATATCTATATTTACTTAAGAAAAATAATTATTTTTATTTTTATTTATTTATAAATATTTTCATATTTTTATAAATATATTTATTTAATTATAAATTTATAGCTTGACAAGTAGTATAATAAAAACAATTATTATAATTTTATAATGATTTACATATATATATAGTTATAATTATAACTATAAATTAATATATTTAAAAAATTTGAATATTTTTGTTAATATATTTATATATATTTAAAAAATAAAAAGAAAAATATTTATTGAAACATTATAAGTAATTATTTATATAGATTGTTATAATTATAATTACAAATAATTATATTTAAAAAGTAATTATATATAATTAAAATTTAATAATTATAAATACATTAAATATATTTTTTCTTAAAATGTATTTAAGGAAATCTTATAAGTATTGAGAAGATAATATGGTATATTGGTAACATTAAATAATTAAATACACCTATTGTAAAATATACATAATAAAAAATTATCCATTAATGGAAAACGTGAATTATAAGAAGAGTGTAATGTATAAATTAACATTCATGATGATACATAACACATATGCATGCATGATCAAAATATTAATTAACCAAATTTACCAGAAACACATATATATTTATTTATAATCATATAATTTTTTTAAATACCATATATATATTTCAGAATTACTAAAAAATATATATTAATTAAAAAAATCATTTTTTATTTAATATATATAAACAAAAATTATTTTTGAATATAATATAATAATTTTATATAAATTTTTTTTTAAAAAATTTATCAGTGCTAAGACTAGCACTGATAAAGGAACCCCTTTTATGAGTGCTGATAAAACAAGGCACTTCTCTAGCCCCATTTTGTGGTAGTGTTAGGATATGTTTATTTTCTCACTAGAAGATCCAAGAGATAAAATATTTTAAATAAGCTTGCATTTGTCAATTCAACAGTGATTTCTAAGTATATAATGGTTTTTGATATATCTAATGAACTTGGTTAGATTCATAATTTTTTCAAAACCATGATGTGGTTACAATTAATTGATATCCTATCGCATTGTATTGTGATAATACTGGTTTGGTGGATCACATAAAGGATCCAAAGTCACATCAATGGGTGATGCACATACACCCCAAATATCACATCTTGATTTAGTTTTCTCAATGTGGAGATGTTCCTATGAGAATTGTTTCAATGGAGGAAAATATGATGGACCCCTTGAGTAAATCATTTTCTATGAAGAAGCATAAACATCATGTGAGAGATAACTGACTAATGGTTATAGTAGTTTGATATATATAAAGTGAGGGTCTATTGGAGTGGGTTCCTAAAAAACATATAATAACTTTATGATTACTTGTAATCATATTTTCTGATATTATAATAAAGTTATTATCATATCATGAATATTCATCCACAAGATATATTATGTGATAATGTATTATGTTTAAATTTCACACTTAATGGTCATAGAATTTATCTACTATGATGAGAACCCATATCTTAAATAAAATATTCATAAATAAAGGTTATTTTTTAAGATGATATAATTTTATTAGACTGAAATGATATAGGCTATCAAGAATAGAGACAAATATTACATTGAGAATGTTTCTCTTGGTTTACACTATTGGTAATATTCAGTATTGGTGATTCTGAGAACATGACCTGAAAATAAGAAATCCAAATTTATATGATTAATTGGATATTCCATTCTAAGAATGTGTGTAATGATCCTTAGACTTTAAAATTATTGTTAATTCGTGTCAGGATTTATTTACATTGATGTATTGATTAAAACCATGACAAAATAGGCACATGGCATGGTAGGATATGTAGGATGTATCATGAGTGATGTTTTACTAAAAATAATTTTATAATGGATTTATCCTTATATTCGTTAAATAAATTATATAACTTAGGATATTTTTGTGAGAATTGAATTTCCGGATTGTGTCCATGGCCATGATGGATTTATTACAACGTTCATTTCTATGTAGTCAAAGAAAGAGACTTTGAAAACATAGGTTGATGACACTAGCATGTGACTTTATTAAATAGATATATCAGGATAATGATATTATATTACATTGTGTACATTCATAAGAGGTTATATATTGTTACATCATTAAAATATTTCACTGTAAGAGCATTATCTTGTTTCTAGATAAAAAAAATAGACTTTAGGGAGTGTTGCCTATAACCACTGAGAAAGGTAGCTAGAGGGCCACACTATAACATCATGTTACATTAGTTTATGTATTCATTGAGCCATTTTTTTCCACCTTCATTTTGGGTATTTTTCTAGGGTTCCATTAAGAGAATTTGGAAAATTTTGGAAGCCCAAGGGTTTGTGCATGGTTGCGGAAAACTGTACGGTTTGGACCAGCAACCCATCAACCCTATTGAAATCCATTTGAAGGGGGGTAATAGTTTTTTCAAAACATGTGGACACCCTTGAAAACTATTCAACCCATGGAAAGTGGAAAATTCATTATTGGAACACTATTATTTTAACAATACAGAAAAATTGTTCTCCCTAAATAGAAGATTAGTAGGGCTGCACAATTTTTTTCACTGTGTGGCCCAACCCAGTAATCCATGATTCAGGGTTTTAAATCATCCAAAAATAATTGTAAAAATCTAAAACCACCCATTTCATGATGATAATCTCCCTCATTCCTCCCTAATACATTGTTTTATCCACGGAGGCTCCTAAGACGCGATTTTAGTCCCTTAAAACCCTTTTATTTGTGGGTCGAAGGTGCACTGATCTTGTTAGATATCCTCTAGGTAATTGGATCTCATATCATGTGGTATCTTATAATATCTATTTATCTAGTCCTTATATTTTTTTATATCATCATGTAATTGATGGATCTAAACTTAATTTTGTCAGATCTTGATTCTAGGTTGTGTTCATATATCTCCCTCACCTCATTCGACCTCATTATTCCCTACTTCGGGTGTTGTGCATTGTGATTACTTAATAAAAATGTTGGTGGATTCATAATTATTTCCCTTCAATTTAAAATTTTATTTTATTGATGAAATTGGAATGAGTTTTTAATTGATTGAAAAACAATGATTTTTGATGATTTAAATATTTAATTTGAAATGGGCATGAGCTTTGAGAAAACCCCCCAATTTAAATGGGATTGAAATTATTG
This sequence comes from Viscum album, assembly GCA_963277665.1. Taxonomy (NCBI): domain Eukaryota; kingdom Viridiplantae; phylum Streptophyta; class Magnoliopsida; order Santalales; family Viscaceae; genus Viscum; species Viscum album. The sequence goes on from OY728136.1 coordinate 1,482,417,817, forward strand.
AGTAAACTTAGGAAAAATTATGGATTTATTTAGAATTTTTTTGATGAAATGATTTGATGTTAATATTGATAAAATTTATTAAATTGAAAGGGTATTTAAAAAGGTATAAAATGATGAAATCCTGTGATTTGGGTTTCAAATGAGACAACATGTTGAAAATTGGAATTGTGTAATTATATTTAAAAATAATATGAAATGAATAATTGAGAATTTTAATGAATTATTGATTGATTTTATAACATGTATACTTTTATATTTAGTTGGTAACTGGTACAATAACACCAGGATCTTTATCCCTAGAAATGGATTGACGATGAAAAATGTTACTAAAACATATATGGCATGACTTCCTCTGATGGTTCCCCTATTGGGGTGTGTATTTCCCATGAAGGTTTCCCTTATCTCGGTTTATTTGTGTTTTCACACTTGATTAGAGCTGAGGTCATTTTTGATATTTGTGGGGATCCTATTACATATGGAACTCACATAATGTAGGGCTCTTTTTATGGTTATTTTTTACTATAATTGACAATACAGGTCATTGATTTTTTGAATGGTTTTATTAATAATAACTAATTTATATAAAATATTTTATATAAAATGTCTATTTAAGCATTTTCGAATATTTTTTTGACATATATTCCATCTATTTGAATGAAATCCAGTTTTGGATTAAAATATTCAAATTTAATGCCATTCCTTGATAATAATTAAATTGCTAGAATAAATGGTTAGTTGTTATGGTATTGATTGTGGAACACTTAATGAGACCATACTAGGATTTATAGTTCACACAATACTTTTTTCCTTTAATAGTTTTTAGATTATATATTTCTAGGTCCGTGAAAAGAGAAATTACCACTCAAAGGTGGTGGATATTCTTGATCCTATAATATCAGAGTCATAGTGGTGACTGGTAGAGATGTCATCAACTTGTTTCATTAGATGTTTTATTTTTTATCTTGTTAGTTCTTGAGTACTTTTATGATGTAATATTTTGTTTTTTATTATACCTTTTCATTTCTAGTACTTTATCCCTTTGGAGTAATGAACATGCTGAGTTGTTTCTTTTAACTTCCATTTTTTTGTTGGAATCTTGTTCCCTATCTGATCTGTTACGATACCAGGAACTAGTTTCAAACCCATGGGTATCAGGAACACACTTTTAGATATTTAAGGATTTGTTTAGGTATCTATATACTAGGGAATCCGAGTTGGTTCATGAACAATTTGTATCATATGATCATGTTAAGAATATTTGTTTGAAGTTAGAATGTGGTTTGGGATGTATTTATGGGACTTAAAGAAAATATATGAGAGTGTGACTAGACATATCACACTTTAATGATCCTTAAGTAACCATGTGTATTTGGGGAATGGTCCCTTGAATAATAATTTGATCTGATTCCAGTTCATTCCCTACTTTTTAATTTGGTATGTTGAATTCCAAATCATGAAATATTATCTGATGGGTTGATATTCCATTTTGTCTTGTTTGATTTGTTGGTCCGAGTGATATTATGAAGTTTTAGTTTGGTTTTATGATGTTGTTTAGCATCATTCCTCTAATAATATGTTTAAATAGGTCCTAGGATGAAGTTGATGGTTAAAAATAATGATTGAATCCTCCAACGGACCAAAATCATGTTGAGATTGTTCTGTGTGCTGCCAAGCACTGGTATAGGCAACTGTACCAATTTCCATTCAGGCAATAGTTGTGTAACCTCAAAGGGATGAATCCTTGAATTTTGATTAGAATTTTATTCACTATAAGACACCTACTGTCCAAGGAACTAACGATCCTCATGAGGATAGGGATTAGAAGAACAAGATAGTGTTCATTTTTGATTTATTGGAGACATCAAATCTTATTATGGTGAAATGTGATACATATTAGCTAGAAGGGCCTCACATGATATAGTGGGATTAGATTCTAACAATGAAGAAGCACAATGTTAGGGAGTGGAAGGACTTTATAGTTATTTTCAAAGATCATTTCAAACCAAAACATATGGAACTAGTTAGTTATATTTATTTTTTCAACCTCTAGTAGGTTGATAAGATCATGACATAGTATAAGAACTGTTTTACTAAGCTTGTGCAATTTTTAAAAAAATTATATTGAATTAGAAGATAATATCTTGATGGTTCAAGATGGGTCTCCAACCTAACATCCATTTATATGTTTTCTTATCGATGCTGACATCTTATTATTACATATTTCATAGGGTGTTGATGGTTGATCTTGATCTAGATGGTAAGTTAGAGTGGATGGGAGTTCATTTTTCTCATAAAGAAAGTTTAATGAGTTACATTAATGTATAGCGAATGATGATGAGTGTTATGTTGGTTGTAAATAAAAGGCATCCTATAGAACTCTTCAAGTGCCTAGAATAGGCCGTTTAAAATGCTCACAATGTGGAAAGATTGGGAATTTAATACCTGTTTTGTGTTAAGGCACAAAATATTTAGAGTTATTACGGTTAATCAGGAAACCTATAGAAATTATGCAACTTTTTTTCTGCTCGTCATAGTGAAATGGGATCAATAGTTTTTAAAATCATTGGAACACATTAATATGATTCATGAAAAAAGAGGTTCAAGCCTCAGAAATCCGAAACAAATATTCTTTACACTGTGGAAGGGTATCCAAAGGAAGTCGAAACTGCTAAATCTTTTATTGATGATTTTATCTTATGTGATGGATATTACTATGCCCAACGGAATGAAGAGAGAGAAGTGTCTCTGTTTTCATGATTGTGTCATATCATTATCATAGATTGATATTTCATTGAATTATCTAGTTCTCGATATTAATCCTCTTGATCACATTATTTTGATAGATTGTATCATCAATAATAAGGGATTTATTTACTATTACCTTCACTAGGTCTCCTTTACAATTCTTGATGGGGTGTTCCACGTTTTTATGGAGAATGGTACATGAGGTTGAGTAGATATGAATATTTGTATCTTAAGTTTTGGAAATAAATATTGGTGTTTTTTTTACCTGGATTGGTAATTCTTGAGTGATGATATCCCTCCTCTTATCGTTGAGTCCCATGATGTGATTCTTTCTGATTTATTAGGGTTTCCACTAGTAAGAGAGAAAGAGTTTTTGATTTATTTAGTACCTAATACCCGACCAATATCTTTTCATTCTTACATATGGCCCTAATAGAGTTGAAATAATTAAATCCTAATTTGGATGATTTGTTATATATAGGATTTATAATCTTGAGTGTGTCTCCTTGGGTGACAGCTATTCTCTCTGAAAATGAAGTTGAAGAAATACTTCACTTTTGTGTTGATTATCAAGAACACAATAAAGTTTTGGTGAATAAAAAGTATATATTACCATATATTTTTGATCATTTGGAGTAGTTGAAAGGAGTGAAGTGGTTTTCAACGATTGTGCTTCGATCTGGTTATCACTAGTGGACAATAAAATAACGTGACATTCATAAGACATCCATATGGTGTAGGTATAGAAATTTTGATAAACTGGTCATACCATTTATCCTTACTAATGTTCTTATATTTTTCATTTCATTGATAAAAATAATCTTCTATGAGTACCTTGATATGTTATTGGTGGTCTTTATGGATGAAATCTTGGTTTACTTTCAGTCGAAGGAGGATCCTGTGTGTCTTCTGAGATAAGTTCTAGAAATATTGGAAAATCAATAACTTTTTGTCAAGAATTTAATTTCTTTTTATAGATTCAGGAATTGATGTTCTTGAGAAACAGGGTCTCAGAATATGGTATTTATTTTTAGCCTAAGAAGGTGAAGGCTATTATGAGATGGTATAAAAAATAAAAAGTTTTCCTGATTCAAAGATTCTTGGGATTAATGGGGTATTATCACTAATTTATAAAGTATTTCTCATGATCAGCTTCTTTGATGAATTATTTTACTCAAAAGGTCAGTTAATTTCACATGGGATGATAAGTGTTAGAGTTATTTGGTTTAGATGAACTGTATTTTTATTTATACACTGGTTTGGAATCTTTTAGTGGCCAAACAAGGCTATGTGGTCTTTTTTTAGGCATCAGGATTCAGATCAGGCTTCATTCTTATGTAGGGTGGTCACATGGTAGCCTACGGTTCATGAAAACATATGCCACATGAGAATAAATATCCATCCTAGTACATTGGACTCATAACTGTGATGAATTTACATAAGAGTTATGTAAATTACCTTTTCATATAATGGTTTCCCGTTTTTTCTAAACACAAGATCCTATGTTATATATTCTATCAAGAAATATTTGAGCCTTTGATATAGGCATTGGGAGGAGTTCTTATAGTCTTCCTATTTTGAAATTTCCTACACCCTAGGGACCGGGATTGTTATTACTGATGCTTTGAGCAGGAAACTTCATACATATGCTATGAAATAGTCATCACAAGATTGGGACTTGATGGTGCTTTTCTGAACAATTTCATTTGGGAATCTGGGAGTAAGAGACTGAGGTTGTGTTGGAATGTGTTCAGTTTACCTCTTCTATTCTTGAGATTATTCATCAAGAGTAGAATCTTGATGAGGCGTTTTGTGGCATTAGAAACTTTCTTTATAGTTGGAAGATCATCAATGAGTGGACATTATCTTATAAGGGAATCCAATGTTTTCATAATTATTTTTTTGTGCCTTTTTCTATAAGTAAGGATGTAATTGGGGATTTACATAATTACTAGTGGGTAGTAAACCATTGAACCATAAATATGTTTGATGATATGTGGTGATGATTTTGGTGGGCAGTTATGTGGTGAGACATTAGTAAATTAGTTTCATGTTGTTATTCATTTTAGTAGGTCAAATCAGAGAACTAAATACCTTAGGTTTTTTATTATCCTATTCCAGTGCAGATTTGGACGTGGGATGATATCTTTATGGAATTTGAGGTTTGGTTTTTACATACACCTAAAAAATGTGATATGGGTTGTTATCGATCGGCTAAAGAAATCTGACCACTTCTTACCCATACATGATATAACCAATGTTAAGGACATGGGATTTCTCTATGTACAAGATATTGTTTGATTGCTTAGTGTCCCATAAACTATAGTATCTGATAGGTATCCCTATTTTACTTCTCAATTTTGGAGGGGCCTCCAGTAATAAAAGGGATATTATATAGGTTTAACCGTGGCATTTTATCTGCTGATAGATTTCCAGACAGAATGATCTGTATAGGTTCTTTAGGAAAATTTATATTCATATGATATTGACTTTAGTAGATATTTTTGTAGAGTAAAAAGCTTAACATTATACTCTCTTTATCATTATTTTTTGAAAATCACAACACAATTTCTTAAAAACAATATTTTACTGAATTTATATTTCCCATGACTTTATATTATTTTAGAAATTATTTTCTCTCCTAAATGAAGATATATTAATCAATTGATTATTATAATAATTCTATATAATCTAGTCCATTGGACTAACTAATGTTGGATCAATCATATTGTCAATGTTTAGTCAATCATAATGAAAAATCTAGTCTATCAGAATAAAATATTTTAGTCTACAGTCTGACTAACTGTAGTTTATCAGTTTAACTAGATATTAGTCTACTGGTCTAAATGAATTTTAGACTATTTGTGTGAATGAATTCATTCAATTGATCAGATTTATTTTTATTCTACTAGATTCATATAGTTTATTCTATCAGATTGACTGAGTTTTTTCAATCAGACTGTCTATGTATGGTCCATCAGAATAAACAGGTCATTTCTTCGCACAATAACATATTTTAATCGATTGAACTAAATAAAATTTATTACATTGGAATAATGATTATAATCATTTGGTTAGAATAATTTCTATCATAAGAAACACTTTTAACTGTATTGTAATGTTTATATGAACATGGTATAATAAGGAGATGTAATTTTTGACTAGTCAAGTTAGATATAATTCGAGGCCTTTAAAACCAACTCTTAAAATCATGGAAATATGAAAGTTGGAGGTGTTCCTATAAATAGAGGTGAATTAGACGCATTGGCAGCAAATTATTTTTAAAACACAACCCACCTATAAATTTCTTTTATTGCATCTTTCCGTTTGTTTTTCTTGTTAAATTTTCTAGAGAGTTTTAGTTATAATGAATCTATGAGGGGATTTTAAATTACTTAAAAAATTAATGAATTTTTATTCTTTGTCTAATCTAGGTTAATATCAAGGGTTTATGAGGATATGAAGATGAATGATTCCAATCAGGCTATTTAAGGGATTCCGGGGACTAAAAGATAGATCTGATTCTGATCTTTATGATCGAAGGATTTCCTCTTAAAGAAAGACAGACCTTGAAATTTGGTTACAACATTGGATACCTTAAGTCAAGTTTATTGAATTCTTTTACATTTAATTTTAAGGTATAGTTATTAATTTTATGACGTTCTATTTGTTTTACTATAGTTTCCATGTAAGTTTCATTTTACTTTTTTATACTATTAATAATTTTCTATTATGAATTTATATAGAAAGTTTATTTCACTAAACATTACTATACATTAATTTAACAAATGTAATTTGAGTTATTTGTAAGTAATTTTATCATTTCATGAAAGTTGATAATGATAAAACATATTAAAGTGGTCTGGGATTTTAATTAGTTTATGCTAATTAACTATAGTTCTCCCCCTTTTTGTAATTATAAACTCTTATGATCCAAAAATTTGTATTAGAGGAGGTTTTAATAAATAACTTGATGATTTTTACTTTCATTATTTTAATCTAATTTCTAACGTTTTAGTAAAATTTTATTATACACCATTGTTAAAAAACTGTTATTACATTAAGGATTATTGTGTGGAAAGAGTTTTTTTATAAGATGATAGGTTTAAATTTTGGTAAACTTGATAATATAAATTATAGTTTAACAAAACTCCTTGATGGTGGTGACTATGAATACTAGAGAGATATATTTAATAAAATTGTTATTAAATTTTTTTAAAAACATTGTAACCCTGACTATAAATTACAAAATTCTTGAGAATGAATTTTCTATATTTAAAAATCAAGAGAATCTAAAATATAAGTAGAATTATCAACTATGGAAGACTTTGTTTTGTCCTATGAATAGGAATATATACTGTCAAATATCTTCTTGTGAAGTAGATAGTGATATTTGGAAGAAGTTGTTAGTTACACAATTTTTAACATCTAATGTAATTGAGACTAGAATAGCAATGATAAGAGTATTCAATCCAGCATTTGATTTTCTATCTAGTGAATCTTTTTCAAAGATGAATTAGATATATATGAAAATTTTGAATAGTTGTCAATATTTTTGATAGATGGATATTACTAATGAAAATTTGATAGAAATAATTATTTAAATTATGCGCAGAGAATGGGAATCCAAAAGAATAGCTTTAGATGACAAGGGAAGGATAGAAAATCTTACCATGGTTTATTTTATTAGTACCATTGTACAATTTGAGGGTTGATTAAAAAAAGATTACAAGATGATGAAGAAAAATAATGGAGGATTTCCTTTTTATAGTACTTTAAATTTTTCTAATAAAGATCATTCATCCATGAAGGTTTCAAATTCAACAATGAAAAAGAAATTTATATTGGAAAAATTGAGTATTTTTTTTAATAATCTGATAATGAATTATCCTATATTTTAAGAGTATGAACTCGATTTTTGGGAAGAAGGATATCAGATATAATTATAATAATTATAAAAAAGGAAAAAGTGATGAGAAATATTATCCAGAAGTCATTTTCTATTAGTGTAAAAATTTTGTTCAAATAATACCTGACTGTCCCAAAGTTAATATAAGAGAAAATAAGGAATATAAAAAGAAACTCTAATAAATTATTTAGAAAAAAATAAAAAAAATTCTGAATATATCAGACACATGTAGTTCATGTGGAGGTGATATTTCATCTTAAATTTCATTTTATAGTGAATAAGAAGACAAGAAGATTATCATTTCTATGATGTGATTTTGATGAACAACAGTTTCTTAATGTGTAATCTAACTAATAATTCCTTAAATAATCGTATTTTAATTTGAAATTATCATAAAAGTGACAAAGGTAACAATTAAGCCTCTTATAAGGAAGAATATCTTTCTTTATATGAAAATAATTCCTTACCTAGTTTAGAGGAATTCTCTAGATTTGAAAAACTTTTTTAAATACAAAATTCTAAAATTACTTAAAAACATGATATTACTGAAGCTAACTTGAAAAATAAAACTAAAAATTATCCCATATTACTACTAATATTTAATATATTTCAATATGAATAGAAGTAACTAATTTCGAGAAAAAAAATATGTCAATGGATTTATAGAAATATAATTTATAAAATACTATTTTTAAAACAGTTCTAGAAAAAGTTAATTCGTGTCAAAATTCTATTAAGGATAAGAATTTAGTTATGAAACTAAATTTTGAAGAGTCGAGTCTAAGAAAAACTTATATCAATGTTTACTATTGGTAAGGGAAACTTGGATAATATGTATAGAAAAAATTAAATCTCATAAGGATTTATCCAGAATGGGTTTTACTAATAAGCAACCTTTTATTGAATAATAACTACATTTTTCCTTTACATACCCCATTTTGTAAGAAATTTCAATGTGGTGTAAATTAGAAAAATAATTGTTCATTAAAAAAAATCAATATTTAGGTTTTTATAAAGATTAGTTCTCAATGTAATGAACATAGTATCAACAAACAAAAGATATTTAAATAAAGATTCCAAAAATATTAATTTCTAATAATACCAATCCAAAGCAGGGGTGGGTTCTAAAACTTTAATATTTTTTATTTTTATGAAAATAAAAAATGTTACAATAACAATATATGGGGAATGGATAATGGTTATCCTAGGAATATTAGGAGAAAAAAATATTTCTTCAAGAATATTATCAAAATGAATGGTGGTAAAGTTACCTTTGGTGATAATGACCAAGACAAAATTAAATGAATAGGTAATAATATTTCTTAGTAAATATTTAATTTAAAATATTTTATATATTTTATAAATTAGGAAAAGTCTTATTAGCATAATTTAATTATGTGATGAGGGATATGTTATGAACTTTAGGAATGATAAATATTTTTTTCATATTTGAAAATATGAATTTATTCTTTCTGCCAATAAACATGAATTTTTTTAAATAATTAACATATAAGACATTAGGGTCCAAGTTATTGTTTTCCAAAGATAAATGGAAGACCAATATTTTTTAGGGAATAATATTTTAGAACACTATCAAGAATGAAATTTAGAAATACTATCTAAGAAAGGAATTACTAAAGATATACCTGAACATAAATTTGATTCTTAAAAAGTTATTCATCCTTATAAATTCATAAAGTAACCTAAGTCATGTTTTAATTCTATCAGTAAAGTCTCAAATTATGATGATTTATAGTTAGTTCACAGTGATTTATTTGGTCCTACACAAACATGATGTACTAGTGGGAAATACTATGTATATGTTTTAGTCGAGGATTACACTAGATATACATGGGTCTATTTTCTAGTGATGAATTATAAATATTTTTTTATAAAAATTTTGTACTCAGAGTTAAAAATTAGAAAAATATATCCCAAATAACAATTCCTTGTGATCATGGTGGAGAATTTTTAAATCATTATTATGAATCTAGTTGTAGTAAAAAAAGATATTACACCTAAAACACCATAAATAAATGTTGTAGTTGAATGGAAAAATAGAATTATTTTACCATGTTGAGTGATTAATCAGTTGCTAATAATTTATAGGAAAAAGCGGTTAGTAGTATTTTTTATACAATAAAAATTTTATTAAAAAACACATTTTAATAAAAAAAATCTTTTTGAGTTATGTTTCAGAAGAAATTCAAAACCCTATTTCTTTAATTTTTTTGGATTAAATATATTCATTCTGAATAATAAGTTCAATTTATATAAATTTTCTCCAAAAGACAATTAAGTAATATTTTAAATATATTCTTAAAATAGTAAGGCATATATATTTTTTAATAAAAAACATAAGTAATGGTGAGGGAATAGTATATATTATATTTGATGAAACTAATCCTTTTATTTTCAAATAATCTAATTCCACCTCTTCATATGTCATTTAAAAAACTGATTTTCAATCAATGTTAGAATATTTTTTTCACGAGAGAAAAAATTAAGAATATGTTTTTGAATTTATACCTCAAGAATATTATAAACATGTTGTTGAAGAACAGAGTTTTATAAACCCAAGGATATTATTGATTCTTAGGAATCATCCAAGTGATAATATCATTGGGGATGTAGATCAACCTATTATAACTAGATGATTTATAAGAAATTAATTTTATCATTTTGAATTGTTATCGAAATTAAATCTTATAACTTATGATGAAGCTTTAAGGGATAAATATTTGAAAAATATTTTCACAATGAACCCATTGAATTTGAGAAGAATAATGTTTGGACTTTGGTTAAATGACTTAGAGATACTTTTTTAATTGGTATAACATGGGTTTTCATGAATTTTTGTAATGATAATGGAATTATAGTAAGAAAGAAAGTTAGAAATTTTTCAAAGGTTTATATTCAATAAGAGGCTATAGACTATGAAAAAACTTATGAAATGGTAGAAAGATGTGAAGTTATTCATATTATTTTCGCATATGTTGCATTTCATAGTTTAAAACATTTACAAATGGATGAAAAGTGTGATTTTCTTATTGGAAATGTATGGTAGGATGTTTTTATAGAAACACCAAATAGTTTTTAAAATAAAAAATCTCTAGAACATTTTTGTAAACATATTAAGGCACTTTACAGACTTAAAAATAACCCTTAAGCCTTATATTACATATTAATTGGATTTTTTTAACAGAAAATGTTTGTTAAGGGAGATTCAAAAATATGAATATAAAAATATCATCATTGTTAAAATTTATGTCGATGACATTATATTTGGTTCAAATTGAAAAATCAATTATATATTCTTTCATATATATTATGAAATCAGTGTTTAAAATGAGCTTAATGGGATGAGTTACATATTTTCTAGGTTTTAAAATTTCACAAAATCCAGAAGGGACCTATATATACAAACATAAGTATATAAAATATATTATTAAGAAATATTTAGATGGTAATACTAAAAATATTAGTACTCCTTTTGAAAACATAAATACTTTAGATAATGATGAATCTTAGAAACCAGTTGATTAAAATATTATTAGAGTAATTATTGGAAGTTTTCTATTCTGTAAATCTATTCATCGATATTTAATTATTTATGTATGTTTTTGGACAAGATATCAAGCTAATTAAAAATATTCCCATCTAAAAACTGTAAAACGAAATTTTCATAATCTTATGTGATATTTGGATTTAATATTAATTTATTCATCTATAAATGATTTTGAACTAAATAGTTTTTTGGATGCAGACTTTGGTTGATGTAAAATTGATAGAAAATGTAATTTTGGAACTGTTAATTTCTTAGGGGGTGTTTGAATGTCTTGGTCATCTAAGATACATAACTCACTAGTGATTTCCACTATTGAATATGAATATGCCATAGGATGAATTTGTAGTGCTCTAGTATTTGGGATTCAATAAACACTCAATGACTTTGGATTGAGTTTTAGTAAAGCTTCAATTTTGTGTGATAACACATGTTACGTTACATTAAGTAAAAACCCCTCATGTCACTCACGTAAAAAACAAAAATATATAAGAAAACATTTCATTCGGGATAAAAAACTAAAAAGATATTTTAATTTAAAATACCTCAGAATTCAAGAGAAACATACCAATATTTTTATTATACCCATAAGATATGATATATTAAAATCTATTAAACAGAATCTATGACTAGAAAATACCATGTGATTCATAATATCTAATTCTTGTTATAATTCTCTTTAAAATAAAAAACCCATTTTCAAAAGGTGAGTACAAAGTCATGGTTTCACTAAAAACATATGTTTTCCTAAAAAAATAGTTTTTCTAAAAAATTTAGTTTTACTAATGTTTTATTTTTTCTTTAAGACATTAGTTTTTATAAATTCTTCATAATTTATAAAAACATTTATTTTTCAAAATTTTTTAGTGTTTCTAAAAACTTTAACTTTACTAAATTTTTTATTTCCTTTAAAAACCATGAATAATAGTTACCATACATGTTTTCATATATAAAGTTTCAAATTTAATCATAGAGGTAATTTTTAGTTTTTAGTTTTCACTATATTTTAATATTTTTTCATATGTTGTTTATATTTTAAAAAAAATTATAAACATTAAATTTATTTTTAAAATATTATTGTTTTAATTTCCATACAATGCATTCGTTTGAATATAGTTTAATTAAAATCCCATTAACAGTTCATAAGTATTATATAAATATTTTGAAGATACTTTTTGATAATCAAATCATATATAAAATATTATTCAATCAGTCATAATTTTAGAATTCAAATTATAGCCCCCTCCACAATCCTATAAACATGAGATTGGGTCACCAGATCCCATATTGTTTTCTCAGAGAGATGATGACTCTCATCTATAAAATTATTTAACAATATGATATTTTTAAATTATTTTAATCCAAATATACTTCATCTAATCAGATCTTCTCAGTCCAATTAGATTTTTAAATGCATCCTAAAGAAATTTATAATAAGGATGTTGTCCAAGAAAGGTTTATTAAGAAGAAATGTTATGATATGTCTAATTTTCTCTTAAATGAAATTACCAGATTTCCTCATTGGGAAAATATTTCTGTAGAAATCAAATATTCATAAATTCATTATTAGTAATTGTAAAGAAATTATAATCATCAATAGAGTTTAGTGTGGAAGATAATCTATATGTGATAACTTTTAATCCTTTTGATGAATCATACAGGACGAATACTCAACATGTTTCAGATCTTGTAGAAGATCCATTGGATGGGGATGATTTTTTGGTTACCCATAAGGTTTCATACAAGATAATATGATTTTAGAAATATAAGGAAAAAATTAATTATTTTCTTCTTTTTAGAAGGTAATGAATGTTTAATATTTTAAACATGATGCTACAGTTGTTGTGTTGTGGATACAAGGTTACCATATTCCTAAGGAGGATGAAAAATATACCTTTAAGTTATTAGACATATTTTATTTAATATTTATTAATGAATTTAATTAATATATACATAGTTAAGAATGTTCTATTTTATATAGAATATATTTATGAAAGTGAAATGAAATTGAGAATAATGTAGTTTCCATGTTTTATCAACAAGAATTTGTTGTAATTTATCATTGTTATGAAGATAAAAAATTAGGCTCTGGCAGTGAGAGAAAAATTTTCTTGGATAAGTGAAGAAATAATTTCCGTAATGATGTTAGTATTTGTGATGTAGATAATGAAGTTTGAAGATCAATTAAAAAATCTGGTATTCGATGTTGAAGCATTATATTTAAAGGAAAATGTTCAAGAAAATAGGAATGTTTTTTCCTTATCCCCCAAGTAAAAATTTAAAATTATAACAACATATAATGATGATTATTACGATTTGACATAATTATAGGTAGTGAAGAAAGCTGGTAATCGTGAATTTAGACTCGATAAGGAAGATGCCTTAGCTCTAAAAAAGAAAACTAAGGATTTTTTAAAAATAGTATAAAAGTAAATGAAATAAATGAAGAAATTTCATGAGGAAATAATATATAATAGTTTTATGGAGGTATTTGAACATGAACATAGAGATATTCAGACAAATACCGGAGAGGAAGGATAAAAAATAGTTTCAATTTATCCATTATCTATTATGCAACCAATTAGTCAGATCATTTTTAAATTTGTTCAAACAGATATTCTAGAACAAAAAATTAGTTGAACTTATAATGCTTATTTATATGATGAAAATGGAAAAGGGAAAGTTTTAGAGATTGAAAAATATATTCTAGAACAAATTCATGTTAATTTTACAAAAAGTGTGAAGAAGCTTTTGAAAGAATATTTTAAAAGTAATGAAAGTATGACTAAATAAATAGAAAATAATTGGATTATGATTATAAATAAACTTTATAAGAGTAATAGTAAAAAGAAGGAGGAGAAGGAAATTCATTATAAAGATCATCTTTTAGTACTGATTTTGAGAAATACACTTACCTAGTTGTTTCTGAAAATGGGTGAATTTCTAAAAATAAATTGAAAACCAGTAATCATAAAAAAAGTATCCAATATAGCATAATATGTTTAAAATGTTAATTTAATGGATTTTTTTGATAAAGAAAAGAAAAATATAGTAAATAAGAAGAAAAAGATGAGTGTGGAACTTCATGAAGACAAGTTTGTGTATGTTACATCAGACTGAATTCATTCTCATCCTACTAAATATTATCAAATATTTGATACCAAATTTACCAATTTCAATGAATATTTGAAGAATCTTGTGGAAGCAATTACTTTCTACCAAGTGTAGAATCCTTTTTAATGAAAAATCAAAGAAACTTAAATGTGTTAGAACAATCAGAATCTCTAAACATGTTAGTAGTATCCATTTTTCAGAATGATATTGGTCTTAAATTTTAAATGTTGAATCAATTCCAAAAAGAAGAAGATTTAAAAGAATCATTAGATTGTTAAAACGGATATGAAATTTCATTATAAAAATATTAATGTTTCTAAGAAGAAATCATCAGAGATTGGAAATTATGTACACAATTTTTCTTCTTATGTTGATTAAAAGTACAAATAAGTGGAATCTTTCAAGTGATTATCATATTCATACGTCCACGATATTTCAAAACTGAAGTAGAAAAAAATTATTGAGGAAGATGTTAAGAAGTTTATGGGAGATGAGAAAACCCTGATCCAATCACTAGATTAATAATTTTATAGGTTAAAGAAACAAGTTCAAAAGTTTGTTGTTGTGGATTAGAATATGGCGTTGTTGAATTCAATGACACAAGAATCAAATACAAATCAAGAATTATTGAAGAATATGAATGTAATTGTGAAGAAATTTTAGAATAAATAATGAAATATTTTTATTCTACATTATTGATGTAATTCTTTTTTGTTTGAATAAAATCTTGAATAATTTTTCTCCACATTTTATGTTTGAATATTTTCTCAAAATGTTTTGGTTGTATTTATCTTATTTTTCATGGATGAATGTTTATTTAAACTAAATTGTTTCATAGAACTGTTTTAATAACATTTTAGGTACATTATACTCCACATGTTGTTTTTTAATATAAAAGGGGAGAAATTATCCTTTTGGGGGAAGTATATGGAGAAGTTAGTTAGGGAGAATTTTTTTAAGAATTAATTAAGGGATACGTTATCTAATAATATTTTTCATAATATTATCACTTTAATAAAAATGGAGTCTCAATGAAATGGGGAGATACGAAAGATAAAGGTAGAATCATTCTAAAATTAAAAAATGTATTTCTGAGATTTTAAAATTTATTATTTTATCTTTAAGTATTGTGTTTTGTGATTATTAATTAAGGAGACATTGATGAGTTGAAATATTTACAACATATACTTTTTATCCTCAGTTTTAAAAATCAATAAATTAGGAAAAAAAATTATTTTACTGACTTTATATTTTCCAATACGTAAGAATAATTTTTTAGATAGCCATTTATTCTATGTATTGAATAAAAATTTCTTAACTGATAATTATAAATTTACAAATATTCTAATACATTGGATTGAATATGGTATGATACATATAATTGGAAAATTTTTGTCCACAAGAATGACAAAATATAGTCTATTGAAATAATGAAATTCAGTCTACCTATTTAACTATCTTTTGTCTATTGTTCTGACTGACTTTTAATCTACTGATCTAACTATATTTTAGTCTATCAGTTTAACTAAATTTATTTCATCAGTCTTATTTAATTGTAGAATATCAGTATGAATGAGTTAAGTCCATCAGATTGAATAGAATTTATTCTATCACGATTAATCTTATAATAATATTATTATAATCATATATATCAGATGGGATTCCTTTTATAACATTGTAATGGTGCTATCAAAATGAAAAATGGTGGAGATGAACTTGTCAAACATCAAGACATAATTCATCAGAAGCCATTATAACCAACTCCAAAATCAGGGAAATATGGCCATTGGATGTGTTCTTATAAAAATAGGTAGATTCAAGGAGCTGGGAGATGATTATTTTGTGATCTCAACCCATCTCTAATTTTCTTTTATTTAACCTATCATTACTTTCACTTTGTAAATTTTATAGAGAGATTTTTTCAAAGGAATCTGTTTGAGGATTGTAAATTATTTAGAAATTTTTTACATTTTTATTCAATGTATGTTCTTGATTAATGTTAAGGGTTTCCAAGTATAGAAAAATGGATGATTCTGATTAGGCTTATTAAGGGATTCTTGGGATAGGAACATAGATCTGATTCAAATTTTTGTGATTGAGGGGTTCTTGATGAAATACAGACCTTAATGTTTGGTTTCCACGATGGACACCTCATGTCTAGGTTATTTAATTCCTTTACACTAAATTTTATAGTGTACTTATTCCTTTTATAAGTTTTCTGTTATTTTTACAATAATATTTTTGTAATGTTTCATTTTACTGGTTTCTATAAGTTATAATTTTTCTTTGTGAAATTACAAGGATGGTATATTTTACAAAATTTTTATATAATCTAATTTAATAAACATACTCAGAGTCCTTTATGTGTACATTTATCGGTGTATGATAACCGAGTCATATAAATCATAATAAAAAGGGTTGAGATTTTAATTAGTGAATTTTTTTTAACTACCATTCACCCTCTCTTATATCCACTCTAATCTATTAAAATCCAACACTTGGGATATCCATTTGGGAATGGTTGATTTTTATTATAACAACAATTACCAGTCATCATTTTGGATGACTCCTTTTGAGGACATGTATGGCCAGCCATTAAAATCTCTATTGAGTTGGTCAGATATTGGTGAATGTCCATTATTTGGACCAAACAAGGTCCAAGAAAAGACAACAGATATTCAGTTGATTCATTTGAAAATTTAGAAGACATAAAGTTATTAAAAATCAAATATTTATCATTATAGGGGATATAATGTGTTTTTAGTTGGTGACCATGTCTTTTTGATAGTTTCACCCCTTTTCAGTTATCGATGTCTTGGAAATAGGGAAAACATGCACCTTGGTTTGTAGTACCATTTGAGTTTTTAGAGCATGTGGGTAAATTGGCTCTCCATTTATCACATCCACCATAGTTGATGTAGATACCTAATATGTTCCATGTATCATTGTTTTTTATTTATCTTTCTGACCCTAATCATGTTTTGAGATAGAAGGATTTGGATTTTGATCCTGATTTATCTAGGACTAAGCAGCTGGTCAGGATTGTTGATTCCAAGACCAAGGTTCTTTTGTTTTTGAATGATACATTTGTTCCGTGTTATATTTTAGTATGGTTCTGATTCAAATGAGAAGTTTGAGAATGAGGAAAATATGAGAGAGAATTGGCCTCACCTCTTTGATACAGAATCATCTTGATAGGATTTCTCGTGGCATAATTTTTTTATTGTGGGAGCATTTTGTAGCTCGTCACATTTTCTTCTGGTATTTTTTGACCCTTTCATTGACCTCATTTATGTCAAGTCATGTTTTTGGTTCATTCAGAGAGAATTTGGAAAATTTTGGAAGCCCAAGGGTCTATGCATGATTAGTGAACTGTTAGGAAATATCGTTCTATTCAGCTCAGTAAACCTTGAAACCTGTTGATAGCCACTAGAATGCGGCATGTGATTTTTCGAAACCATGCAGTGAAACCTAGAAAATGTGCCACCCCTGGATATTGAGAAATGAATGTCTGGTGCATGATTATTTTAAAAATGCGGCGAAATCAAGTACCCCAAACCGATTACCAGTAGGGAAACATAGATTGGGAAGACATCTTGTTTAACTAAATAATCCTACCAAAATCCATTTGTGTGGCATTTAATTCCTTGTAAAATTATTTTAAAAATCAGAATCACATGGTTTAAGTTTTTAGACACTTCTAATCAACATTATTACATTGTTTCATCCCTAATGGATTCCGATAGGGGATTTTGGCCCCGCCAAACCCTTTTCTTGGAATATCGAAGTAGCGTTGATCTCATTCTATATCCTCTAGGTTAGTGGATTCCCTCTTGTGTCATTTATTTTGATATCTCTTTATATCCTACTTAGTGTTTGATAGATCAACATGTAATTTATTTATATAACTCCATTTTATTTGATCATGATTCTAGGTTGTGTTCTTATATATATTTTAACTCATTCTTCATTAGCGTTCCCCATTGAAGGTGTTGTGTAGTGTGATTCCCTGATATAATGGTTGGTGGTTCCATAATTATCCCCCTTCAATCGAAATATCGAATTGGTTGATTAAATAGAAATTATTTTTTAATTGATTTAAAAATATGGATTTGTGAGGATTTATTTTTATTTCATTGAAATGGGAAATAAATTTGAGAAAAACCCCCATTTTATATGGATTTAAATTATTGGGTGATTTTATGAAAAATTATAACTTGATTTATAAACAATTTTGATGAAATTATTTGACGTTGATCATGAAAAAATGACTTAAATTTAAAGGGGCTTTAAAAATGGCATGAAATTATGAGAACCTATGATTTGTCTTTGAAATGAGGTGACATATTGAAAATGGTAATTGGGAAATTATATTTTGAAATGAATGATTTTTAATTTGAATGATTTATTGATTGATTAAAGATTATGTAAGTTAGTATTTTTAGTAGGTAACTAGGACATGAATTCTTGGATGTTGACCCATAGAAATGGATTGACGATGACAAATATTAATAAAAAACTACGTAAAGACTCACTATAATGGGTTCCCCTATTTTTGTGTAGAGTACTCTTGAGGGGTTCCCTCTATTGGGGTGTATTTTTTTGTAAACACTTGATTAAATATGATATCATTATAGAGATATGTAAGGATCCTATTACCAAAGAAACTAATGCCCAAAATAGATATTTTGTGTGTTCCTTGGTTTACTATATTTGAATATATATTCCCTTAATTTATTTTAAAGTTTTATTCATTTCAATTGATTTATATAAAATTCTTGGTATACAATATTCTTTGAAGTCTATTCGGATGTTTTTTCGACATATCTACAATTTATTTGAATTAATCATGTTTTGGTTTAAAATTAGTAAATGTAATTTTGTGCCTTGTTTTTATATTTGTTAATTTTATAAATGGTTAATTGTTATTGTATTTATCATTGATCACTTCCTAAGACTCTACTGGTATTTATATCTAACAACCCTACCTTTCCATCCGACATTTTTGTATTATCGTTTTCTATGTATAAGAAAAGGGAATGTTCCCCTCGAATTTCGTGGATGTTCTCGATCCTTTAGACCAAAAGTCTTAGAGGTGACTGGTGGAGTTTTCCATCCACTTATTTCATTGGATGTTTTAGTTCTTATCTTGTTAGTTTTTGGGTTCTTTGATGGTGTACTATTTGGGGTTTTTGTTATACCTTTATTGTTTCTGGTACTTTATCCTTTTAGAGTGATGATCATACTAACTAGTATATTTTTTATTTTAATATTCTATGCAAACACCATTCCATATTTTATCTTGTATGATGCTAGGGTCTAGTCACTAACCCATTGGGATCATGAATGCCCTTCAGGATTTTAAAGGGTCGGATTTGGTATATGTGAAGTAGGGTTTCTGGGGTGGTTCAAGACCCAGACATTATGGTTATCAAGAACCAAAGTTAGATTCCATACGAATTTAACAGGTTGGATAAATATTATTTCCATACGTGATAAATATTCATTCACCAGTTATTCGAGTGAATATACATGTGATATGGATATTTAGTAAATATTTATTTACCAGTTCATTATTTATTTAATTTTTTGAATATAAAATATGTATTTATTCTAGTTTATTTACAACGAAATGAATATATTTATTTATTTAGTTATGTCAATATTTAATAAATCTATAATCCCTAATTTAGAGGATATAATAGTTATATATTTACTGGTGAATAATATAGTGATTTTATCTAATTAAATAAATAAATATTATTCAAGTCTCGATAAATATTACGGAGGATTGGCTGACAGTGTTTTGTGGTCCGGTGAGAAAAGTCATGTTAAATATTATTTCATAAGATATAATGATTTTATTAGAGAAAAATAATATTTATTTTATCTGTCAGTTTCGAACATTCCACGTAGATAATAAAAATTATATTATTATTAGACATGATATTCACCAAGTATTAAGAAAATAATAAGGTCTCTTTCACAGTTAATATTCCCTTTCCCTAATATTATTTTAACCTAGATATGAAAGTCACCAAGGGTGTGAGTATGAGAATCACATTTTATCATTGTTCTCAATAAGTTCTTGAGAAAATTATCTCAATCCCCAGAGGGCACATACCTATACCGATATAAAGAGTGAAGAGAAATTATCCTCCATTATAAAAGAAAATACCTTCTCCCTTGAAGGATTCTGAAATAATCAATGCTGATAATTAAAAGTTTTAGATTCATTCATTCTTGAATTTAGATAATTCTATAATTATGATTTTTGGTTCACAATGAACATGTAGATAATTTATATAGGTAATCTACCCTTGATTCCTCCAATGCAAGGACATCGTGACAAGTGTGGTCTACTGATTCATCGATATTGAAAAAGGAATTTAATGAAAGGTAATTATTTAGATAAATTAATTAATTATAAATTATATATGAATATATCCTCTATATTTGGAATCTAGTAATTCAATGAAAACTAGTTTTGGGGAGAAATTTGAAGAAGTTGAGGGAAAAAGTTTCTTTTGCACTGCCAGATATGCTTCTGCTGCACTGCAGATTCTTCTGGATGTTGGCATCTTTATTAATGAGTTCAACGTTAAATTTACCACTCCCAAACGATAATAAAATCGATATTTTCTTGTTTATATCACACATTAATTTTAATTAAGTACTTATAGTCATCCATGATGTTGGGCCTAGGTGTTTCATTTGTTCTCAATGACATGTTAATATGTGATTGGTGAGTTTGAATGAATTGACGATTCTTAGAAAATTATTATGGATTCATTTACTAACATTGGATTTAATGATCGTAAAATTATATTTGATTAATTATTATGATTTATGGACTGACCATTAATATCAAATACATATTTATTGGAGAGAACATTACACACAAGAAGTGGAAGACCATAAAAAGAATTTTTTTCATAATGATTTATGCAAAAGTGAAGGTATATAAGAGGTTTTTCATTTTATGGTGAGAATTATTCATAATATTATGTTGAATATTTGATAAGGGTTATCTAAAAAAATTATTCAACACATAGGCCAACCATGAATCCCCCAACAACTCATATGGGACCCATGGGGTCAACCACACGGGATATGATATACTTGGTCAGCTATGAGAAAAATGTGTGAGAATTTGGAATGAATAGTACCCATGGAGCATGAACAACTGTTTTAATGGGACATGTATGGAATGAATGGGGATTCTAGAGCCACTGTGTGGGGATGCACAATGTCATGAGGTCATAAGTGTTGCGGGTTTCCAAACCTGCAACCAGTTCAAAAGGCTATGTTTGGTCGGAATAAACAAATATACACAAGACAAGGGGTGAATTGTGTCCTTTCAAAATCTTCCATCATTCCAATTTTATACACCCTCGATAAATAATGTGTATTTTTAGTGTTTATATTATGAAGTAAGGTATGAATAGAGAATAAAAAAGATATACAGAACATGAATTTTTCTAGTGGTTCAAGGAACAGATATTCCGTAGTCTACTCCACCAATTACTCTCTATACAAGCTTGGTTAATTTCAATGGTTTGGTACTCATATCATAAGACCAATCCACAACTGATTTTAAGAATTTTACACCTTTAAAATCAATGATAAAAACAAAACCTTATAGTTACTTAAGAGATAACCTAATATCCACAATAGAGTATGAGCAGGTGAATCTCTCAATAAAAGTATGTTGATTAAAAAGGTTCTGATTGAACATGATAGTTGTAACAGAAACTGAATGTAGATGTATCTTCTTCTTCAGAAAATAATATCTTTAATAAAGATTAGTTCTGAAGTGATCCAGTTGCAATAAATCAATAAATAAAACTAGCAATGAATAACAACAACATACTTATACTATAGAATATATTCAAATCATGTATATCTCAAAAGTGTCTCATCTACTGTAGATAACAGAGTAAGATTGTTTGTTGAAGTAGATATGTAAAAGATATTCACAAGAATTTAGTTGAATAAAAATATACGTATCTATTTTTTTATGAAAAACACACACATATATATAAATTTGAAAAATACCCCAATAGAATAAAATAAAGCAGAGAGCCTACTTCGAAATTCCAGATCCATTAAAATCACTTGATAAATCGTGAGAATTCAAATTCATGAAACAACTTAGATAATTCAAAACATTCCTTAAGAATAAGAGTTAATTTCTCAACATAATACAATTATTTAAATAAATTACAACATTCTATGAATTGGTTGAAAATGATATTTAAATTGGATGGATATTCTGCAAAGACTATTGCACTATATCTTGATTAAATTGTAAATTAAAATCTCTAATGTTTAAAATTCAAACTTTGGGTTCATTAAAAAACGACCAAATAACAAATGTAGGATTCCACTATGTAGCGTTCATTCTCCGAATGTAGGGTTGATAAAAAAAGTAAGGTTGATAATCTATATGTTTGCTACTCAAATATTGAATTCCCTACTTACTTATGGTTCTTTCACTATACTTTTTTTATTTTTCAAATGTATAGTTCCATCCAAATGTATGGTTCTTTATCCATATTTTTCTATCAAAATTGGGTTGATTAACCATACATGCTGATATTTCAATCATAAGGATTAATAAAAAAGTAGTGTTTGTTACTTACCTCTTGTTCTTCAACAAATAATATCAACAATGTTTCCATAATATGATTAATATATTTTTGAAAACATTTACTAATATTCCACATGAATAAAAATCTTGAATAAAATTCCAAAATAAGGATTATAAAGAATATTAATATCATGAAATACACCTAAAGTAATATCATTAGTAAAAAATAATGGAATTTGTGAGCATCAAAATCAATAATATTTATAGATTATTGTGGAGAAAATACATGCCCAACAATCCCCCCCTTTTTGATAACCACAAAACAAATATAATTAGTAAAAAAATTAGAATATTAAAAACATTTTATAGAAAATAATTCAAAATTTGATTTGATAGAATTATTTATATAAATATTCTTATTGTGTTCATCCAAACATTTTATCCTTTTTGTGAGATCAATGAAATGTATAGAAAAAGATTAATATACATTTTTTTTTCCAAAATTAGTATGTAAATTTTATAATAATATGTGTAGATAAATAAGAATATATTTTTGGTTTTAGACATTACTATACATGATTATGAATCCAAGCAATGAAAATAAGAATAAATAAATTTTATTGATCAAAATTTTATATGTATAATGTCACTATGACTAGGAAATAGGTTATCCAATGTATATGGTTATGGTAGAAGAGGCAGGGTAGGTTTTGGATCCATTTCGGGTTCTTTAGGATATTATGAATCTTGAAACATGTCTTTCGGCTCTTTCATCTATACCTACAATTTTTTTTCATAAGACTATCCCCCAAAATCATAATCAAATCTCTATAATCTTGAGTTATATGAATATTTTCAACCTGAATGACTATAAAAAATTCATGGAAACTCTCCTCTTGCTACATAAACTAGTCTAATTTATCTGTGAATTTTTCCAACAGAAATCTAATAATAGGTTCACTATAAGTAAATTGGACATTGACAAATTTATAATTTTCTAGAAAAACTGAAAAATGCGAACTATTTTATTGAAGGTTCTGTATACGATCATTCATGTCAGCCATAACAGCCGTGATTTCATGAAATATGTGAATCAGATCAGGAGAGGTAGTGGGGGCAGGGGTAGATGTACTGGTAAGACTGACACTACTTTTTATTGACTAAACTTTTCTTCTTAAATACCACTTTAGATCTGCAATGTCTAATTTGGAAACAACTTTAGAGTTGAACATTCCATTATCATCCATCATTTATCTCTAGAATGCATCAATGTGATTTTTGTAAACAAAAATATGTTTAAGATCCAAAAAAAATTTCCTTGAAATTGTGATATCTTTTTTAAGGTTTATATTTTCTTCCTGAGATTTATTATAATATATAACATTCCCTTAAAAATTATGTGACAAAGAATCAGACATTCCTTCTTCTGGATTTTGTGTATGATAAAAAACTATAATTTATAAAGGATTAGCAATTTACATTTCTACAAATTCTTCTCTAGAGAGTTATTGATTATTCAAATTTTCATTTTTATCTGAAGATATAATTCTTGATTTGTCCACTAACTAATGCTCAACAGTATCTGTAACATGAGTTAATGATTTCTTCATTTGTTCATTTACTTGAGTAGACTCTTCTTGGCCATTTTTTCTAGAATATTCTATTATAATTGATCAAATATCAAAGGTACATCTTGAATATATCCATCTTGATTGTCTTTTTTATGATCTTTTTCATGAACTGGTTATTCAAGATGAACCGAGCTAGTAGCTTCCCCAGAACACAACACTAAATCTTTAATTTTTTTCACTTCTCTATTTCGTGGATGGAGGAAAAGTCCCTCCTGACTTTCTTCTTCTCCTAATTCTTTTGATGGATTTCGTCGAAGCCAAATCTAAGTTGTCTTAGAGATATTGTCAGCTCATGATTCAATAATTCATTATTTTCTTACAGTCCCTTGTTCCCCCATGAGTAAGAGACCTAGAACCCTGTTTCTCATCAGCACCAATGGGTATCAAGTTTCCATTCATAGTACTCTAGAAAAAACCTAACTTCTTTAAGGTTTCTGTATTGAGTATATTATTATGATGAAATTTTATTCAAGAATAAATTATTTGAATCATATATTTCTTAAATGGAATCCCAAAAATTATCCATCCATTAGGATAAAAATTCATCCTTGTATCTGGTTGACAACAGTTTTGATGATATTTAAACATATACCTTGGAAAGTTCATATTTATTTCTTTTAAAAACAAAAACATGATGTACATGTCTGGATACAGAATTTTCCCCATTTCATCCATCCGTGGAGGAATTATGGTTTGAGTATATTTAACCAATATTTCCTGATATACCTCAAGATCATTGAAAAATATCTTACTTATGTTTTTCGAACCAAAAAGAAAGGACATAATGTCTTCAGACTTATTATCGTTATCTCTAATAGGCTACAGATCTATGTTAAAGACCCCTTCATGAAGATAGTTCAAAATTTGGGATATTTTAGCGGAAGAAATGAAATAAATATTTATCTTTTATTCTCATAAAAATAGTATATTCAGAATCACCAAAAACTAAACTATATGATTTTTTGATGAATTTCACTTCTACCTCATAGAGAAACTCTGAGTTATGTTCATTGAACACACACTCCATACCATGAAACAACAATTCCTATTTCATTATTAGATTCATATGGTAGAGCCATTCCAAATCTAACACTTTTCCTTGAAGAATATTTCTTCCGGATAGTCGTTTGTTTGAATTTTTGGCTTCACTCTCTTTGTTTCTCTTGGTTTTCCTCATTTTGAAAAATCAGAAATATGGGGTTTTTCAGATTCTATGGTTTGGAACGTTGATGATGTTTTGGGTTATGTGAAATAGTTTAAAAAATAATTAGTAAGGTATCCGAAAGGTTTCTAACAGATAATGTTATATCTTTGTTTCTCATGTCGGTCACATGGGTTAATTATGATAATTTTTGGAAAACAGGTGGCATGATTAACTTTATGATAAAATAAATTAACAAAAATATATTTAAAAATAAAAAAAATAAAAAAATAAGATTTACAGTAATTAGAAAATAAATTCAACATAAATAAATTGTAATTTTTTTAAAAAGGATAAAAATATTAACATTTAATTAGAAATTAAATTAAACTAACTCTCCCATAACAAAATCAAAACATACAATGGGAAGTGGTTTGGTGGAAATGTCAAGTAATTGATATTAAATGTTGATAAATATTAAAGATATATCCTTTTTTAGAAATGATCAATAAAAATGATACCTAATATCAATATGCTTAGTTATCAAATGACTTATAGGATTTTTTGAAATATTAATAGCACCAGTATAATCATATAAAATAGGTGTACTATAAAAATTTAATCCAAAGTCTATTAGTGTGTTTTTCAGCTACAATACATGGGCACACCAACTTCTTGCAGATACATATTCTGCATTGGCTATTGATAGGGAAATTGAGTATTGTTTCTTACTTGACAATGAAACTAATGATTTTCTTAAAATGTGATTGGTTCATATGGTATTTTTTATCTAATCTAAAACCACTAAAATTATAATCTGAATACGATATTAAATTAAAATCAGATGTTTTTGGATAATGGAGAGATTTAAAAATAGGTCCTTCACAATATCAAATTTTTTTAATAGCAATAAGTTGATATTCTTTAGGATTTGTTTGAAATCTGGCACATAAACATACAAAAAAATAACATCAGGTATGCTAGTAGTAAGATATAAGAAAATACCAGTCATACCTCTATATGACTAGTTTTCTACTGGTTTTCCAACTTCACCCAAATCAAGTTTTATATTAGTACACATGGGAGTAATATATGTCTTGTTATCAAGACCAAAATTTTTCAAAAATTCAATAATATATTTACTTTTAAAAAAAATTGATAATATATTTCATAAATTTGAAATCCTAAAAATAAATTTAATACTCCCATAATACTCATTTTAAATTATTTCTTATTGAGTTATGAAAAATCATTACAATGTTTTTCATTTCTTGAATCAAAAATAACATCATCAATATAGATTTGAACTAACAATGTGTTATAAGAACAATTTTTCAAAATAAACTTCCACCATTAAATAACCTTTAAAAAAATGTATATTTAACTTTCATATAATAAAATTTAATGTTCACGTTATATGAATAAGATAAAAGGATTCTAATTGATTCTAATCTAGCTACAAGGGTAAAGGTTTCATCATAATATATACCTTTTTCATGATTATATAATATAGCCACTAATCTATCTTTGTTTTTAGTTATATTCCCATGATCATCATGTTTATTTATAAAGACTAATTTAGTTTCTACAACAATATAATTTTCATGGGCTTTCAATAAATTCCTAATCATCATTTTTTTGAATTGGATTAGCACTTCTTGCATTTCTAACACCCAAATCTCATCTTCTAAGACCTTTTCAAAAGATGTAGGTTATAGTTGAGGTAGAAAGAAATATAATTAATCTATGATTCCTAAATTTCTTCACGTTATTATTATTATTATATCTAGGCCACCTATATGTATTTCCAAAGAATGATTCTTTAGGGTTGTAGACGATCTGGAAAGAAACTTTTAGATTCTTCAGTATCATGTTCTCCTGAAATGGGTTGAATTTTATTTATATTATTTTTAAAATTATTTTTCTGGACTTCATGTCACATGTTGTCTAAAGATTCAGTAATTTCATTAGTTTTTAATTCTCATAAATAAAATGTTTTGTTTCATCAATCTTCACATGAAATAATTCATCAGAAATTCTTGACTTTTTATTAAAAAATCAATAGGCTTTATATGTAGAATAATATCTTAAAAATATTCCTTCATAAGCTTTTGGATCGAACTTACCATGATTATCCATAGTATTCATGATATATACATTGTATCCAAAAACATTAAAGTAAATTACTTTATGATTTTTATTATTCCAATGTTCATAGGGAATCTTTTTGAAAATATGATGAATTAGATCTCTATTCATGATATAGCAGGTTGTGATTACATCTTCAAACCATAAGTAGGTTGGAAGATTGTATTCATTCCGTGTAGTCTTAGTCATCTCTTGAATAGTACTATTTATTTTTCAAAAATTCATCTTTGTTAAGGTTTTCTTGGTGTAGTGATGGTGTATTTTATACTCATGTTTGACTAAAAGGAATTAAATTAATGATTATGAAGTTCTTCAGTGTGATCTGTTATTAATGAAAATATCATAAAACATTTTTAATTTTGAACAATTTTACAAAAACATTCAAAAATAGTAAAATCATCACTTTTGAGTTTTAGAAAATAATCCCAAGTAAATCAAAATAGTCATAAAAAAATATACATATAATATACCATCCAAACATTCTACTCTTGATGGACCAAACAGATCCATGCAGATAATTTTTATAGGTCTTTATGTAGTAATTTTGTTAAAATATTTTAAGGAAGATTTTTATTGATTTCCAATTTTCATGCATCATAGAATCTATAACTATAAAATTTTAGACATGGTAAATAAGAAACTAATTATATCATAGAAATTTTATGTAAAGAATAAATATTTCAATGACCAAGTCTCCTATTCAATATCCATGATAGATTTATCATAGCAATTAAACAATCCACTTTCTGTTTACGCGAGAAATTTAAATCCACAATTTAAACATTAAATTTTCTAGGTGCTATAATCATAGGTAATATATATTTAAACATAGATATGGAATTGTTGTAAAAATAAACATGATATCCCTAATGATAGAGTTGAGAGATACTTTTCATGTTGCGATTTATCCCTTGTACATATATAACATTGTTTATTGAAATAGTTTTTTGATATCCAACAGTTCCAACTCCAATTATCTTTCCTTTTGCATTATCACCAAAGGTGATTAAACCTCCATCTATTTGAGTCAGTGTGTTGATGTTTTTTGATTTTTCACTCATGTTCCTAGAGAAACGATATTCGAAATATTATATAGCATTTCTTTTTCTGTGAAATGTTTCCTGTAATGGAAATTTAGGCAGAAGATTGTTTTTGTACCCATCTCCTCCTGGGTCCATCGATGTTAGTTAGCTGATTTCTAAGAATCTAGATCTTCTATGTTTTTCCATAACTAATATTATTTTCTTCAATTAAATTTTTTGAAATAAAAGATCTTTCAACTCCACTTATTTGAGGATTTATAAAATAATAGTTTTTTTGTTATATATCCCTCTATTCCACAAAAATGACAAGTAACAATTTTTGAGTTGGGGACAAAATAATTAGTAGATAATTTATATTCTTTACACTAACTTCCAACACCATATGGTTCCCTTTTATTGAAATTTATACCAGGAGTTTCAATCCGAATTTTTTCTCCTTTCTTAAAGAAGATATAATCACTTTTATTAGTTTCTACATCATCTTGTAAGGATTTATTCTTATTCTCATGATCATCATAGTTTGTGGAAGATGAGTAAAAATTTTAAATTAACTCCTAATGATTTTTTAGTAAGGTATATCTTTCTCTTAAAACAACATTATCAACATTCTCTAAATATTTTTTCTTATGTAATAAAGAGTCATATTTTTCTTATAGCATTATGCAGTAGGATGACGATTTATTATTTGAACAATTTGAATCAGAATATGAATTATAATTAGATGAATAATGGGTGTAATGTCCTGGATTTTCTGTATTTTTTTAATTATATAGAATTTTTTCGAAACCGCGAAATCTTACAGCATGTGAATCTCAGCCTCAAAGTGCCCGAAATGATCTGTCGATATTTTTTTAATCGTTAATTAGAACGCATAATCAATTTTCCTAAAAAATTAAAATAAACATTAAATGATTTCCTGAATCAGAATTATAAGCGCACCATTTCGTTCAGGATGGCAGGTTTACCTTAGGCACAACTTATGTTTTTTTGGCACATGTTTTTGGTGAGAATACCCAAAAATGGAATAACTGTAAATAAAATAATTAAATAAAGTTATTTTATTTTTCAAATGCTTATAACTCAGAAATGGTGACTTGGATTAAAAATTTGAGACCGCTGCTGAACTCGTGAGGGTATTCATTCATTAGGAAGACACTAACCTTGGCTAGTGCGGGCCACTAGTGAATGTTTGTTTTTGGCCATAAGTAAAATTATAATGTGACTATTATTTTATTGTAAAATACACAACTTCTATATGGTAACTCAAATTGAAAATCCAAGAGTACTGTTGAGTTCATTGGGGTGTGTCCTCCTTAGGCAGAGCCTATCAATGACTGGCGTGTGTCGAGGGTGAATGTTATTAATTTATTGAACCTTTTTTCGGGTATGTATAGTAAACACATTAGAGTCATTTAAAACATTTGAACTGGTGCTTAGAATAACAATCTGAGGGCCCTGTTGAATTCGTGGGACTAGGATTCACTGAAGGGAGGCATTACATTGACTACAGCAGGTCTTAAGAAAAAGTTATGTATTGTGAATTATTTAAAATAACTGAAATAAGATAATTTTAATATATTATTTTCTTCTTTCTCCACCAATGGAGAAGTGGAGATTGGGGACAACGATGTTTCAAGACAATAAATGGCTTGACCTATCGATCTTAAGTAATGACATCATTAGGGAATTAGGAAGGTTCCTAATAAATGAGCCCCCATTAATTTCCCACATCGTTACATCCCATCCCCTATCCTGTATATATGGAGTTTTGGGAGGGGTATCAGCATAGATTCACCAATAAATGAATTGCTGAAGGAATGATGAGACACCGAACCCTTAGAAGACAGAGTCGATCCCAGCGGGAGGTGACAAGTTACACAGAACCACGAACCCATGGACGACGTACAAGTGGCGTCTTTGGGAACTAGTTGTGGGAATGAAGAACACGATCCACCGTCATGCGCGGGTGCTCTGCAACTGGTTTATGAGGTTGGGGGTTTATTTGTTTATGATTTTTAGATGTTTCCCTCTTCTTCATTATTGAATTAAATGAAGAACATGAAACAGCAAATTAATGGGTTGATCTACGATTCATTCGTTTTGCAGGAGGTTATTGCAGGGTAACTTTTTATGGTTTTGACTGTTGTTTAATTCAATTTATTATTAATCCCTTAAACCCCCTCATGTTTATGAGATAAATTAGATGGTGCAGGTCTAACAAACTCAACCAGAACCCTCCGCTATCTTGCTATCCTTGCACATCCATGGAAGACTTCCAGCGCGATGACACCGGCTGGCTATGATGGGGATAACACATTTACACACACCGCAAGAGGAAGACACGGCACAATGCTGGGGTGGTCGTCAGAGCGGTCGGCAGCAGCTGACTGCGGAGGAGCCACTGTGTGCCATCGCTTGCCACCAGTGAGCAAAGGGGGCCACGTCTTGTCTGTTGCAGTGACCAGAGGAATACGGTAAGCACACCAGCCGACCATGGGTGGCGGAGAGGTGTGCCATCGTGCACTGTTAGAGATGTCGGTCGGCACCCCATCCAACCATGACGTAGTCGGAATGATCTTCTTTAGTGGTTTTTGCGAGACACCAAGAGTCACCACGTGGAGCCGCAATTACGAAGAAGGCCGAATAGACTTTGGTTGTTTGGGAGAATCGGGGGGTCGCTCCTCTAGTGGTGGCGAGGGAAGATCCCCTTGCAGGTTGCGCCTCACGTGGATGGGCCGCCGCCTAGCTTATCACCACCTCATGGGCCACGCTTCATGTGGCAGGGCCACCTGCCCAGTAGGTCGCGCCCGCTTTCGTGTCAGCCCGGGGGGCCGGGCCACCATTACGGGTCGGGACGACCTATACAGGCCAAGGCTCCCTTTTCGAGAAGCCCCCATACGGCCAGGGTGGACCTCAGCCTAGGGTTAAAAGCCCGTCAGGGCCCATCCCAGACCGGTTCGGGTTGGGTCGGTCCAATTGGGCCAGACATGACCAGTACCATACGGGGCCCATAAACACTTAAAGGCCCATATCCTGATAACCGTGTGTTTGGATGAAGAACCGTATGCAGTGTTGGGAACCTTGGATCTAGAAAGTCCTTTTTGGAATACTCTTATTGAGTTCAAGATATATTTTGAGTACAACTATGTTTGATCAAACCTGAATCCAACCGGACCCCCTGAGCTATAATGCTTATAACTTACAGAACGTGCGTCCAAATGACGCGATGTCTGTCGCATTGAAACCCTTATGTCATGGTGGAACTTTTGGTTACTCTTTAGTGGAGCTTAGTAGAGTTCTATGTATGACCGATATGTTGAGGGGAAGATACTACGGAACTCGAGTGCACCAGGTGCGAGGAATCCAGTGGTTGGGAGTGAGGTGGAGGTTGGAGATAGATCAAACGGAGGTCGGCGCTCAGCAATCCTATGTGGTTCAGTGAATATCAATCATGTGTGGGTCAGAACCTATGTGGTTCAGTGCTGAGCGATCCTATGTGGGTTAGTGCATACCGATCTGGTGTGGGTCAGATCCTCTGTGGGTCAACGCTCAACTATCTTGTGTGGGTCAGCACATACTGATACTGAGTGGGTCAGATCTTGGGTGGGTAAGCAGGGATTTGTACCTATCAACTCTGGGTAGGTCGGATCCGGTGTGGATCATTGTGGGGGTTAGTACCTATTGATCTTGTGTGGTTCAGACGCCATATGGTCAGAAGCAGTGACAATTGATAGAATAAGATGATCTATCTTCGCGTCTAATCATCTCTACTTCTATACTTCACTGAAATCTTGGTTTGAGTTGAGACACTCTTAGAACTAAGCCTTTTACATGTGTGGTACTTTTATATTCATGGGGATATCTTCGTGGTGATACATGTGAGGTACTTTTACCTTCGTGGCGATATCTTCGTAGTGATACCTATGGGGTACTGTTACGTTTTTGTTGATATCTTCATGGTGATACATGTGTGGTACTTTTACCTTCGTGGTGTTATATTCGTGGTGTTACCTGTGTGGTACTTTTACCTTCATGGTGTTACCTTTTTGATATTATTCCCTCATGTATGAGATGAATGTATCTTGATAACTTAGGTATATGTATTGGAATATACCTAAGTAGAGTTGTTTACTACTTCGTGCTTTGTTATTGTGCCTTGCTTTGTGGTTTTCCTTTGTGGAATTTTAGGAGACCTACGAGGTCTCATGGTCCCTACTAAGTATCATTATACTGACCCCAGTATGCACTTCACCCATACATTGTCATGTCTTGCGTATACAATATACAACATTGATCGAGGCTGAGGTAGCCAGGACTGGATTGTACTCGGAGGTGGACCATTTGGTGTGACGTGACGCAGGGCATACTAATCGTGAGCTATACATACCCTTCTGGTAAGATCCATGGGTGACGATCTAGGAACTACGATTCACTTTTTATTTGAATTTAAATTTTTCAGTTGTACCCGTACTATCAGTTGGGCTTGTATTTGTCCCTTTACCTTCAACACTTTTTTTACTACAACAGTTTACTTAGTGATTTCTTCTTGTGGAATTATACTCTATATGTTTGTATAGGTTTGAAGGCAATGCCTTCCCATTTTAGGGAAATCCTTTTTTGGTGCTAGTCGTCAGCCCCTGGCCTATGGAAGGTGGGCTTAGTGTAGTCATAGCACAGGACCCAGGGGACGGGTCGTGACAAAGTGGTACCAGAGAATTCAGTTCTTCTGAAGATCCAGAACTCTGATCTTTTCAATATAGCAATAGTGTTTAGTGTTATGTGTGTGGTTTTCAGTTTAGGGATTCTGGTGTTGGTGAAACGGCTGACGTGTCCATATACCAGGAACGTGAATTCGGATTTTTGACCTCGATACACTGATGCACTGATTACGTGTGTTTTTGAAGAGTATTTAAGGAGATTTCTTTTTGCCAGCTCACCAGGTATAACATAAAGACTAGGGTGCACCTGTTCCTTATCAGGATGCCGCCACTTAAATAGCCAGTCAGGATTCTCAAGGGAGTACATGATGACAGTCTACTGAGTGACGAGGCTCTGGTGTAGAGCCTTCTTACTGTGTTGGCACCGTCGGGTGGCGCACCACCACCACTTCCTATTGGGATGTAGTTACCACCAGCCGCACTGGCGGATGGTGCACACTTACTAAGTGTGTTGCATGAGATCTAGTGGAAGAGGCCTCCGAGGACTCATGGCGAGAAAGTTTTCTAGGTAGTTGAGGACTAGCTGGATGATGTGGATAGGGTTTCCACCAACTTGCAACACCAACAGAGAATATGATGATCTTAGCTGCTAGTCTTTACCTGTGACTGACCATGAGGATGGTCTGTAGTGTGAAGAAGCTTTGGTACAAGGAACATTTCCTGAGATTTTAGCTTAGGGTAGAGTTCCAACAACATCACTGCCCATTGGTCAGCAGTTACAACTGGTGTTACCGATTGAGGACACATGTAGGCTTAGTTCCATAAATGTGTTTCAGCATCAGATACCCTTTAGGTTCCAGGGCGTGCATAACTCATAGGTGGCTGAGGACTGGCTTGAGGAGGTGGCCAAGTTTCCATCTAGCCAGGGCACCATTCGATCAGATGGTGGTCCTGGTAGAGAGCCTTCTACATGGCTCAACAGGATGATGACATGGTTTAGATTACCCTGATCATGCGAAGAGGTGACTCTTCTGTGGACAAGCTTGAGAACCTTTCTCAGAGAAGGGGGGTCTCTTTTCATAAAGAGCTTAGGGAAGAGTGTTCTCTAGAGATTTTACATCATTGGAAGGATGACATGTTGGTATCTGAGTATTCATCGAGACGTACCGACCATCCCAGGTACTCGATGAAGACAGTACAGTCATTGCATCAGGGATTGAACCTCTGAGAACGGTGTGTTTAGGGACATCTGAGCTATAACTATTTCTCTATGAATTCCTAAATATGTTAGGTTGCTAGAGAGATCTATTTTGGTTCAATGTTCTTCAGTTGAGTGGATGTAGCCAGTGAATGTTAACAATGGGAATGCAGGAAACTAATGCCCGTCTTAGAGATCTATGCGTGTAAAATGATTTTTGAAGAGGAATCGACAGGGAAAAATGAATCATCAGGGCATAAAATTTGGAAGTGGATCTAGGAGAGCTACATGTGGTGGTATATATTTAAACTTGTTAAAATGCCCACCCCAATTTGGTCCCCACGAGGCTCAGGGAGCCAGAGGAAAGGGAAAGGGATTAACTGAAGGTAGTCAAGGAGTGTGACCCAAGGGCTCTAGGAATGTTTCGAGGGACGGTCTGTGTCTACTACAAGTTGGAGTATTAATATAAATAGGTACCAATTATTCCTTCATATGATGAATCTTGTTCAATACCTCATGTTTTCGGTTAAACTGAAGACATGGCCCTTACGTCTGGAGACACATTTGGGAGGAGACTCGATAATCACACATACGCCGATGGTGTGATCTTACACTTGTGGAAAGAGTTTTGTTTGGAAACTCTTGGTGGTAGCGTCGAGGCCTTACGACGTTAGTTTGGGAATGGACATGACATCCACAGTTCATACTCAGATTGACTATATTAGGAAAAAAGTTTGTGGTTTAGCACCAATGTTGGATTGTAGTTTTCCTTGGTTGGTGAAAAATGAAACCCATGAAACACAGGATAAACTCTTACAGAGGAGGGTGTAGCTAATCACTCTTGAGTCTATATGACTTACCCCCATGGCAGTTAGAGTTTTGGGTTTTTGGTTCCCAATAAGAGTGGCAGAGCATGGGCACATCTTTTGAAAAAATGTTTCCAGGATTACCTCTCCGAAGGGAGAGGGACTTATGCTTTGGCTAGGTACTACTGGAGTGTTGAGACCGAATTCTCCAAGGTAGAGACACCCTTTTTAGCTTTGAAAAAGAAGGTTGAGCCATTCCTGGGAACATAGGAGTGTCCATAGAGCTTTCAAAAGCTAAGACAGTGGTGATTCCTAGAGTTCCTCCAGGAATATGACTTCGAGATAGTCGATACTCCTGGGAAAGGGAACATGGTAGTAGACACACTCTGTTGGAGATTTGGTCTACATTTGCCGTGTGAGGTGAAAAATAAAATAGCCACATTGTAGATATCCTTCATGGATAGAGATGGAGAAGCTTACCTCCAGTCTTTTGAAGTCACTCCTCACTCCTTCAGCGAGTCAGGGAGGCGCAGCTTAGAGATGTTGACTGCGAGGCCCGACGTGCTCAGATATCCTTAGGACGGTCTCCTAAAGGATTTTATGAAGGTGGGGAGCACGTTGTTCTATTCAGAAGAAGAACCATGGTACAAGTGATGCTTCGATATGAGGTGTTGAGGGACTTTCATACATCCCCATTAACGGAACATCCTGGAGTGGTGATGATATACCAGAACCTCCAACATTAGTACTGGTGCCCAGGGATGAAAGAAGTAGTGGTAGAGTTTGTATCATGATTCCTCAAATGTCAGTAAGTGAAGACTACATAGAGTTTGAATAAGCCTTATGCCAACAAGACATAGAGACCATTGGAGTCGGAGGAGGGAGACCACGTCTTCCAACGTGTCTCACCATGACGGGGATTACAAATGTTTGGCCGAGGCGACAAACTTTTTCCAAGGTTCATCAGACCTTTCCAGATTCTCAGCAGAGTGGGTGAGGTGGCATACCATCTATCTATTTCCCCACTGATGCTCTTGGTTCATAATGTTTTCTATGTGTCGCAATTGAGGAGATTCTTTCAAGATCCATTACATGTTATCAACTAGGGAGAGATAAACTTTGAGGATAGGGTGACTTTTACAGAGTTCCTGATGGAGATAGAGGATCGAAAGGAGCGAGTACTTCATGGATGGTCAATCCCTCTGGTGAGAGTTTATTAGCCTCACAAGGACCTCCAGGAGAGGACATGGGAGGGGGAGGCTCAGATTCATGCTCAATACCCTCATTTGTTCGGTTTTCATCTATTTTGGCTTTCGCAGACATAAATCCCTAAGGCGGGAAAAATGTAATGTCCCTGAGTTTTTGTATTTTTTTATTTATATGGAATTATTTCAAGATCCTGAAATCCAAAGATGCGTGATTATGAGGCCCGGAGGGCCTGTAATGATCCGTAAAAGTTTTTAAAGCATTAATTAGAACACATAAGTAGTTTTCCTGGAAAAGTAGGATAACTCTTAAATGGGTTCCTAGGTCATAATTATGGGGGCACCGTTACTTTCAGGATGGAGTGTTTACCCTAGGCTAAACTTAAGTTTAGTCTGCGCTGCCTTCTGGTGAGAAAACCTGAAAATGGCCTAACCGTAAATAAAATAATTAAATAAAGTTATTTTATTTTCCAAATACATATATATCAAGAATGGTGAAACATATTAAAAATACGATACCACCACTGAACTCGTGAGTGTATGATTTCTTTAGGAAAATACTAAACCTGGCCGGCACGGGCCACCAGTGAAAGTTAGTTTTTGGCCATAAAAAAATAATTAAAAGGAAATTATTTTATTGTAAAATCCATAACATCTATACGGTAACTCGGATTGAAAATCCGAGAGTACCATTGAGTTTGTTGAGGCATGTTCTCCTTAGGAGGAGCCTAACCCTGACTGGCACAGTCTTATGGTTAATGTTATTAATTTATGGAACTTTTTTCAAGTACATTCAGTAAACGCGTGAGCAGAATTTTCTAACATTTGAACCAGTGCTTGGATTAAAAATATGAGGGCACTGTTGATTCCACAATGCTGAGAGTTTCTTAAGGGAGGATTTACATTGACTTCAGTAGGTCTAGAAAGATGTTTTGTTTTGTGACTTTTTTAAAAGAAATGAAATAAAACAATTTTATTATTTTATTTTATTTATTCTCCTCCAACGGACAAGAAGAGTGTGGGGCCAGTGATCCGTCAATCCAATATATGGCTTAAACTGTAAATCTTAAGTAATGAAATCAATGGGGAATTAGGAAGGTTCCTAATTAATGATCCTACATTAATTTCCCACGCCATTACTTACCCTCCCCCTCTCATAGGTATATAGAGTTTGGGGAGTGGTATTCGCATAGCTTCACCAAGAAACAAATTGTTGAAAGAGTGCTGAGATGCCAAACCCATATAGAACAGAGTTGATACCTGTAGGAGGTGATATGTGACACCGAACAAGGAACTAAAGGATAACGTATGATTGGCATAATTGGGAACCGGTTGTGGGAAGGAAGAACACGAACTGCCTTGAAGCGCGGACACTCTCCAACGGGTTTATGAGGTATGGGGTTTATTCCTTTAAACATTTTCAATTTTTTCTTATTCCCCATTTTTGAATAAATCAAGGAATATAGACCAACCTACTAATGGGTTTATCCGATATTCATTTATTTTGGCAGGAGGTTATTGCGGGGGATCTTTGTTGGGTATTGATTGTTGTTTAATTCATTTGATTATTAAACCATTAATCCCCCTCATGCTTATGACCTAATAAGGAGGGCGTAGGCCTCACAAACATGGCATGATCCCTCCACTATCTTTCTATCCTTGCTTCTCCATAGAGGACTACCAGCGCAATGACACTGACCAGCTATGTTGGGGATAACGCGTCGACGCATGATGAAAGAAGAGGCCGCGACACAAAACCAAGGTGGTCATCAGAGCGAACGACCTCGGGCAGCCATGGAGGAGGCACAACGTGCTGTCGTGTGCTACCAGTGAGCAAAGGGGGATGCGGATCACCTTCCACGGTGACAAGAGGAAGGTTTCCCACACACCGGACATGCCACCTGGCGGCACCACGTGGCGCCACCACTGTGAAGAATACCGAATTAACTTTGGACATTTTGGAAAAACGGGGATCTCTCCTCTCGTGGCGACTAGGGAAGACCCCCTTTCAGGTCATAACTCAAGTGTCTAGGCTGCCTCCCAATGGGCCGCCGCCCCATGGGCGGCGCTTCATGTGGCCAGGCCACCTGCCCAATGGGCTACGCCCCCTTGCGGGCCGAACCGGCGGGCCAGGCCACCTTTAAGTGTCAGAAATCCCTATACATTTCGGGCCGCCCTTTTAGGGAATCCCCCTTGTGGGCCGGGCCACACCTCAGCCTATTGGGTCATGCCCATCGTGGCCCAGCCCAGACTGGGTTGGGTCAGTGCGGTCTGACCGGGTCGGACCGGACCTGGACACAACCTGGCCTAGAAACACTTAAAGGGTTATATCTTGAGAACCAGACGTCCGTTTGACGTGCCATCTATAGAGTTGGTATCCATTGATCAATATGTTCTTTTTTGGTATACTTCTTTTGAGTTCTAGATACACTTCGTGTATGGCCGAGTTGGATCGATCCTGAATCCAACCGGTCCCCCGGAGCTAATACGCTTATAACTCACAGACCGGTCGTCTAAATGATGCGTCGTCTGTCGTGTTGGAACCCTAATGTCATTGTGGTACTTTGGGTAACTCATTAGTGGATCTTAGTAGTGTTCGAGTCATGACTGATATCTCGAGGGAAATATATTACGAAGCTCGAGTGCATTGGGTGTGAGGATTCCAG
This sequence comes from Viscum album, assembly GCA_963277665.1. NCBI lineage: Eukaryota > Viridiplantae > Streptophyta > Magnoliopsida > Santalales > Viscaceae > Viscum > Viscum album. The sequence continues at coordinate 1,482,457,239 of OY728136.1, forward strand.
TGGCCGGCAGAGAGGCATAGGTTGGAGACAGATCATATAGTGGTCAACACTCATCGATCCTATGTGGGTCATAGCATACCGATTTTGTGTGGGTCAGATCCTATTTGTTTTAGTGCTCAGTGATCCTATATGGGTCAGTGCATACAGATCCTGTTTGGGTCAGTGCTCATCGATCCTGTGTGGGTCAACGCATACCAATCCAGTGTGGGTGAGATCTTGTGTGGGTTCGCTGGGGTTAGTACCTATCGACTCTATGCAGGTCAAATCTTATGTGGATATTTGTGGGTGTTAGTACCTATTTATCCTATGTGGTTCAGACTCAGTATGGTCAAAATCAGTGCCTCTTCATAGAATAAGATGCTCTAGCTTCGCGACTAGTCATCTGTACTTCTATACATCACTGAAAACCTGGTTTGAGCTTAGACTCTATTTGACCTTAGTCTTTTACCTGTGTAGTAATTTTATATTTGAGGTGATATCTTCATATTTGTAACACCCATTCTTCCACGGTACTTTTCTCTTTAAATAATGCAATAGGTTGCATTGTATGTAACTTCGAGAATCTAACATATCTTGACCAATCAAACTAGCCATTATAAATAGTAATACCCACTTTTTAAAATATTATCAGTTTTATCTTTTAAAATTAAATTCATTTTTAGGTTTGGAATATCTAAATTAGCTTATGGTGAATTTTTGGTATTTTTCTGAAAACATTCATTTTTGATTAATAGTGAAAATTAATAAATTTTAATTAAAAATAAAATTTTTAATAAAAATAATTTATAGTGCTAAATTATACTATTTAGTAGTTTTTAAGTATAATTAGATTATATTTTTACCATTTAATCCAATTCTGGTCATTGGATGTAATTTCACATTTTAACTGGACATAAGCAAGTGTCAGTCTTTTGATAGTTATTATTTCTTAAAAACACGTTTTTTGTTTTGACAACAAGAATCAATGTTAAACTAATTTTTAACACTTCTGTGTTTTGAATTTAGAAAAATGGATCCCATATTTAGAATCAGGAGGTCTAAATTGTGTTCATATGAAACTTTTATTTTTAGACATTTTGAATAATTATTTCGGTAAATATATTATTTACCATTGTTAGAGGGTATATCTGGTAAATAATGGTAAAAAATATTATTATAATAATATTAAATTAGACTAACACATGTTCTAAACCTATTGGCTGATACATGTTGGATCATGTTCATCCTTGCAATGATTTTGGGATCCCATGGAGCCACTTGTATGTGATATTGACACTATATAAATCAAGTTAATGTAAATAAAAAAAATAACATTAGCATATATATTTCAGTAAAAAAAATTACATAGGGTTACATATGTTATCTATTTTAATTTAAATATTAATTAGAAAGATAAAAATATTCCTTAAATAATTTTATTTTATTTATAATTTTTAGATATTTAATAAATAAAATTATTTATGGAACAATGATGATGCATTATTTTCCTTATAAACGAAAGAATCAAATAAATGGTATAATAGATGTTAAAATAAATATAATTTAAAAGGTTTTATGCCATACACAAATTTTATAGGTTACTGTTACAGGTTAGGATTTATTAAATTAATTTTCATCGAAGTAAAAATACTGTTAATAATTTTACAAAAACAAAATAGAAAATAGTGTCAAATTTGACATAAATGAGTTTTAAAACAAATATTAGATTATTAATTCCTATTCTCTTCCTAAAAATATAAGGTTCAGCCAAAAGTCATAAATAATATATTATATGTCATTAATAAAGCACTTGGGGTTCTCTTATAAGTTTATAGTAAGTTTATTAACCATATAATATAAAAATTTAAAGAGACATGGAAAATGTCAAACTAATTAAAAAAGAGTTAAATCTATAAGATAAGATTAATATATTGATACAAACCTTTATAAACCCTATTTATTGAGTAATTTTCATTCCATTCCCACCATATCCTCGAAATAAATAATTTTGGATCCATTAGAAACCGAAAACGATTTTGATATGAAATAATATTTCAATTTTTTCCTAAGGTGCCCCTCACCCGTCTTATAAAAGGGAACTTCCCCATATCTCAAATTCACAAATTCAAAGCCATTTGGCTCGGCCAACCCTTGCCCAAATATCCTCTCAACTATCATCTGTTCATCCTAGATGCCTTCCTTTAGTCATAAAGCCAATCTATGGGGCCCTTTTTATCAAATCCAAAGGAAGAACCCGAAAAGAGGTAAATATTTCATCACATCTTTCAAGTTCATTTCTTCATCCACTTCCTCTTTCTTTTTTGTTTCCATTCTAAAATAATAACTCTAGTATCTTCTATATACTATTATGTTATTATAAATATGGTACAATCATATTCATTATTCTATCCATCCTTTGAATGACATGTCACCATACATGTGTATGTACGGCTTACAGTCTTCACGTCATGGTGTAGTTGTTATTCAAAACATTATTGTTTGGATGGGTATAATAATGATGTATAATTGATGTAAATAATAAATATAACATGATAATTGTCTTGTATATATGATATACCATCCAATTATATATTATATTAAAAACAAAAGAATGATATTGTCGCTCGTGCGTACGTACGGATTGTCGTCTCCACTAATGCGATGAGATTCATTCCCCATCGTATCCAATCAAGAATAATTTTTATTTGATGATTAAAAATAATTTTTAAATACATAATATAATTATGAATATGAATAAGATACATAATATCCACAAATAACATTACTTACGTAACAAAGTATATAAAGGAAAATGAATCAGCTAACACCCGAAAGGATGATACTACTGAATAATCATTAACAAAGAATGATTAGAATATCATAAATGATATCATATTAATGTATATGGTACTTTTATAATTTAATAACATTTATTTTTCCATTATATACAAGGTTAACCTACCCTCGACCAAGGAAAAGAACAAGGTAAGGGGTTTCGTATCTCACTTTTAATTCCGTGAGATATCCATTGTTCACCACTTATTTATTACATGTGGTGTATTGTGTACTACCATTTGATATATATTATCCCGATTCTATTTATATTCATTATATTCTACGATTATTTTGGTGGTTATTCACTATTGTTCATATGACTTGATTGATTACAACGAGGTAAGAGTTAATTTCACAGTCTCTTCCTTATCCGTGGTTGTTTATATGTAATTATCTAGTAGGAACTCTTTATCATCCACATCCATACTTCTTAAATATGTATTTCAAAAAAAATTACTATTTACTAGACCATGGGTTAAAGTCATTTATACGCTTATTTGAACTTATATGTTTTGAAAAGAATATTTCCGTCATTTTCCAAACAAGGTAATTTTTTACATTTTCAACAAAATTATGGTAAGAATGTTTTTTTAACATATACAGTGGATGCGGCTATTTTCTGCCATTATAACATCGTCGAAGAATCCCCTAAAATATTTTAAGAATATTTTCAGAATAAAGGTTTTCTTTATAATTATGTGACTATTAAATGATTTCAAAATAGAAAGAGATATTTTTCTAAAAAAAGGTTTTGATTTCATCTATGTCAACATCCAGTGATGGATTTTAAGCTTATTTGAAGTTGATTTATTATGATACAAAACTTTCAATTGTATTGATGGTTTTGTGATATGTTTGACTGTGGATGTGTTACTTTTACACCATTCATGGTTTATGGATAAAGTATTGACATTTCGTATGTTAGTTTTAATACGATTGTTTATGTTATGTTTAAACCTTTTCACATGAGGAATGCATTGGACTTAGTAAGTAACGGGTGGAGCCCACTATAGCTCCTCGGTGCATCGATAGATCTCATGAGACAAAATAGTGTCTTGGCACAAGGCCTTGACAAAATCTTATTTGTGGTATTGGCACAAGGCCTTGACTATGTGGTTACGAATTCTGGAATTATACATTCCATCATTATGAAAGTGGCTATTTATATGGCATGTGATTATTTGACTAGTATAATATCCACGTGAATAAGTAAATGGAAATTATCAATTTTATCTTTTCCATATTATGCCGAAGTTCAAGTTTATAAGGCTTTTATTTTAGTCTTATACATTGCATTAAATGTTTATGCATATTTATGAATGTTTCCGCTATATTATTATCCTTACTCAGCATCTGAGCTCACCCCTTTCTATGTTTTATTTTTCCCAGGATGCGAAGAAGTATTTTATGACATACCGATAGGGATAGTCTATGGGGATATGAGTCTGGCCTATGGAAACAATTTTGTAGTATATTTTCATTTTATAATTTAATGAAAAAATTATGATTGTATCTAGTATTTCCAGGGCTACTAAACTGTTCAGTCTTTCGGGACATGATTTCCTTGTATCATTCCAATGTTATGTAATAATGCACCGACTCAGGGTAATTGGGGTAGGGGCATTACATTTGGTATTAGAGGAAGTTTAGTACAAACCTTGGAATATAGATTTAGATAAACTCTGATTAGAACACATTACCCTAAGGTAGAATTTGAGGATTAGTATAGAAGAACTTCCTAGAATTTTGGTATTGTAGAGATTTTGTGAGTTTTCCAAGCAATACATCCCTATCTGGATACGAGCAGTTATAGGCGGTTCTGGAACTGATGTACCTAGGGATAAAACCCGAGAAACATGCTTTGAGCTAGACTAGAATGGGTACTAGTGCATGATTGTAAGAATCTGGTTCTTATATTTGAGGTATGGGCTTATTCTTTTCTATTTTCCTTAAGTGTTTTTGAGAAAATATGGAAAATGGGGAAAAATCCTAAATTTTGGAACTACACGCCATGTACTTTTCCAAACTCCATGTACTTTTGGACACGTGGGATGGGTACATGGGGCGTGTAGCTATGTCGGTGAAGAAGGGTGTAGGTATCGACTACACGCTGTGCAGTGGTCCTTTACACACCGTGTAGTCAGTCGGCATGCTGAAACATTAAGGTGGTGGAGCAACCGCCAGCTAGGCAACAGTACACATTGTGTTGTCGGGAGTACATGTCGTGTACGCATGTCGACGGATGAATAGTGTGGCGGTGCCGTCAGAGGAACAGTTAAATGATGAAAGTACACGCCGTGTACTTCGATGTACATGTCGTGTACTTTTTTTTCACTTAAAATGGGCAGTAGCCTCCCCTATTTACAGGGAAGGCTTAGAACGGGAAGAAGGAGTGGGAGGGGATGCCCAGAGCTTCGGAGATCCGCTGAGCGCACATCCGGAATCCGTTTCTGCCTCGGATGATCTCATTGGAACCGCACGGGTAAGGCCTCCACCCTTCTTAATCAGTTCTTTCCAATTCTTTCCCTAATGGGAGTTATTTGAGGTTAAGTGGTTTTTTTTCATTGTCATATCTACATCATAATTAGGTGTTTCTAGAATCGATGTCCGAGTATAGCGCTCGTAGGAATTTAAGGTAGGTGGCTTGGTGTTTGTTTTTCCAACTGCCTTGTGTTTTTTGCATTTTCGTGCCACGAACCCATGTTGGGGGTGTCATGTGGCTGAGGCCATAGCTATTTTAATTAACTATATTTGAATAGGTGATTTAAATGTGATATTAAAAAGGTTGTTGGGATCGTTGCATGGACCCGGAACCACCCCTGGGGTGTGTTTCACTGTTTTGACGTTTGGCCAGGATAACTGAGGGTATGCCTTTAATGTAGTAATTGTAGAATTTCCTCGAGAGGAATTGTTTGTTTACTGCATATTTACATGTTGGGCATGACCCGGTTACCTCTTTAGCCTGAGGGAATTGTTGTGATTAGCCGTTGGGAACTGCACTATTTAGCCTAAGGGCAGTTGTTATCATAGCCTGAGGGAAACTTCTTCCATGCTTGTGGGCAGCTGAATCTGTGCCTGTGGGCGACACTACCTACGCCTGAGGGAAAAATCCGTTATTCCTAAAGGCAGATTCTTGTGTTGGATACTCTTTACCTAAGGGTAGGGGTTTACGTGTCTGAGGACATTAGCTGGTTACTTAGAATATTCACTGTAGTGATATTTTAAATTGAACGATTAAAAAGAATATTAAAATGGAAATATAACTGGTCATGATAGTTACTTTTCAGTACTGCTTACTTTATTGCATTTTACCACTTCACACTATTGTTGCATGTTTGCACGCAGTTGGGCACCGACCTTTTGTGGGTGCCTACTGAGATATATTTCTCACACCATATTTGGGTCATTCTTTTTGGCCCAAACAGATTATGTTTATGCAGGTGTGGATAGGGGAAAGAGTCTCTATACAAGTATTTGACTGTTGTTGTGGAGTAGGAGGGAATGGGAAAGAGCCTAGGCTCGTGATGCCGCTGCCAGCTGTTTTGTTTTGTTTTGCAGCACTCTGTATTTTGTTGTATTGTATTGATGTATAACATGTTCTGGCTATTTTCTTAGAACTTGAGACATGTAGCATCATTATTTATATACAGTTGGTTATATCTAATGTAGTTGTTTATTTCAGATGTGTATGGTTTATAGATTCCGTTGTTTATCTGTGTATGATTATTTGGTATTCCGCTGTGCTACACTTTGAAAAATGAGGGCATAGTTTCCCCACTATCAGACCTAGGCCCTCGCTGCTAGTCGGCAGCCTCTGGCCTTTGGGGAAATGTGCTTGATGTCACGTGGCGAACTGGGTTCGGGGCACCCGTTGAGTGGCATCCAGAACCTGGACATTACAAAGTGGTATCAAAGGGGTTGTTTTATTTAACTTACTATTTGGAGCTATAGTCAGTGATAGGAGGAACGGTAGTTGGTAATAAACTATTCCCAGGTGTAGCTAACCCGTGTACAGGGAAAATTCAGTCTACCACTTATTTTTTCAATTCTCTTGATTTTCTAAATTTTACAGTTGATATGTTTTCACCATTGGGTGACGCGCTTGAGATTGTACTGTTATATTTTATCTATGAGTTCCATTTAGTTTCAACTCAATGAGATGAGGGTATTCCATCTCATTCATCATCTAGGCACATGCAAGATATCACATGCCATGCATCGTTTCCATCCCATGTCGGTGCATTAGAAATTGCATGCTATTGTGATAGTTGTTGGGCTAGAAAAGAATGCTGTTGCAATAGCTTCCTGATAAATACATACTTTGTGATAGTGTATTTTCTTGTGTGAGCCTGTTTATTGAATGAAGGCCAAACTTTGGCCTCTGGGGAGTATGGTCCCCATTGACCGGAATTTGGTGGAACATTGAATTCTTATATTGTTATAACATAGAAAATATGTCAAACTTTGATTCATGGGGAGTATGGGCCCCCACGGGTCGGAATTTGACACTTAGGTGTTGGTTTCAATATTTTTCTTGGGTACGGGGAAGTTTCTGAGGCATACTGTCCAGAAACCCAGTATACACGCCGTGTTGTACATTAAACACACCGTGTATGTCCTTCTGTTCGAGAAGAAAAATAATCTTTTTGAGTACACACTGTGTTCCCGGAGTACACGCCGTGTAGTCTCTTCCCTTGTCGCAAAATGTGTAGGCGGCGACACGGGGAAGGGAAGAGCTTGGGGAGAACATGCCGTGTAGCTTTTTTACATGCCTTATAGTGTTGACCCAGAGTACGACAGTATAACTAACAACACAGGTCGGTGAACTCCTGTACAGAACACACCATGTCAATGATGAACACGCTGTGTAGTGTGACCTGGGGACTCGGTCATGTAACTAACAACACGGGTCAGTATCACCTCTCCTTAAACATGCCGTGTACCTGTGGGACACACCGTGTAGTCTTGTCCAAGGGTAGACCGTGAGGACTTAACCATGTGGCTTGGAAATGGGATGGTGTACACGCCTTGTTCGGGTGTAACACGCCGTGTAGTGTCAATCCGAGTAGTCAGCCGTGTCACAAGCGGCACAGGCAGTTGGAAAATAACACCATACATGCGGTGTAGATTTTATACACACTGTGTAGTATTGTTCAAAGGAATCCATGTATCTTAGCTGTGTAGAAGGACCCAGTGAGGGGAAGGGAAGTCAAGTACATGTCGTGTAGTCATTTTACATGCCGTGTAGTTTTGTTTTTCAAATTTCGAAATGCCTTCTTACACTTGTTCCCTTTGAGGTTCCTTCGCTTTCAGTCTTTGATAATCTTGAATCTAAGGCATGTTTTGACCTTGTAGTGTCATTCCGCCTAGACGACTGCACATTGTTCTCCAGGAGATCAGCGACGACTATACTCCAGAGATGGTGGGCCATGGGCTACCAGTTTTTCCTCCAGCAGAGCCACATGCGGCGCCCGTTGTTATACCGGACACAGGCGTGAAGGCGCAGTTCCGTGAAGGATTTATGAGGTTCATGCAGACCATTCAGGGAGCACCGTAGGCTGCCACATCTACGGCCGAGCAGACCCATATCTTCCTACAGCAGCATCTGCCTACGTATTCAGGGGATGGCAGACCATAGGATGAGGAGTCTTGGTTGGGGTCGATGAAGACTATTTTCGAGCATCTTGAGATGCCTCCAGGGCAGAGTGTCAAGCTCGCGACTTATATGCTACGTGATTCCGCCATGAGTTGGTGGGATGTTTCCACCTAGTCAGAGCATCACAGAGACATGGCGTAGTATGATTTTAAGGCCGTCTCCTATGAATTATTTCTCTCAGAGATGCTGAGGGAAGATAGATCTCGAGAGTTCATGAATCTGGAGCAAGCTCTAGGTTGGTGATGGACTATTCTGCTCATTTCCTGGAGCATCAGCGCTTTGCACCTATGATGGTTGGTGATGAGACGTTGAGAGCCAGACGTTTCGATGATGGTCTTCGTCATGACATTCGAGCACTGGTGAATGTTTTCATTTTTCCTTCAGTACATGCTATTGTAAACTAGGTGGTGATTACAGAGAGGAACCTCCAGGAATCTAGTGGTGTGGCCCAGGGTGGTTCAGCACCAATTACCTGTATTATTTCTGCTGGCAAGAGGAAGAGACAGATGAACTTTTCTCACGGAAGTAGTACCTGTCAAAATAATGCTTCAGGTGGCCATGTCATGTGCTACTAGTGTGGTAGAGAGGGGAACAAGAAGCCACAGTGTCCACATGATCCAGTGGAGTGTAGAGCTTGTGGTAAGATGGTTCATCTGCAGCTCTTTTGTATGGAATTTCCACCAGTGGCTAGTGAGAGGGGTTTTGTTCAGACTCCTGGTGAGGGAGAAGGACCAGTAGCTTCTTACCAGTCAGGGAACTGGAATATTTCAGGGCATGCTAGCAGAGATGGTGGTCATGTCCATGGTAGCCAGACACCAAGATCTTAGAGGCAGTAGGGCGGGATAGCTCAGGGTAGCTAGGTTGTGTTGCAGGGCCGCGACACTAGGCAGGCATATGCAGTGTGGTAGACCCAACAGGAGCAGGATCCCGGACCTTCTACAGTCAGAGGTACTATTCTAGTAGCTTCTATTTTATCTTCATTACTTTTCGATACAGGTTCTACACATAGTTTCATATCTATACCCATTGTGGAGAGCCTTGGGCTTGGTGTTTCTTCTTCAAATACCATGATGCTAGACACTCCGTTGGGGACTAGAACGTCTGGTGTGCATCAGTGCAAGGAGTTCCCCCTTGAGGTTGGTGGGTGTCACTTTTTATGGGACCTCTATGTCTTATAAATGATAGCTTATGATGTCATTCATGGGATAGACTGGTTGGTTCCCTATCGGGCCTTTGTAGACTACTATCGTCGCAGTGTGCGTTTCACATCACCAGAGGGCGGAGAGTTTCTATACAAGGGCAAATGAGATGTTTAGGTTAGTCGAGCTGGACCAGAGGATCATGGGTGAGGTGGAGTCACAACCCATATTGTGAGCTTATATCTGGATGATCAGGGGACTTAACAGATGGATTTCCCTCCAGTTGGTGATCTTTCATGGATGTCTTCTCGGACGACTTTTCTGGTCTACCTCTGGAGTGAGAGGTTGATTTCTCTTTTGAGCTAGTTCCAGGAGCAGCACCGGTGTCCATTACTCCTTATAGGATTGCCACACCTCAGTTTTAGGAGCTCAAGAGGTAGTTAGAGGAGTTACAGTCGAAGGGTTTTATCCGACCCAGTACTTCTCTGGGGGGTTCGCCGGTCCTTTTTGCGGAAAAAGAGGATGGTACCCCTAAACATTGTGTGGATTATCGGATTCTGAACCAGTTGACTGTCAGGAACCGATATACTTTTCCAAGGATAGATGACCTTTTTATCAGCTTTGAGGAGCATGAGTGTTTTCAAAGATTGTAATTGAGATCCGGAAATCATTATCTGCAGGTGAGACCATCGGATATACCGCTTACAGCTTTTCGGAGCAGATATGGTCTGTACGAGTACTTGGTCATGCTGTTTGGACTGATAAACATGCCAGCAGTTTTCATGGCTCTGATGAATCGTGTGTTCCATTCGTATCTTGATTCTTTTGTGGTAGTATTCATGAACGACATCTTGGTGTACTCTCACACTCGACACGACTATGCCACCCATCTTGAGATCGTATTGAGTACACTGAGAGAGCATAAGCAATATGCTATTCTCTCAAAGTGACACTTTTGGATGGACCGGATTCACTTATTGGGTCACATTATCTCAAAGACAGGAGTTTTAGTAGACCCAGAGATGGTGAGAGTAGTAGTTTCCTAGGAGAGGCCTGAGAATGTCTTTGAAATACAGAGTTTATTAGGGATAGATGGTTACTACAGATGCTTCATAATGGACTTCTCCCACTTAGCAGCACCGTTGATGGGTCTGACTAAGAAGGGTGTAAAGTTCATTTGCTCAGAAGCTTGCGAGACAACCTTTCAGGACCTGAATGGAAGGTTGACTTCAACACCATTCCTGGTGCTTCCAGAGAAAGGGAAGAGCTATATAGTTTACTTTTATGCATCAGGTATTGGGCAGGGAGTAGTGTTGATGTAAGGCGATCGAGTTGTTGTGTACGGGTCTTGGAAGTGGAGGCCACATGAGAGGATATACTCGACACATGATCTCGAGTTGGCTGCAGTTGTGTATGTGTTGCGCTGTTGGAGGCATTATCCATTGGGAGAGCATTTTGTGGTTTTCACCGACCACAAAAGCCTCAAGTATATCTTTACTCAGCGTGACCTGAATCTGAGGTAGTGGAGGTGGGTCGAGTACTTACAGTCCTTCTATTTTGAGCTTTCCTATACACCTAGTAAGGGTAATTTATTAGCTGATGCACTGAGCAGGATGACTCAGATAGAGGTGGTGTAGGAGGCCAGTGGTGAGTGGGAACTTATGGCCTTGTTCTCTGAGATGCATCTGGAGGTGGACGACTGTCAGGGGAAGACCTATCTTTCCCTGTTAGCTTTTAATTCTACCCTCCTGGATAGAGTGAGGATGAGACATCTCTCTAATTCAGAAGGACTAGTTCTACGGGTTTCGATGGCAAGTGAGGACACTCCTCCCGGTTGGGTGATAGGCGATGATGAGGTTCTGTGTTCCCATGGACGAGTATAGGTTCTAGGGGATATATGTGAAAACTTATGTGAGAGTTTCATGCTTCACCTTGGGAAGTTCATCCCGGGGTTACCAAGATGTATCGTGACTTGAGACATCAGTACTGGTGGCCGGGTATGAAGAGAGTTGTAGATGGTTTTGTTACGAGGTGTTCCACCTGTCAGTAGGTGAAGGCGGAGCATCAGAGACCAGTTGGACTGTTATAGCAGTGACCCATTCCAGAGTGGAAATGGGATGATGTCACGATGGACTTCATGATAGGGTTTCCGAGGTCACCTAGAGGCAATAATTCCGTGTGGGTTGTTGTGGACAGACTCACGAAGGTAGCTCACGTCTTGCAGATCAAGGAGACCTTCGGTGTTAATGAGTTTGGAAGGCTGTATATCCGAGAGATCATACGTCTTCATGGGGTCCCTCGTTCTATCATTTTTGATAGTGATTCCCACTTTACATCTCATTTCTAGTAGTTTTTTCAGAGGGCACTAGGTACACAGGTGCTTCTGAGCACATCATACCACCCGTAGACCGATGGCCAGTCAGAGTGTATGATTTAGGTGTTAGAAGACATACTGTGTGCATGTGTCCTGGACTTTGGGGGCTCATGGGAGAAGCATATTACCCTCATCGAGTTTTCCTATAACAATATTTTTTAGGAAACTATCATGATTTCACCATACGAGGCTTTATATGGTAGGCCATGCCGATCACCTTTGTGCTGGTTAAAGGCATGTGAGGCAACTTTACTGGGACCATGTCTTGTACAAGAGACTTCTGAGAAGGTCCAGTTGATTCAGAAGCGAATGACTACCACACAGTGTCGTCAAAAGTATTATGTTGATCGTCGTAGATGACCATTGGAGTTTGTGGTCGGGGATCATGTGTTCTTGCATGTTTCGCCGAGGCTAGGACACAAACATATCAGGAGACAAGGTAAGCTTTCACCGAGGTATGTGGGGCCATTCGAGATTCTAGAGTGTGTCAGGCTGGTTGCCTATCGATTGCAGTTACTGCAGTGGTACCGAGCCATGCATGAAGTCTTCCATGTGTCCTAGTTGCATCGCCATCATTCAGACCCATCCCACGTCTTTCAGCCTGAGGAGGTTGAGCTGGAAGCAGATGCATCCTTTGAGGAGCATCTGATCTATATCATTGAAAGGAGGACAAAGGTTCTCCGAGGCCAGTCAGTTCCTCTCGTATGGGTGATATGGCAGCTTGGCCAAGTACAGGATGAGACCTGGGAGCGAGAGACCGATATACGTGCTCAGTGGCCAGAGTTGGTCACATCTATATCATCACCACCATTGGAAGGGCAATTCAGGGATGAATTGCTATAAGGGGGGATGTTTTTAAGAACTTGGTTATTATATTTGAGGTACGGGCTACTTCTTTTCTCTTTTCCTTAAGTGTTTTTGAGAAAATATAGAAAATGGGGGAAATCCTAAATTTTGGAACTACATGCCATGCACTTTTCAAAACACCGTGTACTTTGGGATGTGTGGGATGGGTACACGGGGTGTGTAGCCATGTCGGCGACAAACGGTGTAGGTACCGACTACATGACATGTAGTGGTCCTTTACATGTTGTGTATTCAGTCAGAAGGTTGAAATAGTAAGGCGGTGAAGCAGCCGCTAGCTGGGCGACAGTATACGCCATGTAGTTGGGAGTACATGTCGTGTACGCATGTCGACAGATGAGCAGTGTGGTGGTGCCGCTAGAGGAACAATTAAATGATGAAAGTACACACCGTGTACATGGAATTAAACACTGTGTACTTTTTTTCGCTTAAAATGGGCAGCAGCCTCCCCAGTTCACAGAGAAGGCTTAGAATGTGAAGAAGGAGCAGGAGGGGACGAGCGGAGCTTCAGAGATCCGCTGAGCGCACGTCCGGAATCTGTTTCCGCCTCGGATGATCTCGTTGGAACCGCACGGGTAGGCCCTCCACCCTTCTTAATCAGTTCTTGCCAATTCTTCTCCTAACTAGAGTTATTTGAGGTTAATAGGTTTTTCTTATTCATCAGATCTACATCATAATTGGGTGTTTCTGGAATCTACGTTCGAGTACAGTGCTTGTTGGCGTTTGAGGTAGGTGGCATGGTGTTTGTTTTTCCAATTGCCGTGTGTTTTGTGCATTTTCGTTCCACGAACACATTTTGGGGGTGTCGTGTGGCTGAGTCCATAGCTATTTTAAATACTTATATTTGAAGAGGTGATTTAAATGTGATATTAAAATACTGGTTGGGATTGTTTCTTGGATCCAGAACCACCCCTGGGGTGTGTTCCACTGTTTAGCCGTTTGGCCAGGATACCCGAAGGTATGCCTTTAATGTAGTAATTATAGAATTGACTCGAGAGGAATTTCATTTTTACTACATATTTACATGTTGGGAATGGCCCGGTTACCTATTTAGCATGAGAGCATTGTTGTGATTAGCCTATTGGCACTACACTATTTAGCCTGAGGGTAGTTGTTATCATAGCCTGAGGGAAACTTCTTCCGTGTGTGTGGTAAGCTGATTATATTACAGTGTGCGACACTACCTACGCCTGAGGGAAAAACCTGTTATGCTTGAGGGAATATTCTTGTGTTGGATACTCTTTACCTGAGGGTAGGGGTTTATGTGTCTGAGGAAATTAGCTAGTTACTTTGAATATTCACTGGGGTGATATTTTAAATTGAATGATTAAGCAGAATATTAAAATGGAAATATAACAGGTTAAGTTAGTTACTTTTCAGTACTTCTTAATTTATTACATTTTAATAATGCACACTATTGTTGCATATTTGCATGAAGTTGGACACGGGCCTTTGGTGGGTGCCTACGGAGATATATTTCTCACACCCTATTTGGGTCATGCTTTTAGGCCCAAAAAGATTACGTTTCTGCAGGTGGGTATAGGGGAAAGAGTCCCTATACAATTACTTGATTGTTGCTATGGAGTATGAGGGCTTAGGACCGAGCCTAGGCTTGCGATGCAGTTGCCAGCTGTTTTGTTTTGTTTTGCTACAATCTGCATTTTTTTGTACTGTATTGATGTATAACATGTTCTGGCTATGTTCTAAGAACTTGAGACATGTAGAATCATTATTTATATACATTTGGTTATATCTACTACAGTTGTTTATTTCAGTTTTGTATGGTTTATAGCTTCTGCTCTTTGTCTTTGTATGTTTATTTGGTATTCCGCTGCGCTGCACTTTCACAAATGAGGGCATAGTTTCCCCACTATCAAACCTAGTCCCTTGCTGCTAGTCAGCATCCTCTGGCGTTTGGGGAAATATGCTTGAGGTCACGTGGCGAACCGGGTTCGGGGCACCCGTTGAGTGGCATCTGGAACCTGGACATTACAATGATAATGATCCTTGTTGCACTCTTGGTTAAGACACTCCAGGGAGATATGCTTAGAAAAATTCACATTTTCTTTAAAACTCATTATGAAGGGTTTATTAGTATATACTTCCTCGAAGAAAACATTTTTATGATAATGGATTATATCCATAAACTCTTTAGTTTATGTTAAGTGTTTTAGAAATTTGGAATTATGTAATGTGATTCATAAACTAATATAGTGTATGCCATTGTTTAGATATGGCGCCAAGTGTAAGGAATGGAATCCATATCAATTCACGTAATCCATGTAAGGATTTACCACCTACTCAAGATAATTATAGTGGAGCTGGTGAAGCAACTGGTGATGATCATCTTATCACCATACCAGGACAACTCACTCAGGATATGGATAATAACCTTTCACGTATGAAGCACCCTGAACCACAACATGGATGATCAATGTTAGATCGCTTCATGCGGCAATAACCACTAACATTCAATGGGAGTACAAATCCATTAGTACCTGAGCAATGGATAGATTCCTTAGAGAAAACATATTTCACACTTTGGGGAGTAGGGAAAGGGAAAAAGTTTTCATGACAGTTTATCACCTCACAGGAGATGTAGATCAATGGTGGTCATTGATTCAAGACACAATGGAAGATGATAAAGTATCAAAAATGGAATGGAGGGAGTTTAAAGAGAATTTCTTAGAAAAATACTTTCCTCATGACCATCGAGCTGATATGGACATGAAATTTATGAGTCTGAGGAAAAAGGAGGATGAGATTGTCACAAAGTATGTGGATAAATTTACATGGTTATCAAGGCATGCAACAGATTATATAGGTAACCCAAGGAGTAAGATTGATCGATTATTTTATGGGTTGAAACTGTTTATCTAGCTAGCATTTTTTTCACTATACTTCTTGTCATACAAAGATATTGTCTCATGTGATATCCAGACAGAAAATGAATTCTATAAGTCTTACAACTTTAACGAAATGCGAGATAAGAAGAGATCTGTTGAACACTCTAGAAATGTAAATAAGGGGAAGAAGGGAAAATTTGAATATCCATCTAGCAGTAAATGTGGGAAGAAACACCCCCGTACTTTCCTAAAGGGAATGGATTTCTGTTACAAGTGTGGAGAAAAAGGCCACCAAGCTTGTGATTGTAAGGGGAAGAAAGAGGTTGTCAATGTTGAATGCTACAATTGTAGACAAATAGTGCATTATGAAAATGAATGTCCTATGTGCCAAAGAATCCTACCTCATAAAAGGACAAGGGATCAAGTCTAAGCTTATGCTATAACTACTGATGAGGTTGATACTCCGAAAGACATGGTGTCAGGTAATTTAATGGTTTCCTCAAGTTTAGAAAATTGTTTATTTGATTCTGGATCATCGCATTGTTTCATATCATCCCAGTTTTCTATGAAAATTAGATATTTACAATTTGATTTAACAAGGGAGTTGTCCGTAAAAACTCGTAATGGAAGTATCATTGCAACAATGTTTTTTTGAATTAATCCCCATTAGGGTATATAAATGTTCTTTATCTGCTGATCTAATCTTCATACCCATGATTGACTTTGATATAATCTTTGGTATGGATTGGATTTCAGACCATGATGCAAAAATTTATTGTTAGAAGAAGGAGGTTACTATTTTTTATGACGACAATAAAGAACACCTTAACTTTAGATCAGAATCGTCACCACTTGATTCTTACCTAGATCCACCCCTAGTAGCTCAACTAAATTCCATTATCAGGGGGGAGAATGAAATAATTTTGGGTGAGGAAAAGGATTTTCAAATAGAATATGTACCTATTGTGTTTGAATATGTTGAAGTGTTTCCATAAGATTTACCTGGACATCCTTCAGATTGAGAAATTGAGTTTTCCATTGATTTAATTCTTGGTTCAAGGCCCATATCTAAGACCCCTTATAGAATGACCACTATGGAATTAGTGGAACTAATGAAACAAATAGAGGAATTGAGAAACAAAGGATTTATTGGCCCTAGTGTTTCTCCATGGGGGGCCCCTATCCTTTTTTTTATGAAGAATGATGGATCTATGAGGTTGTGCATTGACTACAGGGTGATCAATGCTATAACAATAAAGAACAAGTATCGCCTACCTTGAATTGATGATTTATTTGACCAACTTCATGGAGCTCAATATTTTTCAATGATTGACCTTTGATCTAGATACAATCAGTTGTTAGTGAAGAAGGAAGATATTCCAAAGAAAGCATTTCGAACCAGGTATGGGAATTACGAGTTTATAGTAATGCCTTTCGGATTGACTAATGCACCCTCAATCATCATGGATCTAATCAATAGGGTTTTCAATAAATATCTTGATAATGTTTTAGTGGTATTTATTAATGATATCATAGTATACTCTAAAAGCTATGAAGATCATGAAAATCTCCTGCACATTATCCTGAAGGCTTTTAGAAGAAATGAATTATATGGGATGTTTAGAAAGTGTGAATTCTTACTTCAATGGATTTCTTTTATTGGCTATATCATCTCTAATGATGGAATATTTATTGATCCTTCAATGAGCAAGGCAATCCATGAATGTCCATAACCAAAGAGTATAACTGAGGTAAGCGGTTTTATTAGTTTAGTAGGTTATTATCGGCATTTCATCCAGAATGTTACCTAATTGGCACACACATTAACCAAGATCACATATAAAGTGGTAAAATTTGTTTGGAAAAAAGAGTGTGATGAATGGTTTTAATAATTGAAGAGAAGATTATTCAATTCTCATATATTGACTCTACCATCAGGGAATGATGGGTTGGTAATTTATTGTGATGCTTTAAAGAAAGGACTTTGTAGTGTCCTTATGCGAAATGATAGGGTTATTTCCTATGCATCACGACAACTAAAAATTCATGAGAAAAACTAGCCTACTCATGATATTGAGTTAGCAGTTGTAATATTTTCTTTGAATATATGGAGAAATTATCTCTATGGTGAAAAATGTGAGATTTATTCTAATCACAAGAGTTTGAAGTATATTTTCTCACAAAAAGATCTCAACATAAGGCAAAGACGATGGCTTGAACTACTCAAGGATTATGATTACACTACACACTACCACCCGAGGAAGTCAAATAAGGTGGAAGATGATTTGAACAGAAAGGAACATGGATTTTAGAATAAGATGAGAGTTGAAAAGGATCCTATATACATGGATCATGTTAAGATGTATATGGGAATAACCAAGGAAGGTGAAACATCAATGATTTTTCAAATGGATTCCAAACCATCTTTACTAGAAAGTAAGAAAAGTTCTCAGGCTAATGACGATGAGTTTCTAAAGAAGATTAAACCATTAAATGATGGTAGATTGAGTGACTTCTTATATGAAGATGGAATTTTGAAATTTGGGAAGAGTCTTCGTGTTCCTGATATACCTGATCTAAAAAGAGAATTGTTGGATGATTCTCATAGCTCAAATTTTTCTATACTCCCTGGGAGCACAAAAATGTATATAGATTTGAAGGAACATTTTTGGTGGGAAAACATGAAGAGAGAGATTACTACTTTTGTTTCAAGATGCATGGTTTGTCAACAAGTGAAAGGTGGATGGCAATAGCCTTGAGGTGTTATGAATCCTCTTCCCACACCAGAGTGGAAATGGGATAATATTACGATGGACTTTTTCATGGGACTACCAAATAATCCTAGAAGGAACGATGCAATATGGGTCATTGTTGATCATCTTACCAAGTCAAAACATTTTCTTGCTATAAGAGAAGATTTACAACTTCAACGTTTAGCAAGACTGTATATTAATAATGTTTTAAGACTTCATGGAGTACCCCTATCAATTGTTTCTGATCGTGATCCCTGTTCAACATCAAGATTATGGAGAAGTCTTCAGAAAGCCTGGGATACTGAGCTACGTTTAAGAACTGCCTACCACCCACAAACTGATGGAAAATAAGAATGAACAATTCAAACCATAGAAGACATGTTGAGATCATTCTCAGTTGACTTTCAAGGTATGAGGGATCAATATTTACCTCTAGTATTATTTTCCTACAACAATAGCTTCCATTCAAGTATTCAGAAGGCACTATATGAAGCATTATATAGAAAGAGATGTAGCACACCAACCTGTTGGGATGATATTGGTGAAAGAAAACTCATAGGCCCAAAACATGTTGAGGAAATGATGGAAAATGTGAAGGTAATATAAATCCACATCAAAGGAACTCAAAGTAGGCAGAAGAGATATGCCGATAACCGAAGGAAGGATTTGGAAATTCAGGTAGGAGATCAGGTTTTATTGAAATTATCTCCATGGAAGGGTGTTATACGTTTCGGTAAGAAGAGTAAATTGTGTCCCAAGTATATCGGATCTTTGGAAATCCTAGAACGAATTCGGGTTGTAGCTTACCGTTTGGCAATGTCGCCAAGTCTCTCCAAAGTTCATGACGTGTTCCATGTATCACTGTTGAGAAAATACATGCATGACCCAACGCATGTACTTACCTCTGAGGAATTAGAACCAGAACCCGATCTGTCTTATTGCGAAGAGCCTCTCAAGGATCTTGATACTAGAAAAAAAGTGTTGAGTAAACGGACGACTCGTCTGGTAAAAGTTCTATGGAGAAACCAAAAGATGGAAGAGGAAACATGGGAACCTAAAAAACATATGATGAAGAACCACCTAAATCATTTTATGCAGTAGTATTCTAGAAATTTCAAGGATTAAATTATTTGAAGTAGAGGAGAATGTAACACCCCAAGCTTCCACGGTACATTTCCCTTTGAATAATGCATTAGTTTGTGTTTTACGCAACTTCGAGATTTTAACACATCACGACCAATAAAACTAGCCATTATGAATAGAAATATCCAATTTTTATCAATATTCAAATTATCTTAGGGTGAGTTTTTTTGTATTTTTCTGAAAACATTAAGTTTTTGATGAATAGTAAAAAATACTAAATAATAATTTAAAACAACTTTTTTAATCAAAATAATTTATAGTGCTAAATTATACAATTAAGTGATTTTTAAGTATAATTAGTTTAAATTTTTAAAATTTTATCCAATTTTGGTCATTGGACATAACTTTACGTTTAAACTGGACATAAGAATGTGACAATCTTTTGATATTTATTATTTCTTAAAAACACACTTTTTGATTTGACAACGGGAATTAATTTTAAAACAATTTCTGCCACTTAATTATTTTGAATTTAAAAAAATTGATTCCATATTTAGAATCATGAGGTCCAAATTTTGTAAATAGTTAATTTTTTTTATACATTTTGAATAATTACTTTGGTAAATATTTTATTTACCATGGTTAAAGGGTAAATCCGGTAAATAATGGAAAAAAACATAATATTATAATAATATTAAATTATCCTAACATGTGTTCTAACTGTATTTTATAACACATGACCGACCATGGGCACCCTTGGGTCGATTTTGGGACCCCATGGGTCCACCTGTAAGTGATAATGACACGTTATATTAATTATGTTAATGTAAACACAAAAATGACATAAGCATATATCTTTTAGTAAAACAATTTTTACATAGGGTTACATAAGTTATCTCTTCGACTATAAATATTAATTATAAATCTAAAACTAGTATCTACATAATGGTATTTTATTTATAGTTTTTAGACATTGAATAATTATATTTATTTATGATACAATGATGATGAAATATCTTATTTATTAATGAAATATTCAAATAAATTGTATTATAGATGTTAAAATAATTATAATTTGAATTTTTTGATGCCATAAACGAATTTTCTAGTTTAATGTGAAATGTTATTATTTATTAAATGGTTTTTTTATGTAATAATGATGTTATGAATTTTACAAAAACAAAATATTAAAAAGTGTCAAAATTGTAATAAAATAGTTTTTAAAACAAATATTATATTATTAATTGATATTATATTCCTAAAAATCTATGGATTAGCCAAAAGTATTAAATACTATTATATATTCCATTAAGGAAGCACTTGTGGTTCTCTGAGATGTTTATTGTATGTTTATAAACTATATTATATAAAAATACAAAGAGACATGAAAAATGTCAAACTAATTAACTAAGAGTTAAATCTATAGGATAAGGTTAATATAGTGACCCAAACCTTTCTAAAACATATTGGTTTAGTGTTTGTAGACCCATAACAACTTTATCCTCGAAATTAATAAATTTTGAGCCTTCAAAAATGAAAATTATTTTATTATTAAATAATATTTCAATCTTTTCTTAAGGTGCCCCTCACCCCTCTTATAAAGGGGAACATCCCATTCTCTCAAATTTACACCTTCAAATACATTTTTCTCGGCCAACCCCTACCCAAATATCTTCTAAACTATACTACCTTAATCCTAGATTCCTTACATTAGTCATAAATACTACATAAAGATCCCTTATGATCAAATATAATTCTAGAACCCGAAGAAGAGGTAAATATTTCATTACCTCTTTAAGGTTCTTTCCTTCTTCCACTTCCTCTTTATTTGTTTTTTTGTTCATTATAAAATAATAAATCCAATACCATCTATATACTATGATGTTATTATAAATATGGTAGACCCATATTCATTATTCTATCCATCCTCTGAATGACATGTCACCATACGTGCATATGTACGGCTTACCTTCTCCACATCGTGGTGTTGTAGTTATTCAATACATTATTATTTGGATGGGTATAATAATGATGTATAATTGTTGTAAATAATAAATATTACATGATAATTATTATTTATATACGATATACCATCCAATTATATATTATTTTAATATCATGAGAATGATATTGTCACTTGTGCGTACGTATGGATTACTGTCCCCACGAACGCGATGAGAATCATTCCCCATCGTATCAATTCAAGACAAATTTTCATTTTATGATTAAAAATAATGTTTAAAGACTTAATATAATTTTAAATATGAATAACATACATCATATCCACAACAAACAATACTTATGTAACAAATCATATAAAGGAAAACGAATTAGATAACACCTGAGACGATGATACTACAGAAATATAATTAACAAAGCAATATTAGAAGTTCATATATGATATCATATTAATGTATATGGAACATGTATAATTTAATAAAAATTATTTCACCATTATACAGGAGGTTAACCTACCCACTACCAAGGAAAAAAACAAGGTAAGGGGTTTCTTATCTCACATTTAATTCCGTGAGATTTCCATTGTTCACAACCTATTTATTGCATGTGGTGTATTGTGTAATGCCATTTGATATATATTATCATGATTATATTTATATTCATGATAGTATATGATTAATTTGGTGGTTATTGACTATTTTTAATATGACTCTATTGATTATAATGAGGTAAGGGTTAAGTTCCCAATCTCTTCCTTATCTGAGGTTGTTTATATGTAATTATCAGCTAAGACCACATTATCATCCACATCCATGCTTCATAAAAATGTATTTCAAAACATTTTTACTATTTTCTAGACAATGATTTAATGTCATTTATTCCCTTATTTTACCTTATATGTCTTGAAAGGAATCTTTCCGTCATTTTCCAAATCAGATACTTTATAACATTTTCGATAAAATTAAGGTAATAATGTTTTTTTAACATATACAAGATAGTGTGACGCCCTTATATAAAAACTTCCTGGTTTATGAGGCCAACTTGCACCATAGAAGATAGTGAAAAAGTATGGAAATGAAATTGCATGTATAAATGCATACCTGAATGCACACTTACATTAAATAAGGAATTGTGAGACCTTTTGTTCATATAAATTGACATTTCATGAAGAGAACTAGATGACTAAAATTGATTTTTTCATGAATGTATGTACGTGAAGAAGACCACATGCATAATCTAATACATAAAAAAAGAAATAAAAAATTTAAAGAATAATATGCAATCCATTTATATGCAAACATGAATGAGGTATATTGAAGAAGAATACATATAACTAAAAATCAAAAACTAATGATAAAAGAAAATATTGTGTTCTAGGGTTTTGGAGGAGAATTTTATGCATTTTATTATACATGAATGAAGATTTAGAAATGAACATGTGAGATTATTTTCATGTATAGTGTGAATCACTTTCCCACATCAAATTGATGATGATACATCATTTTAAGAATAAATGATTTCCCATGAATTTTTCTACATGGCCGACCAACTCAACCCGTGTCTATTCAAGGTACTCAAAGTGAACATAAGAAAGTGTGAATCAACAAGAACATGGAGGATGATCAAAAGATTATCCTGTAGTGGATAATACTTAATGATAGGAATAATTATTTTAGTTGGATTTTATGTAGGAGAGGAGGAAGTCTTCCTGTTAGAACTATACGTAGATGAAGTCTCTCAGTTTGAAATGGCCATAGGAAAAAATGGTTGAGGGGTATAACCAACTAAGACAGAAGAGTTGGATTTCTAGGGTGTATAACCAAAGTCCACTAGAGGATCAATTAATTGGGGTTATACCTAGTTTCATCCAAAATTACTCTATTTTACAATAATATTATTGCAGATAAACAATGTTTTATGGTATAACAAAAATGGAATGGTGTGAGTCTTTACACAAAATGTCATATATAATATGTGATCCTCTCTCAATTATTGCGACTTCACAAAAGATGATATTGATAGATATTACAGAATGGATCAAGAACCTTATCATGTTTAAGAGGATGAATTCAAAATTAAAATAATTCATAAAACAAGTGTACCACTGATTCCCCCCCTCTTAGTGGAACTTAATCAAGCCAGGGGATCTCTGAGGGGTATCAGAGCAGAGGTTCCATCCAGAGATTCAAGAGGGTTTTTATAAAGTGTATAATTTAGGAATTATTATGCAACATTAAATGGATAAAATGAATATACTCTATAGAATATTAATATAGATATTTCTGAACAAAATCGAAAGAACATAAAGAATAGATAAGAAAGGAAGTGGAAGAAGAGGCATATTATGAATGGAGATACACCTCTAACTAAATGTAATATTAATAGTATAACATACAATAATTCTCTTAGTTACGATTCTTATAATAGATCCTTCTCAAGATACAATGATATTATATCACCTAGTGGTATTAATTTTGTTTTAAAAAAACTACTGAATAACGATTCCAAAGAAGATGTAAATTACATTATAGTAGGAATCAATTGACATATTTTTTATAAAGAACGGATAAAATGATAATTTAATGAACTGGTGGATGAAATAAGTTATATGTTTATAAATCGAATCTATCTCATAGACCTAGTAGAAGAAACACAATAATACTTGTTTGATATTGAAGAGTAAATGCAATTTTATGCATACGAGAATGTTATTTTTGAGATTGTTTTTATGTAATCTTTCCAAGAGCATAAAAATTTACGCAAATTTTATATGGTAATAAATTATTATCCACTAGAGGATAATGAAAATATGTTCAAGGAGCATTAAAATAATTTACAAGAATGAAGAAAATTTCATGATGGTCAAACGATGAATTTGAAGAAGGATTAGGAAGATAAGATGATAGTTGTTGAAAAATATAAAAACTCACTCAATATGAAATGTTTAGTGTTGGAAGTAAAATTTATGAATCATGTATCACAACAGGCTAGAACATCCCAAATTACAGGAATAATTGATTTTTCCACATAAGTGTGCATTAAGGATCATGACTCCATGAAGTGCATGAGATCATCCTCTATCCATGTGGGAGTATTCTCCAAGAATAAGAAGAATCATATGTTGTTGTTAGTGTTGTTATAATATTAGTAACAAGGCTTCAGAATGTGGGTATGACAAGAAAATTCTTGAAAATAAAAAAGGTCTATATTTAGGTGGATCAATCCTAAATATAAAAGAATAAAAGATTATTTCACCAAATCAACTATTGTTTAAGGAAAATCACCAAATGTTGCAGAAATAAATGGTCTAAATAGGAAAGATAAATATATACGTAATCTGTATGAATGAAATATTTTTATTTTTAACAATTCATATGAAAAAAAATTAAACCTAGTTAAACAAGTGGATAAGTAAAATATCCACTCTTAAATATATGGGATAAGGAAATATGACAAGAAAATCACTACTCATCGAAAATAGAAGACTCAGTTTGTCGATGTACAACAAAAAGTGTCTAAAAAATTCATATCAAGATGTAAAATTCAAGTTCAGTGGTTTTTTCTTTCTCTTAAAGGTATGGGAACATAACATACTATTACTGCTATAACAAGACATTTCTATAAAACAAGCATGAAACAAGGGGTAGTTATGATGATATATGAAAAAAATGATCTCAAATAAATAATTTTTTGATTAGGAACCCATAAAATATATCAGTTCATAATATATATGAGTTCATAAAATAGTTCATGGTAGATGTAAGAAGAAGTGTCACAAAGTTGAGACGTGTATGAAAATACTCCCAAGAGATATTCCATATGTGGTGAAATGGAAAATGATTCAATAAGAAAAATTGTTGTATGTTAGATGTATATCTTGATAAGATAAAGAATGTCAAGAAACAATGTCAAGTAGTTTGGACAAATCAATTGAAATAGAAAAAATAAATTTGAAGAAGATCAAAAAATTTCTACATTTAATGGAATGAAAGTGGCTATTGAATGTGAGATGGGAAATGGTATTCTACATAATTTTAATGAGATGTTGACAGGGATTTGAATAAAAAATGGCCCAAGTTGAGAGGCAGTTCTCATCCTGAATGTTACTCTTCAAGAACAAGAAGGTTCCTCCTTATTATATATATATATATGTATGTATTCAAATGAATAGAATTGATGGATATAGATTCATGCCTTGAGGGGAAACATTGATGAGATTAAGTAGTTAAATATTCACTATATAATGGATTTTGAACTTCTAAATAACTCCATAAAATTATATGGTGGGGTATGGCAATCACTCACTTATCACTACTCTAGTTGAATTGAAGATAACAATAAAGGTGGAGTTATTATTGTGCTAAAAAGGGGGAGTTACGTTTTTACTCCTGAAGAGTCAGATGTGTTTATTTAATTATGTGTAGAATTTTAAATTTCATTTAAAAATATTATTATAAACATCCCATTAAATGATAATTGAGAATTTCTTAGCACAATTTTACATGCATAGAAATTTTTAGACTTTATGGAAAACCTTGGTTCTATCTCTCTTGTTTTTTACACCAGGTTTTCCCATGTAGACAAAAAGTAGAACAACTAAAGGCCTTTTTCTATGAAATCCATGTGATATCATCCCTCCCTTATAAGTGTTCTATAAATAATCATATAATTTAGGAGAATATAATTTTTGAAATATAATAAAAATGGTACCCTAACCTATCCATTTAATTTGATTACTGTTAAGGGGGAGAAAATATTCAAACACACACATATATTTTTTAAGAAATGTGAATAGAGATTTACAATAAAATACAATAGGGGAAATTGTTGGGCCAAAATGTTGAATTTGTTGTCAATTACGTGTCAATTTGTGTTTGGTGATTTGAGATGAAGTGGTGATTATAAGAGTATTATTTTGGATTCCTTTGATGACATTGGATTTCAAATTGGAATATTTTCCTTGATTATTTCGTGTGATGTTTTTACTAGTAATAAATTTCAAACACATGTTCTTAGGATATCTCATTGCATTAAAAATGTGGAAGACCATGAAAAATTTTAATTTTCATTATGAATTAAGAAGAAGTGAATGCATCAGAGTGGTTTGGAACTTGATGGTGAGATATTTTCATAATATTTTGTTAATGACTTGATATGTTTTATCAAAAATAATGGGATAACTAGGAAATCCTCATCTACACTTTTGGGACCCAAGAGGTCGACCATGTGGGAGAAGATTGACCTGGCCAGCCATGGGGGTTAGGTGTGAGAATTGGGAATGTATCTTTCCATGGAGTGCACACGGTTGCCTAAAAGTCATGAATAAAACACACATGGGCTTCCAGAGACATCATTCGAGTTGGAATGATATCATGAGGGCATGTTGTGTGATTATTTATAGGTTCCAAACCCCACTATCGGCTCAATAGGATAGCGGAAAATAATTTTTTATTAAGTGTACCTCAACAATTTCCCAAACTGATGTGGGACACTAGATGCACTAGATAATATTTCTTTGTTAAAAGGATATGGATAAAACACCCACTGCATGATGAAGGAAATAAATGTCGTATGATCATCATCGAGCTCTTGTGTTCAACCATCAACCCTACAATGGACATGTAAATAATTGTGGAAACCAGTGATCACTATTATCCTTGAATATAGCCATCATATAGTGATCATTCTAAGAGAATGATACTCACTCGATCATCTTGACATTATCATGAAATTTATATCCTTCATACCTATGAAAAATGAAAAATTGCGATTTGTCTGAAAGAAAATGATGTTGAGGAGGATATTTGAAAAAATGGATGATTTTATGATTTAAAGATACATGAAATACTAACCGTATGAACATAGGAAATTCACTATGAGGAGAGAATGTGAACTCAAATAAGAAAAGATTCCATGAATATCTATGTCATATTATAAGGAATATTTCATAGTATATTTTAGAAATAACAATATATTCGGTGCTTATGATAATTGTGATCCCGTATAAAAAGAATAATCATTACACATATTAAAATTAAAATATATTTTAGTGAAAGGTAGTGGTGGAACTCACCTATAAAAGGAAGTGTACTAAGCTGAGGACCACTGCTATGATATTGAGAAGATATCTCACATTCAAAAAAATTGTGCATCATGTAATACTAGTTTCATGAATAGATTCCAAGACCCTATTAGATCATGAATAAGTTGATACCCATAGGAATTCAACCTTTGTTTAACACACTCAAATAGATTTATAAAGAACTTATTCTACGAAGCCAATTGAGACATTGTGATACCCATTCACATACCATTAACAGTTTGGGAGACCTACTTGAATGAAGGAGGAGAGTACACGAGACAAGGAGAAGATAGTTCATGTATACATGCATAGCTGAATGCACACTCACATTCATAATGGAAGTGTTTGACCATGTGTTCATATATCAGTCCTTGCATGAAGATAACTGGATTCACAATAATTGTTGTTCATGAATACATATATGTGAAGAAGGCCACATGAATTATATACAACACAAAAAAACATGGAAAATAGTATAAAGAATAATGAGGAATCCATATATATATATAAATGAATTGGGGATAGTGAATAATAAGACATATAATTGTGATGAAAATATAATAATAAAAGAAATATTGTGTCCTTGGGATTTTGGTGAGATGTCAACTCATTGTAGAATAAATGCATGAAGATTGTGAAATGCACATGCGATATTATTTTCACGTGTAGTGTGCAACATTTGAATACATTTAATTGATGGTAGAACCTCATTTGAAGAATAACTAATTACCTAAGATTTTGATGCAGTGAGAAAAATGATCAAATATTATTGTTCAGAATTATTGAGATAGATTAAAATAATCTATTAGTGATCATTGATGGAACATGAATTGTACACGATCAATTATAATTCAAAAATATCATGGAGTAAGATCAAAAGAACATCCTACAATGAATAATTCTTTATAGAATGTAATAAGTCCTTCAGTTGGAGATGAAATTAGGAGAAGTCACTCAGTTGTAGCTAGGAGTAAAGGAAGTATTTTATTCAGAGAGAGATGTTGAAGAAGTCTGTCAGTTGTAGTTAAAATTAAAAGAGATGGTTTAGGGTATAACTAACTAAGGAATTAGAGTTGGATTGCTGGGGATTATAACCAGAATCATATGGGGGATCGATTAATAGGGGTATAATAAGTTTCTATCTAAACCAATGTAACTGATAATGATATAATAGTCCAGAATCGATTTTTGGAGGAATAACCAACCTAAAAAGTAGTAGGTATTTGTACCGAAACCTGTAAATATTGTGTGATTATCTCTCTATTATTACTACTACACATGATGTGGTATTGATAGATATAAGAAAGTGGACCACGAAACTAAAAAAGATCAATATGTTGAATCAAAAGTAAAATAATTCATAAAATGAGTTTAACACTAATTCATCCCCCTCTCAGTAGCACCTAATCTGTCCTGGGGCTCAACACATGATATTATTTTATAACATTATTCATGAAGGTGGTTAGACCATCCCAAATATGAACACAACATAATTAATAGATGATTTTGATTATGAATATTGTTTCTTTTGGAACAATATCATAATTAATGATGATTAATGATACCGTTAAGAAATATTTTAGGTGATGAATCACATTTTAATAGTTTTGAATAAATAATAATGAAATTAGTTTGAAAAATGAGATACATTACATTATATAGGCCATAATTAGATCAATGCATGGTAAACATTTTTATTTCATGATAAATTAGAAATAAATAAGGTCAATTATAATTTTAAACTAAATAATAATGTTATATAAGTCACATTTATCCTTTAATTTCATCCTTAGAATTCGAAAAAATAGGCGGTGATGAAAAAACAGAAGTCGTCTCTTCATGGGGGTGGTTGTCTACACAACATACGAATGGAAATATTATTTTTCTTAATGGAAAAGGGAAGAGGTGGTAAATATTTATTCCATGAGCATAATAAAATTCATTATAAAATAAAAAATAATGTAAGAATATATGAATTTTAAAATTTGTTTGCGGAAAATAAGATATAAATGAAGAGAAGTTAGGGAATAAGTACTCACATTAGGAACATGAGCATTCCCGTGGAAGAATATTTCAAAATGAAGGCCATAGGACAATATATAGTGTGTGTAGGCTCAAGTAAATATATTTATATTATAAATTAAGAAAATGAGTATATTTTTAGGTGGAAATTGAATTATCTGGGTGGTCCTTATTAGGGAATGAGAGGTCCCATTCATAAGAGGTGAGAATGCTATTTTTGTAAATATTTTAGCTAAATATAAAAATACCACATGTTTCAGATGCAAAAAAGAATAAAAAATGGATAATAATTGATTATATTATGTGACACTGTGTATAATCCCTCTGAAATTAATTTTTACATATATTTTATGACATGTTTTAAATCTTTTACTCTTGTAATTTTCACATTTACGATTTTTGGTTTTATTGCGATAACTAATTTATACCATAGGAATATATTTTTAATTGATACAAATAAAATGGATGTGATTTTAAAATCTAGACCTACAAATTCTAAATATAAAATCAATTAAATTAGATAAAATTTCTCTGTGTAATAAAATCAGTTTTAACCTTACCGTATGTAACATGTGAAAACCTATTTTAAAAAAAATTTTATTTTTAAGCATAAAATTTACATACAGGGTAATATGATAAATGTGTTTTATTTTAATTAAATAAATTGGATTATTATAAAAAATTAAATGGGTTTTAAATGAATCCACAAACTAATTTTACAAAAAATAATATTTAATTAAAATAGAAGTAATAAACTATTTCTTTTATTATAAAATAGTACATATTTTGTTAAACATATGTTTTAGAAATTCATAATAGTTATTTTAAATGTATAGTTTTACTAATTAAAACATATTTTATCTTGAAAAATATTCTATAATTTTTTACGTTACAAGTAATTTTTGAAATAGTCTTAAATACTATGATTTATGTAAAAACTATATTTTCCACTATTCATGTAAAAATCCTTTCTTTCAAAAATACATAGAAAATTAACCTTAGTCAAATATTAATATACAAAATCCAAAATTATTTAATTTTTTTAAATTAAAATTGTAACATTTAAAAATTTATCATTTAAATGAAAAATAAATATATAAAAAATAAGTTTTGTTGAAAATTTTCTTTTTAAAACATTTAGAGTTCATAATATTATTTTATTTTAGTTTATAATTTGATGGATGAAATGTATTAGTTTATATATTATAATATATTATTTTATTATAATCACTTAAAACGTGTTGATATAATTATTCAACATTTTAGATAGTTATTTGAGAAAGAAAAATTAAATTAAATTAAATATTTATCCTCTAAACATAAGAAATTTTAATTGAATACTATTGTTTTATTTAATAGTGGTATTATTTATTTTATAATCACATAATAATGTTCAAATAATATTTCATGGTTTATTTGGATCAGTGTTTCATATAGAATAATCTGTTTATACCACCTTTATTTAAGGAAAAAAATATTATGAATTATCATGGTGTTATGATGTGTATGTGGGTTTTGTTAACACATTTTATATAAAAAAATTAATGTTTTTTCTAATATAAAATTTGAAATTCCTATAAAAAATTTACTGATTGGTTATTTTTTGATCCCTTTAAACTTATATTTCTCGGTTTAATATGTGTGTCTAATGTAGAAATTATTCTCTTTAGATAATATCTTAGTTTCCATTTATGTATCTTAATAAATATAGATTTATTTAAAAATAATATCATACGTATTTTTCTCTTCTAAAAGAATAAAATTTAAATTTAGTACATATCATTTATTGTTATAAAATAATAATTATTCTTATTCACTTTTTTAATAAAATAGGATGACAATGATGATATTGTTTTATGTTTTTTTAATAATAATAATTATTATGGAATAATTATTATCATATATGAATAAATCATGAATTAATATGATGTTTGATTTAATTTATATGATCCAGAATATATGTTAAGTATTGTTATTATTTTTTTACACAATTTAAAATGATAAATAATGAGCTATTGTTGTAAATTTATCATGATAATATAAAAGAAATTCCCTAAAGTTATTTGTGATTTGTAAGAATATACCATGAATCAATATCATAGTAAATGTACTAGATATGATCAAAAATATAAATTAATAATTTATATTCCACTTTTACATTGAAATTATTTAAATATTTGATATCTTAAGGTTCTATGATTTTTTTATTAATAAAATGGAATCATTGTGGATAATTATAATATGAAACCTTAGTTATTCTAGGTTATCAATTCCGTATGAAAATTTGAACATAAGGTTTTTTGATAAATGATTAGAGTTTTTAAATGTATAGTGCACATGTTAGTAAATGTTTTGTTGAATATATCATACACTGGCATGTACAACTATTTACAACCATCATAAATTATTATGGTTGTATTTATTGAACCACTTATGTTTGTTTCTTGTTTTTTTTAATTTTATATATAATTATACTTGTTTTTTTGATTTATTAAATGTATGACAAACCAAAAATACTATTTTAACTCGATATTTTATTGATAAATTATTACATGATTTTAATTATAAAGTGTCATGATAGAATTATTGTTGAGGTATATCATTTGTGATAAGTTATTTTTTATTTTAGTTGAATTAATGGGGATACATTTTCTTAAAGAATGCATATAATAATTGTTGGCATAATTTTCTCGAAAATATGAGGCCACATCTACATTTTTAAAGGGGTTGGGTTGGGTAGGTGGTTACTGGATAGCTCCACCAAAGATACAAACCTTTCCAAGTAGTGGGAGAGGTGCTTGGTAGGTATGGAAATAACCTATAAAAGGTAAGATGTAACTCTGACAATAGCATATCAATCACAAAAAATTATCTATTTGTATGTATGGTATTTTGGGAGGTGGTTTCCCCACAAAATGAAGATATATAATTTTCAGGGATATTATTTTTATAATCTCAAGGTAGGTGTACACCCAATTACCCATTATGAGATCATTCTATTTTCTATTGGTTTTTACCACTTTCATTTTGGGGGTTTCCATGTTACATCAAGTGTAATTTATTCCCCATTATTACACTTTTTTTTTATATTTTAAATATCACTAAACCACATGGGAAATAATATTTAGTCCCAAAATGTGGTAATTGGGAAAATGTATAGTCCATCGTTGTTCACGTTTGTAGGTATTAATAGTTCTTATATATAAACTCGTCATCTTTTTTTCTTTCAACATATATTATTACAGGAAATCCATATTAATGGTTTGTTCAGAGAACTATATATTTTATATTTGGTCATGTTTGTTTGGAATTAAAATGCACTTAAATTAACATCCAAAAAATTCTCCTGTAGTCCATCCAATATGTAGCTTTGTAAAGTTAATTTTTATTAAACCATATTCATCTATAAATAAGCACTTAGTAATTTGGGTTGTCTGGTTGCTTATATTTTTATACGTCCAACGAGGATAATGTAATTTTCTAACATTGGTGAATTTTTTATTTGAACGAATCCTTTCACAAATTTTGATTTTCACTAAAAGTGTCTATCTAGAATGGTTCTTATAGAAGATCAACTTATCATCGATAAAAATATATTATCATGATGTTTTACATGGTGTTATGAAGTTTGAGAGTAATCTATATAATGGACTAATTAATTTTGTAACTTTCTTAACAAATTTATTAATTTTATTATTCTCCAACAACTTCAAAAAAAACATTATCAACTTCCAATTACTATTCTTTTAATTTTTTTATAAAAACATTCCCAAAAAATTATATTTACAAAAAAACATTTTTAGGAAGACCTCATAGTGGATCTTTAGAATTTTAAAAATGTAATGATTTATCCATTATTGTGATTATAATTATGCCTTAATCAATGTAATCCACATCTCACTCTTTAAATTAAGTAAAAGTTTCAATTCTAGGTTTTTAAACATAATATATCAGAGTGAAATTAATATTTTTACAAGAGAAACCATCCTAAAATCTACTCTTATAATGTTCTTTTTCCATGTTTTTTATAAAATTTCCCTAATACTTCATAAAAGATATTTAGGTATATAATTTCACCATTATCCATCAAATTTTATATATTTTCCCCAAAACATTCTATCCTCTTTGATAAGGATCACTTATTAAAAGGATATGGATAAAACACTTACTGCATGATCAAGGAAATAAATGTCGTCTGATCATCACCGAGCTCCTGTGTTCAACCATTGACCCTTCTATAGACATTTAAATAATTGTGGAAACCAATGATCACTATTATCCTTGAATATAGCCTTCATATAGTGATCATTCTAAGAGAATGATACTCACTCAATCATCCTGACATTATCATGTAATATATATATTTCATACCTATGAAAAATTAAAAGTTGAGCTTTGTCTGAAAGAAAATAAAGCTGAAGAGTCTATTTGGAAAAATGGATGAGTTTAAGATTTAAAGATACATGAAATAATAATCGCATGAACATAGGATATTCACTATGAGGAGAGAATTTGAACTCAAATAAGAAAACATTCCATGAATATCAATGTAAGATTATAAGGAATAATTCATAGTATATTTTATAAATAACAATATATTCGGTGTTTATGATAATTGTGACCCTATATAAAAAGAATAATAATTACACATATTAAAATTACAATATATTTTAGTGAATGGTAGTGGTGTAACTCACCTATAAAAGGAAGTGTACTAAGCCAAGGATCACTCATATGATATTGATAAGAGATCTCATTTTCAAAAAAATTGCATCATGTAATAATAGTTTCATGAATATGTTCCAAGACCCTATTAGATCATGAATAATATAAGACCCATATGAATTCAACCTATGGTTAACACACTCAAATATATTTATTAAGAACTTATTCTAGGAAGCCAATTGAGACATTGTGAGACCCTTACATATACCCATAACAGTTTGGGAGACCAACTTGAATGACGGAGGAGAGTAAACGAGATAAGGAGAAGATAGTTCATGTATACATACATAGCTAAATACACACTCACATTCATAATGGAAGTTTGTGACCATGTGTTCATATATCAGTCCTTGCATGAAGAGAATTGGATGCACAATAATTGTTGTGCATGAATACATATATGTGAAGAAATCCACATGAATTATATACAACACAAAAAAAACATGTGAAATAGTATGATGAATAATTAGGAATATATATATATATAAACATGAATTGGGGATAGTGAATAATAAGACATATAATTGTAATGAAAATATAATAATAAAAGAAATATCGTGTTCTTGGGATTTTGATGAGATGTCAACTCATTGTATAATAAATTCATGATGATTGTGAAATTCACAAGATATATTATTATCATGTGTAGTGTGTAACACTTTAACACATCTAATTGATGGTAGAACCTCTTTTGAAGAATAACTAATTACCTAATAATTTGATGTAGTATGAAATATGATTAAATATTATTGTTCAGAATTATTGAGGGAGATCATAAGAATCTATTAGTGATCGTTGATGGTACTTGAATTGTACAAGATAAATTTTAATTCAAAAATATCATGGAGGAAGATTAAAAGAACTTCCTACAATGAATACTTCTATATAGAATTTAATAAGTCTTTTAGTTGGAGATAAAATTAGGAGATGTCACTTAGTAGTATCTAGGAGTTGAGGATGTCTTTTATTCAGAGAGAGAAGTTGAAGAAGTCTATCAATTGTAGTTAAAATTAGGAGAGATGGTTTGGGGTATAACTAACTGAGGAATTAGAGATGGATTTCTAGGGGATATAACCAGAATCACATTGGGGATCGATTAATAGGGGTATAAGAAGCATCTATCTAAACCAATGTAACTGATAAGGATATAATAGTCTAGAATTGACTCTGGTAGGAATAAACAACATAAAAAGTAGTAGGTATTTGTACCAAAACCTATAAATATTGTGTGATGATCTCTCTATTATTACTACTACACATGATGTGACATTGAGAGATATAAGAAAGTGGATGAAGAAACTAAAAAGATAAATATGTTAAATGAAAAGTAAAATAAATCATAAAATGAGTTTACCACTAATTCATCCTCCTCTCAGTGGCACCTAATTTGTCCTAGGGCTCAACACATGATATTATTTTATAACATTATTCATGTAGGTGGTTAGACCAACCCAAATATGATTACAACATAATTAATAGATGATTATGATTAGGAATGTTGTTTCTTTTGGAACAATATCATAATTAATGATGATTAATGATACCATTTAGATATATTTTAGGTGATGAATCACATTTTAAGAGTTTTGAATAAATAATAAATAAATTAGTTTGAAAAATGAGATACGTTACATTATAGAGGCCATAATCAGATCAACACATGGTTAACATTATTATTTCATGATAAATTTGAAATAAATAAGGTGAATTTTAATTTTAAACAAAATAATAATGTTATATAAGTCACATTTATCCGTTAATTTCATCCTTAGAATTAAAAAAATAGGTGGTGATGAAAAATCATATGCTGTCGCTTCATGTGGGTGGTTGTCTACATAACATACGAATGAAAATTTTATTTTTCTTAATGGAAAAGGGAAGACGTGGTAAATATTTATTCCATAAGCATAATAAAATTAAGTATAAAATAAATAATAATTTAAGTATATATGGATTTTAAAATTTGGTTGGGGAAAATAAGATTGAAATGAATAGAGGTTAGGGAATAAGTACTCACATTAGGAACTTGAGCATTCCCATGAAAGAATCTTTGAAAATGAAGGCCATAAGACAATATAAAGTGTGTGGAAGCTCAAGTAAATATATTTAAATTATAAATTATGAAAATGTGTATATTTTTAGGTGGAAATTGAATTATCTTGTTGGTCCTTATTAGGGAATGAGAGGTCCCATTCATAAGACGTGAGAATGTTATTTTTGTAAATATTTTAGCTTAATATGAAAATACCGCAAGTTTCAGATGAAAAAAAGAATAAAAAATGGATAATAATTGATTATTTTATGAGACAATTTTTATAATACGTCAACCATTAATTTTTACACATATTTTAGACATGTTTTAAATCTTTTACTCTTTTAATTTTCACTTTTACTATTTTTGGTTTTATTGCGATAAATATTTTTTACCATAGGAGTATATTTTTTATTCATAAAAATAAATAGATTTTATTTTAAAATATATACCTACATATTCTAAATATAAAATCAATTAAATTAGATAATATTTCCATGTGTAAAAAAATCATTTTTAACATTATCACATGTAACAAGTGAAAACCTATTTTTTTTAAAAATTTATTTTCAAGTATAAAATTTTCATACATGGTAATATTATTAATCTATTTTATTTTAAATAAATAAATTGGTTTAATAAAAAAATTAAATGGTTTTGAAATAAATCCAAAAATGAATTTTACAAAAAAAAATATTTAATTAAAATAGAAGTAATGAACTGTTTCTTTTATTATAAAATATTACATATGTTGTTAAACATATGTTTTATAAATTCATAATATTTATTTTAAATGTATAGTTTCACTAATTAAAACATATTTTATCTGGAAAAATGTTTTATAATTTTTGTAAGATATAAAAATTTCTTGAAATAGACTTAAATACTATGATTTATGTAAAAACTATATTTTTCACTATTCATATAAAAATCCATTCTTTCAGAAATAAATAAAAAATTAACCTTAGTCTAATATTAATATAAAAAATCCAAAATTAAATATATTTTTTAAATTAAAAATTTAATATTTATAAGTTTATCATTTAAAAGAAAAAGAAAAATATAAAAAATAAGTTTTATTGAAAATTTTCTTTTTTAATCATTTAGAGTTCTTAATATTATTTTATATCAGTTTATAATTTGATGAATGCTAATGTATTAGTTTATATATTATAATATATTATATTATTATAATCATTTAAAACATTTTGATATAATTATTCAATATTTTAGATAAATATTTGAGAAAGAAAAATTAAATTAAATTAATTAATTATCCTCTAAACATAAGAAAGTTTAACTGAATACTATTGTTTTATTTAATAGTGGTATTATTTTTGTCACGACCCGTCCTCAGGGCCCATGCCGTGACTACCCCAAGCCAACCTTTAATAGGCTAGGGGATGGCGACTAGCACCAAAGGCGTAAATCCTGATAACTGGGAAGGCATTGCATTTATAAAAGTAAACAAACACACAGAATACAGGCGGAAGTAATACACTAAGAACAAAAGAAAGTGCTGAAAAGTAAGTGGGCCAGAATAAAAACCCAATCGAAAGTACAGCTACAACTGAACAAAAGTAAAATAGAAAGAGACAACAGCTGGAAGTAAGGAAGCAGCTCTTGGGTCGTCCTCCTCGGATCCTACCTGAAGGGTAGGTACAGATAGCGCAGCTCCTGGATCGTCCACCACATATCTTACATGAAGAGTAGGTACATATAGCGTAGCTCCTGGATCGTCCACCACGGATCCTACCTGAAGGGTAGGTACAAATAGCCTCCACAATGCTCTTTCCCGTCAACCTCCTCCGAGTATCATCTCTCCGTGAAGTCCACCTCTAGATACTGACTCGTCATGAGGTCCATCTCCGGGTACTGTCCAGTCCTCGAACTATAAGTCCCCAGCCTTAAAACTTGCATAATCTAGAGTTATCACAAGATTACACATTGAGGATCTTTTCAGGTTTAGAGTTTTAGAGAATTAGATCTTGAAACTTGCATTACATTCCACCTTTAAACAAAGTGGTTACATAAAATACAGGATTCATTCTTCCCAACAATGGAAACATATTTAAAATAAAACTTGGATTCTTTCTTGACACATCCTTGACTCTATCATCTTATCATGTACCTTTCCCGTGACCTGTGAAAAACATTTCAAAAACTTGGGATGAGCATAAAAATCTCAGTAAGGGATACACAAAGAAGGAAAACTGTTAGTTTTTCAAAACAACAAGTAAACCATGAATACTTTATCAATGTAAAACTTTTCACCTTCATGATGTAGTAAAAAATCTTCATTGAAAAAAAGTATCATTACTTACCTTTTTGTTACCAAAGGATTACCATAAAACCCATATAAAGAACACATAACATATATAAAGTTAACTTGGGACATAAACAAACTTAAGTGGAATGACCATACGGTCGACTTCCACACATATCACTTAATGGAATAGCCATACGACCAATTTCCATACATACTTAATGGAATAGCCATACGGCCGACTTCCATACCCAATGCATTGGAGGTTATAACGTAACCACTCGTCCTGGTATTCACGGAACCACCCGTCATAATGTCCAAGTACCATTATTACTCATAAAATATGTAAAATATAAACATTTCAATAACAATATTTCATTTGCAATCACAATAAATAATTCCCAGATATTGAATTAATCAATCCATTTTCAAAAACCATTTAAAAGAGATTTTTGAATCAAAGTGTCCCATACCACTTTGAATCTTTTAATGGAATTATAATTTTAAAACATTAATGTCCATATAAATAAATACTGAAAACCATTTTGAAAACACGGACATTAAAGATAAAGATTTAGAATAATAAATCTTTAAAACATTTAAAATGATATTTTTGTTAAAGAGTTTTTAACAAAATGAGAGACTCTTGAATACAAATAATAGCGGAATAACATTTAATCTGAACTTTATAATATCATGAGAAGAAAAGGATTCATGATATAATATGTCAAAGGACAGTATACACACCATATAAGAGTGAATTGGTGCATAACAACAATGATGTCTCAAAAGAAAAGTAAAATGAGATGAAATCCATTATAAAGAAGGTCTCCTTAAATTAAGGATAAGTCAATATCATAATTATGTGTGACAAATATAAATACACCCAATATAAGTGGATATTAAGTGTAAAACAATCAAAGGTTATTCACACATATTCAAAGAATGACATATTCAATAACTACATGTTGAACCCAAAGAAATCGAAATTGGGTTAAGAAGTTCCCTTGACAGCCTAACGGCGTCACATAAAAATGAGTTGATGAGAGATAAAAAAAACTATCTAATCACTTGGACATAAAATTTACATCAATAAGGATATATGAGAACATATCCCAACATAACAGTATGTACATTAAAAGACCCAACAAAAGAAGTCTTTTAAAAAGGGGAGGGTAAAAGGTTCCCTTACCGACATGGGTATCTTTCGAAACATACGCCCCGTGAAAGAAGGACAATACATCATTGATGTAAAAAATCATAAATGAAAGAATATTACACAATTAGTAAAATAATGGTCAGTACATACACCACTCAAAGGAAATTGTGGAAAATGTATCATAAGTCTCACGGGAATAAAAGTGAGATGAAGAATCCCTTACGAGAACTCGGCAGCCTAACGGCGCCACTTAAAACTTCCAAAATGGATTGATGAGATCAAATAGAGTATCCCATAATATTAAAATAGAATTTACAGCAAGAGGAATATAAAATAAAATCCCCCAACATAACAAAGAGGAGCTTAAAAGAAGTGACAAAAAGGAGAGTACTTAAAAAGAAAGAGAGAGGTTAGATCTCTTACGAAAATTCGGCAGCCTAACGGCGCCACTCAAAACTTCCAAAATGGATTGATGAGAGAGAATAGGGTCTCTCATCACATGAAAATAAAAATTACAGTAGGATTAATATAAAAGAACATCCCAATCATAAGAAAGATGAGCTTTAAAAGGAATGACATAAAAGTGTGTACTTAAAAAAGAAAGAGAGGAGTAGGATCCCTTACCTCGTATCCGACTTGACCCGACCGTTCTTTAACGTCCTGAATAATAAACTTGAGTTAATTTCTACATTATTATGAACCTTATTAAAGTTCATTATTCCTTTTATATCACTTATTTCAATGTTATAAACATTATGTAATCATTTAAGATAATAATATTTGTTTTGCCGATATTTGGTTCTTAAGTCGAAAGTGGACTTCTTACAATTACATGTTGTTCGTGTGGCCAAATGTTTATTTTATCCAGAATTGTATTCATGATGTAGATATCATATATGTCATATATATCCAGTACATTCATGCATTTATAACATTACATAATCATTTAGAGGTAAGAAATGAAATGCACCGTTCATGGAGACGGTAAGCCGTACGTACGCATGAACGCTACTTTCATTTATATTTCGTATTTTATAGAATGGAATAATATTGATATAAAGGTATATTATTATTCCAGTATAATATCATATATAATATCATTAAATACATCCTTTATACATCCCACGTATGGCATTAACGAATCACATCACTTTGAGGGGGCGGTAGTCCGCACTTCCTAAAATGAAGATATCACGTATACCCATAATGGATGCCATAAAGGTAAGACACAAATGAAAAATACAGAAGAATAAGTAAAAAATAAAAATATTATATATCATATATAAAAATAGTGACATCATAATGGCCACCTTTGAAGGTGTTAAATGAGTATTGAACAATCATCGTTTCGGGAGGCAGAATTTTTCCATCCACGGAAACCGTATGTTCTTTAACCATTTGATGTAGTTTTGTGAGAGTGTAGCTCGAATAAATCTTATAACAACATACTAGTATATTGAAGATACTGGAGTTGTTACAAAAGAAGTAAATAAAAAGAGTTTAGGGTGTTGGAGAAGCAAAATAAAACAAATGAACATGAGAGAATGAATTACCTTTAAAAGTGTAACTCCTTTTGATTGGAGCCTAAACACTTCCATTGAAAGTATTCTGCCCAAAGGGAATCCCCTAGGATTAGGATAGGGATATGGAGAGTGTAAATGGGCAGGGGTTGGCCGAGCCAAAGGCTTGAGGAGTGTGTGAAATGAGGTAGAGATGGGGGCCTTTTATAAGAGGAGAGGAGAGGCACTTTTGGAAAGTAAAGAAATATTACTTTATTTGAAAATGTGTTTCGGTTTTAAAAGGTCCCACATTGAAATAATTCGTGGATAAGGTGATAAGGGTTCTAAATCCACTCATCCAATTGGTTTTTGACATGTGTAGTTCATAGATTGTACATTATCTTTCCATTTTATTTAAATCGTTAAATAATGAGGTCATCGCTGCATCATCATGATGTCATAAATAATTTAATTTATTTAAAGTCTAAAAATTATAAAAAAAATACTATGATGTAGGAAATCTTTTTATATTTCCAATGACTATTTATAATCAAAAATCTGATCTTTATAACCCCATGTAAAAATTGTTTTTGTAAAACATATTATGTTTGTGTCATTTTTACTTTTACATTAAATAAAAAGTTATTTATGTCATTTCCCAACCAAAGTGTCTCCATGGGGACCCCAAGGTGACCCATGGCTTGTCTTGGTCGTCCATGAAACAACCAATAAGTTTGGGACATGTTTCTAGGTCATTTTATTTTATTAAAGCATTATTTATACCTTAAACTACCCTAATTACCACTAATCGTGATTAAAAACATAATAAGTTACTATTCTCCAAAAAATTATTTTAATCTCATTGAACCACATTTTACTTCTTAATGAAAACCATTTATGTCGGATATTTGAAAATCATATCACAGGGATGGAAAAATTTCATTTAAACGGAAAAATCAGTCTTTATAAGTACCACTTAGTGGTTTCACTATTCATCAAAAATTGAAGTTTTTCAGAAAATTACCAAAAATTCACCCTAAGCTATATTTGATATTCCGAATTCAAAAATGAAGTCTATTTTAAAAAAATTCAAAACATATAAGTCACATTAATTAATTTAATAATTATTTCCCGCTGTCAGAGGAAATAGTGTGTTTTTATGAAACAATAAGTATCAAAAGATTGACACCGGTTTAAGTCTAATTTCAAAGTGAAATTGATTCCAATGACCACCATTGGATAAAATGGTAAAAATATTTTCTAATTTCACTTTAAAACCAATTCAAAAGATAATCTAATCATATAAATAAATTAGATTAAAAATAGGTTTTGAATTAAAATACAACATTTTACACTATTCATTAAAAAAAGAACTTTATCAGAATGGTACCAAAAATTTACACAAAGTAAATTTTGATGTCCCAATTCTTAAGAAGAGTTCTATTTGGTCCAATAGAATGTATAAGAGTGAACAAAACTATATTTAATGATGGTTCTCCATCAAAAGGCGATAAGTGAACCTTTAGTGAAAACTAGGGCATATATGCCTAAAATTGAATTCTTTCCGTATTTTAAGCCTCTATCCTTTATTGGATAAATTTAAAAACATTTAAAAACATTTATAATCATATTTTAGTTATTTCTATCCATTCCCGCCATTAAAATGGCTACATGTTAACTACCATTTAAAATAATATTATTTTATTATTAGAGTGCAACGTATGATTCCCAAGAAACTCGTTGTTGCGTGTTGGGTACGCCATCGATCATTGCATCCCCTTTAAAGTCATATTAATATTTTATTCACAGATATGGATAAATATGAAAATGTAATATTCTTTATTTACCTGGGGTGTTACATCCTTCCCCCCTTTTGGGAATTGCGTCCTCGCAATTTTTAAAATTGAGCTTGGAAACATCCTTGAAAGTCCCACATCGGAAGAAGAGTCGGTAAAACAATCACTTTAAAATAAAGAAAGATAAGTACAAAGGTAACCCAAGTTAACCCATACTAGGACTCCATGTAGGAAAACATGGACATGGAGGAGAAAACATAGGGTCATGTTCTGATGGAGAGTGATAGAAAACATGTTTAGGAGAAAGTTAACCATGAGAAAATCACAAACTTGTGATGGGTTAAACGGTATTCGATTCCACAGTAGGAAAAGTTAATAGACAACATTTTTGTTTTAAGTTACTTTTTATTAAGGAATTTATTTATAAGGAAACATAATCACTTATCATGTTGACTTTCAACTTTTACTAGATTCCTTAAACAAACTCATATTTTTTCCAAAAGACGAGTATTTAGGGAGACTTGTTCGCATTAAGAGTACCATAATCAACATCTAGAGAATCACCTAACCAAAAGAAAGAGAACTATATACTTCCCATGCCTTTAGACTTTAACCAAAACCAAAACCCAAAAGGTTTGTACAAGATCAGATAATCCAGAAAAGGATAACACTTTATAAAAAGAGAATCTATTCTTAATCTCCAAAATTTGTCCAACAAAACCCAAAGTTCAACGAGGACCATTCAATAATCAATTTGTCCATAAAATTCTTCAAATTAAACCAATATAAGATTTAATCCCAAATATTTGAAGGATTTAGTCGCATAGTCTTCCAAGATAAATCGTAACATTTATCTCCAAACAACATCAGTCGCTCCTAAAGCCTCGCATTGAAAAGTAATTATCCTAATCACATATCCTCTATGATAGGTTAATCATTTTCATAAATAACCCAAAATCAACTTACTCTTAATTCATAAAATCATATAACTAAAAATAATCAGTCAAACTAACCAGGGACTTCACGTAGTCCAGTGGTAGGCGATAAATACCAGTCGCACTTTGGTTGTGGGTTCGATTCCCGCAGCTTTGTCCGACGCGACGGGTAGTCACACGGTCTGCGTGTTGTCCTTTTTCTAAAACTATATAATTATTAAAACATTCCCCAAAATGAGATAAAATCT
Source organism: Viscum album (assembly GCA_963277665.1). NCBI lineage: Eukaryota > Viridiplantae > Streptophyta > Magnoliopsida > Santalales > Viscaceae > Viscum > Viscum album. Next base: position 1,482,501,491 of record OY728136.1, read on the forward strand.
TTAAAAATAATCATAACATATTTTAACCTCATGTTTATCTCATGCCTTTCATTTTCCATCATATCATATAATAACCCAAAATTACTTCAAAAGTAAGGATCATATAAACTCTAATGGTTACCTTTATAATTATTACCTTAAATTACACATCGATTGGTCATCTCATACATGATGAATTAAAGATCATACCAAGGTTCAAGTGGTTGATCATGACTCCTTCATATTTGGTTTAGGACAACCACGAGTTTCCTCATTGAATCCTCCATTTTATCTAGTATCTTAATCAGAGAACCCCCACAGTTTCCTTCAAACCTGTTGTCTCTTTGGTGCCTTCTAGATCCATCCATTCACTAAAAATAGAAATGTCAGTGTGAGTATATCAACAAAACCATCATGTACTAATGAGTAAGGTAAACACTAAGATACACTTACTCATTCATTTTATCTAAAACTAGGACTCTTTCTGAAATCCTAACCATTATGGTAATGTCACTTATGCTTAGAGAATACCCTAACCTCTAAAATTATCTAAACCGACCTCTAATACCAACTATAAGGCCCCAGCCTTAAACCTTGCATAATCTTGAGTTATCACAAGATTACACGTTGAGGATCTTTTCAGGTTTAGAGTTTTAGAGAATTAAATCTTGAAACTTGCATTACATTCCACCTTTAAACAAAGTGGTTACATAAAAGACAGGATTCATTCTTCCCAACAATGGAAACATATTTAAAATAAAACTTGGATTCTTTCTTGACACATCCTTGACTCTATCATCTTATCATGTACCTTTCCCGTGACCTGTGAAAAACATTTCAAAAACTTGGGATGAGCATAAAAAGCTCAGTAAGGGATACACAAAGAATGAAAACTGTTAGTTTTTCAAAACAACAAGTAAACCATGAATACTTTATCAATGTAAAACTTTTCACCTTCATGATGTAGTAAAAAATCTTCATTGAAAAAAAGTATCATTACTTACCCTTTTGTAACCAAAGGATTACCATAAAACCCATATAAAGAACACATAAAATATATAAAGGTAACTTGGGACATAAACATACCTAAGTGGAATAACCATACGGTCGACTTCCACACATATCACTTAATGGAATAGCCATATGGCCAATTTCCATACATACTTAATGGAATAGCCATACGGCCAACTTCCATACCCAATGCATTGGAGGTTATAACGTAACCACTCGTCCTGGTATTCACGGCACCACCCGTCATAATGTCCAAGTACCATTATTACACATAAAATATGGAAAATATAAACATTTCAATAACAATATTTCATTTGCAATCACAATAAATAATTCCCAGATATTGAATTAATCAATCCATTTTCAAAAACCATTTAAAAGTGATTTTTGAATCAAAGTTTCCCATACCACTTTGAAGCTTTTAATGGAATTATAATTTTAAAACATTAATGTCCATATAAATAAATACTGAAAACCATTTTGAAAACATGGACATTAAAGATAAAGATTTAGAATAATAAATCTTTAAAACATTTAAAATGATATTTTTGTTAAAGAGTTTTTAACAAAATGAGAGACACTTGAATACAAATAGTAGCAGAATAACATTTAATCCGAACTTTATAATATCATGAGAATAATAGGATTCATGGTATAATATGTAAAAGGACAGTATACACACCATATAAGAGTGAATTGGTGCATAACAACAATGATGTCTCAAAAGAAAAGTAAAATGAGATGAAATCCATTATAAAGAAGGTATCCTTAAATTAAGGATAAATCAATCTCATAATTATGTGTGAAAAATATAAATACACCCAATATAAGTGGATATTAAGTGTAAAACAATCAAAGGTTATTCACACATATTCAAAGGATGGCATATTCAATAACTACATGTTGAACCCAAAGAAATCGAAATTGGGTTAAGAAGTTCCATTGATAGCCTAACGGCGTCACATAAAAATGAGTTGATGAGAGATAAAAAAAACTATATCATCACTTGGACATAAAATTTACATCAATAAGGATATATGAGAACATATCCCAACATAACAATATGTACATTAAAATACCCAACAAAAGAAGTCTTTTAAAAAGAGGAGGGTAAAAGGTTCCCTTACCGACATGGGTATCTTTCGAAACATACGCCCTGTAAAAGAAGGACAATACATCATTGATGTAAAAAATCATAAATTAAAGAATATTACAAAATTATTAAAATAATGGTCAGTACATACACCACTCAAAGGAAATTGTGGAAAATGTATCATAAGTCTCACGGGAATAAAAGTGAGATGAAGAATCCCTTACGAGAACTCGGCAGCCTAACGGCGCCACTTAAAACTTCCAAAATGGATTGATGATATCAAATAGAGTATCCCATCATTTTAAAATAGAATTTACAGCAAGAGTCATATAAAAGAAAATCCCCCAACATAACAAAGAGGAGGTTAAAAGAAGTGACACAAAGGAGAGTACTTAAAAAGAAAGAGAAAGGTTAGATCTCTTACGAAAATTCGGCAGCCTAACGGCACCACTCAAAACTTCCAAAATGGATTGATGAGAGAGAATAGGTTCTCTCATCACATGAAAATAAAAATTACAGTAGGAGTAATATAAAAGAACATCCCAATCATAAGAAAGATGAGCTTTAAAAGGAATGACATAAAAGTGTGTACTTAAAAAAGGAAGAGAGGAGTAGGATCCCTTACCTCGTATCCGACTTGACCCGACCGTTCTTTAACGTCCTGAATAATAAACTTGAGTTAATTTATAATTTATTATGAACCTTATTAAAGTTCATTATTCCTTTTATATCACTTATTTCAATGTTATAAACATTATGTAATCATTTAAGATAATAATATTTGTTTTGCCGATATTTGGTTCTTAAGTCGAAAGTGGACTTCTTACAATTACATGTTGTTCGTGTGGACAAATTTTTTTTATATCCAGAATTGTATTCATGATGTAGATATCATATATGTCATATATATCCAGTACATTCATGCATTTATAACCTTACATAATCATTTAGAGGTAAAAAATGAAATGCACCGTTCATGGAGACGGTAAGTCGTACGTACGCATGAACGCTACTTTCATTTCTATTTCGTATTTTATAGAATGGAATAATATTTATATAAAGGTATATTATAATTCCAGTATGATATCATATATAATACCATTAAATACATCCTTTATACATCCCACGTATGGCATTAACGAATCACATTACTTTCAGGGGGCGGTAGTCCGCACTTCCTAAAATGAAGATATCGCGTATACCCATAATGGATGCCATAAAGGTAAGACACAAATGAGAAATACAGAAGGATAAGTAAAACATAAAAATATTATATATCATATATAAAAATAGTGACATCATAATGGCCACCTTTGAAGGTGTTAAATGAGTATTGAACAATCATCGTTTCAGGAGGCAGAATTTTTCCATCCACGGAAACCGTATGTTCTTTAACCATTTGGTGTAGTTGTGTGAGAGTGTAGCTCGAACAAATCTTATAACAACATCCTAGTATATTTAAGATAATGGTGTTGTTACAAAAGAAGTAAATAAAAAGATTTTTGGGTGTTGGAGAAGCAAAATAAAACAAATGAACATGAGAGAAATAATTACCTTTAAAAGTGTAACTCCTTTTGATTTGAGCCTAAAGGCTTCCTTTGAAAGTATGCTGCCCAAAGGGAATCCTCTAGGATTAGGAGAGGGATATGGAGAGAGTAAATGGGCAGGGGTTGGACGAGCCAAAGTCTTGAGGAGTGTGTGAAATGAGGTAGAGGTGGGGGCCTTTTATAAGAGGAGAGGAGGGGCACTTTTGGAAAGTAAAGAAATATTACTTTATTTGAAAATGTGTTTCGGTTTTAAAAGGTCCCACATTGATATAATTAGTGTATACGGTGATAAGGGTTCGAAATCCACTCATCCAATTGGTTTTTGACATGTGTAGTTCATAGATTGTACATTATCTTTCCATTTTATTTAAATCGTTAAATAATGAGGTCATCGCTGCATCATCATGATGTCATAAATAATTTAATTTATTTAAAGTCTAAAAATTATAAAAAAAAAATACTATGATGTAGGAAATCTTTTTATCTTTCCAATGACTATTTATAATCAAAAATCTGATCTTTATAACCCCATGTAAAAATTGTTTTTGTAAAACATATTATGTTTGTGTCGTTTTTACTTTTACATTAAATAAAAAGTTATTTATGTCATTTCCCAAACAAAGTGTCTCCATGGGGTCCCCAAGTTGACCCATGGCTTGTCTTGGTCGGCCATGACACAACCAATAAGGTTGGGACATGTGTCTTGGTCATTTTATTTTATTAAATCATTATTTATACCTTAAACTACCCTAATTACCACTAATCGTGATTAAAAACATAATAAGTTACTATTCACCAAAAAATTATTTTAATCTCATTGAACCACATTTTACTTCTTAATGAAAACCATTTATGTCGGATTTTTGAAAATCAAATCACAGGGATAGTAAAATTTCATTTAAACGGAAAAATTAGTCTTTATAAGTACCACTTAGTGGTTTCACTATTCATCAAAAATTGAAGTTTTTCAGAAAATTACCAAAAATTCACCCTAAGCTATATTTGATATTCCGAATTAAAAAATGAATTCTATTTTAAAAAATTCAAAACATATAAGTCACATTAATTAATTTAATAATTAATTCCCGCTGTCAGAGCAAATAGCGTGTTTTTATGAAACAATAAGTATCAAAAGATTGACACCGGTTTAAGTCTAATTTCAAAGTGAAATTGATTCCAATGACCACCATTGGATAAAATGGTAAAAATATTTTCTAATTTCACTTTAAAACCAATTCAAAAGATAATCTAATTATATAAATAAATTAGATTAAAAATAGGTTTTGAATTAAAATACAACATTTTACACTATTCATTAAAAAAAGAACTTTATCAGAATGGTACCAAAAATTTACACAAAGTAAATTTTGATGTCCCAGTTCTTAAGAAGAGTTCTATTTGGTCCAATAGAATGTATAAGAGTGAACAAAACTATATTTAATGACGGTTCGCCATCAAAAGGCGATAAGTGAACCTTTAGTGAAAACTAGGGCATACATGCCTAAAATTGAATTCTTTCTGTATTTTAAGCCTTTATCCTTTATTGGATAAATGTAAAAACATTTAAAAACATATATAATCATATTTTAGTTATTTCTATCCATTCCCGCCATTAAAATGGCTACATGTTAACTACCATTTAAAATAATATTATTTTATTATTAGAGTGCAACGTAAGATTCCCAAGAAACTCGTTGTTGCGTGTTGGGTACGCCATCGAGCATTGCGTCCCCTTTAAAGTCATATTGATATTTTATTCACAGATATGGATAAATATGAAAATGTAATATTCTTTATTTACCTGGGGTGTTACACAAACACTAGGCCTCGGACAGTGCTACCCGATGTCTGCAACCAACACAACGAAGTGCGGGCATAGCCCGTTCAAGGGTGAGTATACGATACTTAGTAGGGACCCCGAGGCCCTCAAGGTCTCACTAAATCCAACAAGGATAACCACAAAGTTGGATCTAAACAGATAACCCTTACTTAGGTATAAGCCCATATTTATACCTAAGTTATCAAGTGACCAATCTCAATCATGAGGATACACAAAGGTTATGAAATAAACGGATAACCACTACCTAGGTATATGCTCATACATATACCTAAGTTATCAAGTGACCCATCTCAATCATGAGGTAATCACAAAGGTCATAGACTCAGCTCAAACCAGGATTTTCATTATCGAAACCGCAACTGCTGAAGAGCCCCATCTCTGGAGTGTACAGTGATCCTATCACGACTCTGAGATACTGCTCACTAATCTAAGACTGCTGAGGTACTCCTCCTGTCGAGTACTGTGGGTCAGCCACCCAAACACAGTAGTGCTTCCCGCTGGGGTCTTCCACCCAAACACAGTAGTGCACACCCCCTAATAGCCTGCAGAGATACTCTCCGGATGAGTACCGCGGCTCTGCACGCAAACAAGTAGGGCTTCGTCTGCCAGGGTTCTGCACCCAAACAATGTAGTGCTCCGTCCACTAGGCTTGTCGACTCACTCCAAGTCGAGGAAGTCAAGCAGTCGTCAGGTCTGAGTCGGCTACACGGTCTCCGTACTGCGCACGATCATCTCCGGAAGGGTCCACTCCACGAGCTACTGGTCGATACTCCAAGTATCACAAAGTCCCACGAAAATGTATCTCAATGGACCACCTCGTCATAGGGGTCTCAACGCAATAGAGGGCGCGTCAATCGGACGCCCGGTCTGTGAGTTACTAGCATTTTCATCCAAGGTGCCCGGTTCGATTAGTGTGCGAACCAACCTGGTTGTATCTCAACTGTACATCGAACTACCATAGGGTAAGCTCATAGGGACCATTCCTCAATGTGATCACCAACGCCGCTGACGGTTCGTCAAACGGACGTTCGGTCTGAAAGTTATCAGTTTTTCCGTTCTAGGGGCCCGGTTGGATTTCTGGTACAATCCAACCTGGCCATACTCCAACTGCGTCCAAATCTCAGGATAATTATGCCAAAAGTTCCGTCTCATCAAGATGAATCCAACAAAGTCGAGGGCACGTCAATCAGACATCCGGAGCTCAAGATATAAGTGTTTCCGCTCCAAGGGCCCGGATGGTTTCGTGTTCAAACCAACCCAGCCGAACCCAAAGAACTCCGAAACCTTGGGTGTAATATACCGAAACGACCGTCTCGATCCAAGGATCGCATATCAGATGACGGTACGTCGATCAGAGGTCCTTATCCCAAGATATGGGAAAAATATAGTTGAATGTACAACTATTTACAACAATCATAAATTATTATGGTTGTATTTATTGAACCACTTATGATTGTTTCTTGATTTTTTAATTGTATATATAATTATACTTGTTTTTTTATTTATTAAATGTATGAAAAACCACAAATACTATTTTAACTCGATATTTTATTGATAAATTCTTACATGATATTATTTAAAAAGTGGCATGATATAATTATTGTAGAGGTATATCATTTGTGATAAGTTATTTTATGTTGTAGTTGAATTAATGGGGATACATTTTCTTAAAGAATGCATATAATAAATGTTGGCATAATTTTCGTGAAAAGATGAGGCCACCTCAACATTTTTAAAGGTGTTGGGATGGGTAGGTGGTTACTGGATAGCTCCACCAAATATACAAACCTTTTCAAGTAGTGGTAGAAGTGCTTGGTAGGAATGGAAATAACCTATAAAAGGTAAGAGGTAACTCTGATTTTATCATATCAATCACAAAAAAATATCTATTTGTATGTATGGTATTTTGGGAGGAGGTTTCCCCACAAAATGAAGATATATAATTTTTAAGGATATTATTTTTATAACCTCAAGGCAGGTGTACACCCAATTACCTATTGTGAGATCATTCAATTTTCTATTGGTTTTTTACCCCTTTCATTTTGGGGGTTTTCCATGTTACATCTAGTGTAATTTATTCCCCATTATTAGCCTTGTATTATATCTTAAATATCAATAAAACACTAGGAAAATCATTTTTAGTCCCACAATGTGGTAATTGAGAAAATGTATAGTCCATCGTTGTTCACGTTTTTAGGTATTAATAGTTATTATATACAAACTCGTCATGTTTTTTTCTTTCAGCATTTTTTATTACAGGAAATCCATATTAATGTTTTGTTCAGAGAACTATATATTTTATATTTGGTAATTTTTGTTTGGAATTAAAATTCATTTTAATTAACTTCCAAAAAATTCTTCTCTATTCCATCTAATATGTAGCTTTGTAAAGTTAATTTTTATTAAACCATCTTCATCCAGAAATATGCACTTAGAAAGTTGGGTTGTCTGGTTGCTTATATTTTTATACGTCCAATAAGGACAATGTAATTTTCTTACACTGCTGAGTTTTTTATTTGAACGAATCCTTTCACATATTTTGATTTTCATTAAAAGTGTCTATCTGGAATGGTCCTTCTAGAGCATTAACTTATCATTTGCTAAAAATATATTATCATGATGTTTTACATGGTGTTATGAACTTCGAGAGTTATATATATAATGAAATAATTTATTTTGTAACTTTCTTAACAAACATATTAATTTTATTATTCTATAACTACTTCATAAAAAACATTATCAACTTCCAATGACTTTTCTTTTAATTTTTTATAAAGACATTCATAACAAAATTATATTTACAAAAAATAAAAAACTTTTTTAGGAAGACCTCATAATGGATCTTTAGAAATTTAAAAATGTATTGATTCAACCATTATTGTGATTATAATTATGCATTCATCAATGTAAGCCACATCTCACTCTTTAAATTAAGTAAAAGTTTCAATTCTATGTTTTTAAACCTAGTATCTAATAGTGAAATTAATATATTTTCAAGAGGAAGCTTCCTAAAATCCACTCTTATAATGTTCTTTTTCCATGTTTTTTTTATCAAATCCCCCTACTACTTCTTAAAGGATATTTAGGTATATAATTTCACCCCTATCCATCAAATTTTATATATATTCCCCAATACAATTTATCCCCTTGGATAAGGATAACTTATTAAAATGATATGGATAAAACACCTACTGTATGATCAAGTAAATCAATGTCGTATGATCATCACCGAGCTCCTGGGTTCAACCATCGACCCTTCAATGGACATGTAAATAATTGTGGAAACCAGTGATTACTATTATCCATGAATATATCCATCATCTAGTGATCATTCTATGAGAATTATAATCACTTGATCGTATTGACCTTATCATAAAATCTATATCCTTCATTCCTATGAAAAATGAAAAGTTGAGCTTTGTCTGAAAGAAAATGTAGTTGAAGAGTCTATTTGAAAAAATGGATGAGTTTAAGATTTAAAGATACATGAAATACTAATCTAATGAACATAGGAAATTCACTATGAGGAGAGAATGTGAACTCAAATAAGAAAAGATTCTATGAATATCGATGTCATATTATAAAGAATACTTCATAGTATATTTTATAAATAACAATATATTCGGTGCTTCTGATAATTGTGACCCTATATAAAAAGAATAATCATTACACATATTAATATTCAAATATATTTTAGTGAAAGGTAGTGGTGGAACTCACCTATAAAAGGATGTGTACTAATCCAAGGACCACTTCTATGATATTGAGAAGAGATTACATTTTCAAAAACATTGTGCATCATGTAATAATAGTTTCATGAATATGTTCCAAGACCCTATTAGATCATGAATAATATAAGACCCATATGAATTCAACCTATGGTTAACACACTCAAATAGATTTATTAAGAACTTATTCTACGAAGCCAATTGAGACATTGTGATACCCTTACACATACCCATAACAGTTTGGGAGACCAACTTGAATGACGGAGGAGAGTAAACGAGATAAGGAGAAGATAGTTCATGTATACATACATAGCTAAATACACACTCACATTCATAATGGAAGTTTGTGACCATGTGTTCATATATCAGTCCTTGCATGAAGAGAATTGGATGCACAATAATTGTTGTGCATGAATACATATATGTGAAGAAATCCATATGAATTATATACAACACAAAAAAACATGTGAAATAGTATGATGAATAATTAGGAATCCATATATATATATATAAACATGAATTGGGGATAGTGAATAATAAGACATATAATTGTAATGAAAATATAATAATACAACAAAAACTGTGTGCTTGGGATTTTGATGAGATGTCAACTCATTGTAGAATAAATGCATGGTGATTGTGAAATGAACATTCCATATTATTTACATGTGTAGTGTGCAACATTTTAACACATCTAATTGATGGTAGGACCTAATTTAATGAATAAATAATTACCTAAGAATTTTATGCAATTAGAAAAATGATCAAATATTATTGTTAAGAATTATTGAGTGAAATCATAAGAATCTATTAGTGAACGTTGATGGTACTTGAATTGTACACGATCAACTTTAATTCAAAAATATCATATAGGAAGATCAAAAGAACATACTAAAATGAATTCTTCCTTATAGAATGTAATAATTCTTTTAGATGGAGATGAAATTAGGAGATGTCACTCAGTTGTAGCTAGGAGTAGGGGATGTATTTTATTTAGATAGATAAGTTGAAGAAGTCTATCAGTTTTAGTTAAAATTAGGAGAGATGGTTTGGGGTATAACTAACTGAGGAATTAGAGTTGTATTGTTGGGGGTTATAACTCGAATCATATGGGGGATAGATTAATAGGGGTATAAGAAGTTTCTATCAAAACCAATGTAACTGATAAAGATATAATAGTATAGAATTGATTTTGGGAGGAATAACCAAAATAAAAAGTAGTAGTTATTTGTACCAAAACCTGTAAATATTGTGTGATGATCTCTCTATTATTACTACTACACATGATGTAATATTGAGAGATATAATAAAGTGGACAAAGAAACTAAAAAAGTTCAATATGTTGAAACAAATGTAAAATAATTTATAAAATGAGTTTACCACTAATTAATCCCCCTCTCAGGGGCACCTAATCTGTCCTTGGGCTCAACACATGATATTATTTTATAACATTATTCATATAGGTGGTTAGACCAACCCAAACATGATCAAAACATAATTAATAGATGATTATGATTATTAATGTTGTTTCTTTTGGAACAATATCATAATTAATGATGATTAATGATACCATTTAGATATATTTTAGGTGATGAATCACATTTTAAGAGTTATGAATAAATAATAAAGAAATTTGTTTGAAATATGAGATACATTATATTTTAGAGGTCATAATCAGATCAACACATTGTTAACATTTTTATTTCTTGATATAAATTAGAAATAAATAAGGTGAATTATAATTTTAAGCAAAGTAATCATGTTATATAAGACACATTTATCATTTAATTTCATCCTTATAATTAAAAAAATAGGTGGTTATGAAAAATCATAATTATTCAATTCATGGGGGTGGTTGTCTGCACAACATACAAATGGAAATTTTATTTTTATTAATTGAAAAGGGAAGAGGTGGTAAATATTTATTCCATTAGCATAATAAAATTCATTATAAAATAAATAATAATGTAAGTATATTTGAATTTTAAAATTTGTTTGGGGAAAATAAGATAGAAATGATAAGAAGTTAGGGAATAAGTACTCACATTAAGAACATGAGCATTCCTATGGAAAAATCATTGCAAATGAAGGCCATAAGACAATATATAGTTTTGGAGGATCAAGTAAATATATTTATATGATAAATTAAGAAAATGAGTATATTTTTAGGTGGAAATTGAATTATCTAGGTGGTCCTTATTAGGGAATGAGAGGTCCTATTCATAAGAGGTCAGAATGCTTTTTTTGTAAATATTTTAGCTTAATATAAAAATACATCAAGTTTTAGATGCAAAAAAGAATAAAAAATGGATAATAATTGATTATGTTATAAGACAATGAGTATAATCCCTCAACCATTAATTTTTACACATATTTTAGAAATGTTTTAAATCTTTTACTCTTATAATTTGCACTTTTAATATTTTTGGTTTTATTGCTATAACTAATTTTTACAATAGGAATATATTTTTAGTCATAAAAATTAAATGGATTTTATTTTAAAATATATACCCACATATTCTAAATATAATATCAATTAAATTAGATTAAATTTCCATGTGTAATAAAAATATTTTTAACAATACCAATTATAACATGTGAAAACCTTTTTTTAAAAAAAATTATTTTTAAGCATAAAATTTATGTATAGGGTAATATTATTAATGTGTTTTATTTTAAATAAGTAAATTGATTTAATAAAAAAATGAAATGGTTTTGAAGTGAATCCACAAACTAATTTTACAAAAAAGAAGTTTAATTAAAATAGAAGTGATAAACTGTTTCTTTTATTATAAAATATTACATATGTTGTTAAAAATTTGTCTTAGAAATTCATAAAAGTTATTCTAAATGTATAGTTTTTCTAATTAAAACATATTTTATCTTGAAAAATATTTTATAACTTTTTAAGTCATAAATAATTCTTGAAATAGTCTTAAATACTATGATTTATATAAAAAATTTATTTTTCACTATTCATATAAAAATCCTTTCTTTTAGAAATACATAAACAATTAACCTTAGTCTAATATTAATATAAAAAATCCAAAATTAATTATTATTTTTAAATTAAAATTTTAATATTTATAAATATATTTATTTAAATGAAAAATAAAATATAAAAAATTAGTTTTATTGAAAATTTTCTTTTTTAAACATTTAGAGTTCTTAATATTGTTATATTTTAGTTTATATTTTTATAAATGCTAATGTATTAGTTTATATATTATAAGATATTATATTATTATAATCATTTAAAACATGTTCATATAATTATTCAACATTTTAGATAGTTATTTGAGAAAGAAAAATTAAATTAAATTAATTATTGATCCTCTAAACATAAGAAATTTTAATTTAATACTATTTGTTATTTACTAGTGGTATTATTTATTTTATAATTACTTAATATTGTTCAACTAATATTTCGTAGTTTATTTGGATCAGTTTTTCATATAGAATAATCTATCTATACCATTTTTATTTAAGGAAAAACATATTATGAATTCTCATGGTGTTATGATTTGTATGTCGGTGTTGTTAACACATTTTACAGAAAAACATTATTGCGTTTTCTAATTTAAATTTTCAAATTCCTATAAAAAATTTACTCATTGGTTATTTTTTTATCCGTTTTAACTTATATTTCTCGGTTTAATATGTGTGTCTAATGTAGAAATTATTCCCTTTAGATAATATATTAGTTTCCATTTATGTATCTTAATAAATCTAGATTTTTTTAAAATAATAATAATATCATATGTATTTTTCTCTTCTAAATGTATAAAATTTAAATTTAGTACATTTATTTTATTGTTTTTAAATAATAATTTTTCCTATTCACTTTTTTTAATAATATAGGAGGACAAAGATGATATTGTTTTATGTTTTAATAAAAATAATTATAATAATTGAATAATTTGTATCACATATGAATACATAATGAATTAATATGATGTTTTATTTAATTTATATGATCCAGAATATATGTTAAGTATTTTTATTATTTTTTTACTCAATTTAAAATTATAAATAATGAGCTATGGTTGTCAATTTATCATGAAAATATAAAACAAATTCCCTAAAGTTATTTGTGATTTGTAAGAATATAGCATGCATAAATATCATAGAAATGGTACTAGATATGATTAAAAATATAAATTAATAATTTATATTCCACATTTACAATGAAATTGATTAAATATTTGATATCTTAAGGTTTTATGAAATTTATTTTTTAATAAAATGGAATCATAGTGGATAATTATAATATGAATCATTAGTTATTCTAGGTTATCAATGGCATAGGAAAATTTGAACATAATGTTTTTTTAGAAATGATTAGAGTTTTTAAATGTATAGTGCGAATGTTAGTAAATGTTTTGTTGAATATATCATATAGTGGCATGTACAACTATTTACAACCATCATAAATTACTATGGTTTTATTTATTAAACCACATATGTTTGTTTCTTGATTTTTTAATTAAATTTATAATTTATACTTGTTTTTTTTGATTTATTAAATTTATTAAAAACCACAGATACTATTTTAACTCTATATTTTATTGATAAATTATTACACGATTCTAATTAGAAAGTGGAATGATAGAATTATTGTTGAGGTATATCATTTGTGATATGTTATTTTATATTGTAGTTGAATTAATGGGGATACATTTTCTTAAATAATGCATATAATAATTATTGGCATAATTTTCTCAAAAAGATGAGGCCAACTCTACATTTTTAAAGGGGATGGGCCGGGTAGGTGGTTACTAGATAGTTTCACCAAAGATACAAACATTTTCAAGTAATGGGAGAGCTGCTGGGCAGGGATGGAAATAACCTAAAAAACGTAAGATGTAACTCTGATTTTAGCATATCTATCACTGAAAATTATCTATTTTTATGTATGGTATTTTGGGAAGTTGTTTCCCCACATAATGAAGAATATATAATTATCAGTGATATTATTCTTATAATCTCGAGGTAGGTGTACACCCAATTACCCATTGTGAGATCGTTCTATTTTATATTGGTTTTTTACCCCTTTCATTTTGGGGGTTTTCCGTGTTACATCTGGTGTCATTTATTCCGCATTATTAGCCTTGTTTTATATCTTAAATATCACAAAACCACTGGGGAAATCATTTTTAGTCCTAAAATGTTGTAATTGATAAAATTTATAGTCCATTGTTGTTCACGTTTTTAGGTATCAATAGTTCATATATACAAACTTGTCATCTTTTTTTCTTTCAACATTTATTATTACATGAAAAACATATTAATGGTTTTTTCAGAGAACTATATATTTTATATTTGGTAATGTTTGTTTTGAATTAAAATTCACTTCAATTAACATCCAAAAAATTCTTCTCTAGTCCATAAAATATATAGCTTTGTAAAGATAATTTTTTTAAACCATCTTCATCTAGAAATATGCAGTTAGGTAGTTGGTTTGTCTGGTTGCTTATATTTTTATACATCTAATGAGGACATTTTAATTTTCTAACATTGGTGAATTTTTTTATTTGAACAAATCCTTTCACATATTTTGATTTTCACTAAAAGTGCCTATCTGGAATTGTTCTTCTAGAACATTAACTTATCATTCGATTAAAATATATTATCATGATGTTTTACATGCTGTTATGAACATTAAGATCTATATATATAATGGACTAATTTATTTTGTAACTTTCTTAACAAACTTCTTAATTTTATTATTATCCAACAACTTCATAAAAAACATTCTCAACTTCCAATGACTATTATTTTCATTTTTTATAAAAACATTCCTAACAAAATTATATTTACAAAAAATAAAAAACTTTATTAGGAAGACCTCCTAATGGATATTTATAAATTAAAAAAATTATTGATTCATTCATTATTGTGATTGTAATTATGCCTTCATCAATGTAAGCCACATATCACTCTTTCAATTAAGTAAAAGTTTCAATTTTAGGTTTTTAAACCTAATATATCATAGTGAAATTAATATTTTTACAAGAGGAACCTTCCTAAAATCCACTCTTATAATGTTCTTTTCCCATGTTTTTTATCAAATTTCCCTAATACTTCTTAATGGATATTTAGGTATATAATTTCACCCTTATCCAAGAAATTTTATATAAATTCCCCAAAAAAATTTATCCCATTTGATAAGGATCTCTTATTAAATTTTCCCAGCCATGATATTTGTAATGAACTTATGGAATGGTTGTAGCTAAGCCAAAAAATAAACCCCTCCAAGATAGTAGGTATCCCATGAGATTAATTTTAATAGTCAAGACATAGATGAAACACTTGCTTTAACATCTCTTAGGTCTATACAACTCTTATTTCATGAAAACCCATCCAAAAAAATGTACTTATAATAACATTTAAATAATTATATAACAATTCCCATAATGGTTTTTATGGTAGTTCATATAAGCTATCGAAATGTATTTTAGGTAGGCTCCCTGACGTGATAATCAATATCAATGCCTATTTCACTTATTTTAATGTTCAAAATTTCTATTTTCTTATTCTATTATTTGGATTACACTTTTATATTTTTCATTGATAGCACCTTTCATACCTTCTTAAAACATAACTATAAATTAGTGGTGAAACTTACTCATTAATTATCAAAATTCAACTATTTTAGAATCCATAAATCAATAAAACATCGAATTCATTCTTCTACTAGGTAGGAGAAAATAAAATATAAATTTTCCTAAAAAACCACGTAAAAACTTAAAATACTAAACATAAAGTAGAAATCATTTATATATTTCAAAAATACATTTTTCAAAATTTCAATGAAAAGGAACACATAAAAAATGATAACTGATAGCTTTAAAATATTTAAATCCTTAGATATTTTGACCTCTCCCCTAGTCTTCTCTTAGAAACAACTTCAATTGATTCCAATATGCATCAATCATAGAGTAATTGTATTATAAAGAGACATATATGATTTTGTGAAGGAACTTGAACACCTAAAAGTAGTAATTTATAAACAACATGGAGGATTTATGACTCCTCTATTTGTTTCTTCTAAAATTATTTGTAAAACTACTATAGATGTTGTAAATATACATTAAATGGATACTATGATTCAACTCCTTTGATATCAACTACTCTAAATGAGAGTACATGAGCCACCAAAAATATTCCACTCCACTGGGAATGGAGATTACTGAGCGTTACTCTAAAATTCAGGTTAATTATTACACTTTATCTCCCACTTGAAATTCTATTTTCAGATGGAGTCTATCACAGAATGATATATTTATTTTATTTATATAGAATGAAATTTTCATATCTGTCTCTTCTCATCTCCTATAGTTCCATCATTTGGAGATTCCTTTTCTCTCCATCCATACTGATCTCTTGGCTCACTCTCTTCATAGCCCGGTTGGTTTTGTTTTGTAGTTCAAAAAGTAGGTGAAAATTCTATCCATAAATCATTATATATAGGGAAATACCTAGGGGTTTCAAAATCACTCTTATATTTCTAGAGTTCATATTTTATATTTTTTACATAATCATTCCAATTAGGTTATAATGTTCTATCTAAAATCAATTTTATTTCTCTGTATGACACATCTACCTACCCATTTGTTTTGGGTGGTAGGAAATAGTGGTTTTGTGGTGTACTCCACATAATTTCATGATTGATTCTATTATATTATAATTTTTTTTCAATGATCATCTATTATTTCTTCTAACACTCCAATATAAAAGAAAAAATTGATCTTAGAAACCCAATAATAACTATTACATCATCTGTTCATAATTCTTGTGCATCATTCCACTTATAAATATAATCAAATTATGATAATATAAAGGGGAATAAAAAATAAAAAATAAATGGGGTAATGGAATCTAATCCCATTACATACATTATTTCAAAGAAATGGTCATTGGGGAATTTAAAATCTTTTATAAATTTCTCCAATAAATTTATGATTAAACATGTTTTGAAAAATTCATGTGATTATTTATAAATTGACAATAAGAAAAACTAGCTTCTAAACTTTTTCTAGTCATTATTTTATGTCCAAAATAGACACAAATTTAAGTTTGTAAATAATTTAAAACATGCATTTTACCTCTTTCTACAGGATACATTTCTGTTGGTCAGTATATTTCATACATTAATAAGGGTCCCCCATAACATATTACTTTGTATAACATTTAATAATAATAGTTTAATTCTTGGAAAATACAGTTTACCTTTGTTGTGACCATGAATATCACTATATTAGCATACTGGGCCACGTGGGTTACGTTGTAGAACTCTCATCATATAGAGAATCATCCATTGTTATCTAAGTTAGTGTTTACACATATACTGTATAGTGTAATATTCTTATGAGGTCTATGAACAAATTCTTATAATCCTTCATTTCCTTTCTCTATAAGTTTAATTCTTATATTTGTAACATCCATATTACAAATATTATATTTTCATTACTTTTATTGATCAAATACCTATGTAATACTTCATCAGAAAAGATAATTTCTTTTCCTCGTATGAAATTTGTCCAATTTTTATAATGTACCAACAATAGAGAAAAAATTATTATTTATTTTTGGGTAATTAGTTTTGGTTGTGTCTAATGTTTACAAAGTAAAAGTTTTCAAATTATAGTCTTTATTGTTCTTATTGGGATTGACTACTCCCCCTTCCTTGTTGGTGGCATCACATAACACTTCAAATTGTAATCCTCTTTATGGTAGATAGATCAACTGGGTTATGGTCAAGATTTATTTAATTCCAACAAAGTATGAATTACATGAATAACCAAACAAAAAATTAGTTTACATATTGAGTAGGATAGTTAAGGGGAATCAATTTTCCAAATGTATTTAATTATCATTGAATAGTATTTATCTTAGCTTTAAAATAATCTTATCATCTTCATGGTGGTGAAATAAGGTAAGGTAGAAATTTTTTATACCTTATAATTATCTACATATATTCCACCCATAAAAATTATGTGGCATAAAACATTAATAAATTTTCAACATGAAGCAGTATTTTTTGAATGTTTAAAACCATATTTTATTCAATAAATCTCTTTAATTTTTTTTCTTAATTTTAAAGACAACTTTCAAATCAAGTTTCCAAAATAGTAAAATCAACACAAAATACCTACAAGAATTTCTCAATAATGTTTAAAAAGATGGTTTTTATATGAAATTTATTGGTATATATGGTATTGGAAATCCTAAACTGTATCCTTAAATAATAAAATTTAATAAATGGATAAGTTACGATGTTTTAATCATGGTATTATTAGGCTATAAGTATATGAAAATACCACGAAAATTCCTTGAGGGAGCAGAAATGGACTTTCTAAGATATTTTCTCCAATATCTATTCTAAAAAAGTGATGGAAAAGTGGTCTTTTATTGGGTCCCATGATTTAATTTTCTATCTTCAATGGAAATCCTTAAACTACAATAGATCATAGTGGGTGCTAGCTTATTATTTTAATTTCTACAATGGTGAATCCAGTTTTTCTGTATAATATGAATGAAAATCTTCAATTTGGAGTCTGATATTGGGTATATGATTCCAGATCATAAAAATATTTCATTTTCATTTTTTACAAAATCAATTAAAGTTGGGTTTAGTCTTATTTTATACTATCACACTATTTTAGAGTCACTTTATAATAATACTGACATATATAGGTTTTGGAACTAATTATTGGAATATTTCCTAATGGAAACCCTATTACCTTAATTTTTTTTGTAATATAGATAAACTAATTTTCATGGTTGAGTTCCAATTTGATACAATGTTTTTTATTTCCTTTAAGAAAATTATATTTTAGGTTAAATGGAATTATCTCTAGTACAGGTGGATTCTCTAGTGATACTTTTTACTCAATATTTTATATATTTTCAATGTGATCAGTCAAGACATAAGTGTTACTGGAATATATAATTAAATCATTAAAATAAATTTCATCTCTCTCTTTATTTTAAAAAAAATATTTATACATTTAAATAATTTCTAAAAATGTATTCATAAAAAAGATCGAAGGATTACAAGGCCACACTTAGTGGAATTAGTTCATCTAGTATCTCTACATATTCTTTAGAATAATAAAGTATTTTAGAATGAATTAATATAAATATAGATTTATAATAATAGGGTTATTTCACTAAATATAAAATGATAAAGTTCATTTCATCTTCTCTAAAATACATTGAATTATTTCCTTCAAGGTGATTTATTATAGTCTTACTAGTTTGAAGAAATGGTCTACCTATATTTATAGGGGAATTAGTTTTACCACATTCCTCACCATGTTCAAATTATAAAAGTGAGCACGGAACAATAATCACATTAATCTTACTTGGATATAATCAAAAGTGCATGTTGTGTAAGAATTAGTTTGGTAGGCTAGTTATACTACTAATTAAACCAAATTATGTTATCCTTTCTATATGGAAGAGTTAAATGTGTAATAGAATAGATTTTTCTTCTAAAATCACATAATTCCTTTGTAGGAGTAATCTCTGCTATCATGAAATGGATCGTTTATGTACCTAGTTTTTGAAATTTTCAAGTGAGTTATGGGGTTATTAGTGTGGAAACATTTTTATATAAAATCACCCTTTAAAACCATTGTAATTTTTTTTCATTTTATAGTGAAACCATTAATACCTTTGGATTTTATGGTTTCCCTTTATTAAAAAAATGTTGATATACACTCTATTGAATATTTTCAATACTTATTATTGTGTCTATTTTTTACTTGTTCTCTTGGGTGGGTTCATTCTTATAGGGAATGGATTTTTTGGTTAAGGTGTGTATTCTATCTTGAAATTATCCTTGTATTTATTTAATGATTTAATATCTATAACCACTTAATTTACTTTTTCATAATCAAAGATAGAATCTTTTGATTCCATGGGATAACCACTTCATGTTTCATCTCCCGGTGTTGATTTTTCGTTACTCTTTACTTATTTGTCACACCATGAAGAAATAAAATTAACATTACCCACAGGGAAAAAACATGATTGGATAGGGAGCTAATATGATCCTTGATTTACAATGTTATTTATGGTAGATATGATCTAACCAGGATATAATTTCACATAATCGACCATCAAACTCTGGGTGAGGAGGGTATAATATTGGTTGGTTTTAGATTCCAAAATCTATCTTATTAATTCCTTCATAGAGGGTTATTGAGTTTGTACTTCTTGGTATCTTATATTGGGCTTAGCATTGTGTCTATAAAATGGTGGTGGTTGGAATGGATATTAGAAATCCTTTTGGAAAGTTTGTATTTGAGGCAATGGTTTTCCAGCCCCAAACCAATTTATATGGTACTCTTGGAATCCTTGGTTTCTGATTGGTAATTACTTGATCAAACATTGTTATATGACCACACAACTCTCTTGAACATTAGGAAAACCATAAGTATAAAGATACAGAGAATGAAAAAGATGGAACACTCTATGAGGCGGTATGGAAGGTGTTGCCTCCCAAACCTTATTTAATGGGTCTGTGTGTGAAACATAATATTTTAAATTTGATGCAAACTCATATATTGTTTCACTACATGATTTATTGATACCATTGATATCCTTTATTGGATCGGTATATCTAAAGATAATAATAATTTCAAGAGGAAGGCCTTCTAAAGTTCATCCATGTGGTAAATTCAATTGGTTGAGGGATATACATAGACTGTTCGGTGAATCATTCAATGGTGAATGGTTTTAATTTTTTGATGGTATAATCCTTGGGGACTCCTCTAGGTTTGAATATATTGAATAAATTCATAAATTCATTCAAATTTATAATAAGATCCTCCCATAATAAACTATGAAATTTAGAAAATAATTGTATCTTTCTAGTACAATGTTTATAATCTTATTGAATATTCAATTGTAATAGCCGGTTAATATTATTAAATATTGGTGTATAGATCTATTTAAATTTATTATTTATCCGTGATAAATTTAACTAAATTTTTTTACTTCCTATGGTGTCTCTATTTGAATAAGTATAAGAGGACATAGATTCTATCAATGTAATTTTGACAAAATACATATCCACTTCATCTTTGATTCTTAAGTTTATAATTATTTTCATTACAGTTATATCTTTATCTTGGTGAAAACTAATGAATATATTTGAGATATAATTGATCATGTGTTATTATCAATTTAAAATAAAATAATAAAAAACAAAAAAACATAATATTGGTCTTAATCAAAGGTATCAATGCACAGTTTACGATGAAACTCTCATACATCTACCAACAAACAAATTTGGACATCTTGATTAATATAGTAATGAATGTCTAATGTTTTCCATATAGAGGAGGTTTTTTTGGGAGAGTTTTAACTTTTTATTATGGCTCTATAGGTTTATGTAAGTAAATATTATTGTGAAATCAGTAAAAGAAAAATATAGTTTTAAATTAGTTTTAAAAAAACTAGTGGTCTAACCTCAAATATGGACCCCACTCACTTGTTAAATAATCATTCTCATAAATTATTCAACTATCTACTTATAAATAGTGAAAATTCACTAATTTACCTATCCTAGAAATTTAATATTTAATAGAGCAGTGTAACAATCACTGTATCCACAAATCTCACATAGTATAGGGATTAAATATCTTTTATCACTCCCTAGTCATCCCATTGGAAACCAGTATATACAATAATGAATTTCCATGCATCTTATGTTTGAAAACTATTAAATAATGGGATAATATTTTAAAGAAAAATATAATGAAAATATCAAACAATATAAAGTAATCATGAACTTACATATAAAATGAGAAGAATAGATCTAACATTAAAGTGAAAAATTCATTACAAGATAATGGGAATATTAACCTTATCTCAACCACAAATATGATAATATTTCAAAAAAGGAGAGAATAAAACAATAGAAATGAAATTAAAAAGTATCAAAAACACAGTTAATTAAACATTAAAAGATCACTATCTTCAATTAATAGTCTCCCTCTAATATATAGCATGTGGATCCTCTAACAGAACTCAACAAATCCACATAAAATATGAGTAGTAAAAAAATCCTTATTTTTTACCAAAAAATTCAATTATTCTAGAGTTTTATTGGTTTTAAATTCCCTACTCACATTCCATTAGATGAATCCCACATGTTTATCTCAAAGGGTAATGATCTATTTAACTATGTTCATATCCAATATTCTTATAAATAAAAATTCATCCCATGAACTATATCGTCTTCTTTAGATTCATGATCTCTACATGAAGTCTCAAGAGAATACATTCATCATTTGGGTTGGCCATGAGAATGAATTTGATTTTAGGTTAGGCCCCTTTTCTATTTTGGGAGTTGTTGCCATGAAACCCAAATATGGAATAGGAAAAATTCATACATAGAGAAAAAACATCATATAGGTGGTGAAAATCCTTACAATCCATGAATAGTCTTATGAGGTTCCAAACATATCTGTTTTATTGATTAAAAGACATCTTACTTGGGGATAAATCTCTTATGGGAATGGATATAATTTTTAAAAACTCCAAATGTATTACATGGACCTTGAGATCATGTATGTAGGGTAAAATCAATTATAGGCCATGAAAATGACTTATTAGGTCCTCTTAATTTTTTTCACTTTTCAAACCTATAACCAATGAAAACACACAAATTATGGTAGGATTTATCCATACTAAATTCATAATGGATTAATAATGGAAAAATAAAATATAGAGAGCTTAAGACAATTTGTTGATATTCTATAAAGCTATGCATGCCATCCCAATTCACTCTAATGTGAATAAAAAAATGAGCACTATGATCAATTCCATTCAAAATAATAGTTTTAGATTACAAAAATTAGTAAAAATAAATTATTTTTTCAGGTTTTATCTAAATTATTTTGTTGATTTCTAATGAATAAAAGAATTGTTTTTGGAAATATTGACTATAATCAATTTCTGATAAATAATGTCCCTGATATGTGATGGATCAATTACTATACCCTACTGTGACACCACATTACCATGAAAATTAACCTATATTGTCCAAAAAATACCGTAGAAAAAACTTCCATAGTGTTTGTTGTGATGATGGACTTGTAAAACAACCTTTAGATTCTCAATATTCCCCATATTCAGACTCTGAGTATGTGTGAATTTTTTCTATAGACTCTACCAGAAATAATAGAACTCATGGGACATAGAGTTAATGAAAACTATGATAATAGTTGGGGAACACATGACACCAAATTACTTACCTTCAAACTGAAAGTGTCCATAGAAACATCGATATATAGTATTAAAAATATCCTCCTCCATCAGCCTCATGTTGCGATACTTGGATAAGAGATAAATATTTTAAAACAATATTCATTTCTTCAAATAATTAAACATTTCATATATAATTCCAATTTTAAAATGGTTCTTGACTATCATATGATTTAACTTCTTGTATTCTATATACAACCTCAGACTACCATCCAACTTCTTAGAAAACAACATCAAAGCACCCCATGTTAACACACTAGGATATATAAATCTCTTTTGCATAAAATATTCATTTTTTATCATTAATGCCAATAAATCAGAGTGATATATGATAAGTATCTATCATTATTAGAGACTAATCAATCTTACACTTTATCCCAAACATTATTTCATATATAATGGGTCATGATATACCCTCATTTATAAAAACATCAAAAAATTCATGAAGACTCTAGGAAACATCACCACCTAAACCTCTTCTAAATCCAATGATACTGTGGATATCATACATAATGGTGGATATGAATTCCTAGAGACTATATTATAGAATTTCTGACAAATGAAAACTGAATTCCATCCCTCCTCATTGGAGGACACAACCCTCCTCTATGAAAAATAAAAGATTATGCACATAGAATACAATAAATACACTTCATTATTGACATCATACGTCTATATCTAGAGTAGAAAAAAATCCCAAATTTAATGATGCATGCTCATCATCATCTCACAAAACAAATATTGATAAAAAAAATGGACTAGAATTCTACTGGTGTAGTCAACCCTAGGGGCACTAGAATCCTCTCCCCCTTGAGTCCCAATATCCAAACCAATGTGGATGAGATAAAAGAATGAGATTATATAGAATTAAACAAGTCGAAATATAAATTATAGTAATAGTAAATGAAACTAAAATATATATTTGGTCGGGTTACCACTAACAACGTCGAACCATTAAAAAGTACTATTTATCTAATCTTCCTTGTTGGCCCTACTAACGATCACCTACATGAAAATGCTCACCCCTATATCACTTGAGACATGAAACATCAAAAGGTAATCCACTACTATATATATATATATATCTTTTTAGTAGAATAAAGTCATATTCTCCATATTCTTAATAAATCTATAGAGGAAACTACAACTCCTAATGAATGGAAATTTAGCCCCACACACAATACTAGGCCCAAAAAATAGTTGATCACTAATAACAAGAATGGCCACAACCTCTATAAAAGTATTAAATTGGTATAGATATCCTAATTGGTAGATTATTATCTGTATATCAAGTGAAATAATATGAATATGGATGATATCATCTCCCCACTGATCAAAACCTCACCTACCATGGAATTTAAGATCCTTCCACAATAGGTCTAATCCTTCGAGAGCCCTAATATGTCCCTCTCATGATAATACTAGCTACACATGCATTCTATTTGTTCACACCAACCTTCTCCTTTACCTAATAATAAATAGTTAAATTCAATTGGGTGATCACATACCAAATGAAGAGATATTATACCTCCTCCATTCACTATTCATTAGAATCCATATCAAAGAAGAGATCGGAAGAAAACTGAATAATGTACATGGAGTGAATCTTGATATCCCATATGATTTTCCCCTACTATAGGCTAATAAGCAGTCACACCTATTATTTTTTCATCATCACTAGAAAGATCTGTAGAAAAACATACTTTTAAAATAATCCCATGAAACAGTCTCCTCATCTGACCCCTATGATACAGAATCCAGAAGTGGTGAGCTACTATTTATATCTTTTTATGACCAATGAGATCTAATACTCTAACTTGTATTTGATTAATCTACAGGGTTCCATGAGTATGTAAAACCAGTTCTCTATCTCTAGATTAGTGATTCACCCTTTTACTTATTCAATCCCTAAAAATGGAACTCACACTCCATTGTAATCCATAACTTATCCACATTCTAATCAATCCTTAAATGGTCAATTTGGTCATACTATTGAACCTATCAAACTTGTACCACACACTAATGATGAAAATTAGAATCCTGTAAAGTATAAAACAACTTTTAAACCAAGCAACATGTAATTTATTTATTATTTTTAATTAAATTCATTTTAATTCTCCCTAATATCACTCCAATTAAAACACAAGGACAAAATACATGATGCATGTATCTATCGTAGATTTGTACCCCACAATCATTATTATCTTTCATTTGGTGTTTTTTAAGATTATAGTTCATTCGATAGATTAAAGGGAGCCTAACCACCTATATCATATCCCCCACTCTGAATAAATCAAACACAAAGTCGAACTAACATAGTTTCCCTACAAATCACAAGAAATCCTCACCTATGCATAAATATATTCTCTATCCAACCTTTAATCAACATATTAGATACCAATTTAATAGGACCCACCCCAAGTACAAGGCCCTCTTGGGACTTATGTTATGTCTCCAAGAGGCCCTAGGCTAGTGCTTATAATTGAGGCTATAAAACATGAAAATGGGAGGAATTACCCTTCTAAACCACCAGTGAAAAATGTAATATAAAATAATCCCAACATCACATTATAGAGGACAATTCATGGGAATTTTAAACAAATAAATTCATCAAAAATAATTCCCTAAAGTAACTTATGGGGGTGAAACAGTATAAAAAACACCAAAATCTAAGCTAATATTGTACAATTCAGCCACCAAATCCATCTAGGAAACCTATAAAATAGTTATATATATATATATACAAGGTTGAGTTTACATATATACTCAGTATTATCCTCCTCATGACATGTCATAAAAATGTGGAAGTAACACACTAATGACCAAGTGAGATAGAGTAGAACGAACATGTACCCATACCTGGTCTACTACCACCCAACCTCACCAAGGATCCCTCCCCAAACATTCAATCCTAGTAAATTAAATAATATAAATGGTTATATTAAAAAGGGTACCCCAATACACTACTCAACTTGTTTTTCTCTCATACACCGCAATAATAAATGTTTTCGAGCACTCATCACTTCTACATTTATTCCACAACACAGTATATCTCAATTCATAACCACATATCATGTACCAACCCCATATGAACATCATCATCATCACCACATATCCAGAAACACATTCCATGCTTAACCGCATCATCGTATCATCACACACTACTAAAAATCTATGTTTATTTAGTTCTTCAATTTATTATTGTTAAAAAAGAATAGATAAAAGGTGTCTTTATCAGCGATAAAAAATGTACTAATTAAGGTTACCTTTATCATCACTAAAAAAGTTCTAATAAAGGGGAGGGGACCTATATAAGTACTAATAGAAAATCATTAATAAAGAGCTTCCTTTATCAATAGTAGTAAGAAAGCACTGATAGGGGGCTTATCAGTTCTTTTTTTCTAACGCTGATAAATAACCCCATTTACCGAGACTATTTTTCTAGCATTGATAAAGGGTATATTACATAATACAAAATTATTTGATTGAAAATAATATATTTATATATAAATATATTAATATTGATTTAAATTTATTATATTTATTAAAATATGATTTAAATAATGATAAATACGAATTTACACATTATATATAAGTTATTTAGAGAAAATTCCTTATAAAATAATTAAAAAATATTATTATAGGATTATTTTATAATTATTATTGAGTAATATTCATTTAATAAAAATTGGATGATATAGAAATTAAATAAATTAGTGAATGGTCAAAGATAAGTTACAAACATGACGTGAACATCAAAGACTATAACTTTTGATATTGGTGTCCATTTAGGATCTACCAAAAATCTAATAGAATCCTGAAAAGAGATATTTGACATGGTGACTAGAGGATACCACTGTCACATTATTTTCAAATCCAAAAAATATCTCATAATTCCTCCAAAACTGAGATTTTTTTTGGGATAACATTTTTTTTAAATATTATATAGTATTTAAGCTTCATATAAGAGAGGCTTATAGTGAATTTTCAGTGCGGACTAAATTAATTGCCAGGTATTAGATTCCTATAGATATTATGGTTTCGAATTTTTTACATTTTTCATAATGTAGGATTTTTTTAATTAAGTATATTCATATTTTTTAAATTTATGTACACCAAATCAATTGTACATATGCATATTTACAAAAAAATGTGTTTTCAAATATATAAACCATATGAAAATAAATATATATTATTAATTTCATTTAAAATAAATATTTTTCCATTTATCTTACCTTATAAAAATGCATTAATAAGTATCTATAATGTTTATATATACAAATTTGTGTGTACTAAGGAACACAAACACACACACACATATATATATTATAATATTTATAAATGAATATTATTATATAATATATTTAAATAATTATAAGTGTTTCACAAACTTCATAAAAAGACGTATAAAAATATATATGAAAAAATTGAAAAAGCATAAAATGAAAAAACACAAGGTATGGTAGTGGTAAGGGATTGTCATCGTAAAAGGATGGTCCGATGATTGAGTATATGAATGCATAGGTGGGTGATAATATATCTAGAAATGTGAAAGGGGGTTTCGAGTAATATTTAGAGGGGTGGGTGTGCATGAGAGAGGGTAAGGGGTGGTCGAGGGTATTGGATATTGGTGAGAAAGGGGGGTCGCGCAAATAAAACATTTTTTTTTCAAATTTTATCAGTGTTTGGGAAAAATAATTGATAAACCCACCTTTTAGTAGCACTAAAGAAAATCACAGATAAAGGTTTCCTTTATCATATGTTTTTCCTAGGACTGATAAAGGATAGTTTTTAACTTCACTTAGGTAGTCAGAACTTTCGTAGCACTGATGAAGCATCTTTTAAGAGCTGTTAAAAAATACATTTAGTAGTGAGAGCTTCATGCCACATATATGTACAATTTCTATCTCAGTACAGTTTCATGTATTTGAAAGATAGCAGCCTTGTGTGCTCCTCCTACCATGAATGAACCCACTCAGTTCCATCTCCACATCCATATAATCAGTCCACTATGAGGAATCAAATCTCACCACAACGCTTTAAGGAAGAGTGGATAAGTGGGAGTAGTATTCCTTTCATTCCCTTTCCAATCTAGATGTTGTAGGAAACAACAAAAACCCAATACATTTGGATGTTGTTAAATTTATCTGACTTTGGGAGGGGTGGATATGAAACTAAAGGAAAAAAAATATATCAAGATATACACTTGCTCATCTTAATGGTTCACACATAAATAACACCTCCACACCTCCATTACCACCAAACCTATAAGGAACATATCCTTATTCAATCCATAATATAAATTTTTAAAATAATAATTCATTTTCATTAATTAACGATGTTATTTTTAGGTTTAGAGGTTTTGATAATTATTTAATAACTATTGCATAAAAACCCCTTAGATTACCATTTTGACACTTCATCTTAGTATCTATTTTTTCCATAATACAAGATTTATGCAATAGAATTTTTTTTCTTCTCATGGAAAATAATTAATATTTTAAAAAAGAACCATTCTATGTTACTAATCATTCATAAAACCAATGAAAAATGTTTGAAAACATAGGATGAGTACAAAAATACTAGTAAGGGGAATTAAAAAAGGAGAATTAATCCCATTAATAAATTTTTAAAAAATGTGATTATAAAAGGGAATTTTCATTTAACTTAGTAATATTTGTCCTCATGTAATCATTTACTTATTCAGGAACGCAATTTTTTTACCCAAAGTTCCCAAAAAAAATTTATAAGAAAATACAAAGTAAAATTTTATAATAATGGGGTTTTCTTAGAAAACATGAGTACCCATTTAAAATCTCTTCTTAAGAACATAACTTTTTTAACTAAAAGTATATAATAAGTCCTTTAAAAAAGGAGATAATTATCTTATCTTTTAAAATCTAATGATTTCCATGAATACTCATTTGAATGCATTGAAAATACATGTAGGATCCTTAATACATCATCTAATTAGATAACTTATAATAACCATTATAATTGGAATAATCATTATAATGTAAATAAACCATGATTCTTCATAGAACATTGTCATTACCCAAAGCATTAGAGAGTTACATTGGGATCACCCCTCATCATGAGTTATATTAGATTTACCCATCAGACTGTTTTATATTGCACTCAATCGTTGTCATAAAAAATTACAAAGCACTTTAAAATTAATTAAATATATAAAAATTTATATATATATAATGAAATTCCTAAAAATACCCCTTTAGACCAATAAGTAAACCATTTTCATTTGTTGATATATCATTTTTAAAACCCAATATTCAAAAATAAAATTACCAAATAAAATTGATGTAGGATTTTTATTTGTTGATAATATGGATGTTTATAAATGAATATAAAACATTAAATAATGGTTGTGGTGGTGGGTAAATCTTTTGACGTTATATACGATAAAATAAGACATTTTGGTTCCTTTTTTAAATAAATTAATAACATTCCATAAATAGATTCTTTTTGAAATACAGTATAAAAAAGTGTCCTTTAATAATTCATTCATGTACAAATAAATACATTAGTAGAATAATTTCATGAATATGGAAATTGAATAAAAATATTTTGAAAATAAATATTTAAAACATTTTAAACATTGTTTTTAATATAAAAAATCCCTTACCTCGAGTCGGACTCATCATGTATGTTATTTATCATCTTAAATAAAAAATTTATAGTAATTATTTATAAACATAATAATTTTTTTCATGATTATTATTCATTTTAATTTATTTATTTCAATGGTATAATTAATGAATTAATCAATTAAATTCATGTCAGAAGTTTTGACAATATTAAGCCCATATCTCCAAAATGACTTTGGTATGTTGATTGTAGTCATAAAGGTTATTATTAAATCATTTCAAGAAAGTTAATCATGAAATAATTATCATTTTTATGCATAAAATATAAATTTTAAACCAACCATGATATATGGTAATGAAAAATGATCTATGTCACAATCATATAGTTGATAGGGTGTACCAATGCATGAGTAACATGTCCATATTTCAAAGGTCATATTAAAAGGAATGAAAGTATTATTTTATGATTATAAAATGTTGATTATATCATTAATGTAAAATTATTTATTTAAATACACTTTCATATGAAGTTGTTTAGTATTTTTCATCCACTCAAAAGTGGGGGGGGGGGGGTGGGTGGGGGTGAATTAGTGTCTATCATTTTACAAATTTCCATCTTTTTGAACTTTAACCCATGAAACGTGTTAGAGCTATTTTTTCATTATCAACATAAAAAATTCACAAGTATGAATGATAAGCAATTAAACAGGTCATGTAATATTTAAATGGCTTGTCCATATATGATAACCTACATCCATTCCATGGACTCAATCATGATTATAGGTAAATTATCTATTAGAAAAATGTGTATAAAATATTAATCCATCTCCCGTTAAAATCATTAATTCACCATATATGTATGATTATACTGACTCCCATTAGTTAAAAATATTGTTCTTACAAAATTGAGTCAAAAAATAGATATAAAACCTTATTAACTATTCGCCCCCAATTTCCATATGAAAAGTCACTTTGATTTACTCCGTTTGAAAGGTTTGTCTGGTGATCCTTTTTCTTATGTCAAGGGAGAGCCTCATTAAAAACAATCCCTAAAAGAAAATATATATTCTTATTGATTATTGAAAACACTAAACCTCCATCGACTTTATGAAAACATTGTTTTATTATTTCTATTCGATTTATATGAACTAATACTCGGATTGATTCTCAAAAAGAAAATATCTTTCCAAAACTCTTACAAAACATTAAAATGATATTGGTTGGAAACTCTCCATTAACATTAATTCATTATAATTTTAGGTTTTTTAGTAGATATTATTAAGTTTTATTTTACTATTATCCCCTTTATATAGGTTCTCCCAAAATTGAAAAGGTTATAATTTAATTTATTTTCTTACATACTGAAATTAAAATTTAAACACTCATGCCTAACAAAAATTTTCTGGATTATTCTCAAGATATACTCAATATTCTTTAAGATTTTTAGAAACTTTTCATCACCAAAATTTCATTAAATTTACATAAACACAATTTTGATGAACTTCACCAATAGTTATTAAATTGGTTGTTTTGGAACTTCATTAGACTTACATAACCCTAGAAATAAGAATCTTTTGAAATTTTGTTAAAAATTACATACAGAAGATTTTTTTTCTGTTGTATAATTCATTCGTGTGATTTTCACATTCTCCATCCATTTACTATTCTACCGTTCAATTCCCAGTCCCTCCACAAATTTTCTATTCATCCAACAATATTTCACTTTCCCCATCCATTTACGGTTCATCCATCTATTTTTTTAATTTCTCTTCCCATTAACTATTCTTCATCCTTGAAAGAGAGAAACTTAAACATTGTTTCTTGAACTTTCTACATCATGTAATATCAAATTAGTAACTTCAACTTTGTAAAAATTTCAAATTCATCATTGAAGCTTCAATAATATTGTTGTTTCAAAATCAAATTTTGAAAATCCATATTATTCTTCCCTCAAAACTTTAATTATGTAGAAACTCTATCCATATTCATTATTCATACAATGGAAAAATGTTCATACCATTAAAAAATCATTTGATTCTCAAAAGTTTATCAGGTAGAAAAATTTTCTTCCATTTGGTAAATTTTATCCGATTAAATTTTTTTTCTAATTCACAAAATTTCATTTCATTAAAACAAGTATCTAATGCACAATTTTTTATTTCATTTTACCAAAAAATTTTCCAATTGTAAAAAGTTTTCATAATTCAATAAATTTCATCCACATCAAAAAATATTGTCTAGTTAACAAAATTTCATCTGATTGAATTATGTTTATCCAATTCCAAAAAAAAGTTTCACTTTATTTTATTCAATGAACTTCAGCTTAAATAATGGGATATTTCCTAATGTTGGATACTCTTAATGAATAATAAGCAATTATATGATTTTTTAGAAAATTTCATTAACAAATTTGTGTAAAAATTCAAATTTATTACTTTCTAGACTTATTATCATCCAAAACAATTATAATAAACCATTATTAATATCAAAAAGCTTCATAAAAAATGTTTCGCAACAAAATTATAACTACTATATATCAATCTTTTCTTCCAAAGTATTTATTACTTATTAACATAAACATTCATAACAAAAAAAAATTTCTTCAAATAATTTTTTTAATCCATCAATAAGGATACTAAATCATCTCCTTTGGTTTTTTTGGAAACATTCATTAATTACTTTCAAAACTCACCATGTTTTGAAAAAAAACTTTTCTATCTCAATTTTTCAACTACTATAAATTCAAAATAATTCTCAATGAGAAGTTACTGACACAACAATAATGTATAATGTAATGTTTTCTAAATTATTTCATCCTTTATTGAGAAGTTTTTTGGGAAAATTTATTCTAGAAATAGCTATAAAAACTTCTTACAATGTTTTTACTTTCTCTCGCTATTTGTCAACATAATACCAAGAACAATGGGAGTATTATTTTAAATATTATGAAATATATTTTGGAGGATAAACATGATATTTCAGCATCAATTTCAAAAATCTAAATTTTGGAATATCTTTGGTGAAAATATCAACAATTTTATATTTTATATAAATATACTACATCATAACATCTCCACCAGAAACTTTCGATTTTATGAATTGATTCCAAATATAAATATTATTTAGTCTCAAATTTCATAATAGATTTTTGGATGGATCAGTGGAAATTTTAGTATCATAAAAAATATTCAATGGTTTATAAACATTCACTCTTATATATTCTAGTTGAACTTTCATCCATATCATTTGAGTACAGGTGTGGATAGTGGAAAGATATTATATTTCTTTTTATACCAATTTCATTAGACCTTGTTTCTTATTATTTCACCTCACAAAATGTTATCCAAAGAGAAATGTTTCACCTGATGTCTATTATCTATCATTGAAATCGCAATCTCAATCTGTGATCGCAACACGATCGTCAGTGCGCTGATAAAATAATAAATTTATAATCCTATGAACTCCTAGATATAAAGAAGCATGATTGATCCTTATAAAAGGATTATTAATGTTCTAAGGGATTTATTAAATGTAATAAATTATTAAAATAGAAAATAATGAATGAGAATAAGATTTAAAGAAGCATGTATCTGTGTAATATAATGAATAAGGCTATAGTTTTATAATAATTAAAAACTAAACTATGTTAATGAGAAGAGACAAGGAAAAAATAAGGACAAGAAATTGAGATACAGTATTGAGAAAAGAGAAATAGAAATGAAATCTCATCAATTAAGTCAATGTCAATCTCCCTTTTCTTCTGCTCCATCTTTCCTATTCGTTGAAGTGCATGCCCATACACCTGAATAAATACCCCAACCCTTACTCTAGATAATCGGTATACCCTTGTCTCTAGAAAATGTAAGCGTCAAAATAATGATAGAGTATCGTCTAATTTGTTCATCAACCCCCACATTTAATCAATTTATAAACACTAACATAATTTTCTCTTCCCCTATGTTTGTCATTATTTACTTTTTTTTCAATATTCCTTCATCCAATGCCCTATCATTTTAATGAATCATCAAAAATTTTTTGACATGTGTCGTTAGTTAATAATTCCTTCAAACAACATAGATTTTATTGATTTCATTATCTGGGGAACTAGAAAACAACCAATTTTAATTTTTTTTGACAAAATATGGTGAAGATGTTGGATTCAAAATTCATTGATGAAACTATGATAAAAATGGAGGAAACCAAGCCTGTACTATCTTCAGTCGATCCTAAAGTCACACACAGATAGACAATAATTGTTTTTTATTATTCTCACATTTTCCTCAAGGAGCCCAAAAAATTTTCTTCCTCAGTCAAAATTTATTTGGTAAATGCATCTGGATCATCAAACAAACTCTGAAACCTTCAATACCAGCTCACTTTGAATGAAAATGAATGTTGGATTTAGGATTAGCCCATGCCATTCTTTGCCTTCCAAATTATTTCCAATTCTTTTCTTAGAAGAACTTCAATAGGAACAACCACAAAATAGGGGTTTATAAGCATTTGATAATTCCTCTATCCATGCTAAAAAAGCATTGATAATCTAAGCGCTATTAAAAGGTGGTGGGGAAATTTTATCAGTGTAAAAAAAGCTTTGATAAAAGTAAAAATAAAAATTAAACCAATATAAAAATTAGTGGGTTATAATAGCACTTGAGCACCCTTTGAATAGTGCCCCAGCCTCGACCACATTCCTCTATGTCCCCCAGCCCCACAACCCACCCTTTAATAGTGCTAGCACCCCTTCATCCTTACGTACACCTGCCTTAGCTTTGTTTTGAACATGTGACACCACCTTATGCATTCCTACACCTTTACCACTAACCCATCAAGTTAACTTGTCCATTTAATAACAAATCAATTTATATATATACATTTACTCATATTTATTTGTATATTATATATTAATATTAATATATACAGTTATATTATAACTATATATATATATATTTATTGATAATATATATATATAAATAAATAAATATATGTATTTATATACATATATAATTTTATATGTATATTTATATATTTATCTATATATTAATATAATATATATAGCTTGTTATATATATATACTTTTATATTTATATATTTATTCATATATTAATATAAATATATCTATTTTTTAATATATATTTTGTCATAATTTTTTATCCTTATATATATTTGTATATTAATATATATTTTTAAGATCAGTTTAAAATACATTTATAAAATATGATTTTTTGTGTGTGTTTATAAATAAACAAACATATATATATAGCATACAGATACACACACAAACAAATATATATTATATGTGTATCTATAAGTATTGTTATAAAAATTTATATGTATATATTTATTTACATATATTATATATTAATATGTATATACATATGTTAGAATATATAGATAATATATATCAGTTTTTTTAATACAAATACACACAAATACTCACACACACACACACATTATAATGGTATATAAATACTCATGTATTTGTATTTAAAATAAAATGGTTATTAGTTTTTATTTACATAAGTGTTATATATTGAGAAATATATTTTATATGTAAAGATCTTCAATTATTTTTTGATAAAATAAAAAAAATTATCTGTGGATAAATAAAAAATCTGTATATATTGTAATATATTGGATTATAAGTAATAGTAAATTATGAAAAACGATAAAATTTAAAATCAATAGTGTAAATATTAATGAAATACAAGGGAATAAATTAATTCCCTAGTTATAAAATGTAAATTAACCCCCTTAAACGAGGATGAAATTCCATCGAATGTTAAAACATTTGGGTATCCCAACTAAAAAATGAGTTTTAGAGGCCTTCTAGGACTCTAAGAGTGGAAAAAAGCAGAAATAAAGGGGGTCCCTTTAACATTTCTATAAAAGTGCTAATAAATGTGGGTGGGGGGGGGGCTTTATTAGTGCTAAAAAACAATGATAAAGGGGTACTTTTAATAGTGATTTTAACCACTTTGAATAGTACACTTTATCCGCACTTTTTATTGCATTGTTAAAGAGTGGCACGGTGGAAACAATATTTTGTGGTTGTGAGGTATGCATTGGGTTATTAATGTTGGTCAGTTTAGTATTCTTATTGAAAGATCAGGTTTCAACAACAACACAACTACGACTCAATATTCATAGTTTCCTCATAACAACTATAGTTTAGAAATATCTTCTTCATCAAAAATCAACATATAACGTCAGATATTAAATGAATGTAAAATATATTCAAATCAAAAATTCAATAGAGACATGGATTGGATGGATATCAGTGTTTAGTGGAATCTTGGGCATCATTGAGAAACCCTTCACCAATTTGGATATGGATACTTAATCAGGTCAGTAAAAGTCTTGTATTCCTCCTCACCAGTGATGCAAGACAATATGATTTTGAGATCTCATTGTTTAGTTTCATCTTCTCCACTTAATCAAAACTAGTCAGATCTACTTGGAAAACATAATCTCAGTTCTCCTCTAGTCGATTAGTCCATTTATGGTTGAAAGGGGAGGTCACACATCGATCTTCTACAAAACATCTTCATAACCTTGACAATGGATCAACATCTTCCACAACCCTATATCTTTGGAATAATGCTCCTCATGTGAGATTACCTCTTATCGAATTACCCTAGTTCATCTTTATCCATCATATTTGTTCGAATATTCCACTTTTCTAAGATGTCCCTTCAACAAGAGAGGTTTTTCTTTTGTATTTATTGGATGTCGAAGCTCATTATTCTGGTTCATTGTCTTAAATATTGGATCAATTCCCACGTTGGGTTTAGACATCAGTTTGGATAAATTATCCTATGTGATTTTTATCTTTTGTAGATCCCAATCCCATCATCAAATGTGAGTAGTAAAATTATTTTACATGCTTTTATCAAGAATTATAATATGTATTTTATCATATACTAGTTTGTACAATCTCAATACGGTGACAAAAATAACAATACGCTAAAGAAACTGATCAAACATATCATACATGGATTATTTTAATATATTTATCTTCAGTTGAACAACATTGAACTTAAAAATAAAATAAATATTTAATTATATATATATAAATATGTAAGATAAAAAAACTAAAAATATTTAACACTTTATTTAAAATATTTGAACACATAAAATAAAAACCAAAAATTAAACTAAAAACTAATTATTTATAATATTATTGTTTACATAAACCAAAAATAGAAATATGATACAATAATCACTTGAATTATAATAAAAACTTATTTTAAATAATAGAAAAAAAATTTAAAAGGAATAATGAAATAAAATTAACTAATATCACACTAACAATATTAATAACATTACCATTTTGTTCACCTGAATTATAATTACTATCTCACAAAAAATAAATCTATAACACTATATTAAACCACATAAACAACTATTTTATAATTAAAAATAATCTAAAAATATAATAAATGATGTTGAAAAGTGTATGAAATATGAACCACATCAAATTTCCCTATACATAAGCATTGATTTTACTCAAGAAATTAATTAGCCAATTTTGATAGAGAAAAATAAATCTAAAAACTGTTAAATTGGAATTCCGCATTTAATTAGTCTTTAAAAATATTTTCCCTCCTAGACTATATCATGTTATAAATGTTATTACCCACAATAAATATATATTATGTAATGTTGGGTTCCTATTTTACAAAATTAATTGAAATTAATTGTTTGGAAAATAATTAAACCAATCAATTTTTATCCAAGCTGATGTCCAAACTAATCTTGGCCCCAAGGTGTGTTGACTCACATAATTAGAACAAATAAAAAATAGACACCTTTATTTGATGATCATGTTTAAAAACTAAAATCAAGGTAAATAACCCATCAATGAGCTTAAATATTTAAAGAATGAATGAATGATGAAGATTTTTCATAACATGGATTTTTATTTTCATTTCATAGTCCATTTATATTCATATCTAATAAATTTATTTTCAAAGAAGAAGTTCATATCAAATGACAGATGTAAATCATTCTACCAAAATTTTACCGACAATAATATTTTTCAAATGGGAAATCAGAATGACATTTGCAATTAGATCTGTAGAGTAATAGAAATTAACCACCTCAAAGTGGAATCACATTATTCAAACCGAATAAAAGTTGTATGCCACTGAAAATGTTAATAAATATGTTGAGAAAATTAACAATAAAGTGTGTACTATAAAGGTATTTAAAGGGATTACAAACAAGATTTATCTTGATTTTCATTATAGTTTTAAATAAAGAAGATAAAAATAAGAATGACACCAAATATTTCACACAGATTTACAAAATAAATTGAAAACACCAAAAAAATATCCCTACATTTAATTACAAAAAAAGGGAAGAATAAAAAACAACATTTCATATTAAAACTAACTTTTTATGGATTCAATAAATGTTTTTAAAAATTAATAAAACATGAAAAATTTGAGGGAACATCCTTGAATAATGTTTCTTTGATTCCTCCATGAATGGATAAAAATCAGGATTCTTATGAATTTCAAAGGATACATGGCCACTTCCATGATGGTGCCTTCAAAGGTAAAATATAAGGAATATTTAATCCACACATATAAAAATAAAAAAATATAAATCCAATAAAGTAGTGAGAATGATTAGAGTCCAGGAATGAGAAAATTGAGCAGGGAAAATGTGTAAAAATAGATTAATCTGGTTGATGATGAATTATTATTACTAAAAATAAAAGATATAAATAACAAAAATTATTATATCATGGGTTTACTCACTTGAAGAAAATGATTTATAGTCCCTATCCAGAATTTCCTAAGAACTATCCAAAGTTACTAGGTGTATTTGGTTTCCCTAGTAGATACCACCACATGTATTTTTCCATTTATTTTTAACTGTGAATTGATATTTACTTGTACCGATACTTCTTAAAAAAAACAAGGTCCCCCATACTATACCATAATTCTTCCAAATATATACTTAGTAAGGATGGCAGGAAAGTTGTACAACTTTCTAGTAAAATTATTCTCACTATCCACTACAAAATTAATGAAAAAATTAAACTATTTCAATTAATTTTCAAGAGGAATTAGAATAAAAGTATCTATAAATGATGTGGTATAATAATAAATCACTCTCTCACTCAAAACCATAAAATCGACAAGAAAAAATGGTTTCAAAAGTACACTTTCGAAATTCTATTTGAGGAATATATTCTTTAATTCTGGTTTGAAATATTTTTGATCCTTCTACATAGATTTTAGACCTCTTAAGAACATTCCTCAAATTTTAAATCAAGTTTAGAAACCTCTATTTATATCTCATGAAGCAGTGGAGTGTTGAAATTTAAAAAGTACTCAATGTTGTTGATTTCAACCTCCATGAAAACAGACTATATAATATTTTGGTTGTTAATTTCAAAATCAGGATTAAGGAGTATGAATTTCACCCAAATCACAAGAAATCAGTTCATTTTCTTCAAATTCCATTTTGAGAGAAATCTATCCTTACTAAATTTTAAAACAATGAATTTAGGATTAATTTTTTTTAACAATTTCAACATTAGATCTCTTAAACGTGTTGGTCAATTTATCAAATTTCTCAAAAATCAGTTTTATATGAAAATATATTTGATTAAATTTTCGAATATTAATTTTTAAAAATATATAAATCATGTTTATTTCACTATTTATTATTTCTAAAAATTATTCCTTAAACAAATCCAAATATGATGGGTTGAAATTAATAGTTTGGGAGTTATTACTAGCTTCACAATATATCTCATTACATATATTCAACAATTGTTCATAACCATGACACACTAAAAATAACCTAGCTAGTCTATCCAAGTTAACATTATCTTCATCCTCAAATTTATTAATTAAAAACTCTAAAAAATTTCTTAAATGAAATTCATGATTATAGCATTGAACTATAAATTCAATAAGCCTATTTCATGTAGCACAAAATATTTCTTTTTCAAATTTAATGAAGCTGGTAATAAAACACATAACATTAATATATATTTGGAAAAATATTTTACGAATTTTCAAATTTCCATGTTGAGATTTTAATAGTACCATTTCACCCAAAAAATATGGTTCATGAACAAAAAATATAAAGTAATTAAAAGAATATATTTTCACAAGTAGATGATTTCTTCTCTTTTGTTACACTTTCTGTTTTAATTTTTTTGCATTTATTTTTTATATTTTATAACCCAAATAAATTCAATGATAGTCTTCCCGAAAATTAATGCCACAATTTGATTGTGGTGAACCATGGAAATTATAAATCTATACTAATTACAACTACTAGATTATAACTAGAAGGGTAAATCTATAGAGAAGGTTGGTGAATGTTAAAAGGGATTTATTAAATGTTTAAAAATATTAAAATATAAAACATATAATTTTAGGATTATTGAAATCATTGGTGTAACACCCCAACCCTAGTTACCAAGAGTCAGTACATTATTACATATCATCAGCATGATCACAAGAGATCATATCCTGGAAGACCGATTAGTTTAGTATCTTTTTAAGTACTAGATACATACATCAATTTTACATTAAGTAATGAAATAAATAAAATCAACATTATGTACCCTTTGAAGCCATTCATATCCCTTATCCAATTATCGTAGTTTAATCATGATATAATTCTTCACATCCTGAAAAAAAACATAGAACAAGGAAAGCTCAGATGCTCAGTAAGGATATCAATATAATAGAAACATTCAAATATAATCATAAACATTTAATTCAA
The DNA here is from genome assembly GCA_963277665.1 of Viscum album. NCBI lineage: Eukaryota > Viridiplantae > Streptophyta > Magnoliopsida > Santalales > Viscaceae > Viscum > Viscum album. Next base: position 1,482,542,335 of record OY728136.1, read on the forward strand.
TGTATAAGACTAAAAAGATCCTTTTAAACATAAACATCAGCATATTATGGAAAATATAAATCAAATAATTCCATTTTATTATTCACATTGATATTCAACTAGTCAAATAATCCCATGAAATATCAATATCTAATTTCATTATGATGGAATGCATAATATCGTACAGCATAACCACATAAGAAAGGCCTCCTTAAAATACTACAAAATTAGATTTCATCAAGGCCTAGTCCCAAGAAACTAGTTTGTCTCATTAGACCAACCAATGCATCGAGGAGTTATAGCAGACTCCACCCATCACATACTAAGTTAAATGCATTCCTCATCTGAAAAGGATGAATGATAACATAAACATTCGTATTAAATCTAGCATACAAAATGTTAATATTTTAACCACAAAACCTAAATGAAAAAAAAGCACATAGACAGTAAAACATAAATCATTCAATACAATAAATAATATTGTATTAAAATCTATCAACCTAAATCAATAATAATGAAGGATACTAACATAGATGAAATTTACCTATAAAACTATTCGAGATAAATATCCCTTTTTCTTGAAATCATTTTAAAGTCTAACTATTTATCAAGAAGCTGTTAAAAATAGATGTTTGAATAACAGTGTCTCATAACACTATGAAAATTTTCAAAGAAATTTTAATTTTAATACATTCATGTCCATATAAATAAATCCTTAAAACCCTTTTTAAAACATGTACATTAATGAGAATGATTTAGAAGAATAAATATTTAAAACATTTAAAATGATATTTTTGTTAATGTTCCTAACCAAATGAGAGATACATTAATACAAATAACTGATGTAATAAAAAAATTATAATATCATGATAATAAATTTATTCACGATATACTATGTCAATGTACAATATATAAAACATATAAAAATGAATTGGCGCATAACAACAAAGAAACCTCAATGGAATTTAAATTAAGATGAAATTACTTATAAAGACTCTATCCTTAAGTTAAGGATAAATTAATGACATAATTATGTATAAAAAATATAAATTCACTCAAAAAGATTGGATGTTCAGTGTAAATCAATCAGAGGACATTAACACATATTCTTCTAAAAACAACACCAATAACATGGATGTTTAACTCAATGAATGGAAATCGAGTTATGATTACTCTTATCAAGTTCATATTGATGACTTGAGAATTTATCAACAGAGTGATTATGTGTATCAAAAGTATATCCACATGAAGGAAAGTGTAAATTACTACATAAATAAATAAATAGTGTTTTCACACATAATCTTTGAGTAAAATAATCAATGATGTTTTCATAAAACCCAATGTGCGGAAATTGAAATTAGAAATTCCCTTACTGATTTGGTAACTTACAAAACATACATACCATGAAATAATGATCATTAATTAAAGATTTAAATTCTAATAAATTAAATTATATTACACAAAGAATATGACCATGTGTAGTATATACATCACAAAAAAGGAAATAGTGGTAAATGTTGCATCAATATCACGGGAATAAATGTGACATGAAAACCCCTTACCACATTGTAATAAATCGAGTAGTATGAACAAAAGTGAATAACTACCAAATTAATCACAAAATACCATGAATATAAATAGAATAAGTATAATATATATCAAATTGAATTACACAATACAACACATGCAATAAATATGTGGCAAACAATGGAAATCTCACGGAATTAAAAATGAGATAAGAAACCCTTTACCACATTGTAATCAATTGAGTCATATGACCAAATGTTAATAACCACAAAATGAATCACATAATACCCTGAATATAATGTTAATCATGATAATATATATCAAATGGTAGTACAAAATACACCACATGCAATAAATAAGTGGCAATCAATGGAAGTCTCACAGAATTAAAAGTTAGATAAGAAACCCCTTACCTTGTACTTTTCCTTAGTTGAGGATACGTTAACCTCCTGTATAATGGGGAAATAAATTATATTAAATTATAAATGAAAAATATTCATAAATATGATATTATATATTCCCTTTTTAATATTTATTTATTAATAATATTTCAGTAGTATCATTGTTTCGGGTGTTAACTGATTCATCTTTCTTTATATGTTTTGTTACGTAAGACATTTTTGTTATCTATAGGACGTATTTTATTCATATATAGAATTATATTATGTTTATAAAACATATTTATTAATCATAAAATGATACTAATTCTTAAAGGGTTACGATGGGGAATGAATCTCATCACGTTCGTGGAGATGGTAATCCGTACATACGCACGAGCGACAATACCGTTATATTGATGGGAAAATCATATGTAATTTGATGTTATTTCATGTATAAATTATAATTAAAATGTTATATTTATTATATATATCAATTATACTCATTATCATACCTATCCAAATAATTATGTGTTGAATAACTAACGACACCACGACATGTAGACTGTAAGCCGTACGTATGCACGTATGGTGACATTGTCATTCATAGGATGGATAGAATAATGAATATGGTTGTAACAAATTTATAATAAAAAAAAGTATATAGAAGTTACTAAAGTTATTATTTTGTAATGGAAATAACAATTAAAGAGGATGTGGATGAAGAAAATAACATTGAAAGAGCTGATGAAAGAATTACCTCTTCTTCGGGTGCTTCCTCTTAATTTGATCAAAAGGGCTCCATAGGTTGGATTTCTGATCAATGTAATAAATATAGGTTTAATTGGAGGTAGTTTGGAGGACACTTGAGCCGGGGTTGGCCGAGACAAGGAGGTGTGGTTTTGAGAGAAGTGGAAGTACCCTTTTATAAGATATGTGGGGGCCACTTTAGGAAGCACTTGAAATATTATCTTGTTATAGGATCATATTAGGATTATAATGGATCCCAAAGTATTTATATTGAGGATATTTTGGGGTTAGGTCGAAAAACACTCAAACAATAGGTTTTAGATAGGTTTAGGTCACCATATTAACCTTATCATTTAGATTTAACTCTTGGTTAAGTTGTTTATCATTTACCATGTCTCCTTGTATTTTTATAATATATGGTTTATAAGCTTACTATAAAATTCCACTGAACCCCAAGTATTTAATTAATGACATATCTATTATTACATAAGTCCTCTAGCCGATCCTTATATTTTATATACTATTATTGCATTTAATAATACAGTGTTTGTTTTAAGAACACATTTTTGACAATTTTGACATTATTTAGTATTTGGTATTTGTGAAGGTCAAAAAATCTGATTTATTCAAAAAAAAATATTGAGTTAGCCCTAATATGTAATATTAACCTATAAAATTTGTTTAATGCATTAAAAGTCTCAATTTACATTTTTTTAATATTTATATCATAAATTAGATTAATCATTCATTAATAAGGTAATTAATAGATCATAAATTTGTCATAAATAAATTTTATTATTTAATGTATAAAGATAATAAATAAAATACCATGATGTAGAAAATATTTTTATCTTTCTAATGAATATTTATAGTCAAAATTAGCTTATGCATAACCATATGTTAAAAATGTTTTAATTATTAAAATATGAATTTTACACTTTTAATTCTTCTTTAAATAAAAATAATAATAAATGGATATATAAACCAATTGGACCAAAAGGATTATATTATATTCCTACGGATTATTTTTGTCAATATAGACATATCCAATATAATTAGGACATGTGTTAGGGTAATAATAATATCATTTTGACCTTTAATTACCCTATTTACTTTTAACCGTGATAAATAAAAGTCAAAAGACATTATTCACCAAAAATTATTTTCATCTTATCGAACAAAATTTTACTTACTGATAGAAACCATGTCTCTTTGATTTTTGAAATTCAATTTACAGATGAGGTAAAATTACGTTTAGGAAAATTTGCTAACGTTCTTAGAAGGAGGGTAAAAGACGTTAACAATTTTAATAAAATTTTATACAACGAATTTTATTATAAAATGACTCCAAATGAATTACATTGAACTAATATATGTATTTTTTTATCTATTTTTAATTTAAATAAGAATAAAATAAATAATTATTTAAATAAAATTCGGTTTCTAAATAATAAGGCAGTGTTTTTCACTATTCATAAAAAATTGAATGTTATCCGAAAAACACCAAAAATTTTTGATAACTAAATTTTTTATTTCCCGCTTCTAAATAAGAATTTAATTTCATCAAATTAAATATATAAAGTGTCAAATATTATATTTGTAAAGTTTTCTACATTAAAAGTTGAAAAAACTGCATTTTTTGAGATATACTTTTTTATCTGAAAAATGGAATTTATCCTTATATTTTGTCTAATAAACACAAAAGATAAATGTAAAAAATATATGGGATAAAATTAAAAATGTGGTTATTATTATTAGTAACCTCTTTCTAAATGGATAGTTTGATATGCAGTGGTGCACTTCAACTCGGTGTTGCATACATTTCACGCTATTGTGTTATTCAAAGAGAAGCCTATAATCGAAGCTTAGGGTGTTAAATTATTCGATCGTTTAGTAAATTGAGTCCTTGTAATTTGAAATTGTTTTTATTAAATAAAATGTCAAAAAATAGAAAATACCATTGTGGAAAACCCACATCGGAAATAGGGTTTATAAAATTTAGTCTTTATAAGAAGGAAAGGGAAATGAAAATGTCACCACTAAATTAGGATTTCTAATAGAAGAACATTGGTGGAAATTATAATTGGAGGAAGAAAAGAAAATATTTATTGGGAGTGATTGCGGTCATAAATATCAAAGAATTCGATGGAAAATTGAGGGCCTCAAGGCCATAAATCTATGATGAATAACGTAAGGTATTAGGATAACACATTTTTGGGTTTATGATTCTTTCCCAAAGGTTTAAGAATTAATTTCTTCATATAATAATAGAGAGAAAAATACATGATAAATAGAGTTCCATCCTTCAACTAGTTTCTACCAAAAACTCATATTTCACTCAAAATGATGAGTATTGAAGATGACGTCGTCACACCTGAAGCGCTAGAAACAACTTATAGAGAATCACATAATCCATAAAAGATGAACTATATATATACCTTGTCTTAAGATAATAACCAAAACCAAAATCGTTAGTACAAGATAAGATGATTCTCAAAAAGGATAATCCTTTAGAGAAATAAATACTAATCTTAATTTCTAAACATAAACCAAAAATACTCTAAGGACAACAAATACAATTCTATAAATAGTTTTCCTTAAAATAATTTTATATAATTAGATCTAAGAATGGAACCCAAAACTCAGAAGAATTTTATTACATAATCTTCCACGTTAAATTGTATCTCCATATAACATTGACTACTCTTAAAGTCACACACTTATAAGTAATTAACTTAATCACATATTCTCTATGATAGGTTAATCACTTCCCTAAATAACCCAAATCACTATAAATCCCAAATAAAAACATAGATAAAAATACCCCATTAATCCTCAAATGAAATCCCATAGTTTTCTATTTTCGATCGGCATATAGTGGTCCCAACAAAGCAAAAGTATTCCAAAATAACAATTATTACTTAATCACCAAATCATTTTCCTATAATGAGTATATCCATTTGATAAAACATAAGATCCCAAATCAACTAATTATTGATCAATAAAATATTTTCACTAAAAATAATTAGACACTCTAACCAAAGACTTCACGTAGTCTAGTGGTAGGAGATAAATCCCACTCGAACTTTTGATTGTGGGTTTGATTCCCGCATCTTTTTCTGATGCGAAGGATTTTCACATGGTCTGTGTGTTGTCCTTTTTCAAAGAATATATTTGATAACATTCCCAAAATGAGTTAAATTCCATAAAATAAGCATAACATAATTTAACAACAAATGTTATCTCATACCTCGCATTTTCATCCCAAAAATTTATAACTTATAATTTCCTCAAATTCATGGATAATATAAACTAAAATGGTTATTTATAAATATATACTCAAATGAGAAGATAATTCTTCCTTGAATAGAATTTTCACACAATAAACTATAGGGTCACACATATAATAGAAAAGTCTTCGAAAGTAATCCCATCCACAAAGAGCACTAATAATTTTAAAAATTTCTCTATCCATTTGTTTCTACATAGGTTCTTCCATGACCAAGAGGATATTATATATAATTGGGCATTGAATCAAGTAATGCCCAAGTTCCCTACATTTACGGAAAATTACTATAAATGGACTCTTGGGATCATTTTTTTCCTTCCATTGTACTCTTAATTTTTAATTGGAAAGTCATTACTTCATTTCATAATTTTCCACACATAAAGCATTTATATGTTCCATTGATATGCTTTCTTGGGTGTCTCCTTCCACATTTCCTGCATGATTGAAATTGTGATTTCTTTTCTGTATGGTCTCCACTTCTGTAAATCTTATCATTCAATGCATTTATCTTATTTGTTTGGTCCGGGAATCTGTTAATATATATGTTGTTGATCATATTTTTGGAAAAATGATTCAGCATGAACACAATATCTTTTACACCTATCAACAATCCATTTTGTAGCACATTTCCACTATCATGCCCACCATGTACATCATGTTCAATGTTACTATGACTTCCTTTGAATCCATCCATTGACTAAAACCAGAAAACATTTTGTGAGTAACAATAGTCATAAAATCATTTAGGGAATATCATGACACCTTATTTTCAATCTAAAACACCTTATTATTAACTAAGGTTATTTATTCTTAGCTTATATTAAAATCCTTCAAATCAATTTGTAAAGAAAATGTGAATTGTCCTAAGTACATACCATGGGTGTGTCGTAACAAAGAGTGAAGCATGGCCCATTATTAGGCACCCGTTCCCATTTGAGTCTAGATCAAAGTAGTTTTTTCAGGTTTTATCCATACGTACAATTATGACAGAGCCGCCTCTACCAGCTTGTATGGAGAGAGGGACGTATTTTTGGAAACCCAACATAATATTTATATTACCAAAATTTTTTGGATGTTCTTATATACTTTTAAAGACCCGTAAAATTCAAGGGAAAATTTTTCTTAATTTTCTTTGGAATTTTATGAGAGCGCGGTTTCTGATGGCACCTGATTCCGAGGCCCGGAGTGCCCGGAATCAATTTCCGAAGTTTGGCTCGGGTACGTTCAGTAAACGAACGAGCGAGAATTTATAACTTTTGAACCGGTGCCCGGAATCGAATTCCGAGGGCACTGATGAGCTCGCAGCGCTGATATTCGCTTAAGGAGACCTTTTCCGAGGTTGCGTTTTATGCGGAATGAAAGTTAGTTTTGGGAAAAAATTAAAAGAAGTTAAATAAAATGTGGAAACACATTTTATTTTTAACTTGTTGGTTAACTCCTCCCAAAGGGAGTTAGGGGTGGGACCCACATCCACATAACCTCCCTTGAGAGGATTAAGTGTGTTGGGGCCCACACGAACCCTAACACTTCATCTTTTCTTTTTAAACTACCTATAACTCCTCTTTAATTAACTTGACAACTTGGTTAATTAATTGAGTTGAGTTGTTTGAATTTCAAACCTTTGAAATTCAAGTTGATAATTGTGTAAATAAAATAAGCCTTAGCTTATTTTATTTTGGTTGGTCTCCTTAGCCACCTTGAGATAATTTGGAGCTTTCTTCTTCTTCTTCAAACTCAACGAAGAACGCGAAGAACGCCGTTCTTCATTGAAGAACCTCTCCGTCGAAGAACTCGGTCCTTCCGCGACACCGTCTCCGCGACGCGACATACTTCTTCCGCGTCATCTCTTCCGCGACGGTTTCCCTCGATGAAATCTCCCTCAAAGAACTTCGAATCCTCGCTTCACGACGTCGACGTACTTTTCCCGTGACGCCGACCACTGCGACGCTCGGCTTCCGCGGGTCGTTGACGAACATCGTTCTTGAAACCGAGGTAGGGGTTTGTTGTTGTTTTATTTAATTATTCTCGTTCTTGGTTCTAGCATGACGATCTTTCAGGATAAATGATTAAGTGTTATCGTCTAACGAGAGGGGGGCCGGACCGCACAAACATGGCCGAACTCCCCCTCCTTTGTTCTTGAATGTTTCTTGCGGATGAAACGAGATGGCGTGGTGCTGTCGCACCACCCGGGAATCACACGGCAATTATTGTGCGGCGCCGTCGCGCCGTGCCGTGGAAAGAATATCATGAACGCGACGTTGTCATGCCGCGTCGAAGGAAACCGAAGGCGCCGCGGCTGGAGAGGTGCCACGGCGGAGGGGCGTGGGGCCGTCACACCGCGCCAGACGACGAAGGCTGCGGCCGGTTCCAGGCTGCGGCGGAACGAGAAGACCGGCGGCCAGCCGGGCCGCCGGTGTCGGAAGCCGGAAGGGGGACCGGCCTTGCCGATCCCGTTGAGGAAGAACCGGATGGCCAGGTCGGGCCGGCCGGAAGGGAGGAAAAACTGGGGGGAATTAATTCCCCCGGCCAGCCAAATTGGCCCCCCATAATGAAGGGGGCCGATTTCACAAAGGGGGGCCGGCGACCCGCCGTTTTTCTAGGAAGCTCGGCCTTTGGCCGAGCTGGCAGCGCGCCGAGCGCGCTGCCTTGTGCCGAACCCACGCACCGGGCCGGTCCGCCAGGCCAGGCCGGGCCGGGTCGACCCTGTCCGGGGCAGGTCGACCCAGATCCGGCCATTTGGGGGGTCTCGGGCCGGGACAGCCCGAGCCCGAAACCCCCGTTACCAAGCGGTTTGGATTCAAATGCCCATAACTTAGGCTACAGACTTCCAAACGACGCGCCATAAGCGGCGATGCGATCCTTGGATCGAGATGGTTGTTTCGGTATATCGCACTCAAGGTTTTGGAATACATTGAGTTCGGCCGGGTTGGTTCGTGCACGAAACCAACCGGGCCCTCGGAGCGGAAACACTCATATCTTGAGCTACGGACGTCCGATTGACATGCCGTCAGCTTTGTTGAGTTCCTCTTAGTGAGACGGATCTTTTGGCACTCTCCGCATGAGGTTTGGACGCAGGTGGTGTATGGTCGGGTTGGTTTTGCCTTAAAAAACCAAACGGGCCCCTAGAACGAAAAAGCTAATAACTCTCAAACCGGGCGACCGATTGATGCACCGTCTATTGCGTTGAGTTCCTGTTGACGATACATAACTTTTGGATACATCAAATCTGGACTTTGTGACAGTTGATGTATCAGCCTCTCGGCTCGTGGAGCGGATCCTCCCGAATCAGCTTGCTGTGTGCGGGAACCCTAGAGCTGGCTGCGACTGCAACTGCGACTGCTACTGCTACTGCTACTGTGACTGCGACGACGATAGTACATAGATCCTTGGTGGATTCGACGACGACGACTACAGCACTCAGCGATCCTACGTGGATCAGCGCTACAGGTCCTGTGTGGGCCCGATCCTGTGTGGGTCTGATCCTCTGTGGGTCTGCGCTCAGCGGTCCTGTGTGAACCAGCACCTACAGGTCCTGTGTGGGCCCGATCCTGTGTGGGTCATTGCGGGGGATAGTTATCTATCGATCCTTCATGGGTCCGACGACTTAGATGGATCAGTGATCATCTTTATCATCATCTGAAGAAGTATACCTGTGTGAGCTGAATCCTGTTGCTTTCCTGTGTGGATTGTGTTGTGCTATCCTGTGTGGATTTCGTTTTTCTTTCCAGTGTGGAATACGTATACTTTCCTATGTGGACTGAGTTGTACTTGGGCTCAGAGGTTGGAGCATATTGGAATTGATGACTTAGGTATATGTATGGGCATATACCTAAGCAGTGTCGGTTGTTACTTTGTGATTGTATCTTCCTTTTGGGTTTATCCTTTGTAGATTTTGGGAGACCATCAGGGGTCTCGGGGTCCCTACTGAGTATCTTATACTCACCCCTACACGGGCTATGCCCGCACTACGTTGTGCTGGTTGCAGATGATAGACAACATTGATCGTGGCTGAGTCTTGCAGAGCAGAACGGTACCTGGAGGTGGACCACTGGGCGGGACGTGCCCGGAGTGGACGACGGGACCCGAGGAGCAGTGGAGCTATCTGTACCCACCCTTCAGGTGGGATTTCCAGTGGACAGCTCAGTGTAGCAGCTTTTACTTTACAGTTGTTGTTCTCCCTTTCGAGTTGTACTTTACTTTCAGTTTGGGTTTGTATACTGGCTCATTTACTTTTCCTCACTTTCAGTTGTACTCTGTTCTTACTTAGTGTTTACTTTTCTGCTTGCTTACTCTGTGGTGCTTGTTTACTTTACAAAGGCAATGCCTTCCCTTTTTACCGGGATTTACGCCCTGGTGCTAGTCGCCAGCCCCTGGTCTATGGAAGGCGGGCTTGGGGTAGTCACAGCACGGGCCCCGAGGGCGGGTCGTGACAAATTGGTATCAAAGGAGTTCGGTTCTACCGCGAACTCTGATCTTTTCTATGTGAAGCAGTAATTTTTAGCATATTGGGTGTGGTTATCAGTCTAGGGAGTCCAGTGTTGGTGCGGCGGCCAACGTATTCGTACATCAGGACCCTGACTACTGATTTCCGACTTAATGCACGAAAACATTGATTGCGTGTGTGTTTGAAGTTTTCTTTGTGATTACTTTGTATCAGCTCACCAGGTATACTGTTCTGACCGTGGTGCACCTGTTTCCTTTTTATGATGGCCCCACGATGGTAGCCAGTTAGGGTTTCGAGAGTCGAGGGTGAAGACAGCCCACCGAGCGACGAGGCCTCGGTGCAGGGCCCTTTGTCAGCAGTGGCACCGACGGTAGCTCTACCCGCCGAGCCACCGATGCTTCCAGCACCAGCTGCTGACGATGCACATCACCTTGGAGCTCTGAACGAGTTCCAGCGCCAACGACTGCCCAGTTTTCGTGGGGAGACGGACCCCCAGGCAGTAGAGGACTGGCTGTAGGCAGTGGTACGAGTTTTTAGGCTAGTGAGGACACCTGCAGACCTCATGGTGATCCTCGCTGCGAGCCTACTGCACGCAGCAGCAGGAAGATGGTGGAGCTTGATGCTCCAGGTGCACGATGAGGCATCTCTTCTTTGGACGGACTTTGAGAGCCTCTTCTGCTCGGAGTTCGTCTCATCCACCCTTCGTGCGGTGCGTATTCAGGAGCTTCTTCAGCTGCGGCAAGGTAGCATGACGGTCACTCATTACTCGGCGAGATTTAATGATCTCTCGCGCTACTCGACCGACATAGTACGGGACCCATTCTTCCGAGTCCAGATCTTCGAGCAGGGATTGAGACACGAGATCAGGGCATCGCTGATCTCCCTCAGCATACCGAATCATACGGGAGTACTGGAGCTGTTCCTTTTGATCGAGAGCTTCATTGCTGAGTCTACACCAGCGCCGAGACCCACTGCAGGGCGACACGTGGCAGAGTCATCTGCAGAAGGCAGTCGACGGATGACTCTTGGGTCCGGGCAGACCAGACCTACAGGAAGATGACCTCAGGACACTGGCTCAGCAGTGCGGGGCACACAGCGCGGACCCAGTCTTTTGAGAGGCAGACAGTGCTACTCGTGCGGCGGGCAAGGCCACATGGCTCGTGATTGCCCGACCCACCGTGCCGAGGAGCAGCAGACGGTTGAGGGACCACCGAGGCAGAGACAGAGGGTCGACCGTGGCGGTCCGCAGGGAGGAGGCGGACGAGGCAGAGGAGCTGGCCGAGCAGCAGGTGGTGGGCGACGCTTTCAGACTCTACCACCACCACCACCAGGAGGTCCACCCCGACCACAGGGAGCTGGCGGGCAGAGACAGGCACAGCTCAAGGCAGAAGAGGCCTACGACCACGGTGCACCCAAGATGATTCAAGGTACTATCTGTGTCGATTCCACCCTTGCTGCAGTACTTATAGACACAGGAGCGAGTAACTCTTTCATAGCCGCTGCCCTTGTTCGGAGCTCGGAGATTCCGACAGAGCCGTTGGATCGATCCTTACGGCTAGAGACTCCTACTGGAGCAGACTCGACGATTACGCACTGGTGCCGGCAGTGTGAGCTTACTCTAGGAGGTGAGAGCTTCGGCTGGGATCTTCTTGTAGCAGCATCGAGGCCTTACGATGTCATCTTGGGCATGGATTGGTTATCTATGGTCCATGCCCAGATTGACTGTTTTAGACGCAAGGTGCGATGTATACGCACCGACGGGAACAGGTTCACCTTCACTGGCGAGAAGGGAGCCTTTGCAGCAAAGGATGGACTTTTGTGGAGGAGAGGACAACCCATCACTCATCAGTTGGCTAGCCTCATCCTTGAAGTAGTTGACGTGCGGAGTCCTGGTTTTCCTGCAGTGGTGGATCAGTTTGCAGACGTTTTTCCCGACGACGTTCTAGGGCTACCTCCTCACAGAGAGGTAGACTTTTATATTGACCTGTACCCCGGGATAGCCATGATATCGACTCCAGCATATATGATGGCCCCCGCCGAGCTTCGAGAGCTACGGGTACAGTTGGAGGACCTGCAGGGCAAGGGGTTCATCTGACCCAGTGTTTCACCCTGGGCTTCCCTGATATTGTTCACCGAGAAGGCGGACGGGAGCTTGTAACTTTGTGTTGACTATCGTCGCCTGAACCAGGTGACGGTGAGGAACAAGTATCCTCTACCTAGGATTGATTACCTCTTTGATCAGCTCAAGGGAGAACGATGGTTCTCGAAGATAGACCTCAGGTCAGGCTATCATCAGCTCAGAGTTAGAGACGAGGACGTGCAGAAGACGGCCTTCAGATGTCGGTATGGCCACTATGAGTTCTTGGTTATGCCTTTCGGCGTAACCAATTCTCCAGCAATGTTCATGGCCCTCATGAACAGGATATTTCATCCATACCTCGATTGATTTGTCGTGGTCTTCATTGCCGACATTCTGATTTACTCGACGACTGAGGAGGAGCATGCCTACCACTTACGGGTTGTACTAGACACACTCCGAGAGCTTCAGCTTTATGGAAAGCTCTCGAAGTGCCAGTTCTGGATACATGAGGTCCACTTCTTGGGACACGTTATCTCTGTGGCGGTAGTTGCAGTGGATCCTGTGAAGATCGAGGCAGTGTTAGCTTGGGAGCCACCCAGGAGCGTGACGGAGGTTCGGAGTTTCTTGGGACTAGCCGGATACTATTGGAGATTTGTACTAGACTTCTCTAGAGTTTCGGCACCACTCACAGCTTTGACAAAGAAGGGTAAACCCTTCGTGTGGACAGACAGATGTCAGCAGAGCTTCCAAAAGCTGAGACAGAGATTGACCAGCGCACCTATCTTGAGGTTGCCTGAGGAGGGAGTAGGATACATAGTCTACTGCGATGCATCAGGGACCGGACTCAGATGTGTTCTGATGTAGGAGCGGGCAATGATTGCCTTTGGATCAAGTCAGTTGAGGCCGCATGAGCAGAACTATGCTACCCATGACCTGGAGTTAGCAGCAGTGGTCTTCGCTCTGAAGACATGGCTACTCTACCTGATGGGCGAGCGCTTTATAGTCTTTTCTGATCATCAGAGTCTCAGGTATATCTTCTCGCAGAAGGACCTGAACCTGAGACAGCGTCGATGGCTCGAGTTCCTCCAGGACTATGACTTTGAGATAGTCTATACTCCTGGGATGGGGAACGTGGTACCCGATGCCCTCAGCAGGAGGACGGGCATTCAGCTACTTGAGGAGGCGACGGAGCAGCTAGCCTCTTTGTAGATATCCTTCGTGGATAGAGATGGAGCAACCTTCCTCCAGTCTCTCACAGTCACCCCTCCACTACTGCAGCAGGTCAGAGAGGCACAACGAGAGGATGCTGACTGTGAGACATGTCGTGCACAGATATCCTCGGGACAGGAACCTGATGGTTTCTCCCTTGGAGCAGAGCACAACATCCTTTTTAGAGGACGTACTATGGTACCAGTCACTTTGCGAGAGGAGGTACTGAGAGAGTTTCACACTTCTCCTTTGGCGGTACATTCTGGAGTGTTGAAGATGTACCAGGATCTCAGACGACAACACTAGTGGCCGGGCATGAAGAAGGCTGTAGCAGAGTTTGTTTCTCGATGCCTCACCTGCCAGCAGGTGAAGGCAGAGCATCAGGTACCAGCAGGCTTGGTACAGCCCTTGGAGGTTCCAGAGTGGAAGTGGGACCGCATATCTATGGACTTCGTGACTGGACTTCCACGCACTTCCAGAGGTCATGACTCCATTTGGGTGATTGTTGACCGACTCACCAAGTCGGCACACTTCTTACCCATTATAGAGCAGGGCTCAGTGGAGAGCTTGGGACGTCTCTATGTTCAAGAGATTGTGCGACTCCACGGTGTGCCATCATCTATCGTCTCCGATCGAGATGCTCTCTTTACTTCCCGACTTTGGAAGGGGTTGCAGGAGGCGTTTGGGATGCAGCTACGTCTGAGAATAGCCTTTCACCCTCAAACGGATGGTCAGACGGAGAGGACCATTCAGACTCTCGAGGACATGCTCCGCGCATGTGTCCTCGACTTTGGTCGTAGCTGGGAGAACCAACTACCCTTGGTGGAGTTTGAGTACAAAAACAGCTACCACTCCACCATCGGTATGGCACCGTACGAGGCGACGTACGACCGACCTTGTAGATTTCCTTTGTGCTGGACAGACCCTGGGGAGTCAGCACTTGTGGGACCGGAGATGGTCTAGGCCACGACAGAGAAGGTCCAGGTCATCCAGGAGCAGATGAGGACAGCTCAGAGCTGGCATAAGTCATACACTGACAGGAGGCGGAGGCCACAAGAGTTCGAGGATGGCGACCACGTCTTCTTGCGGGTCTCACCTCGACGTGGTATACGAAGATTTGGCCGAGACGGCAAGTTATCTCCGCGCTTCATTGGACCCTTCCAGGTCTTCAGCAGGATTGGCAAGGTGGCTTATCGCCTGGCTCTACCACCTCAGTTGCACCGGGTGCACGACGTCTTCCACGTGTCTCAGATGAGGAGATACGTGCACGACCCGACGCACATCATTGATCATGGGGAGCTTGATGTTGACGATGGGGCGACTTTTACGGAGGTCCTGGTGGAGATCGAGGATCGACAGGAGTGGGTCCTACGTGAACGGTCGATTCCTCTAGTGCGCATCAGATGGCAGCACGGGAACATCCAGGAGAGCACATGGGAGCGTGAGGCTCAGATGCATGCTCAATACCCTCATTTGTTTCCCTAGTTTTGATGTATCTTTACGGGGACGTAAAGCCCTGATGTGGGAGTAATGTAAAGAACCGTAAAATTCAAGGGAAATTTTTTCTTAATTTTCTTTGGAATTTTACGAGAGCGCGGTTTCTGACGGCACCTGATTCTGAGGCCCGGAGTGCCCGGAATCAATTTCCAGAGTTTGGCTCGGGTACGTTCAGTAAACGAATGAGTGGGAATTTCTAACTTTTGAACCGGTGCCCGGAATCGAATTCTGAGGGCACCGATGAGCTCGCAGCGCCGATATTCTCTTAAGGAGACCTTTTCCGAGGTTGCGTTTTATGCGGAATGAAAGTTAGTTTTGGGAAAAAATTAAAAGAAGTTAAATAAAATGTGGAAACACATTTTATTTTTAACTTGTTGGTTAACTCCTCCCAAAGGGAGTTAGGGGTGGGACCCACATCCACTTAACATCCCTTGAGAGGATTAAGTGTGGTGGGGCCCACACTAACCCTAACACTTCATCATCTCTTTTTAAACTCCCTATAACTCCACTTTAATTAACTTGACAACTTGGTTAATTAATTGAGTTGAGTTGTTTGAATTTCAAACCTTTGAAATTCAAGTTGATAATTGTGTAAATAAAATAAGCCTTAACTTATTTTATTTTGGTTGGTCTGCTTAGCCACCTTGAGAGAATTTGGAGCTTTCTTCTTCTTCTTCAAACTCAACGAAGAACGCGAAGAACGTCATTCTTCAACGAAGAACCTCTCCGTCGAAGAACTCAGTAATTCCGCGACACTGTATCCGCGACGCGACGTACTTCTTTCGCGTCATCTCTTCCGCGATGATTTCCCGCGACGAAATCGCCGTCAAAGAACTTAGAATCCTCGCTTCACGACGTCGAGGTCCATTTCCTGCGATGCCAACCACCGCGACGCTCATCTTCCACAGGTCGTTGACGAACATCATTCTTGAAACAGAGGTAGGGGTTTGTTGTTGTTTTATTTAATTATTCTCATTCTTGGTTCTAGCATAACGATCTTTGAGGATAAATGATTAAGTGTTATCGTCTAACGAGAGGGGGGCCGGACCGCACAAACACAGCCGAACCCCCCATCCTTTGTTCTTGAATGTTTCTTGCGGATGAAATGAGATGGCGTGGTGCCGTCACACCACGTGGGAATCACACGGCAATTATTGCGCGGCGCCGTCGCGCTGCGCCGTGGAAAGAATATCATGAACGCGACGTCGTCGTGCCTCTTCGAAGGAAACCGAAGGCGCCGCGGCCGGAGAGGGGCCACAGTGGAGGGGCGCGGTGCCGTCACACCGCGCCAGACGACGAAGGCCGTGGCCGGTTCCGGTCCGCGGCGGAACGAGAAGACCGGTGGCCCGCCGGGCTGCCGGTGTCGGAAGCCAGAAGGGGGACCGTCCTTGCCGGTCCCGTTGAAAAAGAACCGGCCGGCCAGGTCGGGCCAGCCGGAAGGGAGGAAAAACCGGGGGGAATTAATTCCCTCGTCCAGCCAAATTGGTTCCCAATAATGAGGGGGTCCGGTTTCACAAAGGGGGGCAGGCGGCCCCCCATTTTTTCAGAAAGCTCGGCCTTCGGCCGAGCTGGCTGCGCGCACAGCGCGCTCCCTTTGCGCCGAACCGGTGCGCCTGGACGGTCCGCCATGCCAGGCTGGGTCGGGCCGCGCCGTTCCGGGCCAGTTCGACCCTGTCCGGGGTGGGTCGACCAGGTTCGGGCCATCCGGGGGGTCTCGGGCCGGGACGGCCCGGGCCCGAAACCCCTGTTACCGAGCGGTTTGGATTCAAATTCCCATAACTCGGGCTACAGACTTTCAAACGATGCGTCGTCAGTGGCGATACGATCCTTGGATCGAGACGGTCGTTTCGGTATATCGCACTCAAGGTTTCGGATTACTTTGTGTTCGGCCGGGTTGGTTCGTGCACGAAACCAATCGGGCCCTCGGAGCGGAAACACTCATATCTTGAGCTACGAATGTCCGATTGACGTGCAGTCAGCTTTGTTGAGTTCCTGTTAGTGAGACGGATCTTTTGGCACTCTCTGCCCGAGGTTTGGACGCAGGTGGAGTACGGTCTGGTTGGTTTTTCCTTAAAAAATCAATCGGGCCCCTGGATCGAAAAAGCTAATAACTCTCAGACCAGGTGTCTGATTGACGCGTCGTCTGTTGCGTTGAGTTCCTGTTGACGATATAGAACTTTTGGATACATCAACTCTGGACTTTGTGACAGTTGATGTATCAGCCTCTCGTCTCGTGGAGCGGATCCTCCCGAACGACCTTGCTGTGTGCGGGAACCCTAGAGCTGGCTGCGACTGCGACTACGACTGCTACTGCTACTGCTACTGTGACTACGACGATGACAGTACAGAGATCCTTGGTGGATACGACGACGACGACTACAGTACTCAGCGATCCTACGTGGATCAGTGCTACAGGTCCTGTATGGGCCCGATCCTGTGTGGGTCCGATCCTGTGTGGGTCTGCGCTCAGCAGTCCTGTGTGAACCAGCGCCTACAGGTCCTGTGTGGGCCCGATTCTGTGTTGGTCATTGCGGGGGTTAGTTACCTATCGATCCTTCGTGAGTCCGACGACTTAGATGGATCAGTGATCATATTTATCGTCATCTGAAGATGTATACCTATGTGAGATGAATCCTGTTGCTTTCCTGTGTGGATTTTGTTGTGCTATCCTATGTGGATTTCGTTTTGCTTTCCTGTGTGGAATACGTATACTTTTCTGTGTGGACTGAGTTGTACTTGGGCTCGGAGGTTGGAGCGTATTGGAATTGATGACTTAGGTATATGTGTGGGAATATACCTAAGTAGTGTCGGTTGTTACTTCGTGATTGTATCTTCCTTTGTGGTTTATCCTTTGTGGATTTTGGGAGACCTTCAGGGGTCTCGGGGTCCCTACTGAGTAGCTTATACTCACCCCTGCACGGGCTATGCCCGCACTACGTTGTGTTGGTTGCAGACGACGGACAACGTTGATCGTGGCTGAGGCTTGCAGAGCAGAACGGTACCTGGAGGTGGACCACTGGGCAGGACGTGCCCAGAGCGGACGGCAGGACCCGAGGAGCCGTGGAGCTATCTGTACCCACCCTTCAGGTGGGATTTCCAGTGGACAGCTCAGTGTAGCGGCTTGTATTTTATAGTTGTTGTTCTCCCTTTCGAGTTGTACTTTACTTTCAGTTTGGGTTTGTATACTGGCCCATTTACTTTTCCGCACTTTCAGTTGTACTCTGTTCTTACTTAGTGTTTACTTTTCCGCTTGCTTACTCTGTGGTGCTTGTTTACTTTACAAAGGCAATGCCTTTCCTTTTTACCGGGATTTACGCCTTGGTGTTAGTCGCCAGCCCCTGGTCTATGGAAGGCGGGCTTGGGGTAGTCATGACACGGGTCCCGAGGGTGGGTGGTGACAATACAAATGCCCAAAGTCTATCTTGGGGTAATGTTCTCTAATCAGAGTTTTTTAAATTTAGTTTCCCATGTTATTACTAAAATTCCTCAAATACCAACTGTATCTCTGCAACCCTAGTTATCCAGAGTCAGTCCATTATTAAATATTATTCGCATGATCACAAGAGATCATGTCCCAAATGACCAATTAGTTTATTAGACTTGGAAGTACTAGACACATACATAAATTTTATATTACATCATGAAATAAAGAAAAACAACATTATATCCCCTTGAAAACTTTCATATCCATTAGCCTATTCCTTCACGTTAATCATGACATAATTCTTCAAATCCTGGGAAAATGAAACATATAATGGGGTGAGCTCAGATGCTCCGTAAGGGTAACAATATAGCAGAAACTTTCATAAATACGCATATACATTTAAAACAATGTATAATACTAAAAAAATCCTTTTAAACTGAAACTTCATCATAATATAGAAAATATAAATCAAATCATTCAATTTACTTATTCACATGGATATTCTAAAACTCAAATAATTCCAAGTCATATCAATAGTTAATTTCATAATGATGGAATGCATAATGTCAGATATCATAACCACATAGTCAAGGCCTCGTGCCAAGACTACATAATAAGATTTTGTCAAGGCCTTGTGCAAAGAAACTAGTTTTTCTCATGAGACCTACAGATGCATCGAGGAGTTATAGTGGGCTCCAACCGTCACTTACTAAATCTAATGCATTCCTCATATTAACAGGTTAAAACATAACATAAACAGTCGAATTAAAACTAGCATATGAAATTTAATATTTTAACCACATACCATGAATGGTTTAAAAATATCACATCCACAGTCAATCATAACCCAGCCAATAAAATATGGAAGATTGTATTACAATATATAATCCTCAATGAAGATTAATAAAGGATATTGAGGAAGAGGAAAATAACCAGTAAAACTATTTGAGAGAAATATCCCCATTTTCTTGGAATCATTTAAAAGTCTCACTATTTATCAAGAAGCAGTTAAAAATAGAATTTTGAATCAAAGTGTCTCATACAACTTTGAAACTTTTAAAAAGGAATTTTAATTATAAAACATTTTTGTCCATATAAATAAATCCTTAAAAACATTTTTAAAACATGGACATTAATGAGAATGATTTAGAAAAATAAATATATAAAACATTTAAAATGATATTTTAGTTAGAGTTCCTAACAAAATGAGAAACGCTTGAATACAAATAATTAAGGTAATAAAAACATTATAAGATCATGAGAATAAAGGGACTGATGATATACTATGTCAAATTACAGTATATACACCATATAAAAGTGAATTGGCATAAAATAACAAAAAAGTATCAATGGAAAGTAAATTGAGATGAAATCCCTTATAAAGATTGTATCCTTAAGTTTTGGATAAATCAATAACATAATTATGTGTGAAAAATATAAATACACCCTATATAATTGGATATTCAGTGTAAATAAATTAGGGGCCATTCACATATATTCTTATAAAAACAACACCAATGACTTGGATGTTCAACTCAATGAATAGAAATTGAGTTAAGATTACTCTTATCATGTTCATATTGATGACTTGATAAATTATCAATAGAGTTAATATGTGTATCAAAATTATATCCACAAAAATTGGATTTTAAATTACTAAATAAATAAATTAATAGTGATTTCACGCATCTTCTTGGAGAAAAATAATCAGTGAAGTTTGTGTAAAACCCAATGAGTGGAAATTGAAATTAGAAATTCACTTACCGATTTGGTAACATACGAAACATACATCACATGAAAGAATTATAAAAAATGAATATGTAAATAGCCATAAATTAATGTTTATTACACAAAGAATACAACCATGGGAATTAAATACACCACACGAAAAAAATAGTGGAACATATAGCATGAATCTCATGGGAATAAAATTGATAGGAAAACCCCTTTACCACGTTTTAATCAGTTGAGTCATATAACCAAAAGTTAATAACCCAAAAATTTATCATAGAATACCATGAATATACAGAGA
Source organism: Viscum album (assembly GCA_963277665.1). Taxonomy (NCBI): domain Eukaryota; kingdom Viridiplantae; phylum Streptophyta; class Magnoliopsida; order Santalales; family Viscaceae; genus Viscum; species Viscum album. The sequence continues at coordinate 1,482,562,943 of OY728136.1, forward strand.
TTCATCATAATATATATCAAATGGATGTAAACAATACACCACAAGCAATAAATATGTGGTGAAAATAGAAATCTCACGGAATTAAAAGTGAGATAAGAAACCCCTTACCACGTAGTAATCAATCGAGTCCTATGAACAAAAGTTAATAACCACCAAATTTATCACATAATACCCTTAATATAAAGAGAATCATGATAATATATATCAAATGGCAATACACAATACACCACATGCACTAAATCAGTGGCGAACAATGGAAATATCAAGGAATTAAAAGTGAGATTAGAAACCCCTTACATTGTACATTTCATTAGTTGAGGGTACGTTAACATCATATATAATGGTGAAAAAACTAGTATTAAATTATACATGAACCATATACATAAATATGATATCACATATGATCTTTTAATATTTCTTTTTTAATATAATTTCACTAGTATCATTGTTTCGGGTGTTAACAGATTCATTTTTCTTTATATGTTTTGTAACGTAAGTCTTGTTTTTTATGGATATGATATATTTGATTCATATACAGAATGATATTATGTTATTAAACCTTATTTTATTAATCATAATATTAATTTTATTATTGAATGATTTCGATGGGGTATGAATCTCATCACGTTCATGGAGACGATAATCCATACGTACGAACGAGCTACAATACCATTATATTGGTGGTAAATCGTAAGTAACTGGATGGTATTTTATATATAACAAACAATTAACATTTTATATTTATTATTTACATAAATTATAATAATTTTTATACCTATCCAATTTACTAAGTGTTGAATAATAAACTACACCACAACGTGGAGATGGTAAGTCGTACGTACGCGTGTATGGTGACTCTATCATTAATAGGATGGATAGATTAATGAATATGGTTGTACCATATTTATAATAACATAACAGTAATTAGAAGGTAATAGAGGTATTATTTTGGTATGGAAAATACAAATAAAGAGGAAGTGTGAGAAGAAAATAACATTGAAAGAGGTGATGAAATAATTATCTCTTCTTCGGGTGCTTCCTTTTGATTTGATCCAAAGGGATCCATTAGATGGATTTATGATCAATTTAAGGGCTCTAGGATGAATTTATCATATTTGGAAGGATAATTTAGTAGGGTTTGGACATGCCAAATGGTTTTTGAGGAGTTATTTTGAGTGAAGGGTAAGTTCCCCTTTATAAGAGAGGTGAGGGCACTTTAGGAAACCCTTGAAATATTGTTTTTTTATACAATCATATTCAGTTTATAATGGCTCCAAAAGGATTTATTTTGATGCTAAGGTTGGGGAGTTTCTGAAACCTCTCAATTAATTGGTTTTAGACAGGTTTATGTCAATGTATTAACGTTATCTTTTAGATTTAACAATTGGTTAAATATTTTAACATTTACCATTTCTCCTTGTATTTTTATATAATATGGATAATGAACTTAATATAAGATGGCAATGGAAGCCAAATTGGTTCATTGATGACATTTCAATTACTATATAAGTATTTTGGCTGAACCATAGATTTTTAGGACTATTATATCATTTAATAATATAGTATTTATTTTAGAAACTCAATTATGAAAATTTTGACATAATTTTGTATTTGGTTTTTTTAAAAGACATAGAAATATGATTTATTTGAAAAAAATAAATTTAATCAATACTATCATGTAATATTAACCTAGAATTTTTTTTTAATTCATAAAAAGTCTCAATTTATATTTATTTTAATATTTATAATTTCAATTATTTTAATCTCTCATTAATATGGTAATTAATGCATCATAATTTGTCATAAATAAATTTAATTATATAATGTATAAAAATTATAAATATAATTCCACTATATAGGAAATATTTTTATCTATCTAATGAATATTTACAGTAGAAATTATCTTATGTAAAAGACTGTATTAAAAATGTTTTAGAAATTAACATTTTAATTTAACACTTTTAACTCTTCGTTAAGTAAAATAATAACAAATGACCTAATCTAAACAAAGTGGTAAAAAAGGATCATATTTTATTCTTAAGGTTTATTTTGGTCGAAATAAACATACCCAATATAATTAGGGAATGTGTTAGGTTAATAATAACATTATTTTTACATATAATTACACTATTTACTTTTAACCGTGGTAAATAAAAGGCAAAAGTTACTATTCACAAAAAATTATTTTCAACTTATTGAACCACATTTTACTTATTGATATCAACCAAGTCTCTTAGATTTTTGAAATTCAATTCATAGAAGTGGTAAAATTATGTTTTATGAAAATTTTCTAACGTGTCGAGAAGGTGGGTAAAAGACGATAAAAATTTTAATAAAATTTTATACTTCTAAATTTATTATAAAATCACTTCAATGAATTACATTGAACTAATGTAAGTATTATGTATCTATTTTGACAAAAAATAAAAAAAAAATTTATTTAAATAAAAATTTGGTTTTTAAACAATAACGCATTGGTTTTCCCTATTCATATAAATTGGGTAGTTATCAGAAAAACAGAAAAAATTTATCCAAACATAATTTTTATGTCCTCTTTCTAAAGAATAATTTAATTCATCAAATTGAATATATAAAAGTGTCAAATATTGGATTTAGAAAAGGATCTCCATTAAAAGGTGGAAAATCACATTTTTTTAAAAATACATCTTTTATCTGAAAAATTGAATTTGTCCTTATATTATGTCTAAGAAAAAAAGATGAACGTTGAAATTATATGTGATAAAATTCAAAATGTGGTTATTAATATTCATAACCACTTTCTAAATAGCTAGTTTGATAGGTAATGGTGCGCTTGATCTCAGTGTTGCGTACTCACATGATATTGTATTATTCAAAGAGAAGCATATCGTGGAAGTTTGGGGTGTTACAAGTGGACATGCATATTAAATGATAAAGAAGATTGTAATATTAAAACTTCTAAAAACTAAACTATGTTAATGAGTAGAGACATGTAAGAATATCATTGAGAGAAAGTAAAATTTTCGGTAAATGTATTTCCTCATATGTGATGAAATAATAGAAATTGACTTTCAGAAAGATGACGTAAAAATATTGGTTGAGCAGATTAACAAACAATTTCATGATTTTACAATTCCGTCATACAAAACTCATTTGATGGTTACAAAAAAGAAAATGAAATCAGTTTCCAAAAGATTTCATACATGAAGATTAAAATATGAATTAAAACAATAAAAAATCCCCGATCAATTAAATGTAGTTATTTTTTACAGATAGATAAATAAAGCACAAGAAATTGAGATACGATATAAGGAAAGAGAAAGATAGAATAAATATCATTGGTCGACTCGAAGTCAATAACTCTTTTCTTCAGATCAGTCTCTACTGTTTGACACATTTTCTACTTGTACTCCAAATTAAATCCCCCTAGACTCACTCTAAATCTTCGGTATGGTCTCATCACCGTAAAATGTCAGCATCAAAATAATTATGGATACTTCTCTCATTTGGTCTTCAAATACCTAATTTATTTCCTTTGTATATACTATCTTATTTTTCTATGCTTATGTGCATGTCATTACTAACATTATTATTCTTTTCAATATTCCTTCTTCAAAATCCCTGTAATTTTAATAAATCTTTAAACAAATTCTGACCCATTTAGTTAGTTAATAATTACATCTAAGACCATGAATACTCCTGAAATTATCATCATGGGACCTAGACAATACTCAATTATATTTTTCTAATAAAATACATCAAACATGTTTGATTAAGAATTATTGGACGCGATAATGGAAAAAATCGAGGAAAGGAAGCCCCCACCATCATCATTTGATCCTGAAAACAAAAATAGACTACTAGTAATAAATTTTATTCATCCCATATCCTAAAAAATGAGCACCAGAAATATTATCCCTCAGTCATTCATTTTTTTATCAATGTGTCTCGACCATTAAAATAACTCAAACACCATTAATACCAGCTCATTTTAAAACAAAAAGAAAATAAGATTTAGGATTGGATGGGGGTGTACTGTGGGTTCCAAATAATTTTCAAGTTTCTTCTTAATAGATCTTAAAAATATATGTGACAGGTTCTTCAATTGTGGTCAGTTTCATGTTCTTCTAGATATCCCGGGATTCAACATCGACACAACACCTAGTCATCATTCTCAGTGGTGACCTAAAAAATAAATTTCAGAAATATCTTCTTCACAAAAAAATATATATCCTCACATATTCATTGAAGCCCAAAAAAATATTCAAATAATACATTCATTTGTGATGCGGCTCAACCAGATCTTTGTGTTTAGTGGATACTTGGGTGTTATCGAGAAAACCATCACAAATATCGAATGGGCTACTTCATTACACCGATAATATATCATAATTCCTCTTAGATGGATAAATGACCCAAAAGGATTCATAGATAACAATGTTCATCTATGTCTTATTTACACACTTTGAAACTGTCAGATCCACTTTGAAAACATGAACTCAGTTCTCCTCTGGTCAACTGGTCTTTTTTAGGTTGATAGGGGTGGTCACGAGCCAGTCTTCTATAAATAATTCTCACATTCTCAACCATAATTAAAAATATTTCTTGACACACCATCTTTCAATTGAATCTCCTCGGGTGTGAAATCCTCATTACGACTATCCCTAGTTAATCACAGACCTTCGGTTTTAATCGAATTGCTAGTTAAAATCAAGAATGATATCTCCTTGGGAGTGGGATTATTACTTCATGTTTCTATTTTTAGAAACAATCATATCCACTTGTATATTACTCGATAATCTAAAGAATGATATTAGGTATTTTATCATAGGATCGTTTTTCCAATCTCAATAAAATGACCAAAATCCTCTTACCATCAATACATGACATGAAATTATCTTATGAAGATTGATTTAAATTATTTATCTTCAGTTGAACTTCACTCAAAATAAAAATTAAATGAATAAATAATTTTAAATTAATATAAATGTATAAGATAAAAATTAAAAAAATTTAGCACTTCAAATTAAAAATTTCTACAAAAAAATACAAACCAAAAATTAAATTCAAAGATAATCATTAAAAATATAATTATTTTCCTGAAAAAATAGAAACATGGAAAAATAATCACATGAATTATATTAAAAACATAAAATTTACATTTTAAAAGAAAATTGAAGAAGGAATGAAAAAATAAAATGAAATAATCTCACACTGATATTATTTAAACATTAAATTATACATTTTAACATAAAAATGATAATTACATACTCTCGAAAATTAAATATCACTGATTAAAATAAATCACATTAAAACAAATTTTAGAATTAATAATAAATTAAAAATATCAAAAATGATGCGGAAAAGTGTTTGTAATATGATGAAAATCAATCATATTATCTTTAGCCATGAATGTTTATATCAATACTACTTTAATTCAACAACCCAACAAATGATTTTCCTTTGATTTATTTGATAATTATTTTTATATCCAACATTTGTGACTCTATTATATCACTATAATATATTTAATATATCACAAAATCATAAAATTATATAAAACCATGAAGCTATTTGATGTATAAAAATTCCTATCAACTTTAAAAAATATTTATGATTAACACTTTTACCATCTTTGAATTTACTCATCGTTATCCCAATTGAATTAGGGGTAAAAACTACTTTGGAATCTATCAATACAATATTTTGTAAAAATTATCTAGAACACATATCTTGTTACAGAAAAAAAACATCTTTACTTATTTTGGACTTGTAAATCCCAAAAAATGTTAATTGCATGTTCATTCACTATGACTATCCACTATGAAATGGGGGAAAATCTTCTTCAAAATCCAGACCTTCGACCTATGACTATCGACTATGAACAATTAATTAGTAGTTTCTTGATACTTCTACATGTTCATTCATCTAGTTTATAATCAAGAATTTTTCCAATAATATTCTTCCATGAATGTCAAGGAATGATTTCCCATGTTTCAGTTTTCTCAATCTGATGCCCGTTTTCATTGATTGAATCTACCCAATATTTATGTTTAACTAATATTGAAACTAATTATCATTCAACCTTTAAAATAAGTGACTTTTAATTTTATTATATCATCACTATCCTCATTTGAATTGGATATTTCTAATTTCTGCTAACATTTTCATTTTCATCATGTTTCTCTATGCTATGAAATCTCAATGTTTTTATTCTAGGATCACATTCCTCGGTACATGGATCTTCTGAATCTTTAGTCACTGATTTGTCTCACTATTATCTTCACCTTTATTATTATCATTTTAAGTCTTCAATTTATCTTCCCTAACATTTTTAGAAATATTTTTAAGAATTTGGATTTTCTACATCCATCAAATTTTAGGAATCCACCATCCTTTGTAAAAATTTATTTCAAATTATATATCATATGAATTGGATTCATAACCCATTAGAGTTCCTCATTAATCCTTTTACTAAAATTATGAAGGATCTATATTTTTTATTTTATGTAACTATAGAATCACAAAAAACTAAAATATTTCACGGATGGTTTTTTGTTTTACCACATTTGTTCGGGAGTTGTGTTGGATTCTGGCTCAATAAACATAAATTTTGAACATTTACATTAGTTCTAATTCATTATTTTCTCAATAATCGTATAATGTTTATACTTATCTATCATAATTATTCCCATTTTCATCAAACTTCAGTTTTCTTCTTTCCACCACTCCATTTTTTAGGGGTGTATTGAGCACTATACTGGATTTTTGTTCCATATATCGTATGATATGATTCAAAATAATTTCACCTACACTCATTTCCATTTTTATATCTCAATTTAATTGTATAATCACCCAACTATCTTTCAAAAAATCTTCTAAAAAATTAACGAATTTCAGATACCTTTGATTTATGCTTCACAAACACAATGTTGGATTTTAGAGTTAAATCATCTATAAAATCAATAAATTAAAAATAATACTTAATTAATTAATGTATCATTAGGACACATATATTTAATTGAATAAGCTCATGATACACGATAGACTTAATTTCAAATTTCTTGTTGGTTTTTCTAATCTTATTCCTATTCTGAAATTTTATACATACATTATATTCTTTAAATTTCAAAACTACTACATTACTTATAAAAATTACTTTGAAAATTTTTCCCTCATGTTTCTAGCCGTGATTCCCATGCCATTTATACTAGAAATGTTTTTCCTATTCATTAGAAATATAACATGATTTTCAAAGTTCTTTAATATGAAAGATATTTCCACTAGTTTTTCTCCCCGAGTAACAAATTTACCATATTCCACACTTTTGATAATACATTAATATATCCTAAATATCAATTCATTTCCATAATAAAAATGTTGTATTATACAAAGTAATTTTTTAGCACATCAGCATATAAAACTTATTTGGATTTCATTTTCTGAGATTCAATCTCAGTAGTTCATATTCCCTTGATTGTTAAGAAACTGTGATTTTGGAAATAAAACACACCTCCTTCATTATTTTTAACATCTTTCAACATTGGAATACCATCTATCGCAAGTGAGGAGAAAATAATATCAATATTCCTTTTTTTCCTTTTTCTTTATTTCATATTGATCTCAATAATAATGGATCATTATTTATATTTCTTCTTTCCCACTTTTATTTCTGTCCTTTAATAAGAATCTTTTCCTGGAATATTTTTGATAATTTTTTCAGAAATGGGGAAATATAGGTCACATATTAAACATAACTCTTCTAAGAAATAATAATGGGGTTTCATTAGTAACATCCCTTGTCAATCTATGCTTTGAAAAAAAATTATTACCCTTTAATAGTTAGTAAAATTTGATAATATATTACGTTTATTTTTCGACGATTTCACCTGATTTGTAGAGAGATATTTCATTACATCTTAAGATTATTTAGATTTTAATTATGAATAATTTTTGTTATTTTCATTTATATTTGTCAAGTTACGTTTAACCAAAAAAGTTTCATTTTTTAAAAACTTCATAATATTTAGTTGAATGTTTTTTTGAGATATTTAACCCTACTTCTCTATATATAAAAATTCATTTTAAGGTTTAAAATATCGTAGATGTACTCATCTTCTGATTTAAGGAAATATTTCTTTCCATTATTATCATTATCTATTTTCTTCATCATTCCTATTTATTTATTATGATTTCTATTTTTCTACAGAGAAGAAACATGTTCAAATATAATTTTATATTCTCTATAAGTTTTTTCAGCTCATTCCTTTTAATTGGTTGAGGAATATTCCTTTGTATCAAGATATATAACAAGAAGGTTTTCAATTTTTCTGAAATTTCATACTATGAGGAATTGTTATCAGTATATTGAGATTCTACTTTCTTACTCAACAATATTGTTTTGTTTCCCATGATCTTTTTCTTACCACTAGATAATTTTTTATCTTAATTATAGGTTGTTAAACTTCTTCAACTGAGGTTTTTCTTCATAATGGTCTTTATATTTTCAAAAATTATCCTTGTGGGAATTCATATAAAAATTATAAATTCCCCTAGACTAAAGAAAATTAATTTTGGATATTGTGTACATACATTTATCATCCACTTTGATAATTTTTTAGTCAATATACATGATCTTATCATTCATTTTTTTATTTTCCTTATCTTCTGAATGATTGAGGAAAATAATCTCATTATATTGGATTTTCAATTTTATCATTGATTCAAAATCAATTTCATCATTGATCTTGTTATTTAATTTTGGATCTTTTCTCATATTATAAGAAATAAGAATGTTATTAAATTCATAAAGTGATAAATCACATTTTATTATTATGAAAAAAATTAGATTTAAATCTATCTGTGTAGTTTATAATTATTTCCTTTAAATTGTTATAATCAACAAAGACGTCTCCAGATCCATTGATGTTAAATAAAACATCATTAAATCTTGTTAATTACTCATTAATTGTTTCATATTCTATCATTTAGACATCCTCAAACATTCTTTTCCATATTTTTTACATTGCCTCTTTCATTTTGTTGATTCCCTCGAAGATAAATTCATGTCTATCCCAAGTTCCCATAGTTTTTTTGAGACCCATCAAATTTATAAAAAAAATTGCACAAAAGACATAAGAATAATATATCTAGGTTTCCCGTAAACCTCAATATTTCCCTTGAAAATAAAGTTTATATGTGAATTTTTCTCAATGAGTGAAAACCATATTGTTGTGGCGACAATAATCTCTAGGCCATGTGACAGAAGATGTGGTTTCATTCTATTTTTCAATCCATGATACTTTTTTGAATAAAATTTTGGAATACCTAATATTTTTACTGAATTGTAATTTTTTCTAATAAATTTTCAATAATAGAACCTTATCTCTAATACCAGTTGAGGTACATAAGGATCCTTGAGAAATAAGTGTGGGGGGGGGGGGGGGGGGTTGAAATGATGGATTTAATTTAAAAAAAATTCTACTTTATAAAATATTACATATGAATTTTGTTAGATTTATATTTCCTTATCATATTTATAGCAATATCACAAGAATGAAATGGTAATCAATTAAAAAATTCACATAATATTTAAAAGTGTACACCTTAGTGTGGGAACCTAAATCCTTTCCACGACCACTCCCATGAGTCAATTTAAATTCAATATTAAAAATCAGTAAATACAACATTGAGATAACTACTTTTAAACTCATTATATCTATTAATATGTATGACTATACTAACTTCCTTTTTTCTTATAAAATTGTTCATTAAAAAATATAAGAACAAGAGAAGAAATGAAACTCTATGAATTCTTCCCCCATAATGTTTATCCAGAAAATCAATTTGATTTCCTCCATTTGAAAGGTTTATCTAGTGTTCCCTTTTCTTATGTACAATGAATTTCCTTCCAATGAGCCTCACTAAAAACTACCCCTAATATAGAATATGTGTTCAACGTAATTATCAAAACCATTATTCGTTAAAATTCATCATGAAAATCTATCTGATTCTTTCTATCCAATTTCTCTAACCTGATACAATACTCGATTCACTTGGGGGAAATATATATACGGAACTCTTACCTGTCCAAAAAATAAATTTCTCAAAATCTCATTTCTGACATAAATTATTCATCATTTTAACTTTTTTAATAAACAATTGTAAGTATGATTGTACTATTAAACCCTTTATATAGTTCTCCCAACATATTAATATTTTAAAAGTAAATTTATTTTCCCACTCAATAAAATTAAAATTTCTACACGCATACTAAAATCCATTTCTCTGTACACATCTTAAGACATCTATATATTCTTGAAGATCTTTCCAAACTAATCATCACTAATATTTCTTGGAATTTTCTTAAACACATCAATAAAGAAATTATTCAATCTTTTTAAAAACTCTGTCTGAAAAATGTTTACTCAATTAACTATTCATCCATTTATTTTTCATTTTAACCTTCTGTTTACTATTCATCAATTAATTTTTTTAGTTTTTATATCCATTTATATTCAGATTCCCATTTTACTATTTCTTAATTTTTTTTACTGTTCATAATCAATAAAAAATAACTATTTTAACATTGTTACTTGAAAACTTTATATCTTAAAACTTTTACTTTACAACTTCAACTTTTTTACTTCAACTTTATATAGATTAAAATTTCAAAAATTTAACATCAAATATATAAAGACTTCCTTATTTTTACAATGTAGGAACTTTAATAGAACTATATTCATTTTTAGTATTCATCTGATAGAAAAAATATTGCATGATTCAGAATTTTTGGATTAAAAAAAATGTTTTTCAGATTTAAAAAAGATAATCTGATTGAGAATTTTTCATATGATTTACAAATATTCATCTGATTTATAAAATTTATTCTGATTCAAAAAAATTGAATGATTCGACAAAGTTCATATGATTCACAAAAGTTAATATAGTAAAAAAATGTTCATTGATTTGACTTTTTTTCATTCACTTTAGTTCATCTAATTCCAAATAGTTTTTCTAGATAAAAATGTTTCACCCTCTTGATAAAAGATTTTCTGATTCTGAAAACATTATTTTAACTTGTCTTCTCTTCAACAAATTTCAGAATGTATTATGAGCTTCTTTATCATGTTAAAAACTTTGAAAAAACACCATGACGTTATTAGAATTTGTTTGAAAGTTTTATAACACAATTTAGGAAAATTTACAACACTCTATCTATCTAAAATTCTTCATCTCAAATAAATTTATATCAAAACATTCTTAACAACCAACAACATCAATCCAAATGTTTTTTTTCAATATTTTAGGAACCTTTTATCAAATCATTATTCCTGAAACATTAAAAATTTATAAAATACATTCATAACTAAGACAAACTATTAAAAAATAAATTTTTTAAGATACCATCACTATGGATATGTGTTATATAGTATCCATGTGATGGGGTCACGAAAAATGAACCAACTCATTTTGCGGAGGTGGTAGTCCACACCTACACATAAACAAATTTATAATTTTTAAATGGATTGAAATGTAAGAAAATAAAACATATATTTTCATTAACATATGATAATTTTTTCATGAATATCATATATATACATTAAATCCATTATTATAATCATCCATGAGAGGCGGTGATAGAAAATGAATTACAATAGTTCGTGGGGTGGTAGTCTGATTTACACAAAAACTATAGATTCTTCTCCCAATTTATATAATAGGAGAAAAATATTTGTTTTTCCATTAACAAGAAAATATATAATAATATGAAATATATTGGTGTTATTATTTCAACAAGTTTGTATAGTATTTGAAGGAGGTAGATAAAGAAACAAAACTAAAACGTTTAGATAAAATCTATACCTCTCCCTCAGACAACCTCCCTTGCTGTACACATTAAGTCTTTTATGTTTGGTATTATGAAAAAAATAATACTTCTTGATTGTAGAGAGTGATATTATAAAGGTATTTGTACAATTATTGGTAGAACTAAAGTTCTAAAATGGTGTGAGGAAGAGAGGATAAGATGTCCCCTTTTATAAGTGACAAGAGGGGCATTCTTTGAATTTCTTAATGTTTTAAATTAATAAAAATTACATTTCATGTTAATGTGGAAAAAAATTAATATAAATCAAAGACATGAATAATATGGGTTAAAATAGTACCATTAAATAAAAATCTTACATGTTTTGAATATGTTTTTCCCATTATCTCTTTATTTTAACCCTTGTAAATCTTTTTTTCAATTTCAACGATATCGATGTTTTTATTCATTAGGGGTGAAAATATTTACTATAAAAAGAAAAATCACTGATCAATGGAATTTTTTATCATTTTCTACATTAGTAAATTAACATGTATAAATATAAGTTCATTATTAATTTTAAATTAGTAAAAAAAATATTGTGATTATAAAGTATCATTAATATCAATTTTGTAACTATTTATTTAATTTGACTTTGAATAAAATATGATAAAAATAAATTTGAATATAAAAATTTCCAAAATTCATAATTTGTTATATTTATATATTAATTTTTTGTGACACCATATCTTAACTAAAGAAGATGTTACTTTTATTGTTTTGAAAACCATTTACTGGACATTTCTATTATATTCATAAGAACTAAGTCTATGTTGGGTAAACATTTAAGGTTATTTTATCATCATATTTATTTAAAAATTAATTAAAATAACTAATATAATTTCATTACTATAAAAAAATATTTTCATTTCACCACACATTTTTATCCCTTTGTGAATATATAAGATAATTTTAAAATAAAGAGAGTGAAATTTTATATTTTTCTTTATATAAAATATTATAAATTTAAAAATCAATGAAAAATGACAAGGTGTAATATTTTAAACGTTTTTATGATTATTGATGGAATATAATAATCCAATTAAATAATTATGTATTTTTAATGAATTTGAGTCATTAAAATACAAGTTTTTACCATTATTAACTCATTTTAGCTTTATTGGGGTAAAATAAAATTTATGTAGTTTATATTCAAAATGAAAAAGGGATAAATTTTACAAATCTGGACCACCTAAAAAATATTGAATCCTTTTTCATTATTCAATATATATAATTGAATGAAATTAATTTAAAATTTAATAATAACACATGATGAAAAATATTATTTTCAGATAATTTCATTTTCATGTTTAAATTTTTTCTATAAAAAGTTCAAGTATAAAACTAATTCCCACGAACAAAATTAAATTTTTATAGACAGAATAATCTATGGAAATTTATAAATAAAAAAAATATAATTTTAAATTTTATATACATTAAAATAATATAATGTTTCCCCAAGAAATTGTTGTTTTCAATATTCATTAAAAAATAAAACTTCTCAAGTAACTATAATAAATTCTGTCCAAGATAATTATAACCTCAAAAATTAAAAAAAAATTGTTACACTTTTTCAATTTAAATTGTATATTTTGGAAATATATTTTTTAAATAAATCCATATAATGCATGAAAACACAATTTTTTTATAAAAAATTATTTTTTTCTTTTTGATTAAAAAATTTAAAAATATGGTAAAAATGAACACAACTCTATAAAATACAATCATTTAATATGAATAATTGTGAACTTTATTTATTCTAACATTACCTTTGTTGTTATATTCTTTACACCTTTTATAAATTTCATCCTCAAAATTTTATATATTTCTCAAACAAGTAGGGATATTTTTTCATTATAGAATTTTTAGATTCTCCTATTTATTCTTCAACAATCTAATTTTTACGAAAAACAATAACATAATAAATTAAATTTTTGAAAAAAATTATATATATTGTAATGAACATGTTATAGTTTTTCCTTTTAAGAAATATTTTCCTCCAACAAAACTACTTTAAGGATCAAAACATGAAATTTACCAGGCACATATTTTATTAATAATGAAACATGAACTGAATCATACAAATGAGTTAAAATAGGTGGAAAAAGATATTGATAATAAAAAAATAAAAATTTATTTATGATTTTATATGGTTAAATGAACCATGAAATTAACTTTCATTTTTTACCAAAACACATAACACTTTCCAAAGGATATATTTGGAGAAAAACATGATCATCTATCTCGAATGAATGGAACTTCTTCTAGTTACCTAGATATATTTTATACCTAATCTTACATATCCATAAGTGCTACTAAATCATTTGCACCTTATCCATCATTTATTTTACATATTTTTGTCCCAGAAATATTCTTTAACATATTTCATTAAACAATTTTACTGTTAAAACTCTTTTCAATATAAATCTCCAAAAAGATTCTATTTGTATAATTGAAAAAAATTGTTATTATAGCAAAATAAACTGATAACAAATGTTATACGCAAATTTACAAGTAATCCAAAGAAAAATATTTATGTATATATTCAAAATTATTAATCATTCTCTCTAAATGTCAAACGGATTAGTGATCAAATGCCATACTAAAATTTAATTCACTACCCAATGACTTCAAAATAAATTTAAAAATAGTATAAGTAAACATGAGATCATGGTAAGATACAATGGAGAGATGAAATCCGTGTTACCTAATTATGTACTTGAGAGATAGTGAAAAAGAATATCTAAAGACACATTATCTTTAATAAGATTGAAATTCTTATATTTAGTTAATAGATCAAAAATGAAACAAATCGCATTATTACCTTGATATGTATTTGAAAATCTCACCATGAAATCCATAGATATATTTTAAAATTTCTAATTTATAAATTGAAAAATATAAAGTATCCCCTTTTGTAATCTTCATTATATTTTTAATTTTTCACATATCAAGTATTTTCTGGTAAATTCTACAATATCTCTTTTTATTCTATCCCCCTAGTAATACTTCTAATGATCTCTGTACATCTTATTGATGCTAGGGTGAATAGTAAATGTGAAACTATAATCCTCACCCAAAAATTACCTCTTCAATTGGGAGACATAAGACAAACTTATTTTCATTCCAAATATGATAGCACCTTCTTTAACAACATTAGTCTCTATAAACTTACCCTTATTAAGAGATTCTTCCATTTCTTATAAAGCATTATCATCCTTTCGAGCTAGCTTATCTTTATTTGATAGACATTATTTTTCTATCACCCAAAACAAAAAATAGTGTCTTTACATCAATTTTTTCTAGAAAAATATGTGTCAAATAATTAACTAAAGGGTCATGTTCCAAATATAACATGGTTAATATATAATTATTATTCAGACACAAAGCATTAACTACATTGTTTTCATTTCTATGATAGAAATGAATCATGTACTCATAATACTTAATTAGTTCTATTCATCTTTTCTACATCATGGTTAACTCTTTCTGAGTGAGTAAGTACTTCAAAATTTTATGATCAACATATATTTCACACTTTATTTCATATAAATGATGCCAACATATTTTTAATTAAAAAACCACAGTAGAGAATTCTAGATCATTTGTAGGATTACTTAACTCGTGATGTACAAATTGATATGAAGCATCATAAATTAAATGATCAATTACATTAGAACAACACCAAGTACCTATTATGAAGCATCAATGTAGATGAATTATTGACCACCTATATAGGGTAGGTTAAAATTTAGTAATATTCAATATTATTTTCACTTCTTAGAAACAATCATCAAACTCATTTTCTAGCTGAATTTAACTCCTTTTGAGTTAACATAGTGGTCTACATAAATTATAAATTTTTCCAATAAACCATTGATAGATACAAGTTGAAAAGTTTTATTTTTTGGAATATAATATGGATTTTTTGATGTCAATGATACAAGAAACTAATAATAATGAAGAAGTGTTCAAGAATATTAATGTAATTGTGATGAAATTTCATAAGAAATAATGAAATTGTTTTTCTTCTAAAATAATAATGAAATTTTTTTGTTTGAATAAATGCTTGAATGATTTTTTTCCACATTTTATGTTTCAATATTTTATCAAAATTATTTTATTGGATATTATTTTAATTTCAAAGGAATAATATTTATTTAAACTAAATTGTTTTAAATAATTGCTTAAATAAAAATTTAAGTACATAATACCACCTATATTGTTTTTTATAATTAAAAGGGGGAGAATTTATTGATTGGGTGAAGTTTATGGAGATGTTTTCATGGAGAATTTTTTATAGTACTTATTAATGGATAAGTAATCTTATCTTATTTTTCATAATATTGTCACTTTAAAAAAAAGTGAGTCACAAGGAAATGGGGAGATACGAAAGATAAAGGTAGAATCATTATTAAATAAAAAAACATGTTTATAATTTTGTCAAATTTATTATTTTATCTTAAGTGTTTTGTTTTGTGATTTTTAAAAATGGGGACATTGTTGAGTTGAAATTTTTACCTCATACAAGTTTAATCCTCGGTCTTAAAAATCAAAAAATTCCTAAAAATATTATTTTACTATCTTTATATTTTCTACGTCTTTAGAATAACTTTGTAGAAAACCATTTATTCCGAAAACTAAAAAAATATTTCTTAACTGATGATTATAAATTTCCACATAGTATAGTACATTTCATTGAATATGGTATGATAGATATAATTGGACAATTTTAGTCCACTAGAATGAAAAAATATATTCTATTGGAATAATTAATTTTAGTCTACCTATTTGATTATCTTTCATCTATTGGTCTGACTGAATTTTAATCAACTTTTCTAACTATATTTTTGTTTATTTTTTTGATTAAATTTATTCCATCAGTCTTATTTACTTCTACTATATCAGTATGAAATATTTAAGTCCATCAGATTGAATAGAATTTATTCATTCAGGATGAATCTTATAATAATATTATTATAATCATTTCAATCAGATGGAATCCCTTTTATAACATTATAACGGTGCTACAAAAATGACATCTGATGGAGATGTACTTGTTAAACATTAAGATATATATCTTCTGATTCCATTAAAACCAACTCCTAGAATTAGGGAATTATGACCATTGAATGTGTTCCTATTAATAGAGGTGTATTCAGGGAGCTGGGAGATGATTATTTTCTGATCTCAACCCATCTCTAATTATCTTTTCTTTAACCCATCATTACATTTACTTTGTAAATTTTATATAGTACTTTTGTTATAAGGAATCTAGTTGAGGATTGTTAATACCTTAGAAATTTTTTACATTTTAATTCTATGTTTGATCTTGGTTAAGATGGGGGGTATCCATTTATAGGAAAATAGATGATTTTGATTATTCTTATTGAGGGATTCTAGGGATAAGAATACGTATATGATTCTGATCATTGTGGTTGTGGGGTTCTTGAAGAAAGATAGACCTTGCTATTTGGTTTAAATAGTGGATACCTTATGTCTAGGTTATTGAATTCATTAACACTAAATGTTATAAAATATGTATTCCTTTAATAAGTTTTCTATTAGTTTTACAATATAATTCGGTAGTGTTTCATTTTACTTGTTTCTATAAGTTATAATTTTTGAATGTGCATTTATAAAGAATGATTTTTTTACTAAAATTTTATATAATCTAATTTAATAAACATACTCAGAGTCCTTTATAAGTTCATTTATTAGTGAATGAGAACCAAGTCAGATAAATTTTAATAAATAGGGTTGAGATTTTGATTAGTGACTATTTTTATACTACAATTCACCCTCTATTATATCCACTATAATCTATTACAATCCAACACTTGGTATGTCCATTTGGGAATTGTTTATTTTAATTATAATAACAATTACGAGTCATCATTTTGGATGACTCCTTTTGAGGACTTGTATGGCCAGCCTTGAAAATCTCTATTGTGTTGGTCGGAGATTGGTGAATGTCCTATAGTTGAACCAAACATGGTCCAAGAAATGACAAGAGAGATTCCATTGATTCATTAGAGAATTTTGATGGCATAGAGTTAGTAAAAATCATATATTGACCTTTATAGGGGGCCTTTAGTGTTTTTAGTTGGTGACCATGTCTTTTTTATTGTTTCACCCCTTTTTTGTTATTGATGTCTTGGAAATAGAGGAAACTTGGACGTCGGTTTGTGGTACCATTTGAGTTTATTGACCATGTGGGTAAAGTTGAATTCTATTTAGCACTTCCACTATAGTTGATGTAGATACTTAATATTTTTTATATATCACAATTTTTTAACTATCTTTCTGACCCGAATCATGTTTTGAGATGGAAGGATTTGGATGTTGATCCTGATTTATCTATGACTAAGCAGCCGGTCGAGATTATCGATTCCAAGACCAAGGTTCTTTTGTGGGAGGATAATACATTTGGTCTGTGTTACACGGTACTATGGTTCTGATTCACATGAGAAATGGGAGAATGAGGAACATATGAATGAGAAGTGGCCTCACCTATTTTATACAGAATCATCTTGATAATATTTTTGGGGACGTAGTGTTTTTTATAGTGGGGAGGTTGTGATAGTCTCTTACCTTCTTTTAGGTATTTCTTGACCCTTTCATTGACCTCCTGTATGTCAGGTCATGTTTTTTGTCATTCATAGAGAATTTGGAATATTTTGGAAGACCAAGCATCTATTCATGATTAGTGAACCATTATAAAAACCATTTAGTTTTTCCTAGTAATCCTTCCAACTTGTTAAAAGCCACTACCATACAGCACGTGATTTTTTCAAACCATGTAGTGAACCCTAAAAAATGTGCAACCTATGGATATTGGGAAATGAATGGTTGGTGCATGGTTTGTTTAAATGTGTGGCCAAATCAGGTACACCAAACAAATGACCAGTAGGGGAACAAGGTTTGGGAAGACATATTGTTTAACCACATAACCCTGAATAAAAAAACATATGTGTGGGATTTAATTCCTTGTGAAATTATTTTAAAAATAAAAAACATGTGGTTTAAGTTGTTAATCACTCCTACTCAACCCTAGTACATTTTTTCATCCTTAAAGGCTTACAAGAGGTGAGTTTTTCCCCTCTAAACCCTTTTCTTATAAGATCAATGTAGTGTTAATCTCATTCAATATCCTCTAGTTATGTGGATTTCCTCTTCTGTCAATTACTTTGACATATCTTTCTATCTTCCTTAGTGTTTGATAGATCAACATGTTATTTATTCATCTAAACTCCAGCTTATTTGATCACGATTCTAGGTTGTGTTTCATATATCTTTTAACTCGTTCTTCATTGGCGTTCCCTATTGCAGGTGTTGTGTACCGTGATTCCTTGATATAATGTCCGGTTGTTCCATAATTATTCCCCTTCAATCAAAACCTTGAATTTACTGATTAAATTGAAAGGGGTTTTTAATTGATTTAAAAATAAGGATTTTTGAGGATTTATTTTATTTATTAGAAATGGGAAATAAATTTGAGAAAAAACCCATTTTTATGAGGATTTTAATAATCAGGTGAATTTATGAAAAATGATAGCTTGATAAAAAGAACTTTTTTATGAACTGTGTTGATGTTGATTCTGAAAAATGACTTAAATTTAATGGGGATTTGAAATGGCATAAATTATGAGACCCTATGATTTGGTTTTGAAATTAGGTGACATGGTGAAAATGGGAATTGGGAAATTATATTTTGAAATGATAGATTTTTAATTTGAATTATTTATTGATTAATTAAAGAACATGAATGTATAAAATTTTAGTAGGTTACTAGGACATGCATTCTAGGATGTTGACCCCTAGAAATGTATTGATGAAGACAACTATTACTAAAAAACTATGGAATGACCACATATTATGGGATCCCCTATTATGGTGTAGACTACACATTAGGGGTTCCCCCTATTGGGGGGTATTTGTTTGTGAACACTTGACTAAAGATGAGATCATTATTGAGATATGAGAGGATAATATTACAGAAGAAACTAACGTCCAAATAAGTTTTTTGTGTGGTCCTTGGTTTACTATATTCGAATATATATTCTCTTAATTTCTTGAACTATTTTATTCATTCCAACTGATTTACATAAAATTAATTTTATAAAATAATCCTTTAATCCAATTCGATGTTGTTTTGACAAAACTACCATTTATTTAAATTAATCATTTTTTTTGTTTAAAATTTTTAAATGTAATTTTGTGCCATGTTTGTACATTAATTAATAACATAAATGGTTAATTATTATGGTACTGATTGTTGAAAACATCCAAAGACTCTACTGGGATTTATATCTACCACCCTACATTTTCTATCAGGCATTTTTGTCTTATCTTTTTCCAAGTCCGAGAAAAGGGAATGTTACACTCGATTTTGGTGGATGTTCTTGATCCTTTGGATCCTAATTCTGGGAGGTTACTCTTGGAGTTTTCATCCACTTATTACATTGGATGTTTGATTATTTATATTGTTAGTTTTTTGTACTTTGATGGTGTAATATTTTAGGTTTTTGTTATACTTTTATGGTTTCTTGTAATTTTACTTTTTGGAGTGTTGATCATACTGACTAGTATATTTTGTCATTCAATATTTTGTGGAAACAAAATTCCCTCCCTTATCTTGTATGATTCTATGGTCTAGTCACTGACCCATTGGGATCAGGAATTCCCTTCATTATTTTAAAGGGTCAGATCCGGTATAAGTGTAGCAGGGTATCTGGGATGTTTCAAGACACAGAAAATATAGTTATCTAGAACTAAATAAAAATTACATATGAATTTAATAAGTTGGATAAATATTATTTCCATAAATTATTAATATTCATTCACAAGTTATTAGAGTTAATATACATGTGATATGGATGTTTAGTAAATATTTATTTACCAAGTCACTATTTATTTAATTATGTGAATATATAATATGTATTTATTCTAGTTTATTTATAAGGAAACAAAAGTATTTATTTATTTAGTTTTGTTAATATTTATTGAATATATATTTCATAATTTGGTGGATATAATAATTATATATTTATTGGTTAATAAAGAGGTGATATTTTTCTAATTAAATAAATAATTATTATTCAAGGCCTGATAAATATTACAGAGGATTGGTAGATCATGTTTAGTGGTTTAGTGAAAAATTTCATGTAAAATATTATTTGAAAATATATAATTCATTTTTTAAAGAATAATAATATTTATTTTATCTATGATTTTAGCGCATTATAAGTAAATAATTAAAATTATATTATTAGTAGACACTATTTTCACCATGTATTATGAAAATAATAAGGGCTCTTGCATAGTGCTCTTCATTTTTCATTGGTAAATATTTACATTACTTCATTATTTTCCACACATAAATCATTTCTATGTTCCATTGAGACGCTTTCCTGGGTGTCTCCTTCCACATTTCCCGCATGATTGAAATTGAGATTTCTTTTCTCCATGTTCTCCACTTATGAAAATCTTATAATTCAACGCATTTCTCTTCATTGTTGGGTCTGAGAATCTGTTAATATATATGTTGTTGATCATATTTTTGGAAAACTGATTTGGCATGAACACAATATCTTTTACACCTATCAACATTCCATTTTGTATCTCATTTCCACTATCTTTCCCACCATGTACATCATGTTCCATATTACTATGACTTTTTATGAATCCAGCTGTTGACTAAAACCAGAAAACAATGTGTGAGTAATAATAGTCATAAATTCATTTAGGGAATTTCATGACACCTTATTTTCAATCTAAAACACCTTATTATGAACCAAGGTTATTTATTCTTAGCTTATATTAAAATCCTTCAAATCATTTTGTAATGAAAATGTGAATTGTCCTAAGTATATACCACAGGTGTGTTGTAAAGAAGAGTTAAGCATGGCCCGTTATCATGCGCCAGTTCCCATTCGACTCTTTCTCAATGTGGTTTTTTCAGGTTTTATCCATAGGTAAAATTATGACAGAGTGGCCTCTACCATCTTGTATCTTGACATGGACATATTTTTGGAAAACCCACATAATATTTACATTACCAAAATTTTTGGATGTTCTTCTATACTAATTCCCAAAGTCTATCTTGGAGTAATGTTCTCTAATCAGAGTTTTTTTTCTAAATCCAGTTTTCCATGATATTACTAAAATTTATCAAATACCAACTGTAACTCCCCGACCATAGTTACCTAGATTCGGTGCAATATTATATATTATTGGCATGATCACAAGAGATCATGTCCTGAAATACTTATTAGTTTAGTAGCCCTGGAAGTACTAGATACATACATAAATTTTATATTACATCATGAAATAAAGAAAAACTATATTATATCCCCTTGAACACAGTCATATCCCTTATCCTATTCCTTAAAGATAATCATGATATAATTCTTCAAATCTTGGGAAAAATGAAATATATAATGGGGTGAGCTCAGATGCTCCGTAAGGATAACAATATAGCAGAAACATTCATAAATAAGCATAGACATTTAAGGCAATGTATAATACTGAAAAAGCCTTTTAAATTGAAACTTCATCATAATATGGAATATATAAAATCAAATAATTCAATTTACTTATTCACATGGATATTATAATTGTCGAATAATCCCATGTAATATCAATATCTAATTTCATAATGATGGAATGCATAATGTCGGATATCATAACCACACAGTCAAGGCCTCGTGCGAAGACTACATAATAAGATTTTTTCAAGGCCTTGTGCCAAGACACTAGTTTGTCTCATGAGACCTGCTGATGCATCAAGGAGCTATAGTGGGATCCAACCGTCACTTACTAAATCTAATCCATTCCTCATATGAAAAGGTTAAAACATCATATAAACAGTCGAATTAAAAATAGCATATGAAATGTTAATATTTTAACCACATACCATGAATGGTTTAAAAATTTCACATCCACAGTCAAACATAACACAACCAATACAATATGGAAGATTGTATTACAATATATCATCCTCAATCAAGATTAATGAAGGATATTGAGGTATAGGACTATAACCAGTAAAATTATTTGAGAGAAATTTCCCCATTTTCTTGGAAACTTTTAAAAGTCTCACTATTTATCAAGAAGCAGTTAAAAATAGAATTTTGAATCAAAGTTTCTCATACCACTTTGAAACATATAAAAGGAATTTTAATTTTAAAACATTCTTGTCCATATAAATAAATCCTTAAAACCATTTATAAAACATGGATATTAATGATAATGATTTAGAAGAATAAATATATAAAACATTTAAAATGATATTTTAGTTAGAGTTCCTAACCAATTGAGAAACGCTTGAATACAAATAATTGAGGTAATAAAAACTTTATAATATCATGAGAATAAAGGGATTCATGATATAATATGTCAAAGTACAATATATACACCATATAAAAGTGAATTGGTGCATAATAACAAAGAAGTCTCAATGGAAAGTAAATTGAGATGAAATTATTTATAAAGACTGTATCCTTAAGTTTAGGATAAATTAATAACATAATTATGTGTGTAAAAATATAAATACACTCTATATAATTGTATATTCAGTGTAAATAAATTAGAGTACATTCACATATATTCTTGTAAAAACAACACCAATGACTTGGATGTTCAACTCAATGAATGGAAATTGAGTTAAGAATACACTTATCATGTTCATATTGATGACTTGAGAAATTATCAATAGATTTATTATGTGTATAAAAATTTTATCCACAAAAATATGATTGTAAATTACTACATAAATAAATTAATAGTGATTTCACACATAATCTTGGAGAAAAATAATCAATGAAGTTAGTGTAAAACCCAATGAGTGGAAATTAAAATTAGAAATTCCCTTACAGATTTGTTAACATACGAAACATACATTCCATGAATGAATAATCCTAAAATGAATATGTAAATACCCATAAATTAATTTTTATTACACAAATAATATAACCATGGGTAGTAAATACACCACACGAAAGGAAATAGTGGCACATATAGCATGAATCTCGTGGGAATAAAAGTGATAGGAAAACCCCTTTACCACGTTGTAATGAATTGAGTCATATAACCAAAAGTTAATAACTGAAAAATGTATCATAGAATACCATTAATATACAGAGATTCATCATAATATATATCAAATGGATGTACACAATACACCACTGCAATAAATATGTGGTGAAAAATGGAATCTCATTGAATTAAAATGGAGATAAGAAACCCCTTACCACGTAGTTATCAATCGAGTCATATGACCAAAAGTTAATAACCACCAAATTTTTCACATAATACCCTTAATATAAAGAGAATCATGATAATATATATCAAATGGAAGTACACAATACACCACATGCACTAAATAAGTGGCGAACAATGGAAATGTCAAGGAATTAAAATTGAGATTAGAAACCCCTTACCTTGTACATTTCCTTAGTTGAGGGTACGTTAACCTCATGTATAATGGTGAAATAACTATTATTAAATTATACATGAACCCTATACATAAATATGATACCACATATGATTTTTTAATATTTCTTTTTAAATATTATTTCACTAGTATCATTGTTTCGGGTGTTAACATATTCGTTTTTCTTTATATGTTTTGTTACGTAAGTCATGTTTTTTATGGATATGATATATTTGATTCATATAAAGAATGATATTATGTTCTTAAACATTATTTTATTAATCATAAAATTAATTTTATTATTGAATGATTACAATGGGGTATGAATCTCCTCACGTTCGTGGATACAGTAATCTATACGTACGAACGAGCTACAATACCATTCTATTGTTGGTAAAATCGTAAGTAAATAGATGCTATTTCATATATACCAAAACATTAACATTTTATATTTATTTTTTTACATAAATTATAATCATTTTTATACCTATCTAATTTATTAAGTGTTGAATAACAAACTACACCGCAATGTTGAGACGGTAAGTCGTACGTACGCATATATGGTGACTTTGTCATTAATAGGATGTATAGAATAATGAATATGGTTTACCATATTTATAATAACATAAAAGTAATTAGAAGTTACTATAGTTATTATTTTGGTATGGAAAATACAAAGAAAGAGGAAGTGTAAGAAGAAAATAACATTGAAAGAGGTCATGAAATAGTTATCTCTTATTCGGGTGATTCCTTTTGATTTGATCCAAAGGGATCCACAAGATGGCTTTCTGATCAATGTAAGGGCTCTATGATGAATTTAGGATAGTTGGGAAGATATTTTAGTAGGTTTTGGACAAGCCAAATAGTTTTTGAGGAGTGATTTTGAGTGAAGGGGAAGTACCCCTTTTAAGAGAGGTGAGAGAACTTTAAGAAACCCTTGAAATATTATTTTTTTATACAATCATATTCAGTTTATAATGGCTCCAAAAGGATTTATTTTGATGCTATGACAGGGAAGTTTCGGAATCCTCTCGATCAATTGGTTTTTAGACATGTTTATGTCACTGTATTAACCTTATCTTTTAGGGTTAACAATTGGTTAAATATTTTAACATTTATCATGTCTTATTGTATTTTTATTTAATATGGATAATAAACATAATATTAGATAAAAATGGAAGCCTAATTTGTTCATTAATGACATATCAATTATTATATAAGTCTTTTGGCTGATCCCTAGATTTTTTGGACTATTATATCATTTAATAATATATTATTTGTTTTAGAAACTCAATTATGAAAATATTGACATAATTTTGTATTTGGTTTTTTTGAAAGTCATAGCAACATGATTTATTTGAAAAAAATAAATTTAATCAATCCTAACATGTAATATTAACCTATAATTTTTTTTAATTCAAAAAAAGTCTCAATTTACATTTATTTTATTATTTATAATTTCAATTATTTTGATCTTTCATTAATATGGTAATTAATGCATCATCATTTATCATAATTAAATTTAATTATATAATGTCTAAAAATTATAAATATAATTCCACAATATAGGAAATATTTTTATCTATCTAATGAATATTTACAGTAGAAATTATCTTATGTATAAGACTGTATTAAAAATGATTTAGAAATTAACATTTTAATTAAACACTTTTAACTCTTCGTTAAGTAAAATAATATCAAATGTCTTAATCTAAACCAAGTGGTACAAAAGGATCATATTTTATTCTTAAGGTTGATTTTGGTCGAAATAAACAATCCCAATAGAATTAGGTAATGTGTTAGGGTAATCATAATATCATTTTTAAATATTATTACCCTATTTACTTTTAACCGCGGTAAATAAAAGCCAAAAGATACTATTCACCAAAAATTATTTTCAACTTATTGAACCACATTTTACTTATTGATATCAACCGCGTATCTTGGATTTTTTAAATTCAATTCATAGAAGTGGTAAAATTGTGATTTATGAAAATTTGATAACGTGTCGAGAAGGTGGGTAAAAGACGTTAAAAATTTTAATAAAATTTTATACTTCTAATTTTATTAAAAAATCACTTCAATGAATTACATTGAACTAATGTAGGTATTATGTATCTATTTTGACTAAAAATAAAATTAAAATAAATAATTATTTAAATAAAAATTCAGTTTTTAAACAATAACGTAATGGTTTTCCCTATTCATAAAAAATTGATAGTTATCATAAAAATACAAAAAATTTATCCAAACATTATTTTTATGTCCTGTTTCTAAAGAAGAATTTAATTCATAAAATTGAATATATAAAATTGTAAAATATTGGATTTAGAAATTGTTCGCCATTAAAAGGTGGAAAAATAACAATTTTTGAGAAATACATCTTTTATCTGAAAAATTGAATTTGTCCAATTATTATGTCTAAGAAACAAAAAAGATGAACGTTGAAATTATGTGTGATAAAATTCAAAATGTGGTTATTACTATTCATAACCACATTCTAAATAGCTAGTTTGATAGGTCATGGTGCGCTTGATCTCGGTGTTGCGTACTCACACGCTATTGTATTATTCAAAGAGAAGCATATCGTGGAAGTTTGGGGTGTTACAAGTAGACATGCATCTAAAATGATAAAAAAGATTGTAATATTAAAACTTCTAAATACTAAACTACGTTAATGAGTAGATACATGTAAGAATATCATTGAGAGAAAATAAAATTTTCGGTAAATGTATTTCCTCTTATGTGAAGAAATAATCCCAATTGACTTTCAAAAAGAAGAGGTAAAAATATTGGTTGAGCAGATTAACCAACAATTTGATGATTTTACAATTCCGACATACAGAACTCATTTGATGGTTACAAAAAAGAAGATGAAATCTGTTTCCACAAGATTTCATAAATGAAGATTAAAATATGAATTAATAAAATCCACGATCAATTAAATGTAGTTAATTTTTATAGATAGAGAACAAAAGCACAAGAAATTGAGATACAATATAAGGAAAGAGAAAGGTAGAATAAATATCATTGGTCAACTCGAAGTCAATATCTATTTGCTTAAGATCGGTCTCTACAGTTCGACAAAGTGCCTACTTGTGCACCAAAATAATGCCCGCTAGCCTCACTCTAAATCTTCGGTATGGTCTCATCTCCATAAAATGTCAGCATCAAAATAATTGTGGATACTTCTCTCATTTGGTCTTAAAATACCTCTTTTATTTCCTTTTTATATACTGGGTTATTTTTCTATGCTTATGTGCATGTCATTACGAACATTATTATTCTTTTCAATATTCCTTCTTCAAAATCCCCGTAATATTAATAAATCTTTCAATACATTCTGACACATTTAGTTAGTTAATAATTACATCTAACATCATCACTACTCCTGAAATTATCATCAAGGGACCTAGAAAACACTCAATTGCATTTTTCTAGTAAAATACATCAAACATGTTTGATTAAGAATTATTGGGTGCGATAATGGAAACAATCGAGGAAAGAAATCCCCCACCATCTTCATTTGATCCTGAAAACACAAATAGACAACTAGTAATAAAATTTATTCATCCCATATCCTAAAAAATGAACACTAGAAATATTATCCCTCAGTCATACATTTTTTTTCAATGTGTCTCGACGTTCAAAATAACTCAAACACCATTAAAACCAGCTCAGTTTGAAACAAAAAGAAAATACAATTTTGGATTGGAAGGGGCATACTATGGTTTCCAAATAATTTTCATGTTTTTACATAATAGATATTAAAAATATATGTGACGGGTTCTTAAATTGTGGTCAGTGTCAAGTTCTTCTAGATATCCCAGGATTCAACATTGACACAACACCGAGTCATCATTCTCAGTGGTGACCTAAAAAAATCAAGTTCAGAAATATATTCCTCACAAAAAAATATATATATCCTCACATATTCATTGAAGCCCAAAAAAATATTCAAATAATACATTCATTTGTGATGCGGCAAAACCCGATCATTGTGTTTAGTGGATACTTGGGTGTTATCGAGAAAACCATCACAAATCTCGAATGGGCTACATTAGCACACTGGTAATATATCATAATTCGCCTTAGAAGGAGAAATGACCCAAAAGGATTCATAGATAACAGTGTTCATCTATGTCTTATTCACACACTTTCTAACAGTCAGATCCACTTTGAGAACATGAAATCAGTTCTCCTCTGGTCGACTGGTCCTTTTTGGGTTGATAGGGGAGGTGACGAGCCTGTCTTCTATAAAAAATTCTCACATTCTCGACAACAATTCAAAATATTTCTTGACACACAATATTTCGATTGAATCTCCTTGGGTGTGAAATCCTCTTCACGGCAATCACTATTTAATCATCGACCTTCAGTTTTAATAGAATTACTCGCTAATATTAAGAATGATATCTCCTTGGGAGTGGGATTATTAGTTCATGTTTATATTTTTAGAAACAATCATATCCACTTGTATATTACTCGATAATCTCAAGAATGATCTTAGGTATTTTATCATAGGATCATTTGTCCAATCTCAATAAAATGACCAAAATCCTCTTACGATCATACCATGAAATGAAATTATCCTATGAAGATTGATTTAAATTATTTATCTTTAGTTGACCTTCAATCAAAATCAAAATTAAATGAATAAATAATTTTAAATTAATATTAATGTATAAGAATAAAATTACAAAGATTTAGCACTGAAATTTAAAAATTTCTACAAACAAATTACAAAACAAAGATTAAATTCAAAGATAATCATTAATAATATAATTAATTTCATAAACAAAAAATAGAAACATGAAACAATAATGAAACGAATTATATTAAAAACTTAAATTTAACATTTTAAAATAAATTTGAAGAAGGTATAAAGAAATAAAATTAAATAATCTCACACTAATATTATTTAGAAATTAAATTAAACATTTTAACATAAAAATTATAATTACTTACTCTCAAAAAATAAATTTCACTAATTAAAATAAATCACATTAAAACCTATTTTAGCATTAAAAATACATTATAATTATCAAAAATGAGGTGGAAAAGTGTTTGTAATATGATGAAAATCAATCATATTATCTGTATCCATGAATGTTTATATCAATACTACTTTTATTCGACAACCCATCAAAAGATTTTCCTTTGATTTATTTGATAATTATTTTTATAGCCAATATTTGTGACTCTATTAGATCACTATAATATATTTAATATAACACAAAATCATATAATTATGTAAAACGATGAAGCTATTAGATGTATAAAAATTCCTATCAACTTTAAAAAATATTTATGATTAACACATTCACCATCTTCAAATGTACTCATCGTTATCCCAATCGAAATAGGGGTAAAAACTACTTTGGAATCTATCAGTACGATATTTTGTAAAAATTCTCTAGAAAAATTCTCTTGTTACAGAAAAAACATCTTTAACTATTTTGGACTTGTAAATCCCCAAAAAATGTTAATTGTGTGTGTATTAATATTTAAATTCATTATTCATTTATTCTGAAAAAAACATTTCAAAAAATCTCTCTATCCCCTCCAAAAAATATGTCATGAACATAAAAAAGTCATAATCACGGTACATGAGTTCATCTCCTTCACGTATATGTTTTATTCATCTATCAATTTAGAAACATTCAAATTTCCAAAGAAACTGTCACATTTGGAGTTGTAGGATTGTGAATCTTTTTTCAACATATAAAATTTTATATTCAACTTAGACACCTTGGTTTTATCCTTATAAAGTAGAAAGCCATACAGTTTCTTAATATAAAAATCTTTTGAAATATTTCTATTTAAAAATACTCACTTTATTTATATATTATAAAATATATAAAAAAATATGTTTAACCAATAATAATAACATAATGATATTTTCCAATTGTGAAATGGGGGAAAATCTTCTTCAAAATCTAGACCTTCCACCTGTGACTATCCACTATGAACAAGTAATTATTTGTTTCTTGATACTTCTCAATTTTCATTCATCTAGTTTCTAATCATGAATTTTCCCATTAATATTCTTCCATGAATGTCAAGGAATGATTTCCCATTTTCATTTTTCTCAATCTGATCCCACTCTTCATTGATTGAATCTACCCAATGTTTATGTTTAACTGCTATTGAAACTAATTCTCGTTCAACATTTAAAATTAGTGATTTTTAATTTTATAATATCATCATTATCCTAGTTTGTATGGGATATTTCTAATTTCTAATAATGTTCTCATTTTCATCATGTTTCTCTATGCTGTGAAATCTCAGCATTTTTATTCCAGGCTCACTTTCCTCGGTACATGGTTCCTCTAAATCATTAGTCACCAATTTGTATCACTTTTATCTTCACCATTATTATTCTCATTTTAGGTCTTCAATTTATCTTCCCTAACATTTTATGAAATATTTTTAAGTATTTGGATTTTCTACATCCTTCACATTTTAGAAATCCACCATCCTTTGCAAAAATTTGTTTCAAAATATATATCATATGAATTAGATGCATAACCCATGAGAGTTTCTCATTCATCCTTTTCCTAAAATTATGAAAGATCTATATTTTTTATTTTATGTAACTATATAATCACAAAAAACCTATAATATTTCACTGATGGTTTTTTGTTTTACCACATTTTTTCAAGAGTTGTGTTGGATTCTGGCCTCAATAAACATCAATTTTGAACATGTACATTAGTTATAATAGATTATTTTCTCGATAAACGTATAAATTTTATACTTATCTATCCTAATTATTCCCATTTGCGTCAAAAATCAGTTTTCTTCTTTCCACCACTCCATTTTTTAAGGATGTATTGAGCACTATGCTAGTTTTTTGTTCCATATATCGTATGATATGATTCAAAATAATTTTACCTATACTCATTTCTATTTTTATTTATCAATTTCATTATATAATCACCCAAATCTCTTTCAAAAAATCTTCTAAAAATTAGAAAATTTCAGGTGCTTTTGATTTATGCTTCAAAAACACAATATTGGATTTTAGAGATAAATCATCAATAAAATTAATAAATTAAAAATATTATTTCATTAATTAATGTCTCATTAGGACACATATATCTAATTGAATAAGCTCATGATACACGATAGACTTAATTTCAACTTTCTTATAGGGTTTTCTAATCTTATTCCCATTCTGAAATGTTATACTTACATTATATTCTGTAAATCATAAAACTGCTACATTACTTATAAAATTTACTTTAAAATTCTTTCCCTCATGTTTCTAGTTGTGATTCCCATGTATTTGATACAACAACTTTTTTTCATATTCAGTAGTCAAATAACATGATTTTCAAAGTTCTATAATATGAAAGATATTTACACTAGTTTTTCTCCCTGAGTAACATATTTATCATCTTCCACACTTTTGATAATACATTAATATTTCCTAAATATCAATTCATTTCTATAATAAAAAGTTGAATTATACAAAGTAATTTTTTTAGCAGATCAGCATATAAAACTTATTTTGATTTTATTTTCTGAGATTCAATCTCAGTAGTCCATATTCCCTTGATTGTTGAGAAACTGTGATTTTGGAAATAAAAGATGCCCCCTTTATTATTTTAACATCTTTCAACATTGGAATATCATCCATCGCAAGTGAGGAGAAACCAATATCAATATTCCTTGGTTTTTTACTTTTTGTTTATTTCATATTTATCTCAATAATAATGGATCATTCTTTATCTTTCTTCTTTCCATATTATATTTCTTTCCTTTAATAAGAATATTTTCCTACAATAGTTTTCATACTTTTTTCAAAAATGGGGAAATATGGGTCACATCTTCAACAGAACTCCTATAAGAAATAATAAGGGTGTCTCAATATTAACATCCCTTTTCAATGTATGCTTTGAAATAAAATTTATTTCCCTTTAATTATTAGTAAAATTTGATAATATATTACATTTATTTCTTGATGATTTCACCTGATTCTTAGAGAGATATTTCATTACATCTTAAGATTATTTAGATTTTAATTATGAATAATTTTTTTATTTCCATTTATATTTGTCAAGGTACTTTTAACAAAAAAAATTCATTTTTTAAAAAACTTCATATTCTTTAGTTGAATGTTTTTTTGAGATATTCAACAATATATCTCTATTTATAAAAATTAATTTTAAGGTTTAAAATATCATATATGTACTCATCTTCTGAGATTAATAAATATTTCTTTCCGTCATTATCATTAACTCTTTTCTTCATCATTCCTATTTATTTATTATGATTTGTGTTTTTCTAAAGAGAAGCAACAAGTTCAAATCTAATTTTATATTCTCTATAAGTTTCTTCAACTCATTATTTTTAATTGATTGAGGAATATTCCTTTGTATTAAGATATAAAAAGATGGTTTTCAATTTTTATGCAATTTTATCCTATGAGGAATTTTTATCAGTATATTGAGATTATACTTTCTTACTCAACAAGATTGTTTTGTTTCCCATGATCTTTTTTTACCACCAGAGATTTTTTTATCTTAAATATAGGTTTTTAAACTTCTGCAACTGATGTTTTTCTTCATAATGGTCCTTATATGTTCAAAAATTATCCTTGTGGAAATTCATATAAAAAATCTAAATTCCCCCGAAATAAAAAAAATTAATTTTGGATATTGCATACATACATTTATCAACCACTTCGATAATTTTTTAGACAATATTCACGATCTTATCATTCATTTTTTTATTATCCTTATCTTCTGAATCATTAAGGAAAATAATCTCATTATATTGTATTTTCAATTTTATCAATGATTAAAAATCAATTTCATCCTTGATCTTGTTGTTTAATTTTGGATCTTTTCCCATATTATAAGAAATAATAATGTTATTAAATTAATCAAGTGATAAATCACATTTTATTATTATGAAAAAAATTAGATTTAAATCTATCTAGGTAGTTTATAATTATTTCCTTTTAATTGTTATAATCAACGAAGACGTCTTCAGATCCATTAATGTTAAATAAAACTTCATTAAATCTTGATAATTACTCATTAATGGTTTCATATTCTATAATTTAGATATCCTCAAACATTCTTTTCCATATTTGTAACCTTTCCTCTTTCATTTTGTTGATTCCCTCGAAGATAAATTCATGTCTATACCAAATTCCCATAGTTTTTTTGAGACCCATCAAATTTATAAAAAAAAAATTTCACAAAATACATAAGAATAATATATCTGGGTTTCTCGTAAACCTCAATATTTCCCTTGAAAATAAATTTTATATATGAATTTTTCTCAATGAGTGAAAACCATATTGTTGTGGCGAAAATAATCTCTAGGCCAAGTGACAGAAGATGTGGTTTCATTCTATTTTTCCATCCATGATACTTTTTTGAATAAAATTTTGGAATACCTAATATTTTTACTGAATTGGAATTTTTTCTAATAAATTTTCAATAACAGAACCTGATCTCTTATACAAGTTGAGGTACATAAAGATCCATGAGAAATAAGTGGGGGGGGGGGGGTTTGAATTGATGGTTTTAATTTAAAAAAATTTCTAATCTATAAAATATTACATATGAATTTTTTTAGATTTATATTTCCTTATCATATTTATAGAAATATCACAAGAATGAAATGGTAAGCAATTAAAAAATCCACATAATATTGAAATGGTTGGACCTCAGTGTGGGAACCTAAGTCCTTTCCACGACCACTCCCATTAGTCAATTTAAATTCAATATTAGAAATTAGTAAATACAATATTGTCATAACTAATTTTAAACTCATAATATCTAATAATAGGTATGAATATACTGACTTCCTTTTTTCTTATAAAATTGTTCATTAAAAATATAAGAAGAGCAGAAGAAATGAAACTCTATGAATTCTTCCCCCGTAATGTTTATCCAGAAAATCAATCTGATTTCCTCAATTTGAAAGGTTTATCTGGTGTTCCCTTCTTCTTAAGTCCAATGAATTTCCTTCCAATGAGCCTCACTAAAAACTACCCCTAATATAGAATATGTGTTCTATCTAATTATCAAAACCATTATTCCTTAAAATTCTTCTGGAATGTCTATCTGATTCTTTCTATCCAATTTCTCTAAACTGATACTCTACTCGATTCTATAGGGGAAAATATATATACAGAACTCTTACTTGTCCAAAGAATAAATTTCTTGTAAACTCATTTTCGACATAAATTATAAATCATTTTTAATTTTTTAGTAAACAATTGTAAGTATGATTATACTATTCAACCCTTTATATAGTTCTCCTAACATATTAATAGTTTAAAACTAAATCTATTTTCCCACTCAATAAATTAAAATTTCAACACTCATACCAAAATACATTTCTCATTACACATATTAAGTCATATAAATATTCTTGAAAATTTTCCCAAACTAATCATCACTAATATTTCTTGAAATTTTCTTAAACACGTCAATGAGGAACTTATTCAATCTTTTTAAAAACTCTGTCTGAAAAATGTTTACTCAATCTACTATTCATCCATTTATTTTTCACTATAACCTTCTGTTTAATAATCATCAATTAATTTTTTTAGTTTTTTTATCCATTAATATTCATATTCCCATTTTACTATTTCTTCATCTTTTTACTATTTATAAACTCTTCAAAATAACTAATTTAACTTTGTTACTTGAAAATTTTATATCTTATAACTTTTACCATATAACAACAACTTTTTTAATTCAACTTTATATAGATTAAAATTTCAAAACATTAACATCAAATAGATAAAGAAATCCTAATTTTTACAATGTATGATCCTTTATAGAACTATATTCATTTTTAGTATTCATCTTATAGAAAACATATTGCATGATTCAGAATTTTTGGATTAAAAAAATGTTTTTTCAGATTAAAAAAATATAATATGATTGAAATTTTTTCATATTATTTACAAATGATCATCCAATTTATAAAATTTATTCTGATTAAAAAAATTTAAATGTTTCGACAAAGTTCACCTGATTCACAAAAGTTAATCTACTAAAGGATATTCATTGAATTGATTTTTTTTTAATTCACTGTAGTTCATCTAATTAAAAATAGCTTTTCTAGATAAAAAATTTTCACCCTCTTGATAAAATATTTTCAGATTCTGAAAACATTATATTCACTTTTCTTCTCTTCAACGAATTTCAGAATGTATTTTGAGCTTCTTTATCATATTGAGAACTTTGAACAAACACCAAGAAGTTATTATAATTTGTTTGAATGTTTTATAACACAATTTAGAAAAATATGAAACACTCTATCTATCTAAAATTCCTCATCTCCAATAACTTTATATCAAAACATTCTTAATAACCAGCATCATCAATCCAAAAGTTTCTTATCAAACTTTTAGGCACTTTTTATCATTACATTATTCCTGAAACATTAAAAATTTATAAAATACATTTATTACAAAGACCAGCTGTTAAAAAATTTATTTTTTAAGAAACCATCACTATGGATATTTGTTATATAGTATCCATGTGACAGTGTCACGAAAAATGAACCAACTCATTTCGTGGAGGTGGTAGTCCACACCTACATATAAACAAATTTATAATTTTTAAACAGATAGAAATATTAGAAAATAAAATATATATTTTCATTAAAATATGATAATTTTTTTATGAATATCATATATACATTAAATCGATTTTTAAAATCATCCATGAGAGGTGGTGATAGAAAATGAATTACAATAGTTCGTGAGGTGGTAGTCTGAATTACACAAAAACTATAGATTCCTCTCCCAATTTATATAATAGTAGACAAATATTTGTTTTTACATTAACAAAAAAACATATTATAATATGAAATATATTCTTGTTATTATTTCAACAAGTTTGTATAATATTTGAAGGAGGTATACAAAGAAACACAACTAAAACATTTAGTTAAAAACTATACCTCTTCCTCATACAACCTCTCTTGCTTTACAAATTAAGTCTTTTATATTTGGTATTATGACAAAAATAATACTTCTTGATTGTGGAGAGTGTTTTTATAGAAGTATTTGTAAAATTATTGGTAGTACTAAAGTTCTAAAATGGTGTGAGGAAGAGAGGATAAGATTTTCCCTTTTATAAGTGAGAGGAGGGGAATTCTTTGAATTTCTTAATGTTTTAAATTAATAAAAATTACATTTCATGATAATGTGGAAACAAATTAATATAAATCAAAGAGATGAAGAGTATGGGTTAAAATAATATCATTAAAAAAAAATCTTATATGTTTTGAATATTTTTTTTCCGATTATCTTTTTATTTTAAACATTTTTAATTTTTTTATCAATTTCAACGATATCGATGTTTTATTCATTAGGGGTCAAAATATTTACTATAAAAAGAAAAATGTCCCATCAATGGAATTTTTTTCATTTTCTACAAAATTAAATTAACATGGATAAATATAGGTTTATTATTAATTTTAAATTAGTAAATAAAATATTTTGATTATAAAGTATCATTAAGATCAATTTTGTAACTATTTATTTAATTTGACTTTGAATAAAATATGATAAAAATAAATTTGAATATAAACATTTCAAAAATTTATAATTTGTTATATTTATCTATTAATTTTTTGTGACACCATAACTTAACCAAAAAAATATTACTTTTATTTTTTTGAAAATCATTTACTGTACATTTCTATTACATGCATAAGAACTAAGTCGATGTTGGGTAAACATTTAAGGTAATTTTATCATCCTTTTTATTTAAAAACTAATTAAAATAATTAATATAAATTCATTACTATAAAAAATATTTTTATTTCACCTCATATTTTTATCCTTTTGTGAATAAATAAGAGAATTTTAAAATAAAGATAGTGAAATTGTATATTTTTCTTTACATAAAATATTATAAATGTAAAAATCATTGAAAAATGTAAAATTGTAATATTTAAAATGTTTTTATGATTATTGATGGAATATACTCATCCAATTAAATAATTATGTATTTTCAATGAATTTGAGTCATTAAAATAAATGTTTTTACCATTATTAACTCATTTTACATTTATTGGGGTAAAATAAAATTTATGTTGTTTATATTTAAAATGAAAAAATGATAAATTTTCCTGATCTGGACCACCTAAAAAATATAGAATCCTTTTTCATTATTTAATTAATGTAATTTAATGAAATTAATTTACAATTCAATAATAACACATTATAAAAAATAGTATTTTCAGATAAATTCATTTTCAAGTTTAAATGTTTTCTATAAAAAGTTCAATTATAAAACTAATTCCTAAGAAACAAATTCAATTTTTATAGAAAAAATGATCTATTTAAATTTATAACCAATAAAAAATATAATTTTAAATTTTATATACATTAAAATACTATAATTTTTCCCCAAGAAATTGGTGTTTTCAATATTCATAAAAAAATAAAACTTCTCAAGTAACTATAATAAATTCTGTCCAAGATAATTATAACCTGAAAAAATAAAGAAATTTGTTACACATTTTCAATTAAAATTGTATATTTTGGAAATATATCTTTTAAATAAGTCCATATAATGCATTACAACACAATTTGATTATAAAATAGGATTTTGTTCTTTTTGATTAAAAAATTACAAAATATGTTAAAAATTAATACAACTCTATAAAATCCAATCAATTAATATTAATAAATGTGAAATTTATTTATTCTAACATTACCTCTATTGTTACATGCTTTACACCTTTTATAAATTTTATCCTCACAATTTTATATATTTCTCAAACAAGTAGGGATATTTTTTTCATTATAGAATTTTTAGATTCTCCTATTTGTTCTTCAACCATCTAATTTTTCCAAAAAACAGTAACTTAATGAATTAAATTATTGCAAAAAATTATATCTATTGTAGTGAACATGTTATGTTTTTTCCTTTTATGAAATATTTTCCTCCAACTAAACTACTTCAATGATAAAAACAAGAAATTTACCTGGCACCTATTTTATTAATAATGAAACATTAACTGAATCATAAAAATGAGTTAAAATCGGTGGAAAAAGAAATTCATAATAAAAAAATAAAAACTTATATATGATTTTATAAGGTTAAATGAACCATGAAATTAACTTTTATTTTTTACCAAAACACATAACACTTTCTAAAGGATATATTTGGAGAAAAACATGATCACCTATCTCGAATGAAGGGACATTCTTCTAGTTACCTTGATATATTTTCAACCTAATCTAAGAAATCCATATGTTCAACTAAATCATATGCACCATATCAATCATTTCTTTTACATATTTTTTTCCCAAAAAATTTCTTTAACATACTTCATTAAACCAGTTTCCGATTAAAAATCTTTTCTATATAAATCCCCAAAAAGATTTCATTTTTATAATTGAAAAAAAAATTATTGTTATATGAAAATTAAACAACTAACAGATGTTATATGCAACTTTCCAAGTAATGCAAATAAAAATATTTATGTATGTATTCAAAATTCTTAATCATTCTCTCTAAATTTCAAACAGATTAATGATGAAATGCTATACTAAAATTAAATTCACTACCCAATGAATTCTGAATAAATTTTAAAATAGTAGAAGTAAACATGAGATCATGGTAAGATACAATGGAGAGATGAAATCTTTGTAACCTAATTATGTCATTGAGAGATAGAGAAAAAGAATATCTAAAGACACATTATCTTTAATAAGATTGAAATTTTGAGATTTAGTTAATAGATCAAAAATAAACCAAATCACATTATTACATTGATATGTATTTGAAAATCTCACAAATAAATCCATAGATATATTTTACAATTTCTAATTTATAAATAGAAAAATATAAAGTATCCCCTTTTGTAATCTTCATTCTATTTTTAATTTTTCACCTATCAAGTATTTTCTGGTAAATTCTGCAATATCGCTTTTAATTCTATCCCCCTAGTAATACTTCTAATGGTCTCTGTACATATTATTCATGCTAGGGTGAATAGAAAATGGGAAACTATAATCCTTACCCAAAAATTACCTCTTCAATTGGGAAACATAAGACAAACTTATTTTCATTCCAAATATGATAACACCTTCTTTATCAACATTAGTCTCTGTAAATTTACCCTTATTTATAGATTCTTCCATTTCTTATAAAGCATGATCATCCTTTCGAGCTAGCTTATCTTTATTTGATAGAAATTATTTTTCTATCACCTAAAACAAAAAATAGTGGCTTTACATCAATTTTTTCTAGAAAATTATTTGTCAAATATTTATCCAAAGGGTCATGTTCCAAATATAACATGGTTAATATATAATTATTTTGCATACACAAAGCATTAACTACATTTTTTTCATTTCTATCATAGAAATGAATCATGTCTTCATAATACTTAATTTGTTCTATTCATCTTTTCTATCTCATGTTTAACTCTTTCTGAGTGAGTAAGTACTTCAAAATTTTACGATCAACATATATTTCAAACATTATTCCATATAAATGATGCCAACATATTTTTAATTAAAAAACCAAAATAGAGAATTCTACATCATTTATAGGATTACTTAACTCGTGATGTTCAAATTTACATGAAGCATCAGAAATTAAATGATCAATTACATTATAACGACACCAAGTACCTATTATGAAGCATCATTGTAGACGAATTATTAACCACCTATAGAGGGTAGAATAAAATGTACTAATATTCAATATTATTTTCACTTCTTGGAAACAATCATCAGACTCATTTATAGATGAATTTAACTCCTTTTGAGTTAACTTAGTGGGCTACATAAATTATAAATTTTTCCAATAAACCATTAATAGATATGAGTTGAAAAGTTTTACGTTTTGGAATAAAATATCAATGATATAAGAAAATAATAATAATGAAGAAGTGCTCAATAATATGAATGTAATTGTGATTAAATTTCACAAGAAATAATTAAATTTTTTTTCTTCTAAAATAATAATGTAATTTTTTTGTTTGAATAAATGTTTGAATGATTTTTCTCCACATTTTATGTTTGAATATTTTCTCAAAATTATTTTATTGGATTTTATTTTAATTTAAATGGATTAATATTTATTTAATCTAAATTGTTTTAAATAATTGTTTAAATAAAAATTCAAGTACATTATACCCCCTATATTGTTTTTTATAATTAAAAGTTGGAGAAATTATTGATTGGGTGAAGTTTGTGGAGATTTTTTCATTGAGAATTTTTTATAGAACAAATTAGTGGATAAGTTATCTTATCTTATTTTTCATAATATTATTACTTTAATAAAAAGTGAGTTACAAGGAAATGGGGAGATACGAAATATAAAGGTAGAATCGTTCTTAAATAAAAAAATTTGTTTGTAATTTTGTCAAATTTATTATTTTATCTTAAGTGTTTTGTTTTGAGTGTTTTAAAAAGGGGGACATTGTTGAGTTGAAATTTTTACCTCATACAAGTTTAATCCTCTGTTTTAGAAATCAAAAAATTCCTAGAAATATTATTTTACTATATTTATATTATCTTTATCTTTAGAATAATTTTGTAGAAAACCATTTAATGCGAAAACTAAAAAAATATTTCATAACTGATGATTATAAAGTTCCACATAGTATAGTACATTGCATTGAATATGGTATGATAGATATAATTGAACAATTTTAGTCCATAAGAATGAAAAAATATATTCTATTGAAATAATTAATTTTATTCTACCTGTTTGACTATCTTTTGTCTATTGGTCTGACTGAATTTTAATCAACATGTCTGACTAAATGTTAGTTTATTTGTCTGACTAAATTTATTCCATCAGTCTTATTTAGTTCTACTATATCAGTATGAAAGAGCTAAGTCCATATGATTGAATGGAATTTATTCTTTCAGGTTGAATATTATAATAATATTATTATAATCATTTCTATCAGATGGAATTCCTTTTATAACATTGTAACGGTGCTAAAAAAATGACATCTGATGGAGATGTATTTGATAAACATTAAGATAGATATCTTCTGATTCCATTAAAACCAACTCCAAGAATTAGGGAAATATGACCATTGAATGTGTTCATATTAATAGTGGTTTATTCAGGGAGCTAGGAGATGATTATTTTGTGATTTCAACGTATCTTTAATTATCTTTTCGTTAACCTATCATTTCATTTACTTTGTAGATTTTATAGAGTGTTTTTTTCTATGGAATTTAGTTGAGGATTGTTAATACCTTAGAAATTTTTTACATTTTTATTCTATGATTTATCATGGTTAAGATGGAGGGTTTCCATG
Source organism: Viscum album (assembly GCA_963277665.1). NCBI lineage: Eukaryota > Viridiplantae > Streptophyta > Magnoliopsida > Santalales > Viscaceae > Viscum > Viscum album. Next base: position 1,482,604,510 of record OY728136.1, read on the forward strand.
TATAGGAAAATGGTTGATTTTGATTTTTCTTATTGATGGACTCTATGGATATGAATATGGATATGATTCTGATCCTTGTGGTTGTGGGGTTCATGAAGAAAGATAGACCTTACTATTTGGTTTAAATAGTGGACACCTTAATTCTAGGTTATTGAATTCATTTACCCTAAATGTTATAAAATATTTATTTATTTTATAAGGTTTCTGTTAGTTTTACAATATAATTTGGTAATGTTTCATTTTACTTGTTTATATATGTTATAATTTTTGAATGTGAATTTATAAAAAAATGTATATTTTACTGAAATTTTATGTATTCAAAATTTATAAACATACTCAGAGTCCTTTATAAGTTCATTTATTAGTGAATGATAACCAAGTCAGATAAATTTTAATAAATAGGTTGAGATTTTGATTAGTGAATATTTTTAGACTACAATTAACCCTCTCTTATATCCACTATAATCTCTTACAATCCAACACATGAGATGTCCATTTGGGAATGGTTTATTTTATTTATAATAACAATTACGAGTCATCATTTTGGATGAATCCTTTTGAGGACTTGTATGGCCAGCCTTGAAAATCACTATTGTGTTGGTTGGAGATTGGTGAATGTCCTCTAGTTGAACCAAACATGGTCCAAGAAATGACACGAGAGATTCAGTTGATTCATCAAAGAATTTTGATGGAATAGAGTTAGTAAAAATCATATATTGACCATTATAGGGTACGTTTAGTGTTTTTAGTTGGTGACCATGTGTTTTTTATTGTTTCACCCCTTTTCTGTTATCGATGTCTTTGAAATAGAGGAAACTTGCACCTCGGTTTGTGGTACCATTTGTGTTTATTGACAGTGTGGGTAAAGTGGCATTCCATTTAGCACTTCCACTATAGTTGATGTAGATACTTAATATTTTCTATGTATCAAAATTTTTTAACTATCTTTTTAACCCGAATCATGTTTTGAGATGGAAGGATTTGGATGTTGATCCTGATTTATCTATGAATAAGCAGCCGGTCGAGATTCTCGATTCCAAGACCATGGTTCTTCTGTGGAGGATAAATCATTTGTTCTATGTTACATGGTACTATGGTTCTGATTGACATGAGAAATCAGATAATGTGGAACATATGAATGAGAAGTCGACTCACCTCTTTTATACAGAATCATCTTGATAGTATTTTTGTGGACGTAGTGTTTTTATAGTGGGAAGGTTGTGACAGTCCGTTACCTTCTTTCAGGTATTCCTTGACCCTTTAATTGACCTCATGTATGTCAGGTCATGTTTTTTGGTCATTCATAGAGAATTTGGAATATTTTTGAAGCCCAAGGGTCTATTCATGATTAGTGAACCGTTAGGAAAAACGTTTTAGTTTTTCCAAGTAATCCTTCTAACTTGTTAAAAGCCACTACAATACAGAACATGATTTTTTCAAACCATGCAGTGAACCCTAAAAAATGTGCAACCTATGGAGAGTGGGAAATGAATGGTTGGTTCTTGGTTTGTTTAAATGTGTGGCCAAATCACGTACACCAAAAAAAAGAACAGTAGGGGAACATGGTTTGGGAAAACATCTTGTTTAACCACATAACCCTGCATAAAAAACATATGTGTGGGATTTAATTCCTTGTGAAATTATTTTAAAATCAGAAACATGTGGTTTAAGTTTTTAATCACTCCTACTCAACCCTAGTACATTTTTTCATCCTTAAAGGCTTCCAAGAGGTTATTTTTTCCCTCTAAACCCTTTTGTTATAAGATCAGTGTAGTTTCAAACTCATACAATATCCTATAGTTATGTTGATTTCCTCTTCTGTCATTTACTTTTGATATATCTTTCTATCTTCCATGGTGTTTGATAGATCAACATGTTATTTATTCATCTAAACTCCAGTTTATTTGATCACAATTATAGGTTGTGTTTTTATATATCTTTTAACTCGTTCTTCATTAGCGTTCCCTATTGCAGGTGTTGTGTAGTGTGATTCCTTGATATAATGTTCGGTTGTTCCATAATTATTCCCCTTCAATCAAAACCTTGAATTTCCTAATTAAATTGAAAGGAGTTCTTAATTGATTTAAAAATAATTATTTCTGAGGATTTATTTTATTTATTAGAAATTGGAAATAAATTAGAGAAAAACCCCATTATTATGAGGATTTTAATTGTCGGCTGAATTTATGAAAAATGATAGCTTCATATAAAGTAATTTTTTATGAAATTATTTGATGTTGATCTTGAAAAAATGACATAAATTTTATGGGGATTTGGAATGGCATAAAATTCTGAGAACCTATGATTTGTTTTTGAAATGAGGTGATATATGGAAAATGGGATTTAGGAAATTATATTTCGAAATGATAGATTTTTAATTTGAATTATTTATTTATTAATTAAACAACAAGTATGTATAGATTTTTAGTAGGTTACTAGGACATGCATTCTAGGATGTTGACCCCTAGAAATGTATTGATGAGGACAACTATTACTAAAAAACTATGCAACGACCACCTATAATGGGATCCCCTATTGTGGTGTAGACTACACATTAGGGGTTCCCCCAATTGGGGGGTATTTGTTTGTGAACACTCGACAAAAGATGATATCATTATAGAGATATGGGAGGATAATATTACACATGAAACTAACATCCAAAATAGATTTTTTGTGCTGTCCTTTGTTACCTATATTTGAATAGATATTCTCTTGATTTATTGAACTATTTTATTCATTCCAACTGATTTACATAAAATTAATTTTATAAAATAATACATTATTCCAATTTGATTTTGTTTTAACATAACTACAATTTATTTAAATAAATCATGTTTTGGTTTAAATTTTTTAAATTTAATTTTGTGCCTTGTTTTTATTTTAATTAATAACACAAATGGTTAGTTATTAGGGTATTGATTGTTGATCACATCCTAAGACTCTGCTGGGATTTATATCCAACACCCTACATTTTCTATCAGGCATTTTTGTGATATCTTTTTTCAGGTCTGAGAAAAGGGAATTTTCCACTCGATTTTGGTGGATGTTCTTGATCCTATGGATCCGAATTCTTGGAGGTGACACTTGGATTTTTCCTCCACTTATTACATTGGATATTTTAGTTTTTATCTTGTTAGTTTTTGTGTACTTTGATGGTGTACTATTTTAGGTTTTTGTTATACCTTTATGGTTTCTTGTACTTTAACTTTTTGGAGTGCCGATCATACTGAAGAATATATTTTTTCATTCAATATTTTATGGAAACACCATTGCCTCTCTTATCTTGTATGATTCTTTGGTCTAGTCACTGACCCATTGGGATCTGGAATTCCCTTCATTATTTCAAAAGGTCAAATCTGATATAAGTGTTGCATGGTATCTGGGATGTTTCAAGAAACAGACAATATGGTTATCTATAACTAAAGAAAAATTCCATATGAATTTAATAGGTTGGATAAATATTATTTCCATAAATTATTAATATTCATTCACAAGTTATTCGAGTGAATATACATGTGATATGGATATTTAATAAATATTTATTTACAAAGTCACTATTTATTTAATTATGTGAATATATAATATGTATTTATTCTAGTTTATTTATAAGGAAAGAAATGTATTTATTTATTTATTTATGTTAATATTTAATAAATATATATTTCATAATTTGGTGGATATAATAATTATATATTTATTGGTGAATAATGCAGTGATATTTATCTAATAAAATAAATAATTCTTATTCAAGGCTTGATAAATATTACAGAGGATTGGCAGATCGTGTTTAGTTGTTCAGTGAGAAATTTCATGTAAAATATTATTTTAAATTATATAATTCATTTATTAAAGAATAATAATATTTATTTTATCTATGATTTTAGCGCATTCCAAGTAAATAATTTAAATTATATTAATATTAGACACTATTTTCACCATGTATTAAGAAAATAATAAGGGCTCTTGCACAATTAATATTCTTTTACCCTATTATTGTTTAAACCCAGTTATGAAATTCACCAATGGTGTGAGTATGAGAATAACATGCCATCATTGTTCACAATGATTTCTAGAGAGAATTATCTCAATCCCAAGAGTGCTCTTACCAATACTGATCTAATGAACGGAGTGAAATTCTTCTCCTTTATAATAGAAAATACCTCCTCCCCTGAAGGATTCTCATGTTATCGATGATGACCATTAAAAGTGTTAGATTCATTCATTATAGAATTTAGATAATTCAACAATAATTATTGGTGATTCATCGATATCAGAGACAGAATTGAATGAAAGGTAATTATTTAGATAAATAAATTAATTATAAATTATATATGATGATATAATCTATTTTTTGTAGTCTGGAAATTCATTTCAATCTATTTTTGAGGTTAAATTTGGAGATGTTGATGGAATATTTTTCTTTTTCACTTCTTGATATACCTCCCCTGCACTCCAGATTCTTCTGGATGTTGGAATCTTAATTAATGAGTTCAATGTAAAATTTAACACTCCCTGATGAAAATAAAATCAATATTTACATGTTTATATCATCCATTTATATTAATTATGATCTCATAGTCATCCATGAATTTGGTCCTAGGTGTTTCATTTGTTGTCAATGACATGTCAATATGTGTTTTTTGAGTTTGGATGAAGTGACGATGCTCGAATAATTATTACGGATTCATTTACAAACATTGGATTTAATGATCTTAAAATTTAACTTGATTAATTATAAATATTTTTGGACTGACCTTTAATATCAAATAAGTATACATAGGAGAGAATGTTACACACAAAAAGTTGAAGACCATGAATTTATTTTCATAAAGATTTCTGGAGAAGTGAAGGAATTTAAGAGGTTTTTTTATTTGATGGTGAGAATTATTCATAATATTATGTTAAATATTTTATAAGAGTTATCCAAAAAAATTATCCAACCCTTAGAAAAACCATGAATCCCCTCAACCACTCATTTGGGACCAAAGGGGTCAACCACATGGGGGGAATATACTTGGTCAGTTACGAGAAACATGTGTCAGAATTTGTAATGAATTGTGCCCATGGAGCCAGAACGAGTGTTTTAATGGGCCATGTATGGCATGAATGGGGATTCTAGAGCCACTATGTGGGGATGAACATTGGATTGAGGTCATAAGTATTACTGGTGTTAAACCCCGCAACAAGTTCAAAAGGCTATGTTAGGTCAGAATATATAAATACACACAAGAGGGGGGGTGTGAATGGTGTCTTTTCAAAATCTTCCACAATTATGATTTTAGATACCCTATATAAGTAATGATGATTTTTATTGTTTATCTTATGTATGAAATTATGAATAGAGAATAAAAAAGAAATATAGAACATGATTCTTTATAGTGTTTCGAGGCCTAGAGATCCCCAAGTCCACTCCACCAATTACTCTCTCTACAAATCTTGGTGAATTTCACTAGTCTGGTAATCATATCATAAGACCAATCCACAAATGATTTTAGGCATTTGACAATATTAAAAAAAATAAAAAAATAAAACCTTATCGTTATTTAACAGAGAACCTAATATCCATAACATAGATCAAGAAACTGATACTCCACCACAACAGAGTACGAGTAGGTGAAGCTCTTAATAAAAAGATATTGAATAAAAAGGTACTCATTGAACTTGACAGTTGTAACAGAAAATGAAAGTATATGTATCTTCTTCATCAGAAAATATTTTCTTTAAGAAAGAGTAGTTCTTATGTGATCTAGTTGCAATAGATCTTTAAATAAAACTAGTAATGAATAGAAGCAACATTCTTACAACATATACAAGAATCAAAACCTGTATATCTCAAATGTGTTGCCTCTACTGTAGATAACAGAGTCTGATCGGTTGTTAAAGTAGATATGTAAGAGATCTTATCAAGAATGAAGTTAAATAGAAATATATGTATCTATTTTTTTTATGAATCACACATAGATATAGATATTTAACAAATTCACTAATAGAATAAAATAAAGGTTGATCAATACATTTTCTTCTCAAATATGGGATTACATACTTACGTAGGGTGTTTTCACCATACATTTTCTCTTTGTAAAATGTATTGTTCCATCCTATTGTATGGTTCATTATCCATATGTTTCTATCAACGTAGGGTTGATTATCCATACATCATGATCTTTCAATCATAAGGTTTAATACAAATTTATGGTTTGTTCCTTACTTTAAGTTCATCAACATTGGATTTCAATATTGTTCACTTAATTTTCTTAATATAATTTTTAACACTTCAATAGATATTACACATGAATAAAAATCATTAATATAATTCCAAAATAAGGATTATAAAAAAATCATGATATAAAATTAATGTAATATCATTAGTAAAATAACACGGGTATTTTTGAGCTTCAAAATCAATAATATTTATAGATTATTATGGAGAAAATACATGCCCAACAATTCCCCCCCCCCTTTGATGACCACAAAACACATATGATATTTAAAAAATTTGAATTTATCAAGCATTTAATAGTAAATAATTCAAAATTTGATTCGACAGAATTATTTCGATAAAACTAATTGTTGTGTTTATCCAAATTTCTTCTCCTTTTTGTGAGATCAAATAGAATGCGTATAATAAGATCAAAATAATTTTAATTTTTCCCAAATCCATTAGAAAATTTTATAATAATCAGTGTTGATAAATAAAATTATATTTTTGGTTGTAGAAAATAATATAATAGAGTTTGAATCAAAGCACCAAAAAAAGAATAAATAAATTTTATTGATAAAAATTGAATAATTACAATATCACTGTGACTAGGAAATAGGTTATCCAACTGATATGGTTAGGGAAGAAGAGGTAGGGTAGGTTTTGGATTTATTTCTAGTTATTTAGGATTTTATGAATCTTGAAACATGTCTTTCACCTCAGCCATCTATACCCACAATTCTTTCATAATACTATCCCCCAAACATCATAATAAAATCTCTAGAATCTTGTCTTATATGAAAGTTTTCAACAATAAACATTATAAAAAATTCATGCAAACTTTTATCTTACTGCATAAAATGGTCTAATTTATCGATTAAATATTTCAACAGAAATATGATAATGGGTTCACTCTAATTAAATTGGTCATTTAGAAATTTCTAATTTTCTAAAAAAACTGAAAAATGAGAACTATTTAACTTATAGTTATTTAGAAGATAATTCATGTCATCCAAAATATTTGTGATTTCATGAAATCTTTGAATCAGATCAAGAAAGGTAGAATGGGAAGAGGATGATGTACTGGCCTGACTAATAATACTTTTTATTGACTAATCTTGTCTTCCAAAATACCAATTTAGATATGCAAAGTCTGATTTGGAAAAAACTTTAGATTTGAGCTTCCCAAACTCATCCAACATTATTATATTGAATACATCAAATTCATTATTGGAAATAGAATTATCTTTAAGATCCTATAATTTTTTTCCTTGAATCTATGATTTCATTTTGAAGATTTACATTTTCTTCATGAGATTTATTATACCAAATCACATGCTCTTCAACATAATGTGACAAAGAATCAGGTGTCCCTTCTTCTGGATTGTGTGTATGATCAAAAACTGTAATTTATAAAGGATTATCAATTGACTTCCCTACATGTTTTTCACTAGAGTGTGATTGATTATTATGCTCTTCCTTTTTCTCTATACTGATAATTCATGATCGGTCCACCACCTGATGCTCTACAGTATCTATAACATGAGAACTGATTTCTGCCTTTGTTGTTCTACTTGAGTAGATTATTCTTGAACATTTTTTCTTGAATATTCTCTTGTACTCGATCAACTATCAAAGGTACATCTTTAATATCTCTATTTTTATTTTCTATTTTATGATCTTCTTCGTGAAATAGTTAATCTAAATGAACATAGCTAGTATATTTCCCAAAACCCAACACCGGATCATCAATTTGTTGAACTTATCTTTTTAATGGATGGAGTAAAATTCTATCCTGACATTTTATTTATCCTTATTCTTCTGATAGTTTACATCGAAGCCTCATCTCAGTTGGCTTGGCGATAATGTCTGTTCTTGATTCAATAACTCCTTCTATTCTTATGGTCGCTTGCTCCCCATGAGCAAGAGCCCCAAAACCCTATTTTTCATCAGCACCAATAGGCAAATTGTTTCCCTTCAAATTACTCTAGAAAAAAATTAACTTCCTTAGAGTTCCTATATTGAGTATATTATTGTGATGATATTTTACTAAAGAATAAATTAATTCAATCACATCCTTCTTAAACCGAATCCAAGAAATTAACATTCCATGAGCATATAAATTCATCCCTGTATCTCATTGACATCAGTATTGAAGATATCTAAACATATACCTTGGAAAATGCTTCATTATTTCACTTAAAAACAAAAACGTGAGGTACATGTCAGGATACATAATTTTTTTCATTTCAACCTTCCCTGGATGAATTCCGGTTTGAGTTAATTTAACAAATTTTCTCTGATCTATATAGAGATCATTGAAAAACATCTTCCATATTTTTTTTGAACAAAAATGAAAAGATATAATTTCTTTAGACTTATTATCATTATCTATAGTAGATCCTAGATCAATGTTACATACACCTTCCTGAGGACAGTTCAAAATTTCGAACATTTCAGTGGAAGAAATAAAACAAATCCTTATCTTCTATTCTCATAAAATTAATATCTTTAGAATCACCAAAAACTAAACTATATGATTTTGATGAAAAATTTCAATTCTACCTCATAGGTAACCTCTGAGTTCTCTTCATTGAACACAAACTCTAGACCTTAAAATGCCAATTCCTATTTCCAGAAAAGATTGGTCTGGTAGAGCCATTAGAAATATAACACTTTTCATTAAAGAATCGTTCTTCCATATACTCACTGTTCATCTGAATTGTAGGATTCACTCTCTTCATTTTTATTGGTTTTCTTCATTTTTAAAAATCTTAAATCTGATGGTTTTCAAATTCCTTGGTTTGGAAGGTCGATGAAGCTTCGGGTTAGGTGAAATTGTTTGAAAAATGAATAGTAAGGTATTCAAATGATTTCTAACTGATAATGTTATATCTTTGTTTCTCATGCTGGACACATGGGGTAATTATGATTTTCTTAAAATGTGCGGCATGAATAAATTTATGATAAAATAAATTATCTAAAATATATATAGAAGTACAAAAAAATAAGATTTATAGTAATTAGAAAATAAATTCAACATTAATAAATTGAAATTTTATTTAAATAGGATAAAAAGATTAACATTTAATTAAAAATTAAATTAATCTAACTCCTCCTTAATAAAATCAAACCATATAGTGGGAAGTGGTTTGGTGAAAATATCAGCTAATTGATATTCAGTATTGATAAATTTTAAAGATATACCCTCTTCAACAAAGTGATCACTTAGAAAATGATTCCTAATATAAATATTCTTAGTTATCAAATGACTTATAGGATTTTTTTGAAATATTTGTAGCACTAGTATTATCATATAAAATATGTCTATTATATAAGTTCAATCCAATGCTTATTAGTGTGTTATTCAACTACAATACTTATGAACAACAACTTATTGTAGATATATATTCTTCATCGATTGTTGATAGGGAAACTGAGTTTTTTCGTACTTATCAATGAAACTAATGACATTATTTAAAATTGATAGGTTCATGATGTATTTTTTATCTACTCTACTACCTCCAAAATCATTATCTGAATATGATATTAAATTAAAATACTAATTTTTTGGATAATGAAGAGATTAAAATACTAGGTCCTTTAAAATATCTAAATATTATTTTTAACAGTAATAAGATGAGATTATTTAGGATTTGTTAGAAATATAGCACATAAACATACAAAAAAATAACATCACGTCCGAATGTAGTAATATATAATAAAATACCAATCATATATATATATATATTACATGTTTTCCACTGATTTTATAACTTCATTACAATCTAGTTTTATATTAATAAACATGTGAGTTGTAAATGTATTGTTGTTATCAAGACCAAATTTTTTCAATAAATCAATAAATTTTTTACATAAAAAAAATCCAAAATATTTTTGATGAATTTAATATCCAAAAAATAAATTTAATACTTCATCCATACTCATTTAAAACTATTTATTCTTGAGTTCTGAAAAATCATTACAATGTTTTCCATTACACGAACCAAACATAACATCATTAACAAAGATATGAACTAATAAAGTGTTATAAAAAATTCTTAAAAAGATTTGGATCTTCCAATCTAATAGAAAAACAATTTTTCATAAGAAAATGCATTATTCTCTCATAACAAGCTCAATGTTCTTGTTTAAGGCCATAGAGATCTTTAGTATGTTTAAAACCAGAATTTGGTTTTTGAGAACTTTCAAAACTAGTAGGTTGTTCAATATAAAATTCCTACATTAAATATCCATTTAAAAATGTAGATATAACATCTATATGATATAATTTAATGTTTATATGAGATGAATAAGATAAAAGGATTATAATTGATTCTAATATAGCAACATGTGTAAAGGTTTCATCATAATATATACTTCTTCTTGATTATATCCTTTAGCTACTAATATATCATTGTTTCTAGTAATATTCCCATGATCATCATGTTTATATCTAAAGAATAATTTAGTTTCCATAACTGGATAATTTGATTGGCTTTCAATGAATTCATAAACATCATTCCTTTGGAATTGTATTAGCTCTTCTTTCATTTCAAACATCCAACTCTCATCTTCTAAGACCTTTTTAAAAGATTTAGGTTCTAGTTGAGATAGAAATGAATATAATTCAACTTGGATTCCTAAATTTCTTCTAGTTATAATTCATATATCTAGGTCTGCTACATGTATTTATAACGGATGATTCATTAGGGATGTATAATATCTAGGAAAAAACTTTTAGATTCATCAGTATCATGTTATTCTAAACTCAATTGAATTTTATTTATATTATTTTCTAAATAATTTTCAGGTTTTCATTTCTCATGTTGTCTAATGATTCAATAAGTTCATTAGATAATCATTCTAATAAATAAAATGGTAAGTCTCATCAAGCATCACATGATAAAATCCTTAAAAAATCCATGATATTTTTTTTAAAACTCAATAGGATTTATTGGAAGTATAATATCCAAAAAAAATATTAATTTATAAGCTTCTAGAAAAGACTTACCAAGATTATCCTTGGTATTCCAGATATATACATTGTATCCAAAAACATTAAAGTAAATTACTTTATGATTTTAATTATTCCAATGTTCATAGGGAGTCTTTTTGAAAATATGCCGAATTCAATATCTATTCATGATATAGCAGGTTGGGCTTACAACATATAACCATAAGTATATAGAAAGACTATATTAATTCAGTTTAGTCCAAGTCATCTCTGGAATAGTTCTATTTATTTTTCAAAAATTCCACTTTTTTGAGGTGTTCTTGGTGTAGTGAAGGTGTGTTTAATACCCATATTTTACTAAAAGGAACTGAATTCATGATTTTTAAATTTTCCACCGTGATCACATATTAATGAAATTATCTTAAAACATTTTTAATTTTGAAAAATTTTACTAAAACATTCAAAAATAATAAAATCTTCACTTTTGAGTTTTATAAAATAGTACCAAGTAAATCTAGAATACTCATCAAATAAAACATACACATATAATTAACCATCCAAACTTTTTACTCTTGATGGACCAAACAGATCCATGATGATACGTTTTAGAAGTCTTTATGTAGAAATTTTGTTAATAGATTTGAAGGAAGATTCTTATTTCTTTCCAATTTGGCATGTATGAAAGAATCTATCACCATAAAATTTAAGACATGGTAAATAAGAAACTAATTGTTTTAAGAAAATTTATATAAATCATAAATATTTCAATGACCAAGTCTCCTATTCTAAATCCATGATAGATTTATCATACCTGTAATCAATTAACTTTCTATTTACACAAGGAATTGAAATCCAAAATATAAACATTATATTATCTAGGTGCTCTAGTCTTACGTAATTTATATTTAAACACAAATAATTAATTATTGTAAAATCAATATAATATCCATTATAACAGAGTTGAGAGATACTTTCCATGTTTTTCTTTATCCCTTGCACATATAAAACGTCATTTATTGAAACAGTTTTTTGATCCCCAAAAATACCATGTTTAATTATATATCCCTTGGAATTATGACCAAATGTGATTAGACCTCCATCTATTTGAGTTAGTGTATGAGTGTTTTTTGAGTTTCCAGCTATGTTCCTAGGGAAAACACATTCCATATATTATATAGTATTTCTTTTTCTCAGATCTATTTCCTGCAATGGAAATTTAGAAAAGGATTGTTTTGGTACCCATATCCTCTAGGGTTCAGTGGTGTTAGTTAGCAGATATCTGAGAATCTAGATCTTCTTTGTTTTTTCCATAACTCATATCATTTTCTTCAGTTAAATGTTTTGAAATAAAATATCTTTCAATTCCACTTATTTTAGGATTTATAGAAAAATTGTTTTTTTATATGTCCATCTATTCCAAAAAAATGAAAAGTAACAATTTTTGAGTTGGGAACAAAATAATTCATACCTAGTTTAGATTTTTTACACTTACTTCATATACCAGATGTTTCCCTTTAAATGAAATTCAGACCAAGAACATCATTCAAAATATTTTATCCTTGAGAACCGGATGTCTGTTTGATGAATCGTCTACAGCATTGGGGTCCTTGGATAGAGATGGTCCTTTTTGGTATACTCCTCCTGAGTTCTAGAGACTGTAGGTGTACACAAGAGTTGGATCGAACTCGAATCCAAACAGGCCCACAGAGCTAACACGCTTATAACTCATAGACCGGGCTTCGGAATGAAGCGGTGCCTATCACGTTGGAACCCTTAAGTCATGGATGTCATTTTGGTTACTCCTTTGTATAGCTTAGTAGTAGTCATGTTAGTACCTATATCACGAGGGGCATATACTACAGAACTCGAGCGCCCTGGGTGCGATAAATCCAGTGGCTGGAAGAGTGGCAGAGGTTGAAGATATATCATACGGTGTTCAACGCTCAGTGATCCTATGTGGGTGAGCGCATACTGATCCTGTGTGGGTCATATGCTTTGTGGTTCAGTGCACAGTGATCCTCTGTGGGATAGTTCATTCTAATCATTTGTGGGTTAGATCCTATGTGGGTCAGTAGGGGTTAGTATCTATCGACTCCGGGCAGGTCAGATTCTGTGTAGATCATTGGGGGTTAGTACCTATTGATGTTGTGTGGTTCAGACTCTGTATTTCAAGAAGTAGTGCCTCTTGACAATATAGCTTCATGACTAATCATCTGTTCTCCAATATTTCACTGAAATCCTTGCTTCAGCTGAGACCCTATTTGAACTAATTCTTCTACCTATGTTGTACTTTTCACTTTGTGGGGATATCTTCGTGGTGATACATGTGTGGTACATTTACCATCATTGTGATTTCATCATAGTGATATCTATGTTGTATTATTACCATCGTGGTGATATCTGTAAGGTGTTACCTGTGCGGTACTTTAACCTTCGTGGTGTTATCTTCGTGGCATTACCTATGTGGTATTTTTACCTTCACGGTGTTACCTTCGGGTTGTTACCTTTATGACATTCTTCCCTCATGTATGAGATGAGTATATCTTTATCTTAGGTATATGTATGGGTATATACCTAATTAGAGTTTTTGATTACATCATGCTTTGTGATTGATCCTTGATTTGTGGGTTTTCCTTTATTGAACATTTGGAGACCTACTGGGTCTCGGGGTCCCTACTGATTATCGTTATACTCACCACTACACGAGATTCTCCCACACCTTATTTTTTCTTATGTAAACAACATACAACATTGATCGAGGGTGAGGGAGCCAGGACTGGATGATACTCGGAGGTGCACCATTTAGTGTCATGTGACGCAGGGAAAACTGATCATAAGATGTAACAACCCTTTAGGTATGATCCGTGGTGGATGATCCAAGAGTTGCTTTTCACTTTTCTATTGTTTTTTTATTTTTTATTTATACTCTTACTTTCAGGTCTGGCTTGTAATCCATCCCCTTTACATTCATCAATCTTTTAACTACACCAGTTTACATAGTGGTTGTTTCTTGTTGTGTTCTACTCTGTATGTTTGTACAGGTTTAAGGAAATTACTTCCCATTTTAGGGATATACCTTTCTGGTGCTAGTCGAAATCCCCTTGCCTATTTTAAAGCAGGCTTGGGGTAGTCATGGCACGGGCCCCTGGGGATGGTTCGTGACAAAGTGGTATCAAAGGATTCAGTTCTACTAAAAAACTGGGATTGATATTTTCAATGTAGCAATAGTGTTAAGTGTTATGATTGTGGTTTTTAGTTTGGGGTGTCCAGTTTTGGTGCAGTAGCCAACGTATCCATACACTAGGACCCTAAATTCTGATTTCCAACTCAGTACATGGAAGAATTTAATACATGTGATTTGGAGGAGTATTTATTGTGTTTTCTTTGAGTTAGCTCCCCAGGTAAAACATAGGACCATGGCTCACCTATTTCTTATCAAGATGCCCCCACGTAGATAGGTAGACAGGATTCCCGAGAGAGTACACGATGATGGCCCACTGAGTGAAGAGGCTCCGGTGTAGGGCCCTCTTACTATGTTTGCACCTTTGGGTGGTGTAAAATCTACACCACCACCTATTGGGCAGCAGTTACCACCAACCTCATAGGAAGACCGTGCACAACAACTGAGCATGTTTCCTGAGTTCCAGCGGCTGAGGCCTCTGAGGTTGCGAGGGGAGACATATATCTAGGCATCTAAGGACTATCTAGAGGCTGTGGATAGAGTTTTACTCCTAGTTGATACACTAGTAGAGAAGATGATGATCTTAGCTGTTATTCTTTACCAGTGCGTGACCATGAGGATGGTCTGTAGTGTGAAAAATCTTTGGTACATGGATTATTTCCCAAGATGGTACCTTAGGGTATTGTTCCAACTATATCACTGCTCATTGGTCATCAGTTACAACTTTCAGTACTGGTTGAGGAGACATGTAAGCTTAGTTCCATATACATGTTTCAGTATCAGATACCCCTCAGGTTCCGAGGCGAGCCCAACTCATAGGCATCTAAGGACCAGCTTGAGGAGGCGATCGAGTTTCCATTTAGTCAGGGCACCATTCGATGAGATGGAATTCCTTGTAGAGAGCCATATACATAGCTCCATAGGTTGATGACATTATTTAGATTACCCTAATCTTGTGATTAGGTGGATCATATGTGGACAAGCTCAAGAACCTTCCTCAGAGAAAGGGGTACTTTTCCTATAAATATCTAAGGGATGAGTGTTCCCTAGAGCTTCTACAACTTTGGTAGGATAACATGTCAGTATCTGAGTATTCATCGAGACGTACTGACCATCCTAGGTAATCGATGAAAATAGTAATGTCAGTGCTTCAGGGCTCGGACTTCCGAGCGATGTGTATTTAGGGACATCTGAGCCACAACTATTCATCTATGCATTCTTACTAATGTTAGGGTGGTAGAGGGTACCTTTTTAGTTCAATGTTTATTGTATGAGTGGATGTAGCCAGTGAATGTTAACAGTGGGAAAGCCGGAAATTGATTCCAGTCTCAGAGACCTGGTAGTTTAAAATGTTTTTGGAGGAGAAAGTAATTGGGATGGATGAATCTTTAGGGTAGGAGACATGGAAGTGGAGTTCATAGAGTTGCATGTGATGGTATACATTTCGAAATTTAGAGCCACCACCCCAATGTGGTCCCCACTAGGCTCAGGGAGCTGGAGGACAGGAGAAGGGAGAAGATGCATGCGGTCAAGGAGTGTGACCCATGGGATCCAAGAATTATTCGATGTATGATCTATGTCTACTACTCAATTCTGTATTAGTAGAAATAGGTACCAATCATTCTTTCATACCATGAATCTTGTTTAAGACCTTGAGTTTCTAGTTAAACCAAATATGTGACCCTTACATCTTGAGACGCCTTTGGTAGGAGACATGATAATCACAAATATGCTGATGGTTTGATCTCACTCTTATGGTGAGAGTTTCAATTGGAACCTCTCGGTAGTAGAATCGAGGCCTTTTGACATTAGATTGGGTTTGGACTGGACAACCACAGTTCATACTCAGATTGATTTTATTAGGCAGAACGTTTGTGGTTTATCTACAACTGTGGATTGGGGTTTTCCTTGGTCGGTGAAAAAGGAAACCAAGGCATCACAGGATAAACTCATGCATAGGAGGGTGCAACCGATCACTCTTGAGTCAGCCAACCTTACCCTCAAGGTAGTGGGGGTTTTGTTTTCAGTTCCCAATAGGAGTGGTAGAGTGTGGGGACATATTTTCAATAGAAGTTTTTGGGATTATTGCCTGAATGGATAGGTACTTATGCTTTGGTTGGGTACTAACGGAGTTTTGAACAATAATTCTCCAAGGTATCCGTAATCTTGTAAGCTTTGATGAAGAGGGGGAGACTTTCTTGTGAACGGAGAACTGTCAGCAGAGATTTCAAAAGCTGAGACAACAGTGATGGATAGAGTTCCTCCAGGACAATGACTTTGAGATAGTTGATACTCTTGGAAAGGGGAATGTGGTAGTCGATTCACTCAGTAGGAGGTCTGGTCTACAGTTGTTGAGTGAGGAAATAGGGCAGCAAGCTACGTTGTAGATATCCTTTATGGATAGAGATGGAGAAGCTTACTTCCAATCTTTGGCACTCACACCACACTTCATCAGTGATTCATGGAGGCGCTGCTTGGAGACGTTGACTATGAGGCTCGACGTGCTCAAATATCCTCAGGATGGTCTCTTGATGGATTTTATGAAGGTGGGAGCACATTGTTCTCTTCAGAGGAAGAAACATGGTACAATTGACTCTTCAGTAGGAGGTGTTGAGGGAGTTCTTTACAACCCCATTAATGGTACATCATTTAGTGAAGTTGATGTTCAGAACCTCCGACGTCAGTAATGGTGGCCAAGGATGAAGGAAGCACTGGCAGAGTTTGTATCATGATGTTGCACTTGTCAGCAAGTGAAGACTGTACAGAGGCAGCATAAGTCTTATTCCAGTAGGATATGGAGACCTTTGGAGTCTAAAGAGGAATACCATGTCTTCCTACAGGTCTCACCCTTTAGAGTATAACATAGGTTTGGCTGGGGTGACAAACTTTCTTCAAGGATCATCAAACCATTCCAGATTCTCAATAGAGTGGGCGATGTGGCATACTCTATATCTATTTCCAAACAGATTCACCAGGTGCATAATTTTTTCATGTGTCACAAATGAGGATATTTGTGCATGATCCATTACACGTTATCTACTAGGGAGAGTTGAGCTTTGGAGATGGCATCCCAGGGTCCTCTAGGAGAGAACATGGGGGTGGGAGGCTCTGATTCATGCTCAGTACCCTAATTTGATTGATTTTATTTTGTTTTGGATTTCAAGGATGTAAATCTCTAATGTGGGGAGAATGTAATGTCTTGTAATATCTTCATAATTTTTTTTAATTATATAGAATTATTTGGAGACCGCACAATCTGACGGTGCGTGATTCTGAGGCCCGGAGTGCCCTGAATGATCCGTCAATTCTTTTAAAAGCTTTAATTAGTGCGCCGAAGAATTTTTCACGAAAAAGTGGGATAAATCATAAATGTTTTCCGAGTTCAGAATTCCAAGGGCACCATTACATTTAAGATGGTGGGTTTACCCTTGGCACGAATTATGTTTAGTCGGCGTAGTCTTCCGGTGAGAAAACATGAAAATGGAATAACTATAAATAATAATATTAAAGAATGTTTTATTATATTTCAAATGAATTTATATCATGAATGGTGACTCAGATTAAAAATACAAGAACACCATTGAACTCATGAGGTTATGATTTCTTTAGGAAAATACTAACCTAGGCCGACACGAGCCACCTGTGAAAGTTAGTTTTTGGCTGTACATGAAATAATTAAGTGACAATTATTTTTTTCTTTAATCCATAACATCTAAATGGTAACTCTAATTGAAAATCTGAGTGTACCGTCGAGTTCGTTGGGGCATGTTCTCTATAGGCAGAGCCTAACCCTGACCTTCGTCGATTGAGGGTGAACGATATTAATTTATGGAACTTTTTTTCAGGTAAGTTCATTAAACGTGTGAGTGTCATTTTCTAAATTTTGAACCGGTGCTTGGATTAAAAATATGAGGGCATTGTTGAATCCACAACGCTAGGATTTTCTTAAGGGAGGATTTACATTGACATCATTAGGTCTAGAATTTTTTTTGGGGTTGTGACTTTTTTAAATGAAATGAAATGAAATAATCTTAATATTTTATTTTATTCCTTCTCCACCAACAGACAAGCGGCATATGGGGCCATCGATGTGTTAAGGAAATAAATGGATTGGCATATCAATTTTAAGTAACGACGTTGTTGTGGAATTAGGAAGGTTCCTAATTAATGAGCCCCTATTAATTTCCCATGTCATCACATACTCTCCCCCTATCATATATTCATGGAGTTTGGGGAGGGGTATCAGAACAGGTTCTCCAAGAAATTAAGTGTTGAAGGAGTGCCAAGACGCCAAACCCTAAATGAATGAAGCTGATTCCTGCACGAGGTGACAGGTGGCATCGATCCATGAACCAAAGGATGACATACGAGTGGCGTCGTTGGGAACTAGTTTCGGGAATGAAGAACATGACCCACCATCAAGATCGGATTCCCTCCAACGAGTTTATGGGGTAGGGGGTTTATTCGTTTACACATTTGAAATTATTTCCTCCTACCCGATCTTGAATAATAAAAAGAAAATAGACCAACCTTCTAACGTATTGATCCGAGATTCATTCTTTTTTGTGGGAGGTTGTTGTGGGTTATTTTTTTAGGGTTTTCATTGTTGTTTAATTCAATTAATTATTAAAACCTTAACCCCCACACGATTACGAGCTAACGAGGAGGGTGTGGGCCAAACAAACCCTACCCGAACCCTCTGCTATCTTTCTATCCTTGCACCTCCATGGAGGACCGCCAACACGGTGACACTGACTGACTATGTTGGGAATAGCACGTTGAAGCACACTGTAAGAAGAGGTCACGATATAAAGCAATGGTGGTCATCTGATGGGCTGACACTGGCCTACCGTAGAGGATGCGCGGTGCACCATCGTGTGCCATCTGTGAGAAAAGGGGCCCGCGGATCATCAACCGTAGCGACCAGAGGATGGCAGTAGGCACACCAGCCGACCGTGGGTGGAAGAAAGGCATGCCATCACGCGCCGCTGGATAAGTCAACTGGCACACGGGCTGACTGCAACAGAGTCGGAAAGAACCACTCCAGCGGGTCATGTGTGTGATTGGTGGCGCCACGTGGCACCGTCGCTATGAAGAAGACCGAACATCCTTTGGATGTTTGGGAAAATTGAGGGTCACTCCTCCAGTGGCAGCTAGGGAATACCCCCTTGCTGGTTGCACCTCACGTGGCCGAGCCACTGTCCAGTGGGCCGCTACCCCACGGGCCGCACTTCACACGGCTAGGCCCCCAACCCATCAGGTCATGCCCCCTTGCAGGCCGGACTGGCGGGTCGGGCCGCCTTTAAGTTCTGAGTGTCCCTATATGGGTTGGCCCTCCCTATATGGGCTGGGCTACCCTATATGGGTCGGGCGGTCCTTTTTGGGTGGCCCCCTTGTGGGTGGGGTCGAGTTGGATCGAACCCGAATCCAATCGTGCCCCCAGAACTAAAACACTTATATCTCACAGGCTGAATGTCTGAATGATGTGTCGTCTATCACATTAGAACCCTTACATCATGGAGATACTTTGGGTGTCTCTTTAGTGGATATTAGTAGTGATCGTTATATGGAGAATATATTGTGGGGAAAATACTATGGAACTCGAGCGTACTAGGTGTGAGGAATCCAATGGCTGGTTGTTTGGCGGAGTTTGGATATAGAACCTACAGAGATCAGCACCCAGTGATCCTATGTGGGTCAGTGCATAGTGATCCTTTATGGGTTAGATCATATGTTGGTCAGTGATCAACGATCCTGTCTAGGTCAGCGCATACTGATCCTATGTGGGTTAGCGCTCAACGATCTTGTGTGGTTATGTGCATACCAATCCTATGTGGGTTAGATCCTGTGTGGGTCAGCACAGGTTATTACCTATCGACTCAGTTGGGGTCTGATCCGTTGTGGATCATTGCGGGGGTTAGTACCTATGAATCCTATGTGGGTCAGACTCCGTATGGGTAGAAGCAGTGCCTCTTTACAGAATAAGATGATCTAGCTTCGTGACTAATCATTTGTACGTATATACTTCACTCAAAACCAAGTATGTGTGGAGACTATATTTAAGCTAAGTCTTTTACCAGTGTGGTACTTTTATCTTCGTGGTGACATCTTCATGGTGATACTTATGTGGTTCTTTTACCTTCATGGTGATATCTCCATAGTGATACCTATGTGGTACTGTTAACTTTGTGGTCATATCTTCGTGGTGTTACCTGTGTTGTACTTTTACCTTCATGGTTTTATATTCGTGGTGTTACCTAGGCACTAATTTTACCTTTTTGGTGTTTCCTTCATGGGGTTACCTTTGTGATATTCCTCCATCATTTATGAGATGAGAATTTCTTGATAACATAGGTATATGTGTGGGAATATACCTAAGTAGAGTTGTTGACTGCTTCGTTCTTTGTGACTGAGCCTTGCTTTGTGGTTTTTCCTTCGAGGAACTTTAAAAGACATACAGGGTCTCAGGATCCCTACTGAGTTTAATTATAATAACCCATACACGGGCTTCTCCCACACCTTGTTGTGTCTTTTTCATATAACGTACAACATTGATTAAGGATGAGGGAGCCATGAGTGGATGGTACTCGGAGGAGGGCCATTTGGTGTGACGTGACACATGGACTACTTATTGTGAACTATACCTGCTCTTTAGGTAGGATATGTTGTGTAAGATCCCATAGCAGCATTTCACTTTTCAGTTATATTTGTACATTTTATTTTTACTCCTACATTCATTTGGGCTTGTATTCCATCCCCATTACACTCATCACTCTTTTTACATCAACTGTTTACTTAGTGTCTGCTTCTTGTTTCATTATACTTGGTGTGATTGTACAGGTTTAAAGGAAATTCCTTCCTGCTTTAGGGATATACATTTCTGGTGCTAGTTTCCAGCCCATTGCCAGTATAAGGCAGGCTTGGGGTAGCCACGACACTGGCCCAGGGGGACGGGTCATGATAATTGGTTTGTACATTATATTCTTCTACTTCGGAGTACTTATTTTCATTCAAATTTGATTCATCTTTTTCTGAATCAGATTTTGATGATGATCTAGAGTCTTCAAAAACACACCAATTAGCCTTCATTTCACCTTTTCCTTTATGTTTATAATAAAAATATTTCTGATATTTCTTTTATGTATTTCAATTTTCACCTTTTAGATGAGAACATTCAGGTATTATATGAACCCATTTCTTGCATTCATAGTATCTGAGTTCTCTGGAGTCTTTCTCATTTTTTTGAAGTGCTTTCTAAATCCCCTTTTCTTCTTATAAACATGGCTAGTCTTTCTAGCTAATTGAGCCAGTTCTATTTTAGAAATAGATGTTTCTGAAATCATTTCTTATAGGAATTATTTCATTATTATTCTTCTTCGCTTCTGAGATGTTACCATTAGATAAGTATTATCATATTTCAATGTGAAATTATGATCTTCAGCTTCATCTTGCCTTTCAGTTTCATACAATATCAATATCCCAATTAATCCTCTCATTATCAGATTTTTGACAGGTGGTGATTAGTGAATAATAGATGATATTCCATTCCATTTAGTAGTTAGTACTCTTAGTACATTCAAAGCATGATCTTTATGTTTAATAGGATCACCTAATTCCATAATATTATTGATAATCTCTGTAAGCCTTCCATTCATGTAAGTAATAATCTCTCCATCAAACATTATAAATGTGCCAAATTTATTCTTTGCTATTGCATACCTCATTTTTCTCACATAATCTATTCCTTCATAGCCATCTACAATGGTTATCATCATTTCATAAGTGGTAGAACATTGAGAGACATGAATGAATTCTTCTCATCAAAGATGACATATAATAGCATTCATAGATTTATAATTCATATAATTATAAGCCTATATAGTTGATGTACATGTTTCAAAAAAATTTAGAATTATATCTGAGTATAATTTAAATCCTGGATTTTTTAGATAGAAAATCATTTGTGATTTCAAACATCTGTAATTTTTTCCATTGAAATAAGGGGCATGAACCATTGACATTCCTTCTCTAGGATCGGTCATTTACATCTTTGTATAGACGTAATATTTTTTCCTTATTATAGATTTGTTCAAATTCTCTTCTATGATACAAATTGTTAGTTCCGAATATACAAATACACAAAAGAGTGTGGGTGAATTATGCCATTTCGAAATCTTCCACAATTCTGATTTTAGATACCATATAAAAATAATGATGACTTGCAATGTTTATCTATTTCATGGATGTATGAGTAGTGAATAAAATAGAAATACAAAACCAGGAATTTTATAGTGTTTCAGGGCACCAAGATCCCCTAATCCACTCCACCAATTAATCTCTCTGTGAGCTTGGTAAATTTCAGTAGTATAGTCCTCATATCATAAGACCAATCCACAATGGAGTGCAGGTAGTAGACACATTTACAAACAAGGCTAAAAAATGTTCCTTCATGTTCATTAATAGATAATATATTATCCACTGTTTAGATAGAGAAATAGATACTCCACCAAAACTGAGTAAGAGCAGTTAAAAATCTAAATAAAAAGATACTGATTAAAAATGTTCTTATTGAAAATTAAATTTGTAATAGCAACTGACATTAGATTGATATTATTCTTCAAAAAATAATTTCTTTAAGAAATATTAGTTCTGAATCTATATGGTTGTAATAGATCTTTATGTAAAGGCTGCAATGTGTAGAATAAACAGACTTATATCAAATACAAGATTCGAAACATGTATATCTCCAAAGTGTAGTCTCTTTTGAAGATAATAGACTCTGATCGATTATTTTAGTCGATCTGTAAAATATCTTCTCAAGAATTTAGTTGAATAGAAATATCTATATCTATTTTTTTAATTGAATTAGGCACATAGATATATATATTGAAAAAATACATTGATAGAATAAAATAAAGTAGAAAACTTGCATCGCAATTCCAGATCCAAGAAAATCACCTGATAAGTCATGTGAAGTTGTCTATGAAAATATGCCATGAATTTTGGAATTATATTATAAGGAAACCATTGTAGTACGTTTGAGAAATAATGATATCATTGATGTTTATGACAACCATGTCATGATATAAAAAGAGGGATCTTGAAATCACATAAAATTCAAATATGAGGTGGTATAATGCAGTGGAGGAACTCACTTATAAAAGGAAGAGTACAAATCTAAGGACTATTGTTATGATATTGACACGAGATCTCATTTTTGATGAAAAACTCAGCAATGTGGAACACTAGTTTTGAGAAAATATTTGATAATCTTCTTAGGTAATCAAAATTAAGGAGATCCCATTAGAATTTTATTTTTTCTTAAATAACTCAAATATATTTATGAATAACATCTTCCTCAAATCCATTCAATATTGTGTGAAACCCTTATATGTAACCTTCATGGTTTATGATACCAACTTGCACAAAGGAGGATAGTGAAAAAAGTATGGAAATGAAAGAGAATGTATAAATGAATACCTGAACGCACACTTACATTCAATAAAGAAATGTGAGACCTTTTGTGCATATATATTGATATTTCATGAAGAGAAGTAGATTCATAAAATCAGTTTTTCATGAATATATGTATGTGAAGAAGACCAAAAGCATTATCTAATAAAAAACAAATGAAATAAAATAATTTTAAGAATAATGAGGAATCCATTAATGTGAAAACATGAATGAGGGTATGTGAGGAAGAATACAGATAACTGAAAAGCACATAAAATAATAAAGGAAATATTGTGTTCTAGGGTTTTGGATGAGAAGTTTATGCATTTTATTATACATGAATGATGTTTTCAAACGAACATGTGATATGATTTTCATGTATAGTGTGAATCAGTTTCACACATCATATTAAGGACGACACATAATTTTAATAATAAATGATTTCCAAATAATGTTTTTACAAGACTAACCAACTCAATAAGTGTCTATTCAAGGTACTCAATGTGCACAACAGAAAGTGCGAATCAACAAGAACTTGGAGGATGATAAAAAGATTATCCTGTAGTGGATAAAAAATAAAGATAGGAACAATTATTTTAGTTTGATTTTTAAGAAGGAGAATCCTCTTGATTGGAGTTGGGAGTTGGGGAAGTCTACCAATTCGAACATGATGTAGAGGAAGTCTCTTAGTTAGAGCTGGCAGTAGGAAAAATTGGTTGAGGGGTATAACCAACTAAGACAGAAGTGTTGGATGTATATAGTGTATAACTAGAATCCACTATAGGATCAAGTATTGGTAGGTTTAACTAGTTTCATACAAAATTACTCTAATTTAAAATAATATTATTGTAGATAATCAATGTTTTAGGGTATAAAAAACATGTAATGGAGCGAGTCTTTACAGGAAACGTCATATATAATATTTGATTCTATCTCTATTATTTCTACTTCACACATGATGATATTGATATATATTACAGAATGGATCAAGACCCTTACCATGTTTTAGAGGATGAACTCAAAAGTAAAATAATTCATAAAACAAGTGTACAACTGATTCACCCCCTCTCAGTGGAACCTAATCAGGCCAGGTGATCTCTATGTGGTATCAGATCACATGTTTCATCTAGAGATCCTATAGGGTCTTTATAAAGGGTATAATTCTAGAAATTATTAAGCTACGTTAGATGGAAAAAAAGGAATATACTCTTGATAATATTAATATATATATATTTCAAAAAATAATCTGAAGAACAAGAAGAAATGATATGAATGGAAGAAGAAGAAGAATCATATTATGATTGGAGAGACACCACTAATAGAATTTAATAGGAATAGTATAAAATACAGTAATTATCTCAGTTATGATTCTAATAATGGATCCTTCCAAAGCTACAATGATATTATATCACCTAGTGGAATTCATTTTGTTAAAAAAATAAAGAATAAATATTCAAAAGATGTAGTAAATCATATTATAATAGGAATCAATGGAGTTATTTTATATAAAGAACAAAAAGAAAATATTTAATGAACTATAGGATATAATAATTACTATATAAGAAAACAAATCACCCTCATAGACATAGTAGTAGGAACACAACAATAAATGCTTTAAACTAAAGAAAAAATTCAATGTTTTACGTACGGGATAGTTGTTTTTGTGTTTGTTTTTGTAGAATCATTCCAAGAGCATAAAAATTTATGAAAAGTTTATATGGTAATAAATTATTATCCACTAGAGGATAATGAAAATAAATTCAAGGAGTATTAAAATAATTTAAAAGTATCTTGAATATTTGATGATGAACAAACGAATAATTTGAAGAAGGCATAGGAAGAGAAGATGAGAGTTGTTGAGAAAGATAAGAACTCACTCAACATGAAATTTTTTGATGTTGAAGTGAAAATGATGAATTAGGGATCACAACAAGCTAGAACATCCCAAATTACTAGAATAAGAGATGATGCCACATATGTGTTCATTAAGGGTCATGACTCCATAATGAGCATGAGATCATCCTTTATCCAACTGGAATTATTATCCAAGAATAAGGTATCCCAAAACCCATAAAATATTTTATATACAAATTTGATTTCATATTTTGGTATATTTTTTTAACCAAACTCATGAAATGTATGGATTTTGAAAAATAAAAATAAACCCACGACGTCAAGGGTAGATGATAAAGGATGTAGGAATACATATTTCCCAAGGATAGTTAACATGACTGGTAGTTCCACACAAAAATATTAAGTTTCACAATCTATTATATATGCATATAATGCTCGAGAAAATAATATAAGGATATCCATATGTTGTTTTTAGTGTTGTTAGAATTTTAGTAACAAGGCATTGGAATGTTGGTATGATAAGAAAATTCATGAAAATAAAAATGGTCTATATTTAGGGGTATCAAAGCTAAATATACGAGAATAAAAAAACATTTCACCAAATCAAATAAAGTTAATGTAAAATCATCAAATTTTGGGGAATTAAATGGTCTAAATGGGAATGAGATATATGTACTTAATCTATATCAATGGAAAACTATTATTTCAAACAATTCGTATGGAAAAAAAAATTTAAACCTAGTTGAACAAGAGGTAAGTCAAATATCCTCTCTAAAACTAATGGGATAAAGAAATATGACAAGAAAATCACTACCCATCAAAAATAAAATACTCATTTTGATGAAGTAAAACAACAACAAGTGTCTAAAAAATGGATATTAAGATGTAAGATACCAGTCCAGTGGTTTTTGTTGGTTCTTTTAAAGGTATGGTAACATAGTTGACTCTTACCGCTATAACGTGACATTTACATAAAGCAAGAATGAATCATTGGGTAGTTATAATGATATATGAGAACAAGATCTCAAATAAATAATATTGTGATTAGGAACCCATAAGATCTAACAATTCATAATAGATATGAATTTATAAAATAGTTCATGGTAGATGAAAGAAGAAGGGTCACAATGTTGACACGTGTATGAAAATTCTCTAAATAGATATTCAATATGTTGTGAAAGGGAAAATGATTCAATAAAAAAATTATTGCATGTCAGATGAAGATTTTGATAAGATAAGGAATGTCAAGAAACAATGTCTAGTTGTTTGCCCAAATCAATTGAGATGGTATAAGAAATTGGAAGTAGATTAAAAAATTTCAACATTTAATAGAATAAAAGTTAATATTGAAAGTGATATGTAAAATGGTATTATACATTATGTTAATGAGATGTTGACAAGTATTTGAATAAAAAATGGCCCAAGTTGAGAGGCAGTTCTCAACCTGAATGTTACTCTTCAAGAATAAGAAGGTTCCTCATTATATATATATATATATTTGTATTGATATGAATGGAATTGATGGATATAGATTCATCCCATTAGGGGAAACATTGAGGAGATGAATCAGTTAAATCATCACTATATAATGAATGTTAAACTTCTAAAAAACTCTAAAAAATTATAAGATGAGTTATGAAAACCACAAACTTATCACTACTCCGGTTGAATTGAAAATAACTAAAAAGGTGGAGTTATTGTTGTGATAATAAGGGTGAGTTATTTTTTTACTCTTCCACATTCAGATGTATTTATTTAATTATGTGTAGTATTTTTAATTTCATTTAAAAATAATATTATTCACAACCCATTAAATGAGAATTGAGAATTTCTAAGCACGATTTTTCATGTATGGAAATTTATGGACTGTATGGAAAACCATGGTTGTGTCTCCATTGTTTTCTACACCATGTTAGCCTATGTAGACATATTGTTTAATAAATAAAGGTCATTTTCAATGAAAACCATGTGATATCTTCCCTCTCTTATAAGTGTTCAAGAAATAATCATATAATGTAGTAGAATCTAATTTTTGAAATATGAGATAAAATTCACCCTAGCCTATCGTTTTTATTTGATTATTGACAAGTGGGAGAAAATATTTGAAAACACATATTGATTTTTAAAGTAATGTGAAGAGATATTTCCAATAAAGTACAAAAGGTGATATTTTTGGGCCTACGGGTTGCATTTGTTGTCAATTATTTGTCAATTTCTGTTTGGAGGTTTGAGATGAAGTGGTCATTCTTAGAGGATTACTATGGAATCATTTAATGAAATTGGATTTCTTACTTGGGGAATTATCCATTATCAATTGGTGTGATTGATTTACAGGTAATTATTTTCAAATACAAGTTCTTAGGATATCTCATTTCATTCCAAATGCTAAATCCCATGAAAAATTTAATTTTTCGTGATGATTTAAGAAGAAGTGAAGGCATATAAGTGGTTTGGAACTTGATGATGAGCTATTTTCATAATATAATGTCAATTCCTTGATATTTTTTATATAAAATAATGGGATGACTAGGAACCCCTCATATACACCTTTGGGACCCAAAGGGTCGACCATGTGGGTGAGGATTTTCCTAGCTTGTTGTGGGGGTTAGGTGTGAGAATTTGGAAAGTATTATGCCATGGAGTGCACACGGTTGCGTGAATGGAATGAATAAAACACACATGGGGTTTCGCGAGGCCTCATTCTAGTTAGAATGATATCATGAGGGCATGTTTTGTGAATTTTTATAGGTTCCAAACCCCACTATCGTCTCAAGAGGCTAGCGGAAAATAATTTTTTATTAGGCGTTCCCCAACTATTCCCCAGACAGATGTGGGAATCTATATGCACTATATAATATTTCTCTGTTAAAATGAAATGGATAAAACACCTACTGTATGATCAAAGAAATCAAATTCATATGATCATCACCGAGCTCTAGTGTTCAACCATCGACCATTTAAATGACTTGAAAACAATTATGGAAACTAGTTATCACTATTATCATTGAATATAGCCATCATCTAGCAATCATTCTAAGAGAATGAGACTCACTCGATCAAATTGAAATAAATCATGAAATCTAAAACTTTCAAACCTCTGATAAATTAAAGGTTGACCTTTTTCTGAATGTAAATGAAGTTACAGAGGCTATTTAATAAAATGGGTGAGTTTAAGATTTGATGATACATGAAATACACATCGCATTAACATAGAAAAGTCACTATGAGGAGATAATGTGAACTCAAATAAGAAATTATTTCATGAATATCGACATCATATTATAAGTAAAACTTCATAGTATATTTTTTAAATAATAATATATTTGGTACTTATGATAATTGTGACCCTATATAAAAAGAATAATTATTACACATAATGAAATTCAAATATATGTTAGTGAATATTGCTGGTGGAACTCACCTATAAAAGGAAGTGTAGTAATCCAAGGAGCACTGAAAAGATATTGAGAAGATATCTAATTTAAAAAAAAAATTGAGCATCGTGTAATACTTGATTCAGGAATAGATTCCAATACCCTCTTAGATCGTGAAAAAGAATAGCCCCTCCGGAATTCAACCTATGTTTAACACACTCAAATAGATTTATAAAAAAACTTATTCTATGAATCCAATTTAGAATTTGTGATACCCTTACACAAAACCTTAATAGTTTGGGGGACCTACTTGAATAAAGGAGGAGAGTACACAATGTAAGGAGATGATAGTTCATGTATTCATGCATACCTGAATGCACACTCACATTCAAAATGGATGTGTGTTACCATGTGTGCATATATCAGTCCTAGCATGAAGAGAACTGGACGCACAATACATGTTGTGCATGAATACAAATACACGAATAAGAATAATGAATTATATAAAACACAAAAAAAACTTGTGAAATAGTATAATGAATAACGAGGGATCCATAAATGTATAAACATGAATTGAGGAAAGTGAATAAGAAGACATATAATTATAAAGAAAATAAATTGATAAAAGAAAAATTGTGTGCTTGAAGTTTTGATGAGACGTCTATTCATTGTAGTATAAATGCATGAATATTGTGAAATGAACATGAGATATGATTTTCATGTGTTGTGTAATACACATTAACACATCTAATTAATACCAGAACCTCATTTGAAGAATAAATAATTCCCAAACAATTTGATGGAGTGAGAAAAATGATCAAATATTATTGTTCAGAATTATTTTGAGAGATCAATAGACTCTATTAATGACCGTTGATGGTACTTGAATTGTACACAATCAATTTTGATTCAAAAATATCATGGAGTAAGATCAAAATATCATCCTATAGTGAATAAATCTTGAAAGAATATAATAAGTATTTCAATTGGAGATGAAATTCGGAGAAGTCACTCAGTTGTATCTAGAAGTAGAGGAATCCTTTTATTTAGAAAAATAAGTAGAAGAAGTTTGTCAATTGAAGTTAATATTAGGAGAGATGGTTTGGGGTATAACTAAATGCGGAATTAGAGTTGGATTGTGGGGGGGGGGGTATAACCAGAATCATATGGAGGATAGATTAATAGGGGTATAAAAAGTTTCTATAAGAACTAATGTAGCTGATAATGATATAATAGTCAGAATCAATGTTGGGAGGCATAACCAACATAAAATGTTTTCGGGGTTTGTACCAAACCCTATAAATATTGTGTGATGATATCTATATTATTACTACTACACATGAGGTAGGATTGAGAGATATAACAATGTGGACCAAGAAACTAAAAAATCTCAATATGTTTAATTAAAAGTAATATAATTATTAAAACGATTTTACCACTAATTCATCCCCCTCTTAGTGGCACTTAATATGGCCTGAGGCTCATCACATGATATTATTTTATAACATTATTCACGTAGGTGTTTAGACCAACCCAAACATGAAAACAACATAATTAAAAGATGATTATGACTATGAATGCGGTTTCTTTTGGAATAATCTCATAATTAAAGATTTTTAATGATACCATTTAGTAACATTTTAGGTTTAGAATCACATTTTATGAGTTTTTAATAAATAAAAAAGAAATTAGTCTGAAAAATGAGAAACATTACATTATGGAGGCCATAATCAGATCAACACACGGTTATCATTTTTATTTATTGATAAATTAGAAATAAATAAGGTGAATTGTAATTATAAACATAAGAATTATATTATATATGTCACATTTATCCTTTAATTCTATCCTTAGAATCAGAATAAGGAGGTGGTGATGAAAAAACATAAGTTGTCGTATTAAGGAGGTGGTAGTCTGCACGACATATGAATGAAAATTTTATTTTTCTTAATGGAAAAGGGAAGAGGTGGTAAATAGTCATTACATTAGGATTATAAAATTCAGTATAAAATAAATAATTATGTATATATATATGAATGTTAAAATTTGGTTAGGGAAATTAAGAAAGAAATGAAAAGAAGTTAGGGAAAAAGTACTCACATTAGGAACTTGAGCTTTCCCATGGAAGAACCTTTGAAAATGAAGGTCATAAGACAATATATAGTGCATGGAGGCTCAAGTAAATATAATTTGATTATAAATTTAGAAAATTATTATATTTTTAGGTAGAAATTAAATTATCTGGGTGGTCTTTATTGGGCGGTGAGAGGTCCCATTCATAAGAGGTGAGAATGCTATTTTTGTAAATATTTTAGCTTAATATAAAGAGACCACATGTTTGAAATGCAGAAAAGAATAAAGAATGTATAATAATTGAATATGTTATGATATAAGGTGTATAATCCATCCACTATTAATTTTTACACATATTTTAGATATTTTTTATGTCTTTTACTCTAATAATATTCACTGTTACTATTTTTTGTTTAATTGTGATAACTAATTTTTACCATAGGATTTAACTTTTTCTTCATAAAAATAAAATGGATTTTATTGAAATTTTCTATTTTTAATCATTAAGTGTTCTTAATATTATTTTATATCAATTTATAATTTGATGAATGTTAATGTATTAGTTTATATTTTATAATATTTTAAATTATTATAATCATTTAAAAGTTGTCGATTTAATTAGTTAACATTTTAGATAGTTATTTGAGAAATAAAAATTATACTAAATTAATTATTTATCCTTGAAACATTTGAGATTTTAATTAAATACTATAATTTTATTTACTAGTGGTTTTATTTATTTGATAATTTATTAATAATGTTCACATAATATTTCATGGTTTATTTGGTACTATGATTTATATATATTAATTTATCCATACAATGTTTATTTAAGGTAAAATATATTCTGAAATCCCATGGTGTAATAACGTGTATATGTGTTTTGTTAACATATTTTATAGATAAAAAATTACTGTGTTTTCTAATATTAAATTTCAAATTCCTATTAAAAATGTTCTCAATTTTTATTTTTTGATCCATTTAAAATTCAATGGGTCGGTTTAACATGTTTGTCTAATGTTGAAATAATTCTCTCTAGATAATACCTTAGTTTCTATATATGTATCTTTATAAATCGAGATTTGTTTTTAAATATAGTAACATATGTATTTTTCTGCCTTAAAAGAAGAAAATTTAAATTTAGTACATTTATTTTATTATAATTAAATAATAATAATCATTAATCACTTTTTTATAAAACAATTGGATGACAAAGGTGATATTGTTTTATGTTTTTTTATTAATAATAATAATTATTGAATAATTTGTCTAAATATGAATAAATCATGCATTTATATGATTTTATATGTACTTTATTTGATAAAGAGTATATGATAAGTATTGTCATTATTTTTGACTCTATAATGAATTTAAAATGATAAAGAATGATCTATTGTTTTCAATTTATCATGAAAATATTAAAAAATTCCCTAAATTTAATTGTGATTTGAATCAACATATCATGGATGAATATAATAGTAAAGGCACTATAGATGTTAAAAAATATAAATTAATAATTTATATTCCACTTTTACAGTGAAATTATTTAAATAATCGATATCATAAGGTTTTATGAAAACAAATTTCTTAATAAAATGGAATCATAATTGATAATTATAATATGAAACCCAACTTATTCTAGGTTATAAATTCCATAGGAAAATATGAACCTAATGTTTTTTGAGATATCATCGGAGTTTTTAAATGCATAGAGAACATGTAAGTAAATTTTGGGTTGAATATATCATACAGTGGAATGTAAAACAATTTACAACCATGATAAATTACTATGGTTGTGTTTATTAAACCACATATGTTTGTTTCTTCATTTTTTAATTTTATATATAATTGATACTTGTTTGTTTTTATTTTTTAATGGTTTGAAAAATCATGAATACTATTTTAAACTCAATATATTATTGAGAATCATTATATGGGTTTAATTACGAAGTGACATGATAGATGTATGGTTGAGGTATATCATTTGTGATAAATTATTTTATATTGTAGGTGACTTTATTGGGATACATTTTCTGAAAGAATGCATATAATAATTGTTGGAATAATTTTCTCGAAAAGATGGGGCCACACCTATATTTTTAAAGGGTTTGGTCTAGGTAAGTGGTTACAATATAGCTCCAACAAAAACACCAACCATTTCAGGTAGTGGGAGAGGTAATTGGTAATGATGGAAATAACCGATAAAAGGTAAGAGTTTCCTCTAATTTTAGCATATCAAACACCACAAATTCTTTATTTGTATGTAGTGTATTTTGTGAGGTGGTTTCCCCATGTACTAAAGAGATATAATTTTCAGGGGTATTATTTTTATAATCTTGAGGTAGTGTGTACTCATAATTACCCTTTGTGTGATCCTTCTATTTTACTTTGGTTTTTTACCCCTTTCATTTTGGGGGGGGGGTTTCATGTTACATATGGTGTCATTTATTTCCCCATTTTTAGCTTTATTTTATCTCTTAATTATCACTAAAAAATCGGAAAATCATTGCTAGTCCCAAATTATGGTAATAGTGAAAATTTATAGTCCATCATTGTTCATGTTTTAAGGTATAAGTAGTTCTTATATACAAACTCTTCATCATTTTTTCTTTCAACATTTATTATTACAAGAAATACATCTAGAAGGTTTGTTCGGAGAACAGTATATTTTATATTTGGCAATGTTTGTTAGGAATTGAAATTCACTTTAGCTAACTTCTAATAAATTATTCTCTAGTCCATCCAAAAAGTAACTTTGTAAAAATATTTTTATTAAACAAGCTTCATCCAGAAATATTTACTTAGTAAGTTGGGTGGTCTGGTTTCTTTTATTTTCATACGTCTAATGAGGACATTGTAATTTCCATACATCAGTGACTTTATTTATTTTAACAAATCCTTTCAAATGTTTCTATTTCACTAAAAGTGTCTATCTGGAATGGTTTTGCTAGAACATTAACTCCTTGTTCGTTAAAAATATATTATCATAAGGATTTCCATGGTGCTATGAACTTTTAGAGAGATATATATAATGGACTAATTGATTTTGTAACTTTCTTAACAGCCAACATAATTTCCTTATTCTCCAACAACTTTGTAAATAAAATTCTCAACTATAGAAAAATATTCATTTAAAATATAAATTAAAATAATAAAAAAGAATAAGAAATTGAGATACAATATAAGGAAAGAGAAAGATAGAATAAATATCATTGGTCAACTCGAAGGTCAATACCTCTTTGGTTCAGATCAGTCTCTACTGTTCGACAAAGTGCCTACTTGTACACCAAAATAAAGGCCCTAGCCTCACTCTAAATCTTCAGCATGGTCTCATCTCGATAAAATGTCAGCATCAAAATAATTATGGATACTTCTCTCATTTGGTCTTAA
This sequence comes from Viscum album, assembly GCA_963277665.1. Taxonomy (NCBI): domain Eukaryota; kingdom Viridiplantae; phylum Streptophyta; class Magnoliopsida; order Santalales; family Viscaceae; genus Viscum; species Viscum album. The sequence goes on from OY728136.1 coordinate 1,482,638,991, forward strand.
AATACCTCTTTTATTTTCTTTGTATATACTATCTTATTTTTCTATGCTTACGTTCTTGTCATTACTAACATTATTATTCTTTTCAATATTCATTCTTCAAAATCCTTGTAATTTTAATAAATATTTCAACAAATTCTGACACATTTAGTTAGTTAAAAATTACATCTAACACCATGACTACTCCTAAAATTATCATCATGGGACCTAGAAAACAATCAATTACATTATTCTAATAAAATACATCAAACATGGTTGATTAAGAATTATTAGACGCGATAATGGAAACAATCGAGGAAAGAAAGCCCCCACCATCTTCCTTTGATCCTGAAAACACAAATAGATAACTAGTAATAAAATTTATTCATCCCATATCCTCAAAAAGGAGCACTAGAAATATTATCCCACAGTCATACATTTTTTTATCAATGTGTCTCGACCTTTAAAAGAACTCAAACACCATCAAAACTAGCTCAGTTTGAAACAAAAAGAAAATAGGATTTAGGAATGGATGGGGCATACTATGGTTTCCAAATAATTTTCTAGTTTTTCCTTAATAGATCTTAAACATATATGTGACGGTTTCTTCAATGGTTGTCAGTTTCATGTTCTTCTAGATATCTCGGGTTTCAACATCGGCACAACATCGAGTCATCATTCTCAGTGGTGACCTGAAAAATCATGTTCAGAAATATGTTCTTCACCAAACAACAAAATATATCCTCACTTATTCATTGACGCCCAAAAAAATTTCATATTATACATTCATTTGTGATTCCACTCAACCAGATCTTTGTGTTTAGTGGATACTTGGGTGTTATCGAGAAAACCATTACAAATCTAGACTGGGCTATGTTAGCACACCAATAATATATCATATTTCCCTTTAGAAGGAGAAATGACCCAAATGGATTCATAGATAATAGTGTTCATCTATGTCTTATTCACACACTTTGAAACAGTCATATCCATATTGAAAACATGAACTCAGTTCTCCTCTGGTCGACTGGTCCTTTTCAAGTTGATAAGGGAGGTCACGAGCCCGTATTCTATTAACAATTTTCACATTCAAGATAACAATTCAAAATATTTCTTGACACACCATATTTCGATTGAATCTCCTCAGGTGTGAAACCCTCCTTACGGCCATCCCTAGTTAATCACCGACCTTCGATTTTAATCGAATTACTCGCTAACCTCATGAAGGATATCTCATTGGGAGTGGGATTATTACTTCATGTTTCTATTTTTAGATCAATCATATCCACATGTATATTACTCCCTAATCTCAATAATAGTCTTAGGTATTTTATTATAGGATCGTTTGTCCAATCTCAATAAAATAACCAAAATCCTCTTATGATCATACCATGACATGAAATTATCTTTTGAAGATTGATTTAAATTATTTATCTTCAGTTGACCTTCACTCAAAATAAAAATTAAATGAATAAATATTTTTAAATTAATAAAAATGTATAAGATGAAAATTGAAAATATTTAGAACTGCATTTTTAAAATTTCTACAAAAAAAATACAAACCAAAAATTAAATTCAAAGATAATCATTAATAATATAATTATTTGCATAAACTAAAAATAGAAACATGAAATAATAATCACACGAATTATATGAAAAACTTAAATTTAAAATTTTAAAATAAAATTGAAGAAGTAATGAAATACTAAAATAAAATAATCTCACACAAATATTATTTACACATTAAATAAAACATTTTAACATAAATATGATAATTGTTATCTCTCAAAAAATAAATATCACTAATTAAAATAAATCACATTAAAACAGATTTTTGCATTAAAAATACATTAAAAATATAAAAAATGATGCTGAAAAGTGTTTGTAATATGATGAAAATCAATCATATTATTTGTACCCATGAATGTTTATATCAATACTACTTTAATTCAACAAGCCATCAAAATATTTTCTTTTGAATTATTTGATAATTATTTTTATAGCCAACATTTGTGACTCCATTAGATTACTATAATATATTTAATATAACACAAAATCATTAAATTATGTAAAACCATGAAGCTATTAGATGTATAAAAATTCCTATCAACTTTAAAAAATATTTAGGATTAACACTTTTACCATCTTCGAATTTACTCATCGTTATCCCAATTAAATTCGGTGTAAATACTACTTTGGAATCTATCAATACAATATTTTGTAAAAATTATCTAGAACACTTCTCTTGTAACAAGAAAACACATCTTTTCCTATTTTGGACATGTAAATCCCCAAAAAAATGTTAATTGCGTGGGCATTAATATTTAAATTTTTTCTTCATTTATTCAGAAAAAACATTTCAAAAAAGTTCTCTATCCCCTCCAAAAAATCTGTCATGAGCATAAAAATTCATAATCAGGGTATATTAGTTCATCTCCTTCACGTATATGTTTTATTCATATATCTCTTCATAAATATTCAAATTTTCGAAGAAGCTATCACATTTGGAGTTATAGGATTGTGAATCTTTTTTAAACATTTAAAATTTTATATTCATCTTACACACCTTTGTTTTATCCCTATAAAGTAGAAAGCCACACAGTTTCTTAATATAAACTTCTTTCTAAATATTTCTATTTAAAAATACTCACTTTATTTATATATTATAAAATTTATAAAAAAGATGTTTAACCACTAATAAGAACATTATGATATTTTCCAATCATAAAATGTTGGAAAATATTCTTCAAAATCCAGACCTTCCACATGAAACTATCCACTATAAACAAGTAATTATTTGTTTCCTGATACTTAACCATGTTCATTCATCTAGTTTCTAATCAAGAATTTTCCCAATAATATTTTTCCATGAATGTCAAGGAATGAGTTCCCATGTTTCATTTTTCTCAATCTGATCCCACTCTTCATTGATTGAATCTACCCAATGTTTATGTTTAACTACTATTGAAACTAATTCTCATTCAACCTTTAAAATAAGTGATTGTAAATTTTATAATATCATCATTATCCTAGTTTGAATGGGATATTTCTAATTTCTAATAACGTTCTCATATTCATCATGTTTCTCTGGGATATGAAATCTCAGTGCTTTTATTCCAGGCTCACATTCCTCAGTACATGGTTCTTCTGAATCATTATTCACTGATTTGTCTATCTTTTATCTACACCTTTATTATTCTAATTTTATGTATTCAATTTATCTTCCACAACATATTCAGATATATTTTTAAGAATTTTGATTTTATACATCCTTCACATTTTAAGAATCCACCATCCTTTGTAAAAATTTGTTTCAACATATATATCATATGAATTGGATGTATATCCCATGATAATTCCTCATTCAGCCTTTTCATAGAATTATGAAAGATCTATATTTTTTATTTTATGTATCTATAGAATCACAAAAAACCTAAAATATTTCATAGATGGTTTTTTGTTTTACCACATTTTTTCGGGAGTTGTGTTAGATCCTGGCCTCAATAGAAATCTATTTTGAACATGTACATTAATACCGATAGATTATTTTCTCAATAAATGTATAAATTTTGTACTTTTCTATCATAATTCTTCCCATTTGCATCAAAAATCAGTTTTCTTTCTTTCCACCACTCCATTTTTTAGGGGGGTATAGAGCACTATGCTGGTTTTTTGTTCCATATATCATATGATATGATTCAAAATAATTTCTCCTATACTCATTTCCATTTTTATTTCTCAGTTTCATTATATAATCACCCAACTCTCTTTCAAAAAATCTTCTAAAAAATTAGAAAATTTCAGCTACCTTTGATTTATTCTTTACAAACACAATGTTGGATTTTAGATTTAAATCATCAATAAAATTAATAAATTAAAAATAATATTTCATTAATTAATTTCTCTTTAGGACACATATATATTTAATAGAATATTATCATGATACACGATAGACATAATTTCAACTTTCTTATAATTTTTTCTAATCTTATTCCCATTCTGAAATGTTATACATACATTATATTCATTACATCTTAAAACTGCTACATTTATTATAAAATTTACAATGAAGTTTTTTCACTCATGTTTCTAGCCACGATTCCCCAATCTTTGATACTACAACTTGAATTCATATTCAGTAGGCAAATAACATGATTTTCAAAGTTCTCTAATATGAATGATATTTCCACTAATTTTTCTCCCCGAGTAACAAATTTTCCATCTTCCACACATTTGATAATACGATAATATTTTCTAAATATCAATTCATTTCCGTAATAAAAATGATAGATTATACAATGTAAATTTTTCTTAGCACGTCAGCATATAAAATTTTTTGGATTTAATTTTCTAAGATTCAATCTCAATAGTTCATATTCCCTTGATTGTTAAGACACTATGATTTTGGAAATAAAATATGCATCCTTCATTATTTTAACATATTTCAACACTGGTATATCATCTATCGCAATTGAGGAGAAAACACTATCAATATTCCTTCGTTTTTTACTTTTTATTTATTTTATATTTATCTCAAAAATAATGGGTCATTATTTATCTTTCTTCTTTCTGTATTTTATTTCTTTCCTTTAATAATAATCTTTTCCTAGAAAAGTTTTCATACTTTTTTTCAAAAATGGGGAAATCTGGGTCACATCTTCTACATAACTCCTCTAAGAAATAATAAGTGTGATTCATTAGTAACATCACTTGTCAATCTATGCTTTGAAAAAAAAAATTATTACCCTTTAATTGTTAGTAAAATTTTATAATATATTACATTTATTTCATGATGATTTCACCTGATTCATAGAGTGATATTTCATTTCATCTTAAGATTATTTAGATTTAAATTATGAATAATATTTGTTATTTTCATTGATATTTGTCAAGGTACTTTTAAACAAAAAAAACATTTTTAAAAAAACATCATATTTTTTAGTTAAATGTTTTTTTGAGATATTCAACCATATTTCTCTATTTAGAAAAATTCATTTTAAGTTTTACAATCTCATAGATGTACTCATCTTTTGATTTAAGGAAATATTTCTTTTCTTCATTATCATTACCACTTTTCTTCTTCATTCCTATTTATTTATTATGATTTGTGTTTTTCTAAAGAGAAGCAACAAGTTAAAATCTAATTTTATATTCTCTATAAGTTTCTTCAGCTCATTATTTTTAATTAATTGAGTAATATTCCTTTGTATCAAGATATGAAAAGAAGGTTTTAAATTTTTGAAAATTTCATCCTATGAAGAACTGTTATCAGTATACTGAGATTCTACTTTCTTACTCAAAAATATTATTATGTTTCCCATGATCTTTTTCTTACCACCAAAGAATTTTTTTCATAATTATAGGTTTTTAAACTTTTTCAACTGAGGTTTATCTTCATAATGGTCTTTATATTCTCAAAGATTATCCTTGTGGAAATTCATATAAAAATTCTAAATTCCGACAAACAAAAAAATTTTAATTTTTGATATTGCGTACATACTTTTCTCAATCACTTCGATAATTTTTTAGACAATATACAAGATCATATAATTCATTTTTTTATTTTTCTTATCTTTTGAATCATTAAAGAAAATAATCACATTATATTGGATTTTTAATTTTATCATTAATTCAAAATCAATTTCATCCTTGATCTTGTTATTTAATTTTGGATCTTTTCCCATATTATATGAAATAAGAATGTTATAAAATTCATCAATTGATAAATCACCTTTTAATATTATGAAAAAAAATTAGATTTAAGTCTATCTGGGTTGTTTTTAATGATTTCCTTTAAATTTTTATAATCAACAAATACATCTCCAGATCCATTGATGTTAAATAAATCTTCATTAAATATTGTTAATCACTCATTAATGGTTTCATATTCTATCATTTAGATATCTTCAGAAATTCTTTTCCATATTTATAACATTGCCTCTTTCATTTTGTTGAATCCCTCAAAGATAAATTCATGTCTATCCCATGTTCCCATAGTTTTTTTTGAGACCCATAATATTTATAAAAAACATTTTTTCACAAAATACATAAGAATAATATATCTAGGTTTCTCGTAAACATCAATATTTCCCTTGAAAATAAATTTTATATGTGAATTTTTCTCAATGAGTGAAAACTATATTGTTGTGGCGATAATAATCTCTATGATATGTGACAGAAGATGTGGTTTTATTCTCTTTTTCCATCCATGATACTTTTTTGAATAAATTTTTGGAATACCTGTGATTTTTACTGAATAGACATTTTTTCAAGTAAATTTTCAATAATATAACTTTATCTCTAATACCAATTGAGGTACCTAAGGACCCTTGAGAAATAAGTGAGGGGGGGGGGTTTAATTGATGGATTTCATTTTAAAAAATTTCAACTTTATAAAACTTTAGATATGATTTTTGTTAGATTTATATTTCCTTATCATATTTATAGAAATATCACAAAAATGAAATGGTAAGAAATTAAAAATTTCTCATAATATTTAAAAGGATAGCCCTCAGTGTGGGAACCTACATCATTTCCACGACCACTCCCATGAGTCAATTTAAATTAAATATTAAGAATCAGTATATTAAATGTTGAGATAACTACTTTTAAACTCATAATATCTATTAATAGGTTTGACTATAATGACTACCATTTTTCTATTAAAATTTTCATTAAAAAATATAAGAACATCAGAAGAAATGAAACTCTATGAATTCTTCCCCCGAAATGTTTATCCAGAAAATCAATCTGATTTCCTCCATTTGAAAGGTTTATATGGTGTTCCATTTTCTTAAGTCTGATGAATTTTCTTTCTAGCGAGCCTCTCTAAAAACTACCCCTGATATAGAATATGTGTTCTATCTAATTATTAAAACCATTATTCCATAAAATTCATCATGAAAATCTATCTGATTCTTTCTATCCAATTTCCCTAAACTGATACTCTACTCGATTCTCTAGAGGAAAATATATATACGGAAATCATACTTGTCCAAAAAATAAAATTCTAGTAAACTCATTTCTGATATAAATTATTCATCATTTTAACTTTTTAGTAAACAATTGTAGGTATGATTGTACTATTCAACCCTTTTTATAGTTCTCCCAACATATTAATATTGTAAAACTAAATCTATTTTCCCACTCAATAAAATTAAAATTGCAACACTCATAATAAAATCTATTTCTATGTACACATCTTATGACATCTAAATATTCTTGAAGATTTTCCCAAACTAATCATCACTAATATTTATTTGAATTTTCTTAAACACATCAATGAGGAACTTATTCAGTATTTTTAAAAACTCTGTCTGAAAAATGTTTACTCAATTTACTATTCATCCATTTATTTATTACTTTATTCTTCTGTTTACTATTTATAAATTAATTTTCATAGTTATTCTATCCATTTATAATCAGTTTCCCATTTTACAATTTCATTATCTTTTTTACAGTTCATAAACCTTTCAAAATAACTACTTTAACTTGGTTACTTGAAAATTCTATATCTTATAACTTTTACTTTGTAACTTAAACTTTTTTTACTTCATCTTTATATAGATTAAAATTTCAAAATTTTCATATCAAATAGATAAAGACTTCATAATTTTTACAATTTAAGAACTTTTATAGAACTATATTCATATTTAGAATTCATCTGATAGAAAAAATATATCATGATTTAGAATTTTTCATATGATTTAAAAAACTTCTTCTGATTTATAAAATTTATTCTGATTTAAAAAATTTAAATGATTCGACAAAGTTCATCTGATTCACAAATGTTAATCTACTCAAAAATGTTCATTGAATTGATTTTTTTATTAACTGTAGTTCATCTAATTAAAAATAGTTTTTCTAGATAAAAAATTTTCACCCTCTTGATAAATGATTTTCTGATTCAGAAAACATTATTTTCACTTTTCATCTCTTCAACAAATTTCAGAATGTATTATGAGCTTCTTTATCATGTTAAAAACATTGAACAAACACCAAGACGTTATCGGAGTTTGTTTGAAAGTTTTAAAACAAAATTTATAAAAATTTACAACACTCTATCTATCTATGATTCTTCAACTCTAATAACTTTATATCAAAACATTCTTAAAAACCAGAAAAATCAATCTAAAAGTTTCTTATCAAACCTTTAGGAACTTTTTATCAAAACATTATTCCTAAAACATTACAAATTTATAAAATACATTCATAACAAATACCAGTTGTTAAAAGTTAATTTTTTAAGAAAACATCACTATGGATATTTATTATATAGTATCCATGTGATGGGGTCTTGAAAAATGAATAAAATCATTTCGTGGAGGTGGTAGTCCACACCTACACATAATAAAAATTGTAATTTTTAAACGGATTGAAATGTAAGAAAATAAAACATATATTTTCATTAACATATGATAATTTTGTCCTAAATATCATATATATACATTAAATCTATTATTATAATCATCCATGAGAGGCGGTGATAGAAAATGAATTACATCAGTTCATGAGGTGATGGTCTGATTTACACACGAACTATAGATTCCTCTCCCAATTTATATAATAGGAGACAAATATTTGTTTTTACATTAACAAAAAAACATATAATAATATTAAAGATATTGGTGTTATTATTTCAAGATGTTTGTATAATATTTTAAGGTGGTAGACAAAGAAACAAAACTAAAACATTTAGTTAAAAACTATACCTATTCCTCAGACAAACTCCCTTTCATTACACATTAAGCCTTTTATGTTTGGTATTATGAAAAAAAATACTTCTTGATTTTGGATAGTGTTTTTATAAAGGTATTTGTACAATTACTGGTAGTAATAATGTACTAAAATGGTGTGTGGAAGAGAGGATGCGATGTTCCCTTTTATAAGTGAGAGGAGGGGCATTCTTTGATTTTTTAATGTATTAATTTAATAAAAATTACATTTCATGTTAATGTGGAACCAAATTAATATAAATCAAAGAGATGAAGAGTATGGGTATAAACAGTACCATTAAAAGAAATCTTCCAAGTTTTGAATATGTTTTTCCCATTATCTCATTATTTTAACCCTTCTTAATCTTTTTATCAATTTTAATGATATCGATGTTTTTATTCATTAGGGGTCAAAATATTTACTATAAAAAGATAAATGACCCATCAATGGAACTTTTTTAAAATTTTCTACAAAATTAAATTAACATGGATAAATATAGGATTATTATTAATTTTAAATTAGTAAATAAAATATTGTGATTATAAAATGTAATTAATATCAATTTTTTAACTATTTATTTAATTTGACATTGAATAAAATATTATAAAAATAAATTTGAATATAAAGATTTCAAAAATTCATAATTTGTTATATTTATATATTAATTTTTTTGTGTCACCATAACATAACCAAAAAAATATAATTTTTATTGTTTTGAAAATCATTTACTCGAATTTTCTATTTAATGCCTAAGAACTAAGTCAATGTTGGGTAAACATTTAAGGTTATTTTATAATCCTTATTATTTTAAAATTAATTAAAGTCTTTAATATAATTTCATTAATATAAAAAATATTTTTTTTCCCCACATAGTTTTATCCCTTTGTTAATATATAAGAGAATTTTAAAATAAAGACAGTGAAATTTTATATTTTTCTTTACATAAAATATTATAAATGTAAAAATCAATGAAAAATGTAAAAGTGGAATATTTTAAACGTTTTTATGATAATTGATGGAATATAATCATCCAATTAAATAATTATGTATTATTAATGAATTTGAGTCCTTAAAATACAATTTTTTACCATTATTAACTCATTTTACCTTTATTGTGGTAAAATAAAAATTATGTAGTTTATATTCAAAATGAAAAAACGATAAATTTTCCAAATCTGGACCTCCTAAAAAATATGGAATCCTTTTTCATTATTCAATTTATATAATTGAATGAAATTAATTTAAAATTTAATAATAACACATGATGAAAAATAGTATTTTCAGATAATTTCATTTTCAAGTTTAAATGTTTTCTATAAAAAGTTCAACTATAAAACTAATTCCCAAGAAAAAAATTCAATTTTTATAGAAAAAATAATCTATTGAAATTTATAACGAATCAAAAATATAATTTTACATTATATATACATTAAAATAAAATAATGTTTCCCCAAGAAATTGGTGTTTTAAATACTCATTAAAAAATAAAACATCTCAAGTAACTATAATAAATTCTGTCCAAGATAATTATGACCTGAAAAATTTAAAAATTATTTAGAATTTTTCAATTAAAATTGTATATTTTGGAAATATACCTTTTAAATAAATCCATATAATGCATGACAAAACAATTTTTTTATAAAAAATTATTTTTTCATTTTGATTAAAAAATAACTAAATATTCTAAAAATGAATACAACTATATAAAATCAAATAAATTAATATTAATAAATGTGAAATTTATTTATTCTAACATTACCTTTGTTGTTACATTCTTTACACCTTTTATAAATTTCATCCTCACAATTTTATATATTTCTCAAACAAGTGGGGATATTTTTTCATTATAGAATTTTTAGATTCTCCTATTTGTTCTTCAACAATCTATTTTTTCCAAAAAAACAATAACATAATGAATTAAATTATTGAAAAAAATTATATCTATTGTTATGAACATGTTATGGTTTTTCATTTTAAGAAATATTTTCTTCTAACTAAACTACTTTATGGATAAAAATAAGAAATTCACCTAGCACATATTTTATTAATAATGAAACATGAACTAAATCATACAAATGAGTTAAAATCGATGGAAAAAGAAATTGATAATAAAAAAATAATTTTTTTTTTCTGATTTTATATGGTTAAATGAACCATGAAATTAACTTTCACTTTTTACCAAAACAAATAACAGTTTCCAAAGGATATATTTGGAGAAAAACATGATCACCTATCTCGAATGAAGGGACCTTCTTCTAGTTACCTAGATATATTTTCTACCTAATCTAAGATATCCATATGTGCTACTAAATCATATGAACCTTATCAGTCATTTCTTTTAAATATTTTTGTCCCAAAAATATTCTTCAACATACTTCCTTATAACAAGTGTCCGGTTAAAACTCTTTCCTATATAAATCCCTAAAAAGATTTCATCTATATAATTGAAGAAAAATTGTTATTATAGGAAAATTAAACTAATAACATACGTTATATGCAACTTTCCAAGTAATCCAAAGAACAATATTTATGTATGTATTCAAAATTCTTAATCATTCTCTCAAAATGTCAAACAGATTAATGATGAAATGCTATACTAAAATTCTATTCACAACCCAATGACTTCTGAATAAATTTAAAAATAGTATAAGTAAATATGTGATCATGGAAAGATACAATAGTGAGATGAAATCCATGTAACCTAATTATGTCATTGAGAGATAGTGAAAAATAATATCTAAAGACACATTTTCTTTAATAAGATTGAAATTATTAGATTTAGTTAATCAATCAAAAATAAACCAAATCACATTATTACCTTGATATGTCTTTGAAAATCTCACCATGAAATCCATAGATATATTTTACGATTTCCAATTTATAAATAGAAAAATATGGAGTATCCCCATTTCTAATCTTCATTATATTTTTACTTTTTGACATATCAATTATTTTCTGGTAAATTCTGCAATATCACTTTTTATTCTATCCCCTTAGTAATACTTCCAATGGTCTATGTACATCTTATTTATGCTAGGGTGAATAGAAAATATGATACTATAATCCTCACCCAAAAATTACCTCTTCAAATCTGTAATGGCCCGGACCTCTCCGACCCATTCCTTTGTCAAAAAGAAGGTCACGAAGTGTTCTGGAGGGTAAAATGGACTTTTCCCACACTTTCTAGAAGTTTGAAACTACACGCCGTGTCGTTTGAGTACACACCTAGTACCCCCTTGGTGGGTATACCCCGTGTTGCAGGCCACGTCCTCACCATGTGATGTAAATGAGTACACACCATGTAGTGTAAGTATACACCGTGTACCACCTTGTCGGGTATACCCCGGGTTGATGACCGTGTCCTTAACGTGTGAAAGAAATGGGAACACGCCATGTACCCTAAACTACACGCTGTGTAGTCCCTCCCCGTGTACGCATTACCAGTCAACGGCCGCGTTCCATGTTGGAGTCGTGTCCTTTCCGTGTGAAATTAATGGGTACACTCCGTGTGTCCAAACTACACGCCGTGTAGTCCCTCCCCATTTATTCTTTACCCTCAAACCATGTGTTGACCAGTCAACTGCCGTGGAGCTGTGTTGGAAGCCGCGTGGAGACCGTGTGAAATAACTGAGTACATGGTGTGTACCATAAAGTACATGTCGTGTTCTTTTTCTTTTCTTGCCTATAAAAGGAGGGGTCCCCTCCTCCTTTTCAACTCACCCCTCTCCTCCCCTTTCCTCTGAGCAGAGTTCTCCCAAGAGACTCGAAGGATCTTTCTTTCATAAGTTCTTCGTCCGAGCTCCGATTTACAATCTGTCCACAGCCACGGGATCGTAACAACGAGACGGAACTTCTGAGATTGGATCCATTGTCCTTCCTTCAGCCCTTCCTTTCCAACATCCACCGGAGGAGGTTTTTCCTGGACTCGAAGGAAGTGACGGATGCCGACGAACATCTTCTAAAGTTGATCCATGGGAGCGTTGTGATCAGAACCTATTGAGGTATGGATCTTACCTTCGTCTCTCTAAGTTGTGCATCATGCGGGGTGGGTATCCTCTTGTTTTCATGAGAAACAGTTGAAACAATAAACGAAGATAATAACTGGTTAAAGAACAGTGATGGGTAAGTTGATATGTTTATCTTTTTATCCTGTGATATTATGTTGTGAATTTAATGAGCTTCTGCCTACTGAAAATCACGGTTGTTGGGGGCATTTTCTTTCACAATTAAATGTTTCCCTATCTTATAGACTGTTTTTTTAATGGAACTTTGTTCAATGTGGAATTTGGTTAATCACATAAATTTGGATGATTTAAAATCCGGAACCCTTGTGTCATCACCCCGGTTGAACAATATGGAATAATGAACTTGTGGGTGTTGGCTTGGATACGTGTCATGTGATGGGGGTGTTTTGTGGGTTTTTTTGGTTTGGGTGAGCACCGGGGCTGCGGTTGACTTGGTTGTAGGTTGGTGTGAATGTTTTGTTGGTGACGGGAAGTAGGGCTGCGATAAATGGTATTAAAGGGGATAATGATGTACGAGTTTCGATGTGATGGTGGTTTTGATGGATGGCTGCAGAGCTGAAGGGATGGGTTTGAATGTGAACGGGCTATGGTTTGTGAATAATAAAAAAAAGTGGAAGAGTTAATGAAAGGTTGGGCGTGGTAGTGTAATGGGAAAAATAATCATGGGGTTGTTTGGCTAATAAGAAGGACTTGGTTGTGTTGCTTGTGTTTTCCAAACTTGATTTGTGGATAACAAGGATATGTTTTATGAACGATCAATGTGGTTGGTTGTGGATAGTTGCCTAGTAGTTAAGGAACTAAATAAACTAATTTTGCTGAAACATGAAAACCTAAATGGGTTTGGGGTTGGTAGTTGTATGCATGCTTCATAGTAGCAGTGCTGAGGCACATGCTTAGTTTCTCTGATTAGAAGCCGTAGGTTGGGCTGAGTGTTTGGTATATATATATATATATATATATATATATCTTTTGTGTTTTATCCCACCCCACCCATGTTGAGAACTTAGTGCCGAAGACTCCCATTTAATGGGAGAGGGTGTTCTTCCCTTAGTTATTATCTCCTTCCTGGCCCTTCTCCCCTAGGATGTGATGGCTTAAGGTGACCTTACACCTAAGAATATTCAGGTAGGTTTCGATTGGGGTGGTTTTAGCCCAAGACTCTTCGGGCAGGTTCTACTGTTTCCCAAGAATCTTCGGGATGAGGCCCAGGTGTGTGCTGGCGGGATACGCGGTTTTGAGGCCCAGGTGTGTGCGGGCGGGATACGTGGTTGAGAGGCCCAGGTGTGTGTGGGTGGGATACGTGGTTCTGAGGCCCATGTGTGTGCGGGCGGGATACGTGGTTGTGAGGCCCAGGTGTGTGCGGGCGGGATACGTGGTTCTGAGGCCCAGGTGTGTGCAGGCGGGGAGAGTGTGGCAGCGTCAGGACGTTCGCCGTTATGAATAGCATCTAACTAAAGGTAAATGGTGTGGGGTACCCAATACTCTTGTACTTATATACTACTACTACCTGTTGTGATTGTGTTTTGGTAAGTGTGGCTGGTGAGTTTGGGTGGATAGAATTCTTTGCTAGGTTTCTTTTGTTGTTCTCATGGGATATTAGGATGTCTCCCCACTTGTGCACGAGAGCTTTAGGATTCCCTACTGAGTATACTTTTATGATCACCCTACATTTAATTTCAGGTTTCTAGGAGGACTTCCAGGGTCGTGCGGGACCCTACTAGTCAGATAGTTGGAGTTGTTGCAGTTTTTGTACTCTTTTTTTCTTTTGGTATTGTACTTTGAGCTTTCTTGTACTTTTACCTTGTTATAAAATTGTTTAAACATGCATGTGGGATTGGTTGGGTTTATTTATATACACTTGTTCTTTTCCTTTTTGGTGGTTGACCTGTCCTATTTCCTTATCCTAAATAATAAAAAGGGTAATGCCTTCCATATTTGTGAAAACTCATACCCTTGGTGCTAGTCGCCACCCTGGGGCCTACTGGAGGCGGGGCTTGGGGGTCATTATCTCCCTTTCACCATTGACAGCTCAGGAGGGGCATCTTTGGTGGGAGGGGGTCATGACATAATGGTATCAGAGCTGATGGTTGAGAGATAGGATGGAGTCTCGAGTATGGCATAGTGGTGATTGCATGGGATGGTAGGGCAACAATGTTAGTTAATCATGGTGCATGACATAGGCCTGGGAAGACCGTCTAGGACATGGGATTTTAGGCCCCCCCATGATCCGATGCAAGGACTCTGAGCCTTCCGAACAACCAAGTGAGACTACATTGATTACAGGTTAGAGACCCTGGTGAAGGTACATGCATCATCATGATTGTGTTTTATATGATTTGGGTGTTCTGGGAATGAAATTGAAATGTAATGATAAAATGAAACCCTAAAAAATTTCATTACTATTTGGGCTTAGGTGATCTTTGTTTACCATACAGCTATGAAACCTGGACGTCATCCCCGGGTGGGTCAGATGGCCGAGGCCTAGTAGATTCAGGTGGTCGATCAGTTGAGGATTGACCGAGAGGAGGAAGATAGCCAGTGGCAGAAGACTCTCCGTTCTTTCTAGCGGAAAACACTCAAGAAGTACGAGTGTATTACTTCGGATACGGAGATGGAGGAATGGATTGAGGAGCTATGGATCGCTTTTACATGGATCCGTGCTTTGAGGGAATACTGGGTTCCCCTGGAAGTCAGTCAGCTGAGAGGTGCGGCACGATAGTGGTGGACGCTCTACCTCAGAGAGAGGATAGATGCAGAGGTTCTATGGGATGACTTTGAGAAGGAATTCCGAGAGGAATTCCTTTCTTCCATGATCAAGGAAGAGAAGCTATATGAGTTACTCTCCCTTCAGCAGGGGAGTATGTCAGTACAAGAGCTGGGGATCAAGATCAAGGATCTCTTGCGCTTTGATCTGGATCTATTTCCGGATGAGGAGTCTCAGGCGAGACGCTTGGAGGAGGCACTTCGTCCTTCGCTCCAGTATGCTGTCACCCCCTTCACCCTTCCGACGTACTTGGCGGTACAGAAGAATGCAGAGGTTTTAGAGAAGATGCACTCATAGGGAGGTGCACCACGTGAGGGGATCCAGCTAGTTTCGTCGAAGGGGAAGGCAGTCAGTAGCAGGTCTCCTGTGACGGGACCTTCCAGGTTTAGGCCAGTGGGGAGCAGGCCCTAGCAGTTCCAATTTAGATTTTCGGGTCCTCGTCCCTTTTTCACAAGCCCATGACTGAAGTGTTTTTCTTGTGGAGGTTTTGGGCACATTCAGAGTTGGTTCTCGACCCGAGATCAGTACGGAGGAGGTGGGTTGGTTCAGCGCCCACCTCTGCAGCACCAGTTGCTGAAGAGGCCCTTCCACCAGCAGCATGAACATGCTCCTCTGAGGGCAGACTTTGCAGAAGGAGGCCGACCTTAGGGTGCCCCTCAGTGACCTCGACCAGTGTATTGTCGGGGAGGTGGATGAAATCAAAGAGGCAGAGGAGATGGGCATGGATAGTTGCACGCAACAGAGTTGACAGCTCCGACAGGACCAGAGGTGGTGCGAGGTATGATTTTTTTGTTCACCACTCTTGTTTCTGCTTTGTTCAATTCGAGAGATTCGCACTCCTTTATTACACCTAGTCTAGCCCATGATTTGGGACTAGACGTAGAGAGACATTCCGTACCACTAGTGCTGAGTACACCAGTTGGAGGCCAGACCGGCGTATCTTGTGTTTTCCAAGGATGTGGGCTGAAGCTGGGACCACAATAATCTAGTGGGGACCTTCTTCTATTACAGATGAATCCATATGATGTCATCCTAGGCATCGACTGGTTGTTTTCTATTAGTTCCGTCATCGACTGCTTCTGGAGAAGGGTTGTTTTCTTCGACGTGGACAGGCAGCATGTAGCTTTTGTTGGCGAGAGTAGATATAAGGTGGGAAGCTCATGTATAGAGCCTCTCCTTTTCTTATTAGGCGGGTTATCAGTGGTTCCAGCTGATACAGATATGATGGATGTCCCAGAGGTTGTTGGGGAGTTCCTCGATGTTTTTCCTGAGGAGGTTGTGAATCTACCCCGCCCCCCAACGTGACGTTGAGTTCTGGATAGACTTAAAGCCTGATTCTCGTCCGATTTCGATGGCCCCTTATCGGATGGAACCTTCGATGTTGCGGGGGTTTCAGATTCTGATTGATGATCTAATGGAGAAGGGTTTTGTTCGACCCAGAGTATCACCATGGGGTGCTCCAGTTTTGTATGTGAAGAAGGAAGATGGTTGTCTCAGGCTATGTATAGACTACTGAAGGTTGAACCAAGTAACGGTCAAGAACCGTTACCCCCTTCCAAGGATAGATGATCTCTTCGACCAAATGAGGGGAGCATGTTGGTTTTCTAAGATTTTTCTACGATCTAGATATCATTAGCTCAGGGTAAAGGATTGTTACATCTCGAAGACGGCTTTCAGGTGTAGGTATAGCCACTTCGAGTTTACAGTGATGCCGTTTGGATTTTCGAATGCACCAGCTGTGTTCATGGGACTTATGAACTTTGTCTTCCAAGAGTTTCTAGAACGGTTTGTCATTGTGTTTATCGATGACATCCTGATCTACTCGAGATCAGAGGAGGAGCACGTTGAGCATCTCATGGCAGTCTTGGAAGTCCTTTGACACCACCATCTTTATGGGAAATTGTCGAAGTGTAAGTTCTTGACCCCAGAAGTACACATCCATGGGCACGTGGTGTATCATCATGGAGTATCGGTGGACCCTTCGAAGGTGGAGGCAGTTGTTTCTTGGGAAGAACCCAAGAGAGTGGCAGAAGTTCGTAGTTTCTTGGGGTTATCAGGTTACTATCGGAGGATCGTTTCAGACTTATCTCAAGTTGCTGCTCCATTGACTGCTTTGACAAGGAAGAACCAGGTCTTCCTATGGAGCGGGCAGTGCCATAATGCTTTCGACTACCTGAAGGAGATGTTGGTCAGTGCTCTCGTACTCAGGTTCCCAGAGGAATGGTTGTTGTATGAGGTGTTTTGTGTTGCTTCTGGCCTTGGTCTAGGGTGCGTGCTGATGCAGAAGAAGGGATTGATCTGTTATGGGTCTAGACAGTTACGCCCTAAAGAGCCTAACTATGGCACCCATGACCTAGAGCTTACAGCAGTAGTGCTCGCACTGAATTTGTGGAGACATTACCTCTTTGGGGAGCACTTTATGGTCTTCTCAGATGAGAAGAGCCTAGGTTATATCTTCTCCAATCGTGACCTGAACTTATGGCAGCAGAGATGGGTCGAGTTTCTCCAAGACAATGACTTAGATATCTCTTACACTGAATGTAAGGGAAACGTTGTGGCTGATTCCCTGTTCCGGATGTCGCATAAGGAAGTGGTTCGGGAATCCGCTGATGCTTGGAGGTGATGGGAGAGTTGGCTGCCTTGCACTTGGATGCAATTGTAAAAGGTGCTAGAGACTGTTTGTTTCAAATGACGGTGAAATCCTCCTTGTTGCAGCAGGTGGAAGAGTCTCAGTGGGGGGACTACGAGGCGGATGTGATGCGGGATCGTGTCGATCAGGGAAACACTCCAGAAGGATGGTCCGAGGACAGCCGACATCAGATGATTTTCCATGGAAGGTTGTTTGTTCCAGAAGCGATGTGTGAGGGAGTTCTCTGTGAGGTCCATAGCTCAGCCTTGGAGGTACATCCATAAGTTTAAAAAATGTACCGAGGCCTGAGGGAACAGTTTTGGTGGCCCAGGGTGAAACGGGCAGTGGTGGAGTTTGGGGCTAAATGCCTAGTGTGTCAGTAAGTGAAGGATGAACAGCGTGTTCCCAGTGGTTTGTTGCATCCTTTAGATGTCCCAGAGTGGAAGTGGGATGACATCTCAATGGACTTCATCACAGGACTACCCAAAACTCAGGGTGGTTTTGATGCTATCTGGGTAGTGGTGGATCGACTGACGAAATCAGCTCACTTCTTAGCAATTAAGGAGTCGGGCCCGGTGAGTAACTTAGCACAGAGGTACGTAGATGAGGTGGTGAGTTTGAATGGAGTTCCAAATTCCATCACCTCATATCGGGTACTCGGTTTACCTCATGAGTCTGGAAGGTGTAACAGCATGCTTTTCGCACCCAGCTATGCCTTAGCAATGATTTCCACCCCCAGACCGATGGGTAGATAGAGCAGACTATCCAAACGTTGGAGGAAATGCTACGAGCATGTGTTCTAGATTTTAGAGGATCATGGGTACGACACGGGCCTTTAGTAGAGTTTTCCTACAACAACAGCTTCCACTATACTATTGGCATGCAACCGTTTGAGGCTTTTTATGGGAGACCATGGTGTTCACCCATTTGATGGGAAGAGGTTGGTGAGACAGGTGCTCTTGGGCCAGAGGTAGTGCAGAGCACCAAAGAAAAAGTCCATCTTGTATGTTAGAGGATGAAAGAAACTCAGGACCTCCAGAAGTCTTATGCTAACCGTCGGAGGAGGCCCTTGGAATTCGAGGTGGGAGATCAGGTGTTCTTGAAGGTTTACCCTCGACGGGGGCAGCGGAGGTTTGGGAAAGGGAGCAATCTCTCACCTAGGTTCATCGGACCTTTTGAGGTGCTGAGGCGAGTCGGCGAGGTGGCATATCAGCTAGCCTTGCCACCTCAGTTGGAGAAGGTTCATGACGTCTTCCATGTCTCCCAGCTTCGTCAACACTTACACGACGACTCTCACGTTATCGACTGGGGAGAGTTAGATATGGGAGATGACACGACCTTTGAGGAAGGACCAGTCAGAATCGAGGATCGTAAAGAGAAGGTGCTCCATGGATGAACCATTTTGTTGGTTCATGTGTTGTGGAGGCATGGCGGCCACGAGGAGAGCACTTGGGAGTAGGAGACCTAGATGCACGCTCAGTACTCGGAGTTGTTTTGACTTGTGTTTTTCATTTTTCTTCTGAGATTTGTGTTGATGTTATACTCTATACCTTTGATATGTGGAATGCTTGTCTTTTCGGTTCTGAGACGTTTTGTTTCCTTGTTCCCTGGTAATGTGTAACATGTACGGATGTGTGGGGAAAGGGAATAACCTGATCCTTAATCAAGACACATTAATGCAGATGTGATTGAATCCGTGCGGGCGAGTCAGTGCCGCCTAAAGCAGATAATATCTTGACATAGGAGAAGAAGTTTTCCCCAAACCACATGTTCGGGTAGTGTGTTGGTTCTGTGGTGTTGGGGGCAGTGTAAGTTGGAAAATCCTAATATAAGGAAGTGGGAAGGCCCAATCTTTATTCAAGATGCATTAATGCGGATGCGATTAAACCAGTGCAGGAAAGTCAGTGCTGCCTAAAGCAGATACTATCTCGACTTAGGAGAGGAAATTCCTAACACCTGTGATTAGGGTTGTTGGTTGGGTTCCTGTTATAATGAAAACCCTAAGAGGTATCTTGTTGGGTTCCTCTTGGTTGGTTTTTGAATTCTCGAGGACGAGAATGTTTTAAGAGTTATCTGATGTAATGGCCCAAACCTCTCCGGCCCATTCCATTGTCAAAAAGAAGGTCACGAAGTGTTCTAGAGGGTAAAATGGATTTTCCCACACTCTCCAGAATTTTGAAACTACACGCCGTGTAGTTTGAGTACACACTGTGTACCCCCTTTCCGGGTATACCCCGTGCTGCAGGCCGTGTCCTCGCCGTGTGAAGTAAATGAGTACACGCCGTGTAGTGTAAGTACACGGCGTGTACCACCATGTCGGGTATACCCCGGGTTGAAGACTGTGTCCTTACCATGTGAAAGAAATGGATACACACTGTGTACCCTAAACTACATGCCATGGAGTCCCTCCCAGCGTACGCGTTACCATTAAACGGCTGTGTGCCATGTTGGAGTTGTGTCGTAGTCGTGTGAAATAAATGGGTATACACCGTGTGTCCAAACTACATGCTGTGTAGTCCCTCCCCGTGTAAGCGTTACCCTCAAACCATGTGTTGACCAGTCAATGGCCGTAGAGCTGTGTTGGAAGCCGCGTGGAGACCGTGTGAAATAACCGAGTACACGTCGTGTACCATAAAGTACACGCCGTGTACTTTTGGTTTTCTCACCTATAAAAGGGGGGGGGGTCCCCTCCATCTTTTCAACTCACCCCTCTCCTCCCCTTTCCTCTAAGTAGAGTTCTACCAATAGACTTGAAGGATCTTTCTTCCATAACATCTTCATCCAAGCTCCGATTTTTGATCCTTCAGCATCCATGGGATCGTAACGACGAGGCGGAACTTCTGATCTTGGATTTTTTATCCTTCCTTCGACCCTTCCTTTCCAGCTTCCACCCAAGGAGGTTTTTCTAGGACTCGATGGAAGTGATGGACGCCGACTGACGTCTTCTAAAGTTGATCCGGGGGAACGTTGTGATCAGAACCTGTTGAGGTAGGGATCTTACCTTCGTCTCTCTAAATTTTGCATCATACGGGGTGGGTATCCTCTTGTTTTCATGAGAAACGGTTGAACCAATAAATTAAGATAATAACTGGTTAAAGAATGGGGATGGGGAAGTTGATATGTTTATATTTATATCCTGTGATATTATGTTTTGAATTGAATGAGCTTCTGCCTACTGAAAATCAAGATCGTTGGGGGCCTTTTCATGCGCAATTAAATGTTTCCCTATCTTCTAGACCGTTTTTGTGAATGGAACTTTGTTGAATATGGAATTTGTTTAATCACGTAAAGTTGGATGATTTAAAATCTGGAACCCTTGTGTGATCACCCCAGTTGAACAAAATGGAATAATGAACTTGTGGGTGTTGGCTTGGATACGTGGCATATGATGGGGGTGTTTTTTGGGTTTTTGTGGTTTGGGTGAGTAGTGGGGCTGTGGTTGAATTGGTTTTAGGTTGGTGTGAATTGTATGTTGGTTACGGGTAGCGGGGCTGCGATAAATGGTATTAAAAAGGATAATGATGTATGAGTTTCATTGTGAATGTATTTATGGTGGTCGGCAGCGGGGCTGCAGGGATGAGTTTTAATGTGAACGAGATATGGGTTGTGAATAATAAATAAAAGCGGAAGAGTTAATGAATGGTGGGGTGTGGTAATGAAACAGGAATAATAATCATGGGGCTGTTTGGATAATAAGAAGGACTTGGTTGTGTTGCTTGTGTTTTCCTAACATGATTTGTGGATGATAAGGATATGTTTTACGAACGATCGATGTGGTTGGGTGTGGATAGTTTCCCAGTAGTTAAGGAACTAAATAAACTAGTTCAGTTGAATTGTGAAAACCTAAATGGGGTTGGGGTTGGTTGTTGTATTCATGCTTTGTAGTAGCAGTGCCGAGGCACATGCTCAGTTTCTCTGATTTGAAGCCATAGGTTGGGATGAGTGTTTGGTATATATATATATATATATATATTTGTGTTTTATCGCACCCCACCCATGTTGATCACTTAGTGCGGAACACTCCCATTTCATGGGAGATGGTGTTTTTCCATTAGTTACTAGCTCCTTCCTGCTCATTCTCTCCTAGGTTGTGATGGCTTGAGGCGACCTTACACCTAAGACTATTCAGGTAGGTTTTTATTGGGGTGGTTTTAGCCCAAGACTTTTTGGCCAAGTTATACTGTTTCCCAAGAATCTTCGAGATGAGGCCCAGGTGTGTGCGGGCAGGATGCGTGGTTGTGAGGCCCAGGTGTGTGCGGGCGTGATATGTGGTTGAGAGGCCCAGGTGTGTGCGGGCGGGATACGTGGTTGTGATGCCCAGGTGTGTGCGGGCGGGATACGTGGTTGTGAGGCCCAGGTGTCTGTGGGCGGGATACATGGTTGTGAGGCCTAGGTGTGTGCTGGCGTGGAGTGTGTGGCAGCGTTAGGATGTTCGCCATTAGGAAGAGTAGCTAACTAAAGGGAAATAGTGTGGGGTAACCAATACTATTGTTCTTATATACTACTACTACCTGTTGTGATTGTGTTTTGGTGAGTGTGGCTGGTGAGGTTAGGTGGATAGAATTCCTTGCTAGGTTACTTATGTTGTTCTCATGGGACATTAAGATGTCTCCCCACTTGTGCACGAGAGCTTTAGGTTTCCCTAGTGAGTATACTTGTATGCTCACCCTACGTTTACTTTCAGGTTTCCTGGAGGACTACCAGGGTAGTGCGGGACCCTACTAGTCGGACAGTTGGAGTTGTTGCAGTTACTGTACTCCTGTTTTCTTTTGGTATTGTACTTTGAGCATTCTTTTACATGTACCTTGTAATAAAATTGTTTAAACATGCATGTGGGATTGGTTGGGTTTATTTATATATACTTGTTCTTTTCCTTTTTGGTGGTTGACTTGTCCTATTTCCCGATCCTAAATAATAAAAAGGGTAATGCCTCCTATATTTGTTAAAACACATACCCTCGGTGCTAGTCGCCACCCCGGGGCCTACTCGAGGTAGGACTCGGGGGGTCATTATCTCTCTTTCACCATTTCCAGCTCATGAGGGGCATCTTTGGTAGGAGGGGGTCGTGAAAAATTGGGAAACATGCGACAAACTTATTTTCTTTCCAAATATGATAACACCTTCTTTATCAACATTAGTCTCTATAATTTTACACTTATTAAGAGATTCTACCATTTCCTATAATGCATGATCATCCATTTGAGGTAGCTTATCTTTTTATGATAGACATAATTTTTCTATCACCTAAAACAGAAAATAGTGAATTTACATCAATTTTTTATAGAAAAATATGTGTCAAATAATTAACCAAAGGGACACGTTCCAATTATAACATGGTTCATATATAATTATTTTTCGGACACAAAGCATTAAGTATATTGTTTTTATTTCTATTATAGAAATTATTCATGTACTCATAATACTTAATTAGTTCTATTCATCTTTTCTACCACATGTTTAACTCGTTCTGAGTGAGTAAGTACTTCAAAATTTTACGATCAACATATATTTCACACATTATTCCATATAAATGATTCCTGCATTTGTTTAATGAAAAAACCACATTAGCAAATTCTAGATCATTTGTAAGATTACTTAACTCTTGAGGTACCAATTGACATGAAGCATCCGAAATAAACTGATCACTTACATTAGAACGACAACAAGTACCTATTATGATGTATCACTGAAGCTGATAAATTAACCACCTATAGAGGGTGGGGAAAAATGTAGTAATCTTCAATACTATTTTCAATTATTAGAAAAAATCATCACACTCATCTTCTAGATGAATTTAACTCCTATTGAGTTAACTTAGTGGGATACACACATTATAAATTTTTCCAATAAACCGTTGATAGAAACACGTTCAAAAGTTTTATGTTTTGGAATAGAATATGGATTTGTTGATGTCAATGACAAAAAAACTAATAATAAGGAAGTAGTGTTCAAGAATATGAATTTAATTGTGATGAAATTTCATAAGAAATAGGGAATCTTTTTTTCTTCTAAAATCATAATGTAATTTTTTTGTTTGAATAAATCTTTTAATGATTTTTATCCACATTTTATGTTTAAATGTTTTCTAAAAATTATTTTGTTCGATTTTATTTTAATTTCCATGGATGAATATTTATTTCAACTAAATTGTTTCAAATAATGGTTTAAATATCATTTCAAGTACATTATACCCCATATATTGTTTTTTATAATTAAAAGGGGGAGAAATTATTGATTAGGGTGAAGTTTATGGAGATGTTTTAAGTGGAGAATTTTTTAGAGAACTAACTAATGGATAATTAAGCTTATCTTATTTTTCATAATATTATCACTTTAATAAAATGGGAGTCACAAGGAAATGGGGAGATACAAAAGATAAAGATAGAATCATTCTTAAACAAAAAAATGTGTTTGTGAGTTTTTCAAATTTATTATTTTATCTTAAGTGTTGTGTTTTGAGATTTTTAAAAAGGGAGAAATTGTTGAGTTGATATTTTTACCTCATAAAAGTTTAATCCTCAGTTCTAAAAATAAAAAAATTACTAAATTTATTATTTTACTATCTTTATATTTTCTAAGTGTTTAGAATAATTTTGTAGAAAACTAATTATTCTGAAAACTGAAAAACTATTTCTTAATTGATGACTATAAATTTCCACATAGTCTAGTACATTGAATTGAATATGGTATGATAGATATAATTGGACAATTTTAGTCTACTAGAATAAAAAAATATAGTCTATTGAAATAATTAATTTTAGTCTACCTATTTGACTATCTTTCGTCTATTGGTCTGACTGACTTTTAATCAACTTGTCTGACTAAATTTTTGTCTATATTTTTGACTAAATTTATTTCATCAGTCTTATTTACTTCTACTACATCAGTATGAAATAGTTAAGTCCATCATATTGAATAGAATTTATTCTTTCAGGTTGAATGTTATAATAGTATTATTATAATCATTTCTATCAAATGAAATTCCTTTTATAACATGGTATCGGTGCAATAAAAATGACATCTAGTGGAGATGTAATTTTTATACATTAAGATAGATATCTTCTGATTCCATTACAACAACTCCAAGATTTATGGAAATATGACCATTTAATGTGTTCCTATTAATAGAGGTGCATTCAGGGAGCTGGGGGATGATTATTTTCTGATCTCAACCCATCTCTAATTATCATTTCTTTAACCTATCATTACATTTACTTTGTAAAGTGTATAGAGAGATTTTGTTCTAAGGAATCTAGTTGAGGATTGTTAATACCATAGAAATTTTTTACATTATAATTCCATGTTTGATCTTGGTTAAGATGGATGGTTTACATGTATCGGAAAATGGATGATTTTGATTAGTCTTATTGAAGGATTCTAGGGATTTGATGAAATATATGATTCTAATCATTGTGGTTGAGTGGTTATTGAGAAAGATAGACCTTACTGTTTTTTTTAAATAGTGGATAACTTAATTTTGGGTTATTGAATTCCTTTACACTAAATGTTTTATAATATTTATTCCTTTTATAAGGTTTCTATTAGTTTTACAACATAATTTGGTAATGTTTCATTTTACTTGTTTCTATTAGTTATAATTTATGAATCTGAATTTATAAAGAATGTTTATTTTACTAAAATTTTATATAATCTAATTTAATAAGCACAGACAGAGTCCTTTTTAAGTTTATTTATTAGTAAATGATAACTGAGTCAGATAAATTTAAATAAATGTGGCTGAGATTTTGATTAGTGAATGTTTTTAAACTACAATTCACCCTCTCTTATGACCACTATAATCTCTTACAATCCAACACTTGGGATGTCCATTTTGGAATGGTTTATTTTAATTATAATAACAATTACGAGTCCTCATTTTGGATGACTCCTTTTGAGGACTTGTATGGCCATCCTTGAAAATCTCTATTGTGTTGGTTGGAGATTGGTGAATATCCTCTAGTTGAACCAAACATGTTCCAAGAAATGACATGAGAGATTCAAGCGATTCATCATAGAATTTTGATGGAACAGAGTCAGTAAAAATCATATACTGACCTTTATAGGGGACCTTTAGAGTTTTTAGTTGGTGACCATGTATTTTTTATTGTTTCACCCCTTTTCTGTTATCGATGTCTTGGAAATAGAGGAAACTTGCACCTCAGGTTGTAGTACCATTTGTGTTTATTGACCATGTGGGTAAAGTGGCATTCCATTTAGCACATCCACTATAGTTGATGTTGATACATAATATTTTATATGTATCACAATTTTTTAATTATATTTATGACCCGAATCATGTTTTGAGATAGAAGGATTTGGATGTTGATCCTTATTTATCTACGACTAAGCAGCCAGTCGAGATTGTTGATTCAAAGACCAAGGTTCTTTTGTGGGAGGATAATAAATTTGGTCTATGTTACACGGTACTATGGTTCTTATTCACAAGAGAAATGGGAGAATGAAGAATATATGAATGAGAAGTGGCCTCACCACTTTTATACAGAATCTTCTTGATAGTATTTTTGGGGACCTAGTGTTTTTATAGTGGGTAGGTTGTGATAGTCTGTTACCTTTTTCAGGTATTCCTTGACCCTTTATTTGTCCTCCTGTAAGTCAGGTCAAGTTTTTTGGTCATTTAGAGAGAATTTGGAAAATTTTGGAAGCCCAAGGGTTTATTCATGATTAGTGAACCGTTAGGAAGAACCATTTAGTTTTTCCCAGTAATCCTTCCAACATGATAAAAGCCACTGCAATGCAGCACATGATTTTTTCAAGCCATGCAGTGAACCCTACAAAATGCGAAACCTCTGGATAATGGGAAATTAATGGTTGGTGCATGGTTTGTTTAAATGTGCGGCCAAATCATGTACACCAAACAAAAGACCAGTAGGGTAACAAGGATTGGGAAGACATCTTGTTTAAACATATAACGCTACATAAAAAAACATATGTGTGGGATTTAATTCATTGTGAAATTATTTTAAAAATCAGAAACATGTGGTTTAAGCTGTTAATCACTACTACTCAACCCTAATACATTTTTCATCCTTAAATGCTTCCAAGAGGTGATTTTTCCCCTCTAAACCCTTTTGTTATAATATCAATGTAGTGTTAATCTCATTCAATATCCTCTAGGTATGTGGATTTCCTCTTGTGTCATTTACTTTGATATACCTTTCTATCCTCCTTGGTGTTTGATAGATCAACATGTAATTTATTTATCTAAAATCCATTTTATTTGATCACGATTCTAGGTTGTGTTCTTATATATCTTTTAACTCGTTCTTCATTGGTGTTCCCTATTACAGGTGTTGTGTGGTGTGATTCCTTGATATAATGTCCGGCTATTCCATAATTATTTACCTTCAATCAAAACCTTGAATTCCTTGATTAAATTGGAAGGAGTTTTTAATCGATTTTAAAATAAGTATTTTTGAGGATTTATTTTATTTATTAGAAATGGGAAATAAATTTGAGAAAAACCCCCATTTTTATGAGGATTTTAATTATCAGGGGAATTTATGAAAAACAATAGCTTGATATAAAGAAATATTTTATGAAATTTTATGATGTTGATCTTGAAAAAATGACTTAAATTTAATGGGGATTTGAAATGGCATAAAATTATGAGAACCTATGATTTGGTTTTGAAATGAGGAGATATGTGGAAAATGGGATTTAGGAAATTGTATTTTGAAATGATAGATTTTTAATTTGAATTATTTATTGATTAATTAAATAACATGTATGTATATATTTTTAGTAGGTTACTAGGACATGCATTCTATGATGCTGACCCCTATAAATGTATTGATGAGGACAACTATTTCTATAAAACTATTGAATGACCACTGATGATGGGATCCCCTATTGTGGTGTAGATGACACATTAGGTGTTCCCCCTATTGGGGGGGTATTTGTTTGTGAACACTTGACTAAAGATGATATCATTTTTGAGATATGGTAGGATAATATTAAAAAAGAAAATAACATCAAAAATAGATTTTTTGTGCGGTACTTGATTTACTATATTTGAATATATATTCCCTTAATTTATTGAACATTTTTATCCATTCCAACTAATTTAAATAAAATTAATTTTATAAAATAATCCTATTGAGCCAATTCGATGTTGTTTTGATATAACTACCATTTATTTTAATTAATCTTGTTTTGGTTTAAAATTTTTAAATGTCATTTTGTGCCATGTTTTTATTTTAATTAATAACATAAATGGTTAATTATTGTGGTATTGATTGTTGAACACATCCTAAGACTCTACTGGGATTTATATCTTACACCCATCATTTTCTATTAGCCATTTTTTTGTTACCTTTTTCCATGTCTGAGAAAAGGGAATGTTCCACTCAATTATGGTGGATGTCTTGATCCTTTGGATCTGAATTCTAGGAGGTGACTCGTGGAGGTGTCATCCACTTATTACACAGTATGTTTGAGTTTTTATCTTGTTATTTTTTGTGTCCTTTGATGGTGTACTATTTTAGGTTTTTTATACCTTTATGGTTTCTTGTACTTTACCTTTTTGGAGTGCCGATCATACTGACTAGTTTATTTTGTCTTTCAATATTTTATTGAAACACTATTCCCTCTCTTATCTTGTATGATTCTAGGGTCAAGTCACTGAATCATTGGGATCTGGAATTCCCTTCATTATTTTAATGGGTCAGATCCGGTATAAGTGTAACAGGGTATCTTGGATGGTTCAAGACACATACAATATGGTTATCTAGAAAGAAAGAAAAATTCCATATGAATTTAATAGTTTGGATAAATATTATTTCTATAAATGATTTATATTCATTCACAAGTTATTCAAGTGAATATATATGTGCTATGGATATTTATTAAATATTTATTTACCAAGTCATTATTTATTCAATTATGTCAATATATAATATTTATTTATTATAGATTATTTATAAGGAATCAAAAGTACTTATTTATTTAGTTATGTTAATATTTAATAAATACATATTTCATAATTTGTTTTATATAATAATTATATATTTATTGGTGAATAAGGCAGTGATATTTATCTAATTAAATAAATAATTATTATTCAAGTCTTGATTAAAATTACAGAGGATTGGCACATCGTGTTTAGTGGTTTAGTGAGAAATTTCATGTAAAGTATTATTTGAAAATATATAATTCATTTATTAAATAATAATAATATTTATTTTATCTATGATTTTAGCACATTCGAAGTAAATAATTAAAATTATATTATTATTAGACACTATTTTCACCGAGTATTATGAAAATAATAAGGGATCTTGCACAATTATTATTCTTTTACCCTATTATTATTTAAACCTAGGTTTGAAATTAACCAAGGGTGTGAGTATGAGAATTACTTTCCATCATTGTTCACAATTATTTCTATAGAAGATTATCTCTATCCCCATAGAGCTCTTACCAATACTGATCTAAAGAATGGAGTGAAATTCTCCTCATTTATAAGAAAAAATAACTCCTCCCTTGAAATATTCTGATGTAATCGATGCTGCCAATTAAAAGTGTAAGATTCATTCATTCTAGAATTTAGATAATTCAACAATAATGATTGGTGGTTCACAAAGAACATGTATATTATTTATATAGGTAATCTACACTTGATTCCTCCAATGCAATGACAGTGTGACAAGTGTGGTCTACTGATTCATCGATATCAAAGATATAATTGAATGAAAGGTAATTATTTAGATAAATTAATTAATTATAAATTATATATGAAGATATCCTCTATTTATGTAGTCTAAGAATTCATTTCAATCTATTTTTGAGGATAAATTTTGAGAAGTTGATGGAATATTTTTCTTTTGCACTTCTTGATATACTTCCACTACACTCTAGAATCTTCTGGATGTTGGAATCTTAATTAATGAGTTTAATGTAAAATTTAACACTCCTAGATGAAAATAAAATCAATATTTATAGGTTTATATCATAAATTAATATTAATTATGTTCTCATAGTCATCCATGATGTTGGTCCTAGGTTTTTCATTTGTTTTCAATTACATGTCAAAATGTGTTTTGTGAGTTTGGATGAAGTGTCGATTCACGAAGAATTGTTACGGATTCATTTAATAACATTGGATTTAATGATCTTAAAATTATACTTGATTAATTATAAATATTTTTGGACTGACCTTTAATATCATATACGTATTAATAGGAGAGAATATTACACACAAAAAGTGTAAGACAATGAATTCTTTTTCATTAAGATTTATGGAGAAGTGAAGGTATTTAAGAGGGTATTCATTTGATGGTGTGAATTAATAATAATATTATGTTCAATATTCGATAAGAGTTATCCAAAAAAATTAGCCAACCCTTAGTCAAACCACGAATCCCTTCAACCACTCATGTTGTACCAAAGGGGTCAACCACATGGGAGAGAATATACTTGGTCAGTTATGAGAAACATGTGTCCGAATTTGGAATTAATAGTAAACTTGGAGCCTGAACGAGTGTTGTAATGGGCCATGTATGGCATGAATGGGGATGCTACAGCCACTGTGTGGGGATGCACATTGGTATGAAGTCATCAATGTTACTGGTGTTAAACCCCGAAACAAGTTTAAAATGCTATGTTAGGTCAGAATATACAAATACACACAGGATGGGGGGTGAATTGTGTCTTTTCAAAATCTTACACAATTATGATTTTAGATACCCTATATAAGTATTGATAATTTTTAGTGTTTATATTATTTATGAAATTATGAATAGATAATATAAAAGAAATATAGAACATGATTCATTATAGTGTTTCGAGGCATAGAGATCCCCAAGTCCACTCCACCAATTACTCTCTCAACAAGCTTGGTGAGCTTCACTAGTCTGGTCATCATATCATAATACCAATCCATAACCGAGTTTAGGCATTTGACACCTGTACAATAAAATATAAAAATAAAATCTTATAGTTATTTAACATAGAACCTAATATCCATAACATAGATCGAGAATCTGGTACTCCACCACAATAGAGTATGAGTAGGTGAAGCTCTCAATAAAAAGATATTGAATAAAAAGGTACTCATTGAACTTCACAGTTGTAACAGAAACTGATAGTAGATGTATCTTCTTCTTTAGAAAATATTTTCTTTAAGAAAGAGTAGTTTTTAAGTGATCCAGTTGCAATAGATCTTTAAATAAAACCAGTAATGTATAGAAGGAACATTCTTACTGCATATACAAGAATCAAAACCTGTATATCTCAAAAGTGTTTCCTCTACTGTAGATAACGGAGTCTGATCAGTTGTTAAAGTAGATATTTAAGAGATCTTCTCAAGAATGTAGTTGAATAGAAATATATGTATCTATTTTTTATATTAATCACACATAGATATA
Organism: Viscum album; assembly: GCA_963277665.1. NCBI lineage: Eukaryota > Viridiplantae > Streptophyta > Magnoliopsida > Santalales > Viscaceae > Viscum > Viscum album. The sequence continues at coordinate 1,482,670,485 of OY728136.1, forward strand.
TATATTTAAAAAATACACTAATATAATAAAATAAAGGATGATCCATACGTTTGCTTCTCAAATATAGGATTCCATACTTTCATAGGGTGTTTTCACCATACTTTTTCTCTTTGTAAAATGTATGGTTCCATCCAAATGTATGGTTCTTTAACCATATGTTTCTACCAATGTAGGGTTGATTAAACGTACATCATGATATTTCAATCATAAGGTTTAATAAAAATGTATGGTTTGTTCCTTACCTTAAGTTATTTAACATTGGATTTCAATATTGTTCCCCTAATTTGCATAAGAGAATTTTAAACACTTCAATAGATATTACACATGAAAAATATCATTAATATAATGACAAAATAAGGATTATAAAAAATATTAATTTCATGAAATACAATTAATGTAATATCATTAGTAAAAAAACAATTTTATTTTTTAGCTTCAAAATCAATAATATTTATAGAGTAATATGGAGAAAATGCATGCCCAATAATCCCCCCCTGATGACCACAAAACCCATATATTATTTAAAAAATTAGAATTTAATAAACATTTAATAGTAAATAATTCAAAATTTGAACTTATTGAATTATTTCGATAAAACTAATGGTTGTGTTTATCCAAATTTCTTCTCCTTTTTGTGAGATCAAAGAGAATGCATAGAAAAATATTAAAATATGTTTAATTTTTTCCAAATCCGTAAGAAAATTTTATAATAATCAGTGTTGATAAATAAGATTACATTTTTGTGTGTAGAAAAAAATATAATAAAGTTTGAATCAAAGCACTAAAAAAAGAATAAATAAATTTTATTGATAAAAATTGTATAAGTATAATCTCACTGTGACTAGGAAATAGGTTATCAAACTGATATGGTTAGGCTAGAAGAGGTAGGGTAGTTTTTGGCTTCATTTCTAGTTATTTATGATTTTCAGAAGCTTGAAACATGTATTTCAGCTCAGCCATCTATACCCACAATTTTTTCATAATAATATCCCCAAAATTCATATTAAAATCTATATAATCTTGACTTCTATGAAAATTTTCTACAATAAAGACTATAAAAAATCCTGAAAACACTCTTCTTGCGGCATAAACTAGTCTACTTTATCTGTGAATTATTCCAACCAAAATCTGATAATGGGTTCACTCTAATTCATTTGGTCATTTAGAAATTTCTAATTTTATAACAAAACTAAAAAATGAGAACTAAATAACTGATAGTTATATAGGTGATCATTCATGTCATCCAAAACAGTTGTGATTTCATGAAATCTGTGAATCCGATCTAGAGAGGTAGAATGGGAAGAGGTAGATGTACTGGTCTGATGGACACTACTTTTTATTGACTAATCTTGTCTTCCAAAATACCAATTTAGATATGAAAAGTCCAATTTGGAAACAACTTTAGAGTTGAGCTTCCCAAACTCATCCAACATTAATATATTGAATGCATCAAAGTCATTTTTGGAAATATAATTATCTTTAAGGTCCTAGAATCATTTCCTTGAAACAATGATCTCTTTTTGATGATTTACATTTTCTTTTTAAGATTTATTATACCAAATCCCATGCTCTTCAACATAATGTGACAAAGAATCAAGTGTTCCTTCTTCTTGATTTTGTGTATGATCAGAGACCATAATTTTTGAAGGATTAGCAATTGACTTCCCTATATGTTTTTCTTTGGAGTGTGATTGATTATTATGCTCTTCCTTTTTATCTGTAATGATAATTCTTGATCAGTCCACCACCTGATTCTCAATAGTATCTGTAACACGAGTTACTGATTTCTTCCTTTTCTGTTCTACTTGAGTATATTCTTCTTGAACATTTTTTCTTGAATATTATCTTGTACTCGATCAACTATCAAAGGTACATCATTAATATCTCTATCTTTATTGTCTATTTTAAGATCTTCTTCATGAAATAGTTATGCTAAATGAACCGGGCTAGTATATTTACAAAAACCAAACACCAGATCTTCAATTTTTTGAACTTATCTTTTTCATGGATGGAGGAAAAGTCTCTCCAGATTTTCTTATTATCCTTCTTCTTATGATGGATTACATTGAAGGCTCATCTTAGTTGGCTTAGAGATATTGTCTATTCTTGATTCAATAACTCCTTCTATTCTTAAAGTCCCTTTCTCCCCATGAGCAAAATCCCCAGAACCCTATTTCTCAACAACACCAATAGGCAAAGAGTTTCCCTTCATAGTACTCCAGAAAAACCTAACTTCCTTAGAGTTCCAATATTGAGTATATTATTGTGACGAAATTTTACTAAAGAATAAATTAATTCAATCACATTCTTATTAAACAAAATCCATGAAATTAATCTTCCATTAGCATAAAAATTCATCCTTGTATCTCATTGACAACAGTATTGAAGATATATAAACATATACCTTGTAAAATTCATCATTATTTCTCTTAAAAAAAGAAACTTTATGTACATGTCCGGATACATAATTTTCTTCATTTCAACCATCCTTAGAGGAATTATTCTTTGAGTTAATTTTACCAATCTTCTCTGATCTACCTTGAGATCATTGAAAAACATCTTCCATATTTTTTTGAACAAAAATGAAAAGACATAATTTCTTTTTAATTATTATCATTATCTATAGTAGACCGTAGATTAATGTTAAATACACCTTCCTGAGGAGAGTTCAAAATTTTTAAAATTTCAGTGGAAGAAATGAAAGAAATCTTTATCTTCTATTCTCATAAAATTAATATCTTTAGAATCACTAAAAACTAAACTATATGATTTTGATGAAAATTTTTTCTTCTACCTCATATGAAAACTCTGAGTTCTCTTCACTGAACACACACTCCAGACCTTAAAACACAAATTCCTGTTTCTGGAGAATATTGGTCTGGTAGATCCATTTGAAATATATCACTTTTCATTGAAGAATTATTCATCCAAATACTCATTGTTCATTTGAATTGTAGGATTCACTCTCCTCATTTTTATTGGTCTTCATCAATTTTAAAATCATAAATCTGATGTTATTCGAATTCACTGGTTTGGAAGGTCGATGAAGGTTTGGGTTAGGTGAAATTGTTTGAAAAATTAATAGTAAGGTATTCAATCGATTTCTAACTGATAATGTTATATCTTTCTTTCTCATGCCGGTCACATGGGGTAATTATGATTTTTTTAAAATCTGCGGCATGAATAAATTTATGATAAAATAAATTATCAAAAATATATATAGAATTATAAATAATAAATAAGATTTATAGTAATTATAAAATAAATTCAACATAAATAAATTGTAATTTTTTTTTAAAAAAGATAAAAAGATTAACATTTAATTAAAAATAAAATTAATCTAACTCCTCATTATTAAAATCAAACCATACTGTGGGATGTGGTTTGGTGGAAATATTAGGTAATTGATATTCAGTGTTGATAAATCTGAAAGATATATCCTCTTCAAGAACATGATCACATAGAAAATGATTCCTAATATCAATATGCTTAGTTATCAAATGACTTATATTATTTTTTGAAATATTTATATCACTAGTATTATCATATAAAATATGTGTACTATATAAGATCAATCCAATTTTTATTAGTGTGTTTTTCAGGTACAATACTTGTGAACAATAACTTCTTGTAGATATATATTCTGCATCGACTGTTGATAGGGAAACTTAGTTTTTTTCGTACTTTTAAATGAAACTAATGATATTCTTAAAAATTGAGAGGTTCATGATGTATTTTTTATCTACTCTAAAACCTCCAAAATCATTATCTGAATATGATATTAAATTAAAATCCATATTTTTTTGGATAATAAAGAGGTTAAAAAATAGGTCCTTTAAAATATCTAAAAATTATTTTAAATAGAAAAAAGATGATATTTTTTTGGATTTTTTTGAAATATAGCACATTAACATACAAAAAAATAACATCACATCTACTAGTAGTAAGATATAATAAACTACCAATCATACATCTATATAACTTGTTTCCCACTGGTTTTCCAACATCATTACAATCAGGTTTTATATTAATAAACATGTGTGTTGTATATGTATTGTTGTTATCAAGACCAATCATTTTCAATAAATAAATAAATATTTTACTTCATAAAAAAGTCCATAATATTTTTGATAAATTTAATGTCCAAAAATTAAATTTAATACTTCCTTCATACTCATTTAGAATTATTTATTCTTGAGTTCTAAAAAATAATTATAATGTTTTCTATTACATGAACCAAAAATAACATCATCAACATAGATATAAACTAATAAAGTGTTATAAAAAGTTTCTTAAAAAGATTTGAATCTTCCAATATAATATAAAATCAATTTTTCATAATAGAATGCCTTATTCTATCATAACAAGATCCATGTGCTTATTTAAGGCCATAGAGATCTTTAGTATGTTTAAAAACAGAATTTGGTTTTTGAGAATTTTCAAAACCAGTAGGTTGTTCAACATAATATTCCTCCATTAAATAATAACATAAAAATGTAGATTTAATATCCATATGATATAATTTAATGTTTATATGAGATGAATAATATAAAAGTATTCCAATTGATTCTAATCTAGAAACAAGGGTAAAGGATTCATCATAATATATACCTTCTTCTTGATTATATCATTTAACTAATAATCTATCATTGTTTCTAGTTATATTCTGTCGATCATCATGTTTATTTATATAGACTAATTTAGTTTCTATAACTGGATAATTTGATGGCCTTTCAATGAATTCCTAAACATCATTCCTTTGTAATTGGACTAGCTCTTCTTAGATTGAAAACATCCAACTCTCATATTCAAAGACCTTTTTAAAAGATTTAGGTTCTAGTTGAGATAGAAAGTAATATAATTCAACTTGGATTCCTAAATTTCTTCTAGTTATTATTCATATGTCTAGGCCTCCTATAAGTATTTCAAACGGATGATTCATTAGGGTTGTAGAATATCTTGGAAAAAACGTTTAGATTCATCAGTATCATGTTCTTCTAAAATTGATTGAATTTTATCTAAATTATTTTCTAAATAATTTTCAGGTTTTCATGTCTCATGTTGTCTAATGATTCAGTAATTTCCTTATTTAGTCATTCTCATTAATAAAATGGAATGTTTCATCAAACATCACATGAAAAAATTCTTAAAAAATCCATGACATTCTTTTTAAAAACACAATAGGATTTATTGGAAGTATAATATCCAAAACAATATTAATTTAAAAGCTTCTAGAATGGACTTACCAAGATTATCATTGGTATTCTAGATATATAAATTGTATCCAAAAACATTAAAGTAAATTACTTTATGATTTTAATTATTCCAATGTTCATAGGGAGTCTTTTTGAAAATATGTCGAATTAAATATCTATTCATGATATAGCAGGTTGGGCTTACTACTTCTAACAATAAGTTGGTTGAAAGACTATATTAATTCAGTTTAGTCCTTGATGTCACCTGAATAGTTCTATTTATTTTTCAAAAATTCCACTTAGTGGAGGTGTTCTTAGTGTAGTGAATGTGTGTTTAATACCCATATTTTACTAAAAGGGATTGATTTCATGATTCTCAAATTCTCCACCGTGATCAATTATTAATGAAATTATCTTTAAACATTTTTATTTTTTAAAAATATTACTAAAACATTCAAAAATAATAAAATCTTCACTATTGAGTTTTATAAAATTGTACCAAGTACATCAAGAATAGTCATAAAATAAAACATATACATATAATTAACCATCCAAACTTTCTACTACTGATGGACCAAACAAATCTATGCTGATAAGTTTTAGAAGTCTTTATGTTGCAATATAGTTAATAGATTTGAAGGAAGATTCTTATTGCTTTCCAATTTGACATGTATGAAAGAATCTATCAGTATAAAATTCAAGACATGGTAAATAAGAAACTAATTGTTTTTAGAAAATTTATGTAAAGAAAAAATATTTCAATGACCAAGTCTCCTATTCTAGATCCATGACAAATTTATCATAGCAGTTAAACAATTCACTATCTATTTACACAAGGAATTGAAATCCAAAATATAAACATTATATTTTCTAGGTGCTCTAGTCTTAAGTAATTTATATTTAAACACAGATAAGTAACTGTTTTAAAATCAATATAATATCCATCATAACAGAGTTGAGAGATATTGTTCATGTTTTTTTATCCCTTGTAGATATAAAACATGTTTTCTTGAAACAATTTTTTGATCTCCAAAAATACCATGTCCAATTATATATCCCTTGGAATTATCACCAAATGTGATTAGACATCCATCTAGTTGAGTTATTGTATCAATGTTTTTTGAGTTTCCACCTATGTGCCTAGAGAAACAACATTACATATTATTATATAGTTTTTCTTTTTCTCAGACATGTTTCTTCCAAAACTAAATTTAGAAAAAAGATTGTTTTGTTACCCATATCCTCTGGGGTTCAGCAGTGTCAGTTAGTAGATATCTGAGAATCTAGATATTCTTTGTTTTTTCATAACTCATATCATTTTCATTAGTTAAATGTTTTGAAATAAAATATCTTTCAATTCAACTTATTTTAGGATTTATCAAATAATTGTTTTTTTATATGTCCATCTGTTCAACAAAAATGACAAATAACAATTTCTGAGTTGGGAAAAAAATAATTCATACCTAGTTTAGAATCTTTACATTTATTTCCTATACCAGATGTGTCCCTTTAAATGAAATTCATACCAAGAACATCATTCAAAATATTTTATCCTTGAGAACTGAATGTCTATTTGATGAACCATTTACGGCGTTGGGATCCATGGATCTAGATGGCCCTTTTTTGTATACTCCTCTTGAGTTCTGGACACTGTAAGAGTACACCAGCGTTGGATTCAACCCGAATCCAACCAGGCCCAGGGAGCTAACACTCTTATAACTCACAGATCAGGCTTCCGAATGACGCGCCATCTGTCATGTTGGAACCCTTAAGTCATGGTAGTAATTCTGTTTACTCCGTTGTATATCTTAGTAGTATTCATGTTACGACCTATATCATGAGGGGAATATACTAAAGAACTCAAGTGCCCTGGGTGTGAGAAATCCAGTGGCGGGCAGAGAGGCGGAGGATGGAGATATATCATACGATGTTCAACGCTTAGCGATCTTGTGTGGGTCGTTGCATACTGATCCTATGTGGCTCAGATCCTTTGTGGTTCAGTTCTCAGCGATCCCTTGTGGGATAGTGCATTCTAATCATTTGTGGGTCAGATCCTGTGTGGGTCAGCATGGGTTAGGACCTATCGACTCTGGGCAGGTCAGATTCTATGTGGTTCATTGAGGGTTAGTACCTATTGATCTTGTGTGGTTCAAACTCTGTATGTCTATAATCAGTGCCTCTTGAGAATAGAAAATTATATAGCTTCTTTAATAATCATCTGTTCTTATATATTTCACTAAAATGCTAGTTCAGCTGAGACTCTATTTGAACTAATTCTTTTACCTGTGTTGAACTTTTCTCTTCCTTGGGATATCCTTGTCTTGATACTTGTGTGGTACATTAACCTTCATTGTGATAAAATCATAGTTATACCTATGTGGTATTATTACCATCGTGGTGATATCTTGAAGGTGTTACCTGTGCGGTACTTTTACCTTCGTGGTGTTATCTTTGCGGTGTTACCTGTGTGGTATTTTTACCTTCGCGGTGTTACCTTCGGGGTGTTACCTTAATGAAGTTTTTCCCTAAAGTATGAGATGAGTATATCTTGATAACATAGGTATATGTATGGGCATATACCTAAGTAGAGTTGTTGACTACTTCGTGGTTTGTGATTGAGCCTTGATTTGTGGGTTTTCCTTTGGAGACCTACAGGGTATCGGGGTCCCTACTGATTATCATTATACTCACCACGGCACTGGATTCGCCCACACCATATTGTGTCTTCTGTAGACAACGTACAACATTGATCGAGGATGAGGGAGCCAAGACTGGATGGTACTCGGAGGTGAAGCATTTGGTGTGATGTGACGCAGGGAAAATTGATCAGGAGTTGTACCAACCCTTCAGGTATAATCCTTGGTGGATGATTCTGGAGCTGCTTTTCACTTTTCTGTTGCATTTTTATTTTTTATTTATACTCTTACTTTCAGTCTGGATTGTACTCCATTCTTTTTACATTCATCACTCTTTTAAATACACCAGTTTACAAAGTTGTTGTTTCTTGTTGCATTTTACTCGGTATGTTTGTACAGGTTTAAGGAAATGCCTTCCCATTTTAGGGATATGCCTTTCTGGTGCTAGTCGCTAGACCATTGCCTATAGAAAGAGGGCTTGGGGTAGTCATGGCATGGGCCCTAGGGATGGTTCATGACTAAGTGGTATCAAAGGATTCGATTCTACTGAAAATATAGGACTGATATTTTCAATGTAGCAATAGTGTTAATTGTTATGAGAGTGGTTTTTAGTTCAGGGAGTCCAGTGTTAGTGTAGCGGCCGATGTATCCATACATGAGGACCCTAAATTCTTATTTCTGACTCAGTACATGGAAACACTTAATACATGTGTTTTGGAAGAGTATTTCTTGTGATTTCTTTGAGTTATCTCACTAGGTAAAACTCAGGACCACAGCTCACCTATTCTTTATCAAGATGCCACCACGTAGATAGGCAGCCAGGATTCTTGAGAGAGTACACGACGATGGCCCATCGAGTGAAGAGGCTCTAGTGCAGGGCCCTCTTACTATTTTCGCACCTTCAGGTGGTGTAAAATCTACACCACCACCTATTAGACAATAGTTACCACCATCCGCATAGGCAGAATTTTCCCACCAACTAAGTGTGTTGCCTGTGTTTCAGCGGCAGAGGCCTCTGACGTTACGAGGGGAGACATATATCCAAGAATCTAAGGACTATATAGAGGTTGTGGCTAGAGTTTTCCGCTTAGTTGATACACTGGTAGAGAAGATGGTGATCTTAGCTGTTAGTCTTTACCAGTGCATGACCATGAGGATGGTATGTAAGGTGAAAAATCTTTGGTACATGGATTGTTGCCCAAGATGGTACCATAGGGTACTATTCCAACTATATCACTCCCCATTGGTCATCACTTACAACTACCGGTACCGGTTGTGGAGACATGTATGCATTGTTCCATATACGTGTTTCAGCATCAGATACCCCTCAGGTTCCGAGGCGAGACCGACTCACAGGCGGCTAAGGACAGGCTTGAGGAGGTGGTCGAGTTTCCATTTTTCCAGGGTACCATTCGATCAAATGGAAGTCCTTGTAGAGAGCCTTATACGTGGCTCCGTAGGATGATGACATGATTTAGATTACACAAATCTTGCAATTAGGTGACTCTTATGTAGACAAGCTCGAGAACCTTCCTCAGATAAGGGGGGTCTCTGCTCATAAAGAGCTATGGGATGAGTGTTCCTTAGAGCATCTATAACTTTGGCAGGATAACATGTCATAGATGAGTATTCATCAAGACGTACTGACTATCCTAGGTACTCTATGAAAATAGTTTTTTTAGTGCATCAGGGCTCGGACCCCCGAGCGAGGTGTATTTAGGGACATCTGAGCCATAAATATTCCTCTATGCATTCCTACATATGTTAGGGTTCTAGAGGGTACCTTTTTGGTTCAAAGTTCTATTTATGAGCGGATGAAGTCAGTGAATGTTAACAGTGGAAACTGACACCAGTCTCAGAGACCTGGGTGTTTAAAATGTTTATGGAAGAGGAAGTGATTGGGATAAATGAATATTTAGGGTAGAATACATGGAAGTGGAGCTAGGAGATTTTCATGTGGTGGTATACATTTCGACATTTACAACCACCACCCCAATGTGGTCCCCAATAGGCTCAGGGAACTGGAGGATAGGGGAAGGGAGAAGAGGCATGCAGTCAAGGAGTGTGACCCTTGGGCTCCAGGAAAGATTCGAGGTACGATCTATGTCTACTACTAGAATTTGTATTAATAGAAATAGATACCAATCATTCCTTCATACCATTAATCTTGTTTAAGTCCTAGAGTTTCTGGTTAACCCAAATATGCAACCCTTACTTCTTTAGACACCTTTGGGAGGAGACTTAATAATCACAAATATGCTGAAAGTGTGATCTCACCCTTTTGGTGAGAGTTTCAATTGGAACCTCTTGGTAGTAGCATCGAGGCCTTATGAAATTAGTTTGGTTATGGACTGGACAACCACAGTTCATAATCAAATTGATTGTATTAGGAAAAAAGTTTGTGGTTTATCTACAACTATGGAATGGGGTTTTCCTTGGTCGGTGAAAAAGGAATCCATGGCAGCACAGGATAAACTCATGCATAGGAGGGTGCAACTGATCACTATTGAGTCGGCTAGCCTTAGACTCAAGGTAGTGGGGTTTTGGGGTTTTTTAGTTCCCAATAGGAGTGGAAGAGTGTGGGGACATATTTTCAAAAGATGTTTTCGAGATTATTGCCTAAATGGAGAGGTACTTATGCTCTGGATGGGTGCTACCGAAGTTTTGAACCATACTTCTCCAAGGTTGACGTACCCTTCTAAGATTTGATGAAGATGGGGGAGCCATTCCTATGAACGGAAAACACTCAGCAGAGCTCTCATAAGCTGAGATAGTGGCGATGGATAGAGTTCCTCCAGGACTACGACTTTGAGATAGTTGATACTCCTGGGAAGGGGAATGTGGTAGTAGATTCACTCAGTAGGAGTTATGTTCTATAGTTGTTGAGTGAGGCAATAGAGCAGCAACCTGCATTGTAGATATAATTTGTGGACAGAGATGGATAAGATTACCTCCAGTCTTTATCCATCACACCCCACTCCATCAGTGATTCAGGGAGGCACATCTTAGAGACATTTATTATGAGGCCCGACGTGTTCAAATATCTGCAGGATGGTCTCTTGAAGTATTTTCTGAATGTGGGAGCACATCGTTCTCTTCAGAGGAAGAACCATGGTACAATTGATGCATTAGTAGGTGGTGTTGAGGGAGATATTTACAACCCCATTAATGGTACATCATTGAGTAGAGAGGATGTTCCAGAAACTCCGGCGTCAGTAATGGAGGCCAAGGATGATGGAAGCACTGGCAGAGTTTGTATCATGATGTTGCACTTGTCAGCAATTGAAGACTTCACAGAGGCAGTAGAAGTCTTATTCAAATAGGAGATGGAGGCCTTTTTTGTCTTTTGAGGGATACCATGTCTTCATACAAGTCTCACCCTTAATAGGATAACATGTTTTTGGCTGGGGTGACAAACTTTCTTCAAGGATCATCAAACCATTCCAAATTCTCAAAAGAGTGGGAGATGTGGCATACTATCTATCTATTTCTACACAGATTCAACGGGTGCATAATGTTTTCCATGTGTCCCAAATGAAGATATTCGTGCATGATACATTACATGTTATCGACTAGGGAGAGTCGAGCTTTGGTGATGGCATCCCAAGGACCTCCAGAAGAGAACTTGGCAGTGGGAGGCTTTGATTCGTGCTTAGTACCCTCATTTGATTGATTTTATTTTGTTTTGGCTTTCATGGATGTAAAGACCTATGGTGGGGAGAAGGTAATGTCTTGTAATATCTGTATTATTTTTTTAATTATATGGAATTATTTTGAGACCTCAAAATCTGACAGTGCATGATTCCGAGGCCTGGAGTGCCCTGAATGATCCGTCAATGTTTTTTTATGCTTTAATTAGTGCGCCTAAGCATTTTTCCTGAAAAATTTGGATAAATCTTAATTGTTTACCCAGATCGGAAATCCAAGGGCACCGTTGCATTCAGGATGGTGGGTTTACCCTTGGCGCGACTTATGTTTAGTGGGCATAGGCTTCCGGTGAGAAAACATGAAAATGGCATAACTGTAAAAATAAGAATTAAATAATGTTATTTTATATTTCAAATGATTTTATATAATGAATGGTGACTCGGATTAATAATACAAGAACCCCATTGAACTCATGAGGGTATGATTTCTTTAGGAAAATACTAACCTTGGCCGGCACGAGCCAGCATTGAAAGTTAGTTTTTGGATGTACATAAAATAATTAAGTGACATTTATTTTTTTTCTATATTCCATAAAATCTAAATGGTAACTCTGATTGAAAATATGAGTGTACCATCGAGTTCATTGGGGCATGTTCTTAGTAGGCAGAGCCTAACCTGACCTTCGTCGGTTGAGGGTGAACGTTTTTAATTTATGGAAATTTTTTTCACATATGTTCAGTAAACGTGTGAGCGGCATTTTCTAAATTTTGAACCATTACTCGGATTAAAAATATGAGGGCACAGTCAAATCCACAACACTGGGATTTTCTTAAGGGAGGATTTACATTGACTTCAGTAGGTCTAGAATTTTATTTGTGTTGTTACTTTTTTAAAAGAAATGAAATAAAATAATATTATTATTTTATTTTATTCCTTCTCCACCAACAGACAAGCGGCGTGTGGGGCCATCGATGCCTTAAGGCAATAAATGGATTAACCTATCAATCATAAGTAACGACTTTGTTGTGGAGTTAGTAAGGTTCCTAATTAATGAGCCCCCATTAATTTCCCACATCGCCACATACCCTCCCCCTCTTATATATGGATGGAGTTTTCGGAGGGGTATCCGAACAGATTCTCTAAGCAATGAAGTGCTGAAGGTGTGCCGAGACGCTAAACCCTTAAAGAATGGAGCTGATACCATCACAAGGTGACGGGTGGCATCGAACCACGAACCAATGGATGACGTACCAGTGGCGTCGTTGGGAACAGGTTGCGGGAACAAAGAACATCATCCACCTTCAAGTGCGGATGCTCTCCAACGAGTTTAGGAGGTAGGGGGTTTATTCATTTACACATTTGAAATGTTTTCCTCCTACCAGATCATGAATATTACAAAAAACATAAGCCAACCTACTAACATATTGATTCGAGATTCATTCGTTTTTTTGGGAGGTTGTTGAGGGGTATTTTATAGGGTTTTTATTGTTATTTAATTCTATTAATTATTAAACCCCTAACCCCAAATTATTACAAGCTAAAGAGGAGGTTGCGGGCCAAACAAACCCTGCCTAAACCCTCTGAGATCTTGTAATCCTTGAGCCTCCATAGAGGAAAGCTAGCGTGGTGACACCGACCAACTACGTTAGGGATAGCACATCGAAGCACACTGCAATAGAAGGTCGCGACACAATGTAATGGCGGTCATCTGATGGGATGACACTGGACAACCGCTGGGGATGCGCAGCGCACCATCGTGTGCCATCAGTGAAAAAAGGGTCTCATGGTTCATCAGCCGCATCGACCAGAGGATGGTGGCTGGCACACCAGCTAGAAATGGGTGGCAGAGCGGCGCGCCGTCACATGCCATTGGAGAAGTCATCTGGCACACAGGCTGACCACAACAGAGTCAGAAAAAACCACTCCAGCGTGTCCTAGGTGTGATTGGTGGCGCCACGTGGCACTATCACTATGAAGAAGACCGAACGTCCTTTGGATGTTTGGGAAAACTGAGGGTCACTCCTCCAGTGGCAGCTAGGGCATTCCCCCTTACTGGTTGTGCTTCACGTGGCTAGGCCGTCGCCGAGTGGGCCGCTGCCCCACGGGTTACACTTCACACAGACAGGCCCCCAACCTAGTAGGTCATGCCCCCTTACAGGCCGGATTGGCGGGTCGGGCCGCCTTTATGGGATGAGTATCCTTATATGGGATGGGCCGCCCTATACGGGTTGGGATTCCCTATTCGGGTCGGGCCGTCCTTTTCGGGCAGCCCCCTTGCGGGTTGGGTCCAGTTGGATCGAACTCGAATCCAATCGTGCCCCAAGAACTAAAACGCTTATATCTCAAAGACTGTATGTCTGAATGATGTGTCGTCTATCACATTAGAACCCTTATGCCATGGCTATACTTTGGGATTCTCTTTAGTAGATATTAGTAGTGATCGAAGTATGGACAATATATTGTGGGGAAAATACTATGGAAATCGAGGGCACTGGGTGCGAGGAATCAAATGGATGGTAGTTTGGAGGAGGTTGGAGATAGATCCTATAGAGATCAGCGCTCAATGATCCTATGTGGGTCAGAGCATAGTGATCCTTTATGGGTCAGATCCTATGTTGGTCAGTACAAAGCGATCCTGTCTGGGTCAGCGCATACAAATCCTGTGTGGGTTAGTGCTCAGCGATCCTGCGTGGGTATGTGCATACCAATCCTATGTGGGATAGATACTGTGTGGGTCAGCTCATGTTAGTACCTATCGACTCAGTTCTGGTTTGATCCTATGTGGATAATTGCGGGGGTTAGTACCTGTTGATCCTATGTGGATCAGACTCCGTATGGTTAGAAGCTGTGCCTCTTTACAGAATAAGAAGATCTAGCTTCGTGACAAATCATATGTACATCTATACTTCACTCAAACACTGGTTTGAGCAGAGACTTTATTTGAGATAATTCTTTTACCTGAGTGGTACTTTTATCTTCATGGTGATATCTTCATGGTGATACCTATGTTGGTATTTTACCTTCATGGTGATATAATCATAATAATACCTATGTGGTACTGTTAACTTTGTGATCATATCTTCATGGTGTTACCCATGTTTTACTTTTACCTTTATGGTGTTATCTTCGTGGTGTTACCTATGTTTTACTTTTACCATTGTGGTGTTACCTTCGTGGTTTTACCTTTTTGATATTCTTGCATCGTTTATAAGATGAGCATTTCTTGATAACTTTGGTATATGTGTGGGAATATACCTAAGAAGAGTTTTTTACTGCTTCGTGCTTTGTGATTGAGTCTTGCTTTGTAGTTTTTCCTTCGAGTAACTTTAAGAGACATACAGGGTCACAGGGTCCCTACTGAGTTTCATTATACTCACCCGTACATAGGCTTTGCCTGCACATTGTTGTGTCTTTTTCATTCGACATACAACATTGATCGAGGCTGAGGGAGCCAAGCGTAGATGTTACTTAGAGGAGGGCCATTTAGTGTGACATGACAGAAGGACTACTTATTGTGAACTATACCTGCTCTTTATGTAGGATATGCTGTGGAAGATCCCGGAGTAGCATTTCACTTTTTAGTTGTATTTGTTCATTTGAGTTTTACTCCTACTTTCAGATGGTCTTGTATTCCAGCCCCTTTACACTCATCACTCATTTTACTACAACAGTTTACTTAGTGGTTGCTTCTTGTTGCGTTATACTCGGTGTGTTTGTACAAGTTTAATGGCAATGCCTTCCCTCTTTAGGGATATACCTTTCTGGTGCTAGTCTCCAGCCCTTGGCCAATAGAAGGCAGTCTTGGGATAGTCACGTCACTGGCCCCGGGGGACGGGTCATGACAATAGGTTTGTACCTTATATTCATCTACCATGAAGCACTTATTTTCAGTTAGATTTGATTCAACTTTTTCTAAATCAGATTTTGATGAGCATCTAGAGTCTTCAAAAACACACCATGTATCCTTCATTTCTCTTTTTTCCTTTATGTTCATATTCAAAAAATTTCTGATATTTCTTTTATGTATTTCAATTGTCACCTTTTAGATGAGTACATTCATGTATTAAATGAACCAATTCCATGCATTCATATAATCTGAGTTCTCTTGAGTCTTTCTCATTTTTTTTGAAGTGCTTTCTGAATCCCCTTTTCTTCTTATAAAACTGGCTAGTATTTTTAGCTAATTGAGCCAGTTCTATTTTATAAATAGATGTTTCTGAAATATGTTCTTCTAGGAATTATTGCTTTATTATTCTTCTTTTCTTCTGAGAAGTAACCATTAGAGAAGTATTGTCCTTTTTCACTATGATATTATGATCTTCAGCTTCATCTTGTATTTCAGTTTCATACAATATCAATATCCCAATTAATTCTATCATTATTAGATTTTTGACTGGTGGTGATTAGTGAATTATAGATGATATTACATTCCATTTAGTAGGTATTACTCTTATTACTTTCAAATAATGATCATTATGTTCAATAGGATCACCTAAGTCCATAATATTATTGATAATCTCTGTAAGCCTTCTATTCATCTGAGTAATAATCTCTCCATGAAACATTATAAATGTGCCAAATTTATGCTTTGCTATTGCATACCACATTTTTCTCACATTATCTATTCCTTCAAAGGAAACTACAATTGTTTTCTACATTTCATAAGTGGTAGAACATTGCCAGACATGAATTAATTCATCTCATCGAAGATTAAATATAATAGAATTCATAGATTTAGAATTAATTTAATTATAAGCCTCTATATTTGATGTACATGTTTCCAAATTTTTCAAAATTATATAAAGAAAATGTATCTCTTAGAGGAATTTAAATCCTAGATTTTTCAAATAGAAAATCATTTGTGATTTCAAAAAACTGTAATTTTCACTATTGAAATAAGGGGGATGAACCATTGACCTTCCTTCACTAGGATCAGTCATTTACATCTTTGTATAGACGTAATATTTTTAGCTTATTATAGATTTGTTCAAAATCTCTTATATGATACAAATTTTATGTTCCGAATATACAAATACACAAAAGAGTGGGGGTGAATTGCACCTTTTCAAAATCTTCCACAATTCAAATTTTAGATACCCTCTATAAATAATGATGACTTGCAGTGTTTATCTTTTGCGTGGATGTTTGAGTAGTGAATAAAATAGAAATACAAAACAAGGCATTTTATAGTGTTTCGGGGCACCAAGATCCCCTAATCCACTCCACCAATTAATCTCTCTATGAGCTGGGTAAATTTCAATTGTCTGGTCCTCATATTATAAGACCAATCCACAACGGAGTGTAGGTAGTTGACACCTTTACAAACAAGGCTAAAAAAGTGCCTTCATGTTCATTAATAGATAATATAATATCCACTATTTAGATCGAGAAATAGATACTCCACCAAAACTGAGTAAGAGCAGTTAAAAATATCAATAAAAAGATAGTGATTAAAAATGTTCCTATTGAACATTAAATTTGTAATAGCAACTGACATTAGATTGGTATTATTCTTCAAAAAATAATTTCTTTAAGAAATATTAGTTCTGAATCTATATGGTTGTAATATATATTTAAGTAAAAGATTCAATGTGTATAATAAACAGACTTATCTCAAATACGAGATTCAAAACATGTATATCTCCAAAGTGTATCCTTTTTTGAAGATAACAGAGTCTGATCGATTGTTTCAGTAGATCTATAAAATATCTTCTCATGAATTTAGTTGAATAGAAATATGTCTATCTATTTTTCTAATTTAATTAGACACATATATATATATATTAAAAAAATACACTGATAGAATAAAATAAAGTAGATAACATGCATCACAATTCCACATCCAAGAAAATCACCTGATAAGTCATGAGAATTTGAATTCATGAAACAAATAAGATTTTTCATATATTTATTTTAGAATAGGATAGATTTTATCCAATTAACATTTTTCTTTAAATAAATTATAACGAGGTTTAAACCAGTTGAAAATGAGCTTTAAATCACCCAGATATTCATAAAAATCCATTGCATGATACTCTGATAAAATCATAAATTCAAATATCTAATGGTGAAAATTCAAACATAAGGTTCCTTTATAAAATAAAAAAAACTTATTATTTAACTACGTAGAATTCATTCTTTTAACTTAGGGTTGAAAACATATGGATGATCACAATTGTAATTTTTATGATCCAAACTTTTGCTTCTGAAACATAAGATTCCATACTTACAGAGAGTTCTTTAACCATACATTTTCACTTTGTCAAAAGTAAGGATCCATCCAAATGTAAGGTTATTTATCCATACATTTCAATCAATGTGGGTTTAAATAATCATATGTGATGGTATATCAATAATAAGGTTTAATAAAAACTTAGGGTTTGTTTTTTACATTACTTTATTTAACATATGGTATGAACAATGCTTCTAAAACACGCTTAATAGCTTTTCAAACACTTCGATGAATATTCCGTGTGAATAAAAAGATTAAATATAATTCCAAAAAAATGATTATGAAGAATTTTAATTTCCTAAAATACACTTGAGGTAATATCATTAGCAAAACAGACAATTGTATTTTTGAGCATCAAAATCAATAAGATTTATATAGTATTGTTGAGGAAATACATGCCCAACATGCTAGTTGAAGGTGATTTTCTACTAAGAATTCCTCAAACATTGTCCAAAACGGTGTGGGAAATATGATTCACTACGAACTATTAATATATTAAAAGGATAAGTATAAAATTAATATGGAATGATCAAAGGAATCAAAGTCGACTGATCAGTGCTGAGAACTTTTCTTCATCCTTCGTCCTTTTGACAGACCTACACACACTCGAGGATGCCGATGATCACTTCTTTCCTTGATTATAGATATATTAAAGTGGTCATTACATGATAATGAGACTAATTATTTAGTATCAACATCATTTATTCAATCTATGTCTTGCATGAATGAAATAAATTGAATGTTGAGGTTCATCCAAACACAAATGAAGTTGTAGAAGCTATTTGTAAACATAGATGAGTTAAATAATTAAAGATACATGCAATCTACATCGCATCCACATAATAAAATCACCATGAGAAGAAAATGTGAAGTTGTTTATGAAAACACGCCATGCATTTTTGCATTGTATTATAAGAAAACCTGTGTAGTATGTTTGAGAAATAATGATATCATTGATTTTTATGACCACCATGTCACGATATAAAAAGAGGAATCTTGAAATAACATAAAATTTAAATATGAGGTGGTCTAAAGAAGTGGAGGAACTCACTTATAAAAGGAACAGTACCAGTCCAAGGACTATTTTTGTGATATTGACAAGAGATCTCATTTTTCATGAAAAACACAGCACTGTGGAACACTAGTTTTGAGAAGATATTAGACAATGTTCTTAGGTAATCCAATGTAAAGAGATCCCATTAGAATTTGAATTTTTCTTAAAAAACTCAAATATATTTATGAATTACATCTTCCTCAAATCCATTCAAGATTGTGTGACACCGTTATATGTTCCCTTCCAGGTTTATGAGACCATCTTGCACAAAGGAGGATAGTGAAAAAAGTATGGAAATGAAAGAGAAATTATAAATGAATATCTAAACGTACACATACATTCAATAAGGCAACATGAGACCTTTTGTTCATATATATTGACATTTTGGGAAGATAAGTAGATGCATAATATCAGTTTTTCATGAATGTATGTATGTGAAGAAGACCACATGCATGATCTAATACAAAAACAAAAGAAATAATAAAATTTAAAGAATACTAGGGAATCCTTTTATGTGAAAACATGAATGAGGTATAGTGTGGAAGAATATATAGAACTGAAAAGCACATAAAATAATAAAGGAAATATTGTGTTCTAGGGTTTAGGATGAGAATTTAATGCATTTTAGTATACATTCATGTTGTTTTTCAAACGAACATGTAACATGATTTTCATGTATAGTGTGAATCAGTTTCACACATCAAATTGAGTACGACAGATAATTTTAATAATAAATGATTTCCCAATAAATTTTTTACATGACTGACCAACTCAATAAGTGTCTTTTCAAGGTACTCAAAGTGCACATAAGAAAGTGATAATCAACAAGAACATGGAGGATGATCAAAATATTATCCTGTAGTGGATAAAACATAAATAGAGGAATAATTATTTCAGTTGGATTTTTAAGAAGGAGAAGTCTCTTGGTTGGATTTGGGAGTTGAGGAAGTTTTCCAATTTGAACTGGAAGTAGAAGAAGTCTCACTATAAGAGCTGGCATTAGGAAAAAATGGTTGAGGGGTATAACCAAATAAGACATAAGTGTTGGATTTCTATGGTATATAACCAGAATCCACTATAGGATCATTTCTTGGGAGGTTTAACTAGTTTCATCCAAAATTACTCTAATTGAAAATAATATTATTGTAGATAATCAATTTTTTAGGGTATAACAAACATGTAATGGAGTGATTATTTACACGAAACGTCATATATAATATGTGATTCTATCTCTATTATTTCTACTTCATATAGGATGATATAGATAGATATTACAGAATGGATCAAGACCCTTATCATGTTCAAGAGGTTGAATTCAAAAGTAAAATAATTCATAAAACAAGTGTACAACTGTTTCACCCCCGCTCAGTGGAACCTAATCAGGCAAGGGGATCTCGAAGTGGTATCATAGCACATGTTTCATATAAAGATCCAAGAGGGTCTTTATAAAGAGTATAATTCTGGAAATTATTAAGCTACATTAGATTGAAAAAAGGAATATACTCTTGATAATATTAATATAGATATTTCTAAAAATAATCTGAAGAACATGAAGAAATGATAGGAAAGGAAGCAGAAGAAGAAGCATATTATGAATGGATAGACACCACTAACAAAACTTAATATGAATAGTATAACATACATGAATTATCTTAGCTATGATTCTTATAAAGGATCCTTCTAAATCTACAATGATATTATATCACCAAGTGGTATTCATTTTGTTAAAAAAATAAAGAATAAATATTCCAAAGATATAGAAAATCATATTATAATATAAATAAATTGAGTTATTTTTTATAAAGAATAGATACATAATTTTTCATGAACATTAGGATACAATAATTAATATATTTATAAAATGAATCACCCTCATAGAAATAGTAGATGAAACACAACAATACATGCTTTATACTAAATAAAAAATGCAATGTTTTACATAAAATAATGTTGCTTGTGAGTTTGTTTTTGTAGAATCATTCCAAGAGCATAAAAATTTATGCAATGTTTATATGGTAATAAATTATTATCCACTATAGGATAATGAAAATAAGTTCAAGGGGCATTAAAATAATTTAAAATAATCATGAAAATTTGATGATAAAAAAACTAATAATTTGAAGGAGTAGGAAGCAAAGATGAGAGTTGTTGAGAATGATAAGAACTCACTCAACATGAAATGTTCAGTTTTTGAAGTGAAAATTATGAATCAGGGATCACAACAAGCTATAACATCCCAAATTACTAGAATAAGAGATGCTTCCCCATAAGTGTGCATTAAGGGTCATGACTCTATGAAGAGCATGAGATCATCCTTTATCCAAGTGGGAGTATTATCCAAGAATAAGGTATCGCACAACCCATAAAATATTTTATATGAAAATTTGATTTCATGTTTTGGTATAGTTTTTAAACCAAACTCATGAAAAGTATTGATTTCTAAAAATAAAAATAAATCCCCCACATCAAGGGTAGATGATAAAGGATGTAGGAATTTGTATTCCCCAAGGAGAGTTAAAATTACTGGTAGTTCGACCCAAAAATATTATGTTTCACAATCTATAATATCTTGATATAATGCCCGAGAAAATAATATAAGGATATGAATATGTTGTTTTTAGTGTTGTTAGAATATTAGTAACAAGGCATTGGAATGTTGGTATGACAAGGAAATTCATGAAAATAAAAAAGGTCTATATTTTGGTGGATCGAAGCTAAATATATGAGAATAAAAAAACATTTCACCAAATCAAATAAAGTTAATGTAAAATCATCAAATGTTGGTGGAATAAATGGTCTAATTAGGCAACATAGATATGTACTTAATCTATATCAATGGAAAACTATTATTTCAAACAACTCATATGAAAAAAAAATTAAACATAGTTGAACAAGAGGATAAGTCAAATATCCTATCTAAAATCAATGGGATAAAGAAATATGACTAGAAAATCACTACCCATCAAAAATAAAAGACTCATTATGATGAATTAAAACAACAAAAAGTGTCTAAAAATGCATATTAAGATGTAAGATACAAGTCTAGTGGTTTTTGTTGGTTCTTTTAAAGGTATGGTAACATAGTTGACTCTTACCGCTATAACATAAAATTTACATAAAGAATGAATGAATCATTGGGTAGTTATAATGATATATGAGAACAAGGTCTCAAATAAATAATTTTGTGATTACAAACCCATAATATCTATCAATTCATATAAGATATTAATTCATAAAATGTTTCATGGTATATGAACGAAGAAGGGTCACAATGTTGACATGTGTATGATAATGCTCCAAATAGATATTCAATATGTTTTGAAAGGGAAAATGATTCAATAAAAATACTATTTTATGTCAGATGAATATTTTGATAATATATGGAATGTCAAGAAACAATGTCTAGTTGTTTGGCCAAATCAATTTAAATTGGTTAAGAAATTGGAAGTAGATTAAAAAATTTCAACATTCAACGGAATAAAAGTTGATATTGAAAGTGATATGTAAAATGGTATTCTACATAATGTTAATGAGATATTGACAGGGATTTGAATAAAAATTTGCCCAAGTTGAGAGGTATTTCTAAACCTGAATGTTACTCTTTAAGAACAAGAATGTTCCTCATTATATATATATATATATCTGTATTGAAACGAATGGAATTGATGGATATGGATTCATCCCATTAGGGGAATCATTGATGAGATTAAGCAGTTAAATCTTCACTAGATAATGAATGTTGAACTTCTAAAAAACTCTAAAAAATTATAATATGAGGTATGAAAACCACTCACTTATCACTACTTTGGTAAAATTGAAAATAGCTGTAAAGGTGGAGTTATTGTTGTGATAAAAAGGGTGAGTTGTTTTTTTACTCCTGTTCATTCATATATATTTATTTAATTATGTGTAGTATTTTTAGTATAATTGAAAAATAATATAATTAACAACCCATTAAATGATAATTGAGAATTTCTCAGAACTATTTTTCATGCATGGAAATTTATGGATTGTATGGAAAACCATGGTTGTGTCTCCATTGTTTTCTACACCAGGTTAGCCTATGTAGACATAAAGTTGAATAACTAAAGGCCCTTTGCTATGATAACCATGTGATATCATCCCTATCTTATAAGTGTTCAAGAAATAATCATATAATGTAGTAGAATATATTTTTTGAAATATGAGAAAAAAGGAACCCTAACCTATCCTTTTCATTTGATTATAGGCAAGGGGGAGAAAATATTTGAAAACACATATTGATTTTTAAAGGAATGTGAAGATATACTTCCAATGAAATGCAAAAGGGAAAATTTTTGGGCCTAAGGGTTGCATTTGTTGTCAATTATGTGTCAATTTGTGTTTGGAGGTTTGAGATGAAGTGCTCATTCTTAGAGGATTACTATGGATTCATTTAATGAAATTGGATTTAATACTAGGGGAATTATCCTTTATCAATTGGTGTGATTTATTTACTGGTAATTAATTTCAAAGACATGTTCTTAGGATATACCGTTTCATTCCAAATGTTAATTCCCATGAAAAATATTATTTTTCATAATGATTTAAGAAGTGAAAGAATATGAGTGGTTAGGAACTTGATGGTGAGATATTTTCATAATATAATGTCGATGCCTTGATATTTTTTATATAAAATAATGGGATGACTAGGATCCCCTCATCTACACATTTGGGACCCAAGGGGTCGACCAAGTGGGTGAGGATTTTCCTGGCTTGCTGTGGGGGTTAGGTGTGAGAATTGGGAATGTATTATTCCATGGAGTGCACACGGTTGAATTAATGGAATTAATAAAACACACATGGGGTTTCGAGAGACATCATTCGAGTTGGCATGATAACATGAGGAAATGGTTTGTGAATTTTTATAGGTTCCAAAACCTACAATCGGCTCAAGAGGATAGAGGAAAATGATTTTTTGTTAGGCGTTCCACAACTATTTCTCAGACAGATGTGGGACTCTAGATGCACCATATAATATTTATCTGTTAAAAGGAAATGGATAAAACAGCTAATATATGATGAAAGAAATAAACGTCATATGATTATCACCGAGCCCTTGTGTTCAACCATCGACCCTTCTGAAAACAATTACGGAAACCAGTTATCACTATTATCCATGAATATAGCCAACATCTAGCAATCATTCTAGGATAATGAGACTTAATCGATCAAATTGACATAAATCATGAAATCTAAATCATTCAAACCTCTGATAAATGAAAGGTGGATCATTGTCTGAATGAAAATGATGTTGTAGAGGATATTTAAAAAAATGGATGAGTTTAAGATTTAATGATACTTGAAATACTCATCGTATTACCATAGAAAATTCAATATGAATAGATAATATGAACTGGTATAAGAAAGTATATCATGAATATCAACATTATATTATAAGGAAAACTTTATAGTATATTTTTGAAATAATAAAATATTTTGTGCTTATGATAATTGTGACCCTATAAAAAAGAATGATTATTACACATATTAAAATTCAAATAGATGTTAGTGAATGTTTCTGGTGGAACTCACCAATAAAAGGATGTGTACTAAGCCAAAGAGCACTGCAAAGATATTGAGAAGAGATGTATTTAAAAAAAATTGAACATTGTGTAATACATGATTCATGAATAGATTACATGACCCTCTTAGACCGTGAAAATGTATAGCCCCTCCGAAATTCAAACTATGTTTAACACACTCAAATAGATTTATAAAGAAAATATTCTATGAAGCCAATTTAGAATTTGTGATACCCTCACGCAGAACCTTAATAGTTTGGGGGACCTTATTGAATAAAGGAGGAGTGTACACGAAGCAAGGAGAAGATAGTTCATGTATTCATGCATACCAGAATGCACACTCACATTCAAAACGGAGGTGTGTTACCATGTGGGTATATATCAGTCCTAGCATGAAGTGAACTGGAGGAACAATACATGTCGTGCAGGAATACAAATACGCGAAGAAGGATAATGAATTATATAAAACACAAAAAAACATGTGAAATAGTATAAATAATAATGAGGAATCCATATATGTATAAACATGAATTGAGGAAAGTGAATAATAAGACATATAATTATAAAGAAAATAAATTCTTAAAAGAGAAATTGTGTGCTTGAAGTTTGGATAAGACATATATTCTTTGTAGTATAAATGCTTGAAAATTTTGAAATTCACATGCGATATTATCCAAGAATAAAGTATCCCACAACCCATATAATATTTTATATACAAATTTTATTTCATGTTTTGGTATAGCTTTTAAACCAAACTCATGAAAAGTAAAGATTTCGAAAAATAAAAATAAACCCACCACATCAAGGGTACATGATAAAGGATGTAGGAATATGTATTCTCCAAGGAGAGTGAAAATGACTGGTAGTTCCACTCAAAAATATTAAGTTTCACAATCTATAATATCTTGATATAATCGGCGAGAAAATAATATAAGGATATTCATATGTTGTTTTTAGTGTTGTTAGAATGTTAGTAACAAGGCATTGGATTGTTGGTATGATAAGAAAATTCATGAAAATAAAAAAGGTCTATAATTAGGTGGATCAAAGCTAAATATAAGAGAATAAATAAAACATTTCACCAAATAAAATAAAGTTAATGTAAAATCATCAAATATTGGTGAAATAAATGGTCTAAATAGGCAAGATAGATATGTTGTTAATCTATGTCAATGGAAAACTATTATTTCAAAGAACTCATACGAAAAGAAATTTAAACCTAGTTGAACAAGAGGATAAGTCAAATATCCTCTCCAAAATCAATGGGATAAAGTAATATTACAAGAAAATTACTACCCATAAAAAATAAGACTTATATTGATGAATTACAACAAAAAAGCATCTAAAAACTGCATAGTAAGATGTCAGATAGAAGTCCAGTGGTTTTTGTTTGTTCTTTTAAAGGTATGGTAACATAGTTGACTCTTACTGCTATAACATGACATTTACATAAAGCAATCATGAATCATTGGGTAGTTATAATGATATATGAGAACAAGATCTCAGATAAATTATTTTGTGATTAGGAACCCATAAGATTTATCAATTCTTAATAGATATGAATTCATAAAATGGTTCATGGTAGATAAAAGAAGAAGGGTCACAAAGTAGACACAAGTATGAAAATGCTCCAAATAGATATTCAATATGTTGTGAAAGGGAGAATGATTCAATAAAAAATTATTGTATATCATATGAAGATTTTGATAAGATAAGGAATGTTAAGAAACAATGTCTAGTTTTTTTGGCCAAATCAATTGAAATGTGAAAATAAATTGGAAGTAGATTAAAAAATTTCTACATTTAATGGAATAAAAGTTGATATTGAAATTGATATGTAAAATGGTATTGTACATAATGTTAATGAGATGTTGACAGGGATTTGAATAAAAAATTGCCAATGATGAGAGGAAGTTCTCAACCTGAATTTTACTCTTCAAGAAGAAGAAGGTTCCTCGTTATATATATATATATATTTGTATTGAAATGAATGAGATTGATTGATATAGATTCATCCCATTAGGGGAAACATTTATGAGATGAACCAGTTAAATCATCACTATATAATGAATTTTGAACTTCTAAAAAACTCTAAAAAATTATAAGATGGGGAATGAAAACCACTCACTTATCACTAATCTGGTTGAATTGAAAATAACTTTAAAGGTGGACTCATTGTTGTGGTAAAAGGGGTGAGTTATATTTTTTACTCTTGTACATTCGGATGTATTTATTTAATTATGTGTAATATTTTTAATTTCATTGTAAAATAATATTATTAACAACCCATTAAATGAAAATTGAGAATTTCTAAGAATTATTTTTCATGCATGGAAATTTAGGGACTGTATGGAAATCCATGGTTGTGTCTCCATTTTTTTCTACACCATGCTAGACAATGTAGACATAAAGTTGAATAACTAAGGGCCCTTTGCTATGAAAACTATGTGATATCATCCCTCCCTTATAAGTGTTCAGGAAATGATCATATAATGTAGTAGAATATAATTTTTGAAATATGAGATAAAAGGCACCCTAACCTATCATTTTCATTTGATTATTGACAAGGGGGAGAAAATATTTGAAAACAGATATTTATTTTTAAAGGAATATGAAGAGATATTTTTAATAAGATACAAAAGGAGAAATTGTTGGGCCTAAGGGCTGCATTTGTTGTCAATTATGTGTCAATTTGTGTTTGTAGGTTTGAGATGATGTGGTCATTATTATAGGATTACTATGGATTCATTTAATGAAATCGGATTTCTTACTTGGGGAATTATCATCTATCAATCGGTGTGATTGATTTACTGGTAATTAAATTCAAAGACGTGTTCTTAGGATATCTCATTTCATTCCAAATGTTAAAGCCCATGAAAAATATAATTTTTCATGATGATTTAAGAAGAAGTGAAGGCATATGAGTGGTTTAGAACTTGATGGTGAGCTATTTTAATAATATAATGTCGATACCTTGATATTTTTTATACAAAATAATGGGATGACTAGGATCCCCTCATCTACATATTTGGGACCCAAGGGGTCGACCATTTGGGTGAGGATTTTCCTGGCTTACTTTGGGGGTTAGGGTTCAGAATTGGAAATGTATTATGCCATGGAGTGCACACGGTTTCATGAATGGAATGAATAAAACACACATGGGGTTTTGAGAGACATCATTCGAGTTAGAATGATATCATGAGGGCATGGTTTGTGAATTTTTATAGGTTCCAAACCCCACTATCACCTCAAGAGGCTAGCGGAAAATTATTTTTTATTAGGCGTTCCTCAACTATTCCCCAAACAGATGTGGGACTCTAGATGCACCATATAATATTTATCTGTTAAAAGGAAATGGATAAAACACCTACTATATGATCAAAGAAATCAAAGTCATATGATCATCACCGAGATCTGGTGTTCAGACATTGACCTTTTAAATGACCTGCAAACAATTACGGAAACCAGTTATCACTATTATCCTTGAATATAGCCATCATCTAGCAATCATTCTAAGAGAATGAGACTCACTCAGTCAAATTGGCATAAATCATGAAATCTAAATCTTTCAAACCTCGAAAAAATGAAAGGTTAATCTTTGTCTGAATGAAAATGAAGTTATAGAGGCTATTTAAAAAATAGATGAGTTTAAGATCTAATGATACATGAAATACTCATCGCATTAACATAGAAAATTCACTATGAGGATATAATGTGAACTCAAATAAGAAAGGATTTCAAGAATATCGAAAGCATATTATAAGGAAAACTTGATTGTATATTTTTGAAATAATAATATATTTGGTGCTTATGATAATTGTGACCCCATATAAAAAGAATAATTATTACACATATTAAAATTAAAATTTATGTTAGTGAATGTTGCCAGTGGAACTCACCTATAAAAGGAAGTGTACTAAGCCAAGGAGCACTACTATGATATTGAGAAGAGATCTCATTTTCAAAAAAAATTGAGCATCGTGTAATACTTAATTCATGAATAGATTCCAAGACCCTCTTAGATCGTGAAAAAGAATAGCCCCTCCGAAATTCAACCTATGTTTAACACACTAAAATAGATTTATAAAGAACTTATTCTATGAAGCAAATTTAGAATTTGTGATACCCTTATGCAGAACCTTAATAGTTTGGGTGACCTACTTGAATAAAGGAGGGGAGTACACGAATCAAGGAGAAGATAGTTCAGGTATTCATGCATACCTGAATGCACACTCACATTCAAAATGGATGTGTGTTACCATGTCTCTATATATCAGTCCTAGCATGAAGAGAACTGGATGCACAATACATGTGGTGCATGAATAAAAATACGTGAAGAAGGATAATGATTTATATAAAACACAAAAAATTTGTGAAATGGTATAAAGAATTTTGAGGAATCCATATATCTATAAACATGAATTGAGGAAAGTGATTAATAAGGCATATAATTATATAGAAAATAAATTTATAAAAGAGAAATTGTGTGCTTGACGATTTGAGGAGACGTCTATACATTGAAGTATTAATTCGTGAAGATTGTGAAATGCACATGCGATAATAGTTTCATGTGTAGTGTAATACACTTTAACACATATAATTAATGCCAAAACCTCATTTGAAGAATAAATAATTACCATATAATTTAATGTAGTGATAAAAATCATCAAATATTATTGTTAAGAATTATTGTGAGAGATCTATAAACTCTATTAATGAACGTTGATGATACTTTAATTGAATGAAATCAATTTTTATTCAAAAATATCACGGTGGAAGATCAAAAGATCATCCTATAGTGAATAAATCCTTAAAAATATAATAAGTATTTCAGTTGGAGATGAAATTAGGCGAAGTCACTCAGTTGTATCTAGAAGTAGAGGAAGTCTTTTATTTAGATATAGAAGTAGAAGAAGATTGTCAGTTGAATTTAAGATTAAGAGAGAAGGTTTGGGGTATAACTAAAGGAGGAATTAGAGTTGGATTGTTGGGGGTATAAGAAGAATAATATGGAGGATAGATTAATAGGGGTATAACAAGTTTCAATAGGAACCAAGGTAACTGATAATGATATAATAGTCAGAATTGATGTTTAGAGGCCTAACCAACATAATAAGTTGTGGATATTTTTACCAAACCCTGTAAATATTGTTCGATGATCTCTATATTTTTACTACTACACAGGAGGGGAGATTGAGAGATATAATAATGTGGACATAGAAACAAAAAAAGTTCAATATGTTTAAACAAAAGTAAAATAATTAATAAAATGAGTTTACCACTAATTCATCCCCCTCTTAGTGGCACTTAATATAGCCTGGGGCTTATCACATGATATTATTTTATAACATTATTCAAGTAAGTGGTTAGACCAACCCAAACATGAAAACAACCTAATTAAAAGATGATTATGACTATGAATGTGGTTTATTTTAGAATAATATCATAATTAATGATTTTTAATGATACCATTTAGATACATTTTAGGTTTTTAATCACATTTTTAGAGTGTTTAATAAATAAAAAAGAAATTAGTCTGAAAAATGAGATACGGTAAATTATGGAGGCCATAATCAGATCAACGCATGGTTATCATTTTTATTTCTTGAAAAATTAGAAATAAATAAGGTGAATTATAATTTTAAACATAATAATTATATTATATAAGTCACATTTATCCTTTAATTCTATCCTTAGAATCAGAATAAAGAGGTGGGGATGAAAAAACATAGGTCGTCGATTTAAGGAGGTGGTAGTCTGTAGGACGTACAAATGAAAATTTTATTTTTCATAATGGAAAAGGGAAGAGCTGGTAAATAGTTATTCCATTAGGATTATGAAATTTAGTATACAATAAATAATTACGTATGTATATATGAATGTTAAAATTTGGTTAGGGAAAATAAGAATGAAATGAAAAGAAGTTAGGGAAAAAGTACTCACATTAGGAACTTGAGCTTTCCCATGGAAGAATCATTTAAAATGAAGGCCATAAGTCAATATATAGTGCATGGAGGCTCAAGTAAATATATTTAGATTTTAAATTAAATAAAATTAGTATATTTTTTGGAAGAAATTGAATTATCTGGGTGGTCTTTATTGGGTGGTGAGAGGTCCCATTCATAAATGGTGAGAATGTTGTTTTTGTAAATATTTTATCTTAATATAAAGAGACCACATGTTTCAAATGAAAAAAAGAATAAAAAATGGATAATAATTGAATATGTTATGATATAAGGTGCATGATCCTTCCACTATTAATTTTTACACATATTTTAGATATTTTTTATGTCTTTTACTCTAATAAGTTTCACTTTTACTATTTTTGGTTTAATTGTGATAATTAATTTTTACCATAGGATTTTACTTTTTCTTCATAAAAATAAAATTGATTTTATTTCACAATAAATACCTACTTATTCTAAATATAAAATCAATCCACAAACTTATTTTTCAAAAAAAAAATATTAAATTAAAATAGAAGTCAAACACTGTTTCTTTTATTAGAAAATATTACATATGATGTTAAAAAATTGTTTTAGAAATTCATAATAGTTATTTTAAATGTATAGTTTTACTAATTAATACATATTTGATCTTTAATTTTTTTTATAAATATTTATGTTAAAAATAATTCTTGAAATAGTCTTAAATATTATGATTTAAGTAAAAACTATATTTTCCTCTATTCATATAAAAATCCTTTATTTCAGAAAAATAATAAAATTAACCTTAGTCTAATATGAATATAAAAAATCCAAAATTAAGTAATATTTTTAAAATTTAAATTTGAATATGTATAAATTTATCATTTAAATTGAAATTAATAATATAAAAAATATATTTTATTGGAAATTTTAGTTTTCAAAAATTAAGTGTTCTTATTATTTTTTTATATCAATTTATAATTTGATGAATGTTAATGTGTTAGTTTATATTTTATAATATGTTATATTATTATAATCATTTATAAGTTGTTGATTTAATTAGTTAACATTTTAGATAGGTATTTGAGAAATAAAAATTATATTATATTAATTATTCATCCTTTAAACATTTGATATTTTAATTAAATACTATAGTTTTATTTACAAGTGGTTTTATTTATTTGATAATTTCTTAATAATGTTCACATAATATTTCATGGTTTATTTGGTTCAGTGTTTCATATAGATTAATGTATCCATAGAATGATTATTTAAGGTAAAATATATTCTGAAATATCATGGTGTTATAACGTGTATATGTGTTTTGTTAACATATTTTATAGATAAAAAATTACTGTGTTTTCTAATATAAAATTTCAAATTCCTATTAAAAATGTACTCAATTTTTATTTTTTGATCCCTTTAAAATTCAATGGGTCGGTTTAATATGTGTGTCTAATGTAGAAATAATTCTCTCTAGATAATACCTAAGTTTCCATATATGTATCTTTATAAATCTAGATTTGTTTTTAAATATAGTAATATATGTATTTTTTCTCCTAAAAAAAGAAAATTTAATTTTAGTACATTTATTTTATTGTTATTAAATAATAATCATCATTAATCACTTTTTTTATAAAACAATTGGATGAAAAGATGATATTGTTTTATGTTTTCTATTAATAATAATAATTATTGAATAATTTGTGTAAATATGAATAATTCATGAATTAATATGATTTTATATGTACTTGATATGATAAAGAGTATATGATAAGTATTGTCATTATTTTTTTGACTCTAAAATGAATTTAAAATGATAAAGATTGAGTTATTGTTGTCAATTTATCATGAATATATATAAAAATTCCCTAAAGTTAGTTGTGATTTGGATCAACATATCATGCATGAATATAATAGTAAAGGCACTAGAGATGTTAACAAAAATAAATTAATAATTTATATTACACTTTTACAGTGGAATTATTTAAATAATCAATATCATAAGGTTTTATGAAAACAAATTTATTAATAAAATGGAATCCTAACTGATAATTATAATAAGAAACACAAGTTATTGTAGGTTATAAATTCTATAGGAAAATTTGAACCTAATGTTTTTGGAGAAATGATTGGAGTTTTTAAATGCATAGAGAACATGTAAGTAAATGTTGGGTTGAATATATCATACAGTGGAATGTAAAAATATTTACAACCATGATAAATTACTCTGGTTGTGTTTATTAAACCACATATATTTGTTTCATGATTTATTAATTTTATATATAATCGATACTTATTTTTTTGATTTTTTAATGGTTTGAAATACCATGAATACTATTTTTAACTCGAAATATTATTGATAAATCATTACTTGGGTTTAATTATGAAGTGACATGATAGAAGTATGGTTGAGGTATATCATTTGTGATAAATTATATTATATTGTAGGTGATTCATTGGGATACATTTTCCAAAAGCATGCATATAATAATTGTTGGCATAATTATCTCGAAAAGATGGGTCCACGCCTATATTTTTAAAGGGGTTGGGGTAGGTTGGTGGTTACAAGATAGCTCCACTAAAGAAACCAACCATTTCTTGTAGTGGGAGAGGTTCTTGGTAAATATGAAAATAACCTATAAAAGGTAAGAGTTTCCTCTGATTTTAGCATATCAAACACCGTAAATTCTTCTTTTGTCTGTAGGGTATTTTGTGAGGTCGTTTCCCCACATACTAAAGAGATATAACTTTTAGGGGTATTATTTTTATAATCTTGAGGTAGTGTATACTCATAATTAACCATTGTGATATCCTTCTATTTTCCTTTGGGTTTTTACCCCTTTCATTTTCGGGGGTTTTTCATGTTACATCGGGTTTCATTTATTTCCCAGTATTTTAGATTTATTTTTTCTCTTAATTATCACTAAAAAATGGGAAAATCATTTCTAGTCCCAAGTTATGGTAATAGATAAAATTTATAGTCCATCGTTGTTCAAGTTTTAAGCTATAAATAGTTCCTATATACAAACTCTTCATCAATTTTTCTTTCAACATTTATTATTACAAGAAATCCATCTAGAAGGTTTGTTCTGAGAACTGTATATTTTAAATTTGGTAATGTTTTTTTGGAATTGAAATTCACATAAGCTAACTTCTAAAAAATTATTCTCTAGTCCATCCAATAAGTAACCTTGAAAAAATATTTTTATTAAACCAGCTTCATCCATAAATATTCACTTAGTAAGTTGGGTGGACTGGTTTATTTTATTTTTATATGTCTAATGGGGACATTGGAATTTTCATACATCACTGACTTTTTTTATTTGAACAACTCCATCCAAATGTTTCTAGTTTCACAAAAAGTGTCTATCTGGAATGGTTATGCTAGAACATTAAATCCTTGTTCGATAAAAATATTCTATCATAAGGTTATCCATGGTGTTATGAACTTTTGGAGCTTTATATAGAATGGACTAATTGATTTTGTAACTTTATTAACATCCAACATAATTTCCTTATTTTCCATCAACTTTGTAAAAAAACATTCTCAACTTCAGAAAACTATTCATTTAAAATATGAATTAAAACAATAACAAAGAATAAGAAATTGACATACAATATAAGGAAAGAGAAAGATATAATAAATATCATTGGTCAACTCGAAGTCATTATCTCATTGCTTCAGATCAGTCTCTACTGTTCGACAAAGTGCCTACTTGAACAGCAAAATAAATCCCCCTAGCCTCACTCTGAATCTTCGGTATGGTCTCATCTCCATAAAAATTCGGCATCAAAATAATTATGGATACTTCTCACATTTGGTCATAAAATACCTATTTTATTGATTTTGTATATACTTTATTATTTTTCTATGCTTACGTGCCTGTCATTACTAACATTATTATTCTTTTTAATATTCCTTCTTGAAAATGCATATAACATTAATAAATCTTTCAACAACTTCTGACACATTTAGTTAGTTAATAATTACATCTAACACCATGAATACTCCAGAAATTATCAACATGGGACCTAGACAACATTCAATTACATTTTTATAATAAAATACATCAAACATGTTTATTTAAGAATTATTGGACGCGATAATGGAATCAATCAAGGAAAGCAAGCCCCCAACATCTTTATTTGACCCGGAAAACACAAATAGACAACTTGTAATAAAATTTATTCATCCTGTATCCTGAAAAAGGAGCACTAGAAATATTATCCCACAGTCATACATTTTTTTATCATTG
The DNA here is from genome assembly GCA_963277665.1 of Viscum album. NCBI lineage: Eukaryota > Viridiplantae > Streptophyta > Magnoliopsida > Santalales > Viscaceae > Viscum > Viscum album. Next base: position 1,482,704,979 of record OY728136.1, read on the forward strand.
TGTCTCGACATTTAAAAGAACTAAAACACCATTAATACCAGCTCAGTTTGAAACAAAAAAAAATGGATTTAGGATTGGATGGGGCGTACTATGGTTTCCAAATAATTTTCTAGTTTTTCCTTATTAGATATTGAACATATATGTGATGGGTTCTTCAATAGTGGTCAGTTTCGTGCTCTTCTAGATATCCCGGGTTTCAATATCGGCATAACCCAGAGTCATCATTCGCAATGGGGACCTTAAAAATCAAGTTCACAAATATCTCCTCACATATTCATTAAATCCCAAAAAATATTCAAATTATACATTCATTTGTGATTTGGCTCACCCAGATCTTTGTGATTAGTGGATATGTCGGTTTTATCGAGAAAACCATCAGAAATCTAGACTGGTCTACTTCAGCACACTGATAATATATCATAATTCCCCTTAGAATAAGAAATTCCCCAAAAGGATTCATAGATAACAGTGTTCATCTATGTCTTATTCACATACTTTGAAACAATCATATCCTATTTGAAAACATGAAATCAGTTCTCCTCTGGTCGACTAGTCCTTTTCAGGTTGATAGGGGAGGTCACAAGCCATTATTCTATAAAAAAATTTCACATTCTAGACAACAATTAAAAATATTTCTTGACACACCATCTTTCGATTGAATCTCCACGGGTGTGAAACCCTCTTTACGGCCATCCCTGGTTAATCATCGACCATCAGTTTTAATCAAATTACTCGCTAACCTTAAGAATGATATCTCCTTGGGAGTGGGATTATTACTTCATGTTTCTATTTTTAGAAACAATAATATCCACATGTATATTACTCTTTAATCTCAAGAATTATCTTAGGTATTTTATCATAGGATCGTTTGTCCAATCTCAATAAAATTACCAAAATCCTCTTATGATCATACCATGACATGAAATTATCTTACGAAGATTGATTTAAATTATTTATCTTTAGTTGACCTTCACTCAAAATAAAAATTAAATGAATAAATGATTTTTAATTAATATAAATGTATAAGATGAAAATTAAAAATATTTAGCACTGCAATTAAAAACTTCTACAAAAAAAATACAAACCACAGATTAAATTCAAAGATAATAATTAATAATATGATTATTTTCATAAACTAAAAATATAAACATGAAATAATAATCACACGAATTATATTAAACACTTAAATTTAACATTTTAAAAGAAAATTGAAGAAGGAATGAAATAATAAAATGAAATAATCTCACACTAATATTATTTACACATTAAATTAGACATTTTAACATAAAAATGATAATTACTTTCTCTAAAAAAATAAATATCTCTAATTAAAATAAATCACATTAAAACAAATTTTAGCATTAAAAATACATTAAAAATATCAAAAATGATGCGGAAAAGTGTTTGTAATATGATGAAAATAAATCATATTCTCTGTAGCCATGAATTTTTATATCAATACTACTTTATTCAACATCCCATCAAAAGATTTTCCTTTGACTTAATTTACAATTATTTTTATAGCCAATATTTGTGACTCCATTAGATCACTATAATATATTTAATATAAAACAAAATCATAAAATTATGTAAAACCATGAAGCTATTAGATGTATAAAAATTCCTATCAACCTTAAAAAATATTTATGATAAACACTTTTACTATATTCGAATTTACTAATCGTTATCCCAATTAAATTTGGCGTAAAAACTACTTTGGAATCTATCAATACAATATTTCGTAAAAATTATCTATAACACTTCTCTTGTTACAGAAAAACACATCTTTTCCTATTTTGGACTTGTAAATCCCCAAAAAATGTTAATTGCGTGGGCATAAATATTTAAATTTTTTCATTATTTATTCAGAAAAAACTATTCAAAAACGTTCTCTATCCCCTCCAAAAAATATGTCATGAACATAAAAAATCATAATCAGGGTACATGATTTCATTTCCTTCACGTATATGTTTTATTCATCTATCTCTTTAGAAACATTAAAATTTTCTAAGAAACTATCACATTTGGAGTTGCAGGATTGTGAATCTTTTTTCAACATATACAATTTTATATTCAACTTACACACCTTGGTTTTATCCCTACAAAGTAGAAAGCCACACGGTTTCTTAATATAAAATTCATTCAATATATTTCTATTTAAAAATACTCACTTTATTTATATATTATAAAATTTATAAAAAAGATGTTTAACCACTAATAAGAACATTATGATATTTTTCAATCGTGAAATGGGATAAAATATTCATCAAAATCCAGACGTTCCACCTGTGACTATCCACTAAGAACAAGTAATTATTTGTTTCTTGATACTTCCCCATGTTAATTCATATAGTTTCTAATCAATAATTTTCCCAATAATATTATTCTATGAATGTCAAGGAATGAGTTCCCATGTTTCATTTTTCTCAGTCTAATCCCACTCTTCATTGATTGAATCTACCCAATGGTTATGTTTAACTGCTATTGAAACTAATTCTCATTCAACCTTGAAAATAATTTATTTTTAATTTTATAATCTCATAATTATCCAAGTTTAAATAGGATATTTCTAATTTCTAATAATGTTCTCATATTCATCATGTTTCTCTAGGCTATGAAATCTCCGTGTTTTTATTCCAGGCTCACTTTCCTCGGTACATGGTTCTTCTGAATCTTTAATCACCGATTTGTCTCACTTTTATCTTCACCTTACTTATTCTCATTTTAGGTATTCAATTTATCTTCCCAAACATTTTCAGAAATATTTTTAAGAATTTGGATTTTATACATCCTTCACATTATAGGAATCCACCATCCTTTGTAAAAATTTGTTTCAACATATATATAATATGAATTGGATGTATATCCCATGAGAGTTACTCATTCAGAATTTTCATAAAATTATTAAAGATCTATATTTTTTATTTTATGTAACTATAGAATCACAAAAAACCTAAAATATTTCAGAAATGGTTTTTTGTTTTACCACATTTTTTCGGGAGTTGTGTTGGATTCTGGCATCAATAAAAATCAATTTAGAACATGTACAATAGTGCTAATAGATTATTTTCTCAATAAACGTATAAATTTTATACTTATCTATCATAATTCTTCCCATTTGCATCAAACTTCAGTTTTCTTCTTTCCACCGCTCCATATTTTAGGGGTGTATAGAGAACTATGCTAGTTTTTTGTTCCATATATCGTATGATATCATTCAAAATAATTTCACCTATACTCATTTCCATTTTTATTTTTCAGTTTTATTATATAATCACCCAACTCTCTTTCAAAAAATCTTCTAATGAATTAGAAAATTTCATCTACCTTTGATTTATGCTTCACAAACACAATGTTGGATTTTAGAGTTAAATCATCAATAAAATTAATAAATTAAAAAAATATTTCATTAATTAATATCTCACTAGGACACATATATCTAATTGAATATGCTCATGATACATGATACAGTTATTTTCAACTTTCTTATTGGTTTTTCTAATATTATTCTCATTCAAGAATGTTATAAATACATTATATACTTTACATCTTAAAACTGCTACATTTCTTATAAAATTTACTTTCAAATTTTTTCCCTCATGTTTCTAGACGTGATTCCCATGTCTTAGATACTACAACTTTTTTTCATATTTATTAGTGAAATAAAAATATTTTCAAAGATCTCTAATATGAAAAATATTTCCACAAGTTTTTCTCCCCGAGTAACAAATTTACCATCTTCCACACTTTCGATAATACATTAATATTTCCTAAATATCAATTCATTTCCATAATAAAAATGTTGGATTATAAAATGTAATTTTTTTTAGCACATCAGCATATAAATTTTTTTTGGATTTCGTTTTCTGAGATTCAATCTCAGTAGTTCATATTCCCTTGATTGTTAAGATAATGTGATTTTGGAAATAAAATACACCTCCTTCATTATTTTTAACATCATTCAACACTAGTATAACATCTATCTCATGTGAGGAGAAACTACTATCAATATTCCTTGGTTTTTTCCTTTTTCTTTATTTCATATTTATCTCAACAATAATGGATCATTCTTTATCTTTCTTCTTTCCCGAATTTATTTCTTTCCTTTAATAATAATCTTTTCCTGGAATAGTTTTCATACTTTTTTCAGAAATGTGGAAATCTGGGTCACATCTTATACATAACTCCTCTAAGAAATAATAAGGATGTTCATTAGTACCATCACTTGTCAATCTATGCTTTGAAAAAAAATCTATTACCCTTTAATTGTTAGTAAAATTTGATAATATATTACATTTATTTCATGATGATTTCACCTAATTCTTAGAGTGATATTTCATTTCATCTTAATATTCTTTAAATTTTAATTATGAATAATATTTGTTATTTTCATTGATATTTGTCAAGGAACTTTTAACCAAAAAATTTCAATTTTTTAAAAACATCATATTCTTTAGTAGAATGTTTTTTGAGATATTCAACCACATTTATCTATTTAAAAAAATTCATTTTAAGGTTTACAATCTCATAGATATACTCATCTTAGGATTTAAGGAAATATTTATTTTCTTCATTACGGTTAACTCTTTTCTTCATCATTTTTATTTATTTATTTTGATTGGTGTTTTTCTAAAGAGATGCAACAAGTTCAAATCTAATTTTATATTCTCTATAAGTTTCTTCATCTCATTCTTTTTAATTGATTGAGGAATATTCCTTTGTATCAAGATATAAAAAGAAGGTTTTTAATTTTTTTGAAATTTCAGCCTATGAAGAATTTTTATCATTATATTGAGATTCCACTTTCTTACTCAAGAAAATTGTTTTGTTTCCCATGATATTTTTCTTACAACCAGAGAATTTTTTATATTAATTATAGGTTTTTAAACTTCTTCAACTGAGGTTTTTCTTCATAATGGTCTTTATATTCTCAAAAATTATGCATGTGGAAATTCATATAAAAATTATAAATTACCCCGAACTAAAAAAATTTTATTTTGGATATTGCGTACATACTTTTCTCAACCACTTAGATAATTTTTTAGACAATATACAAGATCTTATCATTAATTTTTTTATTTTCCTTATCTTCTGAAACATTGAGGAAAATAATCTCATTATATTGAATTTCCAATTTTATCATTGATTCAAAATCAATTTCATCCTTGATCTTGTTATTTAATTTTGGATCTTTTCCCATATTATAAGAAATAATAATGTTATTAAATTCAATAAATGATAAATCACCTTTTACTATTATTAAAAAAATAGACTTAAATCTATATGGGTAGTTTTTTATGATTTCCTTTAAATTGTTATAATCAACAAAGACATCTCCAGATCCATTGTTGTTCAATAAAACATCATTAAATCTTGTTAATTACTCATTAATGGTTTCATATTCTATCATTTATATATCCTCAAACATTCTTTTCCATATTTGTAACATTGTCTCTTCCATTTTTTTGATTACCTCGAAGATAAATTCATGTCTATCCCAAGTTCCCATAGTTGTTTTGAGACACTTCATATTTATAAAAATAAATTTTGCACAAAAGACAAAAGAATAATATTACTAGGTTTCTAGTAAACTTCAATATTTCCATGGAAAATAAATTTTATATTTGAATTTTTCTCAATGAGTGAAAACCATATTGTTGTGGCAAAAATAATCTCCAGGGAAAGTGACAGAATATGTGGTTTCATTCTATCTTTCCATCCATGATACTTTTTTGAATACAATTCTGGAATACCTAAGATTTTTACTAAATAGACATTTTTTCTTGTAAATTATCAATAACAGAACCTTTTCTCTAATACCAATTGATGTACCGATGGATCCTTGAACAATAAGTGGGGGGGGTTGAATTGATAGATTTCATTTTAAAAATATTCAACTTTATTAAATTTTGCATTTTATTTTTGTTAGATTTATATTTCCTTATCATATTTATAGCAATATCACAAGAATGAAATGGTAAGAAATTAAAATTTTCACATAATATTTAAAAGGTAACCTACATAATTTCCACAACCACTCCCATGAGTCAAATTACATTCAATATTAAATATTATTGAATAAAATATTGAGATAACTACTTTTCAACTCATAATATCTATTAAAAGGTATGACTATACTGACTACCATTTTTCTTATAAAATTTTTCATTAAAAAATATAATAACAGAAGTAGAAATGAAACTCTATGAATTCTTCCCCCACAATGTTGATCTAGAAAATCAATCTGATTTCCTCCATTTGAATGGTTTATCTGGTGTTCCCTTTTCTTAAGTCTGATGAATTTCCTTCCAGCGAGCCATGCTAAAAACTACCCCTGATATAGAATATGTGTTCTATCTAATTATAAAAACAATTATTCCTTAAAATTCATCATGAAAATCTTTCTGATTCTTTCTATCCAATTTCTTTAAACTGATACTCTACTCGATTCTCTGGGGAAAAATATATATACAGAACTCTTACTTGTCCAAAAAATAAATTTCTAGTAAACTCATTTCTGACATAAATTATTCATCATTTTAACTTTTTTAGTAAACAATTGTAAGTATCATTGTACTATTCAACACTTTTTATAGTTCTCCAAACATATTAATAGTTTAAAACTAAATCTATTTTCCCACTCAATAAAATTAAAATTTCAACACTCATAATAAAATCTATTTCTATGTACACATCTTAAGACATTTAAATATTCTTGAAGATTTTCTCAAACTAATCATCACTAATATTTGGTGGAATTTTATTAAACACATCAATGAGGAACTTATTCAGTCTTTTTAAAAACTCTTTCTAAAAAAGGTTTACTCAATTTACTATTCATCCATTTATTTTTCACTTTAACCTTCTGTTTAATATTCATCAAATAAATTTTTAGTTATTCTATCCATTTACATTCAGATTCCCATTTTACAATTTCTTCATCTTTTTACTGTTCATAAACTTTTCAAAATAACTACTTTAACTTTGCTACTTGAAAATTCTATATCTTATAACTTTTACTTTGTAACTTCAACTTTTTTACTTCAACTTTAAATAGATTAAAATTTCAAAAATTTAACATCAATTAGATAAATATATTATAATTTTTACAATGTAGAAACTTTTATAGAACTATATTAATTTTTAGTATTCATCTGATAGAAAAAATATTGCATGATTCGAAATTTTTGTTTTAAGAACATGTATTTCAGATTAAAATAAGATAATCTGATTGAAATTTTTTCATATGATTTAGAAAAGATCATCTGATTTATAAAATTTATTCCAATTCAAAAAAATTTAATGATTCAACAAATTTTATCTGATTCACAAAAGTTAATCTACTCAAATATGTTCATCGAATTGATTTTTTTTGATTTAGTGTAGTTCATCTAATTCAAAATAGTTTTTCTAGATAAAAAATCTTCACCCTCTTTTTAAAATATTTTTCAATTCAGAAAACATTATTTTAACTTTTCTTCTCTTCAACAAATTTGATAATGTATTATGAGATTCTTCATCTTGTTGAAAACATTGAACAAACCCCAAGATGTTATCATAATTTGTTTGAATTTTTTATAACAAAATATAGAAAAATTTACATCACTCTATCTATCTAAAATTCTTCATCTCCAATAACTTTATATCAAAACATTCTTAAAAACCAGCAACATCAATCCAAAAGTTTATTACAATAGGAACCTTCCTAAAATCCGCTCCTATAATGTTCCTTTTCAATGTTTTTTTTCAAATTTCCCAAATACATATTAAAGGATATTTAGATATATAATTTCACCATTATCCATAATTTTTTTATATTATCCAAATATTTTTATCCCCTTTGATAAGGATCACTTATTAAATCTTCATTCCAATTATTTGTGTAAATAACATATGGAATGGGTGTAGCTAAACCCAAAAATAAACCACTCCAAGAAAGTAGGTATCCCATGAGACTAGTTTTAATAGTCAAGACATAGAAGAAACACTTGTACAACCATATCTTAGTTCCATACAACTATTATTTGACAAAACCCCTCCACACACACATACTTATATTAGCATTGAAATAAATCTATTCCAGTTCCCATATTGTTTTTTTTACTCTAGTTTATATAAGCTATCCAAATGTATTTTAGTTAGGCTCTCTAACGTGCTAATGAGTCTCAAAGTCAATTTAACCAATGTTCATGTTCAAAACTTCTATTTTCTTATTCTATTAGTTTGATTCCACTTTCATATATTTCATTGATACTAATTTTCATAGGTTATTAAAACATATCTATAAAATAGTGGTGAAACATACTCATTACTAATCTAAATTCAACTATTTTAGAATCCATAATTCTAAAAAACCTTGAATTCATTATTCAACTAGGTAGGAAAACATAAAATATAAATTTTCAAACAAAACCCCAATAAAAAAATAAAACATAAAGTAGAAATCATTTATATATTTCAAAAATACATTTTTCTTAATTTTAAGAAAAAGGCACACATAAACAATGAAAATAGATAGCACAAAAATATTTAAATCCTTTGATACTTTGAACTCTTACCCACTCTTATCTTAGAAACAACATCAATTGATTCCAATATGCATCAATGACGGTGTAATTTTTTTATAAAGAGATATGTAGTATTGTGTGAAGTAAGGAGTACACCTAACAGTATTAATTTATATACAACAGGGAGGATTTAGGACTCCTATATTGGTTCCTTCTAAAATTATTTATGAAAATACTACAGATGTTTAAACTTTACCTTAAATTGATACAATGATTCAACTCCTTTAATCTCAACTACTCTAAATGGGAATATATGAGTCACCAAAAAAATTCCACTCCACTTGGAATATATATTACTAAGCATTATGTCTATAATTGAGGTCGATTACAACACTTTATCTCCGTATTGAAATTCTATTTTCTATTTGAGTCTATCATAGAATCATATATTTTTTATTTATATAGAATGAAATTTTCATATGTTTCTATTTTCTTCTCCTATTGTTCCATCATTTGAAGATTACTTTTCTCTCCATCCTTACTGGACTCTAGGTACACTCTCATCACATCCCTGTTGGTTTTGTGTTGTAGTTCAAAATTTAGGTGAAAAATCGATCCATAAACAATTATATATGGGGAAATACCTAGGGGTTTCTAAATAACTCTTATATGACCATAGTTCATATTTTATATTTTTACCTAATCATTCCAATCAGGATACAATGTTCTATCTAAAATCAACTTGATCTCTTTGTTTGACACATCTACAAACACATTTCTTTTGGGTGGTATCTATAGAGGTTTTGTTGTGTACTCCACATATTTTCATTATTTAATCTACAATATAATAAATGAAATGTTTTCAATGATCATCAATTATTTCATTGGGCACTCCAAAGATACGAGAAAAATTTGATATTAGAAACCCAATAACAACTCTTACATCATCAGCTCATGTTTCTTGTGCATTAATCCACTTAGAGACATAATCTAATTTTGAAAATACAAAGGGGAATATAAATAACAAATAAATTGGGGAAGGGATACTAATCCCCATACATCCATTATTTCAAAAAAGGGTCATTGGGGAATTTCATTTATTTTATAAATTTCTCCAAATAATTTATGATTAAACATGTTTTGAAAATTTCATGGGATTACTTAAAAATTGGTGATAAAAAAAGAAGCTTCTAAAATTTTTCTATTCATTATTTGATGTCCAAAATAGACACCACGTTTATGTTTATAGATAATTGAAATGACACATTTTACCTCTTTCTCCAGGATTCATTTCTATAAGTCAATATATGTCATTCATAAATAAGCGTCCCCGAAACATAATAATTTGTCTAACATTTCAGCATAATAGTTTAATGCTATGAAAATAAGGTTTACCTTTATTGTGACCATGAATATCAGTATATTAGCATATTGGGGCCCCTGGGTGACTTTGTATAACTTCTCATCTGAGAGAGAATCATTCATTATTATATGAGTTAGTGTTTCCACCTCTACTGTATATGGTAGTCTTCTTATGTGGTCTATGAACAAATTCTCATAGATCTTCATTTCCTATATCTATAAGTTTAATTCTTATAGTAGTAACTTCCATCTTACTAATGTTTTAATTTTATTACTTTTCATGATGAAATACTTGAGTAATACTTCATCAAAAAAGATAATTACTTTTCCTCTAACAAAATTTGACCAATTAATTTAATGTAACAAAAATAGATAAAAATTTAATATATCCTTTTAGGTAATTAGTTTTGGTTGTGTATAATGTTTATCAAGTATAGGTTTTAAAATTATTGTCTTTATTATACTTATAAGGAAGGACTAACCACAAATCCTTTTGGGAGGCATCAATAACACTTCAAATTGTAATCCTCTGTATGGTATATAGATCAAGGGGGTTATGTTTATACTTTATTTAAATCTATCAATGGCTGAATTCCAGGAATAATCAAACACAAAATTAGTTTCTTTATTGCGTAGGATAATTAAGGGGAATAAATTTTCCAAATGTATTAAGTAATCATTGTATAGGATTTATCCTAGCTTTAAAATAATATTATCATCATCACTGTGGTGAAATGAGGTAAGGTAGAAATTTTTTCTACCATAGAATTTTGTAAATCAATTCCACCCATAGAAATTATGTGGCCTAAAACATTAACATTTTACAACATGAAATGGTATTTTTTAAAATTTTAAAACCATATTTTTATCAATACATCTCTATAATTTTTGTTATTAATTCTCAAGAAAACATTCAATGCATGTTTCCAAAATAGTAAATCCATTACGTAATACCTACAACAAGATATCAATAATGTTTAAAAATATAGTTATTATATGAAATTGAATGGTACCTAGGGTATTTAAAATCATAATGTTTATCTTTAAATAAAAAAAATTACAAAATGGATAGGTGATTATTTTTTTATCCTGGTATTTTTAGGCTATATGTATATGAAAATATCTAGAAAATTCCTTGAGGGAGTAGAAATGACCTTTCCATGAAATCTCCTCCAATATATATTCTATAAAAGGGAAGGAAATTTTTTCTTTTTTTGGGCCCCATGATTTACTTTCCTATATTAAATGGAAAACCCTTTAACAACTATATATCATAGTGGGTTCTAGCTTATTATTTTAATTTCTAAAATGGTGATTCTAGTTTTTTGGTATAATATGAATGGTAATCTCCCATTGGGAGTCTGAAATTGGGTATATGATTCTAGGGCATAAAAATATTTCAATTTCCATTTTTAAAACATCAATTAAAGTTGGGTTTAGCCTTCTTTTATACTATCACACTTGTTTAGAGTCACTTTATAATATTACTGACATTTGTAGGTTGTGGAACTTATTATTGGAATATTTCATAAAGAAAGACCTGTTCACTTAAAATTTTGTTTTAGAATATAGATCAAGTAAATTTCATGATTGATTTACAAGTTGATAGAATTTTATTTATTTTCGTTAAAGAAATTATATTTTAGGTTAATGGGAATTATATCTAGTACATGTGGATTCTCTAGTGATGGTTTTAACTCAATATTTTATATATTTTCAACATGATCATTCCAGACATAAGTGTTAGTGGAATATATAAGAAAACCCTTAGAATAAATTTCATCTATCTCTTTATTTTGACTTAAAAAAAATATTTATACATTTAAATAATTTCTAAAAATATATTCATAAATAAGATCAAAGGATTACAATGACACCTATAGTGGAATTAGTTAATCTATTATTTGTACATGTTCTTTATAATAATAAAGTATTTTAGAACGAGTTAGTATAAAAATAGATTTATAATCATTGGGTTATTTCACTTAGTATAAAATGATAATGTTCATTTCATCTTCCCTAAAATACATTGAATTATTTCCTTCATGGTTATTTATTATAGTCTTAGCAGTTTGAAGAAATATTATACCTATATTTATAGGGGAATGAGTTTTAGCACATTCCTCACCATGTTCATATTATAAAAGTGTGTAGGGAAAAATTATCCCTCTAATCTTACTTGTCTATCATCAAAAGATGACACTGTGTATGAATTAGATTGGTTATCAAGTTATATAACTAATTACACCAACTTCTTTTATCCTATATATTGGGAAGATTCAATTGTGTAATGGAGGAAATTATTTTTTTCTAAAATCACAAAATGTCTTGGTAGGAGTGAACTCTCCTATCATGAAATGGATAGTTTATGTACTTATTTTTTGAATTTTTTTAGTGAGATATGGTTTTATTAGAGAGGAAACATTTCTATATAAAATCACCATTTCAAACCGTTGTAATTTTCTTTTATTTTTACTCATTTTCTAGAGAAACCATTTATACCATTGGATTTTATGGTTTTCCTTTATTAAAGGGATGCTGATATAAACTCTGTTGAATGTTTTCAATAGTTATTGTTGTCTTTATTCTTCACTAGTTTTCTTGGGTGGGTACATTCTTATAGGGAAACATGATTTGGATTAATGTTCCTATTCTTTACTAGAATTATCTGTAACGATGAAAAATTTTGTTAATGAAAATACCTCTTGATCTAATTAAATTTACTAATATGTTAAATGGTTATAGAACATATGTAATTATTTTGTTTTGGGATTTTAGAATACAATTATGAATTGTGACCATTTCTTTTGTAACCGTTGAACAGTGAAAAAATTATTATTATAAACACGGGCTTTAACAAATCCAATTTACTTAGACAAAGAAGTGATGAACAAATCCAGTATAATTGCTCCACACGAAGCCCATTTTTCGGAGCTCGAAAAAGAGGTGGCATCATTAGGCTTTTCTCTTGACCAAGACTAGGCTGAGCTTCAACAGGTTAAGCTCGAACGGAACCACCTATGGGAGAAGTGGAAGTTGATAGAGATCACTACGCGAGCAAGGTTATCTGAGCCACCCGAAGAGTCTGTCACCATCGCACACCTCACCCTTTGGACATATACATGTGTTTTAAGGGGTTATTTAACAAGGCTCATGTAATATGTCAATTTACATTATTTTTTGTATATAATAACGAATATACTTCCATTTTATTATTGTTACATTGTAAAAAGTTTTGAAAGGAAAAATAGTGTTTTTAGTAATTATTCATCTAAGAAATCTATTTTTATAAATTTATGGATTTTATTATAAAATAATATTTTAATAAAATATTATTATTATTATTATTTTAATTTTTATAAAATATAAATAATCGAAAAAAATTATGAATGCAATTGTAGTTTTTATTAAGGTTCGAAAGCCATTTTTATCAAAGCCTGTGAATTTTTGATAAATGTCGATTTTTATTTTATAAAAGTTAAAATTAACAAATTTATAAAATTATTTAGATAAAAAAATTATTATTTCTGGAATCAAGATGTTGAAATTATCCAATGGTGAATTTTTCATAATTTTCTGAGACAATCAAATATTTGGGTAAAAATTAAATACCGTTTAAATATATAATGTGTTTTATGACATCATAATGACCTAATAGTTATTTAATAAAATAATATAAGCCTTATTTTCGCTAATATATGTTTTACCATCAAAATAATGTGATTTGTGGTTTGTTTGACTTATTTTACAAAGCATTAATGGATCCTTCAAGTCTTATTAAACAACCTGTATTTTTAAATTGTTTTCCTTGGGAGTGTGACTCACCTCCACATAAGCAACCCCATTATTTTAAGAAGTTAAGATTTTAGACATATAAAATATTGTTTTCCACTTCCATTTTCCAAAAACCATGGGCAAAAACCATGGGCTGGTTTGTGGTTTGGATTAGTTTAATGTGAGGTGCCCCAAACCTAAATAATAAAGAATTCATTCACCTTTCCTATATGAACCCACCCAATCTCCCACTTCCTCCTCACTAAATGCTTTTGGATTTTGTCCAATCTCTTACCTTATATCTCTATAATCCTCCCAAGGTGCCCAAATCTCTCAATAAGAATCTCTCAAGACTATCTCAAGCCTTTGGTAGCACACTTCCAAGTAAGTGTTTTTTCTTCCTTTCTCATTTTCATCCAATATTATTTAAGTTTTTATGCCCTTTTAATTCCAATTATAAATTTTGGAGTATTGTTTTTCACATCCCCCATACTACCTTATTTATGTTTGAATGATGGGAGACCCCTTTCTCTCTCATGAAATTCCTCCCATGTACACCCGTTACTCTGCTAAAATTTAAAAAGGAATTCCTCTAACCTCATTTACATTCAAGAAATTATTTTGTATCATGAATCTAAATTCCATTACATTTGTTGGGACATGTATCTATATGACCCCCTTACTTTAAATGTCATGTCAATATTATGATACACCCCTTTCTCTCTCATAAACCATTTTTATGAGTTCTTATGTCACATCGTTATGCTGTCGAAATTGCAGCACGCTTTTCCATGCCAAAGTCACTGTGTAGTGAATACCATGCCCATTTCTCCGTCAAGAGTATTCACCATTATGAATATTTACTTATTATTATAAATAGTTTCCTGTATGTATTCCACATTCATTTTTCAGGGAATAAAAGATTATTTTGAATGATTCATTATTTTATGATCAATGTGCCACACATATGCATTAAATGAAATGTTTAAAAAGGGTGAGCCCTGATAGCGCTCCAATGCATTGGGTAAAGTATATTATCATCATACATCATGTGCAATGTGTGTTTACTCATTCTAATTCAAGTAAAACGATGGTTTACTCATGCTTCATGTGAAGTGAGGGTATACTCATGCTCTATGTGCAATGAGCCATGGCTCATGCTAATTCCATGTTAAGAGTTGTTGACACATTTCCATGTTATGATTATCAAGCTTTATCATGCCTTTATGAATATGCTTCTCTTGTGATCTATTGATATGACTATTGTCTAACATGTATTGTATTCCTAATGTGATTCCTTTTTTATTCTCTTAATGAGCATTGTAGCTCACCCTTTTCTTATGCATGTCCTCTTGTTATCCCATGCAATGCAAAGTACAATGGAATGTAGTGGTCATGTAAAGGATGTTTTTAATTAAAATTTTGCATGTTTCATGTTTTAATTTGTTATGTAATGATCCTAATCCCCAAATACACTAGTCCTCTCCATCTTATATGTCTTATCAAGTGATTTTCATGTAATAAATTATGTTTAATTGGTTAATAAAAGATCAGGGTTGTCATAGTTGGGTTCAGATGATAGATTTAGTCATTTTCTGGATTAGGATTAGAAACCTCTATTAAAGACTTAGAGACAATACTAAGTATAATAAAAACATCCCTAGGTTTTGGTGAGTATTGATTATGTGGATTATCGAGCAAGTACATCTTCGTGTAGATACGAGCAGGTAGAGGTAGCTCTGGCACAGATGTATCCTAGGGGTAAAACCCGAAAACACCGCTTTACGCAAGACTCGAACATGAATTGGTGCACGACAACGGGACATGTTTCACTCTTGGTTACGACACTCCCGGGGGATATGCTTTGGAAGATTCACGAGCATAGTAAAAACCTTTATTAAGGGAAAAATCTCATAATAATGTAAGTTAAAAAATATATTGAGGATAAACTAGAATTAAACCAAAGAAATAACAAGTTGGGATATACTTCTTATTTATAATTTTATAATTTTATGCTAAGAGATACATTTTAAGGATCCATGGCTAAGTATTTATGACCTCTAATTATATTTTCTTTTTCTAAGTTAATTTTTGGAAATAGAAGAACATGTTCCAACAACCAATGTGATAGGAAATGTGAAGATTTCCTTAATGATATGCCTGATATGATGGGAGTGGGTGCTCAAAACATCATGACAGTAATTTCTTAGATGGATTGAGTTATGAATAATAACATGAATCTGGCGGAGCGCCCTCCTCCTCCATGAAAAGAGGAAGTTGTTGTTGAATCCTTCACGTGGCAAAGGCCTCCCATGTTTAGCGGATCTTCAGATACCCTCCTCACAGAACAGTTGATTAACTCTATTGAAAAGATATTCTCTATCCTCTAGTGCTTAGAAGAGAAAAAAGTAGTACTGGTAGTCTATCGTATTGATGGAGAAGCTGGACAGTGGTCTACACTAATCAAGAATACAAAGTCCCAATAGGAAATTGATTTCATGAATTGGGAGGAATTCAAGAGGATGTTTTTCAACAACTATTTTTCTCGAACCCTCTATCTCAATATGGAAAGAGAGTTCCTCAGACTCAAGCAGAAGGAAGATGAGTCCATCAGGGCATATAAGGAAAACATTACAAGGATTTCAAGGTACGCCTTTGGCTTTGCCATGAACACTAAAAGCAAGGTGGATCACTTCTTTAGCGGACCAAACCTGAGTCTAATAAAATCATTGGAAATTCGAGACTTCGAAAGTTATGAGGATATTGTCCATTGTGCCCTCAAGGTTGAAATGGAAATTGTAGAATCTCTGTGGTCTCTTGGGCCCAGTGAAATGAAGCGGAAGATGGAGAACAACATGGGTGGTCCATCGAACAAATCCCAAGATGGAAAGAAGCCTGACTTTTCCCCTTGAAAAAATTGTGGGAAGAAACATCTTGGTAACTGTCTCAAGGGAACCACGAATTGTTTCAAATACGGAATGTTTGGTCATCTAGCAAAGAACATACAAAGGGACATGAAAAATCCTGCTAATTTTGAAGAAGAAAGGAAGGTTCAGATCAACACTCAGCTCACAGTGCAGTGTTACAACTGCAACGAACTTGGGCATTATGAAAACTATTTCCCTAAGACGAGGGTTGTCAAAGGCAATCAACAAAAACCTCTGAGGAAAAAATGAATGACATATGCTATCACTATCGCTAAGGTGGAGCTGGAAAACTATGTGGTGATAGATACACTAGTTATTACTTCAAGAATTATGAATGTAGTATTTGATTTTGGTTCTATGCATTCTTTCATATCTTCCAAGTTTAGTAGAACATTTCAAACACCACATCAAAATGTGGAGGAAATGTTATCTATGAGAACATTGAATGGGCAAATCATTGTTTCCATGGTTTATAACTCATCCCAGGTTAATGTTTGTGGACTAAAACTCCCAGAAAATCTTTTCATACTTCCTTTATTAGAGTTTTATGCCATCTTGGGCATGGATTGGCTGTCTTTATACAACGCCACTATCAACTGCTGTGAAAGGGAGATCGTTGTACCCATCCTGAAGCATCCTCCAATTATTTACAAGTTCAAGGAGGGAGATGAATTTCTTTTCAAATCATTGTATCAAGTGTTGATATTGTTTCCTTATGGACAAGCATATCTAGCTCAAATGACCGAGACAATGTAGAGAATTATCCATGAAGACATGCCCATCGTGAGGTATTACACTGATATATTCCCTGAAGAGTTTCCTGGTACACCTCTGGACAGAGAGGTTGAGTTATCAATTTAACTTATCCTTGTATCTCTACAAATCTCAAAGAAACCTTACAGAATGGCCACTGTAGAGCTGGAAGAGTTGAAGAAGCAGTTACATGAGAATGTGGAGAAGGGTTTTATACGCTGGAGTGCTTCACCATGGGGTGTTCCAGTCCTCTTCATCCAGAATAAGGATGGATCAATGCTCCTCTACATTGATTATCGTTTGCTCAATAAAATCACAATAAAGTATAAGTATCCCCTTCCAGGGATAGATGACTTGTTTGATTAGCTTCGTGGGGCCAATTATTTCTCTAAGGTATAAATTCAGTCGGGATATCACCAATTAAATGTGAGGAAGGAAGATATTCCCAAGACTACCTTTTGAACGAGGTATGGACACCATGAGTTCATAGTGATGCCCTTTGGACTCACTAATACTATGAAAATTTTCATGGATTTAATGAATAGATTCTTTAGAGATTATCCCATCAAATTTGTGATAGTCTTTGTCAATGATATTCTGATATACTCCAAGAGAAAGGAGGAACATGGGGTGAATTTGAAAACTTTGTTAACAACATTGCGAAGGGAGAAGTTATACACAAAGTAAATTAAATGGGAGTTATGGATGGAGGAATTATCTTTATTGGGGAATGTTATCACAAGCAAATAGAAATTTCTGGACCCTACCAAGATGAAGGCAATTGAAGAGTGGCCCGGGACAACATCTGTAATGGATATCCGTAACTTTTTGGGTCTAGCTAGGTATTATTGAATATTTCTGACGAACTTTTTACGATTGTCAAGCACAATGACCTTGCTGACATGGAAGGGAGTAATGTTTTTCTGCACACTGAAATGTGAATATTGTCTCAAGGAGTTGAAAAATAGTCTTATCACTACACCGGTACTCACACTACCTACAAGTGGAAAACTATTTTTGTTGTATAGTGATGCTTCTAATAAGGTATTCGTCTATGTGATGAGGAAAAATGATAAAGTCATAGCCTATGCCTCAAGGATGTTGAAAAGCTTTGTGAAAAACTATCCAACGCATGATCTGTAGTTGGCAGCTATGATATTTCCCTTGAAAATATGGTGTCATTATCTCTAGGGGGAGAAAGTGATATATATACTGAACACAAGAGTCTCAAATATATATTCACATGGAAAGAGCTTAATATGCGCAAACGAAGATAGATAGAGCACATCACGGATTATGACTGCTCAATCCACTACCATCCCGGTAAGACAAACAAGGTGGCAGATGCTCTAAGTAGAAAGGATCATGCATCATTATCAATGAAGAGAATTGAAAAGGATCAGATCTTCTTAGATTTACAAAGGAAGGAAATGGGAATCATTATGAGAGTAACATCATCAATCCTTTCTCAAATGATTTCTCAACCATCCCTCTTGGAGAGAAAAAATGATGCTCAATGAAAAGATGTGGAAATTCAGAAGAGGCTGGAATCTGTTAGAAATGAGAAATCCTATGATTTCAAAGTTGATGAGGATGGAGTTGTAAGATTTGGGATCCGAATATGTGTACCATCCGATCCAAAGATAAAAAAGTAGCTATTGAATGATGCACATAGCTCAACCTTCTCTATCCACCCAGGGGGCACAAATATATATATAATGATCTCTAAGAAAACATTTGGTGGCACAATCTGAAAATAGAGATTTCCAAATATACATCAAAGTGTTGGGTATGTCAATAAGTGCTGGATGAGCAACAAAATTCAAAGGGGATGATGCAACCACTCCCCACAATAGCATGAAAGTGGGATAACATTACCATGGACATTGTCACTAGACTTCCAAGGAAATCGAGTGGAAATAATGCTATATGTGTCATTGTGGATTGTCTTACAAAGATAGCTCACATTATCGTGATTCGGTAGGACTTATCATTGGATCAACTTACGCGGATTTACGTCAAGGAAGTGGTAAGGCTGTATGGAGTACCACTATCTATTATATCTGACTGTGATCATAGTTTCACCTCAATGTTTTGGAAGAGTCTTCAACATGCTTTGGATACTGAGATGAACTTCAGCACGACTTATCTTTCTCAAACTGATGTCCAATCCAAGCAGACTATCCAAAAACATGAGGACATGTTGATAGCATTCTCAGTGGAGTTAAAAGGATGGTGCGATCAACATCTTCCTCTAGTTGAGTTCTTCTATAATAATAGTTTCCACTCGAGCATCCAAATGGCACCTTATGAACCCCTATGTGGGAAACGGTGTAGAACACCGGCATGTTGGGATAAAGTTGGTGAGCGTAAGTTGGTTGGACCTGAAATGATCGTAGAAATGGTGGAGAAGGTGAAAACCATTCAGCAGCATATCAAGGCAGCCCAGAGTCGATAGAAGAGTTATGCAGGTAACCATTGAGGAGACCTTGAGTTTAATGTACGATACATGGTATTTCTATGCATATCTCTATGGAAGAAGGTCATGAGGTTTGGAAGGAAAGGGAAGTTATGTCATAGGTACATCAGCCCCTTCAAGATTCATGATCGTGTTGGGGCTGTAGCCTTTTGACTAACACTTACACATACCATTTCCAAGGTACATGATGTATTTCATGTATCCCTCTTAAGGAAGTACATATCATACCCTTCACATGTACTCTCTTTTGAGGTTGAATAGTTGGAGGATGATCATTCCTATGAGTTGTAGCCCGTGAAGATCTAGGATCGTAGAGACAAAGTTTTATGCAACAAGACTACTCATCCTGTCATGGTACTATGGTTAATCCATAAGTATGAAGAGGAAACATGTGACTGGAGGAAGAAATGAAGGATGAGTACCAACATCTGTTTATGGACTAGAATTTAAAATGAAATTTCAAGGGTGAAATTTCTTAATGAGGGAATATTGTAATGACCCCATCCTTTGATAATGAAAATACCTCTTTATTTAATTAAATGTCTTAATATGTGAATTTTTTTAAAACATATGCACTTATATTGTTTTTTATATTTTGAAATACCATTATGAATTGTGACCATTGCTTTTGTAGTCATCGAACAGTGATCACATGATTAGTATAAATATTGGTTTAAACAAATCCAATTTACTCAGATAAAGGTAGCGATGGCCTCATCTAGTAGAATTTCTCCATACGATGCCCATTTGTTGGAGCTCAGTAAAGAGGTGGAGTCATTGGGCTTCACTCTTAACCAATCCCAGTACGATCTTCAACAGGTTAGGCTTGAATGGAACCACCTATGGGAGAACTGGAAGTTGATAGAGATCACCACATGAGCACTGTTATCTGAGCCACCACAAGAGTATGTCACCATCGCACACCTCACCCTTGGCCTTATGCAGGTGTTTTAAGGGGTTATTAAACAAGACCCTAGTACTATGTCTATGTACATTATTTTTTGTATATAATAATGAAAATACTTTTATTTTATTATTATTACATTTAAAAAGTTTTTTAAACACAAATATTGTTTTTAGTTAATATTCAACTAAGAATTCTATTTTGATAAATTAATGGATTTTTGTAATAAATAATATTTTAATAAATTATTTTTATTATTATTAAATTAATTTTTATTAAATATAAATGATCGTATGATTTTAAAAATGAAAATGTAATTTTTATTAAGGTACAAAGCCATTTTTGTCCAAACCCATGAATTTTCGACAAATATCAAATTTTATTTTTTTAAAGTGAAAATTAAAATATTTAGCAAATTATTTAGATAATATAAATATTATTTCTGGATTCAGGATGTCAAAATTATCGAACAATGAATTTTTCATAATTTTATGAGATAATCAAATTTTTGGGTAAAATCTAAATAGCCTTTAAATATATAATTTGATTTATGACATCATAATGAACCAATAGTGATGTAATAAAATACTATAAGCCTTATGTTCGGATCATATATGTATTACTGTTAAAATAATGTGATATTGGGTTTGATTGACTTATTTTACGAAGCATTACTGGACCCTTCAAGGCTTATTAAACATCTTGTCTTTTTAAATTGTTTTTTCTTGGGAGTGTGAGTCAACTCCACATAAGCATCCACATTATTTTAAGAAGTTTGGACTTTAGCCTTATAAAATATATTTTTCAACTTCTCTTTTCCAAAAAATGTGGGCAAAAACCATGGCCTGTTTTGTGGTTTGGATTAGTTTAATGTGAGGTGTCCCAAACCTAAATAATAAGGAATTCCCTCACCTTTCCTATATAAACCCAAAAAATATCTGACTTCCACTTCACTAAATTCCTTTTTAGTTCATCCAACCTCTTCTCTCCTCTCTCTAGAATCCTCCCATGGTGCCCCAAGCTCCCAAGAAGCCTCTTTAAAGCAACTCTCAAGCCTTTGGAAGAACACTTCCAAGTAAGGGGTTTTTCCTCCTTTGACATTTTTGTCAAATATTATTTAAGTTGTTATGCCCTTTTAATTTAAATTATAAATTCTTTGGTATGGTTTCTCACCTCTACTATACTACTCTTTTTATTTTTGAATGATGGTAGACCCATTTCACTCTCATTAAATTCCTTCCATATACACCAGTTACTATGCCAAAATTTCGAAAGAAATTCCTCTCACATAATTTACATTCAAGAAATTCTTTTTAATCATGAATATAAATTCCATTACATTTGTTTGTACCTGTATCTATATGACCCCCTTACTGTCCATGTAATTTAAATATGATGAGACTCCCCTTTCTCTCTCATCAACCATTTTTATGAGTTCTTTTGTCATGCCGTTATGCTGCCAAAATTGCACCGTGCTTTTCCATGCCAAAGTCATTATGTGGTAAATACCATTCCCATTTTTCTGTCAAGGGTATTCACCATTATGCAAATTTACATACTGTTTTAAAGAGTTTCATGTACGTATTCTACATTCATTTATCCTGTAGTAAAATAATTTGATGAATGATTCAATGTTTTCTGATCCATGTGGAACACTTATGCATGAAATGAAATGTTTAAAAAGGGTGCACCCTGATAGCGCTTCAATGAATTGGGTAAAGTATAGTATAATGATACATTATGTGCAATGGGTTTTGAATCATGATAATTCAAGTGCAATGAGATTTTACTCATGTTTCAAGTGCAATGTGGGTTTACTCATGCTCTTTCTCCAATGAGACTCAGCTCATGAAAATTCAATGTTAAGAGTTGTTGCCACATTTCCATGTTATGATTATCATGCTTTATCATACGATTATATTTATTCTTTTCTGGTGCTCTATTGATATGCCTATTTTCTAACATGTATTGTATTCCTCTTTTTATTCCTTGTTTATTCCCTTACTGGGTTTTGTAACTCACCCAATTCTTATGCATGTCCTCAGGTTATCCCATGCAATGCTAAGTGCAAGGGAATTTAGTGGTCATGTAAAAGAATTTTTCAACGATGATGTTGCATGTTTCATATTTTAAGTTGTTATGTAATGAGCCTATTCCCCAAAGAAACTAGACCTCTCGATCTTCTATGTTGTATCAAGTGAAGTTCATGTAATAAATTATGTTTTATTGTGTAATAAAAGATCACGGTTCTCATATTATCCTTGTCTTTATTTAATGGTTTCATCTCTATAACCACTTCATTTCCATTTTCATCATCAGAGATAGATTATTTGGATTCCATGGGATGTCCACTACATGTTTCAGCTCCCAGTGCTAATATTTCCGTAAACTTCACAAATTTGTCCCACCATGAATAAATAAAATTTACATTCCCCATAGGGAAAAATTGATTGTTCATGGAGCTTATATTTTCCTTGATTTACCATGTTATTGAAGGTATATATGATCTATCCAATATATACATTCACATGAGTGAGCATCAAACTCTATGTGAGGAGGGTATACTATTGGTTGGTTTGAGATTCCACAATATATCTAAATAATTACTTTATAGAGGGTTCATGGGTTTGTAATTATCAGTAGCTTATATAGGGATTAGCATTGTGTCTATAAAATGGTGGTTGATATAATGGATACTAGAAATCCTTTTGGTAAGCTTGTATTTGAGGAAAAATAATTTTTAGGGAACTCATTGAATCCTTGGTTTCTGATTGGTTATTACTGGGTGAAGCATTGGTATATGACCAAAAAACTCTCTTGAACACTAGGAAAACCATAATTGTAATGATCCAATGAATGGAAAATATGGCACACTCTAGGAGGTGGTATGGATGGTTTGCCTCCCAAACCTTATTCAATGATAACTATCTCACAATAGAAGTTTTTTATTAATGTTTTGTTTCGAGTAAAGGAGAGTAATTACTATTTAGCTCAATAACTTCTATTTTAGTGGATTATGTAGCCAATTTTGGGGTGTTCTGTAAGATCCCCTATATAAAATATTTTACCATAGTTAGTGAATTATCAATTTTGATCCCTGTGAAGAATCATCCAATAGGTTATGATCATTTTCTAGCAAACCTATTTAACAAAACACTATGAAATTGTGGGAATAAATGGGTTGGTGTGTGAAACATTATATTTTACATTTAATGAATACTATTATATTGTTTCACTACATGATTTATTGATCCCAAATATAACCTTTATTATATGGGTACTCCTAATGAAAAGAATAATATATAGAGTAATACCTTCTAAAGATCATCCATGTGGTAAATTCTATTGGTTGAGGGATATACATAAAATCTTCGGTGAATCATTCAAATGAGAATGTCATTACCTTTTAGATGGTATAATCCCCAGGGAATCCTTTATGTCTTATGATATTTCATAAGTTCATAAATACGTTCAAATATATATTAAGTCTCTCCCATAATAAACCATGAAATTAAGAATATAACGCTCTCTTTCTAGTCATATGTTTATAATATTATTTACTATTCAATTGTAATATCTGGTTAATATTATTAAATAGAGGTTTATAGATCTATTTAAATTTATTATTTACCAATTATAAATTTAACTACATTTTTGTACATCCTAATGTGACTTTAGTGGAATAAGTATAAGAAGATAGAGATTTTATCAAAGAAATTATGACAAAATACATATCCACTTCCTCAGTGATTATTAAGTTTATAATTATTTTTAGTACAATTATATCTATATATGGATGAAAACTAATGAATTTATTTGAGCTATAATTGATCATGTCTTAATATCTTTTTAAATTAAATGAATAAAAAAACAAAAATAATATTGGCCTAAATCAATGTTATCAATGCCCGGTTTCTGATGATTTTATCATAGATATACCAACAATCAAATTTTGAAATCCAGATTAATTTAGTAAATAAAGTCTCATGTTTTTCATTTTGAGTAGGTTTTTTTGGGAGATTTTTCCTTTATTATTATGGTTCTATAGGTTTATTTTAGTAATGATTTTTGTGAAATAAGTTATAGAAAATATATTTTTCAATTTTTTTTAAAAAACTAGAGGTGTAACCTCAAATATTGACCCCACTCACTGGTTAAATAATCATTCTAAAAAATTATTCAATTATCTACCAATAACATGATGAAACTTAACTAATTACCCTCTACTAGAAATTTCATATTTAATAGGGCAGTGTAACAATCACTATATCCACTAATATCACATAGTATAGGGATTAGATATCTTTTATCACTCCCTAGTCATCCCATTGATACCCAATATATAGAGTGATGAATTCCCAGGCAGCCTATGTGTGGAAAATTTTAAATAAGGGGATAATATTTAAAATAAAAATATAAGGAATATATCATACTATATAAAGTAATCGTGAACTTTCATATAAAATGAGGAGAATAGATCTAAAATTAAAGTAATTAATTCATTATGAGATAGAGAGAATATTATCCTTATCTAAACAACTACTATGAAAATGTTCCATAAAATGAGAGAATAAAATAATAGAAAAGAAATTAAAAAATATCAAAAACACTCTAAATTTAACATTAATAGATCACTATCTTGAGTTAATAGTCTCCCTCTAAAATAGATCTTGTGGATCCTCTAACAGAACTCAACAAATCCACATCCAATATGAGTACTAAAAAATCCTTAACTTTTACCAAAAAAATCCTTTATTCTAGAGTTTTATTGGTTTTAAATTCAAAACTCACATACCCTTAGATGAATCCTACATGTTTATCTCAATGGGTGTTGATGTATTTAACTATGTTCATATCGAATCTTCTGACAAATAATAATTCATCCCATGAACTATATCGTCTTCTTCAGCTTCATGATCTCCACATAAAATCTCAAGATAATCCATTCTTGATTTAGGTAGACCAGGATAATGAATTTGATTTTAGGTCAGCCCCATTTTCTATTTTTGGGATTTGTTGCCCAGAAACCCCACAATGGATAAGTCAAAAGTCATATGAAGAGAAAAAAAATCTTATAGGTGGTGAAAAGTCATACATTCCATGAATTATCTTAAGTGGTTCAAAATATATCTGTGTTATTGATTAAAATATATCTTACAAGGGGAGAAATCTCTTATGGGAAAGGATATAATATTAAAAAACTCTAAATGTATTACATGAACCTTGAGATCATGAATGTAGGGTAAAATAAATTATGGGCCCTAAAAATATCTTATTAGGTCCTCTTTCATTTTTTAACTTTCCAGTCCTACTACCCCTGAAGACACAACAATTATGGTAGGATTTATCCAAACTAAATTCAAAATGGGTTAATGTAATGAAAAATATAATATTGAGATCTTATGACAATTTGTTAATATTTTATAATGATATGTATGGAATCCCAATTCAATATAAATTGAATAAAATGATAAAAAAAATGAAAAATTCCATTCAAAATTTTATTTTCAGATTCTAAAAGGTACTAAAAACAAATTACTTTTTCTGGTATTATCTAAATTTTTAGGTTGATTTCTAAGGAATAAAAGAAAAAATCTAGGAAATATTGACTATAATAACTAACTCATAAATTACTTCCCTGATATGTGACAGATCAATTACAAAATCCAAATATAACACCACTTTCCCATGAAAAATAACCTAAAATTTCCAAAACATACAGTAGAAAAACATTACAAAGAAATTGTGGTGATGATGGACCTGTAAATCAACCTTATGGTTCTCAATATTCCATATATTCTGACTCCGAGTATGTGTGAATTTTGGTGATAGACTCTACCAGAACTCCTAGAACTCATGGGATAGAGATTTAGTGAGTACTATGATAATAGTTGGGGACCTCATGACACCAAATTAGTTACCTTCAACCTAAAAGTGTCCATAGTTACATTGAAATATAGTCTTACAAATATCCTCCTCTATCACCCTCATATTGCAATACTAGGACCAGATATAAATATTAAAAAAAACTCAGTTTATTAAAATTATTAAACATATCATAAATAATCATAATGTGATAATGGTTATTGACTCCAATATGATTTAACTTCTTGTAGTGTATATACAACCTCATACTAACATCCCCCTTCTTAGAAAACAATAGTGTATGACCACATGTTAACACACTAGGATGTATGAATCACTTTTTCATCCTATATTCAATTTTAATCATTTATTCCCATAAATAAGAGTGATATATTATAATGATCTATCATGGTGAGTGACTAATCAAGCATACACAATATCCCAAACATTATTTCCTATATAAGGGGTCGCGATATATCTTTGTTTAGGAAAACATGAAAAAATTCATGATGACTCTAGGAAGCTCCACCACCTAATACTCATCCAAATCCAAGGATACTATGAATATCATAGATAATATTGGCTATTAATTCCTAGAGATCATATTTTAGTCCTTCAAACCAATGAAAATTGTATGCTATTTCTACCCATTGAAGAACACAACCCTCCTCCAGATAAAATAGATGATCATGTACATAAAATACAAGAAATACATTCCATGAATGACATCAGTTGTCTATATATAGAGTAGAATCATATCCCAAATTGAATGAGGCATCCTCATCATCATCTCACAAACCAGATATTGATCATGCAAACTGAACTAGGCTTCTACTAGTATAGTCAACCCTAGAGGCACAAGAATCCACTCCACCTTGAGTCCAAATATCCAAACCAATGTGGATGAGATAAAAGTATGAGATTATATAGAATTAAACAAATTTAAATCTAAATCATAGTACAAGTAAATGAAACAATTAAAAATATTTGGTCTGGTTATCATTAACATCTTTGAAGCATTAAAAAAATTAATGTCAAGCATATCTTCTTTGGGGGCCCTACTAACGATCAACTCCATGACAATGCTCACCACAATATCACTTAAGGCATGAAACATAAAAAAGGCAATAAACTACTACTATATATATATCCTTTTAATAGAACAAATTCATATTCTCCATACTGTTAATAAATCCTTATAGGAAACTACCACTCAGGATAAAAGGAAATTTGGCCTTTCACACCATATTAGGCCCTAAAAATAATTGATCAGTAATAACATGAATGGCCATAACCACTATAAAAGTAGTAAATTTGCATAGATATCCTAATTGATAGATTATTATCAATATATCAAGAGAAATAAGAAGAAGAGGGATGATATTATCTCCCCACTGATCAAAACCTCACATGCATTGGCATTTAAGATCCTCCCACAATTGGTATTCTCCTTGGGGAGCCCAGATATGTCCCTCTCCAGATAATACAAGCTACAAATGCATTCTATTTGTTCACACCAACCTTATTATTTACCTACTAATACATAGTAAATTTCAATGGGGTGATCACATACCGAATGAAGAGATAAAACACCTCCTCTATTCACTATTCCTTGGAATCTATATCAAGGATGAGGTCAGAAGAAAATTTAATCATGTCTATGAATTGAATCTTGATCTCCCACATGATTTTTCCCCTAATATAGGCTAAGAAACTAACACACCTATTATTTTATCATCATCATTGGAACGAACTGTAGAGAAGAAATACTTTTAAAATAATCCCATGAAACATTCTCCTCATCTGACCCATATGATACATAATCTAGAAGTGGTGAGATACTATTTATATCATTTTGATGAAAAATGAGATCTGATTCTCTAACTTGCATTTGATTAATCTAATGATGTCTACGAGTATGTAAAACCAATGCTCTATCACTAGATTTGTGATTCTCTCTATTACTTATCCAATCCCTAAAGCTGGAACTCACACCACATCTTACTCCATGACTTATCCTGATTCAATGAAATCCTTCAATGGTTAACTTGGTCATACTAATTCACCTATACTACTTGTAAAACACACAAATTATGAAAACTGGAAAACTGTAAGGCATAAAAAAACTTATAAACCAAGGATTGTGTAATTTAATTAAGGTTTTTAAATTATATTCCTTTTAATTGTCCCCAAAATCACTCCAATTAAAACACATGGGGAAAATACATGATGCATGTAACTATCCTAGATTTTTACCCCATAATCAATAATATATTTCTTATGTTGTTTAGTAAGATTGTAGTTCTTACAATAGATTAACGGGAGCTTAACCACCTATATCATAACCCCCCAATCTTGATACATCAAACACTAAGTCTGACTAACAGAGTTTTGCAAAAATTCACATGAAATCCTCACCTATGCATAAATCTATTCTATATCCTAACTCTCATCTAAGGATTTGATAACAATTTATCAGGACCCACCCTAACTACATGTCCCTCTTGGGACTTAAGGTATATCTCAAATAGGCCCCAGGATAGTGATTATAATTGAGGCTATAAATCATGAAAATGGGAGGAATTACCATCATAAATATAAATAAAATAATAAGAAACCCCTAGAGAAAAAAGTAATATAAAATAAGCCCAACATCCCATAATAGAGCACAATTCCTTGAAATTTTAAACAAATAAAACCATCCAAAATAAAGTCCCAAAAGTAACTTATGTGGCAGAAATTGTAAAAAAACCCCAAAAATCTATGCTAATATTGTACGGATCTGTCACCAAATCCCTCCATGAAACCTATTAAATTTTTATATATATATATAGGGTTGAGTATACATGTATACACAGTACGATCCTCCTCATGACAAGTCAAGAAAATGTGGAACATGCATACGAATGACCATGTGAGAAAGAGTAGAATGAACATATACCCATATCAGGTCTACTACCACCCAACCTCACAAAGGATCCCTCACCAAACATTGCATCCAAGTAAATAAAATAATATAAAAGGTTATATAAAAAAGGGTACCCCACATCACTACTCCACTAGTTTTTCTCTCACACACCCCAATAATAAATGTTTTGGAGCTCTCATCCATTCTATAGTTATTCCACAACACAGTATATCTCATATCATCACCACATTTCATGTACCACCCCCATATGAACATCATCATCATCATCACATATCCAAAAACACATTCCATGCCTAACTACTTCATCACATCATCACAAACTACTAAAAATATATGTTTATTCAGTTCTTGGATTAATTACTACTAGAAAGGAACAGTTAATGGGTGTCTTTATCAGTGATAAATAATTTACTAACAATGGGGACCCTTTATCATCACTAATAAAAAAATATAATAAATCGGTGGGGAACTTTATATATAATAATAGAAATGCTTTGATAAAGAGGTTCTATTTTCAATAGTAGTATGAAAGCACTGATACAGGGCTTATTAGTTCTTTTATACTAACACTAATAAATGACCCCATTTACTAACACTTTTTTTTTCAAGCTCTGATAAATGGTATATTTCTTAATACAAATTAATTTCATTGAACATAATATATTAATATATAAATATATTAATATTGAATGAAATCTAATATAGTTTTTAAAATATGATTTAAATAATGATAAATACGCATTTAAACATTATATATAGGTTAATTGGTGAAAATGGTTTATAAAATAAAAAAAATATTGTTATATAATAATATTCTAATTATTATTGATTAATAGTCATTTAATAAAAATGGTATGATGGGGAAATTAAATAGATTAATGAACGGTCAAATACGTTACAGACATGACTTTAACATCAAAGACTATAACATTTGATACGAGTGTCCATTTAGGATTTATCACATATCAAATATAATCTTGAAAAGAGATCTATGACATGGTGACTAGAGGATACCACAATCACTTAATTTTCAAGTCCAAATAATGTATCAGAATTCCACCAAAACTGATATATTTATTGGGATACAATATTGTTTAAAAAATTTATAGTATTTTAGCTTCATTTAAGAGATTATTATAGTAAACTTTCAGTGGGAAGAAAATTAATAACTTGATATTACATTCATATTGATAGTATGGATTTTAATTTTTTTTATATTTTTCATAATGTAGGTTTATTATAATTAAATATATTCATATTTTTTATATTTACTTAAAATAAATCCATTGTAAAGATTCATATTTATATAAAAATGTGTTTTTAAATATATAAACCATATATAAATAATTATATATTATTCTATTTTATTTACCTTATAAAAATGAATTAATATGTATATATAATGTTTATATATACATATCTGTTTGTATTAATAAACACATATATATTAAAATTTAAATTATATTATTTATAAATGAATATTAATACAAAATATATTTAAATAATTATAAGTGTTTCACATACTTCTAAAAAAATGTTTAAAAATATATATGAAAAAAAAAATATCATAAAATGTTAAAAACAAGGTATGGTATTGGTAATGGCTTTCCATTGTAGAAGGAGGGTCTGATGTTTGAGTAATGGAATGCACAGGTGGGTGATAATATATCTAGAAATGTTAAAGGGGGGGTTTAAAGAATTATTTAGAGGGGTGGGGGTGAATGTGTGGGGGTAAGTGGTGGTCGAGGTTGTTGGATAGTGGTGAGAAAGGGAGGTCGTGCAAATAAAACATATTTTTTAAAATTTTATCAGTCCTAGAAAAAATCATTGATAAACCCACCCATTAGTAGCACTAAAGAAAATCATAGATAAATGTTCCATTTATAATAGGGTTTTCTAAGCACTGACAATGGATAGTTTTTTACATCGCTTAGGTAGTTAGTGCTTTCTTAGAACTGATAAAGCACCTTTTAAGAGCTTTTAAAAGATTATTTTAGTAGTGAGAGCTTCATGCCACATATATATACCATTTCTCTCCTTATACAATATCCTGAATTTGAAATACAACAAACTTGTTTACTCCTCCTACCAAGAACAAACCCACTCTGTACCATCTCCACATCCACATAATCAGTCCACTATGAGGAATCAAATCTCATCTCAATGCTATAAGGAAGAGTTGATAAGTGGGAGTAGTATGCCTTTCATTCCCTTTCCAACCTAGATATTGTGGGAAACACCCAAAACCCAAAACATCTGGATGTTGGTAATATTATCATACTTGGGAAGGGTGGACATGAAATAAAAATAAAACAAATTATATATTTAGCCACACATAGGCTCAACATAATGGCTCAGTCATAAATAACACTTCTAGACCTCCATACCCACCAACCCTATAAGGAATCAATCCTTATTCAATCCATAATATTAATTTTTAAAATACGAATTCATTTTTCATTAAATATCGATGATATTTTTAGGTTCAAGATTTTTTAGAATTATTTAATAACTGCTTCATAAAAACCCCACAAATTATAATTTTGACACATCATCTTAGTATCTATTATTCCCATAATACATGATTTTTTCATTAGAAAAAATTTTCTTTTCATCTAAAGTCATTAATATTTTAAACATTAATTATTCTATATTACAAATCATTCATAAAACCTATGAAAAACGTTTGAAAACATAGTACGAGTACAAAATAATGAGTAAGGGGAATTAAAAAAGAAGAAGGAATCCCATTATTCATTTTTAAATAATGTTATCATAAAATAGAATATTCCTTTATCTTAATAATATTTCTCTTCGAGTAATCATTTACTTACTCAAGAAATAAATTGGCTACCCAATGTTCGTATAAAACTATTTATAAGAAAATATAATGTAAAAAAACAAAATAATGGGGTTTTCATAGAATACAAGAGTACACATTTTAAATATATTCTAAAAAATATACTTTTTTAACTAAAAGATATAATCATTCCCATAAAAAATAATATCTTTATATTAACTTTTGAAATCTAATGATTTCTATGAAAACTCATTTTTAAGCATTGAAAATCCATGTAGGATCCCAAATACATCATCTTATTAGATAACTTATAATAACCATTAGAATTAGAATAACCATTATAATGGAAATAAAAAATGATTCTCCACAGAAAAAAATCATTACCCAAAGCATTGGAGAGTTATATTGGGACCACCCATCATGATGAGTTATATTAGGTTTACCCATCATCCTGATCTATATTGGGCCCACTCGTTATAATAAAAAAAATCTATAGGACTTTAAATTGAATGAAATATATAAAAAAATTTATTTCCATAATCAAATTCATAAAAATACCCCTTTAGAACCATAAGTATACCATTTTCATTTTTTGATATATCCTTTTTAAAACCCAATATTCAAAAATAAAATTACCAAATAAAATAGATGTAGTATTTTTATTTTTAGATAACATGGTTGTTTATAAATGAATATAAAACATCAAATAATGTATATGGTGGTGGGAAAATCTTTTGACATCATATACCATAAAATAAAAAATTCCTTTTTCCTTTTATAAATAAAATAAGAACATTCCATAAATTGATTCTTTTTGAAATATGGTATAAAAAAGAAATAAATTTCCTTTTTTAATTCATTCATGTATAAATAAATACATTAGTAAAATAAGTTTTCGAATATGTAAATTGATAAAAAATATTTAGAATTAAATATTTAAAACATTTAAAACACTGTTTTTTAATATAAAACATCCCTTACCTCGAATCGGACTCATCATATATGTTATTTGTCATCTTAAATAAAAAAAATTATTGTTATTATTCAGATAATTAATAATTTTTTATGATTATTTTTCCTTTTAATTTATATATTTACATGGTTTAATTAATGAAATAATGAATTAAATTCAGGTCAGATGTTTTGACAATATCCATCTCATATCTCCAAAATGACTTTGGTAGGTTGACTGTTGTCAAAGAGTTTATTATTAAATCATTTCAATAAAAATAATCTAGAAACAATTTTCATTTTTATGCATAAAATATAATTTTAAAACAAACCGTGATATATGGTGATGAAAAATGAACTACGTCATAATCATAGAGTTCATAGGTTGTGCCTATGCATGAGTAACATGTCCATATTTCAATAAACATACTGAATAAAAGGAAAGTGTTATTTTATTATTGTAGAATGTTGATTATATCATTAATGTAAAATTAATTATTTAAATAAACTTTCATATGATTTTCCTTATGATTTTTTATCCACTAAGAAGATAGGGGGTGTGAATTAGTGGCTATCATTTTAAATACATCCATTTTCTTGAAATTTAACCCATGGATCATGTTAGAGATATTTTTTCCTTATCATCCTAAAAAATTCAGAATCCTAAAAAGTTAAGAAATTAAACAATCATGTAAGATTTAAATGGTTTTCCTTAGAGTGATAAGTTACATCCTTTTCATGGCCTCTCACTTGAGTATAGGCAAATTTTCTACTAGAAAAATGTGAATAAAATTTTAATCCAACAACCATTTAAATCCTTCATTCAACTAATATGTATTATTATACAGACTCATAGTAGTTTAAAATTTAGTTATTACAAAATTGAGTTAAAAAATATTTAAAAAACCTTATTAATTATTCTCCCCCAATTACCTTATAGAAATTCCCTTTGATTAACTCCATTTGAAAGGTTAAACTCGTGCACCCTATTCTTATGTCATGGGAGAGCCTCATTGAAAACTAACCCTAATAAAAAATCTATGTTCTTATTGATTATCAAAACCTCTTCACCTCCATCTTCTTTAGGAAAACTCAGTTTGTTTATTATTATCCTATTTTTCTGAACTAAAACACGATTTGATGCTCTAACTGAATATATCTTTCCAAAACTTTTACAAATAATTAAAATGATCATGGTCGGAAACTCACATTTGACATAAATTCATTATAATTTTAACTTTTTATTAAGAGATAGTATTATGCATTGAAGCCTCATCTTAGATGGCTTGGAGATACTGTCTATTATTGATTCAATAACTCCTTTTCTTACAGTCCCTTATTCCCCCTGAGCAAGAGCTCTATAACCCTGTTTCTCTTCAGCACCAATAGGTAACAAGTTTCCCTTCCTAATACACCAGAAAAAACCTATCTTCCATTGACTTCCTGTATTGAGTTAATTAATGTGATGAAATTTTATTCAAGAATAAATTAATCATGCCCTTTCATTATCAAATTGAATCCATTAAATTAACCTTCCATTAGGGAAAACATTCATTCTTGTATCTAGTTAATATCAGTATTGAAGATATCTAAATATATACCTAGGAAAATTCATCTTTATTTCACTTAAAAATAGAAACTTGATGTACATGTCGGGATACAGAATTTTCTCCATTTCATCCATCATAGGAGGAATTCAGGTTTGAGTAAATTTAACCAATATTTTTTGATCTACCTTGAGATATTTGATAAACATATTCCTTAAATGTTTTGAACAAAAAAAGGAAAGACATAATTTATTTAGACATATTATCATTATCTTTAGTAGACCGTAGATCAATGTTAATGACCCCTTCTTGGGGAAAGTTAAAAATTTGTTATATTTCAGTGGAAGAAATGAATGAAATCCTTATCTTCTATTCACATAAAATCATTATCTTCATTATCACCAAAAACTAAAATATATGATTTAGATGAAAAATTTCACTTCTACCTCATAGAGAGACTCTGAGTTATCTTCATTGAACACACACTTTAGACCTTGAAATAAAAATCCCTATTTCTGGAGTAGATTCGTCTAGTACAACCATTCGAAATCGAACACCTTCTATTGAAGAATATTTCTTTCGGATACTCATTGTTTGTTTGGATTGTTGACTTCACTCTCTTCACTTTGCTTGGTTTATATCATTTTAAAAAATCTAAAATCTGAAGTTTTTCTAATTATATAGTTGGAAGTTAGATGATGGTTCGGGTTATGTGAAATATTTTGAAAAATGAATAGTAAGGTATTCAAAAGGTTTCTAATAGATAATGTTATATCTTTGTTTCTCATACTGGTCACATGGGGTAATTATAATTTTTTTGAAAACATGAAGCATGATTAAATTTATGAAAAAATAAATTAAATAAAATATATAGAGATATAAATATAATAAAAAATATGATTTATAGTAATTAGAAAATAAATTCAACATAAATAAATTGTAATTTTTTTAAAAAGATTAAAATATTAACATTCAATTAAAAATTAAATTAAATTAACTCCCCCTTAATAAAATCAAAACATACAGTGGGAGGTGGTTTGGTGGAAATATTTTCTAATTGATATTCACTGTTGATAAATTTTATAGATATATCCTTTTTAAGAACATGATTACTTAGAAAATGATTCTTGATATCAATATTCTTAGTTATCAAATTACTTACAGTATTTTTTGAAATATTTATAGCACTAGTATTATCATATATAATAGGTGTACTATAAAATCATAATCTAAATTCTATTAGTGATTATTTTTAGCCACAATACTTGTGAACAAAAACTTCTTGCCGATACATATCCTACATTGGATTTTTATAGGGTAACCAAGTATTGTTTCTTACTTGACAATGAAACTAATGATTTTCTAAAAAACTGATAGGTTCATTAGGTATTTTTCATCTAATCTACAACCTCTAAAATCATCATCTGAATATGATATTAAATTATAATCAGATGTTTTTTGATAATGAAGAGAATGAAGAATAGCTCCTATAAAATATCTAAAAATTATTTTTCGTAGCAATAAGATGATATTCTTCAAGATTTTTTTTTGATATCTAGCACATAAGCATACAAAAAAATTAAATTAGGTTTTCAAGTAGTGTGGTATAATAAACTACCAATCGTACCTCTCTATAACTTGTTTACCACCAGTTTTCAAACATCATCCAAATCAAGTTTCATATTAGTACACATGGGATTTGTATATATCTTGTTGTTATCAATACCAATATTTTTCAATAAACCAATAATATATTTACTTTTTGTTAAACATTTCAATATTATTTTTGATAAATATTAAGTCCAAAAAATTAATTTAATACTCCCATCATACTCATTTAAAATTATTTCTTATTAAGTTTGGAAAAATCATTACAATGTTTTTCATTACTTGAAGAAAGAATAACATCATCAACAAAGATTTGAAGTAATAAAGTGTTATAACAAATAGTTTTCTTAAAAATAGTTGGATAATCCAATCCAAAAAAAAATCCATTTTTCAAAATAAAAGGCCTAATTATATCATAACAAGATCCAAGTGCTTGTTTAAGTCCATATAGATCTTTTTTAAGTTTAGAAATGGAATTTGATTTTTGAGAATTTTAAAAACTAGGTCGTTGTTCAACATAAACATCCTACATTGAACAACTATTTAAAAATTTTGATTTAACATCCATTTGATATAATTTAAACTTTATATAAAATGAATAAGATTAAAGGATTCTAATTTATTTTAAACTAGCTATATGGGTAAAGGTTTCATGAAAATATATACCTTATTCCTGATTATATCATTTAGCTAATAATAAATATTTCTTTACAGTTATATTACCATGATCATCATGTTTATTTTTAATGACCAATTTAGTTTCTATTTATACATAATTTGATGGGATTTTAACAAATTCCAAAACTTCATTCCTTTTGAATTGGATTATATCTTATTGAATTGCTAACATCCAAATCTAATCTTGTAAGACCTTTCCAAAAGATTTAGGTTCTAGTTGATACAGAAAGGAATATAGTTCATCTTGGTTTCCCACATATCCTCTAGATATTATTCCTTTGTCTAGGCCTCCTATTGGAATTTATAAAGGATTGTTTTTTTGGATTGTAGAATATCTGGAAAAAAACTTTTAGATTCATCAGTATAATTTTCTTCTGAACAAGATTGAATTTTATTTATTTTAATATCAAAATCATTTTTCTGGTTTTCATGTATCGTGTTGTTTAATGATTCAGAAATTTCCTAAGTTGTTCATTCTCATTAATAAAATGTCTTGTTTCATCAAAAATAAAAATAAATAATTCTCCAAAATTCTTTTACTTTTTACTAAAAACTCAATAGGATTTATAGGTAGCATAATATCTTAAAAAAATTCTTTCAGAATCTTTTGGATAAAACTTATCAAGATTATCCTTGGTATTCATGATATATAACTTATATCCAAAAACATTAAAGTAAATTACATTATGATTTTTATTATTCCAATGTTCATAAAGCGTCTTTTTGAAAATATTATGAATTAAATCTCTATTCATGATACAAAAGGTTGGGCTTACAGCTTCTAACCATTAGTAGGTAGGAAGACTATATTCATTCAGTATAGTCCAAGTAATCTTTTAAATAGTTCTATTTCTTTTTCAAAAATTCCACAATTTTAGGTATTATTGGTGTAGTGAAGGTGTGTTTAATTACCATATTTGAATAAAAGAAATTGAATCCAGGATCCTAAAATTCTCCATGTTATCACTTATTAATGAAATTATCTTAACACTTTTTTAATTTTGAACAATTTTACAAAAACATTAAAAAATATTAAAGTATACACTTTTGTGTTTTAGAAAATAGTCCCAAGTAAATCTAGAAAAGTCATCAAATAAAACATATATATATATAATATACCTTCCCAACATTCTACTCTTGATGGACCAACAATCTCCAGGAAGATATGTTTTAGAGCTCTTTGTGTTCCAATTTTGTTAACAGATTTGAAGGAAGATTTATATTGCATACCAATTTCGAATGCATCACAGAATCTGTCACCATAATATTTAAGACATCAAAAATAAGAAACTAATTTTTTAGACAGTTTATGTATGAATAAATATTTCAATGACCAAGTTTCCAATTCTAGATCCATGAAATATTTATCATACTAGTTAAATAATTCACTTTCTGTTTACACAAGGAATTTAAATCCACAGTATAAACATTATATTTTCTAGGTGCTCTAATCTTAGGTAATTTATATTTAAACATAGATAAAGAATTTTTGAAAAAATCAATATAACATCTCTTATAACAGAGTTGAGAGATACTTTTCAAGTTGTTCTTTATCCATTGTACATATAGAACATTGTTTATTGAAATCGTTTTTTGATTACCAAGAGTTCCAAGTCCAATTATCTTTCCTTTGGAATTATAACTAAAGGTGATTAGACCTCCATCTATTTGAGTCAGTGTATTGATGTTTTTTTATTTTCCACTCATGTTCCTAGAGAAACCACATTCTATATATTACATAGATTTTTTTGTGACCTGTTTCCTGCAAAGGAAATTTTGACATAAGTTTGTTTTGGTACCCATATCATCTTGGGTCCAGCAGTGTTAGTTAGCAGATATCTGAGAATTTAGATCTTCTTTGTTTTTCCATAACTCATGTCATTTGCTTCTATTAAATTTTTTGAAATAAAATATCCTTCAATTCCACTTAATTGAGGATTTATCAAATAATTGTTTTTTGTTATATGTCCATCTGTTCCCCAAAAATGAAAAGTAACAATTTTTGAGTGGGGAACAAAATAATTCATACCTTTTTTATATTCTTTACAATTATTTCCTAAACCGGATGTTTCCCTTTAATTGAAATTCTTACCAATAATTTCATTCAGAATATTTTCTCCTTTAGTAAATAAAAGAGAATCAATTTTATAAGTTTCTACATATTCTTGTAAGTATTTATTTTTAATTTCACGATCATCACAGTTTGGGGTTGATGAGTTAAAATTTTCGATTTACACTTGATGATTTTTATGTAATGTATCTCTTTCCCGTAAAGAAACATCATCAATATTCTTTAAATATTTTTTATTCTGTAATAAAGAGTCATATTTGTATTCTATCATTGTGCAGTTGGATGATGAATTATTATTTGAAAATTTTGAATTAGAATCAGAATTAGAATTAGATGAATAATGGGTGCAATGTCCCGAAATTTCCATATTTTATAATTATATGGAATTATTTAGAAACTGGAAAATTTGACAAGTCGTGATTCTGAGACCTGGAGGGCCTGGATGGATCTGTCGAAGTTTTGTTAAGCTTTAATTAGTGTGTTTAAGAAATATTCCTAAAAATGTGGAATAACTATTGAACAGTTTCCCAAATCAGAATTCTAAGGGAACCATTGCATTTATCATGGTGGGTTTAACTTAGGCATGACTTATGTTTAGTTAGTGAATCCTTTCGGTGATATAACCCGAAAATGACATTATAATAAACAAAAAAATTAAATAATGTTATTTTATTTTTGAAATGAGTATAACTCACGAACAGTTAAAAAAATTAAAAATCTGAGACCACCACTAAACTCGTGAGGGTATGATTTCAATAGGCAGATACTAACCATTCCCGGCACGGGCCACCAGTGCATTTTAGTTTTTGGTCGTAAATAAAATAATTAAGTGACAATTATTTTATTGTAAAATCCAAAACTTCGAAACGGTAACTCAGATTGAATGTCTGAGAGAACCATTGAGTACGTTGGTGTTTGTTCTCCTTTTTTAGA
The DNA here is from genome assembly GCA_963277665.1 of Viscum album. Taxonomy (NCBI): domain Eukaryota; kingdom Viridiplantae; phylum Streptophyta; class Magnoliopsida; order Santalales; family Viscaceae; genus Viscum; species Viscum album. The sequence goes on from OY728136.1 coordinate 1,482,745,067, forward strand.
TCCTAACACCGACCGGTGTGGGTCGAGGGTGGACGTTATTAATTTGTTGAACTTTTTTTCAAGTACGTTCAGTAAACGCATGAGAATCATTTTTTAACTTTTGAACTAGTGGTTGTATTAAAAATATGAGGGTACCGTTGAATCGACAGTGCCGAGATTCTATTAAGAGATGATTTACATTGACTAAAGTAGTTCTTGACAAATAGTTATGTTTGGTGAGTTATTTAAAAGTAATGAAATAAAATAATTTATTATTTTATTTTATTCCTTCTCCACCAACGGACAAGTAGAGTGTGAGGCCTGTGATGTGTCAAGACAATAAATGGCTTTAACTTTCAATCTTAAGTAATGACATCATTGGTGAATTAGGAAGGTTCATAATTAATGATCCCCCAATAATTTCACATTTCTTTACTTACCCTCCCCCTATCTTTAATATATGGTGTTTGGGGAGGGGTATCGGTATAGCTTTGACATGAAATGAAGTGTTGAAGGAGTGAAGAGACGCTGAACCCTTTGAGGATGAAGCTAATCCCATCAAGATGTCACAGGTGACACCGAACCACGAACCGAAGGACGACGTATGAGTGGTGTCATTGGGAACTGGTTGCGGGACGAAGAACACCATCCAACCTCTAGCGCGGGCACTCTCCCATGGGTTTACGTGGTAGGGGCTTTATTTGTTACTCATTTTAAAGGTTTTCCTCTTCCCCATTCTTGAATAAAATGAAGAACACAGACCAAATGACTATCAGGTGGATCTGCGATTCATCTATTTTTTGCGGGAGGTTTTTGTGGTGTATCTTTGTATGTTTTTGACTGATGATTAATTCAGTTGATTATTAAACCCTTAATCCACCTCCTATTTATGAGTTAATGTGGAGGGTGTAGGCCTAACAAACCTAGCCCAATCCCTCCACTATCTTGCTATCCTTGAACCTCCATGGGAGACTTCCAGTGCAGTGACATCGATCGACTATGTTGGGGATAGCGCGTCGACACACGCCAACCGAAAAGGAGGCGTGGCTTGCCATCGTGCACCACCGGTGAGCTAAGGGGGCCATGGATCATCACCCGCGGTGACCGAAGGATGGTGGTTGGCACATCGGTCGACTGTGGGTGGCATAAAGGTGTGTCCTCGCGCACCTTTGCACAAGTCGGCCTGCACACCGTCTTGCCATGACCTAGTGAGTAGGACCCTCTCTAGTGGGTCCTACGTTACACCTGGCAGTGCCACATAGTGCCACTGCTTCGAAGAAGACCGAACAGCCTTTGCCCGTTCAGGAAAACTGGGGGTCGCACCTCTAGTGTTGGATAGGGTGGGTCATCTTCCTGGTCATTCCTCAGTCGACCGTGCCACTGCCTAACTTGTCGTTGCCCCACGGGCCGCGCTTTATGTGGCATGGCCGCCTGCCCAATGGGTCGCGCCACCTTGCAGGATGTACAGGCTGGCTGAGCTACCGTTACGTGTCGGGCCGCCCTACACGGCTCGGGTCTCCCTATCTGGGCCACCCCATTTTAGATTGGGACGGACCTCGGCCTAGCGGTATGAGCCTGTCGCGGCCCTGCCCGGACTGGGTCGGTCCGACCTGGTTGGACAGGACCCGGGCCCAATCGGGTCTAGAAACACTGAAAGGGCTATATCTTGAGAACCAGACATATGATTCATGAACTGTCTATAGCGTTTGGATTCTTCAGTCAAGACTGTCATTTTTGGTATACTCCTTTTGAGTTTTGGAGACACTTGGAGTACAACAGAGTTGGATCGAACTTGAATCCAACCGGGCCCCAGAGCTAAAATGCTTATAACTCACAGACCGGGCGTCTGAATGATGCGCTGTCTATTGCGTTGGAATACTTAAATCATAGAAGTACATTGGGTTACTCCTTATTGGATCTTAGTTGAAGTTGAGGTACAACTGATATCTCATGGGGATGATTCTATGGAACTCGAGTGCACCGAGTGTGAGGAATCCAGTGGTATGCAGTGAGGTGGAGGTTGGAGGCAGATCATACAGAGGTCAGTGCTCAGCGATCTTATGTGGGTCATCGCATACCAATCCTTTGTGTGTCATATCCATTGTGGGTCAGTTCTCAGAGATCCTTTGTGGGTCAGTGCATACCAATCCTATGTGGGTCAAATCATGTGTGGGTCAGCGTGGGTTAGTACCAATCGACTCTGGGCAGGTCAGATCCTATGTGGATAATTGTGGGGGTTAGTGCTTACTGATCTTATGTGGGTCAGACTCTATATGGTCAGAAGCAGTGCCTCTTGACAGAATAAGATGACCTAGCTTCGCAACTAATCATTTTTACGTTTATACATCACTGAAAACCTAGTTTGAACTGAGACTCTCCTTGAACAAAGTCTTTTACCTGTTTGGTTCTTTTATCTTCACGGTGATATCTTCATGGTGTTACCTATGTGGTAATTTTAACTTCATGGTGTTATCTTCACGGTGTTGCATTTGTGGTACTTTTACCTTCGTGGTGATATCTTCGTAGTGTTACCTTTTAGATATTCATTCATCATGCATGAGACGAGTATATCTTGATAACTCAGGTATATGTATGGGAATATACCTAAGTATAGTTTTTGACTGCTTTGTGCTTTATGATTTAGCCTTGATTTGTCTTTTTTTCCTTTTTAAAAATTTTAGAGACCTATGTGGTCTTGGGGAAATACTGAGTATTGTTATACTCACCCCTATGCGGGCTTCGCTAGTAGACTGGTGTGTCTTGTGCAGACAACGTATAACAGTGTTCGAGGCTAAGGGAGACAGGATTGGATGGTACACAAAGGTGGACCATTTGGTGTGATGTGATGCAAGGACTAATGATCAAGAGTTGTACCGACCCTTTATATATGATCGATGGTGGATGATCTAGGAGCTGCTTATCAATTTTCAGATGTATTTGTTTATTTTCAGTTGTACTCGTACTTTCTGTTGGGCATGTATTCCGGCCCCTATACATTCATCACTCTTTTTACTACATCAGTTTACATATTGGTTGATTCATGTTGTGTTATACTCTAAATGTTTGTAAAAGATTAGGTAAATGCATTCCCATTTTTGGGATAGGCATTTCTGGTTCTAGTTGCCAACCCCTTGCATATGGAAGGCAGGCTTGGGTATGTCACGACATGTGCCCTGGGGGACGGGTCGTGACAAAGTGGTTTCAGAGGATTCAGTTCTACTGAAGAACTAGGACTCTAATATGTTCAATGTAGCAATTGTGTTAAGTGTTATGAGGGTGGTTTTTAGTTTGGGGAGTCAACTGTTGGTGTAGCGGCTGACGTATCCATACACCAGAACCCTGAATTCTGATTTCCAAATCAGTACACAAAATCACTGATTACATGTGTTTTTGAAGATTCTTTCTTGTGATTTCATTGAGTCACTTCACTTGGTATAACATAATAATCGTGGATCAATTGTTCCTTATTAAGATGTCGCTATGAAGACAGCCATCTAGGAATCCCGAGAGAGTACACGATGACGGACCATTGAGCGACGAGGCTCCAGTGCAAGGCCCTCTTACAATGTCGGCACCTTAATGTGGTGTACCATCTGCACCACCACCTATTGGGTAGTAGTTACCACCAGCCACACTAGTGGACAGTGCACGTTGACTGAGCGTGTTGCACGAGTTACAGTGGTAGAGGCCTTCAAGGTTTTTAGGCGAGAAAGATTTCCAGGTAGCTGTGGATAGGTTGGAGGTTGTGGATTGTGTTTTCCGCCCAGTTGATACACCAGTAGGGTAGGTGGTGATCTTAGGTTCTAGTCTTTACTAGTGTGTGACCATGATAATGGTCCATAGGGTGAAGAAGCTTCGGTACATGGACTATTGCCTGAGATGGTACCTTAGGGGACTTTTCCAACTATATCACTGCTTGTTGGTCACCAGTTACAACTGGAGGTACCAGTTGAGGACACATGCAGGCTTAGTCCCATATACATGTTTCAGCATCAAATACTACTCAGGATCCTAGGCAAGCCCGACTCACAGGCGTCTAAGGACTGTCTGGGGGAGTTGGCCGAGTTTCTATCTAGATAGGGCACCATTTGATCAGATGGTTGTCCTTGTAGAGAGCCTTTTTCATGGCTCAGCTGGACGATGACATGGTATATATTACCCTAATCTTGCAAATAGGTGACTCTTCTGTGGAAAATCCTGAGAACCATCCACAGAGAAGGGATTATCTTTCCAGAAATAGCCAAGGGATGAGTGTTCCCTTGAGATTCTACAGATTTTTTAGGATGACTTGTCGGTAGTTGAGTATTCATCGAGACGTACCGACCATCCCTGGTACTAGATGAAAACAGTACGGTCAGTGCCTCAATGATTGGACCTCCAGGAGAGGTGTTTTTAGGTAAATCCAAGCTAGAACTATTCCTATATTAATTCTTACTTATTTTTGGGTGCTATAGAGAACCTTTGTTGTTCAAGGTTCTTTGGATGAGCGAATTCAGCCGTAGAATGTTAATAGTGGGAAAGCAGAAAATTGACGCCAGTCTCAGTGACTTAAGCACGTAAAATGTTTTGAGAAGAGGAATTGATAGGGATAGTTGAATCTTCAGGTCAGATGACATGGATGTGGAGCTAGAAGAGATGCATGTGGTGGTATACATTTCAACACGTTACAACCACAACCCCAATGTGGTCCCCACCAGGCTCAGGGAGTTGGAGGATAGGGGAAGGTAGATGCTGCATGCAGTCAAGGAGTGTGACCCAATGGCTCCGGGAATGATTCGAGTTATGTTCTGCATCTACTAATAGATGCCTTATTAATAGACATAGGTACCAATAATTCTTTCTTACCATGAATCATGTTCAAGGCCTCGAGTTTCCGGTCAAACTGAAGACTTGAATCTTATTTGTGGATACACCTTTGAGAGGAGACTCAATAATCACACATACGCTGACGATGTGATCTCACCCTTGTGGAAAGAGTTTCGGTTGGATCCTCTTGGTGGTAGCATCAAGTCATTACGACATTAGTTTGGGTATGGACTGGACATCCACAGTTCATACTCATATTGACTGTATTAGACAAAAAAAAATTAGTTAATCAACAATGATGGAATGGGGTTTGCCTTGGTCGGTGAAAAAGGAAACCCAGCTAGAACATGATAAACTCATACATTGGAGGGTGCATCCAATCCATATTGAGTTGTCCAAGCTTACCCTAATGGATAGGGGAGTTTTGGGGTTTCAGTTCCAAATAAAAGTGGAGGAGTGTTGGGACATATTTTCAAAACATGTTTACGGGATTACTGCCCGAAGGGAGAGGTACTTATGCGTTGGCTGGGTACTACTGGAGTTTTAAACCAGACTTCTCTGAGGTAGTGGAACCATTGTACGCTTTTACTAAAAAGGGCAAGCCTTTCCTGTGAATTGAGAACTGTCAGGTGAGCTATCAGAAGGTGAGAGAGCAGGGATGGTTAATGTTCCTCCATGAATATGACATTGAGATAGTCGATACTCTTGGGAAGGGGAACTTGGTAGAATGTGCAATTAGTAGGAGGTCTGGTCTACAATTGTTGAGTGATGCAATAGAGAAGCTATCCACGTAGCATATATCCTTCATGGATAGAGATGGAGAAGCTTACCTCCAGTATTTGGATGTCACACCCAACTCTTTTAGTGAGTCCAGGAGGCACAACGTGGAGACATTGACTTCGAGGCCCGACATGATCAAATATCCTTTGGATGGTCTCCTCAAGGTTTTTCTCAATGTTGGGAGCATGTCGTTCTCTTCAGAAGGAGAACCATGGTATCAGTGATGCTTCAGTAGGAGGTGTTGAGGGAGTTCCATAAAACCCCATGAACAGTACATCCTAGAGTGGTGAGGATGTTCCAGAACCTCTAGTGTCAGTACTGGTGGCCAGGAATGAAGGAAGTAGTGGCAGACTTTGTCTAATGATGCATCACTTGTCAGCAAGTGAAGACTTCATAGAGATGGTAGACGTCTTATTCCAACATGATATAGAGACCGTTGGAGTCCAAGGGGGGATACCATTTCTTCCTATGGGTCTCACCCCAATGAGGATTAGAATGGTTTGTTCGGGGTGGAAAACATTATCTGAGGTTCATCAGAACATTCTTGATTCTCAGCAGAGTGGGAGAGGTGGCATACTATCTATTTATTTCCCCACAGATGCACCGGGTGCATACTGTTTTCCATGTGCCACAAATGAGGAGATGCATGCCTGATCCATTTCATATTATCTATTAGGGAGAGTTGAACATTCATGATGGGGTGACTTTTAAAGAGTTCCCAGTGGAGACAGAGGATCGACAAGAGCGATTCCTTCGTGGATGGTCAATCCCTTTGGTGAGAGTTTGGTGGAATCAGAGGGACCTCCAGGAGAGCACATGGGAGTGAGAGGCTCATATTTTTGCTCAGTATCCTCATTTGTTTGATTTTCCATTGTTTTAGATTTTTGAGGAAGTATGTCCCAACCATGGGGATAATGTAATGTTCCCGAATTTCCATATAAATTTTTTAATTATATGGAATTATTTCAAGACAGTGAAATCTGACGGCGCCTGACTCTGAGGCCTGGAGTGCCCAAAATGATCCATCAATGTTTTATTAAGCTTTAATTAATGCGCCTAAGCAGTTTTCCTGAAAAAGTTGGATAACTCTTAAACAATTTTCCATATTAGAATTCTGAGGTCACCATTGTGTTTAGGATGGTAGGTTTACCCTAGGTACGGCTTAAGTTAATCGGCACAGGCTTCCAATGAGAAATCCTGAAAATGGCATAACCCTAAATAAAATAATTAAATAAAGCTATTTTAGTTTTCAAATGCTTATAACTCATGAGCGGTCACTCATAATAAAAATACGAGACCACCGATAAACTCACGAGGGTATTATTTCTGTAGGAAAATACCAAATTTGGCCTATAGGGGCCACCAGTGAAAGTTTGTTTTTAGCCGTAAATTAAATAATTAAGTGACAATAAATTTTTGGTAAAATCCATTACATATAAATGGTAACTCGGATTAAAAATCTGAGTATACAGTTGAGTTTTTTGGGGCATGTTCTCCTTAGGAAAATCCTAACCCCGACCAGTGCGGGTCGAGGGTGAACGTTATTAATTTACGGAACTTTTTTCAGGTACGTTCACTAAATGTGTCAGGGACATTTTCTTACTTTTGAACCGGTGATCAGATTAAAAATTTGAGGGCACTGTCGAATCAGAGGCATTGAGATTTGATTATATGAGGATTTACTTTGACATCAGTAGGTCTGGATAAAATGTTACGTTCTGTTAGTTTTTTAAAAGAAAATAAAAGAAATAATTTTATTATTTTATTTTCTTCCTTCTCCACCAACGGTCAAGTGGAGTGTGGGGATATCGATGTTTCAAGACAATAAATGGCTTAACTTATCAATATTAACTAACGACGTTGTTGGGGAATTAAGAAGGTTCCTAATTAATGAGCCCCCATTAATTTTCCACGTCGTTACATACCCACCTCCTCTCATATATATATATGGAGTTTAGAGAGGGGTATCGACACAGATTCTCCAAGCAACGAAGTGCTGAAGGAGTGCCAAGTTGCTGGACCCTTAGATAATGGATCTAATACTAGAAGGAGGTGATAGGTGACACCGAACCATGATCCAAAGGATGACGTACGAGTGGCATCGTTTTAAACCTGTTGCGGGAATGAAGAACATGATCCTCCTTCAAGCGCAGACACTCTCCACTGGGATTATGAGGTATGGGTTTCTTCCATTATGCATTTTCAATGTTTTCCACTTCCTCATTTTCGAATAATACAAAGAACGTGGACCAAACTACTAACGAGTTGATCCGTGATTCATTCATTTTTTCGGGAGGTTGTTGTGGGGTATCATTTTAGGGATTTGTTTGTTGTTTAATTCAATTGATTATTAATCCCTTAGCCCCCTCATGTTTATATGCTAACGCGAAGGGATCAGGCATAACAAACCTGGCCCAAAACATCTGCTATCTTGCTATCCTTGTGCCTCCATGGAGGACCACTAGCAAGGTGACACCGACAGGCTGCATTGGGGACAGCGTGTCGACGCATGCCGCAACAGGAGGCCGCGACACAAAGTCATGGCGGTCATCGAAGTGGATGATATCTTCTGGCCGCAAAGGAGGCATATTGCGCTGTCGTGAGCCACTAGTGAGCCAAGGGGGCCACAAATCATTCGGTGTGGTGACTGGAGGAAGGCAGCCGACACACCGTCCGACTGTGGGTGGCGGAGAAAAGTGTCATTGTGTGCCACTGTAGAAGTCTGAGGGAACACCATCTGACCATGACGGAGTTATCAGGACCTGCTCCAGTGTGTCATGTTGGCCACCTAGAGGCGCAATGTGGCGCCATTGCTATGAAAAAGACTGAATGGCCTTTGGCCATTTGGGAAAACCGGGGGTCGCTCCTCCCATGGCGGTTAGGGAATTCCTCGTTGTGGGTCGCACCTTCCGCGTCCGGGCCACCACCTAGCGGGCCAGCACCCCTCCGGCCATGCTTCATGCGTCCACCTCACCTGCCAAGCAGTCCGCGCCACATTGCGGGCCGGACCGGCGGGTCAGGACGCCTTTACTGGTCGGGCTGCCCTTTTCGGGTCTCCCCCTTGCGGGATGGGCCACCCCAATGTGGGCTGAGATGGACATCAACCCAGTGGGTTGAGCCCGCCGTGGCCCAGCGAAGACTGGGTCAGGCCGGTTCGATCTGACCGGCTCAGACTGGACCCGGACCCAACCTAGCGCAGAATCACTTGAAGGACAATGTCTTGAGAACCGGACATCTGTTTGATGTACAATATGCAGCGTTGGAATCCTTGGATCAAGATTGTTCTTTTTGGTATACTCATCTTGAGTTATGGAGATTTTTGGAGTATGGGCGAGTTTGATCTAAACCACATCCAACTTGGCCCCTCGAGTTAAAACGCTTATAACTCAAAGATCGAACATCCGAATGATGTCTCGTCTTTCGATTTGGAACCCTTACATCATGGTGGTACCTTGGGGTACTCCTTAGTGAAGATTATTAGTGGTTTTTGTATGACCAATATCTCGAGAGGTAGATACTACAGAACTCGACCGCACTTGGTTTGAGGAATCTAGTGGTTGCCAGTGTGGTGGGGGTTGGAGACATATCCTATGGAAATCAGGGCTCAACGATCCTATGTGGGTCAGTGCATACCGATCCTATGTGGGTTTGATCCTATTTGGGTCAGTGCTCAGAAACTCTTTCTAGATCAGTGCATACTGATCTTGTGTAGGTCAGATCTTGTGTGGGTCAGTGCTTAATGATCTTGTGTGGGTAACCACATATCGAACCTGTGTGGGTCAGATTCTATGTGGGCCAGTGGGGGTTAGTACCTATCGACTCTGTGCAGGTTGGATACTATATGGATCATTTCTTGAGTTAGTACATATTGATCCTATGTAGGTAAGACTCCGTATGGACAAAAACAATGCCTCTTGACATATAAGATGATCTAGCCTGGCGCCTAATCATTTGTACGTCTATACTTATCTGAAAACCAAGTTTGAGATGAGACTCTATTGGAACTAAGTCTTCTAACATTGTGGTACTTTTATCTTCGTGGTGATATATTCATGGTGATACCTATGTGGTACTTTTACCTTCGTGGTGATATCTTCGTAGTGATACCTATGTGGTATTGTTACCTTCGTGATGATATCTTCGTGGTGTTACATGTGTGGTACTTTTACCTTCAAGGTGTTATCTTCACGGGGTTTCTTGTGTTGTACTTTTAACTTTGTGGTGTTACCTTCATGGTGTTACCTTTTTGATATTCTTCCCTCATGTAATAGATGAGAATTTCTTGATAACAAAGGTATATGTGTGCGAATACACCTAAGTGGAGTTGTTGACTACTTCGTGTTTTGTGATTGAGCGATGTTTTGTGGTTTTTTGTTCATGGGACATTAGGAGACATACAGGGACTCGGGGTCCATACTAAGTTTCATTATACTCACCCCTTCACGGGCTTCGCCGCACCTTGTTATCTCTTGTGAAAACGATGTAAAACATTGATCGAGGTGGAGAGAGCTAGGACGGGATGGTACGTGGAGGTAGCCCATTTGGTGTGACGTGACATAGGGACTACTTATCGTGATCTGTACCTACTCTTCAAGTAGGATCTGTAGTGGACGATCCAGCAGCAGTTTTTCACATTTTAGTTGTATTTGTACTTTTGAGTTGTACTCGTATTTTTAGTTGGGCTTGTATTCCGACGCCTTTACTTTTAGCACTCTTTTTACTACAACATTTTACATAGTGGGTGCTTCTTTTTGCATTCTACTCGATATGTTTGTACATGTTTAAAGGAAATACCTTCCCGTTTTAGGGATACACCTTTCTGGTGCTAGTCTCCAGCCCTTGGCCAATGGAAGGAAGGCTTGGGGTTGTCACGACACTGGCCCTAGGGGACGGGTCATGATAATGTGGTTATACCTTATATTCTTCTACCATGAAGCATTTATTTTCATTCAGATTTGATTCTTATTTTTCATAATCATATTTTTATGAGCATCTAGTGTCTTAAAAAAATACACCAAGTGGCCTACATTTCTCCTTTTCCATTATGATCTTAAACGGAATATTTCTGATATTTTTTTTATGTATTTCTATTTTAATCTTTTAGATGAGTAAAATCATGTATTATATGACCCAATTTCTTCCATTCATAGCATCTGAGTTCTCTTGAGTCTATCTCATTTTTTAAAAGTTTTTTCTGAATAAATTTTTCTTCTTATAAAACTGGATATACTTTCTATATAATTGAGCCAGTTCTATTTTAGAATTAAATGTTTTCCAATTCTTTTCATCGATGAATTATTGTTTTAGTATTCTTATTTGCTTCTAAAATGTTACCATTAGAGAAGTATTATCCTTTTTCACTAAGGCATTATGATCTCTAGCTTCATCATTCATTTCAGTTTCATACATTATCAATATTTCAATTAATCTTATCATAGTCAGATTTTGGACATTTGGTGATTAGTTAATTACAACTGATATACCATTCCATTTAGTAGGCAATAACCTTAGTACTTTGAAAGCATGATCTACATGTTTAATAGGAATACCTATGTCAGTAATATTATTGATAATATCTGTAAGCCTTCTATTCATCTGAGTAATACTCCCTCCATAAAACAATATAAATGTATCAAATTTCTATATTGTTGTTGCATAACTCATTTGTCTCACATTATCTATTCCTTCATAGGAAACTATAATGGTTTTCAATATTTTACAAGTAGTTGAACATTGTGAGACATGATTGAATTCATCTAGTCGAAGATGAAATATAATAGCATTCATAGATTTAGATTTCGTTTCATTCTTAGCCTCTATAGTAGATGTACATGATTCAAAATTTTCTAGAATTATATAAGAAGAAATCATCATTGAGCAGATTTCAAATCTGTGATTCTTCAAATATATAATCATTTGGGATTTTAAAAATCCATAATTTTCACCATTAAAATAAGGGGCATGAACCATTGACATTCCTTCTCTGGGATTATTCATTTCTATATTTTTATAGACCTTATACTTTTAGCTTATTATATATTTGTTCAAAATAACTCCTATGATACAAATTGTTAGTTTCGAATATACAAATACAAACAAGGGGGGGTGAATTGTGTCTTTTCAAAATCTTCCACAATTCTAATTTTAGATACCCTCTATAGATAATGAAGACTTGCAGTGTTTATCTTCTACATGGAAGTATGAGTAGAGAATAAAATAGAAATAAAAAACAAGTATTTTTATAGAGGTTCCGGTCACAATGATCCCCTAATCCACTCACCCAATTAATATCTCTACGAGATTGGTGAATTTCAATATTTTGGTCCTCATATCATAAGAACTATCCACAACAGAGTGCAGGTAGGTGACCCCATTAAAAACATGGCTAAAAACAGTTCCTTCATGTTGTTTAATAGATAATCTAATATCAATAGTTTATATCGAGAAACTAATGCTACACTAAAACTGAGTAAGAGTTGTTGAAACTCTCAATAAAAAGATACCGATTAAAAAGGTTCTTATTGAACATCAAATTTGTGATAACAACTGACATTAGATTGATCTTATTCTTCAGAAAATAATTTATTTAAGAAATATTGGTTCTAAATCAATCTGGTTGTACGAGATCTTTAAATAAAAGCCGCAACGTATAGAATTTATAGACTTATATCAAATATGAGATTGAAAACATGTATATCTCCAAAGTGTATCCTCTTTTGAAGATAACCGAGTTTGATCGATTGTTGCAGTTGAACAGTAAAAAATCATCACAAGAATTCAATTGAATTGAATTATGTGTCTCTATTTTTTAATTTAATCATACACACAATTATATATATTGAAAAAATAAACAGATAGAATAAAATAATGTAGATAACTTGATTCGCAATTCCAGATCCAAGAAAATCGCCTGATAAGTCCTTTGAATTCTAATTCATAAAACACATCAGAGTAGTCATATATTTACTTTAGAATAGGAGATATCATATAAAATTAATATTATTCTGTAAATAAAATTTAATGAGATTTAATTCAGTTGAAAATGTACTTTAAATCGCCTATATATTCAGCAAAAAACGTTTCACGATACTCTGATAAAATCAAAAATTCAAATCTCCAATGTTGAAAAGTCAAAATTAGGGTTCCTTTGTAAAATAAAAAAACAAATAACATAGTATTAAAATTTGTAGCATTCATTCTATGAACGTAGGGTTGAAAACATATTGTTGATCACAAAATTAAGGTTTATGATCCTTGCATTTTCTTCTAAAATGTAGGATTCCATACTTATATATGGTTCTTTAACCATACATTTTCTCTTTGTCAAAAGTAAGGATCCATCCAAATGTAAGGTTATTTATCCATACAGTTCTATCAACATAGAGTTAATTAAACATATGTGTCGATCTATCAATTATACGGTTTAATAAAAACATAGGGTTTTTTCCTTACATTACATTCTTCAAAATAGGGTATGAACAGTGTTTTTAGAACATGCTTAAGAGATTTTGGAATGCTTTAATGAATATCCCATGTGAATAAAAAGATTAAATATAATTTCAAAATAAGGATTATAAAGAATATTAATTTCTTGAAATACACTTGATGTAATATCATTAGAAAAATAGACAAGTGTATTTGTGAGCATCATAATCAATAAGATTTATATAGTTTTTTGAGGAAATAGATTCCTTACATGCTGGTGGAAGGGGATTTTTTATTAATAATTCCTCAACCATAGTCCAAAATTATGTGGGAAATAAGATTCACTAAGCACTATTAATATATAAAAAATTTAATTATAAAATTAATATGGAATGATCAAAGCAATCAAAGTCGACTGATCAGTGCTGAGAACTTTTCTTCGACCTTCGACCCTTTGAATGACCTACACAGACTCGAGGTTTCCGATGATCACTTATTTCCTTGATTCCAGATATATTCCAGTTGTCTTTACAAGAGAATGAGACTCACTCGATAGTATCAACGTCATGTATTCTATCTATGTCTTGTATGAATAGAAGAAAATGAATGTTGTGGTTAATCCAAAAGAAAATGAAGTTATAGAGGATGTTTTTAAACATGGATGAGTTCAATATTTAATGATACATTTGATCCACATTGCATTCACAAAATAACTTCACCATGAGAAGAAAATGTGAAGTTGTTTATGAAAACATGCGATGAATTTTGGCATTGTATTATAAGGAATATTATGTAGTATGTCTGTGAAATAAGGATTTCTTTGATGTTTTTGAATACTGTGTCATTATATAAAAATTGGAACCATAAAATCACATAAAATTCAAATATGAGGTGGTTTAAGGCAGTGGAGAAAGTCACTTATAAAAGAAACAGTACCAATCGAAGTGCTATTATTGTGATGTTGGAAAGAGATCTCATTTTTTTTTTGAAAAACATTGAACTGTGGAACACTTGTTTTGAGAAGAGATTAGACAATATTTTTAGGTCATCTAAAGTAATGATATCCACTGGAATTTGAATTTTTTTTAAAACAATCAAATATATTTATGAATAACATGTTCCTCAAATCCATTCAAGATTGTGTGACACCCATATATGTACCATTTTTGTTTTATGATACCAACTTGAACGAAAGACGATAGTGGAAAATGTATGGAAATGAAAGTGTGGGTATAAATGCATACCTAAATACACACGTGCATACAATAAGGCAACATGATACCTTTTGTGCATATATATATTGACATTCCATGAAGTGATATAGATGCATCAAATAAGTTTTTCATGAATGTATATATCTGAAGAAGGACACATACATGATCTAATACAGAAAAAAAAAGAAATAAAAAATTTAAAGAACACTAAGGAATCCATTTATGTGAAAATAGGAATGAGGTATAGAGGAAGAATACAAAGAACTGAATATCACATAAAATAATAAAGGAAATATTGTGTTCTAGGATTTTGGATCAGAAGTTTATGCATTTTAGTATGCATGAATGGTGATTTTTAAATGAACACGTGATATGATTTTCATGTATTGTGTGAATAACTTGACACATAAAATTGATGAAGATACATCATTTTAATAAGAAATGATTTCCCATGAATTGTTTTACATGAACAACCAACTCAATCATTTTCTATTCAAGGTACTCAAAGTAGACATAAGAAAGTTCGAATTAACAAGAACATGGAGGATGATCAAAATATTATCCTATATTGGATTATACTTAAATATAGGAATAATTATTTCAGTTTGATTTTTATGTAGGAAAAGCCTATTGGTTGGAGTTGGGAGTGGAGGAAGATTTCTAGTTAGAAATGGAAGTAGAGTAATTCTATATGTTTTAGTTGGCAGTAGGAAAAAATGGTTTTGGGGTATAACCAACTAAGAACAAAGTGCTGGATTTCTTGGATATATGACCAGAATCCACTAGAGGATCAATTATTGGGGGTAAACCAGTTTCTTCCAAAATTACTCTAATTGAAAATTATATTATTAAAGATAATCAATGTTTTAGGGTATAACAAACATGGAATGGAGTGAGTCTTTACCCCAAACATCATATACACTATGTGATTCTCTCATTATTATTTCTACTACACACAAGATGATATTGATAGATATTACAGAATGGATCAAGAACCTTATCATGTTCAATAGGTTGAATTCAACAGTAAAATAATTCATAAAACAAGTGTGCCATTGATTCACCCCCTCTCAGTGAATCCTAATCATGTTAGGGGATCTCCATGTGGTATCAGAGCACATGTTACATATAGAGATCCAAGAGGGTCTTTATAAAGTGTATAATTCAAGAAATTATTAAGCAACATTTGATGGAGAAAAGTAATATACTGTTGATAATATTAATATAGATATTTCTAAAATGAATCAGAAGAACATGAGGAAAATATAGGAAAGTAAGCAGAAGAAGATGCATATTATGAATGTAGAGACACCTATAACTAAATTTAATATGAATAATATAACATAAAATAATTTTCTTAGTTATGATTATTATAAAGGATCCTTCTAAATGTACAATGATATTATATAACCTATTGGTATTCATTTGGTTTAAAAAAACAACTGAATAAATATTCCAAAGAAGATGTTAACCATATTATCGTAGGAATCAATGGACACGTTTTTTTATAAAGTACGTATAAATGAATAATTTAATGAACAGTTGGATGCAATAAGTAAGAAGTTTAGATATCGATTCACTTGCACTGACCTAGTATAAGAAACACAACAATACATGCTTGATACTAAAGAAAAGATGCAATATTATCCGTATGAGAAAGTTGTTTTTGAGATTGATTTTATGGAATATTTCCAAGAGCATAAAAAATTATGCAAATTTTATATAGTAATCAATCATTATCCACTTGAGTATAATGAAAATAAGTTCATGGATTAATAAAATAATTTACAAGAATCAAGAAAATTTCATGATGAACCAAAGAAGAAGTTGAATATAGATTAGGAAGAAAAGATGAGAGTTGTTGAGAAAGATAAGAACTCACACAACCTGAAATGTTTAGAGTTGAAAGTGAAATTTATGAATCAAGGATCAAAAAAAGCTAGAACATCCCAAATTACTAGAATAAAAGATTCTACTATATAAGTTTTCATTATGTATCATGACTCCATGAAGAGGATGAGACCATCCTCTATCCAAGTGGGAGTATTCTACAAGAATAATGTATCCCACTACCCATAAAAATTTTTATCTAACAATGTGGTTTCATGTTTTGGTATAGTTTTTAAACCAAACTAATAGAAATTATGGATTTTGAAAAATAAAAATAAACCCACCACATCAAGGGTGGATGAGAAAGGATGTAGGAATATATATTCCCAAAGGTGAGTTTAAATGACTGGTGGTTCCAGTCAAAAATATTAAGTTTCACAATATATAAAATCTAGATAGATTGCACAATAAAATGATATAAGGAGATTCATATGTTGTTTTTAGTGTTGTTATAATGTTAGTAATAAGGCGTAGGAATGTTGGTATGACAATAAAATTCATGAAAATAAAAAAGGTCTATATTTAGGTGGATAAAAGCTAAATATAAGAGAATACAAGAATATTTCACCAAATAAAATAGAGTTAAAGGAAAATCGTCAAATGTGGGTAAAATAAATGGTCTATGTAGGGAAGATAGTTATCTACTAAATCTCCATCCATGGAAAACTGTTATTTCTAAGAATTTATATGAAAAAAATTTAAACCTATTTGAACAAGATGATTAGTGAAATATCCTCTCTTAAATCAACTAGATAAATAAATATGAAAATAAAATTAGTACCCATCAAAAATAAAAGACCCAGTTTGATGATTTACAACAACAACATGTGTCTAAAAAATGGATATCATGTTGGAAGATACAAGTTTAGTTGTTTTTGTTGGTTCTTTTAAAGGTATGAGAACATATCCCACTCTTACTATTAGAACATGAAATTTCCATAAAAAATCATGAATCATGGGGTAGTTATAATGATATATGAGAACAAGATCTCTAATAAATAATTTTCTGGTTAGGAACCCATAAAATCAATCAATTCATAGTAGATATGAATTCATATAATAGTTCATGGTAGATGTAAGAAGAAGGGTCACAAAGATGAGACATGTATGAAAATACTCCCAAGAGATTTTCCATATGTTGTGAATGAGAAGATGATTCAATAGAAAAAAATTTATATTACATATTAATATTCTGATAAGATAAGGATTGTCAATAAACAATGTCAAGTTGTTTGGCCAAATTAATTTAAATAAGGTAAAAAATTCGAAGAAGAATAAAAAATTTCCACATTTAATGGAATGAAAGTGGATATAGAAAGTGAGATGGAAAATGGTATTCTAAATAATGTTAATGAGATGTTGACATGGATTTGAATAAAAAAAGGCCCAAGTTGAGAGGTAGTTCTCTTCTGGAATGTTACTCTTCGTGAACAAGAACGTTCCTCCTTATTATACATATATATGTGTGTTTATATTTTTTTATTGAAATGAATGGAATTGATGGATATTGATTCATCCCATGAGGGGAATCATTGACGAGATGACGAAGTTAAATCCAATATATATAATGACTGTTGAACATTTAATCAACTCTATAAAATTATAAGATGAGGTATGAAAATCAATCACTTACCACAAATCAGTTTGAATTGAAAATAACTATAACGGTGGAGTTATTGTTGTGCTAAAAATGTGGAGTCATTTTTTTTCTCCTGAACATTCAGATGAGTTTATTTAATTATGTGTAGTATTTATAATTTAATTGAAAAATGATAATATTGAAAGCCGATTGATTTAGAATTGAGAATTTCTTAGCACGATTTTACATGCAAAGAAATTTATGGACTGTATGGAAAACCTTGGTTGTATCTGTCTTGTATTCTACATCAGGTTAGCCCATGTAGACAGAAAGTTGAATAAATGAAGGCCATTTTCTTTGAAAACAATGTGATATAATCCCCCTCATAGAAGGTTTTAATAAATAAAAATATTATTGAGGGTAATATAATTTTTCAAATATGACATAAAAGTCATTGTAACCTATCTTTTTCATTTGATTATTAACATGGGGGAGAAAATATTTGAACCCACATACTGATTTTTAATGAAATCTGAAGAGATATTCCCAATATAATAAAAAAGAGGAAATTGTTGGGCCTATTTGTTTCATTTGTTGTTAATTATGTGTCAATTTAGGTTTGGTGATTTAAGATGAAGTGGTGATTCTTATATTATTATTATGGATTCATTTAATGACATTGGATTTCATACATGGGAAATTCTCCTTGATTAATTGGTGTTATTGTTTTACTGGTCATTAATTTCAACAAAATTTTCTTATGATATCTCATTGCATTCCAAATGATGAATACCATGAAAAATATCATTTTTCAGGATGATTTAAAAATAAGTGATGGAATCTTAGTGGTTGGGAACTTGATGGTGAGGTATTTTCATAATATTTTGTTTATGACATGATATGTTTTATCCAAAATAATGGGATAACTAGGATCCCCTCATCTGTACTTGTGGGACCCATGGGATCGACCATGTGGGAGAGGATTGACCTGGCCAACTGCGGGGGTTAGGTGTGAGAATTGGGAATGTATTATTCCAGGGAGTGCACACGGTTGCGTGAAATGTATGAATAGAATACCCATGGGGTTTCCAGAGACATCACTCATGGTGGCATGATTGCATGAAGGCATGGTGTGTAATTTTTTATAGGTTCTAAACCCCACAATATGATCAAAGAGGCTAGTGAAAACTGATTTTTTATTATGTGTGCCTAAACAATTCCCCAGACCGATGTGGGACACTAGATGCACCAGATAATATTTCTATGTTAAAAGGATATGGATAAAACACCTACTGCGTGATCAAGGAAATCAAAGTCGTATGATCATCACCGAGCTCTTTTGTTAAACCATTAACACATAAATAGACCTACAAACAATTGTGGAAACTAATGATCACTATTATCCTTGAATATAAACATAATCTAGCGGTCATTCTACCATAATCATACTCACTTGATCAACATGACATAAATCACGAAATCTACATCTTTCATAATTGTGATAAATGAATAGTTGAGGTTTGTCTGAATAAAAATGAAGTTGCAGTGGCTATTTGAAAAAATGGACGAGTTTACGATTTAAAGATACATGAAATAATCATCACATAAAAATATAAAATTTACTATGAGGAGAGAATGTGATCTAATATAAGAAAATATTCCATTAATATCAAAATCATATAATAAGGAAAACATCATAGTATATTTTAGAAATAAAAATATATTCGATGCTAATGATAATTGTGAGCCTATATAAAAAGAAAATAATTAAACATATTAAAATTAAAATATATGTTAGTGAAAGGTAGTGGTGGTACTCACCTATAAAATAAAGTGTACTATGCAAAGGAGCACTTCTATGATATTGAGAGGAGATCTCATTTTAAAAAAAAAGTGAGCCTCGTGTAATACTTGTTTCATGAATTTATTCCAAGACCCTCTTAGATTGTGAATAAGAATAGCCCCATAGGAATTCGACCTGTGATTAACACATTTAAATAGATTTATACAGAACTTATTCTTCGATGAAAATTGTGACTTTATGATACCCTTACGCATACCCTTAATAGTTTGGGAGACCTACTTGAATGAAGGAGGAGAGTATATGAGGTAAGGAGAAGATAGTTCATGTTTACATGCATACCTGATTGCACACTCACATTCATAATAGATGTGTGTGGCCATGTGTGCATATATCATTCATTTCATGAAGAGAATTAGATGCACAATATTTTTTGCGCATGAATACAGATACATGAAGAAGGGAATATGAATTATATAAGTCAGAAAAACATGTGAAATAGTATAAAGAATAATGAGGAATCCATATATGTATAAACATTAATTGAGGATAGTGAATAATAAGACATATAATTGTAATGAAAAACAATAATTAAAGAAGTATTGTGTTCTTGGGGTTTGGATGTGATGTCCATTCATTATAGTATAAGTGGATGATGATTATGAAATAAAGAAGCGATATGATTTTTATGTGTACTGTGAAACAATTTAGCACATCTAATTAATTCTAGAACCTCATTTGAATAATATATAATTACCTAATAATTCTATTGAGTGAGAAAAATGATAAAATATTATTGTTCATAATTATTGAGAGAGATCAAAAGACTCTATTAGTCACCATTAATGGTACTCGAATTGTAGACAATCAATTTTGATTCAAAAAAATCATGGAGGAAGATCAAAATTTCATCCTACAATGAATAAATCCTTAAAGAATACAATAAGTCCTTCAGTTGGGGCTGAAATTTTGAGAAGTCACTCAGTTGTAGCAAGGAGTAGAGGAAGTCTTTTATCCAGAGGTATATGTAGAAGAAGTATGTCATTTGAAGTTAAGATTAGTAGAGATGGTTTTGGGGTATAACTAATTGAGGAATTGTAGTTGGATTGCTGGGGGGGTTTAACCAGAATCATATGGGGGATCGATTAATTGGTGAATAACAAGTTTCTATATGATCCAATGTAGCTGATAATGATGTAATAGTGCAGAATCGATGTTGGGAGGCATAAAAAACATAAAAAGTGGTAGGTATTTGTACCAATCCCTATAAATATTGTGTGATGATCTCACTTTTAATACTACTAAACATGAGGTGAGATTGAGAAATATAAAAAAGTGAATGAAGAAACAAAAAAAGTTCAATATATTGAATTAAAAGTAAAATAATTCCTAAAATTAGTTTACCACTAAATCATAACCCTCTTAGTGGCAACTAATCTGGCATGGGGCTCAACACATGATATTATTTTATCACATTATTCAAGTATGTGGTTAGACCAACCCAAACATGGAAACAACATAACTAAAAGATGATTATGATTATGAATGTGGTTTCCTTTGGAACAATATAATAATTAATTATGTTTAATGATACCATTTAGATACATTTTAGGTGTTTAATCATATTTTAAGAGTGTTTAATAAATAATTAATAAATTAGTTTGAAAAATGAGATACGTTACATTATGGAGGCCATAATCACATCAACATCTGGTTAACATTTTTATTTCTGGATAAATTTGAGATAAATAAGGTGAATTATAAATTTAAACATAATAATTATATCATATATGTCATATTTATCCTTTAATTTCATCCTTAGAATCAAAAAAAAGAGGTGTTGATGAAAAAACATAAGTCGTCGCTTCATGGGGTGGTAGTCTGCACAACGTTCGAATAATTTTTTATATTTTTCTTAATTGAAAAGAGAAGAGGTTGTAAATAGTTATTCCGTTAGCATAATAAAATTTAGTATAGAATCCATAATAATATAAGAATATATGAATTTTAAAATTTTGTTTTTGAAATTATGAATGAAATGAAAAGAAGTTAGAGAAAAAGTACTCCTATTGAGAACTTGAGCATTCCCAGGGAAGAATATTTGAAAATGAAGGCCATAAGACAATATAATGTGTATAGAGGCACAAGTAAATAAATTTATTTTATAAATTACGAAAATGATTATATTTTTAGATGGAAAATGAATTATCTGGGAGGTTTTTTTGGGTGGTGAGAGGTCCCATTCATAAGAGGTGAGAATGATATTTTTGTAAATATTTTAGCTTAATATAAGGATACCACGTGTTTCATATGAAAAAAAGA
The DNA here is from genome assembly GCA_963277665.1 of Viscum album. Classification (NCBI taxonomy): domain Eukaryota; kingdom Viridiplantae; phylum Streptophyta; class Magnoliopsida; order Santalales; family Viscaceae; genus Viscum; species Viscum album. The sequence goes on from OY728136.1 coordinate 1,482,766,863, forward strand.
ATAAAAAATGGTTAATAATTGATTATGTTATGAGATAAAGCGTATAATCAACCAACCACTAATTTTTAATCATAATTTGTACATTTTTTATGTCTTTTACTCTAATATTTTTCATTTTTACTATATTTGGTTTTATTGGGATAACTAATTTTTACCATAGGAATTTTCTTTTTATTCATAATAATAAAAATAACGTTATTTCAAAATCATGACCTACTTATCCTAAATATAATATCTAGTAAATTAGATAATATTTCCATGTTTAATAAAATCATTTTTAACATTACCGCATGTAACATGTGAAAACCTATTTTTTAAAAATGTTTATTTTTAAGCATAAAATTTACGTACGTGGTAATATTATCAATGTGTTTTATTTGAAATAAATAAAATTTATGTACGTGGTAATATTACCAATTTCTAATGCATCACAGAATCTGTCACCATAATATTTAAGACATCGAAAATAAGAAACTAATTTTTTAGACAGTTTATGTATGAATAAATATTTCAATGACCAAGTTTCCAATTCTAGATCCATGAAATATTTATCATACTAGTTAAATAATTCACTTTCTGTTTACACAAGGAATTTAAATCCACAGTATAAACATTGTATTTTCTAGGTGCTCTAATCTTAGGTAATTTATATTTAAACATAGATAAAGAATTTTTGAAAAAATCAATATAACATCTCTTATAACAGAGTTGAGAGATACTTTTCAAGTTGTTCTTTATCCATTGTACATATAGAACGTTGTTTATTGAAATCGTTTTTTGATTACCAAGAGTTCCAAGTCCAATTATCTTTCCTTTGGAATTATCACTAAAGTTGATTAGACCTCCATCTATTTGAGTCAGTGTATTGATGTTTTTTTATTTTCCACTCATGTGCCTAGAGAAACCACATTCTATATATTACATAGCTTTTTTTGTGACCTGTTTCCTGCAAAGGAAATTTTGACATAAGTTTGTTTTGGTACCCATATCATCTTGGGTCCAGCAGTGTTAGTTAGCAGATATCTGAGAATTTAGATCTTCTTTGTTTTTCCATAACTCATGTCATTTTCTTCTATTAAATTTTTTGAAATAAAATATCCTTCAATTCCACTTAATTGAGGATTTATCAAATAATTGTTTTTTGTTATATGTCCATATGTTCCCCAAAAATGAAAAGTAACAATTTTTGAGTGGGGAACAAAATAATTCATACCTTTTTTATATTCTTTACAATTATTTCCTATACCGGATGTTTCCCTTTAATTGAAATTATTACCAATAATTTCATTCAGAATATTTTCTCCTTTAGTAAATAAAAGAGAATCAATTTTATAAGTTTCTACATATTCTTGTAAGTATTTATTTTTAATTTCACGATCATCACAGTTTGGGGTTGATGAGTTAAAATTTTCGATTTACACTTGATGATTTTTATGTAAGGTATCTCTTTCCCGTAAAGAAACATCATCGATATTCTTTAAATATTTTTTATTCTGTAATAAAGAGTCATATTTGCATTCTATCATTGTGCAGTTGGATGATGAATTATTATTTGAAAATTTTGAATTAGAATCAGAATTAGAATTAGATGAATAATGGGTGTAATGTCCCGAAATTTCCATATTTTATAATTATATGGAATTATTTAGAAACTGGAAAATTTGACAAGTCGTGATTCTGAGACCTGGAGGGCCTGGATGGATCTGTCGAAGTTTTGTTAGGCTTTAATTAGTGTGTTTAAGAAATATTCCTAAAAATGTGGAATAACTATGGAACAGTTTCCCAAATCAGAATTCTAAGGGAACCATTGCATTTATCATGGTGGGTTTAACTTAGGCATGACTTATGTTTAGTTAGTGAATCCTTTCGGTGATATAACCCGAAAATGACATTATCATAAACAAAAAAATTAAATAATGTTATTTTATTTTTGAAATGAGTATAACTCACGAACAGTTAAAAAAAATTAAAAATCTGAGACCACCACTAAACTCGTGAGGGTATGATTTCTTTAGGCAGATACTAACCATTCCCGGCACGGGCCACCAGTGCATTTTAGTTTTTGGTCGTAAATAAAATAATTAAGTGACAATTATTTTATTGTAAAATCCAAATCTTCGAAACGGTAACTCAGATTGAATGTCTGAGAGAACCATTGAGTACGTTGGTGTTTGTTTTCCTTTTTTAGATCCTAACACCGACCGGTGTGGGTCGAGGGTGGACGTTATTAATTTGTTGAACTTTTTTTCAAGTACGTTCAGTAAACGCATGAGCATCATTTTTTAACTTTTGAACCAGTGGTTGGATTAAAAATATGAGGGTACCGTTGAATCGACTGTGCCGAGATTCTATTAAGAGATGATTTACATTGACTAAAGTAGTTCTTGACAAATAGTTATGTTTGGTGAGTTATTTAAAAGTAATGAAATAAAATAATTTTACTATTTTATTTTATTCCTTCTCCACCAACGGACAAGTAGAGTGTGAGGCCTGTGATGTGTCAAGACAATAAATGGCTTTAACTTTCAATCTTAAGTAATGACGTCATTGGGGAATTAGGAAGGTTCATAATTAATGATCCCCCAATAATTTCACATTTCTTTACTTACCCTCCCCCTATCTTTAATATATGGTGTTTGGGGAGGGGTATCGGTATAGCTTTGCCATGAAATGAAGTGTTGAAGGAGTGAAGAGACGCTGAACCCTTTGAGGATGAAGCTAATCCCATCAAGATGTCACAGGTGACACCGAACCACGAACCGAAGGACGACGTATGAGTGGTGTCATTGGGAACTAGTTGCAGGACGAATAACACCATCCAACCTCTAGCGCGGGCACTCTCCCATGGGTTTACGTGGTAGGGGCTTTATTTGTTACTCATTTTAAAGGTTTTCCTCTTCCCCATTCTTGAATAAAATGAAGAACACAGACCAACTGACTATTAGGTGGATCTGCGATTCATCTGTTTTTTGCGGGAGGTTTTTGTGGTGTATCTTTGTATGTTTTTGACTGATGTTTAATTCAGTTGATTATTAAACCCTTAATCCCCCTCCTATTTATGAGTTAATGTGGAGGGTGTAGGCCTAACAAACCTAGCCCAATCCCTCCACTATCTTGCTATCCTTGAACCTCCATGGGAGACTTCCAGTGCAGTGACATTGATCGACTATGTTGGGGATAGCGCGTCGACACACGCCAACCGAAAGGGAGGCGTGGCTTGCCATCGTGCAACACCGGTGAGCTAAGGGGGCCATGGCTCATCACCCGCGGTGACCGAAGGATGGTGGTTGGCACATCGGTCGACTGTGGGTGGCATAAAGGTGTGTCCTCGCGCACCTTTTCACAAGTCGGCCTGCACACCGTCTTGCCATGACCTAGTCAGTAGGACCCTCTCTAGTGGGTCCTACGTTACACCTGGCAGTGCCACATAGTGCCACTGCTTCGAAGAAGACCGAACAGCCTTTGCCCGTTCAGGAAAACTGGGGGTCGCACCTCTAGTGTTGGATAGGGTGGTTCATCTTCCTGGTCATTCCTCAGTCGACCGTGCCACTGCCTAACTTGTCGTTGCCCCACGGGCCGCGCTTTATGTGGCATGGCTGCCTGCCCAATGGGTCGCGCCACCTTGCAGGATGGACAGGCTGGCTGAGCTACCGTTACGTGTCGGGCCGCCCTACATAGCTCGGGTCGCCCTATCTGGGCCACCCCATTTTAGATTGGGACGGACCTCGGCCTAGCGGTATGAGCCCGTCGTGGCCCTGCCCGGACTGGGTCGGTCCGACCTGGTTGGACAGGACCCGGGCCCAATCGGGTCTTGAAACACAGAAAGGGCTATATCTTGAGAACCAGACATATGATTCATGAACCGTCTATAGCGTTTGGATTCTTCGGTCAAGACTGTCATTTTTGGTATACTCCTTTTGAGTTTTGGAGACACTTGGAGTACAACAGAGTTGGATCGAACTTGAATCCAACCGGGCCCCAGAGCTAAAATGCTTAAAACTCACAGACCGGGCGTCTGAATGATGCGCTGTCTATCGCGTTGGAATACTTAAATCATAGAAGTAAATTGGGTTACTCCTTATTGGAGCTTAGTTGAAGTTGAGGTACAACTGATATCTCATGGGGATGATTCTATGGAACTCGAGTGCACTGAGTGCGAGGAATCCAGTGGTATGCAGTGAGGTGGAGGTTGGAGACAGATCATACAGAGGTCAGTGCTCAGTGATCTTATGTGGGTCATCGCATACCAATCCTTTGTGTGTCATATCCATTGTGGGTCAGTTCTCAGAGATCCTTTGTGGGTCAGCGCATACCAATCCTATGTGGGTCAAATCCTGTGTGGGTCAGCGTGGGTTAATACCAATCGACTCTGGGCAGGTCAGATCCTATGTGGATAATTGTGGGGGTTAGTGCTTACTGATCTTATGTGGGTCAGACTCTATATGGTCAGAAGCAGTGCCTCTTGACAGAATAAGATGACCTAGCTTCGCAACTAATCATTTTTACGTTTATACATCACTGAAAACCTAGTTTGAACTGAGACTCTCCTTGAACAAAGTCTTTTACCTGTTTGGTTCTTTTATCTTCACGGTGATATCTTCATGGTGTTACCTATGTGGTAATTTTAACTTCATTGTGTTATCTTCACGGTGTTGCATTTGTGGTACTTTTACCTTCGCGATGATATCTTCGTAGTGTTACCTTTTTGATATTCATTCATCATGCATGAGACGAGTATATCTTGATAACTTAGGTATATGTATGGGCATATACCTAAGTATAGTTTTTGACTGCTTTGTGCTTTATGATTTAGCCTTGATTTGTCTTTTTTTCCCCTTTTAAAAATTTTAGAGACCTATGTGGTCTTGGGGAAATACTGAGTATTGTTATACTCACCCCTATGCGGGCTTCGCTAGTAGACTGGTGTGTCTTGTGCAGACAACGTACAACAGTGTTCGAGGCTAAGGGAGACAGAATTGGATGGTACACAAAGGTGGACCATTTGGTGTGATGTGATGCAAGGACTAATGATCAAGAGTTGTACCGACCCTTTAAATATGATCGATGGTGGATGATCTAGGAGCTGCTTATCAATTTTCAGATGTATTTGTTTATTTTCAGTTGTACTCGTACTTTCTGTTGGGCATGTATTCCGGCCCCTATACTTTCATCACTCTTTTTACTACATCAGTTTACATATTGGTTGATTCATGTTGTGTTATACTCTAAATGTTTGTAAAAGATTAAGTAAATGCATTCCCATTTTTGGGATAGGCATTTCTGGTTCTAGTTGCCAACCCCTTGCATATGGAAGGCGGGCTTGGGTATGTCACGACATGTGCCCTGGGGGACGGGTCGTGACAAAGTGGTTTCAGAGGATTCAGTTCTACTGAAGAACTAGGACTCTAATATGTTCAATGTAGCAATTGTGTTAAGTGTTATGAGGGTGGTTTTTAGTTTGGGGAGTCAACTGTTGGTGTAGCGGCTGACGTATCCATACACCAGAACCCTGAATTCTGATTTCCAAATCAGTACACAAAATCACTGATTACATGTGTTTTTGAAGATTCTTTCTTGTGATTTCATTGAGTCACTTCACCTGGTATAACATAATAATCATGGCTCAATTGTTCCTTATTAAAATGTCGCTATGAAGACAGCCATCTAGGAATCCCGAGAGAGTACACGATGACGGACCATTGAGCGACGAGGCTCCAGTGCAAGGCCCTCTTACAATGTCGGCACCTTAATGTGGTGTACCATCTGCACCACCACCTATTGGGTAGTAGTTACCACCAGCCACACTAGTGGACAGTGCACGTTGACTGAGCGTTTTGCACGAGTTACAGTGGTAGAGGCCTTCAAGGTTTTGAGGCGAGAAAGATTTCCAGGTAGTTGTGGATAGGTTGGAGGTTGTGGATTGTGTTTTCCGCCCAGTTGATACACCAGTAGGGTAGGTGGTGATCTTAGGTTCTAGTATTTACTAGTGTGTGACCATGATAATGGTCCATAGGGTGAAGAAGCTTCGGTACATGGACTATTTCCTGAGATGGTACCTTAGGGGACTTTTCCAACTATATCACTGCTTGTTGGTCACCAGTTACAACTGGAGGTACCAGTTGAGGACACATGCAGGCTTAGTCCCATATACATGTTTCAGCATCAAATACTACTCAGGATCCTAGGAAAGCCCGACTCACAGGCGTCTAAGGACTGTCTGGGGGAGTTGGCCGAGTTTCTATCTAGATAGGGCACCATTTGATCAGATGGTTGTCCTTGTAGAGAGCCTTTTTCATGGCTCAACTGGACGATGACATGGTATATATTACCCTAATCTTGCAAATAGGTGACTCTTCTGTGGAAAATCCTGAGAACCATCCACAGATAAGGGAGTATCTTTCCAGAAATAGCCAACGGATGAGTGTTCCCTTGAGATTCTACAGATTTTTTAGGATGACTTGTCGGTAGTTGAGTATTCATCGAGACGTACCGACCATCCCTGGTACTAGATGAAAACAGTACGGTCAGTGCCTCAATGATTGGACCTCCAGGAGAGGTGTTTTTAGGGAAATCCAAACTAGAACTATTCCTATATTAATTCTTACATATTTTTGGGTGCTATAGAGAACCTTTGTTGTTCAAGGTTCTTTGGATGAGCGAATTCAGCCGTAGAATGTTAATAGTGGGAAAGAAGAAAATTGACGCCAGTCTCAGTGACTTGAGCACGTAAAATGTTTTGAGAAGAGGAATTGATAGGGATAGTTGAATCTTCAGGTCAGATGACATGGATGTGGAGCTAGAAGAGATGCATGTGGTGGTATACATTTCAACACGTTACAACCACAACCCCAATGTGGTCCCCACCAGGCTCAGGGAGTTGGAGGATAGGGGAAGGTAGATGCTGCATGCAGTCAAGGAGTGTGACCCAATGGCTCCGGGAATGATTCGAGTTATGTTCTGCATATACTAATAGATTCCTTATTAATAGACATAGGTACCAATAATTCTTTCTTACCATGAATCATGTTCAAGGCCTCGAGTTTCCGGTCAAACTGAAGACTTGAATCTTATTTGTGGATACACCTTTGAGAGGAGACTCAATAATCACACATACGCTGACGATGTGATCTCACCCTTGTGGAAAGAGTTTCTGTTGGATCCTCTTGGTGGTAGCATCAAGTCATTACGACATTAGTTTGGGTATGGACTGGACATCCACAGTTCATACACATATTGAATGTATTAGACAAATAAAATGGTTAATCAACAATGATGGAATGGGGTTTTCCTTTGTCGGCGAAAAAGGAAACCCAGCTAGAACATGATAAACTCATACATTGGAGGGTGCATCTAATCCATATTGAGTTTCCAAGCTTACCCTAATGGAAATGGGAGTTTTGGGGTTTCAGTTCCAAATAAAAGTGGAGGAGTGTTGGGACATATTTTTAAAACATGTTTACGGGATTACTGCCCGAAGGGAGAGGTACTTATGCGTTGGCTGGGTACTACTAGAGTTTTAAACCAGACTTCTCTGAGGTAGTGGCACCATTTTATGCTTTTACTAAAAAGGGCAAGCCTTTCCTGTGAATTGAGAACTGTCAGTTGAGCTTTCAGAAGGTGAGAGAGCAGGGATGGTTAATGTTCCTCCATGAATATGACATTGAGATAGTCGATACTCTTGGGAAGGGGAACTTGGTAGAATGTGCAATTAGTAGGAGGTCTGGTCTACAATTGTTGAGTGATTCAATAGAGAAGCTATCCACGTAGCAGATATCCTTCATGGATAGAGATGGAGAAGCTTACCTCCAGTATTTGGATGTCACACCCAACTCTTTTAGTGAGTCCAGGAGGCACAACGTGGAGACATTGACTTCGAGGCCCGACATGATCAAATATCCTTTGGATGGTCTCCTCAAGGTTTTTCTCAATGTGGGGAGCATGTCGTTCTCTTCAGAAGGAGAACCATGGTATCAGTGATGCTTCAGTAGGAGGTGTTGAGGGAGTTCCATACAACCCCATGAACAATACATCCTGGAGTGGTGAGGATGTTCCAGAACCTCTAGTGTCAGTACTGGTGGCCAGGAATGAAGGAAGCAGTGGCATAGTTTGTCTAATGATGCATCACTTGTCAGCAAGTGAAGACTTCATAGAGATGGTAGACGTCTTATTCCAACATGATACAGAGACCGTTGGAGTCCAAGGGGGGATACCATTTCTTCCTATGGGTCTCACCCCAATGAGGATTAGAATGGTTTGTTCGGGGTGGAAAACATTATCTGAGGTTCATCAGAACATTCTTGATTCTCAGCAGAGTGGGAGAGGTGGCATACTATCTATTTATTTCCCCACAGATGCACCGGGTGCATACTGTTTTCCATGTGCCACAAATGAGGAGATGCATGCCTGATCCATTTCATGTTATCTATTAGGGAGAGTTGAACATTGATGATGGGGTGAATTTTAAAGAGTTCCCAGTGGAGACAGAGGATCGACAAGAGCGATTCCTTCGTGGATGGTCAATCCCTTTGGTGAGAGTTTGGTGGAATCAGAGGGACCTCCAGGAGAGCACATGGGAGTGAGAGGCTCATATTTTTGCTCAGTATCCTCATTTGTTTGATTTTCCATTGTTTTAGATTTTTGAGGACGTATGTCCCAACCATGGGGATAATGTAATGTTCCCGAATTTCCATATAAATTTTTTAATTATATGGAATTATTTCAAGACAGTGAAATCTGACGGCGCCTGATTCTGAGGCCTGGAGTGCCCAAAATGATCCATCAATGTTTTATTAAGCTTTAATTTATGCGCCTAAGCAGTTTTCCTGAAAAAGTTGGATAACTCTTAAACAATTTTCCATATTAGAATTCTGAGGTCACCATTGTGTTCAGGATGGTAGGTTTACCCTAGGTGCGGCTTAAGTTAATCGGCGCAGGCTTCCAATGAGAAATCGTGAAAATGGCATAACCCTAAATAAAATAATTAAATAAAGCTATTTTAGTTTTCAAATTCTTATAACTCACGATCAGTCACTCATATTAAAAATACGAGACCACCGATAAACTCACGAGGGTATTATTTCTGTAGGAAAATACCAAATTTGGCCTATAGGGGCCACCAGTGAAAGTTTGTTTTTAGCCGTAAATTAAATAATTAAGTGACAATAAATTTTTGGTAAAATCCATTACATATAAATGGTAACTCGGATTAAAAATCTGAGTGTACCGTTGAGTTTTTTGGGGCATGTTCTCCTTAGGAAAATCCTAACCCCGACCGGTGCGGGTCGAGGGTGAACGTTATTAATTTACGGAACTTTTTTCAGGTACGTTCACTAAATGTGTCAGGGACATTTTCTTACTTTTGAACCGGTGATCAGATTAAAAATTTGAGGGCACTGTCGAATCAGAGGCATTGAGATTTGATTATATGAGGATTTACTTTGACATCAGTAGGTCTGGATAAAATGTTACGTTCTGTTAGTTTTTTAAAAGAAAATAAAAGAAATAATTTTATTATTTTATTTTCTTCCTTCTCCACCAACGGTCAAGTGGAGTGTGGGGATATCGATGTTTCAAGCCAATAAATGGCTTAACTTATCAATCTTAACTAACGACGTTGTTGGGGAATTAGGAAGGTTCCTAATTAATGATCCCCCATTAATTTTCCACGTCGTTACATACCCACCTCCTCTCATATATATATGGAGTTTAGAGAGGGGTATCGACACAGCTTCACCAAGCAACGAAGTGCTGAAGGAGTGCCAAGTTGCTGGACCCTTAGATAATGGATCTGATACTAGAAGGAGGTGATAGGTGACACCGAACCATGATCCAAAGGATGACATACGAGTGGCATCGTTTTAAACCTATTGCGGGAATGAAGAACATGATCCTCCTTCAAGCGCAGACACTCTCCACTGGGATTATGAGGTATGGGTTTCTTCCATTATGCATTTTCAATGTTTTCCACTTCCTCATTTTAGAATAATACAAATAACGTGGACCAAACTACTAACGAGTTGATCCGTGATTCATTCATTTTTTCGGGAGGTTGTTGTGGGGTATCATTTTAGGGATTTGTTTGTTGTTTAATTCAATTGATTATTAATCCCTTGGCCCCCTCATGTTTATATGCTAACGCGAAGGGAGTGGGCATAACAAACCTGGCCCAAAACATCTGCTATCTTGATATCCTTGTGCCTCCATGGAGGACCACTACCAAGGTGACACCGACAGGATGCATTGGGGACAGCGTGTCGACGCATGCCGCAACAGGAGGCCGCGGCACAAAGTCGTGGCGGTCATCGAAGTGGATGATATCGGATGGCCGCAAAGGAGGCATATTGCGCTGTCGTGAGCCACTAGTGAGCCAAGGGGGCCACAAATCATTCGGTGTGGCGACTGGAGGAAGGCAGCCGACACACCGTCCGACTGTGGGTGGCGGAGAAAAGTGTCATTGTGTGCCACTGTAGAAGTCTGAGGGAACACCATCTGACCATGACGGAGTTATCAGGACCTGCTCCAGTGTGTCATGTGGGCCACCTAGAGGCGCCATGTGGCGCCATTCTATGAAAAAGACTGAATGGCCTTTGGCCATTTGGGAAAACCGGGGGTCGCTCCTCCCATGGCGGTTAGGGAATTCCTCATTGTGGGTCGCACCTTACGCGTCCGGGCCACCACCCCGCCGGCCATGCTTCATGCGTCCACCTCACCTGCCAAGCAGTCCGCGCCCCATTGCGGGCCGGACCGGCTGGTTAGGCCGCCTTTACTGGTTGGGCTGCCCTTTTCGGGTCTCCCCCTTGCGGGATGGGCCACCCCAATGTGGGCTGAGATGGACATCAACCCAGTGGGTTGAGCCTGCCGTGGCCCAGAGAAGACTGGGTCAGGCCGGTTCGATCTGACCGGCTCAGACTGGACCCGGACCCAACCTAGCGCAGAAACACTTGAAGGACAATGTCTTGAGAACCGGACGTCTGTTTGATGTACAATATGCAGCGTTGGAATCCTTGGATCAAGATTGTTCTTTTTGGTATACTCATCTTGAGTTATGGAGATTTTTGGAGTATGGGCGAGTTGGATCTAAACCACATCCAACTTGGCCCCTGGAGTTAAAACGCTTATAACTCAAAGATCGAACATCCGAATGATGTCTCGTCTTTCGCTTTGGAACCCTTACATCATGGTGGTACCTTGGGGTACTCCTTAGTGAAGATTATTAGTGGTTTTTGTATGACCAATATCTCGAGAGGTAGATACTACAGAACTCGACCGCACTTGGTTTGAGGAATCTAGTGGTTGCCAGTGTGGTGGGGGTTGGAGACATATCCTATGGAAATCAGGGCTCATCGATCCTATGTGGGTCAGTGCATACCGATCCTATGTGGGTTTGATCCTATATGGGTCAGTTCTCAGAAACTCTTTCTAGATCAGTGCATACTGATCTTGTGTAGGTCAGATCTTGTGTGGGTCAGTGCTTAATGATCTTGTGTGGGTAACCACATATCGACCCTGTGTGGGTTAGATCCTATGTGGGCCAGTGGGGGTTAGTACCTATCGACTCTGTGCAGGTTGGATACTATATGGATCATTTCTTGAGTTAGTACATATTGATCCTATGTAGGTAAGTCTCCGTATGGACAAAAACAATGCCTCTTGACATATAAGATGATCTAGCCTGGCGCCTAATCATTTGTACGTCTATACTTATCTGAAAACCTAGTTTGAGATGAGACTCTATTGGAACTAAGTCTTCTAACATTGTGGTACTTTTATCTTCGTGGTGATATATTCATGGTGATACCTATGTGGTACTTTTACCTTCGTGGTGATATCTTCGTAGTGATACCTATGTGGTATTGTTACCTTCGTGATGATATCTTCGTGGTGTTACATGTGTGGTACTTTTACCTTCAAGGTGTTATCTTCACGGGGTTTCTTATGTTGTACTTTTAACTTTGTGGTGTTACCTTCATGGTGTTACCTTTGTGATATTCTTCCCTCATGTAATAGATGATAATTTCTTGATAACAAAGGTATATGTGTGCGAATACACCTAAGTGGAGTTGTTGACTACTTCATGTTTTGTGATTGAGCCATGTTTTGTGGTTTTTTGTTCATGGGACATTAGGAGACATACAGGGACTCGGGGTCCATACTAAGTTTCATTATACTCACCCCTTCACGGGCTTCGCCGCACCTTGTTATCTCTTGTGAAAACGACGTAAAACATTGATCGAGGTGGAGAGAGCTAGGACGGGATGGTACGTGGAGGTAGCCCATTTGGTGTGACGTGACATAGGGACTACATATCGTGATCTGTACCTACTCTTCAAGTAGGATCTGTAGTGGATGATCCAGCAGCAGTTTTTCACATTTTAGTTGTATTTGTACTTTTGAGTTGTACTCGTATTTTTAGTTGGGATTGTATTCCGACGCCTTTACTTTTAGCACTCTTTTTACTACAACATTTTACATAGTGGGTGCTTCTTTTTGCATTCTACTCGATATGTTTGTACATGTTTAAAGGAAATACCTTCCCGTTTTAGGGATACACCTTTCTGGTGCTAGTCTCCAGCCCTTGGCCAATGGAAGGAAGGCTTGGGGTTGTCACGGCACTGGCCCTAGGGGACGGTTCATGATAATGTGGTTATACCTTATATTCTTCTACCATGAAGCATTTATTTTCATTCAGATTTGATTCTTATTTTTCATAATCATATTTTTATGAGCATCTAGTGTCTTAAAAAATACACAAAGTGGCCTACATTTCTCCTTTTCCATTATGATCTTAAAAGGAATATTTCTGATATTTATTTTATGTATTTCTATTTTAATCATTTAGATGAGTAAAATCATGTATTATATGACCCAATTTCTTCCATTCATAGCATCTGAGTTCTCTTGAGTCTATCTCATTTTTTAAAAGTTTTTTCTGAATAAATTTTTCTTCTAATAAAACTGGATATACTTTCTATATAATTGAGCCAGTTCTATTTTAGAATTAAATGTTTTTCAATTCTTTTCATCGATGAATTATTGTTTTAGTATTCTTATTTGCTTCTAAAATGTTACCATTAGAGAAGTATTATCCTTTTTCACTAAGGCATTATGATCTCTAGCTTCATAATTCATTTCAGTTTCATACATTATCAATATTTCAATTAATCTTATCATAGTCAGATTTTGGACATGTGGTGATTAGTTAATTACAACTGATATACCATTCCATTTAGTCGGCAATAACCTTAGTACCTTGAAAGCATGATCTACATGTTTAATAGGAATACATATGTCAGTAATATTATTGATAATATTTGTAAGCCTTCTATTCATCTGAGTAATACTCCCTCCATAAAACAATATAAATGTATCAAATTTCTACATTGTTGTTGCATAACTCATTTGTCTCACATTATCTATTCCTTCATAGGAAACTATAATGGTTTTCAACATTTTACAAGTAGTTGAACATTGTGAGACATGATTGAATTCATCTAGTCGAAGATGAAATATAATAGCATTCATAGATTTAGATTTTGTTTCATTCTTAGCCTCTATAGTAGATGTACATGATTCAAAATTTTCTAGAATTATATAAGAAGAAATCATCATTGAGCAGATTTCAAATCTGTGATTCTTCAAATATATAATCATTTGGGATTTTAAAAATCCATAATTTTCACCATTAAAATAAGGGGCATGAACCATTGACATTCCTTCTCTGGGATTATTCATTTATATATTTTTATAGACCTTATACTTTTAGATTATTATATATTTGTTCAAAATAACTCCTATGATACAAATTGTTAGTTTCGAATATAAAAATACAAACAAGGGAGGGTGAATTGTGTCTTTTCAAAATCTTCCACAATTCTAATTTTAGATACCCTCTATAGATAATGAAGACTTGCAGTGTTTATCTTCTACATGGAAGTATGAGTAGAGAATAAAATAGAAATAAAAAACAAGTATTTTTATAGAGGTTCGGGTCACAATGATCCCCTAATCCACTCACCCAATTAATATCTCTACGAGATTGGTGAATTTCAATATTTTGGTCCTCATATCATAAGAACTATCCACAACAGAGTGCAGGTAGGTGACCCCATTAAAAACATGGCTAAAAATAGTTCCTTCATGTTGTTTAATAGATAATATAATATCAATAGTTTATATCGAGAAACTAATGCTACACTAAAACTGAGTAAGAGTTGTTGAAACTCTCAATAAAAAGATACCGATTAAAAAGGTTCTTATTGAACATCAAATTTGTGATAACAACTGACATTAGATTGATCTTATTCTTCAGAAAATAATTTATTTAAGAAAGATTGGTTCTAAATCAATCTGGTTGTACGAGATCTTTAAATAAAAGCCGCAACGTATAGAATTTATAGACTTATATCAAATATGAGATTGAAAACATGTATATCTCCAAAGTGTATCCTCTTTTGAAGATAACCGAGTTTGATCGATTGTTTCAGTTGAACAGTAAAAAATCATCACAAGAATTCAATTGAATTGAATTATGTGTCTCTATTTTTTAATTTAATCATACACACAATTATATATATTGAAAAAATAAACAAATAGAATAAAATAATGTAGATAACCTGATTCGCAATTCCAGATCCAAGAAAATCGCCTGATAATTCCTTTGAATTCTAATTCATAAAACACATCAGAGTAGTCATATATTTACTTTAGAATAGGAGATATCATATAAAATTAATATGATTCTGTAAATAAAATTTAATGAGATTTAATTCAGTTGAAAATGTGCTTTAAATCGCCTATATATTCAGCAAAAAACGTTTCACGATACTCTGATAAAATCAAAAATTCAAATCTCCAATGTTGAAAAGTCAAAATTAGGGTTCCTTTGTAAAATAAAAAAACAAATAACATAGTATTAAAATTTGTAGCATTCATTCTATGAACGTAGGGTTGAAAACATATTGTTGATCACAAAAGTAAGGTTTATGATCCTTGCATTTTCTTCTAAAATGTAGGATTCCATACTTATATATGGTTCTTTAACCATACATTTTCTCTTTGTCAAAAGTAAGGATCCATCCAAATGTAAGGTTATTTATCCATACAGTTTTGTCAACATAGTGTTAATTAAACATATGTTTCGATCTATCAATTATACGGTTTAATAAAAACATAGGGTTTTTTCCTTACATTACATTCTTCAATATAGGGTATAAATAGTGTTTTTAGAACATGCTTAAGAGATTTTGGAATGCTTTAATGAATATCCCATGTGAATAAAAAGATTAAATATAATTTCAAAATAAGGATTATAAAGAATATTAATTTCCTGAAACACACTTGATGTAATATCATTAGAAAAATAGACAAGTGTATTTGTGAGCATCAAAATCAATAAGATTTATATAGTTTTTTGAGGAAATAGATTCCTTACATGCTGGTGGAAGGGGATTTTTTATTAATAATTCCTCAACCATAGTCCAAAATTATGTGGGAAATAAGATTCACTAAGCACTATTAATATATAAAAAATTTAATTATAAAATTAATATGGAATGATCAAATCAATCAAAGTCGACTGATCAGTGCTGAGAACTTTTCTTCGACCTTCGACCCTTTGAATGACCTACACAGACTCGAGGTTTCCGATGATCACTTATTTCCTTGATTCCAGATATATTCCAGTTGTCTTTACAAGAGAATGAGACTCACTCGATAGTATCAACGTCATGTATTCTATCTATGTCTTGTATGAATAGAAGAAAATGAATGTTGTGGTTAATCCAAAAGAAAATGAAGTTGTAGAGGATGTTTTTAAACATGGATGAGTTCAATATTTAATGATACATTCGATCCACATTGCATTCACAAAATAACTTCACCATGAGAAGAAAATGTGAAGTTGTTTATGAAAACATGCGATGAATTTTGGCATTGTATTATAAGGAATATTATGTAGTATGTCTGTGAAATAAGGATTTCTTTGATGTTTATGAATACTGTGTCATTATATAAAAATTGGAACCATAAAATCACATAAAATTCAAATATGAGGTGGTTTAAGGCAGTGGAGTAAGTCACTTATAAAAGAAACAGTACCAATCGAAGTGCTATTATTGTGATGTTGGAAAGAGATCTCATTTTTTTTTGAAAAACATTGAACTGTGGAACACTTGTTTTGAGAAGAGATTAGACAATATTTTTAGGTCATCTAAAGTAATGATATCCACTGGAATTTGAATTTTTTTTAAAACAATCAAATATATTTATGAATAACATGTTCCTCAAATCCATTCAAGATTGTGTGACACCCATATATGTACCATTTTTGTTTTATGATACCAACTTGAACGAAAGACGATAGTGGAAAAAGTATGGAAATGAAAGTGTGGGTATAAATGCATACCTAAATACACACGTGCATACAATAAGGCAACATGATACCTTTTGTGCATATATATATTGACATTCCATGAAGTGATATAGATGCATCAAATAAGTTTTTCATGAATGTATATATCTGAAGAAGGACACATACATGATCTAATACAGAAAAAAAAGAAATAAAAAAATTAAAGAACACTAAGGAATCCATTTATGTGAAAATAGGAATGAGGTATAGAGGAAGAATACAAAGAAATGAATATCACATAAAATAATAAAGGAAATATTGTGTTCTAGGATTTTGGATAAGAAGTTTATGCATTTTAGTATGCATGAATGATGATTTTTAAATGAACACGTGATATGATTTTCATGTATTGTGTGAATAACTTGACACATCAAATTGATGAAGATACATCATTTTAATAAGAAATGATTTCCCATGAATTGTTTTACATGAACAACCAACTCAATCATTTTCTATTCAAGGTACTCAAAGTGGACATAAGAAAGTTCGAATTAACAAGAACATGGAGGATGATCAAAATATTATCCTATATTGGATTATACTTAAATATAGGAATAATTATTTCAGTTTGATTTTTATGTAGGAAAAGCCTATTGGTTGGAGTTGGGAGTGGAGGAAGATTTCTAGTTAGAAATGGAAGTAGAGTAATTATATATGTTTTAGTTGGCAGTACGAAAAAATGGTTTTGGGGTATAACCAACTAAGAACAAAGTGCTGGATTTCTTGAATATATGACCAGAATCCACTAGAGGATCAATTATTGGGGGTAAACCAGTTTCTTCCAAAATTACTCTAATTGAAAATTATATTATTAAAGATAATCAATTTTTTAGGGTATAACAAACATGGAATGGAGTGAGTCTTTACCCCAAACATCATATACACTATGTGATTCTCTCATTATTATTTCTACTACACACAAGATGATATTGATAGATATTACAGAATGGATCAAGAACCTTATCATGTTCAATAGGTTGAATTCAACAGTAAAATAATTCATAAAACAAGTGTGCCATTGATTCACCCCCTCTCAGTGGATCCTAATCATGTTAGGGGATCTCCATGTGGTATCAGAGCACATGTTACATATAGAGATCCAAGAGGGTCTTTATAAAGTGTATAATTCAAGAAATTATTAAGCAACATTTGATGGAGAAAAGTAATATACTGTTGATAATATTAATATAGATATTTCTAAAATGAATCAGAAGAACATGAGGAAAAGATAGGAAAGTAAGCAGAAGAAGATGCATATTATGAATGTAGAGACACCTATAACTAAATTTAATATGAATAATATAACATACAATAATTTTCTTAGTTATGATTATTATAAAGGATCCTTCTAAATGTACAATTATCTTATATAACCTATTGGTATTCATTTGGTTTAAAAAAACAACTGAATAAATATTCCAAAGAAGATGTTAACCATATTATCGTAGGAATCAATGGACATGTTTTTTTATAAAGTACGTATAAATGAATAATTTAATGAACAATTGTATGCAATAAGTAAGAAGTTTAGATATCGATTCACTTGCACTGACCTAGTATAAGAAACACAACAATACATGCTTGATACTAAAGAAAAGATGCAATATTATCCGTATGAGAAAGTTGTTTTTGAGATTGATTTTGTGGAATATTTCCAAGAGCATAAAAAATTATGCAAATTTTATATAGTAATCAATCATTATCCACTTGAGTATAATGAAAATAAGTTCATGGATCAATAAAATAATTTACAAGAATCAAGAAAATTTCATGATGAACCAAAGAAGAAGTTGAATATAGATTAGGAAGAAAAGATGAGAGTTGTTGAGAAAGATAAGAACTCACACAACCTGAAATGTTTAGAGTTGAAAGTGAAATTTATGAATCAAGGATCAAAAAAAGCTAGAACATCCCAAATTACTAGAATAAAAGATGCTACTATATAAGTTTTCATTATGTATCATGACTCCATGAAGAGGATGAGACCATCCTCTATCCAAGTGGGAGTATTCTACAAGAATAATGTATCCCACTACCCATAAAAAATTTTATTTAACAATGTGGTTTCATGTTTTGGTATAGTTTTTAAACCAAACTAATAGAAATTATGGATTTTGAAAAATAAAAATAAACCCACCACATCAAGGGTGGATGAGAAAGGATGTAGGAATATATATTCCCAAAGGTGAGTTTAAATGACTGGTGGTTCCAGTCAAAAATATTAAGTTTCACAATATATAAAATCTAGATAGATTGCACAATAAAATGATATAAGGAGATTCATATGTTGTTTTTAGTGTTGTTATAATGTTAGTAATAAGGCGTAGGAATGTTGGTATGACAATAAAATTCATGAAAATAAAAAAGGTCTATATTTAGGTGGATAAAAGCTAAATATAAGAGAATACAAGAATATTTCACCAAATCAAATAGAGTTAAAGGAAAATCGTCAAATGTGGGTAAAATAAATGGTCTATGTAGGGAAGACAGTTATCTACTAAATCTCCATCCATGGAAAACTGTTATTTCTAACAATTTATATGAAAAAAATTTAAACCTATTTGAACAAGATGATTAGTGAAATATCCTCTCTTAAATCAACTAGATAAATAAATATGAAAATAAAATTAGTACCCATCAAAAATAAAAGACCCAGTTTGATGAAGTACAACAACAACATGTGTCTAAAAAATGGATATCATGTTGGAAGATACAAGTTTAGTTGTTTTTGTTGGTTCTTTTAAAGGTATGAGAACATATCCCACTCTTACTGTTAGAACATGAAATTTCCATAAAAAATCATGAATCATGGGGTAGTTATAATGATATATGAGAACAAGATCTCTAATAAATAATTTTCTGGTTAGGAACCCATAAAATCTATCAATTCATAGTAGATATGAATTCATATAATAGTTCATGGTAGATGTAAGAAGAAGGGTCACAAAGATGAGACATGTATGAAAATACTCCCAAGAGATTTTCCATATGTTGTGAATGAGAAGATGATTCAATAGAAAAAATTTTATATTACATATGAATATTCTGATAAGATAAGGATTGTCAATAAACAATGTCTAGTTGTTTGGCCAAATTAATTTAAATAAGGTAAAAAATTCGAAGAAGAATAAAAAATTTCCACATTTAATGGAATGAAAGTGGATATAGAAAGTGAGATGGAAAATGGAATTCTAAATAATTTTAATGAGATGTTGACATGGATTTGAATAAAAAAAGGCCCAAGTTGAGAGGTAGTTCTCTTCTGGAATGTTACTCTTCATGAACAAGAACGTTACTCCTTATTATACATATATATGTGTGTTTATATTTTTTTATTGAAATGAATGGAATTGATGGATATTGATTCATCCCATGAGGGGAATCATTGACGAGATGACGAAGTTAAATCCAATCTATATAATGATTGTTGAACATTTAATCAACTCTATAAAATTATAAGATGAGGTATGAAAATCAATCACTTACCACAAATCAGGTTGAATTGAAAATAACTATAACGGTGGAGTTATTGTTGTGCTAAAAATGTGGAGTTATTTTTTTTCTCCTGAACATTCAGATGAGTTTATTTAATTATGTGTAGTATTTATAATTTAATTGAAAAATGATAATATTGAAAGCCGATTGATTTAGAATTGAGAATTTCTTAGAACGATTTTACATGCAAAGAAATTTATGGACTGTATGGAAAACCTTGGTTGTATTTGTCTTGTATTCTACATCAGGTTAGCCCATGTAGATAGAAAGTTGAATAAATTAAGGCCATTTTCTTTGAAAACAATGTGATATAATCCCCCTCATAGAAGGTTTTAATAAATAAAAATATAATTGAGGGTAATATAATTTTTCAAATATGACATAAAAGTCATTGTAACCTTTCTTTTTCATTTGATTATTAACATGGGGGAGAAAATATTTGAACCCACATACTGATTTTTAATGAAATCTGAAGAGATATTCCCAATATAATAAAAAAGAGGAAACTGTTGGGCCTATTTGTTTCATTTGTTGTTAATTATGTGTCAATTTAGGTTTGGTGATTTAAGATGAAGTGGTGATTCTTATATTATTATTATGGATTCATTTAATGACATTGGATTTCATACATGGGAAATTCTCCTTGATTAATTGGTGTTATTGTTTTACTGGTCATTAATTTCAACAAAATATTCTTATGATATCTCATTGCATTCCAAATGATGAATACCATGAAAAATATCATTTTTCATGATGATTTAAAAATAAGTGATGGAATCTTAGTGGTTGGGAACTTGATGGTGAGGTATTTTCATAATATTTTGTTTATGACATGATATGTTTTATCCAAAATAATGGGATAACTAGGATCCCCTCATCTGTACTTGTGGGACCCATGGGATCGACCATGTGGGAGAGGATTGACCTGGCCAACTGCGGGGGTTAGGTGTGAGAATTGGGAATGTATTATTCCAGGGAGTGCACACGGTTGCGTGAAATGTATGAATAGAATACCCATGGGGTTTACAGAGACATCACTCATGGTGGCATGATTGCATGAAGGCATGGTGTGTGATTTTTTATAGGTTCTAAACCCCACAATATGATCAAAGAGGCTAGTGAAAAGTGATTTTTTATTATCTGTGCCTAAACAATTCCCCAGACCGATGTGGGACACTAGATGCACCAGATAATATTTCTATGTTAAAAGGATATGGATAAAACACCTACTTCGTGATCAAGGAAATCAAAGTCGTATGATCATCACCGAGCTCTTTTGTTCAACCATTAACACATAAATAGACCTACAAACAATTGTGGAAACTAATGATCACTATTATCCTTGAATATAAACATAATCTAGCGGTCATTCTACCATAATCATACTCACTTGATCAACATGACATAAATCATGCAATCTACATCTTTCATAATTGTGATAAATGAATAGTTGAGGTTTGTCTGAATAAAAATGAAGTTGCAGAGGCTATTTGAAAAAATGGACGAGTTTACGATTTAAAGATACATGAAATAATCATCACATAAAAATATAAAATTTACTATGAGGAGAGAATGTGATCTAAAATAAGAAAATATTCCATTAATATCAAAATCATATAATAAGGAAAACATCATAGTATATTTTAGAAATAAAAATATATTCGATGCTAATGATAATTGTGAGCCTATATAAAAAGAAAATAATTAAACATATTAAAATTAAAATATATGTTAGTGAAAGGTAGTGGTGGAACTCACCTATAAAATAAAGTGTACTATGCAAAGGAGCACTTCTATGATATTGAGAGGAGATCTCATTTTTTAAAAAAAGTGAGCCTCGTGTAATACTTGTTTCATGAATTTATTCCAAGACCCTCTTAGATTGTGAATAAGAATAGCCCCATAGGAATTCGACCTGTGATTAACACATTTAAATAGATTTATACAGAACTTATTCTTCGATGAAAATTGTGACTTTATGATACCCTTATGCATAACCTTAATAGATTGGGAGACCTACTTGAATGAAGGAGGAGAGTATATGAGGTAAGGAGAAGATAGTTCATGTTTACATGCATACCTGATTGCACACTCACATTCATAATAGATGTGTGTGGCCATGTGTGCATATATCATTCATTTCATGAAGAGAATTAGATGCACAATATTTTTTGCGCATGAATACAGATACATGAAGAAGGAAATATGAATTATATAAGTCAAAAAAACATGTGAAATAGTATAAAGAATAATGAGGAATCCATATATGTATAAACATTAATTGAGGATAGTGAATAATAAGTCATATAATTGTAATGAAAAACAATAATTAAAGAAGTATTGTGTTCTTGGGGTTTGGATGTGATGTCCATTCATTATAGTATAAGTGGATGATGATTATGAAATAAAGAAGCGATATGATTTTTATGTGTACTGTGAAAAAATTTAGCACATCTAATTAATTCTAGAACCTCATTTGAATAATATATAATTACCTAATAATTCTATTGAGTGAGAAAAATGATAAAATATTATTGTTCAGAATTATTGAGAGAGATCAAAAGACTCTATTAGTCACCATTAATGGTACTCGAATTGTAGACAATCAATTTTGATTCAAAAATATCATGGAGGAAGATCAAAATTTCATTCTACAATGAATAAATCCTTAAAGAATACAATAAGTCCTTCAGTTGGGGCTGAAATTTTGAGAAGTCACTCAGTTGTAGCTAGGAGTAGAGGAAGTCTTTTATCCAGAGGTATATGTAGAAGAAGTATGTCATTTGAAGTTAAGATTAGTAGAGATGGTTTTGGGGTATAACTAATTGAGGAATTGTAGTTGGATTGCTGGGGGGGGTTTAACCAGAATCATATGGGGGATCGATTAATTGGTGAATAACAAGTTTCTATATGATCCAATGTAGCTGATAATGATGTAATAGTGCAGAATCGATGTTGGGAGGCATAAAAAACATAAAAAGTGGTAGGTATTTGTACCAATCCCTATAAATATTGTGTGATGATCTCACTTTTAATACTACTAAACATGAGGTGAGATTGAGAAATATAAAAAAGTGAATGAAGAAACAAAAAAAGTTCAATATATTGAATTAAAAGTAAAATAATTCCTAAAATTAGTTTACCACTAAATAATCACCCTCTTAGTGGAAACTAATCTGGCATGGGGCTCAACACATGATATTATTTTATCACATTATTCAAGTATGTGGTTAGACCAACCCAAACATGAAAACAACATAACTAAAAGATGATTATGATTATGAATGTGGTTTCCTTTGGAACAATATAATAATTAATTATGTTTAATGATACCATTTAGATACATTTTAGGTGTTTAATCATATTTTAAGAGTGTTTAATAAATAATTAATAAATTAGTTTGAAAAATGAGATACGTTACATTATGGAGGCCATAATCACATCAACATCTGGTTAACATTTTTATTTCTGGATAAATTTGAGATAAATAAGGTGAATTATAAATTTAAACATAATAATTATATCATATATGTCATATTTATCCTTTAATTTCATCCTTAGAATCAAAAAAAAGATGTGTTGATGAAAAAACATAAGTCGTCGCTTCATGGGGTGGTAGTCTGCACAACGTTCGAATAATTTTTTATATTTTTCTTAATTGAAAAGAGAAGAGGTTGTAAATAGTTATTCCGTTAGCATAATAAAATTTAGTATAGAAACCATAATAATATAAGAATATATGAATTTTAAAATTTTGTTTTTGAAATTATGAATGAAATGAAAAGAAGCTAGAGAAAAAGTACTCCTATTGAGAACTTGAGCATTCCCAGGGAAGAATATTTGAAAATGAAGGCCATAAGACAATATAATGTGTATTGAGGCACAAGTAAATAAATTTATTTTATAAATTACGAAAATGATTATATTTTTAGATGGAAAATGAATTATCTGGGAGGTTTTTTTGGGTGGTGAGAGGTCCCATTCATAAGAGGTGAGAATGATATTTTTGTAAATATTTTAGCTTAATATAAGGATACCACGTGTTTCATATGAAAAAAAGAATAAAAAATGGTTAATAATTGATTAGGTTATGAGATAAAGCGTATAATCAATCATCCACTAATTTTTAATCATAATTTGTACATTTTTTATGTCTTTTACTCTAATATTTTTCATTTTTACTATATTTGGTTTTATTGGGATAACTAATTTTTACCATAGGAATTTTCTTTTTATTCATAATAATAAAAATAACGTTATTTCAAAATCAAGACCTACTTATCCTAAATATAATATCTAGTAAATTAGATAATATTTCCATGTTTAATAAAATCATTTTTAACATTACCGCATGTAACATGTGAAAACCTATTTTTTAAAAATGTTTATTTTTAAGCATAAAATTTACGTACATGGTAATATTATCAATGTGTTTTATTTGAAATAAATAAATTGGTTTATTAAAAAAAATTAAATGGTTTTAGAATCAATCCACAAACTAATTTTACAAAAATGAATATTTAATTAAAATTGATGTAAAAAACTATTTCTTTTATTAGGAAATATTAGATATGTTGTTTAAAATATGTTTTAGAAATTCATAACAGTTATTTTAAAGGTAAAATTTTAGTAATTAAAACAAATTTGTTCTGGAAATTTTTTTTATAAATTTTTGAGTTACAAATAATATTTGAAATTGTCTTAAATACTATGATTTAAATAGTAAATATATTTTTCACTATTCATATAAGAAACCATTAGTTCAAAAAATTATAAAAAATTAACCTTACTCTAATATTAATATACAAAATCCTAAATTATGTAAATATTTTAAAATTTAAATATGAATATTTATAAATTTATCAATTAAATGAAAATTATAAATATAAAAAATAGATTTTATTGAAAATTATTATTTTTAAATATTAAGTGTTCTTGATATTATTGTATATCAATTTATAATTTTCAGAATTATAATGTATTAGTTTATATATTTTAATATATTATATTATTATAATCATTTAAAACTTGTCGATGTAATTAGTTAACATTTTACATAGTTATTTGAAAAAGAAAAATTAAATCATATTAATTATTTATCCTTTAAACATTTGAAATTTTAATTAAATACTATAGTTTTATTTACTAGTGGTTTTATTTATTTTATAATTTCTTAATAATGTTTGTCTAATATTTCATGGTTTATTTGGTTCACTATTTCATATAGATTTATCTATCTATACAATGTTTATTTAAGGTAATATATATTCTGAAATCTCATAGTGTCATAATGTGTATGTGTGTTTTGTTATCATATTTTACATCAAAAAAATTACTGTGTTTTCTAATATAAAATTTCAAATTCGTATTAAAAACTTACTCATTTTTTTATCCATTTAAAATTCTATGTCTTGGTTTAATATGTGTGTCTAATGTAGAAATTATTCTCTCTAGATAGTACCTTAGTTTCTATATATGTTTCTTAATAAATCTAGATTTGTTTTTAAAAATAATAACATATGTATTTTTTTATCCTAAAAGAATAAAATTTTAATTTAGTACATTATTATTAATATTATTATTAAATAATAATAATTATTCATGTTTAAAAAAATAAGATGAAAAAGATGATATTGTTTTATGTTTTTTAATTAATAAAAATTAATATTGAATAATTTGTATTGTATATGAATAAATCATGCATTAAAATTATGTTTTATTTAATTTATATGATCAAGAGTATATGTTAAGTTGTTTTATTATTTTTTTGACTCTAAAATGAATTTAAAATGATACAGATTGAGCTATTGTTTTAAATTTATCATGAAAATATAAACAAATTCCATAACATTTTTTGTGATTTTAAAGAACATATAATGCATGCATATAATGGTAATGGTACTAGAGATGATCACCAATATAAATTAATATCTTATATTACACTTTTACAGTGAAATTAATTATATATTTGATATCTTACTATTTTATGAAATCAAATTTTTTAATAAAATGGAATCATAATGGATAATTATAATATGAAACCCAATTTATTCTTGGTTATCAATGACATTGGAAAATTTGAACCCCATGTTTTTTGAGAAATGATTAGAGTTTTCAAATGCATAAATAACATGTTAGTAAATGTTTGGTTGAATATATCATATAGTGCCTGTACAAATATTTACAACCATGATAATTTACTATGGTTGTATTTATTTAAACACGTATGTTTGTTTCTTGATTTTTAAATTTTATATATAATTTATACTTCTTTATATTTTTTATTTTTTGAAGGTATGAAAAACCATGAAAAATATTTTTAACACGATATATTATTGATAAATCATTACTTGATTTTAATTATGATGTGGCATGATAGAAGTATGGTTGAGGCATATCAATTGTGATAAATTATTTTATATTATAGGTGACTTCATTGGGCTATATTTTCTGAAAGCATGCATATAATAATTATTGGAGTAATTTTCTCGAAAAGATGAGCCCCCCTTCATTTTTTATAGGGTTGGGCTTGGTAGGTGGTTACAAGATAGCTCCACCGAACACACAAAATATTTCAAGTATGGGGGGAGGTGAATGGTAGGGATGGAAATAACATATAAAAGGTAAGATGTTCCCCTGATTTTCTCATATCAATCAACAAAAATTCATCATTTGTATGTATGGTATTTTGTGATGTGGTTTCCCCACATACTAATGAGATATAATTTTCTAGGATATTATTTTTAATAATCTTGAGGTAGTGTTTACTCATAATTACACTTTGTGAGATCCTTCTATTTTCCCTTGGTTTTTTACCCCTTTGATTTTGGGGGGTTTCCATGTTACATATAGGGTTATTTATTTTCCCATTGTTTAGCTTTATTTTATCTCTTAATTATCTCTAGTAAAATGGGAAAATCTTTTTTAGTCCCAAAATGTGGTAGTGTAGAAAATTTATTGTCCATCTTTGTTCACATTTTTAGGTATTAATAGTTCTTATATACAAACTCTTAATATTTTTGTCTTTCAACAATTATTATTATAGGAAACAAATCTAGATGGTTTATTCAAAGAACTGTAAATTTTATTTTTGGTAATGTTTGTTTGGTATTAAAATGCACTTCAATTAACATCCAAAAAAATTTCTCTAGTCCATCAAATAAGTAAGTTTGAAAAAATATTTTTATTAAACCATCTTCATCTAGAAATTTTCACTTAGTAAGTTGGGTTGGCTGGTTGCTTTTATTTTTATATGTCCAATGAGTACATTGGAATTATCATACATTGGTTAATTTTTTATTTGAACAACACCATTCAGATGTTTCTATTTTTACTAAAAGTGTCTATCTGGAAGGGTTCTTCTATAACATTAACTCCTCGTTCAATAAAAATATATTATCAGGATATTTTCCATGGTGCTATAACCTTTGAGAGCAATATATAGAATATACTAATTTATTTTGTAACTTTCTTAACAAACATGATAATTTCAATGTTTTCTAACAACTTCATAAAAAAACATTCTCAACTTTTAACAACTATTCTTTTAATGTTTTACAAAAACATTCATAACAAAATTATATTTAGAAAAAATAAATGAAAATTTTCGGAAGACTACATAATGGATATCCAGAAATTAAACAATATTTGATTCATCCTTTATTGTGATTATCATTATCCATTCATCAATTTAAGCCACATCTCACACTTCAAATTTAGTAAAATTTTCTCTTCTAGGTTTTAAAATCCAATATATAACAGTGAAATCAATATTTTTACAAGAGGAACCTTCCTAAAATCTGATCCTATTATGTTCCTTTTCCATGTTTTTTTCAATAATCCCTAATACTTTATAAAGGATATGTAGATATATAATTTCACCCTTATCCATCAAATTTTATTAATATTCCCCAAAACCTTTTATCAACTTTGATAAGGGTAACATGTAAAATTTTCCTAGCCATGATCTGGGTAAATACCATATGGAATGGGTGTAGCTAAACTGAAAAATAAACCACCCCAAGATAGTAAGTATCCCAGGAAACTAATTTTAAAACTATAGACATAGAAGAAAAACATGTGTATCTATCTCTTAGGTCAATAAAACTCTTTTTTTCATGAAAAAACCTCTTCACACATGTACTTATATTAACATTGAAATAATTCTATACTAGTTCCCATCTTGGTTTTTCACTCTTGTTCATATTAGCTATCTAAATGTATTTTAGGTAGGCTTCCTGATATGCTAATCAGTCTCAAGGTATATTTCACCAATTTCCATATTCAAAACTTCTATTTTAAAATTATATTAGTTTGATTCCACTTTTATATTTGTCATTGATACCACTGTTATTATGTTTTTAAAACATATCTATAAAATAGTGGTGAAACAAACTCATTAATAATCTAAATTCTACTATTTTAGAATCCATAAATATATAAAACCTTGAATTTATTATTATACTAGGTAGGAAAACATAAAATATAAATTTTCTGAAATCCCCCCCCCAAAGTAAAAAAAATCAAACATAAAGTACAAATCGTTTATATATTTCAAAAATACATTTTTCTTAATTTCATGCAAAAGGCACACATAAACAATGAAAATAGATAGCTTAAAAATATTTAAATCCTAAGATACTTTGACCCCTCCCCCACTTTTATCATAGAAAAAACATCAATTTATTCCAATATACATCAATCATGTATTAATTGTAATATAAATAGATATATAGGATTTTTTGAAGGAAAGAGAACACCTAACAGTCCTAATTTATAAATAACATGGAGAATTTTGGACTCCTCTACGGCTTCCTTCAAAAATTATTTGTGAAAATACTATAGATGTTTTAAATTTACTTAAATGGATACTATGATTCAACTCCTTAAATCTCAACTACTATAAATGGGAATATATGAGTCCCCGAAAATATTTCACTCCACATGGAATGAAGATTACTGGGCATTATCTCTATAATTGAGGTTGATTATAACAATTTATCTCCCACATGAAATTTTGTTTTCTGTTTGAGTTTGTCGCAGAATGATATATATTTTTATTTATATAGAATGAAATTTTCATATGTTTCTCTTCTCATCTTCTATAGTTCCATCATTTAGAGATTTTTTTTCTCTCTAGCTATATTGAACTCTAGGCACAGTCTCTTCATAGCCCAGTTGGTTTTGTATCGTAGTTCCTGAGGTAGGTGAAAATTATATCCATAAACAATTATATATTGGGAAATACCTAGGGGTTTCAAAATAAATCTTATATAACCATAGTACATATTTTATATTTTTTACCTGAACATCCCAAATAGGTTATAATGTTCGATCTAAAATCAACTTGATCTCTCTATTTAAAACATCTACCTACCCATTTATTTTGGGTGGTAGGAAATAAAGGTTTTGTGGAGTACTCCACATATTTTCATGATTTATTCTATGTTCTTATAATATAAATTTTTTCAACGGTCCTCGATTATTTCCTTGGGAACACCAAATATATGAGAAAAATTTGATCTTAGAAACCCAATAATAACTCTTACATCATTAGTTCAAGTTTCTCGAACATCAACCCACTTAGGAACATAATTTAATTTTGAAAATATAAAAGGGTATAAAAAATTAATATAAATGGGGTAATGAAACCTAATACCCATAGATCCATTATTTATAAAAAATGTTCATTGGGGAATTTCATTTATTTTATAAATTTCTCCAATAAATTTATTATTAATCATGTTTTGAAAAATTTAGGTGATTATTTTAAAATTGACAATAAAAAAACTAGTTTATAAAATTTTTATAGTCAATATTTTTTGTCCAAAATGGCCATGACATTTATTTTTATGAATAATTGAAAACGCACATTTTACCTCTTTCCCTCGGATACATTTCTATTGGTTAGTATTTTTCATACATAAATAAGGGTCCCCCAAAACAGATTACTTTGTCTAACATTTCAGTATAATATTTTAATGATGGGAAAATAAGTTATACCTCTGTTATGACCATGAATATCAAAATATTAAAATAATGAGGCACCTGGGTGACTTTGTTTAACTTCTCATCAGAGAGATAATCATTCATTGTTATCTAAGTTAGTGTTTCCGCCTCTACTATATAGGATAATCTGATAAGGTGGTCTATAAATAAATTCTCATAGACCTTCATTTCCTTTCTCTATAAGTATAATTCTTATTGTAGTAACATCCATCTTACTAATATTTTATTTTCTCTAGTTTTAATAATCAAATACCTGAGTAATACTTGATCGGAAAAGATAATTACTTTTCCTCTTACGAAATTTGACCAATTTTTTTAATGTGACAAAAATAGAGAAAAATTTATTATAGGTTTTTGGGTAAATAATTTTGGTTATGTATAATGTTTATCAAGTATAGGTTTTCAAATTGGAGTATTTATTATACTCATAGGGAAGGACTACCCCCACATCCTTTTTGGAGTCATCACATAACACTTCAAATTGTAATCCCTTGTATTGTATATAGATCAAGGGGGTTATGGTTGGAATTTATTTAAGTCCATCAAAGGTTCAATTCCATGAATAATCAAACAAATAATTAGTTTCCTTATTTAGTAGGATAGTTAAGGGGAATAAATTTTCCAAATGTATTTAATAATCATTGTATAGGATTTATGATATCTTAAAAAAATATTATCATCTTCGCGATGGTGAAATAAGGTAAGGTAGAAATTATTTCTACATTAGAAATATCTACATCAATTCCAACCATAAAAAATATGTGGCCTAAAACATTACCATTTTACAACATGAAATGTTATTTTTTAATGTTTAAAACCATATTTTTATCAATACAACTCATTAATTTTTGTTCTTAATTCTCAAGACATCTTTCAAAGCATGTTTCTTAAATAGTAAAATCATCACGAAATACCTATAAGAAGATCTCAATAATGTTTAAAAAGTTAGTTATTATATGAAATTGAATGGTACCTAGGGTATTGAAAATCGTAAAGTGTAACCTTAAGTAATAAAATTTACTGAATTGATAGGTGATGATGTTTTGATCCTAGTATTATTAGGCTATATGTATATGAAAATACCTTGAAAATTCTTGGAGGGAGTAGAAATGGGATTTCCAAGATAGCTTTTCCAATATCTATTCTACAAAAGGGATGGAAATGTGGTCTTTTTTGAGTTCCATGATTAAATTTCCTATATTCAATGGAATCAATTAAACTACTATATATCCTAGTGGGTACTAGCTTATTATTTTAATTTCTATAATGGTGAGTCTAGTTTTTTCATACAATATGAATGATAATCTCCCTTTGGGAGTCCGATATTGGGTATATGATTCCAGATCATAAAAATATTTCAATTTCATATTTTATAACATCAATTAAAGTTGGTTTATTCTTATTTTACACAATCAAAAAATTTTAGAGTCATTTTACAAGATTACTTACATATATATTTTGTGGAACTTATTATTAGAATATTTCCTAATGAAAAACCTATTACCTTAAAAAAATTTATAATATAGATCAACTAATTTTGATGATTGAGTTACAAGTTTATAAAATGTTTTTCCCTTTATGTAAATTATATTTTAGGTTAATGGGAATTATCTATATTACATGTGGATTCTGTAGTGATGGTTTTTACTTAATTTTTTCTAAATTTTCAATGTGATCATTCAAGACATAAGTATTATTGGAATATATAAGAAAATAATTAATATAAATTTCATATAACTCTGTATTTTGTTTTAAAAAATATGTATACATTTAAATAATTTCTACAAATATATTCATAAAAATGATAAAAGGATTACAATGCCACACCTAGTGGAATTAGTTCATCTAGTATTTCAACATATTTTATAGATTAATAAAGTATTTTAGAACGAGTTAATTTAAAAATATATTTATAATCACAAGGTTATTTCACTAAATAAAAAATGATAAAGTTCATTTCATATTCCCTAAAATACATTGAATTACTTCCATCATAGTGATTTATTATAGTCTTAGTAGTTTGATGAAGTGGTCTATCAATATCTATAGGGTAATGAGTTTTACCACATTACTCACCATGTTCAGATTATAAAAGTGAGTAGGGAATAATAATACCTTTATTCTTACTTGTATATAATTAAACGCTCATACTATGTACGAATTATTTTGGTTGGCGAGTTACATAACCAAATACACCGACCTATATTATCCTATCTATAGGGTTGATTCAACTGTGTAATGGAAGAAATTATTTTTTCTAAAATTACATAATGCCTTGGTAAAAGTGAGCTCTCCTATCATGAAATGGATAGTTTATGTACATATTTTTTATATTGTATAGTGAGATATAGGGTTATTAGAGTGGAAACATATCTATATAAAATCACAATATGAAACCATTGTAATTTTATTTTATTTTTACTCATTTTCTAGAGAAACAATTTATAACTTTGGATTTAATGGTTTAACTTTATTGAAGGGATGTTGATATACACTCTGTTGAATGTTTTCAATACTTATTGTTATGTAGATTCTTCACTAGTTCTCTTGGGTGGGTTCATTCTTATAGGGAAAGGTGTTTTGAGTTAAGGTAACAATTCTATATTGGAATTATCCTAGTCATTATTTAATGGTTTCATCTCTATAACCACTTAATTTCATTTTTTATCATCAAAGAAGATTCTTTGGATTCCATGGGACATCCAATTCATGTTTCATCTCTTAGTGCAGATTTTTCATTAATCTTCACTTATTTGTCACATCATGAAGAAATAAAATTAACATTCCTCATAGGAAAAAATATGGATTGTCCAGGGATCTTATATGACCCTTGATTTACCATGTCATTTAAGGTAGATATGATCTTATCATGATATACATTCACATAATTGAGCATCAAACTATGGGTGAGGATGGTATATTATTGGTTGGTTTGAGGTTCCACAATCTATCTAAATTATACCTTCATAGAGGTTTCTTGAGTTTATACATCTGGATATATTATATAGGGATTAGCATTGTATCTATAAAATGATGGTGGTTGGAATGGATATTAAAAATCCTTTTGTTAATCTTATATTTGAGGCAATGGCTTTCTAGCCCCAAACTAATTTATAGGTTACTCTTTGAATCCTTGGTTTCTGATTGGTTATTACAAGATCAAACATTGGTATATGACCACACAACTCCCTTGAACATTAGGAAAACCATAAGTGTGATAATCTTGAGAATGTAAAATATGGAACATTCTAGGTGGTTCTATGGAAGGTGTTTCCTCATAAACCTTATTCAATGCTAACTGTCACACAATAGATGTTTTTTATTCATATTTTGTTTTAATTAAAGTAGAATTCTAACTATTTGCCTCATTAATTACTCTATTAGTGGATTATGTACCCAATTTTGGGTGTTTTGTAAGATCCTCTCTACAAAATATCTTACTTTAGTTGGTGAATTATAAATTTTGATCCTTTTAAAGAATCATCCAATAGGTTCCTATCATTTTCCAGCAATCCTTTTTAATAGAACACCATGGAATTGTGGGAATCCTTCACTAATTACCCTCTCCAAGAGTAATGGAAAATATAGTTTTAAATTTGTTTTAAAAAACTAGAGGTATATCCTCAAATATTGACCCCACTCACTTGTTAAAAAATCATTCTCATAAATTATTCAATTATATACCTATAACTAGATGAAACTTCACTAATTACCCTCTCCAAGAAATTTCATATTTAATAGGGCGGTGTAACAATCACTATATCCACTAATCTTAAATTTCATAGGGATTAGATATCTTTTATCTCTCCTTAGTCATCCCATTGCTAACCACTATGTACGATGATGAATTCTCAGGAAGCCGATGTATGAAAACTATTAAATAAGGGGATATTATTTTAAATAAAAATATAATGAAAATATCAGACTATATAATGTAATCGTGAGCTTCCATATAAAATGACAAGAGTAGATCTATCATTAAAGTAATAAATTCATTACAATGGGAATATTATCCTTATCTCAACCACTAATATGATAATTTTCGATAAAAGGAGAGAATAAAATAATATAAAAGAAATTAAAAAATATATAAAACACTCATAATTGAACATTAATAGATCACCATATTGAGTTAATAGTATACCTC
Organism: Viscum album; assembly: GCA_963277665.1. Taxonomy (NCBI): domain Eukaryota; kingdom Viridiplantae; phylum Streptophyta; class Magnoliopsida; order Santalales; family Viscaceae; genus Viscum; species Viscum album. The sequence goes on from OY728136.1 coordinate 1,482,800,921, forward strand.
TAATATAGATCATGTGGATCCTCTAATAGAAATAAACAAATCCATATCCAATATGCGAAGTAAAAAATCCGTATTTTTTAACAAAAAAATCCATTACTCTAGAGTTTTATTGGGTTTAAATTCAATACTCACATTCCCTTAGAAGAATCCCACTTGTTTATCTCAAAGGGTATTGATGTATTTAACTGTCTTTATATCCAATCTTCTTACAAAACAAAATTCATCCATGAACTATATCATTTTCTTCAACTTCATGATCTCCACATAAAATCTCAAGAGAATCCATTATTAATTTTGGTAGACTAGGAGAATGAATTTTATTTTAGGTCAGTCCCCTTTTCTATTTTGGGATTTGTTTCCTTGAAACCCAAAAATGGAAAAACAAAAAGTCATACATAGAGAAAAATCATCCTATAGGTGGTGAAAAGTCATACATTCCATGAATTGTATTATGAGGATCCAAACATATCTATTTTATTGATTAAATGATGTCTTACATGGGGAGAAATATCTTATGGGAATGGATATAATTTTAAAAAACACCAAATGTATTACATGGACCTGGAGATCATCTATGTAGGGTAAAATCTATTACGGGACATGAAAATGTCTTATTAGATCCTCTTAATTTTTTTTCAGTTTTCAAACCTATACCCCATGGAAACACAACAATTTCGGTAAGATTTAACCAAAAAAATTAAAAATGTATTAATGTAATGAAATATAGAATATTGGGAGCATATGAAAATTTATTAATATTCCTTAAAGATATAAGGACCCGACAATAGCTTCCTGGAGCCGGTGCCTTATTGGTTACATTGGTATACAAACAAGGAATATTCATCCCAAAGGAACAAGTATTTTAGTATTATTGGACACAAGATAAATACGTAAGTTCGTCATTACAACTTGAAATTAAAAACCACATAGAAACTCCTTAGACAACTTCCCTAACTCTATGATTATTTCAGCATGTCTTTATAATAGAATTCTTCTTGCCCTGTGAAAATGAAAAATAATAAAGGGGTGAGCTCAAATGCTCAGTAAGGGTAATATATACATCAGAAGACAATGCAAACATTAGACATGCTTAATAATTTAAAACACATGGATTTAGAAATAAACTTGAACATAAAATGGCAGAAATATAAGCTGAGTAAATATTGCCATAACATAATCATGGGTATTCTTCTAGTCAAATAACCATATAAACCATCAATACTATGTTCATAATTAGGGAACACATAATGCAGGACAACATATCCATACTATCAAGGCCTTGTGCCAAGACCATAAATAATCATTTTGTCAAGGCCTTGTGTCGAGACCATAGTTTGTCTCGTGAGACCTATCGATGCACCGAGGGGATATAGCGGGCCCCAAATGACACTTACTATGTCTAATGCATTCCTCATATGAATAGGAAAAAACATAAACAACATACACATTAATATATTAAATGTAAATAGCTTTCCCCGAACATTAAGACAAAACACAAACCATTCAATGTAACTGATGAATGGTTCATTAATAGAACATCAATATACAGAATAATAATAACCCATTAAATTGAATATGGTAATTGATATTATGGAATAATAATCCCAATAATACATAAAAATCAACATGTGTGTGAAAATAGAGGAAAATACTCTTATAAAATCTTCGAGAAATCCTTGAATTAAATACTCTTCTATTTTGAAAGAAGAGTTCTTTTGGAAAAATCATTGTATAAATCCAAAAATGAAGTAAGATATTATTTTCATAACAATATTATTTATTTTATAGATACAATAGTTTCCAAAAATATATTTGATATTTCCCATGAAAATAGGTAGAAAATTGAGATATTCCCTTCATTGGGGTTCGTATTTCGGAAAAAATTTGAAGGATCCTTTTAAAACAAGTAACAAACCAAAAAATAAAGTAGGATTATGGTTTTTGTACATATATAGAACACTCACATAGAATTTTTGATGACTATATAATAATACATAATAATTTCATTGTGGTAATTTAGACAATGATAATAACCCGAATAGAAATGGATGTTCGGGTGGAAAAACCCTTACCATAAGTCTGAATGTGTTCCCTATTTGAGCCTAGAATCCTAGAATGTGAAATTATACATATCAATAACTTATTTGAGGACCTAATTTAATTGTATTTAGTTTATCAAAATTCTTATTAGTTCAATTATTTTATTATTTATAAGTTATTATATAGAATTCTGTCGTTATGGATTGTTTGTTTTCTTGATTTTCATAATTGGTTCACTTGTTTTTAAGTAAGTAAGTTCATGTGGAATGGTTGTAAATCTACAGAATTGAAGTTAAATATTATCTATGAACATAAAAAAAATTTAATGATCATTTCAATCATTTGGTTACATGGAATGAGGATGAATCAATATATGACAATCACTTCAATTATTTGTCGGTATTTGGATTATTATGAACTAGTTTTGAAATATAAATAAATAATATGTACAAATAATGGTTCCTGAATATTAATTAGGTTATGAAACATTTATTAATGTCTGTTTCAACCATTATAATGCATTCATGACCAATAATGAAGGAAAGATGGAAGAACGAAACTTCGTCGTCCACGAAGGTTATAAATTAGAACCACATGAACGTAGATTTCGTTTATAAAAATAAAAGGGATGGAGTAAGAATATTGATTATGGTTCTTCCATTCACATGATATAAATATAGTATATAGATGATACTGGAGTTATCACAGTCATTTGGACAGATTAGGTGAGGATATGACAACAAAAGATGATAAATTCAAATGGAACTAAAAGAAAAAGAAAGGTGATTTACCTCTTGAAAGAACTTCTTCGAGAACCTCCTTAAGGGAAGGGATTTTGGTCTTTTGTCAATACCAAGAGCTTCCTGGCCATGGGTAATGACTAGGGAAGGGTATTTGAGAAGAACATTGAGGATCCTCATTGCATAGAGGAGATAAGTTAAAAGGGATTGGTGAGGGGTTTTTATAGTGAAGAAGAGGGGTAAATTTTGAATATTTAATTCATTATTTTTTTATTTCCCTCAAGACAACAAAAGGAGTTATTTCATGTGACCCCTAATAGTAATAAGGGAATTTGAGTTCAATACAAGTGTCCTTGCATCACTTTTGATGTCATGAATATTTTATTTAACTAAAAATTTATATATATGATATTTTATCGTATTTCACTATTCATATAAAATTCAAGACTTTCAGAAAAATCCCAAAAATATACCTCTATCATTTATCTATTTGTAGAATTTTCAAATGAAATCCATTTTTCAAAATTAATTTTCCAAATATTATTAATTTTATTTTTAAATAGTCAAAGTTTATTTGAAAAATAACAATTTTAAAGGTGCAATTAGTTTTAGTTCACATTGAAAAATTAATTAAGATCTCATTATCTTAGTGCCTTAAGAAAATAAAATAATATCATTATTTACTATTCATAGGGGTCATATTACTATTCATATTACTATTCATAAGGGTATGTTACTATTCACCAAAGAAACAAATTTGTTCTATCAGACTCTAAATGACTTACAGATCACAACTTTAGATGACCGTTTTTCTAAATTCGAAACAAAATAGAGGAAAAGTTGTGTTTAATGGATAGATTATAAAATGCTATAAATATTTATTTTCAAAATCATAGGGTGTCACAGTCTCCCCTTCTTAAAAAAATTTCATCCTCAAAATTTCATTTTACAATCTAGGAAAAAAATAGTTGGGGGTACTTTACCTTCATTGCTTCCTCTTGTTCCCATTTTCCCCTTCGTACATATGGTTTCTCAATAGTACCTTGACTAGATGGAATGTTTTTTTGCATAGAACATTGTCTCTTCGATCCTATATTCTCACTGGATGCTCCTCATAGGAAAGATAATCTTCTAACTGTACCACCTCTGAAGAGAGTACATGTGTAGGGTCTGGTATGTACATCCTTAGTATGGATACAAGAAAGACATCATGTACTTTCGACATGGTAGGTGGAAGTGCAAGTCAATTGGCCACAGCTTCGACTCTATAAAGGATCTCAAAGGGATCGATATACCTTGGACTTAGCTTTCTCCCAAAACTTATGACCTTCATCCATGGAGATATGTGTATAAAAACCAGGTCTCCAACTTTGAATTCAAGGTCTTGTTGACGATTATTTTCATAACTCTTATGTTGACTTTGGGCTACCTTGATATACTACTGAATGGTTTTAACCTTCTCCACTATTTTTCCACCATTTCATGTTCTAGCAGCTTACGCTCACTGACTTCATCCCAACACACTGGTGTTCGGAACCTCTTCCCATAAAGGGCTTCATATGGTCCCATTCGGATGCTTGAGGGGAAACTGTTGTTTAGGAGAATTCAATGAGTGGAAGATGTTGGTATCATCCCCCTTTAACTTTCATAGAACATGCTCCCATCAAGTCTTCATGTGTCTAAGAAGTCCGCTCGTATTGGCCATCAGTTTGAGGATGATAAGCCATAATGAAGTTCAGTTCAGTTCTTAGATCATGTTGGAAAATTTTCTAGAACATTGAGGTGAATCTAGGATCATGGTCAGATACAATAAATAGTGGAACTCTAGGCAGCCTTACCACTTCGTTGATGTTAATCCATGCTAGTTGATTCAATGAGAAGTCCTCTCGAATATTTATTAAGTGAGATGTCTTTGTAAGATTATCCACAACAACTCATATAGCAATGATTACTCTAGATGTCCATGGATTTCCAGTGACAAAGTCCATGGTAATGTCCTCCCACTTCCATGTTTGTATGGGTAGTGGTTGCATCATCCCCTTAGAATTTTCCCTCTTAGACTTCACTTGTTGACATACTAGGCACTTTGATATATAATCAGCAATCTCCTTTTTCATATTGTCCCACCAAAAGTTTTCTCAGAGATCTCAATACATCTTTGTGCTACCAAAATGCATAGAGAAATTAGACCTGTGGGCATCACCCAACCATTCTCTCTTTAGCTCAGAAATAGCGGTAACCCAAATCCTATTCCCAAATTTCAAAATGCCACCTTCACATATGAAGTCAGTCAACATCCCATCATTTACCACATTAATTATATTTTGAAATTCCTCATCATCCATCTGAGAACATTCAATCATCTATAGTAAAGATGGTTTGGAAACTATATGAAAAACTAGTAATGGGTTACCTTCCTTGATAATTCCTATTTCCATCTTTACTAGATCCATGAACAAAGGATCCCTTTCAACTCTCATCTTGTTCAAAACTTCCAGATCCTTTCTGCTCAAAGCATCTACTACCTTATTTGCCTTCCCCGAGTTGTAGTGTATTGTGAAATAATAGTCTTTGAGTAGCTCAATCCATCTCCTTTTTCTCATTTTGTGTTCTTTCTGTGAGAATATATATTTCAAACTCTTATGATCTGTATAAATCTCAAATTTTCTCCATATAGGTAATGTCTCAAAATCTCTAGAGAAATTATGACCACTGCTAACTACAAGTCATTAGTTGGATAGTTTTGTTCATGAATTTTTAGCTGTCTAGATGCATAGAAAATCACTCGACCATTCTTCATAATGATACAACCAAGTCCATTCTTTGATGCATCTCTATAGATAACAAACCCATCATTCCCCGATGGTAGTGTTATGATCAGATATTTCACTAACCTCCTCTTCAATTTGTCAAAAAAATTCTTCACATTCCTTTGTCCATACTAACTTAACCCCTTTTCGTGTGAGCTTGGACAATGGGTTGGCTAAACGAGAGATGTTCTGAACGAAATGATGATAATAAACTTCTAAATAAATAAAACCACATACCTCAATTACGTTCATTGGAGTAGACATTTCCTACACAGCCTATTTCTTCATAGGATCTATAAATAATCCATCCTTATAGACAATGTGTCCACGAAAGGCAGCTGATTGGAGCCAGAAATCACACTCGCTAAACATCCCATATAATTTATTTCTTCTAAGCGGATTCAGAATAGTGCGCAAGTTTTTTTTTTTTTGATCTTTATGGATTTTAGAGTCTACCGAAATATCATCAATAAACACAACTAAAAATTCATCAAGATATTCCTTGAAACCTCTGTTCATTAGATCCGTGAAGATATATGGAGCACTAGTTAATCCAAAAGGCATTACTGTTTGCTCATAATGCCCGTATCTGGTTTGAAATGCTATTTTTGGAATGTCTTCCTTCCTCACAAGAAATTGATGATATCCAGATCGAATATCAATTTAAAAGAAATATTGGGATCCATGAAGTTGATCAAATAAATCATCAATTCGTGGAAGAGGATTCTTATTCTTTATTATAAAAGCATTGATTTCTCTATAATCATTGAACAACCTCATGGGTCCATCTTTCTTCTAGACACAGAGGATAGGGTCTCCCCATGGAGAAACGCGAGGGAGAATAAATTCTTTATAACTCAATTCCTCTAGTTTTTTCTTTAGAACCACTAATTCCACTGTGTCCATTCTATAATCGGTCTTTGATATGGGCCTTGAACTAGGAATTAAGTCAATGGAAAAATTAATATCCTTCTCTAGAGGATATCCAGGTAAATACACTAGAAAGAAGTCAACATATTCTTCCACAATAGGTACATTATCTATCTGTACATTCTTCTCCTAACCCATATTTATTTCACTCCCTCCCTCCCCACTAATTGAATTTAGTAGAGCTACTGGGGGTGGATTAGGATGAGAATCACATGGTGAGGTTTCTTCTCTAAAAATAAGGGATTCTATAGTATTCTTGAAAATTGTAACTTCCTTCTTCTTTCAATAGATCATTGCATCATAATTTGAGATCCAATCCATGATGAAAATTATATAATAGTCAACCATTGGTACGATGATAAGGTTAGAAACTAAAGAATGTTTTTGTGTTACGAGGGGGACTAATTGACACACCTTTGTTGCAATGATACATCCACTACGAGTTTTGACTGATAACTCCTTTATTAAATCAAATTGGACATATCTAATTTTATTTGAAAATTTGAAAGATATAAATGAATGTGACGATCCAGAATCAAATATAGTATTGGCTAAGTTGGATGAAGCAATCAATGTACATGCCACCACTTCATTAAGAACTTCAAATTCCGTACTTGTAACTACAGAAGCTTGAAATTTCTCCCATGAACTTTTTTAGGGAACATTTACAGAATGCTTAGGACATTGATGTGAATAATGTCCCATCTTCTTGCAATTGTTGCATATAACATTGGTAGCTTCATTCCTTCCCATACAATCCTGAGATAGGTGTCCTTTTTTCCACACTTATAATAGACTCCCATTACCTCCAGGATAGTGCAAGGTTGTTTCTCCCACAATTACTACACAATGGAAATTAAACTCTCCCTTCTTCCCGATTTCCTAATTTCCTTTCCTAGAGTTTTCAGATTCCCTCTTATTCTCTTGCTTTTCTTTAAAGTCATAATACTTAGAGAATTTTTTTTATCTTGATATCACTTGAGACTATATCTTCATATGATTCAAATATTTAGGAGACAAGATCCCTTTGAAGGAATGGTTTTAAACCATCAATGAATCGATCAATTTTTCTCCTTGGATTACATATGTAGTCCACAGAATTCCTTGCCAGCCTTGTAAATTTGGATTCATACTTGGAAACATTTTCATCCTCCTTCTTCCTCAGATTCAAGAATTGCCTCTCAATATCTGCTCACTGTCCAAGAGGGAAATATTTTTCTAAGAATATTTCGGTAAAATACCTCGATTACATCTCTTCTATTTCTATCTCCACCATTGTCTTTTGGATTGAAGTCCACCACTGATCTGCATCACCTATTAGATGATAAACTACCATGAAAACCTTCTCTCTTTCATTACATTCCAAAGTGTGAAATATCTTTTCAAGGGAACGTATCAACTTCTCTACTAAAAATGTGATTATAGTCTCATTGAATGATGGAAGCTGTTGTCGCATAAAGAGATATAACATAGCTCTTCCACCTGGTGGATCTAGATGCTCCATACAAGTATGGTATTTATTTATAACCTGAGTAAGTTGTTCCAGTATAGTTATGAGTTGCTAAACACCAGAGACAATATCATTATCTTGCATTGGATGGAAATCCCTACAAGGGACACGTGCGTTCGTGTGGTTTCCATTACATCCACTTGGCGCCATTTCAGGATAATGGTATACACTAGATTAGGTTGTGAATCATAATGTATAATATTAAATTAACAAAATACTTAGCAAAAATTGAGATCTGACGCATGGCCAATCCAATATTCATAAAAATGGTTTCTTTGAGGAATATTTTACACTTCAATCCTTCATAATGGCTTGTAAAGAAAATGTGAATTATCCTAAGCATATCTCCCTAGAGTTTCATAACCAAGAGTGTAGCACAGACCGTTATCGTGCCCTAGTTCCCGTTCGAGTCTAGCTTTACGTGGTGTTTTCGAGTTTTACCCCTAGATACATCTGTGCCAGAGCCGCCACCATCATCTCGTATCTAGACATTGATTTATTTCTTAAAATAGCCATATAATATATTCCTTACCAAAATACAAGGACATTATTGTATTCATATCTTCAAAGACTAACTTAAGGACTCCTCCCTAATTCTACATTTTCTAAATCTAGTTTTTATGTATTCGACTAAACATCCTATGAAACCAACTATAATGACCTGAACCCAATTACCTGGAGCCGGTGCCATATTGGTTACATTGGCATATGAACAAAGAATAAGAATCCTAAAGGACCGAGTAGTTTAGTATTATTGGAAACATGATACATTCATAAGTTTGTCATTACAAAATGAAATGAAAACAACATAGAAACTCTTTAGACAACTTCCATATCTCCAAGGTTATTTCAGCATGTCATTCATAATAGAATTCTTCTTGCACTGTGAAAATAATAAATAATAAAGGGTTGAGCTCAAACGCCCATAAAAGGTAAGCAATACAGTGGAAGATAACATAAACATTATATATGGTGAATAATTGAAAACACATACCTTAAGAAATAAACTTGAACATAATATGGCTGAAATATGAGTTGAGTAAATATTGTAGTAACATAATCATGGGTATTCTACTAGTCGAATAACCATATGAACCATCAATAATATTTTGATAATGAGGGAATGAATAACGCGGGACAACATATCCATACCGTCAAGGCCTCGTTCCAAGACCATAAATAATCATTTTGTCAAGGCCTTGTGCCAAGACCATAGTTTGTCTCATGATACCTTTCGATGCATTGAGGGGTTATATGGGTCCCCACCCGATAGTTATTATGTCCAATGTATTCTTCATATGAATGGGGTTAAACATAAACAACATACACATTAATATATTAAATGTAAATAGCTTTCCCAAAACATTAAGACAAAACACTAACCATTCGACGTAAACTGATGAAGGGTTCAAAGATAGAAAATCAATATCCAAAATAATCATAAACCATTAAATTGAATATGGTAGCTGATATTATGGAATACTAATCCCAATAATACATAAAAATCAACAAGTGTGTTGAAATAGTGGAAGATAGTATTATAAAATCTTCGTGTAATTCTTGAATTAAATACTCTTTTATTTTAAAAGAAGAGTTCTTTTGGAAAAATCATTGTATAAAACCAAAAGTGAAGTAAGATAATATTTTCATAAAAATAATGAACGATTTTATAGATATAATTGTTTTCAAAAATAGATTAGAGATTTTCCTTGAAAATAGGTAAAAATTTGAGATATTCCCTTGATTCGGGTTTATATTTCAGAAATAATTTGAAGGATCCTTTTAAAATAAGTAACTAAACAAAAAATAAAGTAGGATTCTGGTTTGTGTACATATATAGAACACTCAAACATAATTTATGATGAGTATATAATAATAAAAAATAATTTTATTGAGGTAATTTAGACAATGATAATAATCCGAATAGAAATGGATGTTCAGGTGGAAAAACCCTTACCTTAACCGTGAATGTGTTCCCCTCTTGAGCATAGGATCCTGTAATATGAAATTATACATATAAATAACTAATTTCAGAACCTAATAGAAATTTATTTATTTTATCATAATTCTAATTCGTTCATTTATTATATTATTTATAAGTTATTATATAAAATTCCATCGTTTTGGAGTGTTTGTTTTCATGATTTTCATAATTGGTTCACTTGTTTTTAAGTAAAGAAGTTCATGTGGAATAGTTGTAAATCTCTAGAATTGATGTTACATATTATCTGTGAACATCTAGAATAGTTAATGGTCATTTCAATCATTTGGTCACAAGGAATGAGGATGAATCATTAGATGACAATCAGTTTGATTATTTGGTGGTATTTGGATTATTATGAACTAGTTTTGAAATATAAATTAATAATATTTACATATAATGGTTCATGAATATTATTTAGATTATGACACATGTATTATAGTATCGTTCAATGATTAAAATTGTTTCATGACCAATAATGATGGAATGATTGAAGAACGAAACTTCGACATCCACGAAGGTTATAAATTGGATCCTCATGGACATTGATTTCGTTTATAAAAATAAAAGGGAGGGAGTAAGAATATTGATTATGGTTCTTCAATTCACATGATAAAAATAAATTATATATATAATACTGGAGTTATCATAGTCATTTGGGCAGAAGAGGTGAAGAGAGGACAAAAAAAGAAGGTAACTTTAAATGAAACTAAAAGAAAAATAATGGTGCTTTACCTCTTGAAATAACTTCTTCGAGAACCTCTTTAAGGGAAGGGATTTTGGTCGTTTGGCAAGACCAAGAGCTTCCTAATCGTGGGGAATGACTAGGGAAGGGAATTTGGGAAGAAAATTGAGGAGCTTCATGGATTAGAGGATTTATGATAAGAGGGATTGGTGAAGGGTTTTTATTGTGAAGGAGAGGGGTAAATTTTGAATATTTAATTCATTATTTTTTCCCTCGAAAAAAAAGAGTTATTTATTAGGACACCTAATAGTAATAAGGGAATGTGTGTTTGATCCAAGTGGCCTTGAATCACTTGTGATGTCATGAATATTGTATTTAACTGATAATTTGTATATACGATATTTTATTGAATTTCTCTATTCATAAAAAATTCTAGAATTTCAGAAAAATCCCAAAAATTCACCTCTACCATTTTTCGACGTGTAGAAATAAAAAATTAACACCATTTTTCAAAATTAATTTTCTAAATATTATTAATATATTTTTTAAATAAATTTGTAGTTAATTTGAAAAATAACAATTTTAAAGGTGCAATTAGTTTTATTTCACATTGAAAATTTAATTAAGATCTCATTATCTTAGTTCCTTAAGAAAATAAAATATAATAATTATTTACTATTCATAGGGGTGATATTACTATTCATATTACTATTCATAAGGGTATGTTACTATTCACCAAAAACAAATTTGTTCTATCGGACACTAAATGACTTAATGATCAAAACTCTAGATGAACGTTATTTGAAATTCCAAACGCAGTAGAGGCAACGTTTTTTTAATGGATAGATAATAAAAATGCATTCAATATTAATTAGAAAATCATGGGGTGTTTAAAATGCTATGTATGGCATCCAAATTCACTACAAAGTGAATAAAACACTAAGCAAAATGATCAATTCCATTCAAAATTTTTGTTTCAAATTCCAAAAAGTACGAAAAATAAATTATTTGTTCAAGTTTTATCTAAATAATCTAGTTGATTTCTAATGAATAAAAGAAAAAAATTAACAAATATTGACTATAATAACTTCCACATATATAACATCATCGATATGTGATGGATCAATGACTAAACCCTAATATGAAACCACATTCCCAATAAAATCAACCTAAAATGTTCAAAACCTACAGTAAAAAAACATTCCAAAAAGTTTGTGGTGATGATGGACTTGTAAAACAACCATAATATTCTCAATATTTTCCATATTCTGACTCCAAGTATGTGTGAATTCTGACAATATACTCTACCAGAAATCATAGAACTCAAGGGTCATAGAGTTAATGAATACTATGATAATAGTTGGGGTCCTCATGACACCAAATTACATACCATCAAACTGAAAGTGTCCATAGTTACACAAAAATATAGTCTTACAAATATCCTCCTCCATCACCCTCATGTTGTGATACTCGAACCATAGATAAATATTTAAAAACAATAGTGGTTTCCTCAAATTATTATACATATCATCAATAATCATAATGCGATAATTGTTCTTGAATATCATACGATTTAACTTTTTGTACTCTATATACGACCTCAGAGTACCATCCACCTTCTTAGAAAACAACAACGAAGCACCCCAATCATTATTTCATATATAAGGGATCGCGATATGACCTCATTTAAGAAAACATTAGAAAAATCATGATGACTCTAGGAAACTCCACCATCAAAACCTCATCAAAATCCAATGATACTATGGATATCATAAATAATAGTGGATATGAATTACTAGAGATAATATTTTAGTCCTTCTCACTAATAAAAACTATATGCAATCTATCCTCATTGGAGAACACAACCCTCCTTCGGATAAAATAAATGATGATGCACATAGAATACAAGAAATATAGTCTTTGAACGACGTCATATGTCGATATCAAGAGTTGAAACATATCCCAAATTTAATGATGCATCCTCATCATCATCTCACAAACCAGATATTGATCATACAAACTGGACTAGACTTATACTGGTGTAGTTAACCATAGGGGCACCAGAATCCTCTCCACCTTGAGTCCCAATATCCAAACCAACAAAAACGAGATAAAAGTATGAGATTATATATAATTAAACAAGTTGAAATCTAAATTAGAGTAAAAGTAAATTAAAACATAAAAAATATTTTTTGTGGTTATCAGCAACATCTTTGAAGCATTAAAAATTTAATATTTATCTTATCTTCACTGTTGGCCCTAATAACGATCACTTCCCTGACAATGATCACCCCTATATCACTTAAGACATTAAACATAAAAAGGTCTCCACTACGATATATATATATATATCCTTTTAATAGAACAAATTCATATTCCTTATATTGTTATTAAATCCTTATAGGAGAGTACCGCTTGGGATGGAAGGAAATTTGGACTCCCCCACCATACTAGGCCCGAAAAATAGTTGACCAGTAATAACATGAATGTCCATAACCTTTATAAAAGTAGAAAATTGGCATAGATATTCTAATATATATATTAGTATTAGTATATCAAGAGAAATAAGATGAATAGGGACGATATCATCTCCCCTTGGATCAAAACCTCATCTTCCTTGGCATTTAAGATCCTCCCACAATAAGCCTTCTCCATAGGAATCCATGATGTGTCCCTCTTAGGATAATAATAGCTACACATGAATTATATTTGTTCACGCCAACATTATTCTTTAACTAATAATAGACAGTAAATTTCAATTCGGTGATCACATACTGAATGAAGAGATACAACACCTCCTCCATTCACTATTCATTAGAATCCATATTAAGGAAGAGATCAGAACCAAAATGAATAATGTCCTTGATGTGAATCTTGATCTCCCACATGCTTTTTTACCCATATATAGACTAAAAAACAATCACACCTATTATTTTATCATCCTCATAAGAATGAACTTTAGAAGAAACATACTTTTAAAATAATCCCATGAAACATTCTCCTCATCTGACTCCTATGATATAGAATCAAGAAGTGGTGAGCTACTATTTATATCTTTTTGATGACCAATGAGAACTGATACTGTGAATTGTATTTGATTAATCTAAAGGTGTCCATGAGTATGTAAAACCGATTCTCCATCTCTAGATTAGTGATTCTACCTATTAATTATCCAATCCCTAAAACTGGAACTCACACCACATCTTACACCATGACTTATCCCCATTCAAAGCATTCCTTTAATGATTAACTTAGTCATACTAATGAACCTCTCAAACTTGTACCACACACAAACGATGTAAAGTGGAAACTCTTAAATCATAAAAAAACATATAAACCACATATCATGTAATTTATTTAATGTTTTTTAGAAACATTCATTTTTATTCTCCCCAATATCACTCCAATTAAAACACAAGGAAAAAATACATGATACATGTAACAATCCTAGATTTCTACCCCAAAATAACTATTATCATTCCTAAAATGTTTAGTAAGATTATATTTCTTAAAATATATTAAATGGAGCCTAAAACCTATATCATAACCCCCCACTCTTGATACATCAAACACAAAGTCTGACTAACATAGTTTCCCTACAAATCGCATGAAATCATCATCTATGCATAAATCCAGTCTCTATCCTAACCCTCATCAAAATATTTGATACCAATTTATCAGGAACCACCCCAACTATAAGCCCCTCCTAGGATACAAGGTATGTCTCCAATAGGCCCCAGGCTAGTGATTATAATTGAGGCTATAAAACATGAAAATAGATAGAATTACCCTCATAAATATAAATAAAATAATAAGAAACCACCAGTGAGAAAAATATTATATAATAATCCCTACATCTAACAATAGAGCACAATTCATGGAAATCATAATGAAATAAAAGCACCAAAAATAAATTCCCAAAAGTAAATTATAGGCTGGAAAGAGTATAAAAACCCCAAAAACTCTAAGCTTGTATTATACAGCTCGATCACCAAATCATTCTAGGAAACCTATTAAATAGTTATATATATTTATATAGGGTTGAGTATACATGTATACCCAGTATGATTCTCCTCATGACATGTCATGAAAATGTGGAAGAAGCATACAAATGACTAAGTGAGAAAGAGTAGAATGAACATGTACTCATGCCAGGTCTACTGCCACACAACCTCGCCAAGGGTACCTCACCAAACATTTTATCCATGTAAATAAAATAATACAAAATGTTATATTAAAAGGGTACCCAACATCACTACTCTAAAATTTTTTCTCTCACACACCCAAATAATAAAGGTTTTGGAGCTCTCATCCCTTCTATGGTTATTCCACAACACAGTATATCTCATATCATCACCACATATTATATACCACCCCCATGTGGTCATCACCATCATCACCATATATCCACCAACACATTCCATGCTTAACCACATCATCTCACTACAAAAAATCATGCTTTATTCAGTTTTATGATCAACTAGTGCTAAATATAATAGTTAATGGGTGTCTTTATCAGTGATAAAAAATGTACTAATGATGGGGTCCGTTTATCATCTCTAATAACCAATTTTAAAAAAATGATGGGAAATTTATAAGTACTAAGAGAAAAGAATTGATAAAGAGTTTCCTTTATCAATAGTAGTATGAAAGTAGTGATAGGGGGCTTATCAGTTCTTTTATACTAATGCTAATAAATGACCCCATTTACAAACACATTTTTCCTAGCTCTGATAAAGGGTATATTTCATAATATAAAATTTTCCGATTGAAAATATTTTATTAATATATAATTATATTAATATTGATACAAGTATAATATATTTTTTAAAATATGATTTAAACAATGATAAATACGCATTTACACATTATATATAAGTTATTTGGTGAAAAAATATAATAAAATAATTAAACATTATTATTATATAATATTTTTCTAATTATTATTGATTAATAGTCATTTAATAAAAATGGGATGATAGAGAAATTAAATAAATTAATGAATGGTCAAAGATAAGTTATATGAATGACCTGAACATCAAAGACTATCTTTTGATACGAGTGTCCATTTAGGATCTATCGCATATCAAATAGAAGATTAAAAAGATATCTATGACGTGGGGACTAGAGGATACCACTGTCACTTTATTTTCAAGTCAGAAAATGTCTAAGAATTCCTCCAAAACTGAGATTTTTGTTAGGAAACAATATTTTTTAAATATTTTATATTATTTCAAATTTATTTAATAAATAATTATAGTGAATTTTTATGGGTTACTAAATTAATTTCTGGTTATTACATTCATATTTATATTATGGTTTTTAATTTTTAACATTTTTCATAATGTAGATTTTTTATAATTAAATTAAATCATATTTTTTATATTTACATACAATAAATCAATTGTACATATGCATATTTACATAAAAATGTGTTTTTAAATATATAAACGGCATGAAAATAAATATATATTATTAATTTTATTTAAATACATATTTTTCTATTTTATTTAACTTATAAAAATTAATTTATATTAATATATAATGTTTATATATACATATCTATGTTTACTAATAAACATATGTATATATATATATTATTATATATATATATAAATATTAATGAATAATATATTTAAATAATTATAAGTGTTTCATAAAATTCAAAAAAGGTGTATAAAAATATATTTGAAAAAAAAATATATATCATAAAATGAAAAAAACAACAAATGGAAGTGGTAAGGGAATTCCATTATAGGAGGGACTGATGTTTGAGTATAGGAATGCCTAGGTGGGTGATAATATATCTAGCAATGTGAAAGGGGGGTTTCAAGAATTATTTAGAGGGGTGGGGTGGAATAGAGTGGGTAAGGGGTGGTCTAGGGTATTGGATAGTGCTGAGAAAGGGGGTCGGGCTAATAAATTTTTTTTTTCAAATTTTATCAGTGCTAGGAAAAAGTATTTATAAACCCAAACTTTAGTAGAACTACACAAAATCACATATAAAGGTTCCCTTTATCATAGGTTTCTTCCTAGAGATGATAAAGGTTAGTTTTTAGCATCGGTTAGGTAGTATGACCTTTCTTAGCGCTGATAAAGCATCTTTTAAGAGTTGTTAAAACAGTATTTTAGTAGTGAGAGCTTCTTGAAACATATATATACCATTTCTATCTCAGTATAATATCCTGAATTTGAAATACAAAAACCTTGTTAACTCCTCCTACCATGAACAAACCCACTGAGTACCACCACCACATCAACATAATCAGTCCACTACAAGGAATCAAATCCTATATCAATACTAAAAGTAAGAATGGATAAGTGGGAGTAGTATGACTTCCATTCTCTTTCCATCCTAGATGTTGCAGGAATCACCCAAAACCAAAAGCATTTAGATGTTGGAAATTATATATTACTTAGTAGGGGTGGACATGAAATAAAAAGAAACCAAAATATATATTTAGCTACACAATGGCTCAGCCTAATGGTTCACACATAAACAACACTTCCACTCCTCTATAACCACCAACCTCTAAGGACGCAATACTTATTCAATCCATAATATCAATTTATAAAATAATCTTTCATTTTCATTAATTATCGATGATATTTTTAGGTGTAGAGTTTTTGAGAATTATTTAATAACTATTTCATAAAAAACCCATATATTAAAATTTTGAAACTTCATCTTAATATCTGTTATTCCCATAATACATGATTTTTTCATTAGAAAAAATTTTATTTTCATGAAAAGTCGTTAATATTTTAAACATGAATAATTCTATGTTACTAATCATTCATAAAACCTATGAAAAACGTTTGAAAACATAGGATGAGTACAAAAATATGAGTAATGAGCATTAAAAAGGAAAAAAGAATGCCATTAGTCAATTTTTAAATAATTTTATCATAAAAGTGAATTTTAATTTAACTTAATAATATTTCACCTCAAGTAATCATTTAGTTACTTAGAAAATAAATTTGTACTAAAAGTTCCTATAAAACAATTTATAAGAAAATATAAAGTAAAAAATCAAAATAACAGGGTTTTCATAGAATACATGAGTACACATTTAAAATATCTTATTAAAAACTTACTTTTTTTAACAAAAGGATATAATCATTCCTTTAAAAAATAAGATATTTATCTTACCATATGAAATATAATTATTTCCACGAAAACATAGTTGAAAGTATTGAATATCCATGTAGGATCCCTAATACATCATCTTATTGGATAACTTATAATAACCATTCGAATTGGAATTGCCATTATAATGGAAATAAAACACGATTCTCCACAGAACAAAATCATTACCCAATGCATTGGAGTGTTATATTGGGATCACCCATCATTATGAGTTATATTAGCTTTACTCATCATTTTGATCCTTATTTAGAAAACTCATTTTCATTAATTATCAATGATATTTTTAGTTTTGGAGTTTTTGAGAATTATTAAAAAATTGTTGCATAAGAAACTCATTGATTACTGTTTTGAAATATATCTTAGTATCTAATATTCGCATAATTCTTGATTTTTTAATTAGAAAAAATTTTCTTTTGATGAAAAGACATTAATATTTTAAACATGAATTATCCTATGTTACTAATCATTCCTAAAACCTATGAAAAACGTTTGAAAACATAGTATGAGTAAAAAATATCCGTAAGGGGCATTAAAAAAGAAGAAATAATCTAATTAGTCAAATTTTAAATAATGTGATCATAAAAGGGAATTTTCCATTAACTTAATAAAATTCTCCTCAAGTAATCATTTACTTATTCAGGAAATCAATTTGCTACCCAAAGTTCCCATATAATTATTTATAAGAATATATAAAGTAAAAAAATCACAAAAACGGGGTTTTCTTAGAAAACATGTGTACCCATTTAAAACCACTTCGTAAAAACATTCTTTTTTAACTAAAAAATATAATATTCCTTAAAAAAGTTCATTATCTTAACTTTTTTAACATAATGATTTCCATGAAAACTCATTTGAAAGCATTGATAATCCATATAGGATCCTTAGTACATCATCTTATTATAAAACTTAAAATAACCATTAGAATTGGAATGACCATTATAATGTAAATAAAACCTTATTCTTCATTGAACAAAATCATTACACATTGAACTGGAGAGTTATATTGGTATAACACAGCATCATGAGTTTATTAGGTTTACCCATCATCTTGATCTATATTGGGCTCACTCGTTATCATAAAAAAATCCTAAGGACTTTAAAATTATTGTAATAAAGAATCTTTTTTTATTTCCATAATCAAATTCATAAAAATACCCCTTTAGACCCATAATTAAACCATTTTCAATTGTTAATATATCCTTTTTAAAACCCAAAATTCAAAAATAAAATTACCAAATAAAATTGATGTAGGATTTTTATTTGTAGATAACATGGATGTTTATAAACGAATATAAAAAATCAAATAATGGTTATGGTTGTGAGACAATCTTTTTATGTCATATATGATAAAATAAAACATTCTATTTTCCTTATATAAATAAATTAAAAACATTCCATAAATAGATTCTTTTTGAAATACAGTATAAAAAATAAAAAAGTGTCCTTTTATAATTCATTCATGTATATATAAAAAAATTATAAAAATAATTTTTCGCATATGGAAATGGAATAAATATATTTATAAAATAAATCTTTAAAACACATAAAACATTTTTTTAATGTAAAACACCCCTTACCTCGAGTTAGAATCATTATACATGTTATTTATCATCTTAAATAAAAAAATTATAGTAACTATTTACATATTTAATAATTTTTGCATGATTATTATTCCTTATAATTTATCTATTTCCATGGTATAATAAATGAATTTGTCAATTATATTATTGTTTGATGTTTTTTCAATATTCATCTCATATCTCCAAAATGACTTTGGTAGGTTGACATTAGTCAAAGAGGTTATTGTAAAATCATTTCAAGAAAAATAATCTTGCAATAATTTTCATTTTTATGCATTAAATATAATTTCAAAATCAACCATGATATATGGTAATGAAAAATGAACTGCGTCATAATCATAGAGTTAATAGGTTGTACCTATGCATGGTTAACATGTGCATATTTTAATGAACATAATTAGAAGAAGGAAATTATTAATTTACCATTCTATAATGTTTATTATATTATTAATGTAAAATTAATTATTTAAATACACTTTCATATGAATATCATTTGGGTAGTTTATCCACTATGAAGTGGGGGCGGTGTGAATTAGTGGCTATCATTTCACTAATTTCCAACATTTTGAAATTTAACGCACGAAACAAGTTAGAGATATTTTTTCCATATCTACATAAAAAATTAACAAAAATGAAAACATAAGAAATTAAATAAGGCATGTATGATTTAGATGTTTTTTCTAAGTGTGATAACCTACATCCTTTCCATGGCCTCTCCCATGAGTATAAGAAAATTATTTATTATAATAATGTGAATAAAATTCTAATCCAACTCCGATTGAAATCATTCATTCACCCGATATTTATTATTATACTGACTCACATTAGTTTAAAGTATTGTTTTTAGACAATTGAGTCAAAAAATAGTTACTAAACCTTATTAATTATTCTCCCACAATTTCCTTATGGAATGTCCCATTGATTTAATCCATTTGGAAGGTTTGTCTAGTGCACCATTTTATTATGTCATGGGAGAGCCTCATTAAAAACTAATCCTAATACAAAATATATGTTATTCTTGATTATCAAAACCTATTCACCTCCATCCTCTTCATGAAAACACCTTTTTATTATTTCTATTGGATTTATCTGAACTAAAACTCACTTTGAAGCTCTAACTGAAAATATCAATCCAAAACTCTTACAAAACATTAAAAAGATCTTGGTTGGAAACTATCCTTTGACATTAATTCATTATATTTTTTATTAGTATATATTAGTAAGTTTTATTATACTATTCTCCCATTTATATATTTTCTCCAAATATATAAAAGGTTGGAATTTAATTTATTTTCCTATATACTAAAATTCATATTTCTACACTCACTCCTAACTCATTTTTTCTTGATTGTTCTCAAGCCATATTTAATATTCATTAAGATTGTTAGAAACTTTTCAACACTAATATTTCATTGAATTTACATAAACTCAACATTGATGAAATTTGTCAAATATTTATTAACATGGTTGTTTTGGAACATTATGAGACTTACATAACCTTGTCGTCAAGAAACTTTTTTAAACTTTTGAAAAAACCCATCATGAAGATTTTTTTCTGTTGAATAATTCATTCCTCCATTTTTCACATTCTCAATCCATTTAATATTCTATCATCCATTTCCCAGTCCCTCCACCAAATTACTATTCATCCAATAATTTTTCACATTCAGTATCCATTTATAGTTCATCCATCAAATTTTCAATTTCTCTTCCCATTAACTATTCATCGACATTGAAAGAGAGAAACTTAAACGGTGTTTCTTGAACATTCTATATATTGTAACTTCAAATTTTTAACTTCATCTTTGTACAACTTTCAAATTCATCTTTGAAGCTTCAAAAATATACATGTTACAACATAAAATTTGTTTCATCCAAATTATTTTTCCTTCAAAATTTTAAATCTGTTCAAACTCCTTCTATATTGACTATTCATATAATGAAAAAAAGTTCATCCAACTCAAAAATCATTTGATTCACAAGAATTCATCAGTTAGAAAAATTTTCATCCATTTGGTAAATTTTATATGATTCAATTTTTTTTCTTATTCAAAAAATGTCATCTCTTTAAAACAAGTATCTAATCCACATTTTTTTTCATTTTACCAAAATTTATTATAATTGAAAAATGTTTTCATAATTTACTAAATTTTATCCAAATCAAAAAAGATTCTCTAGTTAACCAAATTTCATCTGATTGATAAATGTTTATCCAATTCACAAAAAAACAGTTTCATTTTATATTATTCTGTAAACTTTAACTTAAATAATGGGATATTTGATGAGGTTGGAAACTCTTAATGAACAATAAGAAATTATATGATTTTTAAACAACTTATTAAAAAATTTGTGGAACAAAATTGAAATTTATTACTTTCTATAATTATTATTATTTGAAAACATTGTAATAAAACATTATTGACATCCAACAGCTTCATAAAAAAAGTTTCATAAAACAATTATACCAACTCTTCATCAATATTTTATTCCAAAATATTTATATCCTATTAACATAAAAATTTATAACAAAAATAGGTTTTCATCATATACCCTTTTATTTAATCCATAATTAAGGATATAAAATCATCCCCTTTGGATTCGTTAGAAACATTCATTAAAAACATTCAAAACTCGCCATCTTTTGAACAAATAATTTTCTAACTAGAATTTTCAACAATTGTAAAATAAAAACCTTTCTGAAAGAGAAGTTACTGACACCACATTACAATATAATGTAATGTTTTTGAAATAATTTCATCCATTATTGAAAAGTTTTATTTGGAAATGTTATTCTATAAATAGTTATAAAACATATTACAAGGTTTTCACTTTCTCTCACTATTTTTCATCAAAATCCAAAGCATAGTGTGTGTATTATTTTAAATTTTAGGAATTATTTGGTGGTGGATAAACATGATTATTCAGACTCAATTCCACAAATATCTATTTTAGAATATATTTGGTTAAAACATAAACAATTTTATATTTTATATTAATGTACTCCAAGAATAACTTCTCCACCAGCAACTTTTGATTTTATGAAATGATACCAAATATAAATATTATTTACTCTCAAATTTCATAATTGATTTTTGGAAGGATCAATGGAAATTTGATTATCACAAAGAATATTCAATTCGTTTACAACATTTCACTCTTATATATTCCAATTAAACTTTCATCCATATCATTTGAGAAGAAGTGTGGTTGGTGGAATCATATTCTATTTCTGGTAGTCCCAATGTAATTAGACCTTTTTTCTTATTATTTCAGATCACACAATGTTATCCAAAGAGAAATTATTCACCTGATGTTCTTTATCTATCATTGAAATAACCAACTCAATCTGTGATCCCAACATGATCATTGGTGTGCCAATAAAATTATAAATTTATAATTCTATCAACTCCTAGACAGAATCATGCATGATCGATTCCTACAAAAATATGGTGAATGTTCAATGGGATTATTTAAATTTAATAAATTATTAAAATATAAAATAATGAATGAGAGGATGATTTAAAGTAGCATACATGTGTGTAAAACAATAAAGAAGGTAATAGTTTTAAAACTATTAAAAATTAAATTAAGTTAATGACAAGTGACATGGAAAAAACAAAGACAAAAAATCGAGATACAATATAGGGAAAGAGAAATAGAAATGAAATCTAATCAGTTAAGTCAAATTCAGTCTCTCATTGCATAAAATCCATCTCTCATATTCTATGAAGTGCATGCCCATGCTCTTGAATAAATTCCCCTGCCCTTACTCTGGTGAATCTGTCTACCCTTGTCTCCATAAAATGTAAGCAACAAAATAATGATGGAGTATTCTCTAATTTGTTCATCAAGTCCCACTTTTATTTCCTTTATAATCACTAAATTAATTTTCTCTTCTCCCATTTTGGTCATTACTGACTTTTTTTCAATATTCATTCATCCAATGACCTGTAATTTTAAAGAAACCTTTAAAAAAAATTGACATGTGTAGTTAGTTAATTCTTCCTTCAAACACTATGGATCATCATGATTTCATTATCTTGGGGCCTAAAAAACCACCAATTCATTTTTTTGAGAAAATATTGTGAACATATTTGATTCACAATTCATTAATGAAACTATGACAATAATAGAGGAAAACAAGCCCCTGCAATCTCCATTCAATCCTAAAGACTCACAATGATAGCCAATAATTTTATTTATTATTCTCACATTTTCATCAATGAACACAAAAAATTATCTTCCTCAGTCAATATTTATTTGATAAATGCATCTCAATCGTCAAACAAACTCAAAAACCATCAATATCAGCTCACATTGAATCAAGAGGAAAATGGGATTTAGGATTAGCTCAGGCCATTCTATGCCTTCGAAAGGATTTCCTATTTTTTTCCTTAGAAGAACTTCAACAGGAACAACCACAATGTAGGGTTTTATCAGCGTAAAAAAATCCTTTATCAATGATAAAAACGCACTGATCATCTAAGCTCTATTAAATGCGTGTGGGGCCCATCTATTAGTGTAAAAAAAGTGTTGATAAAAGATTAAATAAAAATTAAATAAATATGAAAATTAGTGGGTTATAATAGAGCTTGAGCCCCCTTTAATCAGTGCCCCAACCTTGGCTACATGCCCCTACATGCCCCATCCCCACACCCTACCATTTAATAGAGCTAGCACCCCCCTTGACCCTCGCTTACCCCTACCTCAACTTGAATTTTATTCCAAGACACCTCCTCATGCGTGCCTGCAACTTTACCACTAACCCATCCTATTTACTTGTCCATTTAATGATAAATCAATTTATTTACATATATATATTTAGTCATATTTATTTTTATATTATATATTTACATTAATATATATAGTTATATTATATATATATATTTATTAATATAATATATATATATATATATATATATATCTAGTTATATTTATATACTTTTATATTTATATATTTATTCATATATTAATATATATTTATATATATTTATTTATAAATATTTATTTATATTTATTTATCTTTATATATATATTTGTATATTAATATATATTTATAAGATCTGTTTTAAATACATTTATAAAATATTATTTTTTGTGTGTGTTTACAAATAAATAATCAAATATATATAACATACAGACACACACACACACACACATATTATATATATGTATTTTCAAGTATAAATATACAAATTTATGTGTATATGTATATTTACATATATTATATATTAATATGTATATACATATGTTAGAATATATCGATAATATATAGCAGTTTTTAGTATATATTCAAACAAATACACACACAAACACATTATAAAGTTATATAAATACTCATATAATTGTATTTTAAATAAAATGGATATGAGTTTTTATTTAGATAACTGTTATATATTGATAAATATATTTTACATATATATATATTTAATTATTTTTTTAATAAAATTAAAATTTTATCTGTGAATACATAAAAAATATGTATATATTGTAATATATTTGATTATAAGAAATAGTACATTTTGAAAAACGATAAAATTTTAAATCCATAATATCAATATTAATGAATTAAAAGTGAATAAATTCATTCCCCATTTATAAAAGGGAAAGTGACCCCCTTAAATAAGGATAAAATTCCTTCAAATGTTAAAACATTTGCGTATCCCGATTAAAAACTGAGTTTTTGAGGCCTTCTAGGCCTCTGATAGTGCTAAAAAAGCACAGATAAAGGGGGTCCCATTACCAGTTCTAAAAAAAGTCCAAATAAATATGGATGGGGGGCTTTATCTATGTTAAAAAAACAATGATAAATGGGTATATTTAACAATGTTTTTAGCACTGTTAAAAGTACACTTTATCTACATTTTTTACTGTTAAAGGGTGGTGCTATGGAAACCCAGTTTTGTGGTAGTGAGGTATGTAGTGGGTTTTTAATGGTGGTCAGTGTTGTATTCTGATTTAATGTACAAGATTCAACAACAACACTAATCTAACTCAATATTCACAGTTAAAACAAAATAACTTGAGTTTAACAATATCATCTTCATCTAACATCAACATCTAACGTCAGATATTAAAAGAATCTATAAAATATTCAAATTCAAAATTCCATAGATACATGGCTTGGC
Source organism: Viscum album (assembly GCA_963277665.1). Lineage (NCBI taxonomy): Eukaryota > Viridiplantae > Streptophyta > Magnoliopsida > Santalales > Viscaceae > Viscum > Viscum album. The sequence goes on from OY728136.1 coordinate 1,482,826,475, forward strand.
TGGATATCTGTTTTTGGTGGAAACTTAGGCATCGTTGAGAAACCCTTCGCCGATTTGGATATGTATACTTAAGAATGTCGATAAAATAATTTTCTTCAACCTCACTGGTGATGCAATCCAATAGGATTTTGATATCTCATTGTTTAGTTTAATCTTCTCTACACAATCAAAACTAGTTAGATCTTATTTGAAAACCTTATCTCAGTTTTCTTATAGTCAATTAGTCCATTTATGGTTGAAAGGGGAGGTCAAACATCAGTCTTCTACAAAACATCTTCACAACCTTGACGGTGGATCAACATCATCCTCAAAACTCTATCTTAGGAATAATGCTCCTCATATGACAATACCTCTTACCGTCCAACCGTAGATTAATTTTAACCATCATCTTTGATCGAATTTTCCACTTTTCTATGATGGCCCATAAACTTGAGAGGTTTTTCTTTTGTGTTCATTGGATATAAAAGCCCATTAGTCGGGTTCATTTTCTTAAATGTTGGATCAATTTCCACTTTGGGTTTGAACATCACTTTGGATAAATTTTCCTATGAGATTTTTATCTTAAACAGATCCCAATCCCATCATCAAATGTGAGTAATAAAATTATATTACATGATTTTATCAAGAATTTTCATAGGTATGTTATCTTCTACAGGTTTTTACAATCTCAATATGGTGAGAAAAATATCCTTATGCTCAAGAAACTACCCAAAAATATCTTAAAAAATTGATTTAAAATATTTATCTTCAGCTAAACTACAATGAAAGTAAAAATAAAATTAATATATAATTTTATATAAATAAATACTTAAAATAAAAAAACAAGAAATATTTGACACTAATTAAAATATTTCAACAGCCAAAATAAAAACAAAAATTTAAACTAAAAAATAATTAATAATAATATAATTTTTTACATAATGTAAGAATAGAAATATGATACAATAATCACTTGAATTATAATAAAAACTTATATTTATCATTTGAAAATAAATGAGAAAGGAATAAACAAATAAAATAAACTAATTTCACACTAACATTATTACTAAAATTACCATTTTGTACCGCTGAATTATTATTACTAACTCACAACAAATAAATCTATAACACTTTAATAACTACATAAACGCCTATTATATCATTAAAAATAAGTTAAAAATATCATAAATGATGTTGAAAAGTGTTTTAAATATGATCCACATAAAATTTCCCCACACATAAGCATTGATTGTCCTCAAGAAGTTAAATATACAATTTTGATAGAGAAAAATAAATCTAAAAAGTGATAAATTGGAATTCCTCATGTAATTAGTCTTTAAAAATATTTTTCTTCATTGACTATATAAGGTTATAAAAGTGATTTCCACCATTAAATCAATATTATGTATTGTCGGGTTCCTATTTTACAAAAGTAATTGTAATTGAATTATTTGAAAAGAATTAAAAAATTCAATTTTTATCCAAGTGGAAGTCCAAACTAATCTGAACCTAAAGGTGAGCCATCTCACATAATTAGAAGAAATAAAAAATTGACACCCTTATTGGATGATCATGTTTAATAATTACAATCACAGTAAATAACCCATTAAAGAGCATCATGATTTAAAGAATGAATGAATGATGAAGATTTTTATTAACATGGTATTTTATTTTCATTTTATAGTCCATTTATATGCATATCTAATAAATTAATTTTAATCAAAAAGTTCCTAGCTAAGGACTATTGTAAATAATTCCCGCAAAATTTTACCAACAATAAGATTTTTCCAAAGGGAAATCAGAATGACAATTTCAATTAGATCTATAGAGTAATAAAAATTAACCACCTCAAAGTGGAATCACAATATTCAAACATAATAAAAGTTGTATCCCACTGAAAAATTTAATAAATATCTTGAGAAAATTAACAATAAAGGGGGTTTGATGAGGGGTTTTATGAGATTCACTAGAAAGAACATTTATTCTTATTTAATAAGACCCTCTCCCCCACACCTAATCCCGAACATTATCTTCAAATTTCAATCTCAAGGAGAAGATATCAATTAAGAATTTTAATTCAAATAATATTTTTGATTAATTAGTACAATACAATGATTAAATGTGTCATAATACAACTCAATACGATTTTCCCATAAACATACAACAGTTAATTTTTATTATAAAATATATACATGAAAAGAAATTATAATAGAAAAAATGTTTCCTAATAAGAAAAAACATCTATCTTATTAGACTATGATTTCACTTAAATTAAAGTGTTGATTCCAAAGGTATTTAAATGTATTCCAAACAATATTTAAATTTATTTTCAATATAGTTTTAAACATAGAAGATACGAACAATCATGACACCAAATATTTCACACAGATTAACAAAATAAATTTTAAACACCAAAATAATTTCCCTACATTTAATATTAAATCAAGGCAAGAATGAAAAACAAAAGTTCATATTAAAAAAACTTTTTATGGATTAAATAATTGTCTTTAGAAATTAATAAAACATGACAAAATTGTGTGGGAACATCCTTAAAAAATGATTCTTTGATTCCTCAGTGAATGGATATAAAATCAATATTCTTATGAATTTCAAAGTAGACATGGCCTCTTCCCTAAAGGTACCATCATAGGTAAAATAGAAGTAATTTTTAATCCATATATCATAAAATAAAAAATATACGACAAAGAAATTGTTAAGAATAATTAGAATCAAGCACCGAGAAATGTGAGTAGGGATAATTTGTAAAAATTGACTAATTTGAATGATAATGAATTATTGTTACTAAAAAAAATATACCAATAAAAAATTTATTATATCATGGGTTTCTTCACTTAAAGCCTAAGATTTATTATCCCTATCCGGAATTTCCTAGGAACTAACCATAGTCACTAGATGTATTTGGTTTCCCTAGTAAGAACCACCACATATGTTTTTCCATTAATTTCAAAATGTGAATTAATATTTATAGGTACCAATACTTCTTAAACAAAATTGTGTCCTTCATAATGTACCATAATTATTTCAACGATTCATTTAGTACGGATGGGAGGAATGTTGAACAAATTTTCAGTAAAATTATGCTCACTATACACTACAAAATTAAAGAACCAACTAACCTATTTCAATTAATTTTCAAGTAGAAGTAGAATAAATTGATCTATAAATGTTGTGGTGTAATTATAAGTCTCTTCCTTACCCAAATAAAACCATCAAATTGAAAAAAGGTTATAATATTTGAGTATTGAAATTTTATTTGAGGAACAGATTATTTAATTCCATTTAGAAATTTTTGTGATCCATCTAAATCTATTTTAAACCTCTTACAAAAACTTCATCAAAATATAAATCCAGTTTAAAAATATCTATTTCTTTCTCAAGAAGTTGTGGAGTGTTGAAATTTAAAAACCACTCAATGTTGTTCATTTCAACCTCCATGAAAAGAAACTCTATAAATTATGGTTTGTTAATTTCACAATCAGGTATAAGAAGTGTGGATTTCTTCCAAATCACAAGAACTAAATTCATTTTCTTTAAATTCCAACTTGAGAGAAATATTTAATTATTTAATTTTAAAACATTGAATTTTAGACTCATTTTTTTGAATAATTTCATCATTAGAGATCCTAAATGTGTTGGTCAATTTATCACTTTTATCACAAATCAGATTCAGATGAAATCTTAGTTTCTTAAATTTCATAATTTTAATTTTAAAAAATATATAAAACGTGTTTCTTTCACTATTGATTATTTCTAAAATTTATTCCCTAAAAAATGATGGGTTTTAATTCAAAGTTTGGTAGTTATTATTATCTTCACAAGCTATCTCATCACAAATATTCCACAATTTTTCATAACTATGACATGCTAAAAATAACCTAGTGAGTCTATCCAAGTTAATTTAACCATTATCCTCAAATTTATTAAAGAAAAACTCTAGTAAATTTTTTAAATGAAATACATGACTAAGGAATTGAACTATAAATTCAATAAAACTTTTCTATGCATCACAAAATATTTCGTTATCATCTTTAATGAATTTGGTAATAAAACACATAAAGTTATTATATATTTGGAAAAATATTTTATGAATTTTAAAATTTCAACATTGTGATTTTAATAGAACCATTTCACTCAAAAAATATGTTTCAAGAACTAAAAATATAATGGAATTAAAATAATATGTTATCCCAAGTAGAATATTTATTCCCTTTTTTTAGACATTATGTTTCCATTTTTTGGGTTTTATTTTTTCTATTTTATAACCCTAATAAACTCCAATAAATTATTCCCAAACAATGATTCCATAATTTGATTGCATTCCAATAATTGGAGCACCCGTAAAAATATAAATCTACACTCCTACCAACTACTAGATAGCAGCAAGCAAGGACAATCTATAGATAAGGTTGGTGAATGATATAAGGGATTTATTAAATGTTTTAAAATATTAAAATATAAAACATATATATTTTTGGATTATTGAAATCATTGATGTAACTATATGAACATAGTTACCAAGAGTTAGTGCATTATTACATATCATCCGAATTATCACAAGAGATCATGTCCCAGAAGACCGATTAGTATAGTATCCTTGGAAGTACTAGATACATACATCAGTTTTACATTACGTCATGATATAAAGAAAAACAACATTATGTACCCTTTGAATACACTCATATTCCTTAGCCTATTCCTATAGGTTAATCAAGATATACTTATTCACATCCTATGAAAAATAAAACATAGAAAGAGGTGAGATCAGGTCCTCATTAAGGATAATAATATAGCAGAAACTTTCATAAATAAGCACGAACATTTAAGGCAATGTATAAGACTAAAAAATAGCTTTTAAACATAAAATTCAGCATAATATGATCAATATAAATCAAATAATTCCATTTAATTATTCACATGAATATTCTACTAGTTAAATAATCTCATTTAATATCAATATCTAATTTCATAATGATGAAATGTATAATTTCTAACATCATAACCACATAATCAAGGCCTCATGCCGAGACTACAAAATAAGATTTTTTCAAGGCCAAATGCGACGAAAATATTTTGTCTCATGAGACCTACTGAAGAATCAAGGAAGTATAGTAGGCTCCACTCATCACTTACTAAGTGAAATGCATTCCTCATATAAAATGTTTGAAACATAACATAAATATTATTATTAAAACTAATTAGAAAATGTTAATATTTTAACCACAAACCATGAATGATATCACAATAGAACATGAACAGTAAAACATAAATCATTCAATAAAATATGGAAGATTGTATTACAATATATCAACCTCAATCAAAAATAATGAAGGATATTGAGATAGATGAAAATAACCAGTAAAACTATTTGAGATAAATATCCCCTTTTTCGTGAAAACTTTTAAAAGTCTCACTATTAATCAAAAAGATTTTAAAAATAGATGTTTTAATCAAAGTTTACAATACCACTTTGAAATATTTAATAAGTAATTTTAATTTTAAAACATTCATGTCCACCTAAATAAATCCTTACAAACATGTTTAAAACATGGAAATTAATGAGAATGATTTAGAAGAATAAATATTCAAAACATTTAAAGTGATATTTTAGTTAGGGTTCCTAACCAAATGAGAGATACATTAATAAAAATAATTGAGGTATTAAAAACATTATAATATCATGAGAATAAAGTTTTTCATGATATACTATGTCATAGTATAGAATATACACCATATAAAAGTGAATTGGCGCATAACAACAAATAATTCTCAATGGAATTTAATTGAGTTGAAATCCCTTATAAAGACTGTATCTTTATGTTAAGGATAAATCAATAATATAATTATGTGTAAAAAATATAAATACACTCAATATGATTGGATATTAATTATAAATCAATCATATGACATTCACAGATATTCTTTTAAAAACAACACCAAGGACTTGTATTATAACTAAATGAATGAAATTGAGATTAGATTAATCTTATCAAGTTCATATTGATGACATGAGAATTTATCCATGGAGTGATTCTTTATATCCAAACTATATCCACAAAAAGGGGATTTTAGATTACAACATAAATAAATATATAGAGATTTCACACATAATCTTGGAGTAAAATTATCAATGAAGTTTGCGTAAAACCCAATGAATGGAAATTGAAAATTGAAATTCCCTTACTGATTTGGTAACATAAAAAACCTAGATATCGCGAAAAAATGATAATACAATGAATATTTAAGTACCACTAAATTTAATTATATTACAAAAATAATATTAACATTGCAAGTACATACACAACAAAAAAGGAAATAGTGGAAAATATAGCATCAATCTCACGGGAATAAAAGTGATACATAAACCATTTACCACGTTGTAATCAATCGATTCGTATGAAAAAAGTTAATAAAAACCAAATGAATAAAATAATACCATAAATATAAATAGAATCATGACAATATATATCAAATGGCAGTACACAATATAGCACATGCAATAAATAAGGCGTGAATAGTGGAAATCTCAAAGAATTAAAAGTGAGATAAGAAACCCCTTACCACATTGTAATCCATCGTGTCATACAACCAAAAGTTAATAACCATAAAATTCATCAAATAATACCATGAATTCAAAGATAATAATGATAATATATATCAAATGGCCAAACATAATACACCACATGCAATAAATAAGTGGCGATCAATGGAAATATCTTGGAATTAAAAGTGAGATAAGAAACCTCTTACCTTGTACTTTTCATTAGTTGAGGGTAAGATAACCTCCTGTATAATGGTGAAACAATTTGTATAAAATTATACATGATCCATATTAATAAATATGATATCATATATGATCTTTTAATTTTTCTTTGTTAATGATATTTCAGTAGTATCATTATTTCCGGTGTTAACTGGTTCGTTTTTCTTTATATGTTTAGTTACATAGGTCATGTTTGTTATAGATAGGATGTATTTGATTCATATCCAGAATGATATTATGTTGTTAAAATAAATTATTCATAAAATGACACTTATTTTTGAATGGTTATGATGGGTAATGAATCTCATCACGTTCGTGGAGAGAGTAATCTATACGTACGTATGAGCGACAATACCATTATATTGATGGTGAAATTGTATAAAATTGGATGGTATATCATTAATAAATAATATATAACATGTTATATTTATTATTTATATCATTTATAATCATTGTTACACCTATCCAAATAATTAAGTGTTGAACAAAAAAATACACCACGACGTGGAGACGGTAAGCCGTACGTACGCATGTATGGTGACTTTGTCATTCATAGGATGGATAAAAAATGAATATTGTAGTACTAAATTTATAATAACATCAAATTATGTAGGACGTACTTTAGTTATTATTATGGTATTGAAACATCAAAGAATGAGGAAGTGGGATAAGAAAAGAACATTGAAAGATGAGATGAATTAATTACCTCCTCTTCAGGTTCTTCCTTTTAATTTGATCAAAAGGGCTCCTTAGGTTGGCTATCAGATCAATGTAATGCCAATAGGTTGAAGTGAGGGTAGTTGGGAGAATATTTTATCAGGGTTTGTCCAAGCCAAATACTTTTAGAAGTGTTATTTTTAGAGAAGTGTATGTACCCTTTTATAAGAGAGGTGAGGGCCACTTTTGGAAACCCTTGAAATATTATATTTTTATATATTCCTATTTGGTTTATAATGGCTGAAAAAGGATTTATTTTGAGGATAAGGTGGGGATGGGTTTAAGACCACTTAACCAGTAGGTTTTAGATAGGTTTAGATCACTATATTAGTCATATATTTTATATTTAACTATTGGTTAAATAGTTTAACATTTACCATGTCTTCTTGTATTTTCATATTATATGGTTAATAAACATACTACAAAATGCCACGAGAGCCCCAAAGTGGGTCATTAATGACATATATATTATTAAATAAGTCCTTTGGTCAATCCTTACATTTTTATGTTTATTTAATAATTTAATAATATAGTATTTTTTGAAAACTCATTTGTGACAATTATGACATTATTTAGTATTTGGTTTTGTGAAATTCATAACAATCTGATTTATTCGAACAATAAAAATTTAATCAACCCTAATATTTAATATTAACCTGGAAAATTTGTGTAATGCATAAAATACACAATTTACATTTAATATTATATTAATAATATCAATTATTTTAATCATTCATTAATAAGGTAATCACTACATCGTCCTTGTGTAATAAATATATTTAATTATTTAATTTATAAAAATTATAAATATAGTACCATGATGTTGAAAATGTTTTTATATTTCAAATGAATATCTATTGTCGAAAATAACTTATGCATAACCATATATTAAAAATGTTTTAATTTTTAGAAATTGTATTGTACACTTTTAACTCTTCTTTAATTAAAATAATAATAAATGGCCTAATCTAAACCAAATGGACCAAAAGGATAAAATTATATTCCTTAGGTTGACATTGGTCGAAATAAACATATCTAATAGAATTAGGACATGTGTTAGGGTAATACTAACATCATTTTTACCTTTAATTACCCAATTTACTTTTAACCATGGTAAATAAGGGCCAAAAGTTACTATTCACCAAAAATTACTTTCATCTTATTGAACCTCATTTTACTTACTAATATCAGCCGTGACTCGCTGACTTTTGAAATTTAATTTATAGAAACACTAAAATTACGTTTTATATCAATTTGCTAACGTGCCTAGAAGGTAGGTAAAAGACGTTAAAAATTTCAATAAAATTTTATACATCTAATTTTATTTTAAGATAAATACATTGAATTAAATGGAATTAATATGGGTATTATTTATTTATATTTACTCAAAATAAAAATAAAATAAATAATTATTTAAATAAAATCTTGGTTTTTAAACAATAACACGATGTTTTTCACTATTCATCAAAAATTAAAAGTTATCAGAAAAACACCGAAAATCAATCCAAGTTAAATTTTTATTTCCTGCTTCTATAGAATAATTTAATTTAATCAAATTGAATATATAAAAGTGTCAAATATATGACATATAAAGGGTTCTCCATTAAAATGTGGAAAATAATTTTTTTAAAAAAATACTTATTTTATCTAAAAAATTGAATTTGTCTTTATATTTTGTCTAAGAAACACAAAAGATGAATGTTAAAATTATATTGGATAAAATTCAAAATGTGGTTATTAGTATTAATAACCTCTTTCTAAATGGCTAGTTTGATAGTTCATGGAGCGCTTGTACTCGGCGTTGCATACATCACACACTATTTTATTATTTAAAGAGAAGTGTATCATTGAAGCTTGGGGTGCTACATTATTCCATCCTTCAATAAATTGAGTCCACTAAATTTGAAATTGTATTTCATAAATAAAAGGTTAAAAAATTTAAATTTCCATTGTGGAAAACCCACATTGGAAATAGGGTTTATAAAATTTAGTCATAATAAGATGAAAAGAAAAATGAAAATGTTTCCACCAAATTATGATTTCTAATTGAAGAACATTGGTGGAAATTATAATTGGAGGAAAAAATTAAATATTTAAAGGGAGTGATTGAAGTCATCAATCAAAAATTAGTGAATGGAAAATTGAGGGCCTCAAGGAAAAAATCTAGGATGAATAATCTAAGGTGTTAGGATAACACAATTTTGGGATTAAGATTCATTCCATAACATTTAAGAATTAATTTCTTCATAGAATAATAGAGAAAAAATTTATTATATGTAGAGTTCCATCCTTTAATTAATTTCCATAAAAAACTCATCTTTCACTCCAAATGACGAGTATTCAATATGAAGTGGTCACACATGTAGCACTAGAATCAACTTATAGAGAATCACATTATCCACAAAGGATGAACTATATATTTCCCTTTTCTTTATAGTTTAACAAAAACCAAAATGGTGACTACTAGATCAGATGATTCCCAAAAAGGATAATCCTTTATAGAAATAAATACTAAACTTAATTTATAAAATTAAACCAAAATACTCAAAGTCCAATAAATACCGTTCAATAAACAATTTTCCTTAAAATCCTTCAAATATAATCCAAACTAAGATTGAAACCCCTAACTCAGAAAAATTAGATTACATAGTCATCCACGTAAATTTGTATCTTCAAATAACATCTACTACTCTTAAAGTCACATACATATAAGTAATTAACCAAATCACACATTCTCTATGATAGGATAATCATTTCCATAAATAATCAAAATTGCTATAAATCCAAAATAAAAACATAGATAAAAATTAACCATTACTACTCAAATGAAATCCCATAGTATTATATTTTCCTTAAGCATATAGTGTTCCCAACATAGGGAACAACTTCTAAAATAACATTTATTACATAATCACCAAATCGTTTTCCTACACTATGGATATCCATTGGATAAAACATAAGATCCAAAATCCACTTATTATTGATAAATAAAATAATTTAACTAAAAGTAATTAGACACAATAACCAGGGACTTTACTTTGTCCAATGGTATGAGATGAATCCCATTCGCACGTTTGTTATGGGTTTGATTCCCACAGCTTTGTCTGATGCGACGGTTTGTCACACTGTCTGCGTGATGTCCTTTTTCAAAAACTATATTTTCTAACATTCCCAAAATGAGATAAATTCCTCAAAGTAATCCTAACATAATTTAACGACAAATGTTATCTCATACCTCGCATTTTAATCCCAAAAATTAATAACATGTAATTTCCTCAAATTCAAGGATCATATAAACTCAAATTGTTATTTATAACTATATCCTCAAAAGAGAATATAATTTTTCCTTGAATAGAATTTTCACATACCAAACTACTGGGTTACACATATAAGAGATAAATACTCTAATGTAATCCCAACAACAAAGAGAACTAATAATTTTAAGCATTTTGCAATCCATTTTTTCCCATATAGGTTCATCCATGACTAGAAGGTTATCCTATCAAATAAGGAATTGGCTCAGGTAATGCCTAGGTCCCCTACATTTAAGGAAAATGATTGTAGATGGATCCATTGGATCGTTTTTTATTTTCTTCCATAGTACTCTTCATTTTTCATCAGAAATTCATAACATTCTGTCATTCTGTCCCACACATAAATAATTTATTTCTTCTATTGAGACACTTTCTTGGGTGTCTTCTTCCACATTCCCTGCATGGTGGAAATTGAGCTTTCTTTTCTCCATGGTCTCCACTACTGTAACTCTAATCATTCACCACCTTTCTCTTCTTTTTTTTGGGTCTGAGAGTTGGTCAATATATAGGTTGTTGATCATATTTTTGTAAAAATTATTCCGCATGAACACGATATCTTTTACACCTATCACCATTCCATTTTGTTGCTCATTTCTACCATCATTCCCACCTTGTACATCATGTTAAATGATACTATGACTTTCTTGGAATCTATCCATTGACTAAAACCAGAAAACATTTTTTGAGACACAATAGTCTTAAAATCATTTAGATAATATCACCTTATTTTCAATCTAAAACACCATAGTATTAACTACAGTTATTTATTATCATCTTATATTAAAATCCTTCAAATCATTTTGTAACGAAAATTTGAATTATCCTATGTATATCCCCCGGGAGTGTCGTAACCAAGAGTGCTTCAAGGCCTGTTGTCATGCACCAGTTAACATTCTATTCAAGGTCAATGTACTGTTTTCTTGTTTTAACCCTAAGTACAAATATGACAGAGATGCCTCTACCTACTCATATCTTGAGAGGGGCGTATTTCTTGGAAAACATACATAATATTTATATTACCAAACTGTTTTGGATGATCTTCTATACAAATCCCAATAGACTATCTTGGGTAATGTTCTTTTATTAGAGTTTTTTAATAAATCGTGCTTCCAAGGATTGTACTAAACATTCTCTAATACCAACTATAATTCCCTGACCCTAGTTTCCTAGAGTCGGTGCATTATTACATTTCATTGGCATGATCACAGGAGAAATAGTCTCGAATGACCGATTAGTTTATAAGCCTTGTAAGTACTAGAAAAATACATATGTTTTACATTACATCATGAAATAATGAAAAACAACATTATGTCCTCTTTGAACACACTCATATCCCTTAGCCTATTCCTCCATGTTAATCATGATACACTTCTTCACATCTGAAGTGCACTGTGTTGCATTTGTTGTCAATGAGACATGTCGTTGTCTTAAGAATGAATGGATGTCAAGAATTGTCAAGATGTGAATGCCAAAGGTTGTGATGGTGTTGGTGAGGAAATGAGAATGGCCATGATACTAAGATGCATGTCACTTAGGAGATTCACTAAGTGGCATTGGAGAATATGGTTGAAACATTCTCCATGGATATCTGACGATTGTTGAACTGGTCTTTAAGTTCAAAGAACTTGTATCCTGATGATACAATGTCACAACAATGATAGAAGACCATGCATTGTTAAGACAATGCATGAGGAGATGAAGATGATCCATCCACACCTCCTAAGTGGATGAAGTGAGCTAAAGAAGCCCATGCACTATCACTTAGTGCATGTGAACATGAAGATGATCCAATTGATCTCTGATTGGATCAATGAAGAACATTGGATATTTTATGTGATTCAAGAGCTCGGTTGATGAAGAACCTTCGGAATTCCCTCCTAAGTTGTGAAATGTTGAAAAGTTATTAAGAACATGAAGAGGAATGAAGGAATTCTTAAGAAGAAGAAGAATAAAGATGGGAAGAAGATGGCTTGAATGGAACTTGGTTTGGCATTTTATATGGAGGAGAACTTTGTTTTTAACAAAGTCTTAATATTTGCCTTTGCCAAAAAATATGGCCAGCCAAGGCACCTTGACGGTTCAACCCCAAGGCATGGGCACTAGGGCACCACGCCCGGGGGAACCCGTGGGGCGAGCCAGGGCGGCAGGACGCACCCCAAGACACCGCATGGGCGCCTGGGGCACGCCCGGAGGAGCGCAGAGGGGCTGTGTATAAGCCCCGAGGGCACGCGGTGGTGAAGCCCGCGCACCCGAGTGTGCATAGTGGGCGCTAGGAGCGCGCCCGCTGGGAGAACTCGGTGCGGGGCGGCACCGAGAGGGGAGGAGATTCAACTGAGCATATGGCGGCAGCGCTTATTTGATATACCGCGGAAATTCCGCGAGAGACTTCGATGTGGGACGCGCATTTTTCACCCGGGACAGATCTGAGCCGTCCGTCTCATCGCGCGCTTGATCTGCGCCGCACGGTCCATCCGCGGCGCCGCGATCTAATCCAGGCCGTTGAAGATCTGATCCGACGGCCCCGGCTTCGTCCTTAACCTCGAGCCATGCCGAAGCCTCCCCGCGAGCCTCCGTCGAACCAGGAGCAACCCGACGACGGTTTTTGAGCTCCCGGCCACCTCTGAGTAAACCGAAGCCACCCTCGTGCTCGTCTGGCCATAACGAACAGGATCATGCCTAAAAATGACCATGCATGCAATGTTTGGAGGATTTCGGTTGAGGTCGAGGCAAGAGAAGCTGCCGAGGCCACGTGGTTGGTGTTTTTGCATGGGATGAGCCTAAACCGAAGGCTGTGCATGCGTTATGAGTCGCATGCACGTAGAGGAACAAAAAATAAAGGGAGCCCGCGTGAAACCGAGAATAAAAAACAAGATTTGGAAATATTTTTGAAGATCCGAAGATCTCGGGAGTTTGAAGTTATTTCACGCGGAAAGAACCGGCTCTCCTCGCCTATAAAAAGAGAGGTCGAGGCTCTCAAAAATGCTTTGCTGATGCGCTGAAGTTTTGAAGACCCGTGAGAAGCCTTTGTTCCTCGCGAAGAAAGAAGCCCCGTGCAATATATTTGCGCGGCTGAATTCCTCGGTTCCATCCTTGGCCCGAAGGAGTCCCCTGCGCGCTAATTCTTTGCGCGACAGGAAGGAGAGGAGCTTGCGCAACCTTGCGCGCTCCCTCTGTGCACCGCGGCCCCCTACGCGGTAGCACTTGCGCACCCGGAGGCTTGCGCGACTGAGGCAGCCCGTGGTGTTGTACTTTACACCCGTGGCTTGCGCGCCCGTGGTTTCCATACCCTGTGCGACAGAAGCCCCCGCGGCTGAGACGCCTTGCACTCGAGGCTTGTGCGGCTGTTGAAGAAGAAGAGGCTGCACCCCTTGCGCGCCCTTGGTTGAAGCCCGCGGGTGATACCCTTGCACGACCCAAAGCAGTAGCATCCTTGCGCGGTAGTGGCTTTGCCTCTTGTGTGTGCAAAGTAAAAGTTGGAGGCCGAGGGTTGTGGCCTTGTGTGTGCACACCTTGAAGAACAAACTAAAAGAACACTAAAGTGTTTGTGTGCAACAAGAAGAGGAGGAGGCCAACTCATGTGTGTGCTAAAGTGAAACAATTGTGTGCAAATTAAAGAAGTGGCCGAACCTAGGTGTGTGCACTAAGAAGTGTGTATACACTTAGAAGAAGAAAAGGGAGGACATCCACACAAAGAAGAACACACATTTACGTGTGTAGACAAATTGCATAAAGTGTGTGAAGTTTGAGAAGAAGGTGTGTGCTTAAAGTGTTACACCCTTTGTGGGTTTACTGCACCAAGAAGAGAAAGAGGAGAGTGCATGCATGCATGCATGCACATGCGCACGTAATCAAAGTTCAAATCAGTGAGTGTGCATTTGAGTTGTCCAAGACTTGAAGGTTCTTGAAGAATTTGAGAAGGCCATGCAGTCAGTGCATGAGGATGCAGAGTTGCCATGCACTCAGTGCATGAAGATGATTTGAAGTGAGACTGAGCCAGAATGAAGTTAAAGATATCAGTTGTCTGAGTATTCAGTAGCTGGAGAGAGGCCAGGTCATCCTGAGAAGTAGGAGATAAATCCTGAACAAGACGAGAAGCCCTGATCAACCACAAGTGATCAGAAGAGAAGAGCAAGGCCAGCAGCCTTTATCCCAGGCTGCTGAAGTTACTTGAAGAGCTGAACAGAAGAAGAGCTACTCGTGTGACTCGAGGAGCCAGGAGAAGACCCTGTGGGACTCAGGGAGAAGACGTCTTCAGTGGGATTCTGGATCAGGCCAGTGGGACTCTGGTAACACTGTGTGAAGCAGTATAAAGACCCTCCTGTGGGACTCAGGAGAGATACGGTGGGAAGCTATATCGACCATTGTAATTCTAACAAGTTATAATGGGAGAATCCATGCTGGGAGAGCATGGCAAGGATGTAGGCCTTTGGTGCCGAACCTTGTAAATCCTTGTGTCCTGTGCCTTTTCATTACTGCATTATCCGGGAAAGGTTGAGAGATACAAGAAGAGTGGATCGAGGCTTTAACCAGCCATAGAGGTTTAATTGATTAAGAATCAATTAGTAAAAAGTTTTAAAGGATCACTGATTCACCCCCTCCCCCTCTCAGTGATTCACACTGATCTGGGCACTTCAATTGGTATCAGAGGCAGGTTACCTCTAAAAGATCCAAGGGAGTCTTTATGAAGTGCAGATTTGAGGAAACGAGCGACCAGCCTCAAATGGAGATATCTGCCAAGACTCAGAAAAATAGAAAGAAGAAACATGCCAAGAAGATGAAGAAAGCCTGTCCTAGCTGTGATGAAGTTGAAACAATGAATGATCTT
Source organism: Viscum album (assembly GCA_963277665.1). Taxonomy (NCBI): domain Eukaryota; kingdom Viridiplantae; phylum Streptophyta; class Magnoliopsida; order Santalales; family Viscaceae; genus Viscum; species Viscum album. The sequence goes on from OY728136.1 coordinate 1,482,842,091, forward strand.
CAGAGTGCACTCAAATATCTTCAGAAGACAGTTCCCATGTAAGTGGCAAAGTGTATAGCTACAGGCATCCATGATCTTCGAGAAGAAAAATCACAGTTAGAAGAAGAAGCCAATGCAATGGAAGATCAATTGGAAAAAAGGGTTGGCATAACCAACACTCTCAGAAAGCTGGTGAAGGCTAAAGATGAAACCGTTTCTCTTTGCAATGAAAGATATGAAGACACTGCTGAAGAATTTCAAAGAAGCCTTTCTGAGAAAGAATTCTTTAAAATAATAATCAAAGATGTTTTCCATGCACTGGAAAAGAGGCACAAAGTTTCAATGAATGTCAGAGATGCTCAACTTGAAGAAAAAGTCAAATTGGTGAAGGAGCTGGACAATTCATTGCAAGAATTGAAGAAGGTGCATGAAGACCAGATGAAACAACTGGTGGAGAATTGGGAAGGAAAGCTAAGAACTGTTGAGGATGAGAAGAACTCCCTCAACATAAAATACTTAGAACTGGAGGTGATATTGAAAAATCTGCAATCACCCGAAGCTGAATCCTCCCAGTCAGCTGATAGAAGAAATGTTGCTACACAATTGTGCTTTGAGAAGGATGATTCTAAGAGAAAGACATCCTCTAATAAAAGGGCAACAACTTCTAAAAAGAAGGTACCATCCATCCCATCTTGTACTGATGCTTCTAAATGTGTTTCCACAAAAAGTGCAGGATGGAAAAATAATTCCAAACAAGTATGGATGAAGAAAATGAAGAAGCAGAGCTCTCCTGAAACAACACAGCAAGTCAAGAAAAGTACCCAACAATCAGAAGGACTGAAGAGGTCAAGATTTGTGGGTCATTGTTGGTGTTGTAATAAGTATGGGCACTGTGCAAAGGATTGTTGGTACAATCCACTGAATGTCAAAGCACAAAGGAAGCCCCTGCCTAGGGGGAGCAAGCCAGAAGAAAAGAAGCAACATCCACAGGTCCAGAGACATCTGTTTACTGCAAATAGATTTGGATTACTTGACAAAATCTGGGATGATTGCAAAAGTGGTCAAAAAGATACATGTCAGTCTCCAACTGTATCCAGAGCTCAAAAGAAGAAAAGATCACAGAACCTGGCTCAAAAAGATTCCTTGGGAAGCAAGCAGAAGAAAGTGGAAGATGCTCCCAAGAAGAGTTTGAAGAATGAAGAGAAGTCCTTGGAGTCTGAGTCCAAGAAGGGTGATGCATCCAGAAGGACCACCAAGAAATGCTTCTACTGTGGAAAGAAAGGACATATCATGGATCTTTGTAAAGAAGCCATGAAATTCAATAGAAGCAGACTGGACTCAAACTGACAATCAATCCAGAAGAAGCAGAAGGGATTGGTTGAAAATAAGTTGCCTAAGAAAGGTAGCTTAACAGCATCAAAAGAACCATGTGGAATTTCCAAAACTGAGGCCTCACTTCCAAATGACTTGTTAGTCATATGGCCAAATCAGTTGCAACTTGCCAAAGATCTGCAAAAAGCTGAAGATAAAGTTCTGGCATTTGCTAAAGCAAAAGGGAAGAAAAAGATTTCACATGAAGATGGGTTGAGAACCACACCAGCACAATCATCAATGAAGATCAAATGTGCAAGTGTGAAGAATAGTGAAAATGGGACATCTCGGTTGAGAGAATCTTCTCAACCTTGTTGTTCACATTGATGAACCAAGGAGGTTCCATCTTATTCCCTTATACTCTTGGTATATACATGTGCTAACATTACAGGGAATTGAAGATGATGATCATTCTCAACTGGAGGATGGTTTGGAAAGAATGGAGTGCACCCCTTGAGGGGGAGCCAATCTGAAGAAGATGGGATTCTTAGATTAATACCATCTTGAAGAAAAGTGAAGGTATTCCAATCATACTTTCATCCCTTGTTTCTTAATTGAGTTTATCTTGTCAATTAAGGGGGAGTATGGATTGAAGACAGATGGATGAAAGGGGGAGCTTTATCTTTGCACTGAACTTTCTAATGAGTTTTGTGGAGTATGTGCAGGATATAGCAATTCATTGTTATATATGAAAAAATTTCAAACCCCTAAGCATGATCTCACATGTGTAGAGAATTATGGACAGCTTTGAATTCCTTGGTCATATCACTCTTGTTTTCTACACCGGGTTTGCCCAAGTAGACTTAGAGCTGATTTACTAAAGGTTCTTTGCTAAAGAGAACATGTGACATCATCCCTCTCTCAGTGTTTTTCAAGAAAATACTTTTCAAAGGGAGGAAGAGATATTTTTGAAAGTGAACCACACCACACCTTTGCATTTGATTGCCAATAAGGGGGAGAAAATATTGGCACACATATTGACTCATTCATATGTGCTAAAGGAGTGTATTGACAACAAATACAAAGGGGGAGATTGAAGTGCACTGTGTTGCATTTGTTGTCAATGAGACATGTCGTTGTCTTAAGAATGAATGGATGTCAAGAATTGTCAAGATGTGAATGCCAAAGGTTGTGATGGTGTTGGTGAGGAAAGGAGAATGGCCATGATACTAAGATGCATGTCACTTAGGAGATTCACTAAGTGGCATTGGAGAATATGGTTGAAACATTCTCCATGGATATCTGACGATTGTTGAACTGGTCTTTAAGTTCAAAGAACTTGTATCCTGATGATACAATGTCACAACAATGATAGAAGACCATGCATTGTTAAGACAATGCATGAGGAGATGAAGATGATCCATCCACACCTCCTAAGTGGATGAAGTGAGCTAAAGAATCCCATGCACTATCACTTAGTGCATGTGAACATGAAGATGATCCAATTGATCTCTGATTGGATCAATGAAGAACATTGGATATTTTATGTGATTCAAGAGCTCGGTTGATGAAGAACCTTCGGAATTCCCTCCTAAGTTGTGAAATGTTGAAAAGTTATTAAGAACATGAAGAGGAATGAAGGAATTCTTAAGAAGAAGAAGAATAGAGATGGGAAGAAGATGGCTTGAATGGAACTTGGTTTGGCATTTTATATGGAGGAGAACTTTGTTTTTAACAAAGTCTTAATATTTGCCTTTGCCAAAAAATATGGCCAGCCAAGGCACCCTGAGGGTTCAACCCCAAGGCATGGGCACTAGGGCACCACGCCCGGGGGAACCCGTGGGGCGAGCCAGGGCGGCAGGACGCACCCCAAGACACCGCATGGGCGCCTGGGGCACGCCCGGAGGAGCGCAGAGGGGCTGTGTATAAGCCCCGAGGGCACGCGGTGGTGAAGCCCGCGCACCCGAGTGTGCATAGTGGGCGCTAGGAGCGCGCCCGCAGGGAGAACTCGGTGTGGGGCGGCACCGAGAGGGGAGGAGATTCAACTGAGCATATGGCGGCAGCACTTATTTGATATACTGCGGAAATTCCGCGAGAGACTTCAATGTGGGACGCGCATTTTTCACCCGGGACAGATCTGAGCCGTCCGTCTCATCGCGCGCTTGATCTGCGCCGCACGGTCCATCCGCGGCGCCGCGATCTAATCCAGGCCGTTGAAGATCTGATCCGACGGCCCCGGCTTCGTCCTCAACCTCGAGCCATGCCGAAGCCTCCCCGCGAGCCTCCGTCGAACCAGGAGCAACCCGACGACGGTTTTTGAGCTCCCGGCCACCTCTGAGTAAACCGAAGCCACCCTCGTGCTCGTCTGGCCATAACGAACAGGATCATGCCTAAAAATGACCATGCATGCAATGTTTGGAGGATTTCGGTTGAGGCCGAGGCAAGAGAAGATGCTGAGGCCACGTGGTTGGTGTTTTTGCATGGGATGAGCCTAAACCGAAGGCTGTACATGCGTTATGAGTCGCATGCACGTAGAGGAACAAAAAATAAAGGGATCCCACGTGAAACTGAGAATAAAAAACAAGATTTGGAAATGTTTTTGAAGATCCGAAGATCTCGGGAGTTTGAAGTTATTTCACGCGGAAAGAACCGGCTCTCCTCGCCTATAAAAAGAGAGGTCGAGGCTCTCAAAAATGCTTTGCTGATGCGCTGAAGTTTTGAAGACCCGTGAGAAGCCTTTGTGCCTCGCGAAGAAAGAAGCCCCGTGCAATATATTTGCGCGGCTGAAGTCCTCGGTGCCATCCTTGGCCCGAAGGAGTCCCCTGTGCGCTAATTCTTTGCGCGAAAGGAGGGAGAGGAGCTTGCGCAACCTTGCACGCTCCCTCTGTGCACCGCGGCCCCCTACGCGGTAGCACTTGCGCACCCGGAGGCTTGCGCGACTGAGGCAGCCCGTGGTGTTGTACTTTACACCCGTGGCTTGCGCGCCCGTGGTTTCCATACCCTGTGCGACAGAAGCCCCCGCGGCTGAGACGCCTTGCACCCGAGGCTTGTGCGGCTGTTGAAGAAGAAGAGGCCGCACCCCTTGCGCGCCCTTGGTTGAAGCCCGCGGGTGATACCCTTGCACGACCCAAAGCAGTAGCATCCTTGTGCGGTAGTGGCTTTGCCTCTTGTGTGTGCAAAGTAAAAGTTGGAGGCCGAGGGTTGTGGCCTTGTGTGTGCACACCTTGAAGAACAAACTAAAAGAACACTAAAGTGTGTGTGTGCAACAAGAAGAGGAGGAGGCCAACTCATGTGTGTGCTAAAGTGAAACAATTGTGTGCAAATTAAAGAAGTGTCCGAACCTAGGTGTGTGCACTAAGAAGTGTGTATACACTTAGAAGAAGAAAAGGGAGGACATCCACATAAAGAAGAACACACATTTACGTGTGTAGACAAATTGCATAAAGTGTGTGAAGTTTGAGAAGAAGGTGTGTGCTTAAAGTGTTACACCCTTTGTGGGTTTACTGCACCAAGAAGAGAAAGAGGAGAGTGCATGCATGCATGCATGCACATGCGCACGTAATCAAAGTTCAAATCAGTAAGTGTGCATTTGAGTTGTCCAAGACTTGAAGGTTCTTGAAGAATTTGAGAAGGCCATGCAGTCAGTGCATGAGGATGCAGAGTTGCCATGCACTCAGTGCATGAAGATGATTCGAAGTGAGACTGAGCCAGACTGAAGTTAAAGATATCTGTTGTCTGAGTATTCAGTAGCTGGAGAGAGGCCAGGTCATCCTGAGAAGAAGGAGATAAATTCTGAGCAAGACGAGAAGCCCTGATCAACCACAAGTGATCAGTAGAGAAGAGCAAGGCCAACAGCCTTTATCCCAGGCTACTGAAGTTACTTGAAGAGCTGAACAGAAGAAGAGCTACTCGTGTGACTCGAGGAGCCAGGAGAAGACCCTGTGGGACTCAGGGAGAAGAAGTCTTCAGTGGGATTCTGGAGCAGGCCAGTGGGACTCTGGTAACACTGTGTGAAGCAGTATAAAGACCCTCCTGTGGGACTCAGGAGAGATACGGTGGGAAGCTGTATCGACCATTGTAATTCTAACAAGTTATAATGGGAGAATCCATGCTGGGAGAGCATGGCAAGGATGTAGGCCTTTGGTGCCGAACCTTGTAAATCCTTGTGTCCTGTGCCTTTTCATTACTGAATTATCCGGGAAAGGTTGAGAGATACAAGAAGAGTGGATCGAGGCTTTAACCAACCATAGAGGTTTAATTGATTAAGAATCAATTAGTAAAAAGTTTTAAAGGATCACTGATTCACCCCCTCCCCCTCTCAGTGATTCACACTGATCTGGGCACTTCAACATCCTAGAAAAAATAAAACATATAAGTTTTTGATCTTAGATGCTTTGTAAGGATAATAATATAGAATAAGCATTGATAAATAAGCATAAACATTTAAGGAAATGTATAAGACATAATCAAATGCATTTTAAACATAAAATTCTACATAATATGGAAAATATAAATCAAATAATTCCATTAACTTATTCACATGGATATTAAACTAATCGAATAATCGCATTAAATATCAATAGCTAATTTCATAATGATGGAATGCATAATGTCAGACATCATGACCACAAAGTCAGGGCCTCGTGGCAAGACTACAAAAAAGGATTTTTTCAAGGCCTTGTGCTAAGAAAATAGTTTGTCTCATGATATCTGCTGATGAATCAAGGAGCTATAGTGGGATCCAACCATCACATACTATGTCCAAATCATTCCTCATATGAAATGGTTAAAACATAACATAAACATTCGTATTAGAAGTAGTATAAGAAATGATAATATTTTAACCACAAACAATGAATGGTATAAAAATATAACATCCACAGTAAAAAAACTCATTTAATAAAATATGGAAGATTGTATTACAATAGATCAACCTAAATCAAGAATAATGAAGGACATTGACATAGATGAAAATATCATGTGAAACTATTTGAGAGAAATATCCCCCATTTCTTGAAATCATTTAAAAGTATAACTATTTATCAAAAATCTGTTCAAAATTGATTTTTGAATCAAAGTGTCTCATACCACATTGAAACATTTAAAAGGAATTTTAATTTTAAAATAGTCATGTCCATATAAATAAATCCTTAAAACCATTTTTAAAACATGGATATTAATGAGTATGATTTAGAAGAATAAATATATAAAACATTTAAAATGATATTTTAGTTAGATTTACTTACGAAATGAGTGATGCTTCAATACAAATAATTGTGATAATAAAAACATTATAATATCATCATAATAAAGAGATTCATGATATAATTTATCAAACTACAATATATACACCATATAAATGTGAATTAGTTCATAACAACAATGAAGTCTCAATGGAATGTAAATTGAGATGAAATCCCGTAAAAATAATGTATCCTTATATTAAAGATAAATAAATTACATAATTATGTGTGAAACAAATAAATACACACAATATAATTGGATATTTAGTTTAAATCAATCATAGGACATTTACATATATTCTTTTAAAAACAACACCAATGACTTGGAGGTTTAACTCAATGAATGGAAATTGAGTTAAGATTACTATTATCAAGTTCATATTGATGACTTGAGAATTTTTAAAAGGAGTTATTATGTGTATCAAAAGTATATCCACACAATTTGGAGAGTAAATTACAACATAAATAAATAAATAGTGATTTGATTCATAATCTTGGAGTAAAATAGTCAACGAAGTTTGTGTAAAACCCAATGAGTGGAAATTGAAAATAGAAATTCTGTTACCAATTTGTAACTTACGAAACATTGAACCCATGAAAGAAGGATCATAAAATGATGATCTAAATACACATAAATTAATGTATATTACACAAAGAATACATCTATGGGAAATACGTGCACCACAAAAAAATAGTGGTACATATAGCATGATTCTCATGGGAATAAAGGTGAGTGGAAAATCCATTTACCACATTGTAATCAATCGAGCCGTATGACCAAAATACAATAACCACAAAATGAATCACAGAATACCATGAATATAAAGAGGATCTTGATAATATATATCAAATGGTAGTAAAAAGTACACCACATGCAATAAATAAGTGGTGAAAATTGAAATCTCACGGAATTAAAAGTGAGATAAGAAACCACTTACCACGTAGTAATCAATTGAGTCATATGAACAAAAGTTAATAACCACCAAATAAATAACAAAATACCACGAATCTAAAGAGAATCATGATAATATATATCAAATGGATGTACACCATACACCACATGAAATAAATAAGTGGCGAACAACGGAAATCTCCAGGAGTTAAAAGTGAGATTAGAAACACCTTACATTGTAAATTTCTATAGTTGAGGGTACATTAACCTCTTGTATTATGGTGAAATAACTGTTATTAAATTATAAATGATCCATCTACATAAATATTATATCATATATGTTCTTTTAATATTTATTTTTTAATATCATTTAACTAGTATCATTGTTTCTGGCTTTTAACAGATTCGTTTTTTCTTATATGTTTTTTTACATAATTCATGTTTGTTACACATAGGATATATTTGAATAATATACAGAATGATATTATGCTCTTAAAACGTATTTTTGTCATCATAAAATTATATTTATTCTTTAATGGTTACGACGGGGAATGAATCTTATCGCATTCATGGAGACGGTAATCTGTACGTATGAATGAGGGACAACACCATTATATTGATGGTGAAATCTTATTTTAAGGGATTCTATTTAATAAATATAGAATCATAAAAATTTTATGTTCATTATTTACATCAATTATAATAATTACTGTACCTATCCAAATAATTAAGTTTTGAATAAAAAACTACACCACGACGTGGAGACGGTAAGCCGTACGTATGCATGTATGGTGACTTTTCATTCATAGGATGGATAGAAAAATAAATATGGTTGTACCATATTTATAATAAAATCACATTATGTAGATGTTTCTAGAGGTATTATTTTGGTATGGAAATAACTAATACTGAAAAATTGTAAGAAGAAAAGAACATTGAAAGAGGTGATGAAATAATTACCTCTTCTTCGGGTGATTCCTTTTAATTTGATCAAACGGATTCTATATATTGGATTTATAATCAATGTAAGTCCACTAGGTTGAATTTAGGATAGTTGGGAGGATATTTTTGTAGGGGATGGTCTAGCCAAATGGATTTGGAGGTGTAATTTTGAGGGATGGGGAAGTACCCTTTTATAAGAGAGGTGAGGGCAGTTTAGGAAACCCTTGAAATATTATTTTATAATACAATGATATTCTGTTTATAATGGCTCCATAAGGATTTATTTTGAGGATAAGTTGGGTAAGGGTCGAAAAATTCTCAACCGATTGGTTTTATATAGGTCTAGGTCACTATATTAACCTTATCGTTTAGATTTAACACTTGGTTAAATATTTTATCATTTACCATGTCTCCTTGTATTTTTATCATATATGGAAAATAAACATAATATAAAATGACAAGGGAACCAAAAGTGGTTCATTAATGGCATATATATTATTATATATCTCCTTTGACAGAACGTTTTATTCTTAGGACAATTATATCATTTAATAATATATTATTAGTTTTAGAAACTCATTTATGACAATTTTGACATTATTTAGTATTATGGTTTTTTTGAAAGTCATATAAATATGATTTATTTGAAAAAAATAAATTTAATCAACCCTAACATGTAATATTAAACTATAAAAAAAAATTAATTCATAAAAAGTCCAAATTTACATTTATTTTAATATTTATGATATCAATTATCACAATCTTTCATTAATATGTTAATTACTGCATCATCATTTTGTCATAAATATATTTAATTATTTAATGTATAAAAATTATAAATAAAGTACCATTATATTGGAAATATTTTTAGTTTAATAATGAATAATTATAGTTGAAATTATTTTATGTAGACACCTATATGAAAACTGTTTTAGACATTAAAAATTGATTTTAACACTTTTAACTCTTCTTTAAATAAAATAATAATAAATCTCCTAATCTAAACCAAGTGAAACAAAAGGATCATATTTTATTCATAATGTTGATTTTTGTCTAAGTACAATTTTCTAATAGAATTAGGGTATGTGTTATGGTAATAATAATATCATTTTTTACGATAATTACATTATTTACTTTTAACCGTGGTAAATAAAAGGCAAAAGTTAGTATACGCAAAAAAGTATTTTCAACTTATTAAACCACATTTTCCTTTCTAATATCAACGGTGTTTCTCAGATTTTTAAAATGAAATTCACTGAATTGGTAAAATTACATTTTATGCAAATTTTCATATGTGCCTATAAGGTGGGTAAAAGACGTTAAAAAAATTAAAAAATTATCAAACATCAATTTTTTTTATAAAATGACTTTAATTAATTAATTTGAACTAATGTAGGTATTGTGTATCTATTTAGACTTGAAATGGGAGTAAAATAGATATTTATTTAAATAAAAAGTCAGTTTTTAAACAATGACGTAGTGTTTTTCACTATTCATAAAAAATGAATGTTATCAGAAAAACACGAAAAATTTGTCCAAACATATTTTTTATGTCTCGCTTCTAAAAAATAATTTAGTTCATAAAATCGAATATATAAAAGTGTAAAATATTTTATATAGAAGGGGTTCTCCATTAAAAGGTATAAAAATCCATTTTATGAAAAATACATCTTTTATCTAAAAAATTGAATTTGTCCATATATTATGTCTAAGAAACACAAAATATGAATGTTAAAATTATATGGAATAAAATTTAAAATGGGGTTATTTATTATTCATAACATCTTTCTAAATGGCTAGTTTGAGAGTTCATGGTGTGGTTGAAGTCGATGTTGCGTACATCGCACATTATTGTACTATTTCAAGAGAAGAGTATCGTGGAAGCTTGGGGTGTTACAAGTGGACATGCCTGTAAAATGATAATGAAGATAGTAATATTAATACTTCTAAAAACTAATCTATATTAATGAGTAGATACATGTATGAATACCATTGAGAGAAAATAAATGTTTCGATAAATTTATTTCCTCCTTTGTGAGAAATAATCGAAATTGACATTCAAAAAGATGAGGTAAAAATCATGGTTGAACAAATTAACTAATAAATGGATGATTTTACAATTCCTACATACAAAACTCATTTTATTGTTAAAAAAATATGAAATAAATTTCAAACGTATTTCATAAATGATGATTAAAATATGATCTAAAACAATAAAAAATCAATGCTCAATTAAATGTAGTAAATTTTTATAGATAGAGAACAAAATCATTAAGAAATTGAGAGACAATATAAGGAAAATGGAAAGAGAGAATAAATTTCATTTTCAACTAGAATTCAATATCTGTTTGTTTCAGATCAGTCTATACTGTTCAACAAAGTGCCTACTTCTGCACAAAAATAAAGCCCCCTAGCCTCACTATTGATAATTTGTATGCTCTCATTTCCATTAAATGTTAGTATCAAAATAATTATGGATAATTCTCTCATTTAGTGTTTACAAAACTCTTTTATTTCCTATGTATATACTGGATTATTTTTCTATGCTTAAGTGTCTGTCATTACTAACATTATTATTCTTTTTCATATTTCATATTCAAAATCCCTGTCATTTTAATGAATCATTCAACAAATTCCGACACATTTAGTAAGTTAATAATTTCATTTAACACCATGACTACACATGAAATTATCTTCATGTGACCTAGACAATATCCAATTACATCTTTCTAATAAAATACATAAAACATGTTTGATTTAGAATTATTGGACGTGATAATAGAAGAAATAGAGGAAAACAAGCCCCCACCATCTTCATTAGATTCTGAAAAAACAAACAGAAAACTAGTAATGAAATTTATTCATCTAGTATCCTCATAATAGAGCACTAAAAATCTTATCCCTCTGTCATACATTTTTGGTCAATGTGTCTCGACCTTTAGAAGAACTCAAACACAATCAATACCATCTCAATTTGAAGAAAAAAAGAAAATAGGATTCAGGATTGGATGGGGCATACTATGGTTTCTATATAGTTTTCTAGTTTGTCTTTAATAGATCTTAAACTTATATGAAATGGGTACTTCAGTGGTGGCTGATGTCGTGTTCTTCTAGATATCCTTCGTTTCAACGTCGGCACAACTCTGATTGATCATTTTTAGAGGCGACCGGAAAAACCAATTTTGGAAATATCTTCATCCTCAAACAACAAAATATATCCTCAAAAATTTATTTAAGACCAAAAAATATTAAAATAATACATTCATTTGTGATGTGGCTCAACCAGATCTTAGTGTTTGGTGAATACATGGGAGTTGTTGAGAAAACCATCAGAGATCCTAATGGGGCTTCTTCAGCAAGCCGAAAACATAAAATAATTTCTCTTCAAAGGAGAAATGAACCAAAAGGATTCATAGATATCAGCGTTCATCTATGTCTTATTCATATGCTTAGAAACAGTCAGATTCAATTTGAAAACATGAACTCAGTTATCCTCTGGTCGACTGGTCCTTTTGTTGATGAAAGGGGAGGTGACGAGCCAGTCTTATATAAAAAATATTCACAGTCTTGACAACAATTCAAAATATTTCTTGGCACACCATCTTTCAATTGAATCTCATCGGGTGTGAAATTTTCTTTACAACAATCCCTTGTTAATCATCGACCATCAATTTTAATTGAATAAATCTCTAATATCTAGAATGATATCTCCTTGGGAGTGGGATTATTACATCATGTTTCTATTTTTAGAATCAGTCATATCCACTAGTATATTACTCACTAACCTTAAGAATGATCTTAGATATTTTATCATAGGATGGTTTGTCCATTATCTATACGATGACAAAAATCCTCATATGATCAGACCATGACATGAAATTATCTTATGCAGATTGATTTAATTTATTTATCTTCAGTTGACCTTCACTGTAAATAAAAATGAAATAAATAAATAATTTTAAATAAAAAATATGTATACGATAATAATTAAAAATATTTAACACTGCAATTTAAAATATTCATCAAACAAAATACAAACCAAAGATTAAATTAAAAGATAATCATTAATAATATAATGGTTTCCATAAACAAAAAAGAGAAACATAAAGAAAAAATCACATGAATTATATTGAAAACATAAATTTAACATTTTAAAAGATTATTGAAGAAGGAATGAAAATATAAAATAATGCAATCTCACACTTATGCTATTTACACATTAAATTAAACATTTTAACATAAAAATGATAATTAATGACTCTCAACAAATAAATATCAATGATTAAATTCAATCACATTAAAATCAATTTTAGCATTAATAATACATTAAAAATATCAAATATAATGTGGAAATTTTTTTGTAATATGATGAACATGAATCATATTATCTGTAGCTATGAATGTTTACATCACTACTACAATTATTCGACAACCCCTCAAAAGATTTTCCATTTAAATATATGATAATTATTTCTATAGAAAACATTTGTGGCTCTATTGGATCACAATAATATATTTAATATAACAGAAAATCCGAAAATTATGTACAACCACGAAGATATTATATTTATAAAAATTCATATCAACATAAAAAAATTATGATTAATACTTTTACCATCTTCATATTTACACATCATTATCCCAACTAAAATAGGGGTATACACTAGTTCGGAATCTTGCATTACATAATTTTAAAACAATTCTCTAGAACACATCTATTATTATAGAAAAACATATCTTTCCCTATAATGGACTTGTAAATCCCAAAAAATAATGTTAATTACGTGAGAATTATTATTTCAAATTTTTTCTTCATTTATTCAGCAAACACTTTTCAAAAAATTTCACTATATCCTCCAAAAATATTGCATGAACATAAAAAATCATAATCAGGGTAACTGAGTTCATCTCCTTTATGTATAAATTTTATTCATCTTTCCCTTTAGAATAATTCAAATTTTCAAACAAACAATCACATTTAGTGTAGAAAGATTGTGAATTTTTTTTCAAAATGTATAATTTTTTATTCATCTTACACACCTTGGTTTTATCCATATAAACTAGGAAATCACACAATTTCCTAATATAAAATTTTTCTGAAATATTTCTATTTAAGAATAATGACATTGTTTATATATTATAAAATTTATAGTAAAGATGTGTAACCACTAATAAGAACATTATGATAGTTTCCAATCGTGAAATGGGGGAAAATATTCTTCAAAATCCAGATCATCCACCTATGACTATTCATTAAAGACAAGTAATTATTTTATTTTTGGTACTTCCCCATGTTCCTTCATCTAGTTTCTATACATGAATTTTCCCAATAATATTATTCCATGAATGTCAAGGAATGAGTTCCCATGTTTTATTTTTCTCAATCTGATCCAACTCTTCATTGATTGAATCTACCCAATGTGTATGTTAAACTTATTTTGAAATTAATTATCATTAAACCATTAAAATAAGTGATTTTTAATTTTTATAATCTCATAATTATACTAGTTTGAATAGGATATTCATTATTTCTAATAAATTTCTCAGATTCATCATGTTTCTCTAGGCTATGAAATGTCTGTGTTTTTATTCATGTCTCACTTTCCTTGGTAGATGATTCTTCTGAATCTTTAGTCCCCGATTAGTCTCACTATTATCTTCAACATTATTATTCACATTTGAGGACTTTAATTTATCCTTCAAAACATTTTCAAAAATATTTTTATGAATTTGGGTTTTTAACAACAATCACATTATAGGAATCCAGCATCTTTTGTAAAAATTTGTTTCGACATTTATATTATATGAATTAGAAGCATATCCCATGAAAGTTCATCATTCATCCTTTTCATCAAATATTTAAAGATCTATAATTTTTAATTTATGTAACCATAGAGTCATAATAAACTTATAAATTTTCACTGATGGTTTTTTGCTTACACCATTATTTCGGGAGTTGTGATGGATTCTGGCCTCAAAAAAGCATTTGTTTCGAACATGAACAATAGCATGAATATATTCTTTCTAGAAAGGCATATAAATTTTATACTCTTCTATCATAAATCTTCCCATTTGCATCAAACATCAGTTTTATTATTTGCACCACTCAATTTTTTTAAGGGTGTATGGAACACTATACTGATTTTTAAATCATTATATCCTACTATATGTCAAAATATTTTCACATATACTCATTTCTATTTTTATTTCTCAGTTTCAGTATATAATCACACAAATATCTTTCAACAACTCATCTAAAAAATTAAAAAATTTCCGCTATATTTGATTTAGGCTACACATAAACAATGTCATATTTTAAAGTGAAATCATCAATAATGTTTATAAATTAAAAATAATATTTCATTAATTAATGTGTCATTTGGACACATATATCTAATTGAATAACTTCATGATACACAATAGACTTATTTTGAACTTTCTTATGGGTTTTCCAATATAATTCCCTTTCTAAATTATTATACAAACATTATATTCTTTACATCTTAAAACTAATACATTTCTTACAACCTTTACCTTGAAAAACTTTTCCCACAAGTTTATATCCATGATTCTCAGTTATATGATACTTCAACTTGTTTTCATCTTCAGTAGTCAAATAACATGATTTTCAATGTTCTCTAATCTGAAAGATATTTCCGATATTTTTTTCTCCCCTAGTAATAAATTTGCAGTCTTCCACACTTTTGATAATACATTAATATATCCTAAATATCAATTCATTTCCATAAACATAATTTTGGATTATAATAAGTAAATTTTTTTAGAACATCATGAAATAAAACATATTTGGATTTCAGTTTCTGAGATACAATCTCAGTAGTTTATATTCCCTTGATTCTTTAGGAATTGTGATTTTTGGAATAAAATACAACTCCTTCATTATTTTTAACATCATTCAACATTTTTATATCATCTATCATAAGAAAGGAGAAACCACTATCAATAATCCTTGGTTTGTTCCTTTTTATTTATTTCATATTTGTCTCAATAATAATGGAATATTCATTATCTTTCTTCTTTCCAGATTCTATTCCATTCCTTTAATAAGAATCTTTTCCTGGAATAATTTTCATACATTTTTCAGAAATGGGGAAATCCGGGTCACATGTTCCACATAACTCCTCTAGGAAATTATATTGGTTTTTCATTAGTAACATTATAACATCGTTAAATATTACTTTTCCAACATCTTATCGATTCAGAAAGTTACTCATTATTCTTCCACTATTACTTCCATTTAGCTAATTCTTGTTTCTATAAGGAAACATATTATTCTTGTATTTTTATATTTTTTCCATAAAATCCATAATTATATCCAAAACCATTAATTTTTGGGTTTGTGTAGATGCATGATCTTTCCCTATAGTGTATTTTCCATGGATCATAAAACTTTTCTCTTTTATTACCTAAAATTACTGGGGAACATTATTATAGATATAATTTTCAAAAAATTTCCAATTTGATGGATCTCTGACATCCCTTGACAATATGTGCTTTCCAAAAACAAATTATTACCCTTTAATTGTTAGTAAAATTATATAATCTTTTACAATTATTTTATGATGATTTCACCTGATTCGTAGTGCGATATTTCATTCCATCTTAATATTATTTAGGTTTTAATTATGAAGCTTTTTTTATTTTAATTGATATTTTTCAAGGTACTTTTAACCAAAAAAAGTTTCATTTTATTACAAACCTCATATTCTTTAGTTGAAAGTTTCTTATTGAGATATTCCCCCATATTTACATATTTAGAAACATTCATTTTAAGGTTTACAATCTCGTAGATGTAATCATCTTTTAATTTAAGGAAATATTTCTTTCCTTCATTATGATTAAGTATTTTCTTCATCACTCATATTTATTTATTATGATTATCATTTTTCTAAGGAGAATCAACAAGTTCAAATAAAATTTTATATTCTCTTTATTTTTCTATAGCTTCTTCTTCTTAATTGGTTGAGGAATATTCCTTTTTATCAAGATATAAAAATAAGTTTCCAATTTTTATAAAATTGAATCCTATGAAGAATTTTTATCAGTATATTGAGATTCTACTTTCATACTCAAGAAGAATATTTTGTTTCCCATGAACTTTTTGTTACCACAATAGAATTTTTTATATTCATTATAGGTTTTTAAACTTCTCTATGAGAGGTTTTTCATCATAATGTTCTTCATACTATCAAAATTTACTCTTGTATGAATTCATATAAAATTTCTCAATTCCCCTGCATAAAAAAATTTTAATTTTTGATATTGCATACATACTTTTCTAATTATATTGGATTTTCAATTTCATCATAGATTTAAAATCAATTTTTTCCTTTTTTTTGTTATTGAATTCTGGATCATTTCCCATCTTATAAGAAATAAGAATGCAATTAAATTAATCATGTGATAAATCACCTTTACCTATTATTAAAAAATAGATTTAAATCTATCTAGTTAGTTTGTCATTATTTCCTTTAAATTGTTATAATAGTCAAAGACATCTCCAAATCCATTAGTGTTGAATAAAAATTTATTAAATCATGATAATTAATCATAAATGGTTTCATATTTTTTTCATTTAGATATCCTTAAACATTATTTTCAATATTTGTAACATTGCCTCTTTCATATTTTTGATTCCCTTATAGATAAATTCAGGTTTATCCCAAGTTCCCTTAATTGATTTGAGACCCATCACATTCATAATTTTTTTTACATAAAATACATAAGAATAATATATCAAGGTTTCTCATAAACCTGAATATTTCTCTTGAAATTAATTTTTTATGGGAATTCTTCTCAGTGGGTGAAAACCATATTTTTGTTGCATCAATAAACTCTAGGCCGTGTGACAAAAGATGGGATATCATTCAATTTTTCCAAACATGATAATTTTTAAAAATAAAATTTTGAAATACCTATGATGTTTACTAAAATGATATAATTTCTAATAAATATTCAATAACAGAACCTTATCTGTGATACCCATTGATGTACCTAAAGATCCTTGAGCACTATGTGGGGGGGGGGGGGGTGAATCGATGGATTTTTTAAAAAAAAATTCCAACTTTATAAAATTTTACATATGAATTTTGTTACAGTTATATTTATTTATTATATTTATAAAAATATCACAAGAATGAAATGGTATGAAATTAAAAAATTCACACGATATTTAAAAGTTTAGTCCTTAGTGTGGGAACCTATATTCTTTCCATGGACACTCTTATGGGTAAATTTAAATTCAATATTAAAAATAATAAATAAAACATTGAGATAACTAATTTGAAACTCGTAATATCTATTAATTGTTATGAATATAACAACTGACATTTTTTTATAAATTGTTTCATAAAAAAATATAGGAATAAAATAATATAGGAAACTCTAAGAATTATCCCCCCTCAATTTTTATCTAGAATATCATTCTGATTTCCTCCATTTAAAAGTTTTATCTTATGTTCCCTTTTCTTAAGTCAATTGAATTTCCTTCCCGAGAGCCTCACTAAAAACTAACCCTGGTATAGAAAATGTGTTCAATCTATTTAGCAAAACCATTATTCCATAAACTTGTTCATGAAAATATATTTGATTCTTTCTATCCAATTTCTCTAAACTGATACTCTACTTGATGCTCTACAAGTAAATATATATATCGAACTCTTACTTGACCAAAAAAAGAAATTTCTAGTATACTCATTTATGAAATAATTTATTCATCATTTTATCATTTTTAGTAAACAATAGTAAGTATGACTATACTATTTATCTCATTATATAGTTATCCCAACATATTAATAGTGGAAAACTAAATCTATTTTTCCACTCAATAAAATTAAAATTTTAACTCTCATATTAAAATCAATTTCTTTGTACACGTCTCAAGGCATCTAAATATTCTTTATGATTTTCCCAAACTAAACATCAAAATATTTCTCTGATTTTTCTTAAACACAATAACGAGGAAATTATTCAATATTTCAAAAAACACTGTTTGGAAAAAGATTTCTCAATTTATTATTCATCTATTTATTTTTCACTTTAACCATCTATTTACTATTCATCAATTAATTATTATAGTTTCTCATTCCATTTATATTCATCTTTCTATTTTACAATCTCTTCATCTTTTTACTGTTCATCAACTTTTCAAAATAACAACTTTAACTTTGTTACTTGAAATTGTTATATCTTGTAAATTTTACTATGTTACTTCAACTTTTTAACTTCAACTGTATATAGCTTAAAAATTCAACAGTTTAGCATCAAATAGATAAAGACTTCATAATTTTTACTATGTAGGAACATTGAAGGAACTCCATTCATTTTTATTATTCATCTGATAGACAAAATATTGCATGATTCATAATATTCTCATTAAAAATGATTTTTTGATTAAATAGTTTTAATGTAATTTAAAAAAATTTACATGATTTATAGAAGTTCATCTAATTAATAAAAATTTATTTCGATTCAAAAAAATTCAATGATTTGACAATGTTCATCCGATTCACAAAAGTTAATCTAGTCAAAAAACGTTCATCAAATTGAATTATTTTTCTAATTCACTATAGTTTATCTTATTCAAAATAGTTTTTCTAGATAAAAAATGTTCACCCTTTTATGAAATTTTTTTTCTGATAAACAAAACATTATCTTCACTTTCCTTCTCTTCGATGAATTTCAGAATGTATATTGAGCTTCTTTATTATGTTGAAATCCATGAATGAACAACAAGATGTCATCTTACTTTGTTTGAATGTTTTATGAAAAAATTTATAAATATTTATAACACTCTAAGTTTCTAAAATAATTCATCTCCAATAACTTTATCACAAAAAATTCTTAATAACCAGCAACATCAATACAAAATTTTCTTATCAAACTTTTAGGAAGTTTTTATCAAAACAATATTTAAGAAACATTACAACTTTATAACAAAAATATTCATAATAAAGACAAGTTGTTAAAAAATTAATTTTTTAAGAAACCATCGCTATAGATATTTTATATATAGTCTCCATGTGATGGGGTCTCAAATATGAATAAAATCATTTCATGGAGGTTGTAATCCATGCGTACACATTAAAAACTTTATCATTTTTAAATGGATTGAAATGTAATAAAATAAACAGTATATTTTCATTACCATATGATAATTATGTCATGAATATCATATATATAGATTATATCAATTATTATAATAATCTGTGAGAGGTGGTGATAGAAACAGAATTACATCGGTTCGGGGTGCAGTAGTCAGATTTACACAAAGACAGTAGATTCCATTCCCAATTTATATAATAGGAGACATATATTTGTTTTTACATTAACATAAAAACATATTATCATCTGGAAGATATTGGTGTTATTATTTCAACATGTTTGTAGAATATTTGAAAGAGGTAGAAAAGAAACCAAACTAAAACATTTAGTTAAAAAATATACCTCTTCCTCAATCAACCTCCCATTATTTACACATTATGCCTGTTATGTTTGGTATTATGCCGAAATTAACACTTTTTGATTGTGGAGAGGTTTTTTATAATGGTATTTGTACAATTATTAGTAGTACTAGGGTTCTCAAATTGTGTGAGGAAGAGAGAATAGGGTGTTCCATTTTATAAGTGAGAGGAGGGGCATTCTTTGAATTTTTTAATGTTTTAAATTAATAAAAATTACATTTTTTGTTAATGTGGAACCAAATCAACATAATTCAAAGAGATGAAGAGTATGGGTTAAAATAGTATCATTAAAAAAAAATTTACAAGTTTAGTATGTGATTTTACCATTATATCTTTATTTTAACCCATGTCAACCTTTTAAACAATTTTGACGATATCAATGTTTTTTTCATTTGGGGTCAAAACATTTACTATAAAAGGCAAAATGACCAATAATTGGATCTTTTTTAAATTTTCTACATAATTACATTAACATTGATAAATATAGAATTATTATAAATTTTGAATCAGTAAATGGAATATTGTGATTACAAATTATCATTAATATAAATTTTTTAACTATTTATTAAATTTGACTATGAATACAATATGATAAAAATTTATTTGAATATAAACATTTAAAAATTCATAATTAGTTATATTTACCTATTAATTTTTTGTGACACCATAACTTACCCAAATAAAATATTACTTTTATTGTTTTGAAAATTATTTACTAGACTTTTCTATTACATGCACAACTAATGGGTCGATGTTGGGCAAACAGTTAAGGTTATTTTATCACCAATAAAATTTAAAAACTAATTAAAATCATAAAAATAAAAAAATTATTTTTTTACCACTTATTTTTTTTTCCTTTTGTGAATATATAAGATATGTATAAAATCAAGAGAGTGAAATTCATATTTTTCATTACATAAAATATTATAAATGTAAAAATAAATGAAAAATGTAAAATTGTAATATTTTAAATGTTTTTAAGATTATTGATGGAATATACTCATCCAATTAAATTATGTTGTTTTTTATTGAATTTGAGTCCTCAAAATATATGTTTTTACCATTATTAACTCATTTTACCTTTATTGATGTAAAATAAATTATATGTGGTTTATATTCATAATGAAAACAAGAAACAATTTACCAAATATGGACCTCCTAAAAAAACATGGAATCCTTTTTCATTATTCAATTTATATAATTGGATGAAATTAATTTAAAATTTAATAATAACATGTGATGAAAATAGTTTTTTCAGATAATTTGATTTTCAAATTTAAAAGCTTTCTATAAAAAGATAAAGTATAAGACTAATTCCAAAGAACACAATTCAATTTTTTTATATAAAATAATCTATTGAAACTTATAACTAATCAAAAATATATTTTTACTTTTTATATAAATTAAAATACAATTAGGTTTCCCTAATGAAATTGGTGTTTTCACTATTCATTAAAAAATAAAACTTCTCAAATAACTATAATAAAGACTTACAAAGATAATTATGACCTGAAAAATTAAAAATTTAAGTAACACCTTTTTCAATTACAAATTTATATTTTGGAAATATATCTCTGAAATAAGACCATATAATGCATGAAAGAAAAATTTTGTTATAAAAAATGGTTTTTTCATTTTGATTAAAAAATTACAAAATATTTTAAAAATTAATACAACTCTATAAAATCTAATCAAAAAATATAATAAATGTGAAATTTATTTAGTCAAACATTACCTATGTCGTTTAATTATTTACACCTTTTATAAATTTCATCCTCATAATTTTATTCATTTCCCAAACAAGTGGGGATATTTTTCAATTATTAAATTTTTAGATTCTCCTATTTCTTCTTCAACATTATAATTTTTCCAAGAAACAATAACATAATGAATTAAATTATTTCAAAATGATTATATCGATTTTTAAGAACATGTTTTTGGTTTTCCTTTTAGGAAATATTTTCCTCCAACAAAACTAATTCAGGGATCAAAACAAGAAATTTACCTGCCACATATTTTATTAATAATGAAACATGAAACAAATCATATGCATGAGTTAAAATCATTTGAAAAATAAATTGAAAAAATAATAATAGTAATTTATATAATATTTTATATGGTTAAATGAACGGTGAACTTAACATTCACTTTTTACCAAAACACATAACACATTACAAGTGATATATTTGGAGAAAAACATGATTAACTATCTTCAATGAAGGGACCTTACTCTAGTTATCTAGAAATATTTTCTACCTACTCTATGATATCTATATGTGATACTAAAACATATTCACATTATCAATAATTTCGTTTACATATTTTGGTCCCAAAATATTTTCATTTACATAATTCATTATAAAAATTTTGAGGATGGAATCCTTTTCTATATAAATCAAACAAAATATTCCATATGTCTAATTCAATGAAAATTATTATTATTGGAAAATTAAACTAATAACAAATTTTATACCCAACTTTCCATGTAATAAAAAATAACAATATTTAAGTATGTGTTAAAAATTCTTATTCATTCTCTCTAAAGGTCAAACAGATTGATGATGAAATGATATAATAAAATTTAATTTAGTACCAAATGACTTCTAAAGATATTTAAAATAATTAGAAGTAAACATGTGATCATGGTATGATATAATGGAGAGATAAAATCCATGTAACCTAATTATGTACTTCAGAGATAGTCAAAAAGAATATATAAAGACACATTATCTTTAATAAGATGGCAATTCATTGATTTAGTTAATAGATCAAAAATAAACCATATCACATTATTACCTTGATATGTCTTTGAAAATATCACTATTAAATCCATAGATATATTTTAAAATTTTCAATTTAGAAATATAAAAGGATGAAGTATCCCCTTTCTTAATCTTCATTATATTTTTACTTTTTGACAAGTCAAATATTTTCTGGAAAATATAGAAATATATCTATTTATTTTATTCCCATAGTAATACTTCCAATGTTCTATCAATATCTTATTAATGCTAGGGTGAACAAAAAATAGTAAACTATAATCCTCACTAAAAAATTATCTCTTCAATTGGGAAACATATGAAAAACATATTTTATTTCCAAATATGATAACACTATCTTTATAAACATCAGTCTCTGTAATTTTAACCTTATTAAGTGATTATACCATTTCATATAAATTATGATAATCCTTTGGTGTTGGATTAACTTTTTATGACAAAGATGGTTTTACTATCAACTAAAAAACAGTATGACTTTTCATCATTCTTTTCTATGAAAAAATGTGTCAAATAATTAACCAATGGGTACTGTTCCAAATGTAACATGGTTAATATATAATTATCTTTCAAACTCAAAGATTTAATTACCTTTTTTTCTTTTCCTTGATAGAAATGAATAATGTAGTCGAAATACTTAATTAGTTCTATCCATCTTATCCACCTCATGTTTAACTCTTTATGATTGAGTGTGTACTTCAAAATTTTATGATCAACATATATTTCACACTTTATTCCCTATAAATTATGCCTACATATTTTTAATTAAAAAACCATAGTAGAAAATTATAGATCATGTGTAGTATTACTTTACCCGTGAGGTACCAATTGACATGAAACATCAGAAATTAACTGACCAAATACATTAGAATGACACCAAGTACCTATTATGAAGCATTACTATAGATATAAAATTAACCACCTATAAAGGGTAGGGAAAAAAATGGAGCATTATCCAATATTTAGTTCACTTCATGGAAACAATCATCACACTCATTTTCTAGATGAATTTAGCTCCTTTTTGAGTTAACTTAGTGGGCTAGATAAATTAGAATTTTTTCCAATAAACCCTTAATAGAAACCAGTTCAAAAGTTTGATGTTTTGGAAGAGAATATGGATTTTCTGAAGTCAATGACATAAGAAACTAATTAGAATCATGAATTTTTCAAGAATATGAATGTAATTGTGAAGAAATATCAAAATTATTAATAATTTTTTTTTCAATAAAAGTTTGTGTACTTTTTTTATTGAATAAATTTTTGAATGATTCTTCACTATATTTTATGATTGAATATTTTCTAAAAATTATTTGGTTGTATTTTATTTTAATTTCCATAGATTAATGTTCATTTAAACTAAAGTGTTTCATAGAATTGTTTAAATAACATTTTGAATACATTATACCCCCTGTATTGTTTTTTAAAATAAAAAGGGTAGAAATTATGGATTGGGTTGATGTTTATAGAGATGTCATTAAAGGTGAATTTTTTTAAGAATTACGTAAGGGATAAGTTATCTTATCTTATTTTTCATAATATTATCACTTTTATAAAAAGGGAGTCACAAATAAATTTTGAGATCAGAAAGATAAAGGTAGAATCAGTCTTAAATAAAAAATGTGTTTGTGAGTTTTTCAATTTTATTTTTTTAACTTTAAGTGTTTTGTTTTGAGATTTTTTAAAAGGGGGAAATTTTTGAGTTGAAATTTTTACCTCACACACTTTTTATCCTTAGTTTTAAAAATCACAAAACACCTAAAAAGTTATTTTACTAACATTATATTTTCTATGTCTTTAGAATAATTTTTTAGAAAACCATTTATTATATGAACTAAAAATTCTTTTCTTAACTGATGATTATAAATTTCCACATAGTCAAGTACATTTCATTGAATAGGGTATGAGAAATATAATTGGAAAATTTTAGTTCAATAGAATGACAAAATATTTTTTTTTGAAATAATTATTTTTATTCTACCAATTTGACTAACTTTTGTCTATTGTTCTGACTGTCTTTTAATCTACTGTTCTATCTAAATTTTAGTCTATAAGTTTGACTAAATTTATTCCATAATTCTTATTTACTTCTAGTATATCAGTATGAAAGAGTTATGTCCATCAGATTGAATAGAATTAATTCTTTTAGGATGAATCATATAATAATATTATTATTATCATTTCTATCAGATGGAATTCCTTTTATAACATTATAATGGTGCTATCAAAATGACATCTGGTGTATATGTACTTGTTAAAAATCAAGATAGATATCATCTCAGGCCATTACAACCAAATACAAGAATCTGTGAAATATGACCATTGGATTTGTTCCTATAAATAGAGGGGAATTCATGGAGCTGGGAGATGATTATTTTGTGATCTCAACCTATCTCTAATTTTATTTTCTTTAACCTATAATTACATTCACATAGTAAATTTTATGGAGATTTTTTGTTCTAAGGAATTCGGTTGAGGATTATAAATTCCTTAGAAACATTTTACATTTTTATTCTATGTCTGGTCTTTGTTATGATTGATGGTTTCCATGTATTGGAAAATGGATAATTCCAATTAGTGTTATTGAAGGATTTTAGGGATATGAGGACAGTTCTTATTTTGATCCTTCTGATTGAGGGGTTCTTGAAGAAAGATAGACCATACTATATGGTTTAAACAATGTAAACTTTAATTCTAGGTTATTGTATTCCATTACACTAAATATTATAGTATACTTATTCATTTTATAAGGTTTATGTTTGTTTTACTATATAATTTTATAATGTTTTATTTAAATTATTTCTATATGATAGATTTTTTCATTGTACATTTATAAATACTTTTTTATTTTACTAAAATTTTATATAATCTAATTTAATAAACATAATCAAAGTCCTTTATAAGTACATTTATTAGTGAATGATAACCGAGTCACATAAATCTTAATAAATAGGGTAAAATTTTTAATTAGTTAATGATTTTTAACTAAAATTCACCCGCTCTTATATCCACTATAATCTCTTACTATCCAAAACATGGGATTTCCATTTGGGAATGATTGATTTTTATTATAAAAACAATTACCAGTATACATTTTGTATGACCCATTTTGTAGGACTTTTATGGCCATCCATGAAAATCACTATTGTGTTGGTAGGAGATTGATGAATGTCCCTTAGTTGGACCAAACATGGTCTTAAAAATGACACTAGAGATTCAGTTGATACATCTAAGAATTTTGATGAAACAGAGTTAGTAAAAATCATATATTGACCATTATAGGGGACCTTTAGATTTTTAGTTAGTGACCATGTCTTTTGGATAGTGTAACCCCTTTTCCATTATCGATGTATTGGAACTCTGGGAAACATGCACCTCATTTTGTGGTAACTTTTGTGTTTATTAAGCGCGTGGGTATAGTGGATTTCCATTTAGAACTACCACCATAGTTGATCTAGATACATAATATGTTCTATGTATCACAGTTTTTTATGTATCCTTATGACCCGAATAATGTTTTGGGATGGAAGGATTTGGATGATGATCATGATTTATCAATGACGAAGCAGCCATTCAGGATTTTTGAGTACAATACCAAGGTTCTTTTGTGGTAGGATAATACATTTGGTCTATGTTATATGGTAGTATGGTTCTGATTCACATGTGAAATTAGATAATTAAGAACATTTGAGAGAGAAGTGTCCTTACATAGTTGATACAGAATCATCTTTATCAGATTTCTGGGGACATAAAGTTATTATTGTGGGGGGGCTGTGACAGTCCATTACCTTATTTTAGGTATTCCATGACCCTTTCTTTTATCTTCATTAAGTCAGGTCATGTTTTTTGGTCATTTGGACATAATTTAGAAAATTTTGGAAGCCCAAGTGTCTATGCCATATTAGTGAACCATTATGAAACACCATTTAGTTTAGTATTGTAATCATTGCAACTTGTTAAAAGCCACTTGAATACGGCCCATGATTTTCTCAAACCATGAAGTGAACCCTAAAAAATGTTCAACCTCTGGATATTGGGAAAATAATGGTTGGTTTATGATTAGTTTAAATGTTTGGCCAAAACATGTACCCCAAACAGAAGGCTAGTAGGGGAAAAGGATTGGGAAGATATCTTTTTTACCATATAACCCTACCAAAAAACTATATGTGTGCGATTTAATTATTTTTAAATTTATTTTAAAAATCATAAACATGTGGTCTAAGTTGTTAATCAATCCTACTCAACCCTATTACATTCTTTCATCCTTAATAGCTTCCAAGAGGTGATTTTGGCCCCTCCAAACCCTTTTTGTGGAATATCGATGTAGTGTTAATCCCATTCGATATCCTCTAGGTATGTGGATTCCCTCTTGAGTCATTTATTTTGATATCTCTTTATACCCTCCTTAGTGTTTGATATATCAACATGTAATATATTCATCTAAACTCCATTTTATTTGATCATGATTCTAGGTTATGTTCTTATATATCTTTTAACTCGTTCTTCATTAGTGTTCCCCGTTGCAGGTGGTGTGCAATGTTATTCATTTATATAATGGTTGGTGGTTCCATAATTATTCCCCTTTAATTGAAACATTGAATTTCATGATTAAATTGGAATGAGTTTTAAATTGATTATATAATAAGGATTTGTGAGGATTTATTTTATTATTTTAAATAGGAAATAAATTTGTGAAAAACTCTAATTTTATGAGGATTCTAGTTGTTGGTTGAATTTATGAAAAATGATAGCATGATTTAGAAATCATTTTGATGAAATTTTTTGATGTTGATCTTGAAAAGATGACATAAATATAATAGGGATTTGAAATGGCATGAAATTATGGGAACCTGTGATTTGGTTTTGAAATGAGGTGACATGTAGAAAATTGTAATTGGGAAATTATATTTTGAAAATAATTATTTTTAATTTGATTGATTTATAGATTTATAAAAGAACATGTAATTATTTATTTTTAGTAGGTAACTAGGACATGGAATCTAAGATGTTGACCCCAATAAATGGACTGATGATGACAACTATTAATGAAAAACTACGGTATGACCGCCTATGATGGGATCATATATTGTGGTGTATAATACACATGAGGGGTTCCCCCTATTTGGGTGTATTTTTTTGTGAACACTTGACTAAAGATGAGATCATTATTGAGATATGTGAGGATCCTATTACAAAAGAAACTAATGTCCCTAATAGATCTTTTGTGCGGTCCTTGGTTTACTATATTTGAATATTTATGCCCTTAATTTATTGAACTATTTTATTCATTCCAATAGATTTATATAAAATTCTTGGTATGAAATATTCATTTAAGCCAATTCGAAATATGTTTTGACATATCGATCATTTATTTGAATTAATCATGATTTGGTTTAAAATGTTTAGATATAATTTTGTGTCATGTTTTTATTTTAATTAATATTATAAATGGTTAGTTATAATGGTATTGATTATTGAAAACTTCCTAAGACTCTACTGGGATTTATATCTAACACCCTACCTTTTCAAAATGGCATTATTGGATTATCTTTTTCTAGGACTGAGAAAAGGGAATGTTCCACTCGATTTTGGTGGATGTTCTTGATCATTTAGACCTTCAGTAGCTGAGGAGACTTGTGGAGTTGTCATCCACTTATTTCATTGGACGTTTGAGTTTTTATCTTGTTAGTTTTTGAATACTTTGCTGGTGTACTATTTTGGATTTTGGTTATACCATTATGGTTTCTGGTACATTAAACTATTGGAGTGCCGATCATACTGACTAGTATATTTTTCCTTTCAATATTTTATGGAAACATCATTCCCTTTTTTATCATGTATGATACTAGGGTCTATTCACCAACCAATAGGGATAAGCAATTCCCTTTCATGCTTTTAAATTGTTGGATCTGGTATAGCTGTAGGAGGGTATCTGGGGTGGATCAAGGCGCAAACATTATGGTTATCTAAAACCAACGCTAAATTTCATATGAATTTACCAGGTTTGATAAATATTTTATCCATACATGATAAATATTCATTCACAAGTTATTCATGTTAATATACATGTGATATCGATATTTAATAAATATGTATTTACCAGGTCATTATTAATTTAACTATGTAAATATAAAATTTGTATTTATTATAGTTTTTTACAATGAAAAAAGTATTTATTTATTTAGTTATGTCAATATTTAATAAATGTATATTCCTTAATTCGGTGGATATAATAATTATATATTTATAGGTGCATAATTTAGTGATATTTATCTAATTAAATGAATAATTATAATTCAATGCTTGATAAATATTTTATAGGATTGGCATACCGTGTTTCGTGGTTTAGTGAGAAATTTCATGATAAATATTATTTGAAAATATATCATAATTTTTTTAAAGAAAAATAATATTTATTTTATTTGCGAGTTTAGCTCATTCCAAGTAAATAATTAAAATTATATTATTATTAGACATGATTTTAATCAAGTATTAGGAAAATAATAAGGGCTCTTGCTCAATTATTATTCTCTTACCCTAGTATTGTTTAAACCTAGTTATGAAATTCACCAAGCGTGTGAGTATGAGAATCACATTCCATCATATTTCACAATAAGTTCTAGAGAGGAATATATTAATCCCCATAGAGCTCTATGCTATACTAATCTAAAGAACAGAGAGAAATTCTCCTCCTTTATAAGAAAAAATACCTTTTCTCTTGAAGGATTCTGATGTAATCAATGTTGATCTTTAAAATTTATAGATTCATTCATTCTATAATTTAGATAGTTCTACAACTATGATTGGTGGTTCACAAAGAACATGTAGATAATTTATACCGGTAATATACCCTTGGTTCTTCTAATGCAATGACAGCGTGACAAGTATGGTCTACTAATTCATCAATATAGAAGAAGGAATTGAATGAAAGTTAATTATTTAGATAAATAAATTAATTATAAATTATATATGAATATAGCCTCTATTTAAGGATTCTTGGAATAAATTACAATCTAGTTTTGAGGATAAATATGAAGAAGTTGATAAAAAAATTTCTTTTTCACTTCCTGATATTCTTCAGCTGCACTTCATATTCTTCTGGATGTTGGCATCATAATTAAAGAGTGCACAGAAAAATTTACCACTCCCAAACGAAAATAAAATAAATATTTGCTTGTTTATATCCTACATTAATTTTAATTATGTTCTCATAGTCATCCATGATGTTGGGCATAGTTGTTTCATTTGTTGTCAATGACAAGTCAATATGTGTTTGGTGATTTTGGATGAAGTGACGATGCTCGAAGAAATTTTATGGATTTATTTACTAACATTGGATTTAATGATCTTAAAATTAAACTTGATCAATTATAATGATTTTTTGAATGACCATTAATATCAAATACATATTCATAGGAGAAAACATTGAACACAAATAGTGTAAGACAATGAATTTTTTTCATGGTGATCTATGGAGAAGTGAAGGTATTTAAGAGGTTTTTCATTTTATGGTGAGAATTATTCAAAATATTATGTTGAATATTTGATAAGATTTATCCAAAAAAATTATCCATCCCTTATGCCAACCATGAATCCCTTCAACCACTCATGTGGGACAAAAGGGGTCAACCACATGGGAGGGGATATACTTGGTTAGTTATGAGAAACATGTGTGAGAATTTGGAATGAATAGTGCTAATTGAGCATGAACGAGTGTTTTAATGGGCCATGTATGGCATTCATGGTGATGCTAGAGCCACTGTGTGGGGATGAACATGGATTGAGGTCAGAAGTGTTACAGGTTTCAAACCCCACTACCAGTTCAAAAGGCTATGTATGTTCGGAATATACATATATACATAAGAGGGGGGGTGAATTTTTTCTTTTCAAAATCTTCCACATTTCTGATTTTAGATACCCTCTATATGTAATCAGAATTTGTAGTGTTTATCTTATGTATGAACTAATGAATAGATAATAATAAAGAAATACAGATCATGAATTTTTATAGTGGTTTGAGGCACAGAGATCCCCTAGTCCACTCCACCAATTACTCTCTCTATATGCTTGGTGAATCTCACAGGTCTGGTCCTCATATCATAAGAAAAATCCACAACTGAGTTTGGGAATTTGACACCTTTACAAACCAAGATAAAAACAAAACCTTACTGTTCATTAACAGAGAACCTAATATCCACAACTTAGATCGAGGAACTGATGTTCCATCACAACTGAGTATGAGCTGGTGATGCTATCAAAAAGAGATATTGATTAAAATGGTTCTGATTCAACATGACAGTTGTAGCAGAAACTGAAAGTAGATGAATCTTCTTTATCAAAAAATAATTTTTTTAGAAAGATTAGTTCTGAAGTGATCCAGTTACAATAGATCCTTAAATAAAACTAGCTACGAATAACAACAACATACATACAGTATATACAAGATTCAAAATATGTATATCTGAAAAGTGTAGCCTCTACTATAGATAATTGATTCAGATCAGTTGTTGAAGTAGATCTGTAAAAGATCTTCACAAGAATGTAGTTCAATAGAAATTTATGTATCCATTTTTTATATGAATCACACAGAGATATATATATATTTAAGATATACACCAATAGAATAAAATAAATCAGAGAGCCTATTTTTTAATTCTAGATCCATGAAAATATCATGCTAAATATTGAGAATTCAAATTAATGAAATGACATAGATAATTCATAAATTTCATTAATAATGAGAGATAAATTCTACCCTTAATATGATTCATTAAGGAAACAATAATGTGATTTAAATTTGTTGGAAATGATCTTTAAGATACCTGGATATTCTAGAAAAACCATGGCACCAAATTCTGATTAAATCAGAAATTCAAATCTCTGATGATGAAAATTTAAACCTAGGGTTCCTTAAAAAATGTCAAAATACCAAACGTAGGATTCAACAACGTAGCATTCTTTATGTGAACATACAGTTGAAAATTTAAGGTTTATCACAAAAGTAAGGTTGATGATCCTTACTTTTTCTTCTCAAATATAAGATTCCATACTTACATATGGTGATTTCACCATACTTTTTCTCTTCATCAAATTTATGGTTCCAACCAACTGTATGGTTCGTTATCCATATGTTTCCATCAACATAGGGTTTATTTAACATACATCTTGATCTTTCTATCATATGTCTTAATACGAGCATTGGGTTTGTTCCATACCTTATGTTATTCCACATAGTATTTCAATAGTGTTTCCATAATTTGCTTAAGAACCTTTTGATCACCTTAACAGATATTCCACATGAATAAAAATATTGAATATAATTCAAAAATAAGGATTATAAAGAATATTAATTTCCTAAAATACACTTAAATTAATATCATTAGTAAGAAACAAGGTTATTTTTGAGCATCAAAATCAATAATATTTATAGAGTATTATGGAGAAAATACATGCCGAACAATCCCCCCCCCCCATTTTGATGACCACAAAACCTATATAATTAGTAACAAAATATATAATTTTACAAACATTTAATGTTAAATATTTCAGAATTTGATTTTATAGAATTATTTCTATAAAACAAATAGTTTTGTTTATCCAAATTGTTTCTCCATTTTGTGAGTTCAAAAAGAATGTTTAGAAAAAGATAAAAATACATTTAGTTT
Organism: Viscum album; assembly: GCA_963277665.1. Lineage (NCBI taxonomy): Eukaryota > Viridiplantae > Streptophyta > Magnoliopsida > Santalales > Viscaceae > Viscum > Viscum album. The sequence continues at coordinate 1,482,874,380 of OY728136.1, forward strand.
TTCCCAAATCATTAAGAAACTTTTACAAAAACCAGTAGATAAATAAGATTAAATTTTCAGTTGTAGACAAAAATGTATAAGAGTATGAATCAATGCACTAAAAATAGAAATAAATTAATTTTATTGATAAAAATTGTATAAGTACAATGTCACTGCGACTAGGAAATTGGTTATCCAACTGATATGGTTTGGGTTGTAGAGGTAGGTTTGGTTTTGGCTACATTTCTGGTTCTTTAGGATTTTAAGAATCCTAAAACATGTATTTATGTTCATCCATCTATACCTGTAATTTTTTTCATAACACTATCCCGCAACATCATAATCAAATCACTAGAATATTGACTTATATGAACATTTTCAACCATAATGACTACAAATAGTTCATGAAAACTTTCCTCTTGCTGCTTAAACTGGTCTAATTTATCTTTGAATTTTTTCAACAGAAATATGATAATGGGTTCACTCTAAGTCTATTAGTCATTTAGAAATTTCTGATTTTCCTACAAAACTGTATAATGATTACTATTTCACTGAAGTTTATGTAGACGATCATTCATGTCTTCCAAAACAGTTGTGATTTCATGAAATTTGCAAATCAAATCTGGATAGGTAGAAAGGGAAGAGGTAGATGTACCGGTCTGACAATCACTAATTTTTATTGACTAAACTCATCTTCCTAAATTCTACTTTAGATGCAAAATTTCTGATATGGAAACAACTTTATATTTGAACATTCAAAAGTCATCCAAAATATATATCTTGAAAGCATCAAAGTCATTTTTGTAAAATGTATTATCTTTAAGATCCTAGAATTTTTTTCCCTAAAAATGTGATCTCCTTTTGAAGATATAAATTTTCTTCCTGAGATTTATTATACAAAATCACATGCTCTTCAACATTATGTGACAAAGAATCAGATGTTCCTTCTTCTGGATTATGTGTATGATCAAAACCATAAATTATAAAGGACTAAAAATTGAATTATCTACAAATTTTTCCCTATATTGTGATTGATTATTATGATCTTACTTTTTCTCTATAGAGATAATTCTTGATCTTCCCTCCAACTAATACTCAACAGTATCTATAACTTGAGTTACTGATTTTTGCATTTTCTGTTCAACTTGAGTAGATTATTCTTGAACATTTTTCTTGAATATTCTATTCTACTCGATCATCTATTAAAGGTAAATATTTTATATTGCTATCTTGATTTCCTATTTGATGATATTCTTCATGAACTGGTTATTCTAAATGAACCGTGCTAGTATATTCCCCAGAACCCAACACCAGATCTCCAATTTGTTGAACTTCTCTGTTTCATGGATTGAATAAAAGTCCCTCCTGACTTTTTTCTTCTCCTTCTTCTTCTGATGGATTACATTGAAGCCATGTCTTAGTTGGCGTGCTGATACTATTTATTCTTGATTAAAAAACTCATTCTTTTCTTTCAGTCCCTTAATCCCCCTGATCAAGAGCTCCAGAACCCTGTCTCTCATCAACACCAATAGGTAACATGTTTCCCTTAATAGTAATCTAGAAAAAACCTATCATTCTTAGAGTTATGGAATTGAGTATATTATTGTGATGACATTTTATTCAAGAATAATTTAATCGAATCATATCTTTCTTAAACTGAATCTACGAAATTATCCATCCATTTGGATAAAAATTCATCCTTGTATCTGGTTTACTACAGTGTTGAAGATATCTAACATATACCTTTGAAAATTTATCTTTATTTCTTTTTAAAAAAACCTGATGTACATGTCTGGATACATAATTTTCTCTATTTCAACCATCCTTGGAGGAATTCTAGTTTGAGTAAATTTAACTTATCTTTTCTGATCTACCTCGAGATATTTTACAAACATCATCCTTATGTTTTTTGACCCAAAAATAAAAGTCATAATTTTTTCAGACTTATTATCTGTATCTCCAATAGACTGTAAATAAAAGTTAAAGACCTCTTCATGAAAATAGTTCAATATTTTGGATATATTAGTGGTAGAAATGAAAGAAATACTCATCTTCTATTCTCATAAAATCAGTATCTTAAGAATCGTCAAAAACTAATCTATATGATTTTGTTGAAAATTTTCAATTCTACCTCACAGGGAAACTCGGAGTTCTCTTCATTGAACACACAATTCAGACCTTGAAACTCCAATTCCTATTTCAGGAGTAGATTCGTCTGGTAGTTCCATTTGAAATATAACACTTTTCATTGAAGAATTGTTCTTCTAGATACTCATTTTTTGTTTGGATTGTAGGATTCACACCCATTGTTTCTCTTGGTATTGGTCATTTTTTAAAATATGAAATCTGAGGTTATTAGAATTCCATGGTTTTGAAGGTAGATGAAGGTTTGGTTTATGTGAAATAGTTAAAAAAAATGAATAGTAAGGTATTCGAAAGGTTTCTAACTGATAATGATATATATTTGTTTCTCATGCCGGTCAAATGGGGTAATTATGATTTCTTTTTTAAAACATGCAGCATGAATAAATTTATGATAAAATAAATTAACTATAATATATAGAGAAATAAAAACAATAACAAAATATGATTTATAGTAATTAGAAAATAAAATCAACATAAAAAATTATAATTTTTTTTAAAAAGATAAAAAATATTAACATTCAACAAAAAATAAAACTAAACTAACTCTCCCTTAATAGAATCAAAAAATCTAGTGGGAAGTTCTTTCGTGGAAATATTTGCTAATTGATATTCAGTATTGATAAATTTAAAAGATATATCCTTTTTAAGAACATGATCACATAATAAATTATTCCTAATATCAATATGCCAAGTTATCAAATGACTTATTGGATTTTTTTTGAAATATTTATAGCACTAGTATTATCATATAAAATAGGTGTACAATAAAAATTTAATCCAAATTCTATTAGTGTGTTTTTTCCACCATAAGTCATGTGCACAAAAACTTCTTGTAGATACATATTCTACATCGGCTGTTGATGGGGAAACTGAGTATTATTTCTTACTTTACATTGAAACTAATGATTTTCTTAAAAAGCGAATGCTTCATGGGATATTTTTTATAGAGTCTAAAACCTCCAAAATCATCATGTGAATATGATATTAAATTAAAACTAGATGTTTTTGGATAATGAAAAGATAGAAAAAATAGGTCCTTTAAAATAACTAAACATTATTTTTAATATCAATAAGATGAGAATCATTAGGATTTTTTTGAAATCTAGCACGAAAACATACAAAAAAATAAAGTCTGGTCTTCTAGTAATATGATATATTATAATACCAATCATACCACTATATAAATATTTTTCCACTTGTTTTCCAACTTCATCCAAATCATGTTTTATATTAATACTCATTTGAGTTGTATATGCCTTGTTGTTATCAAGAACAAATTTTCATTAAAATCAATAATATATTTACTTTTTTTTTAAACATTTCCATAATATTTATTATAAATTTGATGTCCTAAAAATAAATTTTACACTCCCATCATACTCGTTTCAAATTATTTTTTCTTGAGTTCTGAAAAATCATTACAATGATTTTCAATACATGAACCAAAAATAACATCATCAATATAGATTCTAAATAATAAAGTGTAATAAAAATTAGTTTTATTAAAAAGAGTTGGATCTTCCAATCCAACAAAAAATAAATTTTTCTAAATAAAATGCCATATTCTATCATAAAAAGATCTAAGTGCTTCTTTAAGGCCATATAGATCTTTAGTATGTTTAAAAACAGAATTTGATTTCTGAGAAATTTCAAAACTAGGTGGTTGTTCAACATGAACTTCAACCATTAAATAACCATTTAAAAATGTAGATTTAACATATATCTAATATATTTTAAATTTCATATGTGATTAATAAGATAAAAGGATTATAATTGAATCTAATCTAGCTATAGGGGTAAAGGATTCATCATAATATATACCTTTTTCCTGATTATATCCTTTAATTTCTAATATATCTTTGTTTGTATTTATATTCCCATGATCATCATGTTTATTTATAAAGAACAATTTAGTTTCTATAACTCTATAATTTTATGGTCTTTCAACAAATTACTAAACATCATTCCTTTTGAATTGGATTAGCTCTTATTTCATTTCTAACATCCAACTCTCATCTTCTAATACCTTTTCAAAATATTTCGGTTCTAGTTGTGGTAGAAAGGAATATAATTTAATTTGGTTTCCTACATTTCTTCTAGTTATTATTCCTATGTCTAGGACTCCTATAGGTATTTCTAACAGATGAATCTTTAGGGTTGTAGAATATCTAGGAAAAACCGATTTGATTCATTTGTATCATGTTCTTATGAACTTGATTTAATTTTATATATATTATTTTCAAACTATTTTTTCAGGTTTTCATGTCACATGTTGATTAATGATTCAGTAATTTCATTAGTTGGTAATTTTTGTTAATAAGATGGTTAGTTTCATCAAGCATCACATGAAATAATTCTTAAACAATTCTTGAATTTTTATTAAAAACTCAATAGGATTTATAGAAATCATAATATCCCAAAAATATTCATTTATAAGCTTTTGGATCCAACTTACCATGATTATATTTGGTATTCATGATATGAACACTGTATCCAAAAACATTGAAGTAATTTTATTTATGTTTTTTATTATCCCAATGTTTATAGGGAGTGTTTTTGAAAATATTCCAAATTAAATCTCTATTCATGATATAGCAGGTTGGGATTGCAGGTTCTAACCATAAGTAGGTAAGAAGACTATATTCATTCAGTATAGTCCTAGTAATCTTTTGAATAGTTTTATTTCTTTTTCAAAAATTCCACTCTGATTAAAATTTATTGTTGTAGTGAAGGTGTGTTTAATACCCATATTTGATTAAAAGGAATTGAATTAATGATTCTCAAATTATCTACTATGATCACTTATTAATTAAATTATCATAAAACATTTTTAGTTTTGAACAATTTTACAAAAACATTCAAAAATAGTAAAATATTCACTTTTGTGTTTTAGAAAATAGTTCCAATTAAATCTAGAATAGTCATCAACAAAAACATATACCTATAATATACTATCCAAATTATATACTCTTGATGGACCAAACATAACCATGCAGATAAGTTCTAGTGGCCTTTAGGTTGCAATTTTGTTAATAGATTTGAAGGATGATTTTTATTACTTTCCAATTTGGAATGAATCCCAAAATCTATCACCATAAAATTTATGACATGGTAAGGAAGAAACTATTTTTTTTAGTTAGTTTATATAAAGCATAAATATTTCAATTACCAAGTCTTCTATTCTAGATCCATGACATATTTATCATACCAGTTAAACAATTCACATTTAGTTTAAAAATGAAATTTAAATCCATATTATAAACATTATATTTTCAAGGTTCTCTAATATTAAGTAATTTTTATTTAAACACATATCATAAATTGTTTCAAAAATCAACATAATATCCCTCATAACAGAGTTGAGAGATACTTTTCAAGTTGTTCTCTATCCCTTGTACATATAGAACTCTGTTTATTGAAATAGTTTTTTGTCCTCCAATAGTTCCAAGTCCAATTATCTTTCATTTGGCATTATCGCCAAAGGTGATTAGGCCTTAATCTATTTGAGTTAGTGTATTAATGTTTTTTGAGTTTCCACTGATGTGCCTAGAGAAACCACATTCCATATATTTTATAGCTTTTCTTTTTTCTGTGACCCATTTCTTACAAAAGGGATTTATACAGAAGTTTGTTTTGGTACCCATATCCTCTTAGGTCCAGTGGTGTTAGATAGAAGAAATCTGATAATCTATATCATTTTTTTTCCATAAATCATATCATTTTCTTCAATTAATTTTTTTTGAAATAAAATATCATTCAATTCCACTTATTTAAGGATCTCTAAAATAATTGTTTTTTGTTATATTTCCATATGTTCCTCAAAAATGAAAAGTAACAATTTTTGAGTTGGGAAAAAACAATTCTTATATAGTTTAGCTTCTTTACACTTACATCTTATACCAGATGTTTCCCTTTTATTGAAATTCTTACCATGAATTTCATCCAAAATATTTTCTCCTTGAGAAATGGATGACTGTTTGACGAACCGTCTATAGCGTTGGGATACTTGGATTGACAAATTTCTTTTGGTATACTCCTCTTGAGTTTTGGAGACAATTCGAGTATAGATGAGTTAGATCGAACCCAAATCCAACCGATCCACCGGAGCTAAAACACATATAACTCACAGAATAGGCCTCCGAATGACGCGCCGTCTGCCATGTTGGAACCCTTATGTAATAGAAGTAATTTGGTTTACTCCTTAGTAGAGCTTAGTAGAAGTCTAGGTATGTCCAATATCTCGAGGGGAAGATACTACATAACTCGAGCATATCGGGTGTGAGAAATCAAGTGGCTACCAGTGAGGCCGAGGTTTGAGACATATCATATGGAGTTCAACGCTCATTGATCCTGTGTGGGTCAACACATACCGATCCTGTGTGGGTCATATCATTTTTGGGTCATTGCTCAACGATCCTCTGTGAGTCTGGGAACATCGATCTTGTGTGGGTCATATCCTGTGTGGGTCAGTGGGGGTTAGTACCTATCGACTCTGGGCAAGTCAGATCCTCTATGGATCATTTTGGGGGTTAGTACCTATTGATCCTGTATGGATCAGACTCTGTATGGTCAAAAGCAATGCCTCTTGAAAGATTATGATGATCTAGCTTCACGACTAATCATATGTACTTATATACTTCACTGAAATCTTGGTTTGTGCTGAGACTCTGTTTGAACTATGTTTTTTTAACTATGTGGTACTTTTCTCTTCATGGGGATATCATCATGGTGATAGAATTGTGGTACATTTACCTTCATGGCGATATCTTCTTAGTGATACCTATGTGGTACTATTACCTTCGTGGTCATATCTTCATGGTGTTACTTGTGTGGTACTTTTACCTTCCTGGTGTTATCTTCGCGGTGTTACCTATATGGTACTATTACCTTTGCGGTGTTACCTTCATGGTGTTGCCTTATTGATATTCTTCCCTCATGTATGAGATGATTATATCTTGATATCTTAGGAATATTTATGGGAATATACCTAAGTAGAGTTGTTGACTACTTAGTGATTTGTGATTGATCCTTGATTTTTGGTTTATCCTTTTTGGATCATTAAGAGACTTACGGGGTCTCAGGGTCCCTACTGAGTATCGTTATACTCACCCCGCACGGGCTTCACCCACACCTTGTTGTGTCTTGTGTAGAAAAAATTCAACATTGTTCGAGGCTAAGGGAGCCAGGACTGGACGGTACTCAGAGGTGGAACATTTGGTGTGATGTGACGTAGAGACAACTTATCGTGAGCTATACCAACCCTTCTGGTATGATCCATGGTTGATGATCCTAGAGATTCTTTTCAATTTTCAGTTGTATTTGTATTTCTCAGTTTTACTCGCACTTTTAGTCGTGCATGTATTCCAACCCCTTTACTTTTATCACTCTTTTTACAATATCAGTTTACTAAGTGGTTGCTTCTTTTTGCGTTCTACTCTGTATGATTATACAGGTTTGAATGAAATGCCTTCCCATATTACGGATACACATTTCTGGTGCTAGTCGCTATCCCCTTCCCTATGGAAAGTGGGCATGGGGTAGTCATGACACAAGGCCTATGGGATGGGTTGGGACAATTTGGTATCAAAGGATTCGGTTCTACCGAAGAACTATGACTCTGATCTTTTCAATGTAGCAATAGTGTTAAGTGTAATGAGTGTGGTTTTTAGTTCAGGGAGTCCAGTGTTGGTGTAGTGGCCGACGTATCCACACACCAGGACCCTGAATTCTGATTTTCGACTCAATAAAAGAAAGCACTGATTACTAATGTTTTTGTAGAGTCTTTCTTTGGATTTCTTTGAGTCAGCTCATGAGGTATAAATTATGACTATGGCTCACCTGTTCCTTATCAATATGCTACCACAAAGACTGCTAGGTAGGATTCCCGAGAGAGTACATGATGACATCCCACAGAGCGATGAGGATTCGTTGTAGGGCCCTCTTACTGTGTTGACACATTCGGGTGGTGTACCATCTGCACCACCACCTGTTGGGTAGCAGTTACAACTAGCCGCACTGGCGGATGGTGCACTCCAACTAAGCATGATGCATGAGTTCCATCGGTAGAGGCCTCTGAGGTTTCGTGGCATGATAAATATCCAAGTAGCTAAAGACAGGCTACAGGTTGTGGCTAGAGTTTTCTGCTTAGTTGATACACTAGTAGAGTAGATGGTGAACGTAGCTGCTAGTCTTTACCAGTGCCTAACCATGAGGATGGTTCGTAGGGAGAAGAAGCTTCAGTACATGAATTATTGCCTGAGATGGTACCTTAGGGTGATTTTCCAACTATATCACTACCCATTGGTCAGTAGTTACAACTGGCATTAATAGTTGAGGACTCATGTAGTCTTAGTTCCATATACATGTTTCAGCATCAGATACCCCTCAGGATATGAGGTGATCCTGACTCACAGGTAGCTAAGGACTAGATTGAGGAGGTGTCCGAGTATCTATCTATCCAGGGCATCGTTCGATCTGATGGCGATCTCGGTGGAGAGCCTTATACTTGGCTCATCATGATAATGTCATGGTTTTATATTACCCTGTTCTTATGAATATGTGACTCTTCTATGGACAACCTCAAGAACCTTCCGTAGAGAAGGGGGTATATTTCTATAAAGAGCTAAAGGATGAGTGTTCCCTATAGATTTTAAAGCATTGCAATGATGATATGTCGGTAGATGATTATTCATCGATATGTATGAACAATCATAGATACTCAATGAAAATAGTATGGTTAGTGCTTTAGGGCTCAGACCTCCGAGTGAGGTGTGTTTAGAGACATCTGAACCAACACTATTCCTCTATGAATTCCTAATTATGTTAGGGTTCTAGAGAGAAGCCTTATGGTTCAAAGTTCTTTGTCTGAGCGGAAGCTACCTGTGAATGTGAAAAGTGGGAAAACAAGAAACTGATGACATTCTCAGAGAACTGGGCGGGAAATATGTTTTGTGAAGAGGAAGTGATAGGGACAGATGAATCTGCAGGGCAGAAGATCTGGAAGACGAGCTAGAGGAGCACCATGTGGTGGTATAAATTTCAACATTTACAACCACCACCACAGTGTGGTCCCCACCCCGCTCAAGTAGCTTATGGACATGGAAAGGGAGTAGCTACAAGTGGTCAAGGAGTGTGACCCAAGGGCTCTAAGAATGATTCGAGGTATAGTCTGTGTCTACTATGGTATATTGTATTAATAGACATAGGTACCAATCATTCCTTCTTACCATGAATCTTGTTCAAGACCTCGAGTTTCCGATTAAACCAAAGGCCTGAACCATACATCTTGAGACAAAATTGGGAGGAGACTCAATGATCACACATATGATGATGATGTGATCTCACCCTTGTGGCAAGAGTTTTGGTTGGAACTTCTTGGTGGTAGTGTCGAGGTTTTACGACATTAGTTTTGGTATGGATTTTGCATCCACAGTTCATACTCAGATTTAATGTATTAGGCAAAAATTTTGTGGATTATCTACAATGTTGGGATGGGGTTTTCCTTGGTCAGAAAAAAAATGAAACCCATGCAGGACATGATAATCTCTTGCATAGGAGGGTTTAGCCCATCACTCTTGAGTCGGGGAGCCCTACCCGCATGGCAGCGGCATTTTTGCGATTTCAGTTCCCAATATAAGTGGCAGAGGTGGGGGACATATTTTAAAATGATTTTTCTAGTATTACTACTCGAAGGGAGAGGGACTTATGATTTAGATGGGTACTACCAGTGTTTTGAATTATACTTCTCCAATGTAGTAGTACCCTTTTCATCTTTGACAAAGAAGGGGGGACATTCCTGTGATTAAAGAACTATTAACAGAGCTTTCAGAAGCTGAGAAAGTAGCGATGGATAGAGTTCATCCAAAACTATGACATTGAGATAATCGATACTCTTGGGAAGGGGAACGTGGTAGCATATACACTCAGCAGTAGGTAAAGTCTACAGTTGCTGAGTGAGGTGACATAGAATCTAGTTGCGTTGCATATATCCTTCATGGATAGAGATGGAGAATTTTACCTTCCGTCTTTGGGAGTCACTCCCCACTCCTACCGAGAGTTAGGTAGGCATAGCATGGATACATTGACTGTGAGGCCCGACGTGCTCATATATCCTCATGATAGTCTCCTGAAGGATTCTCTAAAGGTGGGGAGCACACCATTCTCTTTAGAGGACAAACGATGGTACCGGTGACACTTCAGTAGGAGGTATTGAGGGAGTTCAATACAACCCCATTAACGGTACATACTATAGTGGCTAGGGTGTTACCGAACCTCCGGTGTCAGTACTGGTGGCCAGGGATGAAGGAAGTTGTGGTAGAGTTTGTATCAGGATGCCTCACTTGTCAACAAATGAAGAATGCATAGAGATGGTAGAATTATTATTCTAGCATGAGATAAATACCTTTGGAGCTCGATTATAGATACCATGTCTTCCTACGGGTCTCACCCTGATGAGGATTACAAAAGTTTGTCTGGGGTGGCGAACATTCTATGAGGTTCATCATACCCTTCCATATTCTCAGCAGAGTGGGTGAGGTGGTGCACTGTCTATCTATTTCCCCACTAATGCACTAAGATCATAATGTTTTCCATTTGTCATAAATGAGGATATGCGTGCATGATCCATTACACGTTATCGACTTGGGTGGGTTGAACATTGATTATGGAATCATAGGGACCTCCAGGGGAGAACATTGGAGCAGGAGGCTCAGATTCATGCTCAGTACCCTCATTGTTTTGATTTTCCATTTTTTTTAACATTCTAGGACATAAATCACTATGGTGGGGAAAATTTAATGTCCCAAAATTTCAGTATATTTTTTTAATTATATTGAACTATTTGGAGACCGAAAAATCTGATGGCGCGTGATTCTGAGGCCCGTAGTGCTCAGAATAATCTATCAAATTTTAGTTAATATTTAATTAGCACACATAAGAAGTTTTCCTAAAAATTGGAATAACACTTAAACAGTTTCTAGGATCCAATTCATAAGGCACTGTTGCATTTAGAATGGTGGGTTTACCCTAGGTGCGACTTAATTTTAGACGGTGCAGGCTTCCGGTGAGAAAACCCGAAAATGGAATAACTGAAATAAAAAATTTAAATAATGTTTTTTTATTTTGGTGAATTTTTTAAATGAAATGAAATAAAATTATTTTATTATTTTATTTTTATCCTTCTCCACCAACGAACATGTGGAATGTGGGGCCAGCGATGTGTCAAGCTAATAAATGGATTGACCTATCAATCTTAAGTGACGACATCATTTGGGGAATTATGAAGGTTTCATATTAATGCGCGCCAATTAATTTACAATTTTTTAGTTACCCTCCCCCTCTCATATATGTATGGAGTCCGGGGAGGGGTATCAAAACAACTTTTCCAAGTAACAAAGTGAAAAAGAAGTGCTGAGATGCCAAACCCTTAGATAATAGAGACGATACCTGCAGAAGGTGACATGTGACACTGAAACACGAAAAAAAGGATGATGTACGAGTGTCATTGTTGGGAACCAGTTGTGGGGACAAAGAACACTATCCACCTTCAATCACAGACTCTCTCCAACAGGTTTATGAGGATGGGGTTCATTCGTTTAAGAATTTTAAATTTTTTCCTCTTCCTCATCCTTGATAATACTAAGAATGTGGACCAACCTACTAACGGGTTGATTCTAGATTCATTTGTTTTTACGGGAGGCTGTTTCAGGGTATCTTTATTGGGATTTTTATTGTTGTTTAATTCAATTTATTTTTAAACCCTTAACCCCCCTCATGTTTACGATCTAACGCGGAGGGTGCAAGCCTAACAAACCCACCCTGAAGCCTCTGCTATGTTACTATCTTTGCGTCTCCATGGAGGACTGCCAGCCCGTCAACACTGATCGGATACATTAGGGATATCACGTCGATGCACGCTGCAAGAGGTGTAAGTGACACAAATCTGTTGTTGTCATCGGAGTGGCCGAAACTATCTGGCCGCGGAGGATGTGTGGCACACCCTCACGCGACATCAGTGAGCAATGTTTCCCACAGCTCATTATTCACGATGACTAGAAGAAGGCAGTTAGAAAATGGGCTGACCATAGGTGGGGGAGAGACACACCATCGCACGTCGTTGGAGAAGTTAGCCGGCACACTGGCTGACCACGACGGAGTCAGCAGGACCCGCTCCAGCGGGTCCTATTTGCTATATGGGGGCACCATGTGGCGTTGTCGCTATGAAGAAGATCGAACGACATTTGGAATTTTGGGAAAACCATGTGTCTCTCCTCTGGTGGAATCTAGGGATGACCCCCTTGCTGGTTGCACCACATGCGGCCGAGCTGCCACGCTGCAGGCCACCGCCCCACGGGCTCTGCTTCATGCTTCCATGCCACCTGCCCAGGGGGATGCAGACCCTAACAGGTTGGACAAGCGAGTCGGGCGGCCTTTACGGGCAGGGCCGCCCAATACGGGATGGGCCACCCCCTTGCGAGCTGGGTCGAACCTCGGACCTACAGGTTGACTCTACTGTAGCCTAGCCTAGACTGGGTCAGGCAAGTGCGGTCTGACTAGGTCTGACAAGACCCAGAACCCACCTGGCCCAGAAACACATAAAGGGATATATCTTGAGAACCAGACAACGGTTATATGTACCGTCTACAACATTGGTATCTATGGACCCAGATGGTCCTCTTTGTAATACTCTTCTTGAGTTCTGGAGATAGTTGGAGTATGGCCCAATTTGATCAATCCCGAATCCCACTGGGCCCCCGGAGCTAAAACTATTATTACACAAAGGCCATACGTCAGAATGATGGGCCGTCTGTCGTGTTGGAACCCTTACATCATAGAGGTACATTGGGTTACTCCATAGTGAATCTCAGTAGTGGTCGAGGTATGAACGATATCTCAAGGGGCAGATACTATGGAACTTGAGCGCACTGGGTGCGAGGAATCCAGTGGCTGGAAGTGGGGCTGAGGTTGGAGACAGATCCTACATAGATCAGTGCTCAGCGATCCTATGTGGGTCAGCACATTTCTGTCCTGTGTGGGTCATATCCTATATTGGTCAGTGCTCAACGATCCTATCTAGGTCAGCACATTCTGATCCTGTGTGGGTTAGATCATGTGTGGGTCAGTGCTCAGTGATCCTGTGAGGGTATGCGCATACCGATCATGTGTGGGTCAGATCCTGTGTGGGTGAGCGGGGGTTAGTACCTATTAACTCTGTGCAGGGCGGATCCTATGTGATTCATTGTAGGGGTTAGTACCTATTTATCCTATGTGGGTCAATCTTCATAAGGTCAGAATTAGGGTCTCGTGATAGAATATGATTATCTAGCTTCTTGAATAATCATGTGTATGTCTATACTTCACTGAAAACCTGGTTTGAGATGAGACTCTAATTGAACTATGTCTTTTCCCTATGTGAAACATTTATCTTCACAGTGATATCTTTTTGGTTATACCTGTGTGGTACTTTTACCATCGTGGTGATATCTTTGTAGTGATACCTATGTGGTATTGTTACCTTCATGATGATATCTTTGTGGTGTTACATGTGTGGTACTTTTAACTTCGTGGTGTTATATTTGTTGTGTTACTTGTGTTTTACTTTTACCTTCATGGTGTAACCTTCATGATGTTACCTTTGTGATATTCTTCCCTCGTGTATGAGATGATCATTTCTGTATAACTTAGGTATATGTGTGGGAATATACCTAAGTAGATTTGCTGATTGATTCGTTCATTGTGATTGAGCTTTGCTTTGTGGGTTTTTCATCATGGAACATTAGGAGACATACAGGGTCTCGGGGTCCCTACTAAGTTTCATTATACTAAAACTTGCATGGGCTTCGCCGGGACCATGTTAGGTCTAGTGCATACGACGTACAACATTGATCAAGGATGAGGGAGCCAGGACTGGATGGTACACAGTGGCAAGCCATTTTTTGTGACATGACACAGGGATTACATATCATGAGATGTACCTACTCTTCAGGTATAATCCATGGTGGATGATCCAGAAGATACTTTTCACTATTTAGTTGTATTTTTACTTTTGAGTTGTACTCGTACTTTCTGTTGGGCTTGTATTCCTGCCCCTTTACCTTCAACACTCTTTTTTTACTACAACGGTTTACTTAGTGGTTACTTCTTATTGCATTCTATTTGGTATGATTGTACTTGTTTAAAGGCAATACCTTCCCATTTTAGTTATATGATTTTCTGGTGTTAGTCACTATCCCATGGCCTATGCATAGTGCGCTTGGGGTAGTCATTGAACAGACCCTGGGGGATGGGTTGTGACAATGGGTTTGTACGTTATATTCTTCTACCTTTAAGAACTTATTTTCATTCAAATTTGATTCTTATTTTTATAAATCAGATTCTGATGAGCGGCTAGAGTTTTTAAAAACACTCCATGTAGCCTTCATTGCTTCTTTTCCATTATGATCATAATCATAATTTTTCTGATATTTTTTTTGTATTTCTATTTTCACCTTTTATATGAGGACATTCAGGTATTATATGACCAAATTTCTTGCATTCATATCATTTGAGTTCTCTTGAGTCTTACTCATTTTTTTGAATTGCTTTCTGAATCCTCTTTTCATCTTATAAAACTAGCTAATCTTTCTAGATAATTAAGCCAGTTCTATTTTAGAATTAGATGTTTCTGAATTCTTTTCTTCTATGAATTATTGCTTTATTCTTCTTCTTTTTTTATGAGATGTTACCTTTAGATAAGTATTATCCCTTTTCACTAATACATTTTGGTCTTAAGCTTTATGTTACATTTCGATTTCATACATTATAAATATTCCAATTAATCCTCTCATTTTTTTATGTTTTGAAAGGCGGTGATTAATGAATTATAGCTGATATAAAATTCCATTTAGTTTGTATTACTCTTATTACATTCAAAGAATGATATTTATATTTAATAGAATCGCCTTAGTCTACAATATTGTTAATAATATTTGTAATCCTTCCATTCATCTGAGTAATACTCTCTCCATCAAACATTATAAATGTGTCAAATTTTGGCTTGGCTATTGAAAACCTCATTTGCCTAACATTATCTATTCCTTCATAGGCAACTACAATGGTTTTCACCATTTCATAAGTAGTAGAACATTGTGAGACATGATTTAATTCAACTGGTCAAAGATAAAATAAAATATCATTCATAGATTTAGAATTCTTGTAATTCTTAGCCGATATTTTAGATAATCATGTTTCAAAATTTTCCAGATTTATATAAGGAGAAATTATCTTTGATTAGAATTTAAATCCCAGATTCTTCCAATAGACAATTATTTGTGCATTAAAAAATCCTTAATTTTCACTATTGAAATAAGGGCCATGAACCATTGACATTCCTTCTCTAGGATCAGTCATTTATATCTTTTTATAGACCTTACACTTTCAGCTTATTATAGATTTGTTTGAAATCTCTCCTATGATATAAATTGTTAGTTTCGAATATTCAAATACACACAATAGGGGGAGGGGGTGAATTGTGTCTTTTCAAAATCTTCCACAATTCGGATTTTAGATACCCTCAATAAATAATGAAGACTTACAGTGTTTATCTTCTACATGGAAGTATGAGTAGTGAATAAAATTGAAATATATAACAAGGCATTTTGAAGTATTTTGGGGCACAAAGATCCCCTAATCCACTCCACTAATTAATCTCTCTTTGAGCATGGTTAATTTTAATAGTTCGGTCCTCATATCATAAGACCAATCAACAATAAAGTGTAGGTAATTGACACCCTTACAAAAAAGGATAAAAATAGTGCATTCAAGTTCTATAAAAAATAATATAATATCCAAAGTTTATATCGAGAAAATAATACTCCACTAAAACCGAGTAAGAGCAGTTGAAACACTCAATAAAACGATACTGATTAAAAAGGTTCTTATTAAACATCACATTTTTAATAGCCACTGACATTAGATAGAACTTATTCTTCAGAAAACAGTTTCTTTATGAAAGAGTAGTTCTGAATCAATCTGGTTGTAATAGATCATAAAATAAAAGCTAAAATGTATAGAATTAATACACATATATCAAATACGATATTCAAAACATGTATATCTCCAAAGTGTAGCCTCTTTTGAAGATAACAGAGTCTGATCGATTGTTTCTGTAGATCTGTAAAATATCTCCCAATGAATTCAGTTGAAAAAAAATATGTGTCTCTATTTTTTTAATTGAATCACACAAATAGATATATTTATTGAAAAAATGCATTTTTAGAATAACATAACATAGATAACCTGCTTCATAATTCCAGATCCATGAAAATCTTTTGATAAGTTGTGAGAATTGGAAATCATGAAATAGATCAGAGTACTCCTATATTTCTTTTATCATTCGAGAGTTTTTAACCAATTAATATGATTATTTAAATAAATTATAAGGAGATTTAAATCAGTATAAAATTTTCTTTAAGGCTCCCATATTTTCATCAAAAATTGTTGCATGATATTTTGATAAAATCATAAACTCAAATCTCCAATGTTGAAAAGTAAAATGTAGGGTTCCTTTGAAAATAAAAAAAACATAGAATTCAACTAAATAGAATTAATTATATGAACGTAGGGTTGAAAACATATGGTTGACCACAAAAGTAAGGTTTATGATCCATACCTTTGCTTCTGAAACGTAGTATTCCATACTTACATAGGGTTCTTTAACCATACTTTTTCTCTTTGTCAAAAGTAAGCTTCCATCCAAATGTAAGGATATTTATCCATACATTTCTATCAATGCATGGTTAAATAAATATATGTTATGATCTATCAATAATATGGTTTAATAAACACATATGGATTGATCCTTACATTACATTCTTCAACATAGGATATGAACCGTGTTTCTAGAACACCCTTAAGATCGTTTCGAACGCTTTGATTAACATTCCAGGTGAATAAAAATATTATATATAACTCCAAAATATGGATTATAATGAATATTAATTTCCTAAAATACACTTTAAATAATATCATTAGTAAAAAAGACAAGTGTATTTGCGAGCATCAAAATCAATAATATTTATATTGTATTGTTGAGGAAATACATGCCCAAAATACTAGTGGAAGGGGGTTTTTTATTACGAATGCCTCAACCATTACCTAGAACGATGTAGGAAATAGGATTCACTAAGATCTATTAATATATTGAAAATATAAGTATAAAATTAATATGGAATAATCAAAACAATCAATGTCGACAGATCAGTGCTGAGAATTTTTCTTCAACCTTCGGCCCTTTGATAGTCCTACACACACTCGAGGTTACTGATGGTCACATATTTCCTTGAATCTAGATATATTCTACTGGTAATTACAAGAGAATGAGACTCACTCGATTGTATCAACATCATTTGTTAAATTTATGCCATGCATGAATGAAATAAATTGTATGTTGAGGTGTATCCAAACACAAATGAAGTTGTAGATGCTGTTTTCAAACATGGATGAGTTAAATATTTAATGATACATGAGAGACACATTGCATTCAAATAATAACATCACCAGGATAAGAAAATGTGATGTTATTTTATGAAAACATTCCTGACATTTTGTCATTGTATTATATGGAAGCATGTGTAGTATGTTTGAGAAATACTGATATATTTCATGTTTATGATAACCATGTCATGATATAAAAATTGAAATATTGAAATCACATAAAATTCAAATACGGGGTGGTCTAAGGTTGTGGATGAACTCACTTATAAAAGGAACAATACCAATCTAAGGACTGTTGTTTTGATATTGACAAGTGATCTCATTTTTGATGAAAAACAGAGCACTATGGAACACTAGTTTTGAGAAGAGACTAGACATTCTTCTTAGGTCATCAAACGTAAGGAGATCTCATTGGAATATGAATTTTTCTAAAAACACTCAAGTATATTTATGAATAACATGTTCCTAAAATCTATTCAATATTTTGTGAAACCATTATATATACCCTTCTGGGTCTATGAGACCAAATTGCACAAAGAAGGATTGTGAAAAAATTATGGAAATTAAAGTGCATATATAAATGCATACCAGAATACACACTTATATTAAATAAGGAAATGTGATACCTTTTGTGCATATATATTTACATTTCATGAAGAGAACTAGATGCATAATTTCCATTTTTCATGAATGTATGTATGTGAAGAAGACCACATGCATGATCTAATACACAACAAAAGAAATAAAAAAATTGAAAAAATAATGAGGAATCCATTTATATGAAAACATGAATGATGTATAGTGAGGAAGAATACATAGAATGGAAAAGAAAATAAAATAATAAAGTAAATATTGCGTTCTAGGGTTTTGGATGCGGGGATTATGCATTTTAGTATGCATGCATAAAGATTTTTAAAATAACATGTGATATGCTTTTCATGTATAGTGTGAATCAGTTTCACACATCAAATTGAGGATGATATATAATTTTAATAGTAAATGATTTCCCAAGAATTTTTTTACATGACCGACCAACTCAATAAGTTTCTATTCAAGGTACTCAAAGTGCATATAAGAATGTATGAATCAACAAGAACAAGGAGGATGATCAAAAGATTATCATATAGTGGATATTACATAAAGATATGAATAATTATTTCATATGGATTTTTAAGTAGGAGAAGCCTCTTGGTTGGAGTTGGGAGTGGAGGAAGTCTTCTAGATAGAACTTGAAGTAGAGGAATTCTCTCAGTTTGAGCTGGTAGTAGAAAAAAAAATGGTAAAAGGGTATAACCAGCTAAGACAGAACTGTTGGATTTCTAGGGTGTATAACCAAAATCCACTATAGGATTATTTATTGGGGGGTATAACCAGTTTCATAAAAAATTACTGTAATTGATAATAATATTATTATAGATAATCAATGTTTTTTGGTATAAAAACATGGAATGTAGTGAGGCTTTACACCAAATGTCATATATAATATGTGATTTGGTATTTATTATTTATACTTCACACATGATGTTATGGGTAGATATTACATAATGTATTGAGAAACATATCATGTTCAAGTTGTTGAATTAAAAAGTAAAATAATTCATAAAACAACTATACCACTGATTCACCCCCTATCAGTGGATCCCAATCAGGACAAGGGATCTCCAAATGGTATCAGAGAAAATGTTCTATCATGAGATTCAAGAGGTTTATTATAAAGCATATAATTTAGGAAATTATTTAGGTACATTAGATGGAGAAAAGGAATATAATATTGATAATATTAATATAGATATGTCTAAAAATATTCATAAGAAAGATAGGAAAGGAAGTAGAAGAAGAAGCATGTTATGAATGGAGAGACAACTCTAACTAAATTTAATCTATATCGTATAACATACAATAATTCCCTCATTTATTATTATTATAAAATATCCTTCTCATGCTATAATGATATTATATCACCTAGTGGTATTCATTTTGTCTAAAAGAACTAACGAATAAATTTTCCCAAGATGTTGTAAATTGTATTATAGTAGGAAGTAATGGAATTTGTTTTTATACAGCACAGATAAATGAAAAATTTAATAAACAATAGGATAAAATAATTATGATGTTTAGAAATAGAATCACTCTCATATACCTAGTAAAAGAAACACAACAATACATGCTTGATACTAAAGAAAGCAATGCAATGTTATGTGTACGAGAAAGTTGTTTTTGAGATTGTTTTTGTGGAATCTTACCAAGAGCATAAAAAATTATGCAAAGTTTATATGGAAATAAATTATTATCCACCAGAGGATAATGAAAATAAGTTCAAGGAGCCTTAAAATGTTTTACAAGAATCACGAAAATTTCATAATAAACGAATGAGGAAGTTGAAGAAGGATTATGAAAACAATCTGAGAGTTGTTGAGAAATATAAGATCTCACTAAACATGAAATTTTTAGAGTTTGAAGTGAAATTTATGAATCTGGGATCACAAAAAGATAGAACATCCCAAATTACTGGAATAAGATATGCTGCCACATAGGTGTGCATTAAGTATCATGACTCCATGAAGAGCATGAGATCATCCTCTATCCAAGTTTGAGTAATCTCGAAGAATAAGGTATCCCACAACCCATAAACTATTTTATATACTAACCCGATTCCATGTTTTGGTATAGTTATTAAACCAAACTCATAGAAAGTATGGATTTTATAAAATGAAAATAAATCCACCAAATCAAGGGTGGATGAGAAAGGATATAGGAATATGTATTCCCCAAGGAGAGTTAAAATGACTGGTGGTTCCACTCAAAAATATTATGTTTCACAATATATAACATATAGATATAATTCACTAGATAAAAATATATGGAGATTAATATGTTGTTGTTAGTGTTGTTAGAATATAAGTAAGAAGGCATTGGAATGTTGGTATGATAAAGAAAATTCATGAAAATTAAAAAGTCTTATATTTAGGTGTATCAAAGCTTAATATAAGAGAATAATAGAATATTTAACCAAATCAAATAATGTTAATGGAAAATCAACAAATAATAGGGAAATAAATGGTCAAAATAGAAAAGATAGATATGTACTTAATCTATATAAATGGAAAACTGTTATTTACAAAAATTCTTATGGAAAAAAATATAAACTTAGTTGAACAATAGGATAAGTGAAATATCCTCTGTTAAAAAAATTGGATAATGAAACATGACAAGAAAATCACTACCCATCAAAAATAGAAGACCCAGTTTGATGATGTACAACAACAACAAGTGTCTAAAAATGCACATCAAGATGGAAGATACTAGTTCAGTGGTTTTTGTTGGTTCTTTTAAAGGTATGGGAACATAGCCAACTCTTACAGCTATAACATGAAATTTCCATAAAACACGCATGAATCATGGGTTAGTTATGATGATATATGAGAACAAGATCTCAAATAAAAAATTTTGTTATTAGAAACCCATAAAATCTATCAACTCATAATATATATGAATTCATAAAATGGTTCATGGAAGATGAAATAAGAAGGGTCACAAAGTTGAGATGTGTATGAAAATACTCTCAAGAGATATTCCATATGTTGTGACAGGGAAAAAGATTCAATAAAAAAAATTTTGTATGTTAGATGAATATTATAATATGATAAGGAATGAAAAGAAACAATTTCTAGTTGTTCAGCCACCTCAATTGAAATTGGATATGAAATTCGATGAAGATTAAAAAAATTCTAGATTTAATGGAATGAAAGTGGATATTGAAAGTGAGATGGAAAGTGGTATTCTAAATAATATTAATGAGATGTTGATAAAGATTTGAATAAAAAATGACCCATGTTGAGAGGCAGTTCTCAACCTGAATGTTACTCTTCATGAATAATAAGGTTCCTCCTTATTACACACACACACACACACACACACACATATATATATATATGTATTCAAATGAATGGAATTGATGGATAAGGATTCATCCATTGAGGGTATTCATTGATGTGATTAAGTAGTTAAATCTTCACTATATAGTGAATATTGAACTTATAAACAACTCTACAAAAATATAATATTTTTTATGACAATCACTCACTTATCAGTACTCTGGTTGAATTGAAAATAACTATAAAGGTGGCCCTAGGGGGAGTAATTTTTTTCTCTTGAACATTCAGATGAGTTTATTTATTTATGTGTAGTATTATTAATTTCATCGAAAAATATTATTATTGGCAACCAATTAAATGAGAATTGATATTTTCTAAGCACAATTTTACATGGATGGAAATTTATGGACTATATGGATAACCTTGATTGTATCTATCTTATTTTCTACACCAGGTTATCCCATGTAGACATTAATTTGAATAAATAAAGGTCCATTGCTATGAAAACCATGTGATATCATCCATCTCTTAGAAGTGTTCAAGAAATAATCATATAATGGATGAGAATATAATTTTTGAAATATGAGATAAAAGGCACCCTATCCTATATATTTCATTTGATTATTGTTAAGGGAGAGAACGTATTTGAACACACATATTGATTTTTAATGAAATTTGAAGAGATATTTCCAATAAAATACAAAAGGGGGAGTTTTTGGGCCTAATTGTTGCATTTTTTTGTCAATTATGTGTCAATTTTGAGTTTAACTATTTTAAATGAAGTGATGATTCTTAGAGTCTTTCTATGGATTCATTTAATGACATTGGATTTGATAGTTGGGAAATTATCCTTTATTAATTAGTGTGATTAATTTACTGGTGATTAATTTCAATGACATGTGCATAGGATATATCATTGAATTTCAAATGTTGGAGACTATGAAAAATATTATTTACCATGATGATTTAAGAAGAAGTGAAGGCATCTGATTGGTATGGAACTTGAGGGTGGGCTATTATCATAATATTATGTTGATAAATTTATATGTTTTTTCTAAAATAATGGGATGACTAGGATCCCCTCATCTACACTTTTGGGACCCAAAGGGGTCGACCATGTGGGACAGGATTGACCAGGCCAGCCGCGGGGGTTAGGTGTGATAATTGGGAATGTATTATTCCATGGAGTGCACACAGTTGCGTGAAATGCATGAATAAAACACACATGGGGTTTCGATAGAAAACATTCGAGTTGGCATGATAGCATGAGGGCATGTTGTGTATATTTTAATAGGTTTTAAACCTCACTATAGGCTCAAGAGGCTAGCGGAAAATGATTTTTTATTTAGCGTACCTCGACTATTCCCCAGACCGATGTGGGACATTAGATTCAAAAGATAATATTTCTCTTTTAGAAGGATATGTATAAAACACCTACTGCATGATCAAGGAAATTAAAGCCGTATGATCATCTTCGAGCTCTTGTGTTCAACCATCGACCATTCAATAGACATCCAAACAATTGTGGAAACAAATGATCACTGTTATCCTTGAATATATCCATCATCTAGCGATCATTCAAATAGAATGACACTCACTCGATAAAATTGACATAAATCATGCAATCTACATCATTCATACCTGTGATAAATGAAAATAGGAACTTTGTCTGAATGAAATTGAATTTATAGAGGTTATTTGAAAAAATGGATGAGTTTATGATTTAAATATTCATGAAATACTCATTGTATGAACATATAAAATTAATTATGAGGAGATAATTTGAACTCAAATAAGAAAAGATTCCATGTATATCGACATCATATTATATAGAAAACTTCATAGTATATTTTAAAACTGATAATATATTCAGTTTTTATGATAATTGTGACCCATTATAAACAGAATAATCCTTACATGTATTAAAATTCAAATATATGCTTGTGAATGGAAGTGGTGGAACTCACCTATAAAAGGAAGTGTACTAAGAAAAGGAGCACTACAGAAGATATTGAGAAGAGATCTCATTTTCATAAATAATTGACCATCATGTTATACTAGTTTCATAAATATATTCCAAGACCCTATTACATCGTAAATAATAATAGCCCTATAATAATTAAATCTCTGTTTAACACACTCAAATAGATTTATAATGAACTTGTTCTATGATTCCAATTGAGACTTTGTAATACCCTTAAACATAACCTTAATAGTTTGGGAAACCTACTTGAATAAAGGGGGAGAGTACAAGATGAAAGGAGAAGATAGTTCATGTATTCATGCATACATGAATGCACACTCACATTCATAGTAGAAGTGTGTGACCATGTGTGCATATATCAGTCCGTGTATGAAGAGAACTGGATGCACAATATTTGTTGTTCATTAATAAAAATATGTAAATAAGGCCACATGAATTATATAAGACACAAGAAAAACATGTGAAATAGTATAAAGAATAATGAGGAATCCATATATGTATATACAAGATTTGAGGATAGTGAATAATAAGACATATAATTGTAAAGAAAAATAATAATAAAATAAATATTGTGTTCTTGGGGTTTTGATGAGACATCAATTCATTGTAGTATAAATGCACGGAGATTGTAAAATGCACATGTTATATGACTTTCATGTGTAGTGTGAAACACATTAACATTTCTAATTGATGCTGGAACCTCATTTGAAGATTAAACGGTTACCTAAGAATTTGATGGAGTGAGAAAATTGATCAAATATTATTGTTAAGAATTATTGAGAGAGATCAAAAGACTCTATTATTGACCATTGATGGTACTGGAATTTTACACAATAAATTTTGATTCAAATATATCATTGAGGAAGACCAAAAGTTCATCCTACAGTGAATAAATCCTTAAAGAATATAATAAGTCTTTTAGTTGGAGCTGAAATTAAGAGAAGTCACTCAGTTGTAGCTAGGAGTAGAGGAAGTCTTTTATTCAGGGATATAAGTAGAAGAAGATTTTCAGTTGAAGTTAAGATTATGAGAGATGGTTTGGGGTATAACTAAATGAGGAATTAGAGTTGTATTGATGGGGGGTATAACCAGAATCATATGGGGGATTGAATAATAAGGGGTATAAAATTTTTCTATCTGAACCAATGTAACTAATAATGATATAATAGTGAAGAATCGATGTTGGGAGGCATAACCAACATAAAATGTTGTAGGTATTTGTACCAAACCATATAAATGTTGTATGATGTTCTCTCTATTATTACTACTACACATGAGGTGAGATTGAGAGATATAACAAAGTGGGCCAAGAAACTAAAAATGTTAAATATGTTGAACTAAATGTTAAATAATTCACAAAATGAGTTTACCACAAATGAATTCCCCTCTAAGTGGCACCTAATCATGCTTGGGTCACAACACCTGATATTATTTTATAACATTATTCAAATAGGTGGTTAGACCAACCCAAACATGAAAACAACATAATTAAAAGATGATTATGATTATGACTGTCATTTCCTTTGAAACAATATCATAATTAAAGTTGTTTAATGATTCCATTTAGATACATTTTAGGTGTTGAATCACATTTTAAGAATGC
Organism: Viscum album; assembly: GCA_963277665.1. Classification (NCBI taxonomy): domain Eukaryota; kingdom Viridiplantae; phylum Streptophyta; class Magnoliopsida; order Santalales; family Viscaceae; genus Viscum; species Viscum album. Next base: position 1,482,899,437 of record OY728136.1, read on the forward strand.
TTAATAAATAATAAAGAAATTAGTTTGAAAATTGAGATATGTTACATTATGGAGGCCATAATCATATCAACGCATGGTTAACATTGTTATTTCATGATAAATTAAAAATAAATAAGGTGAATTATAATTTTAAAAATAATAATTATGTTATATATGTCACATTTATCCTTCAATTTCATCCTTAAAATTAAAAAACAAGGTGATGATTAAAACACAAAAGTCGCCACTTCATGAGGGTGGTATTTTGCACAACATAGAAACAAAAATTTAATTTTTCGTAATTGGAAAGGGAAGAGGTGGTAAATAGTTATTTCATTAGCATAATAAAATTTAGTATACAACCAATAATAATGTATGTATATATGAAATTTACAATTTTGTTTGGGAAATTAAGAATGAAATGAAAAGAAGTTAGGGAAAAAGTACTCACATTAAGAACATAAGCATTCCCAAGGAAGAATCATTGAAAATGAAGGACATAAGAAAATATATTGTGTATGGAGGCTCAAGTTAATATATTTATCTTATAAATTATGAAAATGAGTATATTTTTATATGGAAATTGAATTATTTTTGTGGTCTTTATTGGGCGGTGAGAGGTCCCATTCATAAGAGTTGAGAATGCTATTTTTGTAAATATTTTAGCTTAATATAATGAGACCTCATGTTTTAAATGAAAAAAAGGATAAAAAATGGATAATAATTGATTATGTTATGAGAAATGGTGTAAAATCCTTCAACCACTAATTTTTACACATATTTCAGACATGTTTTTAAGACTTTTACTCTAATAATTTTCACTTTTTCTATTATTTTATATATTATAATATATTATATTATTAATATTAATTAAAACATTTTGATTTAATTACTTAAAAATTTAGATTCTTATTTGAGAAAGAAGAATTAAATAATATAAATTATTTATCCTCTAAATATTTGAAATTTTAATTAAATAATGTAGTTTTATTAACTAGTGGTTTTATTTATTTTATAATTTCATAACAATGTTCATCTAATATTTCATGGTTTATTTGGTTCAGTGTTTCATATAGATTAATCTATCTATATAATTTTTATTTATGGTAAAATATATTCTGGAATCTCATGGTGTTATAATGTGTATGTGTACTTTGTTAACATATTTTACAACAAAAAACTTACTATGTTTTCTAATATAAAATTTCAAATTCTTTTTAAAAATTTAATCAATTTCTATTTTTTGATCCATTTAAAATTCTATGTCTCTGTTCAATATGTGTGTCTAACGTAGAAATAATTCTCTCAAAATAATTATTACTTTCCATATATGTATGTTAATAAATCTAGATTTTCTTTAAAAATAATAACTTTTGTATTTTTTTCTCCTAAAATAATAAAATTTAAATTTAGTACATTTATTTTATTGTTATTAAATAAATATTATTATTATCCACTTTTACAAAAATTAGGATGAATAAGATGAAATTTTTATATGTTTAATAATTAATAATAAATATTAATGAATAATTTGTATCATATATGAATAAATCATGCATTAATATGATTTTTGATGTAATTGATATGATAAATAGTATATGTTAACTGTTGTTATTATTTTTTATTTTAAAATGATTTTAAAATGATATAGAATGAGATATTGTTGTCAATTTATCATGAAAATATAAAACAAATGCCTTAAAGTAATTTGTGATTTGTAAGAACATATCATGCTTGAATATAATAGTAATGGTATGAGAGATGATAACAAATATAAATTAAAAATTTATATTCCAATTTTATAGTGAAATTATTTAAATATTTGATATATTAAGGTTTTAAGAAAACAACGTTTTCAATAAAATGGAATAATAATGGATAAATATAATATAAAACCCAATTTATTCTAGGTTATCAATGCCATAGGAAAATATGAATATATTTTTTTTTGAGAAATGATTGGAGCTTCCAAATGCATAGAGAACACGTTAGTAAAAGTTTGGTTTAATATGTCATACAGTTGCATGTACAACTATTTACAACCATGATAAATTAATATGGTTGTATTTATTGAACCACATATATTTGTTTCTTGATGTTGATACTTGTTTATTTTTTTTGTTTTATAAAGGTATGACAAACTGTGAATTCTATATTTAACTCGATATATTATTGATAAATCATTACTTGATTTTCATTATGAAGTGGCATGATAGAAGTATGGTTGAGTTGTATCATTATTGATAAATAATTTTATATTGTATGTGAATTCATTTGGATACATTTTTTGAAAGCATGCATATAATAATTTATGGCATAATTTTCATTCAAATAAGGGACCACCCTACATTTTTAAAGTGGTTGGGCTTGGTAGGTGGTCATAGGATTGCTCCAGCAAAGACATGAACCATTTAAAGTGGTGGGAGAGTTTCTTGGTAGGGATGGAAATAACCTATAAAAGGTTAGAGGTTCCTCTAATTTTAGCATATAAAACATCGAATGTTCCCTATTTGTATGTATGGTAATTGGTGAGGTAGTTTCCCCACATACTAAAGAGATATAATTTTCAGGGATATAATTTTTATAATATTGAGGTAGTTTGTACTCCCAATTACCCATTGTGAGATCCTTTTTTCCCCTTGGTTTTTTACCAATTTCATTTTGGGGGGTTTTCCATGTTACATCCGGTGTTATATATTTCCCCATTTTTAAGATTTATTTTATTTCTTAATTATCACTAAACCAATGGGAAAATCATTTTCGGCCCAAAAATGTGGTAATATTGAAAATTTATAGTCCATTGTTTTTCATGTTTTTAAGTACTAATAGTTTTCATATATAAACTCGTCATCATTTTTTCTTTCACCATTTTTTATTACAAGAAATCCATCTTAAAGGTTTATTCAAATAACTTTATATTTTATATTTGGTAATGTTTATTTGGAATTAAAATGAACATAAGTTAACTTCAAAAAAATTCTTCTCTACATTATCCAATAAGTAACTTTGAAGAAATATTTTTATTAAACCAGTTTCATCCATAAATATGCACTTAGTTAGTTGGGTGGTCTGGTTGCTTTTATTTTCATAATTCCAATGAGGACATTGGAATTTTCTTATGTTGGTGAATTTTTTATTTGAACAACTCCTTTCACATGTTTCAATTTTCACAAAAAGTGTCAATTTGGAATGGTTCTTATAGAAATTAATTCCTTGTTCGATAAAAATATATTATCATGAGGTTTTTCATGGTGCTATGAACTTTTAGAGCTATATATAAATTGAACTAATTTATTTTGTAACTTTCTTAACAAACTTATTAATTTCTTTATTCTCCAACAACTTCATAAAAAATCATTATATACTTCCTAGAACTATTATTTTATTTTTTTACTAAAACATTCATAACAAAATTAAATATACAAAAAAATTAAAAACTTTTTTAGGAAGACCTCATAAAGCATCTTTAGAAATTAATAAAACTATTGATTCATCCATTATTGTGATTATCATTATGCCTTTAGCAATTTAATCCACATCTACAAATTCAAATTAAGTAAAAGTTTCACTTCTAGGTTTTTATACACAATATATCATAGTGAAATCAATATTTTTACAAGAGGAACTTTCCAAAAATCCGCTCCTATAATGTACCTTTTCAAAAAAATCAAATTTCCCTAATTCTTTATAAAGGGTATTTTTATATATAATTTCACTATTATCCCTCATATATAATAAATATTCCCCGAGACATTTTATCCCCTTTGATAAGGATCACTTATTAAATTTTCCTAGCCATGATTTTTGTAATGATCTTATGAAATGGGTGTAGCTAAACCCAGAAATATACGACTTCATTATACTAGATATCCAATGAAACTAATTTTAATAGTCAAGACATAGGAGAAACACTTTTTAACAATCTCTTAGGTCTATAGAACTCATATTTGATGAAAAACAATCCACACACTTGTACTTGTATTAACATTGAAATAATTCAACACCAGTTCCCATATTGGTTTTTTACTCTAGTTCATATATGCTATCCAAATGTATTTTATGTAGGCCCCCTGACATGATAATCGGTCTCAACTATTATTTCACCAATGTTCATGTTCAAAACTTGTATTTTCTTATTCAATTAGTTTTATTCCACATTTATATTTTTCATTGTTACCACTTTTCTTACTTCATAAAACATATCTATAAAATAGTGGTGAAACATACTCATTTATAATATAAATTCAACTATTTTGAAATCCATAAATCTTTAAAATCGTGAATTCATTATTCTACTAGGTAAGAAAACATAAAAAATAAATCTTCCCCAAAACCCCGAAAAAATAAAAAAATAAAACATCAAGTACAAATTAGTTATATATTTTAAAAATACATTTTTTAACTTCAAGAAAAAGGATCACATAAACAATGAAAACAGATAGCTCAAAAATATTTAAATCCTAAGAAAATTTGACCTCTCCCCCACTCTTATCTTAGAAACAACTTCAATTTATTCCAATATGCATCAATCAGGGAGTAATTGTATTATAAAGAGATATATAGGATTTTTTGAAGTAATGAGAACACCTAATAATCCTATTTTATAAACAACGTGGAGGATTTAGGACTCCTCTATTGGTTCCTTCTAAAATTATTTGTGAAAATAATATAGGTGTTGTAAATTTACCTTAAATAAGTATTATGATTCAACTCCTTTAATATCTACTACTCTAAATGGGAATATATGAGTCGCCAAAAATATTACACTCAACTTGGAATAGAGATTACTGAGCATTAGCTCTATAATTGAGGTTGATTACATCACTTTATCTCCCACATGAAATTCTGTTTTCTGTTTGAGTCTGTCAAAGAATGAAATATTTTGTTATTTATATAGAATGAAATTGTTATATGTTTCTCTTCTCAAATTTTATAGTTCCATCATTTGGAGATTCCTTTTCACACCAGCCATACTTTACTTTAGGCATACTCTCTTCACAACCCAGTTCGTTTTGTGTCATAGTTCAAAGTGTAGGCGAAAAATCTGTCAATAAAAAATTATATATGGGGAAATACCTATGGGTTTCAAAATCACTCTTATAAGACCATAGTTCATATTTTATATTTTTATCTAATCCTTCCTATCAGGTTACAATTTTCTATCTAAAATCAAGTTGATATCTCTGTTTGATACATCTACATACCCATTCTGAAGATATTTTCTACCTATATTTATAGGGGAATGTGTTTTACCACATTCCTCACCATGTTCAGATAATAATAGTGAGCATGGAACAATAATCCCATTAATCTTACTTGGATATCATCAAAATCTCATACTGTGTAAGAATTAGATTTGTTGGAGAGTTATATAACTAATTACGCCGATTTCTATTATCCTATCTATAAGGAAGATTCAACCGTGTACTAGAAGAAATTATTATTTCTAAAATCACATAATGTGTTGGTAAGATTGAGTTATCCTATCATGATATGGATAGTTTATGTACCTAATTTTTGAAATTTTCTAGTGAGATATGTGATTAATAGAGTAGAAAATTATCTATATAAAATCATCACTTCAAAACGTTGTAATTTTCTTTTATTTTAACTCATTTACTAGAGAAACCATTTATATGTTGGGATTTTATGATTTTTCTTTATTAAATGGATGTTGATATACACTCTGTTGAATTTTTTCAATACTTGTTGTTGTCTATTGTCTTCACTCATTATCTTGGGTGGGTACATTCTTATAGGTAAACAGGTTTTGGGTTATGATACCTATTCTATCTTTGAATTATCCTGGTCTTTATTTAATGGTTTCATCTCTATAACCATTTCATTTCCTTTTTCATCATCAAAGATAGATTCTTTTGATTCCATGGGAAATCCACTACATGTTTCAGATCCCAGTGCTGATTTTTCTTCATACTTCAATTATTTGTCACACCGTGAAGATATAAAATTAACATTCTCCATAGGGAAAGACATGATTGGACAAGGATCTTATATGAGCCTTGATTTACCATGTTATTGAAGGTAGATATGATCTAACAAATATATACTTTGTCATAATTGAGCAACAAACTCTGGGCGAGGAGTGTATACTATTGGTTGGTTTGAGATTCCAAAATCTATCTAAATAATTTCTTCATAGAGGGTTCTTGAGTTTTACTTCTTTGTAACTTATATAAGGCTTATAATTATGTCTATAAAATGGTTGTGGCCGGAATGGATATTATAAATCCTTTTGGTAAGATTTTATTTGAGGCAACAACTTTCCTGACCCAAACTAATTTATAGGGTACTCTTTGAATCCATGGTTTCTGATTGGTTATTACTAGATAAAACTTTGGTATATGACCACACAACTATCAATAACTTTAGGAAACCCATAAATGTAATCATCCAGAGAATGGAATAGATGGTACACTCTAGGAGGCGATATAGAAGGGGTTTCCTCCCAATCCTTGTTCAATGCTAACTATCTCATAATAGATTTTTTTATTCATGTTTTGTTTCAAGTAAAAGATATTTATAACTATTTAACTCATTAAAAATATAGAAGTGGATTGTGTACCCTATTTATGGGAAAATTGTAAGATCCTCTCTATAAAATATCTTAATTTTACAGGTGAATTATCAATTTTCATCCCCTTGAGGAATCATCCAATAGGTTCCGATCATTTTCCAGCAATCCTTTTTAATAGAATATCCTGAAATTGTGTGAATAAATGGGTTGGTGTGTGAAAGATAATATTTTACATTTGATAAAACTCATAGATTGTTTCACTACATGGTTTATTAATCCCATATATATCTTTTATTTGATGGATACTTTTAATGATAAGAGTACTGTCAAGAGGAAGTCCTCTTAAATTTCATCCATGTGGTAAAGTCTACTGGGTAAGGGATATACATAATCTCTTCAATGAATCATTTCAAGGAGAATGGTATTACCTTTTAGATGGTATAATCCTCGGGGACACCTTTAAGTTTGAATATATTGCATAAATTCATAAATACATTCAAATTTATATTAAGATCCCCTAATAATAAACCATGAAATTTAGAAAATGAGTTTATCTTTCTTGTCATATGTATATAATATTATTGTCTATTCAATTGTAATAGCCGGTTATGTAGTTGGGGTTTGGCTTAGTGGTAATCTCCCTATAATCCTACATGAAAAATTGGGGTTCAAACCCCCTTGGGTGTAGGGTACTGTTGCAGTAATGTAGCAGTACTGTAGTAATAGTGGGACTATAGAAATGACAGTACTGTAGTGGTGGCAGGGCACTATAGAAGCGGCGGGTATGGTTCGGTACTGTAGCAGGCGGTTACTATATCATTACATTTCATTGAATGGGCCTTGTGCCACAAATTTGGGCCTACGGGATATGTAATGGGATAAATTCACACGTGGCCTTGAGGCTATGTAATGGGTGTCCCTATACGCAATTAAAAGAGGTCTTTGATTTTCTATAATAATAAAATGAGTCTTTGGCCCCAACCTTTAACAAAAATTGGAATAGTCGGTTAATAATAATAAATATAGGTGTGTAGATCTATTTAAATTTCTTATTTATCCATGCTAAATTATACTACATGTTTTTACTTCCTAGTATGTCTTTAGTAAAATAAGTATAAGAGGATAGAGATTCTACCAATGTAATTAAGACAAAATACATATCCACTTCCTTAATTATTCTTAAGTTCATATTCTTTTCAGTACAGTTATATCAATATCTGGATGAAAACTAATTAATATAGTTGAGATATAATTGATCATGTCTTAATATCATTTTAAATTAAAAGAATAAAAAACAAAAAACATAATATTGGCCTAAATCCAAGGTATCAATGCTTGGTTTATGATGAGCCTATCCTAGAGATACCAACAAACAAATTTTGAAATCTAGAATAATATTGTAAATAATTTCTCATGTTTTACATGTAGATGAGGATGTTTTGCGAGAGTTTTCATTTTTTATTATGGTTTTATTGGTTTATGATAGTAAAGAATATTGTCGAATAAGAAATAGAAAATATAGTTTTAAATTAGATTTAAAAAACTAGAGGTCTGACCTCTAATATTGACTCCACTTACATGTTAAATAATCATTCTCATAAATTATCCAATTATCTACCTATAACTAGATGAAACATTACTAATTACCCTCTCCTAGAAATTTCATATTTCATAGGGCGGTGTAATAATCACGATATCCACTAATATAACATAGCATAGGGATTATATATCTGTTATCACCCCCAATTCATCCCATTTCTAACCATTATATTTAGTGATGGATTCCCAGGCAGCCTATGTGTGAAAACTATTAAATAAGGGGATAATATTTTAAATCAAAATACAATGAAACTATCATACTATATAATGTAATCTTGAACTTCCATATAAAATTTGAAAAATAGATCTAACATTAATGTAAAGAATTCATTATAAGATAATGAGAATATTATCCTTATTTCAAAGACTAATATGACAATGTTCCTTAAAATGAGAGAATAAAATAATAGAAAATAAATTAAAAAATATAAAAAACACTCTTTATTGGACATTAATAGATCCATATCTTGAGTAAATAGTCTCCATCTAATATAGATCATGTGGATCCTCTAACAGAACTCAACAAATCCACATCCAATATGAGTATTAAAAAATCCTTATTTTTTAGCAAAAAATTCCATTATTCTAGAGTTTTATTGGTTTTAAATTCTGTACTCACATTCCCTTAGATGAATCCCACATGTTTATCTCAAAGATTGTTGATGTATTTTACTTTCTTCAAATCCAATCTTCTTACAAATAAGAATTCATCCAAGGAACTATACAGTATTCTTTAGATTCATGATCTTCATATAAAATCTCATGTGAATCCATTCATGATTTCAGTATACTAGGAGAATGAATTTGATTTTAGGTCAGGCCCCTTTTCTATTTTGGGAGTTGTTTCCTTGAAACCCAAAAATGGAAAATGAAAAAGTTTTACAAAGAGAAAAAACATCCTATAGGTGGTGAGAAGTCATACATTCCATGAATTATCTCTTGAGGTTCCAAACATATATGTTTTATTAATTAAAAGATATCTTACATGGGGAGAAATATCTTATGTGAATGGATAAATTTTTGAAAAACTACAAATGTATTACATTGACCTAGAGATCATCTATGTAGGGTAAAATGTATTACATGCCATGAAAATCTTTTATTAGAACCTCTTGAATTTTTTCACTTTTCAAAATTATAACAAATTAATACACAAAAATTATAGTAGGATTTATCCAAACTAAATTCAAAATGGATTAATATAATGAATAATATAATATTGAGAGCTTAATACAATTTGTTAATATTATATAATGCTATTTAAGGAATCCCAATTCACTCAAATGTGAATAAAACACTAAACAAAATGATTAATTCAATTCAAAAATTTTGTTTCAGATTCCCAAAAGTACAAAAAATAAATTATTTTTTCAGGTTATATCTATATTATCGGGTTTATCTCTAATGAATAAAAGAATTTTTTTTGGAAATGTTGACTATAGTCACTTCCCAATAAATAACTTCCCTGATATGTGATGGATCATTTACTTCACCCTACTGTGACAAAACATTCCCAATAAAATTAACCAAAAATGTCCATCCCATATAGTAGAAAAAAATTCCAAAGAGTTTGTGGTGATGAGGGACTTGTTAAAAAACCTTATGATTCTCAATATTCCCCAAATTCTGTCTCCGAGTATGTGTGAATTTTGTCAATTGAGTCTACCAAAAATCATAGAACTCATGGCACATGAGTTAACGAATACTATGATAATAGTTGGGGACCTCATGACACAAAATTACTTACCTTAAAACTAAAAGTGTCCATAGCTACATTGAAATATAGTCTTACAAATATCCTCTACCATCACCCTCATGTTGCGATACTCGGACCATAGATAAATATTTAAAAACAATCTTTGTTTCTTAATATTATTAAACATATCATCAATAATCATAATGTGAAAATGGATCTTAACTATCATATGATTTAACTTCTTGTATTCTATATACAGCCTCAGACTACCATCCACCTTCTTAGAAAACAACAGCGAAACACCCCATGTTAACACAATAGGATGTATGTATCCTCTTTGCATCAAATATTAATTTTATATTGTTAATTACCATAAATCAGAGTGATATATGATAAGGATTTATCATTATTAGAGACTAATCATGCTTACACTTTATCACAAACATTATTTCATATATAAGGTGTCGTGATATAACCTCATTTTTGAAAACATCAAAATTTTCATGATGAATCTCAGAAACTCTACCACCTAATCCTCTTCCAAATCCAATGATACTATGGATATCATAGATAAAAGTGGATCTGAATTCATAGACACCATAATTTTGTCATTCCCACCAATGAAAACAGTATTCTATCCCTCCTCATTGGATAAAACAACCCTCCTCTAGATAAAATAGATGATCATGTACATATAATACAAAAAAATACTTTCGATGAATGACATAATATGACTATATCTAGATTAAAAACATATCCAAAAATGAATGATGCATCCTCATAATCATCTCTCAAACTATATATTGGTCAATCAAACTGGAGTAGACTTCTACTGGTGTAGTCAACCCTAAGGGCACCAGAATCCTCTCCACCTTGAGTCCCAATATACAAACCAATGTGGATGAGATAAAAGTATGAGATTATATATAATAAACAAGTTTTAATATAAATATGAGTACAATTAAATGAAACCATAAAAAATAGTTGGTTTGGTTATCAGTAACATCTTCAAAGCGTTAAAAAATTAATATCAAGCTTATCTTATTTGTTGGCCCTATTAACGATCACCTCCATGACAATGCTCACCCCTATTTCACATAAGAAATGAAACATAAAAAGGTAATACACTAGTATATATATATATATCCTTTTCATAGAAAAAATTCATATATTCCATATTGTTAATAAACTCTTAGAGGAAACTACCACTCGGAGTGAAAGGAAATTTGGCCTCCCACAGCATAATTGGCCCCAAAAATAGTTGATCAGTAAAAACATGAATGGACATAACCTCTATAAAGTTAGTAAATTGGCGTAGATATCCAAATTTCTAGATTATTATCAGTATATCATGAGAAAAAAGAAGAAGGGGGATGGTATCTTCTCCCCACTGATCAAAACCTCACTTGCCTTGGCATTTAAGATCCTCCCACAATAGGTCTTCTCCTTGGGGAGCGGTGATATGTCCCTCTCATGATAATAATATCTACACATGCAATCTATTTGTTCAAAACAACCTTACTCTTTACCTAATAATACATAGTAAATTTCACTTGGGGGATCACATATCGAATGAAGAGATACAAAACCTCCTCCATTCTTTATTCATTGGAATCCATATCATGGAAGAGATAAGAAGAAAATTGAATAATGTCCTTGAAGTGAATATTGATCTCTCACATGATTTTTCCCCTAATATAGGCTATGGTACTATTAGAACTATTATATTATCATAATCACTAGAATTAACTGTAGAAAAATCATACTTTTAAAATAATCCCATGAAACATTCTCCTCATCTGACACCTATGATACAGAATCCAGAAGTGGTGGGCTACTATTAAAATCTTTTTGATGACCAATGAGATCTGAAGCACTAACATGGATTTTATTAAGATAAAGGTGTCCATGAGTATGTTATACTAGTCATCTATCACTAGATTAGTGATTCTACCTATTACTTATCCAATCCCTAAAACTGGAACTCACACCATATCTTACTCCATGACTTATCCCCAATAAAAGCAATCTGACAATGGTCAACATGGTCAAAATAATGCACATCTCTAACTTGTACCACCCACAAATGATGAAAAGTGGAAACCTGTAAAGCATCAAAATACATATAAACCAAGGATCATGCAATTTCTCTAAGGTTTTTTAATTACATTCATTTTAATTCTCCCCAATATCACTCCAATTAAAACACAAGGTCAAAATACATGATATGTGTAACTATCCTAAATTCATACCCCAAAATCACGATTATATTTCCTACAATATTTATAAAGATTATAGTTCTTACAATAGATTAAAGGGATCCTAACCACTTATATCATAACAACCCACTCTTGATACATCAAACACTAAGTCTGACTAACATAGTTTCTTGAAAAATCGCATGAAATACTCACCTATACATAAATTTAGTGTCTATCCTAACTCTCATCAAAAGATTTTATACCAATTTATCAGGAACCACCCCAACTAAATTCCCCTCTTGGGACTTATGGTGTGACTCCAATAGGCCCTACACTAGTGATTATAATTGATGCTATATAACATGAAAATGGGAGAAGTTACCCTCATAAATATAAATAAAATAATAAGAAACCACCGCAAAAAATAATAATATAAAATAATCCCAATATCCCATTATATTGCACAATTCATGAAAACATTAAACAAATAAATGTTTCCAAAATAATGTCCCAAAAGAAAATTACGGGGCTGAAACAGTATAAAAACCCAAAACACTAAGCTAGTATTGTATAGATTGGTGACCAAATCCCTCTAGGAAACCTATAAAATAGTTATATATATATAGGGTTGAGAATACAAGTATACTCAGTATGATTCTCCTTATGACATGTCATGAAAATGTTGGTGAAGCATACTAATGACCAAGTGAGAAAGAGTAAATTGAACATGTACCCATACTATGTCTACTACCACCAGACCTCACCAAGGATCCCCCACCAAACATTATATCCAAGTAAATAAAATAAAATAAAAGGATATATTAAAAAGGGTACACCACGTCACAACTCCACTAATTTCTCTCTCATACACCCAAATAATAAATGATTTGGAGCTATCATCCCTTCTATAGTTATTCCACGCCATACTATATCTCATATCATCACCACATATCATGTACCATCCCTATATGATCGGTATCATCATCACTACATATCCACCAACAAATTTTGTGCCTAACTGCGTCATCACATCATCACACACTACTAAAAATCTAGGTTTATTCAGTTCTTAGATTAATTAGTGCTAAAAAAGAACAGTTAATGGGAGTCTTTATCAGTGATAAAAAATTTACTATTGATGGGGTCCCTTTATCATCAATAATAAAAAATGCTAATGAAGTGGATGGGACCATTAATAGAACTAATTTAAAAGCATTGAAATGGAGGTTCCTTTGTCAATAGTAGTAAGAAAGCACTGATAGGGGGCTTATCAGTTCATTTATACTAACACTGATAAATGACCCCATTTACCAAAACATTTTTCTAGCTCTGATATATGGAATATTTCATAATATAAAATTATTTGATTGAAAATAATATTTTAATATTTTAATATATTAATATTGATAGAAATATAATATATTTTTTAAAATATTCTTTAAATAATGATACATATGCATATACACATTATATATAAGTTATTTGGTGAAAATATCATATAAAATAATTAATTAATATTTTTATATAATAATTTTCTAATTATTATTGATTAATAGTCATTTAATAAAAATGGAATGATAGGGAAATTAAATAAATTAATGAACCATCAAATATAAGTTACAAACATGACTTTAACATCAAAGACTATATCTTTTGATACGGGCGTTAATTTAGAATGTATCACATATCAAATAGATGCCGAAAAAGAGATATATAACGTGGTGACTGGAGGATACCACAATCACTTTATTTTCTAGTCCAAAAAATGTCTCAAAATTCCGCCAAAACTGTGTTTTTTTATTGGGATACCATATTTTTTAAATATTTGATTGTATTTCATCTTCATTTAAGAGATTATAATAGATAATTTTTAGTGGGGACTAAATTAATTACCTGGTATTACATTCATATAGATATTATGGTTTTGAATTTTTTACACTTCTCATAATGTAAGTTTTTAATAATTAAATATATTCATATTTTTTATATTTACTTACAATAAATCAATTGTACAGATGCATATTTATATAAAAATATATTTTTAAATATGTAAACCATATGAAAGTAAACATATATTATTAATTTATTTAATGTAAATTTTTTTACATTTTATTTTCCTTATTAAAATACATTAATATGTATATATAAAGTTTATATATACATATCTATGTGTACTAATTGACACACACACAGACATATATATATATATATATTATAATATTTATAAATGAATATTAATACATAATATATTTATATAATTATAAGTGTTTCACAAACTTCTAACAAAGATGTATAAAAATCTATGAGAAAAAATTGATATATCATAAAATGAAAAAAAGGTATTGTAGTGGAATGGGATTTCCATTATTGAAGGAGGGTCTGATGTTTGTGTATAGGAATGCATAGGTGGGTGACAATATATCTAGAAATGTGAAATGGGGGTTTCAAGAATTATTTAGATGGGTGGGGGTGGATGAGAGTTGGTAGGGGATGGTCGAGGGTATTTGATAGTGCTGAGAAATGGGGTCGTGCAAATAAAACATTTTTTTTTCAAATTTTATCAGTGCTAATAAAAATCATTGATAAAACCACCATTTATTATCCCTAAAGTAAATCATAGACACAGGTTCCCTTTATCATATGTTTTCCTAGTGCTGATAATGGTTATTTTTTAACATGTCTTTGGTAGTCAGCGCTTTTTTAGCACTGATAAAGCCTCATTTAAGAGCTATTAAATGAGTAATTTAGTTGTGATAGCATTATTCCACATATATATACCATTTCTATATCAGTACCGTATATTGAATTTGAAAGACAACAACCATGTTTACTCCACCGACCATGAACGAACCCACTCAGTACCATCCCCAAATCCCCAAAATCAGTCCACTAGGAGGAATCAAATCCCATCTCAAAGCTATAAGGTAGAGTGGATAAGTGGGAGTAGTATGCCTTCCATTCCCTTTCCAACCTAGATTTCACGGGAAACACCCAAAACCCCATACATTTGGATGTTGGTAATCTTATCTTACATGGGAGGGGTGTACATGAAATAAATAGAAAACAAAATATTTATTTAGCCACATACAGGCTTAACCTAATGGTTCACACAAAAACAACACTTCCACACATCTATAATCACCAACCCCATAAGGACCCAATCCTTATTCAATCCATAATATCCATTTTTAAAATAATAATTCATTTTTATTATTTTTCAATGATATTTTTAGGTTTAGAGTAATTGAGAATTATTTAATAACTGTTTCTTAAATAACCCATTGAATACAATTTTGACACTTCATCTTAGTATCTATTATTCCCATAAGAAATGATTTTTCCATTAAAAACTTTCTTTTCATGAAAAGCCATTAATATTTTAAACATGAATTATTTTATGATACAAATCATTCATAAAACCTATGAAAAATGTTTGAAAACATGGGATGAGTAAAAAAATATGAGAAAGGGGCATTAAAAAATAATTAAGAATCTCGTTAGTCAATTATAAAATAATGTGATCATAAAAAGTGAATATTCATTTAACATAATAATATTTCTCCTCATGTAATCATTTACTTACTCAGGAAATCAATTTTCGTCCCAAAGTTCGCATAAAACAATTTATATGAAAATATAAAGTAATAAATCAAAATAATGGTGTTTTCATAGAAAGCATGAGTACCCAATTAAAACCTCCTCTTAAAACCTACTATTTTATACTAAAAGGACACAATAATCCCTTTAAAAAAATAACATCTTTATCATAACTTTTGAAATCTAATGATTTCCATGAAAACTCATTTGAAAGCATTTAAAATCCTTGTAGGATCCATAATACGTCATCTTTTTAGATAACATAAAATAACCATTAGAATTCGAATACCCATTATAATGGAAATAAAACATTATTCTTCATAGAACAAAATCATTACTCAAAGAATTAGATGGTTATATTGGGATCACTCATCATCAAGAGTTATATTAGGTTTACCCATAATCCTAATCTATATTGGGCTCACTCGAAATCATAAAAAATACCAAAGGACATTAAAATGAATGAAATTTATAATTTCTTTTCAAAAATAAAATTACTAAAAATAATCCTTTAGACCCATAAGTAAACCACTTCCATGTGTTTATATATCCTTCTTAATAACCAATATTAAAAAATTAAATTTCGAAAAAAATTGATATAGGATTTTTATTTGTAGATAACAGGGATGTTTATAAATAAATGTAAAACATCAAATGATGGTTATGGTGGTGGGAAAGTATTTTAATGTCATTTAAGATAAAATAAAACATTATTTTTTTCCTTTTATAAAAAATTAAAAACATTCAAAAATAGAATATTTTTTTAAATACAGTATAAAAAATAAATATGTTTGCTTTTATAATCCATTCATGTATAAATAAATACATTAGTAAATTGTCACAACCCGTCCCCGGGGCCCGTGCCGTGACTACCCCAAGCCCGCCTTCCATAGACCAGTGACTGGCGACTAGCACCAAAGGCGTAAAACCCTATAACTGGGAAGGCATTTCCTTTATAAACATAAACACATCCAACTAGAATACAAGCAGAAGTAAATACTAAGTAAAAAGTATAACAAAATTGCTGAAAGTAAGTGGCCAGAAATACAAGCCCAACTATAAAGTACAAGGTAAAAGACAAAACAGCTGGAAGGTGACAAGAAGCTCCTAGATCGTCCACCACGGGTCCTACATGAAGGGTAGGTACAGATAGCCTCCTCAGTGCCCTCGTCCTTCAACATCCTTCAGGTACCGACTCGTCGTGAGGTCCACCTCCGGGTACAGACTCATCGTGAGGTCCACCTCCAGGTGTCGTCCAGTCCTCGTACGCTTGGCCTCCGTCAGCGTAGTCCTTCGTCTGCATCCAACACAACGAGGTACGGGCATAGCCCGTGTAGGGGTGAGTATAATGATACTCAGTAGGGACCCCGAGACCATCAAGGTCTCACAAAATCCAACAAGGATAAACCAAAAAGAAGGATCTCAACAGATAACATTTACTTATGTATATGCCCATACATATACCTATGTTATCAAGTAACCCATATCAATCATGAGGAAAACACAATGGTCATTGAATCAGCTCAGACCAAGATTTTCATTAATGACATTGAAACCAAAACTGCTGAAGAGCTCCTACTTTAATGAGTACAGTGATCCTGTCACAACTCTGAGGCGCTGCTCACTAACCTTAGACTGCTGAAGTACTCCACCTTTCGAGTATTGTGGGCCTGCTGCTACAACCAAGTGATTCCCCCCATGGGTATGCCGCTACAACCAATAGCACCCCCTCATAGCCTACAGAGGTAATCCTTCTTTCGAGTACCGCGGGTATACCACTACAACCAAGTGCTCCTCCACTGTGGTTATGCCGTTACAACCAAGCGCACCCCGCTGGGATATCTGAATCACTCTGAGTCGATCGATCAACATTGGTCAAGTCTCAGCCAGCTACTAGGTCTCTACACTCTGCTTGCTCGTGACCGGGAGGGTCCACTCCACGAACTACTGGTCTATACTCCGATTTTTTCAAGGTTCCATGAAGAAGTACTCCAAAGGTCTGTCGTGTCATAAAAAACTCAACACAACAGACGGCGCGTCAATCAGACGCTCGGTGTGTGTGTTATTTGTCTTTTCGTCCCGGGGGCCCTTTTGGTTTCATGCATGAACCAACCTGACCGTATCTCAACAGTGCCCTTAACTCTCATGAGGTATACTCATAGAGACCTTTTCTCAACGTGATTTACAACGCTGCTGACGGTTTGTCAAACTGATGTTCGGTCTGAAAATTATCGGCTTTTCCGTTCTAGGGGCCCGGTTGGATTTTGGATACAATCCAACTTGGCCTTACTACAAATTTATCCAAAACTCAAGTGGATTATAGAAAAATAACCATCTCATAAATAGGATTCCAACAAAGTCGACGACACGTCAATCTGACATTCGGATATCAATTTATAAGTGTTTCTGCTCTGAAGGCCCGGTTGGTTTCGTGTTCGGACCAACTTGGCCATACACAAAGTTCACCAAAACCTTGAGTGTAATATAACAAAACTACCGACTCGATCCAAGGATCCCATCGCAATTGATGGTGCATCGATCGGAGTTCCGTAGCCCATGTTATGGTCATTTGATCGGATCATTCCAAAAACATGGGTTTTGGGCCTGGTCAAACCCGACCCAATACCCCATGGGTCGGCCCGAACCGGGTCGACCTGACCCGGGTTCGGGTTTTTCCCAGTTGAGAACAGCCCCGTTGGGCATGGCCCGACCCGGCTAGCACGGCCCGGCTTAGCCGGCACAGGCTGCCCGGCCCGGCGCGGGCCGTCCGGCCGGCGCAGGCGGTGCGACCCAGCGCGGGCAGCCGATCAAGCACGGGGGGATCCGGAAGGGGGGGGGGGGCGCTTCCCCCCTTGTTTTGAAATGGCGGCCCCCTTTCAGGGCCCGCCCTTGCCAACTGTCGGGGGTAACAACCCCCAAACATCCTGAAAAATGGACGACCGTAATGGACGGCCGAGCCCAGCCACCTCCTCTCGAACTGCTGTGGTCATTGTCGCGGCTCTTCTTCGGCCGGAGTGGCGGGATGGCGCCACGCCCCTCCACCGCGACCCGCTCTTGGCTACGACCTCCTTCATCTTCACCAGCGCGGCGCGACGGTGACTCGCACCTCCGTTGCGGCCCGCTCCAGCCACAATTCTCTCTTTCCTGCATGGTGCAACGGCACTACGCCTTCTTCATCACCATGAATAACAAATGTAAACAATAAGGGGAGGAGGATCAGCCATGTTTTTTCAGTCCAACCTCCTCCTGTTGTGACGATAGCAGGTAGCCAAAGAGCGCGTATACACAACGACAAACAAGCGAAAATTTAATTGATTAAATTTGATCATAACCCCTACCTCAATGAAGTTCGCGGAAGCTAGCATCGCGGAAATGGCGTCACGCGGCGAAGCTCCATATACATCGACAGAGAACATCCGAGGAGGGTGTGGCATCTCCCTTTCGTTGATGCGGAGTGAATATGGAAAGGTGTGACGATGTTTTTCACATTCTGCAATGAGGAAGATGAAGTTCTCCAAGACATAGAGCTCACCCTCCTTCAATTCTCCACACAACAAAACAACCCAAAATAAAATAAGGCTTTCCTTATTTTATTTACTCATGCCAACTTTTTAAAATCTCAAAAGTTGAATTCACTTAATTAATATTGAGTTGTCAAAATAAATGAGGTGTAATGTTGGAATTATTAATGTGAGGGAGAGTCACATAATTTAAGAGTGGGGTTTTAGAGGAGTTAGGGAATTTGAAAAGGTGGGGGCTTGTGTGGGCCCCACCGCCATCATAACCACACATGGGAAGTTGGGTTGTCGTGGGCTCCAACAACAACTTCCCATGAGAGAGATTAACTAGCAGGGATAAAATAAAATTGCACACAATTTTATTTTACTTGTCATTTAATCCCCAATTTTTTTACAACTCCTCCCATGCAAACACAACTCCAGAAATGGTCTTCTTAAGCAATTATCGGTGTTGTGGTTTCATTGGTGCCCTCAGATTTCAATTCCGAGCACCGGTTCAAAAGTTTGAAAAAACCCGCACGTTTGTTCACTGAACTTACCCAAGCTAAACATTGGAAATTGATTCCGGGCACACTGGGTCTCAGAATCAGGTGTTGTCCGAAACTAAATACTTGTAAAATCCCAAAGAAAGTATGAAAAAAAAATTCCTTGAAATTTATGTGTCTTTACATTACTCCCACCTCCGGGATTTATGTCCCAGTAAAGATACAATATAAACCAGGGAAACAAATGAGGGTACTGAGCATGTATCTGAGCCTCCCGCTTCCATGTGCTCTCTTGGAGGTTCTCGTGCTGCCACCTAATGTGAACTAAAGGAATCAAACATCCACGTAGGATCCTCTCCTGTCGATCCTCGATCTCCACTAGGACCTCCACAAATGTAGCCCCTTCATCGATGTCCAGCTCCCCGTGATCGATGATATGCGTTGGGTCGTGCACGTATCTCCTCAGCTGAGATAGGTGGAAGACGTTGTGCACCCGGTGCAACTGAGGTGTAAGATCCATGTGATAATCCACCTCGCCTATCCTGCTATGAACCCGGAATGGTCCGATGAAGTGCGGAGATTACATTCCACCTCGGCCAAATCTCCTTAGACCTTGTCGAGGCGAGACCCGTAAGAAAACGTGGTCGCCATCCTCGAACTCCAATGGTCTTTTTCTCCTATCATCTTAGGAGTTCTATCTGTTCTGTGCAGTATTCATCCACTCCTGGATGATCTGCACTTTCTCCGTCGTAGTCTGAACCATCTCTGGTCCTACAAGAGCTGCTAATATTTCTCCTTTGCTGATAAAAGAAATCTGGTGTCATCACCTGGATGAACCACATTCTTTGCCTAATACAGTCAATCCTGACATGAATGATACTAATCCATGCCATGGATGACGTCGTATAGCCTAGACGCTACTACCAAGAGATCCAACCGTTACTCTCTCCTCCAAGGTTTGAGTCAAACTGTCGGCATCAGTGTGTGGTCATTAGGTCTCCTCCAGTAGGAATCTCGAAAGTGAGGGTCAAGTCAATGGGTTTTAACCGGAACTTCTTAGTAACAACCATAAAGATAGGATAGGAAAGTAAATTCCACAAAGAAAGGTGTCTTTTGTTATGGCAGCTCAAAGTACAAAGACACATACAATCAGAACAACAACAAAAAAGAAGCTAGAAGCACCAATAACAGAGGCCTCTATGCCTGAAACTTGTCCTGCTCCTGTCCTCCCACTTCTGGATCTCCCTATTCGTATGGTTCATAAGCCTGAAGCTATGCTCTCCCATGACCACCCATTCCCTGTGGTCGGGGTGGACCTCCTGTTGGTGGTGGTGGAAACACCTTGTAGCATCGTCCACCTCCTGCTGCACGGCCATCTCCTCCGCCTTGGTTTTCTAATCCTTACGGTCTACCTCGATCGAACCTATGTCTCTCCCTGGGAGGTCCTTCGTCTATGTGAAGATCATCTGCATGGTGGGTCAGATAGTCACGTGCCATGTGACCAAGCCCGCCATAGTATTAACACTTTCCACTCCTGGTAAGTCGTTATCCACCTCGGGTGCCTCGCACACACGATCATTTGGGAGACAAATGAAGCTCTAATCTCTCACCTGAGCCCCTACTCGAAGGTCTGAGCCCTGACGAATGGGTCTTGTACCATGTCTTTGGAGTAGCACGAGAGGTCTGTGAACCTCGCTGAGTACTGTGCCACCGTCATGATACCCTCCTATAAATGCAGTATCTCCTGAATACACACTGCTCGAAGGGTGGATGGTACAAACTCCGCCCGCAACAGGCTCTCGATGTCTTCCCACATAAGTATCGCCTTGTCATGCATTTGGAGCACCAGGATCCACCATCTTCCTGCTTTTAACTAAAGGAGGATGATAGAAAGGATCACTATGTAGTCTTATGGAGTCCCTACAAGCCTGAAGACTCTCACCATAGCCTCCATCCAATCCTCAGCCACCTGTGGGTCCGTCTCTCCCTTGAACCTAGGTGGCCTATTGCACTGGAACTCGTGTAGTGCGCTCAATCGGCGTGCAATATCTTCTACTGGGGCTGGTGGAATCGGTGGCCCAACGGGTGGTAGTACCGCTGGTTCCTCTGTTGGTATTTCAACTAGAAGAGGGGCCTGTATTGAGGCCTCGTCGCTCAGCGAGCTGTCAGTACGTACAACTCTCGGGGCTCTAGCTGGTCGTCCGCGGGGAGGCATCATGAATGAATCAGATGCAACACGTTCAAAGACTATACCTGGTGAGCTAACCTGGTTTGAGTTACATTAATGTTTTTGGAAACACACATGCAATCAGTGTTTTTGAGAACTAAGTCGGAAATCAGTAGTCAGGGTCCTGGTGTATGGATACGTTGGCCACCACACCAACACTAGAATCCCTGAACTAATGACCACACTCAGTACCCTTAACACTATTGTGTCAAAAAAAAGAATGATCAGAGTCCTGAGTTATGCGGTAGAACCAACTCCTCTGATACCAATTTGTCACGACCCATCCTCGGGGCCCGTGTCATTACTACCCCAAGTCTGCCTTCCATAGGCTAGGGGATGGCCACTAGCACCAAAGGCATAAAACCCGATAACTGGGAAGGAATTTCCCTTATAAACATAAACACATCCAACCAGAGTACAAGCGGAAGTAAACACTAAGTAAACATTATAACAACAGGGCTGAAAGTATGGGTCCGGAAATACAATCCCAACTGTAAAGTACAAGGTAAAAGACAAAACAGCTGGAAGGTGACAAGAAGCTCCAAGATCATCCACCACAGATCCTACCGGAAGGGTAGGTACAGATAGCCTCCTCAGCGCCCTCATAGTCAACCTCTTTCGGGTACCGACTAATCGTGAGGTCCACCTCCGGGTACCCACTGGTCGTGGAGTCCACCTCCAGGTGTCGTCCTGTCCTCGTACACTCAGCCTCAGTCAGCATTGTCCATCGTCTGCATCCAACAGAACGAGGTGTGGGCATAGCCCATGCAGGGGTGTTTATAATGATACTCAGTAGGGACCCCAAGACCATCAAGGTCTCACTAAATCCAACAAGGATAAACCACAAATAAAGATCTCAAGAGATAACTTTTAATTAGTTATATTCCCATACATATACCTAAGTTATCAAGTAACTCATCTCAATCATGAGGAAAACACAAAGGTCATTGACTTAGCGCAGACAAGTATTTTCATTAATGAAATCGAAACCACAACTTTTGAAAAGATCTTCCTCTGATGAGTATAGTGATCCTGTCACACCTATTGAGGCTCTGGTCACTAACCTTAGACTGCTTAAGTACACCACCTTTTGAGTACTATGGGCATGCTCCTATAACCAAAGACTTCCCACCATGGGTCTGCCACTACAACCAAGCGCTCCTCCGCCGTGGGTCTGCCACTACAACCAAGCACACCCCACTGGGCTATCCGAATCACTCCTAGTCGATCGATCAGTAGTCCTCAAGTCTCAGCCAGCTACTAGGTCTCTGCACTCTGCTAGCTCGTCACCGGGAGGGTCTGCTCCATGAGCTATTGGTCGATACTCCTAGTATCTCAATTTTCCATGAAGAAGTACCCCAATGGTCTGCCACGTCATAGGAAACTCAACACAACAGATGGCGCGTCAATCAGACGCCCAGTCTGTGTGTTATTAGCCTTTTTCGTCCCAGGGGCCCGGTTGGTTTTGTGAATGAACCAACCCGACCGTATCTCAATAGTTCCCCGAACTCTCATGGGGTATACTCATAGGGACCTTTTCTCAACATTATTTCCAACGACGCTGACCGCTCATCAAATAGATATCTGGTCTGAAAGTTATCGGCTTTTCCGTTCCAGGGGCTCGGTTGGATTTCAGATACAATCCAACCCAGCCTTACTCCAACAATATCCAAACCACATGTGGAGTATATTAAAAGAACCATCTCATAAAGAGGAATCCAACAAAGTCGACATCACATCAATCGGACGTCCGGAGCTCATGTTATAAGCGTTTTCGCTTCAAGGGCATGGTTAGTTTCATGATCTTCCCAACCCAGTTGTACCCAAAGTTCACCGAAACCTTGAGTATAATTTTCAGAAACGACCGCCTCGATTCAAGGATCCCATCACAACCGACGGTGCGTCGATCGGAGGTCTGTATCCCATGTTATGGGTGTTTGAAAGGATCAGTCTGAAAACATGGGGTTTGTGCCCGGTCCGACCCGGCCCAATACCCCATAGGTCGGACCGAACCGGGTCGACCCGACCCGGGTCCCGCCCAGTTGGGTGCGGCCCAGCCCGACGCGGGCGGTGCGACCCAGCGCGAGTGGCCGACCCAGTGCAGGCGGACGCGGAAGGGGGGGGGGGGGGCGCTGCCCCCCTT
Source organism: Viscum album (assembly GCA_963277665.1). Taxonomy (NCBI): domain Eukaryota; kingdom Viridiplantae; phylum Streptophyta; class Magnoliopsida; order Santalales; family Viscaceae; genus Viscum; species Viscum album. The sequence continues at coordinate 1,482,923,417 of OY728136.1, forward strand.
TTTCTAAAATGGCGGCCCCCTTTCGGGGCCCGCCCTTGCCAGCTGACGGGGGTTACAACCCCCAGACTTCCCAAAAAACGGTCGGTCGTAATGGCCGGTCGGTGAGCTGCTGCGAGACCCCGGTCACGGGTCCCGCCTCCTGGTGGAGCTGGTGGCCGGCCAAGCCCAGCCGCCTCCTCTCGAACTGCTGCAGTCATTGCCGTGGATTTTCTTCGACCGGCACCGCGTGATGGCGCCATGACCCGCTCTTGGCCACTGCCTCCTTCGGCTTCACCAGCATGGAGCGACGGCACCGGGCACCGCCGCTGCGGCCCGCTCCGGCCGCGGTTCTCTCTTTCCCGCGCGGTGCAACGCCACTGCGCCGTTTTCACCACCATGAACAACAAAGGTAAACAATAAGTGGAGGAGTATTATCCATGTTTGTGCGGTCAGACTTCCTCCTATTGTGACGATAGCAGGTGGCCAAAGAGCGAGTATACACATCGACAAACACGTGCAAATTTGATTTATTAAATTTGAACATAACCACTACCTCAAATAAGTTCGCAGAAGTTAGCTTCGTGGAAACGACATCATGGGTCGAGGCTCTGTATACGTCTACGGATAACGTCCAAGGAAGGAGCGACGTCTCCCTTTCTTTGATGCGGAGTGAATATGGAAAGGCGTGAAGACATTCTTCACGTTCTTCAATGAGGAAGATGATGTTCTCCAAGACTTAGAGCTCCCCCTCTCTCAATTCTCTACACAACAAAGCAACCCAAAATAAAATAAGGCTTTCCATATTTTATTTACTCATGCCAACTTTTTAAAATTTCAAAAGTTGAATTCACTTAATTAATATTGATTTTTCAAAATAAATGGACTGTAAAGTTGGCATTATTAATGTGAGGGAGGGTCACATAATTTAAGCGGTTGGTTTTAGAGGAGTTATGGATTTTGAAAAGGTGGGGGATCGTGTGGGACCAACCTCCCTCATAACCACACATGGGAAGTTGGGTGGTCTTGGGACCCACCAACAACTTACCATGAGAGAGTTTAACTACCACGGATAAAATAAAATTGCACACAATTTTATTTTACTTGTCATTTAATCGCCAATTTTTTTACAACGCCTCCCGTGCAAACACAATTCTAGAAAAGGTCTTCTTAAGCAATTACCGGTGCTCTGGTTTCATCAGTGCCCTCAAATTTCGATTCTGAGCACCGATTCAAAAGATTGAAAAAACCCACTCATTCGTTCACTAAACATACCCGAGCTAAACTTCGGAAACTGATTCCGGGCACACAGGGCCTCGGAATCAGGTGCCATAAAAAACTGCGTACTCGTATTATCCCAAAGAAATTAAGAAAAAAATTTCCTTGAAATTTATGGGTCTTTACATAAATTAATTTTTCGAATATGGAAATATAATAAAAATATTAACAAATAAAATCTTTAAAACAGTTAAAACATTGTTTTTAATATAAAACATCCCTTACCTTGAGTCAGACTCATCACATATGTTATTTAGCATCTTAATTAAAAAATTATAGTAATTATTTACATACTTAATAATTTTTTTCAGGATTATTATTCCACTTAATTTACTTATTTCCACAATATAATTAACAAATTAATCAATTTAATTTAGGTCAGATGTTTTGACAATATTCAACTCATATCTCCAAAATGACATTGGTTAGATGACTGTAGTCAAAGAGGTTAATATTAAATCATTTCAAGAAAAATAATCTTAAAATAAGATTCAATTTTAAGCATGAAATATAATTTTAAAACCAACCATGATATATGGTAATGAAAAATGAACTATGTCACTATCATATAGTTTATAGGTCGTATCTAAGCATGAGTAACATGTCCATATTTCAACGGACATAATGAAAAGAAAGAAAATATTATTTTATCATTGTAGAATATTGATTATATAATTAATGTAAAATTAAATATTTAAATACACTTTCATATGACGTTCCTTATGATTCTTTAGCCACTAAGATGTGGGGGGTGTTATTAAGTGGCTATCATTTTAAAAATTTCCATCTTTTATAAATTTAACCCACAAAACATGTTAGAGCTATTTTTTCATTGTAAACATAAAAGATTCACAAGCATTAGAAGATAAGAAATTAAAAATGGCATGTAAGATTTAAAAGGTTTATCCTAGTGTTATAACCTACATCCTTTCCATGGCCTCTCCCATGAGTATAGTTAAATTATCTATTAGAAATATGTGAATAAAATTTTAATCCAACTCCCATTAAATGAATTCATTCATCCTATATGATTTATTATAATGACTCCCATTAGATTAAAATATTGTTCTTAAAAAATAGAGTAAAAAAAATTTATAATACATTATTAATTATTCTCCCATAATTTCTATATGGAAAGTCCCTTTGATTTACTCAATTGGAATGGTTGGTCTGGTTCACCCTTTTCTTATGTCATGGGAGGACCTCATTGAAAAATAACCCCAATACAAAATCTATGTTCTTATTAATTATTAAAACCACTTCACCGCTATCTTCTTCAGTAAAACTGAGTTTGATTATCTCTATCCGATTTCTCTGAACTAAATCTCGGTTTGATGCTGTAACTGAAAATATATAAAAAATCTCTTACAAAATATTAAAAATATCATGGCTGGAAACACACCTATGACATAGATTCATTATAATTTTAACTTTTTATTAGTAGAGAGTAGTATGTTGTATTTAAAAATTCACCCCTTTATATAGTTTCTCCGAATATAGAAAAGGTTTTAATTTTATTTATGTTCCTACAAACTAAAATTCAAATTTCAACACTCACGCCTAACTCAATTTTTCTTGATTGTTCTAAATCCATATTTAAAATTAATTAATATTGTTAGAATATTTTCATCAATAATATTTCATTGAATTTACTTGAACACAACCTTGAAGAACTTTTTCAATCTTTATTAAGTTGGTGGTTTTGGAACTTCATTAGACTTACGTAACCTTGGAATTAAGAAACATTTTAAATCATGTTAAAACACTCCATCCAGATGATTTTTTTGTTGTATAATTCGTTCGTCTGTTTTGCACATTCTCCATCCATTTACTATTCTATCGTCCATTTTCAAGTCCCTCCACTAAGATACTATTCATCCAAAAAAATTTCACTGTCACAATCCATTTACGGCTCATACATCCATTTTTCAATTTATTTTCCCATTAAATATTCATCAACATTGAAAGAGAGAAACTTTAACATTGTTTCATGAACATTCTACATCTTGTAATTTCAAATTTGTAACTTCATCTATGTACAACTTTCAAATTCATCTTTGAAGCTTCAATAATATAAATGTTTCAACATCAAATTTGTCACATCCAGATTATTCTTCTATAAATCTTTTAATTATGTACAAACTTCGTCCATATTTACTATTCATCTAATGGAAAAAAGTTCACCCTACTCAAAAAAAATCATTTGATTTACAAAAGTTCATCAGTTAGAAATGTTTTCATCCATTTGGTAAATTTTACCCGATTCATTTCTTTTTTTCAAATTCAAAATATTTCATCTTATTAAAACAAGTATCTAATCAACAATTTTTTTTCATTTTACTAAAAGTTTTTACAATTTATTTTTTTCCATAATTCACTAAATTCTATCCAAATAAAAAAAGAATTTCTAGTTAAAAAAATTTCATTAGATTGATAAATGTTTATCCAAATCAAAAAATAATAATTTCACTTTATTTTACTCAATAAACTTCATCTTAAATAATTGGATATTTTATGATATTGGGAACTCTTAATGAAAAATAAGGAATTATATGATTTTGTAGACAATTTAAAAATAAATTTAAGGAACAAAATACATATTTATTACATTCTAGAATATTTATAATCCAAAAACATTATAATAAAACATTATTGACATCCAATAGCTTCATAAAAAGTTTATTTAAAAAAAGTATAACCACCCTTTATCAATATCTTCATCCAAAATATTTATAACATATTAACATAAACATTCATAACAAAAACAGGTTTTATCACATGAATTTTTTAATCCATCATTAAGGATATTAAATCTCCCCTTTTGGATTTGTTGGAAACATTCATTTACAACTTTCAAAACTCACCATATTTTGAACAAAAAAAATTCTATCTCAATTTTTCAACTATTATAAAATCAAAACAATTCTCAAAGAGAAGTTAATAACACTAAAATATGGTATAAAGTAATTTTTTTGAAATTATTTCATCCTTCAATGAAAAGTATTTTTTGGAAAACATATTCCAGAAATAGTTATAAAAACTTTTTACAAGGTTTTTAGTTTCTCTCACAATTTTTTAACATAATCCAAAGCATAGTGGGGGTATTATTTTAAATTTTAGGAAGTAATTTGTAGAGGGTAAACATGATGTTTCAGCCTCAATTCCTTAAATCCCTATTTTGGGATAACTTTGGTGAAAACATCAACAATTTTATATTTTATATAAATATACTCTAACATAACTTCTTCACCGTAAATTTTTGATTTTATGAAATGATACCAAATAAAAATATTCCTTTGTCTCAGATTTCCCAATATATTTTTTAAAGGATCAATGGAAATGTGATTATAACAAAGAATATTCACTGGTTTACCAAATTTTACTCTTATATATTCCATTTCAACTTTCATCCATATATCATTTGAGTACAAATGTGTCTGGTGGAAACATATTCTATTTCTTCTAGTCGCAATGTAATTGGACATTGGTTGTTATTATTTCACCTCACGCAACTTTATCCCAATATAAATGTTTCACCTCATGTTTATTATCTTTCATTGAAATCATCAGGTCAATCTATGATCACAACATGATCGTTGGTGCGCTGATCAAGATAAAAAAAGGTTATCAATTTTTCTGAAATTTAATCATATGATGAATTTTTGTCAGTATATTGAGATTCTACATTCTTACTCAACAACATTATTTTGTTTCCCATGAAATTTTTCTTACCACCAGATAATTTTTTTAACCTAATTATAGGTTTTCAAAATTCTACATCTGAGGTTCTTTTTCATAATGACCTATATATTCTCAAAATTTATTATTTTTGAAATTCATATAAAAATTCCCAATTCCCCCACACTTAAAAAATTTAATTTTGGATATTCAGTACATACTTCTCTCAAACAGTTCAATAATTTATTAAGACAACATACATTATCTTGTCATTCATTTTTTTCATTTTCCTTATCTTCTGAATGATTGAGGTAAATAATCTCATTATATTGGATTTTCAATTTTATCATAGACTCAAAATCAATTTCATCATGGATCTTGTTATTGAATTCTGGGTCTTTTCCCATCTTAAAAGAAATAAGAATTTTATTAAATTTATCAAGAGATAAATCACATTTATCTATTAATGAAAAAAAAAATAGATTTAAATCTATTTGGGTAGTTTCTCATGATTTCTTTTAAATTGTTATAATTGTCGAAGACATCCCCAGATCCTTTGATGTTGAATAAAAAATGATTAAATCTTGTAAATTAATCATTAATGGTTACATATTATATCATTTAGATATTCTTAAATAAGCTTTTCCATATTTTTAACATTGCCTCTTTCATTTTTATGGTTCCCTCGAAGATAAATTCATGTTTATCCCATGTTCCCTTAGTTGTTTTGAGACCAATCGCATTTATATTTTTTTTTAAAAATAAATAAGAATAATATATCTAGGTTTCCCATAAACCTCAATATTTCCATAGAAATTAAATTTTATATATAAAGTTGTATCAATGGGTGAAAACCATATTGTCCTTGCATCAATAAACTTCATCCCAAGTGACAGAATATGGGGTATGATTCGATTTTTCCAAACATGACAATTTTTTCAATATAATTTTGGAATACATATGTTGTTTACTGAATTGATATTTTTTCTAATAAATATTAAACAATAGGATCTTATCTCTGATACCCATTGAGGTACCTAAGGATCCTTGAGCACTATGTGGGGGAGGGGGGAATCAATGGATTTATTATTTAAAATTTCCATTTTTATAAAATTTTCAAATGAATTTTGATAGAGTGATATTTCCATATCATATTTATAAAAAAATCACAAAAATGAAATTATTATAAAATTAAAACTTCACATAATATTTAAAAGGATAAACTTTAGTGTGGGAACCTACAGTCATTCCATGGCCACTCCCATGGGTCAATTATCATTCAATATTAAAAATCAGTAAATACAACATTGAGAAAACTACTTTTAAACTCATAATATCTATTAATAAGTATGACTATATTGACTACCATTTTCTTATAAATTTTTTCACACAAAAATAAGGGAAAAAGGAAGATATGAAAATCTATGAATTCTTCCCCAACAATGTTTATCTAGAAAATCAATCAGATTTCCTCCATTTGAATGGTTTATCTAGTGTCCCCTTTTCGTAAGTCTAATGAATTTCTATCCAGCGAGCCTTAAAAAAACAACCCCTGATATAGAATATGTGTTCGATCTAATTACCAAAACCATTATTCTTTAAACTTCTTCAGGAAATTCTATCTGATTCATTCTATCCAATTTCTCAAAACTGATAGTCTACTCGATGATTTGTTGGAAAATATATATATGGAACTCTTACTTGAAAAAAATAGAAATTATTTATAAACCCATTTCTGACATAAATTATTCATCAATTTATCTTTTTGAGTAAAAAATATTAAGCATGATTAAACTATTTATCCCATTATATAGTTCTCCAAACATATTAATAGTGGAAAACTAAATCTATTTTCCCACTCAATAAAATTAAAATTTCAACACTCATACTAAAATCCATTTCTCTCTAAACATCTAAAGACATCTAAATATTATTGAATATTTTTCTCAAACTAAACATCACAAATATTTCATTGAATTTTTTTAAACACAACAATGATGAACTTACTCAATCATTCTAAATACTCTGTCTCGAAAAAGTTTAAACAATTTACTATTCATCAATTTATATTTCCCTTTATCCCTCTATTTTCTGTTAATCAATTATTTTTTTAGTTTCTCATACATTTATATTCATCGATCCATTTTACAGTGTCTTCATCTTTTTTACAGTTCATCAACATTTCAAAATAACTACTTTAACTTTGTTACTTGAAATTTTTATATCTTGTAACTTTTTCTTTTTAACATCATTTTTTTAACATCAAAATTATATAGATTAAAAACTCAAAATATTAATTTCAAATAGATAGAGACTTCATATGTTTTACTCTATAAGAACTTTGAAATAACTCCATTCATTTTTATTATTCATCTAATAGAAAAAATATTGCATGATTCATAATTTTCGTATTAATTTTTTTTCTGATTAAAAAAAGTTAATCTGATAGAAAATTTTTCATATGATTTACAGATGTTCATTCGATTAATAAAATTTATTCTAATTCAAAAAATATCAGTGATTCGACAATGTTCATCTGATTCACAAAAGTTAATCTAGTCAAAAAACGTTCATTGAATTGATTATTTTTTATGATTCACTATAGTTCATCTAATTCAAAATAGTTTTTTGAGATAGAAAATGTTCACCCTCATGATAAATTTTTTTCCAATTCATAGAAAATTATTTTAAATTTTATTCTCTTCAATGAATTTCATAATGTATTATCAGCTTTTTTATAATGTTGAAAATATTGACCAAATACCAAGACGTCATCAGACTTTGTTTGAAATTTTGTTAACAAACGTTAGAAAAATTTACAACACTATAACTTTCTAAATTTCTTCATCTCGAATAACATTATTACAAAACAATCTTAACAACCAGCAACATTAATCCAAAAGTTTCTTATCAAACTTTTAGGAACTTTTTAGTAAACCCTTATTCCTAAAACATTACTACTTTATAACAAAAACATTCCTTACAACAACAAGTTGTTAAAAAATTAATTTTTTATGAAAACATCACTATGGACATTTAATATATAGTATCCATGCGATGGGGTCATGAAAAATGGATTGAAATGTAAGAAAATAAACAATACATATTCAATAACCTATGATAATTATGTCATGAATATTATATATATACATGAAAACTTTTATTATAATCATCCATGAGAGATGGCGATAGAAAATTAATTACATCAGTTCGGGAGGTGGTAGTTTGATTTACACACAGACTATAGATTCCTTTACCAATTTATATAATAAGAGAAAAATATTTTTTTTTACATTAACATTAAAACATAGTATAATCTGAATTATATTGGTGTCATTATTTCAACATGTTTGACGAATATTTTAAGGAGGAAGACATAGAATCAAAACTAAAACTTTTAGTTAAAAACTATACTTCTTCCTTAGACAACCTCTCTTTCTTTACTCATTATTTCTTTTATGTTTGGAATTATGTCAAAAATAATACTTCTTGATTATGGAGAGTGTTTTTATAAAGGTATTTGTACAGTTATTGGTAGTACTAGAGTGCTAAAATTGTGTGAGGAAGAGAGGAAAGGATGTTCCCTATTATAAGTGAGAGGATGGGCATTCTGTGAATTTCTTAATGTTTTAAATTAATAGAAATTACATTTCATGTTAATGTGGAAGAAAATTAATATAATTCAAAGAAATGAATATTATGGGGTAAAATAGTATCATTAAATAGAAATTTTATAGGTTTAGAATATGTTTTTACTATTATATATTAATTTTAACCCATGTTAACCTTTTTAATATTTTTTGACGATATCATTATTTTATTCATTTGGGGTCAAAACATTTACTATAAAATGAAAAATGACCCATAAATGGAAATTTTTTTACATTTTCGACATAATAAATTTAACTTAAAAAAATATAGGTTTATTATTAATTTTTAATCAGTAAATAATATATTGTGATTATAAAATATCATTAATATCAATTTTGTAAAAATTTATTTAATTTGACTTTGAGTACAATATGAAAAAAATTAATTTGAATATAAAAATTTCCAAAATAATTTATTTGTTATATTTACATAATAATTTAATTGGGTCAATATAACTTACAAAAATAAATATTACATTTTTTGTTTTTAAATTCATCTGCTGGAATTTTCTATAACATGCACAAGCCCTGATTCAAGGTTAAATAAATATTTAATGTTATTTTTTCATCATTAAAATTTAAAAATTAATTAAAATAATAAAAATAATTTCATTACTATAAAAAATATTTATTATTTTTTCACCGCTTATTTCTATCCCTTTGTGAATATACAATAGAAGTTTAAAATCAAGAGTGTGCAATTTTATATTTTTCATTACATAAAATATTATAAATGTAAAAATCAATGCAAAATGTAAATGTGTAATATTTAAAAAGTTATTATGATTATGGATGTAATATACTCATCCAATTAAATAATGGTGTATTTTTAATGAATTTGAGTCCTTAAAATATATATTTTTACCATTATAAACTCATTTTACCTTTACTAGGGTAAAATAAATTTTATGTGGTTTATATTCATAATAAAAAGGGTAAATTTACAAAATGTGGACATACTAAAAAAATAATGAATTCTTTTTTCATTATTCAATATATATAATTAGAAGAAATTAATTTAAAATTTAATAATAAAACGCGATGAAAAACTATTTTTTCAGATAATTTCATTTTCATATTTTAACATTTTCTAAAAAAAGATCAAGTATAAAACTAATTCTAAAGAACAAAGTTCAAATTTTTTAGACAAAATAATCAATTGAAATTTATAACTAATAATAAATATAATTTTAATTTTTATATACATTAAAATAAAATAAATTTTCCCTATTAAATCTGTGTTTTCACTATTCAGTAAAAAATAAAACTTCTCAAATAACTATAATAAATTCATCCAAATATAATTATGTCTAGAAAAATTAAAAAGTTAAGTTACACTTTTTTAATTAAAATTGTATATTTTTGGAATATAGCTTTTAAATAAAAGAAAATAATTCATGAAAACACAATTTTTTTATAAAAAATGATTTTTTCTTTGTGATTAAAAATTTACAAAAATATGCTAAAAAATAATACAACTCTATAAAATCTAATCAATAAATATTGATAAATGTGAAATTTATTTATTCTAACATTACCAAAGTTGTTACATTCTTTAAACCTTTTATAAATTTCATCCAAACAATTTTATTTATTTATCAAACAAGTGGGGATATTTTTCCATTCTATGTAAATCATATTTCTTCTAGGGTGAATAGAAAATTGGAAACTATAAGCCTCACTCAAAAATTATATCTTCAATTGGGAAACATAAGACAAACATATTTTCATTTAAAATATGAAAACACTTTATTTATCAACATTAGTCTCTGTAAATTTACCCTTATTAGAGATTATACCACTTCCTATAAAGAAAGATCATCCTTTTGAGCTAGCTTAACTTTTTATAACAGATATGATTTTTTTATCACCTAAAACAAAATAGAGTGACATTTCATCAATCTTTTCTAGGAAAAAATGTGTCAAATAATCAATAAAATGGTAATGTTCCAAATGTAACATGGTTAATATATAATTATTTTTCTAACTCAAATCAATAATTGTTTCGTTTTCTTTTCCATGATAGAAATGAATAATGTAGTCCTAATACTTAATTACTTCTATCCATCTTGTCTACATCATGTTTAACTCTTTCTGAGTGAGTAAGTACTTCAAAATTGTATTATCAACATATATTTCACACTTTATTCCATATAAATGTTGCCTACCTATTTTTAATGAAAAACCCATAGTAGCGAATTCAAGATCATGTGTAGGATTACTTAACTTGTGTGGTACCAATTGACATGATGCTTCAGAAATTAACTCGTGAGTTTCCAATTGACATGAAACATCTTGTCTCAACATTTTATGTTTGAATATTTTCTCAAAATTATTTGGTTCGATTTTCTTTTAATTTCTATGGATGAATGTTTATTTAAACTAAATTATTTCATATAATTGTTTTAATAACATTTCAAGTTCATTATACCCCCCAGTATTTTTTTTTAAAATAAAAAGGGGGAGAAATTATTGATTGTAGTGATGTTTGTGGAGATATTATTTGAGAATAATATTTTCAACAATTAATTAAGGGATAAGTTATCTTATCTTATTTTTCATAATATTATCTCTTTAATAAAAAGGGAGTAAAAAAATTGAGGAAAAAAGAAAGATAAAGGTAAAATCATTCTTCAATAATAAAATGTGTTTGTGAGTTTTTCAAATTTATTATTTTATCTCTAATTGATGTATTTTGAGATTTCTAAAAAGGGGGACATTATTGAGTTGGAATTTTTACCTAATAAACCTTTTATCCTCAGTTTGAAAAATCATTAAATTCCTAAAAAAATTATATTACTAAATTTATATTTTCCATGTCTTTAGAATAATTTTGTTGATAACCATTTATTTTATTAAGAGAATAAATATTCATTAACTAATGATTATAAATTTAGAAAAAGTCTATTAAATTGGATGGAATATGGTTTGGTACATATTATTAGAATGTTTTAGTCCACTAGAATGAAAAAATATATTTTATTGAAATAATAAATTTTAGTCTATCTATTTGACTAACTTTTGTCTTTTGATCTGACTAACATTTAATCAACTGGTCTAAAAAAAATTAGTCTATCAGTTTGAATAAATTTATTCCATCAGTCTTATTTAATTCTAGTATATCAATATGAAAGAGTTAATCCCTTCAGATTGAATAAAATTTATTATTTCAGGATGAATCTTATAATAATATTATTATAATCATTTCTGTCAGACAGAATTCCTTTTATAACATTGTAATAGTGCTATCAAAATGACATCGGATAGAGATGTACTTGATAAACATGAATATAGATATCATTTGAGTCCATTACAACAAGCTCCAAGAATTAGGTAAATATGTCCATTGGATGTGTTACTATAAATAGAGGTCCATTCAGGGAGCTGGGAGATGATTATTTTGTGATCTCAACCCATCTCAATTTTTCTTATCTTTAACCTATAAATAATTTCACGTTGTAAATTTTATAGAGAGTTTATGTTCGAAGGAATCTGATGGAGGATTTTAAATTCCTTAATTTTTATTATATTTTAATTTGATGTATGATCGTGGATAAGATAGAGGGTTTCTATGTATATGAAAATGGAGGAATATGATTAGGATTATTGAGGGATTCTAGGGATATGAAGACATATTTGATTCAGATTTTTGTCATTGAGGGGTTCTTGAAGAAGGATAGACCTTATAGTTTTGTTTAAATAATGGACACTTTAAGTCCAGGATATTGAATTCATTTACACAAAATGTTATAGTATATTTATTCCTTTTATAAGGTTTCTGTTAGTTTTGAAATTGAATTTTGTGATGTTTCATTTCAGTTGTTTTTTAAGTTATAATTTTTCATTTTGTGTTATTAAGGAATATATTTTTTTCTAAAATTTTATATAATCTAATTTATTAAACATAATCCAATTCATTTATATGTATATTTATCAATGAATGATAATTGATTCAGATAAATATTAATAAATAGGTTTGACATTTTAATTTGTGATTAATTTTAACTACAATTCACCCTCTCTTATATCCACTGTAATCACTTACAATCCAACACTTGGGATATCCATTTGAGAATGGTTGATTTTTATTATAATTAAAATTACCAGACATCATTTTAGATGACTACTTTGGAGGACTTGAATGGCCATATTTAAAAATCTCTATCGTGTTGGTCGGAGATTGGTGAATGTCCTTTAGTTTGACAAAACTTGGTTCAATAAATGACAACAGAAATTTAGTTGATTCATTAGAGAATTTTAATGACACAGTGTTAGTAAAAATCATATATTGAGTGTTATGCACCGAACCCAGTTACGTAGAGTCGGTGCATTATTACAAAACATTAACATTATCAAAAAAGATCAAGTCTCGAAAGACCGATTAGTTTAGTAGCCTTGGAAACACTAGATACATTCATAAGTTTTACATTAATTGATACAGTGAAAAAACTAAAACAACATAGTCTCCATGGTCCACACTCATATCCCCTCATACTATCCCCATAGGTCAGTCATAAAATACTTCTTCACATCCAGGGAAAAATAAAACATAGAAAGGGGTGAGCTCAGATGCTCAGTAAGGATAAAAATATAGCGGAAACTTTCATAAACAAGCAAAAATATGTAAGGAAATATATAACTAAAAAATCAATTTAAACATGAACTTCAGCATAAAATGGAAAAAATAAAATGAAATAATTCCATTTACTTATTAACATGGATATTATACTAGTCGAATAATCACATGCAATATTAATAACAACTTTCATTATGATGGAATGCATAATTCTACACTGTCATAACCACATAGTCAATGCCTTGTGCCAAGATTACAAGTATGATTTTTTCAAATCCTTATGCAAAGACACTAGTTTTTCTCATGATACCTACCAATTCATTAGGGAGCTATAGTGGGCTCCACCCATCGATTACTATGTCCAATGCGTTCGTCATATGAAAATGTTTAAACATAACATAAACATTCATATTAAAACATGTATAAGAAATGTCAATGCTTTTTCCATAAACCATGAATGGAATAAAAATAACACATCCACAGTAAAACATATCACAAAACCTTCAATACAGCATGGAAATTTTGTATCATGATAAATCAACTTCAAATAAACTTAAAATCCATCAAAGGATGTTGACATAGACGAAATCAAAATATTTGATAGAAATGCCTCTTTTTTGAAATCATCTAAAAGTCACATAATTATTAAAGAAAACATTTTCTTTGAAAATATTATTATAATCCTGTAAGGGAAGATTTGATGATGTCATAATTGGGGGAAATATCCGCACCCTCCATATAAGTTAAAAAAAGACATTCTTACTTTAATTTTTTCAAAAAGGTTATAAAGGACCTTGTTTGTAAAATGACAGAATGATTCCAATATAACATCATATTAAAAGTCAAAAAATGGTATAAATGACTTTAACCCATAGTGTATAAAATAGTAAGAATTTTTTTTAATTAATTTTTAAGAAACATGGATGTGGATGATAAATATGTCCCAGTAGATAATTACGTATAAACAACCTCGGATAATAATGAGACTTATGAAATTAACCCTTAACTTATACTTTTCATTAGTTAGGGGTAGGTTAACCTCTTGTATAATGGTGAAATAATTGTTATTAAATTATAAATGAATCATATTGATTAATATGTTATCATATAGGATCTTTTAACATTTCTTTGTTAATAATATCTTAGTATTATCGTCGTTTCGGGGGTTAACTGATTCATTTTCCTTTATATTATTTTCTACATAAGTAATTCATGTTATGGATAGGATGTATCTTATTAATATTCAGAATGATATTAAGTATTTAAAAATTATTTTGAATCATTTAATGAAATTTACTCTTGAATGGATACGATGGGGAATGAATCTCATCGCGTTCGTGGAGACGGTTTTCTGTACATACGCACGAGCGAAAATATCAATCTTTTGATATTAAAATAATATATAATTGGATGGTATATCATATATAAAGAATAATTATCATGTTATATTTTTTATTTACATCAATTACACATTATTATTATACCCATCCAAATAATAATGCATTGAATAACAATTACACCATGACGAGGAGACGGTAATCTGTACGTATGCACGTACAATGACATGTCATTCAAAGGATGGATTGAATATTGAATTTGGTTGTTACATATTTCTAATAACATAACATTACATAGAAGATATTGGAGTTATTATTTTATAATGGAAACAACAAAGAGAGAGGAAGTGGAAGAAGAAAAGAACTTGAAAGAGGTGATGAAATATTTACCTCTTCTTCGAGTTCTTCGTCTTGATTTGATCCAAAGGGCTCCTTAGGTTGGCTTTCTGACTAAAGGAGGGCCTCTACGATGATGTGAGGAATTAGAGGATATTTGGGCAGGGAATGGTTGATACAAAAGAATTTAAGGTGTGAAATATAAAGAAGGGTGTGTGCCCTTTTAAAATAGGGGTGAAGGGAACCTTAGAAAAAACTCGAAATATTATATTATTATAAAATAATTTTCGGTTTCTAATGGCTAAAAAAGGATTATTTAAAGGATAAGGTGAGGATGAGTCGAAAAACAATCAACAAATAGGTTTTAGATAGGGTTGGGTAAGTATTTTAACTTTATATTATAGATTTCACTCTTAGTTAAATAGTTTGACATTTACTATGTGTCTTTGTATTTTAATATTATATGGTTAATAAACTTACCATATATTTCAAGAGAACCCCAAATGGTTATTTAATGATACACCAATAATTATAAAAGTCTTTTTTCAGAACCTTAGAGTTTTTTGAATATAACATTAATTAATAATATATTATTTGTTTTAAAAACTCTTTAATGTCAATATTGACACTATTTGGTATTTTGTTTATTCTAAATTTATAAAAGCATTATTACTTAGAAACAATTCATCTAACCAATCATAATATGTCATATTAACCTATAAAATTATTTTAATTCATAAAAAGTCTCAAATTACATTTATTTGGATATTTATAATATCAATTATTTTAATATTTCATTAATTAAGTAATTACTGCATCATCATTGTGTCAAAAATAAATTAAATTATCTAATGTCTAAAAAATATAAATAAAATATAATTATGTAGAAAATATTTTTATATTTATAATGAATATTTATAGTCGAATTTATCTTCTGAATAACCCTATATTGAAAATGTTTTAGTAATTAAAATTTGATTTTAACTCTTTTAACTTTTTTAGAATTAAATAATAATTAGTGTCCTAATCTAATCAAAGTAGACCAAAGAGGTTCATATTTTATTCCTAAGGTTGTTTTCGGTCGAAATATACTTATCCAATAGAATTAGGACATGTGTTAGGGTAATAATAATATCATTTTTACCCTTAATTACCCTATTTACTTTTAACCGTGGTAAATAAAAATAAAAAGTTACTATTCATCAAAAATTATTTTCATATTATTAAACCACATTTTACATACTAATATGAACTGTGTCTCTATAATTTTTTAAATTCCACTCATAGAAGTGGCAAAATTATGTTTTATGTGAATTTCCAAATTCTCCTAGGAGGTGGCTAAAAGACGGTGAAAAGTTCTATAAAATTTTCATATGCCTAAAATTATTATAAACTGACTCCAATGAATTACATTAAGCTAATATAAGTATTATGTATCTATTTTTACATAAAATAAATTTAAATAAAATAAATTATTATTTAAATAAAAATTCGGGTTTAAATTATAACTCAGTGCTTTTCACTATTCCTCAAAAATTGAATGTCTAGAAAATTACCAAAAATTCACCATAAGCTAATTTAGATATTTTGAATCCAAAAATGAATTCCATTTTGAATGATTAAATTTATAAAATTCCAAAGAGTGGGTATTACTATTCATAACGGCTAGTTTGATTGGTTATTTTGTGTTAGAACTCAAAGTTGCGTACAACACACGCTACTATATTATTCAAAGAGAAGCATACCATGAATGATTGGGTTGTTACATTCACCCCTCATTAAAATAATTTCGTCATAGAAATTTCTAGAGTATTACAGCATAAAAATACTCGACTGGTTCTTCTTCATAAGTTCCTCAGGTTCCCACATTGCCTCTTCCATCTTATGGTTTCTCCATAGAACTTTTACTAGATGAGTCATCCGATTTCTCAGCACTTGTTCTCTTTTATCAAGAACCTTGATAGGCTCTTCGTAATAAGAAAAACTAGGTTCGAGTTCTAATTAATCATAGGTGAGTACATGCATTGGGTCATGCATGTATTTTCTCTACAATGATACGTGGAACACATCGTGAACTTTGAAGAGACTTGGTGGCATTCCCAAATGGAAAGCTACAACCCCAATTCGTTATAGAATTTCGAAAGGTCTGATATACCTGGGACATAGTTTTCCCTTCTTACTGAATTGTATAACACCCTTCTATGGAAATACCTTCATGAAAACATGATCTCCTACCTGAAATTCCTAATCCTTCCTTCAGTTATTGGCATAGCAATTCTGCCTACTTTAAGATGCTTTGATGTGGTTTTGGATTACCTTCACCTTTTGAATCGTTTCCACCACCAGTTCTGGGCGTATGAGTTTTTATTAACCAACAACATCTCAACAGGTTGGTGTGCGATATCTCTTTCTGTATAACGCTTTATATGGTGCCATACGAATATGTGAATGATAGCTATTGTTATAAGAAAATTATATCAAAGGTAAATATTGATCCCAAATACCTATAATGTCAGGTAAGAATGATCTCAACATGTCTTATATGGTCCGAATAATCCGTTTTGATTTTCCATCAGTTTCGGGGTGGTAGGCAGTGCTCACACAAAGCTTAGTATCCAAGGCTTTCAGAAGACTTTTCCAGAATCTGGATGTAAAGCGTGGATCATTATCAGAAACAATATATAGTGGTACTCCATTAAGTCTTACAACATTATTAATATATAGTCTAGATAAACTTTCAATTGGTAAATCTTCCCTTATAACATAAAAATGTGCTGACTTGGTAAGACGATCAACAATGACCCATATTGCATCGTTCTTTCTATGATTCTTTGGTAGTCCCATGACAATGTCCATCATAATATTATCCCATTTCTACTTTGGTATTGGAAGAGGTTTCATTAATCCTCCAGGTTGTTGCCTTCCAGCTTTCACTTGTTGACAAACCATGCATCTTGAAACAAAATCAGAAATCTCCCTCTTCATTTTATCCCACCAAAAATTTTCTTTCAAAAATCTATACATTTTGGAGCTCCCAGCGTGTATAGAGAAATTCGAACTATGAGCATCATCCAACAATTCCCTTTTTAGATCAGGTATATCTGGAACACAAAGTCTCTTCCCAAATTTCAAAATTCCATCTTTATACACAAAGTCAATCAATCTCTCATCATTCATAGCTTTAATCTTCTTGTGAATATCTTCATCATTGGTTAGAGAAATCTTTATCCTTTCTAGTAAATATGGTTTGGCAACCATTTGAAAATGAATTCATGTTTCATCTTCAATGGTTATTCCCATATCTATCTTTACAAGATCCATGAATATAGAATCCCTTTCATCTCTCATCTTGTTCAAAACTCCATGATCCTTTCTACTCAAATAATCTTCCTCATTATTTTCCTTCCCCGGGTGGTAGTGTATAGTGCATTCATAATCCTTGAGTAGTTTAATCCATCTCTTTTGCCTCATGTTGAGTTCTTTCAGTGAGAAAATATACTTCAAACTCTTGTGATCAGTATAAATCCCAAATCATTCACCATAGAGATAGTGTCTCCAAATCTTCAAAGCAAAGATTACAGCTGATAACTCAAGATCCTGAGTAGGATTGTTTTGCTTGTGAATTTTCAGTTATCGTTATGCATAAGCAATAACGCTATCATTCTGCATAAGGACACAACCAAGTCCTTTCTTCAAAGCATCACTATAAATAACAAACCCATCATTCCCCTATGATAGAGTCAATATAGGAGCATTGACTAATCTTCTCTTCAGTTCATCAAAAACATTCTTCACACGCTTTTTTCCAAACAAATTTAACCACTTTTCATGTGATCTTTGTTAATGGGTTATCCATTCGGCCAAAATTTTGGATGAAACGTCGATAATAACCTGCTAAACCAATAAAACTGTGTACCTCAGTTATATTCGTTGGTTTTGGCCATTCTTGGATTGCTCTTATCTTAGAAGCATCTATGGAGATTCCATACTTAGAGACAATATGGACAAAAAAATAAATCTCCTGAAGCCAGAATTCACACTCGCTAAACTTACTTTATAATTCATGTCTTCTAAGAGTCTTTAGGATAATGAGCAAGTGATTTTCATGATCTTTATAGATTTTTGAGTATGAAAAGATATCAGAAATAAATAAAACTACAAAATCATCGAGATATTCCTTGAAAACATTGTTCATTATATCCACGAAGACAGAGGGTTCATTAGTCAATCCAAAAGGAATTACTGTAAACTTGTAATAATTGTACCTAGTTCGAAATGCTATCTTTGGAATGTCTTCCTTCTTCACACACAACTGATGGTATAAAGATTGAAGGTGAATATTTGAAAAGTATTGGGCTCCATGTAGTTGGTTAAATAAATCATCAATGCAAGGAAGGGGATACTTGTTCTTTATTGTTATAGCATTGATCTCCCTGTAGTCGATACATAACCTCATAGATAGATATTTTTTCTTAACAAAAAGGATAGGGGCTCCCCATGGAGAAACACTAAGGAGAATAAATCCATTATTAGTCAATTTCTCTAGTTTTTTATTTAGTTCCACTAATTACATAGTTCCCATTCTATAAGGGGTCTTCAATATGGGCCTTGATCCAGGAATTAAATCATTGGAAAACTCAATTTCTCATTCTGTAGGATGTCCAGGTAAATCTTCTAGAAATACATCAACATATTCCATCACAATAGTTTCATCCTATATTTGAACATTCCTTTCCTCACCCAATGTTATTTCATTCTCTACCACCCTAATAATTGAATTTATTTGAGCTACTGGGGGTGGATATAGATAAGAATCAGGTGGTGACGATTCTTCTCTAAAGATAATGTGTTCTTTTTCATCATAATCAAAAGTTGTAACCTCTTTATTCTTATAATAAATCATCACATCATGGTCTGAAATCCAATCCATACTAGGTATTATATCAAATTAAATCATTGGTATGACGATAAGATCAGCAGATAAAGAGCATTTATATGCTCCAATTGGAACGAATTCACAAAACATTATTGCGATGATACTTCCCTTAGGAGTTTTATCTGATAACTCTCTTGTTAAATCAAATTGAAAATATCTATTTTCTATATCAAACTAGGAAGATATGAAACAATGCAATGATCCAGCATCAAATAAAGCATTTTCTAAACTTGAGGAAACCATTAAATTACCTGCCACCATGTCTTTTAGAGCTTCTACCCCAGCAGTAGTGATAGAATAAGCTTGGCCTTGATCCCTTGGCCTCTTCTGAGGTATGTTCCCATGAATCTTAGGACATTCATTTGCATAATGTCCCATCTCCATTCAATTGTAGCACTGATCATCGGTAGCTTCTTTCTTCCCCATGCAATCACGAGCTTGGTGGCCTTTTTACAACACTTGTAACAGACTCTCATTCCCTTCAAGAAAGTACCGGGGTGTTTCTTCCGCATTTACTAGAGGATATATATTTAAATTTATCCTTCATCCCCTTATTTCCATTTCCAGAGTGATCATCATATCTCTTCTTCTCTTGATTTTCTTTAATGTTGTAAGAAATATATAATTCTTTTTCTGTCTTGATAGCACATGAGACAATATCTTCGTACAACAAGAATGATTGTGATACTAATGTTCGATGGGGAAATGGTTTTAACCCATCAATGAAATGATCAATCTTGCTTATTGGGTTATGTATATTATCTATAGAAATCCTTGATAACCTTGTAATGTTATCCTCATACTTAGCTACATTATTATCCTCCTTTTTCCTCAGACTTAGAAATTTCCTTTCCATATCTGCTCGATGGTCATGAGGAATGTATTTTTCTAATAAAATATCTTTAAACTCCCTCCATTATATATTTGAAACTTCATAATCTTCCTTTTTTTTAATCAATGACCACCATTTATGAGCATCTCTAATGAGGTGGTAAACCTCCATGATAACTTTTTCCCTTTCAATACTCCCCAAGTCATGGAATATTTTCTTTAAAGAATTTATCCATTGCTCAGCTACTAATGGATTTGTACTACTATTTAATGTTGGTGGTTGTTTCTGCATGAAGTGATCTAGCATTGATCCTCCACAGTGTGGATCAGGGTGCTCCATACGGGTAAGATTATTATTCACAACCTATGTGAGTTGTCCCAGAATAGTGATTAGCTGATCAGCACCAGTTTTTTCACCAGCTCCACTATAATTATCTTGTGCAAGAGGGAAATCCCTACATGGAGTGCGTGCATTGATCTAGTACACATTCCATCCATTATGTTCCATTTCAAAACATTGGCGTAAACTAGATTATTTTATGGATTGAAATACATAATTCCAAACTTGAAAAACACTTAAAATAAATTGAACTGTTTATGGATATAATCCATAATCATAAAAAATGTTTTCTTTGAGGTAGTATATACTCATAAACCCTTCATAATGGTTTGTACTGAAAATTGGAATTATCTTAAACATTTCCACTGGGAGGTGTTGTAACCAAGAGTGCAGCAAGGCCCGTTGTCGTGAACCAGTTCTCATTCGACTATAGATCAAATCGGTGTTTTCAGGTTTTACCACTAGGTACATTTGTGACAGATCCGGTTCTACCTGCTCGTATCCAAACAGATATGTATTGGTTGTAATACTCACAAAATCTCTACAACACCAAAATTCTAGGATGTTCTTTTATACTAATCCTCAATGTCTATCTTAGGGATACGAGCTCTAATCAGAGTTTAACTAAATCTAGTTTCCAAGATTTGTACTATAGTTTCTCTGATACCAACTGTAATGCCCCGAATCTAGTTACCTAGAGTCGGTTCCTTATTACATAACATTGTCAGGATCACAAAAGATCATGTCTCAAAAGACCGATTAGTTTAGTACCCTTGGAAACACTAGATACATTCATAAGTCTTACATTACATGATAAAGTGAAAAAAATACAACAGAATAGTCTCCATAGTCCACACTCCTATCCCCTCAGACTATCCATACAGGTCAGTCATAAAATACCTCTTCACATACTGGGAATAATAAAACATAGATAGGGGTGATCTCAGATGCTCAATAAGGATATAAATATAGTGGAAACATTCATAAATAAGTATAAACATTTAAAGAAATGTATAAATAAAACAAAAGCCTTTAAAACATTAACATCAGCATAATATGGAAAAAATAAAATGAAATAATTCCATTTAATTATTCACATAGATATTCTATATGTCAAATAATCAAATGAAATATCAATAACCACTTCCATTATGATGGAATGCATAATTCCAGAATATCATAACCAAATAGTCAACGCCTTATGCCAAGACTACAAATAAGATTTTATCAAGGCCTTGTGCCAAGACACAAGTTTGTCTCATTAGATATACCGAGGCCTTTAGGAGATATATTAGTCTCCACCCATAACTTACTATGTCAAATGCATTCTATATATGAATAGTTTTAAACATAACATAAACATTCGTATTAAAACTAGCATACGAAATGTCAATACTTTGTCTATAAACCATGAATGGTATAAAAATAACACATCCATAGTCAAATATATCAAAAAACCATCAATACAATATATATGTTTTGTATCATAATAAATCAACATCCAATATACTTGAAATCTATCATAGGATGTTGACATAGATGAAATGAAAACATTTTACAGACATATTTCTTTTTTGAAATCATTTAAAAGTCAAATAATTATAAAAGAAAACATTTTCATCGAAAATATTATTATAAGCTTTAATGGGATGCTTTGATGATGTCATAATGGTAAAAAATAGACGCACCCGTTGTACATGTTAAAAAATTACATTCTTAACTTAATTTTGTCGAAAAGGTTATAAAGGACCTTGTTTGGAAAACGATGGAAAGATTAATTTATAAAAATATTATAAAAATTCAAAAAGGGTATAAATTTCTTTAACCCATAGTCTATAAAATATTAAGAATGTTTTTTAATGCATTTTTAAGAAACATGGACGTGGATGATAAAGTGTTCCATGTAGATAATTACATATAAAGAACCTCTGATAATAAAGAGATTGGGAAAATTAACCCTTACATTGTACTTTTCCTTTGAAGAGGGTAGGTTAACCTCCTGTATATTGGTGAAATAATAGTTATTAAATTATAAAATAATAATATACATTAATATGATATCATATATGATCTTTTAAATTTGTATTATTAATAATATCTTAGTGTTATCGTCGTTTCAGTAGTTAACTGATTCGTTTTCCTTTATATTCATTGTTATGTATGTAATGTTTTTTATGGATAGGATGTTTTTTATTCATATTCATAATGATTTTAAGTCTTTAATTATTATTTTTAATCATCTAATGGAAATTTTTTTTGAATGGATACGATGGGGGAATGAATCGCATCGCGTTCGTGGAGACGGTAATCTGTACGTACGCACGAGTGACAATATCATTATTTTGATATTAAAATAATATATAATTGGATGGTATATCATATATACAGAATAATTATCATGTTATATTTATTATTTACATCAATTACACATCATTATTATACCCATGAGAATAATAATGTATTGAATAACAATTACACCCCGACGTGGAGACCGTAATCCGTACGCACGCACGTATTGTGACATCTCATTAAAATGATGGATAGAATAATGAATTTGGTTGTTCCATATTTATAATAACATCACATTACATATAAGATATTGGAGTTATTATTTTATAATGTAAACAACAAAGAGAGATGAAGTGGAAGAAAAAAGGAACTTGAATGAGGTGATGAAATATATACATCTTCTTCGGGTTCTTCCTTTTGATTTGATCAAAAGAGCTCCTTAGGATGGCTTTATGACCAAAGTAGGGAATCTAGGATGATGTGACAAAATTTTATAATATATTTGGAAAGGGGGTGTCCCAGCCAAAAGGATTTGATGGTGTGAATTGGAGAGAAGGGGGAGTGCCCTTTTATAAGTGGGGTGAGGGGCACATTAAGAAAAGCTAGAAATATTATTTTATAATCAAATCATTTCCTGTTTATAATGGATTCTAAAGGGATTATTTAAAGGCTAAGTTGGGTATGGATCGAAAACCACTCAACCAGTAGGTTTTAGACAGGTTTGGGTCACTATATTAACTTTATCGTTTAGATTTAACTCTTAGTTAAATAGTTTGACATTTACCATGTGTCTTTGTATTTTTATATTATATGGTTAATAAACATACTATATACTAAAAGAGAACAGAAAAGTGTTAATTAATGATACAAATATCATTATATAAGTCTTTTGGCCAAACCTTATATTTTTAAGAATAGAATATCAATTAATAATATAATATTTGTTTTAAAAACTCCTTTATGTCAATGTAGACACTATTTGGTATTTTCTTTTTTTCTAAATTCATACTAGCATTATTACTTTGAATACAATTCATCTAAACAATCATAATATGTCATATTAGCCTATAAAATTATTGGAATTCATAAAAAGTATCAAATTAAATTTATTTGGATATTTATAATATCAATTATTTTGATATTTCATTAATTAAAGAATTATTGCATCATCGTTGTGTCAAAAAAAATTAAATTATTTAATGTGTAAAAAATATAAATAAAATATCATTATGTATAAAATATTTTTAGATTTATAATTAATATTTATAGTCTAATTTATCTTATCTATTACCATATATTAAAAATATTTTAGTTATTAAACACTGATTTTAACACTTTTAAGTCCTCTTTAAATTAAATAATAATAAGTGTCCTAATCTAATTCAAGTGGAACAAAGAGGATAATATTGCATTAATAATTTTGTTTTTGGTTGAACTATACTTATCCAATAGAATTAGGACATGTGTTAGGGTTATAATAATTTCATTTTTACCCTTAATTACCCTATTTACTTTTAACTGTGGTAAATAAAAGTAAAAAGTTACTATTCACCGAAAATTATTTTCATCTTATTCAACAAAATTTTACATACTGATATCAATCGTGTATCTTTTATTTATGAAATTACACTCATAGAAGCGGTAAATATACTTTTGATGTGAATTTGTAAATTCTCCTAGAGGGTGGATAAAAGAGGTTGAAATGTTTTATAAAATTTTTATATATCTATAACTGTTATAAAGTTACTCCAATGAATTAAAATGAAATTATATAGGTATTATGTAACTATTTTGACAAAAAATAAATTTAAATAAAATAAATAATTATTTAAATAAAAATTCAGTTTTAAACTATAATACAGTGTTTTTCACTATTCCTCAAAAATTGAATGTTTTCTAAAAAATAAAAAAAATACACCCTAAGATAATTTCGATATTCTGAATCAAAAAATTAAGTCCATTTTGAATGATTAAATTTATAAAATTTCAAGAAGTGTGTATTACGATTCATAACGGCTAGTTTGATTGGTTGTGGTGTGTTAGAACTCGAAGTTGCGTACAACACACGCTACTGTATTATTCAAAGAGAAGCGTACCATGGAATCTTGGGTTGTTATATTGAGTATTATAGGGGACCTTTAGAGTTATTATTTGGTGATAATTAGTTTTTGATAGTTTCACCCCTTTTCGGTTATCGAAGTCCTGGAAATAGGGGAAACATGCACCTCAGTTTTTGGTACCTTTTGTGTTTATTGAGCACATGGGTGAAGTGGATTTAAATTTACAAAATCCACCATAGTTGATGTAGATACCTAATATGTTCAATGTATCATAGTTTTTATGTATCTTTCTGACCCAAATCATGTCTTGAGATGGAAGGACTTGGATGTTGATCCTCATTTATCTATTACTAAGCCACCGGTCAGGATTGTTGATTCCAAGACCAAGGTACTTTTATGGGAGGATGATACATTTGGTCCATGTTATATGGTAGTATGGTTCTAATTCAAATGAGAAATGGTAGAATGAGGAACATAAAAGAGAGAAGTGGCCTCGCGTCTTTTATATGGAATCATCTTGATAAGATTTCTGTGGACATAATGTTTTTGTGGTGGGGAGGTTGTGATAGCCCAATACCTTCTTTCTGGTATTCCTTGACTCTTTATTTGATCTCTTTTATGTCTAGTCTTGTTTTTGGATCATTCAAAGAGAATTTGGAAAATTTTAGAAGCCCAAGGGTCTATGCATGATTAGTGTACCATTCGGAAAAATTGTTTAATTTAGCATAATAAACCTTGCAACTTGTTAAAAGCCACTAGAATGAGGCACATGGTTTTTTCAAACAATGCAGTGAACCCTAAAAAATGTAAAATACTAGGATATTGGGAAATGATTTGTTGGTGCATGATTAGTTTAAATGTGTGGCCAAATCATGTACTGCAAACAGAAGACCAGTAGGGGAACAAGGATTGGGAAGACATCTTGTTTGACCATAGAACCCTACCAAAAAAACCATATGGGTTGGATTTAATTCCATGTAAATTTATTTTAAAAATCAGAAACACGTGTTTTAAGTTGTTAATCACTCCTACTCAACCCTAGTACATTTTTTTATCCTTAAAGGCTTCCCCGAGGAGATTTTGGACCCTCCAAACCCTTTTCATGGAAAATCAAAGTAGTGTTAATCCCATTCAATATACTCTAGGTACATGGATTCTCTCTTGTGTCATTTAATTATAAATATCTTTATACCCTCAATAGTGTTTTATAGATCAACGTGTAATTAATTGATCTCAACTCCATATTATTTGATCATGATTCTAGGTTGTGTTATTATATATCATTTAACTCATTCTTCATTTGCATTCCCCATTGTAGGTGTTGTGTAGTGTGATTACTTGATATAATGGTCGGTGGTTCCATAATTATTTTCCTTCAATTGAAACCTTGAATTGCTTGACTAAATTGAAATGAGTTTTTAATTTATTTAATAATATGGACTTGTGGGGATTTATTTTATTTATATGAAATGGGAAATAAATTTGAGAAAAACCCCCAATTTTATGAGGATTTTAATTTTTGGGTGAATTTATGAAAAATGATAGCTTGATTTAGAAATCATTTTGGTGAAATTATTTGATGTTGATCAAGGAAAAATGACCAAAATTTAAAGGGGATTTGAAATGGAATGAAATTATGATAACCTATGATTTGGTTTTGGAATGAGGTGATATCTTAAAAATGGGAATTGGGAAATTATATTTTGAAATGATTGATTTTTAATTTGAATGATTTGTTGATTGATTAAAGAACATAAAATTATAGATTTTTAGTAGGTAACTAGGACATGCATTCTAGGATATTTACCCCTAGAAATGGATTGATGATGATAATTATTACTAAAAAACTACAGAATGAATGCCTATGGTGGGTAACCCTATTGTGGTGTAGACTACACATGAGGGGTTACCACTATTGGGGAGTATTAGTTTGTGAATACATGACTAAAGATGATATCATTATTGAGATATGTGAATATCCTATTAACAAAGAAACTAACGACCCGAATAGATCTTTTTTGTAGTCCTTGGTTTACTATATTTTAATATATATGCACTTAATTTATTAAACTATTTTATTCATTCCAACTGATTTATACAAAATTCTTGGTATAAAATATTCTTTTATGCCTATTCGAGTTTTGTTTTTACATATCTACCATTTATTAAAATTAATCATATTTTGGTTTAAAATATGTAAATGTAATTTTGTTCCATGTTTTTATTTTAATTAATTGCATAAATGGTTAATTATAATGTTATTGATTATTTAAATCTTCCTAAGACTCTATTGGGATTTATATCAAACATCCTAACTTTTCCATCAGGCATTTTTGTATTATCTTTTTCTAGGTCTGTGAAAAGGGAATGTTCCACTAGAATTTTATGGATGTTCTTGATCCTTTGGACCCGATGTCTTGGAGGTTACTGGTGGAGTAGTCATACAAATATTACATTGGATGTTTGAGTTTTTATCTTGTCAGCTTTTGATTACTTTGATGGTGTACTATTTTGGGTATTTGTTATACCATTATGGTTTCTTATAATTTAACCTTTTGGAGTGCCGATCATACTGACTAGTATATTTTTTCTTTCAATATTTTATGGAAACATCACTAAATCTTTTATCTTGTATGTTCCTTGGGTCTAGTCACTGACCCATTGGGATCAGGAATGCCCTTCATGAATTTAAAGGGTCGGATCATGTATAAGTGCAGCCGGGTATCTAGGATTGTTCAAGGCATAGACATTTTGGTTATCTAGAACCAAAGTTAAATTCCGTATGGATCTAACAGGTTCTATAAATATTTTATCCATACATGATAAATATTCATTCACAAGTTATAATAGTGAATATACATGTGATTTGAATATTTAATAAATATTTACTTACCATGTCATTATTTATTAAATTATGTGAATATAAAATATGTATTTATTCATGTTTATTTACAAGGAAATAAAATTACATATTTGTTTAGTTATGTTAATATTTAATAAATATATATTCCATAATTCAGTGGATATAATAATTATATATTTACAGATGAATAATACAGTGATATTTATATAATTAAATAAATAATTTTTATTCAAGGCAGATAAATATTACGGAAGATTGGCAGACCGTGTTCAGTGGTTCGGTGAGAAATGTCATTTTAAATATAATATGAAAAAATATAATTCATTTTTGAATAAAAATAATATTTATTTTATCTGTGCATTTAGCGCATTCCATGTAAATAATAAAAATTATATTATTATTAGACATGATTTTCACCAAGTATTAAGAAAATAATAAGGGCTCTTTCACAATTATTATTCTCTTATCCTAGTATTAATTAAACCTATTTATAAAATTCACCAAGGGTGTGAGTAATAAAATCTCATTCCATATTTGTTCACAATGAGTTCTAGATAAGATTATCTCAATCCCCAAAAAGCTCTTACCTACATTGATCTAAAGAACAGAGATAAATTCTCTTCTATTATAAGATAAAATACATTCTACATTGAAGGATTCTGATGTAATCAATGATGATCAATAAAAGTGTTAAATTAATCCATTCTAGAATTTAGATAATTCTATAATGATGATTGGTGGTTCACTAAGAACATGTAGATAATTTATACCGGTAATCTACCCTTGATTCCTCCAATGAAATGATAGTGTGACAAGTGTGGTCTAATTATTCATCGATATCGAAGAAGGAATTGAATTAAAGGTAATTATCTAGATAATTTAATTAATTATAAAATATATATTAAGATATCCTCTATTAATTTATAATTGGAATTCATTTCAATCTGGTTTTTAGGAGAAATTTTAAGAAGTATATGGAAAATGTTTCATTTTCACTTTATGATATGCTTCCGCTGCACTCCAGATTCATCAGGATATTGGCATCTTAATTAATGAGTTCAATGTAAATTTAACACTCCCAAATGAAAATAAAATCAATACCTAATTTTTTATATAATAGATAAACTTTAAATATGTTCTCATAGTCATCCATGATGTTGGGTCTAGGTGTTTCATTTGTTGCGAATGACATGGCAATATGTGTGTAGTGAGTTTTGATGAAGTGATGATGCTCGAAAAATTGTTATGGATTCATTTACTAACATTGGATTTAATGATCTTAAAATTAATCTTGATTAATTATGATGATTTTTGGACATACCTTTAATATCAAATACATATTCATAGGAGAGAACATTACACACAAAAAGTAAAAGACCTTGAAATATATTTTTTATTCATGATGATTTATGGAGAAGTGAAGGGATTCAAGAGGGTTTTCATTTGATGGTTAGAATTATTCATAATATTATGTTGAATATTTGATAAGTGTTATCCTAAAATATTATCCATCCCTTAGGACAACAATGAATCCCCTCAACCACTCACGTGGGACCCAAGGGGTCAACCACATGGGAGAGGATACACTTGGTCAGCAATGAGAAACATGGGTAAGAATTTTGAAAGAATAGTTCTAATGGAGAATTTACGAGTGTTCTAATGGGCCATGTATAGAATGAATGGGGATTCTTGAGACACAGTGTGGGTATGCACAATGGATTGAGGTCATACGTGTTGCAGGTTTCAAAACCCGCTACTAGTTTAAAAGTATGTGTTAGTTCATAATATACAAATATAGACAAGAAGGGGGTGGGGGTGAGTTTTATCTTTTCAAAATCTTCCACAATTATGATTTTAGTCACCCTCTATAAGTTATGAGGATTTTTAGAGTTTATATTATGTATGAAAGTATGAATAGAGCATAAAACTTAAATATAGAACATGACTTCTTATAGTCGTTTGAGGCATAGAGATCCCATATTCCACTC
This sequence comes from Viscum album, assembly GCA_963277665.1. Taxonomy (NCBI): domain Eukaryota; kingdom Viridiplantae; phylum Streptophyta; class Magnoliopsida; order Santalales; family Viscaceae; genus Viscum; species Viscum album. The sequence goes on from OY728136.1 coordinate 1,482,953,555, forward strand.
CACCAATTACTCTCTAAAAAGGCTTGGTGAATTTCACTGGTCTAGTCCTCATATCATTAGACTAATCCACAATTGATTTTAGGCATTTGACACCTTTACAAAAAATATAAAAACAAAACCTTATAGTTCTTTAAGAGATAACTGAATATTAACAACTTAGATCGAGAAACTAATACTCCACCACAACTGAGTAAGAGCAGGTGAAGCACTCAATTAAAATATAACGATTAAAAAGGTTCTGATTAAACATGACAGTTGTAATAGAAATAGAAAGAATATGTATCTTCTTCTTCATAAAATAATATCATTAAAAAATATTAGTTCTAAAGTGATCCAGTTACAATAGATCATTATATAAAACTAGAAATGAATTGCAGCAACATACTTACAGCATATACAATATTCAAAACATTTATATCTCAAAAGTTTATCCTCTAATATATATAACATAGTTTGATCTCTTGTTGAAGTAGATCAATAAATGATATTCACAAGAATGTAGTTGAATAGAAATATATGTATCTATTTTTTATATGAATCACACATAGATATATATATATATATATATTAATCTAATACACCAATAGAATAAAATAAAGCAGAGTGTCTATTTCTTAATTCCATATACATGAAAATATTTTGACAAATCGTGTGAATTAAAAATCATGAAACAACTTAGAGAATTCATAACTTTTTTTAATAAAAAGAGATAATTTATCCACTTAATATGATTATTTAAATCAATTATAACTATCTTTAAATAGGTTGGAAATGATATTTCAATCTTCCAGATATTCTGCAAAGACCATTGCACTAAATTCTGATTCAATCGTAAATTCAAATCTCTAATGTTGAAAATTCAAAAATAGGGTTCCTTCATAAAACAAAAAAATACCATACGTAGGATTTAACTACATAGAATTCATTCTCTGAACGTAGGGTTGAAAATGTAAGGTTTATCACAAAAGTATGGTTGATGATCTTTATGTTTTCTTCTCAAATATTTGATTCCATACATACATAGGGTGCTTTCAACATACTTTTTTCACTTTGTCAAATGTATGGTTCTATAAAAATGTATAGTTCTTTATCCATAGGTTTCAATGAACACATGGTTCATTAACCATACATGATGATCTTTCAGTTATAAGTTTTAATACAAATGTCAGGTTTTTTCCGTACCTTATATTCATTAACAAAGGATTTCAATAGTGTTTCCCTAATTTTCATAAGATATTTATGAATATTTTAACAGATATCCCACATGAATAAAAATATTGAATATAATTCCAAAATAAGGATTATAAAAAATATTAATTTCTTGAAATGAACATAATTTAATACCATTAGTAAAAAACAAGGGTATTTGTGAGAATCAAAATGAATAATTTTTATAGAGTATTATGGAGAAAATACATGGCCAACAATCCGACCCTTTTGATGACCCCAAAAACCATATAATTAGTTACAAAATTTAGAATTTTACAAACATTTAATAGTAAATAATTCAAAATTCGATTTGATAGAATTATTTTGATAAAACTAATTGTTTTTTTATCAAAACTTTTTCTCCTTTTTGTGGGATCAAAAAAATTTGTTGAAAAAGACTAAAATTATTTTAATTTTTCCCAAATCAGTATGTAAATTTTATAAAAATATGTGTAGATAAATAAGATTAGATTTTTGGTTTTAGATATAAATATAAAAGAGTATGAATCAATGCACTGAAAATAAGAATCATTAAATATTATTGATCAAAATTTTATAAGTACAATGTCACTACGACTAAGAAATAGGTTATCCAACTGATATTGTTAGGGTAGAAGTGTTAGGGTAGGTTTTGGCTCTAATTCTGGTTCTTTTGGATTTTAATAAGCTTGAAACATGCCTTTGAGAACTTCTATCTATAGCTGTAATTTTTTCATAATACTATCCCCCAATTTCATAATCAAACCTTTGAAATATTGACTTATTTTTAAATTTTACACAGGAATGACTATAAAAAATTCATGAAAACTCTCCTCTTACTGCATAAAATGGCCTAATTTATCTGTGAATTATTTCAAAAAAATCTGATAATGGGTTCATTGTAAGTCGATTGGTCTTTTAGAAATTTTTGATTTTCCAACAAAACTGAAAAAATGAGAACTATTTCACCGAAGGTTATATCGCTGATCATTCATCTCATCAATAATAGTCATGATTTTATGAAATCTGTAAATCATATCTAGAGAGGTAGAAGGGGGTGATGTAGATGCACTGGTCTGACTGACACTACTTATTATTGGCTAAATTTGTGTTCCTAAATTCCACTTTTGATATGCAATGTCTGATTTGGAAAAAACTTTATATTTGAACTTTCCAAACTCATCCAACATTTATCTCTTGAAAGAATTAAAGACATTTTTGAAAATAGAATTATTTTTAAGATCCTAGAATTTTTTCCTTGAATCTATCATCTCCTTTTGAAGATTTACATTTTCATCCTGAGATTTATTATACTAAATCACACGACCTTGAACATTATGTGACAATTAATCAGATGTTCCTTCTTCTGGAGTATGTTTATGATCAAAAACCATAATTTATAAAGGATTTTCAATTGACTTCTCTAGAAATTTTTCTATAGAGCGTGATTGATTATAATGCTCTTCTGTTTTCTTTTCAAAGATAATCCTTGATCTTTCCGCCAACTAAAGCTCAATAGTATCTGTAACATGAGTTACTAATTTCTGCATATGCTGTTCTACTCGATTAGATTCTTGTTGAACATTTTTTATTGATGATATTATTTTACTCAATCAACTATCAAAGGTATATCTTGAATATTTATATCTTGATTATCTATTTGATGATCTTCTTCATGAACTGGTTCTTCTAAATGAACTGAGCTAGTTGCTTACCAAGAACGCAACACCATATCTTCAATTTGTTTAACTTCTCTGTTTCATGGATCGAAGAAATCTCTCTCCTGACTTTCTTCTTCTCCTTATTCTTCTAATGGATTAAATCAAAGCCTCACCTTAGTTGGCTTGGTGAAACTGTTTGTTCTTGATTCAATAACTCCTTCATTTATTATAGTCCCTTGATCCCCCTGAGAAAGAGCTCCAGAACCCTGTTTCTCATTAGCACCAATCGGTAAGAAGTTTCTCTACATAGTACTCTAGAAAAAACCTATGTTCCATAGAGTTACTATATTGAGTATATTATTATGATGACATTTTATTCAAGAATAAATTAAACGAGTCATATCACTCATAAACTGAATCCAAGAAATTAACCATCAATTATGATAAAAATTCATCCTTGTATCTGGTTGACAACAGTATTGAAGATATGTAAACATATACCTTGGAAAATTCATCTTTATTTCACTTAAAAACAGAAACATGTAGTACATGTCTGGATACAGAATTTTCTCCATTTCATACATCCTTTGAGAAATTTTGTTTTGAGTAAATTTAACAAATATTTTCTGATCTACCTCGAGATATTTGACATACATTTTCCTTATGTTTTTTGAACCAAAAATAAAAGGTATAATTCCTTCAAACTTATTTTCATTTTCTATAATAGACCGTAGAACAAAGTTAAGGAATCCTTCAGGAGGATAGATCAAAATTTGGGATATTTCAATGGAAGAAATGAAAGAAATCATGATCTTATATTATCATAAAATATGTATCTTCAGAATCACCAAATACTAATCTATATGATTTTGTTGCAAAATTTTTCTTCTACCTCATAGAGAAACTCTGAGTTCTCTTCACTGAACATACAAACTAGAACCTGAAACTACAATTCCTAATTGATGAGTAGATTCTTCTGGTAGATCCATTCGAAATCTTACACTTTTCATTGAAGAATCATTCTTCTGGATACTCGTTTTTCTTTTGGATTGTTGACTTCACTCTCTACATTTCTCTTGGTTTTATTCTTTTTTTTTAATCTAAAATATAAGGTTTTTCAAATTATATGGTTTGGAAGGTAGATGAAGTTTTTGGTTAGGTGAAATAGTATGAAAAAAGAATAGAAACGTATTCAAAAGGTTTCTAACAGATAATGTTATATCATTGTTTTTTATGCAGGTCTCATGGGGTAATTATGATTTCTTTTTGAAATCATGCAGCAATTATAAATTTATGATAAAATAAATTAACTAAAATATATATAGAAATATAAATATAAAAAAATAAGATTTATAGTAATTAGAATAAAAATTCAACATAAATAAATTTTAATTTTTTTAAAAAAAGATAAAAATATTAACATTTAAATAAAAACAAAATTAAACTAACTCCCATTTAATAAAATCAAAACAAACAGTGGGAAGTGGCTTGGTGAAAATATCAGCTAATTTATATTTAGTGTTGATAAATTTTAAATATATATCATTTTTAAGAACATGATCACTTAGAAAATGATTCCTAATATTAATATTCTTAGTTATCAAATGACTTGAAGGATTTTTTGAAATTCTTATAGCACTTGTATTATCATATAAAATAGGTGTACTATAAAAATTTAATTCAAAGTCTATAGTGTGATTTTTAGCCACAATACTTGTGAACAACAATTTCTTTCAAATTCATATTCTATATCAACTATTGATAGGGAAGCATAGCAATGTTTCTAACTTGACAATAAAACTAATGATTTTCATAAAAAGTGACAGGTTCATGAGGTATTTTTTATCTAATCTACAACCTCCAAAATCATCATCTGAATATGATATTTAATTAAAATTATAATTGTCTTGGATAATGAAGAGATTCAAAAATCAGTCCTTTAAAATATCAAAATAATATTTTTAATTGCAATAAGATGAGATTAGTTAGGATTTGTTTGAAATCTAGCTCATAAACAAACCAAAAAATAGCGTCGGGTCTGCTAGTAGAAAGATATAGTAAAATACCAATCATACTTATATATAACTTTTTTTCTACTGTTTTTCCAACTTCATCCAAATCATTTTTTATATTAGTACACATGGAAGTTGTATATGTCTTCTTGTTTTCAAGACCAAACTTTTTCAATAAATCAAGAATATATTTACTTTTCTTTAAAACATTTCGATAATATTTTTGATAAATTTTAAGTCCTAAAAATAAATTTAATACACCCATAATAATCATTTCAAATTATTACTTCTTGAGTTCTGAAAAATCTTTACAATGTTTTTCATTACATGAACTAAAAATAACATCATAAACATATATTTGAACGAATAAAGTCTTATATCAAACAGTTTTCTTAAAAAGTGTTGGATCTTCCATTCCAATAGAAAATAAAATTTTCAAAATAGAAGGCCTTATTTTATCATAATAGGTGAGAGGTGCAGTCTTGGGTGATTTCAAATAATGTTCGGTTTCAGGATATATTGGTGCAACAGAGTGGCTGACCATGGTCATCTCTCAAAGGAGGAAGTAAATTATTACAACTCCTTAAAGGTATTAAAAAAATGAAATAAAAGATAATAAAAACTGTACTTGTAATTATGGGGGTTGTTTATCATTTATAAAATTATAAGAAGTTTTCTGGATGATGATTGCATTTTTTTTGTTTGTAGTTTTAAATTTTGTTCGATAAAAATAACACAATAAGAAGATATTTTTTTAGAAAATATTTAGAAGGCCTAATCGATCTAACTCTACCTTTTCACTCAGTTATTTGTCATTATCATTTAAATTAACGTCCACTTAATTATAATCCTCTAATATGTTATCCCTTGAACCCAATAGGAGTTAACTTAACCATAAAGATGAAATTACTTAAAACCTAGGCTAGCTTCGGAACAGACAACCGCATCACCCTGCTTTGATTGTTGTTCTAAGGTTAGGTTTTATTCAGTGGTTAATTAGAGAACATATCTATTCTGCAAATGAGGATTAATTGGGTTTATAGAATATATTTGAACAGTATAAAATTATCTCGTGCGGTCTTGTATTAACGATTAAGATTGCGCTCTCACAATTTACACAAAATCTCGATCTTGCGTGCTTCTGCATTAATTGATCATTTTCTTACTCAATTAATTCTAATACAAATAATCATTTAATGAATCAAATTAAGTGAAATATAGTAGCTCATTGAATTAAAATAAATAAATGATTAAGTTAAAAGGTAGATTTACTACTAAAAGAGCTACTCTTCCTTGAGCTGTGTAGTCATCGTGGAGACGTTTTGCATGAGAAAAGTTTTGAAAGGGTAGAACCCAATATATTCTCCACTCTTGATTCCAAACCAATTGGAAGATTAGTAGAATAAGTAAAGGTAGAAACATAGAATATTAATTGAAGAAAATTTTAAATTACAAGCATGAAATCATAAAATACAAAGAAGAGGTGGGAGAGAATCACCTTTTTGAAGGAGTTTTTTTCAGAAGGACTTACTCTTCCAAGTGTTTTTAGGGGCTCCCAAGAGAAACCCTTTCGGCCACACCTTACCAATGACTCGACCAACCCTCCCAAATAGTGAAAACCCCATTTAAATTGATTTTTTGAGTTCTAGGGTTACATCACTTTTATAAGTTTGAAATGAAAACTCGTAAAAATAATTTATTCCAAGTTTCACTACATCTTTGACATCCAAAACGCATAAATTTTTCATCATTTTATTAAGATTATTTATTGCAAATTATGTCCCCAAGCTTCCCTTCAAATTTGGGCTCAGGCCAAGCCCGTATGAGGAAGATACGACCTAAATAGTGACGTAGTGTCCAATCAAGATGGTTCTATCCAAAATTGTCTTCATGGCACATTTACTCCACCCAAATTATGTCCCTGAGCTTCCCTCCACATGTGGGATCAATTCAATTTCGGATGAAGAAGATACAACCAAAATAGGGAAGTGGTGTCCAATATGGATGGTTCCATCCAACATTGTCTTAATGACCCATTTACTCCACACAAATTCACGATCCAGCTCCAATGTCTTAAATAGAATTGGTATCCCCTTACGTGAGAAACACAGTTACAAAATTTTAATTCAAAATAGTTTACATATCAATATTTATTCCTAAAATACTACAGGGAATTTTAAATGGGTAAAACTGGTATTTTCATCAAATTTTCAAATGATTGATGAAATCCCAAATATTTCATAATCGATAATATTTATCATGATGAGAGGAAATTATATCATTTATTATCAATAAAATATTCAATAAAGTTGTTTTTCATCAACTCCCCCATAGTTACCCTTTTTTACTCTTGGGAAAAACATCATGTCCAGCAAACATCAATATCAAATGAAAACAAATTTTTAAACACATATCCTTGAGATGAAAAAATTCCACATAAAGAAAAAAAAGATATCATGCCTCATAAAAAACCATTATTTCAAGTACTCCATTTTTATAATTCAATATATTTCAACTTCATTTATCCTCTAATGCACAAAATACTTATCCCAATTGAATTTTCTCTTATCACACAAATGTTAATTATTAGCAATGCATTTATCAATCAAACACATAAAAGGGTAACCAAAGGCTTTATAAATTCATACATCACCACCTGATGTTAGTCATGGACATATGTTTATCCTGAGGACTTTTCAGGGTTGTTCTGTGGCTTTCTGTTGGTAGGATTAAGATGTGAAAAAAATCTAAGGTTGAATGAGGAGGGCTTGATAATTTTTTGAAGAAAAATTGCATTAATCTAATTTTCACATTAATATGGTCTCCTTATCAATCCCCATAGCATCAATTCATGTTCATCATCATGAAAAGTAATGGAATGGGAACTCCATTCACCATTTCAGTAGTAAAAATGTCAATATTATCAAACATGATTTTCTTGAAGCTCGAGATAGGCACAACATTCTCTCTCTAATAGAAGCTCCATAAAGGCATTACATAACTTATATTGAATGATCCCCAAAAAGAACTGCTTTCAATATGATGATTTTCTTTAGCAGTTAACACATCTCTTTAGAATTTAATTTTCCACTCAAAATATCATAGAATGTGGTAGGAAAACACAAGATAGTTTCCCCAACAGATAAGTTTACCAAGATTATGTAATTTCACTTCAAGAGTAAGTTGGTTTGGAAAACCTGGATTGTAATATGGCTAACCTAATAGGTTGTTCATGTATTATAAGGACTAAAAGGATTAAATGTTCATGGTAGGGCATTTTATAAAAGGATTCTTTAAAATATGGGCTTTAATACCTAACAAATGCCACAATAATTTAAACATAAGTACCTAAAACCCTCAAGTTTTGACAAGATTAAATCAAATTCTAGTTAAATCAAGCATGGTATGGTTCTCTCACGAAATGAGGTAAATTTAAATAATATGAAAATAATGGTTCAGAAGCCTCATAGGAATGTGATTTCAAATATCAAGATAGTGAGATGTGTCATGGGATTCAAAATACAGTGTAATCTTCCTAAAATTGAAAAATATTTGAACTTGAAAAAAGTTATTGTTAGCATTCATTTAGGACCGGTTTCATGGGACATATTGTTTCACTCATTGATATGGGTTTAAAAATTGTTATGACAATAATTTCAGGTCAAATGTTTCAAAAAAAACACAAAAAAATGAAAAATTAAAACACTATATTTGAAAAACACTATATTTGATTTTTGAAAATCATTGAAAAACCAGAAAATTATTAAAATTAATAAAATAAAAGGTTTCCTCCCACAGACATAAAATATTTAATTTCCCTTAATTTGAAACCATTAGATGATATATGCACATGAAATGTATAATTTTAAATAGGACGAAGAATAAAAATTGGAAGGATTAGGAACAGCCTAATATGCTCAAGTGATGATGGGGGTCATGCAGTGTGATGAAATCCACTACATCAGTAGGAAGTCCCTTAATGTATTTCATCAAAATTTTCCCATTTACTTTAAGGCTCCTTACATTGTCCTCTTGTGTGATCTCAACTGCACCACAAGGAAAAACATTAGTCACAACATAAGGACCTAACCACATGGAATGTAACATACAAGTCATCAGCTTCAGTCGTGAACTATAGAGAAAGAATTTCTCTCCAACTTGGAATTGTTTTTTTGGATCATTTTTAATGAGATACTTTTAATATTTCCTTGTTGAGCCTTGAGCTTTAATATGAAGATAATCTAATCTCATCATGCTCTTTAATTTGAAGCTTCCTTTGTATTCCATCTTGGGCCAAATCCATGTTGCATTTATTTATATCCTAATAAGCCCGGTGCTCAACTTCCACAGGGAGATGGAACACTTTCCCAAAAACAATCCTGAATGGGGACATACCAATGTGAGTTTTCTATGTTTTCCTATATTCCCATAATTCATCATCCAAGCGCTTGCTCCAATCCTTCCTATTTGGCGGTATAGTTTTCTCCTAGATATGTTTCAACACAAGATTTGACACCTCGGCCTGGCCATTTGTTTTGGGGTGGTATGGTGTTGATGTTTTGTGTGTAACCACATAATTACAAAGGAGGGAAGGCAAATTATGATTTCATAAGTGTGTCCCTCAGTCATTTATGATGGTCTTCGGTACTCCAAACCTGCAAAAAAATTGCACTTTAACAAAATCCACAACAACATGAGAATAATCTATCCTGATGTCCTTAGCCACCACCCATTTTCTCACATAATCAATGGAAACCAAAATATATAAGACACCAAATGAACTAGAAAAAGGACACATAAAATCGATTCCCCATACATCCAAAATTTCACAGAATAATATGGGTTGTTGGGGCATCTCGTGTCTCCTAGAAATGTTTCCCATTTTTTGGAAACATGAGCAGGAAATACAAAACACATGGGCATCACAAAATAATCTAGGAAAATATAACACAGAGTCCATAACATTCCTACCTATCTATTGGGGTCCAATGTGTCCACCACTAGTAAGTGTATGAAAGAATTGTAGAATGGACTCAAACTCGTGATCAGGAACCTCCTAATAACTTGGTCAATACCCATGTGCCAAAGGTATGGATCATCCCACACATAATACTGAGACTGACTTTCTAATTTTTGGACTTCATGTATCTTTAAATATACAGGGATTTAAAAGGTAACAAGGTAGTTAACTAAATCTGAAAACCAATGATGCGTACCTAAGATGGAATAAATATGCTCATTGGGGAAAGTGTCCCAAAGTTGTACCTGGTCCAAGGTGGCATCCTCTAGTGTGTGAGTAAGCCTAATCATGTAGTCTTCCACCAGGTTTTTTAACTGATTATTTTTCATTTATCTCAACGTTAAATTCTGGAAAAAGGCGCATCCATTGTATTAGTCTGGGCTTTGTGTCTGGCATCTTCAAGAGGTACCTCAGATCTGCATGGTCATTAAAAACAACTATTTTAGATCCCAATAAATATGATCAGAATTTATCTAATGTGAATATAACAGCAAGAAACATCTTTTTAGTGGTTGTGTATTATGATTGGTCTAAATCTACTCTCCATGATGAATAGGCAATCACATGTGATTGTCCCTCCACCCTCTGAGATAAGACAACTCCAACCATGAATTTGGAGGCGTCACGCATAAGCTCAAAATGAATCTCCCACTGTGGGGGTTGTATGATCGATGGAGTGGTCAAAAACTTCTTTATCTCCTCAAAGGAAGTCCTTCAAGAATCATTAAACACAAAATCAGAATCCTTTTGATGTAATCGTGACATAGGAAGATAAATCATACTAAAATATTGGATGAAGTACTGATAAAATCCTACATACCCTAGGAATGATCTAACATCACACACTCATGAAAGATATGGTAAGGATGAAATATTATATACCTTAGATATATCAACCTCTATCCAATGTTTTGACACTACATGCTCAAGTAAAATGTGATGCTCTACCATGAAATGATACATTCAAAGTTCATGACCAGATTCTTCTCAATACTACGATTCAAAACATTTCCCAAACTACATAGACATTTAGGAAATTAAGATCCATACATTGTAAAATCATCCACGAATACCTCCATGTAGGTCCCAATAAAATCAGAAAAAATACCCACCATGAATCTCTAGAAGGTTCCTGGGGTGTTGCGAAGTCCACATGGTATCCATCAGTTAGAAACTGTGCCAAAGGGACTGGAGAATGTTTTCTTCTTCTGATCCTCCGGAACTATAGGAACATGAAAATATCCAGAAAAACTATCCTAGAAATAATAGTGTGTCTTCCCAGGTAGTCTCTCAAGCATCTGATCAATAAATAGTTGGGGAAATGGTCTTTGTGAGTAGACTGATTTAGTATACTATAAACAATAGACACACACCAACTATTTTTCACCCTCATTAGAAATAACTCATCTTTCTAATTTTTTACAATTTTATCACCAGTTTTTATAGGCACAACCTGAATAGTACTCACCCATTGGGAAACTAAAATATATTAGATTATACAAACCTCAAGTTAATTTTCAACCTATTTTTTTACAACCTCCAAAGGTTTTGGATTGAGTCTCCTTTATGGCTGCCTAACCGGTTTTTCCCCATCCTCCAAAACAATCCTATTCATGAAAATGGCTAGGCTAATACATGATATGTCAGGCAAGGTCCACTCAAATTCCCTTATGTTCTCCCTAAAAAGATTCAAAAGTTTTTCTTCATGTTCAAATGGGAGATTCTTAGAAATGATGATAGGTAATTTCTCACCACTTAACAATTATGAGTATTTATGATTTGGGGGCAATGTCTTGAGTTCTATGGTAGGGGGTGGTGTGTGGATGGATTCATAGAAGGAACTGAAATATATTCACAAAGAGCATCAGTATCAGAATATAAATCATCACAATTATAGAATAAATCATCAAATCCATTAGCATACTCAATAGTATGGTCATAATCAGAGTTCACATGGTCAGAATATGATTCGACATCACAATAAAATCTAAGAGGGTATTGTGCATTAGAAATAGGTGTGGAAGTACTCTTAGAAATCAAAATAGAACCAATACTCATAATATCCCTAAGCATAGGACAATCAAATTCCATGTGGTTTTTATTTGGTGGTTCAAAATGGGAAATGAAAAATGTAGAATGGTCCTCTAAGGGGTACTTCATGGATTCCACAATATTAAATATCACAACTTAATCCCCAAACTCCATGGAATGTGTACCTCATTGAAATTTATGATAGTATTTTCCATTTTGAGGAAGGTTCTACCTAATATAATGGGTCAAGAGAACTTACGTGATCATCTTCCATGTTTTGAATGTAGAAATATGCTTCAAAGATCATGTCTCTTACCTGGACAGGTACATCCTCAAGGACTCCCGGTGGATATGAAGTAGCCCTATTCCACAACTGCACCACTACTCTCGTCTGTTTCAACTCACCAATATGCAAAGAAGGGAATCTAGAGTGAGGCATCACATTTTTTGAAGCTCTCAAATCACAAAGAACCTGAGAAAAGTGCAACTCCCCTATAGTGCATGTTGTGGTGATTTTTCCTGGATCCGTACAATTTTTTGGAATTGCTAGAGTTGGTGTAATGAGTGTTGAAACATTCCATCCAAGATTGAACCTCTCATTTCTCTTGATCCCTCTTCGATTGATATAATGTTCTTTTAAGAATTTGGAATACCTTGGTATTTGTTTAATGGATTCAAGTAAAGGGATGTTTATCTCCACACTCTTTAATGTGTCCAAAACAAATTTTTGTATCACCTCCTTAGCCATCTTCATGGTTTATACAACCCTGTATGGAAATGGAAGGGGTTTAGGAAGAACATTATCAGACTTTTTTCATACCTTTATCTTTTCCTATTGGTTTCACTTCAGTTGTTCATGAATGGGGAATCCCTAGATTTGAGGTGATTCCCAGTGGAATGGTAAGTACAGATGTATCATTATTGTTCTTCCCACTGTTCAATGTGATGGTACTAACATTCTCTTATGATTTGGAGTAGGTTGGGAAGGTAGATTTCCAGAATTATAACTTACCAGTTGATGTAGGGCAGTGGAAATATGGCTCATTGGAGTCTTTAACTCCATTAGCGCCGAACCTTTACTCTTCAGCTCATTTTTTTGATTAAGAACAATTTTCTTCAAAAGTTCATCAGTGTTATAATCTAACATTGATGGGGTATTACCTTGTTGTTAGATTGTTGATGCTTGTGATTTAAATCTCCTTTGGGGTTGTTAGGAACCCTAATGGTAAGGTGGAGGCTGTTGGATGTTTTGTTGAAAAGGGGGCCGCTGTTTTTTTTCAAATCCATACCTTTTGTCTGATTGATCTTTCCACCCATGTTTGTATGCTAGTGAAACGTAATCAAGCTTCTTTCGGGGATATGGTTGTTGTTGTTGTTGATATGGAATCCTTGGAAACACCACTTCACAATCTTCTGTTTCATGTAGATGGAGGGAAACAGTCAGTTGGGTGGCTTGTCTTAGTGAAAATGTCACAAGGCCTTGAAGAAGGGGGTTGGGATGTCATTTGAGCAAAATCATCTATCTCACCATAGTTTTCAATTCATCCAACTTGGTATCAATAAAATGACATTCAAGAGAATATGGACTTACTTGACGTACTCCTCTGACATGTGGTTTACCTCGATCGAAAAATTATTGGATGTTTGGGACCATTTTTTTGATCAACTCACAAGAAGCTACTGGTGTCATGTCCACCAATTCTCCTCCATCTACATCATCTACCATTCTCCTCTCTATAGGTTTGAGTCCTACGTAGATGTTTTGGTTGAGGAGTTTCTCACTGATTTGGTGATGTGGGAAGCTTGCGCAAAACTTCTTGAATCATTCCCAATAATCATACATTGATTCCCCTTGGGCTTGCTTGATCCCCAAGATCTCTTTATGAATAGAAGTGGTCCTTGATGCATGAAAAAATCTCTGCATGAAATGTTGTTTCAAATCATTCCAACAAGTTACATCTTCGGGTTGTAAATAATACATCCAATATTTCGCAGCTCCATCATGTGAGAATTGGAATGCTCTTAGTTATATTTGGTCTTCAGATTAATTTCTTGGTTTTAGGATTTATCACACAACAGTAAATTATTTTAAATTTTTATTGGGATCCTCACCAGAGAGGCCATGAAATTTTGGAAGAAGATAAACTAACCTAGAATTTAGATCAAAGTCTGATTTGAGATTTGGGTATGCAATACAATTTGGTAGATTGTTAATATCAGGCGCAAACGATTCTCGAATATTTATATTAAGTTAATTTACATTATTCTCATCTATTTATTCTTGTTTTATGTTTTAATTATAATTGTTTTCAATTTCAATATTCTTAGAGTGGGGAGATTCTCTAACTGTTTGAATGTTGCAACTTCCCGTAGATTGATAATGTCTAATTCAAGCCTGTAGGGTACATTCAATCTCAGGGTCATGATCAAAGAGATCGCCAGGATTAGTTTCTGTCATAAATCAATGAAAGATAAAAAGTAAATGAATAAATGTGAATTATAATAGAATAAAAATGAGATGTTTGAGTTGATGGTCCAAAAAAAAGTAGATGAAAATAAAAGGGGAAGAAAAAAAATTGGAGTAGGAAAAGAAGGAAGAAAGGAGAGAGGAAGAGAAAAAAATTTAACATAAAATAAATACCTATAATTTTTAGAAATAATTACTTGCCTCCCCCACAATGACACCAATTTGAAAGGAATTTTCGTAGTCCCTTTCAAATAATGTTCGGTTTCGGGTTATGTAGGTGCAGCAGAGCGGCTGAACAGGGTCGTCTCTCAAAGGAGGAAGCAAATTATAACAATATTGTAAAGGTATTATAAAAATAAAATAAAGGGGAATAAAAACACTACATGTAAGGAAGGGGTTTTTTCTCTTTTATAATACTATAAGAAGTTTTTTGTAAGAAGATTTAATTTTTTTGTTTTTAGTTTTTAAATGATGTTCGATAAAAATGACACAATAAGAAGATGTTTTTTTCGAAAATATATAGAAGTGATAATAGATCTAACTCTACCTATTCACTCAATTATTTCTCATTATCATTTAAATTAATGTCCACTTAATTATAATAATCTAATATGTTATCCCTTTAACCCTATGGGAGTTAACTTAACCACAAAGATGAAATTACTTAAAACCTAGGCTTGCTTCGGAACACGCAACTGCATCACCCTTATTTGATTGCTGTTATAAGGTTAGCTTATGGATAGTGGTTAACTAGAGAACATATCCATTATGGAAATGAGGATTAATTGAGTTTACGAAATATATTTTAATATTACAAAATTATCCCGTGTGGTCTTGTATTACCGATTAAGTTTGCGCTCTCACAATTTGCACAAAATCTCGACCTCACGTGTTTTTGCGTTAATTATTCAATTTCATACTCAGTTTCTTATAATACAAAAACTCAGTTAATGAATCAAATTAAGTAAATTATAGTAGCTCGTTGATTAAAAATAAATGAATGAATAAGATAAGAGGTAGATCGATTATTAAAAGTGTTACTCTTCCATAGGTGGAGTAGTCATCGTGTAGACGTTTTGCATGAGCAATGGATTGAAAGGGTAGAACCCAATTTATTATCCACTCTTGATTCCTACCCAATTAGGAAGATTAATAAAATACGAAAAGGGAAAATCACATAAGATTAATTGATGATAAATTCAATTTACAAGCATGAAATCATAGAAATACCAAGAGGAGGTGGGAGAGGAGAGCCATTTTGGATGAAATGTTTTCACAAGGCCTTGCTTCATCCAAATGCTGTGAGGGGTTTCCAAGAGACACCCATTCACCACACCTTGAAAATTCCCCGAAAAACCTTCCAAAAGAGTGAAAACCCTATTTAAATAGATTTTCTTAGGGCTATGGCTACATAACTTTTTTAAGTGTGAAATGAAGACTCGACCAAATATTTTATTCCATGTTTTACCGCATCGTTGACCTCCAAAACTCATTAATTTTCCATAATTTTATTTAGATTACTTATTCCTAATTACATCCCCGAGCTTCCCTCCAAATTTGGGCTCAATCCATGTCTTTATAAAGATGATACAACCCATATGGTGAAGTGGGGTCGATTCAAGATGGTTCTATCCAACTTTGTCATCATGGGACATTTACTCCACTCAAATGCACTATTCTGCTCCCATGTACTTAATATAATTTGTATCCCAGTAAGTCAGGAACACAGTTACAAAATTATAAGTCAAAATATTCAACATTACAGTATTTAATCGCGAAATACTTTAGTAAAATTTAAAATAGTAAAACTGGAATTTTCATCAAATTTGCAAATGAATGATCAAATCCCAAATATTTCGTAATTGATCATATTTATAATAATGAGACGAAATTATATAATTTAGTATGAAAAAATATTCAATAAAGTTTTTTTTATCATCTTGCTCCAAGTTCTTGTTTAAGGCCATTGAGATCTTTAGTATGATTAAAAACAGAATTTGATTTTTGAGAATTTACAAAACATGGAGGTAGTTCAACATAAAAGTCCTGCATTAAATGACCATTTAAAAATGTAGATTTAATATCCATATGATATTATTTAATGTTACTTTGATATGAATAATATAAAAGGATTCTAATTTATTCTAATCTAGCTACAGGGGTAAATGTTTCATCTTAATATATACCTTCTCTCTGTTTATATACTTTAGCTCCTAATCTATCTTTTTTTCTAGTTATATTCTCACGATCATCATGTTTATTTATAAAGACCAATTTAGTTTCTATAACTAGATAATTTTATGGGATTTCAACAAATTCCTCAATTTCATTCCTTTTGATTTGAATTAGCTCTACTTTCATGGCTAACATCCCACCCTTATCTTCTAAGACATTTTCAAAAGATTTAGGTTATAGTTTTGATAGAAAGGAATATAATTAAACTTAGTTTCCAAAATTTCTTCTAATTATTATTCCAATTTATAGAAATTCAATAGGTATTTATAACTGACTATACATTAGGGTTGTATAATATCTGGGAAAAACTATTAGATTCCTCAGTATCATGTTCTTCTGAACTGGATTGAATTTTATTTATATTATTTTCACAATAATTTCTAAGGTTTTTTTGTCTCATATTGTCTAATGATTCAGTAATTTCATTAGTTGGTCATTCTCATTAATAAAATGTTTAGTTTCATCAAACAAACCATGAAATAATTCATAAAAATTCCTTGACATTTTGTTAAAAACTCAATAGGCATTATAGGTAGAATAATATCCAAAAAATATTCCTTCATAAGCTTTTGGATAAAACAAACCAAGATTATCCTAGGTATTCATGATATATACATTGTATCCAAAAACAATAATGTAAATTACATTATAATTTTTATTATTCCAATGTTCAAATATCATCTTTTTGAAAATATGATGAATTAAAACTCTATTCATGATATAAAAGTTTGGGCTTACAGCTTCTAACCATAAGTAGGTAGGAAGGCTATATTCATTCAGTATAGTCCTAGCAATATCTTGAATAGTTCTATTAATTTTTCAAAAATCCAATTCTGTTCAGGTGTTCTTGGTGTAGTGAAGGTGTGTTTAATTCCCATATTTTACTAAAAGTAATTTAATTCATGATTCTAAAATTCCCCACCATTATCACATATTAATGAAATTATCGTAAAACATTTTTAATTTTGAAAATTTTTACAAAAACATTAAAAAATAGTAAAATCTTCAGTTTTTAGTTTTATAAAATAGGCCCAAGTAAATATAGAATTGTCATAAACTAAACCATATACATATAATATTCCATACATTCATTCTACTCTTGATGGACCAAACAGATCCATGCTGATAAGTTTTAGAGGTCTCTATGTAGCAATTTTGTTAATAGATTTGAAGGAAGATTTTTATTGATTTCTAATTTGGCATGCATCACAGAATCTATCACCATAATATTTAAAACATGGTAAATAAGAAAATAATTTTTTTATATAGTTTATGTAAAGCATAAATATTTCAATGACAAAGTCTCCTATTCTAGATCCATGACATATTTATCATACCAGTTTAAAAATTCACTATCTATTTACACAAGGAATTTAAATACACTGTATAAACATTATATTTTCTAGGTGTTATAATTTTATGTAACTTATATTTAAACACATATGAGGAATTATTGTAAAAATCAACATAATATATCTCATAATAGAGTTGAGAGATACCTTTCAAGTTGTGGTTTATCACTTATACATATATAACTTTGATTATTGAAATAAGTTATTGATCTCCAACTGTTCCAAGTCAAATTATCTTTCCTTACGCATTATCACCAAAAGTTATTAGACCTCCATCTATTTGAGTCAGTGTATTGATGTTTTTTGAGTTTCCACTCATGTTCCTAAAGAAAGCGCATTCCATATATTATATAGCTTTTCTTTTTCTCTGACCTGTTTCATGCAATGGCAATTTAGACAAAAGTTTGTTTTGGTACCCAGATCATCTTGGGTCTAGTGGTGTTAGTTAGCAGATATCTAAGAATCTAGATATTTTTTTCTATAACTCATTTCTTTTCTTCTGTTAAATTTTTTGAAATAAAAAATCTTTTAATTTCACTCATTCAAGGATTTCTCAAATAATTTTTTTTTGTTATATGTCTATATGTTCCACAAATATGACAAGTAATAATATTTGAGTTGGGAAAGAAATAATTATCACATAGTTTATATTATTTACACATACATTCTATATCGAATTTTTACCTTTTATAGAAATTCTTACAAAGAATTTAATTCAGAATATTTTCTCTTTTTGTAAAGAAGGGAGAATCACTTTTATAAGTATCTACATCATCTTGTAACGATTTATTCTTATTTTCATGATCATCATAGTATTAGGTAAATGAGTTAAAATTTTGAATTAACTCATGATGTTTTTTTAAGTAAGGTATATATTTATTTTCAAACAACATCGTGAATATTATTTAAATATTTTTACTTCTGTAATAAAGGGTCATATTTTTCATCTAGAATTGTGCAGTTGGATGAAAATTTATTAATTGAATAACTTGAATCAGAATCAGAATTATAATTAGATGAATAATGGGTGTAATTTCATGGAGTTTCCATAATTACATTTAATTACATTGAATTATTTCAAAACCATGAAATCTGACGACGCCTGATTCCAAGGCCCGGAGTGCCCCGGATGTTCCGTCGAAGTTTTGTTAAGCTTTAATTAGCACGTGTAAGCAGCTTTCATGAAAAAGTGGAATAACTCTTAACCTGTTTCTCATATTATAATTTTGATGGCACTGTTGCATTCAGGATATCAATTTTACCTTAGGCGTGAATTATGTTTAGTCAGCGAATGCTTTCAGTGAAAAAACCCAAAAATGGGATAACCGTTAATAAAATAATTAAATAAAGTTATTTTCTTTTTCAAATGATTATAAATCATGAATGGTGACTTGGATTAAAAACTATGAGACCACCACAGAACTCTTGAGGTTATGATTTCTTTTTTTAGATACTAACCTTGGTCGGCATGGGCCACCAGTGAATGTTAGTTTTTGGCCAAAAATAAAATAATTAAGTGACAATTATTTTATTGTAAATTTTATATCTTCTAAAAGTTAACTCGTATTGAAAATCTGAGAGGACCGTTGAGTTCGTTGGGGTTTGTTCTCCTTAGGTAGATCCTAACCCCAACCGGTCCAGGTCGAGGGTGAATGTTATTAATTTATTAAACTTTTTTTTAAATATGTTCAGTAAACACGTGAGTGTCATTTTATAGCTTTTGAATCTGTGATCGGATTAAAAATATGAGAGCACCATTGAATCCGCAGTGCTGAGATACTCTTAAAGGACACATTACATTGACCATAGTAGGTCTTGAGAAAAAGTTAGGTTTTGTGACTTTTTTAAAATAAATGAAATAAAATAATTTTATTATTTTATTTTCTTCCTTCTCCACCAATAGACAAGTGGAGTGTGGGGCCCGTGACATTTCAAGCCAATAAATAGCCTGACCTCTCATTCTTAAGTAACGACCTCATTGGGAAATTAAAAAGGTTCCTAATTAATGAGACCCCATTAATATCCCATGTCATTAAATACCCTCCCCCTATCCTATATATATGGTGTTTGGGGAGGGTATTGGTATAGTTTTTTCAAGAAACGAAGTGTTGAAGGAGTGTCGAGATGCCGAACCCTTAGAGGATGTAGTCGATCCCAACCGGAGGTGACAAGTGACACCGAACCACAAACCGAAAGACGATGTACGAGTGGCATCATTGGGAACTGGTTGTGGAAATGAAAAACACGATTCACCTTCATGTGTGGGCACTCACCAATGGGTTTATGAGGTAGGGGGTTTATTTGTTTACGCATTTTAAATGTTTTCCACTTCCCTGTTCATGATGAAAACAAAGAACATGGAGCAACTGACAAATAAGTTGATATATGATTCATTCATTTTTGCGGGAAGTTGTTGCGTGGTATCTTTGTACAGTTTTGACTGTTGTTTAATTCAATTGATTATTAAACCCTTAATCCCCCTCATGTTTACGAGCTAACGTGAAGGAAACAGGCCTAACAAACCCCACCTGAACCCTCATCTATCTTTCTATACATGTGCCTCCTTAGAAGACCACCAACATGGTGAAACCGACCGAATACATTTGGGATAGCGCATCAACACATTCTGAAAGAGGAGGCCGCGGCAAAAAGTTGTGGCGGTCATCAGAGCGGTCGGCACCGGGCGACCGTGGAGGAGGCGCAGCATGCCATCGCGCATAGCTGGTGAGAAAAGGGGGAAATGGCTCATTAATCGTGGAAACTAAAGGAAGGCGGTCGGTACACCGGACGGCCATGGGTGGAGTAGCGGTGCACCATCACATGCCTTTGGAGATGTCATCCGGCACACATGTCATCCGCGACGTATTCGGCATGATCGACTCCAGCAGGTCCGACGTGACGCCTGGTGGCGCCAAGTGGCGCTGCTGTTTCGAAGAAGACCTAATGGCCTTTGGTAGTTTGGGAAAACAGGGGGTTCCTCCTTTGGTGGCACATAGGGTGGACCCTTTGCGGGTTGTTCCTCACACGGTCGTGCTTCCACCAAGCTTGTCGCCGCACCACGAGCTACGCTTCACGCGACCGGGATGCCTACCCAACGGGCCGCGCACCCTTGTGGGTCGGACCGGTGGACCAGGCCACCTTTACAGGTCAGGAAACCCTATATGGTCTAGGCTGCCTGATTTGGGCCACCCATTTGCAGGTCAGGTCAGACCTCGGCCCCGCGGTCCGATCCTATCGCAGCCCGACCCGGACCAGTTCGGTCCGACTGGGTCAGACTAGTGCCAGACCCGACCGGGCCTAGTAACACTTAAAGGGATATATATAGAGAACAATATGTCCTCTTGACTAACCTTCTATAGCGTTGTGATCCTTGGATCGAGACTGTCCTTTTTTGGCATACTCTTCTTGAGTTCTGGAGATAGTTGGAGTAAAATTGAGTTGGATTGAAACCTAATCCAACTGGGCCCCCAGTGCTAAAATGCTTATATCTCATAGATCGGGAATCTGAATGACACTTAGTTTGTTGCATTGGAACCTTAACGTCCTGGTGGTACTTTGGGTTACTCTTTAGTGGAGATTATTAGTAGTCGAGATACAACCGATAACTCAAGCGTAAGATACTATGAAACTCGAGTGCCACAGGTGCGAGGAATCCAGTGGCTGGCAGTGAGACGGAGGATAGAGAGAGATCATACGAAGGTCATAACTTAGAGATCCTATGTGGGTTAGCACATAACGATTCTGTGTGGGTCGAATCCAATGTGGGTCAGTGCTCAGTGATCCTGATTGGGTCAGCACATAACAATCATATGTGGGTCATATTTTGTGTGGGTCAGCGGGGGTTAGTAACTATCGACTCTGGGCAGGTCAGATCCTGTGTGAATCATTGTGGGAGTTAGTACCTATTGATCCTATGTGGTACAGACTCTGTATGGTTAAAAGTAGTGCCTCTTGACAGAATAAGATGATTTGGATTCACAACTAATCATCTTGTACTTCAATACTTCACTGAAATCCTAATTTCAGCTGAGACTCTATTTGAACTATGTCTATTACAAGTGTGGTACTTTTCTCTTCATGGGGATATCATTGTGGTGATATATGTGAGTAACATTTACCTTCGTGGCAATATCTTCATAGTGATAGCTATGTGGTACTGTCACCTTCGTGGTGATATCTTCATGGTCTTACCTGTGTAGTACTTTTATCTTCGTGGTGTTATCTTTGAGGTGTTACCTATGTGGTACTTTTACCTTCGTGGTGTTACCTTCATGGTGTAAATTTTTTATATTCTTTTATCATGATTGAGACGAGTATATCTTGATAACATAGGTATATGTATGGGCATATACTTAAGTAGAGTTGTTGACTTCTTCGTGCTTTGTGATTGAGCATTGCATTGTGGTTTTTCCTTATGTAACTTTAGAATACCTATGGGGTCTCAGGGTACCTACTGAGTAACATTATACTCACCACAACATGGGCTTCACACACACCTTGTTGTGTCTTGTGCAGACAATGTACAACATTGATCGAGGCTAACGGAGCCCGGACTGGATGGTACTCAGAAGTGGACCATTTGGTGTGACGTGACACATGGACTACTGATCATGAGCTATACCTACCATTTAGGAATGATCCAGGGTGGATGATCCAAGAGTTTCTTTTCACTTTTTAGTTATATTTTTATTTTACAGTTGTTCTCGTACTTTTAGTTGGGCTTGTATTCCGGCCTCTTAACATTCATCACTCTTTTTACTACATTAGTTTATTATGTGGTTGCTTTTAGTTTCATTATACTCTGTTTGTTTTTAAAATCATAAAGTAAATTCCTTCCCATTTTAGGGATACACCATTCGGATGCTAGTCGCCAGCTCCTTGACTATGGAAGGCGGGTTTGGGGTAGTCACGACATGGGCCCTGGGGGATGGGTCGTGAAAAAGTGGTATTAGAGGATTTGTTTCTACCAAAGTAATAAGACTCTTATCTTTTTAATGTAGGATTAATGTTATGTTTTATGAGTGTGGTTTTTAGTTCGTGGAGTCTAGTGTTGCTACAGAGGTTGATGTATACATACACCAGGACCCTAAATTCTGATTTTGACTCCGTACATGAAACCACTGATTATGTGTGTTTTTGAAGAGTCATTCTTGTGATTTCTCTGAGTCAACTCACTAGGTATAACGTAATGACCATGGATTACTTTTTCCTTATTAAGATGCCGCCACGTAGAATGATATCCAGGATTCCTGAGAGAGTACACGATGACGCCCCACCGAGCGATGAGGCTCCGGTGCAGGGTCCTCTTACTATGTTGGAACCTTCGGGTGGTGTACCATCTTCACAACAACCTGTTGGTAAGTAGTTTCCACCAGTCGCACTGATGGATGATACATGCTGACTGAGCATGTTTCATGAGTTCTAGTGGTAGAGGCCTCCAAGGTTTTGAGGCAAGACAAATTTCAATGCAACTGAGGACTGGCTGAAGGCTGTGGCTAGTGTTTTCTACCTAGTGGATACACCAGTAGAGCAGATGGTGATCTTAGATACTATTTTTTACCAGTGCATGACCATGAGGATGAGCTGAAGGGTGAATAAGCTTCATTACATGGACTGTTTCCCGAGATGGTACCTTAGGGCACTGTTCCAACTATATCATTGACTATTGGTCAGCAGTTACAATCGGTGGTACCAGTTGAGGACACATGTAGGCTTAGTTCCATATATGTCTTTCAGCATCAGATACCCCTCAGGTTCCAAGGCGAGCCCAACTCACAGGTGGATAAGGACTTTCTTGAGGAGGTGGCTGAGTTTCCATCTAGCCAGTGCACCATTCTATCAGATGGATGTCCTAGTAGAGATCCTTTTACATGGCTCAGTAGGATGATGACATGGTTTAGATTACCCTGATCTTACGAAGAGGTGAATCTTCTGTGGAAAAGCTCGAGAACCTTCCTCAGAAAAGGGGGACTCTTTCCATAAAGAGCTAAGGGATTAGTGTTCCCTAGAGCTTCTATAGCTTTGGTAAGACAACATGTCGGTAGCTGAGTATTCATCGAGATGTACCGACCATCCCATGTACTTAATGAAAATAGTACGGTCAGTGCATTAGGGCTCAGACCTCCGAGCGAGGTGTGTTTAGGGACATCTGAGCTAGTAGTATTCCTCTATGGATCTTTACTAATGTTTGGGTGCTAGAGATAACCTTTATGGTTCAATGTTCATTTTCTGTGGAGATGCAGCCAGGGAATGTCAATAGTGGGAAAGCTGGAAACTGATGACGGTCTTAGAGAATTGGGCGTGTAAAATGTTTCGGGAAGAGGAAGTGATAGGGACAGATGAATCTTCAGGGTAGAAGATGTGGAAGTAGAGCTAGGAGAGCACCATGTGGTGGTGTACGTTTCGACATGTTATAAACACCACCCCAATGTGGTCCCCACCAGGCTTAGGCAGCTAGAGGATAGGGTAAGGGAGAAGCTGCATGCAGTCAAGAAGTGTGTCCCAAGGGCTCCAAGAATGATTTTAGGTACGGTCTATGTTTAATACTAGCTGCCATATTAATATACATAGGTACCAATCATCCATTAATACCATGAATATTGTTCAAGACCTCGAGTTTCTGGTTAAACCAAAGGCATGACCCTTATGTTTGTAGAATCCTTTGGGTGGAGACTCGATAATCAGACATGCACCGACGGTGTGATCTCACCCATGTGGTAGGAGTTTTTGTTGGAATCTATTGGTGGTAGTGTCGAGGCCTCATGACGTTAGATTGGATATGGACTAGACATCCATAGTTCATACTCAGATTGACTGTATTAGGAAAAAGTTTTTGGTTTATCTAAAAAGTTGTAATGAGTTTATCCTTGGTTGGAAAAAATGGAATCCTAGGTAAGAGAGGATAAACTCATGCATAGGAGGGTGCAACCGATCACTATTGAGTCGGCCAACATAACCCTAATGGTAGAGGGAGTTTTGAGATTTCAGTTCTCAATAGGAGTGGCAGAGTGTGGGGACATATTTTTCAAAATATGTTTCCAGGATTACCGCCCGAAGGGAGAGGTTTATATGCTTTGGCTGGGTACTATCCGATTTTCTTACCAGACTTCTCCAAGGTAGCAGTTCTCAAGTCAGCTTTGATGAAGAAGGGGGTGCCTTTCCTATGAACGGTGAACTGTTAGTCAAGATTTCAGAAGGTTAGATAGTGGTGATGGCTACAGTTCCTCCAAGACTTTTACATTGATATTGTTGATACTCTTAGGAAGGAGAAAGTGGTAGTAGATGCACATTGCAGGTGGTCTGATCTATAGTTGCTGAGTTAGGTGATAGAGAAGCTAGTCGCATTGCAGATATCCTTCATGGATTGAGATAGAGAAGATTACCTCTATTCTTTGGCAGTCACTCCCCAATCCTTTAGCGAGTCAGGGAGGCACATCTTGGAGACTTTGACTGCGAGGCCCGATGTGTTCAGATATCCTCAGAATGGTCTCCTAAAGAATTTTCTGAAGGTGGGGAGAATGTCTTTATATTTTGAGGAAAAACCATTGTACCAATGACACTTCAGTAGGATGTGTTGAGGGAGTCGCATACAACCCCATTAACAGTGAATCCTAGAGTGGTGATGATGTTCATGAACCTACAACATCAGTACTGGTGGCTATAGATAAAGGAATCACTGGCAGAGTTTGTATCATGATGCCCCACTTTTCAGAAATTGATGACTGCTCAGAACATGCAGGATTTTTATTCCAATAGGAGATATATTCCATTGTATTCTGAGGAGGTATATCGTGTCTTCCTACTAATCTCACCTAGATGAGGATTACAATGGATTGTCCGGGGTGGCAAACTTTATCCGATGTTCATCAAACTGTTCCATATTCTCAGTAGAGTGGGTGAGGTGGCATACCATCTATATATTCCCCCATATATGCACCATGTGAATAATGTTTTCCATGTGTCTCAACTGAAGAGATGTGTGAATCATCCATTTCTAATTATCGACTAGGGAGAGTTGAACTTTGACAATGAGGTGACTTTTACGGAGTTCCAGTGGAGATAGAGGATCGACAAGAGCGAGTCCTTCATGGATGGTTGTTCCCTCTGGTGAGAGTTTGCTGGCATCATAGGGACCTCTAGGAGAGGACATGGGAGTGAGAGTCTCATATTCGTGTTTAGTATCCACATTTTTCTGATTTGACTTTGTTTTGGATTTCGAGGACATAAAGACCTATGGTGGGGAGAATGTAATGTCCCCGAATATCTGTATGATTATTTCTTTAATATATGTAATTATTTTGAGACCGTGAAATTTAACGGCATGTGATTCTGTGGCCCAGAGTGCTCGGAATGACCCATCAAAACTTTGTAAAACATTAATTAGTGTGCCTAAGCAGTTTTTCTGAAATAGTGGGATAACTCTTAAATAGTTTCTCGTATCAAAATATCAAGGGCACTGTCGATTTTAGGATAGCGGGTTTACCATAAGCACGACTTATGTTTAGTCGGCGCAAGATTTTGGTGAGAAACCCATAAATGGCATAAACATAAATAAAATAATTAAATAAAGTGATTTTATTTTTCAAATGAGTATAACTCGAGAACGGTGACTCGAATCAAAAATAAGAGACCACAGCTGAACTCATGAGGGTATGCTTTCTTTAGGAAAATACTAACCATGCGTGACGAGGGCCACTAGTGAAAGTTAATTTTTGGCCGTAAAATAAATAATTAAGTGACACTTATTTTTTTCTTAAATACATTACTTCTAAATGGTATCTCGGATGGAAAATCTAAGAGTACTGCTGAGTTCGTTGGGGCATGTTCTCTTTTGGTGGAGCCGAACCCTTAACTGTCATGACCCGTCCCCTGGGGCCCATGCCGTGACTACCCCATGTTCATCTTCTATAGGTCAGGGGATGGTGACTTGCACCAAAGGCGTAAATCCCTAAAACTAAGAAGGCATTGCCTTTATAACCTGAAAATGCACACAAAAGAGTACAAGCTGGAAGTAGAATGCGATGTAAAACTGTATAATAAAAAAGTGAGTATAGTAAGTAAAAAGGAGCCAGAATACAAGCCCAACTAGAAATTACAAGAAACTAAAAGTACAAGTACTGGAAAAGGGGAAAAACACCTGGATCATCCACTTGGAAATCCTACACGAAGGGTAGGTACATATAGCCTCCATAGCACACCACGTCCGCCTGTCTCCTTTGTGCACAGTCACACTATGTGGTCCACCTCTAGGTATCGTATAGTCCTGGTACACTCAACCTCAGTTAGGGTTGTCCATCGTCTGCATCCAACACAACGAGGTGTAGTCATAGACTGTGCAGGGGTGAGTATAACAATACTCACTAGGGATCCCGAGACCCTCAAGGTCTCACAAAAATCACACAAGGATAAAACAAAAAGTATGATATAAACAGGTAACCCCACATAGGTATATTTCCATAAATATACATAAGTTATCAAGTAATATATCCCAATCATGAGGAAAACAAAAAGTTACTGACTCAGCTCACATAGGTATACAACTTATGTAGAGAGATAGAGATGATCAGATGTAGCCACTAAATCATCTATTCTGTCAAACCCACATAGGATACAGGAACAGAAATCAGAACTGTCGATCCCACACATGATCTAGGAACAATAAACTGAGTTGTCGAACCCACATAGGATCCAGGAATAGTCGCCAGTGCTGTCAAACCCACATAGGATCTAGGAATAGTAGTCGGAGATGTCAAAACCACACATGATCTAGGAATAGTTTTCAGTGCTGTTGAACCCACACAGAATATAGGAATAGTAGTCAGAGCTGACGAACCCACAAAGGATCTACAAATAGTCGTCAGAGCGCAGCTAGACATAGGGTTTCGCACAAAGCATGCTTGATTCCGGGAGGGTCCACTTCTAAATCCAAGTGTCTATACATCAACTACCACGAAGTCCCAATTTTATGTATCCAAAAGATCTGTCTTTCCAAAAGGAATGCAACGCGAGAGACGGTGCGTCAATCGGATGCTCGGTATGAGAGTTATTGGAATTTTCGTTCAGAGGGCCCGGTTGGATTTACATTCTATCCAACCAGATGTATTCCAACTATGTCCTAACCTTGAGTGGAGTATACCAAAAGATTGTATCCTTCCACAGTTCCTGTCGCCATAGAAGATTCATCAATTAGATGGTCGTAGCTCAAGATACGGGAAAAAGTATGGAAATAGGTCAAACGGGTCCAGGTCCGGTCCGGCCCAGTCAGACCGACTCGGCCCGAACCAGGTCTGGATATGGGTCTGATGAATTTTGTGGGTCCCACCCAGTCTTCGGGTCCGACCCGGTCCATGGATCTGACCCAATCCGCGAGGGCAGCCCGGCCTGCGAACTCACCTCATCCCGCAGGGGCGGCACGACCCACTCTGGCGGCCCGACTCGTACTAGGTCTGGCCCGTGCTGGGTCCAGCCTGCGATGGCTCCGGGCCACGCTGGGTCCTACCCAGCGGCCTATGAGGTCCTCTTTAGACGCATACAGGGGGGATGCCATGCCACGTGGTGCCGGTATGCGTCACACGGGACCCAGAAACGGGTCCCGCTCCTCCCAATTAGCCGACGGCAAGCTACCTCCTGCACAGCGCAGTTGCGCCGCGCCTCCTCCGTCGACTCGGCGGCTCAGGCTGCCGGTCCTCCTCGTAGTCAGCCTTGCACCGGCTGCTGCTGCACCATAGTTGCCAAGGGTTGTGGACCCCTTTTTGTTCCACCGCACGGCGCGGAATGGCCGCGCCTTCCCCGACAACCCAGCGGCTCAAGCCGCAGGTTTTCTTTGCGGCGGGGCTTGTGCCCACCGCCGCTGCACCGCCAGGCCCATCGGCCGTGGGCCTCTCCACCAGCGGCGTCGGTTCTATCTACCGAAGATCTTACCGCGGGTCACCGGATGAGTTCCGATGGCCCGATTCTCGTACCGGAAGAAGTCGCACACTCCTCAGGACATCACCTTCGATCCACAATAATTTTTGATGAGAATATCTCATCCCTGTCTCATACTGCATTTGGCGTCAAATTCCACAAAGAAGGCAGAGGGGTCGGGCTGTGTTTTTTCAGCCTGCACGCCCCACATTAGGGCGATGGCATGCGACTTCGAATTATAATCCTCGACATAAAAAAAATAAAATGCATCAATTAACAAAGCTTGAACCCCTACTATTGTTCATTTTTCATTGAAAATGTCGCAGTAAGATGGATGTCGATTCGTTGTAGAAGAACGCGTCCTGTGTTGAAGGAGGTTCTGAGGAAGGATGTCGAGGTTGAGGTCGACGTTCTTCATCTGCTGGAGCGTTCTTCATCGAGAGCATTCTCCCATGTTCTCTCTTCTTCTAAGATCCACAAAAAATAAAAGTGAGTCCACAACAAAATAATAGATTTATCTATTATTCTATTGTTGGCCAAAAATTAAAAAAGGTGAAAATTAATCAATTGATGATATATTAATTAATGGAGTGGATTTGGCACCATAAAGTGGGGAGCTCAAGAGGTTTCTCCCCACATAATGGGGAGTTCATGAGATTTTATCCTCAGGTGGTCCCCACCATAGTAAACATGAAGAGGAGGTTAGGTTCGGGCGGGCCCCACCTCCATAACCACTAATGGGAGTTTAAGGTGTGGCGGTCCCCACCTCAAACCTCCACATGGATGTTTTAACCAACTAATAAAAATAATTTTATAAAAACCTTATTTTTATTTAATTCATTCACTAAAACCCCAAAAACTATCTTTTATATTTGACCATCTGCCGTCTAGGTGAAAGTCTTCTTAAGATAATACCGGTGCTGCGAGTTCAATGGTTCCCTCAGATTTCAATTCTGAGCACATGTTCAAAAGTTATAAAAACCTGCCCGTACGATTTCTGAACATACCTGAACAAAACTTCAGAAATTGATTCCAGGTAAACCTGGCTTCGGAATCATGCGCCGTCAGTTTTTGCAGACTCGTAAAATTTCCATGTATTTAAGCGAAAAAAAAATTCCATAGAATTTCTGGGACTTTACATTATCCACACCACACGGATTTAGGTACCCGTATGTTACAACTCGAACTAAAGAAACAAGTGGGGGTACTGAGCATGCATCTGAGAATCCTGCTCCCATATGCTCTCCTAGAGGTTCTCATGCTTCCAGTGAACGTTCACCAGAGGTATCGACAGTCCATGAAGGAACTGCTCCTGTCGATCCTCAATCTACACTATGACCTCTATAAAAGTCACCCCATCGTCGACTCCATGATCAATGATGCGAGAAGGGTCATGCACGTATCACCTCAGCAGAGATACCTGAAAGACGTCGTGAACCTGGTGCAACTGAGGTGGAAGAGCTAAGTTGTTTGCAACCTCCCCAACTCTGCTGAGGACGTGAATAGTTCTGATGAAATATAGAGATAGCTTGCCGCCTTGGCCAAATCATTGTAGTCCTCTTTGGGGTGAGACCTGTAGAAAGACATGGTCTCCATCCTCAAACTCCAGAGGTCTCCGTCTCTTGTTGGCATACGACTTCTGCCTACTCTGTGTAGTCTTCATCTTCTCCAAGATGATCTGCACCTTCTCCATTGTAGCTGGCACCATCTCTAGTCCCACTAGTGATGTCTTCCCTGGGTCTGTTTAGCTTAGTGGCGATCTTCATGGTCAACCATACAAGGCCTCAACAGGTGTCCTCTCGATGGTGTAGTGATATCTGTTGTTGTATGCAAACTACTGCAATGGTAAGTGATCCTCCCAGTTATGACCGAAGTAGAGGACACAAGCATGCAACATATCCTTGAGGTTATGAATGGTCTGCTCGGTCTAGCCAACCATATGAGGATGGAAGGAAGTGCTCAGATGAAAATACATCCCGAAAGCCTCCTGCAACCACTTCCATAGCTGGGAAGTAAACTGTGCGTCATGATCAGAGACAATAGAAGAAGGTACCTCATGCAGATGCACAATCTCCTGCACATAGAGGCATCCCATTCTCTCTACTGAACCCTGCTCTCTGATTGGTAGGATGTGGGACGACTTGGTGAGTCGGTCGACAATCACCCAAATCGAGTCGTGACCATTGGATATACATGGAAGTCCAACAACAAAGTCCATGGATTTCCCATCCCACATCCAACTTGGGACCTCCAAAGGTTGAACCAAGGATGCTGGTACCTGATGCTCTTCCTTCACTTGCTAATAAGTGAGGCATCAAGAGACAAACTATGCTACTACCTTCTTTATACCTATGCACCAGTGTTGTCGTCTGAGGTCCTGGTACATCTTATCCACTCCTGGATGCACTGAGAGAGGGGAAGTGTGGAAATCCATCAACACTTCCTCATAAAGTTCCATTGGTACCAAGGTACATCCTATTAAGCGGATGACGTGTTCCCCACCTACAAAAAATCCATCAGGTGCCTTCCCTTTGGATATCTGAGCATGTTGTGTCTCACCGTTAGTGTCTCCATGCTGCGCCTCCCTGACATGGTGTAGAAGTGGGGGAGTGACTTTAACAGACTGTAGAAAGTCTGCTCTGTCTCTATCCACAAAAGAATTTTTTAAAGCAGTGAGCTACTCTGTCGCCTCACCTAGTAGCAGTATAGCCAACCTCTTGCTGAGTGCATCTGCAACAACGTTCCCCTTCCCAGGAGTATAGACTATCTTGGTGTCATAGTCCTAGAGGAAGTCAAGAAAACATCGCTATCTCAGGTTCATGTCCTTCTGAGAGGCAAAATACCTGAGACTCATGTGGGCAGAGTAGACTGTGAAACGCTCTCCCATAGGATGGTGAAACCACATCATCAAGGCAAATGCCGTGGCTGTAAACTCCAGGTCATGGGTGGCGTAGTTCTGATCATACTGTCTTAGCTTACGAGAACCATAAGAGATCACTGCTCGCTCCTGCATCAAGAAACACCAGAGTTCGGTCCCTGATGCATCGTAGTAGACTACGTATCCTATGCCCTCCACTAGAAACCTCAAGATGGGGTCACTAGTAAGCCTCTACCTCAGCTCCAGAAAGCTCTGCTGGCATCTCTATAACCATAGAATGTGTTGAAACCTGTTCATCAAGGTTGATAGTGGTGATGCAACTCTGGAGAAGTCTGGAACGAACCTCCGGTAATATCCAGCCAAACCAGGGAAACTCCTTAACTTCGTCACACTCCTGGGTGGATCCCAAGCAAGCACCGCCTCATTCATAACTAGATCGTCTACAACTCCAGCCTCTGAGATGGCATGTCCCAAAAAGTGAAGCTCTCGGATCCAAAATTGGTACTTCAAGAGATTACCATAATGCTGGTTCTCTCAGAGTGTGTCCAGTACTACCTACTAATGGTAGGCATGATCCACCTCAATAGTCGAGTAGATCAGAGTGTCGTCGATGAAGACTACGACAAATCGATCAAGGTATGGCTAGAATATACTGTTCATGAGTCCCATGAACATTGTTGGAGCATTGGTTACACTGAAAGGCATAACCAAGATCTCTTAGTGGTCGTACGTACATCTGAAGGCTGTCTTCTGCACATCCTCATCTTGAACTCTAAGCTGTTGATAGCCTGATCTAAGGTCTATCTTCGAGAATCACCGCGCCCCCTTCATCTGATCAAAGCGGTCATCAATCCTTGGGAGTGGGTACTTTTTTTCATGGTCACCTAGTTCAGGAGATGGTAGTCGACACAATGCCCCAAGATTCCATCCACCTTCTGGGTGAACAGAATCGAGGATGCCTTGGGAGAAACACTGGGATGGATGAATCCCTTCCCCTGCAAGTCCTCTAACTGTACCCGCAACACGCATAGCTCCACGGGATCTATCCGATTTTCTGGTGTAGATATTAGTGCCATATCGGGGTACAGGTCAATGTAAAAGTCTACATCACTACGAGGAGGTAGTCATTGGACATCATCAGGGAAAAAATATAGGTACTAGTCCACATATATATGATAGATCGGACACTCCACGTCAACTACTCTGAGGGTAGGTGTCATGAACCAAGGTGGGTTTCCATCCGACTCGGCACCCGACCCGGTCTGCAACAAGTCCCAAAGGGTTTTCACGATCCCCACGGGATGCCACAAGTTCCCGAGTTTCATAAGTAACAAGTGGGAACAGTTTATCCAAAATAAAAGATAGAAAGACAACTAACAATATAAACAACTGAAACTGGAAATAGACAACCAAACATGCCTTTAACCTAAAAAAATTCGGAAGTTTACAACTTGAACCAATATAAAAAAATGACAATTATGGAACTAAAACTCAATCCCAAACCTCCAAGCAACAAGAGAGGCACAACATCCACACGCCACAATACCAGCCTGCCTGAGAAGACCATCAATGACAATAACCATCATCGCTGAGCACGATGTCACGGCCTGGAATACACAAGAAACAATGTCTACATACACCCAAAGGTGTATGCAGGGTGTGATCCAAAATCCTAGTAGGACGTCACCCAAATAAATAGGTTCCACGTATAAATATTAAATGAAAAAATACATTTGCAGGAGAAATAAAATAAAGGGACACCAAAGCTTAAACAATTTTAAAGAAACAGTTTCTATAAGGAAAACACCTTTAAAGAAAACAACATAGATAAAACAAAACACCCATGCTTAAAAGAAAAACCCAATCCTTCACAAAAACCAAAATCAGAACCATATGCGGACGATGGGTGTATAATAGTCCAGGGGTACCAAAAATGGGAGAGGCCCTAAAGGTACTAGAAAAAGGAATGGGACCCTTGAACCTCACGTCTCGGAGAAAAGTATAGGAATCACAACAAAATACGTTCTCGTGCACGAGCAACTAGACATGGAAACACTTCCATAACCTAGTGGTCTCCGATCATCATCCAATTTTTAATTAGTGTTGTAAGCGTCAATCTAACTAAGTGAAACTGGGGTGGGGCCACTCCCGTATTAATAGAACACTAGTCTAGTCCGCCCACCTAGTACCCATGCTTCCCCTTTTTGTGCCCACATGTTCCAATTTCACATTTCATGTCAAAATCAGAGAAATAAAACAAACAGTGTGTAACATAAACCAAACGCCACACTTCCACGCACACCGGAAACCATTTGACAAGGTATGAAAGGCAAAAGACTCTACCCAACTCAATTAAAACAATTTATGCACTGTTAATAATTGTTTATTAAAAACAAATTAAATTTTAATCGTTACTAATTTTATTAAATCATATTAAATTCCTGGTAAAAAAATTCATTAAAAAGAAACATAACATGGCTTAACACACAAAAACAACTCAACCCTCTTTCATGAAAAGACACACCCAATCCCACATCAAGAACACTAATTGAACCACTTTCATCAATTAATAAAACAACTGCACTGTTAAAAACACATTTTACCGATTAAACAAAACACTAGAAATTTTATTAAGCAAACCAGAAGATAAAACATGACTCTAGACACCAAAGATGCACTCAAATTCGCTTTTTGAAAAAATTCATATGAACTCTACACCAGAACATAAACTATGCACTTTTCACATTTTCACAAAATTAAATGCAAACTTTATAAAAACTCGAGAACACAAACATTTCAATTTTCACATATGAAAATGGCTAACTGCAAATTCTATAAAACACTAACAATTGAATAAAAATAAGATTTCATCCAATGAATGCACCCACCCATATAAACATACTACCAGAAAAATATTAACGCATAAAAAACGTCATGAAAACCAAATTCGCACCCAAAATAATTAAATCCAGAACATCTCAAATTATCTAAGCTAGAAAAATAATTGATTAAGTAATGTTTAAATGCGGAACCACCTACCTGTGTGTAGAAACTCTGCAAAATTGGTGTGAAAAGGTCACTACAAGTCAAGTGCGGCTCAAACATCATGGGTATGTCCTAAAAAAATATCAAACCCTTGGCATCAAATTTAAATTGACCGCAACCTAATAAACTAAACCAACAACACCCAAAAATGAAGACACAACTAGACAAGGGCATACACACCATTGGTGAGGCCGTGAGAGGTTGGCCGAGGAAAAACGGATGCCACTGGAGGTGCGTCAGGCCAGAAAAACTAGTCAGAAAGAAGAAAATAAATACTGAAGGGGGAGGAACCACGAGAAGGGAAGGGAACTAGTGAGGTTGCGGCTACCGGAGATGGAGTCACGCCAGAATGGGGGTGCGCCGACAAGGGGGGATCATCAAAAATCCAGATAGTAGGGGGTACACACCAAATATAGCCGCCAAAGTGGGATTGGGTCATGCCGGAGGCAGCCAGTCAGAGTTGATGAGTTGTCTCCATGGAAGAGTGTTCGGCTGGAGGTCATGGGTAATCCGGAGGGGAGGTGGGTCGAAGGTCATGTCAGTAGGGGTGGGGCCGGCCGAAGGCAGGGTCACCGGCAAGAAGTGGTGAGACTGGATATGGGGAAGTCACCGGTGGGGTCCTTGCGGCAACACGGGCCGGAAGCGGGATATGGCTGAGGGAGGCGAGGTGCGTCGGCCGACATGGGGTTCCGGGGGTTTTTGCCTCGGCTGGACAAGGGGAGCATGGGAGGTTGGCACAAGGTAGCGCTGAACAAGAGGAAGGGGATGGCCTTCGACGGGGCGCGATGGCTTGTGGGTGCGCCGGCAAGGGTTACACCGAGAGGGGAGAGAGGGAGGGTCGTCGAGGTAGGCAGGCGATGGCCTCAGCGCGCAGGAGGGGAAACCGCAGGTGCGTCTCAAGGAAATTGAAAACCCTATGAAAAGGGGAAAAAATGAGAAGAAAAACCAAATAACAAAACAAATAAAAAGGAATAATAATAATAATAATAATAATAATAAACTAGAATATGAATAATGATGATAAAAATAATAAGACTCATTTGATAACACTATAATAAAATAATTTTTTTTTTCAATTAAGATAATAATAAAAATAATAATAATATCCTTAAATAATAATAATATACATATTCTTATCATTAAAACAAAAAATACATTAAATTTTATCTCATTTTTATTATTTTTATTTTATTTTTATTTTACCACTCAATTAATTTTGTTTATTTATTATTAATTCATTTTATTTAATTAGTTGCACCTCAGGAAGTGGAGTGGGGAACCGAGCAAGGCCTCATAGTGATCTAGGAGAGGCCGCACATCTTCGACAACGACGTGTTGAAACGTTGTCAAGGCCAATCACTCATTTATCAGAGCAAAACCCCAGTCAGCCTCGGCCCGTATTTCATATCAAAATAATATTAATAATCAGAAGTAAATAAAATAAAAAGACGAAAAAAAAATTCGAAACATGACGCAGAGCAAAGTCCGGGAGTGACAATTCTCTCCACCACATAGCCTTCCGTCCCTGGAAAACCGCAACTAGAACCAAAACCCAAAGAAAAAAACCACACTCCCTTAAGGTTCAAAGGGGATCCCCACAAACATCATGAAAAGAGAGGAAAAAGCATCATTCTCTGAGAAAGTAACTCAAAGACAACATAAAAAAATGCATAAAAATACTTTCTGACATGTGTCGCCCTCCCCAAAGAGCTGAAAAACCTCCAATTGATTATTTAAGAAACATATCCATCATACCCACGGACATCAACTTTACAAGTCGAAACATCCCAAGAACCATTGAATGAAAACCACGTCATTTTTCTGGAATGATAAATGAGAGAAACAACGGCCCAGAAGCACCATCATCACCTATCACCAACTCAACTTTAGAAGAAGAACCAAATGGTCAACTTGGGGAAGCCCGGGAGGCTCCCTACAATAAAGAACCTACTATGCCCAAGACGAGACTGGAAAACTGGCATGAGGTGGTTTGAGCGGACACCCCGCCCTTAAAGATGATCCCAGCACCGATTCATTTGAGAAACATTCATTCAAGACCCAATGTGGTTCTCCCCACCATTAGAACTGACAGATGGTATATAACATTGAAAATTTCGTGATGGTGACCAAACACCCCACCACAAGGGGTGGGGGGAGGGAATGACCTGGCTACCGGGGCGTCAAATGCATGATCCAAGAAAAACCATAATTTCCACATTCCTGGGTGAGAGTCATTAAAATTTGATATTGATTTACCCAAAAACCTCATAAGGACCCCTAAAGCGATTACATCCAGTGGGATGTAACCACTAGGAATGAAATGTAATAAGACAAACACACCTCCACATAGTCACAGAAACCTTACGCAGCCAGACGGTTCATTCAGGATGGAACAACCATAGAAAACAATTTTAACTGTCTTTACTTTCAGCACCGGCGACAGAAATAAATATGGGGTCTCATACACTCCAGGGGTTCCTGACCACGTACAAGCTTCACTCTGAGGCCTATGGCTAGAGCCCTGATGTTTGAAGCATCTCCTGGCTCGCATCCAGGTATTGAAGACTCCTGAACAGAGCTTCTCCTTTTGGTGTCACACGCAACCACACTGCAACCGAGACAACACCTGCAAACACAACACACCAAGACATCCAAGTGATCATACATAGAACATTCACCAACACAAGAGCTGAAATGGTTCATGCGCATCACCCTTTGTCACATTGAATGAGAACACGCCACCACAAATCATCCCCTAAACATGACCATTGCTGTTGAGAAGAATATTATAAGGAGAGGGACATCAAACCAAGTCTTAAACAAAACCTGATTCCAGCAATTGTCCATAGCATCCCCATGTGACTGGGTCTTCCACACTAGTGGCCTAACGTAGACCCTTTCTTAACAAAACCAACGAAAGACCAAAGGTCATTTAGAATAGTGGCCCACACCAACCACTCTATGCTGCTTCCACCTTTCACCACTCGAATCCCTTTCACCGCTTCAAAGGGGGAACCTTCAGACAAAATGGTGTCAAACATCATACCCGGTGACTTAGAAAACTGAAAGAGATCAAAACTCCATTCAACTCCTCTCGCGTTTGTCATCCTGCTACGAGAGGATCCGCTTAACGGAAAAGGAAAAGGGACAAACATATAACTACTTATCAAAAGGGAGAGTCCTTATTTTAATCAACTGGAGGGTTAGCCAATGGCGAATTACCTGTGGCCACACATCAATCGCATGTTAACTCTTTATGGGGGGTGTGCACTTGTCATGAAGGAAAACCATGGACCCAATAAAACTTGTCCAATGGCCAGGACATATCACAAGAAAACCCTAAGTGTGCACGGGGAACCACTTTAAGGGCTTCCCGAAGCAATTTTTCGAAGAAACCATTAACCACACACTTTCACTCCAACATCAAAATAAGAATTCAAAATCAAGACACAAATCAGTTAAAAAGGGTCCTCAACTCGAAACGCCTAACACACAACAACTTCTAAAACACAAGGACACACCACACGATCATTAGTTATTTAAAACACCAATTTATCCTTTAACAATTTTTTTTCAAAAAGAACAAAGCTGGTGGGTTGCACAAACACAAATGGTGTCTCATGGGACTCACACATGCATATTCCCGTTCCGTACAGGCACCCACATCATGTCCATCCAGGAACTCAACTACTCGTGCCATTAACCATTTCGCCTTTCGTATATAACCATGCATGTGGTTTCCCATGAGAGCACCAATGATCAAAACCGATCCATTCCATTTTTCAAAACCAAAACGTTCAACCCACACCATTCAAACCTCAAACATCATTACCTTTTTAATGTGCTGCATTTCAAAACATTTTCCAAGACAAAAATCAATTTTTTTTCTTAAAAACCAAATGTCCACAATCCCAAAACAAAGAAAAGAGGAACGGTGTAAGAGAAAACTAGTGTCAGCGGGTGACTGGAACATATGGTGGTGGCCTTACTCCAATCATGCCACTGCCACGGAGGGTATTATAGGACAACTTCCCCGACTCCACAAGGATTTCCAGACCCTGCGAGCTCACTAAGACCACAAACCCTACTCCCTTTTCATTTCCCTTAGACAAGATTAACCGCAAGGGCCAAAAACTCAGACAAACCTCAACATACATTGGTAAGGTGATTCCAACCACGATGTGTACTGGCCCGACACCTTACTCGTAGCTAGGACATCGAGTCCCGACAAACATAACTCAAGTCTATCGTGACTCTATCCTGAAAGAACATGACCCAAGAGAGAAAAACTACTCCTTTGATACGATTTTGTCAAGAACCAAGCCGGGTCGCCATCCGACCTGGTGCCCGACCTGGTCCGCGACCAGGCCTGAAGGGCATTCCTGATCCCCACGGGCTAGCACAAGTGCCCTGGTAACATAAGTAACAAGTGGGAATGATTTAACCGAAATAAAATATAGAAAGACAACTAAAAATATAAATAACTGAAACTGGAAACAGACAAAAAAACATGCCTTTAACCTAAAAACAAATTCAGAGGTTTACAAATTGAACCAACATAAAAAAATGACAACGAAAGAACTAAAACTCTAACTCAAAGCACCAAAAAACAAGAGAGGTGCAACATCCACACGCCACAATACTAACCGGCATGGGAAGACCATCAATGACCAGAACCACCATCGCTAAGCACGATGTCAGAACCTAGAATACAGAAGAAACAATGTCAACATACACCCAATGTTTTATGTAAGGTGTGATCCAAAATCCTTGTAGGACGTCACCCAAATATAAAGGTTCCACGTATAAACATTAAATGAAAAATACATTTGCAGGCTAAATAAAAGAAAGAGACACCAAAGCTTAAACAATTTTAATGAAACCGTTTCTATAAGGAAAACACTTTTAAAGAAAACTACTTAGATAAAATAAAACACCCTTACATAAATGAAAAACCCAAACATTCAAAAAAACCAAAAGCTACACCGTATGCCGACTGTGGGTGTATAGTTGTCCAGGAGCACCAAAATTGGGAGAGGCCCAAAAGGTACTAGAAATAGGAATGGGACCATAGAACCTCGCGTCTCAGTGAAAATTAGAGGAATCACAACAAAATACGTTCCCATGCACGAGCCACTAGACAGGGCAACACATCCATAACCTAGTGGTCTCCAATCATCATCCAATGTTTAGTTAGTGTTGTAAGCATCAATCTAGACAAGTGAAACTGGGCCAGGGCCACTCATGTATCACTAGCACGCTAGTCTAGTCCACCCACCTAGTTCCCAAGCTTCCCCTTTTTGTGCTCACTTGTTCCAAATTCTCATTTCATGTCAAACTCAGACAAATAAAACAAACAGGGTGTAACATAAACCAAACGCCACACTTCCACGCACAACAGAAACCATTTGACAAAGAACGCACGACAAAAGACTCTACCCATCTCAATTAAAACAATTTCTGCATTTCTAATAATTATTAATTAAAAACACATTAAATTTTTTTCGTTAATAATTTTATTAAATCATATTAAATTCTTGGTAATCAAATTATTTAAAAAGAAACATAACACGGCTTAACATAAAAAACAACTCAACCCTCTTTCATGACCAGACACACCCAACGCCACATCAAGAACACAAATTTTAGCACTTTCATCAATTAATAACCCAGCTACACTGTTAAAAACACATTTTACCGATTAAACAAAACACACTGAAATTTTATTAAGAAAACCAAAAGATAAAACTTGAATCTAGACACCAAAGATGCACTCAAATTCACTTTTTGAACAAATGCATATGAACGCTACACCAGAACATAAACTTCACACTTTCCGCATTTTCACAAAAGTAAACGCAAACATTATAAAGACTCTAGAACACAAACATTGCACATTGCACATATGAAAAGGGCTAACTGCACATGCTGTAAAACACTTACAATTGACTAAAAATAAGATTTCATCCACTGAATGCACCCACCCATATAAACATACTACCGGAAAAATATTAACGCATTAAAAACTTCCTGAAAACCAAATTCGCACCCAAAATAATTAAATCTAGAACATCGCAAATTAACTAAGCTAGAAAATTAATTCATTAAGTAATCTTTAAATGCGGAACCACCAACCTGTGTGTAGAAACTCTGCAAAATTGATGCGCAAAGGCCACTGCAAGTCAAGCGCGGATCAAACATCATGGGTATGTCCTAAAAACAAAATATCAAACCCTTTGCATCAAAATTAAACTTACCGCAACCTATGAACCTAACCCGAAAACACCCAAAATTGATGACACAACTAGACAAGGGAATATGCACCATTGGTGAGGAAGCAAGAGGCTGGCCGAGGTATAATGGAAGCCATTGGAGGTGCGGCTGCCGGAGATGGAGTTGCACTAGAAAGGGAGTGCGCTGACAAGGGGGGTTCGTCGAAAATCCAGATGGTAGGGGATATGCACCGAATACAGCTGCCGAAGTGGGATTGGGTCATGCCAGAGGCAGCCGGTCAGAGTTTATGAGTTGTCTCCATGGAAGAGAGGTCGGCCAGAGTTCATGGGTAGTCCAGAGAGGAGGGAGGTCAGAGGTCGTGTCAGCTTGGGAGGGGTCGGCCGAAGGTAGGGTCACTGGCAAGACGAGGCTCGTCCAGACATGGGGAAGTCGCTGGTGGGGTCCTTGCAGCAGTGCGAGCCGGAAGTGGGAGGTTGCTGAGGGAGGCGAGGTGTGCTGGATGACATGGGGTTCCGGGGTTTTTTGCCTTGGGTGGACAAGGGGAGTAGGGGAGGTTGGCGCAAGGTGGCGCCGAACAGGTGGAAGGAGTAGCCCTTCGACGGGGCGCAACGACTTGAGGGTGCACTGCAAGGGTTCCACCGAGAGGGGAGAGAGGGAGGGTCGGCGAGGGAGGTAGGCGATGGCCTTTGCACGCCGGAGGGGAAACCGCATGTGTGGCGCAAGGAAACCGAAAACCCTAAGAAAAGGGTAAAAAATGAAAAGAAAAACCAAATAACAAAAGAAATAAATAATAATAATAATATTAGTAATAGTAATAATATTAATAATAATAATAAACTAGAATATGAATAACGATGATAAAAATAATAAGACACATTCGATAACACTAAAAAATAAAAATTTATATAAATTCAGATAATAATAAAAATAATAATAATATCCTAAAATAATAATAATATACATATTATTATTAATAAAACAAAAAATTCATTAAATTTTATAAAATTTTTATTATTTTTATTTTATTTTTATTTTACCACTAATTTAATTTTATATTTATTATTAATTCATTTTATTTAATTAGTTGCACATCGGGAAGGTGAGCGGGGAACCAAGCGAGGTCGCGCGGTGACCTAGGCAAGGCCACACGTCTTCAACAACGGCACACTGAAACATTGTTGAGGCCAGAAACTCATTTATCATAGCAAAACCCCAGTCGGACTCGGCCCAAATTTCATATCAAAAGAATAATAATACTTAGAAGTAAATAAAATCATAAGATGAAAATAAAAAATCAAAACATGACGCAGCGCGAAGTCTGGGTGTGACAATTCTCCCCACCATAAAGCTTTCCGTCCCCAGAAAGCCACAACTAGAACCAAACCCCAAAGCAGAAAACCACACTCCCTTAAGGTTCAAAGGAGATCCCCAAAAACAT
This sequence comes from Viscum album, assembly GCA_963277665.1. NCBI lineage: Eukaryota > Viridiplantae > Streptophyta > Magnoliopsida > Santalales > Viscaceae > Viscum > Viscum album. Next base: position 1,482,996,021 of record OY728136.1, read on the forward strand.
CAAGAAAACAGAGGAAAAAGCATTGTTCTTAGAGAACGTAACTCAAAGACAACATCAAGAAATGCGTAAAACTACTTTCTAATATGTGTCTCCCACCCCAAAGAGCTGAAAAACCACAAGTTAATTGTTTACGAAAAGGAGACCTTGCACCCACGAACATCAGCTTTACAAGTCGAAAAATCCCAAGCACCATTGAATGAAAAACACATCGTTTTTCTGGAATGATAAACGAGAGCAACCACGGCTCAGAAGCACCCTTATCACCTATCTACAAATAATCATTAGAACCAGAACCAAATGGACAAAGTGGGGAAGTCCTATAGGCTCCCTACCATTAAGAAGCTAATATGCCCAAGATGAGACTTGAAAACCAACACGGGGAGGTTCGAGCGGACTCCCCGCCATTAAAGAAGATCCCAACACCGATTTATTCTAGAGACATTCATGCGTGACCCAATGTGGGTCTCCCCACCATTAGAAATGACAAAAGGTATTGATTTTTGAAAATTTCACGATGGTGACCAAACACCCCACCACAAGGGGCGGGGATGGAGGGACCCGACTACCGGGGCGTGAATAGTATGACCCAAGAAAAACCAGCATTTCCACATTACTGGATGAGCATCAATCAAATTTGAGACTGATTTACCCATCAACCTCATAAGGATCACTAATGTGATTACATCCAGTGGGACGCCACCACCGGGACTTAAAGGTAACAAGACAAACACACCTCCACATAGTTACAGAAACCTTATGCATCTATACAGTTTTTTCAGAATGGAACAACCACAGAAAACAATTTAAACTTCCATTACTTTCATCACTGATGACAAAAATAAATTGACGGTGTCATACCATCCAGGGGTTCCTGACCACGCGCCAACTTCTCTCCGAGTCCTATGACTGGAGCCCTAATGTTTAAAGCATCTCCTGCCTCGCAGCCAGGTATTGAAGACTCCCGAACAGAGATTCTCCTTTTGGTGTCACCCACAACCACACTACAACCGAGACAACACCAGAAAACACAATACACCACGACATCCAAGTGATCATACGCGGAACATTCACCAACAGAAGAGATGAAATGGTGCATGCGCATCACCATTTGTCACGCTGAATGAGAACACGACACCACAAATCGTCCCCTGAACATGACCATTGCTATTGAGAGGAATATTATATGGAGAGGGAAATCAAACCGAGTCTTAAACAGAATGTGATTCCTGCAATTGTCCATAGCCTCCCCATGTGACTGGGTCTGCCACACTAGTGGCCTAACGTAGACCCTTTCTTCAACAAATCCAACGAAGGACCAAAGGTCATTTAGAATAGTGTCCCGCACCGACCACTCTAGGCTGCTTCCACCTTTCCCCATTGGAATCCCTTTCACTGCTTCAAATGGGGAACCTTCAGACACAACGGTGTCAAACCTCATACCCGACGACTCACACAACTCAAGGAGATCAAAACTCCCTTCAACTCGTCTCGTGCCTCTCATCCCGCTGTGAGAGGATCCTCTTAACTGAAAAGGACAAGGGACAAACTTATCAATATTAATCAAAAGGGAGAGTCCTTATTTTAATCAATTGGAGGGTGGGCCAACGGCGAATTACCTGTGGCCACACTTCAATCGCATGTTAACGCTTTATGGGGGGCATGCACTATTCAAGAAAGAAAACCATGGACACAAGCATACTAGTCCAATGGCCAGAACATATCTTAAGCGAACACTAAGCGTGCATGGGGAACCACTACAAGGGCTTCCCGAAGAAATTTTTTGAAGATACCATTAACCACACGCTTGCACTCCAACATTCAAATAAGAATTCAAAATCAAGACACAAATCAGTTAAACAGGGTCCTCAGCTCGAAACACCTAACACACAACAAATTCCAAAACACAAGGACACACCACACGATCATCGGTAATTTAAAACACCAAATTATACTTTAACAATTTTTTTTTTCAAAAAGAACGAAGCTGGTGGGTTGCACAAACACAAATGGAGTCTCATGGGCATCACACATGCATGTTCCCGTGCCACCCAAGCACCCACCTCATGTCCATCCAGGAACTCATCTGCTCGTGCCATTAACCATTTCCCCTTTCATATATAACCATTCATGTGGTTTCCCTTGTGAGCGCCAAGGATTAAAACCTGGCCTTTCCATTTTTAAAAACCAAAACATTCAACCGAGACCATTCAAACCTCAAACATCATTCCCTTTTTAATGTGCTACATTTCAAAACATTTTTTAAGACCAAATCATTCTTTTTTAAAACCAAATTTCCACAATCCCAAAACAATGAAAAGAGGAACGGTGCAAGAGAAAACTAGTGTCATCGGGTGATTGGAACTTATGGTTGGTGGCCATACTCCAATCACGCCACTGCCAAAAAGGGTATTCTAGGACAACATCCCCGGCTCCACAAGGCTAGACAGACCCTGAGAGCTCACTAAGACCACTGACGCTACTCCATTTTCATTTCCCTTAGACATGATTAACTGCAAGGACCAAAAACTCAGACAAACCTCAACATACTTTGGTACCTTGAATCCCACCACGAGGTGTGATGGCTAGGCACCTTACTTGTAGCCATGATGTTGAGTGTCGATAACCTTAACTCAAGTCTACTGTGACTCTATCAAGAATGGACATGACCCAAGAGAGAAAACATGCTCCTCTGATACAATTTTTTCACGAACCAAGTTGTGTCACCATCCAACCCGGCGCCCGACCTAGTCCGTGACAAGGCCCAAAGGGCGTTCCTGATCCCCACGGGCTGGCACAAGTGCCCAGGTATCATAAGTAACAAGTGGGAATAGTTTTGACGAAATAAAAGATAGAAAAAAAATATAAACAACTGAAACTAGAAATAGACAACCAAACATGCCTTTAACCCATAAAAAAAGTCAATGGTTTATAACTTCAACCAACATAAAAAAATGACAACGAACGAACAAAAACACTAACTCATACCTCCAAGAAACAAGATAGGATAAACATCCACACACCACAATACCAACCTGCAGGAGAAGACCATCAACGACCAGAACCACCGTCACTGAGCACGATGTCACAACATGGAATACACAAGTAACAACGTCTACATACACCCAAAGGTGTATGTAGGGTGTCTTCCAAAATCCCAGTAGGACGTCACCCAAATAAAAACGTTCCACATATAAACATAAAATGACAAATAAATTTGAAGGCTAAATAAAAGAAAGGGACACCAAAGCTTAAATTTTTTTAAAGAAACAGTTTCTGTAAGAAAAAAAGTTTTAAAGAAAACAACTTAGATAAAAGAAAACACTCTTTCATAAAAGAAAAACCCAAACCTTCACAAAAACCAAAAGTTGCACCATATACCAATGGTGGGTGTATAGTTGTCCATGAGAACCAAAATGGGGAGAGGCCCTAAAGATACTAGAAAAAGGAATGGGGCCCTAGAACCTCACGTCCTAGTTAACAATATAGGAATCACAAAAAAATACATTCTCATGCACGAGACACTAGACAGAGCAACACATCCATAACCTAGTGGTCTCCGATCATCATCCAATTCTTAGTTAGTGTTGTAAACGTCAATCTAGCTAAGTGAAACTGGGTCGGGGCCACTCTCGTATCACTAGCACGCTAGTCTAGTCCACCCTCCAAGTACCCAGGCTTCCCCTTTTTGTGCTCACATGTTCCAATTTCACATTTCATGTCAAACTCAGACAAATAAAACAAACAGGGTGTAAAATAAACCAAACTCCACACATCCACGCACACCATAAATGATTTTACAAAGTACGCATGGCAAAAGAATCTACCCAACTCAATTAAAACAATTTCTGCATTGCTAATAATTGTTTATTAAAAACAATTTAAATTTGTATTGTCAATATTTTTATAAAATCATATTAAATTCATGGTAAAAGAATTATTTAAAAATAAACATAACACGACTTAGCATAGAAAAACAACTCAACCCTCTTTCATGACCAGTCACACCAAGCGGCACATCAAGAACACAAATTGCACCACTTTCATCAATTAATAACCCAACTGCACTGTTAAAAACACATTTTACCGATTAAACAAAACACTAGAAATATTATTAAGCAATCCAGAAGATAAAACTTAACTCTAGACACCAAAGACGCACTCAAATTCCCTTTTTGAACAAACTCATATGATCACTACACCAGTACAAAAAATGCGCACTTTGTGCATTTTCACAAAAGTAAACAAACACATTATTAAAACTCTAGAACACAAACATTGCACGTTGCACATATGAAAATGGATATCTGCACATGCTGTAAATCAATAAAAATTAACTAGAAATAATATTTCATCCAATGAACGGACCCACCCATATAAACATACAAGGAGAAAAATATTAATGCATGAAAAACTTCATGAAAACCAAATTCGCACCAAAATTAATTAGATATAGAACATCTCAAATTAACTAAGCTAGAAAATTAATTCATTAAGTAATGTTTAAATGCAGAACAACCTACCTGTGTGTAGAAACTCTGCAAAATTGGTGCACAAAGGCCACTACAAGTCAAGGGCGGCTCAAACAGCATGAGTATGTCCTAAAAACAAAATATCAAACCCTTTCATCAAAATTAAACTAACCCCAACCTTAGAACCTAACCTGACAACACCCAAAATTGAAGACACAACTAGACAATGGCATACGCACCATTGGTGAGGCAACGAGAGGCTGGCCAGGGCATAACGGAAGCAACCGGAGGTCCGTTGGGCCGGAAAAACTGGTCGGATGGAAGAAAATAAATAGCGAAGGGGTTGGAACCGCTGGAAGAGAAGGGTGCCAGTGTGGTCGTGGTTTCCGGAGATGGAGTCGCGCTAGAAAGGGGGTGCTCTGACAAGGTGGGTTCGGGGAAAATCCAGATAGTAGGGGTTACACACCAAATATAGCCGCCGAAGTGGGATTGGGTCATACCGGAAGCAGCCGGTCGGAGTTGATGAGTTGCTGCCATGGAAGAGAGGTCGGCCAGAGGTCATGGGTAGTCTAGAGAGGAGGGAGGTCGGAGGTCGTGTCAGCTAGGGAGGGGCCGGCTGAAGGAAGGGTCACCGGCAAGACGAGGCGCGACCAGACAGGGGGAAGTCGCCGGTGGGGTACTTGCGGTAGCGCGAGCCAGAAGCGGGAGGTGGCTAAGGGAGGCCACGTGCGCCAGTCGACATGGGGTTCCGGGGGTTTGTGCCTCGGCTAGACAAGGGGAGCATAGGAGGTTGGCGCAAGGCGGCGCCGAATAGGAGGAAGGGGCTGGCCTTTGACGGGGCGCGACACCTTGAGGGTGCGCCGGCAAGGGTTCCACCTAGAGGGGAGAGAGGGAGGGTGAGCGATGGAGGCAGGTGATGGCCTCAGCACGTAGGAGGGGAATCTATAGGTGAGGCTCAAGAAATCAAAAAACCCTATGAAAAGGGGAAAAATGAAAAGAAAACCCAAATAATAAAAGAAATAAATAATAATAATAATAATAATAATAATAATAATAAACTCGAATATGAGTAATGATGATAAAAATAATGAGACTCATTCGATAACAATAAAATAAAATAAAAATTTATATCAATTAAGATAATAATAACAATAATAATAATATCCTTAAATAATAAAAATATACATATTATTATCATTAAAACAAAAAATCCATTAAATTTTATCACATTTTTATTATTATTATTTTATTTTTAGTTTACCACTCAATTAATTTTATTTATTTCCTTTTATTTAATTAGTTGCACATCAGGAAGGAGAGCGGGGAACCGAGTGATGTCGCACGGTGACCTAGGCAAGGCCGCAGGTCTTCGAAAACGGCGCGCTAAAATGTTGTCGAGTCCAAACGCTCATTTATTAGAGAAAAACCACAGTCGACCTCGGCCTGTATTTCATATCAAAAGAATAATAATAATTAGAAGTAAATAAAATCATAAGATGAAAATAAATATTCGAAACATGTGCAGACCAAATTCTGGGTGTGATAGTAAGGCAGGCCAACAGATGAGTGAGCGGCTGAACCCTCCTCCATGTAAGTCCATCCTACATTGAAAAGGCTCCCTTCTCACTGGTAAAGGTGAATCTAGTCTCATTCAAGTAGATGCAACGCACTTTGCGCCTAATACAGTCAATCTGAGCATGGAGTATAGATAACCAGTCCATACCCAAGATGATGTCGTAAGGCCACGATGCCGCTACAAGAAGATCACAGCCGAAGCTCTCACCTCCTAGAGTAAGCTCACACTACTGGCACTAGTGTGTAATCATTGACTATGCTTCTGTAGGAGTCTCTAGCTGTAAGGATCGATCCAACGGCTCCGTCGGAATCTCCATGCTCCGAACGAGGGCAGTGGCAATGAAAGAGTGACCGACACCTGTGTCTAAATGAACTGCAGCTAAGGAGGAGTAGACACAGACCATACCTCGAATCATCTTAAGAGAGGCATGATCGTATGCCTCAACTGGCTCGATCTGAGCTCTCCCCTGTCCACCTGCACCCTATGGTCGGGGTGGTCCTCCTAGTGGTGGTTGTGGTGGTAACACCTCATAACGCCATCAATTGCCACCTATATGACCAGATCCTCAACAATGTCCACATGTGCCCTACTAATCACCTTGATTGAACCTCTAACTCTACCTGGGAGGTTCCTCAACTGTCTTCTGATCATCAGAATGACTGGTCAGAAAGTCATGAGCCATGTGACCCTGCCCGCCGCATGTGAAACAACGCATGTTCCACGAATGACTGGCTCTGTCTCGTGTGCTTCCGACAACTGAACCCATGTCCTGAGGTTATCCACTGGATGTTCTGGTCTGCTTGGACCTTTGCAACATATTTCGGATGCCTGTTGCGGAAGACTCCACTATGTGACGCCCGGTGGCAGGTCTTGCTATTGGTGACTACTCAGCATGGAAACTCTCCACTATGAGGGATCACTCCAACACCCCCGCCTACGTCGAGATGCTGAGGGAGATCATCAAAGCCCTTATATCTCTCCATAGACACTGCATGAAGGTCTGGGCCCTAAAGAATGTGTCCCACACAATTGGTGTGGAGTAGTGTGAGAGGTCGGTGAACCTCGCAGAGTATTGTGCCACCATCATGCTACCCTGCAGTAAATGAAGTAGATCATGTATCCACACTGCACATAGGGTGTCTGGTAAAAACTCCGCATGAAACAGGCTCTCGAAGCCTGCCCAGATTAGTGTCACATTGTCATGCACCTGGAGCATCAAGCTCCAACACTTGCCTACTGCTTCCTAAAGAAAAATCATTGCAAGGATAACCATAAGATCGGCTTGTGTCCCTACCAATATGAAGACTCTCACCATAGCCTCCAGCCAATCCTCATCTCCCTGATGGTCTATCTCTCCACTATACCTGTGCAGTCTCTGGCGCTGGAACTCCTGAAATGTGATCAGGCGTTGTGAACTCTCAGCTGCTATGGTTGGTGGCATCGGTGTCCTAACGGGTATTGGTACCGCTGGTGACTCTACTGTGATAGCGCCCGGTACTGAGGCCTCGTCACTCGGTGGGATTACATCTTGTACAAAGACTGGAACCCTAGATGGTTGTCTACGTGGAGGAATCCTGTAAAGAAACAGGTGCTCCACGGTCAAAAAGTTATACCTAGTGAGCTGACTCAAAGAGATCACAAAGAAAACTCTTCAAAACACACACGCAATCAGTATATTTGTGAACTAAGTTTGAAATCAGAAGTCAGGGTCCGTGTGTATGGATAAATTGGCCGCCGAACCAACACTGGACTCCCTGAAATGAAAACCACACTAAGTACCCTTAACACTATTTCTTCACAAAACGGATCAGAGTCCTATGTTCTACGGTAGAACCGACTCCTTTGAAACCGATTTGTCACGACCCGTCCCCTGGGGCTTGTGTCGTGACAACCCCAAGCCCGCCGTCAATAGGCCAGGGGCTTGAAACTAGAACCAAAGTCATAAATCCCTAAAACATAGAATACATTACCTTTATAACCTGAAAAAAGAACAAAACAGAGTACAAGCTGGAAGTAAAACACTAAGTAAAACTGTATAACTAACAAGTGAGTATAGTATGTAAAAAGATGCCAGAATACAAGCCCAACTGGACAGTAAAAGAAACTGAAAGTATAAGTACTGGAAAAATGGAAAACATCTCTTGGATCATCCACTAGGAAATCCTCCCTAAAGGGTATGTGCAGATAGCCACCATAGCACACCACGTCCGTCCGTCTCCTCCATGTACTGCCACGATGTGGGGTCTACCTCCGGGTGCTGTCTAGTCCCGGTACACTCAGCCTCGATCAGCGTTGTTTGTTTTCTACATCCAACACAACAAGGTGTGGGAATAGCCCGTGCAGTGGTAAATATAACGATAATTAGTAAGGACCCCGAGACCCTCAATGTCTAACAAAAATCCAACAAGGATTAACCACAAAGTATGAGATCAATAAATAATACACTTAGTTATATGCCAATACATATACCTATGTTATCAAGTAATCCATCTCAATCATGAGAAAAACACAAAGTTAATGAATCTCTCACATTGGTATTCAACATATGTAGAGAGATAGAGATTATAAAATGTAGGCACATAATCAGCTATTCTGTCGAACCAACATTTTATCGAAGAACAGAAATCAGAACTATCGAACCCACATAGGATCCATGAGTATAAAATAGATCTGTCAAACCCACAGAGGATCCAGGAACAGTCGTCAGTGATGTCTAACCCAAAAAAGATCTAGGAGTAGTAATCCAAGATGTCGAACCCACACATGATCGAGTAATAGTCTTCAGTGCTGTCGAACCCACACAGGACCCAGGAACAGTAGTCGGACCTGTCGAACCCACACAGGATCCAGGAACAGCCGTCAGTGCGCAGCCATCCACAGGGTTCAGCGCAAATCATGCTTGATTCTGGGAGAGTCTGCTCCTCAAGCCAAGTGTATATACATAAAATGGCTTGAATTCCCATGTTGATGTATCGAAAAGATTAGTCTTTCTAAAAGGACCCAACGCAACAGACAGTGCGTCAATCGGACGCCCGATCTGAGACTTATTGGCATTTCCGTTCCGAGGACCCGATTCGATTTACGTTCGATCCAACCCGGCCGTAACCCAAATATGTCCAAACCTTGAGTGGAGTATACCAAAAGAACCTTCTCCTTTCAAGGTTCCCGTCTCCATTGAAATTTCGTCAATTGGATGCTCGAAGCTCAAGTTACGGGCAAAAGAGTGGAAACAGGTCAAATGGGACTGGGCCCGGTCCGGCCGGGTCGGACCGACCGGACCCAACCCAGGTTTAAACTGGGGTCTTACCCGGTCCGTTGGTCTGATTCGGTCTGCGGGTCTGACCCGTTCTGCGTGTCGGACCCGGTCCGCGGGGGTGACCCAGCTTGCGAGGGTGGCCCGTCCCGCGAGGGCTGCCCGACCCACGCTGGCGGCCCAGCCCGTGCTGGGTCCGGCCCGCGCTGGGTCCGGCCTAGTGGGTTGTTGGGTCTATCCTAGTTGTGTCTAGGGGAGAGGCCCTGCCCCCTGGTCACCTGAACGGCTAAGCTGTTCGGGTGGTTTCAAAAACTGGTGCCACATGGCGCCGGTCCGTGTCACGTGGGACCCAACGACGGGTCCTGCTCCTCCTAGTTGGCCGAGCGGCCAGCCGCCTCCCGTGCGGTGCAGTTTCAATGAAAATCCTCTGGAGACTCGGATGCTTGGGTTGCCCATCCTCCTAGAGGCAGGCCATGCGCGGGCCATCTCTAGACCGCCGTGGCCAGGGGCCACAACAGACTATTCATTTCACCGTGCGGCGCAGATACACCACACATTCCCCGACAACCCAGCGACTCGAGCTGCAAGATTTCCTCACGTTCGGGATTGCGCTAGACGCCGCTGCACCACCATGTCCCGTCAGCCGTGGGATTCTCCTTCGGCAGCGTGGTAGTGCCGCCGCCTTCACGCGGTGACGACGTCGGTTCCATCCGTATGCGATTATTCTGCGGGTCACCAGACGAGATCAGGTGGCCCGATTCTCGATCCGGAAGAAGACACACACTCCTCGGGACATCACCTTCGATCCACAATCATTGTTGATGATAATCTCTCATCATGGCCTCTTGCTGCATTTGGCATCAAATTTCACAAAGAAGGTGGAGGTGTCGGGCTGTGTTTGTTTGGATCACACACTCTGCATTAGGGTGATTGAATGTGACTTCGAATTATAATCCATGATGGAAAACGAAGAACATGAAACAATTAACAAATCTCAAACCTCTACCTTTGTTTTTTGTTCATTGAAGATGTCGCGAGAAGGTAGACGCCGATTCATTATACACGAACGCATCCTACGTCGAAGGAGGTTTTGAAGAATAAAATCGAAGCTGAGGTCACTGTAGAGGTTGACATTTTACATCTGTAGGAGAGTTATTTATCGGGATCTTTCTCCCAAGTTCTCTCCACTTCCATGCTCCACCAAAAAAGAATGTGAACCCCCATGAAAATAAAATATTTATCTATTATTCAGTTGTTGGCACAAAATTCAAAAAGGTTCAAAATAATTAATTTATTCTCAATTAATTAATGGAGTGGATTTGGCACCATAATGTGGGGAGTTCAAGAGGTTTCTTCCCACTTAATGGAGAGTTCCAGAGGTTTTATCCTTGGGTGGTCCCCACCACATTAAACATGAATAGGAGGTCAGGTTCGGGTGGGCCCCACCTCCATAACCTCTCATGGGATGTTAAGGTGTGGCGGTCCCCACCTCCAACCTCCACATGAAGGTTTTAACCAACTAATAAAAATAATGTTTACACAAACTTATTTTTATTTAATTCATTCATAAAAACCCCAAAAATGATATTTTATTTCTGACCATCTGTCGTCAAGGTGAAAGTCCTCTTAAGTGAATACCAGCACTACGAGTTCAATGGTGACTTCAGATTTCAATTCCGAGCAACAATTCAAATGTTATAATAACCGGCTCATACGTTTACTGTACGTATCCAAAAAAACATCAAAAATTGATTTTGGGCACACCGGTCCTCGGAATAATGCGTCGTAGGTTTTTGGGTACTCGTAAGATTACCATGTATTAAAAAAATGTCCATAGAATTTCTAGGTCTTTACATGACAGGCATGGGTTGAGGGTGAAGGTTATTAATTTATGGAACATCTTTTCGGGTATGTTTAGTAAACACGTGTGTGTCATTTTCTAACTTTTGAACTGGTGCTCGGTGTAAAAATCCTAGCACAACATTGAATCCAAAGTGTCGTGATTTGCTTATGAGAGGCTTTACATTGACTTCAGTACGTCTGGATAAAAAGTTATGTTTTGGGAATTTTTTAAAAGAATAGAAATGAAATAATTTTATTATTTAATTTTCTTAAATCTCTACCAACAAACAAGTTGAGTGTGGTGCCAGTGATGTGTCAAGCCAATAAATGGCATTAACTATCAATATTAAGTAATGACCTCATTGGGGAATTAAGAAGGTTCCTAATTAATGAGCCCCCATTAATTTCCCACATCGTTACTTACCCTCCCCCTATCATATATATATATATATGTGTGTGTGTGTGTACTTTGGGGAGGGGTATCAGCACACCTTCACCAAGAAATAAAGTGATCAAGGATTGCCGAGACACCAAACCCTTAGAGAATAGAGCCAATATTAGCAGGAGGTGATGGGTGACACCGAACCACAAACCAAAGGATGACATATGAGTGGTGTCCTTGGGAACTGGTTAAGGGAACAAAGAACATGATCCACCATCAAGCGGGGATGCTCTTCAACGAGTTTACGAAGTAGGGGGTTTATTCATTTACTCAATTTAAAAGTTTTCCTCTTCCCGTTCCTGAATAATACAGAGAACGCCGACCAACCTACTAATGGGTTGATCTGAGATTCATTCATTTTTTGGTGTTTTTTGTGGGGTACCAATGTAGCGTTTTGATTGTTGTTTAATTCAATTTATTATTAAACCCTTAACCGTCTCATGTTTAAGAGCTAACGTGGAGGGAACGGGCCGAAGGAACCCGGCCCGAACCCACTACTATCTTTCCATCCTTGCTCCTCCATGGAGGACCACCAGCATGGTGACACTGAACGAATATTTTGGGTATAGTGTGTCAACGCATGCCGCAAGAGGAGTCCGCAACACAATGCAGTGTCTGTCACCAGAGCGCCTGGCACCGGCTGGCTATGGAGGAGGTGCAGCGCACTGTCGTGTGCCACCAGTGAGCAATCGGGGTCATAGCTCATGACCCGCAGTGACCGGAGGAAGGCAGCTGACACACCGTTCGGTAGTGGGTGGCGGAGCGGCGTTTCGTCGCGCACCATTGCAGATGTCAGCTGGGACACCGGATGACCGCGACGAAGTTGGAAGGACACACTCCAACAGGTCTTATCTTCCACCTGCAGGTGCCACATGGCATCGTCACTATGATGAAGACCAAAAATCGTTTGGTTGTTTGAGAAAATAGTGGGGTCGCTCCTCTAGGGATGGCTAGGGAAGACCACCTTGCGGGTTGCAGCTCACCCGGGAGGGCCCCCGCCTAGCGGGCCGCCACCCCGCGATCAACACATCATGCGGCCAGGCCACAACCCTAGCGGGCCGCGTCCCCTTTCAGGCCAAACCGGCAGGCCAGGCCGCCATTATTGGCTTGGATTCCATATACGGGTCGGGCCACCCTTCTCAGGCCGCCCCATGCGGGCTGGGCCTCCACATTATGTGCCGGGCTGGACCTCGGCCCAGCGGGTTGAGCTTTCTGTGGACCAGCCCAGACCGGGTCAAGCCGGTTCAATCCGACCAGGTCAGACTGGACACGGACTGTACCGGGCCCAGAAACACATAAAGAGAAATATCTTAAGAACCAGATGTCCGTTTGATGTACCATCTACAGCATTGGGATCATTGGAATGAGATGGTCCTTTTTGGTATACTCATATTGAGTTCTGGTTATAGTTGGAGTATTTGTGAGTTGGATCGAACCCAAATCCAACTGGGCCCCCAGAGAAAAAATGCTTACAACTCACAGATCGAACATCTGAAGAACGTGTCGTCTGTCGCTTTGTAACCCTTCCGTCAGGGCGGTACTTTGGGTTACTCCATAGTGGTGATTAGTAGAATTTTAGGAATGAAAAATATCCCTAGGGTAAGATTATATGGAACTTGAGAACACTCTGTGTGAGGAATCCAGTGGCTGGTAGTGAGGCAGAGGTTGGAGATAGATCCTATGGAGATCTGTGCTCAACGATCCTATGTGGGTCAGTGCATACCGATCCTATGTGGGTCAGTGCTCAACGATCCTGTCTAGGTTAGCGCATACCAATCCTTTATGGGTTAGATCCTATGTGGGTCAGCACTCAGCGATCCTATATATGTAAGCTCATACTGATCCTGTGTGGGTCAAATCCTATGTGGGTCAGTGGGGGTTAGTACCTATAGACTCTGTGCAGGTCGGATCCTATGTGGATTATTACGGGGGTTAGTACCTATAGATCCTATGTGGTCCAGACTTTTTATGGTTATTAGAAGTGTGTCTTGACATAATAAGATGATCTTTCTTCACGACTAATCATCCAGACGTCTATACTTCACTGAAACCTGGTTTGAGCTGAGACTCTATTTGAACTAATTCATTTAACTATGTGGTACTTTTATCTTCATGGTGATATCTTCATGGTGATACCTGTGTGGTTTTTTTACCCTCATGGTGATATCTTCATAGTGATACCTATGTGGTATTGTTACCCTCATGATGATATCTTCTTGGTGTTACTTTTGTGGTACTTTTACCTTCGTGGTGTTATCTTCATGGTTTTACCTTTGTTATACGTTTACCTTCATGGTGTTACCTTTCAGATATTCTTCCCTCATGTAGGAGATGATAATTTCTTGATAACATAGGTATATGTGTGGGAATACACCTATGTAGAGTTGTTGACTGCATCATGCTTTGTGATTGTGCCTTTCTTTGCGGTTTTTCATTCTTGGAACTTTAAGAGACATACCGGGTCTCAGGGTCCCTATTATGTTTTGTTATACTCACACCCTCATAGGATTCTCTCGCACCATATTGTGTCTTGTGAAAACGACGTACAATATTGATCGAGGGTGAGGGTGCCAAGAATGGATGGTTCTCAGAGGTGGGTCATTCGGTGTGACGTGGCATAGGGACTACTTATCGTGACCTGTACCTACCATTCAGGTAGGATCCATAGTGGACAATCCAGGATATGCTTTTAACTTTTATGTTGTATTTTTACTTTTGAGTTGTACTCGTACTTTTCGTTGGGCTTGTATTCCTGCCCCTTTACATTCAACACTCTTTTTACTACATCAGTTTACTTAGTGGTTGCTTCTTATTGCGTTCTACTTAGTATGTTTGAATAGGTTTGAACTAAATGCCTTCTCATTTTAGGGAGACACCATTCTAGTGCTTGTCGCCATCCCCTGTCTTATAGAAGGTGGGAATGGGGTAGTCATGACATAGGCCCCAGTGGACGGGTCGTGAAAATGGGTTTGTACCTTACATTATTCTACCATGAAGCACATATTTTCTTTTAGATTTGAATCTTCTTTTTCTGAATCAGATTTTGATGAGTAGCTAGAGTCTTGAAAAAGACTCCAAGTAGCCTCATTTCTCATTTTCCGTTATGTTCATAATCATAATTTTTCTTATATTTCCTTAATGTATTTCTATTTTCACCTTTTATAGGAGGAAAATATGGTATTATATGACCCAATTTTTTCATTCATAGTATATGATTTCTCTTGAGTCTTTCTCATTTTTTAATGTGATTTCTAAATCCTATTTTCTTCTTATAAAACTGGATAGACATTCTAGCTAATTGAGCCAGTTCTATTTTAGAATTTGATTTTTCTGAATTATTTTCATCAATGAATTCTTTCTTTATTCTTCCTCTTTGCTTATCAGATGTTAACTTTATAGAAGTATTATCATTTTTTCACTAAGGCGTTATGATCTATAGCTTCATCATTAATTTCAGTTTCATACATTATCAATATTCCAATTAATCCAATCATTAATTTTTTTTTGACATATGGTGATTAGTGAATTACAACTGATATACCATTCCATTTAGTAGGAAGTACTCTTAGTACATTAAAATAATGATATTCTTGTTTAATATGATTACCTAAGTCAGTAATATTATTGATAATCTCTGTTATCCTTCTATTCATCTGTGTAATACTGTCTCCATGAAACATTATAAATGTTTCAAATTTCTGCTTTGTTGTTGGATACCTCATTTGTCTCACATTATCTATTCCTTCACAGGCAACTACAATGGCTTTCAACATTTCATAAGTAATAGAAACATTGCGAGACATGATTGAATTCATCTGTTAGGAGAGGACATATAATAGAAATCATAGATTTAGAATTATTTTAATTCTTATCCTCTATAGTAGATGCACATGTGTCAAAATTTTCCAGAATTATATAACGAGAAATCATCTTTGAGTAGAATTTAAATCCTAGATTCTACAAATATTTAAGCATTTGGGATTTCAAAAATCCCTAAATTTCACCAAAGAAATAAATTTCATGAACCATTGACATTACTTCTCTAGTATCAGTCATTTCCATATTTTTATAGACCTTATACTTTTAGATTATTATATATTTTTTCAAAATCTCTCATATGATACAAATTGTTAGTTTAGAATATACAAATATACACAAGAGTGGGGGGTGAATTGTGTCTTTTCAAAATATTCTACAGTTCTGATTTAAGATACCCTCTATAAATAATGCAGACATGGAGAGATTTTATCCAATTAATATGATTCATTAAATGAATTAAATCAATATTTAAATAGGTTGAAAATGAGCTTTAAATTTCCCAGATATTCCTCAAAAACTGTTACATGATACTCTGGTAAAATCATAAATTCAAATCTCCAATATTGAAAAGACAAACAGAGGTTTCATTTGTAAAATATAAAAATAAAAAACATAGGATTCAGGTACATACCATTCATTATATGAACGTCGTATTGAAAACATATGGCTAATCACAAAATTAGGGTTTATGATCCATACATTTTCTTCTAAAACGTAGGATCCCATACTTATATAGGGTTCTTTAACCATAATTTTTCTCTTTGTAAAAAGTAAGGTTCCATCCAAATGTAAAGTTATTTATCCATAAATTTCTATCAACGTGAGGTTAATTAAAAATATGTGATGATTTATCAAACATAAGGTTTAATAAAAACTTAGGGTTTGTTCCTTACATTACATTATTCAACATAGGGTATGAAAAGTGTTTCTATAACACACTTAGGAGCTTTTCAAACACTTTGATGAATATTCCATTTGAATAAAAATATTATATATAATTCTAAAATAAGGATTATAAATATTATTAATTTCCTAAAATACACATGAATTAATATCATTAGTAAAATAGACAAGTGTATTTGTGAGCATGAAAATCAATAAGATTTATATATTATTGTTGAGGAAATGAATGCGCAACATGCTAGTGGAAGGAATTTTTTTTATTTAGAATGCCTCAACCATTGTCCAGAATGATTTGGAAAGTAGGATTCACTAAGAACTATTAATATATTGAAAAGATAAGTTTATAATCAATATGGAATGATCAAAGCAATCAATGTCCACTGGTCAGTGCTGAGAACTTTTCTTCAAATTTCGGTCCTTTGACAGACCTACACACACTCTAGGTTGTCGATGATCTCTAATTTCTTTGAATCTAGATATATTCATGTGGCCATTACAAGATAATGAGACTCACTCGATGGTATCAACACCATGTATTCAATCTATGTATTTCTTGAATGCAATAAATTGAATTTTGAGGTTCAACCAAACCCAAATGAAGTCGTAGAGGCTGTTTGTAAACATTAATGAGTTCAGTATTTATAGATACATGCGATCCACATTGCATTAACACAATGAATTCAATATGAGAAGAAAATTTGAAGTTGTTTATGAAAACATTCCATGAATTTTGGCATTACATTATAAGGAAACTTGTATAGTATGATTGAGAAAAAATGTTTTCTTTGATGTTTATGATAACCATCTCATGATATAAAAAGTGGAATCTTTAAATCACATAAAATTCAAATATAAGGTGGTATAAGGTAGTAGTGGAGGTCATTTTTAAAAGGGGCAGTACCAATCCAAGGACAGTTGTTGTGATATTGACAAGAGAACTCATTTTTGATGAAAAAAGGGCACTGTGGAACACTAGTTTTGAAAAGAGATTAGACAATCTTCATAAGCCATTAAACGTAAGGAGATCCCATTGAAATTTTAATTTTTATTAAAACACACAAATATATATATGAATAACATGTTCCACAAATCCATTCAAGATTGTGTGACACCCTTATATGTACCCTTCCGGGTTTATAAAACCAGCTTGCATAAAGAAGGATAGTGAAAAAGTATGGATATTAACGTCCATGTATACATGCATACCTAAATGAACATGTACATTAAATAAGTCAATGTGAGACCTTTTGTGTGTATATATTTACATTTTAGGAAGATATCTGGATGAATAATATCAGTTTTTCATGAATTCATGTATGTGAATAATACCACATGCTTGATCTAATACACAACAAAAGAAATAAAAAAAATTAAAGAATAATGAGGAAACTATTTATGTGAAAACATGAATGTGGTAAAGTGTGTAAAAATAAAAATTACTGAAAAGTACATAAAATAATAAAGGAATGATTTTGTTCTAGGGTTTTGGATGGGAATATTATGCATTTTAGTATACATGCATGATGTTAAGTCCACAAGGCTGAGTGCCCTGAGAGGGGGGGTGAATCAGGGTATTACTAATTTAAAATTAAATCCCATTCTGATCTTGTTTCACTGTTAATCAAAACACCCTTATCTCACTTTCCGGTTGCACAATATAAATAGAAAGTAGATCATGCTCAGGACACATCTATTTTTACTTGGTTCACCACTAAGGGCCATGTCCAAGGAGCATACGCAGATAAGTTGTCGGTCGTACCAAATTCCACAAAACATCACTAGCTGTGGATTACAAGGTTCGGGCACAGTCACTCTTTTCCAGGATCACTACCTTTTCAAAGTTTAGGGTCAGATCACTGCTTTTCGAAGGGTCACTCCCTATTTCTCTCTCTCTGAAACACTGGTTGTGGAGAGGATCACCTTGTTCCTCATTCTTCACTCACTACTCCCGAAATGAACCACTCACTATTTATAGACTTGCAGGTCTCTTTATTATCTCTAATGAATACATCCTTTGTTGATTGTGGATGCTCTATTGAATTCCAACTTAACCCGTAGATTAATTTATATTTGCACCGAAGTTATTGGGCAAACTTCCAGCTTCCACGCAGCCTGAAAACACTGTTGAGGAATCAACCTTACTTGGTGCCCAGGTCTTACCCAACACACAAGTATCAGCGCACAAGTCACACCTGGTGCACATGTCTTCCTCTACCACCTACGCGGCACAATCTTCTGCAACTCCAAACCTGCACGACTCAATCCCTTTTATGCCCAAGCCAGTATAGGCACACAACTACCAACTAGTGTGTAACTTCAAACACAGGCGCGCATGTCCACCTGCGCGACCACACACCACCTGCATGACCACCACACCGGCTCAACGGGAGCTCTGATTTATCTAAGTGTTGAAATCCATTAAAAATGAATAGGGGTGGTTCTGTATTTATAGGCATTTGGCCAACCTATGCAATGGCGCGCAAGTCTCCCATCAGCGCACAAGTCTCGGCACACAGGACTCCTCTATTGGTTCCTTAAAAAATTATTTGTAAAAATAATATAGATGTTGTAATTTTACCTTAAATGCAGACTATTATTAAACTCAATTAATATGAACTACTATAATGGGAATATATGAGTCACCAAAAATAATCCACTCCACATGGAATGGAGATTACTAAGCATTAGCTCTATAACTGAGGTTGATTACAACACTTTATCTCCCACTTCAAATTCATTTTTCTATTCGAGCCTGTCAAAGAATGATATAATTTTTTATTTATATACAATGTAATTTTCATATGTTTCTCTTCTCATATCCTATAGTTCCATCATTTGGATTTTTCTTTTCTCTCCAGCCATACTAAACTCTAGGTGCAATCTCTTCACAGCCTAGTTGGTTCTGTGTCATAGTTCAAAAAGAAGGTGAAAATTATATCCCTAAACAATTATATATGGGGAAATACCAAGAGGTATCAAGATGAATATTATATAACCATAGTTCATATTATATATTTTTTACCTAGTCATTCCAATCAGGTTTATATGTTCTATCTAAAATCAACTTGATCTCTCAGTTTGACACATCTACCTACACATTTGTTTTGGGTGGTAGGAAATATAGTTTTTGTGTTGTTCTCCACATATTTTCATGATTGATTCTATGATCATATAATAGAAATGTTTTCCATTATTTCCTTGGGAACTCCAAAGATATGAGAAAAATTTAATCTTAGAAACCCAATAATAACCCTTACATCATCAGTTCATGTTTCACGTCAATAAATCCACTTAGAAACATAATTTTATATTGAAAATATAAAGGGGAATAAAAAAGGAAAACATAAAAATAAATGGGTGAATGGATCCTAATCCCCATACATCCATTATTACAAAAAAGGTTCATTGGGGAATTTAATTTAATTTATAAATTTATCTAATAAATTTATGATTAAACATGTTTTGAAAAATTCATGTGATTATTTAAAAAAATAGCGATAAAAAAACTGGCTTCTAAATTTTTTATAGTCATTATTTGATGTCCGAAATTAACACCACCTATAAGTTGATAAATAATTGAGAAAAATCATTTTACCTATTTCTCCAGGATACATTTCAATTGGTCAGTATATGTCATACCCAAATAAGGGTCCCCCAAAACATAACACTTTGTCTAACATTTCAGAAAAATAGTTTAATGCTGGGAAAGTATGGTTTACCTTTGTTGTGACCATGAATATCACTATATTAGCATACTGGGTCACCTGGTGAATTTTTATAACTTCTCATCAGAGAGAAAATCATTCATTGTTATCAGAGGTAGTGTTTCCACCTCTAATGTATAAGATAATCTTCTTAGGTGGTTTATGAACAAATTATCATAGACCTTCATTTCCTTTCTCTATAAGTTTTATTATTATAGTAATAACATCCATATTTCTAATATTTTATTTTCATTTCTTTTCATGATCAAATACCTGAGTAATACTTCATCAAGAAAGATAATTACTTTTCCTCCTATGAAATATGACCATTTTTTAATGTAACAGAAATTGGGAAAAAATATTTTATGTTTTTGGGTAATTAGTTTTGGTTGTGTATAATGTTTATCAAGTGTAGGTTTTCAAATTGGAGTCTTTATTATAATTATAGGGAAGGACTACCCCCACATCCTTTTTTGAGGAATCACATAACACATCAAAGTGTAATCCTCTGTATAGTATATAGATCTAGGTGGTTAAGGTCAGACTTTATTTAAGTCTATCAAAGACTGAATTCCATGAATAAACTAATAAAAAATTAGTTTCCTTTCTGATTAGGATATTTAAGGGGATTCAATTTTCCAAATGTATTTAATAATCATTGTATAGTATTTATCATAGATTAAAAATTATCGTAACATCTTTACAGTGGTTAAATAAAGTAATGTAGAAATTTTTTTTACCTTAGAATTATCTACATAAATTCCACCCATAGATATTACGTGGCCTAAATGATTTACCTTTTACAAAATGAAATGGTATTTTTTGAATATTTAAAACCCTAATTTTAACAATACATCTCTTTAATTTTTGTTATTAATTCTCAAGAAAAGTTTCAAAGATTTTTTCCAAAATAGTAAAATCATCCCAAAATACCTACAAGAACATCTCAATATTGTTTAAAATGATAGTTATTATAATAAATTGAATGGTACCTAGGGTATTGAAAATATTAAAGTGTATCCCTAAATAATAAAATTTACTAAATTGATAGGTGATGATATTTTGATCCATGTATTATTAGGATATATGTATATGAAAATACCTAGAAACTTCCTTGAAAGAGAATAAATGGCCTTTTCTAAGATATCTTCTCTGATTTCTATTCAAAAAAAGGGATGGAAAAGTGGTTTTTTGGGTCCCACGATTTAATTTCCTATATTCAATTGAAACCCTTAAACAAATATAGATCCTAGTGGGTACTAGAATATTATTTTAATTTATACAATGGTGAATCCAGTTTTCCGATAGAATATGAATGATAATCTTTCATTGGGAGTCTGATATTGGTTATATGATTCCATATCATAAAAATATTTCAATTTCCATTTTTTACAACATCAATTAAAGTTGGGTTTAGTATTCTTTTTTAGTATCACAGTAGTTTAATGTCACTTTATAAGATTAATTACATATATAGGCTGTGGAACTAATTTTTGGAATATTTCATAATGAAAAACCTATCACCTTAATTTTTTTAGAATATAGATCAACTAATTTTCATGATTGAGTTAAAAGTTGATAGAATGTTTTCTATTTCCATTATAGATGTTATATTTTAGGTTAATAGGAATTATCTCTAGCATATATGGATTCTCTAGTGTTGTTTTTACTTAATATTTTATATATTTTCAACATGATCATTCAAGACATAAGTTCTAGTAGAATATATAATAAAATAATTAAAATATATTTCATCTATCTATTTATTTTGTTATAAAAAATATTTATATATTTAAATTACTTCTAAAAACATATTGATAAAAAAGATCAAAGGATTACAGGGCCACACCTGGTGGAATTAGTTCATCCAGTATTTCTACATATTCTTTAGAATAATAAAATATTTAAGAATGATTTAATATAAAAATAGATGTATAATCATAGGGCTATTTCACTAAATATAAAATTGTAAATTTCATTTTGTGTTCCATAAAATACATTAAATTATTTCTTTCATGATAATTTGTTATAGTCTTAGAAGTTTGAAGAAATTTTCTACATATATTTATAGGGGAATGAGTTTTGCCACATTCCTCACCATGTTCAGATTATAAAAGTGACCAGGGAACAATAATCCCTTTAATCATACTTGGATATCATAAAAAGCTCATAATGTGTAAGAATTAATTTGGTAGGCGAGTTATATAACTAATTACGCCGACTTGTATTATCCTATATATATAGAAGATTCAACTGTGTAATGGAAGAAATTATTTTTTCTAAAATAACATAATGCCTTGGTAAGAGTGAGCTCTCCTATCATGAAATGGATAGTTTATATACCTAGTTTTTGAAATTTACTTGTGAGATATGGGGTTAATATAGTGGAAACATTTATATATAAAATCACCATTTCAAACCATTGTAATTTTTTTTATTTTTACTCATTTTCTAGAAAAACCATTTATACATTTGGATTTTATGGTTTTTCTTTATTAAAAGGATGTTGATATACACTCTATTGAATGTTTTCTATACATATTGTTGTGTATATTCCTCACTAGTTCTCTTTGGTGGGTTTATTCTTATAGAGAAAGGAGTTTTGGGTTAAGGTACCTATTCTATATTGGAATTATCATAGTCTTCCTTTAATGGTTTCATCTCGATAACCACTTCATTTATTTTTTTCATCATCAAAGATAGATTATTTTGATTCCATGGGATATCCACTTCATGTTTCATCTCATAGTGTTTATTTTTCTTTACTCTACTCTTATTTTTCACACCATGATGAAATAAACTTAACATTCTACGTTGGGAAAAAAATGATTGTCTAGGGAGCATATATGAGGCTTAACATACCATGTTATTGATGGTAGATATGATCTAACCAAGATATACTTTCACATAATTGAGTATCAAACTCTAGGTGAGGATGGTATACTATTGGTTAGTTTGATAATCCACAATCTATCAAAATAATTCCTTCATAGAGGGTTCTTGAGTTTTTACTTCTTGGTAGCTTATATAGGGCTCAACATTATGTCTATAAAATGGTGTTGGTTGGAATGGATATTAGAAATCCTTCTGGTAAGCTTTTATTTGAGGGAATGAATTTTCATCCCCAAACTAATTTATGTGGAACTCTTTTACTTCTTGGTTTCTGATTGGTTATGACTATATCAAAATTTGGTATATGACCACACAACACTCTTTTAATTTAGGAAAACCATAAGTGTAATGATCCAATGAATGTAAAAGATGGCACACTCTAGGAGGTGGTATGGAAGGTGTTACCTCCCAAACCTTATTCAGTGATAACTATCTCCCAATAGATGTTTGTTATTCATATTTTGTTTTATGTAAAGGAGAGTTATAACTATTTACCTCATTAACTACTCTAGTAGTGGATTATGTACACATTTTTTTGGGTGTTTTGTATGATCATCTCTATAAAATTTATTACTTTAATAGGTGAATTATCAATTTTGACCTTCTTGAATAATCATCCAATAGGTTCCTATCATTTTACAGCCTTCTTTTTCAGAAGAATGCCCTGAAATTGTTGGAATCAATGGGTTGCTGTGGGAAACAAAATATTTTACATTTGATGAAAACTCATAGATTGTTTCACTATATGATTTATTAATCCCATAGATATCCTTTTTTAGATGGGTACTCCTAATGATAAGAATAATTTCCAGAGGAAGGCCTCTAAAGTTCGTCCATGTGGTAAATTATATTGGATTATGGATATAGATAAAATTTTCGGTGAATCATTCAAAGGAGAATGATATTACCTTTTAGATGGTATAATCCTCTAGGACTCCTATATGTCTAATGATATTGCATAGAATCATAAATACATTCAAATTTACATTAAGATCCTCCCATAACAAACCATGAAATTTAGAAAATAAATGTATCTTTCTAGTCATATGTTTATAATCTTGTTGACTATTCAATTTTAATAGCCAATTAATATTATTAAATATAGGGGTAAAGATCTATTTAAATTTCATATTTATCTATGATAAATTTTACTACATGTTTTTACTTCTTAAGGCGTCTTTAGTGGAATAATTATCATAGGATAGAGATTCTATCAATGTAATTATGACAAAACACATATACACTTCCTCAATGAATCTTAAGTTTATAATTCTTTTTTAGAACAATTATATCGATATCTGGATGAAAACTAATGAATATAATTGAGTTATAATTAATCATGTCTTAATATATTTTTAAATTAAATGAATAAAAAACACAATATTGGCCTAAATAAAATGTATCAATGCCCGATTTATGATGATCCAATCAAAGAGCTACCAACAAACAAATTTTTAAATCCTGGTAAATATAATAAATAAAGTCTAATTGTTTCCATGTAGAGGAGGTAGTCTTGGTAGAATTTTCCTTTTTTTATGGTTATATTGGTTTATGTTAGTAATGATTATTCTGAAATAAGTAATGGAAAATATAGTTTTAAGTTAGTTTTAAAAAACTAGAGGTTTATCCTCAAATATTAACCCCACTAACTTCTTAAATAATCATTCTCATAATTTATTCAATTATCTACCTATAACTAGATGAAACATTACTAATTACACTCTCCTAAAAATTTAATATTTAATAGGGCGGTGTAACAATCACTATATACACTAATATCACATAGCATTGTGATTAGATAACTTTTATCACTCCCGAGTCATCCCAATGGTAACTATTATATACGGTGAAGAATTCCCAGGAAGCCTTTGTGTCAAAACTATTAAATAAGGGGATAATATTTTAAATAAAAATATATTGAAAATATCATACTATATAAAGTAATGGTGAACTTCCATATAAAATGAGAAGAGTAGATCTAACATTAATGTAAATAATTCATTACAAGATAATGGGGATATTTTCTTTATCTCAACTACTAATATGATAATGTTCCATAAAAGGAGAGACTAAAATAATAGAAAATAAATTAAAAAATATAAAAAACACTCTTAATTGAACATTAATAGATCACTATCGTGATTTAATAGTCTCCCTCAAATATAGATCATGTGGATCCTCTAACACAACTCAACAAATTCCCTTCCAATATGAGTAGAAAAAAATCCTTATTTTTTACCAAAAAATTCCATTATTCATGAGTTATATTGGTTTTAAATCATGTACTCACATTCCATTAGAATAATACCAAATGTTTATCACAAAGGGCGTTGATGTATTTAACTGTGTTGATATCCAATCTTCTTACAAATTAAAATTCATCACATGAACTATATCGTCTTATTTAGCTTCATGATCTCCACATAAAATCTCAGTAGAATCTATTCTTGATTGGGGTAGACCAGGAGAATGAATTTGATTTTAGGTCATGCCCTTTTTCTATTATGGGAGTTGTTTCCCTGAAACCCAAAATTGGGAAAGGAAAAAGTCATACAATGAAAAAAAACGTCCTATAGGTGGTGAAAACTCATACATTCCATGAATTGTCTTATGAGGTTCCAGACATATCTGTTTTATTGATTAAAAGATATCTTACATGGGTAGAAATCTCTTATGGGAATGGATATGATTTTAAAAAACTCCAAATGTATTATGTGGACCTAGAGATCATCAATGTAGGGGTAAATCAATTATGGACCATGAAAATGTATTATTATATCCTTATGATTTTTTTCATTTTTTAAAACTATTACCCATGAAAACACAACAATTATGGATGGATTTATCCAAACTGAATTCAAAATGGATTAATGTAATGAAAATTAGAATATGGGAGCTTCAGAAAATTTGTTAGTATTATATAAAGCTATGTATGGCATCCGAATTCACTCCAAAGAGAATAAAACACTAAAAAAATGATTAATTCCATTAAAAATATTAGTTTCAGATTACAAAAAAGTACTAAAAATAAACTATTTTTTTAGGTTTTATCTTAATAACTATGTTGATTTCCAATGAATAAAAGAAAAAAATTTAGGAAATATTGACTCTAATAACATCCCCATAAATAACTTCCCTGATATGTGATGGATCAGTTACTACAACTTAAAATGACACCACATTCACAAAAAAATTAACCTAAAATGTCCAAAACATACCGTAGAAAAACATTCCAAATAGTTTGTGGTGATGATGGACTTCTAAAATAACCTTATGATTATCAATATTCCCCATATTATGACTCTGATTATGTGTGAATTTTATCGATAGACTCTACCATAAATCATAGACTCATGGGATATATAGTTCATGAATACTATGATAATAGTCGGGGACCACATGACACCAAATTACTTAACTTATAATTGAAAGTGTTCATAGTCACATTGAAATATAGTCTTACAAATATCCTCCTCCGTCACCCTCATGTTGCGATACATAGACCATAGATAAATATTTTAAAATAATCGTGGTTCCTTCAAATTATTAACCATATCATCATTAATCATAATGTGATAATGGTTCTTGACTATCATATAATTTAACTTCTCATAGTCTATATACATCCTAATACTTCCATCCACATTCTTAGAAAATAACAGCAAAGCACCCCATGTTAACACACCTGGATGTATGAATTTTTTTTAATCAAATTTTCAATTTTTATCGTTAATTACCATAAATCAGAGTGATATATTATAAGGATCTATCATGATTAGAGACTAATCAATCTTACACTTTATCCCAAACATAATTTCATATATAAGGTGTCACGATATAACCTCGTTTAAGAAAACATCAAAAAATTCATGATGAATCTTGGAAAATCCACCACCTAAACCTCTACCAAATCCAATGATACTTTGGATATCATAGATAATAGTGGCTATGAAATCCTAGAGATCATATTTTAGTCCTTCTCCCCAATGAAAAATGTATGCTATACCTCCCCATTGGAGATCACAACCCTTCTCTCAATATAGTAGATGATCATGCACATAGAATACATGGAATACATTCCATTAACGACATAATATGCATATATCTAAAGTAGAAACATATCCAAAATTGAATGATGCATCCACATCATCATCTTACAAACCAGATATTGATAAAAAAACTGGACTAGACTTCTACAGGTGTAGTCAACCCTAGGGGCACCAGAATCCTCTCTACATTGAGTCCCAATATCCAAACCAATGTGTACGAGATAAAAGTATGAGATTATATAGAAATTAACAAGTTAAAATATAAATTAGAGTATAAGTAAATGAAACCATAAAAAATATTGGGTATGGTTATCAGTAAAATCTTTGAAGCATTAAAAAATTAATATCTAGCTTATCTTCCTTATGTGCCCTACTAATGATCACCTCAATGACAATTCTCACCCCTATATCACTTATGACATGAATCATAAAATGGTAATCCTCTAATATATATATATATATATATATATATCCTTTTAATAGGACAATGTAAAATTATCCATATTGTTAGTAAATCATTGGAGGAACTCAGGATGAAAGGAAATTTGGCGTCCCACACCATACTAGCACCCACAAATAGTTGATCAGTAATAACATGAGTGGCCATAACCTCTATAAAAGTAGTGAATTGGCATAGATATCCTAATTTAAATATTATTATCAGTATATCAATAGAAATAATAATTATAGGGATTATATCATCTACCCACTGATCAAAACCTCACCTGCCTTGGCATTTAAGATCATCCCACAATAGGTCTTCTCTTTGGGGAGCACTGATATGTCCCTCTCAAGATAATAATAGCTATACATGCATTATATTTGTTCATACAAAACATATTCTTTACCTACTAAAAAATAGTAAATTTACATGGGGTGATCACATACCGAATGAAGAGATACAACACCTCCTCCATTCACTATTCATTGGAATCCATATAAAGGAAGAGATCACAAGAAAATTGAATAATTTCCTCGAAGTGAATCTTGATCTACCACATCATTTCCCCCTACTATAGGCTAAGAAACTATCACACCTAATATTTTGTCATCATCCCTAGAACGAACTGTATAAAAAACATTCTTTATAAATAATCCCATGAAACATTCTCCTCATATGACCCCTATGATACATAATCCAGAAGTGGTGAGCAACTATTTATATATTTTTGATGACCAATGAGATATTATACTCTAACTAGGATTTTATTAATCTATAAGTGCCCATGAGTATGTAAAACTAGTGATCTATCTCAAGTTAGTGATTCTCTCAATTACTTATCCAATCCCAAAAATGGGAACGCACACCACATCTTACTCCATAACTTATCCCTATTCAAAGAAATCCTTCAATGGTCAACTGGGTCATAGTAATGCACCAATCAAACTTATAACACACAAAAATGATGAAAAGTTGAAACTTGTAAAGCATAAAAAACTTATAAACCAAGGATCATGTGATTTAATTATGGTTTTTTTAGTTACGTTAATTTTAATTCTCCCGAATATCACACAAATTAAAACAGAAGGACAAAATACATGATGCATGTAACTATCCTAGATATGTACCCCACGATCACTATTATCTTTCCTACGGTGTTTTGTAGGATTATATTTCATATAATAGATTAAAGGGAGACTAACCACCTATATCATAACCCCCACTCTTGATACATCAATCACTAAGTCTGACTAACATAGTTTCCCTACAAATCGCATGAAATCTTAATTTATGAATAAATCCAGTATCTATCCTAACACTCATCAAAAGTTTTGATAAAAATTTATCTGGACCCACCCCAACTACAAGCCCCTCATTGGACTTAAGGTATGTCTCTAATAGGCCCAAAGCTAGTGATTATAATTGATGCTATAAAACATGAAAATGGGAGGAATTACCCTTATGAATATAAATAAAATAATAAGAAACCTCTAGTGAAAAATGTAATATAAAATAATCCCAACATCCCATAATAGAGCCCAATTCATAGAAATTTAAAACAAATAAATGCATCAAAAATAAAGTCCCAAAAGTCACATATGGGACTGAAACAATATAAGAAACCCAAATATAAAAGCTATAATTATACAGATTCGATCACCAACTCCCTCCAGCAAACCTATGAAATAGTTATATATATATAGGGTTTAGTATACATGTATACATAGTACTAATCTCTTTATGACATGCCATGAAAATGTAAAAGAAGTATAATAATGACCAAGTGAGAAAGAGTAGAATGAACATGTACCCATACCATGTCTACTACCACCCAACGCCACCAAGGATCCTTCACTAAACATTGAATCCAAGTAAATAAAATAATATAAACGGTTATATTAAAAAGGGTACCCCACATCACTACTCCACTAGTTTTTCTCTCAGTCACCCCAATAATAATTGTTTTGGAGCTCTCATCCCTTCTATAGTAATTCCACAACACAGTATATCTCATATCATCATCACATATCATGTACCACCCTCATATGATCATCCTCATCATCACCACATATCCGCTGACACATTCCATGCCAAACCGCATCATCCCATCATCACACACTACTAAAAATCTAGGTTTATTCAGTTCTAGGAATAATTAGTGTTAAAAATAATAGTCATTTAGTAGCTTTTTAGTGATAAAAAATATACTAATGATGGGGTCCCTTTATAATCACTAATAACAAATTAAAATAACAATGAGGGGACCTTTATAAGTACTAATAGAAAAGAATTTATAAAGATGTTCCTTTATCAAAAGTAGTAAGAAAGCAATGATAGGGGGCTTATCAGTTCTTTTATACCAATGCTGATAAATGACCCCATTTACCAAAATTTTTTCTAGCTCTAATAAGGGGTATATTTCATAATATAAATTTTTTTGATTGCAAATATTATATTAATATGTAAATATATTAGTATTGATAGAAATATAATATTCTTTTTAAAATATTATTTAAATAATGATAAATACGCATTTACAAATTATATATAATTTATTTGGTGAAAATGTATTATTAAATATTTAAAAAATATTATTATATAATAAATTTATAATTTTTATTGACTAATAGCCATTTAATAAAAATGGGATGATAAAGAAATTAAATAAATTAATGAACGGCCAAAGATATGTTACAATCATGAATTGAACATCAAAGACTATAAATTTTTATATGGGTTTCCATTTATGATCTATCACATGTAAAATAAAATCCTAAAAAGAGATCTATAAAATGGTGACTGAAGGATACCACTGTCACTTTATTTTCAAGTCAAAAAATGTCTCAGAATTCCTCCAAAACTGAGATTTTGGTTGGGATACCATATTTTTTAAGTATTTGATAGTATTTCAAATTCATTTTAGAGATTCTTATAGTTAATTTTTGGTGGGGACTAAATTAATTACACGATATTACATTCATTTAGATATTATGGTTTTTGATTTTTTATATTTTTCATAATTTAGGTTTTTTATAACTAAATATATTCATATTTTTTAAATTTACATAAAATAAATCAATGGTACAGAAGTATATTTATATAAAAATTTGCTTATAAATATATAAAACATATTAAAATAAACATATATTGTTAATTTCATTTAAAATAAATATTTTTCTATTTTATTTACCTTATAAAAAGTCATTAATATGTATATATAATGTTTATATATACACAACTATGTGTACTAATAAATAAATAAATAAATAAATATAAATATAAATATATTATAATATTTATAAATGAATATTAATATATAATATATTTAAATAATTATTAGTGTTTCACAAACTTCTAAAAAAGACGTATAAAACTATATATGAAAAAAATATAAATATCATAAAATGAAAAAAACAAGGTATGTCGGTAGTAAGGGATTTCCATTTTAGAAGTAGGGTATGATGTTTGAGTATAGAAATTCACATGTGGGTGGTAATATATCTAGAAATTTGAATGGAGAGTATCAAGCCTTATTTAGAGGGGTGGGGGTGCATGAGAGTGGGTATGGGGTGGTCGAGGGTATTGGATAGTGCTGAGAATGGGGGTCACGAAAAAAAATATTTTTTCAGATTTTATTCGCGTTAGGAAAAATAATTGATAAACCCACCATTTAGTATCACTAAATAAAATCATAGATAAATGATCCATTTATTATAGATTTTTCCTAATGCGGATAAAGGTTCATTTTTAACTTTTCCTAGGTAGTCAACACTTTATTTGTTCTGATAAAGCCACTTTTAAGAGCTATTAAAGGAGTCTTTTAGTAGTGAGAGCTTCATGCCACATATATATATACCATTTCTATCTCTATACAGTATCTTGAATTTCAAAGACAACAACCTTGTTTACTCCTCCTTCCATGAATGAACCCAATCAGTACCATCTCCACATCCACATAATCAGTCCACTATGAGGAGACAAATGCCATCTCGAAGATATAAGGAAGTGTGGATAAGTGGGAGTAGTATTCCTTCCATTCCCTTTCCAAAATAGATGTTGCTGGAAAAACCCAAAACCAAATACATTTGGAATTTGGACATATTATCTTACATGGGATGGGTGGACATGAAACAAAAAATAAAACAAAATATGTATTTATCCACACACAGGCTCAACCTAATGATTCACACATAAATAACACTTCTACACCTTCATAACCACTAACCCTATAAGGACCCAATCCTGATAAAATCCATAATATCATTTTTTAAAATAAGGATTCATTTTCATTAATTATCAACGATATTTTTCGGGTTTGAGTTTATGAGAATTATTTAATAACTTTTTCATAAAAAACCCATATATTACAATTTTAAAACATCATCTTAGTATTTATTATTTTCATAATACATGATTTTTTCATTACAAAAAATTTTCTTTTCATGAAAAGTCATTAATATTTTAAACATGAATTATTCTATGTTACTAATCATTTTGAAAACCTTTGAAAAACGTTTGAAAACATAGAATGAGTACAAAAATATTAGTAAGGGTCATTAAAAAATAATAAAGAATCCCATTAGTCAATTTTTAAATAATGTTATCATAAAAATGAATTTTCCTTTATCATAATAATATTTCTCCTCATGTAATCATTTACTAACTTATGAAATCAAATTTCTACCCAAAGTTCCCATAAAACAATTTATATGAAAATGAAAATTAAAAAAATCATAATAACGGGGTATTCTTAGAAAACATGAGTACCCATTTAAAACCTCTTTTTAAAAACATACTTTTTTTTAACTAAAAGGATATAATTATTCCTTAAAAAAAGAAGGTCATCATCAAAACTATTGAAATCTAATTATTTCCCTGAAAACTCATTTGAAAGCATTGAAAATCCATATAGGATCCTTAATACATCATCTTATTAGATAAATTATAATAACCATTAGAATTGGAATAACCATTATAATGGAAATACTACATGATTCTTCATTGAACAAAATCATTACCCAAAGCATTGAAGAGTTATATTGGGATCACCCATCATCAGGAGTTATATTAGGTTACCCATCATCCTTATCTATATTGGGCTCACACATTATCATAAAAAATTCCAAAGGACTTCAAAATGAATTAAATATATAATATTTTCTATTTACTTAATCAAATTCAAAAAAATACCCATGTAGACCCATAAGTAATCCATTTTCATTTGTTGACATATCCTTTTTAAAACCCAATATTCAAAAATAAATTACCAAATAAAATAGATGTAGTATTATTATATGTAGATAAAATGGATGTTTATAAATGAATATAAAACATCAAATAATGGATATGGGGGTGAAATCGTCTTTTGACATCATATATGATAAAATAAGACATTCATTTTTCCATTTATAAATAAATTAAAAACATTGCATAAATAGATTATTTTTGAAATGAAGTATAATAAAGAAAAAAGTGTCCTTTTATAATTCATTCTTGTATAAATAAATATATTAGTAAAATAATTTTTCGAATATGGAAATGGAATAAGAATATTTAGAAAATAAATCATTAAAACATTTAAAACAATGTTTCTAATATAAAACATCCCTTACCACGAGTCAGACTCATCATATATGCTATTTATCATCTTAATTAAAAAAATATAGTAATTATTTATATACGTAATATTTTGTTTCATGATTATTATTCCTTTTAATTTATTTATTTCCATTGTATAATTAATTAATTAATCAATTAAATTCAAGTCAGATGTTTTGATAATATTTAGCTCATATCTCCAAAATGAACTTGGTAGGATGACTATAGTCGAAGATGTTATTATTAAATCATTTCAAGAAAAATAATCGTGAAATAATTTTAAATTTTAGGCATAAAATATAATTTTAAAACCAACCATGATATATGGTATTGAAAAATGAACTACGTCATAATCATAGAGTTGATTGGTCCTACCTACACATGAGTAAGATGTCCATATTTCTATGAACATAATGAAAATAAGGAAGGTATTATTTTATCATTCTAGAATCTTGATGATATCATTAATATAAAATTAATTATTTAAATACACTTTTATATGAAGTTCCTTATTATTGTTGAGCCACTAAAAAGTGGCGATGGGGTGAATTAGTGACTATCATTTTAAAAATTTCCAACTTTTTAAAATTTAACCCATGATACATGTTAGAGCTATTTTTTCTTTATTAACATACAAAATTAACAAGAATGAAAAGATAAGAAATTAAACAATGAATTTCATATTTAAAAGGATTGTCTTAGTGTGATAACCTACATCCTTTCCATGGCCTCTCCCATGAGTATAAGTAAATTATCTATTAGAAAAATGTGAATAAAATTTTAATCCAACTCCCATTAAAATCATTCATTATCCCAATATGTATGATTATACTAAATCCCATTAGTTTCAAATATTTTACATATAAAATTGAGAAAATAAATAGTTATAAAACCTTATTAAATATTCTCCCACAATTTTCATACGGAATGTCCATTCGATTTAATCCATATGAAAGGTTCATTTGGTGCACCCATTTCGTATGTCATGGGAGAGCCTCATTGAAAATTAAACCCATTACAAAATAAATGTTTTTTTATTATCAAAACCTCTTCACCTCCATATTCTTCATGAAAACTGGGTTTCATTATTTCTATCCGATTTCTATGAACTAAAACTCGGATTGATGCTCTAACCGAAAATATCTATCCTAAACTCTTACAAAACATTAAAAAGATCTTGGTTAGAAACTCACATTTGACATAAATTCATTATAATTTTAACTTTTTATTATTATATTGTACTAAATTTGATTTTACTATTCTCCCCTTTATATAGGTTCTCTCAATATAGAAAAGGTTGGAATTTAATTTATTTTCCTACATACTGAAATTCTAATTTCAACACTCATGCCAAACTCAATTTTTTTTGATTGTTCTGAAGCCATATTTATCATTAATTATGATTGTTAGAAAATTTTCATCAATAATATTTCATTGAATTTACTTAAACACAACATTTAGGAACTTCATCAATCTTTATTAACTTGGTTGTTTTGGAACTTCATCATACGTACATAACCCTGATGTTAACATACTTTTTCAATAATGTTACGAACACCATCCAGAAGAGTTTTGTTGTTGTATAATTCATTCGTCTGTTTTTCACATTCTTCATCCATTTACTATTCTACCATTAATTTCCTAGTCCCCCCACCCAGTTACTATTCATCCAACAATTTTTGACTTTCCCCATCCATTTATGGTTCATCCATCGAATTTTCAATTTCTATACCCATTATTTATTAATCTACAATGAAAGAGACAATCATCAATAATGTATCTTGAACGTTCAACATATTGAAACATAAAATTTGATACTTCAACTTTCTACAACATTAAAATTCATATTTGAAGCTTCAATAATATAGATGTTTCAACAACAAATTTGTATCATCCAAATTATTCTTCCTTTAAAATTTTAAATATGTACAAACCCAATCCATATTCACTATTCATCCAATGGAAAAAAGTTCAACCAACCCAAAAAAAATAATTTGTTTCCCAAAAGTTCATCAGGTTGAAAAATTTTTATCCATTAGGTATATTTTATCTGCTTCAATTTTTTTTCTAACTCACAAAATTTCATCTCATTAAAACAACTATCTAATCCAAAAAAAATTTCATTATACCAAAAGTTTTTCCAATTGAAAAAAGTTTTCATAATTTACTAAATTTATTCCAATGAAAAAAAGATTATCAAGTTGACAAGATTTCAACTAATTGAAGAATTTTTACCCAATTTACAAAAAATTTCTTAGACTTTATTTTATTCAATGAACATCAGATTAAATAATGGTCTGTATCATGATTTTGTAAACTCTTAATGAACAATATCGAATTATATGATTTTTTGACAATTTCATAAAAAATTTATGGAACCAAAATCAAATTTATTACTTTCTAGAATTATAATTATCCAAAAACATGATAATAAAACATTATTGACATCCAATATCTTCCAAAAAAATGATTCATAACAAAATTATAACAACTCTTTATCAATATTTTCTTCCAAAATATTTATAACATATTAACATTAA
Organism: Viscum album; assembly: GCA_963277665.1. Lineage (NCBI taxonomy): Eukaryota > Viridiplantae > Streptophyta > Magnoliopsida > Santalales > Viscaceae > Viscum > Viscum album. Next base: position 1,483,031,550 of record OY728136.1, read on the forward strand.
AATTAAAAAGAATGTTTTAATCACATTCAATATTTTTTAATCCATCATTAATGATATTAAAACATCCCCTTTGGATATGTTGGAAACATTCATTAACAACTTTCAAGACTCACCATGTTTTGAAAAAAAACTTTCCTATCTCAAATTTTCCTGAATTGTAAAATCAATACCACTCTCAAATAGTGGTTACTAACACCACAATACTGTATAATGTAATGTTTTTGAAATAATTTCATTTTTAATTGAATTTTTTTTCGAAAATTAATTCAGTAAATAGTTATAAAAACCTTTTACAATGTTTTTACTTTCTCTCACTATTTTTCAATATAATCCAAAGCATAGTGGGAGTATTATTTTATATTCCAGGAAGTATTTGGTGGAGGATAAACTTGATGTTTCATCCTCAATTCCACAAATATCTATTTTGGAATAGATTTGGTTAAAAAATAAACAATTCTATATTTTATAAAAATGTACTCCAGCATAACTTCTCCATCAGCAACTTTTGTTTTTATGAAATGATACGAAATATAAATATTATTTAGTCTCAAATTTCAAAATAGATTTTTGGAAGGATCAATGGAAATATGATTATAACAAAGAATATTAAATGGTTTAAAAATATTCCCTCTAATATACTCCAGTTGAAATTTCATGCATATCATTTGAGTACAAGTTTGGCTGGTAGAAACATATTTTATTTCTACTAGTCCCAATGTAACTATACCTTGTTTCTTATTATTTCACCTCACATAATGTTATCCTAATAGAAATGTTTCACCTGATGTTTATTATCTATCATTGAAATCACCAGCTCAATATGTGACCGCAACATGATCGTTGGTATACTTATAAAATTATAAATTTATAATCTTATCAACTCCTAGATAGAAACAATAATGATCGATCCATAAAGAAAGAAGATGAATGTTATATGGGATTTATAAAATGTAATACATTATTAAAATATAAAACAATTAATGAAAAGATAAATTAAAGTAGCATACCTGTGTGTAAAATAATGAAGAAGGAAATAGTTTTAAAACTATTAAAAACTAAATTATGTTAATGAGAAGAGACATAAGAAAAACAAAGATATGAAATCAAGATATGATATTGGGAAAAGAAAAATAGAAATGAAACATCATCAGTTAAGTCAAAGTCAATCTCTCCTTGCATCAACTCCATCTCTCCTATTCGATGAAGTGCATCCCCAAGATCCTGAATAAATTCCCTTGCCCTTACTCTGGTGAATATGTCTTCCCTTATCTCCAGAAAATGTAAGTGTCAAAATAATGATGGTGTATTCTCTAATTTATTCATCATGTCCCACTTTTATTCCCTTTATAATCACTAACTGAATTTTCTCTTCTCCCTTTTTTTTTCAGTACTGACTTGTTTTTCAATATTCCTTTATCCAATACCCTTCCATTTTAATGAATCCTTAAACAAATTTTGACACATACAGTTAGTTAATAATTCCATCAAACACTATGGAATTTCCTGATTTCATTATTTTGGGGCCCATAAAACAACAAATTTCATTTTTTGAGAAAATATGTTGAACATGTTAGATTCACAATTATTTGAGGAAACTATGAAAATAATGGAGGAAACCAAGACCCCACAATCTCTAGTCGATCCTAAAGACACACACAGATAGCAAATAATTTTTTTTCCTTATTCTCACATTTTCATCAAGGAGCCCAAAATATTCTCTTCCCCAGTCAAAATTTATTTTGGAAATGCATCTCGATCATTAAACAAACTCAGAAACCTTCAATATTAGCTCACTTTTAATCAGGGGGAAAATTGGATTTTGGATTAGCTCAGGCCATTCTATGCCTTCAAAATGATTTGCTATTTTTCCTTATAAGAACATTAACAGGATCAACCATAAAATTGTGTTTTACCAGTATTAGAAAATCCTTTATAAATTCTAAAAAAGCACTGATAATATAAGTGTTATTAAAAGGGGTGGGGCCCTTTTATTAGCGTAAAAAATCGTTGATAAATCAGAAACTAAAAATTAAAAAAATATGAAAAATAGTTGGATATAATATCTCTTGAGCCCCCTTTGAACAATGCCCCACCCTTAGCATCATGCCCCTACATGCCCAAGCCCCACACCCTACCCTATAATAGAGCTAGCACCCCCCTTCACCCTCACGTACCCCTGCCTCAGCTTGGTTTTGAATTTTAGACAACTCCTCATGCGGGCCTGCACCTTTACCACTAACCAATCCTGTTTACTTGTCTATTTAAGGATAAATCTATTTATTTATATATATATTTAGTCATATTTATTCATTTATTATATATTAATATTAATATATATAGTTATATTAATATATATATATATATTTATTCATATAATATATATATATATATATTAATTTATATTTATATACATATAGTTTTATATTTTTATATTTATATATTTATTCATATATATATATATATATATTTAGTTATAATTTTTTATCCTTATATATATTTGTATATAAATATATATTTATAATATCAGTTTTATATACATTTATAAAATATGATTTTGTGTGTGTGTTTATAAACAAACAAAACCATATATATAACATACGGACACATGCGCACACAAATATATATTTTATATATTTTTATCTGTATGTTTAAATATAAAAATTTATATGTATATATATAATTACAAATATTATATATTAATATGTATATACATATGTTAGAATATATCGATAATATATATCATTTTTTAAATATAGATACAAATATAAACACACACACACATTATAAATGTATATAAATATAAATATATTTGTATTTTAAATAAAATAGATATTAGTTTTTAATAAAATAAAGGATATATATTGAGAAATATATTTTATTTGTAAATGTATTTAATTATTTTTTTAATAAAATTAAAATTTTATCTGTGAATATATAAAAAATTTATATATATTTAATATATTTGATTATAAGTAATAGTAGATTATGAAAAACGATAAAATTTCAAATCCATGATATCAATATTAATGAAATACAAGGGAATAAATTCATTCAATAGTTATAAATGGAAAACTAAACCACTTAATCGAGGATAAAATTCCATCAAATTTTAAAAAATTTGGTTATCTCGACTAAAAATTGAGTTTTGGAGCCTTCTGGGCCTCTAACTGTGCTAAAAAAAGCACAGATAAAGGTGGTCCCTTTAACATTACAGAAAAAGTGCTATTAAAGGGGGGGCATATCAGTGTTAAAAAAAATGATAAAGGGAAACTTTTAACTACTTTTTTTAGCACTGTTAAAAGTACACTTTACTTGCACTATTTTTTGCACTATTAAAGGGTGGAGCTGTGGGAACCCTGTTTTGTGGTACTGAGTTATGCATTGAGTTTTTAATGGTGGATAGTGTTGTATTTGTATTGAATGGTCGGTTTTCAACAATTACACAACTCCGACTCAATATTCATAGTTGCAACAAAACTACTTGTGTTTAGCAATATCTTCTTCATCAAACATCAACATCTAACATCAAATATTAATAGAATCTAAAAAATATTCAAAATCAAAATTCAATAGAGTCATGGAATTGATGGATATCATTCTTTGGGGGATTCTTGGGCATCATCGGGAAACCCTTCACCTTTTTGGATATGAATACTTAAGAATGTCAGTAAAAGTCTCATCTTCCTCCTCACTGGTGATGCAATGCAATAGGATTTGAAGATATCATTCTTTAGTTTAATCTTCTCCGCATAATCAAAACTAGTCAAATCTTATTTGAAAACCTGATCTCAGTTCCCCTCTAGTTGATTAGTCCATTTATGGTTGAAAGGGCTGCTCACACATAGGTCTTATACAAAAAATCTTCACAACCATTATGGTGGATCAACATATTCCTCAAACATCTATATTGGGAATAATGCTCATCTTGTGATATTACCTCTTACCGGCCAACCCTAGTTTATTTTTAACCATCATCTTGGACATAATTTTCCCCTTTTCTAATATAGACATTCAACTTGGGAGGTTTTTCTTTTGTGTTCATTGGATATAGTAGCTCATTATTCTGGTTCATTGTCTTAAATATTTGATCAATTTCCCCTTTGGGTTTGGACATCCGTTTCGATAAAGTATCCTTTGAGATTTTTATCTTATACAGATCCTAATCCCATCTTCAAATGTGTGTAAAAAAATTATATTACATGATTTTATCATGAATTATCTTAGGTATTTTATCTTCCACGGGATTTTACAATATCAATATGGTGACAAAAATACCATTATGCTCATGAAACTGCTCAAACATATCTTACACAGATTGATTTAAAATATTTATCATCAGTTGATCAACATTGAATTTAAAATTAAAATTAAATTAAAATTTTATATAAATAAATACATAAAATAAAAAAACAAAAAATATTTGACACTGTAATTAAAATATCTCAACACACAAAATAAAAACAAAAAATTAAACAAAAAATTCATTATTTATAATATAATTTTTTACATAAAGTAAAAAATAGAAATATCATACAATAATCACATGAATTATAATACCAACATATATTTATCATTTGAAAATAATTTGAAGAGGAATAAACAAATAAATTAAATTAATCACACAATAACATTATTACTAACATTACTATTTTGTCCACATGAATTATAATTAATAACTCACCACAAAAAAAATCCATTTCTCTATAATAAACCACATATATGCCTATTTTATAATTAAAAATAAATTGAAAATAACAAAAATGATGTTGAAAAGTGTATGAAATAGGAGGGAAAACAAATTTCTCCACACATAAGCATTTATTGACCTCAATAAATTAATTAATCAATTTTGATAGTGGAAAATAAATCATAATGGTGATAAATTAGAATTCCAAATTTAATTAGTCTTTAAAAATATTATTCCTCATGGACTAGATCAAGTTATAAATGTGATTTCCCCAATTAAATCAATCTTCTGTAATGTCAGGATCCTATTTAACAAAAACAATTGAAATTAAATGTTTTGAAAAGAACTAATTTTTTTTATTCATGTGGAAGTCCAATCGTATCTTGACATCATGGGGTTCCGACTCACATAATTAGAAGAAATAAAAAATAGACACCCTTATTATATGATCATGATTAATAATTAAAATCAAGGTAAATAACCCATCAACGAGTATAAATATTTAAATAATGAAATAAGGATGAAGATTTTGCTTAACATTGATTTTTTTTTTTCATTTTAAAGTCTATCTATATGCATAACTAATAAATTTATTTTTATTCAAAAAATTAATAGTCAATGACACTTGTAAATCATTCCACAAAAATTTTACCGACAATAAAATTGTTTAAAAGGAAAAACATAATGACCTTGGCAATTAGATCTATAGAGTAACACAAATTAACCACCTGAAAGTGGAATCACGATATTCCAACATAACAAAAGTTGTAACCCAATGAAAATGTTAATAATAATCATGAGAAAATTTAAAATAAATGGGGTTTGATAAGAGTTTTTTTTGAGTTTCACTAGAATGGAACGTTATCTTTATTTAAGAAGACCCTCTCCCCCACACTTAAACCCGATCATTGTCTTTAAATATCAATCTCAAGGAGAACGAAATTAATAAAGAATTTTAATTCAAAATTTATTTTCAATTAATTAGTACAATGAAAAGTTTAAATGGGTCAAAATACAACCCAATAACAATCTTCACACAATCATCCAACTATAAATTTTTTTTATAAAATATATATATATAATGACATTATAATAGACAAAAGGTTTCCTAATCATAAAAACATGAATCTTATTAGACCAGGATTTCACTTGAATTGAAGTGTTGATTACAAAGGTATTTAAAGGGATTCCAAACAATATTTAAATTTATTTTCAATATAGTTTTCAAAATAGAAGATACAAACAAGCATGACACCAAATATATCAGACATATTTACAAAATAAATTTAATACACAAAAATAATTTCCATACATTTAATTACCAATCAAGTGATGAATGAAGAACATAATTTAATATTAAAAATAAATTTTTATTGATGCAATAAATATATTTAGAAATTAATAAAACATGGAAAATTGGAGGGAACATCCCTGAAAAATGTTTATTTGATTCCTCAAAGAATTGATAAAAAAAATTCTTATAAATTTCCAAGGATATATGGCCTCTTCCATTAAGGTACCTTCAAAGGTAAAATAGAAGTAATGTTTAATCCAGACATCAAAAAATCAAAATTATAAGACCAAGAATGTGGTGAGAATGATTAGAATCAACCACTGAGAAATGTGAGTAGGTAAAATGTGTAAAAATTGACTAATCTTGTTGATGATGAATTATTATTACTAAAAATAAAAGATAAAAAAAAATATTATTATATTATGGATTTTCTCCCTTGAAGCCCATGATTTATTGTCGCTATCTGGAATATTCTAGGAACTAACCGTAGTCACTAGGTGTATTTGGTCTCCCCAGTAAGAACAACCACATGTGATTTTTTCATTTTTTTTACATTGAATTGATATTTATGTGTACCAATACTTCTTGGAAAAAACGATTTCACTCATAATCTACAATAATTTCTTCAAAGATACATTTTTTAATGATGGGAGGAATGTTGTACAACTTTTCTATAAAATTAGGCCCACTATACTCTACAAAATTCAGGAAAAATTAACCTATATCAATTAATTTTCAAGTGGAAGTAGAATAAAAGGATCTATATATGTTGTGGTATTACTCTAAATCTTTTCCTTAAAAAAACCAACAAATTCAAAAGAAAAAAAGGTTACATTAGTTGATTTTGGAAATTTTATTTGAGGAACTGATTATTCAATTCCATTTAGAAAATTTTGTGATCCATCTAAATCAATTTTAATCCTCCTAAAACATTTTCCTCAACATCTAAATCAAGTTTAAAAAAATCTATTTCAAGCTCATGAAGTAGTGGAGTGTTGAAATTTAAAAATTAACCAATGTTGTTCATTTCAACCTCCATGGAGACAAACTATATAAATTATTGGTTATTAATTTTAAAATCAGGCTTAAGCAGTGAGGATTTCTTCCAAATCATAGGAACTCAATTCATTTTCTTAAAATTCCATTGTGATAGAAATATATCATTATATAATTTTAAAAGAGTGAATTTCATTTTCATTTTTTGAACAATTTAATCATTAGAGCTCCTAAATGTGTTGGTTAATTTATAACTTTTCTCACAAATATGTTTCGTATGAAAATTTATTTGCATAAATTTTTTAATTTTAATTTTAAAAAATATAGAAAACTAGTTTTTTAACTATTTATTTTTTATAAAACTTATTCCTTAAACAAATAGAAATATGATGGGTTTTAATTCAATAATAGGGATTTATTACTATCTTCACAGGCTATCTCATCACAAATATTCCATAATTTTTCATAATTATGACACACTAAAAATAACCAAGTGAGTCTATCTAAGTTAATTTTATGTTTATCTTAAATTTTTTTAAAGAAACACTCTAACACATTTCTTAAATAAAACACATGATCAAGGCATTGCACTATATATTAAATAAACATTTTCGATGTATCACAAAATATTTCTTTATCATATTTGATGAATTTGGTAATAAAACACATAAAGATACAATATATTTGAGAAAATATTTTATGAATTTTAAAATTTTAATGTTGTGATTTTAATAGTACCATTTCACTCTAAAAATAGGTTTCAAGAACAAAAAATATTAAGGAATTAAATGAATATGTCTTCAAAAGTAGATGATTTCTTTTAATTTTTTGACTTTATGTTTCAATTTTTTTGCATTTATTTTTTATATTTTATAACCCAAATAAACTCAAAGAATGTCTTACCAAAAATTGATTCCATGATTTGATTACATAGCAATACTTGGTTCACCAGTCATATTATAAATCTATACTCCTACCAACTACTAGATAAACAGAAGCAGGGTAAATCTATTGAAAACGATGGTGAATGTATAAGAGATTTCATAAGTGTGTAAACATATTAAAATATAAAAAATTTAATTTTATGATTATTGAAATCATTGGTGTAATGCCCCGACCCTAGTTACCAAGAGTCGGTACATTATTACATATCATTGGCATGTCCATTATTTTCCCCCATATAAAAACATGGTAACTCTTACTCCAACATCTACGTAAAAGAGTTTAAAGACACCATAAAAGCAAACAATCATATTGATGTAAATCTCACAGGTTCCAAATTCACTTGGATTAGACATCATTACAATAGGGTTTTAACTAGTGAACACGATAGAGCTTTTACCAATGATACAACTCATGATAAATGGGAGTACATTTCGAGTATATCTCTTCATAATCATGCTTTCGACTGCCATCCTACTTTGGTCAGTATCCCAAAATACCATCAAATATCATGTCTTCCATTTATGTTTAATTTGGCGTGGTCCTCTAACCCTGATTGTATTTCTCTAATTAAAAAATCATGGGAGATCATGGGGAATCACAATAATCCCTTTGCTTGAACCACTGAATTAAATATTCTTATGCTTATTCTCAAAAATTGGTGTAAAACCAAATCTGATTCAATTGATAAAGAAATTCAACACTTAGATAAAGATCTTTCTCTATTCCAAAATAACAACTCTACCTATATATTTACTCATGATATCCCAAATGAAATTAATATCTCTACTAAACTAATCTCTTTGATCAACTTAGAAGACAATATCAAATATTAAATTTTTAAATCCAAATGGATCAATGATGGAGATAGAAACCCCAAATTCTACAACTCCCTTCAAAGAGATAGAAAATATAAAATGCCCGTCTCATGTTTAAGGGATGATGGAAACCACATTGACTCTGATGAAGGGATTGATAATCATGTTGTTTCTTATTTTTGAAAGACTTTCAATGGTCCTAATATCAACAATGATCATTTACCTAATTTCATTCCGAACATGGTTACAATTGAGGATAACCGTTTACTTAAATGTATTCCTATTGATTTTGAAATCAAGGACACTGTGTTTGGTTATAACCCAGATAGTTCCCCCGGGAATGATGAATTTAATAATGACTTTTTTCAAAAACATTGGGATGTCATTCAAAATGATTTCTGTAGTTTGGTTAGAACTTTTTTTGACAAAGGTATTCCTTCTCATGGCTTAAAATCTCAATTCCTTACTCTTATTCACAATGTTGACAATTCGGATGAAATCCATCTATTCAGACCCATTTCCCTGTTAAATTCTCTCTTTAAAATCATTACTAAGATTATTGCAAATTGACTCTCATCCATTAGTAATAGAATCTTCACCTCGAATCAGTTTGGTTTTATCAAAGACAGATCCATACAGGATTTTATTTTTCTTGCCTTAAAATCCACCAATTTTTTTGAATAGAAAATCTAGAGGAGGGATTGTTGTGATAAAAATAGATATAAATAAATCTTTTGATACCATTAGTTGGAAATTTATCTTTAAAGTGCTTTCTAGCTTTGGTTTTAATGAAAATTTTCTCAATAGTATTATAAATATTTTCACCTCATCTTATATTTATATTCTGGTTAACAGTTCTCCTAGAGGTTACATTAAATGTATTAATAGAGTCAGATAGGGAGACCCTCTTTTTGCAATCCTTTTCTCCATTCTGGAGGATTATCTGAGAAGATTGCTTACTCTAGCTATTGGTCAAGGCAAGATCAAAATGATTCTTGCCTCAAGGAATTTAAATGCCCCATCTCATCTTTGTTTTTCCGATGATATTATTTTATTCTTCTAGTGAGATACGAAAAATATTAATAACATTAAATCTATTATTATAAATTATGAATATTTTTCTGGCCAACATGTCTGTTGAATTAAATAATTTATCTACTTTGGAAAAATCATTCCCCTTAATCGAAAAGGTCATATCATTGATACTTTAGGGGTCAAAGAGGGTTCCATCCCCATTACTTATCTTGGTGTATCCATATTCTGGGCCCGACCTAAAGCTTTTTATTTCAATCACATTATTGATCAAATTCCTAAACAACTTTCTGCATTGAAGGGAAAAACTCGTTCAATGGTAGGAAGAGTCTGTCTTGTCAAATCCATTATTGTCCATAAGATGGTTTACTCTATGATGGTTTAAAAATGGCCTGCGAGTCTCTTAAAACATCCGATTATTTCTATAAGGAACTTCATTTGGAGTGGAACTAATCTTGAGAGTAAACTAGTCACTGTCCCCCGGTCTACTTGTTGTAAACCTATTGAGCATGGAGGCATTGGCATTATGAATTTTAAGACATTTAATGATGCTCTCCAAGCCATACTCATGTTATCTGTTATAAATAATAAATCTCACCCAATGGGTTTTCTTAGGACTCACATTATTGATAAGCTCAAGGTTAGTAAGCTTCATTATATGACTTCTTCAATTTGGCCTTCTATCCAATTTTCTTTTTCCCCCATTTTAGCCAATTCTCTATGGATTTTGTTTAAGGAATATAATTTATACATTTGGTTGGACAACTGGACTGGCTCCCTTGTTATTTCTAAGTTTCCCAATACTTGAACTCCTTTTCACACTAATTGCACCATTGGGGACATGATCAATGTGCAACGTCTTGAATTATCAGATAATATCAAAGAGGTGGTTGATAATTACTTCTTCACAACTAATGATGATCTTATAGTTTGGGAACCTTCTCAAAATTGTATGCTTGAATATAAGAGATTCTAAAAGCACTACTTTTCTAATTCTGATGAGAATATATGTTGGATAAACAAATTCAACAAAGCTTGGATAAAACCATGTTTTCTTACTCTTATTTGGAGAATAGTGAACCAAAATATTCCCACTGATTGTTGTCTTCAATCCTATGGTTCTAATCTTTTCTCTAAATGTAGAATGTGTAATCAGTATCAAGAAGACATAAACCATCTTTTTTTATCCTATGACACTATTACTGCTCTTTGGCATTAAATTTTTTATCTTTTTTAGTGCAGATTTCTTTTGGAAAGTTTCATTTGTTCTCAACATAAAAGGATGGTAGAGTTACAGAGATCTCTGCAGATTAGAAAATTATTTCTAATTGTTGATGCGGAATTACTCCATGTCCTTTGGTATGGTAGAAATGATTACACTTTTAACAATAACTAATTTTTATTACATACAGGAAAAACAAGGATTCTTCTTTCCATTAAAGAGGTATCTTTGTTCCAAAAGAATCAATGTGACAACTCTGTAAAAGATCTTGAGACTCTTCGTCGTATTGGACTTCATGGAATTTATCCAAAGACAAACTAAACTATTGATGTTTTTTGGAAAGCTCCTCCTTCTGGATGGATCAATGTCAATGTCGACGGAGCCTCAAAGGGAAACCCATCACTTTTAAGCTGTGGTGATGTCTTTTGAGACCATCTTCATCAGATCATAGGATGTTTCTATGGAAGCTGCAGCATTGCATCGGCCTTAGAGTCGGAAATAATGGGTGTCAACCATGTCGTGTCTTTTTCCAAGAAATTCTAATGGAGAAAAATTTGGATAGACAGTGAATCGACTACTATTTTGCAAGCCATCTGGAGTGGTGTTAATTACCTTGCGTGGTCCCTCACCCCCAGATGGATGGACTGCCTGCACTCCCTCAGAAGCCCCAATTTTATTGTCACGCACACTTATCGTAAAGCCAACAAGATTGCTAACGGTCTTGCCTACAGGGGAGTTCCTCATGATTTCATCTGGAGGGATGACCTCACATCTGATCTAATCCATCTTTTTATTATAGATACAAAAAACAGATTTTTTTGTCTTTTGTAATGTTGATATGTACTATTTCTTGATTTAATTAATTTCAGTGTTCTGGACTTTGACCAGAACACAACCATTATAAAAAAACATATCATTGGCATGATTACAAGATATCATGTCTTGGAAGACCAATTATATTAGTAGCCTTGGAATTACTATATACATACATCAGTTTTACATTACGTCCATAAATAAAGAAAAAAAACATTATGTACCCTTGGAAAAAACTCATATCCCATAGCCTATTCTCGCAGGTCAATCATGATATACTTATTAACATCCTGGAAAAAATAAAACATAGAAAGGGTGAGATTAGATGCTCAGTAAGGATAAAAATATAGCAAAAAATTTCATAAATTAGCAAAAACATTTAAGGAAATGTATAATAATAAAACAAAATCCATTAAACATAAACTTCACCATAATATGGTAAATATAAATCAAATAATACCATTTAATTATTCACATGGATATTATACTAGTCGAATAATTTCATGCAATATCAATAGATAATTTCATAATTATAAAATGCATAATTTCGGACATCATAACCACATAGTAAAGGCCTCATGCCAAGACTAGAAAATATGATTTTGTCAATACCTTGTGCAAAGACACTAGTTTGTCTCATGATACCTACCGATGAATCAAGGAGAAAAAGCGGGATCCACCCATCAAATACTAAGTTCAATGCATTCTTCATATGAAAAGGATGAAACATAAATAAACATTCTTAATAAAACAAGCATAAATAATGTTAAAATTTTAACCACAAACCATGAATGGTATAAAAATAGAACATCCACAGACAAACATAAATCATTCATTACAATAGGGAAGACTGTATTACAATAGATAAACCACCATCCATAATAATGAAGGATATTGACATTGATGAAAATAACTAGTAATACTATTTGAGATAAATATACTCATTTTATTGAAAACATTTAAAAGACTCCATATTTATCAAGAAGATGTAAAAAATAGATGTTCAAATCAATGTTTTTTCATACCACTTTGAAACATTTAGAAGTTATTTTAGTTTTAAAACATTCATGTGCATATAAATAAATCCTTAAAACCATTTTTAAAACATGGAAATTAATGAAAATTATTTAGAAGAATATATATTTAAAACATTTGAAATGATATTCAAGTTATAGTTCCTAACCAAATGAGAGATAAATTAATCCAAATAATTTAGGTGATTAAAACATTATAATATCATTAGAATAAATGTATTCATGATATACTATGTTAATGTATCGTATATACACCATATAAAAGTGAATTGGTGCATAACGATAAAGAAGTCTCAATGGAATATAAATTGATATGAAATCACATATAAAGATTGTATCCTTAAGTTAAGGATAAATAAATGACATAATTAAGTGTGAAAAATCCAAATACACTCAATATGATTCTATATTAAGAGTAAATCAATCATAAGTCATTCACACATATTCTTGTAAAAACAACACCAATGACTTGGATGTATAACTCAATAAATGGAATATAAGTTAAGATTAATCTTATCAAGTTCATATTGATGACAAGAGAATTTATCCATGGGGTGATTATGTGTATCAAAAGTATATCCACAAAAGGGGAGTGGAAATTACAACATAAATAAATAAATAGTTATTTCACACATAATCTTGGAGTAAAATTATCAACGATGTTTGCATAAAACCCAATGCGTAGAAATTGAAATTAGAAATTCCCCTACCAATTTGGTAAATTACGAAACATACATGCCATAAAATAATTATCATACAATGGAGATTTAAATACCAATAAATTAAAGAATATTATAAAAAATATATGACCATGGGTAGTACACACACCACAAAAATTTAAATAATGGGAAATATAGCATCAATCTGACAGGAATAAAAGTGAGATGAAAACCCATTACCACATTGTAATCAATATATTTTTTTGACCAAAAGTTAATAAACCCAAAATTAATCAATTAATATCCTGAATATAATTAGAATCGTGATAATATATATCAAATGGTAGTACACAATATAGCACATGTAATAAATAAGTGGAAATCAATGGAAATCTCATGAAATTAAAAGTGAGATAAGAAACCCTTTACTACATTGTAATCCATCGATTCGTATGACCAAAAGTTAATAACCACCAAAATAATCTCATGATACCTTGAATATAAAGAGAATCATGATAATATATATCAAATGTAAGTACATAATACACCATATGAAATAAATAAGTGGAGAACAATGGAAATCTCACAGAACTAAAAGTGAGATAAGAAACACCTTACCTTGTAATTTTCCTTAGTTGAGGGTACATTAACCTCCTGTATAATGCTTAAAATATTGTTATTAAATTACAAATTAACTATATACATCAATATGATATCATATATGATCTTTTGATATTGCTTTGTTAATGATATTTCAGCAGTATCCTTATTTTGGGTGGTAATTGATTCATTTTTATTTATATGTTTTGTTACGTTAGTCATGTTTGTTATGAATATGATGTATTTGATTCATATATATAATGATATTATGTTCTTAAAACTTATTTTTTAATCATAAATTTATTCTTATTCTTTAATGGTTACAATGAGGAATGAATCTCATCACGTTCATGGAGACGGTAATCCGTACGTACGCATGAGCGACTAGACCATTATATTGATGGTGAAATATTTTGTAATTGGATGATATTTAATATATAAAGAATAATTAATAGGTTAAATTTATTATTTATATCAATTATACTCATTATTATACCTATCCAAATAATTAATTGTTTAATAACAAACTACACCCAGACGTGGTGATGGTATGACGTACATACGCACGTATGGAGACTTTTTCATTCATAGGATAGAGAAAATAATGAATATGGTTGAATAAAAATTATATTAACATAAAAGTATATATAAGGGATAGGAGTTATTATTCTGCTATCGAAACAACAATGAAATCGTATATGGAAGAAGAAAAGAACATTACAAGAGGTGGTGAAATAATTACCTCTTCTACATGTACTTCCTTTTAATTTGATCAAAAGGGCTCATTAGGATAGAATTATGAGCAATTTAATGACTATAGGAATAATTTAGGGTTGTTGGTAGGACATTTAAGTAGGTTTTGGCCACGAAAAATGGTTTTGGAGTTGTGATTTTGAGAGAAGGGGAAGTACCCTTTTATAAGAGTGGTGAGGGCCGCTTCAGGAAACCCTTGAAATATTATCTTATTATAGAATCATATTCGGTATATAATGGCTAAAAAAGAATTTATTTTTAAGATAATGTGGGTATGGGTTTAAAACCACTAATCCAATTAGATTTAGATAGGTATAAGACACCATATTAACCTTTTACATTAGATTTTACTCTTGGTTAAATAGTTTAAAATTTACCATGTATCTTTGTATTTTTATAGTATACGTTTAATAAAAATATTATAAAAATCCAAGAAAACACCAAGTGGTTCATTAATGAAATATCTATAATTATATAAGTCTTTTGGACGATCCTTATATTTTGAGGACTATTATATGATTTAATAATATAGTATTTGTTTTAAAAACTCATTTATGCCAATTATGAAATTATTTAGTATTTCGTTTTCCTGAAAGTCAAAACATTCTGATTTATTCGAAAAATAAAAATTGAATCAATCCTAATATGTAATATTAACTTAGAAATTTTTTTTAATGCATAAAAGTCACAATTTACATTTATTTAAATATTTATAATATCAATTATTTTAATCATTCATTAATAAGGTAATTACTGCATCGCCATTGTGTCATAAAAAAAATTAAATTATAAAATTTCTAAAAATTATAAATAAAATTACATGATGTAGGAATTATTTTTATCTTTTTAATGAATATTTATAGTCAAAAATAACTTATGTATAAAGATATATTTAAAATGTGTTAATTAATAAAATTTTAATTTTACACTTTTAACTCTTCATTAAATAAAATAATAATAAATGCCCAAATCTAAACCAACTGGACCAAAAGGATAATATTATATATCAAAGGTTGAATTTTTTCAAAATACACATATCCAATAGAATTAGGAAATGTTTTTGGTAATAATAACCTCATTTTTACTTTTAATTACCCTATTAACTTTTAACCGTGGTAAATAAAAGTCATGAGTTACTATTCACCCAAAATTATTTTCTTCTTATTGAACCAATTTTACTTACTGATATCAACCATGTCTCTCAATGTTTTGAAATTCAATTTATAGAAGTGGTAAAATTACATTTTAGGCCAATTTTCTAACATGCCTAGAAGGTGGGTAAAAGACGTTAATTTTTTTTGTAAATTTTTATAAATCTAATTTTAATATAAAATGAATCCATTGAATTAAATTGGAATAATATAGGTATTATGTAAATATTATTACTTAAAATAAAAATAAAATAAAATAATTATTTAAGTAATAGTCAATTTTAGAAAAATTACACATTGTTTTTCATTATTCATCAAAAATTCAAAGTTATCCGAAAAAACCCAAAATTTATTCAAACTAAATTTTTATATCCTTCTTCTAATTATGAATTTAATTTAATCAAATTCAATATATAAAAGTGTCAAATATTCTATTTAGAAAGGTTTCTTGATTTATTGGAGGAAAAACTGCATCTTTTTTTTGAAAATACTTCTTCTATCTAAAAATTTAAATTTGTCATTATATTTTGTTTAAGAAACACAAAAGATGAATGTTAAAATTATATGGGATAAAATTCAAAATGTGGTTATTACTATTCATAATCCCTTTCTAAATAGCTATTTTGATAGGTCATGGTGCACTTGAACTTGGTATTGCGTACATCGCATGCTATTGTATTATTCAAAGAAAGCATATCATGGAAGCATTGGGTGCTACATTATTCCATCCTTCAATAAATTGAGACCTCACAATTTGTAATTGTTTTTCGTAAATAAAAGGTTAAAAATATAAAATATCATTGTGAAAACCCAACATCAAAAATAGGGTTTATAAAATTTAGTCTTAATAAGATGGAAAGGGAAATGAAAAAGCCACCACAAAATTTGTATTTTGAAATGATGAACACTGGGGACAATTATAATTGGAGGAAAAAAGTAAATATTTATATGGAGTGATTGTGGTCATCAATCCAAAACTAGTGAATGGAAAATTGAGGACCACAAGGCCATAAATCTTGGATGAATAAAGTAATTTATTAGGATAACATATTTTTGGGTTTAATATCCTTTCCCTAAGGTTTAAGAAATAATTTCTACATAAAATAACAGAGAAAAAATACTAGATAAGAGGAGTTCCATCCTTTAACTAATTTCTTCCACAAACTCATATTTCACTCCAAATGATGAGTATTCAAGATGATGTGGTGACACCTGAAGCACATGAATCCACTTATAAAGTATCACATAATCCAAAAAGTATGAACTATATATTTCCCTTTTCTTTAGAGATTAACCAAAACCAAAATGGTTAGTACAAGACCAGATGATTCCCAAAAAGGATAATACTTTAAAGAAAGAAATACCAATTTAATTTCTAAAATTTAAAGAAAAATACTCAGAGGTCAAAAAATACTATTCAATAAATAATTGTTCTTAATATCCTTTAATATAATCCAAACTATGATTGAAACCCAAAAACTCAGAAGAATGTGATTACACAGTCTTCTATGTTAAATTGTATCTTTAAATAACATCGACTACTCTTAAAGTCAGATACTTTTAAGTAATTATCCTAATCACATATTCTCTATGATAGGTTAATCATTTCCATAAATAAACCAAATCGTTATAAATCAGAAATAAAAACATAGATAAAAATCCACCATTACTCCACAAATTAAATCCCATAAAAATATATTTTTCTTAGGCATATAGTGTTCTGACAAGAGCATACGACGTCGAAAATAACATTTATTACTTAATCACCAAATCATTTTCCTAAACTATGGATATCGATTTGATAAAACATAAGATCCAAAATAAACTTATTATAGATTAATAAATCAGATAACTTAAAAGAATTAGACACACTAACTAGGGGATTCACGTAGTCCAATGGTATGCGAGAAATCCCATTCTCACTTTGGTTGTGGGTTTCATTCTCACAGCTTTGTCAGATGCGATGGTTTGTCACATGGTATTCATGTTGTCCTTTTTCAAAAACTATATTTAATAACATTCTCTAAATGCGATAAATTCCTCAATATAAACAAAACATAATGTAACCCCATTGTTATCTCATACCTGACATTTTCATCCCAAAAATTAATAACCTTTAATTTCCTCAAATTCAAGGGTCATATAATATAAAATTGTTATTTATAATTATATCCCTAAATGAAAAGAAAATTCTTCCTCGAATAGAATTTTCACATAACAAATAGTAGGGTTACACATACAAGAGAAAAGTCTTCAAAAATAATTCCATCAACAATGTGCATTGATACTTTTAATCATTTCCCCATCCATTTATTACCACATAGTTTCTTCCATGACAAAGTGGTTATCCTATAGAATAGGGAATTGACTCGGGTAATGCCCAGATCACCTACATTTATGAAAAATGACTATAAATGGATTGTTGGGATCATTTTTTTATTCTCTTCTATAGTAATCTTCATTTTTCATTTGCAACTCTTTACTTTATGTCCTTCTCTCCCTCAAATAATGCATTTTTTTGTTCTATTGTGACACTTTCCTGGGTTACTCCTTCCACTTTTCTAGAATGATGGAATTTGAGCTTTATTTTCTCCATGGCCTCCATTGCTGGAACTCTTATCATTCACTGCCTTTCACTTCATTGTTGGGTCCAGGAGTTAGTTAATGTATATGTTGTTGACCATATTTTTGGAAAACTGATTCGGCACGATCAAGATATATTTTAATCCTAAAAAAATTCCATTTTGTTTCTCATTTCAACCATCATTGCCACCTTGTACATCATGTTAAATGTTACTTTAACTTCCATGGAATCCAACCATTGACTAAAACCAAAAAACATAGGGTGAGTAACAATAGTCATAATTTCATTTATAGAATATCATGTCACTTTATATTCAATTTAAAACACCTTAGGATTACCCAAAGTTATTTATTCATATCTTATATTAAAATCCTTCAAATAATTGTGTTAATAAAATGTGAATTATTCTAAGAATATCTGAGGGAGTTTCGTAACCAAAAGTAAAGCAAGGCCCGTTTTCTTGCACCAGTTTCCGTTCGAGTCTAGCTCAAAGCAGTGTTTTTGGGTTTTACCCCTTGGTACATCTATTTTAGTGCCACCTATACCTGCTCGTATCTAGAAAGAGATGTATTTCTTGGAAAACCCACATACTATTTACATTACCAAATTTTTTGGATGTTCTTCTATACTAACCCCCAAAGTTGATCTTTTGGTAATGTTCTTTAATCATAGTTTTATTCAAAATCAGGTTTCCAATGTTCGTACTTAACTTCCTTTGATACCAATTGTATTGCCCCAACCCTAGTTTCCTAGAGTTGGTGCATTATTAAAAAAAATTGGCATGATACAAGAGATCAATTCCCAAAAGACTGATTAGTTTAGTATCCTTGGAAGTATTAGATATATACATAAGTCTTACATTAAATCGTGAAATAAAGAATAAATAAATTATGTCTGCTTTGAACACAGTCATATCCCTTTGCCTATTCCTGAATGTTAATCATGATATAATTCTTCACATACTAGGAATAATAAAACATAGATATGGGTGAGCTTAGATTCTCAGTAAGGAAAACAATAAAGTTTAAACTTTTATAAATAAACATAAACATTTACGGCATCATATAAGACTATATCAAAAGCCTTTTAAACATAAACATCAACATAATATGGAAAATATAAATCAAATAATTCCATTTACTTATTCACATGGATATTATACTAGTAAAATAATCGCATGAAATATCAACAGTTAATTTCATAATGATGGAATGCATATTATCAGACATCATACCAACATAGTCAAGGCCTCGTGCCAAGACTAAAAAATAAGATTTTGTCAAAGCCTTGTGCCAAGAGATTGGTTTGTCTCATTAGACATACTAATGAATCAAGTTTCTATAGTAGGATCCAACCATCACTTACTAAGTCCAATGAATTCCTCGTATGAAAAGGTAAAAACATAACATAAACATTCATATTAAAATTATGACATGAAATGTTAATATTTTTACCACAAACCATGAATGGTATAAAAATATCACATCAACAATCCATCATAACTCATTAAATAAAATATGGAATATTTTATAACAATAGATCAACCTCAATCAAGAATAATGAAGGATATTGATATAGATGAAAATAACCTGTAAAACTATTTGAGAGAAATATCCCCTTTTTCTTGAATAAATTTAAAAGTCTCATTATTTATCAAGAAGCTGTTAAAAATAGATTTTTGAATCAATGTGTCCCATACCACATTGAAACTTTTAAAATGAATTATAATTTTAAAACATTCATTTCCATATAAATAAAACCTTAAAACCGTTTTTAAAACATGGACATTAATGAGAATGATTCAGAAAAATAAATATATAAAACAATTAAAATGATATTTTAGTTAGAGTTCCTAACCAAATGAGATACTCTTGGATACAAATAATTGGGGTAATAAAAACATTATAATATCATGAGAATAAAAGGATTCATGATAAACTATTTCAATGTACAGTATATGCACCATATAAAAGTTAATTGGAGAATAAAAACAAAGAATTCTCAATGGAATGTAAATTGAGATGAAATCTCTTATAAAGATTGTATCCATAAGTTAAGGATAAAAAAAGAACCAAAGTATGTGTGGGAAATTTAAATACACTGAATATTATTGGATATTCAGTGTAAATCAATCAGAGTCCATTCACACATATTCTTGAAAAAAAGACACAAATGACTTGGATGTTTAACTCAATGAATTGAAATTTAGATAATATTACTCTTATCACCTTTATATTGATGACTTCAGAATTTATCAATGGAGATATTATGTGTATCCACTGTATATCCTAACAATGGGGAGTGTTAGTTACTACATAAATAAATAAATAGTTATTTCACACATAATATTAGAGTGAAATAATAAATGATGTTTGTGTAAAACCCAATGAGTGGAAATTAAAATTAGAAATTCACTTGCCGTTTTGGTTACTTACAAAAAATACATCCCATGAATGAAGGATCATAAAATGAAAATGAAAATACTCATAAATTAATGAATATTACAAAAATAGTACAACCATGGGCTGTATATACGCCACAAAAAAAAGAAAATAGTGGAAAATATAGCATGAATCTCATGGGAATAAAAGTGAAAGGAAACCCCCTTACCACATTGTAATCAATCGAGCCATATGAGCAAAAGTTAATAACCACAAAATTAATTACATAATACCATGAATATAAATTCAATCATGATAATATATATCAAATGGTAGTACACAATACACCACATACAATAAATAAGTGGCGAAAAATTGATCTCTCGTGGAATTGAAAATGAGATAAGAAACCCCTTACCACATTGTAATCGACCAAGTAATATAACCAAAAGTTAATAACAACTAAATGAATCATTTAATACCATTAATATAAAGTGAATCATGATAATATATATCAAACGGTGGTACCCAATACACCAATTTCAATAAATAAGTTGCGAAAATGGAAATCTCAAGGAATTAAAAGTGAGATAAGAAACCCTTACCTTGTAAATTTACTTAGTTGAGGTATACTGGTGAAATAACTGTTATTAAAGAATACATGAACCATATACATAAATATGATATTATATATGATCTTTTAATATTTATTTGTTAATAACATTTCAGTAGTTTCATTGTTTCGGGTTTAACAGATTCATTTTTCTTTATATGTTTTGTTACGTAAGTCATGTTTTTTATGGATTGGATGTATTTGATTCATATAGATAATGATATTATGTTCTGTGAACTTGTTTTTTAATCATAAAATGATATTTATTCTTTAATGGTCATGATGGGGAATGAGTCTCATCGCGTTCATAGAGACGAAAATCCTTACGTACGAATGAGCAAAAATTCCATTTTATTGATGGTGAAATCGTAATTAATTGGATGGTATTTCATATATACAGAATCATAAACATTTTATATTTATTATTTATATCAACTATCCTCATTATTATACCTATCCAAATAATTATGTGTTGAATAAAAAAGTACACCACGACGTGGAGACGGTAAGCCGTACGTACACACATATGGTGACTTTGTAATTCATCGGATACATAGAATAATGAATATGGTTGTACCATATATATAATAACATCATAGTAAGAATATGGTAATGGAGTTATTATCTTGGTATGGAAACAATAATGAAAGAGGAATTGGAAGATGAAAAGAACATTGAATGACGTGAGAAAATAATTACCTCTTTTTTTGGGTGCTTCCTCTAGACTTGATCAAAAGGTCTCTATAGGTTGGATTTCAGATTAATGTAAGGAATATAAGAGGATTTTAGGATAGTTGGGAGGATATATGATTAGGGGTTCGCTGAGCCAAATGGATATGTATGTGTGATATTGAGGGAAGGGGAAGTATCCATTTATATGGTAGGTGAGGGCACTTTAGGAAACCTTTGAAATATTATTTTATTATACAATCATATTCTATTTACAATGTCTCCCAAAGGATTTATTTTGTGGATAATGTGGTTATGGGTTTAAAAACATTCAGAAAATTGGTTTTAGACAGGTTTAGGTCATTATATTAACCTTATTATTTAGATTTAACTCTAGGATAAATATTTTAACATTTACCATGTCTCCTTGTATTTTAATCAAATATGGTTAACAAACGTAATGTAAAATTTCATGGGAACCCAAAGTGGTTCATTAATGACATATCTATTATTATATAATTCCTTTGGATGATCCAAAGATTTTTGGACTATTATATCATTTAATAATATAGTACTTGTTTTAAAAACTCATTTATGACAATTTTGACATTATTTAGTATTTGGTTTTGGTGAAAGTCCTAACAATATGACTTATTTGAAAAAAATAAATTTAATCAACCCTAACATGTAATACTATCCATGAAAATTTGTTTAATTCATAAAAAGTCTAAATTTTCATTTATTTTAATATTTATAATATCTATTACTTTAATCATTTATTAATAAGGTAATTACTGCAACATCATTGTGTCATAAATAAATTTAATTATTTAATGTCTAAAAATTATGAATAAAATACCATGATACATGAAATATATTTATCTTTTGAATGAATATTTATTGTTGAAATTTTTTTATGTTTAATACTATATTAAAAATGTTTTAGTCGTTAAAATTTGATTTTCAAACTTTTAATACTTCTTTAAATAAAATAATAAAAAATATCCTAATATAAACCAAGTGGAAGAAAAGGATCATAAATTTTTCCTAAGGTTGATTTTTTTCGAAATAAACTTATCCAATATAATTAGGACATGATTTAGGTTAATAATAATATGATTGTTTACCTTTAATTATCCTATTTACTTTTAACTGTGGTAAATAAAAGTCAAAAGATATTATTCACCAAAAATTATTTTCATCTTATTAAACCACATTAACTATACTAATACATACCATGTCTCTAAGATTTTTGAAATTAAATTCATATAAGTGGTAAAATTACATTTTATGAAAATTTGCAAACGTGCCTAGAAGGTGGGTAAAAGACGTTAAAAAATTCAATAAAATTTTGTACAACTAATTTTATAATAAAATGACTCTAATGAATTAAATTGAAATAATATAGGTATTATGTATCTATTATGACTTAAAATAAATATTAAATAAATATTTATTTAAATAAATAGTCAGTTTTTAAATAATAATTCATTTTTTCACTATTTATAAAATATTGATAGTTATCAGAAAAAAACCAAAAAATAATCCAAACTAAATTTTTATGTCCTTCTTTTAAATAAAAATTTAATTCATCTAATTGAATATATAAAAGTTTCAAATCATTGATTTTGAGAGTTTTATCAATTAAATGGTGGAAAATTTTCATTTTTTTAAAAATACATCTTTTATCTGAAAAATTGAATTTGTCCTTATATTGTGTCTAAGAAACACAAAGGACGAATGTTAAAATTATATTTGATAAAATTCAAAAGTGGTTATTATTATTAATAACCACTTTCTAAATGGCTAGATTGATAGGTCATAGTGATCCTGAACTCGGTGTTGCACACACCACATGCTATTGTATTATTCAAAGAGAATCATATCGTGGAAGATTTGTGTTTTACCAGTGGATGTGCTTGTAAAATGATAAAGAAGATAGTAATATTGTAACTTTTAAAAAATAAACTATGATAATGAGTAGAGGCATGTAAGAATATCATTGAGAGAAAATAAACATTTCATTAAATGTATTTCCTCTTTTGTGAAGAAATAATTGAAATTGACATTATAAAAGATGAGGTAAAAATCATGGTTGAGCAGATTAACCTTCAATTGGATGATTTTACAGTTCCCACATACAAATCTAATTTGATTTTTATAAACAAGAAGATGAAAAAAATTTGAAAAAAATTTCATAAATGAAGATTAAAGTATGTACTAAAAAAAATCCACACTCAATTAAATGTAGTTAATTTATATAGATATAGAATTAAAACAGAAGAAATTGAGAAACAATATAAGGAAAATAGAAATAGATAATAAATATCATTGGTCAACTCATATTCAATATCTCTTTGCTTCACATAAATCTCGACTGTTTTACAAAGTGCCTATTTGTACACCAAAATAAATCCCCTAGCCTCACTCTAGATCATTTGTATTCTCTCATTTCTATAAAACGCCTACATAATAATAATTATGGATACTTATATCATTTGGTCTTCACATACCTCTTTTATTTCTTTTGAATATACATGACTATTTTTCTATGCATATGTGCCTCTCATTACTAACATAATTATTCTTTTCAATATTCGTTCTTTAAAATACCTATCAATTTAATAAATCATTCAACAAAATATTACACATTATGTTAATTAATAATTCCATCTAACACCATGAACACTCCTGAAATTATCATTATGGGACCTAGAAATCATTCAATTACATTTTTCTAAAAAAATACATCAAACATGTTTGATTTAGAAATATTGGACGCCAAAATGGAAAAAATGGAGGAAAACAGGCCCCCACCATATTTATTTGATCCTGAAAACACACACAGACAACTAGTAATAAAAGTTATTCATTTCGTATCTTCATAAAGGATCACGAAAAAACATATGCCTAGGTCATAGATTTTTGGGTCAATGTGTCTCAACTATACAAAGAACTCAAACACCATCAATACCAGCTCAGTTTGAAAAAAAGAAAATATGATATAGGACTGTATAGGCCATACTATGGTTTACAAATAATTTTATAGTTTGTATTTAATATATATTTAATAGGTATGTGATGGGTTCTTCAGTGGTGGTCGGTGTTGTATTCTTTTATATATAGCAGGTTTCAACATTAGCAAAACTCTGACTCATTATTCTCAGTGGCGACCAAACAAATAAAGTTTAGAAATATCTTAATCATCAAACAACGAAATATATCCTCAGATATTCATTGAAGCCCAAAAAATATTCAAATAATACATTCATTTCTGATGTGGTTCAACCAGATCTTATTGTTTAGTGGTTACATGGGAGTTGTCGAGAAAACCATCACAAATATCTATGGGGATTCTTCGGCACGTGAATAACAGATGACAATTCCTCTTCAAAGGTGAAATGACCCAACATGATTCATAGATATTTGCATTCATCAGTGTATTATTCACTCATAGAAATAGTCTGACCCACTTCGAAAACATGAACATAGTTCTCCTCTAGTCGACTGGTCCATTTCTGGTTGAAAGGGGAGGTCAGAAGCCGGTCTTCTATAAAAAATATTCATAGTCTCGATAAAAATTCAAAATATTACATGACACACAATATTTGGATTGAATCTCCTCTGGTTTGAAATCCTATTTACAACCATCTCTAGTTAATCATCGACCATCAGTTTTAATTTAATTACTCGCTATTCTCTAGAAGGATATCTCCCTGGGCTGGTGATTATTACTTCATGTTTCTATTTTTTGAAATAGTCGAATCCACTGGTACATTACTCGCTAATCACAAAAATTATTTTAGATATTCTATCATAGAATGGTTTTTCCAATCTCAATATGATGATAAAAGTCCTATTATGATCAGACCATGGAAAAAAATTCTATTATGCAGATTGATTTAAATTATTTATCGTCATTTGACCTTCACTACAAATAAAAATGAAATGAAGAAATAATTTTAAATAAATAAATATGTATAAGATAAAAATTAAAAATATTTAACACTACAATTTATAAATTTCAACAAACAAAATACAATCCAAAGAATAAATTAATAGATAATCATTAATAATATTATTGTTTACAAAAACAAAAAATAGAAACCTAACACAATAATCACACGAATTATATTAAAAACATATATTTAACAATTTAAAAGAAAATTAAAGCAGGAATGAACAAATAAAATGAACTAATCACACACTAATGTTATTTGCACATTAAAATAAACATTTTTACATAAAAATGATAATTACTAACTGTCAAAAAAAAAAATTCAATGATTAAAATCAATCAGATTAAAATAAACATTAGCATTAACAATACATTAAAAATATGAATAATTATGTGGAAAAGTGTTTTTAATATTATGGACATAAATCATATTTTCATTAACCATGGATTCTTATATCACTGCTTCTTTTATTCAACAACCCCTTAAAACATTTTCCTTTGATATATACGATAATTATTTTTATAGCCAACACATGTGATTATATTGGATCACTAAAATATATTTAATATAACACAAAATCATATAATTATGTACAACCATGAATCTATTTGATAGAAAAAATTCCAATGAACATTAAATAATCATTATGATTAACACTTTTACTATATTTGTATTTACTCATCATTATCCCAACAGAAATAGTGGTATAAACTACTTTTTAATCTACCATTAAAAAATTTTGTAAAAATTATCTAGAACACTTCTCTTGTTATATAAATAAATTTATTTTCCTATTTTTGACTTGTAAATCCCAAAAAATGTAAATTATGTGGTTATTAATATTTCAATTTTTTCATCATTTAATATGAAAAAACATTTTAAAAAAATTCCTTATCCCCTCCAAAAATTAGGTCATGAACATAAAAAATCATTATCAGGGTACATGAGATCATCTCCTTCATGTATATGTTTTATTTATCATTACATTTGGAAAAATTCAAAACATCGAAGAAACTATCACATTTTGTGTACATGATTGGGAATCTTTTTTCAACATGTACAATTTTTTATTCAACTTACACGCCACAGTTTTATCCTTCCAATGTTGTAAACCACATAGTTTCCCAATAAAAACTTCTTCCGAAATATTTTTATTAAAGAATAATGATTTTATTTATATATTATAAAATTTAGAAAAAATATGTGTATCCACTTATAAAGACATTATGAAAGTTTCCGATCATGAAATAGGGGAAATCTTCATCAAAATCCAGACCTTCCACCTATGAATATCAACTAAAAATAAGTAATTATTTTTTACTTGATACATCTCCATCTTCATTCATCTAGTTTCTAAACATGAATTTTCCCAATAATATTCTTCCATTAAAGTTGAGGAATGTGTTCCTTGGTTTCATTTTTCTAAATCTGATCCAACACTTCATTCATGGACTCTACATATTGTTAATGTTTAGATAATTTTGATGCTAAATCTTGTTCAACCTTTAAAATAAGTGATTTTTTTAATTTTCTAATCTCATCATTGTCCTAGTCATAATGGGATATTTATAATTTCAAATAACATTCTCAGATTCATCATGTTTCTCTTGGCTATGAAATCTCAATGTTTTTATTCATGTATCAATTTCCTCGGTACAAGATTCTTCTGAATATTTAGTCACCTATGTGTCTCGCTTTTATCTTCTCCTTTATTATTATCATTTTACAACATCAATTTATCTTCCACAATATTGTCATATATATTTTTCTGAATTTGTATTTTCTAAAACCGTTACACTATTGGAATCCTCCATTTTTGTAAAAATTTGTTTCGATATTTATATCATATGAATTGGATGCATATCCCATGAATGTTCCTTATTCATCGTTTTCATAAGATTTTGAATAATATATATTTTTGATTTTATGTAACCATAGAGTCACAAAAATCCTAAAATATTTCACTAATGGAATCTTGTCAGACCAATTTTTTTAGGAATTTTGTTGGATTTTGGCCTCAAAAAACAACTATTTTGAACATGTATAATAGTAATAATTACTTCTTTATAGAAAAAAATATAAACTTTATAGTCATATATCACAATTATTCTCATTTTATTCAAAATTCACTTTTCTTCTTTCCAACAATCCATATTTTTGGGGTGTTTTGAGAAATATACGGATTTTTAATTCTATATATCATACGATATGATTCAAAATAATTTAATTGAGAAATACTCATTTCCATTTTTGTTTCTCAATTTCATTATATAATCACCCAACTCCCATTCAACAACTCTTCAAAAAAAATTAGAAAATTTTCGCTACCTATGATTTATGCTTCACAAAAACAATGTTGCATTTAAGAGTGAAATCATCAATAAAATTTATAAATTAAAAAAATATTCCATTAATTAATGTCTCATTAGGACACATATATCTAATTGAATAAACTCATGATACACAATAAACATAATTTTGACATTTTTATGGGGTTTTTCAATCTTATTCCCAATCTGAAATGTTGTACAAACATTATATTCTTTACATATTAAAACTGCTACATTTTTCACAACATTTAATTTGAAAAATTTTATCACATGTTTCTAGCCATGATTCCCAAGTCTATGATACTATAACTTATTTTCATCTTCAGTAGTCAGATAAATTTATTTTCAATGTTCTTTAATGTGAAAGAGATTTCCATTAGTTTTTTATCCCCTAATAATAAATTTATCATCTTCCACACTTTTATAATACAATAATATTTCATAAATATCAATTCATTTCCATAATCATAGTGTTTGTTTATACTAAGTAAATTGTTTTTATTACATCATCATATAAAAAATATTTGGATTTCAGTTTATAAGATTGTTTGAATGGCCCGAAGGACTTCTTATTTTATTTTATTATGGATAATCCCCCTTTTAATGGTTGAAGGGGAACCCGTACATGACCTGTAGGCCCAAGACGTAAGGCCCAACTTGACTCGCAATACATGACCCGAAGGCCTAGAGGCATAACATGCCTAATAAATGACTCGTAGGCCCAGCCCACACGAACTGAACCTCCCTAGATTCTATGTCATTGATCACCTAGCTCCACACCTTGCATTGCTGATCAGCTAGAATTACCCCATACACAGTTGTACGGTACCTAGTCCCGATGGCGGCTTACATACCCTCTCATTCTTCCAATCCAGTTAGCTCTACTTCTGGTGGTTCCTACTCTTGTTACTCTGATCCTCTTCTAGGTCATGTTCTATGTGAAATGGGCTACTCCATGGTCTACATGGACTGAAGGCCCAGTGGCCCGAAGGCCTTTGATGACCCGATGGCCCTGGAGACCCATAGGCCCAAACCGGTGCCTCGAAGGCCCAAATTGGGTGAATTGTTCCGGCTACTACAGCACCTGCTATAGTAATTACTACAGTAACTACTACAATACTCCTACAGTACTGCTACAATATCCCAAAAATTAGCATCCACCCACTTTTGAACCTGGGTCTCTAGGATGCCAAGCGGGGTACTCTAGCGGCGGCAGGGCACTGTAGCGATGGCGGTACTGTACATGTACTGTAGCATCCGGGTTACTATTCACAGAATGTGAATTGGGCCTTAAATTTGGGCCTACATGCTATGTAATGTGCTACAAGCCCACTGGGGATTCGGGCTATATAATGGGTTTCCCACTACCTAGTTAAAAGAGGTGTTTGCTTTGATTTAATAATAAAAAATAGGCTCTGGCCCCAACCTTAAAAAAAGGTTTTTATGATTAAATCTCAATAGTTTATATACCCTTTATTATTGAGTAATTGTGATTTTTGAAATAAAATACACCTCCTTAATCATTTTTAAAATCTTTCAACAATTTTATATCCTTTATCACATGTGAGGTGAAACCGTTATAATTAATCCTTGGTTTGTTCCTTTTTATTTATTTCATATTTTTCTCAACAATAATGGAATATTCATTATATTTCTTCTTTCCATCTTATATTTATTTCCTTTAATAAGAATCTTTTCCTAGAACAGTTTTCATACATTTTTAAGAAATGTGGAAATCTTGTTCACATCTTCTACAAAACTCCTCTAGGAAATAATATGGGGTTTTCATTAGTAAAATTCTAACATCGTAAAATTATAATTTTACAAAATCATATAAATTATGAAATTTACTCATTATTCTGCCACTATTACTCCCCCTTGGATCATTCTTGTTTCTATGAGGAGACATATTGCTCTTGTATTTTTAAATTTTTTTCCATATAATCCACAATAGTGTCCAAAAATGTCAATTTTTTGGTTTCTGCAGAAGCATTATGTTTCCCTGTAGAGTATTTCCTAATGTTCATAAAAAAATTCTTTTGTATTACCTCTAAGAGTTAGGAAACATTTTTATAGATTTAATTTTCAAATTTTACCAATGTGATTGATTTATGACATCCCTTGTGAATCCATGATCTCCTAAAAAAAATTATGACACATTAGTTGTTAGAGAAATTTGATAATATTTTACATTTATTTCATGAAGATTTAACCTGATTATTAGAGTGATATTTCTCTGCATCTAAATATTATTTTGATTTTAATTATGAATAATTTTTGATATTTTCATTTATATTTTTCATGTTTTTTTCACCCAAAAAAAGTTTCATTTTTTTACAAATCTCATATTCTTTATTTGATAGTTTCTTATTGAGATATTCAATTATATTTCCCCATTTAGAAACATTCGTGATAAGGTTTAAAATCTGATAGATGTACTCATCATATGATTTAAGGAAATATTTCTTTCCTTTGTTATCATTAACTTGTTTGTTCATCATTCCTATTTATTTATTATGATTTGTGTTTTTCTGATGAGAAGAAACAAGTTAAGATCCATTTTTATATTTTCTATAACTTTTTTCATCTATTTCTTCTTAATTGATTGAGGAATATTATTTTTAATATGGATTTAAAAAGAAGGTATTCAATTATTTTGAAATTTTATCATTTATAGAATTGTTATCAGTATATAGAGATTCAAATTTCTAACTCAACAAGATTATTTTGTTTCCCATGAACTTTTTCTTACCACCATATTATTTTTTATATTCATTATAGGTTTTTAAACTTCTTCCAATGAGGTTTTTCTTTAGAATGATCTTTGTATTCTCAAAATTTCTTCTTGTGGAAATTCATATAAAAATTTTCAATTGCCCTGCACTAAAGACATTTAATTTTGGTTGTTGTGTACATAATTTTCTCAACTACTTAGATAATTTTTTGAGTCAATAGACCTGATCTTATCATTCATTTTTTTATTTTCCTAATATTATAAATATTTGAGGTAAATAATCTCATTATATTGGATTTTCAATTTTATCATATATTCAAA
Source organism: Viscum album (assembly GCA_963277665.1). NCBI lineage: Eukaryota > Viridiplantae > Streptophyta > Magnoliopsida > Santalales > Viscaceae > Viscum > Viscum album. The sequence continues at coordinate 1,483,063,142 of OY728136.1, forward strand.
ATCAATTTCATCCTTGATATTGTTATTGAATTATAGAACTTTTACCATCTATTAAGAAATAATAATGTTATTTAATTCATCATGTGATAAATCAATTTTACATATTATGAAAAAATTATATTTAAATCAATTGGGGTAGTTTATCATGATTTCCTTGAAATTGTTATAATATTCGACACAATCTCCAGATCCATTAATGATGAATAAAAAATCATAAAATCTTGTTAATTACTCATTAATGGTTTCATATTCTATCATTTATATATCCTTGAACTTTCTTTTCTATATTTTTAACATTGAATCTTTTATTTTTTTGATTCCCTCGAAGATAAATTCATGTTTATCCCAAGTTCCCTTAGTTGATTTGACACCTATCACATTTATAATTTTTTCTTAAAAAAAAGACAACAGAATAATATTTATAGGTTTCTCATAAATGTCAATAATTACCTTGGAATCAAATTTTATATGGGAACTTTTTTCAATGGGTTAGATCCATATTCTCGTTGCTTCAATAAAATCTAGTCCAACTGATAGAAGATGGGTTATCATTCTATTTTTCCAACAATGATAATTTTTCATTAAAAATTTGGAATCCCTATAATGTTTTCCAAAATGATATTTTTCTTTATAAATATTAAATAACATTTTTTTAGCTATGATACCCATTGTGGTACCTAAGGATCCTTGAGCACTAAGTGTGTGTGTGTGTGGGGGGGGGGGGGGGGGGTTGGATTGATGGATTTATTTTTAAAAAATTTCAACTTTATAAAATTTTACAATTGAATTTTTTGTGTGTTATATTTTCTTATCATATTTATAACAATATAACAAGAATTATATGGTATGAAAATAAAAAATTCCCACAATATTAAAAAGGTTTGTCCTTAGTGTGGGAACCTACATCCTTTCCATGGCCACTCTTATGGGTCAATTTAAATTCAATATTAAAAATCAGTAAATTCAACATTGATATTAATACTTTTAAACTCATAATATCTATTAATAGGTATGATTATACTGACTACCGTTAACTTGTAAATTTTTTCATAAAAAATATAGGAACAAAAGAATATATGAAACTCTATGAATTCTTCCCCCGCAATGTTCATCCCAAAAATCCATATGATTTCTTGCATTTGAAAGGTTTATTTGGCGTTTCCTTTTCTTAAGTCCAATGAATTTACTTCTAGTGTGCCTCGATAAAAACTACCTCTGATATAGAATATGTGTTATATCTAATTATCAAAACCTTTATTCCTTAAACTTGTTTATGAAAATCTAACTGATTGTTTCTATCCAATTTCTCTAAACATATACTTTACTCGATGCTCTACTGGAAAATATATATATGGAACTCTTACGTGACCAAAAAAATTCCTTGTAAACTCATTTTGACTTATGTTATTCATTATTTTATCTTTTTTAGTAAACAATAGTAAGTATGATTATACTACTCAACCCTTTATATAGTTCTCCCAGTATATTTATTATAGAAAACTAAATCTATTTTCCTAGTCAATAAAATTAAAATTTCAACACTCATACTAAAATCCATTTCTATGTACACGTCACAATACTTTTAAATATTCTTGAAGATTTTCCAAAACTAATCATAATTAAAATTTCATTGAATTCCACAATAAGGAACTTATTCAATCTTTCTAAAAAATCTATCTAAGAAAATTTTACTTAATTATATATTCATCCATTTATTATTCGCATTGTCCTTCTATTTACCTTTCATCAATTATTTTTTTTAGTTTTTCTATCAATTTATATTCAACCTTAAATTTTACAATTTCATTATCTCTTTATTGTTCATCAACTTTTCAAATAAACAACATTAAATTTGTTACTTCAAATTTTTAAATCTTGTAACTTTTACTTTGTAACATCAACCTTATATTGCGTAAAAATTCTAAATTTTATTATCAAATTGATATTGACTTCATAATTATAACTATATAGGAAATGTTAAGAAACTCCATTCGTTTTTATTATTCATCCGGTAGACAATATATTGCATGATTCACAATTTTCAGATCAAAAAATGTTTTTCTGATTAAAAAATGTTAATATGATTAAAAATATTTTATATGATTTACCAAAGTTCATCATATTAATAAAATTTATTTTTATTCAAAAAAATTTAATGATTCGACATGGTTCATCTGATTTATAAAATTTAATCTAGTCCAAAAAAATTCCTCGAATTGAATTTTTTTTCGGAATCACTATAGTTCATTTGATTCAAAATAGATTTTCTAGATAAAAAATTCTCACTCTATTGATAAATATTTTGTTTGATTCACAAAGCATTAGTTTCACTTTTATTCTCTTCAATGAATTTCCAAAAGTAATCTGAGATTCTTTATCCTGTTGAAAACATTGAACAAACACCACGATGTCATCCAAATTTGTCTGAACGTTTCATTAAAAAATTTAGAAAAATTTACTAAAATATACCTTTCAAAAATTATTCATCTCCAATATCCTCATAACAAAATATTCTTAACAACCAGCAACATCCATCCAAAAGATTCTTATCAAAATTTTAGGAACCTTTTATCAAGACTTTATTCCTGAAAAACTACAATATTATACCAAAAACATTCGTAACAAAGAAAAGATGCTAAAAAATAAATTATTTAAGAAACTATCACTATGTATATTTAATATATAGTATCCATGTGATGGGGTCTTAAAAAATAAATAAAATAATTTCTTGGGGGTGGTAATCCATGTATACATGTGAATAATTTAATCATTTTTAATGGTTTAAAATGTAACAAAATAAAATATATATTTTCATTAACTTATGATAATTATTTCCTGAATATAATATATATATAGGCATTAAATCCATTATTATAAGCATCTATGAGAGGTGGTGATAGAAAATGATTTACAACGATACGTGAGGTGTTAGTCCAATTTACACATAGACTATAGATTGCTTTCTTAATTTATATAATAAGAGAGAAATATTTGTTTTTATATTAACATAAAAACATATTATAATCTGAAATATATTGGTTTTATTAATTCAACAAGATTGTAGAATATTTTAAAGAGGTAGAAAATAAAAAAAACTAAAACATTTTGTTAAAATCAATACATATTCCTTAGAAAACTTTATTTCTTTACACATTATGTATTATAAATTTAGTATTATGACAGTAACAATACTTCTTGAACATGGAGAGTGTTTTTATAATGGTGTTTGTATAATTATTAGTAGTACTAGTGTGGTGAAATGGTGTGAGGAAGAGAGGATAGGATGTTTCATTTTATATGTGAGTGGAGGGGAATTCTTTGAATTTCTTAATGTTTTAAATTAATAAAAATTACTTTTCTTGTAAATGTGGAACCAAATTAATATAATTAAAAGATATGAAGAGTATGGGTTTAAATAGTATCATTAAATAAAAATATTACAAGTTTAGAATATGATTTTTCAATTATCTCTTTATATTAACCCATATTGACCTTTCTAACAATTTTGATGATATCAATGTTTTTATTCATTAGGGGTCAAAAAAAGTATTATAAAAGGATAAATGGACCATAAATAGAACTTTTTTTACACTTTCAACATAATTAAATTAACTTGGATAAATATAGGTTTATTATTAATTTAAATCAGTAAATAAAATATTGTGATTACAAAATATCATTAATATCAATTTTGTAACTATTTATTTAATTTGACTTTGAATACAATATGATAAAATATTAATTTGAATATAATAATTTCAAAAATTCATAATTTGTTATATTTATCTATAAATATTTAGTGACACCATAACTTACCCAAAAAGAATATGTCTTTTGTTGTTTTTAAAATAATTTTATGGACTTTTCTATTACATTCACAATCACTGAGTCGATGTTGGGTAAAAATTTAAGGTAATTTTATCATTATTAAAATTTAAAAATTAACTAAAATCACAAAAATATTTTCATTACAATAAAAAATATTTATTATTCTTAACCACATATTTTTATCCCTGTCTGAATATATAAGAGATTTTTAAAATCAAGAGAGTGAAATTTAATATTTTTCTAAACATAAAATATTATAAATTTAAAAATCAATGAAAAATGTAAAAGTGAAATATTTTAAACGTTTTTATGATTATGGATGGAATATAATCATCCAATTAAATAATGTTGTATTTCTAATGAATTTGAGTCCTTAAAATATAAGTTTTTACAATTATTAACTCATTTTACCTTTAACGGGGAAAAATAAATTTTATGTGGTTTATATTCATAATGAAAAAAAGGTAAATTTACCATATATGGACCACCCAAAAAAATATGGAATCCTTTTTCATTATTTAATTTATATAATTATATGAAATTAATTTAAATTTTAATAATTACACGAGGTGAAAAACCATATTTATATATAATTTCGTTTTCATATATAAAATTTTTCAACAAAAAGGTCAAGTATAAAACTACTTCCAAAGAACATAATTCAATTTTATAGAAAAAATGATCTATTTAAATTTAAAAATAATTAAAAATATAATTTTTCTTTTTATATTAATTAAAATAAAATAATATTTCCGTAAAGAATCAGTGTTTTCACTATTCATTAAAAATATACTATTTCTCAAATAAGAGAAAAAAATTTGTCCAAAGATAATTTTAACATGAAAAATTAAAAATATAAGATACACATTTTCAATTAAAATTCTATATTTTGGAAATATATCTTTTATATAAAACGATATAATGCATGAAAATAAAATTTATTCATAAAAAATGTTTTTTTCTTTTTGATTAAAAAATTACAAAATAATTTAAAAATGAATATAACTCTATAAAATCAAACCAAAAAATATTAATAAATGTGAAATTTATTTTTTAAAACATAACCTATATTGTTACATTCTTTAATCCTTTTATAAATTTCTTCCTCACAATTTTATTCAATTCATAAACAAGTGGGGATATTTTTCAGTTATAGAATTTTTAGATTATCTTATATCATCTTCAACCTTATAATTTTTCCAAAAAACAATAACTTAATGAATTATATTATTGAAAAAAATATATATTGTTAAGAACGTGTTATGGTTTTTCTTTTTAGATATATTTTCCTCCAACGAAACTACTTCAGGGATACAAACAAGAAATTTACCAGGCACATATTTTATTAATAATAAAACATGAAATGAATCATATAAAAGAGTTGAAATAAGTGGAAAAAGTAATTTATAATAAAAAATAATAATTTATTTAAGAGTTTTTATAGTTAAATGAACCATGATCTTATCATTCACTTTTTACCAAAACACATAACACTATCCCGATGATATATTTGAAAAAAAACATGATCAACTATCTCAAATTAAGATACCTTCCTCTAGTTATCTAGATATATATTATATCTACTCTAAGATAATTATACGTGCTACTAAATCATATTCACCTTATCAATCATTTATTTTACCTACTTTTATCTAAAAAAGTTTCTTTAACATACTTCATCATAAAAAGTTTCAGGATAAAACTCTTTTCTATATAAACGCCCAAAAATATTCCATATGTATAATTGTATGAAAATTGTTATTATAAAAAAATAAAACTAATATAAGATGTTATACCCATCTTTTCTAGTAATCCAAAGTACAATATTTAAGTATTTATTCAATATTCTCAGTCATTCTTTATAAATGTCTAACAGGTTGATGATTAAATGCTATACAATAATTTAATTCATTACCCAATGACTTCTGAAGATATTTAATAAAATAGAAGTAAACATGAGATCATGGTATGATACTACATAAAGAAATAATCCATGTAACCTAATTATGTTCTTGAGAGATATTAAAAAAGAATATCTGCAGACCCATTATATTTAATAAGATGGAAATTCATAGTTTTGGTTAATAGATCAAAAATAAACCAAATCACATTATTACCTTTATATGTCTTGGAAAATCTCAAAATTAAATCCATAGATATATTTTAAAATTTACAATTAAGAAATAGAAAAGGATAAATTATCCCCTTTTTTAATCTTTATACTTTTTTTACTTTTTGGCGAATCATATATTTTATGGTAAATTCAAAAATATCGTTTATTATTATATCCCACTGGTAAAACTTCCAATGTTATATGTACATCTTATTAATACTAGGGTGAAAAGAAAATGAGAAATAATAAGCCTCACTCGAAAATTATCTCTTCAATTGGGAAACATAAGACACACATATTTTCTTTCCAAATATGATAACACATTCATTATCAACATTAGTCTCTATAAATTTACCATTATTTGGAGATCATACCATTTCCAATAAAGCATGACCATCCTTTCGAGCTAGCTTAACTTTTTATGGTAAATATGATTTGAAATCACCTAAAACAAAACATAGTTACTTTTCATCAATCTATTTACGGAATAAATGTGTCAAATAATTAACCAAAGGGTCATGTTCCAAATGTAACATGGTTAATATATAATTATTTTTTTACTCATATCATTAACTACTTTGTTTTCTTTTCCATGATAGATATTAATCATGCAGTCCTAATAATTTATTAGCTCTATCGATCTTTTTTACCTCATGTTTAACTCTTATTGGGTGAGTATGAAGTTCAAAATTTTAGGATTAACATATATTTCACACTTTATTCCATAAAAAAGATTCATGTATATTTTTAATGAGAAAACAATAGTAAATAATTCTAGATCATGACTAGGATTAGTTAACTCATGAGGTACCAATTGACACGAAGCATCAGAAATTAACTGATCATTTACGTTAGAACTACATCAAGTACCTATTATGAAGCATCACTATAGATGATAAATTAAACACTTATAGAGGGTAGGGAAATGGAGTATTCTGTAATATTCATGACACTTCATGGAAACAATCATCAAAGTTATTTTCTAGATGAATTTAACTCCTTTTTGAGTTAATTTAGTGGAGTTGATAAATTAGAAAAGTTTCCAATAAACCATAGATAGAAACATGACAATACATGAAAACTATGAATCTCAATGAAATTTGTAAATATTTTCTTCTATTAAACAACTATATATCGTGAATGGTTAATATTTATTCTATATTTAGGCAAAATTTATACTAGAAAATATATTTGTTTCATCCAAAATTAACAATTAATAAAATTTTAAAAGAAATTATTTTCCATTATGTTTTAAAAACAATCCCTAGGTTCCTTTCATGTTCCACATGAAATATATATTATAAAGATATATCATTAATAATAAAAAACATAAACTTCTCAAAATAGTTATGAATAAATATATTCATAATATTCATGAATATAGACAGTGCATTAGATAAACCAACAGGGATAACTAAAAATTCATCAAGCCTATATGTTATCCAAATTACTATATTTGGACTACCTTCCTTCTTTACATTCAATTTATGGTATCCTAACATCATCTCAATTGTCAAAAAAAATTTGGTCTCCCTGGGGCTCCCACCAATTCATTATATATCCAAACATAAACCTTAGTAGTGGAAAATGATGTTTCAATACCTTTTTACTTTTATTCTTGGTGATTTCATTCCATTATTATCATCTGTAGATGATTACTCACATAATGAACCATCTCATTATAATTAAATCATTTTTATCATTCAATTTAAAAAAAAAAAATCAAATCATTATCTTTAACGTCATGAACTATAAGTCCAATATTTTTTACATTGGAAACATTTCACATATTTTTTAATACATTCACAAGGGTTAAATTTACTATTCTTATCAAAAGATGTAAATTTTATTTTATTACCTAAATATTTATTTGATGGATTCTTTCCTAGTTCGTTTGATCTAGAAATATTCATCAAATTATTTTCATGGAATACACTATCATAGAAGAAATCCATTTAAACGATATTATCACATAAAAAACATTCCCATAATTTTTAAACTCATAGGAATAAAATACCTTTTGATATATTATTTTCAATGCTGAGTTAAGTCATCTTAGATAAAATATGCTATGTACCTTTCCAAAAAGGTGATGTTTTCTTCATTCAAGGAAAATGAATCCTAATCCTTCTATATAAATTCCAAGAATTAATTTTATATCCTATGATGGATAGCCTTAGGAAAATATTTCTCAAGGAATATATTCTTAAATTTATCCCATTATACGGCACAAATCAGTTTTTTATATTCCCAACCATTTAGCACCACTGGTTAGCTTTATCTTCCAAATGATAAATAAAAAGTGTTGATAGTTTTGTGTATTGAACAACCCATTAGATTGAATATCTTTTCTAGGTATTTAATAAAATCCTTACCCAATATAGGGTTAAATAAGCCACTAAATGATGTAGGATTCTACTTTTTAAATAATCTACTATAGACATGTTTCCCTGTTGTGAAATTGACTACTCTCGTACATGGATACCACCACCATTTATAGGCTGTTTCGATATAGCCATCATAGAAAAAACCACTCTTTTATAATTTCTTGAATTCATGGTTACTGATTCGAAAGGATATTATCATGTTAGTGCCATCCTATGACAGATTACCTATTTTATCTGATTAAAATCATTCATAGAGAACATAGTTCAGGAAAAGAAACATGGTAATCTAATTTTTTTTTCATGATAATCATAAATAATACACTCTTAAGGTTACTTACTTATATTATCCTAACCTATAAAATTATCTAAAATTTAAATTCATAATTTCAATTTTTTAAATAAAAATTCAATTTCTTGCATTATTGAAGTTCTTTTTAGGTTTAGAGTTCTAGAAAATTATTTCATAGCTCTCACATAACAAACTGAAACCATAAAAATTGAACACATTTTATTTGTTTCCATTTTTTCCTCAATACAAGACATAAAAAAACATGTTTTATTTTCATTAAAAATATTTTATTGTTTTAGCTTAACATCTTCTATAATTTTATTCAAACGATAAACCTATAAAAAACATATGAAAGTGTGGGTTGAGAACAAAATTCTTACTAAGAGACAAAAAAATAAGTAAACATGTTTTTATATTTTAAAATAATGTGATTGTAAAAAAAAGTTTTCCTTTAACTTAATAAACATTGACCTCAAGTAATTTTTTACATACTTATGAAATCAACATTACATGTATTTTTTTCTATAATACACTTTAAATGAAAATAAAAGGAAAAATAAAAATCTTAAGGGTTTCTTAGAACACATGAGTATCCAAAAATAATATTTTCATAAAAACCCATTTTCCTTAAAACTACATAATCATTAATTTAAAACATATTATCATTAGCCTACCTTTTGAAATCCAATGTTTTACATGAAAAATATTTGAAAATATGATGAAAATTAATATTGGTTCCTTGAGAAATAATATTCATATTACTCATAAAAGAAACATTTCATTTGGAATAACTATTATTGTTGATGTCCAGCATATTTATCTAGAGAACATAAATATTACCCATTGCATTAGAGAGCTATATCGGGCCCATAGATCATAATGATCTCTGTCAGGCTCACCAGACATCATGATTTGTATCAATCACATATATAATGATAAATAATGTCTATGGACTCTAACCCATATGATATACATGAAATTTTTCATTTCCATCATTAAAATCATGAAAATATACTTTTAATTACATAAGTAAAACATTTTTGGTTACTAATATATCTTATTTAAATCCCAATTTTTAAAACACAAATCCATAGAATAGAAATAAAATAGTTGTTTTATTTGAAGATAATATTAATTCATATAATGTAATCTAATAAAATAAAATAATGGTTATGCTGTTGGGAAATTCTATTGACACTATATATGCTAAAATAGAACATTCCTTTTGACTTTTGTAATGATAGTAAAAAAACTGAGTAAAATTATTACTCTTGAAAAAATTTGAAAGAAATTAAAATTTTTTCATTTATAATTCATCCACTTCAATATAAATACATCATTATAATATTTTTATGAAAATGAACATTGAATAAAAATATTTATAAAATAAATATTTAAAACATTTATAATGTGTTTTAAATGTAATATGTCCCTTACCTAGAGTTTAGATCATAATCTATGTTATTTATCTTATAAAATAATAGAAATACCCTAAAATTTTCATTTCATAAGATTTTATTAAATTTGAGTAATTTTTTATTTTATTTATTATTATTATTTTTTATTTAATTAACCTATTAATTTCACAGAAGATATTTTAATGATATTTAGATTAAATGTCCAAAATGACTTTAGTAGATTGAATATTGTGAAAGATGTCATTATTAAATAATATCTAAAATAATAATATTGTCATGATTATCATATTCATATAACAATTGTACTTTTAAAAACAACAATGATAGATGGTCATGAAAAATGAACAAGCCAATGAGCCTGTACAGTAGTGGTTCAGGCTCCTAGTTTGCATCCAAAAGAGCCAGGATCAAATCCGGGCAGGGGAGAATTCCCAAGTTACTGTAGCATGAAATTGGAGAAGCATTGTAGCAGGATTGTAGCAGCAGCAGACTGTAGCAGCGGCAGCACTGTAGTGGTGGAGGGACTGTTACAGGAACTGTAGCGGAGGATGTATTGTAGCATGTACTGTAGCAGTGCGGAAACTGTAGCAGCACTGTTCACTGATGGGTCCTTTTGGCCAAAAAAGGGCTTTCTAGCCCTCTATGCAGGCCAGTTGGCCATGGGCCTTCGGGCTATGTAATGGGTCACCCTCTACTCAGTCTAAAGAGGTGTTTGCTTTAATAATAAATTGAGGCTTAGGCCCCAACCATTTAAAAAAAATGAAAAATGAACTAGATTTCAATCATGGAGATGGTGGGCCATACGTACACATAAGTAACATTTCTTTTTTTTCTATGAAAATAAAGGAAATAAGGTAAGAATTATTTTATCATTCTAGAATAATGATTATATCATAAATATATACTTTTTATATACACTTATTTATATTAGTCATGTGATGTGGTAATGAAAAATGAATAATACCGCTTCATGGAGGTGGTATACACATACCCAAAAATGACGCTATCATTTTTAAATGGATGGATGTGTTAGAAAATATTTTATATTTTATCTTTAAAAGATAATTAATATTTAATTAATATCACATAAATCAGTTAAATCCATAATTATAACTATGTGTGAGAGGTAGTGACTCAAAAACATTTACTTCAGTTCGCAGGGTGGTAGACTTTTGTACACACCAACAATGGTTCCCTCTACCATTTTATGGAATACGAAATAGATATTTGTGGTTAAATTAATATAAAAACAAATAATTATTTTTAATATATTCAATTTTGTATGTTATCATGTTTGGATAACATTTTAATGAGGTAGAAGAAGAAATAATTCAAAATTTTTTTGTTAAAAACAGTGTATCTTCTTTGGACAACCTCTTTTACATTAAACCTAAACTACTATAAGGTTACCATTATGCCTTAAATAATACAAATATAATGTGTGGATTTATTTTATAAAGGTATTTGTGTAGGTCTTGTCCAAGTTGAACAGCTCAAATGTTGTGATTATGAGAGAAGAGGAGACACCCTTTTATATCTGGGGAGGGTAGTTCTTGGAATTTCATAGTGTATTACATTAATAATTATTTTATTTCATATTCAAATTGCCCCAAATTGATATAAATATAATATAGGATAATGTTGGGTTAAAATAAACCCATAAAATAAACTTTTTAAATGTTTAGATCTTTTTTTACTATTATCTCTTTGTTTTAACCCCTAATAAACCTTATGAAATTTACAATGATAGCATTGTTATTTACATTTTATGGGGAAAGAAAAATACTATAAACACAAAAATGTCTCATAATTTAACAATGTAAAATATTTTATACCATATATAATACAACTAGCTGATGATGTATTTTTTTCTAAATTTAAAATTATTAAAATAAAGTGTTGTTTATAAAATTACATCATTGTCATTTTTTTGAACTATTCATTTAATTTGACATTGAAAACATCATGAAAGGAAATGAATTCAAATATAACCATTAGAATTTTTATAGTATGTTATATTTATATATAATACCGAATGTGACCAGTCAAGATTATTGCATCGCTAAGAGGTGGAGTCAGTGAACTAGTGATAATTTTTCTTCCATAATTCCTTGAAAGAGCCTTTGCATATAGATAAATATTCAATTCAATACTGGAAACAATTCAACCAAACATTCAAGGGAACACAATAATTTATAATGATCACTATTCAATAAGAAAAGATTCATCCCTGTTATGGTTTTAAAATGATCCAGTACCACACAATCCACTATAAATTAATCCATTTATTACAATGAGTATGATATATCCTTTCACTCATATAGAAATACGAAAACAATTCCAACAGCGCATGTAAACCCTCTTAGCACCAATAGGGTAAAACACTGATTGTTTAAGAACACATTTTACATGTTCTTATTTTCTGTTTCATAAATTTATTTAAATAATATCTCTTATCAATCAATTACCTAGAAGATGGACAGAACTTCTTGGACTTTTATTAAGGAAAAACCCAGTCTGATTTTTATAGTACATTTTTCTCAATCCAATTCCTCTGAGGATGATTCACCTCAATATGATTCTTCTAGGTACAATTATTCTAGCTAAAATTCTCCCCAATATGAAGAATATATATTTAACAGAATAGAGTAAAGATAAATGGATACCACATCAATTCTAAGTACAGAAAACTCAGAATGACTCTCCTTGTACAATTCTTCATCATTCCAAAAATCCAATTATAAAAATTAAAAATATGATTATCAAGTCTGATATGATGATTGGTTCTATACTATTTAAAATCCAAATAGGGTAATCATCCGAGTATAATAAACAATGAGTATGATGACCATCTGAGTACAACATTGTGATCTTGTCTAATCTATTCCACTTTTCCACCAATAACGTCTTCAACAATGGAACAAAATGGAAACCTCTTTATCTCCCTTAACCTAGGAGTTGTTGTATCTTATATAGTGAACAGTACATCTATCATCAAAAAAGTACAATGTAATTTTAATCTTTTATCGGTGACCATGGATGAGTTTAGTGGGAATCCAAAAACATTTCCCGCTTACATAAATTTACACAAATCTAAATTTCCCCTAAAATCATGTGTGAATTTATGAATTAGTCAACGCATCATGAAGCTTCTCAATTCTTCTATAATACTAACATCTAATTTAGACTTTTATTTAAATTTCAAGTCTAATATCAATTCACAAGTCCAATTTTTTTAAAAAAAAAATCCAATAACAATATCAATATCAATCGCATATAAATGTATTAATAAATTGATATTACTCTAAATAATGCGTACAATTATTCTTTTGAATGCCAAGATCCCCCTTGATAATGAATTTAGAAATCTCCACATGTAATCCACTTTTAATTATTTACTTCAAATCATTACCCTGTTGGAAACCTAAAAATTTATTCATCCCTATTGAAATGGATGCCTATAGTGTTGATCCCATTCATTACTTTTCTTTCCCTTCATCGGTCTCAAGCAATTCCTTTTCGGAATACGATGACATCTGAGTCTGATCAGATGCTTCTTTATTATTTTAATATGATGCCACTTAAAATAACTATATCTTTTCCGATCGACTTCATTCTCATTACTCTTTCAAGGATTATCTACTATAGTTCCAGAATTACAAATGAATTTTTCTAAACATTCAAATCCTTTAGAAAGTTATTTCTTTTGATCTCTTCCTTAAATTTATTGTCTTGAGTACATTCATTCTGAGTATGATTTACCCAGATATGGTCATCCTAATCATTCTATATATGATTTTCCTAGATATGATAATCCTAATCACTTTGGGTATGACTATCCAAGATATGATTATCTAGGTACGATTGTTTGTGTATAATTCTCAACAAACATTACTTCTCAGAATAAAATATTCTTGAATCTTTTTAACTTTCACATTATATCAAAAAACATGCATCATAAGTTCTCCAATTAACTTAATAATTATGTGAAATAAAAATCTGAAATGAATCATAAAATTTATTTTATTGTAGTTGAAAAGACTCTGGTATTATCAATTCATTCATGTCATATCGAGTGTGAATCACATCACAATTTACTTCTAGAAAGATAAATTATCTATGTGACTGATTATCTCATTCCAAATTACGATCAATTCCTCTTTACAATCTTCACTCATTTCATACAATGGATAAGTCTGATCTAAAAAATTTCATTCAAATTGATTCTCCATATTACGATTGATAGAGTGATAATGATTCATTTTATTTAAAAAAGGTTTTAATTCCCACCAAATTCAAAGTGATGTGATTTCAATTTCATATTTCAACATCAACTTTCTTTAAAATATAAGACATAATGTGAATTTAAGAAGCTTCCTCTTTAGTTTGTTCCTAAAAATCTCCCCCTTTGGATTTTATTGTCATCCATGTTTCATAAATCCATGATCATTTTCCCCTTAAGAAATGGATTACTCAGTAATAATTCTAAAACTATGTGAACTAACTCATTACCTCTAATGGCCCGAAGGCCTTCTTTTTTTTTTTGTGATTTTGATAGCCTTTTTTTATTTTTCATTTTACTACTAAACCTTAAATTTAATTCAACCTCCATATAATAAAAACAATTTCATTTTCTAATATCATTCCAACAAAAAAATTAGAAGAGTTCACTCACAAAATAATGCTAAATTCACAATATACCCACAACACCATATTTTCACATCCATTAAGATATATTAATGAAACGATTCATTATCCCCCATGAAAAATCAATCCAATGGTACAATGTGAGAGGGTACCGAAACACATACCTCAAACATGTTGGGAAATATGTTGGATACCCATATTCAACATGAATTTAGATATTAATTCCTTCAGTAAAGGTTTTTTGAAAATGTCACCAACTTGTTCCGATGATAGAACATACTCCAACTTCAATTAATTATTCTACACATTCTCTTTCATGAAATGATATTTGATATGAATATGTTTTGGATGATAATTTTGTACAGGAATCCATGTGATATTGACTGCACATTTATTATTACGACCCAAAAGAAAGAGTAAATTCACTTCAACAAGTATGTCTTCCAAATAATTTTTCATCCTCAAATGTTGAGTACTAGATTGAGTGGAAGCTACATAATCAGATTCATATGTACTAAGAGTTACTAAATTCTTTTTCATTGAATTTCAAATAACACGATTCTTTCTTAGAAATAATACTCTATGAGATGTGGATATTTTATCATCAATGTGTTCTGCTCAATCATCATTTGAACACTAAAAAAAATCAATACTATATGAACTTCCATACCAGATTCCGAATTCTATTTTTCCTTTGATATATCTAAGAATTTTTTTTAGAAATTAAATATAATTTTTTGTAGAAATCTAAAATTTTGACATAAAGTTAAAATATAAACAATGTTGGGTCTTAAGGAAGTCAAATAAAAAATAATAATCAACGTTTGGAATTTTTTATGATCGACTTCTTTTCCTTCTCCATCATTGGAAAACTTTTTTCCACCAGAATACGTATTGAAATAGGTTTTGAATTTTCAATGCTGAACCGCATAAGATGTTCGGTAGAATACATTTCATAAGAAATAAAATTGTATTCCTTCTTTTATTATGTTTGTATCTTGAGAAATTATTTCATTTCCCCCACCATGGACATTTCAAAATATATTTAATTTTTTCAGTAAACATTTCAAAAATTATTTCACCATTCCCAGCAATGATAATGTCATCATCATAAATTCTTATAATGAGGGAACAACATTTACATACTTTTATTTAATTATTATTATCCACTCTTCCTTTCTAAAATCTCATCATCCTTAAGCATGAATCTAATTTAGAATACCATGCCCTCGGAGCTTGTTTTATCCTATATAATTTTTTCTTCAATATTCACATAAATATTTTATAATTTTCTATAATAAATCCATAAGTTTGTTCAATATAAAAAATCACTTCTAAATCCCCATTCAAGAATGCCGATTTTACATTCATTTGAATGATGATGTAGTGTTATTGTGGAATAATAGTTATAATGATTCTTAATTTTTCAAGTATTTCAATTGGAGAAACGGATTCATCATAATTGTAACCTTTAATTTTTTAATACCCTGTTCACACTAATCTTTATTTGTTTCTTATTACTTCACCATCTTCATTCATCTTATTTTGGAAAACTAATATCATTCCAATAAAGTTTTTGTTTTCCACCATGGGTATGAGTCCCCATGTATAACTATGTTCAATTTGATCCAAATCATTTTTCATGGCCATAACCGATTCCGGGTACACAAAATCATATTTTACATCATTCAAATACACCTTTGAATACAAAGAAGTATGTGTAAATGCATGTGTTGTTATTCTTATTTGAAAATTTTATTATTGTTCTCCAATTATATTTTTAGATAGAACATGATTCCTAAACCTTGGATGTTATTTTCAAATATCATCCTCATTGATGGAATTGGACGAGACCAATTTATATTCTTAAGTCAGAATTCAATTGTACGTATCCTTATCAAAATTGTTTGTTTTGTCTTTTTCATCTTTTATTTCTACTTGAATATATATTTCATTCGCAACAATTTAAATTACATTCTTATCAACTAGAAAAAAAAATTATTCTTTCATATTTGTTGAACCATATATATCTTCTTCCATTCAGTGTGTTTTAAAAAACTATTTCATTTTTACATTTGTGCCCGAACATTCCATATTTTACTACATTCTTATTCAAAATATGTGGTCTCCAAAAAATTATTTAGTGTATCAAACATAGATTTTTTCCATAAAACAATTCATATGGATTCAAACCTGATCATTTCCTTTAAAAACATCATCTTTAAAATAAATAATTTTACACATAGATTTCCAACAAAAGTAATGAGAAAGAACATGTTCAAGAAACGTAGTTCTTCCCATTTCCACTAAAAATATATTATTTTATTCAACAACCCAATTTTGTTGATGTTGTATGGGAAACTATACTCATGATGAATTTATGGATTCTCAAGGTAGCCTTATAATTAATCAATTATGTATTCACCATCACTGTCTCTTCTCAACTTGTTCACTGAATACTCACATTTGTTGTCAGTCTTCCTTCCGAATCATTTAAATATTTTCAAAGCAAATGATTTATGTTTCATATACATAAAAAAGAAATACATGTAAAATCATCAACAAAATTGATGAACTAATTATCTTCATTTGATGACTATTTTCTCATTGGACCACAAATATTGGAATGAATAAACTCAAGGGTTTTTTTGAAACAAATATGAAATTTCTTATAAAAAACATTCATAATATTTTCTTTCTGACAAATAGTAAAACACCAATATCTTCTTCTTGGAAAATAAGGAATGTATTATATGCTCTCTATTTTTGATAACGTTTTCCTTTATATTTGACACATGTGTCCCATCAATTAATAAAATAATTGATTCTCTTCCAAGATACTCATGTAACAAGAGTTTTTTATTTCTCCATCTGGAAATAAGGTTCCTTATGTATGTAGGCCTCTTGTAAAAATTTTCAATCTTCAATTTTTACAAAAAACACAATTTTTCTGAAGATAAGCTTTTTACCCTCATTTCACAATTGTGAAACACTTAGAAAAACCATCTTCATGAGTCCAATTTCATTATCCTTTTGCGGCTTTCAAGGAGGTTTGAACAAAAGAGATATTTGTTTTTCCTTTTCTTTCATCATCTTCATCTTTTTAGAATTGTTAATATTATTTTACTGTGATGGTAACAAAACAATACATCCTTTATCTAGGTGTTCAAATTGTTTATATCATTCACCAATATTTTCATGATGTTAGAAACTATATTCAATCTTTACTCCGAAGTTTTCATGTTTCCTCAAAATTGTCAACTCAAACTTTTTATTTTGTGGAAATTTTCTCCCTCTAAAACAATTCTTTTTTAACTTGTGGAATAATATTAATGTTATTGGTTTAACCAAAAAATATTTTCAATTTATATAAATACACCATAATACCATCAATATCCATAAATTTAGTATTTAACTCTAAAACTTCCATACTGGTTGAGATTGTGGATACGTTTCTCGACCAACTTCTTCTCTTTCTTTTTTGAGCCACCAACCATTCTATTTTCAATCATAGTATTCCATTTCATTACAGAATTATCAAATCCATATGTATTTAAATCTTTTTTAGACTCATCTTGTTTCAAAATATTTCTGGACTCATGGTTAATTGAGGATTCTGAATTCCCAATTTTGTTGGTCTTGGTCACATACATAACATTACCAACATTCTTCTTTTCAAAAAAATTCTATCATTATTTTCAACATTTGAAGAAATATGTTTTTATTCTTCTTCGTTTAATTATTTAAAAAACATTTACTGACTTTAGAGATAGATTTTTTGAATCATTTTTATCATTTTTATATTATGAATGTTATTTGGAAAATTTTACAACTCTTCTTCTATTATCTTCAAATTCATATGTAAATACACATTGGGATTGTTTTCTTCCTTAATATATTTCTTAAAATAATCAATCTCTTTTACCATACATTATTTCTCATCTCTTAATCTTCCAACTTCTTTTTTTTACATCTCAATCTTCCAATATTTCCCACACATTCATTCAACTATCCATTCAAATGATTTTCAACTTGAGTTTCTTCCTCTACATAACTTCTGTTTTCGAATTCTTCATCATTCACATTATCAATAAAAGTAATTTAAATACCATACTCAAATGATTTTTTTTATTCAAGATGGATTCATTATTTTACTTTATAATTAGATAGGAATATTATTCTTCAATATTTGAATAATTTCCTATCATTCCCTGTGGAATAAAATTGTCCTTTGTCAGCCTGTTACCTCCACAATATTCGTGGATTTATTTTTTCTTTTTAAATATCTTCTTTATAATTTTTTTGAGTAAAATTAGTAGTAAAGTTCCTATTTGATCCACATTCAAAACATTTAAAGGGATTTTTACATTTTCCATTCCCTATAAATCTTTTAATATTTAATGAAAATAAAGATAAAATATTGTCAACTTTTTTACAAAACTCATCTTCATAATATAATTCAACTACTTCATCATTAATATCAATCTTCTTGACATTTCATTCTTTTATAATTGAATGAAATTTTTCTGTCACCTATTTTTTCTTTTCATATATTTGTCCCTTCTCATTCATAAGTGATGAGAGTGCTTTGTAAATCCTCAAGAGATAATGTTTTTGGATCTTTATGTTTTAAGTGAATAAACTTTTTTATCAAACTATTCAGGAAGGATTTTTAATATTTTTTCAACAAAATTAGAATCACATAAATTTTCACCGTGACATCTGATAGTAATAGCAATGTCATTTACCCTATTAAAGAAGTCCCCAATAGATTCAAGATCACCCATCTTCAAATATTCATATTCAATATCTAGATTTGATGTTTTTATTTCTTCACTTTTGTATTGCCTTCGTATATGTTTTTCAATTAATCCTATATAACATTGGCTATCACAACACCTTTCACACATAGGAAAATACTTTTATAATTTGATGATAATATAGAACTCTTATCCCTTCCATTATTCTAATGATTTTTCATAACAAAAGATGTAAGGGGCGATTAAAAATCAACAGGTGGGAATCCATATATTATAGATTCAATAACATCATATCTAATAGACATAAGATAATGCATCATTCTATATTTATAGATATTATTGTTTTTTATCTTGAAAAATAGAATACATTTCTATTCACACAATTAAAATAATCCATCAAAAAATAAAAAGTCAAGGGAACCTACGCTCTGATACCATTTAAAAGTGTCTAGTCATTATGATTGTATCATTGAGAGGAGGAGGGGTCTGTTAGTTATAAAATTTATTTAATATTTCATTGAACCAACCTTCACCTCATTTTAAAGACACAACAACCTACTAAAAATAATTCATCCACACATCCAAATCAATACATGTGTTTATAAGGATAACTATTCAATATGAGTAGATATATCCTTTGTATAGTTTGGAAATTATCCAATACCACAAAATTTACTAGAAATTAATCAATGGATTACAATGAGTTGGATATACTCTTTAACTTGTGCTTTATAGTGTAAACAATTCTAATAATGTATGCACACTATCTTAGCAAAAATTGGGTAAAACAATGATTTTGTAAGCACACATGTAACCTATGCTGTTTTCAATTTCACTAATGTTTTCAGTTGAAAAAAAAATTCATAAATTTATTACCAAAAATATGGTAAGAACATATTTGAATTTTGTAAGAAAATACAGGATTGATTTTCCCATCACATTTTTTCTCAGTCTGGTTCAGATGAGCATGATTCAACTAGATATAATTCTTTAAGATAGAATTATTCTAGGTAAAATTACCCCTAGTATTGAAAATGTGACTTTGAAAGAATACATAAAGTTGAATTTTCACCAATTCAATTATGAGTACAAAAAACTCAATAGGATTCTTCCTTTATGATTCTTCCTCAGTTTGGAAATCTCAATACAAAAATTCCAAATATTATTATTCAAACCGATTCAATGATCACCCGAATTTGATTGATATGAAAAATAAGGTAATCTGGTCAGTATGATAAAAACTAAGTATCATGATAAAGTGAATAAAATGTTATGATCTTTTCTCTTCTATTTCACTTTTACGCCAAAAACATATTCAATAAAGGATCAAAACTGACCACTCTTTATCTCCAATAAAATAATAGGTTCTCTCTCTTATGAAGTAAATAGTACATCAGTCATCAGAAAAGAACAATGTAATTTTTCCCTTTAAATTTGAACCATAGATGATTTTGGATGGAATCACAATATCTATCCAATTCACATAAATTCACCCAAATATAAATTTCCCTTGAAATATCAGTGGTATTTATGTCTTCATTAACAATTCTAGAAGCTTCTTGATTATTCTACAATATTCTCCGCTACTGCATACTTTCATTTCAATTGCCATTACAATTTCAATTAATGAGTTTGATTTTCTCCTCCTCCAATGGCCCGAAGGCCTTCATTTTTTATTGATTTTGATAATCCACCTTTCAAGGGGTGAGGTGTAACCCTTACAAGGCCCGTAGGCATAAGTATTACATGGTCTGTAGGCCTTAGAAGAATTCATTGCCCGTAGGCTTGAAACATTACATACAACCCAGACTAACTACTTGGAACTTCTCCTCCCCGACATCATCATCGTGAAATCTGCTCCCCACCTTCGCATGACTGTTCGGATGGGCATTCTCGTGCATAAATAGGCTTATCCTAATGGCAAGTGCCTTACCCTCTCATTCTTGCAATCCGTTTAGCTTCTGCTGTGGTGAAAGCTCCTTGCTCATACTCCTTGTAGAGCTTGTTCCTTATAGGTTGTCTGGTTTGCATCTGCACTTATGGTGGCCCGAAGGAATTGAGGTGGCCCTAAGGCCTTACTGACCCAAAGGCCTGGGTGTCCCGAATTCCTAAAAGGACTCAGGGACCAAATCGGTTGCCCGAAGGCCCAAACGGGGGCATATTCCCGGCTGCTACAGTGCTAAACAGTGCCAACTATAGATCCCTCTACAGTACCTGCTACAGTGCTACACAGTTCCTTCTACAGTACTGCTACAGTAACCCCCCATAAATTCTGCCTCTGCCTTGTTTTGATCCTTGTACGCTTGGATGCACTTGCGGAGTCCTTACCAACCGGGCTAAGGCTCATGTGCATGAGTTTGATTTTCTTAATCTCTTTTATTCAATACAATGCTCTGTATCAATTGAATAGAAATTTGTGATGAAATGGATACTAATCTAAATGATGAATGGAATAATTCTTTTGAATCCCAACATCCACCTTGACAATTAATTAAAAATCCCCACATAAAACCCACTTTTAATTATTCACTTCAACTCTTGAACATGTTGGAAACCTAGAAAGTAATTCAACAAATTTTAAATGGATAACCACATTATTAATCTCATTTATTCCTTCCCATTTCATTCATCAGTCATATTAAATTCCTCCTCTGATTATGATAGCAATTGAGTATGATCATTAGCTTATTTATTATTTAAATATAATACCAAAAAAAAATTCTTTCTATTTTCCAAGGAACTTCATTCCCATGCCATAATATACATTTAAGGATCAGTTCCTACATTTCCTAATTTAAAATAGAAATTATAGAATCATTCCAATCCTCCAACAACCTATTTTCCTTCTTTATTAGCCAAAATATGGTTGTCTTGAGTATGATCCTTCTATGTAAGATTGGACTCGATACAATCATCCTGATCATTCTGGGTAGAATTAGTCTGGATATGATCATCTTTTTAATTCTAGGTAATATTATCATGTTTATGATTATCCTGGGCATGATATTTTGAGTACAATTAACAACAAAATTTTATTCTAAAAATATAATAGGACCAAATATTTTTCACCCACCCTTTATTTAACAAATATTGTAAGAAGGGAAGTAATGATGGTAGAGAAAGAGGGGAGCAAAGAGGTGATCAACCCCAATGATGATGATACTGGTAGGAAGATAAAGGAAGGCACATATCAATTGTGATATTTTGTTGGGAACAAAGAAATATTCGAATTTTCTTCAAAGTCTAGATCAGTAAGGAATACCCTAAATGTTTCAGTCTAACCGAAGATAAATTTTGTGGAGGTGGTAAAATCTGACTCCAATTTTTCCTTCTTGGAATTTGACATGCCACCGCCTGGAAGATTCATCAAAAATGGAAGGTTTGCACATATATCATCCAATTAAGAGGAAGTTGAGTAATGGGTGAATATCTGAAAATATTCTATAATTTCACGGGTTCTAGTTCCCAATGGTGAAAATTTTTGGAAATTTAATGATCATAAAAAAATGATTGTGGAGCTATTGGGCTTCAAGGACTAGAGAACGATGGAAATGGGGAGGAGATATTATCTTATAATTTTCCCCTATAATGAGTTAAAATTAAAGGCTTCGATCTTCAGGCCTCTCTCTATGAATCCGGGATTCTTACATATTCATGAAATGGATAGGTGTTCTGATTGTAATAATGTAAGCAACTCTCATGTGCAACTCTGGATTCGTATATGTCGTTTGAATTGGTTGAATTGGCATACAAGGATTCTATGGGATATTTCCTACTTAGTTGGAACTCCCATATGACTACATAAAAGAACAAACAACAACTGATTTGGATACCATGCGAGAGTACTGGTTGAGGAGGTTATGTCCAACACTTTAGTGGAAGAGGTAGTACTCAACACAAGGGTTGAAAACATGATGCCTGAAATCTAGTATGAGTGAAATAAAGAGTTCTGTATGACCTACAAACTCTTTGTTTATCTCTCTATTGAGTGCAACAGAGATATGGAATGTACTTTTTGCAATGTGAGAGGGCATGATGATGCCTCACGTTGAAGAAGGAAAGGCACAGACAAGGTTCTATCTTATGAAATAAATGTGGTACCCTCATCTGAACCTCCCCTAGTTGAAGGTGGCTTGGAACCTTCACCTTCTTTAGTTCAGATTATGTATCCGATTAGAACTTCTTGATTTGATGCCCCCAAGCTGTGGCAGGTCTTGTAACCAACTAGGCGATGGATTTTGAAGTGGCCCTTCCACTAATATTGTCTCTAATGGTATTCCAAATGTAAATGTGGGAGAAGTAGATGGTCATGCTGAAGTGAGTGTGGAGGGTTCGGCATGCGGTGAGGAGGAATCTGTCATGGTGCAAGATATTTCATCTTTATAGGTTATGCATGAATCTGTGGGTCTTACCCAACCATATTATGGTGATTTTTTAATGGATGTGATGAATCCCAATGAGAATTTTGGGTCCTCTCAGTGGTTATCCCCTCCTAAGAAGCCCTTTAACACTGTTATGGAAGTGACCTTCATGGAAGTAGGCTTACAGGGGGAGGGAATTCGTCCGAGAATGAGTCATGTTGCTATAGTGGAGGAAAAAATGTTCTTAGAGGGGTCTAATACACAGAATATGCAACATAAAAAATGAGATGTTGCGGCTTTAATGAAAGGGGAAAATCAATATGTGGTGAGGAAAATGATGACTCTACACCGAATGGATGTACTCTGGAGAGTCCCTTCGAACTGCCTAACCCAAATAATGTTGCAAAAAGGTCACCACACATGAATAGTGATCCTAGTCGCCTAATGTCCAACAACAAGTTTTCTCCTATGAATGGGATCTTTTGGTCTAATGATTTTGATGGCCCTCAAGATGTGCATGTTATCCAAACTTTCACTGTTGATATTGATGAACCTTGTGATGATCTAAATGAATATGAGTAGGTTGTCTCCAAGAGTTATATTGGAGTGAAATTAATCTCTTACTTAAAAGAAAAATGGGAAACTCTAAGAAAAGGCAGAGGCCCAACGGTGGTCCCAAATGAAAAAAATCCCCTGACAAGGAGCCAATGCCTTCTTTAATGATCAATTTTTTTGGAATTGTCAAGGGTTTGGGAACACTCCAACGACCATGGCCCTTATAAATTACATTGTGTCCAATATGACTATGCTGATTGGTATTGCAAAGCCTAAATTTTATTTGACATGTGGAAGGATTTCAAATGAAATTCTCTTGGTTACCATTTTATTTCTATGAATCTGCATGATACCAACAAGGATCATAACTGGTTTTTTATGCATGAGATTTTACAATTAACCTTCAATGTTTATATTCCACAAGGGGTATCTAACTCATGCACTTGCCAAGGGTATAGCTTTGAGGCTACCTTAATCTATGCCTCCCCATTATATAGAAGAAGTAGGGAGCTTTGGAGTGAGATTGAATCCTTTTCTGGACACACTATCAATAAATGGGTGATAATGGTAGATTTTATAAAATATCTTGAGATCTGAGGAAAAAACTAGATCGAACTACAGTTGGGTGGACACCTTTGTATTTCTAATATTTTATTGATTAATGCCATATTGGTGAAATTCCAATTATGGGAGCTGCTTTTACTTTTTGTAGGTATACTATGTATGGATTACAATCATGTAAATATGAATGATGTTTTGTTTATATGGATGATGAGAGTGTGGACACTGGAATATCTAGACTCAATTTACCAAAACACCACTCAGATCAAAACCCCTTTGTGATTGATATATCCTTTCAAATTAACAAGTATATTGCTCTTCATGGTCATTTTAATAATGGGTGGCTTGTGATTCCTGGATGTAGGGAAGTCATTATTATGTCTTGTAATATTTATTTTTATGGAAACCCACAATATATTATTTCTTCTAAACTTAATAACGTTAATGGGATCCTATAGGAATGGAGCAAGGCATATTTCTTTAAGTTTAATAGTGAGATCATGGATGTTGAAGACCTATTGGATAGCTATCAAATTATAAATTAGAACCTTGGAATCCCCTCACATGAAGAAATTCAATCACTTTCATGGTTTGATGATCTTTTGAGTATCAAAGAAAAACTGGATTGTAATCATTTGATCATAAATTTTCTAAAACATGGTGATAGGAACTCTAATTGTTTTCACCGGATACATAAGGAATAATGCATCAGGGAAGGATTAATTTCTATTAATGATGACGGTTTTATCTACACCTCTAAAAGTGAGATTTTAAATGTAGTAGTAAACTATTTCACTACCCTTTATTCTTATGATGGAATGGACATCACTCAAGAGATGATTGAAAACATTTCCCCCAGTATTGAGGAGCACCAAAATCATGCTCTTATAATGGTTCCCTCAATGGAAGAAATCAAGGAGGCCCTCTACTCTCTAAACATGGAAAGAATAGCAGGACCAAATGGATTCACCAACATGTTTTTTATGTTTTACTAGGATATTGAACAAGATGAAATGGTTAGTGTAGTATGGGATTTCTTCACTCTGGGTTATATGACTTATGTTTTAAACTCTTACTTCATTAACCCAATTCCGAAGAAGAAGAATGCAGTTGATGTTAAAGACTTCAGACCAGTTGCAATTGGGAACACCACCCCAAAAATTATAAGAAAAATCATGCTGAACATATTAGGGGATTTAATCAAGGATCACATCTCTCCTAAAAAGTATAGATTTATACTAGGTAGAAACATTGAGAACTATCTTTTTAATGCATCATAAAGTATAAAACTGTGGAAAAAGAAGGCAAATCATGTCCACTTTTACCTTCAAATTTATATCTCAGAGGATGTTGACACCCTTATGTGGAGATTCCTATTTTATGTTCTTAGGGGATTTGGTTTTTGAAGTGGCATAATCAACCTTATAATAAGTATCCTTACATTTGCAAGGCTATCCATTTTAATTAATGCATCTCCCAGTGGTATTATTCATTGTACCCAAGGTGTTCGACAAGGTTATCAGCTTTCTAGACTTCTTTTTCTCATTGCTATAGAATATATGAGAATATGACTTAATGTGATATCCCAAATTATTATTTTTAGACAGATAAAAGATGGTAGAGATAACCTTGTACTATCTTATTTACTATATACTGATGAGATTATGATTTTTGGAGATGACTCAAAGAAATCAATCTCTGTGATCAAAGCTTTCTTTTCACATTGTGAGATAATTGTTAGAAAACATATATATTGGAGAAAACCACTTCATTTTTTTAGTAATGGGATCACTATTGGAAAACAAAACGGTGTCACCAGGTCTCTTGGAGTCAGGAAATGGTCTCTAGCTTTTATTTATCTTGGAGTTCCAATATTTTAGGGTAGGATATGTAGGTCGTACCTTGAGGGAATTTAATATGGTTTTATTAATCTGATGGATAAATGTAAGGTTAATGCTCTGTCTCAAGCCCCGGGGGGGGGGGGGGTGACTCATTAACTTAGTGATCACCTCAATGTTTTTTTACTCCTTCTCACTTTATAAATGGCCAACATTTCTTCTCAAAGATCTTCAGTGCATGATGAGTAATTTTATCCGGACATGATTTATTAATGAATGGATTTTGATCACTGCTGATTTGAAGGATTGCATTAAACCCATGGAATTGGGTGGTCTCGGAATCAACTAGATATTCAATGAGGGGCTTATTGATAAGTTCACATGGAATATTTTAACCACCGATGAATCATTCTTGGATATTCATTCATGATGGTTCAAAATAAATCTTATTAATGGTTACCCACATTATATATCATAATATATATGAACTTACCTTCATAAATCCTTCAATGATATTATTTAGAACTCTAAATGTCTAGTGTGAATACAGTCTCGCCTTAGCTGTTGTAACAATTCTTGGCTTGAATGCCCCTTGTATACAGGTGATATCCCCTCCCACCTACTTGAGATGACCATAACATATTTCATGGACCATTGTGATGGGCTAGAAACCGTGGTTACTCCTCAGGCTAAACATGAAATCCAAACTTACTATTTCATGGATAGGGATATCCTGGTATGGAAGCCCAACATGAATGAACACATTAATCATATAGATTTTTACAAAATGAAGCTTCCTGGCTTCCCAAAAGATCCATCACGGTTACATAGGTATAATGTTCTTTTTGTATAAACCTCTTGGCTTCTTTATCTACTGAGAATGTGGAGGAACCGGCTTCCAACACATGATTAATTAAGGATTGCTGGTCAATGAATTTTTTATACCTAATATCTATTCTTGAATGAAAAGAAAACTATAGAACACCTCTTCATTTGCTGTCCTGTTTCTCAGAAGCTATGGAAATACATTGGAGATATCTTCAACATGGATTTCTGCACACATAGGTTGATGTAAGACATGATTATATACTTCTCCAAGTCTGACATGAGCTCGTAGGTCAAGAATATGCTACTGGTTGTTGTAGAAGCTATTGTTCATTCAAAATGGACATCCTGGAAGAACCTCCAGTTTTATAGTAAGGCCCTGTAATTCCATGAATGTGCAATGATGGTTCATCGCGGCATACAAGGTTCCAATTCTATACAAAATTTCTACATGGATAATACCACTGCATATTTAAATGCATTTCAGATGCATGGAATTCAGGTAAGATGAAAAAACAATTGGTTGTTATGTTTATTCATTGGATCCCAAAAATCATTCAATGTGTTAAGGTTATTGTTGATAGAGCTGCATCTGGAGAATCGACAAGATTGGGTTGTGGAGGAGGCTTCCTCACACATCATGGATTCATCAAGGGTTGTTTTCATCATTTTATTGGGATGATAATCTCTTATGAAGCAGAATTAGGGGCCGTTATTTATATCGTTAATCTTGCTATCTTTCACAACTAAAATCTCTTATGGATTGAATCAGACTCTAAACATGCATTATATTCTCTCAAGGAAAGAACTTCAGAGGTTCCATGTAGAAGTTTTCCTCACTAGATTGGATGTATTAATCAATAAATGAATATGAACTTAATGATCACTCATGCCTACTGAGAGGCTAGTCCAGTGGCCGATTTCTTGTCCAAGAGGGAAGTCAAGGAAATGACTACTATGTGGTCCTTTTGAGCTCCTGATTCTTGTGTATCCTTTTTAGAGGATGATATGAGGGGAGTTTCTCACTCATGGATTTGAAAAACCCCTTTCTCTACCTTACTTCGTAACATTACATTTTCGTTTATATTTTTTGGGGAAGTTTTAACCAGACCTGATTTTTCTAGAAATAAAGATTGTATCATAATTTCCCCAACTAACATATTATTTATGTGAATTAAAAATTGACAAATCATTTTCTCATTTATTTTACCATGGTCATACTAAATTCTATATAATCACTTCTTTCATATTTGATCCAGAGTGAATATGATGACAATTTACATCTCGCAGGATACATTATCCATGCATATGATTTTCTAATTCTATATAATGATCAATTATTCATTACAATCTACTCCAATTATAGACCCATGGTAATTCTGTTTTGAACCTTTTATTTCAAACAACTTATCCTTCTTAAGATGGATAGTGTGAGTCTGATTCTTTTGAAAACAATGGTTATAATTTCCACCAAATACAAAGTGAGGTGATTCCACTTTCATCTTTCATCATCATCTTTATTGAAATCAAAAGACAAATTTTCAAATAAACTTTTTTCCCTCTTCCTCTTAGTCCTAATAAACTCATGTTAAATAATAACACAACCAAAAAATGTTACATTAAGTTTTCATAAAATCATTTACTTTATTTTTTCCAATATGCACAAGCACTTCCTCAGTGTTTTATAAAAATTTAACGTAGTTTTATCATCACTTAAAATTTTTAAAAAATTAATTAGGATGTAATTAACATTTATTAATAATTTAAAACCTATTTTTATCCCTATGTTATCATATAAGGTAAATTTAAAAATAAATATTGTTAATATTCTTTTTTCATTGCATAAATTATTATAAAGGTAAGCATCAATGATAAATAGAAAAATGTCATATTTTCTAAGTTTATATGATTATATACTAATTATAAGAATAAAATTAAATAAATCTATGTTTTAAAATATAACTTTATCCTTATAAGATTAGTCTATACCCTAACTAACACATTTTACCTTTATCACAGTAACAAAAAATTACCGGGGTTTCTATTCATAATGATCAAAAATAAAAGGGAAATATTTTCCAAATATGTACCTTATAATTAAAAATTTTGAGTCCATTTTTCTTGATACTATTTCTAGTAGTTTTAGAAAATAATTTAAAATGAATCTACAAAATGCGATGAGTTTTTTTAGAAATTTTTTTTCTTAAGTATAAAAACATTTTTTTACCAAATTTAAGTATAAAATTTATTCCAAAATCATAATAGGTTTTTTAATCACAAGGAAATATATTAATTTTAAAACTAAAATAAACTATAATTTTACTTTTTAAAAAATTGAATAGTAAATAAAGCTTTAAAAAAAATAAGTATTTTTCATTATTTGTTGAAAAATAAATCAATTCCAAAAATTCTAAAAAATTCTGACGTTTCTAATTTTGATGTAAAAATTTTAAAAATAAAGCTCATTTTTTTTCAAATTAGAATTATATATATTTTAAATTTATATTTTAAATGAAATAATATAGTGCATGAAAAACCGATTTGGTTAGAAATAAGTTTTTTTCCTTTTGACTGAAGAATTACCACATATTATAATACTATATATTACTATATAAAATAAAATAAATGGATATTAAAAAATTTAAAATAAAATATTCTTACATTACCTAGGTTGTTAAAATACCATCATCCCAACATATTATCATTACCTCCAATTTTTAAACCATAAATTGCCCCACGTTCCACACAGAACAATTATTACTACAATTCAAAATTTCGTATTTAGCAACAACAATTATCAATTTATTAATTTACAATTTACCATCCATGTAAGATTCCCTATGCCATTATATTCCATTTTAAGTAAAAACAATTTTTAACAATCATCCACATTTCATTACCACCATTGCACTTTAATTTCAGTTATTAACATTCCATTCATACCCCATGTTAATTATCATTTATATTATCAATTTTTTAATTCCAGAGACACCAATAAACAATATGAAATCCCTAAATCCAACTAATAATCCACCACAATACCATTCCATATCTCAGGCCAACATTTCCCATAATACCCACACAACACTTCCTATTTCTACACAACCGACCATGTCATTATTCAACACCAACAACCACACCTACTATTTTTAAACATTGTAAGGAAACTTCAATATATGATACTCATTCCCTACTACCCACCCAAACCAACCACAAAAAATCCTCTATCCAAAACCACATAAACAATAACCTAAATAATAATTCCAATAACACAGAATAATAAATTCTAGTGAAAATAAACATCCATAATCCTCTTTCTAGACCATTTTGAAATTAATTTTACAACTCTTATAGGGGTGGAAACATAAAAAATCTATATTTAATAAAATAATTTCATTACCATTATTAATTGATTATGCTTTTATGGATCATCTTTCCAACCATACTATCATAGAAATAAGACCTTCAAAATATAATAAAATTGATCCCAATAGCATCCAAAACTAGTCTAACGATCGTATAAGTAGAACCATGGAAAAAACATAACCACATTAAAATCCATAATTCCCATTAATTTTTTACGAGTCCATTTCATAATAATTATTAAACTAATCCATTATATTTAAAATAAAATTAATGAAAAATATGTTAATTCCACATTATATACAAAATAGAAGTGAGTTATTTAACCCCTACCTCAATTTAAGCTTCAGAATCATTGTGAATATACAGGATGAAGAAGATAAGACCACTATGAAGAAATCATGGAAGAGAAACCATAAAAATATAAATCAATAAAATGTACGAGCAATCCATGAACAAAAATTATCCCGACCGAATATAAATCATTGAATAACCCATTTAGGAATGAAGAATATGCAGGGAACCAAGAAAAGTGAATATGAACTGACATGATATCATAGTTGGTTGATCGCATGATACTGACCACCATATACAAGTTATGGGAAATAAAGAGACTTATAAGGGAAACCGATGGCTTCATAAGGTTCATCGAGAATGATAAAAAATAGAATAATATGGATGTTATTTTGAATTTATACCGATTCTGGAAATTTTGAAAATCACTATTCAATGGAAAGGAAAATACCATAATGGGGTTATGTTTAACTGATCTCTAAAATTCACAATGTGTTTCCTATATCACTACCACATTTAAATCATGTTTAACCACTATATCAATATAATTGAGGAGGGTATTGTGAAATTAAAAAACCACAATGAAACATCCACCAAAATGGAAGATCTGAGAGACTAAACTTTTGAAATCCCGGGGTTTAACTCATTCACCACATCACTATGACCACCAAATTAAAAAAACCTCAAAAAACCTATATGGAGACTACACCAAAGAATTTTATGGAATACAAAAATATCATTAATAATAAACATTAAAACCTCCTAAACTCAGTTTCATTCCACAACTAAAACCACCATGCCACAACCAGACTCAAAAATTTCTATTCCTAGTGTAACGTATACCTCTATACTACTACACTCCCTTTTAGAAGAAATATCCATCTTAATGGATCTATTCTTCCTCCAACATCTTCCTAACATTATTAACACGTAAACACACAAAGTATGGTCTCTGAAAGGCCTTGGAAATCAAAACTAATATAAATTATTAATACAAACAAATTATCTAAGTACCCGATCATTTATATAGTGAACATATATGTAGTTTCACTATGATAGTAAGAATATTCTCATGATTAAATTAAACTATATACATTAAATGGTGATAAAAAGTGATGAAATCAATTGATTTCAATGGTTTTATTTTCTTGAAATGTTCTTGTCAATATGTTTTATTTTCTATGTGTATTGGGTAATGGGGGTGAGCTTAATTAAGTTGATTGAGGTGATTAAATTATAAATATAAAACATCAAACATAATATTCAAAGGAATAAAAATATTATATAAATATATTAGAGATAGAAACACTTACATTTGATGATTAGAGAATGGGATATAAATAACCATTGATAGGTGTTGATGGAAGAAGAATAAATCTATCTACAATAATTTCAAATGAAGTTAGACTTTATGGATAATGAAAAACCAGGGAAATTGTGAATAAATAATGAAAAGGATGGATTGGATATAGTGGAACCATTCTTGTATCGTTGAAGATGAAGAATATTATAACTAGTGAATAATATCTATTGAATGAATGTTTAAGAATACTATGATAGAATTTGGAATTAAATAGGTAGTGGAGGTTAACAGAAGTACTCTAAATTAAGTAGTTAAATGCAATAAGATTCTAATATCGAAGTTAAAATAGTCAATAAATATTATGATATTTTAAAAATTCATTTGAGGTGTTTTAAACTTTTTCAAGAAACATATATTTGAATTAATGACTTTATGTATTGATTTGATGAAATTATAGAAATATGTGATAGAGGTTAAAAATGATGATGGAATTACAAATAAAATATATTATTCTATTTTAGAACTCAAAAATTAAATAAGTACTATAATTTTTTTGAATATGTTAGATTGCACAAGGATGAAGAATCAAGAAATTTCTTAAGAGTTTCCTATATATGTAATTTTTCTGGTATTATATGTAATATCCTTCATATAGGTGAAAAAATGGAAAATGTTTCAAATGACCTAAATATGTAAAATTATTTTTTATGATATGTAAAATATTGATCTATATTGAGTCTATAAAATTGGAACTAGAAACTAGTGCAAAAAATATTTTACAATATTTAATATTCTCATAAACCATACATAATATACATTATAGAGTAGGTAAAAAAGTTCCAATGTAAAAAAATCAATATGAGTGATGCATAAGTTTTTTATGCTGATACATATATAAATATGATCATACATTATATTCTTGAATCTAATATAAGTGATACATATGAAAATTTATTTCTTTTATATGATCAATTTGTTAGGAAAAACTACAAGGATTGTTGAAGAATATGGGAATCATAGAATATGATATCTGATTCCCCCTGAAATAATAAATTAATTGAATAATAACATAGTTAATGCCAAAAAATTTACTTGATATTTAGGGAATTTCAATTACCCAAATTGTTTTTGAGATTAAATATAAGAATAAAATAAACTAACTATTGTTCCATGAAGAAAAATAACATGCCATGAGTAGTTTGAGGATTAAGTACCAAATCTATTGGATTTTGTGATGTCATAACCACCTCCCCACAAATATACTGTAATGACGGGAGATATATGGTGATATCTAGAGTTCCGTCTCTAGTTGGGCCTGGGTGGAAAACTAGCATTGAGAGTATAATAAGCATACATATGGGAGGCAGTTGACTATAAGAGAACACACAGAAGAGAGAGATGAGAATGAAATACAAAAAAACCTTACAGACATAGACACACACATAAACACACATATATATAAATAAATACCAAGTGTAACCATGAAATATCCTACAACACTGAAGCAGCTGAATGTGAAACTATAAGTTCCAAAAACTGTAAATACATCTGCGACCACAGAGGCCAAATAGCTCTTATATAACCCTGAGTAAGTAATATCCAACCCTATCTCCATCTTTCCCTAAATGAACTGAAAATATAGTTCATATATACATTTGGTGATAATAATAGTTTACATAGTAGGATCCTACAAAGAGCCTCTCGTGAATAAGATTAAGAATGCATTCCAAAGCATAGAAAATACCAGCAAAAATAACTCATCACCATAACATATATACTATATTCCCTAACTCACAGTGGATAACTCTCACAAATTATCGGATGTAGGAGAAAATATAATATAGTAATAAAACATCCAGAATACCCTTCTCCAATTTCCCCAAGTTTTCCACACTGTACCAACATTGCACGTCCTGAGAAACTCTCAAAAAAATTAAGCCATCTAGAAGACACATGGGAAAGGCATCACAACATAAACCTCATGCATCACATAACCAAATCGTCCCATATCACATATCCACAAATTGAAACCAATTAGTTTTTAGGATCCACAAAATAATGTATGATGTATATCAATCACTAGGTATTATACCTCATGCCATTACATTCCATATATTAATTCGGAACCTCAAGCCATTATAGCCTATACATGTCACACCAATAATAATTTATTGGAATCTATATTGAGAAATACATGTGTATAAAATAACCTCTAGCCATCATATCCCACTATACACATTTATGGGAAAACTCACCACCCTATATACAAAAACATGTAAATACCAAGTAAAGAGAGTAGGGCGAGAGGGGCTTGTCATTCATCTATCCTCCCACCTGGATTTCGGGGGAAAACACCCACCCAGATTCCCCTAGGTGTTAGTTTCCCTAATTAGAATGAGTTTGGTAGAATATGAAATAACAAATATACATGATATAATAGAGAACAAAACCACAATATAGGCATAAAATAGTCTTAGAATTGACTACCGCTAACATTTCTCAGACACCAGGATACCAATGCTAAGACTAGATATCTAATAAGTGGACAAGAATTTAAAGAGTTAAATAAAAATCATTCTAATATTTTTATCATTTTATTATGTTATTTAATTCTTCAGCTATTAATTATCCATTAACATTATTCCACATACATTATATTACATTTCATTAACTATCATAGTAGTGTCCATGCTATCAAGTAATAATCTATACCACGTAAATGGTTTATCAAGACCAATATATTTTAAGAATTTTCATAGTACCATCAACCAAACCCATGGGTTAAATATTTTTCAATAATTATTTACATTAATAAATATTTAGGTACTATAGAAAACTATCATAAGATACAATCAGGAGGAAAAATTCAACCAGGAACATCCAACTACCTCAGACAATGGGGTATGGAATGAAAACCA
Organism: Viscum album; assembly: GCA_963277665.1. Lineage (NCBI taxonomy): Eukaryota > Viridiplantae > Streptophyta > Magnoliopsida > Santalales > Viscaceae > Viscum > Viscum album. The sequence goes on from OY728136.1 coordinate 1,483,098,602, forward strand.
AAAAAAAGGAAAACTGAACATTGACTATTTTATAAAAACTTAATAGACCATACCAACTCGCATCATCACATTAATAGGTAAGCACCACTTTAACCCATTCCATCAACTCTAATTACATCTATGAAAACCATAAGAATATACAAATGCATGTCACCATCACAGATGTCAACTGCTGTCACGTCATCTGGGCCTCCGTACCCAAATATCTTGTTATCCAGCCCAGGCTCAACCATACCTAGGTTGCTTCATATCTGGGTCACCCTAGCCTATATCATCCACCCTAGGCACAACTATATCAAGAAAACATCACAAGAATCTTATCCTAAGATCAACACCAAAATAGATGGACCAAATATCAATCAATAGGGAAATTGGGCACTCAAAATAATTCAATCATCCTTCTCATGTTTATGTTCTCTCACAAATCCAAACAAGGCAATCAAACTTCCCATGAAATTGGTAAACTCATACCCCAATAATTTTTTTATCACAGAATGAGTTTTTTTATTCCATGTTGAATTAACCAATTTATTATTTGTAGATTCCAACAAAGGGAAACCTAAATCATCATGATATAACAAGCAATCAAAGGAATACATGATTTTAATATTTATTCCAGTTCTAAGAACCCTAGAAAAGAACAATTAATAATTAACAGGAATTTTTAATTATTACCATCATCTATAAATATTCTTCTCATTATATATTAATTCCATTAGTAATATTGAAGATCATTTTCAATTACACATGCACATTTCATCAAGGTGACTATCACAAAATTATATCAACCATTGACATAGAAACATTTCTCTTCTTTAATTATTTAAAATCAAATTAATTATATATTAATCCTGGATTTATGTTACATACCAATTTCAATATCCAACTCCATGAATAATTACAATCTTACATAGCATTCATTACAGATATCACATTACCTATCAAAACAAGAGGCAAAATTCAATTAAATTATAATGTAGCAAAATCATCAATATTTGATTGCTAACCAAATTTTTTAATATTATTGAATAATTTTTATCTTAAGTACATTATCATTCAAAGAGATAATGAATGATAAATTTTAAATTGAACATAAATAAAGGGGAAGCAATGAATACCCTACATAAAATCCATCAATATTCTTACCATGAGAATGAACGAGGTTATTGATCTCTGATCACCTCCCATGTAAGAACAACATCCATAAAAGGACACCCAGATGAAATTGTATAAAAAACCAATGAAACCCCAATTAGAAACAGGGGAGATGATCCAACATTGAATGGAAATAGAAAATTGGAAGAAACAACATCAAACTGGGATAAACATCTAGAAAACGAAGAAGAAACACACAATTGATCAACTCAGGTCAGTTAGAATCAAATATGGATTCCCAAGGATCGATTCATATAGAAGTGATCTTAAATTTATGAATGAGGGAGCTACTGGTTACCTATAATGAGAGAGGGATGTGGCTTAAAAAAATTTCCTAGTTGATTTACATGGACATTTATCCATTACACATTAGGTAAAGGTGGGATTATATTTTCACTAAAAAACATGTATCCTCAAACCAATTAATACTGAATAACTAAAAATCATTTAAAACACCATGAAATTCCATTAACTTTTCATAAATCACACTTACATGGAATGTATGCTTTGTACGTTGTGTAATCCTCATGCTCCCATCTTTTTCAATAGCGAACACCTCTAGACTTAATCCAGGTATCCTCTGAGCACCACTGGCTTTAGAATAATAAAATGGGTTGATACAAATAGATATAAGTCCTTAAATTATAAAACCATCAAAAAATTCTCTTCCTTCAGAATCCAAATCCAAACATAGAAAAAATAAAAAATGGGGTCATCTGAGAAGCCATCGCAAAAGATACCTATCAAAGGTCTCACCATATAAAGATATCAACAACCACACGCAGGGGAAACAAGCGAGAACCGTAGAAAAATAATAACTATCTCTTTTAAACACTCTTGGGGAGATACCTCTCAAACAAGAATAAAGAAACAACAAAAAAACAGAGATAACAATCTCATAAACCTTACGGGTCCACATTCACTAGAGGAAATTGTTACAAGAGAAGAGATAAATTTGAAACAGCTTGGGGTACTGAGTGTGAATCTATGACTCAATTCATATGTACACTCTTCCAGTAAATTTTTCCACCACATGAAATAAAATATGGTAATAGAAGACCTACAAAAAACCATCTTTGGATGGTTTAATATCTCTATAGGACACTCCCAGAAGGTCCCACTCCCATCAACATCGATCTATACCAAAAAAATGATATGAGATTCATCATGAAGATAATTATGGAGTCGCGACTCATGGAAATAATCATGTATCTAACAAATATATGGGGGAAGTGCTATCTGTTATTCCAAAACTCCATCATGAGCCAACACCTCAATGTGCCGGAAAAAAATGGGGAGAAATATTACTCCTATAACCATAACTTTACTTCCTAGGATGATGAATCACCATTTGAAACATGTGATATCTAATGTAGAACTCTATAGGGATCCTCCTATGATTATTATTTGATTTCATATGATCTAATGGTGCCTTCAGCCTCCCATGAATTACCCAAACCATATTTGTTGTATTCCTTACCAGTTCTGACCTGAGAATTGCTAACTCTCCAACCCTAGTCTAACAAAATAAAAAAATATATTAGATGTACCAAGATTCAAATGGTGTTATACCAATAGGGGATTGGAAACAATTTTTGTAATAAAACAAGAATAACGTTAAGTGTCTCATCCACAAACCTCTAATATCAATGACTCAAGAGCACAACATTTCTGTAAGAGTTTGGATTGTCTTATTTTTCTCACAATCCATCTATTTATGTAAATTAGTGATAAGGAATAATGGAGAACGGAAATTATACAGGATAACTCTATACAACCTAGAGGTAAAATGAGGATCTCAGTCATATATCGTATTCCAAAGAACTCCATTAAGTCACACCACCTACTCTAGATACTACATTGACAAAACCTATTTTTGATATTGACTCCTTGATTACTATAAATTGGGATAATAACATCAAACAATATACTATCACCCTTATATAATCAGATCCTCTCAAAGGTCAAGGTAAACCGGTAACTAATTCAATTGATATTTCCTTCCAATTCCATCAAGGAATATCGAATGGCTGGAGAAAAAAATTAGGAACAAGTTTTTTCAGTCTACACATTTTAACAGAAAAAACATCAAGAAACAAACTCTGGAACTACACACTTCAACATAGGACACCAAAACTGACCTCTCAATGCTCGACATATCTTGTTCATGTGGAGATGTACCACCAATTTCAAATGATGGGACTCTGAACGAAGAATCACATGTATCACCATACAAAGAAATCATACACTATAACTACATCCAGTATTTTCTATCCTCAGACCAACAATCATAGACACCACAAAGAATAACTCAGTCTCTCCAGACCTCCACCTCAGAATCCCCCAAATTGGACTCCTCCACCTACTAGAACATTAACAACTTCACTATCATCTGGAAAATACAACCTCTAAATCTATCCTATCCCATATCAGGATAGATCACCCAGTGTTATTCCATCCCTCTCCCAGAATCCCTAGATTCATGCACAATATCACTATGAGACTTCCTGCTAAACACATCCGCTATAACATTTCATTTTTTGGCATATACAATATATTGAATTTGTAATATTGAAATAATTCCATCACCCCAATGCTGATGCAATTTCATGTAACACTGGAAGAATACACACCTATGGATCTTATGATTAGTAAAAACCACAAAATACTCACCAATGTGGTGATGTTTTCAAATATTCAAAGAAAAAACAACTACCACTAAATAAAGATCATGGTTAGAATAGTTATTCTCATGGGGATGTATTTGTTGAGACTAATATGAAAGAACTGTTATCAACCACATTAGAACATAGCCCATGGCAAGACAAGATGCATCACAGAAAAAATCAAACTATACTACCTTTGTTGAAAAACAAAGAAATGGTGTGTTGACCAACTTCTTCTTCAGGTTCTCAAATGATGCATGTATCTAGTAAGATCACAATAATTCCTATCCATTCTAGGGTATGGAATTCATAAGAGTCATAATAATCGAGAAATCACCTATGAAGCTCCTATAATAGATTAGAAGAACAATGAACATTTACACCTTTTCCACTCTATTAGGGGATTCTAAAGACAAAAATGCCTCTATTATTGAGGTATCCATAGATAATCCTTGTTGGGATACCACATAATCCATTATATGGACATGAAAATTATATAACTATCACTTTGAGAAATTCCTAACTAGGTGATGACAGTGAAGAACTCCAAAAAATGTACAAAAATTCTCCACATGCTCCTCCTCAGACCCAAAGTATATAAGGATTTCATCGATAATGAGCACCAAGATGTTATCCCTGGTCTCTATGAACACTGCATTTATCAACCATATGAAGACAACTATAGAATTACTTACAAATAATGTCATCACAATGACCTCACAATCCAAATGAAAACAATGAAAACAAGTCTTCGGAATATCCTCATCCTTCACCCACATATAATGATATCCTAATAAAAATTCAATATCCAAGAACCATATTATTACCCTGAACTAGTCAAATAAATTACCAGTATGGAAAAGAGGACGCCCTTTCTTCACTTTCACATAGATTATGTGAATATAATTGATACAATGATACAAAAGATCACTAGTAATATTCATGAACAATTCTGGTGCACCCCCAGGTGAAACAATCATCCAAACAAATCCTTGCTGCAATAGATCATCAAGAATTAATTACACCTCTAAAAACATTGATGGTGCAATAATATATGTATACATTGAGATAGGATACACTAAATTATGTAGGTCCATCCAAAACCTAATATCCTGTGGGGGGTGACAATAAAACCTCTTCTATAAAGATGTCCAGGTACTCTTCCACAACCCTAGGAAACTCAGACTTGTAAAAGTACAATGATCTTAAAATCATCTCATACATCATATAATAAAAATAAGAAACATGCCTATAATTCATATGAGTGTATCTCTCACCAAAAAACACTTATAGAGATCAATCAACATAATAAAATACAACCTTACACCTAAATAAATTCATGAAAGTTAGCACCAAATACAACCTATTCATACATGGGATGATGTCATATACCTATATCTAAAAATTAGGAAGTCTCATAGAGATATCCACTTCATCAAAACTAGCTCAATGTCTCTATATACTTTATAAAATCCTGCTCGAACTCCAACTAGTGTAGTTAATACTAAGGGCATAAGAAGACTCTATACCTTAAGTCCCGAAGGATGGAAATGGGTAGGTGATATAAAGGATTTCAAAGCTCATGAATCAAGAAAAATATTGTTACTATGTTTAAAGGAAGAAAATTTACCTCAAACAACATTAGGATCCCCTAGTACAATATATAGTAAATCATTAAGCTATCCACAGCCTACTCCATGGCATCTCTGACCCGACTGAAAACCACCCCCATAGACACACTATTATCTCAAATGATGAGGATCATCTCGAGGTTGTCTTATATTATTTCCATATCCTCTCTGATAATAAAAAATTTGACCACCCATCCACTAATTCCTTTTTTTAAAATACCTATATAAAGGAACCTAAAGTAAAAAAACTAGAACACGTGGATGACCCAGAAAGGTCATACAATCATTCCACTGATGACCTTGGCCTCCACATGAAAATTATGACTTTTATCCCCATACATAGGTATGAGAGCCACACCCCCAATAAAATTAAGATGATGAGGGATGTGACATACCCCTGACTGACAAAAAAATCATCTTTCCTGTAAACTAGGAAGCATTGACAATAAAACTACTTCATGAGAAATTTTTCACAATTCCCCTCTCAGGACAATCTGATTCTGGACAGCATCCTCAAAATAACTGTTTCTTTTTACATCACCACAAGATACAACTTCAGCATATATTAGGTGACCTAGATCTAGATATATGGATAAAAAAACTCTTAAAAATCCCATTACCTAGACTCATCTTCTATAAATGGTTTTGATACATACCATAAAAGTTTCTTAAAGAGAGTCCTAAACTTACACCCTATGGATCTCCATTTAAGTAGCTCAGGGATAATGGATTCCTTCATGGTTGAAGAAATAATACCTACTATAAAAAAGTCTCATAACTTATCCCATGAGACTAAAAAACTCCTCTAAATCTTAGTAGAATAAAAACCACCACTACCTCACTGCTCCATGCTACATTAAAATAGCCAATGAAACCTAGTTCTATTTCTAAAAATGAATCGAACTAAAAGCTATATCAACATCATAAAACCATGATTATGTGACAAAATCTGAAATGGATCCTTTATACTTTTGTAGACTATTGTGCTAGGACTCTTAGAGTGTCCTCTCCCAATTTTCACCATCACTGGCCTCAACTCATTGGTAATCTGATGGAAAATTCTATTGAAAATCATCAGTAGAAACATGATGAGGTTGTTGACATGGAGACATAACTATAAGAAGAAAAACTATCAGTGCTTCTCAAAATTGAATATGGATTATTTATCATTAATTAATTATTTAATTATATTGTTAAGGGTTTAAATTTATTCCAATTAATGCCCGTTACAAACATAGGTGAAATGAATAATGATTCATGATACTTTCCTATATCTATACCCTATAACTAGTATCACTTTTTTTAGTATGATAAATATACATAAAGGTACATGAATCAGAACATTGGTGTCCCTAAATACATTTGTCTCTGCTGGTATCTTGTGTTTACATCACTTACTTGACATAGATGAAATTGTTTCCCTACCAACCTATGTGACATCAGTAGTGCCAATCTCGGAAATCCATCCTATCCCTCAACATGAACCTCTGATAACACTCTATCATGATCCACTCCACATAAATATACTATATTATGGGGTTAGAGAGGGTGAATACATGATTCCCCCCTCCAGTAGGCCTCTAGTTGGTGACTAGCATTAGGGGTATAATAAGCATATAGATGTGATGAATTACCCTCGAAGAGAACATGTAGAATATAGATATAAAATGGATACATCAAACAACACTTTCCAAGAAAAAATATATAATAAAATCCCAATGAAACTATACAATGCATTAGTTTAATTAAAAAAATTGAAAGGGAAACTACAAGTACCGAAAAACTATAAATATGACAGTAACATTGAAGCCTAAAAAGCTCATCCAAACCTAGATTTAGTAATATCTAGCATGATGTCAAACATAATATAGCTTACCTAAAAAAAATATACACATAGGGTGAGAATAATAGAATACTCAGTATGATTATCCATAGTGAATCTTATGCGAAAGATAACTAAATCATGCTAAATCACAATGAACAAAATAGAAACCAACTTATCACATAAATAGGTATATTAGTTATCTATCCTCACCATGGATAAATCTCATCTAGTATGACATAAATTAGATCATATAATATAGTAATGAAACTTCAAGATCACCCCCTCATTCTTCCCACTGATTTTATGCTTCTGACTAAACATCGCATGTACTGAGAATCTCTCTCCGAATGTATGTCAGCATAAATACACCTAGGAATATAATGACTACATGAAACTCCTAAATCAACTAACCACATCATCCCATATCACATATCCACATACAGTAACCGAATAGTTTCTTGGATCCACTCTATCCTGTATGTCATATATCAAACATTGGGTGTTATACCTCAAGCAATTACATCCCACTCACTGAGTATGTTCCTCAGTCCATAACAACCTATACACATCATACCTATAGTAATCCTTTTGAAAATATATCTGGAAATACATGTTTGTGGAATAACCACTATCCATCACAACCCTCTACAGAAATATACGTTAAAACCCACTACCGAGCATACTTGAATAAGTAACTACCTATAAAAAAGATAAGTGCCAGAGTGGGTAGTGATCCATCCATCCTCCCACTAGAATGTTTGAAAAAACACCCTCCCAGAGTCAATTGGGTTTCAGTTTCCCTAATTGGCATGGGTGGGGCAGGGTATTGAATCTACAAAGTATACCGGATATAATATAACTCACATCCACACTATGGGAATAACCTATTATTATAATCAACTATAACTAACGTCTCTCAGAATCCTAGCTTCCACTTCTAACAACATATATCCTATATGAAAACGAGCATTTAAGGATGTACATTAAATTCATTCATCTATTTTTATCATTTCCATTATGGTAATTAATTCATTAGCTATTATTTAACCATTAAAATTATTCCATATTACATTACATTTCATTACATTAATCATCAGATTAAGGTACATTCCCTCTAGGAAAAATCGAAACCAAGTCCATGGTTTATAAATATCAACATCTTTTAAGAATTTTCATTCAATCATCAGCCTAAACCATGGGTTAAATTTTTTTAAATCATATTTTGTATTATTCCATATCCAAGATCTCTTGTAAAACAATATTAAAATACCACTAAGTGAAAACATGAAACTAGTAATATCCATTTACATTAAGTAGTGTGGAAAATAATGCATACAAAATAAGAAACCTGGGCACTGGAAAATTAAATAGATTCATAAGACTGCATCTCAACTCTCAAAATCACATCATGATGTAAGATTAGATTCAAAAATTTCATTCATCTATGGTTCTATACTTGAAAATCACCTTAATATAACAATGAATATTGAAATTATAAGCATCATCTACTACCACATCTTCTGTACCTCCCTTCCCACAAATAACATCAGGAATCCCATGCTCTACCATACCTAGATCACCTCGCATAAAAGCCTCCCTCCCACATATAATCCATCCCATGACCTGCTATATCAAGATCATATAATAAGGATCATATTGAAATAACATCACAAAAATAGAAGAAAAAAAACAATCGATAGAGAAAATGGGCCCTCAAAACAAGTCAATTAGAGTTCTCATGGAAACTAGCTCTCACGACTCTAAAGACTGGAACTCAATGATCTAAAGAAAATAGGGAAACCAAGCCCCAAACAATTATATTTATCACAAAACCAATTTTTTTCATTCCATATTGAATTAATCGATTCATTATTTACAACATCCATCTATAGGCCACCAATGGAATTAGATTATAAAAAAGTTATCAAAGGAAAAACATTCTCTCAGAATTTATTCTAATTCCAACAGTCCTAGAGAAACAAAACTCTCGGTTAAAATTCCTTTTTAATTATTATCATTATGAATAAAAAAGCTTAAAATTATCTATAAATTCCATTAATATTAGGGATGGACATTTTTAATTACACATTCACAATATATCTAGTTGACTATCATCCAATTACATCAATCTCTAAATTACACACATGCTTCTTCTATAATTATTATTAATCAAATTAATTATAAATTTATTTTGGATTAATTTTATATACATATTTTAACATGATACTCATTTAAAAAAAAGATAGTATGAAAAAATATAACGTAGATATCAAACTATCTAGAAAAATAAGTTGCAAACTCCTATTATGATATAATGAAACAACATTATCAACAAAAAATCTATGTCCAACTTATTTAATTTAGTTTGATAATTATTAATTTAATTAAATTACTATATAATGGTAACAATTATGATCAATTTAAAATTTCATAGAAATAAAATTTAATCAATGAATCCCCTTTATCAAACTATTTCATCATTCTTCACATGAGAATAAACCCACTTTTGGATCTTTGATCACCTCTCCCAAAATAATTGCATCTATCTCAGGAAGATGCAATACAATTAGACCACCTAAAACTAATGAAACACCCATTAGATACATGAGAGCCAATAATCTATCAGATGGTAAGAATTAAAATGAGAAAAAGGGATCAAAAAATGATAATACTCTAGAAAATGAAAAAGTAATGCATTTTGGATCGACTCGGGACACAACAGATCGAAGAAAAATGGAAAAGGATCAATACAAATTGAATTGTTCTCAAAATTATTAAGTAAGGAGATTCTGGTTTCCTAGAAGGAGAGAGTTTTGCGACTTGATATAGGGTTTAGAAAAAATCCATGAAGCTTAAACATATATAAGAATGATACAAAATAAATTTACATAGTGTGTAATTAATTTACACTTTGTGTAAATGTCAGGATTCCGTTTTCACCAAATAAAAATTCTCCTAAAACAAATTAACATTGAATAAATAGAAATAATGTATCATCCCATGATCCACCATTAATAATCCATGAACCATAATTACATGACGTGTAAGCTTTACACGTTGTGTATTTATCCCACTCCCATGTTTTTCAGCAGCTCACTCCAACAGACTTACTCCAGGTCTCCTCTGAGAAACTCTAGATTTAGAAACATGAAAATCGTTATTCCACATGGATCTATGCCCTTACATGTTAATTATGTGATTATTTCCTTATGAGTATACTTCCACAGTAATATTTAGGATGGAGAAAATATTGAAGGAGAGGTTCATAAAATGAAAGATGATTACAATTTGTTATGAATCACATGATTATTTCATAAATATATGTATTTATTAAAATATGATATTTATAGAAGTTTATAAAATATAATGGTTTATTCATTAATATTTTTTAATGTATAATGATAATATCATGAATCTTCAAGAGATTCAAAAAAAATATTTTTTATGAGTTCTAAAGAGACTTTATGACCAATTATAATGTATAAATACTTTTCTAGTAGTATAGTAATAATATTTACATGGTATTATTAATATATATTAAGATAATAAGAAGAATAATGGTTTAATCCAAAACTATTTCTATCATAAAAATATTTTCGATGTTAAATATGAAAGTAGAAAGAATATGATACTACACCTCATATATTATTTAGTAAATTTAAGAGAGCCTGATGATATACTATAGGGAAGAATATGGTAATTATGGGGGAAGAATAAGACATCCTATGATATAGATATTCCATATAAGATTATAGAAAATATATTGTTATTTATTGTTATATATAATCATTAATCATTCTATGTTTGAGTCAACTCAACAATGGAAATGAGCATGTAGAGCCATTGATTGAATTTTTGAAGTAAAATTCCAAGTGAATGGGGATTCATATGTCTTTTTTGTAATTTTGGGACATGTAGATAAGAAATGGAGATATTGTTTTGGTTGTTTTAAGGAGAAACATTGAAGAAATAGAGGCATGTAGTATAATCCAATCCCATTATAGTTGGGCCTCTCAAGAGATTTTTAGTGGAAGTTACTATACTGGTATGTAGATAATACATACCCAAAGGTCTAGAAAGGTACCATATCATGTATGAATTAATGAAAACACTAGGGAAAATGATATCACTATCTCACCCCTTATTTCATTATATATTGGATGATACCTTCACACACACAAACCCACTCATTTGTAATTAGTGAAAATTATATAGTGATAATCTATTTTTACTAGTTGGAACTAAAAACAATAAAAATAAATTTTCATATTGCGATATAACCCCTTAAAAATACCATATTCTAGATTATTTTATTATTTATTTAACTTATTACGACTATGGTATATGCATGATGGGTAATAATAATAAGGTCCATATTTTTTTACTGATATGAACTGTAGATCTAAAGATATTTCAGAAGGTCCTTAGATAGAGAATTCAATTATCATCCCTGTCAATGAAAAATGGATATTTTAACCCAAACAATAACATACATATGTAAAATTGATTAAAATATGTTTATAAATGTTTCAATGTGAAATTGGACTCTCCATTTCCAAAAGGTAAAAATAGTGATAAATATTTCTGTTAAATCTACTCAATATGAATCCTCTGATGAATCAAATTCATATTGTGATGGGGATGAATATATTAAATTTGTTAAATAACTCTGCTATAATAATTGGGAATAATTTAATATTTATCATTATTAATTACTCATATACATATTTTATTTTAACCAAGATTAATATTATGGAAAATTATAGGTAATGAATGATGGCGAAGTATTGAAAAAGATCTAAGGACACAGTTTCAAATGTTTAATTCCACCATCAAGGAATTGAAAGCCAAGAATAAACCCTTATGGATCAGTAGGGAAATTTTATCTATTTTATGATATTCATTTCAATTTAATATTGATGCAGGTGATAATGTAGAATCTATGTATTGAACATAAGTGCCTCAGAAGAATGTCCTAAATCTAATATTTGTTCCAAGAATTCTCAATTGGAGATCAAAGTGAAAAAACTTAAGGGCCTTCATAATTCCATTCTAGATGATAGAAAAAAATCTGGGATATCATATTCTAAAGATAAAATGTTTTTTGGAATGTAGATGAAAATTAGACGAGGATGATAACCTTTCCCTCATCATGATATTTCTTAAACCTGGAGTTAAATTTATTAATCTTAAAGAGGTCGATCATGAAATTCACCCAATGTATCTTGAATTCATATCATGATAAAACTAAAACATTTTCATAAAAAAGTCAACCCTTTCCCCCCAAAAATTATTCATTTACTAATGATATTTTACATTCAAATATCGGTAACAAATCAAAATTTGGGATAACATTGGTGAATTGAAATGTTAGTATATTCCCCAATACATAAATGGTGGTATATGAATATATGAGTATAAGTGTTACTTCAAATAGGCTTAATAGAATATCTTTTTTGAATAAAAATAGTAATAGAAAAAAAATTATATATTTTAATTAGTAGAAAAATATAAGGTTAATTGGTTACAATTGGTGATGTTAGAGATTTGGACATTGAGCCCATGTATGATGGAACACCATTTCAATGTTTAGTAATATGATAAAGCATGATTCAAGTAAGAAAATATTTGAAATTAAAATGAATCTTGAAATGTATAAATACTTTTAACATAAAATGGGATGTTTTTTATTGGAAAACATATAAATACCTTGAGAATTTCAATGAAAATTGAAATTTTTGTGGTCATTATGATGTAACGTGATGTTGTAAGTCTACCAAGAAAACTTTTAATGCTGATTAGAAGTGAAAAAAACACCATTAAATTTCAAATAAAACGAAATATGAGTATTTATTAGGAGATAAACAATTAAATAAAATTTTTAAACAAAATAATTACATAAATAAAACTAAGATGCATTATTTACTAAATGGAGAATGCTTCTACTATAGGAGAACAAGAAACATAAAAGAAAATCAAAGATTGACCATGGAAATTATAATAATGGAATGAATGATAGAAATAATAATGTAATAAATTAAATTGAGAAAAAAGTGTTTTGGTTTCGTAGAAGACATCCTAGAAGAAGAGTTATAGGATTTACCTAGTAATGATAACATAAGGATTTGGATAAAATTTAATAGACCAACCTGGGTCAACCGGACTAGTCACCCAAGTTATCCCATCACAGGGTGGGGTAAAAGAAAGAAAAAAAATCCTTATATAAAAGGATGAAAATACATGCATCAATAGTTAAAAATATATAAAAAAGTGATATAAAACTAATCCAAAATGTGAATATAAAAATGTATGAAAAAACAAGAAAACACTATTCTCCACGTGACCAAACGTTACCTACAAAAACTACACCACAATGTAATGAAAAGCCTAAAGTCTACAAAATTCTATTCAAGTACATGTATCCTATAAAAAAGGTTCACATTCACCCACTAGAATAAGTAGATTTTGAGAAATATATCCTTGTCGGATACTACCAAGGAATCTATACAAGTTATAATAACTAGAATGCACATGTTCTAGAATTAAAAGAAAATAGATTTATATGATTTTATATAAATAAAAAAATATTAAACCCTTTTTTAAATAATAATTTAGTATTCCAAAATTGCATAACATGTTTCTAAATACCAAAACAAATTTATTAAAGATACCGAATATAAATAATCATATGAGACAACATCCTTGGAATAAACTATAATGCATTAATCAACTAGAAACAATAGTGTGCTGAACATATGGGCTCTAGAATATCGGAAAATACATAATTGACACTAATAATCCTATAGAGGCATTAGTTTTGATCAAACCGACATCAAGGCCTACTATATACCATTGATATACAAGAGGTACGGACATAGTGGTGTCACACATACTAAGGCTACCAATGTCTCTTTCTCTGCACAACAAAGGTTTCCTCTATGAAATGTTTTTCAATTTCTATTTTTTAAAACCATACTCAAATTATTATAAAAAAATTCATGTCCAATCCAATCATATTTAGATTTTAAAAATACATTTTTCCATTTCAAATCAACTCAATTCTATTTTCAATTAAAATCCCCTTATTCAAACGTGAACCCATTCCATTTTAAATTACAACACATTATATATAATATTAAAAAATTAATAATAAAAACAATAAATTCATGAAATTTTCACTCAAGAATATATCCACTTACCTCAATGATGTAGAATAACTAACCCCCTTTGATAATGGGGATATGAACCCAATAGAATAGCCTTTGAAAATCTGGGCACACAAGGAAACTGAAAATGATTGATAAAAACCCTATAAAATTAAAAAGAGGAGCCTAAACCAAGATTAAATCCAAAACAAATAAGAAAGAAAATATACACATAACCAAATATTATAAATTCAACCATAATGGTAATCAATTATCGAGAAAAGCAATCTTGATTGATGGAAGTAACACCAAAAATGCCTAGGGTTAGAGCTCTGGTGTATAAGAGATGTATATAAAATAGGTCGAATCATCAAACCCCTATATAGAAACCTAAAATATATAACTTGGGTAATTACATAGTGTTTAATATCATTACATGTCATGAAACTCTTTCATTTTATATTATGATAAGAAACATTATTCCTCGGGTTAAAAAATAGAATTTTCACATTACATGATGTGTAATCCTTATACAGTGTGAAACAATTTCATGATTTGTAATCCATTTCATGAGATCTATATAACATCCATTACATGTTGTGTAATTTCAATATATGTTTTATAACTACCCAAAAAAAAAATAAAAATTCTATGGAAAAGATGAATATTCCAAAAAATCCTTGACAACAACATTATAGATATCCTTCTAATTCGGGCCAACAAAACATGGCCAATGAAAAAAGGAAACTATAATAAAAGACTAAAAAATACCTGACATAAAAGTAATGATGTGTTATAATCTTCGCACCATGAAAGATTCATGTACGTAGAAAGAGCTCAATAATCTGGACTCAAAAAAAGAGAGGGCCAATAATCCCTCATCAATATCTCCATATCCCACATATCATAGAGATCCTATACATACTACCATTGTACCCAGATCAGGGGTATCATTTTACCATGATGTACCTTATCCTGGAAATCCATTATCCAAAATGGCGGCTCAACCATTGTGTCGTTAGGATAAAGAAGAACATCCTACAATCTAATCACATGATAATGATCTGGTATATTCCTCCTCAACTGGGAAACATGAACCACATTATGAATAGAAGTCTGTCCAGACAGAAAAAGAAATAATCATGCCGCACTCCCTTGTCACTTAACGATATCAAAGGGTACCATGAACCTCGATGTCAAATTAACCTTGTTATCCAAATTACGATGTTACAAGAGAGGTCGAACTCTGAGAAAGACATGATCACTACCCTCAAACTCCAATGACCTCCACCGATGGTCTGCATATGATTTTTTATGGCTATGTACAATGACCAAGTGACTATGGATCAATTGAACCACCTCTATCATCTCCTAAAAAATACTTTGGTTAACTAAGGACTGCTCTCACAACTCTACCTATCACAAGAGTTATCAATATGGCTACCCAAACAAAGCGTTAGATTGAACTTATCTGATTGATGTCTGATAACTATTATGTTATGAGAACATGAACAAATGAAATTTATTGTCCCAATATCCACTAAAATCAATCACACATTATTGGAGATTATCCTCTAGAATCTAGATATCCCTCTTTGTCTAACACCCATCTATGGATGATTATCCATGCTCAATTAAAAAAAGGAAACCATTTACTTCTTCAAACAATTATAAAACATGGATGTGAACCTCTAGTACCTATTAGTAAAAAATAAAAATGAAACCCCATGAATCTTCACAATCTCCCAAACATAAAATACCTCATGTTTTCATTAAAATAATTTATTGGTATGAAATGTATTGATTTAGTGAGTCTGTCAAAAATCACCCAAATTAGATCCATCCCACTAGGACTCTATTTTAAACCAATTACAAAATCCATTTAAATATCAAACTACATAAAATCCAAAATGGGAAAAGGATTCCAAAAACCTGAAGGTCATTGGTGGTCCACCTTAAATTGTTGATAATTTAAACACATTGATACAAAATCAGCTACACACTACCACATCCCCAGCTACCAAAACTGGAATATCAAATCATGGTATATATTTTTAGCCCCGGGGTTTTTGGACCAACATGATCAGTTCCAACATTATAGAAAATATTATCTCAAGAAAAATAGAACATGAACCCAGATATGAATGTACGAAACTCAAATGGGTGACCGAGAAAAATCGTACAAGGTTTTCATAACATTTAGGATTTCTTCTAAGTATATGAAGTCGGTGTCTAAGATTCCCTAAATTATAATTTTCACATCGAAAGATGGGTAAAACTTTATCAATGACAAGAACACCTTCCCAAAAACCTCCTTTAATCCCAAGATTATCATAGCAAACATGCTCAAAGAGACCACTTATCAATGGATTTATTCACTGATTGTGATTGAAGTTGTCTACTCAATACATCCGCCAATACATTACCTTTCCCCGGGGTATATATGAAATAAAAATAAATGTTCCAAAGTTATTCCACCCATAATCTTTTTTTATGTTAATATACATCTATATAAAGATATATTTCAGGATATTATGAATTGAATACAGAAGAATATTTTCTCAGAAGAGGTAGTGATGCAACATTTTTAGTGCATGCATAACAACTACCAAATAATGATCAAGTGAAGGTTATTTATTCTCATGAGGGTGTTACTAACATGAGATATAATCCCAAAACTATTTCCCTTGCATAAAGACAAAACCTAGTCCTATAATAGAGGCATCCCAAAAATATCATAACATGATATTGGTTCCAGAAGAGTCAAAATTGGTGTTGAATTCAACATCATCTTCACCTCCTCAAAATATATCTAACAGTTGTTGTTCAAATTCAAATTCAAATTCTTATTGGTTAATGTTTTAATCAATGATGATATCTTGGGGAGGTCCTAATGAAACTTTTTATAGTAACTTTATAACCCCAAGAAGCTCTGGATCTCAAACACATTTCTTGGATTCTCCGAAGACATAACTACATGTCCCTATTTAGGATCTACATAGAAGAACCTATTTGATATATCATTCCCCACAAACATCACTTCCTAGATCCAAAACACAGAGATGGACGACATACCATACAAAATATGTTCATTAAAACATCATAGAATTATATAAAAATGGTATCTATACTTATTAAATGAAATAGAGTACCCCAAGATATCGTCCACATGAAAAATAAAGATTGATTCCAAGAACTTATGAAATAACTTCATCATCAAATCCATAATCATCATTGGAGTGTTAGTGAGACCAAATAACATAATAATAAAATTAATATTTCTATATCGACTCAGAAACATTATAAACTGTATAACATCTTCTCAGCCTCTCAACTGGTGGTACCCTGACCGCCTATCAATCTTAGAAATCCTAAGAGCCCCTATTAACTGAAGAAAGAAATCATAAATTTTGGTTAAATGACACTTTTTGTTAGCCGTAACCTGATTTAACCTCTAATAGTCAATACAAAGTATAATACTCCTTGATTCCTTCTTAGAAAATAGTAAATAAGAATACCATAATGACATTATAGGATGAATAAATACTTTCACCTCCTCGTCCTCAATATGAACCTTAGGTTCACACAAAAAAAAGTTCCATTCGATATGATGTCATTGAAATGGAAATCATTCCCAAGAGTAGGTAAATAGTAAAATCGAACGCTCTATGTGCTGGTAAACAATAAAAATCATCCTGAAACAACTCGATGTATGCACACACAATTGTAGGAAGTTGAAAACAAATTAAGTGATAAACTATATAAAGAAAATTTCTCACAATAGATAATATATCAAACTGGTATAAGCACCAATATTCCATGCCATTCTTGAAATAGTATCCCAATCACCCTGGAAAACATGAGTGACCCCATCGGTCGATAAGAACTTTACATGGAGATGATAACAGTCTATCTGGGACATCACAATGATCAACCACACTATGATGATAATTATTTTGACTATTTCCTGATCAAGAGCAAAGAAGTCCCAAACCACAATAAAGTCTCATATCACCACCCAAAACTCAGGACACATGAAAACATGTTGAGGAATCCTTCCTAAATGAGTGGAAACATACAACGAGAACAAAATAATCTGTGAATGAATACCCAACATGTAAACCATGTTCGATGATATAAAATAATGAGTAGATCCTCTGTTAAATAAATCTGGTACCATTGAAGATGAAATAAACATTGACCTCAAATAGTAGTTATCCCTAATTCAGATTTCTCTCAAATATACTCTTCCAATAAAATCCATCTAAATTTTACACATAGACACCCCATTTGTCTTTATAAAGAGACCCAACACCATTGTATTCATCAACACGAACCTAATACCCCTTGAACAAAGTGGACAATTCCTTACTTCCTTGGGACATCTTATCATATAAATATTTCGCAATTGTAGATCACCCACAAAGAAGAAATGTAATAGGATCTTCTATAAAATGTGGATTTATTGGACCATGCCTCCCATACTGGTAGAAAATAACATATTTCTTCCTTGAAGAAGCCCATAAATCGGTCCTACAAAAAATGGACCATTCTTAATCTTCATTTTTTGAGGTAAAGAAGTACCTTGGCTAACCGTTTCACTTACTGACGATCCTACCAAACCTTTCCTTCCAGATATGTTTACCTCAATCTACACTGCTATATCCACTACCTCTACAAAGGTCATATGGAAAAAACGAACTAGAATCTACAAAACATCATCCCTCATCTCCATATCAAACCTCAAGGACTTTAGGTAATCATTTCTTATAAGATCCAGTTCTATGTGCACCAAATCAAAATAATGGGTGGATTACACTAGAATAGTACTCTCTGATTACTCTATAGTCCAACAATACTGAGTATTTTATACAAGTAATGTCTTAGGATAAAACTGTTGATTAAAAATATTCTTGATAGAAACCCTAGTAAGACCTTCCTGACATTGAGAATTCAGTTTATTATACCACCATATTCTTCATATTCCCTCGAGCATATATGTGGAATAAACCACCAGATAGTATTTGTGAGTCATCCAGAAGTTGAGGATCATTTCAATACATTCAATGCACTTCTATGATCCTTGTGGTCCTTATTCACCAAAAGATATTGGTGGATGTTTCTTGGTAAATTTTTATCCATGATCCACTTCCCATGCAAAGTTCACTTCGCCCACTAACCCCAGAGTCTAAATGGGTTACATTACCACCTCTACTAAAGAAGATTCCACTTGAAGGCTCCTCATACGAAACCTATCGAGTGGCTTCCCCTCTCATATTTGGATGAGATAATATTGGAGGTCTTTTCCATTGAACACAGTAAAATATCCAATCATTCATAAGAAACTACAAAACCATTAAACTGAAATCCGAACTCTTTAAAAATTCCTTAAAATAATAATAATTTAAAGCAGTAATGAATTATACCACTAAAGGGTAACACAATTTGAAAATAATATTACCATTTAAATAAACTCCTCATTTAGTTTATTTAAACTACCGGACATGAATGAACTCCCCAAACTATATAAATAGGTTAATTTATGGAATTTATTATATTATTTATTTAAATAAACCTAAATATGTGGTCCTAGACTTAGTAAATATTTTCTTGACCACTAATCGAAATTGAGATATAGTTATGTGAGTGAGCTACTATAGCTCCTTTTCCACCCCAAATGTCTGAATTTTGATGAGCCTACACTTATCTACCCAAGGAATAGAACTAACTTAGGTAGTGGATAACCACTTCAAATTGAGTAACCCCTTTGATACTAAATTAGAATAGACCAACTCAAGTCCACCAGACCAGTCACCCAAGTCATCATATCCTGGGGTAGGGTAGAAAAAAGAAAAAATAATGTATATAAGGATAATGAGACATAAAACTAGTTTAATAAGATAAAAATGGATATAAAACTAAACTAAGTTGAATTACCTCAAATCATGACAAAAACAAGGAAATATTAGTATCCATGTGACTAACTAATACCTCCAAACCAAAGTAGAAATGTAAAGAGAGTCCTGCATGATATAAAATTATCATACCTTACCTCTATCCTATAAAAAATGTTTAAATACAACCACATGAAGAAGTAGGTCATGAGATATAGAGCAGAGTTATATACATCAAAATAATCTATATAATTATTAATAATTAGATTTCACATGCTGTAGATTTAAAAAAATTGTTTTACATGATTTTTTTAAATAATTGAAAGTCTTTTTCAAATAATACTTGAGTTTTCAAATATTTCATAACATGTTTCCAAATCTAGAAATAAAATAGATAAATATACTAAATATATATAAAAATGTTAGAGAACATCCATGAAATAAATATTCATGAATTAAAAAACTAGAAACAATAGTGCACCTACAAGGTAGGATCTAGAATAACTAAAAATATATGCTAGACATTATCAAGACTAAAATGCATATGGATGGACCCATATCACATCATGTCCTTCCATAAACCATCAAAAAATTGGCAGTTAACTCCTAGTGGCATCAAATACACTAATGATACCTATTTCTCATTGCCAATGTACCCAAAGTTCATGTTGGGAAATATTTTACAATTTCTATTCTTAGAAGCCATTATCACATTTTTATAATAAAATTTTACATCTATTCTAATATTCATTTGGTTTTTAAAATCATTTTTCTATTTAGACTCAAAAAAATTCTATTTAAAAAAACACATTTCAATCATGAACCAATGAACTTTTCAATTTCAACACGTGCAATTACATTCAAAATCTCAAGGATTCAATAATAACTATATGAAATTAAAAAAATTAGAACAGTTCAACATATCCACCTACCTCAATGATGTCTAAATCCTAACCACCTTTGATAATTGGGTAGGAACCTTATAGAAGAACCTTCTCAAAACAAGGCATACCATGAAATAGAAGAGGATTGATATAAAATCCCATCAGATCACAAAACCACACCCGATGCATAGCCTTAACCCAAAACAATTAACAACCAAGAGAACCACTTACTTGGATAAGAGAAATATTACCCCAATGGAGATCAATCGTGAAATAAATTGACGAGGACAGAAGAAATTCAATCAAAAATGTATTGGGTAAGATATTTGGTGGATATGATAAGGATTCAATTGAGTTTGAAGCCTTAAACACCCATACAAAACTCTAAATGTTGTAACTCAAATAAATACATGGTGTGTAAATCTTTTACACATCAAAAAACTCTTAAATTTTAAGTTATATCAAAAAATGCATCACATCATATTGGAAAACCGATTTTTAACATTTGATGACATGTAATCCATAGACAATGTGCAAAATATTTCACACAATATACTCTATATTAGATTATCTATCATGTGGTCATTACATGTTATGTAACTACCCAGTAAACAATAGAATATCTAGTAAAAAGATGAAACATTCAATAAATCACTAACTTGAGCAATAGAGGTATCCTTCTAATTCACGATAAAAAAACTCACCCAAAAAAGGAACCAAAATAAAATACCAAGACATACCTGAAAAAATGTAATAAAGTGTTAATAGAATCCATATAGAAAATTCATGAAATTTAAGAATGTAACAAAGGAGTTCCTACCAGTTTTTCCAAACCAATTATAAATGGATAAAAATATTGAAAAATGAAAAAGCTATTGAACGGGACAAAGGAAAACAAATATATCTACATGAATGATTTGAAATGCATGACTGGTTATAAAATGGTGATAAATCAATATCTCCTAAGGATATGTGTGGAAAGTGAAATAAAATTGGTCATATTCTTTCAAAAAGCATGATTATTCTGGAAAAACTAGAGGATATGTTGAGAATGAAATCCCAAGAGGAATTAAAGTATTATTAAAATATTGAACATGTAGATAATAATTTATGTGTAACACCATGAGCCTTTATGATATTTATCTTCGAATAAGGATGAATTATTTTATCTATTTCTCTACACAAAACGCTTAGTTTAAATGAACCACATTATAAAATTAAAATATTATTATTTAATTTGACAGTTATCACATAGCCATTAGATTTGTGCTTATGAATACAATTAAATAAATTATAGAAAAAAATTATATTTACATATTTATTAAATTAATTAATTTTTAATATAATGGTTATAAATGAATATAAAATAATTTGAATGTAAATAGACTTGTTTTTACAGAAAACTAGTGATTATTACTAGAATGTGTTTTTATTTCAATAAATTATATTAATATATATTGATGGTTAATTTTATTGAATTTAAATGATAATATATTGAAATAAATATTTTAATATTCATTTAATGTGTTTTTGGAGGCATGAGATAAGAATAAATCATTGTCTTTGTTAAAAATCATTTTTCTGAAAAATAATTTTCATTTCATTTTTCACATTTATTTTATAATGAATTTATTCCATTTCTTAGAAATGAATCTTGAATAATTGATCCAATATTTGGATAAAAAAAGTACATTATTTTTATACAGTTCCATTTTATTTGTTTTCATTATTCATAGTAACCTTGGTAAATATTTTCCACCCTAGTAAGGTTTAAATGAAAAAACAATGTTAAAACATTTGGATAAGGATTTACTATTTCCATAAATCATTAACTTATCCAATAAGATTATTTTTTATCCATTATGATACAAACATAAAAAATATTTCTACATGGTTCCATTTATTTTTTATTATATTCTTTATAAAATATTAAGAATAGAATTAACACAAAATGTCACTCTGTAGACTTCAATACTTATATATTTTCTTTATAAGGGTAAAAGAGATGATTTTCAGTTATAACTATTTATTGGAAATATGAATCAATTTTTTATCTAATTAATTTGTTTTAATTTTTCGGGATTTTTTAATTAATTTAAATTCATACACAATAACAACATAATATTTATTCAATTAATAGAAGAATAAAATGAAATATTTTTATAACAATTTAATGTAACACAATTTTGGTGAATTATTGTCTTACATGAATTTATATATACATATTAAATTTTATAGTTCTTTTAAAGGTCTATATTCTTATTCCATTCCTTTCATGTTTTTTTCAAAGACTGAAAAAATTGATCATTCGAAAAATTCATTAATGGGATTTTGTGATAAAAAATATTTTATAAAATGATTTGAAATTCATAAAATATTAATTTTTTTTCAAATTAATGGGATATGGTTGAATATATAATCCATGTTCCATTTTATGGGTCCCTATTTTATGGTAACATTCTTGACTGTTAATGTGTAGATTATCTTGTTAGCATGGTAATTGTCAAAAAGGGTAAATAGGGGTTAAAATTAAGAGATACAAGTGAAAACACAACCAAAACTTGTCCAAATTTTATTTTATTAAGTAATATCAACGAATAATTATCTTATATTCTTATTATTCAAATTTAAATCCATTTTTTCGTGAAAATATATTAATATTAATTTAATACTTTAAGTAATTCCAAGAGTGCCCCTCCCCTCACCTATAAAAGTGAATCTTTTATCCAAAATTATTCATGATGTTTTAGCCGACTATTTTAAAAAATACCTACCATAATTTATTCCTAGATTCATTCCCCAAATCCAAGTTCTTTTTTTATTGAGAAAATATGTCCTTTGTGGCTTAATATGTAATCCAAAAGAGGTTTCTCAACGAAAATATTTAACACTTAACAGTGTGTTTTCAATTCAATTTCCTTTTATATATATTATAAATCAATAGAACAAATTATAAAATAATGACTTGAATATAACTAATATAACTATTTATTATTATTATTATGGAATAACCATTATTTTCTTCCTTCCAATCCGTTGGAAAATTATAATCTCACTCATGCCCACATGTAGATTTCCAGCTCTATGAAGTGATTCGATTTGATTTTCATTTATACATTAGTTGAATTATAATAATTTTAAATTTAACTATTATTAAATATATAATAATTATTTATTTATTGTGAATTATTAATTACATTCAATTCATTTCACCCATCGAAAAAATAAAAAAAAAGTTCATGTGAATGTACATCCTACATTCAACATGAATGATGTAAATATTTTTTATTTATTTTCCTTTTAGGGATAACCCTAAATAAATATATATAATTAATATATATGATATTTAATGAATTTTTAATATTATTAATATGGTATAAACATGGTTAATGTATATGTAACAAGAAAAAAATAATGAAACTTCTATAAAAAATGAAATAGTTGATAGGAGAAAATGATTATTTTAATAAAAAATATTAATAAATGAGTGTTTAAATGAAATAATTGAAATATATAGGGTATATAAAGTATGGAAAATATTTTGGAATATAATTAAAATAAATTAAAATTTATTATAAAGGAGGTTTGATCACTTTCAATGTAACTAGAACAAGTGGTCAGGGATTTATTTTACAATATAATTATTTATCGTTATAAAATATTATTAACTTTCCAATGATTGAATGTAATGATATATATCTCAATAATACAATGATATTTATTCTTATCTAAATATTTACATAGAATAATTTTTTTTATTTCACTTACCTCTCATTATGTATTTATTATAGAGAAGTAATATTTGTAAAGAAATTAAACATTATTTCTCTCATTGAATGAAAATGATTTTTAACAATGTATATGTTTTCTAAACATGTTTTCATGAATTTTTTTATAATATCCTATAATATTTTAAGAACAATTTTACCTATGTTTTAATTTTAAAAATATGTTTTATATGACAAATTCTTTTCATTTTTTTAATGAGTTAGTTTTGACATTTTTCTAAAAATGTTAATGGAACCTTGTTTTAGCATACACAACACAAAAGGAAAGGGGGAGTGAACCCAGTTCCGTAAGGTAATTTTTCCACAATGATAGTATTAGGAGTGAACAATTACTATGTATATGATGCAATTATGAGTAAATCCAATCCACTATTATTTTATTGGTGGTGATCCTTGACTAAGGATATTATTTTCTATGATTTTTTTATCCCACAATATTGTGCATTATGAAAATATTTGTCTATCATTAATCAAAGTATTTGATGCCATTATGATTTATGTCTTATGATCTATCATGATTTTTTCCATGACTCAATATTTTGATCTATGATATACATGGTATGATTTAATAAATTTAAACAAATGTCCCCATAAAAGTATTCTAATGTTATTATTAATTGGTTATTTATATGTTCATTGTTTATCCTAAATGAGTATTTGAGCTCACCATTTCTTATATATCTTGTCTCCTTGTTAAAAAGAAATATTTTTTGTAATATATGTATAATTAGGGTACTGGTTATGACGAAATTATTGGGATATAATGTTCAACTCTTATGAATCAGTTGTTTATGTATCCATGTTTCCAAATACACTCAAACCATAAGATTCTATAAAGGATCATTGTGTTATATATTGGACATTAATATAATAATTTGTAATATTTATATATGAGAATTATGAGTATCTATAATTTGTATTAGATAAAGGTTTAGTTACCTCTGAAAACTAGGATGAGAAACCTTTAGTGAACACACAAGAGATATGTCTATGTATTAGAAAAACTCCCAATGTTTTGGCAATGACCATGGATGAAATATGTTAAATTTAATGTTTTATATATTGAAAATAAGTTGTATTGAGTTATATACCATATAAATAAATTATAAGGATTATGTGTTTTACCACTATGATTATTATTTCTCACACTATAAATTTTGGTTTTAGTAATTATAGGACCCTGAAGGAACAATATAAATAATGAATGTGTTGGAAAATGTAGTGATTTTCCTCCCGAGATACCTTATGTTATGAGAGATGGAATGAAAAATATTATTGATATGATTATATAAATTTCTAAATCTATGAATCATTATGAGATTATAAATGAGAATAAGTGGTAAAAATATTCAGTTGATTCTATTATGAGGAAACATAAACCCTCTTTTAGTGGGTCCACTGATCCAATAGTTTGTGACTATTGGATGATTTCCAATGAAATGATATTTTTGATCTCTAGTGCTAAAAAAATTAAAATGATATTTTTTTGGTTATCATTTGTATGGTGGAATAGATAAATAGTTAAATATTATCAAGAAGATGAGAGAAGAATAAAAAATTGATTTCATGGAGTGTGATGTGTTTAGTATTTTATTTTTCAATAAGAACTTTTCAATTATTGTTTATAAGAAAATTGAGAAAGAATTACTTCAACTAATGAAGAATGATGATTAATCCACTAGAATAAATGAGATAAATTTTAAAATACTTGTGAGGAAAAATTATAGATTTATCGTTATAACTAAAAATATTTATTATTCATTCATCGGTGGCTTAAAATAAAGTCTATGATGTGACTTTTCAAAGAGAAACTTTAGTAGCTATGTATAAATCATTTAACGTGATATCAATGTGGAGATGGAGATATTATTTACCCATCAATAAAATTATTTTAATAATAAAATAAAGATATAATTCAATGTATATTATAATAAACATGTAAATAAAAGTATGATATTTAAAATGTGATCACAGTGTTGAAGATGACCTGGATGAAATTCTATTAAGGGGAATTGTAATTGTATTACTTCTGGAATGGATGGGAATAAAATTTTCGAAGTGTGTCACAATTCCTCCTTAACCATTTGATGTTGAATTGTCCTTAGAAACTAATAATTGTTCGATGATCACATCTCAAGTCTATAATCCTTCTTTGATTGAATTTTGAGGTAATCAGATTCATATAATACTCTTTATTCTCACTGTAATTGAATTTGATGTTATCTTATACATGAATAGTATTTATATAAAAAATTCATGCATCAATAAAAATGATGGGGAGTCACATTTATTATTTTGAACATACCTATGATTTATTATCAGTGTGATAATAAATATAAACTTGCAATGGAAATTACATAAATAATATTGGTACTTAGTCTTATTATAAAGGGTTTTTTAAGGGTTGAGGCGCAGAGGCCTCTTTATTGAATGAAAAAACAAACCAGGAGAGGTACCGCAAATAACCACAAATAATAGAAAAAACCATAACCAGGGTCCTTAACCCATTCTAGATCGGGAACTCATACTTTGATAAGGAAGGCGTCTACCCCTGACGAGGATGTCATCCCCTCCTACAAATCATTTCTTGCATCCAATCACCCACACCATCATCATCCCACGATGAGATGGGGTGCTATGAATTGGAACCATTCCTTCCCCTATAGCATATTTCCAGTCCTCTCCAGCATTTGTGTAACATCCTCCATACTAAGAATAGCCGCATTCTGATTATAGGAGACCCGCATGAGTCCAGGCATTGCTGTCCAGCAATTGATTAGAAGCCTTACCCAGAGGCAGGGCAGTCTATCTATGAACGCTTGAAGAAGTAACAACATTTAGAGAGCTATAAGTACCTCGGGTGCTGTTTTCCTTCTCAAGATGGGATGGAGTTCAAATTGATGTCGTTTCTTCTCTTGTGTTGTACTTTTAATCCTTCTCCAGCACCTGTTTATTAGGTTGTACAACATCCACATTGTTTTTTGGGTCAGCTGATCTCTGTTTGGGGGAAACAATCCAGAGTCCAGTTTTTTCAGTGGCCTATTTTGGTTGGAGACATCACAAGTGAGCTGTGTAGACCTGCAGTGAACTCCAGGGGGAATTTCAGCAGTGAGGTGATAACCACCAGTCCTAAGTGTAATGGCAACCCAAAACCATGTAGTCCAGCCCATTCACAGTCAGGTTCAGCTCCATGTGAACTCAGTAGCTTCAAATAGTTTTTTTGTACAAGCCATTGCCATTATGTGGCATGAACCAGCCATAATAAATCTCATGGTGATTTATTTTCCAGATTCTGCCAGCTCAACAGTATATGATTTAGTTATTATGGGGATATGTTTTGAAATCCCCACCCTTAAATCAGTATACATTATTTTTTAAGATTTAGGGGGTCTCCCTACATTCCTTTTCGAGCTTTCAGGACCTTTGGATCCATGAAGCAGGTCATTAATGTTTACAGCTTCAGGTATCCCACGTGTACTGGACACAATCAATGTGTCCAGATTCCAGTGAGCAGTGGAATAAATATTTGCAGGAGTTGTAACCTTACTTTTGGAAACATAATCATATGAAGCAATTTTACCAGAACATGAAGTAAACAGAGTGTTCTGAATGTCTTTATCATTAGGAAAAATGCTGGAATTGACCCCTGTTACTTCAAAAGATGAATCATTTCAGATAGAATTCAATAAAGGAGCAGCCTTCTTATCATCCTGTAAGGATACCACAAGATCAAAGATATCAATGTAAAAATCCTGAAATAACATATTCTCCTCATCTTCATTATGGGTTTTCTTTTTAAGAAGGTTTTTGATTACTGAACTTAGGTCATTTATTACCCCTTCAAAGGAAGAGAAGATGATATATGTATATATGGAAGATAATTAGATAAAAATTTTATAATTACTACATAACATCAAAGGGAGAGAAAAAGGGGCTTAAAGAGAGAATAGTCACAACACAATGAAAAAGGGTGGTCTATAGAGACCCCTTAAACACAAAAGAAAAAAAATTCAACATATCAAAATATCCATCCCACTTGTTTTTTTGAAAATAATTAGTAAATTGGAAAATTTGGTGTTTATTTTAATAAAATATAGAATATTGTAAAATAACCCAAATAAAAAATACTGCTTGAATTAGAAGGGAAAGATATTTATAATTTATATGTTTAAATAAAACATTCCATTTTAATTTTGTAATGAAATTCAAACATGTGATATTAAATTTGTAGAAATATTCATTTTGAAAACATTTGAAAAAAATATATGTATAAAATTTCTTTTATAATTCATTTACTTCTATTTAAATAAATACTATATTAAATATAATAATTTTTACACTAAAGATATTTATTTATAAAATAAATCATTAAAACATTTGAAATGAGTCTTTTAATGTATGTTTTCCCTGATATAAATTAATAAAAATAATAAATTTTTGAATAATTTTATGGAATATAAATATGGCCAAAATTTCCCTTTATCATCGATTAAATAATAAATGAAATTTTTTATTAGACATTTTGAAGAAATTTGACATGAAAGGAAAATAGTTAGAAGGGAAACTCTAAGTGGGTATATTTTTAAAATTCCCTTACATTGATTCTGACTCATATTTTATATTCATTATCATCATGAATAATAAAATTATGTAAAGTATTTAATTTCTTAATA
Source organism: Viscum album (assembly GCA_963277665.1). Lineage (NCBI taxonomy): Eukaryota > Viridiplantae > Streptophyta > Magnoliopsida > Santalales > Viscaceae > Viscum > Viscum album. Next base: position 1,483,128,263 of record OY728136.1, read on the forward strand.
ACCATTTTAAATTTTATTATCCATTTTATTTTATATATTACAATATTATATACAATTACATTATCTATTATGTTAACATCAGATATTTTGAAGATATTCAGATCATATGACCATAATTGATTTTGTAGGTTGACAGTGAACAATGACACCATTATTTAATCATATAAATAATAATAATGTTGAAATAATTAATAATTTTATACAACAATTATACTTTTAAAACCATTAACAAAATAATGTTATGAAAAAATGGACTACCTTACTATCATAGATATGGTATATCATTTGTATGCTTGAGAAACATTTAATTTCTTTGACCACCATGATATAAACAATGGAAGGGTTATTTTATCTTCCCATAATGATCATTATATAATAATGTCATTTTATATCTTTAAATACGTTTTTATAAATCATCCATGTAATGTGGTAATGAAAAATATCACATCGCTTCGTGGAGGTGGCAACCCACAGGTACAGAAAAATAATGCTATCATCATTCAATGAATGAAATGGTATGAAAATATATGAAATATTGATTATAAAAGTGAAAAATATTTAATTATTATCATGTATATAAATAAAATACATCATCATAAATATCTATTATAGGAGACGATGTAATAAAAATTATATTGGTTCGTGAGGAAATAGTCTTCCATACTGACGAATAATGGTTTTGTTTTCCATTTTATGAAATAAGAGATGGATATTTGTTATAAAATTAATATAATAAAATATTAATACATGTGAGATATTTTTTATCATCATTGTTTTATATGATTTTAAAGAGTTGGTTGGTGAAATAAAATAAAAATGATCAGTTAATAGTGATACTTATTCTGAAAATCTCCATACATTTAAACCAAAAGTCTTCATAAAATGATTTTATAATCTAAGAGGCATATATAATGTGGGGAGTTATGTAAATAAGAGACATGGGTAGGTATTGCATAATCCAAAAATAATTTTAATATCGAAGAAAATAGGAGATGAGGTTTCTTTTATAAGTGAGGGTTGGGGAACATTTAAAATTTTGTAAAATATTATATTAATATAAATTAAATTTATTGATAAAATAATCCAATGTAATATATATTGATTATTAGATGCTTAGGGGTCAAAATAATATAAAAAAATCAAATTAATATGTGTTTCTATTAGGTTTTTTATAATTATCCCTTTATTTTAACCCATATTAACCATTTTTTATAATTACGCTCATAAAACTTTCATACTCTCTAGGAATTAGGATATTAACTATAAAAGGATAATTGGATAATAAAGGGACTATGTATAATAGTATCAAACATATTTCAGTCACTTGTGTGATGAGGTAATATTTAGGAATTTTAAATCATTCAATAGAATAAGATTTATTAATTTTGAATTTGGGAACAGCATGAAAGTATTTTAATTAGAATATAATATATTTAAATATAAATTACTTGTTATACATATCCAAATATTCATGATATCATATAATTAATTAAATTCCTATTACATATAATATTTTTAAAATCATCAAATATACATTTTTATTAATTGAATAAATAATGTCTCATTTTTTCATTAGAATTTATGAAAAATATTTCATTACCAATAATTAGTAATAAATTAACATTATACAATTAAATAATTTATCTTTTGAATTATTATATATAATTTAATAGATTTTTTTATTATCCTTATCATAAAATATTATCATCATTAATGGAAGGCAGGAGAAATTTTGGCCTTTATCTTTCATTTAAAAATTATAATGACCTAAATGAAATAATATGCCACATAGTGGGTACATATTCGTATATTTGATGAAAATAGTTTAATTTACTTATAAAATAATTTAAAATCAAATTTTTATATATAATTTTAGTCCTTATAATATTATTATTGACCTTAATTACCTTATTTACCCTTTCTCAGGTAATAAAAATTTAATATATATTCTTTTAATTATAACTAAAAATAAAAGGGTCTTATTTATCAGATATGGAACTCTTTATTCCCAATAAGTATTTAGTTTTTTAGGATTCTATTAACATAAGTGTTATAATTTAATATAATATTAAACATGAAACACACTAGGGAAATTATTTCTTTAAAAAATTCCATTTTAAGTATAAAAATGTTTTTATACCAATTTCTAGTATAATAATTATTACCAGAATAATAAATGGATTTTATATAATCATAATGAAATAATTAAATTTTTGATCTACTCTAAAGAATAATATGACCAAATAAACACTTTTAAAAAAGTAAATGATTGAATAAAAATTATTTTTCATAATTCATTAATAAATAATATTTTTCTAAAAAATAAAAAAATTCCACCATAATATAATTATGATATAATTATTTAAAAAATTATATAATTTTTAACAATGATTAATTAAAAATTATTAATAAAAAAATTATATTGTTTTCTCGCAAAAATTAATTAAATAAATTGTTGATGAAACCATATTTTTGAAAGAAAAAATTAGTTTATTAAAATTGGATTGATAATTAACTACGAATTTATGATTAAATTTATATATATTAGGACCTTTATATTAATTTTCTAAAAAATGAATCATATTCAAACCCTTTAATTTAAGGGCTAGGTTTGAAAATTCAAATTTAAATTTTAATATTTCATCGTTAATTTAGTGTTCGTTATTACTTTCATATATGCTATCAAATATATCATTAATTTTTTTTAAAAAAAATCAATGGATTTCATTGAGGAGGTCCAAGTATATATATTTCCATGTTACACACACTATTATATAGTATTCACATGAGGCATAATTGAAAAAGACTACACCTCTCAAAACATTTTCCAATAATTCTCTATGGGCATTCATATATTCAATAACATATAGATTTAATTTAGAAATTTCATAGTCATTTGAAAACATTAAAAATTATTTTAATATTTGGATCAATTGATTAATTGTATTTTAACATATAAATATTAATTTTAGTGGTTTGGAGCATCCATAAACCTCTCACATTGTGTTTTATTTGATATATAATGGAAAATATGTATTAAAGAGGATGATTCATTTGTTATCAAATATACACATCCATGTAAAATAACCCTGAAGTTGTTACATCACAATGACGTGACATTCAACAACATAATCAAAGGTGAAATTAATTTTACCACTTCTTCATTGTAGATATATAGCATACTTCTTTTAGTATAATTCATGAATGATAAAAAATAGGGGATGAACTATAACTAACAATTACAAAAAAAAAATTTAAAAATAAAATATTGAAAAATACAATGACCCATTATAACATGAAAACAATAAAAACATAACTCTAACAACATGATCCACCAAGCGTCATATAATACTGTGATAACAATGGAAAATTCCTCCACCAAATTGGTCCTATTATCCAATATATTCAAATATTTGGTCTATTGTTCCCATATACATTGATGGTTTCTCCTTTAGTCCGCTATATACACTAATGTGAATTGAGAATAATTGTGTGTAATTATATTATAATTATACATGAAGTCCAATGAGACCTATGGTATGTCTATAGATCTAATTTCATCCTCTATCTTTTAAAAAAAACTCTAAAATTATTGGCATCATACCCATGCTATAATTTTTAGTCATGAAATTGTTTATTTATTGAATTGCGTATTTATTACTCAACAGAGTTCACACTTTTAGTGAATTTTGTGTTTAGACAATTTTGTGGCGTTTGAGTTTTCATTATAGATTTGGAATCAAGTATTCATTATTCCTCCATGCCAACACATCATATATTATAGCTGGAAGAATACTAAATTGTGATGTTGGAAGTATGAGGGGTTGATCTAGAATCATATTGTAGTCAAGGGAATCATCGCAATGAATTTTCTACAGTAGGATATAAGTATTGAAAATTTATTATCAATAATTTTACATTGGTAAATATGAATGAGAGTTTCTTTTAGATTGTTTTATATAACACTGTAAAAAGGGTTTTTATAATGTGGTGGGGGTTGACAAGGAACTTCACTATATATATGGGGAACCATGACAAGAAGGCTATATTATAGGGTTAAATTTGTAAAGATGCATTCAATATGTGTACTTTGAAATGTGGTCCTAAAAGTTGGGTTTATTAGGTGGTAATTTGAATCAGGGGTAGGGTCCTTCATACAATGATGGATGCTAAAAAGGCAAGCATAGAAGAAAATCTCTCAGTTATTATGGACTACGTAGAAGGAATTTGAAATTTCTACAACAAAAGTGTGACTTCAAAAAAGATAACTCTTTAAGAAATGGTTAATATTGCATGTATAATGGTACACTTACATGAGGGTATACTTCTTGTTTATGGGATTCATATTTATTAAAAAATTTAGGTTAATAATTATAAGTAACATTCTTCAAGCGTAAGGGTTATATGCTAACCTAGGAATTTGGTAACATTTTAGAATACATTATTATAAATAATGGTTGATGTGGTATGATAAATTTTTTAAGCATTGAATACATATGTTTAACCTTATGATGTATTAGGGTTAACAGGGTGAGTAACAATTGGATAAGTTTGGTAATTATGGGCTGTTGTAGGGTTTTGGAATTCAGAATAATAAAAAAATTCCATATTTTGCATAATCATTTAATTCCAAAGGGTTATCAAAGAGCAATGCAATTTGGAAATGTAATAGAGGTCATGTGGGATGTAATGGTTTACCAAGATGATACAAAAGGTTTTCATATTTATACAATAGTCTATAATTTGGTTAAATCTTTGATACACATAGGTTCTCACACCATTCTGTGTAAAGGATTCAGACTCTTATAGCATATAAAGCATGGTGAAATATAATGAAAAAGGAATTGTTTTACTCTATATGGTCCTTATGAATAATTATCATGAGATTACTATCTCAGTTTCTCAAGATTTAGGATTAAGGGAAATAAATAACAACTTATCCATTTCAAATTTTATTAAATTATTTAGGTTCTCCTTTTTTATTGAAATCCATGGGGTGTATTCCCCCTACTATTCAAAGGGTGGACCTCAATGAATCTTCTCCCCCAAAATCCGTTTATTCTTATTACTTATTTAATGAATTACATTTAATATTTGAGTTAGATTTTTTATGATTATGTCCTATAAACCACATCCTCATTTCAACATGTTACATTCCTCCTTTACTTAATTTACTAGTTATGATATCATTATGAATATGATTATATATTACATTATTGTTAATAATAAAACATCATTAAAAATTTTGTGTTTCTTTTAAGATGCCTCATAGATAGTTGGGATACTTCTATTTTGATATGAAACTCTTTCTGGTCTTATTTACCTGGTTTGAGATGTTTAGTTCAGATATAGATGTGAACAAGGGTCCCAGTTAATCATGATAATAGACCCCATAGGATTTTACTATGAAACAATATGTGTTTTTAATACATTAGTGGGTGTTAACCTAGTTTACATTTTTTATGTAAGTTATTTAGTCCCCATTATAATATAATATTTTCTATTTTGATGATATTTTATTTATAGTTATTTCATATTGATTTCTACTTACTATCATTGTGAGTATTATGTTATTGTTGGAAATTTAAGGGAATTTTCATTTTTTTAAGAGTGATATTATATCCATTGGGAAATATTTTTTGAAATTTCAAAAGGGGTTCCAAGGTATGAGATATTTCATTTAATTTTATATTGTCATTATTTATTATCTAATTACATGAAAATTATTTACTTTATTTCTAATCCCAACATTTCAGGATAAGTTTAAAATCATTATTATGTCAATTTTATTTTATTAACTTTTGTTGAATGGATTTTAGTAATGATTTCATCTGAATTTTCCTAATTATATAAAAATTACACACCCCATATTTTTATTTTCAAAATATAATGAATCATACATACATTGAAAGGTAATTAATTAGGTCTAGGAAGGATCTCTAGTGGTATTTCTATTCATGAAGAATATATTATAGGATATGTATATATCCTTATAGTTTTTCGGATGGTTCTGTGCTTTTATGGTCTAGGTATATTACATGTGGGGTGAATTTGTTTTCGATACAAATGGTGGTTGATCATTGAGTTTGGTTATAGTCTATATTTTTCTTTTCAGATTGTATTAGCCTTATTCATTATATGAAATGTATATTTTATCACTCTGTATATTCCTAATTTTTGTAAGCCTTTGTATTAAAACATGACCTCGGTAATAATCATTTTTTTAATTATAGATGATGGGTAATATAATATAATTATTCTTTGTTTTACTTAGTATATGATAGGAAAATGATTAATTTATATGTATGTCTCATTGTGTACTGGGATGGTCAATATAGATACCTATGTGGAAATCCTCCTATAAATGTTCATTATCAAGAGAAAATTTTCCTAATATATATATATATTGATGAACATGTACTAGTTGTCACCTTATATTTATTGGGAATGCCATTAATTCAATAAAATAATCCATCTCAGTACTCAAATTTGTGGTTGACTAGGTTTGTTAATGTAAATTGGTTAAACGCACATACCCATATAGTATTACCCATGAATGAAATATTAGCAACAATTGGACCTCTACCAAATTTACAATAACTATTTCCCTAACCCATGTATTTAACAGATTATGGTACTTGAATTTCTTATCCTCCAAAATGGAGAACTATACTCATATCTCATGTCCATCTTGTCAATATCATAGTGATATGTACTCCCATAGTTTAATCAAATGAAGGAGAATGATAGTACTATCATATATAAAACATATATACCAAGAATAGGTAATGGGTTAAGGACAGAAAATCGGATATTTTTAGTTATTTAGTGAACGTTTCAAAGTGAATTGTAATATTGTTTCCTCAAATAAAATAATGTAAATTTTAAACTAGAGTTAAAATATCAATCTCATATATAAAATATTAATTTAGTGTTGCTATCATAAAATTAAAACAAAAATACATTTAACTGTCCAACCAAAAACTATTTTTTACTCCAAGTTTACCAAACTATAGATACTTGTCACAATAGAATAAAATTAGTGAAATTAAAATGAATATGCATGGTTTTCAATAAATAATTAAAAAGTCCCATATTGTATATAATTAATATATAGTGAAAAATAATAATGACTAAGTGGGATATGTTCCTATCTGTAAAAAGAATATCATTATAATAAAAATTATGATAAGAGATATAGATTCCAAATTGAACACGACCTATGGATCATTCCCTATTGAAACAATAAAATAATCCTTTGAAATTTTAACAAGAAACCATGATCATATATCCTTTGTAAGAATCCATGTTATTCAACACTATAAATAACGAACATCCTTCATTTGAATAATGAAATAAATATACAAAATTATATAACCATCAAGAATATAGAACCATATGATAAAACTCAATATACAAGAATGATAAAGAGTAAAGGAACCAATCCACAAAATTATAGAAAAATATACTTTATAAAATAATAAATGGAAATTATAATAGATTATCATATATTCTTAAAATTGTTTAAATAATTCATAACCCTGTATAATGAACATTAATGCTCATCCCTTGAATTTAATTGGATAAGTACCTTCAAGATTTTTACACAATCAGTCACATTATGAACCGATAATCCATTGTTTGATTTAAGGATTTTTTTCTTAATCACACATTCCATCACTCCATACCACCCAAAATTCACCATGCACTAATAAAACATGTGATTGAATACCACCATATTTTGAGTATTGAGAATGCGAAAGACAATGGTAGTATTGAAAATCAATAATCCAATATTTGTAAAATTCAAAATACAAATAACAATGATTACTAATAGTTGTAGGCTATATTAAAACATATAAATATCTAAAAAATGAACAGAAAATATATTCTTAACTTAGATATGGATGTTATAAGTTCAGGATAAAGTCACCTACCATAGAAATGCTTCTTACTCTAGTATAAGAAAAATAAATAACGAAAAACAATCTCTATTGCATTAACTCAATAGATCAGTGATTATAATTATATTATAACTACACATCATATAACTTTATCAATGTAAAAACATCATAAATGAGAGATTATTTTGTGAAATTTTTTTAACCTGAAGTGGTATCCTTCTATATTTATAGTTTTTGAAAAAAGTTGTCTCCAATATATATATTAGAATCAAAAGGCTATATTTGTTGATGATTGTGCTGTGTGAGACCATGAATGTAGTGGAGCACATTAAGTGAGTTAAAATTTCTCAATATTCAAAATCATCAGACAAATATAATTTCTAGGTCAATATATAGAGTAATACATTAATGAATTTTGAAATATGGGTGGCATGATTCTTGGAAATTATAAGCCTAGATTTTTTTTGAAAATATTTTATTATATTAATTAAAATACCTCATTCAAAAAAATTCACAATATCAAATGATATATTTCTTAAAATTTTATAAAATACATACCATTAGATTTTTTTTACATATATAATATTTGGAAAATTATTATTTCATAAATTCATAAGAATACAATCAAAAATAATTTCAAATCTTATAAACTAGTAGTGAAAAAGACCTTGAAATTAATTAGCTAAAAAATAATCATTTTAAATTTTTAAAATATAATATAAACTCAAATTGAATGTAAAATATAACCCTAATTTCATGTAAATATCTGAAAATAGAGTCATAAATTCTATCCAAATAATGAAAGAAGAAAATTAAGACAACATGAAGAACTCAACGTGTCAAACCCATCTGTGTTATTTTCAATCTGGTGAACTTTTAATAATTGCAATATGTGTACATCATAATTAAACCTATGGAATGATGTTTTTGTGTACAATGTATGCCCTGTGGTCCTAAATTTTCACCTTTGAACAAAAAAATATGACTTATATATGAAAAACTATGAAATTTAATTCAAATAGTTATGATTAATCACGAGTATTCATTTTAATCAGAGACACTGATAAGAAATTATAAACATATATTACCATTAATAGTAGTTTTTCCAAATAAGTGACCACTCTAAAATTATCATAGACCAAGAATTATCAAAAATGGAATAGAGAAATCCTTAGATATTAATCAAACCCACATTGTATCATTTATTGAGAAACTCTATTGAAGATATAACATCCTTCTGTAACTCTAATTATCTATATCATCAATCCGTAGAGGATCACGAGTATCAATATGTCATCCTCACATACTCTCTAATCTATTGTACTCACATTGTCTTTATCAACCTATGATTAGGTCTGATTATTGTGTCTATTAATATATAGTCCAAACTTATAGAAGAGTCACAACGTCACAAATTCAATTCCATTTGTGGTTTCATTCTATCATAAGAATTATATTTTTTAGTTTATATAACGACTCAAACCACTAATACAGAAATATTACATATTTCTAAATAACTATTCAATACATTTAAAAAAACATTCCTGAGGGCTGTAAAGGTTTTGTTACTTTGTATAATATATACACAATCATATTATTTGATAAAAGATATTCAAAATATCCGATAATGATATTCAAACATAGCGCTTCTCTTAGAAATACCCTACCTAAGAATATTACCCATAACCTAGTTAATCGAAACCTATTAAAGGGTGAGATCAGATGATCAGTATAGTTAAGCAAGGGAGATATCACTATATCATGAGAATAAGGGTAAGAGAACCTGAGATTTAAATTTCTAAACGACACATTATATATAATTGATCATGAAATTGAGTCAGGTAATAAATCATGGAATATCATAAGTTAAGAATCCTGTTGTAATTAAATAAAATGATCTATCGGACTATAAAATTCAAAAAATAAATAGATTTTGAAATACACATGAGAATAAAAAATAATTTCCATAGTAATTCAAGGATCATTTTCAAAACGATAATAGTAGAATGGTTTCACTCCCCCAAGCCATACTAGTATTTAAGTTCACTCCCTAGACTATCATATTGGATAAAGTCCCCAAATATATGTGGTTCACTCCGAAACCAATTACTATTTACCCCATGAGGTAATAATCATGACTTAATGAATCAGAATGAGATATAAGTCCCACCCATATTAGATATAAATGAACTATTGTCGTAAATTATAATCCATCCACTATCAGACAATAAAAATCATTCATATATGTTTCATAAGATAATATAAAAATCATCATATAGAACTCATGAAAATATATGGGTTTCAGAAAAAATTCATCATAACATAACCTATGGAAAAGTGAATTTTTTCATAATCATTTCATCATTTCACAAATGAATATAAAATGAAAAAAGAACTTGATTAAATAATAATTTTATCTTGGAAAAACCCATGGAATATAATCAAGTTTCATTAACAACCCATCATGATAAATATAATCCATCCATAGAATTAATAAATATTCTATCATTGGATCAAATACCTAGTAAAGATTATGTAATATAAAATGTGGTCAACCAAGATGAAAAATTATATTGAAAGAGTACATGGAACATTTATTGAGGAAAATAACCTTTCCACTTTGAAAACATTTTTAAATCAAAAAACACTTTCAAAATAATTTTTTAAATAACATTGGAATCATATAATTTAATCTGTAAATACAATTAAAAACATTTCTTGGGGAAAATATTCCTTCCACTTTGAAAATCATTGTTTAAAATTTAAAAACATTTCAAAATAATTTTCATTGTTAACAATCCTTTGAACTTATAATGTAATATTTAAAACATTGATTGTTCTTGATGATGGAAAATACTATTTATGATGTTCACTTTAAAATAATGATTCCTTTCTCTTTTTTTATAAACCCCAAATTGGGCATATAGGTAAAAATAGATGATTCCATTCAAAATATGTTGTCAAAATAAAAATAAATTTAAAAACTAAATTCATTTCAAAAAAAGTTTAGGTGTTTTTGAAAAAAAAATTTAGAAACAATAGTTCAGTAAGAAAAATAATTTCTAACCAAATACAAAAAAAGTAAAATGTTATTAAAATAAATATTTCGGACACTTGTGTACATAAATATATGAAAATTAAAGGAAAAATTTATTCTCATGGAATAACAAAATGATAGGAAAATAAATGATTTTATTAAGAGAGATATCATAATATTTTATAAATGTAGGTATAATCATGGAAAATCCTGATAAAAGGTCATATTATAACATAAACCCTTACATCGTTGATATATTTGAATCATAAAACCCATGAAATAATTACATTAAATGATAAATGGAATATAATTATTGTAAATAAATCCTTGATATTGCATTTAAATGTGGAGGTATATATTCCTTATTAGAGTATATTGGCTCATCAATTAACATATGTCCTACTGATGAAAACCAGATAAAAAACCCCTTTCCAATTTGGGAATTTTTGAATCGTAAACACCATGAAAGAGATACATGAAAAGGGTTTTTTAGAAATACATAATTATCAGTAGAAGAATCAGAAAAAAATTCATTGGGGGTATATAAACCATGTCAAATAAATATGTGGTGAATATGTCTTGTTTCTCAAAGAAGTAAAAAGTGAGACGGAAATCGCTTACATTAGGTACTAAATTCCTTCACACACAATCAAAACTCATGTATAATTCATATAAGTTTGTTATTAATAGATTAAATAACCTTATATATATATATTTCATAAGATACATGATTTACATATGACCTATAATTACTCATTAATTAATAATTTCATGTTAAAGTTTTGTTTTGAAAAAAAAACAACATTGATTTCCTATATGTTTTGATTTTTTATTTTCATTACAACTATATATATCATGGTTCAATCATATCCAAAAAATTTAAAAATTATAGAAATGTCATATATATATATACATATTTTTTATTTAGAGCAATTCTTAAACATTAGAGATAAAAATAAAATGCATGATTCAAAGAGAAGGAAGGTTGTATGTACACAAGAACATTGTACTCATCTTTTGATGGATAAAACAAATGAAAGATTGATAATAAATTATATTTACAAAATAATATTAATGTCATATATATCACATATATTTGAATAAAATTATTCTTATTTCCTTCCATAAATTGTGTATATGAATAATGAATCATAACGCTTCATGAGGTGGTAATCCAATGTACACACAAACAACGTTGTCATATCTCCACGAAATAAAGAGTAATAAGGTATATGTGATATAATGACTAAAGAAATATAATTATGTTAAAAATATAATATATATTTATTTAACATATCTTTATTATCATACATGAAATTATTAAATGAAAAACACATCACATCAGTTTATGATGCAGTAGTCTATTGTAAAACGGATTGATGATTTCATATCAAATTTCATGGAAGTGTGGAAGGATTTAGGTTATTAAATTAAAATAAAATAATATAATAATATGGATGAAACATAGAATATTATATCACCGTGTTATAATAATAATCAATGGATGTTGATGAAAAAATAAAATAATTGTGGTTGTTGAAGAATGTTACCTTTTCTTCTGGTAACCTCCACAGATTCGTACCCAAAACCTTCATAAGATTCATTTATGATAAAAAAGGATTAAACGATGCTGATATATAATTAATTATGTGATTTGGTAAGGTATTTTTTGACCATAATGGTTTTTAAATTTTGGATAGTAGAGGTGATGGGGTGGCCACTTATAAGTGAGTTGAGTGGGAGAAAGTGAATTTTTTTGAAATAAAATGGTTTTCCAACAATTTTTATAGTAAAAATGTTCCAAAATAAGAATTTATTTAACAATATAGGTGATAAGGTCGTAATATGTAAATATAAAAGGGTTTTTAAGAGCTTATAGGAAATTTTACCCCTTATCTTTTATGTTTGACCCATAGTAACCCCATTAACTCCATAACCATGATAATTAATTTTTTTAATATTTATCATGAGATAAAATAAATTTTACATTATTATATAATATTTATAAAAAATAATATAAATATGGAATCCATTTATCTAGATTACACTCACATAATATAATAATTTCAATTAAAATTAATTTTACAGACGCGATGAGAAACAGTTTTTCAAAGAGAAAATGTTCAATGGTTTTGGAATATTGTATGTAAAGAGTAAACATTAAATTGATTAAAATAAACTCAATTAGATTAATAAATATAATATAGGACAAATTTTTACTTTAAAACCATATTGATTTTTATGGTTTTAAATACATCAAAATAAATGAAAATTCTTAATAAATGAAAATATTAGTCATTATTCATCGAAAAAATTATCTTCTAAGAAAATTTAAAATATTAATCTGATGATAATTTTTACATGGTGATTTAAAATCATAATTTTTTTAAAAAAAATTTATACAACTTCAAGAATTTAAATTTCAAATAACTACGTAAAAGGTGAGAAACTACATTATAGAAAAATACATCTTAAAGAATAAAATTGGTTTCAATATTAACTATTGTATAGAAAACACATAAGATAAATGTTAAATTTTTTATGGAATATATAATTTATACAATTCATCCAAATTATTCAAAAACTATTAATTTTTAATTTGATCTTAAAAAACACATTTTGTTAAAAAAAAAAGTCTTTAGAAAAATATTTCTTTTATTTAATTTTTTTTATTTTCATTTCTTATTAATTTTTCATAAAGAAAATAATTATATATATATTAATTAAACATTTATTTTAAAATTTTAGTTAGTCATATTCATACACTATATTTCAATAGATAGTTGATAACTATCATATTAAATAATAATATTTTAATAGTACGCCACATTATGTTTAAACTCGGCATTGTGTATAACAGAATCTACTAATTGTGTTGTGTGTAACATAATATAGACTTAGAACTGTCTGTAATTAAAGATAAACATTTTTTTTGTAATGAAAAATCTAAAAAATATTAAATTTATTTTTTAAAACAGAAATAAAAAATAGCATGGTGTTACTTTTTTCCCACAAAATAATTTCACCTTTGAAATTTGTCACTTGGTACCAAAAATTAAAGAAAATTCTTCCACATTAAATCCTAAGGTTCTGACATGAAATAAAAAACTAGTGGGATCACCATAAAACACTGACCATGTTAGTGGTCTTGTTATATAGAACTTTCCCTATACTATCCCGAGTCTCCACTCATTGTCCCTAATAAGAAATATTACTCTATAGTGGTACAAATTATGAGTTATATAAGATGGATCAATTATGTACTTATTTATGATAGTTACAAGGACTTATTCATGAAATTGAGAGTGTATTGGTGGAATCACTAGTTGATAATCTAGGGTACCTCTACGATCAATAATTCTAAAGGGGTTGTTATATATAAGGATTAGTTTTCCATTCAATATTCAATAGAGAACTGTTTAGAAACACCATTTCATAACTCCAAATTAAATATTATATCGATAGTTACTAGAATTAACCTTATATAATGTTTTTTATTCCCTTATATATTATGAAATGGCTCTAACATTCTCTTCAATTTCATCAGTTAATGAGGTCCCAATTGATTTTTTTCTACCAATTCATTCTATTAGGATGGAGTTCTAAACTTTAATATTTAAAGAGCTTCATAAGTATCACTATGAATTCTTGAGTGAATATAACTGTAGTAAGAAAACTTATCTAGATGATGTTTTAGATCCAAAATAACTTTAATATCTATACAAAATAGAATATAATATCTATTAGGGTTAGAATTTTTTTCTGGGAGAAAACTTATATCTGGGGGAAATAAAAAATCTTGAAACTCAACTGTGTGAAAAGATGTCCCTAAATAATTCTCTAAAACATCAAGGTAATATTTTGATCTTAATAATATAATATTTAATGTTTTTTTTCCATTTACCATTACCAATTCCCAAATGTTTATTATGGAAAGTGGATCAAGAGGAAAATATACTCTGGTAGCAACATAGTGTGGTGAATTTGTAACGTGATTGACTACAACCCATAATTACCACAACATCAATGATAAGATAAACCCTGAAGGTTTCTATACATTTATTCACATTTAAAAAAAATTAAATACATTTCTCATTGAATAACATCATCACTCAACTTTATACACAACCAAATGGTTTTATTTTAATAAATTTATGTCAAAATATCCTTTATATTGATTAAATCCCATAAAATAAAAATTAAAATGTGGTTCCAATGGATTCTAACTTATTATAATCCATAACATCCTAAACCCATCATGGTATCCATAAGTAATATGTTAATCACAGTTAGAGAAAAATATTCTTCCAAAAGATAATTCATTTTCTAAGAAGATATTATCTTCATAAAAAACATTTCTATTTGAAGCTAGGGTTTAACCTTATACCAATCAAATATCACATGTGATATCATTAATATATAATCCATGTTGAGGGAGATAATCAATAAAAATAATGATATGAAATTTCACTAAATTATAATCACTAAAATATTCATATATCTCATTCATACAAAATTAATCCTAAAATTTCCAACTAGTAATTAGAGGATAACTGTGAACCTAATTTTAATAATTCACATCAAATATTGTAGTTGAAAATTATTTTACCTTATTCCACTGTCTTTATAAGGTTTTTGGATTATCATCCCCATTATCAATTGGATTGTCTAATTTAATAGCATAATTCACAAACTTCTTTCATCTAAAAAACATGAGTGTGGCTGTTATATTCTCTTCATATTTCTATCACATTGTATCATTGGATATCTTCTTCCCATAAAATTGAAAATAAATTTATTTATCACCTTCCTTACAATACATAAAATATTTAACAGTCAACTTAAAACAATTTCCTTCATTATTCCTTCCACAATATGAGTATGAATGAAAAATCATTTTATTTTCTATTAGGTTCTTCGATATTTCTTTGAATTCCCTCATCCTTTTCCTGTGAAAACCATGTGATTAATTGGAATCCATAACCTCTATTTCTACCATGATAGAATAATGAATGATTTACTCATAGCTAATAAATTCACATATTTTCAATACCCATAAAATACTTGGGTTTAACCCACAAATGAAATAATCAACTATACTTTTAGGTTGGATGATAATACCCCAAATGTACCTCGTAATTATTGTAAAATTTTCAACATAGGTTCCAAAATATTCACAATTTTATTATTTTAACTCAAGGAATTCGTTCTTAATTTTTGTGTGATGAAAATGAGGATTTCACTTATTGAAAAAAAATTATTAAACTCATCCCACTCAATGGAGTCAATTTCATCATGTTCCATTATATTTGGAATGAGAGTCCACCTTTGATCCATTGCACCGTCCAAAACATAGAAAAAAATCAATTTTCATACATTAAACACAACATAATGGAAAATATATATTCAATGGTATTAATCCATATCTAGGGAACTATTGGATCCTTAGAACCATTAAAAGGCATTGCATTTTTTCTCATGAATGACTCAACATAAAATCATTCCAAAATTCATTTATTTTGATGTTCACCATTATTTATATACTAAGAAAGTTATGTTCACATATAAATAAGATTTTAAATTCAATATCCCATAAAATTCGGATAATCAAAAGTAATATAATTTCATTTTACTCAAATCCTGCATTCCCATTGTTCTATCAAGTTCTATCAATCGACTAAAACCAAAAACATAGTGTGGGAAAAAATAATCATTGTGGGGAACCATATAATAATTAAAAATCACTAATAGGATGTATGAATCATAAAAACATCATTTTAATATACGACACATTATGTATATCCTATTATATTTATAGTCATAATATATTTAAATCCATCATGATGGTTCATAATGAGTTTGTGAATTTCCAAATCATATACCCTAAGATTTTCAAACCAGTGTGAATTATGTCCCATTTTCTTACACTTAGTAATTATCAAGTCCAACTAAATGTTCCCTTTTTAGAGACAGTACACATAGGTACCTCTGTGCTAGATCCACATCCACTTATAGTACCTATACATGGATATAATTTCATAGTAACAACTTACACTATCATTTACCAAAATTTCAAAACATTTACCGATAAATTGAATCATTCATAAACATAAACCTAGTAATATCCTTAAAAATATCTATACGGATCTAAATAATGTTTTCTCATCCTAGATTCAAATTTTTAACTAAAGAAATTATTTGACACCAAATATAAAGAGCCAATACTTTCAAAAATAAATGTTAAATATATTTAGATAAATATTCAGTACATGTCCCATAAACCCATCTAAATACTATAAAAGTTTAGGTTCATTGGTGAAAAGATAAACAATCTTATTTATTCATCATAGATCTTTATCATCAAACAAAAAGATCTTCCATCATTGTACTCTTCTTATATGTACCTTATATAGAACCTTTGATGATAATCCATGGAAATGAAAAGTAAGAATTGGTGAGCCCAGATGCTCGGTAAGGGTAAATAAGGGAGATATCAACATATCATGAAAATAAGGGTGTGATAACATACGAAAAAAAGTTCAATACCATAACCTACATATAATAAATCATAAAATGATTCGTTGAATAAGTTTTGTTATTTCATAAGGTATGAATCATAATGGAATAAAAGAAAACGATCCATAAGAACACAACATTGGAATAATATAAATATTTGTAGAATAAACCTAAGATGGAAAATCATTTCCCTAGTTATTAAAATATTATTAACAATACTATCATAGTGGAATGGGTTCATTCCCTCATCTATCACAGTAGTAGTGGGTCCTTCCAAAGACTATGTTAGTGGTCTGATTCCTAGACTGAAATGGGTTCAAATACCCTTATATTTGTATTTATATCCTGATATAGAAATCATTACATAATTAATTGGGGATAGATATAGGTCTCACATGTATTTTTCATAATTCCACAATGATACTTTGATGTAACATAACCAAAATCACATAATAAAGAACATATATATGTGTTCCAGAAGATCATTAAACATTCATCATATCATAACCCATGAAACTAAATGGGTTTCATATAGTTTTTCATAATAAAATAACCTAAAAAAATAAAATGGATTCATAATAATTTGATCATTTCATTAAATCATACTTCATTGAAAAAGAAACATCATTCATAAGTGTTTTATCATGGTATAACCAATGGAAGAGAAATAATTTTCAAAAACATATTTGTATCACAAGCATTAGCCATCTAGCGAAATAAAAATGATTGTATCATGGGATTATATCCCCAGTAAATGTTATATAACATGAAAGGATTTCATCATAGGTGGAAAATTATTTTGAATCATTACTTAAGGATAATATTGATTCTACATTGAAAAAACCATTACAAATAAATGAAAAGGGTATTGAAAATAACGTTTTTTTCGAAAAAAAATTGTATTAAAAAAACCTTGGAAACATATAAATGAATATTAAAATCCATTATTGTCTATGATGGCGGAAAATAAATTTTATTTCTTACACTTTCAAACAATGATTCCTTTAACATTTTTTATAGTATTAACGGGCCCTGTTCAGAAAATAACATGATGATTCCTTTAAAGAAATTATTTAAAATGTTAATATTTTGAAAAAATTTCAATTATAAATATTTTTTATAATTTTAAAAACATTTTTGAAAATATTTTTTTAGAAAAAAATTATTTTGGAGGAAAATGGATTATTAACCGAAGAGGGAAATAAATTTGAATTTTTAGAAAAACATACTTTGAAATATTGAGTACATAAAGAGAGGAAAATGAGGGTAAAACCCTATTTTGATGACATGGATAGTGTAAAATAAAATACTATAGTTTCATGAGAGTTTGATCATACTATTTTTTTCATTGGAATCATAATCATTAACAATCTCTCTTAATGATGAGATTGTATAAAAATAATTACCTCTTTAGTAGCATTCAATCATAAGCCCCATGAAATAATAACATAAAATGAAACATATAATATAATGTGAATATATAAATTCATGATATTACAAGTAAAAGGGGATAAAATACACCACATAAAAACAATTGGTTCATAACATAATTTCTGTCACAAAGAATGAAAACTGAGAAAAAATCCCATTCAGATGTAGTGCCTTTTGGACCTCAAAACCCATGGAAAAGATATCCTTTAATGGATATATAAATCCCCACAATTTTTGGGAGAATAAAAATAAAATTAATATAAGTGAGTTATATATACCACATAAGATAAATAGCTTCTGAATATTTATTATGTCTCACGAAAGTAATAACCATGTAATAAATTCCATTCCGTATGTCTCGACATCCTTTGTACACATTCGTAAATAATTTATAAAATGTATATTCTAATTATAAATATATCAACAAACCATACATATAAATATATTGTAGTAAATATATTATTTAGTTTTAACCATTTATTACCTGTTTATAAACAATTTAATGTTAATATCATGTTTCAGGAAATAACTTCAATGTTTTTTCATTAGTGTTTTGATTTGATAATTTTTATCCTCTTACTTTGATCATGGTTACATATTATCTCAAAGGATAAAATTGATATATATATATATATATATATTTATTTATTGATATAATATTAATTTAATTTGTAATTTTTTAGTGTAATCCATAAACGTTAGTGATATAAAATTAAATGCACTGTGCATGGGGATGATAGACTGTACCTACGCATTAACGTTGTGTCCATTTTATTGATTCATGAAATAAATAATTCTAAACAATCTATCAACTTAAATGAATAATTTTTATCTCATATATATCATATATTTTTATTTAAAACTTTCTTTATCACTTCCATTTGAATGTACATGATAAATAAATCACATCGCTTCATGAAGTGGCAGTCCCCTATTCACAAAAATGATGTTATCGTATCCCCCATAGGATCATGAGTAAGACCGTATATGTAATATCATAATTAAAGATATATAATTATTTTAGAAATATTATATATTATATTTTAAACTATCATTACTACCATCCAAGTAAATTATAAAAATAAACATTATATGAGTTCGTGAGGTGGTAGTGCACTGTACACACAAATGGTGATTTCATATCCCATTTGATGGAACTGGATAAGGATTTATGTTTTTACATTAAAATAATAACATCTAAATAAATGTAAATATATGAGTATATTATATTTGTATTGTTTAATAAAAATCTATGGAGGGGGAATAAGAAGTAAAATAAAAGTGCTAGTTGAAGAATATTTCCTCTTCTTCGGGTATGATCCATGGGTTTGCACCAAGAACCATACTAGGATGAATTTATGAAAAAAAGGCTTCTTGGATGATAGGAGGGAATTAACGATGGCATTTTGGAATGGTGTGTATAAAATATTTTTTTGGAAGTGTTAATATGATAGAATAGTGGGTGGACATTTATATGTGACGTGAGTGGAACACATGTAATTTTTTAGTGAAAAAAGGTGTATTGTTGGGGCAATAAATCCATCTGAATCATCATATGACTATATTTTTGAAATCCAAAGACAAAATCCAAATTGATTCCCCTATATAAGAACGAATATTGTGGTTTGAGTAGGTTTTATATAGTGAATACAAAATCATAATCCATGAACAATATCCTTATGTAACAAATACGATGAGATTTCATGTTGCATGCATGAAGACCACCAGGATAGTGAAGGAAATAGAATGAAATGAAGAAGGGATGCATGCGAGAAATTGATGATGTTCATAACAGGCCAATGAGATCAAAACCCTCTTCCTCACCAAATATGACATCAAATAATTTTTTTGTGGGGACTTTCGATGCGCTAATGGACAAAGCTACCAATAATATGTCATACACAACCAGAACGTTGAGCTCCAAACATGAATGATTTGGGATATAAATAGAATCTCAACCCTTTCATCAGGGTGAATCTTTAAAATATGGAGCATTATACTAATGTGTGAAAGGCGAATATTTTGTGGAATTTTGAAAACATTAGAAAGTCAAGGGAGATAATTTTACATTAGAAGTTCCCCATGGGTCTATGATTACTGGGACCACTATTGAGTAACCATATCTGAACCTTCTTTTATCCCTAGTCTAGTGCCCATAAAGGCTCCTCCTGCATGACATTATGATCTTGTCCAAAATCCCATTTCTTATGTGAACCTCCTCTTTGAAACATCATGTCCTTCCCTTATATTAAGAATCACGATCGAGTAAACTTTTCATGCAACACCAAAACCTTGCACACAACCCATACTAGATTTCTCTCAACAATTTCATAGTCCCTTGTGTGATGTACCCTTTATTTAAGGTAACATAATTTCTATACCTTTTTCTTCTCAACCTAGGTATCGTAACACCTATTTTTCTCATCATAGAGAACATAACATGGACCTAGGTAATGGACATTTCTCCCACCATTTCAACTTGGTAGTTCCAATCCCATTCCATGAATATAGGTGCATCAACTATGGATGTGTGAGCCCAAAATATGGGGAGTGAGCGCCTCTATGTCTGAGCCGCATGATGTAAAACTACCTAGTAGAAATTTCCTTATCAATGGAAATAAACCTATATATTTACCCTATGTGATGAACATTTTATTCTCCATGTACGATCATAATGGGATTCCACCTTCCCCCTCACTATTTTGTGATCCTACTACATTGAGAAACCTCTATGGATAATCCCCACTTACCCTATACAATAATTACATGACTCTTCATGTATGACTAACATGGAATGATATCCTCCTCAAAATTAATGAGATCCTCCTTGGGAAGCATTAATGTGTAATCCTCACACTATCTCTAGTTGATGATTTCTTCCTAAGATGAGAATTGGGTCTATTTATTCCTCTTGTTTCTCACACTGACTGTGACTCATGTGTTTATAGAAGATAAAAGAGATGATGAAATCCACCTAAAATAAACCCTATATGAATCCTATATATTATAATCCCAGATCATATATCATATATGGGACTCCACCTTAGGTATAATACCCTACCCATTCTTAACTATGTGGACTTTGATTCCCAATAAAATACGATACATCTAAAGATTTCTTAGGGTCCAAACTGAAGAACCACATCTATCCTGATTTTTACCAGGACACATTCACCAAAAGGTCATTCCCCTCAACTGCGAGACCACATATCCTCTAGGTCCCTCAAGGAGCTCAATGTGTAAGCCCCACACCAATTCCATCCATGTGAAATAATCTTGTGAAGGAAATATTCCATGTCTAACCACACACTATCCCACATCGATGCACCCTTCGTTATGTGATAATCCTTACATCAAGAAAATAAACTATATGGATTAGAATTATCACACAACCGTAATCTAAAACATCAAACATTGTGGATTTTTATCCCTATCTTCAAAATAGGGTACATAAGACGCCTCTCTAAGGTTCAATGTGAACCAATTATAATATAAGGTTCTACCTCATACAGATTTACACCAGGATCCACCTCAATGGTTGAATGAATCAAAAATCACAGTGTGAAATATTCCCATTATGGGACACACATTATGGATTAGACTCCACTAAATGTTCTAATACACCCGTCGATAAAATTATATGTATGAAATCTTCTTGACTAGGGATGCACCTCTTTGATATTCCTCCATGGCATTTCTTGGTCAATCGATTTTCTCTCAACAAGTAGATAAACATGTGACATAAACCCAAATACATACCCATTTCATAATATTGGGATGCCTGAGGTGAAATCATTGGAAGATATTCATTCACGTTTTTAGCTACCTCGATCAAAACATGGGATTCCTAACATGAAAGCCTTGGAAGATATATTCCTTCAAGGTTAGATACCTCATGACCGAAATATGATTCTTTAGGTTCTATGCCAATGATTAATCAATCAGATCCCATACCTAGAGGAAGAATATTGGTTACCAATATTTCTAGAATCTAGAAGTCCCAATTAAGCTCAACGTGACTTCTCTCTTGACCGACGGCTGCAACACTGCCTATATAGAAAGAATGTCCCTACAAAAGAAGTGTAATTAACCGATTCCCAAAATAAGAGGGCACTGAGATTGAGTCCCATAAAAATGAATTAACTCTATTATGGAGACACAAAATGGTGTACCCAATGCGAAACTATTCTCCTCATAATGGGGAAAAGTATCCTTTGAGACATCCTTAGATAGGTTTATTATCATATTCAGATATTTAGCACTATGTCCCAAAAGGAAAATGGTTGTCCCATCATGGAACTCTCTAGAAATTAGGGCAGGAAACGTTGGGCATGCATACATCTATAACATATTCAGTGCGAATCCCTCCATTAGAATGTTGGATGATGCTCGGGAATAGGACATCGATTTACTTACTCATTTACTAATGTTTGAATACACCTACATTTCCCGACCCCAACCATTGGAAAACAACAACCCAACTATTGCACATGCCATAGTAAGGAGAAATGGTAATGCTACAATCATGAACTGCACCACCACTACCATGACGTTTTCTACGCCCTTATCTATTGGTAACCCACCCCCTATCTCTTCCTTGGAGATCATATAGAGGAGGTTTCTGAACACCGTCATATGTCTGTACGAGCAGGACTAGGTCTTTCGGAAAAGGATCATGTCCCCAATGATATAGAGGATTTGGTGCCTCATCTATACAGCCTCCCCTAAAAGATGTGTTGTGAGAAACCAATCCCTCTTCAAATGACAGACAACTTAGAGGGTCTCCCCTTTGGGAGATCCTATGTTTCTCTTCCCTATTCTAAGGAGGTGAGGAATGCTTGAGCCACCCTATTAATGACTACACAAAGGGACTCACCAAGAAGGGATCCCACGAAGCCTCGTTTGTTCTAGAAGTGATCAGTCTTTCAAGATGAATAATAGGCGAGCCTTACCCCTTCCCTTCTAGCATCTGTCTGAATAACCCGATGCCAATGTCAGGTGGAAGCTCACTAAAATTCCGGACAATGGGCATCATCTTCCTTGGCTTCATTGTCCCCTACCACTTCTTGAGAATTCATCCAGATCCCTAGGATTGGTGAGTTGGGAACAATTTTCACCTGATTGGGATTGATTCCTCAGTAACCTTGCTGACAGGCAGGGTAGACTCTACCAAGAATTGGTGCTACCGATAACTATTAAGAGACATCCCATGGCGATGAGATTCAATGTGGAGTTCCTCCCCATACCATCAACAAGAAAACCAAAGGCCCTCCAAGCTATCATAATCAACATAGATTCTATCCCCCTATTCCCACTGATTAAAGAGAAGGTCCACCATATATCATTAATAAAAATAATGGTGGCCCTCCTCCTGTTATCACCATTATCCAACATAGAGGTTCTCCCCATATCCCATACAACAGGATTGGAGATATTCTCAAATCCTTCAGCATTTAATATAGATTCCCTCCCCATGATTCCACCAGACAAAGATGAGGTCCAAATCACACATTAAGCAGTCAGTATGGAGTTTTTATCTATATTCATACTCCCCCACATGGAGGTCCTCCTCCTATACTTTTTGATATGTGCGAAGGTCCTTATAATGCTTCAACCTCCATTATTGAGTTTCTACCCATTCCATTATTACCGGTCAACATGGAGGCCCTCACTATTTTTTACCAACCAATTTGGAGGTCCTCCCTACTTCGTCAGTAGCCAGATTGGAGGTCTTCCCTACTCCTTCATTAGTCAATGAAAACATCCACCTTGCTATGACAAAAACAAATAAACTGGACCTTCCCATATCATAACTAATAAATGTGGATCCCCCCCACACTAAAACTATCCTATATGAAGGTCCTCCCAATTCATAAGAATTACACATCACAAAATAACCATCGAGGGGAAAAAGGGAGAACCATTGTCACTGAAGGAAAAATATTGGGAAGTGACAAGTCATCATACTTATAATCACCCATCTCGGATTATGAGGTGGAATGATACTTGATAATATAGACTGCATCCCAATTGTCATCATTAGAGATTGGGATAGGAACATAACATATCTAGTTGTCTTTCCCTGAATGTGAAATCCAAAGGTACCCCAAATCCCTATTTAGGAACCTATAAGTGTAGGATAATTTTCCCCTATCTTGGGGTTCATGGTGCAACCATCTCCATATTTTCTAGTCTCCCTCTCCACCACTACCCAATATAATGGTGATATGTGTTATCCTAGGCTGAATCCTTCAAGTAGTGAGCTACCTAAGGTCCTTTCGATGAGTGTCGCCTCACATTCAGATGAGTAAATACTGATAACATCGTCCAATAAGAATGTGATTATGTGGTTAGTACAAACCTTAAGAGTTGAACGATCCTGAAACAAAAAATGGTAACTTTCTCAGTGGATCCTATATCATAAAACCAACCACTACACTGGTCTGTGTCGACGATTCTATTGATACTTCACCCAACTCTTTTCAAGTCATGGGCATTCCATGTACATGGCCCTGTTTCTAAGCATGAATGCCTATAGAAGATTCTATATTCCTATGAGTCTTCATTGGTATTCTGGGTGAATGAAACTTCTAAATTAAATATCCCACATCCACTAAGGGATAGAATGAATATTTCTGCTTGAAAACATTTCTTCTTCTTCCCCACCTCTATGATCGTCACCTTGTCTTCCCTTGAATCAAGGAGCACATTGATGAAATTGATCAAAAGTGTAGAATAGTTGAGTTGGATGTAATCCTAGTGGCCTAGAACCCTATGTCAGTTAGATACCCATGAACCCTCTAACTAAGATGAACCATGAAACTCATTGTACTATTCATCATCCTGAATGATCCATCTTCTCATGTGAATATCAATGGATAGTGATAATATAAAACTCTCAATTTCATCTGTAATATGTGAAAGACAGACCAAAACATTGATGTCAAAGATTTCACTTTGGAAATAGTTATTGAAAACATGGTCATCCCAAATATGCTAGAAAACCAGAAGGACACAAGCTATGATGCCGAGTGTGAAGTAGAAAACATTCCCTCTATAGAATCCCAATATTGGGTAGACACTGATACATGTTTCTACCCTTACCTACAATATTTTAAACTTTTCCTTATACATCCATATGTATCATTTCCTAATGTTTTGAATATCATAAGTGAAAGGGAAATCTCAATCCTTCGGATCTATATGATATTACATAGAAGATAGAGAATGATCCCATGATTTCTTCCTTGTTCTAATAGAGTATAGATCAAAAAAGGATCATTGATGATATCCTTGTTGAGTGGTACTTGAATTATGGATCTCCTTGATAAGATCCCATTGCTCCTCCCTCAGGGATGAATTAATTCCTCCCTAGAAAGATTTTTCTAATTTATCTTAGTGATCCCAGACATCAAGATAAAGTAGAGGCCATAGGTTATGCAATCAAAATGTGATATGAGTCGCCGAATCCTCCCTAGAAGCATGAAAATATTTCTTAGGACCCAAATCTGGATACCCTAAGAGCCTTTAAGACATCATACCAATTCAATGATCATGTCAATACATTGGTGGTTATGAATCCTCATCATGTTAGGGACCCTCGCAATGAATATTTGATAGTTTCTCTCAACAGTCTCTATAAGGACCCTCAGATTGAAGAGTTGGAATCCATTCTAATGGAAAGTGGTATGTAGATTAGGTGGATGACATACAAGCACCCATCGATTCTTGGAACACTATATTTCCACCATTAAACTAGATGGGTGGCCCGCTATAGAATTTTTCTAACATTTTCTCGTGGTTCGAGCCCGTTTTTGGATGATCCAGGAACTAGGAGTCTACCAAGATATGATGTTTGGTACCATCATTAGAAGTACACATGTTCATCTGGTAAAAAATGTTTCTCATTGGTCCTATCACATAGTGGGAAGATATTCACATGATGTTCCTCTACCAGTTTAGTTCCACTACTTGGAAGACAAGAATTGCTGATTTCTTTTAGTGCAAGAAACATTCTAATGAGATCATCAAAAACTTTTTCACATTGCATAATGGGATCATTTATTCACTCGATATAACCCTAAATCAATTGAAGAAACTAATGATGTATGTGGGGGATTTCAAAACTAAGATATTCCCTACCGTCATTAGTCATATAATCCTTGGAGGAATCAAATATTTTTCTTAAAAGTATTAACACCTAGAAGATTCCTTCTAGTAGTCTAAGAAAGCACACCCACTACCTCATCCAACTCTCGTGATAAAGAAACCAAGAAAAAGTATAAAACCTCTGTATAAGTAGAGGCCCTTAACATACTAGAGATATTGTACACTTCAACAATAGAGGCTCACCGAGTGTGGAAACCTCTTCAAGATCTGCCTCATCGAATGCAGAATTGGTATGAACCACCCTACCAAGCACAACTGCCTAGAAGAGAAAATGTAAATCTAACCACTATTCTAGCTACATCCCATCATAATTATCTTTCTCTTATAGTTTCCTTCCCTTATTGGAGGAACTATACCTATTCTTTCTTGGATTCTGAGATTCCCAGTTATTTCCTCAAAGCACTAGAAAAAGGGATTCTAATGTTACAATATTGAAGAAGGCCCATGAAGCCAAATACAATTATCTAATTAATTAATGACCTTGCCACATGATCATAGATTGAGCATAAATTAATACAATGATTTCAACGATTGGATCCAGGATCAAGTGGATAATGGTTTAGTCAGATTGGTCAATATATCATTGTAGGAGGATCCAATATTTACCTAGCCAAACAGTGATAGTGAGGGTTTAGGTGAATGGAAAAGGGTTTCCAACCACATCAAAAAATAATATGACTACTAGGTGTCCCATATAGTAGTATACCATTCCCATGGAATAATCCATGCCACTTAGAATAACCCATACCTCCTTAAGTATTTGTGCCATACCTAGCTCATGCTTCTACATCCACCTCACATCCCTCCAAATTTCGAAAGAGCTGACACTAATGGAGCAGGGGAAAGAAGATTCCCCCACAAGTGATGGAGTCATCCTACCCTCTAAATGAATTCATGTCTCCAGATCATGGAAACATTCCCAGAGTCAACCCAAACCAGATTTTTCCTATGATGATGAGAAAGAGTGTTCCTCTATGAACACTATCAAGTTGATTGACCAATTAACATTATCCAATGATGAGAAATATCATGAAGGACCCCTTATTTCTTCAAGATGACTCTATTGAAGGAATGGTAAATGTAATATAGGTTGATAGATTTTTTATGTCTGTACATCAAACCGATCCTTGCATGATACTCAGACCATACAATTGCACTTTCACAGAGCTAAGAAGGCTAAATCCTTCTTACCTGCATAGTTGGACACGCCACTACATCCAAACATGATAACTAATCAGAAATAATAGCCACAATTTCATCAAGGTCGGCCGCATCCATCTTATTCTATACCTCATCCATCCTACATTCAATAGATAGTATGTCTTGGTGAGTTAGCTGATAAGAAACATGACATTTCATGAACAACCAAGAACCTAATGGTTCAGCTGGAATCCCTCAGCATACTACCTTCCAATGATAGACCATCTTTGGCTAAGAATTTGCATCATGCATTGAGGTATTACATGATAAAGAACCTCTATAGAATACCTGAAAAAGAAAACAATCCTTGAGGTCCTCCACCAACTAGGTGAGATGTGTGAAACCCTCAACAGAAGTAGCAACCGTATAATAATACCATACATGGGAGGTAGATAATGTCGTATTCCAATCCATTTCCTAATTATCTAGATAAGGATATGGTTTTCTAATGAAGGGATGAATTCATGGATTATACATCAATGTTAAGTTCAATGTCTTGGAAATATTCCATTGTCTAGTCAATATAGGGTTTGGGATCAATCTCTTCCCCACCCAGACGCTCTAAAAGTTGGGGCCCACTGAAGCAGACTTGAATACCTTTGACATGAAGAGTGAATATTATTATAGGAATTAGTAGAGACCATGTGTAAGGATTATGTTAAAGGCCCAGTTTAGTGATTTGGTAGCATTTTCTGAATTCATGGTCATCTCATAGGATTCCTCCTAAAACACATTGATGGGTAGGGCTAGGAATCATATTCTTTATGTGGTTCCCTCCTCAATCATAAATTCCTCATGTACTCCATCAAAGATCATGTATAAAATATTTAGGGTGATGCATCTTCCTTTTACTAATGTAAATCCCACTATTGGAATTCATGTGATTACAAGAGAAAGGGAATTCGGGTTTAGACTGATGAGGATGAGCACACAACAATTGCATGCAGTCCATGTGTAGACTTGGATGGTGCTTTTATACTATAGAGTCACTTGTTGGAAGCCACAATGCTAGTTAAGGGACGTTTCATTGTCATTTTGGAGGGGAATGGAAAAAACATTCCAAAATATAAGGAACATCTAAAGATTACCTCATACTCTTACATGACTAGGATCATGTGATACTAGAAGGCCCTACCCTTATGAAGTATCAAGAGGTTCTCCCTATTAAAACTATTTAGAAACATTATCACATGTTCCACTAAATGGGGTTAAATTTAAAAAATCCAACCTATCATCATTTCTTCAGCATCAGACAAGGGCCCTGTGCTCAAAGGCCCGATGGGATTCCTTGAATAGCCCTGTCACAATGGTCTCAAGAGAACTAGGGTCCCCTAGTAAGGATTCTGTGTCCACCAAGTAATAACTAGTATTCACCTTGAATCATTTTTCCTGGAG
Source organism: Viscum album (assembly GCA_963277665.1). Classification (NCBI taxonomy): domain Eukaryota; kingdom Viridiplantae; phylum Streptophyta; class Magnoliopsida; order Santalales; family Viscaceae; genus Viscum; species Viscum album. The sequence continues at coordinate 1,483,157,915 of OY728136.1, forward strand.
GAATATTTTACCACTAATTCTCCCACATCAAATGATGAATGTGATTTTGATGATGCCCATCCCATATTCTATGAGGGTGACTCTGCCACTACTGTTGATTTGATAGTTGAAACTAGGTACAGAGAAAGATCCAGATCTAATATTTTTATACCTATAGAAGAACATAAATAGTAAGTTTCTTTACTAATGTATAATAATGATGAATTCTATCAAATTTATATTGATATTCTAGGGCTATACTCTCAGGTCTCCATCTACCGTCTTGGTCTCCCAGTTAGTCATCGTGGGTTCAAGGAGCCTTCAAAAAAATGAACATTTATCATGGTACTATCTTTGAGGACGAGGTTGATAATATTATCAAGGATAACTTTATAAATGAATCTAAGTACCCCATGTGGAATTCCAACATAGTTATATTTTGGAAGAATAACATATAGATCAGAGATTTTATAGACTTTCAAGACCTCAACCATCATTGTTCAAAGGATTATTTTCCACTTACTGTTACTGAGCTATTGATCTATGCCACAGTCATGTTCCAAGAACTCTCCTTCTGGGATGGATACTCTAGATACAACCTTGTTTGGATGGCCACTGAAGATGGAAATTTTACTACCTGGGTCACCGGAATGAAACGTAGGCTATCAGGTGATTTCCTTCATCATGAAGAATACAAGAGAAAGTTATAAATAGGCCATACACCACATATTTCAACCAATCCTTGGGATGTTAGGGTAATACTATTTGGATGAATTGGTGGTCAAATTCTAACCATGTCAAGACCATCTCAAAGATAACAAGAATGTGATCGGCTTATTTTCGTATAGAATTTGTAGACAAACTGCATGATGTGTTCCTTTGTGTATACTTATGTTATGTTTCTTGGCCACATCATTATATGTAGAGGATTTGAGATTGACCCAAATAATATCAAGGTAATCATCTATATGCCACCTCTAAGAACCCTTCAAGAGCTCTGAGTCCTTCAAGAACACTATTCCTACATACTTTGATTCATCAAGAATATATCCAACAAGTTTTATACCTTCTTAAGTCTTTTAATGAATGGTACCATATACCAATGGGATGAAGAGTTTCAGATCACAAATTTAGAAATTAACCAGTATCTTCTATAACCTCCAAATTTGATGCCACTGATCATAGGAAAGTATTGTGTCCTCTACATGACTTCCCTAGAATGATCTCTATGTTCCCTTATCACCTAGAATAACAATAAAGATATAGAGAATAGTTTATACTCTATCAGTCACATTATCCTTGAAACAGAGACAATATACTCTCCCATCGGGGATAATTTTCAGGAACTAGTTTTCATAGTGTGAATGTTGTGACATTATTTACAACAACATGAGATACAACTGGTATCCTGTGTGGACCCTCTAAAATATATACTAAATCATCTGATGTTGATAAGATGTATGGCATTCTGGGTAGTGGTCTTTTAGTCTTTGGACATCATATATTAATTTGTAGGAATCCATCAAGGGTCAAGAATTAGATGACATTCTAGCTTCCTATCTTCTTCCTAAAGAATGTTTTATGTAATTAAATTTACCACATTAGGCCATATTTTAGTGGACCAGCCCATGTCGTGATGCTAGATTCAATCTGATGATACCTCCCATATCCCAAATAGTACATGGATCAATGAACTCAAGATCAATAGAGTAGGCTTGGGTTCATCCTCAAAACCGTTGCAAAGGTTGTCTTACTACATTAATTCTTTCCATAAAATCTCTTCACCAAAAATGAGGTAGAGTATCAGGAAATCATTAATAGTATTATTCTAGGTATCAATATTGATTTTCACTTCTTACTTGTGAAGGGGGGCATCGATTTGGTAATCAAATATATTAATGGTGACTATATCGTTAGGAAGCAAGAGCTTATTCCCATGATATAGAAAAATCTCTAGTTGATGGCCTAATTCCTTTCTCAGGTGGAAGTGACTTATGTCCCTCATTCGTAGAATGGTTGATCTGAAACAATGGATAATCTATCCACATCTCATATAAAGCCTAACTAGGATGACTTGTTCATTGACGTGGCACATTAGAGGTTATTGCTCTTGTCAACCCATATTATTAAGACATCCAACATGTAAAATAGCCATATATTAATGCTTCTATGTGAGGATCCCAATTCCATATCACGGAATATGAAAACTCTGATTTGACAACCCATTCATTGAGTATCCACATCATGTCATTATCCTTCTAGATCTTGCCAATCATGAGAAAATCTATCATTGTTAAGTCCAATTCACCCTCTAGAATGGGCCAAACATTGAGTCAAATCACTATTGAAACCAAATAGATGTAATTATCATCTCTTTGATTCATTTAGATGATATTCCCCAGGTAATTAAAGAATTTCATGATGGGTCTTGTGGTTCCTATCATGAAATATAGAATTTATCCCACCAGATTAAGTGGTTGTGATACTTTTGGCCCACCAAGGTCCATGATTCTATAGAATTCACCAAGAGATATCATGCATGTGAGATTCATGTTTATTTGTTGCATTGACCACCAGAACCCCTCCACACCACCATGTATTCTTATTAGTTTTTACTATGGAGACTCGATGTCATAAAATCTTATCAACCAATGACAGCTTTCTAGTGCATGTTCATTATGTTTGTGACAGATATATTCTACATGTGGGAAGAAGAGATTCACCCCATGCATGTCAAGGCCTAATCCATGACTGAATTAATGATCATCCATTTAATTATAGTCCCTCATCCCATTCTCATAGGAAACAACACCAACTTCATAGCTACTGGGAAGAAAAAATGGATTTCCAAGTAAAATAACCGATCAAATTGTTCTTCTCACTATCATGCATAGGAAAATGGATTGATTGGGGAATTCAATATGATCCTATATAACATTTTTCATAATATGGTGGGATTGAAAATTATTTGGCTATAAATACTCCTTAATTCCATTTTTTAATATCATAAAATGAATCATAATTTCACCTAGGTGACTCTATATATCCTAGTTTACAAAATTAAGGTAGTTCACTCGATTTAGATTCAGATACTATCACTCCGAGAATCGGTCTATGACCAGATGATGCTAGGAATAATGGAATAAGTCTATCTACTTTAGATTGAATACCTTCAACAGAACATTATCCAAGACTATCACAATCTAGAGATGCACCATAAAAAACTGATAGAGTGTTTAACAATAAGGTTCTCATCCATTCCTTCCTCTAGGGTAACACTTTACTGTTCCATAGAACACTAATGATACCTTAAAAGAAGCCAATAAATTTTTATCCTATGTGGTAAGGACTATATGTCATTTATATGGTCTATTACAAGGGAGTGTACTCCTTTATCACCCTGGACGAAGAGCGCATTACTCCACCAATGAATGCCTTGTTTCTCAAATAGTACATCAAGTAAGGAAACTATGCATCCCTGATTCATGATGTTAAAATTAATATCAGTTATCATCCTCACCATGTGATGTTAATCTATGTATCCATGTCCCAGCCTCATTAATTTCAACATCATTTTAGGTCCAAACTCAGTGACCTTAAATTAAGTACCTATGCTCAATGAAAAATGATCATAAACTGTATACAAAAGGGTTCGAGCTCGATGAACTTAAAATAGGATTCTGAGTCCCTAAATCATGAATTTATATTTTATGTGAATTTTCTTTGGAATGTGTTGTGTGGAGAAGGCCTCATAGGCCCTCATTCCAATCATGTTTTTAGCCCAGTAACCTACATATATTCTTTTGAAGCAATTTGTCTTAATGGTATGATCTCTATGAACATAAACTAAGAGAAAAATTTACACATCAAGAATTTAAACTATAGGAAAGGTATCCCTATGAATTTTTTTGGTGACATTGGCATTTTCATCCTAATTCTCATAGTATCACTACCTTCATTTCCCACATATCCCTTTTTGTTGTGATGTTCTCCTCTAATCCACACCGTATGACCATAGACTATGAGTATTAATCCCAGATATACAATGTTAAAGTAGGAACTTGGTGTAAACCATATGACCATAAACAAAGACCATATGGTCTATAAAACACAACCTTAATCTATTTAAATAATATCCATGCATGTCAACATTAATCTACATGCATGATTCTCTATAGATTGTATTGTGTGGTTTTGTGCCTCATTGTCCCTCTCTCACATTGGGTTTGTCATAATACCACAATACACATATCCTCTTTAGCTACACCCCCTCTATTTGGTCCAAACTCCATGACCATATAGCATATAGTCCAATAATTATGACTCAAAATTTTATGTGATTTCTCTCCAGAATATGTAGTGGAAAATGGGCTTCCTAGAACCTCATTCATGATGGTTTTGTCATTCCATCACAATAAACATACATATTTTAAAAAACTCATCTCATTGGTACATAATCTATGACCTTGAACTATGCGACTAAATCTTAGGAACATAATGTTAAATTGGTAACCTAATCTAACAATTAGGATGTTAAAATAATATCCATCCTATATTCTTGAAAAAAAACCATTCCAATTTTCATCAGGTCAAAGCATTGTTACCTTATACTATTTACAACCCTTATAGTGTGATTTTAATGACATTAAACTACAATCCTGACATTATCAACACATAATGAGAAACATAGATTATACCCCATTCAAAATTGGGGTGCCTCTTAATAAGAGATGATGTTTATCCTGTTTTAAATTTGAATGCCTCCTGATAACCATTTGATGAACATGATAACCTCTACAAACCAGATCACTCAAACCAGTGTCAGTTTCTTACCATGTCGTGTTCTAGAACTACATGTCCCTTGATTATTATCCCCATGGGATATATAGTGACTCCCAAACTTATTATCTCTAGGACCATCCACAAATTCATAAATCCTTTTGTCCATATGTTTCTATTTTTGGTCTCTAAGACCCTTCATATCTATTCAGATTAGGTATTCAATCCCCCCATACCACATGGGTTATTGTAGGTCTAGTGATAGTTCAAGAAACATGATGATAAACTATTTTCTACATTTTTTATGGTCAATGTTTTACATCCTAAAACTTTGTGGTGGTTCCCTTGTGAAATTTGTGTGGTGTATGGAATCCTTATCATTTTCACAGTGGGTTTTACCTCTTGTGTGCCTCACATTCCTATAGACAATAGATTTTTTATTCCATACATCATGGTAGTATAATGATTTCCTCAGTCCAATCATTATCTATTTAAAATTTATAATGATCTACATAGGAGTATGCAGTGTAGAGTACGACAAGCATGGCCCACATTCACATAATATTTTTCACTTCTCCATGATACATATATCTATTTGAAGAACCCCATGGATGGATCACTATGACAGTAAACTAGTATTCTTAGTCTATGCATCATGAAATTATATTATTTGAGAGTCTTTTGTGGGAGTGTGTTGTAAGTGTGAGCCTCCTTGGTCCTCATTCATACCAGGTTTATCAACTCATCATATACAACATATTTTTTTTAAATACCATCAAAATGATCCAAAAATTATGAATTTTAACTAAAAATCATAGTCTGTGCAAATTGACTTCAAAATGTTTCCCATGCCCCAAGACATTCAACCTTAAACTATGTGCTACATACCAATATCATGACATTAATTTGTGAGACACATCAATATCACATGAAATTATAATGTACCATGAATTTTTTACAACATAAAATTAAACTAAATGTCTATAATCATCATTGTATGAAGTAAAACTAAAAGGAATCATAGTCCCTTATATGATAGGTTCTATCCCGGTGTGGGTCATCTATTACATCGTTCAGATTTTCAATTATCTCTCAACATCTAAGTCAAATTTCCCATGGATGATTATTTTATCCCTTGTTCATATCAATACTCTTACACCAATGTACTCTTAGTCACAATGTCATAATTATATGTTCATTCTAATGAATTAAATCATTCCATCACTCCATTTCCATGATTCACATGCCCTATGATTGGATCCTCATCCTCCTCCATGCGTGAAGGGACCCCTTCAGGGAATGGTGTCTGGACAAGGATCCCACAACATTTTGGGACAATAACCTAGATGATTTTTGATTATACTATGATATATGTTTCTTGTTTCTAATATGATCAGTGGTCAACCCTTGTTTTTATGTCCCCATCCCATGCTAAGTGATTTAGATGATGTGTTTGAAAGAAGATCAATAATTATCTTCTGATGTGATTCTGATATTATCATGTTAGAGATTTTGGTAATAACGGATCAAATTATTCATTAACATTTTTTAGATAGAAATCTACTCACCTGATGTAATCCCATTCATGCATCAGGGAAAATCATAAAAGGAATTCGACTATTGTATGAGTTAGTTTCTAAAATTATTTCCTCTATCATCCTGAACACTATCACTGGTCATTAAATAATATCATAACACTATTTTTCAATGGTTATATTCTACTATCTTATAAATGGGCAATAATATGGTCATCCCATGTTTCTCATGCCGAGTGTAAATTGTGTGAGCTTGGGGATTGGTCATTAGTTGTTTCATGAATTTGATTGAAGCATAGTAATAAAGAAAATAAATGAATCTATATTCATTAAAATAGAAATGTTTTCAAAAACAAAAAACCAATCTATTTTTTCAAATTGAAAGGGCTATCCACATGTTGGAGCATATCTTGGGTGTTGTGAAAATTGACCATGTGGCTCTACCCTAGAAATTCAGCACTAAAGGTTCACCGACCATTAGCGTGTTTCATCAAGAGCCCGCTTCCACCCCTCGAGTTATGCTTCCTATTAGTCATTAGTAGGGAAAATATAATCATCTATGATCTATTCTTGGTCCTTTTCATCTTGGAAAACATCATGTTGAATTGCGGCATGCCTCCTCTGCTTCTCAGCCTCCTCCAGATGATCCCCTACTTGTTTGATGAAATCTTATTGAGCCTTAAGAATGGAAATGAACATTCCCATTTTCCCCTCCAAATGATGGATTTATTGATTTAAATCCTAGAGATTCCAAATGATGTAATATATATATATAATGGTTATAGGAAACCTCTTAATGATGGATTCCATCATACACCAGTTCAGAAAGGACGTCAGAAACCAATGCGGGGAGGACACGGGCTTCCACCACTCCAGTGCTTAGGTTATGAAACCACTAGAAGAGGGACCCCATCTGACTCATTAGGCTTCATTGTTGGGTATGGGTGATGAAATTTTGTATGTGCCAACATACATTGCGTTGGACTATGCCATTTATTTCTACATCTTCAGACATATAATCCTCATTCTCTTCATGGGGTACATGTTCCTATTCAGTAAAAACCACAAGAATGGTTGAATATAGGTTTTTTATAGAATCTATTGAGATGTTTTGGGATGTACATATTTAGTTCAACATTAATTAGTCGATTCTTTCAGCTTTATCTGCTTTCTGGAAATGCAATCTTTGAAGAGCTGCTTGAAACCAGAACATTTCATTCATGGAAATCAAATAAATGGACAGTTAAATTTATGTGATAATGTTAAACTTATAGGAGATGAAAATTGGAATTTTTATCCAATATTTAATGTTGGTGAGATCCACCACATAAGTCCTTTTGGTACCTATTTGTAATTCAATGATTGGCACTGACTCCTCTTACATTTATCGAGTATGAGTTTCATGAATCAAAAAATTGTGTTGATAAAAGCCTCTGAGAAAATATGACCTTCATGTGACTCGGAAATTGTTGATGGTATTGAAATTTCAATGACATAGTCCCACATAGAAATCTCAGAGAACTTGGGGCTCTGAGGCCATCACCCTAACCTCCTTGACTGGTCCACAAGCCGATTTAGATTCAGGCACATGCCTCAGATAATTCAATTTGGTACTTATCAATGCACCCTTTCCCCATAAACCAATGGACCCTTTCCCCCTATTAATATTCTCATGTATAAGACAAGATTTAAATGGAGAATTTGGATAATGAAAGTGGAAGGATCATGGAAGGAATGCAAGTAAAGGCTAACATCATGAAACCGAGAAATATTTTTTAGAGGCTTCGATTTCAAAACATCCCTAGAGAATCCATTAATATGTTGTTAATCACTAGGATGCATAATTAATGTATTATAATTCCTATTTATTAGTCAATTTCTTAACATATTGTGAAACGTCAATAGTTGAAGTCTCTTATCATTCTGATTCATCAGAAAACATCACTCACACTATGGTATAATGTGGTTCATACTTCCCTTGAAAAATCACAAAACATTCCAAGTCCATTGGATATACATTCCTTTTGAAGAGTCTCACCCTATCCACAATCCAAATGGGATCAGCATTTTGATGCTTGATTCCATATCATTTTACACTTCAAAATATGGATTCTGGTGACAATGATGTTCAAAGCATCCTCCATACAGACCATAGAGAGAGAAATATGGAATCAATATCTTCCTATAGAAAATTCCTTATATTTTTTCAAGGATCCTCCTAATCCATGATCACCTCGGTATGGAATCCTCTTTCTTTCCTCCACAATCACTTATGAGACCCTTATCCTCCGTGAGGCAGTAGTGTGACTACAACTTCTATTATCCCTACCACATCTCCTGCTTGAGAAACCATAGATTCTTTACTTCCCTAAGAGAGGTATCCCTTCATCATCATCTCTAATATAGATATTCAGTAGCCTACACGACCACCAGAAAGCACTTCCATAGGATATCCTTCAGATATTCTTCCACCTAATTGCTAGAATAGTCCGTTGACAGGCAAACGTCAACACTGGTGAGTAGGATCACAATTGTTTCCCCTAAAACTGCATTTACCTACATACACAATTGATGATGAAGGATACACAAGTGTTGCTTCCAATAGAACCCCATGAGAAATATCTTCATCTATCGCGAAATGAAACCAAACATCCCCGTAAGATGGGATGGTGTGTACGTCTCAATGTTGACACAACCACCTATCATAGACACTAGATGTCCACATATAAAACTCTGCAGGTACTCATTCTATTCCCATGTCCTTTGAATGTTGCCCACAATTGGAAAAAATGTAGTTGATAAGGGGTGAAGGTTTAGTTTTTCATGGTTGTCGATCCAAATTGTGATCCTATCCTCATCAAGAATCACTGGCTGGACCCTATAAATATTCAACATAGATGGCCATAGGCCAATGTTTTGAGGGACGATGGAATCAGGGAAATCTTAACCCCCGAGGTGTTCCAAGATCCATCAATGTAAGATCTGGAATAGTATATAGATCCTCCTTAGTGTGATTTTCCTCACAACATGTTGTATTAGCATAAAAACAAATCCAACATTAACATACCCAGGTTGCCTCCATTACCGCACACCACAATCACATGCACCACCAGCATCCCTAGGTGTAGTCCCATTAATCTTTCCATCATAGGTAGCTACCAAACACTCCGGAATGCGGTGATAAATATATTGGAGCAGAGTATTGGATCCCATCCTTTATGTTTTACCGTCATTTATTAATCTTTCATACAAAGATTAACATGTATGATCATGACATACTCCCCTATAGTGATGTTGACCACTATTTTCCCCACATAGACACAATTATTTTTGGTATTTATTTAGAATCATGTAAAAAATGACTTTAATAGGATATCCCAATTGAAGACTATATAATTTTTCATCTTATTCTTCAACACCTCTAAAATACATTTCACTGGGATTGGAGTCTACTTATTGTCATTCTTGGTGTTCTTTGATAGCAGAAACTCATCATACTAGAGCCTTCATGTCGAACAACACCAATGAAGTGGATGTCAGATAGTGTGATGATGACTTCTTCAAGATAAAGGTAGAACATGTTTGTATATGGGGACCATCAGCTGAGGTGCATTGGAACTAGCTTCTACTAATAGTAGAAGTGGAATTATGTTTTCCACACCAACTCACAAATTCTAATGTGGTGTATATCCACCCATTACTATTTGGAGGTGTATCATACGTAGTATGACCATGTGAATTCACTAGTAAATTTTCCACATGATTTTAGGTCCCCATACTTATTCCAACCAAACTTATTTTTCCTTATGATAATCTGAAAAAATGGTGGCATAGTAGGCAGTAAATTCGTCTTTCTCTAGATCCTCCTCCATGACCATCCTAGTTCAGTCGTTCATCACTGTGACAGTGATATCCCCATGATCCCTAGAAGGATGATCATGAATAGGTGGGTTTCTTTGATTAAGATTATATTCACTTTTAATCCATGAACAAAGAGTGTTAATAATGAGATATGGGACAGAAACCTAGTCGAGAATCCCAAAATTCATTAGCGGGACTTAGGTGCCAAGTGGATAGCTCTTCTGTGCCTATTTTAGCATGTCTATGAGCACCTAATTTTTTGAAACAACCCTCCTAGATTGAGTGATATGAGTATTTTTGGTAATTTTAGCTCACTGATCAGTAATAGTGACTTCAATATCATCTAGGTTCTATATTTTTGTCTATTTTAGATGAGTGTTAAAAGTATAAGTAAGTTGTTCCTAAGATGGAAGCTTCGGTGCACAAGAAGAGTTTCTTCATGCAATACTAGAAGCAGGTAAACAAGATGATCTTCTAGTCACAAAATCTGTTGCATGTAAGAGAGATTCTGTGTAATAGAGGAAGCTATGTCTTGGTTTTTAACACAAAAGAAAACTTTTACACATGAGAGAATGAAGCCTATAATGTAGAATGTTAAGGTTTCATACAACCCCCTTCCAATTTATATGCATGAACTACCACAAAATATGGCAAGGGAATCCCTTTATCAGCACTAAACAAAAAAGTGCGGATAAAGGGGTATGCATTTATCTTCTCTCGTTAAAAGCGTTGCAAATATAACCTTTATCAGCAATAAAATAAACACAGAGAAAGGTATAACCTATATCAGCGCATTTTTTAGTGCTGATAAAAGGGAACATTTAACAGCGCTTATTTTAGTGGTGATAAATTTTTTTATTCTTAATTTATATAAAATTATATTATTTATCAGCGCTAAAATAAAAGAGGTGATAAAACATATATTTATCAGTGCTGAAAAAGCGCTGATAAATATATGCTTTATCAGCCATTTTATTTTTGAACTGATAAAACATACCTTTATCAGCACTTTTAATGAGTGATAATAAAGGTTCGAGTGTTTTCTATTTAATAACCCTTACTGGCCCTCCTCTCACACACATGGTAATGCTTTCGGAGAAGCTAAACCAGGACCCTCTTCCATCACGACTTCTCCTCCCCGTCCATGCAGCGTCCTCATCTTCTTACTCCTCTTCTTCCTACTCCTCCACTTCATCCTCCTCCACCACCACCGCTGTTGGGTTTTGCTCCTCCACCGTTGCCTCTATGCCATTGGTTTTCCCCCTCCGCCATGACCGCTGTTGTCTTCGCCGCCGCGACCACCGTGACCGCCGCTGCCTCCACTGCCACGACCACCGCTTCCTCCGCCGCCACTGCCTCCGCTGCTGGCGCTGGTCATTGTAGGAGTAATTTTCCTTCTCTTGGTTCAATATAAATTAGAAATTATGATCCTTGAATGATTATGATGACTTATAGTATTTTTATAAGTGAGTTGAACCTGTGTATGGGTATTTGGGGAAAGAGTGAGAGCCCAGGTGGTGAGACCCTTGTATTGTAGGTTGTTTTAGATAGCAGGTGTGTGTGAACCTATAACCAGTGGTTTTTTTTGGTTCACTAGATGATGTGTGCTTTGAGGTGGGGATAAGAGTGGAACCCATGAGATAAAGATTGTGTAAGAATTGATGTAAGGGGTTTGTGTGAGATCCCAGTGGCCCTAAGCATGTGACTCAGGATGGTAGTGAGTTAGTGAGTTTTAGTGGTTGGGGGAGACTAATGAGTGGGGTTATCTTGGTGTTATTAATACCTTAGATACATAAATTCAGGGTAGATTCTTTAATATAAGGTATTTATACATAATAGGTGTTATCATGTTGATAGCGAAGGAATAGTCATACCTTGGATTTGTATAAGTGAAGCACACTCTATTCTGGAGTTTTTGTGTTATGATTGGGTTGAGGGACATGGTTATTTGGATTCCTAACATTATTGATTTATATCATGGTTTTAATGTTAGCATCACTATTTAACCTAGATGGATTGGGTTAGGGTAATGAAGTATGGGTATATTCCTTTGGTTTTGGAATAATGTTGGGTAATTGGTGATCGTGTGGTGAGTGTTGGCATGGTGTGATGTTAATATTGGAAAAGAGTACCAAGGGTGTCCCATTGGAAATATGTGTGTTCCCCCTAATTTTTCTCAAGATGTACAGGTAGGCTCATTGAGTTTTAATAGGGATATGATCATACTCACTAGAAACCACAGGTTGTGTTGAAAAGATTGTACCATGAAGTTTACAGTCAAGAAATTAGGATGTATGTGTGGTGAAAGGTCTGATAAATAGGATTGATCAGGGCTTACTCATTTGGGATATGCTATCTCGAATAAACATGTGGATTATACCTAGTAAGGAAGACCTATTGGTCAGGGCTTACCCATTGTATGTTCATCATTTATATTTTAAAAAGTCTGTTAAACTCGTTATATAAAAGGTTGGTTCTATAATTTCTTGTTATCTTAAGGTGTGTTTAACCATGGTGTGGGTTGATTTTGGTTTTAGTGGGTTCATGGGTATTGTGGGATGTGGTAAATGGTGTACTCAGTTTTAGATTATTTTATTCTCATGAGTTTCCCCTATTTTATTTTTTCTTTTCAGTTGGAAATCTCCTCTGTTGCGCGCCTCTCTTATATCGTGAACTCACCTCTGTCGTGTGCTTAACGACACCTTCGTGGTGAGTTTTCTCTTTTTACTCATTGATTTCCTCTTGTTCGCATGTTATTACTGTTTGATATTGATTGTTATAATGTGAAAAGTACATGCAAAACGCCCCACTGAAAATTGTGGCCGTTCATGGTCCTTGTTTGCGCACTAAATTAATTGCATGTTGGTTGGTTCTTGTTGAATATTTGAATATAAGAACTGGTAATTTATGTATACTTGACTTATGAATGAATTCCCTAGGATTGTAAAACTTCTATGATAACCCCGGAATTAACAAAAAAATTTGGATAAGGGATGCTTTGAAAAATCTAAAATTGTGATTGTTTGGTTTGTATGGTGTTGCGATTTTGAGCACGATTGTGTTTTTGTATGGTGTTGTGGTTGTTGGAATGATTGATATGCCATTTTTTTCCAGGTTGTATTTCTTCCACCATTAAATATCAATCCATACATTACCCATTTCAATGGCACCACCACTTTGTTACTTGTGCAATTCCACTGAATCCTAAAAACAACTTCTAGAGGACTCTATGAGACAATTTATGGTGTGATGATGATGTTTTTCAGATTCTATATACATTTAAAATACATGGTATGTAGTCATGTTAAATGGAACATGCTTCACCACACATGGATTTCATATAGATTTTAATGCCAGACAACATTTATCTCCAAAATTTACACCACATGACTCATCTTCTGACTCAAACTTGGAATAAGTTTTATTTTATATGTTACATTTCATGTGAACATGGGTCACACACAATGTATCTCCAAGAAATATACTTCAGTATAAAACAATGTACATGCCATGAAATAATGGTAGAACAATATGATATGTGTTCTACTTCATTCACACCATGTGTAGATACCATAGAAACTTGATGTGTATATACTATAAACCCTTAGTGGTCATGCAAGGACTACACACTGTGTATTCCATAAAAATGTCATGCATAGTCGGTGAAGTGACTCATTTTTTATCTAAAGTACATGCCTTTAGCTCATGTTGTTCTATATTTCATGTATTTTCAAAGGCATCATGCAGTATTTATAAGACTAACTTGAAAGTGATTTGATATATTTCAAATTAAATCAGGTATCTTATCCCTATAATATGTTCACCCTACTGGAAACACCATGTATATGGATTTCACATGAGTTTCGAAATGGTTGTATACAACTAACCATGACTGAGAAACCAACACATTGTGTATCCACTGAACAAATTGTGTGCTATGTTAATTTCATTACTATAATTTATTTTTCACATAGATGATAATATTTCATTTATGAGTAGATCATTATAAATACCTTCTCATGTAGATCACAATATTATGATTCCCCCATTCATTGGAAATTAAACACGATGTGGTTTGGATATTTTAATTATCTTCACTCCGCTTGAGAGTTGACAAGTGACAAGTGAGATGTTTAGAGAAAATATGGAGTATGGTACTACCCCATGATTCAGTGAAGAGTCCTCCATGTATAGGTTTTAGGTACTCCATAGAGATATACAATAGACAGGGCACAATCCCCCCGTATATAGACATGGTTCATGTACATTCACATGTTATGGGGTAGGTTCCTTTATTTCATTGTAGAGGCATTTGTACCGTGATTTTTTTTATAAAACCCAAACAATGATACTTGATTAATTAAAACATAATATTAGGAAAGTTCGAGATCGAACCCATAAAGATGATGAATATGAATAAAGAATGGATGAATGAAAATCTGTTGAAAAAAGAGTATGAAGAGGGATTGAAAGAGTTTATCATGTTTGCATAAGATCATGCATGTGACCCTTCTCAAATCCTCTGTTCGTGTTTACGCTATTGTTATTCAAGAAAAATTAGTCTAGAAGAGTTGGAAGAACACCAGATTTGTCACGGAATAGATCGAAGTTATACATGTTGGAATAAACACGGGGAAAAATGAATATAGGTAGTGGCTCGGATAACACGACATTTTATGGATGATCTGATATGATTACAAGCGTGAATAGTGAAGATGATCGTATGGAGGGTGTGATTAAAGATGTGAATGATGATGAATATCGTATTGAGGAAATGACAAGGACAGTTAAAGATGAACATCGTGATTGAAAAAATTTCTTGAGAAGTTAATGAGTTGTGAAAAAACGCCATTGTATGCTGGTTGCACTAAATATACAGCATTCTCAGCCGTACTAAATCTGTACAATTTGAAAGCAGGAAATTGGTGGAATGACGCCAGTTTTATCGAACTACCTGCTCTCCTGAATGACATGCTCACAGAAGATAATGAACTCCCAAGTCGAACATACGATGCCAATCGAATGCTACAATTGATGGGTGTGATCACTGAAAGAATACATGCCTGCCTGAATGACTGTATATTGTGTCCCAAGGACCAAAAATCACATAAAGAATTCCCAATGTGTGGTGATTCTCGATACAAGAAAGATGATTCAAGTCCTACGAAATTTGTATGGTACATTCCAATCATTCCAAGGTTTAGGTGCCTATATGGATGTGAGGGGAGTGCAGAACAATTGACATGGCATGCATATACACGAATTAATGATGGGAAACTACGTCACCCAGCAAACTCTGCTCAGTGAAAGAGAATTGATCACAAGTATACTGAATTTGGAAACGAGCCAAGAAACCGTCATCTGGCGTTATCTACAGATGGGGTGAATCCTTTTGGTTTTCAAAGCAGTAGTTACAGTACATGGATGGTTACGTTGGTAAATTATAACTTACCACTGTGGTTATGTATGAAACGAAAATACATCATTTTATAAATGCTTATATCAGTACATAAACAACCAGGTAATGAAATTAATGTTTATTTTGCACCATTGATCAAGGATTTGAAAATATTGTGGGATTCAGGTGTTACGTTGTATGAAGCTTACAAAAAAAATTCACAATGAAAGCCATGTTGTACGAGATGATAAATGACTTTCCTGCTTATGGAAATTTGTGAGGATAAAGCATTAAAGGAACTCAAGGGTGTCTTATTTGCGAACAAGGTACACAGTCAAATAGGATGAAACATTCATCGAAACCCATGTTTTTAGGACATCATAGATTTCTACCCCGACGGCATAAGTACGGATCTTGGACGACATCATTTGACGGATGTTCAGAAGAACGTACAACACCGTCTCCACTAATAGGTGATCAATTGTTTGAGAAGATAAATGATTTGAACACTAATTTTGTTAAACCGATTTCGAAAAACCTTATGAAATCTCGTAGGAAAAAGAGATCCATTTTTTTGAATTATCATACTGGAATTGTATATATGTCAGACATTTTCTTGATGTTATAAATATTGAAAAAAATGTATGTGATAGTGTCATAGACACGTAGCCAAATGCACCTGTAGAAATGAAGGATGGAATTAATGCTAGATTATACATGGTTGAGATGGGAATACGAGAAGAGTTGGCACTAGTGAAGGGTGGAAACAAATATTTCTTCCTCTGCCTACTTACACTCATTCCAGGGAGGAGAGATATTAGTTTTGAAACTTCTTGAATGATGTAAACTTTCCAGAGGGGTATTCATCAAATATTAAGAACATCATGAAATTGAATAATTTAAAATTAAAGGGTCTGAAATCACATGAATACCATGTTTTGATGAAAGACCTAATTCCTATAGCTTTACGTTGCATTTTTCCCAAGAATGTTCCCCATACATCAACAAAGCTCTGTTTCTTCTTCAAATTTATAAGCAGCAAAGTTATAGACCAGGTGAAATTTCCAACTATGGAAAGAGAAATTTTCCTCATATTATGTGAATTGGAAATGTTCTTCCCTATGATTTTTTTTGATATGATGGATCATTTGATGGTTCATTTGGTGAGAGTGATTTGACTATGTGGTCCTATACATTATAGATGGATGTACCCCATTGAATGTTATATGAAGATTTTGAAAGGGTATGTAAAAAGTCGATGTCGGCCAGAGGGTTGTATTGTGGAGAAATATATTTTCGAGGAAGCTATTGATTTTTTTACTTAATACCTATATGGTGTGGAAAACGTTGGCCTACCGAAATCTTCTCACACTGAGCAACTTGAGGGTGAAGGAATTTCTGGAAGAGAGGTTGTCACAATCAAAATTAAATATCGGGAGCAGGCTCACCTTTACGTTTTGCATAACAGTTTCAACGTTGACCCATAAGTTCAACCCTACAAGGAAATTCTTAGGAGTTTTAATCCATCTATGGTTGAAAAATGGATATCAGATACACTTAATCGACAGTTTATAGGATGGTTTTAGGCCCATATTTTGAAGTAGTTAAATGAAAATCCAGACTCAATTTCAGAACGACTTCAATGGCCAGCCGGGGGAGCAAGCGTGTATGTATTTTCTTACAATGCATATGTAGTTAATAGTTATACATTCTATAATAATGAACATGATGAAGAAAGTACCATGCAAAATAGTGGGGTTATACTTGTTCCTGAGGCGATGCATGATTCCGGTGCTATGGACAAAAATCCAATTTATGTGAATATGTCATACTTTGGCATCATCAAACGAATATGGTAGTTGGATTATACGAAATTCAAAGTGAAAATTTTTCAATGGATGTGGGTTGATAACAGGAGTGATGTCAAAATAGATGAATTAGGATTTGTGAAAGTTAATTTCATTATGGAAGGGGAGAATGACTAACCCTTTATAATGGCATCATAGGCAGTTCAAGTATATTATGTTCCAGACCCCACAAACAGAAATTGGACAATTGTTCTGTTATCGACCAAAACAACTGAAGGTTTAGATAAAATTTCAACGGAGGATGACCATTTTATAGGGACTTCACAATTATTTCCCAGTGGTCCCAATATATATGTTGTTTTGTGTGTTAGAGGAGACAATAATGAATGGATTTACAGAGTCGATAGAGGAGTCAAATCTCTTCAGCCATTAAAGAAAAAAATGAGTACAATAATCAGGTTATTTTTTATTGTAATATACATTATGTTAAGTTATGTTATTATCTGTACACTATTTCCTTTATGTAATATTAATTAAATGTTAAACCACTTCCGCAGATAATGACTTCTGCACCTGCTGATGTGCCCAATCCCGAGGCACAAAATGCCTCTCAACCACCTCCTGGTGGTCCCAGTGTAGAGCAACAACAGGTTTCTCAAGCAGCTGCTGGTGCTCCTTGTGCATAGCAACAACAAGTTTCTCAACCTATTTTTGATGGTCCCAGTGCAGAGAAACAACAATTTTCTCAAATAAGATTAAGGTGAATTCTTACTAATGTTATCCATATATGATCATTGATGTCTCCCTTGTTTACCCTTACTGAGCATATATGATCACCCTTTATTATGATTGATATCATTAGTTTATGAACAATGGTTTTAGATATGATTTGACATTCTAGTAAAGCATAAC
Organism: Viscum album; assembly: GCA_963277665.1. Taxonomy (NCBI): domain Eukaryota; kingdom Viridiplantae; phylum Streptophyta; class Magnoliopsida; order Santalales; family Viscaceae; genus Viscum; species Viscum album. The sequence goes on from OY728136.1 coordinate 1,483,176,187, forward strand.
TCATTGGACAACACTGGTCGATAGTGTGGAAGTCGATCGATGCATAGTCATTCAGTCCACTCATTAGCATCTTAAAATCATTATGGGAACCAATATCATGGATTTACAATTTCCTAATTTTTATTTCCCTTATATGTGGGAGGGGTGTCCAGGAGTGGGGGGTATCTAGGTGGGGGTGTGTGCAAGAGGGAGGGGGTGTCCAGATGTGATGTGTACGAATCTACCGCACCTCAATCCGACGAACGGTGTGACCAGTATGGCTATATGTGTTTGATAACAGTTTCAAATTGACATTAAATTTAGAAAACAACACAAATTACATACAAAATACCAAGAAAACACGTTCGAATTGTTTTCATACTTTAGTAAAACGATCCATGAGTCATTTTTGAGGTGTATGAATTGACTGCACCTCAATATGACGCATGTTGTGACCGGTATGGCTAGAAGTGTCTAATACCAGTTTGAAATTGACATTAACTTTAGAAAACAACACTACTAACATACAGAATACTGATAAAACGTGTTCAGATTGTTTTGATGCTTTAAGAAAATGATCCATGAGTCATTTGTGAGGTTTACGAATCGACCACACCTCAATCCGACACACGGTGTGACTGGTATGGCTAAAAGTGTCTGATAACAGTTTAAAATTAACATTAAGATTAGAAAACAACACAAATGACATATGATATACCAAGAAAACACATTCATATTGTTTTGATACATTAGTCCAACTATCCATGGGGCATTTTTTAGTTTTACGAATCAACCACACCTCAAACCGATGCACGGTGTGACATGTATGGATAAAATTGTCTGATAACAGTTTCAAATTGACATTAACTTTAGAAAACAACACTACTGACATATGAAAAACTAATCAAACACATTTGGATTGTTTTGATACTTTAGAAAAATGATATATGATTCATTTGTGAGATATAATAATCGACCACACCTCAATCTGACGCATAGTGTGACCGGTATGGCTAAAAGTTCCTGACACCAGTTTGAAATAGACATTAACTTTTGAAAACAACACTACTGTCATATGGAATACCGAGAAAATGTGTTCGGATTGTTTTAATACTTTACTAAAATGATCCATGTGTCATTTCTGAGGTTTACAAATAGACCACACCTCAATCCGACACACGATGTGACAGGTATGGCTAAAAGTTTCTGATATCAGTTTGAATTTGACATTTACTTTAGAAAACAACACAAATGACATACAGAAAAACAAGAAAATGAATTCGATTGTTTTGATACTTTAGGACAACGATCCATGAGTAATTTTTGAGTTTTAAAAATTGACCGCACCTCAATGTGACACACGGTGTGACGGGTATGGCTAAAAGTGTCTGATACCAGTTTGAAATTGACATTAACTTTAGAAATCAAAACTACTAACATACGGAATACTAAGAAAATGCATTCGGATTGTTTTGATACTATTGGAAAATGATACATGAGTCATTTTTGAGGTGTAATAATTGGCTGCACCACAATCCAACCCACGGTGTGACTGGTATGGCTAAAAGTGTCTGATACCAATTTCAAATTGACATTAATTTTAGAAAAAAACACTACTGACATACAGAATACAAAGAAAATGCATTCAGATTGTTTGATACTTTAGGACAACAATCCATGAGTCATTTTTGAGGTGTAATAATCGACCGCACCACATTCCGATGCACGGTGTGACTGGTATGGCTAAAAGTGTCTGATATCAGTTTCAAATTGACATTAATTATAGAAAACAACACAAATGATATAAGGAATACTGAGAAAACGCATTTGGATTGTTTTTTGATACATTAGTACAATGATCTATGAGTCATTTGTGAGGTGTACGAATCGACCACACCTCAATCTGACGCACAGTGTGACCGATATAGCTAAAAGTGTCTGATATCAGTTTGAAATTGACATTATCTTTAGAAAACAACACAAATGACATACGAAAAACCAATAAAATGCATTCGGATTATTTTGATACTTTAAGGAAACTATCCATTAGTCGTTTTTGAGGTGTACGAATCGACCACACCTCAATCTAATGCACGGTGTGACCGGTATGGCTAAAAGTGTCTGATACCTGTTTGAAATTGACATTAACTTTAGAAAACAACACTATTGACATACAGAATACCAAGAAAATGCATTCAGATTGTATTGATACTTTAGGAAAACGTTCCATGAGTCATTTTTGAGGTGTAATAATTGACCGAACCTAAATCCGACGCACGGTGGGACCGGTATGGAGAAAAGTGTCTGATACCAGTTTCAAATTGACATTAATTTTTGAAAACAACACTACTGACATGAAGAATACCAAGAAAATGTGTTCTGATTGTTTTGATACTTTATGAAAATTCTCCATGAGTCATTTGGGATGTGTAAGAATCAATCGCACCTCAATCCAATTCACAGTGTGAACGATATGACTAAAAGTGTCTGATGACAGTTTCAAAATGTTATTAATTTTAGAAAACAACATAAATGACATATGTAATACCAAACAAACACATTTGGATTGTTTTGATAATTATGGAAAATTATCCATGAGTCATTTGTGAGGTGTAAGAATCGACCTTACCTCAATCTGACTCACGGTGTGACCGGTTTTGCTAAAAGTTTCTGATACCAGTTCCAAATTGACATTAACTTTAAAAAACAACACTACTGACATACGGATAAATGAGCAAAAATTTTTGGATTTTTTTGATAATTTAGTAATACAATCCATGAGTCATTTGTGAAGTGTAAAAATCGACCACACCTCAATCTGACACACGATGCGACTGGTATGGCTAGAAGTGTATGATACCAGTTTTAAATTGACATTAACCTTAGAAAACAACACTACTGACATATGTAATACTAAGAAAATGTGTCTGGATTATTTTTATACTTTAGGAAAATGATCCATGAGTCATTTTTGAGGTGTAAAAATCAACCTCACCTCAATCCGACGCATGGTGTGACCGTTATGACTAAAAGTTTCTGAGACGAGTTTCAAATTGACATTAACTTTAGAAAAGAACACTACTGACATATGGAATATTGAGCAAACACGTTCGGATTGTTTTGATACTTTAGGACAATGATCCATGAGTCGTTTTTGAGGTGTATGAATCGACCTCACCTCAATCTAACATACGGTATGACCGGTATGGCTAAGAGTGTCAGACAACAGTTTCAAATTGACATTAATATTATAAAACAACACAAATGACATACGGAATACCGAGAAAACGTGTTCGGATTGTTTTGATACTTTAGGAAAAAGATCCATGAATCATTTGAGAGGTGTTAGAATCAACCACACCTCAATCCGACTCATGGTGTGACCGGAAAAGCTTTTCATTAGTTAAAGAATCAGTATTTATTAAATGATATAAATCATCAATAAACATAATGATTTTACATTATTCCCTTTCATTGTTATCAGAATGAAAACATTTCAGTTTATCATTTCGATATTTTAGTTTCACATTTCCATATTAATGTATCCTTTCATATTAATGTTTTAATTTATTTCATTATTGTATTACTAACATAAGATTTGTTTTCTTATATAGGAAATTTTTTCTTTGAATTCAGATGCTTTTTTCAGCAACAAATACCATGGACGACAATTTTTTTGAGAGGATCACAGATATTAAAGGATGAAACATTAATGTTTATAACGATTATTGGATAATTGTAATTGTAACCATGTAAAACATTGTTTGAAATGTATATAGCAGTGTGTTTTTTTTGTATTAATGATGTTATGTAAATGTATATAGGATTTTTTGTCAAAATATTGTGTGCGGGTGCTGTTTCGTACAGGTGTGATGGTGTTGTTTTGTACAGGTGCATGTGATGGTTTGTGCAGGTGCTGGTTTTGCAGGTGCATCTGAAAGAGCCTTTTTCAGGGCTATATTGAGCGCTGATAAAGGAAACCTTTATCTGTGCTATGTTGAGTTCTAATAATAGGCCACTTTATCATCGCTAGAAAAGTGCTATCAATGCTGGCGTAGATAGGGGGTCCCCTTTATCAGCTATACAAAATGCGCTGATAAAGGCGACCTTTATCAGCGCCAAAAAAAGCGTTGAGAAAGGGAGGCCTTTATCAGTAGTTTTTAGCACTGATAAAGGTTGCATGTATCAGAGTTTTTCAGAGCGCTAATAAAGGGGACCCCCCTTTATCTTTTCGGGAATTTACAGCGCTTTTCTAGCGCAGTTATTCTCAGTTTTTAGCTCTGATAAAGGGCCAATTTGTAGTAGTGATATACCATAGCCTTGTACACGTTCATAGGAACCATACACACCAAAACAGATATTTTTCATGAACAATAATTAAAAAATCACTATATTTGGTGATTCCCTTTGATCCCCACCATCTGGACCCCCCATAACTGATATTTTGTGTTAGGGGGTGGATTTGATTGCACCAAAATTGAATCTGATGCTAGACAAGGCTAGATATGGGAAACCATAGCCTACCATCTAACTTAAAAACTCTTTCCTAGACCAAAAAGTGTGGTGTATGCATGTTTTAGTGAGTTCAAAAAAGATCAGAATCCACACAAAATATCCTTCCACAACAAATATGATGATATTTCTAATTCCATCCACAAAGGCCTTCTAGACAACCATGGAAGCAGCACCCAAGGATAAAGGGATGCACTCAAGAAATCGATTTTGTTCCCATTAGGAAAATTACAAAAAACCCATAATCTTCCCCAAATATTATGTCAAAATGTCCCATTAATTAGGCCTCCACTATGAAAGTGGAAAAATTATTGGCAAAGATCTCTTTCTAAACTAGAATCATGTGCTCCCATCATCGAATATTATTCCTATAAATAGAAGGTTAATCTGTTATTTTGGGTGACTCTTTGGAAGCTGAAGTGTCACACTTTTATGAATAAGAACTACTCATATGGTGTTGTGAAATAATGAAAAAATGAAGGTAGATTCTTTTTGTGACCGGATCCATGTGGTTCCATGATTTAATAGGCACACAGTCAAGTAGTCAACTACTAACATCTTTCAACCCCAGTTGGTGCGTGAAAATAACCATCCACTATGCAACCCGGACCTTGCGTGAAATCCCCAATATTTTAGGCACCCCATGTATAAAAATCAAGGGCTGAACCTTGTGTAAGAGCAGAAATCTCAAGAATGACTTTCACGCATCATCCATACCATCGACACACCTCTTTCACGCACCCCTGCATGTTTGTGCACAACAATTTCATAGTCCCTCTTCTGATGTCACAAATTCTTATAGTTCATGTGTTGCTGAACCTTTTTCTTCTAAATATAAAAACCAAAACCCCTATTTCTTCATTGCATAAATACTATAATGTATACCTAGTGACTAGCCAATCCTATTGTCATTATATCCTGGGAATTCCAAATCCATTCCCCACCCAAAGAAAATGAGTTATGGTTGCGTAAGCCCCTGGGATGGGGAGTGATCCCCTCTACGTAAGAGCTACGTGTGATAAAAATTCATAGTACCAATATCCTTATAAAATGACATAATACTATATCCTTACTATCTTAAATTAACATAGGTTTACACATGTTCAATCATCATGGGATACTACCTTCTCCCTCATCTCCATGTGATCCTCTTGAATTAGGAAACCTCTATGCATAAGACCCACTTACCATACACGACAATAATAAGATGCTCTAGCTGTGAATCACATGTGATGATATTATTCTCATATGGAATATGATACCTCTTAGGAATCAATCAATAATAACATCCACACCATCTATTTTTGATTCTTCTTTTGTGACATGAGAAGTAGGTCTACTGCTTCTTATTAATTATCACACAAAGCATGACTCTTGTGTTCTTAAAGGATAGTTGCGATCTTGAAATCCATGAAACCTCCACCCAATGGAGCTCTTATATGGTATGAGCCATGATAAAATCTCTTCAAGGATACACATCCTTAGGAATAACACGCAAACCATTCCAAACTATATGGAATTTGATTCCCGACTAATTGGTATATGTAGGAAGCCTCTTTATGGTCCAAACCCAACATCCACAATCATCCAGATTTCCTTTAGGACCATCCCCATGGTGATCATGCACATCTAATGGAAGACCACATCTCATCATGTTCCATCAGGTAGCTCAATGTATAATCCCAACACCAACTACAACCAATAGAAATCCTCTTGCGAAGGGATGCTTTCTTGCATAATCCCCACACCACCCCCATCGATGCACCCTTCCTTACACGAGCATCCTTATCGCATGACGTTAAAATGCATTGATAGGTTCTATCATATGTCCATAATCTTTGAAATAAAACTATTTCAGTTTTGATTCATATCCTTTAATAATGGTATATTGGATTCCTCTCTGAGGTTTAATCATGACCAATAGTAAATTATGGTTTTCCTCTTTTGGATGTGCCTCCATGATCCACCTCAAGGGGTGTTCCAACCAACCTTCACAGTGTCACATCTTCCCTTTATGGGGCATTCATCCAAGATCCTCCTCCATGGGGAATTATGATCCATCAATCAATTAACATACAGTAGTGAAATCTTCCCTCCTAGGGAGGAACCTTATTGTCCATACTCCATTGGTTTTCTTGATCAATAAACATTGTCTCCACAACACATTAAACATGTGTCCTAACCCTAAATACATATCCTATGCATAAGTATGAGATGCCTAAGGTGAAAGGCTTGGAATATACACCCCCATGGTTTTAGCTTTGTAATGAAAAACATTGAATGCTAGAGGTGAAAGACTTGGAAGATATATGACTTAGACAATAGACACCTCATGATCGAGATGGGATGCCTAGGGTTTCACCCCTAAGATGAATCCATGAGACACCCACTGAAGAGGAAGAATACATCTGACCAATGTCCAAATCATCTAGACATGAATTTGATGACCAAAGCGACTACTCTCCATACCTAAGGATATTTCCCTTTCCTGATAGAATAAATTTCTAGATAGATTTAGATTAATTAACTAATGTCCACAAAGTGATTGAAATTGAATGAGTTCCATGAACATGAAATAAATCTTTCAAGGAGACAAAAAATAGTCTATATGCTTCACGGAAATATACATCGAACCAAAAACAAACATCCCATAATTAAATTTGAATCAAGGATCAGACATCACCATTGAGAGTGATTAATTGTACCCATATTGGGAAATCATGAATGTGGGGTAACCAGCATGAAAACACATAATAACTAGCAGGATGTTACCTTGGAGAAACTGTCAAGAAACATGTACCTACGTTTTTAATGTTCCACATTGTTCCAAAATTTGGAATTATCAAACCATAAAGGTAATAAGTTCAAAACATGGTCATAAAATGATCATTTTATAGATTTTATATATCATTTTACCACTTTTTACTATATAATAACCCACAGAAAACCCATTTCACCTGTAACCCTTACTATTAATTTTTAATTTTTTTTTATTTTTAATTTTTAAAAATTATACTAATGTTATTAGATAATGTATATAATTATTATACCAAATATAGAATAAATTTTATCAAATTATACTAACTTAATTGAAATATTTTAATTTAAAATTAATCTCATAGACACGATGAGAAAGTGGGTTCCCCAAGATAAAATGTTTAAATGTTTAGAAAACATTTATATAATGAATTGAGTATAAAAATGACTACAATGACATAAATTTATATTAAATGACAAATAATTTTAATAATCTTGATTTTAAAGAAATATTAATTTTTTATGTTTTTATATGATTTAAATAAAAATAAAATTCTTTATAAAAACCTTTAGTTTTCACTATTCATCTAAAATTTTATCTTCTTAAAAATTAATTAAAAAATTAAAGCCCATATAATGTTGAAAATATTATTTCAAAAATTAATTTCATATTATAAAATCAATTTTCTAGAAGTGGAAATTATTAATTATATAATATGAGTGCAAAAGTGAAGAAAACTACATTATAGGAAAGTATAGTTTTATAGAATTAAATTGATTTTATAATTATCTCATGTCTAGAAAAAAAAATTATGAATTTTAATAATTTAATTGAATATATAATATATAAATTTCATTATAATAATTCACCCAAAGTTAGTTTTAGTTTATTATGGTAAAACATGGTGTTTGTGCATAAAAATAGTTATTCATAAAAATTGTAGGTTTTTTTCAAATAGTGTTTATTTTCATTTTTAACCAATTTTTCATCAATGAAATAATTTTATACACATGTTTAAAAAATATGTTTTTATAATTAATTAGTCTTAATCATAATTCCATTCCAATGTATAGGTGACCACTATCATGTAAGAGAATAATATTTTAACAGCTTGTAACATTTCATTTTTACATGGTATTCCATGTAACACAAGCTACAGTTAGTGTTTCATATAATACATGATAAAATCTATGTTGTGTGTAATGAAATATAAAAATGGGGTTTTATGTAATAAATAATATGAAAATTATTAAATATAATTAAAAAATAATAATCTTTGGGTGTAATGGTTTATGAGTAATCCAATAAATTTTTATGGAATTTACCTCTTTGAGAAGAAATATTTTTAAATAGAGTTTGAAAATTAAAATTTTAGGGAGATTCATACATAAATTTTTTATATTATGAATTTTTATTACCTATTACCCTAGCTGTTTTTTATTTTATTTAAGAGGATGTGTAGAAAATGGTTAGGCAACCCTATAGAAAGGAAGTTTATTCCCAGGAAACTATGATGTAGAAGTCCTCGTTGTATGGAGAATTTGAACCCCATGATTCACATATCTAGATCATTTTAAATTATGTTGATTAGATACTATTGATCATAATTAACAATTGATTTCATTTATAAAAAATGACTCTTTTCAATTTTCTATAATTGGAAGGATTTTTATTTTCATGTGAGATAAATGATCAAATATCGGGGAATTGAAATTAATATTGAATTAGATCATTGTATTTTAAAGTGAGAGAGTTATTTAAATTGGAAAGGTATATTTTTACATTATCATTAAAAATGAACTATAGAGGTACATTTCATAGGTCACTAATTTTATTACTCTCAAAAAATTATTTTTCATCATTTCAAAATGGTCTATTAATTTTTAACCCAATAGTTTAAGTAAAAAAAATTCAAAATATGTGTGTGGTTATAGGAGCTTAGTTGGGTCGAATGTCATTCTCATAATTGAAGTGTAGTTTTTCCATTAGTAGTTATCATCTCAATATTATTAAAATAACTTCCATGGGTATTTTTTATATTATTATAGGGTTCTGGTGGATGTGTATCTCAAATATAAATGACCTTAAAGTGCTATTATTATTTTGAATGATGTAAAAAATAGATGTTGAGTTTGAGAATGAATTTTTTGAAACATTTAGAAGCATGTCTTCCATGAGCTCATTATCTATAGGTATATCCAAAATCTAAAGCTAAAGAATCCTACACTACCCGTGTAGGTAGGGAGAGTTTCTTAGAGGATTAATATTTTGGAAAGGGAAGGTACATAATCAAATTAAATTGAGATCATGGACAAGGATCTATTGACTTAGGAGGGATAGACTAAGAAATTGAAGAAGTATTAATAATGAAAAATAAACCAATAACCTCTAAAAAATCATTTGCAAACAAACAACGATCCATGAGAAGAGGTAGTTTGATTGGAAAATTTGGAGTCTGCTAATACAATGAATGTGGGTATACTCTGTATGAGGGGAAAATAATTTTTTCACCAGAAGAAGTGTAATAAGAGGCCCCCAAGGGGAGAACACAGTACAAAATTAGATATCATTTCTCTATTCAGCCTTTAAAAATAATGGTAGATTGAAATGACCAATTTTTTATATGATGACACCCTCAGGAATCAAAAAATAAATATTCAAACATTACGTGAAATTAATTTCTTATATTGTAAATTTCAATGGATTTAAAATTATTTCAAATTCAAATAGTCTATGGAAATATATTTTAAAACATCAACTGTTGATGATTGGCATTGCATAGCCCATGAGTCAAACAAGCACCATCAAAGGCCTTAACATAAACTATTTGGGATTAAATACTATTTGTATTAATTAGCACACATCATTAGTTGTATACCTTTTTATTTTGTCTTATTATGTAAGGAACCATTTGAAACGTGGTTTTCATATGTGATACTATTATTACAAAAATAATTTTTATTAAATGTTGTGTTTTCATTTTCTCCTTTATTAATAATCTCCCTTTTTATCAATGGAGAATATCCATCTATGAGGAAGATGAGAATATAATGTAGGATATTCATGTTCCATGCTTACTCCTAAATGATTTCAACATAGTCATAGCATCTCATGAAATAAGATGAGAGCCTAACAATGAATTTTTCAACATATAATTTAAGGAATTTATTGATCATTAGGACCTGGTGGAAGTCACCCTCCATGAAGAAAGATACACTTTATAGAATATTAGTGAATCAATTGGTGTCCAAAAAGATATATCAAACCCTTCCCAAATTTATTATATTGGAAAATTTGGTGGATTTTCTATACAAACCCATGATATTATGAAATAATTTTGTTAAAATAAATATAGGTTCTTCAATAGCTTCTATTAAAAACACAACTGATTTTAAATGAATTGTGTTATTCTGTTATAATATTATTACTTAATGAGATAGGTATCTCATATCTATTCGATTGTAGATTATGTATAAGAATAACTATATTAATAAAAACATATTATTTACACATGGATAATATAAACACAATTGTTATCAATGTATTATAAATGAAAATAAAAAATTATTTGATTGAAGAAGAAATATTTTTATGAAACAGTACCTGTATGCACATCATGTATTTTTATATTAATATATTAAACTGGTGACTATTGGTTAATGATTTTAAATAAATTTAAATATCATATATTAAAAAAACTTTTTATTATTTATGTAATATTTTTTTAGAAATGGTATACCAATAAATTATAATTTATGCTTAAAATAAATTTGTAAGAAAAATGGTTTTTAGCAAATTTTTAATATTAAAAGATCCCATGTAGGATAATTATATCACTGAGAGGGGGAGGGGGTGAATCAATGGAACTTTTCATTTATGTTTCTTTAGAACAATCTTTGCCTCCAATTCAAAATTCAATTCCCCGAAGAAAACAAATCAAACACTCATCCAAAAGAACACAATTACTTACAAGTTTCACTATTCAATAAGAATTGTTATTTCCTTGGTATGGTTTTAAAATGTTCCAATACCACACAATCTATTAAAAATAAATTGTTTTTGTGGAATACAATGAGAATGATATAACATTTCATCTATATATCACTTTGATGAAAATAAAAAAGTGTCTATGCACCCTATCAACACAAATAGGGTATGTTAATGTTTGTTTGACAACTAATGTTACCTGTTTTGTTCATTTAACTTTCAAAAATATATCATTTGGAAAGAAATTTATTCAATTCCTAACCCAGAATATGGTTATAACTTCATAGACTTTGATATATCATAGAAAACTGATTTCCATGTTTGATTATCCCAATCTGATTCTCCTTGTACGATTATTCAAATCCGATTTCCCAATATGATATTTAAGGCTCTACCAAATATTGATCAAGGCAATCCAAAACTCATTCCACAATTTAGAAATACCAATACAGAAATCTCTATGAGATTATCTTTCCTTAAAAATGATCAGTTGAATATTATGACAAGAAGAGCAAGACAATCAGCTGAATACAATGATCAGCTGAATAACATTGTGATCTTATCTTTTCTCCATTCACATCAATTCATTGAATCTTTTTCAACTTATCCTAATATAAAAACATATTTCTCTCCCTAAAACTTCAATTATTATCTCACATTCCCTAGAACAACACTTATTTATGAAGTCACCTTGAAATGTACGATGTACTTCTCCCCTTTTATAGGCATCCCACATATGGCATTGGTAGGAATCCCCAAAAAATTCCCTCTCATAAATATTACCCAAAATATTGATTTTCATTGAATTTAGGGTGCATTAATGTCCTTTTCAACTAATCTTGAATCTTCTCTAATCATCAACAAACATTATTTCTTCTCCAGATGTTGTTTTTAAATTCCATCATGGATCCAATTTCTCATTCCGATTATCTCAATATTATTTCTTCAATATGATGCATTGTACCAATTGAAAAGACACATTCATTGAATTTAATGCTCTGCCTCGAAAATACACCCATATATTTTCTTCATCTCTTCTTTTGATCCACATGATTGATAAAAAAAGCAATTCAACCCCATTTAAATGGTTGAGTTCATTTTTGACAACCTTCCATTATTTTCACTAAAGTCATCGGTCTCACGAAATTCTCCCTCTGATCAGGGTGGCTTCCTAAGTTTGATCCAAATCATTAGTTCTTTCACAAAATTCATCTAGTTTCCTGAATTCATGATTTTTAATAAATTTGATAACAACATTTTCATCGCCGGAATTACAATGGATGATTTTGAAACATCCCATTTCTCCACCAACCATAATCCCATTTCAATTAAACCTGAATATTATTTTCTAGAATACAATCTCAATGAATATGATCTCTGGAATCCCTTTGTATTTCCCATCTAGATTTTATCTTTCTAAATAATATTTATCAATATCTATTTCACTCCCCCTTTCATTCATCATGATTGTTTCATTAGTGTTACCTCAAACATCTGATTTATGAGAACTCGAGGATAAAGAAAAGATTATGGAATTTAATCTATCATAGTCATGAAAACTCTGATTATCATTCAATATGATCACATTTTCCATACTAGATTTAGAGTGAATTCGATGACCCTTTACTTCCAACAAGATTGTTCCTCAAAATAATAAAAAATTTTCATTCCAAATTCAGTGTGAATCTGATGTGAAATTTCTTCCTTCCATATTCTCCAAAATAAAATAAACCATTACAAGAAAATTGTGATTCTAATTCTTTTGAATATGTTGGTAAAATTGTTTTACCAAAAAAGTGAGGTGATATTCTTTTCTTCAAAAAAACCTGAAAAAAAAACATCATGTAAAAATGGTTAGGTTCATCGTCAGCTTATCTCTAACAATCTACCCATTAGGATTTTTTTTCAAACAAGATTCACAAATAAATTAACCTTATATCCCCAATAAATGAATTATTTACCAATGTTTATATGCCTACGTGAGCCAACTCACAATATGAAATAACAATCATTGACATCAGAATGATGCTGTAGAAATATAGTGATTGTGAGAAACTTTATCATATATATTCTTTAGCTCTGTAACATTTATAGAATAAAAAAATTGTTTCCAATAAAAAAATAAAAAAATAGATTGAATAGTTGAGACACAATACAATGTTGAAATCAGAGGTTACCCACAATTCCCCTATTATATATTCTTTTTAATAATATATTTATGAAAAAATCAATTCTCTCCCTTGAAAACAGTATCTAATGGAATGATGAGAGATGTGATAGAAAAAATACCTAAACCTTGATGAGAAAGATAATGGACACCCATGTTCATCCTCAAATTTGAAAAGAATTATTTTGGTAATGGTTTTGTGAAAACTTCACAACTTATTAAATTATAGGAACATACTTCAGATTTAATTAATTCTTATTTACATTTTATTTGTGAAAATGAGATTTGATATCAATATGATATGAATATGAATGTTGAAATGGATTCCTCATGGGACTGATTGTAATTTGATTAGCACAACCCAAGATGATGGTAAAATTTTCTTGAATAAGTAAGTATTTTAATTGCTTTTTCATCCATATAAGTTGGGTAGTGGATTGAGTAGCAGTTACATGCTCATCATTGGGCATACTGAGAGTTACTGAACTATGTTCTTTTGAATTCCAACTGACACAATTCTCTCTCAGAAATAATACTCCACGAGATGTGGATATTCTATCATCAACATTTCCTTGCCAATCATCATCTGAATACTTAAAATGATAATAATATATGAGCTAGCATACATTATTCTAAAATGTTTTGTTCCTTTGATGAATCTGAGAATTCTTTTTCCAGCAAGTAAATGTGATTATTTTTGAAAAATCTAAAATCATTCACAGAATGTAACTGTATAAACATTGAGGGGTCTTGTGGCAAACAAATACAATAAAATTTCAATCAGTATCCATCATTATTTCTGATCATCTTCTTTTTCTTCTCCATATTTTTACATCTTTATTCCCACTAACATTGGTATAGAGATAGGTACTGAGCTTTCCGGGCTGATCCTTTTTAGAAGTTCCATAGAATAATTTTATTTTGAATGAGAGATATATTTCTTCTTTTGTAATATTTGTAATCCAATAAAGTATTTCCTTAGCCCAATAATGCACATTTCAAATAAAAATTCACCTATACAACAAATATTTCACATGTTATTTCATCATTCCAAGAAAATATATTGTTATCCACATAACCAATTATGATGAGGTGATACTCTGTACTTTCTCTGATATAAAGATTTCGATTAACTCTTCCATTTTTAAAACACAATGTCCTTAAGAAAGGATCTAATTTGGAATACCATGCTCTTGGAGGCTGTTTAACCAAAAAAATCCTTATTTAATCTAAACACATAACTTTTATATTTCCTAAAAAAATCCAAATAGATTATCAATGTAATCAACCTCATCAAGATCAAAATTCAAGAATTCATATATAACATCAATTTGAATGATCTTGTAACCTATTTCTATATTAATAATAAGAAAAAATATGACCTTTTCTATTTTGGAAGTCAAATTAATGGTTTCATAAAGATATATACCTTTAAATTGTGAATACCATTTACACACTAATCTTGATTATTTTCTAATCACTTCCCCTTCATTATTCATATTGTTCTGGAAGACCCACTTTGTGCAAATAATGTTTCTGTTTTTTGGATTTGGTATAAATTCCCATGTATCATTCTTTTTAATATCACTTATCTCTTCACACATGATATGAACTAATTCAATCAAAAGCTTCTTTCAAATCATTTAGACCCACTTTTGAATAAAATTAAATATTTTTAATATCATTTCTTTTTCTTCTTATTTGGACCTTATGATGTTGATCCCAAATTATATTTTGGGATTCCACTTGCATATTTTCCATATAATGAATTTTTTTACTATATTCCACATCAATGGAAATAACTATGTCTGATTCTTCCATTTGAGGAGGATTGTAGTTGTCTGTATCCATATCAAAATTGTTTACAAAACATTCTTTATCCTACTCGACTTCGTTTTCTTCTAGATTAGACTTGTCTTCCATAGATCATTCATTTACTTTCACATCAACTAAATAAAAAAATTCTTCCTATTTATTTGTTGATAAATCTATATCCTCTTCCAAATGGATCATAGAAATGAAAAATTACATCCTCACCTATTAGTTGTAATTTTATATCATTTCAACTTTTCTTTGAATAATAATTGGAATCTTGAATACTCTTAAGTGTTTAAAAATTTTATTTTTCACATAAAATAATTCATATAGATTCATACCCAATATTTTTTTTAGAAACATCAGTTTTCAATATAAATAGAAGTACTCATGGCTTGCCTCTAATAGTAATGAGAAAGACCATGTTCAAGTAACATATTTCATACCATTTCCACCAAACTTATTATTCTTTCATTTAGAAAATCAATTTTGTTTAGGGGTGTATGGGGAAATATAATCATGCGAAATTCCATTAATATCAAGATAACATTCAAAATATTTGATCCTGTATTCACCTCTATTGTTAGTTCTCAACTTCTTCACTGAATACTCACATTCCTTTTCCACTTCTCTTATAAATTTTTTAAATATTTTAAAATCTTATGATTTAAGATTCATATACATAAAATAATTAATGTGTGTACAATCAACAGTGAAAGTGAAAAAGTACTTATCTCTCTCTGTTTATTTTTTTCTCATTGTCCAACATATACTAGAATGAATAAACTCAAGTGGTTTTTTGGAAGATATCTTAGATTTCTTGTGCACAACAACTGTAATATTTCCTTTCTAAAAACATTGAAACATCAATATCTCCTTCTTGAAAAATAAGGAATTTATTAGATACTACCATTCATTGAAAAATATCTCATATTTCATTACAACATTTTTCCCACCCTTTATGGAATAAGGTATTTTTTTACCGCCACACTCTTGTAACAAGAGTTTTCTATTTCTCCAACTTGAAAAAATTCCCTTTTGTACATTGGCCTCATGTAATAACCATTCTATCTTCTTCACTTTTTATAAAAAAATCCATCTATTATGAGGATATCATTATTACCCTGATCAAAAAATTTAGAATCACGTATAATTTATTTTTAACCCATAAAAATCGAAATATTTCTTGGATTTAAGCTTTTCCATTCCAATGATGGATGATACAACACCATTGATTCTTAGTGATTCATAATTTTCATAAGTCATAGTTCCTTCTTTAAAATATTTCTGATCGTTCAGTTATTTCAAATCTCATATGAGAAGAGAATATACTATCAAGAATCATAGGTCGTTCTCCTTTTATATCATTCAAATCTGTTTCAACAACAAGAGCTCTTTCTAATAGAGTTTCTTTCTTCACCATCATCTTTTGAAAGTTATGAAAATTTTGTTGGGCTATTCACAAACCCATAAATCCCTTTTTCTTGGTGCCCAGGATTTTAAAATCTTTCATAAATAGTACACAATGGCTGGAATCTATTTTCAACATTCGCACCATCCTTCTCGGGATTCATTTTAACAACCTTTTCAGACGTATTTTTTGATGACATTAACTCCCCTATGGTCAATAAATTAATGAACTATTGAATAATATTAATTTTTTTGGATGAACTGACACGTATTATCTATGTATCCAAATACACCTCAATAACAGTAGTAGCAATAAAATAGTTTTCTTCTATGAAACATCCATAATAACCAGAATTGTAAATATGTTTCTAAGAAACCATCTTGTATTTATTTTTTATGACACGAAACATTCTAACATTTATCGGAGACATATTTATCTTTTTTTTTCTTAAATAAATTTGAATAATTTGAAACCATTCTAGATCCAGATAAAACATTTTCAGAGGGATATTTTAAACATATGCTTATGAATTCTTCATTACTCATTAATTCAATAAATTCATTTTCAATATCCTAATCAACCAAAATTATTTAAAATCATCTTTCAAATTAAATTCATGTTGCATTTATTATTCTTCTAAAAAGATTCTTCAGAATTAATCATTATTCGCTATTTTAATAAATGTATCTTCTTTTCCTTATTTCTTTTTCATCATTATCCACTTTATTCTTCCTTTGAGGATAATTATTTATAATGTTCCCAACTTATCTACATTCAAAACATTTCAAGGGAAGTTTCCCTTTGTATTTCCCTGCACCTCTTTTCATATTTTTTGAAAATAAGGATAAAATATCATCAAAATTTTTCATACCTCATTCTAAAAATCCGATTCACCAGCTTCTTTTTCAATATGAATATTCATTGAAATTTCTTTCCTATCATCCGTTAAATACATTTATCTATCAATTTGGTTTTTATTCTAATTGATTTATCACTTCTCATATCATAATTAATGAGAGTAAATGAAAATCATCTAGAGATAATGCTATCGGATATATTTCATCTAGTGATTAATCTTTTTCATCAATTTTTTTGTGAAGGATTCTCAAAATCTTTTCAATAACTATAGAATAATATAACATTTCACCAAGACATCTGATATTACTGACAATGTCACTTACCCTAGTAATAAAGTCACCAACAGATTCATATTCACCCATCATTAGACCTTCAAACTTCAATTTCCAGTTTTTTAACTTTTATTTCTTTGATTTTTTATTTCCTTCATATACTCTTTAAATTTATATTATATACCTTTGGTTGTGTAAAAACCATTCACCCAAAAGAATTAACTTTTATAAATTGATGATATTAAAGAATTCATGGCCTTTACGTTGTTCTCAAGATTCTTCTTATCAATAAAGGTAATTGGGAATTTATAATCAATACGAGGAAACCCATCTATTGCATCTTCAAGAACATCATATCCATTATAAATAAGATAATTCAACATTCTATAATTATATATAGGATATTTTGTTCCATCCAAAACTTGAATACCTTTACAGTTCACACAAAAAAATCTCTATCAGCAATGAATATGTTTAAGGAACCAACCCTCTTATACCACTTGAAAGACCCCAGTTAGGATAATTATAGCACTGAGAGTGGGGGGGGGGGGGTGAATCAATGATACTTTTTCTTTTATTTCTCATTGAAATAAACATCACATCCTGTTAAAGATTCAATTCTCTACTTAAAAAATTCAAACACATACCTAATGGAACAAACGAATTTAAAAAGTTTACTATTAATTACAAGTAGATACATCATTGTTATGGAATGGGAATGATCCAATAACACACAATCCATGTAACACCCCTAGCTTCCATGATATGGTTCTCTTTGAATAATAGAGCAGTGTGTGTTGTACACAACCTCGAGTTCTAACACACCGCGACCAACCAAACTAGCCGTTATGAATAGTAATACCTACTTTTTGAAATTTTAATAATTTTATCATTCAAAATGGACATCATTTTTGGATTTGGAATATTGAATTTAGACTAGGGTGAAATTTTGGAACTTTTCAGATAACTTTTATATTTTGATGAATAGTGAAAATTACTAAATTTTAATTAAAAACAACTTTTTTAATAAAAATAATTAATAGTTATAAATTAAAACATTGAGTGGTTTTAATGTTTAATTAGAATATAATTTTTCCATTTTATAAAATGGTGGTCATTAGAATTAATTTCACTTTGAAATTGTGCATAAACAATTGTCAATCTTTAGATATATATTGTTTCATAAAAACACGATATTTGTTGTGACATCACGAATTAATTATTAAATTAATTAATGCAACCTATATGTTTGTAATTTTTTAAAATAGACATCATTTTTGAATTCAGAATATCAATTATAGCATAGGGTGAATTTTTGGTATTTTTCTAAAAAACTTCGATTTTTGATAAATAGTGAAACCACTAAGTGGTAGTTCAAAAAATGATTTTTCGTTTAAATGAAATTTTACCACCTCTGTGATTTTAATTTCGAAAATCCGACATACATAATTTTCATTAGGTAGTAAAGTTTGATTCAATGGGATTAAAATAATTTTTGTTGAATAGTAACTTTTAAGTTCTATTAATCGCCATTAAAGGTAATTAGTGAAATTTAAGGTAAAAATGATATTATAATAATATGAAAATATCTTGACACTTGTCCGAAACTTTTCGGATGAGTCATGTCCAAAAAATAAAATCCATGGGTCAACTTGGGGACCCCATGGAGCCACTTGGGTAAGAAAATGACATTAATAACTTTTTATTTAAAGTAAAAATAAAATTGTCACAAACATGTGTTGTTTTACTAAAAAAATTATTACATGGGGTTATATAAGTTAACGTTTTGACTATAAATATTAATTAGAAATCTAAAAAGATTTCCTACATTATTATATTTTTTTCATAATTTTTAGACATTAAATAAATTAAATTTTTTATGACACAATGATGATGCAGCGATTACCTCATTAATTAATGATTTAAATAAAATGAAAAGATAATGTAAAATATAAACCTTGCACTTGTCAAAAACATATTGGATGAGTATATTTAGAACCCTTATCACCTTATCCACGAAATATATCAATTTGGGACCTCTAAAATCCGAAAAGCATTTCATAATAATGTAATATTTCATGACATTCCAAGAGTGCCCTCCTCTCCTCTTATAAAAGCCCCCACCTCTACCACCTTATTCACACCATAAAGCCATTTGGGTTGGACAATATATGCCCAAATACTCTCCCAACTTTTTTCTATTAGTCATAGAATCCTCACTTTGGGCAGAAGTCTTCCCAAGGATGCCTTTGGCTCAAATCAAAAAGAGTTACCCGATTTTAAAGGTAATGTCTTCACATGGGTTCTTTTGTTTTATTTTGCTTCTCCAACCCCTTAAACTATTTTTATTCCTTTCTTTTGTAGCAAAAAAAGTATCTTCAATATACTAGGATTTTTTTATGAGAAATATTTTATTTACACTTACACACACCTTCGTGTAATGGTTAAGGAACATGTTGTTTCTTTGGTTGGTGAATTTCTTCCTCACGAAATGATGATTGTTCAATCTTCTTTTAACACCTCTCATGGTGGCCATTAAGATGTCACTATGTTTATATATGATATATACTATGTTTATGTTTTCCTTATTCTTCTGTATTTCCCATTTATGGAATACCTTTATGATTTGTATTATGGGTAAACGTGATAATTTCATTTTAGGAAGTGCGGACTACCGCCCCCTCAAAGTGATTTGTATTGTTAATGCCATATGTGGGATGTATAAAGGATGGAGTAAATGATATTATATATGATATAATACTGGAATTATAATATACCTTTATATCATTATAATTTCATTCCATTAAACACGAAATAGAAATGAAAGTAGCGTTCATGCTTACGTACGACTTACCGTCTCCATGAACGGTGCATTTCATTTCTAACCTCTAAATGTTATGTAATATTATAAATGCATGTAGATACTAGATATATATGATATATATGATATCTACATAATGAATATAATTCTGGATATAATGTAAATTTCACCACATGAACAACTTGTTATTATAAGAAGTTTATTTTTGACTCAAGTATCAAAGATCAACAAAATGACCATTATTAACTTAAATAATTACATAATGTTAATAACATGGTAATACGAGATATAAAAGGAATAATGAACATGAAAAAGGTTCTTACGAAAATAGACATTAACTATAGTTTATTATTCAGGAGATTAAAGAATGATTGAGTCAAGTCGGACACGAGGTAAGGGAACTTCTTAACCCAAGTTCCGTTTTTTTGGGTTAATCTCCTACTTTCAAATTATGTCATGATATTATTATTTCATATCTTGTATTTGTACTTTCATTATGTGTACTTATATTGAATACAAATAATAGATCTGTTTTATTTAAAAAAATGATCTTTGTAAGGACTTCGTCTCAATCTCCTTTCATTGAGGCATATTTTGTTTTATACACAAATTTCTTTTATATGGTGTATAAACACCTTTGAATTTTAAGTTTATTCAAAAGGAATCTTTTTTATACGAAGCATTTTACTAAATGACAAAAAGGATTGTTTTTTTGTCATACATATGCGGAGAAAACGAATTCTCCACCACCGTGACCATTATTTGAGTTTTGGCTTCCTCTACAAGCCATAACTTTTTTTTAAATGAAAAATAATTACAAAGTTTTAATTTTC
Source organism: Viscum album (assembly GCA_963277665.1). NCBI lineage: Eukaryota > Viridiplantae > Streptophyta > Magnoliopsida > Santalales > Viscaceae > Viscum > Viscum album. Next base: position 1,483,197,600 of record OY728136.1, read on the forward strand.
TTTTATTTTGGTATTGAAAATGGTTTTGAACGTGTTTTTATTATATCAATGGGTTGTATTGATATCTTGTGATTGAAATATAGAAATGATATGTTTCCTTTATGCATGTTTTATGTGATACGATTGTGTTATGGTTTATGATATGTTTAAACCTATTCATATGAGGAATGCATTGGACTTCACAAGTGATGGGTGGAGACGACTATAGCTCCTAGATGCATCGTCAGGTCTCATGAGACAAACTAGTGTCTTGCCACGAGGCCTTGACAAAATCTTATTTGTAGTCTTGGAACGAGGCCTTGGCTATGTGGTTATGATAGACTAGAATTATGAATTCCATCATTATGAATGTGGTTATTGATATTGCATGTGATTATTCGACCGGTAGAATATCCATGTGAATAAGTAAACGACATTATCTCATTTTACTTTTTCCATATTATGTTGACGCTCATGTTTAAAATGAGTTTATTTTAGTTGTACATTTCCTTAAATGTTTATGTTTATTTATGAAAGCTTCCGCTATATTGTTATCCTTACTGAGCATCTGAGCTCACCCCTTTCTATGTTTTATTTTTCACAGGATCTGAAGAAATATTTTATGACTGACCTGCAGGGATTTTTTGAAGGGGGTATGGGTGTGGACTATAGAGACTATGTTATTGTAGTTTTTCACTTTATGATGTAATGTAACATTTATTAATATATCTATTGTTTCCAAGGCTACTAAACTAATCGGTCTTTCGAAACTTGATCTTTTGTGATCATGCCAATGTTTCGTGATAACGCACCGACTCTGGGTAACTGGGGTCAGGGCGTTACAGTTGGTATAAGAGGCAGTTTAGAACTAACCTTGGAAGCTAGATTTAGATAAACTCTGATTAGAGCACATAGTCCTAAGATAGACTTTGAGGATTAGTATAGAAGAACTTTCTCAAATTTTGGTACTATAGAGATTTCGTGAGATTTCCGAGAATTACATCCCTCTCTGGATACGAGCAGGTAGAGGCGACTCTGGCACAGATGTACCAAGGGGTAAAACCTGAAAAAACCGCTTTGAGCTAGACTCGAACGGGAACTGGTGCACAACAATGGGTCTTGCTGCACTCTTGGTTACGACACTCTCGGGAGATATGCTTAGGATAATTCTCATTTTCTTTACAAACAATTATGAAGGGTTTATGAGTATATACTTCCTCAAAGAAAACATTTTTATGATTATAGTTCAATTTATGTTATGTGTTTTACAAGTATGTAATTATGTATTTTGGTTCATAAACTAATCTAGTTTATGACATTGTTTAGAAATGGCGCCTAGTGGGAGGAATGGAAACCATATCAATGCACGCACTCCATGTAGGGATTTCTCTCCTGATCAAGATAAATATAGTGGAGATGGAGATACTACTAGTGGTGATCAACTTACCCCCATACTAGGAAAAATCACTTAGGTTATGAATAATAACCTTACTCGTATGGAGCTCCCCGATCCGCAACGTGGAGGATCAATGTTAGACAACTTCATGAGGCAACAACCACCAACATTTAATGGGGGTACAAATCCATTAGTATCTAAGCAATGGATAAACTCCTTAGAGAAAATATTCCATGCCTTGGGGGGTAGTGAAAGGGAGAAGGTTGTCATCACAGTTTACCGCCTCACTGGAGATGCCGATCAATGGTGGTCACTGATTCAAAACACAAAGGAAGATGAAAAAGTATCAAGTATGGAATGGAGGGAATTTAAGGAAATTTTCTTAGAAAAATACTTTCCACATGACCATCGAGCAGATATGGAAAGTCAACTTCTGAGTTTGAGACAAAAGTAGAATGAGAATGTCCCAAAGTATGAGGCCAACATTACAAGGTTAGTGAGGCATGCTCCAGATTATATATGTAATCCAAGAAGTAATATTGATCGTTTATTTGATGGGTTAAAACCATTTCTCCATTGAGCATTATTATCACAAACCTTCTCGTCGTACGAATATATAGCCTCGTGTTCTATCAAGACAGAAAAGGAATTCTCTAAGTCTTATGACAACAATGTAAAGTGAGAGAAGAAGAGAACGATGGAACAAGAGACAGATAAAGGGGAAAAGGGAAAGATGGATTTTCCATTATGCAATAATTGTGGGAATAATCACCCCGGTACATGCCTAAAAGGAATGAGAGTTTGTTATAAATGTGGAGAAAAAGGTCACTAGGCTTGTGATTGCAAGGGAAAGAAAGAGGCTATCAATGTTGAATGCTACAATTGTAGGGAAATGGGGAATTATGCAAATGAATGTCCTAATCGTCAGGGAAACATACCTCAGAAAAGGCCAAGGGATCAAGGACAATATTATGTTGTTACTACAGTTGAAGTGGAATAATTAATGTATTGGTGCTTTTGGACTCAGGGATTATATTCTAGTTATAAGAATAATGTGATATATATAAGGATTGTACTGTAGTACTTGATTTTTCATTAAGGTTTTAATATGATTAAGGTAATCATATTTTTATATGTGATAATAAGATAAACTTTAATTTGTTTGAGGAATCTGATGATACAATTGATTTTGGAATTTAGAGGCCTTGTAGAGAAAATCTGGACAGAGGTATTTTGGATAACTATAAAGGTTGGAATGGATTAAGTTGAACTTTGGATAGTATTTTTTAAGGTTAAAACATTTATGAAAATTATTTTTGGAATATTATAATACTATAGTTTTAGGAAAAGGACAACCTGTAGGTTGGGGGATAACCCGTCACGTCGGACAAAGCTACGGGAATCGATCCCACAACCATAGTGTGACATGCCTTTATTACCTACCACTAGCCTACAGAAAGTCCCTAGTTATTACAAAATAGTTTTCCTAATCTAAATGGTATGTGGTAATAATTGGAACCTTATAAAATTAGGATAAATAGAATATTTTTGAGTTCTGTTACCATTTGGAGTGAAAGATGGGTTTGTGGTAAAAATTTTATTAAATAATGAAAGTCTACATTACAAGTAATTATATTTCCTTACATTATTAGTAAATATCTTAAATAAATTACTCAACTTTATGAAAGGTAACTTAAAATAAAAACGTTGTCGGTTTAATTTTCCAACTGGGGATTCAATGATCGTTTAACCAATCACACGTTTGTGATTTTCCTGTGGTTAACTTTCTCCTAATCATGTTTTCTACAACTCTCCATCAGACCTTGATCGATTGTTTTTCCTCTATATCCATGTTTTCATAGAATCCTAGTATGGGCTATCTCGGGTGACCTTTTTACTTCTTTTTCTTCCATTTAATGTTATATTTTTATTAACCTTATTTCCGATGTGGGTTTTCCACAAAGGTATTTTCTATTTTCAACCTTCTATTTTCGAAGATCATTTTCAAATTTCGAGGATGCAATTTATTGAAGGATGGGAGAATGTAACACCCCAATATTCCATGGTTCTCTTCTCTTTGAATAATAGAGATGTGTGTGTTGTACGCAACCTTGAGTTCTAACACACCCCGGCCAACCAAATTAGCTGTTAGGAATAGTAATACCTACCTTTTGAAATTTTAATAATTTTATCTTTCAAAATGGACTTAATTTTCGGATTCGGAATATTGAATTTAGCCCATGGTGAAATTTTGGAACTTTTTGGATAACTTTTATATTTTGAGGAATAACGAAAATTACTAAATTTTAATTAAAAACAACTTTGTTAATAAAAATAATTAATTGTTATAAAATAAAGCATTGATTGGTTTTAAAGTATAATTAGAATATAATTTTACCATTTTATCCAATGGTGGTCATTAGAATTAATATCACTTTGAAATTGGACATAAACAATTGTCAATCTTTTGATATATATTGTTTCTTAAAAACATGCTATTTGTTGTGAAAAAAGGAATTAATTATTAAATTAATTAATGCAACCAATATGTTTGGAATTTTTTAAAATAGACATCATTTTTTAATTTAGAATATCAATTATATCTTATGGTGAATTTTTGGTATTTTTCTGAAAAACTTCAATTTTTTATGAATAGTGAAACCACTAAGTGGTAGTTAAAAAAATTATTTTTATTTTAAATGAAATTTAACCACCTCTGTGATTTTAATTTAAAAAAAATACTATATACATCATTGTAATTAGGAAATAAATTTTGATTCAATGGGATTAAAATAATTTTTGGTGAATAGTAACTTTTAAGTTCTATTAATCACGATTAAATGTAATAAGTGAAATTTAAGGTAAAAATGATATTATAAAAATATGAAAATATCTTGACACTTGTCCTACACATATTTTATGAGTAATTTCCGACCAAGACAATCCATGGGTCAACTTGGGGACCCCATGGAGCCACTTGGGTATGAAAATGACATTAATAACTTTTTATTTGAAGAAAAAATAAAATTGTCACAAACATGTGTTGTTTTACTAAAACAGTAATTACATGGGGTAATATAAGTTAACATTTCGACTATAAATATTCATTGAAAATATCAGAAGATTTACTACGTCATTATTTTTTTTTTAATTTATAGACATTAAATAAATTGAAGTTTTGATGACACAATGATGATGCATCGATTACCTCATTAATTAACTATTTAAATAAAATGAAAAGATAATGTAAAATCTAAGACATATAGTTGTCAAAAACTTATTTTATGAGCATATTTTGTACCCTTATAACCATATCCTCTAAATAAATCAATTTGGGACCTCTAAAATCCGAAAATCATTTCATAATAATGTAATATTTCATGAATTTCCAAGAGTGCCCCTCCTATCCTCTTATAAAAGGCCCCCACCTCTACCACCTTATTCACACCATCAAGCCATTTGGTTTGGCCAAACTCTGCTAAAATAATCTCCCAACTTTCCTCTATTACCCCTAGAAGCCTGACTTTTGGCAGAAGCCTTCTCAAGGAAGCCTTTGGCTCAAATCAAAAAGAGTTACCCGATCTTCACTTAGGTTGTATTGTTTTATTTTTCTTCTCCAACCCCTTAAACTCTTTTTATTACTTTATTTTGTAACAAACACAATATCTTCAATATAAAAGTATGTTTTTATGAGAAATATTTGATTTACACTTACACACACCTTCGTCTAATTGTTAATGAACATACTATTTATGTGGTTGGCGAATTTCTGCCTCACAAAACGATGATTGTTCAATATTTTTTTAACACCTCTCATGGTGGAAATTATGATGTCACTATATTTATTTATGATATATATTATGTTTATTTTTTCCTTAGGCTTCTGTATTTTTAATTTATGGCAGACCTTTATGATTTCCATTATGGGTAAACGTGATAATTTTATTTTAGGATGTGCGGACTACCGCCCCCTCAAAATGATTTGAATCGTTAATGCCATATGTGGGATGTATAAAAGATAGAGTAAATGATATTATATATGATATTATAGTGGAATTATAATATAACTTTATATCATTATAATTTCATTCCATTAAATACGAAATATAAATGAAAGTAGCATTCATGAGTACGTACGGCTTACCGTCTCCCTGAATGATGCATTTCATTTATTACCTCTAAATGTTATGTAATATTATATATGAATGTATATACTAGATATATATGATATATATGATATCTACATCATGAATATAATCCAGGATATAATGTATATTTCATCACATGAACAACATGTAATTATAAGAAGTTTTTTTTTGACTCAAGTAACAAAGATCAACAAAATGATCGTTCTTAACATAAATAATTACATAATGTTCATAACATAGTAATAAGTGATATAAAAGGAGTAATGAACATGAAAAATGTTAATAAGAAAATAGAAATTAACTCTAGTTTAGTATTCAGGAGATTAAAGAATGATCGAGTCAAGTTGGACATGAGGTAAGGGAACTTCTTAACCCAATTTCCGTTCATTGGGTTAATATCTTACTTTAAAATTATGTCATGATATTATTATGTCCTATATTGTATTTGTACTTTATTTATGTGTACATATAGTGAATACACATAATATATCTATTTTATTTAAAAAAATGATCTTTGTAAGGACTTCGTCTCAATCTCCTTTCATTGAGGCATATTTTGTTTTATACACAAATTTTGTTTATATAGTGTATAAACCCCTTTGACTTTTATGTTTATTAAAAAGGAATCGTTTTATATGAAGCGTTTTACTAAATGAAAAAAATGAATGTTTTTTTGTCGTATGTATGTGGCGACAATGAATTCTCTACCACCATGACCATTATTTGAGTTTTGGCTTCCTCTACAAGCCATAATATTTTTTAAATGAAAAATAAATACAAAGTTTTAATTTTCTTTTTTTTTGGTATTGAAAATGGTTTTGAAAGTGTTTTTATTATATCAACGTGTTGTATTGATATCTTGTGATTGAAATGTGGAAATGTTATGTTTCCATTATGCATGTTTTATGTGATACGATTATGTTATGGTTTATGATATGTTTATACCTATTCATATGAGGAATGCATTAGAATTAATAAGTGACGGGTGGAGCCCTCTATAGCTCCTCGATGCATCAGCAGGTCCCATGAGACAAACTAGTGTCTTGTCATGAGGCCTTGAAAAAATATTATTTGTAGTCTTGGCACGAGGCCTTGGCTGCGTGGTTATGATACTCTGACATTATACATTCCATCATTATGAAAGTGGTTATTGATATTTTATGTGATTATTAGACCAGTAGAATATCCATGTGAATAAGTAAATGGCATTATCTCATTTTACTTTTTCCATATTATGTTGAAGTTAAAGTTTAAAATGCTTTTGTTTAAGTTATACATTGCCTTAAATGTTTATGTTTATTTATAAAATCTTTTGCTATATTGTTATTCTTACTGAGCATCTGAGCTCACCCCTTTCTATGTTTTATTTTTCCCACGATGTGAAGAATTATTTTTTGACTGACCTACAGGGATTTTCTGAAGGGGATATGGGTGTGGACTATAGAGACTTGTTATTGTAGTTTTTCACTTTATGATGTAATGTAACATTTATGAATATATCCAGTGTTTCCAAGGCTACTAAACTAATCGGTCTTTCGAGACTTGATCTTTTGTGATCATGCCAATGTTACGTAATAACGCACCGACTCTGGATAACTGGGGTCGGGGCGTTACAATCCACAAGAATAAAACACATTTCGTGCAATAAAATGAGTAGGATATACCCTTTTACTCTTGCAATACATTCAATATATTTCAAAAATGTGTGTGCGTGCTATTATAAAAGATAGGAAAAAAATGTTTGTGTAACAAATAAGATTACATGAGCATCTATTCATCTTCCAAAAATATATACAGTGGAAAAAATCATTAATCTATTACCTAGAAGATGGTAATGACTTCGTAGAATTTGATATAGATTTCAAATCTGAATTCCAAGTCCGATTATCCCAATATGAATCTTCTATTCCAATTCTTCAAATCTAATTTCCAAAATATGATAGATATGACTCCACTAGAAAACAATCAAATATTTTTAGAACTCCATCTTCATTAGTACATAAATCCCAATACAAAAATATTGATCCAATTATCAATCTCGATATGATAATCATACGAATACGATCACAATAATGGTTCGATAGTCATCTGAATACGATTATCACTGAAAATGATGACCAACTGAATAACATTCATTCCTGCCTCTTATCCTATCTCTTCAATCCATCAAAACATCTTCAACTTATCCTGATATGGAAAATTATGTCTCTCACTTAAAAGATGGAGATTTTATCACATTACCATGTATTGTACATTTATCTGATGTCTTCATGAAAATTATGATGTACTTATCCCCTTATATAGGAGACCCAATGAGGGATTTTTGCAAGAATCCCAAAAAAAATCCCACTAAACCAAATTAGCCAAAATATCAACTTCCCTTGAATTTCAAGTACATTTATGTATTTTTAAACTCTTCTCAAATATTTTGCAATCTTCATCAAATTTTATTTATTATTCATACTTTATTTTTAAATGTGAGTCTGGATCCAATTTCTCATTCAAATTATCAAAATCTAATTTCACCAATAAGATTATTTATACCAAATTAAATGAATCATTCTTTGAATTTCATTTTCACCTTGAAAACACACCCATATATTTACTACAACTCATTTCTTCATCCACTTGTTTGATAAGAAGGTCAATGTAACCCCTTTTAAATGGTTGACTACATTTTAGATATTAATATTTTCACTTATTTGAAATCATCAGTCTGAAGAAATTCATCCTCTAATTATGATGGCATCTAGAAGATGGTCAATATCTTCCTTCCTTTCACAAACATCAAATTGTATCATGACTTTATAATTTTTAATACATTTCAGAACAACATCACTATCGTCTGACTTACAATTTAATGTACTGATAATTCCCATCCTTTCCACCAACCATATTTTATTTCTAGTTCAGCCTAAATATGATTATCCAGAATATAATCCTTGAGAATAAGATCTCCAAACAACCAATTCTATTTTTCATCTTTATCCAATCATTTAGAATATTATTGATGTGAATCTCTTTCAATCCCCCTTTATTTCATCAATCTTCAATCAAATGTTTTTTCCATAAAATAATGATTTATGAGAACACCAATATCAGAGAAGAGTTGTAACATTTAATATATCGAAGTCATGCGAACATTGATTGTCCTTCAATACAATCATATAATCCATACAATATCTAAAGTGAATATGATGACCCTTTAATTCTAGTAATGTTCTTCACCAAAATGATCAAAATTTTCATTTTGGTTTCATTGTAAATATGATGAGACTTTTCTTCTTGAGGACTTCTCCAAAATATGATAGAACATTTAAAAAATGTGATTATGATTCTTTTAAATATTATTGTTAAATAAAAATTTACAATAAAAGTGACCTGATTTTCCTTTCTTCATAAACATTATTGATAGGAAACGATAACATCAGAAATCAATCACCTACATCATTACCATGGTCCAAACAATAATTAATTTATAATTAATTTATAAAAAACAGAAATTGGATATGATAAAATGGATTCCATATTTTTAATCATTATGTAGAAATTTGGAAAATAGATCTCCTTTATTTTTTGGAATTATTAATAGTAACTATGGTAAAATAATTACCTCTACAAAGGGATAATTAGGTTAATGTAGGTTAAAGATAAGTAATAAGATCAAATTCATTCATCAAAATTTTTATTTAATGAATTTAATTTTATCATTATCACCTTATTATATAAATACAATTTTTAAGGGACAAAATTCCATGAAAATGTCTTATATAGTATTTAAATCCCAAAAAGTTATGAAATGTCAATCTCTTAGTTTTTTATATCTATTATGTTACTATGTAGTGTAAAAAATCAATTTATGAATTTATATAAATAAATACATTCTTATTAATAAAATTATTTAAATGATGGATATTTATTTATAAATTTAATTAACTATATAATTACCCTAAATGATTAAAAAATTTCGACACAATATTCCATTAACTAATATAATAGTTAAATATAAATTTTTTTGAATATTTATAGTAACATAATTAGAATGAGTTGTATTGTTAAATGAATTTTATAAATTAATTCTACATATAAGTTTTTTAAAAATATTTTATTCCAATTCAATATTTTTTTTTGATTTGAAGTCATATTATATGCAGAGTGTCAAAATTGAAGTTAAGGATATTTTATCTATATAATAATTAATTAAATTATTTTTAAATTGTAAAATTATTTAACATGTGTGAGGAAATTATATGTTATAAAATATAACCCATTATTTATCTATGATTCAATTTTAACCTTATAATTAAAATTATAATATTTTATTTGTTGAAAATACATTACAATGGATAATGTTTAAATAGTTTATCTAGAGTGCTAATGAAAAAATAAGTGGTTTAAAACAACACTTAAACATTCAAAAACAATATTAGTTAATAGTATTTAAAATACATGTAATATAATATTCAAATAAATATCAAATTAGTGAAATTTTATCAAATAAATTACTTTCTTATATTTCAATCTTTATTAAATTCCAAGAGTTCTCTCCGCTCACTCATAAAATAGAGCCACAATTTTCTCATCATCACTCCACTTAGATCATTCTATATATTCCAAAACCTAAAAAAAAGCTAAACATGACTACCTTATTCTCATTATATATGTTCTGAGATTCCCAAAACACCAACCCCAGGGCTATTAATATACCATCAAAATTATTTTTTCAAAGAAGAGGTAATCATCTTAAACGACCATTTCTTTTTAGTTCATTGTTTATCCCAAATAAATATTTTATATTTTAAATTAAATAGAAATTTAAATATACCCAATATAATTAAATTTTATAATGATTATTAAAACACCATTACCAACCCTATTTCTTTTCAAATTGGAAGTGAATGTATTGTTCTGGTATATATATGGCTTGCCGACTCTATATACCGATACAAATTATTTTTTATCAAAATATATTATGGATGGGTATTATTATAGAATTAATATTTATATATTATTTTTAATATATATTTATTATTCTTTAATTATAATTTCATGCCTAACTTCTTACCATACTAACTGTTGTAAAATGATGAAGTCGCTCGTGCAAACGTGTGGACTACCACTTCTACGAAGCGATACAATTAATTTTTTATATCATATTTATAGAGATGATAATAAGGATTTATTAAATTAATATATATGATTTATAAAATATAATAATTTTTCTGTAACAGTTAATTATTATTTACCACTCTTTCACAACGTGAATCAAAATTTGAAAACATTGTTTATGTATATATACGACCTACCATCTCTATGAATATTGTAGTTCATTTTTATATTAAATTTTTTTATAGAAGACTCAAAATATATTTCAATAATATATATAATTTTTATTTCATGATTATAAATATTTTTAATGTGTAAACATGATCAATGAACAAATAAAAAGAACACATAACTAAACCATTCATGAAAAACAAAGCATTTATTACACATAACCCTGATTTTAATAACAAAATTTCAATACACATGTGTTGATATTTAAAAAAAATATCATTAATACTATGATAGATATGAGAATGGTTTTATAATACTTGTATAATAAAATTATTTTATGCTGGAGGTTTGAGCTTGAGCATGAAATAAAATACTTGAGGTAAAAGATTAATGTTTCTATCCTATATTAATAAGGATTATTTTTTCTAGAATTTATATTAAGGAAAGTATAAAATCCTTATCAGTTGAATAAAATTTATTTTATTATTAAATATTTATGTCTTTATTATTAATATATTTTTTTTATTTCATGACATTATGCATTTAAGGGATCAAAAAATAAATTTCAAGGAAAATCAAAATTATTTATCTCTTCAAACGAAATACTTTTACTTCTATATCCATATTTTAAAAAAAATTGATGTTGTTTTTAATATTATCTTATGATTTTTATATTAATTATTTCTGAAAAATATATTTTTATTTATTTAAAATTGAATCTTGTTTTTTTGAATGAGGCACTTTTTGACTACTTCTAAAAAAGTGTTAAGAAATTGTTTTCTTTAATTTATATGAAAAGAATGTAATTTATCATAATTAAAACATCAAAATTATTTGATTAATACATTACATATATAAATAACTATTTTCAAATAATATTTTTACCTTCATTTATTTAAATTTTATATATATTAATTATTGGATTTAAAAATGGAAAGGATATTTTTTGGGAGAATATTTTAAATGACATTTCAATTCCTCAATGATTCCAATATTTTTTGTTTCATATAACTTAATATGCATAATATCCAATTGTACCATCCTTATTATTTATCTGAATGGTTTATGATTTTGATGATGAGATATTACTAACGCTCATTAATTTTCCTTGGGTTATCTTATGATGAAATAATGAAATATTTATGACACTCATTTTGTTTTCATGTGTTATGATATAATAATATGATGTATGTTTTATGATCTTGTGGAAAACATATATATGGTTTTCATTATGTGATGGGTGGCCCTAAAATTATATATTCCTATACTGTATTGGGTTATGGATTTTATCAAATGAGATAATTACAAGAAAAATGTTTATATGCTTGATCCCTTAAGGGAAATAGGTTGAAATTCTTGATTAACTATGGGATTTAGGTATTTAATCCATTTTAGTTATTATTTTATGGTGTTAGTAATTAATCCTTACATATGAAATATATTCAGTACTTATGACAGTGATATTTTTTTATAACATGAACTTATTGTTCATAATTGATTTAGGAAGACTTCTCACTCTTATGGAATGACTCACATTTATTACAATTTAAGGATTTTGTTTGAACATTTTATTACAGGGTTATGATATATTACCTATATTATTGTCTAATTATTTTGTATAATAATTTTTAAATATTTCCAATGTTTCCCTTTTTTATCAAATGATCTCACACATTGTTATCTTTATCTTCCCTAAGTTATGAATAATGGATTTAGAAGTTTATTTCAATTAACAGTACCAAATGGGATGACATTTTTGGGATATTTAGAAGATCATGCAAGAAATAAGGATATTTTTTATATATTCCCCAAATATACTAATAAATTATGGTCATTGGGTTTGTATTTGTGAAATGTATTGAATATTTTTGATAAAATATAGATTATTTATTATAAAAAACCTGGGCCTATAAAAGTCAATCCTAACCAGTTATAGAAAAACGATGATCATCATCATATAGACACTACCAATAACAAAAAATTAAAAGGATTCCTTACCTTTTATATTTATTAATTGTTCTATTTCACAAATGAACTATTAGGGGATTTTTTATTAAGATATGGACAATACAAAATGCACTGATGATCTTATTTAAAATGTTCTTAAATAAAAAAATACATAATTAAATACAAGAGTAATGAGGTATTTATTTCTAATTATATGTATATTATGAAAATAAAAATGGATATATAGAACATTCAAAATATTCAATGCGACGAGCTTGTAATTCCTAATATTAATAGTGAGTTGGAGATGTCATAAAAACTAAATAATAAATAACCATGCTGGAGGAAATACAGAAATGAAATTAAAAAATAAAATTATTTAAATATTTAGGTATGAACCCCTCTTTTTTGAAAAATATATAAAATTTATAAAACCTTTAAAACCCAATATATACATGAAGAATGAAATAGAGTTTTATCCATGGAATAGTAAAATTAAGGATAATATAATTTGTTTAACCAAGATCTCTTTAATTTTGGTTTTCATTAAAACATTATGATTTAAATAAATCATTGTAGGGTTGTTTTATATTTTAATAATGTGATACTCACTAGTCTCCTAATAGTATTAGATGTGTGAGAACTCATTTTTATATCAAACTAATGAGTGATCTAGGAACAGATGGCTAAAATAATCTATTTTTTTAGGTCCCATGTATAATATAAAGTATAACTTTATAAAGATGAATAATATAGTCTTAAAATATTTATTTATTCCAAATTTCATGATCTCTCAAATTCTATTACGTTTACTATTGTTTGAAGTTGATGAATCACTTATCTATGTCCGCTCAGTTTCTTAACAAAATTCAATTTATTGGATTCCTATTAATATCATGAAATCTAGGATATATATTAACACTAACATGGGGATCACATTATAATAACTTTGAAACATCACTCTTTAATATATCACTTAAAACAAAAACATTAAATTTCTATATTTGAAATTGGTGAAGGAGTCCCAATCTTCACTATCAAAAACCGAAAACATCAAAAGGAAAATGTTAGATTAGCTGCATTCTCAAAGAATTTTTGGTTTAAATTTTTATAAAAATAGTAAATCCATTAACTTCATGTATTCATAAAGAAATGGTTCATAAAGATGTTAATAATCTCCCATTGTACCTATCTTTTCAAATTCTTCACCAGTTCATCATAATCATCCATATTTATCAATTATAGAAAGAATTTTTCTAAATTAAATCATTATAAGCTCGAAAAAATTAATCATATTAAGGATGAGATCAAATTAAAAAATATGGGTAATCCTAATAATTAACATTGGAACTCCATCAAGAAATATAGGAATAAGATATAGGCATGACAAAATAATAGAAGTGCATGAGAAAATCTGAAAATAAATCATACCCAACAATACATGAAACAACATACATGGAATATGGAATACTGGTATTTTGGATCACTATCTTCATATCACTTATCATAAATAGAATAATAAATCTGAAAAAATTTATCTTTATATTACCCAATGAATTTGAGGGCTATTACAGACCCAACTATCCTTGGTTTATCATAGATCCACATGTCCAAAGATTATCATAGAACCACCAGTCATTGGTTTATCACATAACCACATGTAATTGGTTTATAATGTAACCACTGATCATTAAAACTAGTTTCCAAGAACAATATCTTGAATAATGTACTTAGAGGATTCATTTAATCATAAAATAATTGAAATAACTTTTATTATTTTCTATAATTGTTTAACCAATGTAACTGAAACATATTCCATAATAATTTATTTAAAACAACATTAACCTATATAAAATAAACATGATCTATAAAATCTACTAGAAACGAGATCATCTATTGGAAAATAATGAGTTCCTTGTAAATAACATTGAAAAAATGTTAATCCGTGAATAAAAATAATGACGAGAGTATCATTAAAAAATACCCCCATTGGGGCTTAACTAACAACAATATTTATTGGTATTTATGAAAAGAAATAGAATTAATTGACTATTAAAAACATTTTTGAGTAAAATATAAATTTCATTTTGAAAATGTATTTTAAAAACTAAAAAAGCACAAAATATTGTGGAAATGTTATTCATTGAAAAAATAATTGAAAATATATAATGTAATTTTAAATAAAAATATTGACCGTGATGGTGGGGATATCCATTCATATTATAAATGATAAAAATAAAAAATCCTTTTAAATAAATTTTCTAAAATGGTGTCAAAAGTGACTCTTGTGGAAAATATTAAGAAACTTATTTTAAAAACCATTTAAAATATGGTCAAGGTCCATGTAAATGGATTTATGAAATTATTTATTTTTATGAAGAATATTTTTTTAAACGTTGATGTGGAATAGAAAGATACCAGATTCAAAGTAAAATACAGGCTCAATATCACATATAAACTAAATTCATGATAGTTATTTAATAAATAATAGAGGAAATAAAGATTTAAAATTTTAATCACATTCATGACCTAATGATAATAAATTACATGTGGTTCAAGAAAATAATATCTTGATATTTCCTCCAAAATAACCATAGACATGAACATTAATGAAAAATGGTTATTGTAACATAAATCAAATTCCTCTTTGGTAACTATTTGATCATAATAACAATTAAATATAAAAATAAAATTGTGGTTAAATATAATTTACATAAGGGGTTTCATGAAATAAAATTTAAATGTGAAGTACATACACATCACAAATTAATATAGAAGTTTATTATAAATGTATGTCTCAAATAAGGGTAATTTGAGACCAATAACCCTTACAATAATCATACTATTGAATTTGAGAATTAATCAATGAATCTATTATTTGTATCAAATTTCAATCCATTAAAATAAATTTTAAATACAATGAAATATAATATAAAGTCATAAATACATTATCATATAATATTAAATACAATGAATATGTTTTATTACCCAGTGAAAAGAAATTGACTTACATAATTCTTTTTGAATTGATAACATTTAAGTCAAACACCCTTGGATGAAATAATTCCAATTGAAACATAAAATACAATAAAATGTATGACAAACATGATATAAAATGTAATAGGGTCAGTATGTAATTAATAAAATATTAATTAGTGGTGAATATTTTATACGGTTCATTGAAACAAAAGGATCGATGAGAAAACCACTAACCTCGGGTCCAATCTTACATTATATATATTTTAACTCATATATAATAATCTCACATTAATTCATTGATTTTAAATAATAGTTTATCATGTTTTATAACATATATATAATTTATTTACTTTATTAATTCTTAATAACATATTGAAATATTGATCCATTTAAGTCTACCTTGTGTATTTTGCGGATGTTTTGTTCATTGTTTCAAAATAGATTTGGTGTGTTGTACCGGGTAAAAGGGGTCATTATTTAAACATACCCATAATAATTATAATGAAATAATAATCCTTTTTATTGAAAAATTATACGTTCAAATGAAATCATGAACCATTTTAATGAAAAATGAACAACGTTACGATCATGGAGATGGTAGGTCGTACGTAAGCATGAGTAACGTTTCCATTTTTCAATATTCTTTATAGAAAGAAGGTATGTATGATTTTAACATTAAATAATTACTATAATATAATAAATAAAATATCATTTCCTTAAATATAAAAACACACACACGCACATATATATATATATATATATATCACTATATTTATGTGGTGATGTAAAAGGAATCACGTTGCTTCACAGAGGCAACAATCCACACGTACACGAAAAAAGTTATCAATTTATGTTTTTAGAAATAAAATTACATTTTATAATTTTATAATTATAAATATTTTATGAATATATTTAATATTTATTTTATAGTACATATATTTATTAATATTATCCATATTACATTCCATGTAATGAGTTAGTGGAAAATGAATCACATCGATTTGTGTGGTGGTATCTCTACTAACACATGAGTGATGTTTTATTATCCCCCAAGGAATGGAATTAATGCTGGTATATGTGATATAATAACTCCATCATTATATATATGTTACAAATATCATATATAAACTATATATATGATATTACAACAATATGTGAGAGGCGATGATAGAAAACAAATGACATCTGTTTGCGAGGTGGTTGTCCACCATACACTTGAATGATGATTTTGTATTCCATTTGACAGAATATGAGGTGGATTTAGGTTATTAAAGTAACATGATAACATATTAGTGTATATTATATTCCAGGTTTGTCATAATATAATTTTTACCCATATTTTAATGTGGTTTCGGGATAAATAAAATAAAAGTGCCTAGTTAGTAATTTTACCGCTTCCAATTCAACCTATTTAGGATTTTACCTAAAGTATTCCAATTATAGGTTTACAATGAAAAATGGATTCTAGAATTTGGGTTATTAATTATTTAATTCATTTAGTTTTGTCTTTTCAATACCAAGAGGATTTGATGATGTGAAGAATATAAGAATGTGTACTCATGATTAACATATGTAAAAATAATAATGTGTACTCATGATTAAAACATGTAAAAATTATATAAAATGAATAAGTAGATATCCTTTGATAAAATAATTTATAAATATACATAAAATGGTAACAATAAATGTTTTTTATTCATTTTTACATTTTATATTAATCCTATGGAAAACTAGTTTTCACCTAAATGAAAAAAAATTATTTTTAATTTTTTCATTTTTCATTAAGACAAAAAATTAATTTGACCATATTAGATAATATAAATTATTATGATTAAAAATAAGGAATCCATTTTACCAAAATGAAACTCACATAATTTGGAAAATTTAATTTAAAATTAATCCCACAAATGTGATGAAATGTTTTTCTTCAAGATGTGTATTTTTTGGGGAATGATGATTCATATTATATCCTAAACTAATAATAATTTTTGTATAAATATAAATAAGTATTTATTAATATATAATATAAAAATTTAATTTAAATAATATCAAATTAAGAATTTTTTAATTAAATAAAAAAAATAAACATTATACATTTTATTGGAGTTTTCCGAAAAATCCCATTTTAAAACCGAAGACAAACATATACTAAAACCAAATTTTAATTTGATTAAAAATAAAATATGTATATTAAATATAAATAAATAACAGTTATTTCAATTCAAATCACATTAAAAACATAATGGTTCCATTATAATTTTTAATTTATAGGAAGTAATTGAATTTTTTTTCAATAATCATCATTTTTTACTATTCAATGAAATGTTTTCATTTTAATAAAAATGGAAAAATTTCCCCCAAATTAAATTTTGATAATATAATTTGATACGTTAATTTAAAATTATCAAATATATTTTATAAATTATTTGAAATGTGATTATATTTTATTTTATTGATTACAAATAAAAATATTTTTTTTGAGGAAAACATATTTTTGAAGAATAAAATTACTAACTGAAAAGTAATTGATTATATTATGATAAATTGCAAAAAAAATTATATTAACGTGATATATATATATATTTAGTATGTTATTTAATATTACTCAAAATATCCAATTTAATGTCTAGGTTATAATAGTTATATATCGCGTGTCATTTAACCTCGATGTTGCTTATAGAATATACTATCGAACATAGTTTTATTTCTTCAAATATTAGGATGATACACCCTCCCCTTTAATAAAATTAAACTAAAAAATTTTAAAATAATATCAATAATATAATGTTGGATATATGAAATAACCATATTTTTAATACCATATCATAAAAAGGATTTAAAATGTCAATATGCTAATGGAGAACTAGACGTATGAAGGTCATCTCGAATGACACATACAATGTTTCCCAACAGAATAACATAAGTGGAATGTAAAATTTTAGACACTGAAGAAATTGATAAATAATTATGGAGAGTGAAAAATATCATTGATCATATGAAATTGGATGATCAATATAAGGTATGGACCACAAAACCATAAATCTGGGAGAGTAAAAATTCCATCAGTTCATAAAAAATGAAGGTATTGGGATAATATTTGATAATATCATTTATCTATATTTGTAGAATTTTATAAAAATATATAATTAATAGATAGTGATATATACTTACATGACATATATAATTTCATCCTTTATCCAATTTCCACCACCATATCATCATTCTTTCTAAATTATGAGTATTCAATTTCTTTTCTCTAAAGAAATATAATCAAATTTTAAAAACCACATAACCAAAATAGGGATAATAAATTTAATCCACATATCTTCAAACATTCACCAATAAAAAAATATTCAACACATGCTATGATAATTTCAAAAATTAATAAACCATAATATGATGAAATAATACATTATTCTCTAAAATTCAATAGTAATACGAAATGTTAACACTCAATCATTCTATAAATAAATAAACATATTTCCAAAATAATATCAATAACAAACAACATAATGAATTTTTGGGGAAATTATTTTATCTTGTACCATTCATACAAAAAGAAAATTTATATAGTGACATCCTTTTGAAATTGCATTAATCACTGAATAACTTGATCACTTTTCAATCCTAGGTTTATCTAGATGAAAAATGTTGTCTTCCCATAATTACATCAATATAGAATATCATATAAAACCTAAAGGTATTAAATAACTCATAAATAATGTTTAGAAAGTGTAAATCCATACTTCACATGAAACAAAATCTTTACACACACTTTGTCCAAATAAAATCTCTCCTAAAAATTAATTTATCACTTTATGAACTAATTTCATAAAGCCTTAATGAGGAATATAATAATTTGATCTTATAATAATACAAAATATTACATACACAATATAATAACCACAACTCATAGATAAACCCAAAAGAAAACCTCATAATCACTATTATTATGTAAAACATTTTCTATGATACCATTTATAAAATCCCTTAACCTGCACACTCGAATCTTGTGTAAAAAACAAAAAAATTATATTTCCAAGTTTATTTCGATAAAAATGACCAAATTTTTCCAATCCAAATCTTAAAATAAGAAAAGGGATATATTGGATCACTTATATCCTTAAGAATATTTTATGATTATATTTTTATATAATTTGAAAAAATATAAACATCATCAATTCATAAAAAAATGATTCATAAAGATGAACATCATCACCTACTACAAATTATGTCATCTTACAATGATTCAGTTCATATTCCTCATTAGTTCATTATTATTATCCAAATGAAAAAATATTATAAATAATTCATTCAACCCAAATATTTATATTCATTGGAAAATGAAACATAGTAAGGGTGAGTTTAAATTTATAGTATGTGTAAACATAATCATTTTTTATATAATGTCATCAATGAAAAATATGTGATAATATGTGTATGATATCATAATTAGCGTTTGTGATAAAATCATATGAAACTCATACATATAAATACTTGAATCATCAACCATTAAATATGAAATAATTCTTTAACAAAATAAGGGGTCATAAGAATCAATAATCATGCCCATATGTTTTCAATCTAAATCAAAAGAAACATTTTATAATCATATCAAGAATAGAATAAACTTGTTGTTATCATGGAAAATCATATTCCCATAACTTCTTACTAACGGAATAACTAATATGGTTGACTTCAATATCAGGTTTACAAAAAGAATTGGACACCTTTAACCAACCAACATATCATTATTTTCTTATGGAACCACCTAAAATTTATTTATCATAGAACCAACCATCATTTACCTATCATAAAACGACATGCCATTCGTTATAACATTAGCAAACATTATTATATACCATTTCCAAAAAACTTATATGCAATAATGTAAATAAAGGATTCATTTCATCATAAAATCATTGAACTGAAAATTATTATTTTTTGAAATTGATTTAGACATGGAAAAGAAATGGGTTCCATTTCAAACTTTGTGAAACATGATTAAATCGTAGATAAGAAATAGTTTCCATAATAATTTTTTGAATCATGATTCTCCCATGGATAATTAACTAGTTCTACATATATCCATTTTAAACAATATTAATCCATCTTGATAAATAATGTATATGGTATCATTTTAAAATATCTCCATTATAGAATAAGTAACAATAAGGGCTATTGACATTAAAAATGGAAATACTATTAAAGGATTTTTAAAAAAATTTGAGGACAATTATATTTTCATTTTAAAAATCACATTAAATAAAAAGGATCAAAAATTATTCTGAAAAACATTTACTTTGAAAAAAACATTGAAACATATGAAGAAATATTAAATGAAAATAATGGACAGGATAAAGGGAAAATCCTTTCATGTTATAAATAATAAAAACATTCATTATTTTTCAAATATTTTGTAAAAGGAAGTCAAAATTGACTGATTTAGAGAATTTAAAGAATTTTCATTTTAAAAACATTAAAATAAGGACAATGACCACTTAAAATACATTTTGGAAATAATTTATTTATAGAAACATCATTTTTAAAAAATTTAGAAAACATGAATATAGATGGGAAATGTAATTGATTTAAAACAAAATACATGGTTAATATCACATACAAGTGAATTTACTGATGTTTCTTAAATAAATAAAGGAGGAAATGGGAATAAAATATGTGAACCTCATTCATAACCAGATGAGAATAAAAATTTGTTTTTCAAAAAAAATTTCACATTATTTATTCCAGAAGAACTATGAACATAAAAAGTCTTGAAAAAGGGATATTGTAACATAAAACCTTTTTAATATTGGAATCTCTTTAGTTAGAATATCTATGAATGAATAACTTCAAATGATACATTTATTATCATGAACATAAGAGGTTTCATGATATAACATGTAAAAATAAATTATAAATAAATAAAACAATAATATAGGTATATATCATAAATTTATGTCTCATAGAAATACAATTTATGATGAATAACCCATATAAAAATAATACCAATTGATAAGACATAAAATAAATTAATCAATTATGCTTATAAAATATAAATATAAATAGAAGAAGTTGATATAAAACAAAATATAATCAAAATTACTTACATAAATAATCATATAATATCAAATACAATGGATAAGTAATATAACCGAATAATAATAAATTGAGCTAGAAAGTTCCGTAACAATTGGTAGCATTGACGTCAAATTATCTTGGATGAAAACATTCATATTAAAAACTAAAATAATTGGATGTAAAAATAATTCATGATATAACAAGTAAAATGGGAACTTTACACACATAAAATATCAATAAGTGGCGAATATAACATATGTGTCATCGAAATAAAAAGTTGAACGAGAAAACCCCGTACCTTGAGTACAAACAATACTTTTATATCATGTAACTTCTTTATAAAAATTGTACATAAATTATTTAATTTATAAAAGGAAACATTATTGGTTTAATACCTTATAATTAATTCAATTATTTTATTTCTTATTAAATAATTATATAAATATTTAATTAGGTATTTCTATGTTGAGGGTTGTGAGGAGGTTCAACTCATTATTTCAAAATTAATTTAGTGTTTTGATGATGGAAAATGAGGTAATTATTTAAACATATAAAGAATAATAATCATGAATTAATAATTATATTTATTCATCAATTATACTTTTAAATCCAATTATTAAAAATGGTTATGAAAAATGAACTATCTTATGATAATAGAGGCGGTAGGCTGTATGTACGAATGAGTAATGTTTCCTTTTTTTCATCGAACATTATGGAATAATTTTATATATTATTTTCTCATTCCATATTGATAATAATATAATAAATTAAAAATTATATATTAAAATATATGTATATATATCATTAAATTTTTTTCATGAAAATATAATGATATCGATTCATGGATGTGACAATCTATTCGTATAGAAATGACCATATTATTATTTTGTGTTAAAAAATAAAACGATACGTTATATTTTTATAATTTTAACTATGTAATTAATATAATTATGATTTTTTTATATCACATATATTCATTAATCTTATCCTTATTACTTTTCATGTAAACCATTAGTGATAAATGTATCACACCGCTTCACGAGTTAGTAGTCCATCATACACACAAGTGAAATTATCATATCTCCCAAGGAATAAAATGTCAAAAAATTATATGTGAAATCATGAATATAAAAGTATAAATATTATAATAATATAATATATTTAATTTAAACAAATCATAAAAAAATCAATGAGAGACAATGATTGAAAATTAATGACATCGGTTCACTTGGCGGTAGTCCACCATACACATGAATCATGATTTATTATCAAATATTATAGAACCTAAGAAGTATTTAGGTTATAAAATTAATATACAAACAAATATGTATATATTAGATTCTATTATAATCATACGGAAATATTTGAATCATATTTTAGGTTGGTGGGAGATGAAATAATATAGAAGCACATAGTTTTAAATTTTATCTCTTCTTACACCACATCTATATGATTATACATAAATAATTCATTGAATAGATAGATATAAAAAATAATTCAAGGATTAGGTTATGTATGTTTGGAAGTGATTTTAAAGGTATTTTTAATCCAATAGGGGTTTATGGGGTGAATAATAAAAGAGAGTGGGTGCCCTTTTTTATGTAAGGTGAGTGACATAGTAGGAATGTTTTCAAAGAAAAAAGTTGTACCCAAATATTCAAATATTAAAAGGATACCAAATGAATCAATATAGATAATAATACATTATATGGTCAAAATATTTCCATAAAATATCTTTTTGATGTCATGATTCGACCCTCCAAGGATTAACCCATGACTACCCCAAGCCCACCTCCAATAGGGCAGGGGATGGAGACCACTACTGAGTAAGCATATCCAACAATTGGTAGGCCTTTTCCTAAAGTACCATTACACACACAAATCCCCATTCCCCCTCAATGATGAAATGTAATCCAACATAATCAATTCATGCATACATCTAAGATACCACAATAGAGTACGACATAAAATTACTAAAAATTGAATGGAGGGAAAAAGAAGCCCAACCAAAACTCTAAAGAGTCAAACCTACTCCAAGGGAGAGGACTATGTCAAATTTATTCTCTAGGTAAACACATCGGTCTATAAAACCCCATCTATTCCAAACCTACCAGTACAATTTAAAAAAGGTCCATCATCAGCATCAGACATGAAATGTGCATAAAAAGCCCATTTAGGGTTGAGTATGATAATTCTCAATGGGACACCCCAAAAAAACTAAACATTAAGCACAAAGTATATGAATCTGAATAAAATATATAATAACAAATATATAATAGAAAAATATTAATATATACTCAGAATGGAAACCACACCACCATGTGTTCATTACAACCTATTTGCTGAATGATTATGTTTGAATAAATTCTCATTCCAGGAGAACCCACTCCACGAGCCATTCTTCCAACAGAGAAAATAGACGAAGTGGTCTGGGTCATTGGGACCTTCCTAATAAAGCTCACTGGACTATGGGGACCATGATACACGTATTGAGGGTTACACCCATAACTTCTAGGGAAAACCATGATCCCAGTCTCGATCAACCAGCCACATATGGAATCACATACAAATGATTATGAAATCCCTAATGAAATAAAATTCTAGTCAAAGGATGAAATCCCTTTTCTAGGTGGTCACATTGATTCCACAAACTCTAACTAGGGATGATCGTGGATCACACTCTTGTTTCACAGAGGGACACCAGAGATCTATCTGAGAATCAACTTCTAGAGGGGATCACAATCTAGTGATGTGGATGTAATGACATTCTGCACCCTTGAGGAAAAGAGATAAGGGAATGAACTCAACCTATATTAGACAAAACTAATAAAATGAACATCCTCAAGAACTCTTAAAGGGAGTACATGGTGTGTCCCAAGGGGTTCCTGGCAGGTCATACTATCCCATGTCCTTCCCATGTGGAAGATACTCACATGATAGGTAGTATCCAAGTAAAAATTGTGTAGATGGGTGTGAACAGTGTGTTGAGTCACAAGGTATCCTACCCATGTAAATTGGTCATGTCACCATAAGAATGCAATTTTCATATAAGATTCAGTGTATGCTAAACTATTTCTGTGTGGGATTACATAGTGTGTCCCTTCATGTTTACCCCATCCCATGTCAGTTTATATATGAAGGACACGCCATGTCAACTAGGGATGGTTGCACACCGTGTGGTACATAACATATGCCAAACCCTAGTGTTATCGTCGGGCCCCCCACACACCTTGTAATCACAAGATATACGCCATGTTCTTCAGGATCATCTAGGATCCCGAATTTTTCCTATTTACACCTCATATGATCTTTCATCCACCATTCCACCAACCTCCATAATAAAAAACTCATGATACGACCATTATTTTCATTTCCATAACTGAATCAGCATGCTTCATCACCATATCTTATAAAAAAATCGATCAAATTGACATTCATAAATTCATACTGAAGAACACTAAAAAAATTGAATATGGGTATCATTAATCATTAGATTCATTATCACAACCACCATCATCTCTCAACCACATTATACAGATCCCATATCAATGATATCATATCATCGTTCCCTAAAATAGGTGTGGAACGATCGATTGATAAGGAATATGAGAACCTTAGGGCAACGAAGAATGCCCACGGTGAAACCTAAAATTTTGGGATAAAAGAACCCTCAATCATTATGAATGAGGTTCAATAAATGTTCATGTTGTTCTTGGTCCTCTGTAAATAAAATTGTAAATAAATCCATAATGAGATAAAACTAAATAACTTTTCCTGATAAAAATCCCCTCAAAATATATCGCATTGATAAATATACACAATCTGTGAGTCTATATATTAATCGATTGATTCACGTTTATCGTTCCAATTAAAAATGGAAAAAATAAAATAAAAATCGAATGCCCTACCTCAATTTGGATGGGTCTCTGATGAAGAAAATTTTGTGTTGCATTCATTGGTGTGATCCATGAAATTTTCTATTTGTCGATTATTGATCCACGATCCGTCATTATTCAACAAAAATGATTCTAAGAGATATCTTTATTTATCATTCCAAAGTTTCAAAATTTTTATGAAAACCATGTAATTCCAAAATAAGGATAAATTTAATGAAAAACAATTCATTTCGTCATCAAAACAAAATAAAATAATATTTATTAAATTATATTATTTATTTTTCATCCATGAAAAACATTTCAGAAATGATTTGTGATGACTGATGATAAGTTGCCCCTAGAGTAAAAAATTCATTTTGAGCATAACAGTGACCATATATTTCTGATCTGGGAAACCATTTTAGAGTTATTCTATATTTTCAAGAAAGCCACATCATGTGTGGTATTTAATTCATTTAATTTATTGTAAACATTTACTCTAGGCACATTGGGCCATAGAATCACACACTGCCTTCACACCTGCTTCTTAAAATTATCCATATAATACTTTAAAATAACAAACCAATAATATGAGATGTTAAATTCTCCCCACCATGTGGATTTATGCCCGTGAAATTCCAAAATAAAGCATACAAAAAGATATTTCGGTATTGATCATTAATCTGTCCCTCCATCTCCCATGTTTACTCCTTAAGAGTCCCATTCTTCAATTGGTAACAAACCAAATGAATTGATTTCCCATAAATGATTATATCCTGAAGATCCTCCACCCTAACTAGGTACTCAGATAATGTTTGTCCAACCTTGATGTCCAACATTCCATAGTGAATAAAATGAAATGGATCATGCATGTACCTCCTCAGATGCGACATGTGGAAGATGTTGTGTACCTAGTATAACCGTAGAAGTAGAGCTAAGAGGTACACCACCTCTTCAACTCTACATAGTATTTGGAAAGGGCCAATGAACCTTAGATAATTTTTTTCCATGAGAAAATCAAAATAATAAACGTTATGTTAAAACCCATGGGAAAACGTTGTCTCCCTCCATGAACTATAAATGCCTCTACCACCTATCCTCATATAACTTCTAACAACTATGTGTAGTCTTAATATGCTTCTCGATGATCTACACCGCCTCTTTTTCTAATTCCACCAACATTGGCCCATGGGTGCCATCTCTCTTGCGTTAGTCCAACAAGGTGGTGACCTACAATGTCACCCTTAAGACGACTCTAATGGTACCATATTTATGGTCGAATGGTATCTTTGGTTTTATAAAAACTCCAACATTGGTAGGTGATCCTCCCAACTACATCTGATGCCTATCATGAAACATCACATCATGTCCCCAAGAACCTGAATGGTCTCCTCAGTCTGACTATTAGTTTTTCGGTGAAATACTATGATCTAGTATAAATGAGTCCCAAATTTCTCATTTATTTTATTCCATATTTTAATTTAAAGGGATCATCATGATCATAAAAAATCATTAATGGAACTCCATGGAGTTAAACCATCTTAAAAATATAGAGTTTCCCCAAACTCTATACTGAACACTATCCTCAAATAGCTAGGAAGTGGGACGAATTTTTGAGTAAGTCAATGATCACCTGTATAGAATCATTTCCCCTAGACATACATGGTATTACCAACTTGAAGTCCATATATTTCCCATCCCACATCCATTATAATACTATAAAGAGATGATCTAAACCCTATAGAATGTGGTTCCCACCCTCCACTCACTGAAAATAAAAGAATCGAGAAACAATTTCATCAACACCATTCTTCATCCCTAGCCATGAAATCCAACTTCATAGGTCCTAGTGCATGTTTCCCACAACTGGATGTACAACCAAGGGTAATGTTTGAAAATCATTGAAAATTACCTCCTATAACATCACTGGTACAATCACACATCCTTGGAAAAGAACGATGTACATCCCACCGTTAGAAAATCCATCAATAACCTTACTTTTGGTTATGTAAGAACACATAGTCTCATAATCGGTATCCAAAATCTGTGTCTCCCATCCTCACTCAAATATTGGAGGATTAAGAAACATTAGCTCAAGGCAATATTTTCCTTCTCTATAAAAAAGGATAACTGCAAAGGGGCCAACTAATTGGGAAGTTCATTCACCAACAGTGAACTAGATCCCTATTGAGGGCATCATCCACCTCGATCCCCTTCCCTGGAGTATAGAGAGTCTCAATGTCACAGTCTTGAAGGAACTCTATCAATCACCTATATCTCAGGCTTATATCCTTTTGAGATATGATTAACTTGAGACATTTGGGGTTAAATTACACGAAGAATTGATCACCCCTCAGGTAGTGGCACCAACTCTTGAATGTGAAAACCACCCATACAAACTCAACGTCTTGGGTCACATTGTTCTTCTCATGTGGTATCAACTGGAATGGAACATAAGAAATAATTTATTCCCTCTACATCAAAACTCAACCATGTATGGTCCTTGATGCACTACAAAACACTATTTACAAGACACCTTCCTCAGGTAACCTTAATATGGTAGTGCTCATCAACCTCTTCCTTAGATACTAAAAGCACAAATTCCACTATATTATCCATATAAAAGGTTTATATTTTCTATTTAAGGATATCAAGGGTATTTCAACATAAATGAAGTCACGTAAAAACCATTGATAGTACCTTTATAGTATATGAAAACTACATACCTTGTTAAAAATATTGGGTCCCTCCCAAGCAAGCACTGCCTCAACCTTCAATGAATCCAACACAACTCCAGCCTCTATGATTACATGTCCCAAAAATTGAACATCTCGAATCCAAAACCAACACATTGAGAGCTTCCCAAAAAGATAGTGCTCTCAGGTTGCGTACATAACCACCATCAATTGTCTGGGGTTCTCCTACGTGGACTCCAAGTACACGAGGATTTAATCTCTATAAAATTCCACAAAATGGTATAATAGAGGTTGAGAGATCCTATTCATCAGTCCCATGAAAACTGATCGGGAATTTATCATGTGAAATAGTTTCACCATGTACTCATAGTGACCGTAACACCATTAGAATGTTGTCTTCGGTATATGTTCATACCATTCTCGCTACCCGTGATTACCTGATCTGAGGAAAATCTTCGATAATCAATGTATTGCATTTAACTGATCAACGAGGTCATTAATCTTCTTTATTGGTTACTTTTTATTCATGGTATCTTGGTTAATGTACAAAAAATTCACACATGACCTGATTTTTTCATATGGATTCTTGTCATGAAAAACTATGGATGCCGAGAGTGAAACACTGGGCCTCATGGAGCCCTTCCTCTGCAAGTCCTCCAACCACAACCTTATGTCAGAATGCTCTTTGGGAGCCATAAAATATGAAGGCACAGATATCACCACTATATCAGTGTTTAGATAAATGTAGAAGTTTATTTCTTGGTAGGGAGGTAATCCTGTAACATCTTCAAGAATGACGTCCTCATACTCCTCCACCACTACAAAAAACTGAGGACTCATAACATCCACTATACCAAGGGTTAGGTTAGCGAACCAATGACTAATCATATTTAAACACCTATACGTTAGTCCATACTGCGTGGTTGGGGTTTCCTTTTCACCAAAAAAGGAAAAATTCATTGCATCACTATGGAAACCCCACACCCTTTACCTAAAAAGGTCAATCTGATCCTGAACTATGGATAACTAGTCCATACCAAGAATGACTTTGTAAGTAATCGACACTACTACCAAGGGATCCCAACCAAAAATCGCACCTCTAAGTTTTAGGTCACACTGTTGGCACCAGTTCTTGATCATTTAGTCTCCCCCAGTATGAGTCTTGAAGCATAAGAGTTGAGTTAAGTGTTCAACTAGAATCTCCGAGTCTTTGACAATACTTGGACAATATTCATGGTAAGAAAATTATGATTGAAAAATTTGTCTATCAATACTTTAACTAAGGTAGAAAAGATAGATCATACCTCATATCATCCTTGGATCCTCACAGTCATAGGCCTATATAGCTTATAGCTTGTCTCATCCCTTCCCACTAAATCCCAAACACAAGAGTGGACCACCTCCTATTTCTCTACTGGCCCCTCTTCCACGTCTGTCGTCCTATGGACCACCCCACTCCTTCCTCTTTCTCTATCACAGCGGTCCCTCGACCTTCTCATGATTGTCTATATGAAAGGTGTGGAAATGGGATGCCAAATGTCACCGAATATCACAAGAGAAACATCACATATCCCATGTAAGATTCGATCCAACCTGATATCCCCTCTATGAGGACCCTAAGTCCTATGTTAGCTTCCTAGAGCTTCTGACCATCTTGGATCCTTGTGACTATCTTCAGCTATCCTCCACCAAGGAATTGGCTATTGCGTTCCCACTACAATATCTCACTACTAGTGTATGCTTTTTCAGAAATCACTCTGCAAATAAAGATTGGTTAAGAACCCTATAATTGATATAAATGCAAAGAGATACCACTAACACCTTGATGTTCTAGAATAAGACATGCTTAAATGTCTATGATCTAAAGAACTAGTCCCATAACATATACAGGGTGTAAAGAGAGAGATCAGTAAACCACGCTGAATATTCTACCATGGTCATAATACCCTAATGTAGATTTAGAAGTATATGTTTGTGTACCGATCACAACATGGCTAGATAGAACTGAACTCGAAAGAAATGCTCGATGTCTCTCTATGAGATAGCTATCTCATCATGTGTCTAAGTCACCAAGCTCCACCATCATCCAAAAGAGCCTTGATTATGTCTTTCTAAGAGGACTACTATCTAGTATGTAGGCTTCCATGCAAGATAGAAAATGAGAGTGACTTCCCTATATGGTCCTCAACCGCCTAGGGGTATAGATCACCCTAAATCCTAGGATGTCTCTACTTAAAAAACTCATTCAATGAACTTAGTCTGTATGAAATATTATTTGGTAGTGATGGTTCTATCTTTTTCTCAATGGGTGGTGGTACAGGTGGTAAACCCCTCAAAAGTTCTATCTCCAATACAAGCCCATGTACTGATGCCTCATCAATAGGTGTATCAACCTCGTGATCACGTGGTTGAATCCCTGATAACTATCTACATAGAGGTATCTTATAATAAAACATGATGTACCACAATCAAAAGAGTGTATGTGGTGATATGAACAAGAAGGACATGGAAAACCCATCCATTTCTATATGATGCATGTACCATTATTTTCCCTCTAACATGTGTTATCATGAACCATGTAGAAAA
The DNA here is from genome assembly GCA_963277665.1 of Viscum album. NCBI lineage: Eukaryota > Viridiplantae > Streptophyta > Magnoliopsida > Santalales > Viscaceae > Viscum > Viscum album. Next base: position 1,483,228,564 of record OY728136.1, read on the forward strand.
GTAGTTGATCAGAGTCATGATGTATGGAAACATCAACCACCGCACCAAATCTGCAGTCCCTGGCCTAAAATCCAAACTAGAAACACATAACACTATTGACCCAAAACAATATCATTTACTCGGGTTCAACGGTAGAACCAACCACCTCTAATACCACTTTATCATGACCCTACCCACTGATGTCTAACTCTTTAATACCCAAATCCCACTTCAAATAGGTCGGGATCAAGAGACCAATGCCAGTAGGAATATCCAATAAATGAGAGGTATTTTCTTTATGTACCCATACACACGCATACATCTACAATCCCACAAAATTCTGAAATTTATAATAACATAAACAATGCATGCATACATCTAATATCTCACACTACCACAAAAACTGGGTTTCCGCAGTGTCACCCTTAACAGTGCTAAAAAATTATTTCGATAAAGGGGGTTCCTTTATCATTTCTATAAAATCATTGATAAAGGGAACTTTTAACAGAGCTAAAAAATCAATGTTAAAAGTGACCTTTTATCAGCGCTTTTTTAGAACTGATAAAGGCACCCCCTTTAGCAGTGCATTTTTCACGCCGTTAAAGGGTCCCCATTTATCAACGATTTTTTAGTAGCGTTGATAAAGGGGGTGGGGGGCTTTATCAGTGCTTTTTACAAGCGCTCATAAAAGTGTATATTTCGAAACAAAATCATAAAAAAATATATTGATATATAAATATATTTATATTGATATAAATATAATATATATATTTTAAAATATGTTTTAGATAAGATAAATAGGCATTTACAATTAATATATATGATATTTAGTGAAATTGGGTTTTAAAATAATTAAAAAAATATTTTTTATTAATAAATTTGTTATTATTACTGAGGAATAGAAATTTAATATCAATTTGAAGACAAAAAAATTAAAAGATTAATAAATGATCTAAAGTAAGATGAAAACATAACTCAATCTCCAAACTGTCATAACATTTGATTCATGTGTATGTTTGAGCTCTAAAACATATCAAATAGAAGGCTATGAAAAGCTCTATGTAATGTAATTAACATATATTTTTTCAACACTTTTGGATATTTTATTTTTTAAAATTTATTTCTCCTTGGATTTCAATTTTTCCACATATATTTACCTTTAAAAAAGATATTTGAAGGTAATTTACTTATTAATTAAACTCATATTTCTCATATCATTTCAGAAATTTCTTTTGATTAAAATACATGATTATAAATTCACCAATGTGGTTTGGGATTTATTAAAAGATATTGGAAATCATATTTTTTTAAATTTTAAATTTTTATTAATTTAAAATTATAATTTCATTTGTTATTTGAAATTTTTAAATACATACATCTTTTTTGGGGGAATTTGTATTTAAAATTTCATTTGTGAAAAGTTTTTGATGCTTCAACCATGAAAAATGTTAATTGAAATTGTGTGCGTTAAATTTAGATTAATTGAATGATTAAATGTGTTGACAGGATTAAATATTCAATTTTATGTTTTAAATGTTGGATTTTGTATTGTGTGTTGGGTGTTGTTGATTCGTGTAGCCTGTGATGATCCTTTCATGGGAAAAAATGTCTCTGTGTGTGTATATATATGTTTTATACATGTATTTATTTATTTATAAAAAGACATAAAAAGAATATTTTATGAATGCATTTGAAACTGTCTTATAAATATATATTAATATATGAATAAATATATAAATATATAAATATCACTATATATATATATACAAATATATATATATATATATTAATATAAGTAAATATGTGTTAATATATATATATATATATTAATATATGGATATATATATATATTAATATAAGTAAATATATATATATTAATATAACTATATATATATATATTAATATGACTATATATATATATTAATATACAAGTAAATATACCTATATATATATATATTAATAAATGAAGAAAAAAATATGGTGGAGTGGTAAAGGATTAGGCATGGAGGCAACACGTCCTGAATTTGAATCCCAGGAGAGGCCGGTAGCAAGCACCGGTCAAGAAGAATGCCTAATGCTATTAAACAGGTTAGGGGCACTGTTAAAGGCTGGTGCGGTGGCAGGGGAGTGTGGACTGTGATGGGGGTGGGGCACTATTGAAGAGGGGATTCAAGCACTGTTGAAACCCCTAATTTATTTTACTTTTTTTTTAAATTTTATCAGCGATTTTAAAAAAGGGCTGATAAAAGGGTTCCTTTAATAGCTAAAAAATCACTGATAAAGGACCCCTTTTATCAGTGCTTTTTTTAGTGCTGATAAAAGGGTCTTTAACAATTCTTTTCTGAGCACTGCTAAAAAGGACCCCCCTTATCTTCACCTAAATTAGCTATAAATTTTTAGCGTTGTTAATTCCCTTTTCTTGCACTGATAAAGGCCATATTTATAGTAGTGTCACAACAGAGTATTGCTGTAATGTTTTGAAAAATTTCGGGGAAAACATGCCCGATCAAAAATATAAGGACTCCATAATCTTCCAAGGGTGAGGACTAAGTCAAAAGTATGTTCCTGGTAAAGACCTCGGTATTTCAAACACTAGATAAGATCCAACCACACCATATACTTCCTAGAAAACATAAATAAGGTTCATCATATAGACAAGTCCTAATAGATTCGGGGGAATACCAAGCAAAGGTGGGTATAAAAATACTGAGTAGAACACACCGATAACACTACCCACAAATAAAAATGTATAGTCTACTCAATACAGGATATAACAATCAATGTATAATTGTAACAAAACCTAGATATACTCATGAAAGACAACACGCCACTAGGTGGTCATAACCAACTATAATCCAGATGATTATGTTCAGAGAAACAATTGTTCTAGGATAACCCACTACACAAGACGTGCTACCATAAATTACTCTCTATAAAGAGGTATAAGTCATTTGACCATTCTTAATGAAGCTCAATGGCCTATGGGGACCATGATACATTGAAAGGGGGTGACACCTAAATCCTCTGGGGGACACCATGAACAATGTCTGGATCAACACTCTACATAGTTGATCGTATTCCAATAATTCCACAGACCCTATCGATATAACATTCTAGATGTAGGATAATCTCCCTGCTCAGCAAAATAACAATGATTCCACAAACTCCAACTTTGGATGATAGAGGATTGCACTCCAGTCTCACAGAGAGGAACCACAACTCTAATTTAGACTTTAACATTAGAGGGGGTCATAATTTAGTGATGTGGATGTAATTCCACACTATACCCTTGAAGAAAAAGACCAAGGGAACACACTCAACCTATACTTTCCCTAGACTATGAAAACGAAGAGCCTCAAGCACTCTAGAAGGGAGTACATGGTGTGTCCCAAGGTGTACATGACGTGTCCAGTTATCCCATGTCATACCAATGTGGAAGAGAGTCACACGTCATTTATTCTTCATATACATTACATGTAAAAGAATTTAAATGATGTGGAGAGACACGTGGAATCCTAACCATGACATTTGGAATATCTATAGACTTCCTTGCTGAAAAACATCATATAAATCCTATATTTTCTATTCCAACATCAAATCAACATGTTTTATCACCATATCATATCGAAAAATGGATCAAATTTGTGTTTTTCATTTTAAGAAGTAGAATACTGAAGAATGATAATTCAAGAATTATTTTATGGTCAATTCACTTCTTTAACCACCATAACACCTCAATCAAATTGTTCCAATCCCACATCTGTGATATTATATCGTTATACCAAGAAATATGTGCACAATGATTAATTGATTGGGAATAGTCGAACACTAGGTCAATAAAGAATGCATATGGTGGAATGCGGAATTGGGGGAGAAAATTTCCATCAATCAAGAGGAAGGAACCTCAATCAGTATTATTGTCGATCATGGTTCATTTATGCTAGAATTTTAAATGAATCAATCAACATATTATCATAAATAACATCTCTCGAGAAAAATATATAATAAATAAATCCCATACCGCAATACACATGACACATGAATCAATCTGTTCATAGATTGATTCACGTTTGTCAAAAAAATTAATAACGGTGAAAAAAAATCAGATGCCCTACCTTGATGTGGATCAATTGATAAAGAATAAAAAAGATTAATTGCCTTTTTTGGTGCGATCCTTCAATATCAATGTGCATCCAACATCGACCCTTGATCCATCATCATTTGTCAAGAGGGATTCCCAGAGCTCCCGCAAATGACCCTATGGAAGTTACATGGTTATACTTCTAACACTATAATTATGACATAATTATAAATTAAAAAAAACAATTTTTTGAGTCAACATAATCAATTAATATATTTTTTATTAAATTATTTTATTCTTCTTAATCCGATGACAACTTTTTTAGAAACAATGCACGCCGACCAATGATATGTCACGCCTAGTGTAAAACCACCATTATGAGAAAAATGGCGCCCTCGGTTTTATGATTCTAGCACATGTTTAATATTTATTCCAATATTTCTTGGAAAAATTAGTGTGCTTTTAATTTAATATATTTAATATATTTCAAAAATTTATTACAGGCACATCAGGCATCATAATCACATGTCGTATTAGTTCCTGAATCAAAAATAAATAATATAATATTTTAAAACAATACACATAAAATTCAATGCATTAAATTATACATGTTTTAGCTTATTTTTATACTTATTTTTTTTGTTTTACAACCTAATAACACCGTTTTCACCTTGAGCCCAATTAATTATTTTTTACTATCTTTACTATTAACTATGATAATATATTAAAGTAACGTTATTAGAAAATATAAATTATTTTTGATATAAATATAGAATCCATTTTTTGAAATTAAATTGAAATAAGTGAATATTTTGAATTTAAAATGAAACCAGTCGAGATGATGAAAAATATTTTCTAAATATGTGTAATTTTCGAGGAAAATAAGATTTTATATCAAATATAAGACTAAAAAATTATTTTTAAAATGTAAAATAGTATTTATTGATTCATAATATATAAATATTCATTAAATAACACATCATTATAGGTTTTTTTATTTAATTTAAAAGGAGAAACCTTATGCTCTTTAGAAGTTTTTCTAGAAAAATCCTAGTTTGAAACTCACAGAAAAATTTATACTAAAATTCCTTATGAAGTTATTAAAAATTAGTATAGTAGATAAAATATAATTGAATAATACTTATTATATGTTAAATAATATTCAAAATATAATTATAATTTTAACATGATTAATTTATTGAAAAAATTATTTTTTTAGAAAAAGTGGCATTTTTCACTATTTACTGAAAAAATATAATTTCCAGGAAATCCAAAACATTCACTAAATGTAAATTTTTATATACTAATTTGAAATATTAATTTCATTCTATTGAATAAATTTTCTAAATGATCTAAATATTAATTATAATTTTGTTTATTGAAAAGAATAAAAAATCATGTTTTAACAAAACATATTTTTGAGAATTAAATTTAACAAACTAAAAATTGAATGGCTGAACACTAATAATTAACCAATAATTTATATTTATCTAGATGTGTATATATATATGTTTAATTCTTAAGGTTTTATATACTATTAAAATACTCCAATATAATGTCTAGGTTGTAACAATAATATATAGCACAAACCGTTTAAGCATAGTGTTTTGTGTCGAATACACTATTGAAGATAGTTTTATCTTAATAAATTTTTGGGTGTTGCACTGATTCAACCAATACATTTCTCAAGGAAATGTGTGACATTATTAACTCCTTACAGCATCTGAGCGCATTAACTTCAAAAGGAAACCAGGATGAAATGGTAGAATTTATATAGGACATGTTGTCATGAATGCCTTTATAACTATCAAATGGGATTTAATGATTGATGTTATTTAGAGGGTTGATTTCAATTTTATTTGAAATTGAATGATTATATTTTTTTCAAATATGTAAAAAAAGGTTCACTGGTGAAAGGAACTTCAAAATAACTTTTTTCTTACTACAATGTTATTAGACAATGTTATCATCTATTAGCCACATTATTTAGAAGTGTGGAAGATTATGTAAGTGGATAAATTTGAAAAATGATAAAAAATGGAATTATATATCCAATATAGCTATCTGAGAGTTAATGACACAATCACCATTATTTTTACTAGTGATATGATTCTATTTAACTAGAGGGTTTTAAAATTATTGAATCTAACAAAGGGGGAGCCATTCAATACGAGTCCTTCATTAAATCATAAAAACTGATGGAGAATAACCCAAATCATTTTTAGACAAAATTCCATCTTTTAAATGACATTTAACATCAAATGATGTATGAATGATAATGATGTTACTATCTCTATAACATATCAATATAATACCTTATTATTTGTATGGAATATTGTTTCTCACATTAGTGATATATCTAATATTAATAAATAATTGAAAAACTCTTAGAAATTATAACCTCTCTCCCTTACTTAAAGGATCCCACTCATAAATGGAATTGATTTTCCAATGCTATCTTATTTTTTGTGGATTTTAAATTGACTGTTTATTTGATCAACGGAAAAAATATTAATATATAATTCATAGAGAGTATAAATACTTTCGATGAGAAATAATTTATGGTTATATTTAACAAATATAGTTAATAATGAAAGGATGGAAGAATGGGAATTTAAATCCTCTACCTTTTCAATAAATCTATCTAGGATCAGTTTGTATAGAGGACCCTCACTAACATTTCAGATAATAATCATTTTTTGAATAACTTGTGAAAATATCATGTCGATTGATTATGAGTTTGGATGTATTTTTGTCAATCTATAGGAATGAATAAAAATTTATTATATGATAAATTCATTTATTTCTAGTTATTATTCATTGATTGAGAAAGATGGATAGATTTTGATAAATATTGAAGAAGTTAGATAATTATACTTGGATAATTCTTATGGATTCCATGGTTCTCATTTACTAGGATAGTTATCCATGCTTGATGAGATATTTCTTGGAGAATTATTATCGACTCATAGGTTTCCATTTGGTAAAAAAATTCATGATTATTGGTGATGAAGTATAGATAATATTCAGTGATCCATGGCATTGGATGTCACAAATGGAAATTTCATTATAAAATTAAGATTATTGAGGAACTGTTCATATTTTCAAACACGTGTGCCAATTATATTCCATGATTTCACATTATTAAAACATTTGAATAAATAAGTGAAGACCATCAAATATAAACCGTTTTTCATTATGAGTTCCGAATTATATCAAGATCATGAAAATATAAATTCTGTTGAAGAAATTATTTTGAAGATAATGATTTGAAGATCATGAAAAACATCGATTTACATGAAGTGAATAAGGGGAATTTAAAAGACAATGCAATATTTTTTAAATATATTGAGGCACATGTGCCTCTTTATTGAATCAAAAGAAAGGTAGCAAGATATAGAGGAATCGAAAACAGAGGTAAAGGGTAGAAATATCACCTTTATGCCATTTTAGACCGAGTGTTAATATTGTGATGAGGGGAGCGTCCACCCCCCCCCCCCCCCCCATGAGGATGCTGCCCTCTTCTCCCAGTTTTGGCTTGCATCCACGGTCCCCCTCCATCATCAGGAAATTCAGCATCGTTAGCATCCGCTATCTCATCCAACCCACATGCACGGACATCACTTTGAACCTCTTCCTTGCTACTACCTGATGCAAGCATCTCAAAATAATTATGAGTACTTACCTTTACAAGATGTTTTTCTTTCATTCTTTGAGCATTGTCATTCTCTGGAGACTTCAATACTGAAGTCCTATTGACAGCCCATTCTGAGCACCCATCCCCCTTTTGATTGAGAGTCTGCGGAACAGTCTTTTTGATGATCCTGCCAACTGTCAGAATGTCATCAGTGGCAGTCGGGTACTTGCCTGTGCACTGGACAAGAGTAGTAGTTTTTGGAAAATCCAGCCTGCTCCTTCCTGATCCAGATTGGGGTTCTTCGACCCATTGTTCGGGTTTGTTATGGGCATGATGATCTGTGCTTGTGCGCTGGACAGATGTCGTATCTTGAGATCCAAAAGCTACCAGCCAGCACTTACAAGGTCTCAAATTTCGAGGGTTTTCCATCCTCAATTCAGATGTGTCATGTCCCGAGGCATCGGGGATTGAGGATGAAGTCGCTGCTTCTTTTGAAGCCATCAGTCTTAGAGGAATCTAGTCTCCATGAGATTTCAATGATTTAGAAACAAATTTTCGGCAATTTAGAACATGACCATGTATACTTTTGTACTGAGGAGAATAAAAAACATTTATGAATGAAGCCCCATCTAATTTGGTGTTCCCCTTACGACTAGAAGAAACCAAATTCTGCTCTTGCCACAAATTGAAGTCCACCTCATTTTGAGCATAAATTTCCATGTATTCTTGGCTATCAGTTGACTCATCACTCTCATTATCATCCATGATGTCTTTAGTCAAGGCATCCTTGAATGAAAACCCAGTGCAAATACCATCCTTCGCTATATTAGCCCAAGACACCTTGGATTTTTCAACTTGCAGAACCAGTGGAACCAGGCTATTGGTTCTTTCTGGGAATTCAGTGGGCAAAATCATGTCATCTGTACAACCGTCAATGTCCGAAATAGGTACACTTCTTTCTTGATAAGTTCCTAAGTTGACATCTGAACCAACCTTCCCATTTATAGGATTAGGATGATTGGAAACATGAACCTGAACTGCATTAACAATTTCAGCATGCTGGATTATTGCTTTACTAGACCTTCTACAACTCTAAGTGTCATATCCTTTTCTTTGACAGTTTGGACGTAGAAGATCACTTCTACAATTATCCCTTGAGTAGCCAATTATATGGCAGACATCACAAAAGGGGGGCTTCTTCTCATATTCGATTCTAAGAGTTATTTTATCCTGAGGTGTGAATAGCAAATCTTTGTCAATCAGTGTTGAGCTTAGATCAACTTCAATTAAAATCCTAGCAAAGTGACCATTGCTGACCAACTCAGTTGTGGTATCCATCCTTATGAGAGAAGACAATGTAATTTGAATTTTATATTACAAGATATAAATAAGTGTCCATGAATATATATAAATATATATTTTTCATGATGATTGGGAGAAGAAAATTAAGATGTGATTTTTTATTTTTGGAATTATTATTTGATGAATAAATTTTGGAATAATAATTTGATGGAAATAGTTGGGTCCTTTATAAAATTTTTGGATGAACCCAACTAGTAATCTTAAGACAAACTCAACCATAGAATTAGTGTGACCTGTGTTAAACATAATCCATGGTAGTATCTCATGATAGCCAATTAGAAACAAAGGATAATCGGAAATCAATATCAACGACAATGTGCGGGTAGGACCCTACATAGGACAACACAGAAATAATAAACAATGGATGGAGTAGTTGCACCACCATGTATGGGGAATTGAAAAAGGGGGTTTTGGGATTTCAAAATCGGTAGCCACATTCTATGATGGATAAAATAAAATGAAGCGACATGTGAAGATCAATTCAGTATAGATAAGCAAGAGAACTAGTTTTTTCATCACTTATGTTACCCTATAACATTGGTAATCTGGTCTATTTAATCATGGTTATTCGATTAAGTGTTTTATCATCTTTAGTGTCCCATAGAATTCGACTGAGATATCTCCACTAAGAGAGCTTCATTTGATCATAGGGTACCCAATGGACTTCTTTAGTAGCATGATCACCATTGATATAGTAATGCTTAAAAAAAGTTGGATACTACGATTATTATTTCTATCATGGGAGGGAAACACATAAATGGAATCTCGCGAAGATGGTAATTTTTTAGTATACATTTGAATCATATTGAATTAATTGAGTATTTAATGATATTCCAAGATATTAAATTATATTTAAGAATTTTAATTAGTATTATACATTTCATAAAATCCACATGAGAGGCTGTGTAAGGTATTTTGGATCTCCTCTATAAGAGGAGAGTACCTAAGGTCGAGGGTGAGTTGATGTTTTATGGAGAGAGCTCTCATTTCCAATTAAATTAAGAACCATGAAACAACTGTTTTATGAACAAGTTGATTTCATGAATCTCTATTTTGATGAGACAGAAGTGAATCCCATGACTACTCAACAAGTGAAATACACTCCTGGATTACTTGGAAATAAAAATGGTTTCCTTAAAGTGTTCTTCTTTCACGAAGGAGAAGGAATCCTTGACCCTTGAACAAGTGTTAAAAACTCTTTATAAAGAATCCTAATGAAATATGGTACTCACAGATTTCCAAAATTCATGAGAATCACAAGTGTAACCTTCACATTTTTTGAAAATGAGTCTAAAAATATTGAAAATGTTCAAACCCTCTATGCAATGGTATTACTGATACATTGATGGGCGATGGGATTAAGGATTCATACATAATTTTGGGAGTAGTAGGTAGACACACAATGGAAGTGTACATTCAATTGGGTGTGCGCAAATGAGTAATTTCAAATTCACATGCGTGATATAGTGGAATAGAACACATGCAGTGTGTGTGTGTGTGAAAAAGATGTTTCATAAAGATAAACATGATCAATTCACAACCATTATGGTTTATCAATTATATTCAATGATTTCGTGTGTAAACACATCCTTATATTCATGAACGATCAAGAACACATGAATACAATTTTAGATACTAAAACAATATATGAGAAGCATGCAAATTATTGAAGAGTATTGATTTTATGAAAGCATTATTCTTGCAGAAAATAATTTCACAATTTGTTTGAACCAATTTAACAATACCTAATTAAGTACAAGAACATCATTGACAAAAGGACTATCTACAAGAGAAAATGATAATTAAGAATTAAGAGAACATGTTTTGTGTTGAAATATTATTCAGTTGATCATTATTAATATAAAGTTACCTTGATCAGAAGATTCATATTTAACTTTTTGAAGATAAGTAGGACAACATTCCTAAAATATTGTATATTTATTGATAGTAAAAGTCATTTAGTTAAGGAGAAATATTATTCAGTTAATGAAGAAGAACACAATACCTTAAATAATTTTTTTCCAGAGTGCTCGTGAAATATTTGTTAAATTAATTTTTATTCTAGTATAAACAATACCATTGAAGACTGAGGGAACTAGTATAAAGAACACAATGGACTCGATAATATTTTTTATTTCATACATAAGCACTGCATACTAATTCCATATATTTTTAATCAATATAATAAATAGTGATAATCACATCTGTGGAACAACCAAAGGTTTATCATGAAAAGTAGATGGTATTAGTACCAAATCTTGAGGATGATTTGAAATGGAATAGTCTTGGGAGAACATCCAGTAAACATGTTTCTAGTGATGTAATGCATGCACATAATACATTGTCCATTGTTTCCATGAAAGGAAGATATGATCAACCAGAAGACCAAACATGTAAGGTCAAAGGTCATAACTTGTTAGTGAAAGGAAATCCCATGTTTCATGAAGAGTTTATTACGAGGATACAAGCCCTAGAAAACTCACATAAATCTACAATCAGTGTCAAGGATGTAAAATTTGATGTAAAAAAAAGGTGAATCAATTTACTTTATTTCTCTTTGAATGAAGGTAGAAGACATCATGAGGAATATATTAATATAATGAAAAGTGAATGGGAAGGAAAAATGACATCTATTCAAATCAAATCTTTTCCTTTAGTATGATGTGTCTTAAACATGGTATTGATCTGAGAAATTTATAGTATATAACTACTAAAACATCTCATTTCTTTTAGAATATGAATTTTTTCACCAAAACTAATAAATAGAGAATAGATCCAATTTGGGATGGTTCTACACTAACTATTGATGATAATCATATATCTTAATATACTCATATTAGTAGAAATAATAACTCATAATAATTGGTTGATCAACCATATAAAAACATATAGAAGAAGGTAACCCATAAAAAAAATAATTATTTTTCCAATAATGTTGTATCATCTTCTAGTGTAGGTTCAATGAAAAGTTAGGATAATGTGGGTAGATATAAATACTAAAAAATATAACAAAATATAATTGGTTCATGCAATAAATATTATGAAATATATCTCAAAAAATTATTCTTCTATGAAGAAAATAAAGAACCTGAAATATAATTGTGTAAAACCTGTAAAGACATGTAATACATGAAAAATAATAAGTTTTGTCTATTGTTGATGGTGATTTTGGACATTTGGGAATCACTCAATTTATTTTTGGAAGCATGTTTCAGCATCTGAAAATTACAGAACGATGAAATTTATATAAATTAGATGTATCAAATTGAAAAAATCTAAAAATTGGAATCAAAATACAGATATGATGAATAATCTGCCAATCATGAACAGATTTGGTTGCCTTAAAGACTTCTGGTATGATTGAAACATTTGTTTTCATAGTTACAAAAAGTGTTGTTATATTCCGACCATTTACTATTCATTTGTTGAAGAGAGGAAAAGGAAAAAAACAATGGAGACAAGTCTAAAAAGTATTATTTTGGAAATATTCAAAAAAAAAAATAGTCGAGAAAGCTACAAAACATGCTACTTTAGTGAAGAAGAATGCTTTTATTTCCATGAAATTCTTCTTAACCAAAATTGGTCATATATTATGAAAATAGAGGTCATACCATTTAACATAGAAAACTTTCAATAAAAATAAATGGATGAAAGCTCAAATAAATAAGAGATTAAATCTTAGAAAGTAACACTATGATTTGGTTGAAATATAAGATCCTTGAAGGAGATTTTGATATCTTACCTAAAAATGTGACTCTAAATAACTGAAGAAGCCTTGTGGAACTTCCAAGACAAAATAATTTTATATGGAGTGCATAATCATAATCGTTAATCAATTGCATATTTATTGAGAAATTCAATAAGATGATGATTTACCACTAGATAATGTAAAGGCGCATTGAATATGGATTGTCACATATGAGGATATTGAATTTCATGAGGGGTTTTCCACACATTAAGACTTATGGGTCTCACAAATATTTTTTTGATCGTGAATGAAGGATTGGACATTATGAAAATTATTATGTAACTATTTTACCAACTCTAATGGATATGTTGAAGATAAAAAAATGTAGTAGTGAAAGCTAATCCGCTACTACTAGAAGTTAGGATAAAGAATCCAAAAAAGATCAAGGAGAATGGATGTTAAGTGTCTATGCAATCAAATAAATATCAAAATGTGAAATAAAAATGAGACAAAAGCTTTAAAAGTTCCATAAACATTAGATCTACAATTAACGGAGTCTTTGGGATGAGTAAAAATTCTTTTCCGTGTGGTTCTTTTTAAGAAGCTCACAAGATTTACTTCATATTCCATTACTCTTGTGTAGTATTATTTTTACATTATATGGATTTGAAGGTGAATTTCGTTCTCCACATAAGAAATGAGTGAACAAAGTTGAAGAAAACAATTTTTTATGATTATTTAAGATCAAATGAAAAAATAAATTATTATAAAATTATAGATTATCAACATCAATATCTTGAATATTATGTGATTGAATTTTCCACCTGGACAAATTGTAGGAAATGCACCCTTGAGGGGGAGAAAACATAAAGGAGATGATATCAAGGATTATTTAAATAATACCAAGAAAATTATGAGATATCTACTAAATTTTAAGACATGGGTAATTGTAGCATATTTCTTCCCCATGTATTTTTTGTATCAAATATTTTCATCAAGGGGGAGTGTTGGTAGATTCGTAATCTCATTGTGGGGGGGGGGGTATATATTATTTCCTATAAAATTTCTGATGTGTTGAATAAAGTGTCAAAGAGAATATGTTACCTGATTATTGTATTTTATAGAACACCCACAATGTGGAATAAATATATTTTGAGAATAATATTACACACATGTGATTGAATGGATTTCATAGTGAACCATAGTTTTATATCTCCTTTTTCTACACCCAGTTAGCCCACATAATCTTATAGTAGTTAAATTAAATAACCTTTTCCATATGAATCATGTGTTGACAACCTTCACTCATAAAAAATATATATTATTGATTTAATGACTAAAATTCAGTAGAGAAATTTTTTTGTTTAATTTAAATAAGTGGGATAAGGGACATTGACATTAAGGAAACTATATTTAATACAATGGATAAGGGGGGATTGCAGAACCAATATGGATGGGTGATGAGTTTGGATGTATTTTTTGTAAATATATAAAAAGGAATCAAAAGATATTTCATGAAGAAGTTCACTTTAATTAGTGAATAATCACAAATTGAGAATATTGGAATGAGTTAATGAAATATTTATCATGCCTGATTACGATTCCTGGAATTTTTTCATTACTATAATGTAATTTATTAAGAAAATTATCAATACATGATTTGATGATGACTTAAGAACTGTTATGGAATCATTAGTTGAAATTTTATTATGATAATTATAAATTTTCATAATGAAATGATTTTAAAGAGAAGGATTTGAATATCATGGAAAAAATTAATTTCCACTAAGTGAAGATGGGGAATTAATATTACCATGAAACATGAATGTCATATTTCATGAAGTAAAGATTCATCCATTAAATAAATATAAAAATAAAATCTTAATTATAATTGAGAGAAGAAGATAAATAGGTTACTTTCCATTGTATACCTTAATATTTGTAGAATCAATTTTAGAAGAAAAATTTGAAGGGAATAGTTGGGTCCTTTATTAAAAATATTGTCCCACATAGCTAGAAATCCTAGGAAAAACTCAACCATGGAATATGTGGGACTCTAGGGTCCACCATGCACATAGTCATACCATAGTCCATCTTTTTTTAAAAGAGTATAATCAGGTAGTTATATGGGCTATAATGACTAGGAATACTTTTTTATATAGACCGTAGAGGATAGTGGGCCACAAAGAGATCATATATGTAGTTTCAACTCCACCATGAAGAGAAACACACTAGTAAGGGGGTTAGTATTTTTTGTCTACTGGAAAAAATCATTAATTGATAATCTAAATCATTGCAGCATGTGAAGGTCAATGTGAGATTACTATGTGTGAGTATTATTCACGCATCACTTAAGTCAAACATATAACATCAACCATTAGATATATTTAATAGCTATTGTTCAATAGTTATACCTATATTCTTCGAGCTCCCATGGATTTCTATGATGATCTATTTAAGTAGTGAGCATTAATTGGGCTTGTGATAGCCTATGTCCATTTCCAATGTTCATCTCATAAATTGAGATTGTTCGAAAAAAATGAAATCCATAGATGTAATCTTCATATTGAATGCATGATTATAAAATGAAGATGATCTTGGATGAATGAATGCCCATTTTTAGGAGCCGAAAATGTTTTTTTGAATAGAATTGATGTAGACATTCATCGAAAATTGAGGAGCATACGATTATTATCGCTTTCACATGAGGACTACACCACAACTGAGTAATGTGAGGATGTCACAGGTTTTGTTATAAAATTGAATAATCATAAACAAATTGAGTGTTTAAGGATATTACATGACACTAATTTTTTTTGGAATATTAATAACTCTTGGATGTAGACAACAAACATGAGGAGAGGCAGTGTAAGGAATGAAGATCCTCATCAATTAATGGAGAGAACATGAGGGAAAGTTTGGGATAAAAATTGTTCGAGAGAAATATATTTTCCAAAAAAAGCACATATAAAATCCTAGGCTTTATAGACATGGATATTAAATTATTTTAAGTGAATATTCATCACATTACAGAAGAATTTTCCCAATTACTATACTATTTTAGTGTCTTTTTAAACATGGAATATAACTTATTATCTTGGTAAAAGATATTTGACATATCCATTAATGATCATCCCCTTTAGTAATCCAACATAAAACTTTTATTCATAACCCGTGGAAAGGAAAAATAATAAAGGGTTGATATTAGATGCTAAAATAATGGTAAATAATAGATATATGTAATTATAACATGAGAATAAATATATGAGTACATGATTATAACATTATAAGATCATACACTGAATATAAAATATCATAATCAAGAGTCATTGAAAAATGATTGGAATTTCATTAAACCAGAATCATAAGGTAATGTAGAGCATAGTCAAGGATAACATAACATAATAATAAGAGAAAATGATTGTGGTAGACACATAAATATGTAAAATTATTACCATTATAATCATAGATTATAGCCAAGGCCATCTTATTGGAATGGCTTCACACCCCAAACCATATTAGTAGTAATGTTTCACTACTAAGAACATATTAGTAGAAACATACCTTTATGAATCCTGGAACAATCCCCATTTTATCCTTGGATTACTGAACTGTGTTCACTTCACATTCAATCCCAATATTTTTGAACTAAGTTTAATCCTTATTCCCTCTCAATATTATTGAACTAAGTTCACTCCTCGGTCTGTCACTATATTTCTAAACCATGTTCACTCCTCAATAAAAAATTGTCATACTGAACCGAGTTCACTTCCCATTCCATCCATGTCTATATCATGACATATAAATATATACCCTTTTCATTGGTAAGAGATATTAGTCTCACCCGTCACATAATGAAACCTTATATATGTGTGCCACATGATCATAAATATTCCTGATATCATATCACATGAATTGAAATGGGAATAAGAAAAATTGTTCATATAACAACCAATTGAAAATAGATAGGTTTCATAATCATTTAATAATATAATAACCCATAAATAAGAGTTAGTTTAATAAATGATTTATCATGGTATAACTCATCTGAGAGGAACGAGTTTCCTAAAAAAGATTTCATATTAATCATAAACCATTTAATTAATGAATAAGAAAGATGTACTTGGATTATATTCCTCGTAAATCAGAAAATGCATCAATGTATGCAATATATGATGAAATAAGATTTTAAAATATCTCTTTGATCATTTCTTAAGTGAAATAACATTTCATGTAAATTTAATGTTTAAAAAATAAAACATTTTCAAAATTTTTTTTTTCAAAAAACCTTTGAAAAATTACAAATTAATCTTTAAAAATAACTTAATTCATATCTTAATGAAAATATTATTTCCTCTATCAACTAAATTTTTTTAAACATAATACATTTTGAAAAAAAAAATTCATTAAAAACCACATTGAAAATTAATAAAAGATGTTTTGAAAAAAAAATCGTCACATTTTAAAAGACCACCCATTTTTAAAATCATTTCCCCTAAAATTTTTATTAAAATATAATTTAAAAAATTGAAAATATTTTTAGAAAACAAGGATTTTGAAAAAAATAGATTTCTTACCATAGATAGCGCTATAGTCAGTTTTTCAGAAAAATGTTTTATTAATAATATTAATACCAAAGAGTAGAAAATGGTGACAGTGAAAGAAGATATCACGAATAACTAGTAGAAACCAAAATAAGAGAGTGTTCTTAATATATGTATAAAAATATTTCATAAATGGAAGTATAATCATAAACAATCCCGATTACTGATGAGATTGTATAACTAAATTGTAAACAATTTTAATTTGAATCATAACACCCATGATAGAATTAAATTATAATTTTCTTAAAATAACATTAAAATTTGTATATTCATGATATATCCTGTCAATGATCAGTATAAAAACCTCATAAAATAATGTTAGTGCAAAACAAAACATGTGTCACAAATAAGGAAATTCAAACAAAATTACCTTAATGATTTGGTTTCTTTTGAACCATAAATCCCATGACATATAGAATGCCAAATAGATATGTAAACTATTGATATTAAATGAGTGGTGAATAAGGACTAAGTCTTGTAGAAATAAAAGTGAGAATATAAACCTTCTTTCTACTTGAGTAACATTGGAATCCTGAGATTAGTGAAAGTACATAAAAATTTAAACTTTTAATATTATTAAATAAAGAAGATAAATATATAAAATTTCATAGATAATATTATACAACACAAAACAAGAACAAGTGTAGAATATAGTTTTTATATCATAGAAATAAAAGTGATTGGAGAAAACCCATAACATAATACTTGACTTTTTTCAAACACATTAAGAAACTCAAAATAGTATATATATGTTCTTTGTACATCTATCATACAATAATATTATTATAAATAGTACCATATATTATTTTATTATGACTTTATAAAACCCGTTTATTAACAATTCCATGTTTAAGTTACCTTTGTGGTAATATCTTCTATGTTTTTCAATTATGTTTTGACATTTTATTTTTGGGCATTTTTCAATGATATTGGTTTTTTATCTCTTAATGTGAATAAAAATAAAAATTTAATATATATTACTTATATTTATATATAATAATCTATAAGTATATATATAAATTGAGATACACCATATATGGAGATGGTAGGTCGTACATAGACATGAACATAGTTTGTATTTTCTTGTCATATTGAATGAAAGAAAAGAAAATTTGTATATCTATATTATAATTATAGTATAATAATTATTCTTAATATTGCATATATTTTGTAAGATCATCATTAATAAAATCCATGTATAGAATAAACTAATCACATCATCTTGAGGCTCTATAGTCCACACATCCCCAAACGAAGTTATCACATTCCAAAAAATAGAATGTAAGAATATATTTGTTGTAAAATAATTAAAGATGAATAAATACATCATTAATAACATATATATCATATGAAAATATTAATTAAATCTTTATCTCCATCCGTTATAGGTGGTAATAGAAGAACATATGATATCACACCGTGAGGCGGTAATCCTTCATATACGTGAACAACGATTGCATACCCCATTTGATGGAAGTTTATGTAGGTGTTGGTATAAAATTTAAAACAAAAAAATATAATTATATTTTGTATATTGGGGTTATTATATAATATTTATAAAATAATAATTTATGTGGTATATAAATATATACAATCATGCTCGTTGAAGAATGTTACCTCTTCGTCAGGTAACTCTTATTGGTTTGTATGAATGGGAAACCTTAGTTATCTTTATGCAAAAATAGAGGATTATAGGTTCATAGGAGTTAATTTAAGAGATTAGTTTTTAATTTTTGGGTGACCTTATTTCTTTTATAGGTGTGAATAAGTGAGGGGGTGAGATCCCTTTTATAGTGGAGGAGCAGTGCCATTGTTTTAAATATGAAAAGGTAAATAGTGATGAGATGTCTAACATACATCATGAGGCTCTAAAAATAGTGGATTTAATATAATATGGGAAATGGTATAAATATTTATATAAAATGGGATTTGGACATGTTTGTAGTTCATTTCTCCCCTTATGATTAATTTCTAACCACTAAATTAATTTTTTATACCTTAATAATTATAATTAATCTTATTTGCATTCAATAATTTTTTGGGAAATTTTTTTCCATGATATAATTTATAAATAATTATTATTCCTAATATAGAAAATTTTTTCCATATTAAAATAATATAATTTAAAAATTTTAATTTAAAACTAATCCCACAAACATGACCAAACAACGAGGTTTTAATGTAAGACGTTCAAAATATTGGAATGTTTTTATATCCAATATCAATGAGAAATTTAATCCAATGAGCTAAATTATATTTATTGATGTATAATTTATCAAATTATACATTAAAAATATTTTAAAATATAATTTATTTATATAAATAAGTATGATGAAAAAGCAGTTTCTAATTAAAATTTTATATTTTTCACTACTTATCAAAAAATGAAACTTCTTAGGAAAATAAAAACTCATCCCAAGTAAATTTTGAAATTTTATTTTAAATAAATCATTTTTTAATTAGAAATTATATATAATTCAAAAAATAGATTTAATACATGTCTGTCATTAAAATTTAGAAAACTCTCTTTTGGAAAAATACATATTTTTTTTCTAAAATTAGTATTTTTTTCTTATTTTATGGCTATATAAATTAATGGATAAAGGTAAAAATATGTGACTGAGTTTATAAAAATTAAATTTCATTATTATCTCTCACTAATAGTCATTAATTTAATTTATAAATATAAAACACCTTCATGGATGTTAAAATATTTTTTTTCATAAAAACACATCCTTTATATTCATTCGATTTTTATTATTTATTAAAAATTAATTGGTATCCAAAAAAACTGAATTTTTTTATAAAATACACCCTAGATTGACAATTTATTTAATATTATTTATATCTTCCATTACAATTCCTAGGATAAATCTAAAATTATATTTTAATAATAATATTAATCAAATATTTTAGTTTCTTAAAACTCAATCTTGTGTGTAACGCAAGCTATCAAAAAACTCAGTATTGTGTGTAACAAAATCCAAACATAGTTTTTCATGTACAACAAGATAATTTAAGAGTTTAATTTAGTGAAACAATAAATTTCTGTTTCATGTAATTCAATTCAAACATGGTGCTTTCATATAACACAATATATATTTAGGGTTGTGCAAAATGTAGAATATTGAATACAATAAATTAATTAACAAAGAAATATTTCAGAAAATCTTGGGGTGTTGCATTCTACCACCCTAAAAATGCATTTATCCCTCTAATTTTATCTTGGTTATCAATGGTTTGATTCATGAATGTTCCTTTAATAAAAAACCACACCGTAAAAATGAATACTAAAACATCATTAAAAAAGGTAATGTTTGAACCATAATAGTTACCCAATGTTACTCATTACTAGGTTTCCACATAGGAGAACATAAGTGGGAAGTGAAAAAAGAAACATTGAAGAGAAATATTACTATCAATTTCTCATGGAGAGTGATATAGAACTTGGTTATGAGAAAGTCAATGATCACAAAGGAATAATACAGAGAGGTTTGAAAAATCTCAGTGATATGATTAAAAATGATAATAATGGGACACAATTATATTCCATGTGTCTTTTAAAAAAGTTGAATAATTTTCACAAGGATATATACTTACTCAATATCATTCCATCTCATATACACCAAATTTATCAAAATAATATTTACATTGATCCCAATATATCATAAATTAGCTCTTGGTTTCCATTAACTAATCATCTGAATATCTTCATCTTGTATTCTGATGAAACATGGTAATAAACTAAATTGCCATAAATCCTTTTGAAAACATACATCCTTTCTTATTCCAATTATTATAGAATATATAACTTAAATCAAAACAATGTAATAAACACCTTCCATGATAGGATAAAACACTTTTTCAGTAAATCATTTATCAGTATTTTGATCATTAATACCATCCAATGTACAATATCCATATCAAACATCTCATTATCCATGGTAAACACAATTTTCTAAACATTAGTAACACATTAAGGGTTACCTTCCCTTAATAAAAATATAACGTTTTCCTTAAAAATAATCTGTTGGTCAATATCAACATTCAATATATTTGTGAAAATCATTAATATAAAACATATAAAACACGAATCATATAACATAATTCAATAATTAAAATACATATACACTTCAATTGTCAATCTTTATTCTTAAACCAATACTTACACTTGATAATATTATTACTAAATACCTACATCTTAGAATATGACATATAAATATTATGTTAAGGTTCTTCAACCTCAATTTATTCACTCTTCCTATGATTAATGTAAAAAATACCGTTAGAACATCTTATAACTTTCATGATTCAATCACGGTCTATTTATCTTCAAATGTGTAACACGTACTCACACCACCATCATGATTCTCTTCATGATATTTACAATTAGAAAATTAAGATGTATAATTCCCATAATTTCTATATTTGAAATATTCTATATTAACCAATTTCCTAATTTTTTCGACAATTGAATGAAACTGTAAATCATATTATTGCCAACTCTTATCAAACCAAAAAACAAAACAATATAAAAAATCTATTTTAGGTTTTCTAAATCAAAAAATGTTTTTAATATTTGACACCTTGGGTTTATCCTAGGTTATTTTTGGTAATATTTAATTTTATTTCTCCTTGATGGATCACATATTTTTTGATAATTTACAAATCATATCCCCATGAAGTTTCAAACTAGTTCTGAAGTATGCCCACTATTGTGAACCGGTCCAAGATTGAGTCTATCTATAAACAATGTTTCGATGTTATTACCCCTATGTACATCTATTATAGAACCAAATACATTCATGTTGTCTATAATGGGATTTTTTTTCTAGGAATCTAATCTCTCTATCCTCTAATAAATTCAAGGGTATTTTCATATACCTTAAATAATACTTAGACTTATCATTAGAGACATAGCTAGTCATATCCATAGAAATATCCATATGGATATCACTAATGATTACACATCCTAGTTTACAATGTTTGAATAACCCATTCCATTGATACCTACTATAGTGAACTATTATTAACATAAATGGATATTACCTCATTTTAGAATAATATTCACAACATTACAAAAGTACATGTTTGAGGACCATAATTGTTTACTGTCTTTGGAAACATGGAACTTAATAAACAATCTTTGTGAAAGAACATCAGAATCTACCTTAAAGGCATTCCAATCTTGTAATCCGAAATAAAACCTTTCTTTATAACCGGGAGAAAGGATACACAATAAAGGGGCGATCTCACCTTCTTAGTAAGTGTAAACAAGTTATTTTTGCAAGAAGAAAAAGAGTATAATGGTATGAGAACATGATCATAAAAATATAATATCATACCCTACATATCAATGATCATAATTAAGAGTCATGGAATTAATATTGGCAGGTCATATGGCATGGATCATATTTTAATCAAGTGAATATTCCATGAAATAATAACATAGGAATATGACAAGGAATTTTTCGGAGACATATAAATATATTAAATGATTTCCATTATAGAGAAATATCACTGCCAAGAATATATTAGTGCAATGGGATTAATTTCCACACCATCTTAGAAGTTATGGTTCACTCCCAAGTCCATATTTTTGAAAAAATTCAGTTACTAAACCAGGAAAATCCCCATTCTAGCCATGTATTACTGAACGGAGTTCACATACCGTTCCATTCATATATTTCAGAACCATGTTCACTCATCCTTCCAATCTTGTATTACTGAACAGAGTTCACTCCATGTTCTAGCCCAATATTTCAATACTAGGTTTATGCCTCATTCCATCCCAATCATAATAAACTGAGTTCACTTACCACTCCACTCATTTATAACTCATGATATAAAAAACATTACCTAATACATTGGAGTGATATGTTGGACCCACCTATCACGTAATGAAATTAATTAAACTATTTTTAAAATACAAATAAAAATTTTAATCATTTTCCCTAAAAATTATATGTAAATATCATTTTAAATCATTTTTATCGTTTTTTTAGAAAACATGGTTTTGGAATAAAAATGATTTCTGACAAAGAGAGAGATAAAGTCAGATTTTCTTAATAATAATAACTACCAAAGAGTGGGAAATGGTAATAATAAATTATTAAAATCATGTATAAATATAGAATAATATTATTCATGATATTTAATGAGAGATTTATAATAATATTTCATTAATGGAAGAAAAATCATAAACAATCTAAATAAAAAGTGATATTAAAAAACAATTTGTTACCACTTTGGTGACATTGAATCATAATAACCATGAATGAATAACATGAAATTATTCTTACAATGTCCTGAAAATAAGTATATTAATGATATAACCTTTAATATAATGTATATAAATGTCATAAAATAATATTGCTGCATTACCTAATATGCATCTCAAATTAGAGCAATTGAGACAAAATTAACTTACAGATTTGGTAAAATTTGAACCATGAACCCCATGGAAGAGAGATCATATAATTTATATATAAATATTAATAAAATTAAGGGTAATAATCATAGAATATATTATTATTCAATATATACACTACAAAAAAGAATGATGTTGTTAATACAACAGAAGTCTTTGTGAAATAATAGTGAGATACAAATCCCATTTCTACTAGTGTAACTTTTGAATCATGTGATCCGTGAAAAAAATCACTTAAATTGATACATTTAATAAAATTAACTAATTTAATTTAATTTTATAAAATTTCACAAGTCATTATTTACACCTCACAACATGAATAAGTTGGGAATATAACGTATATCTCACAGACATAAAACGGAGATGAGAAAACCATTACACTAAGTCTTTACTTTATTCGCACACATCCATACCTAAAAAATAATAAATATAATTTCATTATAAATAAAAAACCACATTTGTATGTATAATACCATATATTACTTTATTATGACTATGTATTATCATTTTATGAACAATTCCTTATTAAAAGTATATTTTGGGTAGTATTCACGTTGTTTTTAATATGTTTTGACATATTCATTTGGTCCTTTTTTATTGATAATGAACCATATATCAATAGAAAGTAAAACATGATATAAATAACATATATATTTCTTGTATATATATTTATAATAATATATATCAAATATAAATATAAAATGCGATTCACCATTCTAGGAGAGGGTTGGCCATATGTACACATGAATGTGGCTTCCATTTTCTTGTGGTATTTAATGAAGGGAATGTAAATGATGTATATATTTATATTATAATAAAATAATAAAAATTATTTTATAAATATCACATTTATTTTATACATAAATCTTTAATACATTCTATCTAAAATGTGAATTAATCACATTGCTTTGAGGAGGCAGTGGTCAGGACGTCCACAAATAGTGTTATCATATTCCCTAAAAATGAAATCATGACGGTATGTGTTACATAATATTTTAATAAGAATTTTTATATCATAAATATTATATAAATAATTAAAAAATAATATTTCCATCATAATTATCAACCTTTAGAGGTTTTAATTTAAGAAGAGATGACATTAGTTTGTGGGGGAGTAGTCTGTCACACACATGAACGATGATTGTGTATCATGATTGATTGATGTTTGTGTAGTTATAGGTTTAACCCTTAAATTTATAAGAAACATTATTATATATATATGATATTATTTTTATTATATAATCTTTATATTATAATAATTTAAATGATGGATAAATAAATTAAATAAAATGGCTCATTGAAGAAAATTACATACTCTTCTCATAACTTCTTTTGGTTTTCTCGAAAGGGAATCCTTTTTGGGGTTTCCTACTAAAGTTAGGCTTATAGGTTGATAGGAGTATGTTTTTATTATTATTTAGATAGGTTTTTGGTGTTAAATATTTCATGAAATGTGTGAATATGTGGGGGGGGGGGGGCTGAGTTCCTTTTTATAATGGAAGAGTGCCATTCGTTTAAATACTAAAATGTGAACACTATTAAGAGGACTTTCATACAACATGTTACTCCAATATTATTTTATTTTGATAAAATAGGGGGATGGGTCCAAATATTTCCAAAAAAATTGTTTTTAATAGTTTCAAGGTAATTTTTCCCCTTTATATTAATGTATAAACCCTAATTTATCTCATTTTTACCATGATGACTATAATTAACATTAAATAATTTCATTAATATTTTTTTCCAAAAACTAATTTAAAATTGTTAGGAATTATAAATTATTATTATTAAAAATATCAAATAATATTTTCTAATTTCC
Organism: Viscum album; assembly: GCA_963277665.1. Taxonomy (NCBI): domain Eukaryota; kingdom Viridiplantae; phylum Streptophyta; class Magnoliopsida; order Santalales; family Viscaceae; genus Viscum; species Viscum album. The sequence goes on from OY728136.1 coordinate 1,483,254,164, forward strand.
AATCACATAATTGGGATAATTAATTTAAAATTAATCCCAAATCTGGGACAAAACAACATGTTCTTAATGTAAAAAGATCAAAATATTTTAATGTTTTCATATTAAATTTAAATGTTTAATTAATTATAATGACGTAAATTTGATATATTTATTTATAAAATAACTAAAAATTTAATATATAACTTAAAAAAATAAAAAATTAGATGAAAATCCATTTTTTATTTAAAAATCAAGTGCTTTCACTATTCATAAAAAATTTAATCTCCTCTAAAAAATACAAAAAATTATTCAAAATTTAATTTATTTGAATAAAATTAAATCTTTTGATCTTTTTACATTAAAAACATGTTGTTTCATGCAATAATTGTGATTAATTATAAACTAATTATCCTAAATATGTGACTGGAATTTGGTAAAAATTATTTCATATTTTTAATAATAAAAATTTATAATTCTTACTAATTTGATATTAGTTTTTGAAAAGAATATTAATGAAAGTATTTAAAATTAATTACACGGAATATGTTAAAATGAGTTTACTTAGGGGTTTTACTTTAATCTCAAGGGGCCCAATTACATAGAAACATTTAAAAAACAAGTCTTCTCGAAATATTTCGACACTTTCCCCTATTTTATAAAAAAAATCCATTATTGGAGTAACATGATGTATGAAAGGCCTATTAATATTGTTTACATTGTTTTATTTTTCAAGAAATCCACCCCTCTTCCACTATAAACGGAACTCACCCCCCCACTTATTCGCCTCTCTCAAACAATTTGTAAAACAAGAAACCAGTCTAAATAAACATAAAAATTCCTTTCTATCAAACTAGATGCCTCACTTTTGTAGGAATCCCAAACAAGGATTCCCATTGGATAAAACCAAAATTAGTTACGAGAAGAATATGTAACGTTCTTCAATGAGCGCTTTTATTTAATTTATTTATTCATCCCATAAATTATTCTTATATAAAGATTATATAATAACAATAATATCATATGTATAATATTTTTTTTTAAATTTTAGGGGTTATACCTACACCAACGCAAACATCCATCAATCATGACACGCAATCATCATTCGTTGGTACAACGCACTTCCGCGTGATGAACCAATTTCATTCATTTTTCCATTATAGCCTCTCAAGGTTGGTAATAATGATTGAAATATTATTTTTACATGATTTATATGATATTTATGATATACATATGATTATTAAATTATTATGTGACACATACCATTATAATTTCATTTTTAGGGAATATGATAACTCTATTTGTGGACATGCAGACACCTACCTCCTTAACCAAAAGTGATTCATTAACCTTTTAGATAGAATTTATTAAGTATTAATGTATATAATATATGTGATATTTAAAAAATAATAATAATAATTTAATGATAATATATATATATATATTATTTACCTTCCATTTATTCTATAATACATGAAAATGGAAACAACATTCGTATTTACGTACGACCTACCGTCTCCTTGAATGGTGTATCTCATTTTCAATTTATATGTCTTATAGATTATTATAAATTCATATATAATAATATATAAGATATTTATATCATGTTTTACATTATCTAGATTGGTGAATCATGATCAACAAAAGGGACCAAAATAATAAGTCAAAACATATACAAAAAACAATGTGAATATTACTCAAAATATAAAATTAACAAGGAATTGTTAATAAAATAGTAATATTGAGTCATAATAAAATAATATATGGTATTATATATAATAATATGATTTTTTATTCATAATAATATTATGTTTAATATTTTCTAGGTTTAGATGTGAAGGAATAATGTAAAGACATATGGTAAAGGTTTTTTCATCTCCCTTTTATGTTTATGAGATATACATTATATTCATGTCATATTATTATTGTGTGGTTTAAATGAAGACATGGGAAATGTTAAAAAAATTAAATTCAATAATTTAATTTGAGTAATGTTTAAATTTATGTTATTATTTCATGGATCACATTATTCAAAAGATACATTAGTTGAAAGGGGATTTATATCTCATTTTTATTTCAGCGAGACTTATGCTATATTCACAAAATGATTCTTCTGTGTGTTGTACATATTGAAAATTAATTTATGATATAATTATTATCCTTAAATTTATTTATATTGAAATATAAATTATATGATCTCTCTTCCATTGGGTTTATGGTTTAAATGTTACAAAATCAGTATGTTAAATTTGTCTCAATTATTTTTCTTTCAGATGCATGTTATGTTATGTGCCTATATTGTTTTATGATTTTTATATACCTCACGTTGAAGGTTATATCATGAATATACTTATTTTCATGATATTTTAAGAATAATTTAACCGTATCCATTCATGGTTATTATGATTCAATGTTACCAAAGTGGTAATAATTTATTTTTACAATATCATTGTTTATTTGGATTGTTTATGATTCTTCTTCCACTGATGAAATATTATTCTAAATATCACATGAAATATCATGATTTATATTCTCCTTTATTTATTCGTGAATATCTTCATGTATTTTTTCCATTTTCTACTCTATGGTCGTTATTATTATTAAGAAAATCATACTTTATCTCTCTCTTTGGTCAAAAATATTAATGACCAAAGAGTAGAAAATGGAAAAAATACATGAATATCATCACAAATAAATAAAGGAGAATATAAATCATGATAGTTCATGTGATATTTAGAATAATATTTCATCAGTGGAAGAAAAATCATAATCAATCCAAATAAACAATGATATTTTAAAATGAACTTTTAAAATAAGTTTTCCTTAAAAGGATTTTATTTTTTATTTATATTTCTAAAATGGTTTAATTTGTTTTTTCGAATGCTTCCTTTATATGTTTTAATGGTTTTTTTAATTAACATGGATTTCAAAATGGTTTAAGTTTTGAATTGTTTTTTCAAAATATATTAATATTTTACTCAATAAAATTTTTAAATGATTTTAAATGTTTAATTTATGTTATAAAATTTTAAAAAAAAAATTATTTTAAGAATGTTTTATGTTTTAAAAATTAATATTCAAATAAATGTTATTTCCCTTACGAAATGTTTGAAGTGGTCATTCAAAAACCACCTCTATCTAAGATGATATCCTTTGATATAGATTATTATTAACAAGGAATATGATCAAAAGTCACCATTGTTACTCATTATTTTAATTTTTTTAATAAGTCATGTTTTTATGAAACACATTCTTCTTCCATGGGTAATGCAATGATAAAATTTTTGTGAAACCTGCTTCTTTTTTTGTGTAATTATACATTGAAATGATTAGGAAAAATTCCACATTCCTACAGGTTACTAAATGATTATTGGTTTTTAAACACATTTCATTTCATGTTTTATTATATGAAGAATTTTTATGATCCAGTTGAACACATATGTATGATTTCATTATGTGACAGGTGGGTCCTATATATCCCTATAATGCATTGGGTAATGTTTTTTGTCTCCTGAGAAATATGTTAGTGGAATGGGCAGTGAACTCAGTTTAGTAAGATAGGGCTACAATGAGGTGTGAAGTCAAATTAGTAATATTGGGCTAGAACAAGCAGTGAACATTATTCAGTAATACAAGATTGGAACAATGATTTAACTTGGTTCTGAAATATATAACTGGAACTGAATTTCAACTCGGTTCAGTAATAAATGGATAGAATGGGGATTTTCCTGGTTTAGTAAATGAAATTGCCCAGAAATAAGGACTTGCGATTGAACCATAACATTATGATGATTTGGAGAGTAAACCCATTCCACTAATATATTATTGGTAGTAATATTTGACTATAATTGAAATCATTTAATACATTTATATGTCTCAGAAAAATTCCATGTCATATTCTAATGTTATTCTTTCATGGCATATTCTATTGATTAAATTATGATTCATGCCCTATGACCTGCCAATATTAATTCCACGACAATTAATTATGATATCTGATATGTGGGTTATGATATTCTATTATTATGATCATGTCCTAATACCCTTATACTCATGTTAAACTTGCATATATACCTTGTTTATACTTACTGTGAAGCTGAGATCACCCCTTTTTTATGTTTCCTTTCACCATGTTATATTGAATGGTTTTAAGTAGGATTTCTATATAGGAATACCATTAAGGAAGATTCTGATGTTCTTACACCATCATGGTGTATTAATTTCCATGTTTCCAAAGATAATAAATCTTATAGTCCTCTAACATGTATTTTGTAATGTTTTGAATATTTATCTAAAATGATGTTATATCCATTTATATCATGACTATGTCAGTACAGTTTGTATAAAAAGAATGGGTTATTCACCCATTGGAATCTATGAGGTGAGATCATTTGTTATATCCCTAGGGATATTTCTATGTATATGTCTAGTGATGTCTCTAATGATAAGTCTAAGGACGAGTTAAAGTACAAGAAACTGTCCTCGAATTTTGGTAAAGGATAGATGTAACGTCCTGGTTCCGAGTGCCACTCAACGGGTGCCCCGATCCCGGTTGACCAAATGACCTCAAGCGCATTTCCCCAAACTCCAAAGGCTGCCGACTAGTAGCGAGGGTCCAGGTTTGATAGTGGGGAAACTATGCCCCCATTTGTCAAAGTGAAGCACATTGGAATATAATATAAACACACAACAACAACGGAAGCATTAACAGTTAATATAACTGAAATGGATAACTGATAATAAAAAGAGAAACCATCAGTCATATATATGAAGTTGAAACATGTAACTATTCTATAAAACTTCCAGAAAATGTTACACTACAATAAAATACATTAAAAATGAAGTAAAAGTACAGATAAGAAAAACATAACAGCCAGCGGCATCGCGAGCCTAGGCTCGGTCCCATGCCCTCCTACTCCCCAACAGAAATTAGGTACCCGTATAGGGAACCTCGCCCTTATCTTCACCTGTAGAAATGTAATCTGTTTGGGCCAAAAAGCATGACCGAAATAGGATGTGAGAAATAAATCCTAGTAGGCAACCACCCAAGGCTCGTGCCCAACTGTGTGAAAGCATGCAACAACAGTGCGTAGTAGTAAAATTCAATAAAGTAGTCAGTACTGAAAGGTAACTAAGTTAACTAGTTATATTTCCATTTTAATATACATTTAATAATTTAATTTAAAATATCACCACATTGAATATTCTAAGTAATAAGCGAATTCCTCAGACACGTAAACCCCTACCCTCCGATAATGAGAATCCAAACAAAATAATCTGCCCTCAGGCATATGGATATTGCCTACAAGCGTAAGTAGTGTCGCCCACAGGCACAGAATCAACTGCCCACAGGCACGGAAGAAGTTGCCCTTAGGCTAAGAGAACATTTCCCTCATTCTAATACAGTCATGCCCTCATGATATAGTAAAACACGAACCTTAGGCATAAATAACTGGGCCATTCCCAACAAGTAAATAAGCAGTTCACATACAATTCCTCTCAATGAAAAAGTAATGCATAATATAACCAAGGCACACCCTAGGGTATCCTAGCCAAAATTCTAAACAGAGGAACGCACCCCCTGGGTGGTCCTGGATCCATGCAATGATCCCAAATAGAATTTTTAATATCACATTTAATTATCTATTAAATTCTATGTAATTAAAATAGCCACGACCTCCGCCACACGACAACCCAACATGGGTTCGTGGCACAATGGTACACAAAACACATAACAGCGAGAATATAAAGACAAAGACACATACCTTTATCACCAACGAACGATATACGCGAACGTCGATTCTAGAAACCCCTAAGGATGACATAGATCTAAGTTGAATGAAAACTCACATAAACTCAAATAACTTACCTATGTAAAAGAATTGGTAAGAACTACTCCAGGAGAAGGGAGAACTCACCCGTGCGGTTTCAAGGAGATCAACGGTGCAGAAAATGGATTCCCAACGTGCGCTTGGCGGATCTAAAAAGTCTCGGCCTCCTCTACCGCTCCTTCCTCTAGTTCTAAGCCTTCCCTATGAACAGGGGATCTACTACCCATTTTATGTGAATAAAACAAAGTACACGACGTGTATTTCCCGGAACCCGGCTTGTAATTTCCATTTTTTAACTATTCCCCTAGCAGTTTCCCACTAGCATGGCACTGTTCATCTACCGACATGACTACATGGCATGTCTCCTTGAGTACACTGCATGTTCGGTCATACAGCTGGCCACCGCCTTTCTATTCGCCTGCCGACTGACTACACGGCGTGTAAGGGACCACTACACCCCGTGTAGTCGGTCTTTACACCATTCGTCAACGACATGGCTACACACCCTGCATACTAATCCCACCTGATCAAAAGTACACGGTGTGTGGAAAAGTAAATGGCATGTACTTCCAAAATTTGGGATTGTCCACATTTTCCTTATTTTCTCAAAAACACATAAGGAAAAGAAAAAAGAAGAAACCCGTACCTCAAAAATAAGAACTGGGTTCTTACAAAATCCCCCCATTAAAGAAATTCGTCCCCAAATTGACCTTCCATGTGTGGTGAAGATAAATCTCAGAACAACTCTGGCCACTGAGCATATACGTCGGTTTCCCGCTCCCAGGTTTCGTCCTGCACTCGGCCATGCTGCCATAGCACCTGTACGAGAGGAACTGACCGGCCTCAGAGAACCTTTGTGCTCCTATCTACAATACGATCATATGCTCCTCAAAAGACACATCTACATGAAGCCCAACCCCCTCTGGCTGAAATATGTGAGACGAGTCTGAATGATAGCGTCGCAACTGAGATACATGGAAGATGTCGTGCGTGGCCCGGTACCTATGTGGTAACTGAAACCGATAGGCTACTGCCCCATCTCTCTCCAGAATCCCAAACGGCTCCACATACCGTTGTTAATGTTTAACCTATCTCCGGATCCACTTGTGTCCCAGCCTCGTCGAAACATGCAAGAAAACCTGATCCCCGACCACGAACTCCAATGGTCATCAACAGCGATCAACATAAGATTTCTGACGAGACTGCGTGGTATCCATCTGCTTCTGAATCAACTGGACCTGCTCAGAAGTCTCCTACATGAGAAGAGGTCCCAATTATTCTTCCTTACCTGCCTCTAACAAGCACAAAGATGATCTGCATGAACTGCCATACAAAGCCTCATATAGTGCCATATCGATAGTTTCCTAAAACTATTGTTATAGAAAAACTTGACCAGGGGTATATACTTCTCCCAAGTGCCACCAATGTCTAGTATGCATGCACACAACATGTCCCCAAGCACCTTTATCGTACGATCTAACTGGCCATCTATCTGAGGGTGGTAAACCGTGCTCAGAATCACCTGTCTACCCATTTCCCTCTGAAAACTCTACCAAAAATGAGATGTAAAATGGTTGTCATTATCTCAAATGATTGATCGAGGGACCGCATGAAGACGTACGATCCCTCAGATATCCCACTTTCCGAGCTCGTCAATGTTGAAGGTCTCCTTGATCGGCAAAAAGTGAGCTACCTTCGTGAGTCTGTCCACAACTACGCACATGACATCATTACCTCGACATGACCTCAGTTACCTAGTCACGAAGTCCATCATGACATCATCCCATTTTTACTCCGGGATGGGTAAATGCTATAACAGTCTGGGTGGCCTCTGATGTTCCGCCTTCAACTGCTGACAGGTGGAACACCTTGTAACAAAACCTGATACATCTCTCTTCATACACGGCCACCAGTACTGACGTCTCAAGTCTCGGTACATCTTGGTAACACTGGTATGACAAACCCAAGATGAAGCATGAAAATCCCGCATCATCTCCTCGCGTATATCCCATGGAACCCACACTCGTCCATGGAAACGCAGAACATCATCATCTCATATCGTCCTACCAGTAGGAGGGTCCCCACTTACCACCGACTCCCGTAGAACTAGGCCTTCTGAATCAGATAGTTGTATCATCCTCACTATATCTAGGAGGGTAGGATTCACAGATAAAGATGAAAAATAAGTCTGCCCCAAACTATCGTGCACCTCCAAATGCATCTCAGAGAACAAAGCCATAGGCTGCCACTCACCACTGGCCTCCTCCACATCCTGTATTTGAGTCTTCTTGCTCAGTGCATCAGCTACTGCATTACCTTTACCAGATGTATAGAAAAGCTCAAAATCGATGTACTGAAGGTATTAAACCCACCTTCACTACCTCAGATTCAAGTCACATTGTGTAAAGATATACTTGAGACTTTTTTGTTCGGGGAAAACCAAAAAATTTTCTCCCAATATATAATGTCTCCCACAGCACAATGCATGAAAAACTGCCACCAACTCGAGATCATGCGTCGGGTAATTCCTCTCATGTAGCCTCAACTGCCGAGACCTGTACGCAACAACTCTATTGACCTGCATCAACATTGCTCCCAACCCAATACCTGATGCATCACAGTAAACTGTATAGATCTTCCCCTACTCTAGAAGTATTCAGACTGGTGTTGATGTCAACCTTCATTTCAGGTCCTGAAAGGCTGTCTCGCAAACTTCCGACCAAACAAACTTCACACCATTCTTAGTCAAACCCATCAATGACGCTGCTAAGCGAGAGAAGTCATGTATGAAGCATCAGTAGTAACAAACCAGCACTACGAAACTTTGTATCTCAAACAAGTTCTTAGGATTTTCCCAAGAAACTACTTCTCTCACATTCTCTGGGTCTACTAAAACTCCTTCCCCTGAGATGATATGACCCAGGAAGTGAATCTGGTCCATCCAAATGTGGCAATTTGAGGACATAGCATATATCTGATGCTCTCTCAGTGTACTCAATATGATCTCACAATGGGTTTTATGGTCGTGTCGAGTGTGAGAGTACACCAAGATGTAATCCACCAATACTACCACAAAAGAATCTAGATAAGGATGGAACACATGATTCATCAGAGCCATGAAAACCGCTGACGCGTTCGTGAGTCTGAACGGCATAACCAAGTACTCTTACAGACCATATCTTCTCCGAAAAGCTGTAAGCGGTATATAAGATTTTCTCACGCACAGATGATGATATCCTGACAAAAAGTCAATCTTCGAGAACACTCATTCTCTATGAAGTTGATCAAAAAGATCGTCAATCCTCGGGAAGGGATATCAGTTCTTAACCGTCAACTAGTTCATCTTCCGATAATCCACACAGAGTCAGAGGGTACCATCGGCCTTATTCGCAAAAAGGACCGGAGAACCCCACCAAGAAGTACTGGGTCGGATAAATTCCTTTTCCTGTAACTCCTCTAACTGCCTCTTGAGCTCCTGTAACTCAGGCGTGGCCATCTTATAAAGAGGAATGGACACTGGTGATGCCCCTGGCACAATATCAATAGAGAAATCCACTTCTCTCTCTAGAGGTAGACCTAAAAAGTCGTCCAGGAAGACATCCCTGAAACGATCCACCACTAGAGGGAAATCTGTCTGACAAGTCCCCTGATCATCCAGATAAAAACTCGCAATCTGGGCTGTGACCCCACCTCTCCAATGATGCTATGGACTAGCTCGACTCGCCTGAACATCCCACTCGCCCTTGTATAGAAACTCTCCACCCTCTGGTGACGTGAAACTCACCCTGCGACGATATCCGTATACAAAGGCTCGAAAGGGAACCAACCAGTCCATCCCAAGAATGACGTCATAAGCTTCCATCTCTAATACATAATGGTCCCAATGAATGTGACTCCCACCCACCTCAAGGGATAAATCCTTGAACTGACCACACTAGTCGTTCTAGTCCCCAACAGAGTGTCTAGCATCATAAAAACAAAATAAAAAGAAAAACAGAGCCTGAGGCTCTCCACAACGGGTCGAGATATGAAACTATGTGTTGCACCCGTATCAAAAAGTATTGAAGAAAAGAAATAATCTACTAGAATAGTACATTTGACTGTAGAAGGTCCTGGATCCAGCTCTTGCTGGGTCTGTTGCACTACATATGCCTACCCGGTTCCGCGGCCCTACGACATAGCCTGGCTACATTGAGCTGTCCCACACAGCTGCCTTTGAGATCCTAGTGTATGTCTACCACGGACAAGACCACCATCTCTGCCTGCACGCCTTGTCGTATTCCAATTCCCTGACTGGTAAGAAGATGCTGGTCATGCTCCCATATGCGGTGTCTGTACAGAACCCCTCTCATTAGCCATCGGTGGAAACGCCCTGCAAAACCGCTGCAGATGACCCATCTTGCCGCAAGCTCGGCACTCCACTGGGTCTCGTGGACACTGTGGCCACTTGTGCCCCTCTCTACCACATTGGTAGCACATGACCTGGGCACCTAAATCATTCCTCTGGCTAGTATGTCCACCCTGAGAGAAGCCCATTGGTCTCTTCCTATTACTAGTATAAATAGTACCAGAAACTGGTGCTGAACCACCCTGGCCCACACCACTAGCATCCCGCAAGTTCCTCTCTATAATCAGCGCCTGATTCACAATAGCATGTACTGAAGGCAACCTGAAAACATTCACCAGTGCTTGGATGTCTTATCAGAGACCATCCTCGAAGCGCCTGACCCTCAATGTCTCATCACCCACCAGAACAGGTGAAAAACGTTGAAGCTCGAAAATGCTAGCAGAATTATCCATCACTGACATAACGCACTGCTGCATATTCATGAAATCTCGAGCCCTATCTACCCACAACATCTCTGGAAAAAATAAGTGAAAGAATACTGCCTGGAAATCATTCCATTCCATGTCTCTGTGTTGCTCTGACGGTGTGGTAACATCCCACCACCTCTTGGCAGAATCACACAGCATATACGTCGCGAGCTTGACCCTCCGCCATGGAGGCATGTCAGGATACTCTAAAATAGTATGCATCAACCCTAGAAAAGACTCTGTAGCCTGAGGTCCGCCATCCCCTGAAAACATAGGCAGATGCTGCTGCTAGAATATATGAGTCATCTCAGCCATAGATGTGGCAGCCGGTGGTGCTCCCTAAATGGTCTGCATGAACCGCATAAAGCCTTCACGGAAGTGCTTATCTACGCCTGTGTATGGTATAACAGCTGGCCCGCATCTAGCTCTATTGGAGGGTCCAATGGTATCCCATGGCCCACCATCTATGTAGTATACTCATTGCCTCTCTCTTGGAGAACAATGCGTGTACTTCTAGGCGGGATGAATCTACATGGTCAAAACAAGCCTTAGTTTCAAGATTATCAAGACTGGAAGAGAAGGAACCACAAAGGAAACAAGAGGAAGAAGGCATTAAAAATTTGAAAAACAAGACTACACAGTGTGTATAATGACTACACAGCATGTACCTGACTTCTCTTCCCCTTGACCGGGTCCTTCTACACTGCTAAGCCACACGTCTCCCGTTGAACAAAACTAAATGGCGTGTATAACATCTACACGGTGTGTATGGTGTAATTTTCCAACTGCCCGTGTCATTTGGGACACACCAGACTACTCATCATGATACAACACGGCATGTGACACCCGTACACGGAGTGTACACCACACCGTTTCCCTAGCCACATGGCTAAAACCACACAGTCTGTCCTCGAACAAGACTACACGGCGTGTCCCCTAGGTGCACAGCGTGTACTAAACGTGCTCCGCCGACCCGTGTTGTTAGTTACCCGGCTGGACACATGACTCCCACTACACAGAATGTTCTATATACACACGGAATGTACTCGAAAGGATTACACTGAAATGTGTTGTTAGTTACACAGCCGGGTCTCCAGGTCAGACTACACAGCGTGTTCCAGAGTGGACACGGGGTGTATGTTGTAAGGTCTCTTCCGTCCATATTGTTAGTTACACGGGCGGACTCCGTGTTAACACTACATGGCGTGTATATCATCTACATGGTGTGTTCCCTCCAAACCCTTTCCTTCCCAGTGTCACCGCCCACACAGTTTGTGACATAGGAAGAGACTACACGGTGTGTACTCTGGCTACATGGTGTGTACTCTGGGTACACACTGTGTACTCAAAAATATTATTTTTCTTCCTGAACATAAGACTATAAACGGTGTGTTTAAGGTATTACACAGACTTTATACTAGGTTTTCTAGATAGTATGCTTCAGAAACATCCCTGGAAACCCATAAAATACTAAAATAAACACCTAAGTGTCAAATTCTAACCCGTGAGGGTCCATACTCCTCACGAATCAAAGTTTGACATCTTATATGTGTTATAAAAAAATAAACAGTTAATGATCAACCAGATTCCGGTCAATGAGGGCCCATACTCCCAAAAAACCAATGTTTGGCATCCATTCTTTTAACAATCTCGCACAAAATACCCTATCACATAGCAGGTATTTATCAAGCAGCTATCACAACTTCATTTTTTGTAGCACAACAACTATCACAACAACATGCAATTTCTAATGCACCTATATGGCATGGAAACTATGCATGGCATGTGATTCCTAGAATGTTCCTAAATGATACATGAGATGGAATACCCTCAACTCATTGGGTTGAAACTAAATAGAACTCATAGATAAAATATAAATGGCATAATCACAAGTGCTTCACCCAACGGTGAAAATCAAATCAACTGTAAATTGCAAAATCAGAAAAATTACAACACGAGGTAAATTGGATTTTCCCTTTTCACTGGTTAGTTACGCCTAAACACAACTTATTACCAACTACCGTTCCGTCCTATCCCTGACTAAGGCTCCAAACAGTATGTCACAGAAAATAATACCATTGATACCACTTTGTAACGTCCCGGTTTCGGGTGCCACTCAACGGGTGCCCCGAACCCAGTTGGCCACATGACCGCAAGTGTATTTCCCTAAACCCTAGAGGCTGCCGACTAGCAATGAGGGCCTAGGTCAGATAGTGGAGAAACTGTGCCCTCATTTGTCAAAGTGAAGCAGAGTGGAATATAATGTAAACAAACAAAAACAGCAGAAGCAGTAAAAGTATATATAACTGAAATGGATAACTGATAATAAAAGGAGAAACCAGCAGTCATATATATGAAAATGCAGCATATCACTATTCTATAAAACAGCCAGAACATGTTACTCTGAAATACAATACATTGAAACTGAAGTACACGTACAGAAAATAAAAACAGAACAGCCAGTGGCATCGCGAGCCTAGGCTCGTCCCCATGCCCTCCTACTCCTCAACAGCAATCAATTACCTGTATAGGGACCCTTGCCCTTATCTACACCTATAGAAATGTAATATTTTTTGTCCAAAAAGCATGACCCAAATAGGGTTTGAAAAATAAATCGTAGTAGGCAACCACCAAAGGCCCGTGCTCAACTGTGCGAAAGCATGCAACAATATTGTCAAGTAGTAAAATGCAATAAAGTAAGCAGTACTGAAAGGAAACTAACATAACAAGTTATATTTCTAATTTAATATCCATTTAATCATTTAATATAAAATATCACCATAGTGAATATTCTAAGTAATCATCCCATGTCCTCAGACACGTAAACCCCTACCCTCAGGTATAGAGAATCCAAACACAAGATTCTACCCTCATGCATATGGATATTTCCTATAGGCATAAGTAGTGTCACCCACAGGCACAGAATAAACTGCCCACATGCATGGAAGAAGTTTCTCTCAGGCTAAGAGAATATTACCCTCAGGCTAATACAGTCATTCCCTCATGCTATATTAAAACACTTCCCTTAGGCACAAGTAACTGGACCATTCCCAACATGTAAATAACATGTTCACATTCAATTCCTCTCAAGGAAAAAGTAATGCATAATATAAACAAGGCAGACCCTTGGGTATCCTGGACAAACGGCTAAATAGAAGAACACACCCCCCCGGGGTGGTCCTGGATCCATGGAGCAATCCCAAACTGCATTTTTAATATCACATTTAATTACCTATTCAATTCTTAGTATTTAAAATAACCACGACTCCAGCCACACGACACCACAACATGGGTTTGTGGCACAAGAGTTCACAAAACTCACAATTGTAGGAATATAAACACCAATCCACCAACCTTTAACACCAAAGAACGATATACGCAAATGTCGATTCCAAAAAACTCCCAAGGATGATGTTGATCTGGGTTGAAAGAAAACTTACCTAAACGAAAATAACATCCCTATGGAAAATAATTTGTATGAACTACTCCAGGAGAAGGGAGAACTCACCCGTTCGGTTCCAGAGAGATCAATGGTGCAGAAAACGGATTTCCAACGTGATCTCAGCGGATCTCCAAAGATCCAGCCTCCTCTCCCGCTCCTTCCTCCAGTTCTAAGCCTTCCCTATGAACAGGGGAGGCTACTGCCCATTTTATGCGAAAAAAACAATGTACATGGTGTTTATTTCCAAGTACACAGTGTGTAATTCCCATTATTTTAATTGTTCCCCAGGTGGTTTCCCGCCAGTGTGGCACTATTCATCTGCCGACATGACTACATAGTGTGTCTCCATGAGTACACGACGTGTTCTATCGCATAGCTAGCCCCCACCTTACTATTCTCCCGCCAACTGACTACATGGCATGTAAGGGACCACTACATGGCGTGTAGTCGGTCCTTACACCCTTTGTCACCGACATGGCTACACACCCTATGTACTTATCCCACACGGCCAAAAGTACAAGGCGTGTACTTCCAAAATTTTAGATTTTCACCATTTTCCATATTTTCTCAAAAATACATAAGGAAAAGAAGAATGAAGAAACCTGTACCTCAAAAATAAGAACCAGGTTCTTACAATAAAGAGATCAGATTCCTTAAGTAAATCCCATTATAGATAAAACAAGTGTATTTGGTTCTAGAATAGAAGTACATTGGGGAAACAACACAGAAACAATGTATTGAGAAAGACTCGATCAAGAATCGTTGCACAATATTGGGCCATACTGCAGACCTAGATTGACACTTCATGTGGATATGCTTTGTAAATTATCAAAATAATTTCTGAACCATCAATGAGGAAGAAAATTAAATACACAAAATAATAACCATGGATAAAACTAAGGAATCATAAATTAAAAAGATTTTCAGAATTTAGACAACCTATAATAGATTTTCCTATTTTTTTTGTTTTCTTTTATGATAATTGTAGTTCATAATATGATTTAAGGTTTCAATCAATTGTGTAAAAAACAAGGAACCTGATTAAAATTGAATATTTCAAATATGGAAATTATGGTAATTATACAACTAAATTTCCTATGTGTAAGTCTCAGGTATAGAATCATGAAGGTTGTGTGACACTGGTTATAAATTTGAAGATAGAGAGACTATGATTGACATGAGAATGGTATAGAATGTTCCAATGGTATTTTTACATTAATCATATGATTAATGATTTAATTGTGGTTGAGGGACCTTAATACATGATTTATATGTAATATTCTAGGAAATAGGATTTTAGTAATAAGATTATCAATTATAATTAATGGTTAAAGAATAAAGATGGATGATTGATGTATATATGTATTTGAATTCAAGATTTATGTTATATGAATCTTGATGTATATGTTTTATATTAAGGATTTTCATAAATATATTAAATGGTGATAATGACCTAAAAAATATATTTATGGAAAACATTGTATTTGGATTAAGGAAAGGTAACCCATAATGTGTTACTAATATGGAGAAAATTGTGTTTATCTTGGATAAATAGATGTTTGATATATATATAATGTAAACTGGATAGTATTTATGACCTAAATACTGATAAATTATTTATTTAAAAAGTTGTTTATGCTATCATGGAATGAGTTTACTAAATTGTTATGATTTAAGATATATTTTCAATAATCATTTGAATTAGAATTCATGAATGTTTTAAATATGGATTTATGGTAATTTAGTTTATTACCATGTCTCATCAGAATACAAGATGAAGATATTCCCATGTTTATTGAATTGAAACCAAGAGATAATTTTTTATATATGGGGATCAATGTAAAGATTATTTTGATAAATTTTGTGCATATGAAATGGAATGAAATCGAGTAAGTATATATCCTTGTGAAAATTATTAAACTTTTTTAAAAGGAACATGGAATAATATTTTGTCCCATTATCGTCATTTTTTATCATATCAGTGAAATTTTTCAAGCATCTCTGACATATGCCTTTCTGATCATTAACATTCTCCTAAAAAAGTTCTCTATAAATCTCCACCAGAACATGATAGTTATATTTTTCATCAATGTCTATGTTTTCATTTCCCACATATGTTCTCCTATGTGGAAGCCTAGTTATGAGTTAATTTGGGTATATATTTTGGTTCTGACTTTAACTTTTTGAAGGATCTTTTAGTATTCATTTTTACGATGTGGGTTCTAATGAAAGGAACTTTCAAGAATCAAAACATTAAAAACCTAGATGGATTTATAGGGATAAATTCATTTTAAGGGTGGTAGAATGAAACTCCCCAAGAGTTTCTAAAATATTTCTTTTTGAATTCATTTAATGTATTCGATATTCCTCATTTCACAGACCACTAAATATATCATGTGTTATATGAAAGAACCATGTTTGAATTGAATTTCATGCAACCTAAATTTATTATTTCACTACATGAAACACTTAAATTATATTTTTGACCATGAAAAACTATGGTTGGCATTTGTTACAAACAATAATGAGTTCCATTGATACCTTGTGTTACACACAAGACCAGGTTTTACCAAACTAATATATTTTATTAATATTATTTTACAATATAATTTTTCTTTTATCATAGGAATTGGAATAGAAGATATGGATAATATAAAATAAATTCTCAAACTAGTGTTTATGAAGTTTTATAAAATCAATTATTTCAATATCTATTAATTATAAAGAAAAAATAAAAACCAAATAAATAAAGGGGATGTGTTTTTATGAAAAACATTATTTATATCCATGAAGGAGTTTTATATTTATAAATTAAATTATTCAAAAATAGTGAGATATAGTAATGAAATTTTGTTTTTATAAATTCAATCATATATTTTTACATTCACCCAACAATTTTGATAGGAATAAAATAAGAAAATATCCAATTTTTGACCAAAAAAGTATTTTTTTAAAAAGTAGTTTTCTGATGTTTAATGGAAGAAATGTTTTAAATCTAATTTTTGAATATTTTATAATCTTTATTTAATAAATAATAATCTTTTAAATAAAAATTTCAAAAATTACTTGGGATTATTTTTTATTTTTCAAAGAAGTTTAATTATTTGATAAATAGTGAAAAACATAGAATTTTAATTGAGGACTACATTTTCATCATACTTATTAATATAGATAAATTATATTTCAACAAAAGTTTTAATGTATAATGAGTTAAATTATACATAAAAAAATACAATTAATGTCATTGGAATCAGTTTCACATTGATATTTGATATAAAAACATTTCAAACTTTTATATTTTTTACTTTAAAACCATATTGTTTCATCATGTTTGTTGGATTAATTTTAATTTAAATTCACAATATTATATAATTTTTTTATTGAAAAAATATTACATATTTGGAATAATAATTATTTTTAATTTCTAACAATGTAAAAATATTTTTTTCCAAAATTATTATTTAACTTAAATAAAATTATTTATAAATATTAAGGTAAAATAATTTAATTTAGTTGTTAAAAATAAATCTTAAGAGGCCAAATGACCTAGGAACATGTCCAAACACCATATTATAAAAATATTTATACCATGTCCAATATTATATAGAATTTACAATTCTTAGAGGCACATGTTGTATGTTATACCTCTCATTACTATTTACCTTTTCGTATTTACAACAATATGACTCCTCCTCCACTATAAATGCGATCTCACCCCCCTCACCGGTTCACACCTATAAAGAGTTTTTAGTTACCCAAAAAATGAAACAATATGATCTAAAATTAACTCTTATGAAACTATAATACTCTATTTTGGCCTAATGAAATCTAAGGATTCCCTTTCGTGCAAACGAGTAGGAGTTACCCGAAGAAGAGGTAACATTCTTCAACGAGAATTTTTTTATATCTATATATAGCACCTAAATTATTATTATATCAATATAATTTAATAACCCCAATAAACTAAATATAATTACGTTTTTTAAGGGTTATACCAACACCTACACACAATTCCATCAAATGGGATACACAATCTTGGTTCGTGTGTACAAAGGATTACCGCCTCACGAAGTGATATCATTAATTCTTACATTTCCACATATCATGGTTGAAAATAATGATGTAATTAATATTTATATATGATATATATGTTATTTAGGAATTATTTTTTATTCATTAATTATTATATAACAAATACATTCTAACTTTCCATATTGTTGGAATATGATAACATCATTTGGGGTTGTGTGGACTACCGGCTCTCGAAGAGATGTGATTCGTTAATGCATTAAATGGAATGTATTAATGATGATTTTACAAAGTATATGTGGTATTAAGAGTAATAATAATGTTATAATTATAATTTAGATATATAAATTTATTTTTCATTCATTCAATATGACAAGAAAATGGAAATTGTGTTCATGTCCACGTACATCCTACTATCCACATGAATAATGTATCCAAATTTCTATTTATATATTATATATATTATTATAAATATATATATAATGAACATATATTATATTTATATTGGTATTCACTTTATGGAGATAAAAAATTCAATATCATTGGAAAAGGTCCAAAAAATAACATGTCAAAACATAAAAGAAAAACATAGATGATATTACCACAAACACATCTTTTACATGGAATTGTTAATAAAGGGGTTTTATAGAGTCATAATAAAAGAATATATGGTATTATTTATAATAAAATATTTGTATGATATATGTATAATGAAGTTATATATACTATTTATGATTTTTAAATGTGTATGAAGAATGTAAAGTCTTAAGGTATGGGTTTTCTCCACTCACATTTATTTTTGTGAGATAAAAACAATATTCAACACTTGTTCTTATTGTGTGGTGTATATAATTATCTATAAAATTTTATTTATTGGTGTTATTTTTAAAATCATACTAAATTTTAAAATTTATTTTGTTCTTTCATAAATATCATGATTTTAAAGTTACTCAAGTAGAAAAAATATTTCTAGTATCACTTTTATTTCTGTGAGACTAATGCCGTATTCACCTCATGTTTTATTTCGGTAGTTTACATATCCATTTGGTGATCTATATTTCATGGGGGTTATGGTAAAAAAGTTACCAAAACGGTAAGGTATTTTTTTGTCTGAATTTTTTTCTCTGAGACACATGTTTTGTTATACACAAACATTATTTAATGAGGTTTTTATAAAGAAAATTTACATGATATATCATAAATATACTTATTTTTGAGATATTTTAAGAATAATATAATTTCATTATTTCATGGGTGTTATGATTCAAATTACCAAATTGGTAACATCTTAGTTTTAAAATATTGTAATTAATCAGGCTTGTTTATGATTATACTTCCCTTTACAAAATATTTTTATCCATATATGATGAACACTCTCTTATTTACGTATCCAATATTTATTCATGATATCTTATTTTATTGTCACCATTTGCTACTCTTTTGTACTATGATGATTAATTAAATGTTTTTAATAAAAAATGACTTTAACGCTCTCTTCGGTCGGGAATCTGTTTCATTCAAAATACTAGTATTCTGTTAACACAATCAATTTTATTAAATTATATTTTAATAAAAATATCATGGGAAATGGTTTAAAAAATTATATTTGTTTTAAAATGTGTATATTGTTTTCAAAGCATCTTTTATAAATTTTCAATGTTGTATTCAAAGAAAATGTTCTGAAAAATGTATTATGTTTCAAAAATAGTTGTTTAAGGATAAATTGATATATTTATCATAAAATGAATTAAGTATATTTTAATGACTAATTTATAAATTTTCCAAGGTAGTTTAAAAAAAAGTATTTTTGAAAATATTTTATGTTTTAAACATTCAATTTCAAAGAAATGTTATTTCTCCTAAGAAATGATCCAAGTGATGTTTCTAAATCATCTTCCATAATATATTAAATACATTGATATAGTTTATGATTTACTAGGAATATAATCCATGTATATCATTCTTATTCCTTAATTAAGTGGTTTATGTTGAATATGAAATGATTTTTATGAATCTTGTTCCTCTCCATGTGTTATACCATGATTACACAGTTAATAAACTCGCTTCTCATTATGGGTTATTATATAATGAAATGATTCTGAAACCTATCTATTTTTAATTGGTTGTTATATGATTAAATTTTTTATTCCCATTTCAATTCGTGTGATGAGATATGATGAATATTTATGATCATGTGGCATACATATACATGGTTTTATTATGTGACGGGTGGGACCTATATCTCCCACCAATGAAAATGGTAAATATTTATATATCATGATATAGACATGGATGGAATGGAAGTGAACTATGTTCTATATGACAATGCAATAATGAGGAGTGAAATGGTTTATAAATACAGGGATGGACTGAGGAGTGAACTCAATTCAATAATATTGATTTTTAATGAGGTGTGAACATAGTTCAGAAATATAGGGATGGAATGGGAATTAAACTCAGTTCAGTAATCGAAGTCTAGAATTTGGAGTGAACATTGTTTAGAAAATGAAATTTTCCACTAATATGGTTTGGGTAGTGAAACTTGGTTACTAATATGGTTTGGAGAGTGAAGACATTCCTATAAGATGGCCTTCATTGTATGACATGAATATAATGGAAATAATTGTACATATTTTTGTGTCTACCACAAACTTTTTGTCTTATTTCTATGTTAGGATTTCAAGGACTATTCTCTATATTACCTTATGATTTGGGTCTAATGAAATTCCTATATTTTTCCAATGACTCTTGATTCTGATATTTGATTTGTAGTGTATGATCTTTTAATGTTATAATCATGTACAAAAGCCATTATTCTTTGTTATTTATTATATATCCACTATTTATCATTATTAAGTATCTAATATCACCCCTCTATTATTTTTCCTTTCTATGGGTTATAAAGAAAAGTTTTAAGTTGAATTACTAAAGGGGAATATTCTTGATGGATATGTTAAAGATCTTTCTCCAATAAAAATGTTATGTTTCAAGATACACAAGGTAATAAAATAGTATAGTAATTGGGAATTCTATTTTATAAGGTGATGAATATTAATCTAAAATAATTTAATATCCATGTATGTTATGCCTGGGATTATTTATGTTCATTGTTTCTTTGGATAAGAGATCTCTCTCGAACAATCTGTATCCCACCCTTTCCCTCAAGTGCTATCCTTTAATAGATAAGGATCATCATTCCTAGAACCGCCCCTCCACTAGTTTCTAGGCCACATCCAAGACCTATTCAAATTCCAAAAAATAATTTGTATTCATGTAATATAATTATACACTCATGTTGTTTAGGGTTGTTCAATTTTGTAACAATGTATTGACATCCTCGCATTACTCCTTTGTGGTGAAGTCCTCATGTAAAATGATAATAATCGTATGCTCTTTAATTTTCGATGAAAGGCAATAACAATATTTTCTTGAAAACATCGTGGAATTTAAAAACTAGGTTTTCCATCATTAGAGATCATCTTCAATTTACAATCATTCATACATTATGAAGACATCATCCATTGATTTGGTTTGTTTTGAACAATATCAATATATGAGACGATCATTGGAAATGGACTTCGGCTGTCGTAAGCCCAATGAATGCTCACTGTCTGAATAGATCATCATAAAAATCCATGAGTTCTCAAAGATTATTGGTAGAACCAATGAACCACATCTATTAAACAGATCTAACAGTGGATGTTATATGTTTGACTTAAGTGATGTCTGAATAGTACTCACACAAAGTCATCTCAAATTGACCTCCACTTACCACTTTATTTTAGTTTATCAATAAATGATTGTGGCTAGTAGTTAATAATTCCTAACCACATAACAGTGTTTTTCTATTCATGGTGGAGTTGACACTACTTGTATGCACCCTTTGTGGCATGCTATCCTCTAATGGCCCAATATATAGGCATTCCCACTCCATGTTGGCCCAATAACTACCCGATTCTATTATTCTTAAAACCCGATAGATTATGGTACTCCCTTGTTCATGTTTTACCCTAGAGTCCCACATATTCCATGGTTGTGTTTTTCCTAGGATTTATAGCTTCGTTGGACCATATTTTCAATAAAGGACCTACCTATTTCTTTTAAATCCTTCTTCTAAATTATTTTCTTCAAATAATAATGTAAATCAAGCCAACTAACCTCTTCATCCTTTTCGCTCAATGATAATGATAATTTTATATTTATATTTATTTCATGGATACAAATTTCATGTTTCAGGGTAATCTTAATTCCCCATCTTCACTTTTTAAAAATTAATTTTTTCCCATGATCTTCAAATCCTTCTCTTTAAAATGATTTCCTCGTGAAAATTTATATTTTCATAGTCTTAATACAATTAGAAACTATACATGAAATAATGTTCATATTTCATGACCTTCAATTATTTATTCAAATTTTTTAAAATTTTTAAATTTCTAATCACAATTTGTACATTTATTAAACCGTAAGAAAATTTTAACTGTCATCTTATTTATAAGATGAATTGTCCAATTGGGACATCCAATAACATGAATCCATAAAAATTATACTAGTATCATCATCAATAATGGATAATTGCATTCAAAATTGTCAACTAATGAGTCCATGACAATTACCAGGGCATCATCACATCATGCATGGATAATTTTCTTAGTAAATGAAACCCATGTAATGAAACAATTCCAAGAATTTCCATCAACCTTTTTGAATATTTCCCAAACTATTTCCAACATTCTCAACAAATGATTATTCACTAATTAAAGTTTAATTCATATTAAAAAAATTATTTGATTCCTTATTATATATTTACAACAAATACATAAAAACTCATCACCCATCCACATTGGTTTTTCAATCCCCCCTTTAACTTTGTTGTTAATAATGTTTTTTAAAGTAAATGTCCATTCTCCCACTTATTTAAAACAAATGAAAAGGGTTTTATAATGACTTAAAGGCATTCACACAATAACATATATATTTTATGAATGAAGTTTGGTACCACATTATTCACATAGAAAATATAATTTAATTTAACTATTATATGTCAATGTGGGACACTCAGGTCTAGATTAAAGAGATATACAACCAAGGTTCTCTATGAAATCCATTTTATCCCATGTGTGTGAAATCATTCTCATGACATATTTATTTCACAATGTGGGAGTTGTATAAAATATAGTTATCATGTAACATATTCTCTTTTACACTATAGTCAATATATCAAAAAATGTATGTCAAATAATATTTAACCCCCCCCCCTCAATGAGATTAGGAATCTACCAATGCTGCCATTTGACGCACATATTTGATATAATAATGCCAAGGAAAAGAAGTTTAATTCAATAAAAAGTGTCATAAAATTGTTTAGATATCTCATTAATTTCGTGATATTATTTAATTAATTTTTGATATCATCTCCTTCCAGTTTTCTCCCCCTCTATGGTGCATTGCCTACCATTTGACATGGTGCTAAATTTCATATAGTCTACATGATATTCATGTTGATAATCCAAAATTTTATAATAATTAATGACTTTATTTGATATTATATAATCATTCAAAATGGTTTTCCTCTAATTTTTCACTCATTTCTCATTTTGTGAACAAAATTCAACTTCAAATCCATATAATGTATAAAAAATACTACACTGGAGTAAACGAATATCAGGGAACAATTATGAGATTATTAATACGAACCACATGGAAAAGAATTTTCACTCAACCCAAAGACTCATTTCCTTGTAGATCTAATGTTTCTGGTACTTATCAAGCTTCTCTCTCCTTTATATTTCACATTTCGATATTTCTATGTTAGCGTAGACACTTCACTTTCATTCAGCTTTATAATTGGTGCATTGTTCATCCTCACTTCTAGTAGCATTGGAGTAGCATCACCATCTTCATTTTTTATATCATCAACATATCCATTTGACTTGGTAAAATAGTTATATAAAATTTTTCATTATATCCAATTCATCATTCACCACCAGAAAATTTTTTGAAAAAAAAATGTTTTAATTTGTTTAAAACCCCTCATGAAATTCAAGATCCTAATGTGTAACAATATATTTTCTAGGTGGATTTTCTTTATCTAGTGGTTTTTTCTTCATCTTTATGGATTTCTAAATAAATATTACATTGATTAAGGAAGATGATTATGAACTCTGTTTTAAATTAGTCTATCTTAGAAGTTCCATATGGATTCATCAAATTTTTTGAGTTACCTTTTTGAGGTAACTTATAAAAATCTTTTTCAACGATCTCTTATATCAACCCTATCTTAGTGTTACTCTCCTAGATTGATTCTCTTATTAATTTGATATTTATTCCATTTATTTTAGTATAATATTTTCTTTGTTACATGGAATGACCACTATTTCCATAATACTATAATATTTTCTTTGGTTAAGATGAAATTCATGGAATTCAAAATATTTTTCTTCTGTATAGTCTCTTGTTTCTTAACATTCTCGAATAATTAATTTTTAATATTCCCCAAAGAATAATTTTTACATTTTGTTATCCTCATATCCATTGGTTTTGGTCTTTTCTTCTAATCAACATATGAATAGAAATTGTTCGGAATATAACAACACTTATCATATCTATGGAAACTAATGTTTCAATCATCACAGTAGTCTTTAAGATAAATAAATCTGTTTCGGAAAGTCATATTATTATTTATGAGCATATTTTGATTCCGTTTTTTATATTTCTTCATTTTTTTACATCTTATTTGACTAAATTTCATCATTATTTAATTTTAATATGCTAATACACGATTCCAACAATCAATTGAATGATTCCCAAATGTCCATAATCACCAACAACAGCAAACAAATCTCATTAATTTTCATGTGTTACATATTTGGTTGGATTTTACAATATGATATTTCTGGGTTTTTATTTTATTTATAGATGAATCATTTTTAGAGTTATATTCTTTAATATTTATAATATCAACCATTTATATTTTTCATGATTTTTTTTGGTATTTATATCAACCCTCACTATCCTAACTTTTCATTGAACTTAAAGTTGCTGATGATACAACTTTAGTGGAAAAAGAATTTCCTTTTTTATGTGTTTCCTTCCATTATAAATTTTTATAAATTTTATCAACAGATTATTTTTTGTTTTTCATTACACTAATATGATTATATTAAGACACATGAGTCTCATCAAAAGTTAGTGTAGTAACATTACCACTTGGATCTGGTCCTTATTTTTTAGTTTGGTGGCAAAATTCATCTTCTAAAAACCATGTGATATTTTAAAAGATGTATACTTTAAATATTTCAGCTCAAGATCAGGTTTAAGACACATCATTCTAAAGGAAATTTTTTTGATTTGAATTGATTTCAGTTTTCATTCACATTCACTTTTCATTCTATTAATACATTCTTCATGATATCTACTACCTACATTCAAGGACCTATAATGGACATTGATTCATCTTTCTTTAACATAAAATTTAAAATCCTTGAAACTGATTATAGATTTATGTGAGTTTTATAGAGCTTGGTTCTTCTTAATATAATATTCATGAAACTTGGGAATTCCTTTCACTAATAAGTCAAGACCTTTGACCTTACATGTTTTGTCTTCAGTTTGATTATCACTTCCTTTTAGGGAAAAATTGGACAATGGTTTATGTGCATGGATTACATCACGAGAAACATGTTTACTCATAGTTCTTTCATAACTATTCCTTTGCAATTCCACCTCATTTACGGAAATATTTTGATTTCATGGATTCAAAAATTCTTCCTTCTATTTTATAAGGTATATGAGAAGATTGATCCTTTTTTAATTTATTTTCTAGTAAATTCTCATGTTAATTGATTTATTCTTCATGTTAGAAAAAAACATCAAAATTTTCTTTTAAAGAACATAGTACATATGCAATCACTTACTATGGGACATTAATTATATACCATTCAAATTGAACGTAGGAGCCTTCAATTTTTTTGATGGATTCAACTTCATCATATCCTCTACATATTTAACTAGTTTCTAAATTAAAATAATTTTCAACTAATTTGACAAGAGAGAATTGATCATTTTCCTATTTCACTGATATTTTTGTCAATATTTATATTTACCACTTATTCATTATTTTTAGATTCTTAGTTAATAAATTCTTGTTTTCATTGACTGGAGTAGTGATTAAATTTTACACATGAGATGATATAGAATTATCATAAATTATTAACTTCATATAAACCTCGTAAAAACAATAGTAGATGAACCTATTAACTAATCAGAGGTATAACTATGCTTTCATACTACTTGTAGTCCCCAAATGGATCTTGCAGGGCCAATGAGAGGTGGCGGGGGGTGAATCAGTGTACTCAACATGTAAGAAATTTGAAATTCATTCAACTAACCCATATACCCTATAAATATTGACCAGATTGTAGGAATGGATCTATTGTGCACTAGTAGAAATCAGACATACATGAAATGAAGATAATAATATAGATAACAAAAAATGAGGATTTTTACAAGGTTGGGTTCTTATATATTCTCCTTTTCAGGATAACATTTTGTTGTTTCAGAGATTATATTATCACTATTTATTATAGTTATTTAAAATATATGGAATTAGTAGGTAGTTCTTAGATAGGAACTATAAAATATTCCCGAGTCAGTTGTTTCCTTTATACTAGTTCCCCCAATCTTCAACAGAATTGTTAATACTAGAACCACTAGTAATTTTACTGATATTCAAAAAACACTCTAATAATGAATTTTTTAAGGTATTGTATGCATCTTCATTAATAGAATAGTATTTTTAATTAACTAAATAACTTTTAATGTAATTAAATAAACATATTTTTATGTATTTTGGCCTACTTATCTTCACAAATTTAAATATAAAACTCCCACTCTAGGTTACTCTATATTTATAATGATTAACTGATGAATATTTCAACACACTAGTTGTTCTATTAATTCTAAATTATCAAATTCTCATGTAGATAATCCTTCTATCAGGGATGTTCTTATCGTTAATTAAGAAGTGTGAAATTGGTTCAAAAAAATTATGAAATTATATTATGCAAGTATAATGCTTTCATAATCTCAATACTCCGTCAATAATTTTTGGGCTTATCATATTATGTTTCATTATCTAAAATGATATTCATGTGTTCTTGATCATTCATGAATTTGTGGACATGTTTCCACAAGAAATCATTTTATATCTTTGATAATCTTTAATGGGTATGAATTGATCATGTTTATCCTTATGAAACTTCTTTTTCACACACACACAGACACACACACTACTTGTGTTCTATTCCATTGTATCATGCATGTGTATGTGAAATTTCTCATTTTTGCACACCCAAATGAATGCACACTTCCATTTTTTGTGTACCTACTTCTCCCTAAAGTAAGGATTAATCATTAATCCCATTAAAAATGAATGTATCACTAAAACCACTGCATAAAGGGTTCGGATATTTTCAATATTCTCATACTCCTTTTCAAAAAAAGTGAATGTTATATTTGAGATTATCAAGCTTCCTTGAGATATGTGAGTAACATATTTCTTTAAGATGCTCCTTAAATAGTTTTTAACACTTGTTGAAGGGTCGTGGCTTCCTTCTCCATCATGCATGAATAATGCTTTACAGAAACCATTTTCATTACAATGTAATCCAGGAGTGCATTGCATTGGTTGATTAGTCATGGGATTCACATCTCTATCATCAAAATAGAGTTTCATGAAACTCCCCTTGATCATAAAATAGTGGTATCATGGTTCTCTATTTAATTGTAAATGAGAGCTCTCTCAATGAAACATTATCTGACCCTCGACCTCAAGTACTCACCTATTATTGATGAGAATCATCATGCCTTACACATCATCACATATGGTTTATATGAAACATCCTATGCCAATTAAAATTCCTCAATATAATATAATATCATGGAATATCATTAAATAATAAATTAATTCAAGTTGATTTATATTTATGCTATAAAAGTGGTGTCTTCACATTACTCTATTTCTGTGACTTCCTAACAAGAATTAAATAATAATTGCACGATCCTACTTTTTTAGGAAATACTATATCAATGATGATCATAAAACTAGAGAAGGCTATTAACTACCCTAAGATCAAATGAATCTCTCTTCCAGAAGATATCTCAGTCAAATTCCATGTGACATTAATGATGATCAACAACTCAATCGAATAGACATGATTAAATAGATTGTAATACAAATTATATACGGGTAACATAAATGATGTAAAATAGTACTCGTGATTATCTATAACAAATCGATACTCACATTTTGCTTCATTTTATTTTATCGATCAAATAATGTGGCTATCGATTTAGAAATCCAAAATCACCCTTTATCCATGCCACCCCACATGCTGGCGCAACCACTCCATCCATGCTCTATTAGGGGCATGTTGTTCTATGTAGGGTCCTACTAGCACATTATGGTTGATATGGGTTTCTGATTCTCCATTGTTTCTCATAATCTATCATAAGCTACTCCCATGGATTATTTTTACCATGGGGTCAGACTAATTACAGGGATGAGTTACGCCAATGGTTACTAGTTTTTTTGGTCCATTTTTTTATAAAGGACCCAACTATTTCCATTAAATTATTCTTCATAACTTTCGTCTTCCAAAAATAATTCCATACATGAAAAATCACCTCTTCATTTTCTTCTCAAAATCATCATGAAAAAAATATATTTATATATCTTTATGGACACTTTTTTAAATAATGCAATATGAACTTCATATTTCATGGTTTTCTAAATTCCCCTTATTCACTTCATGTAAATTTATCTTTTCCATGATCATCAAATCATTATTTTCAAAATACTTTTCTCACTAGAATTTATATTTTTATGATCTTGATCTATTTAGGAACTCATAATGAAATAAGGTTTATATTTCATGGCCTTCACTTCTTTATTAAAATGTTTTTTCTATGTGAAATCTCTAAACATAATTGGGACATGTCTTTTAAAATATGAATAGTTCATCAATAATCTGATTTACATAAAGAAATGTCCTTGTGTGACATCCAATGCCCTGGATCACTAAATTTTAACTATATGTCATCACCAATCATCGATAATTGTCTTAACAAATGGAAACCAATGAGTCTATAATAATTCTCCTAGTATCAACACAATAAGCATAGATAACGGTCTAAGTAAATGAGAAATAAGGATTCCATAACAATTATTCAATCATAATCATCTTCCTTCATGAATATTTATCAAAATCATTCCATACTCAATCAATGATTAATGACTAATAATAAATGAATTAATCATATATTTAATTTTTATTCATTCTTATATATTGAAAAAAATACAACCAAACTCATAACTATTAAACATGATATTTTCACAACTTATTAAAAAATGATTGTTATCTAAAATGTTAGTGAGGCTCCTCAACACTATCTGATCCTAGATAGATTTAGGGAAAATGAAAAGGAGTTAAATTCACATTCTTCCATTCCTTCATTATTTACAATATTTATTAAAGATAACCACAAATTATTTCTTATCAAAAGTATTTATACTCTATATGAATTATCTATTAATTTTCTGGCCTTTGATAAAATTAAAAGTCCATTCCAAATCCAAAAAAGAGAATATGGGATTAGGAAAATAAATGCCTCTGATGAGTGGGATCCTCTCAATAAGGGATATATATTAAAATTTTTAATAGTGTTGGAATTATTTATTAATATTTGAAATATAAAAAAATTGAGAAACCCTAAGTCATAAAAATTATAAGGATTTATATTGATATTTTATAAAATAGTAACATCATTAACATCCATACATCTTTCGACGGTAAATTTCATGTAAAATATGAAATTTTGGAAAAAATTATTTTGGTGATTTTCTATATTTTGGGATGATTAATGAAGGACACACATTTAATGGCACCCCTTTGATAGATTCAATAATTTTCAAACCCTCTAGTTAAATAGAATCATATCACTAGAAAAAATATGGGTGATTGTGTCATTAACTCTCACATAGCTCTGTAGGCTAGATAAATTCTTTTTTAACCATGTTTTAGGCTCATCCACATATATAATCTTCCACACTATTAAATAGAGTGCCTGAAAGAGGATAAATTTTTATCATAACATAAGAGTAAGAAAAAAATTTCTAGTAGTTCCATTCACGAGAGAAACATTTTTGACATAAATGAAAAATATAGTATCATTCAATTTAAAACACCATTGAAACCAAAACTATGAATAACATCAATCATTAAATCCCATTTAATAGTTATAAATTCCTTCATGACATCTTTATTTATATAAATTCTTCCATTTTATATAGGATTACTTGGGATGTTAATGCTCTCAGATATTGTAAAGAGTTTATAATGTAACACTTTTCTTATAAAATATTTATTTGTTGAATGAGTGTAACACCATAAAATTTTATTAGATAAAACTATCTTTAATAGCGTACTCGACCCATGACATAGAGCTTTAACGGTTCATGTTATATATTATTGTTATACACTAGCCGTTATATTGGAGGGATTGAATTTTACGGAAAACCTTAATAATTATATATATATATACACATCTAATTAAATATAAATTATTGATAAATTATTATTAAACAATCATTCAATTTTAAGTAAATTTTATTTTATTTTAAAAAACATGTTTTTTTAAACATGATTTTTATTCTTTTTAATAAATTATATTATAATTAATTTTTAGATCAATTAGAGAATTTATTAAATAAAATTAAATAAATTATTGAAATTGGTATATAAATATTTACATATGGTGAAATTTTCGGATATCTTGGAAAATACTAATTTTTCATTAAATAGTGAAAAATGCCGTTTTTTGTAAAAATATTATTTTTAAAATAAATTAATCAAGTTGAATGTATCATTATTGTTTGAGTATTATTTAACATATAATTAGTATAATCATATTATATTTTATCTACTATGATAATTTTGAATCACTTCATATGGGATTTTAGTATAATTTTTTCATTTGGGTTTAAAATCATGATTTTTCTGGAAACTGTTTTAATGTGGATATTGATTCTACTTTTTAATTAAATAAAAACTCCCATAATGAGTAATTATTTTATTTAAATATTTATATTATATATCAATAAATACTATTTGACATTCAAAAAAATAGTCATATGATTAATATAAAATCATATTTTCCTCAAAAATACACTTCTTTTTCAAAATATTTCTCATAATCAATACAGGTATCATTTAAAATTAAAATTTATCACTTATTTAAATTTCATTTGCTAAATTATATTCCATATTTAGAACCATCATAATTTATATTATATAATAATGTTAACATAATTTTTTATCATAGTTAATAGTGAAGACCGTAAGAAATAATTTATAGGAGTTAAGGTGAAAATGGTGTTATCAGGGAGTTAAACTAAAAAAAATATAGTTAAAAATAACCTAAAAACACGTATAATATAATATCAAGGATTTTATGTGTATTTTTTTAAAATATTATATGAATTATTTTTTAAATAATAACTAATACGACATGTGACTCTAAGGCCCGATGTGCCTGGAATAAATGTTTCAAATATATTAATTATATTAAATAACAAGCGCACAAATATTTCCAAAAAAGTGGAATAAATATTAAACATCTACTAGAATCATAAATCTAAGTGCACCATTTATCCCATAATGGTGGTTTTACACTAGGTGTGACTTAACATTGGTCGGTGTGGGTCTTATGTGAAAAATTTGTCACCAGTTTAAGATGAAAAAAATAATATAACATAAATGATTTTAATTGATTGTGTTGAAACAAATATTGTTTTTATTTAAATGTATCATTATGTCAGAATTATAGGTTTATAGGCATAGCCATGTAACTTTTAGAGGGTCATTGGAGAGAGCTCTGGGAATCCTTGACAAACGACGATGGATCGAGGGTCGATGATGGACACACGGCGATTTTGAAGGATCTCTCCAAAAAATCCAATGAATCTTTGTTATTAATTAGAGACTGATCCAAATCAAGCTAGGGTGTGTGATTTTTATTTTCTTTTTACAGTTCGTAATTTTTATGATGAACGTGAATAAATCTGTGAACAGATTGATTCACGAATCTTGTGTATTGCGAGGAGGGATTTATTTTTTACTGATTATTATCGAGAGATGTTATTATTTTAATATGTTGGTTGATTAATTTACCATTATAACATAAATGAAGCATGATCGACGTGAAAATTTATTGAGGTTCTTCCCTCTTTATTGATGGAGATTTTCTCCCCCAATTCTGCATTTCACCATTTTAATTCTTTGTTGGTCTAGTGTTCAACTATTCCCAATAAATTTAATGTTTTGCACCTATTTCTTATAGAACGATCTGATATCCCTAATGTGGGATTTACTCAATGTGATGGAGGTGTGATGGTGGTTGTAGAAGTGAATTGAACATCAATGAATTTTTGAATTATCATTCTTTAATATTCTGCTGCATAAAATAAAAAATATCAATTTGATCCATTTTGTAAGAAGATCTGTTGATAAATCTAGTTGATTTGGTGATGGAATTGAAAAAAGGGGATGTATATTGAGTTTCGCGGCATGTAAGTCTATATATCGGAGACCGGAAGACCAGTAAAGTAGTTTGGAGGAAGAATATTGTATTTTGGAAAATCCTATATAACAGGGCGTATAGTGTATCATTACATGGTGTTTGGGGACCCCTGCATGCATCGCTAGGGGTTTTCCGATGTTAAGGACCACACGACCAGTGATACGAGTCACATGGTGTGTGCCCTCACTATTTGAGTCATTCAATAATTTGTAAGTTCACATACACGGGTTGGAGTACAAACAAATGGAATTGTCATGCACTCCCACACAAACATGACTTGGCATACATGGTCTTGTATAAAGACACGACATCGGTACGTGGACACACCCATGTGGTATAGTTAGGATTCCCCATGTCTCTCTACATCATTTACATGCTTCTATTTGTAATGTATATGATGTCTACATGACATGTGAATCTCTTCCATAGTGGCATGACATGAGATAGTTGGAAACATTGTGTACGCCTATGGACACACCATGTACTCCATTCAAGAGTGCTTGAGGCTATCCATTTTCATTGTTTTGGGCCAGTATTGTTTGGTTGTGTTCCATTGGTCATTCTCCTCAAGGGTATAGATTGGAATTACATCCATATCACTTGATTATAATCCCCCTCTAAAGTTCAAGTCTAAGGTAGACTTGTGGTGCCCCTCTGTGTGACTGGTGTGTGATCCTTTGTAATAAATAGTTGGAGTTTGTGGAATTAGTGTGACTTAATTGAACAAGGGTTTTTATCCCCCATCTATAATGTTGTATCGATAGGTTCTGTGGAATTATTGGAATAATATCACCTATGTAGAGCAATGATCCAGACATGGTTCATGGTGCCCCCCAGAGGTTCGGGGTTTTACCCCCTTTTAATTTATAATTGTACCTATAGACCGTTGAGATATGTTGGGAATGTTCCAATGATCTTTACCTTTTTATAGAGTGTATTTGATTTTTGCATGGTTTGTATAGTGGGTTATCCTAGAATAAGTGTTGCTTCGAACATAATCATGTAGATGATAATTGGTTATGACCACTTGGTGGCATATTGGCATTCATGATTATATCTGGGTTTTGTCACAATGTTACATTGATTGTTTTATCTGGTATTTACTTGACTATACTTGGTGCTTCATAGTTAGTGTTTTCGGAGTGTTCTACTCAGTATTGTTATACTCACCCATGAATGGGATTTTCCTGAATCTGTCAGGACTTGTATAGACGATGACCCTTCATTATGTTGTCCAGGGATTATAGGGAACTGGTAGAGATTATATTGTGCATGACATACCAAGGTTTTTACGAGGATTTTAATTTTTACATATTCCTCACCCTTGAATCATTTTGGACTCTTTATATTTTTGATCGGGCTTGTTTTTCCCCCATTTTTGTATTCAAAACTTTACTATCATACTCTATTGTGAAAGTACTAAAAATATCTCTTTAATCAGTGCTAGAAAAGGGCATTAACCGTGATAAAAAAGAGCTGTTAATCGAGGAAAATATAATAGGGGTCCCTTTTATCAGTGCTTACAAAAGCGCTGATAAAGGACCGTTTTATTAGTGCTAAAAAATCACTCATATAAGGGTCCTTTTATCATTTGTTTTTCTATCACTGATAAAGGAGGCTTTTTATCAACAATTTTTTAAAAGCACTAATATAAGTTAAAAAAAAGAAAAATGTTAAAAAATTTAGGAGGAGATTCAAGCATGCTAGAAGCCTCCCTTCAACAGTGCCCCACCCCCACCGCAGCACGCACACCCCAGCCACCGCACCAACCTTTAACAATGGCCACCGTCCCTTTAAAAACGTTAGGTATTATTCTCCACCTGCACCCGTGACCTAGATCCCTCAGGATTCGAACTCGGATCCTATCGACTGTGCGCCTAAGCCATTACCACTCCACTATATTGCTTTTCTCTTCATTTATTTATATATCTTTATATATATATATATTTAGTTATATTAACCATTATATATATAGATATATATATATATACTTTTATTAATATATATATATAGTTATATTAATATATATATCTGTTTATTAATATATATATATAGTTATATTAATATATATCTGTATATTAATATATTAATATATATATCAATATAATAATATATATATATATAATTATATATATATTAGTCTATTTATTTTTATATTAATATATATTTATAAGATCAGTTTTAATGCATTTATATAATATTCGTTTTATTTTTGTTTTTAAATAAATAAATATATATATATACATCACACACACAATCACATAGAAATATTTTTACATGAAAGGATCATCACAGGCTATACGAATAAACAACTTCCAACACACAAAACAAAATCCATCATTTAAAACATGTAATTGACAATTAAATCATCTCAACACAATAAATCATTTAATTAATGTAAAATTCATACACATGATTTTATTTGACACGTTTCACGGTTAAAGAAACAAAAAATTTAATCAAATGAAATTTTAAATACAAATCTCAAAAAAAGATGTATGTATTTAATATTTCCAAATAACATTGAAATTGTTATTTTAAATCAAAAAAAAAATATATAATTTAAATAAATATGATTTCTAATATCTTCTAAAAAATCTCACACCACATCGGTGAATTAAAAATTATGTACTTTAATCACAAGAAATTTCAGAAATGATATATGAAATATGAGTTTAATTAACTAGTAAATTACATTTAAACATATTTTTTAAAGGTAAATAGATGATGAAAAATTGAAATCAAGACAGAAATAAATTTTAAAAATTTAAATGTAATAAATCAAATGAAAAAAAACATTAATCACAACGCATAGATCTCATTGCAGGATTCAATTTGATATGTTGTAGAGCAAAAATGCACACCCGGATCAAAAGGTATGAACATTTGATATTTGAGTTGTTTTTTCAACTTATTTTATATCATTTATTTATCTATTGATTTTTTTATCTTCAAATTGATATTAAATGACTATTCCTTGGTAATAATAAGAAATTTATAAACTCAAAATATATTTTTTAATTATTTTATAATCCAATTTCACTAAATTTCTTATATATTACGTGTAAATGATTATTTATCTTTTCTAAAACATATTTTAAAAATATATATTATATGTTATCGATATAATTTTACTTATATTTCAATATATTATTTTTATGATTTTTTTTGAAATATAAACATTTATCAGCATTAGGTAAAAGAACTGATAAAGCCCCCCTTTATCAACCCTACCAAAAAAGCGCTGATAAAGGGGCCCCTTTAACAGCGAAAACAAAAGTTCTAATAAAGGCACCCCCAATATTAGTGTTTTTAGCATAGTCAAAGGGGCCCTCTTTATATGTTGTTTTTTATTAGCACTGATAAAGGGGGAGGGGGGATTTATCAAAAACATTTCCTAGCAAGGATAAATGTTTATATTTCAAAAAAATCATAAAATATATATATATTGATATATAATTAAATTTATATTGATATAAATATAATATATATATTTTTAAAATATGTTTTAGTTATGAAAAATAGGTATTTTAATTTATTATATATAAAATTTAGTTAAATTATGATATAAAATAATTAAAAGAGTATTTTTAAATAATAAATTTCATATTATTACCTAAGAATAGTCATTTAATATCAATTTGAGGATAAAAAAATAAAAAAAATTAATAAAATATCTAAATATGTATAAAACGAAACTCATACTTCAAATGATCATAACATTTGATCTGGTTGTCTATTTGAGTAGTACAACATATCAAATCAAAGCCTGTGATGAGCTCTACGCGTTGTGATTAACGTGTATTTTTTATTCCATTTTTTAAAATTTTATTTTAAAATTTTATTTCCAACTTTATTTCAATTTTTCAACATCTATTTATATTTAAAAAGACGTTTGAATGTAAATTACTAGTTAATTAAACTCATATTTCTTATATCATTTGTGAAAACTCTTGTGATTAAAATACATGATTATAAATTCATCAATGTGGTGTGGGAATTTTTAAAAGATATTGGAAATCAAATTTTTTAAAATTTTAATTTGTTTATTGATTTAAAATAATAATTTCATCTATTATTTGAAAATTTTAAATACATACATCTTTTTTGGAGGGGATTTGTATTTAAAATTTCATTTGATTAAATTTTTTGGTGCTTCAACCATGAAACAAGTTTATTTAAATTGTGTGTGTGAATTTTACATTAATTTAATGATTTAATGTGTGGACATGATTTAATTGTCAATTCCATGTTTTAAATGCTGGATTTTATTTGGTGTGTTGGGCGTTGCTGATTCGTGTACCCAGTGATGATCCTTCCATGTGCACATATGTCTGTTAGTGTGTGTATGTTGTATATATGTATTTATTTACTTATTAACACATATAAAAAAATTTATAAATGCATTCAAAACCGATCTAATAAATATATATTAATATAAATATATATATATATATATATTAATACAACTATATATATATATTAATATAACTGTATATAGATTAATATAAGGAAATATATGTTAATATATATATATATTAATATAGATATATATATATATATAAATATATATTAATATAACTATATATATATATTAATATACGAGCAAATAAAACTATATATATATATTATAAAATGATATATTAATAAATGAAGAGAAAAAAAATATGGTGGAGTGGTAAAGGCTCAGGCGTGCTGGAAACAGGTCCAGATTTTGAATCATGGGGAAGCCAGGTCATGTACGTAAGTGGGGAATAATTCTTATCATTATTAAAGGGGTTGGGGGTGTTGCTAATGGCTGGTGTAGTGGCTAGGGCATGTAGGCTGCGGTGGGGGTGGGGTGCTGTTAAAGGGGGGATTCATGCTCTTTTGAAGGGCCTCTATTTTTTTTATTTTTTTCTTATGTTTTTTACTTTTATCAGCGCTTTTCAAAATATGTTGATAAATGGGTTCTTTTAATAGTTCTAAAAAAAGAGGTGATAGAGGAACCCTTTTATCAGTGATTTTTTTGCACTGATAAAAGGCCCATTTTATCAGTGCCTTTTAGTCCTAATAAATGTGTCCTTTGTCATCTCTATTTTGAGAACTTATAAAAGGCCCCCTATCTTCTCCTCAATTAATAGTGAATTTTTTTTCACTGTTAATGCGCCTTTATAGTTCTTATAAAAGACATATTGGTAGTAGTTTCACAATAGAGTGTGACAGTAATGTTCTGATAACAAAAATTGGTAAAAATTAGCCTGATCAAAAATGTGAAGAGTCCAAAATTATCCAAGGGTGAGGACTAAGTCAAATACACATTCTTGGTAAACACCTCTGTTTGTCAAACACAAGATAAGCTCCATATGTTCCCTATACTCCTTAGACAACATAATGAACGATCATTGTCTTCACTAGTCCCAAAAGATTCGGGCAAATCCCATGAAGGCGTGAGTATAAAATTACTGAGTAGAACACTCTGAAAACACTAACCAAGAAGCCCCAAGTATAGTCAGATCAATACAAGATATAATAATCAATGTATAATTATATAAAAACCCAGATATACTTAGGAAATATACCACACCACCAGGTGGTCATAACCAACTATCATACACATGATTATGTTCGAAACAACACTTATTCTAGGATATCCTACTTTAGAAGCCATGATACAATCAAATACAGTCCTTATAGAGGTATAGGTCATTGTACCATTCCCAGTGAAGCTTAGTAGTCTGTGGGTACCACACAACATTGAAAGGGGGTCACAACCTGATCCTTTGGGGGACACTATGAACCATGTCTCGATCAATGATCTACCAAGGAGATCATATTCCAACAATTCCACAGACCCTATTGATACAGAATTCTAGATGGGGGATAATCCACATGATCAACGAAGTAACACTGATTCCATAAACTCCATCTATGGAAGATAGATGATTGCACTCTAGTCTCACAGAGGGTCACCACAACTATACCATATACTTGAACATTATAGGGGATCATAATCCAGGGATGTTGATGTAATTCCACTATGTACCCTTCAATAAAAGGACTAAGGGAACACAGTCTACATATACTTCCCATAAACTATCAAAATTAAGAGCCTCATAAACCCATGAAAGGATTACAAGTTGTGTCCTAAGGTGTACACGATGTGTCCAACTATCCCATGTAATGCCAGTGTGGAAGAGATTCACACGGCAAGTAGTGTTCATATACATTACATGTAGACGCATGTAAATTATGTTGAGAGACATGTAGAATCCTAACCAAGCCACATGGCCGTATCCATGTACAGAAGTCATGTCTGTATACCGGACCAAGTATTCCAAGTCATGTTTGTGTGGGAGTATACTCTAATTCCATTCCCATGTACTCCAACCCATGTCTTTGTACTTATGAATTACAAGACGATTCCAGTAGGGAGGGTCACAAGCCATGTGACTTGTATCACATGTCATGTGGTCCATACCTTTTTCCAAACCCTAGCACTATAGCCATGGGTCCCCACACGCCCTGTAATCCTAGACTACACTCCTTATACTATGGGATTTTCCAAAATACCATATTCTTCCCACACACTCCTGGAATGATCTTCTGGTCTCCAATCTATAGATCTATATTCTACAAAACTCAATATACATCATCTTTTTTCCATCCCATCCCCCAATCAACAAGCTATATCACCATATCAGCTCACATAATGTATCGAATTCATCCTTTTCATTTTATGAAGCAGAAAAATGAAGAATGATAATTCAAGAATCTA
Source organism: Viscum album (assembly GCA_963277665.1). Taxonomy (NCBI): domain Eukaryota; kingdom Viridiplantae; phylum Streptophyta; class Magnoliopsida; order Santalales; family Viscaceae; genus Viscum; species Viscum album. Next base: position 1,483,293,651 of record OY728136.1, read on the forward strand.
TCGATGTTCAATCCACTTATGAAACCACCATCAAAATTCAATAGCATCGTTCCAATCCCAAATATATGATATCAGATCGTTATTCATTGAAAAAGGTGTCCAACGATCAATTGATTGGGAATAGTCGAACGTCGGGCCAATAAAGAATGCATATGCTGAAATGTGGAATTGGAGGAGAAATCTCCATCAATCTAGAGGAATGGAACTTAATCAATTTTCATGTCAATTAGGGTTCATTTATGATAGAATTATAAATGAATCCATCCTCATATTAAACCAAATAATATCTCTCAAAAAAAATTTCTAAAAATAAAATTCAACCCCGCAGTACACATGATCCATGAATCAATCTGTTCACTGATTGATTCACATTCATCATAAAAATTTGGAACGGTGCAATGAAAATAAAAACCACATTACCTACATTGATTTGGAATAGTTTCAAATGAACAACAAATATTCCTTGCCTTTTCTATTGAGAACCTTAAAAATCGACATGCGTCCATCATCGACCCTTGATCCATCATCGTTTTTCAAGAAAGATTCCCTGAGCTCTCTCCAATAACCCTCTATAATTTACATGGTTATGAGTCATACAAAAAAATTAGAACATAATGATACATTTAAATAAAAAAATTTGTTGTGTCAACAAAATGAATGAATATAATTTTTATTAAATTATTTTATTTATCTTAATCCGGTGACAAATTTTTCATATACAACCCACACCAAACAATGTTAAGTCCCACATACTGTAAAACCACCATTATGTTCGAAATGGTGCCCACAAATTTATGATTCCAGAAAATATTTAATATTTATTCCACTTTTACTTTGGAAAAATAATATCTCTTATAATGTAATATATATAATATATTTCAAACATTTATTCTAGAAAAATCGGGCCTCCGATTCACATTCCATATAAGTTCATGGTTCAAATATAATTCATATAAAATTTTAAAACAATACACATAATATCTGAGACATTACATTATATAGGTTTTTAGTTTATTTTTATCGTTATTTTTTAGTTCATCTCTCTGATAACACCCTTTTTACCTTAATTCTAATTAAGTATTTTTTACTATCTTCCCAATTAATAATGATAAAAAGTTATGTTAATGTTATTTTATAATATAAATTATGATGGTTCTAAATATGGAATCTATTTTACCAAATTCAATTGAAATAAGTGAAAATTTGGAATTTAAAATGAAACCTATAGAGATGAGGAAAAATATTTTTTTCAAGAAGTGTATTATTCAAGGAAAATATTATTTTATATTAACTATATGACTAAAAAAATTATGTTTTGAATGTAAAACTATATTTATTGAAATATAACAAATAATATATAATGTAAAATTAAATAATTCCTAATTATGGGTTTTTTATTTAATTAAAAAGGAGAAACATTGTCTGCTTTGAAACAGTTTCTTGAAAAATCTAGATTTTAAACTCAATGAAACAATTATACTAAAATCCCCAAAGCAGTGATTCAAAATTTGTATGGTGGATTAAATGTAATTTATTAATAATTATGATTTGTTAACTAATATTCAAACCATAATGGTAATTTTAACCAGATTAATTTATTGAAAAAATAATATTTTAACAAAAAACAACATATTTACTATTTACTGAAGAATCAATATTTTACAAGAAATCCAAAAATTTGACCATAATAAAATTTTTATATACAGATTTAAAAAATTAATTTAATTATTTTAATAAATTTTAAAAATGATCTAATAAATTAGTTATAATATTTTTTTGAAAACAATAAAAAATCATGTTTAAACAAAATTTTTTTTTAGATTTAAATTTAATCTATAAAATATTGAATGAGTATTTACTAATAATTTATCAAAAAATTATTTTTTATTTGACATGTATATATATATAATTCATATTCTTTTCCATATTATTCATAACCTCCAATATAAAGACTATATTATAAAGAAAATATATAGCATGAACCGATTATGAAAAGTGTTACATGTCGAATACACTATAGAAGAGAGTATAATCTTATAAAATTTCTGGGTGTTACACTCATTCAACCAATAATTTTTTTGTAGGAAAATTTTTACATTATTAACTACTTAAAACATCTAAGTGTATTAAAATCCAAAGGAAACATAGAATAAAGGGAAGAATTTATACGGAGAAAGATGTCATGAAAGCCTTTATAACTATCCAATGGGGTTTAATGATTGATGTTATTCAGTGGTTTGGTTTCAGTGATAATTCTAATTTAATGATTATATATTTTTCATATATGTAAATAATGTTTATATGGTTAATGGAACTAAAAAATGTATTTTTTTTACTACTCCTATGTTATTATACAATGTGATCCTATATCAGCCACTCTATTTGTCAGTGTGGAAGATTATGTATGTGATGAATTTCCAACATGGTTAAAAAAGATTTATCTAGCCTACAGAGCTCTATGAGTGTTGATGACACAATCACCCATAATTTTTATAGAGATCTAATTCTATTTAACTAGAGGTTTTCATAATTATAAAATCAATCAAAGGGGGCGCCATTCAATTTAATTCCTTCATTAATCATCACAAATGCCGGAAAATTCCCAAAATCAATTTTTGCCAAAATTCAATCTTTTACTTGAAATTTACCATCGAAAGATGTATGAAATTTAATGAAGTTACTATCTCTATAATATATCAATATAAAACCTAATTATTTGTATGACATATGGTTTCTTACATTAGTTATATTTCTAATATTAATAAATAATTACACCACTCTTAGAAATTGGAATCTATCTCCCTTACTGAAAGGATCCCACTCATCAAAGGAATATATTTTCTTAGTCCCATTTTCTCTTTTCTTGATTTCAAATGTACTTTTTATTTTAATAAAGGACAAAAAATATTAGATAATTCATATAGAGTATAAATAATTTTTAGGAGAAATCATTTGTGGTTATTTTTATTAAATAAATTAAATAATAAAAGAAAGGAATAATGGGAATTTAAATCCTTTACCTTTTCAATAAATCAATACAAGAATAGTTTGTACAGAAGAACCTCACTAAAATTTCATATAACTATCATTTTTTGAATAAGTTATGAAAATATCATGTTGAATTGTTATGATTTCAGTTGTATTTTTTGTCAATATATAAGAATGGATTAAAATTCAACATATGATTAATTCATTTATTATTAGGGATAAATAATTTATTGAGAAAGATGGAAATATTTTTATAAATATTCATGAAGGAAGATGAAGATGCAAGAAAATTTTTTATGGATTCTTCGGTTCTCATTTACCATGATAGTTATCCATAATGGATGTGATGATTCGTGTAGAATTATAATAGTCTCATTGGTTTCCATTTGGTAAGACAATTCTCGATGATTGGTGATGACTTCTGGAGATTATTTACTAATCCATGGTATTGGATGTCACACTTGGACATTTCTTTATGAAAATCAGATTATTGGTGAACTATTTATATTTTCAGTGACATGTTCCAAGTTTGATTATATATTTAACATTGTTAAAACATTTTAATAAACAACTAAAGGCCATGAAATATAAACTTTATTTCATTATGAGTTCCAAATTGGATCAAGATCATGAAAATATAAATTCCAATGAGGAAATTATTTTGAATAGAATGATTTGATGATCAAGAAAATAATGAATTTACATGAACAGAAGAAGGGGAATTTAGTAGACCATGCAATATGAATTTTATGTTGCATGATGTAAATAATTTTCCTTGAAAATATATAAATATATATTTTTCATTATGATTTTGAGAATAATATGAAGAGGTTATTTTTCATGGTTGAAATTATTATTTGAAGATGAAATTTCGAAAGAATAATTTGAAGGAAATAGTTGCGTCTTTATAACAAATATGGACCAACCCCACTAGTATTCATATTCCAAATTCAACAATGAAATTATTTTGACCCCATGGTAAACATAATACATGGGAATGTCTAGTGATATCATATGAGAAACAAAGGAGAATTAAAAAATCATATCAACCACAATGTGCAGGTAGGACCCTAAATAAAACAACATTCCACTAATAAAGATTGGATAGATTGGTTGCGCCACCATGCGGGGTGGAATGTATAAAGGGGGTTTTGTGATGTCTAAATCGGTAGCCACATAATTTGATTTATAAAATAGAACAAATTGGAATTTAAATATCAATTTGGTATGGATGAGAAATAGTACTATTGTTTCATCACTTATGTTACCCATATAACAATGGTAATTTGATCTATTTAATCATGCATATTCGATTAAGTTTTTGATAATAATTAATGTCTAGTGGAATTCGACTAAGATCTCTTCAGGAAGGGATCTTTATTTGATCATAGGGTAGTCAATGGACTTCTGTAGTTGTCTGATCACCATTGATATAATCATGCTTAAAAAATGTAAGATCCTCTGATAATTATTTCTTCAATATGAGGAAAACAAAAAAATGGAATAACATGAAGATGCTACTTTTTTGCATACATTTGAATAATATCGAATGAGTTGAGTATTAAAATATATTCCATGACACCTCATTATATTTAGTAATTATAATTGCAATTGGATGTTTTATAAAAATCAAATGAGAGGCTGAGTAAGGCATGATGATGCTCTTCTATAAGAGGAGAGTACCTGAGGCCAGGGGTGGGTTGATTTTCGATTGAGAGAGCTCTCATTTCCAATTAAATAGAGAACTATGAAACCACTATTTTATGAACAAGAAGAGTTTCATGTAACTCTATTTTGATGAGAGAGATGTGAATCCCATGAATTCTCAACAAGGGCAATGCACTCCTAGACAAATTTGAATTGAAATGTTTTTCAGCAAAGCGTTCTTCATACATTAAGGAGAAGGAATCAATGAATCATCAACAAGTGTTAAACACTCTCGATGGAGCATCTTAAAGAAATATGTTCCTCGTTGCTATTCCATGAAGCTTGAGAATCTCATGTGTAAACTTCACATTTATTGAAAAGGAGTATGAGAACAGTGAAAATATCCAAATGCTTTATGCAATGGTATTAGTGATACATTCTTGGGAATGTGATTTAGGATTCATCAATAATTTTGGGAGAAGTAGGTACACCCAAAATAGAAGTGTACATTTCAAATAAGGAATTGAATATACACATGCATGATACAATGGAATAGAAAACATGTGGTGTGTGTGTGTGTGTGTGAAAAAGATGTTTCATAAGGATAAACATGATCAACTCTCACCCATTAATGATTATCAAAGATAGATAATGATTTCATGTGAAAAAACATCCACAAATTCATGAATGATCAAGAACACATTAATATCATTTTTAATGATGAAACACAATATGAGAAGATCACAAATTATTGGAGGAGTATTCAGATCATGAAAGCATTATACTTACAGAATATAATTTCATAATTGGTTTGAACCAATTTCACACTTCCTAATTATAGACAAGAACATAATTCACATAAGTATTATCTGTCCGAGAAGATGGTAATTATGAATTAAGAGAACATGTTCTATATTGAATAATTCATCAGATAATAATTATAAATATAAAGTGACCTAATTTGGAGGTTTCATATTTAACTTATTAAAGATAAGTAGGTCAACATGCATAAAATATTTTTTATTTAGTGACATTAAAAGTAATTTAGTTAAGGATAAATACTATTCAGTTAGGAAGAAGCAAACAATACCTTAACTAATTCTTGTTCCAGATTTTTTGTTAAATATATGTCAAATTAATGGTTGTTCCCATCTAATCAATTCCATTAATGACTTGGGGAACTAGTCTATAGAATACAACTGACCCGGGAATATTTTTTATTCCCTACATAAGCACTAAATACTAATTCCATATATTTTTAACCACTATAACAAATTGTGATAATATTATCTTTGAAATAACCAAAGGTTTGTCATGAAAAGGATAAATTATTAGTACCAAACCATGAAAAAATCATCATGTGTTGTTATCTATTTTAGTATCTTCATTTCATGTTTTCTTGATTTTTACTATTTCACAATAGATCCATTGCTATAATAAGTACTATATATCTAAGGTATATGGGTTACTTTAAAGTATTTAAAATTTGGTAAAATATGGGAACACTGACTAAAACCCCTATTATTATCCCTATATGATCTATATAGGGACTACAAGTGGTATTAATACATAGTTATACCTCTGATTAGATAAGAGATTCTTCTACTATTGTTTTTACAAGGTTTATATGAAGGTAATAATTGAAGATAATTTTGAATAAACTCAAGTGGAAAATTTAATATCTACTCTGGTTAATGAAAAATTGAATTTATTAACTAACAAACTAAAAAGAAAGAAGAAGCGGTAAACAGATATATTTTGAAAAATATCAATGAAATAAGAAAATGATCAATTCTCCCTTGTCAAATTAGTTGAAAAAGATTCTAATTAAGAAACTAGTTCAACTTGTAGAGGATATGAAAATGTTGAATCCATCCAAATTTTTGAAGGCTTCTACACTCAATTTGAATCATATATAATTTATTTACCATAATAAGTGATTTCATATATACTATGTCCATTAAAGGAACTTTTTGATGATAGAGTATAACTTTATGAAGAAATCAATACACGTGAGAATCAACAGGAAAAAATTGAAAATGATCAATGTTCTCAAAGAACCTCATTTAATAGAAGGAAGAATTTGTGACTCATTGAAATAAAAATAATTCAGTAATTGAGGAGTAATATCAATGGAATATTTATGTGAGAGCTGCACGTAAACAACCAGTGTCAATGATGTTAAATATGATTTTAATTAATGATGAATCGATGTCCATTACAGGTCTCTGAATGAAGGTAGTTAAAATAATAAATGATGTATTAATAGAATTAAAAGTGAATGGGAAATAAAACTAACATCAATTCCAATATAAATTTATTCTTTTAGCATGATGTGTCTTAAACATGATCATGAGTTGAGAAATATAGAGGATACAACTTCTAAAACATCCCATGTTTTTTAGAAGACAAATATTTTGACCCAAACTAATAAATAGAGACCGGATCGAAGTTGAGATGTTTCTACACTAACATTTGATGAGACTCTTTTAACATAATAAACTCATATTAGTGTTATGAAGAAGCCAAAATAATCTATTTATCAACCCTATAAAAAATCATAGAAGAAGGTAACCCAAAAAAATGTTAATTATTTTTCAACTTATGATGTATTATCTTCTAGTGCAGGTTCAAAAAAATGATATGATAATGTGGGTTGAGATAAATACTAAAAAATATAGCGAAATATCAATGGTTGATATTATAAATATTATGAAATATAACTCTAAAATTTATTCTTCTTATGAAGAAAATAAAAACCCAGAAATAAAATAGTGTAAAATCAAACCCGACAAGTAACACAAGAAAAATATGGATATTTTTTAATTTTTTTTGGTGATTATGGACATTTGAGAATCATTCCATTGATTTTTTGTATTTTGGTTCATCATATGAAAATTACAGAATTATTAAAATTTGATAAATTAGATTTAAAAAAAATGAAGAAATCTAAAAAACTGATTCAAAATAAACATATAAAGAATAATCTGTCTATCAAGAACATATTTGGTTGTAGTAAAGGATTCTTTGATGATTGAAAAAATTGTTTTTATAGTTATGATAATTCTTGTAATATTTTGACCATTCACTATTCATATGATGATGTGAAGAATAGACCACAACCAATGGGATGAGGATAACAGAATCTAACAAGTATTATTTTGGGAATATTCAAAAGAAATTATTAGAGAAAGCTACGGAGAAAGAAACTATAGAGAATAAGAATATTTTTAATTCCATTAATTTCATCTTATCCAAATAAATATTCTTATATTAGGGAAATAGAGGTCATAACATGTAACATTGAAAACATACCATTTAAATAACTGGGAAAATCCAAAATTAATAATAGATTCAGTCTAGGGGAGGTACAGTAAGATTGGGTTGATGTAAGAAATACTTAAAGAAGATTTTGATAAGTTTTCTAAAACGGGGAACTTAAAATAATTTAATAATCCATGTGGAACATCCAAGAAAAAATTATTTAATAAGGGGTGCATAATCATCTTCTATAATTAATTTCATATTTATTGAAAAATTAGAAAAGTTGAGGATCAATCACTAGAAAAAATGGAACATGAAAATAGATTTTTTTCACATGAGGATATTGAATTCATGATGGGGTTTCAACACATTAAAACATATATATCACACAAAAATTATGTAAAAGTTTTATTTCGTTCTCAACATGATAAATTAGTAAACAAAGTGGAAGAAAACAATTTTAAATTATTTTTTAAGATAAAAAAACATTAATTATTATAAAATTGTGAATTATCCACATGAATATCTTATAGACTACGTGTTGAAATTTTCCACTATGATAAATAGTTGGAAATGCACCCTTTAATGGGAGAAAACTTATAGGAGATGATATCGAGGAATAATTAAATAATATCAAGAGATTCATTGTACATCTACAAAAATTTTAGACATGGGTAATTGTGTTAAAATACTTCCCCTTGGATTTATTATATCAAATATTTTCATAATGGGTGAGTATTGGAAGATTCATAATCTCATTAAGGGGGGGGGGGGAATTATTTCCCATAAATTTTGTGATGTGTTGACTAATGTGTGAAAGAGAAAATATTACTTGATAAATCTATTTTATAAAACACCTACATTGTGGTATAAAAAAGTTATGAGAAGGATATCACACACATGGGATTAAATGGATTTCATAGAGGACATTGGTTGTATATCTCTTTTTTCTACACCAGGTTAGCCCACATAGTCTTATAGTAGTTAAATTAAATGCTCTTTCACATGTGAAGCATAGAGTACTAACCTACATTTATAAAAATATAAGTTATTTTTTGAATTCATGAAGTAATCAGAATACCCTTTTCATTTATATTAAGTAATTTGGAAAAGGGGCATTGACTTAAAGGAAATTGTTTTGACATCAAAGAAAAGGGGGGGATTGCAAAACCAATGTGGATGGGTGATGAGTTTTGATGTATTTTTTGTAAATATATAAGAAGGAATCAAATATCATTTTATGATTAAGTCCACTATAATTAGTAAATATTCAAGGATGAAGAATGTTTTGAAGAGTTTGATAAATATTCAACAAGGCTGATGAAGATTCTTGGAATTGTTTCCTTACATGGATGTTATTTACTAAGAAAATTGTCCTTCATGTTCTGATGATGCCTTGAGAAATATTATGGAATCATTAGCTGAAATTTCTTAAGACATTTACCCATTATTGATTATTATACATGGATAATTTTTATGGATTCATGTCATTGTATGTCACGATCAGATGATTCTCCTTATAAATAAGATGATTGTTGAATATTTCGTATGGTTTAATACATGTTAAAATTGTGTTTAGAAATTTCAAATTGTTACAAAATTAGATTAAATAATTGAAGACCATGAAATACGAACCTTATTTCATGTGAAGTTCCTAATTAGATTAAGACTATTAATATTTACATTTTCATGAGGAAATAATTTTTATGAGAAGGATTTGAAGATCTTGTAAAAAATTAATTTTCACGAATTGAAGATGGGTAATTAACATTACTATGAAACATAAAGGAAATATTTCAGGAAGTAAATAAGCATCCATGAAATAAGTATAAAAATAATTTGTCGTGATGATAGTGAGAAGATAGTGACTAGGTGGGTTGTCTTGGTTTAATTTATTATTTGATGAATCAATTTTAGATGAAGAATTTAAAGACAATAGTTGAATCCTATATTAAAAATATGATCCAACATAGCTAGAAAGCCAAGGAAAAACTCTAACATGAAATATGTTGGACTCAAGGGTTAGCCATGCAAATGGGAGTGCCATAGTCCATCTTGTTTTTAGAAGTGGAGAATCGGGCGATTATAGTGCCTACAATGAGCGAGAATGCTTATTTATGGGGTCCATAATGGATAGCGGGCCACAAATAGTGCATATAAGTAGTATCAACTCCACCATGTAGAGAAAAACACTAGTAAGGGGTTAGTATTTTTTTAATTACTTGCCACAATCATTTATTGATAAACTGAAACAAATCAGCATGTTAAGATCTATGTGAGATGACTTAGTGTGAGTACTATTCACACATCACTTAAGTCAAATATATAACATCGGCCATTAGATCTATTTAAACCCTATTGTTTGATTGTTCTACCTATTTTCGTTAATCTCCCATGGATTTTGATGATGATCTATTTAGGTAGTGATAACTCATTAGGCTCACGACAGCTGAAGTCTATTTCTAATGTTCATTTTAAATATTGAGATTATTCGAACCAAACCAAATCCACGGATGAAATATTCATATTACATGCATAATTATAAGGTGAATATGATATCGGCTGACTGAAAAACCAAGTTTTAGGAGGCCACAACGTTTTATGAATATAATTGATATATTCATTCATCAAAAATTGAGGAGCATACAATTATTATCGCTTTTACGTGAGGACTACACTACAAAAGAGTAATGTGGGGCTGTCACTACTTTTGTTAAAAATTTGAATAATCCTAGAGAACTTGAGTGTTTACAGTTATTACATGATACAAAATTATTTTTTGGAATTTCAATAGGACTTGGATGTGGCCTAAAAACTATAGGATAGGTTGTGCAAGGAGTCAATATCCTCGTCTATTAAAGAGAGAACATGAGGAAAGGGTTGGTATACATATTTTTCTAGGGAGATCTCCTTTTCGAAGAAAAAAGCACATATATATAAACATAGGCTTAAAATAAATGGATATTAAATTATTTTAGATGAATATTCATCACATTACAAAATAATATACCCAATTACTACACTATATTAGTGTATTTTGTAACCTAAAACATAAAGTTTAGCTTGGTGAAATATCTTTAACATATCCATCAAAAATATAACCCTTTAGCGATGCAACAAAAAACCATTATTCATAACCCATGGAAAGGAAAAATAATAAAGGGGTGAGATTAAATGATCAATAAGGGAAAATAATGGATATATTTAATAATAACACAAGAATAAGGTCATTAGTACATGGTTATAACATTGTAAGATTATACATTGAAAATCAAATATCATAATCAAGAGTCATGGGAAAAAGATTAGAATTTCATTAGACCATAATCATAAGGTAATATTGAGAATATTCCATGACATCTTAAAATAGGAATAAGATAAAAAGTTTTTAGTAGACACATAAATCTGTAAAAAGATTTCCATTATAGTCATGGATTACAGCCAATGCCTTCTTAATGGAATGACTTCACTCCCCAAACCATATTTGTAGTCATGTTTCACTTTCAAGTCCATATTAGTGGAAAAATTACTATACGAATCTAGGTTCAATCCCACATTAATCCTTGGATTACTGAACAAAGTTCACTTCCCATTCCATCCATATATTTCTGAACATAGTTCACTCCTCATTCCAAATCAATATTATTCAACTGAGTTCACTCCTCAGTCCATCCCTATATTTCTAACCCATGTTCACTTCTCATTATAGCCTTGTCATTCTGAACTGAGTTCACCTCCCATTCCATTCATGTATATGTCATGAGATATAAGTATTACCCTTTTCATTGGTGTGAGATATAGGTCCCACCCTTCAAATAATGAAACCTTATATATGTGTGCCACATGATCATAAATATTCATCATATCAAATGACTTGAATTGATATGGCCATCACAAACATTTAATCATATAACAACCAATTGAAAATAGTTATGTTTCATAATCATTTCATATTATAATAACCCATAAATAGAAGAGAGTTTAATAATAGTTTTATCATGGTATAACCCATAGGAGAGTAATGAGTTTCATAAAAAAAATTCATATTAACCATATTCCATTTAATTAATGAATACTAAATATTTATTTGGATTATATTCCTAGTAAATCTTAAACTATATAAATGTATTTCATAAATTATGGAAGAGGCTTTTAAGAGATCACATGGATCATTTCTTAAGAAAAATAACATTTAATTGAAATTGAATGTTAAAAAGATTAAACATTTTCAAAAATATTTTTTTTCCAAAATACCTTAGAAAAATTATAAATTAATATTTAAAAATAACTTCTTTCTTATCTTGATGAAAATATCATTTCCTCCCTCAACAACTCGTTGAATAATAATACATTTTCTAGACCAATTTCATTGAAAACAACCATGAAAATTTATAACATAATCTTTGAAAAAAATATACACTTTCTTACAAAATTAAAATTTTTAAAATCATTTCCCATGTATTTTATATTATTATATCACTTAAAAGAAACTGATATTTTATTAGAATACATGGATTTTGAATGAAATAGATTCATGACTGAAGAGAGCGCTAAAGTAAGTTTTTTTTCAAAAAATATTTCTTAATATTATTAGTACCAAAGAGTTGAAATTGTTAACAATACATGAAGATATTGTAAATAAAAACTAGATACAAAAATAGAAAGTGTTCTTAATATATTGATACAAATATTTTGTAAATGGAAACATAATCATATAAAATACCGATTAATGATGATATTGTAGAACTAAAATATTACAAATTTGTTAATTTTGATCATAACAACCATGAATGAATGAAATTATATTATTCTTAAAATATCTCTAAAATATGTATATTCATGATATATCATGTCAATGTTCAGTATAAAAACCTTATAAAATAATGTTAGTGTGTTACAAAACATATGTCTCAAAGAAGGAAATTAAAACAAATAACCTTATCAATTTTGTATCTTTTGAACCATAAACCCAATGAAGTATAGCTCACCAAATAGATATGTATACTACAGAAATTAAACGAGTGGTGAATACAACATAAGTCTCCTAGAAATAATAAAGATACTAGGAATCTTCTTTCTAGTAAAGTAACTATGGAATCATGATATTTGTTAAATAAAAATAAATAAATTTAAACCTTAAATATAATTAAATAAATAAGATCAATATAAATGATTTCATATATAATTACATACACCACACAACAAGAACAAGTGTTTAATATAGTCTTTATCTCTTTAAAATAACAGTGAGTGGAGAAAACTCATACCTTAAGACTTGACATTCTTCATACACATTTATAAATACTATATAGTAAATATAAGTTAATAATACATCTATCACAAAACCATATTATTCTAAATAATATCGTATATTATTTTATTATGACTCAATAAAACCCATTTATTAACAATTATATGTTAAATTTACGTTTGTGGTAATATTCTCTATGTTTTTCTTTTATGTTTTGACATGTTATTTTTAGGCCTTGTTCATTGATATTTATTTTGTTATCTCAAAAACATGAATACCAATATAAATATAATATATGTTCATTATATATTTATTTATAAAAATCTATAAAATACATAAATATAAATTGAGAAACACTATTCATGGAGATGGTAGGCCTTATGTAGACATGAACACAGTTTCCATTTTCTTGTCATATTGATGGAAAGAAAAGTGAAATTATATATCTATATTATAACTATATTATAATTATTATTATTAATATCACATATATTTAGTAAAATCATCCTTAATACATTCTATGTAAAGCATAAAAGAATCACATCGCTTCGAAGAGCCAGTAGTCCCGAATCCCCAAACGATGTTATCATATTCCAATAAGACAGAATTTAAAAATGTTTTTGTTATATAATAAATAAAGAAGAATAAATACATCACAAGTAACATATATATCATATATATATTTTAATTACATCATTATTTCCATCCTAGATAGGTGGTAATGGAAGAAAAAATGATATCACTTCATGAGGTGGTAATCCATCGTACACATTAACTATGATTGCGTATCTGATTTGATGGAAGTGTGTGTAGGTGATGGGATAAACCTTAAAATAAAAAATTATAATTGTATTGAGTATATTGGGGTTATTATGTAATCTGGATATAATAATAATTTATAGGATATATAAAGATATAAAAAAACACTCGTCGAAGAATGTTACCTCTTCTTTGGGTAACTATTATTTATTTACACAAATGGGAATCCTTTGTTTTCTTTCTGCCAAAATATAGGATTTTTGGTTCATAAGTTTTAATTTAGAGCTTATTTTTTTTATTTTTGGGGAGACCTAAATTTCATTATATGTGTGAACAAGTGAGGGGGTTTGTACAAGTTCTTAGGACATTTTGACCCTTATAATTAATTTTTAACCACTAAATTAACTTTTTAATACCTTAATATTTATAATTAATTTTATTTACATTCATTAATAAATTACAGGAAAAACAATTTTTACATTTATTGAAATTATAAATCCTTATTATTCCTAATATAAATATTTTTTCCATGTTTTTTTATAATAGATGGGGCCAAAGCCTCAATTTATTATTTAAACTAATGGCCTCATTAGACAGAGTAGAGGGAGACCCATTCCAATGCCTAGGATAAAACTAAAATTAGATTGTAATAATAATATTAATAAAATATTGTAGTTTTCTAAACCATGGCTTTGTGTGTAATGCAAGATATCAAAGGAAATCATTATTGTTTGTAACAAAATCCAAGCCTAGTTTTTCATGTACCACAATATATTTTATGTGTTTCATGTAGTGAAATAATAAATTATTGGTTCACATAATTCAATTCAAATGGGGTTCTTGAATATAACACAAGTTATATTTTGGGTTCTGAGAAAAGATGAATATCGAATACAATAAATTAATTCAAAAACAATTATTTCACAAAGTCTTTCTGGTGTTGCATTCTACCCCCCTAAAATGCATTAATCCCTCTAAATTCATCTAGGTTGTAAATGGTTTAATTATTTAATTTTTCTTTCATTTAAACCCACATCTTAATAACATATACAAAAACATCCTTGAAAATGGTAATGTTGAAACCATAATGGTTTCTCAAAGTAACTAATAACTAGGTTTCCATAATGGAGAACATAAGTTGGAAGTGAAAACATGGACATTGCAGACAAATATGACTTTCATGTTCTGATAGAGAGTGATAGATAACTTGGTTAGGAGAATGTTAATGATCACAAAGGCATAATGGAGAGAGGCAAGAAAAATGTAATTGATAGGATAAATAATAATGATAATGGGAGAAAATTTTATTCCATGTTCCTTTTAAAAATGTTTAATAATTTTCACAAGGATATATACTTACTCGATTTCATTCCATTTCATATAAATGAAATTTATCAAAATAATCATTAAATTCATCCCCATTTATCATTAATTAGCTCCTAGTTTTCATTAAGTAAACATGTGTATATCATCATCATGTATTCTGGTGAAACATGGTAATAACCTAAACTACCATAAAACCTTATTGAAAACACACACAATTTTTTATTCTAATGATTATTTAATATATATCTTAAATCAAAATAATGTTGTAATCTCATTTCATGATAGAATAAAAAAATTGTAAATAAATCATTTGTCAGTATTTAGGTCATCAATACTACCCAATTTACATTATCCATATCAAACATCTCTTTATCCAAGCTAACCACAATTTTCTCAACATTTGTAACACATTAAGGGTTACCTTCCCTTTATAAAAATACCATTTTTCCTTAAATATATTTTGTAGGTCATTATCACCATCAAATATGTTTATGAAAATTCTTAATAGAAAAAATATATATCATGATTAATATATCATAATTCTTGAATTCATATACATATACAATTTAATTTTCCATCTTTATTCTTAAAACTTTTCTTATGATTGATAATAATATTACTTAATACCTATTTCCTATAATATAACATATAAATCGTGTATTATGGTTCCTAGAACTCAATTTATTAATTCATTATATGATTAATATAATAATACTGTTTGAACGTCCTATACATTTCACGTGTCAATCACTGTCTCTTTATCTTCAAATGTATAACCAGTACTCACACCACCTTTGTGATTATCTCCATGAGATTTAAACATATGAATTTATGTTTTCTTTTTCCCATAATTTCCATATTTGAAATATTTAAAATTAACCAAGCTCTTTATTTTTTCCACCATTGACCGAAACCAAAAATCATATTATGAACAACACTTAACATAACAGAGAACCCAAAAATCCTGATTTTTTTATAGGAGGTATAATTCATGAGAATTTTTTCTATCTATGATACATTATGTTTATCCTAAGTTATTATTGGTCATATTTAATTTTATTCCTCCTTGATTATTCACATGTTTTTTGATAATTTACAAAGCATATCCCGATCAAGTGTCAAACTAGGTCTGCAGCATGGCCCACTATTGTTCACCGCTTCCTGATCGAGTCTATCTCAAAATAATTATTTAGTGTTGTAACCCCTATGTACATATATACTAGAACCAAATATACATGTATTATCATGAAAGGAATTTTTTTCTAGAAATATGATCTC
Organism: Viscum album; assembly: GCA_963277665.1. Taxonomy (NCBI): domain Eukaryota; kingdom Viridiplantae; phylum Streptophyta; class Magnoliopsida; order Santalales; family Viscaceae; genus Viscum; species Viscum album. Next base: position 1,483,310,164 of record OY728136.1, read on the forward strand.
TCTATCCTTTACCAAAATTCAAGGACACTTTCCTATACCTTAACTCGTCCTTAGACTTATCATTATAGAAATCGCTAGAAATATCCATTGAAATAGCCCTACGGATATCAATAATGTTTTCACATACTAGTTTCCAATGGTTTAATAACCCATTACTTTGATACCAACTATAGTGACCGAGTCTAAACAAAAATGGATATTACATAATTTTAGATAAATATTCAAAACATTAAAAAATACATGTTTGAGGACCATTATAGTATAGTATCATTAGAAACATGGAACTTAATACATTATCCAAGTGAAAGAACAAAAAAATATACTTTAAAGGTATTACAATCTAGTAATCCTGATTTAAAATATTCTTTTTAACATGGATAAAGGAAACATAATAAAGAGGTGATCTCAGCTTCACATTAAGTGTAAACAAGATATATATGCTAGAATACCATGATTATAAGGGTATGAGAACAATATCATACCAATATAATAACATGACCGACATATCAAAGATCATAATTAGGAGTAATGGAATTAATATTGGTAGTTCATAGGGCATGAATCATAATTTAATCAGGAGAATAATCCATGAATGAATAACATTGGAATATGACATGGAATTTGTCATCCTTATATATAATAAATATATTAAACGATTTCCATTATACTCAAAGAATACATTCAAGAATATATTAGTTGGATAGGTTTACTCTTCAAACCATAATGGAAGTTACGATTCACTCCCAAGTCCATATTTATGGAAAAAGACATATACTAAACCAGCAAAATCCCCATTCTAGCAATGTATTACTGATTTGAGTACACATCAAGTTCCTATCATATATTTTAGAACCATGTTCAATCATCATTCCAATATTGTATTACTGAACAATTTTCACCCCTTGTTCTAGCCCTATATTACTAAACTATATTTACACCTTGTTCCAGCCCTATCATTTGAAACCAAGTTCACTCCCCATTCCACTCAGGTATATCTCAAGAGATAAAAACATTACACAATGCATTGGAGGGATATATAGGACCCACCCGTGACATAATGAAATCATACATATGTGTGCTGCAAGATCATAAAAATTCATCACATAATGACATAGGAAATGAAATTTTTATATAAAAAAATAATAATTTAGTAACCTATAGAAAAGTGATAATTTTCATAATCATTTCATTGTATAATTTCACATAAAAAGTAGTGTGTTTCAAAAAAAGTTTATCATGGCATTACCCATAGAAGAGGAACCTGTATTATTATAATATGAATTATAAAAAATTAAACATTTAAATAATGAGTAAAAATTGTGTAATTTGATCTTATTCCATTTATATCATAATCTATCTCAAAAGATATCATCTTAGATAGAAGATGTTTTTGATTGATTACTTGGAACATTTCATAAGGGAAATAACCTTTAGTTGAATATATATTTTTAAAACATAAAACATTCTTAAATCATATTCTATGAAAAAACAATTAAAAATATAAATTAATCTTTAAAAAACATTTAAAACATTTATTTAGTAATATATTAATATATTATGGGAAAAAATTTCATAACAAAAAACATTTTGAAATCCATTTTCATTGAAAAAAACCATGAAAACTTAGAAAAGAATCTTTAGAAAAAAATTTAAACAGTTTTTAAAACTATAAATAAAAATTGAAATCATTTTCCTTAAAAATTATATTAAAATATCACTTAAAATCAGTTTAATGTTTTTTACAAAACATGGTTTTTGAATAAATGTTATTTCTGACCAAAGAGAGAGATAAAGTCTTATTTTCATAATAATATTTACTACCAAAGAGTGAAAAATGGTAAACATTTATGAATATCATCAAAAATAAAAAAGGAGAATAGGATTCATGAGCATTCATGAGAGATTTATATTAATATTTCATCAATGGAAAAAAATCATAATCATTCCAAAGAAACAAAGAGATTGTCAAAATAAATTGTTACCACTTTGGTAACATTGAATCATAATAACCATGAATTAATAACATTAAATTAAGAATAAAATACAATAAAAAGATTTATATTTGTGATATAACCTTCAATGGGATGTATATAAATATAAGGCCCCAGACTTAAACCATACATAATCTTGAGATATTTCAAGAATACACCTTGATGATCTTTTCAGGTTTAGAGTTTTAGAGAATTAGATCATAAAACATTCATTACATCCCACATTTAAACAAAGTTGTTACAATAAAAGATAGTATTCATTTTATTCTCGTCAACAGAAACATATTTAAAATAAAACATGGATTCATTCTAGAAACATCCTTGACACTATCATCATATCATGTACCATTCCCTTGACCTGTTAAAACATCTCAAGAACTTAGGATGAGCATAAAAATCTCAGTAAGGGATATAAAAATATGGAAAGGAAACATGAGTACATGTATACATAAGAATCAATGAAATCATACTCTACTCATAAAACATAATCACTTTAACGTACCTCATCAAATCATGAATAAATCATAGAAATAATAAGACATAAAGGTAACTTGAGTCATTCATAACATTCTTATGTTGGGAGTAACCCTCTTGGTTACGTTTGGAATACCCATCATAGTATATTCCCTAAATCACTTCAGAGAAACATTAATGTTTAACTCCTTCGCGTTAACCAATGCATTGGAGAGCTATATTGGGCTCACCCACCCTTATTTTATCATGGAACCACTCGTCTTCATAAAAATTCCCAAGCACCATAACATAATCGTATCGCATAAAACATACATAAAGAAGACATAACATTTCCACATTTCTAACACAAGATATCAATACAACACATTGATATAATAAAAAAATTATGAAAACTATTTTCAATACCAAAATAAAAGAAAAGTAACACATGGTATTTATTTTTCTTTTAAAAAAAGGTATGGCTTGTAGAGGAAGCCGAAACTCAGATAATGGTCACGGTGGCAGAGAAGTCGTTGTCGCTGCAAACGTACGACAAAAAAAACATTCCTTTTGTCATTTAGTAAACTCTTCGTATAAAAAAAATACTCCTTTTGAATAAGCATAAAATTCAATGTTGTTTATACACCGTATAAAAGAAAGTTGTGTATAAAACAAAATATTCCTCAATGAATGGAGATTGAGACGAAGTCCCTTACCTCATATCTGACTTGACTTGATCATTCTTTAATCTCGTGAATAATAAACTTGAGTTAATTTCTACTTTCTTAAGAACCTTTTTCAAGTTCATTATTCCTTTTATATCATTTATTACCATGTCATTAACACTATGTTATTATTTATGTTTATAACAGTCGTTTTAACAATCATTGGTACTTGAGTCAAAAATGAAATTCTTATATTTACTAGTTGTTCACGTAGTCAAATATCCATTATCTCAAGAATGATATTCATGATGTAGATTCCATATATATAATATATATCCAGTATATACATTCATTTATAATATTACATAATCATTTTGAGAAAAGAAATGAAATGCACCGTTCATGGAGACAGTAAGCCGTACGTACGCATGAACGCTACTTTAATTTCTATGTCATATTAATGGAATTAAAACTAAATAAGAGGTATGTATATTTCAAATCCAGAATTATATTCATCATTTAGATTTAACATAAATCAAATATATCCATTATATATATGTACTTATAATAGTATATTACATTTGGGGATAAGAAATGAAATGCAATGTTCATGAAGACGGTAAGCCGTACGTACGCATGAACGCTACTTTCATTTCTATCTCCTAAATTAATGGAATTAAAACATAATGATACATAATAGTATTATAATTCCATTATGGTATCATATATAATATCATTAAATCTATCCTTTATACATACCACATATGGTATTAACGAATCAAATCACTTTGAGGGGGCGGTAGTCCGCACTTCTTAAAATGAAGATATCGCGTATATCCATAATGGAACCCATAAAGGTATGCCATAAATGAAAAATACAGAAGACTGAGGAAAACATAAAAATATTATAAATAAATATAGTGACATCTTAATGGCCACCTTTGAAGGTGTTAGAAGAATATTGAACAATCATCATTTCGTGAGGCAGAAATTCGCCCTCCACAGAAACAGTATGTTCTTTAACCATTAGATGTAAGTGTGTGTAAGTGTAGCTAGAATGCTTCTTATAAAAACATCATAGTATATTTAAGATACTGGAGTTGTTACAATAGAAATTAATAAAAAGATTTTAGGGGGTTGGAGAAGCAAAATAAAACATAAGAACACAAGAGAAAACAATAACTTTAAATCGGGTAACTTTTTTTGATTTGAGCTCAAAGGCTTCCTTGGGAAGACATCTACCCAAAGTGAGGCTTCTAGGAGTAATAGAGGGATGTGGAGAGACAAAATGATCAGGGGTTGGCCGAGCCAAAGGCTTGAGAGGTGTGGGTAAGGAGGTAGAGGTGGAGGCCTTTTATAAGAGGAGAGGAGGGGTACTCTTGGAATGTTACAAAATGTTACTTTATTTTCAAATGTGTTTCGGATTTTAAAGGTCCGTAATTGATGTATTTTGAGAATAAGGTTGTAAGGTTTCGAAATATACTAATCCAATAGGTCTTTGACAAGTGGAGGCCTTAGATTTTACATTATCTTTTTATTTTATTTAAATCTTTAAATAATGAGGTAATCGCTGCATCATCATGATGTCATAAATAATTTAATTTATTTAACGTGTAAAAATTAGAAAAAAAATATCATGATGTAGGAAATATTTCTATCTTTATAATGACTATTTATAGTCCAACAGATCATTTATGTAGACAAAATTAAAAATGTTTTACTCAGGTGATACATTCTTTGTTATAATTAACTTTCTTTAAAAATAAAAAGATAAAAAGTCAATTTCACACAAAAGTGATTCCATGGGGTCCCCAATTTTGGCACAAGGAATACCATGGTCGTCCATGAGACATACAGTATCATTAAGACACATTTTGTTGTCTTTTTTTATTATTAGGATATTATTTTATTATCCTTAACTACTTGATTACTCATTAATCAAGATAATTAAAGATAATTACCGCCATTACTATTCATAAAGTCCAAAAACAAAAGATTCTTAATTAAATAATTTGTAATTTCTGATTCCAAATATGGAATCTATTTTACCAAATTCCAATCATATAAATTGAAATAAATAATTTAAAAATAATTCCCGTTGTCAAAACAAATAGCGGGTTTTTTTGAAACAATATCTATGAAAATATTGGCATTAGTTTATGACCTATTCCAAAGTGAAATTAATCCTAATGACCACCATTGAATTAATTGGTAAAAATATATTCAAATTACACTTTAATACCAATTAAAAATAAAATCTACCCATATAATTAAATTAGATGAAAAAGCAGTTTTGATGTAAAATGCAGTATGTTTTCACTATTCATTAAAAAATGAACACTGTCAGAAAAATTCCATAAATTTATCCGATGTAAATTTCAATGTCCCAATCATAAAGAATATGTTTAATTTGATAAATAGATATTGTAAAATTGTCAAAAGTTTGATTTAAAAATTGTTTCCCATCAAAAGGAAGTAAAACAATCTTTTAAAAATATTAGTGTATTCCATGCTTAAGATTGGATTTATTATCATTTTAAGACTCTAAAACACTATCTAATTCATAAATAGACATAGATAAAAATATCTATTATTAATTACTTACTTGGGATGTAACATCCTTCCCCCCTTTAGAAAATTTCGTCCCCGCAATTTATTTACTTATCGAATAAGTGGGGGTATTTATCCATCATTGCATTTTCAGATTCCCCTGTTGCCTCTTCAATCATGTGGGTTTTCCACAAAACCTTTACGTGATGAATCACCTTATTCCGCAACACTTGCTCCCTGTGATCAAGAATCTGAATCGGTTGTTCCTCATAAGATATATTCTCTTCCAACTGAACTACATCTGGACTCAAAACATGAGATGGATCTGGCATATACTTTCTCAACATCGAAACATGAAAAATATTGTTTACATGAGATAAACTCAGATGTAAAGCCACTTAGTATGCAACTGATCCAACACTCTCCATAATTTCATATTTTCCAATGAACCTTGGACTCAATTTTCCTTTCTTACCAAATCGTATCACACTTTTCCATGGTGATACTCTGAGAAAAACATGATCACCTACCTCAAAGAGAGATCCTTCCCCCTATTTTCCGCATAACTCTTCTGCCTGCTTTGAGCTGTTCTCATGTGTTTGTGTATCATCTGAACTTTCTCTGCCAACACTTCTACCAATTCTGGTCCCATCAACTTCCTTTCACCCACTTCATCCCAGGAATTTGGAGATCAAAACCGCTTCCCATATAGCGCCTCAAATGGTGCAATCTGTATACTAGAATGAAAACTGATATTATATGAAAACTAAACCAAAGAAATATGTTTGTCCCAACTTCCCTGATAATCCATCGTACAAGCACGTAGAATATCTTCCAAAGACTGAATTGTTAGTTCTGATTTCCCATCTGATTGAGGATGAAAAGTTGTACTAAAATTTAATTCAGAACCCAACGACTTCTGAAGGCCTTTCCATAAGTTAGAAGTGAACCTGGGATCACGGTCAGATACAATGGAGAGAGGAACTCCATATAACCTGACTATCTCTTTATGATACAAATGGGAAAGTTGATCTAGGGAAAAAGTATCTTGTATAGCAAGGAATTGAGCAGATTTAGTCAAGCAATCAACAATAACCCAGATTGCATTATTACCTCGAGATGTCTTCAGTAATCCCACAACAAAGTCCATGGATATATTCTCCAATTTCCATTCTGGTACTAGTAAAGGCTGAAGCATCCCTTTTGGTAACTGCCGCTCTGCTTTAACCTGTTGACATGTCAAACACATCACAGTAAAATCAGCAATATCTTTTTTCATTCCATCCCACCAGTAATACTCCCGAAGATCTCTATACTTCGTAGTACTTCCAGGATGAACTGAAAGCAGAGAAATATAAGCTCCACATAACAACGCTCTCTTCAACTATAAATCAAAAGAAACACACAATCTCTTCCCAAATCTCAAAACACAATCATTATCAATGTTGAATTCAGCCAACTCAACTTCTTGAACCAGCTCTACCTTTTTTACAACTCACTATCTTGCTTCTGTGCTTTCTTGATTCTGTCTGATAGAAGAGATTTCACTGATACCTGAAACAAAACAGAAGGACATCTGGCACCAACAACTTCTATGCCAATGTTCATCGAATCCTTAACCAAGGGATCACGTTCCAAACACAACATTGTTAATGAAGCATTACTCTTTCGACTCAAAGCAGCAGCCACTTTATTTCCATTTCCCGGATGGTAATGAATTGTACAATCTTAATCCATGATTAATTCCAGCCATCTTCTCTGTCTCATGTTCAATTATTTCTAAGTGAATATATACTTTAGACTTTTGTGATTAGTATATATTTCACACTTTACTACATACAAATGATGCCTCCAAATATTTTAACGAAAACAATAGCAGCTAATTCCAAATCATGTGTAAGATAATTTACCTCATGAGTTATCAACTGACGTGAAGCATAAGCAATTACCTGATCATTCTGCATTAGGACACTACCAAGTCCTTTCACTGAAGTATTTTTGTTCATAACAAACTCCTCATTCCTGGAAGGTAGTGCCAAAACTGGAGCATTCACCAATCGTCATTTCTGTTCTTGAAAACAATAATCAAATTCTTTTGTCCAGATAAACTTAACACCCTTCCGATATAGCTTAGTCATTGGACTAGATAACCATGAAAAATTTCTAACAAACCTTTGGTAATAGCCTACAAACCAAGGAAACTACGAATCTCAGTTACATTTGTGGGTCTTGGCCATTCGTCAACAACCTTTGTTTTTGTAGGATCAACAGTTATCCCATCCTTAGAAAAAATGTGACCAAGGAAAGAAATTTGTTGCAACCAAAACTCACATTTTATGAATTTCCCATACAATTTCTTTTCTTTCAAGGTTTTAAAAATACCCCTTAAATGTATTTCATGCTCCTCTTTAATTTTAGAAAACACCAAAGTATCATCAATAAAATCAAGCAACATTTTTCACCTGAGTCAATGGAGCCATCACTACAACAAACTGTTTCGTTTTGATTCTGACCATCTCATGATACTGATTCGGAAGGTTATTTCCTTCTGTATACCTTCCCAAAAAATCTGTTCTGTTTCCTCTATGGAAAACCATTCTTAACACAGAAATATCTTAGGAGAAGAAACACAGTAATCTTTAAATTCTATATCATTTAAATTGACCATAAAAAAATATTTTTGGATAATCATTTAATATTATACTAACTCCTAATGTAATCCAAACCGACCTCTGATACCAACTATAAGGCCCCAGCCTTAAACCTTACTTAATCTAGAGATATTTTAAGAATACACCTAGACGATCTTTTCAGGTTTAGAGTTTTAGATAATTAGATCATAAAACATTCATTATATTTCACATTTAATCAAAGTGGTTACAATAAAAGATAGTATTCATTTTTTTCCCATCAACGGAAACATATTTAAAATAAAACATGGATTCATTCTTGAAACATCCTTGACACTATCATCATATCATGTACCCTTCCATTGACCTGTGAAAAACATTTCATGAACTTGGGATGAGCATAAAAAGCTCAGTAAGGGATATAAAAATATGGAAAGGAAACATGTGTACATGTATACATAAGAATCAATGAAATCATACACTACTCATAAAACATAACCACTTTAACATAACTCATCAAATCATGAATAATTCATAGAAATCATAAGACATAAAGGTAACTTAAGGCATTCATAACATTCTTATGTAGGGATTAACCCTCTTGGTTACGTTTGGAATACCTATCACATTATATTCCCTAAATCTCTTCATAGAAACCTTAACGTTTAACTCTTTCGCGTTACCAAATGCATTAGGGAGCTATATCGGGCTCACCCTCTCTTAGATTATCACGGAACCACCCATCTTCATAATAATTCCCAAGAACCATAACACAATCGTATCTCATAAAACATACATAAAGGAAACATAACATTTCCACATTTCAATCACAAGATATCAATACAACACATTGATATAATAAAAACATTATGAAAACCATTTTCAATACCAAAATAAAAGAAATGTAAAACATGGTATTTATTTTTCTTTTAATAAAAGGTATGGCTTGTAGAGGAAGCCGAAGCTCAAATAATGGTCACGGCGGCGGAGAAGTCATTGTCGCCACTTACAGGCGACAAAAAAACATTCATTTTGTCATTTAGTAAACACTTAATATAAAAAAAAGATTCCTTTTGAATAAGTGTAAAAGTCAAATGGGTTTATACACCATAAAAAAGAAAGTTGTGTATAAAACAAAATATGCCGCAATGAATGGAGATTGAGACGAAGTCCCTTACCTCGTATCTGACTTGACTTGATCATTCTTTAATCTCCTAAATAATAAACCTGAGATATTTTCTACTTGATTAAGAACCTTTTTCAACTTCATTATTCCTTTTATATCATTTATTACCATGTCATGAACACTATGTTATTATTTATGTTTATAATGGTTATTTTAACGATCATTGGTACTTGAGTCAAAAATGAAATTCTTATATTTACAAGTTGTTCATGTAGTCAAATATCCATTATCTCACGAATGATATTCATGTTGTAGATTCCATATATATCATATATATCTTGTATATACATGCATTTATAATATTACATAATCATTTAGAGATAATAAATGAAATGCACTGTTCATGGAGACGGTAAGCTGTACATACGCATGAACGCTACTTTCATTTCTATGTCATATTAATGGAATTAAAACTAAATTAGAGGTATGTATATTTTAATTCCAGAATTATATTCATCATTTATATGTAACATAAATCATATATATCCATTATATATATGTACTTATAATAGTACATTACATTTGGGGATAAGAAATGAAATGCACCGTTCATGGAGACGGTAAGCCGTACGTACGCATGAACGCTACATTCATTTCTATCTCATACTTTAATGGAATTAAAACATAATGATACATAATAGTATTATAATTCTAGTATGGTATCATATATAATATCATTAAATATATCCTTTATACATACCACATATGGTATTAACGAATCAAATCACTTTGAGGGGGCGGTAGTCCGCACTTCCTAAAATGAAGATATCGTGTATACCCATAATGGAAGCCATCAAGGTATGCCAAAATTGAAAAATACAGAAGCTTAAGGAAAACATAAAAATATTATATATAAATATAGTGACATCTTAATGGCCACCTTTGAATTTGTTACAAGAATATTGAACAATCATCGTTTCATGAGGCATAAATTCGCCATCCACCGAAAGAGTATGTTCTTTAACAATTAGATGTAGGTGTGTGTAAGTGTAGCTTGAATGCTTAATATAAATACATAATAGTATATTTAAGATACTAGATTTGTTACAAATGAAATGAATAAAAAGATTTTAGGGGGTTGGAGAAGAAAAACAGAACATAAGAACACAAGAGAAGTCACTAACTTTAAATCGGGTAACTTTTTTTGATTTAAGCTCAAAGGCTTCCTTGGAAAGACATCTGCCCAAAGTGAGGCTTCTAGGAGTAAGAGAGGGATGTGGGGATAAAAAATGATCAGTGGTTGGATGAGATAGAGGCTTGAGAGTTGTGTGTAATGAGGTAGTGGTGGGGGCCTTTTATAAGAGGAGAGGAGGGGCACTCTTGGAAAGTTACAAAATTTTACTTTATTTTCAAATGAGTTTCGGATTTTAACGGTCCCACATTGATTTATTTAGAGGATAAGGTGGTATGGTTTCTAAATATACTCATCCAATAGTTATTTGACAAGTGTAGGCCTTATATTTTACATTATATTTTTATTTAATTTAAATCATTAAATAATGAGGTAATCGCTGCATCATCATGGTGTCATAAATAATTTAATTTACTTAATGTGTAAAAATTAGAAAAAAAATATCATGATGTAGGAAATAATTCTAAATTTCTAATGACTATTTATAGTCCACAGATAATTTTTTTACACAAAATTAAAAATGTTTTACTCAGGTGATACATTCTTTGTTATAATTAACTTTCTTCAAAAATAAAAAGATAAAAAGTCACTTTCACACAAAAGTGATTCCATGGGGTCCCCAAGTTTGGCACATGGAATCCCATGGTCATCCATGAGACAACCATTAGAATTTGGACACATTTTGGTGTCTTTTATTATTATTATGATATTATTTTATTATCCTTAACTACCCGATTACTCATTAATCAAGATAATTAAAGATAATTACCGTCATTACTATTCATAAAGTCCAAAAACAAAAGAGTATTAATTACATAATTTGGACCTTATAATTCCAAATATGGAATCCATTTTAACAAATTACAAACATGTAAATTGAAATAATTAATTTAAAATTAATTATCGTTGTCAAAACAAATAGCGGGTTTTTTTGAAACAATATCTATGAAAAGTTTGGCATTAGTTTATGCCCAATTACAAAGTGAAATTAATCATAATGACCACCATTGGATTAATTGGTAAAATTTTATTCAAATTACACTTTAATACCAATTAAAAAGAAAATATACCCATATAATTAAATTAGATGAAAAAAGCAATTTTGATGTAAAATGCAGTATTTTTTCACTATTCATTAAAAAATGAACATTGTCAGAAAAATTCCAAAAATTTATCCAATGTAAATTTCAATTTCCCAATCATAAAGAATATGTTTATTTTGACAAAGATAGATTATAAAATTGTAAAAATATTTATTTAAAAATGGTTTCCCATCAAAAGGAAGTAAACCAATCTTTTAAAAATATTAGTGTATTCCATGCTTAATATTGGATTTATTCTCATTTTAAGCTTGTAAAACACTATCTAATTCATAAATAGACATAGATAAAAATATCTATTATTCATTACTTAGTTGGTATGTTACAATAAATGTTGTAAAAGAATATAGTTGCCTAACATGACATGCATCTCAAAGAATTCCAATTGAGAATAAATTAACATACTGATTTGGTATCTTTTGAACCGTAAACCCTATGGAAGAGATGCCATATAATTTCAAGGTAAATATAAATAAATTTAAGAATAATTATCATAGAAAATATTGTTATTAAATATTTACACTACAAAACAGATTCATGTTGTGAATACAACATAAGTTTTGCTAAAATAAAAGTGAGATACAAATCCACATTATACCAGTGTAACTTTGAAGCATGTGATCCATGAAATAATAACATAAATAGAAACATTTAATAAAACTAAATAATTTAATTTAATTTTATGTCATTTCAAAGGTAATTATTTACACCACACAATAAGAATAAGTTGTGAATATAACGTATATCTCACACAAATAAATTGGAGATGAGAAAACCATGACCTTAAGCCTTTACTTTAACCACACACATCCAAACCTAAAAAATATTAAGTATAAATTTTTTATAATAAAAAACCCCATATTCATATATATAATAAAATATATTACTTTATTATGACTCTATATTACTATTTTATAAACAATTCCATGTTATAGTTATATTTTGTGTAATACTCAAATTATTTTTGTATATGTTTTTAATTATTATTTTTGGTCCTTTTCTTGTGGATCATGATTCACAAATCTATGTAATGTAAAAAACGATATAAATATCATATATTTTACTTATATATGAATTTATAATAATCTATAATATATATAAATTGAAAATGAGATACACTATTCAAGGAGACGGTAGGCCGTCCATACACATGAATGTTGTTTCCATTTTCTTGTCGTATTGAATAAAGGGAAAGTAAATAATGCATATATATTATATTAAATTATAATTATTATTTTATAAATATATCCTATATATTATACATCATTAATTAATACATTCTATCTAAAAACTCAATGAATCACTTAGCTTTGTAGAAGCAGTGGTCCGCCCATACACAAATTGTGTTATCATATGCCCTAAAAAAGAAATCATGATGGTATGTGTTGCATAATAATTTAATAAGAATTTTTATATCCAAAATATCATTTAAATCATGTAAAAATAATATTTACATCATTATTACCGACCTTGAGAGGCTGTAATGGAAGAATTAATAACATCAGTTCCTGAGGTTGTTGTCCGCTGTACACACGAACGGTGATTGTGTATCCTGTTTGATGGTTGTTTGCATAGGTGTAGGTATAACCATTAAAATTAGAAAAAATATTATTATATATGATATTATTTATATTTTATAATCATTATATATGTATAAATTAATGGATGGATAAATAAATTAAATAAAAGGGCTCATTGATGAACGTTACCTATTCTTCTAGTAACTCCTTTCGGTTTTCTCCAAAGGGAATCCTTGTTTGGGTTTCTTAAAAAAGTGAGGCTTATAGGTTCATAAAATGAAATTTTTATGTTTATTTGGATTGGTTTTTGGTGATAAAAATTGCATGAGAGGTTTGAATAGGTGGGTGGGTATTTCCATTTTATAGTAGAGGAGGAGTGGCATTCTTGAAATTATAAAAATGTAAACACTATTAAGAAGTCATTCATACATCAGGATACTCTAATAATGTTTTTTTGATACAACAAGGGAAGGTGTAAAAATATTTCCATAAATTTTTTTAAATGACCCATGCAAATTTGGCCCCTTATGATTAAAGTATAACCCCAAAGTAAACTAATTTTTACCTTAATAAGTGTAAATAATTATAAATAATTTCATTAATAAATTTTCCGAAAAACTAATTTGAAATTAATAGGAATTATAAATTATTATTATTAAATATATGATATAATTTATTCCAAAATCCAATCATATAATATGGATAATTAATTTTGAATTAATCCAAATTTTAGGACGAAACAACATGTTTTAATATAATAAGATCAAAATATTGAATTGTTTTCATATAAAATTTCACTGTTTAATTTATTATAAATAAATAAATTAGATTTTTTATTTATAATTTAACTAAAAATATAATATAAAATTTATCTACATAGTAAAAATTCGACAAAAATTTATCGTTCAATTAAAATTCAACATTATCACTATTCATCACAAAATGAATCTCCTCAAAAAAATACCAAAAAAAATTACAAAGTAAATTTTAATGTTATAAATTAAATAATGATGTTTTTTAAATGAAATTATAAAAGTTTATTAAATTTGTTTTAAAACATGTCTTCTGGTAAAAGTCAACATAACAACCGTTTAGAAAAATAGGGCTTTTTTCTTTTCTAATATTGGATTTGTTCTTACATAAATACAGTTAATCTTGTGAGATGAATTTAAAAGCATTTTGTTGAATTTATAATATATAAATTTCATTAATATCTCCCACTAATCGTGATTTCTTTAATAGATTATGATATAACATCTTTATGTGTATAAAACTAGTTTTTTCATAATAAAACTTCCTTTATATTCAACGAGTATTTATTTTGATTTATAGTTAATTGATAAAAAATAATTCATTTTATTAACATATGTAAATACTAATACCATAATTTAGTTAATCCTATATATATCTTCCATCCTAATGGCTTGGTGATAAATAAAACAATATTTTAATAGTAATATTTATATTACATTGTAGTTCAATAAAACTCAGTCTAGTGGGTAGCACAAGCTATCAAATGAACATGGAACTGTTTGTAACACTAGAAAAACGTTGTTTTTCATGTAACACAATCTATTATATGTTTTCATAGTTCTGAAATCATAACTTTGTGTTTCATGTAACTCAATCCAAACATGGTTCAATCATATAACACATGCTATATTCTGTGTTATGTGAAATGAAAAAAAATAAAATAGTGTAAATTAATTAAAATTTATATATTAAAAATACTGTCAGGATGTTACAATATGATGAAACCACTGTTCCATGATGCAGAATAGTTATTTAAAAAAAATTCATGGAAGAGAATATAATATTATCTGAATCAGACCATAAGAAAGCACTCTTGGATCACTTTGTGAATAAACAGATTCTTGAAATGAATGATTCTTTCATGATGGTGAAGGAAACCAAATACCTTCAAAATGTGGTCTACACACTCAACAGAGCTTCATG
Organism: Viscum album; assembly: GCA_963277665.1. Classification (NCBI taxonomy): domain Eukaryota; kingdom Viridiplantae; phylum Streptophyta; class Magnoliopsida; order Santalales; family Viscaceae; genus Viscum; species Viscum album. The sequence goes on from OY728136.1 coordinate 1,483,325,347, forward strand.
AAGTATTGTGATCCCTATAGATTTTGGTAAAGTGAGATAATCTCGTGCATAACCTTCACTGTTTGCGAAAAGTAAATTGAGAATGGTAAAAATATCCAAACCCCATGTGAAAAGGTAGCAGTGCTACACTCATGACCAAAGGACATGAGGATTCATCCTTACAATTGCATGAAGTAGGTATATACACAAGGGAATTTTTAATTCATTTCGGTGCATGTAAAGGAGTATGTGAATATACACATTCCTGATACTCATGCTTTGAACACCAAAAATGTGTGATTCTTCAAAAGAGGATAGGGAAGGAGAAACCAGATCAATCCAAACAATGTCGTGTTTAAAAAAATAAGAAAAGTTATTTCATATAGAAAAAACAACATGAATTTATTCTTGATCTTCCACAAATTAATATCATTTAAGATAAAAAATATAATATAAAAAGAATATAAAATATTCAAACTGGATTGAGATTTTGAAAGATTTATAATTTCAAAATATAATTGAATAAAATGTGTGTACCACTTGATAATATTATAATTTAGGTTGGGAATGTGATTGAAAGATAGTGTATCTAACTGAGTAGTTGATTATTGGGAACAAAGACAACATTCATGGACTAGAAAGATTCATCAGTTGATCATACTGAATAAAAATTGAGTAGGAGTGGAAGTTGTATCTTTAAGTTATTGATGGTGAGTAGGAAAACTAGAATAAAATATTTCTGATTCAGCAGTAGTTAAATTCATTCAATTAAGTGTAAATATATTCATTTTTTTAAGAAGCATCCAGTAAAGTGGAGAAATCCTTATTAGCATGTATGTTAAATATCTCTTAAAGAACTGGTGGTACCAGAATTAACAACAACATTAAAACTAAGGGAACCAGTCTAAAGAACACCCCTAAATCAAGAAGATTTTTTATATCCTACATAAGCACCTTGTGCCAATTCTTGACATTTGTAATCACAATAAGATAATATTGTAATAGAATCCATGAAACAACCACATATTTATCCTGGAATGTGATAACTCTTCATACCGAACATCATAAAATCATTATCTAATGTTGTCTCTTTTATTATATGCTATTCATGTGTTTGTGGTTGTTACTTGAACACAATAGATCCATTCCTATTAACTTTGTAAGAGGTTTAAGAGTATAGGGGTTAATTAAAATTAAGGAAAATCTGGTAAAAAAATGGGTACACTGTTTCACCCCCTTAGTGTCTCTACCGAATCCATAGCGGATATACAATTGATTTATTTAACATATTTATTCTGAAATGATATAAAAAATTCTCCCCTATATTTTTAATTGAATAAAAATGTCTAATACAATTGTGATTTGACATAAACAAATATTTCATACCCACACCTTTTTTTGAGTGATATTCATCTCCGAAATCCCTTGATTGATGTCTTTCAGGGGTATCTTCTATATCATTGTGCAACACCCCATGCTTCCAAGGTACATTTCTCTTTTAATAATGCAATAGCTTGCGTTGTACGCAACTTCAAGTACTAGCACACCACAACCAACGAAACTAGCCGTAAGGAATATTAATACCCACTTTTTGAAATTTTATTAATTTTATTTATCAAAATGGACTTAATTTTTGGATTCGGAATACCAAAACTATCATTGGGTGAATTTTTGGTATTTTTCTGAAAACATTCAATTTTTGATGAATAGTGAAAAACATTGTGTTATTATTTAAAACCTACATTCTATTTAATTAATTAATTATTTTATTTTATTTTATTTTATTTTAGGTAAAAATAGAAACGTAATACCTATTTAAGTTCAATGTAATTCATTGGAGTCATTTTATAACAAAATTACATGTATAAAATTTTATTGAATATTTTAACGTCTTTTACCCACCATCTAGGCACAATAGGAAGCTTGAATAAAACGCATTTCTACCTCTTATATGAATTGATTTTCAAAAATCCGAGAGACACTAATGGCATCAATTATTAAAATGTTGTCCAATAAGATGAAAATATTTTTTACTGAATAGTATCTTTTGAATTTTACATACCACGGTTAAAAGTAAATAGGGTAGTTAAAGGTAAATATGATATTATAATTACCCTAACACAAGTCCTAATTTTATTGGATATGTTTTTTTTGAAAAAATTTATGCTTAGTAATAAAATAATATACTCTTTAATCCACTTGGATTAATTTTGGACATTTATTATTATTTTATTTAAAGAAGAGTTAATAGTGTTAAATTCAATGTTTAATAACTAAAAAGTTTTTAATATAGGGTTATACATATGATAAATTCGACTATAAATATAAATTAGAAATATAAAAATATTTTATATATAATGTTAATTTATTTATAATTTTTTTGACAATAAATAATTAAATTTATTTATAACACAATGAGGATGTAGTAATTATCATATTAATGAATGATTAAAATAATTGATATTATAAATATCTAAATAAATGTAAATTTAGACTTTTGATGCATTACACTAAAATTATAGGATAATATTACCTTTTAGGACTGATTTAATGTAATTTTTCTAAGTAATCATGTTTTTAGAATTTCACAAAAACCAAATACTAAATTGTGTCAAAATTGACATAAATGATCTTTTAAAACAAAAACTATATTATTAATTAATATAATATTCCAAAAAATATATGGTTTGGCCAAAATAAATATATAAGGTTATATATGACAATAATGAACCACTTGGGGTTTTCATGGCTTTTAATAGTATGGTTTATACCCATCTATTGTAATAATAAAAGAATACATGTTAACAGATAAACTATTTAACTAAGTGTTGAATATAAAAGAAAAGGTTAATATTGTGACCTAAACCAATCAAAAACATATTGGATGAGAGATTTTATACTTAGTACCACCTTATCCTTGAAATAAGTCCTTTTTGAGACATTATAATTCTAATATGATGGTATTATAAATTAATATTTCAATATTTTACTAAAGTTAACCTCGCGTCTCTTATAAAAGGTTATCTACCCCTATCTTATTATCACACATCAAAAGTCATTTGGTAGAGCAAAAACCTACTCCAATATCATCATAACTATCCTAAATTCAACCTAGAGGCCTTAATTTTATTAGAATAAAACTTAAATATCCCTTTTGATCAAATCAAAAGGAAGCATCTAAAGAAGAGGTAATAGTTTCATCACCTCTTTCAAAATTCTTTTCTTCTTCTACTACCACATTCATTGTGGTTTCCATACCAAAATAATAACTACATTACCTTATACATACTTTGATGTTATTATATATATGGTAGAATTGTGTTCATTATTCTATTTATCCTATGAATGACAAAGTCACCATATGTACGTACGTATGGCTTACCGTCTCCACCTCGTGGTGTAGTTTGTTATTCAAAAATTCATTATTTGGATGTGTATAATAATGAGTATAATTGATGTAAATAATAAATAAAACATGATAATTATTATTTATATATGATATAACATCCAATTACATACTATTTCACCATCAACAGAATGATACTGTTGCTCATGCATACTTACAGATTACTGTCTAGATGAATGTAATGAGATTCATTCCCAATCATAACCATTCAAGAATAATTTTCATTTTATGATTAAAAATAATGTTAAATAACATAATATAATTCTAGATATATATCAAATACATCTTATACATAACGAACATGACTTATGAAACAAAACATATAAAGGAAAATGAATCAGTTAACACCAGAAATAATTATACTACTAAAATATCATTAACAATGCTCTATTAAAAGATCATATATGATATCATATTTATTTTTGTGGTCCTTTATAATTCTTTTACAATGATTTAAATATTATATAGGATGTTTAAGTACAATTTACTAATTAAAAGTTCAAGTTATGGGTTAATTCTACAATCTCTTCATTATTTAACGATGTTCATAAATAAGTATCTACAGGACCTATTTATTTTCCACATCCATTTTTCTTAAAAATGTATTTCAATACAATTTTAATATTATCTAGAATATGGGCTAATGTCCTTTATATAATAATTTTACTTTTTATTAAATGTTTAAAAAGGAATCTTCCAATCTCTTTCAGATTAAGGAACTTTATGACCTCTTCGACAAATTAAGGAAACAATGTTTTTAACATATTAGAGGGGGAGGTTATTTTCCATCGTTATAACACCATAAAACATTCCATTAAAATAATATAAGAATATTTTTGAAAATAAATGATAAATTTTATAATTACGTGACATTTAAATGATTTCAAAATGGAAAGAGATATTTCACTCAAATAGTTTTGGGATAGATTCCATCTATGTCAACATACTTCATTGGATTTTACATTTGTTCGATGTGGATTTATTATGGTACAATCTTCCATATTGTGTTGAATATATTGTGATATGGTTGACTATGGATGTTCTATTTTTATACCATTCATGGTTTATGGTAAAAGTATTGACATTTCATATGCAAGTTTTAATATGAATGTTTGTGTTATGTTTCATACTTTTTATATGAGAAATGCATTTGGTTTAGTTACTGACGGGTATAGCCCACTATAGCTCCTCGATGCATCGGTAAGTCTCATGAGACAGACTAGTGTTTTGGCATAAGGCATTGAAAAATTATTATTGTAGTCCTAGCACGAGGCCTTTCCAATGTGGTTTTGATGTTCAACATTATGCATTCCATAGTTAGGAAATAATAAATTGATATTACAAGTTATTATTTAACTAGTAGAATATCCATGTGAAAAAGTAAATGGAATTATTTGATTTATCTATTCCATATTAAACTAATGTTTATGCTTGAAAGGCTTTTTTAGTCTTATATATTTCCTTAAATGTTTATACTTATTTATGATTGTTTCTATTTCATTTTTATCCTTACTAATCTTCTGAGCTCATCCCTTTCATATGTTTTATTTTCGCCAGAAATTGAAGAAGTATATTACAATTAACCAGTAGAAATAGGCTAAGGTATATGAGTGTGTTAAAATGGGACACAATTTTGCAGTTTTTTTTATTTTCATATTGTAATGTAAAACTTATGTATGTGTCTAGTACTTCCAAGGCTACTGAACTAATCAGTGATTCGAGACTTGATCTCTTTTGATCATGCCAATGTTATTTAATAAATAACTGACTCTGGGAAACTAAGGTTGGGGAATTACAGTTGTTATCTTAGAAAGGTTAGTACAAACCTTGTAATCTAGATTTAGAGAAACTCTAATTAGAGAACATTACCCTAAGATATACTTTGAGGATTAGTATATAAGAACATCTTATAATTTTGGTAATGTATAGATTGTCTAAATTCTACGAATAGTACATCCCTGTCTAGATACGAGCAGGTAGAGGTGGCTCAGGTACAATTGTACCCAGGAGTTAAAACATTAATAAAGAGTTTCGGGCTTGACCCAGGGTATCCTGGTATACAACAACAGGCCTTGCTGCTCTCTTGGTTACAACACTGCTGGGAGATATTCTTTGGATAATTCAAATTTTCATTACAAACAATTAGGATGTATTTATGAGAAGGTACTCCTCAAAGAAAAATTTTTATTATGATTATTGATTATATGCATAAATTTTTCAATTTATGTTAGGTATTTTACTAGTTTGTAACTATGTATTGTGATTTATAAACTATTCTAGTGTATGCCATTGTATTGAAATGGTTCCTTGTATAAGTAATGGAAACCATATCAACGCACGTAATCCATATAGGGTTTTCCCTCAGACTCAAGATATTTATATTTGAGCTGGTGATGCAACAAGTGCTGAACAACTTATAACCATACTTGGACAACGCACTCATGTTATGAATAATAACATTACCCATATGGAGCACCCTGATCCAAATCATGGAGGATCAATGTCAGAATGTATCATGAGAAAACAACCACCAACATTAAAAGGGATTAAAAATCCATTTGTAGCTGATCAATGGAGATGTTCCTCAGAGAAAATATTTCATGGTTTGGGTAATAGCGAAAGGGAATATGTTTTCATGGCAGTTTATCACCTCACGAGAGATGCATATCAATGGAGGTCATTAGTTCCTAACACAATGGAGGATGAAGAAGTTTAAAATATTTAATGGAGTGAGTTTGAAGATATATTATTATAAAAATAATTTCCTCCTGATCATCGAGTGTATATGGACTGCCAATTTCTGACTCTGAGAAAAAAATGAGGATGATAATGTCGCAAAGTCTGAGGCAAACATTACATAGATAGAAGGAATAAAAAATTATATACAGAACTAAAGGAGTAAGATTGATCGATTATTTAATGGTTTAAAAACATTTTTCCATCGATCATTATTCTCACAAATCTTCTCATCATACTAAGATATTTTTTCATGTGGTATCAAGGTAGAAAAATAATTCTCTATATCTTGTGACTTTAAAGCAACGAAATAAAAGAAGATATTTAATGAACACACTGAAAATAGAAATAATGGGAAGAATGGAAAAATTAGAATTTCCATTATGCAGTAAATGTGGGTATAAACACTCAGGTACTTGCTTGAAGGGAATTGGAGTCTGTTACAAGTGTGGTGAAAAAAGCCACCAAGCTCGTGATTACAAGAGAAAGAAAGAGGCTGTCAATGTTGAATGCTACAATTGTAGAGAAATAGATCACTATCCAAATGATTGTTCTAACCACCATGGAAACTCATCTCAGAAAAAGCTATGGGAGAAATTTTATGCTTATATGATCACAACCACTGAGGTTGATGCTCCGAATGATATGGTGGAAGTAAATTTAATGGTTTCCTCAAATTTAGCCAATGATTTATTTGATTATGGATCATCAAATTGTTTCATATCTTCCCAGTTTTCTATATAAATTAGATATTTACAATTGGATTTAAGAAGGGATTTGTTATTCAAAAATCCCATGGTAAGTGTCATTGTAACAAAGTTTTGCGAATTAGTTCCCATTAAAGCATAGAAACGTTTTTTTCTTCTAATCTTTTCATCATACCCGTGATTTAATTTGATATAATATACCGTAGGGATTGGATTTCAGGCCATGATGTGAATATTTTTTATAAGAAGTAGGTGGTTTCTATTTTTGATGATGATAATGAATACATTATCTTTAGAGCAGAAACATAACCATCTGATTCTTATCTAGATCCATCCCCAGTAGCTCTACTAAATAAAATTACTAAGGAGGAAGAGAGTGAAATAACTAGGTGTGAGGAATTTAATGTTCAAATAGAGGAAGTAACTATTGTGAAATACTATTTTATGTGTTCCCAGTGGATTTACTTAGACATCCTCTAGAATAAGAAATTGATTTTTCTTTTGATTCAATTCTTGGTTCAAGGCTCATATCGAAGACCCCTTTTAGAATGGCCACTGTGGAATTAGTGGAACTATAGAAAAACCTAGAGGAATTAAGTAATAAAATATTTATTCACCCTCGTATTTCTCTATGGGGGTCCCTTCCCTTTTTTGTAAAGAAGAATGATGGGTCTATGAGGGTTTTCATTGACTATAGGGAGTTTAATGCTATAAAAATAAATAACATGTATCTCATACATCAAATTGATGGTTTATTTGATCAATATCATAGAGCACAATATTTTTATATATTGAAATTCTATTTGGATATCATAAATTGTGTGTGAAGAAGGTAGACACTCTGAAGACAACATTTTGGATCAGGTATGGGCCTTACCAGTTCACAGTATTCCCTTTTGGACTGACTAATGAACCCTATTTTTTCATGGATATAATCAATAGAGATTTCAAGGAATATCTTGATGAATCTATAGTGGTATTTATTTATGATATCTTGTTACACTCCCAATGATATAAAGATCATGAAAATCACATGTGCACTATTCTAAAGACTCTTAGAAGAAATAAGTTATATGGGAAGTTTATCTAGTGTAAATTATGGCATTATGAGAATTCTATTCATGGCCATATTTTCTCTATGGATGTAATATCTATTGATCCTTCAACGAAAAAGGATATGCAAGAATGGCCAGCACTGGTGAGTATAACCGATGTACACTCATTTATTTGTTTAGCAGGTTATTATTGGCATTTCATCCATAATTTTTGCCGATTGGCTAGCCCATTAACCAATATCACATGTAAATGGATTAAATTTGTTTGAAAAAATTAGTGCGATGAATGATTAAAATAATAGAAAAAATATTAGTTAATTCTCATATATTTACACTACTATTGGGGAATGATGGGATTTTCATTTATAGAGATGCTTCGAGGAAAGGATTGGGTTGTAAACTTATGTCGAATGATAGGGTTAATGGCTATTCATCATGAAAGTTAAATATCCTGGAACAAAATTATCCGACTCTTGATCTTGAGTTTGGAGCTGTAATATTTTCTTTTTAGATATGGAGACACTATCTCTATGGTGAAAAATTACAGATATATACTGATCAAAATAGTTTGAAGTATATTTTCTCACAGAAATAATTCAACATGAGGCAAATATGATGGCTTTAAATACTAAAAGATTATTAATAGTCTATTAAATTCCACCTAGGTAAGGAAAATCTGGTGGAATATGCCTTATGTAGAAAGGGTCAAGGAGTTTTGAACAAGATGAGGGGTGAAACGGATCCCATGTTCATGGATATAGTAAATATTGATATGGGAATAATCATGGAAGGTGAAACATCAATGCATTTTCCAATGTATTTCAAACCATATTTACTAGAATGGATAACAAGTTCCTTGAATGATGATGATGATTTTTAAAAGAAAATTAAAGATGTGACTGATGGTAGATTGATTGAATTCATATATAAAGATGGAATTTTTAAGTTTGGGATGAGGATTTGTGTTCCCAATATACCCGATCTCAAAAGGGAATTGTGGGATGATGGTCATAACTCTAATTTCTCTATACACCATAGTATTACTACGATGTATAGATATTTTAATGGAACATTTTTTTGTGGGACAACATGAAGGGGGATATTTTTGATTATGTGTCATGTTGTATTTTTTGTCAATATGATATGGTTAGAAGACCACATCCTAGAGGAGTCATAAAACCTCGTCCCATACCTGAGTGTAAATGGGATGATATTATGATTGAAATTATCATGGGACAACCATAGATTCATTGAATAAATGATGAAACATTGTAACATCCCAGGTAAATAATGAATAAAACATTTTCATATTTATTAATATTTACGAATTATATATTAATTTTACTTTAAAGGGGTTGCTATGTTCGATAGCGTACCCGATACGCAACAAAGAGTTTCATTGAAATCTTACGTTGAACACTAGTAATAAAATAATATTATTTTAAATGGTAGTTAACACATACCCGTTGTATTGGCGGGAAAATATAGAAATAACTAAAATATGATTATATATGTTTGTCAAATATTTTTACTCTTTACAATAAATGTTGGAGGATTACAAATGAAAATGAATCTAGTTTTTAAGCATAAACATTCTAATATTCTTTAAAAGGTCGACTAACCGCCTTTTGATGGCGAACCCCCTTTAAATCCACTTTTTGACAATTTTGTAAGCTCTATTTTTCAAAATAAACATATTATTTATGATTGGGACATTGAAATTTACTTTGGGTTAATTTTTTGTAGTTTTCAGACATTGTTCATTTTTCAATGAATAGTGAAAAATACCGCATTTTACATCAAAACTGCTTTTTCATATAATTTAATTATATGGTTATATTTTCTTTTTAATTTGTTTTAATGTGTAATTAGAATATATTTGTACCTTGTAATTCAATGATGGTCATTGGGATTAATTTCACTTTGAAATTGGACTTAAACTAGTGTCAATCTTTTGATACTTATTGTTTCATAAAAACACGCTATTTGTCAGGACAGCGGGAAATAATTATTAAATTAATTAATGTTACTTATATTTTTTGAATTTTTTAAAATAGACTTCTTTTTTGAAATAAAAATATCAAATATATCTGAGGGTGAATTTTTTGTATTTTTCTTAAAAACTTCAATTTTTGTTGAATAGTGAAACCACTAAGTGGTACTTATAAAAACTGATTTTTCGTTTAAATGAAATTTTACCACTTCTGTTTTTTGAATTTCAAAAATCCAAAATACATGGTTGTCATTAAGAAGTAAAATGTTGTTCAATGATATTAAAATAATTTTTTTTGTGAATAGTAACTTTTAAGTTCTTAATCGCGATTAGAGGTAATTAATGTAGTTTAAGGTAAAAATAATGTTTTAAAAAAATGAGATGAGCATGACACATGTCCTACCCTCATTAGATGTGTCATGGCCGACCAAGACAATCCATGGGTCAACTTGGGGACCCCATGGAGCCAAATTGGTTGGAAATGACATAAATATCTTTTATTTAATGTTAAATTAAAAAATGACACATACATGAAATTTTTTACTAAAACAATTTTTACATGGGGTTATACAAGTCATATATTTTACTATAAATAGACATTGGAAAGATAAAAATATTTACTACATCATAGTATTTTTTTTATAATTTTTAGACATTAAATAAATTAAATTATTTATGACATCGTGATGATGCAGCGATGACCTCATTATTTAACGATTTAAATAAAATGGAAAGATAATGTAATATCTAAGACCTAAACATGTCCAAAACCTATTGTATGAGTGGATTTATAACCCTTATCACCTTATACTCTAATTATATCAATTTGGGACCTCTTAAATCCGAATATCATTTTAAAATAAAGTGACTTTTCTTTACTTTCCAAGAGTGCCCCTCCTCTCCTCTTATAAAAGGCCCCCACATCTACCTCATTACCCACACTCCCAAATCCTTTGGCTCGGCCAAACCCTGCCCATTTTGTCTCTTCACTTCCATATCTTACTCCTTGAAGCCTCACTTTGGGCAGAAGTCTTCCCACGGAATCCATTTAGCTCAAATCAAAGGGAGTTACCCGATTTTAAGGTAATATCTTCACCTGTGTTCTTTTGTTTTATTTTGCTTCTCCAACCCCCTAAAATCTTTTTATAATTTTCTTTTGTAACAAATTATGTATCCTCAATATACTAGGATGTTGTTATAAGAATTATTCGATCTACACTTACACACACCTACATCTAATGGTTAAAGAACATATAGTTTCCATGGATGGAGAATTTCTGCCTCCTGAAACAATGATTGTTCAACATTCTTTTAACACCTTCAAAGGTGGCCATTAAGATGACACTATATTTATATATTATATATAATATGTTTATGTTTTCCTTAAGCTTCTTTATTTTTCATTTTGGGAATACCTTTATGGTTTCCATTATGGGTAAACACGATAATTTCATTTTAGGAAGTGCGGACTACCGCCCCCTCAACGTGATGTGATTCGTTAATGCCATATGTGGGACGTGTGAAGGATGGATTTAAAGTTATTATATATGATATTATAATGGAATTATAATATACCTCTATATCATTATTATTTATTTCCATTAAAGTATGAGATAGAAATGAAAGTAGCGTTCATGCGTACGTACGGCTTACCGTCTCCATGAACGGTGCATTTCATTTCTTATCCCCAAATGTAATGTACTATTAAAAGTACATGTATATAATGGATATATATGAGGAATGATACATCTAAATGATGAATATAATTTTGTAATTAAAATATACATACCTCTCATTTAGTTTTAATACCATTAATATGACAAAAAAATGAAAGTAGTGTTCATGCGTACGTACGGCTTACCGTCTCCATGAACGGTGCATTTCATTTCTTACCTCTAAATGATTATGTAATATTATAAATACATGTATATTCTGGATATATATGATTTATATGATATCCAAATCAGGAATGTCATTCTGGATATAAAGAACCTTTGACCACACGAACAACATGTAATTGTAAGAAGTCCACTTTCGACATAAGAACCAAATATCGACAAAACAAATATTATTAACATAAATGGTTAAATAATGCTTATAACATGGAAGTAAGTGATATAAAAGGAATAATGGACTTGAAAAATGTTCTTAAGAAAATAGAAATTAACTCATGTTTATTATTCAGGTCGTTAAAGAACGATCGAGTCAAGTCGGACCCGAGGTAAGGGACTTCGTCTCAATCTCTTTTCATTGAGGCATATTTCGTTTTATACACAACATTATTTTATACAGTGTATAAACCTCTTTGACTTTAACTTTCATACAAAAGGAATCTTTTTCTATGAAGCATTTTACTATACGGCAAAAATGAATGTTTCTTTTAACGTACGCGGTGACAACGACCTTTTCTGCCGCGACGAGTATTATTTGGTCTTTGGCTTCCTCAACAAGCCGTAATGTTTTTTAAAATGAAATAAATACCATATACTCTTTTATGTATTTTGGTATTGAAAATGGGTTTTATAATAGATTTTTTATGTCAATATATTTGAGTGATATACTGTGATCAATGTGTGGAAATGTTTTCTTTCGTTTATGTTTTCTTTATGTCTTATGATTTTATAATGGTACTTGGACATTTGACGGGTGGTTACGTGATGAACCATATGACGGGTGGTGCCGTGAATACCAGGAAAGGTGGTTACGTTATAACCTCCAATGCATTGGGTATGGAAGTCGGCCGTATGGCTATTCCATTAAGTATGTATGGAAGTTGTCCGTATGGCTATTCCATTAAGTGATATGTGTGGAAGTCGACCGTATGGTTATTCCACTTAAGTATGTTTATGTCCCAAGTTACATTTATATATTATGTGTTCTTTATATGGGTTTTATGGTAATCCTTTGTTTACAAAAAGGTAAGTAATGATATTTTATTCAGTGAAGAGTTTTTACTACTTCATGAAGGTGAAGTTATTACTTTGATAAAGTTATACATGGTTTACATGATGTTTGAAAAACTAACAGTTTTCATTCTTTGTGTATCCCTTACTGTGCTTTTTATGCTCACCCCAAGTTTTTTTGAAATTTTTTTCATAGGACATAATGTGGAATAGGGTCATGGACGGGATCAAGTGAAAGTCATGCTATATAAAACATGGAACTATACATGTCTCTTTTTAAGAGTTTTTTTATTTTATGGAAACATAGTAGAATTGTCTACTTTGTAATCTTTTGAGATGTAATAGTTATGTCCTAATTCTCTAAAACTCTAAACCTGAAAAGATCCTCAATGTGAATTATTCATTTAATTCAATATTAAGTAAGGTTCAAGGCCGACGCCTTATAGTTGGTATCAGAGGTCGGTTTAGACAACTTTAGGAGTTAGAAAAGTGTTAAATTATAAATTAATTTATGGTATGACTGAAATGATATAGAATTTAAAGATTACCATGTTGCTTCGCCTAAGATATTTCTGTGTTCAGAATGGTTTTCCTTAGAGGAAACAAAGCAGCTATGTTGGGACGACATCAGGAGGAAGACAACCTTCCAAATCAGCAACCTGAGATGGTTGGAATCGGAACTGAACAGTTTGTTGTAGTGATGGCACAATTGACTCAGGCTATAAATGGTGGTCGTATCCATGCATGAGATCATTCAGATCAACCGCAGAGGAACATGTCAGTGGTGGAACATTTCATGAGGCAACATCCCCCATCATTCAGAGGATCATCTGACCCTGTGCAAGCTGAAGGGTGGATTAAAGCACTGTAGAAGATTTTTTATGTCATGGGGTGTTCAGAACATCAAAAGGTTAGTCTTGATGTTTACCATTTTGAAGGTGAAGCTGATCAGTGGTGGTCGATGGTGAAAAATATGAGGGATAGTGATGAGATTGATGATCTTCACTAGGACAAATTCAAAGGTATGTTTCTTGAGAAATATTTTCCTAAGGTGGTTCGTCTTAGGATGGAAAAACAGTTATTAGAATTGAGGCGGGAGGATGACTCAGTGGCTACTTATGAAGCAAAGTTCACCCGATTGGCAAGGTATTCTCCAAACTTCATACGAGATATTGATAGTAAAGTAAACCATTTTTACTCAGGGTTAAAGCCAAAGTATCGATGGGATTTAGCTTCTCGTGAGTTGAAATGTTATGAAAAGCTTGTTCGATGTGCATAGAAGGTGGAAATGGAGTTTGCCGATGATCAAGTGTTTTATGACAAACAACAGAATAAGAGGTCCAGTTGGCAGGCAAAAGGGAAGAATTCATCAAAGAAGCAAGGAGGTAAGAAAACCAAATATCCATCCTGTGAGAAGTGTGGTAAAATGCATCCTGGAGAATGTTTATCCAAGTCTGCTAAGTGCTTTCGGTGTGGTAAGTCTAGTCATATTGCTCGCAACTGTGAGGAAGATGACCAAGCAGGCAATGAAAAGCCAACGGTAAGATGTTTTAAGTGTAATGAAATGGGTCATTATGAAAATGAGTGTCCAACTAAGAACTCAACTGGGGGAAAGCAGCCAGACTACAAGAAAAAAGGGGTGGTGAAATCCTTGGCAACAACCTCAGCAAATATTGGGCCATCGAATGAAGTGGTATCAGGTACATTGTTTGTTTGTTAAGATTAATGATGTGCCAGTGGTAAATGAGTATCTCGATGTTTTTCATGATGAGTTGCCTGGTATTATTCATGATCGGGAAGTTGAATTTACTGTTGACTTAGTTCCTGATTCTAAGCCAATTTCAAAACCCCCTTATCGAATGGCTCAAGTTGAAATTTTAGAGCTAAAGAAGCAATTGAAGGAGTTATTAGATAAAGGTTTCGTTCGACCTAGCACATCACCATGGGGTACTCCTGTCTTGTTTGTTAAAAAGAAAGTTGGCACAATAGGACTTTTCATTGATTATAGAGCCTTGAATAATATTACTGTTAAGAACAAGTATCCTTTGCCTCATATCGATGATTTGTTTGATCAGCTCCAGGGAGCTCAATATTTTTAAAAGATTGACTTGAGGTCGGGGTACCATCAGTTGAAAGTAAAAGAAGCAGACGTTCCGAAGACTGCATTCCATACTAGATATGGCCATTATGAATTTGTAGTTATGCATTTTGGGTTAACCAATGCACCTGCTGTATTCATGGAACTTATGAATAGAATTTTCCATGAGTTCTTGGATAAGTTTGTGGTTGTTTTCATTGAAGATATTTTGGTGTTTTCTAAAAGTAAAGAGAAGCATGAAAGTCATTTAAGGGTTATCTTGAAAACATTAAAAGAAAATAAACTATATGGAAAATTCAGCAAGTGTGAGTTTTGGTTACAACAAATTTCTTTCCTAGGTCACATTGTTTCAAAAGATGGCATAACTATTAATCCTGTTAAAACCAAAGTTGTTGAAGAATGGCCAAGACCCACAAATGAAACCGAGATCCGTATTTTTCTTGGGTTGGAAGGTTACTACCAAAATATTGTTGAAAATTTTTCACGGTTACCTAGTCCAATGACTAAGCTAACTCAGAAGGGTGTTAAGTTTATCTGGACAAAAGAATGTGATGATTGTTTTCAAGAGTTGAAAAAAAGATTGGTGAATTCTCCAGTTTTGGAACTTCCTTCCAGGAATGGTGAGTTTGTTATATACAGTGATGCTTCGTTGAAGGGACTTGGTTGTGTCCTTATGAAAAATGATCAGGTAATTTCTTATGCTTCACTTCAGTTGAAAACTCATGAGGTAAATTACCATACACATGATTTGGAATTACCTACTGTTGTTTTTGGTCTAAAAATTTGGAGGCATCATTTGTATGGAGTAAAGTGTGAAATATATACTGATCACAAAATTTTAAAGTATATATTCTCTCAGAAGTAATTGAACATGAGACAGAGGGGATGGATTCAATTAATCAAGGATTATGATTGTACAATTCACTACCATCCGGGAAAAGCAAATAAATTGGCCAATGCTTTGAATCAAAAAAAGTAATGCTTCATTAACCATGCTACATTTGGAACGAGATCCTTTGGTTTTTGATTTGATGAACTTTGGAATAGAATTTGTTGGTGCAGTAAGTTCTTCTGTTTTGTTTCATGTATCAGTGAGATCATCTCTATCAGACAGAATCAAGCAAGAAAAAAAGAAAGACAGTGAGTTGCAGAAAAAGGTAGAGTTGGTTCAGAAGGGTAAGTTTCCAGAATTCAACATTGATAATGATTGTGTTTTGAGATTTGGGAAGAGATTGTGTGTGCCTTGTGGTTCAAAGTTGAAGAAAGGGTTGTTATGTGAATCTCATAGTTCTCCGTTTTCAGTTCATCCTGGCAGTACTAAGATGTATAGAGATCTGCGGGAGTATTACTGGTGGGATGGAATGAAAAGAGATATTGATGATTTTACTGTGAAGTGTTTGACTTGTCAGCAGGTTAAAGCAGAGCGGCAGTTACCGAAAGGGATGCTTTGACCTTTACCAGTGCCAGAGTGGAAATGGGAAAATATATCCATGGACTTTGTTGTGGGATTGCCGAAGACCCCTCGAGGTAATAATGCAATCTGGGTTATTGTTAATCACTTGACTAAATCTGCTCATTTCCTTGCTATACGAGATACTTTTTCCCTAGATTAACTTTCCCGTTTGTATCTTAAAGAGATAATGAGGTTACATGGAGTTCCTCTCTCCATTGTGTCCGATCATGATCCCAGGTTCACGTCTAACTTTTGGAAAGGCCTTCAGAAGTCGTTGGGTACTGAATTAAATTTTAGTACATCTTTTCATCCGCAATCAGATGGGCAGTCAGAACGAACAATTCAGACCTTGGAGGATATGCTATGATCTTGTTCGATGGATTATCAGGGAAGTTGGGACCAACATCTTTCTTTGGTTGAGTTTTCATATAATAACAGTTTTCATTCCAGTATACAAATTGCACAATTTGAGGAATTATATGGGAAGCGGTGTCGAACTCCAGCTTTTTGGGATGAAGTGGGTGAAAGGAAGCTGATGGGACTAGAATTGGTAGAAGAGATGGCAAAAAAAGTTCAGTTGATTCAGAAACACATGAGAACAGCTCAAAGTAGGCATAAGAGTTATGCGGATAACCGGAGGAAGGATCTATCTATCGAAGTAGGTGATCATGTTTTTCTCAAGGTTTCTCCATGGAAAAGTGTGATGAGATTTGGTAAGAAATGAAAGCTGAGTCCAAGGTTCATTGGACCATATGAAATTCTGGAGAGAGTTGGATCAGTTGCATAGAGAGTGGATTTACCTCCGAGTTTATCTCAGGTACAAAATGTTTTTCATGTTTCGATGTTGAGGAAGTATATGCTAGATTCATCTCATGTTTTGAGCCCAGAGGTAGTTGAGCTGGAAGAGAACCTCTCTTATGAAGAACAACCAGTCCATATTTCTGACCGAAGAGAGAAAGTGTTGCGAAATAAGGTAATTCACCAGGTCAAGGTTTTGTGGAAAAACCATATGGTTGAAGAGGCAACATGGGAATCTGAAAATGCTATGAGGGATAAATACCCCCACTTATTTTGATAAGTGAATAAAATTGCGAGGACGCAATTCCCAAAAGGGGGGAAGGATGTAAAATCCCAGGTAAATAATGAATAAAAGATTTTCATATTTATTAGTATTTACTAATTATATATTAATTTTACTTTAAAGGGGTTTCTATGTTCAATAGCGTACCCGATACGCAACAAAGAGTTTCATTGAAATCTTACGTTGCACACTAGTAATAAAATAATATTATTTTAAATGGTAGTTAACACATAGCCGTTGTATTGGAGGGATAGGATAGAAATAACTAAAATATGATTATATATGTTTGTCAAATATTTTTACTTTTTACAATAAATGTTAGAGGATTACAAATGCAAATGAATCCAGTTTTTAAGCATAAACATTCTAATATTCTTTAAAAGGTCGACTAACCGCCTTTTGATGGCGAACCCCTTTTAAATCCACTTTTTTACATTTTTGTAAGCTCTATTTTTCAAAATAAACATATTATTTATTATTGGGACATTGAAATTTACCTTGGGTTAATTTTTGGTATTTTTCTGACAATGTTCATTTTTCAATGAATAGTGAAAAATACCGCATTTTACATCAAAACTGTTTTTTCATATAATTTAATTATTTGGTTATATTATCTTTTTAATTTGTTTTAAAGTTTAATTAGAATATATTTTTACCATGTAATTAAATGATGGTCATTGGGATTAATTTCACTTTGAAATCGGACTTAAACTATGTCAATATTTTGATACTTATTGTTTCATAAAAACACGCTATTTGTCATGACAGTGGGAATTAATTATTAAATTAATTAATGTGACTTATATGTTTTGAATTTTGTAAAATAGACTTAATTTTTTAAATCGGAATATGAAATATAGCTTAGGGTGAATTTTTGGTATTTTTCTGAATACCATCAATTTTTTATGAATAGTGAAACCACTAAGTGGTACTTATAAAAACTGATTTTTCGTTTAAATGAAATTTTACCACTTCTGTGTTTTGAATTTCAAAAATCCGACATACATGGTTGTCATTAAGAAGTAAAATGTGGTTCAATGCGATTAAAATAATTTTTTGTTGAATAGTAACTTTTAAGTTCTTAATCGCGATTAGAGGTAATTAGTGTAGTTTAAGGTAAAAATAATGTTTTAATAAAATGAGATGATCTTGACACAAGTCATACCCTAATTGGATTTTTCATGGCCGACCAAGACAATCCATGGGTCATCTTGGGGACCCCAGGGAGCCACTTTGGTTGGAAAATGACATAAATACCTTTTATTTAATGTTAAAGTAAAAAATGACACAAACATGAAATGTTGTACTAAAACAATTTTTACATGGGGTTATACAAGTCATATATTTGACTATAAATATTCATTGGAAAGATAAAAAGATTTTATACATCATAGTATTTTTTTTATAATTTTTAGACATTAAATAAATTAAATTATTTATGACATCATGATGATGCAGCGATGACCTCATTATTTAACGATTTAAATAAAATGGAATGATAATGTATTATCTAAGACCTAAACATGGCCAAACCCTATTGGATGAGTGTATTTATAACCCTTATCACCTTATCCTAGAATTATATTAATGTGGGACCTCTTAAATCCAAATATCATTTTAAAATAAAGTGACTTTTCTTTACATTCCAAGAGTGCCCCTCCTCTCCTATTATAAAAGGCCCCCACCTCTACCTCCTTAGCCACACTCCCAAAGCCTTTGGCTCGGACAAACCCTGACCATTTTGTCTCTACACTTCCCTCTATTACTCCTTGAATCCTCACTTTGGGCAGAAGTCTTCCCAAGGAAGCCTTTTAGCTCAAACCCAAGGGAGTTACCCGATTTTAAGGTAATGTCTTCACTTGTGTTCTTTTCTTTTATTTTGCTTCTCCATCCCCCTAAAAACTTTTTATTCTCTTCTTTTGTAACAACTCCAGTATCCTCAATATACTAGGATGTTGTTATAAGAAGGACTCGAGCTACACTTACACACACCTACGTCTAATGGTTAAAGAACATACAGTTTTCGTAGATGGTGAATTTCTGCCTCCCGAAACGATGATTGTTCAACATTATTTGAACACCTTCAAAGGTGGACATTAAGATGACAATATATTTATATATGATATATAATATTTTTATTTTTTCCTTAAGCTTCTGTATTTTTCATTTTGGGCATACCATTATGGTTTCCATTATGGGTAAACATGATTATTTCATTTTAGGAAGTGCGGACTACCGCCCCCTCAAATTGATATGATTCGTTAATGCCATATGTGGGACGTGTAAAGGATGGATTTAAAGTTATTATATATGATGTTATACTGTAATTATAATATACCTGTATATCATTATTATTTCTTTCCATTAAAGTATGAGATTGAAATGAAAGTAGCGTTCATGCGTACGTACGGCTTACCGTCTCCATGAACGGTGCCTTTCATTTCTTATCCCCAAATGTAATGTACTATTAAAAGTACATGTATATAAAGGATATATATGATGAATGATACATATAAATGATGAATATAATTCTGGAATTAAAATATACATACCTCTCATTTAGTTTTAATTCCATTAATATGACAATGAAATGAAAGTAGCATTCATGCGTACGTACGGCTTACCGTCTCCATGAACGGTGCATTTCATTTATTACCTCTAAATGATTATGTAATATTATAAACACATGTATATTCTGGGTATATATGATTTATATGATATCCAAATCAGGAATGTCATTTTGGATATAAATAACCTTTGACCACACGAACAACATGTAATTGTAAGAAGTCCACTTTCGACTTAAGAACCAAATATCGACAAAACAAACATTATTAACTTAAATGGTTACATAATGTTTATAACATAACAATAAGTGATATAAAAGGAATAATGAACTTGAAAAAGTTTCTTATGAAAATAGAAATTAACTCAAGTTTATTATTCAGGACGTTAAAGAACGATCGAGTCAAGTCGGACCCGAGGTAAGGGACTTCGTCTCAATCTCCTTTCATTGAGGCATATTTAGTTTTATACACAAATTTCTTTTATACGATGTATAAACCTATTTGAAATTTACTTTCATAAAAAAGAAATCTTTTTCTACGAAGCGTTTTACTAACCGGAAAAAAGGAATGTTTTTTTAACGTACGCGGTGACAACGACCTTTTCCGCCACCGCGAGTATTATTTGGTCTTTGGCTTCTCAACAAGCCATAATGTTTTTTAAAATGAAATAAATACCATATACTCTTTTATGTATTTTGGTATTGAAAATGGTTTTTATAATGGATTTTTAATGTCAATATATTTGAGTGATATATTGTGATCAAAGTGTGGAAATGTTTTCTTTCCTTTATGTTTGCTTTATGTCTTATGATTTTATAATGGTACTTGGACATTTAACGGGTGGTTACGTGATGAACCATAAGACGGGTGGTGCCGTGAATACCAGGACGGGTGGTTACGTTATAACCTCCAATGCATTGGGTATGGAAGTCGGCCGTATGGCTATTCTATTAAGTATGTATGGAAGTTGGCCGTATGGCTATTCCATTAAGTGATATGTGTGGAAGTCGACCGTATGGTTATTCCACTTAACTATGTTTATGTCCCAAGTTACCTTTATATGTTATGTGTTCTTTATATGGGTTTATGGTAATTCTTTGGTTATAAAAAGGTAAGTAATGATATTTTATTCAGTGAAGAGTTTTTACTACTTCATGAAGGTGAAGGTATTACTTTGATAAAGTTATACATGGTTTACTTGATGTTTGAAAAACTAACAGTTTTAATTCTTTGTGTATACCTTACTGAGATTTTTATGCTCACCCTAAGTTTTTTTGAAATGTTTTTCACAGGACTTATTTTGGAATAGGGTCAAGGAAAGGATCAAGGGAAAGTCATACTATATAAAACATGGAACTATACATGTCTCTTTTTAAGAGTTTTTTTATTTTATGGAAACATAGTAGAAGTGTATACTTTGTAATCTTTTGAGATGTAATAGTTTTGTCCTAATTCTCTAAAACTCTAAACCTGAAAAGATCCTCAATGTGAATTATTCATTTAATTCAATATTAAGTAAGGTTTAAGGCTGGGGCCTTATAATCATGGGTCATTGTTGATCACCATAGCAACTTAGAAAATTTTTTTCTATAAGAGAAGATTTACAAATTTAATGTTTAGCAAGACTTTATATTAATGAAGTTGTAAGACTTCATGGAGTACCCCTAACAATTTTTTTTGAACGTGATCCCCATTTTACTTCAAGATTCATGAAAAGTATTCATAAGGCCGTGTATATTGAACATCATTTGATCACTTCCTACCACCCTCAAACTAATGAAAAATCTGAATGAACTATTTAAACCTTTGAAGACGTGTTGAGAACTTTCCCACATGATTTTCATGGTATGTGGGTTCAATATTTACCAATGGTAGAATTTTCTTTTGAAAGTAGCTTCCATTCAAGTATCCAGATGGCACCATCTGATGTGTTATATGGAAAGAGTTGTCACATGAAAACATGTTGGGAAGATGTTGTTGAATGAAAACTCACAGACCCAGAACTTGTTGAGGAAAAAATGGAAAATGTGATGATTATCTAAACCCACATCAAAGCATCTCAAAGTAGGAAAAATAACTATGTGGATAACTGAATAAAGGATTTGGAATTTAAAGTAGGAGATCGGGTTTTATGAAAGGTATCTCCATAGAATGGTATTGTACAATTCAATAAGAAGGGTAATTTAAGTCCCATGAACATTATATCTTTCTAAATTCTAGAACAAATAGGAGTTGTAGTATAAGGACTCGGCCTTAAAACATTACAAAATTTGAGTTTTGTAATGAATTATCATTTAGGATATTTTCATGTTTAGTATTATTGAGAATTATATAATAACATATACAAAACATATTGAATATTACATGTAGACACTTCTACTCAGTAACCATTAATTTCATAATATAAAAACTCATAAATAATGAACTTGTCTAGTTCCATGTTTTAGATAGTAGGACTTATCCATGATCCCATCCTTAACGCTATTAATCTTTTAGTGCAATGGAAAACATTTCAAAAACATGGGATGAGCATAAAATGTTCATTAAGGGATATAAATAAAGAACTAAATGGTTAGCCAACCAACTCATACAATACATAACCTCTTTAGATTTCCTCATGAAATCATAATATTTACAAATAACACATAAAAATAAAAATTCATAAAGGTAACTTGTGGCATCCATAACATAATTACCTTTTAGATTTCATATCTACATAGGGAGTCACATTTGGAATACCCATCACAGTATATTCCCTAAATCTTTTTGGAGAAAAATTAACATTTTCCTTTCTCACGTTACCTAATGCATTATAGAGTTATCTTAGGCTCACCTGCCATATGTTTATCACGAAACCAACCATATTCATAAATAATTCTCAAGAACCATAACATATTCATAAAAAATAAATCAAACATAATGGAAAGATAAAATTTCCATATTTCAGTCACAATAGATAATTTCATGATTTTGAAATAATCAATTCTTTATCAAAAAATTTTCAAAACCATTTAAAACATTCAATAAAGATATTTTGGAATCAAAGTGTCCCACACATATTTGAAAAATTTAAAGGGATTAACATTTTAAAACATTAACGCCCATATAATTAATACCATACAACAATTTTTAAAACATTTACATTAATGAGAAATATTTATAAGATTAAATATTTAAAACATTTAAGACAATGTTTTAGTTAAAGGGTCTGTTACCACCTAGAAAATACATGAAGAAAAATAATTAAATAATTACATAAAAAATTATAATAACACGAGAATAAGGAGATTCATGATAAAATATTTAAAATGTAAGTATATACTCCTTATAAGATAATAATGCTGCACAATATCACGATATGCCTCAAATAAAAGGAGATTGAGACGTAGTCCCTTACAAAAAATCAGCAGCCTAACAACGTCACATTAAAATTCAGAAAATGAGTTGATAAGAGAGAAAATGATCTCTCCTCCCATGGAAATAAAATTTACACCAATAATGATATAGATGAAAATATCCCAACATATGAAATTTAAATTAAAAGACATAACTTAAATTAAGTCTATTATTAAAAGAGGAGGGTGAAAGATTCCCTTACAATGATTGTATAATTACATAAAGGATAAACCACTTAAATAATTATGTTAGAAAAATATAAATACACCCAATAAAAGTCAATATTTTTTTAAAACAATAATAGGTCATTCACACCTATTTATATCACTCCATAATCAAGAAGTAGAAGATTAACCCAAAGAATGAAAATTTGGTTAAGGACTTCCCCTACCGATTTGGTAACTTACGAAACATACATACCTTGATAGAAAGATCGTACAATGAAGATGAAAATAAACATAAATTAAACTATTTTACACAATTAATACAATCATGGGTAGTACATACAACACCCAAAATGAAATAGTGGAAAATATTGCATTAATCTCATAGGAATAAAAAGTGAGAGGAAATCACCTTACCTCGTTTCCAAATTGAATTGTTTGTTCCTTGTTCATACTAAATAATTAACTAAAGCTAATTTAATATTTATTTATAAAAATTCCCAAGTTTATTATTTCTTTAATATCACTTATTTCTATGCTATAAAGATTATTAATTATTTTAGTTCATATCAGACATTTTGTCGATGTTTGGAACATGTGTAAATGAAATGAACTTGTTAAAAATACAAATTGTCTATGTGGTCAAAAGTAAATTATATAGAAAATGATATTAATGAATTATATATAATATATATAATATATACATCTAGTATATATGTATTTCAAATATTCCATAACATTTGGAAATACAAAATGAAATGCACAGTTCATGGAGGCGGTAAGTCGTACATATGAATGAATGCTACATTTATTTTGTTTATTTTTAAAGGAATGAAAACTAAATGATACATATATATAATATAATTCCAGTATAATATATAATTTACATATGTTACATAATTCCATAAATTCCATCCTCTATTAGTTCTGTCTATAGCATGAACGAGTCATATCACTTTGAGGGGGCGGTAGTCCGCACTTCCTCAAATGGAATTATCATATTTACCGATTATAAAATCCATAAAGGTATTATATAAAAGAAAAATAAAAAATTATACAGAAACCACAAACATAATATATTTCGTATATAAATATAGTTCCATCATAATGTCCATCATTAGATGCGGTTAGAGATATTTGAACAATCATTGTTTCGTGAGGCTGTAGTTCACGGTCCACAGAAACATTTTGTTCTATGTCCATTAGAAGGAGGTGTGTGGAAGTGTTGTTTGAATATTTCTTATAGAAACAACATATTATATTTAGGATACTAGTTTTGTAATAAAATAATGTAATAAAGAGTGTTTATGGGGTTGAAGAAGAAAAATAAAAGAAAATATTCTAAGAGTAGTCGTTACCTTTAAATTGGGTAACTCCCTTTGGTTTGAACCAAAAAAGAATACATGATGTGCCTTATGCCTAAGGTAAGTCTTTTAAGAGGAAGAGAGAGATATAAGGAGATACATTGGGAAGAGTTTGGACGAGCCAAGGGTCTTGAGAGGTGTGAGTAAAGGGTTATAGGTTATGGATTTTATAAGGGGGAGGGGAGGGGCTCTTTAGGAATGTTTGAAAACATTATTTTATTATAAACTGATTTTAGGTTTTAGAAGGCCCAAAACACATTAAATTCAAAGATAGGATGTCTCTCGTTTGAAATAATATCTTCCAATTATAAATGGACATGTTTTGGATATTTTTTTAAATTTTATTATCTTATTTATTTAAATCATTTATTAATATACTGATTTTAAATGAATATTTATAGTCTTAGTGATAACTTATATAACTGAATATAAAAACATGATTACTAAAAGATATATGTTTGTAAAAAATTTGTATTTACATTAAATTAACTAATATAAAGTCTCACTATCACTCCAAAGTGGCTCCATGGGGTCTCCAAATATACCCAAGTATGCACATGGTTGGAAAGGTATAATCCAATATGATTAGAAAATATGGTAGTGTAATTTAATATTATTTGATATTAAATTTTTACCCTTATTTACTAGATTGACCCATTAACCATGGTAAATAAAATATATACAGAAATAAATATTCATAATGTCTAAAAATAAAATTTATCTATTTACACAATTTGGAACTCCTAATTCCATATACGGAACCATTTTTCCCATATTCAAAACACATAAGTGGCATAGAAAATTTTAAAATTAATTCCCATTGTAATAACCAAAAAGTGCATTTTTATGGAAAACCAACAATCAAAAGATTGGCATTTGTTTATGTCCAAATTCGAAGTTAACATACGTCCAATAACCAAAATTTTATTCAATGGTAAAAATATAATCCAATTACACTTTAAAACAAATTAAAAGAAAAATCTATATGTATAAATAAATTAGATAAAAAGGAAGTTTTGAAATAAATTGTTGTATTTTTAACTATTCATTAAAAAATTAATTTAATAAGGAAAATACCAAAAATATACCCGAAGTAAATTTTTATGCCTTGATTATAATGTAGAATTTTATTTTTTCATATATAACATAATTAAGTGAAAAAAACTATATTTGAAAAGGGTTCACCATCAAAAGGTGGTAAAATGTACTTTTATGAATATTGTGGTATTTCATGCCTAATATTGTATTAATTCTCATTTTAAGCTTTTGAAATTTATTGGATAAAATTAATGACATTGAAAAACATGTATAACCATATTTTAGCGAGTTCTGTTCATTCCCAACAATACAATGGCTAGGCATTAACTACCATTTTAAATGAAAATATCGTTATATTATTTTTTGGGATAACTCAATGTTGTCTGTAACATAAGATTTCAAAGAAAACCATTGTTGCGAGTTGAGTATGAAATAATATATAGATTCAACTTTAAAGTAAAATTAATATTTCATTCATAAATATTAATAAATAGAAAAATATCATATATTTTATTTAACTATGATGTTACCTCCTTCCCCCCTTTTGGAAATTTTGTTCTCACAATTTTAAAATTATTAATGGAAACATCATTGAATGTCCCAAATCGGAAAAAGAGTTAATAAAGCATTCAATTTAATAGAATGAAAGAGAAACACCATGGTCACCAGAGAATACCCATCCTAGGATTTTATGTAGGAAAACATTGATATGAAAGAGAAACTAACCATCATGTTCTGATGGAGAGTGATAGAAAACATGATCAAGAGAATGTTAACCTCTAGAAAACTACAAACTTGTGATAGGTTAAACAGCCTTTGGTTTCCTTATAAGAAAAGATAATGGAAATTTCTTTTGTTTAATATATAATTTAATAATGTTAGAGAATTTATTTATGATATTGACTATATACATAAGGAAATATACTTACTTTTCAATTCCAGTTTCATCCTTTAATATGTTTCTTCCAGAAACACATCTTTTATCGAAAAGATGAGTATCCAAGATAACATGGTAACCTCTAAAGCAGTAGAATAAAATTTTAGAGATTAACATTATCCCCAAAAGATGAACTACATATTTCTCCTCTCATTAGATAATGACCAAAAAAACATTTAGTTAAATATCAGATAATCCCCAAAAAAATAATACATTAGAAAAATAAAAACTACACTTACTCATTAAAAATTGACAAACAATACCCAAACACCATAAAAGGCTATTTAATAAAAAATGTCCTTAAAATTCATCAAATTATCCCAAACTCAGCTCGTAACCCAAATCTCAAAAGGATTTAATCCCATTATCTTTTATTGTAAATCTTAACATTTATATCCAAATAACAAAAACTACTCTTGATGTCTCATACTGAAGAGTAATTAACCAGATCAAACAATCTATATGATAGGTTAATCATTTACATAAATAACCCAAATCTCCAAATGCCCATAATAAATATAAACATTCATCCAAAATCAAATTTCCATCATTAATCCTCAATTGAAATCCCAAAATATTCTATTTTCCTAAGGAATATAGTTTCCCAAAAAGAGAAAATGTCTTCCAAAATAACATTTAACAATTAATCACCAAATCAATTTCCTATACTATGGATATCCATTTGATAAAACATAAGATCCAAAATAAACTTATTACTGCCAAATAAAATCATTTAACTAAAAATAATAAGTCCTACTAACTAGGGACTTCATGTAGTCCATTGGTAGGCGATAAATCTCAATTTCACATTTGTTCGGGGTTCGATTCCCACAGCTTTGTCTGACACAAAGGGTTATCACAGGGTCTGCATGTTTTCCTTTTTAAAAAACTATACAAATTTATAACCTTCCAAAAAATGATATAAACTCCTCAAAAATAACCATAACATGATTGAACCTCAATGGTTGTCTTATGCCTCTCATTTTCATCCCAACTAATAATGACCCCAATATCTTAATTCATGAAGTCATATATATGTTGAAAAAAAATTACCTCAATAAAATAACACTATTCCCAAAGAATGAACATCATTCCATGATCATTGTGTCCAAATATTTTTATCATCATCTTGTTCACATAGATAGATGGTTCATACATTGCCACAATGATTTTTAGATCCTTCAAAATCATCTGCATCCTTTATCCAAATACTTCTCCAACAACAAGGTTCATATGGGTGATCATAGAAAAGTAGTTCTGGCAAGAAATCATATATGTCATATAATTCCCTAACATTTGATAAATCATTCTTTTTATAAAACAGTCAGACCTATTTTGAGTTGAAACATTCAATCAATGGTCCTTTTAAAATACCATGATTATGTTCTGAAAGAATATAATTTAAAAGAAATTATAAATATGTTGCTCAAGTGGATCGTTCATCAGGACCATTTTTAAAATCATTATACACTTCAAAATATTGTGATAATGTAAAATATTTGAATATTACATGATAATATTTACCTTTCATGAAAATATTAGAATATTGAGAAAATAATATTTGATTAAATACAACCCATTATCCACTATGGTATCGAGGTATAACATATGTGTTTTATATATCAAACAATTTCTTGAATGTGAGTTGTATGTAAGAAACTGATTCCGAGTCCACTGTAAATGACTTTTCAATAATTATTACATGCAAGTCATCAGGAAGAGATATGAATGTCATTTGAGATCCTCCTCCATCCATTGGTAACAAACATTTCTTGATTTGAAAAAGTAAAAAAATATGGATTTAACTTAAATAATAGATCATGAGACTAAGCATTTGTCTAACAAAACCCCCAACCCTTAAAGTTGTCTAAAACGACCTCTGATACCAACTATAAGGACCTCACATTAAAACAATACATGATTTTAGTTATGTCAAGAATAGGCATTGAGGATCTTTTCAGCTTTTAGTAATTAGATAATTAGGTCATAACATATACAAAACATCTTAAATATTACATGTAGACACTTCTACTTAGTAACCATTTGGTCATAAAATAAAAACTCTTAACAAAAAGAAACATGTCATGTTCCATGTTGTTGACAACATGACTTTTCCATGATCCCATCCTTGAACCTATTCGTCTTTATCTCCTGTGGAAAACATTTCAATAACATGGGATGTGCATAAAAAGCTTGGTAAGGGATATAAAATAATTAAAGAAAACATTAGTCCAGCAACACATACAAAACATATACTCTTTTACCTACATCATGAAAACATAATATTTAATAATAACACAAAGAAATCATATTTCATAAGGGTAACTTGTGGCATGCAGATAATACATACATTGTAGCTTTCACAGCTATGAAGGGACGTAAGTTTGGAATAACCATCATTTTATATTCCCTAAATCCCTTAGTTGAAAAATTAACATTAACCACAATCACTTTATCTAGTGCATTAGTGAGCCATATCAGGCTCACCAGCCCTAGGTGTATCACAGAACCACCTGTATGCGTAAATAATTCCCAATAATCATAACATATTCATAACACATAAAACAAACATAAATGAAAGATAATATTTCCACATTTCAATAGCAATATATCATTTCATGATATTGAAATAATCATTGCTTTATCAAACCATTTTCAAAACCAATTAAAACATTTAATAAAGAGATTTTTGAATCAAAGTGTCTCATACCACTTTGAAACATTTAAAAGGATTATCATTTTAGAACATTCATGTTAATATAATTAAATCCTTAAAACAATTTTAAAAAAATGTAGAATTATGCAAAAGATTTATAATAGTAAATCTTTAAAACATTTAAAATAATGTTTTAGTTAAAGAGTCGGTTACCACATAGAAAATACATGAATAAAAATAATTAAATTATTACATTAAAAAAAGTATAACATAATCAGAATAAGATGAATCCTGATATAATATATCAACGAGATATATATACACCTTATAGGATAATAAAGGTTCACAATATCAAGATATTCCTCCAATTAAAAGATATTGAGACATAATCCCTTACATAAATTCAGAAGCCTAACTGTGTCACAGTAAAATTCGGAAAATGAGGTGATGAGAGTGAAAATGATCTCTTATAACATCGATATAAAATGTAAAAAAACAAGGATATAGAAGAACATATCCCAACATACGAAATAGAAATTAAAATACAGAACATAAAACAAGTCTTTTACTGAAAGTGGAGGGTGAAAGGTTCCCTAAAAAAGATTGTATAATTACATTAAGGATAAACCAATTAAATAATTATGTATAAAACTATAAATACACCTAATATAAGTATATATTATGTTTAAAACAATAAGATGTCATTCACACATATTCCAAGCATGACATAATCAAGAAGTATAAGATTAATGCATATAATAGAAATTAGGTTAAAAAGTTCTCTGACTGATTCGGTAAGTTATGGAACATACGATGTATGAAAGAAGGATCATTCAATGAAGGTTTAAATAATGATAAACTAAAGTATATTACTAAAATAAGACAATTATGATCACAACATACCCCACAAAAAATGATATAGTGGAAAATATAGTATAAATCTCACGGGAATAAAAAGTGAGATGAAAACACCTTACCTCGTGTTTGACTTGACTTGTTTGTTCCATGTTCTTCCGGAATAATAATTATAAGTTAATTTATACATTCTTCAGAAAATTTTTCAGGTATATTATTCCTTTTATATCACTTATTAATTTTCTATAAAAATTATTAATTATTTGATTTCTTATCAGACATTTCTTCAATGTTCGGAACATGAGTAATCAAAATGAACGTGATATAATTTCAAATTTTCAACGATGCCAAAAGTACATTATCTCCAGAATGATATTCATGAATTATAAATAATATATATTATATATATCCATTATATATTTATTTAGAATAGTTCATAACATTCAGACATGTGAAATCAAATGCACCGTTCATGGAGACATTAAGCTGTAAGTACAGATGAACACTACTATCATTTTATTATTTTTAAAGGAATAAAAAATAAATGATACATAGGTATATTGAAATTCCAATATAATATATATGATACATATATTCATAAATTCCATCCATTATAAGTTCCATGTATAACACGAATGAGTCATATCACTTTTATGGGGCGGTAGTTCTCACTTCCTTAAATATAAATATCATATTTACCCATTATGGAAACCATAAAGGTATGATATAAATGAAAAATAAATAATCATAGAGAAAACATAAAAATAATATATATCTTATACAAATATTTTTCATTCATAATTTCTACCATGAAAGGAGGTTGGAGTTATTTGAAGAATCATTGTTTTGTGAGGCATTAGTTCGCCATCTATAGAAACAATATGTTTTAATTCCATTAGATGGTGGTGTGTGAAGTGTAGTTAGAATACATATCATTACTAAAACATAGTATACTTAGGATACTTTTTTGGTTATAAAATAAAGTAATAAAGTGAGTTTAGGGTGTTTTATAAGTAAATTAAAAAAATACAACTGAAGAGAATACGTTACCTTTAAATCTGGTAACTCCCATTGGATTGAACCAAAAGGCTTCCACGAAGTGCCTTCTGCCTAAGGTAAATCTTCTGGGAGGAATAGATGAATGTAGGGAGATTAATTTTCAAGTGTTTGGATGATTCAAGGGACTTAAGAGGTGTGAGTAATGAGATAGAGGTGGTGGTTTTTTATAAGCGGGTGGAGGGGCTTTTTAGGAATGTTTGAAAACATTATTTTATTATTAACTAATTTTTAGTTGCCAAAAGTCCAAAACTCATTAAATTCAATGCTACGATAAATTCTATCCTAAATAAAATCATCCAATTAGAATTGGAAAGTATTTTTATATTTTGTTAAATTTTATTATATCATTTATTTAAATCATTTATTAATAAGGTAATCCCTATATCATCATTGGGTCATATATAATTCTATTTTTATGATTTCAAAAAATTATAAATAAAATACCATGATGTATTTAATTGTTTTATATTTAAAATGAATATTTACAGTCTTATAGAGAACTAATATATCCCCATGTAAAATTGATTTACTAAAAGATATTTTCTTATGTAATTTATGTCTTAACCTTAAATTAATTAATATAAAGCGTCCTTATCATTTCTAAGTGGATCAATGGTGTCCAAAAATTAACCCAAGGATTCACATGGGTGGACATTTGTCATAAAATAGTATTAGGACACATGTTATGGTAATTTAATTTTTTTATAATATTATTGTTTTACCCTACTTTACAAGATTAACCTTTATCCATGGTAATTAAAATATTTAATGAAGTAAATATTCATATTTTCTAAAACTAAAAGCTATATATTTACATAATTTGGACCTCCTTATTTCAAGTATGGAATTCATTTATCCAAATTCAAAACACATAAGTAGAATAGATTAATTTAAAATTAATTCCCGTTGTAAAAACCAAAAAGCGTGTTTTTAAGAAATAATATCTATCAAAAGATTGACTTTTGATTATTTCCAAATTCAATGTGAAATTACATCCTATGACCAACATTGGATTTAATGGTAATAATATAATCCATTTACACTTTAGAAAAATTTAAAATAACCATCTATTTATATAAATAAAAAATATTTAATGGCTATTAGAATTTAAATTCGGTATTTTTAACTATTCATTAAAAAATTTACATTATCCAAAAAATACAAAAAAATTACACAAAGTAAAATTTGATGTATCGATTATAAATAATAATTTTATTTTTTCATATAGAACATATAAAAGTGAAAAAAATGATATTTAAAAAAGTTTCGCTATCCAAAGGTGGTAACACAACCTTTTTAAGACTATTAGAGAATTTCATGCTTAATATTGGATTCATTCTCATTTTAAGCCTCTAAAACATATTGGTGAAAAATAAAGACATTTAACAAACACGTATAATAATAATTTAGTTAGTTATATTAATTCCCACCAATATAATTACTACAAATTAACTACCATTTAAAATAACAATAATATTATATTATTTTGCAGTATAACTCAATGTTTTGTGTAACATAATTTATAAAGAAACATGTTGTTGCGAGTAGAGTAAGCTCTCAGATATAGCATCCTATTAAAATTAAAATTAATATATAAATAACTAATAGTAATTAATATGAAAATTTCATATTCTTTATTTACCTGGGAAGTTACATGTAGCTTACCATTGGAAATGCCTCCAAGTCTCTCAAAAGATCATGATGTATTCCACATATCACTGTTGAGAAAATACATCCTCAACCCAACACATGTACTCATCTATGATAAAATAGAATGGGAACTCGATATGTCTTATTGTAAAGAGCCTCTAAAAATTATTGATACCAGAGAACAAGTGTTGAGAAACCGAACGACCCGTCTTGTAAAAGTTCTCTGGAGAAACCATAAAACAGAAGAGGCAATGTGGGATACCGAGGAAGAAATGATAAAGAACCACTCAAATCATTTTATGCAGTAGTATTCTAGTTATTTCAAGGATATAATTATTTGAAGGAAGGAAGAATGTTTCACCCCAATCTTCTATAGTACGTTTCTCTCTGAATAATGCAACTGCTTGCGCTGTATGCAACTTTGTGTTCTTGCACACCACCACCAATCAACCAAGCCATTATGAAAAGAAATACCATATTTTTGAAATTTTAATAATATTATTTATCTAAATGTACTTATTTTTTGTATTCGTAATATCAAAATTATCCTACGGTGAATCTTTGGTATTGTTTTTGAAAACATTAAATTTTTGATAAATAGTGAAAATCAATGTGTTATTGTTTTAAACCAACTTTTTATTTTAAAAATTATTTATTTTAATTTATTTTATTTTACTTAAAAATATATACATAATAACTATATAAGTTCAATTTAATTCATTGGAGTCATTTTACAATAAAATTAGATGTATAGAATTTTGTTGAATATTTTAACGTCTTTTACCCACCTTCAAGGCACATTTACAAGTTTTCATAAAACATAATTTTACCCTTCTGTGAATTGAATTTCAAAAACCCTAAAGACACGGTTATTATCATTAAGTAAAATGAGGTTCAATATGATGAAAAAAATTTCCGTGAATAGTAACTTTTGAATTTTATTTACCGCTGTTAAAAGTAAATAGTGTAGTTAAAGGTACAAATGATATTATAATTACCTTAGCACATGTCCAAAATCTATTGGATATTTGTTTTTTGACCAAAATCAACCATAGTAATAAAATATGATCCTATTTGATTCACATGGATTATATTAGGACATTTATTATCATTATTTTATTTAAAGAAGACATGAAAGTATTAAATTCAATGTTTAATAACTAAACCATTTTTAACATATGGTGATTCAAAATATAAATTTCACTATAAATATTAATTAAAAAGCTAAAAATATTTCCTACATAATTTTATTTTATTTATTATTTTATGATAATAGATAATAAAATTTATTTATAACACAATGATGTGGCAGTAATTACCTTATTAATGAATGATTTAAATAATTGATATTGTAAATATAAAAATACATGTAAATTCATAAATTTGATGCGTTCCACAAATTTTCTATGTTAATATGAAATGTCATGATTGATTTAATTTATTAATTTTATATGTAATCATGTATTTTTTTTACTTTAACAGAAAACAAATACTAAATTGTGTCAAAATTGTTAAAAATGACTTTTTAAAAGAAATATTATAATATTAATTGATATATTATTCTTAAAAACCTATGTTTCGGCCAAAGTATGTGGATTATGTTAGATATGTCAATAATGAACCACATAGGATTCTTTTATATTTCTATAGTAAATTTATTAAACATTTAATATAATAATACAAGAATAGATGGTAAAAGTTATACTATTTAACAATGATTTAAATCTAAAAGATAAGGTTAATATGGTGACCTAAACCTATCTAAAAATGATTAGTTGAGAGGTTTTAAAAAAATACCCACCTTAGCCTCAAAATAAATCTTTTTGGATCAATTATAAACCAAATATGATTGTATAATAAATTAATATTTCAAGGTTAGAGTTAAATCTAGAATCTCTTCATTATTCGAGGAACTTTATACATTTGTATCTACTGAGACCTCTTTATCTTCCACATCAGTGTTTCTTAAAAATGTATTTCAAAACATTTCTTCTATTTACTAGAATATGGGTTAAATTCATTTATACCATCATTTTAATTTTTATAAAATTGTTCTAAAGGAATTTTTCCATCGCTTTCCAAACCTAGAACTTTATGACCTTTTCGAAAAATTAAGGAAAGGATGTTTTTTGACTTATACTGTTGGCACATATATTTTCTGCCATTATAACACCTTCAAAACTTTTCATAAAATCTAATAATTATATTTTTAAATAAATTTTTTCTTTTATAATTACGTGACTTTTAAAATATTTCAAAATAGAAAGACATATTTCACTCAAATAGTTTATCAATTAATTTCATTTATGTTCACATGATTTGTAGGATTTTCCATTTCTTTGAAGTTGATTTATTATGATACTATATTCTATTTTGTATTGATGGTTGTGTGATATGATTCACTGTAGGTGTGCTATTTTTATACCTTTCAGGGTTTATGGTTAAAGTATTAACATTTTACATGCTAATTATAATACAAATGTTTATGTTATGTTTCAAATATCTCATATGAGGAATACGTTGGATGTAGTATGTTATGGGTAGAGACCTCTATAGCTCCTCAATGCATCGGTATGTCCCAAGAGACAAACTAGTGTCCTCACAAAAGGCCTTGACAAAATCTTATATTTAGTCTTGGCACGAGACATTGACTATGTGGTTATGATGTTCAACATATTTTGTTCCAACATTATAAAATTAGCTATTGATATTACATGTGGTTATTCAACTAGTATAATATCTATGTGAATAAGTAAATGGAATTATTTGATTTATCTTTTCCATATTCTGCTGATGTTCAAATTTAAAAGGCTTTTGTTTTAGTATTATACATTTACTTAAATGTTTATAATTTTTTAAGATAGTTTCTATTATATTTGTACCCTTAATGAGCATATGAGCTCACCCCATTCTTATGACTTATTTTTTCCCGGATATGAAGAAGTAAAAAATGATTAACCTGCAAGAATATGCAATGTTTTATGAGTGTGTTCAAAGGGGACACAATGTTGTTTTTTTTTCACTTCAAAATGTAATGTAAAACTTATGTTGGTATCTAGTAATTCCAACGATACTAAACTCCTTATCCATTTGTGACGTGATCTATTGTGATCATGCCAATGTTATATAATAATGCACTAACTCTAGATTACTTGGTTTGGGGTGTTACAGTTCATATCAATGAAAGTTTAATACAAAATTTGGTAACTTGATTTATAAAAACCTGATTTGAGAACATTACCCTAAGATAGACTTTGATGAATATTATAGAATGACATCCAATAATATTGGTGATGTATAGATTTTTTAAATTTTCCAAAAAATACATCCATATCTATATATGAGCAGGTAGAGGTGGCTTCAGAACAGATTTACCTAGGGGTGAAAACTTCGAAAAGGAGTTTCGGACATAACCTAGGGTATCCCGATACACGACAATGGGCCTTGTTGTACTCTTGGATACGACACTCCTGGACAATATGCTTAGGATAATACAAATTTTCTTGAAAAACCATTATGATGGATTTATGCAAAAATACCTCCTCAATGATAACATTTTTTATGATTATAGATTATATACACAAACTATTCAATTTATGTTAGGTATTTTACTAGTTTGGAATTTTTTATTGAGATTTATAAACTATTCTAGTGTATTCCATTGTTTCGAAATGGAACCTAGTGGAAGGAATGGAAACCGTATCCACGCACGCAATCCATGTAGGGATTTACCTTCTACTCAAGATAATTATAGTGGAGTTGGTGATGGTACTAGTGCTGAATAACTTATAAACATATTAAGTCAACTCACTCAGGTTATGAACAATAATCATACACGCATGGAGCACCCTGATCCACAACATAGAGAATAAATGTTAGACCACTTCATGAGGCATCAGCCACCAACATTCAATGGGTCTAAAAATTTATTTGTAGCTGAAAAATTGGATATGTTCCTTAGAGAAAATATTTCATGCATTGGGGAGTAGTGAAAGGGAAAATGTTTTCGTGGTAGTTTATCGCCTCATGGGATATTCAATTCAATGGTGGATATTAATTAAAAATAAAAATGAGGATAAAGAAGTATAAAATATTGAATGTTGGGAGTTTGAAGAAGTTATCTTAGAAAAATACTTTCCTCATGACTATTAAGCAGATATGGAATGACAATTTCAGAGTATAATGAAAAAGGAGGATGACAATGTTGCAAAGTATGAGGCTAACATTAAATGGTTAGTAGGGAATGGAGAATATTATATATGTAACCCAAGGAGTAATATTTATCGATTCATTGATGGGTTAAAACCATTACTCCGTCATGCATTAGTCTCAAAATCATTCTCATCGTATGAAGATATTGTCTCATGTGCTATCAAGACGGAAAAGGAATTCACTATGTCTTCTTACTATAAAGAAATGAAAGAGAAAAATTGATATGTTGAATACTCTAAAAATTTAAATAAGGGGAAGAAGGGAAATGTTTAATTTCCATCCTGTAGTAAATATGGGAAGAAACATCCCAGTACATGCCTGAAGGGAATTGAAGTCAATTACAAGTATGATGAAAAAGGCCACCAAGATCGTGATTGCAAGGGAAAGAAAGAGGCTGTCAATGTTTAATGTTACAATTGTAGAGAAATGGGGCATTATGCAAATGAATGTCCTATGCGCTAAAGAAACTTACCTCAAAAAAGGCCAAGGGAGCAAGGCCTAGCTTATGTGATCACTACTATTGAGGTTAAAACTTCGAATGAAGTGGTGGATGGTAGTTTATTGGTTTCCACAAATTTATCCTATATTTATTTGATTCCAAATCATCTCATTATTTCATATCTTCCCATTTTTCTAATAAATTTAGATATTTCCAATTTGATTTAATAGGGGAGTTGAAAGTCAAATATCCTAATGAATGTATCATTAAAACAATGTTTTGTGAATTTGTGTCATTTGGACATATTAACATTCTTTATCTACTGATATCATTTTCATACCCATGATTGAATTTGACATAATCTTGTGTATGAATTGGATTTCAGACCATGATGCAAAAATTTATTGTAAGAAGGAGGTTATAATTTTTGATGATGATAAGTAATTCCTTATCATTAAAGTAGATACATCACCATCTGATTCTTATCTAGATCAACCCCTATAATCTCTGCTAAATTCAATTATTGGATTATTGGAACTCAAGAAAAAACTAGAGGGATGGAGTAATAAAGGATATATTCACCCTAGTGTATCTCCATGGGGAGCCTCTATCCATTTTGTAAAGAATAAAGATGGGCCTATGAGGTTGTGCATTGACTACAGGGAGATCAATGCTATAACAATAAAGAACAAATATCCCCCACCTCACATTGATGATTTATTCAAAAAACATCATGAAGACCAATATTTTTCAAAGATTGACCATCGATCTGGATATCATCAGTTGTGTGTGAAGTAGAAAGACATTCCGAAGACAACATTTCATACCACATATGGGAAATACGATTTTATGGTAATGCCTTTTGTACTAACTAATGGACTATATATCTTCGTGGATATAATGAATATATTTTTCAAGGAATATATTGTTGAATTTGAAGTGGTATTTATTAATGATATCTTGGTATACTCCAAAATCATGGAGGATTATGAAAACCACATGCACACTATTCTAAAGACTCTTAAGAAGAAATGAATTATATGGGATGTCTAGAAAATGTGAATTATGGAATCCAGAGATTTCCTTTCTTGTCTATATTTTCTATAAGGATGGAATCTATGTTGATCCTTCAAAGACAAAGGCAATACAAGAATGGAATGCACCAACGAGTATATATAAGGTTCATAATTTTATTCGTTTAGCAGGTTATTATCCGTGTTTCATCCTGAATATTCCTTGATTGACTATCCCATCAAACAAGATCATTTGTAAAGGGGTATATTTTTTGGAAAAATAAGTGTGAATAATTTTTGAATAATTGATGAAAAGATTATTCAATGCTCTTATATTTACTCTACCATCAGGGAATGAAGGGTTTATTATCTATAGTGATGATTAAAAGAAATTACTGGGTTATATACATATGCATAATGATAGGGTTATTGCCTATACATCACAAAAGCTAAAAATTTGTGTAGAAACCTATCCTACTCATGCTCTTGAGTTAGTATCTGTAATATTTTCATTGAAAATATCGACACACTATCTCTATGGAGAGAAATGTGAGATATATACCGATCACAATAGATTGAAGTATATTTTCCCATAGAAAGAACTCAAAATGAGGAAAAGATGATGGCTTGAAATACTCAAATATTATGATTGTAAAATACAATACCACTCAGGGAAGGAAAATAAGGATGCAGATGATTTGAGCTAGAAGGATCCTGGTGCTTAGAACTAGATGAGTGTTCAAAGGGATCCTATGTTCATGGATCAAGTAAAGACGAATATGAAAATAATCCTGGAAGGTGAAACATCAATACTTTTTCAAATGGTTTCCAAATCATCTTTACTAGGAAGGATAAAAAGTTCATAGACTGATGATGAGGGGTTTAAAAAGAAAATTAAAGCTCTGAATGATGGGATATTTATTGACATCATATATGAAGAAGAAATTATGAAATTTGGGTGGCTTTGTGTTCCTGATATACGGAAAAAAATGGAATTGTTATATAATGGACATAGCTCCAATTTCTCTGTACATACGGGTAACACTAAGATGAATAGAGATTTAAAAGAACATTTCTTGTTGGAAAACATAAAGAAGGAGATTGTTGATTATGTGTCAATATGTATGGTTTTTCAATAGGTTAAGGATGAAAGAAAACATCCTGGAGTTGTCAGGAAACCTCTTCCCATTACTGAGTGGAAATGGTATTATATTACGATGGACATTGTCAAGGGACTATTAAAGACTTCTAGATGGAATGATACAATATGGGTCATTGTGGACCATCTTACCAAGTCATCACATTTTCTTTCTAGAAGAGAAGATTTACCACTTTATCGTTTAACAATACTATATATTAATGATGTTTTAATACTTAATGTAGTACCCCTATCGATTGTTTCGGATCATGGACCCCGTTTTACATCATGATTCTGGAAGAGTATCTAGAAGGCCCTGGATAGTGAAATTTTTTTGAGCACTTCATACCACCCACAAAATGATGGATAATTATAATGGACTATTGAAACATTAGAAGACTTGTTTAGATCATTATCACATGACATTCAGGGTATGTGGGATCAATATTTACCTATGGTAGAATTTTCTAATAAAAATAACTTACATTCAAGTATCTAGATGGAACCATATAAAGACATATATTGAAAGATATATCGCACACCATGTTTTTGGGATGACGTTGCCGAAAGAAAAGTCATAGTCCCAAAACATGTTAAGGAAATAATAGAAAATGTGATGATTATCCCAACCCACATCAAATAAGATGAAAGTAGAAAAAAGAGAAATGTTGTAAACTGAAGAAAGGATTTTGAATTTCTAGTGGGAGATCATGTTTTCATGAAGGTATGTTCCTGGAATTGTGTTGTACGATTCGGTACGAATGGTAATTGAAGTCCCATGTACATCAGACCTTTCAAAATTCTAGAAAGAATTTTAGTTGTAACATACCATTTGGAAATGCCTCCAAATATGTCCAAATTTCATGATGTATTCCACGTATTACTATTGAGAAAATACATTCCCAACCTAATGCATGTACTCACCTATAAAGAAATTTAATAGCAACCTGATATGTCTTATATTGAAGATCCTGTCAAGATTTCTCATACCAGAGAACAAGTGTTGAGAAACCGGATGAGTCATCTAGTAAATGTTCAATAGAGAAACTATAAGATGGAAGATGCAATATAGGAACCGGAGAAAATTATGATGAAGAACCATCCAAAACATTTTATGTATTAGTATTCTAGAAATTTAGAGGATGAATTTTTTTTAAGGAAGGAAGAATGTAACACCCCAAGGTTCCACGATATGTTTCTATTTGAATAATGTGATAGCTTATGTTGGGCGCAACTTCGAGTTCTTGCACACCACAACCAATCAAAATAGACATTATAAACAGTAATAAAACCTTTTATAATTTAATAAAATTTATTTATCAAAATTGACTTCATTTTATTAATTCATAATATCAAAATTATCTTAGGGTGAATTTTTTGTATTTTTCAGAAAACATTCAATTTTTGTTTAATAGTGAAAAATACTGCATTGTTGGTTAAAACCTACTGTTTATTTAAATAATTATTTATTTTATTTAAATTTTTTTATTTAAAAATATGTACATAATTTCTATATAATTTCAATGTAATTCATTTGAGTCATTTTATAATAAAATTTGATGTATAAAATTTTATTGAATATTTTGACGTCTTTTATCCATTCAAGATAAATTTGAAAATTTGCATAACATTTAATTTTACTGCTTCTATGAATATAATTTCAAAATTATGAGAGACATGGTATAAATTAGTATGTAAAATGGGGTTCAATATGATAAAAA
This sequence comes from Viscum album, assembly GCA_963277665.1. Classification (NCBI taxonomy): domain Eukaryota; kingdom Viridiplantae; phylum Streptophyta; class Magnoliopsida; order Santalales; family Viscaceae; genus Viscum; species Viscum album. The sequence continues at coordinate 1,483,366,967 of OY728136.1, forward strand.
TTATTTTTGGTGAATAGTAACTTTTGAATTTTATTTGATACGGTTAAAAGTAAATACGATAGTTAAAGGTAAAAATGATATTATAATTACCCTAAAACATGTCATAATTTTATAGGATAAGTGATTTTAGACCAATATCAAACATAGGAATAAAATATTATCCTCTTTGATCCACTTGGATTAGATTAGGACATTTAATATTATTTTATTTATATAATAGTAACAAGTTTAAAATTCAATGTTTCATAACTAAACCATTTTTAATATAGGATTATACATAAGATAAATTATTCTATAAATATTTATTATAAATATAAAAATAGTTTGTACATTATGGTTTTTTATTTATAATTTTTAGACATTAAGTAATTAAATTTATTTATGACACAATGAGGATACAGTAATTACCTTATTAATGAAATATTTTAATAATTGATATTGTAAATATACCAATAAATGTATATTATGATTTTTGATGCATTCCAACAATTTTATATGTTTATATGACATTCTAGTATTTATTTAATTTTTTTTGATGTATTCATGTTTTTTTCCTTCACAATTATCTGATAGAAAATAGTATCCAAATTGACATATATTAGTTTTGAAAACAAATACAATATTAATAATTGATTTAATTCTCATAAAAACATAATGATTGGTAAAAGTACTTATATAAAGATATATATGTCAATTATTAACCACTTGGGGTTCTCTTGTCCTTTTATAGTATGTTTATTAACAATTTTATATACAAACACAAGAATATGTGGTAAAAGTTAAACAATTTAACTAAGAGTTTAATCTAAAAGATAAGGTTAATATGGGGACCTAAACCTGTATAAAACCAATTGGTTGAGTGTTTTTCGACCCATCCCCACCATTTCCTAGAATTATATCCTTTTTGATCCAATATAAACCGAATATGATGGTATACCAAATTAATAGTTCATGCTTTTCCTAAAGTGACCCTCACATCTTTTATAAAATGGTACTTCCCCTTCTCTTATTATCACACATCCAAATCCAATTGGCTTAGCCAAACTCCGATAAAATATCCTATCATCTACCCTCACTTAGTCCTAGAGGCCTTACTTGGATCAGAATCCAACCTAAGGATCTCTTTTGATCAAATCAAAAGGAAGCACCCGAAGATGAGGTAATAATTTCATCACCTCTTTCAATGTTCTTTTCTTCTTCCACTTCTTAATTATTGTTATTATCCATACCAAAGTAATTAATAATGAAAAATATATATAATATGATGTTATTATAAATATGGAACAACAATATTCGTTATTATATCCATCCATTGAATGACAAAGTCACCATACGTGCGTATGTACGGCTTACTCTCCCCATGTCGTTGTGTAGTTTGTTATTCAACACTTCATTATTTGGATGTGTATAATAATGAGTATAATTGATGTGAATAATAAATATTACTTGTTAATTATTCTGTATATATGATATACCATCCAATTACATATGATATAATCATCAATAGAATTATATTTTCGCTCATGCGTATGTATGGATTACCGCCTCCACGAGCACGAAGAGATTTATTCCCCATCGTAACCATTCAAAAATAATTTTCATTTTTGATTAAAAATATTTTTAAGAACATAATATCATTATTTATTTGAATAAAATACATCCTATCCATAACAAACATGACTTATGTAACAAAACATATAAAGAAAAATGAATCAGTTGACACCTGAAACAATGATACGACTGAAATACCATTAACAAAGAAATATTAGTAGATCATATATGATATCATATTTATGTATGTAGTTATTTTATATTTTAATAACTATCAATTAACTATTATACATGAGGTTAAATTACCATCGACTAAGGAAAGGTTCAAGGTAATGGTTAATTATACAATCTCTTTATTATCCGAGGTTGTTTATACGTAAGTATCTACTAAGACATCTTTATCATCCACATTCACGCTGCATAAAAATATATTTCCAAACATTTTAACTATTTACTAGATTATGGGTTAAATTAATTTATACCCTTGTTTGAAATTTTATAATTTTTTTGAAAGGAATATTTCCATCTCTTTCCAAACAAGGTACTTTATTACATTTTCGACAAATTAAGGGAAGAATTTTTTTAACTTATATGGAAGGCATGACTATTTTCTACCATTATAACATCTTCAATGTTTCCCTTACAAGATTATAAGAATAGTTTAAAAATAAATGTTCTCTTTTATAACTTTGTTTCTTTTAATTTTTTTCAAAATAGAAATATATATTTAACTGAAATAGTTTTCTAATTGATTTCATCTATGTCAACATCCTTCGTTTGATTTTATATTTTCTTGATGTTGATTTGTTATGATACAATCTTCTATATTGTATTGAAGGTTTTGTGATATGTTTTACTAGATATGTGCTATTTTTATACCATTCATGGTTTATGTTTAATGTATTAACATTTCGTATGCTAGATTTAATATGAATGTTTATGTTATGTTTCATTTATTTCATATGAGGAATGAACTGGACTTAGTAAGAGATTGGTGGATCCCGCTATATCTCCTTGATTCATCTGTTGGTCTCATTAGACAAACTAGTGTCTTGGAACATTCCCTTAGAAAAATCTTATTTGTAGTCCTGGAATAGGGCCTTGATAATGGGGTTATGATGTCCGACATTATGTATTCCATCATTATGTAATAATCTATTGATATTAAATGTTATTATTCGACTCTTAGAATATATATGTGAATAAGTAAAGGTAATTATTTGATTTATCTTTTCTATATTATGCTAATTTTTTGGTTTAAATTGATTTTGTTTTAGTATTACAAATTTTCTTAAATATTTATACATAATTATGATAGTTTCTGCTATATTGTTATTCATATTGAGCATCTGAGCTCATACCTTTCTTATGTTTTTTTTCAGGATATGGAGAGGTATATTACGATTAACCTCCCCAAATAGGCTAAGGGAAATGAGTTTGTTCCATGGGGACACACTATTGTTTTGATTTTATAATGTAATGTGAAACTTATTTATGTATCTATTACTTCCTTGTCTACTAAACTAATCTGTCTATTGAGACTTGATCTCTGGTGATCATTCCAATGTTATGTAATAATGAAATGACTTTGGGTAACTAGTGTCAGGGAGTTACACATTGTGTGTGTATTTTGAATAAAATCATATCCCCATTAGATCTATTGTATACTCCTCAGAATGGTACATTCTTTGTGTATTCATTTATTCACTAACAGCATACCCCCTATATGGGATCTGATAAAGAATATAAATATCTCATTTAAAATGTATTATAATATATGTAAGTGATGTCCCAAAAATATTTCTCCTTGATCAAATAAATTATATATTCACTGGATTTGTCCTTCCTAATCGACACTCATCTAGAGGGAGACTTATAATAGATTCCCCATAGTTTTTTGTCTTATGAACACTTGTATGAATCACTAAAACATGGGCTGAACATGTAGAGACTATTAAATAAATATATATTATTTTAAAAATTACTGTAATAAAAATAGATAAATATGACAGACCTTGCATTATATATAAATAAAAAATAGTATATTATCTAATACAAATATGAAAAATAGCTGAAAATAATCTATCCTCCAAACCAAATCACATAATAATCTTATAAAAACCATGTCCTTAAGAACTGGTTGGACATGTTACTTAGTCCTAGATCAAAGTAACACCTGTACAATGAGAGAAAACAAGAACATCTATGCACATACAATGAATCCTTTGGATTGAAAAAATAGGGGTGAATTCTAACATGGCATTAAGAATCTTATTTTACCCAATAATATTGAGTGCTACATTCATTATATTTATGAACTTGTAATAAAAATATAAGAGTGTAGTCATTGTTGTGTGACACAACTGACATAAAACCTAACATAAAATGCATATCAAACATATATATTGAGTTGTCATGTTTAATATAGAACCCCTAAAACAATAATCATACCTTTTTCATCTAGTGTTAGAGTGTATTTGAACTTGTCACAAAACTTAAGGGGATTATGAATTAAGCTAAAATAGATTCCTAATCTCATACATGATTCACCTAGTTTTGATGCATCTATAATAAATCACTATAACCAAACCCCATTTAGTTGATCACTCAGGGGGTTATGTGTCCCTCATTATTCATCTCATATATATATCACCTCAGGGGGAATGGATTCCAACCATATCTACTAATTTAATACTAATCACCCAGTGGGAAGAGCATATATCATGGATAATCTCATGTATACAAGTCCTCATTGGCGCTGTGACACTCTAGTATCATTTCATTGTATACAGATCACTCAGGAGGGAAATTCATACCTCTAATAACATCTCACTACACATCCCCTTATGGGAGTAGTGTGTCCATTCTATCTATCCCATGTGTTACATCAAGGGGTAGTTCATCTCACCCATCCATCTCATTTTAGTATGCAGAAAGGATGGATATATGAAAATTTTATATGGAATCTCGTGGATCTGAATACTCTTAGTTGATTGTTATTCACCTGAAAATCATCAAACATAAAAAGTATCGATATGGTCAAATAATAGTCTGGAACCATCTCATATTATGATGTTTGACCTCTCATGTGCATGAACTATCAGTACATTATCAATAATGGGATCATAGTACAATTTCATTCTAAGTATACTAATGTACCAAAAGCCATTTTATGTATGTTTTATTTTCAATAATCATGTTAATTATAGGATTTTAAGTGAATATATGGTAATAGGTTAATATTTGTGTATCCATCCATTTGATTGGAGTTCATTACATGGGTAATAAATTGAAAGAAGTAGGACATGAGTCCATGGAATAAACTGTCTGATAGATTCCTTGGATCCGCTAGATTGAGAAACTGTCCAAAGATTATACAATTTGATATCAAATAAAATTGGTGTTTATAGTTTTTGGGATAAATTCATAATCAGAATAAATATATATATCATGATTAATTTTAGTTTTTTCCCACGATAGGATATATGACTTTCATATGATACTATAATTCTAGTGATTTATATGCTTAAAAACAATCAAACTGAATTTTATGGAATTCAGAATTACTTCAACAAAACCAATAATCTTTGTAGGTATTTAAAAGATGGTATAGAGGAGTTAGGAAATGTCCAATTTCAAGGGGATGCTCGTTTAAATATTCCAATAGTAAAATAGTATCATAAGTTCACTAAAAAAGGAATATTTATTAGAAAAATAGATACAGTATTGAAAAATTTGGCATCCCAGCTAGCTTAAGACCTATAGTTCTAATAGAATGTCCTTTCCAATCAGATGTATTCATCATATAACATTGTATTCAACTAATATGGGATAAATGAATCAATTATAATAATTATGACTCTGATAATTAGTATTCAAAGTCCCCAAAACAATTCATTGGAAGAGCATAAATATTCAACACATAGTGTAATTATCCAAAATCATCTATATGAAAATGGAGTACACAAATCAGAAAGTGAATTTACATTATATGTCTCTATAAAGATAATTCTTTGATGCTCCCAATATAAATCTTCAACACTTGGAAAATTAGAATGTTTTTTATTTAAAAAATATATTTTACATATTTCAAAAATGATAAGGATGAATTTATATGGGTTGATTCAAAAACAATTTGATCATTTTATATATATTAAAAGCACATAAATTGGTGTCTGATTGACATTTGAGGTTAAATTAAAAATGATCTTCTTCCATTGAATGATATCTTCAATGTATAATAAATCTTTAATTTTGAGAAATATTTAATTTTAAAGAAATAAAAATGTTACGGTGATGAAACTGATTTTCAATGATCAATATATCTTGAATAATATTCAATTCATAATATAATATATTTTTATAGAATATTGAAGGAGTATATCCAATACTTGTATTTAGTAATGTTGAAAATTAAATTGTTTTGTTTCCAAGAATAATGATGATTACAACATTTGAATACTAAGGTATCTATTTTTTAATGCATGAATCATTTTGATCTATGGATATTCAAGCATTTTTAGTGGAAAAAATATAGAGGTCTAGGATTTTTTGCAATAATGGAAATGGTGATTCCTTTTAGATTTTATAAATATAAAAATGCATGATGATTTCAATTTGATCGATATAATTGATGTATTATTTTAATAAATACATAGATATATTTAATTTGAATATTTCAATGAATAATTTTTTATATGGGGAAGATGAAAATTCCATACAGGAGGATGAATAAATGATTTTTTTATTCAATAGATCTACTAAAATGGGGATCATTTGATATCGATATATTTAGGATACTCTTTATGTTGAGAAAAACAAGGCACATAATTTCCTATTATCACAAATTGGCTATTTAGTATGGTTCTTTTCAAAATAAATCCATTTTTTTCTCAAGATATCATTTAAGGTATTTGAAAAGGAAATAATTCCTTTAATATATCCACATTTTTACATAAGTTGTTGAGATGGCCTAGTAAAAGAAAAGATAAAAATAGAATAACATATGATTCTTGATATATGGAGGAAATATGAATATATGATAGAGATTAATATCTCAATGAATAATAATAAATGGAAAAATTATTCCACTATAGCCAACATTGATGAATAAGAGGAATAACATTGTGTTTTGAACATGTGAACATTCTATGTCTCAATGGAGGAAATAATTATCTAGATCGAAATGTTAGTATATATTCTGAATACTCTAATGTAAATGAGTTCTTTGTGTAGTGAGTTATAGAAGATAGGGACCCTATGTTAATGTACTTGTAATTTTATCAATTAACAAATTCCCTTTTTTATGTGTGTTTATTAGATACCAACATGCTGTCAAAGAATAATTATTGAGGAAGTGAAACTGATAATATTATTGTAGAGAATACCAGTTCATAGATCTAGGCTACTTCAATAAGATAAGTATAGAATACAAATAGTTGGAGATGTATACTATGTAACATTGTATAATGGCCCTTTTACATGTGTCATATAGTGAAAACTTGTAACCTATGTTAAATAGTGACCATAACAGTATAATATTATGTGAATTTTATTCTAGATAATACTTTTCTACCCATTATAATTGTTGATTCAACTACATAAGAGAACCCATAAATCAATAGGAGTTGACTTGAAAATGAGTAGGTTTCCCATAATAGGGACGAACCATAGAATAATAATGCAATATTTTTTAATTTTATTGTCATCATTTCTTATAGGAGTTTGTAATGGTGATATAAAAATGGGAACCATTTACATTGTAAGAGGTAACCATGGTTGAAAAAAGAAGGGGTTTATCATTTCATAGAAAAATTTATTTTTTATAAAATCAGATCACAATTGATAAACTCCATATAGTTGAATATTCTTGATTTACTATGTCACATCTTATGTTCCCTCTAAATAGATATTTTGAACCATTAAAATTGAGTTAGGAGAAAAATTATCTCTCTAATATACTATAAAAAATATTCCTTATATATCAATCATATATCCATGAATTGTAGATTCCAAAGGATTGAATAAGGTAAACTAATGGGAAATTTAGATTTTATACCTGTTAAAAAAACATAGGAGTCTTACCTACAAATTTGAGAGACTAGTAGAAAATAAAGGCCAACTGTAAGGAATGATCACAAAAATGAATAAGGAAATAGAAATACCTAATAATAAATTGAATGAAAATGATCATCTAGTTAAATAGATTGAGTATTATTTTACTATTGTAATTGTTTCAAGTAATAGTGATGATTATATTGAGTCTTTAAAAGATCTATATATTGAGGTTATAGGATACATGAATGAATCCCTAATTGAAGTTGAAATTTATAAAATAAGAGTCATATGTAGATATAATAACGATATGTGAGAGTAATATGGATAGGTTGATTCCATGGATGACTCATTGGTAAGGATGATGTCTTGTCACAATTCATGAATAATTCTTTTAAAGTCTAAGGAAGAAACATACCTACTTTTTAAATAAGTAATCATTAAAACTTCGGATGAATTGAATATATCATTATGGGGAAATTATATTTTTTTTAGTATTTTTTTACATTTTTTCTACGTATTAGAGAAAATATATGAAGCCTCCATGGATTTCAATAACACTATACTATTAGTAAAATAACAATGTGAAATTATTAGATAGTTATATCATGGAGAAAAATGTAGAAGATTAAGATTAATATGGAAGTGTGTTTGAGATCATTATAAGATGAGAAGTCTATCCTCACCATGATGTTCCTTTAGAGAGATTTATAGTTGAAAAATGTTGATGAATAAAACTATTTAAATTCCAAATATATCAAGAATAATGATGTTTACAAAAAAAGTTGATATGAGGCCTATATAAAAGAAGGTTGAGAATGGTGGATCAATGATATCAAGATTAGCTGGAGAATCCTCCAACTGAAGCACATGGAAGAAGATATCACATGGCATAATGAAACACAATTTTTATAAATCTATATTGATGAAAATAATAGAAAAAATAAATAAATTATTATAAATGTGGAAGTGTAAAACTTATATAGGATCCAAAAAAATTTCAATGATATAGTTGATTATTTCCAGGGACAACTATTCTAGGAAACTAGAATAACATATTATGTTATAGCTCCAAATTAGTAAGCATGCATATCTAGATATACTGTACCTAAAAGAAAATAATAAAGATTATCTAGAATAGGTTAGTTATAATGGATATTTTGGTATAATGATCTTGATTAATAAAATAATATATTTTTATGTACAAATTTATAAAGTCTTATATCAAGTAGGAGAAAATTTGGAAAAAGGAAAAAATTTAATTGAATTAAATAGAAAAACATTAGTAGAAAATTATTTCTATTAGGAAATTATTTTAAACACTAAGAAAATCATTTAAAATTTTGAAGATAATTTGTCACAATTACGATGAATTATGGTACAATCCTACTAGGTACCATCCATATACTTATGAAATGATATAACAAAAATAGTCTAAGAATCATGTAAATATTTAATGTGTTCCTACTTTAGGAGAAATATTTGTAAAATATGTTAGAAAACAATAATAATTAAATAAATAAATTAGAAGTCTTATGAGGATAACAAACAAGTTCGAAAAAACTTATTCTAATGTTCTAGGAGAGGCCACACCATAGTTTATTACAGTAATACACAAAAAAATTAATAGAATAAAATTATATTTGATAGCATATTGGACAAACAACACTGAGCATATCATACTTTACATGTAACATTATGTTTATATTGTGTTACATGTACAACTCAGTTTATCTTACATTACTTACAATCCTATGATTTTTATATTCGATGGCGTATTCAACATCCAACACTAAACTTATACAACCAATGATATATAAAACAATTATATCCCAATACATAAATTGGAGTGTATAAATAGTATCAAATAATTCCTGAAATATGTATATGTATTACTCAATATATATCATTTATAGTTTTTAGTAAATAATCTATCAGTTTTTAGTAAATTGTTTATAATTTTCAATAATAGTTTTTCCTCAATATTGATATACATTACATATCGTCAAAAAATATTATATTAGAATTGGAAAAATTAGAAATTTTTTTTATGAAAATTAAATTCATTATTTGAATCATAAGTTCAAAATTTACTTTGATTGATGATTTGGTATTTTTCAGAAAATATGTGTTTTTTAGTGAATATTAAAAAATATTTATTTTTCTAACAAGTATTTTCTTTTCGATAAATTAAGTAATTTAAAAGTAAAAATATATTGGCAATATGTTTTATAGTCCCCTATATATGATTTATTTGTATTTAATCCACTTAATTACTTTGAATTTTGTTTAAAGTGGTTTTTAGTATTGGTAGTATTTTGTGTTTAAAAATTGATTTTTCTAAAAAACTGTTATAAAATGCACAACATTTATCCATTTTAAATAATTAAAATAATTCAGATTTGGGGATTGTTTTAAATGAAATTTATATATTATATGGTATTAAATTATAATTTATTGTAAAATAGTGATTATTATTTAGCATAGAGTTATCCTAGAATCATCTTTTTCTAAAAATACACTTTTCATGAAAACCTATTGTTTTACAATGTAAATGTGATTGACTTTAAAATATAATTTTTCATTAAAATGAATTTTATTTAAATAAATGTGTACAATATTTAGAATCAGTTAGATTTATAATTTTCAATAAGTTGAACATAAATTTTTAACAAAATTTAAAGTAATTATATAAAAAAAATAAAAAAATGGTTAAGGTAAAAATAAGTTTACTAGGGAGGGATGTATAAAATTAAAATAAAAGAGTGAAAATATCCTAAATATTTATCTTAATTTTATATGTTGAGTTTTTTTTCCTTTTACGAATATTTATTTTAAAATTGGAAATTCCAGTCCACTTTCCATTGAATATGACCAATATAATATCTAATGTATGGAAATGCCAAAAAATATAATTTCCAACCTTAAAATACTTACAATGCTATGGAATAAGGGGAAAATAGTGGTTCAGTTATACATAAAATTATTAAATCTATATGATTTTATTATATCATAATAATTTTTTATTTAATTTTTGGTGACGAATTAGTTACATAAAATGATTAAGAAATAATAACATAATAATTGTTTAGTTTATTAATAAAATAAAATAAAATAAAATAAATGAAAATGAAAATTATAAAAGTGATCTAAATTGAATGAATAATTTCATTCTATTGTTTTCTAGGTAAATATATCATGTTACAAAATTGTGGACATGTATTATAAGGACCCGACCATAAATATTACATAATATTGAATTAAATGAATAGTTCACATTGAGGATCTTTTCAGGTTTAGAGTTTTAGAGAATTACAAAATCACTATTACATCTCAAAAGATTAAAAAGTATACACTTTTTCATAGTTTCATTTTTTTTATAAAATAAAAACACTTGAGAAAAAGTGTTATGTCTAGTTCCATGTTTTAGACAGCATGACTTTTCCTTGATCCTATCCTTCACCCTATTCATCTTTAGGTCCTGTGAAAACAATTAAAAACATGGGATAAGAATAAAATTCATATTAAAGGTTATAAAACAAAAAAAGAAACCATTTGTTCATAAATACATACAAAACATGGACTATATTACTTACCTCATGAAATCATATGATTTTATTAATAACACATAGAAATCATAAATCATAAATGTAACTTGTGGCATCCATATCATAAATACATTTTTCCCGAGATAGATTCTTGAGACTCTATAATATATATCATCTGATATCATGTTATGTACAAACTAAATTGTCACCGTGTGCTCCAAATGTTGTTTGGTTGTACAACCTATCGAAATACTCATCTTGTTACTCAAAAAAGGAACTGATAAGCTATAAAATATTTACACAACATACACCACATTTATACCACCAATTCATTATGTTTCCAGTCTCACATAATTTGACCATGAATTATGATCACATGGATTGCATGATTAATGTAGCTACCCCTTTTAGATTACCTGACCTATAAACTGATAGACACCATGTAACCCAAAAAACATGTGCCAGGTTAGATGACAAACACCTGGTGTACACCAAATTTAATAAATTTGTGGCATGTCATGCATCCCATGGCATGGCCTAGTGTAGTGTACTATAGTACATATTTTGTACTTTTTATTAGACTCTTTGTATTCATGTCTTATCATCCAAAAATTAGAAATTCCTTATGGATACTCTGGTGGTTCTTCATCAATTCCAAGAATTCTATTAAAATATAATACTGAACAAACATGGATATATTGCTGATAAAATGATGATTTAAATTTGAATAAATAAAAAATAATATGAACTTAAAATTCACCTATAATTTTATATGCATCAACAAACAATCAAATCATTTCAAATTTAAATGTGACCACTAGGATACCACTACATTATTCCAAGAACAACAGAAGCATGTGGTGGTGGATGATATATTTAAATTAATTATTATATTAAATTTTCCTAAAACCATCTGTGAGGATCTTGTCTGAAAAAATTAAAATTAATTTATTTAATATTTAATGAAATAATTTTTGGGTATTAATTTTTATTCGATGTGAATATTGATCATCCAAAAGGATCCTTTTGGATTGAAATATTGTGTTGTGAGGATCAAAAGATATTATCACTCTAGTGGTGATCCACATGTTCTCATTTTATCACCATACGATACCAATCAATCAATGAGTGCTTTCATGAAAAATGATTTTTTATATGTTTTGTGTTCGTCAATCATCAGTCAATTTTTAAGGAATATCTCTTTCATTTATCATTCTGGAGAAGGAGAGAGAATGATGAGTCATGAGAGAATTTTCTTTTCAAAAAAATTCTATATTTCTATTTTACAGATATTTTTTTCACACTATTAAATAGACCAAAGATTCCACTTATAGAGCCAGAGTTATGGTTAAAATAATCATTCAATTTCATGCCAACCCTTAAATAATATAATTAACATTAATTCAATCCATACAACATAAAAATATATTTAATATTAATATTTTGTTTTATTCACCATCTTATGAACAAAATAAATATTAGTTAATCATCATGTTATTTAATAATTGACACCGGACATAGTCTTGTCCATTCAAAATCCTATTGTATATTTCAAACACCCAAAAAAATATTTAATTTGAATATTTCATTAATCAAAAAATATTTTCCATGAATAAAACATGATTACATTTTTCCATGGGTCTTGAGAATAATATTTATTAAATTAATTAAATTAAAATAGAATATAATTTTCATCATCAGAAAAAATTATAGTGTGACCCTCTAGGATTATTTCTCATTGGAATTCGCTGGGATTTTCTAATGTAAAATATTATTTTTTATCAAAGGGTCAAGGAAACCAAGAGAATGAACATAACATAATAATAAAAAAACCACAATTGAATTCTCACTATGTAATATAATCCATTTTTAACAATATATAATCAAGATGTATTCACATATGTGTCACCAACCTATTTTCTCAATACGTATTTCTTAGACAATTTAAAATAATCATATTATTACACAATGGACATGGAATATAATGATATAGTTCTATTCCAATCGAATGTATGATATATCAAATACCATAATATTGGAAGGGAATAATACTTTCATAAATTATTTATTAATGACATGTTAATCATGATTCACCCAACCACACCATGAAAATAAGTCATCATTTATTTAATCATAAAATCTATGAGAATGGGTCATGATTTACATTAAGGATAATTACAATGTTTAAGGACCATTACAAATAATCGTATATAGGAATATACGATGATACCAAAAATTGTATAATTTTTATTGGGAGGTATGTTCTCATGATAACCAATCATGGATATTTACCAATGGACAAATTCTTGCGTTGAAGCCTCATCCACATACAATTACTCGAACATGAGAGTATCTGTACTATATGTCCCACAATATTATATTATTCAACCATAAAAAATTATTTAATAATATATTCACAGCTCTAAATGTTATAATCATATTGGGGAACTGATATTAACTCTTCAATGTTATTTATACTCTAGTGAATTATTATATTATTGTCATGTAGTGCAATTAACAACATAGAATAAGATGTTTTATTAATATACCATTCATCGAATATACATTCAATTAATGTACATAAAATTTGTCCTAGGACACCCAATAAAAAATATGGATTGTAAAAATGATAGATAAAATTAATATAAAATATATTTTCGAATTAATACTAATTCAGTTAATTCAAAATATTTTTTACCTTTATAAAATTTCATCTATAGGAAAATGAAAACATCACTCCTTCATAATTGTGGATTGGTACCTCCATAAAGAGACGTAAATCATTTTTCATTACTTTATCAGATATGTGGTAAAAATAATGGAAATAATGAATAAATGAGACATGTATAAGATGTCTATAAACCTATGAAAGTAAAAAATTTATCTAAATTTTTATTTTCTATTAAATTAAAAAATGAAAATTTCATTCATGCAAAAAAACAATGTACCGTTTTCTCAAAAATATGTGCCAAATTTTTCTTTAAAACATCTGGATGGGTATAAAAATAAATTTATAGAAAAAATGAAAATTATATGATTTTTATTTTTATAGTGATGATGGTATAATAACCAATTTTACAATGAACAATGCAATGTTTTTAATTTGATTTTAAAAGTATAAATTCATTAAAAGATCCAACGTAGACATACCTGATTTGGTTACTACATAAAACATGGTAATAAATTAAATAAATGGAAAAATGGTAATGAAGTATACATGGAAGATTTTCTTAATAATTTTTATTATATATATATATATATATTATCCCTTCTATTGATAGAGTGTGACGATAAATGAGACCCAATGTAATTCAATTTTCATTAATACATTTTTGTGATGTATTCATTTCAAATATTCCTCCACCAAATATGATTTCATTGAAATTTTTCATAAATGATACCAATTTTACATAGAAAATTGTTAAATGATAAATTTAAAATAATATTTAATTTCATTTTAAAAATAAAAAATGAATATTTTGAATATATACGATACAATTCAGTTTTGATTATTTTCCAAAGTGTAGAAATTTTCTTTAAGTCATCTATGTCATGACCAAACTTTCCCATCATCATAGCCAAATATTCACTATAAATAATGTATATATTATTAATAATCCTAAAGGAATATTTAACATAATGTATTTTTAAAACTGAAGTATATTTATTTACATTTTTTATATACAAATAGAAAGTACATTTTCTTTTGGATTCAAATTATTTTTCCTTAGGATTGATAATAAAATTTTGAAAAATATTTTTTTTTAATTTCATGAATCAGTACATGTGAATTATAACTATTGGAAAATTAGAATGACATAACTTTTTATATTGGGTATGTCTATTAAATATCTTTAATGTATTGAGAATATATTTTTATTTAATGTAAAAAATGCGAGATATAACATAGTATGTTACTCCTATGGAATTTACCAAGAATTATTTTTGTTGAAACTAGACACACATGATTTAAAAAGGGTTATGAATTTGATGGTATAATATATTTCATCATGATTTAAATGGTTATTTTTGGAATTTTTTTTATTTCATGAGGAATGATATTTTTAAAAACATATAAATATAAATGATTTGTTCTTCAAGAATTTTTCTTCTTGAGTTCACATTCACCTCATGTTTCATTCACTATTTTCTGTACATCAATTGGGATTCAAATTTTTTTATTTAAAAAATTTTATGTTTCTCATACGGATTTGTTGTATTTATGTGCCCAATGATATATTGTAAAAATATAAACAATTTCATATGTTTTCTTACTTTCCACTAGGTTAACAAGAATTTTTTGTATACTTATATACCCATATATTATTTTTCACTCATCCAATGAATTCCAATATTTTTAACATGATATAATGACTTTAAGGAACAATATCAAGCTAAATATTCCCAATATGGTGACCATCTTAATGGAAGAATATGTAAATTTAAGATCATTTATTGGTAAAAAATATTTACACTATGTGTAAATGTTCACATTATTATGAAAATTATTACTTATTTCTCCAAGCTCTAATAAAAAATTTCATGGAAATATTTGAATGTGAAACCCTTATTATAAAACATGTAATTATGTATTGATTATGTTATTAGAAATTATGGTTTTTATAAATGTATATTTTTGTAAAATTTGTAGTTATAGTTATGTGAAAATAAAATTTAATAGATCATAATTTATTCCAAAAATATATTTTGATATATTTGAATGATTTTGATGTTGCTTCTTCTAATACATGTTTCTTCAAAATTTCCTTTTATGTAGGTATTTTTTTACGAAATATGTAATTAAAAGGTTAATGAATTTATAAATCTTAAAAGCTGGCTTGTTGGAACATATTATTTTTCATTAATGTTAAATAATTTGTTATATTACATTTATAGATTCTCTCATGAATTAGTGTCAGAGAATTATCTGCACAAGAGCATTTATAGAGTGGAGCATTTTTTTAATATCACCCATAATAATCTGGGGGTTCACCTAACCTAGTTAATGTAATTGTATGGGCCATTTCATTGGAAAAGATATTTGATGTTTTCGGTATAGGGAATATAAAATTGAAAGACATTTTGATTATAATTTTAATGTAAAATATGCTTTATTATATTATCTAATTAAGAATGTGCTGGGAAAAAATTAGATTAATTCAATGGAGACGAAATTATTTATTAAAAATTTTCATAAAGATAATTTTCCTAATGTTATATGACGCTAAATGAAAATGAAATTTCAAGAGTTAAAGAAAATGGTTTATGAAGTAGTACCAATTTTTAAGGAAATATTTTATTGATATTTTTGGGTTGAACCAAATATAATTATAATCCATGGGAGTAAAATTGTTAGAGTTTATGTAGGTATAAAATGATGTTTACAAAAAATTTCTTTCTCTCATGAAATTATATTTTAAAAGGATATAATTCATTATTCTAAGAATATTAAAATAATGTTTTTATAGACTTTTGTATTTCATAAAAATATGGGTAATTAGTTTCCAAGGTGTAATTAAAAGGTAAAGTATTCAACAATGAAATCATGAGGTAATCCCACCAGATATCCTGAATATTATAATAAAAATTTTGACTAATGATTGATACGATCCAGAATGTGTTATTGATGTAGAATAACCATTCATTTGTCTCTTGAATACAATGAAAATAGATTAAATTGAAATAATTAGTATGAGAAAACATATTCAACCACTTTTTTGATATTTTTTAGTTATAATAATTTTAATTCTTTTTCTAAAGCATATCCAAATTTATTTACTCATAGTGGGAATAATCAAGATTCAATAGAGAAATGTTCAATAAATTATTTCTCTACTAATGTGTTAGATGGTGATCATTCAAATAAAATTGTGTATAGTAAATTATATATTAAGTATATATTAAATTGTTTAGTTTGATTTATGCTTACACATTCTTTTATTTCTATGAAATTTCCAAATAAAATAGAAAAAACCACAATAAATGAACTCACAAATTTTTGTAACAAGTCTTGGTAGTAATAATAAATAATTTTTTGGAATCTTCTAGTGATCATCCATGAAAGTGGATTTCCTATAAACCGAGTTCTATTAAAAATTTTAGTGTTTTATTTTATTTTTTGTATGTTTTATATTTCTGGTTATCTAGATAAGATAGATTGTCAAGCCAAAAATGGTATTTTTTGAAATTATTTTTAATTTATATATCAGAATTAATTCACACCATTGAAAAAATATCAATACGTTGAAGTACTAATTAAATATTGGATATGTATTTATCATTAACATATTTTTAAAACTAAATTAAATTTTCAACATAGTGATATGAAATTAGTAAAATAATATATATATATTTTTCTGTTGATTGTTCTAGTGTTATTTTTTCCAAGAGGTTGAACTTAATTTTGAAATATCGGATGGTGCTATTCAAATTTACAAACCCACTCATTTATATCTCTATTATAAAAATTTTCATTCAAAAAGAAGTTGATTAAGTATCATAATAACGATATCATTCATCACATCAACTCAACTTTGGATTCCCATTTTTTGTTTGATAAAAATAACAATTCTTCCTTGTGTATTTTCATTGATTATATAGAACTCAAAAACATCATTGTTAGGAATATATAACTTTTTCCTCATATTAATGACTTTTTTGATCATATATACCGCTTTTAATTTTTTTTAGACTAAACTAGTGTGTGAATATCTATATATAAATGTGAAGGAGGAATAAACTCATAGGATGGTGTTCTATACTAGCTATAGCTATTACGCGTTTACGGTGATTCATTTCGTGTTTCCGAATGAACCCACTATATTTATGGATCTTATAAATTGTTATTTCAATGATTATTTGGATAAATTTATGATGGATTTTTTAATGATATTATATTTTGTTATAGATGTTTGAGGAACATGAGAAACACCTAATTATTGTTATGTATAAAAAAAGAAGATGCAATGAAAATTCAGAAAATCTTAATTTTGGTTATGAAAAAATTCTTTCCTTAGATATGTTATCAATAAATATTTCTTCACTATTTTTATTTATAAAACAAAAGTATTGGATGACTATATAAACCTAAACATGTCATTTAAATTCAATATTTTATTGTCTTATAGATTTACCACCGATAGTTTTTTGAACATTTTTCTTAGTGATAAATCCAACTAAATAATGTAAATTGATAAATAGGTAAATTAATATAGTTAATGGAATGTGATCAAAATTTAAAGTAATATAAAATTATATTTGTTAATGTTTTGAGATTCTCCTTTTTTTTAATTGATGGAATTTTAAATTACTCAATATTAATAACCCTATGTTTGATCTTGATCTTTAAAAGTTTTATTTATTTATATAATTAGGTGAATCATTAATATGGGTTAATATATGAAATATATTCAACTAAAAAGAGTTGAATGTGTTAAAAATAAGATGGTGGAACTGATAAAGGATTATAAATTCATGAATTTATCTAATCCATGGATTCAATTAATTGAATATGATTCATTTATTTTAAATGATAACATATAAATAACAATTTTATGATTAGAACATGATACTTGGGTAAATTATATAATGAATGTTTTGAAGAAATTATTTATTAATTAAATCTTCCCATTTTTATTTTGTTTCATTTAGAGTAATATCATTCAATTAATATTAAGAAATATAAAAATAAAGGTATAATTTTAATGAAAATGTTTAATTTTTTTTAAAGGAATGTTTCAAAAATATAAAAATGAAAAATAAAGTGTTATAATATTTTTAAATAAGCTGTTTGTTTCATGATATTTCTAGTTGATGTATTAATTGATTGGTGAATGCTCTAATCTCTCCATTTTATTTTCACCATGACATCACTAATATGTATTGATAGATTCAAGAGTATTATTATTGAAGTTGAATGTATAATGATAAAAAATATTTTACCAATAAAATAATGACTTGAAAATAGTACAATGTTGAAAAAAACTCTAGATGTGGATTATTTAACCTTTTCGAGATCCTAAATGGAAATTAGAAAATATATCCAGAATATTTTTTGTGAAATTTCCAAAAAACATATCATAGAAAAAATTTGACATCGGTTGTTATTTATTTATTGAATAAATATTTTAATTTCGTTCCCCATTGAGTTACTCTATATTTGGATAATCTTTATAGACATTTTCATAATGAGATAGTAAATATTCATTGGGTCCCTCACACTTTGTAACAGATTATAAATCGAAAATGGACATAATTTTATTTGGAAAATAAATTAAATTTTTTGGGGATGTAACCATAAATTTTTTTACAATATATATTATCCCTAAACCCACACTCCCATATCAATCTTTGAAATCATAAACATTACATTTCTAACTCTGATACCAGTTAAGGTGGACCAACTTTATAAATTGAAACATAAAACATCAGAAAGAAAATAATGAATCACTTCCATCTCAAGGACCTTTTAGGTTTCATTTTTAAAATTTAGGAAAAACTCTTAACATCATAGATTCATAAAAAAATTGTTCATAATGATAAAAACCATATTCCACTATTTCGATATTCTCATATTCCACATTAGGCCATAATTATCCATATGAAACCCTTCTAGACATAATTAATTCAACCTTAATCTTTCTAACCTAGGGAAACTGCAACATAATATGGTTGAGATAAAATTATACATAAGGGTAAATGTAATAATTAACAATTAAATGTCATCTGAGGGCATATAAATGGAATATGGGTATGATTCAACAATCAATGTTCATGATAAAATCATAAAAGAACACATGAAAATGAATACAAGATTCATCAATCATGAAATAGGGAGTAAGGATTTAACCAAGAAAGGGGTCATGAGAACAACTAATCATGATCCATGAGATATTAATCTTGATCATAATGAACGTTATAAACCCGTAATAATAAATAAATAAAACAAATTGTAATATTGGGACATTATATCCACATGCCTTCTTTCAAATGGAACAACCAATATGGTCAGCCTCACTATCCAGAGTAACCAATTCATCGGATGGATATATGGAACTCTCTCATCCTGGGTTTATCAATTAACCACCCATACATTGTTTATCATGTAACCACAAACAATAACAAACAATATCCAAGAACCAAATCGGGAATAAAATACATTGAGGATTTATTTCATCCTAAACTAATATAAAAAAATTATTCCATTTCGAACATGATTATCCCATGAAAAATAAATGTTTTCTACAAAAATCTCTTTGGTAAATTATTAACACAATGAAAATAAATGTCTACCACAAAATCTCTTTGAATCATGATTAACAGGTGTAAACTAAATGAATTCCATGTCAATCTCTTGGTAGTAATCGTAATTCATCCCGAGAAATAATAGATATGTTATCATTATAAAATATTCCCATTAGATCATAAGTAGTAATAATGGTTGTTGAAAATGATAAATTAAAATAGGATTAAAATATCATTAAATATATTTTTGATGAAAATAATCATTTTTTTTAAAATGACTTTTAAAAACAAATAAATTATAAAATATTGTGAAAACAATTTCCATTTAAAATAATCACTAAAACAAACATATCAAGGTTCAAATAAATTTTTTCTCTTGATGATTATAAAATATCTCTATGTTTTAGAAGTTAAAAATAGAAATTATCCCAAAAACATATTGTAAAAGGGAGTCAAAAGTCACTCATTTGGAAAAAAATTAAGAAGTTTCATTTAAAAAAATTTTAAAATAAGGTTAAATATGATGAAAAATAGAATTGGAAAATCATTTTTTTAGAATTAACATTTTGAAACATATTTTTGAAAACATGGATATAGTATAGATGTATATAATGATATGAAAGAATATTTAAGATCACTATCCATTATAAATGTTTTTCTTGATGATTACTAAATAAATTAAGAAGGTAAATGAAAATTAATCCCCTAAAAAATTAATAACTATAAGAGAATAAAATGGATATGTTTTAAGAAAATAATATAAAATTATACTCTTTAAAATAACCTTTCTTTTAGAAAATTTGGAAAAACTGAGATTTTAATAGAAATCATTTCCACTTTGGTGAATATTAATTCATAATTCCCATGAAATAATAAAATCAAATGAGACAAAAAATTAAATTAACAGAATAAATTTCATTATATCACGTTTCAAAGGGCAGTATAAACACATCACATATTTATATATGTTTATATTAAAGTTTAATGTGTTAAGGAAAATGAACTTGAGATAAATGAACATAAAAAATTCACAACATTGAATTTTAGAGTTAAATGAAATGATTATGTGTATGAAATGTAAATCCATATAAAATATGTTGAGATAAAATATAAATATTTAAAATTAATTAAAATGATAATAATACAATATAAAATGTTTGGAATATGTAATTTAACACAACAAAAAGAAAATATTTTAAGACATTTTTTTCCAATTGATAACATTCATGTCAAATCCCCTTGGATAAAATAATTCAATTTGGAAATTAATATACCATGAATTATATATAATTAATGATAAAACATGTAAATAGGAATTATATACAACACTATATGATAATTAATTATTAATATTACAAATTTATCATTGACTTAAAAAATAAGATGAGAATACCCCTTACCTAAAAGATTATACATAAGGTATTCCTAAAATTGATTTCTAACCAGAAAAGTCCTCTAATAATGTGGTATGTAATATGATAAGTTAGTTGGGAAAGTTTTTCCATAATTTTTTGAAGGTCTGAGGAAGATAGGAGAGTGGGTGACTATTAATAATTTATGATAGTGGGAAATTTGTATTTTTTTAAATTAAAACTTTATACACATGTTTTTCGCATCACAAAAAGTCTCCGTAATAGAAAATTATATATAATTAGACCTTATATGGTTGACATATGGTCATAAATTATTTTTAAAATAAGTTTTTGGTCATTTTTACCCTTATGTTTCTTAATTTCACCTTCTGTAAACACATTTTCTCTTTAATAATGATAATTTTTTTGTATTCGTTATTCATTATGGTAAAAAATATGATGATCTATTTAGAAAATATAAATTTATCTGATTCTAAATGTGGAATTAATATTGAAAAAAATTCAATTTTCAGAAGATGAAAATTTATTTTAACCAATAACCTATAGATGTGTGAAGAAAGATTGAGTTCAAGAAATTTATTTTTCAAAAGAAATAATGATTTTAATTTAATTATACGAAAATTAATTTATTTTTTGAATTAATATTAATATTTATTGAAATATAATTTATACATATATTTTAAATCATTAAATGTTTAATGTTTTTAACTAATTCATAAATATAAACATTATCCACTTTAAAACCATTTTCTTAAAAATCCCATTTTTAAACCCAATTAAAAACATATTATAAAATTAATTATGATGTTCATTAAAAAGAAATTATATGGGAGAAATATAAATAATAATACTTATTTTATTTTAAATAATATTAAAAAATAATGGTTTTGTTAAATTTATTATTTAATTTAAAATAAATTACAATGGTTTACAAAAATCGGTATTTTCGGCATTTCACTAAAAATCAAATTTTTTTAAAAGATCAAAAAATTTCACCCAAATTAAATTTTCATAAGATTATTTATAGAATAATCTTCATTTTATAAAACATATTTACTAAAATTCAGAAAAAATATGACAATTCTCTTCAAAAGAAGTAAATATAGTTTTGAAAGAAAATATATTTTTGAAGAATTAAATTACATTAAAAAATGATTAATTGTTTACTAAAAAATTATCCATAATGTATATTTATTATAATATATATATATATATCATAAGGTTGTAAATTCTATATTTTCCCTCTAATTTAATAGATCGGTTATAATAGTTATAAATATCATCGATGGTTTAAGCTCAGTATTGTGTGCTGATTATGCTATCAAACATTATTTTCTTTTTTAAAAAATCAAGGTGTTACATCCTCACAAATTTAATGAATTAATCTAGGTAATAAAATTATTTTCAATTGAAAATACCTTATTTTAATACCACATCATTAAAAAGGATCATAAAAATCATCATGATAAGAGAGAAAATGATGTAAAAATGTCATCTAGAAGAACATACACTAGGTTTACAAATATAATACCATAGGTAGGAAGTGAATAATTTCACAAGGAAGAAAATAATATATAATTATGGAGAGTGATTGAAGTCATTGATCATATTAATGTGAATGATAAAAAAATAATGTTAATTACCTAAAAAACATAAATCAATTATGAATGAAAAGGCCATCAGTTCATCATAAATGATGGTACTTGAGAAATAGTTTTTGAATTAATATCATATTTACAATGTTGAGGAATTATTTCCCCATATATACTAGGAGCTTAGTGAAATATAATCACTTGAAAATCCCTAATTCATCAAATAGAAAATTTCCCCCACAATCTCATCTTTTTCTATGAACAAAATGTATTCTTATTTTTAATGATTGGGTCACTAAAATAAAAATAAAAATTATGAAAACAAAAGGGATAATTAATATATTACACATAATTTTATAAATTAACAAAAAAGAAAAATGATTAGAAGATGGTAATATAATTACCATAACAAATAAAGTATCATATTATGAAATAATACATTATTCCCTAAAATTCAACAGAAATACCTGATGTTGAAACTAAATCATTCGATAAAAAATGACATTTTATCCCCTAAAAAATTAATATCAAAATTATGGAGTTCTTTATCGTAAATAATTAACCAACACCATTCAGTCCACAAGGTCTTCTGCTAAAAACAAATAGTTTCTATCCATAGGCCATATGAATCTGAGAAGGAATTATTCTATGGTCTTAAAGCATTATGAATTATTGGAATGGGAATTTGTTACTACAGATTATGATTTTTACTAGGGATGTGGTGATTGGTATTGTTTTAACGATATATAGTTGTCTTTTTTGGCTTGCGGTTCTTGTTCAAAATCTATTTAATAAATTATAATAAATGGTTAGGGGGTTATCCTCTGACTGAGATTTTCTAGTAAATTATATAACCTTTATTAGTGTAATAAAATCTTCACGATGATATGTGAATCATTTTTAATTACAATTTTTAATGGATGTTCTTAAGGATGAATCTCGTGATTATATATGAAATTTATGAAATATTTATTATCATTTAAATGTAAAATATTATATACTATACATTTTTTAATACTATAAGAAAAATTAAAATTTTATTCATTGGAACATATTGACTACCATCTCCATGAAATGATGAGATTTGTATTCCCTCCCCCTTACATACATAGTTTTAAAAGAATATTAAATGTAACAATATTAAAATAATAACAATTTAATGATTTTGGTGGTTATGTAACAACCACCACATTAAGAATTGTCAAATCTCTATTTTTATATTGATGTTATAAACTCAAAGACCCTAAAATAATTAACATAGATAAAACTGATTTATTTACTGAATATTTTCTTTTAAATAAAAGAAATAAACTAAATTATGATAATTTAGTGGCCGTGAAAATATCTATTATAAATTTTTAAATTTGTATATTTATATTATTCATGAGTAGGAGAACTCGTGAATCAAGGAGATAAAAAAGGAAATATTTTTTAAACCATGGTTTAAATTATTTATTTCCACGATTCTACTCACATATCCACATTATTCAAAATTTTAGTTAAATATAATTATGTAAATGAAAAATATTTTCTGAGTTTATTTTTTCGAACTATGATTTAAATTATTACTTTAAAATATTCATATTTTTCTCATCAAAAATATGTACTTGATTTTTATGGGAGATAATGAAATCTACAAATTATTTCATGGTTATTATTTATTCTATTGTGAATAATGTTAAAAGAAAATGAATTGGACTAGATAAAATATGGGGTTTGATTTAGGAAAATGTATTTGTTGGAAAAAATATACACGGTGTGGAAATGAAAATTTATTATGTAATATTTATCTTAATAATTTAAAACACTAAACTAGAATGACACTGAAAATATATGAATGTGAATCGATAGTAATAAGTCATTTAATTATCGTTTGATTATTTTATGGGGAATTATATTCATGAATGAAGATATAATGTGATGCCGAACAAGATAACTCCAAAGAAAATAATTTCTAGAGAAATATTTATTTGACAATGATATAAGGGATCCCAAAGATTTGGAGACACTAATTTACCATAATATATTATTCTTCTCAGCAATTGATTTGTTTAGGAGAGATTATTATAAGGGAGTATAATATTGGTCCATGGAATTAAGTAATATATTTCACTTTAACAAATATGTTGTTTTTTATGACATTAAACACATGTAAAAACAAAATTATATGAATAATAATTTAGTAAAATAAAATACATTATATATTTAAAACCAATCAAATTAACCACATATAGTAAGATCAATTATATAATGTACTACATTAATTATTCATTGAGTGATTGATATTTTTTATTAATGAATTGTAATTATTTTATATTATATATTATTGATTTAAAATTCAAATTTATAATTTTTGGATCATTAATTTTGGAATATTAATTATAATTTTTAATTAAGTGAGTCAAAAATTGATTAAGGTGAAATTTTGATATTTTTTTTAAAAAATTAATATGAAAAATATAATGATATAATGAAGACACAAAACGTTTATGAAATAATTATTATAGACAAATGATATTAAAGGATGTTAATTTTTTAATCCAATTATATGTTTATGGAGTAAAAAAATTATTCAAAACTATTATGATGAATTTAAAAACCACTTCATGACTTGGTGGAATATATTTAATATTAATTCAAATCAAAATATATTTTAGTGCATTTCCATTAATTATGTAAAAAAATAGGTCCCTTCATTTATTTTATTCTATAAACTTAAATAATAATTTTTCTTATCTTTGATCATTAAATTAGTGGGAAATCAATTTTATAAAGTACTGTTTTGTAAATTAATTTGATTACAAATTGTTTTTTATAATAACGGTTTCTTATGGAATTTTTCATTCATATATTAGAAGTAATTTATACTACTTATAGAAATTGAATATTATTATATGGGTCCAATAATATGAATTTTGAAAATATATATTAGGTAATATGGTCAACGTAGTTTTTTATCAATAATGGATAGTTTCCATAGTAAATATATTATCACAATGACAAGGGTTAATAAGGAATTTAAAGTAAGAGATAGGTCTTAAATACCAATATATTTTTAATATTATTTATCGGGAGTAATTAATCTATAATATAGTGTATCATTACAAATATTCTCATTTTTTTTCTCATTCTCATGAAATGAGTTTACATTATTTTCATTTTAAGGGTATTTAAAAATATTTCACTCTCCCATAATATAAAATGATGCATCCTCTTATAAAAAATCTAACCCACGTGACCCCTTATCTCATCTATATTGTAACAAAATTCATCCCAATTCCATTATACATGACATAGATATTATATTGATCCATAATACCCGTCAAATAATTCTCTATGTGTTTCTCAAATGACCATATTCAAGGGAGAGTTATATTCTCCCATCTACCATTTTTATTCATCACCCTTCTTAACCCACCTCTAAATATTCTAAAAAACTATTAATATTATTCTATAATTATTTAAAATATAATAAATAAAATTTATGTTATTGTTTATAAATTTTTTTATCTCTATTCAATCTAATGGTAAATGAAAGCATCATAAAAATGTATATCCAGACTACCGCCTCCATGAAGCGATGTAAATCATATTTTATCACCACATATCAGGAATGGATTTGTAGATGAATTGAAATAATATATATTATTATATGTGTTTTATAATATAATTGTGATTCTTTAATGATAAAATATAATTTATCTTTGTTTCTATCTATTCACTGAATGATGAAAAACATCACTTGTTTGTATGTTTCAAATACCACCTCCAGGGAGTGATGTAATTCATTTTTAATCAACAAATTAAATGAAACCTTATAAATATTTATATAACAATATATGAGAAGTTTTTAACATCAATAATATCCTAAAACTATTTCCATGGAGAATGTATTCGGACTTTCAAACTAAAGCATTAAATTTAAAGGAAAGAGTTAATATCCCAATACAGATTTTAATGACGACTTATTAATAGATGAATGATTTGAATTTTTAAAGAACAACTATACTATAAGATTTTTATTGATTTATTTCTATTATAGATTTAAATTAAATTGAATTATATTTTAAAGGATCCTATAATATGTTGGTCAAAATTCATTACTTTAGTTAAGGGTTACATTATCTCAAATTTCCTTCCGTGAAATATATTACTATATTCAACAACTTCATTCATTTGTGTTGTATATATAATGAAAATGAATGATTTAAAAGATATTTTTCATAGAAAATAATGGCATTTAAAAATCCTTTTATTTATCTATTTTTTTGTTTTTATTCATGTATTAAAAAAAGATATATGTGTTTATGTTATGAGCACAATTATAAGAGGGATTACATATGTTTCAATTTTCATAATTTAAAATTGTACTTTCTTTCTATATAAAACACATTTATTTTAAAATACTTATGATATTTATGGGTTTTTAATAATTCTACCCATTATTACCCTCATTTTAACCTCATGAGTTTTAATGAATGTTTTAAAGAAAAGGAAACCTTAATTATATATTTTGGTATGGAATCTATCTTCTCTATAATTATTTGAATCAAAATTTTGTTGGTTATGCACTTATCTACTAATAAAGGATTTATATATATAATTTTCTAGTATTAATATGATTAATTAAAAAATTTCCAAATTATTATTATCATTTTACGAATAATTCAATTATTTACATTATGGAAGTGAGAAATGAATGTTCATTCATTTATATAACATGAATTGAGTTTCCTTTTTTTGTACGTTAAAAAACATGGATATTCCATTATAATTTTCCTTAGGTTATAAAAAACAATATTTTATTATTTTTATATTAAAATATTTTAATTGTTTACAAGATGAATTTATATATCTATTTTTTTCAAATAATATTTCTAGTGATTATGTAAATATATTTTCCATTAATATCAATAACCTTTATGGATTGCTATTATTCCCCAGTGATATGAAATTATGATACCATATAACACTAATATATGTATTTTTTTTACAGAGATCATGTTTTAATTATATATCTAGAAACCCATTTCATTCTCATGAGTGAATTATAATAGAAATTATGAATTTTGTAATGTTCTCAAACATATATATATGAATTTTTTATTATTTTTTATGGATGTTTCCCTTTTATCCATCCAATTTATTGTGTGATTTTTAAATATTGTTATATTAATTGGTATATGGGTGATTTTCCCTATGCTTAGAGGTTACCAGGGATATTTTCTTCATCTTTATATGATATAAGGATTGTTATCTAATGCTTAATAGGGTTTAAAAGTGATTATTCCAAACATAAAAAGGCAGATGGGTGGTTTTCCCAATCATAATAAGGTATACTAGTTTTTATCCCCAATATAATTTATGATTAATTTCATAGTATAATGTTTTAACATATAATTTATATAATTATTAATATTACTCACCTATATTCCACATTCATAGATTTAATGATTATTATATCCTTTTAGTGATCAATATTTATTATTGATGACGCCAAACTCATATGACTGATATGTTTTATTCATATAAATCCTGAAACTAGGATTTACGTTTCCAGGATTATGAGTTGTTGAATTTGATTACATTTGTTTTGATAATGTTATCATACCTTTAATAATTTATTATTATCACTTATGATCATCAATTGATATTTCTCATGATTACCCTTACGAGGAATTTGAGATCTCCCTATAATATGGTTCCATTTCCAAAGGTTATAAATAGATGAATTTATTTGAAAATTTAAATTTAGGGTACAATTTGAGGATAACATTGTGAAAGATATTTTAGATCATTCATGGAAAATGTTTATTATTTTTCTTAACTCAAAATACACTAAATATATTTTTTCTAGGGAATGTATTTTTATGAGATGTATTATAGATTCATTAAAAATATTTCTATATTTCTGAATGTGTTTTTCATGTCCCTTAATTCATGTATAAAAATATCTTATTTATCATTTTACTTTTAGTCATAATATAGAAGCTTCTATTTAAGCACATAAGAGTATAACCTAAAATTGATATACGACATGGAATTATAACTCAATCCATATTAATTAAATGAATTAATTATAATTGTTATGAAATAATTCAATTTTCAACTGTTTGAATTAAAATTAATAAATTAATTATTCAATTTAAAATAATTTTTGACAATTATTTAGTCGCTCTCCCAACAACCTAGTGACACTGAAACATTAACCAAACCCTTGTAGATGGGAAGGGATTTACTCTTTAAATCATCATAGAAAAAAATTACTATCATTTAATATCAATCGAATTTGGAATTTAACATTATTTAAAAAAACTATAAATCAATCCAAAACACAACATTAATAATGGAATGATGTGATTGTTATCTTTATTACCTCATCCTAGTACCTCCTTTGCAAACCATAGATGAAACCCCCATACATTGTTTTGATTTTCAATACTCACTATTAGAAATCATCATAAAACCTAGTAGATGAAAACAAAAAACTAGAGATACTAAGAAGGTTTAAGAACATAGGACTAAAAGAGGTATAAATCACCTAAATAACTAATGTTATTTAAATAAAACAACTAAAAATAAAGGAGGTTTGAAGAAGATTATGTAAGGATCTCTCTTTTGATGGGAAAACGTGAAAGGGGAAATTAAAAAGGGACCTAATACAAGAATAATTTCTGGGAAAATTTAAATCCTTAATATTTTTATACATAGAATCCCGCAAAGCATGCACCGTGGTTTCTAATATAATTTGGTAGACTGGCAGAAAATTCATGGGAAGCTCAACACTCCCAGTATAATAGGGATGACCCAAATGCCACACATTTTTAGATACGTGTATTATTGAGGTACACAGTTCACCAGTACACACACTATGGTGTACTTCCCCCTATGATTCCTCATAAATGGTACACATGCTCCACTATTGTATAAAGGACACCATTTCAGAAGACACATGCCACTTTAATGCCCCACCAAAGTGATGGAAGCTTGACTAATATTTAGTTGTTTATTCCCCACAAATTTCCCCATGAGTACCTATCGAGAAAAAATGACTAATCCCCCCAAACAAGGATGACAAATTATCCTAATATTTTTATTAAATCCATCCATTTACAATAGATAAACAACCATCTTAAACGACCAAAGTTCCATCTTTGGCAGAATCATAATGAGGTTCTCCTTCATTCTATCAAAAAGAGACCCCCTTCAATTCCATAGTACAAACCATTAAGACGAGTCCCTCAAGTCTATAAAAAAATCTATCATGTTACCACTATGATTTGGACCATGGTGTTTTCACCTTCAAATAGAAACTCCCTTAGATCATTACACACTGGTTTCCAATGTGATTACCACTAGAGCGCATAATTCACTACACTAGACCATCCAAAGTCCTATACACCTCCATGATATGTTTCATACTATGAGATCTCAACGCGAGTCATGGTTTTCCATCAAGACATGCTCCCAGACCCAAAAATTCAAATTCCACCTAAATTAGACATGCTAAAAAAGAAAAGAGTTTGTATATATATATGATTAGAGAATATAATATCACATGATATTAACATCATTAATAATGTTACTACTCAATATATTGAAACAAATCAAATAATAAAAATAATAATTTTGACTTCTATCTTTTTTCCTAGAAACCATCTTCATAAGATATCCGACTCATGGTATCTACTACCACATTACACCTCATATTAGTATGTGTTATGTCAAAATCATAGTCTAATAAAAATGAAATATATATCATATTTGACACCATCATATTTATATGTAAAATTATATACTAAGAGGTTATATGAAGAATTAAGGATACAATTTTATCACCCAACAAGAAATGTTTTCATAACATCAATTTAAATTTTATTTTCATTAACATCAGTTCATGTGTATAATATTTACGTTTTAGAGATGATAATATCTTGGAAAAATAATAAATGAAAACATTATATTAAAACAATACTACACCTAAAATGAAATGTGATTCATTACAATAAATCGTACAATGTAATACCTGTTCCATAAATTATAGAATCAGTGCATTGAATAGATTTTCTGTTAGATATTAAAAATTCACTTAATGTTACTATGAGATATATAAACATGAATCATTATTATCAATGTTGATAGTAGTTTTTTTATTTTCATTAAAATTTCATTGATGACTAATTATAATTACAATGAAATCCAAAAATTATGTGAACCTATGAGAAATTATTATATTAATCCCAAGAAAAAAGTTCATTAGTAATCTCATGACCCATTATAAATGAATTATTTTTGATGATATGTCTTAATAATTTAAAATATCAAATCTTGATTACATTAATTTAAATATTCATATCTACCACCTTATTATAAAAGATCAAAATGCTAAACTTAAAATGCATATCTTTCTATTCATTGGATCATAAATAATGAAATATGTTAATAATTAATTTTAAATTGAAGTAACATAGTGAATGATATAATATCTAGTTTATTATTCCCATAAAAACATGAATATAATTTATTTTGTCAAAATAAATTACCGTATATTCTATACAAAAATGTTGAACCTATTATTCACTCTTGAATTATTAGTTTATGATATCATTATCAATAATTAATCTTATAGAATCTTTTAACATCATATAATTGGTTCAAAAGATCATATATCATAATAATATAATATTTATTACATACTACCACATAATTCAATCATCGATATTTAATTCACAATCATATAATTAAAAACACATTCTATTCAAAAACATATTGGTGGACCTTGGGTAAAAACAAGGTTTAATACAACCCTATATTTACAAATCATCCATGTCAATATTTATTTGAAATATTTTAATGTGTGATATAAAATATGAATACAATGATATTTTCCCCATGATTAGGAGAAACTATTTATCTACCTCTTATTACCATCAAAGTAGAATATTCATTAATATAATGAGAAACACATTCAATACCTCCTTAGTAAATCTCAAAATTCCCACATCCATTACATTTTCAAAATTTAATTTTAGACCCACTTTCATGAATGAACTATTACAAGGTAGAATTATTCTTTAACTCTACCATCAATCATTAATCTCAATGAACATATATCACTCATAACTGAATCTATTGGCATTAGTTCTCTAATAATATTAATCTATATAATATCACATAAAATAAATCAATGAATTCTAATATTGAAATTATAAAATTGAATTCTTAATAGTATAGATGTATATTTTAATGATAAAGTATATTAACTAGGTTTTATTCAGAAAATACATATAAAAACGATGAATAACATTTAGAAAATCATTATTTCGAATTCTCATCATTACCTCTCAATCTTAATACCCAATATTCACAAAATAGTGAGATTGATAAAGGAATTTAATTCACCATTATCTACAAATAAATAAGAAATGTTTGATTGAATATAGATTTTACCATACATCAAATCCATTCTGTCCACATTATATACATTCAGGAACAAAAATTTTCCTCGACTATCACCTCCTCTATTGTGGCTTTGATTTTCCCTCTATTGTTTTAATAAATTATTTTAAGCGGCTATTAGTACTTTTATCAATACTTTTTATTATCTTATATAGATTACATGTATTCATAATTCTTAAATTTATTATATTAAATATTTTTTTTTTGTTAGGGATAATAGATAAAATGATATTGGGGAAATTACTGCAGTGTAGGATAAAATAATAGATTTAGAGTTCCACCCACAATTGTACTAGGATCAAGACCCATAAAACTATCCTCAATGGATACACACATTTTCTGATGGTATTCTTAATTTTTATAATATGTTATTATAATATATTGATCCTAAAATTATATGAAAAGATAAATATTAATAATATCATTTATTTAACTTTTTGATCATTCTTATGTTCTTGTTATAGATATGAATGTTGAGAATATCTAATGTTTACACACATCACTACATTGAATAATGCTCCTTTATTATAACTTATTATATGATAATATACGTGATATAAAACTCTATTCTATTTAATCATGATATATTATCCATGTATTAGTCTTCTAATTAATGGAGGTTAATTATTTCTATATTTCCAATCATATGCACTTCATAAAAATTATAATTCTAAAACAATATTCTAGATAATATTTTTAGATAATACCATGTTGAAATAATTTAAAATTATTCTAGTACTCATCACGTAGATTCAATAAGAGGATTTCACCTATGATTAATCATGAAAAAAGGTCTACTGGATTTCAAAATACATAAATTCATTATTAATTATCATGGATCCTTAATGAAAATATTTATTAAAAGATCATTGACAAAGTTAGAAGATATTTCACCTATGTCTAAACAAGATAAAATATTTCTTATCCTCCATTATCCATCTCAAAATCTAAGTATCCAAGTTTTTCTCCACGTAAATTTTTATCCCACATTATTAAAAATACTATAATGTTGTGATATAGCTTTTATCCTATATTTTCCCCTTAAGATAGATCCTTTGTCTCACTGAAACCAACTAATGATCACTAATATCAAATCTACTATGATTATTGAATGATAATGACATAGAATGATAAGAATGTATGATAATCATAATAATTGAAAATTTTAAAGATATATAAAATAAATATAATTTCTTTGAACTCAACCATTTTAAATTTTTGATTTTATTCTCAATAGAAAACTAATTTAAATTGGTAAAAATATATGATCAATTCACATGTTTCTATAAGTAAAATTATAGGAATTTCATTTATACTCAGTGTATATAAAACAATTTATGATGTATAATTGATAAAAATATATCAATATCATATATACATAATCTATTTCACTTTTATATTTCATTTCTAAAATTGAGATATACATATATAACTCTTCTGACAAGATCATTGTGTATGATCTAGAGTTCCACAAGACCTCTTGTTTTATAATATGTATGCAAGGGGTTACCATAAATAATGAGGTCCTAGGAAATATATTTGTAAAATTTTACCCCTGATGTTATATAATAAAAGGAATTAGAACTAGGATATAAATTAATGATAATATGAATCAAAATTAACAAGATAATTTTATAAATATCCTCATGTGTTGTAACAGAATGTATACATGTCACTATAAATTTAGAGGGGAAATATGTTACATTCTAATTGAGGGTAAAAATATACAATAATAACAAAAAAATAAAAACATATGACAATATATAAAATGATCCTAGTGTAGGTCCTCGAATATCCAGAATCAATACTATTCTACACCATCTCAAGCATCTGACATAGATCATTTTCCCACTTTATAATTTCTAAATATAAATTAGTCATTTGAAAAAGGGTGCCTAATCTATATGTGAGGGAAAAACCAAATTGGAAAACACTCATGTTTCATTAGAACATATGTGAATGTACATTGTTGGGTGTTTTTATATATAATAATGCATGCAAATAGGAATTTTGTTATGCCCTTTGGACCACCATGTGAACAATAGTCTTCCAAAAACCCCAACCAAACAGAATTTATACTCCATATAAGTATGAAGAGACATATTTTAATAAAAAAAATTAACATAGAATATATGATGCATTATCTATCATGGAAAAGGTCATTATTGTGTTTCAATCCAACATGATGTCACTAAGGGTTATGTCACACAATGTCATCCCATAATGAAACCTTGTTAGGTAGTGTGGGGAGTCATACTAAAAATCCCATAGCAACACCCTTTCACTCCAAGTGTGATTAAATAACCATATCTTGAGCCACAACTCTATCAATTAGTATGTGTTCATCCACACCACCTTCCCTAACATATATTACTCCAATAATGTGGATAACCATTACAACATTAAAAACACTTAGGTCAACCATATACTCAAATAATACATCAAAAAACCAACAATGTTATGAGGAAGTACCATTGTATTGCCATTTAATGTAACCCATCATAAATCACATCTATAAAAAATGAAACTTGTAAGCATCTTGAAAATTAAAGGAGATCTTCACCCAAACCCATAATCCATTCAACTAGCTCACCAATGTAAATCATGAGCCACGAAAATTAACTTTAAATGTATATAATCATGATGAACAAACCTTAATCAGTGATATTAAAAGATAGTTATCATAGAATCTGAAGAATATTTAACCATGTCTACCATCTATGGGGAAAATTTTGATATATGGTGAAAAAAGATAGTTTGATAGCCAAAGAAGAAAAAATACAGGAATAATAATGTACCCATTTGCCTGAAAACCATTAAAAACATAAAAACATTGAAACATGATAAATAATTCCTACCTCAATATATGATGATCCAAATTAATAAGGATTGTACCTTATTCAAGGACAATAAAATGAAACCAAACAATCATGAAAAGAAAATCAAATTATTGATTTTTGTATGTGAGAGAATGTAAAAATGGGAAAAAACAAAATGGGTACCAAGACGAAGGATGGAGAAAAAAATTGGAGAATATTTCAAATGATTAATATTTATTAGAGAAAGATGGAGGGATATAGAGAATAGATTTTATGGGAGATCCCTGAGGGGGAGGGGGTGCATGTGTATTTTATGGGGGAAAGGAAAATAAAGCAAAAAAGTTGGAGAGGGGTCCTAAATTTAGGAAAATTCCCCAACTTAATAAGGGTTTTTAGATACCCAATTACAACTAATTTTTAGATACCAGGACTTTCGGGCCCCATACACTCCCAATGTAATAAATATGGAGGTGAACAGACTTATGTTTTTGGACCTAGGGGCCACCTTCCCATATCTACTCAATCGATACTTCTATTGAGATCCCACATGACTTCCAATGGGTGTTGTATCTTAGCCTCCCATCTTAATTTCCCTACCCCTTATGTCCTAAAATATACAAATCACATCACAAATATTCCATATATAAACAAAATATGATAAAATTTTACCCTTAAAATAATACAAGGAATTTAATTGTCATTAATAATTCCCACTCGATGGAATTTCCAACCTCATAAATCAGCCATATGTATCCTCGATATACAAATCAAACTACTGGGATCATATTTCTAACTTTCACTCCTAGGACTCATCAATGATATGAAATTTAATATATAATACTAGGAAAGGTGGTATTATCTTTCACTTTAGTATAATATTGGATTACTGTATGACACCCACATAACAGTCCTAAAATGATTTTTTTCACCAGTAACCCAACATCATTATTATAAATATGGTTCATTTAGTCTATCTAATGATTCTATAGGAGAAAAAAATGAAACATATAACACATAAACTAATGTAAAGAGGAAAAGATATTTAATTGGACAAATACATAGTCTAATCCATAATCTCAAGAAGATAGGTAAACTATAGAATGAGTTTCACATTATTCTCACACATCAATTCCCCAGGCCATTGGATATCCATAAGAACACCACATCTCCCATGGGATACATTAGATTTAATATAATTTGATCGGTATATAATAACTTCTCTATATAAATGGTAATAAACTACTCATCTTTTCCAGTTGATAATCATTCAACTCTAACTATTAGATGACTGAAGGGAATGAACTTCTATATAATGGTATGAAGGGATCTATCTATACATTTTCCATAAACGATAATTTCAAATAAAAATTGATAGATATTTATGGTCATCCCATACTCTAATGAAAATGAGTATACATTCCCTAATAATATAATCCAGTATTCATATCATCCTCTTACTCTAGTCATTGGTTTTTGGGTGAAACATTTTACTTATATTTTCTTATATACTCATATCATTATCATGAGCATTCCATAATCTAGTAGAAAAATGGTTATCCTGAACTAATATTTTATAAATAAGTCCTTGGAAATCATCCTATTTCATGTACATATGTTTTCCCCATATAGTCAATCTAATAAGTATCTATGAAATGTAATAAATTAACAGCCATCACAACCTAGTCAACTACCAACAAAACAATATCATGTCCACATGGTGTCCCTTGTTTCATAATGGAAATGTTGATAGTCACCTCCTACCACCTCTAAATATGTATTTATAGAGGTCTAAGAAACATTCTAGTTAATAGGTTCTCTACTTTATTCCTCAAACATGTGATGAAACATGAAAAAAAAATATCCATCCTCATAACAATCCACCTTGTTCAATGCATGATGTCTTGATAATTATTAGTCATCCCAAGGTGCACAACCCCACTTCGTATATAAGAACCTATCATAAAGTTTTTTGTTATAGAATTATGGACCACCATCCTACCATATATGTAAATAACCACTTCCTCATTACATGAACATCCTAGAATGGGTTCATCACCCTTAATTCATTATAATATAATAAAAAAAATTTGACATCAAATTCATAGTCACCCATCCACTAGTGAGAATGTAATGGATATGGAATAAATATTCAAAACTCTCCACCAATAATAAATATTGAAAAACCACACTCTAAATAGATTCATAAATTTTTACAAAGTTATAGACTCATAAATTACATTCTTATATATCATTCTACGATGATAATATACCATAATTCATTATTTTCCCGTGTATAAGTAAATTCAATGTAAAATTTCTTCGGGCACTTCAATTAATTCCTCTACATTTAATTCATATATTATTGGTAAATCATGTCATATATGATATTTTTGTATTTATAAATAAAAATTGGCTAATTTAAGAGATATTGATGGGTTAAATTTATATGATAAAGTACAAAAGGTAGCAATAAATCATTTGTGGGGTAGTCCCCCTCTTGGGATCATAACTGATAGGCTCCCATGTGACTTCCTAATACTACTATATCATAATGGTTCTCATTCCATTAAAATATGAATCACAATACATGGTATATTTCATTCACATGACACAAAAAAAATTATATTAGTTTTTAATAATTATTTCAACTAACAAAAGCCATATTCAGATAGATTAATAAACATGAATTCCCCCACTTTATTGGTATTCACCATCATATCAACTAAAAGGTGATATAAATAATGAATACAATTACTAAAATACCCATCCAAGATTTGGACATTTTTGATCTCAATGACATTTATTTTCAACACCCATGGAGCAATCTCTCCCACCTTATCAGGGTCAACACTGATTCGTTACTATGATATCAAATGATTAAGAAATTCATATGTTGAATATAGAATCAAACATTGATATATTGGTATAAATATTATACACATAAAAATTTGTACTATAGAATAACAAAATTCTCTACATGTAACTCCATGTTTTGTGGGTATACCAGAATATCATCAATAAACACTATAATATTGTAATTGTGGTAGGGAAAAATTAGCTTTATATAGTCCATGGACCCTAACTGTGTATATTTTAGATCGAATGGTGTAACATGATACTCATATAAACAATTACTATAATGAAACCCCATCTTCTTTATATAATATACCCAAAAATGACTAATTATTTCATACCAAAAAAATTGCCATTGAGAAGAATTAGATTTCACTCAGCTAAAAAAATAATTAATTAATCCAAAAATAATGGATACTGTTTAGGATAGAAAAATGATTTATGGTCTATTATTAAAACTAATTGTTTTATATGATTTCATGGAGAAAAAAATAAGGGAACCATATAGAGAGGTATAATGACTAAAACACTATTTTTCTACAAATACCCTAGTTGAAACACCCACTCTGTAAAAAACAATAGTTTTATAAGAAGATATGTTTTTAAAATAGGTTTCTTCATATTTTTTTTATTTATAGAAAAATATATATATATAGATTACTAGAATAATTAATTTATGTATGAAAAGTATGTGGAATGTTGGTGGAACCATTAACAGGTCTGTTGAAAGTAATATGTTATCTATATGCAATATAATGGTCCCCAACAAACAGGGGATATGTCCCGATATAATATTTTATATATAATATTTACCAAAAATAAAATACTATTTCATCCCTTGGAATGGAAATGTCACCCATATCCATTATTACTTTATGTGATCCAAAAAGTGTGCCAGCCAATCAATCCCAAAGACGACATCATAATCATTTATATATTAATGAAAAAATCCCATATTTTTACATAGACCCCAGACTCTATGACATTCAACATGAATCTCAACATATTGTTTAACAACATTAAAAGAGAAATTAAAAAATAAAATATATCATGTTAATATTCCACCACCAACCCCATACAACATATCTCTTAAGTACATATATATAAATGTAACACACCAAAATAAAAAAGAGTAACTAAGAATGTAGAATTAGCTAGAACTATA
Organism: Viscum album; assembly: GCA_963277665.1. NCBI lineage: Eukaryota > Viridiplantae > Streptophyta > Magnoliopsida > Santalales > Viscaceae > Viscum > Viscum album. The sequence goes on from OY728136.1 coordinate 1,483,406,624, forward strand.
CCTCTAATGGTAAAATGACCCACTACTACATCATATTGAGTATCAAATAATGAATAAACCAAACCTACATCTGATTCATGACTCTAAACCCCCAATACAGGTTTAAACTTAGGTATTTCCATATTACTTTTTAATACTTGCAGAATCTATAAAACCCAACTTATATGATCTTTCAATGCTAGTTTGGGAATCCTATATTGACCCTATGAATTTTGATAAACCCAATTTATGAAATATATATTATAATCACTAAATTTTTGTCTCTGTACAACAGATACAAAAGTCTTTAGAAATTCTTAGACATATACAATAAAAAATGTAATGTCCTGGAAAATTCCATGTAATTATTATTTTTAATTAATTGGGATTTTTAATAGTCTGTTAAAATTGAAGACGCGTGATTCCGAGGTCAGGTGTTCCTAGAATGAATTTATGAACATTTTTTAAGTTATTTTAAAAAAATGGGAGGGTGGAATTCTATATAATTTAAACAGGTGCTCTTATTTAAAATCTATGACTGTCATTGGATCAAAAGCACCAATATTCTCTTAAGGGAAGATTCAATTTGACTGTAGTTGGATGGAAGAAAAAGATAGTTTTTACTACTTTTAAAGAAATAATAAAATATCATAAATTTTTATTTTATTTATTTTTCTTTTTACAACCACATAATGAGAAGTGGTGGTGAGGACCATTGAGATGGTCAGACCATTAATCATGTGGTGTAAATTGCATGATTACACTTTGGTCGCGTAACCACCCCGTACATCAATTAATGAGGAATTTAATTAAGTCAATGAATAAGGAACATTAATTATGTCAATTAATGAGGAACATTAATTACGTCAATTAATTACCCTCATTAATTCTTCATATCATTGCTCGACTTTCCCCCTCCTATTTAAATGGAGCTCGAGATGGGATTTTGGCAGGGCTTCATCAAGCATGGAACCCCTAAAGAAGTGACAGCATGCCTTCCACCGATGGAGACAGGAGGATTAACGAAGCCCATTGTAAGATCGATCCACAGGTCAACGGATGAAGAATTCTAATGCACACGGTCCATATCATTCATCTGAAATACCCTCTAACATGGAAGCACCGCCATCCGAGACATCGCCAACGAATTATGGCGTTGGGATTGTCATTCAATTTAATAAATTCCCTCATTTCAATCCCTTGTTCTTTTATATGCGGGAGGTTTTTTCAAGTGATTTGAACGAGTTTTGACATTATTAAAATATAATGAATAATTACCTCCCACTTATTATAATGCTAACGCGGGGGGCACAGGCCAAACGAACATGACATGAACCCTCTGCATATTTTTTTTGTTGCATTCATTGGGGACGGTTTTTTTGAATTCGACGGTAACGTGAGACAGAGGGTAAAGCTATGGCGAAGGTAGTCCAAGTGGCATGTATGCCAATACATGAATGGAAACAGAGCTTCAGAGCATCATTAGATCTCCACAGAAGCTCCACTAGCACAACACAGGTGTGGCAGCACCTGCGGTGGAGACAAAGGCCAGCACCGACCGCAGAGGAGCACGGTGCTTCTCACCACTGTGGTGGTCATACTAGTGGCTGAAAATTGTGGGTCGTAGAGGCGGTGGCAGTACACAGTTGCGTGTCAAGTTGAAAAAGGCACGGCTCGATGCAGCATCAAAGGTAGAGAGACCCGCGTCCCACGAGTCTCGTAGACCACAGAACGGTGCCACGTTGTGCCGCAGATTAAAGAGGTCGAATGGATGCATTGAGCCTTTTGGAAATGGAAATACATGCCCCATACGGGGTGTTCCAGCAGGCTGGGCCATGTTACCCGGCTGGCCAGGCCGTGTCAGACCCAGATCTGGTCGGGTCAGGCAGACCGGGTCTGATTGGAGACGGACCCCTCTCGGGCCCAAAAACCCATAAAGAGACATAACATGCAAATCAGACATCCGTTTGATGGACCATCTACAGAGCTAGGATCCTTGGAGAGAGAGGGTCTTCTTGAGATACTCCATAAGAGTTTGAGAGGATGTTGGATTATGGAAAGGTTAGATCGACTATGATTCCATCCGTGGCCTCGACTATAAAATGTCATTAACTTATAGAATGGGCGTCTGATTGACGCATCATCTATGGTGTAAGGACCCTTGTGATTAGAAGGTGTTTTCTAGATACTCTAAGTGAGTTTTGAAGGAGTTTGACGTTCATCCTGGGTTGGATCAGACTTGAATCCAACCTTGCCCTTTTTGCAAAAGAGCCCATGTCTCACAGACCGGGCATCTGATCAACGTGTTGACTATCACATTGGAAACCCTATGATGGGGCTGTCCTTTGGGTATGATTTTTTTGGACTTCATACTGTTTGAAATATGACAGATGGCTTGAGGAGCAGAATCGTCTGTAGAGTAGGCATGCTTCGTGCATGAATTAAGTGGCTGGTTCTGACATGAAGAAGAATAGTGAACAAAACGGGTCATCGTCAGAAGCTCCGGAATGGGATGATCAAGCTGCATGACAATTCACCAGTACCTCTACACCAGAAACCAATACAGATCAGCACCATCCACCAATACAAGTCAGTAGCAGTGTGCAATACAGGTTAGCACTAGTGACCAATACGGGTCAGCATCCAACGACCAATACAGGTCAACACACAGTGACCTCTATGAGCCATAAATAGAGTTAAAATGGATAGAATGATCTAGAATTATGACTAGTCATCCTAAACCAAGTAACCATTAAGATATAATGTTAGAGTGAGATTCCTATAATACATTGGGCTTTATGATTTAGATTATACTTCTAATATTACCTTTGGGTTATTTCTTGTGATGTTTTCTATTTTGGGTTATTGAGAGAACTTCGAGTGTCTCAAGGTCACTTCTGGGTATTTTTATACTCACCCATTCATGGTTTCTTCCCGCACGTGTGTGCCTGGGTAGACTACTAATGCTCTGATGAAGAATTTGAATGTATGGCACATGGTGGATCAGGGTGTGACGAGAGCAGTAGAGATTATATTTTTCGACTACAGAAATAAATATACTACCCCCAGGTAGAGTGCTAGGTCTGTTATTATAGGAGTTTACTTTCATTTGAGTCTCTGGGTATTGTATTCAGACCCACTATTTTTAGTTTACAGTTGTACATTTGGTTGTACTTTACTCACATGTATATACATTACTTTTTTTGGTTGTTTACTTCATTTTCCATTTTTGAGTGTGTACAAATATTCAAGGAAATTCCTTCCCTATTCGAGAAAAGCCTTCATGTGCTAGTCGCTAACCCCATGCCTATAGAAGTCGGGATTGGGATATTCACATTAGGGCATCATGGAACGAGTCGTGAAAAAATGGTATTAGAGGGAGGTCAGTTCTACCAGATGATCTAAGAGTCTAGTTTGAATTATGAAATTGCCTAAAGTGTCTTGAGATCAGTTTTCAGTTCAGGGTGTCCAGAGATGGTGTAGAGGCCAACATATCTATACACTAGGACACTGAATTCTATTTTTTAACTCAGTACTTCAATAAACCTGTTTCTATTGTTTTAAAATGCTTTCTTGATCTTTTTTTGAATTAGCTCACTAGGTATAACTTAATGAACATGGAGCATTTATTTCTTACATGATGCATCCACGAAGACAACTAGACAATATTCCGGATAGATATCGTTATAGTACCTCACCGAGCGACGAGGCGTCGATAAAGGGACCACTCACAGTAATGTCATCTTTAGGTGGTGTACCAACACTACCCCCACCCGGTGAGTAGTAGATGCTACCAGGGGATCATGCACGTAGGCTAACCACGCGACATGAGTTCATGATATTGGGTCCTTTTAGGTTTTGAGGTGAAAAATACCCTCAAGTAGCACAATACTTTCTTGAGGCGGTTATGTGAGGCTTTCTCTTAGTAGAGACACCTGCCAAACTGATGGAAATCATGGTCGCTAGCCTTCTTCAAGACTCATCAAGATGATAGTGGAGCTCGATGCACTAGGTGCACGAGGAGATGACCCTCACCTGGCCGGAATTTGAGAGCCTTTTCAGGGCGGAGTTTTTGCCAGTGACACTATGATATGTGCATATTGAGCTACTGCTGCACCTGCAGTAGTGTAGCCAAACTGGGGCCCTATAATCTGTGATATTTATTAACCACTCTTGATAATCCACAGAAATGGTACATGACCCTTAACATAGGGCTCAAACTATTGAGTAGGGGCTATGATGAGAGATCAGAGCTACGATAGTTTCTCTCAGCATCCCAACATAGGCTGGGGTGACAGATAGTTCTTTGCTGATGGAGAGATTCCTTGCTGAGTAGAAACTGACCGTGAGTGCCCCTACCAAATGATAGGTAGAAGAGTCATTTGTAGCTATCTGTAGAAAGACATCGCATAATCCCATATGGGCTAGACCTTCCGGTGGGCGACTCGGGGATGCATGGTCAGAGGTGTGAGGCTCGAGAGGCTGATAAAGCCACCAGTGATGCATGATCTATTTTTCATAAGGGGGACATGTCCCCATAACTTGTGACTATCCGACTCCCCGTGAGGATGATCAGATGGCAGTGGAGGGGACACCAAGGCCATGGTAGTGGCAGGAGCATGAGCATCATCCAGGCAGCAGACGAGGCAGGGGAGCTGGACATGCAACATGAGGTGGTTGGGGTCACCATGCACTACCACCACCACCCCCAGGTGGTCCACCACAAGATCTAGGATTAGGTGGGCAAGGAAAGGCCTAGAAACAAGTAGTAGAGGCTCATGATCCTGAAATTACTGAGATGATATGAGGTAAAATATGTATCTACTCCACTTTAGCACCAGTTTTTATCGACACGGGTGATACCCACTCTTTTCTTGATGTGAACATTGACCGGGACTATGAGATTTCGACTAAGATTTTATCTGAACCATTGCATTTGGATACTCAAATAGGATGAGATCCAGTGGTCATAATGTATATCCGAAGGTGTGATATTACTCTCAATAGAGATAGTTTCATACGGGATCTTCTAGTATTGGCATTTAAGCCCTACGATATCATTATAGGCATGGACTAGCTTTCAGTAATTCATGAATTTATTGACTTCTTGAGATGTACAATGGGTTGTACATGCAGAAATGGAGGCTTGTTTTCATTTGTTGGTGAGAATGAAAATAGAGCAACACGAGATGGACATGCACTCAGGAGGTTGCAACCGATTACATATCACCTGGCTTGCATGTCCTTTGGCACTGTGGTGGATGAGTATGAAGACGACTTTCCAGAAGATATCCCAGGACTACCTATTTATGGATAGGTAGACTTCCACATTGACTTGTACCCAAGAATATCACCGATATCTACAAAAACATATCAGAAGGCCCCTACGGAGCTCCGGGATGAGAGGATACTGTTGGAGTACTTACAGATGAAGGGATTCATAAGGCCCAATGTTTCTCCATGGGAATTCACGGTGTTTTTTCCCAAGAAGGTTGGTTGATGTTTGAGGCTATCTGTGGACTTCCAGTGCCTATACTATATGCTCGTGAAGAACAAGTATCTTCTGACTGGGATCGATGATCTCTTAGACCGGTTGAAGGATTATCATTTGTTTTCAAAGGAAGTCCTAAAATCATGCTATCAGCGGCTTAGGGTATAAGAAAATGACGTACTGAAGACTTCCTTTCGATGTTGGTATGACCATTTCGAGTTCTTAGTTATTCCTTTCAGTGTGACCAATACTCCAACAGTGTTAATGGGGCTCATGAACTGGAAATCTCTGCCATACCTCGATCTCTTTGTGTTGGTCTTCATTGATGACATCTTCATGTACTCAGCATCAGAGAAAGAGCACGATGGACACATGAAGATAGTTTTGGAGACACTCTGGGAGTACCAGTTATATGATAAGATCTTGAATTGTGAGTTCTGGATACGAAAGGTCGAGTTCTTGGGACACATCTTCTCAGAAACTGGAGTTGCAGTGGATCTAGTGAATATCAAGGTAGTACTTTATTGGGAGCCACCCAAGAGTGTTACTGAGGTGCGAAGCTTCCCTGGATTGGTACACAACTATCAGAGGTTCATCCCCAATTTCTCAATAGAAGCAGAAACTATGAATGCCTTGATGGATAAGGGGAAATCCTTTTTGTGGTCAGAGACATGAAATCATAGCATTCAACAGTTGAGGCAGAGCCTGACTCGTGCTCCCATCTTGAGGTTGCAGGAGGAAGGCACTGACTACATGGTTTACTATAATGCATCTTGGATTAGACTTCGTTGTATCCTAATGCATGACGGTGAAATGATTTATTATGGATCACAACGTCATAGGCCTCATGAAAAGAATTATATAACTCAGTACTTGGAGTTTGTAGTATAATTCTTCGTATTGAAGATGTTGCGACACTACTTGATGGGTGAGCGGTTTATTACTTACTTAGAACATAAGAGTCTCAAATATAACTTCTCATAGAATGATCTAAATCTAAGATAGTGACTTTGGATAGTGATCTTTCAAGACTGTGACATTATGATAGTCTATACTCCTACGAAGAGGAACGTAGTTGTAGATGCCCTTAGTTAGAGATTGAGTTCACAACTACTGAACGAGGATTCAGAGAAGTTATCATCACATTATATATCCGTCATAGATACAGATGAGATTGTATACCTCTAGTCGATGGTAGTTTCACCTCCACTCTATCAGCGAGTCAGGGTGGTGTAACTCAGAGACAGAAGTAGCCAGACTACACGTGCTTAGATATCCATGGCTCATGCACCTGGAAGATATTCTGAAGGTGGGAATAATTCTATACTTTTTAGAGGATGTACCATTGTACCTGTGGCGCTACAAGAGGAGTTATTGAGAGAGATCCATTTATACCCCTTTGAATTATATCCAGGAATGATGAATATGCCTCAGGACCTCTGACGTCAGTACTGGTGTCTAGGGATGAATAAAGTTATGGCGGAGTTTGTTTCTAGATGCCTCATTTTCTAGCAAGTGAAGGAAGAGCACTAGGTACCAGTAGTCTTGACCCAACCCATTGAGATACCTGAGTGGAAGTGGAAAGGGATATCGATCAAATTTGTGAAAGTATTACCACATATTTCCATAGGTCATGATACCATCTGGGTAATCATTGACCGACTCACCATGTCAGCCCAATTCCTCTCTATTTGAGAGAAGGGTTTGGTAGAGAGCTGGGGAGGTCTCTACGTTCATGAGATCATGTGATTTCATGGGGTTCCTTCGATGATAGTCTTAGACTGTGATGTACGCTTCACTTCCCAGTTGTGGAAAGGAGTGAAAGAGGCTTTCGGGACTGAGCTTTGTTTGAGCACAACTTTTCACCCACAGACAGATGGTTAGACTGAGCAGACCATCCAGACCATGGAAGAAATACTTTGAGCATGTTTCCTAAATTGTGGTCGCAGTTGGGAGGACCACCTACCCTTGGTGGAGTTCGCGTACACTAACATCTGTCACTCCACCGTTAGTATGGCCCCATATGAGGCATTGTACAGATGACCGTGCAGATCACACTTTTGTTGGACAGATCCTGGAGAGATAATCCTTGTGGACCCAGAGATGGTGCATGCAACCCTTGAAAAGATGCAGGTCATCCGAGAGTGGATGAAGATTTCATAGAGATGACAGAAGTCCTATGTTGATACGCGATAAAGAACACTAGAGTCTTTGGATGAGGACCACATATTCTTTTGAGTCTCCCCACGATAGGGACTACATATATTTGTTCATGGCTACAAACAATCACCAAGGATTATCGGACTATTCCTGATACTTCAGAGGATGGGTGAGGTGGCATTCCACATGGAACTACCACCGTTGTTTGAGAGGGCGCATGAAATATTCCACGTATCCCAGTTGAGGATATATGTGCATGTCCCATCTCACATCATCGAGCATGGAGTGCTAGAGATTTATTATGGGGAGACTTTTGTAGAGTTCCCAGTAGAGATAGAGGATCTATAGGAGCAGATCCATTGTGGGCAGTCGATACCACTAGTGCAAGTTCTATGGCAGCACAGGAATATCCAAGAGAGAACCTGGGAGAGAGAGAGAGAGAGAGGATCATATGCATGGCCAATACCCCTCTTTTTTTTTATCCTAGATTGGATTTCTTGGATGTAATTTCCTAATATGGGGAGAATGTAAAGACCCAAAAAATTACATGTTATGATTTTTAGTTATTTTAGATTTTTATGATTCTGAAAAAATTGAGGTTGTGTGATTCTGAGGCCCGGTGTGCCCGGAATAAATTTATGAACATTATTAAGGTACGATCAGTAAACGTGTGGGTAACATTTTCTATCTTCTAAACCAGTGCTCAGATTAAAAATATGAGGTAATAATTGAATCAGCAATGCCAAGATTTTATTATGGGAAGTTTCACATTAACTGCAATTGGTCGGAAGAAAAAGATATTTTTTGCGGCATTTAAAGTAATAATAAAATAATATAAATTGTTATTTTATTTCTTTTTCTTCTTCCTACCACCTATTGAGTGGGTGTGGCAGGGACCAAGGAGGTGTTCAGACCTTTAATTAAGGGGTGTTAATTGCATGATTACACTTTGGTTGTGTAACCATCTCTTACATCAATTAATTAGGCACATTAATTACGTCTATTGTTGAGGTACATTAATTACGTCAATTAATGAGGCACATTAATTATGTAAATTAATGATCCTCATTAATTATTCAAGGTGTTTCTCACCATTACACATCCAAATTAAATGGATCTTAGGGTGTGTTTTTGGCATTGCTTCATCAAGCGATGAACCCCTGATGAGGTAATGACACGCCTTCCACCGACGGTGAATAGAGGATTGACATCACCCATTATAGGATCGATCCGAAGGTCGACAGATGATGAATTCCAAGGCATATCAACCTTCTTCTTCATCCTCAATACCCTCAAACCTGGAAGCACCACCATCTGCGATGTCAACAATGAATCACAAGGTAGTGGTTGTCTTTCAATTAATGAATTTACCTCCTTTCTATTACTCGTTCTTGTATTTGTTGGAGGTTGTTGCGAGAGAATTGAATGGGGTTCACCATTATTAAAATGTGATGAATAATTACTTCCCTTAGGATATAAAGCTAACACAGAGGGCCTGGGATAAATGAATAAGGCATGAACCCTCCGCCTCTTGTTTTTTTGTAGCGTTCTTCGATGATGGTTTTCTCAATTCAATGGTAACACGAGACAGATGGTCACACTATGATGATGACAGTCCAAGAGGCATATAGGAACATACGAGAATGGAAACAGAGCACTAGAGCATTGACGAAGCTCCACTAAAGCTCCACCGGTGCGGTGACATAGGCAGCCAGTGGTGGAGGCAGAGATGGCAGCCAACGCTCGCCGTCCACGGAGGGGCACGACGCTGCCCGGCGCTATGGTGGTCAGACAAGTGGCCAGCAACGAGTAGCTGTAGTGGAAGAGGTGGCACGCCATTGCACCCCACGTTGATGAAGCAGAGACTTGAAGTTGGGGAGAAGGTTGGGGGCCCTTCTTTCTGTGGGTCCCATGGACCACTTGGAAGCACCACATGGCACCGATGATTGAAAGGGTTGAAGATCTCCTTTGAGCTGTTTGGCAAGCGGACCACGCCCCCCATGTGGAGCATGCCAGCAGGCTGGGCCACATCACCCAGAGGACCGGGCCAGTCTGCGACCCAATGGACCAGGCCCAGCGCGGCCCACCCCGGCCAGGGAAGGCCGGACACGGTCGGACCCAAACTAGGTCGGGTCGGTCTGACCAGGTTGGAATGGAACCTGACCCATCTTGAGCCTCGAAACTCCTAAAGCACCATAAATTTCGAACCGGGAATCCATTTGACAAACAGTCTGCAGTGGCAGGATCCGTAGAGTGAGATGTTAATTTTGAGATACTACATGAGTGTTTTGGAGAAGTTGGAGTAGAACCATTTAGGATCGACTACGAATCTAACTGGGGTCTTAGCCCTAAAATTCCAATAAGTAACAGAATGGGCATCTGATCGACGTGCAGTCTGTGGAATAAGGACCATTGTAAAAAAGAGGTCCTTTGGATATAATCTAAGAGAGTTTTTATGGATTTTGATGTGTGACCTGGGTTGTATTAGACTTAAATCCAACTGGTCCCTTTTTAAAAAAGTGTGAATATCTCACATACCAAGCGTCTGATCGACGCGCCGTTTGTCATGTTGGGACTCCTATGAAGGGGAGGTCCCTTGGGTATGATTTTTTCAAGACATAGTCCTTGTTGAAATATGACTGATGGATTGAGGAGAAGAATATTCTAGAGATCAGGTGTGATTTTTGAGGGAATCCAGTGGCAAGTTGTGACATGAAGAAGAATAATAACCAATAGGGTCAACATTAGAAGCTACATGGTGGGATGATCAAGCTGCATGACTAATCATCCTTACCTCTATACCAGCGACTAGTACGGGTCATCACCAGTGACCAATATGGGTCAGCACAAGCGACCAATAAGGGTCAACACCAGTGACCAAAATAGTTCAGCATCTAGCGAACAATACAGGTCATCAAACAGTGACCTATACAAGTCAACAGTAGAGTTACTACAGATAGGATGACCTATCATTATGACTATTCACCCTTACACCACTAACCTTTAAGGAATACCACTATAACGTGCTATCTGTTTTTCATTGTGAATCATCATTTAGATCATGCTTATGATATTACATTTATGGCATATCTTGTGATGTTTTCCTATTTTGATTACAATGATACATTCAGGGGTCTCGGCGTCCCTATTAGGTATTGTTATACTCCCACCTGCATGGGCTCCACCCACATGTCTGTGTCTTGTGCATACTACTGATTCTCTAAGGTAGACTTTGGAAGTACGATACTTGGTGGAGATGGGTGCGACAAGAGTAGTAGAGATCTACTTCATTAACTTTAGACATACAGCTACTACCCTCCAGGTAGAGCTCTAGGGAATATGTGATATATTTTTACATTCTTTTTTGTTTCTAAGGCGTGTATTCTGGCTAACTATTTTTAGTTTACATTTGTATTAGTGTTTATACATTACTCTGATGGGTAATCCTTAATTTTGTTAGTTGTTTACTTATTTTATCATTATGAGTGTATATAGATTTATATGTAAAGGACATCCCTATTGGGGAAAAACCTTCAGGTGCTAGTCACCATCCCTATCCTATGGAAGACGGGCTTATGGTAGTCATGTTCAGGCCTTGTGGGATGGGTTGTGAAAAAAATTCCCCTATCAGCCATATTGAAAACCTATAATTGGAACTCCCATAGATGGGGTATGGAATGAACCTCTTCCCTTTAGGAATTACCTATTAATAATTTGGTGCCTCAAATAAACCTACATCTTCATACCATTTGGATAGGTTGAAATAAAATCAATATGAAATCCAAATCCCCACCCATTAAAAATAAGAATATAGCCAATTGCTCTATCCATAATCAAGATCTTCACAGCGGAAAAAATTTGCTAAAATATTCTCGAATAGATTGTTAGGTTTAAAATTTATACCAAATTAGTAAAATAAAAAATGATAATAATCATGAAATGATGATTAATTTGGTCCTTTTTCCGAATCCACCAAAATAGAATATTGAAATAGTTTCATGAATCGATTAACATAATATATCACTAATATTGATCACTTATGAAAATCTATAAACTCTACTGTATAATGAATCAACAGTGACATTTCAAAAACATCCTAAAAAATACATCAGTAAAGGCCACTCAATATAGTTTCCTCTAAATCCTAGCCTAAATAGTGGCACCCCACTATCTCTTAGAGATTCCTTAAAGCATATTGTTGTGTTCAATTTGTCAAGAATATATTTTTTTGAATCAGGGAAATGTTTTTTGTCTATTATTTTCAAAGAAAAAATTCATCACCCCACTTTATAAATGTTTATAAACATATTCACAATCATATTAAGGAGACCATACATAAAATGATTATGAATGTCCAATGGTTTATGAAGTTATTTTTTGGAAGAAAAGTCTCATCGTATTAATCATGCATCCACGAAGGAATGTTCTGATTGTAATGAGGATTTTAATTGGATTTCTCATTGATTTTATATAATACTGACACTTATTTGATGATCATGGAGTTATCATAAATCATATGATGTCCTCCAAAAATGTGAAGCAATACTTATGAAATAATTGGGAAGAACAATTGATACCAATCCTTTTTATTTTCAGATTGTATAAAATGAAGTTTCTAGAAGTATGGGAAGTTGTAATAATTTACAATAAATGTCAGATTACTATATTCTAATAAAAATGTTCTAATTTTAATGAGTAATTCATAATTAAAATATGATGTTTTTAGAAGAAGAACATTTTTAAGCCAAATATATCTAGTATGAGTTCATCGGTGTGAGATCACCAGAAGCATAATGGTTTGAAGGATTGAAAGGATTTTTTTGGAAATGTGAGATGATGAAGATGATAGTTTTTAGTATGAAAAATAATTCATGTGATATAATTCATCAAATAAATATGTCTATAAATACTATAATCTCTTGTACCATGATAATAAGTGCATAAGATGATGGGAAGGCCTATCTATCAAATGTGGTGTGACGTAGGTCATCAGAGTAATCCTAATGCCTAACATCAAACATAATGATGATTAAAATAGGGGATTCGATTTTGAGTGTTTCTTCTGAATAATATTTTTTTTCACTGGGGATTATTTCCACCAATGACACAAAAAGGAATTGGTGTTTATTTGGACATATGTAAAATGGGATCATAGATCAAAAAGCAATGTGGGAAACTATTTTCAATCAGATGAATTTTTTTCAATTGGGTAAAGAATAAAAGAATACCACTCATATGTTTTCAATTAGAGGAATTATATATGGTTTTAATCAATTTGTTCGAGAGTCATCTAACTAGAGCTGAAAATGTTTATCACAATGAAGTAAAGACCGATCAATCATATGCATGATAAAAACAATAAACTTATTATAAATTTAATCATCAATATGTGGAAATGAATAAAAAGATATTTGTTTTGAAGAAGTTGAAAAATACTTGTCAAATAGATTTTGCAGCTGATGTTGATGTGTTTCAAAGTACATTTTATAATATTTAAGTGTTTTTAGTATGTTTGTTGATAAAAATAGAGAATGATTTATAATGAAGTATAAATAATGATTATAGAAAAATGGATACAATTTTTAATATCTAAATTATGTGATGGAGCATCAGAATTAGCATTTTTTTGTTGATTTTTATAATTTTAATGAGATGAATGTTTTTTCCATATATCAATTGGTGCGGAGAAATGTATTGATGAATATAATAATATACATATGCCTTCTTCAAAATGAATATAATCGAGTGAAAATAATGATTTTAATAAATAAAGGTTAGAATTTCTAAACTGAGCTAAAAATCTAATATAATTTGAGAATTTTTGAGAAGAAAATAGAAGACTTGAGAAGCTTTGAGGAAGTCAATGATGAATCAACAAATGAAGGTAAATATATGTTTTGTGAAAATTGTTCAAGTGGGAATGTTATTAAAATCCCACATAAACTATTTTAGAACACATATAAATAATTGTAAGTACATTGAAATTTATGATACTTTTTTTTGATTTTCAATGAAGATAGAAGACATAACACTACATGTTTTTATGAGAGAAGAAGTTTTTGGATTGACCACTAATGATAATGTTTTCTGGAAAAAGGAAGAATAAGGGATATTGTATTAATAGTCTCTTAGAATAGACAAGGTAACAGGAATGGGAAATCATAATGATGATTCTAGAAGTCGACAGATGTAGTTAAAAATTATTTTTGTGGTATTCTTTCATTGTTATATTATCTGATAGAGAAATTAGAAGATAATACTAGAACATGGTATCAGACTGAGTATCATAAAGATGTTGAATGTAGTTATTACATACATTTGGGTTGGGAGTTTGGGATTGATTTTCAAGATAACATTTTTTGAAAATTGACAAGACATCATAATAACATGTGCTTTAGAAAATTGGTGAATGTTTCACAAAAAAAATACAAAAATTTGTATTAAATCCATTTTTGTTACCTGAAGCACACTCACAATTTTATTGATCATAGTTTTGCATAAGTATTATGGTATATCCTACTTATTTTATCAACATAGAAGGAATTTGTTTCTAGTGGTTTGTGTGGTTTGAGACTACTACAAACTATTCTGAGGACGTACCAACTCTTGTTGAGTAGTGGACCTTATAAATTCATGTGGTCATGTGATTGTTTTTTCAGTAAGGTTATAAGTCATTAACTACATATGCTGGTAGTTTCATGATAATGGAAAAAAATAAAAATATATCAATGATTCACCCCCTCCCCCTCATAGTGATACATTGATCTTGGCTTGGATGTCTTAACTAGCATTAGAAGAAAAGTTCCATTTTATACTTTATATGAAGTTTATAAATAGATGATGTGATAGAGAATCTGAATTGTGTGAAAAGTAATGTGATTGCGGTCATTTATTGAAAAAAAAAATCACATCTGGAATGATAGAATGTTTCCTTTTATAATGTCCCTTGGGTGTGATCTTTTTGAATCTCCAACAAATAGATTTCATTCTATTAATGAAAAAGTTCCTCTAACATTTATTGATAAGAAAAATCTTTTTAATGATGGGAGAACTAAGGATACATTACTTTAATCACTTTATGAAAATTATTTTTTTAATAGTAATGTCTGTTTCTACTACTAAATGTTTCTAGGATAAGCTTCATGACATTTATGAAGGAAATACAAAGGTGACTAAGGGAAAATTTCAAATCCAGAGGCTGAACTTTTAATATTTGGAAATGGGTGAGTGTGAGTGTATTGGTTAATTATTTAAAACTATGAATCATATTTTTAGAACCATAATACTTTTTGGAGAAATGTAGGAAGAATCTAATTATGTTGAAATGATAATGAGAAATAGTCTAGACATGTTTGATGCCAATGTTTCCTAATTCGAAGATAGATATCCAAAAATATTGTATTTTCCTGATTCTCATGTTATTATCATCAATTATTTAATGATAATGGGGTAATGACATGAATGGAAAAATGTTGACTGATATATTTACATCAAGGATTAGATGAAAATAAATTATATGTAGGTTTTTAAAGAAGAATAAGTGAAATAATCTGATTCAAAAAATGGGGCTTGTAAAAACACTGATGAATTTTTATCTTTGTTTTATTAAATCACAATAATTGATCTAAGTAAATAAAATTTAAAACTTCCCCTGAAATGTTTTGAATATGGAGTTGTTGGAAACATTGTAGCCAATGGTTCTCGATGTAAAAAAGAAGAGGATAATGATGATAATGATTTAAGGAAGATAAAAATATGAAATAATTAGGGTGATAAGGATTAATAATATACCAAATGTAAAGATAAAATGGTCTCAAAATCTAATTGTAGAAGTCTTTATCCAAAAATTATGTAGAAGAAGATAGTGTATCTGATTCTGTAATGTTTAATGTGAATATTGAAGAGAATAATTTCAGTTTACGAGTTTACAAAGATGATCTTATATGAACTAGTTCTGAATAATATAAAACTCGATTAAATTTTCATCTGAAATATTAATTGAAATAATGTTGGAGAATGATATTAAGGCTTGAAAAAAAATAAAGAATTCAAAAACTGAAAATACATCCATAATAATTCAAGATTTGTTTCAAGATGAGAAAGTTATGTTTCCTAGAAATATTGATGAATTGAAGAAATATGTTGAGAAAGAAAATAATCGTAATGAACATCTAGAAATAAATTTAATGGAAAAAATGAGAGGAGTTCTAACTTTTCCAACAAAATCCTTCAACATCTATAAAAAGGCATACAAGTCTCAACAATTCTATCTCAGATGTTTATGAAAGCTATGGAAATGGTAAACATGAGAAGGATAAAATGATACCTTCAAAGATTGAGAATAATTTTGAAATTTATTCTCATATAAAAAAAATATTTAATGTTAAAAATGTGAGAAAAAAAACAAAGTATAGAATTTAAAAGTTTCTAAAAAATCCGAGTTTAATTTTTTTATTACCTCGAGATTTGATAAGAACAAAAATAAAATGGATCTGAAAAAGTTGATTCTTGTTGATAATAGAAATGTTGGTGGTCAATATATTTGTGGTTAGAAGGTTGTTAATAAAAACTTTAACAACCCGTACATAACATCCATAAATATTAAATCTAAATTTTAAGAATATTCATTACAAAATATAAATAAAACATGTCCAGACAATTTCTATTTAGTTTTTAGAAATTGGGAAACAAAAAAGAGGTTCATAAGACATTTATAATGTTTCCCAATTATTTCATCATAACTATACCCCTTTTGTAATATCATACTTAACAACATTTTTCATGACCTGGAGAAAAGAAACACATGACTGGGTGAGCTCTAATGCTCAGTAATGGTAAACAATCGAGATAACAATCATATCATAATCATAATATATAAGAACATAACATTTGAAAACATTGTCTTTCATATGATAGTCCATGATATAATATCATGGGATAGATCATAAAAGTTTATATGAATAAATTATCATAATACCAAAAGTCATATAAAATAAGATAAATTTTTTAGGCATACACTTATGTATAGAAAATCATTTAATAATAACTATAGATCAATGCCAATACCATCATAGCAGAAAAAGTATATTACATAACCGAGTTCACTTATCGTTCCATCCCTATATTAACTAACAATAATAATTTACCATACCATCCCAATCTATCACAGGAGATATGAATCTTGACCAAATGCATGGAATAGATCTATATTTCCCAACCATCTCATAACGAAATTGTTCATACGTGTTCAATGAAAACATAAATCCTTCACCATAACTGAAGCAATAAAAAGGGTTTCTTTAAACATTATTCCACAATAACATAATATATGAAAATCATCTGGATTTCATAAATATAAATCCATCATAAACACAATAAAATAATAAGAATAATATGGTTATAATACTTCATACATTATCCTATTAAATAATTCTATCTTAGATTGAAAATAATTTTTATTGAACACTTGAAATAATTTTTTGAGGAATAAATCCTAACTCCAAAAAATTTCTCCTTTATCAAAATATCACGAATTTTTAATGAAAATAGTTCATTTGAAAATAAACATGAAATCATGTAAATTATTCTTTATGGAAGTAAGGCGTTATTAAAACATAATTTTTCTTCATTCCTTATAAGTTAAAATGAAACATTTGTCTCGTACTTTTGTCACACCGTTAAAAAGTACATAGTATTGAAAATGGAAAAAAGTCATTTAATACCATTTAATAAGGACTCGAAAATGAGTGAAATTTGCATTAATAATTTCTATAATGATAAAAGTATTAATTTTTATTACATATCTAAGAAAATATGGACATGGATGATAACTATACCCCTGTAAATACTTATATATGAACAGTATTGGATAATCATGAGATTGCAGAATTATCCTATACATTCGATCTGATATAATTTTTATACAACTGACCCTCATGAATAATTATTAAAATAATTTCATTATAGTATTAATGAATCATACTCATTTTTAGGATATCATATATGATCATATTATAATTTTTCTGTTATTGACTTTTCATTATTACTCGTTATTTGGGTACTAATGGCTTCATTTTCTAATGCATACTCTTCAAATTAGTTCTAGTAATTATTATTAGGTAATATTTATGTCATAAAAAAATTATATAAACATAATATATACCATATTTATTCACTATATACATTCATATAGTTTTTCTATAATAGATATCATGAAAAATTAATCGAATCAATCGAGGAAAGAGTAGGTCGTATGTATGCGTGAGCGACGATATCATTCACATAATTGTGAAATGGTTTGGATGTGGATAATAATTTTTTCAAAAATAAAATTATAAAAATTACATATAGTTATTATTTATACCATTATAATCATCCATGTAAGGTTGTGGTGAAAAAAAGATTATATCACGACGTAGAGATGTAATCCGTACGTACACCCACGTGTTGATTTTTTTCATAGGATGGATAGAAGGTAGAATATGGATGTTCCATATTCATAATAACATTTTAATATATAATTTATACTAAATTTATTACGTTTTTATGGAAATAACTAATTAATAGGAAGTAGAAAAAGAAATAAGTTTGAATGATTATGTAGAGAAGATTATCACTTCTTCGACGAGCTTCCCATAGAATACCTCTAAAAGCACTAAAATTGATTTTTGGGGAAAAAAATTATCTCTAGAGTGTAATTAGTGTAGTTGGGAATGGAAATGTAAAGGTTATGAAAGAACATTATTGCTCAATGAGTTATGAAAAATGAGGGAGGTATTTCCCTTTTATGGTTGAAGTTGGTGGACATTTAGAATTTGTAAAACAAATAAATTTATATAAATTCAAACCACATCCCAAAACCTCCAAAATGTCCTAATTTAAAATATGAGAGGGAATATTATTGTAATATCATCAATGATAAATTTTATTCAAATTTATATATCATTTTAGGCCTTATTATTTTAATTATCACTTAACAATTATATTTAATTTTTAACTAAGGTGACCAATGTTTCCATATTTAAAGGGTGAAATATTTACTTATTATACGTCTATTAAAACAAAGATAAATTATTTATAACATTATTAACCATATTATATATATTATATACTTTTAAAAAATGTTTTATTATTTTTAAATTATTTAATAATATATTATTTTGATAAAAAAGTCACTACTGTCCATTAATAATCTATTCCAGTCATTAATTATTAAAAATATTAAGATAACAATTTAAAAAAGAACCAAATATTTTATTACATTCCTTTGAGGTTAATGTCATAAAAACAATTCTTTGGATATATTAATTATCCCATATTATACTTATTTTAATATTCTGAATAACATTAATTTATTATCTCTATTAAATAAATAATTACAACATTGGTTTTGTGTAATTATTTAATGTAACTATTTTGATAAAAAAATATAAAACTAAAATACTATGATAAATATAAATAGTTTAGATTTAATGAAAATATTTTTAGTTGAATATATATTTCAGAAAACCCAACATTAAAAATGTTATATTTATTAAAACATTAACGTGACAATCTTAACATCACATTATATAAAATATTATATGTTTTATAATATTTTCCATATGGGTCCAAATGGTGAATAAATCGACCCAAAAAAATATTATGGTCAATAAATAATTTTAATATAATATTTTATCACCTTTTTGGGTCTTTTGGTGGTTATTATTATTTTAATAAAAATTATTTTATTGATATATCATCGGTAAAAATTTTATCCATCATCAAAGAATTATCTATTATGGTAAATATTTATTTTCTAAAAATTATAAATAAAATACCATCAGAAAAAAACATATTTTATTTATAAAGAGGATTTATTAATGATTTTTTTTTTAAAAAAATATTAAATATTATATTGTTATTAAAATTTGAGTAATACATATCTAACTTTCCCTTAAATGAAATATATTAAATGTTCTTATCACATACAAGTGGATTCCAAAAGATAAAATTTAAACTTAAGGATGATTTTGGTCTAAATACACTCACCCAATTTTATTATTACAAGTGTTAGGGTAAAATTATTATATTTTTTTAACCCTTGATTACCCAATTTACCATTTTACCGTATTAATAAAAAATTATCAAAGTTACTCTTCATAATGCCCAAAAATAAAATAAATCTATTTCAATTATTTGAAACTAATAATTCCAAATATGGAACCCATTTTTACATTTTAAAAACACGTATGTTTTCAGCAATTAAATTAAAATTATTCTTGTTTTCAAAGTGAGAAAATTTATTTTAAAAGTTAAAACATTACGAAAGATTGAAATGTTTTTATATCTAAATTCAATGTAAAATTAACTTCAAATAACTCCATTATATTAATTGATTAAAATATATTTTATTTATAATATAAAACAATTTAATAATATAAATTAACCATATAAATTATTCATCTTTAAAATGTTGTTTTCATTTAATATTTAGTATAGTTTTACTATTAACCAATATAAGAAAGTAAGAAAAAAATATCAATACATCATACAATGTAAATTATTATATCCCGATTCAAATGGATAAGTTAATGATATCATATAATAATTATTAATGTGTTAAAATATTAAATTAAATAGGGTTCTTAGTCAAAAGTTCGTAAAATCTCAATTTTTTAAAATATAGGTTTTCATATATCAAAGAGGTTTTATTCATAAACTATAACTAAAATATCTACTGGATGAATATAAAATATATTCTATTAAATATAAAACATATATATTTCATTAATATCATTTAATAATTATAATTTACATAATTTATTAATATAAAATAAAAATCTTTTATTTAATTTCAATTGGTTTATATTTTTAAAATAAAATTGGAATCCAATTAATACTCCATAAATTTTAATATATTAGGTATATTTATTCCCGTTGGATTCACATATAGTTCATAACGGTTAATTTATAACAAGGAAATTTCATGGTTCGTATAAACTCGTGACTGTGTCCAATACTAGCTATTGAAGAATTAAAATTATTTAAAGAAATTGTTTCTTAAAAACATTTTGGTGTAACATTATATTCCCCATAAATAGAATTTTTCCCTCAAAATATGACACCTGGATATAAATATATGGTGATACCTATGCATCCTCACATTTACATGTTGCAATGCAGCATCCTTAAATTGATTGTTTTCCATAAAACAATAACAAAATGAGTGGTCTTGTTTATATGAACTTTTCTACTACGATATAGAATCTCTATTAGTGGTTCTTCGTTACCAAAATATTTCTCTAGTGTTACGACTTTTGATTTTAGTACAAGTGAAGGATTATGTATGTAATTTATTAGGAGTGATACATGGAACAAATCGTGAAATTTAGAGAGATTCTAAGGTAGAACCAATCAAGAATTTACATTCCCAACACGATTCTTAATTTCAAAAGGACTAATATATCATGGGATCAGCTTCCCATTCATTTAAGATCTCATTACTTTCATTTAGGGAGATATCCATAGAAACACATTATCACACAATTCAAACTCTAAGGCTTCTCTTCTATTGTTAGAATAATATTTTTTTGACTTTGAGCTGCTTTTATGTATTTTTTAATTGATTTGTACCCCTATTCCATTTCATCCACAAGATAATGTCCCTAATAGATTTCATTCCCCAAATTCATCCCTACAAGTTGGAGTTCAATAATTATTTCTACAAAGGGGTTCTTAAGGATCCATCTAAATAATGAATTGAAAGATATCATTATATGAAAATTCCCCAAAAGGTAGGTGTTGGTCCCAATCAACTTTTAAATTCATAAGGAATGCTCGTGACATGTCTTCTAGAGTTTTAATTTTCCCATCAGTCTAACCGTTAGTCTGAGGATGATAACAATGATAAAAAGTAACATTTCATCTACACCCTACTAATGTCTTCTCTATAACTTCTCTGTAAACCTAATATCCCAATCATATACAATAAAATGTGGTATACCATAAAATCATACCACTTCCTTTATATATATATCCTAGAAATATGATCAAGAGTGAAATCATATCTAATAGCATTGACGAGTACCAACATTGTATGGCGAACAACTATAACAAATATTGCATTATGGCATCTAGATGTTTTTGGAAATCTAATGACTAAGTCCATTGTGATGTATTACCATTTCCATTTTAGTATGGATAATATTTTTAAAAACCCCTTTTAATTATAACCCTCAGCCTTATCTTTCTAGAAAGCCAAGCACAAAGAGACATATTTAGCAACATCTCTTTTCATTCCACCCCACCAGAAATACTATTTTAGGTGCTTGTACATATTTTTTCATCCAGGATGAATATATAATAATGAACTGTGAGCATCATCCCATAGATCTTTCCTTAATAATAGTGTCAGATGAATACAAAAATAGTTCTTAGACGTATTTATTTCATCACAATCACTATTGAAATCAGAAACATTTCCGACCTCCATTTAAAGATCTAAATCTTCCTTTTGTGCCTCTTTAATCATCACACGTATATATTAATTATCATTTTTTAGAAATATAATCATTATCCCCTGCAATTAATATTTTATTATCCATCCTTGAGAATCCATAAATATTGGATCGTTTGTGATCCTCATCCCGGATAGGCTATCATGGTCATTTCTACTCAAATAATATTTATACATGTTATCATTCCCTTTGTGGTAATGTATTGAGAAGTCATAATATTTAATCAACTCCAAGAATCATTATTGGATCTTATGCAGATACTCTTTTTGTGAAAATATACTTTTTACTTAAATGATCTACATAAATATCAAATTGTTCACCCTAAAGATAATGCCTTCAAATCATTAATGTAAAGATTACCACAACTAGCCGTAAATTAGGATATTGGTAATTTTTTCCATGCATTTTCAATTATCTAATGGAGTAATCTATCACCATACCATTTTTCATGAGATTAATATCCCATCCTTATTTTGATGTATCACTGTAGATCACAAACCATTCTCTACTACATGGAAATGAGAGCACAGGTGCACTGGATAACTCTTTTTATTCATTGAAATTATCTTCATATTCCTCAGTCCACACTAACATAAATCCTTTCCAAATAAAATTGGTGATTGGATTAAATAGTCATGAATTGTTTTTTTCAAAAAACGCTAATAAGGTCCAACCAAACCAAGAAAAACATGGATCTCAGTTACTATTGTTGGTCTTTAAAAGCATTCAATGACATCTATTTTTGGTGGATCTATAGAAACCCCTTATGTTAAGATTGTGTCACAAAAGAATGAAACCTTTTTAGGACAAAATTTATCATCGGTAAATTTTACATAATCTTTATGCATTATAAGGGTCTTCATTACAATTATCATGTGATCTTCACACTCTTCCTTTCATATAAAATAAACTAGAATATAATCTATAAAGACTACCAAAATATGATCAAGATAGTCTAAAAAGACTCTATTCATTAGATCACTGATGGTAGTGTGGGAATTAATAATACCAACATGCATCACTATAAATTTATAGTGTCCATACCTTATACCGAATGTCGTATTTGGTATACCCTCTTTCCTGAGCAATAATAGATGATTTCATGAAGAAATATCAATCGTAGAAAAGTATTGAGATATTAATAGTTGGTTCCATAATCCATCAATGTTGGGAAGTTGACAATTATCCTTGATATAGATCTTGTTTTCTTTTGGATAATAAATGCAGAGTCTCATTGATCAATATTTATTTTTAACAAATAGAACATGTGCACCCTAAGGTGATGCAATATGGAATACGAATCCGCTGTCAAGATTCTCTTGGATTTGCTTCTTTAATTCGGGCAACTTAGTTGGGGATATTACATGAGGTGTATTTGAAATTGGTGTAGCACCCTGTATGAGTTCTGTTGAAAACACAACATCAAAATTTAATGGATTACCAAGAAATTCTTCCATATTAATATCTACAAACTCATCTAAAATATGTGTATTCATAATGGAATTTTTCTCCCCAACTATTTCAGATAGATAAACACCATTTATAAGCGTCAAGACCCATAATATGGAATAAATTTCCATTGGTAGGTCACACTCATCCATAAATAAATGGATGATCATAAATTTATCTGGAATATGAACTATGACTTCCCTTCCTTCGTAATTGATATGAGATCTATATAGATAAATTTAATCAATCTCGTGAATCAAATAAAATTCCTCAAAGGGAAGGATCACATGATTTAAAGGATGTAAATTCCAATGAACTTCAACTATTGAAGAATTATAAACCTTGGATGTGAGTGTTTTTCCATTAGATGATGTCATACCAAACTCAACATCTAATTGTTTAGGTAATACGAAGATAGGATTAGAATACTCTTCAAATATTAATGAGTGGGTGGATCAATAATTGAATAAAACATTTTCTACTTTAGATTGGATGGTATGTGTACCTTTATCCGCTTCATTAGCGTATTCCACATCCCTGATAGTGATCGCATGTGACATTAAAATTTTTTGGACATAAGATTTTAATGTCATAAATCATCATAGAAAACCCCTATACTAGGGAAATGGTTGGAACAATTCCCAATTTCCTTCCACATATAGCATTGAGGTTAAGAGGTGTATTCTATATTGCCTTTTACCTATCCCTATCATCATACATTTCTTTCCCATAACATTGGAGTTCAACAACCCTATAAACATATCTTGCAAACATTAAACATTCTCTAGTACCTTGAAGACAATTTTATCCATGATTCTTTCCATACATTGTGCGTAAGGTTAAATTCATCTTCTTTTTAGTGTGGTCTGTAGATTTTCCCATGAATTATATTTTTCTCTTCTTATCAAACCAATATGACTGATGTGTTACTCCAATATATATGAAAAATTTAATATAACATCGAACAATTTCATCATAGCTATTTAATCCCTTTTTTATACCCACTACTAGAGGCATGGTTTTAATCCTCTAATGAATTGATTATTTTTACTCCCAGGATGGATAATAAATCCAGAAGTGTACATTGAAAGTTAAGTAAAATTTTCTTCGAATGTACCAGTGGATTCATATTCTATTTTCTTAAGCTCAAGGATCTAATTCTCTATAATTGATCAAAGAATAAGAGGAATGTAATTTCTGAAAACTATGTTCTTGAACTCATATGATTCCACAGATTGAATTTCATCTCTTCTCCTCATATTCAAGATATGGTTAGACCATTTATCACCTTTTCCATCCAAATGATTGAAAGCTAAGACGAATTTATCTTGTTATGAGCATTGGAAAACTAAAAATATATTTTCAGTGGTACTAATCAATTTACCATCCACTAGTGGATCATAAGACCCGCTGAAAGAAGGTGGCCACTGACTTATAATGAACTCCATAAAATTTTGTTCCCTCTATTGCTCGTTTGGAAGTCATGCCTGATTCATAGCTATAGAATGTTGTGTTATCATAGATACATGATTTTTTATTTTGACTCCCATACCATTTGGTAACATAGGAAGATAATCATTTCATTTCCCCTCGGATTTATCATTGACACAGTTCGTTAGAGTATTATACATTGACGAAAAATAAAAATTATAGCGTTAGAAAGAATAATAATAATGTGAAAACAATAAAATAAAGAATTAAATTTCAATTTAGGACCCTATGTTTTTTCCACAGGATATTCTTATTCATTTATAAATCACCAAGATTTTATGCTATAGTTTGACATATCCTTAGGGATTTTAATAAAGATTTATCATCCTAGTTTCCAAAGATTGACTATACCATTATATGATATAAACTATAACAACCCATAATTAACATACATTGATATTACATCTAAATGTAATGAATATTCATCACAAAATATAACAAAAAAATATAGGACCATATAGGTTTAGTGTCTTTAGAAACCGAGAAATATAAGAAACTAGTTCATAGAACATCTACATTGTCTCCCACTTATTTCTTCATAATTAGACACTTTTTGATATATATAACATAATACCCTTCTTCATGACCAATGTAATGAAACAAATAAAATGGCATGCTCAGATTCACATCGTGGGTAAATAAGGGAGATATTAATCATATAAAAATTAAAATACATAAGGATATAACATTTAAAAATCTTATCCTGTATATGAGAGATCATGATATCATGCCCTGAGTTAAAACATAAATTTTCTTAAGAATAAATGAACATTATATAAAAATTTATAATAGAAGAGATAATTTTTTTTGTAAAATCTTAAGCATGTATGGTAATTTCCTATTATTGAAGGCTCATTTTCAAGACTATAATAGCCGACAAAGTATATTTCTGAAATGAGTTCACTCCACATTATATCCCTGAATTACTAAACTGAGATCAATTCCTATTCCATCCATGTCTATCTCATGAGATATGAACCATTACCCAATTAATTTATGAGAGAGATATATCTAACCAAACTCATATTGAAATCATTCGTACATATTTTAAAAAAACATAAATCATCCATCATATCCCATTGAATAAAATGTTTCATTAAACATATTTTACCCATTAAATAATCCATTTAAAACAATTGAATATCATAAATAGAATTACATTATAAACATAATAATACCATAGATAAATAAGGATAGTATACCTGAAATAAAACCCTACAAAATTATTCCATATTAGATGGAAATGTATTATTATAAAACAATTGAAATAAATTCTAGAGGAAAATAACCTTTCTTCTTCATAAACATTTTATTTTATAAAAATGAAGCACAATTTAAAAAGAAAAGAATCTATTTTCAAATATACTTGAAATATTGTAAATGAATTTTCCTTGTACTAAGGTGTTATGAAAATATAAAAACCCATTCATGTTTTAAACATTAAAAGAAAACATTCTTATCGTACTTTTTTTAGAAAGTAAAAAAGTACCTTGTATCGAAAATGAAAAAAGATTTCTTTCATACCATTTGATAATGATTCACCAATGGATAAAATTGAATTTAAATAATATTAAAATAATATAAATAATATTATTCTATACATATTATCCAAAATTGGACATGGATGATAACTATACCATAGTTAATAATTATGTATAAACAATCATACATAATAACGACATTTAAAAATTATCTTTTTCCATATGTACGATATCGAATAATTGTATCCATACCTACTATATAATGACTTAAATAATGTCAATGACTTATTAAAGAATCATATTAATTTTTATGATATCATATATGATCATATAGTCATTTTTTGTTAATAACATTTCATTATTACTCGTTATTCGAGTATTAATAGCTTTATTTTCTTATGAATGTTATGTTGAATATGATCCAGTTCTCATTATTAGGTCATATATATATCATGAAAAATTATATTAACATAATATATACCATACTTATTCATTATATACATTTATATAATCATTATGTAATGGATATCATTAAGAATGAATCACATCACATTGTGGAGATGGTAGGATGTAAGTACGCACGAGCAACGATATCATTCCCATATTTTTAAAATAGTATAAATGTGGATGTTATTTTTTTATATAATCATCTTATAATAATCACATATAGTTATTATTTAAATCATTATACCCATCCACGTATGGTGGTGCTGAAAAATAGAATACACCACGTCGTGGAGATGATAATCTTTATGTACGTTTGCGTGGTGATTTAATTTTCAATATGATGGATAAAATGTAAAATATGGTTATTCAATAACAATAATAATAAATAAGTATATATTTTATACATGATTTATCTATTTATAATGGAATCCAATCATGAAGGGGATGTAAAAGAAGGAAGAAGTTTGAAAGTATCGGTTAAGAAGATTTCATCTTCTTCAATGAGCTCCCTCTAGATCATCACATAAAGCACAAAGGTAGGTCGTTGGAGAAGACCAAAATTTATAGAATGTGACTAGGAATGTTTATAAGGGAAATGGGATGGTTATGGATAATCATTAAGTCTCAATTATATATGATGTAATGAAGGTGGAAGTTCTTTTTTATAGTTTAGGTTTAGGGAACCTTTGAAATTTCCAAAAATATTAATTTTTAATAAATTATATCAACTTATAAAAACGTCCTAAATGTCATAAAATAAAATATGAGTTGATAAATGGTTGTAATATTATCCTTAAAAATTAGATTATTGTTTTTATCAATTTATAATTTAACAATTTAATTAACACTCGGTTATTATATTTAAATTTTCACTAAGTTAACAAATATTTCAATATTAAAAGGGTGAAATATTTACCTATATGATGAAAATTATAACATAATTGAATAATTTAGAAAATTTTAATACATATAAAATGTATTATATATTTTTTATATGTTTTATAATTTTCAAATAATGTAATAAAACATTATATTGATAAATAGTCAATAGTTTAAATTCTTACACTAGTCAATTCATTGAGTTTTTAAAATATTATTATTACAATATATATTTTAAAAACAATATTTTGTTATATTACTATGGGGTTAGGGTAATTTAAAAATAGCATTTTATTTATTAATTTTCCCAAATTATATCTATTTTAATATTTTTAATAACATTTATTTTTTATCTCTATTATAAAATTAATTACTACATCAGTTTTGTGTAACTATTCAATATAATTATTTGGTGAATAAAAAATAAAATTAAAATATGAATATGAATAAAAATATTCTATCATTCAGAATAATAATTTTAGTTTAATAAATATTATGGGAAATCCAACACTAAAAATCATATATTTTTTAAAACATGAAAGTGTATATTTTACCATCACTCTAAATAAAATATTATAGGTGTCATAATATTTTACATATAGATCCAAATCCTATATAACTCAACCATTGGAGGATTATGGTTGATATATACTTGATAAATAACATTTTCCCATGTTTTAGGCTATTTAATGATTATTATCTTTTTAATAATAATTTATTTATTTATTTATCATCAATTAAATAATTTCTTTATCATCAATGTATTTTCCATGAAGGTAAATATTTATTTCAAATAAAATATAATTAATTTACCATGATAATGAAAACCATTTTATATTAAAAAATAATGTTTATAATATAATTTATATTTTTATAACATTATTATTAAAATGAAATATTTATTAAAACATGAGTAAGACGTATTTAAAATTTCTATATATAAAATAAATTAAATGTACTAAGCTCATCCAAGTGGCATTAAAAGGATACCATTTCTACCCAAGGAGAATTTAGGTCTAAAAATTCGTCCAATTATATTAGGACAACTGTTATTTTAAATTTATAATATTATTTTTACCCTTCATTACCAAATTTACCCTTTCATCATATTAATAAAAAACTACTGAAGTGACTATTCATGATTCTCAAAAAAAATATTCTAATAATTTCAACCAAATTATACCAAATATTTATTCCATTTTTAAAAATTTGAAAAATATTGTTTTTAGAAATTAAATTAAAATTAATCTCAATGTAGAAATGATAAAACATGATTAAAATGTTAAAACATTGCTAAATATTGAAATGTTTTTATATCTAAATTCAAGGTTAAATTAATTCATATAACCTAAATTATATTAAATGATAAAAATATATTATATTTATACATTAAAACCATTAAATTATATAATTCTTCCATATAAATTTTACAGATGAAAAAAATTTGTTTTCACTTAAAATTTAGTATTTTTTTACCCTTAATCAAAACATAAATGTTATTAGAAAAATATCATAAATTCATACCAAGTAAATTTTTATATCCCAATTCCAAAAAAGAAGATAATTTTTTCAAAAAATATTACAGATGTTTCAATATTTTAATTTAAACTGGGTTTTCTATTAAAAGGTGTTAAAATTACCCTTTGTTAAAATATACCTTTTTATTCATCATATAGGGTTTATTCATTAATTGTGACTAAAATATATATTAGATTAATATTATATATATTTTACTAAATCTATAACATATATATTTCAATAATTTTATTTACTATATGTAATCCAATTAATTTATTAATATAAAAAATAAAAATATTTCTTTTATATTTAATTGAATTATATTATTCTAAAATAATTTGTAGCCAATCAATTCACCAAAAATTTTCAAATGTTAATTAAATTTATTACCTATAAATTAATTCATATGTTATAGTTTATAGTTTACACCCAGTCTGTCTCATTATTCTTTAAACTCATGATTGCGTGCAATGCAAGAGATTGAAGAATTGAGATTATTTAAATAAAAATATTTCATAAAAACATATTCGTTTTAAAAAAAATCTCACAAATATGACGAGTATGAAGGTTTTAGATGTAAATATTATTTCTATGGATATTTTGGGTATTATTTTGGATTGGAGGATATAGAAAATATGTGTTACTTCAATAAAAAACACTACCAAAATTTAACTAATTAGAGAAGGGAAAGATTTATGGAGAGTCAATCCTCTCAAAGGAATAAGTCTGAATGAGATTTTTTGATGAAAAGTGAGAATGATGATATGAAGTTTTAGTATAGATTCCAATATTTGGAGAATATTTTTGAAATATGTGAACAACCGAGACACCTTGAAAAATGATGTCTTGTTTTTTTATAGGCACACAAAAAAATTTGTTAATAATTTCTAGAAGATGGATGTAATAATATATAAAAGGAATGAAAAAAAATTCATAAAGAAACAACTACTAGTGATTAAAATGTATAATGACATTGGATCATTGATTGTGGGTGTAATTTACATACGACGGGAGAATTAAAATTATTGAATAATATGAATGACTTCAACGAATTGAAGAGTATCATTTGTAATAGATGAATTTCTTAGAATCAAGGATGATGGATCAACCATCATTTTTTAATAAATATTGAAATCCAAGAAAGCGTTTTTTGTTGATGGGTTTAAACAAATTCTATTATGTTTTTCAAAACATATTTTTGATGTGAACAAATTTATTTAAGGAATATATGGTCCTGTTGTGAAAAGAGCGGAAGATGGGATGATAGTTATAGGAGGGAAACATAAAAAAGGAAACTTGTTCAAATTTGGTGAGGTTAAATAGTATTTATAATTTATGATGATATAATATAATTATTTGTGTCATAATATTCTAGGACACAAGTTTCATAGTAACATGATATGTTTATCAAAAAGAGACATTGCTTGTGGAATTCTGAATATGCCAAGAAGAATATATTAGTTCTACAAAATTTTCTTGAAATGAATGATTACTAACTCTTGGCATAAAATAGTTGATTTTTTTTAAAAAAATTCCCCTATAACTTATTCATTGTGATATTAATGGTCCAATGGTCAATGAAATCAAATTATATAGATAATTACTTCATTACTTTCATTGAAGACATTACTCACAAAACATGTGTTATGTATAAGTAATATAATTCAACAGCTTTGAAAATATTTAAAAGTTTATAGAGGAAACATGAGATGGAATGTGAGTATTTAGTGAAGATGTTGAGAATAAAAAATGGTGTTCAATAGAATCATTAATAATATGATATTTATTTTGAGATGCATAGAATTCAGCATGAGTTCAGTACACCATGCACTCCATATAAAGAACCATCTTTAAGAATTACATAATCTTTAGTTAAATCATGAATTCAAATTGATGATCATTAAAGGATTATATTTTTAGAGAATTAGGGCATAACTATTACATATCATCTTGAATATTACATGTAGACACTACTACTCTGTATCCATTTTTTCATAAAATAAAATATCATAAAAAGAAACATGTCTAGTTCCATGTTTTAAACATCATGTCGTTTCCTTGATCCCATCCTTGACATTTATTAATCGTTATGTCATGTGGAAATTTTTTTATAAAAATGGGATGAGCATAAAAAATCTCAGTAATGGTAATAAAATAAAGAAAGAAAACATTATCCCATTAATAAATACAAATCACTGGAACCATACTTTTAAATCAGAACATTCCTCATAAAATAATAATATTTATGAATAACACCAAGAAACAATAAACCATAAATCAAACTTGTGTCATTCATAGTATAAATTATTTATATCTATCATATCTATATAAGGAGTTATGTTGGAATACCCATTATAGTATATTCACAAAATCTCTATGGAGAAACATTAATGTTTATATCCATCATTCACCCAAAGCATTGGAGATCTATCCTGGTCAATCCCATCCTAGTTTTATCACAGAACCACACATATATGTAAAAAATGCCCAATAACCATAATGTATTCATAACACATAAAACAAAAATAAAGGAAAGATAACATTTCTACATTGAAAAAACAATATTTCATTTCAATATATTAAAATAATTAATGATTGATCAAACCATTTTCAAACTAAATTAAAAAATTTAATAAATATTTTTTTGAATCAAAGTGTCCCATACCACGTTAAAGAATTTAAAGAAATTATCATTTAACAAAATTAATTTCCATATAAATAAAACCTTAAAACCATTTTTTAACAAGAACATTAATGAGAATTATTTAGAAGAATAAATATTTAAAATATTTAAAATGATATTTTTTAAAGAGTTCCTACTCTAAAGAGAAACGATTGAATAAAAATAATTGAGTAATAACCTTAATAAATGTTTATAATATCATGAGAATAAGAATATTAATGATATAATATGTCAATGGTTATTATATACACTATATAATTGTAAATCGGTGTATAACAACAAATAAGTCTCAAATGGAAAGTAAATTGAGAAAATGTTTTTTACAAAGATTCTATCCTTAGATAATGGACATATCAATGACATAATTATGAGTGAAAACTATTAACAATCCAAATATAAGTGGATATTAAGTGTAAAACAATCATAAGAAATTCACACATATTCACAACATGTCATAACCAAGTAGTTCAAGTTTAACCCAAATAATTGAAATTGGGTTATGAAGTTCCCATACAGAAATTCGAGAGCCTAACAATGTCGCATTTAAATTCAGAAAAATATTTGATGAGGGAAAGAAGATTTCTAATCAAATGGAAATTAAATGTACTGAAATAATTATATATAATAACATATCCCAATATAGGATAATGTAAATTAAATTATATGACATAAAGTAAGTCATTTAAAAAGAGGATGGTGAAAGATTCTCTCACTGATATGGTAACATATGAAACATACACCCCATGAAAGAAAGATCATACAATGAAAATGTAACTAAAAATAATTTAAATTATGTTACACATTAAATACAATCATGGGTTTTACATACACCACAGAACATGAAATTGTGGCAAATGTAGAATGAATCTCACGGGAAAAAAACTATGATGAAAACCCTTTACCACATTGTAATCAATTGAGTCTTAAGACCAAAAGGTAATAACCACCAAATGAATCATAGAATAATATGAATATAAATATGATCATGATAATATATATCAAATTTCAGTACAAAATACATCACCTGCAACAAATAAGTGGTGAAAAAATGGAAATCTCACAAAATTGAAAGTGAGATAAGGAACCCATTACCTCAAGTCCAACATGTCTCGTTTGTTCTTTGTTCTTCCTGAATAGTAATATAATGCCCCAGCCTTAAACCTTACTTAATATTGAGTTAATACAAGATTACACATTGAGGATCTTTTCAGGTTTAGAGTTTTAGAGAATTAGATCATAAAACTTGCATTACATTCCACATTTAAACAAAGTGGTTACATAAAAGATAGAAATCATTCTTCCCATCAACGGAAACATATTTAAAATAAAACTTGGATTCTTTCTTGTCACATCCTTGACACTATCATCACATCATGTACCTTTCCCTTGACCTGTGAAAAACATTTTAAAAACTTGGGATGAGCATAAAAACCTCAGCAAGGGATATAAAAATATGGAAAGGAAACATGAGTTCATATATACATAAGAATGAAATCATACTTTACCCATAAAACATAGGGACTTTAACATACCTCATCAAACCATGAATTAATCATAGAAATCATAAGACATAAAGGTAACTTGAGGCATTCATAACATTCTTACGTAGGGATTAACCCTCTTGGTTACATTTGGAATATCCATCACAGAATATCCCCTAAATATCTTTGGAGAAACCTTAACGTTTCACTCCTTCGCGTTACCCAAAGCATTGGAGAGCTATATCGGGCTCACCCGCCCTTAGTTTATCACGGAACCACCCATCTTCATAATAATGCCCAAGAACCTCAACATAATCGTATCACATAAAACATGCATAAAGGAAACATAACATTTCCACCTTTCAATCACAAGATATCAATACAACACATTGATATAAAAACATCATGAAAACCGTTTTCAATACCAAAATAAAAGAAAAGTAAAACATGGTAATTATTTTTTTTTAAACAAGGTATGGCTTGTAGAGGAAGCCGAAACCCAAATAATGGCCACGGCGGCGGAGAAGTCGTTATCGCCGCATACGTACGACAAAAACATTCCCTTTTGTCGTTTTGTAAAACGCTTCATATAAAAAAGATTACTTTTGGATAAAAGTAAAAGTCAAAGGGGTTTATACACCGTATAAAAGAATGTTGTGTATAAAATAAAATATGCCTCAATGAAAGGAGATTGAGATGAAGTCCCATACAAAGACGGTATCCTTGGTTCAAGGATAAATCAATTACATAATTATGTGTGACAAACGAATACACCAAATATTAGTGGATATTAAGTGTAAAATAATCAAAGGGCATTCACACATATTCAAAGGATGACATATTCAATAACTACATGTTGAACCCAAAGAAATCGAAATTGGGTTAAGAAGTTCCCTTGACAGCCTAACGGCGTCACATCAAAATGAGTTGATGAGAGATTAAAAAAAGGATATCTCATCACATGGACATCAAATTTACATCAATAAGGATACATGAAAACATATTCCAACATAACAATATATAAATTAAAAGACCCAACAAAAGAAGTATTTTAAAAAGAGGATGGTGAAAGGTTACCTTACCGACATGGGTATCTTTCGAAACATACACCTCGTGAAAGAAGGACAATACAACATTGATGTAAATACTCATAAAAGAAAGTATATTACACAACGAGTAAAATAATGGGCAGTACATACACCACTCAAAGGAAATTGTGTCAAATGTAGCATAAATCTCACGGGAATAAAAGTGTGATGAAAAATCTTTTACGAAAACTCGGCAGCCTAACGGCACCACATAAAACATACAAAAATGGGTTGATGAGATCAAATAGGATATCTCATAATATTAACATAAAGTTTATAGAAAGAGTAATATAAAAGAACATCCCCCAACATAACAAAGAGGATCTTAAAATAAGTGACATAAAGGAGAGTACTTAAAAGAAAGAGAGAGGTTAGATCTCTTACGAAAATTCGGCAGCCTAACGGCGCCACTTAAAACTACCAAAATGGATCGATGAGAGAGAATATGGTCTATCATCACATGAACAGAAAAATTACAGTAATATAAATATAAAATAACATCCCAATAACAAGAAAGATGAGCATTAAAAGGAATGACATAAAAGAGTGTGCTTAAAAAGAAAGAGTGGAGTAGGATCCCTTACCTCGGGTCTGACTTGACTCGATCGTTCTTTAACGTCCTGAATAATAAACTTGAGTTAATTTCAAATTTATTAAGAACCTTTTTCTAGTTCATTATTCCTTTTAGATCACTTATTTCAATGTTATAAACATTATTTAATCATTTATGTTAATAGTGTTTGTTTTGTCGATATTTGGTTCTTAAGTCGAAAGTGGACTTCTTACAATTACATGTTGTTCGTGTGGTCAAATGTTCATTATATCAAGAATTATATTCATGATTTGGATATAATATATATCATACATATCCAGAATATACATGTATTTATAATATTACATAATCATTTAGAGGTAAGAAATGAAATGCACCGTTCATGGAGACGGTAAGCCGTACGTACGCATGAACGCTACTTTCATTTCTATTTCATATTTTTATGGAATGGAATAATAATTATATAGAGGTATATTTTAATTCTAGTATAATATCATATATAATAACTTTAAATCCATCCTTTATACGTCCCACATATGGCATTAACGAATCACATCACTTTGAGGGGGCGGTAGTCCGCACTTCCTTAAATGAAGATATCACGTTTACCCATAATGGAAACCATAAAAGTATGCCAAAAAAGAAAAATACAGAAGCTTAAGTAAAACATAAACATATTATATATCATATATAAATATATTTCCATCTTAATGGCCACCTTTCAAGGTGTTAAAATAATGTTGAACAATCATCGTTTCGGGAGGGATAAATTCTCCATCCATGGAAACAGTATGTTCTTTAACCATTAGATGTAGGTGTGTGTAATTTTATCTCAAATACTTCTTATAAAAACATCCTAGTATATTTAAGATACTGTAGTTGTTACAAAATAAATGAATAAAAAGAGTTTATGGGTTTGGAGAGGCAAAATAAAACAAAAGGACTCAAGTGAAGACATTACCTTAAAATCGGGTAACTCCCTTTGGTTTGAGCTAAAAGGAATCCTTGGGAAGAATTATGCCAAAAGTGAGGCTTCAAGGAGTTAGAGAGGGAAGTGGAGAGACAAAATGGGCAGGGTTTGGCCGAGCCAAAGGCTTTGGGAGTGTGGGTAAGCAGGTAGAGGTGGGGCCCTTTTATAAGAGGAGAGGAGGGGCACTCTTGGAAAGTAAGAAAATGTTACTTTATTTGAAAATGGTATTTGGATTTTAGAGGTCCCACATTGATGTGTTTCGAGTATAAGGTAATAAGGGTTAGAAATCCACTCATCCAATAGGATTTTGACATGTGTAGGTCTTATATATTACATTATCTTTCCATTTTATTTAAATCGTTAAATAATGAGGTCATCGCCGCATCATCATGATGTCATAAATAATTTAATTTATTTAAAGTCTAAAAATTATAAAAAAAATACTATGATGTAGGAAATCTTTTTAGATTTTCAATGAATATTTATAGTCCAAAATATGATTTGTATAACTCCATTTTACAATTGTTTTAGTAAAATATTCATGTTTGTCTCATTTTTTACTTTAACATTAAATAAAAAGATATTAATGTCATTTTCCAAACAAAGTGGCTTCATGGAGTCCCCAAGTTGACCCATGGGTTGTCTTGGTTGGCCATGACACATCCAATCAGGTTAGTACATGTGTTAAGTTCATTTCATATTATTAAAACATTATTTTTACCTTAAAGTACACTAATTACCTCTAATCGCGATTAAAAACTTAATAAGTTACTATTCACCAAAAAATTATTTTTATCCCATTGAACCACATTTTACTTCTTAATGACAACCATGTATGTCGGATTTTTGAAATTCAAAACACAAAGATGGAAAAATTTCATTTAAACGGAAAAATCAGTTTTTATAAGTACCACTTAGTGGTTTCACTATTCATCAAAAATTGATGTTTTTCAGAAAAATCCCAAAAATTTACCCTAAGCTATATTTGATATTCCGAATTCAAAAATGAAGTCTATTTTACAAAATTCAAATCATATAATTCACATTAATTTATTTAATAATTTATTCTCGCTGTCATAGCAAATAGCGTGTTTTTATGAAACAATAAGTATCAAAAGATTGACAGTAGTTTAAGTCTGATTTCAAAATGAAATAAATACCAAAGACCATTATTGGATTTCATGGTAAAAATATATTCTAATTTCAATTTAAAACCAATTCAAAAGATATTATAATAATATAAATAAATTAGATTAAAAAGAGGTTTCGAATTAAAATACAACATTTTACACTATTCATTAAAAAATGAACTTTATCAGAAAGATACCAAAAAATTACACAAAGTAAATTTTGATGTCCCAATTCTTAAGAAGAGTTTTATTTGGTCCAAAAGGATGTATAAGAGTGAACAAAACTAAATTTAATGACGGTTCTCCATCAAAAGGCGATAAGTGAACCTTTAGTGAAAACTTGGGCATATACGCCTAAAATTGAATTATTTCTGTATTTTATGACTTTATCCTTTATTGGATAAATGTAAAAACATTTAAAAACATATATAATCATATTTAATTATTTCTATCCATTCCCACCAATACAACAGCTACATGTTAACTACGATTTAAAATAATATTATTTTATTATTAGAGTGCAACGTAAGATTCCAAAGAAACTCATTGTTGCGTGTTGGGTACGCCATCGAGCATAGCATCCCCTTTAAAGTCATATTAATATTTTATTCACAAATATGGATAAATATGAAAATTTCATATTCTTTATTTACCTGGGGTGTTACATCCTTCCCCCCTTTTGGGAATTGCGTCCTCGCAATTTTTAAAATTCAGCTTGGAAACATTCTTGAAAGTCCCACATCTGAACAACAGTCGGTAAAACAATCACTTTAATAGAATGGGAGAGAAGTACAAATGTCACCCGAGTTAACCCATACTAGGATTCCAAGTATGAAAATATGGATATGGAGGAGAAAACAAAGGGTCATGTTCTGATGGAGAGTGATAGTAAACATATCTAGGAGAAAGTTAACCATAAGAAAATCACAAACTTGTGATGGGTTAAACGGTATTCGATTCCCCAGTAGGAAACGTTAATAGACAACATTTTTGTTTTAAGTTACTTTTTATTGAGTAATTTATTCATAAGGAAACATAATCACTTATCATGTTGTCCTTCAACTTTTACTATATTCCTTAATCAAACTCATATTTTTTTCCAAAAGACGAGTATTTAGGGAGACTTGTTCGCA
Organism: Viscum album; assembly: GCA_963277665.1. Taxonomy (NCBI): domain Eukaryota; kingdom Viridiplantae; phylum Streptophyta; class Magnoliopsida; order Santalales; family Viscaceae; genus Viscum; species Viscum album. Next base: position 1,483,445,055 of record OY728136.1, read on the forward strand.
TTAAGAGTACTATAATCAACTTCTAGAGAATCACCTAATCCACAATAGAGAACTATATACTTCCCATGTCTTTAGACTCTAACCAAAACCCAAACCAAAAAGGTTAGTACATGATTGGATAATCCAGAAAAGGATAACCCTTTATAAAAATAAAATCTATTCTTAATCTCCAAAATTTGTCCAACAAAACCCAATGTTCAACGAAGACCATTCGATAAACAATTTGTCCATAAAATTCATCAAAGTAAACCAAAACAAGTTTGAAACCCAAATATTTTGAAGGATTTAGTCACATAGTCTACCAAGTTAAATCGTATCATTTATCTCCAATCCACATCAGTTGCTCTTAATGTCTCGTATTGAAAAGTAATTAATCCTAATCACTTATCCTCCATGATAGGTTAATAAATTTCCATAGATAACCCAGAATCAACTTACTCTAAATTAATAAAAGCATCTAACTAAAAAAGAAATAGTCAAACTAACCAGGGACTTCACGTAGTCCAGTGGTAGGCGATAAATACCAGTTACACTTTGGTTGTGGGTTCGATTCTCGCAGCTTTGTCCGACGCGACGGGTTGTCACACGGTCTGCGTGTTGTCCTTTTTCCAAAACTATATAATTCTAAAATCATTCCCCAAAAAGGGATAAAATCATCAAAAATAACCATAACATAATTTAACCTCAATTTTATCTCCTGCTTTCACTTCAATCATAACATATAGTAACCCATAATTACCTCAAAAGTAAGGATCATATAAACCCAAATGGTTCTTTATAACTATGTCCACAAAATAAAAGATAACTATTACTTGAATAAAATTTGCCTATATTAAACATCAGGGTTACACATAATATAAAAAGTATTCTAATGTAACCCCATCATCAAAAGAGACTTAATACTCTTAAGAATTTCACCATAACTCTTGAAGCCCTTATATGTTGACATCTTACTCATTCAACATTCTTCATGATCCATTAACCATTCCTTTCCAACTTATTCCGAAATACCTCTTTCCTACAAAAAAAATCATGAAACATATCCTAAGATTCCAAAATAGGAAAACAATAGTCATGAAATAATACATACCTTTGATTGGTCATTGTCAGTTTCTTCATCCTCAATCGGAATGGAATTAGGTATTGGTAAAAAAACATGTGTATGCTATTGGTGACCCCATTCACGAAACTTCTTCATAAGACATGTGTTTTCATAATGACAATGCACACCACATTTAAAACATTCAATTGATCCCTCAGAAAGAACTTCTATCCCTTTCCTCGAGTCAATTGGATGATTCCTTTTTCCATGGCAGTTTTTTGCTTTATGACCTTCATTTCCACATCTAGAGCATATTTCTGTCCCTTTGAAACATTTTCCTAGGCGTTTCTTTCCACATCTTTGACACATAGGTTTTTAAACACACTTACCATTATGATTATTACCTGTACTTCCGTAGGGATTTGTTTCTCACATATATGATGCCTTAGAGAAATCACCAAGGTTTAGGTGGTCAATCATGACTCTAGATATTTGGTTGAGGATAATCACAAGAATTCTCATTTCAGATCCCATATCATTCAGTTGCTTGCTCAAAAAACTGTCACAGTTTCCTTCACATCCACTGTTACTTTGGTGCCTGCTAGATCCAGCCATTTACTAAATCCAAAAAGGTCAGTGTGAGTATATCAAAAAAAAACATCATGTACTAATGAGGAAGATAAACATTAAGATATACTTACTCATTCACTTTATCTAAAAATAGGACTCTTTCTGAAATCCTAACCATTATGGTAATGCCACTTATGCTTAAAGAATACCCTAACCTCTAAAGTTATCTAAACCGACCTCTTATACCAACTATAAGGCCCAAGCCTTAAACCTTGCTTAATCTTGAGTTAATACAAGATTACACATTGAGGATCTTTTCAGGTTTAGAGTTTTATAGAATTAGATCATAAAACTTTCATTACATTCCACATTTAAACAAAGTGGTTACATAAAAGGCAAGATTAATTCTTCCCATCAACAGAAACATATTTAAAATAAAACTTGGATTCTTTCTTGACACATCCTTGACACTATCATCACATCACGTACCTTTCCCTTGACCTGTGAAAAACATTTTAAAAACGTGGGATGAGCATAAAAAGCTCAGTAAGGGATATAAATATATGGAAATGAAACATGAGTTCATATATACATAAGAATGAAATCATACTTTACCCATAAAACATAGGCACTTTGACATACCTCATCAAACCATGAATAAATCATAGAAATCATAAGACATAAAGGTAAATTGAGGCATTCATAACATTCTTACGTAGGGAGTAACCCTCTTGGTTACGTTTGGAATACCCATCACAGTATATACCCTAAATCTTTTCGGAGAAACCTTAACGTTTCACTCCTTCGCGTTACCCAATGCATTGGAGAGCTATATCGGGCTCACCCGCCCTTAGTTTATCATGGAACCACCCATCTTCATAATAATTCCCAAGAACCTCAACATAATCATATCACATAAAACATGGATAAAGGAAACATAACATTTCCACCTTTCAATCACAATATATCAATACAACACATTGATATAAAAACATCATGAACACCATTTTCAGTACCAAAATAAAAGAAAAGTAAAACATGGTATTTATTTTTCTTTTAAAAACAAGTTATAGCTTGTAGAGGAAGCCGAAACCCAAATAATGGTCACGGCGGCGGAGAAGTCGTTGTCACTGCATACGTACGACAAAAACATTCCCTTTTGTTGTTTTGTAAAATGATTCGTATAAAAAATATTCCTTTTGGATAAACATAAAAGTCAAAGGGGTTTATACACCGTATAAAAGAAAGTTGTGTATAAAATAAAATATGCCTCAATGAAAGGAAATTGAGATGAAGTACCATACAAAGACGGAATCCTTGGTTCAAGGATAAATCAATTACATTATTATGTGTGACAAAAGAATACACCAAATATAAATGGATATTAAGTGTAAAATAATCAAAGGTCATTCACACATATTCAAAGGATGACATATTCAATAACTACATGCTGAACCCAAAGAAATCGAAATTGGGTTAAGAAGTTCCCTTGACAGCCTAACGCCGTCACATCAAAATGAGTTGATGAGAGATAATGAAAGGGTATCTCATCACTTGGACATAAAATTTACATCAATAAGGATATATGAAAACATATTCCAACATAACAATATGTAAATTAAAAGTCCCAACAAAAGAAGTCTTTTAAAAAGAGGAGGGTGAAAGGTTCCCTTACCGACATGGGTATCTTTTGAAACATACACCTCGTGAAAGAAGGACAATACAACATTGATGTAAATACTCATAAAAGAATTTATATTACACAATGAGTAGTATAATGGGCAGTACATACACCACTCAAAGGAAATTCTGGCAAATGTAGCATAAATCTCACGGGAATAAAAGTGAGATGAAAAATCCCTTACGAAAACTCGGCAGCCTAACGGCGCCATATAAAACATTCAAAAATGGGTTGATGAGATCAAATAGGGTATCTCATCATATTAACATAAAGTTTATATAAAAGGGAATATAAAATAACATCCCCCAACATAACAAAGAGGAGCTTAATAGAAGTGACATAAAGGAGAGTACTTAAAAGAAAGAGAGAGGTTAGATCTCTTACGAAAATTCGGCAGCCTAACGGCGCCACTTAAAACATCCAAAATGGATTGATGAGAGAGAATAGGATATATCATCACATGAACATAAAAATTACAGTAATATTAATATAAAATAACATCCAAATAACAAGAAAGATGAGCTTTAAAAGGAATGACATAAAAGTGTGTACTTAAAAAGAAAGAGTGGAGTAAGATCCCTTACCTCGGGTCCGACTTGACTCGATCGTTCTTTAACGTCCTGAATAATAAACATGAGTTAATTTCCACTTTATTAATAACCTTTTTCTAGTTCATTATTCCTTTTAGATCACTTATTTCAATGTTATAAACATTATTTAATCATTTATGTTAATAATGTTTGTTTTGTCGATATTTGGTTCTTAAGTCGAAATTGGACTTCTTACAATTACATGTTGTTCGTGTGGTCAAATTTTCATTATATCCAGAATTATATTCATGATTTTGATGTCATATATATCATATATATCCAGAATATACATGTATTTATAATATTACATAATCATTTAGAGGTAAGAAATGAAATGCACCGTTCATGGAGATGGTAAGCCGTACGTACGCATGAACGCTACTTTCATTTCTATTTCATATTTTTATGGAATGGAATAATAATGATATAAAGGTATATTTTAATTCTAGTATTAAATCATATATAATAACTTTAAATACATCCTTTATACGTCCCACATATGGCATTAACGAATCACATCACTTTGAGGGGGCGGTAGTCCGCACTTCTTTAAATGAAGATATCGCGTTTACCCATAATGGAAACCATAAAGGTATGCCAAAAAAGAAAAATATAGAAGCTTAAGTAAAACATAAACATATTATATATCATATATAAATATAGTGTCATCTTAATGGCCACCTTTGAAGGTTTTAAAAGAATGTTGAACAATCATCGTTTCTGGAGGCATAAATTCGCCATCCACAGAAACAGTAAGTTCTTTAACCATTATATATAGGTGTGTGTAATTGTAGCTCTAATAATTATTATAACAACATCCTAGTATATTGAAGATACTGGAGTCGTTACAAAAGAAATGAATAAAAAGTGTTTAGGGGGTTGGAGAGGCAAAATAAAACAAAAGGACTCAAGTGAAGACATTACCTTAAAATCAGGTAACTCCCTTTGGTTTGAGCTAAAAGGATTCCTTGGGAAGACTTCTTCCCAAAGTTAGGCCTCAAGGAGTTATAGAGGGAAGTTTAGAGACAAAATGGGCAGGGTTTGGCCGAACCAAAGGCTTTGGGGGTGTGGTTAAGGAGGTAGTGGTGGGGGCCTTTTATAAGAGGAGAGGAGGGGCACTCTTGGAAAGTAAGCAAATGTTACTTTATTTGAAAATGGTATTCGAATTTTAGAGGTCCCACATTGATGTGTTTCGAGTATAAGGTAATAAGGGTTCGAAATCCACTCATCCAATCGGTTTTGGACATTTTTAGGTTCTAGATATTACATTATCTTTCCATTTTATTTAAATTGTTAAATAATGAGGTCATCGCTGCATCATCATGATGTCATAAATAATTTAATTTATTTAATGTCTAAAAATTTTAAAAAAAATACTATGATGTAGGAAATCTTTTAGCTTTCCAATGAATATTTATAGTCAAAAATCTGATTTGTATAACCCCATTTAAAAATTGTTTTAGTAAAACATTTCATGATTGTCTCATTTTTACTTTAACATTAAATAAAAAGTTATTAATGTCATTTTCCAACCAAAGTGGCTTCGTGGGGTCCCCAATTTGACCCATGGGTTTTCTTGGTCGGCCATGACACATCCAATGAGGTTAGGACATGTTTCAAGTTCATTTCATATTATTAAAACATTATTTTTACCGTAAACTACACTAATTACCTCTAATCGCGATTAAAAACATAATAAGTTACTATTCACCAAAAAATTATTTTTATCCCAGTGAACCACATTTTACTTCTTAATGACAACCATGTATGTCGGAGTTTTGAAATTCAAAACACAAAGATGGAAAAATTTCATTTAAACGGAAAAATCAGTTTTTATAAGTACTACTTAGTGGTTTCACTATTCATCAAAAATTGAAGTTTTTCAGAAAAATCCCAAAAATTCACCCTAAGCTATATTTGATATTCCGAATTCAAAAATGAAGTCTATTTTGAAAAATTCAAATCATATAAGTCACATTAATTTATTTAATAATTAATTCCCGCTGTCATAGCAAATAGGGTGTTTTTATGAAACAATAAGTATCAAAAGATTGACACTAGTTTAAGTCTGATTTCAAAGTGAAATTAATTCCAACGACCACTATTGGATTTCTTGGTAAAAATATATTCTAATTTTAAATTAAAACCTATTCAAAAGATAATCTAATAATATAAATAAATTAGATTAAAAATAGGTTTCGAATTAAAATACAACATTTTAAACTATTCATTAAAAAAATGAACTTTATCCGAAAGATACCAAAAATTTACACAAAGTAAATTTTGATGTCCCAATTCTTAAGAAAAGTTTTATTTGGTCCAAAAGGATGTATACGAGTGAACAAAACTATATTTAATGACGGTTCTCCATCAAAAGGCGATAAGTGAGCCTTTAGTGAAAACTTGGGCATATACGCCTAAAATTGAATTATTTCCGTATTTTATGCCTTTATCCTTTATTGGATAAATGTAAAAACATTTAAAAACATATATAATCATATTTTAGTTATTTCTATCCATTCCCGCCAATACAAAGGCTACATGTTAACTACGATTTAAAATAATATTATTTTATTATTAGAGTGCAACGTAAGATTCCCAAGAAACTCGTTGTTGCATGTTGGGTACGCCATCGTGCATAGCATCCCATTTAAAGTAATATTAATATTTTATTCACAAATATGGATAAATATGAAAATGTCATATTCTTTATTTACCTAGGGTATTATAAATAAACATAAGGTAATTTATACTTTATTAAGAACCTTTTTCAAGTTTATTATTTATTTTATATCACTTATTACCATGATATACAAATTAGTTAATTATTTGATTTCATATCAGATATTTTTTTTGATGTTTGGAACGTGAGTAAAAAAATGATCTTCTATTAATTACAAGTTTTCCTTGTGGTAAAAATTCTCTTTTCTCCAGAATGATATTCATGAATTAAATATCATATATATAATATATATTGTGTATATATATTCATATATATTTATAATAGTACATTACATTTAGAGATTAGAAATGAAATGCACCATTCATGGAGATGGAAAGCCGTACGTACGCATGAATGCTAATTTCATTTATATTTATATTTTAACGGAATGAAAACTTAATGATATATAGGTATATTATAATTCCTATATCATATGATATAAATGTTACAGAATTTTTTAACTACATCTTGTTTATGTGCTATGTATGTCATCAATGAATCATATCATCTTGAGGGGGCGGTTGTCCGCACTTTGTTAAATGAAATTATCGTGTTTACACATATTGGAAAGCATGAAGGTATGTTTGTAAATAAAAAATCATAATAATATAAAAAAAATAAACATAATATATATCATATATAAATATTGTTCCATCATAATGGCTACCATCTGAGGTGGTTGGAGATATTTAAACAATCATCATTTCGTGAGGTAGTAGTTCACCGTCAATAGAAATAGTATGTTCCTATCCATTAGAAGAAGATGTGTGGAAGTGTAGGTTGAATCATTCTCATAAAAACAACTTAGTATAATGAGGATACTGTTTTTGATATAAAATAATTTAATAAAGAGAGTTTAGGATGTTGGAGAAGTAAAATTATAGAAAAGATCTTAAGAAAAGATGTTAAATTTAAATCGGGTAACTCCCTTTGGTTTGAACCAAAAGAATATGCCGATGTTCCTTCTACCTAAGGTAAGGCATCTAGGTGGAATAGAGGGATATACAGAGCTTGATAGGGAAGAGTATGGGAAGTCAAAGGGCTTGAGATGTGTGAGTAATGGGTTAGACTTGAGAGATTTTTTTAATGTGGAGGAGGGGACCTTTAGGAATATTTGAAAATATTATTTTATTATATTATTATTTTCGTTTTCTAATGGTCCAAAACTCATTTATGTAGAATATAAGATGAATCAATTTAAACATAAAATCATCTAAAAATAATTGGACTAGTTTTGGTTTCTTTTTTATTTTAATAATATTATTTAATTAAATCATTTATTAATGAGGTAAACACAACATCATTATTGGGTCATAAATAATTTTTTTTGAATGATGTCTAAAAATTATAAAAAAAATACCATGATGTAGGAAACCATTAATGTTTTCCAATAAATATTTATAGTCAAATAGATAACTTATATAACCCCATGTAAAATTTTATTTTAGTAAAAGATATATTATTATGTCATTTTTGACTTTACATTAAATTAATTAATAAACTGTGTCATTATCACTCTTATGTGGCTCCATGGGGTCCCAAAATCGACCCAAGGATTCTCATTGTCAAAAATTTATCCTCCAATAGGATTAGGACAACTGTTTGGGTAATTTAATATTATTATCATGGTATTTATAACCCTTATTTACCAAATTTACCCTTTAGCCATAGTAAATAAAATATTTACTAAAGTAAATAATCATAATTACTAAAAATTGAAGATTAATTTTTACACAATTTGGACCTCTAAATTCCAAATAAAAAATATATTTTTCCATATTCAAAAAATTGGGTTGGAAAAAAGGAATTTAAATTTAATTCACAGAGTCAAAATAAAAAGCTTGTTTTTAAGAAATAATAATTATCAAAAGATTGACACTTGTTTATGTCCAATTTCAATGTGAAATGACTTCATGTGACAAAAATTCGATTAAATTGCGAAAAAAGTATCTAATTACACTTTAAATCAAACAAAAAATATAATCTTACCATGTAAATAAATTATATTAAAATGGAGGTTTTTGAAATAAAGTACATTATTTTTTATTATTCATTAAAATTGAAAATTATCAGAAAATTAAAAAATTTCATCCAAAGTAAATTTTGATGTCCCGATTCTAAAAAAGAATATAATTTTTTCAAATTGAACATATAAAAATGACAAAAACTATATTTAAAATGGGGTTCTCCCTCAAAAGGTGGTAAAACAACCTTTTAAAGAATATTCGAGTATATATGCATAAAATTAGATTTTTTCTTATTTAATCCTCTAAAATTTATTAGATAAATGTAAAAACATTTAAAAAACATGTATAATCATTTTTTAGTTATCTAGGTTCATTATCGCCATTATAATGGCAATGATTTAACTACTATTTAAAAAAAAATATTTTATTATTTTTCGGTATAACTCTACATTGTATGCAATGTATGATTTTGGAGAAATCTGATATTACATGTTGAGTGCAATATTAATAGAAATCAAAAAATATTATTCTATAAATACATGGGTTGTTAAATCTTTCCACATTTTTGGAATTGCATCCTCACAATTATTAAATTGGGCTTAGGAACAACATTGAATGTCCCATATCAAATAAGAGTCAATAAAACGATCACATTAAAAGAAAGAATGAAATGTGAAAAAGGTCACCGGAGAAAAAAGATATTAGGATTCCATGAAAACATGGATATGTAGGAATAAAAAACCATCATTTTCTGATGGAGAGTGATATAAATCATGATTAGAAGAAAGTTAACCGTTATAAAATCACAAACATGTGATGGGTTAAAGAGACTTTTATTCCCCAGTCGGAAAAGTTAACAGATTTTTTTTGGTTTAGGTTACTTTTCAAAAAGTTGAGGAATTTATTTTTTAGATTATCTAAAAAGAAAATCAAGCAAACATACTTTTCATGTAAACCTTTATACTATACTAAATTTATACCACAAACTCATATTTACTCCAAACAATGAATATTCAAACTGACTTTGTCACACCAAAAGCGCTAGACTCAAATAATTGAGTATCACATAATCAAAAAAAGATGTATTATATATTTCCCTTATCTTTAGGTGTCAACCAAAACAAGAAATGGTTAATAAGAGATTAGATAATCCCCCAAAGGGGTAATCTATTAAAAAATAAATACTTCTCTTAAACTAGGTTTGATACCAAAAATTCTGAAATATTTGATCACATAGTCTTCCATGATAAATCAAAATTTTTTTCTCCAAAAAATATTGACTTGTCATAAAGTATCATACTGATGTGTAATCAACCTAATCACAATTCTCTATGAAAGCTTAATCATTTCCATAAATAACCCAAATCGCCATATGTCCACAATAAAAATATAGATTTTTTCAAAATAAAATTTCAACCATTACTCTACAAATTAGATCACATAGTATTCTATTTCCCTTAAGAATATAATTTTTCCCAAAAGAGATAACATCTTCCAAAATATCCTTTATCAATTAATCACCAAATCATTTTCCTATATTAAGGATATCCATTTGATAAAACATAAGTTCCCAAAATCAACTTATTGTTGATCCATAATTTTTTTTAACTAAAATAATAATAATTCATACTAACCATGGACTTCAAGTATTCTAGTGGTAGGAGATACGTCCTAGACTCCATTTGGTTTTGGGTTTTATTCTTGTGGAATTTCCATACACGATGAGTTGTCACCCATCTTACGATTTTCCCCTTTTTATAAAATTCAAAAATAACTCTAACATGTTTTAACCTCAAAGGATTTATCATACCTTTCATTTTCATCCCAATACATTACGACCTCTATATCTAAATTCAAGATTCCTTATATATATTGTCATTTATTATTATTTCACCTCCATATGATAAAATAAAACTATTCCTAATAGAAAGAAAACATACATTCATCATGGTGTCAATATGGTTTCATTGTCATCTTGTTTATGTAGGTATAAAGTCTATGCATTGCAACAATGATTTATAGTTCCTTAAAAAAATTCATCCTTCATCCAAATACACCTTTTACAACTTGGGTCAAATGGTTTTTTTATAAATATAGTTTCGAAAAATAATAATGTATGACATATAATTTAAAAAAATCTAAAAAACATGATTTTTATAAAATAGTCAGACAAAATTTGAGTAGTATAATTCAATTAATGTTCCTTTTAAAATACCATAAGTATCCACTGAGAGACTATATTGTAAAAGAAAATATAAATAAGTTGCGCAAGGGTCTCCTTCTTCAGCTCCTTTTTCAAAATCATAATATTCTTCAAAATCATGAGATAAGGTAAAATATTTGAAAATGCTTTGATAATATTTAACTTTCTAGAAAATATGAGAATATTTTGAAAATAGGATTTTATTAAATACAAATTATGATCAATGATAATATCAAGGTACAATGTAGGTGTTTGATATATCCAAAAAATTCTTGTAAGTATGTTGTATGCTAGAAAAAATATCACAATCATATGAACTTGACATTGTAATAATTATTGAAAGCATGTCAGTAGGAATAAATAGGAATGTTGTTTGAGATCCTCCTCCTTCAATTTGTAACCAACATTCCATGAAATAACAATGTTATAAAACAGGGATTTAACTGAAATAATAGGCATCACTACTGTCCATGTTTTTAACAAAAAATCCTAATTCCCAATGTTGTTTAAACCGACCTTTGATACCAACTATATTGACACATCCTTAAACATTACATAATCTAGAGTTAATTCAAGAATTCAAATTGATGATATTTTCAGGTTTAGAGTTTTTGATGTTTAGGCCATAACTATTACATATCAACTTTAAAATTACATGTAGACACTAATACTCAGTATCCATTTTTTTCATAAAAATAAAAACTCATAACCAGAAACATGTCTAGTTCCATGTTTTAGACAGCAAGACTTTTCCTTGATCCCTTCCATGACCCTTATTCATCTTTAAGTCCATTGGTAAATATCTCAAAAACCTAGTATGATCATAAAAAAGATCAATATGGGTTATAAAATAAGGAATGAAAACAATATCCCATTAATCAATACAATTCAATGAAAACATACTTTTCAATCATAACATAACTCATTATATCATAAGATTTATGAATAACACATAGAAATCAAAAATTATAAAGGAAACTTGTGGCATAAATAACATACTTACATCATAGCTATCACAACTAAATAGGGAGTGACATTGGAATATGCATCAAAATATATTACCTAAAACTCTTAGGACGAATATTAACATTTACCACCGTCACGTTACCCAATGCAGTGGAGTGCTCTCTCAGGCTCACCTGCCAAAGGTTTATCATGGAACCACCCAAATATGTAAACAATTCTGAATAACCATAACATATTCATAACATATATAATAATAATAAAAGAAAGATACCATTTCTCTATTCCAATCACAATATATCATTTCAAGATATAAAAATAATCAATGCTTTATCAAACAATTTTCAAAACCATTTAAAACATTTAATAAAGAGTTTTTTCAATCAGTGTGTCCCATACCCTTTTGAAACATTTAAAGTTGTTATTATATTAAAACATTAATTCCCATTGAAATAGATCCTTAAAACCATTTTGAATACATGGACATTAATGAGAAATATTTAGATGAATAAGTCTTCAAATCATTTATAACGATATTTTAGTAAAACAGTTACTAAACAAATAAGAGACACTTGAATACAAATAATTGAGGAATAACATTAATAAAAGCTTATAATATAATGAGAAAACGAATATTATTAATATAAATTGTCAAATGGAAATATATACACCATATAAAAGTGAATCGTTGTATAACAACAAATATGTCTCAATAGATAGTAAATTTAGACAAAGTTCTTTACAAAGTTCATATCCATAGATTAAGGACAAATCAATGACATAATTATGTGTGACAAATAAGAATACACCCAATATATGTGATTATTAAGTGTAAAACAATCATTGGTAATTCACACATATTAATTATATGGCATAATCAAGAAGTAGAATTTTAACCCAAATAATATAAATTCGGTTCAGATGTTCCTATACAAAAATTCGAAAGCCTAACATCATTGCTTTAAAATTAAAAAAATGAGTTGATGAGAGAAAAAGGGTTTCTCATCACATTTACATAAAATGTACATAAATAAGGATATATAAGAACATATCCCAACGTTGGAAAAAGGAAATTAAAATACACAACACAAAAGATGTCATTTAAAAATAGGAGGGTGAAAGATTCTCTCACCAATTTGGTATCTTATGAAACAAACACCCCCTGAAAGAAGGATCATACAATGACGATTTAAATAAAAATAAACTAAATTATATTACACAATGAATAAAATCATGGGCCGTACATACACAACACAAACTAAAATTGTGACAAATATAACATGAATCTCACAGGAATAAAAAGTGAGATGAAAACCCCTTACCACATTGTAATCAATCGTGTCGTATGTCCAAAAGTTAGTATGTACAATATAAATTTGAGAATACTATGAATATACACAGAATCATGATAATATATATCAAATGGTAGAACACAATACACCACATTCAATAAATAATTGGTGAAAACCTTGAGGGGGTGGTAGTTCACACTTCTTCAGATGAAATAATTGTGTTTACAAGTAATGGAAATCATAATGGTATGTTTGTAAAAAAACACAGAATAATAGTGAAAACATTAAAATAATATATATCATATAAAATACAGTGTCATCATAATCTCTTCCATGAGAGGTGTTTGGAGATAGTTGAACAATCATCATTTCGTGAGGCAGTAGTTTGTCGTCCAATGAAATAGTATGTTCGTATCCATTAGATGGATGTTTTTGGAATTGTAGATAGAATACATATCATAAAATCAACCTAGTATAATTATGATACTGGAATTTTTATAAAAGAAATTAATAAATAGTGTTTAGGAGTTTGGAGAAGTAAAATAAAATAAAAGAACTAAAGAGAAGATGTTACCTTTAAATCGTGTAACTCCCTTTGGTATGAACCAAAATAATTTTGTGAAGTTCTATATGCCTAAGGTAAGGATTCTAATTAAAAGGTACAGATGTAGGGAGATTAATTGGATAGAGGATGTATGAGCCAAGGTGCTTTAGAGGCGAGAGTATTGGGTTAGAGTTGTGGTCTTTTAATAATGGGGAGGAGGGGCTCTTTTTGAGTATTTGAAAATATTGTTTTTTTATATAATTATTTTCTGTTTCAAAAGACAAAAAACTCATTAGAGTCGAAAATAAGATGACTCATTTTTGAAATAAAATCATCCAATAATAATTGGATAGGTTTTGGATATTTTTTTAATTTTTATAATCTTATTTATTAAAATCTTTAATTAATGAGGCAAACATTGCATCATTATTATGTCATAAATAATTTTATTTATATGATGTTATAAAATAATAAATAAATTACCATGATGTAAGAAAAATTTTTATATTTCCAATTAATATTTATGGTTGAAGAGATAACATATATTACCCCATGTAAAAATTTATTTACTAAAAGATATATGTTTATTTAATTTTTGTCTTTCCTTTAAATTATTTAATATAAATTGTCATTATCACTCTTATGTGGATCCATTGGGTCCCAAAATCGACCCAAGGATTCCTATGGTCAGACACGTATCATCAAATATTATTTGGATAGTTTTTATGGTAATTTAATATTTTTATATTATTATTTGTTTACCGTTAAATACCAGATTTACCCTTATACCACGGTAAATAAAATATTTACTGAAGTAAATATTCATAATTTATAATAATAAAAGATATATATTCACACAATTTGGACCTATTGATTCCAAATATGGAATCCATTGTTCCAAATTCAAAACATAGATGATGCAGAAATTAATTTTAAATTATTTCCCGATGTCAAAACAAAAAAGCATGTTTTTATGAAATAATAACTATCAAATGATTGACACATGTTTATGTCCAATTTCAATGTGAAATTACTAAAAATGAACAAAATTGAATTAAATTGTAAAAAAATAATCTAATTACACTTTAAAAAAATTAAAAAGATAATGTATCAATATAAATAAATTATATTAAAATATAGTTTTGAATTAAAATTCATTATCATTTAGTATTAGTAAAAAAATTAACATTATCAACAAAATATCAAAATTTCATCCAATGTAAATTATGATGACCCTATTTTAAAGAAGAATGTTAATTTGTAAAATATAACATATGAAATTTCAAAAAAAATTATAATTAAAAAGGGGATCTATTAAAATGGAGGTAAAATGACCTTTTAAAGAATATTAGATTATTTTTGCTTAAAATAAGAATCATTCTTACTTTAAGTCTCTAAAATTTATTGGATAAATATAAAAAATTTAAAAAACATCTATAATAATTTTTTATTTTGTTCTATTCATTCTTTTCATTACAACGACTAGGTGTTAACTACAATTTAAAATAATAATATTGTTATATTATTTTTTTGTATAACTCAACTTTGTGTGCAATGTAAGATTTTGGAGAAATCTGTTGTTTTATGTTGATTGTTGTATCATAAAAAGAGTCCCCTTTAACATAAAATTATTATAAAATTCATAAGTATTAATATAAATCATAATGTATTATTCTATAAATACCTTGGTCGTTACCCTTCACAACAAAAAAATTTTAACTAAAAGGATAAATAAAAGTTTGGTTGAAATGGGATTAATTAGGTTACTTGAATATGGTCTATCTTATTATTTATGGAGGCAAGGCATGAAAACTATTGTTTATATTCAAAACTGATTTTCAACCATCCAATATCAGATTATATTCTATATGAAATGTTTTGTGACAAAACTCAAATTTTTTTTACAATTAAGTGTTTTTAGGAGTCCATGAATCATAAAAAAATGTGGAAACCTTGGATATTTGACCAGATAAGTAAATATTGATTATTCATGATTATTCTCTAGACAGAAAATTATATATATGTCTTAAATAAAGGGTCCAGAAGATTAGTTGGTGATGTTAATGTGTAGGTTATTGAAAATGTTGAGAAATATGCTAAACAATCTTGTTCTGATAAAGAATATTTATATGATTAAAGAATTTTTTTACCAATTGTTATAAGAATAAAAACCATTATAATAAAAATCATGATAAATAATAATACATAGATGTTTCATGTGATGATAATGAATATAATAAAATCACATCCTTGGATGAGGAATCATGTGGAAGATGAAAATATAATTGATGATCAACATCAAATGGTTCAAAAAAAAGATCATAAAAATTTATTTCACATAACTCATCATATTCAAAAGATGAATTGAATGATGTGAATGAAGATTTTGAGCATAATTTATGGGTATAGGATACAAATGAATAATAAGATCATATAGAAAAGAATGATACATGGGAACTCATACTAAAATAAAATGAGAAAATGTTATCGGTACAATGTGGGGTTTTTGAAATAAGATAAATGATAATGGTGAAATGATAAAAAATAATGAAATATTAGTGTGAAATTCTATTTCATATATGAAAGAATTTGCTTGGATGATACTTTTTCTATGGTTTTAATTATAGAAACAACCATAATCTTGGCCTCCATTGTAGATAAATTGAGGTACACTTTTTTTTATAAATGGGAAATCATCATTTTTGAATGGTGATCTTGATGTGGATATTTAAATTGAAAAGACATGCCTTTTTTATAAAGATGATATTCATGTGTGGATGTTGATGAAAACATTTTATAGGATAAACTACGTTTTAAGGTAATGGTATTCCACATTGGATCCATGATTAAGAATAATGAGTTTTATGAAAGAAGTGTTGACAGTTTTCTATACATCTAATATAGTATGGAGTTTTACCGCATTATAATTGTTTATGTTGATGAAATTATAAATTTAAGGAATGATGAATGAAATTTTAAATGATTTGGTGATGAGATAAAGATTTTGATTGAGATTTCTCTGATAGGTGAAATGAAATACTTTATTGGGTTACAAATATAAAAAAAGAAGAAAAAATTTTTCTGTAAAATGAAATGTATTCTAAGGTAGTTCCTATGAAATTCATAATGGAAAATTAGATAATATTTTCCACACTAATTAAAGTGGTAACCATGTGGGTGAATGATAGAGAAGGAAAAGAAGTTGACTCTAATGTGTTTTTGAAGCTGATTGGATATTTTTTATATTTTACTTCTTCAAGAAATGACATTGTTTGTGCAATTATATTATGTGCAATATTTAAAAGTGATCTTAATGAATCAAATCTATTTGTGGAAAATGAAGATTATTATATGTCAAAGGCATAAAAGTTTTCACAATATTGTATAAAAAAACAAAAAATATTGACTTGTTTGAGTATTAAAATACAAATTGGGGAAAATGTTGATCATAAATGATCCACATATTGTGGAGTTTTCTTTATGGGAAAAATTTTGTTTTAGTTTACTTTAAAAGAAATAAAATTATGTACCAGTATAGATAGTTGAATCTGAGTATCATGCTTCCACTCAATCCACTAATAAAAATATGTGGATGGATACTTAGTAGTAAGTGTTACTTAGTGAAGTGACATTACCCTTCCTCATGGGTTATGATAATTAATGTTCCAA
This sequence comes from Viscum album, assembly GCA_963277665.1. Taxonomy (NCBI): domain Eukaryota; kingdom Viridiplantae; phylum Streptophyta; class Magnoliopsida; order Santalales; family Viscaceae; genus Viscum; species Viscum album. The sequence goes on from OY728136.1 coordinate 1,483,462,298, forward strand.
CATCCTTACAATAGATTAGGTACAAAATTTCCATTCAAAACATAATTATATCAAATAAAACTTAATCACAGAGAATGTGGATAATAATGAATTGAAGTTAGAGCGTGTTCTTATATCCGAACAAGCTGCTTAAATTTTCACAAAAACCATTAGTAGAAAAATGGTTTTCAAACTAAGGATGATCATGGGTGTCTAACCTCTTGAACATCGTGTTTTACGAACGTGTTTTTTTCCCATGCCATATTATGTTTTTGGACAATGTTTCTATTGGGATAATTGTTTCATAAATAAATTCATTTATATTTTCTCAACCATTTAAGGTAGAATGATTGTAGGGGGAGTTGTGGGTAAGATTTTATCTATGCATTTAAATGTGTGATCTATTCTAAAAGTTTTTGAAGTGGTTATATGAAACATTTGTTCATAAAAAAGTTGTTGAAGTAAAGAATGATATTAAGAAAATCATAGAATGTTTTCTAGTTCAAAACATTGGAAAACATGGTTTTTCTATCAATGATTTTGGTTTCCTACATTGTGGTAGCTCACATAGGATTAGAATTTTGGACTATTAATCAATTAATTGAACTTGTAATGATCAATGATTAATGATTCCTAATTGAAAAAAATATAAAGGGGGATATTTTTGGGGTCAAGTTGTAAAGAATATATTAATAGAAGATGGATGAAGTCTTTGTTGTGTTTTGTTGTCAATGAATGAAGAAATCACTTACATTTTTAAATGTTGATGAGAGGACTCACAATCATTATCAGGCGATCAGATACAAAATACTTAATAAATAACAATGTTTTGTGAACAATACTATTTGAAGAAAAGTATAAACGAACTCACATTAGGATTGAGGAAGAATGTTCTATTCAAAATTAAGAAGATAACCAGAGTATGCATGGATTGGATATAATTCAGATGATGCATTATTGATCATAATGTTCTCATAAATCACGTGTTATCTATAAAAAATGTGATTAAATACTTATTAATGAATGCTAGATAATAATTAATGATCATTAGGTTGAGGTAAATTTTATAATTAAATAAGTTGACGGAAATATGGAAATTCATAATATATCCAATTGAATGTTGGAAAATTTTATTCCAATCATATAGTTTTCAGAGTCATGAAGTAGTCATGATTATATGATTTTGTTTATAAAAGTTGAATGTTTTCGAAGTCATAGATTTCCAGTCTCAGTTCCTTTGTGTTAGTTCACATGATATAGATTTTTTAATGTTGGGAAGTTTTATGTTTGGAACATCAGAAAATGAAAATGCTGGTTTGTAATTCGACAAATAATTCACTAGAAATAAATCTTTAGGGACAGAAGTTGATGTACACTTGAAGCTCAAGTATAATAATCAGTAATGGGAAGATGTTGTTATGACCACCAGTCCATTGGACACATAGTGCCACTGAACATCAGATGTAGTGATGATTAAAAAACTTAGTACTCTTAGAAAAGTTGTTGATATATATTTTTTATTTGGTGTTGTTCGCACCAATGATATGAGAATAATGTATAGGTTGTTAGGACCAATAGAAAATGGGATCAGAGATTAATCAAAAATATAGTCAACCATTTTAATTGGCATGAATTTTTTAACCATTGGTTGAATAATGAAATAATAACTATGATATGATTTCAATTGTAAGAACCGTCTTGGGTTTTTTTATCAATTGGGTCGAGATTCATCATACAGCAGCTAACACAGATTATCAAAATGATGTAGAGAATGATCCAACAGATGCAAGATAACTCCATCAACCACATTGGAAATAGTATAATTAGTTTATTTAAAATATGAAAAAGGTAATTGTTTTATAGTAGTTTCAAAAACGATTTTTAAATGGATTTCATATCTTATGTTGATGTATATCCAAGCATGTGCATGAATCGTTTGAAGTTGTGAATTTTTTCGAGGAAGAGGACTGTGAATAAATTTTAATGATGTAGAAAAAATATATATAGATGAATGGTTTCAATGTGTTGTATCATACATTGATTATAAGGAAGCTTAAATAGTAGTTAGTTTTTAGTTGGTTTCATGAATCATAACGAAAAGTTTTTTTTCATATTTCATTTGGTGTGGAGCCATGTAATAATGAATACACTATCATACTTATTCTTCCATCATAATGAAGAAACTGGGGTAAAAATTAGTATTTAACTTAGTTATTTAAGAATTTTTAATGTGAGTTGAGGATGTGAGAAAATACAAGAGGGTTTGAGAAAAAAAGAGAATATCTATGAAGAATTTCAAAAGTCAAATATGCATCTAAAATTTAATGGAAATTAATGTTCTGGGAAGTTATTTTATGTATGAATGTTTTTTCAGAATCAATCCCAAAATTTTTTTCGCACAACTTTAAGGATTAAAATGTACATTGTACTTTTCACACATAAATTATTCCTGGGTGTGGAGAGAAGGGGAAGAAATGAATGTTTTCCGAGATAAAGAGTTTATGGATTGAACATTCATTAGGATATTTTCTAAAAAAAAGAAGAATGATCATATTGAGACATTATTAGAATAAACTTGTTCATCATACTAATCATTCTAGACATATATAGAAGTAGTTAAAAATTATATCAATGGTATTCTAGAAAAGTTATATTTTTTAACTGAGAAATTAGACTAAGGACTTAGACTCAGAAATCAGACCTATTATCATTACGAAGTCCAGATATATTATTATATACTTATGGGTTGGAATATGATGAATGATTTTTAAGATCACATATTTTAAATGGTGGGAAGGAAACAAAATATCATGGTTTTGAAGAAACCGGTGAATGTTTCTTTAAATTGTTATAAAAAGTTTTATTACATTATTTTGTGCTACATGAATCACCTACACTTTTTTATCGAGCATAGTATTAAAAAGTGTAAGTGTATATGATAATTTTTGTATCCACACAAAACAATTGTTTTCTTGAGGGTTGTGTGGTATTTGATTGTTAATCAACCATACTAAGGACATAGATACTCAATATCTATAGTGAACCTAGAAAATTTGAATGTTCATACTATTGTTTTATTTTTTTCATCAAATTAATATCTTTTTTATAGTAGTTGAATGTTGATTCAAGAAACATAATACATTTAATAAAAAGATATCACTAATTATAGACCTTATCCTCTATGTTATACATATATTCTTACTGGAAAATTTCACATATAATTTTGTTGATTCACCCATAAGTCATCAACAGTATCTACTCGGTAAAAAAATAATCTTGATTCATCCCTCATCATTTAATGGACTACATTTTTCCTAGAATTGTAGACGGTGAAACATATAAAAATTAGAGGTGAGGTATAACATAGCGGTTCCACCAATATATACCCAACATCCATTCAAAGGTGTGATATAGATGACCAAAGTATTAAAAAAATATTCCACCTAAATCATCGGTGTACCATTTTTATATTACTCCTATTATCCATTATATATATAAAGGAATATTATGGGTATTATGAACCTTGGGGAATTCATGAGCCTTATCAATGTGTGGAACTGTAGAATGTCATCGAGGAATCATGTTTTTTGTTAAGGAAAATTTGACACATAAACACCATTGTAGCATTGAAATTAATAGAGATTATAAATTATCATTAATTAAAACATCATAATAGTAATTCTCTAATGGTATACTAGATATGAAATTAAAATTCCATCACCTATTGAACACCAAAATTTTAACACAATGTTACTTTCATTTTCACTCTAGTCACAATCATATATAAAAAAATAATATAAATTATTGTATAAATTATTTTTATGCTATTAATATTATATTTTGAAAAAAAAATTAAAAATTATTATTATAATATTTTAATTTAGTAAATGATTTTTCAATCATATTCAAGAAATCACAATACGTCTGAACCAACTTCTAAAATCATTATATAAGAACTCATGTGATCATAAAACCCCTATTGAAGAAAATATCAATAAATAATAACTATATAATATCACATAACGAAATATATAAAATAATATCATTAGAAAGTGTAACAGAAAACCAATTATGCCAAAAAAAATATCCACTATTTAGTTGCAGTACATACTCCAGAATATACTTCCACTCAAGTATCTTCTATCATATTTTTATTTAAATAAGACAAAAAAATCAACTGAAAATAGATTTCCTTTTATTTTTTAACATCCCATAATTATTCACTAGTTTTGGTATACCGTTATAGATATCCTCATGAATTACATCACATATATAAATGGAAGTGGATTTGTATTGAGGACTATAAAAATACATTATGGAGAAAGTAACAAAAAATATGTTTTTTATTCATTCCATAATCATTAAAACAATTATTAGAAAAAAATCTTATGGAAATATATAAATAATAAGACCATTTAAATATAATGACATTATGTTACAAAAAATGGATACATTCCAATCATATATCAATTATAATGTTTGATCTTCACAGGATGAGGATCAATACTTATAATAATAATGATAATAATAATAATAATAATAGAGTAATATATAAATATTTATACCATTTATCCCATGTAATCAACTCAAGTTGTACTTATCCCCATCAACACTATTTCTTGATATAGGAAGATCTCCTTTATATCGATCTCAAATATCAATGTCATACATTCCCTAAAGTTATCGTATTATGTGAGAGTTAAACACCCTATAACACACCAACCAAGTCATTTTTTTCATTAGTATTGAAGAACATATGTGTTTTTTTGCATTGATAAGAATATAATTAAAAAAGAATTATTAGGGACACATTGGGTCATCATACACAAAAAACCTAACACTATTCCTCAACCATACCTAATATTACATAATAACAGGATGAATCCAGACCATAAGAAAGTATTATCTCATACCGTAGAAGAATCATAGGGAATATTAATCAAATTACAACTTAATGTATAGTCTATATTTGACGCACTAGAAAATAATTTTCTCAGGTTGATATCATATACTTTATTCCCATACGTAGATCCTCTCATAGAGTGTGATCTCATTGTTTCAATCTTATGTCGAAAACCATTCACTCGGCATTTCAATACATATGCATAATGAAAACCAAAACCCCATTCATTTGGGTTTGTTCAACCACTTCATATATCGCAACATATAATATTATAGAAAGTATGGTCACTAGAAAACCCAAAAAAATAGGTTTGATAACATAATCTAATAAGAAAACAATTTCAAAAAATAATTCATGAGGATAACCAATTAGTTGAATCCTTTAACACATCCCATAATAGGAAACACATACCTCCCATGTCACAGATCAACATCATGTAAATTAAAAAATACCATCACCCAATATCAAAATGTTTTCAACTAGTCCACCATTTCAATATTTAATCATTGGATACTTACATTAATCCCTGATTACCAAGGTGAAAACCTACCTCAAACAGCATGAATTAAAATAATATATTTTCCAATAAATTTCATAAGAATCTACCATATATGATGGTAATCCCTTCATTCAGGACCTACTATGAGTCTTGTATACCCAATAATGATTTCATACAAAAATACCAATTTAATTTTATATTTGAACACACATAATTCATAATTTATTGCTATAAAGATAGTATGTACATCCAATTTCAATCACATAGGCTGAAATCACTGTCAGTCCTTTCCCAACTTGGGTCTAATCAATGAAAAGACAATAATTGTATAAAAACATGTATAATTATCAATATGGGATGTGAGAGGATATGAAATTATAAAACCCCAAAATATAATCTTGAGTAAGTATATTCTTGATAATAGATAAATATTATTCTAGAAGAATCTATACGTAGATACAAATTGAGGGAAATATAGCTCAGAGATGAAAGTAGCTGCATTTGGGTAGGGTGTACGTTTCTAAGTGATGAAAATGGAAAACATTATTTAAAAATAAAATGAGGGGTTAATATTTATAAAAATTACCCTTATAAATGCAGGGGTTAGAAAAATGCATAAAATTGTGATGAGTATCAATGAGCTATATCTCACTATCCCCCCAACTAGATATTCGATGTGGGTCTTAGGGGCCTATATTCCCTACCCACTCCCACCCAGCTTCATGTCATATGCCATCTAACAAATTATGGTATTCATCTCGCATTCCTCTAGTCCCGGTTTTCCTTCTTTCTTCCTATAAACACAATAAATGTTGAAAACCCCAGAAAGAATAGGAAATCAACTATAAATATCTAAACTCAATCAAAATAAGATCCTCATATTCATCTCGAGAGTTAGAGGGTTGTCACTAAAACATCATTCTAAATATTAAATTTTTGTTATAAAATTTTATTAAAAACACTATTAAAAATTCAAATATCGTCCAAATTTAAATAAAAAATAATGATTCAACGTAATCCAGTTGTTTCTAAACCCTTGATTGGTTGTACGATCGAGCTTTCAGCCCACGGCATGTGTCGAATTGGGATATGATTGATATCTAAAATAATTTTTATAAGGAATTTTAAATAGAATTTAGTATACTCATTATTTCACAAATAGTAACGGAAAATATTCTATCTATGATATGTTTAATAAGTAATCCATGTTAAATTAATACCGTAATCAATTTCTAATAAAATAATGATAAGTAACATAAAATGTTATATAGAAAACCAAAATAAAAAATATATCAAGTCACACATGGGTTTCAATACACCTACATAATAAATGGAATAAACAGGGTTCATACATGTTAATTCCATCTAAATATTCATAAAATCATAATACCGTTAATTTAAATACATTATTACTAAACAAATTAAAAAAACAGCATTGTGAGAATTATCATAATTACTATAAAATTATTGTTGGTTTCTGATAAAAATGAAATAAGATGTTGGGTCATAAAAATACCATGTATGATCCCACATTAAATATCTGGACCATGTTAATATGGAAAAGAATACAAATTCATTTAAAATAACTTAACAAATTATTCATAATTATAATATATTTTTTGGAATCATCTGTAGAATATTAAAACAACCAAAATAATATTTAATCGTACTAATGTGTTTACTGGAAATAAATTTATAATAATGATGATGAGATATGGTTAAATTTTACTAATAGTTAAACGAAATAGTTTTGTGGTAGGTTGAATTGAACAGAAGATAAAATTATAATGACTAGTACACTAGAAGGAAAATTATTTTGGAGACTATGGTTTCACATGGAATAACATTGGAATAAAATAAATCATTTTATATAAATTTCATTATAAAAAAATTATTGTTTTTGTGATGGAGCCATGAAGTGTTCAATAGAACCATATTTCAAATATGATTATCTTAGTGGTGGTATATTTAAACTCCTTTAAAATTATTCCTTAGCAATAAAATTGATTCCCTAATTAATAATAATTGTAAAATTTATATTAAAACTATTCTTGTATTCCACCAGGGTACCAAGATATCATAAATTAGTACAATTTTTTTTGAATAAGGTTACATGAAAAGTACCTGTGTTATATGACCTATTATTAGAACTACCCCATTAGAGGTAGGGAGTTGAGTAGTTGACTCAGTTGGTCACATCATGTTTTATTAAAATCCTGTTACAAAGATTTTGAAAAAGCATCATTTCAAATTGAGAACATCATTACAAATAAAGGGAGTATGGGATTTAGTAGTTTTTTTATGCCTAATTTTCGTTGAAAGATCCATTTTTATTAAGTTTATATGTTTAATAGTTTTTTTGTTTGAATTATATTTAAAATATTATATACCCAATTTAATTTTTTAAAAACATGAATTTCTTATGAGAGAGATATATATATATATATATCAATATTTAAAAAAATTACATATTACAATATAATGGGCATGAATCATCAATATTGATCATGGAATAATGAAAATAATGAATGAGGTATTATCTATTTTTTAATCACGTAGAGGTGTTATTATAATTTATAAATTTTATGACATAAAGTGAATAATATATAGAAAAAATTTATAGAAATAGAAAATATCTGGATAAAGAAGAAACGAAACTACATTCCTTAATTTTACGATGATAAATAAAAAACCATATAATATGAAGAAAAATCACAAATTTATTAATGATAGAAAATTTATAAGTGTAAAAAAATTTCTCATATAGTGTTTTTGAGACATTGGTATTTTCATTGTATGAAATGTGTAGCATTTTTATATTTATCCCTTTACTAAATTTGTTACTGATGAAATATAAATAATAAAAGGCATTTGGTATTCATAAGCAACCAAAAACTAGACACATAATCATGATAGTGTGTCATCAGATTCAAGAGGAATATTCTTATAAAATCTATCAATTGATTATCTAGATTAAAAAACATTAAGTACATAGAAAATATTATATTTTCTTAGGATGTTCCAATATTTTATATTCCAGATTGTCATGTAATACTAATTAATAATCCCTTGGAGATATCAATAACAAAATTGAACAGAAACTTCAAATTTTGAAATATGGAGTCAGAATTAATTATCAAGATACATTAAAATTTTAATACAATTAAAATTTATGAATGGAATATCATTTATCGATATTTTGAAAGGTTATAAAATATATAATATGTCATTAGTAAAGTAAATTTGGCCAAAATTCGTGTTTCATAAAAAATTTAGATACTTTAGTATTCTATCAAGTAAATAAAATGGGAATTTTTTTATCGAAACCATTTATCCTAATAAATCATTGAACACCCGTTGTTTTAAGGTTGAATATATATAGTAAATTCATATTTGATCCACATAATTTTATCAATACTTGTGTTATGATATATATTTAATGTCACTATCGATGCATTGAAAATAATAATGATATTGTGTTAGCTATGTTTTATGCTAATAATGGGTCTATACAATAATATGGAAATTTTTATATCTAGGTAATGGAATATATAAAATTATTGAATCAATTTTAATTTCTTAATAAAATACTAGAAGAACATATATGAAATATAAAAAAAATGAAGAAAAGAAAAAAATATCAAATTTTAAATCCATATCTGACCCAAAATCCATCTCTAAAATCATTAAATATTAAAAATAACATTTGATATAATATAATAATAAAAAAAGAATAATGACATATAAATTAACTTTTGAACACACACACACACTTATATTGATGTTAAACAACTCCTTAAATTTTAAATTACCTCATTAAATAATTATATAGTCCAAAAAAATTAAAAATTGTAATGAAATAACTATGTACCATATGAAATTTCTTAAAGAGAATCTGGTATAATAGAAATTGTAATTAAAGCTACTTGACCATTGAAAACACCATAAAACATCAGAAATACAATCTAATATTATTATCAATAAATACCTACAATTAAGGACCAATAATAATAATAATCATATTACACAATTATAAATAATATTTTAGAAAATTATTTTTTGAATTTTTAATATTCATACATATCATAACACTTATCCACCATATATTTCCATGCATTCTATAGAACCTAATTACGAGTTACACATGAAACATCCATATAAATAAATAGTGCATAAGAACTCTTCAATATGTAAATTATTTATTAGAGATATATAAAATCTAAATTCTATAGTGGTATCATTCGTCTATAGAATAAAAATTTGTCAATTCTTCGTCTAAATCAATGGATACCTTCTCTCAACATTCATCTAGTACATCAATACTAGAATGTTCATAATTTAAATATTCTTACTCATTTATTTTAACATTGGATTAAAAAATTAAATAATATATTTTTTTAATTAGTAATAATATTAAAAATACCACATGAAGCTACTATTTTTCCATAAAATGATTTTAAATAATAATTAAAACCTTATTTCTATGATTTTTTAACATTCGTTTCAAAGCATTTAACCAAAACTTTTATCACCACAAGAGTGTTATTATCCACCACCACATACATGGAAAAAAATTTACTAACATATTATATAATTAAGGTCCCCCATGGTTGAATAATATATTTTCTATTTAATATTATTTGAATCTAAAATTTGATATTTTTGTAATATTACTATAGTTACATTTGATTGCTTTAATTTATAATGATCATGTTTCTATACATATATAGTTGTAAAAATTTAATCTAAAATAAATATACAAACATTTCATATTTGATATATATAAATCAATGTTGAATTTTTATTACCCTTCATGGAAATTATGAAATAATTTCAATCGTAAGACTTGTATATCAAAATAACACTTGACAATAATTAATAATGGGGTTTTCCTTATATCTAAATTTCATTCAATCTAATATCTCACAAATAATACCAAATATTAAGTTAAAATTTTATTTTTAGATAATTTTTAACTATAAGATAACCATAAGTAGTATTATTTTAATATCTTCTCACTATTTTTGGTAACATAATAAGGGGATATTTGTTGTATTTTATGTCTAACATTTCCCTAATCATCATTGAAGACTTCCTTTTTTGTGAAAATGATTAAAAAATTCAAGATAAATAATTTTACATTTCACTCGATGTTTGCCCATAAAATGTATTGATTAGTTCATTATATTTTCTTTCTACAATTGAAATGATACTTATATAATTACAAATAACCTACATTAATTATTATATCATTGTCTCCAATAACATTTCAATGATTATAAAATTAGTTTTCTATACTCAATATTATTTTAATTAATTCTTGTTATATTATTGAAAAATATAATTCAAAAAATTTACGAGCTATAATTGAATATTTCATCATTATCATTTGGTTATAAATATAGTTTAGGATTCAATTATTTTCACTGAGAGAATTAAGAATATTCATTTTTCATTATAATAGATTGATTATTGAAAATAATATATACATATTGGGAATTACATAATATATTCCATTAAATATTTTATCTATATAATGATTATTAATTAATATAAAATAGACATTGTAATTGAATTATTTGTTTTAGAAATACCAAAATAACATTCAGCCTGAATATGAATAAAAAAACATTTAGAATATAGAAGTCTCAATTTAATTTCATTAGTTAACCCTTATAATAACTGCATGAACAATTGCATATTTTAGAAAACATAAAATTGAAATATAATTTGTTTTAAGTGGTGTACTATTAAAATTCAATATAAAAATTTATTATTCTAATGAGTTTGATAGCTATTATAAGATAGAATATTTATTTACTATATTCAGACAAATAATAATTACCAATATATCTAGAAAAGAAACAATATAAAAAAGGATAAAAATGTGTCCTTTTAAGGGTATATCATACATATATGACATTATATTTGTGTGTAAACTTATATTAACATGATTTAAATAAAAAATTATCCATTCATAAGGAGATATAGATGGTGTCGATGAGATTAATATCTCATAATAATTGAAAATGAATTCCTTCCATAATGGGGAATTTAATATTGAGTTCTATATTAAAATATTAAAAATTAAATATATGATAATCTATTTGTGTAAAGACAATTATAAGTAATAATTACCCAATGATAAATAAGTGGACTATTTTTTATTCAAATTAGTTTTTGATTGAATTGGTTGATAAAGAAAAAAAGAAAATATTCATTTAGATTAACATAGAGGTTTAATTAATCTAAAATGAGAGACTGTTCTCATTTAGATTTGGAATCAAATTTGGATAAATATAATCAAATTATTATTTTGAAAATATAATAAAATCATTATATTAATGAGACAGAAACAAAAATCATTGGACAGGAAAATCTGATTGAAAATAATATATATAATTAATAAATATTTTAAAAATCATTGTAGTATAATATAAAAATAAATAATTATATTATATGAATAAGGATCTTAATTTTATAACACAAAAAAATTAGGAAAGAGTGTTTATTTTCTGTAGGATGAATTGGTTAAAATATATAAGATTCTAAAAATCATGATGTCTGTAAATAATCGATGTTTTAAAAGTAACAAATTTCAAGTTGATTAAAGAGAAATTAGAAGAAGTCACTATAAAACATAAGAAACGATTAAAAATATATTATCTATTTTAATGGGAAAATGATTAATTGAGTATGAAAAATAATAATCTATTTAATAGACATATAATAACTAACATTATTAGGGGGGAATAAAAATATTAAAGGAAACTCGTAAAAAATATTTTTGAGATCTCAAATTTTATTGAATAAATTTGGTTATAACTGATTATATGTTCAAAAATATATTTCCATTCATGATATATCAGTGTTTTCATTACATAAGTCACACAATGACATGTTACAAATAAGAGATGAGATATCTATAAGGTGAAATAGTTATATTAAAACAATGAATATTTAAAACATATCTTACACAATAAATGATGAATTACTATAATGGATATTATAGTATTTTTCAATCATAAAAAATAATATAAATAGTGTATGGGAAGAGTTTTTACTCAATCTAGAAATGATCTTGGAAAAATTAAAATAAATATTATATGTGTTATTCCATTGAAGAAAAAAATAAAACAATATCAAAATTAAAAAATGAAAAATGAAAAAGTGGTAAATATCATTGAGATATAGAGAATGAATATGTAATTCAAGAGGGGCATACATTATTGGATATTATATGTTATGAGAATAAATATAAAATAATTCATGTTAGATATATATGTTGAAAATAATATATTTGGAATATTGAAATATAAATTGCAGGGGTTCTTCTCATACTCATTGAGATCACAATTTTAGATGTTGATGATTTTTTTATTCATATACTTTATTTTGAATCTCGTAAATCAATTATGTGAGTATAATTTTATCTCACAATTTAAGTATGAAAATGTTTTCTCTAGGAAATATATAATTCATTTTAAAAACCAATATCAAATATCACATGGTTGGAATAAATAGTTTAATAAATGTGGGTAATTTTTTTCAATCCAGATTTATATCAAAAAATTGGATGTTTTCTATGCATGATAGAAATACAACCAAAATAATCATAGGAAACATATTGGGATTATCTTTTTCGAAGTGATCAAATTTAGGGAAGAATTTTTTTATAGTGATAATATTTTGGTTTGAAAATGGAACTCTTAACGGTTCATTAATATATAAATATTGAATAAGAAAGGATTGATGAAATATAGTGATATTTTTGGAAATAATTATATAGTGGATATAAAATTTACAATATTTATAAATTTATAATATCATAAAAAACCCCCTTTGTTAGTGACATGTTAATAATGGAACAATTCCATTCTAATAAAAAGTGGATTACAAGTAATCTAATTAATCAGGTATTCATATATTTTTGATGAATTAATAGTTACATGAACCTTTTGGAAAAGTAAATATGTTAATGGAGATATTATGTAGGGAAATGTTGTAATTTATATGATTAAAAGTCATTTAAAACATATATACATTATGTGTACGGAAATGAATTACATTATTATTAATGTGAATTATTATTAATAGGTTTTCTTTGTTGAGAACATTGGATAGAATGACCAAGGGGTGAATATTTTCACACACTATAGATACATCTATATTTGAAAATAATATTTAATATCATAAAATTTAATACCCTCTCTAATAATAAATTTTTTTGGTAGTATCCCCCACCTATATATGTTATAATTTTAATAATAGACTTCTTTAGTTTCTAATATTGAGGAAAATAATTTTTTTAAAAATGATAGGAAAAAAAGAATAAAAAAATTATCTAAAATGGGGAAATTGAAAAAAAGCGATATAATGAATAGTTCGTAAAATTAAATAGGGGGTATAAAATATCTAATAAATGGTGATGGATATTATAAATATGTTAGGGAAATTAAAGGGATATATGAATTTAATGATTATTAATATTAATAATAATCCTTCTACTCACTATTTTGTACTATATCAGGAATTCATAAATGAGTCATAATGTATATATAAGAGTTATTCTCACTCATTTTGAATTTATAAATGATGTTAAAATTACACATTGATGGTAATGATTTATAATTAATTGTTTTATCATAGAATCTTATAAACTGAAAAGAGGATAATGATGGAACCATATGGAAACATTTAAAATCCTATAGAAAAATAAAACATGGTGTTTATTCAATAATAAAATCTTATCGAGTTTTATAGAAATTTTATATAAGTAATTGAAATTAGTTTTAAGGAATTAATCTAATGATACATTTAATTAAAAATAATATGAAATTATAAATAAAGGAAAACCCATATAGAGGATAATATTGATTTGATGAATGTGGTTTAGTGGGGGACAACACATAAATAAAAAATAGTTTAGATAATGTGATTTAAAAAATAAAAGAACTTTGTTTTGAATGTAATGATGATATGATCAATTGGAACACATTATGGTCTTGGTCATGTTGATGGGTTTATTTCAGAAACATCCATTATACAACACAATGAAACAAAGTCTATTCCATGGTATGAATGAGTTGAAAATAATTTCAATTGAAAAATATATGAGGCATATTATATATTTTTAGAACAAAATTATTGTTGAAAATATATTTTTATACTGAATTTAATCATCAAGTTTTAGTTAGTTTAAACTACAACCACATTTTTTTGATATGAATAAATTTTAAAATAAAAAATTAATTGAAAGTTAAGCTAAATAATTTTTTGAGTGAATGGTTATTGATATTATATTTTAACTAAGGAAATCATTTCTTAGAAGATAATAAATATCCAACATTTTATTTATATAAGTGAAATATTAATTCTCAATACTAAATTTATTTTAGTAAAAACTTGAGGACTTCATGAGTAATATTAATAAAGATACATGATATTTATTATGACACATTATGTTAATTAAAAAGAAGATCATGGTCTTAAAATATAGAGGGTTAATATGGATATACAAACTCTCTATTCATTCTCAATGTGATTTATTTCTATTTATATCATTATCATCAAAAAACTAAATGAAGGAGGAATGATATTAAAAATACATAATATCTAGATAATAAAAAATAAATTAGTTTGAATAATAATATAGGATACTAAATAAAAATTATTAGGATAATTAGTTAGATTATGTTCTTGTTAAATTTCACATATATCTAAATAATATAACCATTCCTAGTTTATTATTTTAAATATTATATTTTCATTATATAGCCTTTGTGCTAATAATTTTTTTTTGTTTTGATTCTAATTTTCGTGTAGTTAGAGAAGATGTTGAATTGTTACTTTAATTTTATAATGAAGAATAACATTAACTATTTAATCAAGATAATGTGTTTGGGATTTATGGTACTAAAACACATTTCTATGTTTTTCATCCATATAACATTAACATTAGGTGAACCGTGGAAATGTTCTTACATCCATATGATATTTATTTTAAAATATATTTTATAATAATTTTTTCCTTGAATTATTTTTTCCTCGTCAAAACATAGTGACGATATCCAATTGAAGGTATTTTCATAATAAAAAATTGAAATATCATTTAACACTATAATAGTGTGTTTGAGACCGTTTTCAAATTAATAACACATGAATAAAAATATTTACAAATTAATAGAGCCAATATTTATCAGCCCTTACCGATTCATTAATTTATTCCCGATCATGAGTAATCTTATCATCATCCAGTAAATGAAAAATCCACATAAATTAAATCATCACATAATCCTTGTCATCATATAATTTTCATCAATACACCATTATATAAGTAATGAAAAATTCAATGGTTATGAAATGGATCCATATTATATGGATCATATGAATTAGTTAAAATTTTAATTAATTAAAATAACACATTCCATTACTCAAGTGAAAATATATAATATATAATACCATCATAAACCCCAAACCCACATTATTTATAGTTGTACACCATTATATCTTAATTCATCAAATTCGCTATATATAACCAGCACATCCATATTTCTATTCTAATAATCATAATGGATATCATAATAAATTCAAATTATCATCGTAAAGAATTATTATCCTATAAATAAATTCTGGACACTCATTTTACTAAGTGAAAATTAATCATTACTACCTAACATTAAGACCATGAATCATTACAACTCATTCATACCCCCACTACAACAACCAAAAATTGTAGTGTTATATTAAATATTATTAAAGATGATTTTTAATATTTATTTTATTACAAAGAAATATAGAAATATGATAAAAAACATGTATTCCATTATGTTTGAAAAATATAATAGAACAAATATTACGAGATAGATTATAGAAACATAATTAATAAAATTGATAATTAATAAAACCAAAACTAAATACAAATATTAGGAAATTTTAAAATCCTTCCCCTTGATCTATAGTGATGATAATTCAACCAAAGATAACTATAAAATAAATGCAAATAATTAAAAAAAATGATGGACATATCAGGGATGGAAATGAGATTGGGACGTTTATGATGTTTGATATAGGGAAAAATGTTACTATTGAGGGCACCTATTCTTTTTATTTTAGTGTAATAATTATTGGTAGTCATTATAAGATCCTTGAAATAAGAGAAATGATATATATTATGTGGCATGGTAAATTTAATATGAGCTATTTTATTCCAACTATACAATTAATGAATTTATATTTACATCTTAAAATTAAGGATGTTTATTTATGAGGAAAATTTTTATATGATTTTTTTACATTGAGAAATTAAAATAATTATATAAATGTTATATATTATATAAATGTGTATTTATATTAATTATAGGTATTTATATTAATATTTACTATCACTTTAACATCCTGGACTCTATTATAATTGGTAAAATCTATATCTTGAAATGTCATGCAATGTGCCTATTAAGGTTCCTTTGATGTGGAATTTATTAATTTTATAAATTTAAATTGACCAAAATAACCATATTTTTGAACTCATGATATAAAAATTGGTATAATATGACTTTTATATCATTTTCAAACTAGGTTGATTTTTAGTCAAAAAATAACATTTTAAAAAAA
Organism: Viscum album; assembly: GCA_963277665.1. NCBI lineage: Eukaryota > Viridiplantae > Streptophyta > Magnoliopsida > Santalales > Viscaceae > Viscum > Viscum album. Next base: position 1,483,479,292 of record OY728136.1, read on the forward strand.
TAGTTCTTATAAAATTATCATTATATAATAATGATCTAATAATTTATAAAATCAAGTATGTAATAGAAAATTATCTTTCATAATAAATTTATTCATTTTAAAATATTGGTTACAAATATAAAACTGATGGAATTCTATAATAAAACATTAATATTATACATTAAAAAATGGTTTTTATTATTTTTATTGAATAAATTATTATTTATAGGAGATTTGGGGATTTCTTGCTTTGGAAGGGAGTTATATTTTATTTATTTTTAGAACAACTCAATTTACATCATTATAATTTGTATCCAAGATAATTTTACCATAAATATAAATTTGATTCATCAGAATATTTCATCTCTAAATATATATATACATACCTAAATGTGTATATTTATGAATTAAATTTTCATAGCTATCGAAATTTTATTTGATAAAATTGTATTCAAATTTATAATTAGTTACTTTACATTAATTGTTCATGTCAAATTATGGTTTGGTATTAAAATTTATTACTAATGATAAAAAGTATTTACCCTAAAAAAGTAAAAATGGAATAGGAATATTACCTCTAGGGATGGACGAAACTTGTTATTTTTTTTGTTTTAACCCACCCATTAATTATAAATGAATTCTTCCGGCATAATGAAGACTACTACCTCCACGATTCAAAAAACTATGACTTCCTTCACATCCATAATATAATTTATAAAAAGATGGAATTAAAGGAAAAATTTATGTTATGATACCCATAATATTCTAGAATAAAAATTTGAATATTATTTTAATGATATAATAAATAAAGTGTCATCTTTAATTTAATCATTTAAAATAATATTGATAAAATGATTACCCATTATTAAAATCATGTAAGATATTTATATTCATTACATATTCTTCTAATTAAATTTTGTGATAATATTTTAAAATAATATAAACAAAATAATATCATTATTCTTTTGATATAATGATATTACAATAAAAACACCTCCAAACCATTCATTAAATGTTGTTAAGCTCATGGATCGATCGATTTAAACATGTAGATGAACAATAAAATTAATATATATAATGAATTACCATGAAAAAAATTTTTATTGGATAAAAATTATAAATTTATTAATGATGTTTTTATTAAAATTTTATATTAATATATAAATCTTCATTTAAGTAAAAACACATTGTTCATAAAAAATCACAAAATCAAATTTTGTAATGACTTCATCTTCATGTATAATAACCATATCTATCCTGATTGGAATTGAAAAAATTATAAATTATTATAAATAATCCCTAAATTAGTTTTTATTAACCTTATACAAATAAACGATTGATATTGAATGGATTCAGATATATTTTTTATTAAACTAGTAGAAACAATCCAAACCATAAACACATATGCATAAAATTAGAATAATTCACTTATAGAATGCATGTTCTGAAGTGTGTACATGAACATTTATATGATAAATGACCTTAATTAATGTAATATATTTATATATATATATATATATATGATTCAAGAGATTAAATTATGATTGTGTTTGGTTGGACAAGAGTCAACAATTTCTAATATCAAATTCCACACTTTGAGAAATGTTATTTATTTATACTCCAAATTTACATTATATGTTGTGTATAATGAACATGTGGGAAATTATGTCATGAATCATTTTTATTCATTGTAATTAGAGGTGAATTAGAATTCACCCCTTACAAGAGGTTATGATTGAATTTCTAACCAAGATATGTATGGGGTTTTTCATATCAATTTTAATTATTTAAGACTCATGTTGTAATTAGAACCACTTTTTTGTACATAAAAGTATATGGAATATATTTTTTCCTTACTAATCATTAAATTTACTGTTTCCAAATTCTATATTTTTATCCCTCTCTTGTGTTGTTTCAATTTATTACTAGACTATTTCCTTGTGAAAAACCCTATAATAAATATAGTTTTATGTATTCGTTATTTGAATATATATATATATATATGGATTTATAATCACTGTCAGCATGGTGTTTTGGTGACTCTGCATACAGGAATTAATAAATTATAAATATTATGTATATTTTAATGAATGTGCATAGATCTTTTTGATTTTAATGGATTTCCCAATCATAGAGACCATAAATAATAAATTGGAGACCAAAAATGAATTGGAATGTGGGGTATACTCTAGGAGCACAAAACTATTGGTCGATGTAAGAAATTGATTTGATGTCTATAGATGGAAGGACTGTTTAATGAAATAAATAAATAAATAATTTAAAAAATATATAGTGAATAACATATACTAATCCACTATGATTACACCATTATGATGTTTCATCAATGTTATCCACATAACCCTTGAGTATTAGATGAAAGTGTTCTTCATTGGTGTCAAAAAACATGAGGACACTGACCATCGGTCAGATCAAGGTGAATCGACAGGAAGATAGTGAATGAAATTGTTCTTCATTCTCATTGGTGAAAATTCTCTTATCCAATGATCAATCTACAATATAGTAGAGAATTTTTTATTTCTATATATTTTAATTTGGATCATGGATTTACATATGTTCTTTTTATTGATCTATGATTACCCTCCCTTCACATGAGCCTATTTTAATAAATTTATCTATTGAAGAAAATTTATTTGATTATACAATGATATTCTCAAAATATTTCTAATCATAATATTTGATAGATTGTATCACACAATCCAATTATGATAATTGCCTTTTTGATTTTTTTTACCTATATATTCATCAACTTATTTATAGTTAGCCTATAATTGTTTTGTCTTGAAATTATTAGTGTGGGATTAAGAGGGTTTGAATCAACAGATACATAGTATCTAAATGAGAGATCGATGTATTAGTGTTTTGAGGATGGAAAATGACTGGATCATGGGTTACAACAAATGTATCAGGGTTTTAGGACCCCAACTGAGGGAAAACCCGAGATATAGTCCCACATGGGAGATTATATTATATTTTACATCCATCATTGGCTATAAATAAATGGATGAAGATGTTTTACATTGATTTTTTTGACCAAACTATGAAATTAATAGTGGAGGGGTTGAATATAGAAAAACCATGAAGAATATCATGTACTCCCTTGGGAAAGAATTACTATATATATTTTGTAATTTGCAGAAAACTAGCCATGTATATCCCATGATGCTGTGACTGGGGTATTGGGATGTGATTTATAGGATAGGTCAGGTATTACCCAATACAGAACATGTCACATGGAACTGGTGGTATAGAGTATACTCTGGGAGTACATAGTAAAGGACACCTTTCAAAACATAGGAATATGATATATTATGTGAAGTACATGTCTGGTACTTCTCTAAGTAACTTCAACTTTTAATATCTTCCATCAAAAGGGCCCACATATCAGACCATGAGTATCCTATCATGAATGTTTTTCTCAAAGAATTTGATGGTATCATTCACAATGGAATATGAGATATTATGTGACGTGTTTTTGGAATGATTCCTCTTCAGAAAACAGTTGAAGATGGTAGTTATTAGGGTAGTTTTTTCAGTGTGACTTCAATGTTTTTACTTCAGTGTTTCAGTAGTGCGTAAGTCCACCATACACTATATATTTATATTTGTAAACCCATTATAGTATATTAGGTCGTGGTTCCTCCACCCACAAACTGGTAATATTCTATATTCAAGCTCTATAATGGAGTGGGTAGTCCACATGAGTTTTGGTTCAAATTGTTGTAGAGTGCAGTAGCAAGGTTTGGGTCCCTCCACAGAGATTAGTATGAGGTTGTGTGTGATGTTTGAAATTTGTGATGGAACATTGGAGATGAAATTATACTCATTATACATTGTTATGATGTATGTATGGGGATCCAATTTTTCTCATGTATTTTTTTATTTATGAGCATATATATATATATATTGGGGTTTAACTTCCCTCTTTTTATGGGTTGAGATAACTTCTGTTGTATCAATCTATTTCTCCCTTTATGGTTATCACAGAATCTTACTTTTGATGTATATACAAACCCTTTAATTGGATCATCCAAAAACATCATGTCTTCTATAGATGAAATGATTATCATCATTATCATCAATGGAGTATAATAATACTTTAGTGCATTGACCGTGTTTAGTGTTCAGACTTGGAGAATAGGAGTTGATATCTCTTTGTTGTGCTCTTTTCCAGTTTTTTTGTGGCTAGGAATTAATTTATGATCGAGATTATATTTAACCATTTGTGATTTTATTTATATTATCCTAATTTTATGTATTCCATAATGTTTTCTTTTTCATTCATTGTTATATACTAGAAGTCCTAGACTTTTTTTATTCCTCTTCAAATTTTCATTGAGATTGTATTGTGAATTCAAATTGGTACGTCATAAAAGGACCCCCAGTTTAGTTATGTTTTATTGGATCATTTTTCTTCCACGAATACTGTTAGTGGTGGTATTTGGTTTTCACCCTCCTCCTCCAACAACATAGTTTATCCTCATTGAGTTTTTTCAAGAAAAATATTTATTAGATAAGTTCATCCTCAGTATAGTGTTGGAGTGGGAACCATATTGTGGATTGGTTGGTAAAATTGGGAAAAAGTGTTAGAGTGTCTCGAGTGAGGATCTCATGTTGGTGAATTTTGTTTTCACGGATCGGAAAATATATCCATTCACCCAGAATCTAACTCCTAATATTTCAATATTCCTTACTGATACATCATTTGAAGGGAAAAAAGGATACATGCCTCATCTAGTATTTTTTATGTTCACCAGCCATTATGAGTCATGTCTATATATATGTATATTTATATTACCATCAATCCATGATATTTCCTCATTACATTAATGATTCCTCCATGAATATGGACAACTAGTTTTCTAATGTAAGACCTTGACAACTATCCATTGAGTTATGAGGCCACAACTCATTGTAAATCTCATGATGTTTTCCCTCTATATTGGTAAGAAAAATCACCCCATCCTATTGAGAAATATATTTTACGACAATATCCTAAATAGTATGTGTTCATGCATAAGAGATTATGTGAGTTCCATCACCCGAGACCACATATGTTCCACAGTGAACCATGCTGAGGAAAATCGAGGATTGGATTGAGTCGATGGCCATGTATCCTATATTATTTAGACCAAAAATTATTATATGGTTGTCATTTCAATCATACATCATCAAGGGAAATAGGGAATTTGTGGAGTCTGGTGATCCAGACCCATGATTTTATAATTATATCACACTCAAATGTTCAGTATTGGTGACATGATTAGTATTACCCCTTATTTTTATGCTCTATGTGGTTTCAGGATCTTCTCGACCAAAAATATTTGAATTGAATGTTACAAAGTACACTATGAGGTTCACTAACCTCAAACAATACTCAATTGATATGGTGAAATATGGTTTCATATGGGTAATGTTTTTTGAAAATGGTCTCCATAGATATATTTATTCTACTGTAGTCTTACTATAACCTCTGACCTATAATCGAGTGCTAGATCAGGCTTAGATTGAGAAGTTCTTCCTAGCAGATGTATGCTAGGTAGTTTGATCAGGAATTTGACATCATTTTCTTGAGATTTTTTTAAAACTATCTTTTGTCAAACATCATGTTCATAGATATGGATTCCAACTAACTCTTAAACAAATACACATCAATATATGGATTTTATATCACATCATGGATATTTCATCTTAGTGGGGGTATCTGTTATTATTGTGATGGTAGATGTTACATGAAACAAAATTTATTGACCCATCATGTCGATAGAGAGAGATATATGTTGAAAAGACCCCCATGGTAGAAGAATCTCCATGATTTGGGATCTCGCATGCATAGTCAGGGAATCCCTGTGAGAGGTGGTGTAGATAGAGGAGTAGGGGGTTACAAGAGGGATGATCTTCTAATGGAGGAATATACTAGGTTGTGTTTTTATTATGAACATAAATAATCCTGAGATTTTCTTAGAGATCATCTTTTTTATTGAAGTGGTAGTCACTGGCAATTGTGGGATATGAATAGGTTGCACTTGAGATGACCCAAGGTATGATACATGCACTTTATAATCATTCCATAGTACTAGTAGACAAATTCATGAGTTATTCCCTTATATTTGTTTCCATTTTAAGAGGGATAGATCTCCCCATTGAACACATAGGCAATTTTTTTCTATAGGATCCTACAGGGGTGATTCATTGATATCATTTAACTGGTGGTAGTGAAAGATAAAAATTAGTGGAGATGTTATTTCATTGGACCTTATGGTTATTATGATGAAACAATATGACAAAATATTAGTTATGGATTAGTTTTCCTTGCTATGGGCCAAGATTAAAGATCATTATCGATGATTTAGAAGCATTTTTATTGATCAGATTATATTTTCATTTATAAGAGAGTTTTATCTAAATGATGGGTGACTTGGACATGAAAGAAGGAAGCTAAAAACCATCCCACATTCGTTATATAAATTATTCCTTATCTTAGTGGGATCATCAAGGACTGAGTATCCTTTGTTTAAGATGGAATATGTGTATTTCTACCTTGAGGATGCTTTAGGACTTCCTCTAGAGTTGGAGATATAATTTTTTTATTTACATGCACCCAATACTACATCAATATATTCTTCAACATATCATATGCCCCCCTAATGTTCTCTATGAGATGGGGGTGAGGCTGGAGGTCCATAAAGATATGGTTTTATTAAAAATAGTGTGTCCCCTATAATGATCCAGTACATTTTTATGAAATTGAATATGAGAATGTGAGTATTTTTTTAACTATCATTACATGAAAAATTTAATGATAGAGAAAAATTGACCATTTTTTAGGATTAGTGGCCTCTTGATCTAGTGGAGATGATTGAGTTTGTTCTCGATGATAGATCACATATATAGCTACAACCAGTTGAGGATTCAGAAGGAAGATACTCTGAAAACATAATTTTAAGGTCTCTACAGACACAATGAGTTCCTTGTGATTGATTTTGTTGAGATGAATTCACCAGCAATGATTATGGATTTATAAATGATATATTTCATCCATACATGGACCAGTTGGTAGTTATAATCATCGAGTACATACTAATTTAAACCTACACTATAAGAGGATAATGTATAGAATTTATATATGGTCGAAGATATACTCATGGAGAACATGCTATATGGTAATTTATCTATGTGTCAATTTTAGATCCACATGGTTCACATTCATGGGAATGTCCAATGCATGCAGGGTTTATTGTTAGACTAGGGTATGATTTATATGGTTCTTTCTTGGGACCCACCCAAGTGTGTTTCAAAGGTATATAATATGAATATATGTTGGAACAATCATCTAAGTGAGAATTTTTTTTGTTTAATCATACCACTGGAGTCTTAGGTACATATTCAATTAGATAGATATTATCATTAGATAGAGCTATAGGTTGATGTTCCTTCTGGAATGTAACATTGAGATAGTCTACAATCCTAGTAACTATAATATTGTGGTATTTTCCCTCTACAGAGACTCTCAAACCCGCATTGTGAAGGTGGATTCTAAAGAATTTTGCTCCATGTTTGATAACCCTAATAGAGGAGATGGGAGTATTTTTTAATTAATCAATGGAATTGATTCAAACAATTCATTATAAAATGAGGGAGTGTCAGTTTAGAGACATCAGTTGTGTTTCTATGACTAACTAGAAATCCGTATGAGATGTACAAGGACCTTCAATGATGGTTTTGGTGGGATGAAATGAGTTTGTGCATTTATAATCTCATATCTTGTTGTGTGACATTTTGTTGGTGAATTCTAGAAACAGGATTTCAACAGGTTTTATAGAGTCATTCGAGTTTTTGGAGTAGAAATGGGATGGAATATCTATGGAATCTATGATAGGGATTCTAGGGATCGAGAGAGAACATCATGCTTTTTGGGTGATTATCTACTGACTTACTGTGTTTTTTAATTTCCATTCCATAAAATAGGAGAGTTTGGTTTTGATTTTGGGGTGGTTTTACATGTGATAGATTACCTCAATTCATGGGGTACCATTGAAGACTTTTTATGACCATGATGATAGGTTCACATCAATATCTTGGAGAGGCATACATGAATTTTTTGAAATCTTATTATGGATGATTACAACATCACAACCCCATAATGATGTTCATACTTAGCAGACTATCTAGGTGTTGGAGGATATTCTCAGGTCCTATATGTTGGACTTCAGCCGGAACTAGAAGAATCACAATCCATTAGTATAGTTTTCTTATAATTAGTTATACAACACTACTATCAGCATAAAACATTCATGTCACTATTCGAGAGACCTTCCAAGTCCCCCATATACATGACCAAGATTGGAGAGACATCTCTTGGTGAGACAGAGATGGTGTAGGAGAAGATGGAAGAGGTTTTAGTGATCATTGAGGATATGAGGACATCCTTGAGTAGACAAATATCTTACATATATCAACATAATATTCACTTAACCATCGAGTAGGGGAATATGTCTTCATAATAGTCTTTCATAGATATGTATTATGGAGGGGTTTCTATGCTAGTAAGCTACCTTTGTGGTTCATTGGTCAATTTGAGATCATATGGATTTTTTTAAAGGTTGCTTACCACTAATCCATGCTTCCATAGTTGGATTTTGAAAGAGATTTTTTCCTTATGTTGTAGAAAAGTAGACAAATGAATTATCATATTCACATTAATTTCTATGAAGATATGGCCCTCAATGATATATAAAACTTCTCCGAGTACCTAATGGGGAAAGGATATTGGAAGAATATGATCAATCCTGGAAATTACATTCCTTCTTTCCATGTTCATTGAAATCACAAGAGCTTGCTGGATAGAACATTTGAAAAACCTGACTACATATTTTATTTTGTGAAGGACACAACCATTGTAGTCCCATAGTTGTAGTTGATAGAGTTACATGAGCTGATAAATATCACACTCTGTGTATCAACCTATACATTCCATGTGGCCTGTTGATAGTGGTTTGGAATATAACCCAATAGTACATGTGACGATACACATCCTGGCACACATGCACTACAAGAGTACATTTGAATGACCATGTATGTATAAGTAGAGATGATTCCTAGATACAACTATGTAAATGGGAATGAGTTGATATACATAGGAACATGAATGAAGGGAAAGAGAAATAATTGGGTTGGTTTGACACACCATGAATAACAAGACACACCTTAGTACTCCACTATCTCACTTGTTACCAATCCCCCCAAAAAATTGTTTTGGTAGAGTGGTAATACACATACTCATGTTTTGTGTAGGTTAGTGGATTCCCCTCAACTCCAATATTTGTATCATGATTTATTGGTTTCCAATTAATTAAATTTAATGAAACTTATTGTGAAATAGGTGAGAAAATAATTATATAAACCTTCATTAGTGACGCTGTGTGGATTTTTTTGGAATTGTTATTTTTTTAAGACGCTTCATTAAATTTATTGAAAATGATGATTTTACAAATGTTTGTTTGGTTTATATTTCATGAGAATCGGATTTCAATAAAGGTTTGGATATATTTTAATGGATTGTTGGAATTATTTTCAAAAAAATATTTGTTTTATTGAAATGGGATTGGCATTGAAATGGTTTTATTTTAAACTAGGTGGTGTGTGCTCATATTTAATTATGGGTCTTTTTTGAAACATTATATTATTATTAGTAAAAAATGGGTTAGTGGAAGATGAGCTATAATTACCATATGATGACTTGGTAGAGCAATGATAACCTACTCATGAGTATGGAATTATCATAATGAAGCATGAATGTGTATACTCAGACACAGGTAATGTAAAAGTGTTGAATTTATCTAGTGGCACTTTGTGATTTTAGAGCATAGATTTGGTACTAAAGTTTTGAGAAATGTATTTGGTGCCATTTAGTTTTTCTAGATTAACATGAACATTGAATATTCATTCTTCAATTATGGTACACGGTTTTAGTTTTATTGTATTAAAAATGGGTTATTTTAGTTTCCTTTCATTGATATCATGCATCATGTAGTGGTTTATTTGTCATTAACTTGTTTGGTTGGTTGTTTTAATTTCAAAGGGAAAATCATCCCCTAATGTTAATTAATCACATGGAATTTATTTTTATCCCTTGGTATCATGAGGATGTCTCTTAAGGCTAAGTAATGTCCTGTTGCATTCCCATTCCCATGAGTATGAGCATGTTGTTACATGTGGCATCCATTTTTTCGGTCAAAAAATATATTTGAGATAAGTGGTATGTACATGGACATTCCTTTGTGGAATAATTAGTTTCCGTATTTGTTGGTATTTTACTTGGTATAGGTTTTCGATGTTGGATTTTAATTCATTCTTTTATATTCCTTCAGTTTGGATCATTGAAATTAGTGGGATTTTTAGAATTTGAAATGAAGAGCATAAAAAGACAAAACTAACATTTTTATTATTTATTAAATGTTACTAGGGAGTTGGGTACAAAAGAGTTTCATATATAATTAGAGTGTTTTTATCACATTTTCATGGGTTTATACAGTTATAAGATCATGGAATGAATTAGAGGAAATAATTACCACTAGGAGTGCATATTTCTATTCGAATAATGATTTTCTGCAAAAAATTGATTTTCAAAAAATGATGAAATTGTTTTCAAATATGAGATTGTGAAAAGAGAATGACGATGGTATTATTAAAATGGATAGATTTTCTATATGAAAGATGAGATTTTTCATGAATGGTTGAGTATGGAATAGGTTTATTTTTTAATGCATTGTTGTGATAGCCTAAAGTGGTAGAATTTTAAATGATAAGCCTTCAGTTAATAAAGAGTGAGACTTATGGAGTTTGTTGTTTGTACTGAAAATTACACCAGACAGTCATCTAATAAATCACCTGAGGAAGCTGATGAGAATGTTGTTGCACCTAGGCCATAGGTGAACGATCAACTGCTTTAGATTATCATTCATGAATTTCAAGATCTGGACAATAAGAACAAGAGGGATTATCCAAGGAATGTAGATAATATTATTAAATTATAGAAACAGAATCGACCAACCTTTCATGGTGATTCTGAACTAGAGATGTTGGTGGTGTGGTTGAAATGGATTAGTTATATCCTTTATTTCATCAGGACACCAACATAACTGATAATCAAAATGGTAACGTATATGGTAGATGATCTTGCATGCTGGTGTTGGGTTTTATATTTCCCTGATTAATATAGTGACCAAAAATTAATATAAATGGATATTAAATTATTTTAAACGAATATTTAGTAAAATTTAAAAAAAATTCTTAAGGTCCTTTGTAGTTTAGTTACATTAAAAACCTGGAAAAAAATATTCTATCCTAGTGAATGCTCATTAAACTATCCCATAACGATCCCTAAATTTTATAATTCTACCTAAAAACATTCTTTATAAACTAGTGAAAGGACACATAAAAAATGGGTGAACCCAAATTCTTATTAATGGAAAAAAATGGATATAAGTAAGCATAATCATTAGTATAACGTTATTTAAAAATGATCATGAAATTTTAAGATTATACGCTACATATCAAATTATATATACATAAATCATGGAATAAATTTTGGCATTCCATAAATCATGAATCTTAAGGATTTAAATAACCCAAGAAATTAAATAATAAAATGGGAATAAAACATAGAATTATGTACAATACATATGTATATAATATGCTGTCTATAGTAGTAACGACATCATTACAAAGGCCATATTGATGGATAAAGTCCTTTACTGAGCCGGGATTATACCCCATTCTAGCCCTATAATACTAGACTGAGTTCACTCCATATTCTAGCCCAATATTACTGAACCATGTTCACTCCCGGCTCCATCCTTTTATTACTAAATTGAGTTCACTCCTCCTTCCAGTCATGTATTACTGAACCATGTTAATTTCTCATTCCAGCCCTATATTACTAAACCAAAGTTCATATCTCACTATAGCCATGTAATATGATTCCATGTTCATAAAAATGAACTCATTTTAGTACTATAGGTCCCACCCATATTGTAATAAAATAATACTTACATTCCCCGAAAATATCATAAAAATCATAATGTAACCCCTAAAATGAAATGAGTATTATAAACATGTGAATATATCATATCCTATTGAAAAAGATATAGGTTTCGTAATAATTTCATATAAATCATAACCCCTAAAAGATAAATGGATTTAATAACATTATAACCATTGAAAGGGAAACAAATTTCATAAAATTATAAAAAGTGAAGGAGAAACAGGTTTCATAAACTTATGACCCAAGAAAGAGAAATTGGTTTCATAAACATATAAACTGTCAAAGAGAACTGAGCTTCATAAACATATGACTATGAATGAGAAATATGTTTCTTAAATAACATGAAATTAAAATTAACCCACTCATGTAAAGAATATATATGGGACCTTTAGATCATTTATGGGAAGGGAATGAGAAAAATCAACAGATGTCATCTTAAATGGAAAGTAATTTTGAAATATCATTAAAAAAAGTATCTCAAGGAATACAACATTTCTTATTTGAGAATGTAGAATTAGCTAGAACTATAACTCTAATGGTAAAATGACCCACTACTACATCATATTGAGCATCAAATAAAGAATAAACCAAACCTACATCTGATTCATGACTCTAAACCCCCAATACATGTTTAAACTTAGGTATTTCCCTATTACTTTTTAATACTTGCGGAATCCATAAAACCCAACTTATATGATCTTTCAATGCTAGTTTGGGAATCCTATATTGACCCTATGAATTTTTATAAACCCAATTTAAGAAATATATATTATAATCACTAAATTTGTGTCTCCGTACAACAGATACCAAAGTCTTTAGAAATTCATAGACATATACAATAAAAAATGTAATATCCTGGAAAATTCCATGTAATTATTATTTTTAATTAATTGAAAATTTTAATAGTCTGTGAAAATTGAAGACGCGTGATTCCGAGGCCAGGTGTTCCCAGAATGAATTTATGAACATTTTTTATGTTATGTTAAAAAAATGGGAGGGTGGCATTCTATATAATTTAAAAAGGTTCTCTTATTTAAAATCTATGGTTGTCATTGGATCAATAACACCAATATTCTCTTAAGGGAAGATTCAATTTGACGGTAGTTGGATGGATGAAAAAGATAGTTTTTACTACTTTTAAAGAAATAATAAAATAACATAAATTTTTATTTTATTTATTTTTCTTTTTACGACCACATAATGAGAAGTGGTGGTGAGGACCATTATGGTGGTCAGACCATTAATTATGGGCTGTTAATTGCACGATTACACTTTGGTCGTGTAACCACCCCTTACATCAATTAATGAGGAATTTAATTATGTCAATGAATAATGAACATTAATTATGTCGATTAATGAGGATCATTAATTACGTCAATTAATTAACCTCATTAATTCATCATATCATTGCTCGACATTCCCCCTCCTATTTAAATGGAGTTCGAGATGGGATTTTGGCAGGGCTTCATCAAGCATGGAACCCCTAAAGAAGTGACACCACGCCTTCCACCGATGGAGATAGTAGGATTAACGACGCCCATTGTAAGATCGATCCACAGGTCAACGGATGAAGAATTCCAATGCACATGATACATATAATTCTTCTGAAATACCCTCGAACATGGAAGCACCGCCATTCGAGACATCGCCAACGAATTATGGCGTTGGTATTGTCATTCAATTTAATAAATTTCCTCATTTCAATCCCTTGTTCTTTTATATGCGGGAGGTTTTTTCAAGTGATTTGAACACGTTTTTACATTATTAAAATATAATGAATAATTACCTCCCTCTTATTATAATTCTAACGCGGGGGGCACGGGCCAAACGAACATGACATGAACCCTCTGCATCTTTTTTTTGTTGTGTTCGTTGGGGATGGTTTTTTTCAATTCGACGGTAATGTGAGACAGAGGGTAAAGCTATGGAGGAGGTAGTCCAAGTGGAACGTATGCCAATACAGGAATGGAAACAGAGCTTCAGAGCATCATTAGATCTCCACAGAAGCTCCACTAGCACAACACAGGTGTGGCGGCACCTGCGGTGGAGACAGAGGCCAGCACCGACCGCGGAGAAGCACGGTGCTTCTAACCACTACGGTGGTCATACAAGTGGCTGAATATTGTGGGCCATAGAGGCGGAGGAAGTGCACAGTTGCGTGTCATGTTGAAAAAGTCACAGCTCGATGCAGCATCAAAGGTAGAGAGACCCGCGTCCCACGAGTCTCGTAGACCACAGAACGGTGCCACGTTGTGCCGCAGATTAAAGAGGTCGAATGGATGCATTGAGCCTTTTGGAAATGGAAATAAATGCCCCATACGGGGGGTTCCAGCAGGCTGGGCCATGTTACCCGGCTGGCAAGGCCGTGTCAGACCCAGATCTGGTCGGGTCAGCAAGACCGTGTCTGATTAGAGACGGACCCCTCTCGGGCCCAAAAACCCATAAGGAGTCATAACATGCAAATCATACATCAGTTTGATGAACCATCTATAGAGATAGGATCCTTTTAGAGAGTGGGTCTTCTTGAGATACTCCATAAGAGTTTGAGAGGATGTTGGATTATGGACAGGTTGGATCGACTCTGATTCCATCCGTGGCCACGACTATAAAATGTCAATAACTTATAGAATGTACATCTGATCGACGCATCATCTATGGTGTAAGGACCCTTGTGATAAGAAGGTCTTTTTTAGATACTCTAAGTGAGTTTTGAAGGAGTTTGACGTGCATCTTGGGTTGGATCAGACTTGAATCCAACCCTTCCCTTTTTGCAAAAGAGCCCATATCTCACAGACCGGGCATCTGATCAACGTGTCGACTATCACATTGGAAACCCTATGATGGGGCTGTCCTTTGGGTATGATTTTTTTGGACTTCATACTGTTTGAAATATGACAGATGGCTTGAGGAGCATAATCATCCGGAGAGTAGGCATGCTTCGTGCATGAATTAAGTGGTTGGTTGTGACATGAAGAAGAATAGTGAACAAAACGGGTCATCGTCAGAAGCTCCGGAATTTGATGATCAAGCTGCATGACAAGTCATCAATACCTCTACACCAGAAACCAATACAGATCAGCACCATCCACCAATACGAGTCAGCAGCAGTGAGCAATATAGGTTAGCACTAGTGACCAATACGGGTCAGCATCCAACGACCAATACAGGTCAACATACAGTGACCTCTATAAGCCATAAATAGAGTTACAATGGATATAATGATCTAGAATTATGACAAGTCATCCTAAACCAAGTAACCATTAATATATAATGTTAGAGTGAGATACCTATTATAAATTGTGCATTTTTATTTAGATCATGCTTCTAATATTACCTTTGGGGTATTTCTTGTGATGTTTTTTATTTTGGTTTATTGAGAGAACTTCCAGTGTCTCAGGGTCACTTCTGGGTATTGTTATACTCACCCATTCATGGTTTCTGCCCGCACGTGTGTGCCTGGGAAGACTACTAATGCTCTGATGAAGAATTTGAATGTATGGCACATGGTGGATCAGGGTGTGACGAGAGCAGTAGAGATCATATTTTTCGACTACAGAAATAAATATACTACCCCCAGGTAGAGTGCTAGGTCTGTTTTTATAGGAGTTTACTTTCATTTCAGTCTCTAGGTATTATGTTTAGACCCACTATTTTTAGTTTACAGTTTTACTTTTGGTTGTAATTTACTCACATGGATATACCTTACTTTTTTTGGTTGTTTACTTCATTTTCCATTTTTGAGTGTGTACAAATATTCAAGGAAATTCCATCCCTATTCGAGAAAATCCTTCATGTTCTAGTCGCTAACCCCATGCCTATAGAAGTCGGTATTGGGGTATTCACATTAGGGAATCATGGAACGAGTCGTGAAAAATTGGTATTAGAGGGAGGTCAGTTCTACCAGATGATCTAAGAGTCTAGTTTGAATTATGAAATGGTCTAATGTGTCTTGAGATCAGTTTTCAGTTCAGGGAGTCCAGAGATGGTGCGGAGGCCAACATATCTATACACCAGGACCCTAAATTCTATTTTTTAACTCAGTACTTCAATAAACCAGTATCTATTGTTTTAAAATGCTTTCTTGATCTTTTTTTGAATCAGCTCACTAGGTATAACTTAATGAACATGGAGCATTTATTTCTTACATGATGCATCCACGAAGACAACTAGCCAATATTCCGGATAGATATCATGATAGTACCTCACCGAGTGACGAGGCGTCGATAAAGGGACCACTCATAGTAATGTCATATTTAGGTGGTGTACCAGCACCACGCCCACCCGGTGAGTAGTAGATGCTACCAGGGGATCATGCATGTAGGCTAACCACGCGACATGAGTTCATGATATTGGCTCCTCTTAGGTTTTGAGGTGAAACATACCCTCAAGTAGCACAATACATTCTTGAGGCGGTTATGTGAGTGTTTTTCTTAGTAGAGACACCTTCCAAACAGATGGAAATCATGGTCACTAGCCTTCTTCAAGACTCATCAAGATGATGGTAGAGCTCGATGCACTAGGTGCACGAGGAGATGACCCTCACCTGGCCAAAATTTGAGTGCCTTTTCAGGGCGGAGTTCATACCAGCGACACTATGATATGTGCGTATTGAGCTCCTGCTGCACCTGCAGTAGTGTAGCCAAACCGGGGCCCTATACTCTGTGATATTTATTTACCACTCTTGATAATCCACAAACACGGTACATGACCCTTAACATAGGGATCAAACTACTGAGTAGGGGCTCTGACAAGAGATCATAGCTACGATAGTTTCTCTCAGCATCCCAACGTAGGCTGGGGTGATAGACAGTGCTTTGCGGATGGAGAGATTCCTTGCTGAGTAGAAACTGACCGTGAGTGCCCCTACCAAATGATAGGTAGAAGAGTCATCTGTAGCTATCTGTAGAAATACATCGCATAATCCTATATTGGATAGACCTTCCGGTGGGCGACTCGGGGATGCATGGTCAGAGGTGTGAGGCTCGAGAGGCTGATAAAGCCACCAGTGATGCATGATCTATTTTTCTTAAGGGGGACATGTTCCCAAAACTGGTGACTATCAAACTCCCTGTGAGGAGGATCAGAAGACAGTGGAGGGGCAACCAAGGCCATGGTAGTGGCAGGAGCATGAGCATCAGCCAGGCAGCAGATGAGGCAGGGGTGCTGGACATGCAACAGAAGGTGGTTGGGGTCACCATGCACTACCACCACCACCCCCAGGTGGTCCACCACAATCTCTAGGAGTAGGTGGGCATGTAAAGGCCTAGAAACAAGTAGTAGAGGCTCACGATCCTAAAATTACTGAGATGATATGAGGTAAAATCTGTATCTACTCTACTTTAGCACCAGTTTTTATCGACACGGGTGATACCCACTCTTTTCTTGATGTGAACATTGACCGAGACTATGAGATTTCGAATAAGATTTTATCTGAACCATTGCATCTGGATACTCAAATAGGATGAGATCCAGTGGTCACTATATATTTCCGAAGGTGTGATATTACTCTCAATGGAGATAGTTTCATATGGGATCTTCTAGTATTGGCATTTAAGCCCTACGATATCACTCTAGGCAGGGACTGGCTATCAGTAGTCCATGCATTTATTGACTTCTTGAGATGTACAGTGGGTTGTACATGCAGAAATGGAGGCTTGTTTTCATTTGTTGGTGAGAATGAAAATAGAGCAGCACGAGATAGACATGCACTCAGGAGGTTTCAACCGATTATATATCAGCTGGCTTGCATGACCTTCGGCACTGTGGTGGATGAGTATGAAGACGTCATTCCAGAAGATATCCCAAGCCTACCTATTTATAGATAGGTATACTTCCACATTGACATGTACCCAAGAATATCACCGATATCTACAAAAACATATCAGAAGGCCCCTACGGAGCTCCGGGAGGAGAGGATACTGTTGGGGTACTTACAGAAAAAGGGATTCAAAAGGCCCAATGTTTTCCATGGAAATTCATAGTGTTGTTTCCCAAGAAGGTTGGTTGATGTTTGAGTCTATTTGTGGACTTACAGTGCCTATACTAGATGCTCGTGAAGAACAAGTATCTTCTGACTTGGATCGATGATCTCTTAGACCGGTTGAAGGATTCTCATTTGTTTTCAAAGGAAGTCCTCAAATCATGCTATCAGCGGCTCAGGGTATAAGACAATGACGTACTGAAGACTTCCTTTAGATGTTGGTATGACAATTTCGAGTTCTTATTTATTCCTTTCAGTGTGACCAATACTCCAACAGTGTTAATGGGGCTCATGAACTGGAAATCTCTGCCATACCTCGATCTCTTTGTGGTGGTCTTCATTGATGACAACTTCATGTACACAACATCAGAGAAAGAGCATGACGTACACATGAAGATAGTTTTGGAGACACTCTAGGAGAACTAGTTATATGATAAGATCTTGAATTGTGAGTTCTGGATACGAAAGGTCGAGTTCTTGGGACACATCTTCTATGAAACTGGAGTTGTAGTGGATCTAGTGAATATCGTGGTAGTACTTTATTGGGAGCCACCCAAGAGTGTTACTGAGGTGAGAAGCTTCCTTGGATTGGTACACAACTATCAGAGGTTCATCCCCAATTTCTCAATAGAAGCAGAAACTATGAATGCCTTGACGGATAAGGGGAAACCCTTTTTGTGGTCAGAGACATGAAATCATAGCATTCAACAGTTGAGGCAGAGCCTGACTCGTGCTCCCATCTTGAGGTTGTAGGAGGAAGGCAATGACTACAAGGTTTACTGTAATGCATCTTGGATCGGACTTGGTTGTATCCTAATGCATGATGTTGCAATTATTTCTTATAGATCACAACATCATAGGCCTCATGAAAAGAATTATATAACTCAGTACTTGGAGTTTGTAGTATAATTCTTCTTATTGAAGATATTGTGACACTACTTGATGGGTGAGCGGTTTATTACTTACTTAGAACATAAGAGTCTCAAATATAACTTTTCATAGAATGATATAAATCTAAGAATGTGACTTTGGATAGTGATCTTCCAAGACTGTGACATTATGATAGTCTATACTCCTAAGAAGAGGAACGTAGTTGTAGACGCCCTTAGCTAGAGATCGAGTTCACAACTACTGAACGTGGATTCAGAGAAGTTATTACCACATTAGATATCCGTCATAGATAAATATGAGATTGTATTCCTCCAGTCGATGGTAGTTTCACCTCCACTCTATCAGTGAGTCAGGGTGGTGTAACTCAGAGACATAAGTATCCAGACTACACGTGCTTAGATATCCATGGCTCATGCACCTGGCGGATATTCTGAAGGTGGGAATATTTCTATACTTTTCATAGTATGTACAATTGTACCTGTGGCGCTACAAGAGGAGGTATTGAGGGAGATCCATTTATACCCCTTTGAATTATATCCAGGAATGATGAATATGCCTCAGGACCTCCGACGTCAGTACTGGTGGCTAAGGATGAATGAAGTTATGGCGGAGTTTGTTTCTAGATGCCTCATTTTCCAGCAAGTGAAGGAAGAGCACTAGGTACCAGTAGTCTTGACCCAACCCATTAAGATACCTGAGTGGAAGTGGAAAGGGATATCGATCAAATTTGTGAAAGTATTACCACATATTTCCATAGGTCATGATACCATCTGGGTAATCATTGACCGACTCACCAAGTCATCCCAATTCCTCTCTATTTGAGAGAAGGGTTTGGTAGAAAGTTGGGGAGGTCTCTACATTCATGAGATCATGTGATTTCACGGGGTGCCTTCAATGATAGTCTTAGACTGTGATGTACGCTTCACTTCCCAGTTTTGGAAAGGAGTGAAAGAGGCTTTCGGGACTCAGCTTTGTTTGAGCACAACTTTTCACCCACAAACAGATGGTTAGACTGAGTAGACCATCCAGACCATGGAAGAAATACTTTGAGCATGTGTCCTAAATTGTGGTCGCGGTTGGGAGGACCACCTACCCTTGGTGGAGTTCGCGTACACCAACATCTGTCACTCCACCATTAGTATGGCCCCATATGAGGAATTGTACAGATGACCATGTAGATCACCCTTTTGTTGGACAGATCCGGGAGAGCTAATCCTTGTGGACCCAGAGATGGTGCATGCAACCCCTGACAAAATGCAGGTCATCCGAGAGTGGATAAATATTTCATTGAGATGACAGAAGTCCTATGTTGATACGCGATGAAGACCACTAGAGTCTTTGGATGAGGACCACATATTCTTTTGACTCTCCCCACGATAGGGACTACATATATTTGGTCATGGCTACAAACAATCACCAAGGATTATCGGACTATTCCTGATACTTCAGAGGATTGGTGAGGTGGCATCCCACATGGCACTACCACCGTAGTTTGAGAGGGTGCATGAAAAATTCCACGTATCCCAGTTGAGGAGATATGTGCATGTCCCATCTCACATCATCGACCATGGAGTGCTAGAGATTTATTATGGGGAGAATTTTGCAGAGTACCCAGTAGAGATAGGGGATCTATATGAGCAGATCCATTGTGGGCAGTCAATACCACTAGTGCACGTTCTATGGCAGCACAGGAATATCCAAGAGAGCACATGGGAGAGAGAGAGAGAGAGGATCATATGCATGGCCAATACCCCTCATTGTTTGTGTATCCTAGATTGACATTCTTGGATGTAATTTCCTAATATGGGGAGAATGTAAAGACCCAAAAAATTCCATGTAAGTTTTTTTAGTTTTTTTAGATTTTTATGATTCTGAAAAAATTGAGGTTGTGTGATTCTGAGGCCCGGTGTGCCCGGAATAAATTTATGAACATTATTAAGGTACGATCAGTAAACGTGTGGTAAACATTTTCTATCTTCTAAACCAGTGCTCAGATTAGAAATATGAGTTAATCGTTGAATCTGAAATGCCAAGATTTTTTTATGGGAAGTTTCACATTAACCGCAATTGGTCGGGAGAAAAAGATATTTTTTTCGGCTTTTAAAGTAATAATAAAATAACATAAATTGTTATTTTATTTCTTTTTCTTCTTCCTACCACCTATTGAGTGGATGTGGAAGGGACCAAGGAGGTGTTCAGACCTTTAATTAAGGGGTGTTAATTGCACGATTACACTTTGGTTGTGTAACCATCCCTTACATCAATTAATTAGGCACATTAATTACGTCTATTGTTGAGGTAGATTAATTACGTCAATTAATGAGGCACATTAATTATGTAAATTAATGATACTCATTAATTATTCAAGGTGTTTCTCACCATTACACATCCAAATTAAACATATCTTAGGGTGGGGTTTTTGCATTTCTTCATCAAGCGATGAACCCCTGATGAGGTAATGACACGCCTTCAACCGACGGTGAACGGAGGATTGACATCACCCATTATAGGATCGATCTGAAGGTCGACAGATGATGAATTCCAAGTCATATCAGCCTTCTTCTTCATCCTCAATACCCTCGAACCTGGAAGCACCGCCATCTGCGATGTCACCAATGAATCACAAGGTAGGGTTTGTCTTTCAATTAATGAATTTCCCTCCTTTCTATTCCTCGTTCTTGTATTTGTGGGAGGTTGTTGCGGGAGATTTCAATGGGGTTCAACATTATTAAAATGTGATGAATAATAACATCCCTTAGGATATAAAGCTAACACAGAGGGACTGGGATAAATGAATAAGGCATGAACACTCCGCCTCTTTTTTTTTGTAGCGTTCTTCGAAGATGGTTTTCTCAATTCAATGGTAACACGAGACAGATGGTCACACTATGATGATGACAGTCCAAGAGGCCTGTAGGAACATATGAGAATGGAAACAGAGCACTAGAGCATTGAAGAAGCTCCACTAATGCTCCACCGGTGCGACGACATAGGCAGCCGGCGGTGGAGGCAGAGATGGCGGCCAACGCTCGCAGTCCACGGAGGGGCACGACGCTGCCCGACGCTGTGGTGGTCAGACAAGTGGCCAGGAACGAGCAGCCGTAGTGGAAGAGGTGGCACGCCATTGCACCCCACGTTGATGAAGCAGAGACTTGAAGTTGGGGAGAAGGTTGGGGGCCCTGCTTTCTGTGGGTCCCATGGACCACTTGGCGACACCAGATGGCACCGATGATTGAAAGGGGTGAAGAGCTCCTTTGAGCCGTTTGGCAAGCGGACCGCACCCCCCATGTGGGGCATGCCAGCAGGCTGGGCCACATCGCCCAGAGGGCCGGGTTGGACTACGGCCCAGTGGACCGGGCCCACCGCGGCCCACCCCGGCCATGGCAGGCTGGACAAGGTCGGACCCAAACTAGGTCGGGTCTGTCTGACCAGGTTTGAATGGAACCTGACCCATCTTGAGCCTCGAAACTCCTCAAGCACCATAAATTTCGAACCGGGAATCAATTTGACAAACAGTCTGCAGTGGCAGGATCCGTAGAGTGAGATGTTAATTTTGAGATACTACATGAGTGTTTTGGAGAAGTTGGAGTAGAACTATTTAGGATCGACTCCGAATCTAACCGTGGTCTTAGCCCTAAAATTCAAATAAGTAACAGACTGGGCATCTGATCGACGTGCAGTCTGTGGAATAAGGACCATTGTACAAAGGAGGTACTTTGGATATAATCTATGTGAGTTTTGATGGATTTTGATGTGTGATCTGGGTTGTATTAGACATAAATCCAACTGGTCCCTTTTTAAAAAAATTGAGCATATCTCACATACCAAGCGTCTGATCGACGCGTCGTTTGTCATGTTGGGACTCCTATGAAGGGTAGGTCCCTTGGGTATGATTTTATCAAGACATAGTCCTTGTTAAAATATGACTGATGGCTTGAGGAGAAGAATCTTCTAGAGACCACGTGTACTTTTTGAGGGAATCCAGTGGCCAGTTGTTACATGAAGAAGAATACTAACCAATTGGGTCAACATCAGAAGCTACATGGTGGGATGATCAAGCTGCATGACTAATCATCCTTACCTCTATACCAGCTACTAGTACGGGTCATCACCAATGACCAATATGGGTCCGCACAAGTGACCAATAAGGGTCTACACCAGTGACCAAAATAGTTTAGCATCTAGCGAACAATACGGGTCATCAAACAGTGACATATACAAGTCAGCAGTAGAGTTACTATAGATAAGTTGATCTATCAATACGACTAGTCACCCTTACACCACTAACCATTAAGGAATACCACTATAATGTGATATCTGTTTTTCATTGTGAATCATCATTTAGATCATTCTTATGATATTACATTTATGTCATTTCTTGTGATGTTTTCCTATTTGGATTACTATGATACCTTCAGGGGTCTTAGCGTCCCTATTAGGTATTGTTATACTCCCACCTGCATGGGCTCCACCCACACATATGTGTCTTGTGCATACTACAGATGCTCTAAGGTAGACTTTGGAAGTACGAGACTTGTTGGAGATGGGTGTGACAAGAGTAGTAGAGATCTACTTCATTGACTTTAGACATACAGCTACTACCCTCCAGGTAGAGCTCTAGGGAATATGTGATAGATTTTTACATTCTTTTTTGTTTCTAAGGCGTGTATTCTGGATAACTATTTTTAGTTTACATTTGTATTAGTGGTTGTACATTACTCTGATGGGTAAACCTTAATTTTGTTAGTTGTTTACTTATTTTCTCATTATGAGTGTGTATAGATTTCTATGTAAAGGACATCCATATTTGGGAAAAACCTTCAGGTGCTAGTCACCATCCCTATCCTATGGAAGGCGGGCTTATGGTAGTCATGTCCAGGCCTTGTGGGATGGGTTGTGAAAAAAATTCCCCTATCAGCCATATTGAAAACCTATAATTGGAACTCCCAGAGATGGGGTATGGAATTAACCTCTTCCCTTTTGGAATTACCTATTAATAATTTGGTGCCTCAAATAAACCGACATCTTCATACCATTTGGATAGGTTGAAATAAACTCAATATGAAATCCAAATCCCCACCCATTAAAAATAAGAATATGGCCAATTGATCTATCCATAATCCAGATCTTCATAGCGGAAAAAATTTGCTAAAATATTCTTGAATAGATTGTTAGGTTTAAAATTTATACCTAATTAGTAA
Source organism: Viscum album (assembly GCA_963277665.1). Taxonomy (NCBI): domain Eukaryota; kingdom Viridiplantae; phylum Streptophyta; class Magnoliopsida; order Santalales; family Viscaceae; genus Viscum; species Viscum album. Next base: position 1,483,503,407 of record OY728136.1, read on the forward strand.
AATAAAAATTATAATAATCATGAAATGATGATTAATTTGGTCCTTTTTCCGAATCCACCAAAATAGAATATTGAAATAGTTTCATGAATCGATTAACATAATATATCACTAATAATGGTCACTTATGAAAATCTATAAACTCTACTATATAATGAATCAACGGTGACATTTCAAAAACATCCTCAAAAATAGATCAGTAAAGGCCACTCAATATAGTTCCCTCTAAATCCATGCCTAAACAGTGGAACCCCACTATCTCTTAGAGATTCCTTAAAGCATATTATTGTGTCCAATTTGTCAAGAATATGTTTTTTGAATTAGGGAGATGTTTTTTTCTATTATTTTCAAAGAAAAAATTCATCCCCCCAGTTTATAAATGTTGATAAACATATTCAGAATCATATTTAGGAGACCATACATAAAATGATTAAGAATGTCCAATGGTTTATGAAGTTATTTTTTGGAAGAAAAGTCTCATCGTATTAATAATGGGTCCATGAAGGAATGTTCTGATTGTAATGAAGATTTTAATTGGATTTCTCATAGATTTTATATAATACTGACACTTCATTGATGATCATGGAGTTATCATAAATCATACGATGTCCTCCAAAAATGTGATGCAATACTTATGAAAGAATTGGGAAGAACAATTGATACCAATCCTTTTTATTTTCAGATTGTATAAAATGAAGTTTCTAGAAGTATGGAAGTTGTAATAATTTACAATAAATGTCATATTACTATGTGATAATAAAAAAGTCGTAATTTTAATGAGTAATTCATAATTAAAATATGATGTTTTTAGAAGAAGAACATTTTTAACCCAAATATTTCTAGTATGAGTTCATCGGTGTGAGATCACCAGAAGCATAAGTTTTTGAAGGATTGAAAGGATTATTTTGGAAATGTGAGATGATGAAGATGTTAGTTTTTAGTATGAAAAATAATTCATGTGATATAATTCATCAAATTAATATGTCTATAAATACAATAATCTCTTGTGCCATCATAATAAGTGCAGAAGATGATGGGATGACCTATCTATCAAATTTGGTGTGACGCAGGTCATTAGAGTAATCCTAATGCCTAACATCAAACATAATGATGATTGAAATAGGGGATTCGTGGTTGAGTGTTTCTTCTGAATAATATTTTTTTCACTGGGGCTTATTGCCACCAATGACACAAAAAGGAATTGGTGTTTATTTGGACATATGTAAAATGGGATCATAGATCAAAAAACAATGTGGGAAACTACTTTCAATCAGATGAATTTTTTTTCAATTGGGTAAAGAATAAAAGAATACCACTCATATGTTTTCAATTAGAGGAATTATATCCGGTTTTTATCAATTTGTTCGAGAGTCATCTAACTAGAGCTGAAAATGTTTATCACAATGAAGTAAAGACCGATCAATCATATGTATGATAAAACCAATAAACTTATTATAAATTTAATCATCAATATGTGGAAATGAATAAAAAGTTATTTGTTTTGAAGAAGTTGAAAAATACTTGTCAAATAGATTTTGCAGTTGATGTTGATGTGTTTCAAAGTACGTTTTGTAATATTTAGATGTTTTTAGTATGTTTGTTGATAAAAATAGAGAATGGTTTATAATGAAGTATAAATAATGATTATAGAAAAATGGATACAATTTTTAAAATCTAAATTATGTGATGGAGCCTCAGAATTAGCATTTTTTTGTTGAGTTTTATAATTTTAATGAGATGAATGTTTTTTCCATATTTCAATTGGTGCAGAGCAATGTATTAATGAATCTAATAATATACATATTCATTCTTCAAAATGAATATAATAGAGTGAAAATAACGATTTTACTAAATAAAGGATAGAATTTCTAAACTGAGCTAAAAATCTGATATAATTTGAGAATGTTTGAGAAGAAAATAGAAGACATGAGAAGCATTGAGGAAGTCAATGATGAATCAAAAAATTAAGGTAAATAGTTTTTTTGGGAAAAATTTTCAAGTGGGAATGTTATCAAAATCCCACATAAACTATTTTAGAACACATATAAATAATTGTAAGTACATCAAAATTTATGATACTTTTTTGATTTTCAATGAAGATAGAAGACATAACACTACATGTTTTTATGAGAGAAGAAGTTTTTGGATTGACCATTATTGATAATTTTTTCTGGAAAAAGGAAGAATAAGGGATATTGTATTAATAGTCTCTTAGAATAGACCAGGTAATAGGAATGGGAAATCATAATGATGATTCTAGAAATCGACAGATGTAGTTAAAAATTATTTTTGTGGTATTCTTTCATTGTTATATTATCCGATAGAGAAATTAGAAGATAGAACTAGAACATGGTATCAGACTGAGTATCATAAAGATGTTGAATGTAGTTATTTCTTACATCTGGGTTGGGAGTTTGGGATTGATTTTCAAGATAACATTTTGTGAAAATTGACAAGACATCATAATAACATGTGCTTTAGAAAATCGGTGAATGTTTCACAAAAAAATACAAAAATTTGTATTAAATCCATTTTTGTTACCTGAAGCACACTCACAATTTTATTGATCATAGTGTTGCATAAGTATTAAGGTATATACTACTTATTTTATCCACATAGAAGGAATTTTTTTCTAGTGGTTTGTGTGGTTTTAGACTATTAAAAACTATTCTGAGGACGTACCCACTCTTGTTGAGTAGTGGACCTTATAAATTCATGTGGTCATGTTATTGTTTTTTTCAGTAAGGTTACAAGTCATTAACTACATATGCCGGTAGTTTCATGGTAATGGAAAAAAATAAAAATATATCAATGATTCACCCCTCCCCCTCTTAGTGATACATTGATCTTGGCTTGGATGTCTTAACTAGAATTAGAAGAAAAGTTCCATTTTATACTTTATATGAATTTTATAAATAGATGATGTGATAGAGAATCTGAATTGTGTGAAAAGTAATGTAATTTTGGTCATTTATTGAAAATAAAATCACATCTGGAATGATAGAATGTTTCCTTTTATAATGTCCCTTGGGTGTGATCTTTTTGAATCTCCAACAAATAGATTTCATTCTATTGATGAAAAAGTTCCTCTAACATTTATTGATAAGAAAAATATTTTTAATGATGGGATAACTAAGGATACATTACTTTAATCACTTCATGAAAATTATTTTTTTAATAGTAATGTGTGTTTCTACTACTAAATGTTTCTGGGATAAGCTTCATTACAATTATAAAGGAAATACAAAGGAGACTAAGGGAAAATTTCAAATCTAGAGGCTGAACTTTTAATATTTGGAAATGGGTGAGTGTGAGTGTATTGGTTAATTATTTAAAATATTGAATCATATTTTTATAACCATAATAATTTTTGGAGAAATGTACGAAGAATATAATTATTTTGAAATGATAATGAGAAATAGTCTGGACATGTTTGATGCAAATGTTTCCTAATTCGAAGATAGATATCCCAAAACATTGTATTTTCCTGATTCTCATGTTATTATCATCAATTATTTAATGATAATGGGGTAATGACATGAATGAAAAAATGTTGAATGATATATTTACATCAAGTATTAGATGAAAATAAATTATATGTAGGTTTTTAAAGAAGAATAAGTTAACGAATCTGATTCAAAAAATGGGGCTTGTAAAAACACTGATGAATTTTTATCCTTGTTTTATTAAATCACAATAATTGATCTAAGTAAATAAAATTTAAAACTTCCCCTGAAATGTTTTGAATATGGAGTTTTTGGAAACATTGTAGCCAATGGTTCTCGATGTAAAAAAGAAGAGGATAATGATGATAATGATTTATGGAAGAGAAAAACATGAAATAATTAGGGCGATAAGGATTAATAATATAACAAATGTAAAGATAAAATGGTCTCAAAATATAATTGTAGAAGTCTTTCTCCAAAAATTATGTAGACGAAGATAGTGTATCTGATTCTGTAAAGTTTAATGTGAATATTGAAGAGAATAATTTCAGTTTACGAGTTTACAAAGATGATCTTATATGAACTAGTTCTGAATAATATAAAACTCGATTAAATTTTCATCTGAAATATTAATTGAAATAATGTTGGAGAATGATATTAAGGCTTTAAAAAAATAATGAATTCAAAAACTTAAAATACATCCATAAGAATTCAAGATTTGTTTAAAGATGAGAAAGTTATGTTTCCTGAAAATATTGATGAATTGAAGAAATATGTTGAGAAAGAAAATAATCGTAATGAACATATAGAAATAAATTTAATGGAAAAAAGGAGAAGAGTTCTAACTTTTCCAACAAAATCCTTCTACATCTATAAAAAGGCATACAAGTCTCAACAATTCTATCTCAGATGTTTCCGAAATCTATGGAAATGGTAAACATGAGAAGGATAAAATGATACCTTCAAAGATTGAGAAAAATTTTGAAATTGATTCTCACATAAAAAAAATATTTAATGATAAAAATGTGAGAAAAAAACAAAGAATAGAATTTAAAAGTTTCTAAAAAATCTGAGTTTAATTTTTTTTATTACCTCGAGATTTGATAAGAACAAAAATAAAATGGATCTGAAAAAGTTGATTCTTGTTGATAATAGAAATTTTGGTGGTCAATATATTTGTGGTTAGAAGGTTGTTAAGAAACACTTTGACAACCCGTACATAACATCAATAAATATTAAATCTAAATTTTAAGAATATTCATTACAATATATAACAAAAACATGTCCAGACAATTTCTGTTTAGTGTCTTTAGAAATTGGGAAACAAAAAAGAGGTTCATAAGACATTTATAATGTTTCCCAATTATTTCATCATAACTATACCCCTTTTGAAATATCATACTTAACAACATTTTTCATGACATGGAGAAAAGAAACACATGACTAGGGGAGCTCAGATTCTCAGTAATGGTTAACAATAGAGATAACAATCATATCATAATTATAATACATAAGAACATAACATTTGAAAACATTGTCTTTCATATGATAGTCCATGATATAATGTTATGGGATAGATCATAAAAGTTTATATGAATAAATTATCTTAATACCAAAAGTCATAAAAAATAAGATAATTTTTTAGGCATACACTTATGTATAGAAAATCATTTAATAATAACTATAGATCAATGCCAATACCATCATAGCAGAAAAAGTATATTACATAACCGAGTTCACTTATTATTCCATCCCTGTATTAACTAACAACAATCATTTACCATACCATCCCTATCTATCACACGAGATATGAATCTTTACCAAATGCATTGAATAGATCTATAGTTCCCAACCATCTCATAACGAAATTTTTCATACATGTTCAATGAAAACATAAATCCTTCACCATAACTGAAGCAATAAAAAGGGTTTCTTTAAACATTATTCCAAAATAACATAATATATGAAAATCATATGGATTTCATAAATATAAATCCATCATAAACACAATAAAATAATAATAATAATAGGGATATAATACTTCATACAATACCCTATTAAATAATTCCATCTTAGATTGAAAATAATTTTTATTGAACACTTGAAATAATTTTTTGAGGAATATATCCTAACTCAAAAAAATGTTTCCTTTATCAAAATATCGCGAATTTTTTAATAAAAATAGTTCATTTAAAAATAAACATGAAATCATGTAAATTATTCTTTATGGAAGTAAGGCGTTATTAAAACATAATTTTTCGTCATGCCTTATAAGTTAAAATGTAACATTTGCCTCGTACTTTTGTCACACCGTTAAAAAGTACATAGTATTGAAAATGGAAAAAAGTCATTTAATACCATTTAATAAGGACTCGAAAATGAGTGAAATTTACATTAATAATTTGTATAATGATAAAAGGATTAATTTTTATTACATATCTAAGAAAACAGGGACATGGATGATAATTATACCCCCGTAAATACTTATATATGAACAGTATTGGATAATCATGAGATTGCAGAATTATCCTATACATTCGGTCTGATATAATTTTTTTACAACTGAACCTCATGAATAATTATTAAAATAATTTAATTATAGTATTAAAGAATCATACTCATTTTTAGGATATCTTATATGATCATATTATCATTTGTCTGTTATTGACTTTTCATTATTACTCGTTATTTGGGTACTAATGGCTTCATTTTCTAATGCATACTATTCAAATTAGTTCTAGTAATTATTATTAGGTAATATTTAGGTCATACAATAATTATATAAACATAATATATACCATATTTATTCACTATTTACATTCATATAATTTTTCTATAATAGATATCATGAAGAATGAATCGAATCAATTGGGGAAAGAGTAGGTCGTATGTATGCGTGAGAGACGATATCATTCACATAATTGTGAAATGGTATGGATGTGGATAATAATTTTTTCAAAAATAAAATTATAAAAATTACATATAGTTATTATTTATACCATTATAATCATCCATGTAAGGTGGTGGTGGAAAAAAGATTATATCACGACGTAGAGATGTAATCCGTACGTACACCCACGTGTTGATTTTTTTTCATAGGATAGATAGAAGGTAGAATATGGATGTTCCATATTCATAATAACATTTTAATATATAATTTATAGTAAATTTATTACGTTTTTATGGAAATAACTAATTAATAGGAAGTAGAAAAAGAAATAAGTTTGAATGATTATGTAGAGAAGATTATCACTTCTTCGACGAGCTTCCCATAGAATACCTCTAAAAGCACTAAAATTGATTTTTGGAGAAAAACATTACCTCTAGAGTGTAATTAGTGTAGTTGGGAATGGAAATGTACAGTTTATGAAAGAACATTATTGCTCAATGAGTTATGAAAAATGAGGGAGGTATTTCCCTTTTATGGTTGAGGTTGGTGGACCCTTGGAATTTGTAAAACAAATAAATTTATATAAATTCAAACCACATCCCAAAACCTCCAAAATTTCCTAATTTAAAATATGAGAGGGAATATTATTGTAATATCATCAATGATAAATTTTATTCAAATTCATATATCAGTTTATGCCTTATTATTTTAATTATCACTTAACAATTATATTTAATTTTTAACTAAGGTGACCAATATTTCCATATTTAAAGGGTGAAATATTTACTTATTATATGTCTATTAAAACATAAATATATTATTTATAACATTATTAACCATATTATATATATTATATACTTTTAAAAAATGTTTTATTATTTTTTAATTATTTAATAATATATTATTTTGGTAAAAAAGTCAGTACTCTCCATTAATAATATATTCCATTCATTAATTATTAAAAATATTAAGATAACAATTAAAAAAAGAACCAAATATTTTATTACATTCCTTTTAGGTTAATGTCATAAAAACAATTCCTTGGATATATTAATTATCCCATATTATACTTATTTTAATATTTTTAATAACATTAATTTATTATCTCTATTAAATAAATAATTACAACATTGGTTTTGTGTAATTATTTAATATAACTATTTTGTTAACAAAATATAAAACTAAAATACTATGATAAACATAAATAGTTTAGATTTAATAAAAATATTTTTAGTCGAATATATATTTCAGAAAACCCAACATTAAAAATTATATATTTATTAAAACATTAATGTGACAACCTTAACATCACATTAAATAAAATATTATATGTGTTATAATATTTTCTATATGGGTCCAAATGGTGAATAAATCGACCCAAAAAAATATTATGGTCAATAAATAATTTTAATATAATATTTTATCACCTTTTTGGGTCTTTTAATGGTTATTATTATTTTAATAAAAATTATTTTATTGATTTATCATCGGTAGAATAGTTATCCATCATCAATGAATTATCTGTTATGGTAAATATTTATTTTCTAAAAATTATAAATAAAATACCCTCAGAAAAAAACATATTTTATTTATAAAGAGGATTTATTGTTGATTCTTTTTTAAAATATTAAAAATTATATAGTTATTAAAATTTGAGTAATACATATCTAAGTTTCCCTTAAATAAAATAAATTAAATGTGCTTATCACATACAAGTGGATTCCAAAAGATAAAATTTATACTTATGGATGATTTTGGTCTAAATACACTCCCCCAATTTTATTATTACAAGTGTTAGGGTAAAATTATTATATTATTTTAACCCTTGATTACCTAATTTACCATTTTACCGTATTAATAAAAAATTATCAAAGTTACTATTCATAATGCCCAAAAATAAAATAAATCTATTTCAATTATTTGAAAATAATAATTCCAAATATGGAACCCATTTTTACAATTTAAAAACACGTATGTTTTCAGCAATAAAATTAAAATTATTCTTGATTTTAAAGTGAGAAAATTTAATTTAAATGTTAAAACATTACGAAAGATTGAAATGTTTTTATATCTAAATTCAATGTAAAATTAACTTCAAATAACTCCATTATATTAATTGATTAAAATATAATTTATTTATAATATAAAACAATTCAATAATATAAATTAACCATATAAATTATTGAGCTTTAAAATGTTGTTTTCATTTAATATTTAGTATAGTTTTACTATTAACCAATATAAGAAAGTAAGAAAAAAATATCAATACTTCATACAATGTAAATTATTATATCCCGATTCAAATGGATAAGTTAATGATATCATATAATAATTATTAATGTGTTAAAATATTAAATTAAATAGGGTTCTTAGTCAAAAGTTCGTAAATCTCAATTTTATAAAATATAGGTTTTCATATATCAAAGAGGTTTTATTAATAAACTATAACTAAAATATCTATTGGATGAATATAAAATATATTTTATTAAATATAAAACATATATATTTCATTAATATCATTTAATAATTATAATTTACATAATTTATTAATATAAAATACGAATATTTTATTTAATTTCAATTGGTTTATATTTTTCAAATAAAATTGGAATCCAATTAATACTCCATAAATTTTAATATATTAGGTATATTTATTCCCGTCGAATTCACATATAGTTTATAACAGTTAATTTATAACAAAGAAATTTCATGGTTTGTATAAACTCGTGAATGTGTCCAACACTAGCTATTGAAGAATTAAAATTATTTAACTAAATTGTTTCTTAAAAACATTTTGGTGTAACATTATATTCCCCATAAATAGAATTTTTCCCTCAAAATATGACACCTGCATATAAATATATGGTGTTACCTATGCATCCTCACATTTACATGTTGCAATGTAGCATCCTTAAATTGGTTGTTTTCCATAAAACAATAACCAAATGAGTGGTCTTGTTTATATGAACTTTTCTACTACGATATAGAATCTCTATTAGTTGTTCTTCATTACCAAAATATTTCTCAAGGGTTACGCCTTTTGATTTTAGTACAAGTGAAGGATTATGTATGTAATTTATTAGGAGCGATACATAGAACAAATCGTGAAATTTAGAGAGATTTTAAGGTAGAATCAATCAAGAATCTACATTCCCAACACGATTCATAATTTCAAAAGGACTAATATATCATGGGATCAGCTTCCCATTCATTTAAAATCTCATTACTTTCATCTAGGGAGATATCCATAGAAACACATTATCACACAATTCAAACTCTAAGGATTCTCTTCTATTATTAGAATAATATTTTTTTTTGACTTTGAGCTGCTTTTATGTATTTTTTAATTTATTTGTACCCCTATTCCATTTCACCAACAAGATAATGTCCCTAATAGATTTCATTCCCCAACTTCATCCCTACAAGTTGGAGTTCAATAATTATTTCCACAAAGGGGTTCTTAAGGATCCATCTGAATAATGAATTGAAAGATATCATTATATGAAAATTCCCCCAAAGGTAGGTGTTGGTCCCAAAAAACTTTTAAATTCATAAGGAATGCTCGTGATGTGTCTTCTAGAGTTTTAATTTTCCCCTCAGTCTAACCATTAGTCTGAGGATGATAACAATGATAAAAAGTAACATTGCATCTACACCCTACTAATGTCTTCTCTAGAACTTCTCTATAAACCTAATATCCCAATCATATACAATAAAATGTGGTATACCATAAAATCATACCACTTCCTTTATATATATATATCCTAGAAATATGATCAAGAGTGAAATCATATCTAATATCATTGACGAGTACCAACATTGTATGGAGAACAACTATAACAAATATTGCATTATGGCATCTAGATGTTTTTGGAAATCTAATGACTAAGTCCATTGTGATGTTTTACCAATTCCATTTTAGTATGGATATATTTTAAAAAACCCCTTTTAATTCTAACCCTCAACCTTATCTTTCTAGAAAGCCAAGCACAAAGAGACATATTTAGCAACATCTCTTTTCATTCCACCCCACCAGAAATACTATTTTAGGTGCTTGCACATATTTTTGCATCCAGGATGAATATATAATAATGAACTGTGAGCATCATCCAATAGATCTCTCCTTAATAATAGTTTCAGATGAATACAAAAATAGTTCATAGACGTATTTATTTCATCACAATCACTATTGAAATCAGAAACATTTCCGACCTCCATTCAAAGATCTAAATCTTCATTTTGTGCCTCCTTAATCATCACATGTATATATTAATTATCATTTTTTTGTAGAAATATAATCTTTCTCCCTTACAATTAAAATTTTATTATCCATCCTTGAGAATCCATAAATATTGGATCCTTTTTTATCCTCATCCTGGATAGGCTATCATGGTCATTTCGACTCAAATAATATTTATACATGTTATCATTCCCTTTGTGGTAATGTATTGAGAAGTCATAATCTTTAATCTACTCCAAGCATCATTATTGTATCTTATTCAGATACTCTTTTTGTGAAAATATACTTTTACTTTAATGATCTGTATAAATATCAAATTGTTCACTCTAAAGATAATGCCTTCAAATCATTAATGTAAAGATTACCACAACTAGCCGTAAATTAGGATATTGGTAATTTTTCCCATGCATTTTCAATTATGTAATGGAGTAATCTATCACCATACAAATTTTCATGAGATTAAAATCCCATCCTTATTTTGATGTATCACTGTAGATCACAAGCCATTCTCCACTACATGGAAATGCGAGCACAGGTGCACTGGATAACTCTTTTTAGTCATTGAAATTATCTTCATATTCCTCAGTCCACACTAACATAAATCCTTTCGAAATAAAATTGGTGATTGGATTAGAGATTCCTGAATTTTTTTTTCAAAAAACGCGAATAAGGTCCAACCAAACCAAGAAAAACATGGATCTCAATAACTATTGTTGGTCTTTAAAAACATTCAATGACTTCTCTTTTCGGTGGATCTATAGAAACCCCTTATGTTAAGATTATTTCACAAAAGAATGAAACCTCTTTAGGAAAAAATTTACCATCGGTAAATTTTTCATAATCCTTATGCATTATAAGGGTCTTCATTACAATTCTCATGTGATCTTCACACTCTTCCCTTCATCTAAAATAAACCAGAATATCATCTATAAAGACTACCAAAATATGATCAAGATAGTCTACAAAGACTCTATTCATTAGATCACTGATGGTAGTGTGGGAATTAATAATACCAACATGCATCACTATAAATTTATTGTGTCCATACCTTATACCGAATGTCGTATTTGGTATACCCTCCTTCCTGAGCTTTAATAGATGATTGCATGAAGAAATATCAATCGTAGAAAAGTATTGAGATATTAATAGTTGGTTCAATAATCCATCAATTTTGGGAAGTTGACAATTATCCTTGATATAGATCTTGTTTTGTTTTGGATAATAAATGCAGAGTCTCATTGATCAATATTTATTTTTAACAAATAGAACATGTTCACCCTAAGGTGATGCAATAGGGAATATGAATCCGCTGTCAAGATTCTCTTGGATTTGATTCTTTAATTCGGGCAACTTAGTTGGGGATATTACATGAGGTGTATTTGAAATTGGTGTAGCACCCTGTATCAGTTCTGTTGAAAACACAACATCAAAATTTAGTGAATTACCAAGAAATTATTCCATATTAATATCTACAAACTCATGTAAAATATGTGTATTCATAATGGAATTTTTCTCCCCAACTATTTCAGATAGATAAACACCATTTATAAGAGTCAAGACCCGTAATATGGAATAAATTTCCATTGGTAGGTCACACTCATCCTTGAATCAATGGATGATCATAAATTTATCCGGAATATGAACTATGACTTACCTTCCTTGGTAATTGATATGAGATCTATATAGATAAATTTAATCAATCCCGTGAATCAAATAAAATTCCTCAAAGGGAAGGATCACATGATTTAAAGGAAGTAAATTCCAATGAACTTCAACTATTGAAGAATTATAAACCTTGGATGTGAGTGTTTTTTCATTAGATGATGTCATACCAAACTCAACATCTAATTGTTTAGGTAATACGAACATAGGATTAGAATACTCTTCAAATATTAATGAGTGGGTGGATCAATAATTGAATAAAACATTTTCTACTTTAGATTGGATGGTATGTGTACCTTTATCCGCTTCATTAGCGTATTCCACATCCCTGATAGTTATCGCATGTGACATGAAATTTTTTTGGACATTTGATTTTAATGTCATCAATCATCATAGATAACCCCTATACTAGTGAAATGGTTGGAACAATTCCCAATATCATTCCACATATAGCATTGAGGTGAAGAGGTGTATTCTATATAGCCTTTTACCTATCCCTATCATCATACATTTCTTTCCCATAACATTGGAGTTCAACAACCCTATAAACATATCTTCCAAACATTAAACATTCTCTAGCACCTTGAAGTCAATTTTATCCACGATTCATTCCATACATTGTGCATAAGGTAAAATTCATCTTCTTTTTAGTGAGGTCTGTAGATTTTCCAATGAATTGTATTTTTCTATTCTTATTAAACAAATATGACTTATGTGTTACTCCAATATCTATGACAACCTTAATATAACATCGAACCATTTCATCATCGCTATTTAATCCCTTATGTATACCCACTACCAGAGGCTTGGTTTTAATTCTATAATGAATTGATTATTTTTACTCCCAAGATGGATAAAAATTCCAGAAGTGTACATTGAAAGTTTAGTAAAATTTTCATCGAATGTACCAGTGGATTCATATTCTATTTTCCTAAGCTCAAGGATCTAATTCTCTATAATTGATCAAAGAATAAGAGGAATGTAATTACTGAAAACTATGTTCTTGAACTCATATGATTCCACAGATTGAATTTCATCTCTTCTCCTCATATTCATGATATGGTTAGACCATTTATCACTTTTTCCATCCAAATGATTGAAAGCTAAGACGAATTTATCATGTTATGAGCATAGGAAAACAAAAAATATATTTTCAGTGGTACTAATCAATTTACCAGCCACTAGTGGATCATAAGACCCGCTGAAAGAAGGTGGCCACTGACTTATAATGAACTCCACAAAATGTTGTTCCCTATATTGCTTGTTTGGAAGTCATGCCTGATTCATAGCTATAGAATGTTGTGTCATCATAGATACATGATTTTTTATTTTGAATCCCATAACATTTGGTAACATAGGAGGACAATCATTTCATTTCCCCTCCGATTTATCATAGACACAGTTCGTTAGAGTATTATACATTGACTAAAACTAAAAATTATAGCGTTAGAAAGAATAATAATAATGTGAAAACAATAAAATAAAGAATAAAATTTCAATTTAGGACCCTATGTTTTTTCCACAGGATATTCTTATTCATTTATAAATCACCAAGATTTTATGCTATAGTTTGACATATACTTAGGGATTTTAATAAAGATTTATCATCCTAATTTCCAAATATTGACTATACCTTTATATGATATAAACTATAACAACCCATAATTAACATACATTGATATTACTTCTAAATGTAATGAATATTCATTACAAAATATAACAAAAAAAATATAGGACCATATAGGTTTAGTGTCTTTAGAAACCGAGAAATATATGAAACTAGTTCATAGAACATCTACGTTGTCTCCCACTTATTTTTTCATAATTAGACACTTTTTGATATATATGACTTAATACCCTTCTTCATGACCAGTGTAATGAAACAAATAAAATGGAATGCTCAGATTCACATCATGGGTAAATAAGGGAGATATTAATAATATAAAAATTATAATACATAAGGATATAACATTTAAAAATCTTATCCTGTATATGAGAGATCATGATATAATTCCCTGGGTTAAAACATAAATTTTCTTAAGAATAAATGAACATTATATAAAAATTCATAATAGAAGACATAATTTTTTTTTGTAAAAACTTAAGCATGTATAGTAATTTCCTATTTTTGAAGGCTCATTTTCAAGATTATAATAGCCGAAAAATTCTATTTCTGAACTGAGTTCACTCCACATTATATCCCTGAATTACTGAACTGAGATCAATTCCTATTCCATCCATGTCTATCTCTTGCGATACGAACCATTACCCAACTAATTTATGAGAGAGATATATCTAACCAAACTCATATTGAAATAATTATTACATATTTTAAAAAAACATAAATCATCCATCATATCCCATTGAATAAAATGTGTTTCTTTAAACATATTTTACCCATTAAATAATCCATGTAAAACAATTGGATATCGTAAATAGAATTAAATTATAAACATAATAATACCATAGAAAAACAAGGATAGTATACCTGAAATAAAACCCAACAAAATTATTCCACATTAGATGGAAAAATATTATTATAAAACAATTGAAATAAATTCTAGAGGAAAATAACCTTTCTTCATCATATACATTTTATTTTATAAAAATGAATCACAATTTAAAAAGAAAAGAATCTATTTTGAAATTTACTTGAAATATTGTAAATGAATTTTCATTGTACTGAAGCGTTATGAAAATATAAAAACTCATTCATGTTTTATACATTAAAAGAAAACGTTTTTATCGTACTTTTTTTAGAATGTCAAAAAGTACCTTGTATCGAAAATGAAAAAAGATTTCTTGCATGCCATTTGATAATGATTAACCAATGGATAAAATTGAATTTAAATAATATTAAAATAATATAAATTATATTATTCTATACATATTATCCAAAATTGGACATGGATGATAACTATACCATAGTTAATAATTATGTATAAACAATCATACATAATAACGAGATTGAAAAATTATCCTTTTTCATATGTACGATATCGATTAATTGTATCCATACCTACTATATAATGACTTAAATAATGTCAATGACTTATTACAGAATCATAATAATTTTTATGATATCATATATTATAATATAATCATTTTTTTGTTAATAACATTTCATTATTACTCGTTATTCGAGTATTAATAGCTTTATTTTCTTATGAATGTTATGTTGAATATGATCCAGTTCTCATTATTAGGTCATATATATATCATGAAAAATTATATTACATAATATATACCATACTTATTCATTATATACATTTATATAATCATTATTTAATGGATATCATTAAGAATGAATCACATCACATTGTCCAGATGGTAGGATGTAAGTACGCACGAGCAACAATATCATTCCCATATTTTTAAAATAGTATAAATGTGGATGTTATTTTTTTATATAATCATCTTATAATAATCACATATAGTTATTATTTACATCATTATACCCATCCACGTATGGTGGTGGTGAAAAATAGAGTACACCACTTCGTGGATACGATAATCTTTATGTACGTTTGCGTGGTGATTTAATTTTCAATATGATGGATAAAATGTAAAATATGGTAATTCCATAATAATAATAATATATAAGTATATATTTTATACAATAATTATCTATTTATAATGGAATCCACTCATGAAGGGGATGTAAAAGAAGAAAGAAGATTGAAAGTATTGGTTAAGGAGATTTCATCTTCTTCGATGAGCTCCCTCTAGATCATCACATAAAGCACAAAGGTAGGTCGTTGGAGAAGACCAAAAATTATAGAATGTGACTTGGAATGTTTATAAGGGAAATGGGATGGGTATGGACAATCATTAAGTCTCAATTATATATGATGTAATGAAGGTGGAAGTTCTTTTTTATAGTTTAGGTTTAGGGAACCTTTGAAATTTCAAAAAATATTAATTTTTAATAAATTATATCAACATATAAAAATGTCATAAATGTCATAACATAAAATATCAGTCGATAAATGGTTGTAATATTATCCTTAAAAATTAGATTATTGTTTTTATCAATTTATACTTTATCATTTTAATTAACACTCGGTTATTATATTTAATTTTTCACTAAGTTAACAAATATTTCAATATTAAAAGGGTGAAATATTTACCTATATGATGAAAATTATAATATAATTGAATAATTTAGAAAATTTTAATACAAATAAAATGTATTATATATTTTTTATATGTTTTATAATTTTCAAATATTGTAATAAAACATTATATTGATAAACAATCAATAGTTTAAATTCTTACACTATTCAATTCATTGAGTTTTTAAAATATTATTATTACAATATATATTTTAAAAACAATATTTTGTTATACTACTAAGGGGTCAGGGTAATTTAAAAATATCATTTTATTTATTAATTTTCCCAAATTATATCTATTTTAATATTTTTAATAACATTTATTTTTTATCTCTATTATAAAATTAATTACTACATCAGTTTTGTGTAACTATTCAATATAATTATTTGGTGAATAAAAAATAAAATTAAAATACGAATATGAATAAAAATATTCTATCATTCAGAATAATAATTTTAGTTTAATAAATATTATGGGAAATCCAACAAAAAAATCATATATTTTTTAAAAAATGAAAGTGTATATTTTACCATCACTCTAAATAAAATATTATAGGTGTCATAATATTTTACATATAGATCCAAATTCTATATAACTCAACCATTAGAGGATTATGGTTGATATATACTTGATAAATAACATTTTCCCATGTTTTAGGCTATTTAATGATTATTATCTTTTTAATAATAATTTATTTATTTATTTGTCATCAATTAAATAATTTCTTTATCATCAATGTATTTTCCATGAAGGTAAATATTTATTTCAAATAAATTATAATTAATTTACCATGATAATGATAAACATTTTATATTAAAAAATAATATTTATAATAGAATTTATATTTTTTATAACATTATTATTAAAATGAAATATTTATTAAAACATGAGTAAGACGTATTTAACATTTCAATATATAAAATAAATTAAATGTACTAAGCTCATCCAAGTGACATTAAAAGGATACCATTTCTACCCAAGGATAAATAAGGTCTAAAAATTCGTCCAATTATATTAGGACAACTGTTATTTTAAATTTATAATATTATTTTTACCCTTCATTACCGAATTTACCCCTTCATCATATTAATAAAAAACTACTGAAGTGACTATTCATGATTCTCAAATAATATATATTCTAATAATTTCAACCAAATTATACCAAATATTTATTCCATTTTTAAAAATTTGAAACATATTATTTTTAGAAATTAAATGAAAATTAATCTCATTGTAGAAATGATAAAACATGATTAAAATGTTAAAACATTGCTAAATATTGAAATGTTTTTATATCTAAATTCAAGGTTAAATTAATTCATATAACCTAAATTATATTAAATGATAAAAATATATTATATTTATACATTAAAACCATTAAATTATATAATTCTTCCATATAAATTTTACAGAAGAAAAAATTTGTTTTCACTTAAAATTTAGTATTTTTATACCATTCATCAAAACATAAATGTTATTAGAAAAATATCATAAATTCATACCCAGTAAATTGTTTTATCCCAATTCCAAAAAAGAAGATTATTTTTTCAAAAAAATATTACAGATATTTCAATATTTTAATTTAAACTGGGTTTTCTATTAAAAGGTGTTAAAATTACCCTTTGTTAAAATATACCTTTTTATTCATCATATACGGTTTATTCATAAATTATGACTAAAATATATATTAGATGAATATTATATATATTTTACTAAATCTATAACATATATATTTCAATAATTAGATTTACTATACGTAATCCAATTAATTTATTAATATAAAAAATAAAAATATTTCATTTATATTTAATTGATTTATATCATTCTAAAATAATTTGTAGCCAATGAATTCACCAAATATTTTCAAATGTTAATTAAATTTATTACCTATAAATTAATTCATATGCTACAATTTATAGTTTACCCCAAATGTGTCTCATTGTTCTTTAAACTCATGATTGCGTGCAATGCAAGCTATTGAAGAATTGAGATTATTTAATTAAAAATATTTCATAAAACATATTGGTTTTAAGAAAACTCTAACAAATATAACGAGTATGAAAGTTTTAGATGTAAATATTATTTCTATGGATATTTTGGGTATTATTTTGGATTGGAAGATATAGAAAATATGTGTTACTTCAATAAAAAACATTACCAATATTTAACTAATTAGAGAAGGGAAAGATTAATGGAGAGTCAATCCTCTCAAAGGAATAAGTCTGAATGAGATTTTTTGATGAAATGTGAGAATGATGATATGAATTTTTAGTATAGATTCCAATATTTGGAGACTATTTTTGAAATATGTGAACAACTAAGACACCTTGAAAATTGATGTCTTGTTTTTTTATAGGCTCACAAAAAATTTTGTTAATAATTTCTAGAAGATGGATGTTAAAATATATAAAAGGAATGAAAAAACAATTCTTAAAGAAACAACTACTAGAGATTCAAATGTATAATGACATTGGATCATTGATTGTGGGTGTAATTTACATACGACGGGATAATTAAAATTATTAAATAATATGAATGACTTTAATGAATTGAAGAGTATCATTTGTAATAGATGAATTTCTTAGAATCAAGGATGATGGATCAACCATCATTTGTTAAAAAATATTGAAATCCAAGAAGACGTTTTTTGTTGATGGGTTTAAACAAATTCTATTATGTTTTTCAAAACATATTTTTGATGTGAACAAATTCATTTAAGGAATATATGGTCCTGTTGTGAAAAGAGAGGAAGAAAGGATGATAGTTATAGTATGGAAACATAAAAAAGTAAACTTGTTCAAAGTTGGTGAGGTTAAATAGTATTTATAATTTAGGGTGATATAATATAATTATTTGTGTCATAATATTCTAGGTCACAAGTTTCATAGTAACATGATTTGTTTATCAAAAAGAGTCATTGTTTGTGGAATTCTGAATATGCCAAGAAGAATATATTAGTTCTACAAAATTTTCTTGAAAGGGATTATTACTACCTCTTGGCATAAAATAGTTGAATTTTTTTAAAAAATACCCCAAGAACTTATTCATTATGATATTAATGGTCCAATGGTAAATGAAATCAAATTATATAGATAATTACTTCATTACTTTCATTGAAGACATTACTCACAAAACATGTGTTATGTATAAGTAATATAATTCAACAGCTTTGAAAATATTTAAAAGTTTAAAGAGGAAACATGAGATGGAATGTGAGTATTTAGTGAAGATGTTGAGAATAAAAAATGGTGTTCAATAGAATAATTGATAATATGATATTTATTTTGAGATGCATAGAATTCTGCATGAGTTCAGTACACCATGCACTCCATATAAGGAACCATCTTTAAGAATTACATAATATTTAGTTAAATCATGAATTCAAATTGATGATCATTACAGGTTTATAGTTTTAGAGAATTAGGGCATAACTATTACATATCATCTTGAATATTACATGTAGACACTACTACTCTGTATCAATTTTTTCATAAAATAAAATATCATAAAAAGAAACATGTCCAGTTCCATGTTTTAAACATCATGTCGTTTCCTTGATCCCATCCTTGACATTTATTAATCGTTATGTCATGTGGAAAACATTTTACAAAAATGGGATGAGCATAAAAAATCTCAGTAAGGGTTATAAAATAAATAAAGGAAACATTATCCCATTAACAAATACAAATCACTGGAACCATACTTTTCAATCAAAACATTCCTCGTAAAATAATAATATTTATGAATAACACATAGAAACAATAAATCATAAAGAAAACTTGTTTCATACATAGTATAAATTCTTTATATCTATCATAGCTATATAAGGAGTTATGTTGGAATACCCATTATAGTATATTCCCAAAATCTCTATGGAGAAACATTAATGTTTACATCCATCATTCACCCAAATCATTAGAGATCTATCCTGGGCAATCCCATCCTAGTTTTATCACAGAACCACCCATATACGTAAAAAATGCCCAATAACCATAATGTATTCATAACACATAAAACAAAAATAAAGGAAAGATAAAATTTCCACATTACAAAAACAATATTTCATTTCAATATATTAAAATAATTAATGATTGATCAAACCATTTTCAAACACAATTAAAAAATTTAATAAATATATTTTTGAATCAATGTGTCCCATACCAAGTTAAAGCATTTAAAGAAATTATCATTTAACGAAATTAATTTCCATATAAATAAAACCTTAAAACCATTTTTTAACATGGGCATTAATGAGAATTATTTAGAAGAATAAATATTAAAAATATTTAAAATGATATTTTTTAAAGAGTTCACACTCTAAAGAGAAACGATTGAATAAAAATAATTGAGTAATAACCTTAATAAATGTTTATAATATCATGAGAATAACAATATTAATGATATAATTTGTCAACGGTTAGCATATACACTATATAATTGTAAATCTGTGTATAACAACAAATAGGTCTCAAATGGAAAGTAAATTGAGAAAATGTTTTTTACAAAGATTATATCCATAGATTATGGACATATCGATGACATAATTATGAGTGAAAAATATGAACAATCCAAATAGAAGTGGATATTAAATGTAAAACAATCATAATAAATTCACACATATTCACAACATGTCATAACCAAGTAGTTCAAGTTTAACCCAAATAATTGAAATTGGGTTATGAAGTTCCCATACAAAAATTTGAGAGCCTAACGATGCCGAATTTAAATTCAGAAAAAGAATTGATGAGGGAAAGAATATTTCTAATCAAATGGAAATTAAATGTACTGAAATAATTATATAGAATAACATATCCCAACATAGGATAATGTAAATTAAAATACATGACATAAAATAAGTCATTTAAAAAGAGGATGGTGAAAGATTCCCTCACTGATATGGTAACATATGAAACATACACCCCATGAAATAAAGATCATACAATGAAGATGTAACTAAAAATAATCTAAAGTATGTTACACATTAAATACAATCATGGGTTTTACATACACCACATAACATGAAAATTGTGGAAAATATAGAATGAATCTCATGGGAAAAAAAGTATGATGAAAACCCTTTACCACGTTGTAATCAATTGAGTCTTAAGACCAAAAGGTAATAACCACCAAATGAATCATAGAATAATATGAATATAAATATGATCACGATAATATATATCAAATTTCAGAACAAAATACATCACCTGCAACAAATAAGTGGTGAAAAATGGAAATCTCACAAAATTAAAAGTGAGATAAGGAACCCCTTACCTCAAGTCCAACATGTCTCGTTTGTTCTTTGTTCTTACTGAATATTAAACATAAGGTAATTTATACTTTATTAAGAACATTTTTCAAGTTTATTATATATTTTATATCACTTATTACCTTGATATAATAATTAGTTAATTATTTGATTTCATAACAGATATGTTGTTTTGATGTTTGGAACATGAGTAATGAAATGATCTTATTTTAATTACAAGTTGTCCTTGTTGTAAAAATTATGTTTTCTCTAGAATGATATTCATGAATTAAATATCATATATATAATATATATTTTGTATATATATACATATATATTTATAATAGTACATTACATTTAGAGATAAGAAATGAAATACACCGTTCATGGAAATGGAAAGCCATATGTACTCATGAACACTAATTTCATTTATATTTCTATTTTAACAGAATGAAAGATTAATGATATATAGGTATATTATAATTCCAATATCATATTATATAAATGTTACAAAATTTATTAACTACATCTTGTATATGTGCTATGTATGTCATGAATGAATCATATCATCTTGAGGGGGTGGTTGTCCGCACTTTCTTAAATGAAATTATCGTGTTTACACATATTGGAAAGCATGAAGGTATGATTGTAAATAAAAAATCATAAGAATATAGAAAAAATAAACATAATATATATCATATATAAATATTTTTCCATCATAATGGCCACCATCAGAGGTGGTTGGAGATATTTAAACAATCATCTTTTCGTGAGGTAGTAGTTCACCGTCAATAGAAACAGTATGTTCCTATCCATTAGAAGAAGATGTGTGGAAGTGTAGATTGAATAATTCTTATAACAACAACGTAGTATAATGAAGATACTGTTTTTGATATAAAATAATTTAATAAAGAGAGTTTAGGATGTTGTAGAAGTAAAATTATAAAAAAGATCTTAAGAGAAGATGTTACATTTAAATCGGGTAACTCCCTTTGGTTTGAACCAAAAGAATATGCCGATGTTCCTTCTGCCTAAGGTAAGGAATCTATACGAAAGAGAGGGATATATGGAGCTTGATAGGGAAGAGTATGGGAGGTCAAAGGGCTTGAGATGTGTGAGTAATGGGTTATTCTTGAGGGATTTTTATAAGGTGGAGGAGGGAACCTTTAGGATTTTTTGAAAATATTATTTTATTATATAAATATTTTCATTTTCTAATGGTCCAAAACTCATTTATGTAGAATATAAGATGAATAAATTTAGACATAAAATCATCTAAAAATAATTGGACTAGTTTTGGTTTCTTTTTTATTTTAATAATATTATTTAATTAAATCATTTATTAATGAAGAAAACACAGCATCATTATGGGGTCATAAATAATTTTTTTTGAATGATGTCTAAAAATTATAAAAAAATTACAATGATGTAGGAAACCATTTATGTTTTCCAATAAATATTTATAGTCGAATAGATAACTTATATAACCCCATGTAAAATTTTATTTTAGTAAAAGATATATTATTATGTCATTTTTGACTTTACTTTAAATTAATTAATATACAGTGTCATTATCACTATTATGTGGCTCCATGGGGTCCCAAAATCGACCCAAGGATTCTCATTGTCAGAAATTTATCCTCCAATAGGATTAGGACACCTGTTTGGGTAATTTAATATTATTATAATGGTATTTTTAACCCTTATTTACCAAATTTACCCTTTATCCATAGTAAATAAAATATTTACTAAAGTAAATATTCATAATTACTAAAAATTGAAGATTAATTTTTACACAATTTGGACCTCTAAATTCCAAATAAAGAATCTATTTTTCGATATCCAAAAAATTGGGTTGGAAAAAAGGAATTTAAAATTAATTCACGCAGTCAAAATAAAAATCTTGTTTTTAAGAAATAATAATTATCAAAATATTGACACTTGTTTATGTCCAATTTCAATGTGAAATGACTTCATGTGACCAAAATTCGAATATATTGCGAAAAAAGTATCTAATTACACTTTAAATCAAACAAAAAAGATAATCTAACCATGTAAATAAATTATAGTAAAATGGAGTTTTTTGAAATAAAATACATTATTTTTTATTATTCATTAAAATTGAAAATTATCATAAAATTCCAAAATTTCATCCAAAGGAAATTTTGATGTCCCAATTCTAAAAAAGAATATAATTTTTTCAAATTGAAGATATAAAAATGACAAAAACTAGATTTAAAAATGGGTTCTCCCTTAAAAGGTGTTAAAACAACTTTTTAAAGAATATTCGAGTATATATGCTTAAAATCAGATTTTTTCTTATTTTAAGCCTCTAAAATTTATTAGATAAATGTAAAAACATTTAAAAAACATGTATAATCATTTTTTAGTTATCTAGGTTCATTATCGCCATTATAATGGCAATGAATTAAGTACTATTTAAAAAATAATATTATTTTATTATTTTTCGGTATAACTCTACGTTGTATGCAATGTAAGATTTTGGAGAAATCTGATATTACATGTTGAGTGAAATATTAATAGAAATCAAAAAATATTATTCTATAAATACATGGGTTGTTAAATCTTTCCACGTTTTTGGAATTTAGTCCTCACAATTTTTAAATTGGGCTCAGAAACAACATTGAATGTCCCATATCAAATAAGATTCAATAAAACGATCACATTAAAAGAAAGAATGAAATGTAAAAAAGGTCACCTGAGAAAAAAGATATTAGGATTCCATGAAAACCTGGATATGTAGGAATAAAAAAACATCATTTTCTGATGGAGAGTGATAGAAAACATGATTAGAAGAAAGTTAACCGTTTGAAAATCACAAACATGTGATGGGTTAAAGAGACTTTTATTCCCCAGTCGGAAAAGTTAACAAATTTTTTTTTGGTTTAGGTTACTTTTCAAAAAGGTGAGGAATTTATTTTTTAGATTATCTAAAAAGAAAATGAAGCAAACATACTTGTCATGTAAACCTTTATACTATACTAAATTTATACCACAAACTCATATTTACTCCAAACAATGAATATTCAAACTGACTTGGTCACACCAAAAGCGCTAGACTCAAATTATTGAGTATCACATAATCAAAAAAACATGTATTATATATTTCCCTTATCTTTAGGTGTCAACCAAAACAAGAAATGGTTAATAAGAGATTAGATAATCCACCAAAGGGGTAATCTATTAAAAAATAAATACTTCTCTTAAACTAGGTTTGATACCAAAAAATCTGAAAGATTTGATCACATAGTCTTCCATGATAAATCATAATTCTTTTCTCCAAACAATATAGACTGCTCATAAAGTATCATAATGATGTGAAATCAACCTAATCACAATTCTCTATGAATGTTTAATCATTTCCATAAATAACCCAAATCGCCATATGTCCACAATAAAAATATAGATTTTTCCAAAATAAAATTTCAACCATTACTCTACAAATTAGATCACATAGTATTCTATTTCCCTTAAGAATATAATTTTTCCCAAAAGAGAGAACGTCTTCCAAAATAACCTTTATCAATTAATCACCAAATCATTTTCCTATATTAAGGATATCCATTTGATAAAACATAAGTTCCCAAAATCAACTTATTCTTGATCTATAAATTTTTTTAACTAAAATAATAATAATTCATACTAACCATGATCTCACGTATTCTAGTGGTAGGAGATACGTCCTAGACTCCATTTGGTTTTGGGTTTTATTCTTGTGGAATTTTCATACACGATGAGTTGTCACCCATCTTACGATTTTTTCCTTTTTATAAAACTCAAAAATAACTCTAACATGTTTTAACCTCAAAGGATTTATCATACCTTTCATTTTCATCCAAATACATTATGACCTCAACATCTAAATTCACGATGCCTTATATATATTTTCATTTATTATAATTTCACCTCCATATGATAAAATAAAACTATTCCTAATAGAAAGAAAACATACATTCATCATGGTGTCAATATGGTTTCATTGTCATCTTGTTTATGTAGGTAGAAAGTCTATGCATTGCAACAATGATTTATAGTTCCTTAAAAAAATTCATCCTTCATCCAAATACACATTTTACATCTTGGGTCATATGGTTTTTTTATAAATATAGTTTTGAAAAATAATAATGTATGACATATAATTTCAAAACATCTGAAAAAAAATGATTTTTATAAAATAGTTAGACAAAATTTGAGTAGTATAATTCAATTAATGTTCCTTTTAAAATACCATAAGTATCCACTGAGAGATTATATTGTAAAAGCAAATATAAATAAGTTGCGCAAGGGTATCTTTCTTCAGATCCTTTTTCAAAATCATAATATTCTTCAAAATCATGAGATAAGGTAAAATATTTGAAAATGCTTTGATAATATTTAACTTTCTAGAAAATATGAGAATATTGTGAAAATGGGATTTTATTAAATACAAATTATGATCAATGATAATATCAAGGTACAATGTAGGTTTTTGATATATCAAACAAATTCTTGGACGTATGTTGTATGCTAGAAAAAATATCACAATCATATGAACTTGACATTGTAATAATTATTGAAAGCATGTCAGTAGGAATAAATAGGAATGTTGTTTGAGATACTCCTCCTTCAATTTGTAACCAACATTCCATGAACTAACAATGTTATAAAACAAGGATTTAACTGAAATAATAGGCCTCAGTACTGTCCATGTGTTTAACAAAAAATCATAATTCCCA
Source organism: Viscum album (assembly GCA_963277665.1). Classification (NCBI taxonomy): domain Eukaryota; kingdom Viridiplantae; phylum Streptophyta; class Magnoliopsida; order Santalales; family Viscaceae; genus Viscum; species Viscum album. The sequence goes on from OY728136.1 coordinate 1,483,529,739, forward strand.
ATGTTGTTTAAACCGACCTTTGATGCCAACAATAATGACACATCCTTAAACATTACATAATCTAGAGTTCATTCAAGAATTCAAATTGATAATATTTTCAGGTTTAGAGTTTTAGTTGTTTAGGCCATAACTATTACATATCAACTTTAAAATTACATGTAGACACTACTACTCAGTATCCATTTTTTTCATAAAATAAAAACTCATAACAAGAAACATGTCTAGTTCCATGTTTTAGACAGCAAGAATTTTCCTTGATCCCATCCATGACCCTTATTCATCTTTATGTCCATTGGTAAATATCTCAAAAACATGGGATGATCATAAAAAAGATCAATATGTGTTATAAAATAAGGAATGAAAACAATATCCCATTAATCAATACAATTCAATGAAAACATACTTTTCAATCATAACATACCTCATTAAATCATAAGATTTATGAATAACACATAGAAATCATAAATTATAAAGGTAACTTGTGGCATAAATAAAATACTTACATCGTAGCTATCACAACTAAATAGGGAGTGAAATTGGAATACACATCAAAATATATTACCCAAATCTCTTAGGAGGAATATTAACATTTAGCACCGTCATGTTACCCAATGCATTGGAGTGCTCTCTCAGGCTCACCTGCCAAAGGTTTATCATGGAACCACCCATATACGTAAACAATGCTGAATAACCATAACATATTCATAACAAATATAACAATAATAAAGGAAAGATACCATTTCTCTATTCCAATCACAATATATCATTTCAAGATATAAACATAATCAATGCTTTATCAAACAATTTTCAAAACCATTTAAAACATTTAATAAAGAGATATTTCAATCAATGTGTCCCATACCCTTTTGAAACATTTAATGTTGTTATTATATTAAAACATTAATGCCCATTAAAATAAATCCTTAAAACCATTTTGAATACATGGACATTAATGAGAAATATTTAGATGAATAAGTCTTTAAATCATTTATAACGATATTTTAGTAAAACAGTTACTAAAAAAATAAGAGACACGTGAATACAAATAATTGAGGAATAAAATTAATAAAATCTTATAATATAATGAGAAAACGAATATTATTAATATAAAATGTCAAATGGAAATATATACACTATATAAAAGTGAATCGTTGTATAACAACAAATATGTCTCAATAGATAGTAAATTGAGACAAAGTTCTTGACAAAGTTCATATCCATATATTACAGATAAATAAATGACATAATTATGTGTGAAAAATAAGAATACACCCAATATATGTGATTATTAAGTTTAAAACAATCATTGGTAATTCACACATATTAATTATATGGCGTAATCAATATGTATAATTTTAACCCAAATAATATAAATTCAGTTCAGATGTTCCTATACAAAAATTCGAAAGCCTAACATCATTGCTTTAAAATTCAAAAAATGAGTTGATGAGAGAAAAAGGGTTTCTCATCACATTTACATAAAATGAACAGAAATAAGGATATATAAGAACATATCCCAATGTTGGAAAAAGGAAATTAAAATACACAACACAAAATATGTCGTTTAAAATAGGAGGGTGAAAGATTCTCTCACTGATTTGGTATCTTATGAAACAAACACCCCCTGAAATAAGGATCATACAATGAAGATGTAAATATAAAAAAACTAAATTATATTACACAATGAATAAAATCAGGGGCCGTACATACACAACAAAAACTAAAATTGTGACAAATATAACATGAATCTCACAGGAATAAAAAGTGAGATGAAAACCCCTTACCACGTTGTAATCAATCGTGTCATATGTCCAAAATTTAGTATCTACAATATAAATCCGAGAATACTATGAATATACACAGAATCATGATAATATATATCAAATGGTAGAACACAATACACCACATTCAATAAATAATTTTTGAAAACCTTGAGGGGGTGGTAGTTCACACTTCTTCAGATGAAATAATTGTGTTTACAAGTAATGGAAATCATAATGGTATGTTTGTAAAAAAACACAGAATAATAGGGAAAACATTAAAAAAATATATATCATATAAAATACAATTTCATCATAATCTCTTCCATGAGAGGTGTTTGGAGATAGTTGAACAATCATCATTTCGTGAGGCAGTAGTTTGTCGTCAAATGAAATAGTATGTTCGTATCCATTAGATGGATGTTTGTGGAAGTGTAGATAGAATACATATCATTAAATCAACCTAGTATATTTATGATACTGGTATTTTTATAAAAGAAAGTAATAAATAGTGTTTAGGAGTTTGGAGAAGTAAAATAAAATAAAAGAACTAAAGAGAAGATGTTACCTTTAAATCGTGGAACTCCCTTTGGTATGAACCAAAAAACATTTGTGAAGTTCTATATGACTAAGGTAAGGATTATAGGTAAAAGGTACAGATGTAGGGATATTAATTGGTTAGAGGTTCTATGAGCCAAGGTGCTTTATAGGTGAGAGTATTGGGTTAGAGTTGAGGGGTTTTAATAATGGGGAGGAGGGGCTCTTTAAGAGTATTTGAAAATATTGTTTTTTATATAATTATTTTCGGTTTCAAAAGAAAAAAAAACTCATTAGAGTCGAAAGTAAGATGACTCATGTTGAAATAAAATCATCCAATAATAATTGGACAGGTTTTGGATATTTTTTTAATTTGTATAATCTTATTTATTAAAATCATTCATTAATAAGGCAAGCATTGCATCATTATTATGTCATAAATAATTTTATTTATATGATGTCTTAAAATAATAAATAAATTACCATGATGTATGAAAAAAATTTATATTTTCAATTAATATTTATAGTTGAAGAGATAACATATATTACCCCATGTAAAAATTTATTTACTAAAAGATATTTGTTTATTTAATTTTTGTCTTTCCTTTAAATTATTTAATATAAATTTTCATTATCACACTTATGTGGATCCATTGGGTCCCAAAATCGACCCAAGGATTCCTATGGTCGGACACGTATCATCAAATATTATTTGGACAGATTTTATGGCAATTTAATATTTTTATATTATTATTTGTTTTCCGTTAAATACCAGATTTACCCTTATACCACGTTAAATTAAATATTTACTGAAGTAAATATTAATAATTTATAAAAATAAAAGATATCTATTCAGACAATTTGGACCTCTTGATTCCAAATATGGAATCCATTGTTCCAAATTCAAAACATAGATGTTGCAGAAATTAATTTTAAATTATTTCCCGATGTGAAAACAAAAAGGCATGTTTTTATGAAATAATAACTATCAAATGATTGACACATGTTTATGTCCAATTTCAATGTGAAATTACTACAAATGAACAAAATTAAATTAAATTGTAAAAAAATAATCTAATTACACTTTAAAAAAATTAAAAAGATAATCTATCAATATAAATAAATTAGATTAAAATATAGTTTTGAATTAAAATTCATTATCATTTAGTATTAGTAAAAAAATGGACATTATCAACAAAATATCAAAATTTCATCCAATGTAAATTATGATGACCTGATTTTAAAGAAGAATGTTAATTTGTAAAATATAACATATGAAATTTCAAAAAAATTATAATTAAAAAGTGTTTCCATTAAAATGGTGGTAAAATGACCTTTTAAAAAATATTAGAGTATTTTTGCTTAAAATAAGAATCATTCTTACTTTAAGTCTCTAACATTTATTGGATAAATATAAAAAATTTAAAAAACATCTATAATAATTTTTTATTTTGTTCTATTCATTATTTTCATTACAACGACTAGGTGTTAACTACCATTTAAAATAAAAATATTATATTATTATTTTTTGGTATAACTCAACTTTGTGTGCAATGTAAGATTTTGGAGAAATCTGTTGTTTTATGTTGAGTATGGTATCATAAAAAGAGTCCCCTTTAACATAAATTATTATAATATTCATATGTATTTATATAAATCGTAATGTATTATTCTATAAATACCTTGGTCATTACCCTTCACAGCAAAAAAGTTTAACTAAAAGGATGAATAAAAGTTTGGTTGAAATGGGATTAATTAGGTTACTTGAATATGGTCTATCTCATTATTTCTGGAGGCAAGGCATGAAAACTATTGTTTATATTCAAAAATTATTTTCAACCTGCCAATATCAGATTAGATTCTATATGAAATGTTTTGCGACAAAACTCTAATTTTTTTACAATTAAGTGTTTTTAGGAGTCCATGAATCCTAAAACAAAATGTGGAAACCTTGGATATTTGACCAGATAAGTAAATATTGATTATTCATGATTATTCTCTAGATAGAAAATTGTATATATGTCTTAAATAAAGGGTCCAGAAGATTATTTGGCGATGTTAATGTGTAGGTTATTGACAATGTTGAGAAATATGATAAACAATCTTGTTCTGATAAAGAATATTTATATGATTAAAGAATTTTTTTACCAATTGTGATAAGAATAAAAACCATTATAATCAAAATCATGATAAATAATAATAAATAGATGTTTTATGTAATGATAATGAATATAATAAAGTCACATCCTTGGATGAGGAATCATGTGGAAGATGAAAATATAATTGATGATCAACATCAAATGCTTCAAAAAAAGATCATAAAAATTTATTTCACATAACTCATCATATTCAAAAGATGTATTGAATGATGTGAATAGAGATGTTGAGCATAATTTATGGGTTTATGATACGAATGAAGAATAAGATCATATAGAAAAGAATGATACATGGGAACTCATACTAAAATAAAATGAGAAAATGTTATCGGTACAATGTGGGGTTTTTGAAATAAGATAAATGATAATGGTGAAATGATAAAAAAATAATGAAATATTAGTGTGAAATTCTTATTCATATATGACATAATTTGCTTTGATGATACTTTTTCTGTGGTGTTAATGATACAAACAACCATAATCTTGGTCTCTATTGTAGATAAATTGAGGTACACTTTTTTTAATAAATGTGAAATCATCATTTTTGAATGGTGATCTAGATGTGGATATTTAAATTGAAAAGACATGCCTTTTTCATAAAGATGATATTCATGTGTGGATGTTGATGAAAACATTTTATAGGATAAACTACGTTTTAAGGTAATGGTATTCCACATTAGATCCATGATTAAGAATAATGAGTTTTATTAAAGAAGTGTTGATAGTTTTCTATACATCTAATATAGTTTGGAGTTTTACCACATTATAACTGTTTATGTTGATGAAATTATAAATTTAAGGAATGATGAATGAAATTTTCAATGATTTGGTGATGAGATAAAGATTTTGATTGATATTTCTCTGATAGGTGAAATGAAATACTATATTTGGTTACAAATATCACAAAACAAGAAAAAAAATTTCTGTAAAATGAAATGTATTCTAAAAAACATCCTATGAAATTCATAATGGAAAATTACATACTATTTTCCACACTAATTAAAGTGGTAACCATGTGGGTGAATGATAGAGAAGGAAAAGAAGTTGACTCTAATGTGTTTTTGAAGCTGATTGGATTTTTATTATATTTGACTTCCTCAAGAACTGACATTGTTTGGGCTATTATATTATGTGCAATATTTAAAAGTGATATTAATGAATCAAATCTATTTATGTAAAATGAATATTATTATATGTCAGAGGCATAAAATTTTTCACAATATTGTATAAAAACACAAAAAATATCGATTTGTTTGAGTATTAAAATACAAATTGGAAAAAATGTTGATCATAAATGATCCACATATTGTGGAGTTTTCTTTATGGGAAATTTTTTGTTTTAGTTTACTTTAAAAGAAATAAAATTATGTACCAGTACAGATAGTTGAATCTGAGTATCATGCTTCCACTCAATCCACTAATAAACATATGTGGATAGACACTTAGTAGTAAGTGTTACTTAGTGAAGTGACATTACCCTTCCTCATGGTTTATGATAATTAATGTTCCACCATCCTTACAATAGATTAGGTACAAAATTTCCATTAAAAACATAATTAAATCAAATAAAACATAATCAAAGAGAATGTGGATAATAATGAATTGAAGTTAGAGAATGTTCTTATATCTGAAAAATCTGCTTAAATTTTCACAAAAACCATTAGTAAAAAAATGGTTTTCAAACTAAGGATGATCATGGTTGTCCAACCTCTTGAACATCATGTTTTACGAACATGTTTTTTTCCCATGCCATATTATGTTTTTGGAAAATCTTTCTATAGGGATAATTGTTTCATAAATAAATCCATTGATATTTTCTCAACCATTTATGGTAGAATGATTGTAGGGGGGGTTGTGGGTAAGCTTTTATCTAAGCATGTACATGTGTGATCTATTCTAAAAGTTTTTGAAGTGGTTATATGAAACATTTGTTCGTAAAAAAGTTGTTGAAGTATAGAATGATATGAAGAAAATCATAGAATGTTTTCTAGGTCAAAAGTTTGGAAAAGATGGTTTTTCTATCAATGATTTTGGTTTCCTACATTGAGGTAGCTCACATAGGATTAGAATTTTGGACTATTAATCAATTAATTGAACTTGTAATGATCAATGATTAATGATTCCTAGTTGAAAAAATATAAAGGGGATATTTTTGGGGTCATGTTGCAAAGAATATATTAATAGAAGATGGATGATGTCTTTGTTGTGTTTTGTTGTCAATGAATGAATAAATCACTTACATTTTTAAATGTTGATGATAGGAATCACAATCATTATCAGGCGATCAGATACAAAATACTTAATAAATAACAACGTTTTCTAAAGAATACTATTGGAAGAAAAGTATAAACGAACTCACATTGGGTTTGAGGAAGAATGTTCTATTCAAAATTAAGAAGATAACCAGAGTATGCATAGATTGGATATAATTCTGATGATGCATTATTGATCATAATGTTATCATAAATCACGTGTTATCTAGAAAACATGTGATTAAATACTTATTAATGAATGTTAGATAATAATTAATGATCATTAGGTTGAGGTAAATTTTATAATGAAATAAGTTGATGGAAATATGGAAATTCATAATATATCCAATTGAATGTTGGAAAATTTTATTCCAATCCTATAGTTTTCAGAGTCATGAAGTAGTCATGATTATATGATTTTGTTTATAAAAGTTGAATGTTTTCGAAGTCATAGATTTCTAGTCTCAGTTCCTTTGTGTTAGTTCACATGATACAGATTTTTTAATGTTGGGATATTTTATGTTTGGAACATCAGAAAATGAAATTGCTGGTTTGTAATTCGACAAATATTTCACTAGAAACAAATCTTTAGGGAAAGAAGATGATGTACAATTGAAGCTCAAGTATAATAATCAGTAATGGGAAGATGTTGCTATGAACACCAGTACATTGGACTCATAGTGCCACTGAACATCAGATGTAGTGATGATTAAAAAACTTAGTACTCCTAGAAAAGTTGTTGATGTATATTTTTTATTGGGAGTTATTCGCACCAATGATATGAGAATAATGTATAGGTTGTTAGGACCAGTGGAAAATTGGATCAGAGATTAATCAACAATGCAGTCAACAATTTTAATTGGCCTGAATTGTTTAACCATTGGTTGAATAATGAAATAATAACTATGATATGATTTGAATTGGAAGAACTGTCTCAGGTTTTTTTATCAATTGGGTCGAGATTCATCATACAGTAGCTAACACAGATTATCAAAATGATGTAGAGAATGATCCAACATATGCAAGATAACTCCATCAACCTCATTGGAAATAGTATAATTAGTTTATGTAAAATATGAAAAAGGTAATTGTTTTATAGTAGTTTCAAACACGTCTTTTAAATGGATTTCGTATCTTATGTTGATGTATATCCAAGCATGTGCATGAATCGTTTGAAGTTATGACTTTTTTTGGGGAAGAGGACTGTGGCTAAATTTTAATGATGTAGAAAAAATATATATAGATGAATGGTTTCAATGTGTTGTACCATACATTGATTATAAGGAAGCTTAAATAGGTGTTAGTTTTTAGTTGGTTTCATGAATCATAATGAAAAGATTTTTTTTCATATTTCATTTGGTGTGGAGCCATGTAATGATGTATACACTATCATACTTATTCTTCCATCATAATGATGAAACTAGGGTGAAAATTAGTATTTAACTTAGTTATTTAAGAATTTTTTATGTGAGTTGAGGATGTGAGAAAATACAAGAGGGTTTGAGAAAAAAGGAGAATATCTAAGAAGAATTTCAAAAGTCAAATATGCATCTAAAATTTATGGGAAATTAATGTTCTGGGAAATTATTTTATGTATGAATGTTTTTTCAGAATCCATCCAAATTTTTTTTTGGCACACCTTTAAGGATTAAAATGTACCTTGTACTTTTCACACATAAATTATTCATGGGTGTGGAGAGAAGGGGAAGAAATGAATGTTTTTAGAGATAAAGAGTTTATGGATTGAACATTCATTAGGATATTTTCTAAAAAAAGAAGAAGAATGATCATATTGAGACATTCATAGAATAGACTTGTTCATCATACTAAGCATTCTAGACATATATAGAAGTAGTTAAAAATTGTATCAATGGTATTCTAAAAAGTTATATTTTTTAACTGAGCAATTAGACTAAGGACTCAGACTCAGAAATCAAACCTATTATCATTACGAAGACTAGATATATTCTTATCTACTTATGGGTTGGAATATGATGAATGATTTTTAAGATCACATATTTTAAATGGTGGGAAGGAAACACAATATCGTGGTTTTGAAGAAACCGGTGAATGTTTCTTAAAATTTTTATAAAAATTTTTATTACATTATTTTGTTCTACATGAATCACCTCTACTTTTCTATCGAGCATAGTATTAAAAAGTGTATGTGTATATGATAATTTTTGTATCCACACAAAACAATTGTTTTCTTGAGTATTGTGTGGTTTTTGATTGTTAATCAACCATACTAAGGACATAGATACTCATTATCTGCAGTGAACCTAGAAAATTTGAATGTTCATACTGTTGTTTTATTTTTTTTCATCAAATTAATAACTTTTTTATAACAGTTGAATATTGATTCAAGAAACATAATACATTTAATAAAAAGATATCACTAATTATAGACCTTATCCTCTATGTTATACATATATTCTTACTGGAAAATTTCGCATATAATTTTGTTGATTCGCCCATAAGTCATCATTTGTATCTACTCAGTAAAAAAATAATCTTGATTCATACCTCATCATTTAATGGACAGCATTTTTCCTAGAATTGTAGACGGTGAAACATATAAAAATTAGAGGTGAGGTATAATATAGCGGTTCCACCAATATATACCCAACATCCATTCAAAGGTGTGATATAGATGACCAAAGTATTAAAAAAATATTCCACCTAAATCATCAGTGTACCATTTTTATATTACTCATATTATCCATTATATATATAGGGGAATATTAGGGGTATTTTGAACCTTGGGGCATTCATGAGCCTTATCATTGTGTGGAACTGTAGAACGTCATCAAGGAATCATGCTTTTTGTTAAGGAAAATTTGAAACATAAACACTATTGTAGCATAGAAATTATTAGAAATTATAAATTAGCATTAATTAAAACATCATAATAGTAATTCTCTAATGGTATACTAGATATGAAATTAAAATTCTATCACCTATTTAACACCAAAATTTTAACACAATGTTACTTTCATTTTCACTCTAGTCACAATCATATATAAAAAAATAATATAAATTATTGTATAAATTATTTTTATTCCATTGATATTATATTTTGAAAAAAGATTAAAAATTATTATTATAATATTTTAATTTAGGAAATGATTTTCAATCATATTCAAGAAATCACAATACGTCTGAACCAACTTCTAAAATCATTATATAATAACTCATGTGATCTCAAAACCCCTATTGAAGAAAATATCAATAAATAATAACTATATAATATCACATAACGAAATATATAAAATAGTATCATTAGAAAGTGTAACAGAAAACCAATTATGCCAAAAAAATATCCACTATTTAGTTGCAGTACATACTCCAGAATATACTTCCACTCAAGTATCTTCTATCATATTTTTATTTAAATAAGACAAAAAAATCAACTGAAACTAGATTTCCTATTATTTTTTAACATCCCATAATTATTCATTAGTTTTGGTATACCGTTATAGATATCCTCATGAATTACATCACAAATGTAAATGGAAGTGGATTTGTATTGAGGACTACAAAAATACATTATGGAGAAAGTAACAAAAAATAGGTTTTTTATTCATTCCATAATCATTGAAATTATTATTAGAAAAAAATATTATGGAAATATATAAATAATAAAACCATTTAAATATAATGACATTATGTTACAAAAAATGGATATTTTCCAATCATATATCAATTATAATGTTTGATCTTCATAGGATGGGGATCAATACTTATAATAATGATGATAATAATAATAATAATAGAGTAATATTTAAATATTTATATCATTTATCCCATGCAATCAAATACAGTTTTAATTATCTCCATCAACACTATTTCTTGATATAAGAAGATCTCCTTTATATCGATCTCAAATATCAATGTCATACATTCCCTAAGGTTATCGTATTATGTGAGAGTTAAAAACCCTATAACACACCAACCAAGTCATTTTTTCATAAGTATTGAAGAATATATGTGTTTTTTCCATTGATAAGAATATAATTAAAATACAATTATTAAGGACAGATTGGGTCATCATACACAAAAAACATAACACTATTCCTCAACCATACCTACTATTACATAATAACAGGATGAATCCAGACCATAAGAAAGTATTATCTCATACCATAGAAGAATCATAGGGAATATAAATAAAATTACAACTTAATGTATAGTCTATATTTGAGGCACTAGAAAACAATTTTCTCAGGTTGATATCATATAATTTATTCCCATACATAGATCCTCTCATATAGTGTGATCTCATTGTTTCAATCCTATGTCGAAAACCATTCACTCGACGTTTCAATACATATGCATAATGACAACCAAAACCCCATTCATTTGGGTTTGTTCAACAACCTCATATATCGCAACATATAATATTATAGGAAGTATGGTCACTAGAAAAACCCAAAAACAACTAGGTTTGATAACATAATCTAACAAGAAAACAATTTCAAAAAATAATTCATGAGGATAACCAATTAGTTGAATCCTTTAACACATCCCATAATAAGAAACACGTACCTCCCATGTCACAGATCAGCATCATTTAAATTAAAAAATATCATCACCCAATATCAAAATGTTTTCCACTAGTCCACCATTTCATTATATAATCATTGGATACTTACATTAATCCATGATTACCAAGGTGAAAACCTACCTCAAATAGCATGAATTAAAATAATATATTTTTCCAATAAATTTCATAAGAATCTACCATATATGATGTTAATCCCTTTATTCATGACCTACTATGAGTCTTGTATACCCAATAATGATGTCATACAAAAATACCAATTTAATTTTATATATGAACACACATAATTCAAAATTTATTGCTTTAAACATAGTATGTACATCCAATTTCAATCACAAAGGCTGAAATCACTGTCAGTCCTTTCCCAACTTGTGTCTAATCAAAGAAAAGACAATAATTGTATAAAAACATGTATAATTATCAATATGGGATGTGAGAGGATATGAAATTATGAAACCCCAAAATATAATCTTGAGTAAGGATATTCTTTATAATAGATAAATATTATTCTAGAAGAATCTATATGTAGATACAAATTGAGGGAAATATAGCTCAGAGATGAAAGTAGCTGCATGAGGGTATGGTGTACGTTTCTAAGCGATGAAAATGGAAAACATTATTTAAAAATAAAATGAGGGGTCAATATTTATAAAAATTACCCTTATAAATGCAGGGGTTAGAAAAATTCATAAAATTGTGATGAGTATCAATGAGCTATATCTCAATATCCACCCAACTAGATATTCTATGTGGGTCTTAGGGGCCTATATTCCCTACCCACTCCCACCCGGCTTCATGTCATATGCCATCTAACAAATTATGGTATTCATCTCGCATTCCTCTGGTCCCGGTTGTCCTTTTGTCTTCCTATAAACACAATAAATATTGAAAACCCCAGAAAGAATAGGAAATCAACTATAAATATCTAAACTCAATCAAAATAAGATCCTCATATTCATCTCGGGAGTTAGAGGGTTGTCACCAAAACATCATTCTAAATATACAATTTTTGTAATAAGATTTTATTAAAAACACTATTAAAAATTCAAATTTCGTCCAAATTTAATTAAAAAAATAATGATTCAACGTAATCCAGTTGTTTCTCAACCCTTGATTGGTTGTATGATCAAGCTTTCTTCCCATGGCATGTGTCGAATTGGGATATGATTGATATCTAATATAATTTTTATAAGGAATTTTAAATAGAATTTAGTATACTCGTTATTTCACAAATCGTAATGGAAAATATTCTATCTATGATATGTTTAATAAGTAATCCATGTTAAATTAATACCGTAATCAAATTCTAATGAAATAATGATAAGTAACATAAAATTTTATATAGAAAACCAAAATAAAAAATATATCAAGTCACACATGGGTTTCAATACACCTACATAATAAATAGAATAAACAGGGTTCATACATGTTAATTCCATCTAAATATTCATAAAATCATAATACCGTTAATTTAAATACAATATTACTAAACAAATTAAAAAACAGCTTTGTGAGAATTATCATAATTACTATAAAATTATTGTTGGTTTCTGATAAAAATGAAATAAGATGTTGGGTCATAAAAATACCATGTATGATCCCACATTAAATATCTGGACCATGTTAATATGGAAAAGAATAAAAATTCATTTAAAATAACATAACAAATTATTCATAATTATAATATACTTGTTGGAATCAACTGTAGAATATTGAAACAACCAAAATAATATTTAATCATACTAATGTGTTTACTGGAAATAAATTTATAATAATGATGATGAGATACGGTTAAGTTTTACTAATAGTTAAACGACATAGTTTAGTGGTAGGTTGAATTGAATAGAAGGTAAAATTATAATGACTAGTACACTAGAAGGAAAATTATTTTGGAGACTATGGTTTCACAGGGAATAACATTGGAATAAAATCAATCATTTTATATAAATTTCATTATAAAAAAATTATTGTTTTTGTGATGGAGCCATGAAGTGTTCAATAGAACCATATTTCAAATATGATTATCTTAGTGGTGGTATATTTAAACTCCTTTAAAATTATTCCTTAGCAATAAAATTGATTCCATAATTAATAATAATTGTAAAATTTATATTAAAACTATTCTTCTATTCCACCAGGGTACCAAAAAATCATAAATTAGTACAATTTGTTTTGAATAAGGTTACTTGAAAAGTACCTGTGTTATATGACCTATTATTAGAACTACCACATTAGAGGTAGGGAGTTGAGTAATTGACTCAGATGGTCACATCATGTTTTATTAAAATCATGTTACAAAGATTTTGATAAAGCATCATTTCAAATTGAGAACATCATTACAAATAAAGGGAGTATGGGATTTAGTAGTTTTTTTGATGACTAATTTTCGTTGAAAGATCCATTTTTATTAATTTTATATGTTTAATAGTTTTTTGTTTGAATTATATTTAAAATATTATATACCCAATTTAATTTTTGAAAAAAATGAATTTCTTATGAGATATATACATATATATATCAATATTTAAAAAAATTACATATTGCCCTATAATGGGAATGAATCATCAATATTGATCCACTACTGGAAATCCAGCATTTCCCAACAGTTTAGAACCGTTGAGAAAGGCTGCAGAACCATTGGTATATGTTATACCAACGGTTCGGAAAACCGTGGGGAAGTAAGCCGTTGGGAAAGGCTTTTCCCAACGGTTTACACAGAACTGTTGGGATAGGTCAGAAAAAATAAACCTATCCCAACGGTTCTGCCAAACCATTGGGAAAGGCCTTTCCCAATGGTTTGGCCCATTGGTAAATCAACAGATAATTTTCCTTCCCAACGGTTTACAAACCGTTGGGAATGGTTTTTACCAATGGTTCTTAGAACCGTTGGTAAAAACAACCATGCAACAGGGTATCCCAACGGTTTCAAACCGTTGGGATAGGGTGTTTTTACCAACGGTTTAAGGAACCGTTGGTAAAAATAGCTACATAGAGCCTATGCCAACGGTTTTCAAATCGTTGGAATAGGCTTTGCTGTGCAAATTGCACAGCAGCCAGCAATTTGCACAGCAGGTCTAGTTTTTGGGCATTTTCAATTCAATTTTCAATCCAATTATTCCCTCGTTTTCAATTCATTTTTCAATCCAATTATTGTACTTGTAACACATATAATGCAAACATATTGAGAACAAACCAACACATACAAATAATGAAAACCAACCAACCAACACATATAATGCATCCTGAAAATATACACATCCATAATTAAAGTAGAATTCATAACATAATTATAAACATACATAATTCATTTAGAATTCATTTTAAAATTTAGATGACAATTATATGTGGAATCCGAAATTCAATTCATAATTTGATCGGTTTTTTCTATACCATATATATTTACCTCAAATGATGTCCATTTTAAACAAAAAGCATACACCTGAAGTGATACCGGCCACACCGCACCTCAGATTGAGGCGGGGTTGACTCGTACACGTCATATTTGACCCATGGATCGTTGTGCTAAAGTATCGACACAATCCGAATACGTTTGGTCAGTTTTCCGTATGCCAGTTGATATTTTTCACTTAAAATGACGTCCTTTTGAAACAAAAGACGGACACTATGAGTGGTGCCGACCACACCGCGTCTCCAATTGAGGCGGGGTTGATTCTTACACGTCACATATGACCCATGGATCGTTCTCTTAAAGTTTAAATGGAAACCGAATGTGTTTGGTCGGTTTTCCAGATGTACTTAAAATGTTGTCCATTTTAAACAAAAGAGTTACACTTAGACTAATCCTGACCATACCGTGACTCAGATTCATCCCGGGTTGGCTCGTACATGTCACATATGACCCATGGATCTTTGTGATAAATTATCAAAAGATTACGGATGCGTTTGGTCGTTTTTGCGTATGCCAGTTGTTCTTTTCATTTATAATCATGTCCATTTTAAACAAAAAGGATAGTGTTAGAGTGGTGTCGGCCACACCGCGTCTCGGATTAAGATGGGGTTGACTTTTACACGTCACATATGACTCATGGATCATTGTGCTAAAGTATCGATAGAATCCGAATGCGTTTGGTCGTTCTTCTGTATGTCAGTTCATGCCTTTCACTTAAAATGACGTCCTTTTGAAACAAAAGACGGACACTTTGAGTAATGTCAGCCGCAACACATGTCGGATTGAAGCGGGGAGGATTCTTACACGTCACATAATACCCATGGATCTTTCTCCTAAAGTTTCAACGGAAACCGAATCCGTTTGGTCGTTTTTCCGTATGTACTTAAAATGGTGTCCATTTTAAACAAAAGAGAGTCACTTAGACTTATCCTGGCCACACCGCGACTCAGATTCATCACGTGTTGGCTCAAACACGTCACATGTGACCCATGGATTGTTGGGATAAATTATCAACAGATTCGGAATGCGTTTGGTCGGTTTTCCGTATGTCAGTTGATGCTTTTCACTTAAAATGACGTCCTTTTGAAACAAAAGACGGACACTTTGAGTGGTGCCGGCCACACCACGTCTCCGGATTGAGCTGAAACCACTGTGAAACATTCTAATTATTATTCGTGACGTGTACGCGCAGACGGCACGTCAATCGGACGTGCGGTTTGCGCGGTACGACTCAATATTCGTGTTTTAAGTGATGTGCGCGCTTCGAAAACGCGCGTGAGGGGGGCCCAAATGGGCCGAACAAAGTCGGAATGGCCTGAAATCAGACGAAAAATACGGGATAGTGATTTATGAAGTGGTCGAGAAGACGACCCGTCAATCGGACGTGCCGTGTGCCCGCGGTGACCGACAACGCAGTTCTGGTGTCATAAACGGCCAAAACGGGCATCCAACGGTCAAATTCATAGCGGACGACCTCATATTGAGCTGAAACCACCGTGCAACATCCTAATTATTATTCATGACGTGTACGCGCAGACGGCACGTCAATCGGACGTGCGGTTTGCGCGGTACGGCTCAATATTCATATTTTAAGTAATGTGCGCGCTTCGTAAACGCGCGTGAGGGGGGGTCCAAACGGGCCAAACGATATCGGAATGGCCTGAAATCAGACGACAAATACGGGTGAGTGATTTCTAAAGTGGTCGAGTAGACGGCACGTCAATTGGACGTGCCCTGTGCCCGCGGTGACCGACAATGCAGTTCTGGTGTCATAAACGGCCAAAACGGGCGTCAAACAGTTAAATTCATAGTGGACGACCTCGGATTGAGCTGAAACCACCGTGAAACATTATCATTATTATTCGTGATGTGTACGCGTAGACGACACGTCAATCGGACGTGCGGTTTGCACGGTACGACTCAATATTCGTGTTTTAAGTGATGTGCGCGCTTCGTAAACGCGCGTGAGGGTGGTCCAAATGGGCCGAACGATTTCGGAATGGCCTGAAATCAGACAACAAATATGGGTGACTGATTTATGAAGTGGTAGAGCAGACGGCACGTCAATCGGACGTGCCGTGTGCCCGCGGTGACCGACAATGCAGTTCTGGTGTAATAAACGGCCAAAACGGGCGTCAAATGGTCAAATTCATAGCGGATGACCTCAGATTGACCTGAAAACACCATGCAACATTCTAATTATTATTCGTGATGTGTCTGTGCAGACGGAACGCCAATCGGACGTGCGGTTTGCGCGGTACGGCTCAATATTTGTGTTTTAAGTGATGCGCGCGCTTCGTAAGTGTGCGTAAGGGGGTCCAAATGGACCGAACTTAGTCGGAATGGCCTGAAATCAGACGACAAATACGGGTGAGTGATTTCTGAAGTGGTCGAGCAGACGGCACGTCAATCGGACGTGCCGTGTGCCCGCGGTGACCGACAACGCAGTTCTGGTGTCATAAACGGCCAAAACAGGCATCCAACGGTCAAATTCATAGCGAACGACCTCGGATTGACCTGAAAACTCCATGCAACATTATAATTATTATTCGTGACGTGTACGCGTAGACAGCACGCCAATCGGACGTGCGGTTTGCGCGGTACGGCTCAATATTCATGTTTTAAGTGATGCGCGAGCTTCGTAAACGCGCGTGAGGGGGATCCAAACGGGCCGAATGAAGTCAGAATGGCCTGAAATCAGACGACAAATATGTTTGAGTGATTTATGAAGTGTTCGAGCAGACGACACGTCAATCGGACGTGCCGTGTGCCCGCGGTGACCGACAACGCAGTTTTGGTGTCATAAACGGCTAAAACGGGCGTCCAACGGTCAAATTCAAAGCGGAAGAACTCAGATTGAGGTGAAACCACCGTGCAACATTCTAATTATTATTCGTGATATATACGTGCAGACGTCACGTCAATCGGACGTGCGGTTTGCGCGGTACGGCTCAATATTCGTATTTTAAGTGATGCACGCGCTTCGTAAACGCGCGTGAGGGGGGTCCAAACGGGCCGAACGAAGTCGGAATGACCTGAAATCAGACGAAAAATATGGGTGAGTGATTTCTGAAGTGGTCGAGCAGACGGCACGTCAATTGGATGTGCGATGTGCCCGCGGTGATGACAACGCAGTTCTAGTGTCATAAACGGCCAAAACGGGCGTCAAACGGTCAAATTCATAGCGGACGACCTCAGATTGAGCTGAAACCACCGTGGAACATTCTAATTATTATTGGTGACTTGTACGCGTAGACTGCACGTCAATCGGACGTGCGGTTTGCGCGGTACGGCTCAATATTTGTATTTTAAGTGATGCGCGCGCTTCGTAAACGCGCGTGAGGGTGGTCCAAACGGGCCGAACGATTTCAGAATGGCCTGAAATCGACGAAAAATACGGGTGAGTGATTTATGAAGTGGTCGAGTAGATGACACATCAATTGGACGTGCTGTGTGCCCGCGGTGACCGACAACGCAGTTCTGGTGTCATAAACGGCCAAAACGGGCGTCAAACGGTCAAATTCATAGGGGACGACCTCGGATTGACCTGAAACCACCGTGCAACATTATAATTATTATTCGTGACGTGTACGCGCAGACGGCACATCAATCGGACGTGTGGTTTGCGCGGTACGGCTCAATATTCGTGTTTTAAGTGATGCGCGCGCTTCGTAAACGCGCGTGAGGGGGGTCCAAATGGGCCGAACGAAGTCGGAATGGACTGAAATCAGACGAAAAATACGGGACAGTGATTTCTGAAGTGGTCGAGCAGACGGCACGTCAATGAGACGTGCCGTGTGCCCGCGGTGACCGACAACGCAGTTCTGGTGTCATAAACGGCCAAAACGGGCGTCAAATGGTCAAATTCATAGAGGACGACCTCAGATTGAGCTGAAACCACCGTGCAACATTCTAATTATTATTCGTGACATGTACGCGCAAACGACACGACAATCAGATGTGCGGTTTGCGTGGTACGACTCAATATTCGCGTTTTAAGTGATCCGCGCGCTTCGTAAACGCGCGTGAGGGGGGTCCAAATGGGCCGAACGAAGTCGGAATGGCCTGAAATAAGACGAAAAAATACGGGAGAGTGATTTATGAAGTGGTCGAGCAGACGGCACGTCAATCGGACGTGCCGTGTGCCCGCGGTGACCGACAACGCAGTTCTGGTGTCATAAACGGCCAAAACAGGCGTCCAAAGGTCAAATTCATAGCGGGCGACCTCAGATTGAGCTGAAACCACCGTGCAACATTCTAATTATTATTCTTGACGTGTACGGGCAAACAGCACGTCAATCGGACGTGCGGTTTGCGCGGTACGGCTCAATATTCATATTTTAAGTGATGCGCGCGCTTCACAAACGCACGTGAGGGGGGTCCAAACGGGCCAAACGAAGTTGGAATGGCCTGAAATCAGACGAAAAATACGGGTGAGTGATTTTTGAAGTGGTCGGGCAGACGGCACGCCAATTGGACGTGCCATGTGACCGCGGTGACCGACAACGCAGTTCTGGTGTCATAAACGGCCAAAACGGGCGTCAAACGGTCAAATTCATAGCGGACGACCTTGGATTGAGCTAAAACCACCGTGAAATATTCTCATTATTATTCGTGATGTTTACGCGTAGACGGAACGTCAATCGGACGTGCGATTTGCGTGGTACGGCTCAATATTCGTGTTTTAAGTGATGCGTGTGCTTCGTAAACGCGCGTGAGGGTGGTCCAAACGGGCCGAACGATTTCGGAATGGCCTGAAATCAGACGACAAATACGGGTGAGTGATTTATTAAGTGGTCGAGCAGACGGCACATCAATCGGACGTGCCGTGTGCCCGCGGTGACCGACAATGCAGTTCTGGTTGTCATAAACGGCCAAAACGGGCGTCCAACAAATTTCGAATGCGTTTGGTCAGTTTTTCGTATTTCACTTTTTGTTTTCACTTAAAATCTTATGAAAATTCATATAGAATATTTTTATATCATATTTAGTATGGATTAGATTTTAGTTGATCGTGCTATGAAACATTTCAGAGCTAATGAAATTAAGGAAGGTGGAGGGGCTGTCCGGGGGGCTGTCCGGGGGGGCTGTCCGGTGGGTGTCCGGGGGGCTGTCCGGGGTCCAAGGAGGAGGGTGGGGGGGCTGTGCGGGGTCTGTCCGGGGGGGTGTTTGGGGGTTGTTCAGGGGGGTTGTCCGGGGTTGTTCAGGGGGCTGTCCGGGGGTTGTTCAGGGGGTTGTTCAGGGGTTGTTCAGGGGTTGTTCAGGGGTTGTTCAGGGGTTGTTCAGGGGGTTGTCCGGGGTTGTTCAGGGGGCTGTCCGGGGGTGTTTGGGGGGGGGGGGGGTTGTCCGGGGTCCAAGGGGGAGGGTGGGGGGGTTGTCCGGGGGGCTGTCCGGGGGGCTCTCCAGGGGGCTGTCCGGGGGGCTATCCGGGGTCCAGGGTGGAGGGTTGGGGGCTGTACGGGGGGCTATCCAGGGGGCTGCCCGCAGGGGCTATCCGGGGGGGCTGTTCGGTGGGTGTCCCGGGGGCTGTCCGGGGACCAAGGAGGAGGGTGGGGGGGGGGGGGGGCTGTGCGGGGTCTGTCCAAGGGGTGTTTGGGGGTTCTTCAGGGGGTTGTCCGGGGTTGTTTAGGGGGCTGTCCGGGGGTTGTTCAGGGGGGTTGTTCAAGGGTTGCTCAGGGGTTGTTCAGGGGTTGTTGAGGGGGTTGTCCAGGGTTGTTCAGGGGGCTGTCCGGGGGGTGTTTGGGGGGGTTGTCCGGGGTCCAATGGGGAGGGTGGGGGGTTGTCCGAGGGGCTGTCCGGGGGGGCTATCCGGGGTCCAGGGTGGAGGGTTGGGGGATGTACGGGGGGCTGTCTGCGGGGCTGTCCGGGGGGTGTTTGGGGGGTGTTCAGGTTCCAGGGGGGGGGGGGGTTGTCCAGGGTCCATGAATGAGGGGGGTTGTCTAGGGAGTTCACAAACACACAACCACTAAAAGACAAAAACATCCATAAAAACATACAATATATAAAAATAACTCAACTCCAATACTATATTACGAGTCTAGATAAAACCAACAACTAGAATAGATTAAACATCAAATCTCAGTAATATAAGTCAAAAATGTTACTGATCAATATGTCCCACATAAACATCACCATCACCATCATCATCATCATCATCACCCTCTTCATCGTCCTCCTCATCGTCCTCACCCTCCACAGTGCCTTCCTCCTCGCCTTCGCCCTCCTCCTCGCCCTCCTCATATCCCTCCTCTTCCGCATCAGACTCCTCGCCATCATCATCTTCAAGATGGACATCGGCCTGACCGCCACTGGAACTGCCACCCGGTGCACCATATATAGAATGTATCGACGACATGTATTCATCAATCGCTGGGCTGGCCTCTGCTGGAAGTGTTGGACGTAGAACTTCAATAAATTTCATAAATGCACTGTTTGCCCTAGCAGACTGTTCTGCCATCTCTGTGGCCCTTTTCTCAGCCTGTTCTGCCTGTGCTCTAACTTGCTGCAGCTCGGTGGCACTACAACTCGTACCTGAGGTAGTCCAATACCTCGTCGGGGCTATCCTAGGTCGGCAGCTTACTCTGCCAGAATGATCCTCTCCCAACACCTGATGTAAGTGATCAGATGGACCAAAATTGTCTGCTTCTTGGGCATCGAGGGCCTCTAAAGCATCCTGTTACAAATATAAATATATTATTATGTTACGAAATAGATATTAAAATATAAAATCAACAGATTAAAACTTACAATATGCTGCTGAGTCGCTTCGTTGACAGCACTTCCATCCTTTTTTCGTCTACTCGAGCAAAACAGTTTTGCTCGAGGCACACGTCCTTCAATATTTTGTACTTGCCTCTACAATGACATTGAAAACAAAAGTTATATAAAAACTTTAGCAAATGATTAAATAATTGAGGAAACAAAATAAAATGTAAGTCATAAAGAAAACATATAAACAATTGTCATACCTGCTGCCTCTCATGATCCGGCATCGTCGTGCGTCCTAGTGGATGGAGGTATTTTTTTGCATCAATATTTTTTTTTATTTTTTCCAGATGATTCCTAAATAAAATTCGATAATGCAAAGGATAATATTAATGAAAAACATGAAAGTTATTATTTAAATACCTCAAATGTAATTCATACCTTAAACTTGCTACTCGTCCAATGAGTAATCATCTGACGATACTGCTCTATAGGACAATCATCCACGACTGGTACCGCCTCTAACTCAGTGCCAACTCTAGCACGCCAGCCAATATACAGCTCATGCTTGTAGGCTCTCCAAAGCTCGCCTAAATCCTTTAGACGTTCTAGTCCTGCACCCTCACCATCAGGAAAATTAAATCGAAGCTGAAATCAAAATAATAATTCATATAAATAAAAAAATAATTCATGGCATTAAATACAACAGATTTTTTTACCCATATCTCTGTCCAAGCTCTATCTTTGACCTCATGTGGCAAATGTCTCCACGACAGCGGGCTGACGGGAATGATGTCGGAGTATTTGGCAAGCGTCGCCAGAAAACTCTGACATTGCTGCCCTGTTTTCTCAACCATCTGATTGTCTTCATTATATTCCACCATAACCTGTGTGCGACGGTTCCACACCGAACACATGTGTGTACGGCCCCACCCCCGCCTCCTGTCAGTAGATATATCTGTCATGAAAGAAAAACAAATATTTTATCAAAACATGTTATAATGAAAATAAATATTTCTATAAAAAATTGTAAGGGTTTTATAAATATACCTGCGCTAGTCAGATCAATGAGTGGCGCCGGATCCACAGAACCTGATGGAACACCCTCTGGTGGAATAGGAGTCAAAGACGATGGAATATAAAAGCTCGGAGAGATAGAAGTAGAAGGAAAAGAAGATGGAATAGCTGTATGACCTGATGCTGACTGGGGAGTGGGAATCATCATGGGATGTGAAAATTATGGGGCAGAAGATGCAGAAGGTAGCGAAAACATGGGAGGCCTAAATACCCCATGTGTCCCTAACGACACACCGGGATCAGAATGTGGGAAGGCTGAAATGTTAGTGGGAGGGGCAGGGTCTAGTCGGGCATGCGCAGCTCTACGTCCACCTCTGGTACGAACCCACCTTGTACCACCGGCTTGAGTACTAGGACCAGTACTAGGCTCCTCGTCGAATAACTGTCGACGTAATGGTGGATCCTACAAATAAGATTACAAAAAAATTAATCACATGACATTATATATTCTGTAAATATATACATATATATATATATATATATTTGAAATAAAGTACTCACTGTAGGCACTAATGGTGGAATTCCCATCTCCTCCATCCGACGATTGTTCTCTACCATTTTTTTTCTCCGTCTCTCTTCAATTGGCTGCATTTCCTGCATTTGAAAACAAATATGTAATTAATTAGAAAAAGAAAATTAATGTGTAAACCAAAAAACTAAATATATGAGGGAATGAGGGGATTTATTGGTAATTTAGCTTTCAATTGTTTTATAAGAGCTTGAATGAATTTAATAAAACATACAAGTTGTAATGTTCACCAAGTTAGAAATATTGTTTGATTTGGTCTGAATATAGTTCAATTCAAAATTAGAAAATGAAATTCAAATAAAACAGCAACCAATAAACATTGAAAATTCACATAACGGTCAAGTCAGCTAAAACATATTTGTGATCAATACTAAATAAATATGAATATTACCAACCTTAACAGCCCAACTCGAGGTAAACCAAAAGAATTGAGAACATGGATGAATGATTCTATATATTTCCAACCACAACTTCAGGTTCACAATCAACTCTGATAATTGAGCTATTAGAGTCATCAAAAGAAATAAATGGATTAGATCCAATGGCAATAGGGACAGTGTCAATTCCATCATCAGCATCATCAAAAATATGTCTTGGAATTACTTCAACTATGACACTAAATTCAGGTTGAATTTGATCTTTGACATAAAAAACATGTTTAGCCATTGATGCCAACACATATGGTTCTTCGGTTACAAGAGTGCGGGTCATATTAATTACTCGAAATCCACAATCATCAATAAATGTGCCATGTCTCGTCATCGAATCAAACTAATGGCATTTCATCATTGTGACTCGTCCATGAGAGTAATAATCCAATATTATTATTTTCTCAACGACTCCATAATAACCCACATTTTCATGTCACGGTCTACTATCCGATTCACTGGCATAAAAATCTGTTGTGGCAGTAACCATAATACCATCATGTTGTGTTCTCATGTTTTTGGCTTGTTCAGTGACAATAAATCTGTACCCATTGATAACAATTGATTTACAGTCACGAACCACGGTATTAGGACCAAAAGCCAAAGCTCTTATTTCCTCAGAGATAGAGTCAGCAGACAAACTCAATACCTGCAATATAAATGATAGTTAAACTTAAGTAAATATTGAAATAATTAATTTAAAAAGTAATATTTTTACCTTAAATTTTAACCATGCAGAAAACTCTTTTCTATGCAAAGTCTCTCTCCTTCTCAAAGATAAAGAACGATGCTTCCTATTTATCATTGTTTTATTTTCCCTGTGGATAAAAAAAATATGAATAGTTTAACAGATATATATGTGAGATATACATATTCAATTTTGTTACCTGATATAGTCATCGAACAAATCACAGTTGAACAAAACTGTGCGATGTGCCATCTCCCACTCTTCAAGGCTTAATGTCTTAAATGTATATGATCCAGGAATTCCTCCTGTTTGAGGAAGTGATGGAAAACTGGGTTCAATTAGCTCATATTTTTCTTCTTTGTTTCTCATTAGTCTGTTCATTCTTGTAGTAAGATCAGACAAATACATTGAATAGAAATCCATACATTCTTGAGCTAAGTAACCATTCACGATAGAACCCTCGATATGATTCTTGTTTCGAACATAAGACTTTAATGTGAACATATTTCTTTCAGTTGGATACATCCAACAAAAAGAAACAGGTCCTCCGAGAAGTATTTCAGTTGGAATATGGACAGTCAGATGCAGCATGCATGTGAAAATTGATGGGGGAAATATTTTCTCCAACTCACACAAAATTAATGGGGCATCTGTCAACATTTTTTGCAAGAAAGACTTGGACAACTTCTTAGCAAAAAGATCTCTAAAAAAATGGCACAACTGAATAACACCCACCCTTACATTATTGGACAAAAGATGACGGATTGCTATTGGAAGCAACTCATGTAGTAGAACGTGATAATCATGAGTCTTCAAAGATTTTAGCTTCAACTCTCTTCTGTTGACCCATTTAGATATGTTGCTTGAATAGCCATCGGGAACTCTAATAGTCTCTAATACTTCCAAAAATTGTTTTTTTTTTCAGTAGGTGTCATCACATAAGAAGCACATGGAAGTTGCCATTTATTTTCACTGATACCCACAGGATGCAATTCTGGTCTGATTCCCCAATCCACCAAGTCACGTCAAGATCGTAAATCATCTTTTGTCTTCCCCTTGTCATTTAGAAGAACTGAAAGCAACATTTCACATGTATTCATTTCAATATGCATTACGTCTAAGAAATGACGTAGCAAATTGGTTGACCAATAAGGAAAATCAAAAAAGATACTCCTCTTCCTCCAATTGTAACAGGTTTCTGTGGAAACATTCTTTCTATTTCCAGATTTCATTTGACCCTTCCCGAACGAAAAACTGAAATCTTTCAATTCATTAAGCACATCAGTTCCAGACATACGCTGAGGTGGATCATCGGTCTCTATAGTATTGTCAAATCTTCGAAAATTCATTCTATATGGATGATCCTTTGGCAAAAATCGTCGATGTCCCATAAAACAGAAACTACAACGATGTTTCAGTCTTCTGGATCGTGTATTCTTCATACAAACTGGACATGATTGTTTTCCATTCGTGCTCCATCCATACATGATTGCATAAGCCGGAAAATCATTGATCGTCCACATAAGCGCAACACGCATCTGAAATATGTCTTTCGAATATGCATCGTATGTGCGCACACCCACATCCCAAAGAAGTTTCAACTCTTTTATTAAAGGTTGCATTTATACATAAATATCAATGCCGGGATCCGAAGGACCAGATATGAGTATGCTCATGAAAGTGAAAGATTTTTTCATACACAACCATGGGGGAAGATTATAAATGTGTATAAAAACTGGCCATGTGCTGTGCGAAGTAAGCATCTGCCCAAACGGATTAAAACCGTCGCATGAAAGACCCAGCCTCACATTACGCACGTCAGCTGCAAAATCAGGATGTCGAGCATCAAATCTCTGCCATGCAAATCCATCTGCAGGATGAACCAACTCATCATTAGTCTTCTTTCTCTTGGTATCATGCCATCTCATTTTTATTGATATTTCATCATACATAAAAAGATTCTGGAGTCTGGGGATCAATGGAAAGTGCCACATTACTTTCTGTGGAACGCGGGATGGTGTTCCATCAGATTTTGACTTCCAGCGGGATGTGCCACATTTTATACATTCATTTCGTTCAGCGGTTTCTTCCTAGAATAAACTGCAATATTTCAGGAAAGCATGAATTTTGTTTCTGGAAAATACAAGTTCTTCAACTAACTTCCATGCCATATAGTGGTTTGAGGGAATATCTGCATCATCTGGAAGTAAATCCTTCCAGAGGGTAAGAATGTAATCGATTTCTGTATTAGAAATCCCATACATAGTTTTTCCATGAAACAATCGGATTAAAAATTCCAGCCTTTTCATTTTATCGCATTGTCGATATACTGGAGTCGTGGCAGCATCATTCAATTTTTTTCACCGTATCAATATCATCATTTTCACTAGATGCATCAGTTTTCCTCATATCGACGTCTTCTTGAGTTGAAATCCTTTCTTTTTCATGATGACGAATAAACGGAAACCGATCATCTAACAAATTCTCCATTCCAGTCCTTTCATTTCGATCATCACCAATTTGAGATTTCATTTTCTCCCCATTGTGATACCACACAAAGTAGTTTTCTTGAAAACAATTTTTGGTTATGTGGTAGCTGACTTCTTCACGAATCAACCAAGGTCTACCAACCCAATTGGAACATGGGCAGTGTATGCGACCACTATCTGAAGCATTGTGAAATGAAAAATCTATAAAGCTCTCCAAATTGTTTTGAAAATCGCTTGAGATATGATCAGTTTCATACATCCAACTTCTGTCCATTCTGTAAAAAAATTCATATAAGTCATTTTATCATAAACAATTCAATAGGATTTAACTTTAATACAAAATACATTTAAGTAAACGATAAAGGAAGAAAATAATCATGGTATCAACTACACATGTGAAAAAAACATACTAATGTGTTATTGAAAAAATGTAAAACCAACAAGAACTTAATGTGTTATCACATCAGAGCATGCCTCATCCCATAACCATATTAGTAGGGTACCCTCGTGGACAGCCCCGCCCACCCCCGTGGACAACCCACCCACCCCCATGGACACCACATACCCCCTAGACAGCCCAACCACCCCCCGTGGACAGCCCACCCACCCCCCTTGACACCCTTTCTCCCTATGGACAACCCTACACCCCCTTGGATAGCCTGCCCACCCCCCTGGACACCCCTACCCCCTGTGGCCAGCCCACCCACCCCCGCTGGACAGCCCGCCCACCCCTCCTTGACAGCCCAGCCACCCCCGTGGACAGCCCGTCCACCCTTTTGGACAGCCCGCCCACCCCCGTACCCCCCTTGACACCCCGTACCCCCCGGGATAGCCCTTCCCACCCTCCCAAACAGCCCACACCCCCTCCCCCACAACCCCACCACCACCACCTAGACATACCAACCACCCTGGACACCCCACACACCCCTCCCCCACCAGGACACCCCACCCAGACCCCCAGGACAGCCCACACCCCCTGGACAGCCCCACCCACCCCCGTGGACAGCCTTTCCCACCCCCATGGACAGCCCCGCCCACCCCCGTGGACAACCCACCCACCCCCGTGGACGCCCCTACCCCCTAGACAGCCCGCCCACCCCAGTGGACAGCCCACCCACCCCCCTCGACTCCCCTTCTCCCTATGGACAGCCCCCACCCCCTTGGATAGCCCGCCCACCCCCCTGGACACCCCTACCCCCTGTGGCCAGCCCACCCACCCCCCTGGATAGCCCGCCCACCCCTCCTCGACAGCTTGACCACCCCAGTGGACAGCCCGTCCACCCTTGTGGACAGCCCTCCCACCCCCGTACCCCTCTGGACACCCCGTACCCCCCATGGATAGCCCCGCCCACCCTCCCAAACAGCCCACACCCCCCTTCCCTGCAACCCCACCACCACCACCTAAACATACCACCCCACCTGGACACCCCACACACCCCTCCCCCACCAGGACACCCCACCCAGACCCCCAGAACAACCCACACCCCCTAGACAGCCCCGCCCACCCCCGTGGACACCCCCTACACCCTAGACAGCCCAACCACGCCCTAGACAGCCCACCCACCCCCTCGACACCCCTTCTACCTATGAACAGCCCCCACCCCATTGGATAGCCCGCCCACTCCCCTGGACACCCCTACCCCCCGTGGCAAGCACACCCACCCCCCCTGGCCAGCCCGCCCACCCCTCCTTGACAGCCCGACCACCCCCGTGGACAGCCCGTCCACCCTTGTGGACAGCCCACACACCCCCGTACCCCCCTGGACACCCCTTACCCCCCCTGGATAGCCCAGCCCACCCTCCCAAACAGCCCACACCCCCTCCCCTGCAACCCCACCACCACTACCTCGACATACCACCCCCCTGGAATGTGTAGAAATAACATAAAAATACATGATATATAGATAGCACAAAATTCTCAACCTATGGGTTCACATTAACTACATAATCACACACTTCACTACTACCATAAAACACATAAACCAAACCACCACCACACAAGACGCATAGCATTTCTCACATTCATTTATAAGCCACTTCATTCACACTTACGTTGTCCATTCATTTAATGTTAAATTAATTAAATCCATTTACCACACATCCATTTCTATTCCATCTCATTTATTTAATATCTTGTTTTTTTGTTTTAACAGCATAATTTATTCCATAGATAACCAGGAAACTAATAAAACCACCACACAACAACTCACCATCTCACAATAACCATCGACACCATGTTACATCGACCAACAATCTCACCAAAACAACCACATATCACAATAAAAATATTGCACATCACAAACCACCGCACAACCAAAACCACCTCACCACATTATACACCACAACTTCATCATACAACACCTCCACACAACACAACACCACCACACATCATCACTATCATACAAATTCACATGACACATCCATGCCCACTAACCATCACATTACAACCACACATATCACAAAGCCCAACTGGTCACCACAATCCCCATAAAACAGCCTACAACATACAATGAAACACAACAAAAAAACTCTCATAGAGGCAACAAACCCCAACTTCCACAATTTATTTATTCAAGGTATTTTATTACATTACCCCTTTATTTAGCATGGAAATTATAACACAACTGATATTCTAGGGGAAACTAATTAATTAACAAAATATTTATTCATTTCCCTATTTTACACGGTGAAATCAAATCAAAATCCAAACTTCAAACTAAAATATTAGATCAATAATAATAAAAACAAGGTACCATATGTGTATAAAGAAAAAATTACTTGATTTGAGATGATTCAAATGGGTTTTCACCTATTCGGATGGGGGATTTGGAGAGCAGCAGAGAGATGGAGGTGGATTGATAACTTAAAACTAAAATACTAAAGCAATAACAATAAAAATAAGGAAGTATATGTGTAGAAATGAAAAGATACCTGATTTCAGATGGTTTTCACCTCTTCGGATAGGGGATTTCGTGAGAGGAGAGCGGTGGAGCAGATGAAATTAGGTTCTGTGCGAATGGGGGAGAGCAGCCTCGCGGCTGGATTTGGGGGAAATAATTCCCAACGGTTTTAAAGAACCGTTGGGAAAGAGATGCTAAGGACCCCTTTTCCAATGGTTTGAGGAAACCGTTGGCAAAGGGGTGACCCTTTCCCAACGGTTCAAAAGAACCGTTGGCAAAAGGTGATTAACACACCCCTTTACCAACAGTTTCTTCAAACCGTTGGCAAAGGGGAGGATTTTCCCAACGGTTTCAATTAACCGTTGGGAATGGCTTTCTTAATCCTTCAAGCCCAACGGTTTTAGAAAACCGTTGGTAAACACCCATTGGAAAAAATAGCATTTCCAGTAGTGATCATGGAATAATGAAAATAATGAATGAGGTATTAGCTATTTTTTAATCACGTAGAGGAGTTATTATAATTTATAAATTTTATGACATAAAGTGATTAATATATAGAAAAAATTTATAGAAATAGAAAATATCTTGATAAAGAAGAAACAGAACTACTTTCCTTAATTTTATGATGATTAATAAAAAAACTGATAATATGAAGAAAAATCACAAATTTATTAATGATAGAAAATTTATAAGTGTAAAAAAATTTCTCATATAGAGTTTTTGAGACATTGGTATTTTCATTGTTTGAAATGTGTAGCATTTGTATATTTATCCCTGTACTAAATTTGTTACTGATGAAATATAAATAATAAAAGGCATTTGGTATTCATAAGGAACCAAAAAATAAACACATAATCATGATAGTGTGTCATCAGATTCAAGAGGAATATTCTTGTAAAATCTATCAATTGATTATCTAGATTCAAAAACATTAAGTACATAGAAAATATTATATTTTCTAAGGTTGTTCCAATATTTTATATTGCAGATTGTCATGTAATACTAATTAATAATCCTTTGGAGATATCAATAACAAAATTGAACAGAAACTTCAAATTTTGACATATGGAGTCAGAATTAATTATCAAGATACATTAAAATTTTAATATAATTAAAATTTATGAATTTAATATCATTTATAGATATTTTTAAAGGTTATAAAATATATAATATACCATTAGTAAAGTAAATTTGGCCAAAATTCATGTTCTATAAAAAATTTAGATACTTTAGTATTCTATCAAGTAAATAAAATGGGAATTTTTTTATCAAAACCATTTATCCTAATAAATCATTGAACACTCGTTGTTTTAAGGTTGAATATATATAGTAAAATCATATTTGAACCACATAATTTTATCAATACTTGTGTTATGATATATATTTAATGTCACTATCGATGCATTGAAAATAATAATGATATTGTGTTAGCTATGTTTTATGCTAATAGTGGGTCTATACAATAATAGGTAAATTTTTATATCTAGGTAATGGAATATATAGAATTATTGAAACAATTTTAAATTTTTAATACAATACTGGATAAACATATATGAAATATAAAAAAACAATGAAGAAAAGAAAAAAAATATCAAATTTTAAATCCATATCTGACCCAAAATCCTTCTCTACAATCATTAAATATGAAAAATAACATTTGATATAAAATAATAATAAAAAAAGAATAATGACATAGAAATTAACTTTTGAACACACACACACACTTACATTGATGTTAAACAACTCCTTGAATTTTAAATTACCTCATTAAATAATTTTACAGTCCAAAAAAATTAAAAATTGTAATGATATAACTATGTACCATATGAAATTTCTTAAAGAGCATCTGGTATAATAGAAATTGTAATTAAAGCTACTTGACAGTTGAAAACACCATAAAACATCAGAAATACAATCTAATATTATTATCAATAAATACCTACAATTAAGGACCAATAATAATAATAATCATATTACATAATTATAAATCATATTTTATGGAATTATTTTATGAATTTTTAATATTCATACATATCATAACACTTATCCACCATATATTTCTATGCATTCTATAAAACCTTATTACGAGTTACACATGAAACAACCATATAAATAAATAGTGCATAAGAACTCTTCAATATGTAAATTATTTATTAGAGATATATAAAATCTTAATTCTATAATGGTATCATTCGTCTATAGAATAAAAATTGGTCAATTCTTCGTCTAAATCAATGGATACCTTCTCTCAACATTCATCTAGTACATCAATACTAGAATGTTCGTAATTTACAGATTCCTACTCATTTATTTTAACATTAGGTTAAAACAATTAACTAATCTATTTTTCCTAATTAGTAATAATATTAAAAATACGACATGAAGCTACTATTTTTCTATAAAATGATTTTAAATAATAATTAAAACCTTATTTCTTTGATTTTTTAACATTCGTTTCAAAGCATTTAACCAAAACTATTATCACCACAAGAGTGTTACTATCCACTACCACATACATGGAAAAAAATTTACTAACATATTATATAATTAGGGTCCCCCATGGTTGAATAATATATTTTCTATTTAATATTATTTGAATCTAAAATTTGATATTTTTGTAATATTACTATAGTTACATTTGATTGCTTTAATTTATAATGATCATGTTTCTATACATATATAGTTGTAAAAATTTAATCTAAAATATATATACAAACATTTCATATTTGATATATATAAATCAATGTTGAATTTTTATTACCCCACATGGAAATTATGAAATAATTTCAATCATAAGACTTGTATATCAAAATAACACTTGACAATAATTAATGATGGGTTTTTCCTTATATCTAAATTTCATTCAATCTAATTTCTCACAAATAATACCAAATATTAAGTTAAAATTTTATTTTTATATAATTTTTAACTATATGATAACCATAAGTAGTATTAGTTTAATATCTTCTAACTAGTTTTGGTTACATAATAAGGGGATATGTGTTGTATTTTATGTCTAAAATTTCCGTAATCATCATTGAAGACTTCCTTTTTTGTGAAAATGATTAAAAAATTCAAGATAAATAATTTTACATTTCACTAGATGTTTGCCCATAAAATGTATTGATTAGTTCATTATATTTTCTTTCTACATTTGAAATGATACTTATATAATTACAAATAACCTACATTAATTATTATATCATTGTCTCCAATTTAATTTCAATGATTATAAAATTAGTTTTCTATACTCATTATTATTTTAATTAATTCTTGTTATATTATTGAAAAATATACTTCAAAAACATTACCAGTAATAATTGAATATTTCATCATTATCATTTTGTTATAAATATAGTTTAGGATTCAATTCTTTTCACTGAGAGAATCAAGAATATTCATTTGTCATTATAATAGATTGATTATTGAAAATAATATATACATATTGGTAATTACATAATATATTCCATTATATATTTGATGTATACAATGATTATTAATTAATATAAAATAGACATTGTAATTGAAATAAGTGTTTTAGAAATACCAAAATAACATTTAGCCTGAATATGAATAACAAAACATTTAGAATATAGAAGTCTCAATTTAATTTCATTAGTTAACCCTTATAATAACTACATGAACAATTGAATATTTTAGAAAACATAAAATTTAAATATAATTTGTTTTAAGTGGTGTACTATTAAAATTAAATATAAACATTTATTATTCTAATGAGTGTGATAGCTATTATAAGATAGAATATCTATTTACTATATTCTGACATATAATAATTACCAACATATCTAGAAAAGAAACAATATAAAAAAGGATAAAAATGTGTCCTTTTAAGGGTATATCATACATATATGACATTATATTTGTGTGTAACCTTACATTAACATAATTTAAATAAAAAATTATCCATTCATAATGATATATAGATGGTGTCGATGAGATTAATATGTCATAATAATTGAAAATGAATTCCTTCCATAATGGGGAATTTAAAATTGAGTTCTATATTAAAATATTAAGAATTAAATATAGGATAATCTATTTGTGAAAACACAATTATAAGGAATAATTACCCAAAGATAAATAAGTGGACTATTTTTTATTAAAAATAGTTTTTGATTAAATTGGGTGATAAAGAAAAAAAAGAAAATATTCATTTAGATTAACATAGAGGTTTAATTAATCTAAAATGAGAGACTGTTCTCATTTAGATTTGGAATCAAATTTGGATAAATATAATCAATTTATTATTTTGAAAATATAATAATATCATTATATTAATGAGACAGAAACTAAAATCATTGGACATGAAAATCTGATTGAAAATAATTTATATAATTAATAAATATTTTAAAAATCATTGTAGTATAATATAAATAAAAATAATTATATTATATGAACAAGGATCTTAATTTTATAATACAAAAAAAATAGGAAAGTGTGTTTATTTTCTGTAGGATGAATTGGTTAAAATATATAAGATTCTAAAAATCACGATGTCTGTAAATAATCGATGTTTTAAAAGAAACAAATTGCAAGTTGATTAAAGAGAAATTAGAAGAATTATCTATAAAACATAAGAAAAGATTAAAAATATATTATCTATTTTAATGGGAAAATGATTAATTGATATGAAAAATAATAATCTATTAAATAGACATAAAATAACTAACATTATTAGGGGGGAATAAAAATATTAAAGGAAACTCTTAAAAAATATTTTTGAGATCCCAAATTTTATTGAATAAATTTGATTACAACTGATTATATGTTCAAAAATATATTTCCATTCATGATATATCAGTGTTTTCATTGCATAAGTCACACAATGACATATTACAAATAAGATATGTGATATCTATAAGGTGAAATAGATATATTAAAACAATGAATATTTAAAACATATCTTACACAATAAATGACGAATT
This sequence comes from Viscum album, assembly GCA_963277665.1. Taxonomy (NCBI): domain Eukaryota; kingdom Viridiplantae; phylum Streptophyta; class Magnoliopsida; order Santalales; family Viscaceae; genus Viscum; species Viscum album. The sequence goes on from OY728136.1 coordinate 1,483,564,179, forward strand.
ACTATAATGGATATTATAGTATTTTTCAATCATAAAAAAATAATATAAATAGTGTATGGGAAGAGTTTTTACTCAATCTAGAAATGATATTGGAGAAATTAAAATAAATATTATATGTGTTATTCCATTGAAGAAAAAAATAAAACAATATCAAAATTAAAAAATGAAAAATGAACATGTGGTAAATATCATTGAGATATAGAGAATGAATATGTAATTCAAGAGGGGCATACTTTATTGGAGATTTTATGTTATGAGAATAAATATAAAATAATTCATGTTAGATATCTATGTTGAAAATAATATATTTGGCATATTGAAATATAAATTGCAGGGGTTCTTTTCATACTCATTGAGATCACAATTTTAGATGTTGATGATTTTTTTATTCATATACTTTATTTTGAATCTCGTAAATCAATTATGTGAGTAAAATTTTATCTCACAATTTATGTATAAAAACTTTTTCTCTAGGAAATATATAATTCATTTTAAAAACCAATATCAAATATCACTTGGTTGGAATAAGTAGTTTAATAAATGTGGCTATATTTTTCAATCCAGATTTATATCAAAAAATTGGATGTTTTCTTTGCATGATAGAAATACAACCAAAAGAATCATAGGAAACATATTGTGATGATCTTTTTCGAAGTGATCAAATTTAGGGAAGAATTTTTTTATAGTGATAATATTTTGGTTTGAAAATGGAACTCTTAACGGTTCATTAATATATAAATATTGAATAAGAAAGGATTGATGATATATAGTGATATTTTTGGAAATAATTATATAGTGGATATAAAATTTACAATATTTATAAATTTATAATATCATAAAAAATCCTCTTTGTTAGTGACATGTTAATAATGGAATAATTCCATTCTAATAAAATGTGGATTACAAGTAATCTAATTAATCAGGTATTCATATATTTTTGAGGAATTATTAGTTACATGAACCTTTTGGAAAAGTAAATATGTTAATGGAGATGTTATGTAGGGAAATGTTGTAATTTATATGATTAAAAGTCATTTAAAACATATATACATTATGTGTACGGAAATGAAGTACATTATTATTAAAGTGAATTATTATTAATAGGTTTTCATTTTTGAGAACATTGGATAGATTGACCAAGGGGTGAATATTTTCACACACTATAGATACATATATATTTGAAAATAATCTTTAATATCATAAAATTTAATACCCTCTATAATAATAAATTTTTTTGGTAGTATCCCCCACCTACATATGTTATAATTTTAATAATAGACTTCTTTAGTTTCTAATATTGAGGAAAATAATTTTTCTAAAAATGATAGGAAAAAAAGAATAAAAAATTTATCCAAAATGGGGAAATTGAAAAAAAAAAGCGATATACTGAATAGTTCGTAAAATTAAAAGGGGATATAAAATATCTAATAAATGGTGATGGATATTATAAATATGTTAGGGAAATTAAAGGGATATATGAATTTAATGATTATTAATATTAATAATAATCCTTATACTCACTATTTTGTACTATATCAAGAATTCATAAATGAGTCATAATGTATATATAAGAGTTATTCTCACTCATTTGGAATTTATATATGATGTTAAAATTACACATGGATGGTAATGATTAATAATTAATTGTTTTATCATAGAATCTTATAAAATGAAAAGAAGATAATGTTGGAACCATATGGAAACATTTTAAATCCTATAGAAAAATAAAACATGGTGTTTATTCAATAATAAAATCTTATCGAGTTTTATAGAAATTTTATATAATTAATTGAAATTAGTTTTAAGGAATTAATCTAATGATACATTTATTTTAAAATAATATTAAATTATAAATAAAGGAAAACCCATATAGAGGATAATATTGATTTCATGAATGTGGTTCAGTGGGGGACAACACATAAATAAAAAATAGTTTAGATAATATGATTTAAAAAATAAAAGAACTGTGTTTTGAATGGAATGATGCTATGATTAATTAGAACACATTATGGTCTTTGTCATCTTGATGGGTTTATTTCAAAAACATCCATTATACTACACAATGAAATCAAGTCCATTCCATGGTATGAATGAGTTGAAAATAATTTCAATTGAAAAAAATATGAGGCATATTATATATTTTTAGAACAAAATTATTGTTGAAAATATATTTTTATACTGAATTTAATCATCATGTTTTAGTTAGTTTAAACCAAAACCACATTTTTTAGATATGAATAAATTTTAAAATAATTAATTAATTGAAAATTAAGCTAAATAATTTATTGATGGAATGGATATTGATATTATATTTTAACTAAGGAAATCATTTCTTAGAAGATAATAAAAAACGAAAATTTTATTTATATAAGTGAAATATTAATTCTCAATACTAAATTTATTTTAGAAAAAACTTGAGGACTTCATGAGTAATATTAATAAAGATACATGATATTTATTATGTCACATTATGTTAATTAAAATGAAGATCATGGTCTGAAAATATAGAGGGTTAATATGGATATACAAACTCTTTATTCATGCTCAATGTGATTTATTTCTATTTATATCATTATCATCAAAAAACGAAATGAAGGAGGAAAGATATTAAAAATACATAATATCTAGATAATAAAAAATAAATTAGTTTAAATATTAATATAGGATACTAAATAAAAATTATTAGGATAATTAGTTAGATTATGTTCTTGTTAAATTTCACATATATCTAAATAATATAACCATTCATAGTTTATTTTTTTAAATATTATATTTTCATTATATAGCCTTTGTGCTAATAATTTTTTTTGTTTTGTTTCTAATTTTGTGTAGTTAGAGAAGTTGTTGAATTGTTACTTTAATTTATTAATGAACAATAACATTAACTATTTAATCAAGACAATGTGTTTGGGATTTATGGTACTAAAACACATTTCTATGTTTTTGATCCATAGAACATTAACATTAGGTCAACCATGGAAATGTTCTTACATCCATATGATATTTATTTTAAAATATATTTTATAATAATTTTTTCCTTGAAATATTTTTTCCTCGTCAAAACATAGTGACGATATCAAATTGAAGGTATTTTCATAAGAAAAAATTGAATTATCATTTAACACTATAATAGTGTGTTTGAGACCATTTTCAAATTAATAACACATGAATAAAAAATATTTACATATTAATAGAGCCAATATTTATCAACCCTTACTGATTCATTAATTTATTCCTGATCATGAGTAATCCTATCATCATCCACTAAATGAAAAATCCACATAAATTAAATCATCACATAATCCTTGTCATCATATAATTTTCATCAATACACCATTATATAAGTAATGAAAAATTCAATGGTTAAGAAATGGATCCATATTATATGGATTATATGAATTAGTTAAATTGTTAATTAATAAAAATAACACATTCCATAACTCAAGTAATAATATATAATATATAATACCCTCATAAACCCCAAACCCACATTATTTATAGTTGTACACCATTATATCTTAATTCATCAAATTCACAATATATAACCAACATATCCATATTTCTTTTCTAATCATCATAATGGATATCATAATAAATTCAAATTATCACCATAAAAAATTATTATCCTATAAATAAATTCCTGACACTCATTTTACTATGTGAAAATTAATCATTACTACCTAACATTAAGACCATGAATCATTAAAACTCAATCATACCCCCACTACAACAACCAAAAATTGTAGTGTTATATTTAATATTAATGATGTAGATTTTTAATATTTATTTTATTACAAAGAAATATAGAAATATGATAAAAACATGTATTCCATTAAGTTTGAAAAATATAATAGAACAAATATTATGAGATAGATTATAGAAACATAATTAATAAAATTGATAATTAATAAAACCAAAACTAAATACAAATATTTTGAAATTTTAAAATCCTTCCCCTTGATCTATAGTGATGATAATTCAACCAAATATAACTATAAAATAAATGCAAATAATTGAAAAAAATGATGGACATGTCAGGGGTGGAAATGAGATTGGGACGTTTATGATGTTTGATATAGGGAAAAATGTTACTATTGAGGGCACCTATTCTTTTTATTTTAGTGTAATAATTATTGGTAGTCATTATAAAATCCTTGAAATAAGAGAAATGATATATATTATGTGGCATGGTAAATTTAATATAAGCTATTTTATTCCAACTATACAATTAATGAATTTAAATTTACATCTTAAAATAAAGGATGTTTATTTATGAGGATAATTTTTTATATGATTTTTTATATTGAGAAATTAAAATAATTATATAAATGTTATATATTATATAAATGTGTATTTATATTAATTATAGGTATTTATATTAATATTTACTATCACATTAACATCCAGGACTCTATTATAATTGGTAAACTCTATATCTTGAAATGTCATGCAATGTGCCTATTAAGGTTCCTTTGATGTTGAATTTATTAATTTTATAAATTTAAATTGACTAAAATAACCACATTTTTGAACTCATGATATAAAAATTGGTATAATATGACTTTTATATCATTTTGTAACTAGGTTGATTTTTAGTCAAAAAATAACATTTTAAAAAAATAGTTCTTATAAAATTATCATTATATAAGAATGATCTAATAATATATAAAATCAAGTATGTAATAGAAAATTATTCTTCATAATAAATTTATTCATTTTAAAATATTGGTTAAAAATATAAAACGGTTGGAATTCTATAATAAAACATTAATATTATACATTAAAAAATGGTTTTTATTATTTTTATTGAATAAATTATTATTTATAGGAGATTTGGGGATTTCTTGCTTTGGAAGGGAGTTATATTTTATTTATTTTTATAATAACTCAATTTACATCATTATAATTTGTATCCAAGATAATTTTACCATAAATATAAATTTAATTCATCAGAAAATTTCATCTCTAAATATATATATACATACCTAAATGTGTATATTTATGAATTAAATTTTCATAGCTATCAAAATTTTATTTGATAAAATTGTATTCAAATTTATAATTAGTTACTTTACATTTATTATTCATGTCAATTTATGGTTTGGTATTAAAATTTATTAATAATGATAAAAACTAGTTACCCTAAAAAAGTAAAAATGGAATAGGAATATTACCTCTAGGGATGGACGAAACTTGTTATTTTTTTTGTTTTAACCCACCCATTAATTATAAATTAATTGTTCCGGCATAATGAAGACTACTACCTCCACGATTCAAAAAACTATGTCTTCCTTCACATCCATACTATGATTTATAAAAGGATGGAATTAAAGGAAAAATTTATGTTATGATAGCCATAATATTCTAGAATAAAAATTTGAATATTATTTTAATGATATAATAAATAAAGAGTCATCATTAATTTAATCATTTAAAATAATATTGATAAAATGATTACCCATAATTAAAATCATGTAAGATATTTATATTCATTACATATTCTTCTAATTAAATTTTATTATAATATTTTAAAATAATATAAATGAAATAATATCATTATTCTTCTGATATAATGATATTACAATAGAAACACCTCCAAACCATTCATTAAATGTTGGTAAGCTCATGGTTCGGTCGATTTAAACACATACATGAACAATAACATTAATATATATAATGAATTACTATGAAAACATTTTTATTGGTAAAAAATTATAAATTTATTAATGATGCTTTTATTAAAATTTTATATTAATATATAAATCTTTAATTAATGAAAAACACTTTGTTCATAAAAAATCACAAAATCAAATTTTGTAATGACTTAATATTCATGTATAATAACCATATCTGTCTTGATTGTAATTGAAAAAATTATAAATTATTATAAATAATCCCTAAATTAGTTTTTATTAACCTTATACAAATAAACGATTGATAATGAATGGATTCAGATATATTTTTTATTTAACTAGTAGAAACAATCCAAACCATAAACACATATTCATAAAATTAGAATAATTCACTTATAGAATGCCTATTATGAAGTGTGTACATGAAAATTTATATGACAAATGAACTTAATTAATGTAATATATATATATATATATTTGATACAATAGATTAAATTATGATTGAGTTTGGTTGGACAAGAGTCAACAATTTCTAATATCAAATTCCACACTTTGAGACATGTTATTTATTTATACTCCTAATTTACATTATATATTGTGTATAATGAACATGTGGGAAATTATGTCATGAATCATTTTTATTCATTGTAATTAGCGGTGAATTAGAATTCACCCCTTACAAGAGGTTATGATTGAATTTCTAACCAAGATATGTATGGGGTTTTTCATATCAATTTTAATTATTTAAGACTCATGCTGTAATTAGAACCACTTTTTTGTACATAAAATTATATGGAATATATTTTTTCCTTACTAATCATTAAATTTAATGTTTTCCAAATTCTATATTTGCATCCCTCTCTTGTGTTGTTTCAATTTATTACTAGACTATTTCCTTGTGAAAAAACCTATAATAAATATTGTTTTATGTATTCGTTATTTGAATATATATATATATATATATGTGGATTTATAATCACTGTCAGCATGGTGTTTTGGTGACTTCAGATACAGGAATTAATAAATTAAAAATATTATGTATATTTTAATGAATGTGCATAGTTCTTTTTGATTTAAATGGATTTCCCAATCATAGAGACCTAAAATAATAAATTGGAGACCAAAATTGAATTGGAATGTGGGGTATACTCTAGGAACACAAAACTATTGGTCGATGTAAGAAATTGATTTGAAGTCTATAAATGGAAGGACTGTTTAATGAAATAAATAAATAAATAATTTTAAAAAAAATATAGTGAATAACATATACTAATCCACTATAATTACACCATTATGATGTTTCATCAATGTTATCCACATAACCCTTGAGTATTAGATGAATGTGTTCTTCATTGGTGTCAAAAAACATGAGGACACTGACCATCGGTCAGATCAAGGTGAATCGAGAGGAAGATATTGAATGAAATTGTTCTTCATTCTCAATGGTGAAAATTCTCTTATCCAATGATCAATCTACAATATAGTAGAGAATTTTTTATTTCTATATATTTTATTTTGGATCAGGGATTTACATGTGTTATTTTTATTGATCTATGATTACCCTCCCTTCACATGAGCCTATTTTAATAAATTGATCTATTGAAGAAAATTTATTTCATTATACAATGATATTATCGAAATATTTCTAATCATAATATTTGATAGATTGTATCACACAATCCAATTATCATAATTGCCTTTTTGATTTGTTTTACCTATATATTCATCAACTTATTTATAGTTAGCCAATAATTGTTTTGTCTTGAAATTATTAGTATGGGATCAAGAGGGTTTGAATCAACAGATACATAGTATCTACATGAGAGATCGATGTATTAGTGGTTTGAGGATGGAAAATGATTGGATCTTGGGTTACAACAAATGTATCAGGGTTTTAGGACCCCAACTGAGGGAAAACCCGAGATATAGTCCCACATGGGAGATTATATTATATTTTACATCCATCATTGGCTTTAAATAAATGGATGAAGACGTTTTACATTGATTTTTTTGACCAAACTATGAAATTAATAGTGGAGGGTTGAATATAGAAAAAACATGAAGAATATCATTTACTCCCTTGGGAAAGAATTAATATATATTTTGTAATTTGCAGAAAACTAGCCATGTATTTCCCATGATGCTGTGACTAGGGTATTGGGATGTGATTTATAGGATAGGTCAGGTATTACCAAATACAGAACATGTCACATGGAGCTGGTGGCTTAGAGTGTACTCTGGGAGTACACAGTAAAGGAAACCTTTCAAAACATAGGAATATGATATATTATGTGAAGTACATGTCTGGTACTTCTCTAAGTAACTTCAACTATTAATATCACCATTCAAAAGGGCCAAGATATCAGACCATGAGTATCCTATCATGAGAGTTTTTCTCAAAGAATTTGATGGTATCATTCACAATGGAATATGAGATATTATGTGACATGTTTTTGGAATGATTCCTCTTCATAAAACAGTTGACGATGGTAGTTATTAGGGTAGTGTTTTCAGTGTGACTTCAATGTTTTTACTTCAGTGTTTCAGTAGTGCGAAAGTCCACCATACACTATATATTTATATTTTTAAACCCATTATAGTATATTAAGTCATGGTTCCTCCACCCATGAACTGGTAATATTCTATATTCGAGCTCTATTATGGAGTGGGTAGTCCACATGAGTTTTGGTTCAAATGGTTGTAGAGTGCAGTAGCAGGGTTTGGACCCCTCCACACAGATTAGTATGAGTTTGTGTGTGATGTTCGAAATTTGTGATGGATCATTGGAGATAAAATTATACTCCTTATACATTGTTATGATGTATGTATGGGGATCCAATTTTTCTCATGTATTTTTTTTATTTATGAGCATATATATATATTGGGTTTTAACTTCCCTCTTTTTATGGGTTGAGATAACTTCTATTGTATCAATCCATATCACCCTTTATGGTTATCACATAATCTTACTTTTGATGTATATACAAACCCTTTAATTGGATTATCCAAAAACATCATGTCTTATATAGATTAAATGATGATCATCATTATCATCAGTGGAGTATAATAATACATTAGTGCATTGACCGTGTTCAGTGTTCAGACTTGGAGAATAGGAGTTTATATCTCTTTGTTGTGCTCTTTTCCATTTTTTTTGTGGCTAGGAATTCATTTATGATCGAGATTATATTTAACCATTTGTGATTTGATTTTTATTATCCTAATTTTATGTATTCCATAATGTTTACTTTTTTATTCATTGTTATATACTAGATGTCCTAGGCTTTTTTTATTCCTCTTCAAATTTTCATTGAGATTGTATTGTGAATTCAAATTGGTACGTCATAAAAGGACCCCCCAGTTTAGTTATGTTTTATTGGATCATTTTTCTTGCACGAATATTGTTAGTGGTGGTATTTGGTTTTCACCCTCCTCCTCCAACAACATAGTTTATCCTCATTGAGTTTTTTCAGGAAAAATATTTATTAGATAAGTTCATCCTCAGTATAGTATTGGAGTGGGAACCATATTGTGGATTGGTTGGTAAAATTGGGAAAAAGTGTTAGAGTATCTCGAGTGAGGCTCTCATGTTGGTGAATTTTGTTTTCATGGAGCGGCCAATATATCCATTCACCCAGAATCTAACTCCTAATATTTCAATATTCCATACTGATACATCATTTGAAGGGAAAAAAGGAGACATGCCTCATCTAGTATTTTTTATGTTGACCAGCCATTATGAGTAATGTCTATATATATATATATTTATATTACCATCTATCCATGATATTTCCTAATCACATTAACGATTCCTCCATGAAGATGGCCAACTAGTTTTCTAATGCAAGACCTTGACAACTATCCATTGAGTTATGAGGCCACTACTATGTGTAAATCTCATGATGTTTTCCCTCTATATTGGTAAGAAAAATCACCCCATCCTATAGAGTAATGTATTTTATGACAATATCCTAAAGAGTATGTGTTCATGGATAAGAGATTATGTGAGTTCCATCACCTGAGACCACATATGTTCCACAGTGAACCAAGCTGAGGAAAATCATGGATTGGATTGAGTCGATGGCCATGTCTCCTATATTATTTAGACCACAAATTATTATATGGTTTTCATTTCAATAATTCATCATCAAGGGAAATAGGGAATTTGTGGAGTCTGGTGATCCAGACCCATGATTTTATAATTATATCACACTCAAATGTTCAGTATAGGTGACCTGATTAGTATTACCCCTTATTTTTATGCTCTATGTGGTTTTAGGATCTTCTCGACCAATAATAGATTGAATTGAATGTTACAAAGTACACTATGAGGTTCACTAACCTCAAACAATACTCAATTGATATGGTGAAAGATGGTTTCATATGGGTAATGTTTTTTGAAAATGGTCTCCATAGATATATTTATTCTACTGTAGTCTTATTATAACCTCTGACCTATAATCGAGTGCTAGATCTGGCTTAGATTGAGAAGTCCTTCCTAGAAGAGGTATGCTAGGTAGTTTGATCAAGAATTTGACATCATTTTCTTGAGATTTTTTTAAAACTATCTTTTGTCAAACATCAAGTTCCTAGATATGGATTCCAACTAACTCTTAAACAAAGACACATCAATATATGGATTTTATATCACATCATGGATATTTCATCTTAGTGGGGGTATCTGTTATTCTTGTGATGGGAGAGGTTACATGAAACAATATTTTTTGGCCCATCATGTCAATAGAGAGAGGTATATGTTGAATAGACCCCCATGGTAGAAGAATCTCCATGATTTGGGATCTCGCATGCATAGTCAGGGAATCCCTGTGAGAGGTGGTGTAGATAGAGGAGTAGGGGTTACAAGAGGGATGATCTTCTAATGGAGGAATATACTAGGTTGTGTTTTTATTATGACCATAAATAATCCCCAGATTGTCTCAGAGATCATCTTTTTTATTGAAGTGGTAGTCACCGACAATTGTGGGATATGAATAGGTTTCACTTGAGATGACCCAAGGTATGATACATGCCCTTTATAATCATTCCATAGTACTAGTATCCAAATTCATGAGTTATTCCCTTATATTTGTTTCCATTTTAAGAGGAATATATCTCTCCATTGAACGCATAGGCAATTTTTTTCTATAGGATCCTACAGGGGAGATTCATTGATATCATTTAACTGGTGGCAGTGAAAGATAAAAATTAGTGGAGATGTTATTTCATTGGACCTTGAGGTTGTTATGATGAAACAATATGACAAAATATTAGTTATGGATTAGTTTTCCTTTCTATGGGCCAAGATTAAAGATCATTATTGATGATTTAGAAGCATTTTTATTTATCGGATGATATTTTCATTTATAAGAGAGTTTTATCTCAATTATGGGTGACTTGGACATGAAAGAAGGAATCTAAAAACCACCCCGCAATCGTTATATAAATTATCCCTTATCTTAGTGGGATCATCAAGGACTGAGTATCTTCTGTTTAAGATGGAATATGTGTATTTCTACCTTGAGGATTCTTTAGGACTTCCTCTAGAGTTGGAGATATAATTTTTTTATTTACATGCACCCAAGACTACCTCAATATCTTCTTCAACATATCATATTCCCCCCTAATGTGCTCTATGAGATGGGGGGGAGGCTGGCGGTCCATAAAGATATGGTTTTATTAAAAATAGTGTGTCCCCTATAATGATCCAGTACATTTTTATGAAAATGAATATGAGAATGTGAGTATTTTTTTAACTATCATTACATGAACCATTTAATGATAGAGAAAAATTACCCATTTTTTAGGATTAGTGGCCTCTTGATCTAGTGGAGATGATTGAGTTTGTTCTCGATGATATATCACATATATAGCTACAACCAGTTGAGGATTCAGATGGAAGATACTCTGAAAATATAATTTTAAGGTCTCAATAGACACAATGAGTTCCTTGTGATGGATTTTGTTGAGATGAATTCACCAGCTATGATTATGGATTTATAAATGAGATATTTCATCCATACATGCACCAGTTAGTAGTTATAATAATTGAGTACATACTAATTTACTGTACACTATAAGAGGATAATGTATAGAATTTATAGATGGTCGATGATATACTCATGGAGAACATGCTATATGGTAATCTATCTATGTGTCAATTTTAGATCCACATGGTTCACATTCATGGGAATGTCCAATGCATGCAGGGTTTATTATTAGACTAGGGTATGATTTATATGGTTCTTTCTTGGGACCAACCCAAGTGTGTTTCAAAGGTATATAATATGAATATATGTAGGCACAATCTTCTAAGTGAGAATTTTTTTTGTTTAATCATACCACTGGAGTCTTAGGTACATATTCAATTAGATAGATATTATCATTAGATAGAGATATAGGTTGATGTTCCTTCAGGAATGTAACATTGAGATAGTCTACAATCCTAGTAACTGTAATATGGTGGTATTTTCCCTCTACAGAGACTCTCAAACCCGCATTGTGAAGGTGGATTCTAAATAATTTTGCTCCATGCCTGATAACCCTAATAGAGGAGATGGGTGTATTTTTTAATTAATCAATGGAATTGATTCAAACAATTCATTATAAAATGAGGGAGTGTCAGTTTAGAGACATCAGTTGTGTTTCTATGACTAACTAGATATCCTGATGAGATGTACAAGGACCTTCAATGATGGTTTTGGTGGGGTGAAATGAGTTTTTTCATTTATAAGCTCATATCTTGTTGTGTGACATTTTTTTGGTGAATTCTAGAAACAAGGTTTCAACAGGTTTTATAGAGTCATTCTAGTTTCTGGAGTAGAAATGGGATGGAATATCTATGGAATCTATGATAGGGATTCTAGGGATCGAGAGAGAACATCATGCTATTTGGGTGATTATCTACTGACTTACTGTGTTTTTTAATTTCCATTCCATAAAATAGGAGAGTTTGGTTTTGATTTTGGGGTGGTTTTACATGTGATAGATTACCTCGATTCATGGGGTACCATTGAAGACTTTTTATGACCATGATGATAGGTTCACATCAAGATCGTGGAGAGGCATACATGAAAATTTTGAAATCTTATTATGGATGATTACAACATCACAACCCCATACAGATGTTCATACCTAGAAGACTATCTAGGTGTTGGAGGATATTCTGGGGCCCTATATGTTGGACTTCAGCCGGAACTAGAAGAATCCCAATCCATTAGTATAGTTTTCTTATAATTAGTTATACAACACTACTATCAGCATAAAACATTCATTTCACTATTCGAGAGACCTTACAAGTCCCCCATATACATGATCGAGATTGGAGAGACATCTCTTGGTGAGACAGAGATGGTGTAGGAGAATATGGAAGAGGTTTTGGTGATCATTGAGGATATGAGGACATCCTTGAGTAGACAAATATCTTACATATATCGACATAATATTCACTTAACCATCGAGTAGGGGAATATGTCTTCATAAGAGTCTTTCATAGATATGTATTATAGAGGGGTTTCTATGCTAGTAAGCTACCTTTGTGGTTCATTGGTCAATTTGAGATCATATGGATTTTTTTCAAGGTTGCTTACCACTTATCTATGCTTCCATAGTTGGATTTTGAATGAGATTTTTTCCTTATGTTGTAGAAAATTAGACAAATGCATTATCATATGCACATTAATTTCTATGGAGATATGGCCCTCAATGATATATAAAACTTCTCTGAGTACCTAATGGGGAAAGGATATTGGAAGAATATGATCAATCCTGGAAATTACATCCCTTATTTCCACGTTCATTGAAATCACAAGAGCTTGCTGGATAGAACATTTGAAAAACCTGACTACATATTTTATTTTGTGAAGAACACATCCATTTTAGTCCCATAGTTGTAGTTGATAGAGTTACATGAGCTGATAAATATCACACTCTGTGTATCAACCTATACATTCCATGTGGCCTGTTGATAGTGGTTTGGAATATACCCTAATAGTACATGTGATGATACACATCCTGGAACACATGCATTACAAGAGTACATTCGAATGAACATGTAAGTATAAATAGAGATGATTCCTAGATACAACAATGTAAATGGGAATGAGTTGATATACTTAGGAACATGAATGAAGGGAAATAGAAATAACTGGGTTGGTTTGATACACCATGAATAACAAGACACACCTCAGTACTCCACTATCTCACTTGTTACTAATCCCCCAAAAAATTTGTTTAGGTAGAGTGGTAATACACATACTAAAGTTTTGTGTAGGTTAGTGGATTCCCCTCAACTCCAATATTTGTAGCATGATTTTTTGGTTTCCAATTAATTAAATTTAATGAAACTTATTGCGAAATAGGTGGGAAAATAATTATATAAACCTTCACTAGTGATGTTTTGTGGATTTTTTTGGAATTGTTATTTTTTTAAGATGCTTCATTAAATTTATTGAAATGATGATTTTACATATGTTTGTTTGGATTATATTTCATGAGAATAAGATTTCAATAAAGGTTTCGATATATTTTAATGGCTTGTTGGAATTATTTTCAAAAAAATAATTGTTTTATTGAAATGGGATTGGCATTGAAATGGTTTTATTTCAAACTAGGTGGTGTGTGCTCATATTGAATTATGGGTATTTTTTGAAACATTATATTATTATTAGTAAAAAATGGGTTAGTGGAAGATGAGCTATAATTACCATATGATGACTTGGTAGAGCAATGATAACCTTCTCATGAGTATGGAATTATCATAATGAAGCATGAATGTGTATACTCAGACACAGGTAATGTAAAAGTGTTGAATTTATCTAGTGGCACTTTGTGATTTTAGAGCATAGATTTGGTGCTGAAGTTTTGAGAAATGTATTTGGTGCCATTTAGTTTTTCTAGATTAACATGAACATTGAATATTTATTCTTCAATTATGGTACATGGTTTTAATTTTATTGTATTAAAAATGGGTTATTTTAGTTTCCTTTCATTGATATCATGCATCATGTAGTGGTTTATTTTTCTTTAACTTGTTTGGTTGGTTGTTTTAATTTCAAGAGGAAAATCATCCCCTAATGTTAATTAATCACATGGAATTTATTTTTATCCCTTGGTATCATGGGGATGTCTCTTAAGGCTAAGTAATGTCCTGTTGCATTCCCATTCCAATGAGGACGAGCATGTTGTTACATGTGGCATCCATTTTTTCGGTCAAAAAATATATTTGAGACAAGTGGTATGTACATGGACATTCCTTTGTGGAATAATTAGTTTATGTATTTGTTGGTATTTTGCTTGGTATAGGTTTTCGATGTTGGATTTTAATTCATTGTTTTATATTCCTTCAGTTTGGATCATTGAAATTAGTGGGATTTTTAGAATTTGAAATGAAGAGCATAAAAAGACAAAACTAACATTTTTATTATGAATTAAATGTTACTAGGGAGTTGGGTACAAAAGTGTTTCATATATAATTATAGTGATTTTAATCACATTTTCATGGGTTTATAAAGTTATAAGATCATGGAATGCATTAGAGGAAATAATTACCACTGGGAGTGCATATTTTAATTTGAATAATGATTTTCTGCAAAAAATTGATTTTCAAAAAATGATGAAATTGTATTCAAATATGAGATTGTGAAAAGAGCATGACGATGGTATTCTTATAATGGATAGATTTTCTATATGTAAGATGAGATTTTTCAAGAATGGTTGAGTATGGAATATGTTTATTTTTTAATGCATTGTTGTGATAGCCTGAAGTGGTTGAATTTTAAATGATAAGCCTTCAGTTAATAAAGAGTGAGACTTATGGAGTTTATTGTTTGTACGGAAAATTACACCTTACAGTCATCCAATAAATCACCAGAGGAAGCTAATGAGATTGTTGTTGCACCTAGGCCACAGGTGAACCATCAACTGCTTTAGATTATCATTCATGAATTTCAGGATCTGGACAATAAGAACAAGAGGGATTATCCAAGGAAAGTATATAATACTATTCAATTATAGAAACAGAATCTACCAACCTTTCATGGTGATTCTGAACTATAGATGTTGGTGGTGTGGTTGAAATGGATTAGTTATATCGTTTATTTCATCAGGACACCAACACAACTGATAGTGAAAATGGTAACGTATATGGTAGATGATCTTGCATGCAGGTGTTGGATTTTATATTTCCATGATTAATATAGTGACCAGAAATTAATATAAATGGATATCACATTATTTTAAACGAATATTTTGTACAATTTAAAAAAAATTCTTAAGTTCCTTTGTAGTTTAGTTACTTTAAAAACCTGGAAAAAAATATTCTATCCTAGTGAATGCTCAGTAAACTATCCCATAACGATCCCTAAATTTTATTATTCTACCTAAAAACATTCTTTATAAACTAGTGAAAGGACACATAAAAAATGGGTGAACCCAAATTCTAATTAATGGAAAAAATGGATATAAGTAAGAATAATAATTAGTATAAGGTTATTTAAAAATGATCAGGAAAATTTAAGATTATACGCTGCATATCAAATTACATATACATAAATAATGGAATAAATTTTGGTATTTCATAAATCAAGAATCGTAAGGATTTAAATAACCCAAGAAATTAAATAATAAAATGGGAATAAAACATAGAATTATGAACAATACATATGTATATAATATGATGTCTATAGTAGTAACGACATCATTACAAAGGCCATATTGATGGATAAAGTCCTTTACTGAGCTGGGATTATACCCCATTCTAGCCCTATAATACTAGACTGAGTTCACTCCATGTTCTAGCCCAATATTACTGAACCATGTTCATTCCTGGGTCCATCCTTGTATTACTAAATTGAGTTTACACCTCCTTCCAGTCATGTATTACTGAACCATGTTAATTTCTCATTCTAGCCCTATATTACTAAACCAAAGTTCATATCTCCCTATAGCAATGTAATATGAATACATGTTCATAAAAATGAGCTCATTTTAGAATTATAGGTCCCACCCATGTTGTAATAAAATAATACTTACATTCCCCGAAAATATCATAAAAATCATAATGTATCACCTAAAATGAAATGAGTATTATAAACATGTGAATATATCATATCCTATTGAAAAAGATATAGGTTTTGTAAGAATTTCATATAAATCATAACCCCTAAAATATAAATGGATTTAATATCAATATAACCAATGAAAGAGAAACAAATTTCATAAACTTATAAAAAGTGAAAGAGAAACATGTTTCATAAACGTATGACCCATGAAAGAGAAATTGGTTTCATAAACACATAAACTGTCAAAGAGAACTGAGCTTCATAAACATATGACTATGAATGAGAAATATGTTTCTTAAATAACATGAAATTAAAATAAACCCACTCATGTAAAGAATATATATGGGACCTTTAGATCATTTATGGGAAGGGAATGAGTAAAATCAATAGATGTCATCTTAAATGGAAAGTAATTTTGAAATATCATTAAAAAAATTATCTCAAGGAATACAACGTTTCTTATTTGAAAATGTATTTTTAATACATAATACCATTTGAAAATAATTTTCATTGAAAATACCTTGAAAACATATAAAGGAAAAATGAACTAATTTTGAAAAACTTTCTCATTGAATACTAATATTATAATATCCAAAACATTTAAAAAAAACATTTTCTTTGAAAACACTATGAAAACATATAAATTATGATTGAAAATGTGTTGAAATTTTTTTACTTTAAAACAGATAAAAGAAGATCCAAAATTTTTAGAAAACCATTTCAGTGAAAATAATTTGAAAATTTATAATGAAATTTTGAAAATTATTTTAAATCAATTTTTACTTAAAAACAGCTTGAATATTTTTTGAAGCCCAATTCCTTGAAAATACTTAGAAAACAAATAAATAAGGAATGAAATCATTTTGAAAACAATTTCCCATGAAAAATTACGAAAGAATCATGAAATACTATTGAAAACCATTTCTTTGAAAATATATATTAAAAAAAATTTCTAAAAAATAAACCTTGAAACATAAAAATAATGCATTAATGGTTTGATGTTGGATAAATCCATAAATGTTATATGATGTAAAATAATATTTAATTTATCATGATAAAAATGATAGAAAAATGCCTCATTCAAAAAGTGATAAGAATATTACATTTAAAACACGAGTATAAGAAAAAAGGTTAAAAAATGAATTTTAATGTTCATATGAGAAGATTATATTATTCTTGAAAACACTTTTTTAAAAACATATATTTGCAAAGGATGAGTGGTTAATATTGGGAATACATAAAAATTATTTTTTAAATAACTTAAGTACCAATGAGTAGAAAGATGGAATCAATAAATGAATATATCCTAAATTACCAAATGATTAAAAAATCATTAGTTTTATTGAGAGATGCATAATAAGATTTCATCATGTTCAGTACATGAACCACACAAAAGGAATGAGTGGTGAACATATCATGTGTCACACACAAATAAAATGTGAGATGGAATCTCTTTACCTTGCACCTTAAATCTCATCCTACAGGTTGAATGCACCTTTATAATAAATGTAAATATATTATAAATATTTTAATGAACAATATTAGTATATTTAATTCCATATATCTTTTTTTTATTCTCTTTTATTACCCTCTTGTCAACCCTATTATGTTATGGTTGCACTATGGGTAATAATCCATTTTTTTCTTAGGTGTCTTAATTAATTATATTATTTGTTCTTATACTTATATAATGATTCTGAAATGTAAAAAGTGATATAAATATAATTTATATCCCTTATATTTTTTTCCAATAGTCTATATAAAATAGTATTATCAAATGGAATAAACATTTCCTAGAGTCGGTAAATCGTACGACTGCAAAAAATGATATTTCAATTTTTACAATCATTTTGAAAAAAATAAGGTAAATAAAATATGTATATATATATATATAATTATTATAGTAGCATTATTATATCATATATATTATATAATTACACTAAAACCATCATTAATACATTTCCTATAGTTTGTGAATGATCCACATCGCTTTGAGGGGGCTGTAGTCCATAGTTCTACAAAAGAAATTGTAACATTAACACCAAATGAAATGTAAAAAAAGAAATTTATTCTAAAAGGAATATATAAGATTAAAAAAGTAAAAAATATAATATATAACATATATAAATTTAGTCTCTATCATAATTTCCCCCATCAGTGGCAGTAAGGAAAATTTAGCAATCATCAGTTTTTAGGTTGTAGTTTTCTATACACATAAACAATATGTTCGTTATCCATTAGACATAGGTGTGTGTATGCGTATGTTGAAAAATTAGAATAAAAAGATAATACTAAATTTATAATACTATTTTTTCATGAAATCATTGAATAATGAGAGTGTAGAGGTGGAGATTGAAAATAAATGAATGGAGCTTGAGAGAAGGTGTTACCTCTTAATCGGGTAACTGATATTGGTTTGTGTCAAAAGGCTTATATGGAATACCTTCAGCCAAAGGATAGGGTTCTAGAAAGAAGCGAAGATATCTAATATTATTATTGGGTATATAATTTATGAAATTAATAGGTTTGATAGGTATGAATATGTGGGAGAGGTGGTGTCCTGTTATAGGACTCACATGAAATTTTGGAAAACATGTTTGGTGTATACATGTTCTTACATAAAGAATGACATATAAATCCTAAATAGATCATTACTAGAATTTTTATTGTATAAATATGACCTTATAAGCAGTTTTTTACATGAGGATAGATCATTTGGTCCCCTATGATAAAAATTTAGTACCTAATTAAGCTTAATATTACTTTAATTGCAATGATTAGTTTTAATCACATTTACTAATCTTTTTTTGTAAACAATTTGTTTGTATTACTAAAATAGAAATATTATATATATTAAAATGGTTTATTTTAGTTTTTAAAAATTCAATTTATATAAGTGAAAAAATTATGATTTATGGTAACACCACAGATGGAATGAAACTACAAGTTTCTAAAGTAGAAAGATGTTCAAACATTTATTAAGTTATTATATTCAATTTAAAAGGAAAATTTATTCTAATGACATAAAATGAATTAATATATGTATAATTGATATAATGTGGCCTTAAAAAATTAAAATATAATTTAGCAATAAGAATTTTTTTAAAGAAATGGTTGTTTTAAACATAATAGTAGTATTTTTTAATAATCGTAAAAAATGATGTTTCTTAGAAAAATCCAAAAAATTCACCCTAAGATAATTTCATCATTATATGTTAAAAATTGATGTTTTTTTTAACAAATTATGTTTCTAGATATTTCTAAAATTATCTTTATTGTTTTCCATGATGGACATGAAGTATAGTTCATTATATTTAATAAAAAAGAGAACTTTACCAAAAATTATACATTTCATTATAAATTTTTTTATTTTTATAGAACAGTTTTAAGAAATATTTTAACTTTTTTTATTAGTATTAATATCACCATGTTTTACAGATAGGTTATAGCTATATCAATTAAAAAACAATAAAATGACACTTCACAGAAACATGGTGTTGCACGTAACGTATGCCAAGTTACATATAACTATCATACAATCATAATGGTTACCCAATGGATTATATAATTATGTTTCCACCTAGCATAATTAATGTTCGAAGTGAAAACATAGACATGGAAGGAAAATATAATTTTCCATTTCTGATGGGGATTGATAGAGAAAAATTTCAGGAGAAAGATAACAATCATAAACCATAAATCTGTGAGGAACTAAGATAACCTATGATTATTTAGAAATAATGGTACTAGAATTACATTTTTGGATTCAAAATCATTTTAAATATATATAATTAATTTTCATGAAATGATATACCTTCATGATTTTAGGATAACCTCACACATTGTTGTCCCTTGATCCACTTAAACCCTTTCACCAAAATTGAATGTGAATTTCAAATTCATGAACCAGAAACAACTAATGAGATACATGATATTCCACCCCATATATCATCAGTAATCATCAACACCACGTTTTCATAATAGGTTATCCAATATTAAAAAAAGCATCACGTGCAAAGATAATACATTATTCTCCCAAACAGTATTCAATGATTAACTAAAACATTCCATAAATAGATAACCTTATATCCCTTCTCAATGATGAAAATCCAAAACCTTTGAAAGGATTTCATGAAATTATGTTAACACTGATCCCCAATATATCAAAAAGTATATCACAGTGTCACATTCCAATCATGTGTATACCCTTGTGGTAAATTATCTTATAGCATGGTAACAACTGGAATTACCATAAATACTTATATAAAACATGCATTCTTTTTTAATCCATAGATTACTGGATATATTCTACAAATCCAAGAAGTTGTGAACTTCATTCATGATAGCATGGACTTCTTGTCAATATGTCCTTAATTGGTTTCAAGGTAATCAATAACTTCTAATTTACCTAAACACATCCCACATATCAATATCCAAAAAACATTATCATAACATAAGGAACATATTATGGGTTATCATTCCCTTAATCATGTGTCATCCATAGACATCACTGTTCCATTATATCAATTCTCTATTACATCAGAACCTTTCAATGTGTTCTTGTAAATCCCATGTGAAAAACATATACATAAAAATCTTCATATATTTCATCTTTCATATAACTTAATTCTTGAGTACCAATACATAATTTTTTTTCTTCCATTAGAAATGCTACCACATCCTATTACACGAGACTCTTTATTTTCACATTTCATCTTTAGTATCTTCATCATAGGAAATGTTACCAATACTCGCACTTCCTTTCTAGTTCCCTTTTGGAGAATT
Organism: Viscum album; assembly: GCA_963277665.1. Lineage (NCBI taxonomy): Eukaryota > Viridiplantae > Streptophyta > Magnoliopsida > Santalales > Viscaceae > Viscum > Viscum album. The sequence continues at coordinate 1,483,585,654 of OY728136.1, forward strand.
CATCCAGGTCATTGAGTTTGATAATGACCATTTACTCTATACTAAAAACACAGATCCATCAATTATATATCTGGGATTCCAACATTCTCATCCATTTCATTAAAAAACTCTTAATTTTGTCCTTGCGGTCACATTCTTGGTGTCATTATTTGACATTATAGAAACATCTTACAGTTACTCTATGAAATTCACTTGGGTGATTACTACCATATTGTTGACACAATGAATATTAATTGTTATTTCCTACATGGTATCCAATACCCAAACTCTCAGGGAACTCATTATTTCTCATCCTTTGGTATTTTTAGAGTTAGTTAAGGTACCAATTGGTAATTAGGATGCGTGAAAACTATTTTGGATTGATCTAAACATATTTACCTCTAGTGATCATCCAAGTTGATTTCTCATAAAAAAAATAATCCATCACATTCCAAATTAATCCACTTCTTTCTGATTCCCTCCATTAACTAAAACTAGAATCATAGTGTGATCATTAATCATCATATAATAAAACCAGATTGTCATTAAATGAATTTATTATTGGATTTATAAATCATGACACCATCTTTAATCTAGGATACCCTTGGTTCATCCTCATTTATTCTTATCCAACTTATTTCTAAATCCTTCTTGGCGGTTTGTAAATAATTTTTGAATTCCAAATCATATCCCTCGAATGTTTCCAACCAGGTGTGAAGAAAGGCCCATTTTCATATACCAGATTACCTCGAGTATTGTCTGAAACATATTTGTTAACTTGTTATTCCTAGGTACATCTATTCTAGAGGCACATCAACATGTAGTATCTTGACAAGGGTTTATTTCTATGAAGCCAATAAATCTAAATTTTAGTAAAACTCTATAACACCTTCCAAAACATTTACTCATCCAAACACTTATCCTTATAGACATCCCAAGATATATGGTAAGAAATAATCTTTTAGAACTCTCTAATGTTTTATCATCCTACTTTTCAAAGGATTACTAAACCTTTCCTTTAATACCAACAAAGGTGACATAGGCTTAACATACATGGATATTACATCATTTTTGATATATATATATTAAAATAAAAAAAATCTAATGGACTGTAATAGTTTTGTGTATTTGGAAACATGAAAAAAATATTATATCCTAGTGAATGATCTCCAATAACTCCCATAATGATCTCCAATTATTTGACTTCTACCTAAAACCATTGATTATATCCTGGGGAAAGGTAACATAACAAAGGGGTGAGATAAAATTAGCAGTAAGGGTAAAAAAGAGATATATATATATATATAATAATGAGAATAATGGTATGATAACATGATCATACAAATATAACATCATACCATGCACATCAAAGATAATATACATGAATCATGGCATAAAGATTAGATGTTCATAAGACATCATGATGAAGTAAATAAAGTAGATAATCCATGAAATCATAACATTATTACAAAACATGGAATTGTGACAAATACATAAGAATACAATATGATTTACATAGTATTCAAGGAATCACGGTCATGGCCATCATGATGGACAATGTCTTTTACTGAATCTGGTTCACACCACATTCTAGTCCATTATTACTAAACCATGTTCACTCCTCATTCCATCCATGTATTAAAGAACCATGTTCACTCACTGTTCCAACCCGATATTACTTTACCATGTTCACTCCTCCTTCCAACCCTATATTAGTAAACTATGTTCATGTCTCGTTCCATCCCTATATCACTTAATCGTGATCATTTCTTAATCCAACCCTATAATACTTAACTGAGATCATTTCTGCTTCCATCCATGTCTATCTCATGACATATAAATCATTACCCAATGCATTGGAGGGAGTGATATTTCCAACAAATCTCATAATTAAATCATACATACATGTTCCACAATATCATAAAATATAGTATCGTAACCCATGTAATAAAATGGGTATCCAAAACATGTAAACATACCATAACTCATGGAAAATGGTAGAGGCTTCTAACCATTTCATCTAATTTATATCTTGTGAAAGAGAAATAGATTACATAAAAATTTAACCCATGAAATAGAAAAAAAATTCATAAACATATAACCTGTGAAATTGAAAAATGTTTCATTTATATATGACCCCTAAAAGAGAAACATGTTTCATAAACATATAACCTCTGAAATAGAAATGGGGATTATAAACATATGACATGTTAAAGAGATACACGTTTCATAAAGACTATTACATGGAACATATCCAATTATAAGAAATAATATGAATATTACCTTTAGATCACTTAGTAGACAGAAATGAGTAACATTAACAAATGTCAACACAGATGGAAAATTATTTTCAAATATCATTCAAAAATGTTTCTCAAGGAAAAATTACTTTATTATTTGAAAACATATTTTTAATATATAAATTTATTTATAAATAACATTCTCATTATATAACTTGAAAACATATAAAAAATACTTAAAATCATTTTGATGACATATTTCCATGAAAAATTACTGAATAAGGTTCAAAAAAATTTAAAATCCTTTTTCTTTGAAAAAACTATGAAAACATATAATTTAATGTTGAATATGTTTAGAAAAATTATCTAAATGATAACATATGAAATGATAATTAATGTTTTTTGATACCCATTTATTTTGAAATAATTTACCAATTATAAATGAGGATTGATCTTATATTGAATAAAAATTCCTTGAAAATGTATAAAAGAACCTTGAAATTTTTTTGAAAACCAGTTATTCGAAAAAAAAATTGAAAAATATTTTCTAAAAAAAGACCCAATAAACATGAAAATATAGATTCCAATAATCAATGGATTATTAAGCCGTACATGTCATACGGGATTAAAATAACATCCATTTTTCATGATGAAAAGGTTATAAATATTTTATATTTAGAAAAGAAACAAGAAGATTCATTTGAAAACAATATCATAATAAAAAATGGTAAAATTTTATTATAATTTTAAATGGGTATTAATATAATATTATTAGAAATCAATTTTAGAAAACATAGATTTATGACCGTAGAGAGTGTAAAGTCACCATTTCGTAAAAATGATTTCTTAACAAAATAATTTTCCAATGAGTAAAAAATATGGTACCAATAAATGAATATATCATGAATGAAAAAAGGATAAAAAATTTCAGGAATGTATTTTTGTTATGGGTTATAATATTTCATCAAAGTATGCCTAATAATAAACAATCATTAAATGGGATGAGATTATTTGAATAAATTTGTTATCATTTGGTAACATGGGATCATGGTCTCCATGTGTGGAAATGAAATTAAATGAAGCTTATAATACCATGAAAATATGGATATTCATGATATATCATTAAAAATTTAATTATATTCTCCTCTAATGAATTTATGTTCATAACAAAACAAGTGTTCCAAATAAGGTAAATTAAGAAAATACTATTTTGTAGATTTGACATCCTTTTAAACTTATACCCCATGAATGAAAGATAATAAAATAGATCTTTTAATACCCATAAATTTAGTTAGTGGATAAATATATTAAAATAATGATAAGAACATACAACAAAAAAATTTAAAGAGTGGAAAACATATCATAAATCTCAGATCCCAGAATGTACACCATGTTATAAAAACAAGTATATAATGAATATTTTTATTATAATAATATATATAATATAGTAGTATTAAATGGAAAACACCGTTCATGGAGATTGTCAGCTGCACGTACATATGAACACTGTTTCTATTTTTGTAGTTTTATTGAAATAATGAATTTAAATTACACAAGTAAATATATATATATATATATATATATATCATTATTACATTATAATTATTATATTATATATATCATATATGTTCACAAAAACCATCCTTAACACATTCTGTGAAGTGTTTGAATGAATGACATCGCTTTGAGGGGGAGATAGTCCAAACTTCTTTAAATGAAATTATAGTATTAACACCAAATGGAATGTAAAAATATATGTGTAGAAAAACTAATACATAATATTAAATAAATAATAAATAAAATATATAACATATATAAATAGATTTTCCATCATAATTTCCACCATGAGATTCCATCAATAAAATTTAAATAACATCATTTTCTGAGGTGGTAGTTCGCCGTACACATAAACATTATGACTATCATCCATTAGATGGTGTTGTGTGTAAGTGTAGGTTAAAAACAAAGAATAAAAAATATTAGTATATTTAGGATTTTTTTTTAAAGCAGGGAATAATTGGAGTGGAGGGGGTGGAGAAGTAAAATAATAGGAAATTTATTGAGAAAAGGCACTACCTATTAATTGGGTAACTCATTTTGGTTAATACCAAAAAGATTCCATGGATTTCATTATGCCAAAGGGATGTCATATAGAAGGAAAGAATGATTTTTTGAAAGTTTATTAAGAAGATCATGGCCAAACTTAAGATGTTTGAGAGGTGTGAATAAGTGGGGAAGATGGGGGCCTTTCATAAGGAAGGAAATGGACTCCCTTGGAATTTCAGAAAACATGGTAGGTGTACACTTGTTATTACATAAACAAGTAATAAAAAACCTTTATAAATAAATACTTGACTTTTTATGGATGATATATGTTCATGAAAATGGGGGTTGGTCAAGGGGATAGGTCATTTGGGATCCTAATATTAAGGATTATTTCATAATTAAACTTAATTTGAATTTAATCTCATTGATTAATTTTAAATAATTTTAGTAATATTTTCGGTCAAAAATTATGTAAATTTTATTAAAACCTAAATATTGAATTGATTAAAATGTTTTATGTGAGTTTATATAAATTCAATTCATTGAAGTAGAAAAATTAAGATAAAATATAATCCTACAGATGAGACAAAATTGAGAGGTTATAATGTAGAAAAAATTTCAATTTATTATTTTGTTATTATATTCAATTTCAATGTGAAATTTATTATAATAACATATTTTGTAATAATATATGTATAATTGGTCTAAATTTTCCATAAAACTAATTTAAAATGTAACTCTAGGACCCTAGTTTCCCAGAGTCAGTGCATTATTATATAACATTTCCATGATTACAAAGAATCAATTCCCGAAGGGCCGATCAGTTTAGCTTTTATGGAAAATAGATTACAAACATGAACTTCACATTATAATTTATAAAATAAAGTAAAACGTAGATAATCATTTTAGATATCATTATTATTCTGGCTTAAACCTGTATATAAACCATAATACACTTCTAGGAGTCATTTGAAAAAAAACGTAAGAAAGGGGTGAGCTCAAAAGCTCAGTAAGGATAAACAATATAGCGGAAACATTCATAAAAATGAATAATCATTTAAGGAAATGTAAAATACTAAAACACATTTAATTTAAACATAAAATTTAGTATAATATGGAAAATATAAATCAAATAATTCTAGTTAATTAGGTATATGGATATTCTACTAGTCGAAAAATCACATGTAATACCAATAGCTAAGTTCATAATGATGGAATGCATAATACCATACATCATAACCATATTGTCAAGGCCTCATACCAAGAATACAAATAATATTTTTTCAAGGAATTTTTCCAAGAGACTAGTTTGTCTCATGAGACCTACTGATGAATCGTGTAACTGTAGAGAGATCCACCCATCACATACTAATTCCAATGCATTCCTCGTACAAAAAGGTAGAAACCTAATCTAAATAGTCATATTAAAACTTTCTTACAAAATATCAATATTTTAACCACAAAACATGAATGGAATAAAAATTATACACCCACTATCAAACATAACAAATTAAATAAAATATCAAATATTTTATTATAATAAATCAACATCAATCAAGAATAATGAAGGCTATTGGCATAAATGAAAATAATCCGTAAAACAATTTTAGAGAAATATCCCCTTTTTCTTGAAAACATATAAAAGTTTCAATATTTATCAAATAATTTGTTTAAAATTGATTTTTGAATCATAGATTCCCATACCACTTTTATAATTGGGAATGGAATTTTAATTTTAAAACATTCATGTCCATATAAATAAATCCTTAATACCGTATTTAAAACATGTAAATTAATGAAAAAGATTGAGAAGAATTAATCATTAAATCATTTAAAATGATATTTTAGTTAGAGTTCCTAACCAAATGAGAGAAGCTTGAATAAAAATAATTGAGATAATAAAGACCTAATAATATCTTGATAATTAAGGGATTCATGATATACTATTTCAATATACAGTATGTACACTATATAAAAGTGAATTGGCGAATAACAACAAAGAATTTTAAATGGGATGTAAATTGATATGAAATCCCCTATAAAGATTGTATCCTTGGGTTTAGGATAAATAAATGACAAAATTATGTGTAATAAATATAAATACACTCAATATTATTTTATATTCATTTTAAATCAATCGTAGGACATTCACACATATTCTTGTAAAAACTACTCTAATGACTTTGATGTTTAACTCAATGAATGAAAATTGAGGTATAACTACTCTTATCAAGTTCATATCGACGACTAAAGAATTTAACAATGGAGTGATTAGGTGTATCATGATTATATCAACAAAAAGGGGAGTGGAAACTAATAAATATATAAACAAATAGTTATTTCTCAGATAATTTTGGAGTAAAATAATCAATGAAGTTTGCATAAAACCTAATGAGTAGAAAAGGAAATTAGAAATCTCCATACCGATTTTGTAACATACGAAACATACAACCCATGAAATAAAGATCATAAAATGAAGATGTAAATACACATAATTTAAAGTATATTGCACAAATAATACTATCATCGGAAGTACATACACCGCACAAAAATAAAATAGTGGCAGTATAGAAATAATCTCACGAGAATAAGAAGTGAGATGAATACCCCTTACCTTATACATTCCTTTAGTCAAGGGTAAGATTAAAATCCTGTATAATGGTTAAATAATTGTTATTAAATTATAAAAGAACAATATAAATAAATAAGATATCATATATGATCATGTAATATGTTTTTTAATACCATTTCCGAAGTGTCATTGTTTTGGGTATTAATTGATTTGTTTTCCTTTAAATATTTTGTTACGTAATGTATGTTTTTTATGGATAGGATGTATTTGGTTCTTGTAAGGAATTATATTTAGTTCTTAAACATTATTTTATACTATATAATGAAAATTATTTTTAAATGGTTACAATGGGAAATGAATTTCATCGCGTTCGTGGAGACGGTAATCCATACGTACGTAGGAGGGATTATAACATTCTATTGATTGTAAAATCAAATTTAGTTGGATAGTATATCATATATAAAGAATAATTAACATTTTATACTTATTATTTACATAAATATTAATACTTATTTTACCTATCCAAATAACAAGGTGTTGAATAACAAACTACACCACAATGTGGCGACGGTAAGCTGTACGTACGCAGGTATGGTGACTTTATCATTCATAGGATGTATAAAAAATTTAATATGTGTGTTCCGTATTTATAATAACATCATAATATGTAGAAGGTAATTGTAACATCTCAAGAAAATAAAGAATATGAAATATTCATATTTATTAATATTTTTGAATTAAATATTAATTTTACTTTAAAGGGGTTCCTATGATCGATAGTATACCCGATACACATCAACAGGTTTCTTTGAAATCTTACGTTGCACACTATTAATTTAATATTACTATTTTAAATGGTAGTTAACTCCTAGACATTGTATTGGAGGAAATGAAAAAAACTAACTACAATATGATTATACATATTTTTTAAATGTATTTACATTTATCTAATAAAAGTTAAAGGCTTAAAATGTGATTCAATATAATTCTAAGCATTTATACTCTAATATTCAGTAAAAGGTCGATTTACTACGTTTTGATGGAGAACCCTCTTTAAATCATGTTTTTTTCACTTTTATATGTTATATTGGACAAATTAAATTTCACTTTTAGAATCTGGACATCAAAATTTACTTTGGGTAAATTTTTGGTATTTTTTTGATAAATTTCATTTTTAAATGGGTAGTGAAAAATACTGTATTTTAATTCAAAAATACGTTTTAATATAATTTATTTATATGGTTAGATTATCCTTTTAGTTGATTTTAAGTTGTAAATAGATTATATTTTTACCATTTAATCATTTTTTGGCCTTTTGAAGCAATTTCACATTGAAATTGGACATAATCAACTATTAATCTTTTGATTATTATAATTTCTTAAAAACAAGCTATTTGGTTTCACCACGGGAATTAATTTTAAATTAATTAATACAACTACTATGTTTTGATTTTCTAAAATGTAAATAATATTTTAATTAAGAATATGAAATAATTCATAGGCTGAAATTTTGGTATTTTTCTAAAAAACATCAATTTTTGATGAATAGTGAAACCACTAAGTAATAGTTTAAAAAACTGACTTTTTCATTTAAATGAATTTTCACCTCTCTTGTGAATTGAATTTAAAAAATTTCATATACAAGGTTATTATTGATATGTAAAATGTGGTTCAATAAGATGAAAATATTTTTTGGTGAATAGTTACTTTTTAGTTTTTTTACCGCAGTTAAAGGTAAATATGGTAATTTAAGGTAAAAAGAATATTATAATAATTAAAGATGACCTTAACACTTGTCCTAATATTATTGGATTAGTAATGACTGACCATGGGCATATATTGGTCGATTTTGGGAACCCATGGAGCCACTTATGAATGATAATGACACTTTATATTAATTAACTTCAAGTAAATGCAAAAATGACAAAACAAATATCATTTTGTAAATTAATTTTTAGAAGGGGTTATATAAATTTTCATTTCGACTAAAAATATAAATTGGAAAGATAAAAATATTTCTTACTTCATGGTTAATTTTTTTAATTTTTATAAATCAAATAAATTAAATTACTTATGATACAATAATGATGCAATGTTTATCTCATTAATAAATTATTTAAATAAATGAGAGTATAATGATTAAAATATTAATCAAAACATGTGTAACTCTAATTGGATGATTTTATTTCAAATATGAGTCATATTATCTTTCTATTTAATGATTTTTGGAAATTTAGATTCCGAATATCATTATATTATAAAATAATATTTTCACATTTTACTAAAGAGATCTTATAAAAGGAAACCACTTGTAACCAATTCCTCACACCTATCAAGCCTTTTTTCTGGTCCAAAATCAGCCCAATTAAGCTCCCTACATCCCTCTTCTCTTTATAGAATCCTTACCTTAGGCAAATGTCAATTTAACAAGTCCTTTTTTTCAAACTAATGGGAGTTACCAAAATTAAAGATAACGGTTTCTCATAAATTTTTATATTTTATTTTACTTCTACAACCCCTAAACTATTTTTATTACATTATTTTGTAACAAAATTAGTATCCTAAATATTATAGGATGTTGTTTAGAGAATTATTCTAACTACACTTACACACACCTCCATCTAATGGATGAATAACATAATGTTTTTCTAGATGGAAAACTAATGCCTCGCAAAAAGACGATTGTTCAAATATCTCCAAATGCCTCTCATGATGGATATTATGATGACACTCTATTTATATATGATATATATTATTTTTATATTTTTTTTATTCTTCTGTAATTCTCATTTATATAATGCCTTTATTTTTTCCATTATTGGTAAGCGCAATAATTTCATTTAAGGAAGTGTGGACTACCGCCCCCTCAAAGTGATATGACTCGTTAATACCATATGTGGGACATATAAATGATGGAGTTATTTATAATATATATGATATTATAATGGAATTATAATATACCTATGTATCATTATGTTTTAATTCAATTAAAATAAGAAATATAATTGAAAGTAGCGTTAATACGTACGTATGGCTTAACGTCTCCATGAATGGTGCATTTCATTTCTTACCTCGAAATGATATGTACTATTATATATATATATATACTGATTATATATGAGATATATGAGATATAAATCAGAAATATCATTTTGTATTTAATGAAATTTTTACTATGTGAACGACTTCTAATTGTAAGAAGTCCATTTTTGATTAAGTGCCAATTATCGACAAAATGAACGTTATTAACATAAAAGATTAAATATTGTTTAAAACATTGTAATAATTGATATAAAAGGAATAATAAAGATGAAAAAAGTTATTAAGAAAGTATTAATTAACTTTAGTTTATTATTCAGGAAGAAAAAGGAAAAAACGAGTCCAGTTAGACACGAGGTAAGCGATTTTCTTATCTCACGTTTAATTTCATTATATTTCCATTGTTCTCCACTTATTCTATCATGTGGTGTATTGTGTACTGGAATTTGATATATATTTTCAGTATTCTCCTTATATTGATTTTATTATGTGATTAATTTTGTGGATATTAATTTTTGGTCATACAACTCAGTTGATTTCAATGTGGTATAGGGTTTTATCTCACTTTTTCATTCCTGTGAGATTCATTATATATTTGACACTATTTACTTTTGTTTGATGTATGTACATCCAATTATTGTACTAAATTTTTAATATACATTCATTCATGAGTATTTACATCTTCTTTTTATGATCCTTCTATCTTGTGGCATATGTTTTGTAAGTTACCAAACCAGTAAGGGAACCTGTCACCCTCCTCTTTTTTAAAATACTTCTTTTTTGTTATGTCTTTTAATTTACATCTTATTATATTGGTATATGTTTTTATATATCCTTGATTATTTACAATTTATGTCTTAGTATTGACATACCATTTTTATCTCATCAACTCATTTTCTGAATTTTATAGTGAGGTCGTTAGGCTGTCGAATTTATACAAGAGAACTTCTTAACCAAATTTCAATTCTTTGGGTTCAACTTGTACTTCTTGAATATGTCATCCTTTGAATATGTGTGAATGACCTATAATTGTATTACACATAATATACACTTATATTGGGGGTATTTAACTTAGTCAGACATAATTATGATATTGATTTATCCTTCATTTAAGGATTCCATCTTTATAAGGGATTTCATCACAATTTACATTACCACTAAGACTTCATTGTTGTTATTCACCAATTCACTCTTATGTGGTGTATATACTATTTTGTGACATATTATATCATTTATCACTTTATTTTCATGGTATTATAATGTCCTGATTAAACGTTATTCTTTAATTTTTTTTATTCAAGCATCTCTATTTTTGTTAAAAAACTCTTTAACTAAAATATCGTTTTAAATGGTTTAATGATTTATTATTCTAAATATTTTTAATTAATTTCCTTTTTGTAAAAAAGGGTTTTAGGATTTATTCATATGGACATTAATGTTTTCAAATTACAATTGATTTAAAAGCTTCAAATTTGTATGAGACACTTTGATTCAAAAATCTCTTTTTAAAAGTTTTTGAAAATGATTAGATAAAGAATTGATTATTTCAATATCTTGATTTGATATATTGGAATGTGGAAATGTTATATTTACTTTATAATTGTGTTATCTATTATGATTATGTTATAGTTATTGGTAATTGTTTACGTATATGGGTGGTTTCGTGATAATCCTAGAGAGGGTGAGCCCGAGATAGCTCTGCAATGCATTGGATAACGTGACGGAGGTAAAGGTGATGTTTCTCCTAAGAGATTTAGAGAATATACAGTGATGGGTATTCCAAGTGTTACTCCCTATGTAGCTGTGATAGCTACAATGTTAGTTTTATATGAATTCCATAAGTAACCTTTATGATCTATTATTTGTGTTTGTTATTCATAAATATTTGGATTTCGTAAGGTATGTTATGAATGAAAAGTATAGTTTTATTGATTTGTATTTATTGATGGGATAATGTTTTCCTTCCTTATTTCATAACCCTTACTCAACCTTTTATTCTCATCCCATTTTTTGAAATGTTTTCCACAGGACTTAAAGATGAATAGGGTCAAGGATGAAATCAAGGAAAAGTAATGTTGTCTAAAATATAGAACTAGAGATGTTTCTTTTTAAGAGTTTTTATTTTATGAGAAAATGGATTCTGAGTTGTAGTGTCTACATGGAATATTCAAGTTGTTATGTAATAGTTAGGACCTAATTCTCTATAACTCTAAACCTGAAAACATCCTCAATGTGAATTATTCATTTAATTCTATATTATGTAACGTTTAATGCCGAGTCCTTATAGTTGGTATCATAGGCTAGTTTAGATAACTTTAGAGGTTATGGTGTTATTTAATCATAAGTGACATAACCATAATGGTTAGCATATTGGAATGATTTATAGTTTTTTTGATTAATTGAATTAGTTTCAGATTACATGAATAATTCATTTCTTAGTATTTACCCTCCTCATAAGATATTATATGCTGATTTTAGTGATATACTCACACTATCCTTTTTTTGTAAATGGATGGATCTAGCAGGCATCAAAGTAACAACGGATGTGTAGAAAACTGTGACTGTTTTCTGAATGAGAAATTGAATGAAATGAGAGCTGCAATGAGAACTCTTGTGGTTATTCTCAACCAACTATTTGGAGTCATGATTGACCACCTAAACCATAGCGATTATTATAAGGAAACATTTATGAGAGAAACAAATACCTACAGAAGTTCTAGTAATAATCATAAAGGCCAAGATGTTCAAAAACATATGTGTCATGGATGTGGAAATAATCACCATGTAAAATGTTTCATAGGTATAGGAAGATGCTATAGATGTGTAAATTAAGGTCATAAATCATGAACCTACCATGGAAAAAGGAAGCATCCAGTTGACTATAGGAAAGGGAAATATGTTCTTTATGAGCGATCAATTGAATGTTTTAAATGTGGTGTGCATGGTCATTATACAAACACATGTTCTACGAAGAAGTTTTGGGAATGGAATCACTAGGATCGTACAAATATTTGTTTACAAATAACTAATTCCATTCCGATTGAGGATGAAGAAACTGACAATAACCAGTGAAAGGTATGGATTATTTCTTAACATGTGTTTTGATATTATCAAATCTTTGGATATGATTCATGATTTTGTTTGTAGGAAAGGATTATTCTAGAATAAGTTGGAAAGGAATTTTTAATGGATCATGAAGAATGGTGAAGGAGTAGGAAGTCAACATATATGAGATTCAAGTGTTATGGTAGATTTTAGGATGGTGAAGTGCATAAAATTTTTAAGGCTCTTTCGATGATGGGATTACATTAGAAGACTTTTAATCGTATGTGTAACCCTAAAGTTTGATATATGAAAATTTTATTCATGGAATAATTATCTTTTCGTTTGTGGATATAGTTATAAATAACCATTTGAGATTATATGATCATTGAATTTGTGGAAATTATAGGTTTATACAGTTCGGGAGGTAAAATGAAAGTTCTTAGATAAAAATTGTGGTTAAAATATGTTATGGTTATTTTTGATGAATATATCTCTTTTTGGGAATGTTATAAAATTATATATTTTTTGACAAAGGACGACACAAAGACTGTGTGACAACCCGTCACGTCAGACAAAGCTACAGGAATCGAACCCACAACCAAAGTGTGATTGGGATTTATCGCCTACCACTGTACTACATGAAGTCCCTGGTAAGTATGAATAATTATTTTTGGCCAGATGGTTTTATTAATCAAAAATAAGTTTATTTTTGGTTATCTATGGAAATTATTACCATATCATGGAGAATATGTGATTTGGTTAATTACATTTCAATATGAGACATTAAGAGTAACTAATATTATTTAGTGTTTATTGTTAACATTTATCTTGGAAGACTTAGTGATTAAATCCTTTTGAGAATAAGGATTCAATCATAGTTTGGATTAATTGGAAGAATTTTATGGAAATGTTTTTGTTGAATGGTCTTTGTTGAACTTTGGGTATTGTTAAAAAAATTAGAGATTTAGAGTAGCTTTTCTGTTTATAAAAGTTTATCCTTTTAGGGGATTATCTGATCTTATACTAAACATTTTGGTTTTTTTATGTCTAATGATAGGGTAAATATATAGTTCATAATTTTTGGATAATGAGATACTCTAGAAGTTGATTTTAGCACTTTTAATCTGACTAATTCATTTTGAATACTCATCATTGGGAGAAAAGATGAGTTTGTGGCAGGAATTTAGTAAAGGAAGAAAATCTACATGACAATTAAGTATGTTTCCTTATGTTTTTTGTTAATATCAAAAATAAATTCATCAACTTCATGAAATGTAAAATAATCCAAAAACATTGTCTGTTAACTTTTCCTACTTGGGAATCAAGGACTGCTAATTCCATCACATGTTTGTGATTTTCTGGTGGTTAACTTTCTCTTAATCATGTTTTCTATCACTCTCCATCAGAACTTTACCATTTTTATTCTCTTCTATATCCATGTTTTCTTATAGGGTATCATAGTTTTTGTTATCTCGGGTGACCTTTGTAATTCTCTTAATTTTTTTAAAAGTGATAGTTTTATTGAATCTTTTTCTGATGTGGGACTTTCAATGATGTTTCCGAGCCCAATTTTAAAATTACGAGGGAACAATTCCCAAAGGGGAGAAGGATTTAACATCTCATGAAAATAATGAATATGAAATTTTCATATTTATTAATATTTTTGAATTAAATAATAATTTTACTCTGAAGGGGTTGCTATTTTCGATAGTGTACCCGATACACAACAACATGTTTCATTGAAATCTTATGTTTCACAATAATAATTTAATATTATTATTTTAAATGGTATTTAAATCCTAGTCTTTGTATTAGCGACAATGAACAAAACTCACTACAATATGATTATACACGTTTCTGTGGATGGAAAACTAACACCTCACGAAATGATGATTGTTCAAATATCTCAAATCGGCTCACATGGTGGCCATTATGATGGAACAATATTTATATATGATATATATTATTTTTATATTTTCTTTATGCTTCTTTAATTTCCATTCATATCATGAATTTATGGTTTCTATTATGGGTAAGCGCGATAATTTCATTTGAGGAACTGTGTATTACCGCCCCTCAATGTGATATGACTCGTTAATACCATATAAGGGACGTATAAAGGATGGATTTAATGTTATTAAATATAATATTATACTAGATATATAATATTCCTATTTATCATTATGTATTAATTCCATTAAAATAAGAAATAAAATTGAAAGTAGCATTCATGCGTACGTACGACTTATAGTCTCAATGAACGATGCATTTCATTTCTTACATCCAAATGATATGCACAGTTATAAATATATATACTTGATATATATGATATATATTATATCTAAATCATGAATATAATTCTGGATGTAATGAAATTTTGACTATGTGAACAACTTGTAATTGTAAGAAGTCCATTTTTGACTAAAGCACCAATTATCGACAAAACAAACATTTTTAACGTAAAAGATTAAATAATGTTACTAAAATGGTAATAAGTGATATAAAAGTAATAATAAATTAGAAAAAAGATTTTAATCAAGTAGAAATTATCTTTAGTTTATTATTCAGCAAGAACAAGGAACAAACGGGTCTAGTTATACACGAGGTAAGGGATTTTCTTATCTCACTTTTAATTCCATGAGATTTCCATTGTTCTCCACTTATTAATTGCATGTGGTGTATTGTGTAATGTAATTTGATATATATTATCATGATTCTCATTATATTAATTTTATTCTGTGATTCATTTGGTGGATATTAACTTTTGGTCATACGACTCAGTTGATTTCAACGTGTTAAAGGGTTTCATCTCACTTTTTATTTCCCCTGAAAGTCATGCTCTATTTGCCACTATTTCATTTTGTGTGGTGTGTGTAATGCCCAAATCTTTACTTCTTCTGTAATATAATATCATTTATGAGTATTTAAATCTTCATTTTATGAACCTTCTTACATGTGGTGTATTTTTTACTAGTTACCAAATCGGTAAGGGAACCTGTCACCCTCCTCTTTTTTAAAAGACTTCTTTTTGTTATGTATTTTAATTTACATATTATTGTATTGAGATATGTTATTCTATAACATTATTGATTTAAACATTATTTCCAAGTGATTAGATACCCTTTTTATCTCATAAAATCATTTTATGAATTATAATGTGAGGTCGTTTGGCTGTCGAATATTTATATGGGAACTTCTTAACCCAATTTCCATTCTTTGGGTTCAACTTGTAAATCTCGAATATGTTATCCTATGAATTTTTGTGAATGACCTCTGATTGTTTTTCACTTTATATCGACTTATATTGGGTGTAGTTATATTTTTCACACATAATTATGTGATTCATTTATCCTTCATTTAAGGATACCATCTTTATAAGGGATTTCATCCCAATTTACATTTCTAATAAGACTTCATTGTTGTTATGAACCAATTCACTCTTATATGGTGTATATATTGTCCATTGAAAAATGATATCATGAATCCCTTTATTCTCATGATATAATAATGTTTTGATTAAAATTTATTCTTTAATTATTTGTATTCAAGCGTCATTCTTTTTTTTAAAACCCTCTTTAACTAAAATACCGTTTTAAAGTGTTAACGATTTATTCTTCTATTTATTTCTCATTAATTCCCATCTATTAAAAATTGGGTTTAGTAATTATTTATATAGAAATTAATGTTTTCAAATAATAATTTATTTAAAATCATCAACGTGGTATTGGACCCTTTGATTCAAAAATCTATTTTTAAAAGGTTTTGAAAATGATTAGATAAAGAATTGTTTATTTCAATATCTGGATTTGATATATTGGAATGTGGAAATGTTATCATTCCTTTATACATGAGTTATGTGTTATGATTATGTTATCTTTATTGGGGATTTTTTACGTATATGGGTGGTTTCGTGAAAAAACTAGTGTGGGTGTGCCCGAGATAGTTCTCCAATGCATTGGGTAACATGATCGAGGTAAATGTGATGTGTCTCCTAAGAGATTTAGGGAATATACTGTGATGGGTATTCCAAGTGTAACTCTCTATGTAGTTGTGATTGATACAATTTAATATTGATATGAATGCCATACGTAACCTTTATTATTTATTATTTGTGTGTATTATTCATAAATATTTTAATTTGGTAAGGTATGTTATGATTGAAAATTATAGTTTCATTGATTTGTATTTATTGATGGGATAATGTTTTCCTTCATTATTTTTTAACCTTTAAAAATCTTTTTATTCTCATCCCATGTTTTTTAAATTTTTTCCACAGGACTTAATAGATGAATAGGGTAAAGGATGAAACCAAGGAAATGTAATGCTGCCTAAAATGTGGAAGTAGACATGTTTGTTGTTAAGAGTATTTATTTTATGAAAAAATGGATACTCAGTTGTAGAGTCTACATGTAATATTCAAGTTGTTATGTAATAGTTATGCCGTAATTCTCTATAACTCTAAACCTGAAAAGATCCTCAATTTGAATAATTCATTTAATTCAATATTATGTAATAATTACGGTCAAGTCCTTATAGTTGGTATCATAGGCCGTTTAGATAAATTTAGATGTTATGGTGTTATTTAATCATAACTGACATAACCATAATGGTTAGCATATTGGAAAGAGTCGTAGTTTTTTTGATTAATTGAATTAGTTTCAGATAACATGAATAATTCATGTCTTAGTATTTACCCTCATCATAAGATATTATATGATGATTTTTGTGATATACTCACACTAACCTTTTTTGTTTTAGTAAATGGCTTGATCTAGCAGGCATCAAAGTAACAATGGATGTGAAGAAAACTGTGATGGTTTTCTGAATGAGAAATTGAATGAAATGAGAGCTACAACGAGAACTCTTGTAGTTATTCTCAACCAAATATTTAAAGTCATGATTGAACACCTAAAACATAGTGATTCTTATAAGGAAAAATTTATGCGAGAAACAAACCCCTATAGAAGTTCATGTAATAATCATAAAGGTCAGTCTGTTCAAAAACCTATGTGTCAAGGATGTGGAATGAAACACCAAGTAAAATGTTTCAAAGGGATTGGAAGATGATATCAATGTGGAAATGAAGGTCATAAAGCAAGAACCTACCATGGAAAAAGGAATCATCTAGTTGACTCTAGGAAAGGGAAAGAAGTTCTTTATGGGCGATCAATTGAATGTTTTAAATGTGGTGTATACGGTCAATATACAAACACATGTTCTACGAAGAAGTTTCGGGAATGGAATCACTAGGATCATACACATATTTCTTTACCAATACCTAATTCCATTCCAATTGAGGATGAAGAAACTGGAAATGTCCAGTGAAAGGTATGGATTGTTTCATAACATATGTTTTGATATTATTGAATCTTTGTATATGATTCATGATTTTGTTTGTATGAAAGGATTATTCCAGAATAAGTTGGAAAGGAATGGTTAATGGATCATGAAGAATGTTGAATGAGTAAGAAGTCAACATATATGGGATTCATGGGTTATGGTAGATTGTAGGATGGTGAAATACATAAAATTTTTAAGGCTCTTTCGATTATGGGATTACATTAGAAGACTTTTTATAGTATGTGTAACCCTGAAGTTTGATATATGAAAATTTTATTCATAAAATAATTACAGGTTAATACATTTTGGGTGGAAAAATTTAATTTATTAGTTAAAATTTGTGGTTAAAATATGTTGTTGTTATTTTTGATGAATTTATCTCTTTTTGGGAATGTTATAAAATTATATATTTTCTGAAAAAGGACGACATAAAGACCGTGTGACAACCCATCACGTCAGACAAAGCTGCGGGAATCGAACCCACAACCAAAGTGCGATTGAGATTTATCACCTACCACTGGACTACATGAAGTCCCTGGTATGTATGAATAATTATTTTTGGTCAGATGGTTTTATTAATCAATAATAAGATGATTTTTGGTTATCTATGGAAATAATTACTATATCATGGGGAATATGTGATTTGGTTAATTACTTTTCAATATGAGACATTAAGAATAACTGATATTATTTGGAGATTATGGTTAACATTTATCTTGGAAGGCAAAGTGATTAAATCCTTTTGAGATTAAGGTTTCAATAATAGTTTGGATTAAATAGAATAATTTTATGGAAATATGTTTATTGAATGGTATTTGTTGAACTTTGGGTATTGTTAAAAAAATTAGATATTTAGAGTAGCTTTTCTGTTTATAAAAGTTTATCCTTTTGGCGGATTATCTGATCTTATACTAAATGTTTTGTTTTTTTATGCCTAATGATTGAGGAAATATATAGTTCATATTTTTTGGATTATTAGATACTATAGAATTTTATTTTATCACTTTTAATGTGACCAATTAAGTTTTAATAATCATCGTTTGGGGAAAATACGGGGTTGTGGCATGAATTTATTAAAGGAAGAAAATCTACATGACAAGTAAGTATGTTTCCTTATGTTTTTTTGTTAAGATCATAAATAAATTCATCAACTTCATGAAAAGTAACATAAACCAAAAAGATTTTCTGTTATCTTTTTCTACTGGGGAATCAAGGACCGCTAAACCCATCCCATGTTTGTGATTTTCTGGTGGTTAACTTTCTCATAATCATGTTTTCTATCACTCTCCATCAGAACATGACCATTTGTCTTCTCTTCCATATACATGTTTTCTTACATGGGATAATAGTTTTTGTTATCTCGTGTGACCTTTATACTTCTCTTCATTTTTTTAAAAGTGATATTTTTATTGACTCTTTTTCGGATTTGGGACATTCAATGATGTTTCCGAGCACAATTTTAAAATTGCGAGGACGTAATTCCCAAAAGGGGGGGGGTACAATTTAGCATCTCAGGAAAATAAAGAATATGAAATTTTTATATTTATTAATATTTGTGAATTAAATAGTAATTTTACTTTAAAGGGGTTGCAATTTTCGAAAGGGTACCCGATACACAACAACATGTTTCTTTGAAAGCTTATGTTGTACACTAATAATTTAATATTATTATTTTAAATGGTAGTTAACTCCTAGTCTTTTTATTGGCCGAAATGAACAAAACTAACTAGAATATGATTATACATGTTTGATAAATTTATTTACATTTATCCAATAAAACTTAGAGGCTTAAAATGTGAATGAATCTATTTTTAAACATGAATACTTTAATATTCTGTAAAAGGTCGATTTACCACCTTTTGATGGAGAAAACTTTTCAAATCTAGTTTTTATCACTTTTATATGTTCTATTTGACAAAATAAATATCTACTTTGTAATCTAGATATCAAAATTTACTTTGGGTAACTTTTTGGTATGTTTCTGATAATGTTCATTTTTAAATGAATTGTTAAAAATACTGTATTTTAAATCTAAATTTCATTTTAATGTAATTTATTTATATACTTTGATTATCCTTTTTGTTTTTTTTAATTTTTAAATAGATTATATTTTTACCATTTAATCTATTTTTGGCCTTTTTAAGCAATTTCACTTTCAAATTGGACATAATCAACTGTCATTCTTATGATAGTGATTGTTTCTTAAAAACAGGCTATTTTGTTTGACAATGAAAATTAATTTTAAATTAATTAATCCAAATACTATGTTTTGAATTTTATAAAATAGATATCATATTTTAATTTATAATATAAAATAATTATTAGGCAGAAATTTTGGTATTTTTCTGAAAAACTTCATTTTTTGATGAATAGTGAAACAACTTAGTAGTAGTTAGAAAAACTCAGTTTTTCATTTAAATGAATTTTCACCTCTTATGTGAATTTAATTTCAAAAATAAAAAATACATGGTTATATTTAAGAAGTAGAATGTGGTTCAATAAGATGAAAATATTTTTTTGTGAATAATAACTTTTTACTTTTTTACCACAGATAAAGGTAAACTGGGTAATTCAAGGTAAAAAGAATATTATAATAATTAACTATTACCTTAACAGTTTTCCTAACCTTATTGGATGAGTAATGGCCTACTATGGGTATATTTGGGTCGAATTTGGGACCCCATGGAGCCACATATGAATGATAATGAAACTTAGATTAATTAACTAAACGTAAAGGCAAAATTGACAAAAGCCAATATCGTTTAGTAATTTAATTTTTAGAAGGGGTTATATAAATTATCATTTCCACTATAAATATTAATTGGAAAGATAATAATATTTATTACAACATGGTATTTTTCTTTATAATATTTAGACATAAAATAAATTAAATTACTTATGACACAATAGTGATGAAGTGTTTACCACATTAATAAATTATTAAAATAAATAAGATTATAATGATTAAAATATTATTCGAAACAGGTCCAATTCTGATTGGATGATTTTATTTCAAATATTAGTAATCTAATCATCTCCTTTAATTATTTTTTTACCTTTAGAAACCGAATATCATTATATAATAAAATAATATTTTCACACTTTCTTAAAGAACCCCTCCTCCCCCTTATAAAAGGACACCCCTTCTATCAAATTTCTCACATCAATCTAGCCTTTTGGCTCATCCAAAATCTGCACAATTAAGTTATATATATATCTTTAATACTCCTAGAAGACTTACCTTAGAAAAAAAGGAACTTCAAGAAGTCATTTGGTTCAATCCAAAGGGAGTTACCCAAATAAAAGGTAAGAGTTTCTCTTAAATTGTTTTATTTTATTTTAATTGTCCAACCCATAAACTATTGTAATTACTTTATTTTGTAACAAAACCAGTATGATAAATATACTAGTATGTATTTATTATATGTAATTGAACTACAATTACACACACCTCCATCTAATGGATGAAGAACATAAAGTTTCTGTTGATGGAAAACTAATGCCTCACGAAACGATGATTGTTCAAATATCTCAAATCGCGTCTCATGGTGGTCATTATGATGGAACAATGTTTTTATATGATATATATTATTTTTATATTTTCATTATGCTTCTGTAATTTCTTTTTATATCATGCATTTATGGTTTCCATTATGGGTAAGCGCGATAATTTCATTTGAGAAAGTGCGTACTACCGCCCCCTCAAAGTGATATGACTCGTTAATACTGTATGAGGGACGTATAAAGGATTGAGTTAATGTTATTATATACAATATCATACTAGAAGTTTAATATAAATATTTTTAATTATGTTTTAATTCCATTAAAATAAGAAATAGAAGTGAAAGTAGCATTCATGCGTATGTACGACTTATAGTCTCCATGAACGGTGCATTTGATTTCTTACAACCAAATGATATGTACAGTTCTAAATATATATATACTGGATATATATGATATATATGATACATAAATCATGAATATCATTCTGGATATAATGAAGTTTTGAATATTTTAACAACTTGAAATTGTAAGAAGTCCATTTTTGACTCAAGTACCAATTATCGACGAAACAAATGTTTTTAACTTAAAAGATTACATAATGTTAATAAAATGCTAATAAGTGATATCAAAAGAATAATAAAAAAGAAAAAGGTTTTTAATCAAGTATAAATTATCTTTAGTTTATTATTTACCAAGAAAAAGGAACAAACGAGTCAAGTTATACATGAGGTAAGGGATTTTCTTATCTCACTTTTAATTCCGTTAGATTTCCATTGTTCTCCACTTATTCATTGCATGTGATGTATTGTGTAATGTAATTTGATATATATTATCATGGTTCTCATTATATTCATGTTATTCTGTGATTCAATAGGTGGATATTAACTTTTGCTCATACGACTCAGAGGATTTCAATATGTTAAAGGGTTTCATATGACTTTTTATTTCCTGTGACATTCATGCTATATTTGCCACTATTTCCTTTTGTGTGGTGCATGTACTGCAAATGATTTTACTCATTGTGTAATATAATATCATTTATGAGTATTTAAATCTTCATTTTATGATCCTTCTTTCATGTGGTGTATTTTTTGTATGTTACCAAATCGGTAAGGGAAACTATCACCCTCCCCTTATTTAAGAGACTTCTTTTTGTTATGTCTTCTAATTTACATATTATTGTATTGGGACATGTTATTATATATCTTTATTAATGTAAACTTTATGTACAAGTGTTTAGAAACCCTTTTTATCTCATCATCTCATTTTATGAATTTTAATGTGAGGTCATTATGCTGTCGAATATTTACAAGGGAACTTCTTAAACAAATTTCCATTCTTGGGGTTCAACTTGTAAATCTTGAATATGTCATCCTATGAATATGTGTGAATGAACACTGATTGTTTTACACTTAATATCGACTTATATTGGGTGTAGTTATATTTTTCACAGATAATTATGTGATTCATTTATCCTTAATTTAAGGATACCATCTTTATAAGGGATTTCATACCAATTTACCTTTCCACTGAGACTTCACTGATGTTATGCACTAATTCCCTCTAATATGGTGTATATATTATCATTTTCTATATTATATCATGAATCACTTTATTCTCATGATATTATAATGTTATGATTATAATTTATTCTCTAATTATTTGTATTCAAGCGTCATTCTTTTTGTTAAAAAACTATTTAACTAAAATAGCGTTTTAAATGTTTTAAGGATTTATTCTTCTAAATATATCTCATTAATTTAGATCTATTTAAAATTGGTTTTAGTAATTATTAATATAAAAATTAATGTTTTCATATGATAATTCATTTAAAATCTTCAATATGGTATTGGACCCTTTGATTCAAAAATCTATTTTTAAATGGTTGTGAAAATTATTAGATAAAGCATTGTTTATTTCAATATCTTGATTTGATATATTGGAATGTGGAAATGTTATCTTTCTTTGGTACTTGAGTTATGTGTTGTGATTATTTTATGGTTATTGGAAATTTGTTACGTATACGGGTGGTTTTTTGATAATCCTAGGGCAGGTGAGCCCGAGATAGCTTTCCAATTCATTGGGTAACGTGACAGAGGTAAACGTGATGTGTCTCCTAAGAGATTTATGGAATATATTGTGATGGGTATTCCAAGTTTAACTCCCTATATACCTGTGATAGCTACAATGTATGTTTGATATGAATCCCCTAAGTAACCTTTATTATTTATTATTTGTGTGTGTTATTCATAAATCTTTTTATTTGGTAATGAATGTTATGATTGAAAATTATAGTTTCATTGATTTGTATTTATTGATGGGCTAATGTTTTACTTATTTATTTTATAACCCTTACTCAGCTTTTTATGCTCATCCCATGTTTTTGAAATGTTTTCCACAGGACTTAAAGATGAATAGGGTCAAGGATGAAATCATGGAAAAGTAATGTTGTCTAAAATATGTAACTAGACATGTTTCTTTTTAAGAGTATTTATTTTATGAAAAAACGAATACTGATTTGTAGTGTCTACATGTAATATTCAAGTTGTTGTGTAATAGTTATGCCCTAATTCTCTAAAACTCTAAACCAGAAAAGATCCTAAATGTGAATTATTCATTTAATTCAATATTATGTAACGATTAAGGTTGAGTCCTTATAGTTGGTATCGTAGGCCAGTTTAGATAACTATAGAGGTTATGGTGTTATTTAATCATAAGTGACATAACCATAATGGCTAGAATATTGGAAAGAGTCATAGTTTTTTTTATTAATTGAATTAGTTTCAGATTACATGAATAATTCATTTCTTAGTATTTACCCTCCTCATAAGATATTATATGCTGATTTTAGTAATCTAATCACACTAACCCTTTTTGTTTTAGTTAATGGCCTGATCTAGCAGGCATCATATTAACAATAGATATGAAGAAAACAATGATGGTTTTCTGAATGAGAAATTGAATGAAATGAGAGCTGCAAGGAGAACTCTTGTGGTTATTCTCAACCTAATATTTGGAGTCATGATTGACCAACTAAACCTTAGTGATTCTTATAAGGAAACATTAATGTGAGAAACAAATCCCTACCAATGTTCAAGTAATAATCATAATGGTCAGCATGTTCAAAAACCTATGTGTTAAGGATGTGGAAAGAAACACCTAGTAAAATGTTTCAAAGGGACAATAAGATGCTATAGATGTGGAAATGAAGATCATAAAGAAAGAACCTACCATGGAAAATGTAAGCATCCAGTTGACTCTAGGAAAGGGAATGATGTTATTTATGGGCGATCAATTGAATGTTTTAAATGTGGTGTGCATAGTCATTATACAAACACATGTTCTACAAAGAAGTTTCTGGAATGGAATCACTAGGATGATAAAAATATTTTTTTACCAATACCTAATTTCATTCTGATTGAGGATAAAGAAACTGACAATGTCCAGTTGAAGGTATGGAATATTTCTTAACATATGTTTTGATATTATTGAATCTTTCGATATGATTCATGATTTTGATTATATGAAAGGATTATTCAAGAATAAGTTGGAAAAAGAATTTTTAATGGATCATGAAGAATGTTGAATGAGTGGGAAGTAGACATATATGGGATTCATGTGTTATGGTATATTTTAGGATGGTGAAATGCATAAAATTCTTAAGGCTCTTTTGATGATGGAATTACATTAGAAGAATTTTTATAGTATGTGTAACCCTGAAATTTGATATTTGAAAATTTTATTCAAGGAATAATTATGTTTTCTTTTGTGGATATAGTTATAAAGAACCATTTGGGATTATATGATCCTTGAATTTTAGGCGATTATAGTTTTTACATTTTGGGAGGAAAAATGAAAGTTATTAGATAAACTTTGTGGTTAAAATATTTTATGGTTTTCTTTGATGAATTTATCTCCTTTTGGGAATTTTATAAAATTATATAGTTTATGAAAAAGGATGACACACAGACCATGTGACAACCCATCGCATTAGACAATGCTGCGGGAATCGAACCCACAACCAAAGTGCGATTGGGATTTATCACCTACCACTGGACTACATGAAGTCCCTGGTAAGTATGAATAATTATTTTTGGTCACATGGTTTTATTAATCAATAATAAGTTTATTTTTGGTTATCTATGGATATTATTACCATATCATGGAGAATATGTGATTTGGTTAATTACTTTTCAATGTGAGACTTTAAGAGTAACTGATATTATTTAGAGATTATTTTAAAGATTTATCTTGGAAGACTATGTGATTAAATCCTTTTGAGATTTAGGTTTCAATATTATATTAGATCAACTAGAATAATTTTATGGAAATATGTGTATTGAATGGTATTTGTTTAAAATTGGGTAATGTTAAAAGAAATTAGAGATTTAGAGTAGTTTTTCTTTTTGTAGAAGTTTATCCTTATGGGAGATTATCTGATATTATACGAAACGTTTTTGTTTTTGTTGATGTCTAAAGATAGGGGAAATATATAGTTCATATTTTGTGGATTATTCCATACTCTAGAAGTTGATTTTAGCACATTTAATGTGACCAAGTCAGTTTGAATACTCATCGTTTGGAGAAAAGATGGGTTTGTGGAAGAAATTTAGTAAAGGATGAAATTCTAAATGACAAGTAAGTATGTTTCCTTATGTTTTTTGTTAAGATCATAAATAAATTCACCAAATTCCTGAAAAGTAACATTAACCAAAAACCTTTCCTGTTAAATTTTCCTACGAGGGAATCAAGGACTGCTGAACCCGTCACATGTTTGGGTTATTCTGGTGGTTAACATTCTCCTAATCATGTTTTCTATAACTCTCCATGATAACATTACCATTTGTTTTCTCTTACATATAAATGTTTGCATACATTTGATCATAGTATTTGTTATCTCATGTGACCTTTGTACTTCTCTTAATTTTTTTAAAAGTGATAGTTTTATTGACACTTTTTATGATGTGGGACTTTTAATGATGTTTTCAAGCCCAATTTTAAAATTGAGAGGATGCAATTACCAAAAGGGGGAAAGGATGTAGCATCTCAGGAAAATAAAAAATATGACATTTTCATATTTATTAAAATTTGTGATTTAAATACTAATTTTACTTTAAAGGGGTTTCTATGTTTTATAGCGTACCTGATACACAACAACATGTTTCTTTGAAATCTTATGTTGCACTCTAATAATTTAATATTATTATTTTAAATGATAGCTAACTCCTAGTCCTTGTATTGGAGGAAATGAAAAAAACCTAACTATAATATGATTATACATGTTTGTTAAATGTATTTACATTTATCCAATAAATGTTAGAGGCTTAAAATGTGAATGAATCTATTTTAAAGCATGAATACTCTAATATTTAGTAAAAGGTAGATTTACCGCCTTTTGATGGAGAACACTTTTTAAATCTATTTTTTATCACTTTTATATGTTATATTTCACAAAATAAAATTCTTCTTTAGAATCAAGATATCAAAATTTAATTTGGGTAAATTTTTGTTATTTTTCTGAAAAAGTTCATTTTTAAATTAATAGTTAAAAATACAGTATTTTAAATAAAACTTTCCTTTTAATATAATTTATTTATATTCATAGATTGTCTTTTTAGTTGTTTTAAATGTGTAAATAGATTATATTTTTCCATTCAATCTATTTTTGGCCTTTTGAAGCAATTTCAATTTCAAATTGGACATAATCAACTATCAATCTTATGATAGTTATTGTTTCTTAAAAACACACTATTTGGTTTGAAAATGGGAAAAAAATTTAAATTAATTAATCCAACTACTATGTTTTGAATTTTATGTAATTGAAATAATTTTTTAATTCATAATATAAAATAATTATTTGGCTGAATTTTTGGTATTTTTCTGAAAAGCTTCAATTTTTTATGAATAGTGAAACCACTTAGTAGAAGTTAGAAAAACTCACTTTTTCATTTAAATGAATTTTCACTTCTTCTGTGAATTGAATTTAAAAAATCCAAAATACATGGTTTTTATTAATATGTAGAATGTGGTTCAATAAGATAAAAATAATTTTTGGTGAATAATAACTTTTTACTTTTTACCACGGATAAAGGTAAATTGTGTAATTTAAGGTAAAAAGAATATTATAATAATTAACTATTACTTTAACACTTATCCTAAACTTTTTGGATGAGTAATGGCCGACAATGTGTATCATTGGGTCGAATTTGGGACACCATGTAGCTACTTATGAATGATAATGAAACTTTAGATTAATTTACTTAAAGTAAAGGCAAAAATGACAAAAGCCAATATCGTTTAGTAATTTAATTTTTAGAAGGGGTTATATACATTATCTTTTGGACTATAAATATCCATTGGAAATATAAAAATATTTCTTACATCATGGTGTTTTTCTTTATAATTTTTAGACATTAAATAAATTAAATTATTTATGACACAATAATGATGCAGTGTTTACCTCATTAATAAATTATTCAAATAAATAAGATTATAATGATTAAAATATTATTCAAAACATGTCCAATTCTGATTGGATGATTTTATTTAAAATATTAGCCATCTAATCATCTCCTTTAATTACTTTTGGACCTTTAAAAACAGAATATCATTATATAATAAAATAATATTTTCACACTTTAATAAAGAACCCCTCCCCCCTTATAAAAGGACACAACTTCTAACCAATTTCTCACTTCTATCATGACTTTTGGCTCATCAAACCTCTGCCAAATTAATCTCTATACATCCCTATACTACTCCTAGATGCCTTACCTTAAGCAAAAATAACTTCAAGAAGTCCTTTGGTTAAATCCAAAGGGAGTTACCCAAATTAAAGGTAAAAGTTTCTCTTAAATTGTTTTCTTTTATTTTACTTGTCCAACACATAAAATCTTTTAATTACTTTATTTTATAACAACACTAGTATCCTCATTATACTACTATTTTTTTCTGAAAAGGATTCTAACTACACTTACACACACCTCCATCTAATGAATGAAGAACATAATGTTTCTGTGGATGGAAAACTAACGCCTCATGAAACGATGATTGTTAAAATATCTCCAATCGCCTCTCATGGTGGTCATT
Organism: Viscum album; assembly: GCA_963277665.1. NCBI lineage: Eukaryota > Viridiplantae > Streptophyta > Magnoliopsida > Santalales > Viscaceae > Viscum > Viscum album. The sequence goes on from OY728136.1 coordinate 1,483,614,508, forward strand.
ATGATGGAATAGTATCTATATATGATTTATATTAATTTTATATTTTCATTATTCTTCTGTAATTTCCATTTATATCATGCATTTGAGGTTTCCATTATGGGTAAGCGTGATAATTTCATTTGAGGAAATGCGTACTACCACCCCCTCAAAGTGATATGACTCGTTAATACCATATATGGGACGTATAAAGGATGGAGTTAATGTTATTGTACAATATATTATACTATAATTATAATATACCTATTTATTATTATATTTTATTTCCATTAAAATAAGAAATAGAAATGAAAGTTGCATTCATGCATACGTACGGCTTATAGTCTATATGAACGGTGCATTTCATTTCTTACATCCAAATGATATGTACTATTATAAATATATATATAATGGAAATATATGATATATATGATATCTAAATCTTGAATATCATTCTTGTATATAATGAACTTTTCAATATGTGAAAAACTTGTAATTGTAAGATGTCCATTTTTGACTCAAGTACCAATTATCGATAAAACAAAAGTTTTTAACATAAAAGATTAGATAATTTTAATAAAATGGTAATAAGTGATATAAAATTAATAATTAACAAGAAAAAGGTTTTTAATCAAGTAGAAATTAACTTTCATTCATTATTCAGCAAGAACAAGGAACAAACGAGTCAAGTTATACACGAGGTAAGGGATTATCTTATCTCACTTTCAATTACGTGAGATTTCCATTGTTCTCCACTTATTTATTGCAGGTGGTGTATTTGGTAATGTGATTTGATATATATTATCATGATTCTCATTATATTCATGTTATTTGGTGATTCATTTAGAGGATATTAACTTTTGGTCATACGACTCAGTTGATTTCAACGTGGTAAAGGGTTTCATCTCACTTTTTATTTCCTGTGACATTCATGCTATATCTGCCACTATTTACTTTTGTGTGGTGTATGTACTGCACATGATTTTACTCATTGTGTAATATAATATCATTTATGAGTATTTAAATCTTCATTTTATGAACCTTATTTACTGTGGAATAATTTTTGTATGTTACCAAATCGGTAAGGGAACCTATCACCCTCCACTTTTTTAAAAGATATCTTTTTGTTATGTCTTTTAATTTACATATTATTGTCTTGGGATATGTTCTTCTATATCATTATTGATGTAAACATGATTTCCAAGTGTTGAGATACCCTTCTTATCGCATGAACTCATTTTATGAATTTTAAAGTGAGGCTGTTAGGCTGTCGAATGTTTACAAGGGAACATCTTAACCAAATTTCCATTCTTTGGGTTCAACATGTAAATCTTGAATATGTCATCCTATGAATATGTTTGAATGACCTCTGATTGGTATACACTTAATATCCACTTATATTGGGTGTAGTTATATTTTTCACAAATAATTATGTGATTCATTTTTCCTTAATTTAAGGATACCAACATTATAAGGGATTTCATCCAAATTTAAATTTCCACTAAGGCTTCATTGTTTTTATTCCCCAATTCATTCTAATATGGTGTATATATTGACCTTTTCCATATTATATCACGAATCCCTTTATTCTCATGACATTATAATGTTCTGATTAAAATTTATTCTTTAATTATGTGTATCAAAGCGTCATTCCTTTTGTTAAAAAACTCTTTAACTAAAATATCGTTTTAAATGTTTTAAAGATTTATTCTTATAAATATTTCTCATTAATTTCCATCTATTTAAAATTAGTTTTAGTAATTATTTATATAGACTATAATATTTTCAAATGATAATTCATTCAAAAGCTTCAAAGTGGTATTGGACCCTTTGATTCAAAAATCTATTTTTAAAAGGTTTTGAAAATGATTAGATAAAGCATTATTTATTTAAATATCTTGATATGATATATTAGAATGTGGAAATGTTTTCATTACTTTATACTTGTGTTATATGTTATGATTATGTTATGGTTCATGGACATTGTTTACATATATGGGTGGTTCCATATAATCCTATGGTGGGTGAGCCCGAGATAACTCTCCAATGCATTGGGTAACATGACGGAGGTAAACGTGATGTCTCTCCTAAGAGATTTAAGGAATATACTATGATGGGTATTCCAAGTGTAACTCCCTTTGTAGCTGTGATAGCTACAATGTAAGTTTGATATAAATTCCATAAGTAAACTTTATGATTTATTATGTGTGTGTTTTATTCATAAATCATATGATTTCATATGCTATGTTATGATTGAAAAGTATAGTTTCATTGATTTGTATTTAATGATGGGCTAGCGTTTTCCTTCCTTATTTTATAACACTTACTCATCTTTTTATGCTCATCCCATGTTTTTGAAACGTTTTCCAGAGGACTTAAAGATGAATAGGGTGAAGGATGAAATCATGGAAAAGTAATGGTTTCTAAAATATGGAAGTAGACATGTTTCTTTTGAAGAGTATTTATTTTATGAAAATATAGATAAAGAGTTGTAGTGTCTACATGTAATATTCAAGTTGTTATGTAATATTTATTGCCTAATTCTCTAAAACTCTAAACCTGAAAAGATCCTCAATGTGAATTATTCATTTAATTCAATATTATGTAACGTTTAAGGCCGAGTCCTTATAGTAATAGAGTTGTTATTTTAGTATGAAATCAAAAATGAATGTGGAACTGGAAGTGTAATGAACATTGAAAGAGGCGGTGAAATTATTACCTCTTCTTGAGGTCCTTCCTTTTGATTTGTTCAAAATGGATACCTATGTTGTATTTCATAGTAAAATAATGACTCTATGTTGAATATAGGGCAGTATTGAGGATATTTGAGTATGTTTTGGCTGAGAAAAATGGATTAGTATATGTGAATTTGAGATAAGTAGAATTACACTTTTAAAATAGAGGTGAGGCTCACTTTAGGAAAAACTTGAAATATTATTTTATTATAAAATCATATTCGGGTTCTAATGGCTCAAAATAGATTTATTTCAAAGATAACGTGGTTATGAATTGATGTAGTCTCAAACAATCAGTTTTAGACAAGTCTAGGTAATCATATTAACCTTAAATATGAGATTTACTTCTCAGTTAAATAGATTAACTTTTACCAAGTCTTCTAGTATTTTTATATAACTTACTGAAAAATAAATTTATTACTATCAAAACACTTTTATAGAAAAACTGAGAAACCCCAAGTTCACATAGGACATGCATAAAAAGAGAAAACATAGCTATTGAAATGGAAGTTGACCCTATCAACATTCTTATCCCTAAAAATTTTCTAGGAAAGGGAAGTTACTAATGTTTCTAGAGCAGCATCAAGAAGGTATTCAAAGTGAGATGCCATCTGGTCCCGCACTTTTATGTACTCCTCTTGAGTGATATTATTATCATTGAAGCCTCTTACAAAAATCGGATTCATTTTGTCTATCCACTCACCCTGTTCATTGTTATTGTCCATCCAAATAGGCCTTCCTATCATCTTCTTAGCATCCTCTCCTAAGGAATTAATCGCAAAAGAGTCATCAAAGATATACTCTGTGGAATGCAATAGCAACTCTAAAGGAAACACCACCAGGTCGCCCCTATGATGGCCTGCCCCACAATCCCCCTCGTCCACACTTGTCTAAATTCCAGCATAAATCGAATCATTTTATTTCTCCCATGCTTTCACTTTTTTAGATGATCGAGTCGCCATAGGTAAAGTTATATGGTAGTAATCCTTTTATCATGTCTTACTTCCTTGCCACCGTTTCCTCATCCGCTGGTCACATATATTAGGAACATGAAATTCTAAATCATTGTCTTCAACAAATTGATTTGATGACTCATCATTTGAACCTTCCCTGGGAAAGTCAACTTCTTGATTGGATCCTTCAACATCCATCCCAGTAAAACGGTTACCTAGCTTAATGGTTGGAGACCCGCTCCTTGGGCATGATCTATTCATATCCACAGTCCTCTAAGGATGCTCCTTTCCCGAGGAACCCAACCTAGTATAAACAACTTCAGTATACGAATCATACTTAGAGGCTTTCGCATTTCCAGCCTCCCTAATTCTTGCACCCACTATCGGCCTAAGACAACTATCATTCCACTTAGTTGAAGTTTCCAATTGTAAAGGATCCATATTTTTATATTACATAGTTAATAAACATACTATAAGTTACCAACTGATCCTTAAGTGGTTCATTAATGATATACATATCATTATATAAGTCCTTCGTCTGATCCTTAGATTTTTACGACTATTATATAATTAAATAAATTAGTATTTGTTTTAAAAACCCATTTATGTCAATTTGGAAACTATTTAGTATTTTGTTTTTGTGAAAGTAAAAAATATATTATTTCATCGAAAAAATACAATTAACCAACCCTAATAAGTTAGATTAACCTAGAAAATTAGTTTAATACATCCAATGTTTCAATTTACTATTATTTTAATATTTATCACATTAATTATTTTAGTCTTTCATTAATAAGCTAATTACTACATCACCAATTGTGTCGTAAATAAATTTATTTATTTAATTTTTAAAAATTATAAATAAAATAAAATTTTCTAGTAAGCCTTATTATCGTTTTAATAAATATTTATAGTTCATTTTATCTAATGTGTAATCCTATATTAAAGATTATTTATTTATTAAACATTGAATTAAACACTTTTAATTATTCCTTAAATAAAATACTATAAATGTCCTAATCTAATACAAGTGGATAAGTAAAATATCATATTTTGTCATACGGTTGATTTTGATCGAAATACACTTATCCAATAGAATTAAAAAAATCTGTTAGTGTAATTATAATGTCATTTTGACCTTTAATTTCCTTATTTACTTTTAACTGTGGTAAAAAAAAATCCAATGTTATTATTCAAAAAAATTTCTTTTTATCCTATTGAACCACATTGTACATACTGATGTCAACCATTCCTCTCATATTTTTTATGTTCAATTCATAGAAGCAGTAATATTATGTTTTATGCAAATTTGTAAATGTGCCTAGAAGGTGGGAAAAAGACTGTGAAATGTTCAATAAATTTTTATATATCTGATATTATTATAAAAAGATATAAATGAATTAAATTGGAATAATATAGGTACTATATAACTAGTTTTAATTTAAAATGAATTTAAAATAAAAATATTTATTTAAATAAAATGTTGACTTTATACAATAATGCGGTGTTTTTAACTATTCATCAAATATTGAATGTTTTTAGAAAAATACCAAAAATTAAACCAAAGGTAATTTTGATATTAATAATAAAAAAATGATGTCTATTTTAACCAATTAAAAACATATAAGTTTTATTAATTAATTCAAGAATAATTTCAGTTCTCAAAACCAGAAAGTGGGTTTTTGAGAAGTAAAAACTTGCAAAAGATTGAAATGTGTTTATATCCAATTTAAATGTAAAATTACATCCATTGACCAAAATTGGATTAAATGATAAAAATATAATCCAATTATACTTCAAATCCATTCAAATGTATAAATTAAAACTATACATTATATTGATTAAAAAAGTTGTTTTCAATTAAAATTTAGTATTTTTCAATATTTATAAAAAAATGAATGTTATCTGAAAAGCAATGAAAATTTATCCAGACTAAATTTATTTTTTCTTATTGTAAAAAATAAGTTTATTTTGTCAAATTAAATATATAAAAGTGTTAAATATATGTTTTAAGAAGTGTTCTCCTTTAAAAGGTGATATAATTTTATTTTTTAAAAAATAATTCTTTTTCCCGAAAAAATGAACTTGTTTTTATATTATGTCTAAGAAACGCGTAATATTAATTTACAAATAATATGTATTATATAAAATTAAAAATTTCGTTAATACTATTCATAAACAAGTTTTGAAAGGCTAGTTTGGTAAGTCGTAGTGCGCTCGAACTCGGTGTTGTAGGTAGCACAAGCTCTTGAATTACATTAAAAAAATAACCTACTATAAAATCATGGGGTGTTATATAAATTATAATTTAACATTAAAAATTATTTAAATAAAAGGAAATTTTTAGATTAAAATCATTATTTTTCACTTTTCATCAAAAAATGAAGATTCTCATAAAAATCTAAAAAATGTAGAATAAGATAACTTTTGACTTTTATTTTATGAAATTAATATTATATTAAAAAGTTCTTTTTTCTGGTTGTGTCTAAATTATTTTTATTCTTTTTCATAATTGGACATGAACTGTAGTTCATAGTATTTTTAAGCCTATAAGGACTTTAAAAAATTATATAATTCATTATTAGTATGTTTTATTTATAAAAAAACATTATAGAAAATATTTGAAAACTTGTTATTAATCATAATATCACATAGTTTAACAGATATGTTATAATAATATAATTCAGAAAAAAATAATAAAAAAATGGGGCTTCAAAGAAACTCAGTGTCGCAAGTAACGTACGCCAAGTCGGTGTTGCTTGTAGCGCAAGCCTAGTCAATATTATGTGTTGTGAAATCCTTGTTAGTGTCGTAAGAAAATAGTGATTCACTTTGTGTTTTAATATATATATATATATAAATATAAATTAAAATTTACAGTTTCACGTGAAATAAAAAATATCCAAATGATAAATTATTTCAAAAATAATAATTCAAAAAATTTCGGGGTGTCACACCGAATTATTCCATGATCATTTTTGTGGGGAATTTGAATAATTTTTTAGCAAACAATTCTACCCTCTTATAGTTAGAACTCAAATAACAAAGTAATTATTAATCTTGAAGCAGAAAAATATTTATCATGGGGTATGCTTCTACATGAATTTTCTGCAACTTTCACAGTAGGTTGATACGGCGACATCCTTAAAGGCACACATCTTTAAATCGAGGATAAGATTGCAGATTTTCCAAAAGATTTATGTTATCTGTATTATAGATTCTACATAGATAGTCAAAAAAGAAAAAAGAGTTGAATGTGTAATCTCAGTAACAATGGGAGGTGGAAGTGTGTTGACAACTATGGGAAAAGGTGGGAACTATAATACTAGGAGAAATCTGAAGAAGGACACCTATTTCCAATTCATGTTCATGAATCAAATTCTAATTGATGGATATATAAATATTTTTACAAGACTAAAGATCCAAGATGGATGTTTCTTTTTTTTTGTCTTGAACATATAATGAGAGATTGTGTGGAACAAACTACTGCATGCAACAACTGCAATTAGAATGGGTATATTCTGCACTTTTGCAGTAGTGATCCATGGTCTGGTTCTCATGAAACTTCTCAGGTTTCATAGTCATCAAATTGTTTGACACGCCAACGGATTATGAATACCTATTACTAGTATAATAGAGATATCCATAGTGATTCTAGGAATACCATGACTTATCATGCAGTTCAATCTCAATCGATAAATAAAGATAAATGTATTGTGACAAAAAATTATATTTAGATGAGAATATTATTATGGATGACCAGCTAAGACCATCTACAGTGAGAGATATAATTATTTTTAATTATTACCTCAAGAATTTATTTTTGATATAGTTTCATCTCATTCTTTAATTATTCTTTCACTATTTATTTTCTGAGTTTGAAAGTTGAGATGATTATATGGGTGATAAAACATCTAAATACTCTTGGTTTAAGAGAGTGCCGAGACATTGTGTGTATATCATTGTCTATAAATTTTATTGAACCGAGAAAAAATGTGATTACTTTTATCATGAGGGGTATGTTTTTGATATTATCATTGGTCTGCATTGGTTGATGATGGTCAAGTCTCACATTAATAAAAATATCTAACATGTTAATTTCATGACTGAAGATGGAATCAATAATCTCTTTCATGGAGACCTAAGTATAAAAGTATGTGAAACAACACAATTTTTACCATTTTTTGGAATGATCTCATTCCATTTTTTATTTTTTTTATTTCACATCGAAAAACTATATTCAGATAAATAGTTTTATAGTTATGGTGGATTAGTTTCTAGATGTGTTTCCGAAATATTTCATAGGGTTTACAGCTATATGAGAGGTTGAGTTTATGATTGGAATCCTTTCGATGACTAGTTCTATTTCCCTTCCATATAATAATGGTAAAAATAGAATTATGTATCATGAAATTGTAGTTATAATTACTGTAAAGAAAAGGATTCATTCATCCAAGCACGTCTCTATGGGTAACATCGATCTTGTTTGTTAAAAATGTGGAAATATCACTTTGGTGGAAATTAGATTATCATACGCTTCACAAAGATATGGTAAAGAAAAGGTATCCAATTCCACCTGTTGAAGATATATTGGATCAACTAAGAGGAGATCTATGGTTCTATAAGATTAACATTCGACTAGGATATCATTAATTGTGAGTTTGAAAGGAAAATATTTCTAAGAAAAATTTTAGAAGAAAATATGGTCAATATGATTATTTTTATGCATTTCCATCATATTATGGTACAAAAATTAATTATGGAATTGATGAATAATATATTTTAGAGATATCTAGATTTCAACATGGTGGTGTTTATGGGTTACATACTAGTGTATTCAAGGATTGGGGCTGAACACGAACAACACCTAACGATTGTGTTTGGAATCATGAGGGATCATCATCGATATAAAAATGATCAATGTAATTTTTGGATATAAAATGTATTTATATAAGGACATGTAATTTTTTAAGGAGTAGTAACATTGGATCTACAAAAGATTGATGTCACGATCTCTTGGTAACCACTGAAGAAGTTTTCTGTGGTATAGAGTGGGCTTGGTCAAGATGCTTATTATATACACTTTGGACATGAGTTTTTATGACTAGCCTTTCTGATGATTCTTATGACCAATAGTAATTGTCTATTCTAATTGGAAGAGTAATATCATAATAATTTCGATGTGATTAATTTTTTCCATACATCAAAACCAATATTAATTATTAGAGAATTCAGATTAGGGTACGTGGTGTATAGTGATTCATCTGTATTAGGGTTGGAGTGCGTTCTCCTAAAGGGAGATCACGCTCCTTCTTATGGAACAAGGCAGTTACAATGTAATGAGAATAACTTCCCTACACAAATTTTAGAGTTAGATTTTGTGGTCTGTGATTTGAAAACTTGGTGTCATTATCTCTTCTAAAATAAATTTACTACGTTTATAGACCATAAGTGTTGGAAGCATATTTTATCACAATTATATTTTAATCTGAGAAAACTAAAATAGATTGAGGATCTCCATATATTTGAATTTGACTTGATGTATGCACCGTGAAAAGGAAAATCAGTGGACAATGCATTAAAGAGAATTTTATATTCACAGTGGAAAAAAGACGCATAAAAGGTATGGTAGTCGATGACGGTTTTATCCGGCATGAATATGGAATTTGAAGACCAAGGTGAGGTTATTGTTTTTTTTCTTGTTTCATTTGTTCATGATATGAAGGAGATGGTTAAACAAGAAAATAATGATGATCCAGAATGTCATGAATTTAGGTGACAAAAGCAATGGTGGGGAGGCCATTGAGGTTTTGAAGCTGGATGAGAATCTAGTGTTGTTGTTTATAAATCGGACCGTAACACCTATGTATTGAGGGGAACAACCATTTTATTCACATAATAATTCATTATGGTATAATCATCCAGGAATAAAAAAGATGTTTTTAGAATTTAAAACACATGTTTTGTGGAATGGTATGAAGTTGAAGGTGGATAAGTTTGTTTCAAGATGCCTAACTTGTCTGCAATATAAGGTAGTGAATCAGCCACTAATTGGTATGTTGTAGTATTTACCAATTATTTTGAGGAAATATGAGTAGATAGCTGTAGGTTTTGTTATATGTCACCCTTGAATGGTTAAAAAACACAATTCCATATGGGTGATTGTGGATCACCTTATCAAGTTAGCTCATTTCATCTCTATTCATGAAACTCATACGATGGAGGAATTTTCAAAAATACATACCAGAATTGGTTAAGAGGAATGACATACTAGATTAAATGGTGTTAAAGAAACATTTTAGGCTTATGTCTCATTTCACGAAATCCATAGAGAAAGTGCATGGGACACAATTTTTTTTAGTATGGTGTGTCATCATCAGAAGGATGAGAAATTCGAAATGATGATTGATGCGGCGTTAAAAACGCATGTTTTTACACATCTTTTTAATTAATTTTTATTAATTTAATTACTTAATTTAATACTTTTTAATAAATAATGGTTTTTTTTCATTATAATTATTATATTTTATAATTAATTAGTTTTTATAGTTAATAGCGTATTTTAAGCCTTAAAATAACTAATTTATTTCTTGCATTAATTTTATAGACTAATAAATTTTTATTTAGGTTGTTGTTTTTATTCTACATAGTTAATAATTTAACAATAATTAATTAATTAATTAAGTCTTCTTCTGTACATAAATAATGTAATCTTAATTTAATATTGAATGTATTAAAAATTAATTATAATGTCTGTTGATATTTCATTAATTTCTAATTAATGTTTTGAAAAAAACTAAATATATTCAAGATTTATAATTTTATGTCATAAATTATTATAATTGTACAATAAAATGATAATTATTAATCTATTTTAATTAAATTGGTTTGTTACAACACCATTAACTTAACTTTTTAATTGAAATGGTTAAATTTTATATTTACTTTTAATAAATTTGTTTTTAATTTTATTTTTAATTTTCTAGAAATTTAAGATTTACTTATTGTAGTTTTTTATAATTTAACTTATGTTTAACTATTTTTATAATTTTTAAAATTTTATGTTACAATTATGTTTTCATTTGTTTTAATTAATATTTAGTTTTAGTTATTATTTTTTTCATTTTTAATTTATGTTTTAAATTATTTTATTTACTATGTTTGTTTTGCAGGTTCACTATTTCATCCCGGGTACGGTCACAGTGTCTCCACGTACCGGTCTCCTTGCTGTCTCACCGTGAAACTCCTCACGGACGTACCGTATCCCATTTACTGTGTCACCTTTTTCGGTATGTCCCTGTTTCAACCCTTCACGGTGCCACAACCACTGTAACTGTAATCTCCATGCACCGTAACCCCACATCACGGACGCACCGTGACTCTCCTTCTCTCACTCTGGAGACCTTCTGTCGCCGCACCATCTACAAAGTCCGGGTTGTGTCACCATGGAATCATTGCACCACTGCATCTGCTAAAGTAGGAGGATGTATGCACTATGCCGTGAGGAGCCGGGATGAAGCCACCCCATAAGTCGAACCAGGTCCTCCACTGGGAAGAGACAAGTTTCCATGTGTGTGCGCTGCTGAAGGTCGCCATGCCGCTGTGAAAAGCCGATGTTTCCCTGTTGCCAGTTTGAGGAGAGATGCCTCTACGAGGAGGTTGTAGCCAAGGCCATTGCAATAAGCTATGTTGCCCCACACTGAGTGGAGGTGTGCGCCGCACTGAGTGCAGAGGAGGTCCACCGCTGTGCACTTTTGGAGTTAGGGAGGTGAACCCGTCACACCTGTTGTACTGCCACCGTCACATGAGGAGCACAGGACGTCGGTTTCAATGGAGGAAGACAAACCCTCCCGCTGTGCGCCGAACATGTGGGAGGAAAAAGAGAAGAATAAAAAAATTAATTAATAAAAAAATAATAAAAGTAAAGAAAATTTTATGTAAAGTAATGTTTACATTACATAAAAGTTAACTTTAACTAAGTCGAATAAATATAAAATAATTTATAAAAGTTATAAATTTAAAACAATTTTGATGTTAATAAAATGATAAATTATAAATTAAATTATAAAAATAAATTAATAATTATTGTTAATAATAAATTAATACACTATTAATAGTATAAATATATAATTAATAATTATTTCAAGTAAACAATAAAATATACTTATTAATTTAATTAAATATTTAAAACTTATGTATTAATTCTAATTAATAAGTTAAAATTAATTAATTAATGAATTACTCTTAAAATTTAATTTCTAATAATAAAATTATTAAAGCAATCTTAAATTTTAAATATTTTGTCTACTTATTTACTTATATTGATTTCCATTAATAACATAATTAAAAAAGATGAAATTAATAATTTAGTAACTATAACTATTACCTGAATTAAATTACGATCTTTTTAAAAATTTAGGTTTAACTATAGTATTATTAAGTGAATAGTTTTATAAATAATGTAAATAATAATTATCAATTAAATTATGTTAATTTTCTACACATAACTTTAAAAAACCCATTTTTTCATTCTTTACATTGAGATTTATTTATTTAGTGTCTTGACTGTGCAGGTTCTTATCTAAGTCGGAAACACGTCCAAATTCATCTAACTAACTTACCCGAAGTCAGTTATGAGGGAAATTCTAGCACGATGTTCTTGTCACAAAAGAACGCACGTGTGCGGTACACAACTATGGGACTTTTGAATTTAGTTGAATTGGTCGCTGACAAGCATCAGATGACAGAGGACATAAAAGTAGAGTAGCAGTAGAATTTCGAGGGTCTCTCATTCGTCATTTTTACGATCACATCAGACGAGAGTGAGGGAACTCCCATTTTTCTCATTCCATGATCACATCATTTGGAGGCTCATTTGGGATTGCACGCCACACCATTTTTGGAGAGCAGAGACTCCCAGGAGATAATAGAGTAGACATGGAGGCGAAGGAGCCCGAAGGAAGAACATCGCTAGGGAAGTTTTTCTTCCCTCTGTCTTTAGATTGTGTACTCTATTTTCTTGTGTTTAGGGTTGTAATCAATATGATCATAAGCTGATATGTTCTCACCTTGGGAATTTGACACTACTAGTTTTTATTCTTGGTTTCTTCACATTATTTTCAATATTTCAGAATCATAAAAAATCGGTGAGAATGATTTATGATTCGACATTTAATTGTTCACACTTCAATTTCTGAATTTAAATTTCATTAATTCAAGATCAACAGGCAAAGTAGATTTTGAATGCATTTTTCGGTGAATTTATTGTCAACAACATTGGGAATTTACGGCGAGTTTATTTCTAGTTGTTGTTCTTTTCAACTTCTAAGTAGTTCAATTATGTTTTGGTGTGGCAAACTCCAAAACATAATTCTCTGCCTATTGAATTTCCTGGAGAAGTAGATTCTTACACCATTTCTTGAAGTGTTACTCAATAAATGTTGTGAGGGAATAAACCATTTCAACTAGTAGATTAAAACTCTCATGTGTTTCATGTGATTAGTACTCCTTTGTCTTTGCTGCTAGGAAGATAAGTTTGTTGTTTCTTCTATAGATTGTAGTAACGTTAGTATTTGTTTATCTCCTTTGTAAAATATAGTTTCTTCATCCTAATTTCACTTCATCATATCAATATAAAAAATATTAAAGTAAGAAGATGTTTTCCCCACTACTGACAACAGTGGGGATTTAAGATTCAAAAACCTTAGAAATCACTCATCTACCTTCTATGTGGATCGACCCTGCACTACTATGCTAGTGTAGGATTATAAATTTAATTTTGAGGGCTGTGACGACCTCTAACCTATTCAATATTTGGCACTGTTGTCAGGGAAGGTACGTACTGAGAGTCAAGGTTTTGAAAGATATAAAAAAACAATTAAAAGAACATTAAAAATATCATTTACAAAATAAAATTTAAAAAAAATTGTGAACTGTAACTTACTACTTTTGTTAAACATTAAAAATATGCATCAATTGTGTAACTTTGTGTGTTTAAAATCATCTGTTTTTAGTTTAAAAAATGGACAACAATGAGGACTAGAATCACAAACATGCACCTTTTTTTGTTTGTTGCGGCTGTTATGGGCATACTGCCTGGCAGTGTGACTATAACCAACCAGAACAGACTGATTACATTGAATAAAATGAAAACATTGAATCTAGTCTTAACACCCTATTTAAAATTGAATTAATTGATTCTAAATTGGAGGCTAGGGTGGAACTACTTAAAAATTGGTTATCTAAAACCCATGAAATTCAACTTAGATATTCTCAAGAACGAGATCAATGAATGAAAAGGTTAGAACACATTCTCTTTGATTTACAACAAAGGGTTAAAGAACAAAATGATTTGAATAAAATGAAAAGGAAAATATGTTTAAAAGATTTAAAAATCAAGTGGAAGAGGAAAGTGATAGTGAAACTGGACAACAAACTATTCACCTTAATGAATCCGAATCTGTTGAACCAAATCTAGAAATAACCAACTCATTTTACAAAGAACACACTGATGAAGACACTAGAATGAACTTTAATGCTAATGAGTTGGACAATTTTGAAGATGAATTGAAACATATTAAAAATGAATTTCCAGTTCTTTACATTATTCCTAAATTAGAGTATAATCACTGTTTTAGAATCCTTTAGAAAGAAGTCACTCGGGTAAAAGGGAAACTTGAAACTGAAAATTTGAATGTTAAGAACTCTTCACCCAAAATTTTTGGAAATCTGAACATTGAGCCTGATCTTGATATTGGTTATAGTCTGGATGAGAACATTAAACTGGATGATAAAGAATCAAAAATTTTGGAACCTGAACTGAAAACTTCTCTTCCTTGATTTGAAACTGTGAACCCAATATTTTATGAATTATTGATTGATAATGAGGATGAGGGAATGAAATTTGATGAAAAATTAACTAATGAGTTTTCATTTCCCAATTCTCATAGTAATCACTTTTCTGAATCTTTTTGAAATCAAATGGAAAGTAGTGTTATCCAACTTGAGGAGAATTGTTTTAATTTCAACACTCTGGACACTGAATTTATTGAAGCTGAGTTGAACAATTCTTCTCCTGAAATAGAATTGCAACACTAAAATGACATGGTTTTAGGAAGTGAGTCTTTTGAACCTGAACTTAATGTGGAGGTTGAGCACGCACCTGAATTAGGAAGAATTCATTTGATAGAGGTAGTATATGTTCATTGTGAGTTCACTGATGAGGATCTTTTGGAAGAGATTTATACTATTGTTAGACATGAACCTTTTTGTGATAAAATAAATTCTCTTCCCGGCCTATCACTTCCATCCCCACATTTGAATGGTTCTAAGCCTTCTCATGATACTGATAGTAGTCCAGATGGGGAATTACACTCGATTTACAATGTTCATAAATCTGTTCAGCACTCTATTGAATATTATTTTGGACCTACTAATCAGAACTTACCCATTTTCACCCTTGAATGTGAATCCGTTAATGATGAAGCTGATATAGATTGTCATGGGAATAATTCCACACCTTTTTAAGTACCAAGTTTTATGTTGTCCCTTCATGTGAAATCGAATCTTGAAAAATCTGAAACAAAACTAGAAGTGTTCATCATTATTCTCACACTTGTTAAAGGGTGCTACTTAGGGGTTATTTTAGGTTATGTGAATTCAGTTTTTGGTGTGTTATGTTCTGGTTCCCAAAAATTTCATCTTTATATTTCAAATATTTGGGCCAAACACATGTGGTGGTTCCTGTTAAGGAAACCACATCCACCTAGTGACTACAGTTAGTTGCTAGGTGAGTCTGGCTAGGGTCTATAAACCTAGCGTTGCATGGGAGGTTACCCATGGTTCTTTGTTTGTGTTAATAAATAAGAAACATTGTGATTAAATGAAGTCTAACTAAAGAATTTAAATTTAGTGCATCATGGGAGTCAACCCATGTTATTTCTTTTGTGTGTTCTTTTATTTTTGTTCTTGTTTTACTTTTAATAAAGTCATGTTGTGCTTCCTTCTGTATGCACTGTCTTTGCTGGTTATTTTTCCTTGGTTTTCATGGTTTGTATTATTAGGATGTTGCAGTTGGTTTTCATAGAGGAGTGGAGTTCCCAAACTGGAGGGAAATTGAGAAATATATTCTGGGAAGTATTCAATTCATAATCGCTGCATTTCATTATTCTTCTCATTAATGATTTACAAAAATTCTTCTCACCTAAAAAATTTTGCTTGTATTAAAAAAAATCTGCTATAAGTGTACTAAAAATACTGCTACATTTTTACTGTATAAAATTATGATGCATGTCTTGCGATTGAATTTCTAAAATTCTGTATGTGCTTCTTGCTAAAAAAAATTGATTTCACCATTGTCAAACCCATTCCCTACATGAAACTAAGTGTGGGGGAGTACATGATTCTGGTCTTTTAAATCTGATTAATGTTGGGGTGTTTAGCATGAACCTTGTCTTCTTTATTGAATATCTAACAGAATAAATCTTGATAAACTTTCTTACGCAAAATTAATTGTGCACCTACACCTTATATACTCTTTTGAGCTATATTGAAAATCTTTGTCACTGAATATATTTGTTAATTTGTGTACATTCTAATGAACATTATGATTATTTATTTATTGTGGAAAACAATATTTTTGAGCATCATTTGGACCCTTTATACATGTCATTAATCTACAGAATTGAAAATATGTTTTTGAACCTTAATTGATTAATTGTTCTTCTCCACTTTAAAAGTCAACTTTGGGGACAAAGCTGGGTTTTAAGTGTGTTGGAGGGGGTCGATTTTTAATTGTGATAAACTATGCTTTAATGAGAGCCCATTATTTTCCACTACAAATTCAAACTTTTTGATAAAAAATAGATAATTTTTTTTAAAATTCATGCTTCATTTTAGGCTTTACATTTTTCTCAATTTTGTTTTTCCTATAGACAATATTTCCATGGTAGTAAGATCTGCTTTGAGCCTGAAATTCATGAGGTTGGATGATTGCTGAGTGATCTTCCTTAGAGATTGAATGGAAATTCAGTTTAGGACCTACTACTGGAAGTGACATCGTTGATCTGTTAATGGAATTATGTTTATAACTCTTGGAACTAGAAATTTGAATTGATCCTTGGGGACACACTTCTTGGTTATTTATTTAAAAGTAATTATCATAATGAGCCAATTTAAATGGTTTTCATATAAATCATTTCAAACAAGAGTAATTTGGGCATCTAGGATCCCACGGTGAGTCTCGGAGACCCTAGATGCTATGAGTGTTTCTATTTACTATAAGACCTATGTACACCTTGAATAAGTGCATTGCACAGTGCTTAGCACAATGATAAAAGGCTTGGAAAAAAATAAATAATGTGTCTTGAGTCAAAAATGAGCTCATTCAGGTGATGGGATTGATGAACTCCAGTTGAAGAAGGGATCAATTGATTTATATGTGAGTCATTTAGGTTGTATCATTGAGGTGATTCACAAAAAAATTATTTTTTTTGGAACCTGGGTGAAAAAGTCAAAGTAAAAAAGTTCCTCGGTTAAGATCTTAATTCCATTGATATTTTTTCTCCTGTTACTCTTGGACTTTAGACTTGAGCCTGGATAGAAGTTTTTCACTATGTAGTATCAAATATGAGGCACGAAATATTCATTGTTTAATGATTCATAGCTTTCTTAATAACCAGTGATAATTTGTTCTAATCAAGGTTCATATGAGAAACTTAGTTTCTAAAATCCAATTGACATGTTATTGAAGTCCTCTATTTAAGGTTCTAGACATGTTACATTTTGATCTGAATTATAAATAATTTTTTCTTTTTTTCAAACAATAATAAAACATGGGATTGTTTGAGGACAAATAATGATTCAGTGTGGGGGAATGTGATGTGGCCTTAAAAACACATGTTTTGCCACATCTTTTGAATTAATTTTTATTAATTTAATTACTTATTTTAATACTTTTTAATAAATAATGGTTCTTTTGCATTATTATTATTAACATTAATAATTAATCAATTTTTATATTTAAAACTGTATTTTATGCCTTAAAATAAGTAATTTATTTCTTAATTTAAGTTTATAGACTAATAAATTTTTATTTAGGTTGTTGTTATTGTTCTGCATAGTTAATAATTTAACAATAAATAATTAATTAAATAACTCTTCTTCTGCACATAATTAATGTAATCTTAATTTAATATTGCACGTATTAAAAATTAATTATCATGTCTCTTGATAATTCATTAATTACTAATTATTGTTTTTAAACAAACTAAATATATTCATGCTTTATATTTTTATGTCTTAACATATTATAATTGGCCAATGAAATGATAATTATTTGCCTATTTTAATTAATTTAGTTTCTTAAAGCAGCGTTAAGTTAACTTTGTAATTTAAATAGTTAAATTATATATTTACTTTTAATAAATTTCTTTTGAATTTTAGTTTTAATTTTCTAGAAATCAAAAATTTACTTATTGAAGTTTTTAATTATATAACATAAGTTTAATTGGTTTTATAATTTACTAAATTCAATGTTACAATTATGTTTTCATTTGTTTTATTTAATAATTAGTTGTTATTAATTATTTTGTTCATTTTCAATTTAAGTTTAACTTATTTTATTTACTATTTATATTTTTCAGGTTCACTGTTTCATCCCGGTTATGGTCAGGGTGTCTCCTCGCACCGGTCTTCTTACTGTCTCACCATGAAAATCCTCACAGACGCACCATATCCCCTTTACTATGTCACCATTTTCTGTCATTCACTGTGTCAACCCTTCACGATGCCACAACCACTATAACTGTAATCTCCACGCACCATAACACCACTTCACGGAAGCACCGTGACTCTCCTTCTCTAACAGTGGAGACCTTCTGTCGCCGCCCTATCTACAAAGTCCGAGTTGTGTCACCATTGAATCGTTGCACAACTGCCTCTGCTGAAGAAGGAGGAGGCATGCACCGCATCGTGATGAGCTGGGATGAAGCCGCCGCATGAGTCAAAATAGGTCCATCACTAAGAAGAGACGAGCTGTCATTGGTGTGCAATGATGAAGACCATCATGCCGCTGTGAAGAGTCGATGTTACCCAGTTGTCGGTATGAGGAGAGATGCCACTACGAGGAGGTTGTAGCCAAGGACATCGCAAGGAGCTGTGTTGCATCGCGCTTAGTGGAGGAGTCTTCCGCACTGAGTGTAGAGGAGGTCCACCGATGTGCACTGTTAGAGTTGAGGAGCTGAAGCCATCGCACCTGATGTACTGCCTCCGTCACTCGAGGAGCACATGACGTCAGATTCAATGGAGGAAGAAAAACCCTCCCCCTAGGCGCCAAACTTGGGGGCAGAAAAAGAGAAGATAAAAAAATTAATTAATAAAAAATATATAAAAAGTAAATCAAAGTTTAATTAAATTAATGTTAACTTTACATAAAAGTTATCTTTAGCTAAGTCAAATAAATATAAAATAATTTATAAAAGTTATAAATTTTACACAATTTTTATTTTAATAAAAAGATAAATTTTATATTAAAATATAAAACTAAATCAATAATTATTGTTAATAATATATTAATACAATATTAATAGTATAAATATATAATTAATAATAATTTTAAATAAATAAAAAAATATACTTATTAATTTAATGAAATATTTAAAACTTATGTATTAATTGTAATTTATAAGTTAAAATTAATTAATTAATGAATTAGTCCAGCAATTTAATTTCAAATAATAAAATTATTAAAACAAAATTAAATTTTAAATAGTTTAATTACTTATTTACTTATGTTTCTAAACATTAATAACTTACTTAAAAATGATAAAATTAATAATAATGTAACTCTAAATATTAACTAAATTAAATTAACATGATTTTTAATAATTTATGTTTTACTATAGTATTAATAAGTGAATAGTTTTATAAATAAAGTAAATAATAATAATCAATTAACTTATGTTAATTTTTTACACTTAACCTTAAAAATAACCATTTTTCATTCTTTTATTTCAAATTTTTTTTTTGTTTTGACTGTGCAGGTTCATATCAAAGTCGGAAACACGTACATATTCATCTAACTAACTTATTGTAGTTAGTTACGAGGGAAATACTAGTGCGACGTGATTATTGAGAAAGAACACACGTGTGCCGTACACAACAGAGGGACTTTTGATGTTGGTTTAATTGGTCGGTGACAAGTAGCTGATGACGGAGGACATAAAAGAAGAGTAGAAGTAGAATTTTGGGGGTCTCTCATTCAACATTTTTAAGATCACATCAGACGAGAGCAAGGACGCTCTAATTTTTCTCATTCCATGACCACATCATTTAGAGGCTCATTTGGGATTGCACGACACACCATTTTTGGAGAGCGGAGACTCCCAGGAGATGATAGAGCAGACATGGAGGCGAAGGAGCCCGAAGGCCGAGCATCACTAGGGATGTTCTTCTTCCCTCTGTCTTTAAATTTTGTTCTCTGTTTTCAGGTGTTTAGTGTTGTAATCAATATGATCATAAGCTGATATGTTCTTAGCTTGGGAATTTGACACTACTAGTTTTCATTCTTGGTTTCTCCACATTCTTTTCAAAATTTCAGAATCATAAACAATCAGCGATATTGATTTATGATTTGACGTTTAATTGTTCACACTTCAATTTCTGAATTTGAATTTCATCAATTCAATATCAACTGGCGATGTAGATTTTGAATGCATCTTTTGGTGATTTTATTTTCAACAACATTGGTAATTTAGGGTGTGTTTATTTGTAGTTTTTGTTCCTTTTCAAATTCTAATTAGTTCAATTAAGTTTTGTTGCGGAAAACTCCAAAACATAATTCTCTTCCTGTTGAATTTACTGGAGAAGGATATTCTTCATAATTTCATAAAGTGTTTCTCAATTAATGTGGTGAAGGGATAAACCATTTCAACTTGTAGATTAAAACTCCCAAGTGTTTTATGTGATCAGTACTCCTTTGTCTTTACTGCTAGGATGATTAGTTTATTCTTTCTTCTATAGTTTATAGTAACTTTATTGTACGTTTATCTCCTTTGAAAAATATAATTTTTTCATCCTGGTTTCACTTCATCATATTAATAAAAGAAATATGAAATGTTATAATATGTTTTCCCCACTGTTGACAACAGTGGGGATATAAGATTAGAAAACCTTAGAAATCACTCATCTGCCTTCATTGTGGATCGACCGAGCACCATTGTGCTAGTTTAGGATTATAAATGTAATTTTGAGGTTCGTGACAACCTCTGGCCTGTTAAATGATATAGAGGATGGAATACTTGTTTCTAGATCATGTAATGGAATTCAGTTTCTCAACGGAAGATCATGTGTTGTTAGTGGAGTTCTCGCATAACAAAAACTAGTAGGACTCAATACAAAAGGCTCTATTTGAAGCATTATATGGACCTCTTATTTGTTTTACCATTTTTTTGTGGTAAAATATGAGACATAATTGGTTGGTCCATGAATTATAAAAGAAACGATATGGAATATTTAGTTGACCAGGAAATGGTTGGTGATGGCACAAAGTCATCAAAAATCAAGATTGGATAATCATCAATGTCCATTTCCATTCATGTTGAGTGATAATATGTTTTTGAGGATATATGCAAGGAATGAAAATCAATTTTTTGTGTGAAGGGAAAGATGGAATGATGATACACATGTCCTTTTGAGATATTTGAATTGATTTTTGAGGTAAAATATTGTTTTTCATTTCCACCACAGTTCAGTACACTGCATAATGTGTTCCATGTATCTCAGTTCAAAAGTACCAGACTGATCTTGAACCACTGATTTGATGGGATCATGTTAAACTAGATCCGAATTCCTTGTTGGTAGATATACCTATAGAGATTTGAGGATAGGAAATATAAATCCATTAATGGTAACTGCATTGAACAAGTATAGATATTAGGGCAAAAAGTTATTATTTTTTAAGAGATATGGATATGAAAAAAGGAAAGGAATGAATAGAGAAAAAATATCATTCAGAGTGAGGATGGTTTTCTACTTTTAGGCATGGGAAAACAAATGGTGGGGACAATTTAGAACCCCTTATTTTCAAGTACAAAACCCATTATTTTTTATTTTAATGTAATGAAATTATATGGGTGATATTTTTGAGATATTGGAATCTTTTGGAGTGTTTTCAAAATTTTCTACAGGTTTAGGGAAGGTTCATTGTTTCAGAAAACCATGAAACACCTACAATAAAATGTACATAATGAAATAGTGGGATAAAGGGAAGGTTCACAGGTAAAACCATACTTTTCCAAATTGTGTAACAACCTAGGAGAAATGATCCCATTTTAGATAGAGGGATTTGGAATGGTTGGTGTATGGTTTGGAAGTTGTGAGATCCAATCGTCTGTGGTTCCTACATGAGATGGAAGTTTGAACAAGATTAGAGGATTGTTTCCCAAACTGTGTGACTAGCCATGAAAGATAAATAAACTAGATACTAAAATTTTGAATCTTGTTTTGTTTTATGTTTTAATTCCTCATTTATTAACAAAAGGTTCATAACTCAGGATTTTCCCTCTAAAATGTTTGAGAACCTCTCCCCATCATTTTGAAATTAATCTTAAGTCTTTAATTGGTGATTTGTAGCTAGATTATAGAAATAAGTTATCAATCTTAGTTGTTCTTGGTTATTTTTATTATATAAAATTCTATATATATTTTGGTTTTGTAGATTAACATTTGATGTGGTCAGATCTAATATAGTCGATTCCAAATATGATTATATTTAGTCAAATTAATTATAGGTGATGAGATCTAAGGCATATTTTTTGGGTTTCAACTAGGCATAGTTGGTATTTTTCATGTTATTTATCCTTTTTTCCAATTTCACTAGTTATGGGGATTCACTCTTCCATCCTCAATTTATAACATGAAAGATTAGTTTTAATTTGATTAAATTTATTGAAATTTATTATGAAATTTGTGTGAAATTCATGGTATAAACCTTTTTTAGTGATGGTTTATGGATTTTTGTCGAATTGTGAATTATTGTGAAATAAAATATTTGGAAAAAAATCCTTCAAGGTGTTCCCTTAGGGTGTTTTGAGTGTGACTGTGTTTGTTGACAAATAATGATAACGGAAAATCAGAATGGTTGGTGTTTTCTAAAGATAGGTTTTAGAGGTGGTGCAGCAATATAGCATTTTCCAATTTTAGGGCCTCAAAATCAGGGGTCTGATGTAGGAAAAGGAAGGATTTTTTCATAGGAGTGAATGGAATGATGAACGTTTAAGAAAATCAGAAAAGGGTAAGAATCTTGTACCAGAAATAATGGGCCGCATACGATGTTATGGGAATGGTTCGTAGAGTAGTAGAAAAGGTACTCGTATGCGGTTCGTGTAACAAAAAATAGTTTTCGATAGATCAACAATGTGGTATGCAGAGGGATTTCCCTCATCGGAGGAAATTGACAATATAGGAATAGAGGTAGTATGCGGACGTCTTGAAAAAAGCTTTGTGGGTGTCTTGCTGTTCAAGCCATCAGAATTATCGGTAAGCGGTGGAGGTTGGATTGATGATTTGGTAAATCATGATTCAGTGGATTAAGTGGGTATATTTTTCTATATAATAAATTCTAATCACACTGATTACTGTGGAGATTTAGTATTATTAGATAACATGTTTTTTCTCTGGAATTCAGTAAATTCTAAAGGGAGTTCATGAGGAATATTCTCGCGATGGCTATAGTGGTTTCTCGTGGATGAAATTGCACTGAAGGATTTAAGTGGATAGTTGTGAACGCTTAAGACTCGGTGTTCCAAGAGGGATATTTATTATGAGAGAGATTGAATTCCTTGAGCAGTACACAGAGGGAGATCTCTGATACGCGGAAGAAAATGTTGTCCGTGAACATCTAATAGATCACAAGAAGAGGGTCATAAGCAGTAGAGGTTTGAGGAATTCGAACACGGAAGCTGTACGCGATAGCGAATTCTAAGGCCGTTCATAGATAGATGAGGATTAAGGAAGGGGAAATAGTACGCAGAGAAGGTGGTTAATGTAAATTACCTGGTACTCAATATGTAAGAGAGACAAGGTGGTTCCATATTTTCCCAAGGATGCTTGAAAAATATTCAAATTAGTTGGTGAATGTTTTTTCAGGTACCTAGCATTACTCAGGATGTTGGAGTTTATTTATAGGTGAAAAAGGGATTCCAACAGAGCTTCTATGTATAGTTGATGATTCAATAATTCATGCAAATGAATGGACCTACATTTCTATAAACTATGTTTGAACTAATAGTCCATAAAAAGTGAATGGATTATTTTCCAAGAGTAGTGAGTGAATGAACACAAATACAATGACCCTTTACACCTGTATTGAGCCCGGGAAAAAGGAATATCGAGTCACCCTTGGTAATGTAGTAAGGGGACCCAAAACATTTTCAAGGGATTGAGGTGGGGAAAAAGAGATTTTGCCCGAACATTGTACTCATTATTGTCTATGATCCTTAGTGAATTTGGTACATCAGCACATTGTTGTTGTATGCTCCTTGGATGTTACCCAGTAAAGGTGAACTAATTAAAAATCGATGTGTCATGTGCATTATTTCATATCTGTTTGTATATTGCTATAGGATGAATATGGAATTTATTTTTTTCTAACAACAAAACAATATCTGAACAGTGGAAGGTTTTAATCAATCATACATTGATTCACCCCCTATTAGGGTATTCGACAAAGTGGACCTGACCAATTCTTTGTTAAATTGGTTTTAAATGATGGTTTTAAAACTGTTTATTTGGTTTTAATTAGTTAAGGAATGTTTTTCAAAAAAAGTAGGGTTTTGATTAATTGTTTTTTTGGAATGGTTTTCAATAAAATGTTTTCTATTGAAACGCTTTTGGAACTGAAGATGTTTTGGCATTGAAATGGTTTTTGGGAATACTTGGTTGTGTGTGTACATATTGGATTACAATGATTGGTTGAAATATGACCTTGTGCATAGTGCCAAATGTTTAATGGAAGATATGATTTTATTACATTGTGATGACATGGTAGATTGATGAGAAACCACTCATGAGTATGGAACTATAATAACAAAACATGAATGTATAGATGAGTGGATAAGTGCATGTGTAGTTTGGATTGTGTTATGCCCAAAATGGAAACAGTGAATGATTATTAAAAAATTCATGGTTGATTCATGTAAAAAGTCATTAGTTTGGAATACGATTATTTTATAAGTAGTTTTGGATAATATGAAAAATTATTTCATTTTTCTTTATATAAATTTTTGCAAACATATTTTTTTATAAAATGTTCTAACTAGTTTTACCCTATTGGAATGAGTAGGGAAGTAATTGTGGAAAATATTCTGAGTGTTATTACTCACCCATTCTTTAGTACTTTTGTTTTGTTTCTAATGTTCATCACTAGGACATATAAAGGTATTTCATTTTACTTATCTAGTGGTACTTCATGATTATAGAACAAGGGGTTGGGGTTGGTGATTAAGGAGATGTCTTTGGTGTTAGTTAGATTTTCTAATTTTTCTTTTACTTTGACCATATATTCTTCCATTTTAGTACTTTGTTTTAGTTTTATTATATTCAAAATGGCTTCATTGAGTTATCTTTTTTTTTGATATCATGCATCATGTAGTGGTTTATTTAGTTATAGATTGTTTGGTTGGATGTTTTACATTGAACTGTAAAATCATCCCCCATTGTTAATGAAGACCATGGAATTTATTTCTATCCTTTTTCATCATGGGGATGTCTCTTAAGTCAATGTTATTTCTTCCCACCTTCCCATGCCAATGATGAAGAGTGGAATGTCACAATGTGACCATTTTATATGTGAGGGGAGTGTCATTTTCATATATTCATAACATATTAAATTAAAAAAAAAATTATGTTCAAATGGGAAACAATTAATTTCTTTCAAATATGAAAATAGTATGATTTCAGATACTATCATTCAAAAAAATTATATTTTTTTAGGTTTTTTTCACCATTATCATTTGGTTTTAAACTATGTTTTCCCTTTTTGAAAATTTTTATCATAATAATGTATTTACTATATATTATTTATAACAGTTACTATAAAAGAATAATTAGAACATAAAAGCACCATTTTTTAGATTTTCAGTTATATACCAATGACCAGGAAGAAATGGGATTTTTGGAATTTTTTAATAATTTAATAAAATATTCTTATTTTTTAATTACATTAATGTTATCTTTAGAACTATTCAACTAATTTGACGTTTAAAACTAAATAAAATTAGTGTAACATGAACATATGGAATTAATGCGTCTTTATAATGTTATTTTTATCAAAAAAATCATGGAAGAAAATAGTTCATTTAAATAATATTTCTTTTAAGTATTTTAAGACAATATAATTTATATATCTATTAATTGAATAAATATTCTACCGGTATTTCATAGAAAATTGAAGTAATTATGTCATACCTAAACTATATAAAGAAAATATAACGATAAATAAGAATAATTTATATTCTTGTTGAATATATGAAATAGAACATTAATTAATTTATACTAATGTGGACAGATTATAGATATTAAAACAATGAGAATGACATTTTCAACTTTTATTTAAATAATATATTATAAAATTCAAAATCATGGAAATATAAATAAAAAAGGTTTTATATTAGAATTTAATATGATTATGCATCACATATAATAATAATAAAACATTATAAAATTTAATATCATTTTATTCTAGTTTCTATCAAATTTTTTTACCCTTAATTAACATAGTTTACATTTATCGTGGTATTAAAATTTACACTGATTACTATTAATAATGAAAAAATATAAAATATAAAGACTTACTAAATCATTACATCAAAAATCCAAATATTTAATCCATATTTATATATTTATATAATACAATTGTTAAAAGTAAATTTAAAATTCGACCCTTAAAATGCGATGGAAAACAGTCATACAAAAATTCATTTCTAAGTATTAAATTATTTTTATACTATATTCATGTATGAAATTCTAAAAAAATTATTATTTGATTTTGTTTAATATAATAGAACTAAAAATATAATAAATCATTTTTAAAAAATAAATTATAATAAAATTATTTAAAATAATATATAGTTAGTAATAAAAGTATGTACATTTCATTGTTCTATTAAAAATTACACTTTTTTAGAAAATTATAAAATTTTCAATTTAAGAAAACGTTGATACATTGATTCCAAAAATGAAAATATTTATATAAAATAAAATTTATTAATGTTTTAAAAAAATAATTATAATATTGTATAACAAATGGAAATAAACAATATTTTTGGGAAAAAAAAATTTCAAAAATGAAATTCCTTTTTAAAAAATTGAGGTCTTATTTCTTAAGAATTAATCAATATATTTGTGTTAATTAAGACCATTAAATATATTTTATTATTTGGTTAATCCTATTAACACCCTCTAATTCAAAATCTTGTTTATAAAATTCATATTTATATAATAATATTTTTTGGTTTGTTCATGCTCAGTGTTGTGTGACATACACGTTATTGAACATAATGTCCTTATTTTGAAATATTATGATGATAGAAAATCATGATACAAAGAATTAAAACTTCTCAATTTTGTCTTGATATTTATAATCATAATTTTTCTGTGAAAACCCCATTTTTGGAATCCCAAATCCTAAGAGGGACAATAATATTTCTTTTTGAAAAGAGAGAAATAGAAATAGAATGGTCTTCTAGAATAATAGAGAATTAGATTTCAAAATAAGAAAATATTAATGGTATGTGTAATTATATACATGGATGAAATTAATATTAGTGTTCATGATAAAGTAAACCACAAGAAAATTTTAAACAAAATTTATGTGAAAAAGTCAATAGATTTATCATAAATGTATAAAATTTGGTAAAATCATTATTTCAATATCCTCTCCCATGTTTTGATAAATCCAATTACTATCTAGACATAGAGTATTTGTATATATAATTACATAACATGTAAAAATTCATCATTTTATATTTTTAATCCACAATTTCATATTTTTCTCTAAACAATGTATATTCAATATGAAGTCATTTATTCCCGAAGCACTAAAATCAATATGCATTATATAATATATCTTCATAAAGGGTTCAAATAATATCTCCTATAATTATACATTTACCATAATCGAATGGTTTGAACAAGGTTATATAATTCCCAATATGAATATACCATTATATAAAAACATAATATATTAATCTTTATAATTAAATTATAATACCCATTGTCCAAAAATAACAATTTTATAAATAAATCTCATAATAATTATTCAATATATTTTTGAATAAGATTAGAAACCAAAAATTATAATTATTGGACCATATATTCATCCAATATAAATTTAACATCTTTCTAAAAATAACCTCTACAAATCAGAATGTCCCATATTAAAAGTGTATATGACATAGTTATATAATCTTTAAAATATGCTAATTATTAAATTTAAAAACCTGAATCAACACAGTTCTCCTAAAATATTATTTTTCATTTATTGTTGAAATAAAATCCCATTGTATCAAAAAGTATATTATTTTTTGTCATAAAATATTATTTATAAAACAAAAATATTCTTATATTGATCACATAATCTCAAAATCAATATTCAACCACACATTTCTCTACAGGAAAAAATATTTTTTATAAAAATTGAAAAATATTTATCTATAAAATATATTTAGTAAAAAATATAATTTCATACTATACCGAAAATCAGGTAGGCCACATGTAGGTGATGCACACTTGTCACCATTTGGTATCTAGTTCAAGCACCACAACCTTGCTGGATGTGACAGGTTATCTCCCAACCTATGGTTTGTCATTAACTAAAATCATATTAGAAGAATTATTGTAACATTTAGAAAAAAAATGATGAAAATACTAAAAAATATCATTAATCATTTAATAACTTTTTAAACTGAATTATTTTCAATAAAGCTCATTTTATAAAAACTAAAATAAAAATAAATTAATTTATTTTCCTTCAAGTCAATAACATTTGATACCAGGGGTTTATTTATTAATTTATCATATAAATAGAAATGAACTTTTGAAAAAAATTCATAGTTTTTAGTGCACAAGTTTCAATGATATCTTTTAATATTTAATATATGTTTCTAAATTTTGGAAAAATATACTATAGTATAATCCCTATGTGTTTCATGTTTCACTTAATATTTATAATATATAAAATAATAATGATAAACATATACTTATTTCAACTTATTTCATAATCCTTTAACAATGACTTTGTATCTTTTTCCTAAATAAATTTTTCAAACATGTTAATGATATTAAACATGCCGTTGTGATTTATAAATTTTAATATGATATTGTATCATAATTAGAAAATAACCAAATAATTCACACATTAAATAAAATTTTGTTGTCTTATTTTATAATATTTATATCCCCATTATCTTCCCGCACAATTTACGTATGTCTAGAAAATAAATATGGATTTCCTAGTTAGAATATCCCTTTACAAATGTGAAATATGAGTTTTTATTTATAAATCAAATAAAATTAATATGATGATCCATAAATTTTTTACGAAATTAAACGCTATTAATTTGATCATTTAGTTTTCTATTGGTGATTTGGATGATAAAAAATCTTTCCAAATAATTATATCATGATTTTCCAATGATAATGATTATTATATCATTTGAAAGGGATAATTATGTTTTAGGAGATCCTTTTACTTTAATATTGAAAACTAATCTTTAATAAATTTAAAATAACATATTTAAAAAATGGAATGAATTATTTCAGGTTAAAATAATATATATCCATCTAAATAAAATTCCGATAAAAATTATAAATAATTAAATCTTAAAATATGTAAAAATTAATTCCATAAATTCAACATAAAAATAATGTTTTCATCTCAAAGGTTAGAACATAACATTATTCTTATGTACCAAAAAATAAATCACCTTCCTCTGAGATAATCATTCACATTATACCTACGGATTACTTGTACGTCAACCCAATGAAATGTCTCAAAAAATATCATTAATTATCATAAAATTCAATCACTTACAACCAAAAAACAGGGTTCCAATATTTCCAAATAATGACCAATCATTAACTCATATACCTATGATTGTATCAAAAACTCTTCATATAACATGTTATGAAAACAACACAATCTATAATGTTACCTAAACAATTTTCTTGTACCAACTATGTTGAACAAGCCTGTAATAATTCTCATTCTAATCTCTTATTGAAATAATTAAATTTATTTCATTACCAATGATCATTTAGGTTTAGATATTTACAGAATAACTTAATAAATCTTTCATAAAAACACATAAATTATAAAGTGGGAACTTCTACTTAGTATCCATTTTTCTATATTATAAGACATTTAAAATGAAACGATTTTTCTTTTCATGACTAGTCTTATAGAATTTCAACATTAAATTCTTTTCTCAACCATCCTTAAATTGTTTTTAAACTATTGGATGAGAAAAACAACATTATTAAGGGATATATAAATATATAAATAATCCTACAAAACTATTTTAAAACCCAGAGATCATGAAGGGGGTTTTCATTTAAAAAATTAAATTTTAAAAACACATAATCAATTACTGACACATTAGAATAGTTTTCCTGACCAAATTTGTTCACGAGATTCCACATAATAAAACATAAAAACAAAATAATAACCATGATGGTTTCATAGGGAAAATGAGTACACAAGAGAAATATTTTTATTAAAACATGTGTTCTTAACCGAAAAGGGCATGAAAATTCCTTTAATAAATATTCATGTAAAAACAATATAAAAATAAATGATTTCCAAAAATTATTATTATCAAGATTATAATGAATGTGTAGGTTACCAAGTACATCATCATAATAAAATCCTTAACAAACCCTTATAGTTGGAATAAATATAAAATTGAGTTATAGTGTAATTCTTTGAAGAACATAATCATTACCCAAATCATTGGAGCACCATGTTGGTAAACCCATAGTATACATCATATCCCGATCACACATCATCAATAGCTATATCATGATCAACGATTTTATAAACAATTTCAAAGGATGATATCACCAATAAATCTCTTTAAAAACTATTCTTGGCCCATATAAATAATAGTTATGGGTATCAAGATACACTATAATTTTAAAAAACCAATTAGAAAACATAAATTCCAGGGAAAATAAAAAAGGGGGTTTGTTGGAGAAAAATATGTAATATTATTGTGAAATCAAAATATTAATTAACTATTATTGATGTGAAAAAATTCATTTTCACTATATATTTTTAAAAAACATTCAATTTGTATTTTTAATGAATCTCAAAAAATTCTATAAAGAGAATGATTTTTAATTCAATCAAAATAGACTAAAAATTTACATAAAATGACGTTTATATTTATTTAATGACTTTACAAATACATGATTAATAATTTTTAAAAAATATTCCTGGAATAAATATATTTTTAACAAAAACATTAAAATAAGTATTTCAAAAGATTGTGCCTTACCTTGTGTCTGACACATCATGTATGTTCTTTATCTTATTGAATAACAAAAATATGCCAATTTTTCAGAAGAAAAAAAATTTCATGCTAATTATTATTATTTCTGTTCAATTCCATATCATGTGAAATTACATAATAAATAATGACCACATTTGATGTTTTGATGGTATTATGCTCATATGTCAAAAATGACTTCAATATGCTGACTATGGTCAAAGGGGCTATTGTTAAATAAAATATAAAATAATAATATTAAAATATTTTTTTATACAACAATTATTATTCCAAAACTACACATGAATATGATTATGAAAAATCAATTACACTACAATCATTGAGATTGTATAGTGTATGTATGCACATATATATTGTAATGTCCCACCCCTAACACATTGGCTTGGGAAGAGGTTGTGGTGTTATTGGGACTTAGGGGATATCCCCAAGAAAAAAATGATAAGAATAAGTAAAATGGGCCTAAAGATCATTTGGGGGATGATATTACATTTGAAAATAATACATCCAAACTAAAAATACCAGAATAAACATACATCTATATGTTGCATGAGTATAAAATACAAATCAAAAAAAACTAAATTATAACCATATCATAGTTTATGTGGAAAAAAGGAAAACACAATGGAAAAAAAGGACCAATAATAATGGTGACACCAATGTGACGTAATCCCATAAACTCTAAAACTGCTTCATGATATAACTCCAAAATCAGATCCACATTATCCAGAAGTGATATGAGAGAACTGATAAACCTTCCCATTACATGTGTCTAAATATATGTCTTATGAAAATTCTAAACAATAAAAAACATGGGGGTGAATATAATCTCAATATGACATCACCAATTATTTCCTCCATACACCACTTGGAATCATCTTTTTATCACAATTTATAAAAATACATAGAGTACAAATAGATTTTATAAAAAATAGAAACATCCTCCAAGGAATGTTTTTTTTCAGGATCTGCAACCATTCCATGTTTGTTTTTATACCCATAACAACATATCCACACACACAATGCAGGTCCAGGTTATAGTTGAACACTCATGAAATGACTATCATCTATGAACCAAGTCATTAAAAGGTAACTAATTCTATATTCCCTAATGGGTCTTTCACATACCATTGGATCACATCCCATGAAAATTAATGAATTATAAACATGTATGAGAAATAACCTCTGAAATAAATTCCAAAAAACTATTTTCTTTTTAATTCATCTCAAAAATTACTTCATATGTATTAAAAAAATATGAATTTTAATATCATCATTTAAATATTTTTTAGTAAAGAGAGTTCTTAAAAAACCTATATGATTTCCAGGATTTCCAAAACCACTATCCAAATGAGAATTTCAATCAAATAATATAATTATTACAATAATAATTTCATGAAAAAAATCAATTTATGAAAACCTGTTTATCTTATAACCATGTAGAGTAGGGAAAGAATCCACTAACCACTAAATCATTGTAAAAACGAAGAAAGAAACAATGAAACATCATGCTATGATCACGAACCAAGTTAACTACATTAAATCCAATAGTAAATAATCATTGGGAAATAAAAAAATACATCCATAATTTTCTAGATATGTGGTTATGAGGGATAATAACCTTGTATATAAGAATAACGAAGAAGAATATTGAAGAAAATTAATTACTGATAAATTTGTTCCTCAGACACACTTTAATTCTCCTACACATTTCTACAGGATCGAAAGTGATATGTATTCATGCCTTGTATGGAAAAGTAATTTTATTTATCGGATGATTTGGGGAAAAAGATTTTAAGAATATAATAAGGATTATATAAAATTTTAATAGAGGGACAACAGTATACTACTTGGTTTGGTCAAATTGTTTGGAACTCCATGTGTCAACTATGTGGTGCTACTCTCATAATGAGACACATCACATTTTTGGCATATGTGGTTAGAAAAAAATTTCAGCAACTTTGATTATCCTTAGGTGAAAAGATTTTTGGTTTTCTAGGGAATTTGAATACTTTGATCGAATCGTGTTCCAATCGTGCTCCTATACTTTCCCCATTATTTTACCTTGTATATTTTTTTGATGGGGAACAAAATCTAATAACCATTTAAAAACCATCAACATTTAAAAAATCCTCCAAAATGTTAAAAAACACATCATATTCTCTTGAAACATATCCCAAATATTTTCTACCCTGAATATAGATGAATTGTGGGTCATGTACCTGAAACAATTTATTCTATATTCATATCTGCATTGGACATTCCATCTATGGAGGGAAGAATGCCCTATTTTTCCTAGAATATATTGGGGTATTACACTACCATTTTCTTTTCACACTCACATGTTTCATCTTGAATTTTACAATGTTTCTAAGAATCCTTTAGTAGTCCGATGATTTTTTATAGAAATGTATTCTCCTTCCTATAAAATATTCATACCAAAACATATATCAACTTAGTATTTTCATCCAATTCAATGTGATTCCATAAAATCATATGGTCAGGATCATGTTGATATTTTGTTATCCAAGACATATGAAACACATTGTTCAGTGAACTAATATCTGGCTAAAAATCCAACTGATATGCCCCCTCAAAAACTAGTTGAGGTATCTAAAAGGGAAAATATTTTTAGGAGGTAAATTTACATGCATACAAAAATTGAAAATGTATAATAATTGTAGTGATTCTCAAGAGAACATGATCAGTCATCTCAAATAAAAATGGTCATTGGCCATGATAAAAATACGATTTATGATGAATTAGATCAATATCTATTCGATTTATGAAAAAATATCTTATCAATGGTATCTAGCACATTGATGGTTAAATTTAATTATATCTCACATGTTTCCGGAAAACAATGTACCTTAAAACAAGAAACCCAATATAATGATTCAAATGGAACCATATATATCATGTTTTGGTAACTGTTACTGTACAATAACTCCACTAATTTTAAATAATACTCCCATTATCCAGTATATCCATCCTTCCAACCCTGATCCTGTACCCTATTTCATGGATTTTGTCATTCATACTATAACTCAATTTTGGAATTATAATACACACTCATTGTGAATAGTGCTCCCAGAACATTCTAAAATCATTTCCAAAAAATTATATACAAACATGGGGTCTCTATATGATACAATCATAAATAGAAAACCTCTAAACATGAAATTTTATGAAATATAGATTTTAGACAATTATTTCACTAAATTAGTTTCATGAATCAGAATAAAGAGATCTGACTCTATTATCTAGTCCATAGTCACCCATAAAAATCATGTTTCTTAATAATTCTTGGTAGGGTTGTTACAAAATTAATAGATATCAGCTCCCATTAAAACATGTAAATTATAAAGACTACAATGTTCCAAATTTTCATTTGTATCCATCCTTTTACCGAGGACATGTGATACATCTCAAAAGATACTTAAATATATAACTTTTTATGCCAACCCACCAAAATTGTGATTTTAATTTGTTATTCATTTTCTAAATAAAAGGGAGAACAACCCATATAAAATTACAGTAAGGAAAAATAATTTGTTCTTAGCAATCCAAATGTATGAACGACATCTCTATATACCACATCTCTAAACATCCATCCATCTTAAAACCACCAACGGTGTCTGTACCATTGAGTTTTGAACTCATATTGGCACATTTTTGAATCAAATGTATCAGATTTTCTAAATTTTCCACCAAATTTTGATCATACAAAATAAGAAGAAAATTTCAGCACTAACTTGGTCTAAGAAAATTAAATGGATAACTTGTATAACTGGAAAAAGATACTACTTTCTTGAAGCATCATTATCTAACTCTGCATTTGATTTTCATATTAGTTAATTTTCAACATAGATCCTTTTAACTAATGTATATATCATGTATAAATAAATCATATTTATAAACAACATCCATCCATGTTTCCTCAACTTCAGTTATCATTTTGATGCAATTTATTTGAAACTCTATTTTTAATACAAATAATGACATAAATTGGTCACCCAATTCATGCCCCAAATATGTTTATAAAATGAAAAGTATTACATTACATGCTTGAGGTGTATTGAGCTTAAATCAACAGTAACACCAATACAAACACAAAACTTGATTGCGATACATGATGTTATTTCAAAAAAGCTCACACCACACCTCATTCAGTCATCCCAATACGTCATTCCTTCGATTAAGGAATCACATCCAGAAAAAAGAACAATAGATCCTATAAATCCCCAATTCTTCATGATCTAAAATTCTCAAGTGAAGAGAACACCCATCAAAATCTGGTCGAGCTAGTCTGGACATGCTGAAATAGCAACCTCTGTCGCAACCAAAAGAGTTCAACCAAGTTGGTGAACAGAAGTCCCTGCCAACATCCAAAAATGATAATCTAGATGTGCATATTAGTGCAGAACAAGGTGTCTTTATCCCTCTCCAAGGCTGTGAATGCTCGAAAAACAAATGGAGACCAGAGATTGGCATACATTCTTCAATAAACCGGCCTGTAGAGTAGCAAGATTTCTAGGGAAAACAACATCTAATTCCCAGCCTTATGTTGGGATGTTCATCTCATGCAACCAAAACTTCCATAAACCATAAGAAGTAACATGATCTCCCAACTGGATAACACATCCCAACCCATTATTTGATGCAATAATATAGACTAATTAGCTGTATCAAAAAGTTCTAAATGTGAAGATATGTATTGATATACAATTATCCTTATGTTCAATAACTGTTCTTTTACCTTGAGAATTAAATTAGAAAGGAACACCATTCCTTGTCAAATCAATCATCCCTGATGTGAAATGAGAAAAATCCTTACAAAACGTTTATTGTACCCTAATAATAAATGGAATATACATATATTATAGATATTACTTTGAGTTTAACAAGAGATAACAACTTCTATATTATTCAAATATAAAAAAACTTTTTAGGGAAGTTACATGGGCATGGAAACCTATATTTTGTTTCATGAAATCATACATTGGTAAATTTTCAAACATACGATGTTCCCTCAAGATACAAAACACTATTTACATTTGTTTTTCTTGAACCTCCATTTTGCATAGAATACACCAGTTTACCTTAAATAAGA
Source organism: Viscum album (assembly GCA_963277665.1). Taxonomy (NCBI): domain Eukaryota; kingdom Viridiplantae; phylum Streptophyta; class Magnoliopsida; order Santalales; family Viscaceae; genus Viscum; species Viscum album. The sequence goes on from OY728136.1 coordinate 1,483,650,848, forward strand.
ACCACTATATAGGCATCTATATATCCCTATATGATTTAATTCATCAATTCCATAATGAAATCCAGTACATTAATAAGTAAAAAAATTCCTAACAACATATTCATTGTGTCTATATCTTCTTAAATAAGTTTTCTTCATAATATCATCATTTCAAGAATGTAATTTTTTATATCTTAAATATATGTAAAAAATTTATAACCACAACTATTTCTCCAATTGATAATATATATAATCAATTTATGGAAAAAGATATCAATTCCTTATCATAAATTAGTTAAATATATTATAATCCAAACAAAGTCTACGAGTTTCAACCGCCACCATGAAAAATATAATAGGTGATTCCCTAATAGTTGTACCCAGTTGAATGAACACATTAATTTCTTATTATTTCAATTGGACGTTCAATTCCCTTAATTCTCTTCGTGTCATTTGAAAAGTATGAAGTCATATTGGATTTATCCTTGATATTAGATCAATCATAAACTCCAATTCTCTTTTTTGTGTCGAAACTATTAAATTATAGAGTAATTCGTTGTTAATATAATAAAAAAATAGTTTAAAAATATCCATTCCCAATCTCATGCATTGTTTCAACGGTAAGAGATACAAACTGAAATGACATGTTTCCAACCAATGGTACCAAAATTATTACTTTACTATCCTTTACACCCCATTCTCTTAATAAGAAATTCTTCATGCCATCCAGTGCTGAGAAACAAACCTTTTGGTCATAAAAATCAATGTGGTCTTTTATGACTTCAAATAATCAATACCCAAGATAATAAGACAGATATAAAACTCATGAAGATAGAAATACCAAAATATCCTAGTCTCATCCCTAGTTTTTGAAAGAGATTTATACATAAAGTCTCTACCAACTTTCTGGTCAATTGGATTTTCTGGTTTTAATATTTAAGGAATCCTCTCAATAGAAAACCACATATGTTTATGAGAATTACAAGAAATATATTACCGAGATGCTCTCATATCCAACTAGATATACATGTGGGTATAATTTAAAAATATGATTCATGGAATTCCTAGAATAAACATGGATCACTAAATTATGTTGGTGATAATTATTCTATTGATCTCCACCCATCCAATCATATGATGCAAGGGAAGTATGAGATGATTCTCTATCCCCCAAACAATGAGCACTATAAAAAATATCACTAAAGATATCCCATATAGTAAAAATTTTCTACATTCACATAGTAGTGTTATAAAATATTACATTATTTGTTTGATAAAGATTTATTTGAAACGTTTAGGCTTGATCATTGACTGGGGACTAATGTTGATCGATATCGTGGTCTGATTGTGAGATATACCACACCATTACAGTATGTGTCCTGATATCACTTTTTCGCAGAATTGGAGTTCTCACCAATTCCCACATGAATAAACCTACTCACTCTAAATGTTTTTCCTTTTAAATCGAATTATACTAGAGTAACACAATTTATTATCTCTTTATAATATTTTAATCAAAGCATGAAAATATTTTACTAAACGTCGTATCATAATACAATATCAAAACTGTGTTGCTTCAACGATGAAATTTCAGAAACATATGATGTAAAGTAGAATAAATTCATAAATTTATTATTCTACATAATAACTGATATATTCACTTATATCAGTCTAAAGATATGTGAAGTTATAGAAATCTGATTGTTCTGTCCATGGAATTTCATATTAAAAATTTCTTCAATATCATCCACTTTCATTACATGGACCAATTTAGCCTAAACTGTTAATTCCATATATTTTCATGACTGATTAATCAATCAAATACATTTCCAACATAAAATTAATCATTCTGGATTCCTATGTAAATCATAGATTTATTTAACCATATTAGATCAAAAATTAACTTTTTCTATCATTGAATACCATCAAAATAATAGTGGATTCTACTTTTAGAACTCAACTGAATGGTCCACTTACTGATGTTCATCATTAAAATTGCCCATATACATAGTCTGTAAAATATGTAAAATTATTTAAACCTATTATTTATTCTCACATTGCTGAGGTGAAACCATGTTCTCAGTAGCTTCTTCCTGTATGTTCTACAATTAATCGGTAGATCTATAGACTCTAGCAAGAAGAATTCTCTATTTCATCACATTGATTATCAATATAAGGATTATTAATTTGATTTTACCACTTTTACATAAATTATAGTATATAATTAACCAATTTATAAATATTCTAAATCTCATACATTTTTGAAAACATAGAAAAAAATTATTTTCAAGACTACAATTTGATCATTTTAAATAATGAAGAATTATGTTGATTTCAGAAATTATTTTTCTAAAAAGAAAAAGAAAATAAATTGTGGAGCCTTACAATCAATGTATGTCATGATAATATCATAATTTTATCACATGATTATTTGGTAGAAACTATCCATGATATTTCATAAAACACTCATGTACCAAATATCCATGGTAACATGTTCTTAAATATATGGAGGTTAGATAGCCTTTTTATTCTCTATATTTCATGTTTCAACAATATTTCTCCTTACATACATTACTGGATATACAATAGTAATATTTACAACACCATTATCAAGAAAACCAATACCATTTTTATGTTAAGGATTCTTAAATTGTGATACCATGTTTCCTAAAAATATATTTAGGTTGGCTATGACTGATACCATTTTTATCATCTTTTCCCTCACTAATTGGCTTGAGAAGAAGTGGCATTGTTACTACACAATGATTGACATCTTGAAGATTCAAAATTCTAGGAATAACCACAACATGACTCTTAAATTTTTGGGGAATGATTTTTTCTTTATAAATAAAATAACTAATCAGTTACTACAAAAACAACCATACATTTATATGATGCATGATTATAGAATAATACTCATCATTACCAAAAAAATTACAATATTATAGTTTAAGTCGAAACAAAAAAAAATTAAATTGAAAAATGTACCAATGAGAATAAATCACACCAATGATACTTCAACTACAAAACACCCAAAATACACAAATCTCCAACATGAAAACCCATGCCAACAGCTTCTTGAAGCTCCTCTAAATAACTGATATATTATACCTTCACCTTTGTCTCGATATATGAAATCTAAAACCACCGATCATTTCCTAAGATGGGTTTTATTAATATATCAATTTTATTTCCCAATGAATTCAATATCCACACCACTATGATAAATCTTGTTAGTATATTTTATAAAATTATTTAAAATAGTTAAAACAAATTAAAAAAATCCATAAAGAATTTACAATGAATAAAATTTATTATGTTCTGAATCCAATCCATTTTATTTTTAGTGCTCATAATCATGGCTTCATAGACACCATGCATTCCCATGTGGATGTTACATACCCATGAGAGGTATCTTCTCAATCTACCAAGTCGTCACATGGTAACCAATAGTAGGTGCCCCGATGACACATAACCCTTCCACAGGGTCATGTCTAATGAAAATAAACTCACGCTAACAATGTATGCCAAAAATATTTCATTCCATTCCAAAAACACATTTATTTCATTAAATTATTTAGATAAAAACACATTACTTGTACCAATATGAAATAGTAATTTTAAAATAACCGTTTTAAAATTTTCAACAAATAATGTATTCAAAAAATCCATTACAATTCCATGATTTATAAAACAAAAATCAAATATAAACTTGAGCTAAAATCAAATTACAATTTGAATAACAATTATAATGAATTAATTCATTTTTAAAAAATAAATGAAGTTATAATCTAGTTTATTAGAGAGAGAATCCACCTATCTCTCATACATTGGTGAAAAGAAATAATGTCATAATAAATCATCAATATCCTTTCGAAGACTACTTTTCATTCACTAGATCCAATATAAATTAATAATAAAAAATAAAAAACAAATATATCTATCCATAATGGAATATATTTAAGGTTCTAATAGAGATAATAATTATGGATCTAAGAATATACGAGAATAATGATGAAGAACAAAGACATACTGATGAATCTAGGCTTCCATCACACATTAATTATCATAAGGATAACTCCTAAATTAAATTGGATCCTAAATCCTGCCTTGGGATAATTTTTTCCATGTTATGGGAGTATTTGAGAAAATTCTAGTTCTTTTGGGAACAATTTGTACTAGAGGTACTATTTATAGGGGCCACCTATATGCCACATGGTATGGTCACATTGTTTGAAAAAATATACACCTACAATACATTGATAATGATTTAAGAGAAGAACTATCATATTTGGATCACATGGAAAAAACCATTAACCAAACATAATTGTACATTTATTACTAGATTCATTGTTTTTTGACCATTCCCGGGTTTTTTTCGAAACTGTGTGTCCACTGTGCGCCTTCACTATTCCCACTTCTTTAACATGCACAATTTTATAAAGATGCTATAAGGTTTCTACTAACGATTCACAAACATCTCTCTTATTTGAAATCATAAAATATACTTAAAACCCATAGTAGTATCTCAAAAAATTAGTTGAACATTCTATAGCCCCAAAATACTTGAATAATGGGTCATGTACCTAAAACAAGGGGTGTTATATATATCTTTTTAATATTTCTATAATCATTATGGAATGAAAAAATATATTATTTACCTTTCCAAAATGATAATTATATAATTAATAAACTATTTTGTTCATTAAAAACACTTATATATACAATCCATGTTATGTGGTGAAAAAAAATCATATCTATTCATGAACGGGGTAGTCCACACATATTCACAAATAACATTATCATTTTTTGTGAATTTATAGATATGAAGATGTGATATATTTTTATTTTAATGAATTATAAACATTTCAGAAATATAATATTTTTACATTATATACCTTAATATAATATCCTAAGAGAGGTAGTGATGGATAAAAACTATAGTTGTTTATGAGATTGTAATCTGCTATATATACACATGAGTAACAATGTCATTTCTCATTTCATGCAAGATGAGATAGATATAGGTTATACCCTCAATATAAAATAATATTTTTACCATTAATATACTGGAGGTATTATATTAGAAATTTGAATATTATTTGAAGTAGTAATATAATAAAATTAATCCGACCCATTCAGTTAAAATCTATACCTATTCTTAAGAGAACAACCTTTGTATTTCACATTAAGGCCTATGGGGATGGTATTATACACAAAATAATACCACTGGAATGTTTTTTATGTATTTTAGTAAATTATTTGGAAAATTATTGGCCAAAACAAAATGGGCGTTCTTTTTTGAAAAAATAGAAGAAGATGTGATCATCTATTAAATAGAGAAGGGGAATTCTTGAAATTTCACACGGTATTTATTTAATATAAATTAATTTTCAAGTTTAAATGGATCCAAATTTATATGATTCAAATATAATATTCTTGTCAGTACAAATACTTAAATATAACAAAAAAAGTTTATTTGATATTTTCACCAATATCATTACGTTTTAACCTGTGTAAACATTTTTTAAAATTATCCATGATAACAAAGAATTTACACATAATGGGTAATTATTGTTTTCATAAAATGGAGAGTGGAAAACAAGAACACCATTTTTTAAATTATAATTATTTTACCAGTAACATTTTAAAACATGGAATATTATTATGTTTTAAATAATTTAATAAAGTATTATTAATTATAAAATAACTTTAACATAAATTTTAGATCTATTCATTAAATTTGAATTTATAAAAATTAAGGCACCAGTGGAATTAAAATATTATAAATTTTCTCCTCTAAAATATTTCATTTTTATCTAAAAAATCATGGAACACAGTAAGTCATCCAAATCATTTTACATGTAACATTTAAAAAAATTTATATAATTTTTTTATTTGAATAGATACTTAATTGACCCTACAATGGAATTTAAGGTTATTATTTCATTTTAAAAATTAGAAATATATAACCCTGATAAATTAAAATGTATTTATTTAAAATTATAATTTATCACCAAATATACTTTATTTTAGCCACATATAAAAAATTAAAATATAATAAAAAAATGAGAATGTGATTTTTGAATTTTATTTACATAAAATATTATATATTTAAAAATAAATAAAATTAGATAAAAGGTCATATATTAATACAATGGTTGATTATGGCTGATATATAATTATTTAATAATATTTTGGTAAGTTATAAGGTTAATTTCTCTCCTTTATCACATAAAATTTACCCTTAATTAAATAATCATACATATACCATGGTAATGAAATTTACTATAATTAGAACTTGTTATTGAAATAATTAAAAAGAAATATTTAATAAATTTTGATGTCATTAAATTAATTTTGATATCCCATCATTACAACCATTTACTATCATTTTTTATGAAAACATATTTTCGCAGAATAAATGTTATTTTCTAAAAATTCAGTGCTTATTTCTGCAGAATTGATAAATAAAAATTAATATATTAGGTCCATTATTTATATATTGTAATGTGTTTAATCCCATTAATACCATCTAGTTCAATTATTACCTTATATTGGTCATATTTAAATAATAAATATTCATAATTATTTCAAATGAGACATTACATATCATACACATTGTCAAACATAATGTATTTATTTTTAAATATGTGGGTGTCACACAAAAAATGTAATAAACAGTTGAATATTACTATGATATGATGTTTTCTTGGATTAGTATGTTACTATATGTGTTTTTCTAAAAAAATTATCAAATTTTCTAACATGTTAAACAAGTTAATGTGTAATGTTATTTTATTTAAATGGTAAATAGAAGGTGTAGAATTCTTTAAAGAGCTTAAGAGAATACTAATTAATGTTTCAGTATTAAATCAATCATCATGTATTGATGGTTTTTTAATTTATAGATATGAATATGACACAAAATGTGTTGTTTACATACACATAACGACATGGTGATTTTAGATGCATCATTTTTATTAAAAATATATTTACATAACTATCAAACTCATGAAATTTATTTGGAATATGTCGACTATATGTTGGGAATATAGATGAACTACCTTTATGGTGAAAAATAATATATATATACCGACCCCAATATTTTTAAGTATATATTCTCTAAAAAGGAAAAAAACATGGGGAAAATAACATAAATTGAATTAATAAAGTAATATGATTGATTGATACACTACAACCCTCGGATGGAAATCAAGTAGACTTGTGTATTAAGTAGGAAAAATCAAGGACTTATTACAAAGATAAGTAATAAAAAAGATCATATATATATATATATCCACCATATATGGAAATGATTTATTTCTTAGATAGTTGGTCCAACATTCTATTTCTATGAAATTCATTTACTATATTTATTTGATCTTATAGAGATATCACAATATGATAGTCATAAAATTCAATGGATGTTAAAATTCCACAAGGATAATAATTTTATATACATAAGTTCTAGAGATGGAGTATTAATTTATGATAAGAGGTTATGTGTTCAATCCATAGAAAAATTTAATACGTTATTATGAGTGGAAGAACATAGCTCAAATTTCTCCATACAGAACTGTGAAAAAAATATGTATACGGATTTAAGAGAACATTTTTTGTGGGATGGTATGAATTCAAAATTTTAAGAATATGTTTCAGATGATTGGTATTCTAGTAGGGTAATTTTTAAAGAGAACATCCAAATGTTGTAACAGATTATTTTTCTATGCCTATATTAAATTTCGATAATGATATAATGTAATTTTTCACTAGAATCCAAAAGACTCTAAAGAGGAACGATTCTATATGGGTTATCATTATTCATTTTACTATTTCAAGTTTCCACATAGAAATAATAAATGATCATCCTCTTGAGATCCATTCTTGAATTTATATAAATAAAATTATAAGAATTCATGTGGAACCCATATTGTTTATATTTGATCTTGAACCTCACTTTACATCAAAATTCCAAAATAGTCTTCAATTGGATTTTCGCACTGAGAAATTTTATTGAAATTATTATAATTCCCAGACTTGTGGATGTCTAAAAGAACAATCTAGATATTAGAATAAATTTTTGGATCGTTTTTTTTCATTTAATCCAAGGTACGAGGGATTAGTATCTACCTTTGTTGATTTTTGGAAACAAAAATAACACCAATTTGATCATCTATATGACACTATATAATGAAGTATATTGGAAAAGTTTTCATTCTCCAAAATATTGAGATGAAGATAGAGAATAAAGTATAGTTGGACTAGATAATGCGAATTATATGACTATTAAATTAAGGAGAATTATATAAAATGATAAAGAATCCAATACTTTACAAAACATATACCCTGATAAACAATTTATTGGTATAGAATTTGAGGTTGCAGATAATGTATTCTTAAATGACTCACCACATAATAATGTTTCAATATAAGTAAAAAGAATGTTAATCCATAAGTACACTGTGAATTTTAAATATTATAGTTAATTTGAGTTATAGATTACCTACTGGTTTTTATTAAAAACTATCTAAAAGTATGTATCCTCTTTAATGATTCATTTATATGGAAATACATTCAATATACATAAAAATTTCACATATCTAAGTGAATAGAGTTAGATCATGACTTGTCCTACAATAAAGAGAATATCTAGAATTATAATACTGAAGTGAAATTATTGTGGAATCGAAGTATTCGATTGGAAAATTAATTCAGGGGAATATTAATTTATAAGTGGAAATTGAGATCCTAATGATGTTATAGTTTTGTATCATCCATATTTTTTCAATAGATGATATATATATCCCATTTGTGAGTATGAAATTTTCAATGTGGAATTTAAAACTCGACACTGTTGTATTTTAGGTAAACATCATATATTGATCTATCAGATAATGAATCTTTTAAGGTACAATTATTCATGAAATTTATAATTTTTAAAATAGAAATTGACCAATGTAATATCATTTTTTAACTCATAATATCTAAATTATCTTAATATTATGTTTTTTATTTTTTAAAAATAGAAACCTTTAGAATGGAAAATATAGTTCTCACAAAACATGTAATTTATGTATCATTATCATTATATAATTATTCAAACAAATAAATCATTTTATTTAATTAAAATATTATAAAAGAAATTCATTTTAAATTTTTTTTGAATATAGAAAATATATGGAGGAATGTTTTATAACTAATTAAGATGTTACTTTAATAAAAAAAATGATTTCATAAATTACATTAAATCAATTATTCTTCATGCGGTATTAGGTTTTAACTTACATTATCATCCACATATCCTTTAATTTGTTACAATAATTCAATGTATATCATTTTAATCATTATCAAAGACAATAATAACATATATATAAATGTAAAGTACTACACCAATATTTCCCTAAATAGAAACAACCAATTTAAAGAGTTTATATTTTTAAATTATCCATTGAGACATGTGGAAATATTATTTGAGAAAAATATTTTTATAGTTTCCAGCACATGGTTTTAATTTATTAATCATGTTATTTAAATGTTTTTTCACTAAATATTATTATGATGTTAAAAAATTCCCTACCCTGGTAGAATGTAAAAGTGCCAAAAGATTATTTAATAAGGGTGGTCAGCTGAAACATGTTAAAAACATATTTCAAAATGGATGTTTGAGGTGTGGATAAACAAGAATATATCAATCTAATTATTTTTCCTTTTTGAATAAATTTTAAATTTTATATTGTAATTAAAATTTTGAAATACAAATTAGTATTTCAAAAACTACAATTATCTTCAATTATAAATTGGTAACATCTTTTCAACATCATGACTGAATTTTTTCCATATTTCTCTTTTAAAGTCTTAAAATTTTGTAATATTAAAACCCAATAACATTTTCAAAAGCTCCAATTGAAAATTATTTATCATAATTCTATCATTTCCATGGATACATCAAAGGAAAATTCCAGTCCACAATATGTGTATTATCAACTAATTGGGTTTTCATTTTAATTATATCCATTCAAATTTATTATAAAACCAGTAGTAAATTTATGTCAATGTTATTTACATATAAAAATGTCTGTATATTTATGGAATTATTATTGTATATTTATATACCACATTCGTTGAGAGAAAACAATCATTTGGGAGTTTTGAATACAACTGCCTTCATGACAAAACATGTTTTGTTTTCCTTCAACACATAACAAGGATAGATCTAAGGATGTTATAAAAGGGAAAAAGGTGAATTTATGATATAATTAATGTCCTGTTTTGGTATCTAATTTAACAAATTAGTTATATTCTCAACAAATAATCATCAATAGTTTAATAATTTAAAATAAGTGTGACAAGACTAAAATATTTTATCTGGTCATGTAAGAGTTTCATATTCTATGCATATGATAAAATATCCTCAAAATTCTGATATATGAAATGAAAGAAATCAAAATAAGGTCATTATTATTCTTATATATTATTATGAAAAAAATTCATAATCCATTATTTAATCTGTGTATATTCATGATTGGGTCGGTTTAACAACCTTCTAGAACAACATCATGAATACTTATCCTAGATAACTAAGAATGGAATATACTAGTTTAGTGTTGTATCAATGTGTAAATAATAATAATTTTTGAAACTAGGAGTATAATTTTAATCTCTAAATATTTAATTATTTAAACACACTCCATTCATCAAAAATCAACAACATATAATTATTATCAATTTGATCTTAAATTATAAGTTCTAAAAAATTCATGAGTGGAATTTGAACTATCATAAAATATTATAAATAATATCTCTTAGAAAATAAATTTCACTAATAGTAATGGAATTTGTATATATAATTAATACAAATACTTCTATTATAAAACAAGTACAAATAATAACACCTATAAACATCAATGTAGAAAATTTGGTGAATTCAAATGGAAAAACCCATTTCATAGGAGTATCGATGAAAATGGGTATAGGTGACATACCAAACCTTCTTTTCTTGTATGAAAGGATCAATTTAATATCAATTTAAATCATTTGATTAATATTTTTAAATGTTAATTATGGCCTATGTACTGCTCAAGGAGTATGTGTGATTCTTTCAGATCCTAGAGTTCTAGAAAATGGAAAAAAATGACATGAACGCAGAGTTAGTAGAAACCATGTAGCCCATCCCACATGGTCTCTTCTAACTGTGTGGGGTGAAATAGTGGCATAGCATGAGAAGAATGGGTTTTTGAATTTGTACAACAATAATTGCAATACTATGTGAGAAACTATAGACATTTGACAGTGGTAATTCACATCATTTGAGCTTGGTTTGGGAAATTGTTCCCCTTAACCGTGTGGGGATAATCAGTAAACTGTGACTTGATAATGGTTTTCACAAGGTTTTGGAAACCATGTACTTTAACCGTTCCCCCTATTTTTTTGTTGAAATTATATTTTTAATTTAACAAAATACATTTACACTTTCTTCCTCCCTCTTCCATTTCTCTAGTATATTTTTTTTATCCAGCAGCTTTCCAAACTCATAAATGTAGGTTATTTTATAACTCTCCATTCAGAGTTCCAAAACAATATCCAATGAATGAATTGTATTTTTTAAGCTCATCTCTAAATTACTTTTCCTTATATACATTTTTAACTTTTTATCAATTGTTCTGTATATGTAAAACCTCTTTTTACCTATTTTCAGGGATTTTGACTGATTCATCAATTTCATCCAATATACTTAAAATATCATGGCTCCCTCCGATGATGAGGATCCATCAAAAATGATTTTAGGCTATCCTTCCCCAAAAATAACCATTTAATTGTGTTATTTATATTTAAATGTTCATCTATACTTTTCATGTACCCATTGATAGATGTCTAGTGAATTAGAGGATTTTGAATTTATTTATGGAAACCCTTTGGGTATGTCAATGTGATTTTCCCTATATAGATAATTTTTAAATTTTCTATAACGTCATCTATGCATTCATATTAGATATGAAATGGAATTAAATTTTTAATATGATGGTTTAATGAACCAATGGAACCTATTTTGTTCTTGATCAATATTAAATTGAATTTACCATGAGGGTAATTTCCCTTATGAACGTGAAACATTCTAAATGACTATTTGAGCCTTATAAAATGAAATTTACATCTTTTATTAAAAGAATAAAATTTGATTATATGTAATGACACGTACATGTTGGTTTATTTTACATAAATGTATTGAGTGAATTAAATAAAATATTTAATAATTAGTGGTAATTCCATTCCATTTGTATATCTTTTAGTAAATTTTATTATTAATGGGAATTCGGTAATTGAATTAGACTATACTAATGATACACATGAGAGGTCATTCCTCATGTATTATATTAAAAAATTTAATCCTTGTTATATTCTATAATATAATTTTAATGGTTCTCTTGACCATGATGGTATCATGATCCATTACATCTGGTGTTGATCATGACATCTCTAGACAGTAACTCTTTTTGGATGGTGGGATTGACTTTGGACATCCCCTTTTTTTGAGAATTGACGTTATGGAATACTCACTATCTCTAATGATGAACATGGAATCTCCCACTCATTATGAAATTCATGGTATGGACCCTATTGCATGAACATATAGTATTGTTTATATTATTTATTAATTTATGATTTAAACCCAGATCTATCCAATAATAATTATTCCATGTATATGGCCACATATATTTTCTCATTCTTGGTCCATAATGGTGTTAAAATATATAACTATAACATAGATTTTTACTATATAAATATAGTTATTGAACATACATTAACTCCATCCATGAGCAGAAGCAGGTAGATCCGCTAGGTGTGATATAGGAACCTAAGAGGGAGGTTATTTATTTATTTTGTATTGTTAATTAATTGTGTATTCATGCATGTTTTTTAGTTATGAGAACAACTTGGATTACTTCTGGACACCGTTGGTGCTGGAATACATTGATTTTTCTTCACAGCCTACTTCGGATACCTTCGGAACAAGAGAAGATTATAGGACTGCAAATATGGATAAAGGAATGCTCTACTATATCGGTCCTTGATATGAACGAATCTTTGATAGAGTATATGAGAATATGATCGAGAATAAGATTTCCTATAACTGAGTTTAGGTATAGTGGAATAGATTATTTTTGTTTATGTATAGTATGAATATATATTCATATACCATATTCTACTTTTTTGTATTACCAGGCCATTCATCCATTTATATGACACCACGTTTTGGATTTTTACTATTATTGACTTTTTTAGTTTTTTATTCATCAAATTTCTGATTATTCTATTTGTTTAATCATTTTTATAAGAGTGTAGGATTATTTCTATTAAATTATAGTCCACTAGGGTAAGAGGGTATAGTCTCCCAACCCCACCACATTTACACCGTCGATATTATTTTGATTTATGTGATCAATCGGGAGGCACACTTTAGAAAAAATTACCCATCAGATCCTGGAACATGTTAAGTGTATTCCTTGTTGGGATCTTTCATAGTCTTATTAGAGAAAAATTTAAAAAATTTTGACAATTTTTGTTCTATAAAGTATACATGGAGTTAATTGAATTTGTAAATAACCCTATTTGTAAACATAGATAACACATGTATAGTGGAAACCAAAATTACATAAGGTGTGAAATTCTTATTATTGATTAGGCATGTTATGGTTGATACAAATTCACCATTGGGTGACGAACTTGAATTATTGTGTTAGTATTATGGATATTATTGAAATGATATTTATTTACCAAGGACAGGTGAAAATAGTGTGTTTCATTACATTTATACTTATAGAATAAATAACACAAATATGCAATGCATTTTTTCATGCCAAGTTTATTTTCATTGTCCAATTTCCTATTTGATATTGGTAGTGTATTGATTATGTATTTTAATTTTATGAAATCTCTTGCTGTGATTGGAAAAAACAATTGACACTTAAAGTACATTTCTTAAACTAATAGTTTTTTCTTTATTATGTTAAAGAAGACACCATAAGTAATAAATTATGGCTTGTTGACTAATGGACTATTTGTTGCATGGGTTTGAACTCATTTTGTTGTCCGTTAAGAGGATGCCAATTTTTTTTCATAAAGAGTACAAGAAATTATGGTTTCAAAATGGTAACCCACATAATTTATACATTTATTGTGATTTAAATATTTGAAAAAGCGAAAATCAGAAAATAAATATTACTTTAAAGTAAAACATAGTTATCCGATATATGTGGAAGTGAGACTCAAACGTAAACGTGGTTTTAATAGTAGGTAGTGTGTTGGAACCGTCGATGGTCTTTCTGGTAAATCAAGTATGGTTGTTGTTTGTTTTCAATAACCAATGGGATATTATAGATTTTATATGGGAATCAATATTATAGAACAATTCATCAAAAATATTGAAGGTGGCATCATTTCCCAGTGTTTTCAAATTTTTGGTGTCCAAGATTTGGAGAATGGAAAGCGTCAAGAAAAGTGGGTTTCCTTGATGAAATTATGAAAATATGGAAAAGAATTGAGTTTCATGAATATGGTATATGTGAATAGTGTTTCACAATGTATTAAATAATTTCGACATTGTTCTTCATGATTATTTCATGTATCATGAACGATGGAGAATTGGAGAATCACAATGGGTTTTAGTGATCTCCGTGATTGTGAGAATTGTAGCATCGTGGTGGTGTGAAGGGTTTAATGGAGAGCATCAAAATAATTATAAATCATAATTATTCTTCTGAAAAGGTGGTGTTCCATGAAGATGTTTTTGACAGATCCAAAAAATGCACTAGAGGTAGTGGGGCTTCGTGAAGGAGTTAGATCCGTGAAGGCCTGGAGCATCTTGAAGGTAGTTTGTTCTGCGAAAGTTGTGTACTTCGTGAAGGAAGGGAGCTTCCAAAATGAGCTCAGTAATAGGAATTATTGAATATAAGGTTTATGTGGAAATTGTTTTCAATGTGCATCACTAATGTATATTGTGCATGTAGATCCATGTGGTAAGTTAGAGACAATGATTTTAATGCAAATTTATTTAATAGAGCATCAAGTCGACATATGAAGTAAGACTTCACCATATGTGGTGACATAGGGGGAGTTGATGGATGCATTCTGGGTGATGTAATTTGTTCTCCCTAAATTCATATAATGGGAGTGTACCTAGCACATATTGATAGTTCTTAATATATTATACCCCAAAAATAGTGGATAATATTGTTTTTTTGTTCGACCGACACATTGTCAGCTTATGCTCTTTGGACATAGCCATTATCGTTGAACCAAGTAAACATGATATGTTCCATCTCATTGTATGTGACTTGATTGATTTCTGATCATATCCATCATATAGTTTTAATGACTTCATATCATTTTGGGAAAAATATCCATCACTTGGGGAGAAAAAGTTGATATCATGATTCACTCAACCCCTCTCAGGGAGTCTCAGGGTCCTGCATAGTGGTAAATATATTACGTCCTTATGTCCTACTATTGTCATTCTATATTACCCATTAAACAATTTAGAAGAAGACAAAGGGGTATGGTCATCCCATTGGAAGGAAATTCAAATGTAATCATTTTCTAACTACAATTATTTAAATTGCTAAAATCTCTTGACTTACATGAACTTGGTATTAAAGCATCATGATACCACGTTGTACACCAGTTTCATGCCCTCCAAGTGGTAAAGACCATGAAACTAATATGGAATTCCTCAAGCATCTGGTCACTCATCCAGCAGTTACACCTGTGAATAATCTTCTTGTTAATGATTTTAGCATTTATTCCTAGTTATTTGAGAGCATTCTACTTATGATGATGAATTTGAAAGGGGTGGTTAGACCTTCCCCATGTATGAAATAGTTTCCCTAGGAGTTCCAGCTAAATCATTCTCCCTCCTTTTTGGGGGAAAAGAAGACCGCCTGCAATATAGTAATGTGTCGATGCAATTCCATGAATATTAGAGCATTTTGAGATGCCAACAGAGAGGAGGATAAATAATGGTGTTAAATGCTATGTTTTTATACCAAGAAGGGATGATACATGATTAGGTTGGAAGAACAACATCATGATATGGTCCAAGAATGTTTTCAGATGATCTTATTGGAATATTTCGTTCCCCTAACATCATGGGATGAAAGAGCTGTAGAATTATTGATCATGAAGTAGAGGAGCATGTCTATTATGAAATACTCTGCCCGTGCCACTAAGCTGCGATGGTTTTCTCCTACTTCAGGAAGTGGTGATCTTATGAGTGGTAGTCGATTCGAGGATGTTATGTTTTTTTCTTCAAATCCTTTATCAATGTATTTATTTTTACTACCATTTCCTAAATATTAAACAAATCCCTTATCAAATAGTATAACATGAAGGAAGATGATGATTTGAGTTATGGAGGTTCAGAACATATATATCTATCCGTACTATTTCTTATAGGTAAAATAGAAGTTTTGAGACTACCCAATGAGGTATATAGATTCATTTTCCTATTGAAGATGGCTTTTTGATATTTTACCAGTGCATAAATCCTGGAAACATGTAACCGTAGTTATTACAAGATATGTTAGAATTCATACAATGTGGAAGGATGGTCCGTATTGAAAATTTCTATTTAACCATTCTGTAAGCACCAAATAAGAGGGGATATAATTCAACATTACATCCCATATTGAGGATAGTAGGATAATGTTATGTAGGTATCATGATTAACATGCACTTATTAGACAGAGGTGGCAGTCAAGGAAAAGGTGTTCGGACTCATGATTCTCAGCCCTAGCATATAGGAATCGCTTAGTGGAATCATATAGTGAATCAAGGAAGGGGTATAGTCTAGTTATAGATAATATATCCTATGAATGTGGATTATATATCCACACCATCTACAATATGAGGTAATATTTTAGTTTCCACCACTTTAGTGTCTTCCATATTTGACACATTCATGTATCAATAATTTATATTTAAGACATGCATGGATTGTATATGGATCAAGTTTGATAAATTATATGGACTTATGATGATAGATACCTCATTTGGTATCCGATCAAAGGGTTTTCATCGTTTTCATGATTTTCCACTTGAGATATGTGGGTACCTCTTCATATGGAATATTTTATTCTTCGACATGAAGGGTGTTGATGTAATCATCTTTATGGACTTGTTATTTCTCTATATGTACCATATTGGTTGCTATCATTGGAGGGTGTCATTCAAATCACCAGAGGGCAGAATTAATGTCAATATGGGAGAATTTTTTATTTTGTGAGAATATAGCTAGTGCCATGAAATAGGGGATGATTAAAATGATTTCTCAAATTTTTTGTGTTTAATGGATGGTTAGGGGATGTGACCCGATGTTTTCCATACCGTAGTGCATCCATTCATGGAGATCTTTTTAGAAGACATCACTGGTCTTCCTCCAGTAAAAGGGAACGATTTTATCATTGATATTGTTCTAGGGGCAGTTCCACTAACCATTTCCTCTTATAATATGGTACTTTTGGAGCTTTTGGTTCTCAATAAAATTGTTGGAGAACCTAGAGGATAAATAATTTATTTTCCCCCAAACATCTCCATGGGGTTCACCAGTCCTTTTATCCTAGAATCCAAATGATACCCGTATATATTTTGTCGATTAATTATATTTGAACAAGATTCGTATCATGAAAAAGTATAATCTTCTTATAATAGATGATCTATTTGATCAACTATGAGAATATTGGGACTCTTCAAGAGAGTATTGACGTCAGAATATCATCAGGTGTGTTTTAGGTCATCGAAAATACCTCTCAAAATGTTCAACATAAGTTACGGTCTATAAGGGAACAAGGTTATGTCATTTAGACTCACAAAAATACCTTATGTCTGGATAGATATAACAAATCAAGTTTTACACCCTTATGTCGATTCATTTTTGGTAGCAGTTTTTTATGATTTCATATTATATTCATGATCTAGAAATGACCATGAAACCTATCTTGAAATCATGTTGAATACATTATGGGAGAATAATATCTATGATAATATTAATAAATTCGACTTTTGTATTGATAAATTCCACTCCCTAGCATACATATATTTGATTAAGGATTTTTAGTAGACACCGAGAATGTGAATGTGGTATTTTATTTGGAGTATCCCAAGAATGTTTTTGAAATATTTATTTTATTAGGGATATCGTTAAATTACAGATGCTTCATCAAGAATTTCTCATGACATTCAGTGCCTTTTAAAATATTGACAGTGAATGGTGTGAAATTCACATGTTCAAAAGATTGTTAGGAAACCTTATAGGAGTAGACAAGTAGTTTAAATTTAGAACTAATATTGATTCTTCATGATATATAATAAAGCAAAATAGTCAAATATGAAACATCAAGTATCCGGATCAGATTTTTTCTAATGTTGGAGGAGTGGATCATCATGTATGAGTTGCCTCAGTTGAGGACCGATGAATAGAATTACCGGATACATGACCTCGAGTCTGTTTCTATAGTCCATCATTTACCCAGTTAGAATTAATATCTACTTGGAGAGTATTGTTTTTGTATACACTAATAAAAAAATTATCATTTACATATTTCCATAAAATGATTTGAATCTTGGGAAGCATAGGTGGTTTGAGTTCCTATAGTTCTTTGATTATGATATTTCCTACATTCATGATAAAGGAAATGTTGTAGCTGATGATTTGATCTAAAAGACTCAGACTCAGGTGTTTCTGGAGTCTAGTGGTGACTGAAGGCTCATTTACATATCCTCAAATATAAAAACTAAGGTTCGAGTGGATCATGGGTAGACTATCTTCCTAGACTTATCTGTGAATTCTACTTTTTTGGAATGGTTAATAATGAGAAAAATTTATGATCATGAAGTCCATTTTATAAGGCAAAGAATCTAAAATGATGGAGCTTCTTCAAGATGGTACATGGATGGGGAAGATAAATTACTATTCTATGGGTCTTTATGGGTTCTAACAGACATCAGAGGGGGGTTGATGTGTTAATTTCAATCCTCATTATGGGTGGTTGGTCCCGATGTCACCAAGATGTATCAAGATCTATGATTCCTGTATTTTGGGAATGGTTTAGAAAATTAGATTGTTGGATTGATCACTCTATTTTCCAAATATCAACAGTTGAATGAGGAACATTGTTATCTGATGGGGAATTAGTAGTTGTTTCCACATCCAAGGGGAAATGGGATGATTTTTCATTATACTTCATGGATAGTCTACTTATATCATATCATAGCGATAATACAATTGTGGGTTATTATAAATCATTTGACGAAGATTTATCACTTATTACATTTTTGAGAGATATTCTTGGTAGCCGATATTGGGTGGATTTACATTCTAATGGTTGTATTTCTTCATAGAGATCGTAATTCTATCATTTTTAATAGTTTCACTCCCTTTATGACATGATTCTATATGGGATTAGAAAATCCATTCATTGAGGTTCTCTTGATAATGAACAATCACCCTCACACTGATGTACATACCGAGTGTATTATTCAGGTGCTACTGGATATGATTTTTCCATGTGTCCTTGAATTTGGGGGTTACTAAGTGATGCATATTCCCCACATTGAATTTTCTCATAATAATTTTTTTTTGGATACCATCGAGAGGGATCTTTATAAATACTCATATGTTAGCTATTTCTGATGACCTTTGTGAAGGGTAGAGGTAGGGAATGAAACTATTCGTAGACCACATCTCATACAGGAGATTGTAGAGAAGGTCTAGCTGGTCAGAAAGTGCATGATTATAGAATAGGCTAAATAGCATTCATATTCCCATAGACGCAACTAAACTCTCTTGTTTGAGGATAGAGATATGATTTCATGACTAGTATCAACTAGGATGGTCTATAGACATTTTTGAAGGTAGTATAAGCTCTCAACTACATTAACTATACCCTTCAAGGTTTTGAAATGGATTAGACTAGTGGACTACCAGATAACACTTCCTCAGTGATACCACTATTTTAATGGTGTATTTCATTTATGATAGCTTTGTTGATATCTTCCTAACCCTCCACATGTATTTCCTCCAGATGATGTTCTGTTGGATATAGATTTTTTTAGGATTATCATGTTCATATTGTTGATAAGAGGTTGAAAAAACTATGAGGCATGTTAGTTCTATAATTTGGGGTGTTATGGTTGCACAACTGGTTATATAATGTGTCTTGGGAGTAGGAAGTTGATATATGAGCTCAATAGATGGTTTTGTTCTCTTACAAAGCCACATTACCCTTATAATCCCCACTTTTGGATGAGTTGGTCTATGTAGGGGAGGTTGTAATGACCGATAATCTATGTAGGCATAAACCATTTTTCATTTAATTAAAATCTGTGGTCTAATCATTGTAAATGGGAACTATATACTATGTAAGGAATTTTCTTAATCTAGGGATTATTTAGATCCCGAAGTTCCTAAATGTGGGAAAAATTATTGGGACTCATGGTTAGTAGAAACTATAAAGCCCATCCTGCATGGTTTGTTCTATCCATGCCTATTGAAATTGAAGTGTAGCAGGAGCCACACGGTTTTTCTGAAACTGTTTGACTCTATTTGAATGACCATGAATGGAACTGTTGACATTTTACAGTGGAATTTCTTACTCTTTGTTAATGGTTTGGGAAACCATTCCCCTTAACCCTATGGCGAAAATCCAGAAGAAGTGACATGATCTTGTTTTTATGACAGTTTAGGAAACTGTGCACTTTAACTATGACCCCCAGTTTATAGGTTGAAATTAAACTTTTCCCCCAAATTAAATATATTTACACTTTCATCCTCCCTCCAATGTTTCTCTAGTGGATGTTGTCTATTTTCTACTCCCACATCATCCCAAAATCATCAATTTTGGTTCTTATATTACACTATAATTTGATTTCCACATTATGACAAGAAGGAAGAATAAGAAATCCTATGGTGACATCTCAAGTCCGCTCCCTTGAAATCTGAGTTTATCTTTGAATCCATTGAACGTTTTTGGTGGAATTTCATTTCCTTATTTTTTGGGATTTCAGTTGTTTCATCAATTTCATCCATCCTTTTTCAAATATGAGGGTTTTATCAGACAACCAGTCATAAATGACCCTATGTTTGGTTGTATCGTCATCTTACCCAAGAGTTTTTCTATTTTGTAGATTTTCTATTGTGTCGCATGCCTAAATTTTCAACACATAACCATTTAATTGAGTTATTTATATTTAATTATTTTTTGCACCTTTTTATATTCCCGTTAATAATTGTATAGTTTAGTAGAGTATTTTCTCTTCTGTTATGGAAACCCATTGGGTATTCATATGTGATTTACAATTTATAGATACTTTTATAATTTCATTGAATGCCTTATAAGAATTCACTTTAGATTAAAAATTGTATTTCATTTGTTATATGTAGGTTTAATGAACCCACGTCACCTTATATGTTCTTCGCACATCTTAATAAGAATTTCCATTGGGGGTATTTTCCTTAATGTCCATGACACATCCTAAATGACTCTTTGAGGGACATAATATTTAATTGTAATTTTTTAGTGAAATAATTTAATTTGATTATAGTGGATTGATAATCCATGTTTGTTTTATTTTCCAGAGATTAATTTAATGAATTAAATGATTTTCTTAATGGGAGAAAAGGACATTCAATTTCATTATGATTTATTAAATTATCTGAGTAAATTGTAATGCTTTAATGTAATTAGACATGAATAATGAGACACATGAGTGGTATTCACTCTTGTGCTATATTATAAAATGATTTATCATTGTTATATTATATAATATAATGGTAAGGTTTCTTTTGATAATTATGGGATCTCACTCTATAACAATGGGTGTTGAGCATGATATATCACAACCTTGACACTATTTGGATGGTGGAATTGACATGCCATGTCCATTCATTTGAGAGTTCACATGATGGAACACTAAAAAAATCGAGTGAAGAGCATGAAGTCTCCCACTCATTATGAGATTTAGGGATTCTACCCTATTTCTTGAGATTTAGGCCCATTTAGAGTGGTCATGGAAGTCTCAATCATGTCATGATCTAGCCAACAATTAGTATTCTTGGTGTATGGTCACTAATGTCCACACATAATTAGTTCATATATGTAGATCCGATATTAACAATAATATATATATATTAGAACTATATATATACTTAATATTCAAACATTCATTCCTTCTATGAGATAATATAAGATGATCCACTAGGTGTCTTATTGGAATATGAGTGAGTTGTATTTATTTATTCATCATTGTTAATTAAATATGTATTCCTTCACACTTTTAGATTATGTGAACAACATGGATTACTTGTAGAAACCACTAGTTGTGGCCCATTGATATTTTATCACACAAGATTCTCAACATTCCTTTGGTATACAAGACGTTTATAAGAATGATTGTATGGATAAGGGAAAACACTTACCAATAGGTCTATGACATTGTTCAATCATTGATGGTGAATAGATTAATAGGATCGAGAATATTCACATGATTCTAGTGGAACAACTTTCTTATTTTTTGAATAGATTGATAATATAAACCCATACCCTATTCCCATTTTGTATATCATTAAGAAATACATCTATCTATATTAAAATTCATAGTGTATTTTGACTATTATTTAGTTGTTTCGTTATTTTTTCTTCCACTACATAATTATTCATTCTCTTTTCACTGGATTCTGCTATTTTGTGTTTATTACTATTATATGATGTTCCACTCTGATTTGAGGGTATAATATCCCCATCGTTTAACATATACATCCTCACAACTAGTCGTTAGCCTCAATTGTATGGGGAGGTGCACTTGAGGCCATGTGACCAACCAGCTCAGGGCATGGGTTATGTGAATCCCAGGAAATGACATTATTGATAAGGTTATTAATGATGTGATTGTTATATCTATTATTATGATACGTGTGTTTAATATAATTTAATGGGATTTGGGTCAAGAGGTAAGGGTTTACGCCCCTAATTCTATTATTTGATATATTTTTCGTATTATCAACAAAATTTCCTTAATGTGTTGTAAATATAACCTATTTGGAATATTATATCATGATATAAATTTATTCGGTATATTTTAATATTAAGTTGATGTCATTTATTTCTATATGTTATGATTGAATTGTTACCCTTGACATATCTGCTCATGTTTCATCTCAATTTCCATTCCTTGGGATTCATGTTTAAAAACCATATATTACAATCTATGTGGTGTATTCCATTATTTGGAAGAATTTTTTTCTATATAACTCCTGAAATATATGGAATTTAAAAACCATTATTTTTCCATGTCTTGTATTTTTTATTAAATAGTTAGCTTATCCATTCTGGAATACCCATATTAAGTGTTATTAAAGTAAAAGTCTGAATAATTTCCTAGTAAAAATATTCCTATCAGGATAAATTCAAGTGGATGTGATGATAACCTATATAAAACAAGGGATGTCTTAGAAAAATGGTTGGTTTAGCATTAACTCAATATTCACCCCATAACATGATGAGTGGTCTAGATACCCCACTTCGAGTGAGACAATCTTGGGGGATATGCTTATAATATTTACACTTCTTTCATGAACTACAATGACATATATTTCATTTTAATTAATTTTTCTCCTAGCATATAAAACTATCAAATGCAATTAATATCTTCCATATAGGAATCAACACATTATATGTACCCTCCGACATATATTTATCTAATGTGGGTACATCATATTATTTTGATGATACCAAAAAACATCTATGATTATTAAGGTATTTTCACCTAGAAATTCACATTATTCAATTGAATATGGAGCTATTTTATTTGGGTATATCTAAAATTATAGATCAAATGGTTTTCAATAGTAATAGGATCTTCACAGAATTTTATAAAAGGTCTTACTAGCTATAATGTAGAATTTATTGTACACAACTAGGTTTTGGGTGGGGCTTCGAATTATATAGCCTTCTGATGCATTGACAAGTAACTTGAGAGGAGTGATGTTATATTTTTAATATATATAATACCATAATGGAATATATGTCTTCAAAAAAGTCATTGATAACATGTTTTGATTTAGACATTAACAAATCAATTAGTATGAGACCAATTATTACATTCACCCATGTTTTAATTTTTTATCATTGATATAAATTTACCTCAATTTTAGTTGATAAATGTTATTTAAAAATTATTTCTATAACACTTATCCAAAAATAATATTATTTTAAATTAAATTGTATGATACATCATACTACAAATCTGATATCACGCTTCTTTTTCCACTTCCATAGGTAACCAAGTTGATGACTATATTAATTTTTTAGGGATATGATTGTCAAGATTACATTGCTATTATAACATGTTCATGATGAATTTATGTTTTCAAATGTAATGTTCCAATGTATCTAGTATTATTTCAATAATAAAGAATATGATCCTTTAAGAACAATTATATTCTATTCCAATAATATAATAAAATCACTTGAATTGAGTTATTTATGTTAGTTATGTTATAGTTTTATAAAATTTGAATTAATTTTTCCTCGTATTGTATGAAAATGTGGTGTGTATCCAAAACTAAAATATTATATATATATATATATATATATATATATAATTCTACTGTAAATTGATATTTATTTTAAAGTTATTATCTAATAAATATCGTAAAATTTTAATATATTCAATTACATAAAATTAATATTAAATAAGGAAATTTCATTTAACGTAATCGATTTGAAATTAATAAAAAATTAGTTATGATAAGAAATATTAAATGTTATGTGTAATGATAATTTTTAAAAAAACATTATAATAAGAGAATATATATTATACTTTAATTTCTATTTATATTCAATAATTATTTAGAGGAATAATTCTGAATGTATTTATTTTAATTCAATGTGGTTATAATTTGAGAGAAACATTTAAATTTTAATTATTCATAAAAAATATTGGATTCCAACTTGATTAAAATAACATATTTATATAAAAATACCCAAATTATTTTATAATAATTGATCAATATAATAACCAGGTTTTTATATTCTATATATTAAAATTATTAATTAAAATATAAAATAATTATATTTCATTATATTAGTGGTTTTGTAATTCTGTAAAATTCCTCACAAAATATTCAGAGGTCATGTTAAAATCAAAAATTTAATACAATATTATTTGTTTCTAGACTGCAATAGAAATACTAAGAAATATATAAAATATTTAAAAATATGTAAAATAAATAAAACATAATTTTATACAGGAATTTGATGAATTTTTACTAGTTATTGATTTAGTAATACAATTAAACATATTTTAAAAATAACATTTGGAACTCAAGTGAAATTGTACTTATTATTAATAATTTATTCATTAATGTAATGGTTCATTATAGAATCCAATAGAATGTGTCTTCTATTATATGATTCGTTTAATATCATATAAAAATTATTCTTTTAATATTAATAAATATTTATTTCGTGATAAATATAATATATTTTATGGATGTTAATATGCTCCTCGTGCGATATAGGAAATCTTATAATTGTATAATTAATGATAGTATATGAAAAATATAATCCCCTTCATGAAAGTAATGGATATTATGATGATAAATAATTGATTTAAATATTATCATTTGAATTCTAAAATTATCCTGATATATCTAATGTAAATATACAAACAATTACACAATAAATATAAATAAATAATATTTTTATTTTATATTTTTATAAAAAATAATAAAAGATAATAAAATTTCTTCTTATATCAATTTTAGATGAGGAATTCTCTAATATATATTCTATTTTAAATTTTAGAGTCACGCTCAACTTGAAAATGATATAACTGACCTCCAATGATTTAATAATTTCAAAACTATAAATTTTTCCCAAAAAGATGATCCTTTATTCCATTTTGATGACATATCTAATTTGTCACACAAATATTTTACGATTTATTTAACCATTTAATATATATAATGTTTAGTTGATTATTTAATATAGAATAGTCATAAAAAATGAATGATGATATTATTTATTTGGATAAAATATTACAACTCAAGATAAACATTAATTCATTGTGATATTGTAATACCAAACATAATGAAAAAAAACAAAAAATAAAACTGATAGTAAATAAATCAAGAAATACTTATCCTTGAGGTTTCTAATTAATATAATTTGTAAAATTATTATTATGAAAAGAAATAAAATAATTAAAAATTTAATAGATATCTTTATAATGAATTAAATGAATAAGATTAATGATTATATAGAGTTATACAAGGCTATATATAGGAATGTAATATGGTCGTTATATATACAGTCAATTATAAAATGGTCCTTATATTTTTGGTTTTTGGACATTTGGTCATTGTATATACTATTAAATAATAGCTACATTAATTTTTTTTTATCTCAATAGGAAAAATATAAAATTAATAAATTTTATAAGAAATAAAAAATTATGGAATGAAAAAAATAATAATTATTGTGAATTTTTCATCATAAATATTTATTTTTTGTCGAATACAAGTATTGTTATTTTTTTAGAAAATGTTCTGATCTGTTTATATTATTTAATGAAATTTTATAATATAATGGATTGATAAAAATTTTATCACTATTGGATAATTAATTGATATTAATTGGAAATGATTAAAATTATTTATTTTGATAAATGAATATTTCTTATCAATGAATTCTATTTCTAAGTATTTCTAATATAGTCATAATAAATAATATTGTTCACTTTTAAAGGATTATTTTTATGAAACGATTCAATGTATTTAAATAATATATTAAAGCTCATTATTTAGTAATTGATATGAAATTTGATTAAAAACTTATAAATTTTGAAATAATATTTGTATTTTAATTTTTTTAATATATTTTAATTTTTAAATTAATATATTATCTTCTAATATTATAAATTTATTTTTATAAAATTAGCATAAATATTTTTAATCTGCATGTTGAATTATTTTAAGGAGTTCATTCTCAATTTTATGTGAAAAAATAATTTTATAGGGGTAAAAATTAAGTTACCATATTCAATTTAAAATGAGGTGAAAATTTATTAATAAAGTGGAAAAAACATAAAACAATATAAAAAATTTTATATACACTGTTTTAAGAATGGAATGGATGAATTATCAACATTTTTGTTTGAAATTTTATATACACTCTTTTTAATATGAAAACCATAAACATTAATGAATAATTATATTCAGATATTCTAGTCAAAACCTACATATAAATAATTCCTCCTCTTCCCCCAACAATCCACTTTCCATAATTGGTAATCTCTTGAATACCACCCCATTTTTGCTCAACTAAAACATTTTTTATAAAATGGGAAGATTATTTTTTAAATAATGAGTCCCAAATTTTTTCTCCCAAATAACTCATGTAGAGAATGATTCAATTCACTAAATATAAGTTCTTAACTAACTTTTTAAGTCAATTTCCTTATTAACTATTTATAAATAATATTATAAACTCACAATATATTAAATTAACAACACTTTTTTAAAATTATACCTATATTATATAACTCTACACTCATTCTCATTCACTTGTATAACATGTTAATTTATGGGTTGATTCAACCACCTACAAGAACAATTCTATACTAGTGTCATCATTTGGATCATAAAAAAGTATCAGGGAACTAAAAAAGGTAATTTATTATATAATTTATTAATATATTTCATGAATATGGTTTTATATTTTTTGTTAAAAAATGAATTGTCATTAAAAATTCACAAGTGGTTAATATTAATTTACTAGAAACATACTATTTATGGATTATATTCACGTGATTCATATTCATAGTTTACAATAAAAATTAAGGTACAAATTTTTTTAGACAAAATATGTGCATGATTTTTTCTCAATGAATAAGGATCGACATTATGAATATGGTGGACATAGGAAATGATCAAAATGAATAATATTAAATAATGAAAATATATAAATTTTTTCCAATTTATGTGTAATAATTGATTATAATTAATGTTAATAAAATTTTATAGATATGAATAAGGTTCTTTAATGAATAAATAATATGGTTATGTTTTTATATAGTTTTCCAAATTCCCTTCATGGATGTTAAGAGTTATGGTATTGGGCTTATCTCCAATTTCATATTGAAATAGATATCTTTTGACTATCATTCAATATCAGAAAATTAAATATTAAATTTCTCTAAAACCAACTTATTTTATTTTTCATTATATATAAATTTTGTTTATGTGTATAATAACCATTCTTGGTTAACAATTTTAAAATAATCTGGCATGAATGTGGGGAAACATTATCCTATATTTTAGGTCAGGAATCATTTTCCAACATGTCCGTATTTATTATTTACTTCTTAGATGACCTTATCTAATAATATATTTTATATTAATGTAATATTTTAATAATTTTACATTGTCAAAATACTCTTATTATAAGTTTTTAAAAAATTTCTAAAACTGATGTTTTTATATTGCGTTAATTTTTGTAGAATGTGAGAAAATAATCATTAATTTCAACATATTCTACATAAATTCATTTTCCCACTGTTTGATTAAATTATATTTATCTATACTCATTTGAATGTTTTAATAGGTTTTCAATGAAATTTATATTTTATATATTTTGTAAATTATATTCATTTATAATATTTTTTATGTGTAAATTATATTTCTTCATATTTCAAAAATTAAATGATAATACCCTTGAAAATAGTTTTTCCTCAATGCCAATATCCATTAATAGGTAATATTATTCATTGGGTATATTTTCTAATGATAAAATCCACCATCATAATCAATATTTCATAGGAATATTGGATTTTTAAATTTTCATGAAAAAAAATTCAATCCCACATTTTCATTAATCAATGACATAATAATTAATATTGTCATAGTCATGTGGCCTAAAAACGTATTTTTTGTAAATATGTGTTGGGTATATCTAATATAGATCCAAGGTGAGGTGTGAAATGTTTTATTTCTCCTAATATTATATAGAACAGGAACTGAACTAAAGTTTATAATGGACTCTGTCAACTATTTGATGGGTGGGACTAAAATTACATAGCCCCTAAATTTACTATGTGAAAAATTATTTCTCATGATATATCATGTCAGTAATATGGGAAAGACCACAATCCAGTTTGGGACTCTATCCACTATTTGATGATAGCCTTGGATGAGAATTTCAATATAATGAATGATTTTATATGATTATATATATGTCACATTAATATTCCAATGTTATTTTTTCATGATAATTGGTCATTCATTTACTTTCATTTTAATTATCTCTTATGTTATACTAAATGATTTACACAAAGAATACTTATTTATTATATATGTTTTATTGGGTAGGGTTCATTTATGGTATGTCTTTAAACCTTGATTATGTTCTTAAATCCACACTGTCATTATATGTTCACTGATGACATTCAACCCTTTTCTTGAATTTTTATTATTACTGGTCATATAAGCTCACCCCTTCTCATGTTTCAATTTCAAAGGCTATAAAGATTAATATTTTCTGTAATTTGTTTATAAGGGTATAGTGTTGGAATACTATATGGGATACATTTAATATATAGTAAACCAAGTTATTTATTTGTATCTTCTTTAGTGAAAAAAAATCCAATAGGTCTTGAAGTGTGATTTTATGTGAGTTGTATTGTGTAAATTATGGAAATGATATTATATATATATATATATCAAATATCATTTCCCGAGTCATCTAATGACAGTGTATCATTATTAGAATTACCTTGTACTCCCTGTATAAATTATATCCATTATATATTTCTTATTAAGTAGTCATGAGTAGTATTTTCGTCCATTGTTTTTGCTTAAATTTGTATTGGGGAAATTTTGATTATTAATGAATAAATTGAAATTCATTACAAGTATTTCCCCATCATCCCCAAGATTGTGTACTCAAGTTCTCCATATGACTAAGCTAATTTTTGTGCCTATACCAAAGGATACTTATAGAACGACCCTGATATAATTGTAGAAATTAAATAAGAAACTCAATGATATCATTGATAAGGATTTTATATTCCCATTTGATTTAACATAGGGTGAAACTTTTTATTTGTTAATAAAAGAGATAGATCAGTTTCCAAATATATTCAATTTTATAAACATGAGAAAAATTCCATTAATAATATGTATCCTCTAACCATATTGGTAACACATTTGATCATACACAAAGGTATTAATAACTATCAAATTATTTCCCATGATCATGATATCATTAATTTTGTTTTTACATAGATGGCACATGAGCCTCATCCTTGTTGGTGAGGTCCTTCTATGTTCATCCAAGAGACCCGGGTTCAAAACTAGGAGGAGGCATAATTCCAAGGGTACTGTCGTAGTAATGTACCACGTACTATAGAAGTAATGTGAGATACTATAGTAGGCGTAGTAGCTGGTACTTTATTAGTTTCTATAATAGGTAATGTCCAGTGTTGTAGCAGGCGAAACTATTCACCTTGGGCCACCAGTTAGGGATTGGAGTCCTTAAGGCCTTTGGTCCACCACTGGCCTTTAGGTCAATACCGCTTTTGGGCCACATTTAAGGCCATTTGTACACCTCAAGAACTTCGGGCCACATCAAGGCCTTCGGGCCTCATGATCAGTGCAGTTTCCCTAGAAATACTCTACAAAAAAAGTGTATCCCTAGAGGAGGATTCAGAAATTGTGCACTCACCATAAAAATACCAATGGATTTGGAAGAATGAGAAGGTATTGCTTTTCCATTGGAACCATCATTTGCTTGCATGGGAAGCACAGCCAGATTACCGTGTGAATGTGGATCGAAACATTCATGATTCATATACTGGGGAGGGAAATTTCCATGTAGTTATAGTCTGGTGTAATTCCCTAAGACCTTCGGGTCATGTAATGTGTCTTAATCTTATGGGCCATGTAATCTCTAAGACTACGAGCCATGTAAGGGTTCCCCCTTATCCCTTGATAAAGGGTTATCCAAAATAAATAAAAATGATGGCCTTCAGGCCATTTGGGTGTTTTTAAATAGATAATTTCCCTATGATATCCACTTATTAAAAATTGGAAATAATTATTTCATTTTGGTTCTATTCATTTATAAAAATACCCCCACTATCATTATGGATATGATGATTATAGTTTATAGAGATTACCTCAAAGAATCTATAGTAATATTTATTGATGGTAACATCATATATTCATATATTATGTAAGAGTATATTCATCTTTTATGGTTTGTTCATAATACATTCATAAAAGAGCTATTTTATCCAAGTTTAGCATGTGTGATTTCTTTTGATGAAATTTATCATTCGTTTGTTTTGTAATCAAAAGTGAGGTTTTGTTTTGGAATCCATTATAATTAAAAGAAATTCAGTAATTTATTATAATTTAATTATTATAAGGATACAATGTTTTCATATATACTATATATACAATATATTTACTAGGATAAATTTTTAAAAACAAAAAAATCCAAAAAAACATGTTATCATGGAAAGCAGTAATGTTCTTTTAGATAGATGAATATAAATATAAGATCAAAGAGAATAATAGATAGTAGATCATTATACTTGTACTCATAATAACTTATAATAGAGAATGATTTTTGATACATAATGGTAAATTAAACAATGTATTATTGCGAGTCATCATAAAAAATTTCATTGTGGTATAATATTACTCACATTTTATAATGTTCTATGGGAGGATTTTTAAAACACAGGATTTATAGTTATTAGTGGTAATAACTTCCTTAAAAATATGGAGGCACTATCTCTATGGTGAAAGGTGTTGACTTTATAGCAATAACAACATCATAATGTATATATTTACATATTATTAGTTGAACATGCCCCCAATGAGAAGGTTAGAATTGATTAGATACTATGACATATCGATAAATTACCACTATGAGATGCCAAACAAGGTGAATAATTCATTGATCCTGATGGATTATATTATCTTATCAATTATGAGGACTGACGGTGAAATAATAATCATGTATTTAGATTATATGGACCACAAAAAATGATGGGTTATTTAGAAATCCTATCTATCTCATTTTTTTCATTCAACTATATAACAATGTAATGATCCAAAAGGCACAAAATAAAGATATTGAGTTACCAATATAGGTATAAAATATTCCCAACATAAATTCTGTCAAATATAGAAATATATGATTTCTGAAAAGAATAAGTTTTACATAATAATTGTAAATGAACAAAGAGTTATTTTATAAATTATATATCTTATCATTCTCTATCCATCATGGATGTATAAACATTTATATAAGTTTCGTGAATCATTTCTGGTGGTACAATAAAAAGTGGTATATTCTTGCATATAAATATCTATTCTTGGTATGTTATAAATTTAAGACAAACCAATATAATTATAAGAGGTTAATTCTAGCATTACCCATAAATACATTGAATTGATAAAATATCACAATGGATTTTATTATAGGACATCCCATGACATCTAATTATATAACTTGTATTTTTATTGTAGTTTATTTTATCCCTAAGTGAGCACATTTATTTTCTATTTGACACGATTTATCACATAATAAACGATCCATTATATGAATAATATATGTATCCAGTCCACATTTAGTTCCACTCTATGTTGTATCATATAGGTAAATGAGTTTTAACTAAAATTTATACAAAAAAGGATTGAAAATAATGGGATATAAAGCTAAGAGTTATTCGTTCTTATCTGTCTCAAAATGATTTTCAATTTGATATTACAATCCAAAATATGAAGGATATATTGGGATACCTTTTATTGGATTTTAAATGATATTAAGATAAACTATTTCCCATTAGATATGTATTATATAGAAGCAGGTTAAAATATACAATTCAAATGGAATAATATAGAGAAATATAATGTAAGGGGTAAAGAACTATGAAATTTTGGGATGAATCTTGAGAGTGTATGATTTTGGGTTTAATGTTGCTCGATAAATTTTAAAATAGGTGTAAAGAACTCTTGGAGACATTAATATTGAATTTTGTTGATATAAGATTATTTATGATAATTATTGATACTATTTGATTTGTAAAGATAAAGATATGGTTTTCATTCAAACATCGTAGGGAAGAGGATTATGATACATTAGAAAGGGGGAATTTAATACCATGATACATTAGACCGTTCGTAAATCCTCAATCATGTTCATGCAATATCTTATCATCATTCACTTCCAAAAAACATCTTTAATGTCCTTGATGTTTTTGAATTATCATTTTTGAGTAATTATATATAAAACCCATCAAATGTTTGGAATTTAATAGTTGTATAATGGGAGAATAATATCTCTTATAAGGAGAAAAAGGGTTAAATTAATTATTTTAATAGTAAAATGAGGTAAATAGGGATAAAACATGTGGTAAATACATAAAACATCATAAAACTAAATAAATTATTTCAATAGAAAATAATATAAATAAATAAATATATTACTTGGAATCTTTTTATTCTAATTCCTTTTAATATGATAATCATATTCATCATAAAATCGTTATTTTAAATATGTCCACTAAAAATCACCTATAAAAGGACCCCTCATATCCTCCTATAATATTATAATTTCCATGTAGATATATATTTAACCTATTCCAAAATTCAATATCTTAATTATTGATTAGAAATTTTTTAGATTCCAACTCTATGATGGATAACCAAATCATTCATTCTAATGGAACAAGGGCGCAGAAAGAGAAAATTCAATTTAACATTTTTAATAACCTTCTCATTTATTATCTAAATAAATCCTATTAAATAATATAAATATGTTATATTAAAGTTATTATGAATATTTTGAGATCATATTACTAATATATATATCAATAAATATTATTTTTCAGTAATAAATCGGGCTCTTGATTTGGTCTATTCAACCGCCTACATGAAAATTATTATTCATATATCATCATTTCACCATGAATAAGAATGAATAAATTAATACTTTAAATTCATGTTATTAATGAAAAATACATGCTAGGAATATAGCTTTGCTTGAGATAAATTAAAAATCAATATATACTATAATGTAACATGTTTCTATTGTAAATTTTCCAAAATATGTTCATCATTGAATTTTATTGCCACATACCATAGCCACAGTGTCCAAAAAAACATGAGAATGATTAAATCAAAAGAATAATATTATCCCACTATGGTGAAAATTTTCATAATGTATAACTTTATTTCAAAAAATGATAATTGGCCACTCCATTATGATATGTGTATGAAAAAATCTAACTTACATACATCTGATGATGTAAATAAACAATAACTAACTAATATATATATAATTATTTTTTATAACTAAATATATTAAAATAAAGTTGAAATGAAATATTTATTCAAATATATAATTAATATTATTATATTGATTTTCTATAATTATAAATAAATTTTATGAATTTTGTTTATATAGGTATTGGTTTCCTTTTAAATTTTATTTTTAAATGGGATTGTTTATTAAAAAAATATTAAAAGGAAAAAGTACGTAATTTCACCATAAAACACTATATATTTTATTCAAATATGGTTATTTATGCATTTTAAATGCATTTTAACCATTTTGTAGATCCCAATTTAACTATTAGGAATCCCGTTGGTGGAGTAGATGGCACGACCCGTCCTCGGGACCCGTGTCCTGACTACCCCAATCCTGCCTCCCATAGGCCAGGGGCTAGGGACTAGCCTCATGGCGAAAATCTCGACAATAAGGGGAAGGCATTGCCTTTATAATGTAACAAACACCACAGAGTAAGCAAGCAGATGTAAACACTAAGTAAAATTGGGTACAAAAGTAAGTGGTGAAAAGTAAGTGGTCCAGAATAAAAACACAAACTGAAAGTAAAAGTACAACTGGAAGGAAGGTACATCAACTGAAAGAAAAGTAGCAACATCGAGCCGTCCACTAAAAGTACCACCTGAAGGGTGGGTACAGATAGTCCCCTCAACTCCACGGGTCCAACCGTCCGGTCCTTGTACGTCCCGCCCAGTGGTCCACCTCCAGGCACCGCCTTTCTCCACAAGCCTCCACCATCATCAGTGTTGTCCTTCTTCTGCATCCAACACAACGTAGTGCGGGCATTGCCCGTCCAGGGGTGAGTATACGCTACTCAGTAGCGACCCCGAGACCCCCGAAGGTCTCCCAGAATCCACAAAGGATAATCCACAAAGTATTTAAACAATCACGAAATAACATCCAACACTACTTAGATATATGCCCATACATATACCTAATTCATCAATTCCAGTTTGGCTCTAACATCCGAGCCCATGTTCAATCACGTCCACACAGGATAGCACAACCCAATCTACACAAGAAAGCACAACACAATCCACATAAGAAGAAAATAAATCATATTGAAGATAATGATTGAAAGTCAAGACTCATCTCACATAGGTATACTTCTTCATAACACAATATAGATAATCATCTGTAGCCACTGGTTCATCTAAGCTGTCGGACCCACACAAGATTGATAGGTACTAACCCCCACAATGACCCACACAGGATCTGACCCACACAGGATCGGTATGCACTGGCCCACACATGACCACTGAGCGCTGACCCACACAAGATCTGACCCACACAGGATCGATAAGCACTGATCCACACAGGATCGTTGAGTGATGTAGTCGTCGTTGTCAAACCCACAGAGGATTTCTGTACAGTTTTCATCATCGTCGCAGTCGCAACCACCCCTAGGGTTCCCGCACACAGCAAGCTTGTTCGGGGAGGGTCCTATCCATGAGCGAAGGGGCCGATACATCAACTGACATGAAGTCCG
Source organism: Viscum album (assembly GCA_963277665.1). Lineage (NCBI taxonomy): Eukaryota > Viridiplantae > Streptophyta > Magnoliopsida > Santalales > Viscaceae > Viscum > Viscum album. The sequence continues at coordinate 1,483,686,728 of OY728136.1, forward strand.
GAGTTGATTTATCCCAAAGTTCCATATTGTCAACAGAAACTCAACGTGACAAACGGTGCGTCAATCGGATGCCTAGTCTGAGAGTTACTAGCTTTTTCGTTCCAGGGGCCCGGTTGGATTTTAAGTCAAAACAAACCCGACCGCATTCCAACTATGTCCTAACCTTGATTGTAGTAAGACAAAAGGTCCGTCTTACTAAGAGGAATCCAACAAAATCGACGGCACGTTAATCGGACCTCTGGAGCTCAAGTTATATGTGTTTCCACTCCGAGGGCCCGGTTGGTTTCATGCTCGAACCAACCCAGCCATACCCAAGTTTCTCTGAAACCATGACTATAATATACCGAGACGACCGCCTCGATCCAAAGATCGCATCGCAACAGATGGTTCGTCAATCGGAGGTCCGTAACCCATGATATGGGAAAAAAACAGACATGTCCGGTTTTAGGGGGTTTTGGGCCCGGACCGACCCGGCCCGAGACCCCATGGGCCGGCCCAAACCGGTTCGACCCTCCCGGGTCCCGGTCCAGCCCATTTGGGTGTGGCCCGGTCCGTCCTGGGCGGTTGGTTGGCCTGGCGCCCGCGCGGCCCGTGGGGAGCGGGGGGTTACAACCCCCCGGTTGAACAAACCAGCGCCGCATTAAGCCGCGCCGCCCAATCCGGAATAGCTTCGGCCATTCCAATTTCTATTCCAATGCCACGCCTTAGCCACTGCGGTTTTCTCCAGCAGCGCGCCGCCGCCTTCTGTGGACAACTGGATGCGCTATGGGGGTCCGTTTTTCCTGCCGTCTTCGCCAGCGGTCCTCCCGGGAACCAATATTCACTATGATGGGTTCAAATCGTCTTTCTGGCTCATCCCGTCATCGCCTGTCAATCTGCATGTCAATAAACAAACTACGGAATTTTCGATTCACCTCTGCAGCCCCAACTGTGACCACGGTTTCGTTCGGCCTCAATGGCGTGGCGCAACGGCGCCGCGCTTCTTCGTCGTGTTCCTCCTTGTTTCCGCGCAGTGCCATTGCACCGTGCTAGCTTTGTTTGTGACATGACAAACACAACATCAAGGGGGAGGAGAGTCGGCTGTGTTCGTGCTATCCAAACCCACTCTAGTTAATCCAATAACAGGCGGCCCAAACAGAAGTCGATGAATGATAAAGAATAATCCACGAGCAAAAACAAATATCCCCTACCTCAAAGTGTTGTTGAACGAATGTTCGTCGCAGGAAAAGGATGTCGTGCATGTAGGCTCCGTAAGCGTCATCGGCGTCGCATAGAAGAGGATCGTCGGCGTTGTGGAGAAGAGGATCGTCGGCGTCGCGGTACACAGCATCGCGTCGTCGATCTCTGGGGAACTAGCATTCTTCGTCATCTTCCATCAGAGTCCAGCATTCTTCATCGTTATTCGTCGTTCTTCCTGTTCTCCAATGAAGAAGATGAAGATTCGAATGCTTTTAGAAATTCCTCTCCCAATACTTCTCGCACAACAAAAACTAACCCTTAATGAAATATGACTATGTCTTATTTAATTAACACACACAAGCCAACGTTCAATTTGAAAATCAAAATGAATTCCCAAATTAATTACATTGAATAACTTAATCAATTAGTTAATTAAGATAGTTGACATTTCATTTAAGGGGGGGTGCGGGTGTGTAACAAAATTAATTGGGGTTTGAGGAAGTTGAATATGTGGGTATCGTGTGGGACCCAGCCCACTAATATCCTACCTAGTAGAGTAGGATATTGGGGGTCCCACTCCAACCACCAAGCTTAGGTTTTAACTAATTAGAAGCAAAAATAAAATTGGTTGCACAAATTTTATTTTATTCACTACATAACCCATTATTTTAATAACCACACCCGAGAAAACACAACTCTAGAAAAGGTGTTCCTAAGAAATTACTGGTGCTGCAGTTTCATCGGTGCCCTCGAATTCTGATTCCGAGCACCGGTTCAAAAGGTAGAAAAACATGCTCACTTGTTCACTGAACGTACCCAAGCTAAACTTCAGAAATTGATTCTGGGCACACTGGGCCTCAGAATCAGGTTCCGTCAGAAACTACGTTCTTGAAAAATCCCAAAGAAAATGAAGAAAAAAATATCCATTGAATTTTATGGGCGTTTACATTATTCCCACCTCAGGGCATTACGTCTCTATAAAGATACATCATAAACAAGGGAAACAAATGTGGGTACTGTGCACGCATCTGAGCCTCCCTCTCCCAAGTGCTCTCCTGGAGGTTCCCATGCTGCCACCTGATTTTCACTAGAGGAATCGACCATCCACGTAGGAACTGCTCCTGCCGATCCTTGATCTCCATCGGGACCTCCGCAAAAGTCACCCCATCATCAATGTCCCTCTCCCCATCGTCGATGATATGCTTTGGGTCGTTCACGTATCTCCTCAGATGAGATACATGGAAGATGTTGTGCACCCGGTGCAACTGAGGTGGTAGGGCCAGGCGATAAGACACCTCGCCTATCCTACTGAGTACCTGAAAAGGTCTGATGATGCATGGAGACTACTTGTTGCCTCGGCCAAATATCTGTAATCCACATCGAGGTGAGACTCGTAAAAAGACATGGTCTCCATCCTCGAACTCCAGTGGCCTCTGGCTCCTGTCAGCATAAGACTTCTGCCAGCTCTGAGTTGTCCTCATCCGCTCCTGGATGACCTGGACCTTCTCGGTCGTGGCATGGACCATCTCCGGTCCCACAAGTGCTGACTCTCCATGGTCCATCTATCACAGAGGTGATCTACAAGGTCGTCCGTACAATTCCTTGTATAGTGCCATCCTGATGGTGGAGTGGTAGTTGTTGTTGTACGCGAACTCGACCAAGTGTAGGTGGTCCTCCGAGCTGCGACCAAAGTCGGGACACATGCACAGAGCATGTGCTCGAGAGTTTTAATGGTCTTCTCCGTCTGACCATCCTTCTGAGGGTGAAAGGCAGTGCTCAGCCGTAGCTGCATCCTGAATGCCTCCTGAAACCCCCTTTCAAATCCGGGAAGTAAAGTGAGCATCTCGATCAGAGACGATAGACGAGGGAACACCATGAATCCATACATTCTCCTGAACGTTGAGGCGTCCCAAGCTCTCCACTGAGCCCTTCTCTCATATGGGTAAGAAGTGGGACGACTTGGTGAGTCGGTCGACATTCACCCTAATGGAGTCATGGCCTCTGGATGTACTTGGATGTCCAGTCATGAAATCCATAGATATTCTGTCCCACATCCACTTCGGGACCTCCAAGGGCTGTACCAAGCCTGCTAGTACCTGGTGCACTGCCTTCACCAGTTGGTAGGTGACTCATTGAGAAACGAACTCTGTCACAACCTTCTTTATTCTCGGCTCCCAGTGCTGTCGTCTGAGATCCTGGTACACCATTCCAGGATGTACCTCTAAATGGGAAGTGTAAAACTCTCTCATCACCTCCTCCTGTAAAGCAACTTGTACTATGGTACGTCCTCTGAAAAGGAATATGTGATCTCCTCCTACAGAGAATCCATCAGGTGCCTATTCTGAGGATATCTGTGCACGCCGCGTCTCACAGTCAACGTCCCCACACTGTGCCACTCTGACCTGCTGCAGTAGTGGAGGGGTGACTATGAGTGACTGAAGAAAGGCTACACCATCTCTATCCACGAAGGATATCAGCAAAGTGGCTAGTTGCTCTGTCTCCTCCCCAAGTAGTTGGATGCTCATCCTCTTGCTGAGAGCATCGGCTACTACGTTCGACTTTCAAGGATTATAGACTATATCAAAGTCACAGTCCTGGATGAACTTGACCCATCGCCGTTGTCTCAGATTTAGGTCCATCTGTGAGAAGATGTACCTGAGTGTCCGGTAGTCAGAGTAGACTGTATAGCGCTCGCCAATCAGATATTGTCACCACATCTTTAGAGCGAAGACTACTTCTGCTAACTCCCGATCATGGGTAGCGTAGTTCTTCTCATCCGGCCTCAACTGACGTGATGCATAAGTGATCATGGCCCGCTCCTACAGCAGGACACATTTGAGTCTGGTCCCTCATGCATCGTAGTAGACTAAGTACCATACTCCCTCCTCTGGTAGCCTCAACATAGGTGTACTAGTCAATCACTGTCTCAGCTCCTGGAAGCTCTGCTGAAATCTATCTGACCACAAGAAGGGTTTACCCTTCTTCCATAATGTTCTAAAAAGATGCAAGGATTTCTCCTTTTCTGAAAAGATAAATCCAGTCTCATCCCCTAGATGATCCATGTTCCTTTCCTAATACAGTCAATCCTGTCATGATCAGTTAATTCATACCATGGATGACGTCGTAAGGCCTCGACACTGCTACAAAGAGAACCAACCGTTACTCTCACCTCCAAGGATTGAGTCACACTGTCGGAATCAGTGTGTGGTCACTGGGTCTCCTCTAGTAGGAATCTCATATGTGAGGGTCAAATCAACAGTTTTTAACCAGAACCACATAGTATTAACATAAAAAATACAAGAATGCAAACATCACTATTGCAATTGTCTTTTATTTCAAAAACTGAATGTACAAGGACCCAAAGAAACACAAACAATAAAGCTAGAGGCATTAAGGGAAAAGGCCTCCATGCCTGGAGCTAGTCCCTCACTTGCCCACCCGCTTCCGGAGCTCCATGATTGTATTCTTCAGCAGCCTGAAGCTGTGATTTCCCCTATGGTCGGGGTGGACCTCATGGTGGTGGTGGTGGTAGAGCCTCAAAACCTCATCCACCACTTGCCGCTCGACCAGCTCCTCAGCCTCATCCACCTGCTCCCTGCAGACCCCCAAGGTCGAACCTCTGCCTCTTCCTGGGTGGTTCTTCAACCTTCTTCTTCCCCTCTACATGGCAATTCGGGCAAGTCATGAGCCGCGTGGCCCTTCACGCCGCATGCATAGAACTGTCTTCCACTCGTAAGGCTGGCTCTGCTGCATCTTCTCCGCACCTCCGAGATGGTATCATGTGGTTGTTTTCCGGATGGCCTTGTCTGCCTAGACCTCTGCGAAATCTGTCTACTGCCGGCTGTAGAAGACTCCGCTACGTGCCGCCCTGCAGTAGGTCTCACTGCTGGTGCAGGCTCAGTAAGAAAGATCTCTTTGAGAAGGGCTCGCTCCAGCACTCCTTCCTGTGTCGGAATTCAGATGGAGAATATATATGCCCTGATATCATGCCTGAGTCCCTACTCGAAGGTCCGAGCCCGGACGAATGGGTCCCGTACCATGTCCGTCAAATAGGGTGATTGGTCGGTAAATCTCGCCTAGTATTGGGCGACCGTCATGCTGCCCTGCCACAGTTGTAATAGCTCCTGAATGTGCACCACACGGAGGGTGGATGGAATGAACTCTGAGCGGAACGGGCTCTCAAAGTCCATCCAGAGGAGAGATGCCTCATCGTGCACCTGGAGCATCAAGCTCCACCATCTGCCTGCTGCCGCGTCCATGATGCTCGCTGCGAGAATCACCATGAGGTCATCTGGTGTCCCCACTAACCTGAAAACTCAAACCACAACCTCTAGCCAATCCTCGACTGCCTGAGCGTTCATCTCCCCGCGGATCCTGGGTGGTATTTGATGCTGAAACTCATATAGTGCACTAAGCAGACGTGCACTCTCAGCGGCTGGGGATGGTAGCATTGGTGGCTCGACGGGTAGAGGTACCGTCGGTGCCTCTGCTGAAAAATGGCCCTGCACCGAGGCCTCGTCGCTCGGTGGGCTGTCGTCTCGTACAAAGATCGGAACCCAAGCTGGCTCCCATCGTGGGGCCATCCTGAAAAGAAAAAGGTGTGCCACGGTCAAACAGTATACCTGGTGAGCTGACACAAAGTAATCACAAATAAAACTTTTGAAACACACATCCAATCAATGTTTTCGTGTATTTAGTCGGAAATCAGAAGTTAGGGTCCTGGTGTATAGATATGTCAGCCGTTGCACCAATACTGGACTCCCTGGACTGATAACCACACTCAATACCCTTAACAATATTTCTTCACATTGCAGAAAGATCATAGTCTTGAGTTCTGTGGTAGAACCGAACTCCTCTGATTCCAATTTGTCATGACCCATCCTTGGGATCCGTTCCGTAAATACCCCAAGCCCGCCTCCCATAGAACAGGGGCTGGCGACTAGCACCTAGGCGTAAGTCCTGACAAAAAGGGGAAGGGATTTCTTTTATAAAGTAACAAACACCACAGAGTAAGCAAGAAAAAGTAAACACTAAGTAAAACTATGTACAACAGTAAGTGCGGAAAAGTAAGTGGGCCAGAATAATAACCCAAACTGAATGAAAATGTACAATGGGAAGGAAGGTACATCAACTAAAAGTAAAGAAGCAACGTCGATCTGTCCACTAGAAGTCCCACCTGAAGGGTGGGCACTGATAGTCTACTCACCTCCATGGGTCCAACCGTTGGCTCTGTGAACGTCCCACCTAGTGGTCCACCTCCAGCTACCGCCTTTCTCCACAACCCTCCACCACGATCAGCATTATCTGTTGTCTGCATCCAACACAATGTAGTGCGGGCATAGCCCGTGCAGGGGTGAGTATACGCTATTCGGTAGAGACCCCGAGACCCCTGAAGGTCTCCCAGAATCAACAATGCATAATCCAAAAAGGATAGATACAATCACTAAGTAACATCCAACACTACTTAGGTATATGCCCATACATATACCTAAGTCATCAATTCCAGTTCGGCTCCAACATCCAAGCCCAAGTTTGATCATGTCCATAGAGGATAGTACATCCCAATCCAAACTGAAAGCAAAACACAATCCACATAGGAAGAAAATCAATCATATCTAATATAATGATTGAATTTCAAGACTGAGCTCACACAACTATACTTCTTCGTAAGAGAATAGAGATGATCAGCTGTAGCCACTGATTTATCTAAGCTGTCAGACCCACACAGGATCGATAGGTACTAACCCCCGCAATGACCCACACAGGATCTGACCCATACAGGATCGGTACACACTGATCTACACAGGATCGCTGAGTGTTGTAGTCGTCGCTGTCGAACCCACGAAGGATTTCCGTACAGTCTTCGTCGTCGTCGCAGTCACAGCCAGCTTTAGGGTTCTCGTACACAGCAAGCTCATTCAGGGAGGGTCCGCTCCATGAGCCAAGTAGCCGATACATCAACTGACATTAATTCCGGAGTTGATATATCCCAAAGTTCTGTATCCTCAACAGGAACTCAACGTGACAGACAACACACCAATCAGATGCCCGGTCTGAGAGTTATTGGCTTTTTCGTTCCTGGGGCCCGGTTGGTATTTAAGTCAAAACCAATCCGACCACAATCCAAATACATATAATCCTCAAGTATAGTATGCAAGAAGGTCCGTATCACTAAGAGGAATCCAACAAAGTTGACGACACGTTAATCGGACCTCCGGAGCTCCGGTTATAAGCGTTTCTGCTCCGAGGGCCCGGTTGGTTTCAGGCTCGAACAAACTCGGCCATACCCAAGGTTTTCCAAAACCTTGAGTGTAATATACTAAAATGAAAGCCTCAATCCAAGGATCGCATCGCAACTGATGGTGCGTCAATCGATGGTCCGTAGCCCAAGATATGGGAAAAAAAAAAGGACTTGTCTGGTTTTAGGGGGTTGGGTCCCGGACTGACCCGGCCCGAGACCCTCTGGGTGGGCCCGAACCGGGTCAACCCGACCTGAGTCCGGATCCGGCCCATTAGGGCGTGGCCCGGCCTAGTGGGTGCGACCCGGCCTAGCTGGAACGACCCGACCCGGCCTGGGGGACCGTTTGGCATGGCGCTGGCGCGGCGCCCGCGCGGCCTGCTGGGAGTGGGGGGTTACAACCCCTCGGTTGAACGAACCAGCACGACATTAATCCATGCCACCCAATCCGGATTGGCTTTGGCCATTTGGGTTTCTCTTCCACCACAGCGGCTCAGCCACAGCGGTTTGCTCCAGTGTCGCGCCGCCGCCGCCTTCTGCGGACCACCGGATGCGCTCCGGTTGTCCATTTCGCATGCCATCTTCGCCAGTTGTCCTCCCAAGACCTGATCTTCACTGTGATGCCTTCGAATCGCCTCTGCGGCTTGTCCCGTCATCACCCATTGATCCTCACATCAATAAAAAACTGCTGAGTTTTGAATTCGCCTTTACGGCCCCGACTCCGACCATGGTTTCGTTCGGTCTCAACGGCGCGGTGCGACGGCGCCGCGCTTCTTCGCCGTGTTCCTCTTGGTTTCCGTGTGGTGCTATTGCAGCATGCTACCTTTGTTCAGGCCGCGACAAACACGACATCAAGGGGGAGGACTGTCGGCCGTGTTTGTGCGGTCCAACCCCCTATCATTAATCCGATAACAGGCAGCCCAAACAAGAGCCGATGAATGACAAAGAATAATCCACAAGAAAAAACAAATATCCTCTACCTCAAAGTGTTGTTGAACGAACGTTCATCACGGGAAAAGGACACCACGGGAGAAGGCTCCATAAGCGTTATCGGCTTCATGGAGAAGAGGATCGTCGGCGTTGCAGAGAAGAGGATCATCGGTGTGGCGGTACATAGTGTCGCACCGTCGATCTTCGGGGAATTAGCGTTCTTTGTCGCCTTCCGTCGGAGGCCGGTGTTCTTCTTCAATCTTCGCGTTCTCCAATGAAGAAGATGAACATTTGATGGCTTTGAGAAATTCCTAAACCAATCCTTCTCGCACAATGAAAACTGACCCTTAATTTAATAAGACTTTGTCTTATTTAATTAACACACACAAGCCAACATTCAATTTGAAATTCGAAATGAATTACTGAATTCATTACATTGAATAACTTAATCAATTAATTAATTAATAGAGTTGACTTTTCATCTAGGGGGGCGGGTTTGGGAGTGTTACACAATTAATGGGGCTTTGAGGAAGTTGAATAGGTGGGTCTCGTGTGGCCCCCACCCCACTAATATCCTATATAGTGGAGTATGATATTTTGGGTCCCACTCCAACCACCAAACTTAGGTTTTAACTACATAGAAATAAAAGTAAAATTGGTTTCACAAATTTTATTTTATTCATTACTTAAACCATTATTTTAATAAACACACACGAGCAAACACAACTCCAGAAAAGGTGTTCCTAAGAAATTTCCGGTGCTTCGGTTTCATCGGTGCCCTCAAATATCGATTCCGAACACCGGTTCAAAAGTTATAAAAACCCGCTTAATCTTTCCTTGAACGTACCCGAGCTAATCTTCGGAAATTGATTTCGGGCACCCCGGGCCTCAGAATAAGGTGCGGTAAGAAACTACGTTCTTGTAAAATCCCAATGAAAATTAAGAAAAAAAAATTCCCTTAAATTTTATGGGTCTTTACAGTAGAACATATGTAGTTCCCCGACCTGAGTATGCCAGCTTCCGATGTCTACTAAAAATTGCATGACATGATTAGATGGAATTAAATCCGAAAGGACTAAATAGTTTAGTAGACTTAGTAAACTAGTTAGATACATTATTATTATATTTCAAATTTAATACCGTGATTAAAATATAAATTTTTTTTCTCGTATAATCACATTATTTTATATATAATATCCATTATTATATTTCTTATTACACATTAGGTAATAATGGGGAAAGGAAACAGATGTGGGTGAGCTCAAATTCTTATAAAAGGCTAATCATAGAAGAATCAATAATGAATTAATGAGAATAATAAAAATGGAATGGTAATGAATGAACAAAGGTGCCATGTAATTGATAAACTAAGAATTATATACATAAAAAATATGGAAAATTAATAAATGGAAAACACATTCCATTTAATCAATTGACTTAGAATTAAATTAATCTATAGATATGTTGATGTAAAATCTCTTGGATAAATAATAATTGAATATAAATTAAAGAAATACTTAATTAATGGATGTATGGTTTTCTAGATAATTTCTACCTTTACCTTCAATATATAATCTCAAGACATTATAAATATATCAGTAGAAACCCATTTATTATTCTCGAAAACAAACATGAAGGGGGTTTCACCAACTAGTTTCATCCCATGAGATCAATAATGAATCGTGGGGATAAATTTAGATGGTCCCCAACCCGTAGGGCTTGAAATAACTGGTCTACAACTTATAGGGCTTTCATTAATTGGTTTCCATCCCTTATAGTTCATTTCCAATGTTTTCATCATATATCAAATAATTGATTTAAATAATCAAAGTTCATTATTAAATATTTCTATTGAGTAAATGAAAATAATTAAGCACTAATTCACAAGTAAAAATAACAACATTCAATGTAAAAACCATATTTAAAAAAGATATTTTGTTTAGAAAATGAACATATTCTTGATAAATGATATTGATAAAAATGTAATTTGTTGTTTTAATGATAATATGAAATTTAATATTTTAAGGGAATTTTAAAACGAAACAGGGAAGAGAATGTTGATACTATCCTTTGTAAAAGTATTAATATACCATCCATAAAAATAATAATAATGGAATCAATATGACATGTACCAAGTATATTAAAACAAAGCTTTTTTTCATTGATAAATGTAACTACTATAAAAACTCTTTTTAAATAAAATTCTAGAGGAAATTATCTTGTTTGTTTTGAAAATCTATTCCGTTGAAACCCACTTTTATAAAAAATTTATTTAAAAATTAAACTTTTACACTTCAAAATGAATATTCACTATAATAAATATGGGTAAATCTATAAAATCAATAAAATTTAAAAATAAAACCACATTTTCAAGGTGAAAAGGTTGGAAAGGTGACATGTTTAAAATGTGAAAAGAATATTCCCTTGAAAAAAGTTGGAAAAAGAAAAAACGGTAAACATATATTTAATAAATCATTTTAAAAATGTTAAAATATTTTTTAAACCATTTTTGAAAATAATGTTTTTAGATGAAAATAGGTTCTCCGATTTAAAATCAAAATGAAATAGTGTTTTCTAGAATACATTTTCTAAAACATTTTTGGAAAAAAATCATGGGAAAATTGGTTTGTTACAATAAAATGGCCATGAATAAACAAAGGAGATGAAAATTAATGGTTTTATTAAATAATAATAAAATAATTTCCTTAATTTAAAATCATGTTTAAACAATTCTAAACTATATAAGATTATGAAGTAAGCCCTTCTTAAAACCATAACATTGATATGAGAATCAATCAATGAGTAGATTATGTGTGTAAAAAGAAAATACACTGGAAACAAGTTGATATAAAACAATATATAATATAATGTGATTTCACAGATAATAATTTAATATTAATGACAATGAGGATGTAATCCAACCCAACGATAAGAAACTAGGTTTTTAAATTCTTTACCACTTAGTAAATTTTACATAAAATACCCAGAGAAGAATTGATTATATTTAAATATAATAATAAAATTAGGATATAAAAATTCATGATATAATATTTCAAAATGGTTAGTATATAAACCACACAAAAGAAATAAGTCGTCAATATGACATTTATCTCACATATGAAAAAATCTTGATGGAAATCCCTTACATTGTGTTTCCTTTTGGGAAAATATCCATTAAACCCCTATATAATGGTTTTAAATAGGACACTAACTTATACCAGACCAATAATAAGATTTTTAATATAATAAATGATCTAATTATTACATCTAATTACCCTTTTTATCAACCTTTCATGAATTTCACTACTTTGGGTTTCAATTGCCTAGTTTTTCATGTATGTTTTGACTTGTTACCTGTTGTTCTTTTTATTTCAAACATTATTTAATAATATCAAGAATGTAACAAATTATTGAATTAAAATTTATATTTAGTATATAAGAATTTATAATATCCATAATAATTGGAGATGAAAACTATAATGCACTATTCATGTTGACTGGTGGTTGTATGTACACATGAACATTACATCCACTTCTTTGTCAAATTTAATAGAATTAAATGTAAAAGATATATATAAATATAATAATTAATTTTTAAATTTTATTTCATATATGTAAAACAGTTTTATTAAAACCATATTGTATACATTCCCTGTATTTCATGAATGAATCACATTACCTTGAGGAGGCGGTAGTCCGCACCTACAGAAGCGATGTTATCATATTCCCACAAAATTTAAAGAATAATGGTATGTGATATATAAGAATTAAATAAGAAAAATTATATTCTATATATATCATATATATAGTATATAAATATAGTGTTCATCATAATTACAATCATGATATGTTCTATTGGAAGAAATAAAAGTCATCATTTCATGAGGTGATAGTTCACTGTACACATAACAGATATGATTGTCACCCATTAGATGGATGTTTGGGTAAGTACAAGTAGAAGAATTAGAATAAAAAATTATCATTATATTTATGAAACCAATTTTATAAATAAATACTGGAATAAGAATAGTTTTGGGGTTGTTGAATTAAATTAGTAGAAAATAGCTGAAAAAAGTAAGTTACTTATTAATCAGGTAACTCCTTTTGGTTTGCACCAAATGGCTTGCTTGGATAGATTTATACCCAACATGAATATTCTATGTTTAGGGTAGATATTATGGAAAGTCATTTGATAATATTTGGGGCTATATAATGGGTTTTTGTGGTTTGAATAAGTGGCAGAGGAGAGTACATTTTTATTGTGGATGATAAGTGACATTCTTGTAAATTTAGTAAATGAGAGTTCCATGCACATTTTTTCCATGTAAAGCTTCTCCAATAATGATCCAAATTAGATAAAATACAGTATAGGGTATAAATATATCCATAAATGATATTTTTTAATGGTTTATAGTTTATTATATCTCTCATGTTTATGAAGCAGTCCCTTATTAAGATAGATTTCCCCTTACTGGTCGTAATTAATTTTTATGACTTTCAGTGAATGTTTTTGTGAACAACTACGTTGAAATTATTATTCATTATAAATTATTATGATTCCAACTATGGTATCAATTTTTCTTAATTTTTATCATAGAAGAGGTATAAATTAATTTATAATTAATCTCATAGATGAGATCACAGAGCGAGGCATTAATGTAAAAATGTTCAAATGTTTAATATGTTTTTATATTCAATTTAAAGTTGAAATATGTTAAAATTATATGAATTTTGAAAAATTTATATAAAATTGACCTAATTGAGCTGTATAAATAAAAAAAATATAATTTATCCTGATAAATAAATTATAGGGAAAAAATTTTTTGAATTAAAATTTTGTATTTATTACTATTGATCAAAAAATGATCTCAGATAGAAAAATACTAAAAAATTACCATAAGAAAATTCTTTGGTCTTATTTATAAAATGATGTTTATTTTAACAAATTAAATCAATAATAGTTCCCTAATTTTTATTTGAAATAGGTTTACTATTAAAAGGCTATAAAATTTTATTTTTAGAAAAATAAAATTTTAACCATAAAATTGAATTTATTATTATCTTAAGCTAATTAAAATTATTGGATGAATGTAAAAAATATTTTATAGAATATATAGAATATATATTTTATTAAAATGATTTAAAATTTAAATTGATTTAATTTATTAAGTCAATACATCTTTAGGATCCTAAAATATTTAGATCATATTCAATTAGTTTATATTTTCATTTCTAAATAATTAGTAACCCGTGAATTCATCTTATATTTTTTAACACTATATTATCATAATTTAGTTAATATTATTAATAATCAATATTTTAATTACTAGTTTATATATTATTATATTATATAATAATGTTTATTTATTTTATTGTTGTTTTGTAAAACTCGATCTTGCATGTGATGCAAGTAATCGAATAAAGTATTTGTTGCATGAGACACAAGCTATGAAAATATTTTCTGTATTGAAATACATATCATAGATTTCATTTCCTAAAATTACATCTATATACAAATGTCTCAAGATATTATATTCTTCTATGCACGTGGTGTTTCGTTTCATATAAACTATTGAATAAAATGTTCTTACTTCAGAATTTTAGGGCATTACATTATCCCCACTTTAATTAAATATCACCCTCTCAATTTAAACTCTATATTAATAATATAATATTTTATATTTGAAAATAGTTTTTTTAAAATCTATCGTAGAGTTTATGGTTAATAAAATATTTTGTATAAATGCGAGAATGGTAAGTACAATGGTCACATGGACTAACATACAACTAGGACTCTATGTTAGAGAATATTTGTTTCTAGTGGAGATACATACAATGAGGAAAAGATTAAATATTTTTAGGGATTGATAGAGGTCATTAATAAAACAAATTGTATGATCACTGCAAATTTAAGGGCCTCAAATCCATAAAAAATATTATTTCCAAGACTTATTAGTTAATCCAAAAATAAGGTATTATGGTAACTTTTTTATGATACTATTTCCTAATGTTGATGAAATATTTTATGACAAATGTATATTAGGAAATATACATACTTGAAATATTTCTATATAATTTTCATACTTTTTCTATTCATCTATAAATTTAAAATTCATCCATTACATTAATAAATTGATATCCAAAAATTATCTTTGATTCATGATGTGTTAATAGACACTTTAAACAGATCGTAAGAAACACAAAAAAGTTACAAGTCTAAATATTTATCTCTAAATATTCTCCAAAGAAAACATGGTTAATAAAATAATCTATAAAGCCCAAAAAGATCACTATGTGTTCCTCAATACTATTTATTTATAAAATTATTTAAATATATCATTGATATATTAACCAAGAAATCACATTGTATAGTATTAGGAACAAATCAATTATCATACCTCGATCATGGGTTCATATTCTATGGCCTTTCTAAACTCGTTGGATTTTCACTTGATATATAATTTTACCATTTTGGATAACACGTTAATATTATTTCTAAAATTAATATGATGGAAATCCTTGATATAATTTTAATCAGTAAATTGATATTTTAATATGGTTTTCAATAAAACATCAATACGTAAGTACCTCGGTCATATATTTTCACACTGGTCCTTCGTTGGAATAATTTTTATCCTAGGTTATTCATAGTCATTATCTATTTAAATATTTAATAATGGGTTGTAAATAAATTAAGAATTTTCCTTAGTATATACACAAGGAGTGTCTAACCTAGTGTGTAGTACTGTCCACTATTGTATAACAGGTTATGCTCGAGATAGGCCCAACGAACCATTTCAGAGTTTTTATCCCTAGGTAAATCTGTTCAGCAACCACATCCACTTATAGAATCTAGACAAGGATGTATTTCTTGGATGACCCACATATCTATACCTTAGATTAATTCTAGGACGTTATTATTTACATTTCTACAAATTCTTTTTAAGGTTATGTTTATTAACATATATTTTCCTAAATTTAATTTCCATGGTTTCTACTAGACTTTTGTTAATACCAATTGTAGTTCTATGACTCTAATAATCCATTAACTAGTGTCTTATTCCATTACATTGACTAGATTACAAGGAATCAAATCCTAAAGGACATGATATTTTAATATTCTTGGAAAAGAAAATTCATACATGAGTCTTATATTACAAATTTATTCACAAATTTAAACACAATTGGTTTCAATACATGATAATAAATTTTTTCCATCTAGCATAACCTTTCAAATATTTCTTATTACACATCAGTGAATCTTGGGGGAAGGAAACAAAACAAGGGTAAGTTAAAATGATTTGAAAGGTTATGAAAGAAGTGCATAAAAAATATTGAAAAGTAATAAATGGACACCACATTACATTTTTTCAATGAATATAGATTGAAATGAATCCATAGTTATATCAATGAAAAATCTAATGGATAAATAATAACTTTATCTAAATGAATGAAATTATTAAATAATAGATGATATGTTTCAATTCTTATAGTACCTATACTATCTAGATTTATTCTCAATAAATCTTTAATCTATGGGTAAAAACATATATATTCTACTTGGAAAAAACATGAAGGGGTTTTCCCAAATTGATTTCATCTCATGAAGCTACCGATGCATCATGGGGCTTACATTAACTAGCCCCTAACTTGTAGGGAAAATATAAACTAGTCTCCAACCCACATGTCCTGCATTAAACGGTCCCCTACCCACGTAATTTATGCCCAAAGAAGTCCTCATATATCGAATAATCTATTTAAATAAAAAAAGTTGCATATAAAATTAACATATTGACTAACAAATACATATTTATCAATTTTTCCTTGGAAAATAAAATAAATATAAAATTAAAATGATATGTAATAATGATATACATTTTAGGAATTGAATATATTCATGATAAATGATATGGATAATCAGGGGGAATTCAATGTACAATGAACATAGGGAGTTGAAAATTTCTATAGGAATAGTAAAGGAATCGAGGTAGTGAATGTCAATACTATAATTATTCAAAGGAATCATAATCTATCCAGGATAAAGATAAGTATTATATAAATAATCTATATCCCAAGTGGAGTAAAATAAAGAGTTGTTTTCATTAATGAATGGAAGTAATATACAATGTTTTCTTAAAACATTATTGAAAAATATATCCTTTTTTGATTTTGAAAAAATTATTGAAAATAATTTTATTTGAAAATCACTTTCAAAGAAAAATCATCAAAAATTATCCTTTTAAGCATGCAATGGAATCATTGAAAAAATGATAAAATGAAATTTCATGTATGAAATATAAAGTAATTATAACATTCCTTTTTCAATTTAAAAAGTTTAGAAAAGTTTCCATTTTTGAATGAAAAAAGTATTCTCCTTTGAAAACGTTTTTAAAATAAAGTAGGGTTAAAATGTATTTAATAAATCATTATAAATAGTTTAAGAAGTATTTAAAACCCTTTTCATAAAATATGTTTTTAGAATAAAATATATTCTCTATCTAAAGAAAAAAATGATGTCTGGTTTTACAAAAAAACCTTTATAAAAAATTGTGAGGACCCAATAGTGAGAAAACGGTAATAAAAAATGAAAAAGGTCATCAATAAACATATAATAATATAATTAAAGGATTTATTAAATAAACCACAAATTAATTTCCCTAATTTAAATTCATGTGTAAAAAAACCCAATCAAAATGAGTCTGTGTTGTAAACCCTTGAAGGGACCAAAATTTTGAAGTGAGAATCCATCAAATAAATGATTTTTTTTGATTAATCAATAAATCCACATTAAAAATTATTTATACTATAATAGATTATTAATATTGAATACACACATTATATTTGAACCATTAGGACAATAGTAAGTAATACTACCCATTGAAAAGGATATAGGTTACGAAATTCTTTACCACTCAATAACTATTAATTAAAATACCCGTATAATAAATAAATCAATTTTAGTCAAAAAATACAATGATTATAAAGTAAATAATGATATTATTAATCAAAATGGGAGGTATACACACCCCAAAAAATAATTAAGTTGTCAATACGTCATTTATCTCAAAGATATTAATAGTGACATTAAAATCTCTTGCCTAGCATTTTCTTTCTGGTGAACACCCCTTAAAATCATGTATAATGGTTTTAAAAATTAAAATCACTTATAAATAACCATAATAATTTTTATAATATAACATATGATCTTATTATGACATATTATTCGACATTTTTTGAAATCACCCCATCATTTTCAATATTACTAGTTTTAATTTCCATGTTTTATCAAGAATGGTTTGACTTGTTTCTTTTCTTAATCTTCTTACATAGATCATAATTTTTAATATAAAAAAAATTAAATCATAATGTAGTGTAAAGAATTTTAATTTTTCTATGTAATTTTTTTAATTATATGGAATTATTAGGAGTTCGAATATATTGACAGTGCGTGATTATGAGGCTCGTTGTTCCTGAAATGAATTTTTTAACTTTTTTTAAGTTATGTTTAGTAAATGCATTAACGACATTTTGTAACATTTGAACATGTTCTCGAAATTTACATCTGAGGACACCGTTGAACTCACAGTGCTGATATTCACTCATGGAGAACTTTACCTCGACCGTAGTAGGTCGAGGGTGGAAGTTAATTTATCAAATTTTCATTGGAGAATTGAAAAAATGAAATAAAATAAATAATTTTATTTTTATTTCTATAAATAACCTTTTTTATTATAGGTGGTGGGGACCACCTGAACTCCCCTTTAATGTGGGGAAACCCTTGGAATTCTCCCATCAAATGTGCGAACATTAATTGAATTAATTAACTTAAATTAATTAATATTGGGTCCTCACCTCTTTGTGGGGAATTTTTGGGAATGGGAGAATTAGGGGGGAGCCTTGGAAGATCATCCTCCAACGAAGAACAACATCTAGATCATGAACGAGGAACCGTCTCTGGAGTGGGTTGCGGGAGCGACACACATCAGTGTCATCATCGTCTTCATCGTCTTTATCTCCTTCCTCATGACACCTCTAGTGAGAAAACAGTGTAGGGAGTTTATTTTGAAATATTATAATTATGTTTTTGTTCATTCTTTATATTATCGATTCTCAACGACGATGTCCAAAAAAACATGGCCATCGATTCGCTAAAACACAATGAACTTCTCTATTTGTTCTTCGTTCACTCTTCAATGACAAATAATTATGTGGGTTGAAATCACAATGTTTTTTTGAGCATGAAATATGGATGTTGGGATTTCGATTAGAGGATCGTAGATATGTGGTCGTCATATTTTTTGGGCGTTGAACGAAGCAGCGGTGACCCTTGGAAGTGGAGGGCGGCCGAAAACTGGCTGGTTGTGGTTCGAGCAGGCGAGGGAGGAGGATGGTGGCCGGCACGCTGGCTGCCTGTGTGGAATCGAGGCATCACCCGTTTGCGCCATCGGTAGAGGAGGAGGCCGCGAACCATCGGCCGCGACGAAGAAGGGCTCGGCGACCGGCTTCTAGTCGGCCGTGCGACGAAGCGGAAACACATTTCCATGCAACTGGAGTTGGATACCACGGCCGCTTGGCCGCAGTAGAGATTAGAGGGTGGCCGTCACTCAACTGACCGCGGTGGTGGAGCGGCACACGTTTGCACTGCTAGAATGAGGGTCGACCATTCTGGTTGGTCGTGTCACGCCGAGTGGGACCCCTCCAGTGGGTCTCGACTGCCAGATAGCAGTGCCACATGGCGTCACTTGGGTGGCCAAAAGCGAATGGCCTACGTGCCATTCGGGTGACCTGGGGGCACATCCCATCTTAGGTGTCTGCTAAGGCGGACCCCACCATATGGAGCCACCCCAGCAGCGGGCTGCACCACGAGCAGCGGCCAGTATGCGGCCCCTTCGTGGGCTTAGCCACACCGCGGCCCATGCCATCTGGTCTGGACCTGGACAGTGTCTGGTCATTTGGTTTAGGTCCGGCCTAAACCAGTTTAGGGGGCCCGAACCGAGGCGGACAGGACTCGGGCCTATCTGGACCCAGATACGCCTTTTTGGCCATATCATGATAAACGGGCATCTGTTTGATGAACCGTATGTGGAACTAGATTCTTTAGAATGAGACGGTCATTTTGGTATAATACACATGAGTTTTGGGTAATGTTGGAATATGGCTGGGATGGATCGAACCCGAATCCTACCGGGCCCTCAGAACTGAAACGATAATAACATACAGACCTCTAGTCCGATTGATGCGTCGTTAGTCGTGTTGGGTACCATATGATTCGTCGGACATTCGTGGTACTTAATCTTTGGACTTTGTGGTAGTTGGTGTATCGAACGATGGATTGAGATGTGGAACCTCAAGGAATCATGCATGCATAGTGCGGGAACCTTCTGGTGGAAGTTCTTGAGGAGTCTTCAGGTCCTGTGTGGTTTATCCTCAGATCGTGTGTGGGACAGTACTTAGTGATCCTGTGTGGGTCTATACATACTGATCCTATTTGGTTCATCTCCAGATCATGTGTGGGTCATCTTCAGATCCTCGGTGGTTCATCATCGACCCTGTGTGGGTCAACAGCAGATCTTCTCAACGAAGTATGATGATCTAGCAATACGACTAATCATCTATACATCCATACTAATGTTATTCCTGCTGTGATCTGAGTCTTTACATTTGTGGGACACATCTGTGTGGTGAAACCTATGTGGCATTCTTCTGTGTGGAATTACCTTTGTGGTACAAACCTTTGTGTTGTTACCTATGTGGTACATCTATCATCGTGGTGTAAACAATGTGGTACTTCTACCTCTGTGGTGTTACATTTGTGGTATTCTTCCCTAATGCCTGATATGAGTTTATATTAATAAATTAATTATACGTATGGGCATATAACTAAGGATTCTAAATGACTATTACTTAGTGCTATGAAATTTTGGTCTTTCTTTTTGATTCATTCTAGGTAGAGTCTAGGATACTTTTAGGGGTCTCGGTGTCCCTTCTGAGTATCATTATTCCCACCCCTGCATGGGCTACACCCACACCTTGTTGTGTTTGATGTAGATTAATGGCTGCGTTGATCGAGTACTAGGGTACCAAGGCTGGAGGCTGCTCGTGGGTGGACCATAGACAAGGTGTACTGCATAGACGACTGTTCAATTGCTATACCTACCCTTCAGGTAGGGTCCATGGTGCGTGTTCATGGGAGTTTTTTTTTCAGTTCTACTTGTACATTCCAGTTAGGCTTGTATCCTTTCCCCCTTACATATTGTATTTATCTTTTTTACTTTGTAGTTTACATTGTTATTGTATCATGCTGTGTGTTGGGGTTGTGTTTGTTTAAAGTTTAAAGGCTATTCCTTAATAGTTTTGTGGATAAGTCTTTCTGGTGCAAGTCACCTGCCCCTGGCCTATGGAAGGCGGGCTTGGGGTAGTCACTACCCGAGCCTCGGGGGACGGGTCGTGACAAATTGGTATCAAAGGTGTCAGTTCTACTAAAGAAATAGGAATCTGATCTTTTACTCGACAATAGTGTTAATTGTTATGACAGTAGTTATCAGTTTGGGGGACCCAATATTGGTGCGGCAGCCAATGTATCCCTACACCCATACCATAACGTCTGATTTCTGACTTCGTACACTAAACCACTAATTGTGTGTGTGTTTTTGAAATGTTTTCTTTGTGATCACTTTGAGTAAGGTCACTAGGTTTCTCTTAAGGACTGTGGTGGACCTGTTTCATTTCCTGATGCCTCCACTCATACAATAATCCTGGGTTCTATGTACAGTACGTGATGATAGCCCACAGAGAAACAAGGCTTTAGTACAGGGCCCCCTATCAGTAGTTCTACCATCAGGTGGTGTACTAGTAGAACAACTATCCGTTGGGAAGCCGATGCCACCAGACCCAGTAGCATAGGGTGAACACCACTTGAGGGCATTTCATGTGTTTCAGTGCCAGATCCCATAGAGGATCTAGGGAGAGATGGATCCACATGGAGATTAGGGTTGGCTGGAGGTTTTGGTTAGTGTTTTTCTAATGGAAGGGACACTAGCTGATCTCATGG
This sequence comes from Viscum album, assembly GCA_963277665.1. NCBI lineage: Eukaryota > Viridiplantae > Streptophyta > Magnoliopsida > Santalales > Viscaceae > Viscum > Viscum album. The sequence continues at coordinate 1,483,708,126 of OY728136.1, forward strand.
CGACCCTTGCCTTTAGCCTTCTTCAGGTAGTATCAGGTAGATGTTGGAGCTTGATGCTCCATGTTTATGATGAGGTCACTCTCACCATGGAAAAATTCGAGAGCCTTTTTAGGGAAGATTTAATCCCAACGACCATACACACAATGTGTATACAGGAGCTTATCCACCTGTAGCTGGGTAGCGTGACATTGGCTCATTATTCAGCCATGTTCACCGACCTACCGTGCTACTCCACTGACATGGTCCGAGGCCCTTTAATTAGGCCCCAAACATTCTAGCAGGGACTCAGATGGGATATTAGGGAATCCATGATTTCTCTAGGCATCTCGACACAAGCATGGGTGATAGAGTTAGCACTCATAGAGGAGAGCTTCCTTGATGAGCAGTCACCTATAGTGAGACCCACCACCTGACATCAAGTAGTAGATTAATCTGCAAATGGAAAGAGAAAATTGACATAGAGGACTAAGAGGACCAGAACTACTGGTGGACGACCATCGGATATAGGTTTGGTTGTGTGAGGATCTCGAGACAAAGTAGGATAGGCGAGGAGTAAGCGGTGTTACTCGTGCAGTGGGAAGGGTCACAGAGATCATGACATCCCGACCCACCGTACAGACGACCAACAGATGGTCGAATGACTGCCTGGGAATGGGAAAATATTTGATTGAGGAGGTCCATAGGTAGGAGGCGGACGTGGTAGAGGAGCTGGCCAAGCAGTAGGTAGTGGGTGGTGATACGAGGTCCTACAACCACTCCCTCCAACTAGTCTACACCAACAACAGGGAGCAGGTGGACAAGGACAAGCTCACTCCATGTTGCTGAGGCCTACAACCACAGCGATCTGAAATTTATACGAGGTACAATCTATAGCTACTCCACCTTACCTGCAGTACTTATAAAATCCGGTTCCATTCACTCTTTAATTTCGATGTCCCTCATTCGGAGCTCAGATATTCTTGTGGTGTTGTTGGCTTGATCCTTACTACTTGAGACTCTTACGGGAGAGGATTCGACTATTAAACACTGGTCCCAGTAGTGTGAGTATACTCTAGGTGGAGAGAGATTCAGCTGGGATCTTCTAGTAGAAGTGTCGAGGCCTTATGATGTCATCATGTGTATGGACTGGTTATATATAGTTCATGCTCTGATCAACTGTATTAGGCACAATGTGCATTGTTTTTTTCACTGATGGGACAATTTTTCCATCACTGATGAGAGGGTAACCTTTGTAGCACAATATGGAATTAGTCGGAGGATGGTGTAGCCGATCACACATCAGTTGTCTAGCCTTACCCTCAGAGCGGTTGATGTGGAGAGTCCGAGTTATCCTGTAGTGGTGGACCAACTCGCTGATGTTTTCCCTAATGATGTTCTGAGTCTACCTCCTCACAGATAGGTGTAATTTTACAAAGGCTTGTACCCCAGGATGACACTGATATCTACACTATCATATTGGATGGATCTCATAGAGATTTCAGAGATACGAGTACAGCTATAGGACTTACAGAGCAATGGGTTCATTATACCCAATGTTTCTCCTTGGTTATCCCAATTTTGTTCGCCATATAGGAGGATTGGAGTTTGAGACTCTGTGTGGAATATCAATGCCTGAACCAGGTGACCATGAAAAAAATGTACCACATTCGTGGATTGAGGATCTCATTGATCAGCAGAAGGGTGAACAATTGCTTTCGAATATAGACCTCATATCAGGCTATCACCAGCTCTAGGTACGAGAGATGGATGTATAGAGGACATCCTTCATATGTCGGTATGACCATTATGAGTTCTTGTTTATGCCATTTGGTATTACCAACTCCCCAAAAGTTTTCATATGACTCATGAACTGTGTCTTCTAGCCATATCATGATCACCTTGTGGTACTCTAAATTGATGAAATTCTGATATATTGAGATATATAAGAGGAGAATTCCTATCATCTGTAGATAGTTTTGGAAACACTCTGAGAGCACCATCTTTTTGGTAAACTCTCAAAAGTGCCAGTTCTGGATATCAGTGGTTCACATCCTGGGACACGTTAACTCGGTGGTTGGAGTAGCGGTGGATACAGTGGAGATTGATGTTTTTCTTTCTTGGGAGCCACTGAAGAGTGTGACAGAAGTGCGGAGTTTGATGGGTTTGGCCGGTTACACCCAAAGGTTTGTGCCTGAATTTTCCAGAGTTGTGGAACACTTATCAGCATTGATAAAGAAGGGTAAACCCATCGTGTTATCAGAGAGATGACAATGGAGTTTCCAAGAGCTAAGGAAGATACTGATGAGTGCACCCATCATGAGGATATAAGAGGAGGGAAAGGGGTACGTAGATTACTACGACGCATCAGGGACCAGGATTGGATGTATCTTGATGCATGAGAGAGCAGTGATCATGAATGGTTCTTGATAGCTGAGACAACATGAGAAGAACTATGCTACCCATGACCTGGAGTTGGCAGTAGTGGTCTTCACCTTGAACATTTGGCAACATTACTTGATTGGATAATGTTTTACAGTCTACCCTGATCACAAGTGTCTCATGTATATCTTCTCCCATTATGAAATGGACTAGAGACGGTGGCATTGGCTTGAGTTCCTCTAAGACTACGACTTTGAGACAGTCTATACTCATTGGAAGGGGAACGTAGTAGTTGATTCCCTCAGTAAGAGATCTGGTATACATTTGTTGAATGAGGTGATAGAGCAGCTAGCTGCATTGTGGATATCTTATGTAGATCGAGACGGAGAAGCTTTTATTTAGTCAATAATAGTCACTCCCCCTATTCTTCAGTGAGTCAGGTATGTGCATGTTGGGGACACTGACTATGAGGCAGGACGTGTTCAAATATCCATAAGACAAGCACCTGATTGAATTTTATGAAGGTGGAGAGAATTTCATCCTCTTTCGAGGGTGTACTATGGTACCAATGGATCTATGAGAGGAAGTGTTGAAGGAGTTACATACATCCCCTCAAGCGGTACGTCTTGGAGTGGTGAAGATGTACTAGTACCTCCGACGTTAGTATTGGTGGATGGGAATGAAGAAAGTTGTAGCAGAGTTTGTATCTTGGTGTCTCACTTGTCATTATGTGAAGGCAGAGCATCAGGTTCCAACGGGCTTAGTTCTGACACTAGAGGTGCTAGAGTGGAAGTGGGATGGAATTTCTATGGACTTTGTGACAAAAATTCCACACACATCTAAGGGGCATTATTCCATCTGGGTGATCATTGACCGACTCACCAAGTTGGCCAAATTTCTACCTATCAGAGTGTAGTGATCAGTATAGGGCATGAGGTCCCTCTACGTACAAGATATTGTATGGCTTTAAATGGTTCCATCTATGATTTTCTCTGATCTTAATGCATGTTTTACTTCCCGGTTATGGAATGGGATACATGAGGCATTTGGGACTCAGATACTCTTGACCACTAACATTCACCCTCATATGGATTGTCAGATAGAGCAGACTATTCAGACGGATGGGGACATGCGATGTGCTTTCATTCTTGATTTTGGTTGTGGATTGGAGGACCACTTCCCTTAGTGGAGTTCACATAAAATAGAAATTATCACTCCTCTATCGGTATGGCATCATTTTCAGCATTGTACAATCAACATTGTATATCACCTCTACGCTGGACTAACCTAGGAGAGTCAGCACTCATGGGACCAGAGGTGGTACGAGCTACCACAAAGAAGGTGGAAATCATCCAGGAGCAGATGAAGACTGCACAGAGAAGGAAGATGTCTTATGCTGACAGGAGATGAAGACATCATGAGTTCAGGTATGGTGACCATGTATTCCAACATGTATCACCTTGATGAGGTTTGCGAAGAATTGGTCGGGGCATCTAGTTATCTCCGAGAATCATCGTACCCATTCAGGTCCCCAGTAGGGTTGGTGAGGTGGCATACCTCTTAGCTCTTCCCTCTCAAATGCACTAGGTGTAAGAGGTTTTCCACATATCCTTGCTAAAGAGAGACGTGCTTGAACCATCTCATGTCATCGACGTCGACAAGAGGGACATCGACGATGTGAAACATTATTGGAGGTTCCATTGGAGATTGAGGATCAATAAGAGAGAGTCCATCATGGGTGATCGATATCTCTGATGAAAATACATTGGCTTCACAAGAATCTCCCGGAAAGTACATTGGAGAGGGAGGCTAATATTCATGCTCAGTACCCCCACTTGTTTTTCTAGTTTGTGTTGTGGCTATTAAGGAAGCAAAACCCTGAGTTAGGGAGAATGTAGAGACCTAAAATTTACCAAGTAATTGTTTTTAATTATATGTATATATTAAGAGTCCCTAAAAATTATGGCGTGTGATTCGGAGGCCTGGTAAGCTTGGAATGAATTTTGGAAATAAAATTAGGTCCATTCTATAAACAGAAGAGCAGCGTTTTTTAAATGTTGAACCGGTGCTTGGAATTGAATTTTGAGTACCCTTTTGAAATGGCAGCACCGATATTCACTTAAAGAGACCTTCACCTCAACCGCAGTAGGATGAGGATGGAAGGGTTGTTTTTTTATTTGCGTAGGAGAATTGAAAAAATAAAATTAATTCATTTTTTTATTTACATTATTTGTTCTATTGATACCTCCTTTTTTCATCTAGGTGGTGTGGACCACCCGTACTCCCCTTTAATGTGGGAAACCCATGTAATTCCCCCAACTAATGTGAAAAAATTAATTGAATTAATTAACTTAACATAATTAATATTGTCTTCTCAACCCATTGTGGGGAATCATTGGAAAATGGAGATCTTGGGGAGAGCCTTGGAAGATCATCTTCCAATGAAGAACATCCTCCGGATCTAGAAATAGGAACCGTCTTTGGAGCATGTTGCAGGAGCGACAAACGTCAGCATCTTCATCATCTTCATCATCTTCATCTCCTTCCCCACACGACCTCCAATGAGAAAAATTGGTAGGGGGTTTATTTTGAGAAATTAAAATTATCATTTGGTTGGTTATTCATATTCTCGATTCTCAAGGACAATGGCCAAACAAACACATCCATATATCCACCAAAACACCATGAACTTCTCTATTTCTTATTCGTACTTTATTCGTGCGTTATTCAAATCTAAATAATTTAGAACAATTTAAAAAAAATGTTTTATTAGCACAACATATGGACGGGGAGATCTCAACACATGGATTGTGAATATGTGGTAATCATATCTGTAAGGCTTAAAAAGAAGTTTTGGTGACCCGCGGAAGTGCAGGGTGGTCGGTAACCGACCAACCATAGTTTGAGAAGGTGGAGGAGGAGGATGGCGGCCAGCACACATGCCAGCCACGTGGAATCGGGGTGGCGCACGTTCGTGCCTCCAGTAGTAGAAGAGGTCGCAGCCCATCGGCTGCTGAAGAGAAGGGTACGACGAATGGAACACCGACTGACCGCATTGTAAAGTAGTGGCATGCGTTAACGCCACCGAAGGTAGAGATCATGGCAGCTTTTCCCCAATGGAGATTAGAGGGAATCTGAAACATGGATGGCCATAGTGGTGAAGCAACGTCCTTCCGTGCTGCAGGAAGGAGGGATGACCATTCTGGCTGGCGGTGTCACGCTAAGAGGGACCCCTCCGACAGGTCCTACATGCCATCCAGTGGCACCACGTGGTGCCACTTCGTTGGGAAAAACAGAATGGACAATGGGCCATTCCGGTGACCTGGGGGTGCCTCCCCTCTCAGGTGGCAGCTATGGTGGACCCCACCAGAAGGCCCCCTCGGTCGTGGGCGGCGCCCAGCGGGTCGGGCTACCCCCTTCGCGGGCCAGGCAAGACTTCGGCCCAACGGGACAAGCCCATCATTACAGCGGTCATTCGAGATGGACCAGAATGGGGTTGGGTCGACCCGACAGGGTCGGACCGGACCTGGTCCAATATGGACCTAGATACGCCTTTTTGGCCAAATCTTGAGAATCTGGTGTCTGTTTGACGAACCTATCTGCAACACTAGATTCCTTGGAATGAGACCGTCCTTATGGTATAATTCACATGAGTTTTTTATAATGATGTATTATGACCAGGTTGGATTGAACCAGAATCCAACTAGACCCTCGGAATGGAAACACTAATAACTTAAAGACCACACGTCTGATTGACGTGCTATATGTCGTGTTTGGTTCTTTATGATGTGATTCACCTTCGTGATACTTATTCATGGGACATTGTGGTTGTTATATTATCAAAATATGGATTGATTAGCAGAATCTACAATAATAAACCATCCTTAGTGCGGGAACCCTGTGGCTAGTTGTACATGGGGAGTTTTCTGATCATGTGTAGGTCATCCTCAGATACTGTGTTGGACAGCACTCAGTGATCCTATATGGGTCAACACATACTAATCTTGTGTGCTGCCACTCCAGATCCAATGTGGGTCATATTTAGATCTAGTGTGTGTCATCTTCGATCCTTTGTGGGTCAATAGAAAAGCTTCTCGATGAAGTAAGATGATCTAGCAATACGACTAATCACATATACTTTCGTACTTAAATTATTCCTGGTGTGAGTTGAGTCTTTATCTTTGAGGTACAAATTTTTTTGGTGATACGTATGTGGTGTTTTTATTTTTGGAATTACCTTTATGGTACATCCCTTCTTGGTGTTACCTGTGTGGTACTTCTATCTTCCTTGTGTTACCATTGTGGTAATTCTACCTCTGTGGTGTTACCTTTGCGGTATTCTTCCCTCATGTGTGAGATGATTATATATTGATAAAATAGGTAAATAAATGGGCATATACATAAGTAGTAATAATTAATATTTCTTCATGCTATAAGATTCAGGTCTTGCTTTGGGGTTTATAATTTTTTGATTCTAGAATGCCTTCAGGGGTCTCGGGGTCCCTACTGAGTATCGTAGTACTTACCACGCACGGGCTATGCCCGCTCCTTGTTGTGTCTTGTGAAGGCGACATGCAGAGTTGATCGAGGACAAGGGTACCAGAGCTATAGGATTCTTGGGGGTGGAACTTAGATGAGGCCTACTATAGAGGCGATCGTTTGGGAGTTTTACCTACCCTTCAGGTAGGGTCCTTAGTGGGTATTAACGAGAGTTGTTTTCAGTTTTACTTGTACTTTTCCATTGGGCTTGTATCATGCCCCCCTTACGTACTGTACACATCCTGTTTACTTTATAGTTTACTTTTTTCTTTTATATTTGGGTGTTCTTAGGTTCTGTGAGTTTACAGGTTTAAAACCAACACCTTCTGAGTTTTAGGGATATGCCTTTCCAGTGCTAGTCGCATGCTCCAGGCCTGTGGAAGGCTGGATTGGGGTAGTCACAACACAGGCCTGAGGGGATAGGTAGTGAAATGTATTTTATCATATAAATTAAATATATATATATGTATGTATTTACAGAAATCTATAATATTTGGTGATAATAAATGAAGTTCATCGTTAATGGAGATGGTAGGTAGTACGTACGCATGAATGCTACTTCATTTATTTTTGTCATATTTAAAAGAACGAAAATTATTTAATATATTTGTATTTTATAATTCCAATACCATGATTACTTGATATATGTGAAAGATATTTTTTAATCCCTATATTATATTTTCTTGTATAGCATGAATGTGTCACATCCCATTGAGGAGGTAGTAGTCCACACTTCTACAAATGATGTTATCATATTCCAACAAAATGGAAAACATATATGCAAATTCTATATAAAAATTCAAAAATAATAAAGAAATTATAAATAAAATATATATCATATATAAATATATTTTTCATTATTATTTCCACAATTAATGGTTGTATATAAAGAACGAACAATCATCATTTCATGAGGTGATAGTTCACCATACCCATAAACGGTATGTTCGCTACCTACTAAAAGGAATTTTGTGTAAGTATAGGATGAAACATTATAATTAAACAATATTATTATAATTATGTTAATTATATTGTTATATAATCAATGAAATTATAATATTTTGGGGGGAAGTGATTTAAAATAAAACAAAATAGCTTTGGTTAGGAAATTACATCTTATTCAGAAAACATCTTTTGGTTTGCACCAAAGAGATCCCCTAGATGAATTTCTGCCCAATTTGAGGATTATTGGTATATGAGAAGGATATTTTAAGATTATATTATAAGTTTTTGGGATATCTGAATGGTTATATATTTGTTAATATGTGGGAGTATTGAGTTCTTTATATTCTGAAAATAGAGTTACATTCTTTGAATTTTTGGAAAATGGAATTGGACCCAAGTTTTATCGTGCAAAGTCACTCCAATAATGATGAATATTCGATAAATGGGTGTATAAAGTATATATATGACCATTAAATGGATTTTATACTAGTGTATATGTCATTTTGTCTTTAATGATTTTGGTTTTGTCTCTTGTTATGTTAATTTTCCTCTTAATCGTAGTAAATAATTTTAATCACATTCAGTAAAAAAAATTTGGTAAAAAACCTATTTGATGATATTATAAATTATATAATATTAAAATTATGATTATGGAATCTATTTTTACAAATTTTAATCATATAAGTGTTAGAATTTAATTTAAAATTAATAATACAGATGGGATTACAATGTAGGTTTTAATGTAAAAATGTTCAACATTTTCCACTGTTTTAATATCAAATTACTAAGTGAAATTGATTACAAGGACCTTAATTGGATTAATTGAAATAAAATTGAAATAATTAATATAATTAATATTTATAAATAAGTTATAAAAATATCATTTTTTAATTAAAATTTATTAATTTTCAATATTCATCTTAAAATGGAACCTCATAGAAAAATACCAAAATTTAACCATATAGAAATTTGTATGATTTTATTTATAAAATAATGATTATTTTGAGATATTTAATATTTAATATTTCCAAAAAAATATTTGAAATTTTTTCTCCACTTATATTTTTAAAAATATATTTTTAAAAAAAATTAAATTTTTAGGCATAAAACAAGTTGTTTTCTTATAAATCCTATTGGATAATTGCCAAAAATATTTTTTTGAATAAATAAAATATATATTTAATTTATATAATAAAATAATTGAAAATAATTTAATTTCATAATAAAAAACACCATTTTGAGGATACAAATAATTAATTTATAATCAATTAGTTCATATTTTCATTTCTAATTTATTATTAACCTATGAATTCATCATATATTTGTGTAAACAAGATATTTTCATCCATTTGTTAATAATATAAATAACATAAAATTTCAAATATCGGTAATATCATATTATATTAAAATAATAATGTTTTATTACTATATTTTAATATAGTAAATCTCGATATTGCATGTAACAGAAGTCATCAAAGAAAGACGTTGTTGTGTGTGACACAAGCTAACCCGTTATTTCATCCATTGATAGCTATATCGTAGAATGAATATATTTAAAATTGTAAATATATTATAAAGGATTGGAATATTAGGTTGAACTACTTTATTGCTATTTCCTGTCATACATGATATGGAATATAATGTTCTTACTTTAGAACGTCGGGGTGTTAAAACTTATCACATGATTTCATTCAAGAATTATTTGCATAGATGTCTTTATTTATTATAATGTTTTATAATTTCCATATTTTTACTTTTATTATTTCTTTTAGTCATTTTTTATTCACAATTTCTTTATATACAAATGGTTTGTTGTTTTTAGATATTTTTTCCTAATATCTTATTTTCAATTGTCTCAACATTTGTCAGAAGTGTAAAAATAATCAGTATTTTTATTATTATCCACATTAATTTATTTTCCATATATATTAATCAATTAAAACTATGAAAATTAATTTACTTGTTTCTTGGTTATATAGAATAATTAATATTCTCTTTATTTTTTATATTATAATTATTTAATGTAGTTTGTGAAAAATAATCTATAGTGTATTTCTTCTCATTTCTGAAAGGTAAATCAAAATTCTACAAAAATGATTTTTCATAAATGTAAATAAAAAGTTATTTTTCATATGATTCATAAGGAATTTTTCTTATTGATACAATCTAATATATTCCCCATGTTTTTATAATAATATCATTTTGAAATTTTTATGAAACCAATCTAATTACCTAGGAATAACCATGATATGAGGGAATTTTGGTTGTTTTGATTTTAATGTTGAAAAAATTACAAGGTTAGTATTTATATTATGGGTTTTCTCAATAAATTTCATTAATAAATTTCTGAAATTTTTTTAGCTATAGAGGTTATTTGTTATTTTAAACGAACCAGAACACATAAGGGAGAATTCCATTATGTGATAGGAGTTTAACAATTACATTACCTTTAATTGAATTTGGAAAAGCCTTATATGTCATCAGATGTGATTTTGAGGACTGAGGAGAAAACCTAAAAAACTATGTTAATATATAAAATATGTTATAATTGTCATGTAATTGTTTATAAACCAATGAAATTATGTTCCATTCTCATGAAAATGACACATTTTTAATCATATGTTCTGTTTTCTAAATTGTTGACTTATTTCTTTATATTATAATTTACCTTATTATGTTATTTTTAAATCATTATGATATGAATCATGATTCATTATCTATAATTTTTTTATATGATTCACTTATGTAATGTCCATGACCCATGATTGTTTGCCCGTAGCAATACACATATCAAATGATCACATGTGGTCTTAAATAATTTGACCTCTTGATTAACATTAATGATTATATCATCTAGCAATTTTTTATTCAAACGTTCCATTTATTATATATATGAAATATTATTATGATATGATTAATGTATCATCAATCTGGAATACTTTTTGTGGGAGATGAAAATTTTTTTGTTAAATAAGTTAGTTAGGTATCTGATCTCAAAAGTAGCTACAACATTAAGTTGTGAATTATGATTTATTATGTGATTTAATTTTAGAATAATTTAAATGATATAATATTTATGTATAATTCTCTTATGATGTATTATATTGAATTATTTTTGGTTTTTTTCATGAGGATTGAGTTATGTAGGGAAATATGATACACATACCTAATTATGATGAACAAAAAATTTGATTGATAAACCAAAAATTTCATTGGTGGAAGATATAGTCTCATAATATAGAATATTTAAGAATTATTTTAATTATTATATCATTCTATTGATTTAATATTATTTTTTAATACACACACAGAAAGTTTGATTTTTACGTAGTGACTAAAGATAAGATCATGATATTTGAGTGGTGATGGGTAGTATCAATATTATAAAAAATAGTTTTTCCAATTTATATCAACTCCATCACATATTAAAAAGAATATCAAACATTAAATTCATGTAAAAAGTCTCTATATAAAGGCTTATGATTGAGAACTCATATTTTTATGACGATTAAATCTTTTATCTATAACTTATCTAAGATATAATTTTATAGAAATGTGCTTAAATAAATTCTCGTTAATTTCTCATTATTAGAATTTTATATGATTCTGGGAATTAATTTAACTCTTTACATGGATAATATATTAATTAACAAGGCAGGGATTCCAAATATGATATCTCAGTTCAACTTTTAATCATATATTTGTGTAAGTCTAACCATGAACTCCATATGTAAATAAAATCTAATATAACCATATTAATAAATCACTATGATATATATTTCAAAATAATTATTACAACACAACTCAATATTATGTATATGTTGATTTAAATCGAATATGATTATGTTTTTATGAAGTGCTTTTTGGTCTATACCTAAATTTTGAACTCGTGTTTTTTATAGAAATAATACCAAATGGTACGACTATACCACTAGAATGTAATATAATAGCCTCTTTATTAATGAGTAAATACTAATAAATCTTGGAAATGGATTTTTATTTCCATATTCATAACCAAATGGTTCAACCGTTTTATATAAAAGAGTTATCCTATTAATTTTTTAGCCTTTTTTATTATGAGGTGTCTTGTTTAAATTATATGAAAAAACTATTATATATGTAATATGTCATTTATTTATATCAACTTATGATAAATTTACTATCTAATATCTAGCTTAATTTTCAATATTACAGTCATCTATCCTGATTAGAGACATGTAGTTATATGAAGGTACCTCAAATTCATCAATTCCATCATGTTTTTTAATAGAAGATTCTACCACTCAATGCATTGTTTATATTTTACATAAACATTTTTCATTATATTTTAAATGCACCTATTCTCAAATATAAATTTTCACACAAATATCATATGTATGGAATCCTTATTCTCCCCAAAATTATGTATTTTTAACATGTTGATAATTTAAAATTATGATTATGTTTGATATCATATACGGCATAAAAACATGCTAAAAAAACAAAATAATATTATTTCAAGAATATTGAATCATAGATTTTTAATTGGTGGTTATTAATAGAAGTAAACAATCTTACGAAATATATATAAATTTCTTAGTAAATAAACAATTAATGAGAAATTATTAGTAAATAATTTCTCAAATTTTAGTAAAGTAATTTTATGCCTCATAATTATGTTTCATTCAAAAAATATTGATAATTGGTAAAAATATTCTAATTATTTTATTTAATATATTGAAAAATTAATTTATAAAAATTCTAAAATTTTTTAAATTCTTAAAAAAAATTATCATATAAGTAATTTTAGAATTTTTTTTGAAAAGTCATTAATTTTAATAGATAATGAAAAATAATGATTATTATTGAAAACAAAGAAAATCCTGTATTTACAAAGTCTCGTTCTAGTTTTTATTTGTTATAAATTATAACAGTTTTTATTTTTATTAAAAATAATAAATTAGGTTTTTTTAAGAGTTTATTATAACATGTTTTTGTATGAAATACTTTCCATACTTATAAGGATATTTTTCTATAAAATAGTTTTCATCAAATTTTCATCATTTAATAATAAAATAAAATTAATTCAATAAAATTAATTTATTTTGATACAATATATTACATATCTAGAATAAGAATAATTAATATTAATTGATAATTTCAACAGAATCTTTTTCTTCAATGAATAGTAAAAATAGTAGACATCTATTACCATGGTTCATATAAAAATAGATTTACTTTCAGGAAACAAAAGCGATACGGGTTAATATGACAAAAAAAATATTTTCTAAAAACTATAGTATTGATGTATTTATACACTAAATCATTTATTATTTATACATTATATATTTTTTATCCATTTTTATCAAGTGAAACTTTTATATATTTTAATACATCTTAAAATTCATAATGTGTCCTCTCCCCAAATTCAAATATACACAGCCCACCCCCTCCTCTAAACACATCAATATCCTTTTACTGTGACGTATACATACAAAAATACCTTCCAATAATCCATTCCGACATTATTTATGTACTATTTTTTAATTAATACCAACCTTAATGGTATTATGTTGTGAAGAAAAGGATGAAGTCTGAAGAATATGTATATAGTTTTACCAAATGCAGTAGTTCAATTTCTTGTTATACAATAATAAAATCATATAACACCATTATAAAATATTAAAATAAAAAATGTACATACAATTAATTTTTATTTTTTTAATTTAATAACATATATGCATCTCCTCTTTAGTCAAATGGTAAGAGATTCTAATGTTTTTTATAATGATGATTACTACCTCACAAATCGATTTAATTTGAATTCTATCACCAACTATAAAAACATTTTAAAATGAAGTATTAATTTATACATTTTACATCCATGAAATAGCTATCCATATTCAAATATAATATATAATATATTTTCATACCTTTCAATCCATTGAATAATGATAATGTTGTTTTCGCGTACGTCTTTATTACAACCTCCATGAAGTAATTTGATATATTTTTTCATAGTATCACATTGAGGGTATATATGCATTTATTTAAATATATAACATGATATTTTGACATATAAATAATTTTTTAGATTGAAATATATATTTTCCTTATTTTCATCACACTTTTTGAAAAAGGAAAATTTTATTCATGTGTAATAGGGCTTAACGTCTAAGTGGTCATGAAATATTATGATTTTGATAAAAATATTTCATGGTTTGTTTTAAAATTATAATTAATTTATAAAAATTCATATTATTTCATTATTATTACACTATATATGATGGGATAATGAAACCTTTTAAAATGATCATTATAACGAAATTGATTTATCCTTATTGTATGATCAACCAAAAAACGCCCTTTATAAAAATAAGTATTATGTATTTAAATATAGAATAAATAAATTATCATGTCAAAAGATAAATAATTAATCCAATAAAATTTTATTTATAAATAAAATTATTGTTATATGTTCATTATATATGTGTTAAATTGGTATACATAGCAATTTTGGGCTCTAGGTATGTGAAATCCAGAGAATATATTTTCATTAAAGAATATTTTAATTTTTTCACCAATGTTTTTAATAAGGTTTATATTATATCCCAATATAATTTTATATAATCTACACTTTAAAAATCATTATATCTTATATTGAAATTGAAATTATTTATTCCAAGGGGATTAGACATGAAGGTTACAATGTGGTAAGTGGTTTTTTCACCCAATTTCCATTAATATGGTTATAAAAGTACACAATTAAATTTCTTATGGAATGATTTTAGGTGTATTAATACCTTATTTTAATAATTATATAAATAAAATGTTGATGTGGATTTACATATGTTCAAAAAAATTCATCAAGGGTTAATTATCACATCAAAAATTATGATCGTTTCTATGGGTTATATTCATTACATTCTCATTTTACTAAGACATGTTTGATGTCATGCATGATAATTTCCTATTATGGTGTTATTATTTATTCATGAATTAATTTTGAAATATTACTTCATGAAATTCATTGGATTTTTGGATCTATATCATACAATTATTTTCAATTAATTTGTATTCAAACGTTTTCAATGTACTGACAGATATATAGATTAGTCATCATTACTTTTTAGATTATTTATGTTCATGTTTCCTTTGGTGAAATTGTAATATATTAATTTCATGGACCACATATATTTTATTATCATTTTGTTTTAAATGTTTTTTCCATGTGTAATTTTTATTGCATCCATTTTTTGTTTGAAAAAACATCAAGAAAGATGTTTTTATGTGATACCAATCTTGTATATTATTCATGATTGGGAATCATTATATTAAATTTACATATTTTAAAAATTTATATTTGAATTTTATTATCTAATCATAAATGATTTACAAATGTTATTTTAAATAATAGTTTATACTCTTTTAAAAAGTTTTATAATGAATTTTCATAATTTGTTACACATGGAAACATTTTAAATATTTTAAAGAATTAAAAAAATATTTATTATTTTTAATTTTTATAACAGGAATTAATCTCCCCTCCATTATTGCAATAGCCCTAGTCCACACTCTTAGATCAAGATAGTAATATACAATAATTTTATTTCATTCCTTATACTACCAAAATTTATCAAATTTTCAATTCCAAAACAACCATCATAAAAATGAAATGTAGAATCACATACATAACTATAGACATTTTATATGCAAAGATTCAAAGAATAATAAGAAAATTATTTCTGAAAACTTGGATACATAGACAATAGGTTCAAGAAAATATAAATCATATCCCACTATGTTTTTCAAATCAAGTGAACTTATATGACACACCATACATGAAAAAAATCTTATAAACCTAGGGAAAAGGAAAAATAATATGTCTTAGCTCAAATTCATTGAATGGGTAATAATAAGTATTAACAATCCAATGTCATCAGTGTAAATAATATGAAAATAAGTGTATTATGACATATTCAATGTGCATGATCATGACATAAGATAATTTAAACCCCTAAAATTCTGGATAAAATACATGATACATGGAATAATTCGTTAACCTAAGACAATAGATATATATATAAAAGATCATGCACATTTTGAAAATAATACTTATATTAAGGATATATTATAACATTATTAATAAATAAAAAAAACTTGTTAACTTTTTACACCATTTTAACTTCACTATTATAATCATTCTTAGAAATTTAATAACCTATGTGGGGAATTTCAATAATATTAATGAGAACCCTATAACAGAATAACTACATACATTTACAAAATGAACTGTATACCAAATTCTAGATTAGTCAACCGTGTAAGTAGTATTGGAATCATCTTTAATCATAAACAATTTCATAAAAATATAATACAATAAATTTTTTTTTAAAAAATAATTACTATTTTCCATCAAATATTTATTTATCTATGGAAAAGAAATGGGTTCCAAGAAAATCTAATTGAAACAATCTTAATAAATCAAGATATGTAATAAGGAAATAATCAAAAAAACATATAAAAAATTTATCAAAAATAAAATTAATTGTTTTTTTAATGAAGAATAAAAAACCATAATATTATCATTTAAAATAGACTTTTGGAAAAAAAACCTTCCAATTTTAAAAATTATTTTTAATGACTACAAATTAAAAAACTAATATGAAAATATTTTCTTTTTATAAAAACATTGAGAAATTATAATGATATATTCTATGAATATGATAATAAATATAGTGAAATATTCTATTCATGATGTCCATATTAATAATACATTATTTTCAAACTTCTTTAAAGAGAGGAAAATATGTCTCATTTGGAAATTGTTAAGAAATTACTTTTAAAACCATTTGAATGAATTTTAAAGATAATGTAAAATAATATTTTTTCATCATTATTTAAGGAAAGTAAATTTTTGAAAAATAATTTAGATAATATTGGTATATAAGAGAATGATTCCTAAACTAATATGATATGAGATTAATATCATATGAAAACAACTTTCTTGATGTTTCTTTAATCAATAATTTATGAAAAGACAATTTATTAAGTAAAAAAATTCTTATATAGTGAATTAAAATTATATTTTTTTATGAAAATATTATCATAATTTATTTAAAAAGATTCATTGAATGTAAAAACCATTAAAAGAAAATAGATTATAACATAAATCATGGTCCATGATTTTAATCATGTCTCATGAAAATTATATTTAAGAAAAGGAAAAAATTCCATTCATCTTGTCCTTTGATGTGGTAATTTATCCATGAAATGATTACAAGAACATTTATAAATACACATAAAACATGTTTCGATACCAAATATTAATATTTATATGTCAGTTAACTCACAAATGTGTCATAGAAAAGTTGATTGTCTGAATTATAACTCTGTGGGTGAAATTTAGTTAAGAAACAAGTATCCAATAAGAAAATATCATGTCACAGCTAATTATATGAAACAATTTAAACTATAAGATCAAATACCGTAAAGTATTATTTACTAAAGATATAATATGTTAAATGTTACTATATACACCATATAAAATAAATTATGTGTATACCATTAAAACATGCCACAACGAAAGGAAATTGAGACGAAATCGATTACCTCGGTTTTATACACTCTTGGTATGTAAATTAACTCAAATATAATAAAAATATATAATTTATTTACTTGATTAATAACCTATTATAGGTTTATTAAATAATTATTTAATAAATAATTTCATTTATTATAGTGACATGTTTAATTTCATAGTCAGTTTTGTCTATATCGGATGTTTTGGGGAAAATCAGTTCATAACATTCAAACAACATTAGTTTGTTAACCATGATCAATGTTTTAATTATTCAAAAAAATATAGAATAATAATAATTTATTATTTTTAATTTTATTTCTATAATTAAGCCATTAAATCGTTACAATAACTGTAGTTGTGAAAAGTATACTACGTAAAAATCATGAAGATGATAATCCATATGTATGCACGAGTAACATTTAAATATTTTCAAATCACTTAATGGAATAAAGTTAAGTATAATTTTATAGTTACATAATTATTATTATAAGAATAATGACATAATATATATTTATATAATCATATATATGTTTGTCTAGAATGATAATAATAGGGGGTGAATTTTGTTCCCTTTTATAAACATTGCTATATTTGAAATAGTCAATTCGATACGAAGTGATCTATTACTCCACTCTTAATGAAGTGAAAGAAGTATATAATAAATAATTGAAGGAAAATCACAAATAAATGTATAGTGGTAAGGTGTGAAGAAATCCACTAGTCTACTCCACCTACATTAGAATGCACGAGCTTCTTGTTTTTCACTAGCAATGTCCTCTTATTTAGTGAACTCTAAAATCGGGAACATTTAGTATACACCTTACAAGAATGATTTTACCGGTTATTTTGGTTCTATTATATGGAAATTATAAAATAACATATTAGAATGAGAATATCAAAATCCTTAATGACTGATTATGAATAGTTTATAGTTTATTGGAAAATTGATGTGATAATTATTGCTATGTAACAGGACCAGCGAATAGTTGTAGAAACAACATACAAAGAAATGATCTTCAAAAAAATATTTAGTCATCGAATATAATTTCAAAAATAATATTTTTTCATTTTATTGATATTACAGATAAATACATAATAAAATAATAAATATTTATGTCTCCCAAGATGAGATTTTAAAGGTACATTATTTTGATACAATGAAAGATTATGAGACAAATATAATATCCAAAGAATCTTGTTAGTCAAAGAGAAAAAGATATAGAAATGTATATCTCCTACTTTAATCTATTACTTGAACTAGAGATGATATGAAAATATAATTTTTGAATGTAAATCAATATTTGAGATGAAGAAACTTTTGATATTTAAAACGATTATTGAAATTCATAAGATAAAAAATTTAAAAAATATCACATGGTGAACATTATAATAGTACCAATCAATATTATTTGAATTTTAAAATGAATTCCTAGAGAAAATTTTAACATCCCTTATAAATATGAATTATTTAATATATTGAAAAAGATCTAATAGAATAGTTTTAATTTTTTTTATATAGGTATTAAATATAGAGAGCTTATTTCAAAAATTATATAAATAATACATTATATCAATTTAAATAGTTTATTGTGTCAAATTTTTGGTGTCATTATGTATTTATTACATAAAAATGTATGGTAGATGAACCACATGTTATTTATTTAATCTCAGAGGTATAAAAGTGTGATTCCTTAATAAATGTGTGGTTCACTAACTATATGTTCTGTTTAAAACGTTGGGTATGAAAAGTGTTCCAAAACATCCAAAAAAATTCAAAAATAGTTACACGTTTAGGAAAAAACATCATCCAATGGATTGAAATAAAAAAATTATAAAATAAAAATAACTATTCCAATAATAAGTCTCCTGAAACCCACTAAAATTTAAATTTTTAGTAACAATAATTTCAGTGTTTATTGACAACCAAAATGAATCTAAAATTAATAAATTTTTTCTGGATCAACAAAATCCAAACCCTCCTCCCCATTTTTATGATCACAAAACACATAAGACAACTGAAAACATAAAAAAGTATTTAGGTGTGAATTAATTAATAAATAAATCTAATATATAAATGATATTTTTATCCAATGTTACCAAATAAGAAATAAAATTTTATAGACATGATAGTGGATACAACTGAATAAAATTAATCCCTAAGTATGTTACATAAAATAATGTTATAATAATATAAAAACGTTATATAAAAGTTATGTTTATCTATAAAATTTACACCATATAACACCCATGAATAAATAAAAATATTAATGAAAATATATTTCCCCCCGTATTTATCAAAATATTTCTACCACCATTATAATATCTAAAATAAATTAATCAAATGAATTATAAATATTTGATATACGAAAAAATATATTAGTGAAATAATTTTTTAGTGAAGAAAAATATCAATGTAGGAAAAAAATATCGACAAAAAAATTTTATCAACAAAATATTTTTTTATATTTAATCAACAATGACTTACATAGATATATTCTATGTTATTTTATATTGGAATGGATAGAGGAGGAGGATCCAGTCTATTGGGATGGTTAAATGGTGCTTCTTCATACTTTATTCTATTAATTCTTTTACCAAAAGTGACTAAAATTCATTATAATAGATATATTATTAATTGAATATGAGTAGATCATTGATCCATCAAACAAGTTGAAAACTATTAAATGAAAAACACCATATTCTTATTATTTTTTGATTTATAAATAAATTTGAATCTGATCATATCAATTTTAATTACCATCCCCACATTAAATACATCCCCATACACTCTTGAAATAAACTTTTTCTACAGAATTTGATAACTCTTTTAAGAAATTAAAATATTTATTTTGAAATAGTAGAGTTTTTTATATCATTAAAAGATATCATAGATATTTTTAGACCTTTATTCAAACCCACTATTTCTCCATTCAAGTGAATAATCATAAATAGAAACTCCAAAGAACCAAAAAGAGAATTATTTATATATAATGCCTCATCATCTTCAGATGGGAACTTTGCTATGAGAATTAAACCTTTAGATATTTAAAAATATTTATCCTTTTATTTTTCATAATAATGGATTTAAATTACTTAATTAATAGCTATTTGTAGTAATGTTTTATAAAACGATACAAATATATCACCCAAGAGACCAATAAAATAATTATAAAAATAACTATAATGCTTACATATTTCGTTATAATCTTGCTTTTTAGAAAATTATGAAGAATAATTAAATAATTATAGACCATGAAAAATTAGAATATTAGTATAAAATCATTCAAATATCGGTTGACTTAGTATCTTTAATAAGTATAGACTTCCTTCATCAGAGGTCTTTGTTTTCTACATTTCATGGGATGAAGGGGAATTTTATAAAAGTGTTGAGAAAGAGTTTGGAATACGATCCTAAGGAAGGGGCCGGGTCAGACCGAGGCCCATCGGGCTAGGCCCATCGTAGCTCTGGCCATTCAGGATGGACTCGAATGGGGTCAGGTCGACCTGACCGGGTCGGACCAGACCTTGGCCAATCTGAACCCAGATATTCCTTTTTGGAAATATATTGGGAACCGAGAATCTGTTTGACAAACATGTCTAGAGAACTGTATTCATTGGAATGATATGGTCATTCTGGTATACTTTAGTTGAGTTTAGAATAATATTGGATTATGACCAGGTCAGATCGAACGTCAATCCAACTAGGCCCTTGGAACAGAAACACTAATAATTTACAGACCACCTGTCTGATTGATGTGTTGTATGTCATGTTGGGTTCCTTATGATGTGATGGACCATTGTGATATATCATTGTGGGAATTTGTTCTTGTTAGAGTATAGACATATGGCTCGAGTAGTGAAGCCTCCCAGAATCAACCATGCTTAGTGCGGGAACCCTTTGGCGGGTTGTACTTGAGGAGTCTTCAGATCCTGTGTGGGTAATCCTCGGATCCTATGTGGGTTAGCACTCAGAAATCCTATGTGGGTCTGCATATACTGATCATGTGTGGGTCCTCTCTAGATCCTGTGTTGGTCATCTTCAGATCTTGTGTTTGTCGTCATCTATCCTTTGTGGTTCAATAGCAGAGCTTCTCGACGAAGTAAGAAGATCTAGCAATAAGACTAATCACATATACTTCCGTACATAAGTTATTCTTGGTGTGGGTGGAGTCATTACCTTTAATGTATAGTTTTGTGTTGTTATACATATGTGTTATTATTATTTGTGGAATTACCTTTTTGGTACTTAACTTCGTGGTGTTACCTCCTGTGTGGTACTTCTATCTTGGCGGTGTTACATTTGTGGTACTTCTACCTCTGTGGTGTTACATTTGTTGTATTCTTACCTCATGTGTGATATGAGTATATATTGATAATAAAGGTAAATGTATGGTAATATACCTAAGCAGTAATAATTAATATTTCTTCATGCTATAATATTTAGTTCGTGCTTTGGGGATTATTCTTTGTGGATTTTTGAGGGCCTTCGGGGGTCTCGGGGTCCCGACTGAGTATCGTAGTACTCACCCCTGCACGAGCTATGCCCACCCCTTGTTGTGTCTTGTACAGACGACAAACAAAATTTATCAAGGAAAAATATACTAGATCTAGAGGATGATTGGGGGTAGACCTTAGACAAGGCGTACTGTAGAGACGACCGTTTGAGAGTTGTACCTACCCTTTAGGTAGGGTCCTTAGTCGGTGTTCACGGGATCTATTTTCAGTTTGACTTGTACTTTTCCATTGGTCTTGTATCATGACCCCCTTACATACTATACCCAACCTATTTACTTTATAGTTTAATTTGTGCTTGTATATTGTTGTGTGCTTGGGTTGTGTGATTTTATATGTTTAAAGGCAATGCCTTCCCAGTTTTAGGGAATTTTCTTTCTGGTGCTAGTCGCCTTCTCTTGTCCTATTGAAGGCTGGCCTGGGGTAGTCACGACACGAGCCCAAGGGGATTGGTTTTGATATGTATTTTATCATATAAATTCAATATATATATGTATTTACAACAATCCATATTATTTGGTGATATTAAATGAAGTGCATCGTTAAGGGAGATGGTAGGTCGTATGTATGCATGAATGTTAGTCCATTTTTTGTCGTATTTAAAAGAATGAAAATTATTTAATATATTTGTATTTTTTAATTCCAATAACATTTCTAATTGATATATGTGAAATATTTTTTTTAAATCCATACATTATATTTTCATGTATAGCATGAATCAGTCACATCCCATTGAGGAGGAGGTAGTCCACACTTCAACAAATAATGTTATCATACTCCCACAAAATAGAAAACGTAAATGTAAATTCTATATAAAAATTCAAAAAGAATTAATACATTATAAATAATATATATATCATATATAAATATATTTTTTATTATAGTTTCAACAATTAATGGAGGTATTTTATGAACGAACCATCATCATTTCATGAAGTGATAGTTCACCGTACACATACACGGTAAGTTCGCTACCTGCTAGAAGGAATTGTGTGTATGTATAGGTTGAAACATTATAATTTAACAATATGATAATAATTAGGATAATTATATTATTATATAAGAAAGGAATTTTAATATTTTAGGGGCGGTGATTTAAAATAAAACAAAACAACTTGTGTAAGTAAATTACATCTTATTCGAAAAACATCTTTGTGTTTGCACCAAAGGGATCCCCTAGATGAATTTCTTCCCATTTTGAGGATTCTAGGTATATGGGAAGGATATTTTAAGATTATATTTTTAGTTTTTGGGTTTTCCAAATGGTTAGATATATGTTAACAAGTGGGAGGATTGAGTTCTGTTTTATTGTGAAATTAGAGTTACATTCTTTGAAATTTTGGAAAAGTGAATTGGACACACGTTTTACCATGTAAAGTCACACCAATAATGATGAAAAATATATAAATGGGTGTATAGGGTCTATATATGACCATTAAATGGATTTTAGACAAGTCTATAGGTAATTTTGGATTTAATGCTTTTGGTTTAGTCTCTTGTTATGTTAATCTTCATCTAAATTATAGTAAAGAGTTTTTATCACAATCAGAAACAATTTTTTGGTAAAAAACCAATTTGAATATATTATACATTATAAAGTATTTAAATTATTATTATGGAATCTATTTTTCAAAATTATTATCAAATTAGTGTAATAATGTAATTTAAAATTAATCATACATATGGGATTACAAAATATGTTTTTAAAGATAAAATGTTCAAAATTTTCCAATGTTTTAATATCAAATTACAAAGTAAAATTGATTACAAGGACATAAATTGGATTAATTGAAATAAAATTGATATAATAAATATAACTAATCATTATAAATAAGTTATAAAAATAACATTTTTGAATTAAAATTTATTAATTTTCAATAATAATCTTAAAATGGATCCTTATAGAAAAATACCAAAATTTCATCATAAGGAAATATTAATGTTTCTATTTATAAAATAAAGTTTATTTTGACATATTAAAATTTTCAAATTTCCAAAAAAAATTTGAAATCTTTTATCCATTTAAATTTGTTAAGATATATATTTTATAAAAATTAAATTTTTGCACATAAAACTAGTTGTTTTCTTATAAAACCTTTTGGATGAATGAAAAAAATATTTTATTGAATATATAACATATATATATCATTTATATAATTAAATAATTGATAATAATTTAATTTAATAATGCAAAACACAATTTGGAGGATACAAATAATTCATTTATAATCAATTAATTTATATATTCATTTCTAATTAATTATTAACCTATGAATTCACTTTATATTTGTGTAAACAAGATATATTCATCTGTTAGTTCATAATATAAATAACATAAATTTTCACATCTCGGTTATATCATATTATATTAAAATAATAATGTTTTATTAGTATATTTTAATTTAGTAAATTTCGATCTTGCATGTAACAGAAGTCATCAATGAAATACGTTGTTGTGTGCGACACATGCTAACCCATTATTTCATGTATTGATAGCTATATCATAGAATGAATATATTTAAAATTGTAACTATATTTTGAAGGTTTAGAATTTTAAATAACATTACTTTCACTATGTTTCCTGTCATACATGATATGAAATATAATGTTCTTACTTTAGAATTTCAGTGCATTAAAACAAATCACATGATTTCATTCAATAATTATTCCCATAGATGTCCATTTTTATTATAATGTTTTATAATTTCCATATTTTTACTTTTCATATTTCTTACGGTCATTTTTTATTTAAAATTTATTTATATACAAATGGTTTATTGTTTTTGGATATATTTCCCAAATTTCTAATTTTTATTGATCTCAACATTCCTTAAAAGTGTAAAAATAGTCACTCTATTTACTATCATCCACATTTATTCATTTTGCATATATCTTATTCAATTTATGTTCTGAAAAATAATTTCCTTTTTTTGGTTCTATAGAATAATTATCATTCCGTTCATTTTTATATTATTATTATTTGAAGTAGTTTTTTAATAAAATGTAAATTGTATTTCTTATCTTTACTTAATGGTATATCAAAATTCTCCAAAAATGAGTTTTCTTAAATGTAAATAAAAATTTATTTTTCTTATAATTATTAATGATTATTTATTAGTGACACCATCTAATATATTCCCTATGATTTTATAACCATATCATTTAGAAATTTTTATAAAACCAGTATAATTCTATATGAATAACTATGATATGATGGAATTTTGGTTGTCTTTATTTTAATATAGAAAAAATTTCAAGTATAGCCTTTATATGATGGGTTATCTCAATAAATTTCAATAATAAAGTGGTGAAAAGTTTTTATCTATAGGGCTTATCTGTTATTTTGAACAAACCAGAACCCATTAGGGAGACTTCTATTATATGATAGGAGTTTAACAATTACATAGCCCTTAATTGAATTTGGTAAATACGTATATCTCCTGAGATGGGATTTTGGGGACTGAGGAGAAAACCTAATAAACTTTGGTAATCTATATAATATGTTATAATTGTCGTGTAATTATTTATATTGAAATTATGTTCCATGCTCATGAAAATGACACATTTTTAATCATATGTTCTGTTTCCAAAATTATTGACTTATTATTTTATAATATAATTTACCATATTATGTTATTTTTAAATCATTATGATATGAATCATGATTCATTATCTATTATTTTATTGGTATGATTCACTTATGTTATGTCCATGACCCATGATTGTGTGCCCATAACAATACACATATCATATGATCACATATGATCTTAAATAATTTTAACTCTTGATTAACATTAATGAATATATGATCTCACCATTTTTTATTCAACCATTCCATTTTTTATGTATATGAAATATAATTATGAAATGATTAATGTATTATCAATCCAGAATACTTTTTGTAGGAGATGATAATGTTTTTGTAAAATAAGTTAGTTATGTATCTGATCTCAAAAGTAGCTACAACATTAAGTTATGAATTATGATTTATTATGGGATTTAATTTTAGAATCCTGGAAATGATATAATATTTATGTATAATGCTCTTGTTTTGAATTATATTGAATTATTTATGGTTCTTTCTTGAGGATTATGTTATGTAGAGAAATTGGATACAAATACCTAACTATGATGAACAAAAATTTTGATGGATAAACAAAAAATTTCATAGGTGGAAAATATAGTGCCATAATTTAGAATATATTAAGAATGAATCTAATTTTTATATCTTTACAATCATTTAATATTATTTTTTAATATTCACACAAAATAAAATTATTTTTACATAGGGACTAAAGATAAGATCATGATATTTGAGTGGTGATGGGTATTATCAATATTGTAAAAAATATTTTAGAAAATTTATATCAACTCCATCACATATTTACAAGAATATCAAACCCTAAATTCATGTAAACAGTCTCTAGATAAGGACTTATGAGTTAAAACTCATAATTTTTTAATGATTAAATATTTTATCTTTAACTTATATAAGATATAAGTTCATAGAAATGTGCTTAAATCAATTCTTATTAATATCTCATTATTAAAATTTTCTATGATTCTGAGAATTAATTTTACGTCTTTACATGGATAATATATTAATTAACTTGGTAGGGATGGAAAATTTGATATCTCATATCAGCTTTTAATCATATATTACTGTAAGTGTTACCATGAACTCCCAATGTAAATAAAATCCATTATAAAAACAATAAAACCTCAATATGAAATATATTTCAACAAAATGGTTACAAAGAAACTCAATATTATGCATATGTTGATTTAAATCCAATATGATTATCTTTTTACAAAATGATTTTTGCTCTAAACCTGAATTATGAAGTCAAATTTTTTTAGAAATAATACATAATGGCATGACTATACCCCTAAAACGTAATATAATGGCATCGATATTAATGAATAAATACTAATAAATCTAGGAAATGGATTTATATTTCCACATTAATAACCTAATGGTTCAAAAGGTTTTTTATAGAATAGTTAACCTATTAATTTATTAGTCTACTTTATTATGAGGTTTCTTGTTTAAATTATATGAAAAATTATTATATATGTAATATGCTATCAATTTATATCAACTTATGATAAATTTAATATCTAATATCTACCTTAAGTTTCAATATTACAGTCATCTATCATGATAGGGGACATGTAGTTATATGAAGGTACCTCAAATACATCAATTCCAACTTGTTTTCTTATAGAATATTCTAGAATTAAATGCACTGTTTAACTTTTCCTTAAACATTTGTCATTATATTTTCAATACACGTATTCTTAAATCTAAATTTTTACATTAATATCATTTTTATGGAATCATTATTCTTCTATAAATTCTATATTTTTAGCATGTTGATAACTTAAAATTATGATTATGTTTGATATCAAATACGGCATAAAATCATGCTAAAAACCACACAATATTATTATTTAGAGAATATTGTAACATATATTATGAATTAGTGGTTATTAATAGAAGTAAACAATATATTTAAATATATATTTTGGTCTTAATTAATAAAAAATAAATTATAATTTATTAGTAAATAATTTCACAAATTTTAGTAAAGTAATATTATGCCTCATAAATATGTTTCATTCAAAAAAATATTGATAAATGGAAAATATATTATAATTATTTTTTTGAATATTTAGACAAATTATTTTACGAGAACTATATAATAATTAGAATTTACAAGTAAAAATTATATTATAAGGAATTTTAGAGTTTTTTTAAAAAGTCATTAACTTCAATAGACAATGAAAAATAATGATTAATATTGAAAAAAAATTCATGTATTTACAAAGTTGCATTCTAATTTTTATTAGATATAAATTATAAAAGTTTTTATTTTTATTAAAAAATAATAAATTAGGTTTTATTTAAAACATTATTATAACATGATTTTGTATGTAAGTATTTCCATACTTATAATGATATTTTTCTATAAAATAGTTGTCATCAATTTTTCATCATTTAATAGTAAATTAAATTCATTCACTAAAATTAATATATTTTGATAAAATATATTAATTATTTAGAATAAGAATAATTAATATTAATTTATAATTTCAATAGAATCTTTTACTATAATGAATAGTAAAAAGAGTAAACATATAATACCATTGTTAATTTTAAAATAGACTTACTTTGTGGAAACAAAAGAGATACGAGTTAAAATGAGAAAAAAATTATAAAAACTATTTTAATGATATATTTATACACTAAATCATTTCTTATGTAAAAATTCTATATTTTTGATCCATTTATCTCAAGTGAAACATTAATATATTTTAATACTTTTAAAAATTCATATTGTGTCCTCTTCCCAAATATAAATAGGCACTTCCCTCCCTCTCCTTAAACACTTAAATATCCTTTTAATATGACCTATACATACCAAAATACCTTCCAATAATCCATTTCCACATTATTTATGTACTATTTCTGTAATAATACCAACCTTAATGGTATTATGTTGTGATGAAAAGGATGATGGCTGAAGAAGATGTATAGAGTTTTACCAAATGTAGTTGTTCAATTTCTTGTTATAGAACAATAAAATCATATAAAACCATTATAAAATAATAAAAAAACATACATACAAATAATTTTTATTAATTTAATTTAATAAAATATATACATATCCTCTTCAATCAAATGGTAAGAGATTCTAATTTTTGTTTGTAATGATGATTACTTCCTCACGAATCGATTTAATTTGAATTGCATCACCAACTCTCAAAACATTTTAAAATGAAGTATTAATTTATATATTTGAAATTCAAGAAATAACTATCAATTTGGAAATATAATATATAATATACTTTCATACCTTTCAATCCATTGAATAATGATAATGTTGTTTGTGCGTATGTATGTATTACCAAATCCATGAAGTAATTTGATTGATTTTTTCATAGTATCACATTGAGGGTATATATATGTTTATTTAATGATATAATATGTTATTTATGATATATAAATACTTTTTTTATTTTTAATTTTATATTTACCTTATTTTCTTCACTCTTTTTGAGAACGGTAAATTTTTTTCATGTGTAATAAGGTCTGTCGTCTAAATGATCATAATGTAATTTGTTTTTCATTAAAATATTTCATTGTTTTTTTTAAATTATAAATAATTTATAAAAATAAAAAATATTTCATTATTATTATACAATAGATGATGGTATCAATACACCTTTGAAAATGATTATCTTAACAAAATTGATTTAAACTTATTGTATGATCATACAAAAAGCACCCTTTATGAAAATAAATATTATGCATTTAAATATTGAATAAAAAAATTAATATGTCAAGTGATAAATAATTAATCCAATAAAATTTTATTTACATATAAAATAATTGTTATATGTTCATTATATATGTGTTGAATTGGTATACATAACAATTTTGGGCTATAGGAAAGTGAAATCAAGTGAATATATTTTCATAAGAGAATATTTTTATTTTTGCACCAATGTTTTTTATAAGGTTTATATTATATCCAAATATAATTTTATATAATCAATACTTCACAACTCATTATATCATATATTGAAATTACAATTATTTATTCCTAGGTGATTAGACATGATGGTTAGAATGTGTAAGTGGTTTATTCACCCAATTTCCATTCATAAGGTTATAAAGGTACAAAACTAAATTTCTTATGGAATTATTTTAGCTGACTTAATACCTAATTAGAATAATAATATATTTAAAATTTAAATGTGCATTTACATTTGGTCACAAAATTACATCAAGTGTTAATTATCACATCAAAAAATATTATCATTTCTGATGGTTATATTCATCGCATTCTCATTTTACTATGACATGTTTGATGTCATGCATGATGATTTCCTGTTATGGTGTTATTATTTATTCATGAATGAAATTTTAAATATTACTTCATTATATTCATTGGATTTGTGGATATATATCATACAATTAATTTCTGTTAATTTATATTCAAATGTTTCCAATCTAGTGAATGATATATCGATCAGTCATCATTACATTTGAGATTATTTATGTTCATGTATCCTTGGGGGATATTGTTTTATATTAATTTATTGGACCGCATATATTTTATTATCATTTCATTTTAAATGATATTTCCATGTTTAATTTTCATTGAAACCCATTTTTGTTTAAACAAAACATCAAGAAAGATGTTTTTATGTGATACCAATATTATATATTATTCAAGATTGGGAATCGTTATGTTACATTTCCATATTTTATAAACCTATTTTTGATTTTTATTATCTAATCAAAAATTATTTTCTAATGTTATTTTAAATAATATTTTATGCTCTTTTAAAAAGATTTATAATGAAATGTCATAATTTTTTCCACATGGCGATATTTTAATCTTTTTAAAGAAGTATTAAAATATTTATTACATTTTTTGTTTATAATAGGAATTAATTTCCCCACCAAAATTCTAACAACATTGAACATCACTCCATGATCTAGATTGGAATATACAATAATTTTATTTCTTTCCTTATACAACAAAATTTTATCCAATTTTACTATCCAAAACAATCATCATAAAAATGAATTGTAGAATCACATACATAACTATAGACCTTTTATAAGTAATGTTTTAGAGAACTAGAAAAAAATTAAATATGAAAGCATGGATACATAGACTACATGTTCATAAAAATATACATCATATCTAACAATTTTTTTCAAATATAGAAACATTCTATGACACACCATACATAAAAAAATCATATAAACCTAGGGAAAAGGAAAAATAATATGTCTTAGCTCAAATTCATAGTTTGGGTAACAATAAGTATTAATAAGACGATGTCATTAGTGAAACTAATTTGAAAATAAGTTTGTGATGACATAATCAATGTGCATGATCTTGACATAAGTTAATTTAAACCCCTAAAATCCTGGATAAATTACAAGATACATGGAATAATTCGTTAACATAAGACAATAGACATATATGTCAACGATCATGCAGATTTTGAAAATAATACTTAAAATAAGGATATATTAGAACATGATGTATAAATAAATAAAACATATTGTTAAATTGTTACACCATTTTCACTTCATGATTACAAGCATTATTATAAATTTAATAACCTACTTGGAAAATTACAATAATAATAATGAGAAACCTATAACCGAATAACTCCATCCATTTACAAAATTAATTGTATACCTATTTCTGGATCAGTCAACTGCGTGAGCATTATGTGACTCATCATTAGTTGTAAAAAACTTCATAAAAATATTATACAATAAATAAATAATATTTTCAAAAAATAATTACTATTTTTACAGAAAATATTTATTTATCTATTGAAAAGAAATGGGTTCTAGGAAAATATCATGGAAATAATCTTAATAAATCAAGATATGTAATAAGGATAAAATCATTAAACATATCAACAATTTATCAAAGAAAAAATTAATTATTTTTTTCAATGATGAATAAAAAACCCAAATATTATCATTTAAAATAAACCTTTGGAAAATACATTTCCCATTTTTAAAAATTATTAAAAATTACTACAAATTAAAAAAATAATATGAAAATATTTTCCTTTTATAATAACATTGAGAAATTATAATGGTATATTCAATGAATAGAATTATTAATATAGTGAAATATTCTATTCAATTTTTCAATATTAATAATGAATTATTTTCTTTCTTGTCTAAGGAGAGGAAAATGTGGATCATATTGAAATTGTTAAGAAATTACATTTAAAACCCGTTGAATGAAATTTAAAGATAATGTAAAATAATCTTTTTTAGTCATTTATTTATGGGAAAAAAATTTCTGAAAAATATTTTAGATAATATGGGTATATAAGAGAATGATTCCAAATATAATATGATAGGAGATTAATATCACCTGAAAACAACTTTCATGATGTTTCTTTAATCAATAATTTAGGAAAAAATTAATCAAGAAAAAAATTCATATACAGTGAATTAAAGGAATATCTTGTTTATGAATATAAGATCATAATGTTTTTAAAAAGTATCCTTGAATGTACAAAACATTAAAATAAAAGCGATTACAACATAAATCTAGGTCCATGACGTTAATCATGTATCCTAAAAATTAAATTTATGAAATGGAAACACTTCCATTAATCTTGTCCATTGATGTAGTAATTAATCCATGAAATGATTATGAGAAAATTTATAAATTCTCATAAAACATGTTTCAATACAAAATATTAATATTTATATGTCAATTAACTCACAATTGTGGCATAAAAAGGAGATTAGATAATTTACAACTCAATGGTTGAAATTTAGTTACGATATAACTAAGCAATAAGAAACTATCATGTCAAAGCTGTTTGGATGTAAACATTAAACTATATGATCATATACCATGGAGTATTATTTATTCAAGATATAATATGAAAAATGTTACTATATTCACCATATAAAATGAATTATGTGTATAACAATAAAACATGACACAATGAAAGGAAATCGAGACGAAATCCATTACCTAGATTTTATACACTCTATGTATATAAATTAACTCAAATTTAATAAACACATATAATTAATTTAATTTATTAATAACCTATTATTGGTTTATTAACTTATTTTTAACAATTAATTTCATTTATTATTGTGACTTGTTTAATTTCCTATTCAGTTTTGTCTACATCTGGACTTTTGGAGAAATTTGGTTCATAACATTCAAACAACATTGGATTGTTAACCATGTCCAGTGTTGTAATTATTCCAACATATCTAGAATATTAATAATTCCTTTTTGTTAATTTTAATGCAATATTTTTTCCATTAAATATATACAAGAACTGCAGTTATGAAAAATATATTATGTAAAAATCATGGAGATGATAAGCCATTTGTATGCACGAGTAACATTTAACTATTTTCAAATAGCTTTATGGGATGAAGTTAAGTACAAATTTATAGTCACGTTATTCTTATTATAACATTAATAACATAATATATATTTATATAAGAATATATATGTTAGTCTAGAATGACAATAATATGGGGAGAATTGCGCTCCCTTTTAGAAACATTGTTAAATTTTAAATAGTCAAGTTGATATGAAGTGATCCATTACTCATCTCTTAAAGAAGTGTATGAAGTATATAATAAATAATTGAAAGAAAATAAAATATTTATGTATAGTGGTAAGGGGTGAAGAAATCCACTACTCTACTTCACCAACATTGGACTGTATGAAATTCTTGTTTTTCACTAGCGAGTCATCTTATTTAGTGAACTCTATGTTGAGTCAATATGGTTTTCCTTATGTCTTTTCCATTCCTTCTTGTTTTGAAAATCACAAACACCTTATCTTCAAGAAAATATGTTGTTAACCCTGTTTTACTTCTATAAAGAAAATTTCCTTAAGGAAATTAACCTCTTTCTTGTTTTCATTGTTCATATCGATATTATTCTTATGTATAAAAATCAGATTCATATCTATATTCTCATAATCGTATAATACTTAGATATGAAGAATTCTGTTTCCGGATTCGAATTCTCATTATGAATTTTGTAATGAATTTTCATAACGAATTCTAAGGCAGAATACTCATTACGAATTCTATGGCGAATTATCATTATGAATTCGGATGACGAATTTTCATTAAAAATTCTGATGACGAATTCTCATTACAAATTCTGATGATGAATTCTCATTACGAATTCTATGATGAATTCTTATTAAAAATTATTTGATGAATTCTCATTACGAATAATGTGATGAATTTTAATTAGGAATTCTGTGAAGAATTCTCATTACGAATTCCAGTGAAAAATTCTCATTACGAATTATGGTTGTGAATTCTGATTACTAATTATGGATACGAACTTTTATGAAGTTTGACTCTTAATTCTTCTGAAAAATATAATCATAATATCCTATTAATATAGACTCTGAATATAATTTTTGGTTAGACTCCGATCTTTTTACTTATAGCCCGATCTGTTAAGTTTAGTAAAATGATGTCATGCTTTTAGTTACACATATTTTGTTATAAAATGATGTCATCTATTATGTTTATAACTAACCGTTGGTTGAGTGAAACATGTACAGGTCCCTCCAAAATTTATGTGAAATATGACCGTTGGAGGAGGGATTCGACCATTCCATCCGAGCCAATAAATAGAAGCTCATTTAAAAGAGCTCAATAATAAGTTGATCACTCTAGAGACCACATGTTGTTATGGTGATTTCTAGAGAGAGAAGCTTTTCATGCCTTGTGTGTACTGAACTGTTCGTTCAGATTTCTTCGTGCGACTTCGAATGTTGATGATTACATTCGAGGGATTCCGGGGATTGAAAGACAGAGGTACAGACTACCATGATGTTCGAGGGCTTCCTTTCTGAGGAAGACATAGGTTCCAAATACCATGAAGTTGAGGGCTTGCGGGGATATCAAGACAGAGACTCTGATCTTCGTATTGAGGGCTTACCCGGGTGTGGGTAAGACAGACTTTCTTGAATGTATAAATCATGGAACCATTATCCAAGGTTGTTAGATACCCTTTCCTTTGTGTTAAAAGATATGTATCTTGTTACTTGTTTTTGTTACAAGTTTTTCCGCTTCATTTTTGAATTGTAAGGAAAGTATAACATTCTTATATTTCCTTACACTTGTACTCTGATTTAGTTAGATTCTATATGCATTAAGGTAGAATCTCATATTGTAATCTTTGGTTAAGTTTCATTTTCCTGATCCATATTTCCGGAATCGGTTTTTCAGAATCACTTTCCAGATATAAGAAATTGTATATAAATAGAAGTTTGTAACTTCTTACTTTGTCACAATATTTCATTTGTTGTTAGAGGTGTAGTGAAGTTGATTAGTTTAACATTTTTAAACATAAATCTTTCCTTATTTAATGAAATTTTTAAAGTGTACAATTCACCCCCTCTTGTATATTGAGTATCTACATCATTATTTCGATCCAACAATTGGTATGAGAGGGATTCTCTAACATACTTATACTCACATATAAGTTTTTCTTGCTCATTTTTTCATTTTTCTATATTTTCCTTTTTTATAAATATTCTCCTTGAATCCAAACTTTTGTTATTAAAATGTTTTTGTGTAGAAATTTTTTTAAGATGGCAGGAATCAATGTTGGTTCCATCGACAACCTAAATCCTACAAGACCACCAAATTTTTATGGTAATGATTATGAGTACTAGAGAGATCGAATGAATACGTTCATTATCAATACTGGAGTAGAATTTTTTTATGATTATTAGATGTTATCAGATTCCTGATAAGGAAGTTAGTACATTCACAAACCAAAAGAAGCATGATTATCAACTGAACTATAAGGTATGCAACACTTAATATTGTTCAATGTCTAGGAAAATATATAGCCAAATTTCTTCTTGTGAAGCAGCTAACAGTATATGGAAGAAACATGAAGTTACTCATTTTGGTACATCTAATGTGATTGAGACCAGAAGATCCATTCTTAGAGATGATTATTATGGTTTTAACTTTACTTATGGAGAACCCATTTGTAAGGTGCGCCAAAGATTTATGACTATCGTGAATAGCTTAAAATTTATGGGAGATAATGTTCTGGGTGATGAAGCTCTTGTTGACAAGATCATTGATATTATGCCCAATGAGTGGGAATAAAAGAGAACTACTATTGATGAGAACAAGAAGTTTACTAAAATTTCCTTAGATGAGCTGTTTGGAACTCTTCTCTAACATGAAACAAGGATGAAGAGAGATGCTGACTACATTAATAAAAAGAATGGGAACGGTAGTGTTGCTTTTACTACGACATCAAATCAGATGAAATCTAAGACTCATGAGAGAGTAATTAGATCCAAATCTTAGAAGGTTGGTATCCAATCCAAATCTAGTGAGAGTGAAGTCTCAGAGAATGAGTTATAAAATCTTGCTTGAAGGATGAACAAGATATATGGGCAAAATAAATTTTCAATCCAAGTATAAGAAGAAGGAAAGGAAAGATAAGAAAGATTCATAAGTCACATGCTATGAATGTAAGAGAGATGTACACATATGACATCATTTTCCTTTTCTCAAGAAGAAAGAAAGAAAAAAGAGGCATTCTGAAAGGAATAAAAATAAGAATTATATATCTAAATCTAAGAAAGTTATGAAAGAAAATGATACTTGGAGTTCCAGTGGTGGTGACTCTTCAGATGAATATTCAGATTATGAATCTTCTGGATAGAAGAATATTGGTCTTATATCCAGATTAACTATTAACAGTAATTGCTTTATGGCTAAGGTACACAATGTATAATCATTGACCAATGTTTCTTTAAATTCTAATGATAGTAAATATTATAACTCTTCAGATGAAGAAACCTCTTCTGATGAAGAAAATACTTTACTACCTATGAAGAAGTTTCTATGTTTTTTGAACTTATTGAGATTGGGAATTCAAAACTCAATAAAAAACATGATAACGAAAATTCTAGGAATACTATTCTTACTAAGGAAATATCAGATCTTTCTGAGGATCTTGATAAGAAAAATGCTGATTTTATAATTATTTCAAAAAGTATTGAGGATGAAAATTCTGTGAAGAATAAAATTTTTAAAGATCTATAAAACGTAATTTCTATGAAATGTTTTTTCAAGCCTAGCACTAGTTCCAAATAATATGATATTGAAGATAAAATCTTGGTTATAAAACTCAAGTCCGAAATATTTTCCTTAATGAAGTGTTTTTCGAACATTACCTTAGGTAAATATAATTTCGATAATACATATTCAAAAATACAACCATTATGAAACAAATCCGGATTTGGTTATACCCATGCAAAACCAACTTTTAGTAACAATTATTTTGATCCTCAATGTGCCCCATTTCGTACCAAGTGTCAATGTGGTGGTCACTGGGCAAAGAATTTTTCTTTAAACAAAACACAATCTTTAGGTTTTCATAAGGCTTATTTTTCTAAGAAGATGTGGGTGCCCAAAATTTTGTTATATGAAAATCATGGATCCAAACAAGATTGGATTTTGAAAGTCTAATTGTTTTCTTATTTTTCAGGAAGATAAAGAAAGTACCAACAACAATACATGGTACATGGATAGTTGATGTTCCCGGCATTTGACTGGTAACAAAAACTATTTTGAAAAGATTATCAAGACGAAAGGAGGAAATGTAAAGTTCAGAGACAACGCTCAGGGAGAAATCATTGGTATAGGTAATATCAATCTTCTTGGTAAAACATTGATTTCAAATGTTTTGTTTGTTAAGGGTCTTAAGAACAATCTCATTAGCATAAGTCAATTATGTGTTGAAGGTTACCTTGGGAATTTTAGGAATGACAAATGCTTAGTTCACAATTCCAAGGAAGTGTTTATTCTCTCTTCCCATAGGCAATAGAATGTTTTCACTTTGAAATTAGAAGACCATAGAAGCCAAAAATTACATTGCCTATGTGCAATGGAATATCATTTTTGGTTATGGAATAGAAGACTAGGTCATTGTAACCTTAGAATATTATGTAAACTCTCTAAGAAGAAACTAGTTAAGGAGCTACCGGAGTATAGACTTGATTCCTATAAAGTATGTGATCCTTGTCAATATGAAAAGAAACATAAATCTAGTTTTAAATCAATCAATGAAGTATCAACAACTAATGAATTACAGTTGGTGCACATGGATCTTTTTGGTCCAACAAAAACTAGAATCATTGGAGGAAAATACTATGTGTTTGTTCTAGTTGATGATTACCCTTGATTTACAGGGGGTCTATTTTCTAGCAAAAAATGATGAAGCTTTTTTTTTTGAAAATTTTTAGAGCCCAAGTTAAAAATGAGAAAAACCTTCCATTTAAAACTATTCATAGTGATCATGATGGATAATTTAAAAGTTATGATTTTGAAACCTTTTGTAGTAAAAAAGGTATTTCTCACAACTTTTCAGCACCTAGAATTCCTCAACAAAATGGTGTAGTTGAAAGAAGAAATAGATTTTTTCAAGAGATAACTAGAACCGTGTTGAGTGAATATTCTATAGCTAGACATTTCTGGGCTGAAGCTATAAGCACTGACTGTTATACTATAATTCTTGTTTTAATTAGACCTTTTTTTAATAAAACTCCTCATGAGTTATCGAATTGTAGAAAACCTTGACATTCCAACTTCATGGTTTCTGGATGCAAGGTATTCATCCCAAGTACAAAATATAATTTACAAAAATTCGAACCAAAATCTAATGAAGGAATTTTCTTAGACTACTCCACAACTTCTAAGGCTTATAGATTTTTTAATAAAAACACTTGTACTGTTGAAGAATCAGTACATGTTAAATTTGATGAAACTGATCCTTTTGTTTTTAAACCATCCCAACATACATCCTCGGGTGTGTTTTCAAAAACTGACCATCAACCTATGATAGAAGATCATTCTGATAAAGAAAATGTCCAAGAAAATATTTCTCAAGCATTTACCCCAGAAGAGTTTCTACTATATGATGATGAACAGGTTTTACAAAACCCAAATCATGAGTTTCTAAAGAATCATCCCAATGATAGTATAATTGGTGATGTATATCATCCTATATGAACTAGAAGTTCCTTGAGGACTGAAGTAGAACATCTAGAATTTTTTTCCCAATTAGAAACAAAAACCACTGATGAAGCATTAGGTGATGATGATTGGATCAAAGCTATGCAAGATGAACTAAATTTATTCGAAAGGAATAAAGTCCGAACCTTGGTTGAATGACCTAAGGAAACTTCTATTATTGGAGTAAAGTGGGTCTTTAGAAATAAGTGTGATGAAAATGGAGTCATTGTTAGAAATAAATCATGACTAGTTGCTAAAGGCTATAATCAGCAAGAGGGAATAGACTATTAAGAAACCTATGCTCTAGTAGCTAGGCTTGAATCTATTCATATCGTACTTGCCTTTGCAGCATTCTTCAATTTTAAACTTTTTCAAATGGATGTGAAATGTGCTTTTCTTAACGGTTATGTCCAAGAGGAAGTTTTTTTTGAACAACCTCCTGGATTTGAAGACACAAAACATCCTGATCATGTTTTTAGACTTACCAAAGCTTTGTATGGTCTTAAACAAGCCCCTCAAGCATGGTATGATAGTCTAACATCATTTTTTCTTGAAAATGTAGATCCAACCCTTTTAATAATTAAATACAAGAAATTTGTTTTTATTGTTCAAATATATATTGATGTCATCATATTTGGTTCAACTTAGAAATCATTATCCGATTCCTTTGCAAATCTAATAAAATATGATTATGAAATGAGTACGATCAGTGATTTACCATTTGTCCTTGGTTTTCAAATTTCTCAAAAACCAGACGGAACCTATATATCACAACATAAGTATATTAAAGATCTACTTAAATAGTATGGATATGGAAACACTAAATGTATTATTATTCCCACTAGTACCTCAAACACACTTGATATTGATGAAGTCGGGAAACTAGTGGATCAAACATCATTTAGAGGTATGATAGGAAGCCTAAAATACTAGATAGATAGTCGTCCAGACTTAATGTTTTTAGTATGCTTATGTGCCAGAAATCAATCCAGTCCTACGGAATCTCATTTAAAGGTAGTGAAAAGAATTTTTCGCTACATAAAGGGAACCATGGATCTAAGAATGTTTTATACTTCTAGAAACGAATTTATCTTAAATAGTTTTTCATATGCATACTTTGGTTGGTGTAATATGGATAGAAAAAGTACATCTGAAACATGTCATTTTTAGGTGATTCGTTAGTTTCATGGTCATGAAATAAGCAATACTCAGTAGCACTTTACACTATTGAAGCTGAATATATAACAGCTGGATGTTGTTGTGCTCAAGTGTTGTGGATGCAACACACACTTAAAAGACTATGGATTGAGTTTAACTAAGACTCAAATTTTTTCTGATAATACAAGTGTTATTTCCCTTAGTAAAAACATTGCACATCACTCCCGTGCAGAGCACATATATATTTGGCATCACTTTCTTAGGGATCACAAAAAAAAAGAGATATCATTCTACAGTTTATCGGAACGCAAGATCAACTTGCTGATATTTTCACAAAATCATTATCTTCTAATAATTTTGAATAAATTAAATAGAAGTTAGGAATGATAAACATAAGGTAATCTTTCTTCATTAACTTCTTATTGAAAAAATCTCTTTATAGTAATAAACTCTTTTTTATAGGGGGAGTACATTTGTTTGTTAGATTTTGAAAATTTTTGGTACTGATCTTTTCAAAAAATTTCTTAGAAGGCTTTTGATAATTTTTTGTAATGAGCTTTTCAAAAAAAATTCCGTAATGATCTTTTGAAATTTTTCATAATAAAATTTACGTACTAAGAATTATTTTTTTAATGACATTTTTGTATTGGAAATTTTGTAATGAAATTTTTTTCCCTACTCATGTTTTTTGTAGTGAGTTTTTCATAGTATGTTTTTCATAGTCAAATTTTCATCAGGAAAAAAATAACTTATTACGAACAATCTTCCTTAGCTAATCCGAAAGGTATCATTTCCTTACATATGTTTTAGTAATCATATTTTACTTTCTGGTATTTTCTTTTGTGTTTTAAAATTTCTTGGATTGTACTTTTCTCAAATCCGATTGTTTTTCATCAAACCTCCATAGATCAGAGTCAAGTTTTCCTTTCAGCTTGTTTCTCAAACGTCAGATCAAATCTCAATGATTCTCTATTGTTCGATCTACCATGTAAGTTGAACCATCGTCGCAACGCCTATATATAGGGGACCCTCTGAGGGTTGTCCCACATCGGATATCAAGCTTTTTCATCTCGGAGCTCTGTCCTCCTTACTTTAGGCTGCTCCGATTTTTTTTTCATAGACCGTTCCAATTTCTCTAGAAGAGTTTTGTTCCGAATGTCTGTAGAAGCCACTTTTCAAGAAATGTCAACTTGGAATCCCATATCAAAGTGGATAGTTTACAGGGAAAGGATGGGGCATCCTAATTTCTACTAGTATGATTCTATTATATCTAAGATTATAAAATTGAATGACTGGGAGGATGTATGCTTATCAAAGCCAGCGAATCAGGATTATATTAATTCATATTTTCTTGTAGAGTTTTACGAGTCTGCTTCCTTCCTTTATGAATATGGAAGAAAGAAGTTTTCTTTCAAGTCTTATGGGAATACATACAAGATTTCTTACAATAAGGATGCTAGCTTGGCGGGTCTATCATATGAAGGTGAAGCTGAATTTTTCTCATAGAAGCAGCCCGATGAGCAAGGAAGTTTCAACAAAGTGAAGGCCAAGGAATTCCATGGACATAAAGATGTCCAGAACACTATGATTGATCATATCTCTCCGAAGAATCGGATTCTATAGCTGTGGGTACATGGTTTTTTCGTACCGAGAAGGGTTGATAAGGATAATATAATGAAGAGTGAAATATACATATTATATTTTTTGTTTAATCTAATGAAGTCAAATTTGATGAGGGATGTTGTGATTACAGTTAAGAATATTAAAGAAGGGAATCTGAATGCTATGATTATAATGTATCCGGCCTTGATTTCTAAACATATTATCTGGTGTCTTGATTTGTTTAAAGTTTCGTGCACTTTTAAGCCAAAAATTGCAAGGTAATGCTGGTTAGTGATGATATGTTCA
Organism: Viscum album; assembly: GCA_963277665.1. Taxonomy (NCBI): domain Eukaryota; kingdom Viridiplantae; phylum Streptophyta; class Magnoliopsida; order Santalales; family Viscaceae; genus Viscum; species Viscum album. Next base: position 1,483,749,719 of record OY728136.1, read on the forward strand.
AGAGGATATAGATGGGTTTTTTCGTAAAATCCAGAGAATTATACACATTACTAGAGGAAGAGGCTGATGAATCTTAGAAAGATCCACAAACTCCGGAACCATAAATGAAAGCTGGGAAGAAAAGGAAATTGAAGGAAGTGGAGGTTGCTGAGAAAACCCCTAAGTCTTTGGAAACTCAATAAGCACCTCCTAAACCCTAGAAACAAAAGGCTTATCCAGATGAGGTGGTTTCCAAGTGGAGGCAAGATAAAGAATATAGAATTGAAGGGGAGCCACAATTTGGATTGGACCCTACTGAGGCTAAGGCCTTGAAAGAAAAAGAGGCTGATGAATTCGAAAAGCAAGCCAAGGAGAAGAAGATTAAGAAAAAGATCTCAGAGGTAGAGATTGTTCAATCTCTTCTGAAAGCCACTAAAGTAGAATCCAAAAATTTACCCATTCTGAAATATTTTTTGGTTGAATGTAATCCTGAAACTCTGGGTGAGAAGACTCCGAAAAATTATAAGAACATGAAATCAAACAAGGAATTGATGCTGAGAGTTCAGCAAGTTGTGGAAGGAATTCATCAAGCAGAGAGTAGTGGTGGCTATGGTGATGTAATCAAACAAGTCAAAGAATATCATGAGAAAGATAGAGCTTCTGAGAAATTTTCACTCCAGACTTCTCAAGTCGGATCCTCAAAAATTGATACACCTAGAGTTGATGAGAAAGGTGAAGAAGAAGTGAACAAGCCATATGAAGAAGAAAGTCATAATCATGACTTTATACCGCCTGAGGATGTCGAAGCTGGAGCAGAGAAGGAGAAAGTTGATGAAGATGAGATTGTTCAACTATCTGAGAGTGAGCAAGAATCTTTTAATGAACAATCCATTACGAAAGTTGATAAGGGCAAGAAAGTGGTTGTTGACACTCCAATGAAAGATATTATAAGAAGGAAAGAAGTTGGAGGATCATCCAAAAGGAAGCTGATACAGTTAGAGGAAGAATCATCTCCAAACAGAATATTAGATTCGGAGTCATTTGTCTTAGAACATGACTTTGTTGAATAGCCCCTAAATAAGCTGGTGGACATCATTCTGATTCATCCAACAATTGAATCCAGATACCAGATGATTCGGCATAGCATAAATTAAAAATCGTACTCTGTATCCATGGTGATGGATAGCTGTTCTAATCTTGAGGCTGATCAAAAAAACATTCTTATCAATTATGATGCTCATAGATTTTCTTGCAAGAATATTACGAAGTGGTCTAAGAAAGTGTTCATGAGTTGGGAGAGCATGATCAATTCCAATTAGATGTTAAAGATACTTTTGATACTGAAGAATCTAAAATCAAGGATCTTAAATATTATTTAGAGAAGAAGTTTACTCTTGAGCAGAATGTTCGGATGAAGGAGGTCAATGATCTAAATTGGAAGATAATTTCTCTTGTCCAATACTACTTGGATGAAAAAGATTTTCGAATTCCATTGGAAGAAAATGTTGTAAAGCAAGATTAAACTCTTAAAGATCAGGAAGCGTCCATAGAGGCTCAAGATGAAAGATTCATTGCATTAGATAAGCAAGTGGATGAGGACCACAAAGAAATGAAGAAGCTGAAGACAATTGTAGAAATTCTTATGCCCAAGGAAAAAGAAAATAAATAGACCACTCCAATCTTTTGTTGTATTGTTTTCCTCGTACTAGTTCTTTCCAATAGTAATGAAATTTTAGTTACTTCTCTATTGGTTGGTTTCATGTACTAATATTTTAGGTACATTATTATCTTTTCAATTCCCTCAATTCTTTTTGAAAATCACAAAGGGGGAGATGGAGAAAGAATTACTCCAAAGGGGGAGAAGGAAGAATCTAAAAGGGAGAAGAAAAATTTCTAAATAAAGAACAACAATCCCTATGTAAGGGGGAGCTTATCTAAGGGGGACTTTATCATAATGAAGTTTTTCATTCCTATGATAATGAAAATTCCATTCCGGAAATCTAGAATATGATCCTGAGAATTCTAATGTCTAAGGGGGAGTTAGTCGTATTTACCATCATTCATAAAAAAAGGGAGATACGCTTTAATTTCAATGTCTAGAAATTTATTCTAAGCTCTTATATTCTTTTTCATAAGGATGTTTGTGATTTCCAAAAATGGGATGATTTTTTATTCAATAATTTTTTCCTTGTAACTTTTCCATTCCTTCTTGTTTTGAAAATCACAAACACCATATCATTAAGCAAATATAATTTTACCCGTGTTTTACTTCTATAAGGAAAATTTCTTTTTGTAAATGTACCTCTTTCTTGTTTTCATTGTTAATATCAATATTTTTCTTAAGTATAAAAATCAGATTCATATCTATATTCTCTGAATCGTATAATACTTAGATATGAAGAATTCTATTTTAGGATCCGAATTCTCATTCCGAATTCTGTAATGAATTCTCATTACGAATTCCAATGCATAATACTCATTACAAATTCTATGATGAATTCTCATTACGAATTTTGATGAAGAATTCTCATTACGAATTCTGATGATGAATTCTCATTACGAATTCTGATGACAAATTATCTTTAAGAATTCTGATGATGAATTCTCATTACAAATTCTGTGATGAATTCTCATTACGAATTCTCTAATGAATTATCATTACGAATTATGTGATGAATTCTCATTACGAATTCTGTGATGAATACTAATTATGAATTCTGTGATTAATTCTCATTATGTATTTTGTGATCAATTATCATTATTAATTCTGTGATGAATTCTCATTACGAATTATGTGATGAGTTCTTATTATGAATTCCAGTTCATAATTCTCATTACGAAATCTGGTTGTGAATTCTGATTACGAATTATGGATACGAACTTTTATGAAGATCGACTCCGAATTCTTCTAAAAAACATAATCTGAATATCCTTGTGTTATAGACTTCAAATTTAATTTTTGGTTACATTCCAACCTTTTTACTTACACTCCGATCTGTTAAGTTTGTTAAAATTATGTCATGATTTCAGTTACACATATTTTTTTATAAAACGACGTCGTTTATTCTGTTTCTAAATAACTGTTGGTTGAGTGACACGTGTACATGTCCCTCTGAAATTTAAGGAAAATATGACCGTTGGAGGTGGGAGATGACCGTTCTAACCAAGGCTCTAGATATGAGCTCATTAGAAAGATATCAATAAAATATTGATCACTATAGATACCACACACTGTTAAGGTGATTTAGAGAGAGAGAATATTTTCATGCCTTGTGAATACTGAACTGCTCATTCAGATTGCTTTGTGTGACTCCGAATCTTGGTGATTACATTCGAGGGCTTCTGAGGATAGGAAGACAGAGGTACCGACTAACTTGATGTTCGAGGGTTTCCTTGCTAAGGAAGACAGAGGTTCTAACTACCTCGATGTTTAGGGCTTGTGGGGAGATAAAGACATAGACTCTGATCTTCATATCGAGGGCTCACCCGGGTGTGGGTAAGACAAACATTCTTGAAAGTATAAATTAAGGGACCTTTATCCAAGTTTTTTGGATACCCTTTTCTTTGGTTTAAAAGATTTATATCTTGTTACTTGTTTTTGTTACATGTTTTTCCACTTCATTTTTGTATTGTATGTAAAGTATAATATAACGACCCATACTTTACATACATTGTTAATACTCCAAAATTGAAGCACACTTATTACAACATATGACAAAACCACAAAGGACAGTATAGGTATAGTGTCTTTAGAAACTGGGAAACATAAACAACTGGTTCATAAATCTTCTACAGTGTCTCCCATTTATTTCATCATATCTAGGGTCCCTTTTAGCATATTCTACTTAATATCCATCTTCCTGACCTGGGGAAAAGAAAACATAAAAGGGTGAGCTCAAATGCTCAGCAAGGGCAAATAAAGGAAATAAAAATCATATCATATCTTTTTGAAAATCAAAACCTGCAAAAGAGATCATAATATCTTATCATGGAATAATTCATAGAAGTGAAAATGAGATCCCCATAATCATAACATAAAACTTGAAACATTGTGGCATGCACACATAATCATGGAAATCATTTCATGTTAGTCATGACTCATTGCCAAGACTATCTTAGTGGACAAAGTCCCTTTCTGAACCGAGTTCACTCCTCGTTTCAGTCCTGTATCACTGAACCGAAATAACCTTCCGTTCCAGCCATGTCTATCTCATGAGATATAAAATCTTTACCCAATGCATTGGAGGGAGATATAGGTCCCACCCATCTTATAATGAATCCTTTCTTATGTGTGCCACATAATCATAAAACATACATCATCGCATAACACATGTAACAAAAATGGGATTCTTGAAACATCATGACATCATAAATCAATTCATATAAGATAAAGGAATTCATAAAAATAATTCCATCACAACATGATCAAATCAATGTAATAATAGGGATAAAAACAGAACCCTTTATTATCTTAGATGGAAAATAATTTTGATAAAACACTTGAACTCCATTCTTGAGGAAAATATCCTTTCTTCTTCAAAAACATTTTTCCTTTCATAACATGTCATATAACTTTAAAATAAAAGAAGTTGATTAAAAATAAACTTGAGAACTTGTAAAGGAAGCTTCTTGGAAATAATGTTTTAAAAATCTATTCATGCCGTATAAGTTAAAAAAAACATTCTTCGTACTTTTGTCGGAAAAGTCAAAAAGTACCTCGTACGACAAAAGATTCCTTTCATACATATTACTAAAAACTCACCAAAGGGTAAAAATGGATTTAAACAATTGTAGGTGGATGGAAATAATATTACATTTTGATGAAACATGGATGTGGATGATAAAATACACCCCAGTAAATACTTACGAATAAACAATCTCGGATAAAAATGAGATTGTGATATTTCCCTTACCTTAGGTCCGATTTGCTTTGTTCGTGTCCGAAGCTCCTGTATAATGGTTTAAATAATGTTATTGACTTATTCCAGAATCATACATATTGATATGATATCATATATGGTGATATTATTAGCTTCTTGTTAGTAATATTTCATTGTTACTTGTTACTCGGGTCTTTATAACTTCTTGTTCTTATGCGTGTTTTGTTGAATAAATTCTTATTCATATATTTAGGTTATAGATAATTCATTTCCAGAATGGTATTAGTGTAGTATATACCATATTCATTCATTCAATTCATTTATATAATCATTATGAAATGAAGATCATGTAGAACGAGTCGCATCACATCGTGGAGACGGTATTCCGTACGTACGCACGAGTGATGATATCGTTCCTATGATCGTGGAATTGTATTGGAGTATATATTATTTCAGTATCAATATTACTTCATAATAATCATATATAGTTACTCATTACACCATTATACCCATCCTTGTAAGTTGATGGTGGAAAATAGATTACACCACGGCGTGGAGACGGTATTCCGTACGTACGCACGCACGGTGATTTCATTTTTCCGTAGGATGGATAGAAGGTGAATTAGGGTTGTTTCATATTTATAATAACATATCAGTATGTAAGTAATACTGATGTTATTACTTTATCATTAAACAACTAAAGAAGAAGAAGTTGAAGAAGAAACAAATTGAAAAGATCGGTAATGGATATTACCTCTTCTTTGGAACGCCTCTTTGAATCCTCCACTTAAGGAACTAAGATTGGTCTTTGGAGAAGACCAGGACCTCTAGGATTATTCTAGGGAAGTGGAGAGGAGAAAATGGCAGGGGTTGGCCGAGATTGAGTGCTCAAATTGGTGTGAGGAGGAGGGGGAGGAGGTGCCCTTTTATAAGGGAGGAGAGGGGCACCTTAGGAATATCTCAAAATATTATTTAATATTAAAGTCTAAATCGGTTTATAATGGTTCCAAAGGGTCTTATTTCTAAGATAAAGTGGGGATGGGTCGAAATCCTATCAACCAATAGGATTTAAACAAGTTTAGGGTATTATTTTAACCTTATCAATTAGATTTAACTCTAAGTTAATTAATTTAACTTTTACCGTGTCTTTTTGTTTTCTTTCACTATATGGTTAATACACTTACTATAACATGCCAAACGAACCCCAAATTGTTTATTATTAATATATATATCCTTATCTATGTCATTTGGCCGAACCTTAGATTTTTAGAAATAATATAACAATTAATAATATAATATTTGATTTAAAAACTATTTTGTGTCAATTTTGACACTATTTGATATATGATTTTTGTGAAAGTCATAACAGAATTATATGTTCGAACAAAGTTGATTAAATCAACATTAATATATCATAGTAACCTAGAAAATTAGTGTAATTCATAAAAAGTCTTAAATTACATTTATTTTGGTATTTATATTATCAATTGTTTCAATATTTCATTAATAAGATAATTACTGCATCATCTTTGTGTCATAAATAAATTAAATTATTTGATGTCTAAAAATTACAAATAAAATACCATTATGTAGGAAATCATTTTATCTTTCTAATGAATATTTATAGTCGAATTTATCTTATGTATAACCCCATATTAAAAATGATTTACTTATTAAACTTTGATTTTTAACCATTTTAACCCTTCTTTAAATAAATTAATAATAAATGTCCTAATCTAATCCAAGTGGGCCTAAATGGTCATATTTTATTCATAAGGTTATTTTTGGTCGAATTACACTTATCCAATAGAATTAGGACATGTGTTAGGGTAATATTAAAATCATATTTACCCTTAGTTACCCTATTTACTATTAACCGCGGTAAAAATAGTAAAAAGTTACTATTCACCAAAAAATTATTTTTATCTCATTGAACCACATTTTACTTACTGATATCAACTGTGTCTGTCGGATTTTCGAAATTCCATTCACAGAAGCGGTAAAATTAAGTTTTATTCAAAATTCAGTTTTTAACCTACCACTTAGTGGTTTCACTATTCATCAAAAATTGAAAGTTTTCAGAAAAATACCAAAATTTCACCCTAGGCTAATTTTGATATTCTGAGTCCAAAAATGAAGTCCATTTTGAAAAATAAAATTTATAAAATTTTAAAAAGTGGTTATTACTATTCATAACGGCTAGTTTTAATAGCATATTGTTGTTTAGTGAAACTCGGTATTGCGTACGACGCAAGCTATCGAGGAAGGTCGCGATTGCGTGCAAAGAAAGCCAAGCAAGTGTTGTGTAGAAAAAGATTCCTTTGATGATTTATATAACGTAAAAGTCTCGGGTGTTACATTCTACCCCCCTTAAAAAGAATTTCGCCCTCGAAATTCGTCACTTTGCAACAAACAGATGAGGATACTTCTCCCTCATCATATCCTCAAGCTCCCATGTAGCTTCTTCAAATTGGTGGTTTCTCCATAAAACTTTCACCAAGAGAGTGGTCTTGTTTCGTAGGACTTTTTCGCTACGATCCAGAATCTCTATCGACTGTTCTTCATAAGAAAGATCTTGCTCCAGCGGTACAACTTCTGAGATGAGTACATGTGAAGGATCAGGTATGTACTTTCTCAGGAGAGATACGTGGAACACATCGTGAACTTGAGAGAGATTCGGTGGAAGCGCCAATCGGTAAGCTACCTTCCCAACACGATCCAGTATTTCAAAAGAACCGATATATCTAGGGCTCAACTTCCCCTTCTTTCCAAATCTCATAACCCTCTTCCTGGGAGATATTCGTAAGAACACTTTATCAACCACTTCTAACTCTTGGTCTTTTATTCGGTTGTCGGCATAACTTTTCTGTCGACCCTGAGCTTCTCTTATGTGTTGTTGAATAGATCTGACCTTTTCTGCCATTTCATCAACGAGATCAGGTCCTAATAGCTTTCTTTCCCCAACTTCATCCCAGCAAGTTGGAGTCCTGCATTTCTTTCCATAGAGAGCTTCATAAGGAGCCATCAGAATACTGGAGTGAAAGCTATTATTATAAGAAAATTCCACCAAAGGTAGGTGTTGATCCCAACCTCCTTTGAAATCCATAGAGCAAGCTCTCAACATATCTTCTAGGGTTTGAATTGTTCTCTCAGACTGACCGTCTGTCTGGGGATGATAAGCAGTGCTGAAAGCCAACTCTGTATCCAGAGTATGCTGAAGACTTCGCCAGAACTTCGAGGTAAATCTCGGATCCCGATCAGATATAATAGAAAGTGGTACTCCATGTAATCTTACCACTTCCTTTACATATATCCTGGAAAACTGATCTAGAGAGAAATCCTCTCTAATAGGAATGAAGTGTGCAGACTTTGTAAGACGATCAACTATGACCCAGATAGCATTATTGCCTTTGGATGTTTTAGGAAGTCCTGTGACAAAGTCCATAGTGATGTTTTCCCATTTCCATTCGGGTATGGGTAATGGTTGTAACATCCCCTTAGACTTCTGTCTCTCAGCTTTAACTTGTTGACAAACCAAGCATCGAGAGACATATTCAACAACATCTCTTTTCATGCCATCCCACCAGAAGTACTCTTTCAGGTCCCTATACATCTTCGTGCTTCCAGGATGAATAGAGAATGAAGAACTATGAGCTTCATCCAGCAGCTCTTTCTTTAATTCGGGGATGGGAGGAACACAAACCCGATTCCTGAACTTTATTATCCCATCACAATCAAGGTTGAATTCAGGAACATTTCTCACCTTCTTTTGTAACTCGGCATCTTCTTTCTGTGCCTCTTTAATCTTCACATGTATAGATGGTTGAACATTCATTTGAGAAAGATAAGATTTTTCCCTTTCCATTATAATTCCAAGATCCATCCTTTGTAAATCCATAAATATTGGATCTTTTGTGATCCTCATCATGGATAAACTAGCATGGTCTTGTCGACTTAATGCATCTGCCACCTTGTTTGCTTTCCCAGGGTGGTAATGGATTGAGCAGTCATAATCCTTAATCAGCTCCAACCATCTTCTTTGACGCATATTCAACTCCTTTTGTGTGAAAATATACTTTAAAATTTTATGATCAGTATAAATATCACACCTTTCACCATAAAGGTAATGCCTCCAAATATTTAATGCAAAGATTACCGCAGCCAACTCCAAATCATGTGTTGGGTAATTTTGCTCATGGATTTTCAACTTTCGTGAGGCATAAGCTATCACCATATCATTTTGCATAAGAACACACCCCAATCCCTTCATGGATGCATCACTGTAGATCACAAACCTTTCTCCACTACAAGGCAGTGTGAGCACAGGTGCACTGGATAACCTTCTTTTCAACTCCTTGAAATTCTCTTCACATTCCTCTGTCCAGACAAACTTAACTCCTTTCCGAGTCAACTTGGTGATTGGATTAGATAATCGTGAAAAATCTTTTACAAAACGTCGATAATATCCAGCCAAACCAAGAAAACTTCGGATCTCAGTTACTGTTGTTGGTCTTGACCATCTTTCGATAACCTCTGTTTTTGCTGGATCCACAGATATCCCCTCTTTTGAGATTATATGACCCAAAAATGCAACTTTTTGAAGCCAAAATTCACACTTGGTAAATTTGGCATAAAGCTTCTCCTTTCTCAGGGTCTTCAATATAATTCTCAAGTGATCTTCATGCTCTTCCTTGCTCTTTGAATAGACGAGAATATCGTCTATAAAGACTACCACAAATTGATCAAGATAGTCTCTAAAGACTCTATTAATTAGATCCATGAAGATAGCAGGGGCATTAGTAAGACCAAATGGCATCACTATAAATTCATAGTGTCCATACCTTGTACGGAAAGCCGTCTTTGGTATATCCTCCCTTTTGACCCTTAATTGATGATACCCTGAACGAAGATCAATCTTGGAAAAGTATTGAGCTCCGCGTAGTTGGTCAAATAAGTCATCAATGCGTGGGAGAGGATATTTGTTCTTGATAGTGATCTTGTTAAGTTCTCAATAATCAATGCAGAGTCTCATTGATCCATCTTTCTTCTTAACAAATAGAACAGGTGATCCCCAAGGTGACGCACTAGGGCGTATGAATCCCTTATCAAGATTCTCTTGGAGCTGCTTCTTCAATTCCTGCAACTCAAATGGGGCCATTCTATAAGGTGTCTTCGAAATAGGGAAAGCACCCGATACGAGTTCTATTGAAAACTCAACTTCACGATTTGGTGGAAGACCCGGAAATTCCTCCGGAAAGACATCATCAAACTCCCGTACAATGGGAATTTCATAATCGTGAGTTTCTCACCAACCATTTGAGATAAATAACCTTCATTTAGTGGAATCAATACCCATAAGATGGAAGAAATTTCCACTGGAAGGTTATGTTCATCCTTGCATTGATAGACGATCGTAGATTGATCTGGAATATGAAATGTGACTTCCCTTCTTTGGCAATTGATATGAGCTCCATGTAGAGAAAGCCAATCCATGCCAAGAATCACATCAAATTCCACTAAAGGAAGGATCACAAGATTTGCAGGAAGCACTTTCCCACAAACTTCGATCGGAGAAGAATTATAAACTTTTGATGCGATTGATGTTCCATTAGGTGTTGTCACAGCTAACTCAACATCTAATTTTTGAGGTAATACGGTGATACCCTTAGAAAAGTCTTCAGAAATAAAAGAGTGGGTGGATCCAGAATCAAATAAAACATTTTCTACTTTAGAGTGGATGGTAAGTGTACCTTTCACCACATCGTTATCGTACTCCACATCGCTGATAGAAATTGCATGTGACTTTGCTTTGTATTTAGCCTTATGATTTTGTTGACGTCGACCATCATCATCAACCCTTGGATTTGGGAATTGATTGGCATAATTCCCCATCTCCTTGCACTTGAAACATTGAAGTGTAGTAGGTTCATTCTGTGTATCCCTTCCTTTGTTTGCATCATTAGACATCTTCTTCCCATTATCGCGGCATTCAAATGCCCGATGACCTTCCTTTCCACATTTAAAACATTTACTTGTCCCTTTAAGACAACTCCCTCCATGTTTCTTTCCACACTTTGAGCATAAGGGAAAGGTCATCTTCTTTTTCGTGTGCTCTTTAGATTTTTCTTTGAATTCCATCTTCCTCTTCTTATCAAACCCATGTGACTGATGGGTTACTCCAATCTCCATCTCGACTTTGAGAGCACATCGAACGATTTCCTCGTAGCTATTGAAGTCCCTTATGGCTAACGCCCTTCGAAGACTTGGTTTTAAGCCACTAAAGAATCGATCGATCTTACTCTCAGGTTGGATAATAATACCAGAAGTGTACCTTGCATGTCTTGTAAAATTTGCTTCATAGGTACCAACAGATTCATCATCCCTTTGCTTCAGTTCAAGAAACTCTTTCTCCATCTTTGTTCGGAGAATACGAGGGAAGTACTTATTGAAAAATAAGTTCTTGAACTCGTCCCATTCCATAGACTCAATTTCATCCCTTTGCCTCGTATTCTTAACAAGATTCCACCATTGATCCGCATCTCCTTCCAAACGATACACTGCTAGGATGACTTTATCATGCTCAGAACATTGAAGAACTGAAAATATCATTTCAGTAGTACTAATCCATTGTTCAGAAACTAATGGATCAGTAGACCCGCTGAAAGAAGGTGGACGCTGCCTCATGAAGGATTCAACAGAATGTTGCTCCCTCCTTTGTTCGTTTGGAAATCCTGCATGATTCATAGCCTGAGAAAGTTGTGTGAGCATGGCTACAAGATTTTGCATTCCAGCTCCCATATCGTTTGGTTGCTCAGGGGGACAATCATTGCATTGCCCATTGCATTCCGCATTAACACGGTTCCTTTGGGTTCCAGCCATTGACTAAAACCAAGAAGAATAGTGTGAGGAACACTAATTATAATAGGAAACCACATAATTCAAGAATAAAATTTTCATGCTTAAGGTCTTATCCTAGGTTATTCAAGGCCATTTCTAAAATTGTGTTCTACGCTTAGACTTATCCTTAGGGTTCTTACTAAGGCTTTCACATCCTAGTTTCCAAAGGTTGACTATACCTTTCCTCTGATACCAACTATAACGACCCATACTTTACATACATTGTTAATACTCCAAAATTGAAGCACACTTATTACAACATATGACAAAACCACAAAGGACCGTATAGGTATACTGTCTTTAGAAACTGGGAAACATAAACAACTGGTTCATAAATCTTCTACAGTGTCTCCCATTTATTTCATCATATCTAGGGTCCCTTTTAGCATATTCTACTTAATATCCATCTTCCTGACCTGGGGAAAAGAAAACATAAAAGGGTGAGCTCAAATGCTCAGCAAGGGCAAATAAAGGAAATAAAAATCATATCATATCTTTTTGAAAATCAAAACCTGCAAAAGAGATCATAATATCTTATCATGGAATAATTCATAGAAGTGAAAATGAGATCCCCATAATCATAACATAAAACTTGAAACTTTGTGGCATGCACACATAATCATGGAAATCATTTCTTGTTAGTCATGATTCATTGCCAAGACTATCTTAGTGGACAAAGTCCCTTTCTGAACCGAGTTCACTCCTCGTTTCAGTCCTGTATCACTGAACCGAAATAACCTTCCGTTCCAGCCATGTCTATCTCATGAGATATAAAATCTTTACCCAATGCATTGGAGGGAGATATAGGTCCCACCCATCTTATAATGAATCCTTTCTTATGTGTGCCACATAATCATAAAACATACATCATCGCATAACACATGTAACAAAAATGGGATTCTTGAAACATCATGACATCATAAATCAATTCATATAAGATAAAGGAATTCATAAAAATAATTCCATCACAACATGATCAAATCAATGTAATAATAGGGATAAAAACAGAACCCTTTATTATCTTAGATGGAAAATAATTTTGATAAAACACTCGAACTCCATTCTTGAGGAAAATATCCTTTCTTCTTCAAAAACATTTTTCCTTTCATAACATGTCATATAAATTTAAAATAAAAGAAGTTGATTAAAAATAAACTTGAGAACTTGTAAAGGAAGCTTCTTGGAAATAATGTTTTAAAAATCTATTCATGCCGTATAAGTTAAAAAAACATTCTTCGTACTTTTGTCGGAAAAGTCAAAAAGTACCTCGTACGACAAAAGATTCCTTTCATACATATTACTAAAAACTCACCAAAGGGTAAAAATGGATTTAAACAATTGTAGGTGGATGGAAATAATATTACATTTTGATGAAACATGGATGTGGATGATAAAATACACCCCAGTAAATACTTACGAATAAACAATCTCGGATAAAAATGAGATTGTGATATTTCCCTTACCTTAGGTCCGATTTGCTTTGTTCGTGTCCAAAGCTCCTGTATAATGGTTTAAATAATGTTATTGACTTCTTCCAGAATCATACATATTGATATGATATCATATATGGTCATATTATTAGCTTCTTGTTAGTAATATTTCATTGTTACTTGTTACTCGGGTATTTATAACTTTTTGTTCTTATGCGTGTTTTGTTGAATAAATTCTTATTCTTATATTTAGGTTATAGATAATTCATTTACAGAATGGTATTAGTGTAGTATATACCATATTCATTCATTCAATTCATTTATATAATCATTATGAAATGAAGATCATGTAGAACGAGTCGCATCACATCGTGGAGACGGTATTCCGTACGTACGCACGAGTGATGATATCGTTCCTATGATCGTGGAATTGTATTGGAGTATATATTATTTCAGTATCAATATTACTTCATAATAATCATATATAGTTACTCATTACACCATTATACCCATCCTTGTAAGGTGATGGTGGAAAATAGGTTACACCACGGCGTGGAGACGGTATTCCGTACGTATGCACGCGCGATGATTTCATTTTTCCGTAGGATGGATAGAAGGTGAATTAGGGTTGTTTCATATTTATAATAAAATATCAGTATGTAAGTAATACTGATGTTATTACTTTATCATGAAACAACTAAAGAAGAAGAAGTTGAAGAAGAAAGAAATTGAAAAGATCGGTAATGGATATTACCTCTTCTTTGGAACGCCTCTTTGAATCCTCCACTTAAGGAACTAAGATTGGTCTTTGGAGAAGACCAGGACCTCTAGGATTATTCTAGGGAAGTGGAGAGGAGAAAATGGCAGGGGTTGGCCGAGCTTGAGTGCTCAAATTGGTGTGAGGAGGAGGGGGAGGAGGTGCCCTTTTATAAGGGAGGAGAGGGGCACCTTAGGAATATCTCAAAATATTATTTTATATTAAAGTCAAAATCGGTTTATAATGGTTCCAAAGGGTCTTATTTCGAAGATAAAGTGGGGATGGGTCGAAATCCTATCAAACAATAGGATTTAAACAAGTTTAGGGTATTATTTTAACCTTATCAATTAGATTTAACTCTAAGTTAATTAATTTATCTTTTACCGTGTCTTTTTGTTTTCTTTCACTATATGGTTAATACACATACTATAACATGCCAAATGAACCCCAAATTGTTTATTATTAATATATAAATCCTTATCTAAGTCATTTGGCCGAAACTTAGATTTTTAGAAATAAAATAACAATTAATAATATAATATTTGATTTAAAAACTATTTTGTGTCAATTTTGACACTATTTGATATATGATTTTTGTGAAAGTCATAACAGAATTATATGTTCTAACCAATTTGATTAAATCAACATTAATATATCATAGTAACCTAGAAAATTATTTTAATTCATAAAAAGTCTTAAATTACATTTATTTTGGTATTTATATTATCAATTTTGTCAATATTTCATTAATAAGATAATTACTGCATCATCTTTGTGTCATAAATAAATTAAATTATTTGATGTCTAAAAATTACAAATAAAATACCATTATGTAGGAAATCTTTTTATCTTTCTAATGAATATTTATAGTCGAATTTATCTTATGTATAACCCCATATTAAAAATGATTTACTTATTAAACTTTTATTTTTAACCATTTTAACCCTTCTTTAAATAAATTAATAATAAATGTCCTAATCTAATCCAAGTGGGTCTAAATGGTCATATTTTATTCATAAGGTTGTTTTTGGTCGAATTACACTTATCCAATAGAATTAGGACATGTTTTAGGGTAATATTAATATCATATTTACCCTTAGATACCCTATTTACTATTAACCGCGGTAAAAATAGTAAAAAGTTACTATTCACCAAAAAATTATTTTTATCTCATTGAACCACATTTTACTTACTGATATCAACTGTGTCTGTCGGATTTTCGAAATTCCATTCACAGAAGTGGTAAAATTAAGTTTTATGCAAAATTCAGTTTTTAACCTACCACTTAGTGGTTTCACTATTCATCAAAAATTGAAAGTTTTCAGAAAAATACCAAAATTTCACCCTAGGCTAATTTCGATATTCTGAGTCCAAAAATGAAGTCCATTTTGAAAAATAGAATTTATAAAATTTTAAAAAGTGGTTATTACTATTCATAACAGCTAGTTTTAATAGCATATTGTTGTTTAGTGAAACTCGGTATTGCGTACGACGCAAGCTATCGAGGAAGGTCGTGATTGCGTGCAAAGAAAGCCAAGCAAGTGTTGTGTAGAAAAAGATTCCTTTGATGATTTATATAACGTAAAAGTCTCGGGTGTTACATATAACCTTCTTATATTTCCTTACACTTGTAATCTGATTCATTTAGATTCTAAACGCTTTAAGGTAGAATCTCATATTGTAAAATTTGGTTATGTTTCATTTTATGGATCCATAATTCCGAAACCAGTTTTTCGGAATCACATTCCTGATTTAAACAAGATTATAGAAGTTGAAGTTTGTAACATCATACATTTTCCCAATCATTAAATTGTTGTTAGAGGTGTTGTGAATTTTCTTAGTTTAAATTTTTTAAACATGAATCTTTCCTTGTTTATGGAAAATTTGAAAGTGTAAAATTCACCCCCTCTTGTATATTTAGCATCTACATCATTATTTCGATCCTACACTCTAAAAAAGATAACATTTAGTGTACACCTTACAAGAAGGATTTTACAGGTTATTTTGGTTCTATTATAGGGAAATGATAAATTAACATATTAGTATGAGAATCTAAAAATCCATAATAAAATATTATGAAAAGTTTATAGTTTAATGTGAAATTAATGTGATAATTATTACTAAGTAGTAGGACCACAGTATAGTTGTAGAAACAACTTACAAAGAAATGATCTTCAACAAAATATGGAATCATCAAATACAATTTAAAAAATAATATTTCTTACTTTTATTGATATTATAGATAAATACTTAACAAAATAATAAATATTTATGTCTCCAAATAGGAGATTTCATAGGTACATTATTAAGATGCAGTAAATGATTATGATAGAAATAAAATATCCCCAGAATCATGTCTGTAAAGCAAAAAACATAAACAAATGTATATCTCTTACTTGAATCTATTCTTTGAACTAGAAAAGATATGAAAATATTATTTTTGAATTTAAGTCAATATTTGAGTTGAATAATCTCATGATATTTAAAATGATTCTTGAAATTCATAAGATAAAAAAAGATCGAAAATATCACATGATGAACATTATAATAAAACTAGTCTTTATTATTTGAATTTTAAACTGAATTCCTAGGGACAATTTTAACTTCCCTTATAAATAGGAATGATTTAATGCATTGAAAAAGATAAAATAAAGTAGTTTTTAAAAATTCTTAATATATGTAACAGCCCATGATTTTATGAAAAATATTCTTTTTAATTTCATTAATGTCTTGTGTTGTACGCTACACCAAAAGAAGCTTTCACAACATGCATCCTTGACTTGCCTTCCATTACACGCAATTGCGACCTTCCTCGATAGCGTGTGTAGTACGCAATAACAAGTTTCACTAAACAACAATATGCTATTAAAATATTATTAAAACTAGCTGTTATGAATAGTAATAAACACTTTTTGAAATTTTGTATATTTTATTTTTCAAAAAGGAATTCATTTTTGGATTCGGAATATCGAAATTAGCTTAGGGTGAAATTTTGGTAATTTTCGGATAACTTTTATTTTTTGATGAATAGTGAAAATTACTAAATTTTAGTTAAAAACAACTTTTTCAATCGAAATAATTAAGGGTGATAAATTATTAATTTAAGTGGTTTTAATGTATATTTAGAATATATTTTTACAATTTAATACAGTGTTGGTCATTGGATGTAATTTCACATTTAAACAAGACATAAACAAGTGTCAATCTTTTGATAGATATTGTTTCTTAAAAACACGCTATTTGTATTAACAGTGGGATTTAATTATAAAATTAATTAATGCAACATCTATGTTATGAATTTGGTAAAATAGAATTCATTTTTGAATTTGGAATATGAAATATAGCTTAGGATGAAATTTTGGCATTGTTCTGAAAAACATCAATTTTTGATGAAAAGTGAAACTACTAAGTGGTAGATAAAAAAACTGAATTTTTCATAAAACCTAATTTTACCGCTTCTGTGAATGGAATTTCAAAAATCCGAGAGACACGGTTGATTTCAGTAAGTAAAATGTGGTTCAATGAGATGAAAATAATTTTTGGTGAATAGTAACTTTTTACTTTTTTTTACCATGGTTAAAAGTAAATAGGGTAATTAAGGGTAAAAATGGTATTAATATTACCCTAACACATGTAATTATTCTATTGTACAAGTGCATCTCGACCAAAAACAACCTTAAGTGTAAAATATTATCATTTAGGCCCACTTGGATTAGATTAGGACATTTATTATTATTTAATTCAAAGAAGAGTTAAAAGAGTTAAAATCAATGTTTATTTACTAAAACATTTTTAATATAAGGCTATACATAATATAAATTCGACTATAAATATTCATTAGAAATCTAAGAATATTTCCTACATAATGGTATTTTATTTTCAATTTTTAGACTTTAAATAACTTAATTTATTTATGACACAACAATGATGTAGTAATTACCTTTTTCAGAAAATATTAACATAATTGATGTTATAAATGCCCAAATAAATGTAATTTGAGACTTTTTATGCATTACACTAATTTTCTAGGTTACTATGATGTATTAGTGTTGATTTAATCAACTTGGTTCGAACATATAATTCTGTTATGACTTTCAAAAAAATCATATATCAAATAGTGTCAAAATTGACACAAAATAGTTTTTAAATCAAATATTATATTATTAATTGTTATTTTATACCTAAAAATCTAAGGTTCGTCCAAATGACTTAGATAAGGATATATATATTAATAATAAACAACTTGGGGTTATTTTGGCATGTTATAGTAAGTTTATTAACCATATAGTGTAAGAAAACAAAAAGACACGGTAAAAGTTAAATTATTTAACTTAGAGTTAAATCTAATTGATAAGGTTAAAATAATAACCTAAAATTGTCTAAATAATATTTTATGAGAGGCTTTCGAACCATCCCCACTTTATCTTAGAAATAAGACCATTTGGAACCATTATAAACCGAATTTGACCTTAATATAAAATAATATTTTGAGATTTTCCTAAGATGTCCCTCTCCTCCCTTATAAAAGGGCACCTCTTCCCTCTCCTACTCACACCAATTTTAGCATTAAACCTCGGCCAACCCCTCCCAAAATCTCTTCCCCACTTCCCTAGTATCATCCTAGAGGTCCTGGTCTTCTTAAAAGACCAATTTTAGTGCCCTAAAAGGAGGTCTCAAAGAAGCACTTCAAAGAAGAGGTAATATCTATTACCGATCCTTTCCAATTTCTTTCTTCTTCAACTTCTTATTCTTTAGTTGTTTCATTATGAAGTAATAACATCAGTATCACTCATATAATGAAATGTTATTATAAGTATGAAACAACCCTATATAACCATCTATCCATCCTACGGAAAATGAAATCACCGCGCGTGCGTACGTACGGAATACCGTCTCCACGCCGTTGTGTAATCTATTTTCCACCACCACCTTAATAGGATGAGTATAATAGTGTAATGAGTAACTATATATGATTATTATAAATTGATATTGATACTGAAATAGTATACATACACTTCAACATAATTCCACAACCACGGGAACGATATCATCGCTCGTGCGTACGTACGGACTACCGTCTCCACGACGCGATGAGATTCATTATCCATGTTAACCATTCCAGAATGATTATAATGTATATATAATGAATAATAATGGAATATATGACATGGTAAATTTACCTTATTTATGTATATATATATATGTGTCATCTACTTACTTCCATTCAAGATAATAAGGAAAGGAAAGCAGCATTCATGCGTGCGTACGGACTACCGTCTCCATGAACGGTGTGTTTCATTTCATTTATCTATCTATTATATATATATATACTGAATATATATGATATATAAATCATAATTTTTTTTCTGGAAGTAAGTAAATCTTGATATAAGTAATAATAATGTCAAGAACAACAAGTCCAAACACCTACGATAAATGAAACGATTTTATCCAAAACGCTTCTTTAACATAAATTTACAAAAGAACGGGAAATATAAAGTCATAAGTGGACCATATATGATATAATAACAATGAATATGATTCTGGAATAAGTCAATAACATGATTTAAATCATTATACAGGAGGTTCGGACACGTACAAAGCAAGTCGGACCCAAGGTAAGGGAAATATCACAATCTCATTTTTATCCGAGATTGTTTATACTTTGGTATTTACTGGGGTGTATTTTATCATCCACATCCATTTTTCCTCAATATGTAATATTATTTCTATTCACCTACACTTGTTTAAATCCAATTTTACCCTTCGGTGAGTTTTTAGTAAAAGATATGAAAGGAATCTTTTGTCGTCTTTCGTACGAGGTACTTTTTGACTTTTCCGACAAAAGTACGAAGAATGTTTTTTTAACTTATACGGCAAAAATGGATTTTTAAAAACATTATTTCCAAGAAGCTTCCTTTACAAGTTTTCAAGTTTATTTTTAATCAACCTCTTTTAGTTTAAAGTCGTATGACATGTTAAGAAAGGAAAAATGTTTTTGAAGCAGAGAGGATATTTTCCTCAAGAATGGAGTTCAAATGTTTTATCAAAATTATTTTCCATCTAAGATAATATAGGGTTATGTTTTTATCCCTATTATTACATTTATTTGATTATGTTGTGAGGGAATTATTTTTATGAAGTCATTTACCTTATATGATTTGTTTTATGATGTCATGATGTTTCAAGAATCCCAATTTTGTTACATGTGTTATGCGATGATGTATGATTTATGATTATGTGGCACACATAAGAAAGGATTCATTATAAGATTGGTGGGACCTATATCTCCCTCCAATGAATTGGGTAAATATTTTATATCTCATGAGATAGACATGGCTGGAACGGTTGGTTATACCGGTTCAGTGAAACATGACTGGAACAAGGGTGACTCGGTTCAGAAAGGGACTTTGTCCACAAAGATAGTCTTGGAAATGAGTCTTGACTAAAAAGAAATGATTCTCTATGATTATGTTTGTATGACACAAAGTTTCACATTTTAAGTTATGATTATTGTGATTACATTTCACTGCCATGATTTATCCTATGTTATGAAATTATGATCTCTTTTGTAGGTTAAGATTTCCAAAAGTTATGTGCTTGTGTATATGATGTGATTGATATTTCTTTTGTTTACCCTTACTGAGCATTTGAGCTCACCCTATTATGTTTTCTTTTCCCCTGGATATAAATAAAGGTTTTAGGTAAAAAAAGGGAAGATCTTTATGGGAGATATTGTAGATCATTCACCACGATTAAAATATTACGTTCCGAGTTTCCAAAGACACTAAACTATTACGATCCTTGTGTGTGTGTTTTTGTTATGTACTAAGTATTCCACAAAAGTAATGTAATGTCCATCTACGTCAGGCTTCGGGTCTCTACAGTTGGTATCAGAGGAAAGGTTTAGTCAACCTTTGGAAACTAGGATGCGAAAACGTTAGTGATATCCCTAGAGATATTTCTAAGGTATGTCTAGGGATGTCCCTTAGGTTAATTATACGTATAGGTTATAGTACTAGAACTATGCTAACGATCATAGAATTAAACCTAAGATATTAGATATTGAAGATACCCCCCCTTTATTATGTTGTTTTCTCTAGCATGATTTTTACATCTCACACTATTCTTTTTGGGTTTTAGACGATGGCTGTACCCCGAAGGAACCGTGTTCATCAATGCAATGGACAATGCAATGATTATCCTCCTGAACAAACAAATGTTATGGGAGATGGAGTACAAAATCTTATTTCTATACTTACACAAGCTATGAATCATTCTGGAAATCCAAATGAACAGAGAAGGGAGAAATATTCTATTGAGTCCTTCATGAGGCAACGTCCACCTTCTTTCAGTGGGACTTCCGATCCACTTGTGGCTGAACAATAGATCAGTACCACTGAAAAGATATTTTCAGTTCTTCAATGTTCTGAACATGATAAATTCGTCTTAGCAGTATATCGTTTGGAAGGTGAAGCTGTTCAATGGTGGAATCTTATCAAGAATACGAGGCCAAGAGATGAAATTGAGTCCATGGAATGGGACGAGTTCAAGAACTTGTTTTTAAGTAAGTACTTCCCTCGTATTCTCCGAACAAAGATGGAAAAGGAGTTTCTTGAGCTGAAGCAGAAGGATGATGAATCTGTTGGTATATACGAAGCGAATTCTACAAGACTTGCAAGGTATGCATCTGGAATTATCATCCAACCTAAAAGTAAAGTTGATCGATTTTTCAGTGGCTTAAAACCAAGTCTTCGAAGGGAATTAGCTATAAGAGACTTCAGTAGCTATGAAGAAATTGTGCATTGTGCTATCAAGGTCGAAATGGTAGTTGGTGTTACATATCCATCTCATGGTTTTGACAAGAAACAAAAGATGGAGTTCAAGGAGAAATCTCAGAATAATGGTGAAAAGAAGATGAATGTTTCCTTATGCACAAAGTGTGGAAAGAAGCATGGTGGAGATTGTCTTAAAGGGACTAGAAAATGTGTTAAGTGTGGAAAAGAAGGTCATCGAGCAGCTGAGTGTCGAAGTAATGGAAAAAGGGTTTCTAATGATGTGAATAAAGCAAACACTGCAGAGAACGCACCACAAACACTTCAATGCTTCAAGTGCAAGGAAATGGGGAATTATGCTAATAAATGCTCTAATCCAAGGGTTAGTGATGATCGACATGAGCAACCGCTTAAGGAAAAGGAAAAAGGGAAGTCACATGCGATCACTATTGGCGATGTTGAATATGACAACGAGGTGGTGGAATGATTAAGTGTTTATGTAATGGGATTACAAAATAATGTGGTATCATAAAGTATTGGAATATTTATGTGTTGGTCAAATGTGGTATTCAAAGTGATTGAGATATGTTTTTGGAAATAAGATGATATGCGCATAATGAAGGGAAAATGAGAAAATGAAATGTTTAACAGTATTCACGAGCTCATGATTAATATGAGGACTAAGTGATATCATGGTTTGGGTATATAGAATTTTGAGGATTTTAGTATGTGGAAGGTGTTATCTTTTAACTGCATTCATGTTTTCACTAAGGTATTCAAGAGAATACATGATTAAGGAATTTGAATGTTTGGAATGTGACCAACAAAACATATCTTATGATCGACGATGGTGTTAAATCTCTGGTAATCATTTTCACTATGTTATGAGAGTGGATTGCAGTATTATGGATAAGCCTAAAGATTGGAATGGATTATGTTAGACATAATTTAGTATTGTTTAAGGATAGAAGTTTTTTCGATATTATTGATGGGATTTTATAGTAATATAGTTTTAGAAAAAGGACAGCCTGCAGGACGGGCGACAGCCCATCGCGTCGGACAAGGCTGTGGAAATCGAACCCACAACCGAAGTGCGACTGGCCTTTATCGCCTACCGCTGGCCTACAGGAAGTCCCTGTTTAGTAGAAATTAATTTTATTATATTATGCAGTATGATATATGATGTATAAGTCCATTTTAGGAACCATATATGATTAATCTCAATATATAATGACTTATGTATATTTAATAACTTTTGCTAACCTTTTGTTTGAGATAGATGGAATGGCCCGTAATTCTATCACATGATCTGCTAACACTTCATGAATAACAAATTCAACTTCATTTATTTAAGAGATGAAGTGGAAATTGTTCAAGGCACGAACAACAGTGAGATTGTACCAAAATAAAGTAAGTATTTAATCTAATTCAAATTCTTTAACTTTAGGGAAACGATCTTGAAAACCAAAAATGTTGTCCTAGTGCTCTTATATCTGATTAATCAGATGGTACATTAAATCATCACAAATTTATGGCTTTGTGATTACTGGCTTTTCCATAGCCATGTTCTCTACCACTCTCCATCAGAACATGATGGTTAGATTTCTCTTCCATATCCATATTTTCACCTATGTGGAAACCCACTGATTAGTTTATTTGGGTAACCGTTACGTTTCATACTTTTGTTTTTAAAGATTGGTTTTGGTATTCCTTTTTACGATGTGGGTTTATATTAAAGAAACTTTCGAATAGTAAACCATTTATAACCCCAACGAATTTCCAGGGCGAAATTCATTTTAAGGGGGGTAGAATGTAACAGCCCAAGATTTTATGAAAAATATTTATTTTAATTTCATTAATGTCTTGTGTTGTACGCTACACCAAAAGAATCTTTCACAACATGCATCCTTGACTATCCTTCCATTACACGCAATCGCGAGCTTCCTCGATAGCGTGTGTATTACGCAATAACGAGTTTCACTAAACAACCATATGCTATTAAAATATTATTAAAACTACCTGTTATGAATAGTAATAACCACTTTCTGAAATTATGTATATTTTATTTTTAAAAATGGAATTCATTTTTGGATTTGGAATATCGAAATTAGCTTAGGGTGAAATTTTGGTAATTTTCGGATAACTTTTATATTTTGATGAATAGTGAAAATTACTAAATTTTAGTTAAAAACAACTTTTTCAATAGAAATAATTAAGAGTGATAAATTATTAATTTAAGTGGCTTTAAAGTATATTTAGAATATATTTTTACAATTTAATACAATGTTGGTCATTGGATGTAATTTCACATTTAAACCAGACATAAACAAGTGTCAATCTTTTGATAGATATTGTTTCTTAAAAACACGCTATTTGTTTTAACAGTGGGATTTAATTATAAAATTAATTAATGCAACATCTATGTTATGAATTTGGTAAAATAGACTTCATTTTTGAATTTGGAATATGAAATATATCTTAGGATTAAATTTTGGCATTGTTCTGAAAAACATCAATTTTTGATGAATAGTGAAACTACTAAGTGGTAGTTACAAAAAACTGAATTTTTCATAAAACATAATTTTACCGCTTCTGTGAATGGAATTTAAAAACTCCAAGAGACACGGTTGATGTCATTAAGTAAAATGTGGTTCAATGAGATGAAAATAATTTTTGTTGAATAGTAACTTTTTACTTTTATTTACCATGGTTAAAAGTAAATAGGGTAATTAAGGGTAAAAATGGTATTAATATTACCCTAACACATGTACTAATTCTATTGGACAAGTGTATCTCGACCAAAAAAACCTTAAGTGTAAAATATTATCATTTAGTCCCACTTGGATTAGATTAGGACATTTATTATTATTTAATTCAAAGAAGAGTTAAAAGAGTTAAAATCAATGTTTATTTACTAAAACATTTTTAATATAAAGTTATACATAAGATAAATTCGACTATAAATATTCATTAGAAATCTAAGAAGATTTCCTACATAATGGTATTTTATTTGTAATTTTTAGACTTTAAATAATTTAATTTATTTATGACACAACAATGATGAAGTAATTACCTTTTTAAGAAAATATTAACATAATTGATGTTATAAATGCCCAAATAAATGTAATTTGAGACTTTTTATGAATTACACTAATTTTCTAGGTTACTATGATATATTAGTGTTGATTTAATCAACTTGGTTCGAACATATAAATCTGTTATGACTTTCACAAAAATCATATATCAAATAGTGTCAAAATTGACACAAAATAGTTTTAAAATCAAATATTATATTATTAATTGTAATTTTATACCTAAAAATATAAGGTTCGGCCAAATGTCTTAGATAAGGATATATATATATTAATAATAAACAACTTGGGGTTTGTTTGTCATGTTATAGTAAGTTTATTAACCATATAGTGTAAGAAAACAAAAAGACACGGTAAAAGTTAAATTATTTAACTTAGAGTTAAATCTAATTGTAAGGTTAAAATAATAACCTAAACTTGTCTAAATCCTATTGGATGAGAGGGTTTCGACCCATCCACACTTTATCTTAGAAATAAGACCATTTGGAACCATTATAAACCGAATTTGACCTTAATATAAAATAATATTTTGAGATTTTCTTAAGATGCCCCTCTCCTCCCTTATAAAAGGGCACCTCATCCCTCTCCTCCTCACACCACGTTTAGCATTCAAGCTCGGCCAAACCCTGCCAAAATCTCTTCTCCACTTCCCTAGTATCATCCTAGAGGTCCTGGTCTTCTTAAAAGACCAATTTTAGTGCCCTAAAAGGAGGTCTCAAAGAAGCACTTCAAAGAAGAGGTAATATCCATTACCGATCCTTTCCAATTTCTTTCTTCTTCAACTTATTATTCTTTAGTTGTTTAATTATGAAGTAATAACATCAGTATCACTCATATACTGATATGTTATTATAATTATGAAACAACCCTATTTAACCATCTATCCATCCTACGGAAAATGAAATCACCGCGCGTGCGTACGTACGGAATACCGTCTCCACGCCGTGGTGTAATCTATTTTCCGCCACCACCTTAATAGGATGAGTATAATGGTGTAATGAGTAACTATATGTGATTATTATAAATTGATATTGATACTGAAATAGTATACATACACTTCAACACAATTCCACGACCATGGGAACGATATCATCGCTCGTGCGTACGTACGGACTACCGTCTCCACGACGCGATGAGATTCATTATCCATGTTAACCATTCCAGAATGATTATAATGTATATATAATGAATAATAATTGAATATATGACATGGTAAATCTACTGGATTTATGTATATATATATATGTCATATACTTACTTCCATTCAAGATAATAAGGAAAGGAAAGCAGCATTCATGCGTACGTACGGACTACCGTCTCCATGAACGGTGTGTTTCATTTAATTTATCTATCTATTATATATATATATATATACTGAATATATATGATATATAAATCATACTTCATATTCTGGAAGTAAGTAAATCATGATATAATTAATAATAATTTCAAGAACAACAAGTCCAAACACCTACGATAAATGAAATGATATTACCCAAAACGCTTCTTTAACATAAATTTACAAAAGAACGGTAAATATAAATTCATAAGTGGGCCATATATGATATAATAACAATGAATATGATTCTCGAATAAGTCAATAACATGATATAAATCATTATACAGGAGGTTCGGACACGTACAAACAAGTCGGACCCATGTTAAGGGAAATATCACAATCTCATTTTTATCCGAGATTGTTTATATTTGGTATTTACTGGGGTGTATTTTATCATCCACATCCATTTTTCCTCAATATGTAATATTATTTCCATTCACCTACAATTTTTTAAATCCAATTTTACCCTTCGGTGAGTTTTTAGTAAAAGAAATGAAAGGAATCTTTTGTCGTTTTTCGTACGTGGTACTTTTTGACTTTTCCGACAAAAGTACGAAGAATGTTTATTTAACTTATACGGAAAGAATGGATTTTTAAAAACATTATTTCCAAGAAGCTTCCTTTACAAGTTTTCAAGTTTATTTTTAATCAACCTCTTTTACTTTAAAGTCGTATGACATGTTAAGGAAGGAAAAATGTTTTTGAAGCAGAAAGGATATTTTCCTCAAGAATGGAGTTCAAATGTTTTATCAAAATTATTTTCCATATAAGATAATACAGGGTTCTGTTTTTATACCTATTATTACATTGATTTGATTATGTTGTGATGGAATTATTTTTATGAAGTCATTTACCTTATATGATTGGTTTTATGATGTCATGATGTTTCAAGAATCCCATTTTTGTTACATGTGTTATGCGATGATGTATGATTTATGATTATGTGGAACACATAAGAAAGGATTCATTATAAGATGGGTGGGACCTATATCTCCATCCAATGCATTGGGTAAATATTTTATATCTCATGAGATAGACATGTTTGGAACGGCAGGTTATACCGGTTCAGTGAAACAGGACTGGAACGAGGGTGACTCTGTTCAGAAAGGGACTTTGTCCACAAAGATAGTCTTGGCAATGAGTCTTGACTAACAAGAAATGATTCTCTATGATTATGTGTGTATGAAACAATGTTTCATGTTTTATGTTATGATTATTGTGATTACATTTCACTACCATGATTTATACCATGTTATGAAATTATGATCTTTTTTGCAGGTTAAGATTTCCAAAAGTTATGTGCTTGTGTATATGATTTGATTGATATTTCTTTTGTTTACCCTTACTGAGCATTTGAGCTCACCCTATTATGTTTTTCCCCAGGATATAAAGAAAGGTTTTAGGTAAAAAAAAGGGAAGATCTTTATGGGAGATATTGAAGATCTTTCACCACGATTAGAAGATTACGTTCCGAGTTTCCAAAGACACTAAACTATTACGATCCCTGTGTGTGTGTTTTTGTTATGTACTAAGTATTCCACAAAAGTAATGTAATGTCCCTGTACGTCAGGCTTCGGGTCTCTACAATATAGGTATTAAATACAGAGAGCATATTTCATATATCATAGAAATAATACATTATATCAATTTCAATAGTTTATTGAGTCAACTGTATAGTTTCTTTATGTATTTATAACATAAAAAAGGATGGTTGATGAACCATATGTTATTTATTTAATCTCAGAGGTACAAAAGTGTGGTTCCTTAAAGAATGTGGGGTTTACAAACTATATGGTGTGATTAAATCATAGTGTATGAAAAGTGTTTCCATACATCCAGAGAAATGTCAATAATAATTAAACATTTAGAAAAAAAAATCCTCCATTGGATTAAAATAAAAAAAATTCAAAAATAAAAAAAATTCCATTAATAAGTCACCTGAAACCTACTTAAATTAAAAAATTTAGTAACTAAAATGTGAGTGCTTATTGGTGTCCAAAATAAATATAAAATTAATAATATCATTGTATCAGAAAAATCCAAACCCTCTCCCACATTTTTATGATCACAAAACACATAAAACAACTGAAAACATAAAAAATTACTTAGGTGTGAATAAATTAATATAAACAGTGATATATAAATGAACTTTTTATACAATGTTCCCAAATAAGAAATAAAATTTTATAAACATGAGAGTGGATACATTTTATGAAAATTTATCTAGAAGTACTTCAGACAGAATAATATTAAAATAATAAAAAAACATTATAGAAAAGTTATGTTTATCTATAAAATTTACACCATATAACTCCAATGAAAAAATAAAAATATTAATGAAAATAAATTCCCCCCATATTTATCAAACAATTTCTACCCCCTTTGTAATATTTAAAATCAATTAAGCAAAAGAATTATAAATATTTGATATATGAATAAATATATTAGTGAAATTATTTTTTAGTGACGAACAATATCAAACTGAGAAACAAATATCGATCAAGAAAATTTATCTACAAATTTTTTTTTTATATTTAAACAACAATGAGTTATATAGATATATTTTGTGTTATTTTATATTATACTGGATTGAGGTAAAGGATTGATTCCATTAGGATGGTTAAATGGTGCTTGTTCACACTCCATTCTATGAACTCTTTTAACAAAAGTGTCTAAAACGCATTATAATAGATCTATTATTAATTGAATATGAGTAGATCATTGATTCATCAAATAAGTAGAAAACTATTAAACTAAAAACACCATCTTCTAATTAATTTTTTATTTATAAATAAATTTTCCTCAGATCATATCCATTTTACTTACCATCCCCACATTAAATCATTCCCAATACTCTCTTGAAATTAAATTTTCCTATAGAATTTGATAACTCTTTTAAGAATTAAAAATATTTATTTTGAAATATTAGAGTTTTATATACCTTATAAAGATATCATAGATATTTTAAGATCTCTATGCGAATCCACAATTTCTCTATTCAAATGAATAATCATAAATACCAACTCTAAAGACAAAAAATAGAATTATTTCTACATAACAGCACATCATCTTCAGATGGGAACTTTGCTAATATAATTACACCATTTTTAATTTAAAAATATTTAATCTTTTATATTTCGTAATAATGGATTTAAATTACTTTATTAATAGCTATTTATAGTGATGTTTTCTAAAATGATACAAAAATATCTCCAAATAGACCAGTAAAATAATTATAAAAATTAATATAATACTTACATATTTCATTATAATAATATTCATTAGAAAATTATGAAGAACAATTAAATAATTATAGACCTTGAAAAGTTATTATATTATGATAAAATCATTTGAATATAGGTTGAAATAGTGTCTTTATTAAGTATAGACTTCCTTCAAAGGAGTTATTTGAATTTTACATTTCAGGGCACGAAGGGGAATGTTATGAAAGTGTTGTGAAAGAGTTAGGAATACGGTTTTAAGGAAGGGTTCGGACCACCCCCTTCATGTGCTGGGCCATTCCGCAGACCAGTAGGCCTGGCCCAACGTGGATCCGGCCATTCGGGATAGTCCCAAATGGGGTCGGGTTGACCTGACCAAGTCGGACTGGACCCGGGTCAATCTGGACCAAGATACTCCTTTTTTCATATCTTGATAACAGAGCATCTGTTTGATGAACCTGTATTTAGCAACAGACTCTTTGGAATGAGAAGGTATTTTTGGTATTCTCCACTTGGGTTTTGATTAATGTTTGAGTATGACGAGGTTGGATCGAACCTGAATCCAACTTGGCCCTCGGAACAGAAAACCTAATAACTTATAGACCACACGTCTGATTGACATGCCATATGTCGTGTTGGGTTCCTAATGATTTTATGGGCCTTCGTGATACTTCTTAATGGTACCTTGTGGTTTTTAGAGTATCGATAGATCGCAGGAGTAGCGGAACCTCGCAGGATCAGCCCTGCTTAGTGCGAGAACCCTGTGGCTTGTTGTATATGAGGAGTCTTCAGATCCAGTGTCGGTCATCCTCGGATCCTGTGTGGGTCATGCCTCAGCGATTCTATGTGGGTCAGCACGTAATGATCCTATGTGGGTCCTCTTCAGATCCTGTTTGGGCCATCTTCAGATCTTGTGTGTGTCATCTTCGATCCTCTGTGGGTCAATAGCAGAGCTTCTCGATGAAGTATGAAGATCCAGCAACACGATTAATCACATATATGTCCGTACATAAGTTATTCCGGGTGTGAGTTGAGTCTATAACTTTTAGGTACACTTCTATGTGGTGATACATATTTGGTATTATTCATTATGGAATTACCATTTTTGTAATTACCTTCGTGGTGTTACCTGTGTGGTACTTCAATCTTTGTGGTGTTACCGTTATGGTACTTCTACCTCTGTGGTGTTAACATTGTGTTATTTTTCATCATGTGTGAGATGATTATATATTGACAACATAGGTAAATTTATGGGAATATAAATAATTGGTAATAATTAATATTTCTTCATTCTATAAAGTTGTGGTCTTTTTTTGGGGTTTTTTCTTTGTGGATTCTAGAAGGCCTTCAGGGGTCTCAGGGTCCCTACTAAGTATCGTAGTACTCACCCCTGCATGAGCTACGACCGTACCTTGTTGTGTCTTGTGCAAGTGATAGAAATTTTTGACTGAAGAAATTGGTACCAGAGCTAGAGGATACTTGGGGGCGGACCTTAGATGAGGCATACTGCAAAGACGACTGTTTGAGAGTCGTACCTACCCTTCAGGTAGGGTCCTTAGTGGGTGTTCATGGGAGATGCTTTCAGTTTTACTTGTACTTTTCCAATGGGCTTGTAACCTGGACCCCTTTCATACTGTACACATCCTATTTACATTATAGTTTAATTTGTGTTTGTATATTTATATTTTCTTTGGTTGTGTGATTTTACAGGTTTAAAGGCAATGCGTTCCGAGTTTTAGGGATATGCGTTTCCGGTGCTAGTCGCCAGCTCCTGGCCTATGGAAGGCCGGCTTAGGGTAGTCATGACACTGGCCTGAGGGGATGGGTTATGACATGTATTTTATCATATAAATTAAATATATATATTTATTTACAAAAATCCATAATATTTTTTGATAATAAATTATGTTCATCGTTAATGGAGATGGTAGTTCGTATGTACTCATGAATGCTACTCTATTTTTTTTCGTGTTTAAAAGAATGAGAATTATTTAATATATCTTTATTTTATAATTACAATACCATGTTTAAATGATATTTGTGAAAGAGTTTTATTAAATACATACATTATATTTTCATGTATAGCACAAATGAGTCACATCCCATTGAGGAGGCGGTTGTCCACTCTTCTACAAATAATGTTATAATATTCCTACAAAATGAAAAACATAAATGTAAATTCAATATAAAAATTCAAAAAGAATTATAATATTATAAATAAAATATATATCATATATAAATATAGTTTTCATTATAATTTCCACAATTAATGGTTGTATATGAAGAAAAAAAATCATCATTTCAGGAGGTGATACTTCACCGTACACATAAACGGTAAGTTCGCTACCTGTTAGAAGGAATTGGGTGTAAGTATAGGTTAAAACATTATAATTAAAAAAATATGATTATAATTATGATAATTATGTTGTTATATAATCAAGGAATTATAATATTTAAGGGTGTGGTGGTTGAAAATAAAACAAAACAACTTGGGTAATGAAATTACACCTTATTCAGAAAACATCTTCGAGTTTGCACCAATGGGGTCCCAAAGATGAATTTATGCCCATTTAAAGGATTCTAGGTATATGGGAAGGATATTTTAAGATTATATTATAAGTTTTTGGGATATCCAAATGATTATCTATTTTTTAATTTGTGGGAGGATTAATTTCCTTTTTATTTTGAAATTTGACTAACATTCATTGAAATTTTGGAGAAGGGAATTGGACCCATGTTTTACCACGTAAAGTCACTCCAATAATAATGAAAATTATATAAATGAGTTTATATGGTTTATAAATGACCATTAAATGTATTCTAGACTATTTTTTATGTCATATTGGCTTTAATGTTTTTGGTTTAGTCTCTTGTTATGTTATTTGTCCTCTCAATCGTAGAAAAGAATTTTAATCACAATCACTAATTGTTTTTGGTAAAAGACCAATTTGATGATATTATACAATATAAAATACTAAAATTATGATTATGGAATATATTTTTCCAAATTTTAATCATATATGTATAAGAAGGTAATTTAAAATTAATCATACAGATGGGATTACAAAGTAGGTTTTTAAAGTAAAAATGTTAAACATTTTCCAATGTTTTAATATCAAATTACAAAGTGAAATTGATTACAAGGACCTAAATTGGATTAATTGATATAAAATTGATAAAATAAATATATTTAATCTTTATAAATAAGTTATAAAAATATCATTTTTGAATTAAAATTTATTAATTTTCAATATTCATCTTAAAATGGAACCTCACGGAAAAATACCAAAATTTAACCATATGGAAATTTTTATGTTTCTATTTATAAAATAATTTTTATTTTGAGATATTAATATTTTTAAAATTTCCAAAAAAATATTAGAAATTTTTCCTCCATTTAAAATTTTTAGAATATATTTTTTATAAAAATAAAATTTTTACGTATAAAACTAGTTGTTCTTTATAAAACCTATTAGATGAATGCCAAAAATATTTTATTGAATATATAAGATATATATTTAATTTATATAATTAAATAATTGAACATAATTTGCTATCATAATACAAAACACCATTTGGAAGATTCAAATAATTCAATTATAACCAAATAGTTTATATTTTCAATTCTAATTAATTGTTAACCTATGAATTCATATTATATTTGGGTTATGAATAAATTTTCATCTATTAGTTAATAATATAAATAACATAAAATTTCACATCTTGGTTATATCATATTATATTAAAATAATAATTTTTTATTAGTATATTTTAATTTAGTAAATCTCAAACTTGCATGTAACAGAAGTCATCAAAGAAAGACGTTGTGGTGTGCGACACAATATAACCCATTATTACATGAATTGTTATCTATATCATATAATTAATATAATTAATATTTTAACTATATTATGAAGTCTTGGAATATTATATTACCTTACTTTCTCACTATTTCATGTCAAACATGACATGGAATATATTGTTCTTACATTAGAATTTCAGGGCGTTAAAACATATCACATGATTTCATTAAATAATTACTCCCATATAAGTCCATATTTATTAATTATTTCCATATTTTTAGTTTTATTATTTCTTATGGTCATTTGTTATTTCCAATTTTTTATATAAAAATGGTTTATTGTTTTTAGATATTTTTTTCCAAATATCTTATTTTCAATTGTCTCAACATTCATTTAAAGTGTAAAAATAATCAGTATTTTTACTATCATTCACATTAATGAATTTTCCATATATTTTATTCAATTTAAAATATGAAAATTAATTTTCTTGTTTTTTTGGTTCTATAGAATAATTAACATTCTCTTCATATTTTATATTATTATTATTTAAAGTAGTTTT
Source organism: Viscum album (assembly GCA_963277665.1). Taxonomy (NCBI): domain Eukaryota; kingdom Viridiplantae; phylum Streptophyta; class Magnoliopsida; order Santalales; family Viscaceae; genus Viscum; species Viscum album. Next base: position 1,483,783,451 of record OY728136.1, read on the forward strand.
TTAATAAAATATAAAGTGTATTTCTTCTCATTTCATAAAGGTAAATCAAAATTCTCCAAAAATGAGTTTTCATAAATTGAAATAAAAAGTTATTTTTCATATGATTTATAAGGAATATTTCATAGTGATACGATATAATATATTCCCCATGTTTTTATGACCGTATCATTTTGAAATTTTTATGAAACCAATCTAATTCCCTAGGAATAACTATGATATGATGATATTTTGGTTGTTTTTATTTTAAGGCTGAAAAAATTACAAGGTCAGTCTTTATATTATGGGTGGTCTAAATTATTTTCATTAATAAACTGGTGAAAAAAATTTATCTATCGATATTATTTGTTATTTTGAACGAACCGGAACCCATTAGGGAGATATCCATTATGTGATAGGAGTTTAACAATTACATAGCCGTTAAATGAATTTGGTAAATACTTATATCTCATGAGATGGGGTTTTGGGGACTGAGGATAAATAATAATAAACTATGGTAATCTATAAAATATGTTATAATTTTAATGTAATTGTTTATAATCATAAGAAATTATGTTCCATTATCATGAAAATGACACATTTTTAATCATATGTTCTGTTTTCAAAATTATTGACTTATTATTCTGTAATATAATTTAACTTATTATGTTATTTTTAGATCATTATGATATGAATCATGATTCATTATCTATTATTTTTTGTATTATTCACTTATTTTATGTCCATGACCCATGATGGTGTTCCCATAACAATACACATATCTTATTATCACATATGATCTTAAATAATTTTATCTCTTCATTAAGATTAATGATTATATCAACTCACCACTTTTCATTCAACCAATATATTTATTATGTATATGAAATATAATTAAGAAATGATTAATGTATCATCAATCTAGAAAAGTTTTTGTGGTAGATTCTAATGTTTTTGTAAAATAATTTAATTATGTATCTGATCTCAAAAGTAGCTACAACATTAATTTGTGAATTATGATTTATTATGTGATTTAATTTTTGAATCATGGAAATTATATAATATTTATCTACAATTCTCTTGTTTTGTATTATATTGAATTATTTATGGTTTTTTCATGAGGATTATGTTATGTAGAGAAATCGGATAAAAATACCTAACTTTGATGAACAAAAATTTTTGTTGATAAACCAAAAATTGCATAGTTGGAAAATATAGTGTTATAATATAGAACATGTTAAGAATGATTTTAATTATTATATCATTCCATTCATTTAATATTATTTTTTAATATGCACAGAAAAGTTTGAGTTTTACATAGGAACTGAAGATAAGATCATGATATTTGAGTGGTGATGGGTATTATCAATATTATAAAAAATATATTATCCAATTTATATCAACTACATCACTTATTAAAAAGAATATCAAACTTTAAATTAACGAAAACATTCTCTAGATAAGGACTTATGAGTGAAAACTCATATTTTTTTGAAAATTAAATCATTAATCCATAACTTCTATATGATATAAGTTTATAGAAATGTGCTCAAATAAAATCTTGTTAATTTATCATTATTAGAATTTTATATGATTATGGGAATTATTTTTACTCTTTACATGGATAATATATTAATTAACAAGGCAGGGATGCCAAATTTGATACCTCAGATCAACTTTTAATCATATTTTAGTGTAAGGATAACCATGAACTCCCTATGTAAATAAAATCCATTTTAACCATATTAATATCTAACTAGGAAATATATTTCAACAAAATTATTTCAAAGCAACTCAATATTATGTATATGTTGATTTAAATCCAATATGATTATGTTTTTATGAAGCGCTTTTTGGTCTACACCTAAATTATGAAGTCGTGTTTTTATAGAAATTATACCTAATGGTAAGACTATACCACTAGAATGTAATTTAATTGCCTCTTTATTAATGAATAAATACTAATAAATCTAGGAATTGGATTTATATTTCCATATTCATAACAATATTGGAAAAAAGGTATATACCCACAGTTCAAAACCGTGGGTATAGCCCCCAAAATCATGGGTACAGCCTTTACCCATGGTTTTGGGAACCGTGGGCTGGAACGACGTCGGTATAGTTCCCCAGCCTATACCCACGGTTTTCCAAAACCGTGGGTATAGGTTTAATTCCACCATGTCACCAAAACATAGCCAATTGCCATGGTGTCAACGGCTTTTACCCACATTTTCAAAACCGTGGGTATAGGTCCTAAAATAATACAGGTGCCGAGTTTCGATCCTGCAACCTCTTTGCTGCAAAAATTGTGTCTAACCACTACCCAAACTTCACCTATATGTATATATATATAGTTAAATATAGTTATAAAAACCATGGGAATATTGGGAAGAACCGTGGGTATAGGGTTCCCGCGAAAAAAAATTTCCTGCCCGCAGAAAAAAAAAATTCCCACGCCCAAAAAAGTGACCTATACCCACGATTTTTCATAACCGTGGGTGTATGTATTTTTCCCCAAACCTATCCCCATGGTTTTTCCCAAAAACATGGGGATAGGTACCCCTATACCCACGGGTTTGAAGAACCGTGGTTATAGGTGACTTTTCATGACCTATCCCCACGGTTTTCCAAAACCGTGGGGATAGACCCCACTATACCCACGGTTTTGGCAAACCGTGGCTATAAGTCTTGAAAAGTCCCCTATACCCATGGTTTTCCAAAACTGTGGGTATAGGGGGGTCTATTCCCACGGTTTTGGGGAAAACCGTGGGGATAGGTCCATTTTCTAATAGTGTAACCTAATGGTTCAACAGTATTTTAGAGAAGTGATATCCTATGAATTTTTGAGACTTATTTATTATGAGGTGTCTTGATTAAATTATGTGAAAAAAATAATATATATGTAATATGTTATAAATTTATATCAACTTATGATAAATTTAATCTCTATTATCTACCTTAAGTTTCTATATTAAAGTCATCTAACATGATTAGAGACATGTAGTTATATTAAGGTACCTCAAATACTTCAATTCCAAATTGTTTTATAAGAGATGATTCTAAAATTCAATGCTTTGTTTAGCTTTTAAAAAAACATTTTTTATTATATTTTCAATCCACCTATTCTCAAATCTAAATTTTAACATTAATATCATATGTGTGGAATCATTATACTTCTATAAATTCGGTATTGTTAGCTTGTTGATAAGTTAAAATTATGATAATGTTTGATATCATATACGACATAAAAACACATTAAAACCCTCAAAATATTATTATTTCAAGAATATTGTAACATATATTTTTATATGGTGGTATTAATAGAAGTAAAAAATCTTATGAAATATATATAAAGGTCTAAGTAAATAAAAAATTAATGAGAAATTATTAGTAAATAATTTCTCAAATTTTAGTAAAGTAATTTTATGCCTCATAAATATGTTTTATTCAAAAAAATAATGATAAATGGTAAATTTTTTGATAAATGATAAAAATAATGTAATTATTATGTTTTTGAATATTTAGAATCATTATTTTATAAAAATTCTATAATTTTTAAAATTATCATGTCAAAATTAACTTATAAGGAATTTTAGAATATTTTTTGAACAGTCCTTAGTTTCAATAGATAATGAAAAATAATGACTATTATTGAAAACAAAATAATCATGTATTTAAAAAGTCACATTGTAATTTTTTTTAGTTATAAATTATAAAAAAAATTATATTTATTAAAAATAATAAATCATGTTTTATTTAAAACATTATTATAACATGTTTTTGTATGAATGTATTTCCATACCTATAAATATATTTTTCAATGAAATAGTTATCCTCAAATTTTCATCATTTAGTAATAAATTAAATTCATTCACTAAATTTAATTTATTTTTCCAAAATATATTACATATTTAAAATAATAATAATTAATAATAATTGATAATTTCAACGGAATCTGTTTCTACAATTAATTGTAAAAAGAGTAAACATATATTACCTGAGTTAATGTAAAAACAGATTTACTTTGTGGATACGAATGAGATACGATTTAAGACGACATAAAATATTTTCTAAAAACATCCATTTTCCTCAAGTGAAACATTAATATATTTTAATTCTTTTAAAAATTCATAATGTGTCATCTCCCCAAATATAAATAGAAACTCCCCTCCCTCTCATATAAACACATCAATATCCTTTTATTGTGACTTATACATACCAAAATACCTTCCAATAATCCATTCCCACATTATTTATGTACTATTTTTGGAATTATACGAACCTTAATGTTATTATGTTGTGTAGAAAAGGATGATGTCTGAAGAAGATGTATAGAGTTTTACCAAATTTAGTAGTTCAAATTTTTGTTATACAATAATAAAATCATATAAGACCATTATAAAATAATAAAATCAAAAACAAACATACAAATTTTTTTTATTATTTTAATTTAATAACATATATGAATCTCATCTTCAATCAAATGGTAAGAGATTCCAATGTTTGTTTGTAATGATGATTACTTCCTCATGAATCAATTCAATTTGAATTCCATCACCAACTCTCAAAAAAATTTAAAATGAAGTATTAATTTAAAATTTTGAAATTCATGAAATTACTGTCAATATTGAAATATAATATATAATATATTTTCTCACCTTTAAATCCATTGAGTAACGATAATGTTGTCTGTGCATACATCTGTATTACCACCTCCATGAAGTAATTTGATTTATTTTTTCATAGTATGACGTGGAGGGTATATATAAGTGTATTTAAAGATACAATTTGATATTTATGATATATAAATAATTCATTAATTTGTTATTTACATTTACCTTATTTTCGTCACTCTTTTTGAGAAAGGGAAATTTTATTCATGTGTAATAAGGCTTACTGTCTATATGATCGTAATGGAATATGTTTTTTATAAAAATCATTCATTTTTTGTTTTAAAATTATAATTATGTTATAAAAACTAAAATTATTTTATTATTATTATATTATAGATGATGGGATAATGACTCCTTTGAAAATGATTATCATAACGAAATTGATTTAACCTTATTGTATGATCAACCAAAAAACCCCATTATGAAATTAAATATATGTATTTAAATATAGAATAAAAAAATTAATGTGTTAAAAGATAAATAATTAATCCAAGAACAGTTTATTTATAAATAAAATAAGTTTTATATGTTCGTTATATATGTGTTTAATTGGTATACATAGCAATTTTGCGCTCTAGGTAAGTGAAATCAGGTGAATATATTTTCATTAATGAATATTTTAATTTTTCCACCAAGGATTTTTATAAGGTTTATATTATATACCAATATAATGTTTTATAATAAATACTTCAAACCACATTATATCTTATATTGAACTTCCAATTATTTATTCGAATGGGATATGACATGATGGTTACAATGTGGTAAGTGGTTTCTTCACCCAATTTCCATTCATAAGGTTATAAATGTACATAATTAAATTTCACATGAAATGATTTTAGATGGATTAATACCTAATTTTAATAACTATATATTTAAAATTTTGATGTTCATTTACATATGCTCAAAATATTACATCAAGGGTTAATTATCACATCAAAAAATATGATCATTTCTGAGGGTTATATTCATCACATTATAATTTTACTAAGACATGTTTGATGTCATGCATGATGATTTACTGTTATGGTGTTAATATTTATTCATGAATGAATTCTGAAATATTACTTCATGAAATTCAATGGATTTGTGGATCTATATCATACAATTATTTTATGTTAATTTTTATTCAAATTTTTCCAAAGTAGTGATGGATATATAGATCAATAATCATTAGTTTTGATATTTTTTATTTTCATGTTTCCTTTGGGGATATTGTAATATATTAATTTCATAGACCACATATATTTTATTATCATTTCGTTTTAGGTTTGTTTTCTTGTTTAATTTTAATTGCATCCCTTTTTTGTTTAAAGAAACATCATGAAAGATGTATTTATGTGATACCAATCTTGTAAATTATTCAAGATTGGGAATCGTTATGTTACATTTCCATATTTTACAAATATATTTTTTAATTTAATTATATAATCATAAATAATTTTATAATGTTATTTTAAATAAAATTGTCTTCTCTTTTAAAAAGTTTTATAACGAAATTTCATAATTTCATCCACATTGCGACATTTTAATCCTCTTTAATATGTATAAAAATAATGATTATTTTTATTGTTTATAACAAGAATTAATTTCCCCACCATATTTCTAATACCCCTGGACCACACTCATAGATCTATATTGGAATATACAATAATTTGATTTCTTTCCTTATACTACCAAATTTTATCCAATTTTACTATCCAAAACAATCATCATAAAAATTAAATGTAGAATCACATACATAACTATAGACCTTTTATGAGAAAAATTTCAGAGAATAAGAAATAAATTAAAAATAAAAACATGGATATATAGACAATAGGTTCAGAAAAATATACATCATATCCCACTATGTTTTTCAAATATAGTAACCTTCTATGACACACCGTACATGAAAAAAATCATATACACCTAGGTAAAAGTAAAAATTATATATCTTGGCTCAAATTCATAGTAAGGGTAACAATAAGTATTAAAAATCCAATGTAACCAGGGAAAATAATATGAAAATAAGTGTATTATAACATAAACAATTTTCATGATCATGACACAAGATAATTTAAACCTCGAAAATCCAGGATGAAATTCTTGATTCAAGGAATAATTCATTAACATAAGACAAGAGATATATAAGTCAAATATCATGAACCTTTTTTTAAATAATACATAATATAAGGATATATTAGATCATGATGAATAAATAAATAAAACATTTTGTTAACTTGTTACACCATTTTCACTTCATTATTATATTCATTCTTACAAATTTAATAACTTATCAGTGAAATTTCAATAATATTAATGAGAACCCTATAACCGAATAACTCCATCCATTTACAAAATGAATTGTATACCTATTTCCGGATCAGTCAACTGCATGACCAGTATTGGACTCTCCATTAATCGTAAAAAATTTCATAAAAATATAATACAATAAATAAATAAGTTTTTTTAAAAAATAATTACTATTTTTTCATCAATTATTTATTTATCTTTGGAAATAAAATATGTTCCCTGAAAATCTCTTTGAAACAATCTTAATAAATCAAGATATGTAATAAGGTCAAAATCATAAAACATATAAAAAATTTATCGAAATTAAAATTATTTTTCTTTTACAATGAAGAATAAAAAAACATAATACTATCATTTAAAATAGAATTTTGTAAAATACCCTTCCCATTTTGAAAATTATTCTTAATGACTAGAAATTAAAATTATAATACGAAAATAATTTTCTATTATAATAACATTGAGAAATTATAATTGTATATTCCATGAATATAATTATAAATGTAGTGAAAAATTATATTCATGTTGTCAATATTAATATTGCATTATTTTCAAATTTGTTTAGAGAGAGGAAAACCTGGCTCATTTAGAAATTGTTAAGATAATACTTTTAAAACCGTTTGAAACAATTTTAATGATAATGTAAAATAATCTTTTTTATTCATTTATTTATGGAAAATAAATTTATGAAAAATATTTTAGATGATATGGGTATTGTAACATCCCATGTAAATAAAGAATAAGATATTTTCATATTTATTAATATTATTGAATTAAATATTAATTTTACTTTAATGTGGTTTCTATGTTCGATAGCATACCCAATACGCAACAATATGTTTCTTTAGAATCATACATTGCTCATTAAAAATATAATATTACTATTTTATAAAGTAGTTAACTCCTTGCTGTTGTATTGGTGGGAATAAATGAAACTAACAACAATATGATTATACATGATTGTTAAATGTATTTACATTTATCCAATAAAAAGTTATAGGTATAAAATGTGAATGAACCTAATTTTAAGCATAATTTACATGAAATTGCTGATTTATCACCTTTTAAGGGGGAAACCTTTTTAAATATAGTTTTTTTCACTATAATACATTCTAATTGACCAAATTAAATCCTTATTTAGAATAGGGACTTCAAATTTTACTTTGGGTAATTTTTTGGTATTTTTCTGATAAAGTTCATTTTTTAATTAATAGTGAAAATTATTGTATTTTAATTCAAAAGTGCATTTTAATCTAAAATATTGATATGGTTAGATTATATTTTTAACTGGTTTTAAATTAAAATTATAATATATTTTTACTACTTAATCTGATGTTGGTCATTGGAATTAATTTCACTTTGAAATTGGACATAAACAAGTATCAATCTTTTGATAGTTAATTGTTTCTAAAAAACACGCAATTAGTTTTAATAACAAGAATTAATTTTAAAATTAATTATTGCCACTTATATGTTTTTAATTTGGATAAATAACTATCAATTTTTAATTCGGAATATAAAATAATTCTTAGGCTGAATGTTTGGTATTTTTCTGAAAAACATCAATTTTTTGATGAATAGTGAAACCACATAGTGGTAGTTAAAAAAACTAAGTTTTTCATTAAAATGAAAATTTACCACTTCTGAGAAATTAATTTAAAAAAACTGAGATACATAGTTGTTATCAAGAAGTAAAATGTGGTTCATTAAGATGAAAATAATTTTTGGGGAATAGTAACTTTTAAATTTTATTTACCACGGTTAAAGGTAAATATGGTAATTCAAGGTAAAAAGAATATTATAATATTTCAAAATTACCTTAACACTTGTACAAACCTTATTGGTTGAGTCTTTAACGACCATGGACATCTTTGGGTCGATTTGGGGACCCCATTGTGCCACTTGGGAGTGAAAATGACAATCTTGATTAATTAATTTAATGTGACGACAATATTGACATTAACAAAAATCTTTTAGTAATTAATTTTTATATTGTGTTATATAAGTCCTATTTTCGACTAAAAATATTCTCTGGAAAGACAAAAAGATATCCTACATCATGATATTTTTTATTATTTATAGACATAAAATAAATTATATTATTTATGTCACAATAATGATGCATCATTTACCTCATTAATAAATGATATAAATAAATACGATTATAATGATTAAATTATTATCCAAAATATATTCAATTCTGATTAGATGATTTTATTTCAAATATGAGTCATCTTATCATTGACCTTAATTATTTTTGGTCCATTAGAAACCAAATATCATTATATTATGAAATAAAATTATCACACTTTTTAAAGAGCCCCTCCTCTAACTTATAAAAGGAGTCCACTTCTAACCAATTCCTCACACCTCTCAAGCCATTTGGCTCATCCAAAATCTGCCCAATTACACTCCATATATCCCTCCCCTCCTCCTAGAATCCTTACCATAGTCAGAAGGAACTTAAAAAGTTCACTGAATCAAACCAAAGTGAGTTACCCAAATTAAAGGAGATTAAAGAACGATCGAGTCAAGTCAGACGCGAGGTATGGGACTTCGTCTCAATCTCCTTTCATTGAAGCATATTTTGTATTAATACATGAATTTCTTTTATACGCTGTATAAACACCCTTGACTTTTCAAATGGAATCTTTTTTATACAAAGCGTTTTACTAAATGACAAAAAGGAATGTTTCTTTTATCGTAAGCGGTGACAACGACCTTTCCGCCCCCACGAGTATCATATGATCTCTGGCTTCCTCAACAAGATGTAATTTTTTTAAAAGAAAATAAATACCATATACTCTTTTACGTATATTGGGTATTGAAAATAGTTTTGAAAATGGATTTTCTATGTCAATATATTTAAGTGATATATTATGATAAAAATGTGGAAATGTTTTATTTCCTTTATATTTGTGTCATGTCTTATGATTTTATAATGGTACATGGACATTTGGTGGGTGGTTACGTGATAAACCAAATGACGGGTGGTGCCGTGAGTACCAGGACAGAAGGTTACATTATAACCTCCAATGCATTTGGTATGGGAGACGGTCGTATGACTATTCTATTTAGTGATATGTGTGGAAGTTGATCGTACGATTATTCCATTTAAGTATGTGTATATCCCAAGTTACCTTTATAAGTTATGTGTTCTTTATATGAGTTTTATGGTAATATTTTTGTTACACAAGGGTATGTAATTATCTTTTATTCGGTGAAGAATATTTACTTATTCAAAAAAGGTAAAAAGTATTACTTATGATAATGTATTCATGGTTTCTTTGTTGTTTTGAAAAACTAACAGTTTTCTTTCTTCCTGTATCCCTTACTGAGCTTTATATGCTCATCCCATGTTTTTGGGAAGTTTTTCACATGACATAATGTGGAATAAGGTCAAGGATGGGATCATGGAAAATTCTTGGTGTCTTAAACATGGAACTAGACATGACTCTTTTTTTCAAGAGTTCATGTTTTGTAAAAAAATTTGATACTGGGTATGAGTGTCTACTTTGTAATCCTTTGATATGTAATAGTTATTTCTTAATTCTCTAAAACTCTAAACATGAAAAGATCCTCAATGTGAATTATTCATTTAATTCAATATTATGTAAGGTTTAAGTCCAGGTCCTTGTAGTTGGTATCAGAGGTCAGTTTAGATAAAATTAGGAGTTACAGTATTGATAAATTAATATCCATAAAGTAATTTATGTTAATATTGATATTATATTGCCTTTACAGATTACCATATTGATTCGCCTAAGATATTTCTATTTTCAGAGACATTTTTCGCAAAGGAAACAAGGTAGCTATGTTTTGACGACATCAGGAGGAGGACAACCTTCCAAATCAGCAACATGAGATGGTCGGAATCAGAACTGAACAGTTTGTTGCACTGATGGAACTGTTGACTCAGCCGATAAACAGTGGTGGTATCCATGCACGAGATCAGCAAGATAAACCACATAAAAACATGTCAGTATTGGGATATTTTATGAGAAAAACATCCCCCATCATTTAGAGGATAATCTGATCCGGTGCTAGCTGAAGGGTGGATTAAAGCACTCGAGAAGATTTTTGATGTCATGGGTTGTTCAGAACCTCAAAAGATTAGTCTCATTGTTTACTGTTTTGAAGATGAAGCTGATTAGTGGTGGTCGATGGTGAAAAATATCAGGGATAGTGAGGATATTGATGCTCTTGATTGGGATGAATTCAAAGGTATGTTTCTTGAAAAATATTTTCCTATGTTTGTTCGTCTTAGGATGGAAAACAAATTCCTAGAATTAAGGCGGGATGATGACTCAGTGGCTGCTTATGAAGCAAAGTTCACTCAACTGGAAAGGTATGCACCAAGTTTCATCTGAGATCTTGATAGTAATATAAATTGGTTTTACTCAGGATTGGAGCCATGATATCTAAGAGAGTTATCCTCTTGTGAGTTCAAAAGTTATGAAAAAAATGTTTGATGTGTGGAGAAGGTGGAAATTGAGTTTTCTGACGATCAAGTGTTCTTTTAAAAAACAACAGAATAAGAGGTCCAGTTGGCAGGAAAAGGGGAATAATTCATCAAAGAAGCTAGTAGGTAAGAAAACTAAATACCCAACTTGTGAGAAGTGTGGTAAAAATAATCCTAGAGAATGTTTATCAAAGACTGAAAAGTGCTTCTGGTGTGGTATGTCTGGTAATATTGCTCGTAACCGTAAGGACGATGAATAAGAAGGAAATGAAAATCCATCAGTATGATTTTTTAAGTGTAACGAAATGGGTCATTATGCAAATGAGTGTCTAGCAAAGAACTCAACCGATGGAAAGAAGTCAGACAACAATCAGAAAGGGGTGGTGAATTCCTTTGAAACTACTTCAGCAGACGATGGGCCATCAAATGAAGTAGTATCAGGTACACTGTTTTTTTGTTCAGATTATGCCAATTTTTTGTTTGATTAATGGCTTACACACTCTTTCATTTTTGAGAATTTTTCGAGTAAATTGGGAATTCCATCTCATAATATGAATACTGAACTTACGGTAAAAACACCTGGAAGAAATGTTGAGACAAAAAGAAAACATATGAACATTCCTATCCTTGTTTGCAGAAAGAATTTACCTGCAAACCTTATTGTTTTGCTTCTAGTAGAGTCTGATGTTATTTTGGGCATAGATTGGATTTCTGTTTATCATGATAAGATTGAATATAGAGATAAAGAGGTTTCTTTTCAAAAATATCTATATTTTGTATACAAGAATGAACCCTTGCTTTTGATAACATATCTGGAAGCTGAAAAACTAGTAAAAAATGGAAATGAATGTTTTCTTGCACATAATGTTTAAAATAGAGGAACTGATCAGATTAATGATGTGCCAGTGGTAAATGAGTACCTTGATGTTTTTTCTGATGAGTTTCTTGGAATTATACCAGATCAGGAAGTTGAATTTACTGTTGACATAGTTCCTGATGCTAAGACAGTTTCAAAACCCCCTTATCGAATGGCTCAAATTGTACTTTTCGAGTTAAAGAAGGAATTGCATGAGTTATTAGATAAAGGTTTTATTCGAACTAGCACATAACCATGGGGTGCTCCTGTATTGTTTGTTAAAAAGAAGGATGGTTCCATGAGACTTTGCATTGATTATAGAGTATTTATTAACATCACTATTAAAAATAATTATCATTTTTCTCATATCAATGATTTTTTTGATCAGCTCTAGGGTGCTCAGTATTTTTCGAAGATTTAATTGAGTTCTGGGTACCATCAGTTGAATGTAAAAGAAGCAGACATTCTAAAGACTGTGTTTCATACTAGATAGGGCCATTATAAATTTGTTATTATGCTTTTTGGGATAACCAATGCGCCTAATTTATTCATGGATCTTATGAATAGAATTTTCTGTGAGTTCTTGGATAAGTTTGTGGTTGTGTTTATTGATGATATTTTGGTTTATTCCAACAGTAAGTAGTAACATGAATATCATTTAAGGGTTGTCTTTCTAGAATTAAAATAAAAGAAACATTACAGAAAATTCAGTAAGTGTGAGTATTGGTTACAAAAAATTTCATTCCTTGGTCACATTGTTTCAATAAATGGAATAAATGTTGATCCTACTAAAAAAAAGTTATTGAAGAATGGCCAAGACTGAAAAATATAACTGAGATTCATAGTTTTCATGGTTTTTCAGGTTATCACTGAAGGTTTGTTGAAAATTTTACACGTTTATCTAGTCCAATGACTAAGTTAACATGAAAAGGTGTTAAGTTCATCTGGACAAAATACTGTGATGATTGTTTTCAGGAATTGAATAGAAGATTGGTGAATGCTCTAGTTTTGGCACTGCCTTCTAGAAATGGTGAGTTTGTTATCTACAGTGATTCTTCGTTGAAAGGACTAGGTTGTGTCGTAATGCAGAATGATCAAGTAATTGCTTATGTTTCACATCAGTTGAAACGTCAGGATTTAAATTACCCTACTCATGATTTGGAATTAGTTTCTGTTGTTTTTTCTTTAAAAATTACGAGGCATTATTTGTATGGAGTATAATGTGAAATATATAATGATAAAAAATGATTAAAGTATATATTCACTAAAAAAGAATTGAACATGTGATAGAGGGGATGGCTAGAATTAATCAAGGATTATGATTGAGCGATCCATTACCATCTAGGAAAAGAAAATAAATTGGTTGATGCTTTGAGTCAGAAAAGTAATGTATCATTAGCCATGCTACGTTTGGATCAAGATCCATTGCTTAAATATTTGGTGAACTTTGGCATAGAATTTGTTAGTGCAGGAAATTCTTCTGTTTTGTTTCAGTTGTCAGTGAGATCATCTATATCAGACAGAATAAATAAAGTGCATAACGAAGACATTGAGTTGAATAAAAAGGTAGTGTTGGTTTATAATGCTAAGTTACCTGAATTTAACATTTATAATGATTGTGTTTTGAGGTTTGTAAAGAGATTATGTGTTCCTTGTGGTTTACAGTTGAAGAATGAGTTGTTATGTGAAGCTTATAGTTCTATTTTTTCAGTTCATCCTGGAAGTACTAAGATGTACAAAGATCTTCAGAAGTATTACTTATGTGATGGAATGAAAAGAGATGTTAATGATTTTATAGTGAAGTGTTTGACTTGTCTGCAGGATAAAGAAGAGCAATAGTTACCAAAAGGATTGTTTTATCCTTTACCGGTGCCAGAATGGAAATGGGAAAATATATCCATAGACTTCATTGTGATATTACCAAATACATATCGAGGTAATAATGAAATCCGGGCTATAGTTGATCGATTGACTAAATCTTCTCATTTCCTTCCTATTAGAGATACATTGTCTCTAGATCAATGTGCTCGGTTGTATGTTAAAGTGATTGACAGGTTTCATGGTGTCCCCCTCTCAATTGTATCTGATTGTGATCACATGATAACTTCTATCTTTTGGAAAGGCCTTCAGATGTCATTGGGTACTGAATTAAATTTTAGTACAGCTTTTCACCCTCAATCAGATGGGAAATCAGAACGAACAATTCATACATTGGAGGATATGTTACGTGCTTGCTCGATGGATTATCAGGGAAGTTAGGACCATTATCTTTCTTTGGTTGAATTTTCTTATAATAAAAATTTTCATCCCAGTATATAGATGGCTCCATTTGAGGCATTATATAGAAATCATTGTCGAACACCAACTTTTTGGGATGAAGTAGGTGAAAGTAAGCTTATGGGACCATAATTGGTAGAAGAGATGGCAGAAAAAGTTCAATTGATTCAGAAGCACATGAGAACATATGAGAGAAGACAGAAAAGTTATGCAGATAATCGGAGGAAGGATCTTTCTTTTGAGGTAGGTGATCATGTATTTCTCAATGTTTTTCAATGGAAAAGTGTGATGCGTTTTGGTAAGAAGGGAATGTAGAGTCTGAGGTTCATTGGACCCTATGAAATCATGGAGAAAGTTGGATTAGTTACATACAGAGTAGCTTTACCTCTATGTTTATCCTAGGTACAAAATGTTTCTCATGTTTTGATGGTGAGAAAGTATATGCCAGATCCATCTCATGTTTTGAGCCCAGAGGTAGTACAGTTGGAAGAGAATTTCCCTTATGAAGAACAACCAGTCGAAATTCATGACCACAGAGAGCAAGTGTTTCGGAATACGGTAATTCACCAAGTAATGTTTTTGTGGAAAAACCATATGGTTGAAGAAACAACGTGGGAATCTGAAAATGTTATGAGGGATAAATACCCACACTTATTTTGATAAGTGAATAAAAATTATGAGGACGCAATTTCCAAAAGGGGGAAGTATGTAACATCCCATGTAAATGAAGAATAACGTATTTTCATATTTATTAATATTTTTGAATTAAATATTAATTTTACATTAACTGGGTTTCTATGTTCGATAGCGTACCTGATACGCAATAACTGGTTTCTTTGGAATCTTACATTGCACACTAATAATATAATCTTATTATTTTAAATAGTAGTTCACTCTAAGATGTTGTATTGGCGGGAATGAATGAAACTAACTACAATATTATTATACATGACTGTTAAATGTATTTACTTTTATCCAATAAAATGTTAGAGGCTTAAAATATGAATGAATGTAATTTTTAGCATAATTTACATTAAATGGCCGATATATCGCATTTTAATGGAGAAACCTTTTTAAATATAGTTTTGGTCACATTAATACATTCTAATTGACCAAATAAAATCCTTCCTTAGAATGGGGGCATCAAATTTTAATTTGGGTAATTTTTTTGTATTTTTCTGATAAAGTTCATTTTTAATGAATAGTGAAAAATATTGTATTTTAATTCAAAAGTGCCTTTTAATCTATAATATTTAAATGGTTATATTATCTTTCTAATTGGTTTTCAAGTGAAAATAAAATATATTTTTTCTATTTAATCAAATTTTTATCATTGGAATTAATAACACTTGGAAATTGGACATAAACAAGTATCAATCTTTTGATAGTTATTGTTTCTTAAAAACACGCTATTTGTTTTGATAATGGGAATAAATTTTAAATTTAATTAATTCCACTTATATGTTTTGAATTTTGAAAAATATACATAAATTTTGAATTCATAATATCAATTAATTCTTATGCTGAATTTTTGGTATTTTTCTAAAAATCATCAATCTTTGATGAATAGTCAAACCACTTAGTGGTAGTTAAAAAAACTGACCTTTTCATTTATATGAAATTTTACCACTTCTGTGAATTGAATATCAAAAATCTGACATACATTGTTGTTATCAAGAAGTAAAATGTAGTTCATTAAGATAAAAATAATTTTTGGTGAATAGTAACTTTTGAATTGTATTTAATGCGGTAAAAGGTTAATATAGTAAATCAAGGTAAAAAGAATATTATAATATTTCAAAATTACCTTAACACTTGTCCAAACCTTATTGGTTGAGTCATTAATGGACATGGACATCATTGGGTCGATTTTGAGACCCCATTGTGCCACTTGGGAGTGAAAATGACAATCTAGATTAACTAAATTAATGTGAAGACAAAATTGACATTAATAAAAATATTTTAGTAATTAATTTTTATATTGTGTTATATAAGTCCTATTTTTGACTACAAATATTTTTTGGAAATCTACAAAGTTATCCTACATCATGGTATTTTTTTTAATTTTTAGACATCAAATAAATTAAATTATTTATGACACAATAATGATGCTGTATTTACCTCATTAATAAATGATTTAAATAAATAAGATTATAATTATTAACTTCTTATCCCAAACATTTCCAATTCTGATTAAATGATTTTATTTCGAATATGAGTCATCTTATCTTCGACCTGAATTATATTCGGACCATTAAAAACTGAATATCATTATATTATAAAATAATATTTTTACACTTTCCTAAAGAGCCCCTCCTCTCCATTATAAAAGGAAACCAATTATAACCAATTCCTCACACCTCTCAAGCCATTTGGCTTGTCCAAACTCTGCCCAATTACACTCCCTACATCCCTATCCTCCTCCTAGAAGCCTTACTTTTGGAAGAAGGCATTTAATAAGTCCTTTGGTACAAACCAAAGTGAGTTACCCAAATTAAAAAAGATTAAAGAAAGATCGAGTCATGTCAGACACGAGGGAAGGGACTTCGTCTCAATCTCCTTTCATTGAGGAGTATTTTGTTTTAATATGAGACTTTATTTTATACGCTGGATAAACATCCTTGACTTTTCAAATGGAATCTTTTTATATGACGCATTTTACTAAACGACAAAAAGGATGGTTTCTTTTAACGTAAGCGGTTACAACGACCTTCGCGCCACCACGAGTATCATTTGATCTTTGGCTTCCTCAACAAGCCGTAATGTTTTTAAAAGAAAATAAATACCATATACTCTTTTACGTATTATTGGTATTGAAAATGGTTTTGAAAATGGATTTTCTAAGTCGATATATTTAAGTGATATATTGTGATTGAAATGTGGAAATGTTTTCTTTCCTTTATATTTGTGTCATGTATTATGATTTTATAATGGTACTTGGACATTTGATGGGTGGTTATGTGATAAACCAAATGATGGGTGGTGCGGTGAATACCAAGATGGGTGGTTACGTTATATCCTCCAATGTATTTGTTATGGAATTTGGCCGTATGGCTATTCCATTTAGTGATATGTTTGGAAGTCGACCGTATGGTTATTCCATTTAAGTATGTTTATGTCCCAAGTTACCTTTTTAAGATATGTGTTCATTATATGGGATTTATAGTAATCTTTTGGTTACAAAAGTCTATGTAATGATCTTGTATTCAGTGAAGAGTATTTACTTCTTCCAAAAAGGTGAAATGTATTACTTATGATAATGTATGCATGGTTAATTTGCTGTTTTGAAAAACTAACAGTTTTCCTTCATTGTGTATCCCTTACTTAGCTTTATATGCTCATCCCATGTTTTTGAAATGTTTTTCCAGGACATAATGTGGAATCGGGTCACGAATGGAATCAAGGAAAATTCATGATGTCTTAAACATGGAACTAGACATGACTCTTTTTTCAAGAGTTCATGTTTTGAAAAAAATGAATACTAGGTAGAAGTGTTTACTTTGTAATCTTTTGATATGTAATAGTTATGTCCTAATTCTCTAATACACTAAACCTAAAAAAGATCCTCAATGTGGATTATTCATTTAATTCAATATTACGTAAGGTTTAATTCCGGGTCCTTAAAGGTATATAATATAATGATTCCTAAAATAATATGATATGGGATTAATATCACATGAAAAACAACTTTCTTGATGTTTCTTTAATTAATAAATGAGGAAAATAAAATTTATCAAGTAAAAAGATTCATATACTGTGAATTAACAGAATATTTTGTTTTTGAAAATATGATCATATTATTTTTAAAAAGGATCATTGAATGTACAAAATATTAAAATAAAAATATTAGAAAATAAATATAGGTCCATTCTTGTAATCATGTCTCATGAAAATTATATTTAAGAAAAGGAAACACATCCATTAATCTTGTCTTTTGATGTGGTAATTAATCCATTAAATTATTATGAGAACATTCATAAATCCAAATAAAACATGATTCAATACAAAATATTAATATTTATATGTCAATTAACTCACAATTGTGGCATAGAAAAGTTGATTAGTTGAATTATAACTCAATGGTTGAAATTTAGTTAAGAAACAATTCACCAATAAGAAAATATCATTTGAAAGCTGTTTGGGTAAAACAATATAGACTATAAGATCAAATACGATGAAATATTGTTTACTCAAGATATAATATGTTAAATGTTTCTATATACACCATATAATATAAATTATGTGTATAACATTAAAACATACCACAATGAGAGGAAATCGAGATGAAATCCATTACCTCGATTATATAAACTCTATGTATGTACATTAACTCAAATAAAATAAATATATATAATTTATTTAGTTGATTAATAACATATTATATGTATATTAACTTATTATTTAACAAATAATATCTTTTATTATAGTGACATGTTTAATTTCCCAGTCGGTTTTGTCTACATCAGGTGTTTTGGGGAAATTCGTGTCATAACATTCAAACAACATTGGATTGTTAACCATTGTCAGTGTTTTCATTATTCCAACATATCTAGAATAATAATAATCCATTTTTTAATATTAATTCTATAATTACACCATTAAATCTGTAAAAGAAATGCAGTTATGAAAAATATATTATTTAAAAATTTTGGTGATGATAATCCATATGTATGGACAAGTCACATTTAAATATTTTCAAATAGCTTGATGGGATGAAGTTAATTATAATTTTATAGTTACATATTTTTTTATTATAACTTGAATTACATAATATATATTTATATAAGCATATATATGTTAGTCTAGAATGACAATAACCCAGGTTAATTTTGTTCCCTTTTAGAGACATGGTTAAATCCAAAATAGTCAATTTGATATGATGTGATCCATTAGTACTCTATTAAATAAGTGAAAGAAGTATATTATAAATAATTGAAAGAAAATCACAAATAAATGTATAGTGGTAAGGGGTGAAGAAATCCACTAGTCTACTCTACTAACATTCAATTTCATGAGTTTCTTGTTTTTCACTATTGAGTCCTCTTATTTAGTGAACTCTAAAACTGAGAACATTTAGTGTACACCTTACAAGAAGGTTTTTACAGGTTATTTTGGTTCTATTATTGGTAAATGATAAATTAACATATTAATATGAGACTCTAAAAATCCTTAATGACTAATTATTAATAGTATATAGTTTAATGGAAAATTTATGTGATAATTATTGATAAGTAATAGGACCACCGTACAGTGGAAGAAAAAACATACAATGAAATGATATTCAACAAAATTTGGGATCATCAAATATAATTTCAAAAATAAAATTTCATCCATTTATTGATATTATAATAAATAAATAATAAAATATATAATATTTATCTATCCCAATAAAAGATTTGAAAGGTACATTATTAAGATGTAGTAAAAGATTTGGGGAGAAATAATATATCCACAGAATCTTATCAGTCGAAATGAAAAAGATAAAGAAATGTATACATCATAATTGAATCTATTCCTTGAACTAGAGATGATATGAAAATATTATTTTTGAATGAAAATCAATATTTGAGAAGAAGAAACTATTGATTTTTAAAAAGATTCTTGAAACTCATAAGATAAAAAAGACCTAAAATATCACATGATGGACATTATAATAAAACAAAAAATTATTATTTGAGTTTTAAACTAAATTCCTAGAGATAATTGTAACATACCTTATAAATAAGAATTATTTAATCTATTGACAATGTTTGAATGAAATAGTTTTTAAAAATCCTTAATATATGAATTAAATACTTAGAACCTATTAAAAAAATCATAGAAATAATATATTATATCAATTTTAATAGTTTATTGAGTCCAATGATTGGGTTCCTTATGTATTTTTTACATAAAAAAGTATTGTTGATGATCCATATGTTATTTATTTAATCTCAGAGGTACAAAACTGTGGTTCCATAAAGAATGTGGGGTTCACAGACTATATGTTATGGTAAAAACGTTGTGTATAAAAAGAGTTTCCATACCACCTAATAAATTTCAATTATAATTACATGTTTAGAAAAAAAATCCTCTATAGGATTTAAATAAAAAAAATTCAAAAAAATAATTATTCCAATAATAAATGTTCGAAACCAACTAAAATTAAAATTTTTAGTAACAAAAATGTGAGTGTTTATGGGCGTCCAAAATCAATATAAAATTAATAAATTTTTGGTATTAATAAAATCCAAACCGTCCTCCCCATTTTTATGATCACAAAACACATAAAACAACAGAAAACATTAAAAAGTATTTAGGTGTGAATTAATATACAAATAAAACTGATATATAAATGATATTTTTATCCAATGTTCCCAAATTTGAAATAAAATTATATAGACATGAGAGTGGATACATTTTAATAAAATTTAACCTATAGTACGTTACATAAAATGATATTAAAATAATATAAATACAATATAGAAAAGTAATGTTTATCTATAAAATTTACACCATATAACTCCCATGAAAAAAATATAAATATTATTGAAAATAAATTTCCCCCCATATTTATCAAAAAAAATTCCCCCCCCCCTTTGTAATATAAAATAAAATCAGGAAAAAGAATTATAAATATTTGATATATGAAAAAATATATTGGTGAATTTTTTTTAGTGACGAAAAATATCAAACTATGAAAAAAATATCGATAAAAAAATATATCAAAAAATTTTTTTTTAAATAAAACAACAATGAGTTACATAGATATATTATGTGTTATTTTATATTGGATTGGATAGAGGAAAATGATCGAGTCTATTGGGACAGTTAAATGGTGATTTTCACAGTCCATTCTATGAACTCTTTTACCAAAAGTGACTAAAACTCATTATAATAGATCTATTATTAATTGACAATTAGTAGATGATTGATCTATCAAATAAGTAGAAAACTATTAAATGAAAAATACCATCTTCTCATTATTATTATTTTTATAAATAAATTTTCATCTGAACATAACTATTTTACTTATAATCCCCACATTAAATCCATCCCATTACTCTCATGAAATTGAATTTTTCTATAGAATTTGAAAACTATTTTAGGAAATCAAAATATTTATTTTGAAGTAGTATATTTTTATAGATCTTCAAAATATATCATAGATATTTTCAGATCTCTATTCAAACCCACTATTTCACCATTCAAATGAATAATCGTAAATACCAACTCTAAAGCACCAAAAAGGGAATTATTTCTACATAACAGCTCATCATCATTAGATGTGAACTTTGCTATGATAATTACACCTTTATCTATTTAAAAATATTTATGCTTTTATTTTTCATAATAATGGATTTAAATTAATTTATTAATAACTAATTATAGTGATGTTTTCTAAAACGATACAAACATATCTTCAAGTAGAATAGTAAAATAATTACAAAAATAACTATAATTCTTACATACTTCTTTATAATCTAATTTTTTAGAAAATTATGAAGAAAAATTAAATAATTATAGACCATGAAAAATTAGAAAAATTGGATAAAATATTTCGAATATAGGATGACATAGTATCATTAATAAGTATAGACTTCCTTTATCAGAGGTATTTGAATAACACATTTCAAGGCATGAAGGGGAATGTTTTGAAAGTGTTGAGATTGAGTTAGGAATATAGTTATAATGATGAAGAAGCAATTTATTGAAAAAATATGGTGACATTTATATTTATTGAGTAATAACTGTAGTGTAATCATTTTTTTATTTTATAATTTCAAAATTCTGAATTACAAAAAATAATTATTTGTAACAATAATTTTAAATAATTTAATAAAACATATGAGAGAATTAAATTTTCCCAGAGAATCAGTTTATTGAATAATTTTTTTAATAAAATAAAATAATTTCCATTGAAATGAACAAAACATTACATATTTGATTAAATTAATACTTACAGAACAACAAAATCACCCTTAGTTATATCTTTTCCTATAAAAAAAGTTCTAGAAAAAATATAAAACAATATTCACAGATATAATGACGTTTTCTAAAGAATAAATAGGTTTAAAAATATTTTCCCATTTTAAATTATTATAGTTATTATAAAACATAATTTAATATATCATTTTTGAACTTGTTATTAAAAATTATTGAGTAAGTATGAGGTTATCAAAATAGTTCCAAAACATTAATTATCACATAAAATAATAGATTTATAAAATTTAAATAATTTATGCATACAGTTAAAAAATTATATGGAAAAATAAAAAACATTTAAATGTTTTTATCCCCAATAAAAAGTATTTAATGCATGTCCAAAAAAATTTAAATACAACTTGGATTTCAAATTTTCATATTTAAGTTTCATTCCATTTTGACAATGAAATAATTTAGAGTCGAAAAATATATGATAACTATTCATTTTTTAAATAGTCCCACATAAATATAACAATGTAGTTCTATGAAATATATTTGAAAAAAATATAACATAGGTTATTTTGTGTACCCAAATAAATTTTTTATACTAAATTGTTTGTAACTATTTATTTAACTTTCCAAATATATTAATTTTGAGAAGAAACTTCATAATTAATGATAGAGAATTATTATAAATAATGATCATTATTGACGCCACAATTTTGAGTTTTTTCCAAAATAAAATAAATTAGTATAATTTTCATTTATATCACAATATTATATCAATATTCTGTCAAAATTATATTCATCTAATTGGTTATTTCATATTCATTCATATGGAATGTTTCAATTTATAATTTATATTTGTTGTGACATAGTTGTATAATATTATCAATTCTTTCATTAGTAACAACAATGGTCTTCTATATCTCAAATGTGTTAGTTTATTTTGAAACAAAAATAAATTAATCAAATGCCAATACATAGATAATATCATTAATAACTCTCTAATTAAGATCATAACATTTCTCTTGAGCATCATTTACCTTATTCACATCTTCTATAGGAATTTAAAATATCAAAACTAATTACAAATAAACTCTATTTCTAGTATCAATCAAACAAAAAATAATACACTCTTTACAACATCTGTATGCATCACCAATAAAACAACGTTGACATATCATTAACATTCATTATTTTTTATAATTTATTGAAATTTATATTTATATGGATATTTAACTATGAATTGTTAGATTAAAATGAATATATTTAATAGATTTTAAAATAATATATATGTCAATATTTTTAGGTAGAAAAAATAGGATTTATAAAAAAGTGTAATCTATGTTACCAAATTATGATACTTGATAGAAATAGCTAAATCTTCATTGATTAAAAAAAAATATATATCGAATGGAGGCTAACCAATGATAATGGTTGTATGTTCAAAATGAAAAACATTAATACACAGGAGGGGGTGTTGGTGATTTTTTATTCACTATAGAAACAAATATAAATTCAAAAAATCCCTCATAATATAATGAGATCCGTTTTTAACATTAATATATATGTGTGTGTAGAATTTAATAAATAAAGCAATGGACTACACATAATGATTTATATTGGATACCCGAACATATATCCAATATTTCACTTAACCTATTCCATATTCCATGATCTTTTTAATTTTTAATATTAGGTGTTCTTATCTAAAGACCTATAAAACTGAGTGAATGAAGGTGAAACTATAGAAAAAATAATTTATAGGGCCTTCGAGCTCATTTACAAGGAACTGAAAAGTATACATTTTATTATTATAAGATGAACCTCAAGAAGATTATCTATAGTTGGGACCTAAGCCAAAAAATATATGAGATGGCTATTGTTGAGTTATATGTTTACATTATTGTGGTTGTGGAAACTTAAAAATGAAATAATCTTCAATGAAATGTGGAAGTAGAAATGAATATTTTCTAAATTGAGAAGGATTCCTTTTTTAGATTGAATATTAAAAACACTCATTAAATGATTAATATGTATTTCTCCAAATTATATCACTAGTAAGTACATTAGTGGGAAATAGTAAATTATTAAAAAATAAATACAACATCATGAACAAAAAGTTGATCAATTATATAAGGATCAATAAATTCATATATACAAACTTTATAAATTGTCCAAAGTAAAGAAAACATTAGAATATTATTTTAAAAAACACATCATTATCATAGAATAAAAAAATCTCAATATTTAGAAAAGTTCCCAATATTATTCAGGTAAAATATTTTTAGAAATATAAAATGGTAAATGTTGAAGATAAAATCGATAATACGGATTTGAATATTAATTAGGATTCTCAATTAAAATTGTTACTAACCATAAAAATTGGTATAATTTAAATCCATTAAAAATGTTATTATTTATTGTTCATTAGATAGTGTTTATGGAAATAAAAAAATCAAATCGAAAACACTTAAACTTTGATAAATAAAACTATCATCCCCTGGATTTAAATCTATAATGGTTCCATATGAAAATTGTTATTCCAATAATCATTATCCTGAAATCCACTTAAAGAATCATAATAAGTAACAAAAATGATAGTTTTTGTAAGACTAAAACCATATAAAAATTAAAAGGAATGTTTTTTCAAAAAATTCCCAACAATATATACAATCCATTTAATGAATTCTTGAGAAAATCACATTACTTCCTAGAGGTAGTAATCCCCATGCCCTAATGAATTAAATTATAACTTTTCAGTGCATTGAATGTTAAAACAATATAAGATATATTTTCATTCAGAAATGATAATTACAAAATTAATATCATATATATAAATTAAATCCATTATTAAAACCATTCATGAGTGGTAGTGATGTAAAACTATTTACATCGATTAATGAGGTTGTAATTCTCCCTACACAGGATGGATGGATTAATTTATCATTTTAAGGAAGAATGAGATTGATAGAGGTTATTCCATTATACTAAATAAATATTAATATTTTATAACAAATTTTTTATATATATATAAACATTTCAAGAATATTTTTTGGAAGTATAAGATTAAATAAAATGAAAATTCTTGGTTATGTAATGTTCATCATTTTAGACCACATCTTAAGGTTTACGCCTAAAACCATCCAAACATGAGTCTTTGATCAAACGTGAGAATATAATTCATGTGGAGGGATGTTGGTAATAGATTTGGTTAGTACATTTCCAATTCTTAAGGCTATTCAAATGCTTATAGGATAGGAGAAGCAGTGTCATTTCATGTGATGGGAAGTTTTTGAAATTCAAGAAATAATATAATTTATTATCATTTTAATGATGTAAAATAGATCCAAAATGACATGTCATCAATACTTAATAGGACCTGAACATATTTTATTCCTAAAATGGAAATTCAATAAGATTTTATGTCATTCAAAACATTACCATTTGGATTAACCCATCTATTAAAAGTTTTTAACCATAAGAGCAAGAAAAATTAAAAAAACAGTTAGAAATTTAAATTGAAATTAGTATTTGAAAATAAAGATAAAATAATAGCATTTTAAAGTATTTATAATCCTAAATATTCTTCATAAATATATTTTTTAATAATTTAAGAATTATATATTTGATAAAAAATACTGTTAATTCCATTTTAGGAACTATTAACAAAATTTGACATTGAAAACAATGTGACTTAACAAGATATAAATTTTAATCTATTTAACTATTAATAATTAGTTATTATTAGGTATATAATTTTTGTTTCACTATAATCCACCCTAAAAAAAGTACCCTTGAAATTTTAAAAACTAATTTCTTTAATTTTCTACTAGTTTCAAAATCATAATTCCAACATTGGGTTAGACATTAAGATAATTATTTCAGGAAAAAAATGTAAGAATAAATCAAATAATAATAATATTTTAAATTACCATTAATATATAACCAATTTATATATTTAATTAAATGATACTATATAATAAATATTATAAAGAAAGATATTTGTTTAATTCGTTACATAAAACTATAAATAAGTAATTTTTATCATAATGGGGAAAACATTTTCAATAAAATTTATTCATGGATATTGATTATATAACCCGACTCATCTAATAAAATAATTTACCTGTTATGGTTTTTTTTATTCCATGTCATATTAACTTCACCTTAATTAGCAAATATACTATTACATGTGTACGAATGTTTTTTGAATGTAACTATTTATAATGACAAAAAATAATAGAGATTTTTTTAAAACAATTTAACCTTTGGGTTCAAAATATGTTATCCATTTGATAAAATATATTTAATAGATGTTTATGGATTAAATTTTAAATTAATCTTTATGAAGATGACGAAAAATGACTTCTAGAAAAATATAATCAAAGTACAAAAAATCTTTTTACCATATATTATCATAAATTTGATTCTTTTAAAATTTAATGGATTACGATTATTGAATAATAAATAATTAAATAATAAATATATTAAAAAAATAAAATCATAGTTTGTAAATACTACAAATGAAATAGTTGTTTTCAAAAAAAATTATGTAATTTATTTTCTATTCATTATAAATTCAAACATTTATGAGATGTCTCAAAAAATCTTCCTATGTGAATTTGGATATTATGTTTAGAAAATTAATTTTATAAAAATTATTAATCAATATTTTTTTTTAAAAAGTTTTAACTAAAAAATATATTTCATGAACACACAATTTATTTATAAATATATTCATTTATATTTTACAAAAAAATTACGTAATAATATTATAAATAAAAAATATCAATAATGTAAAATTAATTAATCTTAATAATAAATTAAAAATATTAATCAAATATTTATTGTGTTTTTCACAATCTCACCCCCCCTTTATTGTACCCAAAAAATTTTATTCATTGGGAAATAAAAAGGGTTTGAAACATTTAAAAATATAATTCCTAGGAGTGAAAGATAAAACATAAATACATGAAATTATAAACTTTTTTATTTTTTAAATTCTTTTTTTGAAAGATCACATGATATAAATGTATTATGAAATATCGTTTTCAAAATATTGGAATTTAAATTTAAAATTCATATAGAATAACAAATAACTAAGTTTTAATATAAAAAAACATTTGTGGCTAGTTAAAATAAAGATACGAGGGGAATACATATTGTCCAAATAATGATAGAGAGTGATAGAAAACATAGATTAGAATAAATTAACTGATTATGTAAATGTAAAATACTATGAAATCATGTATTAATTAGAGTTTAAAAATATTAAATATTCATAAAAAACAAGTTTACATGACAACTTTATTTTCTAATATTATTTTCTACAATTTTAAAAATTCAATTACCTTCTTGGACTAAGAAAATAAAAAAATATAATTATCAAATAATTATAATTTCATCTTTTAAAACATTTTCACCATAATCACATATTTTTATACAAATGATGATTATTCAATATAAATTTTATATAGTTAAAGAAGAAATTTTTTTTTTAACAGATCATTTAATCAACAAAATGATATTATGATTTCCATCAAGTCTATAGATATTAACTAAAAAAAATATTTTTTAGAATAATGTAAGATAATATATAAAATATATAAGCATTCATATAATTAAATAACACATTAATCCCCAAAATTAAAACATAACACAAAAAAATGAACATTGACCATTTTATAAATAAATAACCCGCAGTATTTATTTGATAACATTAAAATTAATGAATGTTTTGACATGAAAAGTTATATAATACCCTAAAACATAAATACAAAAAATATAGTATTTTTTAAAAATAATCCTTCATTGTAAACCACATGATACACCTATGGTTTAATTATAACAAAACACAATAAATCCCTTAAAAATATCATTAAAAACAATGAAATAAATTCACCTAAAACCTATAAATATAGAGTTTGTGACTATTATCTTATAAAAAATAATAAATTTATAATCCCATGATCGTATTCATGACTCTTAAGTCAACCTATCATGGAAATATCACAATATCCAATGTTATGTAAATGCTTCTATAATACCAAATTTAACAGCCATGAACCCATGCTCCTCGCTATATCATTAATAATATAGTATTTTAATTATTGGGTTGATACTAATAAATTTAAACAAATTTTTTCCATTAAAACCTTACAATATAGATTAGAAATATTACATAAATAACATACCCAATGAAAATTTTTGTTTATTATTTTAGATAATTGAGAAAATAATTATTTAAAAACTGGGATATATAAACAAATATTTCCAAAAAACATAAATCATCATCGTGTATATTCATCAAAACACAAATCCTTATTTGGAATAACAAGCATAAAATATTTCCTCAAAACATAGTGAAAAATAAAAATAAGAAGAATGAGAATAAATACTCAGTAAGTATAAATAAAAGAATTTAAAATTGAATTTTATTAGTGATAATAGGATAATAATAACCTAAGATAATTTAAACACATAAAATCATAGATCATTAAATACTATAAATGGAATAAAAAATTAATATAAGTCAAAATTTATATCTATAAAAAATATTAAGCCTTGTGGAAACAATTCCTATAAAAATGATCTGTTAGAACATGATACTAACATAAATAAAACATATTGGAAAGAGCATGATTTTTTATAATGCTTACATTCTCTCTTACAGGAAGAATGACCTATATTAAAATTTTTATTTATCTCATACGAGATTCCTATAACCATTTGAATCTATCCCTATTCACTTAGAATTGGAGGGATATAGCTGGTTCACACATCATAATGATCTATATAAATATCACCCAACATTATAAATTTTTCCAAGAATCATAACACTAAAATGACTTCATTTTTAAACACATAAATAACCATTGTCATCTCATGGCTTGATTTAAATATTGAAATGAAATGTGTTCTAGGAAAATCAATCTGATGAAATAATAATCCAATGTGTTACCAAAAAAATATCTTTAAAATAATTATTGAATGAAATACTATTTCATTTTTGAAGTTACCTATTAGAAACATAAAATAAAATAAAAAATTGTGAACATAATTTTTTTTATAAATGATTTTTTTAAAAGTAATATTCAATGAAAATAATTATCATGGTGGAAATAAAATCTATTCATTTCAATAATGTAAAAATTAATCATTTTTTGAAAAATTTGTAATATGAGATAAAAGTTATCCTTGATAAAAAATTAAGAAATTGCATTTCCAATACATTTAAAATAAATTCATAGATAATTAAAATAACATTTGTAAAAATTAATGTATAGAAATTAATATTCAAAGAAATATTTTATAAAACAAGGACATGGAATAGATACATTTTCAAGTGTAATAGAAAATAGAATATATTTATCAATTAAAATTCACATTATTGATTTTCATAAAAACATTACGGTATGTGGTCGTTCCTCACTCTCGAGGGCAGCATTTTGGCACTAGGAATGGGTTCCTCCTCCTCATAGGATTTCCTATATCCTTGGGTGTTTTGGATCCTATTCACAACCTTCCCTTGGTTCTCTTTTATCCTAACTCAGTCTTCTAGGGTTAACTCTATCCATGTCCTCTACTATATATCTCTCTCTCTCTCACTCCCTCTCTCTAATTATAGGTCTCGTATCCCTATTTTTCATACATCATCTCTATGAAGTCCTTTCAATGTCCACCTAGCTGTGCTCTAACCTCAATGTGAACCACTTCTCTCAAGGTCAGATCAGAAATGATGGGCACACCGAGGCTTGGGGATAGTAGTTTGGTAGTTGGCGGTCCTCCAGCAATATCCTATATTGTTCATTTTGGGTTTAATACCATGGCCTCTTTCTAATATTTTATACGCTCACAGTGGTGACAATAATTTTTCTTTTACAATGTTATAATTAGGGTTCTAATATTGTTATTTGTTCCTCATTCTCACCAGTTATGGGTTTCCATATTTCTGGGGATTTCTGTTATTATCCTATTATATAATTTTATTGATGGTTTTATTATGGAGTTCTATAGAGATGTGGTGATGATATTGGATGTATTCTATTATGTGTCAAGGATGAAAATAGAAAAAGTGAAGTAAAAATAGATTTCCATTTATATAGGTTCTTCTTATATTTGGATTCTTTTACAGATCCGGTTTTTTTAGAGCATTTTGTTATCGAAGGTGTTTCTAGAGTTTTGTTTTATGGTAAGTGATGTTTTTGGTGGATTAAATATGTATACTTCACTGAATGTTCTATGTCAAGGGGAAGGTGAAAATGGTCACATCAGCATGGCTTCCAGAGGCAGTTGATTCATAGGTTTGATTTGTTCAGATTTTTATTCTGGTTTCCACATATCCGTTGTTTGAGGCTTCCCTGGTCAGAGATGGTGCATGTTTTTCTCCAGTATTGACAATAGAATTGATTTTCAATTTAGAATTAGTAGTTATAGGAAATGATTTGGTAGGTATGTGATGGGTTGGAATGTGGTCTTATAGTTTCTTATGGGGCACATTTTCCTCAGTCGGCTTACTGGATTTTTAGGATTCTCAAGTATGTTGTTGTGTTTTGAATTTTGCAATAGAGTACTATTGATGTTCTTATAATAGTGAATTGTTCTGTTTAATTATTTAGAAATTTAAACTCCATAATAATTATTTTGTGAGTTATTGACTTGATGTTGGTGGAATCGTCCTGTAGGTTCCCACATACCCACAATGTTGATTTTGAATAAAATAAAAAATAGATGGTGGCTATAATCATTAAGAGATGACATAGAAATTAGACATGTAATCTACGTGAATAAAAATATTAGATAAAAATATATTTTTATTTTAAAATAATGAGATTATAATATCCCTAAATAATCCTTAAATTGAAATGGTCTTCAAAATAGTGGATATTGTAACATTATTCTATTACCACATTCGTAACATTCAAATCAATATTCATAAAAAATAGTATTATATCACACTATAAATATAATGAATTTTAGGAATTAAAATGTTAAATTTCCTTAATGTGGTATTAATTAAAAAACACATGAATATTATAGTGCATGATGTGAAACATATGTCCTGAAAATGATACTGAGATAATGAAAACCCTTCCAATGATCATAACCATTAAAGTGATCATAAATCCAGAAAATCAATATGTGTACATATATATGTTCACGTTAAACAATTGAAAGTAATTGTTAAAATAATTTTCAGATTAATTATTACAAAATCATGGAATAAATATGATAGTGATTTTGATATATAACCTAATGAATGAAAATTGAGTTATAAAACTGCTTACAACTTGATTATGATTTAGTATAACCCCCTCGGTTGAAATAATTTTTGTTGTAACATAAAACAGTATTATTTCCGATCAAACAATGATATAATATATAAAATGGTTGTATATATACCTTACATAATATATTAGGTGTATTATGATAAAATTTTCCTCATTGAAGGGAAATTCAGAAAAAATCCAGGATCTCGAGTCTAGAAATACCTTGTGTATCATCTAACGCTACGGTAATTTTATTATATAGATTATTAAAATAAAATTTCATAGGTTTAATAAATTATCAGTAATAATTTTTTCCCTTTTTTTAAGTGAAATATTTAATTACATAGTCATGTTTTTATTTTGTCGTGGGCTTTCAAAATGTTTGGTTAAAATTTCAAAACATCATTTTTATGTTTAACTGTAAAGACCCGGAAATTTCAAGGAAATTTTTTTCTTAATTTTCTTTGGAATTTTACAAAAATGCAGTTTCTGACAGTGCCTGATTCTGAGGCCCGGTGTGCCCGGAATCATTTTCCGAAGTTTTTCTCGGGTACGTTCAGTGAATGGACGAGCATGTTTTTCTAACTTTTGAACCGGTGCTCGGAATCGAATTTTGAGGGCACCGATGAAACTGCAGTGTCGGTAATTGCTTAGGAACACCACTTCTGAAGTTGCGTTTACACGCGGTAAGTTGTTAGAATTCATGGAAGTTGAAATAAAAATTAAACTAAAATTTTTATTTTAACTAAGTGGATTAGGCTTTGGGTTAAAGTTGGGTTACTAACCAACTTCCCAAGGGGGTTATGAAGGTGGTGGGGCCCACACGAACCCTACCCCTTCACCTTCCCTAACCTTCCATAACTCTTCACTTTCTTTAACCCCCCAAAACTCACATTTAATATTTGACAACTTATGTTTAATAACTTATGTTATCAATTAAGTGAGTTAAGTGTGGTTATTTGAATTTTAAACTCTTGAAATTCAAATATTTGTTATGTTAATAAAATAAGAGGTCAGATTATTTTATTTTGGGGTTGGAAACTTTGTTTCTTGAAAGGTTTGGGGAGAAAATCTAAGGAAAGCTAGAGTTCTTCATCTTCTTCGTCGAAGAACACGAAGAACACGAAGAATGCATCGAACTCCGTCAAAGAACGCCGAGTCCTCGGAGACCGACTACGTGACGCCTTTTACCGCGACTGTTCTTCCATGACGTCTCATTCTGCGACGAATCCTCGTTCGACAAACCTCTGTTCAAGCTCGCACGAGGTTGTGGGTTTACGTGTTTTCTATACGTGATTATCTTCCGTCTTTTATCCGCGTCTTTTTGGACCGCATGATATCAGTTAACGGGAGTAGGCCGGACCGCACAAACATGACCGTCCCCCTTCCTTATTGTTTTCCTTGTTATTGTGGATCGAATGAAAGTAACACGGTGTCGTCGCACTGTGTGGGATTGATCGGAAAGAAATGCGCGACGTCATCATGCCGCACATTCCAATTTTTGAACCAATTCTACGGCGCCATCACACCTTGTCGAAGAACCACAAAAGAACCGTGCCCGGAGTCGGGCTGCGTCGAAGGGGCGCGACGCCATCGCGTCGAACCAGAAAACCACAAAGACGGTACGTCTGGTTAATTGAAGTGCGGAATGACGGGCGACGACAGATAGAGCCGCAATGTATTTTTGTAGCCTGCGTAGTAAAGTTCGAGACCCGAGATGAACACCGGCTCATACGGTTTTGAAAACGGACCACCGGAGCAACTCCGGTGGCCCGCGTGTAACAGCCCGAGATTTTATTAAAAATATTCTTTTTAATTTTATTAATGTCTTATGTTGTACGCTACACCAAAAGGAGCTTTCAAAACATGCATCCTTGACTTGTCTTGCATTACACGCAATCGCAACCTTCCTCGATAGCGTGTGTAGTACGCAATACTGAGTTTCACGAAACAACGATATGCTATTAAAATATTATTAAAACTAGCCATTATGAATAGTAATAACCACTTTTAAATTTTAGAAATTTTAGCTCTCAAAATGGACTTCATTTTTGGATTCGGAGTATCGAATTTAGCCTAAGGTGAAATTTTGGTACTTTTCGGATAACTTTCATATTCTGATGAATAGTGAAAATTACTAAATTATAATTAAAGACAAATTTTTTAATCGAAATAATTAATAGTGATAAATTATTAATTTGAGTGGTTTTAAATTATATTTATAATATATTTTTACAATTTAATACAATGTTGGTCATTGGATGTAATTTCACATTTAAACAAAACATAATCAAGTGTCAATCTTTTGATAGATATTGTTTCTTAAAAACAGGCTATTTGTTTCAACAGCGGGATTTAATTATAAAATTAATTAATGCAACTTTTATGTTATGAATTTGGTAAAATAGACTTCATTTTTGAATTCGGAATATGAAATATAGCTTAGGATGAAATTTTGGCATTGTTCTGAAAAACATCAATTTTTGATGAATAATGAAACAACTAAGTGGCAGTTAAAAAACTGAATTTTTCATAAAACTTAATTTTACCGCTTATGTGAATGGAATTTAAAAAATCTGAGAGACACGGTTGATGTCAGTAAGTAAAATGTGGTTCAATGAGATGAAAATAATTTTTGGTGAATAGTAACTTTTTACTTTTATTTACCACGGTTAAAAGTAAATAAGGTAATTAAGGGTAAGAATGATATTAATATTACCCTAACACATGTCCTAATTCTATTGTACAAGTGTATCTCGACCAAAAACAACCTTATGTGTAAAATATTATCATTTAGGCCCACTTGGATTAGATTAGGACATTTATTATTATTTAATTCAAAGAAGAGTTAAAAGAGTTAAAATCAAATTATATTTACTAAAACATTTTTAATATAAGGTTGTACATAAGATAAATTCAATTGTAAATATTAATTAGAAAGCTAAAAATATTTCCTACATAATGGTATTTTATTTGTAATTTTTAGACATCAAATAATTTAATTTATTTATGACACAAAGATGATGCAGTAATTATCTTATTAATGAAATATTGACATAATTGATATTATAAATACCAAAATAAATGTAATTTAAGACTTTTTAAAAATTCCACTTATTTTCTAGGTTACTATGATATATTAGTGTTGATTTAATCAACTTGGTTTGAACATATAATTCTGTTATGACTTTCAAAAAAATCATATATCAAATAGTGTCAAAATTGACACAAAATAGTTTTTAAATAAAATATTATATTATTAATTGTTATTTTATTCTTAAAAATCTAAGGTTCGGCCAAATGACTTAGATAAAAATATATGTATTAATAATAAACAATTTGGGGTTCGTTTGGCATGTTATAGTAAGTGTACTAACCATATAGTGAATGAAAACAAAAAGACACGGTAAAAGTAAAATTATTTAACTTAGAGTTAAATCTTATTGATAAGGTTAACATAATACCATAAACTTGTCTAAATCCGATTGGATGATAGGATTTCGACCCATAACCACTTTAGCTTCGAAATAAGACCTTTGTAACCCTTATAAACCGATTTTGACTTTAAAATAAAATAATATTTTGAGATATTCCTAAGGTGCCCCTCTCCTCCCTTATAAAAGGGAACCTCCTCCCCCTCCTCCTCACACCAATTTGAGCACTCAAGCTCAGACAACCCCTGCAATTTTCTCCTCTCCACTTCCCTAGAATAATCCTAGAGGTCCTGGTCTTCTTCAAAGACCAATCGTAGTTCCCTAAGTGGAGGATTCAAAGAGGCGTTCCAAAGAAGAGGTAATATCCATTACCGATCTTTTCAATTTCTTTCTTCTTCAACTTCTTCTTCTTTAGTTGTTTCATTATAAAGTAATATCATCAGTATTACTTACATACTGATATGTTATTATAAATATGAAACAAACCTAATTCACCTTCTATCCATCCTACGGAAAAATGAAATCACCGCGCGTGCGTACGTACGGAATACCATCTCCACGCCGTGGTGTAATCTATTTTCCTCCATCACCTTAAAAGGATGGGTATAATGGTGTAATGAGTAACTATTTATGATTATTATAATGTAATATTGATACTGAAATATTATATATATACTCAAATACAATTCCACGATCATAGGAACGATATCATCACTCGTGCGTGCGTACGAAATACCGTCTCCACAATGTGATGCGACTCGTTCCACATGATCATCATTAAATAGTAATAATATAAATGAATTGAATGAATAAATATGATATATGTTACACTAATAAAATTCTGGATATAAGGTATCTATAACCTTAAAAGAAGAATAAGAATTTATTTGGCAAAACACGCATAAGAACAAAAGGCAATAAGGACCCGAGTAACAAGTAACAATGAAATATTACTAACAAGAAGCTAAGAATATAACCATATATGATATCATATCAATATGTATGATTCTGGAATAAGTAAATAACATTATTTAAACCATTATACAGGTGATTCGGACACGTACAAAGCAAATCGGACCTAAGGTAAGGGAAATATCATAATCTCATTTTTATTCGAGATTGTTTATACTTTGGAATTTACTAGGGTGTATTTTATCATCCACATACATGTTTCATAAATATGAAATATTATTTCCATCCACCTACAATTTTTTAAATCCATTTTTACCCTTCGGTGAGTTTTTAGTAAAAGAAATGAATGGAATCGTTTGTCGTTTTTCGTACGAGGTACTTTTTGACTTTTCCGAAAAAAGTACGAAGACTGTTTTTTTAAATTATACGGCATGAATGGAATTATAAAACATTATTTCCAAGAAGTTTCCTTTACAAGTATTCAAGTTTATTTTTAATAAACTTCTTTTAGTTTAAAATTTTATGACATGTTAAGGAAGGAAAAGTGTTTTTGAAGTAGAAAGGATATTTTCCTCAAGAATGGAGTTGAAGTATTTTATCAAAATTATTTTCCATCTAAGATAATAAAAGGGTTCTGTTTTTATCCCTATTATTACATGGATTTGATTATGTTGTGATGGAAATATATTTATGAATTTTTTTATCTTATATGAATTGTTTTATGATGTCATGTTGTTTAAGAATCCCATTTTTATTACATGGGTTACGCTATGATGTATGGTTTATGATTATGTGGCACACATAAGAAAGGATTCATTATAAGATAGGTGGGACCTATATCTCCCTCCAATGCATTGGGTAAACATTTTATATCTCATGAGATAGACATGGCTGGAACGGTAGGTTATACTGGTTCAGTGAAACGGGACTGGAACGAGGGTGACTCTGTTCAGAAAGGGACTTTGTCCACTAAGATAGTCTTGGCAATGAGTCATGACTAACAAGAAATGATTTTCCATGATTATGTGTGCATGCCACAAAGTTTCAAGTTTCATGTTATGATTATGGGGATCTCATTTTCACTTCTATGATTTGTTCCATGTTAAGATATTATGATCTCTTTTGCAGGTTATGATTTTTTAAAAAATATGATATGATTTTTATTTCCTTTATTTTCCCTTGCTGAGCATTTGAGCTCGCCCTTTTATGTTTTCTTTTCCCTAGGATATAATGAAAGTTTTTAGGTTAAAAAAAGGATGATCTTTATGGGAGATATTGAAGATCTTTCACCACGATTAAAAGATTACGTTCCGAGTTTCCAAAGACACTAAACTATTACGATCCTTGTGTGTGTGTTTTTGTTATGTACTAAGTATTCCGCAAATGTAATTTAATGTCCATGTACGTCAAGCTTCGGGTCTCTACAGTTGGTATCAGAGGAAAGGTTTAGTCAACCTTTGGAAACTAGGATGCGAGAACTTTAGTGATATCCATAGAGATATTTCTAAGGTATGTCTAGGGATGTCCCTAAGGTTAAGTATACGTATAGGTTATAGTACTAGAATTACCCTAACGATCATAGAAATAAACCTAAGATGTTAGATATTGAAGGTACTCCCCCTTTATTACGTTGTTTTCCCTAGCATGATTTTTGCCTCTCACACTATTCTTTTTGGGTTTTAGACGATGGCTGGAACCCGAAGGAACCGTGTTGATCAATGCAATGGACAATGCAATGATTTCCCTCCTGAAAAAACAAATGTTATGGGAGATGGAGTGAAAAATCTTATTGCTATACTTACACAACCTATGAATCATTCTGGACTTCCAAATGAGCAGAGAAGGGAACAATATTCTATTGAGTCCTTCATGAGGCAACGTCCACCTTCTTTCAGTGGGTCTTCTGATCCACTTGTTGCTGAACAATGGATCAGTACCACTGAAAAGATATTTTCAGTTCTTCAATGTTCTGAGCATGATAAAGTCATCTTAGCAGTATATCGTTTGGAAGGTGAAGCTGATCAATGGTGGAATCTTATCAAGAATACGAGGCAAAGAGATGAAATTGAGTCCATGGAATGGGACGAGTTCAAGAACTAGTTTTTCAGTAAGTACTTCCCTCGTATTCTTCGAACAAAGATGGAAAAGGAGTTTCTTGAGCTAAAGCAGAAGGATGATGAATCTGTTGGTATAAACGAAGAAAATTTTACAAGACTTGCAAGGTATGCATCTGGCATTATCATCCAACCTAAAAGTAAAGTTGATCGATTTTTCAGTGGCTTAAAACCAAGTCTTCGAAGGGCATTAGCTATAAGAGACTTTAGTAGCTATGAAGAAATTGTGCATTGTGCTATCAAGGTAGAAATGGAAGTTGGTGTTACATATCCATCTCATGGTTTTGACAAGAAACGAAAGATGGAGTTCAAGGAGAAATCTCAGAATAATGGTGAAAAGAATATGAATGTTTCCTTCTGCACGAAGTGTGGAAAGAAGCATGGTGGAGATTGTCTTAAAGGGACTAGAAAATGTTTTAAGTGTGGAAAAGAAGGTCATCGAGCAGCTGAGTGTCAAAGTAATGGAAAAAGGGATTCTAATGATGTGAATAAAGCAAACACTGCAGAGAACGCACCACCAACACTTCAATGCTTCAAGTGCAAGGAAATGGGGCATTATGCTAATAAATGCCGTAATCCAAGGGTTAGTGATGATCGACATGAGCAACCGCTTAAGGCAAAGGACAAATGGAAGTCACATGCGATCACCATTGGCGATGTTGAATATGATAACGATGTGGTGGAATTATTATGTGTTTATGTAATGGGATTCCAAAATAATGTTGTATCATAAAGTATTGGAATATTTATGTATTGGTCTAATGTGGTATTCAAAGTGATTGAGATATTTTTGGAAATAAGATGAGCATAATGAAGGGAAAATGAGAAAATGAAATGTTTAACGTTATTCATGAGCTCATGATTGATATAAGGACTAAGTGATATCATTGTTTGAGTATATAGAATTTTGAGGATTTTGGTATGTGGAAAGAGTTAAATTTTAACTGCATTCATGTTTTCACTAAGGTATTCAAGAGAATACATGATTAAGGACTTTGAATGTTTGGAATGTGACCAAAAAAACATATCTTATGATATATGGGGATCGACGATGGTGTTAAATCTCTGGTAATCGTTTTCACTATATTATGAGAGTGGATTGCAGTATTATGGATAAGCCTAAAGATTGGAATGGATTATGTTGGACATAAGTTAGTATTGTTTAAGGATAGAAGTTTTCTAGATATTATTGATGGGATGTTATAGTAATATAGTTTTAGAAAAAGGACAACCTACAGGACGGGCGACAACCCATCGCGTCGGACAAGGCTGTGGAAATCGAACCCACAACCGAAGTGCGACTGGCCTTTATCGCCTACCACTGGCCTACAGGAAGTCCCTGTTTAGTAGAAACTAGTTTTATTATATTATGCTGTATGACATATGATGTATAAGTCCATTTTAGGAACCATATATTATTAATCTCACTATAGATCGACTTATGTATATAATTTTTTGCTAACCTTTTGTTTGAGACAGATGGAATGACCCGTCATTCTATCACATGATCTGCTAACACTTCACGAATAACAAATTCAACTTCATTCATTTAAGAGATGAAGTGGAAATTGTTAAAGGGATGAACAACAGTGAGATTGTACCAAAATAAAGTAAGTATTTATTCTAATTCAAATTCTTTAACTTTAGGGAAACGATCTTGAAAACCAAAAATGTTGTCTTAGTGATCTTATATCTGATGAATCAGATGGTACCTTATATCGTCACAAATTTATGGCTTTGTGATTTCTGGCTTTTCCATAGCCATGTTCTCTACCACTCTCCATCAGAACATGATGGTTAGATTTCTCTTCCATATCCATATTTTCACCTATGTGGAAACCCAGTGATTAGTTTATTTGGGTAACCGTTACGTTTCATACTTTTGTTTTTAAAGATTGGTTTTGATATTCCTTTTTACGATGTGGGTTTCTATTAAATAAACTTTCGAATAGTAAACCATTTATAACCCCGACGAATCTCGAGGGCGAAATTCATTTTAAGGGGGGTAGAATGTAACAGCCTGAGATTTTATGAAAAATATTCTTTTTAATTTTATTAATGTCTTGTGTTGTACGCTACACCAAAAGGATCTTACACAACACACATCCTTGACTCGCCTTTCATTACACACAATCGCAACCTTCCTCGATAGCGTGTGTAGTACGCAATACTGAGTTTCACGAAACAACGATATACTATTAAAATATTATTAAAACAAGCCGTTATGAATAGTAATAACCACTTTTTAAATTTTAGAAATTTTAGCTCTCAAAATGCACTTCATTTTTGGATTCGGAGTATCGAATTTAGCCTAAGGTGAAATTTTGGTACTTTTCGGATAACTTTCATATTCTGATGAATAGTGAAAATTACTAAATTATAATTAAAAACAACATTTTTAATCGAAATAATTAATAGTGATAAATTATTAATTTGAGTGGTTTTAAATTATATTTAGAATATATTTTTACAATTTAATACAATGTTGGTCATTGGATGTAATTTCACATTTAAACCAGACATAATCAAGTGTCAATCTTTTGATAGATATTGTTTCTTAAAAACACGCTATTTGTTTTAACAGCGGGATTTAATTATAAAATTAATTAATGCAACTTCTATTTTATGAATTTGGTAAAATAGACTTCATTTTTGAATTCGGAATATGAAATATAGCTTCGGATGAAATTTTGGCATTGTTCTGAAAAACATCAATTTCTGATGAATAGTGAAACTACTAAGTGGTAGTTAAAAAACTGAATTTTTCATAAAACTTAATTTTACCACTTCTGTGAATGGAATTTCAAAAATCCGAGAGACACGGTTGATGTCAGTAAGTAAAATGTGGTTCAATGAGATGAAAATAATTTTTGGTGAATAGTATCTTTTTACTTTTATTTACCACGGTTAATAGTAAATAGGGTAATTAAGGGTAAGAATGACATTAATATTACCCTAACACATGTCATAATTCTATTGGACAAGTGTATCTCGACCAAAAACAACCTTAAGTGTAAAATATTATCATTTAGGCCCACTTGGATTAGATTAGGATATTTATTATTATTTAATTCAAAGAAGAGTTAAAAGAGTTAAAATCAAAGTATATTTACTAAAACATTTTTAATATAGGGTTGTACATAATATAAATTCGATTGTAAATATTAATTAGAAAGCTAAAAAGAGTTTCTACATAATGGTATTTTATTTGTAATTTTTAGACATCAAATAATTTAATTTATTTATGACACAAAGATGATGCATTAATTATCTTATTAATGAAATATTGACATAAATGATATTATAAATACCAAAATAAATGTAATTTAAGACTTTGTATGAATTAAACTAATTTTATAGGTTACTATGATATATTAGTGTTGATTTAATCAACTTGTTTCGAACATATAATTCTGTTATGACTTTCACAAAAATCATATACCAAATATTGTCAAAATTGACACAAAATAGTTTTTAAATAAAATAAAATATTATTAATTGTTATTTTATTCCTAAAAATATAAGGGTCGTACAAATGACTTAGATAAGGATATATGTATTAATAATAAACAATTTGGGGTTCTTTTGGCATTTATAGTAAGTGTATTAACCATATAGTGAAAGAAAACAAAAAGACACGGTAAAAGTTAAATTATTTAACTTAGAGTTAAATCTAATTGATAAGGTTAAAATAATACCCTAAACTTGTCTAAATCCTATTGGATGATAGGCTTTCGACCCATACCCACTTTAGCTTCAAAATAAGACCTTTTGGAACCATTATAAACCGATTTTGACTTTAATATGAAATAATATTTTGAAATATTCCTTAGGTGCCCCTCTCCTCCCTTATAAAAGGGCACCTCCTCCCCCTCCTCCTCACACCAATTTGAGCACTCAAGCTCGGCCAAACCCTACCATTTTCTCCTCTCCAATTCCCTAGAATAATCCTAGAGGTCCTGGTCTTCTTCAAAGACCAATCTTAGTTCCCTAAGTGGAGGATTCAAAGAGGCGTTCCAAAGAAGAGGTAATATCCATTACCGATCTTTTCAATTTCTATCTTCTTCAACTTCTTCTTCTTTAGTTGTTTCACTATAAAGTTATAACATAAGTATTACTTACATACTGATATGTTATTATAAATATGAAACAACCCTAATTCACCTTCTATCCATCCTACGGAAAAATTAAATCACCGCGCGTCGGTACGTACGGAATACCGTCTCCACGCCATGGTGTAATCTATTTTCCACCATCACCTTACAAGGATGGGTATAATGGTGTAATGAGTAACTATTTATGATTATTATAATGTAATATTGATACTGAAATAATATATATATACTCAAATACAATTCCACCATCATAGGAACGATATCATCACTCGTGTGTACGTACGGAATACCGTCTCCACGATGTGATGTGACTCGTTCTACATGATCATCATTACATAGTAATTATATAAATGAATTAAATGAATAAATATGATATATGTTACACTAATACCATTCTGGATATAAGGTATCTATAACCTTAAAAGAAGAATAAGAATTTATTCGGCAAAACACGCATAAGAACAAAAGGCAATAAGGACCCGAGTAACAAGTAACAATGAAATATTACTAACAAGAAGCTAAGAATATAACCATATATGATATCATATCAATATGTATGATTCTGGAATAAGTCAATAACATTATTTAAACCATTATACTGGAGATTCGGACACGTACAAAGCAAATCGGACCAAAGGTAAGGGAAATATCACAATCTCATTTTTATTCGAGATTGTTTATACTTTGGCATTTACTAGGGTGTATTTTATCATCCACATCCATGTATCATAAATATGTAATATTATTTCCATCCACCTAAAATTTTTTAAATCCATTTTTACCCTTCGGTGAGTTTTTAGTAAAAGAAATGAAAGGAATCGTTTGTCGTTTTTCATACGAGGTACTTTTTGACTTTTCCGACAAAAGTACGAAGAATGTTTTTTTAACTTATACGGCATGAATGGATTTCTAAAACATTATTTCCAAGAAGTTTCCTTTACAATTATTCAAGTTTATTTTTAATCATCTTCTTTTATTTTAAAATTGTATGACATGTTAAGAAAGGAAAAGTGTTTTTGATGTAGAAAGGATATTTTCCTCAAGAATGGAGTTGAAGTATTTTATCAAAATTATTTTCCATCTAAGATAATAAAAGGGTTCTGTTTTTATCCCTATTATTACATGGATTTGATTATGTTGTGATGGAAATATTTTTATGAATTCCTTTATCTTATATTAATTGTTTTATGATGTCATGTTGTTTAAGAATCCCATTTTTATTACATGGGTTACGCTATGATGTATGGTTTATGATTATGTGGAACACATAAGAAAGAATTCATTATAAGATGGGTGGGACCTATATCTCCTTCCAATGCATTGGGTAAAGATTTTATATCTCATGAGATAGACATGGCTGGAACGGTAGGTTATACCGGTTCAGTGAAACAGGACTTGAACGAGGGTGACTCGGTTCAGAAAGGGACTTTGTCCACTAAGATAGTCTTGACAATGAGTCATGACTAACAAGAAATGATTTTCCATGATTATGTGTGCATGCCACAAAGATTCAAGTTTCATGTTATGATTATGGGGATCTCATTTTCACTTCTATGATTTCTTCCATGTTAAGATATTATGATCTCTTTTGCAGGTTATGATTTTCAAAAAAATATGATATGATTTTTATTTCCTTTATTTGCCCTTGCTGAGCATTTGAGCTCACCCTTTTATGTTTTCTTTTCCCCAGGATATAATGAAAGGTTTTAGGTTAAAAAAAGGATGATCTTTATGGGAGATATTGAAGATCTTTCACCACGATTATAAGATTATGTTCCGAGTTTCCAAAGACACTAAACTATTACGATCCTTGTGTGTGTGTTTTTGTTATGTACTAAGTA
Source organism: Viscum album (assembly GCA_963277665.1). Taxonomy (NCBI): domain Eukaryota; kingdom Viridiplantae; phylum Streptophyta; class Magnoliopsida; order Santalales; family Viscaceae; genus Viscum; species Viscum album. Next base: position 1,483,827,583 of record OY728136.1, read on the forward strand.
TTCCGCAAATGTAATGTAATGTCCATGTACGTCAAGGTTTGGGTCTCTACACCGTGGAAACACCCGGAGGCGCGGGTCACCGGCACGGCGCCGCCAGCGACCGGGGGCGGCGGCCAGAGTTGTTCGGCCGCCAGGAGGCGGTGATGCCCGAGCGCGCCGCCAGAAGATTGGTGGCGGCGGATCCGCCGCCGGCCTCAATCAACGGCGAGGGCGGGCCGCGCACCCCCCCACCCCCACCCTCCGCCGCTTCCGCTCGGACGTGATGGTCGAGCCGCGGCTGACCTGTTGAGCCGGACGGGCCGGGCCCAGCCGGGTCGACCCGGTTCGGGCCGACCCTGGGGGGGGGGGGGGGGGGTCGGGCCGGGTCGGTTCGGACCCAGACACCCCGTTTTCGGACCCTCTTTGGTCAAATGCCCATATCATGGGCTACGGACCTCCGATCGATGTACCGTCAGTTGCATAGCGATTCTTGAAACGGGTCGGTCGTTTAAGTATATTATACTCAAGGTTTCGGAATACTTTGGGTTCAGACGGGCTGGTTCGGATATGAAACCAATCGGGCCCTCGGAGCGGAAACACTTATATCTTGAGCTCCGGATGTCCGATTGACGTGGCGTCGACTTTGTTGGATACCTCTTAATGGTAAGGATCTTTTGGCTTACTCCGCTCGCGGTTTGGATGTCGTCGAATTGCGGTAGGGTTGTTTTGCTCACAAAACCAACCGGGCCCCTGAAACGAAAAAGCCAATAACTCACAGACCGAGCGTCCGATTGACGCGCCGTCTGTCTCGTTGAATTCCTCTTGATGAGATGAATCTTTTGGAATACTTCGCCCGAGTTTTGGATGCAGTTGGATAGTGGACAGGTTGGATTGTACCCGAAATCCAACCGGGCCCCTGGAACGGAAAAGCTGATATCTTTCATACCAGACGTCCGTTTGACGAACCGTCAGCGGCGTTGGTGATCACGTTGAGAAACAGACCCTATTAGTATACCCTATGAGAGTTTGGGGTACAGTTGAGATACGGCTGGATTGGTTTGCACACGAAACCAACCGGGCCCTAGGACGAAAAGGCTAATAACTCACAGACCGGAAGTCCGATTGACGGGCCGTCTGTTGCGTTGAGACCCCTATGAAGAGGCGATCCTTTGAGATACTTCTTCGTGTGACTTTGAGATACTTGGAGTATTGACCTGTAGCTCATGGAGCGGACCCTCCCAGAGACGAGCATGCGGAGTACAGAGACCGTGTAGCCGACTGAGACCTGACAACTGCTTGACCGACTCGACTTAGAGTGAGTCGACTAGACCAGTGGACGGAGAACTACTTTGTGAGGTGCAGACCCATGGTGGACAGAGCACTACATGTGTGACAGTGAAAACCCGCGGTACTCGTCCGGAGAGTACCTCAGCAGGCTACTAGGGGGTGTGCACTATTGTGTTTGGGTGACATACCTCGGCGGGAACAACTACTGTGTTTGGGTGGCTGACCCGCGGTACTCGACTGGAGGAGTACCTCAACTGTCTTAGATTAGTGAGCAGTACCTCAGAGTCATGACAGGACCACTGTACACTCTAGAGACGGGGCTCTTCAGCAATTATGGTTTCGATAATGAAAATTCTGGTTTGAGCTGAGACTTTTGACCTTCTTTTTACCTCATGATTGGGATGGGTCACTTGATAACTGAGGTATATGTATGGGCATATACCTTTGTAGTGTTTATCCGTTGATTTCATGATCTTTTTGATTCCTCATGATTGAGATGAGTTACTTGATAACTTAGACATATGTATGGGCATATTCCTAAGTATATGTTATCTGTTGAGATCTTCTTTGTGGTTATCCTTGTTGGTTTTAGTGAGACCTTGATGGTCTCAGGGTCCCTACTGAGTATCGTTATACTCACCCCTGCACGGGCTATGCCCGCACCTCGTTGTGTTGGTTGCAGACGACAGGCAGTGCTGACGGAGGCCGAGTGTTTGAGGACTGGACGGTACACATAGGTGGCCTACATGATGAGTCAGTAACCGGAGGTGGACTACACGAAGAGTCAGTATCCAGAGGTGGAATTCATGGTGAGACGACACTCGGAGGAGGTTGATGTGTGAGAGCGTTGTGGAGGCCATCTGTACCTACGCTTCAGGTAGGATCCGAGGTGGACGATCCAGGAGCTGCGCCATCTGTACCTACCCTTCAGGTAGGATCCGAGGAGGACGACCCAGGAGCCGCTTCCGTCCTTCCAGTTGTTGTCTTTTTCCATTGTACATTGTTCAGTTGTAGTTGTATATCCTTTTGGGTTTGTATTTTGGCCCATTTACCATTCAGCACTTCTCTTTGTACTTAGTGTTTTACATCCGCTTGTACTCTATGGTGTTTTCTTCACTTTTATAAAGGCAATGCCTTCCCAGTTATCGGGATTTACGCCTTTGGTGCTAGTTGCCATCCCCTGGCCTATGGAAGGTGGGCTTGGGGTAGTCACGACATGGGCCCCGAGGACGGGTCGTGACAAATTGGTATCAGAGGAGTCGGTTCTACAGCAAAACTTACAACTCTGATGTTTTCTTTATGTGAAGCAATAGTGTTAAGAGTACCGACTTTGGTTTTCAGTTCAGGGAGTCCAGTGCTGGTGCGGGCGGCCGACGTATCCATACAACAGGACCCCGACAAATGACTTCCGACATTGTGCATGAAGACACTGATTGCGTGTGTGTTTTCAAAGGTTTTCCCTTTAAATATCAGATCAAACCAGGTCATCTCACCAGGTATAATCATTTGCCCGTGTCACGTTATTTCTTTCAGGATGCCTTTTCTCGGACGACAAGTTAGAGCCCAGAGAGATGTGCGTGCGGACAGCCTGTCGAGCGACGAGGCTTCAGTATAGGGCCCTCTTGAAGTTGAGGCACCAGCGGAGGCACCATCGGTACTACCATACGTTGGGCCACCGATGCCACCAGCACTAGCAGTAGGCGATGCACGCCACTTGAGTGCGCTGCATGAGTTCCAGCGCCAGAGGCCACCCAGGTTCCGGGGAGAGACGGACCCGCAGGCGGCTGAGATTTGGCTGGAGGCTGTGGTGAGAGTCTTCAGGCTAGTGGGGACGCCTGCAGACTTTATGGTGATCTTTGCTGCCAGCCTTCTTTAGGAAGCAGCAGGAAGGAGGTGGAGCCACTTGTTACAGTTTTGCGACGGGATGACCTTCGCATGGGAAGACTTCGGGACCTTCTTCAGTGTGGAGTTTGTGCCAGTAGCTCTACACCCCGAGCATGTACAGGAGCTTCTTCCTTTGCCGCCTGTTTTTCGATCAGTATCCGAGTCATCAGTGGGCAGTAGACAGATGATGCAGAGGTCCAGGAGGACCTGACCAGCAGTTGGGTGATCTAGGATTTTAGTATCGGTGGTGCGGGGCACCCGGGGTGGGGTCAGAGCTAGGCGTTCCAGAAACGGACAGTGTTACTCATGCGGCAGAAAGGATCACCTGGCACGTGACTGTCCGACTCCTCGTACAGTTGATCCGCAGGCTTTGGAGGATCCACCAAGACAGAAGCAACGACTGGTTCTTGATCAATATCCGAGCAGTGGACAAGGTAGTAGAGCTCCGGGAGCAGGTATATAGGAGCGGAACTAGTGGATACGTCCCTTGTACTTATACTTCCATGTTTCTGTTGTTTTCGTGTCTTTGTACTATGAGCTGCTATAATAAAAAGACACTTATCTTTTTTTTCATTCCTGTCCTTTTGTTTGGTTGATACTGAGTGGTCCGAGTTAAACTGTTGACATGACCCTCACATTCGATATTTCTACTGGAGGAGACCCAGTGACCTCACACTGATGCCGACAGTGTGACTCGACCCTTGGAGGAGAGAGTGATAGTTGGATCTCTTAATAGTTACATCGAGGCCTTACGACATCATCAATGGCGTGAATGTATCATTCATGTCAGTATTGACTGTATTAGGCAATGGGTGTGGTTCATCCAGGGGATGAGACCGAGTATCTCTTTTCGAGAAAGGTGAAATTTTAGAAGCTCTACCAGATCATAGGCAAAGATGGTGCAGATCATCCAAGAGCGGATGAAGACTGCACAGTGCAGTTAGAAACAGTAAATTGATGCCAGTCTTAGAGACTCGAGCATGATAAATGTCTCAAGAAGAGGAAGCTTTAAAGAGATATGAGTCTGCGGAGCAGCAGATGTGGGGGCTGATCTAAGAGAGCAGCATAAGGTGGTGTACATCTTAATATGCTACAACCACCCTCCTTAGTTATCCTCGCCAGGCTCAGGGAGATGGAGGGCGGAGGATGAGAGTAGTTGCATGCGGTCAGGGAGAGTGACCCAATGGCTCTAAAAAAATGATTCAAGGGACAGTCTGTGTCAACTACTAGCTTCTGTAGAAATAGACGTCGATATGAATCATTACTTACTTTCACAAATCTTGTTCCAGACCTAGAGTTTCCGGTAAGTCGTGTACTTGACCCTCACGTTTGGAGATACCATGGGAGGAGACTGGATAATCACACTTACGCCGACAGTGTGGTCAGACCCTCAAGGTGAGTGTTTCGGTTGGGATCTATTGGTGGAAGCGTCGAGACCTTACGAAGTTGGTCTGAGTAAGGATTGGATCCACAGTTCATACACGGATTGACTGTATTAGTCAAAAAGGATGTGGTTTAACTACGACGTCGGGATGGGTTTTCCTTGGTTGGCGAAAAAGGAAACCCCAGGCAGCGCAGGGTAACTCTTGCATAGGAGGGTGTTACCGATCACTCTTGAGTCAGTCAACCTTACCCTCGTGGCAGGAGTTGTTTCGTGTTCCAGTTCTAACAAGAATTGGAGACCTCTAGAGTTCGAGGATGACGATCACGTCCTTATACGGGTCTCACCTCGACGAAGTTTATGGGGATGTGGCCAAGGCGGCAAGTTATCTCCGGGGTTCAACGGACCTTTCTAGGTCCTTAGTTGTGTAGGAGGGGTGGTTTACCGCTTGAACCATCCACCTCAGTTTCACTAGGTGCACGACGACTTCCACGTATCTCAACTGAGGAGATACGTGCTCGACCCTTCACATATCATCGACCATGAGGAGCTGGATGATGGCGATGGGGTGTCTTTCACGGAGGTTCCAGTGGGGATCGAGGATCGACAGAGGCAGATCCTACGAGGACGATCGATTCCTCGGGTGCACTTTCTCTGGCAGAATGGGAACCTCCGGGTGAGCACATGGGAGCGGAAGGCTCAGATGCGTGCTCTGTACAACTTTTGTTTCACTAGTTTGTGTTATAGCTTTACGGGGACGTAAATCCCTGAGGTGGGAGTAATGTAAAGTCCCTGAAATTTCAAGGAAATTTTTTTCTTAATTTTGTTTGGAATTTTACAAGAAGGCAGTTTCTGACGGCGCCTGATTCTGAGGCACGGTGTGCCCGGAATCATTTTCCGAAGTTGGGCTTGGGTACGTTCAGTGAACGAACGAGTGGGTTTTTCTAACTTTTGAACCGATGCTCAGAATTGAATTCTGAGGGCACCGATGAAACCGAAGCACTCGTAATTTCTTAGGAATGCCACTTCCGAAGTTGCGTTTACACGCGGTAAGTTGTTAGAATTTGTGGAAGTTGAAATAAAAATTAAACTACAATTTTTATTTTAACTAAGTGGATTAGGATTTGGGTGGATGTTGGGTTACTACCCAACTTCCCAAGGGAGGTTATGAAGGTGGTGGGGCCCACATGAACCCTACCCCTTCACCTTCCCTTACCTTCCATAACTCTTCACTTTCTTTAACCCCCCTCAACTCACATTTAATATTTGACAACTTATGTTTAATAACTTATGTTATTAATTAAGTGAGTTAAGTGTGGTTATTTGAATTTTAAACTCTTGAAATTCAAATATTTGTTATGTTAATAAAATAAGAGGTAAGCTTATTTTATTTTGGGGTTGGAAACTTTTTTTCTTGAATGGTTTGGTGAGAAAAGCTAAGGAAAGCTAGAGTTCTTCATTTTCTACGTCGAAGAACACGAAGAACGCGAAGTATGCATCGAACTCCGTCGAAGAACGCCGAGTCCTCGGAGACTGACTACGTGATGCCTTTTGCCGCGACAGTTCTTCCATGATTCTCTTTCCGCGACGAATCCTCGTTCGACAAACCTCTGTTCAAGCTCACACGAGGTAGGGGGTTTACGTGTTTTTTATACGTGATTATCTTCCGTCTTTTATCCGCGTCTTTTTGGACCGCATGTTATCAGTTAACGGGAGGAGGCCGGACCACACAAACACGGCCGTCCCCCTCCCTTATTGTTTTCCTTGTTATTGCGGATCGAATGAAAGTTACACGGTGTCGTCGCACCGCGTGGGATTGAGAAGCAAGAAATGCACGATGTCGTCACGCCGCACATTCAAATTTTTGAACCAATTCCGCGGCGCCGTCACGCCTTGCCGAAGAACCGCAAAAGAACCGCGGCCAGAGTCGGGCCGCAGAGATGGGGCGTGGCACCATCACATCCCGCTGAAAAACCACAAAGATAGTATGTTTGGTTAATTGACGTGCGGAATGATGAGCGATAGTAAACGGGGACACAATGTATTTTTGTAGCCTGCGCAGTAATGTTCGAGACCCGAGATGAACACCGGCTCAGACGGTTTCGAAAACGGACCACCAGAGCAACTCCGGTGGCCCGCAGAAACAACCGGAGGTGCGGGTCGCCGGCATGGCGCCGCCGGCGAATGGGGGCTGTGGCTGGAGCCGTCCGGCCGCCAGGAGGCGACGGCGCCCGAGCGCGCCGCCGGAAGATTGGCAGCGGCGGATCCGCCGCCAGCCTCAATCAACGGCGAGGGAGGGCCGCGCACCCCCTCGCTCCGCGGCTTCTGCTCAGCCGCGCTGGCCGAGCCGCGGCGGGCCAGTCGAGCCAGACCGCGCCGGACCGAGTCGGATGGGCCGGACCGAGCCGGCCTGGCCGTGGAGGGCCCAGAACCCCCGTTTTCGAACCCTCTTTGGTCAAATGCCAATATCATTGGCTACTGACCTCTGATCGACGTACCGTCATTTGCGTAGCGATCCATGGAACGAGACGGTCGTTTCGGTATATTATATTCAACGTTTTGGAATACATTGGGTTCAGCCAGGTTGGATCGGATACGAAACCAACCGGGCCCTCGGAGCGGAAACGCTTATATCTTGAGCTCCGGACGTCTGATTGATGTGCCATCGACATTGTTGGATTCCTCTTAATGAGAAGGATCTTTTGGCTTACTCCGCTCGAGGTTTGGATTCCGTCGGAGTGCGGTCGGGTTGGTTCGCTCACAAAACCAACCGGGCCCCTGAAATGAAAAAGCCAATAACTCACAGACCGGGCGTCCGATTGGCGCGCCATCTGTCTCCTTGAATTCAACTTGATGAGACAGAACTTTTGGAATACTTCGCCCGAGTTTTGGATGTAGTTGGATAGTGGCCGAGTTGGATTGTACCCGAAATCCAACCGGGCCCCTGGAACGGAAAAGCTGATATCTTTCAGACCGGACGTCCGTTTGACGAACCGTCAGTGGAGTTGGTGATCACTTTGAGAAACAGACTCTATGAGTATACCCCATGAGAGTTCGGGGTACAGTTGAGATACGGGTGGATTGGTTCGCACACGAAACCAACCGGGCCCCTGGGACGAAAAGGCTAATAACTCACAGACCGGACGTCCGATTGACGGGCCGTCTGTTGCGTTGAGACCCCTATGACGAGGCGGTCCTTTGAGATACTTCTTCATGGGACTTTGAGATAATTGGACTAACGACCTGTAGCTCATGGAGTGGACGCTCTCAGAGACGAGCGTGCGGAGTATAGAGACCGTGTAGCCGATTGAGACCTGACGACTGCTTGACCGACTCGACTTGGAGTGAGTCGACTAGCCCAGTGGACGGAGCACTTCTTTGTGAGGTGGAGACCCATGGCGGATGGAGCACTACTTGTGTGACAGTGCAGACCTACGGTACTCGTTCGTAGAGTACCTCAGCAGGCTACTAGGGGGTGTGCACTACTGTGTTTGGGTGACATACCTCGGCAGGAAGCACTACTGTGTTTGGGTGGTTGACCGCGGTACTCGACAAGAGGAGTACCTCAGTAGTCTTAGGTTAGTGAGCAGTACCTCGGAGTCGTGACAGGACCACTGTACACTCCAGAGACGGGGCTCTTCAGCAGTTACGGTTTCGATAATGAAAATCCTGGTTTGATCTAAGACTTTTGACCTTTGTGTTTACCTCATGATTGAGATGGGTCACTTGATAACTTAGGTATATGTATGGGCATATACCTGGGTAGTGGTTATCCGTTGATTTCATGATCTTTGTGTTTACTCATGATTGAGATGGGTTACTTGATAACTTAGATATATGTATGGGCATATACCTAAGTAGAGGTTATCTATTGAGATCTTCTTTGTGTTTATACTTGTTGGTTTTAGTGAGAACTTGAGGGTCTCGGGGTCCCTACTGAGTATCGTTATACTCACCCTTGCACGGGTTAAGCCCACACCTCGTTGTGTTGGTTGCAGCAGACGGGCATTACTGACGGAGGCCCAGTGTTCGAGGACTGGACGGTACCCGGAGGTGGACTACACGACGAGTCAGTACCCGGAGGTGGACTACACGAAGAGTCAGTATCCGGAGGTGGACTTCACGGTGAGATGACACTCGGAGGAGGTTGATGGGCGAGAGCATTGTGGAGGCTATTTGTACCAACCCTTCAGGTTGGATCTGAGGTGGACGATCCAGGATCTACACCATCTGTACCTACCCTTCATGTAGGATCTGAGGAGGACGACCCAAGAGCCGCTTTCGTCCTTCCAACTGTTGTCTTTTTCCATTGTACTTTGTTCAGTTGTAGTTGTACTTCTTTTTGGGTTCGTATTTTGGCCCATTTACCTTTCAGTACTTCTCTTTGTACTTAGTGTTTTACTTCCGCTTGTACTCTGTAGTGTTTTCTTCACTTCTATAAAGGAAATTCCTTCCTAGTTATCGGGATTTGCGCCTTTGGTGCAAGTCGCCAGCCCCTGGCCTATGGAAGGCGGGCTTGGGGTAGTCATGGCACGGGCCCCAAGGACGGGACATGACATTAACATAGTCAAAGGGGTTAAATATATCATCATATCCTGACAAATAATAATCAAATAACTATAATTATGATACAATAATTATAATTTGAATATAAACCATTAAAAGTGGTTATGAAAAATTAATTATGTTATAATCAATGAGACAGAAAGTCGTACATTCTTATGTGTAATTTTTCCATTTTTTAAAATGAGAATGATGGAATGGAGTTAAGTATCAAATTATCTTTCATGAATTATAATTATATGATAAAAGTATTTTTAAATCTTTATATAAAATTATTTATACTATCCATGTGATTTAGTGATGAAAAATGAATCACATAACATCATGGAGGTGGTAATCTATACATACATAGTAACAACAGTACCATTTTTAATTGATGTAACGGTATAAAAATAAATAAAATATACTCCTTAAAAAAGATAAAATTCCATTTAATATTACATAGTAAATTAAATCTAAAATTATAATCATCTATGAAAGGTGGTGTTGTAAAATAAATAACATCAAATTTCATAGCAGTGGTCCACTATACAAACAATTTATGGTTTCATTTTCCTTTTTTGGAAGAAAGAGACTAATATATACAATAAAATTTAAATAAAAACAACTATTTAAATTTGCGATACTTGTGTTATTATTTTATAATGTTGTAAAAAATGTTTTAATATTTTATATATAATTTAACAAAATGTACATAATAATATTCTATTAATGTCACTTTTTGAGAAATTAAAATAATTTATCTTTGAAAAAACATGATACCAATGGAATCGAAATATAATATATTTTACAATAAAATATAAATTATCAATAAAAAATAAGATTTATACCATATTTCATCTTAATAATTTTATAATTGATGTTTTTATAATCATTTTCATTAATTTTTGACATCATCTACAATCCCTATTTCAGCATAACGCAAAAATTTAAGTTAATTATATCATTAATAAAAATTAAAAATAAATTACTAAATAAACACAATTTATTTATTCAAAATATTACATTTTTAATTACTTCTTAAGATATTTTTATCCTTTTGTGAACATATAATATAAATTTAAAATAAAAAATTGACATTTTGTATTTTGAATTACATTTAAAAAATCCAAGTTATTTTAAATGAAAAATGGCACAAAATTTAACAAACATATTATATTAGATGAGTTGGATCCACAATTACATGACTCTTCTTAGTAGGTACCATGAAATAACTACCCCAATCCCAACTCCAATAGGCTAGGGGCTAGTGACTAACACCGAGAAGGCATATCCCACAAATGAGAGGCATTTCTCTAAGTAATCGTGCACATGCACACATCTCTATGAAAAGTGATGAAATAGAAAACACTAAATAAATAAATAGGAACACACCTAAGATTACAATATAGATTAAAATGGTATAAAACTAAAAGTAAATGTGGTCAGAATATAATTCCAACAAAAAAGAAAAGTAAAATTGGTAGATGCCCCTATAAGTCATCTGTAGAAAACCCAACCTAAAGGTTGGATATCAAAACAACTTTATGAAGCCGTAAAATCACACCTCATCCATTGGACAACTTTAAAAAACAATTGGCCCTGGTATTCTAAGGAAGATATCAATGCATCAATTTTATGCATAATACACGACACATGTAGCAACACCCTTACAGTGTTGATTAAAAAATTGATAAGTTGGACAACTCGAAACACAGTGTAATAGACCACAAAAGAAAAAATCACAAAGAAGATATAGTCAAATATACATTGGTATATGTCCACAACGCATATAATAAGAAAATATAGTTATAATAATAAAGTATTCTAAGAAAAATGTTCTCATACAATGTGATCCATTTGGTTCCTCTTGTAGAATGATCTTTTGGGAGATCACATGCCTCGAGCCATCTAATAGTTAGCAAGTAGAACATGCCAAAAAGAATTATCTGAGTGAACACCGGGTCTCAAAACACTACAATTTTTTTTAAGCCATCCAGTCTCTCAAAGGAATAATGTCTTCATATCACAACCAATCATTATCAATCAGATTCTACTCAAGGGACACTCATTCCAAGAGAACACAATCCTCGATCCTCGATGTCATCTGGGACACTTACAAAGAGGTCCCACTAATTTGAGATCCATAAAAATTGAAATACACTGGTCAGTGTTATGATATATAGAGAGGGGATTCTTCCAAAAGAACACTGATAGCCTATTCTAATCTAATCATAAATTTAGCATATTCTTATCATAGAATATAGACCACCCAACTGATGCATCTCATAATGTTGTGTAATACCCATAATGAATACTAATAACTCTACCGATATGGCTCACGTGATGGAGTTTTAATTCCATGTTATTGGTGGACACGTCAATTCCCATAAAAGTCTATCAGAAGTTATATAGGATCCCTCCAGTCTGAAGTTCTAATTCCACAACTATATCAGGGACTTGGCCACTATATGGGATATTTGTCATGGGATGTGAACACAATGCCACATTGATCTCTCATGGAAAGGACCAAGCTAAAATCTACACCTACCTTGGTAAATACAAAAAACCCACCGAGGAATCAAAGAAGTACTACCTCATCTCATGTTTCCCAATTCCACAGGATGCTGGCCAAATGGACATCAAATATTATAGATAAGGTCGTTTTTAGTGTAACTGGTCTGGACAACTTGACCTAACTTGGTTCAGGCAACCAGACCCAACACGACCAGATGGGACCGGCTGGTTGGGGCACGTTGTCTACCCACCGAGAAACCAGAGCAAACCTATATTCCATCCTGGCGCACATCACGTGGGTCGGAATGACTCCACCGAATGTGGTCCCACCTAGTTGAATATCCACTAGTGCTCCATTTTTCGAAATAGTGGTACCTCCATGACCCTAAGGTCAGGTTTATCATCATCATGGGCTTAGATCAGTTTCATGATAAGTTCATCTGAAAATTCCTCAAATATGGTATCTCCCTTATCGATTCAATTCATCTGTCATCGTCGCACCTACCATAGGTCAGAGCGATGTTGGATCATTGATTTCGGATCATTGCGCCATGAAACATTTGATCAATGGTCGTTTAGTCATAATCAAGTGAAGAACAATTGGGTGAGAAAAGCACAAAGAGAAACCTAAGGAATGAATCTGAGCCGTTTGTTAATTCCGACCACGATCCATTACATACAAATGATCAAGATAAACAACCCTTAATAAAAATAGCCCCGAACATAATTCCCACAAATCAACGTTCCCGAAATAATGATCGAAATAATGGTAAGCCTATTCTTGGGTTGATATGTGTTCATCATTTAACTCCAAAAATGAGGAAAAGAATGAAATTAAAACACATTCCCTATATAGGTAATAAATCAACTAGTGAAGAACATTCATCGTTGTTGGTGATCCATCAATGAGGGATCATGATCCATCATCTCATTGTTGTTCTTCGTTCATCAAGGTGAGGTTTTACCAACAATTTTCTTCCCCACATCTTCCAAAGAATTTCTTTATGTTTGTGAATCTAATCACTTATCCCTACCAATATGATTAATGATGGAAATGTGTTTCAGTAATGTCGTATCGATGTGTTCTAACATATCGATGTTGTTTAATTTATGATTGAAAACGTGATTCTTGTTGTGGGGTCCTAGTAACACTATGATGCTGTGAAACGTCAAAAGAAATAATATAAACTTTTTAAATTCAATTTATTCTCATTTTTAACCTAAACAATTTATCTTTCAAAGTTGTCATGCCTTGGCTGAGGTTATGCCTCTAATAGAGAAAAAAAATCGTTACTAACTCAACGGTGGTCTTAGATTTCTAATTCAAGATGCCATTTTTGAGTTATTTTTATTTAAAAATTATATTAATTTTATTTACATTTTTTAAATTTTCACATTTTTCCAAAGAAGACCCCATAAGAGTAATGTTTAGTCATTACTTAGGTAAAGAAAATTCTAAAAGTACAAATATACCCTCCTATTTCTGATCAAGGAACCCATTTATATGTTATTCATCTTTCTTTAGGAAAATATCTTGTGGATACTATTAAAAATTAAACACCATACACTGATTTATTTTGGGAAAACTGGGCCTCAGAATCACAAGTCGTCTTAGCACTAAGTCACATAAATATCCCAGAAATTTTATAAAAATTATTTTTGGAAAATCTGGTTAATTACAAACAACCACACATTCAATGTATTAATGACATTTAATGTGGTCATTTTATGTAGTTATAGTATTATTTTCAACCTCAATTACATGATTTACCATTAATGAATTAACAGATACATACAAATGTTACTATTGATAATGTCAAAAAATGTGCCATATAAAAAAATGAATCCAAATAATTAAAATTATGATAGAGATTATTTAAATTTCAGTAAAAATAATTTGTAGAATTTAATTTCAAATTTGACCCACATAATATGATGAAAATTGTTTTTTCTAAGAATGTCAATTTTAATTACAAATTTTTTTCAAAACTAAATCAAGTTTAATTTTTTTTACCGTATTATTTACTAGATCAAGGTTTTTCAAAATGAACTAATTAAAATATACAACTAATCCAAAATATACAATGACGTTGTAAATACTTGAAATGAAAAGGCATATTTCAATAAAAAATATTTTTTTTCTAATTTTTTTAAAATTAATATTTTTTAAAACATTATTCTATTATAATATTTACATATGAAAAACTAAATTATGGTAGTTTTATCAAATTTATATTAAATATTTTGGTTATAAATATATAAATTAAAATCAAATAAATCTTAAAAATAAAATTTTATTTGAAGTAAATCATTTTCCCTTTAACTAATAAAAATCCAAATAATGATATACTAAATATAACTATATGAAATATAATTAATGAATATTAATAGTATATGAAAATTAATTATCATAAAATCACAAAGGTTGTTACAATATGGACACATATTTTCCCTAAATATATGTATTTATCTTTCTTGTGTTATAATGAATGGAAATATTATCACAATATTTTATAAAAATTAACTTTGGAAAATATATTTTCAATTTTTAAAGAGAATTATAATAAAAATTTATTAAAATGTTATATTGGTGGTATTTAAATTCATCAAAGATAAAAACCCATAAATTTACTTATTCTACACTATAGATTAGTCTTTATGATATCTACTTTAATCTTTATCTATATGGATTACTATTGTTTCAAATAAATTTTCACGGAACCCTTTTGTTATAAATGGGTGAATAAAACTATGAATGAAGACATGTTTTATTTTTGAAAAATGATATATATTTATTTTTAAAATTATTGTATGGTTTATGATCATTTTTCGTGATCGTAGGTGAGCCAGATAAATCTCATGAAGACGAATGATCACAATAAAGCTCTTTAATTCATTGGGTAAATGGAAAAACATAATCCGTAATAGGTTTCTTCTAATATAATTTTAGAATATAATTGGTAGGATATTCTATTTGTTAGAGTTTTTTCAATTTGATAGGAAAATGATATTCCATATTATATGTCTGTTTTCTTTATACATCCATCATGTTCTAATGGATCATTTATTTATCAATTGTTTACAAATGCCTCATGATTGATCACATATATAAAAAAAATTAATATAACAATTGATTTCATGTATAATGCTTTATAATCTGGTTTTTTATGGGTTTTGATTCACTTAGTTTATTCTCATTAATTTTATTACATAATCAGAAACTTATTCTCATCATATTATAAATAATTATATTTAACTTAAAATAACAATGAATTCCCTCACTGAGTATTTGAGATCACCCTATTTAGGTATCCATTTCCCTTGGTTGTGAAGAAAAATTTTAAGTATGACAATTTAATGAGTGATACTAGATACAAAGAGCATAGTTATTTTATATTTATTTTCATGAATGAGTTATTTATGTATGGATGTTTTTATTATTTGTTTATCCCAATTATATTAATCTATAATCCCTAATGGTCTTTGGAGATATAAGTTATCCAATAATTAATTTTTTTGATATATTCATTTAATGGTTAAAATTGTTTTCTCTTTAACGATATCAAATCCATAAATATTAATATTATTTGTTAGCACCACATATAGCAGTGCTGGTTCGGGGTTGTTAGAGATTGAATTAGTTGAATGGTTTTGTTAAAATTATTAATAAGGTTGTTTTCATCAGTGATTAAAATAAGAGTTATGGATACCATCATGGGTTTATAACTTTTTGTACAATCACATGTTCAATTTTATATCCACCCCTTTTGAGGATTGAAGTGATGTGATTTTGATGATAAATGTATAATTTCATCATATAATGGTTTAGTTAATATCATCTGATTAGAGGAATAACTTATTATCCTTTTATTTACTATTTTAACAATTTTATTTCACTTTTAATAAAACATAAATAAATTATTCAGCAAGAATACATTTTTTGGATAAAAAATTGATATTTCTATTGAAATTGTTTAAATAATGAAATTATACTTTTAAAGCAAGTATGTTGCCTTATGTTATTAGTTTATATGGTAAATGAATTCTTCAAATCATGGAAAATGTTCTTGAAAAAAGAATCCTATTACATTCATTTTTGATGAAAAAATGATATTTATTTACAACTCATTGATTAATAGTTTAAAATTTAGATTATGATTTTTAATAAAAAAACACACACCACTATTCAAAATAAACCCTGAAATATTAATAATTTATTATCATTAGAATATATCCATTTAATTGGAGGGTTTGAATAGTTGAAAAAATGATATGTAATAAATATTATAGTCCTCATCAATAATAAATTATTGTAAAATTCTTTGTTAGTAATCCATAAATCCATTTTAATTTCATTTTATTCTATAAATGTACATTTTCATCAAAATTGTTTTTATTAATTTTTAACAGTGAATAACATAAAAAGGTTTTAGAAATTTTCCAAAATTTTTTATTTAAAATGGATATTACTTTTGAAATAATTATGTAAAAATTATCTTAAGATGGATTTTTGAGAATTTTCTAAAAAGATTGAATTTTTATTGAATATTGAAACATATTGATTTTTATTTCAAACAACCTGTTTCATATAGTATATTAAAAAAATTAACATTCAATTATTGATTAGTTTCAAAATATAATTAGTTCAATTTTATTACAAATAACTGAAAAATTATTATTAGATAAAAAAATTACTTCGATTTAGAATAGAAACTTGTTTATAAGTAAAAAATTCATCATTATGATAATCCCTTCTTAATAAAATTTTTCAAGTTTAATTTAAAATTAAATTCTGGAACTTATATGAATTAAAATTAAATAAATTTAATCCCTATTTTTAATAATATTCATTTTTATAGGTTAATATGTTTATCATTTTTTTGTCAAAATTAATATTAAAAATAGAAAAAACATGTTACCATAACTAATACTGAATGAACATTATCTGGGATTAAACTGATTAAACGAGATTAAATGACATAAAATCATAACTAACAAATTTTATATTCCCACATTTATACCATATATATTCAATGAACCGAAAATATTACATTTCATATAAATATGGATTGTTTAAGAATCTAATATGTTTTATTATTTTTAACAGTGGAAACAGTGTCTTATCCCATACTTTTGAAAGGAAACCCCATATCTACTCTAATATAGTATTTATGTTCCCTTTTTTATTTCTAAATTACTCTATATATTAATTATATAACACCAAAGGATTTTATAGTTCGTTATCTCTTTAAAGTAATTCAATTTCTTGTGTTACACATAACACCGTGTTCGAGCGCATCATGACTTACCCAACTATCTGTTTAAAAAGAAGTTATGAATGGTATTTCTGGAATTTCCAATTTTATATAATCCATTTAATTTAAACATAAATATTATTAGTTTCTTAGACATAATATAAGAACAAGTTCATTTTTTTAGATAAAAGAGGTATTTTTCAAAAAAAATGCAATTATACAACTATTTAATAGAGAACCCTTATTGAATCCAATATTTGAAAAATTTATATATTAAATTTGACAAAATAAAATTTTTAATTATAATAGGGAATGAAAAAATAAGTTTGGATAAATTTTTTGTGTTTTTCTGATAGCTTGCATATTTTGATGAATATTTAAAAACACAAATTTCTATATGAAAACAAATATTATAATTAAAATTATTTATAATTTTAAATTATAGATTCTAATTGTTTTGAAGTATAATTAGGTTATATTTTTATCATTTAATCTAATTTGGAACATTTTAGGTGATTTTACATTTTAATTGGACATAAACACAAATCAATGTTTTAATAGTTTTTACTTCTCAAAAACCCACTTTCTAGTTTCGATGATAGGAATTAATTTTCAATTAATTAATGAAACATCAATGTTTTGAATTTGGTAAAATATAATCATTTCTTAATGTGGATTATCGAAATTATCTTTTGGTAAATTATTGATATTTTTCTAAAAACATTCAATTTTTTATAAACAGGGAAAGACACATCATTATAGATAAAAATCCACTTTTTCATTTAAATTATTTTAAATTTAACTTAAAGTAAAAATTGATACATGATACATATATTAGTTCAATGAAATTAATTTGAGTCATTTTATAAGAATATTGGATATATCAAATTTTATTGAACGTTTTTAACGCCTTTTTACCCACCTTCTTGGCATATTTGCAAATTTCCATAAAATTAAATTTTACTACTTCTGTGAATTGAATATCAAAAATCCAAGAGACTCAATTGACATAAAAAAGTAAAATTTGGTTTAATAAAATAAACATAATTTTTGTTCAATTGTAACATTAGAATTTTATTTACCACTGTTACAAGTAAATATGGTAATTAAAGGTAAAAATCATATTACAATTAACATAAAACATGACATATTTCTAATGGATAATTTTATTTGGACCAAAATTATTCTTAGGAATAAAATATCATCCTTTTTATCCCCAAGGATTATATTAGGACATTTATTGTTACTTTATTTGATGAGGAGTTTAAAGTGTTAAATTCAATTGTTAATAACTGAATCATTTTTAATATTGGGTTATACATAAGATAATTTTGACTATAAATATTCACCAGAAATATAAAAATATTGCATACATAATGGTAATTTATTTATTATTTGTAGACATTATATAATTAAATTTCTTTATGAAACAATGATGATGTTGTAGTTATCTTATTTTAGAATGATTAAAATAATTGATATTATAAATATCAAAGTAAATTTATATTTATATTTTTGATGCATTACAAAACTTTTATAGGTTAATATGACATTTTAGGATAGATTTAATTTATTTTAATTGATTTAGTCACGTATTTTTGACTTTCAAAAAAACCAAATACTAAATTGTGTCAAAATTGACATAAATAATTTTTTTAAACAAATATTACATTATTAAATTATATAACATTGAAAAAAATATAAGGTTCAGAAAAAGGGCATATAAAATTATATATATATCATTAATGAACAACTTGAGGTTATTTTGGAATTTTATAGTATGTTTATTGACCATTTAATATAAAAATAAAAGAAGGTATGATAAACATTACACTATTTAAATAAGAATTAAATCTAAAAGATATGGTTATTAAGGTGACCTAAACATGTCTAAAACCTATTGGTTGAGAATATAAATACCCATCCCCATCTTAACCTAGATATAAATCTATTTGGAGCCATTATAAACCGAAAATTATTTGATAATGAAATAATATTTCAAACATTTCCTAAAGTGACCCTCACCTCTCTTATAAAAAGGTACATCCACTTCTCTTAAATACACACATACAAAGCCATTTGAATTGGCCAAACCATGCTCAAATACAATCCCAACAAACCTCACGTTAACCTATAGGCCATACATTGATCAATAATCTATCCTATGGATCCTTTTTGATCAAATCAAAAGGTATCTCTTGAAGTAGAAGAAATAATTTCATTGCCTCTTTCAATTATCTTTTCTTCTTCCACTTCCTCTTTCTTTATTGTTTCAATAAATAAATAATACCTCTAGTACCTTTTATATAATTATATTTTATTATAAATATGATACAACCATATTAATTATTCTATCCATCCTATGAATGACAAAGTCACCATATGTGCTTACATATGATGTACCATCTTCACATCGTGGTGTAGTTTGTTACTCAGCACATCATTATTGGGATGTGTATAATAATTTGTATAGCTGATGTAAATAATAAATATAACATGTTAGTGATTCGTTATATATTATATACCATACAATTACATATGATTTTACCGGCAATAGAATGATTTTTTCACTTTTGTCTATGTACGACTTACCGTCTCCACAACGCGATGAGATTTCATTATCCATCATAACCATTCAAGAATAATTTTTATTTGATGATTTAAAACGAATTTTTAAGAACATAATATCATTATGGATATGAATCAAATACTTCTAATCTAACACAAACATGACTTATGTAATGAAACATATAAATGAAAACTAATCAGATAACACCCGAAACAATTATTCATATTGAAATATTATTATCAAAGTAATATCAAAAGATTTTATATGAAATAAAATTTATGTATGTGGTTCTTTTATAATTTAATAAAATTGATTTAAATCTTATAAATGAGTTAAACATAGCATCGACTAAGTAATACTACAGGGAAATGGATAATTTTAAAAATCTCTTTATCTATTGTGATCATTCTAATGTTATGTAATAATGCACCAAGTCTAGGTAACTAGGGTCAAGGCATTACAGTTCGTATCCGAAAAGTTTATTAGAAACATTAAAAACTATATTTTGATAAACTCTAATTATAGAATGTTACCCTAAGATAGAAATTGAGGATTAGTATATAACATCATCCAAAAATTTGGGAAGACATCGATGTCTGGATACAAATAGGTAGAGTGGATCTTGTACAGATGTACCTAGGAGTGTAAACTCTGAAAATGAGTTTCAGGCTTCACTCGAGGTATCATTGTACATGACAATAGGCCTTAAAGTACTCTTGGTATTGACACTCTCAGGGGAAATACTTAGTATAATTCATATTTTCCTTTGAAACCATTATAAAGGATTTATGAGTTGATACTTCATCAAAGAAAACATTTTTATTATTATGGATTATATGACTAAACATTAAAATTTAAGTTAGGTATTTTACATGTTTGGAATTATGCATTGCAATTCATAAACTAACCTAGTGTATTCTATTATATTGAAATGGTACCCCATAGAAGGAATGAGAACTCCATCAATACGCAAGACCAATGAGTAATAAGGATGATATCTTTCATAGTCCTAGGCCAACATTTAGATAGGAAATAGTCTCCCATGTATTCTCATCATTTGGAGAATTAGTATCATGTGTTAATAAGATAAGGAAATAATTCTTTGAGTCTTATGGATTAGAAGGGATGCAAGAGAAGAAATGGAGAGTAGAGAGAAATATGGATAAAGGGAAGAAACAAAAGAAGGATTTTCCCATATGTGATAATTGTGGATGGAATCACCTTATTAAATGCATAAAGGGAATGGTATTTTGTTATTAGTGTGGAGTAAAAAGACAAAAACTATGTGATTGGAAGGGTAAACAAAAGTTTCCAATGTAGAATGCTTCATCTGCAAGGTGTCAGGGAACTACGTGAAACAATGTCCCAATAATCAAAGTATACCCCAAATGATGCTATTATATAATAGTCATGTTATGATACTACCACTGATGAAGATGAATAATTAGTGTTCTTATAATTTTTTAAATTATTTTTGTCATTTTTGTGGTGTATCAATGATGTAATGGTTATATTAATTATGGAAATAAATAATAATTGTACTATAGTACCATTTCATTGAGGATTTGAGATTACTTGGTATTATGAAAAGTGACTCAACAAAAAATTAAATTTTTTGTAAATTCATGGTTGAAGGAAATACAATCTTTAATTGGGTATTGATACTGAGGTAGAAAATTTTGAATAATAGGTGGTTGATTTGGAAAATTTATAATGGATTTTCTTCACTACCATGGAATTTATTAATGGTGTATTTATTCCATTATTGTTTGGAGTATTATAAAAATTTTGATATAAGGAATATATCTAGTACTGTATAAGGAATAAGGGAACATGAATGTAATTAGTATGGTTTTATGGTAATTTAGGGTGTTACAATGTTTTATGAGAATACATAATGAAGGTACTCACATGTTATTATGTGGAAAAAAGTGATCTTCATTATGTTATGTTGAACATCATTAATAATTTTTAAATTATGAGTTTGGACATAAGTATTTTGGATAAGTCTAAAGGTTGGAATGGATTAAGTAGGACATTGGATAATATAGTTTAAGGTCAAAAAATTTTGTAAGATTATTTATTTTATTTTTTTAAAAGAGGGAAAACTAAAGGTTGTGTGGCAACCTGTCATGTCCGGCAAGGCTGCGAGACTTGAACCCGCAACCAAAGGCCGACAAGGGCGCATCACCTACCACTGGCCTAAGTGATTTCCTAGTTTGTATAATTTCGTTTCTTTAAATGATCTGATAGATGAATTATAAATTCATTTTTCTGAAACCCTATATGATTATGATATATATAATATTTTTGGGTTCTACTATCTTTTGAAGTGAAAGATGAGTTTCTGGTAAAAATTACTTAAAGGATGGAACTAAACTTGTCATGTATTTTTATCTTATTCTATAAAGATATTAATTCCTAATATTTGGGGAAAGGATCATAAAAAAAACATGTATTATCCTAATAGCTCATGTTTTATGAACCAATAATATATTATGCCATCATTGATTTATGGCTTTGAGGTCCTTAATTTTATATTTATTGATAACTTATTTATTATTGATGACCTCATTCAATACCTATAAATATTTGGGGGTTTTCTCCAATTAGTTGTCTTAAATTTTCACCAATTCTCTTCTATTCAAAATCCTTATTTTATGGCGACTTTTTCATTTACCTTTTACTCTTATTAAGATTAAATATTACTAGCCCTTTTTTTATGTGGGTTTTCCCAAATTTTTTTTTCTATTTTTAACATTTTATTTTCCAAGAAAAATTCCAAATTGCGTTATTGAAATTTATTAAAGGATTGGAGAATTTAACTCCCCAAGATTTCATAGTATGCCATCTCTTTAATGTAATTCAATATCATGCACTACAGGCAACACCAGGTTCGAGCACAAAACGACATACTAGAATAGCCATTTAAAAATCTGTTATGAATATTATTAACCAAAATTTGAATTTTATAAACTCCATATAATTTTATCATACAAATTATTTATTTCATATACATTATATAAAAACAAATTCAATTTTTCAGATAGAAGAAGTATTTTTAAAAAAATTGCAATATCACCGCCATTTATTGGAGAACGATTTTTAAATCTAATATTTGACTCATGTATATGTTCAATTTTACAAAATAAACATCTTAATGAAATATGGTAGAGAAAAATTTAGTATTTATAATTTTTTGGTGTTTTTCTAACAACTTTTATTTTTTGAGGAATAGTATAAAATACAAAATTTTAATTGATAACAACTTTTTTAATCAAAATAATTCATATTATTAAATTATAAATTTTATTGGATTTCATGTACAATTAGATTATATTTTTATCAATAAATCTAATGTCGGTCATTGGAAGTGACTTTACATTTTAATTAACCATAAACCCAAATCAATCTTTTCATATTTTTAACTTTTCCAAAACCTGCTTTATGGTTTCGACAACAGGAATTAATATTAATTTAATTAATGAAAATTATATGTTTTAAATTAGGAAAAATAGAAATAATTTCTGAATTTTTAATATCAGAAATACATTTTGGTGAATTTTTTTTATTTTTCTAAAAACATTCAATTTTTTATGAATGGTGAAAACACAACATTGTAGATTAAAACCGACATTTTCATTAAAATTATTTTTATGTTATCATAAATTAAAAAATAGATACATAATAAATATATTATTCAAATTTAATTAATTGAAGTCATTTTATAATATTATTAAATATAACAAATTTTATTGAACATTTTCAATGTCTTTTTACATATATTCTAGGCACATTTCCCCAACTTGAAGGCACATTAGCAAATTTTCATAAAACGTAATTTTACGAAATCATTAAATTGAATTTAAAAAATATGAGAGAAATGATTGAACTCATTAAATCAAATGTGTTATAATAAGATGAAAATATTTTTTTCTGAATAGTAACGTTTGAATTTTATTTACCACTATTAAAAGTAAATAGGGTAATTAAGGAAAAAATGATATTACAACTACCCAAACACATGTCCTAATTCTATTGGATTTTTTGTATTTACACCAAAATAAAAATATGGAATAAAATATTATCCTTTTTTATCCATTTAGATTATATTAGGACATTTATTATTATTTTATTTAAAGATGAGTTAAAAGTGTTAAATTCAAATTTTAATAAACAAAACTTTTTTAATATTGAGTTATACATAATGTAATTTCTAGTAAAAATATTAATTATAAATATAAAAATATTTCATTTAAAATGGTATTTTATTTATATTTTTTAGATATTAAATAATTTAATTTATTTATGACCCGATAATGATGCAGTAATTAGCTTATTAATAAATGATTAAAATAATTGATATTATAAATATAAAAATAACTGTAAATTAAGACATCTTATGAATTAAACTAATTTTCAATGTTAATATGACATTTTCATATTGATGCAATGTGTTTTTTTTACATTAATCTCGTTTCTTTGACTTTCATAAAAACCAAATACTAAATAGAGTCAAAATTGACATAAATGAGTTTTTAGAACAATACTATATAATAAAATGATATAATAATCATTAAAATATATGGTTTGAAAAAACTAATTATATAATTAATGATATGTCAATAATGAACCACTTAGGGTTATCTCAGTATTTTATATTATTTTTATTAACTATGTAATATAAAAATACACGAAGACATGGTAAAACTTATACTATTTAACTAAGAAATAAATATAAAAGATGAATTTAATATGGTGGCCTAAACATTTCTTAATCCAATTTTTTGAAATGATTTAGACCTATACCCACCAAATCCTCTAAATAAATATTTTTTTAGCCATTATAATCCGAAAATCATTTTATAATAAAATAATATTTCAACATTTCCAAAAGTGTCCGTCACATCTATTATAAAATATTACTTCCCCCTTATCTCAAATTAACTCGTCCAAATCCACTTGGCATAGCGAACCCCTGATAAACTATCCTCCCAAATAACCGTATTTCATCATATATTCCTTTCTTTGATCATAAATCCAACATATAGATCACTTTTTTTCAAATCAAAAGGAAGCACCCGAAAAAGAGGTAATAATTTCATCCACTCTTTCAAAGTTCTTTTCTTCTTACACTTCCTCCATAATTATTGTTTCCATAATTAAATAATAACTACAATACCTTATACATATTAATATGTTATTATAAATATTGTACAACCATATTCATTATTCGATCCATCATATGAATGACAATGTCACCATACGTCCGTACGTACGACTTACCATCTCCATGTCGTGGCGTAGTTTGTTATTAAACACATTATTAGTTGGATGGGTATAAAAATGAGAATAATTAATGTAAATAATAAATATACATGTTAATTATTGTTTAGATATGATATAACATCCAATTACTTACTATTTTACCTTTAATAGAATGATATTGTCACTCGTGCCTATATATGGATTACCGTCTCCACGACACGATGGGATTTCATTCCACATCAAAACCATTCAAGAATAATTTTCATTTGAGGATTTGAAAAAAAAATTATGAACAAAATAACATTATTTATATGAATCAAATATAGACTATCCATAAAAAACATGACTTACATAACAAAACATATAAATTAAAATTAATAAGTTACCATCTGAAATAATGATACTATTGAATTATTATGAACATACAAATATTATACGATCATATATGATATCATATTTATGTATTTGGGTCTTTTATAATTTAATAAAAATGGTTTAGCTATTATATAAGAGGTTAACATACCTTTGTCTAAATAAAAGTAAAAGGTAAGGGTTAATTTTACAATCTCTTTATTATCTGAGGTTGTTTATATGTAAGTATCTACTGGACTTCTTTATCATACAAATCCATGATTCTTAAAAATTAATTTTAAATAATTTTTACTCTTTACTAGAATATGGTTTAAATTAATTTATACCTTTTTTTAATTTATAATAACATCATTGAAAGTAATCTTTCCATTATTTTCCCATCTAGGTACATTATGACATTTTCGACAAATTAATGTATGAATGTTTTTTAACTTATACTAAAGGTGTTGATATTTTCCTCTATTATAAGAACTTTGATGTTTTCCATACAATCTTTGAATAATATTTTCAAAATATGTTTTTTCTTTTATAATCATGTGACATTAAAATTATTTCAAAATATATTGATATATTTCTCTCAAATAATTTTGATTTTGTCTACGTCAACATCCTTGGATGGATTTTACATTATTTATGTTGATTTATTATAATACCATCTTCCATATTGTATTTAAGGTTTTGTGATATTTTTGACAGTGGATGTGTTATCTTCATAACATTCATGTTTTATGGTTAATGTATTATCATTTTTTATGTTATTTTTAATACGGAAGCTTATGTTATGTTTCAACCTTTTCATATGAGGATTGCATAGGACATATAATGTGATTGGTGGAGCCCTCTATAACTCATTGATGCGTCGGTAGGTCTCTTGTGATAAAATTGGTTCTTGGAACAAGGCCTTGACATAATGTTATTTTTAGTATTATAATGAGGCCTTGACTATGTGGTTATGATGTCCGACATTATGCATCCCATCATTATGAATTTAGCTATTGATATTGCATGTGATTATTAGACTAGTATAATATCCTTGTGAATAAGTAAATGAAATTATTTGATTTATATTTTACATATTATTTAATGTTTATGTTTAAAAGGATTATGTTTTAGTCTTATACATTTCCTTAAATGTTTACGCTTATTTATGAATGTTTCCGCTATATTGTTATCCTTACTGATCATCTGAGATCACACCATTCTTATGTTTTATTTTTCATAGGATGTGAAGAAGTTTACTATGATGGACCGGTAGGATTAGGCTAAGGGATATGAGTGTGTTTAAAAGGGTATACAATGTTGTTTTTATTTTTCCATTTCATAATGTAATGTAAAAATTATTTATGTATCTAGTACTTCCAAGGATACTAAACTGATTGGTCTTTCAGACATGATCTCTTGTGATCATGCCAATGTTATGTAATAATACACCGACTAATGGTAACTATGGTCAGGGAATTACACATTCCAATAATCATACCCAACCATTTATAGTCATATGTTTGGAAAGATAATAAAATTATATAGCCTATGGTTTAAAGAAAAGTCAGTTATCCAAAAAAGAAAATTTCCTTTTACTAAAACGATTTACTTTTATTTCTTCTTCTATGTCATTAAAATATTATTCAAGCATAATGAAAAAATATTTTTCAAATAAATATATAGTAATATTTTATTATTACATTAGAAAAACCCATTATCTGTTTATGGTTCTATAATATAAGATAAAAACAATATTTTGTTTTTTGGTGGACTACGACCACATAAACTGATGTAATTTGTAATTCATGACATACATCAAATGATGGATGTATTAATGAAATATATATATTTATATACGATATTAATAATGTAATTAAAATTATTGAAATATAATTTGTCATCTATTTTTTTATGTATCCATATTTTGAAAAATGGCATCTTCATTCATGCATATGGGGGGATTACCATCTCCACGAAGCAATGTGATTCATTTTTTATCACCGCAACACATAGATAGTATATATAAATTTTTTAAATTAGGGAAAATGATAATTTTATAAAATAATGATTTTGTAAATTTAAATTTTTATTTAGGTTCATTTCCATTTTCACATTGACAGATGAAAACAATACTCATGCATACTCATGGGTTTCCATCTACATAATTATAATGTAAATAATTATCATGACCATATTTCATGGAATGATTTTTTAATGTATTATTATAGAGTAAAAATTCTAATAAATTCGTGATTATTATTCTATATATGAGTTCATAATTAACACTTTGATAAATACAATCACACTGAAGTAATTTTGAAATTATGAAGTAGAAAAACTCAAAATACGCGAAATGGACTAAACTAATTATGTAATAAAATATAGCATTAGAATAACTGAAACATGTTGTTTAATTATAAGGTATTAAATGAATCCCCATTGTTTCAGAATAGAAAATTTAATTTATGTATTTTAAGTATGTAAAGTGTTTGTGTTATGTTTGGGAGGGTTTAATGGAATTTTAAAATACTTTTAGTGAATTTTTGAGATGAAATACAGGATAACGATTAGTAGATTTTTTGAAAACCTTAAAATAAAACATGAAAACTGAAATAGATGCTACCGAATAGGTGAAAATATTGTACAAACCATGAATCCACCTATGTTTAATCATGAAAATTTAAATAGATGGAAAAATTTGGTTTCTGTATATTTTGTATAACTATTTGAGGAAACTATGCAAAGGGTGTTTTGAATCATTGGTTGGTGCATGGATTGTTCTAAACTTCACAAATGGTTTGAAAAAAACATGAAAGGTTAAAAATTATATCCTTAAATTATATTTATCACTCTGGAATACCTTTAATCAATTTATTTTATCTTTTTAACAACCCTGACTTAGTTTTCACTCCACCAAAAGGATTTGTAGACTCTTCCCATTGAATCAAGAGTGATCCTTTGAAAATCATGGTATTTGGAAGGCTAGATTTCTTGGTAAGTCATGGTTCTTAGAAGTTATCTATAAATATATTATTCTTCCCTTTCCTTGTTTCATAGATTTAGTACATTATAGATAGATAAATGATATTTAATTATATTCATTATGTGATATGATTGTGTTGATATTAGGAGAAAATATATTATCATAGTTTTTTGATATTCAACTTGGTTTGGTTGAATAATTCTTTTTGTTCTCCATCTCCATCATAGTTTTTGTGGTTGTTGGAATCAATCATGAATTCTCTTGTTAGAAATTAATAGCTCAGTTTCAAATTTAATTAATTTCCAGAAAATTATTATGAAATTGATGTGAAAATAAGGATATAAAAAATCTTTAGTGATGGTTTGTAAATTTTTTAAAATTGTTTATTGTGAAAAGTTTTTTATAGATTTTAAAATAATTATTTTAAAAGTTGGAATTATTTTGATTCAAGGAAATGGTTTGATTCTGATTCATTCAAAAAATTAAATATGTTATTATAATGGAATGAAATTTGTTTTGGAATTATTTATGGTTTAAAAAATTTTGATTGAGTTCATGCTTTCAACATGACACTAAATTAGGGGAGTGTACAATTGGGGTATAATGGATGTGACTCTGGATAAGGGGTTTGTTCTCTTAGGGAACAATGTGATTGGATCCTAGTGATGACATGGTGGATAGATGAGAAACTACTCATGAGTGTGGAAATATCCTTGAATTATTCATGTGTGGTTGTGTGTTTCAATCATTGAACATTACTGCCAAAAAATAATGTGGAATGGTTTAAATATTTATTTCTTTTATTTCCATGGATACTAATGTGGTTGGAAAAGTATTTTGCAGTGGAATTAATTGGTCTTTGATAAAGAATGAGTAAATTTGATTAAATACATTTATAAAACCAGTTTCATATGAATTTTCTAATGTGTTTTATCTTAATAAACTGATTCGAGGTTCTATTTGGAGAAAACCCTACTGAGTTTCATTACTCACTATGTCCAGAGTCAGTTTAGTGCATTTTCATGTATTGTGTATTGGGATTCATTTAAGTGAAATGTATAACATTTCATTTATGATGCACCAGGATACTTAAGAAATTGATTTTGTAGTGGGATATTTGTGAATTTCTGGAGTTGATGTGTTGTTGTCCATGAAGTATTTGGGTTTTTATGGGGTTTTCTTTTGATATGTTTTCTAATTATTATTTGTTTTCTTCTTGGAAACCTAACATGGTCCATGATTATAGTTTAGTTTGATTATTAGTTTTTTTTGTGTTTTGTGTTATAAATTGTTATGATGTATCATTTATACATTTTTTGGTTATGGTATAATTGGTTGTTTTGTTTTAATTATCAAATGAAAAATCATCCCCCAAATTTATTGTGGACAAGGAATTGATTTCTAGACATTGGTGTCATGTGGGTTTCACCAAAGTCCATGTAATGTCACTACCTCAACACAATACAATGAGGATAGATGGGATGTTATATATGGTATAATTCTTTTCTAGTCCATCCTTTATTTTGGGAAAATGGTATTGTATCGTGGGTAATTGTGCTTAAAATTATTCTTGTACATTATTTCAGTTGGGAAATAAAAAAGGAGTAGGATCATCTAAACATGAAATATATTTCCTAAAAATCAATATCTATTAAAATTATGTTGAACTTCATGTTAAATGGGAGTTCCAAATAAATGTGTTTTGGAAACATGTATAGAAGTTACAATTTCATTGTCATGGGTTTAGCTAGTGATAATAACATTCCATGCATTGATATAAATGATTTCCCAAAAGGGGTGCATATTTTATTTTGTGTAATGATTTATGATTTGGCTAAAATTATATAATATATGAAAAACATTTGATTATTTATTGAAAATTATATTTTATAAATGTTATGATAGTGGTATTTTAAAAATGGATTGATTTTCAAATCATGTTGAACATCTCAAAAAATGGGATGAAATCAGAAATTATGGGATTTGGGGAGATCCTTTTTATGATAGGTATGGTATGGTAAATTTTTAAATTTTAAGACATTAGATTCTGTAGAGTGAGACATATAGTGTTTTTTTGTTATAGATAATGGAACTCTATAGGTATCACAAAATCTAATTGAATGTGGCTACTGAGAATGTGGTTGCGCCTAAGCCACAGGTGAACCAAAAAATGTTTCAGATTATTTTTTTTGGATTTCTACGCCGTCGATTGAGAAAAATTAAAGAATGAAGCAATGAAAGTGAATAATCATATTCAGTTTCTGAATAATAATACCCCATCTTTTAGGGTGATTTAAAACTTGTGAAGAAAGATTTGGGGATGAAAAAGATGAATCCAATCATCAATTTCGTAGGCACACCAAAAGATTTGAATGTCAAGTTGGTAACCAAAATCTCAAATACCTTTAACTACAATGGTGAGAGTTATCTATTTTGGATAAATTATAACATGTGATTTCATGGGAGGATTTTGAATAATGGTTCAACTATTAATTATATGCTCATAGATTCATTATTTCTATAGTGAATGATTTTTTCATCTTGAACCATGATAATCTCTTAATGGTAGTGTATGGAGATAAATTTATGAATTTTCTTCGCTTTTCATCAGAAGATACTGCAAGTCCATCATTGAAGGCACATACTTTTAATCGGGATAAATATAAGATATTAGGTCAAATATTATCAGGATTTGTATAACAAAATATGAAGAGAGTCTCAAAATTGAGATGGTGGAATAATGATTCATGTCCGGAACATTATTTGGGGGAATCATTTTGATACATATTGAAAATAGTGAAAAGTATATTGCCGAAAATAAGCGTAAGAGGTAAACCTATTTTTAAAGTGGTAGTATGACTCATAATCAAACAACTAGATTAGTGAATCCTTCTCCAAAACAAAAGAGTAAAAATTAATTCTTCCATCGATGAAATTTTGATCACATAAATTGATATTTTATTACACCACCAAGAACATGTCACAATTGAAATTATATAGGGAATATTCAGAATTATTAAAGTAATTCTACTAGACCGAGTGCTAGGGTAACATCTCATGTTTCGCAGACGTCATATTCCTTGCTTGGATGAGTGAAGATGAATGATTAACATTAGTAGAACAAATCTATCAATGGTGATTCTGATAATACTAAGAATGTTCTCTATGGATAATCTGAAAAAAGAAGAAAATAATAAATTTTGACAAGTAATTTATTATATGGAGCTGAGTAGGTGAATGTGGATGATCAATATGGAAAATTTTCTATGAGAGGCACAACTATTTTGATTTATCATCTTATTAAATCATTTTTATTTGATATTTGTGAATCATAATTGGTTATTGCATCTCATGCTGTTGATATTCTGGGATTTCATTTTGAGATGATTCCTTCATGTTTAAAAATTTAATGTCGTCCTAGATAAATAAAATTTAGCGTCTTAATATGTAATGAAAGTTCTAAAAATGTTGGTGGAGATGAATAGATATTTTATTTCTATGTGCTTGAGATAGGGTTCTATGACATATTCTAAGGTATTAATTGGGTGAAAATGATTAAGTATTACATCGATAGTTTTATGAGAATGGTTAGTTTTACGATTAATGATTGTTTCATGTATCTTATTAATGTATTCCAAAATGTAATGCAAGGTAAAACGAGATTGTTTTTACCAATTGTTTAATAATCATTAAACAGTTGATATCTTTGAAATTATAATTGAAAAAATATTATGATAATATTAGTTTTCGTATGGATATCGATCAGTTTCCAGATGTTTTTCCTAAAAATTTATCAGGGTTTCCACCAACATGAAATGTGGATATTACGATTGATGTCATGACATGGAACAGTCTAATATCACTTATATATTATACAATGGAACACAAATAATTAAGGGGATTGAATGTGTAGTTAGAAGAGTTGAGAAGAAAATGTATCATTCGGCATTCGATTTCTCTATGGGAATCAAAGATCTTGTTTGTCAAGAAGTATGATAGAACCCTTAGGTTGTTTTTAGATTATCGTAAGCATAACCAAGTGATGATAAATAATATGAATCAACTTCTATGCCTTTATGATCTATTCGATCAAATGAATGAATCTTGGAATTCCACTAATTTTTTTTGACCGGGATATCAATAATTGTGGGTTCAGAAAGATAATAATCTTAATATAACATTAACAATTAGATACGGACATTTTGAGTATGTGGTTATGCCTTTTAGTCCTATGAATGAACCAAAATTCATTATGATATTGACGAACTAGATATTTCATAGAAATATGGATTCTATTTTGGTGGTGTTTTTAATGAAATATTGGTGTATTCAAGGACAAGTAATGATCATGAAAAACACAATGCGACAGTGTTGGAAATTTAGAGGGATCATCAGTTGTAGTAATAACATGAAACATGTGATTTTTAGATACAAGTGGTATGCATCCTTGTCTATGTAATCTATGAAAGTGTTTTTTTCTATGGATCTATAAAATATATATACTGCTATCTCTTGTAAACTACTAAATAATGTCATTCGGATACACATTTGCATTCATCAATCTAGTTATTACTGATGTTTTGTTCATGATTATTTGCATCTATATTTAAAATTAAAATATTTGAAGAGGTAAAATTTACCATTACGATGGAATCATGAATTTGAAAAGTATTTTCATGTTCTTAATGTTCTCCCAACATCATCTGAAAACATGAAATTTCCATAATTTTGAAAAGGTTGCGTGGTGTATAGTGATGCTTTTGGATCTAGGATAGTATGTGTTCTTATGTAAGAGGATAATGTTATTTCATATAGATCATGAAAACTATGGGTTTAATAAAATAAAAAATCAGCGCATGATTTGGATTTATGCTTCTAGTATATACTATGAATTCTTGGCATTATTACATCATTGGTGTGAAATTTACAATGTTTTTGAATCATAAGAGATTAAAACATATTTTCTTACACAATCATTTGAAACCAAGACAAAAAAGATAGACTAAGTATCTCAATTTTATTTAATTTTAATTGATGTATACATAAATTAATTGAAATTCATTTAATGATGCATTAATCAGAATATCATATGATTAGTTGAACAAGGAGTCTCCAGACTAGTTGAAGCTAATTCCATTCACAGGCGACATGCACAAGGATTTTGATGACAAGGTAGTGAAGTGATTTTCTACTTAGTTTCATTGATTCTTAATTTGGTATATGTTGTTAACGAGACACAAAAAAGTTAGTTAGAATGTGTTGAAATGAGGAAAATACTCAGTGGATGGAAAAATTGAGGGAATAAGGTTGCATGGATGTTCATTTTTGTTTTATGAAATCATATTGTCATATGTTTGGATTGTATGGAATAACAGCTTCATTATTATCAGCATTCAAGAAGGGGTTTTAATCCTGGAATAGAAATGATGTACAAGGAATTTAAATCATGATTTTGGTGGTTTGGAATGAGAAAAGGTCGTTCAGTTTGTTATGATAGGAAACAAATCTCAACATGTTAAAGAAGAGAACTTATTGACTATGGGTATTATGTAGCCATTAACTATTCTTGGTGGGAAGTGGGAATATATTACTATGCATTTTGTATTATTTGTCCCCAGAGAGGTTAGAAAACATGATTCCATATGGTAGAAAATGTATCAAATCATAATGTCAGCCCATTTTATCCATATTTCAGAATCTTATAAGATGGAGGATGTGTCAAAAATCATTATCTATGAAGTGGTAAAGTTGAATAACATACTAATTTTGATACCATCAGACTAAGATATAAGTATTATATCTCATATCAAGAAAACCTTATAACATTTCCATGGGTATCTGAAGACTATGAGTATGGTGTATCATCTTCAGATGGATGGTAAATCATAAATGATGATTAAAAAGTTGGAAACTTTTTTTGGGGTTATGTAATAGATTTTGGGGTCTTGTGGGAGGTATAGAGACTATTACTGTATATCTCTTAAAAAATTCATCAATCCTCGATAAATATTTCTCCCTGAGAATAATTTTATAGGTTTATTTTTTTACTTTACATTGTTGTATGGAAGCACGAGATACATCACTGGTTTGAATGAGCCTTGCCCAAGAAACAACAGTGAATATCTAAATTTTAATGAACAAAATAGAGACATCTTAGAATAGTCAAATATAGTTTGTGGATCATCGTTGATGACCATTTTCATTCGATTTCAATGATATAGTGTTCTTGAAAATCAATCTTAAAGGCTTGGGCATAATCATTTTGGTAAACATTGTATGTTATTTCCTCGACACATATGCCCTTTTGAGATATTGGAACATGTTGGTGAGGTGGAATATCAATTTTATTTTCTTCCATAATTTAGTATAGTGAAAAAAGTCATTCATGTATCTTAGTTTAAAAACAATCAATGTAATCCTGACCAAGGGATTTTATGGGATCATGTTGACCTAGTTTATTATGATTTGTTGTTACATGTGCCAGAGTAGATTATGGAGAGTTAAGAGAAAGTCATTCATTGTAAAATCATCATTCGAGTGTGGGATTATCGAAAACATAGTCAGATTCATGAGGAAACATGGGAAAAAGATAATGAAATGGTCGATCAATGACCCAAACAATTTTCAGGGCAATTTTGGTTTCCAACTTTCAAGGATGGAAAGGCCTATAGAGAGGATAATGTATTACCTCTATTTCTAGTATGCAACCCTTTATTTTGTGTATTAGAATCATTTAAAGTGTTTAAGCGATGCCTGTGAGTATTTAGATTACTTTTGAAATGGTTTCCATAATTTTTAGGTGGTTCCTAGTTTGAGAATGGTTAATACAAACCATGGAACAACATTCAGAAATTGTTCATTGTGAAAAAGAGGCTAATGGGTAGGTGTGTGTTTAGACCCATAGTTGGCTAAACCATGCATCCACCCATGAGTAACCATGAAATTTGAATAAAAAAACATTTATTTGGGAGATAGTTTGTCTTGAGAAATGTGAAAGCACTGTGAAGGGTGTTTAGAGGCAGTGGTTGGCCCACAATTTACACACAATTTTCTTAACTGTGTTCTAAAACATCGTATGAATAAAAATATGTTCAGAAAATTTTGCATCTAACTTGTTATTAAGTTTAAAAAACATTTTCCCACTTTGATGAACAAATTTTTATTTTATATTCTCATAAATTATTTGGAAACTCTTTCCATTGATCCGAGAGTGATCTATTTTGTAAATATTTGTGCGTTGAAGGATTGATTGATCTGTAAGTCTTTGCTAATAGTTTTTTTCCTTATATATATATTTGTTTTCTATATTAAATTCATATATCTGCACCATTTGTGATATGTATTTGATATTTTATGAAAATAATGATAATATATTTTTGTGATGATGTTATGGAACAAGATGTACTATAGGTTATTAGAGATTCAACCATGTTTTTTGAATAATTCATGTCATTCTTCATTTACACCAATGTTTACATGTTTGTGGATTCACTATCAAAACCACGTTTTATATATTGAATAATTTTTTTCTATTTGTTTTAATTTCATTAAATTTATTGTGAAATTGATTTGAATATCATGATAGAAACCCTATAGCACGAGTGATGATAACTGAAAGTCAAGATTTCCCAACTCTAGGAGTGGAGGTCCCACACGCCTCGACCGAGGAACCCATTTCCCAAGGAAAACTGGTGGACTCCTGTCATGTTCTATGAAACTAACTCATTAGATATAATAATGGATAAGTTTTTTGAAGCACACTATCCAATCCATTACATGGATTACATCGAAAAGTTCCAAATATAAGACCATGAAATATCACTCTATTTCAAATGACGACATAGAGTGTGCACAAGATGGGAACTAGAAACATGAATCCTTATTTGTACACAATGGAGATACCAACTCCATTGAAAAATATATCATCTCAGTTGGAAATTTATAAATATTTACAATATGGCTAGAGATAAAAGGAATAGAAACACTAGTATCAAACAAAATAGCTTCTATAGAATATGAAATTATAATGGTACCTCAAATAATCAAGGGCCCTACATCATATCCCTCTAGTTCATGATCCATAGCATAGAGATTCGTGGTCTCTTCTTGAGTATGACCACTCACCTATGAATATATCATAATCTAGATATTCCAGGAAGATGACCTAATCCTACTTCCATGACCACCAAACTATGATCCTACTATCATGGATGAACATGAATGATTGTACATTTCCCAAGAATCCACATAAAATTCCCCACTCTGCTATGGGCACATTTCCTTTCAAAAATCCTAAAGTTCCTCATATCCCCAAACTAATGACAAGGCCTCAGAGGAGACATGCATGCAGATCAGATGTTCCCAATCCTCCCACACTAATGGAAAACTACAGACCCTAAATTAGAAGAAATA
Source organism: Viscum album (assembly GCA_963277665.1). Classification (NCBI taxonomy): domain Eukaryota; kingdom Viridiplantae; phylum Streptophyta; class Magnoliopsida; order Santalales; family Viscaceae; genus Viscum; species Viscum album. Next base: position 1,483,864,014 of record OY728136.1, read on the forward strand.
TATGCTAAATTCATATAAGGATGGATTCAATTACCGCCTACCTACCACCCCATCTCATCATACTACCTCTTCTTCTCAGATGACCCACCACTACCCGTCTCTAACATTTTCCCGGAGAAACAAGACCTCCCATTGCATTCAATTTCCACCATACAGGATCGATCAACTACCTCAGCATAGTTCTTCATCTTGAACAGGAATACATGAGAATAGATCTCAAACCGAAAACCCATTTCAAACTTCTAATCCTTCATCTACTCATTGGAGACTATTTTGGGTTTATATCAAACTAACTAGGCAATTTGGTTGGCATGCTCCATCAGTGACTGTTCCTCCTAAACAAGATACATGAACACCTGAGACATGACTTAGGCCAATACCTTAATAAATTACTATATGAGGAAGATATCCTATAAATCTTTCAAACTCATCTTTGTGTACTTCCCAGCATGAGTTACTAAGTCCCAAAGCATTAGACTGGGGCCCCCTGGTAAGAAGATGGAACATTTTATTCTGAATTCCTCCAAAGTGCTGAGAAATTAAAACATGCTTTCTATATTCTCAATCCACTCCTTCCCTTCTTGAGGATCCATGAAACCTCTAAAAGAAAGTAATTTTTTCCTAGGAAACTCATAAGAACATTTTATCCTAGTACTAGATTCAACCTTTCTAACTAGAGAAGGATCACGACCCAATATCTATCCTGGATTTCGTACAGTCTAGACCCTAGCTTCCACCAACCCCTGATCATGCAGAGTGGGAGAATTCACTCTAAAATACTCCCTTGGATACAAGGGCATTATTAGTGGAAGCATGTTGCTACAAAAATAAACCATCATAAGATAAACCATTAAAAAATAGATCTGAAATATTTCTGCAATAATATCAACTATAAATAAATCAAATTCTATTAAAAACCAACCAAACCACTTCACCCCAACCCAATGTCCACATACAGTCTATATCATGCACATCCCACCAGTAAGAGTAGTAAAAGAATTCCAAAATCCCATGTAAACTCATGGTCTATCATGAGGTGTGTTCTCTAGGAACCCAACTCACAACCAGAACTCTTAGCCCCGACATTCCTAGATCTTACCTATCCAGACTCATCCCGAATTAATTGACCCCAAAATATATACCTTCTTTGATAGAATTTTATCATTAACCAATTTGGGTCCTCATCTGAACAAACAACCGAATCGGATCATGGCAAGGGCCAAATGGAATTATCTATCCCCATAGGCTGGAACAAGTAACAAGGGATCATAATGACCATACCTTACTTATGTTAAAAATTACAAATTCTACATACACCCAAGGGTGTAATTGGGGTGTGAGCCTAATTCCCATAGGATTTCACCCAAAAAATACTCTAGTACATAATAATTATATGTTTAATAACTATTATGTTTTAAAAAATTTGGGAATGTGCTAGATTTTTTTTTTTAAAAATAATTTAATTTTTGTTGTCATTGTCAATACTTCTTAGTAAAATCAGGTCATAATAACATTTATATCACTAGCATAACAGTCTTTGTCCACCCACCAAGATACTTCCACTTCCATTTGTGCTAAAACTAGTTTCACATGTCATAGAACATGTCACAATTACCAACACAAGTCAAGAAATACAAGAAACACATTTCTTGGCACCACGTACACATCCAAATTCTATTTCATAATCATACACATACAAAAAACCTTCATGTTTCACACATAGTACATAATTTAATAAATCATTCGAAATGTTTATAAAATAATTCAATGAATAACTTCAAGGATTTACATCAAAAATAGACTCAAAAACCACAATTAAAATTATATTCACCACAAAACCATTACATATAATGATTCACATCACATGAATAGTTTAATAAATAAATTTAACAATTTATAATTCCATTACAAATAGTAGAATAAGTGTTTACACAAACTACACACCCCATTCCATATAGAAATGATGCAATATGACCAAATGAAAATTAAATCATATAAAGAACTACTTTCAAACATAACAAAATATATATAAAATATGCTAAAATACACCTGAAAGAAAATTAAATTCACCAAAAAATGTTTATACATGGAACCACACACCTTTGGTGTCAAAATGCCCTAATATTGGTGTGAATATCCAACCGAAACGCTACTACACCACAATAAAGAAGAAATAACCACTAATCATGAAGATCAATAAAAAAACCAATATTAAACCCTTTGAATGAAACCATGGCTGTAGAAAAATTAGGACCTAATGAAATGGAGATGAAACCCTAAAAGGAAAGATGAAACTAGAGAGAAGGCCACCTACAACATGATTCTTGATGGTCCCCAAAAAATACCAACAAAAAATGGGATTCCATAGAAGCTTTAAGAATAATAGAGTCCTTCTATAGCGGAAAATCCTTTGTGGGGATAATGATCAGCGAAATGGGGTTTAAATTTAGAATGGTAAAATGGTAAAATTTATCATTTTAATGAATTGGAGATCGTGCATGGTTAGTCTGCACACTTTAATGTCTACGGTGCATGATTAGCTAGCCTGAGGTGCATTTCCATGCGGTAGGTTCTTCCTTCTACCGCAAAGTTAGTTGGTCATGGTGCACGATTTACCCAAAACATGTGCCAACCACGCATAATTGTTTTTCCACCAAAAACCTTAATTTTTCTTCCAAATCTCCAACATAACACAATGTAAAATAATAGATTATAATAATAGGTTAAATGCCTAAAAGGAAAGAACCAGATGTGATAGAAATAATCTATAGCTTTAATGACCGACTTCACATTGATCTATTTCCTGGTATTATTGAACTGAATTTTGAGTAAGAATATCATTATTTAAAACAAGAAGAATGAGGGGAGAAAAGAACAAACCCCCATAGTACTGAACATTTTTAGTAATTTATTAGGTTCACTTCAATCTAGTGAATGATATAATATAAAATACATGAAATAATCAAGGGTTAACAAACATTATTAATTTCAAATTCTTTGAAGATAAATCAATATTAGACTCTTGAATCATTTTGTGAAGATAATTTATTTTTTGACATAGAATAGAATATATGGTTCTTAATAAAAAATTGAAGTCCTTCCATATGAATTGATCTATTTATAATAAATAATAGTCTTATTCTATTATATCTGGATTGATCCAAAAACATTATTTTCAAAGTAAACTCCTAGGAAAAATGATCTATGCTTCATAATCCATTTTCATATTACAAAGCATCTCCTTCAGTTCCTACCAAAATTACAATGTCTATGTATCGTACCTTACTATTTGGCGATAATAGGTTTTTAATGGTGGAAGATTAGTTCTGGGCCAATTAATTGAATAATAAAATAATTTAATTCTTATAATGATGAAGATCTCTCTTAAAAAAATTTCCTGACAAGTAAAATTGTAATGTAACACATAGGGTAAAAAATCCAACTTTAATTGTTATCTTAGATTTCCAATCATGAAAACTTTTTGGTAGATATTCTATTATGTTATATAATCTATGTTCACATTATTTAATATATTTAAATTTTTTTATTATATAATCAATGTGGACCCTTGGGCACCAGAACCCCATTGTAACTTTATGACTCACTTAGAAAATATTATAAAAATTATTAAAATGTTTGAAATGAAAAAATGATGTTTTTACAACCCCCCCAATAAGCATTTTTATCATAAAATGTAAAAACTCATACTAATAAAATTTGATAATACAAACCTCATATCATGTTCACCCACACACAAGTTCTCTCCTATAGATTATTATGAAACTAGAGGACATTAACTATGAGAATAACTCACACATAGAGGATCTTATCCAATATATCCATAATCTCAATTGTGTACTCTATTAATGTAACTCCATCCTTGATTTCTAGGTTTCCCTTGTTGATAACATGTGATGGGTCATGCATATAATATTCCTACAGTTTACTGCAGAATACATCATGTACCAAGTATAAATAAAGAGGTAAGACTCAGTGGTACACCACCTCAACAACCCTAAACAATACATGGAATGGTCTAAAGAAACTAAAAGATAACCTTCCACCCCAGATAACTCTATAGAACCCTAACTGATATATGATCTTTGTTAATATACAGTCTTCATCATTAAACTCCAAATGACTACATCATTGGTCCACATTAACCATATTATAACACTGGAGGTCCTCATGTCCTCATAGATTATTTCACCTTTTTTTATAATTTCACACTCATACTCTAGGCCCACGATTGCTGACTTCCCTAAATCAATCCAACATAGTAGTAGCCTACAATATAAAAATGTATCGATTGTTCCATACTAAAAATTAAATGGTAACTATTTCTATACTGGAACTACAATAAGGGTTTGAAATCCTCTTGTATGTGGCTAATGTCAAACATAAAAACCATATGCATGTCTTCTAGAACCAAAAAATTTCTACTCGGTATAGTCATAAATTTTTGGGAGATATTACATCGTCAACTACGACTAAGTCCCAATGTGAAACTATAAATTAAAATATAATCATGATGTCAAATAATTATCATGGTTTGATATTATTTTCAAGGGGACTCAATGTAGATGAACTATATCATTCATGTAAAGGTCTCAAAAGTTATCCATCAATCTTTTCTCCTAGATGATTAGGATTTGGAAAAATTGGTCAGTCTGTATATGATAATCCTAGATGTTTTCATGGCATCAATTTGATAATAGAATATTAGTAATTAATTCCATAGATGTCCAATAACAATTTCACTCTAACATGTCATGGGGTTAAGATAAACCCACCAAAACCTGATGATTATCTATCACCTCCTGAAAAGTGAGGCAGAAATAGAAAAAGTCTATTATAGAACTCCTCATCCATGAACACTAGAATATATATCAATGTTTATTGTATATATTTTACAAACCTAGATTTATGACATAGAGGATTAATGAGAATCCATCATTTTAAATTATATTTGAATCATTTATACCAACATTATTCCTTGAAAAGGGATGACATGTCCCCCTTGTTGAAAATCAATAAAGAGAACAATTAGGGGATAATTGAACATGTAAGACATCATAATCAATAACTCCACGTTGATCCTACCTAACATGATAAAGAATTAGAGGGGTGAAAATGATCCGCTATAGGTAAAATACACCATCATCAGCCAGTAATGATAGATACAATGAGATAACATACTCTAACACCATAATAAATAATTATAGAATAGATATCCTACTGAGTTCATCTTCCAACATATTCCCCCATACAAGTTTATAAAAAATCATGAGTCTATTTAGAACCAAATAGATTAGGGAACACTAACTCATAAGGTACTCCGAACAAATCATCAAGAAAAATTGTATAGCTTCTAACTATAGATCATGGTTCACATTTTTATTCTCATGGGGTCTCAACTGTTAGGAAACATAATCATTCATCACCTACTTATATATATTAACACATCTATGAATGTGTAGGATTCATCGCAGAAGACTACACAATCAACACCCTCCTCTTGTATTCTAAAGATTCTTTCTCTTGATATGCATAGTTGTATCAGTAGAAAAAATAGTAGAACCACTCGATCCACACGAATGGATACTAATTTTGTGAAAAAGAATCCATATTCACAAAAATCTAATAAATATTGAGCATTAATCTCTGATAGTAGCATACCCTAAAGAATCTTTATTCCTCAAAAATGATATTAGGTATCTCAAAATATAGTACAAACTCAATCATTACTAGGTTGAGGTTTACTATATCATTTAGTATACCATTTCCTCCTTAGTGAAACTCTTGAATCAATAACGAACACAATGGGAGAATCTCATAAAACTATTGATATCGATGTATGTAATGGACTAGCATTAGATATCAAAAATTCCATTCCTCTGAGGATGATTATGTTGTCGATGATGTCTATAATGAATAGGTCTATGAAGGAATTATATATATAGTTCATAAATCTAATGAATGCTATAGGAGATTTCATAAAATCAAAATTCATAAGACAATATTCATAGTGACTTTAGGAACATCATAATTTTTCATTAATATATCCTACTATTGAATGTAGTGATGATGATTTCACAAGAGATGATCAATATTTGAGAACCAAAATCATCTTTTTAAATAGTATAATCGTTTCTAATTCATTTTAGTGTGTACTTATTCATGATTGTAACTTGATTTAACTTATAGTTACACAAACATATCCTTATGCTGCAATCAATGATATTGAAAAAAATATTGGTGCCACCCCATCAGAAAAACTGGGTCCGATAAACCCCTTTCTTGGTATATAATATAGATTCCAAATCACCTCCGTATGACTAATATGAGAAAATGATATTCTAGTGAAATTAACTTGGATGTATCTATGTGAATGTCAATGTAGAAAAAATATCTTGATGGTGAGTTAAGCAGGAAACATATCTTATCATGATATCCTCATATTCTACCACCATATATAGAAGCTGAAAGCCCATATGATCTACCAATCAAGAAATAATATTAACAAACTATTGTTTGAACGAATGTATCCTGATTTTTAAGAGACCACCTTACTCCTCCAAGTTTTCCTTCCCACTAAAAAAGTAAATCAATGTCTCATATATATAGACATACCACATCCTGCACCTGAAATTGTGAATCAATTCATGAACTATTGTTATCCAGTCCATACCAAGAAAAGTTTCAAAATGAAATATAGTGGGAATAATATAGATTCATATAATTCTCTCTCCTCTACGATTTAGTCCACACTATCAGTAGAAATGTCTTGTAACTGAATCTCCCCCAATAGTAGTATCCAAATAGTAGTGTCGAGCCAAAGGTTCCACTGGGATCTCTAAATGTAAAACTAAGAAAGTATCATGTAAATATTTAGTCATTCCATAGTATATTAATGATACAACTATTATAGAGAATAAATAAATCATACCCCAAATCATCATTGGTCCATCTACATCATAATAATCTTCTACATTTTTCTACCCTCAACTATATCCACTAGCCCCCATAGCTTTGTGTGGACCAGATAGAGATGCAGGATGAAATAGATAAATATTAAGCCACTGCCTACTGCTCTCCTAAATCATCTTACACATCTGTTGTCCTATAGAAGAACCATATGTAGCCACTATCTATTACTAGTTGTTTAATAGAAAATATCTCCATTTCCCTTATGTCGTGTTAGAAAATCTAAAGTGAGATAAACCACCCCATCATAGGAGTAACATCACCTATCCCTATAATAACTGGAATTATCCTGAGATCCTTGATGTATGGGCCTTATACCTTGAGTCAATCTCAGGAAACACATCACATTTCTATATTTTTTTAAAAAACAATATACTTGTAAATGCTAAATTATAAATAATTGAGTTCCCTCAATATGTACTAATTTTTAATGTCTATCAATTTTGAAAACAATTAACCACCAATGATTTATCTGGAACCCCAAAAAACGTAGAATTATAAAGAGTTATTTCACCATAAAATGTATATTGATTTAGGAAATGATCAAGGTACAATTCCAAAATGTACACATTTAGAACCATATCCTTGGAGTATCATGAGAGGTTAGTGAACCTCGTCGCAGACTCAGCTATAGTCAAGGTTTAAATACATTTAATTAGAAACTAATAGTTGTCTATTTCCCAAAAAATGTGGTTCTTTTAAATAAACATTTAATAGTTTCTCGAATTATGTAAATGAATGAGTTGCGTCTTCATGCATATGACTCACTGGACGCCACCATCATCATATATAGACTTAATATCACATCCCAAGTAGGAACATCATCTAATAAATAGGGGTTATAACACAGTGGGAAACTCAACCAACTACCCGAGGCTAGCTAGTCTAATTTAGCATGGGGGACTAGATCAAAATGGAACTAGATAGGTCTCTATATTTGGAATTCTTAAAGTTTTGTCATTTAGAATACATCTAATTATGACACTATCAGAGAAATCTATTTCCAACTAGTGAAGGTATGACTAGAAAACCACCCAGAGGTATCATATCCATCACATTACAATGAATAGAATCCTTATCACTAAATAGACTATCTTCATCATCCCACAGTATAATCATTATGGATTGTCTTAATGCGGTAATCCTGGAGAAGTCAGGATGCATCATGATGAAAGAGTATAGCTGAGGATTTATCTAAAGAGGGACATGAAATCCATAAACCATTACAACAAGATTTATGTAAAAATGTTATCCCATACACCACTTCATACATGTACTAATTTAATAAGATGGTTATCAGAGTCATGGTGAATGGATATGTCATCTGCTGCACCATCACATTGTTATCTTTCCATTCAGCTTAACAGGAGTCACATGACTGAGAATTATTTGTTATATTAAAACATGATGTTGAAAAAAAACTAGAATAATATAGTGAACCCTTACCGGGGATTAATGTGATGACAGACATGTGAATCCACTTGGGTAAGAGTCTTGAACATGAAAGGAAGAGATCCATAATATTCATAGATAACGAGGTCATTTCCTAGACTCCCAATGTGGGAAAGCGCATCCACTTCCAAATTAGCCTCCTTCAAATTTGGACGAAAAATATTCCTATGGTTGGTCTCCAAAGGGAATTTTTTGTTCAGTTAAATCATATCCCATGGTGCCAAAAAAATCCCTGGAACCATTCAAACCAAGAATTCATAGTCCAAATCAACCTAAGACACTTCGAATCCAACCCTCTTACAGGTCGTGATTCCAGTATAGTGTGCTTGCTTCTCTACACCCATTTAGTTTCCCAGACCATAAATCACATTGAACCCCAAAAATTCCAACCCACTAATGTATCGAAGAACACCATAACCTCTCATAAAACCGTTCACAAAGGAACCATCCAAAATCATCTTCAAACCACTGATAGGAGGGATTTATCGAATCCAGCGTCTTCCCAATCTTCCATGCACATAAACAAAATTTTCCTAGTTCCTAAAACAAACCCCACAGGTTGAAAATATAAAAAATCAGGTCTACTGATAACAAACTCATATACAACTATGTGATGAAGCAAACCATGCGGCCTTACCAGTATTGACTGTGTGACACCTAAATCCCACCTCTAATCTTCAAGGGCTGGAAACATACTCTGATTAAGAATATCAATCACAAGGGAGACATTATACTATAGAATATATACATAATCACATTTCTACAAACACTTATAAAATATAGAAATTAATGATAAAAATGATACCATGATTCATGCATACAACTAAACCCACCAAAAAGTAAAAAATAATTATAGAGAAATTGAATGTCCCAAATACAAGCCCACCATGATTATAAAAGAGTGTAACCTACTAATTATTAGGGTACTACTATTAAATGAATATAAATGATGAAACTATAGTTAATCAAGCTTAATTATACTCCACATACACCTATCAAATATACAACTTTGTTGAATTACATGTCGTTTACATAAGACACCACAAATATGGGAACATCCTACACAAGGGTGATTAAAAAATACCTTATAGGACACCATGATATCAATAAACATAAGGAATTTAGATAGTAATCTCAAAAGGAATGATAACATAATTCCATATATAAAAAATCTATTCACTAAATATCATGCTAGGGGAACAACTGTAATTCCTTACTTGGAGTTTTCTCGATGATTCATGTTAATATTCATCTGGGGGAACTCACTCCTAATGTATTTTTGACAATATTGGAACTCATTAAATATGTGGTTCCTCTTAGGAGTCACCATCATGGAGTAAACCCTAAAACTCAAAGGATGCTGATACACATATAATGGATAAAACCCATGGAAAATGGTGGATACCTAACCCTAACTGGTTTAAACATATATAATACAGATCACACACATAAATATTTATTAATAGGATTCCTAGACTAATATAGAGAAATTGATAGATGATCATACCCAGACCCACATGGATGGATTCCAAACTCTATATGAGACTAACCCATAAAGGGGACCACTAATCCATTTCTCAAATGGGGATGCTTCATTATACCCTCAAATGGATTGAAAAAGGGAACATACCCTACTGGTAATCATTTGTACTAATGATAATGGGGGGCCCAACGAACCATGGATAAATTTCATGTCATGTGTAGGGAATAAAAGGTGTGTTAGGTATTTTATGTGTATTACCATGTAATCTTACTCATTTCTATATAATCTAGCCTTGGCCCTGTACACATTTCATAACCATGTACATGTCTATGTCAGTGTACATAGGTTATTCCCTAGTAGCATGGATATTGACCATATACCTAGTTGTTCCTATTACCATATTCATAGTGGTGCACATTGGGTTGGTACTGTCAATTTTCATGGTTTATGAAATTTTACAAGGAATGTGATATATATATTCATGTACACTATAACAACTATTGAATAGACCACAAGATGTTTGGTAATCCTAAATACATGTCCAGTATCATTTAATTTTCTGAATAAATATAATCTATTATGTAAAAATAGACCATAATAACAATATCAATGATTCTACAAACAATAAAACATATAGAACATATAAATATGGTTTAATAAAATTGAGATATCATTGGTGGCCATATAGCAGCTATCCATCCTTTCAAAATTTTATCATCATCGCAATGTATCACCAAACTCCCTAATCCCATAATGTGATGGATTCCATTATACATAAGATCTCCCATAAAAGAAGTTCATGACTCAATAATTCTCTCAATCCTACATCCAAACCCATGGAAATTAACTATCAAACAAATATTAAATGATCGGTTTATGGGTATTTGGTAAGTACATTTCAAATAAGTACATTGACAATGAACACTGAAAGAACAACACAGAGGAAATCATGAATCACCAGAGTATGGGATTGAAATTTTCTATTATTCGGGTTGGCCTCAATCCATTGATGTAAAAAAAATAATGCATGTAATATTAAAGGGTTATGGAACATTATAAATTCATAATTCATGGATTAAAAATCTACAACCACTGCATGAATGAATTATTCAGAACAGTTGATTCATTTTTGACCTGGAATAAAAAATTAGGGATTGAACCAAAAAAATTAATACATAAAGACATCATAATCATCTAATAAATAATGTTTATATTCTATTATCATTGGTGATATCCATGAATATCTTTGTAAAAGTCAACTCATTTGAAAATGGATAACTTCTCCATATTTAACTATCTTCTATAAAATCTTCTCCTCTACGACACTATAATACTTATATGGTTATCAGAATAATAATTATATATATATATATATATATTTGGAAATAATTATACGAGAACTGATTTTTTTTACAATTTAATGACTAATAAATTAATAAGTTTATTTACCAAGTTGTTCTTCCACCCATAATCGCCCTTAAGACTAATTCATGACGTTTAAGAAATCAATATCTCATCTAGGGTAAACCAAACATTCTAAATTTAATATATATATATAATTTACCATAAGAAAAATAATTCAAGAGGAATTCCATTATTTTATAAATTCTACACTAATGTGATATAATATATTAACATTTTTTTATATCAAGACCAAGGATCCCCAAGACAATGAATCCCATGAATACATCACCCATGAATATGAAAACAGTACCTAAAATATTCTATAATTATATATGAAAAAATATATTCCATAAAAACATATGATAGAACTAATATTAATGAGTAACAATATAGATTGAAGAATAAAAATATGCCTGAAAAATGATGCAGTCCCCCCCCCAAATATTCATTTTAATGACAAATTGTTTACAAACATGTGATAAGTTGATATAAAAAATAATATATGGTACGATAATATGTGGATGGATCTATAATACATTAATTACAAATAAATATTTATTAAACATGAGGATTTTACTTGTGTGTTGAATGTTGAGAATTAGGGTTACTAATTTTCATCTTATACCCATTTTATCAAGGATTATTAATGATGTAATTGATAAAGAGAAAATTATAAAATAATTCTCTAATCTATAAAAATAATTTTTATTCTATTCTGGTAACTTATTTTAAATAAATGTTTTAAATTTATTTTCCAAACTTTTAGAACTCAATATACTAACAGAATGTTTGTAAGGATAAGTAACTATGTTTTCCTATGAAATTGGGGATGTATTTCATTAATGTCTATGTTTTCTATAAAATTATTGCATGAATTTTTTATTATTATCAAATTATTATTAAGATAAATTTTCATATAAACCCAAGAATATCATATATGGATACTAAATAATTTTGGACAAGTATTCATTAAATTACACAAACACACCATAAGAGACCATAATAGATTTGTGATTTTGGAAACATGGAACAAAATATTTTTAATTCTTTAAGGATCCTAAATTTCATCAATAAGTATCATCACATTAATTATGGTTCATAGAGATACCCTATTTAATACCTTTATTCACAAACTATGGGAATGTAAACACAAGAATGGGTGAGATCAGAAGTTCAATATGGGTAAATAAGGGATACAAATATGAAAAACATGAACATAAGGATATCAGAATATGAACAGGAAATATTTAAATCATTCCATACATATAAAAGATGATAATGTTGATTCATTTCAAAAAGATTGTAATTTCAAGAGACACGAGTCATAAAGAATCCAAAAAAGACGAGTAATGGGAGCATACAGGTGGCACACGACATGGACTTTTGGCATATAGACCATCTTATAACATTTTGGAGATGTTTAAATTGAATAATTCTCACTAATTAATTTAAAGACATGAAACTATTCCATTTAATAAACTTATGTACATTACAGGTAATCCATTAATGAAATTATTGGCATGAACTATAATGTGTTGGACCTCTCAGCTCCATTACATTGATGAAATATGGTGTTTGAGGATTCATGGGAGGCCAAGATGACTTACCCCCAACACCTTTCCAAATATTGAAAATTGTGATTCAAATATATAATCATAAAAATGGTGGAATGTAAATAGTGGAACTAAAATACTGCCATGAAAATGGTGGAACAGAAATGGTGGCACCAAAATGGTAATACCAGAATGGTGAGTCAGAAATGGTGTCACATCCACAGTAAAATTTCTAGTTTTTTTTTCAGATTTCCTAGAGATTTTCCCTTTTGATGTTTCCATTATCGTAAAATTTAATAAAGTCCTTGTTTTAATATATTTGATGCCAATTCAAAAACCATAACTCCTATAATAATTTTTTATAATATTAGCGAAGCCTTACATGGTCAAAACATTTGATCTTTGATTGATATGATCTTAATTGAAATACTGGTGTTTCTTAAACTATTGCTCCATTAAATATTCGAAAGGGCCAAGAAATATTCCTCCATTTTTCTTCATTACCTTTCCTTGTGTGAGATGCTCGATCAATTCCAACCTTCCTATAGGATTCATGCTTTGTGTTGTATCCTTTGATCATGTCTTCCCTAGAGTTTCTTCATGCTGTATGTGCTCCCCTGTTTTAGAGCAACTAGGAACTATCGATCCATATTCATTATAGATTGTGTTCTACCATTATTATTATTGGTTTGCCTCATTTATATTATACATTCCATATTATGGAATGTGATCTCCATGTTTCAAAAAGAGTTTTCAAGGGTGTTGCTTGGTGTGGTGGTGTCTCGACATCATCAGGTGGATGCAGTCTTCCTAGAGAGGTGATTGCTATTTGTTGTGTTCGTCATTCTCTTGCAAATATAATATGAAACCTTTTGAGGTAGGGGATTGGTGGACTCCCTATTTAATTATGTGATACTATAGAGTTATCATGTTTCAGCCCACATGATCATAATAGAATTGACATAATAAATATTTGAACTGGAAAAATTATTTGGAATTGATCAAATATTGTTGCCACTTGTTTTTTTTGTATTATGTGATATATATTCTTGATTAGTTTAGAGTCTTCTTATTGATGGAAGTTGGTATGGAACTTAATTCAAGGATTAAATTTAAATTTATTTGATAAAAATAAAGAGGAATATTTTTAATAGTTTTTTGTGGTAAACTGTTGATAATCAAATAGATGCAGTTATTACTATTTAAATGAACCATCAATTTCAAGATGGATTAGATAACCATTTGTTTGATAAAAGATAATTCCTGGTAGGGAACTATGTAACAGTCATCCTTGTAAAGGCATAAATCCTTATTTTTTTAGTCGTGAGTGCTTATTGTGTGTGAAGGCTAGATGCCTTGATTGGGGATGAGATCCGAGTTTCTTGTTGATTGTTTTCTTGCTGCTTGCATTGTGGTATGAGAAAAGGATAAATGATCTTGGGAGGCTGTTGTGGTTTGTGGGGCAGGAGGACCAGATCTTGGAGTAGCGTTTGATGCCTACAACTGTGAGATACATTGGTTTATGAATTTGGTTGTTAGGGAGGAAACAAGATATGATGACAAGGGCCTCTTGTGAATGTCAGACTCTTGTTGATTCATGTTTATTTTCTATGTTCTTTACTTTTCCCACTATTTCAGGCAGTTGTTCTTGCTTACCCTCATTCCAAATGAGGAAAAGATGCACAGGGTCTGCCACATACTATCCATATTTAGCCTCTCATGGATTGATATGTCTATACTTTTACTATATGTGGAAAAGGCTCAATAGTAGTCCATATACTCACCATTTTGAGTCCCTTTTTTTGTAGCTTAGTATTTTATTTATTGAATGGATAGAATTATGGGAAATTAAAAATTCTATTAATAAATTATTGAATAAATTCTTTTAACCCATGGGGTTGGAGCTTGCTGGGATGAAATGCTGAGGTAATATATCTATGAATCTCTCGACATGGTTTGGTTATTCTTAGAGGACATGGAATATGGTGTGATACAAATGAAATGTAATGAGGAATTAATAAAATTTCAATCATGGTTAAATAAATAATTGTGTAATGGGAAATTTATAGAAAGGGATTGATGACAAAATATTTCTCTTTGAATTGTTATATGCTTATATGATACCTAGTGTAAGTAGTGGGAACCGGGTGTGTGATAGACTTTAGCTATAATTGAGTCTTAGACTATGTTATTTCCATAGTGTGGTTGTGTGCATTATTATATTATGTTCCTTTTGTGTTTCTATATAATAGTCCACCCTATCAGTTATGGAAACTAACACCCCGAGGTATTCTACTCCCTATGGAGGGGGGTATGTTTTCCCCAACATTTTGTTGTGAGGGTGGATGGAAGACTACCCCCTTTGGCCCCGCTCTCTTCTATTGGTATTTAGATGTGATGGTAGGCACAACAGTTTTTTCCCTATATATGTGTGTAGAGGGCTATAATGGCCTGTGGTTTTTCACACATATATAATCTCTATATAGTTTCCTATGGACTACTATATGTGTAATGTGTATAGGTTGTAATGGCTTGAGGATCCTTACTCTGAGTATTGGCTATAATGGCTTGAGATATAATGCCTGAGGTATAATATACATTATGTCAGCTTTGTTTGATCCTAGAAACTACGTTGTTATTTGTTATGTTTTTTAGTAGTGGTGTTGCATAAGGTACATGTTGTGGTGTTACACCAAGGTGTCTATGTGCTATCCTTTTTGAATAGAGATTTTTAGGACATGTGACATTGGGAAAAAGAGGGAAACCGGAGGGGAAGTGGTAGTCGGGTACACTTGATATTCTATGTTCTATTATACAACTTTGTATGAGATAATTCTTGAGAGTATCCATTATGTGGTTGGGTTCATAGTATACATGATAAGGTGGCGAGTTATTTTTACTTGTTGGTCACTATTATTTAGCATTCATTCGTCACATTTGCACAAGAGGGTCCTAGGAAGATCCAACTAAGAATAATGTTATAATCACCCTATGTACGAAGAGAAATTTATTTTGTCACTTTGAGTAGATCATAAATCAGGTGGGTTGCTACTATCTTGGTGTTGCAGGAGATGTTCTGGCTTCGTGGTTGTTGTTGTTTTACTTCCTTTTGGTACTTTCAGTTTTCCCTATTCACTTGGTGTAGTCTATTAATGACATCACATAAGTGTACATAGGATTCATTTTATATTGTAGTATGAGATAGAGTAGGATGGTTTATGTATTATCTATTTCTTTTTCATGTTTTCTATTAAAGGACAATGACACCTATATATGTGATTATTATACCCCCGGTGATAGTCTCCAACACAGGGCCTACTCAAGGCAGGACTCAGGTGTCATTATATCCCTTTTCATATTTTCGGACTACAAAGGGTACACTTTGTGGGGGGGGGGGTTCATGAAAGAGTGGTGTCAGTTGTGTTATTTAGGGATAAGATAGATTTTGGATTTAGAAACTGGTGAGGTTGCGTGGGTTGGTAGGGAAACCATGTCAGTCATGTTTAGAAAATGCTGTAAACATTGGTGACCATCTGAGGAACATGTATTTTGGGCCCCCTGTGGTCTGACATATGGACCTTTATTTTTACATTGGATAATAAACTAGGGGATAATTGTTGTAGGGATGATATCTAGGAAAGGATCACGCCTCATTATTTATTTCCCCTATTTTTGAATGGGTATACCTTGATATAGGTTAACCTAAAAAGAATAAAAGAAGAAAATTAATTATTATCGAGCCTTGATTATTCATGTTTAAGGATCTCTAATTGTTTTCTATTTTTCAGGTATCAATCTGGGTCGATTTCATCATTCGGTTCATACAGATGTTGTCTAGCATGCTGTACTAGTAGATCGACACAAAGTGGAGGTCGACGACAACCAGACTTGGAGGAGGAAACTATAAGAGTTTTATCACCAGAGTCTACAGAATTATGAGGGATCTGTTTCATATGAAGTAATGTAAGTATTTTTGGTGTAGGTTCAGATACCATTCACCTCAATCCATGCATGGAAATAGCAATGGGTATCATCGGTTGAGACGATGCTTCATGGGGGAAGTGTGGATGTGGTGGTTCTTATTCCTCAGAGATCTCAAGGAGTCAGTAATATCATGGGACATATTCCAAGACATGTTCAGATTCAACATTATTTCTTTGACCGCGATGGCGTCTTGTCACCAGGAGATACTTACCCTTCAACTAGGGAGCTCCAGTGTGCTATAGTTTGTTATATGTTTTAAATACCTTTTATGATATGATTCAGACCATTTTCAAGATGAGGAGGGTAGGGTGTCACATTTTGGGGTGTATTTTCATCCAGAGATCCAGTTTCAGGTCACCCATTTTATGTTGAAGACATATCTTGAGGTGCTGGAGAAGGAAGATGTCATCGAGAGAACGTTATCCAGAACTAGATTACCATGAGAGGGGATTCTCCAAGATTCCCCATGACGTAGAGTTATGGTATGTGTTACCTAGTTGTCAGGGAAGAAGAGTTTCCATTCGGCTGGGGGTAGGCCCTATCCCGTAGAATATCATTGCTCTAGTGTAGAGGATCTCAGGCCTATGCCAAGAGATCAGGAGATTTTTTTTTCTTTTGGAGGCCAATATAATCTGCAGCGAGAGTTCCCAACCTTTTAGAGCAGTAAGCATGCACTAGGAGTTCCACTCCAGGTTCCTCCATTATGTCAGTTCCAGCCATGGTAGTAGCAGCATGTTGAACCAGATTTGGTTCAATAGAGAGAAAATGGGTTTGGTAGAGGAAATCCCCATGATTCTCCCCTTCATCTGAGAGCAGAGCACAGTCATGGTGGGGGTCATTATTAGGGTCAGAGTGATCAGGGATAAGGTCGTGGTCAACATCATTCTTTAGCGTTTCCAATAATAGTTGATCTAGAAGTCATTCAAGGTACCATTTTCTTATGTTATGAATGGGGGTATGACATGATTGACTCTGGGGGCATGCACTCCTTCATATCACCCGGCCTTGACCATGTATTGGGAATTGAGGTAGAGAGGCTTCTAGTGCCCTTTCCATTGACTACGTTAGTTGAAGGTCGAGGTGACTTGTTTAATTTATGTAGAGACTATGAGATAGTGATTGGGAATCACCACCTTGGGGTATTTTTCAAACATTTTTGTATACAACCATACGATTTCATCCACAACATGGATTGGTTGTATTCGGTGTAGGCTATTGGGGATTCCGTCCAGAGGTATGTGGTGTTCTTTGATGCTGATAGAGATCTAACAACATTTTTTGCGAATAAGACCCTCGAATGGGTCAGGGGATTGTTTATTAATTATCATCCTTGATAGAAGGATTGATTTTGAGTTTTTTCTAATGTTTAGTAGTCAATGTTTCTGAAGTTTTTGGAATATTTCCCTGATGTCTTTCAGGAAGTAGTTGTAGTGTTACCCACCCCCCCACCCAATGAGAGATCGAGTTCGGTATCAAACTACAAGAAAGAGTGTATCCTATGTCTATGTATCCATATAGGATGACACCTTCTGAGTTTCAGGAGCTTCGTAAATAGTTGTATTCTTTGTTGTATTATAGTTTTGTTCATCCGAGTGTGTCCCCATGGGGTGCACCGATTTTTTCGGGAAGAAGGATGATGTAGGATTGCAGTTGTGTAATGATTATCGTCCCTTGAACAAAGTAAAAATAAAGAATCACTATCCTGTTCCTAGGATTTATGATTTATTCGATCAATTAAATGGTGAAATTTGGTTCTTAGGGACTGATTTGTGGTCTGGATATAATTAGATGGGAGTGAAGGATGAGGATATTCCAAAGACCGCTTTATGTTTTAATCCTGGGAATTATGAGTTCTTGGTGATTTTGTTTGGTGTGAAAAATGAACTATATGTGTTCATGGGGTTGATGAATTCTATGTTTAGTGAGTTCCTCTATATGTTTGTGGTTTTATCCATCGATGGCATCATTGTGTAATTTGTGTCAGAGGAGGATCATGCAAAGCATCAGCGTGTAGTTTTAGGTGTCATTCATCAACAACAACTATTTGGGATGTTGATGAAGTGTGGGTTTTAGGCTCCAGATATCTTTTTCACGTGATATGTTATATCCCAGTAGGGTGTAGCTATGGATCCTTATAATATATATATATTTGTGTATTTGGCCTCCCCCAAGACAGTAACAGAGGTGAGAAGTTCCATGGTCTCTCAGGCTATTACATGATGTTCGTAGCTGATTTCTCTTTGGTCGTGACTCCTCTAATAGTGTTGAAAATTAAGGACTAGAAAATCATTTGGACAAGTCAATTTTTTTCATCTTTTGAGTATCTGAAGGTAAATTTGGTTCGTGATTAGTTTTTTTTTGTTCCTGTAGATAATGTCTAGTTTGATATTTTCTATGGTACTTCGCATGATGGGTTAGGTTGTATACTGATGCAGCATAGATCATTCATTTCTTATGGGTCTCATTAGTTATTCCCCAATGAACTTATCTATTCTACCCATGATCTCGAGTTGACGGTAGTGTTGTTTACTCTGATGTTTGGGAGACATTACCTCATCTACATGTGGTTTGTGGGTTTCACCAGTCATAAAATGATGATGTATGTTTTCTCCCTACATTATAGGAACTTGCAGCAGTGTCAGTGGATGGAGTTCTTACAGTATTAAAAATTGGATATTTTGTATACACCTGGTAAAGGGAATGTTTTAGCCAATTCATTTATTATGAATTTAGGTAGTGATATAGTGCGTGAATCTAATGATTCATAGATAATGATGGAAGATAATTAATAATTTCATTTGAATGAGGTAGATGATGGGGGGTATAGGTTGTCTTTTCTAGATAATGATATACTCATCTCGGGTGAAGCATGTATAAGGGTCCCAGTTGGTGGATATTTTGGTAGATTTCTAGAGAGACAGAGTTGTTTGTGATAAATCCCCTGATGGTAGATCTATGGATGAACAACATTGAATGTTGATTCAGGGAAGGTTCTCATTCCATTGGCAACACAAGAGATGGTTCTTAGGATGTTTTATATTTCTACCATAGAGGTAACCTCCTAGCATGATAAAAATGTACTATTCCTGTAGTATTTGGTTTTTGGTGTACTAGGATGAAGCATGAAGTTGTAGGGTTTGTGTCTCGATGTTTAGCCTGCCAGAAGGTGAAGGCTGAGTACCGTGTTCCCTATTGTTTTCACCAGCCATTGGGGGCCCCTCAGTAATAGTGGTAGGAAATATTGATGGAATTTTTTACCCTTTTACCTTTAAGTCAAGGGGTTTAT
Source organism: Viscum album (assembly GCA_963277665.1). Taxonomy (NCBI): domain Eukaryota; kingdom Viridiplantae; phylum Streptophyta; class Magnoliopsida; order Santalales; family Viscaceae; genus Viscum; species Viscum album. The sequence continues at coordinate 1,483,884,163 of OY728136.1, forward strand.
GACGCTATATGGGTTCTAGTGGATCCCTTGACAACATCATCCCACTTCGTAGCGATCATGAAGTCATTCTCATTGGAGGTTTTGTCGAGGCATTATCTGGAGGAGGTATTGAGACTCCATGGAGTCCTGAGGATGATAATTTTTTTTATTGAGGGTCCTATTTTTCCTCCAGGTTGAGGAGATGTCAACAACATTCTTATGGTTCCCAGCTATTCCTTTTCACTTATTTTCATTTGCAGACAGATGGTCATACAGAGCATACCAAGAAGAGATGTGGTGATCTTTTGTCCTGGATTTTGGAGGTCTCTCGATGAGGCACCTGCAATTGGTTGAATTCAATTAAATCAATAGTTTTAACTAAAATTTCGGTATGAAACTATTTAAAGCCTTGTATGGATGGAATTTCTATTCTATAGTGTCTTGGACTGGGGTTAGACAGTCAATGATTCTTATGCTGAATCTAGTATAGAATATTATGGTGATCATTCAGGTAATTTTCCAGAGGATGAATAGAGTGAAGGATCATCAAAAATCATATTTTGATCCTAGGATGAGTCCTCTGGTGTTTGAGGTTAGGGATAATGTTTTCTGGATGGTGACTCCCCATCATTAGAATCAATTTTTTGGTCGTGGGAGTAATCATTCTCTCCGATTTGTTCGGCCTTTCAAGGTGATGGATCATGTTGGAGTCATGTCATATTGGGTGGAACATCTGCAAAAGATGAATCATATACACTATATTTTTAATGTGTCACAACCTTTTCATTATCTTCATGATGTCTCTCACGTCATCTATTGGGGAAAGATCAATGTTGACCATCATGTGTCCTTTGAGTAGCAGCCTATAGAAATATTGGCCCACAAGGGGAAGGTGTTATGCGGGTGGGTTATCCCCTTGGACCGTGTCCTGTGGAAAAATGATTTCATGGAGAAGAGTACCTAGGAACCTGAGTCACATATACACACAAAATTTCATATTGTTTTATGTTTAACACTTTTCTGGTAATGATTTTTGGTGAGTAGTTGGGGAACATTCATGATTTTGAGATGCCATTATCTTTTTTCATGTGTGGCTATCTCCCTTTTGAGAGGTATCTCCCCCAAAAGAGTTTTTTGATCAGGTAGTGGGTGTTGTGTTTTTTTCTTGGTCCTTTTGAAGCAATTGTGCTCATTTGGTAGCGATATCCTTAAGAGGTATCTCGAATAGTGGTTTCTGAAACAACTTTTAATGTTTCATGCCTGGGTTGGTTTCAGTTTCTCAGGGAAAAGAATGTGATTAGCGGTATCTGATGAAATGGAGTGGACCCCTCAAATCTATTCCATTGCTGAAAACTGGTGTCTAAGATGTTCTAGGATGCCAAATTGACTTATCTCCGACACGTTTCTATACATTAAAATTGGTGAGTCTGATATGGTGGAACCAAAAAGGTCGTACTAAAACGATCACATGGGAACTGTGGAATTGAAACAGTGGCAGAAAAAATGTGGCATCAAAATGGTGGAACCAAAATTCTGGCACCAAATCGCTGGTATGGAGGCAGTTCCATAAAAATGGTGGTATGGAAATGGTGGAATAGAAATGATGGAACTGAAACAATTGTATGTAAATCGTAGAATGTAAACGGTGTCATAAAAATGATGGCATGAATATATTGGAATGGAAAAGGTGGAAATGATGTGTTGGGGCTAAAATGGTGGCACTGAAATTGTGGCATCGAAATGGTGAGTCAATATCTATGTCACTTGTTTAGTAAAATGTTCAGTTTTTTTCTAGATTTCTTTCTGTTTTTCATGTTTCATGTTTCCTCTGATGTAAAATGAATTAAATTCCTTTTTAAAAGGATTTATGTCCTTTTCGAATTCCATAACTCATATCATAATTTTTCCTAATATCCAAGAAGACTTTACATAGTAAAAACGCATGATCTTTGACAGATATGATCATAAGGGAAATCCAATGTATCTTAAATTGTTTCTCAATTAAATATTTTAAAGGGATGAGATATCTTCCTCCCTTTTTCTTCTATATTTTTATCTAGTGCCAGATGCTAAAACATTTCATTCCATTTCATGGGATTCATGCATATCGTTGTATCCTTGGATCATATCTTCCTCGGAGATTCTTCCTTCTGCATGTGTACCACCTGTTTTGGTGTAACCATAATGTTTCGATACATCTCTGATACAAGGAATATTGTGCCGTTGTTAATTTGGGTTCTTGTCCTTCAATTCCTCTTTTCCATGTTATGGCATGTGATATCTATATTTTAAATGATATTTTCTTGGGATTTTGTTGGTGTGGTGGTGTCTCTGCATCCAAGGGTGTATGAAGTCTTCTAGAAGAAGTGATTATGATATGTGGTATTGTTTGGTCTCATGCAAAGAACATCTGAGACCTTTTGAGGTATAAGATTTGTGGCTTCACTATTATTTTATGTGAAACTATTTATTTATCATGTTTTATACTTCTATATAACAAATTAATTGACATAATAAATATTTGATCTGGATAAATAAATTGTTATCGATTTTAAGTTGTTGCCTCTTGTTTTTTCTAGATAGTGTGATATTAACACTTTTGTTATCATGTCATTGTTTATAGAAATTAGTAAAGAATATAAATATGATATAAATTTTAAATTAGTTGGATATAGATAAATATGAATGTTTTTTAATTCAGTTTTTGTTTTGGTAACCTGTTGATAATCTAATGGATGCGTTTATTCACGTTTAAATGAACCAGATAATTTCTGATTGATTAAAAAACCGGTTGTTTGATAAAATATAATGCATGTCATAGATATGACTTACCTGTTTTCTTATAAAGTCATAGAGACATATGCTTGGAGCTATGAGTGATCATTAATTTTGAAGGATCAATGCCTTGCTTGGGGTCGATATCCCAATTGATTATTGATTGTTTTCCTGTTGCTTGTGTTGTGGTGTGAGCTTGGGATGGATGAGCCTAAAAGGTTGTAGTTGTTTTTATGGTAGGGAGGCCAATGTGTTTGGGAAGTATTTGATTCCCATAGAGGCAAGAATCATTGTTTCATACTTGTTGGTGTCAGGGAGAACACCTGATAGGATGAAACTATTTGGTTTTAAATGTTGGATTCATGTTGAATCTTGTTAGTTTTTATCATATTTAAATTCTGAACGTCATAATGTAGAGGGAATTTCTTTCCCTCCTTCCTATGGTGGAAAAGACACGATGGGTATTCCACATTCATTCCATGCTTTTCTTCATGATTATGGATGGGTCTATGCTCCTACTTTATGTGGAAAAGTCTTTACGTATTCCAAATACTCACCATGTTGGGACACATGTGTTTAGTAGATTAGTTTTTATTTTCACGTATGCCTGAGATTATAGGAATGTAATAATGTTATTAATAAATTACTGAATAAATGATTTTATCCCATTGGGTAGGAACTTGGTGGGATTAAATTCTGAGGTATTATTTGTCACATCTTTTGGACTTGATTTCGTTATGCATAGTGGGAATGGAACTATGTGTGATGATAATTAAATGTAATTTGGAAATAATAGCGGTTAATTAGTGGTTAGATAATTAATTAAAAAACGTGAAACTAAAAAAATTGATAAGTAAGGTAATATTACTCTTTTAATGGTTATATTCTTATGAAATATCTTTTCTTGGATGTGGAAATCAATAGTCTGAGAGACATTTGATGAAGTTGAGTTTATGACTAGGTTTTGACCATAGTGTGGTTGTGAGTAGTATTATATTTTGTTCATTTTGTGTTTCTATATGATACACTACCCTCTCTATTAGGTAATGTGACACCCTAGGGATTTTGAGCCGTAGTGGTATTTTCCAAAACATTTTGGTGGGATGATTGTTGGCTGACTACCCCTTATGTCCCCAATCTATTATATTGGTAGGTAATTGTGATACAAGGCACAACAGTTTGTTTTCCACATATATGTGTGTAGAGGGATGTAGTTTTTTGTGGTAATTCAAACACTTATATTTTGGATATAGTTTTTTATGGACTACTATAGGTGTAATGTGTGTAGGTTGTGATGGCTTTAGAATCCTTACTCGATATATGGGCTGTAATGGCATGATGTATAAATTTTGATTTATGATACTCATTATGCGAGATATGGTTTCTCTCGATAACTAACTGGTTGCATAGGATATGGGGATGTAGTGGTGGTGTTTCATGAGTAGCGTGTTGTGGTGATATTTCGAGCTGTCTGCGAGCAAGCCTTTTTGGAGAGAGACACATTGTTCCTGCAACGTTGGCGAACAACGGTAATCTAGTGGGGAGTAGTAGTGGGGTACCCTTGTTATTTTTAAATATATTATATACTCTTGTATGTGATACTTGTTGAGAGTAGACATAGTGGGGATGGGAACCGAGTATACCTATTTAGTTGGTGAGTTAGTTTCACTTGTTGTTCACAGTTCATTAGCATGATTTCATTGGTTTTTCATGAGAGGATTCGGGGAGGATCTTACTGAGTATACTATTATACTACCCTATGTATATACAATTGTTTTTTCATCACTTGGAGACAATTGGTGATCATGATGGTTACTACTAGCTTGGTGTTGTAGGAGTTGTTCAGGCATCATAACCGCTGCAATTTTACTTCCTTTAGTTACATGAAATTTCCTCTTTTTATTTGGTGTAGTCTTTGAATGACATTACATAGGTTTATATGAGTTTTTATATTGTAGTATGATCTATAGTTGGTTGTTGTCTATCTTATATCTCTCTTACGCATGTGTTCTATTAGACGGTAATGCCTCCCATCTATGTGATTATTATACTTGCATTGCAAGCCTCTAACATTGGGCCAATGGGAGGTGGTTCTCAGGTGACCCTATATCCATTTTCACATTTTAGGCCTAGGAGGGGTACACTTTATGGGTAGGGGGTCATGACATGAACGATATGCCCAGACATATCATTATGAACTTTTAATATGGTTCACACATAACATTGTGAACATGGAATCAGGATCTTGCATATCATTATGGACATTAAATAATTATCCACACATAATATCATAGTATTCACTTTTTACTTCCAACACCATTATAGGGGAAATTTATCTTACTAAATCAGGTTCACTCTACAATCCATACCTTTCTAAATCATGAGATATAAATCATTACCAAATTGATTGGTGGGGGATATTGTTCCCACCCATCTCATAATAAAAATAATTCAAATTTGTGCTACAAGATCATAATATATTAATCATATCATAACCCATGAAAAGAAATTGGTTTCATAAACATTGCATTATATAATAAAATATTGAAAAGATATAGGTTTTATAATGATTTCATCACCTCTTCAAAGAATAACCTATGGAAAAAGAATTGGGTTTCCTATGAAAATTTCATCATAAACAATTTTTAGGATGAATGATAATGATATACGTGTATCATATACACAAAAAATAATATGTTTCCTCAAAGAATTTAATCATTTTTTGAAAACATTTTGATAGATAAATCACATGTATTTTTTCTGGTGAAATATATATTTCCTTTGCAAACAAATTTTTTATATAAAAAATACATTAAATATTATGAAAAAAATTTATTTTGAAATAAATTTGAAAACTAATAAAGGAATCCTCAATGGAAAAAGAGTCATGATGAAGTTATTTTTTCGTTCATGTCATAAATATAAAAATAATAATTTCATTCATATTTTTTGTAATAACCAACTGGGCGTTGTTAGGATAACGATATTGTGATTAATTTAATTTTTTTGAATAGTATATCATGGTTATAAATTTATTTTTAAAAAATAATATAATAATAAAATATTTTTAATAACATTCTTCTAAAATTGGTTTTGGAAGAAAAATAGATTTCAAATCGAAGAAATATATAAATATAGTTTTCCTAAAAAACATTTTTTTCATAATTTTAAATAAAAAGCTGTTGGAAAATGGTGATATAACCTTAATTTATAATTACTAACCATATGATAAGAAAATTACATATTTTTTTGAGATATGTATCTTAATATTTTATTATCATGAACATAATCACTAACAATCCTAATAAATGATTTCATTGTAACATTAAAACATTACCACATTGGTAAACATGAAATGTAATCCCCACGAAGGGTTAACATTAGATGTAAAGTAAAATATAATTAGGATAAAAAAATTTAGGATAAAAAATTTCAATAGTTCATTATATATACCTCACGAATATATATATTTTCATTACATATGTATTTATCAATGAATAAAAATTGAGGAAAACATTCCTTAACGTTTTGTTAACTTTGAAACTGTAAAACCCTTGAAATATATATCCAAAAATAGATATGGAAATAAAAAATGAGGAAAAGTATCATAAAATACATTTATTGCAATTATATACACCACACAAAATAAATATATAGTGACTATTTCATGTGTCTCGAAAAAGTAAAAAGTTGAACAAAATACCTTAATATAAGTCTTAACTTCAATAAGACAAATTCAAACCACATTTATAATAAATAGTATTATATTAATCATATATTATAGAACTATAATAATATATATCGTATGATATATTATTTAATAAATATCTATTATTACCTATTTATTAACTATTTCATTCTAAAGTGACTTTTCAGTCAATAGTTGATTTGTTTTTCATGTATTTGTATGACTCTTTTTACTCTTATTTTGAAAATGGATTCATTATATATAAAATTAAAATATGTTATAAATATCAAATGTATTTTTTATGTATGTTTTTATTTCAATCCATAATATTTTGGGATAGAAAATTAAATGAATCGTTCTTGGAGATGGTAGGTTGTTTTCATGCATAATCTTCATATCCATTTTCATATCATATTTAACGAAAGAAAGGTAAATTATATATTATTAATAATGAATCATTTTTATTTCTAATATTTCACATATTTACTTTTAAATAATAATTTAATCATAACACTTTGAATGGTGATAGTATGTCGAAAACATGAGAAACATATTTATATTACTATAAAATGGAATGTAAGAAAGTCTATTTGGTATAAAAATTTCATAATTATTTTAATATTGTTAATATAATATATAAAATTTTATTTAATAATTTAGTATATTATTGAAATTTTTTAATGTAACAAAGAATTACATAGGTGCATGAGGTGGTAGTCTTCCATACACGTGAATGATTACATCATTTCCCATTTGATTAAAGTGGAAATGGATTTAGGTCATGATATTAAAAAAATATAATTTTATTTATTATATATAGTTTTTGGGTGTAATAATGGTCTAGTAATATTTTAATTAAGTGTATGATGAAATAAAATGAAAATTCTCATTCATGAATGTTACCTCTTCTTTGGGTATACTCCTTCGGATTACACCTATACAATTCTATGATGGGTTTCTTATAAAAAATAGAATACTAGTATATGTTTTGGAAATTTGGTAAATGATTTGGGAACAGTGTGTTTGATCCAAATTTAATTAATTATTTGAGTCTGTTATGGGGGTGAGTGCTCTTTTATAACTTAATAAGAGTGGAGTTTTTTTTAAAAACCCAAAAGTTTTCACTATGGGGTGTCACTCTTACATTATATACTAGATCACTGATAAATAATTTAGTTTCTGTTTGTTGTTTCTAAGAAAAACCTCCAAAACACAACAAATAAAATGTTATTAATCTTGTTATTATTTATTCTCTATGTTTCTCCAAATTTACACTATTAGTATTTAAAATGTTAACTTGTATCTATCTTTTTACATAGGTAATTTTTGCATCATGCATAAAATTAAAATAATATTTATTATATAAATTATTAATTTTTTTTTCTAAATATGACATTCGATTCTTCAAATTTATATCTTTTGTGCATGTAAAATTAATTTTTATACAAACGCATGTAATTCACAAAATACATTTTTATCCTTATTCATGGTAATAAAATATATCTGTTTTTCACAAATAATTTTGGTAAAAAATTATTAGAATTTATTAGAATATATAAATTATTCTGATTCCAAATATTTAATCCATTTTTTAAAATTACATTCACATATATGGAAGAAGATAATTTAAAATTAATCTTGTGTACATGGTATGAATACCAGGTTTAAAGTGAAAACAGTAAAATGTTTAAAATGTTTTTAAATCAAATTTCAAAATTAAATTAATTCCAATTACATATATTAGAATAATATATATAATTTAACTTATGTTACTTTAAAAATAAATAAAAAATATAATTTATCACTAAAATCAATTTTAAAAAAGTTTATATTTCAATTAAATTTATACATTTTTCATTATTCATATGGAGACAAACATTTTGAGAAAACACCTAAACATTTATCCTAATATATTTTTGAAATGATTATTTAAATAATTATGTTTATTTTATAAAATTATATTTATAAATGTCTTTGAAATTTATTTTTTATTATTATTCACAAAATTAGATAAAAATCATTTTTTGAAAAACTAATATTATCAAAATATGTATATTCATTTCTATCAAGTATGTATTTTTTATCAATATATTTTGTTTGATTAAAAAAAATTATACCTAATATTTTATTAATAGTTAGTAATATTAATATTTTTTTATTATGGCTTGGTTATTACTTAAACATTAATAATATATAATGGATTTATTAAAACATAGTTTTTTGTGAGAGGAAAGCTAACCAGACAATGCATGTAACACAAGATTAACTATGTGTTTCATGTAAATAAACCCCGAATTAGTTTTGCATGTATCAGAAGTATAACTTGTTATTTCATTTAAATAGAAATATTGATATTATTTAATTTATTTCAATTTTTTTCAAAAAACCTCATGGTGTTACAATCTACACCCAATAAAATAAATCTCACACTTGAAATTCATCACATTGGTGGAAAAAACTGAGGATACTTCTCCATCATTATATCACCTGGTTCCCATGTATCATAATTACGTTGGTGCTTTCTCAAAAAAAATTAAAATATGAGTGGTCTTATGTTATAGAATATTAATTATTTGATCCAGAGTCTTTGTAGGTTAATCATCATAATAAATACTATGCTCCTCTGGTAAGACCCCAGATAATATTAAATGTGTTGGATTAGGTATGTAATTATTTGGGAGTGTTACAAGGAACTCATCATGAGCTGGGTAGAGGTTTAGTGGATGCACCAAATGATAATCAATTATACAAAAATGATCAATTATTTTAATGGTATTGATAAACAATGGTCTTAGTTTTAACATCAATATTCCACGGACAAATTCAAAGAAAGGGCCTATTTCAAACTTCAGGTTCTTGATTTCATTGAAAATTGTCAAAATAAATTTTTTTTCAAATTTTTTAGTTCCAACATGTTTCTTAATTAATGTAAATCTATCTATAAATTCAATAGATTTCTCAAGTCCCTATTCCTTTCATTCTGCAACTGTATTCCAGAAAGTTGGTGTTCTAGACTCTTTATAATAAAAAAATCATAATGAGCCATATGAATTATTATGTGTATGCTATTGATACATGGAAACAAAACAAGAGTATTGTTTGATCCCATCCACCTTTTAAATACATTAAATAATATTATATCTTATTTTATATATTTTGAATAGTTCTGAGAGTACATAAACTCAACCATATATCAAGAGAATGCTTAGGACTTTTATGAAACAATAATGTTAAAATTCTATCCAGATAATACATAATTGAATGTTTTACTCCATGAAACCATTCCACTTCCTTGTTTTATATTCTGGAATGAATATCTGGAGAGAATTTTTCTCCTATAGAAATCAAGTCTACTGACTTCCTAAGGTGGTTAAACAAAACAAATTACTATCTCAACATAAAAGAAACTTCAAAATTTAAGGTTTGTAATTAGAATTAACCTTATTTCAATATAGTTTAAAGTAATTCATCCTTATGTAACATAGAAACTATAAATAAATCTGATGGGCTTCACTTCCAAATGTTTATCTTCAGTCATCTTTAATATTGATAAACTCACATCTCATAAACCATCGAGGGGTGGTGTAAATGTTCATAAACATATGATCAAACAAGAGTTTCATAATACCATAATGGTATATATAAAACATATTTTATTCATAACTAAAGACATATATGATTTGAAAATATAATCCACCCTTTATTTCATAAATAACACTTATCATATACAGAGTCACTTAAATCAGAAGATTGGGATAACCCATGTACATATGGAATTTTAAATGTGATTTTAGGATCAATAATCCCAAAAGAGTGAGATAATAAAATTAATTTTTACAAAAATATGACACATAAGATTTTCAAAGTTATTATTCATAATAAAAAAAATATGAATTCTAAATCTATGGAGGGGGTGTGGTTTATTGTTATGTAGTTATCATGATTCACTTCAAACATCATGATTTATTGTGATTTAGCATTACTAGTAGTATTTAGTGATTTTTTGGATTATCATCCTCATTAGACACTATATTGGATCATTGATTCACATAATTCCCCAACTCCTTGCAATAGAAACATTTGATTTGGGTTGGTTCATTATATTGATACCAATCTCCATTAATTTTATTTACCATCCTCTTCATACTACCTCTTCATTATTTTTCATGATCACCATGATAAAAACACCTGAAATGCCTTCTTAATACATTCATGAAGTCACTTATGTTTTCCTTACCAATGTTTTCGTAAGCAGGTGTCTTATAATTTTTATTCCATCCATCTGAAATGTCATCTCAATTTATATGGAAACCTATCTTCCATTTTTTATTCCATCCATCTAACATAATTTCAGGGTAAATGATCATACCCAAAAACTACCTCATGACTGAATGGCCTGAACACCGAAATTTTTATTGATTTTAGATAAGACCCATTTTAAGGGTAAAGGGGGAGAAAACCAAGACTTCAATGACATCAAAACATTAAAAAAATCAAGAAACAAGGGGGTTACAACCCAGAACAAAACAACAAGGCAATTCTTCAACCCAACATCAATATCATTAAGGTACGCCTTCACCAAAGCATGACTGCTCAGCATGCAGTCCCGTGCAAGAGTGCACGGGCATGGTACTGATGGCTACGCCATACCCTCTCAATATTTCAAATCTGAAATGTCATGCGCAGTGAAGACGACCATATCATTCAACATCTAAACCAAAACCTTGAAGAATGTCTGTGTTCCCAAACAGATCATCCAATTAACCTCTAATAACTCAACCAAAAGACATCCAATACCACCAAAATCACAGCCACCAAAACATTAACACAATATCACCAAATGAGAACCTGGAAACAACATACAAAGAACCAAAATTAATCCTTCCCCCTCCAAGCCACTGGAACTAACCCCTAGAACACAAGAGCACCGATTTTGAGAAATGGAGAAGCCGAGAATGGAACTGATGCCAAATCCGCCTTTGTAGAACACGCCAACGCTGAGTACACCGCAACCGTGATGAAAACCCGAACAAGCAGAAAGAAAAAGTGAACACTAGGCCGATCACAATCCGTATCAGCGATGAGACCTCAAAACCCCAGAAGGATTCGTCACCGAGCCAACTAGAGCTGCAACCGCAGTGAGATCCCAAAGCTAGATCACTCATAGTTTCATGAAGACGACGATCACAGATAACACATCCAGTAGTGTTGAGGTCGTCGCAGACCACCGACGTCGACAACGAAACCAGTTTCAAGGAAAGAACCCGAAGCAGACACGAAGTCATCATCGAACCCATAGCGGGACTAGAACAAATAAATCCAACACCCGACGACGGCGATCTAAGAGGAGACAACTGCCGCCACGGAAGGGCCATGCCGTAGGAGGGGAGGAGATGCCTTGAAGGGGAAACCCCAGGCGTAAGAGGGACTAGGGGAAAGCCACTGCTCAGAGGCCCGATTCCCCCTATCCAATTCTAGTAAACTCCCAATTACTACATCATAATTATTGTAAATTTGACTTCATAGGAACCAAAAAATTAATCATCCTTATTCTTATGATTTATGAATTCCTTTTCCATTTTTGAATGAAGATTACATGGAATGTACTTATTGAAAAATTATCTTTTAATATCATCCCAATTCAATGAGACAATTTGATCTATTTTCCTTTTATTCTTATTATGATTCTACCTTTAATCCTCGTCATCTTTTAAGAGGTTGAAAAAAGTGACTTTATCACGCTCCAAAAATGGGAGAGCAGAAAATATATGATTAATGCTACTGGTCCATATAAAAAAATTTAAAGGATCTGGGTAACCAATAAAAGATGGTGGGTGTTTCCTCATGACTTACTAAATAGAATTATTTTTCCACCATTTCATATTTAAATATTCATCATGATACATATCTTGATAAAGTTGTGTGATCATTAAAAATATGTTTTTCCTTTATAATATCCTGAAATTAAATTTGTTATGAGGATAATCACTGAAATACACATTTTATTCATCATTAACATATTTCCTTTAGGATACACCCATTAACTAAAATAAAAAATGTGTGTGAGAAACAATAATAATAGTGGGGAACAAAAAAATCATGAAAAAACACTTATAGGGTGTCCAAATACTGACACCTTGTTTTGAATATATTATACTATAGGATTAATCTATATTATTCAGGATAATTAGCCATTTAGATCCTTCATGATGGTTTATAAAGTGTTTGTTAATTTCTATTCAATATCTTATATGAGAGTCCAATTATGTCTGCAGTTAAGCCTATTTTCAGGCACAACGTGGTGACTGAGTCCATCTCAATGAACCCTTTTGGTAGTTATTACCCCTAGAAATATCAATTCCTAACCCAAATCCACAATTAAAATACAGATAGGGAGAAAATTTATAAAAAATCACTCACACTATACTTTACATAAATTCAAGGGCATTTTTTATACATTATTCTCCATTATAATTCCCATTAGAGGCATCTGAAGTCATATCCTTATAAATATTCCTAAAAATTGAACTATTTGTTTCTAATTCTAGTTTTCAGTCATTAAGTAAACAATTCCTCTGATACTATATATAGTGAAACATGCTTCCCATATATGTATATTTCATCAATTTGAATGGAAATTCATTACATTCCAAAAAAACATTCCTAAATACATTATTACTTCTTTGTATTCTTAAAAATGGAATATAATCTTCATATTTCATGAAATTTATTGATTAGATCCCATAATGGTCAACCAATCATGTACTCTTAATTGATATACCCTACCTAAAACCTTCTTACATGACCTGACAAAAATGAAACAGATGAAAGGTTGAGCTCAGATGATCAGTTGGGTAATATAGGTAAATACATAAGTGTAACATGAACATTAATGTAAGAGAACACCATCATAAAATTTGAAAACCAACACTTTTAGATAAATGATGATAATCATGAGTCATGGAATTAATATTTGCTATTCATAAAACATGAATCATAATGAGGTGATAGAAGGCGCGAAACAAGAGAATAAAATTGACTTATGACATGGATTTTGAGCATACACATAACAATACAACACAGTCAACATGTAAAAATAGAAATATGTTCACTCATAAAGTTATGTATAGGAAATAAGGACCTCACCTAATCTTATGAACATGTAACCAGGTACATGTAAAATAATATTGACTTGAAATAAAAGTCCACTCCTAAAATTATTACCATGTATTCATGTTTACACATAACATTGTTAATATGTAATCATGTTCACCGATACCATTTTAGACATGAAAGATAGGTCTAAACATAACATCATAGTAATAAAGTTATACTACCTAGATGATTATAACGGAAAAAGTACCTTACTGAATCGAGTTTACTCACTATTATTATCCTTTCTATCTAATGAGATATATATCATTATCCAATTAATTGTAAAGAGATATAAGTTCCACAGTTTCATTATATAAAACATCATTATTTTTTCAATAAGATCATATAATATAAATCCTATCATTACCCATGAAATTGAAATGGGTTTTATAAAAACAATAATATATTAAAACTTGTTAAAAAATATATGTTTCATAATCAATTCATAATCTCATCATATCATAACCAGAGGAAAAAAAATAGGTTACATAAAATTATTTACATTGAATAAACCACAGAAGAAAAATAGGTTTAAGAAAAATCATTTTATCAATTTTTTTTATAAAAATAACAATAGTGTTATCCTTTGTTTATATCCCCAATAAATAATAAGTTAAATTCAAGTATGTAATCATACATATTCTAAATTATTTTCAACAATAAATGACTAGGGACGTTTCTAGATGAATATAACTATAATTTTAAAATATCATTTTAAAATTATAAACCCATAAAATATATTGGGAAAATTTTTAATTAAAAATAAATATGAATATATATATTTTAATCATTAAATAGAATGATGGTCCTGATGATGGGTTGTTTCTTTAATGTTTTAAATTCTAAAATAAATATATATTTAACATTTTCATTAAAAAATAAATATATATTACTTTAAAATGAAATGAATATACCATTACTATTTTTATGAATTAAAACATGGGTAAACATTTATTTTAAAAGTCATTGTATAATAATGAAGCATTTTTTTTATTTTCTTTAGAAAACAAGCTTTCGGAACAGAACATATTTCTCACTAAAGGGAGAAATAAATTCTAATTTTCATAAACAAATATCAATAATTTTCAGTAAAAAATGGTAATGTTACAAGAAAATATATTTAATAAACCTATAATAACAAATATCATGATTTTTCTTGAGATGTAGATATAAATATTTTATCAATTGGAAAATACTCATAATTAATTCCGATAAAAACAACTACTATAAAATAATATTTTTACTGCTTTGGTAACATTTAAATCTAATCCCTTGGGAAGAATTTCATTAAGTGTAACATATAATACAATTAGGATAAATAAATTTAAGATATTCCATGTCAATGTTCATGTATATGCACCTTGGTAAAGAATATTGGTTCATTATATAGGTATAACACAATGACTAAAAATCGAGGCAAACATACCGTACCGATCTGTTAACATTTAAAAAATAAATGAAGTGATAAAGAGATGATAAAATTTATTTTTAAATCCTGAAAAAATAATTAAAATAATAATAATATAAATTCATGAGTTGTATATAAACCATATAAAGGAAATCGGTTGTGAGTCTGGCATATGTCTCAAATAAGGATAAAGTGATATAAAAATACTTTACCATATTTCAGGAATTATTTCATACAGATTTGATAATTCATTAATAAAAAAATTATGTTTAGAATTATTTCATTTTATAAACATGATGATATATAACATATTATATCTGATTTATATATGCTTTTTTATTACCAATTTATTAACAATTTATTGTTAAAGTCACATTTCTAGAAATAACTGATTTGTCCTTGATGTAATTTTTTACTTTTATTGTTGGTACTATTACTTAGATCACGGTCTAATCATATAATTTTTTTAACCAAGACATAAATATCATATAATATTAGTATATATAGTTTTTAATCCATAATATTTTGTGAATGTAAATGAAACGGTGCATTCATGAAGACGGTGAGTCGTAATAATGCATGAGCGTTGTTTCCATTATTTTTAAGTTTATAGGAAGTCAATTTAAATGATATATTTTAATTTTAGGGAAATTTGTATCTCATTTATATCAAATATTATAATTAAAACAATCGACGTTGCTGTTTATGTGAATCGTGAATGAATCACGTTGCTTTGTGAGGCGGTTGTCCACCATACAAATGAGAGTTGTCATAGTATTCTCCAAAAATGTAAAGAATCATGTAATTTGTTATATATTAATTCCATTATTATTATAATAACATATATTTCATATATAAATATACAATACATCATTATAATAAACTGTGGAAGTGGTAATGGACAAAACAAATGACATCGGTTCGTGAGGTGATAGTCCAATGAACAAATGAATGATAATATTGAAAACCATTTTAAGTAAGTGTAAATTATAATTGGTAATTAATTTATTATAAAAAAATTATCATAATATTGAAGATACTAGGGTTATTATATGATCACGGTGTAAAAATAATTGAATTATATGGAGGAAAAAAAAACAGAAAGGCTTGTTGATGAACATTACCACTTCCTCATTTACTCTCCTTCGAATTACACAAAAACATAACTAAGAATGATTTCCCCAAAATAAGAATTTAAAAATTAATGTATGGAATTGATGAAGTTACTATCATAGGTTTTATTTTATAAAAATTTTCTTCAACATTTTGAGTTAGTTTTGTTTTATAATTGAGGTGGAGTGACATTTATGTAAATTCCCAAAATTATTCACTATTTGGGTTTATCATAACTCATACTCCTAAAAATTACCACAATGATGTATTGAAGGAATTATTTGGATGATAAAAACATCCATATAATAGGATAAAAACAATTTCTGTGTTATTCAGTAGTATATAATTTTACACAATTTTGCCCATTTAATTTTAACAAATATCAACATGTATCTTTTTTTGTCCAAGGTAATATATAAATTATTAATTATATTTAAATGTTATATATTATATAAATTATGTGTAACTAATCTATATATTAAATCATATTCATAAAATAAGCTTCATGATCATTTGTAAGATTAATTTCTATATAAACACATATAATTTGAAAACCCATGTTTCAATATTAATAATGAAAATCAAATTTGACTTGTTCAATTGGTCATTGTGGTCCAAAATTTATTTTACCATTTTACATAAAATAAATTATTATGGTTTGAAATATTTTTTTACTTCTTAATATTTAATTCACATTAGTGGAAAAATTGAATTTAAAAATCATTATGAAAACATAGTGAGAAAGTGTGTTATTAAAGTGAAAATGTTCAAAAGATTAAAATGATTATATATCAAATTTCAATATAAAAATAATTCCAATTAACTAGATTATAATAATAGAAATATAATTGATCTAATTTTAATTTAATATTGACTTAATTTTTTTTCTTTATATGAAAATTAAACAAAAATGTGGGTTTCCATTAAATTTCAATATTTGTCATTATTGATCAAAATATAAAACTTTTCAGATAACACATAAATTAAATTTATGATAATTTTATAATTATGTTATCAAAAAAATATTGTTGATTTTATAAAATTAAATTTTTAATAGAGTTAAAAATATATTTTTTTATTAGTCCCAAAAATATATAAGAATCATTTTTTGAGTAAAAAGTATTATCTATATATATAAAGACCTCTCTAAAAATATTGAATTTTTTATCAATATGTTTTAATTTTTCAGATAAATTATACATAATATTCTAAAATTATAAATTAAATATACGTTTATTATGTTTTTAATAGCTATTTTATATTAATTTATATAGTAATGTATCATGGTTTTATTGTAACTCAATGATATCTGCAAGAAAAAAAAATCACATTGAATGTAATGCAAGATTTTCCATGTGTTTCATGTAACCCCAGCGAAAAATAGTTTTTCTTGTAATTCATTCTATTATTCATAATTAAAGTAATATAGAATATAAAAATGATTAAATTTATTTGAAAAAAATATTAAATTAGAACTCATGTTGTCAAATGTTTTTTCTATGAGCTACTATTTATTTTTTTAAATGGTTGTTTTCTGGTCAATGACCAGAACAAAGAAATTTATTAAATCAATAAAGAGTGGATATCAAGATTAAATAAGACGAAAAGTTGGAAGTTTTTTGGTATCTCAAATAAAAAAGGGGAGTATATCAAGAGGGAGGTCATACATCCATATGACAACATGAGGAACTCCCTTATTGGCAAGACCGTCAGCGATCTTGAGGGATTCATGATAATTGTGTGATAATGAGATTGATGCTTCTGAGGGAGTACAGTCAGTCCATCCAACTGAGGGTGAGGGACCATGCAAGGTGAGTAACACCACTCTAGATGGCTTTCACAATAGTTGTTGAGTCACTTTCAATCTAAATGTTTCTCTAGTCAAATTTCTTGGAAAAAGAGATGACATGGATGACACCCATCATTTGCACCTCTAAGGCTGATGCAATACAACAGCTTCCATAGAGACATCCTAAGATCTGATCATGATGATCTCTAAAAACACCACCACAAACCGAAAGGCCTGGTATTCCCTTTGAGGCTCCGTAAACATTGACATTGTTCCATCCATAAGGAGGCACTTTCCAAAAAGATTCAATAGTGTATTTCAGATTTGGATAGATTCCATGAACTACAATACAACGAGGAGTCTCAAGATCTTTGACAGAGTTGTCACAGTGATATTTTTGGATCAATGAGGCATCTTTAATGGAATTAAGAATCCCCGTTTTACATGAATTTAATATAAATGAGTTTTTGTTTAAAATATTATCATTACTACCTCACCAAAGGACATGGAGTAGCTCGGCAATAGCATTGAGAAATAAGTTTCTAATCTACGGATATCTCTGGAACTCTAACATCCCTTTAAGTTGAGAAAAACTGAAACTATCCAAAATCCATCTGCACGCAAAAAGATCAAAAATGTAATTCAAAAGAGCTGTAGTAGCGTCACAGGATAAAAATAGATGATTTATGTCTTCCCGATGATGATTACACATTCAACATTTATTGTAATGATTAAAACCATAGTATTAAAGGCAACAATCAGTGGGAATGTTTTGGTGCAATATTCTCCAAATAAGAGTTAAACGAGATGGTTTTATCCAAGATTTGTTGAATTTGGTTATCCAACATAGATTTTCATCCAAATTGGAAAAGCCGTGTTTTTAGTAGATCATAGAATCAAGCATGACATTTTGAGGATGTTCCCAAACTAGAAGATCATCATTAGTTGTGATGAAATAATTATCATCCACCACTTTGATATAATCAGGTAAGTGAAGAAATTTCACATTGATCATGCCTCTAATGGTGCTATTAGTGGGGACATGATTGCATGTATAGGGCATCGTAGAAATAAGGGGGCGCAAGTCTAGTTATCCAGCCAAAAGTATAAAGTCGATTCCTTACTGACAATCCATCGACAATTGGATAAAATGGAGGAAATAGAAGATTTGATATAAGGCCTAATAGAAGAAGTCATATAATGACGCTTACTAGCCTTGATAATATCAATAAAGCAAGTCCTAAGAAAATCAGTTGAGTGAGATTTATTATTTATAAGAGACCATGTGTGTCTGGCTTAAAGAGCATCATTAAAATTCATAAGAATCTAAATGCCAATGCCTCCTTGCTCAATACGATTAAAATAGGTAGACCAAGGGATAGTGACCAGTTTCCTCTCAAGAGTACTTCCACTCTAAATGATGTTACTTATAGAGATATTCAATCATTTTAAGAGACCCACATGCCATTTGTAAACCATCATAGAGAAAACCATCTTAGAGGCAATGGTGGATTTGAAAAGACATACTCTTCCTTCCATTTAAATAGTTTTTCCCTTCCATGCAAAATGTTTTCAATTAATTTGATCAACAATGTGATGGAATTATAAAGAATTAGGTCAGTACTTGATGATGGCCACACCAATATAAGTAAAGGGGAGGTAACCCTCTTTGACCCCTGAAGTATCAAGGATATAACCTTTTCGATTAAGGGGAATGGTTTTCCCAAAGTTGATAAATGATTTATTCCAATTGACACGCTATCCAGACACATATTCATAATGTGTAATAATATATTTAATGTTATTAATATTTTTCTTATCCCCCTGGAAGAATAAAATAATATCATCAGTATAAAGAAGATGAGATGGGGCATTTAAATTCGTAGTGGAAAGAATCGGCTCGATCTTGCCTTGATCAAAAGCTAGAGTAATCAATCTACTCAGATAATCCTCTGCTATGGAGAAAAGAATGAAAGAAAGAGGGACACCCTATCTGACACCCTTATTACATTTAATGTATTTTCTAGGTGAACCATTGTCCAGAATAGAAATAAGAGTTAATTTGAAAATAGTTTTAACTCTATTGAGAAAAATTTCATTAAATACAAAGCTAAAAAGGACTTTAAAGGTAAATTTGTAGTCAATGGGATAAAAATATTTAGTGATATCTAGTTTTATCACAATATTCCATCCTCTAGGGTTTTTATTCAACAAAATGGTGGATTTAGACGCATGAAAAATACAATCCTGTATGGATCTACCATTGATAAATCCAGACTAATTCTAGGTGACTATTCTGTTACTAATGGAATAGAGTATATTAGAAATAACCTTAGTAAAGATTTTAAAGATTGAATTTAAAAGGTAAATGGGTCTGAATTGTGGGATTTCATAAGCATTGTCAATTTTGGGAATAAGAGTTAGGAATTGAGTGTTTAATCCATGAGGAAGAATACATTTGAAAAAAAATGTTTTAACCAAACTACATATATCATTTTGAAGTAAATACCATTGTTTTTTGTAAAAATAATTATTAAATCCTTCAGGCCTGGGGTCACTATCCTGGTTAAGACCAAACATAGTGTCCTTTTCATCAAAATCAAGAGGAATAATGTTAATTAAACGGTTATAGTCAATTGTTACCATGTTCAGAAAGACATTAGGAAAACAATCTTTGTCAATATCATGACCATTGAAAGGGTTACAGAAATAAGAAACAATATGATTAGTAATACCTTCATCTGAGTCAATGTGGTTTCCATACTCACAAAAACAAGATAGGGTCCTATTATCTTTCTAATATCGTCGAAGGGAGTTGTAGAATTTGGTGTTTCTATCTTCAATATTGAGCCATTTGGATTTAAAAAAAATTGTTATTGATATTGTCTTTGAAGTTGATCAAAGGGATTAGTTTAGTAGAGATATTAATTAGATTTTTGATATCATGAGTGAATCTAGAGGTAGAGTTGTTATTTTGGAGTAGAGAAAGATCTTTTCGCAAGTGTTGAAATTCTTTATCAATTGAATTAGATTTGGTTTTACAAAAAATTTTGAGAATAATGTTAAGATTCCTTAATTTAGTGGTGCAAGAAAAGGGATCATTGTGATTCCCCATATTCTCTCAAGATTTTTTAATTAGAGAAACAAAATCAGGGTTAGAGGACCAAGACAAATTAATCCTAAAAGGAAGATATGGTCTTGGATGGGCTTGAGGGATACTGACCAAAATATTATGGTCAACTGAAGCAATTTTAGGAAGAGAGATACCGAAAATGTAATCCCATTTATCAGGATCTTCATCACTGGTAAAAGCTCTATCACATTTACTAACTATAACCTTATTATAATGATACCTAAACCAAGTGAATTTGGAACCTATTATATTCACATCAATCAGATTGTTGGCTTTAATGGAGGCTTTAATCTCTTTAAAAGAGATGTTGGAGTAAGAGTGACCAATTTTTTCTATGGGGGAACAAATGGCATTAAAGTCCCCAACCAAAGTCCAAGGGTCCCATATTTTGGTGTTAAGATGGGAGAGTTCATTCTAAAGGGTTCTTCTATCTTGATATTTATTTTTAGAATAGAATAATGTATTTATAATGTGTGTGTGATCCAATCAATTTTCACATGTTAGATATTGATCAGTAACACTCTATATTTTCACATTTTGATGAATTGAGTGAAAGAAAATCCAAATAGTTTCAATGAAATTATCATTGTTACAGGCACCTAAGAAAGAGAAACCAAGACTACAGAGGTGTAGAAATATGAGAGAAAATATATCTTTTGGTTCAGCAATAGCAATTATTTTATGGTGATGAACACTAAGAAGCCGTTTTAAAACATTAAGGGTGTCGTGGTTTGCAATACACTGACAGTTCAAAAATAAATTATGCATTAAGAGTTATTTTTAGGGGTTTCAGCCCCTTTCTGTTTTATTTCCAGAACTTTTCCCTCTGGTTTTTCTGGGAGGGATCTCCTTGAAAGGAGTGAAATTTTCCTCCAGGTTGTTTAAGGAGGAGCAATATCCTGAGTAGAATCCCCCACCTTAGCCTTCGGTATTGGGGGAAGCAGGATACTGTCAGTCTCTGGACTATGGGTGGACTTTGTTATAGGTTTTAAACCTGTAATAGAGTCCCAAGGGGCTGACTGTGTAGCATTCGAGAAGATAGAGTCTTGATCCCCTTTCTTCAGCTAGGAGTCAGACTGAGTGATGGAAGGGGGGAGGCAGGTCATAGTGCATGACTGTTCATTCTCATTAGTGGAGTGTTTAGAGGAGATGAGTGCATCATAATTGTCCTTAGGGGATGTACGAATAAAGGAGAAATAACTAATTTCCGATGTTTTTTAGCATGATTGCACATCCTTCTTTCCCAGATTCAGAGGAGGATTTCAAGAAGGTACATCCCCATGCACAGTTGCAAGGTTTTTTTTGTAAAAGCAGTGTTAGGTGGTTTTGGGTAGGGGAATAAGATCCAACAATATCATGGATCAATAGATCCCCATTCTTAGCAAGAACATGTTGTGAGTCAGGGCTCAGAGATGTAGTCTCGGGAATTTTACCATTCCCTAGAACAAGCGAGGAATCCATATTGGATTTATAAGGGGTCTCCAAGTTATCTTGAGGTTGTTTGAGAATAAGTAGATCCTCGTTATCTATGTTGTGTTTAATAATTTTTTCATAAATTTCATTCTCGAACTCCTCCACCTGATTATCCCTTGGGACACAAGTTTTAACATGAGAGTTAACAACACGTTTTTCATATTTTTGTTTAGAAGTCCTTGCTTTGTCTATGGGGTAAGGGATTTGTCTTTCCTATAATTCTTAATTTCCGTACATTCATAAGAATTCAGTTGATTTGAGTTCATATGGACATTTCTATAGTTACAAATAGAATGTCCGAATATCTTTCAAAAGTCACATAAGGGAGGAAGCTTCTCATAAACATGCTTATCCTCAGTCTTGTAATATTTTTCATTGAAATAAATCGACTGAGGTGGCATAGTTTCTAAGTTGAACACAATAGGAATCCTGTGAAATATACCTAGTTTTTCATTCAATGTTATTTGATCAATATGAAGTGGGGAGCCAATTCATGAAGTGAGGTCACTTAAAATTTTCAGGTGCCAGATGAACTTGTTGATTTTCTGGAATCTCACCCAAACATGAGCATTTTTACTTCTCTGTGTATTCTAGTTAAATGAAATTTATGATTCAGATTAACAAAGGAATCCTGGTATAGGATTGAAATTTCCTAGCCTCCAAACCATATATAGATCATCCTGCGAGTTAAAGGGTATATGAAAATACCCTCTACCTAAGGGAATAGATTTATAGTTGTAATACACCAACAAATTGAAAAGTGTTTTTTAGGTTTAGGGTAAGACCAGGGTTTATCACCCTTTTCATATGTGATTTGATCCATGATAGAAATCATAAAAAGACTTTGTTGTTGAAGGATTACATCTGGATCAGCTTTGACCCACAAAACCCCATCCTCTAAGCATTTAATCAGCGAGTGATTTTCAGATCTGCATGAGAAGTGGGTAGGAGGCCTTTAAGATCTTCAAGGAAATAAATACCTCATGAAATCCTGACCAATGTTTGAGGTAGAAAGGCTACTTCAATTTCTTTCTCCTTCGTCGCATCATAGCCTTTCTTCTCAGGGTATCATTCAAGAATCAGATCAAAAAACGACATTGTTGCAAAGATCTCAGGAATCCACTCTTAATCATCGTTGGTGAACTCCCTATAAGGGTTCATGTCAAAGGATTCATTTATGTGATTTGAGGGTTTCGCTCGAGAGCTCTCCATCTTCCATATACTATTTATAAAAATGATGTATTTTTAATTTTTAAGGATATTCTTAATTAAATATTTCTTTCAACTTATAGATAATAACAAAAATTTCCCAATATCATGTTGACTCAATGTTTGGAATCATCCCATACATATTTCTATGGTTATTTTAAAATATTATGTTTTTATTAATATTATTGATATATTTAAATTTAAAATTGGATATTTTGAAATGACAATTTAATTTTCCACATGGAATAATTTAGGGATTTATTAATGTAAATTTTATCTAAGTTGATATTTTTAATACTAATTAATATTTTCTTGTTATATTTACCAAAGATAGAATCCACATTATTTCAATGTATGGTTTATGATTTTTAATATATGATTTTTTCAAAACCAATCTATTTTATTTCAGTTTGGTTATGATAAATTTATGAGATTAATTGGAATTTTTTTACATTCGCAAGTTATGATATTATGGTAAGATGAATATTTTATGATCTTTTGGAAGAAATATGTATGGTTTTCATTAAGTTATGGGTTTTTTTGGGGAATTATATATCACTATAATGTATTAGGTAATATTTTATATCCCAAGACATAATTATTTTATGTTAGTTGATTTTATTGATCTAATCATGGAAACATGTATTGATTCATGATTCAACGAACAATATGGTTACTAATAATCAATTTAGATATGGGAAATTGGTGTTGATTTTTGATCCATTAAGATTTTATGGACTCAATTGTCAATCATGAAACATTAAATGATTTTTATTCTAATTATAGCACCACAATTTTATGATAAGATTACGATATAATCATATAGTTCATGATTGATTTATGATGTTTTATCAAAGGTAAATTTCATGAATTTTGAAATGATAATTTTTATGCCTTGATCCAGTATTTTGATCATTTTATGTTTGTGTAAGATCATAAATTCATATCTCCCATGTTTACCCCTATGGAATATAAAATCCGACTCATTCTTATGTCTACCTTCCACATTGTATAAAGAAATATTTTATGTAGGGTACTTCAATAATGGTATAATGTCATAATACCATGATAAGTTATGTAGATGAATGTACATATATAATATGATCATTTATCTATCATACAAAGAAAAAAAATATTATATTTTTGGACTAATTTCCATTGTTATATGATGAATATTGATATTAAATGATGTGATATTAATGTATAAAAACCCGAGTATCTATTGTTTCTATCATAGATTGGTTCAGTTATTATTTGGATATTAGAATTAGATAAAATTTATGAAAAATCCAAGGGTTACATATAATTATAGGATAAAATATTAACATTTTGGTAATGAACATAGATAAGTTATGTTAAAGAAGATAATACATAGATTGAAAATAATGTGTACTGATTTAGGAATCCAATGAATTATTTTTCATGATTGATCACATTGATAAAATATTCTAGAAGACCATGTTGCCTATTTTGGTTTTACTATATAATATATGATATTGTGAATATTTTTATATTATTACAGGGATGACCAAATATTAAATTACCCTAATTTATCATAGTTAAATGAATTCATTTATATTAAGAAAAGTATTATGGAATTTCAATTGTTAATCTCAATAATTAGAGTTGAGTTTGTAGTGAAAAATCATACAGTTATGATGGCGACATCTCATGTCTATAGTTATACTCTAAAAGTTCCTTGAAATTATGATCATACTAAATGTTTAGGATCATTTTTATAATTTTCATGAACATTATCTGTCTAACTAAGAGTTGATAGAAGCATTTTACCACATGAACCTGAACATGGTTGCCCGCTTCAGTCATAAACATTCCCCAGTTGACTCTACTAATATATTTTAGTTTGTTTCATGGGGATTACATAAGTGGGTGAAGGTTGAACTTCTCAAAATGTAAAACATCATGGTTTTATTCTCATAAATGGTGTATTGGGTCAAAACTTGGTCTAGTGCTACTCACATCTGTAATGGATCCTATTTTTACCTTCTTGGATGGTCTTATAAATTTTTATACAATGTGTAATCCCTCAAAAATGGTTATATGAGTATGTTTTTCCTAAATATCCTCTTACATTCCAAAACCCTTCGATCAATAATGTGTTTTAAAAAATGTTTGGTAATTTTCAATGTTCTAATAGTTGATATTAAACAATTTTCACCCAATCTCCCCATGTCTATATGTTAAAGTTTCCAATATGAAACCACCTATGGAATGGGTCTGGATTACATTTGTGGAATAGTTTTATTGCAAATTTGAAGTGTTCATCAATACGTCAATATATTTATACTAATGTTGTAAATGACTGGGTTCGTTGGTTTTATTAGGTTGAAATAGTCACAAAGACTATCATGGGTAGGTTGTTTCTCCATTAATAATTGTTTCTACTATCGTTCACTCAGGTGGGTATCTATATAGTAATGAAATCTCTTTTTTATGTTCCTCATCAGAATGAATCATAACATATAGACTATAGTCTGATGGTCGGGAAATTTTTTTATCATAAGACGTGATCTTGGTTTTTTCATGTCATCTTTGTAGGTCTTGAGTGCTTTTAAAATTATCCCTCTTATATCGTCTCCAACATTTTTCTAATATAGTGAAGAATTTAGGTCTTGTTAAGTGTTCTGATTTTTAGTAGACAACTAGTACGATGGGTAATTTAAATTGATTCTATATTGATTCATATTCACTCTCTTATATTCATATGATCCATGTATTGATGGGAAATATGACTCTGTGGAGGTGATCTATATGCCTGATTAGCTTATGTAACCCAATTTTTTTCCATTGGAATGGTTTGAGATGGAAAATTTGGTTCTTAAAAAAATGATAAAATATATTCCATGATGGAAAAGAAAAAAGGCTAGGTAAAGGCCGCTCGATGATACCGAGTTGAGTGAAAAAAATAGTAAACCTATGAAATACATCAAGAGTGACCCTCACATGGTCAAGAAAATAGGGTACAGATCGAGGAATGTAAAGAAAGTAACATTATATTTGTAAATATTTTATGTCATCATTGGATGGAAAATAAGGCCACAAAAGGATATCTATAATATAAAAAAATCATGGTAGCCATATTATCTTGTAATTCAATAAAAGTTTTGGTATAGGTTAGGCCATTTAAATTAGATATATTGGAAGATATGATACAATACATAAGTATGTCAGTTAAGAAATATAAAACTCCCACTGATGAGAGTGAGGATGACCAAGATAGAAATCAAAAGGAACTATAATATTTGTAGGATGGGGGGGAAACTAATTGTATCCAAGAAAAGTATGGAAGTGATTAAGATAACATAGTTGAAGAGTGGGTTCTCCTCATAAAATCTAAATAATAAATATATGACGATTTTTCATTTAAAATATTCCCAAAAAAGATGTTGATAAAATATATGTAAGGAATCATAGAGTTGATTCAAATTATGTGAATTGATTTTGGGTTGGGAAACAAGATCATATTTTGGAAAGAGGAATCAATAAGGGAATCATAAACATAATGGAGTACATCCAGACAAGGGACAAGATTCCTGGAATTTTTGAAAACCTTATCATCATTGAAAAATAAATTTAAGTATCATCTCTGAATTGGTGGCTTTATAGGGTTAATAATTTTACTCTTTTTAAAACTTAATGGAACAGTTCTATGGTTTAATTTTTGGGTTTTATCATGGTTTGTTTTTTATTTTACTATTTCTCAATCATCCATTTAATGTTATTTTGGAAATAGATTTTTAATTTTGGATGGAAGGTAGAAGATAAAAAGTAAAGATATTCCAAATATATGATATTTTTTTTATTTCCTTCTAGAAAAACATCCTATTGTTCCTCATAATCACAAGATTTAGTGTACCAAATAAATCACACATGGTGATAAACCTAGTTCAGAGACACCATTTTTAATGTCCCTAATGGAGATGTAGTAGTTAAAGAAGAATATCCTAGATAATCTTTAAAACAAATTAATATTACAATAAGATTTAGCACGAGGTGGGCATTTTCATTAGTTAAGAATACGTATTGGTCAATGAATCTTATTTTTATTATCATGTACCAAACATGACCACTATCATGAACAAGACTGCACTACCACATATCAATGAAAAATTATTTAGTATCACAATAATTTTTAGATATTGACCTTCATTATTAATATGGTCAATTTAGGGTTATGAAGGAGGATAAACAAAATATACCCTTCTATACAATTTATGAGATTATTAATTTTTGAGATTCTATATGGCCTTTAAAATTCCCCTACTATCTTCATGGATTATATTAATAGTGTCTTTAGAAATCACCTAGACTAAATTATAGTTCTTTTATATATGATATTCATATATATTATTTTTTTATAGATGAGAAGAAAGACCTCTTTAGAATTATGATCAATTCCCTAAGGTAATATTAGTTGTCTGAAAAATTTATAATATGTGAATTTTTTCTTCTAAAGTATAATTATTGGATCATATAACAATTTGATAGGGTAGTTAAGTGGATCTTTTGAATATGGACATTATTGAAAAATAGACTAGAACAATAATAGTTATTGAGATATTTAGTATTCTTGGGTTTATGAGATATTACAAAATATTTATGAAAGATTTTATATGTCAGTATAATCAACTCACCAGGATTACGTGGAAGGGGGTTATGTTCTTGTGGATAGTTGACATTGAAGATAAATTCAAAGAACAAAATCGTAGGATGGTTTGTGCAACTATAGTTTCACTTCCCAATAGTGATTCATTAAAGAATATGCTGGGATGTTTTATCATGAAAAATTATTCATATATAGAAGATTCCTCAAAATAATTTATAATACTAGAAAAATTTAACACCACTTTTGATATGGATTTATAAGTTTTATATTTTATCATTGAAGATATCGATGAATTATCATTATGGTGAAAGGAGTGACACGTATAGAGGAAATAAATGCTTTTTGTATATGTTTCAAGAGAAATAATTGAATATGTATTAGGTAATATGGTTGGATTTAATTAATAAATATGAATGTTCAATGCACTAAAAAAATGGTACAACATATAAGGTGGATGAATCATTGAGTCAGAAGGACCATGCTAGTCTTGTATTGATAATGATTAAAAGAGTAAAAATAAGTAAATATTTGATGAAGATTGGATTTTTATCCGGAGGGAAGGGTAAATTTTTTTTTTTCAAATATGAATGTAAAAACCATCCATCCATAAGATGATTAAAGTGGTGAAATGGGATGATATAAAACATTATTAGAAAATTTGGATTGTTTATGAGTTCACCCATAATTGTGATGGAATAAAAGGGTTTAGAATTACAGTATATGTCTCTCGAATAAAATAATTAATAATATAATGGTTATATGAAGATCTAGGTTATCATTCTCTATACATTTTGGAAATTAAAATATGTATATATATCAAAAAAGTTATGTGAAAAAATTAAAATGGTTTTTGTAGAGTTCATATTGGGATTCCTATTATGTCATCATGATTAGGCTAAGAGACAAATGTCTGTGGAATTGTTTCAACCATTACACATAACTAAACATGAATGGGAAAACATTTCCTGGGTTTTTTCCATTATAATACTTTAGGAAAATATCAAAAAATCTATTAGGGTTGAATTTAAACACCTAATAACGTCCAGACACATCTTATACATTAAATAATATTCTCATCTTTATTAAATTAAAATGCTATATAAATGGAAATAGTGAGATTTCATAGAGAAACAGAATATATTGAATCTATTTAGGATTTGAGGATTACGTATAGAATTTGTTGAATTATTCAACAAGTTTTTTATTTAGAGTAATATATAATTACTAATTATCATTCTTCGATAGTTATTCATTTTGATAGAACAATTCAAATTATATAGGATATTTTGTGTTGTTTTTTCTAGATGTTTCAATGTTCTATGAGATCAATACCTTCCCCTAGTAAAATTATCTTAAAAATAACATTATTAATATAATTTGAATGGCTCATTATGAAGCAATGTTCATCAAGAAGTGCAGGTATATGATGTATTGGTATAAAGAATTAGAATGAATGCTAATAGGACGTGAGCTACCTTATGATCTGGTAGAGAAATGAAATTCTAATAAGTATGCTATAAATTCAACTCATAGTTGAAAAAACAATGTTAAAATTTATACTGAGAACTAGATTAGTATGTTGGTGAAAATGAATTCCAAAATTGCCTCATTAGATAATGCCTTTGAGATTTGGGAAGAGGGGAATATAGTTACCTTGATATATCATTACATTTGGAATTATTAATTCTATTGGAATGGAAGCTTATCATATAGAACTTCCACTAAATCTCTCTTAAGTTGATGAAGTATTCCATGTATCTCTCTAGACGAAATAAGAACTAGTTTTTTATCATGTAATGAAATCAAAAGTCATAACACTGCAGGAACATATATATTATGATGAATAACCAATGGAAATTCTACAACATTGATATCATTTTCTGTGAAACAAAGCCAATAATATGTTCAATGTTTTGTTTTGAAACCATAAATTATAGGAATTTACTCGGGAACATATGTATGTGATGAAATTGATTTATTCTAAATTTTTGGTAACGTATAGATGGATCTTTCTATGAAAAATTAATTTCATTGGGAATAGAATGTAACAACCCAAAATGGTATTTTTTATTTATATAGAAATAAATCTAATTTATTTGGAACATTGTTTATAAACATTACCATGTTTCAAAATACCATATTAAAAAGAACTGGTTTTTATTAAAAACTGTATTTTAGCATTAAAAAATTATGAAGATATATTTTTTTTAAATGGATATTAGGAAAAAATAGATCACTTATATTTTAAAAAAATATAATTAATATCATCAAATTTATTTTTATTGATGAATTATGAGTAAAGATATTTTTATCCATAAAAGAGATTTTTGGAAAAAAAATTCTAAATTACATTAAGAATTTTTATCTTGCCAATATTTACCCCACATCTAAAAAATTAATCTTAAAAAATTAATTCGTTATTTTAAATCATTTGGAATAAAAATTTTCCATAGTTTAACATAATTTTTGGTCAATATTAATAGTAACCAGTATAGTCTTTTGTAATCACATTAAATGTGAATTGGTTTAATTAATGCTATAAATAAGTTGATAATTTATTATATTCAGTCAACCAGATAGATTTATTTAATTTGATGATCTTATATCCTCTATACTAATACAAAAAATTATTATATGAACTTAGATGCAACATAAAATTGATTTTGACCATTATAATATTTAACTAAACTATAAACTCATTAATGGATGTTTGTTCCTCTAAATGTATATAATTTATTTTATAAGAATAAAAAATAATTACATAATTTAAAAAATGGATATTTGATATAAAGATGAAATTCTAGAATATTAATATCGTTTTAATTATTATTTATGATATAATTTCCTTATATGTTTACGCAACATCAACATAATGATAGTTTAAGTAGTAGTGAAATAAAGAAAATAATAATATAATCTCTAAAAGTAAATTATATAGAATGATTTATTTTGTACTATGAATTTAAAAAATAAAAAGAAATATTAAGGATTTTTTATATATATAAATTCGTATTTTATCATGTAATTTGAAAAATCAAAATAAATTAATTTTTAAAAAAATTACATAAATAGAATTTTAAATAACTAATTTTTTATATGATTTAAATTCATAAAAATCATGTCCTCAACAAAGTGAATGAGATATTTAAATATATATCATCCTTGGATTATTTGTGAGAGAATTGTTCTGTTATGGTAACATTATTAACCCTTAAATAGTTGAAAATAATGTTATTATGGTAACTGCAAAAAAAGGTTTACAAGGGTTAGAAATAAGAGATAATGTGAAAAAATTTACAAAATAAATTCAAATATTATTTCAAGGGATTATTTTTAAACAATCTCATGTTATAATTTATTTATATAAATTTTTATCCTTTTCCATGCAAATAAATTTATATCAATTTAATAATGTGTGTAATTCCATGAGGGCCCCACCCCTCACTTATAGAAGTGAACCTAATCCCCTTAATTACTCACAATGTTTGAGCCATATATCAAATAACATACCAGTATTAATACCATAATATAATCCTACTCAACAACTTAGACCATATAACCCTTCCAAAATATCATCCTTTTGGGGCTTAATCGGTAATCCAAAGAAGTTTTCCCAATAAAGAAGTATGATTATTAAATGATATTTTTCCATGTTATTTCCTATTGTACCAACTCCAAATATATAATATCCATTATAAAATAATGACATCATATTCTTGTAAATGAAAAAAATGTAATTATGGTTACGTTACAACCATTATCCTCATCTTTCTAATCCTTTTGGATATGATATCATCGCTCATATGTACATGTGGTCTACCACCTCCTTCAAGGGATAGAATTAAAATTTAAATTAAATTTCACATGGATCATAATGGGGATAAATTTAGAAAATATATATGATATACATTATATAATAATTATTCTATACTAATAGATTATTAATTACCTTTTCGTTTTTTCAATAAATCAAAAAATTGAAACATTAGTCGTTCGTACGTACTGACCACCATCTCTCTAAAGTGGTAGAATTAATTTTTCCATCTCAAAATTATATAAAAATTAAAAATATATATGTAATGAATAAATTTCATAATATAGAAATTGATTATTGTTTTTTATGATGGTAGAAAGATCAATATATAATGGTTATGATGCTGAACAAAAACATGCTTGAAAAATGAAGCAACTCTCTACCATAATGGTGATCTTAATGAGAAATTAATAATAAATTTGTGATTGGATGTAATAAGTAAATAATTTATGGTATCATATATATGAATAATTTTATAGAATAAATTTAAAATAAAACTATAATTATTTTATAGGATTTTTTAAATCGTATAATGATTGTTGAGACTTTAGGTAACACATTTATGTTTAAATCACATTTTATACAAGATTCTTTTTGTTTTAATTTACATAGAAATAAATATATTATCCTTATTTGATAAATCCCTTATATTTTCATTATAATCTATTTATTTATATCGAATCAATTTATTTCCATTCATTTTCATTATATTATATACAAAAGATACATAAATATGTTTTATAATCAAATATGAAATTCTTTTACTATTTGATCTAGAATATTGTTTTTCCATGTCTATGGATTAATTTAAATTTATTATTGAATGTTTTTAATTGTTCAAAATTTATTTTAAAAGTAAATTTACCCATATTTTATTTAAAGATAAATATTTCAATAGAATATTAATGTTTTTGTTCCTGAATGTCATACCATTGAATTTTTATCTAAAATATCAATGGTATAAATATTCTGACGTATTCGGCCAAAAAAATCTATAACAACATGATTGATTAATGATATGAATTTTCACCAAATATTTTCAATAGTTCATTTAAATGATTTTTAAACCCTAATATTTATGAAATATTTTAATTATAAATAATTGATTAAAAAATTAAAACGTTCTTTTACTCATGTATTATATTATAGATATTATATATAAGTTTTCATCTAAGAAGATATACTTTGATCTAAATTGGGATATAATGGAGATATTATCCAATGATACCATAAATAATCATTATCTATATGATTTATGGATAGAATTAAAACAACTTTACGAAAGTCATTCATTTCATACAGATTATGTTATGATGGATTTATGAAATGATTATGAATCATTATTCCTTTTTTGGTTTTTGATATGATGATAATATTACCATGTTATGATGTTATAGAGAACTTATGTATTTTTTTCATTATTATATGTGTGGTGACATAATTTGGTTTACATAAAATTTATTAGGAATTATTTTTACATCTTAATAGATTATTTTGGGATGTTTGTTGATGTTCTCGATACACTGTAAGAAAGTCGAACATATACATGATTGACTATGGAAAACTGTTGGTGATTCTAGATACACCATTGAAAACATACGGTGATAAATTATACATTATGATATAGTAAACCGATTTTGATTTCGAATCCACTATTACTTGATTGAATTATTAGTTAACCTCCACATTAGAAATTATTTGCACAATTATTATAGTGAAACACTTTTATGACATCATTATGATATGAAATTTTGGATCGAGATTGATTTATGATGTTTTCTCACTAATTAAATTCATGTATTTTTAAAGGGTATTTTGTTATTCTGTGAATCATTATTTTTATCGATTATATATTGGTTTTAAACATTTTATGATATAATAATGAATTCATAACCTCTTATTTATCTTCTGGGTTCTTATGATCAGTGATTGATATCTTTCTTTTATAACCTTACTAGGAATCTAATGTCCCTATTTCTTATGTCTACATTACTTATGCTATGAATAAATGTTTAAATTGTGGTATGTTATGAAGGATAAATAGTGATAAGAAAATTAGGAATAATATTAAAGAATGTTACAAAATAATAACTTCATTTGTATAGTCTCTAAATACATTAATCATTAATTGTAATAAAATTACTAGTAATGTTTTATTTTGAATATCCATCTTAAATGTTGTAATATTTAGGTATAAAATTCTTGGTTTACACTGCACTATATGGGTATATTTTATTTAAAGGCTACTACTGGATTTATTATCACACCTTAGATGGATTACAACAGTGAAATCTCACAATACTTTTATGGTATTATTCAAAATCAATTTTAAATTACCATTTTATGATATTTCATCTATTTCCATACCAATATCTCAAATATCTATGAATATGTGTTTAATGAATCGCCCTCTAAATAATATTCTGATATACGTAATTTTGGGGATTAAAAATTTCTTCTCAACTAATGTTGTACATGATTTCATCTGATTTGATGAAATTTGAATGTCGTGTGTAAAACATATTCGTTACATGTTTTTTTTATTCTATGATGAATACTAGATTTTTATAGAACATTTATATATTATTTATCATTTTATGATGGTTTGGTCTTATAAAACCCTCAAATGAAGTAGGTAATTTTTTATATCCCAAGACATTACTATTGGATATGGTTTTTTACATCCAAATCTCTTTTTTATTTGATAAACATTGTGATAACATAACCATAATGTAATGATGGTTTTAGATAAGATATTTATAATATAACATAATTTTATATTCTTAGATTTTTGTATCATATTCATAACATACATTTTAATGGATTAGGATTATTGTTCAATATTTTTATTCCACAATATAATTGTCTCACACATTTATAATTATCCTTTTTTCCAATTTATGAATGATATTATAAATGTTTTATATTAATGTAATTATATCATGTGTCACGATCATAGTTCTCTATTAATCTAGAAGTGTTCTAATTTTCACGTTTTCTCCGATGTTTAAAGTCTACCCCATTAATACTAAAAAAATACGATCTCCCTTTGTAGTGTTTTTGAACTCACTAAAACTTATGATTTGTAATTATATATGAAATTAATTTCATGAATATTTTAGGTCGATTTCATTTGCAATGAAATATTATAGTAGATGGCTCATAATATTTTTTAATTAGTTGTTTATTTAGTTAATATCTAATGGAACCCAACCATGAGTTTTGGAGTGTCTGTTTATATGTGATATATTTTTTACTTTATATAAAATGATGTCAAATATCTTCAAGTCACATTTGAGTCACTTTAGTTCTCATTATAATGAGGTTCAATTAATATTGGTGATTAATTTTAGAATCCTAACAAATTTATAATTAAAATTACATGATTAAAAATCATATCTTGAAATTGAGGTGTTAATGAGTGATTTTTATTTTTAATATAACTTGTTACAGTTTTTTAAATGATAATAGTTACTAATAGTCATGATAAAACATTTGATTCTAGAAAATGTTTTGAACCAAGTTTAATTGATTTAATAATATTATTAGTGGGAAATGTCAGAATTATTTTAGGGAATAAAAAAAAGTTATGGGTCTTGTATTGAAATAGATTTTGTGATTTTTTACCATGGTTAGGGTTATAACATGAATAATTTATAACACCTGAATTCTCTAATGAAGAAGTATGTACTATTGTGTATTTTATATGGAAATGAATTCTGAAAATTATTGGATCTTCAAAACCACGAATTTCTGAACTACTATTCACCAATATAAAGAAGTTATTTTCATATTCATTACCTATAAAATTCAATTTTAGTTTTATATTTATGTCATTTTGAAGTTGACTTATACATGTGCTTCACAATATTGAAGAACCTGTGTAAAAGGGAAGAAATTATCATTATGGTATTTGATTATTTTAATAATTGTTTGGTAAATAATTTATAATAACACTATGCATACTGATAATTATGTGATTACTCAAGGTAAAAAATAATTATTCCAAATGTATTGGATCATATGAGGAAAAAATTACATGTATTTAAAGTACACCTACAGTCTTATCAGTGATACTACAAGAAAATTTAGACATTTACTTAGTTTCCAAAGACCATTTCCTCAAAAAGAAATTTATGTTAGGGGATTATAGGAGTTTTTTCCCTATCAAAGAATACATTTTTACAATTAATTAATATTAAATTCAACTAAGAGAATATTATTATAAATACCTTATCAACTAATGGTCATTCTTGTCCATAACATTGATATGATAAATTACTATATTATATATCGCATTGGTAAGGTCACAATACTTCCATAATATAAAGATAACAATATTTTCTATGCTTTCATTTATAAATATATATTTTAGTTTGGATAAAAAACAATGATAGGGACCATAGTGTGTAGAATATTATTTGAAATCACTAGTATGGGGATGAGTATACTTCCCGTGATGTCCACACTTGGTAGTCATTATGATGAGAGATTATGAGAATATTCCTTCTAGTAGGTATTACATATGTTTCATCTTTATGAGATATTTATATTTATGAGGTTTTTGATTGGTCCTTAGATTATAATATTATCATTGAATCATTTCATGAAACAGAGACACACAAAGACATAAATTATCTAATTAAAACCATCATTACATATGTTGTTAAGATTTATGGTATGTTGGGGGCATAAAAAATTCCATGTTATTAATGGATATATGGATGATGGACTTATCCCATCCATATTTATATAAAACTATATCAAGTCCATTTAATTTGAGAATAATTATCACATTAAATTAAATGGAATTTGTGAACAGATAATTTTATTTCATATATTCTAAGAACGATATATCAAGAAAATAGATTGATGAAACAAATGTGAAACATGCTTCATGAGATATAAAAAAAATTAATTATATTACACAGTGAAAATTCATAATTTCTTTTAGATTTTGAGACATTAAGTTCATGTAGATGGGTTTCTTATTCTATTTATAGATAGTAATCTTATAAATTAGAAAACCCAACCCAATAAAAATGGGAAAAATTCTTATAGGGTCATACACATAGTGTGACTATTTTTTTTAATTAAATACAATTTGAATTTTATTATTAGAATAAATATTATTCTCAAGTCAAAGGAATTATTTTATTAAATGTCTATTGATCACTCATTTTAAAAACATAAAAATGATTTTTATTATTATTTAATAAATATTTTTTTTTCGTTTCCAAGATATATAATAAATATTTATTTTCTTGATAGTGGGTAAAATATATATATATTCATTATAATATATAAAAACTATTTAACTGCTTGTTAGTGAATAAAATATTTATTTAATATCATAATATATTTATTCTGGTTTTTAATATATTTCAATGAGTTTAAGTGGACCAATATAAAAACATGATACATTTATTAATTTGAAGCTCAATAAAATAATATTTATCAATATTTGAGCTAGTACACGACATATAATAAAAATAAAAATAATAATTAATTGAAATCAATTTGATAAAAATGTATGATATTATTTAATATATTCTATGAAATTTAATAAGATTTTATCCTAAACCCTTTCTCCAAAAATATATTTTTGGCATTATTGTGTAGGATTAATAAAAAATTGGGAATTGACAAATTTTTCACCCAAAAGACATATCTCACCATTTACCTCTCAAATATCCCTCTACTCATACTCTCATGAATGTGATGAACTCATTCAATCCAAGAGTTACCTAAAAATCAATACAATTAGACACATACATTAATTCACCATGCTAGAACCCATAAAAAATCCGTGTCATTCGGATATAATATTATCATGTGTGGATAACCACTATATTTATTATATAGTTGGATATTTATACTTAAAATAAATATAATTCAAATATGTTCTCCCCGAATTAAAATAACATATAATATGTATGATTGTATGAATATGTAATAATATATTGGGATTTAAATAAATTTTTATAAATTTAACATGGAGGATCCACAATACGGAATTCATGTAAAGAAAAAATATTAAATTAATTTCAGAAACACCAATGGGCAGACCACTATTCTCGAAACCTGCACACGGTACTAGGGAGAATATAGTTTAAATTATTAATTATTCGTTTTATTTGCGTTCTATAATAAAAATACTTCTTATATTTTCTTTTGAATAATTATTTGTTCTTTAATCCATTTTTCTAAATAGATAGTACTTATACATTTTAATATATTAATTCACAATCTATAATATTTTACATCCCATAAAATATGAATAATGACTATAGAATCCATAAATACGTGTTGATAAATAAAACTTGATAGGATGGTATTACACAACGAGTAGCAAGGGCACACATAGTGTACCCAAGTGCTTTGTTCATGGTTATGTCGTGTGATAAACGAAGTTCCATGCAGTAAATACTCATGATGAATCTATTTAACACCACATATAGATCAGGACAACTAGGAATATAAAATGCGATATTACATGACATGATGCTAGTCTACCCATATTGTTGTATACGATATTTAGTGGAGAAATTCATGTGACCCATTTTGTCAATGTCATGTTGAAACCCAAATGAGATTGATAGGATATAGAATTAATCTGAGCATGAAATGTAAGTAGCTTAAAAATCATTTTTTTGCTAATTATCACATACAAATAACATGTCGAGTTCCTTGGTGATTTTATTGACAAAAAATGAGATAAACATGATGTGCATATACCTTGTATACATCTTGTTCTCATGCATTTGAAAAACATGTCCTCGTCTATAGTGGGTTGTGTCAAAAAATTAATCTGAGAACATGACGTGTAAATCATGAGTACATACAACGTAAACATCAATGATTCTTGTTGTTTTTATAGTTTTGTAGGTTGGGAACATTGAAAAACAAAAAAATGGCGTGTATCCAGCTTGTGCACACTGACTAGTAGATATGAGTTAAATAATAAATCCCCATGAGAGAATATCAAGGACATGAAAAATGAGATACACATTGTGTACCATGATACTATAGGATATTTAATAACCTAATTAATAAAATTATTATATTAACTTAAATTGGTAATTGTAACATTAAAACCATGTTTTATTGATTTTTATCATATGTGTTTCGAAATTCAGTAGTGTTTTTAATGAATTATTGAATTATCAATTAATTTTATGTAATTATATGTATCTATTATATCTAATGTTTATTTTCCATGAATGAATTTGTGATCAGAATATCCAAATGACATGGATGTTCATTAGAATAATTGGGAAATATTTAATTTTCTTTTTAATCATTAAAAATCACTTTTTTCATAATAATAACTAATGAATTTAATGGAATTTTAACCATGTATACTTTTGGGTATTTGTTCCATGTGCATGGCCATTAATAATACTAATTGATACATATGTATGTTTTGGATTTATTTAATTTAATTTAACAGAGTGGATAACAATAATCTATTATCAAATTAATTATAATAGCTAATGTGTATTCCCATAAGAAATTATTATATAAGTCTAGTGTGTCCATGGTTATTTATGTTAATAATCTTAACCAATCCGTTGGTTCCCTTCACATGTGTTTGAGTTATATATACTTGCAATAAATCTTATATTCCAATGTATGTGGAGGTTTTTCATGATAGTGTTCAGATTATGTCTACCGAAGAAATATACCAATGGATATTTATAGTGTTGTAACTCATTCAATGATTATAGAAAACCATTTATATGACATAGGTAAATATTTGATATATTTTCTTCTAAATAAATAATCTATTAGATAAGATAATGATCGGGTCATGTTTTTATTTTTTTTAATTTAAATCATATGATATTTTTATTCTACATATGAAATAACATTACATATTCAATAAATAAATTACTATTATAATATAGAATATAACTGAATCTATAATGTGTTACAGTTTTCTATAACATATTTAATTAATTATGAATAATCCTTATAATATTAACATTTCATTTGAATGAAAATGAAATATAAAATTTATGCATTGTAAATAAAATCCATGAATTGTATATTATGTCATGTTTGACCTTCCCTTTCTTAATTATGAATTAAACCTATAAAACCGTGCATTTGACCATCACAGTTTTGGATTAATATTTTATAAGGTAAGTTCTTATAAATTCATAGCGATGTCTTATCAATTATACAGTATGAAGAGTATCCCTTACTATACATTCTATAACATTGGAAGAAATGTTTAGGAAATAAATGTTGGGATTTTAGGATTCAGGAATAAAAAAAAAGTCATGCATCTATAACAATATAGTTGGTGAATCCATCCTACCTAAATACATTCAAGTATATTTTCTAACTATTCTGGGGTCAAGTGAATAGGCATATGGATCCCTTTTACTAGAATGTCCTAGCTTCTAGACATTATAAGTTCAATGGTGAGGTTTATTGGGACATGATAAAATTGTGGAATACTTAATGAAATTAACTATTAATATTTCTCACATAATTTTTTATCATGTAATATATTAATCATATATTTTTATTTATATTAAAAATTGTAATTAAACCCCATTAATACAGTGTGATCATTTCATAACTCATAGTATGTCCAACAAATACAATTTTAAAAATGTTGTATACTTGTTTATTTTCAAATCATTTTTATAAAAAAAATATATAACATATTGAAATACCCTATACACGTTTTTCATTATCATTGGGTGGGTGAAGGTGAAGATGACTCTTACCAATGAAATGTTTATGATGTTTTATATCTCTACTATATTATATTTTGAACAATGAGCAGAGAGTTTATGATTCAACATCATGGAATGGATTAATAGACTAATATATCTCTTATCCATTCCCTTGAAAAATATATATAAAGGTTATAATTAAATATTTTTGTTAATTCACATTATCATTGTAAACTGGAAGAATGAAATATAGATAATGATAATTCTTTCAATATTTTGGTGTAAGATTATCTATATGAAAAAATGGGCTTCTACATGGATAATAAAGTAACCCTAAATCTTATCTAATAAACATTAGCACAATGATTATAGTTATGTTTCCATGAAAAAATTAATAAAATGGGTATGTCATTAAAGAATCATTTCCTTATACAATAGAAAATAGAAAACGACTTGTTAAAACCACCTTTTTCACCCCAAATATTGAACAGTATGAATGAAAATACCGAACATCCCTTTGTGAATAAAATTAGAAAATAACTTTTAGAATATAATTGAATGAGAGAAATATTTAATGTTATAATAATAAACATGGGGATACATTATTTTGTTTTAAAAAATGGGAACTAAAATGAAATTTCAATGAAATGAATTAACAAGATGTTTCATCCACATACATAATATTAAGCATGATTTTATTAATATATTTTTTTAAATTAAATATTTTTATAATTTTTTCCAATATTGAAAATTAGAAAAAATTGTAAGGTTATGGTTAGAATGAAAATTATGTTGGGAAAGGTTTATTCATATTTCATCAAAGGATATCTCTCAATTTCTCATAAAGAAATGGGTTGATTTATGTATTTTTAATAATTTATATGAAAAACATTAATCGTAGTGTATGACCAAGAAAAA
Organism: Viscum album; assembly: GCA_963277665.1. NCBI lineage: Eukaryota > Viridiplantae > Streptophyta > Magnoliopsida > Santalales > Viscaceae > Viscum > Viscum album. The sequence continues at coordinate 1,483,925,937 of OY728136.1, forward strand.
AGAAACATAATACATTTCTGAAATAAATTTTTTGGAAATTTAATACTAAAGTAATGGTTTTTTTAACTCTTGTATAATATTTAATTTAGTGAGTGGTGAATATAAAATATAAGACACTTAACAAAACATGGACTAATTTTTTTCAAATAAAACTGAATGAATGCGATTTTTTATATCCAATAATTTATTTATTCTCAATTGTGGTATGGTAATACATATCAAAAAATACAACTTATCATGTTTTATATAAATATTAATTTTCAAATAAAGGCACATCCTAAAAAAAATTGGGAATTGGAACATAGCCCTGTAAACAATTCATAATCTAAATGTCAAATAATATACATTATCACATTTCTTTTGTAAATCCTAGAAATGAATAATTAAAATGATAGTATTCAAAATCGATTGTGGAAGCTCTTAGTTGTCTTATTGAAGAACATATTATACATGTAGCTTTATATCAAATGTGTGTAGTAAAGGTTTTCCCAAACACAAAGATCCTTATAGAGATCAATTTCACAGTGATAGTAAATGCAAGATCAATATTAATTATTATATATATTAGAAGAAATATATAATTTATTCCAATAAATATTTTGAATATAAATTTGAATCATCTAACCATATTATAACTATTTTTTTTTGTCAAATATCATATAAACTGAAATATAATAAGAATATATTTTCACACAACCTATAGTGTTTATTGCAAATAGTTTTCTAAAATTTGTCCATAACGATAAATGAACGTCAAAATACAAATGTTCATATAATTTAATGATATTATGGACACTATGTATGTTAATTTATAATCAAGAAATATAATATTTCTATAGTAGAATCTATTCTCTTTTATGATAGTGGGAATATACATAATACCTATGGGTTAAGACTCTGTATGCACATCATTAGCATAATAATAATAAACTATACTAATATTAGTATATTGAGTAGTTATAAAGTCTCATAATTTTATTGCAATATATAACCCCAGATGTGGTTCATGTTCACTATAGTGGGTGATATATAAATTATTCATTTAGAATAATGATTCCTAGAATGAAGAAATAAATTATAGTATTTTATGTTCAACAAGTTTATAAAAATATAATTAAATTTTTCCTAGATTTTGGATTTGAGGAATGCCTATTTTTAATATTTATAACACTTTATACTGATAATGAGTATTCAAGAGAAACTAAATGTTGGATGGCCGAATATATTATTGATATTTCATGGAATATTATTGAATGGTTTATTCTATTACAAAACATTTTCACCACTGATCCTTGATAAAATCATTTTTGAATTATAATTTTTGACCATTATTTCTATGATCATCGTAATGAGATATTGATTTTCAGGGGCACCTCATTTATAAGAATCATTACAGATGATAACAATATGACGAAACAAAAATAATACCCAATGGAATATGTCTACCCCGGATAACTGAAAAGGTTCAAGGAAATTAACATATTCCTATAATATATAAAAATTATATAGTATTATTTATGAATATATCATAAACAGTGATCATAAAACATTGATTATGAAATGAAAGAGTTCCATGAATCTCTACTTTCCTAGTTATTGTTTTTTATGTTTTCAAGATAAATAGTTAGACAAAATATGTGATTATTTTTTATTTCATTCATCTTTTTTATGTATAAAGAATAAAATTTCTCCAAGATTTACTTAAAGTATAAATCATGTTTTGATGGATCTAGTAAATATACCTATATTAATGTATGAATGACAACATAAGTTGTAAAAATTGATGATTGAACTGTTGTTGGTGTATAATCCTTCAAGAAGGAGAAGGATGTATATATAAAGATATTTTAGAGATGAAAATAATTTCCCAGCCGTAAGTGATTGGAATTCATCTTATGTTCTGTGATATGTAATTTCATTTGATGTTTCAGATAAATTAACAATAATTGGGTAATTTGAAATAAATTCATCATAACTTCGATGAATTGTAGTTAATAATATCCAATAGTATGTGAAAAATTAAAACAAGATGAGTTCATATTACCAGTAGTAGTGGGAATAGAAGTGATATAGAGAATTGAACACATTTATTTGTAAATTTTATTTTATATAATATTTCATAGAAGGATAAAATAATTCTAAATAAATTTTTAATACAACTAGTGGTTTCCATATATACATTATCTTATTACGATGTAGATTTTGATGTATCTAAGGATGTTGTTTAGTAAAAATGTGTTCGAATTTTGGGTTCTACTAAATGAAAGAGATTTATAATAAATTAGAAAATATATCAAAATGGATTTATTGTCGATTTCAGGATTCTAAAATTGGAAAAATCTATGGAGACTTTGTTATATTAGAACTTATATAATTTCCTCAAGGTAGTATTTTGAAAAACAAACTGGATAATAGACATAAAAATATTGAATTACATACCCACCTCACATAAATGAGATAACGACATCATCTAAATCTATATTCAGTAAAAACAAGTTTTACATGTTATAACATAATAGTCATTAGTAGTTGGATCGTGTTCTAGAGGGAGCCTATAGGAGTTAAATCCTGTGAACCAACTACATTTTAAATTTAAATATATATATATTCATTATTATGATAATTATATAAATAAATTATCATGTATTTAGTATTAATGTACCCAAAAAATGATGTGATAATACTGTATAGTATATTTTACATTGATACAGTTATAGGAGTTCATCGTTATGATGAGAAAATTGAAATATTTTGAAGATATTCTAAAATACAGTTATGTGGTGGGTTAGAGTACCATAATAGGGATTATAGAATGTACATTTGATGGTGTGATTACTCATAAAGAATGTGGTTTATTTTCATTAATTCTACACATGGTAATCTCTATGAAGGGATAGTTGGAGATTTGATTTTCCAGTAGAAACATCAAATATTTCTTTTCATCAGATATTACTATTTATGATCATGTGTAATGGTCATTCCAATTTAAGATGATAATTAATGCATTTCATGACGTGAACAAATATATTTATGAACCAAAAATATTCACTACCTATATTGGATGGAATTAGTGTGTGTTGGTTGTGTCATGAATGAAATGTTTTTAATGGATATGTTTAGGTTGGATTCATCCCTTCCATCTTCATAGAATCTTATATATTAGCCCTCTGATTGAAGATGTCCCTTCTTGATAAATTATTAGGACAAATTTCAATGATGTGTTTATTATAGACAGTCAATGTAATATGCATCAAGAGCATAGGTTTATCACATATATGTTCAACCAAGATGATGAGTTATTTATACCAAGGGATTTCACAACACATTGATAATAAATTAATTTAATAGCATATTGAAAATTCATAAGTGGTTCTTGATGTTTATAAATTATGTATGTAATATTTGGTTCTATAACCCATGTATATATAATAATATTGGACATGATTTAAGGACAATGAATTCCAATGTGAATGAATCCTATAGGGTCACACTTTGTGGTTCCAATGATCTTTTTTAATTATAATAGAATTTAAATATTAGAATACATAATATTCTCAAGATTGAGAATTTATGTATTCAATTTTTATTAATCAATAAATTTTACATGGAAATAAATATTTTTTAATTATTCAATAAATAATATTTTTATTCCATGAGTTTTTATAAAATATATATTCATTAGATAGTGAATAAAATTTTAATTTTATTAGTTGAATATTCTATAAATATTTATTAGCTTTTTTTCATAATAAAATATTTAGTTATGTAAATATAATATTTATTTTCTTATTCAATAAATGAAATGATATTTTAGTATACAATGATTACATCCACTTGTTAATATTAATTTATATGAGGGTAAAATAACACTTATCGTTTTGAGATTTTGAATATGCCGTAAGATAATAATAATATTATTATTTTTTGGACATGGGTTTGTTAAAGACTCATATAATATTTGAGGGATAATATGAAATTTAACAATGTTTTAACATAAACCCAATATCTATTAATAGAAGGTTTCTAATAATGTTTAAGGTTAGTGGAAAATTGGGAATTCAGAATTGTTTCGCGGAATATACTTCTCTCCCTATCACTCTAAATCTGTCACATTTAAATTTTCTTCAACTATTCTTCTCAAAAACTGGATGAACTCCTTGAATTCGTAATGATATTGAATGATCAAGATGGACAATGCAAGATGCTTTATTCACCGTGATAGCCCCCTAAAGTCAATCATTTCTATATAGAAATCGAAGAAGCATGTGTGGATAAGCATTAAAGGGATTATATAAATGAATCATTTCAGAACAATGAAGGTAATGATGAAATGTTTATTCCGATGATGAACATATTATATGATATAATATCTCATGACAAGGTATTATTTTGATTAGATACAAATAAATAAATTATCATTTTAATGTGTAATTTCTACTATTGGGGCTTCAAGAAACACACAATTATATGAAAATTTAATTTCAAGTGCAACGATGGTGATTCATATACACCTAGAACCAATATTAATTTTATTTATATGAATAAATTTTTTAATGTTCAAAAAAGGTGAGAATTTATATTGGGGACACCTGTTATTATCATGGATTAATTGATAATAAAATAACAGTAGAGGTCAAATTATGAATCACATAGTGAAATGAAAATTTAATCATGTATATTTCAATAGTGTGTAAGGATGTATCTGGTAAATGTCCTTAAATGATCAGAAGGTAGATTACTATTTGGTAGAGTAATAAAAAATCACAAAATTTACAATGAAATAAGAGGATTAAAAATAATCCATATTTAAGAAAGTGCTGAATAATGCACCAACCTAAATTTACAACTTCAAATGTAATGTGTTTGGGAATTATGTATGTTATTTCCTCAAACATTTTAGATAATTAGGAGAATTGATGAAATATTCAATACAATAAGGTATTAGGTAAGGTGTTATTGAATCATAACATAAAATAGGGATCATCAAAATGATTTTGTTAAATGGTAACTTATTATATAGTAAAGAATTGGAATATTTTATTTGGTTCAGGTACATATAATTCTATCAAATATTTAATGTCTACAAATATTATTGAATAACATATATTTAAATAATGATTTATTGGTGGTAACACCTTATTGTTTAGGGATTACATCCAAACTATACAAAATTTAATAATTGATATTTTCTAGAAGGATACATCTTAAAAATATTTTTATTCTTATATTACTGCAATTTAATGCTATATTGGGAATGGATTAGTTCATTATAAATAGAGTTAATGTAAATTTATATGATAAAGAAATTTAATTTAATATAAAAATTTACCCTTTGTTCAAACAACAGTAAAAAATATTTTCTGAGCCTTTGTTTAGAACTACTTAATTAAATAGGGCATGATACCAAATAATGCTACATATTTGCCTAAAATGGTTATTCAGGAATGAAAATTTTATTATATAAAAATTATAAAAATATTTATATCAATGTATTACATAATTTTTTATTTTACACACACTACTATGTTAATTTTTTCAAAAAACACTTTTGTGGAAAAATTGTGATTCCATCATGTACAACTACAAACATTAAACGCGGAAGCACATAAAAAACCCTTAATGGATAAGTAAAACTTATTAGATTTGAACTACCTATATAGTTTCCATGAAATATCTGTCACCTCTTTGTTCTGATTGTCTTGGAAAATATCTTCAAAATTCTAGGCCAGTTCGTGTGTTGTTTTTAAGCACTCCTCTACTGTTAACTTCTTATCATTAAAGCCTCTTGTTAGAATTAATTTTTTTTCTCTATCCATCCACTCAGTTCCTAGTTTGTGTCTACTTGAATGGGACATCTGTTAATCCTTTTTAAATCCTCTCAAAAAGATTGAATAGTTATGGTTGTATCCACTATCTCTTCATCAGAATGCATAAGGAGGTCCTCAGTCTTATCTGTGGCCTTTGTGTCCATATAAAAAACCCCCTCTGATGCATAAGAATTGTTGTAGAGAATACAATAGAATTTGGGTATTCGATTATACCTCCAAGTGATTTTTCATGGTGTGATATAGTTCTCAACAGTAATGAAGATAGAATTTTCAAATAATATATAAATTAATTATCATGAGATCAATAATATCAAGCTCATGAACACCTATTAACAACCACACATTGATTATTTGTTTGATCTAGATAAAAGATCTCAATAATTTATGTCGGTGGATCATTGATTTGGATATGAATAATTGAGTGTAAAAAGTATATATATAAGTTAGACTAGATTCAATATTATTTTTAAACAATATGAAATCATAGTTATTCCATTTAGAAATATAAATACCCCTTATATAATTTAATATTTTGTATATATAGTAATTATAGATTAATTAAACTGGTTTATGGTAGTACATAAAGATTATATTATTATATATTTAAGGGTCAAGGAATACCATGAATAATATTTTTAGACATACTTATAGATCATATCAATACATATATTATATTGTAAACAAATAATTTGTCGATTATAGATACAAAATGTATAATTACAAGTCCATATATTCACAAGGGAGATTTTATCAATTTATCCTTCGAATAAAATAGTTGATTATAGATTAGACTATACCAATAATTATAACATTGTTCCATTGTATGGTCAGATTCTGTTTATATATTATGAGAAATTTTTCATTATTTTAAAATATTTTATCCATGCTGAATCAATTGGAGTAATATAAATCGTGATTAAATAACGTGGAATGGGTGACAAGGGGCATACAAATAGGGAATTCACTACACATGTTCATACATTCCCATAGAATGTAAATGGATTTTTTATACCCAATTATTCTTTTATAAATGGATTAAAATGTTTTATTATAGAAAATAATGAACCAATTCTTATATATTTTTTAAATAAAGACCCTTTTGTAAAAGGATCCATGACATGACTTTGGGTCTTTAATGATAGTTTTTCATTATCATTTCTGAGGAAATATATCTATAAAATTTATTCGATATATATATGTATATATACTTTTATAGTAATCATAATGAAATAATTCACATAGAATGAGATGAGAATACACAAAAGGGTATGGTAATAGTTAAAGGATTTGACTGCCCAATACATTTCCTTATTGGAATAAAAACATGGCAGATAATACACTTCAATAATTTTATCTTAACCGTGATGAGGATTGAAAGAGAAGAATATTCATCAATATGAAAAATATACACATAGAAGTGATAACATAAGGGTTGAAATAATACCTATGCCTATTTATTACTCATCCATCCATCTATGTGAAGACCAAAGAGGCCTAAAATATAGATACATATCAAAAAATATTTATGGAAACATATTATAGTTCATCCATGATTAGGACGAAATTATAGGATTCATGAAACGAATATATCCTCTTTTTGTAAAAAAATTGATGAAGTGGTTTTTGGATGATGGTTATAAAAAGTTATATTCTACAAATCCAAGAAGAAAATAGATGTATAAAGATTATATTTATAATTTCTAGTAGAAATATTGATGATAGATATTTCAAATTATTAATCCTAATTCCTTTTATTTAAACAAGTCATGTAGAAAAATATGAATTATTAGGTTTTTAAGTAACAATAAACCATAATTTTATATTAATGGGATAAAATTGGCATACCCATTTTCATAATACTTCCTAAAACTATTAGAGATAATAATTTAAAGTAGTTAGTTATTGGAAGATTACGGAAATTCATCAAACATAATTATTATTCCAGAATATTTATCACATAATAAATTCCTAATGATAGAAATATATGATGTTGCAAGGATATATAAAGAAAAACTTATATTTTTTACATGATATGGATCCCATGTTTTTTTCAATGTTTGATATAATTCTTGTATATGAATTGGATAATGAGATTAATTTAATATATATTATTATCCTAATATAAATTGTAAATTGGAAAGGATCTATCATATATTTTGGGATATGTGAAGATATTTAATGATGGAGTTTAAATAATCTTGTGATTAAAATTTTATCCTAACAGAGTTATAATATAATTTTTCTTACTTCATTATAATTTCACTATAATTAGATATATATAGAAATAGATTCTTAACTAAAAACTATTTATATACATTAAGAGAGATAAATATATTAAAAAATGATATTTCTCAAGAAATGACTTTAATAGTTGAAACAATTTAGTGACACTCATATATAGTGAAGTTTCAATAGAAGGATTATACATATAATAATAGACATTTCTTAGAGGGTTTTTTGTTTCAAAAATTATTCCTTGAAATGTTACTATAAATGAGGGTTATGAGATTCAGGAATATGGAAAATATAATCACATGAAACCTTAGAACCTTAATGATTATCGTTAACATTGGCATTGTATGTTGTCACATACGCTTTCCACCAAATCACCCCTCAGGTTTATGTTGTGTTCCATGTACTTATTTTTGAAGAAATACATTTGGTATAAAATAGATGCACTAAACATAGATTATTTACAACTAGAACATGATCAATCATATGAGTAATCAAGATTTGGAATCTTGGATTATATATATGATGTAATAAAAAAACCAAAAACTAAGAGATTTTTCAATAGAGAAATTATAATATTTAGGAATGTATGTCAGAACTCGACGGTGTGATGAGACAATTGTAATTTCACTTGTATTCGATGGTTTAACGAAATGTTTATGGTCAATTTTTTTACATGGGTGGGGGGGATATATCACCCAAATTTATTTGGAATTCCATTTAAATAATCATTTTTTTAATATCCTATGTTTAAAAAATTTCCAAACTAATATATTTAAATTATTATTTCTTTATGGTATATTAATAAAATTTCAAAAAAATTACAATATTTTTACATGAATTATTTTTCGAAAATTTATAAAGGATTAATGAAATAATTGAATAAAAAGCTATACCATCAAAATATTCTCACTCGCGATCTATAATGAAGATCATTCATCCACTTAAAACTATAGAATGAATATAAAACATAAAGTATATAATAAACATTTCACCATAATGAAATTAGACTTATAATTATGTGACTATATATATAAATTAAATACAACCCTCAAGGGAAGCTGTTATATATTTATTTTGAAGGTAGTTGTTGGAAGAAAATATAAAATCTCTATAATAAGAGGTATAATATCCATTGATTGGATTTTTATGTTTAATATGGTCCCTTAGATACTCATAATTTATTAAAAGTTATTTTTTTTACATCATGACATAAAATGATTATTTATTAGAAGATTAATGTTATTATTATGGCTTATTTTTTCACATATCTATATATTTATTTTTATATTATATATTTTAAAAATGTATTTTTATGGGAATTATAAATATTTTTATTTATATATAATATAATTATAAATCAATATATAAAAATTTTAAGGCTTTAAAAGAAAATATATTATTACACCTAAAATGAAGTAATTATTATTCAATATAGTATATATATTCTTTAGTGATATGAAGATTTTTAAAAAAATTTACTTAATTTTTTGAATATGATATTGATAATTTGAATCAATAAATTTAATTATAAATAATATAATTATATTTAAAATTATATATTATATGTTTTTATAAACATGTAATAAACATAAATTCTAAATGAGATGTGTAATAAAATTTTAAGAATGAATTTATTGATATTGACAAAATACTTGTGTGGGATATGAAATGTTAATGATGGAAAATTATTTAGATGATATCAAATGAATAATTCCTTTCCTGAAAATAATTTTTTAATTATTTTAGATAATTGATAAAAACATTATAAATTGATTTCAATTTTTCTCTTAAAATCATCAAATAAAATCTTTATATATCACTAAAAATATATATAATTCAATTTTTTTATAATATTTTTTATTTATTAATAAATAATATATAATATTGTGTCATTAGTGGTTTTTTATTGTTCAATATATCTTCTCTTTTCCATATATGATACAATTGTAGCATCAATATGGTCTTAAAACCCTTTAATAGTTTGGATAATTTTAAAAAATCAAATTAATATTCTCTATAAAAGAAACTCATTATACCACTTCTAAGATAAATGTAATTTTTTATTTTTGCTATAATATTTTTCAAAATTTATTCTTTTATTGGGTTTTAAAATGTTTAGCCTTCTCTAGCCAATAGAAGGATTTCCAAACCAATAACTTCCATGTTGTTTTGTAAAATAAGACCAAACCTTTCAACATAATTTTTCAGATCCATTTATTAATTCTAATTATCATTTTTATACACATATTATCCTATATGATTTAAAATTTATTATAATTTTTTCTCATCAATTATTATGAAAAATTGATATAATAAAATTATTAAAAAAATTTGTTACTAATAAATTTTTATAAAATGATCTATTTTTGGTTGGTTTTCCATAAACAAGATTAATGTTCTTATTTTTATCATCACGAATGATAATGGAAAAAACTAATATAAATATATTTTAAGAATTATTATCTTTATATATTATTATAAATCTTTTATGGTTATATATGTTGTTATTCTGTAATAAATTCAATTCGTTTATATTGATCAAATGTTAACAGAAAATATTTTTTTACCAATCAATATGAATCATCAATGTGAAATCCAAAAATCAATCCATGAACATATATATAATTTTTGAAACATAAATATTTTTCATATTAACATTTTATATGTGATTAAGACATTATCATTGTGAAATATCTAGAACAATCTTATAAAAATTAGCATGGAATAAGTGGGTAATTAGTAGTCAATATTGAATTTTAACATGGAATCATTAATAAATGGGTAATAATTGAATAAAAATGAATTATATTCATTGGATTATTTATAAATTTGTTTCATATTAAATTGAATCATACATAACATTAATTTTAAAAGAGGGTAATATATATATGATCCAGAATGTATATAATGTATGAGTTTTTCATGATAGATTCTATTTTACTTGATTTATAAAAATTTTCTCCTCTATGTTCATACATGATTGAAACATTTATTAATTAACTTTGAAAAATATTGTTTTCAATTTATATCAAGGGAAATTAATTTTTAATCACATTTTATTCTACTTTGATGAATTTTTTTAAAAAAGATATCCAATTTTTGGAATAATCACCCTCCCATTTTCAAACAATTTTTATCCTTTAATCACATGAAATTTACTTCAATAAATATTTTATATTTATATTTTGAAAATAATAATTTTCTATTATACCTATAATATTTCTCTTCCTCTATATTTAATGAGAAAATATATAAATCATTCATCAATGTGGATTTCATTATAACTCACTAAATAACATAAAAGGTATATTATTTCCTTTTAATATATTCTATATCATATAATCTACATTTATTTGTCTTAAGATTTATTTATTTTATTTATAATTTGGTTAGGATGTATGTTTTTTAGTAAAGGATTTTAAATGTTATCGTATCACACTGTGGAAGGAAAATAAAAGGAAATGTAACTATATTTTAATGTTAATGTAAAAATTACATTAATAAAACCCAATTTATAATTTTGATTATAGTTTCCTTTATATCTCCAAAATGTCCTTTTAATATTTTAATTCCTCGATATGAACTGATGTGTCTGATTCAGAGAGCCACATGACATCATTACTTTTTTCTTACACACAAGATGATGCCCACTATCAGTGAGGGTCTGGACAACATCAATGGAGAAAATATTATCCGATATCATATCCAATACAATTAACATAAATGAAATATATTAATCAGATTATCATTTGGATATTTATGTAACATAATTAAAAATAATAAAACCCTTTAAACACACAGAAATAACATGGTTTCTAATGTGAAAATCCAAACTAGAGTATGGATGTTATATGAAATAAATAATCAAAATACTATGTAATCATCAAGATTCTATCATGGTACTGCTACCAGCTCCATCTTCCAAAACTCAACTATCTAATCTAGGCCATGTTCCCTTACATTGACACTAAATCATAAATACTTCATAAGAATCTAGATTCCTATATAGGGTATGATAATATAAAATCTATTACGGAACAAATAATGCATCATTAACATGTCTTTGTTGGTATAATATATGAGTTAAATGATATATTAAATTTCCAAAATATCATAAGAAATTAAAAGTTAAAGAATCTTGTATTTTCCATTCCACCATTACATATGGGAGTACCTACCTCAGATCTGCACTAGAAGAATAATCATAATTCTTTTGATTTTTTTGAAGGGCTAACCACATTGTTTGGTGAATATATTTCTAGATAGTCTCATGGAATCATTTTTGAGCTATCCATTGTGTTATCACATACTTACTCTATCATAGGTTAAGAATTTATGAGGATATATCATATATATTGCATAGTTAAGGAAAAAAGGAAATCATCAAACCAATTTTTTATCTTGATTTTGGCCACAAGGCCATCATACCGCTGCCCTTTTTTATTTTCATCATCACATTTCATTCACACTACCCCTCTATGTGATAACCATATCAAAATGGTCAACATTTTTTAATTACTGAAAAAGTAACATCCATGTTATTTTAATAACATATAGAAAATTAGAGAAAACAATGCTCTGTTATGGGATGACATCTTGTGAATAGGTAGTAACATTAAAGTAAATGTGATCGAATTATACAAGGATAATAAGGTATATAATAATAATATTGGGATAATTCATTATATATTGGTCTCAAAGGGTACACAGACACATGGGATCACATTCACGTATTTTATGGTCTTATAGAAGCGTGAAATGGATTACGCCCAACATTGATTTATTTTCATGATTGATTAGCAATCTAAGATCTACATGAGGAAAAAAGACATGGACAATGAAATGTAATCCAATAATATAGGGAAGGGATATAATGTCAGAACAAGTGTGAGGATCATAAAATGTAATTAATAATTAATTAAATAGATTACATATTTATCTTTTTGGAATTATTTCTTTACTGAAAGATATGATAATAGATTTTTGTTGTACCATCATTGTGTTGTAGGAAACAAGACATGGTTACCTCCATTGGGTATCAACTAATTTTCCACAAATCCCCACACATTTTCATAGGTTTGATTCCCTAGACACGAATGTCACTTAGGAGGTTCCTCGATCCCAGTAGGCCACAATGCCGAAAACCAAAAACCCATAATTCTAGAGGCTTACGACTAGTAGTGAGGGACTTGGGTGTGTCTATAGGGATACTATGCCCAAAATACTAGAGTGTAGCACAAAAGATAGTTAAAAATAGAGGTAAATGGTGAAATATATATAGGTAAAGTGAATTCACAACAGATGTAGACAAATCCATTATAACTGAATAAATTGGAATAATACACGATTTTTGATAATTATATATGTCATGTCAATTGAAATATAGAAAAAATGAATACAATGTATCATGTATAATTTAAAATACCAATGTCTTAAGAGAAATACAAAAACTATCCCATGTATCACGATCTACAACTAGAAAATATGCTTCCAGTTCCATCCTCACCCAATATGAAACCAAGTGAAAAAAGAATTACACTTCCCTTCATCAACACCTGCATAAATGTAATCTTCACTAGCTACCAATGGGACCCATAGAGTGTTTGATAAAAATCTTAGAGGGATACCCCCACTAGTGTCTATAACATTTTTCACATGTAATGTAAATGTAACAAATTGCAAGAATCCAAATATAATATACTGATGTATAATGTAATTATATACAGATGTACCTACATTTGGCCTCGACTTGTGTCTGAACATGTATGTAGATAATTAATTTATAATTTATCAATTTATATTTATAGGTCAAATTAGGCATATCAATCACTAACATAACCTCGAGATATTATTAATAGTGATGGTTCCAAGATGTAAGAACAAAATAATAATTAAAAAATGTTATGAAGTTATTTATGGTATTCTCCAGGGAAACCTAGACATCAGTGGACGCTAACTCATGATTTAATAATTTGAGATAAGGGGTATGAGTGTAATACAAGGATCATCATCTGAGGCAATCCCGAATTTTTTTTTCTATCCATGACCATGGAATTCATCAATATAAAAATAGAAGATAAATAGTGGCAATGCCCAAGGATGTAACCAAGGAACCTTATGTATCATTGGATCCCTGAAGAGTATGTAAGGAATCCTGTAATTAAAATGCTGAGATCCAATGGTGTCATAAGAGATATCCTAAAGTAGAAAATGATCAAATTCTTAGTTAGGTATCACTCAAGGAAACATGCATCGTTGATTTGGAATGACATCCTCGAGTAGCCAAGGCATTTCCTTGGGAATTCTAGAGCTAACACAATTCATGACTTATTATAAAGATGTCACGGTCCATGTGCATAAAGAATCTCCTTACATTAAATTCACTATAATTAATTTTTCATATAAAAAATTTTCCATTAACCATGTCACTTGGTTCAATAATTTTCATTTATTAGTTTGACAAGGCCATGTATAATGAAATCATTTAATTAAAACAATTTAAGTTAAGTTCAATTATTAAGGATCACATAACTACCTTTCATGGATATTGAATGGTGTGTTATGGACGTGAATCCAAGAATTCATTTATATTTGATAAGGCCATGACATATACATAAATATTTTTTCCATAATATCATTTTAATCAATTAGCTACATTTAAGAACCTACATTAAAATGGTCAAGTTGAAGTCATAATGTATAATTCATTATCAATATTATGATTCAATATGAATTTAAATACAATAAGGCTTACCATTATTGTTTCCATGTTCGAGCACACCCGAATGATTGTTCAAAAGTGTTAAAACAATATAAAAATTATGACATATCACCATACAAGGTTTGTCGATATGTGTGGATTTAACCAACAAAAAAAATAAAATTTATATAAAGTCCATAACCATATGATTATAGGGAATATAAATTAAATAAATGGTGTTAGATGAAATTGTTGGGAACCACACATCAATTAAAAAATCAACAAAAGTGGGGGGATTATTTATTGAACACTGACATAGTACTTTTATGACTCTCATCATCCATTATCAACCTCTAAGTTGGATCAAATATGAGTATGTCAGAGAAAAGATTAAATATTCATACACCTTGATTACTAGGGAGAGATAAATAGAGACAAATAAATGTTCAAATGGATTTGAGTACTCACCATTACACATCCTACCTGATTAATGGAAGATCTAATAGATCTAAGATGAATGAGATCCCTCAATTCCTAGGCCAGGACTTAAAAAATCACCAAAATGGATGAAATGTAGATTTAGTGCTATAGAAACCAAATAAGGGAAGAATGTGTGTAATAATTTGATCATAATGAGTAAAATAGTTAATATACCCAAAAATTATCCTACGCGTTGTTTGGGCACACTCTATTCCAGACCATGCACCAAACATGCATGAGAACATGTAAAAAGGGGCATTCCATATGGTTAGGTTGAACAGTTTAGTTACTCTCTACCAACATTGTGAGATTGTTCTTCCCAAAAATTTAGACCATCTACATGGTTAGATCTAAAACTACTATCACATTTTTTAAAATAGGAAGGGTTATAGGATTTGAAAAATCCCCCAACACCCATGGGATCTTCCATAATAGATTAGGCATCTATATTAGGTCTAAAATAAAGAATTAGACATAAATTTTAAGGGTCTATATATGAGTCAAGAACATGGTTCATAAAGTCATCCCCCTTTAAGGAAATTCTTCCCCATGTTCATATTCAAAGGGTGGTGAAACATTGTCTGAGGATAAGTCTCGACACTGATCACATTTATCAGCATCCCTCTCCATGTAACTATTAGTGCATGGTTGTACTACCCTAGAGACTGTACTAGAGGGACAAAACGGCCTCAGAGATACTTTTTTCTCTTATTGATGATTCATATAGTATTCTTTTGAAAATAATCATTATTATCTTGATCGACATCCTTATGATAAAATGTATGAGAGAATTTTTTGTGATAATGAAGAAGCTATGAAACATAAATAATTTCATGTGTATCATGATAACTCTTGGGTAGTAACAACAAATAGGTTACTCGCATGACACTTTTCATGATCCCAAATGGACCTACATAATGAGTCAATAACTTATCTTGCATCTATAACCATGTATTCTGTAGACTATGTGATACTCGTAAGAATACACGATCCATGGCTTTGAAATGTTGTGTTCATCGGTGAGGATTGGAATAGGACATATATCTAGACTGAGTAATAGCCATACACTTCTTAATTTGTATAACCTACTCTAATGTCTCCTAAAAGATATGAGGACATAGTATAGATACCTCACCTCCTACTATGAATCTCTATATTGAATGACAAGGCCTATCGTATAATGCCTATAAAGGATCCTTATGAATTGTCACCTATGAGATGTTATCATAAGAGAACTGGATTAGAGGGATGTTCTTCCCCCAACAACAACAGTAGCCATGAACACATGGTCAAAACTTGTCCACTAGAACAAACATCATATGTTCTGACATTCCTTCAAAATTTGGGTGAAATTTTTTATTATGAATTACATGTATACCCATAACATTATACAATTCCTTCTAGAGCCGTGAAATGAAATAAGCATCACTATCTGAAATAAAATAACATCTGACACCATGTTGTTTTGTGTTCTCACAGAAATATAGTCTTCCAGGCTAATTAACTATTAATTTCTCCCAAACGAAACCAACTTGAATTTATAATTAATGTCTTGATTCAATAATTTACCCATTCTTACCCATGATGTCCTATAAAAACTCATTAATTGATAAATGTAATCAATCAATCAAATAAAAATATTATCACAGGATCATAAACAAGAAAGTATCACTCAACAATCATAGGAATATCAATAAATTCAAATAGTGAAAAGAACCTACATGGAATAGAAATGTGCAAGACATAATAATTCTAGGTTCCTTTGTAATGAAATTAGAAATGCTATTTGACATCATATCATCAGTACACATATAAAATAGAAATTATATAAGAGTATTAATAATCCCCATCAAGCATCATCCATGCCACCCAACTATGAAATTATAGCGACTGTAATAGGTAAAAGTAGAGACAAATTATAATATATGAAATTCAACCATTACCCCATACATTTGTTTGTGATGGCCATGCATGATTTATGATCACATCCCACGTGTTCATAATCTTTCAAATATTGTATCAAATTGTTATGAATCAAATGAATCCATATGATACCAATTTTTGATGTACCGGACCCTGAGGCCACATAGGAGGTTCCCCATGACCGGTTGGCCACATGTTCTCAAGATCATCTCCCTGAGTTGTAGAGGCTGTTGATTTGTAGTGAGTGACTAGGGTGTGTCCATGGGGGGACAATGAACTCGGTACCAGAGTGTATCGTAATGTATAGTTATAAAAATGGTATATAGAATAATAAATATAAGTTAATTGAATTCAAAATAGAAGTAGACTAACAATAGTAACTGAGACAACTAGAATAACCTAAAATAGAAGATGGTGATATATTTCACCTCAGATGAATGCTAAAAAAACATGGATAATAATTATAAGAAATACTTGAAGAAAATGTTGAAAATAAAATATATAAACTATCACAAGAATCTCGAGATATAGATCGCTCATCTACTACCTCCCCCATTATAGCACAACATGTAATTAATTAATCCAAGAATTAAACTTGTTTTTATCAAAACCTTCTAACGTGTAATATTCCATGGGTACCAATGGATCTCAATGAGGGTGTGAGATAAATCTCAATAGGACACAACCAATGGTTTCTATAACATTTGACCAATGTGATGGAAATGAAATATTATGCAGGAATTTATATATTATTTATTTTAGAAAAATGTAACTGAATACCCAAGTAACATCTTCATCCATTGACTAGAGTGTGAATAGGTAACCAATTCATTAATTTAAATTTAACAATATATATTAATTTTTAATGAGAGTAATATCTAGAAATGACATCACATATTTATTTTATAAATAGTGATGTCTCAAAGAGGTAACAACTCAAAACAAATTTATAACTATAATGATGTGGTTCAATGGTATTCACCATGTAAACCTAGAGAACATGGACACTAACATAGTAGTAACGGGGTCTAACTAAGTGGTAAGAGTATAATCCAAGGATAATAATCAAATACATTACCAATATAATATTTCATCCAATTTTCATATAATTCATTGATTGAAAAATTCGATATAAGTAGTGGCTATAACCCAGGATTTATCCAAGGTCCCTTATGTCACACTAAATACATTTATTGTACCAAAGAAATCAAATAATAAAAATGAATGGATCATATGGTGTCATACTAAGAATCCAATGGTAGATATGGATCCAGTTCTTAGGTAGGTATCACCCCAGGCAACCGACATTAAGGAATTGGAGTGATGTCCGTGAGTACCCAAGGCATTCCCAAGGGATCCCATGAGCTAACATGGGTCAAACCTTCCATTATTGTTTTCAAGGTCCATCAGAATAAATAGTCACCTTAAATTTAATTCCCTAAAATTAATTTGGTCATATTAAAATTATTACCTAACCAATTCCACATTTTTCAATCTTTCACTTTCATTAGATTGACAATGACATGTATCATATAACAATTTAATCTATACCATATGAGTCAAGTTAAATTAATAATGTTTAATCTGTTGCTTTCCATGACCACAGAATGTTATTCTACCTAAATGAAGTGAAACATTGATTAACATATAATAAGGCCAACTCATACCCCTATGTATTCTTTCCATAATATTATTTGAAAAAATTACCTAAAATTATGAAGTTACCTTTGGCAGGTCAAGTGGAATTTATATGGTAAAATCCATTCACAATTTTTTGATTGAATACGAATTTATCTGAAATATGCTTATAATTAGTGTGTTCATGCTCGAGCACACATGAAGGATTGATCAACAGTGTTAAAACACTAAAAACTCAGCTATGGTATATCACCCAATATGGGGTGCTGGGAGGTGTGGATGTAACCACCAACAAACTCACACATTTATGGAGTGAGAATAACAATTTGAATTTAATTAATAATTCAAGGAATATAAATTTAATAAATGAGAACAGTTGAAATTTACGCCACACAGATGTCAAATTATAGAATCATTCAACTTGAGGGATGAGTTATAGACCACCCACATATTACTCATACGACTATCCTGATCTAGTATTGACCTCTAATTTGGATAAAATAGGAGTAGATATAAGAAAAGTGTAAAAAAAATTACACCTTGATAACTTGGTCAACATCAAGAGAGATGATGAACGACTCAAATAGACTTGAGTAATTACCATTGCACATCCAACACGATGAATAGAAGCTCGAACAGATCTTGGATGAAGGATATCTTTTAATCCATAGGTTTAGCCACTAAAAAGCTCCAAAATGGGAGAAATAAAGGGTAATCCCACTAGAAATCCGATTAGGGAATACTTAGGGTGATTAAAAGATAATTAAGGGTCAAATAGTTAAATTATCCAAAAATTCGCCTATGCAGGGTTTGTCCACACGGTAATATCAAACTATGTGACATAAATTCATTGTTTTTTATTACCATGCGATATACCCATTTATCCCAAATGGATGGGTCCCAGGCTTTGAACAATCCCCAGATGACCTTCAGTCATTCTTTAAATCATTGGGCTTCAATATTAGGTCTAAAATAAAGAATTAGACTAAACTTTTAAGGATTCATACATGAGTCCATAATGGTGTTAGTACAGTAGGAATCTGCAGGTGCTAGTAAAATAGATCCTATCACTTTCATCATTCTCCATTGATCGTCATGATATGCACATACAAATTATTCTCCTTGATCTTTGTTGACATGAGAGTGGGAGGTTTATCAATATTTCACTCATTTTCAGGGAGAATGCTTCAAGAAGCGATCTCTATAATTCTTGCGAGGATTCTATAAATTTGTTTTGTACAACCAAAAATATGAATTCATTGTCTTAGAAAGTAATATAATTGGGATTATATACCAATAGGGTCAACAAAAAATAATATATCAAGTGAAAATTATTATTTATTTAATATATACAGAACCTCATTTTAAATAACAATAATAATAACATTATTATTACTTCATGACATGCAATTTATATGGGAATGAAATTATATATTATTTAGTCAGATAATTTTCAATATTTAATATTTCTTGTGAAACTATTAAACTCAATCCTTCAGTACATCCAAATAATAATCAAGACCCAAATAATGACAATTTATTTATTAACTAAATGTCACTAAATAATTTTTTAATAAAATTATACTTACTAAATTGAAAATAAATATTTAATAAATATTCTGATCACATTATATTTTATTGAATAACATGTGACAAATTATATGGGATCTAGAAATAATAAACCAATTTTAAGCCAATTAAGGGAATAAAATTTATTATATTATTTAAATAATAATTAAAAATATATTATTTAATTTTTATTTGGGATAAACATAGTCTGTGAACCTATAGGTATCTTTCTCTATGACATTAGGTGAAGCCAGCTAAAGTCCAAGGATAGCTTCTAGAAGCAATCCAAGGCACCCATAATGAATGATGTTAGTTCAGAAATAAAATTACACCTCATATCGACACATATTATGTATTATAATCCCTTTAATGTGATAACTATAGTCAAGAATGTTTCATGCTAGTTCCATCAAACTTTGTTCTCGATATCACTTTATTTGACTGCCTGGAAATTAAATTGGCCAATAACTCACCATGCCCATGGATTTTTAGTCTATATAAATTCTAAATTATGGGCATACATGTAAAATTTTATTATATAATAGAAGGTATAAATCCATTTTCCTATTATTCATTGATGCATTATTACTTCTGAAAATCCCACTTTATCATACTTCACAACGATTATATGTCATCATTGTTTTCGTCATTAAATCAATGTACATGAATCATAAAACTTATTAATAATATTATTAATTTATATTGATAATTACACATTTCCTCATATAGTAATATCCAATGGCACATATATGTGTGTGTTTCCTACCAGGGGGTCATTCTCGTAATATCATACACTAGATATTACGAATACCATACACCAGGAAATGAACACCAAAGTCCTATGGTCCTACACCACTGATATCCTATATAATTTGTGTCCTCTATATTTTATAATACATTTGTAGAATATATATTTATGAATATTTTTGTAGTTTATCTAGGTTCTCATTACTACAGGAAATTATTATGACCTTTTGGTGTGACAACTACATTTAAAACGTTATCAAATTCTATGTTGAACCGGAGAATAGTCATGTTGTGATAACATGTTTATTAATATTTATAACTATGAATTAATTATTCTAGTGGAGAAAGGTTCATTGCAAAATTGGATCGTTGGATATATTAGAAGTCATTATATACTCTTAATCTACTGTATAATCAACGATAACTAGATACTATGAACTCTTCCATCTCACAGCTCCTCTATTGAGATGAAAAAAATATCCAGACTATAAATTCAGATTATTCTAATCTATCAAAAAACTAGCATCACAATAACACATAATGACCCGATCTTTATCACCTCCACACATTAGAAACATATATGTAGTTCTTCTTAGAATCTTAAGGACAACTTCAATTGTAATCCAACATTGTTTTCCTAGACCTTCTTGATATACTCCTACCATTATCATTACATAGCCATCATCAATTCATGTACAAATATATAACAGCCATAAATGATTGATTATATCGATAAAGTGTATGAGATATTATTCATTATCTATTTCTCCTATAGTCTCTATGGACAAATATTTTGAAAAATATGTAAACCATATGCCAACAGAAGAAATTCCCTCTTGGATTAATCTATAATAAATATTTTTAGTAATAGGTCTAAATATATACTTCGATGTATTCCATGAATCCTCTTTAATCTATCAAGAATTATCTTGATCGCATGAAAATATGCTTCTTCAATTAAATCCTTCAAGGAACAACACATGTCTTCATGAAGGTTCCCATTAAGAAATATTTTTTTTTAAAATCCATTTTACAAATATCATAGACATGGTGTGTTTCTACTGCATGTAGAATTATGATGGATTTAAACATGGAAAATGGTTAAATGATATTATCATAGTCAATTCTATGATATAGTGTTAAACCTTTTTCTGGTATCCATTCTTTAAAGATATTTACATTACCAACCATTTCCATTTTTCTAATTAATACCCATTTTCACCGAACTGGAATTACATCAAATAGTGAATTGAACATATCCCAAAATTGGTTCTGATACATGGAATTCATTTTTGGATTCTTGGATTCTTTCCATCTAGATGCTTTTTGCATTTCTACTGCCTCTTTATATGAGACTGGTTCATCATTGTGAATAAATAATGTGACACCATCTTCGGTGACTATATGCCATACATATTTTGTTCTCTTACCTATCTTGTACTCCTTTTTAGTAATTGTGTTTCAGAAACAACTTCATCTATGAGGACCTATGGAATCATTTCCTATATCAAGAGAATCAAAATCATTGATGTCAATCATTCTCCAGTTATCCATTTTGAGGACATGCTCCCTCTAAAAAATATGGCTTATCTGGTAACAATCACTTTCTTTTACTTGTGGTTGTATAGGTTGTTTCTCATTGCTTTCCTAGGATACCATGTAAATATTCACGCCATGCCCTAGGGTTCTAAATAATTTCCTAAGGAGGGATTAACAAATCCCTCAAATCTTTCTAAAGCTGTATACATAAAAGGGATTATTTCTACTCCATAACTCAAAGGGGATTCTATTATCTACATTCGTTGGTAATTGGTTTAATGTGAATGCCAAATTTTGTAATTAATATCCCTAAAAGGATAGTGGAAGATCTTCCTAACTCATTATCAAACTAACAATGTCTAACAATGTACACTTACCCCTTTCACTAACACCATTCCACAATGGTGTGTAAGGTGGAGTGAGTTGAGATAGAATACCAAACTCCCATAGGAGGTTGATAAAATAATGTATAATATATTCACCACATCAATATTATATAATATTCTTTATGTTATTTCCATGTTGAATCTGTACTTCATTCTTGAATATCTTGAATTTCTCTAAGGATGTATAATTTTACCTCTCCACATATACCTAACCACATATTCTCAATTAATCAGTAAAAGTTATGAGGTAATAACACCCATCGTTAGATTCTACTATAAATGTTCCACAAATATCAATTTCTACACATCCTATATTGTCTGTGGCCTATTCACCAAATCATCCTAGTGATGGTTAGCTCAGTTTTTATTGTAAACTAGCACAACATCATTCATGTGGTTTGGGATTAGATGAGTTTAAATATCTATCAAGATAGATTATTTTAAATTCTTATTACTTACATAACCATGATAGTAATTCTATAGTTAGGTGTGATATGATTCACATGAACATGATTCATTATCAATTTCCAATACATGGTTTTCAAAATATAATACATAAAAACCATTATTTAAATCATCTATACCATAGCATTTGTTTTTGTTATAAGAGAAAAAACATTTATCTACAAATATGAAAATAAAAAAAAATTTATCTATCAATGATAAATAAATTATGTTCTTAGTACCCATCAATACAATATAAAAATATTTTAAACACAAAATCACACATGTTGGAAATGAAACGTCGTAGTCACTAATTTATAGAGTGGCCTACCTCGCACCATTTATTTTTCTCAGATCCACCTATCCTCTAGAAATAATTCAGATTATACTTGTTTCATATATTTGGATATGGATGTGATAACCATAAGATTTATATAGTACCCAACATGTAGATATTGAATTATATCACTCGATAAAGACCACAAATTTAACTTCCCCTTTCTTCTAGGTGTAATTCCTCTTCTAGTGGCTTGAATTTCCCCACGCAAAACACACCGCCTTTTTATCCAACCTATGGATCAGCTTATTTTTCAAAGGATGTTGCTTCGTTTTTTATTTATTTTTATTCATCATATTTTTTTATTATTTATTTTCATATACACCATATGGACTGTGGGTCTACAATCCCAATGTCCTTATCCACTTGGAGAATGAAAGTACTAAATTTCAAAAGAAACTTATCATTATTTACAATATTTTATTTAGTAATAAAACATGAAGAGGACTAGGTTACTGGTGAAACTATAAGATCTATACCCAACACATCATGAAATTTAACCCCTAATATTTATATGTGTTCAATGTAGCTAATAAGATTGACTATATGAGGTACAGTTAGTACAGACTCTCCAATCAGCGTTTTAAACAAATAATTTGTTATCTAATAACTCTCTTGTCTTTTTTTATTTTAATAGTGATCACAATGACGAGACATCAAGATATACCAATCCAGATCCTAATGTTTCATCAAAATCCCATTGGACACGAATAAAATCATTAAGCATTGACCATCTGGGGAATCATTCAAAATCATCTCATAGGGTGATTACACTACATCTCATTCCTAATTACCAAGTGCATTAGAAATATGTACATCTAGGATATACAATTTCATTTCATGGTGAAGGATAATGCATAAGTTTCCTTTCCACACTTGGAAATTTGTTCCTGTGAGAATGTTATCCTTCTCATGTATGGATTGTAGAGATATGTTTTAAGTCAATTTAATTTTTTAAAAAATAAAATCAAAAAAATTTTAGAACGTTATCTGATAAATTTTATACAAATATATAAATATTATATTTATTAATCTCACACTATTATATTAAAACCCAATATCCCACACTATTGTATTTGGAATATATTATTGTTTGGACATTATTGTGTTAAGGATTCGTAATCCACTTCTCATTACTACATGTTCTGTTGGTAAAGAAACCTGAATCACTTTTGGTAGACATTCCAAATACCAAATGCATTAACTCATATTTCATTTACCTTCAATGTAGACTAACCAATCCTAAAATCCTTAAATTTGATTTTCTCAAACTTTTTCTCTTAGTTACACCAAAGTCCTACCTTTTTAGAAATCCCTTAATGCGAACCAAGTTAATTCTTCCCAAAACCTGATTTTACAATTCCTTGACAATTGAAAGCACCCCAACATGGACTGGTCATGTAGTTTTATCTATTTATATAATTTATATTATGTATTGGAAGACTATATCGACATATTATAAATAATTGAGTAATTTTATCCTTTATTCATAAATTTATAATAATTATCTTAATCAAAATATTATTTATATAAAGTGGATTTAGTTAAGTGATTAACCATTTTAAAGATAATATTTATGCATAAGACAATTTATATTATTTCTATCATGTATTCTTGTTAATTTCATTAATTCGTGTGATGGTGACAAAACATCAATAATGAAATAACCATTAATGTTGAAATAAATAAAATATTAAAGAATTATGTTAATGAGATTTTACTAATTTTTATTTTATCCATCTATTGAAAAAATAATCATTTACCTATGGGAAAAACACCTTGGAACATTTACGGTGTATGTTACAACTTTTCACATGACTGCTTATGTATCTCTCTAGGATTTGTTTAGCCTCAACTCCAAACCTAATCCACCTTCACTATCTTGTGTGCTCAATCCCTTTCAGATAATTTTACACAAACATTGGTGTGGGAAAATGGGTTTACATAAATTATCCATGGTCACACAAACCCTTATATAATAAGTGTAGATAAGGGACACATAAAAAAAATTAATTTAATAATAAATTTTAATTAAAACAATATCATACAATTGTTGTATCTATGATAATGATCATCAATATGCATGAAATGAATTTCAAATATTAAAAAAAACTAAACATATAATTATTCTTATTAAAGATAAATCATGCTCATAAAAAATAATTATCTTCTCTAATTAATCAATTATATTTTTTAATTATCAACTGAATTTTCCTATGATTCTATTTCATCATAATTTTATACAAATTAAATAAATTAATTAAAAATTAAATATGTACATAATTGTACCTTGGAGGAATCATGGTAAATACCCATCACTATCTATTCAACTTGAATTATACTCATATACAGTTTACTCTTGTGATATATAGAACACACAACATATACCATACTATCATGAAATACAATATCAACAAAATGATTACCCCAATTTCCAAATTATTCGGTCACATGTCATTTTTTAATTCATATAATGTAATATCTATCATATGACTCACACTTTTTATGATGATATGAACATTAAAAAAATTACTTATATATATATATATATATTAAAACACAACACAAAGATGTCGAAAATTCCAAATGAATGCAAACAAGAACATGTTTTAATGGTTTGCTCTGTATAAAAAAATATTTTTAATTCTTCATAATTATGTATTAGTATATGGTGAGTACATGAGAGCTACACACAATGTACATAATTCACCATCTATTTGATGCACACACCTAGTGACTCAGCGTATAAACCATTACATGAAAAATTGTAGTATATAGTGAACATAAATAAATACATGATGTGTGGTCTTCGAGATACATGATCACTAGTCAGGTAGGCCATGCAAGGAAATACACAACCCTTCAGTGAATTAATGGTTTACAATCCAAGTACGTAGGTTACACATTGTGTACTCTCGCAAGCTGTATGCTAGGTTGGTTGGTAAATATGCGGTGTAATATATTAAATCATCCATTTCTAATCAATTCACACAATTAGATTTATTAAAAAATTAATTCATGGTTCATTAATGACACACACACGATGTGTAACTCCAATTACATGGCGTTTAATCATATGTTATCCATTCAGAATCCCCAGAACCTCTGTATGAGTTCTTTGATTTTATTTAATAAATACAATTAATAATTTTAATTAGAATACAATAAATGAATATTTAAGGTGAAAATGAAAAAATTCTTCTTAAAAGGATTATTAAAAGTGAATTGAAAAATAAATAAAACATCTGTACAACTATCAATGATCTTTAAATGTATTTAAATGATTATGTGACTACTCAAAACCACTTTTAGGGTCCTATAACAGTGGATTAATGTGATGGGGTGGTCCCAAATTTGTTTTATATCATGATCTATGATCAATCCAAATTCGACACGATGATAAATTTCATGATCAATGGAATTAAATCAACAAGGGAAAGAAACGGAGAGACCTCCAAAACTGGAGGGATGATAATCACTGATTATTTATAATTAATTTAATAAATCAAAGAATTACCTTAATGGAATTATTTATTCATTTATGGATATAAGAAAAATCAGTGTTGCACCATCATTGAGTTGCATGAATCTGAAGCATAATACCTCTAGTGGTGATTCTCATGTGCTCCAAAAAACCCAAATTGTCACCATAGGAAACTCAGGGTGGTAGCTTGGATGATACTATCACTTTCATCTTCTCCCTTTGATCACCACGATAACCACATCCAAAGAATTATTGTTGATCATTCTGGGCTTG
The DNA here is from genome assembly GCA_963277665.1 of Viscum album. Classification (NCBI taxonomy): domain Eukaryota; kingdom Viridiplantae; phylum Streptophyta; class Magnoliopsida; order Santalales; family Viscaceae; genus Viscum; species Viscum album. Next base: position 1,483,953,520 of record OY728136.1, read on the forward strand.
AGAGTGGGAGGTGGTGGAAGATCTCTCACAGTTTATAGGATCTCTCTTAGAGAATGGATCTATCTATAGATATAGAGGATTCATAACAAAATTCTGTAAATCCAAAAAAATGAATTGTAACTCTTATGAAATAATTTAATTCGATTTTATTATGATATGGTGATTTTAAAATAATTGAACAAGTTCCCTTTATTTTTTCTATAATCCCTATGGAACCCCATGTAAAATAAATACATTAAAATTATTTTATCTCAACATGTAATTAACTTTTGAATTATGCTAAATATTATTTAACCTAATAATAATCAATATTATTATTTTTCATTAAAACATTAAACATGGTTAACCATTATTCCAAAATATTTATCGTTCTTTGAATAAATAATTTTTATTTATTAATTAAATCTCAATGTATTATTCACTAATTAATTAATAAATTTTATACATAGTAAATGTAAATAGGTATTTATTAAGAAAATTATCACATTATATTATTTGAAATAAATTGTGAAAGAATATATGGGAACAAGAAAAAATTAATATTTATAAAACCATTAGTAGGAATAATATTTATTCAACTTATAAAAAAATAAATAATAATATAATATTTAGCTTATATTCTTGAAACTGTTAGTGTGTGACCCTCTAGGCCACTTCCTCTGTTCCATTTGGTGAAGTACGTAATGTCCATGGTTAACATCTAACTAAATCCCAAGGAACAAATAATTGAATAATATAATGATGTAATGAAATAATACCTCATATAGACCCTTAATTGGTAATATTATCCTTATAACACAATATCTCTAATCAAGTGGATTTATGCGGATTCCATCAACCTATGCGCTTGATATCATTTTCCATAACTCATTAGAAATTTATCATTCCTATATAACACCATGGAAAAGTATTTAGTCAGGATAAATAATTTCTATCAAATGGAAGAAGATATTTTGTTTGGTTAAAAAATATAAGGGAAAATCCCTTCATTAAATAATCCTTAATGTTATATTACTCGTGACACACTCGATATGTCCTACCTCTCCACGAACATATGTTGCCACAATTTTCTCCAATACATCAAAGTACATGCCTCATAATAATCATTACTAATTATCTTAGTGTATAAGGATAAATACACATGTATATAAATAGGAACATCCAATGACACATATAAATGGGGATTTCCAACTAGAGGGTCTCATTCCTGTAATATATCACCCTTGATATTACAAAGGGAGTACACCAAGAGAATATGCCTCAATGTCTTTGTAACACCCTGAGATTTTATGAAAAATATTCTTTTTAATTTCATTAATGTCTTGTGTTATATGCTACAGCAAAAGGAGCTTTCACAACACACATCTCTGACCTGGCTTGAATTACACGCAATCGCGACCTTCCACTATAGCGTGTTTTGTACGCAACACCAAGTTTCGCTAAACAACGATATGCTATTAAAATATTATTAAAACTAGCCGTTATGAATAGTAATAACCACTTTTTTAAAGTTTGTAAATTTTATTTTTCAAAATGGAATTCATTTTTGGATTCGTAATATCGAAATTAGCTTAGGGTGAAATTTTGGTGATTTTCAGATAACTTTCATATTTTGATGAATAGTGAAAATTACTAAATTTTAATTAAAAACAACTTTTTCAATCAAAATAATTAATAGTGATAAATTATTAATTTGAGTGGTTTTAAAGTATATTTAGAATATATTTTTACAATTAAATACAATGTTGGTCATTGGATGTAATTTCACATTTAAACCAGACATAAACAAGTGTCAATCTTTTGATAGTTATTATCTCTTAAAAACACGCTATTTGTTGTGACAACGGAAATTAATTATAAAATTAATTAATACAACTTATATGTTGGGAATTTTGTAAAATAGAAATCATTTTTGAATTCAGAATATCAATTATAGCTTAGGGTGAAATTTTGGCATTTTTCTGAAAAACATCAATTTTTGATGAATAGTGAAACCACTAAGTGGTAGGTTAAAAACTGAATTTTGCATAAAACTTAATTTTACTTCTTATGTGAATGGAATTTCGATAATCCGATAGACACAGTTGATATCAGTAAGTAAAATGTGGTTTAATGAGATAAAAATAATTTTTTGGTGAATAGTAAATTTTTATTTTTTTTACCGCGGTTAATAGTAAATAGGGTAACTAAGGGTAAATACGATATTACTATTACCCAAAAACATGTCCTAATTATATTGGATAAGTGTAATTCGACCAAAAACAACCTTATAGGTCCACTTGGATTAGATTATGACATTTAATATTTTTTTATTTAATGAATAGTTAAAATAGTTAAAATCAAAGTTTAATAAGTAAATAATTTTTAATATGGGGTTATACATAAGATAAATTCGACTATAAAGATTAATTAGTAAGCTAAAAATATTTCCTATATAATGGTATTTTATTTGTAATTTTGAAACATTAAATAATTTAATTTATTTATGACATAATTATGATGCAGTAATTATCTTATTAATGAAATATTGACATAATTGATGTTATAAACACCAAAATAAATGTAATTTGAGACTTTTTAGGCATTCAACTAATTTTCTAGGTTACTATGATATATTAGTGTTGATTTAATCAACATGGTTTGAACATATAATTCTGTTATGACTTTCAAAAAAATCATATATCAAATAGTGTCAAAATTGACACAAAATAGTTTTTAAATCAAATATTATATTATTAATTGTTATTTTATTCCTAAAAATATAATTTTTGGCCAAATGACATAGATAAAGATATATATATTAATAATAAACAATTTGGGGTTCGTTTGGCATGTTATAGTACGTGTATTAACCATATAGTGTAAGAAAACAAAAAGACACGGTAAAAGTTAAATTATTTTACTTAGAGTTAAATCTAATTGATAAGGTTAAAATAATAACCTAAACTTGTCTAAATCCTATTGGTTGATAGGATTTCGACCCAGCCCCACTTTATCTTTGAAATAAGACCCTTTGGAACCATTATAAACCGATTTTGACTTTAATATAAAATAATATTTTGAGATGTTCCTAAGGTGCCCCTCACCTCCTTTATAAAAGGACACCTCCTCCCCCTCCTCCTCACACCAATTTGAGCACTCAAGCTCAGCCAACCCCTGCCAAAATCCCTTATCCACTTCCCTAGAATAAGCCTAGAGGTCATGGTATTCTTCAAAGACCAATCTTAGTTCCCTAAGTGGAGGATTCAAAGAGGCGTTTCAAAGAAGAGGTAATATCCATTACCGATCTTTTCAATTCCTTTCTTCTTCAACTTCTTCTTCTTTAGTTGTTTCATGAAAAAGTAATAACATAAGTATTAATTACATACTGATATGTTATTATAAATGTGAAACAACCCTAATTCACCTTCTATCCATCCTACAGAAAAATGAAATCACCGCGCGTGCGTACGTACGGAATACTGTCTCCACGCCGTGGTGTAATCTATTTTCCACCATCACCTTACAAGGATGGGTATAATGGTGTAATGAGTAACTATATATGATTATTATAAAGTGATATTGATACTGAAATATTCTACATACACTTCAACACAATTCCACGACCATGGGAATGATATCATCGCCCGTGTGTACGTACGGACTACCGTCTCCACGACGCGATGAGATTCATTCTCAATTATTAACCATTCATGAATGATTATAAAGTATATATAATAAGTACTAATGAAATATATGACATAATAATGATACTGGATTTATGTAATTTTATATGTATGTGATATACTTAATTCCATTCACTTCAATAAGGAAACGAAAACAGCGTTCATGCGTACGTACGGACTACCGTCTCCATGAACGGTGTATTTCATTCCATTTATCGATATTATATATATATATATATATATATATTCTGAATATATATTATATATAAATCATGTTTTACATTCTGGATATAAGTAATCATGATCCAACTAATCATATTAATAATTACAAGTTAAAAACACGAACGACAAATGAGACGATTTTACCCAAAACGCTACTTTAACATGGATTTACAAAAGAACGGGCAATATAAAGTCATAAGTGGACCATATATGATATAATAACAATGAATATGATTCGGGAATAAGTCAATAACATGATTTAAATCATTATACAGGAGGTTCGGACACTTACAAAGTAAGTCGGACCTAAGGTAAGGGAAATATCACAATCTCAGTTTTATCCGAGATTGTTTTTACTTTGGTAATTAATGGGGTGTATTTTATCATCCACATCCATCTTCCCTCAATATGTAATATTATTTCCATCCTTCTACAATATTTTATATCCAATTTTACCCTTCGGTGAGTTTTTAGTAAAAGATATGAAAGGAATCTTTTGTCGTTTTTCGTACGAGGTACTTTTTGACTTTTCTGAGAAAAGTACGAAGAATGTTTTTTTAACCTATACGGCATGAATGGACTTTTGAAACATTATTTCCAAGAAGCTTACTTTACATGTTTTCAAGTTTATTTTTAATCAACTTCTTTTAGTTAAAAATTGTATGACATGTTAAGAAAGGAAAATATTTTTGAAGAAGAAAGGATATTTTCCTCAAGAATGGAGTTGAAATGTTTTATCAAAATTATTTTCCATCTATGATAATATAGGGTTCTGTTTTTATCCCTATTATTACATTGATTTGATTATGAGGGAATTATTTTTATGAAGTCATTTACCTTATATGATTTGTTTTATGATGTCATGATGTTTCAAGAATCCCATTTTTGTTACATGTGTTATGCGATGATGTATGATTTATGATTATGTGGCACACATAAGAAAGGATTCATTATAAGATGGGTGGGACCTAGATCTCCCTCCAATGCATTGGGTAAATATTTTCTATCTCATGAGATAGACAGGGCTGGAATGGTAGGTTATACCGGTTCAGTGAAACAGGACTGGAACGAGGGTGACTCGGTTCAGAAAGGGACTTCGTCCACTAAGATAGTCTTGGCAATGAGTCTTGACTAACAAGAATAGATTCTCTATGATTATGTGTGTATGACACAAAGTTTCATGTTTTATGTTATGATTATTGTGATTACATTTCACTTCCATGATTTATCCCATGTTATGAAATTATGATCTCTTTTGCAGGTTAAGATTTCCAAAAGTTATGTGCTTGTGTATACGATGAGATTTATATTTCTTTTGTTTACCCTTACTGAGCATTTGAGCTCACCCTTTTATGTTTTCTTTTCCCCAGGATATAAAGAAAGGTTTTAGGTAAAAAATGGAAGATCTTTATGGGAGATTTTGGAGATCTTTCACCACGATTAGAAGATTACGTTCCGAGTTTCCAAAGACACTAAACTATTACGATCCTTGTGTGTGTATTTTTTGTTATGTACTAAGTATTCTGCAAAAGTAATGTAATGTTCATGTACGTTAAGCTTAGGGTCTCTACAGTTGGTATCAAAGCAAAGGTTTAGTCAACCTTTGGAAACTAGGATGCGAAAATGTTAGTGAGATCCCTAGAGATATTTCTAAGGTATGTCTAGGGATGTCCCTAAGGTTAAGTATACGTATAGGTTATAGTACTAGAATTACTCTAATGATCATAGAATTAAACCTAAGATGTTAGATATTGAAGGTACTCCCCCTTTATTATGTTGTTTTCCCCTAGCATGATTTTTGCCTCTCACACTATTCTTTTTGGGTTTTAGAAAATGGCTGGAAACAAGATGATTCACGATAATGGAGAATATGATGGACAATGGAATGATATTCTTCATAATGAAATGGGATTTGGAAGTCCAAACATCATTATTATGCCGAATCAGAAATCTCATAATATGATCAATAAAGTAAAATTTGGTAAGTTTCCTGACTCGGCTAATAAGAGAAAGATGGAGTTTCATGATGATCATAGTGGATAGAAAGTTCAATTTACCCTATGTAAATCATGTGGGAAGAGGCATCAAGGAGAATGTTTCAAAGGAACTGGAAGATGCTTTGGGTGTGGAAAAGGACACAAAGCAAGTAAGTGCAAAGGAAAAGGTTTAGTTAACACCATGGATGAGGATAATGGTATTGCTATGACATTAACAATGGTTAAATGTTTTAAATGTGGAATGTACGGGCATTATGCAAACCAATGACTTAAGGTAATGTCTCATGAAGAGAATAAGTATGGTCGTATGGGAAGTATTTATGTTGATGGTGATGAAGAGACTACAAACGATATGTAATAATTGTTGAAGCTCGGTCAATGGTTTAAGAAGGTAGTGTAATGATTACATGTTTATCAAGTGTAATGTTGTATAAGTAATCTCATGGTACTATGGAATAAAGAGACATCTAAGGATTGTTACACTATTGTCTTTCCTAAGTTTTTAAAGTGTATGATTAATAGTACTAGTAACCATGAAATGTTATTCAGATATTTTTTGAAAAGTAGATGATATGCGCATAATGAAGGAATAATAAGATAATGAGGTATTTGATTGTATTCATGAGCTCATGACTAATATAAGGAGAAGGTTATATCATGGTTTGAGTATATAGAATTTTTGGATTTTGGTATGTGGAAAGAGTTAACTTTTAACTACATTCATGTTTTCACTAAGGTTCAATGGGTATTCAAGAGAATACGTGATTAAGGCCTTTGAATGTTTCGATTGTGACCAACAAGACATATCTTATGATATATGGGGATCAACGATAGTATTAAATCTCTGGTAATCATTTTCACTATATTATGAGAGTGGACTGAAGTATTATGGATAAGCCTAAAGATTAGAATGGATTATGTTGCACATAAGTTAGTATTGTTTAAGGATAGAAGATTTTCGATATTATTGATGGGATGTTATAGTAATGTAGTTTTAGAAAAAGGACAACCTGCAGGACGTGCGACAGCCCATCGCGTCAGACAAGGATGTGGGAATCGAACCCACAACCGAAGTGCGACTGGCCTTTATTGCCTACCACTGGCCTACTGGAAGTCCCTGTTTAGTAGAAACTAGTTTTATTATATTAATCAGTGTGATATATGAAGTACAAGTTCATTTTAGGAACCATATATCATTAATCTCAGTATAGATGGACTTATGTATTTTTTTGATAACTTTTCTAACCTTTTGAGACAGATGGAATGACCCATCATTCTATCACATGATCTGCTAACACATCACAAATGACAAATTCAACTTCATTTCTTTAAGAGATGAAGTAGAAATTGTCCAAAGAACGACAAACAGTGAGACTATACCAAAATCACGAAAGTATTTCTTCTAATTCCAATTTCATCAACTTTAGGGAAATGATCCTGAAAACCAAATATGTTGTCCTAGTGATCTTATATCTGATTAATTAGATGGTACCTTAGATCGTCACAAATTTATGGATTTGTGATTGCTAGCTTTTCCATAGCCATGTTCTCTACCACTCTCCATCAAAACATGATGGTTAGATTTCTCTTCCATATCCATATTTTCACCTATGTGGAAACCCAATGATTAGTCTATTTGGGTAACCGTTACGTTTCATACTTTTGTTTTTAAAGATTTGTTTTGGTATTACTTTTTACGATGTGGGTTTTGATTAAAGATACTTTTGATTAGTAAACCATTTATAACCCCGACGAATTTCGAGGGTGAAATTCATTTTAAGGGGGGTAGAATGTAACACCCCGAGATTTTATGAAAAATATTATTTTTAATTTCATTAATGTCTTGTGTTATAAGCTACACCAAAAGGAGCTTTCACAACACACATCTCTGACCTGGCTGGAATTACACGCAATCGCGACCTTCCACGATAGCGTGTGTTGTACGCAACACCAAGTTTCGCTAAACAACGATATGCTATTAAATTATTATTAAAACTAGCCGTTATGAATAGTAATAACCACTTTTTGAAATTTTGTAAATTTTATTTTTCAAAATGGAATTCATTTTTGGATTCGTAATATCGAATTTAGCTTAGGGTGAAATTTTGGTGATTTTCAGATAACATTCATATTTTGATGAATAGTGAAAATTACTAAATTTTAATTAAAAACAACTTTTTCAATCGAAATAATTAATAGTGATAAATTATTAATTTGAGTTGTTTTAAAGTATATTTAGAATATATTTTTACAATTTAATACAATGTTGGTCATTGGATGTAATTTCACATTTAATCCAGACATAAACAAGTGTCAATCTTTTGATAGTTATTATCTCTTAAAAACACTCTATTTGTTGTGACAACGGAAATTAATTATAAAATTAATTAATGAAACTTATATGTTTGGAATTTTGTAAAATAGAAATCATTTTTGAATTCGGAATATCAATTATAGCTTAGGGTAAAATTTTGGCATTTTTCTGAAAAACTTCAATTTTTGATGAATAGTGAAACCACTAAGTGGTAGGTTAAAAACTGATTTTTTCATAAAACATAATTTTACCGCTTCTGTGAATGAAATTTCGAAAATCCGACAGACACAGTTGATATCAGTAAGTAAAATGTGGTTCAATGAGATAAAAATAATTTTTTGGTGAATAGTAACTTTTTATTTTTTTTACCGCGGTTAGTAGTAAATAGGGTAACTAAGGGTAAATATGATATTACTATCACCATAACACAAGTCCTAATTCTATTGGATAAGTGTAATTCGACCAAAAACAACCTTATAGGTCCACTTGGATTAGATTATGACATTTAATATTAATTTATTTAATGAATAGTTAAAATAGTTAAAATCAATGTTTAATAAGTAAATCATTTTTAATATGGGGTTATACATAAGATAAATTCGACTATAAATATTCATTAGAAAGATAACAAGATTTCCTATATAATGGTATTTTATTTGTAATTTTTATACATTATATAATTTAATTTATTTATGACACAATGATGATGCAATAATTATCTTATTAATGAAATATTGACATAATTGATGTTATAAACACCAAAATAAATGTAATTTGAGACTTTTTATGAATTCCAATAATTTTCTAGGTTACTATGACATATTAGTGTTGATCTAATAAACTTGGTTAGAACATATAATTCTGTTATGACTTTCAAAAAAATCATATATCAAATAGTGTCAAAATTGACACAAAATAGTTTTTAAATCAAATATTATATTATTAATTGTTATTTTATTCCTAAAAATCTAATGTTCGGCCAAATGACTTATATAAGAATATATATATTAATAATAAACAATTTTGGGTTAGTTTGTCATGTTATAGTAAGTGTATTAACCATATAGTGTAAGAAAACAAAAAGACACGGTACAAGTTAAATTATTTAACTTAGAGTTAAATCTAATTGATAAGGATAAAATAATAACCTAAACTTGTCTAAATCCTATTTGTTGATAGGCTTTCGACCCATACCCACTTTAGCTTCGAAATAAGACCCTTTGGAACCATTATAAACCGATTTTGACTTTAATATAAAATAATATTTTGAGATATTCATAAGGTGCCCCTCTCCTCCCTTATAAAAGGACATCTCCTCCCCCTCCTCCTCACAACAATTTGAGCACTCAAGCTCGGCAAAACCCTGCCAAAATCCATTATCCACTTCCCTAGAATAATCCTAGAGGTCGTGGTATTCTTCAAAGACCAATCTTAGTTCCATAAGTGGAGGATTCAAAGAGGCGTTTCAAAGAAGAGGTAATATCCATTACCGATCTTTTCAATTTCATTCTTCTTCAACTTCTTCTTCTTTAGTTGTTTCATGAAAAAGTAATAACATCAGTATTACTTACATACTTATATGTTATTATAAATATGAAACAACCCAAATTCACCTTCTATCCATCCTACGGTAAATGAAACCACCGCGCGTGCGTACGTACGGAATACCGTCTCCACGCTGTGGTGTAATCTATTTTCCACCACCACGTTAATAGGATGGGTATAATGGTGTAATGAGTAACTATATATGATTAATATAAAGTGATATTGATAATTAAATATTCTACATACACTTCAACACAATTCCACGACCATGGGAACGATATCATCGCTCGTGCGTACATACGGACTACCGTCTCCATGACGCGATGAGATTCATTCTCAATGATTAACCATTCATGAAAGATTATAAAGTATACATAATAAGTACTAATGAAATAAATGACATAACAATGAGACTGGATTTATGTAAATTTATATGTATGTCATCTACTTAATTCCATTCACTTCAATAAGGAAACGAAAACAGCGTTCATGCGTACGTACGGACTACCGTCTCCATGAACGGTGTATTTCATTCCATTTATCGATATTATATATATATATATATTCTGAATATATATTATATATAAATCATGTTTTACATTCTGGATATAAGTAATCATGATCCAAGTAATCATATTAATAATTACAAGTTAAAAACACGAACGACAAATGAGACGATTTTACCCAAAACGCTACTTTAACATGAATTTACAAAAGAACGGGTAATATAAAGTCATAAGTGGACCATATATGATATAATAACAATGAATATGATTCTGTAATAAGTCAATAACATGATTTAAATCATTATACAGGAGGTTCGGACACTTACAAAGCCAGTCGGACCTATGGTAAGGGAAATATCACAATCTAACTTTTATCCGAGATTGTTTTTACTTTGGTAATTACTAGGGTGTATTTTATCATCCACATCCATGTTACCTCAATATGTAATATTATTTCCATCCTTCTACAATAGTTTATATCCAATTTTACCCTTCGGTGAGTTTTTAGTAAAAGATATGAAAGGAATCTTTTGTCGTTTTTCGTACGAGGTACTTTTTGACTTTTCTGAAAAAAGTACGAAGAATGTTTTTTTTAACCTATACGGCATGAATGGATTTTTAAAACATTATTTCCAAGAAGCTTCCTTTACAAGTTTTCAAGTCTAATTTTAATCAACTTATTTTTGTTTAAAATAGTATGACATGTTAAGAAAGGAAAATGTTTTTGAAGAAGAAAGGATATTTTCCTCAAGAATGGAGTTCAAATGTTTTATCAAAATTATTTTCCATCTAAGATAATATAGGGTTCTATTTTTATCCCTATTATTACATTGATTGGATTATGAGGGAATTATTTTTATGAAGTCATTTACCTTAGATGATTTGTTTTATGATGTCATGATGTTTCAAGAATCCCATTTTTGTTACATGTGTTATGCGATGATGTATGATTTATGATTATGTGTCACACATAAGAAAGGAATCATTATAAGATGGGTGGGACCTATATATCCCTACAATGCATTGGGTAAATATTTTATATCTCATGAGATAGATAGGGCTGGAATGGTAGGTTATACCGGTTCTGTGAAACAGGACTGGAACGAGGGTGACTCGGTTCAGAAAGGGACTTTGTCCACTAAGATAGTCTTGGCAATGATTCTTGACTAATAAGAAAAGATTTTCTATGATTATGTGTGTATGCCACAAAGTTTCATGTTTTAAGTTATGATTATTGTGATTACATTTCACTTCCATGATTTATCCCAAGTTATGAAATTATGATCTCTTTTGCAGGTTAAGATTTCCAAAAGTTATGTGCTTGTGTATACGATGAGATTTATATTTCTTTTGTTTAACCTTACTGAGCATTTGAGATCACCCTTTTATGTTTTATTTTCCCCAAGATATAAAGAAAGGTTTTAGGTAAAAAAAGGAAGATCTTTATGGGAGATATTGGAGATCTTTCACCATGATTAGATGATTACGTTACGAGTTTCCAAAGACACTAAACTATTACGATCCTTGTGTGTGTATTTTTTGTTATGTACTAAGTATTCCACAAAAGTAATGTAATGTTCATGTACGTTAAGCTTAGGGTCTCTACAGTCTTATGAGGGTTCACCCTACATAAACCACACAATTTTAATCCCCCAAATTATATCATCTATCTATTTAAAAATTATGTAATAATATTATTATAGGACTTATGGGTGATCATCATAGTGGAGTACAACTATAACATTTTAGTGTGATATTTACTCTTAGGATATTATGACATACTATGTTACACAAAAGAAACATCATATTGGTATTATATGTTTTTCAATACTCACAACTATGAATACATGTTATCATAATGTATAGAGGTGTTTATTATTGCGAACCAACTACAAAATTTTAGGAATGGTCAATTAATAATTTCTAATACATGAATGACCTCAACACTACAAGAGTAAATATAGGGAACAAATGGTCATAACATCCTAGATTAAACTCACTGAAAATATTATCCCAATTCGTTTAAAGGATTAAAATTTGAACCATGATTTATACTTACACAAACTAGTTCACATTCCATGGAACCATATATCGAATTACTATTCATAAAATAAGTGTGTTTAGGAATAGTATCCCATAATCATTTATATGATGATGGGGGATTCTAGAATGACACAATTAATAGATTTCATTAATGAGAATTTTTCTGAGATATGTTGAAGAAAAGGAAAGTAATTCAGTGAATCCATTGTTGATCAAAGAAATGACTGTGAAATCCACATCAAATATATATGAATATTTGGGATATAGATAAATTGAATCGATCCAAAATTAATCCTTAATAAAAATGGTGATAAAATATTACAAAAATGAATAATAAGGTCTCTCGATGATTGATCTATGATAACTTACTTGGGAATTCACATTGTTCACAAGAGTTATATATCAAGTCATGTGAATGCCATTGACATGTTGAATAAACCATTAATATTCTTATGCATGATTAATCTCACAACATATCTAGATGTATAAAATAAATTGTTCTAATAAATTTTTAATATATCATAAATCTTAAATAAAAATAATGTAACAAAATAAAATCTACAATAACATACTTGTAAGATTTCCATAATGGATGTTAGATCTATATCTGATCAGGTGACATCAAAAAATCATTAGATTTACCAACAATCATTGAATGGTGGAATAAATTTCAATCATGTACACATATAAATCATAGATCCTTTAAACCTCCTTGAAAATTCATTTCAATGACGATGAATCTTGTTTAGATTTAGATAAACCATATTGATCTAGATTTACTGGATTGATGTAATGTTAATATGATAAGGCGATATGACATGTAGTTCTTAAGAGTCAAGGGATAAGGAAAATAATTTTAAATAGTGGAATAATGTTATATTTTGGTGTTAAATAATTTTCGTATTGAGTGAAATTAAATATTTATTTGGGCGGGCGATTAAAAATACACATAACCATGAATCACCATCAAGATAATAGTCTATGTAGACTTCATCATATCTAATATGACCCCCAGTATTCCAATGAACAACCTAAACATCTACCTCAAACTACCAAGACTTCTATAAGATCCATCCCTGATACTATATAATTCAGACAATTTAAAAATTCTTCCCATATAGTACATTCAATAATACATTTACAATCCATATCGAGCACTCAATATAAAATGATTCCAGATATATCTCATAATACTAGTAGTTGATAGCATAAATATCATCAACAATGTACCTATGATGCTGATATACTTAAAAAAAACCAGTATACCTCAATATTATGGAGGAAGGTCCATAGTGTATACCACTATTCCAATCCTCTTGGGGGTCTCAAATGATACAAAATATTGTAGTTTGAGATTCCATTATTTTATCAAACATTTGTTTCCAAACCAATGAGTCATTCATAGTGAAAATAGAAGGATTACAGAAAACCCTACTGGTCTCCTCCTAACACTAGAATAATAACTATTCCTACTTAGAGATAAAATAAACCAATAAGGAATCAGTTTAACTCTCTTAGAGGTCTCATGTGCCCCAATAGTATCTATAATTGTTTCCTCACCATCATTATGAAACATTGTAGTGAACAACACAGAATACCATTTGAATCTTCATAAGGTTCCATCTAAATTGAACCATCATAATTTTTTTTTCATGAGAACTCAACAAAGGGTATGTGATCATCCCAAGATCTTCTAAAATCCAATATTCTGGTGTTGATAATAAAATCCAATATCTAAATTGATCGCTCAAATTTTTCATCAATTTTATAATTGTATGTTTTTCTCAATATTCAGCATGTCCCAGAGGAAATCAAGAAACCCTACCAAAACAATGATTACAATCATTTGAATGTTTCATTTAAAATTTTTGTGGAAACTCCATGGAAGAATAGAATCTCATTCATGTATAACATTTAAAACACTTTTATCAAGGGATTATCAGGGCTAAAAATGAAATGGGTCACAATAGGGATTTGATCTAAAATCATACAAACAAAATCATGGGTCATTGGGTTCCTAGGTAACCATATCATGAATTCCCTCATGAGATAATACCACTTCCACATGAGGTAATTATGTTTATAAAGAAAACCACAATGAAATATGTGCTTGAACATTTTCAAATGTTTGGTAAGGACTCAGTAAATAAATCCACTGATGTCCCTCTTTATACATCAAATCCAAAATGGCTATCAAAATACAATGTATAAATTCTTCTCTCTAGGGTAAACTACCCACTTAATTGTATTGATGTCTCTCATCTGCACACCATTTATAGAATCATGGACTATAAATCTTCCATTTATTAGGATTATATCATCATTTTCAAACTATAACCTAGGTCTTGGGTCACTACCTACAAGTTGTTCTTGTATCAAATAACATGACGGGCTAGATTCTATATTATAAATTATAATGTATTCTAAATAATATTCGATCAATATTGAGGAACCTAAAATTGTTCCCAATGCTTATAGATTATCAATACATCACTAGGAAATGATACTCTTCAGACACTAATGTTCTTCTAAATATTTTTTACTACATTCCCAAGAAACATAGGTCATATGGATAAGGGTATTTACAATTAAATTTCCATTAAAATTTTTATAGTTTCTCTTAGAGTCAATGATATACAGGTAGACTACCCAAATAGAATACCTCTAATTTAGATGCTTCTTTGAGAAGATATATATGATCAACTATTAATATGTGTTTATAATTAAGCTCTTCCCCTAGAGATAGTGTCACCAAAAAATCATTGAATGGTCCATAACATCCTTATCCAAGCCATTTCATGAATAGATCCACTCATGGGTTCATATATTTCATGTCCCATAATCAATAAATCAATCCCTCTGCATCATAAAAACCCCAACCCAACAATTGATGCATTGTAATATATGTAATGTTGAATCCTTGTCTCTAGAGGAATCAACATTGGAGTTATAGTCAACCGTTAATTCATCCTAAGAAAAAACACTTAACATTTTTCTATACACATAAAGGGAGCCCATTCATTGTCATAATTTTCATGGATACTGATAAATACGAGATTTAGAGGATAAAAAACATATTATATCCCATCCAACATAAAAAACATCTAATCTCAAAGGCATTCTGGTGACACTTCCATGGCATCACCTCCCCTAAATTATATAGATCCACTGAAATAACCATATCATAAACCACAATACCTAATAATTTAAACACATTAATACAAAATATAAATATCTATATAATGACATAAATTTGATTTTCTTGATGCGTACATAGGAAAATCTCAATTTTTTTGGCATACAGTTTTGGTGATAGTGAGATAATGATGATATCATTAATTAACACCATGAGAAAGAAGTCATGCTATCATGGAAATTATTCTTCATGATAGCCATGAACACTTCTATAACGTTATTCATTTCTAATGGAATCATGTACTACTCGTATATCCCATACACTCTCTAAAAATCATATTGAAAATGTATTCCTCTTTAACTCAGAACTTACAATTTCTCAATAAGATATTAATCATTGAGAAACACTAGGACACCTAAAAATAATAAAATATATAATATTTCCTGGTAAAATTTTACCTTTTTATAAGAGTCAGACATTTTCATTTTTGAAAATCTATATAGTTCTAATGACTATAACTCACTATGATAATAAAAAACAATGTCACCCCATGGGGATCTACAAGGTATTATAAAATCCCTGTGTACCAAGTTATCAAATTTTACATTGAGTTCATTAATGTCTTTTATTTCCATACTATCTGGGGTATTGAAATGGGTTGTACACATGTAACGAATGAACTATAAAATTACACTTTCCTTTTAGAGGGGATACCTATTAATTCATTCAGAATGATTTCTTGATAGAGATCCACATCTAAAAGAAAGGATGAGTGGGATAAGACTAACACAATAGAAAGATCCATGACTAAAATATGTAGCATAATAATCCCAATTTATCTCATGTCTGGACCCACTATACCTTTTCCAATATCTCACTCACCAAATATGTTAAACATCTCTACCATGGGGGATGTAAACAATACTCATCTATGATATAAATCAATGTAAAATCTATGTCTTTTCTGTTATTCCATGATAAAAAATAATTGTGAGGTAGATTATCTTAATAATAAATACGTTCAATAGATTTATATAATTATAAATTACTATATGAAACTATATTTGTCCCTGAATATGGTGCAATTCTATTCTTGTGATTATATCAAGTGAATGAAAATACATAGTTAACCAGACTGGTATATTAGGTCCAATAAAAACAAGTGTAGATATAATTTATCAATAATAACATGAATAAAAAATTGTATACATTGTAGATTTGATAAAGTATATACCACAAATAGTATATGGTCTATCACCACCATATGTTGGAGCCTAAAACACTATGTACACTACGTTTTCCCCAACTACTTGATATGAGGAATGTGGTTCTTGAATAACTGGTGTAATCATCATCTTAGACTACAGATGAGGACCTCGTCTTGATCCATGGGCCATAAATCCCATATATCATAGGACACAATGGAAACATAAACACAAATCTCTATATAATAACTATTTGATATTCTTAATATACATATACTATCAATAACTTCACTGAGCTGTTGTACATAACATGTGATAATGTTTGAAATTCATAATGTTGAAACACTATGAAACTCTTCTTAATAGGGATGATGTTTCCATAATATTCTCCACCTTCCAACTACTACCCTTCTACACATCAACAATAATCCTACATATAATACCATAATAAACAATTGCCATAGTGGTAGGAGATCCATCAATAGGAGTACTAAAGGGAATATGATGACCAACTCCTCAAAATTTTCCTAGACTATCTCAATAGTCAATGCATTGTGAAAAACCATGGGGAATGGGATTATTTACAAACTCCTAAACTCTCATATTATATCCTTATTAAGATTTATCACAATACTCATAGCCTTTAGTGCCAAATTTTTGACCAAATTAGGATAAAAATAATCCATTTTTGTGAAATTATATGAGTATGAAAATATGGTTAAGGATATTTGATGATGCTCCCTGAGTTTCTTGGAATAATGTATAATTTGTGATCTATGAAAGAATTATTGAAATAATATGTTCTCTATTTCATCCTATGAATGGATCTATTTTTTTTATGTTTGGCTCATGACACTCCACCATCGAATGTAATTTTTTTGAAGAGTAGACTTTGCTATCTTGATCTAAAAATAATATGGTTCCTCGATCGAGTTGAATATTTCTTCAATTATATCTAACTTGTCAACTCCATCAATTTTTATCACAATTCCTTAAAATTATGACATATTCTAGAGATATAAATAATGGTTGTTTTCAAAAAAGGTCCCTTTTACTCCTCCTCCATGGGAATTTGCTATCCAAAAGTCTCTTTGTTGGAGTTGCTCTAACGCCTCATATAATTGATTTAGTGAAAGATAATGATCTTTCCAATAATCCTATATTACCTATGTTTGAAATGGTGTATCGTCCATAGAGGATGATTTCATTATTATTTAAATAATAGTTTTTATGAAAGACCAAATCAATATTTAAATAAATAAAACCATTAGGATAGATTATAATTATTCAATGGGGTACACAAACTTTATGATAATAGGGTACCCATAACCCATAATATATCACTCTAGGAAAAAACCAATGTTCTCCACATATACTCATTAGACACAATCATTTTTATATAAATAATATTAATATGTAAAAGCTCAATAAATTAAATCCAAAATATAAATATCACATCAATAGTGAAAATAGATATATACCTCAATAGAGAACACAAGACTAACTCAAATAGAAAGCAAAAATCTATTAATTAAATTAAATTAATATTATCAAGAATACAGAATGTATATATATAGAATTTGATCATACACATATTTTTTTCTACTACCTACTAGGATAACAAAACCAAAATTATAGAATAGTAGGACTTGATTCAATTTTTTAATTCTCAACCTATACTACTATGTCCGAGATGGGGATCTATAAGACATTTTGCCGGCCACCGCATATATAGGTGGTTTTCAAATAGTAGTGAGGGTCTAAACTATATCAGTTAGTATAATATACCCATAGAAATAATAGATATTCACCAAATAAATATATAAAATTTAATAACTATAATATTAATAATATTTTAATAAATTATAATGTAATTTAGAGGAACCCATGTCAAACATGTAAATAACCTAGCTCTCAATGTGTAAATACTATCAAGAGTATGCACTGTGCAAGTAGATAAATAGAGAAAACATTGGGTTATCCTCTAGAGTACATATTTTTACAACTACTAATGCTATGATCCAAATCGTAGATATATTCTATGTGTTGTATTATTTATGGGATTATGATCCATAATGTCAATGAGAACAGTATGATGAATGTGTAGTGTGTGTCTAATTAAACCCAGTAGGACACCACCTATGCATAATTTACAAATATTTTCAGGTATAAAATTTATATCAACTTATATATATATATAAATGAACAATAAATTTTTGAGCACTCGTATGATACCATAGGCACCATAAGCCTTGACCTCACCTTCCTCATATTTGTTCTAAAGGTATAATAAAAAAGTAAATGGATGTGTCCATGAGATAGATAAAAGTTTTGTTATTATATCTCTCAATAGTATGAAGTTATCTAGTTGGAAATGGATATTGGTTCATCATGTATCACATGTATCACCAATTTTTCCTTAGGATAATAATACCTAGTTTACACACTGGGTCATCCCAGAGGACTATTGTTCCTACAATGTAACTACCACAAGTATTGTTCCACATATTTAATGACCTTACCATATATTTAGGCCAATTATCACATGTCTTATGTGATCCCCCTCTACGAGATTACCATATAATTTCAATCAAAATATTTCCTGTTTAATTAAAAAACCCAAAATGTCTTGGTGATTAAACACAACCAGGTATAACATAAAAATAAAGAACATCTAATGGAATCATTAGAATATGAAGCAACTTTCAAGTATATGTGATGAAAATCAAACATGGATTACAATATACATAAGAATAATCATTGAATCAAACATCATATATGGGTCGAATGGGTTATATATACACACACAAATGTGATCACTATAAATCAGGGATAAAAAATACTTGCCAACATATGAATCATATCATGAAAACATAGTGAAAAGGGTACCAAATGGAAAAAACATTATACATTAATCTCATTGAAAGAGAAATGAAATTTTATTCATATTATTTATGTATGGATCTTGTTGTTAAACCTCAAAAACTATCCACACAGAAATGTTGATGTATTCTATTCCAATATAACAATTAATGTTTTAAGGAAATATTTATATGGATATTCCATGATATGGATGTTATTTTTGAAATCATATACACTATGGAGTTAATTAATAGATCAATTTAACTTATATGATGTAATATGTGATTATAATTCATCAGTTACATTAATGATCAAATAACATTTTAGGACTTCCTCATCAAATCCAGAAATAGAACCTCATACTTAGTCGAAAAAAATTGATCCACCAAAAACCTATCTTTAGAATAAAAATAAAAAGAATATTGAATAACAATTAGGTATAAATATGATTGGTCGCTGATGATTTACATAAAAAATAAAGAATGATAATGAGATATCTATCACTGGTTTATCTGAAGTTACTAAAAAGTACAAGGAACCATAAATATACCCAATGATCAATAATATCACATTAGATCTAAATGGATGGATTACTCCATTCAAATTACATATATTAATATCATAAATCCCCCATCCATGAATGTTCTTTTAATAATATAAATAATTACATAATTATAAGATTACTATAGCTGAAGGTATATCCCAATTTTATGAAGAGACATCATCATCTCACTAGATTCATAACCAATCATCTATTGGGGGGATGATATCTCCTTTTTATAAACATTGAAATCACAGAACCATAATACATTTATCACATCACTCAGGGATAAAAATTAGTTTTCTATAGATCTTTAGGAAAATTTCTAGTCTAGGATCACTAGATTGGTCCAAAATTTATAAATTGGAGTGATTAATGTGAGATATCGAGATTTAAGAGATATGGTATCAATATTAGAACAGGGGTAAGATTTTGAGATTTTTGTTAAATTATGGGAAAAAGGTGGAATTAAATATTAATGGAGAAAATATGATTCACAATTTACTAGGCTCTTCGAGCCAACTGGTTGGCCACATTGGATGAGTGATGGATAGACCATGGTATGATGGTGAAAAAGAAAGGCATGCCTAGATTCTTCTATCACCATATGCAAGATAGTGGAACTCAAGTAGCTAGATTATGGAACTACACTAGTAGGTTTGTGGGATTTGATGACATTTTCATATCAATAATATCCCATCAACTAGATGGTGGACTCCAATGTGTAGAATGTGTCTATTTTATGGCCACCACCAAAAAATGCATCAAATCATCATTCGAAAATTTATTTCATAGAAAATATTCAGATTAAACCAACCTCTAAAACACACATAACGAAGTTAAAAAATGAAAAAAATAATTTTATTAACAAAAAAATCTTAAACAATTAATTATAAGAGGATATTATGATTATGGTGTTATACATGATGAATCACACTATATGTGATCTTATGATATACTTATTTATTGTTATTTACTTTTTGGTATCAACCAACTAAATTCATTACTTCACCATATGCAATACCATATGAAATTTTTATATGACACAAATTCTAGCATTTTAATTTTCACTATTAGTTTTTTGATTGATTTATTTTGGGGTACATATGTATGGTTTATTATTATAATGTGTGTGTCCAATATTGACCTATAATCCATTGGCTAAATATGAATATCTCATGTCATAATTATGGGGCATGGTTTTGATTCCGAATCAATTTTTATGAGCCGAGGGTTGTGATACAAGATCCATTATTTAGTGGCTGTAATGGAAATGATCGTTGAAATATATAATGGTTTGGTATGATTAGGCTTCAAACACATTAAAAAATAAAATTTAACTAATTTTTTATTATTTTCCAAATGGTTCCCAGGCTTGGGATTTTTTCATAATTGGTTAATTCTGATTATTTTGTGTTTCTATATCCCAATGTTTGAAAATTGGTTATGGTGAAATTTATTATGAAGAAATATTATGATCCCATGACAATTTAAATTAATTATTTATCCCTAGTTCATGTTTTTTCTTATGGTCTTGTGTGGTGAATATTTCTTGGAGATAATTGAAAACCATTATCTAATACGTTTTTATGATTATAATATTTGATGTAACTAATCATTAAGTTATTGGAGTGTGTTTATTTTTAAAATATACCACTTATGTTATGTAAGAAACGTAAATATAGAATATTTCATTTTTTATACCTCTAAAAACACCACTCAATGCCACAATCAATCCATAACACAATATGTTATTTATTCATTCCATTTACATTGATAATCTAACAAATATTTCCCAACCATAATATATAGATGACAAAAGACAATTGATGGACCTATTATCATGAAACATTAGTAAAAAATAAGTTAAACTCCCAAAAAAAAGTAGAAAAGGGTTATAAAATGTTATGATCATCTTTTAATTATGGCATATAAATTTTTATAATATTTTAAATATAATTCAATATTACTAATTATTGATGATGATCAAATTATTTTCTATATAATGACATATTTCTAAATCATAGAGAACACTATAATTAATGTAATTAAATTTAATGTATTCAACACATTTTATGAATTGTGTTGAACCCAATTCTCATATATATATTTATAATATTCACGTCAAAAAATTTATTGATAATATAATTACTATATATTTAGAAAATTTTATAATAAATAATTTATTTTTTAATGTAAATTAAATTAAAATATATTGAAAATGTTCAACAGCTCTTTCCACTAAAATTTATTCCATTAATTTTTTAACCTTATCTTATAAATTTCTACTTCTAATTTTAGTATAAAATAATATATCTATTTCTCCACATGTTTTCTTTAGAAAATAAAAATCATTATTTATTATTAAATATTATAAAATATTATTCAATTCAATAATTTATTAAAGAGACTGTTGATAAAATATTTTTGTATGATTATCATATCTATAAATACTTACTAATTTCAATAAAAGATATATGAATTATTATATATATTAAAAATATTTCCATCATAAAAAAATATAATTTTCAAATAATAATCTCACCTATGGGGCATAAACTAGGACTTATTGAAAAACCTATATGATAAATCAACACACTGGATATACCTAAAATTATATTATTTTAATATAGAATTATCAATCATCTCTGATGTACTTGGTATTTTGAATAAAATATTGTATTATTTAATAGCCACATTAATTAGTTTTAGGTATGTTCGTACATCAATTTTTAAGCTATATCCTTATGCCACTAAATATGTTGCATGAATCAAAAACCCTATGCATCATTCCCCATAACCACACCACATTATACAAAATTATGCAAGATATCAACCAACCTTATTATAGGAAAATTGAGAGAAACAATGATCCATGTAAATCCCCATGATTAGATATATAATTACATTGAAATAAACAAGAAGTATTCAGTTGCTTATTTTAAATAAACCATCATGTCTAAAAAACAATAATAAAATATTACCATATACCAAAACAATGGAATTAGAAGATATAAATAGTAATAACAATATTTTGAATCAAACATGAATATTTATTTCAAATAATTACGATTTACTGATTAATTTATAATTAATAAATATTACAACTATTACAAATTCATTTCATGAATTGAAAAATATATTTTCTTTATGAATAATTTTTATTACACTATTTCAAATATAAAAAAATATAATTAATTTATTCCATTTTAATAAATTATATTGTGGTAATGAAATCTCATGTATGAAATTTTCATGTTAATAATATATTAGGGTTTTTTGTTTATCAATTTTATAAAATGATATATTATTCAATTAATATTGATAAACATACATATTTTATAAAAAATATCGAATTTTTAATGTATAAGTCCCATTAGGTTTTGAATTTGAACATTATTTGACATAATTATCCATTATTTATAATTTATAGATTTAATTACATATAAATCATCATATTACTAGATTTTGGTATATGTTCTTTTTTTACATTTAAAAAAAATTCATTGAAAACCATTTTATTAACATCTTAGGTTTTTTCTTAATAAATTTAATAAATATATGTTAAATAAATGTTTTACAGAAATTTATAGGTTATTTATTCAATAATATATTATTATCATTAATTTCAGGGTTTTAATATAGAATTTAATCAATATAAATTTATTTTTAAGAATAAATGTTTGTTATTCTAATAACAGGATTTCATAGTTTTTTTCACTTAATTAAAATTGAATTCCAAAAATTGTTAGAAAATATATTAAAATGAGTTCCAAATTTTTATTCTTAAAAATTGTTGTAATGTAATATGGTCACATTAATTTTTGGATGTATAGAATTTTAAAAAAAACTCCCATGGATTGGGTTAAAAGAGGATTATTGGGGGTTTAAACCAAGAGATAAATGTATGATTTTTAAAAAACATGTCTAATACTTGTTATTTTCATTCCTATAAATGGTATGTTATCCCAAATTTGAATTTTTCCCATTTGTATAATCTTTCAAATAAAATGTAATAAATTCCATGTGTGCCCCTACCATTTATTAAAAAGTGATCTTCTTAACCTATCTTATTGAGAAAACATTACCCCCTATGCTCAGAATATATCTTTTAAAAAATAAAATAATCCTTCCCTTAATCCAAGATTAAAATTTATTCCCATATTAACAATCCTGTAGCATGTAAATGTGCAATTTAATGGATGTCTCTCAATGATTAGTTATAGACCTTAAGAAAACACTTTCAATATTATTTCATCTTTTATGTCCTCTATACATGTTGTATCATTTATAACATGAAAACTATAGAGTCATAAATAACATTAGCTGTAATTATTATTATAGAAAAACCATTTACCACTTATTCAAATGATATATTAAAGTATAACATATGAATACGTAGGGATTAATGCCTCTATAGAGGTGTACGATTCTTTTTCAATACTTATATTTAATGATTGGTTCTTGTGATTTATTTATTTTATATATATATATATAATGTTTATCATATAATAATTTTTTTATAATGGTGAATTTATATTTTCCTTTATTTCATTCCATTCATTGAAAAAATGAAAACCACTAGGGCTTATTAATGAACTATTATCCCTATAGAGTTAATTAATCCTTTTTTATAACTAATTTTTTTACATTTTTTAAATATTTATATAATGGATATATATGATACATATATAATAATTAATAATTTATATATTAATTAATGATGATTAATATTCAAGGACCATAATTACTAAAACAAAGAAAATTTAAAAAATGATCTAGCTTACACTAGAATTAATGATTATATTGAAAACTGTTAATGAACATGTTATAATATGTGATATTTAAGCCTTTATTGTTATTACAGATTTCAATATGAGTTTTTTATATATTTATAATAAAATTATAATTATTTTACAAGGGTTTACAATGTATATAAATAAATACAAACTTGAGTTATGTGTTTTTTATAAAAAACACTTTTTTATAGGGAATGATTGTTATTAAATTTCTATTGATCAATTTATATGATATATCAAACCACAATATTTTATATTTTACTATCAATCAATTATATGTACACATTAACTATTTTTCCTGAATTTTACTCCAATTAATTGGTTAATATACATTAATTGTGTTTTTAGGGAAAATTTATTTTATTTCCCCAATCATTCATGAGACATTTCTTCCATGTCGGTATTTTATTTAGAATGTTTTGTAGAATTTACATTTATATTCTAAATATGGTAATTTAATTTATTTTTACAAATATTCTAATTTCTATAATTTATTTAATGAAATAATTATTTTTATATATACAATATGATTGAATATTTATATCATAACGTATTATCTTCTCCTTAAAGCATACTTAATTAGTATCCATGGTTATTTTTAATGAATTTTTTTTTGAATATATTAATAAATTTTTGATATTTTATATCATTAGGCTGAAAAGAAAAAATACATTCATAATATATGTCTGAAGGATTGATTAATGATATTTTCTTCTATAACAACATAATTTGATGTTTCTGGTAATTTATTGTGGAGATTATTTTATATTACCATTATAATTCCTTTTAGAGTTGTATTATTATATTAAAAAATTAATGAAAACTGCATTATATTCAATGGGTAATTCATTGATATATTGATAAAAGATTTGATGATCTTGTTGAATATGTATGGTTTTATTTTAATTATGTGACAAATTTATTCTTTATAATCCAAATATATATAATTGATTTATACAAAAAGGAATTGTGGTAATTTTATAAAATAAATAGGGTGATTTTATTATAAACTAAGTACACACGGGTCTGTTGTATAGCTCTATTGCATTGGGTAATGATGACATAGTGGAAAAACAATTAAAAGAAATATGAGTTGAGGAAATCCTAAGAGAGGATAGAGTTAATATTATCCTATTAGAATATGGGGTTAACTAATTGGAAGTTACAACTAATAGAATTTTCAAAAATACTATGTAGGTATTTCAATTATGGTAATTTGATCAAAATAATTTTCTTGGGGAGTGAAAGATGACAATGTAAGTTATTTTCTATGCTTTTGTGAATGAAAAACCCAATGTTTTATGATTATGATACATTCTTATGTATCAAGATTAATTATTGATGAATCTTGTATCTTTGTTTTTATAATTTTTCGTTGAAAAAACATGATTATAGTATTCATGATTTATGATCATTTTTTAATGGGTGTGATTCTTAAAACATTTAATCATGTTCTCTTACTCTGACACTTCTTTAATAATTATTTATGTTCATTTATTCATATATCTTATGTTTATCCTTATTGAGATTCTAATATCACATTTTTATAAGTTTCATTATGTAGGTTTGGAGGAAATGTTTTGATAGGTTATGACTAATAATTGTACTATGTTATAAAATAATTTTTGGAGATATTTAAGACCATTTTATGTACTAGCTGTTTATTCATCCCTGATTACAAAAAATATATTTATATATGTTTTTTGAATGATAATAAAATTTAATGAATATTCAACTTAAATGATAGAATAGAGTAAAATTAAAATATTGGGGAACTAAATTTGGTATTAGATTAAGTTGTTCTTAAATCGGGATACTATGATGAGGATAATTTAGTGGGAACCCTTTGGATAATTCTAATTATTATGGAGAATAAGTATGTAAATGGTAAGAAATGAGTATAGTTTTTTGGGGAAAAATCATTGTATTGATACTAACCTGTGGCTAAAACTATATACGATATATGCTTTGAGTTTGAAAATATAAATGGTGATAATTGGATATTAACTTTATCATCACCAGTCAGTAATGTTTTATCCCAATACTACTCACATGGATACAATCTCTAGTTAAATTTTTACATGTTAATTCAAAATTTTGATATATGGGATTATTATATATTTTAATATATTATGACCATCAATGAAATAGGTTAAACCAAAGGTCTCACATATTTAAAAATTATTTTCAAGATCTAGAAATTCAACAAACAATGTTCATGATAATATGATTTCCGACAACATGATTCATTGATCATACTATGATTTTACATTTCTTTTAATGGATGCAAAAAATTTGATCCATGTTAATTATGAATATGATAGAAAATTCAATAATTTTTCGCCATGGAAGACTAATAATAAGGATGATAGAATGATAAATATTATTTCTATGATTACAAAATATTATCACTACATCAATCCTAAAAGACATCATGATGAGTATATAAGGGAACAACATGTTCTGGAGTTATTCATTAGGTGACATCCACCCTCTTTTTATGGATATACTAATCTACTAATATCTGTGAAATTGATCAATTCATTTGGAATGATATTTTCTACTCTTTGTTGCTTACATCTTGATAACATTACATTAATAATATATCGTTTGGAAGGAAAAATGGATCAATGGATGGGTCTTATCTATAATATGAGGGAATGGTATGAAATTGAATCCATATAGAGGGATGATTATAGGATTATATTTTATAATAATTACATTCCCAATATTATCTAATGAAAATGGTGGAAGAAATCACAGTGCTAATAAATATGATAAGGAATCTATTGTTACTTATGAACAAAATTTTACAAGACATACAACGTATGAATTTTTTAGTATGATAGATCTAAAATGTAGTATTTATCAATTATTTAGTGGTTTAATTAATTGTCTCTAAAATAAAATATACATAAATGATGTTATGAGCTATAAGAAATCATTCATTGTGTTAGGAATATGAAAATAGAGATCGGAGTCCCCAATAAATGTGATGGTGTTTATAAGAAATAAAAAATTTAATTCAGTGGAAATTATAATAAAAAACATGGAGAAAAAATGATGTGTCTTCCTTTATTTAAATATTTTCCAATAATGAATAGTAAGAATTTGCATTTGGGGACTGGTAAATGTTTTACTTGTAGAAATCAGGTCCCTTAAGAAAAATAATTATAATGTGATGTCTGGAGGATGATCAATGATTGAAATAATGAAAACTATCAACATCATAAATCAGAAAAAATAATTATAATGGTAAAAATGGAATTATTATTGGAATTCATCTACCTAGTACTCTATTTTGAGGGTTAATTATGATAATCGTCATTTTAACGTCATAATACTAATGCAAATGTGAAATATCATACGATCATCTTTGCCTGTGTGGGGAAAGACATTGAAATTTTGAAAGGAATACATGTAATCTGACCAAGAACTAATATTATAGTATTTATTTATATTTCTACTAGCTCTTTTATTTATAAACAATTTTTTATGGGTATCACATTACCACCTCAAGGATTTGATGTCGAGATACTAGAAAAGACACTTAAGTTTTCCATTATCACACCACATGACATTAATTGGGAATGTGCTCCATGAAAATAGTGTTATTATCACTCAATATAATTTTTATATTATTTTTGGAACTGATTAGATTCCATTATTTAAATCCAATAAAAATTATCGTTGATGGGATTTCATATTTAATAATTTTAACTAAACTATGATTTCCAATTATTCTAAAGATTAATATAAAAATACAGTGGGAATTACAAAGAATTCATAAGTCTTGATAAATATTCAAAAGTGTAATTTTTCTCAGATGGATGGGTGGAAACTAAATGCAAAAAAAATATTTTTATTGTTTTCGAGTTTTTTATATATTTTGAAATCCGATTAATTGTATTTCAATGAATTAGGATGACATGTTTTCAATATAACTAATACCAGGTGCAACTAATATATAAAATAATATAGAAAATTAGCCTTGATTGAGTGGCTTTAATTGAAGATGCAACTCCATGAGAATCATGATAAGTGATTATTTCATCCAAGATCATCATCATGTGTTACACCATTTCTTTTGATAAGAATAAATATTGATAAATGTGAATCTATATTTATTATCAAAAAAATTAATAGTTTCGCAAAAAAACATCTTCTATCTACCATGTATTGCTAATTTGTTTGGCCAATTATAGGGAAGTCAATATTTATTTAAGGTTGATATTCAATCTGGATTCTATATAATAAGGATCATATTGATGAAAAAGCCTTCTATTCAAGGTATGCACACTATTAATTTATAGAGATTCCATTTGGTCATAATAATTCCACTTTGTTTTGTATAGATTTAATGAATAGTGTCTATATAGATTACCTTTATCAGTTAGTATGGTTCTTTATAAAATTCATTCTTAAATATTCCAGGGCCAAGGAAGATAATGATGGTAACCTATGTATTGTACATAATACCTTTGGGAAGGATAATTTATATGAAAAAATTACCATGTGTGGAATTTTGTTATATAATGCTAAACTTTTTGTGTTATATAATCAAATGTGGTAATATTGGGGGTTAATGAAGAAATTTTAACAACACAGGATTTATAATTAACATTGGTAAAATAATCATTAAAGATATAGAATAATTATCATCATGGAGAATGGTGTGACATATGTATTCATCCAAAATGATTAACATATATATTCCAATATAAAAATAGGAAAATGAACTCAGTTATATGATTAAAGTTAATTAATTTTTATGAATACTAATTGCATTACCATCATATGAAAATGATCATGGTGAATGATCCTTTAATGTTAATGGATCATGCTATATTTTCTTTGACGTGGATTAAAATAATTAAACCAATTAATATTAAAAAATTTATTAATGTGAATATTAAAGAGGTATTGTCACGACCCGTACTCGGGGCACGATCAGCGCGGTTCGTCGTCTGCTACCAACACAACATAGTGCTGGCATAGCCCGTGCATGGGTGAGTATAAGCTACTCAGTAGGGACCTCGAGACCCCCAAAGGTCTCCCAGAATCCACAAAGGATAATCCACAAAGGAAATATACGATCACGAAGTAACATCCAACAATACTTAGGTATATGCCCATACATATACCTAAGTCATCAATTCTAGTTAGGCTACAACATCCGAGCCCGAGTTCGATCACATCCACACAGGATAGCACAACACAATCCACATAGGAAACCAAATCAAGATTCATCTCACACAGGTATACTTTTCGTAAGACGATAGAGATGATCAGATATTTCCACTGATTCATCTACGCCGTCGGACCCACAAAAGATCTATATGTACTAACCCACACAATGACCCACAAAGGATCGATAGATAACTAACCCCCGCAATTACCCACACAGGATCTGACCCACACAGGATCGATAGGTAACTAACCGCTGCAATGACCCACACAGGATCAGACCCACATAGGATCTGTAGGCGTTGGCCCACACAGGACCGCTGAACGCTGACCCACACAGGATTGGTATCACTGATCCACGTAGGATCGCTGAGTGTTGTAGTCGTCGCCGTCGAATCCACGGAGGATTTCTATACAGACGTCATCGGTGTCGCAGTCGCAGCCAGCTGTAGGGTTCATGCACACAGCAAGCTCGTTCAGGAGGGTCCGCTCCACGAGCCGAGGGGCTGATACATCAACTGACACATAGTCTGGAGTTGATGTATCCAAAAGTTCCGTATCGTCAACTGGAACTCAACGTCGTAGACGGCGCCTCAATCGGACGCCCGGTTTGAGAGTTATTGGCTTCTTTGTTCAAGGGGCTCGGTTGGTTTTTAAGACAAAACCAACCCGACTGTGCTTCAACTACATCCAAACCTCAAGCGGAGTAAGCCAAAAAGTTCTGTCTCACTAAGAGGAATCCAACAAAGTCGACAGCATGTCAATCAGACGTCTGGAGCTCAAGTTATAAGTGTTTCCGCTCCGAGGGCCAGGTTTGTTTCGTGTACGAACCAACCCGGCCGAACCCAAAGTTCTCAGAAACCATGAGTGTAATACATCGAAACGACCGTATCGATCCAAGGATCGCTATGCAACTAACAGTGCATCGATCTGAGGTCTGTAACCCTTGTTATGGATAACAGATCGAAAAAGGTTCGGTATTAGGGGGTTCGGGCCCGGTCTGACCCGGCTCGATACCCCCTAGGTCGGCCCGTACCGGGTCGACCCGAACTGGGTCTGGGTCCGGCCCCCATGGGGGCGGCCCAGCCAGGCACGCTGGCATGGCCGGTGGTCAGGCGGCTCGGCCGTAATGGCCGAGCGGTGAAGGGGGAGCGCGCTGCCCCCCGCGTTGAGAATCTACGGCCCCCATGTGGGGGGCTGCACTTGCTGGCTGACCGGGGGTTACGAACCCCTGGTTTTCCCCTGACCAGCCGGCCCTCTTTGGTCGGCCGGCTGCTGCCACCTCGGGACCGGCGCTGGCCGGTCCCCCTGCTTTGACACCGGCGGCCCGGAACCGGCCGTCGGTCTCCCCACACTGCCACGGCGCCGCTCCGGACACAGTGCTTTCCTAGTTCTCCAGCGTGGCTCGACCGTGTCGTGTGTTTGGTTCGTCTTCAACGGCGCGACGCAACGACGCCGCTTCTCCCTCTTTCTTTAATATTTCCGCATGGTGCTTCGGCACCGCGTTGCCTTGTTCGTGCCGCAAACAACATCAAACAACCAAAGGGGAGAGGAGGGTCGGCCAGGTTCATGCGGTCCAACCCCCTCCCATTATTGCAGTATCAGGCGGCTCCAAAAGAAATGAATAAAGGCAACGAAATAATTCACAAACAATAATTAGAATAAATCCCTACCTTGTCAAATTCGATGTGCGTGGATTCGTCGCGGAGTTAACCATGGCGGAAGAAGGCATCACAGAAGGAGTATTGTTGCATTGCGGAGAGGGAACGTCACAGAAGAAGCGTCGCAGAAGAAGTGTCGTTGGCGTCGTGGTACACAGCGTCGCGTAGTCGATCTCCGAGGATTTGGCATTCTTCGTTGGAGATCGGTGCGTTCATCGCGTTCTTCGCGTTATTCGCGTTCTTCATCGAAGAAGAAGGATTTTCTCCAAATCCTCTCCACGCAACAAGTTCCAACCCAAATAAATTAGGTGTTGTCTTATTTTATTAACACTCAAACCAACTCTTTGAAATTAAAAAGAAAAGAAACGATCAATTAATTGAGGGGTTTAAAACCGCCCAATTAATGAGATGTTTAATATCCAGATTAAACGCAAGAGTTGACTTCATTAAAAAGGGGGGTGCAGGTGCATTACATAAGAAGAAACGAAACGATGGGGATTGTGTGGGACCCACCTCACAAATATCCTACCAAGTGGGTAGGATATTATGGGTCCCACATCATCCACATAACATAGGTTAAGAAACATAAAATAAAATAAATTGGTCGCACCATTTTATTTTATTCATTTACTTAACCGGAAAAAAATTTAAAAACCACAGCCGAGCAAACGCAACTCCGGAAAAGGTGTTCCTAAGCAATTACCGGCGCTGAGAATCTATCGGTGCCCTCAAAATTTGATTCTGAGCACCGTTTCAAAAGTTTGGAAACCCCGCTCTTTCGTTCACTAAATGTACCCAAGCTAAACTTCAGAAAATGATTCCAGGCACACCGGGTCTTGGAATCAGGTGCCGTCAAAAATTGTGTTCTTGTAAAATCTCAAGGAAAATTAAGAAAAAAATTTCCCTTCAATTTTATGGGTCTTTACATTAATCTCACCTCAGGGATTTACGTCCCCATAAAGATACATCATAAAAAAGAGGAACAAATGTGGGTACTGAGTATGCATATGAGCCTCCCATCCCCAAGTGCTCTCCTAGAGGTTCCCGTGCTACCATCTGATGTGCACTAGATGAATCAACCATCCATGTAGGACCCACTCCTGTCGATCCTCAATATCCACCGGGACCTCCGCAAAAGTCGCCCCATCATCAACATTTTGCTCCCCATGGTAAATGATATGCGTCGGGTCGTGCACGTATCTCCTTAGTTAAGATATGTGGAAGAGGTCGTGCACCCGGTGCAATTGAGGTGGTAGAGCCAGGCGATAATCCACCCTGCCAATGCTCCTGATGACCTGGAATGGTCGATGAAGCACAGAAATAACTTGACACATTGGCCAAATCTCCGTAATCCACATCGAGGTGAGACCCGCAAGAAGACATGGTCGCCATCCTCGAACTCTAGTGGCCTCCGACTCTTGTCAGCATAAGAATTATACCATCTCTGAGCTGTCCTCATCCGCTCCTGGATGACCTGGACCTTCTCGGTCGTGGCCTGGACCATCTCTAGTCCCACTTGTGCTGACTCCCCAGGGTATGTCCAGCAAAGAGGAGATCTGCATGGTCGGCCATACAACGCCTCATATGGTGCCATCCCGATGGTGGAGTGGTAGCTGTTGTTGTACGTGAACTCCACCAAGGGTAGGTGGTCCTCCCTGCTACGACCAAAGTTGAGGACACATGCGCAGAGCATGTCCTCGATAGTCTGAATGGTCCTATCCATCTGACCATCTGTCTGAGGGTGAAAGGCGGTGCTCAGACGTAGCTGCGTCCCGAACGCTTCCTACAACACCGTCCAAAGCCGGGAAGTAAAGCGAGCATCTCGATTAGAGACGATAGATGATGGCACACCATGAAGCTGTACAATCTCTTGAACGTAGAGACATCCCAAGATCTCCACTGATCCATGTTCTCTGATGGGTAAGAAGTGTGACAAAATGGTGAGTCGGTCGACATTCACCCAAATGGATTCGTGACCTCTGGAAGTGCGTGGAAGTCTAGTCCTGAAGTCCAAAGATATTCCGTCCCACTTCCACTCCAGGACCTCCAAGGACTGTACCAAGCCTACTGGTACCCGGTGCTCTGCCTTCACCTGCTGGCAGGTGAGGCATTGAGAAACGAACTCTGCCACAACCTTCTTTATTCTCGGCCACCAGTGCTGTCATCTGAGATCCTGGTACATCTTCTCCACTCCAGGATGTACCTCCAAAGGGGAAGAATGAAACTCTCTCAACACCTCATCTCGTAAATCAACCGGTACCAAGGTACGTCATATGAAAAGGACATCGTGCTCTCCTCCCATGGAGAATCCATCAGGTGCTTGTCCTGAGGATATTTGTGCACGCCGCGTCTAACAGTCGGCGTCCCCATGTTGTGCCTCTCTGACCCGCTGCAGCAGTGAAAAAGTGATTGTGAGTGACTGAAGGAAGGGTGCTCCATCTCTATCCACGAAGGATATCTACAAAGCGTCTAGCTGCTCTGTCTCCTCCCCAAGTAGCTGAATGCATGTCCTCATGCTGAGGGCATCGGCTACCACGTTCCCCTTTCCAAGAGTATAGACTATCTCAAAGTCATAGTCCTGGAAGAACTTGAGCCATCACCAATATCTCAGGTTCAGGTCCTTCTGTGAGAAGATATACCTGAGACTCTGGTGATCAGAAAAGACTGTAAAGCACTCGCCCATGAGATAGTGTCGCCACATCTTCAGAGCGAAGACCAGTACTGCTATCTTCAGGACATTGGTAGCGTAGTTCTGCTCATGCCGCCTCAACTGACATGATCTGTAGGCGATCACGGCCCGCTCCTGCATTAGGACACATCCGAGTCTGGTCCCTGATGCATCGCAGTAAACTACGTACCCAACTACCTCCTCTAGAAACCACAAGATAGGTGCACTGGTCAATCTCTGTCTCAGCTCCTGGATGCTCTGCTGACATTTTTCTGACCACACAAAGGGTTTCCCCTTCTTTGTCAAAGCTGAGAGTGGTGCCGAAACTCTGTAGAAGTCTGTCACAAATCTCCGGTAGTATCCATCTAGTCCCATGAAACTCCACACCACCATCACGCTCCTGGGTGGCTCCCAAGCTAGCACTGCATCAATCTTCACAAGATCCACTGCAACTCCTGCCTCAGAGATAACGTGTTCCAAAAAGTGGACCTTTCTTATCCAGAACCGACACTTCAAGAGCTTACCAAAAAGCTGGTGCTCTCGGAGTGTGTCTTGTACAACCCGCAAGTGGTAGGTGTGCTCCTCCTCAGTCGTCGAGTATATCAAAATGTCATCAATGAAGACCACGACAAATCGATCGAGGTATAGCTGAAAGATCCTTTTCATGAGACCCCTGAACACTGTTGGAGGGTTGGTTACACCGAAAGGCATAACCAAGAACTCATAGTGGCCATACCGACATCTGAAGGCCGTCTTCTGTACATCCTTGTCCCGAACTCTTAGCTGATGATAGCCTGACCTGGGGTCTATCTTCGAGAACCACCATGCTCCCTTGAGCTGATCAAAGAGGTATTCAATCATCGGTAGCGGATACATGTTCCTCAATGTCACCTAGATCAGGAGACGATAGTCGACACACATTCGAAAACTCATGTCCGCCTTCTTGGCGAACAATATCGGGGTAGCCCAGGGTGAAACACTGGGTCAGACGAATCCCTTGCCCTGAAAGTCCTCCAACTTTACCCGTAGCTCTCGAAGCTCAGCAGGGGCCATCCGATATGCTGGAGTGGATATCAGGGCTCTCCCGGGGTACATGTCAATATAAAACTCTACCTCTCTGCGAGGAGGTCGTCCTGGAACGTCATCGGGAAAAACGTCTGCATACTGATCCACCACTGCAGGAAAACCAGGACTCCGCCCGTCAACTGCTCCTAGGATGATGCTAGCCAACTGATGAGTGAAGGGCTATCCTCTCATCTGTGAGAGTCCATCCTGTGTTGCGAAGGCTCCCTTCTCGTCAGTGAAGGTGATCCTGCTCCCATCGGTGCGTACAAACCGCACCTTGCGCCTAATACAGTCAATCTGAGCATGGACTATAGATAACCAATCCATGCCAAAGATGACGTCGTAAGGCCTCGACGCCGCTACAAGAAGATCTCAGCCGAAGCTCTCACCTCCTAGAGTAAGCTCACACTACCGGCACCAGTGAGTAATCGTCGAGTTTGCTCCCATAGGAGTCTCCAGCCGTAAGGATCGAGCCAACGACTCTGTTGGAATCTCCGAGCTCCGAAAAATGGCAGCAGCTATGAAATATTGACTCGCTCCTGTGTCTAGAAGAACTACAGCAATGGTGGAATAGACACAGATAATACCTCGAATCATCCTGGGCGCGCCGTGGTTGTAGGGATCTGCTGCCTGAATCTCTGCCTATCTCTGCCCGCCAGCTCCTTGTGGTCGGGGTCGACCTCCTGGTGGTGGTGGTGGTAGAGCCTCAAAGCGTCACCCACCACCTGCTACTCGGCCAGCTCCTCTGCCTCGTCCGCCTGCTCCCTGCGGACCGCCACAGTCGACCCTCTACCTATGCCTGGGTGGCCCCACAACCGTCTGCTGCTCCTCATCACGTAGGGTCAGGCAGTCACGAGCCATGTGGCCTTGCCCGCCGCATGCGTAGCAATCTCTACCTCTCGAAAGACTGGCTTCGCGCTATATACCCCGCACTTCTGAGCCAGTGTCCTGAGGTCGTCTTCCTGAGGGTCTGGTCTGCCTAGACCCATGAGTCATCCGCCGAATGCCTGCTGCAGAAGACTCTGCTACGTGCCACCCTGTGTTAGGTCTCTCTACTGATGTAGGCTCAGTAAAGAAGCTCTCCATGAGAAGGGCTCGCTCTAGTACTCCTGCCTGGGTCGGAATGCTGAGGGAGGTCAGTGATGCCCTGATCTCGTGCCTCAATCCATGCTCAAAGGTTCGGGCCTGGAAGAATGGGTCTCGTTCCATGTCTGTCGAGTAGCGCGAGAGATCGGTAAATCTCGCTGAGTACTAGGCGACCGTCAAGCTGCCCTGCCATAGCTGTAGAAGCTCCTAGATGCATACCGCACAGAGGGTGGCTGGGATGAAATC
Source organism: Viscum album (assembly GCA_963277665.1). NCBI lineage: Eukaryota > Viridiplantae > Streptophyta > Magnoliopsida > Santalales > Viscaceae > Viscum > Viscum album. The sequence goes on from OY728136.1 coordinate 1,483,990,268, forward strand.
CGAGCAGAAGAGGCTCTAAAAGTCCGTCCAAAGGAGAGATTCCTCATCGTGCCCATGGAGCATCAAGCTCAACCATCTACCTGATGCCACGTGCAGGAGGCTCGCTGCGAGGATCACCATGAGGTCTGCTGGTGTCCTTACTAACCTGAAAACTCGTACAACTACCTCTAGCCAATCCTTGGCTACCTGAGGGTCCATCTCTGTGCGGAACCTGGGCGGTCGCTGGTGCTGAAACTCATGTGGTGCACTAAGGCGATGTGCATCGTCAGCGGCTGGGGATGGTAGCATCGGTGGCTCGGTGGGTTGAGGTACCACCGGTGCCTTTGCTTTCAAAGGGCCTTGTACCAAGGCCTCGTCGCTCGCTGGGCTGTCATCACGTACAACGCTCGGAACCCTAGCTGGCTGCCATTGTGGGGCCATCCTGAAAAGGAAACAGGTGTGCCACGGTCAAACAGTATACCTACTGAGCTGACACAAAGTAATCACAAAGAAAACTTGTAACACACATGCAATCAATGTTTTCGTGCATTTAGTCAGAAATCAGAAGTCAGGGTCTTGGTCTACAGATACGTCGGCCACCGCACCAACACTGGACTCCATGGACAGATAACCACACTCAATACTCTTAACACTATTGCTTCACATAGAAAAAGATCAGAGTCCTGAGTCCTGCGGTAGAACCGAACTCCTCAAATACCAATTTGTCACGACCCATCCTCGGGGCCCATGATGTAACTACCCCAATCCCACCTTCCATAGGCCAGGGGCTGGCGACTAGAACCAAGGCGTAATTCCTGGTAAAAAGGGAAGGCATTTCCTTTGTCAAGTAAAAAAACACCATAGAGAAAGCAAGCAGAAGTAAAGACTATGTAATAACTGGGTACAACAGTATGTGAGGAAAAGTAAGTGGTCCAGAATACAAACCCAAACTGAAAGTAAAGTACAACTGGAAAGGGGAAAACAAAAACTGAAGGTAAAACCACAGCCTCGAGCCGTCCATTGGAAGTCCCACCTGAAGGGTGGGTACAGATAGCCTCCACAGCTCCTCGGGTCTAGCCGTCCGCTCCATGTACGTCCCGCCCAATGGTCCACCTCCAGGTACCAACCTGCTCTGCAAGCCTCAACCACGATTAGCGTTGTCTGTCGTCTACAACCAACATAATGTAGTATAGGAATAGCCTGTGCATGGGTGAGTATAAGCTACTTAGTAGGGACCCCGAGACCCCCGATGGTCTCCCAGAATCCACAAAGGACAATCCTCAAAGGAAAGATACAATCACGAAGTAACATCAACACTACATAGGTATATGCCCATATATATACCTTAAGTCATCAATTCAAGTTCGGCTCCATCATTTGAGCCCGAGTTCAATCACATCCACACAGGATAGCACAACACAATCCATATAGGAAAGAAAATCAAGATTCAGCTCACACAGGTATACTTCTTCGTAAGACTATAGAGATGATCAGATATTTCCACCGATTTATCTAAGCCATCAGACCCACACAGAATCGATAGGTACTAACCCCCGCAATGACCCACACAGGATCGATAGGTAACTAACCCCCGCAATGACCCACACAGGATCAGACCCACACAGGATCTGTAGGCGCTGGCCCACATAGGACCGCTGGGCACTGACCCACACAGGATCGGTAGCACTGATCCACATAGGATCGCTGAGTGCTGTAGTCGTCGCCATCGAATCCACGAAATATTTCTGTAGAGTCGTCATCATCGTCGCAGTCACAGTTAGCTATAGGGTTCCCGCACATAGCAAGATCGTTCGGGAGGGTCCGCTCCACGAGCCGAGGGGCTGATACATCAACTGAAACATAGTCCGGATTTGATGTATCCAAAAGTTCTGTATCGTCAACAGGAACTCAACGTCGTAGACGGCGCGTCAAATGGACGCCCTGTCTGAGTGTTATCGGCCTTTTCATTTCAGGGGCCCGGTTGGGTTTTAAGTCAAAACCAACCCAACCGTGCTCCAACTGCGTCCAAACCTCAAGCGGAGTAATCCAAAAAGGTCTGTCTCACTAAGAGGAATCCAACAAAGTTTACGGCATGTCAATCGGACGTTCAGAGCTCAAGTTATAAGCGTTTCCGCACCGAGGGCCCGGTTAGTTTTGTGTACAAACCAACCCGGCTGAACCCAAAGTTATCCGAAACCCTGAGTGTAATATACTAAAATGACCGTCTCTATCCATGGATCTCTATGAAACTAACGATGCATCGATTGGAGGTCCTTAGCCCATGTTATGGGTAACAGACCGAAAAAACTTCAGTATTAGGGGCTTCGAGCCCGGTTCGACCCGGCCCAGCTGGCGCGGCGCGGCCCGGCCTGGGCGTGGCCTGGCCCAGCCTGGGCAGCCCGTCCCGGTGCACTGGCATGGCCAGTGGCCCAGTGGCTCAGCCGTAACGGCCGAGCAGTGAAGGGGGAGCGTGCTGCCCCCCGCGTTGAGAACTCACGACCCCCATGTGGGGGGCCGCACCTGCTGGCCAACCAGGGGTTACAAACCCCCAGTTTTCCCCTGACCGGCCAGCTCGCTCTGGCCGGCCAGCTGTTGCCGGCACGCTACCGGCACTGGACGGTCCCCCTACTCCGATGCCGGCGGCCTGGAACTGGCCGCCAGTCATCCCGCTCCGCCACGGCCTTAATCCGTCTGGGGCGGCGCGACGGCCCCGTGCCCCTCTGCCGTGGCCCTGCTCCGGCCGCGGTGCTTTTGTAGTTCTCTGGTGTGGCGCGACAGTGCCACGTCTTTGGTTCGTCTTCAACGGTGTGGCATTACGGCGCCGCTTCTCCCCCTTTCTTTAATATTTCCGCGCGGTGCTTCGGCATTGTGTTTCCTTGTTCGGGCCGCAAACAACATCAAACAACCAAAGGGGAGAGGTGGGTCGGCCGTGTTCGTGCGGTCCGACCCCCTCCCGTTATTGCGGTATCAGGCAGCTCCAATAGAAATTAAGAAAGGCAACAGAAGAATTTACGAACAATAATTAGAATAATTCCCTACCTTGTCGAATTCGATGAGCGAGGATTCATCATGGAATTAACCATCGTGGATGAAGGCATTGCGGAAGAAGCGTCATTGGAATCGCGGTACATGGCGTCGCGTAGTCGATCTCTGAGGATTTGGCGTTCTTCATCGGAGATCAGTGCGTTCTTCTCATTCTTCGCATTCTTCATCGAAGAAGAAGGCTTTTCTCTAAATCCATTCCATGCAACAAGTTCCAACCCAAATGAAATAAGTGTTGTCTTATTTTATTAACACTCAAACCATCTCTTTGAAATTCAAAAAGAAAAGAAACAATCAATTAGTTGAGGAGTTTAAAACAACCCAATTAATGAGACGTTTAATATCAAGATTAAACGCAAGAGTTGACTTCATTAAAAAGGGGGGTGCAGTTGCATTACATAAGAAGAAAAGAAATGGTGGGGATCGTGTGGGCACCACCTCACAAATATCCTACCAAGTGGGTAGGATATTGTGGGTCCCACATCATCCACTTAACATAGGTTAAGTGACTTAAAATAAAATAAATTGGTCGCACCATTTTATTTTATTCATTTACTTAACCCGAAAAAAATTTCAAAACCACACCCGAGCAAACACAACTCTGGATAAGGTGTTCCTAAGCAATTACCGACACTGTGAATCCATCGGTGCCCTCAAAATTCGATTCCGAGCACCGGTTCAAAAGTTTGAAAAACCTTCTTGTTCGTTCACTGAATGTACCTGATCTAAACTTCAGAAAATGATTCCAGGAACACTAGTCCTCGGAATCAGGTGCCTTCAGAAACTGCGTTCTTGTAAAATCCCAATGAAAATTAAGAAAAAAATTTCCCTTGAATTTTACGGCACTTTACAGGCATATTAAGTAGTTTTTTAGGTAAAACTTGAGGTGAAAAATTTTCTCCAGATAACATTGATTATAATGGTATGCCAAGTATTTTTTACCCAGTATGTGTCACATTAATACCAGACATGATGATGGAACTGTTGGAATAATCTCATAGTTTGTCATTATCACATCACAATAGACGTGTGATGATATATAAAGACCAAAAAAATATATCTTACTAGAAAACAAGAAAATAGTAATTGAAGAGAGCGTTTATCAGTTATTGGATTGTTAAAAATTATATCCTTGGATACAAAAGTTTGATGGGATGTTAAAACCATTACAAGTACGAGAATATGAATTGGGAAACATCACTTTTAATTTCATCATCAAACTCCCCAAAAAAACAAAATCACATAATGCTATTTTTGTTTTTGTTGTTTTCCATTCAATGATATCACATGTAATTTATATCAAAGAATATTTATATAATGATCATAATTCCATAATGAACATTAATGATGTGATATAGTTTCATGGACTACCACATTCTATTATATTAGATTAAGATCTGAAGATTTCATCGATAATTTGAGGAAGTATTCGTTAATATATGGATATGGTGATGTTTTCAGTACATCTTAAAATCCTCATAATTATGGTCAGTCTAATAGGACTAGTCATACCATATAGGATATACTGGATCATTTTTTCAATATTTCAACAGTCCTTAGGATCATCCCCATCCTTTAGTTATGTTTTCTTTTCAAAATAGCACTTAAAATATCATTCATATAAATTGTTATGATTTTTTCTATTGAAATATGAATAGAACTCCGGTATAATTGGATAAATTATGTAAAATAATTTTATTCATACCTGATCTTTCTGAGTACATGTCAAATAAATATAGATTTATTCAGTAAAACATCAAGCTATCTTATAGTTGATGAATGATTTATGCTGAAAATACTCAGTGAGATCCGGAATTTTATTTTAGTGAGAAATTTTAACAATGAATTTATATATGGAAAAGTGTTTTGATATTTGGAAAGAAGTTAGATCTAATCCCATGTTATATTTCTACTCCCATAAATATTCTTCATCGAGTAGGGACTATAGGTTATAATTTCGATGTTCCACTACACCACTCTAAATTTCACAATGTCTTCCATGTATCTATTTTTGAGAATGTACTTTCATAAAAATTCACATGTACTAAATTCATAGGTTGAATATATTGATATGGTATTTCAAATTAAGAATAAATGATATAATTTTTAAATTGAATAAATAATTTTCAACAGAATAAGCCAACTTACAGGGATAATGTTATTTAGAGGAATCATAAAGTTGATGATGTTTTATTGGAAATTAAGGATGTGATGAAGTAGAGATATATTAATTTTATTCTATTAGTGGGAATGAATATTGACATTTAAATTCTTTATAAGGGGGTAAGATGTAACAGAACAAAATTTTATATGTATTTCCATTGAAATAAAGATCAAATATTAGATAGTTTTCTTAAAATGAAATAGTGAGTCTAAATGAAAAATATGTATTAATACTTTATAGTCTAGTTATTTAATTGGATGTAATGAATATTAATAATCATATTAGATAATTATATCAATATTGGTTATAGATAATTCATTTTAATTAGTTGATTCATACTGAATAAAATGATGTTTTCTAGTAATTTAATTTTATGCATAATGATTTTTTTAAAATGGATTTTGTTTCATTTTCTATTCATAGAACATAAAAATAATTTCTAAATTATTAATAAATTTTATTTAAAGATATTAATGGAATTTATTTAATTAGTATTTCAAAATTATTATATGGATAATTTCATGGATTTTTCTGAAAATATTTATTTTTAAGGAGTAGTGATAATATAATACCCTAAACCTAGAATCTTGAAGCCAGTGTATTATATTATTAGATTGGAAAATATAAATGATTCCAATAAAAAGGAATCAGATTGTTTAGTATTTTTAGATAAAATATTTTTCATATATGATACCCCAATTACATTGGGAAATATAAAGTGCAACATACTACATAACATAGACTAATAAAAATCAACCTTGGAAGCTCATTACAAGATTTATTATTCATTAAATGGGAAAATGAAACGTTATATAGATGAGACAAAATTATTATTAAGGGTCTATAAATAGTAATATATAATTATTTAATGTGAAAAATTATCATAGAAAGGTAAACAACGAGTACACATTCCATATAGATATCTCGAAAACACATAATCAATATGGATCGGTAGATAAGTGGAAAAAATCTATTTTGATAAAAAAAATGGTAGTGAAATAAATCTATATAATTTTAAAATAACAAATCTACATGATAAATGTTAACTATTTCTAAGTGAGGTAAATTATGAATTATTATATTCCATGTGTCCAAGGTACATGGTACCATTACCATCAAGAACATTAATAGGATTGTATATCATATCATGTAAAAATAAATTTGACATGGTAAACTGATTCTACTGATGAAGAAACTCATGGACCGAGATGATATATATAACTAGTCCCCACCAATGTCATACATGGGAAAATAATACCTTGTATATCAAAAAATAAATTTAATTCATGAATAGTGTTCCTTATCAAATGTCTGTATTGAATAAAAGATACTGATTTATCAAAAATTCCTATTTTAATTGAATAAAAATCAATGTGGGAACAATAGGTAAATTTTTTATATATTTTGGAAATTATATAGACAATTAATACGAAAATGTGCACTTATGATAAATTACTATAATTAAGTGAAGATTTCAAGTGAATTCTAACAGTAAATAATTAAAGTGATACTAAAAACATAACTTTTACCACTTGGTAATTATTCAGTCAAAACACCTAGGATGTGATAATGAAAATTAAAACATTAAATATGATTAATTTAAAAGGATTAATGATATAATATTCCAAAAGGGTATGTAGATACCCAACAAAAAATAAGAGAGTTGTGATATGACATTTATCTAACAGATGTAAAATGTAAGATAAAAATCCTTTACCTTATCGTTCATTTTTTGGGTTTTTAAACTATGTTATATTGGTTTAAAAACATTTTAAAAATATATCATGGAACAATAATAATGTTTATGAAATCTTATAATTATTTCATTGAATATCATATTACTTTTTTTGTAATCATTCATTATTTTCTCTATTTTAATTGTTAATTTCCTAGTTTCTCAAGAATGTTTTGACTTGTTCTTTTTTCATACCATTACAAAGATCATGATTTTGAAATATGTATAATATAAATAATTGTTTAAATATAATATATATTCAATATATATTTTTATTTGTTATAACCCATAAATTTTGGAGATATGAAATGAAATGACACATTCCTGGAGATGATAAACCGTATGTATAGAGGAATGCTGCCATCATTTCCTTGTCATATAAAAATAAATATAATTAAATGAAATATATGTATATTATAAGTGTAGTTTTTTATCAACCTCACATATGTAAAATATGTTTATTTAAACCATCCTATATAAGTTCTATGTATAGTTTTAATGAATTACATTGCTTTGTTTCTGCGATAGACCAAATATCCAAAAATGATTCAATCGTATGTAAAAAATAGAATGAATGAAGGCACGCGTTTAAAAAAATTAAATAAGTATAATTAAAAAAATAATATCATATATAATATATAAATTTTTTTCCCATATTAATTCTCAACCAGGAAATGTGGTAATGGAAAAAAGAAACAATTATGGTTTCATGAGGCAGTAGTTATACGTTAACACAAATGATGAGTTCCTTACACATTGGATAAAAGTGTGTATATGTGTGGGTAAAAATATTAGAATAAAAACATATAAGTATATTTATGATAAATATGTTATTATATAATAATATAATAATAAAATTTTAGTATTAGGAGAATGAAAATAAAACAAAATATCTAAATGAAGGATATTACCCCTTCTATGGGAAAATCCTTTTGGTTTTCACATAAGGGATTCCTTGGATTGATTTATTACATAAGGGTGTCTTATAAGATTATGTAATAGATGTTTATAACTTATTATAGAATATTTGGGACGATTTATTGGAATTTAGTGGTGAGAATTAGTGGATGGGGTGAGTGGATTTTTATAGTGGAGGAGGAGTGGCATTCATGTAAATCATTTAAAAGTGAATTCCACCCATGTTTTTCATTTGAGAAGTGGCTAAATTAATTTTACCAATATGAAAGAATTAATTATAGGGTTGAAATATTTCTATATAATATCTTTTTTGAAAAGATTATTAGAAACATTCTCACATAATATTAACGTTTATTCCATTGTTAATTTAATTTTTCTTTTAATCGCTATAACTTATTTAAATCACTTCTAGTGATATTGATTGTAAAAAAATAAGATTAACATCTTAGAAAATATTAATTATTATGATTCAAAACATTTAATCCATGTTTCCACATCATAATCACATAATTAGCATAAATTAATATAAATATAATCATGTATATGGGATGATAATTTCGATATGTAATGTAAAAACATTCAAATGATTGATAAATTATTATATCTAATATCCAAATGAAATTGATTCCAATGTCCAAAATTATATTAATATTTTTATGTTATAATTATTAATATTTTAAAAAAATAACAAATTTATTTTAACATTATATATAAAATAGAATACAATACAATATGGAATTAAAATTCAGTATTACTCACTATTCATCAAAAATGAATATTTTCGGAAAATACCAAAAATTCACCAAATAATATTTTTTATCATTAAGATTAAAATAATTTGTTTATTTTGTCATATAAAATTTATAAATTTTGAAAATTTATATTTAAAATAAATAACACATTAAATGGATTTAAAACAGATTTTTTGAAAATACAGGGTTTTATGTTTGAAATTATGTTTGTTCTTATCTTATACCTATAAAATCTATTGGATGAATGTAAAAAACATATGATTGAATATATATATATAATAAACTAATATAACTCAATAATTATAAATAATTTAATTTATTTGCATAATTGACTTTTTTCTGCATAAAAATAGTTTCTTTTAAAAACATTCTCTTTATATTCAATTAGATATTATATTCCCATTAAATTAATTTTTTACAAATGAATTAAAAAATATATTTTCAATTGTTTGTTAATCTTATTCATAAAAATAATATTTCACAAAAACATCATATGATATTTGGAAATAATTGTATAAAAATATATTGTTGTTAAGTAAATCATGGTCGTGAATGTAACCTAAACTACTGAAAAATTCACTCTTATATGTAATAAAATCAAACTCAATGTTCCATACATTATAAGTTATAGAATGGATTTATTTAAAAAAATTAAATATTTTAATGTCTCATGTCATTATATTCCATTCAAAAATTTGTGTTCTATGTCATACACATTATTCAATACTATGTTATTACATTAGAATCTCATGGTGTTACATTTTCCCCACACAAATTGAATCGTTTCCTTGAAATTAAAAAAAGATATCGATAATATAGGGTTTTATGTTCAATATTTAAAAACCCTAAATTATATATAGGGATTGTAATACATCTTATTAATAAAAATGAAATAGAAATGTGAAGTTCACTACAAAACTAGTATTTCAAATTAGGTAAAATTACCCAAAACATTGATATAGAAGAGAAATAAAACATTCATGATATGATGATGAGTGATAGAAAACATCTCTATGATAATGTTTTTGACAACAAGCCCATTAACTAGTGGTGTGGAATAAAGAAAATTTATATCCCAAAAAATAATGATTATAACACAACATCTTTGTATCAAGACCCATTTCATAGAGTTGAGTAATTCATTCACTCTATAAGTATGTAATTTAATATAATTAATTCATAAATATCTATTTTATAAGAAAAATATTATCCTTTGATTGTTTCTTGAACTATTTCTACATCATTTCATAGAAGAATATTCATCATCAGGTGATATAATATATCTGTCTCAATTCCACATCCAAAGTTAATCTAATTTCATAAATGTTTAACCTTTCTAAAATATTATGTTCCAATAATTTAAAAAGAAGTTAACTATGTTTCCAAAATTTACTAATCATTAATTTTTCCATAACATTAAGAAACTCTAATTTTTCATATTCAAAATATGTGAATACCTTTATCATGCATTCTCTTTAAAATTTTAATAAACTTAATTACCATAAAATGTTATTTAAAACCTGAATTATTCCTTATTCCTTATGTAAAAAACATGTTTTGGATATATTTATGAAATCCAAATGTTTTCTAAACTCCATTAGTTATAGAATAATACACTATGTTGAAAAATCATTAACTAGTTCCAAGGTATACATCACATATACAATTTACAATATCTATATAAATAAATGTTTTTCAAAATATCATTACCACATCATTAGGAACACATTAAGTATTATCTTTCCAACAACCATGTGTTTTCCTAAACATTAAACTTCCTACTAGATCACCTTTAGTTATACTGTACAATATATGATATCAAATATTTAATGAAAAAATACTTCAGTACAATCCATATATATTTGATAATTCATATCCTACAAACATCATCACCAAAATTCTTTTATAACCTTTTTATTTGATCAAAATAAAGAATCACATTAATTATTCCACTTTGGTTGTGTTGTTATCATATACATGTCCTTGACCAATTAACTTATTTTAAGGTACATTGATTTGATGCATAGAGAATTCACTTGCATTGTTCCCCATCTCCTTGAATTTGTAACCCTGTATAACATAATTTTACTTCATTCCATTGCATTTTCTCCTAGTGACCATTTTCTACAAACATATAAAATACTCAAAATCCTTTAAATCATTTACTAGGGCGAATAATTCCATAGTTATCATATTTGAATAATTATTTCTATACTTTATTCCCTTTATTTATTATTTTATAATCATTTATCTTATGCTCAATCTTCCCTTTCAATCTATAATCCTTGGATAATTTTTTATTTTTCTTGATATCACAAGAATATATTTCATTATATGAATAATATTTCTTAGAAACTTGAGCCCTTTGATTATTTGGAATAGGAAACTTAATGAAATGGTTAATCACTCACTCCCTGTAGCATATGAGATCCAGAGATTACATTGATAACCTTTTATAGGTAGCTTCTTACTCTCCAACAATTTCTTTATCCTTTTTCATTAATCTACGAAATTTCTATTCATTATAGTCTAGTGCTAACAAGAGAATAATTTTTCAATGAATGTCTCTTTAATAGTTCTCCATTTCATGATATCATTTTTTTCTTCCTAACTAGTATTATAGATTATCATTGACCATTTATCTTCATCATCAATATGATAATAAATATAAAGTGTAATTTTTTTCTTTCCACCACATCCCAATACCATAATTATTATCTCCAAATTCAGAATGCATATCTAAAAAACCATTCGGTCTATTGATCCAATAAATAATGGGGTCCTGTATGACATTAAGAATTCTAAGATCCTATAATCACATAATGGCATATTTTTCTCTATCAGATAATGGTTATGTATGAAAACGTGATTAAGATTCACATCTATATCCATAACATTCTAATTTAAAATACCTCCAATTTCAGATTTCTAAGTACGAAATGAACTATATTTTATATGACAACTAAGACCATTATTCCTCCTAGGCCCAATTTCTAAAAAATGTAATATAAAGGATTAAGTCAAAAAATTAGGCAACATAAAGCCAAATCAGAACCCCAGTGAAACCATTATCATAAATTGAAATTTTTTCCTTAACTTATCCCATAATAATAAACATGGTTTCTTTAGAAATATAATTAAATTAAAATCCATCCAAATTGTTTTTAAATAAAATCAGAATTGTCCTAAGAATATCCCCTAGGTTTGTCAAACCAGTTGTTTAGTATGTCCCTCTATTTTTTACCAGGTTATGCTCAAGTCATCCCTAACACACATTGTATCTGTTTTTACCACTGGGTATATCAATGATGGAACCACATCCACTTGTAGTATCTATAAAAGTGTATATTGATAGGAATACCCACATAATCAAAAACTTACCAAAATTCAATGATTTTATAATATACGTATCTAAAAATTTTATCCGAGTGTTATGTTCCCTAATCTCTGTTTTTTATTCTAGTTTCTATGTTTTTTTGTAAAACTTCTGTTAAAAAATTATATCACCCCAAACCCAAAATCTGAGAGACAATGCATAATTTTATTTCATTAGAAAAGATACATGATTTTAATACTACGGGACTGAACAATTTGAATGTTTTGGAAATTAAATAACCTAAAAGATACAAATATTACATTAGAAAACAAAAAATAAAACATAATAAATTAGAAATATTAATAAATTCCATCGTTGAATTCTCATTTAATGATTTCTTATTCATATCATGGGAATAGGAAATAATAAGGGTGGGATAAAATTCTTAATAATGGTAATTACTTCAAAATATAGAGAGAATAAATGAGAAAAAATTATCATGTAAAGGTAAATAATTGATTACACGTTATATATAAATATCTCAATAATTTGTAATCAAAATGGAACATTTGATAACTGAAATAGACTCCTTTAAAATACAAAATGAGAGAGAACTAAATCCATATAAAAATTTGCAGAAATATTCTCCTATATAAATGAATGAAGAATCTAAATGGTGGAAATGATTAATTATTTGATTTGATGACAATTAATAACATGGTATCATTAACTTCAAAACCTTGTACATGATGGTTTTTCATATCATTTAAAAACCCATATGATAGGGGAAAATCATTTATCTCATTATAATAGTGATGAATCATAGTGATATCTATAACCAGGGACCAACCATGTTATAGAGGCACAAATAATCTGTCATATATTAAATAATTTATTTAATTTTTTTAATAATGAGCCATATAAAATATCTAAATTGAATAAATGATAAAGATTTAACAATAGTTACCCAGTTAATTGAAAGATTGTCAAATTGAAGAATTTAGGAATAATGACAAATGGTTTAGGAAAAAATTATAACCATTGATGTTGAATATGGAAATTTATGATAAAATTCTCACAAGGATGTAGGTTTTTTGATGATAATGTTAATAATCTCAAAATATTGTGACACTACAAAGATAACATTTACTAATGGGTAATTTTCAAGTAAAAATAACTTGGATCAGATAATAAATTGTAAATAATTAAATAACATGAATATAAAATGATTAATTATAGAATATATCAAATTTTTTAGTAAATACACTATATATTATTAGTAACTTGTGAATATGATATTTATCTCACATATGTAAAAAGTTAGATGAAAATCCATTACATTATCCTTAATTTTCATTATGTGTTATTCAACATCTTATATTGGGGATAAAAACATGTTAATAAATAATATTATAACCATAATGTTATTTATGATATCATATATTATTATATTATAACATCTTATTACCTATTTGTAAGTAATTATTCATTATTTTCCCCATTTAGGTGTTAATTGCTTAGTTTCTTGGGTCTTTTGGAGTTGTTATTTGTTGTCCTTATTAATAATCTAATGATTTAACTATCTCCAGAAAGTATTTTTTTTATTTAACTATCATATATATTAATTATATATATATATGTATGTATGTATATTCATAATAATCTACACAATCTGGAGAAAGGATATGAAATGCCCAATTCATGGAGACGGTGGGCCAGACCAATGCATGGGCACTACATTTATTTATTTTATATATTAATTGAATGAATATTAACTGATGTATATTTAATAATAATTAATGTATACTATCTATTTAATATATTTCACATATCTTTATTTAATAAATCCTTTATCAATTCAATGTTTAGTGTGAAGGAATCACATCACTTTGAGGAGGTGGTAGTCCATATTCCCACAAATTATTTAATCGTAGTTATAAAAATGAAAATCATCAGGTTTTTTGTTACATAAAGATAAAATAAGTATTAATAAAAAATAAATATAATAGATATAATATGATAAAATTGTTTTCATCATTATTCTAGACCACTAAATGGGTTATTGAAAAAATGAGAAATCAATGTTTCGCGAGGCATTAGTCCCCCAGACGCAAGAATAATAAGTTCTTTACCTTTTTGATGGATGTGTGTGTAAGTTGTGTTATAAACCAAAGAAAAAAAATAAATTTACATTTATCATACTTAGGTTATTATATTAGAATTAAATAATAATATTTTATTGGTTGGAGATGGAAAATAAAACAACATATCTCAAGGAATAAAGTTACATCTTCTATGGGTTACTCATTTTGTATTTAACCAAAAGGATTCCTTGGATAGATTTAATCCAAAATGGAGGGTTATATGATTATTTTACTGATGTAGGGATATTATTTGATCCGTGTTTCAGAGATATAAAGGGTATTTACAGAGTGAATAAGTCATAGGGGTGAGTACCTTTTTATAGTAGAGCAAGAGTGGCATTCTAGAATTTTTTTTAAATGGGATTAATCCCCCATTTTTGTTATGAAAAGTGGACCAAATAATTGATTAAATAATTAAATTTTTATGATATGGTTTAAATATTCACATAAAATAGAATTTGGAAAAGATTATAGGTCATTTTGGACCATATTATTTAAGTTTAGTCCTTTATATGTTAATTTTTCACTTAATTACTGTAATTAATTTAAAGTGCATTCAGAATTATTTTTCGTCAAAATATAATATTAATATATTATAAATTTTAAATAAATATGACAAATATTGAATCCAATTTTCCAATTTCCTTTGACAGAATTGGCAGAAATTTATCTCAATATAGCCCAATAGATAGGACGACAATATAAGTTTTTAAGTAAAAATGTTCAAAAGTTTGTTGTGTTATTATATAAAATTTAAAATTGAAATTTTTTCAATTGAAGCAAATAAAATTATTGGATGTAAAATTCATTTATTTCATATTTAAATTAAATAAAAATGTGATTTATCCTTATAAATAAATTTGATGAAAAGGCATTTTGGAATTCAAATTCAATATTTTTTTATTATTCATCTAAAAATGAAACCTCATAGATTAAAGCCAAAAATTCTCATTAAACAATATTTGGTGTTTCTAATTAAAAAATGAAGTTAATTATTTCACATTAAATTTATAAATGATTAAAATTTCATTGTTAAGAAAACTGATCCTTTAAATAATAGAAAACATGCTTTTACACCAACACTGGTTTTTATGTTTCTATTTATATTTCTCTTATATTATAACAATAAAATCTAATTGAGGAATATAAAAGATGTTTTATTGAATATATATATATATATAGGTATATTTCATTTAAATTACTCAATAAATGAAATTAATTTAATTTATTTTGATAAAATGTCATTCGAAGCATAAAAATATGTTTTTATAATAATATTCTCTCAATATTCACTTTGTTCTTATATTATTTAATAATTAAATTGTAACAAATGAATTCAAAAATATATTTTTTCAATAAAAATTTTACATTTATTAACCAAATATTTCATATCAAGGATTTATTATGAAAACAATAATAAATTAATAATATATTCTTGTTTGGTATAACATGGTATTGCGTGTAATGCAAACATTCGAACTACGTCATTCTTGTGTGTAACCCAATATAAAGTATTATTGAATGCATTAAATGTTAAATAATATAATTATATATATATATATTATAGTATTGGTTCATTATATTTTTTTTTCTACACTTGTTGTTTCATGTCGTAGAGTTTATTAAACATGATGCTCCTACATTATAATTTTGGGCTTTCATAGATAAAATAAAAATTTTAGTAAAAAAATGATTTATTTTTATGAAATAGTGCAATTATTTTTATAATTTATTATTAAATTAAGATGAAAAAACAATAATTTTTAATTGAATAATCAATAACATAGTATTCATCATCATTAATTTTTTTTGGAATAAGTTTTATTTTAGTCTTTAATACACATTTTTTGATCTATTTTACGTGATAAATGTATTTTTATCTTAACAAATTAAAATAATATATATTAATTTTTAGTTTTAATGAACATTATAGATTATATATTCAATCATGTATGTTAACATTAATTTTTTTATTCAGACGGTATGTGATTGAAGTAAATATAATTTGATGAGTAAAAATACCATTGTCTAAAAATGGAATTTCATTGGTTTTTGTGTGCTCATTTTAAATTAAATTTTACATATTATATAAATAGAACCATTAAAAATGGATTAAATATTTTTAAAATAGAAAATTAATATGAATTAATATATTTATTTTAATTTTTGGTCACAATTAATTGTATAAATGTTAAAAATAATAATCACAAATATGGATAAAACGTTTTTACCAGGTGTTGTATGAATAAATAGGGGTTGTATTTCGACCCACACATGATTTAATCTTCTTGTATTGGGATATTATATCCTTATTTTATTTTGACATATAATACTAGGATTTTTTGATCTATTATTCAATGAAAGTGACCATATATCATCAAAATCCTTTAATAAATTCATTGTGTTCTCTTCTCCTCCCTATTAAATAGAAAATATTCTCCTCCATTTTTAAAAAAACTATTATTATAATAACCCATCCAAAAATAATAAAAAATCTTCTTAAAAAAATTTCATTTTTCTAATTTATTATTTTTTTATATTATGACTATTCCATCAAGGATTTATGTGTAATCTAAAAGTGGTCTCCCAAAGAAGTGGTATAAATCTGGGCCATGCTCCTTTAATGGTATTTATGATTATATTTCTTATAAAAAATCCTTTATCAATAAAAAATTGAAAAAATAATATCATTAATATACTATGACCTTATTAGGATGATAACATAACCATTTAACTCTATGTATCCCTCAATTGGTATATTAATGAATTAGTCAAGTATTTGTGTGGCATATCTCTTCCACATAGATATATGATTCATTTTACAACATCATAATTCATGGTTTGATAAAATTATTTTTATAATATATATATTTTATGATATTATAATATTTATTTAATTGTTAGTTATCATTCACCTTTATTTCATTCCACCCATAGAAAAATGGAAACATCATCAGTGTGTACATTCAAACATATGTCCCAATATAGTGATATTTTTTATTGATCTTCTACACTATATATTAATGGATATAAATATATATACATAATAAATATATATGATATTTATACCATGATTAAAATTATGGAGATGAATAGACCATGATAAATGTGTAAGGACTATAAGAACCAAACTGAAAATTGCATGAAAAACATAGTAGTTAACACACCGAATGGTGATGATAATGAAACATTATTAATGAATGGGAGATTATATGAGATAAATAAAAATAATATAATATTATATCTTGTGAAATGGTTATGTAAAAAAATTATAATAAATTTAAATTTATTATACATGCTACTAGAGATATTAAGAAGTAATAAGGACTTGATGTAAGTTGTTTATATTATAATATCATTTTAACCATGAGAATTCTTTATTAAATTATAAATAATGAATCTTTTATGACCTATATATCCAAAATATAATCTAATTTTATATAATATATTTATATATATATATATTAAATGTTTTCTCTTCATTATACTCTCTTTATAAACATAAGAGATGAAGAGTATTAATTTATGGATGATTGATTTTTTGTATCTCCAATCGAAAATCCATTCATATAGTTTAATATTTCAATTATAATTCTTTCATGAATTAAATTAAATATTGTAAAAATAATTAATAAATCTATTTTACCAATTTTTTTCCATTTAATTATTTTGTTTAAAAGAGTACTTATATTGTTCACACACTACATGAAACAATTTTCTAAACACCATGTCTTCTCTTTACGTTGATGATTTATTATCAAGATTCATTTGTTAATTTAAATGTAAAATTTCGCATTAATATGATGGATATTTTTAAATTATAAATAAGTTATTTCAAAATGATAATTCGATTTTCCATAAGAAATGCTTCAGTGTTATTTTAAAGGTATTTTCATCTATTGAACCATCCTTTAATGATTCTTATGCACTATTCGAGATATGATATGAGGTTAAATTTATTATTACTTCCCTAGATGGTTTATGATTTTTAAATATTGATTATACCCACTTTCATTTAAATGGTTTCTAATTTAATTTAATTATAAATTTTTATATGACCTTGAGGAATACATATTAGTGTAATATAATTATGGGGTGGGTGGTTTGATATTATAACAAGAATGGTTGGATGAATTATAAACGAAGGATGTGTGGTTACAATATAGATCATTAATAGATGGTTATGTTATAAACCATGGATGGTTGGATATTTTGACGGATTCTAATTCATTGGGAAATGATGTTGTATATTATAAAATCCTAATAAAAAATTGAGTTGTGAAACATGTAAGGACAAATATATTTCAAAACCAACTAAGATAGGATGAGGTTTCCTGGATGGATATCAAAACTAAGATAATTTTGGAAATGATCAGGTGAGAATTTCCATTGTTGGACATCTTTCACATTTATAGTATTTTGAGTTAATCTGGAATGAAGAATTGATTTTTTATACTTATTTAAATGAAAAGAAAAATATTTATTAAGTTAATTATTTGTTCCCATATATCATGATTAATTATTTATGATTCAAACCTATTGTGTTTTATTTCATTTGATTTGAAAATTTCAATTCTCTTACTATTGATTGAAGATAATTAATTCATTTTAGTTAGTTGTATTATGTTTGGTTCATGTCCTCAAACCTGTATGAATTTCTTATTTTTCACATGTGATCATTGATTGAAATCTCATATATTTATACATAAAATGACTGTGTTCATACTATATATATTGTTTCCCTTCCCTAGGATGTGAAAAGATGTTTTATGTATTTTATGTTTAAGGTGTATACTATGTCAGACGATGTTTGAGTGTGGTGTTGAATATTATTTATGTACTATTTTTTATGTATCCAATAATCCCAAAATTATTAAAAACTATAGGTCAAGAATGGATCTTAATGATATGTATATAATAGTAATATTAAATGATTTACTATTTATTTATGAAATTTTTTTCTCACTACAATCTAATAAAATATAACTATAATAAATAGTTTTCAATTTTAGCAAGACCCATATAAAACTCACCCGACAATCATTCCACCAACCCAAGTTCATGAAAATGTTGTATGCAATGAAAACCATTCATATATTTATTCTATTTCATTGAAACCAATAACAAACCTATAAATATAAAACATTAAATTCTAATTAAAATGAATAATATGTTAGGTATTGAACTTTTAATCTTTTTGATATTTACCCCAAAAGAATGTATTGGATTTGGACACCCCCAATGGCTGAATGAGAACCAATTAATCGATTTTATTGCATAGGGCCCTATGTTATACATTCATCATGACCCGAAGACCATAAATTCCTGGTATATTCCAATGGCCTAGTTAAAACCAAATTCCCAATGAAATGGGTGGTTTCCCGTGATTTTCATGAATACTTCTACACTATCAACACTTATAATAGTATTCAATTTTTTTACAGTGATTCATAGTACAATAAGATTTTCATTTCTATGAAAATTGGAACAAGGGAATCATATCATCATGGAGTATAGAGACCAAATATTTCATTCATAAATTTTACCTCTTATTATATAAATATCAAATACATAACATTATGATACATTCCATAACCATAATGGTTTAATGTGTTTGGAGACATGGATACATAAAAAAAATTGTACATAAATTTTGTACATAATTTTCTACATAGATATTTATAACAAGATACCATCACATTGGCATCATTCATACAGCTTGTGTTCATTCCTTGAGAGAAATAATGAGTAATAATGTGTGATATCAAATTCATAGTAAGGTTAAATAAGGGAGATATCAATGATTAATTAATTATACACTAAGTATAATGGGTATGTTAACAGGAGCTAATCATTTGAAAATAATACCCATAAATTCATATATTGAAAACATGATTCATGGAATAATGTTATATAGTTTATAATACATGAATCATAAAGGTATAAAAGCACAAGATCCATGAAGAAAATACATAGGAACAAGATCATTCCATAAATGGGTGGAAGAATTTGTTCCATAATAATAATAATATAAATCTCACGCTAATACTACCTGCCATGTCATTCATAACATGTTAGGATTTCACTAAGTTCCAATGTATATGTTTTGGTCATAATATTACCTCCCAGTTATCCTCTTTTGGGCTTGTGATAAGCCTATGTATACACTATTTCAGGTAGGAAATAACATCTCATTCCCCCCTTGACCCCATTAAACATCAATCATTACCCAGTTCATTAGAGGTAAATTTAATTATGATCCAACACATCACATAATCATAACACCATTCTATATAAGATAATATATCATAGAATAATTCTTCAATAAATAACCCATGAAACAAAAATGGATTTATGAATTATTTCATCCTCATAATGAAAACCCATCGAGGGAAATATTATTGACGGGTCCATTGGATAATTTCCCTAGTAATGTATTAGTAACATCCAAAATGTAATCATTGATGAAAATTTAATTTAAAATATCCTTGGAACATTATAATGAAAAATAATCCTTTTCACATTGAAATAAATTTTTTACATTTTAAAAAAATAACCAAAAATTATGGAAAATATTTTCCTTAAAAAATTAATTTGTAAACACAAAAGGATGATTCAATGATTTTAACGGTCATAATAGAATGAAATTATGATCATATCATGTATGTAAAAACAATTATTTCTTTCACATTTTTAATAAAAATTCACCAGTAAATCATAAGGGAAAATATTATAATTTACTATTTTAAACATTTAATAAAAATTCTAAAATGGAAAAAAAGACATTAAAATTTTATTGAGAATATAAAAAATTAATTCAATTTTTTTAGAAAATATAGATATAGAGAGAAAATAATTTTCAGTCGAAGAGAGAAAAAATGCCATTTTACCTTAGAAATATTATTTTGATATCCTAAATATATAAAAAGAGGAAAATGAAAAGGAAAAAAATATTCTCATGAAATAAACAAATTAAAGTAAAATGAGATGGATTTATTAGTAAAGTATAATATTATATTCATTAACATAAACCAATGAAAAAATAAACCAAATTAAAATGGGATTGTAATGAAAATCCCTTAAATCAAGTTTAAATTTCATTGAATATGATCTAAACCAGCACATAAAAAAATTTAATTAATTATAATTATATTAAATTATCATCTATATAGTAATAATATCATGTATTATTCATTTAAAACTTTTGAATACCCAAATATAAATAATGACTTATACTATTCATCATTTATGGGTGTTAACTATTTTGTTTTTCATGATAATTTCATTTTAGTAGTTCAGTTCATGTAAATGTTTTATTATAAATAATACAGTTATTTTATTTATTATATAAATTTCATATATAATAATTATATAAATATTCAAAATTATCTATAAAAGGTTGAGAAAAAAATTAATTACACTGTTCATGGGAATGATAGGTTCTATGCACACCTGTATGGTGTTCTCACTTTTCAATGGAAAGAATAAATGAATTGAAAATAAAAAATATCCATTAAGGAATAATAAATAAATATATCATATAATATATATTCATTAAATCAATCCTTATTACCATCCATGTAAATTGAAAATAAAAAATGTATCATGATGTTTTATTGAGGTGGTCATCAACACGTATAGAGAAACAACATTATCGATTCAAAGAGATATAAATGTAAGAAGGCAGAGATGATATTATAATTAAAAAATCATAATTATTAAATAAATATAATATATTATCTTTAATTCAATCATGATAACAATCCATGAAATATGGTTATGGAAAATAAATTTTATCACTAGGTGGTGGATACAATCTACACATTTGAAAGAGAGATAATTTCACTTAATGGTTGTTGGGAAAGAGACTAGATAACGGTGTCCCATAACCATAATAACAATATTTTATATTTATGATATTTATGTTTTTTTAATAATTAATATATTACATTTATAGACATTATAAGAAAAAATAATTAAAATGTGGTCAGGTGGGATGATAACATCTTCTTTGATAGGCCTCCTATAGATCCCTTATCAAGGACCATTTTAATGGTATTTATATATGACCTAAACATCTAATCAATGTATAGGTAAATATAAAAGAAAAGTTTTCTAGATTTGGTGGTTCTATATGTCTCATTTTGGTGTTAATGAAAGAGATAAGGGGTGCCCTTTTATAAAATATGGAAATGACACATATGGAATTACAAAAAAGGATTGAAACATAAATAAGTCATTCTAATGGAAGGTGTTTCCAAAAGGATATATATTAGATGAAAATGAGTTTATGTTCAATTTATCATAGTTAAGTTAAACTTATTTAGGTTTTGATGTCCTTTTAAATCATATATGTTTTTACCTCTTATTTAACCAATTATAATATTTAACATTCAAAATATATTTTTAATATTTTAGAATTATAAGATGTTGTAATTGGTAAAAAAATTTCCATAAATAAAAAAAGTATCAAAATTTAGACAATATTTCTACATCATTCTATTTTCCTAATATAATTATAATTTTTAAATAATATAGATAAATATTTTTCACAATAAATTTTGGTTTATGACCTTTTAAGAACTATTCATATAATTTTACTTTATAAATAACATGATAGTAATGGAATTAGAAAATAAAAATGTAATGTTCTATATTAATATATAAAATTCATGGGTCACTTTAAATCCCCTATAAAATATTACTTGTTGTTTTTTTAAACACATTTAAATGATTTTTTACTTGCACAAGTATTATGTCAGCGTTTTGAGTGTATATAATGTAATTATTTCATCACTATTTTTTAAAAATTAATTTTATTTAAATTTTTTTTTATTTCAAATAATTATTTAAATGAAAATTTGTCCTCTTTATAACAATATGAAATATTTTAAGAGATATTAATTTCTACAGATTCGTATTTTGGGATTCTCTTTACTTAAAAACAATATAATGGTCATAATATAAAAATCACCACATTGAAATTTTGTTGATAATAGTCATTGTGTAATTAGATAATATTAAAAACTAATTTTTTATATTTATTTTAAATACATAACACAATTTTTAATTAATGGTTAAAAAAATTTCCACATATCAAGGTGAATTTTTTTTAACAAGTTTGTTGTTCAATGCGAGTTAAAATTAATGAGGAATATTTACCAAATTTGAACACAATACATGAATATTTCCTATGAATTTTTCAACAATCATTCTCAAGATATTGATGTAATCTATTTTTATAAAAACATTTAAATGAAAATAAGAACTAATTTTAGAAATATTTAATTTTTATAATAATATTAATATTTACCAATATGATGCCTATTTAAAATTGAAATTATATTAATTGGATTATTATAAATCAAATGGATCATATTTCACCTTAATACAGTATCAAAAATAATTTTATTTTAAAAAATAAATTTCAGTCATTAAAATAATTTTTTTAAATGTGAAAGATATTTATTTTAATCTTTTATATAAAATTTAATATATATATATATATATATATATATATTATTTTTTAGGATAATTCATATAACTAATTTTCAAACAATTAAATGTGTATTTTTGAAAAGAAATTCTATTCCTAATACAATTAGACATAATTTTAAAAATATGGACATTCCAATTCACTTATACAAATTAATGTATTGTTTATAATGGTATACTATATTAAAATTCATTTTGTTTTGGGGTGTGTGAATCAAAATATATCAATGAAATTAAATATATATACAAATAGAATTATATCATAAAATATCATGGTATTATATTATACACCCTTGATATGAATCTATACCTAAATGTTATGTCACTCAGATATAAAAAAATTCAGATATCTATCTCCCGTCAATTCATTGAGTTGGGTGTAGATTTTTCGTATTTATATTCCATTAATAGAATAATAAATATGGGATTAGCCTTATATCATTATATTTCTTCACTATGATACATGATTTATACCAATAGGTCTTTATAATAATGATAATTATCTTGTGGTAACACCTCTATTTTCATTACATGTGATTCATTAGGAATAAAATTTCCCTGTATAGAAAATGGAATACATCCGGATCTGTAGTGGGGTTCAATGGATATTCCATGTGATAAGTTTCCAGGAAAAATCTATCAACAAAATAAAATGGTAAAATATACCTAGGGATTATCATTATATTATTTTCAAATGTCATGACCATATTCCATTTAAAAATTCATATAAATTCCATCTTAAAAATATTGAATTTCATATTTTCAATAGATATTCAGTAAAAATATTCTACTAAATATAAGATGACTTATAATACTACGAAATAGTTTTGAAATATTTAACAATTTTCTAGTCTTGTTCAGGTCCCAATAGAAATAAATTTAAAAACAATTCCAACACATTGGTGTTATATACTTATTTACAAAGAGGTTATAATAAATATCTATCCTAATTCCCAAGAGATAAACAATATTATAATAATAATGGATAATAATATTGTATTGAAACCAACCGTATTTCAAATACATAAAATAATATCTCAATATATCCTCTCTAGTATTAATAGTTCTATAATATTAAAAATTTATTTGAGTATGATATGAATCTCTAAAAATCAACTCTGAATCCAGATCCCACTGAAGAAATTGAAATAAGAATTTGGTAAACCTTGTACACGATCAGATAAAATAGATCATGGAACTCTGTGAAACCATACTTATTAATTAAGGTATAATATGGAATTATGAAAAATGGATATATATTCTCTGATATAAATTATGTTTGATGACTGTTCGAACCTCTTTGATAATGTAGTTTTCATAATCGCAAATAATTTCAATATATAGATTCAACTCTTTAATTCCATTTTAATATGTATATGTAAATCAATTATGTCGTACAGAAAAATATACTTAAATAATTCAATATCCTATATTAATGAATTAATATGGTTACAATGGTATTTATACATGTCCTTTTGGATAACACATAGTCCTGTAATGATTTGTGTAAGACAGACACTTCATAATCATTTTGATTCCCTGACACACCAATGTTCGACACACCAAGTATTGACGGACCACATATTTATATACCAAAGTTTGACACATCAAATATTGGCAAACTGATGTTCGACACATAAAATATTGACAGACCAAACAATGAAACACTAAAGCCGACACACTGGAGTCAACACCCAATAAAAATTGACAAACTAATGATCAACACATCGAAGATTGATTGACCAAAGAGTGACATATAGATTATTGAAATACTGAAGTTGACCCACTGGAGTGAACATGCCGATGTCGACACACTGAAGATTGACAAACCTAATTTTGACTGACCAATGTCTACACACCGAAGTCACCACATCGAAGTCTACACACCGAAATTGACACACCGAAGATGCCATACCAAATTCGATACACCGAAGTCAACACACTGATGATGAAAGACGATGTTACCAACCAGAAGAAAATAGACTGAAGATTACCCACTTATAGTCATAACTAACTGTTTCAATTTTAATAATTCAAATTTATTTCTAATGGTCATATTTAGACAAATTATTATTTATGACATTATTTAATGTTGTCTATAAAACTATCCATATATAACATACAAGATAAATAAAGAATAAGACAGTTATCATTTTTATTAATATTTTTGAAATAAATATTAATTTTACATTAAAGGGGACGCTATGTTCGATTGCGTACTCGATACGCAACCACGAGTTTTCGTTGAAATCTTACGTTGCAGACTAATAATATAATATCATTATTTTAAATGGTAGTTATTGCCTAGCAGTTTCATTGAATGGAATGAATAGAACTAACTTAAATATGATTATATATTTTTGATAAATGTTTTTACAATTATCCAATAAATGTTAGTGGCTAAAAATGTGAATATTTCTAATTTTAAGCATGAATACTCTAATATTCAGTAAAAGGTCGATTTACTACCATTTGATGGACGAACCTCATTAAATCTATTTTTTTCATTTTTATATGTTCTATTTGACAAATAAAACACTTCTTTAGAATCGGAACATCGAAATTTACTTTGGCTGAAATTTTGGTATTTTTTCTGATAAAATGAAATTTTTAATGAAAAGTGAAGCATGTTGTATTTTTATTCAAAAAAACCATTTAATATAATTTATTTATTTGGATAGATTATCCTTTTAATTGGTTTTAAAGTATATTTAGAATATATTTTTACCATTTCATCCAATGTTGGTTATTGGAATTAATTTCACTTTGAAATTGGACATAAACAAGTGTCAATCTTTTGATAGTTATTGTTTCGTAAACACATGCCATTTATTTTAACAATGGGAATTAATTTTAAATTAATTAACAAATGTTCTATGTTTTGAATTTGGTAGAATAGACATCATTTTTGAATTTGGAATATCAAATATAACTTAGGCTTTGTTTTTGGTATTTTTCTGAAAATCTTCAATTTTTGATTAATAGTGAAACCACATAGTAGTAGTTAAAAAACAGACATTTTCATTTTAATGAAATTTTACCACTTCAATGAGTTGAATTTAAAAAATCCAGGAAACACAATTAATATCAAGATGTAAAATTGGGTTCAATAAGATGAAAATATTTTTTTATTAATAATAACTTTTGACTTTTATTTACCGTGGTTTAATATAAATAGGGAAATTCCAGGTAAAAAGAATATTGTAATTATTCAGAATTACCTTAACACTTGTCTTAAATTTACTAGATGATTCATGGCCAACCAAGGGAATTCTTGGGTCAATTTTTGGACCCAATGGAGCCACTTGGGAGTTATATTTACACATTAGATTATATAATTTAATGTAATGGGAAAAATTACATAAACAAATATCTTTTGGTAAATTAATTTTCATATAGTGTTATATAAGTCATATTTTCGACTATAAATTTTAATCGGAAAGGTAAAATAATTTCCTACTTCATGGTATTTATTTTATAATTTTTATACATATAATAAAGTAAATTATTTATGACACAATTGTGATGCAATATTTACCTCATTAATAAATGATTTAAATAAATAAGATTATAAAGACTAAAATAATATCCAAATACGGTCCAATTACTATTGTTTTATTTTATTTTTAATATGATTCATCTTATATTCTACTTTAATGTGTTTTTTAATTTTTTAAACTGAAGAAAAGTATATAATAAAATATTGTTTTCACAGTTTCCTAAAGAGTCCCTCCTCCCCCTTATAAAAGAAGACCAATTCTAACCAATTATTCACACCTCTCAAGCCTTTTTTCGCCTCCAACCACTACCCAATTAATCTCCCTACATCTGTCTCCTCCCTCTAGAATCATTACTTTAGGTAGAAGGAACTTCAAAAAAACCTTTTGGTTCAAACCAAAGGGAGTTACCAAAATTAAAGGCAACAATTTCTCTTAACTTCTTTTCTTTTATTTTACATCTCCAACCACTAAACAATTTTTATTCCTTTATTTTATAACAACAACAATATCCTCAATATACTAGGATATTTTTATGAGAAGGAATAGAACTAAACTTACACACACATCCATCTAATGGGTGAAGAACATACTATTTCTTTGGATTGAAAACAAACGCCTCAGGAAATGATGATTGTTCATTTATCTCCTACCACCTCTCATGGTGTCCATTATGATGGAACTGTATTTATATATGATATATATTTATGTTTTATTTATTCTTCTTTATTTTTCCATTTATATAACTCCTTTATGGTTTCCATAGTGGGTAAATAAGATAATCTCATTAGAAGAAGTGCAGACTACTGCCACCTCAAAGTTATATGACTCGTTAATGCCTTATGTGGGATGAGTAAAGGAGGGATTTAAGAATATTTTATAAGATATTATAATGGAATTATAATATAAATATGTATCATTATTTTTTTAATTCCATTAAAATGAGTAATATAAAAGGATGTAGCGTTTATGCGTACGTACGACTTACCGTCTCTATGAAGGGTGCATTTCATTTCTTACCTCTAAATGTTATGTACTATAATAAATACAAGTATATACTAGATATATATGATATATATGATATCTAAATAATTAATATAATTCATAAGAAAATGTATTTCTTAACACAAGAACAACTAGTAATTATAAGGTTTTCATTTTTTACTCAAGTACCAAATTTCGACAAAACAGCCATTATTAACTTCAATAATTGCATATTGTTTATAACATGGTAATATGTGATTTAAAAAGGATAATAAAATTGAAAAAGGTTCTTAAGAAAGTATAAATTAACATTATTTTATTATTCAGTAGGAACAAGAAAGAAATGAGTCAAGTCGAACACGAGGTAAGGGATTTTCATTTCTCACTTTTAATTCCATGAGATTTCCATTGTTCATCACATATTCATTGCATGAGGTGTATTGAATACTGATATTTGATATATATTATAATTATTCTCATTATATTAATGTTATTTTGTGATTCATTTTGTGGTTATTAACTTTTGGTCATATGACTCAGTTGATTACAACTCGGTAAAGGGTTTAATCTCACTTTTTATTCCCATGAGATTCCTGTAATATTTTCCACTATTTCCTTTTGTGTGGTGTATTTACTGCCCATGATTATAATGATTATGTAATATACTTTCATTTTTAGTATTTACATCTTCATTTTATGATCCTTCTTTCGTGTGGATTATGTTTTTTTAGTTACCGATTCGGTAAGAGAGCCCTTCACCCCCCCTCTTTTTAAAAGAATCATTTTAGTTATGTCTTTTAATTTAAATGTTATTATGTTTGGATATGATCTAATATATCCTTATTGATTTAAAATTTATGTCCAAGTGATTACATACCCTTTTTATATCGTCAAATCATTTTCTGATTTTTAACCTAACACCGTTAGGCTGTCAAATTTTTACAAGGGGACTTTTTAACCCAATTTCAATTCTTTGGGTTCAACTTGTACTTCTTGAATATGGAGTCCTATGAATATGTGTGAATGAACCTTGATTATTTTACAAATAATATCCCCTTACTATGGGTGTATTACTATTTTTCACACATAATTATGTGATTGATTTATCCGTAATTTATGGGTACCATCTTTATAACAGATTTCATCTCAATTTACATTTCCACTGAGACTTCAGTGTTCTTATGCACCAATTCAATCTTATATGGTGTATATACTATCCTTTGACATATTATATCATGAATCCCTTTGTTATCTTGATATTATAAAGTTCTGATTAAATTTTATTCCTCATTTATTTGTATTCAAGAATCTCTCTTTTTGTTAAAAAACACTTTAAAAAATATCTTTTTAAATGTTTTAATGATTTTTTCTCATTAATGTCCATGTTTCCAAAATTGGTTTTATGATTTTTTTATTGGGACATTAATGTTTTAAAATTATAATTAAATTTAAATTTTCAAATTTTTATGGGACACATTGATTAAAAAATCACTTTTTAAATGATTTGACAAAGCATTGTTTATTTCAATATCTTGATTTGATATATTGGACTGTGGAAATGTTATAATTTCTTTATACATGTGATATGTGTGATGATTATGTTATGATTATTGGGCATTTTTTTACGTATACAGTGGTTCTGTGATAATCATAGGGGGGGTGAGCCCAAGATAGCTCTCCAATGCATTGGGTAATGTGATGGTGGTAAATGTGATGTTTCTCATAAGAAATTTGGGGAATAAACTGTGATATGTATTCCAAGTGTAACTATCTATATAGATGTGATAGCAACAATTTATGTTTGATATGGATTCCATAAGTAACCTTTATGATTTATTATAATGTGGTAATTCATAAATATTACGATTTTGTAAGGTATGTTACGATTGAAATGTATGGTTTCATTTATTGGTAGTTATTGATGGGATAATGTTTTCCTTGCATATTTTATAACCCTTACTCAGCTTATTTTGCTCAATCCATGTTTTTGAAATTTTTTCCACATGACTTTAAGATGAATAGGGTCAAGGATGGGATCGGGTAAAAGTCATGATGTCTAAAACATGAAACTAGACATGTATCTTTTTAAGAGTTTTTATTTTATGAAAAAATGGTTACCGAGTAGTAATGTCTGCATGTAATATTCAAGTTGTTATGTATTATTTATGCCCTAATTTTCTAAAACACTAAGCCTAAAAATATCCTCAATGTGAATTATTCATTTAATTCAATATTATGTAATGTTTTAAGGTCAGATACTTACAGTTTGTATCAGTGGATAGTTTAGAAAACATTAGGGATTATGAGTTTTTGTTAGACATAGGGTTAGTCTCTATGTCTATTATTTAAGTTAAATCCATGTTTTATAACTTCTTCAGATCAAGTAATGTCAGTAACAAATGGAAGAAGGATGCTCTCAAATGACATTCCTATCTCTTCCTGATGACATGCTTGCAATAATTATTGCAATGTCATGTTCGGATGATTGTGAAACTTATTCTAGCATACAACTCACTTGCAAGTAGTTGTTTGAGATATCAAACACCTCCACTATACATCATTATGATCGTGGATCATGGGTTGTATTTAGACATATCATATTTTTACAATATTCTCATATTTTCAAGAAAGGTAAATATTATCAAGGCATTTTCAATTATTTTACCTTCTCACATGATTTTGAACCATATTATGATTTTTAAAAGGTGATAAACAAGGAGACCCTTCTACAACCAATTTATATTTTCCTTTACAATATATTCCCTTAGCACATACCTATGGTATTTTAAAATGACCATTAATTGAATGTTTCAACTCAAATTTGGTCTGACTATTTTATAAAAATCATGCTTTATTAGATGTTTTGAAATTATATGTCATACATGATTATTTTCGAATTTTTTTTCTCTGAATGCCCATATGACCCATGTTGTATAAGGTATATTTGGATGGAGAAAGAAAATTACTTTGAAGGATCTCAAAATCATCGTTGCAATGCATGGACCTTCTACTTATGTGAACAAGATGATGATGAAACCAAATGGACACCATGATAGAGGTATGATGTTCTTCATTTTGGGGATCATTTTATTTTATCATATGTTGGTGAAATAAGTCTTCAAGAATTAAGATGTTGAGATCATAATGAATTTGAATGAAAATGAAAGGTATAAAGAAACCATTGAGGTTGAAAAATGTTAAGGTTATTTTTGAGTTTTTTAAAAAGGGCATCCCATGGGATGGGTGACAACCCGTCGCATCAGGTAAGGACACAAGAATCGATCCCACAACTGAAGGGTGATTGGGGTTCATCACCTACCACAATCCTACTTGAAGTCCATGGTTAGTATGACTTGTTATTTTAGTAAAATGTTTTTATGGAACAAGAGTAAGTTGATTTTTGGAACTTATGTTTCATCAAAGGGATATACTTAGTATAGAAAAAAATAAGTGATTAGGTGATAATGGTTATCATAGAAGATGTTCTCTCTTTTGAGAAAACACTATATGCCTAAGGAATATAGAATACAATGGTATTTCAATATATGAATGATGGTTGAAATTTTAGTTTTGAATAATCTATGATTTTATAGTGGACATATGATGATTTTGTTTGTTTATGAAACATATACAACTATCATGGAGAATATGTGATTAGGTTAATTACTTTTCAATATGAGATTTTATGAGTAAATAATGTTATTTGGTGATAAATGATAAAATTTATCTTAAAAGACTATGTAATTAAATCCTTATGAGATTTTGGCTTCAATCTTAGTTTGGATTACATTTGAAGACTTTTATGGATAGTTTTTATTGAATGGTCTTGGTTGATCTTTGGGTATTGTTATAAAAATATTGGATATTAAGATTAGTTTTTTTCTTTTTGTAAAATATATTCCTTTTTGGGTATTATTTAATCTCACACTAACCATTTTGGTTTTGGTTAAGGTCTAAAGACATGAGAAATATATAGTTCATGTTTTTTGGATTATGTGATTATCTCTCACTAGATTCTAGTTCTTTTAATGTGACCAAGTCAGCTTGAATAATCACCGTTTGGAGAAAATATGAGTTTGTGGTAGGAATTTAGGAAAGGGTGAAAGACTACAAGACAAGTAATTATGTTTCCTTATGTCTTTAGTTAAGCTCATAAATAAATTCCTCAACTTTATTAAAAGTAACTTAAAATAAGAACATTGTTTGTTAACTTTTCATACTGGGGAATCAAGGATCGTTGAACACATCACATGTTTGTGATTTTATTTTGGTTAACTTTCTCCTAATCATGTGTTCTATCACTCTCCACGAGAACATGACCTTTTGTTCACTTTTCCATATCCATTTTTTCCAACATGGAATACTAGTATTGGTTATCTCGAGTGACCATTGTACTTCTCTTTCTTTTTTTAATGTGATAGTTTTACTTACACATTTCTGATGTGGGACTTTTAATGAAGTTTCCAAGCCCATTTTTAAAATTGCGACGAGGCAATTCCCAAAATGGGGGAAGGATGTAATATCCCAGATAAATAAATAATAAGACATTTTTCCTTATTATTAATATTTGTGAATTAAATATTAATTTTACATTAAAGGGGACACTATATTCGATGTCGTACCCGATACGAAACCATGTGTTTCTTTGAAATCTTATGTTGCACACTAATAATATAATATTATTATTTTAAATGGTAGTTAATGCCTAGTAGTTTTATTGGAGGGAATGAATAGAACTAACTATTATATGATTATATATGTTTGTTAAATCATTTTACAATTATCCAATAAATTTTAAGGGCTTAAATGTGAATAAATCTAATTATAAGCATGAATACTCTAATATTCAGTAAATGGTCGATTTACTGCCTTTTGATGGAGAACCCTCATTAAATCTATTTTTGGTCAATTTTATATGTTCTATTTGACAAATAAAATTCTTCTTTTGAATCGGAACATTGAAATTTACCTTGGATGAAATTTTGGTATTTTTCTGATAAAATGTAATTTTTAATGAAAAGTGAAACATGTTGTTTTTTAATTCAAATATAAATTTTAATCTAATTTATTTATATGGATTGATTATATTTTTAATTGGTTTTAAATTATAATTATAATATATTTTTACCATTTAATCCAATGTTGGTTATTGAAATTAATTTCACCTTGAAATTTGACATAAACAAGTGTCAATCTTTTGATAGTTACTGTTTCGTAAAAACACGATATTTGTTTTTACAACATGAATTAATTTTTAATTAATTAATGAAACTTATATGTCATTAATTTGGTTAAATAGGCATCATTTTTGAATTTTTATTATCAAATATATCTTATTCTGAGTTTTTGGTATTTTTCTGAAAAACTTCAATTTTTTGTGAATAGTGAAACCACTTAGTAGTAGTTAAAAAATTGACCTTTTCATTTAAATGAAATTTTACCACTTCGGTGAGTTGAATTTAAAAAATAATATAAACCTGGTTAATATAAATTGGTAAATTTTGGTTCAATAAGATGTATTTTTTTTGCTGAATAGTAACTTTTGACTTTTATTTACTGTGGTTAAAGATAAATAGTGTAATTCAAGGTAAAAAGAATATTATAAT
This sequence comes from Viscum album, assembly GCA_963277665.1. NCBI lineage: Eukaryota > Viridiplantae > Streptophyta > Magnoliopsida > Santalales > Viscaceae > Viscum > Viscum album. The sequence goes on from OY728136.1 coordinate 1,484,023,900, forward strand.
TATTAAACATTACCTTAACAATTTAAATAACCTTATTGGATGAGTCATGGACGACCAGGGGCATCCTTGGTTCGATTTTGGGACCCCTTGGGGCCATATGGAAGTGATATTGACACTTTAGATTAATTAATTTAATGTAATTTCAAAAATTACATAATCAAATATCTTTTGGAAAATTCATTTTTATATGGTGTTATATAAGTCTTATTCTAGACTATAAATATTCATTGTAAATATAAAAGGATTTTCTAAATCAATCTATTTTTTTTATAATTTGTAGACATCGAATAAAGTAAATTATTTATGACACAATAGTGATGCAGTATTTACCTCATTAATAAATGATTTAAATAAATAAGATTATAAAGACTAAAATAATATCCAAATCATGTCTAATTCCTATTGAATGATTTTATTTAGAATATTATTAATTTTATATTATAATGTAATGTGTTTTGGAATTTTTGAAACTGAATATAAGTTTATAATAAAATAATGTTTTCATACTTTCTTAATGAGTCCCTCCTCTCCCTTAAAAAAAGAGACCACTTTTAACCAATTCGTCACATCTCTCAAGCCTTTTCAATCATCCAACCTCAACCCAATTAAGCTTCCAAAATCCTTCTCCTCCACATAGAAGCCTTTCCTTAGGCATAAGGAACTTCAACAAAACCATTTGGTTCAAACCAAAGGGAGTTACCCAAATTAAAGGTAACAGTTTCTTTTAACTTCTTTTCTTTTATTTTACATCTACAACCCCTAAAATATTTTTATTCCATTATTTTATAAGAAATAAATTATCCCCAATATACCAGTATGTTTTAATGACATGGATTCGAACTACACGTACACACACCTCCATTTAATGGGTGAAGAACATATTGTTTCTGTGGATGGGAATCAAACGCCTCATGGAACGATCATTGTTAAATTATCTCCTACCGCCTCTAATCAGGGCCATTATGATGGAACTGTATTTAAATATGATATATATTTATTTTCTCTTTTTTCTTCCGTATTTTTTCATTTATATAACTTTTTTATTGTTTCCATAGTGGGTAAATAAGATAATCTTATTAGAGGAAGTGCAGACTACCGCCCCCTCCAAGTGATATGACTCGTTAATGCATTGTATGGTGCATATAAAGGATGGAGTTAATAATATTGTATATTATATTATAATAGAATTATAATTTTACTATGTATCAATATTTTTTTAATTCCATTAAAATAAGAAATAGAAATGGAAGTAGCGTTCATGCGTACATCCGACTTACTGTCTCCTTGAAGGGTGCATTTCATTTCTGACCTATAAATGTTATATACTATTATAAATACATGAATATAATGGATATATATGATATAAATGATATCTAAACCATTAATAGTATTCTAAATATAATTTATGTCTTACCACATGAACAAATTGTAATTATAAGGTGTTCTTTTTTTAACTTGAGTACCAAATATCGACAAAACAATCATTATTAACATAAATGATTGCATATTGTTTATAACCTAGTAATAAGTGATTTAAATTGGATAATACAATTTGAAATGTTTCTTAATCATGTATAAATTAACATTATATTATTATTCAGGAGGATCAAGAAAAAAACAAGTCAAGTCGGACCTGAGGTAAGGGATTTTTAGTTCTCACTTATAATTCGGTGAGATTTCCATTGTTCACCACATATTCATTGCATGTGGTGTATTTTGTATTCCCATTTGATATATATTATCATTATTATAATTTAATTCATGGTATTCTATGATTCATTTGGTGGTTACAAACTTTTGGTCATAGGACTTAGTTGATTACAACGCGGTAAAGGGTTTCATCTCACTTTTTATTTCCGTGAGATTCATGCTATATTTTCCACTATTTCATTTTGTGTGGTGTATTTACTTCTCATTATTCAAATATTTGTTTAATATAAAATCATTTATGAGTATTTAAATCTTCATTGTATGATCCTTCTTCCATTTGGCTTATTTTTTTTATGTTACCAAATCGGTAAGTGAACCTTTCCCCCTCCTCTTTTTAAAAGACTTTTTTTGATATGTCTTTTAAGTTACATCTTATTATGTTGGTATATGTTCTAATATATCCTTATTGGTTTAAAATTTACATCCATGTGATGAGATACCCTTTTTATTGCATCAAATAATTTTCTGAATTTTAACGTTGCAATGTTATGTTGTCAAATTTTTACAAGGGAAGTTTTTAACCCAACTTCAATTCTTTGGGTTCAACTTGTAATTATTGATAATGTCATCATATGAATATGGTTGAATGAACTCTGATTTATTTACACATAATATCCACTTATATTGGGTTTATTTCTATTTTTCACACATAATTATGTGATTGATTTATCCTTAATTTAAGCATACCATCTTTATAAGAGATTTCATCTCAATTTACATTTCCACTGAGACTTCATTGTTGTTATGCACCAATTCAATCTTATATGGTGTATAAACTATCCTTTGACATATTATATCATTAATCCCTTTGTTCTCTTTATATTGTAAATTTTTTATTTAATGTTATTCCTCATTTATTTGTATTCAAGCATCTCTCTTTTTGTTAAAAAAACTCTTAACCAAAATATCATTTAAAATGTTTTAAAGATTTAATCTCTTTAATGTACATGTTTTCAAAATGGGTTTTAGGATTTATTTATATGGTCATTAATGTTTTCAAATGATAATTAATTTTAAAGATTCAAAGTGTTATGGGACACTATGATTCAAAAATATCTTTTTAAATGATTTTGAAAATGATTTGATAAAGCATTGTTTATTTCAATATTATGATTTCATATATTGGAATGTGGAAATGTTATCTTTACATTATATTTGTTATATGTGTTATGAATATGTTATGGTTATTGGGAATTGTTTTACCTATATGGGTGGTTTTGTGAAAATCCTAGGGCGGGTGAGCACGAGATAGCTCTCTAATGCATTGGGTAATGTGATAGAGGTAAATGTGTTGTTTCTACTAAGAGATTTAGGGAATATACTATGATGGGTATTCCAAGTTTTATTCCCTATGTATCTATGATAGCTACAATGTATGTTTGATATGGATGACATAAGTAACTGTTATGATTTATGATTTTTGTGTGTTATTCATATATCTTATGATTTCGTAAGGTATGTTTTGATTGAAAAGTATGGTTTCATTGATTTTTAGTTATTGATGGGATAATGTTTTCCTTATTTAATTTATATCCCTTACTTAGCTTTTTATGCTCATCCCAATTTTTTTAAATGTATTCCATAGGACTTCAAGATGAATAGGGTCATGGATGGGATCCGGGAAAAGACATGTTGTCTAAAACATGGAACTAGACATGTTTCTTTTTTAGAGTTTTTATTTTATGAAAAAATGGATATTGAGTAGTAGCGTATACATGTAATATTCATTTTGTTATGTAATAGTTACATCCTAATTCTCTAAAACTCTAAACCTGAAAAGATCCTCAATGTGAATTATTCGTTTTATTCAATATTATGTAAAGTTATTAGGTCGGGTTCTTACACCATAGATATTACGAGGTACCTGCCCGTGCCAAGATCATTATGCTAAGTAGACCTAGAAGTATAAAAGGACTTCAATCAAAGCTCAAAATACGATGGAGACATAGAGATATACATATACACATAGAGCTTGGAGAACATGCTGAAATATAGACCGTGTGATTTCAAAATATTGAAAAGAGTGAAACTCGATTCTTGAGCTTATCTAGCAACTACCTACTGGAGCTTGGTGAACATACTCACAAAGATGATCTGAACATCTTCACAAGAAACTGCAACACTATATTCTGAATCCAACTTCTAGAAGAGGACTCGAATATCATTCCCTCAACATTAGTTGAATCCAAAGCATTACTATACAACACACAGAGAATTATAAACTCTATTCTCTTTCATCTTTCTATTGTGTGCTCATCATTACAATTTTTGAGCGTTTTCTATATCTGTTTGAATATCACACACTTTCTCCAAATCTAAATAAGAAGATAAAAAAATATGCTCACTATAAATCCCTTCTTACACTAGTTTCCCTCATGAAACTGTAGAAGAGATCTTAGGAGATCTGTTTTTTTTTCAGGAATAGTTGTGGTAGAGGTCATGTGTGACCTGGAAATCTGTGTGCTATTGTAAACCCCGATCCAGGGTGTGGATCATGTGTTTTTTTAACTTAAGTTTCTTGGTGGTGGGTGATCACGAAGTGGAGAGGACTATGTCTCTGCTTGAGACTAAACCTCTTGTTTTATTAATTGTGATGTTTATCTTATATTTTTATCTGTTTTTTATTTCTTGAATTACGATAAACAAAACCCAGATTACTATTTTAGCAAGTGTTCACATCTATTTTGATTGAGTAGATTTGATTCAAAAGATTTACTAATCCATTGATTGGTATAGATGAGAACTAATAAATCTTCTAAAAACCAAGTCGAACCATTAAAAATTTTATAAATTCATAAATAACTGAATATGAGCTTATTCTTATAGGGGTATATTTTTTTTGAAAAGAACGTTTTTAACCGGAAGTTTTAAAGATACTAGATTATCCACCATCTTTATTCATATACTCCAACCAACAATGAATTATTTAGAGGATTGGCTACAATGAAAATACAATTTTGGACTTTAGACATTATGGGGAATCCGAAGACAAAATCTATTGTGATGTTTCCCCATAATCATTTTGGTATGTATAATAGTTTTAAAATCCACTTAGATTATATTATCTTATATTTATCATCATGAGATACCAATAATAAATCTAAAGGCTAAAAAAAATTTCTCTTTATATTATCCCAACAGAAATATTCATTATATATCTACACATCTTTCTACTACCATGATGAATTTAGAATGATGAACTATGATCCTCATCCAAAAATTACATCAAATATGTTATTGTATAAAAATATACACAATTATTATAACAAATCATTCAATTAAAGTATGTGATAAACATAATAATATTTCTTTAGTTCTTCTATAGTTCAACCCATATTCAATAAGCACCTCTTTAATCCTCACATGGATGGATAGTTGAACACTCATTTGATTAATATAATATTTCACCACATGAATTAATATTTCTTGATCATTTATTTATTTTTTTAAATATTAGATCTTTTTTGATCAACATAATATATAATATAAAAACATTATTTTAATTGGAAAATTCATATATCTTGTTCACTTTCCCTTTCAGATAATATAGTTGGTACTAATAATATGTAATATATTATAATTATAACATATAACACATAATAACCACATTTGTAGTGAATATATTTATATATATAAATATATACATATAAATATATATATATTATTTTATGATCTATATATATATAACATGTTTCTCTATATTGTTAATTCATCCCTATATTTAATTTAGAAATTACTACAACTAACTCAAAATCATGATCTGAGTAAATTTTCTAATGAACATTTAATTGGAGTAAAGAATAATATATCACTATATCTTTTTTCAAGAGGATTTATCCCAATTAACTCTTGGATTTATCATTATATATCCCATACCCATCTCTACTATAGGGTAATGTAATAAAATATTCATTGACTAACATTTTCCTCTATTCCATTAGCGGATCTTCAGATTAATTTTTATAAAGGAACATTAATCCATTTAGAGTTAACATAATATGTAGAATAGTTAGCTGTGTGAAACTCTCCAGAATTCATAAATAATATCCATCGAAAAAATAAGACAATATATCTTAGACATAGATTTTGGTATGGTTCAACATTTATCTTCTCATATTTTTGATAATCAATTCATATTCACTTTTATCTATATATGTTCTTAATAAAAACAATAGGTGAACTGCATGGTGACACTCATGGATGAATGAATCCCATTTAAAAATTCTTTTAATGGTTATTCTTTAATTCGTAAAAAGAAATTGGGGGCATTATATATAGATCCATGTAAATACATGTTGAAATAGATATGAGTTCTTTTGAAAACACTACTTCACAATTCATTTGATGATTATATAAATTCTATGTAAATGTATAAACAAAATCCCACAAATTTGGTTTGTCTGTGATGTTAATTTTACATCCATCTAATTGATATAAACACATATATTTATATAATATAGATAAATATTTTTTATAATAAATTTTGTTTAATGAACTTTTAATAACTATTCATATAATTTTACTTTACAAATAACATTATAGTAAAGGAATTAGAAAATAAATATGTAATGTTTTATATTAATATATAAAATTCTTGGGTCACTTTAAATCTCCTTTAAAATATTAATTTTAGTTTCTTTAAACACATTTAGAAGATTTTTTTACTTGTACAAGTATTATGCCAGCTTTTTTAGTGTATAAAATGTAATTATTTCATCACTATGTGTCAAAAATTAATTTTACTTATAAAAAAAGTATTTCCAATAATCATTTATAAGAAAATTTATCCTCTATATAACAATATGAAATAATTTTAGAGATATTAATTTCTAGAGATTCTTATTTTTGGATTCTCTTCACATAAAAACAATATAAAGGTTATAATAAATAATCATCACATTGAAATTTTATTGATAATAATAATCGTGTAATTAGATAATATTAAAAGGTAATGTTTTATTATATTTTTAATTACTTCATACAATTTTTTATTATTTCATTACAAATTTTCCACTTATCAAGGTGAATGTTTTTAACAAATTTTTTGTTCAATGTGAGTAAAAACTAATGAGGGATATTTACCAAATTTGAACATAATACATCAATAATTTTTATGAATATTTCGACAATCATTCTCAAGATATGGATGTAATATATTTCTATAAAAACATGTAAATGAAAATAAGAACTACTTTTAGAAAACAAATTTTTTTATAATAATATTAACATATATAAATCTGATGACTATTTCAAATTGAAATTATATTAATTAGATTATTATAAATCAAAAGGATCATATTGCTCCTTAATACCATATCAAAAATATAATGGGCCATTCAAACAACATTATTACTAGAAAATAAATGAAAGTATATGAAATTTTTTTATTTCTTCACTATTCAATGATATATCAATCAATTTAGAAAAATCAAAAAATTTCACAATGAGTTTATTTTTTAATTTTAATTTTAAAAATAAATTTCAGTCATTAAAATAAATTTTCTAAATGTGAAGGAAATTTAATTTTAAATTTGTTGATAAAAATTAATATATATATATATATATATAGAAAAATTCATATAAAGACTTTTCTAAAAATTGAATGTGTATTTTTTAAATGATATTCTATTCCAAATACAATTAGACATAATTTTAAAAATATTGTCATTCCAATTAATTTATCCAAATTAATGCCTTGTTTATAATGGTATACTATATGAAGTTTCATTTTGGTTTGCGGTGTGTGAATCATAGTCTATAAAAGTAATTAAATATATATTAAGAGAATTATATCATAAAATTTCATGGTATTATATTATACACCCTTGAAATGAATCTATACCCTAATGTTATGTCACACAGATATAAAATAATTGGGGATATCTATCTCCCATTACTTCATTGAGTTGGGTGTAGCTTTTTCATATTTCTATTCCATTATTAGAATAATAACTGGGATGTTATCCATATATCATTGTATGTCTTTACTATGATACATGATTTATACAAATTGTTGTTTTGTAATAATGATAATTATGTTATGGTAACACCTCTATTTTCATTACATGTGATTCATTAGGTATGAACATTCCCTATAGAGATACATGGAACACATCATGATCTATAGTGGGGTTCAGTGGATGTTCCATGTGATAAGTTACCATGAATAATTGGTCAACAAAATAAAATGGGAAAATATACCTAGGGATCATCATTACATTATTTTAAAATTGTATAACCATATTCCATTTATAAATTCATAGAAATTCCATCTCAAAAATATTGAATTTCAAATTTTCAATCGATATTCGGAATAAATATTCTACTGAATATAAGATGACTTTAACTACTGTGAAATATTTTTTAAATATTAATCAATTTCATAATATAGTTCAGGTGTCGTTTTAAATTTTTTTTCCAATACATAGGAGTTATATACTTATTTACAAAGAGGGTATTATAAATATCCATCATAATTATCAAGTGAAAAATCTTATTATAATAAATATGGATAATAATTTTGTATTGAACCCAACCACATTTCAAATACATAAAATAATATCTCAATATATCCTCTATAGATTTAATAGTTCTATAATATTAAAAATTTATTTGAGTATGATATGATTCACTAAAACTCAAACTTGAATCCAGATCCCACTAAAGATATTGACATAAAAATTTGGTAAATCATGTACATGATCAGATAAAATTGATCAAGGAACTTTGTGAAACCATACAAATTAATTAATTTATATTATGGAATTATGAAAAATAGATAAATATTCTCTGATAGAAATTATGTGTGATGACTATTGGACCCTCTATGATAATGTAGTTTTCATAATCAAAAGTAATTTCAATATATAGATTCAACTCTTTTATTCCATTTTAATATGTCTATATAAATAAATTATGTTATACAGAAAAATATACTGAAATAATTCAATATCGTATATTAATGAATTAATATGTTTACCAGTGTAGTTATACATGTACTTTTGGATAAAACCTAGTCCTGTAATGATTTGTGTAAGACAGACACTTCATAATCATTTTGATTTTTTGACACATCAATGTTCAACTCACCAAAGACTGACAGACCAAATATTGATAGACCGATGTTTGACACATCAAAGATTGACAAACCGATGTTTGAAACATCAAAGTTTGACAGACCAAACAATGACACACCAAAGACGACACACCAAAGTCGTCACCCAAAAAAGATTGACAAACTCATGATCGACACACCAAAGATTGACCGACCAAAGATTGACAGACCTATTATTGACAGACCGAAGTTGACACATCGAACTCAACACGTCGATGTCGACACACCGAAGTAGACACACCGAAGATTGACATACATAACATTGACAGACTAATCTCGACACACCGAAGTCTCTACATCGAAGTCGACACATCGAAATTGACACACCAAAGATGACATACCGAAGTTGACACACCGAAGTCAAAAAACTGAAGATGACATACTGATGCTACCAACCAGAAGACAACAGACTGAAGATGACTCACCAACGGTCATAAATAACTGTTTCGATTTTATTAATTCAAATTTATTTCTAATGGTCATATTTAGACAAATTAGTGTTTCGAAAATTATTTAATGTAGTCTATAAAACTATCCATATATAACATACCAGATAAATAAATAATAAGACACTTTTCATTTTTATTAATATTTTTGAAGTAAATATTAATTTTACATTAATGTAGACACTATGTTCAATGGCGTACCTGATACGCAACCACAGGTTTCGTTGAAATCTTACATTGCACACTAATAATATAAGATCATTATTTCAAATTGTAGTTAATGCCTAGCCGTGTATACGATGGAATAAATATAAATAACTAAAATATAATTATATATTTTTGTTAAACGTTTTTACAATTATCCAATAAATGTTATGGGCTTAAAATGTGAATATATCTAATTTTAAGCATGAATACACTAATATTCAGTAAAAGGTCGATTTACCACATTTTTATGGACAACCCTCATTAAATATATTTTTGGTCATTTTTATATGTTATTTTTGAAAAATTAAATTTTTCTTTATAATCGGAACAATGAAATTTACTTTGGATGAAATTTTGGTATTTTTCTGATAAAATGAAATTTTGAATGAAAAGTGAAGCATGTTATATTTTAATTAAAAACTAACTTTTAATCTAATATATTTATATGGACTGACTATCTTTCTTATTGGTTTTAATTTATAATTAGAATATATTTTTACCATTTAATTCAATTTTGGTTATTGGAATTAATTTCACTTTGAAAGTGGACATATACAAGTGTCAATCTTTTGATAGTTATTGTTTCGTAAAAACACTCCATTTATTTTAACAATAGAATTAATTTAAAATAATTAATGAAACTTCTAGGTTATGAATTTGGTAAAAAAGAAATCATTTTTGAATTCATAATATCAAATATATCTTAGGCTGTTTTTTTTGGTATTTTTCTTGAAAACTTCAATTTTTGATGAATAGTGAAACCACTTAGTTCTAGTTAAAAAAATGGCTTTTCATTTAAATGAAAATTTAAAGCTTATGTGAGTTGAATTTCAAAAAATTCGAGACACACAGTTAATATAAAGATGTAAAATTTGGTTCAATAAGATGAAAATATTTTTTGCTGAATAGTAACTTTGGAATTTTATTTACCATGGTTAAAGGTAAATATGGTAATTTAATGTAAAAAGAATATTATAATTATTCATAATTACCTTAACAGTTTTCCTAAACTTACTGGATGAGTCATGGCCAATCAATTTCATCCATGGGTCGATTTTGGGACCCCATGGAGCCACATGGGAGTGATATTGACACTTTAAATTAAATAATTTAATGTAATGGAAAAAATTACATAAAAAAATATCTTTTGGTAAATTAATTTTCATATGGTGTTATATAAGTCATATTTTCAACTATAAATATTCATTGGAAAGAAAAATGGATTTCCTACCTCATCGAATTTTATTTATAATTTTTAGACATTTAATAAAGTAAATTATTTATTGCACAATAGTGATGCAGTATTTACCTCATTAATCAATAATTTAAATAAATAAGATTATAAAGACTAAAATAATATCCAAATCATGTCCAATTACTATTGGATGATTCTATTTTTAATATGAGTCATATTGAATTATACTTTAATTTGTTTTGTAATTTTTGAAACTGATGTTATGTTTATAATAAAATAATGTTTTCACTCTTTCCTAAAGAGTCCTTCCTCTCCCTTATAAAAGGAGACCACTTCTAACCAATTTCCCACGCCTCTCAGGCCTTTTGGTTCATCCAAATTCTACCCAATAAATCTTCCTATATCCCTATCCTCCTTTTAGAAGCCTTAACTTTGGTAGAAGGAACTTCAACCAAATATATTGGTTCAAACCAAAGGGAGTTACCCAAATTAAAGGTAACAATCTCTCTTAACTTCTTTTCTTTTATTTTACTTCTCCAACCCCTAAACAATTTTTATTCCATTATTTTATAAAAAAACAATATCTTCAATATACTAGGATGTTTTTATTATAATGAATCAAACTTGACTTACACACACCTCCATCTAATGGGTGAGGAACATACTGTTTCTGTGGATGGAAAACAAACGCCTCAGGAAATGATGATTGTTCAATTATCTCCAACCACCTCTCATGGTGACCAATATGAGGGAACTGTATTTATATATGATATATATTTATTTTTTATTTATCATTATGTATTTTTTACATTTATATAACTTCTTTATAGTTTCCATGGTGGGTAAATACGATAATCTCATTAGAGGAAGTGCGGACTACCGCCCCCTCAAAGTGATATGACAACTTAATGCCTTATGTGGGATGTGTAAAGGAAGGATTTAAGAATATTGTATATGGTATTATTCTTGATTTATAATATAACTATGTATAATTTTGTTTTTAATTCTATTAAAATAATTATTATAAATGGAAGTAGCGTTCATTCGTACGTACCGCTTACCGTCTCCATGAAGGTGCATTTCATTTCTTACCTCTAAATGTTATGTACTATTATAAAAACATGTATATACGGGATATATATGATATCTAAATCATTAATATAATTCTTAATATAATTTATATATTAACACATGAACAACTAGTCATTATAAGGTGTTTATTTTTTAAACTGAAGTACCAAATATCGACAAAACAGTCGTTATTAACATAAATGATTGCATATTGTTTATAACATGGTAATAAGTGATTTAAAAAGGATAATAAAATTAAAAAAGGGTCTTAAGATAGTATAAATTAACATTAGATTATTATTTATGAGGAAAAATAGACAAACGAGTCAAGTCAGACATGAAGTACAAGATTTTCTTTTCCCACATTTTATTTCGTGAGATTTCTATTGTTCACCACTTATTTAGTGCATGTGGTGTATTGTGTACTGCTATTTGATATATACTATCTTGATTCTCATTATATTCATGGTATTCTGTGATTCATTTGGAGGTTATTAACTTTTTTTTCATATGACTCAGTTGATTACAACTCGGTAAAGGGTTTCTTCTCAATTTTTATTCTCATGAGATTCAGGCTATATTTGCCACTATTTCATTTTTTGTGGTGTATGTACTGCCCCTGATTGTACTCTTTGTGTAATATACTTTCATATATATCACATTTTCTTCTATATTTTTAATTCATCCTTATATTTAATTTTAAAATTACTAAAACTAACTCAAAGTCATTATTTGTGTAAATTTTCTAATGAACATTTAATTGGAGTAAGGAATAATATATCAATATATCTTTTTTCAAGAGGATTTATCCCAATAAACTATTTGATTCATCCTGATATATCCCAAAATTATCTCTACCATATGTTAATGTAATAAAATATTCATTGACTAACATTTTCTTCTGTTCTGTTAGGTGATCATCAGATTAATTTTTATAAAGGAACATTAATCCATTTAGTGTTAACATAATATATAGATTAGTTAGCTGTGTGAAACTCTCCAGAATGCATAAATAATATCCATCGAAAAAAAGGAGAATATATATCTCAGACATTTATTTTTGTATGGTTCAATGTTTATCTTCTCATATCGTTGATAATCAATTCATTGTCACTTTTATCTATATATGATCTTAATAAAAACTATAGGTGAACCACATGGTGACACTCATGGATGAATGAATCCCATTTAAAAATTCCATTAATTTTTATTTTTTAATTTGTAAAATTAAATTTGGGGCATTATATATAGATCCATTTAAATACATGTAGAAATAGATATGAGTTCTATTGAAAACACTACTTCACAATTCAATTTAAGGTTATATAATTCCTATGTAAATGTATAAAAAAAATCCCACAAATTTGGTTTATCTGTGATGTAAATTTTACATCCATTTAATTGATATAAACACTTATATGTAATAAGAATAAAGACATATATGATGAATTTAATTTCCATTATAATTTTATATTAGCATTCTGACTGATATATGGTGATAAGTGAGTTTAGAATATGAAATAAGACTACACATCCTTAATAATTGAAGATGGATTTATGAAAAAAATAGATTCAATTTCTACAATAACATAAAATATAACAATATGGAGAATAAAATGATTTTCATGATGTATATTACAAAAAAATCAACTGGTTAAGATCTATTGACATGATGATTGATCATCATACTATTAGCGACTTTAAGTGCCAATTCAACATTTAATATTCTTTGTTGTATAGTGATAATCTTATAAATAAAATATATATAGAATATTTTGTAGATCTTAAATAAAATAAAACATGTTTATTTCATGAGTTGATTTTATGTGTATATTTCATGATTTTTTCACCATACCCTAATCATCAATAGTTGGAGTCTGATATTTCCTTATTTTCTTTAGTAATAAGATGTTATTTGTGTCTTTCATCTTCAATATCCTTCATATTTAATCTCTAGTTTTAAATATTCCCATACTCCTTTTATTTATAACTCTAGAGTGTGTGTGGATCATTCTATTATACTTTTCATCAATCATTAGCTAACTCTTTTTAATAACTTCAACACTCAACAACCCAATTAAATTTATATATATACATATATCAATTAGTAATTCATTTTAGATAACTACTTCTATGTATCCTTCCACACCAAGATCTTAATATAATTTCTATATTCTTCCCTCAATTGAATTTACTTTTAATTATATCATTCAATTATTATATAAACCAATAGATTGATTGGTAACAATGGTCCATTTTTTTACATTGGTATCATATCATAAAATTTCATCATAACTACTGAATTCCTTTATGTATATCATGCTTCATATATGTTTTTTAATCCACTGAATAAATTATTAATAATATATTATATATTAGTGATTATAAAAGAAGTGTACCTCAGGATTCAAGTAATGTTTTCCACTTAAACACTAATAGATTATCCATCCTTAGACCATAACTCAATAAGTACCTTATCTATTTTTTATATGTGTAATAGTAGGAATGATCATATTTGAAAAAAATATTTACATTCATCCCACTCAATTGAGTCATTTTATTCCCATTCCATCACGTTCTTAATGATTTCCCACAATTGATAATATTTTCCGTCCTAAAAATAAATGACCGAGATGACTTTTTCGTCCTTCAAAAACATGAAAATGAAAACTATCCTTTCATTTATACTCATCCATTACATAGTAACGAGTTGATGAATACATCCCCAAATATAAGGTAAATTCTTCTTTATCAAGCACTAAACAAAAACATGTTCCCTCTTTTGCTTCACTGGTCACTCTACCTATCTCGTGTCTGGGGAATATCATGTAAGCATAGAAATGATAAATTTTTCCTCCTATATCATTTTATTTTTTGTGAGGGAAATCACTGAATTTTCTTTCACATTCAGCAGTAACATGGTTTCTTTAGTTTCCATCCATTTACTAAAACCAAAACCCATAGTGCGATAAACTGTAATAATCGTGGGAAAACACAGAATTTGGAAAAGTAGTTTACTGTATCTATAAATCAAGTTCAATTATTTTAAATCTATGAATCCTTATGATTATCATAGGTCTTCAACAGACATCATATATTCCAATAATTCATGTTTTATTAAATGAAAATGGGAATTAACCCTTGTATATTCCTTTAGAGTGTCAAACATGGTTCACAATAAGGGAACACTCTTCGTGCACAGGAAATATGTCCAATATATACTCAACTAACTCTTTTTTGGGATATTAACCCTAAATGCATATATGAAAAATTTACATCATCAATTATTGTTTATATATTTATATTTGGTAAATAAATTGGCATTCCAATCTTTAGTATAACAATGGAAATTATTATATACATATTATAATCCTATGGGTTCTCAGTAATTTTTTCTCATTATATTTTCCAGTGGCATGAAAACATTATTCTGATACAAACTATAGTGAAGATACTGACTATACACAAATATCACATCTTATTAGATGAATATTCAATATATAAAATTACTATAAACTCCAAAACCATAATTTTTTAGAGAATTTGGAAGCATGGATACATAAAAAACATATTCATAAAGTATCTATCTCATATCCCATATAGTTCATCATAAACAACACCAATATTAGACTCATAATATTTAAAACATTTTTCCATATCTTCGAGAAAATAAAACACAATCATATGTAACATCAGATGAAAAATATGTGAAATAATAGGAAATAACAGTGGTCAATTAAATAGGCATTACAATAATGGGTTTGAGAACCAGAGTTCAACCATTCAAA
Organism: Viscum album; assembly: GCA_963277665.1. NCBI lineage: Eukaryota > Viridiplantae > Streptophyta > Magnoliopsida > Santalales > Viscaceae > Viscum > Viscum album. Next base: position 1,484,039,431 of record OY728136.1, read on the forward strand.
AAAATATCTATCAATTATTTTTCATAAAAATGGGTCATATAATTAATATTACTAGTTCATAATAGCTAAATAACAAAGGGATCAAATAATATAAGTTTAAAATTTCCAAAAACCATTTAATAAGAGGTTTGCATAACTATAGGAAAAATAATATACATAGAAATATTTTTTCACAGTTTCCTATTATTAAATGGGGTTCATCAATATTTCATTAAAATAAACATAAACTATATAGAAAAAGAATAAATATTATTTCATTTTGTTATATCCTTAACAAATGATGAGTTTCATCGAAGTATATTATATTATATTAATAATTCATTTAGAGGATCACCAAATAAAATTTATGATGAAAAAATCATTTTCCCAATGAAATTACTTATTAAAAATATAAAACATGGTAAAATATTAACAAAAAAAATATTATTTAAAATAGCATTGTAAAAAAATCAATTACGATTCAATGTTTGTAGTATTCTCTATTGTTTGATATTCTATTCATCTCATATATATTAGAATGAATATTCCATTCAAATTTATGAAAAACTCAAAAATACCTCATTCAAAAAAGGATAATAGGATTTATTTTAAATAATTTTTGTAGATAATACATTATTAGAATTTAATTTAAAATATCATATTATAATATTATCATTATTCATGAAATCTTTTTTACAATAATCAAAAATTGAAGGAAAAGGATTTTCGATTGAAGTGAGAAACAAAACCACTTTCCCAATAAAAAGATATCTTATTGTTCTATTGAGTACATAATGAAAATGAATGGAAACAATAATTATCTAGAAATAAATATGGAAGTATAAAATTAATGCCATTTCTTGGGAAAATTATCATATAATTTTCTTTAATAGAAATTTCATCAGAAAAAACCACTGATCAAAATGAGATTGAAATATAAATCCCTTACAATAATTACGACTTGATATAAAGGCGCTATAATATTCTATAGCATAAAATTAAATTTATTATACTTATATACTATATGAATTTAATCACATATAATATTATACATGACTCACTAATATCTTTTCAATAACCATTTATTATTATTTTTTAATTAAAATCATCATTTCTAGGTGTTAAATATATCATTTTTCATATAAGTTTTTATTTCATAGTTTTAGCCAATGTGTTATTATCATGGTCACAGACTCTATAGAATTTTATGTATGATATTAATTTTATATATATATAATTAATTAAAATTAATAATCATCCATAAATTTTAAAAAGTGTATAATGAGTTATGCCTTTCAAGGAGATGACAGGTAATACGTATGAATAAACGTGGTTTTCTAATTTTGATAGACAAAATTGAAAAAGATAAATAATAATATAAATTTATATAATCCTTTTTATATCATAAATAACAAATATATATTTACGAAATCTATCATTAGTAAAATCCTTGTGAAGCGAAAATTGAAAATGAATTTCATCAATTCTAATTGGTTGTAGTCCACTGATACAAATGAGTGACGTTATTGGTTATCAATGAGTAGGGATTTACATATATAGATATGATATTATAAAATTATAAGTATAATTATTTCATTGTATTATCTTTAGACATAAAATTCATTACAATAACCATCCATGAAAGATGATGATAAAAATTAACTGAATCTCTATGTAGAGGCAGTAGTGAACAAGTTTGTCGGAGCAATACATTCACCTACCATTCAATGGAAAATAAGGTTGATAATATAATTTAAAAAATATTAATAAAATTTTATTATTTAAAGGATACCAATTATATTATTTAATTACGAATAAAATAATATATTAGTGAATAAAAAATAAATCAAAGGTGGTCATGTAATATCTCACGTTATTACAGAAGAAGAAATTTTTTTATTTATTAATATTTTTGAATGAAATTTTATTTTTAATTTAAATGGTATGCTCTGATCGATGGCATAAGTTACACACAAAAATGGGTTTCTCCGAAATCTCAGGTTCCACACAATGATAAGTCATACCAAAAAATAATAATATAATATTATTTTATATGGTAGTTATTGCTTAGCCGTGGTATTAAAGATAATAAACATAACTAACTAAAATATGAATATAAATGTTTATTAAATGTTATTTAAATTTATTCAATAACATTTATAGGGTTGAAATGAGAATTTATCCAATTTTAAGCATGAAATTGCCTAATATTTTTAGAAGGTAGTTTTACCACCAGTTGATTGAGAACCCCTTTAAAATCTAGTTTTTAACACATTGATATGTTCCATTATAAAAAAATAATCATATTATTTAGAATAGCGACATAAATATTTACTTTGGGTAGTTTTTTGGTATTTTTCTAAAAATTTTAATTTTTATTTAATAGTGAAATTTTTTGAATATTAATTCAAACCTACCGTTGAATATAATTTCTTTATAGAGTTATATTATTCTTATAATTAGTTTTAAAGTATAATTCGATTATATTTTAACAATATAATATTATGTTGTTCAATGGATATAATATCAATTTGATATTGGAAATAAACAAATGTCAATATTTTCATAGTTATTATATCATAAAAACAATCTTATTGGTTTGGAAAACAAGAACTAATTTTATGTAAATTTCTTAAACATCTATGTATTGAATTAGGTAAAATTGATTTTATATTTGGGATCATTATTTCCAAATTTTTTAAATAGGTTAATTTTATTTTCAGATATTATGATTACTAACTTCAGTAAATATTATATTTACCATGGTTAAAGGGTAAATATGGAAAGTAATGTTAAAAAAACAATATTATAATAATATTAAATTACCCTAACAAATGTCCTAACCCTATTTAATGATACATGTTCGATCGTGGGCATACTTGGGTCAAATTAGGGACCCCGTGGAGCCACATAGAAGTTAAAATGACACTTTATAAAACATAATTTCAAGTTATTGAAAATGTATCATATAATTATATTATTTAGTAAAAAAAAATTATAGGGAAGTATATAAGTGATATTTTAGACTATAAATTTTCATTAGAAATATAAAAAAATTTATTACATCATGATATTTTATTTATAATTTTTTGACATTATATAAATAAATTTATTTATAACAGAATGATGATGTATTGATTATCTCATTTATGAATGTTTTATATAAATGAGATTATAAATATTAAAATAAGTTTATTTTGAAACGTTGTATTCTATTCAAGAATTTTATTGATAATTATCATTTTTTAGATTTGTATTAATAATTATTTTTCAAATTGATAAGGTTTTTATAGGTTTTTAGAAAGTCGTGATTGAATTGATCAAAAATTGACATAAATGAGTTTTTAAATAAATTAATATTTTTTAATAGATATAATATTCATAAAAATCCAAGATTCAGCCCAATGATATAGATAACGTTTATAATGTCATTAATGAACCACTTATGGTTTTTTTCAAATTTTATAGTAAATATATTAACCATATATTATGTATATACAAGAAAACATGGTAAAAGATAAATAATTTAACAAAGAGTTAAATAAAAAAGATAAAGATTATAAAATATCAAAAAAACCGTCCAATTCATATTTTTTGATTTTATTCAGAATTATATTCATCTTATCTTCTAATTTAATGTGTTTGGTACGTTTTTAAACTGAATATATGTTTATAATAAAATAAAACATTCAATTCATACTAAAGAGCCCATCCTCCCACTTATAAAATGTCATCAACTCCAACCCATTACTCACACCTCTTATTCCCATTGGGTCATCCTAACTCTACTACAATAATCTCCGAAAATCCTTATATTCCATCTAGAAGCCTTAAATGTTTCAGAAGGAAATTTAGTTAATCATTTTGGTTCAAACAAAATAGAGTTACCTAATTTACAGGTAATATATTCTCTCGAGTGTGTTTCTTTTATTATCCTTCTCCAACCCCCTAAACTCTTTTTATTGCAATATTTTATAAACTCACATTTATCATCAATATAATAGTTTATTTTTTTTGAGAATTATTTGAACTAAACTTCCTCAAACCACCATCTAATGGATACGAACATACTGTTTATATGGACGATGAACTACTACATCATGAATCGATGATAATTCAAATATCTCCAACCGGCTCTCATGGAAGACATTATAGTGGTACTGTATTTATATGTGATATGTATTATATTTATATTTTTTCTATGATTCGGTATTTTTCATTTATATCATACCTTTAGGGTTTCAAAAATGGGTAAATATGATAATTTCATTTGAGGATATGCGGACTACCACCCCCTCAAAGTGATATTACTCGTTCATGCCACACATGGAACTTATAAATGATGGTGTTAATAAATATTTATAACATATAAATAATTTGATATTATACTGTAATTATACTATACCTATGTATCATTTGAGTATCATTCCTTTAAAAATGAAAAAAAAAGAAATGAATGTAGCATTCATGCGTACGTACGTCGTACAATCTTAAAAACAGTTCATTTCATTTCTTATCTACCAATATTATATAATATTATAAATTCATATATATACTAGGAATATATGAAATCTATGATATATAAATCATTTATACCATTCTAGAGATAATGGAATTTTGACAACATGGACAACATGTAATTATAAGAAGGTCATTTTTGAATCAAGTACCAAATATCGACAAAATGACCATTATTAACATAAATGATTATGTAATGATAATAAAATGGTAATAAGTGATGTAAAAGGAATAATAAAAATGATAAAGGTTCTAAAGAAACTAAAAATTAACTTTATTTTATTATTCATTAGATTAATGAACGAACAAGTCAAGTCGGGCATGAGGTAGGGGAACTTCTTAACCCAATTTCGATTCTTCGGATTAATCTTCTACATTAATATTATGTTGTGATATGATTAGTTATGTAATAAATTCTGATGTTTGATCTTGTATATATATATTAAATATGACTACTTATAGTGAATACACATAATTGTTCTATTTTATTTACAAAATGGTCTTTGTAAGGGAACCATTCCCCTTTCCTTTTTTCCAAATACATCTTTTTTGTTATGTCTTTAAATTTACATTTTCATATGTTTTTATATGTTAATATATATCCTTATTTATGCCCATTTTATTTTAATGTGATGAGAGACCCTTTTCTCTCTCATCAACTTATTTTATTTGTTTTTAAGTGGCATCGTCAGGCACCTGAATTTTCTTAAGGGACTTCATCTAAATCGTCTTTGATTGAGGCATACATCGATTTATACACGACATTCATTATATATTGTATAATAATCCCCTTTGAGTTAGACTTGTATAAAAAAGTAATATTTTTTATGAATCATTTTACTAAATGACAAAAATAATGTTTCTTTTAAACGTACATGACGACAATGACCTTACCGACACCACGAGCATTATTTGATATTCGACTTCCTTAAAAATATATAATGTTTTTAAAAGGAAAATAAATACCATATACAATTTTTACATATATTGGCATTGAATATGGTTTTGATAATGGATTCATTATGTCAATATATTGAAATTTTTTGTTTCTATGGAAATTTTGAAATGTTATATTTCCTTTATTCTTGTTTTATGTGTTATGAATATGTTATTATTATTCAGTATTGTTTACACATATGGGTGGTTCTGTGATCATCCTAGGGATGGTGGGCCCGATATAGCTCTACAATTCATTAGGTAACATGATAGAGAAAAACGGTATTGTTTCACCTAAGATATTTAAGGAATATACTATGATGGGTATTCCAAATGTAACTCCCTGCATAACTATGTATGATACAACGTAAGTTTGTTATGGATGCCACAAGTTACCTTTTTGATTTATGATTTCTATGTGTTATTTATAAATATTATTATTTCATGAGGTATTTAAAAACTCTTATGTTATATATGTATTGATATAATATTGTTTTTTTTCTTTATTCTATTACCATTGCTGAGATTTTTATGCGCATACCATGTTTTTGAAATGTTTTTCACATGGTATAAGGAAGGGTAAGAGAAAAGAAGAATTCCAAAAGATTTATTTAAAAAAAACTCAAATTTTATTTAATGAGTTTTATTATTGTGTAAATTTGGATAGAGTATATGTTTCTACTTTGTTATTTTTGAGATGTAGTTTAATAGTTATGACCTAATTCTCTAAAACTCTGAACCTAAAAAGATCCTCAATGTTAATTGTTTACTTAATTCAAGATTATTTAATTTTTAAGGATGTGTCCTTACAATTTGAATCGTAGTTCGGTTTACAAAACTTCAAGGATTGTGCGTTTTTGTTAGACAAGTGTATAGTGTCTATGTCTACTTTTTAAGATAAATTATTATTTTGTATTTTCATATCATGTAAAGTCTATTACAAATAGATCAATGAAGTTCTCAAATGACATTCATATCTCTTCCTGATAACTTGCTTCAAATAATTATTGAAAATTCAAGTCCATGCGATTTTGAAACATTTTCTAACCTACAACTCACTTGATAGAAACTCTTTGAGATATCAAACACCACTTTTATACCTCGATACCATCTTGGATCATGGGTTGTATTTAATCTAGTTCTATTTTCTCAATATTGTCATATTTTATATAAAGGTAATTATTTTCAAGGAATTTTCAATTATTTTACCTTATCATAAGATTTTGAAGCATTTTATGATTTTGAAAAAGGTACTAAAGAAGCAGACCCTTGCGATATCAATTTTTTTTAAATTATATTCATTCAACACATTCATATGGTATTTTAACAATACCATTGATTTATTGTTTTAAATCAATCTCGATCTGAATTTTTTATAAAATGAATGTTTTATTAGAAGTTTTAAAATTATATGTAATGCATAATTATTTTATGAAAATATTTTCCTGTGAGAACCCATATGACCCAAGTTGTATGAGGTGTATTTGGATAAATGAAGCAGGTGATTTTGAAGGATCTCAAAATCATTCTACCAAGGAATATACCATCTATCTATGTGAAAAGAATGACGATGAAACTAGGTGGACACTATGATCAATGTACTGTGTTCATTCATTGAGAATAGTGTTATTTTATATAGGTAAAAAATTTAAATATAAATAAGAATTCAAGAATTTGGATATTGAGTTCATTGTGAGCTGGGTAGAAAATGAAAGGTATAAGACAAAAATTGATGTTAAACCATGTTGGGGTTATTTTTTTGTTTTATAAAAATAGAAAACTTTAAAGATGGGTGACAACTCATCGAACCAAACATGGACGCTGTAATCGAACCCACAACTGAAGGGAAATAAGTCGTATTACCTACCACTGGCCTACGTGAAGCTGTTGGTTTGTATGACTTATTCTATTTAGTTAATCAAATTTATTGATCAAGAATAAGTTGATTTTGGGAACTTATCTATTATCAAATGAATATCCTTAGTAAAGGAAAATGATTTTGTGATTAAGTGATAATGATTATTTTGGAAGACGTTATCTCTTTTGGGAAAACTATATGCCTATGGAAAACAGAATACTAAGGGATTACATTTGGGCAGTAATTGATGAAATTTTATTTTCGAATAATCTATGTTTTTATTGTGGATATATAGCGTTTGGGTTATTTATGGAAATGATTAACCTATCAAAGAGAATATTTGATTAGGTTAATTACTTTTCAGTATGAGACATTAAGAGTAACTAATGTTATTTGGAGATTGCTGTTAGGATTTTTGGGGAAGACTATGTGATCAAATCATTTGATTTTTGGATTTCAATATTAGTTGGATTATTTTGAAGAAGTTATTTAAAGAAAATTGAGTATTGAATAATGTTTGTTGAGATTTGGGTCTTATTTGTTCAATTTTTGAGATTAAGAGCAGCATTTCATTTTATAAAATTTTATCTTTTTTGGGTATTATCTGACCTTGTACAAAGATTTTTTTTGGTTAATGTCTTATGACAGGGTAAATATATAGTTCATCTTTTTTGGATTATGTTATTCTCTAGATGTTGATTCTAGCGCCTCACGTGTGACAAAGTTATCTTGAATAATCATTGTTTCAAGAAAATACGAGTTTCTGGTAGAAACATATAAAAGGACGAAACTATACATGAAAATTAAGTATATTTCCTTATTTTATTAGTAATTCTCATAAATAAATTATATAGCATTAGGAAATAGACCATAAAAAAAGTTTTATATTTAATTTCCTACTGGGGAATCAAAGATCATTTAAACTATCACAAATTTGTGGTTTTCTTGTTGTTAACAATCTACTAGTCATGTTTTCTATCACTCTCCATCCAAAAATGAAATTTAGTTTCTTCTCCATATCCATGTTTTTATATATTCAATCATAGTATGTGTTATCTTGGGTGACCTTTCTACTGATTTTATTTTATTTTAATGTGAAAGATTTATTATCTCTTTTTTTTGATGTGGGACATGTTATGAAGTTTCCAAGCACAATTTTAAAATTTAGAGGATGAAATTCCCAAAATGGGGGTAGGATGTAACATCACATGTAAATAATGAATATGAAATTTTAATATTTTTTAATATTTTTGAATTAAAAATTAATTTTACATTAAAGGGGATGTTATGTTCGATGCCGTACTCGACACACAACCATGGGATTCTCTGAAATCTCATTTGGCACACAAGGCTATGTCATAGGGAAAAATAATAATATAATATTATTTTAAATGGAAGTTAATTCATATTCATTGTATTGGTGGGTGTAAACCCCAAAACTTTCACAGTACATTTCACTTTGAATAATGCAATAGCTTGCGTTGTACACGACTTCAAGTTCCATCACACCACGACCAATCAAACTAGCTGTTATGAATAGGAATTCAAAATTTTTAATATTTTATAAATTTTATTTATCAAAATGGACTTCATATTGGGATTCTTAATATCAAAATTACCTTAGGTGAATTTTTTGTATTTTTCTAAAGACTTTTAATTTTTGATGAATAGTGAAAAAAACTGTGTTATTGTTTAAAACCCAATTTTTACCTACAAGAATATTTATTTTATTTAAATTTATTTTATGTCAAAATATATACATAATACCTATATATGTTCAATTTAATTCATTGGATTTATTTTATAATAAATCTAGATGTATAAAATTTTATTGAATATTTTAACGTCTTTTACCCACCTTCTATGCACATTTACTAAATTACATAAAATATGATTTTACCGCTTCTGTGAATTTAAATTTAAAAATAAAAGAGACAAAGGAGATATTAGAATGTAAAATATGGTCTAATAGGATGCAAAGAATTTTTTTGTGAGTAGTAACTATGGAGTTTTATTTACCATGGCTAAAAGTAAATAGGGTTGTTCAAGGTAAAATTGATAATATAGTTACCCTAACACATGTCATAATTCTATTGGATAAGTATTTTTCGAACAAAATAAACCTTAGGAATGAAATATGATCCACTTTTAACCTCTAGGATTAGATTAGGACATTTATTATTATTTTATTTTAAGAAGAGTTAAAAGTGTTAAATTTAATGTTTAATTACTAAACAATTTTTTATATAGGGATACACATAAGATAAATTTGACTATAAATATTCATTAGAAATAAAAAAATATATTTCATCCATAATGGTATTTTATTAATAATTTTTGAACTCTAAATAATTAAATTTTTTTATAACACAACGAGGATGGAGTAATTACTTTATTAAGGGACGATTATAATAATTGATATTATAAATATCCATATAATTGTAAATTTATACTTTGGATGAATTAAAATATTTTTATAGGTTAATATGACATGTTCAGGTTGATTTAGTTTTTTTTAAGTAATCTAGTTTTTTTGACATTCACAAAAAAATACTGAACACTGTCAAAATTGACATAAATGATTTTTTCAAACACTTACTATATTATTAATTGATATAATATTCATAAAAATATAGGGATTGGCCAAAGGACTTAGATAAGGTTAGATATGTCAATAATGAACAACATGGGGTTCTCATGGCTTGTTATAGTATGTTTATTAAACATTTATTATAATAATACTAGAATACATGGTTATAGTTAAACTATATGACTGAGAGTTAAATATAAAAGAAAAAGTTAATATGATGACCTAACTTGTATAAAACATAATGGATGAGAGTTTTTCGACCCATACCCACCTTATCATTGAAAAAATCCTTTTGGAGCCATTGTAAATTGAATATGATTGTATAATAAATTAATATTTCAATCTTTTCTGAAAGTGACCCACACCTCTATTATAAAAGGGTACGTCCTCTTCACTTATTATGATACATCCAATTTAATTTGGTTCGGCCAAATCCTTCTCAAATATCCTCCCAACTACTGTCACAAAATCTTAGGGGCCTTACTTTGATCATAAGCCAATCTAAGGAGCCCTTTTGATCAAATCAAAAATAAGCACCTGAAGAAGAGGTTATAATTCCATCACCTCTTTCAAAGTCCTTTTCTTCTTCCACTTCGTCTTTATTTGTTGTTTCCATAACAAAATAAAAAATTACAGTACCTTTTACATACTATATTGTTAATATAAATATTTTATAACCATATTAATTATTTAATCCATACTATGAATGAATAAGTCACATACGTGCATAAATACGACTTACCGTCTCCACGTCGTGGTTTAGTTTGTTATTAAACACTTCATTATTTGGATGGATATAATAATGAGTATAATAATTGAAAAATATATATATATTAGGTTAATTATTCTGTATATATTATATAACGTCCAATTACGTACAATTTCACCATCAATAGAACTATAGTGTCCCTCGTACGTAAGTGCAGATTAACATCTCCACAAATGTGATGAGATTCATTACCCATCATAACCATTCAAGAATAATTTCCATTTTGTGATTAAATATAATTTTTAAGAACTTAATATCATTTTTGATATGAATCAAATGCATCCTATCCATAACAAACATGACTTATGTAACAAAACCTATAATTGAAAATGAATCAGTTAACACCCAAAACAATGACACTACTTTAATCTCATTAACAAAGCAATATTAGAAGATCCTATATATATATATGCAGTTCTTGTATAATTTAATAACAATTATTTTACTATTATACTTTAGTTTAACATACTCTTGACTAAGTAAAAGTTCATGGTAATGATTAATTCTTCAATCTCTTCATTATCTTAGATTGTTTATATGTAAGTATCTACTGGGACCTAATTATCATCCACATACGTGTTTCATATAAAAGTATTTCAAAACATTTTTACTACTTACTAGACTATGTGTTATAGTCATTTATACCCTCATTTTACATTTTATAAAATGATTTGAAAGGAATCTTTCCATCGCTTTCCAAAAAAGGTACTTCATGGGCTTTTCGACAAATTAGAAAATTAATGTTTTTTAACTTATACAGTGTGCGTAGCGATTTTCTGTTATTTAACACCTTCGATGATTCCATAAAAAGGTTATAAAAATATTTTAAAAATAAATATTTTCTTTTATAAATATGTGAATTTTAAATGATTTCCAAATAGAATGATATATTTCACTCAAATAGTTTTTGGATTTATTTCATCTATATCAACATCGTTCGTTGAATTTTACATTTTTTTGATGTCTATTTATTATGATACAATATTTCATATTGTATTGAAGATTTTGTGATATTTTTTACTATGGATTTTATATTTTTATATTATTCATGGTCTGTGGTTAAATTATTATCATTTCATATGCTAGTTTTATACAAATGTTTATGTTATGTTTAATCCTTTTCCTATGGGGAATGTGTTGGACTTAGTAAATGATAGGTGAATCCTGCTATTGCTACTCAATGCATTGGTATTTCTCATGAGACTAACTAGTGTCTTGGCACACGACCTTGACCATATCTTATTTTTATTCTTGGAATGATTCCTTGACTATGAGGTTATGATGTCTGTCATTATGCATTCCATCATTATGAAATTAGATAACTATATTTCATGTGATTATTCGACTAGTAGAATATCGATGTGAATATGTAAATGGTATTATTTGATTTATCTTTTCTATATTTTCTGATGTTTATGTTTAAAAGGATATAGTTTTAGTCATATACATTGCTTTAAATTATTATACTTATTTATGATAGTTTCTGCTTTATTATTATCCTTACCTAGCATCTGATCTCACCCCATTCTAATGATTTATTTATCCGAGGATGAGAATAAGTATATTCTGATTAACCTGTAGGAATAGGATAAGGGATATGAGTGTGTTCAATAGGGACACAATTTTTTTCTTTTTTTATTTTATAATTTAATGTAAAACTTATGTATGCATCTAGTACATCCATGGATACTAAACAAATCGATCTTTTGAGACGTGATCTTTTGTGATCATGCCAATGTTATATAATAATACACCGACTCTAGGTAACTAGGGTCGGTGTGTTATTGTTGGTATCAGAAGATGTTTCGTAAAAACATTGGAAACAAGATTTATAGAATGTATTATTTGATAAAATTACATTAAGATTGATTTTGAGGATTAGTATAGAAGAACATCATAGAATTTTGGAAATGTTGATATTTTGTTAATTTCTCCTATAATAAATCCCTATATGGATAGGAGTAGATAGAGGCAGCTATGGAACAGATGTACCTTGGTGTGAAAACTCAGACAAGGAGTTTTGGGCTTAAACTGGGGTATCCTGTTAAATTAAAATCGGTCGTGGTTAACTCTTGGTTACGAAACTCCCTTGGGAAATGCTTAGGATAAATCACATTTTCATTACAAACCATTACAAATGATTTATGAGAAAATACCACCTCAACTTTTTATTATAATTTTGAATTATAAGAATAAGCTGTTGAATTTATGTTAAGTATTTTACTTCTTTTTTTTATGCAATTGTATAGAAATGTCACCTAGTGGAAGGAATTTAAGCTGTATCAATACATGTTATCCATGGAGTGATTTCCCTCCTAATCACGATAATTATTGTGGAACTGGTGATGCAACTGGTCCTAAACAACTTATAACCATACTACTTAAAATCACTCAGTTTATGAATATTAATCTTACCCATATGGAGCACCCTGATCCATAATGGTTAGGATCAATGTTATACCACTACCGGAGTAAAGAAGCACTAACATTCAATGGGACTTCCAATCCATTTGTAGCTGGTAAATGGATAACTTCATTATAGAAAATATTTTAAAGCTATGGGGAGTAGCGAAAGGGAAAAGGTTTTCATGGAAGTTTATCAACTCATGAGAGATGCAGATCAATGGTGGTCATTAATTAATGACACAACGGAGGATGAACAAGATCAAATATATAATGAAGAGAGTTTAAAGAGATTTTCATAGAAAAATAAATTCATCGTTACCATTGAGTGGATATGGATAGAAAATTTTTGAGTCTGAGGAAAAAGAAGTATACGAATGTCCTGAAGTTTGAGGCTAACATTACAAGGTTAGAAAGGCATGCAGTAGACCATATATGTAACCTAAGGAGAATTATTAATATATTCTCTTATGGGATAAAACAATTTCTACATCAATAATTAGTCTCACAATCCTTCTCATCGTATGGAGATATTGTCTCATGTGTTATCTTGATAGAAAAGGAACTTTTTAAGTCATATGATTTTATAGAAAATAAATAGAAAAATAGAAATGATGAAATCTCTAGAAATGGAAATATGGAGAAGAAGGGAATAACAGAATATCCACCCTACATTAAATGTGGGAAGAAATAGTTTGGTACTTTTTTTAAGGGAATTGTAGTTTGTAACATATGTGGTTAAAAAGACCACCAAGCTCATGATTTTAAGGGAAAGAAAGAGGTTTTCTATGTTGAATGCAACAATTATAGTGAAATGAGTCAGTATGAAAATTAATTTCATAAGCACCAAGGAAAAATACATCAAAAATGAAAAGGGAGAAAGGACAAGTTTTTGTGATCACTACAGCTGAAGTTGATGCTCCGAATGATGTGGTGGTCGGTAATTTAATGGATTCCTCAAATTTATCCAACACATTATTTGATTATGGGTCATTGCATTGTTTCTTATCTTCCCAATTTTCTACAAAAATTAGATATTTACAATTTTATTTAACAAGGGAGTTGTCAGTCAAAACGCCTAACAGAAGTATCATTGCAAAAATGTTTTGTGAATCAGTACCCATTAGGGAATATAAATGTGCTTTATCTGTTGATCTCATCGTCATGCCAATGGTTTAATTTGATATAATCCTTGGTATGTGTTGGATTTCGGATCATGATGTAAAAAATTATTATAATAAGAATGAGGTTACAATTGTCGATAATGATAAGGAATACCTTATCATAAGGGCAGGAACGTCACCATCTGATTCTTAACTAGATCCACCCCTAGTAGCTCTACTTAAATCAATTATTTGGGGGGAATAGAGTGAAATAACTATTAATGAGGAGATTAATGTTCAAATAGAGGTGGTTCCAATTATGTATGAATATGTTGATGTGTTTCTATAGGATTTACCTAGACATCATCTAGAATGAAAAACTGAGTTTCCCATTGATTTCGTTCCGGATTCAAGGCCCATATCAAAGTCCCCTTATAGAATGGCCATTGATTAATTAGTGGAACTAAAGAAACAATTAGAGGAATTGAGTAATAACGGATTTATTCATCCAAATGTTTCTCCAATGGGATCGCCTATCCTTTTTGTAATGAATAATGATGGGTCTCTGAGGTTGTGCATTGACTATATGATGATCAATTCTATAACAATAGAGAACAAGTATCCCCTACCACTCATTGATGATTTGTGCGATCAACTTCATGTAGCTCAATATTTTTCAAACATGGACCTTCGTTCTGTATTTCATCAGTTGTGTGTGAAAAAAGAAGACATTCTGAAGACAACATTTCATACCAGGTATGGGCCTTACGAGTTTAATACAAGGCCTTTTGGACTAAGTAATGCTCCCTCAATCTTCATTGATCTAATGAATATAGTTTTCAAGGAATATCCAGATAACTTTTTAGTGTTATTTATTGATGATATTATAGAATATGGAAAAAGCTACATAGATCAATAAAACCACATGCGCACTGCTCAAAAGACTCGTAGAATAAATGAATTGTATGTGAAGATTAGTAATTGTGAATTCAAGATACAGGATATTTCTTTTCCCAAAAATACTGTCTCTAAGGATGGAATATATGTTGATCCATCAAAGAAAAAGGAAATCCAAAATGGCCATCACCAATGAGTATAACCGAGGAACATAGTTTTATTTGTTTAACAGTTTATTATTGGTGTTTCATCCAGAATTTTTCCCAATTGGCTAACCCATTAACAAAACTCACACGTAAAGGGGTTCAATTTGTTTGGAAAAAAGAGTGTGAATAATTTTTTTCCGAATTTAATAGATTCTTAGTCAATGATTTTATATTGAATCTACCATCAGGGATCGATGGGTTTGATATTTATAGTGATGATTCAATGAAAGAATTTGGTTGTGTCGTTATGCTGAATGATAAGGTTATTTCCTATAAATAACAAAAACAAAAAATTCATGAACAAAACTATACCACTCATGATTTTGAGTTATCAGCTTTAATCATTGCATTGATGATACAGAGACACTATCTCTATGGTGAAAAATGTGACATGTATACTGATCACAAGAGTTTGAAGAATATTTTCTCATAGAAATAACTCAACAAGAGGCAAATATGATAGCTTAAACTACTCAATGAATAAAAATTTACTTACACTACCACCCGGGGAAGGAATATAAGGTGTAACATGCTTTGAGAGGAAAGAATCATGGTGTTTTAAATTAGATGAGTGCTGAATGGGATCCTATGTTCATTGATCTAGTAAACATGGATATGGGAATTATCATGGAAGGTGAAACATCAATAATTTTTCAAATGGTTGCCAAACAATATTTATAAGAAATGTTAAAAATTTCTCAAACTGATGATGATTAGATTCAAAACAAAATTAGAGTCGTGAATGATGGGAGATTGATTGACTTCGTATATGAAGATGGAATTTTAAAAATTTGGGAAGAGACTTTGTGTTTGACATACCTGATCAAAAAATAATATTTTTGGATGATACTCATAGCTCCAATTTTATTATACACCCCATGAGGACTATGATTTATAGAGATTAGAAGGATCATTTTTGGTGGGATAAGATGAAGAGAGAGATTGCAGATTATCTGTCAAGATGTATGGTTTGTCAATAGGTGAAGGATGGAAGACAACATCCAAGAGGATTCATGCAAACTATTCCATTACATGAGTGGTAATGGGATGATATTGTGATTATCTTTGTCATGGGGATACAAAATAATAATTTAATTAATGATGCAATAAGAGTCATTATTGATCGTCTTACCATGTCAGCACATTTTCTTGTTATAAGAAAAGATTTACCACTTGAACGTTTAGAAAGACTATACATTAGTGATGTTTTATGACATAATGGTGTACCCCTTTTGATTATTTCTGATCATGATCCATGTTTTACATCAAGATTCTAGACAATTATTTAGAAATCACAAGATACTTAACTTTATTTGACCACTACCTACCACGCTCAAACTAATGGATAGTCAGATAAGACAATTCAATCCATAGAAGAAATGTTGAGATCTTTCTCACTTGACTTTCATGGTATATGGGATCATTATTTTATTTATGGTAGAATTTTCCTATAACAATAACTTCCATTCAAGTATTCATATGGATCTATATGAAGTGCTATATGGAAAGAGATGTCGCACACCAACTGGTTGGGATGATGTTAGTGAAAGAAAACTTGTAGGCCTAGAACTTGTTGAGAAAACAATGGAAAATTTGAATATTATCTAAACCCACATCAACGCAGATCAAAGTAAGAAAAATATCTTTGTCATTAACTGAAGGAAGGATTTAGAATTTCAAGTAGGAGATCATGTGTTCTTGAAGGTTTCTCCATGGAAGGGTGTTGTACGATTCGGTAAGAAGGGTAAATTATGTCCAGGTACATCAGACCCATAGAAATTCTAGAAAAAATTATAGTTGTAGCTTCCCGTTTGGGAATGCCTACAAGTATTTTCAAATATCCTGATGTATTCCACATATCACTTGTAAAGACCCGTAAATTTCAAAAGAAATTTTTTCTTAATTTTCTTTGGTATTTTATGAGTACGCAGTTTCTGATGGCACCTAATTCCGAGGCCCAGTGTGCCCGGAATCATTTTCCGAAGTTTTGCTCGGTTATGTTTAGTGAAAGAACGAGCAGGTTTTTCTAACATTTAAACCGGTGCTTGGAATCGAAATCCAAAGGCACCGATGAAACCGCAACGCAGGTAATTGCTTAAAACACCTTTTCTGGAGTTGCATTTACTCGGGTGGGGTTACTAAAAAAATGGGTTAACTAAGGAATGAAATAAAAATTTGTGCTAAAATTTTTATTTTCTATTCTACGTAGTTTTAACCTATGAATGAATGTTGGAGTGGGGCCCACTACATCCTAACTCCATTTGGTAGGATAATAGTGAGGTGTGGCCCACAAGAGCCCCACCCCTTCAAATTCCTTAAAACCTCCCTCGTGCATTTTATTGTGTAACACACCAGCACCCCCTTTTTAATTTACAAGTCAACTCCCTAAATATAATTGACTGTTAAAGGATATTCATTTAATTTAAATAATTGAATGAGATATTTCTAAATTTCAAATTTAATAATGGCATATGTATGTGCGAATAAAATAAGATAATGTCCTATTTTATTGGAGATTTATTCGTTTTGCGGAAGCACGGAGAGAACCCTTGCGCTCTGAAGAACATCTTCTTCCTCGATGAAGAACGCGAAGAACGCCGAGATTATGACGAAGAACTCCGACACTACAAGGTAATCACCATGTCGTCTCATATCCTCTCCGTAGCCGGTGAGAGATGCCCTCTTCGAAGAATGACGATGCACCGCATCCTTCATCAGGCATACACCGACGATGTTTACGATGCCTTCTTCCGCGACTCCGTCTTCTGTGACGCCGTCTTCCGTGACGCCGTCTTCTGTGACATCGTCTTACGCGACGCCATCTTCCGCGACATCCTTTTCCCATGACGATCCTCGTTCAACAACTTCATCAAGGTAGGGGTTTGATTTTTATGTTCGTGAATATTTGTGAGTTCAACGTTAATGATTTAGCCACCTATTTTCAATTTAATGGGAGGAGGTCAGACCTCGCAAACACGGCCGAACCTCCTCCCCCTTTGTTGTTGAATTCGTTGCTGGTCGAACGAAGGAGGCGCGGTGAAATTACACCGCGAAGAAACAAATAGGAACGCGGCGAAGAAATGTAATGCCATCGCGCCGTTCAGTTGAGGCCGAAAGAAGCTGCGGCCGGGGTCGGGCCACAGCAAAGTGGAGCAGCGCCGTCGCGCCACACCGGAGAAACACGAGGAGGCCGCGACCGGAGCGGGATCGCGGTGGAGGGGGGAGGCTCCGTCGTTCAATGATGGACGAACCAAGGTCGCGGCCTATGGCCGCGGTGGAGCAAGGCAGGGCGGTCGGAGCCGCCGGCCGCCGGTGCTAGAGGGCGGGACCAACAGGTCCCGCGTGGTGCGCCAGCCGGCCGTTACGGCCTTCCAGATCTGTAAAGATCTGGGGTTTTGACCTGCAGTTAGTGAAGTTAGGAAGAACCCCCAGTGGGTCCACCGTTTCGTTTGAAGGGGGTGTTGCTTCCCCCTTCCATGCTGACACGGCACGTGGCGCCCGTGCCAGCCGGACTGGCCGCACCGGGCCGGCCCGCCCGCGCCGGCAGGACCAGGTCACGCTAGCCGGGCTAGGCCGCGCCCTAGTAGGCTGGACCCAGACCCGATTTGGGTCAACCTAGTATGGGCCGGCCTAGGGGGTCTTCGGCCGGGTCTGTCCTGGCCCAAAGCCCCCTAAAACCGGGCAGGTTCGTTTAAATTCCCATAACATGGGCTACGGACCTCCGATTGACGCACTGTATGTTGAGATGTGATCCTTGGATCGAGACGGTCGCTTTGGTATATTACACTCAAGGTTTTGGAGAACTTTGGGTATGGCCGGGTTGGTTTGAACACGAAACCAACTAGGCCCTCGGAGCGGAAACACTTATTACATGAGCTCCAGACGTCCGATTGTTGTGCCTTCGACTTTGTTGGATTCCTCTTAGTGAGATAGGCCTTTTGGCTTACTCCGGTCGAGGTTTGGATGCAGTTGCAGTGCAGTCGGGTTGGTTTTGACTTAAAAACCAACCGGGCCCTTGGAACGAAAAAGCTAATACCTCTCAGACCGGGCGTCCGATTGACGCGACGTCTGTCATGTAGAGTTTTTTTTGTCGAGACGGAACTTTGGGATACATCAACTCTGGACAACGTGTCAGTAGATGTATCGACCCCCTTGGCTCGTGGAGTGGACCCTCCCGGAATCGAGTATGTTGTGTTCAGGAACCCTAGAGTTGGCTATGACTATGTCGACGAGGACGACTGCACTAAAATCCTCAATGGGTTCGGCAACGACGACGACTGCACTGAAATCCTTTGTGGGTTCGGTAGCGATGACGACCATACTGAAATCCTCTATGGGTTCGACAATGATGACTACTGTTCTTGTATCCTATGTGGGTCTGTCTGTACCACTGTTCTTGTATCCTATGTGGGTCCAGTAGTATTTGAATCTGTACATGTATCCTACATGGGTCCAGCAGAGTAGCTAGTCTTGTATCCTACGTGGGTCTGACAGCATAGCTGGTCTAGTATCCTACATGGGTCCCATCATAGATAAATCAGTGGCTACATCTGATCATCTCTATCACCTTATGAAGAAGTATACATGTGTTAGCTGAGTCTTCACTTCCAATAATTATCTTCGATATGATTGACTTGCTTCCCTATGTGGATTCGGTTGTGCTTTCCTATGTGGATTGGGTTGTACTATCATGTGTGGAAGTGATCGAACTTGGGCTCGGATGTTGTAGTCGAACCAGAATTGATGACTTAGGTATATGTATGGGCATATACCAAAGTAGTGTTGGATGTTACTTCGTGATTGTATCTTTCCTTTGTGGATTATCCTTTATGGATTCTAGGAGACCTTCGGGGGTCTCGGGGTCCCTACTGAGTAGCGTATTCTCACCCCTGCATGGGTTATTCCAGCACTACGTTGTGTTGGATGTAGAGGACGGACAACGCTGATCGTGTTTGAGGCTTGTGGAGCAAGTCGGTACCTGGGGGTGGACCACTGGGCGGGACGTACACGGAGCGGACGGCTGGACCCGAGGAGTTGAGGAGGCTATCTGTACCCACCCATCAGGTGGGACTTCCAGTGGACGGCTCGACGTTGCTGATTTACATTTTGTTGCTGTTCATTCATTCCATTTATACATTACTTTCAGTTTGGGTTTGTATTCTGGCCCATTTACTTGATTCACTTACTATTGTACCCAGTTTACTTAATTTTTACTTCTGTTGGCTTACTCTATGGTGTTTTTTTACTTTATAAGGGAATTTATTCCCCTTTTATTGGGATTTACGCCTTTGGTTCTAGTTGCCAGCCCCTGGCCTATGGAAGGCAGGCTTGGGGTAGTCACGGCACGGGTCCCGAGGATGGGTCGTGAAAAATTGGTATAATAGGAGTTCGGTTCTATCGCAGAACTCAAGACTCTGATCTTTCTTCTATGTGAAGCAATAGTGTTAAAGGTATTGAGTGTGTTTATCAGTTCAGGGTGTCCAGTGTTGGTGTGACGGCCGGCATATCCGTACACCAGGACCCTGACTTCTGATTTTCAACTCAATGCACGAAAACATTGATTGCATGTCTGTTTCAAAAATTTTCATTGCGATTACATTGTGTCAGCTCACTAGGTATATTGTTTTGACCATGGAACACCTGTTTCTTTTCATTATGGTCCCACGATGGCAGCCATCTAGGGTTCGGAGCTTTGTGTGAGACGATAGCCCACCGATCGACGAGGCCTCGGTGGAGGCCCCTTTTACAGCGGAGGCACCGGCGGTACCTCTACCCGCCGAGCCACCGATGCCACCAGCCCCAGCCACTGAGATTGCACGTCACCTTAGTGCACTTCATGAGTTTCAGCATCAGAGACCACCCAGGTTTCGCGGGGATATGGACCCTCAGGCAGCCGAGGATTGGATGGAGGCTATAGTTAGTGTTTTCAGGTTAGTGAGGACACTAGCTTCCCTCATGGTGATTCTTGCAGCGAGCCTCCTGCACGCGGCAGCAGATAGATGGTGGGGCTTGATGCTCCAGGTTCACGGCAAGGCATCTCTCCTCTGGATGGACGTTGAGAACCTCTTCTGCTCAGAGTTCGTCCCAGCCACCGTCCATGTGTTGCGCATCAGGAAACTACTACAGCTGCGGCAGGGCAGCATGACGGTCGCCTAGTACTCGGTGAGACTTACCGATCTCTCACGCTATTCAACGGACATGGTACGAGACCCATTCTTCCGAGCCCGGACCATCGGGAAGGGACTGCGGCATGAGATCAGGGCAACGATGATCTCCCTCAGCATTCTGACACCGGTAGGAGTACTGGAGTGAGCGCTTCTAATGGAGAGCTTTCTTGCTGATCCTACACCAGCAGAGAGACCTACCGCAGGGTGGAACATAGCAGAGTCATCTGTAGTTGGAAGTCGACGGACGTCACAGGGGTCCAGGAAGACCAGACCATCAGGCGGACGACCTCAAGACACTGGATCAGAGGAGCGGGGCACATGGTGCAGAGCTAACCATCTAAGGAGAAGACAATGCTACACATGCGGCGGGAAGGTCCACATGGCTCGTGACTGCCCGACCCACCGTGCAGAGGAGTAGCAGATGGTTGAGGGGAACCCAGGCAGAAGCAGAGGGTCGACAGTGGCGGTCCGCAGAGAGCAGGCGGACGAGGAAGAGGAGATGGCCGAGCAGCGGGTGGTAGGCGAAGCTTTGAGTCTTTACCACCACCACCAACGGGAGGTCCACCCCGACCACAGGGAGCTAGCGGGCAGAGGCATGCTCAGCTTCAGGAGGCAGAGGCCTATGACCATGGCGCGTCAGAGATGATTCGAGGCACTATCTGTGTATACTCCACCCTTGCTGCAGTTCTTATAGACATATGAGCGAGTCATTATTTAATTTTCGTTGCCCTTATTGGGAGCTCAGAGATTCCAACGGATTCGTTGGATCGATCCTTACGTCTAGAGACTCCTATGGTAGCAGACTCGACGATTGCGCACTAGTGCCGGCAGTGTGAGATTACTCTAGGAGGTGAGAGCTTCAACATGGATCTTTTGTATTGGAGTCGAGGCCTTACGATGTCATCTTGGGCATGAATTGGTTATCTACAGTCTATGCTCAAATTGACTGTATTAGGTGCATGGAGCAGTGTGTCTGCAACGATGGGAGCAGCTTCACCTTCACCGGTGAGAAGGGAGCCTTTGCAGTGTAGGATGGACTCACATAGAGGAGAGGATAGCCCATCACTCATCAGTTGGATAGCCTCATCCTAGGAGAAATTGACGTGCGGAGTCCGAGTTTTCCTGTAGTGGTGAATCACTATGCATAAGTTTTTCCTGATGACGTTCCAGGACTACCTCGTCAAAGAGAGGTAGACTTTTATATTGACATGTACCCAGGACAGCCCCGATATCCACTCTAGCATATCAGATCTCTCCTGCTGAGCTTTGAGAGATACGGGTACAGCTTGAGGACTTGCATGGCAAAGGAATCATCTGACCTAGTGTCTCACCCTGGGCTACCCCGATTTAGTTCTCCAAAAAGGTGGATGGGAACTTGCGACTGTGTGTCAACAATCGTTGCCTAAACCATGTGAACGTGAGGAACAAGTATCTGCTATCAAGGATTGACGACCTCTTCAATCAGCTCAAGGGAGAACGATGGTTCTTAAAGATAGACCTGAGGTCAGGCTATGATCATCTCAGAGTTCTGGATGAGGACGTGCAGAAGACGACCTTCAGATGTCGGTATGGCCACTATGAGTTCTTGGTTATGCCATTTGGTGTAACCAATGCTCCAGTGGTGTTCATGAGTCTCATGAACATGATCTTTCAGCCATACCTCGATCGATTTGTCATGGTCATCATTGAAGACATATTGATATACTCGACCACTGAGGAGGAGCACGCCTACCACTTGCGGGTTGTACTGGACACACTCCGAGAGAACCAGATTTATGGTAATATCTCAAAGTGTCAGTTCTAGTTACATGAGGACCACTTCATGGGACACTTCATCTCTGAGGCGGGTGTTGCGGTGGACCCTGTGAAGATCGAGGCAATGCAAGCTTGGGACCCACACAGGAGCGTGGTGGAGGTGCAGAGTTTCTTGGGTTTAGCTGGGTACTACCGGAGATTTTTACAAGACCTTTACAGAGTTGTGGCACCACTTTTAGCTTTGATGAAGAAGGGGAAACCATTTGTGTGGTCAAATAGATGTCAGCAGAGCTTCCAAGAGCTAAGACAGATATTGACTAGCAAACCTATCTTGAGGCTACCAGAGGAGGGATTGGGGTACGTAGTCTACTGCGATGCATCAGGGACCAGACTCAGATGTGTCTTGATGTAGGAGCGGGCAGTGATCGCCTATGGATCATGTCAGTTGAGGCAGCATGAGAATAACTACGCTACCCATGACCTGGAGTTAGCAGTCATGGTTTTCGCTCTGAAGATGTGGTGACACTATCTGATGGGAGAGCACTTTACAGACTACTCTGACCATTAGAGTCTCAGGTACATCTTCTCGTAGAAAGACCTGAATCTGAGACATCATCAATGACTCAAGTTCCGCCAGGAATATGACTTTGAGATAGTCTATACTCCTATAAAGGGGAATGTAGTAGCTGATGTTCTCAGTAGGAGGACGAGCATTCAGCTACTCGGTGAGGCGACAGAGCAGCTAACCGCTTTGCAGATATCCTTCATGGATAGAGACGGAGCTGCCTTTCTTCAGTCACTCAAAATCACTCCTCCACTTTTGTAGGGGGTCAAGGAGGCACAACGTGGGGATGCTGACTGTGAGCTACGACATGCACAGATATCCTCTGGAATGGCACCTGATAGTTTTTCTATGGGAGGAGAGCACGTCGTCCTTTTTAGAGGACGCACCATGGTACAGGCTGATTTACAGGAGGAGGTGCTGAGGGAGTTTCACACTTCCCCATTAGAGGTACATCCAAGAGTGGAAAAGATGTACCAGGATCTCAGATGACAGCAATGGTGGCTGGGTATGAAGAAGGTTGTAGCTGAGTTCCTTTCTCGATGCCTCACATGTCAGCACGTGAAGGTGGAGCACCAGGTACCAGCAGGCTTGGTGCAGGCCTCAGAGGTCCCATAGTGGAAGTGGGGGGGGGGATATCAATGGACTTCGTGACTGGACTTCAACGTACTTCTAGAGGTCATGACTCCATTTGGTTGATTTTCGACTGACTCACCAAGTCGGCCTACTTCATACCCATCAGAGAGAAGGGCTAAGTGGAGAGCTTGGGATGCCTCTACATTCAAGAGATTGTACAGATTCATGGAGTTCCATCATCAATCATCTCTGATCGAGATGCTCACTTTACTTCCCGGCTTTGGAAGGGGTTGTAGGAGGCATTCAGGATGCATCTATGACTGAGCATCACCTTTTACCCTCAGAAAGATGGTCAGACAGAAGGAAGCATTTAGACTCTCGAGGAAATTCTCCGTGCATGTTTCCTCGACTTTGGTCGCAGCTGGGAGGACCACCTACCCTTGGTGGAGTTCGTGTACAGCAACAGCTACCACTCTACCATCGGGATGACACCATACGAGGTATTGTACGACCAACCTTGTAGATCACCTATCTGCTGGACTGACCCTGGGAAGTCAGCACTTGTGGGACCAAAGATGGTCCAAGACATGATAGAGAAGGTCCAGGTCATCCAGGAGCATATGAGGACAGCTCAGAGCCGACCGAAGACTTATGCTGACAGGAGGCGAGTACCACTAGAGTTCGAGGATGGAGACCACATCTTCTTGCGGGTCTCACTTCCATATGGATTAATGAGATTTGGCTGAGGCGGAAAGTTATCTCTGCGCTTCATCGGACCATTCCAGGTTCTTAGCAGGATAAGCAAGGTGGCTTACTGCCTGGCTCTACCACCTCAGTTGCACCGAGTGCACGTCGTCTTCCACGTATCCCAGCTGAGGAGGTACATGCATGACCTGATGCATATCATCGACCATGGGGAGTTGGACATTGACGATGGGGAGACTTTTGTGAAGGTCCCAGTGGAAATTGAGGATCGTCATGAGTGGGTCCTATATGGGCAGTCGATTCCTCTAGTGCACATCAGATGGCAGCACGGGAACCTCCAGGAGAGCACTTGGGAGCAGGAGGCTCAGATGCGTGCTCAGTACCCTCATTTGTTTCTCTAGTTTGTGATATATTTTTATGGGGACGTAAAGCCCTGAGGTGGGAGTAATTTAAAGACCCGTAAATTTCAAAGGAAATTTTTTCTTAATTTTCATTGGTATTTTACGAGTACGTAGTTTCTGAAGGAACCTGATTCCGAGGCCTGGTGTGCTCGGAATCATTTTCCGATGATTTTCTCGGGTACGTTCAGGGAACGAATGAGATGGTTTTTCTAACTTTGGAACCAATGCTCAGAATCGTAATCTGAAGGCACCAATGAAAACGCAGCGCCGGTAATTGTTTAGGAACAACTTTTCCGGAGTTACGTTTACTAAGGTGAGGTTATTAAAAAATGGTTTAACTAAGGAATGAAATAAAAATTTGTGCTACAATTTTTATTTTCTATTCTAAGTAGTTTTAACCTATGCATGGATGTTGGAGTGGGGCCCACTACGTCCTAACTAAATTTGGTAGGATAATAGTGAGGTGGGGCCCACACGATCCCCACCCCTTCAAATTCCTTAAAACATCCCTCGTGCATTTAATTGCGTAACACACCCGAACCCCCCCTTTTAATTTACAAGTCAACTCTCCCAATTTAATGGACTGTTAAAGACTCTTCAATTAATTTAATTAATTGAATGAGATCTTTATAAATTTCAAATTTAATAATGGCATGCGTGTGTGTGAATCAAATAAGACAATTTCGTATTTTATTGGGGGTTGATTCGTTGTGCGGAAGCAAGGAGAGAACCCTTGCGCTCTGAAGAACATCTTCTTCCTCATCGAAGAACGCGAAGTACGCTGAGTTTATGATGAAGAACTCCAACACCGCAAGGGAATCACCGTGTCGTCTCCTCTCCTCTCCACATCCGGTGAGAGATGCCTTCTTTAAAGAATGAAGATGCACCGCATCCTTCATCGGGTGTGCACCGACGACGTTTACGACGCCGTCTTCCACGACGTCCTTTTCCCGCGACGATCCTCATTCTCGACTTCATCGCGGTAGGGGTTTAATTTTTATGTTCGTGAATATTTGGGCATTCAACGTTAATCATTTAGCCTCATGTTATCAATTTAATGGGAGGAGGTTGGACCGCCCGAACACGGCTGAACCTCATCCCCCTTTGTTGTTGAATTCATTGCGGATCGAACAAAGGTGGCACGGTGCAACAGTACCTCACAGAAACAAATAGGAACACGATGAAGAAGCGCGGCGGCGTCGCGCCGCACCGTTGAGGCCGAAAAAAGCCGCGGTCGGGGTCGGTCCGTGGAAAAGGGGTGCCACACCGTCGCGCCACGCTAGAGAACCATGAGGACGCTGTGACCAGAGCGGGGCCACGGCCTGAGAGGGGCCGTGGCGGAGGGGCGCGACCCTGTCTGGCCGTGCTGGAAGAACCAAGGCCGCAGCCTATGGACGTGGCGGAGCAAGGGAGGGCGGTCAGAGCCTCCCGCCTCCGGGGCTAGAGGGTGGGACCAACAGGTCCCACGTGGTACACCGATAGGCTGTTATGGACGGCCATATCCAGAATGACTAGGGGGTTTGACCCCCGGTCAGTGCAGCTAGGCGGACCCCCCTGTGGGTCCACTGTTTCATTCGAAGGGGGTGGCAGTTTCCCCCCCTTCCGCACTGACATGGTGCGCGGCGCTCGTGCCGGGCCAGGCTGCGCTGGCGGGGCCGGGTCGTGCTATCCGGGTGGAGGCACGCCCAAGTGGGCCGGACCCGGACCCAGTTCGGGTCGAACCGGTTTGTGGCCGACCCAGGGGGTCTTTGGTCGGGTCGGTACGAGCCCAAAACCCCCTAAAACCAAACATGTTCTTTTAAATGCATGTAACAAGGGCTTCGGACCTCCGATCGACATACCGTCTGTTGCGATGCGATCCATGGATTGAGGCGGTCATTTATGTATATTACACTCAAGGTTTTAGAGAAATTTGAGTATGGCCGGGTGGGATCGAACACGAAACCCACCGTGCCCTCGGAGATGAAACGCTTATAACTTGAGCTACGGACGTTCGATTGACGTGCCGTCGACATTCATGGATTTCTCTTAGTGAGACGGACCATTTGGAATACTCCTCTCAAGGTATGGACACAGTTGGAGTGCCTTCGGGATGGTTTTGACTTAAAAACCAACCGGGACCTTGGAACGAAAAGGCCAATGACTCTCAGACCGGGCGTCCGATTGACACATTGTCTGTCACGTAGAGTTCCTTTTGTCTAGACAGAACTTTGGGATAAATCAACTCTAGACTACATGTCCATTGATGTATCGAACCACTTGGCACGTGGAGAAGACCATCCTGGAATTGATCATGATGTGTGCGGGAACCCTAGAGCTTGCTGCGACTGTGACGACGATGACGATTGCATTGAAATCCTCTGTGGGTTCGGCAGCGACGACGACTGCATTGAAATCCTCCGTGGGTTCACCAACGATGACAAACGTACTGAAATTATCTGTGGGTTCAATTTCGATGACTACTGTTCTTGTATCCTACGTGGGTCTGGCAGTACTAATGTTCTTGTATCCTACGTGGGTCTGGTAGTATTTGACTCTGTACTTGTATCCAACGTGGGTCCGACTGAGTAGATGGTCTTCTATCCTATGTGGGTCCGACATCTTAGCTGGTCTAGTATCCTATGTGGGTCCTAGCATAGATGAATCAGTGGCTACATCTGATCATATCTATCACCTTACGAAGAAGTATACCTATGTGAGCTGAGCCTTGACTTCCAATCATTATCTTCGATATGATTGACTTGCTTCCCTATGTGGATTGGGTTGTGATTTCTTGTGTGGATGGTGTTGTACTATCCTGTGTGGACCTGATCGAACTTGGGCTCAGATGTTGGAGCCGAACTGAAATTGATGAGTAAGGTGTATGTATGGGCATATACCAAAGTAGTGTTGGATGTTACTTCATGATTGTATCTTTCCTTTGTGGATTATCCTTTGTGGATTCTGGGAGACATTCGGGGGTCTCTGGGTCCCTACTGAGTAGCGTATAATCACACCTTCATGGGATACACCTGCACTACATTGTGTTGGATGCAGAAGATGGACAACACTGATCGTGGTTGAGGCTTGTGGAGTAAGTCGGTACATGGAGGTGGACCACTAGGCGGGATGTACACGGAGCGGACGGCTATTCCCGGGGAGCTGAGGAGGAAATTTGTACCCACCCTTCAGGTGGGATATCCAGTGGATGGCTCGACATTGCTGCTTTACTTTCAGTTGTTGTACTTTCTTTCCAGTTGTACTTTACTTTAAGTTTGGGTTTGTAATCGGGCCCATTTTCTTTCCGCACTTACTGGTGTACCCAGTTTACTTAGTGTTTACTTTTGCTGGCTTACTCTCTGGTGTTTGTTTATTTTATAAGGCAATGTCTTCCCCTTTTATCGGGATTTACGACTTTGGTGCTAGTCCCCAACCCCTGGCCTATGGAAGGCGGGATTGGGGTAGTCACAACACAGGTCCCGAGGACGGTTTGTGACATCACTATTGAGAAAATAGATCACCAACACAACACAATTACTCACCTATGATGAAATAGAACTGGAACCCGAACTCTCTTATTTTAAAGAGCATGTCAAGATTCTAGATACCAAAGAAAAAGTGTGGAGAAAAAAAACGACTATTCTGGTAAATTTCCTATGGAGAAACCATAAAATGAAAGAGGCTATGTGGGAACCCAATGAACATATAATAAAGAACCACCTGAATCATTTTGTGCAGTATTATTCTCGAAATTTAAAAGATGAAATTATTTGAAGGAGGGATTAATGTAACACCCCAAGCTTCTATGGTACATTTCATTTTGAATAATGAAATAGCTTGTGCGTTACGCAACATCGAGTTCTAGCACACCAGGACAAATCAATCTAGATGTTATGAATAATAATACCCACTATTTGGAATTTTATATATTTTATTTATCAAAATGGACTTCATTTTTCGATTCTTAATATTAAAATTAGATTAGGTCTAATTTTTATATTTTTATGAAAGTATTCAATTTTAGATGAATAGATAAATGCACTGTTATTATTTAAAACATACTTTTTAATTAAAAAATTAATTATTTTATTTAAATTTATCTTAGGCCAAAATAAAAACATTATACGTATAAAAGTTCAATTTAATTCATTGGAGTCATTTTATAATAAAATTAGATGTATAAAAAATTATTTAATATTTCATGGATTTTCACCCACTTTTTAGACACATGTGAAAATTTGCATAAAACATAATTTCACCACTTTTGTGAATTGAATTTCAAAATTCTGAGAGACATAGTTGACGTTAGTAATTAAAATGTGGTTTAATAGTACAAAAATATTATTTGGTGAATAATAACTTTTGAAATTTAGTTACCATGTTTAAAAGTAAATATTGTAGTTAAAGGTGAAAAGTATATTTTATTTACCATAACACATGTCCTAATTTGATTGGATAAGTTTTTTTCAACCAAAATCAACATTGGAAATAAAATATGATCCATTTTGATCCACATTTATTAGATTAGTACATTTTTTATTATTTTATTGATAGATGAGTAAAAACATTTAAATTAATGTTCAATAAATAAGTCATTTTTAATATAGGGTTATACTTAAGAAGAATTTGACTATAAATATAAATTAGAAATATAAAAAAATATCATAAAAAGGTTATATTTTTTATTATTTTTATAAATTAAATAATTAAATTTATTTATGACACAATGATGATGCAGTAATTACATTACTAATGAAAGATTAAAATAACTGATATTATAAATATCCAAATAAATGTAAATTAAGACTTTTGATGTATTCTACTAATTTTTTTATGACCTTTTGGGATTTATTTAATTTATTTTTTTCAAAGTAATAATGTTTATTTTACTTTCCCAAAAACCAAATACTATATAGCGTCATAATTGACAAACATTAGTTTTTAAAACAAATACTATATTATTAATTGATATAATATTTCTAAACATCAAAGGTTTGACCAAATGACTTAGATAAAGTTAGATATGTCAAAAATTAATGACATGGGGTTCTATTGGCTTTTTATAGAATGTTTATTAAAAATGTATTATAATAATACAAAAATACAAAGTAAAAGTTAACCAATTTAACTAAGAGATAAATCTTAAAGATAAGGTTAATATGGTGACCTAAACCTATCTAAAACAGATTGGTTGAGATGTTTTCGACTCATCCCCACCATATCATAGAAATAAATCATTCTGGAGGAATTTTGAACTGAATATGATTGTATAATAATTTAATATTTCAAGATTTTCTTAGAGTGACCCTCACCTCTCTTATAAAAATGTACTTACCCTTCTCTTATTATCACACATCCAAAGCCACTTGGCTTAGCCAAAAAAATTAAAATATCCTCCCAACTACCATCACTACAACTTATAAGCCTTAATTTGATCATTATACAAACTAAGGATCCCTTTTGATCAAGTCAATAGAAAGCACCCGAAGAAGAGGTAATAATTTCTTCACATCTTTTTAATTTCTTTTCTTCTTCCACTTACCCATTATTTGTTGTTAAAATATAAAAATAATAACTGTAGTAAATTATATATACTGTGATGTTATTATAAATATGGTAAAACCATATTCGTTATCCTATCCATCCTATGATTGATAAAGTCATCATACGTGCGTACGTGTGACTTACCATCTCTATGTCATGGTGTAGTTTGTTATTCAACACTTCATTATTCGGATGGGTATAATAATGAGTATAATTGATTTAAATAATAAATATAAATTGTTAATGATTATTCATATATGATATACCATCCAATTACATATTATTTCACCATCAATATAATTATATTTTCTCTTGTGAATACGTACGGATTACCGTCTCCCAGAACGCGGTGAGATTCATTCCCCATCATAAACATTCAAGATTAATTTTAATTTTATGCTTAAAAATATTGTTTAAAAACATAATATCATTATGGATATGAATAAAATACATCATATCCTTAACAAAAATGAGTTATGTAACAAATCATATAATGGAAAACGAATCAGTTAACTCCTAAAACAATGATACTACTAAAATATAATTAGTAAAATAATATTAGAGGATCAAATATGATATCATATTTTTTATGTGGTTCTTGTATAATTTAATAAAAATTATTTAACTATTATATAGAAGGTTAACATGACCTCTATCATGAAAAATAACTAGTTAAGGGTTAATTTTACAATATCTTCATTATTAGAGGTTGTTAATACGTAAGTATTTATTGGGACCACTTTATATTCCACATCCATGTTTCTCAAAAATGTATTTCAATTTTTTTTACTATTTACTAGAATAT
The DNA here is from genome assembly GCA_963277665.1 of Viscum album. NCBI lineage: Eukaryota > Viridiplantae > Streptophyta > Magnoliopsida > Santalales > Viscaceae > Viscum > Viscum album. The sequence goes on from OY728136.1 coordinate 1,484,071,184, forward strand.
GGGTTAATGTCATTTACACAATAAATTGAGTTTTTATATAATGGTTTGAAAGGAATCATTCCCTTTTTTCCAAATAAGGTCCTTTTAGACCTTTTTAGAAAAATTACGGAAAGAAGTGCTATTGGAAACAATACATATACCCACAGTTTTGGATAACCGTGTGTGTAGGGGTAGTATAGGAACCTATTCTACCAGTTTTAAGCAAAACCTTGTGTATAGGGTTTTTTAGTGAGGACCTATTCCCACTGTTATGGAAAACTGTGGGGAAAACAGGTAGACCCAGGGTTTTGGCCAAAACCCTGGGTGTATGAATTTTTTTTCTAGGCATATTCCCACGGATTTGGAAAAACTATTGGTATAGAATTTTTTTTTGAAGACCTATACCCATGGTTTTATAAAACCATGGTTATAGATTTCCCATAGGATGGAGTGAAAATAAATCCCGTAGGACATGAAAAATATTTGGCGGGTGAACCTATACCCACTGTTTTCCCATCAATACACATGGTTGGGATTAATATATTGTGGTAGATACAGATAAATCATTATAAAATCATTGTAGGTGAGTTGTTGATCCACTCATTTATGTTCCCTCTAGTCGTTGGATAGAATCTCGATGAGCCCTTTTTTTCAAATTGAGGGAGAGAGATTAATATATAAAAATAAAAGTAGATATAATAATATATTAGCCCATTTTCTCGGTTGGTTATTATTGTAAAATATGAATTAGAAACATGGGATCGAAACCCGCTGTTTCTTTTTTAATATTTAAGATTTAGTTTAAAATATTTAGAGAAATATAGATATATATACATGTAAGTGGCGTAGCTGGAATGGTGAGAAGCTCATAATCAGATTGGAAGTACGTGGGTTTGACACCTGCTGCAATATTTATGTACGATTTTTTTCCACGATTTTATAATCGTTACTACAAGGCTTGGAAGGTGTGGAATGAGGCTTAGAAATCATGGAAAAAAAAAGATATAGCAATAGTTTTAAAAACTGTGGGTAATTGCTGGGGACCTATCATTACACCTCGGTTGCCCACGGTTCCAGAAACCGTTGGTATAGTTTATTCCCCCGATTTAAGGGGATATACCCACGGTTTTGAACCATGGCTATATGTTATTTAGTTAGTAGTGAAGGTCTTTTTATCTTATATAGTGGGATCGACTATTTTCTATCTTAATAACACATTCAAATCACATCTTAAAGTATTACAAGAATATTTTTCAAATAAATGATTTCTTTTATTATTATGTGATATTTAAATGATTTACAAATAGAAAGAGGTATTTCACTCAAAAAAATTTCAATTGATTTAATCTATGTCAACATCCTTTATTGGATTTTAAGTTTGGTTTATGTTCATTTTTTATGACACAATCATCCATATTGTATTGAATGTTTTCTGATATGTTTGACCGTGGATGGACTATTTTTATAACATTCATGGTTTATAGATAAAGTATTAACATTTCTTATTATAGTTTTATTATGAATGTTTATGTTATGTTTCAACCTTTTTATATAAAGAATGCATTGGACATAGTATGTGATGGGTGGATCCCACTATCGCCCCTCGATGCATCGGTTGGTCTCACGAGACAAACTAGAGTCTTGGAACAAGGCCTTGAAAAAAATTATATTTATAGTCATGGAACGTAGACTTGACTATGTAGTAATGATGTCCGATATTATTCATTGCATCATTATGAAATTTTCTATTGATATTATATGTGATTATACAACTAGTTTAATATCGATGCGAATATGTAAATGGAATTATTTGATTTATCTTTTCCATATTATGATGAAGATTATTTTTAAAGGGAGTTTGATTTTTTCTTATACATTTTCTTAAATGATTATACTTATTTAGGATAATTTCTTCAATATTGTAATCCTTAATCCGCATCTGAGCTCACCCCAATCTGATGATTTATTTTTTTCAGGATGTGAAAGAGTATATTACTATTAACCTTCAGGAATATGCTAATGGATATGAGTGTGTTCAATGGGGACACAATGTTGTTTTTTTTCATTTCATAATGTAATGAAAAAATTATTTATATTTCTAGTACTTCCCTAGCTACTAAACTAATTAGTCTTTCGATATTTGATCTCTTCTGATTATGCATGTGTTATGTAATAATGCACTGACTCTGGGTAACTAGGGTCAAGGTTTTATAGTGGGAATGGACAAGACTAACTACAATTTGATTATAAATGTTTGTTAATTGTTTATACATTTTCCAAATTAATTTTATATCTATACTATAATAATGAATCCAATTTTAAGCATGAAGAAATATAATCATTTTAAAAGTTCATTTTACCACCTTTTGATGAAGAAATCCTTTTAATTTTTTTTTCACTTTCATATGTTACATTTTACGAAATTAAATTCTTCTTTATAATAGGGAAATAAAAATAAAATTTGGGTAAATTTTTGGTATTTTTCTAATAAAGTTCATTTTTAATGGATAATGAAAAATACTACATTTTAATTAAAAACTTCCTTTTAAAATAATTTAATTATATAGTTAGATTGTCCTTCTATTGGTTTTGAAGGGTAATTTGATTATATTTTTACCATTTAATCTAATTTTGTTCATTGGAAGAAATTTCACTTTGAAATGGGACATAAACAAATGTCAATATTCTAATAGTTATTATTTCTTAAAAACATGCTTTTTGGTTTTGAAAATGGAATTAATTTTAAAATAATTTTTGAAACTTCTATTTTTTGAAATTGGAAAAATTTATTCCATATTTGAAATCCAGATGTCCAAATTGTGTAAATAGGTATCTCTTATTTTTAGACATTATAAACAGTAACTTAAGTAGAAATTTTATTTACAATTGTTAAAGAGTAAATCTGGTAAATAAGGGTAAACAACAATATAATAGTAATTTTAAATAACCCTAACACGTGTCATAACCCTTTTAGACGATTCATATCCTACCATTGGCATCCGTTGGTCAAATTTGGGACCCCATGGATCCACTTATAAGTTAAAACGACACAATACGAATTAAATTAAAGTTAAGAAAAATGTTACATTAACTTGTAACATTTAGTAAAAAAAATTCATATGGGGATATATAAGTGATATGTTTCACTATAAATATTTATTATAAAGATAATAATATTTAATATGTCATTATATTTTTTATAATTTTTTGACATTAAATAAAAAAATTTATTAATGAAACATTGATGATTTAATGATTACCCTATTAATTAATATTTAAAAAAATTTGACTTTAAATATTTAACTAAGATTATTTTGAAACTTTTTATGCCATCCAAGTATTTTATGGTTAATTATGTCTTTTTATATTTTAATTAATACTGTTTGTTCGAATTGATAAGGTGGTCATGGATTTTCAGAAAGACATGATATGAATAGTATTTAAATTAACATAAATGAGTTTTTAAATAAATTAATATTTCAGTAATTAATATAATAATCCTAAAAATCTACTATTCTACAAAATCACATAGATAAAGTTGATAATGTTACTAATTAACCACTTCTTGTTTGATTTCATTTCGTAGTAAATATAATAACCATATTTTATGAATATATAAGAAAACATGGGAAAAGTTAAATAAGTTTACAATGGGTTAAATAAAAAGGATTAGTATTAAAAATATTAAAAAACTGTCTAATTCATATTGTATGATTATATTTAGACTTATATTCATCTTATCTTTTAATTTAATGATCTTTGGTCCTTTTAAAATATTAAATCCTTTTATAATTAAATAATACATTCAAACCGTCATGAAGAGCCCCTCGTCCCTCTTATGAAAGACTATCATCTCTCACCCATTACTCACACCTCTTATTCCCCTTGGATCATCCATAATATACTCTAATACCCTCGAAACATCCCTATATTATACCTAGAAGACATAATTTGGGAATAAGTCAATTCAATAATGCCTTTTTTTCTAAAACTAATCGGGGTTACCAGATTTAAAGGTATCGTCTTCTCTCAAGATCATTTCTTTTATTATCTTTTCCAACCCCCAAAAAAATTAGATTATTTTATTTAGAAAACAGTATTAACAATATACAAGTATTTTTTTATGATAATAAGTCTAACTAAACTTCCACACAACTTCATCTAATTGAAATGAATATACTGTTTCCTTGGACGACGAACTACTGCCTCACAAAATGATGATTGTTCAATGATCTTCTATGACGTATCATGGTGAAATTTATGATGAAATTTTACATATATGTGATACATAATATATTTATATTTTCATTATTCTTAGGTATTTTTCATTTATTTCATACCTTTATAGTTTCCATAATGGGTTAATACGATAATTTCATTTGAGGAAGTGTAGACAACCACCCCCTCAAAGTGATATGACTCATCCATTCCATATATGGTATGTATAAATTATGGTGTTTAGGAACATTTTTAATGTATATAGAATTTAATATTATACTGGAATTAAAATATAACTATTTTTCACTTTGTTTTCTTTCCATTAAAAATGATAGTAGCGTTCATGCATACGTAAGACTTACAATCTCCACCAACGGTGCATTTCATTTATTATCTCAAAATGTTATGTACTATTATAAATAAATATATATAATAGATATATATGATATATATAATATCTAAATCATGAATATAATACTGGAGATGATGGAATTTTGTCCACAATAGACAGCTTGTAATTATAAGAAGATAATTTTTGACTCAAGTACCAAATATCTACAAAATGACCGTTAATAACTTAAATGATTATGTAATGTTTATAACATGGTAATAAGTGATATTAAAGGAATAATAATATTTTAAAATGTTGTTAAGAAAGTATAAATTAAAATTAGTTTAATATTCATTATATTTAAGATCAAGCGAATCATTTCGGAGACGAGGTTGGGGAACTTCGTAACCAAATTTCCATTCTTCAGGTTATTCTTATACATTTAAATTATGTTGTGCTATGATTATGTAATAAATAACTTTTGATGTAATATATTGTATATATACATTAATTATGTGTATGTATAGTGAATACACATAATTTATCTATTTTATTTATAAAATTATCTTTTTAAGGGAACCTTTATATGGAATCCCACATTTTTGTTACATAACAAATATTATTCAAACGTTCAGGTTGTAACATTCTTCCACCCAAAAAAATTTCATCCATAAAATTTCAACTCATACCCTCAGAATATAAACGGTGTGGGTACTTCTGCCTCATAGAGTCCTCTGGTTCCCACATGGCATCATCATATTTATGGGTCCTCCACAACACCTTAATATGGTGGGTAGTTTTGTTGCATTGAACCTTGTCTCTAGGATTCAAGATCTCCACCGACTGATCCTCATAAGAGATTTCATGTTCATGTTGTACCACCTATGGATTTATTAAATGTGAAGAGTCAAGTATGTACTTTTTCAAGAGGGATACGTGGAAGACATCCAGAATATTGGTTATATTTGGAGGAAGTGGAAGACAATATGACACCACTCATATGTGATGAAGAATTTCATAGGGGTCAATGTACCTAGGACTGAGCTTCACCTTCTTTCCAAACATCATGACTCACTTCCAATGTGAAATTTGAAGAAAGAATTTTTCACCAACATCAAACTCCATGTCCCTTAAACGGTAGTCGGCATAGCTTTTTTCTGACCCTGAGAATCCTTAATGTGTTACTAGATGGTATGAACCATTTCTATCATATCATACACAAGATCAGTCCCAAAAAGCTTTCTCTCGCTAGATTCATCCCGACATGTATAAGTTCTTCATCGCTACCCACATAAACCATCATAGGGTTCAATTTGGATGCTCGAGTTGAAGTTGTTGTTGTAAGAGAACTCATCTAATTGTAGATGTTGATCCCATCCACCATTAATTGTCATGACCCGTCCTCGGGGCCCGTTTCGTGACTACCCCAAGCCCACCTTTCATAGTCTAGGGGCTGGAGACTAGCACCAAAGGTGTAAATTCCAATATATTTGAAGAAATTTTTTTATAATAGTAAATAAACACAACAGAGTACACAAGATGATGTAAGCACAAAGTAATACTGAATAAAAAGTAATTACTGAAAGGTAAATGGGATAGAATACAAACCTGACTGAAAAGTACAGTACAACTGAAAGACTAGTACAACTGCAGTAATGTAAAACAGCAACCACCGAGTCGTCCTCCGGGAATCCCACCTGATTGGGGGGTACATATGGTCTCCTCGGTACCTCGGGTCCGTCCGCCAGCTCCGTATATGTCCTGCCATGTTGTCCACCTCTGGATACCATCAAGCTCCACGAGTCACTACTACGATCAGTGATGTCCGTCGTCTGCATCCAACACAACATAGTGCGGGCATAGCCCGTTGCAGGGGTGAGTATGACAATACTCAGTAAGGACCCAGAGACCCCTGAAGGTCTCCCAGAATCGATGAAGGAAAAACCACAATGAAAAGATACAATCCCAAAGTATCAACCAACTCTACTTAGGTATATGCACATACATATACCTAAGTTATCAATCCCAGTTCGGCTCCAACACTCGAGCCCAAGCATAACCCAGTCCACATAGGAAATAATCCAATCACACTGATGATAATGATTGAAAGTCAAGACTCAACTCACCCAGGTATACATCTTCCGTAATGTGATAAAGATGATCAGATGCAATCACTTATTCATCTAAGTTGGCAGACCCACGTAGGATACTACTCCAGCTAAGCTGTCAGACCCACGTAAGATACTAGACCAACTACTCTGTCGGACCCTAGTAGGATACTAGAACAGTAGTAAAACTGTCAGACCAACGTACGATATATGAACATTAATCCTCACTGTCGAACCCACATATGATTCAAGTATGGTAGTCGTCGTCGTTGAACCCACAGAGGATTCCAGTACGGTAGACGTCGTCACCGAACCCACAGACGATTCCAGTACGGTAGTCGTTGTAGTCGCAGCCAAGTCTAGGGTTCCCGCACACATCATTCTCGATTCTGAGAGGGTCCGCTCCTTGAGCCAAGGGGTTGAAACATCAACTACCATTAATTCAAGAGTTGATGTATCCTGAAGTTCCATCTCGTCAATATAAACCTGACATGATAGACGTTGCGTCTATCGGATGCCTGGTCTGAAAGATATTGACTTTTCTCTTCCAGGGGCCCGGCTGGAAATATGCTCATTCCAATCCTATACATTTTACAATGTTTTCCAAAACTCACTTAGATTATCGAAAAAGGACCGCCTCACCGTAAGGTTCCCAATGTCGTAGAGAGTGTGTCGATTGGATGCGCAGTCTTAAAGATATTCACCTTTAAGTGAAAATGGGCATGACCCGTTATGCCCAGTGGGCTGATGGGTCAGGTCAACCTAGTTTTGGCCGGTCTGACCCAGCAGAGGGTCAGATCGCCCCAGACAGGGACGGCGTGGTGTGGCCAAGCGCGGCATGGCGTGGCAGGGCTAGCCACAGATCGGCCTGAATGGAGGAGCTTTTCGAGGGGTGGGGGGCGCATAACCAAACCGGCGGCGCCAAGCCGTGCCGCCCTCCTAACCGTCCAGCCTTCCAGGCGTAAGCGGTCAGCTCGGGTGGGCCGCGTTCTGGCTACGGAGCACCTTCGGGTGTCGCGGCTTCTTCACCCGGCCGACTGGCGAGCAGACCGGTTCACCGCTGAAGCAGCCCATAGATTGTGGGATGCAGTCCTCCGTAGCACAGTGCCCCTTGTGGCATCGTGGTCTCCCTTTGGTCCCGCCGGCTTCGGCAGGCTGGTTATCCATCGGTCGAGTGGCCGACATTTGTGGGCCGCAGTTCTTCTGCACGCGGCTGGCGCACGGCCTCCGCTTCTTCCGTCGCCTGCTCTTCCAATTCACATCAATTGAAAACAAAGAGACTACATAGGGTCATCGAGCTGTGTGTGTTCAAGACGCGCCCTCCGCAATAGACTGTAGCAATAGGACAACGTCAAACCATGTTTCCCAACAAAGAACAAGAACAATTTTAATCAATTAAAATTGATTATAATTCCCTAACCTCGAAAAGACATCGCACGTCGTTGAGCTGCGGAAGATGAACGTCGTGGTATTTGGGTGTCGCTGAAGAACGGTGTTGATTCCATTGATGTCAGAGTGCAACCGAAGAAGGAGCGTCATTGGTGACTTTGCGTTCTTCGAATCGTAAATCTTTCTTCATTGAAGAATAAATTTGTTCTTCATTGGAGTATTTTTTTTGAATAGAGGAACACTTTTCTGAAGAACTCTCCCAAAAATCACTAGTGGTTGTCCATCTCTTATCATCATAGGAATTCTATCTACTCTATGCAATCTTCATCCACTCTGGGATGATCTGCACCTTCTCCGTCATAGCCTAAACCATCGCAGGTCCTACGAGTGCTAACTCCCCAGGGTCAGTCCATCATAGAGTTGGTCTACATGGTTGGTCGTTCATTGCCTCGTATGGTGCCATCCCGATGGTGGAGTGGTAACTGTTGTTGTACAAAAACTCCACCAAGGGTAGGTGATCCTCTAAGCTGCGACCAATGTCAAGGACACATGCACAGAGCATGTCCTCAAGAGTCGGAATGGTCCTCTTAGTCTGGCCATCTGTATGAGGATGAAAGGCGGTGCTCAGACGTAGATACATCCCAAAGCCTCTTTTAACCCTTTCCAAAGTATGGATGTGAATCGGGTATCCCGATCGAAAACGATTGTCGATGGCACACCGTGAAGCTGTACAATCTCCTGAACATAGAGGCGTCCCAAACTCTTTACTCTGCCCTGCTCTCTGATCAGTAAGAAGTGGGCCGACTTGGTGAGTCGATCTACGATCACCTAGATAGAGTCGTGTTGTAACACCCCAAGCTTCCATGGTACACTCCACTTTGAATAATATAGCATCGTGTGTTGTACGCAACCTCGAGTTCTAACACACCATGACCAATAAAAGTAGCAGTTATGAATAGTAATACACACATTTTGAAATTATATAAATTTTATATTTCAAAATGGACTTCATTTTTGGATTCAGAATATCCAAATTACCCTATGTTGAATTTTTGGTATTTTTCTGAGAACTTCCATTTTTTGATGAATAGTGAAAAATACTTAAAAACAACTTTTTTAATAAAAATTATTTATAGTGATAAATTATAAAATTCAGTGGTTATAAAGTTTAATTATAATATATTTTTACCATTTTATCCAATGGTGGTCATTAGAATTAATTTAACTTTGAAATTGGACATAAACAATTGTCAATCTTTTGATTGATATTCTTTCTTAAAAACAGGCTATTTGTTGTGACAACGGGAATTAATTATTAAATTAATTAATTCAACTTATATGTTTTGAATTTTGTAAAATAGATATTATTTTTTAATTAGGAATATCAAATATATCTTAGGTTTAATTTTTGGTGTTGTTCTGAAAAACATCGATTTTTGATGAATAGGGAAACCACTAAGTGGTAGTTAAAAAACTGATTTTTTGTTTAAATGAAATTTGACCACCCTTGTGATTTGAATTTCAAAAATCCTATACAAATTCTTGTCATTAGAAATAAAAATTTGGTTTAATGGGATTAAAATAATTTTCTGGTGAATAGTAACTTTTAAGTTTTATTAATCACGATTAAAGGTAATTAGTGAAATTTATGGTAAAAATGATGTTATAGAATTTTGAAAATACCTTTACACTTGTCCTAAACTTAATGGATGAGTCATGGACGACCAATAAAATCCATGGGTCAACTTGGGGACCCCATGGAGCCACTTGGGTAAGAAACTGACATTAATAACTTTTTATTTAAAGTAAAAATAAAATTGTCACAAACATGTGTTGTTTTACTAAAACAATTATTACATGGGGTTATATAAGTTAACTGTTCGACTATAAATATTCATTGGAAATATAAAATGATTTCCTACATCATGGTAATTTTTTTATAATTTTTAGACATTAAATAAATTAAATTTTTCATGACACAATGATGACGCATCGATTACCTCATTAATTAACGATTAAAATAAAATGAAAAGATAATGTAAAATCTATGAGTTAAACTTGTCAAAAACCAATTGGATGAGTCGATTTCGATCCCTTAACACCTTATCCTCAAAATATATAATTGTGGGTCCTTTGAAATCCAAAAAGTACTTCATAATAATGTGACATTTCATTACTATCCAAAAGTGCCCCTCCTCTCCTCTTATAAAAGGCCCCCACCTATATCACCTTATACACCTTCAAAGCCATTTGGATCAGCCAAAAACTACCCAAATACTCTCTCAACTTCCCTATATTCCTCCTAGAAGCCTCAAATTGGGCATAATTCTTCTCAAATAAGCCTTTGGCTCAAATCAAAAAAGATTTACCTGATTTTAAGGTAACGTCTTTTCTTATGTTATTTTTTTTATTTTGCTTATCCAACACCTTAAACTCTTTTTATTCCATTATTTTGTAAAAAAGGTATATTCAATATACTAGAATGTTTTTATGAGAATTATTTGATTTTCAATTACACACACCTTCATCTAATGGTTAAAGAACATACTGTTTCTGTGGTAGGAAAATTTCTGCCTCACGAAACAATGATTGTTCAATCTTCTTTTAACACCTCTCATGGTGGCCATTTAGATGTCACTATATTTATTTATGATATATATTATGTTTATGTTTTCCATATGATTCTTTATTTCTCATTTATGTCATACCTTTATGATTTCCATTATGGGTAAACGCGATATTTTTATTTCAGGAAGTGCGGACTACCGCCCCCTCAAAGTGATTTGAATCATTAATGAAATATGTGGGATGTGTAAAGGATAGAGTAAATGATGTTATATATGATATTATACTGGAATTATAATATGCCTTCATATCATTATGATTTCATTCAATTAAATTCGAAATAGAAATGAAAGTAGCGTTCATGCGTATGTACGACTTACTGTCTCCATGAACTGTGCATTTCATTTCTTACCTATAAAGGTTATATAATATTATAAATGCATGTATCTACTGGGTATATATGATATATATGATATCTATATCATGAATATAATATCGAAGATAATGGATATTATACCACACAAATAACATGTAATTATAAGAAGTTTATTGTTGACTCAAGTACTAAAGATCGACAAAACGACCGTTATTAACATAAATTATTAAATAATGTTCATAACAATGTAATAAGTGATATAAAAGGAATAATGAACATGAAAAGGGTTCTTAATCAAGTATAAATTAACTCTAGTTTATTATTCAATAGATTAAAGAATGATCGATTCAAGTCGGACACGAGGTAAGGGAACTTCTTAACCCAATTTCTATTATTCTGGTTAATCTCCTACTTTCAAATTATGTCATGATATTATTATGTACTATCTTGTATTTGTAATTTATTTATGTTTACTAATAGTGAATAAACATAATATATTTATTTGATTTTATAAAATGATCATTGTAAGGTAACTTCTTAACCCAATTTCTATTCTTTGGGTGAATCTCTTACTTTAAAATTATGCCATGATATTATTATGTCCTATCTTGTATTTGTACTTTCTTTTTGTGTAATTATAGTGAATACACATAATAGATTTATTTTATTTTAAAGAAATTATCTTTGTAAGGGACTTCGTCTCAATCTCCATTCATTGAGGCATTTTTTGTTTTATTCAGAAATTTCTTTTATACGGTGTATAAACCCATTTGACCTATACATTTCTTCAAAAGGAATCTTTTTATACGATGCATTTTACTAAACGACAAAAAGGAATATTTTTCTTGTCATACGTATGCGGCGACAACAACTTCTCTTCCATCGTGACCATTAATTGAGTTTTGGCATCCTCTACAAGCCATAACATTTTTTAAATGAAAAATAAATACCATGTTTTTATTTTCATTTATTTTGGTATTGAAAATGATTTTGATAATGTTTTTATTATATCAATGTGTTGTATTGATATCTTGTGATTGACATGTGGAAATGTTATGTTTCCTTTATGCATGTTTTATCTGATACGATTATGTTATGGTTTATGATATGTTTAAACCTGTTCATATGAGAAATTCATTGGACTTAATAAGTGACGGGTGGAGCCCGCTATAGATCCTCGATGCATCGGTAGGTCTCATTAGACAAACTAGTGTCTTGGCACAAGGCTTTGACAAAATCATATTTTTATTCTTGGCACGAGGCCTTGGCTATGTGGTTATGATAGTCTGGCATTATGCATTCCATCATTATAAAAGTGGTTATTGATATTGCATGTGATTATTCGACTAGTAGAATATCCATGTGAATAAGTAAATGGAATTATTTCATTTTATTTTTTCCATATTATGCTTATGTTCAAGTTTAAAAGTATTTTTTTATTTATACATTGCCTTAAATGTTAATGTTTATTTATTAAAGCTTTCCCCATATTGTTATCCCTACTGAGAATCTGAGCTCACCCCTTCCAATATTTAAATTTTTCCAGGATGTGAAGAAGTATATTATGAATGACCTGCAGGGATAGTATGGGGGGATATAAAGACAAGATGTTGTTGTAGTTTTGTTTTACTTTATGATGTAATGTAATACATATGAATGTATATAGTGTTTCTAAGGCTACTAAACTAATCGGTCTTTTGAGACATGATGTTTTGTGGTCATGTAAATGTTACGCAATAATGCAACGACTCTGTGTAACTGGGGTCGGGGCGTTATAGTTGGTATCAGAGGAATTTTAGTACTAACCTTGGAAGCTAGATTAAGATAAACTTTAAATAGAGCACACAACCCTAAGATAGACTTTGAGGATTAGTAGAGAAGAACTTCCTAGAATTTTGGCATTATAGAGATTTTGTGAGTTTTCCAAGAAATAAAACCTTTTCTGGATATGAACCGGTAGAGGTGGCTCTAGAACAAATGTACCTAGGGGTAAAACCCGAAAACGCCACTTTGAGCTAGACTCGAACGAGAACTAGTGCACGACAACGGGTCTTGCTGCACTCTTGGTTACGACACTCCCGAGGGGGGGGGGTATGCTTTGGATAATTCTCATTTTCTTTAAAAACCACTATAAAGGGTTATGAGTATATACTTTCTCAAAAAAAAAACATTTTTGTGATTATGGATTATATCCATAAATAGTTCAATTTATGTTAAGTGTTTTGCAAGTTTGTAATTATGTATTTTTATTCATAAACTAATCTAGTTTATGCCATTGTTTAGAAATGGTGCATAGTGGGAGGAATGGAAACCGTATCAATGCACACACTCCATGTAGGTATTGCCCTCTTACTCAAGATAATTATAATGGAGCTGGAGATACAACTGGTGCTGATCAACTTATCACCATACTGGGATAACTCACTCAGGTTATGAATAGTAACCTTACTCGTATGGAGCACCCTGATCCGCAACATGGAGGATCAATGTTAGACTGTTTCATGAGGCAACAACCGCCAATATTTAATGGGGGTTCAAATCCATTAGCAGCTGAGCAATGGATAAACTCCTTAGAGAAAATATTCCATGCCTTGGGGAGTAGCGAAAGGGAGAAGGTTGTCATGCAAGTTTACCGCCTCACTGGAGATGCCGATCAAAGATGGTCGCTGATTCAAAACACAAAGGAATATGATGAAGTATTAGGTATGGAATGGAGGGAATTTAAGGAAATTTTCATAGAAAAATACTTTCTAAATGACCATCGAGAAGATATGGAAAAGCAATTTCTGAGTCTGAGGCAGAAGGAGGATGAGAATTTCACAATGTATGAGGACAACTTTACAAGGTTAGCAAGAAATGATGCAAATTATATACGTAACCCAAGAAGTAATATTGATCATTTCTTTGATGGGTTAAAACTGTTTATCTATCGAGCTTTAGTATCACAATCTTTCTCAACAGACGAAGATATAGTCTCATGTGCTATCAAGACAGAAAAGGGATTCTCTAAGTCTTATGACAACAAAGTAAAGCAAGAGAAGAAGAGAATGGTTGAACAAGAGACAGATAAAGCGAATAGGGAAAGAAGGATTTTCCATTATGCGGTAATTGTGGGAAGAATCACACTGGTAATTGCCTAAAAAAAATGGGAGTTTATTATAAATGTGGAGAAAAAGGTCACCAGGCTCGTGATTGCAAGGTAAAGAATGAGGCTATCAATGTTGAATACTACAATGGTAGGGAAATGAGGCATTATGCAAATGAATTTACTAAGAGTTAGGGAAAATTAGCTCATAAAAGGCCAAGGGATCAAGAAAAATTGTATGTTATTACATTAGTTGATGTGGAATAATTAATGTATTGGTGCTTTTGGACTCAAGGATTATATTCTGGTTTTAAGAATAATGTGATATATATACAGATTGTACTGCAGTACTTGTTGTTTTCATTAAGGTTTTAATATGATTAAGGTAATCATATTCTTATATGTGACAATAAGAGAAACTTTACTTTGTTTGAGAAATTTGATGATACAATTGATTTTGTAATTTTGAGACCGATTAGAGAAAGTCCGGACTGAGGTAATTTGGATAACTATAATGGTTGGAATGGATTAAGATGAACTTTGGATAGTATTGTTTAAGGTTAAAACATTTATGAAGATTATTTTAGTAATATTATAATAATATAGTTTTTGGAAAAGGACAACCTGCAGGTTGGGAGATAACCCGTCGCGTCGGACAAAGCTATAGGAATCGAACCCCCAACCATAGTGCGACATGCCTTTATTACCTACCACTAGCCTACAGGAAGTCCCTGGTTATTACAAAAAGTTTTCCTTATCTAAATGGTATTTGTTAATATTTGGAACCTTATAAAATTATGATAAATTGAATATTTTTGAGTTTTATTACCTTTTGGAGTGAAAGATGGGATTGTGGTAAAAATTTATTAAAGAATGAAATTCTACATGACAGGTAAGTATATTTCCTTCCATTCTTAGTAAATCTCCTAAATAAATTCCTCAACTTTATGAAAGGTAACTTAAAACAAAAATATTGTCGGTTAACTTTTCCAATTGGGGAATCAATGACCGTTTAACCAATCACAAGTTTGTGATTTTCTTGTAGTTAACTTTATTCTAATCATATTTTATAAAACTCTCCATCAGACCTTGATGGTTTGTTTTTCCTCCATATCCATATTTTCATAGAATCTTATTATGGGATATCTCGGGTGACCTTTTTACTTCTCTTTCTTTCTTTTAATGTTATATTTTTATTAACCTTATATCTGATTTGGGTTTTCCACAAAGCTATTTTCTATTTTCAACTTTTTATTTCCAAAGAAAAAATTTAAATTGTGAGGACGGAATTTATTTAAGGAGGGGAGAATGTAACACCCCAAGCTTCCATGGTACACTCCTCTTTGAATAATAGACCAGCGTGTGTTGTACGCAACCTTGAGTTCTAACACACCGCGACCAATAAAAGTAGCAGTTATGAATAGTAATACCCACTTTTTGAAATTATATAAATTTTATATTTCAAAATGGACTTCATTTTTGGATTCAGAATATTGAAATTAGCCTATGTTGAATTTTTGGTATTTTTCTGAGAACATCCAATTTTTGACGAATAGTGAAAAATACTTAAAACATCTTTTTTAATCAAAATAATTTATTGTGATAAATTATACAATTGAGTGGTTATAAAGTGTAATTAGAATATATTTTTAACATTTTATCAAATGGTGGTCATTATAATTAATTTCACTTTAAAATTGAACATAAACAATTGCCAATCTTTTGATTGATATTTTTTCTTAAAAACACGCTATTTGTTGTGACAGCGGAAATTAATTATTAAAATAATTAAATCAACATATATGTTTTGGATTTTGTAAAATAGACATCATTTTTTAATTAGGAATAATAAATATATCTTAGGGTTAATTTTTGGTGTTGTTCTGAAAAACTTCGATTGTTGATGAATAGTGAAACCACTAAATGGTAGTTAAAAAATGATTTTTTGTTTAAATGAAATTTTACTATCTCTGTGATTTGAATTTAAAAAATCCGACATACATGGTTGTCATTATGAAGAAAAATGTGGTTCAATGGGATTAAAATAATTTTTTGGTGAATAGTAACTTTTATGTTTTATTAATCGTGATTAAAGGTAATTAGTGAAATTTAAGGTAAAAATGATATTATAAAAATATGAAAATACCATTACACTTATCCTACACTTATTTTATGAGTCATGAACGACCGAGAAAATACATGGGTCAACTTGGGGACCCCATGGAGCCACTTGGTTAAGAAAATGACATTAATAACTTTTTATTTAAAGTAAAAATAAAATTGTCACAAACATGTGTTGTTTTACAAAAAAAATTATTACATGGGGTTATATAGGTTAACATTTCGACTTTAAATATTCATTGGAAATATAAAAAGATTTCCTACATCATGGTAATTGTTTTATAATTTTTAGACATTAAATAAATTTAAATTTTTATGACACAATGATGATATAGAGATTACCTACCTAATTAACGATTTAAATAAAATGAAAAGATAATGTAAAATCTAAGACTTACACTTGTCAAAAAACCTATTGGATGAGTATATTTTGATCCCTTATCACCTTATCCTCGAAATATATAATTTTGGGACCTTTGAAATCCGAAAAGTACTTCATAATAATGTAACATTTCATTACATTCCAAGAGTGCCCCTCCTCTCCTCTTATAAAAGGTCCCCACCTATACCACCTTATTCACACATTCAATGCCATTTGGCTCAACCAACCTCTACACAAATACTCTCTAAACTTCCCTCTCTTACTTCTAGAAGCCTCACTTTGGGCACAATTCTTCCCAAGGATTCCTTTCGCTCAAATCAAAAAAGTGTTCCCGATTTTATGGTAATGTCTTCTCTTATGTTATTTTGTTTTATTTTGCTTCTCCAACCCCTTAAACGCCTTTTATTCCATTATTTTGTAAAAAACCAGTATAGTAAATATACTAGGATGTTTTTATGAGAAGGATTAGATTTACACTTACACACACCTTCGTCTAATGGTTAAAGATCATATTGTTTCTGTGGTTGGCAAATTTCTGCCTCACGAAACTATGATTGTTCAATATTCTTTTAACACATCTCATGGTGGCCATTAAGATATCACTATATTTATATATGATATATATTATGTTTATGTTTTCCTTATACTTCTGTATTTATCATTTGTGGAATACCTTTATGATTTCCATTATGGGTAAACGCGATAATTTCAATTCAGGAAGTGCGGACTACCGCCCCCTCAAAGTGATTTGAATAGTTAATGTCATACGTGGGATGTATAAAGGAGGGAGTAAATGATATTATATATGATATTTTACTGGAATTATAATTTACCTTTATATCATTATGATTTCATTCCATTAAATATGAAATAGAAATGAAAGTAGTGTTCATACGTACGTACGGCTTACCGTCTCCATGAACGGTGCATTTCATTTCTTACCTCTAAATGTTATATAATATTATAACGACATGTATATACTGGATATATATGATATATATGATATCTACATCATGAATATAATATTGAAGATAATGGATATTCTACCACATAAATAACTTGTAATTATAAGAAGTTTATTGTTGACTCAAGTACCAAAGATTGACAAAATGACCATTATTAACATAAATAATTACATAATGTTCATAACATGGTAATAAGTGATATAAAAGGAATAATGAACTTCAAAAAGGTTTTTAAGGATGTAGACATTAACTCTAGTTTATTATTCAGGAGATGATCGAGTAAAGTCGAACACGAGGTAAGGGAACTTCTTAACATATTTTCTATTCTTTGGGTTAATCTCATAATTTCAAATTATGTCATGATATTATTATGTCCTATCTTGTATTCTTAATTTATTTATGTGTACTTATAGTGAATACACATAATAGATTTATTTTATTTTAAAAAATGACATTTGTAAGGGAACTTCTTAACATAATTTCTATTCTTTGGGTTAATCTCTTACATTCAAATTATGTCATGATATTATTATGTCCTATCATGTATTTCTACTTTATTTTTGTGTACTTATAGTGAATAAACATAATAGATTTATTTTATTTTAAAAAAATGATCTTTTTAAGGGACTTCGTCCCAATCTGCATTCATTGAGACATATTTTGTTTTATACACAAATTTCTTCTATACGGTGTATAAATCCCTTTGAATTTTACGTTTATTCAAAAGGAATCTTTTTATACGATGTGTTTTACTAAATGACAAAAATGAATGTTTTTCTTGTCATACGTATGCGGCGACAACGACTTCTCCTCCACCGTTACCATTATTTGAGTTTCTTCTTCCTCTACAAGCCATAACTTTTTTTAAATTAAAAATAAATACCATGTTTTAATTTTCTTTATATTGGTATTGATAATGGTTTTGATAATGTTTTTTTATATCAATGTGTTGTATTGATATCTTGTGATTGAGATGTGGAAATGTTATGTTTCCTTTATGCATGTTTTATGTGATATGATTATGTTATGGTTTATGATATGTTTAAACTTGTTCATATGAGAAATACATTGGACTTAATAAGTGACGGGTGGAGCCCGCTATAGCTCCTCGATGAATCAGTAGGTCTCATGAGACAAACTAGTGTCTTGGCAAGAGGCCATGACAAAATCTTATTTGTAGTCTTGGCCCGAGGCCTTGGCTACGTGGTTATGATAGTCTGGAATTATGCATTCCATCATTATGAAAGTGGTTATTGATATTGAATGTGATTATTCGACATGTATAATATCAATGTGAATAAGTAAATTGCATTATTTTATTTTATTTTTTCCATATTATGTGGAAGTTCAAGTTGAAAAGGCTTTTGTTATAGATATACATTGCCATAAATGTTAATTTTTTTATAAAAGATTCCACTATATTGTTATCCTTACTGAGCATCTAAGATCACCCGTTCCAAAGTTTTAATTTTTCCAGGATGTGAAGAAGTATATTAGGAATGACCTGCAGGGATAGTATGAGGGGATATGAAGACATGATATTGCTGTAGTTTTGTTTTACATTATGATGTAATGTAAGACTTATGAATGTATATAGTATTTCCAAGGTTACTAAACTAATCAGTCTTTTGAGACTTGATCTTTTGTGATCATGGCAATGTTACACAATAATGCACCAACTCTGGGTAACTGGGGTCGAGGCGTTTCACATGTCCTCAGGATGTACGTGGAAACACTTTTATGAAATCCATGGATAACCCGTCCCACTTCCACTATGGGACCTCTAAGGGCTGTACCATCCCTGCTGGTACCTGGTGCTCCGCCTTCACTTGTTGACAAGTGAGGCATCGTGAAACAAACATTGCTACAACCTTCTTCAGGCCTGGCCACCAGTGTTGTCGTCTGAGGTCGTGGTAAATCTTCTCCACTCATGGATGTACCACTAGAGGGGACATGTGAAACTCCATCAGCACTTCCTCTTGCAGTGAAACTGGTACCATAGTACGTCCCCGGAAGAGGATGATGTGATCCCCTCCTTCAGAAAATCTATCAGACACCTGCCCTATGGATATCTGAGCACATCGCGTCTCACAGTTAACATCCCCACAATGTGCCTCTCAGACTTGCTGAACCAGTGAAGGAGTGAATGTGAGTGACTGAAGAAAGGTTGCTCCATCTCTATCCACAAGAGATATCTGCAACGTAGCTAGCTGCTCTGTCGCCTCTCCTAGTAGCTAAATGTCTGATCTCCTACTGAGGGCATCACGTACAACGTTCCCCTTCCCAAGAGTATAGAATATCTCAAAGTCATATTCCTGGAGGAACTCGAGCTCTCGCTGCTGTCAAAGGTTCAGGTCCTTCTGCAAAAATATGTTCCTGAGACTTTGGTGGTCATAGTAGACTGTAAAGTGCTCGCCCATTAGATAGTGTCACCACATCTTCAAGGTGACGACCTCTGCTACTAACTCCATTCCATGGGTAGTGCTGTTCTGCTCGTGCTGTCTCAACTGTCATGAACCATATGTGATCACTCCTCACTCCTGCATCAGGACACACCCGATTCCGGTCCCTGATGCATCGCAGTATACTACGTACCAAACGCCCTCCTCCGGTAGCCTCAATCTGGGCACATTAGTCATCCTCTATCTCAGCTCCTAAAGGCTCTACTGACATCTATCTGACCGCACGAATGGTTTCCCATTTTTGTCAAATATGAATGCAGTGAATAAACTCTGGAGAAGTCTTGAAATAATCTCTGATAGTAACCAGCCAGACCTAGGAAACTCTGCACCTCAATCATGCTTCTGGGTGGCTCCCAAGAAAGCACTGCCTCGATCCTCGTTGGTTCCACTAATAATCCCGCCTCCGAGATGACGTGTCCCAAAAAGTGAACCTCTAAAATCTAGACCTAGCTCTTAGAGAGTTTACCATTAAGCTGGTGCTCTCAGAGTGTGTCTAGTACAACCCACAAGTGGTAGGCATGCTCCTCTTCAGTAGTCGAGTAAATTAGTATGTCGTCAATAAAGACTACGAAAAAACGATCGAGGTAAGGCTGGAAGATCATACTCATGAGACTCATGAACACTTCTGGTGCATTGGTTACACCGACGGGAATATCCAAGAACTCATAGTGGCCATACCGACACCTGAAGGTCGTCTTCTTCACATCCTAGTCTCAAAGTCTCAGCTGATGATAGCCTGACCTTATATCTATCTTCGACAACCATCTTTCTCCCTTGACCTAATAAAAGAGGTCATCAATCCTCATGAGTGGGTACATGTTCTTCCCAGTCACTTGATTCAGGCGGCGGTAGTCGACGCACAATCGCAAGCTCCCATCCACCTTTTGGGTGAATAAAATCGGAGAATCCTAAGGTAAAACACTGGGTGGGATGAATCCCTTTCCCTAAAAGTCCTGCAAATGTACCCACTGCTCACGAAGCTCAGTGGGAGCCATCCGATATGCTGGAGTATATATCGGTGATGTACCAGGGTACATGTCTATGTAGAAGTCTGCCTCTCTGTGAGGAGGTAGTCCTGGAACGTCATCAGGAAAAATATCTGCATATTGATCCACCACAATAGGAAAACTCGGACTCCGCACATCTTCTACTCCAATGATGAGACTATCCAACTGATGTGTGATCGGATACCCTCTCCTCTGTGAAATTCCATCCTTCCCTACAAAGGCTCCCTTCTCACCAGTGAAGGTGATCCATCTCTAATCCGTGCAGATACACCCCACCTTGCGCCTAATATAGTCAATATGAGCATGGATTGTAGATAGATAGTCCATACCCAATATGATGTCGTAAGGCGTTGATGACGCTACAAGAAGATCCCAGCCGAAGCTCTCGCCTCCTAGAGTATGCTCACACTGGCGGCACCAGTAGGTAATCAACGATTCTGCTCCCATTAGAGTCTCAACCCGTAAGGATTGAGCCAACAGCTCTGTTGGAATCTCCGAGCTCCGAACAACGGAAGCGACAATAAAATAATAACCCGCACCAGTGTCTATAAGTACAACAGCAAGGGTGGAGTAGACAAAGATAGTACTTTAAATCATCTCAAGTGCGCCGTGGTCATAGGCCTCGGCTTCCTGGAGCTGAGCTAGCCTCTGTCTGCCAGCTCCCTATGGTCTGGGTGTACCTCCTGGTGGTGGTGGTGGTAGAGTCTCAAAACACCGTCCACCACCCACTGCTCGGCCAGCTCCTCTGCCTCGTCCGCCCGCTCCCTATGGACCACCATAGTCGAACCTCTCCCTCTACCTGGGAGGTCCCTCCACTGTCATATGCTCATCTGCACGGTGGGTCGGGTAGTCTTGAGCCATTTTACCCTGCCCACAACATGCATAGAACTACCTGATCCTCGTATAGCTGGCTTTGTTTCGAGAGCCCCGCACAACCTCCAAATTAAATTTTTTATTAAATAAGTCCATTTAAGTGGAAATGGTAAACAGCTGTTCTTCAACAAATCAATCACTACATACTGAAAGAAATAACAACCAGATTAACCACCAGGCTAATATTACTTGATTTAGCAACTCTATAAAGCTTCCAGTACAGAGTAATAACCTGAGTTTCCAGATCCTCTCTAATTAGATCTTCAAGGTGAGTGATCATCTGTTCCACTGTTTGAATAAACTCATCTATGCAGATTTTACCCTGATTAAATCCCTGGTCCATTATGCTATCTAGTTTATCAAGCCACACTTCAAGCTCCTCGTTAACCTCAACTTTCCACTGCCATGCATAAATTCATTGGATCTCTTCATCTGAGACATTGGGACGAAGACATGATTCAGTCATTTCATCTTTGGAGTGCTATATAAGTTTCATGCACTCCCCAACTTCCTCTTCCCTGCCTCTTGTAATCCTGCTCGAGTCTTCACTTTCCCTATTCAGAGCATCATTACCTTTTTTACTACCCTTCTTGGCCAACTGAGTCTCCATCGGTTTTTCGATGTAGGAATAGTCCTTCTACCACTTTGGTTTCTTCCCCTGTACCACTATGCATTTCCCTGAGTCACACATACCTTTTTCCCCTTCTTTCATCTAGGGCTATGGGGTCCTTTCCCTTGAATTATTTCTATGCTATCAACATAGGGGTCGATGTAGCTATGATCATCGGATGAAACCTTCTCATGAGATAGAGGGGGGATGTCAACCTCCAGACCATCAATGCGGTTCCCCATCTCTAATGCCACTAAATCCTTATGATCCATATGCAGACTCCACACCTTACATGTTTTCTTCCCCCATCCAGAATCCTTCTCCCCATCCCCAACCTTCCTAAAAACATCCAAATGGGTTTCTATGATTTTTGGATATAATGACTCCAAATCATCCATATGCTTCAACTTTTCCTGTCCTCTTTGAGAGCATGTGCCCCGCACACCCGAACCGTTATCCTAAGGTCGCTCTTCTGATAGCCTGGTCCGCTTGGATCTCTGCGACATCTATCTACTGCCAGCTGTAGAAGACTCTTCTATGTGTCACCCTGAGGTGGGTCTCGCTGCTGGTGTTGGCTCATCGGGAATGTTCTCTATAAGAAGGGCTCACTCCAACACTCCCACCTGCGTCAGAATGCTGAGAGAAATCATCGTAGCCCTGATCTCGTGCCTCAGTCACTGCTCAAAGGTCTGGCCCCGAAAGAATGGATCTCGTACCATGTTTTTGGGGTAGAGCGAGAGATCAGTAAACCTCACTATGTACTGAGCTACTATCATACTGCCATGCAGAAGATGAAGTAACTCCAAAATCTGAACTGCATGAATGGTGGCAGGAACAAACTCAGAGCAGAATAGACTGTCAATGTCTTTCCAAAGTATAGATGCCTCTCCGGGCACTTGGAGCATCATGCTCCACCATTTACCTGCTTCTGCGTGCAGGAGACTCACAGTAAGGATCACCATAAGGTCAGCTGGTGTCCCAACCAATATGAAGACTCTCAAGAAAGCCTCCAGCCAATCCTCGGGTGCCTGATGGTTTGTGTCTCCAGGGAACCTAGGAGTCCACTGTCGCTAAAACTCGTGAAATGCACTCAGGGGGTGTGCACTCTCTGCTGCTGGGGCTGGTAGTATCAGTGGTTCAGTGGGTAGTGGTTCCACCGGTGCCTCCGCTATGATGGGGCCCTACACCGAGGCCTCGTCGCTCGGTGGGCTACCATCTCGCACGTAACTCTAAACCCTAGATAGCTGCCTTTATGGGGCCATAATGAAAAGAAGCAGGAGATCCATGGTCAAAATAGTATACATGCTGAGCTAACTTAAAGTAATCACCAAGAAAACATTTGAAAAACACATGCAATCGGTGTTTTCGGTTTCTGAGTCGGAAATCAGGAGTCAGGGTCCTGGTGTATGGATCCGTCGACCGCCACACCAACACTGGACTCCCACGACTGAAAACCACACTCAATACTATTAACATTATTTCTTCACAGAAATAAATAATCAGATTCTAGAGTACTATGGTAGAATCGACTCCTCTGATACCAATTTATCATGACCCAACCTCGGGGCCCATTCCTTGACTACCCCAAGCCCACATTCCATAGGCCAGGGCTGGAGACTAGCACAAACGGCATAAATCCCAATAAAAGAGAAGGCATTGTATTTATAATAGTAAACAAACAAAACAGAGTACACAAGATTAAGTAAGGACAAAGTAATACTGAATACAAAGTAACTGTTGAAAGGTAAATGGGAGAGAATAAAAACCCAACTGAAAAGAACAGTACATCTAAAAGACTAATAAAACTACAGTAAAGTTAAATAGAAACGACCGAGTCATCCTCCGAGAATCCCACCTGATGGGTGGGTAAAGATAGTCTCCTCGGTTCCTCGGGTCCGTCCATACGCTCTGTGTACGTCCCTCCATGTGGCCCACCTACGGGAACTATCCAGCTCCATGAGACTCTACTACGATCAGTGTTGTCTTTCATCTGCATCCAACACAATGTAGTGTGGGCATAGCCCTTGCAGGGGTGATTATAACAATACTCTGTTGGGACCCCCATACCCCCGAAGGTCTCCCAGAATCCACGTAGGATAAACCACAATGAAAATATACAGTCACGAAGTATCATCCAACTCTACTTAGGTATATTCCCAAACATATACATAAGATATCAATCCAAGTTTGGCTCCAACCCTCGAGCCCAAGAAAATTCTAGTCCACATAGTAAAGAAGTCAATCACATCGATGGTAATGATTGAAATTCAAGACTCAGCTCACACAGGTATACATATTTCGTAAAGTGATAAAGATGATCAGATGCAATAAATGATTCATATAAGCTGTAAGACCCATGTAGGATACTATTTCGGCTAAGCTGTCGTACCCACGTAGGATACTAGACCTGCTACTCTGTCGGACCCACGTAGGATACTAGAACATATGTCAAACTATCGGACCCACGTAGGATACAAGAACAATAATCATCGCCATCAAACCCATGGAGGATTCCAGTATGGTAGTCGTCATTGCTGAACCCACGAAGGATTCTAATATAGTAGTTGTCCTCGCTGAACCCATTGAGGATTCCAATATGGTAGTCATTGTAGTCACAACCAGCTCTAGGGTTCCCACACACAGCATGCTCGATTCCGGGATGTTCCGCTTCTCGAGCCAAGTGGTTGATACATCAACTGTCACAAAGTCCAGAGTTGATGTATCCCAATGTTCCATCTCGTCAAAAAGAACCCGACTCGATAGACGATGCATCAATCGGACACTCGGTCTGAATGATATTGGCTTTTCTATTCCAGGGGCCCGGTTGGAAATACACTCATTCCAAACCCGACCATTTTCCAATGTGGTCCAAAACTCAATTAGAGTATCAAAAAAGGACTGCCTAGTCGTAAGGGTCCTAGTTCCACAGAGGGCGTGTCGATTGGATGCACGGTCTTAACAATATTCACCTTTAAGTGAAAACGGGTCCGGCCCGTTAAGCCTAGCAGGCCGATGGGTCGGGTCAGCCCAGTTTTGGCAGGTCCGACCCAGAAGAGGGTGGAACTGGCCTAGTGAATCACATGGTTCAGACCGAGGTGTGTGGCCCGACCCGAGGGGGGCGTGGCCCAGTCCGACCCTGCAGGGTGCGGCCCTGCCGGATACGGCTCGGCCGGAAGGGCCGAGCGGACAGAGGGGGGCCCATATACCCAAATAGGAGACTCCAAGTAGTACTTCCCTCCCAACCGGCGATCCAAATCTGGCCATCCTTCCTGGTGCAAGGGGCCCGCTCGGCTGGGCCGTGCTCTGGCTGCGCGGCACCTTCGGGTGCGCAGCTTCTTTACAGGGCCGACCGACGAGCCGGCCGGTTCACCGCCAAAGTGGCCTGAGGAATGCGGGATGCAGTCCTCAGCATGCCAGTTCCCCCCCTTTGGTCCGGCCGGCTTTGGCCGGCCGGTTCTCCTTGTGTCGAGTGGCCTGCGGTTGCGGGCCGCGGTTCTTCCGCACGCGGCCAGCACACAACCGTCGCTTCTCCCATCGCCGCCACTTCCAATACACCTCAATCACAAACAAAGAGAATACAGAGGGTCATTGGGGCATGTGCATTCGGCCCGCACCCTCCGTGTTTGGTAGTAGCAATTGGCCAAAGTCAAACAGTGTTTCTCTACAAAGAACAAGAACAATTTTAATCAACTAAAATTGAACATAATTACCCTACCTCAAAAAGTCGTCACACGTCGTAGAGCTGGGGAAGACGAACGTCACAGTAGTTGGGTGTCACAGAAGAACACTGTTGATTTCGTTGATGTCAGAGTGCACCCGAATAAGGAGCGTCATTGGCGACATCGCGTTCTTTGAATCGTAGAGCGTTCTTCATCGAGGAAGAAATCCTTTCTTCATCAGAGGCATTCTTCATGGAAGAGAGGAACACATTATCAATAACTCTCCCAAAAATCTCTCAACACAACAACTGCCCAAAATAAAATAATATATAAGGCAACTATTTTAATAACACATGTAATTCAAAATTCAAACCACTTTAATTAATTAATTGTAGTTAAATTCATTAATTAATAGTGTTTTCATAAATTTTAAGGGAAAGGGGAAGGTGGAGAGATCCCAATAAATTACGGGGAGTTGTCAATGAATTAAATAAGGGGGAATTAATAGGGATTTTAATGGATTTGAATAGGAGATGAATGGTTAGGGCACGTGTTTGACCCACCTCACAAATATCCTCTCATGGCAGATTATGGGGGTGTGGTCCCCCCAATAACTTCTCCTTTGTAGGATATAACTACCATAGATAAATAAAATTTATGTTCTACAATTTTACTTAACTATTTTCAATTTCCCCAAAAATTAACTCTCAACCCGCACAAAACACAACTGCGGTAAAGGTCCCCTTTAGCAATTACAGGTGTTTTGTGTTCATCAGTGCCTTCATAATTCAATTCTGAGCTTCTGTTCAAAATAATGATAAACCCACATGTATTTTTACTAAACTGACCATAAAAAAACATCATAAATTGATTTCGGGCACACCGGGCCTTTGAAGCATGTGCCGTCAGAAACTGCAGACTCATAAAATTCAAAAGTATTTAAGAAAAAAAAATTCCTTAAAAATTCCTAGTCTTTACATTAAATTCCATTGTGCATGTTCTCAGCATGTCCTCGAGTGTTTGAATAGTATTTTCGGCTGGACCCTCAGTTTGGGGGTGATTGGACATAATAAAATTCAATTCGGTACTTAGAGCTTTTTGAATGTCTTCTCCAGAATGTTGATGTTATCTTTGGATCATGATCAGATATGATAGAAAGTGGAACAATAGAAATTCTAACCACTTCTTTTATGTAAATCATGGAAAGTTTATCAAGGGAGAAATCGTCCATAATAGAGATAAAATGGGCAGTCTTGGTGAGACGATCCACAATAAACCATGTCGCATTATTTCTTTAGGAATTTGTCAAGAGAAAAGTGACAATGTAAATTGTGATATTGTACCCCTTCCATGCTGGTATGGGTATTAGTTGCAATAACCCTTTAGAAATTATCACTCTGTCTTTACTCGCTGACATACCATGAAACATGAAATGTATTCAGAAATCTCCCTTTTCATATTATCCCACCAATAATGATTGTGAAGGTCCCAATACATTTTTCTGCTTCCAAGATATATAGTGAGTGTTGAGCTATGAGCTTCATCCATCATATCCTTATTAATTTCCAAAATATATAGAAAAATAGACTTGTAAAAAATGTTTGTACACCTTATTGATCAATATTAAACTCTAGAAACATCCCATCCTTCAAACCTCATACTTATTATATAACAAAGGATCTACTTTCTGAGATTTCTGGATCTTATCTAGTAATGATGGTTGTGAAATAATTTAGGGTAGGGGTTATGATGTCCCATACCTTATAATACCCATGTCCATCCTTACTAGGTCATTGATCAAAGGATCTATTCAAATCCTCATCATGGAAAGAACAACTTGGTCTTTCCTTCTAAATGTATCAGCGGATTTGTTTTCTCTTTCGGGATGATAATGAATTGAAGAATCAGAGTTTTTAAGAAGTTCCAACAATATCCTTTGCCTAATGATAAATTACTTTTGTTTGAAAATATAATTCAAGATTTGATGGTCTGTGTATATATCTCATTTTCCCAATAAAGATATTGAATCCATACATTTAGAGCAAAGACAAGTGCATCCAAATTTAGATTATTCGTAGGATAGTTATGCTCATTATTATTCATCTATCAAGATTCATAACCAATGACTTTGTCATTTTGCATGAGGATACACTCACCCCCCTTCGAAGATGCATTGCTAAAAATAACGAATCTTTATCCCCTTGAGGGCAGAGTTAACATGGGTCCACTAACCAATATCTTCTTTATCTCTGGAAATATTTTTCCACACTCCTTTGTCCTGAAGAACTTGACCCCTTTTCGAGTAAAGATGGATAATGTATTATAATGTTGTGAAAAGTCTTTCACAAAACACCTATAATATCCCATTAATCCAAGGAAACTATGAATCTCAATTTTTGTTGTATGCTGAGGACACCTCTACAACCTTTGTCTTTTCATGGTCAATTGTGAATCCTTCGTTGGTTAGAAAGTGGCCCAAAAAAGGAACTTGGTGTAACCAAAATACACATTTGCTGAACATTCCAAAAATCCTCTCCTTCTATAGAGTATGAAAAGTAACCTCTAGATGATCCTCATGCTCCTCGCGACCTTTGGAGTATATCAGAATTTCTTTAATAAAATCTACCACAATGTTATCATGGAATTCTTTGAAGACTCTATTCATGAAATATCTAAAAATAGAAGGTGCATTAGTAAGTCTGATGGGAATAACATAAAACACATAAATCCCATATCTTGATCGGAAGGTATTTTTTCGAATATCTTATTTCTTCACCCACAAATGATTATAACCAGATCGAAAAATAATCATAGAGAATAATTTATCCCCACCATGTTGGTCAAATAAGTCATCAATTATTGGAAGAGGGTATTTTTCTTCATTGTGATCCTTTTTAGTTCTCTATAATCAATGAATATCTGCATTGATCAATCCTACTTCTTCCTAGATAGAATAGGTTCTCCCCAAGGAGACACAGTTGTTTGTATAAACCCTTTCTCCAAAAGATCTAGGAATTTATTCTTTAATTCATCCAGCTCCATATTTTTCATCCTATACAGGGTCTTGGATATCAGATGAGATCTAGGTACATGTTCAATACAGAACTCTACATATCTGTTTGAGGGAGGTCTGGGTAACTCCTCAAGAAATACATCAATGTATTCCAGGATGATGGGGACATTTTGTATCCTTATGCTCTTCTTTCTTTCTTCTTCATCATCGATCAACCCCATAAATAAGGATATTAGAGATTATTCTATAAAAATATTAGATTGAGTTATCTATTCTTGGAAGATAACATTAGGTTTTCCATTCAAGACTACTAATATTTCCTTGATTCTGCATTTAATCATAGTATTATACATTCAAAGCTAGTTCATCTATAGTATAATGTCAAAATCTAGCATGGGAATGACTACTAGATTTTTGATAATATTGTGCTCACTAAAGTAAATAATAGAGTTTCTAAACACTATCGATGCTTGGATAATCCTACTAGGAGTCTTTCCTGATAACTCTACTTTTAGCAATTCAGGGGTTGATTCTAAATTCTTTACAATCATGGAAGAAATAATTGAATGCGTAGAACCAAAATCAAACAAAGCACTTGCTAGATTTGAGAGAACGACAAGACTACCTTCCCCCACGTCATTAGCATCTTCAACATCATCAGTCTTGATAGAAAAAGAATGAACTTACTCCATTGTCCTTTGCTGAGGCTGATGGTGATTTACCTCCGCTGCCCTCAAATTTTTACAAAGATCATAAAAGTTCTCAAGTTGTCCAAACAGATAGAATTGGAATCCAGGTAGGGCCATCACCATATTACCCTTGTCGTTAGAGTTTGGGAGTTTATTATTCTCCACACTATGACAATTCGGTGTGATATGGACATCTCTTCCACACATTTTCACTTCCCGCTCAAAAATAGGGTGTTCCCTAAATGCTTCATCCCACATTTATTACACTTGTGATGTTTCACTTGCTTTCCTCCTCTTCCCTGATAGAAGCTCTTCACTAAGCTTGGCTATATTGATATTTTCTTGTCATTGGATTTATGTGACCATTGGGTATCACCAAACTCGAGTTCAACTTTTATCACACTCTGAACGATCTCTTTATAGCTGTCATAGTCTCAGATGGATAGACTCATAACCACATGAGAACATAGTCCAATAATGAATATATCAACCCTATGATTTGTATCAAATAAAAAGATATAGGGATAACGTGAAATCCTTGTGAAGTTTATCTCATTGCATCCCATAGATTCATTCTCTTAATGCTTCACCTCGAGAAATTCCTTCTCCATTTTTGTTCTCATTGAACGAGGGAAATTATTATTGAAGAATATCCTAATGATGTCTTCCCAATACATATATTCAACCTCCACTCTTTTCCTAGTATTTTTAATAAGTTTCCACCACTGATCAGATTCTCCCTCTATGAGATAGACAGCCACGATGGCCTTCTTTTACTCTGAATAGAGGAGCACAAAAAAGATATACTCTATAGAGCAAATTCATTGTTCATCAATCAACAGGTCAGTTAATCCACTGATGGTTGGTGGTAGTTGATTCTTAAAGGACTAAACATAATGTTTTTCCCATAATGGTGAGGTAGGTATCTCTACTTTATTCTTCTTATTTCACATAAGTTGAGTCATTTGGTTCATCATTATCATGAATGTTTCTATTTTGGTTTCTATCAGAGGGTCATCATCACATAGTCTATTGTAGTCATCATTTTCATGGTTCATCCTACTGCCCGCCATTTTTTAAAAGAATAAATCGTTAGTGAGAATCTTATTTCATTTATGATTCTTTTTACTATATAGGATTTTATTTTTGAAAACTTCATTCTTAGACAATTACATTTATCTAATAATCCTTCATAATGATTTGTAAAAAGCATATAATTAACCAAATATATCCCATGATATTGTTAAACTAGGAGTGTAGTAAGGCTCATTGTCTTGTACCAGGATACCCCAGGTCAACCCCGAGACTCCTTTTCTGTGTTTTCGCTATTAGGTACATCTGTGCTAGAGCCACATCCACTTGTTAGTATCCAGAGATGGATTTATTTGTTCAGAACCCACTTACATAATATTTCACAAAAAAACATGGAAGTATTCATTTATTTAAACTTTTATATAGGGTTATTCCTAATTTTTTCATAGAATAATTTCCATAAATAACATAGAAATACTTTGATACCAACTATTCCATACCACCTTTTTATTACATAACTTTCCATTACATTTTACAAAAATAGGATATTTAAAGTATAGTGTCTTGGAAATAAAAATCATAGAACAATATAACATAATACAATATATTAAATCCCCTCAAAAAATTTCTTAAAATGTTCATCCTAAGTAAATTTACTATATCTCATAACCTGGAGACATATATTATAGGAAAGGGTGAGCAGAAGGCCCTGTAAAGAAAGCAAGGGAATGGGTTTACTTGTGATACCAATAAGAATATAATGAAATTCAAAATGGAAGTATAGGTAAATCATAATGAAAATAAAATGAATCAAA
Organism: Viscum album; assembly: GCA_963277665.1. Lineage (NCBI taxonomy): Eukaryota > Viridiplantae > Streptophyta > Magnoliopsida > Santalales > Viscaceae > Viscum > Viscum album. The sequence continues at coordinate 1,484,102,863 of OY728136.1, forward strand.
ACATGAATATGTGGATACAAAATTTAATTTATAAATTCATGAACATATCTCCAAGGCTCATCCCTAAAGTGTCATAAAAATTATCAGGGTTATTCTCCAAGGTATCGCGAAACATGTCATCTATAGAGATTAAATTCGTTACACAATGTATTTGAGTGATATCAGAGAGAACCCTTAATATGTATTTATTTTCATGAGATTCACAAAGATCATAATCATAAATTTCATAAATAACCCAATGAGAATAAAAGAAATTGGATTAGTATCAAAATCATGACATTTTAAAAGTGCTTAAATATAAGATCATTTTGTCATTTCTAACCCATGGAATTGGAGTGAGGGTTAAATGTATGCCAAATACCGAATCAAATAGTTCAATTTTATGTAATGATGAATAATCCAAGAAATTAAAACATATTTGGGAAATCACATTAATAAAACAAGTCAATTTCATGAGAAAAATAGATAGATTTTGAGAAGAAATTTTTGCAGCATAACGACTACATAACATGTTTTTAGAAAACATTAAATGTAATGTATTAAAGATATATAATAACATACACCGAGATATAAAGACGGAAACTAGAATACATAACATAAAGGATGTCATGAAAAAAAATGGAGGGTGAGAGGTTCCCTTACCTTGAAGAGTAACATTGAAAGCCTAAATGTTGGGAATGTAGGGGGATTTAGCTCCCCATGGGAAGACTCTATTGAAGGTAAAAATACTAGATCGTCATTGATGATGAATTTTGAAATAATGGAATGATGTAATGGGTTGGTATTTATAGAAAAAGTGAGGTAATATTTAATTAAATTCCAAGGGACACGTCATTAGTGGTACATGAAAAATAATGGGCTTTACCATGGTATTTGCCCATGGAATTGGCCACATAGGACACCTTATAGCATATCGTACTATTAAAAAGTAGACCATAATTATTAAATCATGATCACATCCATAATGATTCCATTAAACATACTAAAACTTAAAACTGTACTTTTACTACTCACTGAAAATTAAAACATTCTATAAAAATATCATAAATTCACCCTAACCTAATATCAATGCTCAGATTTAAAAAACAACCTGAATTTAATAATTTTCTAATTATGGTATATTTAATTTTTAGGTAAAAACACTATTTACCTGAGAAAATAATTATACTTAAATAATAATTTCTGAAATAGTTATTTACATATTCTATTATATCACTTCACCATTCAAGATGCCTAAATTATATTTATACATTCTTAAGTGAGGTTACTATTCACATAAAGTTATGTTGATCTTATTTGAATCTAAATTTATTACCAATCTCAACTATAGAAGACCATTTTATTAAATTAATTTCACATCATTAATATTTTAATGTGTAGAAAAATATTTTAAAATACCCTTTTTCAAAATTTCACCAATAATACATAACTTCTATAAATCTGTCCTATATTTTTTCAGAAAATTGAAATTCACAAATTTTTCAATATAAATAAAGTACAATATTATTCTTAAAAAAGGATTACACAAAGTAACTAAGGCATCATTACATAGCCACTTATTACACCTCTATAGGACATAAGTGTAAGATGTGAAATGTTGAATGAATCTTGGGGAGGATCAGACAACTTTGCCTAAGTGGTGATTTCTATCAAGCTTGAACATCTCTCGTAGCCAATTTAGTTAAAGCTTCCCATGTTGGAGTTTGACATGGGATTGGTCCAGAGAAAAGCCTAGTGATGCAACCTTTTTTCCAAGATCAGACTGATGAGATTTGAATGGGACGAGTCTACTAAATGAAGCCTCAACTATTCTTTTTGTATTAACTAACCACAATCAGTTTTATTTATAATCATTAAACACAACATTATAGCTTCCAACGGTCATATTGACCAACAATCATATAATAGTAATACTCAATGGTCTCATTTATATTAAACTCACATCATTAATTAAAGGATATAGTTTTGTTTAGTGTAAAATAAAGTAATACCCAAATTCATGAAACAAATATTATTAAAAAGTTATGGTCATTATCCATTCACCCTCTTCATTTAGTGAAAGACTTGTTTTATGTTATGTCTTTTAATATCCATTTTTTATGTTGGGATATATTAATAGATATACGTATTTATGTCAATTATATTTTTAATTGATGAGATACCATTTTCTCTCCCATTAAGTCATTTTCAGCATTTTTATGTGACGCCATTAGGCTGCCGAATTTTCGTAAGGGACTTCATCTAAATCTCTTTTCGTTGAGGCATACATTGAATTATACACAACTTTTTATACATTGTATAATAAAACCCTTTTACTATGACTTTTATTAAAAAGGAATATTTTTTTATGAATCTTTTAAATAAATTACAAAAAGATTGTTTCTTTTTAATATACGCAATGACAATGGACTTTCTACCACCATGAGCATTCACTACTGGAAAAAACCCTTTACCAATGGTTTGGAACCGTTGGTATAGGCTATACCGACGGTTTGGAGGACCGTTGGCAAGTAAGCCGTGACAATAGGTCTATACCAACGGTTTTGGGAAAACCGTTGGTATAGACCTATACCAACAGTTTTGAAAACCGTTGGTATAAGTAATATTAAAATCATTACCAACGGTTCTCAAAACCATTGTTATATGTATTTCAAAAAAAACATTCGGTGGGATTTGATCCCAAGACCTCTAGTTTATAATTGAACGACTTAACCACTAACCTAACATAACTTTTGTGAACACAATTTCATAAATATATATATATATGTATTGTTATAATTATTTTAAATTTTGATTTATACAATGTTCTCGGTGAGAAGGTTTGATAAAAAATTGAAGGACCTATTCCAACGGTTTTGAGAACCGTTGGTATAGGTCCTTTAATTTTGGGACCTATACCAACAGTTTTGGCCAAACCGTTGGTATAGGGTCTCAATAATGGACCTATACCAACGGTTTGGAAAAAACCGTTGGTATAAGTCCTACCAACGGTTTGTCCAAAACCGTTGGTATATGTCCATATAAGTGACCTATACCAACAGTTTTGGCCAAACCGTTGGTATAGGTCCAAATTAATGAACTATACCAACGGTTTGGCTAAAACCGTTCGTAAAAGTCATATTTCCAGTAGTGATTATTTGATATTTGGATTCCTTAACAATCCATAATGTTTATAAAAGTAAAATAAATACCATATAATGTTGTTAACTATTTTGGTATTGAAAATGGTTTTGAGAATGGATTTATTAGGTCAATATATTGAAATGTTCTATTTTGATTGAAATGTGGAAATGTTATCTTCCCTTTATGCTTGTTTTAGGTGTTAAGAATATGTTATGGTTCTTGGGTATTTTTTACGCTTCTGGGTGGTTCCATGAAAATCCTATGGTGGGTGTACCTAAGATAGCTCCCAAATGCATTTGGTAACATGATGGAGCTAAATGTAACTGTTTCCCTTAAGGTATTTAGGGAATATACTTTTATGGGTATTCTAAATGTAACTCCCTATATAGCTATGAAAGCAATAACGTAAGTATGTTATGGATTCCACAAGACACCTTTTATGATTTATGATTTATTTGTGTTATTCATAAATATAATGATTTCATGAGTTATGCTAAAAGTCTTTTGTTTTGAATGTATTGATGGACTAATGGTTTCTTCTTTATTATATAACCCTTACATATAATTTTAGGTTAATCCCATGTTTTTGAAAAGTTTTTCAATGGCTATAAAGAAGGGAATGGGAACTGAATAATTAAATAAGATTTATATCCATAGAAGAACTCTTGTTTTATTTAAGGAGTTTTATTATTGTGAAAAATTTGGAGAGAGTAGAAGTGTATACATTGTTATTTTTGAGATGTAATGTAATAGGTACGACCCAATTCTCTAAAACCCACAACCTGAAAGGATCCTCAATGTTATTTATTATCTTAATTCAAGATTATGTAATGTTTATGGCTAGGCCTTACAGGTCAAGATTTATGATCACCTCTTCTTCAGTAAGAATCATTTAAATCTCTTCTTAACGACCCGTGTAATGGTCATTCATGGCAAAATAAATAAATAATTCATTATTATAATATTTATTAAAATGATTTATCAGGTATTTTTTGAGCTATATGGGTGATAATGGTGTAAATAAAAAAGAGAAGTGGTGCGTATTTATATGGGATAGGAAGTTCAAAGCTGGAATTATAAAAATACTAAAATATAATTATTTCATTCATAAAAAATATCATTCCAAATGGAAATAGATTCATATAGAAATAATCTACATCAAAAAATTCTACATGAATTGAAATTATAATAGGGTTTGGTGTCATTTTATAATTTATATTTTGGTTTAACCACTTGGTCAACCAATTCTAATATTAAAAGTGAAAATAAATTTTATATATTAATGGGTCATAATATTACATAAAATTTAAAAATTGGGTCATAAATCAACAAGGGATAAAATTATAGTCATTATCTAATCATACATGTATTATTTCCAAAATTTTAATATTTTTAAATAATTTTTTTATTTATTTTTATCACAAAATAATATTAATTTAATTTTGGGTCTTATTAATATAATTTTACTATGAATAAAAAATGATTTCAGTGGAAATAAAATTTAATCATTTAAAAACTATATTTTGTTATATCAATGTACAAAATTCTTATGGAATTATTACTCACCAAATAATATTTCAATTCCTATTTTTAATAATATGTACATTATTTTTGTACTAATTGAGTAGGCATTTTTTCACTAGTGTGTTTTTATTTAAGGTAACAATTTCATCACTAAATATTAAGAAAATAACATGATAATTTTTTTTTCAATTAAACATTAATTTCCAAAATTAACCACTTGTCCCATCTTAATAATATAAAGTCTAATTAAATTCAATAGATTGAAACTTTTTATTTCACTAAATTTTCAAAAATGTAATGTCCATAATATATGAAAAATGGAAGCATGTGGCCATATTTTAAATTCATGGATTTGAATGGTCTAAATTTACTCAAAAATAGGATTAATTATTTTTTTAGAGAAATATTCATTCCATAAACCAATTTTTTAACCCGGGTTTATCGGTTTTACCGTTTTTGGGTTGACAAAAAATTATAAATGCTAATATTCAAAATAAAAATAAAAAATTGATTTACCTATATAATTGGAAAGTTTTAATTAAAAATATAATATTAATATTTCACTATTCAATATATTGATATAGAAGAAATAAATTGTAGTATAACTTCATAAAACATTGTGCAAAAGTGTTTTTATAAAAATGTGTTTTTATGCATAAAAAATATCATATATAAAATTCATGAATATCATTGATAAAAATGGAAATAATTAAATTATTATTAATCAAATGAATCATATTTAACTTTAATAAAAATTTAAATATATAATGGGACCTTTAATTTATTTTATCTAATGAATAAAAATTCCATTAATAAAAAATTATTTATTTTTTCAAAATTCTATGAAAAATATATCATTTTAAAAAAATCCAAAAATTGGGCCCCTAGTCAATATAAATTTTATATTTAAAAAATAAATTTCATTTTTCAAAATTTATTTTTTAATAGTGGATGAATTTTTTTATATTTCCTCATAAAAAGAAATAAACCCATTTTTTTATCAAAATACATATAACGACATCTCTAAAAAATGAGTAATTATTTATCAATATTATTCCTTTATCTAAATAATTTAATTTAAATTGTACAATGTTGTTTTTAATATCTAGTTAATGAATTTAAAATGAGGGTTATAATAGTCTACTATATTACTATTCATTTAGACTTGTGTTTTTTGTTTAATAATATTTTAAGGAAACTATGTTCATTTAAAGGATAAATATCATAAAATATCAAGAAGTTTAATGAAAACCATTCTAAACCACTAGTCTATTGAAATTAAATTATAAAATTAATAATTATAATAATAAAAATATTGAAAATAATAATAATGTATTGTTTCCATGATGGATACACGGAAATTAATCAATTCACACACCAATCCATTTATAAGGACATGTTAACCACCCCATAAGGGGATGCACCAATATATTTTTGACGTTTTCCAAAAAAGAATTACAAAGTGACAATATTTATTGGCCTAAAGAACCCTTAATCATAGACTGAAGTCCCCTTTATTAAATAACACCCCCAAATTAATCATTCTCTTATAATACCTGAAATAATTCCCACATATCTACAGTTCAGCCTATAACAAACATAATTCTATTGTACCCATACTGTATAATCATATATATAACCATCATAATCCCCCATCCCAAAGGTGGCCTTCAGTATTTGATATCTGGAATGATGTATAATTACAAAGTTAGTTTACAACCAAATATATAACCAAAATCATATTAGTTATGATAAATAAATTAATATAATACTAATTTCATAATTAATTTCAGATTGAATCTATACTTAAATATTAATGACAATATAATGTGTAAAATCTTTATAAAATTCGTAAAAGATTATTTTAAAACCACAAATTCATTCCCATTTTTACAATTTGATCCATTATATATAAATGAATGAATATTATAGTGGGAACTTCATAGAATGCATGGATATTACATCATTTTAGATGAATATTTAGTGTACTAAAAAAGTACCTACCTGATGACCATAATAGTATAATGTATTTTCAAACTGGGAAAACAAAATCTTATATCCTAGTGAATCAACATCAAAATCTCCCGTAATGATCTCCACCATTAATATTTTTACAAAAAACCTCTCTTCGTAACATGGGGAAAGGAAACATAAAGGGGTGACCTTAGATGATCAGTGAGAATAAAAAAAGGGAGAAATATAATTGAAAAAATGTACATAGGGGTATGAGAACATAATCGTAATATTATGAAATCATACCCTATATATATTGAATATCATAAACAAGAGTTATGAGATAAATATTTTCAGTTCATAATACATGATTCATAAACAAATAAACATCATGAGCCATGAAATAATAATGACGGAATAAAAATAGGATTTGTGGAATAAGAATAGAAACATTTAGTTCAAGGCTACCTACGAATACTATTATTACTTGATATGCTTGGGAAAGGACCCAGGTATCTACTACAGTCTTAGGATAAGAACCTATATACCCTCTTACTTTTAGAATTGGGGTAAAACACATATACCTTCTTATTTTTATGCTATAGATACTACCTGTGTAACCACTTTGTTTTAGGATTGAGATACAACCAATTCAACCTCTTATTTTCATTCTTGGTCTATAAACCATGTACCCTAATTCTTCTAGTCAATGTGTACATCCCATGAACATTCATGTTTTTGGGCTTGGGATACAACCCATTTAGTCTATTTATTTTAGTCTTGGGCTACAACCCATATACCTTCTTATTTTTTGGTCGTGGGCTACAACTCATTTACCCTATATCTTTTTGTCTCAGATACATTCCATGTTAATTCTTGTTGTGAGTCATGGTCTAAAGTCGATGTACCCTTTGCGTTAATATACATCTTAACATTACCCAATTCATTAGAGGTAGGTATAATTCACACGCATCTCATAATAAATTCATTCATACATTTTCCACAATATAGAAAATTTCCATCATATCATGACCCATGAAAATAGAGATTTTATTAATCAAATCATAAGCCATGAAATGAAATGGGTATCATTAACATTTCATCACATCATAACCTATGAAATGATATTGGTTTCACAATCAATTCAAGAAATAATAACCCCTGAAAAAAAAAGAAGTGTTGAAAAGAATAAAACTGTGGATGTGAATTGGGTGTCATAAGAATCATTCCATTAAAATATTAACCATTCATGAAATAATATGAATGTATCATTTGGATAATTTCCTATAAGGGCATGAGTAACATCCACAATTTTTTTCTTAGAAGTAAAATAACTTTGAAGGGAATTTTGATACCATTTTAGGTAAATATCCTTTCATCATTAAATAAGGTTTTTTAAAACATTATTCCTTTTGAAATCCATTTTCCATAAAAAATTATTAAATAATCATGAAAATAAAATTTATCCTATATTGTTGAAAATCTATTTTAAAAAAATTTCTAAAAAAATTACCTTTTAAAAAGAAAATTCTTTATATAATTTCCAGTAGGTAAATTCATACAGATTGTACGAGGTAAAAAGAACATTCATTTTTCACGGTAAAAAGGGTAGATAAATTCCTCACACAAAAAGTGAATAGGATCTTACATTGAAAACATTGGTGAATGGAAAAAAATTGTAGAAATTTTTTTAATGATCATACTATATTAGTATAATATTCTTGGAAAACCTTTTAGGAAAAAATGATTTTGATGGAATATAGATTTCTGATTTAAGAGTGGGTAAGGTCGGGATTTCTTAAAAAAATTCTCTTCTATATTATCTTCCAATGTGTTGAATAATAAAACAAATACATGAATATATCATGAATAATATTAGAATAATAAACATCATTATATTTTAAAATTTATGGATTATAATATGTCTTCAACGTAAGAATAAACAAAAACAATCTGGAAAAGTGATGATATTTTTTCAATAAACTCTTACCACATGGTTAAATTGGAACATATTATTAATGTTAGAAAATTATTATAAATGAATCAAAAAAAATTATGAAAATATTGATATAAATTATGTAACATTTCAACATGAATCATATTCAACTTGTTAGAGAACATAGTTTGATAACAAAACATGAGTCCCAAAGAAGGAAAATTGAGAATAAAAAATACTTTACCTATTAGGAATCTTTTGAAATATTAATACCATGAAATAATGATCATAGATTGGATATGTAAATAACCATAAATTTACTTATATTAATCATATTATACATCCAAGGGAAGTATAAACACCACACAATGGAAAGTGGTGGTGAATAAATAATGTATCTCACAGAAATAAAACTTGAGATGAAATTTCACCACATCGTGTGTTTACTCTCATCGTACTCATTCAATCCTATTGTTTAATAATTATTAAATTTTAACACATGTTTTAAAGAACCATATTATTATATCTAATAACATATATTTAATGATTATGACATTATATTAACCACTTTATAGCAATTTGGTGTTAAGATTACACTTCGAGTAATATTCCCTTTGTTTTTATCATGTGTCTAAATTTGTTATATATTTGGTCCTTATAATTATATCACGATTTTTATTATGGAACCCATGATATAAATATCATGTATTGAAAATATATTTTTATTATAATAATCTATAGAATATATATTTATTTAATGGAAGACACTGGTCATTGAGACGGTATGCTGTAAGTATAAATAAACGCTATTTCCCTATAATAATCATGTAAAAATAAAGTAATATATATATATATGTGTGTATATATATATATAATTATTAAATTAGTGTTATTATATCATATATATCATATATATTCACTAAACCCATATTTTATACTATTGATGTAGTGTATGAGCGAATCATATCGCTTTGAGGGGGAGGACGTCCACACTTCCTCAAACGAAATTATTGTGCTAAAACAAAATGGAATATAAGAATGTAATGTTTTTTAAAAAGTAATAAATAATTTAATTAAATAAAAAATATTATATATTACATATATAATCGTATTTTTCGTCATAATGTCCATAATGATAGGTGTTAAAGGAAAATTGAAAAATCATCATTTAGTGAGCTGGTAGTTCACTGTAGACATAAGCAGTATGTTAATTACCAATTGGATGGATGTGTGTATAATTTTGGGTCAAAAAAATAAAATAAAAACATCCTACTATAATGGATATACTAGTTTTTATATAAAATCATTGAATACAGAGAGTGTAGGTGGTGGATAATGAAAAGAAAATAAAGGAGTGTGAGAGAATAGGTAAACTTATAATCGGGTAACTCCTCTTAGATTGGGAGAAAAGGTTTACTTGTATTTAATTATAGCAAAGGAGAGGCTTCTAAAAGAATGAAATGAAAGTTTAGAATTTTATTGGTCATATCACGGGGAACATAAGCGGTTTTGGAGTTATGATGATGTAGGAGAGGTGGGGTCCTTTAAAGGGAAGGAAAGGGACTCACGTTGATTTTTTTTTGAAAACAAGTCAGATGTAGAAATGTTTTTCCATAAAAATGTCATAAAAAAATAAATAATTATTGGAAGTTTTAAGGCTGAAATATTGACGTCCAATGGTGTTTATGAAATTGTATATGACTGTAATGCCCCGACCCCGGTTACCCATAAACGGTGCATTATAAAAAATCATTGGCATGATTTAATGGGATCTGATTCTGAAATACCAATCAGTTTAGTAGCCTTGGAAGTACTACATAAATGCATAAGTTTAACATTACATCATGAAATAAAAAAAAGAAAAACATTTTTTTTCAATTTTGATCACACCTATATCCCTCATCATATCCCTATAGGTCTCCCATAAAATACATCTTCACATCCTGAGAAAAATAAAACATAGAAAGGGGGAGTTCAGATGCTCAGTAATGATAACAGTATAGCAGAAACTTTATTAAATAAGAATAATCATTTTAGGAAATGTATAAGACTAAAACCCAAGCATTTTAGACATAGAATTATGTACAATATGGACAAGATAAATCAAATAATTCCATTTTCTTATTCATGTGGATATTCTACTAGTCCAAAAATCCAATGAATTATCAAATATACAAACTTACAATCATGGAATGCATAATTCCAAACATCATAACCGCATAGTAAAGGACTTGTGCCAAGACTAAAAATAAGATTTGGTCAAGGCCTTATGCCACGGCACTAGATTGTCTCAAGAGACCTACCGGTGCATCAAGGAGCAATAGTGGGCTCCACTAGAAACTTACTATGTCCAATACATTCCTCATATGAAATGACTTAAAAATATCATAAACCTTTGTATTAAAACTAGCATACGAAATTTCACTAATTTATCCATAAATCATGAATGGTATAAAAATAATACATCCATAGTCAAACGTATCACAAATCCGTCAATAAAATATGGATGATTTGTATCATACTAAATCAACTTCAAACATGTTTAAAATCCATCAATGGATGTCGGCATAGATGAAATGAGAACTATTTGAATGAAATGCCTCTTTTTATTTTGAAACCATCTAAAAGTCACATTATTATAAAAATCAATAATTCGAAAATATTCTTAAAATATTGTAAGGGAAGCTTCGAAGGTTTTATAATGGCAGAAAATAGTTTCACCTGCTTTATAAGTTTTAAAAAATATTCTTTCCTTACTTTTGATGAAATGGGTCTAAAGTAACTTATTTGGAAAACAATGGAAATATTTCTTTATTAACATTTTACAAAAGTCCAACAGGGGTATAAATGACTTAAACCCATAGTCTTGGAAATAGTTATTTTTTTTTTGAAAAACATTTTCAAGAAACATGAATGTGGATGATAAAGAGGTCCTAGTAGATACTCACGAATAAATAACCTCAGATAATGATGTGTTTGAATATCAAACTACACTAGGATGTGGATACGGTAAGCCGTACGTATGCGTGTATGATGATTTATGATTCATATGATTGATAGAATAATGAATATGATTGTACCATATTTAAAATAACATCATAATGCGTATAATGTAATAGATTTATTATTTTGGTATAAAAACAAAAATGAAAGAGGAAGTGTAAGTATAAAATAAATTTGGAAAACGGTGGTGAAATTATTACATGTTCTTCAGGTGTTTCTTTTTTAGTTTCTAAAAAGTGATCCTTATGATGGATTTCTGATCAATGTAAGGACACTAGGCCTATGTGATGGTATCTGGTATGATATTTGAGAAGGGGTTGACCAAGAAAATTGGCTTTGGTGGTTTGATTTTGAGAGAAAGTGATATACCATTTTATAAGAGGTGTGATGGTCACTTTAGGAAAAGGTTGAAATATTATTTTATTATAAAATCATATTCGGTCTCTAATGGATCCAAAAAAATTTATTTCAAGGATAAGGTGGGTATAGGTCTAAATACTATCATCCAAAGGTTTTAGACTAGTTTAGGTCACCATATTAACCATATAGTTTATATTTATCTCTTGGTTAAACAGTTTAACATTTACCATGTATCCCTGTTTTTTTATATTATATGATTATTAAACAGTGTAAAAAATTCTAAGCAAACCACAAGTGGTTCATTAATGAAATATCTATTATTTTATAAATCATTTGGCTGAACCATAGATCTTTAGGACTATTATATCATTTAATAATATAATATTTGTTTTAAAAACTCATTTTTGTCAATTTTGACACTATTTGGTATTTTTTTCTCATAATGTGATAAAAACATGATTACTTCGAAACAAATTCGTTGAATCGACCCAAACATGTCATATTAAACAAGAAAATTCATGGAATGCATCAAAATTATCAATTTAAATTTATTTGGACATTTATAATATCAATTATTTTAATGATTCATTAATATGGTAATTACTGCATCATCATTGTGTCAAAAACATATTAAATTATTTAAAGTATAAAAATTATAAATAAAATTAAATTATTTAGAAAAAATTTTAAATTTCTAATGAATATATATATTCTTATTTATCTTATGTATAAACCTATATTAAAAATGTTTATGTTATGAAAACTAGAATTTAACAATTTTAACTCTTCTTTAAATTAAATAATAATAAATGTCCAAATCTAATCCATGTGGACCAAAAGGATAATAATTTATTACAAATGTTGTTTTCTAGTCCAAATACAATTATCCAATAGAACAAGACATTATTTAGGGTTAGTATAACATCATTCTTACCTTCAATAACCCTTTTTACTTTTAATTGTGGAAAATAATAGTCAAAAGATACTATTCACAGAAATTTTTTTTATCTTTTTGTACTAAATTTTACATACTAATATCAATAATGTATGTTATATTTTTTAAATTAAATTTACAAAAGAGGTAAAATTATGTTTTGTGAAAATTTTCAAATGCTCCAAGATGGTGGGTAAAAGACGGTATAAATTTCAATAAAACTTTATATATCTAATATTATTATATAATGACTCCATGAATTACAATGAAAATTAATAGGTATTATGTATCTATTTTTTCCTAATATAAATTTATATAAAATGAATTATTATTTAAATATTTTTTTTAAACAATAACACAGTGTATTTTAATATTAATAAAAAATTGAATGTTTTCAGAAAAATACCAAAAATTCACCATAAGCTAATTTTGATATTAAAATTTCAAAATTGAAGTCCATTTTGAAAATTAAAATTTATTTAATTTAAAAATGTATGTTTTAGTATTCATAAAAGTTAGTTTTATTGGTGGTGGTGTTTTAAAACTCCATGTTATGTACAACGCAGGGTATTTCATTCTTCAAACAAAAACATACCATGGAAGCTTAGGGTGATACATTTTTCCCTCCTTCAAATAATTTTGTCATCAAAATTTCTAGAATATTAACAAATAAAATGATTTGGGGGGTTCTTCATCATAAGTTCCTCAGGTTACCAAGTTTCCACTCCATCTAATGATTTCCCCATTGAACTTTTACTAGACATGTCATCCGGTTTCTCAACACTTGTTCTTAGGTATCAAGAATTTTGATAAGCTCTTCAAAATAATACAGGTCAGGTTCGAGTTCTATTTCGTCATAGGTGAGTACATGGGATGGGTCAGGAATATATTTCATCAACAGTGATATGTGGAACACATCATGAACATTGGAGAGACTTGGCGGCATTGCTAAACGATAAGCTACCACTCCAATTCTTTCAACAACTACGAAAGGTCTGATGTACCTCGGAATTAATTTACCATTTTTACCAAATTGTATAACTTCTTTCCATGTAAATACCTTTAAGAAAAAATTAACTCCTACCTAATTTTCCAAATCATTCCTCCGGTTATCGGCATAGATCTTTTTCCTTCTTTGACTTGCTTTGATTTGGGTTGTATAACCTTCAACGTTTCCATTGTTTCTTCATCATGTTCTGGGTCTACGAGTATTATTTCACCAACATCAATTCAAAAAGTTGGTGTGCGACATATTTATCCATATAATGCTTCATATGGTGCAATTAGAATACTTGAATTGAAGATATTATTATTGGAAAATTCTACTGTAGGGAAATATTGATCCCACATATCATGAAATTCAAGTAAGAAAGACCTCAACATGTGTTCTATGGTTTGAATAGTCTATTCTAATTTTCCATTACTTTGAGGGAGTTAAACAGTGCTAAAACGAAGTTCTGTATCCAAGGACTTCTAAAGACTTTTCCAGAATCTTGATTTAAAATTGGGATCACGATAAAAAACAATCGACAAGGGTACTCCATGAAGTCTTACAACTTCATTGAAATATTGTTTTTCTATATGTTCAAGTGCTAAATCTTTTCTTATAGCAAGAAAATGTGATGACATGGTAAGATGGCCAACAATGACCTATATTGCATCATTCCATCTAGGAGCCTTTGCTAGTCCCATGACTATGTCCATTATAATGGCATCCCATTTCCACTCATGTATGGGAAGGGGTTTCATGAATCCTCCAGGATTTAGTCTTCCAGCCTTAACCTGTTGAAAAACCATACATCTTGACACATAAGGAGAAATCTCCCTGGTCATTACTCCAACCAAATATGTTCCTTTAAATCATTTTACATCTTAGTGCTACCATGGTCTATAGGAAAATTGGAACTATGAGCATCATCCAAAAATTACCTTTTTAGATCAGGTAAATCAGGAACATAATGTCTCTTCCCAAATCTCAAAATTCCATCTTAATATATGAAATCAATCAATGACCCATTTTTTACAAATTTAATATTCTTTTGAAATATCTGATCATTAGTCTGAGATCCTTTTACCCGTTCTAGTAGAGATGGTTTTGCAACCATTTGAAAATGTATTGATGTTTCACCTTCCATGTCTACTCCAATAACCATCAGTACTAGATCCATGAATATATGATACCATTCCACTCTTATATTGTTCAAAACACCATGATCCTTTCTTCTCAAAGAAACTTCCACCTTATTTTTCTACCCAGGTGGTTGTGTATAGTTCAATCATAATCCTTGAGTAATTCAAGCCATCATATTTTCCTCATGTTGAGTTCTTTCTATGAGAAAATATACTTTATACTCTTTTGATCTGTATATATCTCACATTTTTCACCATAGAGATAGTTTCTCCATATCTTCAAAGAAAATATTAAAGCTACTAACTCAAGATCATAACTGTGATTGTTTTTTTCATGACATTTTAGCTAATTTTATACATAGGGCATAACTATATCATTTTTAATAATGACTCAACCATTTCCTTTCTTCGATGAGTCACAATAAATAACAAATCAAAAATTATCCGATGCTAGTGTTAATATAGGAGCAATGAATAATATTATCTTCAGTTATTCAAATAATTATTCACACTCTTTTGTCTAAACAAATTTAACCCATTTACATGGGATCTTGTTTAATGGGTCATCCAGTCGAGAAAACTTTTTTATGAAGATCTGGTAATAACCTACAAAACCAATAAAACTGTGTACCTCAGTTGTACTCGTCGATGCTGACCATTGTTGTATTTCTCTTTTCATTGAAGGATTAACAAATATTACATCCTTAGAGACAATATGGCCAAGAAAATAAATCTCTTGAAGCCAGAATTCATACTTCCTAAACTTCCCATATAATTCATTTCTTCTAGGAGACTTTAGAATAATACACAAGTGATTATCATGATATTCATAGATTTTGGAGTATATCTAGATATCATTAATAAATACCAATTCACAGCCATCAAGATATTCAATGAAAACTCAATCCATTAGATCCAAGAAAACCAAGGGTGCATTAGTTAGTCCAAAATGAATTACTGTAAACTCGTAATGCTCGTACCTGATTTAAAATGTGGGTTTTTGAATGTATTCCTTCTTCACACCCAACTGATGATATCTATATCGAAGATCAATCATTAAAAATATTGAGCTCCATTATTTTGGTCAAATAAATCATCAATGTGAGGTAGGGATACTTGTTATTTATTGTTATAGAATTTATCTCCATGTAGTCAATGCACAATCTCAAAGATCTATCTTTTTCTTAACAAAATGAACAAGGGCTCCCCATGGAGAAACACTAGAGAGAATAAATCCCTCATTAAAAAGTATCTCTAGTGGTTTCTTTTGATCCACTATTTCTAAAATTTCCATTCTACAAGGGTTCTTCGATATGGGCCTTGATCCAGGAATTAAAGCAATGGAAAACTAAATTTATCATTTCAGAGGATGTCCCGTTAAATCCTATGGAAATAAATCTACATATTCTTGTTCAATAGGTACATCCTCTATTTGAACATTCTTTCCCCCACCCATAGTTATATAACACACTTCCTCCCCAATAATTGAATTTATTAGAGCTACTGGGGGTGGAACTAGATAAGAATCAGGTGGTGACATTTCTTAATTAAAGACAGGATACATCTTATCATCATCAAAAATTGTAACCTCCTTCTTCTTATAAAAAAATTTTCATCATGGTCTGAAATGTATTCCATTCATAGGATTATATCATATTCAATCAAGGGTATGATGATGAGATCAGCTGGTAAAGAACATATATATTTTCTAATGGGAACCGATTCACAATACATTGTTGAATTGCTGCTTCCCAAAGGTGTTTTGGACGACAACTCCAATGTTAAATAAAATTGGAAATAAATAATTTTCATATTAAACCAGGAAGATATGAAACAATGTGATGATCCGGAATCAAATGAATCATTGCCAAAACTAGAGGAAACCTTTAAATTACATGCCCCCATATCTTTTGAAGCTTCAACCTTAGCAATAGTTATCACAAAAGCTTTGTTTTTCTCCCTTGTCCTTTTTTGAGGTAGGTTTCTTTAGTGCTTCGGATATTCATTTGCATAGTGCCCCAATTCTCTATAATTGTATAATTCAACATTGAAAGCCTCTTTCTTTCCTTTGCAATAACAATCTTGGTGGCCTTTTTACCACACTTATAACAGACTCTCAATCCCATCAGGCACATACCAGGGTGTTTATTACCACATTTACAGTATAATGGATATTCATATTTTCCCTACATCCCTGTATTTACATTTTCTAGATTGTTCAGTAGATATATTCTTCTCTTGCTTTTCGTTGAATTCATAAGACTTAGAGAATTCATTTCTTTTCTTGATATCACATGAGACAATATCATAGTATGATGAGAAGGATTGTGAGACTAAATATCGATAGAGAAATGGTTTTAACCCCTCAAATAATTGATCAATTTCACTCCCTGAGATACGTATATAATATTTTAAAGGCCTTTTTAACCTTGTAAAATTTTCCACATAATTTGCAACATTCTCATCCACATTTTACCTAAGACTCATAAATTGTCTTTCCATATCAATTTGATGGTCATGAGGAATGTATTTTTCAAAGATAATATCATTAAAATCACTCAATTTTATATTTGATACTTCTTCATCTTCATTTTCGTTTTGAACTAATGATAAACAATTATCTTTATCACTCGTGAGGCGATAAACTACCATGACAACTGTTTCCCTTTCTATACTCCCAAAGCATGAAATATTTTCACTGATGAACTTATTCATTGCTCAGTTACAAATGGAAGTGAATTTCCATTGAATGTTGGTGGTTGTTTCCTCATTAAGTGGACTAACATTGATCATCCACATTGTGGATCAGGGTGCTCCATAGGGGTATGGTTATTATTTATAACCTCAGTGAGTGGTCACAGTATGATGATAAGCTGATCAGCACTATTTGCATCACGATATCTAATTTAATTTTTTCGAGTAGGATGTAAATCCCTTCGTGGATTACATGTGTTTATAAAGTTCCTATTACTTACACTATGAGCCATTTCTAAAAATTGGCATGCACTACATTAGCTTATTAATCACGATACATAATTCCAAACTTGAAAAACAAATAACATACATTGAATAGTTTTTGGATATAATCCAATATCCTAAAATGTTTTCTTTGAGGAGGTATATAAACATTAATCCTTCATAATGGTTAGTAAATAAAATGTGAGTTATCCTAAGTATATACCCCCACAATGTTGTAACCAAGAGTGCTGCAAGGCTCGTTTTCGTGTACTTGGATACCCCGAGTCAAGCCCAAAACACTTTGTTGGAGTTTTCACACCTAGGTACATCTGTACCAAAGACACCTATACCTTCTCGTATCTAAACATGGATGTATTTCTTAGATAACTCAAAAAATCTCTACATTGCCAAAATTGTATGAAGTTCATCTATACTAATCATCAAAGTCTATCTTAGGTCAATGTTCTCGAATCAGAGTCTTCTAAATTCAGTTTCCATGGTTTGTACTAATGTTCCTCTAATACCAAATGTAATGCCCAAACCCCAGTTACCCAGAGTTGGTACATTATTTCATTACATTTACATGCTCACAAGGGATGAAATTCTGAAAGACCACTCAGTTTAGTATCCTTGGAAGCCCTAGATAACTACATAAGTTTTACATTACGTCATGAAATAAAAACAAGAACGACATTTTGTCCTATTTTGAGCACACTTATATCACTTATCCTATCCCTACAGGTCAACCATAAAATATTTCTTCACATACTGTGAAAAATAATACATAGAAAGGGGTGACCATAGATACTCCGTAAGGATAACAATATAGCAACAAAATTCTTAAATAGGCATACTCATTTGACTAATGTATAAGACTAAAACATAATTCTTTGAAACATAAACTACAACATAGTATGGCCAAGATAAATAAAATAATTACATTTACATATTCACTTGTATATTATACTAGTCGAATAATCACATGTAATATCAAATAGCCAATTTCAAAATCATGGAATGAAAAATGCTAGACTCCATAACCACATAGTCAAGGCGTCGTTCCAAGAATAAAAATAAGGTTTTGTCAAGTCCTTACAAAAGTATACTAGTTTGTATAATGAGAACTACCAATGCATTGATGAGCTATAGCGGGCTCAACCCATCACATACTAAGTCCAATGAATTCCTTATATGAAAAGGATTAAACATAACATAAACATTCATATTAAAACTAGCATATGAAATGTCAATACACTATCCATACAAAATGAACGGTATAAAAATAAAAAATCCATAGTTATACATATCACAAAAACTTTAATAAAATATGGTAGATTGGTATCATAAGAAATCAATTTTAAACAAGTTTATAAGCCATCAAAGGATGTTGACATAGATGAAATGAAAACTATTTAAAAGAAATTCCTCTTTATATTTTGAAACCATTTAAAAGACACATAATTATAAAAGAAAATATTTATTTTGAAAATATTATTATAATCATGTACGGGAAGCTTCAAAGGTGTTATAATATAATAAAATATCTGCACCAATCGTATAAGTTAAAAAAGCATTATTTCCATAATTTTTATGAAAATGTATTAATGTACCTTTTTTGAAAAATGATGGAAATATTCCTTTATAAACTTTTTAAAAAAGTGAGACAAGGGAATAAATTACTTTAAAAAATTTTCTAAGAAATAGTAAAGATGTTTTGAAATTTATTTTTAAGAAACACGGATGTGGATGATAAAGAGGTCCCAGTAGATACTCACATATAAACAACCACATATAAGGAAATGATTGTAAAATTACACCTTGCCATGTAATTCTCCTTGGATGAAGGTAAATTAAACTCCCATATAATATTTAGATAATTTTTATTAAATTATACTAGAACCATATAAATTAATATTATATCATATATGATCTTTTAGTATTGCTTAGTTAATAATGTTTTTGTAGTATCATCGTTTTGGGTGTTAACTGATTTGTTTTAATTTATTTTATTGACTATGTATGTCATTTTTGATATTGATAGGATTTATTTGATTCATATCCATAATGATATTAAGTTCTTAAAAATAAATTTTTATCCATAAAATGAAAATTATTATTGAATGTTTATAATGGGGAATGAATTTCATCGCGTTCGTGGAGAAAACAATCCGTACGTACACACGAGTGACAATATCATTCTTATTAGTGGTGATATACTATGTAATTGAATGTTATATCATATATATATATAATCATTAACATGTTATATTTATTATTTACATCAGTTATACATATTATTATAGCCATCTAAATAATGAAGTGTTTCAATTACAAACTACACCATGACGTGGAGATGGTAAGCTGTACATACCCACGTATGGTGACTTTTCCTTCATCGGATGGATAGAATAATGAATATTATTATAACATATTTACAATAACATAACATTGTGTCTAAGGAACTAGAGTTATTTTTTTTTTTATGAAAATAACAAATAAAGGGGATGTGGAAGAAGAGAAGAACTTTGAAAAAGGGTAGTGAAATTTTTACGTCCTCTTTGGCTGTTTCCTTTTGGGTCAATCAAAAGGGCTCCTTGGGATGGTTTTCTGTTCCAGTTAAGGACTCTTGGTCTAAGTGAGGGTATTTGGGAGGAAATTTTAGAAGGGTTTGGTCGAGCCAAATTGCATTGATGGAGTGTTTTTGAGAGAAGGGGAAGTACCCTTTTATAAGAGATGTGATGGTTAGTTTTGAAAAAGCTTGAAATATTATTTTATTATACAATCATATTCAGTTTGTAATGGCTAAAAAATAATATATTTCGAGGATAAGTTGGGGATGGGTCGAAAAAATCATAACCAATAGGTTTTAGATAGGTTTAGGTCACCATATTAACCGTATCTTTTAGATTTAACTCTTGGATAAAAAGTTTATCCTTTACCATGTCTCCTAGTATTTTTATATTATATGCTGAATAAAAATATTATAAAATGCCATGCGAACCCAAAGTTGAGCATTTATGACATATATATTATTATATAAGTACTTTGGATGATTCATAGATTTTTAGGACAATTATATCATTTAATAATATTGTATATTTTTTAAAAAACTAATTTATGTCAATTTTGACACTCTATGGTATTTTGTTTTTCATAAAGTCATAACTACATGATTATTTAGAAAAAAATTCATTTAAACAACCATAACATGTCATATTACACTATAAAATTCATGTAACACATCAAAAGTTTCAATTTACATTTATTTGAATATTTATAATATATATTATTACAATATTCCATTAATAAGGTAATCATTGCATCATCATTGTGTCATAAATATATATCATTATTTTACGTCTAAAAATAATAAATAAAATACTATTATTTAGTAAATCATTTTATATTTATAATGAATATTTAAAGTATAAATTATCTTTTTAATTCCCAATAAATTAAAAAAAAAATTAGTAATGAAATCTTGAATTTAACACTTTTAACTATACTTTAAATTCAATAATAATAAATGTCCTAATATAATCCAAGTGGACCAAAAGGATCATATTTTATTCCTAATGTGGTTTTTGGTCGAAATAAACTTATCCAATAGAACTGGGACTTGTGATCGGGTTAGTATAATATCATTTTTAC
Organism: Viscum album; assembly: GCA_963277665.1. Taxonomy (NCBI): domain Eukaryota; kingdom Viridiplantae; phylum Streptophyta; class Magnoliopsida; order Santalales; family Viscaceae; genus Viscum; species Viscum album. The sequence continues at coordinate 1,484,124,435 of OY728136.1, forward strand.
CTTTAATTAACCTATTTACTTTTAACTATGGTATATAAAAGTCAAAAGTTACTATCCAAAAAAAATTTATTTTAATCTTATTGAACCACATTTTACATAATGATATAAAACACACCTCATAGATTTTTTAAATTCAATTCACAGAAGCTGTAAAATTATGTTTTATGCATATTTTTAAATTCTCCTAGTAGATGGATAAAAGAGGGTAAATAGTTCAATAACATTTTATATATCTAGTGTTATTATATAATGACTCCATGAATTAAATTTATCAAAAATAGGTATTATGTATCTATTTTTACCTAATATAAATTTAAATAAAATAACTAATTATTTAAATAAAAAGTCATTTTTAAACAATAAGGCAGTGTTTTTCACTATTCATAAAAAATTGAATGTTTTCCAAAAAAAATCCAACAAATCACCATAAGTTAATTTTGATATTCTGAATTCAAAAATGCAGTCCATTTTGAAAATAAATTTTATAAAATTTTAAAAAGTGGGTATTACTATTCAGAATGACTAGTTTGGTTGGTCGTTGGGTCTTAAAACTCCAAGTTGCGTACAACACAAGATATCACATTATTCAATGGTAAACGTACCATAGAATATTGGGGTGTTACAATGACATTTGGTCCTATTATATTAAGGTTTAGTCCCATATAACGCTTAATTTGTCCTTAATCGCATTGAGTAATTAAATAGCTTCAAAAAATAATTCGGTCAAAATTCAACATGATTTAATTAGCCTCTAAATATAATAATTATCCATATTTTTATGTATTTTTTTCAAAATTTAATTCATATATGTAAAAAAATTAAGATTATTTCTAATCCTAGAGGAAATTCTAAATAATATTTTTTATTTAGGAGAAAGATCAAAAGTTTGACAATTTCATATATTAAATATAAAAGTGAAATTAATTGTAATGACCTGAATTGATGTAAAATTTATCAAAAATGACATTAAAAAAATTTAAATTATAATTTAATAATTATTATTATTTAAACAAAAATGTATTTAATAATTAAAATTTATTGTTTTATACTATGAAAAAAATGATGAATCTCATAAAATTCAAAACAATTCATCCCTTGCTAATTTCACATTATAAATTCCAAAAAATGTTTATTTTATCAAATTAAATTTCTATATGTGTCGAAAATTAATTTTATATATATTCATGGAAGGACATGAAATGACATTTATTTTAGAAAATAGTATTTTTAAAAATATATGTTCCTTACAAATTTATTTTTTCATTATCAAAATGATTTCTTTATATAAAAACATTATTAAAAATATTTGAAATGTATTTATTACAATTCATATTACTAATTTTACTTTGAAATTTATTAATAAAAAAACAATTTTCAGAGTTATGATATTGAAAAATATCAAAATATTAAATTAATTAGAATAAAAATATCAAAAAATATTTGCATGTTACATTGTACAGCATTTGAAATAAATTTAAAAAATGAAATTATTCTTTGTTATTAGGGGTTTAATAGTTGAAATATTTATTAATATAATCCCAAATAATTAAATTAATACTAATACTTCCTTTATAAAATAATTCTTGAACCGTAATGGATACCCAAAGTAACTCATAACTTTCTTCCCACAAAGGATATAATTGTTGGGATGCAAAAATATGGACATGGAATAATGAAATATAACTATACAATATTTATGTTGAGTGATAGTGAAAAAGGTGAGGAGAACATTAAGAATCAGAAATCCATATATATATGATGAAATAAGGGACCAACTAAATCATCAAAAAGATATGTAGTAGAATAAAATATTTTGTTTCATATTCATTTTCCCTAAATATAAATATCATTCATGAAAATATGAACTTCCATGATTCTAAAATAACCCCACCCTTTTTTGTTCCATGATCCAGTTCTTATCTTTCGCCAAAAATTAGGGTGAATGTTTCATTCTGAAAGAAGTAACAGGTCATGAGTTCCATGATATTCCACCCCATATATCATCAGATATCATCAACACCACATTTTTATGACTGGAAATCCAATATTTGTTAATCAAAATTTTGTAAGATAATACATTATTATCAAAATCATTATTCAAATAATATCTTAATCTTTAAAAAAAATTTACCCTCATAAACCTTCTAAATGATGATAATTCAAAAAATTAAAAATAATGATAAGAAATAACATTAACATCGATCCCCCATATATCAAAAAGTACCACTTGGTTGTCAAATTTCTAATACGTGTATAACCTTATTATATATTACCTTGAAACATGTTAATAACCTTACATCCCATAAATCTTGTTATAGAACATGCATGTTTCATTCTTCCAAGGATTACTATATATATTTTTTAAAATTCAAGAAGTCGTAAACTTCATCGTTGATAACATCGGCCATTTTTTCAATAATTAATTCTTCGGTAATCGGTACTATCAAATTTACATATTTATATCTAATATATAACTATTATATTATCATAATCTTAACTTTTGGCATTTCTAAGGGATTGATTCCCTTAATCAAAAGACATCTTTCTATGAAATCACTTTTTTATGTCTTCATCACCATTAAACAAGTCCATTTCATTCTATAATGATAACATATACTGAAAATAATTTTACATTTCATGATTCATATGAAAAAATCATGGAATTAGAAAATATAAATACTCAATTAATCCATCATTATTCTAAAAACATTAATAAGGCCAAATCATCTAATTTTATAATGCCACATTCTTATAATAATAAATATGATGCATCTATTAAGGTTCATCAACCTCATGCAATTAATGTTTTGTTTTTTTAATGTACAAAATACTCCATGAACATTACATACATTTCACATGTCTTTTTGGATCTCCTAATCACTATATGTATAACCAATATTCACACCACAATCTAGATTCTCATTAAGAGATTTACACTTGGTAAGTCGATTCTCATAACTCCCATACTTTCCACACAAAAAACATTAATTGTTAACCTGGTTATTTCTAGTAACATTCATTGGATAAAACCATAAATCATAGTTTTAGAAACATTTATCACATTTAGATACCATATACTCATGGATAATTACTAATATGGTTCCTAAATCATGTCTCATAATTATTTAATTATGGAATCCAATGGTTGATCTCAGGTTAGCCATATTAATTCTCCGTTTAAATCACTGATGATGGATAATACTGATTTTGTGGACCCCAATGAATATCCACCGTGGAGTGTTAAACCAGGTGTGCAGTAAAGCCGCTTTTAGTGCACCAGATTAACCCGTGTCAAGCTCAGAACACCTTTTTGGAGTTATTATCCTGAAGTAAATTTGTGCCTGATAATCATCCACTTGTATTTTCCATATTGGAATGTATTTCAATGAAACCACTCACTATATCCTGAAAAAAAATTCGAAGCCATTTTCATAAATTTTTACTCATCCTTATAATTATCCATTGATATATCCCTAGAAAATGACAAATAAATATACATAGGGATATCATTAAATGTTTCTCATAATAGTTTCGAAATATTGACTAAAAATTTACTTTGATACCAACAATAAAGAACTAGTCTTATCATACATGGATTTTAAACCATTTTGATGAATATTTAGTACATTACATAAACACATCCCGGGAACCGTAATAGTTTTGTGTCATTGGAAACATGAAAAAATTCATATATCCTAGTGAATGATATTCATAATCTCGTATAACTTTCTCCACCATTAGTACTTATATCAATAATGTTTTTCATTATATGGGTAGTGGATGTATAAAAAACATTGACCATATATGATTTTAAGGTTAAAGGTGGGATACATGAAATTACCAGCATGAACATAAGGGTACGAGATTGAAATCTTATCATTAGGTGCTCATACCTTGGATATAAAAAATAATAAACATTAGTTGTGGGATAATTCATTATAGTTAATAAGACACGCTCTATAAGGAATTAAACATAATGAACCATGAAATCATAATGGGTTAATAAGTCATAGGATTTGAGCCATAAGAATAGAAAAATTTAGGTTAGGGCTACCAAATAAGGCCTTCATAATTTTCTAAGATTAGGCTATGAACCATGTACCTACTGCAAGATTGGGATAACAAACTATGTACCCTTTTACTTTTAGGATTGTTCTATAACACATGTAACTTATTGTTTTTGAGCATTGGGTATAACCCTTCAACCCTATTTCATTTAAGATTGGGTTGCAACCCATGTACCTTCTTGTTTTTAGGATTGGGATACAACATGTGTACCCTATTTCTTTTAAGATTGGGTTATAACCCATGAACCATCTTGTTTTCATTCTTGGGCAACAAACTCTTTAATTTTATTCTCTTTTTTGATACAAACCATTTATCTTCTTGTTTTTGATCTTGGGTACAACCTGCGTACCCTCATTCAATTAGGATTAGTCTACAAGTCATGTAGCTTATAGTTTTTAGGATTAGGTTGAAACCTGTGTACCCTTTGATCTCATATAAATATTAACATTACCTTTTGAATTTGAGGAAGATATAGGTCCCACCCATCTCATAATAAATTCACACATACATGTGCAAAAAGATAATAAAAATCAATATTATGATGAAACATAAAAATAGATTGGTTTTCTCAAATCATAACCCATGAAATGATGTTGGTATCATGAAACTTTTATCACATCATAACCTATGAAAAGATATAGGTTTCATAATCAATTCACAAGATCATAACTAGTGAAAAGAAATATGTTCCAAAATAATAAAACATGTGGATGTGAAATCGACATCCTGAGAACATTATATCAAAACATAAAACATTCAACAAATAATATCAACAGATCTATTGGATCTTTTTTAATAAGGGATGAGAAAAATAATTATATGTTATATTAGATTGAAATTAACTAGGAAGGATATTTTGAAATAATTTTTTAGTTAAATATTCTTTTATCTTTCAAAAAGGCTATTTGAGACATAAAAACATTTCAAAAACAATTTCCCTAAAAACATATAAAGGATTATAGAAATCCTTCTAAAACCATTTTTGTTAAAATATCATTAAAAAATTGTTACAAAAAATGGGTCATTCAGAATGAGAAAAATTGGTTCCTTTGAAAACAATTGTGATATTATTAATGTTTAAAATATTATTTTAATGAAAATAGTATATTATAATAATATTCTTGGAATCCCTTTTTATTAAACATGGCTTTGAAGGAACACTTATTTCTGACCGAGGAGATTGTAATGTTGGGGTTTCTAAAAAATACATTCATTACAATATTATGTACCAAAGAGTTGATAAAAGTGGAACCAATACATGAGTATATCTTGAAATACTAGTGTCTAAGAAAATTAATTTGATTTCATAATATATGTCTCATAACAAGTCATTAGAGGAAGCATAATCATAGTCAATCTATTAAATGTTTTGAGATTGTTTTAACAAAATCTTACCACATGGTTACTTGGGATCATACCATTATCAAAAAAATTAAATTAAATGAAACATAATATATCATTAAAAGAATATGATTAATTATATAAAATGTCAATTTTAATCATATCCACCTATACAGAGAACATTGTTACATAACAATACTTGTTTCCCAATAAAGGCAATCTGAGACCAAACTACTTTACCGATTTGGTAACTTTTGAAACATTAATCCAAAAGAATTATGATTAAATAATGGATATGAAGATACCCATAAATTTAATTATATGAGTCATATAATACATCAATGGTATGTATACACACCACAAAAAAGGTAATGGGTGGTGAATAGCGCATGTATCTCACATAAATTAAAATTGGGATGGAATTCCCTTATTAGTGTTATTACTCTCGTCGCAGTCATTCAGAACTCCAGTATAATATATTTAAATTTATTATAAAACATTTAAATAACCATATTATTATATATAATAATATATATATATATTAACTATGACTTTATATTACACTATTTTTAGTAATTTCATGTTAAGGTTACACTTCGGGTGATATTCACATTTTTTTCACATGTGTCATAATTTATTATATCTGTGGTCCATAAACTTATATCATGATCTAAAGAATGTAAAAAATGTTATAAATATCATTTCGGTAAAATTTATTTTTATTATAAAAATATATATTATAATTAATTTGGAAATTGAATAACCCATTCATAGTGACAGTAGGTCATACGTACGCTTGAACACTACTTCTATTTAATTATCATGTTCGAAGAATATAAAGAAATATACATGTATAAATACATATATATCATTATTATAGTAGATTTATGTTATCTTATTTATCATATATATTCACTAAATCCATACCTAATACAATACATGTATTTTGTGAAGGAATCATATCGCATTAAGGGGAGGTAGTCCACATTTCCTCAAATGAAATTATCGTATTGACAAAAAATGTAAACTAATAAAGATTGTTGTTGTAAAAAGTAAACAACATTAATAAATAAATAATATATATAATATAATAAATATATAATCTGATTTTTAAAAATAATTGTGACTATGATATGTGGTAAAAGAAAAATGGCCAATCATCATTTAGTGAGGCGGAAGTTCACCATACACATAAACGTTATGCTTGTTACAAATTAGATGGATGTGCGTGTGATTGTAGGTATAATACAAAACATGAAAAAACATAGTATATTTGAGTTATGTTTTTTTATAAATTCATGAAATAATGATAGTGTGGGTGAATATGGAAAATAAAATAAAGGATCTTGATAGAACATGTTACCTCTTAATCGGGTAGCACCTTTTGTTTTGTTCAAAAGGATTTATTGGATAGATTTATGTACAAGGAAATGTTTATTGGAGAAAGGGAGGTATTTTTAGATGTGGAATCATAATATATTGACCAAAATTAATAGTTTTTTTTGTAAATATGTGGGATTACTAGTGGTCTTTTATAGGGAATGAAAATGAATCATTTGGAATTTTTTGAAAGCATGTTAGGTATACACATGTTATTACTTATAAAATGAAATACCAAACCAACCTAAATAAATAATTAAATGTTCGGAGACGTAATATTTCCATAAAATGTTTTTTTGGGTAAGGTGTTTGGTCATTCGAGCACTTAATATTAAGGACCAATCCTCAATTAAGCTTTATTTGATCATATTCATATTCATTAATTTTAATCACTTTTACTAATATTTTTGGTCAAATAAAAAAATGATATAATTATTCTCAAAATATTTTACGGATTAATATGTTGTATTTTATTTTATTTAAATTCCATATATAGAATCATAAAAATTATGATTAATTATTATCCCACATACATAATGAAATAATGGGTTTTTAATGTGGGAAAATGTTCAAAAGTTTGTTATGTTCTTATTTAAAATTCTAAATTAAAATTGATTTTAATGACCTATATTGTATTAATATATTTAAAGTTTATCTAATATTGAAATAAAATAAATTTCAATTAAAATTTTTCATTATTAATTAATAAAAAACAATGGAAGCAGTTAACTAAAATGTCGTATTTTTAACTATTCACCATAAAAAAAAGCTTCTCAGAAAAAATCCAAAAATTAACCATAATATAATTTTGTAAGTAAAAATTAAAAAATGAAGTTTATTTTATCAAATTAAATTTATATGTTTTTTCTAAATGTAAATCTATATTTTTTAATATAAGGACATGACATGTAGTTTAATAAAGAAAATAATATTTTTAAATATTTTTGGTTTTAACCAAAAAATATATCTTTCACTATCAATATTTTTTCCTTCTATAAAAACGTTAAAAAAATATCTAAATTTTAATTATTAACATAAATATTTCCAATTTTAACATATTTTTTATAATTATATCATATATATAATTATAACAATTAAATGATGTTCTGTTGAAGCATTATTGTTTCAAGTAGTGTACGCAAAGTCGTGGTTGTGTGTAACATACATCGATTCAATGTTCCTTGAATCATAATCTGAGTTAATTCCTTGAAACGTATTCTATGTTGGGGAATTTTGAAAGGAATGATTTACTTATAATTTAATAAAAAATACAATTTTCAGTTTTGTGTGAAATGAAAAATATCAAAATACTAAATTCATTAAAAAAAATAATTCACAAAATACTAGGTTATAAAAATTATTTACAATTATATTTTGAAACAAAATCACACAAATTAATATTTAAAAAATTAAAATTATTCATGTACTAAAAAACAATGATCTAATGATTAATTTTAGATATACTCATATGGTTTTCCAAAAATTACCAGAGGATTTATTTTTTATGTATCTACCTACAAACACTCCATTCTCGACCTGTTGTCCCCAATTCCTCGTAAACCAGTTTCAATTAATTATTATTTTTTAAAAAACTCAAACGATCCAAAAAAAACCAAAAATTGAAAAATAATGGTGTTAACTATTATCAAAAGGCATTATGGGTTCCTCAGATATTGAATGAGGAACAAATTCCACTAAATATATTTTTTTAAATATTATTGAATTGAATAGTTTTATGATTTCATATTATTTTTATAATAATGATCATAATACTATTTAACATGACTTAATTCCACTATACACATTTATCATATTAGGCTAATAAATATTTATCATTCCTCGATTTTAATCATTTCCATTTGAATTAAATTTATAACGTCTATAAAAAAATCGTCATTGTTACGCCCCGACCCTAGATACCCAGAGTCGGTGAATTATCACATAACATTGGCATGATCACAAGAAATATCATGTCTCGAAAGACCGATTAGTTTAGTATCCTTGGAAACACTATATATATTCATAAAGTTTACATTACATAAATAAGTAAAAAACTAAAACAACATATTGTCTTTATATCCTCTCAAACTATCCCTGCAGTTCATTAATAAAATACTTCTTCACATCCTGGGTAAAAAACATTGAAAGGGGTGAGCTCAGATGCTCAGTAAGGATAACAATATAGTGGAAACCTTCATAAATAAACATAGAAATTTATGTCAATGTATAACTAAAACAAAATCCTTTTAAACATGAACTTCAACATAATATGGAAAGGAAAAAAAATGAAATAATTCCATTTACTTATCCACATGGATATTCTTCTAGTCGAATAATCACATGAAAATATTAATAACCACTTTCATAATGACAGAATACATAATTCCAGACTATCATAACCACGTAGCCAAGGCCTCATGCCAAGACTACAAATAAGAGTTTGTGAAGTCCTCGTGCCAAGACACTAGTTTGTCTCATGAGACCTACTGATACATTGAGAAGCTATAGCGGTCTCCACCATTCACTTAATAAGTCCAATGAATTCCTCATATGAAAAGTTGAAACATAACATAAACATTCGTATTAAAACTAGCATAAGAAATGTCAATACTTTACCCACATACCATGAATGGTATAAAAATAGTACATCCACAGTCAACCATTACTCATTCAATACAATATGGACGATTTCATTGTAAAAGATTAACCTCAATCGAGAATAATGAAGGATATAGAAATAGATGAAAATAATCATCAAAACAATTAGAGAGAAATATCCCCCTTTTCATGAAATCATTTAAAAGTAACACTATTTGTCATGAAGCCATTTAAAAATATATTTTTGAATCAAAGTATATCATACCACATTGAAACTTTTAAATGGAGTTTTAATTTTAAAACTTTAATCTCCATATAAATAAATCCTTAAAACCATTTTTAAAACATGGACATTAATGAGAAAGATTTAGAAGAATAAGTCTTTAAAACATTTAAAAATGATATTTTAGTTAGAGTTTCTAACCAAAAGAAAGACACATGAATGAAAATAATTGAGGTAATCAAAACTTTTTAATATCATGAGAATAAATGGATTCATGATATACTATGCCATAGTACATTATATACACCACATAAAAGTGGTTTGGTGTATAACAAAAAAAAGTCTCAATGTAATGTAAATTGAGATGAAATCTATCATAAATTCATAACCTTCGGTTAAGGATAAATCAAAAACGTAATTATGTGTGACAAATATAAATACACTAAATATTATTTGATATTCAGTGTAAAACAATCAGATCACATTCACACGTAATCTTGTAAAAACCACACCAATGAATTGGATGTTTATCTCAACAAATCGAGATTGAGTAAAAATTACTCTTATCAAGTTCATACCGATGACTTGAAAATTTATCAATGGAGTGATTTTGTGTATAAAAAGTATATCCACAGAAAGGGGAGTGGAAATTATGAAATAATCAAATGAGTAGTGATTCCACACATAATCTTGGAGTAAAATAATCAATGAAGTATGCGTAAAGCTGAATGAGTGGAAATTGAAATTTTAAATTCCCTTATCGATTTGGTAACTTATGAAACATGAACCAATGAAAGAATAATAATACAATGATGATTTAAATATCCATAAATTAATGTATATTACACAATGAATACAATCATGGGCAGTACACACACCACATGCAATAAATAAGTGGTGAACAATGGAAATCTCACGGAATTAAAAGTGAGAAAAGAAACCCCTTACTTTGTACTTTCTCCTTGGTCGATGGTAGGTTAACCTCCTTCATAAGGGAGAAATAATAGTTATTGAATTATACAAGAATAATTTACATTAATATGATATCATATATGATCCTTTAACCTTGATATGTTAATAATATCTTTGTATTATCGTCATTACAGATGTTAACTTACTCGTTTTCCATTATATTCATTGTTACGTAAGCCGTGTTTGTTATGGATAGGTTGTATCTTATTAATACAAATAATTATATCAAGTACTTAAACATTTTTTTTATTCATCAAATGATAATTATACTTGAATGGAAACGATGGAGAATTATTCTCATCGCGTTCGTGGAGATGGTAGTCCGTACGTACGCACGAGCGACAATATTATTCTTTTGAAGTTAAAATAATATATAATTGGATGGTATATCATATAGGCAGAATAAATATAATGTTATATTTATTATTTACATTAATTACACATAATTATTATACCCATCCAAATAATAATTTATTGAATGACAATTACACCACGACGTAGAGACGGTAAACCGTAGGTACGCACGTATGGTGACATGCCATTCGAAGGATGGATAGAATACTGAATATGGTTGTACCATATTTATAATAACATCACATAATATTGAATATACCAGATATATTATTTTAGAATAGAGTTAACAAAGAAATAAGAATTTTAAGAAGAAAGGAACATGAAAGAGGGTGGTGAAAACATTACCTCTTCTTCGGGTTCTTCCTATTGATTTGATCAAAAGGGAACCTTATGGTGGATTTATGATCGAACTAATGCCTCTAGGTTGTACTTAACAAAGAATAGAGATTATTTGGGAAGGGTTTCTCCGTGAAAAAGGGCTTTGAATGTATGAATTAGTGAGAAGGGGGAGTGCCCTTTTATAAGAGGGGTGAGGGGCACCTTTGGAAAAGCTAAAAATATTATTTTATAATAAATTCAAATTCAGTTTCTAATGGATCGAAAGTGGATTATTTAAAGTTTACGATGGGTATAGGTATAAAACCACTCAACCAATAGGATTTAGATAGGTTTTGTTTACTATATTAACCTTATCTTTAAGTATTAACTCTTAGTTAATTAGTTTCACTTTTAAAATGTCTTTTTGAATTTTTATATTATTTGGTTAATAAACATACTATATAAATCCAAGATACCTCCAAGTGGTCCATTAATGATACACCTATCATGATATAAGTCTCTTGGACGAACCTTATATTTTTAGTAATTTAATATCAATTAATAATATATTTTTTGTTCTAAAAACTCTTTTATGTCAATTTTGACACTATTCAATAATTGATTTTTGAAAAAATCAAAACAGAATTATTACTTCTAAAAAAGTACATTAATTCAATCATAACATGTCATATTATCCTAGAAAATTATTTCTATTCATAAATGTCTCAAATTACATTTATTTTGATATTTATAATATCAATTATTTTAATATTTCATTAATTAGGGAATTACTGCATCACCATTGTGTCATACATAAATTAAAATTGTGAATATCTAAAAATTATAAATAAAATACCATTATGTATGATATTTCCATATATTTCTAATGAATATTTATAATCTAATTTATATTATGTATAACCCTATATTAAAATTGTTTTAGTAAATAAACTTTGATTTTAACTCTTTTAACTCTTCTTTGAATTAAATAATAATAAATGTCCTAATCTAATACAAGTGGACCTAAATGATAATATTTTGCTCCTAAGGTTGTTTTTGGTCGATATACACTTGTCCAATAGAATTATGACATGTGTTAGGGTAATATTAATGTCATTTTTACCCTTAATTACCCTATTTACTTTTAACCGTGGTAAATAAAAGTAAAAAGTTACTATTCTCCAAAAATTAATTTCATCTCATTGAACCAAATTTTACTCCTTGATATTAATTGTGTCTCTTGGATTTTCAAAATTCAACTCACAAATGTGGTAAAATTATGTTTTATGTGAATTCCCAAATTCTCCTAGGAGGTGGGTAAAAGACGGTGAAAAGTTCAACAAAATGTTTATATATATAAAATTATTCCAAACTAACTCCAATGAATTAAATTGATCATATATAGGTATTATGTATCTATTTTTACTTTAATTAAATTTAAATAAAATAAATAATTATTTAAATAAAAATTCGGTTTTAAACTATAACTCAGTATTTTTCACTATTCATAAAAAATTGAATGTTTTCAGAAAAATACCAAAAATTCGCCTTAATCTATATTTGATATTTTGAATTCAAAAATGTTTTATATTTTACCAAATTCAAAAAATATATGATTCATTAATTAATTTAAAAAATAATTCCCGTTGTCAAAACAAATAGCGTGTTTTTAAGAAATAATAACTATGAAAAGATTGACACTTGTTTATGTTTGGTTTTAATGGGAAATTACATCCAATGACCAACATTGTATTAAATGGTAAAAATATATTCTAAATATACTTTAAATCCACTAAAATAAATATTTTATCACTCTTAATTATTTCGATTAAAAAAGTTTTTTTTATTAAAATTTAGTAATTTTCACTATTCATCAAAATAATAAAGTTATCTGAAAAGTACCAAAATTTTACCCTAGTATAATTTCGATATTCCGAATCCACAAATGAAGTCCATTTTTAATGATAAAATGTATAAAATTTCAAAAAGTAGGTATTCCTATTCATAACAACTAGTTTGATTGGTTGTGGAGTGTTAGAACGTGATGTTGCATACAACACACGCTACTATATTATTCAGAGAGATGTATAGCATGGAAGCTTGGGGTGTTACATTATCCCCTCCTTCAATAAATTGTGTCCTCGTAATTTTTAAAATTGGGCTTGGGAATATAATGGAAAGTCCCACATCCGAAAAAGAGTCGATAAAACTATCACTTTAAAAGAAAGAAAGAGAAGTACAAAGGTCACCCGAGATAACCTATACAAGGATACCATGTAGAAAAACATTGATATGGATGATAAACTAAGTTTCAATTTATGATTGAGAGGGATAGATAACATGATCAAGAGAAATTTAACAATAAGAAAACCACAAACTTGTGATGGGACAAACGGTCATTAGTTTCCCAGTAGGAAAATTAAACGGACTACATTTTTTTGTTTTAAGTTACATTACATAAAGATGAGGAATTAATTTATGATATTGACTATGAACATAAAGAGATATACATAATTTTTATGTATAGTTTCATTCTTTAATTAATTTCTACCACTAACTCATTTTTTTGAACAATGAGTAGTCAAGAAGACTTGGTCACACATGAAGAGCTAGAATAAAATTCTATAGAATAACATGATCCACATAGGATAAACTATATATTTACCTTTTCTTTAGAGATTTATCAAAACCAAAACCATTAGTATAAGATCTGATGATCCCCCAAATGGATATTCCATTAGAGAAAAAAAACTAATCTTAATTTCTTAAATTAAACCAACAATACCCCAAAGTTAAATAAATACCATTCAATAATCAATTGTCCTTAAAATCCTTCAATATAATCCAAACTAATATTGAAACACAAAACTTATAAAAATTTGGTTATGTAGTGTTCCATGTTAAATTGTATCTCTAAATGACATCAACTACTCTTAAAGTAACATACATAAAAGAAATTAACCTAATCATTTCCATAAATAACCCAAATCACTATAAATCCAAAATAAAAACATAGATAAAAATCCACAATTACTCCTCAAATAAAATCCCATTATATTCTATTTTCCTTGGGCATATAGTGTTCACAACAAAGCGAACAACTTACAAAATAACATTTATCACTTAATCACCTAATCATTTTCATATACTAAGGGTATTCTTTTGATAAGACATAAGATCCCAAATCAAATTATTATTGATCAATAAAATCATTTAACTAAAAAAAATAGTCACACTAACCAGGGACTTCACGTAGTCCAGTGGTAGGCGATAAATTCCAATCACACATTGGTTGTGGGTTCGATTCCCACAGCATTTTCCAACACGATGGGTTTTCACATGGTCTGCTTGTTGTCCTTTTTCAAAAATTATATTTTATAACCTTACCAAAATGAGATAAATTCCTCAAAATAACCATAACATAATTTAACCACAAATCTTATCTCATACCTTTCATTTTCATCCCAAATTATAATAACTTATAATTACCTCAATCCCAATGATCATATAAAACCAAATGGTTATTTATAACTATATCCACAAGAGAAAAGATAATTCTTCCTCAAATATCATTCTCACATGGAAAACTACAGGGTTAAAAGTACAAGAGAAAATTTTTCCAAAGTAAACCAATCAACAAGGAGGACTAATACTTTTTAAACATTTCTCCAACCATTTATTTCCACATAGCTTCTTCTTTGTCGAAGAAAATATCCTATAGAATAGGGCATTCACTCGGGTAATGGCCATGTCCCCGGAATTTACGGCAAATGACTGTAAATGGATTCTTGGGACCATTTTTATCTACTTCCATAGTACTCTTCATTTTTCATCAGTAATTCTTCACTTTATGTACTTCCTTCCCGCACATAAATCATTTATTTGTCCCATTGAGACATTTTCCTGGGTGTCTCCTTCCACATTTCCTACATGATAGAAATTGAGGATTCCTTTCTCCATGGTCTCCACTAATGGATCTCTTATCATTCATCAACTTTCTCTTGTTTGTTGAGTTCGAGAATTGGTTAATATATATATAGTTTATCATATTTTTGGAAATTTGATTTTGCATAAAGACGATATCTTTTACGCCTATCATCATTCCATTTCGTTGCTCATTTCCACCACTGTTTCCACCATTTACATCATTCTCAAAGTCACTATGACTTCCTTGGAATCCAACAATTGACTAAAACAAGAAATCATTGTGTGAGTAACAGTAGTCATAAAATCAATTAGATATTAACATGTGACCATATTCTCAATTTGAAACACATTAGGATTAACCGAGGTCTTTTACTCTCATCTTATATATATAATACTTCAAATCAGTTTGTAAAGAAAATGTGAATTATCCTATGCATATCCCCCGGGAGTGTCGTAACCAAGAGTTCAACAAGGCCAGTTTTCGTCCACCAGTTCCTGTTTGATTCTAGCTCAAAGCGGTGATTTCAGGTTTTACCCCTAGGTACATCTGTTCCAAAGCCGCCTCTACCTTCTCGTATCTAGACAGGGATGTATTTCTCGGAAAACTCATAAAATCTCTACAATACCAAAATTCCTCGAGGTTATTCTATACTAATCCTTAATGTTCATCTTAAGTCTATGTGATATAATCAGAGTTTATCTAAATCTAGCTTCCAAGGTTTGTACTAAACTTCCTCTTATACCAACTGTAATGCCCCGACCCAAGATACCCAGAGTCGGTGCATTATTACATAACATTGGCATGATCACAAGAAAGATCGTGTCTCGAAATACTGATTAGTTTAGTAGACTTGGAAACACTAGATATTTTCATAAAATTTACATGACATCAATAAGTGAAAAACGAAAACAACATATTGTCTTCATATCCCCTCATACTATCCCTGCAGGTCATTCATAAAATACTTCTTCACATCCAGAAAAAATATTGAATGGGGTGAGCTCATATGCTTAGTAAGGATAACAATATAGCAGAAGCTTTCGTAAATAAACATAAAAATTTAAGGCAATGTATAACTAAAACAAAAGCCTTTTAAACATGAACTTCTGCATAATACGGCAAGGAAAAGAAATGAAATAATTACATTTACTTATTCACATGGATATTCTACTAGTCAAATAATCACATGAAATATTAAAAACCACTTTCATAATGACGAAATTCATAATTCCATACTATCATAACCACGTAGCCAAGGCCTCGTGCCAATACTACAAATAAGATTTTGTCCAAGCCTCATACCAAGACACTAGTTTGTCTCATGAGACCTACCGATGCATCTAGGAGCTATAGCTAGCTCTACCCGTCACTTAATAAGTCAAATGCATTCCACATATGAAAATTTGAACCCTAACATAAACATTCGTATTAAAACTAGCATACAAAATGACAATACTTTACCCACAAACCATGAATGGTATAAAAATAGTATATCCACAGTCAACCATAACTCATTCAATTCAACATGGAAGATTGTATTGTAATAGATTAACCTCAATCGAGAATAATTAAGGATATTGAAATAGATGAAAATAATAATCAAAACTATTAGAGAGAAATATCCCCCTTTTTCATGAAATCATTTAAAAGTCAAACTATTTGTCAAGAAGCCATTTCAAAATAGATTTTTGAATCAAAGTGTCCCATACCACTTTGAAACATTGAAACGGAGTTTTAATTTTAAAACTTTAATGTCCATATAAATAAATACTTAAACCCATTTTTAAAACATGGACAATAATGAGAAATATTTAGAAGAATAAGTTTTTAAAACATTTAAAAATGATATTTTATTCAGAGTTTCTAACAAAAAAGAGAGACACTTGAATACAAATAATTGAGGTAACATAAACTTTGTAATATCATGAGAATAAAGGTATTAATTATATACTATGTCAAAGTACAATATATACACCATATAAAAGTGATTTGGTGTATAACAACAATGAAGTCTCAATGGAATGTAAATTGAGATGAAATCTCTCATAAAGGCTGTATCCTTAGGTTATTGATAATTCAACGACATAATTATGTGTCAAAAATATAAATACATGAAATATTAATGGATATTTAGTTTAACACAATCAAAGTACATTCACACATATTCTTGTAAAAAAACACCAATGAATTGGATGTTTATCTCAACAAATCGATATTGAGTAAAAATTACTCTTATCAAGTTCATACCGATGACTTGAGAATTTTTCAATGGAGTGATTAATTGTATAAAAATTATATCCACATAAAGGGGAGTGTATATTATGACATAATCAAATTAATAGTTATTCCACACATAATCTTGGAGTAATATAATCAATATAGTATGAGTAAAGGCGAATGAGTGGAAATTGAAATTTCAAATTCCCTTATCGATTTTGTAACTTAGGAAACATGAACCCATAAAAGAAGGATAATACAATGATGATGTAAATATCCATAAATTAAAGTATATTACACAATGAATACAATCATGGGCATTACACACACCACATGCAATAAATAAGTGGTGAACAATGGAAATCTCAGGGAATTAAAAGTGAGATAAGAAACCCCTTACTGTATACTTTTTCCTTGGTCAACGGTAGGTTAACCTCCTATATAATGGTGAAATAATTTTTATTGAATTATACAAGAATCATTTTCATTAATATGATGTATTATTATCTTTTAACATTGATTTCTTAATAATATCTTGGTATTATCGTCATTTCAGGTGTTAACTTACTCGTTTTCCTTTTTATTCAATGTTAGGTAAGTCATGTTTGTTATGGAGACGTTGAATATTATTCAAATACAGAATTATATCAAGTCATTAAACATTATTGTTAATCATCAAATGAGAATTATAATTGAATGGATACGATGGAGAATGAATCTCATCGCGTTCGTGGAGACGGTAGTCCGCACGTACGCACGAGCGACAATATCATTCTTTTGAAGTTAAAATAACATATAATTGGATGGTATATTATATAGACAGAATAATTATCAAGTTATATTTATTATTTACATTAATTACACATCATTATTATACCCATCCAAATAATAATTTATTGAATGAAAATTACACCACGACGTGGAGACGGTAAGCCGTACGTACGCACGTACGGTGACATGTCATTCAACAGATGGATAGAATACTGAATATGGTTGTAACATATTTATAATAATATCACAGTATATATAAGACACTAGATTTATTATTTTATATTAGATATAACAAAGAATGAAGAAGTTGAAGAAGAAAAGAACTTGAAAGAGGGCGGTGAAAACATTATCTCTTCTTCGGGTTCTTCCTTTTGATTTGATCAAAAGGGCTCCAATGGTTGGATTTTTCATCAAACTAAGGCCTCTAGGTTGTAGTGAGGGAAGTTGAGAGAGTATTTGGGAAGGTTATGGCAGAGCCAAAAGTCTTTGAATGTGTGAATTAGTGAGAATTATGAGTACCCTTTTATAAGATGGTGAGGGGCACCATTGGAAAAGCTAAATATATTATTTTATAATAAATTCATATCCAGTTTCTAATGGATGAAAAGTGGATTATTTAAAGGTTAATGTGGGGATAGGTCTAAAACCACTCAACCAATAGGATTTAGATAGGTTTGGGTCACTATATTAACCTTATCTTAAAGTATTAACTCTTAGTTAATTAGTTTCACTTTTACAATGTCTCTTTGTATTTTTCTATTATATGGTCAATAAACATACAATATACATCAAATGGAAACCCAAGTGGTCCTTTAATGATACATCTATCATGATATCAGTATCTTTGCTGAACCGTAGATTTTTAGGAATTTAATATCAATTAATAATATAATATTTGTTTTAAAAACTCTTTTGTGTCAATTTTGACACTATTCAATAAATGATTTTTGAAAAAATCATAACTGAATTATTACTTCGTCAAAAGTTAATTAATTAAATTATAACATGTCATATTAGGCTAGAAAATTTTTGTTATTCATAAAATGTCTCAAATTACATTTATTTTGATATTTATAATATCAATTATTTTAATATTTCATTAATTAGGTAATTACTACATCACCATTGTGTCATAAATAAATTAACTTATTTAATGTATAAAGATTATTAATAAACTAAAATTATGTAGTAAATCCTTTTATATTTCTAATGAATATTTACAATCAAATTTATCTTATGTATAACCCTATATTAATATTGTTTTATTAAATAAACATTGATTTTGACTCTTTTAACTCTTCTTTGAATTAAATAATAATAAATTTCCTAATCTAATACAAGTGGACCAAAATGATAATATTTTACTCCTAAGTTTTCTTTTTCTCTAAATACACTTGTCCAATAGAATTAGGACATGTGTTTGGGTAATATTAATATCATTTTTACCCTTAATTACTCTATTTGCTTTTAACCATGGTAAATAAAAGTAAAAAGTTTCTATTCACAAAAAATTATTTTAATCTATTTGAACCACATTTTACTCCTTGATATTAACCATGTCTATCGAATTTTAGAAATTCCACACACAGAAGTGGTAAAATTAAGTTTTATGTGAATTTCCAAATTTTCTTAGGAGGTGGGTAAAAAATGGTGAAAAGTTCAATAAAATTTTTATATATCTAAAATTATTATAAACTAAATCCAGTGAATTACATTGAACATATATAGGTATTAGGTATATATTTTTACCTTATTTAAATTTAAATAAAATAAATAATTATTTAATTAAAAATTCGGTTTTAAACTATAACTTAGTATATTTCACTATTCATCAAAAATTGAATGTTTTCAAAAAAATACCAAAAATTCAGCCTAATATTTTTTTTGATATTATGAATTCAAAAGTGATGTCTATTTTTCCAAATTCAAAACATATATGTTTCATTAATTAATTTAAAAATTAATTTCTCGTTGTCAAAACAAATAACGTGTTTTTAAGAAATCATAACTATCAAAAGATTGACACTTGTTTATGTCTGGTTTAAATGTGAAATTACGTCCAATGACTAAAATTGTATTAAATAGTAAGAATATATTATAAATATACTTTAAATCCACTCAAATTCATAATTTATCACTATTAATTATTTCGATTAAAAAATATGTTTTTAATTTAAATTTAGTTATTTTCACTATTCATCAAAATATGAAAGTTATCTGAAAAGTACCAAAATTTCACCCTAGGGTAATTTCGATATTACGAATACAAAATTGAAGTCCATTTTGAATGATAAAATGAAAAAAATTTCAAAAATTTGGTTTTACTATTCATAACGGCTAGTTTTATTGGTTGTGGTGTGTTAGAACGTGAAGTTGCGTACAACACACTATATTGTATTATTCAGAGAGAATCATACCATGGAAGCTTGGGGTGTTACAATAATTATAGTGCATAAATATAAAAGTATAAATTCTCACTATATATTAAACCATATAAATATTATAATTAGTTTTCTGTCTCAAAATTAATTATATATATATATATATATTAGTATGTATGTGTGTAATAATTTTTTAAATTCAAGATTATCCAATAATAATGATCTAAAAAATAAATTGTAATAAAAGACATATGTACATTAAAACAAACACACAAAAATAAATATTCTTATATATATTAACATTAAAAAAATTATATCATGTTAATTAATGTTTTTATCTTTCCATTAGTAAATTTATTCTCATAAAATCCCCATGACAATATTAATTGATATATTTTCCCAAATAATTTATGATAAAATTTATAATACAATATTAACATTAAATTATGTCATATGAAATTATTAAATGAAAATATTCACAACATAAAATAATCATTAAGCCAATATAATTTGTAAATTTCCATTATCATATAATAAAACATATTTATCCATCACTAAAATATATACAAAAAAATTATATTAAAATTGGTTATATAATAATACTACAATTTAAAATATATTCACATTAAATAATGTTTACTAAAAATAGTTTGTGAATTTATTTTAAAAATAAAATTTGATTATAGAAAATAATTTAAAATAGATACTAATTTAACCAATAATATTAATCCTATGATTTATGTAAAGATATTACATTAATATAAAGACAATATATTTTTCTTCAATACCGACCTTTCTGTTAACAATGAAATTGAATTAAAATAAAATACTTGGAATTTACAATTAAAATATATAATTATTCAATATATCATTTATATTTTTCTTTAAAATATAAATATTTTTATGAAATATTGTAATCAATAAATATCATTAAAACTTTATATGGTGTCTTTGGAACAACCTCATACTTTAACTGATTTTTGTAACTGTATTTTCCAATTTGAAACATCCTAATGTAAAAGGAGTGTATGAATAAATCTTTATATATAGATCTATGTTCAAAAAAATTTGATTCCTCTTTTTCTAACACATTGTAACATTTTAATGTTCTTAGAAATTTGAGTCGTGATGAAATAAAACACGTCCTTAAGTAATTATTAAACTCATAAATCAAGTATTCACAACCTGCAAGTAATAAAATTAAATTAACCATTTCATTGAATAATTTATTCACATGGTTTTTGAAATGTAGGATGTATTAAATGGTTTCAATTTAAATCATCATTACTAATATATTTCTAGACCATTTGGAATCTTCTATAAAGTTAATTAATAATAGATTACCACTAGAATCCCCCGTTATCATTGGATGACTTGAATAATCAATTTTTATATTGAATAACTTACTTGTGATTTCAATTTTTCAAATAAAATAACATTTTAGAAATTTATTAAAAAACATGATTCACAATTATAGAATGATTGAAAATAAAATGAAATTTATGAACAAATAATCATATAATTTATTTTAATTTAATTGTATTTTATATTCCCTTTTTAAAATTTTAAAACTAATGTTCATTTATAAAAAGTAACATTTAAAATATAATTTTTATAGTATATATTATATTTTTGATGATAATAACATATAAAACGTTTATTAAGAGACTTAACCAATTGGAAATATCATTCTAAAAAATTATCATACCTTCTTATTTATATGAAATTATAAAACCATATTTTATGAATACAATTCCAAAAAATGAACATTATTAATCATTGGAATAAAGTCATATTTTGAATGTTCAATATGTTATCCACTAGTAATATGATGACTGTATATACCCACCTCGAAATTCATAGGGCATTCTATAATTTTGACCTAAAAGTTTCCACCAACCCTCATAAAATTCCACTACTTTTTAAAATATTTTTAATAGACAAATGGCTGATGTGTACATGGTATCCAATATCCTTGAATGACATGTCTTAACATTTGTTTATATAAAAAAAATATATTTTATTATAAAAACTGTTAAACATAATCACTATAAAACATTATAGAATATTTCATTTTAAATGTGTGAATTTTTTCAAGGATTAAATTTCTATTCATTTGACAAAAATTGTTTATTGTAATGGAAAAAGTGAATTTTTATACATTCCAATAGTATTTTTATTTTTTTATTCAAAATATATAATTTAAGTAATCTTCATTTAAACATCACCATGATGCTATATTTATAATTACTGTTCTTTTTAGTATAAATTAAAAACCTAAGTTATTACATATAATTACAAATTATACAACCTAAAATATAGATAAGTATAGTTACATGAGTA
Organism: Viscum album; assembly: GCA_963277665.1. Lineage (NCBI taxonomy): Eukaryota > Viridiplantae > Streptophyta > Magnoliopsida > Santalales > Viscaceae > Viscum > Viscum album. Next base: position 1,484,147,329 of record OY728136.1, read on the forward strand.
AATAGTTACAAAACATAAAATATTAGACACATAATACACAAAAATTATTTAAAACATTCCTAACATGATCATACTATTCCGACAATCTTCAAACTGCACTGGATATCTAAGGGCCAATCATAAGAAATGGGTTATCTATAAAGCCATGTAAGGGAAATAAAAATGACATAACATAAATAAGATAACAAAACATAGACAATAGGAATATCAATAGACAATAAAAGTAATATAAAAATTTATAAATGGTATAACATGATAATTATAACCATGGAAATGTGGCAACAATATACAACATGAAATAATGTTGAGCCCATGCACATTTCATGAGGAGAAGCGTGATTCAAGGCTCAATGAACATGGAGGAGCATGGGGAAAATATCATTGAACATTGAGTATTATTAGTCAAAAATATATACCAAGACCATTTCACTTGACATATCATGATACTAAACATTACCGACTGAATTGGAGTAATATTAGGGGAACAACATTCAAAATCATTTCAATCTCATTCTTATGTGTGCCCCATGGACCATATATCATGGGTTAATTCGATATCATAATTTATTACATGGTCATGTAATGATGAATACATAAACTTATATTTAAATTCAACATGCATATGTTCATGAAGGATAATTTCAATGATATAAAAATTTGTATGGTATTCACGCCACAATTATTTTGGCATGGAAAATAGTGGATCGATTTTTTCTAGCATAACGACATCATATAGAAATTAATAATGTGGGAAGATGAGAGGGAAAGGGTCCTCTAATCATTTATACATGGAATTTAACATAATAATAACATGTAAAGGCATTCCCCAACATATGTAATTACATATTTAAGGCTTAACATAATATAGAAACATGAATAAAGAGGAAAAATTAAAGAACCCTTTTAAAATTTTGGCATGGTAACGGGTCTTCATAATGGTAAATATGAGTGATTATTGAGATTCAAATGGGATGAAAAAATTATAAATTAAATTTAAGCTGATGGGGATATGAAATAATGTTTGTACCAATTTTTGAATAAGTATTATTTGTTTTAAATAGCGGTGAATATTTTTCAAAATTAAGAAGAAAATCCAAAGTGAATAGGGATTGGTCGATGTAAATATGCCCGGAGAATTGTTATGGATTCAAAGCATTGGATTCCATGCATGGTAAATTCTCCATGTTGATAATATCAGATGATTGATGTAGTGATCATAATGTTCAATGAACTTGTATTTAAATGTGATACATGTTTTACAACATTTAATTAGCATCCAATTTAGGATGATTAAAGATTAAGATTTTGATCATGAAACAAGTAGAATAATTTTTTTTTCATAAAGTGGAGAATATGAGAGAATGATGAGAAGAAGAATGTCAAAGAAGATTCTGGAACATTAAGGTGGCCAAACAAGAGGTTGGTTTGTGTTTAATGATGGCCATACATTTTTGTGCATACACGTTTTTATACAATGTATTTAAATGTGGTTTATTTAAACAACGAGTCCAGCACATGGGCTAGCTACCCAACCTCAACCCAAGGCACATGCGGGACCACAGGGGTCGACCGCACCCATGGGGAAGCCATGGTAGAACCATCCTGAGAATGGTACATGGGACATAGAGCACCCACCGCTATGCGGGTCTGCATAAAGGAAGAGCATGCATGCAAATAATGCACACATAGTGAATAGGTTGGGCGTAGAGAGCGCCCGTAGAACATGGTATGGGGAGGTACTATGGAGGGAGAGGGAGTAATCTGGCTAGGAGAGGAGCAGCTTGATACATAAACTATACTCAACCTGCATTGTTGTTTCGATGTGGGATGATAATTTTAATTCCCGGAACAAATCTCAGTTATCCATCACACCCCATGTCTCAATTGACCGTACAATAAACAACAGAATCTGATCATTCAATCTATGTCGCTTGTCTAATTTGGTGCCCTATGAGTTTCAAACCAAGTAGTTTGATGCTCCCGTAGCATGGTCATCATCTTCCCCCACCACTGCATTTCGACACAACTAGCTCTCACTGGAGATGATGTCTAACCACCGTGGTTGTTCCCCAGCCATCAAATAATTTTTCCATGATTTAACCAATAACATTCTTGCAATCTATATCTTGCATTCATGTGAATATCTCAACGGAGGATGAAGAAAATAGTGTTTAGTGGCCTTTACATTCATCTGAGATTCATGGATTATTATTTCCTGATTTAAAAATGATATAGTTGAAAAACATAAATTCATGCACATGATCAAGATGAAGCCTGCATTCAAAACGTAAACTACCATAGGATCACAGGATATATTCATGCGGGTTTTAAAAGTCTCAAAAACATGGAAATCTTGGGCATTCAAAGCCGTGATCTCCATGTATTTTAACACGGATCTCTAACACGGAAGAGGATTATCCCTCACCTATAAAATGAGGAGCTCAAGACGAAGAGAGCTACTGGAACAAAATACCTAAGATCTCTTTTTTTGAGAAAAATATCATCTCCATATGAATCACATTACAAAGAGAATGCGAATAACCACGAGTATTCATGGCTCAACAAATAAGATATCCCACAAGACATCGATAGGTACTACACACCCTCGAATAGCTTCATGAAAAAAAATCCGAAACCTATGATAGGTTTTGTAAAATCCATTTTGAGCTTTCTGAAGGCCACACCATCGTGATCCAGTGATTGAGCCATTAACTCTAACTGGGCTTTGCGATGCGGTAGATCAGTTCACCTCAGGAACAAAAAAGAAATGTGCATCCCCTGCGTGAAGAAAAAAAATTTCGTGGCCACCCTGGTTTTCAGAGGTAATGAAAAAATCTCTAATGTATGATAGTTTACACTCTACCATTTACATGTGTTCATGTTTTAGTGAAGAAGGAGAGTGAAAGAGAATGGATGTACGTGTTGCATGCACCCGTGTGTATGGTTTGAAGAATTCCCATGGCTTTGAGAGGATGGTTAAATAAGAAGCTCTCATAAATAATTTGTTTCAACCATTCGAGTTTAAATATATATATATATATATATATATATAATTAAACACTCTAACCAAGTGAATGTAGAATAATGATTCTAAAGAATAAGAAATTTGAGAAGAGGTTGTGTGTGTGTGCTCAAATAACCACACCCATTAGAGTTCTCACACAAAGAGAGGAAGAAGAGAGTTCATGCTATCATGCATGCACATGCATCTGTGAATTCACTTAAACAATGATCCAAAACAAGTGTGTGTACTTGTGTAAAGAAAAATAACAATGAAATGGAAGAAAGGTTCAACCTAAATTTCTTATGCATGATCACATGAATTCATGAACAATGTAAAATAATATGAATCTGAAGATACCAGGTGATCTGATACAAATTTCATAACATTGAAATAGTTTTATGTTATTAAGGACATGAAATAAGAAGAAAAGTGCATTATGTTATTTCGCTAAATAATAGGTAGTGCAGTTAGTTGTTGCACTAATGAAGAATAAGAAGACATTGTGTGAAGTTACCTTTTCACTAAAGAATACGAGAGAAGAATATGAGAGTTTCTTTCCTACTACATTTCATGAAACCATGTGAAGAGCACTTTTGATGGCCAAGATAAGAACCTACATTATCATGAAGGAAGAAGACATTCTCCATAGGTAGAATTAAGATCCAGTGAGGAATCTCAACGATGGCATAGGCTATCACTAATACATGGAAGAGTATTGATTCCCACCCCCTCCAAACTATAGGGACCCACACTAACTATAGGATTGTTTTTCTAGTCAACCCACTGTAATTAAATATTACATTATAGTGGAGAATCCATACATTTGTCATTCCCATGCAAGGAAAGGATGTAGCAACTCTTATTGAGTGGTGAGACTTTTAAAAATATCATGCACCTATTTTTACTACATTCTATAATTTCATGTGAGATGGAAATTATAATAATACAATCAAGATCGTAATAGTTCAAGAGGAATATGGACAAAAATTTGGAATTGGTTTCAAAAGTCCCCAACACTTATTCACTCCCCTATTAGATTTAGGTATACACCAAACTTGTCCTCTCAATTGGAATCAGAGGAAAAAGTTTACCTCTTTTATATTATATACAATGAAGTTATTCCCTTTTAATGATTTGAGTTTCTTTAATGAGTAATCAATGAAGAACACATTCAGTGAAACTTCGGATATCTCTGATCAAAAGGCTATATATTCCAAGACCATGATGAAAAGGAAATAGAAGGAGCAGAGAATCATGAAGAAAAAATCTCTCTTATCAAAATATGAGGGAGTATATGGTTCTACATATATGGTATACATTGATGAAACAAAAGACTTGGATAGTAATGAGTAGGTATCTCTAGTCACGACCGAGAAGATGGAAAACCTTCCTACCTTAATAGATAATGAGGTATGTCTTATTACATTTGGAAATTATTCTCATGGTTAAAATACTATCCCATGTGGTGATGATCAATCTACAACATCTGAATAAATATCGGTTGATAGAATAAGAATGATTTAGCATGGTATTCTTGAAGATAGTACATCCCTAGATTGTAGATTATTTCAATGCTTGTAGGAGAATATAATTCAATTAGAAGAAGAAACTGATGTTTTGGAGAAAGGATTACAAATAAAAATTGTTGAATATTTAATTCTCTCTATACATCTTAAATCCAGTGAAGAAACAAGTAGTGGGTTTTATGTATGTTCTTCAATGTGGCTGAAATATGTTAATGAAAAGGGGGGAGTCAACAAGTATTTGTAAGAGATGATACATGCACTTGATGATGTTCTTAAAAGGAGGAATGAAGTCAATGAAGGATACTTGGAAGAAGACCCCAAATAGATCAAATAACATGACTCGTTGTTACAAATCAATGTGAATATGATTGAAGATGAAGTTGAAATATTAAAGAAGCCTTATAAAGAGAAGATGGCTATGTTTGAAGACTAGGATTTCATCCTCAATATGATATGTATATAATTGGAACCTAGGTTGTCAAATCACGAGAAGACACATATTGAGTCTCTAAAAAAGATGGAAATTTTTGCTGACAGAACTCAATGATTACTGGAGGATTATACTATCAAAAATACCTCCAACATGTGACAATAAAATCAAGGCTTCACACATTGATCTATCAAACGTAATTGAAAAAGTGAAGGTACCATCCATACCAACTAGAACTCATGTTTCTATAACTGTTTCTACAAAAATTACAGGTTTTATGAAAAATTCAAGTCAAGTATGGATGAAGAAAAGTGAGGAGATACCTAACACAATTACTAGGGTAGATAGGAAGAAAAATATAGAAGATTATTCCCCATAGAGAGAAAAAAATATCAAGAAGAAGGCATAACAAAATTATAGATAAGATATCAAGAAGACAAGGTTTGTAGGTCTATTATGGAGCTACAACAAATTTGGAAATTGTGAGAATGATTTTTGGTACAATCCCTTACATATAAAATCATAGTGAAATCACATGATAAGGGGGATAAATCCAGAGATAGGAAGGAACTTTAACAGATCTTGAATCATATGTATACTAAAAATAGACATGGAATATTAGATAACATTTGTGATGTATTCAATATGAGTGGTCACATGAATGGTGCTTGTTAATTTCAAAAGGTACCCAAAGATGATAAAAAAGGCCATAGAAGATGGCTAAAAATGGAAAATATGAGAAGGCCTTGGATTCTATGTCCCCTAATGTGAAGTGTGGTGCATAAAAAATAACTACATAGAAGGATTCCACCAAGAAGAATCAATGTATAAGATCGAATCTTGATGACTCATTTTGTGATGACATAAGTGTGGTTTGGCCAAATGATGTGGAAAGAATGAGAAAAATGGAAGCTGTGCATGCTCATAAAAGTGCCCAAAAAAAGAAGATTGGATATGGAGACAAAGAAATTCTATGTGGGAGGTGAAACAAGGCTGGTCACACTGTTAGAAGATGCATAGAATTTACTCCATCCCATTAATAATTCCTCTAGATGATGAAATTTGCACTGGGAGAATCTAGTTCATTAAAGGTTCTTAATGAAAGAAGAATGAAATGTAATGAGATGGAAGAAATTTTGATAACCACACAATGAAAATCAGCATTGATGATCATTTCTGAACGTGTGATGACTGGAGCATCTTGGTTGAGGAGATAATCTCAACCTTATTGTTCAAATTTATGATGAAAAAAGGATCCACCTTATTCTAATAAATCATTGTGTATTTTATTTGTTTTTATCATACATGAAATTGACAGGGAAGCAAGACCGTAGGTAGTGAACTTGAGATTCAGTGATGAGAAGTGTTCCCTTAAGCGGGAGGCACACGAAGAAGCTCCTAGAGTCATTATCTCAATCAGTATCATCATCTTTTTGTATAAAATTTACTTACAATAAAGATTATCAGAAGATCTTTTCATTGGAAATGGAATGTTATTTATTAATTTCTCAACCCTAGTTACTCAAAATAAATATCATTCTATAAAGGGGGAGTAACAAAGACAATCAGTGACATAAGTAGAGTGAAAATTACCCAAGGCCACTTATGATGCCAACAACACATGAATATTTTTGTTCCATTATTGGAGGGAGTGAAGGATTTTCAGGTTGATTACTTCATATCCCACGTAATATCCTAATCATGAAATTATAGTGGAAATCCCATGAAGCAAAGTACAAAATTTCTCCTCTCATGAGGTGTCATATTCAGTGGTTAATTAGCATCTTTGTGGTATAACTCAAATATTCTTGTTTTCTACATTGATCATGGATCATGTTGACTTATACGTAAATGATTGATGGCACATTTCTTATGTATCGATGATACCCACTCTACCATGAACATTTTATTTCATGTAAATATGGGCGAGAGAAGTGAAATGAATGTCTGAGGGAATGAAATAAGTAAGCAGATAGAGATGATTCTCATTCTCATTTTGACAATGAAACATTCATTTAAGGATAATTATTAAGGTATTGACAACAAAAATGAAATGGGATGATTGTTGGGACCACTATGTTTATAAGTTGTATTTGTTGTCGACATGATTCAACAATTTTCAAAATGAATATGAAACTCTATAGTGAATGGAGATTTGTTGAAGTAAGGATACCAAGAGAATTGATATGGATTCGTATCATAGGATGCCACACTTGGGAAATCCTCCATGTTGATAATATCAGATGATTGAGGCAGTGATCATAAATTTCAATGAATGTGTATCAATATGTGTACATGGTTTGCAACATATATGTAGCTCCCTATTAAGGATGATTGAAGATTGAAATTATGATCATGAAAAAAGAAGAATAATTATATTCATTGAATGTAGTGGAGAAGATGAGAGAATGAAGATAAGAAGAAGGTTATAGAAGAGGCATGGTCTTTTAGGTGGCCATACATTAGACTGATTTGTGTTTAATGATGACCAGGAATTTTTGTGCATACTCGGTTTTCTACAAAGTATTGTCATGCGTCTTACATAAAAAATGGGGCCAGCCCATGGGATAACTACCCAGCCTCATCCCGAGGAACATGCGAGACCACAACGGTCAATTTTGCCCATGGGGAAAGCCAAGGAAGATCTAGACAGGGAGTGGAATAGGGGACACAGAGCATGCACCACTATGTGGGGAGGCACGAAGGCAGAACATGGGAAAAAAGCGCACCCACAGAGTGAAAATTTCGAGCACAGAGCATGCCCATATATCACGGTACTGGGCTATACTGTAGTGGGAGAGGGAGTAATCTGGATATGGAGAAGAGCATCTTGATACATAAAATATAATCAACCCACACTACTGTTTCAATGTGGGATGAGAATTTAAATTCCTGTAACAATTCATATACCCCATCACATCTTGCATCCCGGTCAACTGTCCGATTATCTGTGACATCAGATCATCTAATATCTATCGCTCTTCTGATCCCACACTCCAGGAGTTTCAAACCGAGCTGTCTGATGCTCCTATTACTAGTAATCGTTTTCCTCCCAACAATAAATTTCGAAGCCACAGCCTCTCACCGGAGATGAAGACGACCACCAGGTATGATCACTATCCATCCAATAAGTGTCTCATGATTTAACCGAGACCTTGAATGCAATATATGACTTTCATGCATGCGAATATCTCAAAGGAGGATGAAGAAAACAGTGCTGTGAGGGCTTATCATTCATCCAAGATTCATGGAATATTAGTGCCAGATATAAAATCCAAAAATATAAAAATCTCAAATGCATGATCAAGGTTAGGAAGAAACCTAAATTCCAAAAAGAAACAACCCGAGGATCAAAACATATCTTCACGCAAGTTTGAATACTTTCAAAACACCGTAAATCCCGAGCATTCAAAGCTATGACCTCTAGGGCTTTTTACATGGATCTAAAATGTGGAGGATGAGTTTCCCTCTCTTATAAAATGATGATTTTGAGATTAGGAGAGAGGAAAATCCCACATACCCAAGAGCTCTAGTTTTTGAAAAATAGTGCATCTCCTACGCATCACTTCACGACGAGAAAGCAGATCACATCGAGTCTTCAATGATCTATGAAGAAGAGATCTTACGATCCTTCGATAGGTGTTATGCACCCTGGAATAACTTTGTGAAGAACTGATACCCAATCGTGTGATAGGTTTTGTAAAACCCTCATTTTTCTTCACGTAGGCCATGCCATCATGAGCTAGTGATTGAGCCTTTGTCTTTCACTAAGATTTGTGAAGACATTGATCTATGCACCTCATGCACAAATATGAACTATTCATACCCTAAGAGATGAACCCAACTAGTGGCTACGAAATAAAGGGCTTTACACATTAGTTTTTGAATATATATATATATATATAAACATAATGAAACAACCTAACCAAGTGAAATAGTAAATTGAAAAGAAAAATACGAAAATGAGGATAGGTTATGTGTGTGTTCTCAAAGAAACACAACCATTAGAGTTCTCACTCATGGAGAGGAAGTAGAGAGTTCATGGTTGCATACATGCAAATGCATATGTTAAATCACTTAATGAATGAAACCGAAACAAATTAGTGAAGGTGTGTAAACCTAAGGAAAAAAGAAATGGATGAAAGTTTCAACCTAAATGATCTATGCGCGACCACATGCATTCTTGAAAAAAGGAAAATAAGATGACTCTGACAATGCCACGTGAGCCAATCCTTTTTGCACAACATTCAAATAGTTGTATGAGATTCTAAAATAGAATGAAGATGAAGAGTGAATTCAGATAATTCACTAAATAAGAGGTAGTGTAGTCTGTTGTTGCACTAAAAGTTAAGAAAAATATGTTTAGTATAGTTGGTTTATCAGTAATGAATAAGAGAGAAGAAGATGATAGTTTTTTTCCTAGTTAAATGTAATTAACCAAGTAAATAGAACTTAAAAAGACCAAGAGTAGAACCTACCTTATCATGAAAAAATAAGACTATCTCCATAGGTAGTGTAAAGATATAGAAAAGATTATGAATGTTGGGATAAGATATAACCTGTCTAGGGAAGATGGTTGATTCCCACCCCACTCCAATGTGTAGGTACCGACACTCACCATAGGATTGTTTTCCTAGTCATCCCATTGTAACAACATAATACATTATAGTGAAGAATCCATGCACTCGTCATTACCATTCATGGTAAGGAAATAACTTCTCTTATTGAGTGGTGAACCCTATAATGATTTCGTGTGCATATTTTTAATTCTGTCAATTATTGTATATGATAGGGAAAAAGATTAAGAGAATAATGATCCTAACATGTCAAGAGGTATAGAGATAAAAATTTGGAATTGGTATAAAAAACCTCCAACACTGATTCACCCTCATTCAATGTTTGCTAAATCCCAAACTGGTCCTCTAAAATAGTATATCCAAACATAATAAAATGGATGTTGATTGACATAATTGTAAACAGAGTTCTTGATAAAATAAGATAGTGAAAGATGCCATAAAGTAATTTCAGCATGGTCAAAATTCTGGAAAAGGTAAAAAATGATATATTATAAATGGTATCACATAAAAAAAATTAATTAGGTAGATAGGGAATGAATATAAAATAATGAAATTATATCCATTTGATATGCTAATAAAAAATTTCACAAAATTTACTTGATTTTGAAAGGAGGGGAGGAAAGTGTGGATCCCTTACAAGATTGTGTGACTCCAAAGGATTATTGAGAAATTATTGATAGATTAGGTTAACTTTAGAGGACTCTATTATGTTTTAGGATGAATTTAGAAATGAAATAATGAGTTTTAATGAAGAAAAATGGGCATTGGTTGGGTTTATATAAGAATGTATGGGGATGTCAGTATTATTTAGATTTTGGACACTACAAAATAAAATATTCAAAAGCAAAAATCACCCAATGGTTTTTTTCCCATGGTTTCATCCAAATAGTTATGGTTTAAAATATTTTATAAGTCCAAGGGAATATCATATTAATATATTACACTTGGGGATTTGGAGGCAAGTCACACTCTTAAATAAATGACTTTAAAATCATAAAATATAATATATGTCAAGAAGGATTCATAATGGATTAACATAACAAATAAATTAAATTGAAAAATCAAATTATTTTATATAGAAAATATATATCTGATATTGTATCACATTTATATTACTTATTATGTCACATATGGGTCATTGTGATGTCATAATGAAGCTAATTTTATATTGTATTTATTTTTTACCCAAAAAATTTGACTCTCACTAAATTATGAAAAAATAACCCTTGGATAATTCCAACATTATGATTACAAATTAAAAATTAATTTTATATAAATAATTTTATTTAAATGTTAATTTTCACTTTTAAAATAAATAATTACATTTATTAAAAGTGATGAGGATCTTGAAAATAGAATTTTTCTCATAATTATAAAAACTAAATTTAACTTCATAAAAATAATATTATAATTTATATTTAACAGTAATTATATAATTATATTATTTTTAAATATTATTTATTTGAAAACTATCTAATTCATATATTCATTAATTGAATTTTAATATTAACCAAATATAGAACTTTTTCATTAAAATCCCTTTAAAAAAGTATAAATAATTATATAAATATATATTAATTATTCTATAAAAAATAATGTACATATTATTATTGCTATGTTATTAATAAATATCCCATTAATACAGTATCATACAACTTAATATTAAGGTGCGCCAAGGTGGGGTTTTCATGGGGCAGTTTGACAAACATGGTTTTGGCTGTGATCTTAATGACCTTGAACATCTTAGATATTTATTTTTCTCATGGATTAGTTTTTGCATCTCACCTTGTTATTGGTCGAGGGTAAATCCTAAAAATGTTATCTCCCATGGAAGCCCTTTCATATTGGAACCAAATGGTACAATCCAACTTATTGAGGTTGTCACTCATATTGTTTGTATCAAATAGATTTGTTAAAAAAACTATATTTTATAACAGTCATGTGATCATTTTTCATTGGATATATTTTAATTGGTAAACATACCTAATAGTCATTAAAATAAAATTTTATATAATAAATCAAAATATGTTCATGTGTTATCTATAACCATATTAAATAATAAGACATTTATTTGAATAAAGAGGGGAATTTTATTTATAACAGTTCTTGTTTCTTTAATCACCCCCTTAAGAAATTGTTACTTAAAATTTTCATTTTCTCACCATATAATAAATTAGGGTAACTCTAATTCATCACTTCATTTGTTTCCTATGTTTCTTCTTGAAAATTGTTATATCTCCAAAACGCAATTACAAGGGAAATTTTCTAATTTATTAGTTTCTTTTCTCTACGATCTATGATAATTGCTTGCTTCTCCACATAGAAAAGGTCATTATACAACGATACCCCCTCTATATTGACTACCTGTGATGGGTCTGGTATGTAATTTCCTAAGAGGGATACTGAGAATACATCATGTACTTGAGACAGGTTCTATGGGAGTGTTAGTCGATAGGCAACAACTCTGATGTGATCTAGGATCTCAAAAGGGGTGATGTATCTTGGAATAATCTTTTCCTTATTCAAAAATTACATCACTCACTTCCATGGAGATATTTGTAGTATTACCATGTCTTGACCATAAATATCTTGGTCACATCTATGATTGTCATCATAGCTCTATTTTTGACTCTATGAAGCTTTGATGTGTTGTTGAATGGTCTGAACCTTCTCAACAATTTCTTTTATTTTTTTCGGACAAAGAAGTATTCATTCCCAGAATTCATCATAATATTCTTTTGTTGTAAAAGTATTCCCTAAACGTTATTCATAGGGAACCAGTAGGATGCTTGAGTAGGAAATTTTATTGTAAGAGAACTCGACCAGAGTAACATGACGGTCCCATCCTCTTTTAAATACCATTGACCAAGATCTCAATCTAACCTCAAGTGTTTGGATAGTCCATTTAGATTAGACATTAGTTTAAGGGTGATAAGCCGTACTAAATTTTATCATATTATTTAGAGAACAATGTAAAATTTTCCATAACCTGGAGGTGAATCTTAGCTATCGATGACAAACAATCAATAGTAGTACTCAAAGTAGCCTTAACACTTCTCTAATTTATATATGTGAATTTTTATCATATGTGAAATCCTCTCAAATCTCGATGAATTGTGAAGTCTTTGTAAGGTGATCCACAATGACCCAAATGTAATTGTTTCCATTGGATATCATAGTATGCCTGTTGACAATGTCCTTGGGGATGTTTTCTGATTTCCATGATTGTATGGGCAATGGATGAATGATCCACCTAGACTTATTCCATTCATCACTCACATTCTGAAATTCCAGGTAGTTTGATATATTCTTGGAGTCCCCCTTATTCATGTTTTCTTACCAATAATGCGCTCAGAGATCTCGTTGCATATTTGTGTTTGTTGAGTGAAGGGATAATGTTAAACTATGTGAATCATCTAACAATTCATTCTTTAACTAAGGATTTTAAAGAACACATGGTCTTTTCCCAAATATCACAATTCCATATTCATTAACATTGAACTCTGAGAATTATCATTTATTGTATAATGTCAACTAAATTTTTATTTTACACGTTATATTGTTGAGCGTCATCTATAATTTCCAAATGAGACAGTTGAGAAATAATTTTTGAAAGGATTTTTGAAAATCTTTTATAGATGATTCCCATTTGCATCATCTTAAAATCCAGGAAAGTTAGATCCTTCTCAATTTTCATCATTGATATAATTTTTTGGTACTTTCTACTTAGGGAATCCAGCACCTTATTTTATTTACTTGGATGGTAATGGATTGACCAGTCATAATATTTGATGAACTATAAACAGTTTTGTAATCACATTTTAAGTAAAACATATGTAAATATATATTTGAGGCTCTTTTAATTAGTATATATCTCAAAACTCTCCCCATTGAGATAATTCATGCATATTTTCAATACAAGGATAAAAACTTCATACTCTAGATCATGTTTCAGATAGTTTTACACAAACCTAAACAAATAGATATGTACATTGCATAGATATTGTACTTTAGAATCATTATTAAAATACTCTCAAATACTCCTCATGGTCCTCATTGGTGTTGGAATATAGTATAGTGTCATCTATATACACTATCATGAATTTATCAATAGAATCTCTAAAGAATCTATTCATCAAGTCCATAATGATTGTTTGATCCTTAATGAGTCATGATGGAATCACTAGGAACTAATAGTTCCAATACTACATATGAAAAAAAGTCTTGAGAATATACTCCTCCTTCAATAAAAATTTGTAATATCCCAACCACAGATCGATCTTGGTGAGGTATTTTTCTTTATGTTACTGATTGAACAAGTAATGAAACCAAGGAAAAATACACTTTTTATTTATAATGATATTATCAAGCTCAATATAATATATTAAAAGGTTCATTGACCCATAAATATTCTTTATGAATAGGATTCTTGGCCTCCATGGTGAACCACTTGGTCAAACGAATCCATTATATAGATTCCCTTGTATTTTTCACTCAATTTCATGAAGTTCCATAACAACTCTCTTATATGGAGTCTCTGATATTATAAATACCCCATAAATAAGATTGACTAAAAATTTGACCTATCGGTTCTAAGAAAGACAAGTTGATTCCTCTAGAAAAACATTAGTTTATTCCCTCAGAATATACATGTATTTTTAGATGATCCTTTCCTTAGATCCAATCATTTGATAAAGATACGATTAACCATAGGGAAATAATATCAAATTCTTGAGATTAAGATGCTAATGAAGATTCTTCCTCCTTCATGTACTTTTAGAGAACCATGGGTTTATTCACCTTATAAATATTTATTTCCTTCTCATGGAAATTTATGTTGGTTCTATATAGGGAAAGTATATCAAATCATAAATTGAATAAAATTCCATAAAATGGTGTATGACCTGATTCACTGGGAAGTTTATCCATAAAATTGTGATAGGGAGAGAGTTATATAATTATGATGCAACAATTTCTCCATTTTTCATTTTCACATAAATATATACTTCTTTTCTTTGTGTTTGTGTCTTTATTGTTTTACTAAACCTCCGTGATATAACAGAATGTGTAGAACATGAATAAAAAATATGTTATCAATTCTTTAATTATTAACATGTGCACATGCCACCACTCGTTTTTTGGGATTCACATTACTGTTAGTGATAGAAAAATATATCCCTTGATAACTTGGAGGTTGTTGGTTACCTCTGAAAAATATGGATTAAGTGCACTAGTTCAACAAAATACACAGTTTAATGAAATTCAATTAGTGAAAATCAAGTTGACGGTTGAATGGGGAATTCCCTTCCACTTTCACACTGGTGGATTTCTCCTATCAGCAATCATTGGTCAGGGCCCCTTATCGTTCTCAACTAAATCAGTTCATTGTTCCCCTTAGGTATATATAGGGTTATTTTTCCACACCTTTGATAGGTGGTATGATGAAATATCATTTCACTATTTTATTTTTCCATAAAAACACAAGAATTAAATAAAATGTTCCTCTTCTAATCTCTATAATACCCTTGGGATTATACGATCTCCCTTTTTTACATTGTGGGAACATTAGAAAATTTCCTCAGAGCATTCAAATTCGTGGATCACCAAGGATTTTCATATAATATTATATATCCCACCAATGAAGCAGTCAACCTTGTATTTTAGGGTAACAAAAATATCATAGGCATATCATGAAATTATTATAGATTTTTCCTCATACACTCAAAGAGGTTCATCATATTTTTTTCATGAGGGAACATATATCCAAATCAAATATAGGTCATAGAGTATTTGGAAAATATTTATCAAAAATCATTTTCATAATTCCTTCCACTCCTTTATTTAAATATCTTATTAAAGATTGATATTCTTGATCAATGTACACCATTGGTGAGCTTCTACCTCCATACGATAATCATCTAGAAGATCTTCCCCATTGATATGACCTATTGTTCTGTGATTTAGGGATCAGAAGATGCATTGAATGTTGGAGGCCATTGTTTCATGAACCTCTTGATTGCGGCATGTTATCTCTATGGGGGGTTTGGTTGATCCTATTGATCTTGGTTACTATTTAGAACATGTGTTAGTAAATAGATTATCGGGACAATGTTTGAGATTCCCACTCCCATTAGATTGGGAATCTCATTGGGGCAGTCATTACATTTCCCTTCATATCGATTGTTATCTTGATTCCTCCTATTACCGGCCATTGGCTTTAGTATATGGAAATGTAGGGATGAATATTTTAAACATGTAAACACATAATGGGGAATCCAATGAAAATAAGTGGATAACATATAAATAGTATTTATCTCTTCAACTATGAGTTTCTAGTTTCAATATATGTTATCCATGATCCATTTCCTTAAAAATATTATTATGAGAGTTTTCCCTTAATTATGGTTCATAATGATCTTATGAGTTTACCAAATTATATTTCCAAGGAATGTTAAACCAGGTGCATAGTAAGGACTATTTTTATGTACCAGATTACCCTTAGTCAATCATGGAACATATTATCATACATTATATAACTAGGTACATTTGTTCACTAACCAATTCTTCTTGTAGTATTTATCCATTGATGATTTTTTTGATAAAAAACTTAATATACGTTTACCACAATTTAGGTATTGTTTCATTTACATAGCCTTATCCCTATAGCATTATATATTTTTCTACAAGCCTATATATTGTTGTATATTATTATAATCCCAATGTAAGAAATAATTAATCCTATCCTTTGATAACAACTATAAGAACACTTATCTTTATTACACAATAAATACTTGATTTATTACATAAATGTGCACATTATAAAACCCAAAAGATCAATAAGTCAAGTGTCATTATGAATTAGGTACAAAACACAACATATTGAACATGTGATACAAAAATAATATTTATAAATTCCCTAACATGATAATAATATTCCAATGAAATTAAAACATCTACGGGATATCTTAGGGACAATCATAAGATATGAGTGACCTATAATGCCTATTATGGGAAATAATGACGGAATAATGTGATGACGATAAAAAATGTTAGAAAATATTCATATCATTGGATAATAAAAGGAACATGAATAATAAGGAATGATATAGCATGACAATTATATCATGGGAAATATGTAAACAATATAGGACATGACATAAGAATGAGTGAAAGATCATTTCACATGGAGGAGTATGAGTCAAGTATAATTTCACGTAGGGGATCACGAGGCAAGGATAATTGAACATGCATGATCATGCATTAGATAGCATACAATTCCATTTCTAATGTAATGTCATAATACTATGCATTACCCAATGCATTGTAATGATATCATGGTGCACCCTTAATAAACATTTCATTATCATGATTTAGTGTGACCCATAGATCATATAACATAGATTCAGCCAAAATTTTAATATGTTAAATGATCACGGAATGTAGAATACATCAATTTATGTCCCTAATAAATAAGTATATTTTCATAATGGTGAATACCCTTGATTGAAATAAACGTATGGTATTCACTACACAATAATTTTTCGTATAAAAAATCATGGTGTAATTTCTAAATCCTAACTATGTCATAAAGAAATTATAAAATGGGTTTAGGAGGAAAAAATTGGTCATTCATTACTAATAAATGAAATGTAATATATTAGGGATAGGGGAATACACTCCTGAAAAATTTAGTTGAAAATAGAAGGAATTATATAATTAATAAATTTAATAAATAAGATAAAGGAAATAAACCATACAAAAGATTTTTCATGGTAAGAGTGGTGTATAAAGGTTAATAGGAGGGACAAATGAGAGTTAAATAAGATCTCATCTTTGATAAAAAATGAAATTCAAGGGTGATATGAAAGAATATATATCAACATAAGAAAATGAAAATTAAAACACATAAGATAAAATTGAGTGCTTGATAAAAGAGGAGAGTGGAAGCTACCTTACAGAATTTTGGAATATTAATGAAATAGCGAAGGAAAAAAGTGAGAGAGAATAAATTTTATCAAATTAAAAAATATCAATCGTAAATTAAAGAAATGATTATAAATGAATTAAATTTAAACAATTTGAAGTTACAATATCTAATTACAAATATGTTTGTTGTATTTGAAAGGAGGATAGGAAAATGTGGATCCCTTACTTGAATGTGTGAATCCAAAGGATTGGGAGGGGATTGCTAAGAGCTTGGGGTGCCATCAGAGGGCTCTATAGAGTGTAGGGATGATTTTGGAAGGGCATTAGGGAGTTTGTTTGAAGAGAAACGGGGAACACGTGAGTTTGTATTGGAATATAGTAGGATTTCATTATTATTTAGGTTTAGGAATCTACATAATAAATTATTAAAAATCACAAACAATATCATGGGTTTTCCCCTTATATTCTGCTCAATGGGATTGGTTTAAAATATTTCATATGTTCAAGCTCTAAACATTTTAACATATTACCATTGGTGATGTGCAGGTGAGTCACACTCATAAATATTTTTTTTAAATCATAAAATATATAATAGGTATTGGTTGATTTATAAGGGAATTAAATATTATATAAAATTAAATTAAATTCAAATTATATAATTGGAAAACAATTATATGATTATGGATTACATTTTATTTAATTATTAAATTGTTTTTGGGTCAGTTGGATGGCATAAAACACGATGTATATTTATAATGTATTTAGTTTCTATACGAAAAACCAATTGTCTCTGAAAACGAGGAAAAATTATCCATTGGATACTTAAAACATTATAATTATAATTATTATATTCATTACATCTAAATATTATTATAAATATTTTAATTTGAGTTTTTAAAATAAAAACTGACATTTATTGAAAATGAAGGGCTTTTCAGAATAACATTTTTTGAACCCTTATAAAAAATACATTGAACATAATAATAATTATATAATAATTATTATTAAATAAAAATTATTTTAAATTAAATATTTTAAAATATTTTATATTTTTAAAATGAATTAATACATAAATTCATTAATTGGATTTTAATATAAACCAAATTATAAATTGGTGCTTTAAATTAATTTACAATGTAGCAGTAATAGGATTAAAATATATTCATTATTCTATAAAAAATAATGTTTGTATTCAAATTGATTAGGTCTTGACACATATCCCTTTAATAGGCCAATATATTCCCTAAGAGTAAGGTGCATGAGGGTGGGGCTCTCTTGGGGCCGTTTGGTGTACATGTTTTGGGTCATCATCGCGATGAGCATAAAAATATCACATATGTGGTTTGGCTCAAGCTTATATTGTTGGATATCAAAATTGTGATGAACTAAAGAAAATACAACCATTTAATTCTCTATTAGAAACTACATTAAATAAACATATATAGGCTATAATACTACTGGGTGAGGACGTCACTTCCTTTGCCACTGTGAAATGGATTTGATAGAACCCTTTATTCATACTAGTCATGTGATCGCTATTCAATGTCTATATTAAAAATGATAAAGATACACAAAGGAAATTAAAATACAATTGGATATGATAAAAAATTATGCTCATGTGATTTCTAGGACAACAAAATATAATAAGATATTTTATAAAATACAAGGGGAATCTTATTTATAAAAGTTCATGTCATTACAAGATATTAACCTTCCAAATCATTTTTAAAAAAAATTCATTGACATGTTTTGCTAATAAAATTTTGATTTTATGGTTGTTATATTTAAAAATAAGCTATCAATGAATAAAAAATAAAAAAATAAAGGGTAAAATTGGTATATGTATCAAGGCATAGGCATACTACTCTTCCCCTTCAAATTTTTCTAGTAAGAAATATTATTAAGTATAGAAGTACAAAAATTACTTCCCATAATAATATATATCCAAACAATGACAACGTTAAATCATAACTCTAAAGTTTGAACTCTAATTGATTTACCCTTAGAGGTTTCCAATCACGATGAATGATATTTTTTACTAATATATTTTTCTATATTTTAAATTCATGGGAACAAATATGAGAGTGAAATTATTATAACCAACCTTATTATGGGTCATGTTTCATTACAATTATATTTTTAATAAGAAAATATTTTTTTTGATAATCTTTATAAAAATGATACTTAATTTACTTCTATTATGAGACAAATATTATTAGAATATGGTAAAAATACTTAATTTGATTTTCAATCAATGTTTATAATTATTTAATATTCCTTAGTCAAATACAAATGGTTGAAATATTTTATATATAATATACTACATAAAATTTTAATTTCATGTTATTATAATGTTTATATAATTATTCAATGATATCTAGGATAAAATATTCTACCTAGAAAATAAAAATATTAATGAATATACAATTTTAATTTTTTAAGATCTACATTCTATAATATATTTGGTTTACTGCCTCTCTCTAAAGACGTTGAAATATATATATATTTTTATAATCATTTTAATCATTTGTTAATAATAAATATTTAATTATAGACCATATTTTCTAGGATCATCGGATAAACCCTTCAAATTTTATTCCTCTTCAAAACCTTATAATATTTTGGCCACCCCGATGAGTGAATCCCAACTATAAATAAATGATAACATTTATGATAATTGTTTAATTCATTATAAGTAATGGGTTCCAAAATTTGGATTCAATTACCACTTTAATATTTCAATTTTTAGATTAGTTTCATCATTAGATGGTGTCATGATTTTTTTCCGATGAATGTATAAATGATCTAATTGAAAAAAATTGTAATCCATTTTAATAAATATTTTTTAGATGATTATATTTATATTAATTATAAATATTATTTGTATTTAGTCAATATGATATATTTCAAGTAGATTAATTTACAACTAGTATATAATTTTTTTATTTTCTTTAATCCAATGTAAAATATTAAGTTTTACTATTCAAAAAACAATCAAATGTATCACTATAAAATTTCATATAAAAAATATTATATATAAATTGTCTATAAGTAATGATACAAAATAATTAATCCTCACCAGACTTGGTGTGTTAATATTTGCACATTTTTTTGAATATTTATTATAATTTTTAATAATATTTATCTACTATAAATAATTTTATTTATTTATATAAATTTTAATCTAAAATGTTATATTAGAAAATATTTGAGTGAGTTTCAATATTTCATATATACTGGGATGTAGTTTTTTTAATTATTATTTATTTTCTAATTAAATGTATTGATTTTGGGATGATGCATGAAATATTTTTTGATTATAATTTTGTGTGTATAATTTAGGGTTTAGTAGAATATGTCAACTATCTTTGCAATGAGATTCCTGGTGAAACTCCATTATTTTTAATGTTAGAACACTATGAACTCAATTAAACATATTGTCATTTTTTGAAGGATATATTATATTTTTTTAATTGTGGAAGATGACGGATTTTATGTAACATATCAATGTCTAAATACCATGGAGAAAGGGAAAAACCCTCATATAAGATTGACTATGATAATAAATGACAAATATGAAATTAAAACTATATGATATTCTTATGTCATTGTAAACGACTGCTTATTTCAAAACAATGTGATTGATTGAGTTATCTCATCAGCACGCAATGGTATCTTGTATTTAATGCTATCAAATATCAATTGGAATCCTCAAACAGTTCTATAGGAAATATTCTCCTTCAAAGAGTCTTCTCACACCCTCCTCACCTGTGAATCAAAATGATAGAATATATAGAGTCTAATATTTTTAAATAATCACCCTTCTAGACAAATGAGATCGATGATGAATGATTTATAAAACACATTCATTAAATGAAGGAACATATTATTGTTATAAAATATCATAAATGATGAAACTATAAGACCCTTTGGATTTTAAACAATTAACACATTCAAATAATCACGTTATTATTGTGTAATTAATAAATTTCATAATATTTTATAATATTTCTAAAGAAACTAGATAAGTTTTTCAATCAAATGAAATGACAATACAAATTTCCATTGGAATGTTTGCGGAATGATGTCCTATAAAATTATAAATAAGAACCATTTCATTGAATAAATAAACACAAGAAGACTAAACCATTTAATTATTATCCTATAATTTTTTATTTTAAAAATTAGTATATATATATACTATGTAATTTAACCAATATTAATTTACCATATTCATTATAAAAAACATCAGAACTATTTATGAGGGAATTTGATCTTTTTTTGAAAATATTATCCAATAAACTCCCTTAAACTTTAATAAAACACTATATTCTAAAATTAATACATACTCGCGGTCCAATTATGTGGCCTTATATGACTTCAAACATTAAATCCAATTATGAATTCCCATATCTATAATTATAATACAGGATTATCACCTAAGAAAAACATCATTTCTAGTTATGTTATAATATGGTATGTTGTTATGCTGATCAAACACAATCATATCATTAGGAAAATATATTTTAAAAAAGATATATCTTTAAAAAATTTATTATTTAGTATATATTCCCATTTTCCAGGACGTAAAATTTCTTCTAGAAATGCAATAATGAAATATATTATAATCCAACTCATTCATTCTATATTATTTAAAATTTGATGAATATTTTTAATGGGTGTACCACAGGTCATTTATCCATGAACATGGGCACATCACATGAATATAAAAAATCCATAGACATGAATTCTATAAAACTAGTTTTCTAAAGGGAACCATTTTTTTAATTATTATATAATTTGATAAATCCTATATTAGTTAAATTAAAATAAAGAAATGACTAACAACTTACACGACCATTGTCATATTTTTGAAGCCACAAGTATGTTGTAATAAAGATATCAATGTTCAACATGTAAAATTATACATAGCATTTCAACCCCATTTCATAAGTATTTATAAAATGAATAAACCATTATATTAAACAATAATTATATTAAATTTTAGGATATATACATTTACGAACTAGTTTGGATTATTCGTCTCCAATTATGATCACATGAGTCTACTCAATATCATATAAACGTTTCTACTCAAGGAAAAATAAATATTTCATCACAACCTATGACACTCGTTGATGATAATATATTTTTTATATAAAACTTCTTATTTATTAGGGATTTAAGAATTCTACATTTAATTTAATATATGTTTTATAAATGAATGAATGGTAAATGGAGATTTCCTTTATTATGTATCTATTATATACTCACATTTAAAACAATAATTACATCCATTATCAAATGTATCTGGCACATAGAGACATTAAATTGACCTTATTATTTTTTTATGTTATTTTATGTTTAAATAAATCTACTAAATTATATTGTTTATCCTTTTAATGGATCTATATATCACCCCACTAAATTATTTATCAAATGAGATGGTATTTGCGAAAGAATTGTATAATCCTTTAGTGAGACTGTTGTTTTGTAACCTATATAAAAGAACCATTATTGTCATATTAAATCATAATTACATCCTATATGCTAGTATTTTTCCATTGTTTATTAGTTAACTTGATGATATAAAAAGTTCTATTCATAGTAAAAAATGAAATGGTGTAGCCTTCTACTGTTACTGAGTATAACACAACGCATTGTTTATGGATGATTCGAATAATACCACCATAAGTAAAAATAAAATGGAAACAATATTATAATATTGTATCCTAATTGTATATTTGGAGACAAAAATTTGTGTATACCTATAAAAAAATCCTCCTATCTATGAAAAAACATTGTACATATCCACACTTCTTCAAAAGTCCTGAACGTTTTTCGTAATTGAAATCCATTGACTCCTAATCAGAATGAATTTTTATCTACATATTATTATATAATAATAATATTCATATTCTTGTATAAAATATAGAATTAATTTTTTTCCCATTGGATTGTGTAGGACCACAAAGTAGGAGGTGGGGTGAAACAGAGGTAACTAATTTTTCCATATTTGAATTTCCCTTTTGAATTATCACTCCTTTTTAATGTATCAATATTTTATTTGATAATGATGTATAGATATTTTAATTCATATTAAATACACAACACCGCATGACTTATATAATGTAACAAATTAAATATTAACACTCAATATTTTTTATAGTTGGATCTAAATGTGGGTACCTAATCCTATATTTTTTATGTTGAGTTATGATTCATAGATATTAACTATACAATCCAACTAAAAGGAATATGATTTTATAATATTTATTCCTTATCAATGAGAATGTTGAATTTTATTTTTAGAAGATAAATTATTTTGAATCATTGAGTTCTCCAAAATTGATAATATCTATCTCTTAATAGGATCTTTATACTTTCTCTTGATAGTCTCATGTCTACTGATATGTTTGGGATAAATCCCCCATCCTTAAATTATCATATTTAGATAACTAATTGAGTAATATATTTTTAATTCTTTTTATGTTAATGAATGTAATATGATAATAAGAACACTGACATGAAACATGCCTCCAATAAGAAACCTATTTTATAAAGCAGTACAATCAAAAAATAATTTTTATCATTAAAAAAATCATTAATGATCATACTAGAGAAAAATAATGACATATCATGATGTAATCCCCCTAAAATTCTTTAATATCCCCCGAAATGTATCATGAACAATAATAATAGTTCCATGCATCATAATTCATCTGCTATGATATTTTAATATCATCTTTAGAATTATTATTCTACTTATTTTCTATCAATATGCATGATATGTTTTTTTTAATAATTATCACCATCTACACTCTTTGGTTATTTCGATATTATATTCTGAAAAAATTTATTGATTCATAAGTGATATCACATAATATAGTGTAAATGGTATGATAATTTTAACCATATCCCACCATTAGTTAAAATATTTAAAATATTTTGAATATTATTTTCCTAACATAACTATAGAAACTCTCCATAATTCGTAATACATGATCTCATCATTCAATCATGTATATATAGGGAGTTTTATTTATCTAATTATCTATGTCAAATGCATAACAACCTAGGATATTACCTATATATTTTAGAATTATAATTAATGTGTGTATCATAATTAGTGAAAGCATATAAAATATTGGAAATTCACTATTTCA
Source organism: Viscum album (assembly GCA_963277665.1). Taxonomy (NCBI): domain Eukaryota; kingdom Viridiplantae; phylum Streptophyta; class Magnoliopsida; order Santalales; family Viscaceae; genus Viscum; species Viscum album. The sequence goes on from OY728136.1 coordinate 1,484,171,958, forward strand.
ATTTTGATTTGTATATATATGAATTTAAAAATAAATAAAACTAAATTAAATAATTATTTTTTAAGTATAAAATGATTTGTTCAAAGAGAGTATAATTACTTTTTCTCTATAGAAAAATATATTTTTCTTTTAATTTAATTTGTAGAAAAATTTTAATTGAATAAAATATCATACTGATACAATATGTTATATTATAAATGATATAATGATTCCCCAATTAATTTATCAAAATTTTAAAATGTGGATCATGTCATAGAAAAAAGTATATTTCAATAAATAAGTATAGTATTGTGAAATTAAATTTCTCTTATCTATAAACCTATTTTTGTTTTATAGATGTCGGTTTTTTAAAAAATAAAAGTTATAATTACATTAAGATGATTTTTTGGGTAATTTTCATAATAGGATTAATTTTAGGTGAAATTTTGAAATATAGTTTCCAAAGAATCAGGGATTTGTAGGATATCAAGTGGAGACAAATATGGTAAAAAAATTTCAAAACAATTTTATGACCTCAAATCTATATAATGAGTGAACTTCTGAATTCTAAAAAATTATTTTTAGTTTAAAAAAATTATCAGTTCTTTGGAATGAAATATTATATATTTTTTCAAAAATAATTTTTGTCATTATAAATTTATCATTTCAGAATTAATTTTTAACAAACATATAATTTTAATCCGGTAGAGTGGAATCCGTATTTATAATCCGAAAGAAATAAGTTAGTTAATAGGTTTGATTTTATTTTTCTAATAAAAAAATATATTAAAACTATAGAAAAGGAGGTTTCTAGGTAATGGGAAACAAATATAAAAGGAAAAAATTAAATGGTGAGGGAATAAATATCTAAAACCACACCTTTTAATTGTTACTCAATGGATTTTTTGACCTTATTAAAAAATTTCATGTCAAAATATCAATAACATCCATAGACATTAATTGCACTCAATAGTGGTAAGCCTATGTGACCAGAAATTCAATATTTTTTTTGATTAAAAGAACAAAATATTAATTATAAATACACATCTATTTCCCCTATAATCTCAACACCAAATACAATGAGCATTAATTCACTCTCATAACCAATATTTAAATTCTTTTCTAGATGTTTCTATATTTCTTATGGATTCCCTCAATAATTAAGAGGCTATGTTGTATATTAAGACACTCCTTTCATCTATACATGTATTTATCTATTTTCATTATTTTTAGAACTTTTTTTAGTGGATTATGTATTCATAATTTAATAATAATTTCACTAAATTGTAAATGATGATATGTAAATGAGAGTGTAATTTTTTCTCTCATTAATGCCATTATATAAACGATTAATAATACCCATTACCTTGTAGAAATTATTAAATTAATTTACATTCTAAATATTTATTTCATGAATTACCAACAATAGTTTCATTCAATGGTATTATCATAGATGCGACTATAATTATTTTCCCAGGGACATCAATTTATAAGACCCACCATCCCTACCCATTGGTTACATAGAAGAAATATATTATTAGTATATATGATCAATGAGGAAAACATAAAGTCAAACATTCGGTGGGTTATTCTTAGTAGTAATCTACATAATTAGGTAAATAATTAATAATTATACATTCAATGTTTATGATAAATTCATATTAATTCATATTAATTATTAATGATACTTTGTAAAAAAATGGAAATTTTTTTATAACACCGTGGTGATGAACTGTGTTGATATGAAGAAAATGTGAATGACTTATAGAATAAAAATTTAATGAGGAGGAAACAACAACCAGTTGAATCCTTCATATACGGATAAACTCTATCTTCTTGTGAAGTATGTGACCCATTTATCAAATAAAAAAGGATTAATTATACAGTAATGATATTTTATGTATACAATTTTCATATATAAGAGTATGTCACCATGAGAGTTTATTTATTAGAGGGATAATAACATAAATGGGGGATAATAAAACAAAATACTAATCCTAAGGATGAAATCAGTTTTATGGAGTATTATGAAATCATAAATTAATTTTTCAATAATAAATATACTTACACTGTATGAATAAAACTAGAATATGAATTCCATGAATTTAAATGAAGCTTATGTGAATATAAATTAACTTGTTTGATGAAAATCATGAAGGCTTCATTATACACTTCATGATATTTCATTAATTTTGATCGGAATATTGATCAATTTATTTATACATTGAGAAACATTATATGAAATTATATATTAAATATGATACTTTTGTTGTTATGATATTATAATATGAAATCAAATATAATAATAATGGGATTCTTAGATTCCCAATTTATCATTGGATAGAATTAAACAAAGGGAATAATTAAGATGTTTGGAAGGAATCTCTACTTTGAAGGGGAATGAACGATATAAAACCTACCATGTGAATCAAATGTTGGAAATGGAACTGGATGTATTTTAATTAATGAATTAAGACTTTTTGAAGTGGGTAATAGTTTAAAGAATTTCTGTGAAAATTCATTGTGATGAAAAACCACATTATCATAAAATGAATGTAAAGGGTATGACCATGTACACAAATCATGTTGTGATATGCCTCATGTGAGAAGATGATGGAAATATCAATAAAATGATCAAATATGGTGTTTCTAGATAAAATATCAATCAATACATGCATAGACTAAGGGATTAAGGACATATATTTTATATCATGATAGTTTTTGTGGAGTATCCAAAAGGATTTTTAGATTCTACACATTTTGATCAACGAAAATATTCCATTACACTAAATTATTAAGGTTCAATTCAATCCTATATTTATTTATTCATTCAATGAAAATTTAATTAAGAAATTATAAATTAAAAATAATTTTTAACATAAAAAATATAGAGGATTTATTAATGATATAACAGTATATGGTGAGTCCCCTATTATATTTTATGAGTCCAATATCATCTCAAATGACATATTCATTCCAAAAGTAGAATTTATCTAAATACTATCTATTTATTTCATTTAAATTTATACTTCCAATATCGATAGTTGACTTAGCGAAAAAAATGATTGACTTAGGGGGATAAATAAAATTATATTCAAATGATAGTTATAACAATCGTAGTTTCCTTAGGAATGAAATATTTTATACTTTTTTTATGAAAAATATTAATGATGAAGGTAAGAATGCGAAAGGTAAAAATCTAATTTATGGTATTTTATTAGGAATACAATGATGTATTTCACAACGAATTATCTAGGCCTCAATAGGAGAGAGATATAATTCGACAATGAAAATGTACAAGGAACTAAAACTATAATGAAGATCCCCTTTATAAGGGAGTTTGAAAACATCTAGGAGTTAAACAAGAAACCTCAAAGTCTCTTTGTTAAGGGGTTTATATTTCTATGTTTGTCTATAAGAAGAGGGATTATTTTCTTTATGGAGAATAAGGAAGGATGAATGTGACTATGAATTGATTATATATGAAACCAAATGTGGCCACAATAACGAAAAACTATCCTCTTCATAAAATCTATGTCTTGTTCATATAGATTAATAAAACTTGAAACTATAAGATGATTTATATTTCATGAAAGAATAACTAACCACGGATGAGTATATAAAACATTCTACATGAATCCTTTTGATAATAATATTAACATTACGAGTTTCTTATTATTCCCTTTGGTTGGAATGATTCTCCAATAATATTTATAGATTTGATTAATAGAAAATAGAGGGACTGCCTTAATATTTTTTTATGAAATTATACATAATGTTAATATGTATTAAAAAATTATAGACGATCGTGAAGAAAAAAAGTGGTCTAATTGTAAACGCAAATGAAAAATTGGTATCTTGATAAATTTATTAAATATGAGTTATTATTTCATTATGTTTTATTATTAGTAAACATTATATATTTTGAAATAATATCTATAGATCTTGTTATGTACATGGTAGTAGATGAGTGGCCTCATTCATCAATAGTGATTAAGATTTAATGTGTCCATGTTTGAGATGAGTTTTATTTAAGGGTTTGGAAATATTTATCTTCATTTCTAATCCACTATCCATGTTAACTAGAGATAGAGGTAAGAATAATTTTATAAAGAAGTGAGAAAAATGTTTTTAAGAGGTCAATAATAGGTTGGTTAGTGACCCTATGAAAATTTTACACTCCAATGGATATGGATATATCATTTATATTTACTCACACTTAATATAGTTGGATGTGTAGTCATGGACAATGAAAAACTAAATTCTTTTTTATCTAAGTGGTAAAATCCTAATGAGAAGAACTATATTACATTTTTTTAAACATAGATACAATTTTTTAGGAGTTAATGATATGGAGATACTAAAATTATTTGGAGAAGGTTTATATATAAACAGACCACCATTAAATGATGTTTATAATCATACAAAAGGAACTAATTATGATATAAATGGGCATGTTTTAGATTATTAAATACTATTATTATCAAATTTATTATTACCTTGGAATGTAAAATAAAATAACTATTGCATTTTGTAAAAAGGGAACAAGTGTTCTAAGTATGATGAAGATTAAAGAATAACCATTGATAAATGACCTAGTTGATATATACATGGAATTCATAATTGAAGGGTTGTTTTCAATAAAATCCCAAATGATTTCACAGCCATAACTAATAGAGAAGATAATTAAATCATAAATATATGATACTATATCATAAAAGGTGATATAATATATGCATAATGGGAGTCATTCTTTGTTCAATGTTGATCAAGTGGGAGTACAAATGATTTTTACCAGGCTGTGTTCTTATATGATATAGAGTTAAATAAAGATATGGTTAATAATGATGATATATTTTTATTCTTAGTAGATTTTAGAATAGAAAATTTTAATGATATCTATGGTATCATTATAGGTTTGTTACCCAGAATATTTAATTTTTTGTTAAAATTCAAGATATTTATTCTGTTAGCAAGTGTAGGTGAAGTGTCAACTACCCAATGGATTTCTTCAACAATTACCCATATCTGTTTTAAGTAAGGAAAACACTAGGGAATGTTTTATAATCATTCAAATGGAATTTAAATGGAAAAATTTTTATATAGATAATAATTTATAGATTAAAAATGTCATCACATTTTATCTCTATATCAGTTGGTTTATTTATTGAGTTCCATGATCACCCAAATATTCATGAATTTTTAAACATTTATTGGTCACTAAGGTAAATTAATTTAAAATATTACCCATTATTTACACTTATGTTATCGAGGAAACATACAAAGTAATAGAATAATTAATTAATATATATAGTAACATCTATCATTCAAAAATTAATTGGAAGTCTGATAGGAAAGTTTATTGAATTTTTATTGACATCTATCAATATTCAATGTCTCATTTAAAAACTATTTTCACCAAATTATTTTAATATATACTAATGAATCACATTTTAAAAAACGTGATAAGACTCCAATATGTTGTGATGATGGGCTATAATAACTATTATAAGAATAGGGCATTGTAAAATAGAATGTTGAGATGATAAATGTGATCTATAAACATATTAAGGATACTCAATGTAAGGAAATGGAGTTATGATGAAAATAAATGGAAGGAAATAGAATTTTCGGTCAAAAATCATTTATTCACCAAGGTATATCCCTAGAAAGGGTTCATGGAATTTTAGAAAAAGTGGAAAATAAATCGAAGAGTCATTGGACCAATTTAGATTCAACATCATGTCTTAGTAGTTTCATATTAGTTAACACAACCTATATATCATTCTATGTCCCATGATTTATTCATTGATTCCCTATTAAAAACTATATATCAAACCAAATACATATAATTATTAACCAATGTAGTGTATTTAAATACTAATATGTCATATTAAGAAGAATTGAACGAAATTTAAGATTAATTCCCTTGAGAATTGAAGAAAAAATTAACCCACTCCCATTATTATATTATTGAAAAATAGAATGTTTACAAAATAAACCTAGGATCCTAGTGTAGTGATAAATGATAAATTCCCAAAAAAATTTAAGAATGGGTACCAATTTTATGACTAAAATATATTAATTTTTTTTGAATATAATGACCTAGGATTTTATATTAATAATTTGATCTCATAATTATTGTGTGTGTTCTAAATAAAAATACAATAAAAAACACGTAATATTTTAAATTTTAAATTATTATATGATATATAAGAAATTAATGGAACAAAAAGATTAAATAATAAGGCTGTGTATGAAAAAAAATTTAACCCAAATTGAGTATAAATAATTTATAACTCCTATAAAATGTACATAAAATTTTATTATATAGAGAATAAATTAAATTTTGTAATATGTATTTCTACTAATATATATATTTTTTTAAATGATAATATTGTTTTAAAAATACCCATGTTATGTTCATAATATGTCTAAATGATTAACATTTAAAACACACCTAGTTTCCCTTAAATATATATTTTGTTTTAAAAATAAAATTCATCATATTTATGGTTTTATTTGTAAAATAGAATTCATTTATGGAATAAATATGATTCAATTTTCATAGGGTGATATTTTTATGTTTTTCAGAAAGGTTTAAATTTTTTGTGAATTTTGAAAGTGTAGTTTCTATGAAAATTCTTAGTTAATGGAATCATCAGGTAATAAATATGATATAAAGAAAACGAATTCTCCAAAAAAAATACATAGCATTTTTAAAATTGTTAATTTAAAAATATTATTTTAAATTTATATAGTTATATTAGTCATTTATAAACAAAATTTGTATCATTTCTAATGAATTTTGTTACACGTAATACATGTATAATTTTATAATTTTTTTTAAATCACATTAAGAAGTATAACCATGTAAAAAGAATTTAATTTTTAGAATAAAAAATTTCCAAATATGTAACATTTGAAAATTTATATTTTTTGGAAAAAAATTACATGTGTATAAAAGAGAGTAAGCATGGAAACAGTAAAATAATATAGAAGGTTAAAATTAATAGCTAGTGGAAAAAAATACAAAAATAACAAAAAAATTAAATAGAAATATATTCTTATTCATGAATATATCCAAACATTTAAATACTAATTATCAATTGTTTTTTATAATTATTCCACCCAATATTTATTTTCATTAATAAAGAAACAATAATTATTTTAACTCTCAAAACCACCCCATCTCAAGTGTAATTACAAACCTATTTCACCCTTAGTCTTCACTCCAAATACAATGATGATGAATAACATATTATCTTCCTAATTAATATTCAATTTGAGGGGGTTATAAGGATCCAATGGTATCTATTTTTCTTAAATAATATAATTTTCAAAGTAATGAATATTCATCCTCTATAATTTTATTAATGTATTTTCATCAAATTGTGCATTTTTAGTTTTTAGTTGATTACATATTCAAAATGTTATAAAAATTAATCTAAAAAATTATTCCTTAGTAATGAGAGATTAATTTTCTATCGCATTTTTCTCATTGAATAAAAAATTCATCCTGCTCATTATGGTGTAAAAAATATTCATTGAATTTCCATTCCATAGTTTTTTTTATTTTGAAAACTAAAAAATAATATCAATCAATGGTATTCAAAAACATATCTCTCTATGTTTTCATTTTTATTTTTATATTTTAAAATCACATTCCCTACTCAATGAGAATAATGATCAAAGGTGTTCTTATGATAGATGATCAATGTGGAACACATACAGTTATTACATTGAAGGTTGGTCCCAGACATCACTCTAATATATTTATTAATGAATTAATTTCGAGAGATAACTTGATTATGATAACATGTAATCAAAAATTGTATGTTTTTTTAATATCACAGAGAATAACCATGTAATTACCTTTTACAAAACATTTTCAGTGAACCATGGTGATATGATTTCCCATGTTTATGTCATAGCCACATTTCTGGGTTCTACATTATAGAATTATAATCATGCACCTATATTATGCCTCACGTATTTAAAATCACTCTTAATATTTATTCCACATGAATCATTTATTTTCACATATTCATATATTCAAATACTCTATATTTTATTTTTTATCCTTTACCGGGATTTTGGATCAGCCAGTTTATCTTGTATAACTGAAAAAAAATATTATGCAGTGATGCGAACTAGGATAGGGTTAAAGAAGTAATTAAAGAGGATTAAATTAATCATATATTTATATTACCGTTATTTATTATAGGTATTAATTTTATATTTTAAAATAACATATACCTCGAAATGTACATTGATTTAATTTAGGTAATAATTTTTCAAGGAATTAGGCAAAAAATAATCCTTGAAAAAGTGAGGAAAATATAAAATATTTCACAACTTAATTTGGAAAAATTAACATTTTTTAATTTAAAAAATATTCATAATATAAAAAATCCATAAAACCCATGTTGGTACCCATGTTTTCGTACACCTAACATCATGGATTAGAAAATATTCTTCAATTACTGAATTATGTGAATTGTAAATACAATTCCAAAATCAAAATCAATTTGAATCATTATAATGTTTACCCAACAAAGATCATATCCATTACATCATATTTAGAGGTCTAAAACTATATATTCTTTACTTATATGTATTTTTAAATATTAGTTTCCTCAATTTGAAGTAACAATAATATTTGTACAAAACCATACATACCACAGTGTGAGTAAATATTATATTACTTAACATGTAATAATTTTGACTTAAAAAGGTTACTATATAGGGCTTGAGGAATATGTTTTGAATGTTTCAATAACTATTAATGAAATATTTCTGATTCCATTTCTATATCATAAGCTCAGAAAATGTATTATATATCTCAGTTAGATGTCTTCATTGATGTATTTATACCACATATCCCACAAAAACAAATAAAAAAATCCAAATATTTTGTGTCACCATATTCATAGGAAGTTTAACAGAATCATCACACTGAAAGTAAATTACATATATCATGGTGAAATCTCTCTTTTGGGATTTCATATTTAAACAATATATTATGTATCATATAAAATAGGTTGTATATTATTGGTATATCCCTACCTTTTTCATATTTCATCACGTAAATATTGGATATCATATATCTTATTATTCATTTATTTTTATTAAGCAATATATTGATAAATCCAATATATTATATAAAATTGTTTCTGTTTATTGTTACCACTTTGAAATTTTATAATTCTCTATTTGAGGATAAATATTATACATTCGTACACTTTTGAATTTTTCTGATTCCCTTATATCTAAGAAAATTGCATATTAATGCATACTAGATCATTTCAATTTCATCAATTATGTGGAAAAAATTAATATATTCAAAATTAATGAAACCATAATAAATACTACTTCAATCATCATGAAATATTATCATGGAATCCTTATATAAATAAAAATATCATAAAAACAGCATATCACTTCATAAATATTAATAATATATGTTAACATACTTCATCATTAATTCCATGTTCATGTTGAATATAAATAATCATATATTTGTATATTAAATAACCCTACATAATATTTATGTTGGAGACTCATATCAACTTCTCTAAAACTTCATCAATGATATATTTATCACTAGTTATAAAAAATAAAATGCACCATTTTCATTATATTACTTATAGATACATTGGATAGTATATTCAATATTTATTAAATACTCTTTAATATATTATTATCATGATCCTTCATATTCATAAAATATATTGTGGATAGTGTTATGTATAGTCAATTGGCACATTCTATTATTTATTTTAAATCTATCTATATATTAATATGATTTTAAGACTAATCCTTGAATCAAAATATATATTGTCTTCATAAAGAACCTTTGTATTATTTTTTAATAGTTTGACTAGGTAGTACTTTATGATAAACCATTATTAAGTGGGGATTTCCAACATCACCCATACATATCAAGAGCTTTATACAAAAATGAAATCATTCTATATTGTCAACAAATAGAATATACAATCTCCGTTGGATTCTTAAATATATCCCATAAGGATTTATTTCAATACTAGTAAATTAATATATCCCAATATATTATAAAAAAAATTAATATAATTTTTTTTAAAAATGTAATAATTTAAGGGATTATACTCTTATTTTTTTTTAAAAAAAATAATTATTTTTAAAATTTTATTTTATTTTTTTATTCAACCTACTCTGATTACAACCATAATGAATACTCGGTTGAATGAAGGAATCACCTATTATTTATCAATAACAGTTAAAATAATAAAATCTATGAATACATGTGAAATGGTTTGTGTAGAAATTAAAAAGGATGGACTCATTTGACAATGTTATCAATAACCTATTATTATTTCATTCCACATTATCATATATATTTATAGGATATGTTTCAAAAATCGTCAATAAGTTTATTTCCTTCATTCATCCTCAACAAACATGCCAAAATAATTAATTATCAAATTTATATATTATATCTGGATCAAAATATTTTCCTTTTTTATAAATATATTTGAGAATACAAAAACACATATGTGAAAATTGATTATGATAAACCATATTATACATTTTCAATATATGTTTATAATTTTATAAAATAATTACTTTATTAAGTTTTTCAATATGTCATCTTACCAGTATTGGATGAACTTGATTATCTCTTCATCAAGGATTCTTATCATAAAATGGTATTGAATTAATTTTCAAATATCTCTTAATATATTTTAAGATTTATTTTATCACTCTATGATGGATAAATATTTCTTTTTTCTCAACATTTACAATATCTACAGAGTCAACCATGTTACAAATGTCATTATTTTTTCATTTCATGAAATACACAAACATAATTATTTTCCAAAACTCATTATATCAATTGACGATAGGTTCCAAAATTTATATTATTTGGGAGCTAAAGAATTTTTTTCATGACATCCTACATGTGTGGGTTCATATTCATAACATTATACAATTGAAAACATGTCTTTCTAGGTTCTAGCTTCCTCTTCATTGACAATTCATTTGGATTTCATAAGATAACCAAACACGCATTTGAGACTTCAATATCTTTTTTTAACCTCCCATATTGTTCCTCAATAACACTTTGTAAATTATTATTAGTTGAGGTCTTTATAAAATCAAATTTTTCATCACATTTAATCACCTATTTCTGATATCACCAACACTTTCTTATTCAGTCTTGATATTTCTATCCAACATCAAGTGATTTGTAAAAAAATCTACAATTACTTGTTAATATTCTTACCTCTATTGGTTTTTACATGGTTTATTTAAATATTTTATATTAACTTTTAAGTTTATTTTATATCTATTTTTTTAGTGAATAAAGAAACTATCCTAATCCTATTATCCATTTCACACACATTTTGAATCTATTGTATTAGAATGTGTCAATATACATTAAATTTAATGTCTTGTTTACAATATTCAATAGTGTGTAATTTTCTCTTATAAAAGAATAATCTAATTATTATTGATGAGAAATACTTTCCATATTCTTTCCTTGTTGATTTTTTTTATAATTCATCAATTTTATAACACATTTTCTCACATGGTTATATGAAATAGAATATTTATCATATTTCATGTGTTTCATTATTTGATTCAATGGTCTTATATTATAATAATATATGTATTAAGTGTTGTTTATACTTACTAGATGTATTCTTATATATGAATTATTTTCTAAAATAAAAAATCAAGTTTTCAATACATTCTAATAAATTATTGAGAAATAGATGTACAATTGTTTTGGAATCTACTTTTTGAAAATTGAGGATCCTTAAATTTCAATTTTCATCCGTCATAGTTATGTCCTTCTATAGTCTATATGTATTTACATGTTGTGCCGAAATTTTATTTCCTTATGCCTTAGACTCCCCCAATACTAATAATGGCCAATAAATCTTGTTCTACATTCATTATATTTAGTCTAAATAGATTATAATGCTAGCCATTTTTGGGTAGAAACACTAAAATTTCAGGATCTTACTATGGATATGATTTTCATTGATATGAACCACTATGACTTTTATGTTTTGGTGTATTTTTTAGAATCATTACTCACCAACTTTTTAATTATTTTTTTTAATATTGAAATAGTGGATGAAAATTTATTAGTATATAGATCAATATGTTGAATGTTTCTTAGGATTATGGAGCTTAGACGAGGCTTGGAAGTTGTTTGGGGGGTTCACAGTAAAATGATGTATGGAGAGTATTTTCATTTTATATAACCCTTACAAATAGTGTAAGTGAGGATCATGACTTGTGTAGTAAAGGTTCATGAAATTTATGTTTTCAAGTTTTAATAATAAATATAAAACATGTTTTTTGTAGAAACCAAATTATGAGGATTACACATTTAGAATATTGATTACACGTCAAGTAAAAAAGTGAGGTTGTGCATTTTTAAAAGGTTTATTTACACAATTTTCTCATAAAACCCATGGATAAAGTGTTTCCTCTCACCCCAGGTGACCATCAGCTTCCCCATTCACAATGTTGTAGATTAGTTCAATGGTTTTCAATCCTTGGGGTTTGGTCTTCGATTCATGGTGACCAAAGATGATCCATAGTGATATCTTATTCCATTTTCTAATATTTTATCTTGGTTTGATATTTATTTCCTCCACAACATCTCTAAAATATATTAAATTTGATCTCCCAAGTTTTTAATTGGGTTTATCTTAGGTTTTGGTGGCGACGTTGTGTCGCGATGTCCTCGAATAGATGATGTTCTCACAGAAGATGTGACTGAAGATCTGTCATGTGGTCTATTATCATGAAAGTAATGTTGATATATTTTGAGGCATAAAATAATTGATTTTTATAATTTTAATTATGTTTTACGTTTATCATTATTTATCCCTTTATTAGGAAATAAGATTGACCTAATAATTATTGAACTTGAATAATAAATTTCACATTATTCACGTATAAGAGATTTTTTCTCCTTATATCATAAAAGCAGCTTGCCTTAGGATTTTCTAGATTGTATTACATCTATAAATTTATGGTTTTTATGATTTCTAGTAGAAATTTATAATTAATGTAAATCCAAAAATTAATTGATAATTAATTTTATTAAGTATGAATATGAGAGATTATTATATCTGGTTGATATTGTAAATTTATGGTGATCAAACTAAAAAATTATGCATGTTTAAATTAAAATTGGTTAATAATATTTATTATTTATAATGATTTTTTATAAAAATTCAAATTGAATGTTAATAAAGAATGGTAGTTCCCTAGTTTTGTTGAGACTATAATAAATGCAATGACTATGTTTTTCCTCCATTAGCATATTTTAGCATGATTAATTAGGATTCCCGTAGTTGTAACATATTAAAAACTATCAACTAATTCAATATGGAATAATAACCTATTCTATGATAAATAATTTTTCTATGGGGATTGGGTTTCCCGTTTTCATGGGAAGGTTGATTGCCTTGTTTTAGAGTCGTGAGAGCTCATTTTCATAAGAGGCTTGAACGTATTATTTTATGGGCCATGTTTCTCGATTTCATGTTTGATTGATCTTGTTTATTATGGTGAGATAGGGATATGAACCTTGTATTATGTTATAGGTATGGCTGAACATAGAGTGATGATGTGTGATAGCGTCCTGGGAGGCACAGATCTATTGTGTGGCTTCTATGGCCGAGCCTAGGATGGATGATTGTTGATGTGGAAGTAATTGATTCCTATGATGGAGATATGAATCTAGATATTCTTTTTTGGTGTTGGGTATGACACTGTAGGTTATATAATGGGATACATTTAGGATTACACCTTTATGAGATTCTAAGATCTAGTACGATCTCTTTAATATGTTTAACGACAAATGGTGGTGTTGATTGTTTATCTCATTCATTTCCCAACTGCTTTAGGTTTTTGGATGGGTTTGATTATTTTTTTCCTTATAGTGGGAGTATATGATGGTTTTCATAGAGTTCCTGGATATATAATAATGCTTTTCAATAATTATGTAACCTACGGGGTTGGCTGATGGTTGATTGAAAATGCTAAAAAGATGTTAATTTTAATAAACCATGTTATATGTTTAGATTATGACGTAAGGGTATAAATTTATGCTAATAATAGATGAAATTTAATGAAATGGGAATTAGACTTAATAGTTATTTGATTGTCAATGAATTAATAAATATAAGATGAAAATAAACTAATAAATTATCATAATGTAAATATCGTCTATGATTGTGTTCATAGAGGATATTTTGTTTTAGAAATAATAGCCAGGAGTCCATGCGAAGTTAAATTATGTTGATCCTAATAGTATCTTATTCCAATAGTGTGGATATGATATTTATTATATCATCTATATTCTATGATTTCATATGTTTCCCCATCCATGTCGCTTGGTGAAACTGGCACCTAGTGGACTCTTGCAGGTTGTTTTCACGATCCTCTCTGTGGGAATATAGATGGATGAATACGAACTCTTTCTCCACTATATTTATGTGGTTTTACATGTATAGGTACGCTTAATGGTTTTTTCCCATATATGTGGGTAGAGAGGTAATATTTATTATTGTTATTTTTCACAGATGTATTATTTGATATATTATCCAACTGATTTCTATAGTTATGACATTTATAGGTTTTGATGGCTTAATGTACATACTCTATGTATGGTATGTAATGGCAAGAGGTATAATACTCGGTGTTTGATATACATCATACTGGTTATGGGGGATCCTAGAAACTCAATTATACAATTTTTAGTTACGTGGAAGGGATCATGGGTATGAGTGATGTATGTGGTTCAGGTTCTGATTCACATCCTAGGTGTTAATGGGATGGATTACATTTCGATAGAGATGATCATGATGTGAAACATTAGGCCAGATCTGAAAATTTGTGGGGAATATAGAGTAGGGTAACATTAATGTTTTATTATTATATTATATTCTATCATTCAGGTGATACCGAATAAAAGTTACCCATGGTGAGGTTGGGAACTTATTATATCTTTTTAGGTGATGAATTAGTTTCATTGTTTATCACTATGAATATGCTTGTTTTCTATATATTTTTCATGAGAGGACCATAGGAGGATCCTACATAGAATATTTTTATAGTCACCCTGCATAACAATGAAATTTTTCTTCAAGTCAGTAGGAGAATTTTGCTGACCAAAGATGCATATGACTAGCTTTGGTTCTACCAGAGGCGGGACTCAGGTAGTCACCATCCGTGCTAGTTTCCAACCCATCGGTTATTGGAGTTTGGACTTAGGAAGGCACCATCTATCTCCCCTTATTGTGGTATATTTTTGTAGATGGAGTTGTGGTAGAGTGGTATCAAATGTTCATGTTTGGTGGATATAATGGAGTTGGGATTTAGGAACAATTATGCTTTCATGGTATAGTACGAAAATAGTATTATCTATGTCAATTAAAGGATGTAAATTGGGGGAATGAATGAAAAATGGGTATTTATGGGCCGTTTGATCTGATACATGAACCATTATGTTCAATATGACTATTAAACTAATTTATAATGGTTTCATGGTAGATACTTAGGAAATTATTAATCAATCAATCTTGTTTCTTCCCGTCTTTGAAATGGGTGGACCTTGGGATAGGTTAAAACCTTTATAAAATAATTAGTTTCCTAAGTAAATAATTTCATGAATTCCCTAATATAATTTTATTATCACTAATAGTTTTTTATTTGTGCATGTATATATACAAGACAGTAACATGAGTATGTTCATGCTGAATATTTTCATCATGATGTGCTAGTAGATCTCCACAGAGTAGAGGTTGACAATGACGACACATTGAGGAGGAAACATTGAGAGTTTCAGTGATTGAGTCTTTTGATGTATGACTGATCTGTTTCATATGTAGTCATAGAAGACATGTTGTAGGAGGTGGATATATTCTTCAATTCAATCTGTTTTCTGAAAGAGAACTATGAATTTTTGGCTATGATGATGTTGCTTGTAGTTGTGTAAAGATGGTGTTTTTCGTTACCCGGTGATTTTGAAGAGTTAGTAGTCCTATGGGAGAAGATCCAAGACCAGTTTAGAGCAGAGATTCATTTTTAAACCTTGAAGGTGGATAATTATAATGATATTCATACCCTTCTACATGGGATATCTACTCTGTGATTGTTTTAGATTTGTTTTAGCACTATTCTGATATATGTTTCAGACCTGTTTCTGGATAAAGATGAATGGGTGGGCAAATTTGTGGAGGTGTTTCATCTAGAGATATAACACCATGACCCACCATTTTTTCTAATTATGTATCTTGAGGTACTATCAATAAACTTGGTTATTGATTTTAAGTTTCTTATAACTGATTCTTGATAAACAGGGAGTCATCATGATTACTAACAAAGAAGAGCTATGGTATGGGGTTCCCAATTCTCAGAACATAAGAGTTTTCAATCCACCTAGGGTATGTCAAATACTTCGTCATCTCATTCATTCTAGGGTGTAATCTCACTGAAAAATAAAAAGAATCATATTAATGTTTTTATTGAGGTGTCTTATGTTATCTGCGGTGATATTTACTGGCCATTATAAGAAGTTATCATGTTCAATGTGTTTCGATTTAGGTTCCATCATTAAGGAAGTTCCAATAAAAGCAACTAATGTATAATTCTATAGTTTGGGATCAACATGGTGGATAGGGGATGGGTATAGGATATCCATAATGTTCAAATAGTTCATAGTGAGTATTTTAGGACTATAGAATTTGTTTTAACGAGGGTTAGAGAGTCCATGGATCAGGTCGTGGAAAGATTCATTCATTAGTATTGCCAGTACTAGGTGAGACAGTAGTCATTATAGGTACACCTTGTTCTTATTTTATTTGGATGAAATCCTTGTTCAATTTATGAGAAACACAATCCTTAAAATCACATAACCTTATCCATCCATTTAAGGTTGAGGTACAGAGGATTCCAATTCCCTTAGTGTTTACTATGAAACTCGAAGGTCGAGAATACATATATGATGTATGTATGTAGTGTGAGATAGTGATGGTAAAAAAATGCACTTATGTTGATTTACTAATATTATATATATAAACATATGAAATCATCTTGGTAATTAATTGGTTGTATTTAGTGTATGATATCAAAGATTTTTTTCATAGGGTAGTTGGGGTTCTAAGATACTAGTGGAGAGCCTATAGTGTTTGTTGCGGTGCCAGACCCACTGTTGGTCCAGAGGCATGTTATTTCCTTTTCTTCATTATTTTCCATAGTGATTCTATGTTTTTCAAAGGATTTTAAGGTTTTGTTTACAGGTGTTATGGACGAGTAAACTAATGTATTTTGAGAGGAGATTTTCGAATTACCCCAATTGTAGAAGATTGAGGTTGGTACAGAGCTACAACAAGACATGTCTCTAGTATTGATGTCTCCTTATAGGATGGAATATTCTGAGTGAAGATATTTTTTATTGTAGTTTGTTGATAAATTGTAGTGAGGTTTTTATTGGATTAGTGTTTCACCATATGGTGCACAATTTTTACAATCAATAAGGAAAATAGTAATTTGCCTCTTTATATCAGTTATCATCAATTGTACAAAGTGGTGTGGAGTAACTGCTATCATCCTCTACTGATTGATGGTTTATTGAATAATTTTTTTTTTCATAATGTTGATTCTTGTGGATAGGTTTGTAGTTTTGATGTCATCACATGTAAGTGAAGGATTTGGATGTTTAGAATACTTCTTTCCATTACTGACACAAGGATTATTATTTCTGTGTGATAACGTTCGGTGAGAAAAATGCTCTATACATGCTCATTTGTTTGATGAACAAAATTTTCATAAAGTTATTTTATATGTTCATGGTGGTTTTCATCAACTACATATATTTTAATCTTTGTATTAGGAGGATCTGGCATAGAATCGGCATGTTAGTTTGGGAGTTCTTTATCACGTGCATCAGTTCCTAAAGGTATCAATGTGTGAGTTATGTTGTCATGAAGTCTGTTTCATAGGGAATGTACTATCCCAGTAGGGAATATATGTGTATCCATTAAGAAAAAAATAACTTCTGTCTTGGGAATTCTTGAAGATAATGATAGAGTTTTAGAGATTCCTTAGTCTTGTAGGCTATTATAGGATGTTCATATATAATTTATCTTATGTTGTTACTATTCTGATATATTTAAAAAAGAAGGGATATGAATTCATATGTGTGGACTGCTGTTAGGATGATATTAATTACATGATGGAGATGTTGGTCAGGGATATAATTATCTTTTTTTCTATATAAGGGAGTTCTATTTGATGTTTTTTGTAATGGTTCCCATCTTGGATTGGGCTATTATCTACTGTAGTAATAATCAGTTTATTCTTTTGGATGTCAGTGGTTACATCACCAAGAGAATAATTATGATGCACATGATATTTAGTTGGAAATAAATGTGATTTCATTGAATTTTTTATTATATTACCTCGTCAATGATTATTTTTGGGTGTTTACTAATCATAAGATCATGACGTATATCTCATCCTAGTGGGACATGATCTTCTTTTAGTTTTAGAAATTGAAATTCTTTCAGGATTATGACTTATATATTTTGTATACTCTAGGAAAATTGAATGTTGTAACTGATGTGAAAACAGGGATGTGACATAGTGATGATTTGCATGAATCTAGGTATTCATGGAGAGTGATGGAATAACTCACAACGATAAATCATGATATGAGAGAGGATTGGGAAAAGGTTTTCTTTTGCAGATGATAGTGAATTTATCTTATTTGGGGTAGGTGAAGGAGTCCCATATAGGGGATTCTGAGGTGGAGGTGTGGATAGACCAAGTTGTTTTTTGAAATTCCCCTAATGAGGGGTTTGAGGATGGAAAACCCTGAGTGTTATATTAGGGAATGAATTTATAATCCTTTGCCAATGTGTGATATGGTTCTTTTGGATTTAAATTGTTCTCCTTTAGTATTATATCCAACCATGAACAAGATACAATGATCATTAAGAAAATATATTTGGTGTCCAATGTTAAGAAATGTAGTTTAAGTGTTTTTTTCTTGATTCTTGGTCTTTCGTAAGATAATGTTCGAACACTTTGATCATGGTGGTTTTATCCAACCATTAGATTTTTCCTACTAGAAGTGGGAGTAAATATTTATAGACATCATTACTTATTTACCTCAATATGTTGGATGATATTATTTTATATAGGTGAGAGTGGATCGTTTGATGAAATCATCCCACATTATAGAAATATTTCAGTTGAGATCAGTAGAGGATTTTTTGAGGTTGTATCTGGACAAGGTTGTGTTTCTCCATTGAGTCACGAGCATGATCACCTATAATAGATATCCATGATTTAATTATAGAGGTTTAGGGGCCTCTAAATTCTTTTCAATCTAATCTATTCCATATCACTTCCTTTTATCTACAGATAGATGGGTAGATAGAGTGGAACATCATTGAATGAGAAGTCATGTTTCTCTATTATGTCCTAGAAATTTGAGGTTTAGGGATGAGGCACATAACCTTTGTTGGATTTTATTAAATAATAGATTCTAGTCCTGTATTGGTTTGGAACAATTTTTATAATTACACAAAAAATATTTTTGTTCTCCATTCTACTAGACTAGATTTAGAGTGTCATTAATTTTCTTTCCATAATTGGTATAGATTATGAGAGATATAGTTTGGGTAATTCATGAGAGGATATAGGTATTTATTTATCATCAAATATCCCATTTCTATTATAATAGGACACCTTTGGAGTTCAATTTTACATATCACACATTTATAAAGGGGACCCCGGATATTGGGAAAAAAGGTTTTTCGTGGGAGTAAGATTTCTTCCTTGTTTATTGGGACTTTTAGGGGGTATTATCAAGATAGAGCCTTGGGATATTAGATAAAAATTACCCTGAAGATGAGAAGGGTACATTATGTTTTTCAAAAGTCACAAATCCATAATTATCTTCATGAAGGTTCTCATTTCTTTGATTAGAGAGAGATTAATGTTGATGATTATATGATCATTGAGGAGCATTCAATGGTTTTCTGAAACCACAAGGAAAATATTTTTCATGGGTATTGCATTCCCATGGTTCATGTTTTATGGTGAAATGGTGGGGTGTAGGATAATAACATTGAATATGAGTCCTAGATGCAAACTCAGTATCCTGAGTTGGATGCTTCGATCTTCTCTTATAATGGTTTTCTCCTCTAGGTTTCAAACTATCTAACTAATGAGATGGTTTCATTTTATTTTTTATTATGCATTCACTCTTATTTAAGAGGTATTGAACTTGTGAGATATTTAAGGATATTTTATGGTTGTTTCATGTTTTTTCACTTATTTCCCACTATGTGAGGTTCTTCAGCTCCTTTGGTGGTGAAATCTTGGACAAGTATATCGCATGGTGGTAGTTTGGATGAACCCTTATAATTTATTTTTGGATTGTACTCTAGAAGATGATAAATTTTTAGAGGTAACTAATGTAAGGGTCTAGACCCAGGTTTTCCAACCCTTTTTGTTTATCTAATACTCGTGGAGCTTATGGATGTCATTTAAGTGGTCTTGAGTGGTTTCGATATAAAATGATGGAAATAGAGATTAACCACTAGGTAAACCATACATGTCATGTAACTAAGGTACACGACTTGAGAAGTATAATTTTATGAAATTGATGTTCTAGTGGTTACATAATAATATGGTGAGGTAATTTTCATTAGAAATCGAACCATAATCAATACATGACAGGAATGGGATTACATGTTACATAAATGCCTGATGTCATACGTCTTAAATTTTTTCATCTAATCAGGGTCTTCAAAAACCATATATATACTGAGCATACTCTCGTAATAGGATACCAATGGCTTCTCCATTCATTTTTTGGAGATTTGATCGATTTGGGTTGATATTTGGGTGTCGGTCATCGACTAATGGTGACCCGAGTGGATCCATTGGGTATTCTTCCCACATTTTCTATAGGTTTATCTCAGTTAGATCTTGTTTCCTATAATATCATCACCTAATTCTATGAAATTTAATCCTGTTTTTTGAATGGATTTACATTGGTTTCTATCAGTGCATTTGTGTAGGAGATTCCTCATATAGAAGAAATTATCATGGGAGTGGTGAGAGTAGATCTGCAACATTGTCCATTATCATGAGAATAAAGTCGATAGATGTTAAGGTAGGGGATTCTTTTTTCTCTTATATTTTACATGTAGTCATAAATTGATAATGATTTATCCCTTTATTTAGAAATGGAATTGAAATAATCTATATTAATGTCGAATAATTAATTTGGATACATATCATATATTGGAAATATTGTACCTATATGACATGACATTGGTTTAACTAAATAGTTTGTAGATTTTGTTATATATATAACATTATTAATCAAATTTTTTCTTTTGGATGTTTAGAAATATGATAATGCTGAGAATTAATTTCTTATTTAATTTTCATATGAATAAAGAGTCATGTTAATTCAATACATATGTTAATGTAATTTAATGTTGATCAAATTGATTCTAGAATATGTGTTAAAAATTAAATTGGATAAATCTCCTAACTAATGATATTGTTTGTTATTAATAATTGAAATTTTATGTTAATTTAGAATGGTACATATCTTAGTTTTTTTTAAAGATATATAAATTATAAGATCTTTTTTCCCTTGTTAGTTGGTTATAGATTGATGCCTTTGGTTGCTCATAGTGGGAACCTGTTAAAAATGCATCAGTTCATTCAAGATGGAATAATAACCCAGTGTGTGAAAAATAATATTTTATAGGGCATGAGATTGAAATATTATTGGTAAGGCCGAGTTCCTTGTTATGGAGCAATGAGATATTGTGAGATTGAGAGGGCTTAATGCCTTGTTTTGAGGGTCGTGTTTCCATATTAATTTATTATTTGTTCCAGATTATTTTGGTGTAATATATATATGATCTCGGTATTTTTAGCTAGGTAAGGATAATCATAGAATGATAATGTGTAATGTGGGATGGGGGGCTCGTATGTGTTGTGAGCCTATTATGGTTGAGCCAAAGATTGATGACGGATGATTTTTCTGTAGTTGATGCATGTGATGGAATGATGCATCTATATATGTATGTGGGTGTCGGGGATGACACTGAAGGTGATGTAAGGGATTACCATTCACATACAAATTGATTAGATGTGGTGATACTTTATTCTATCTTGAATCTATTTAATGATTTATGAGCGAGTTGGTTGTTTGTTTTTATTCTTTTCCCCACTATGAGAAGAAACTGGATGTGCTTGATTATATTTTTACTCTTGGTGTTATCCTAGGATGGTTCTCTAAGAGTACATAGATATTGAATGATTCTATTAATTAATTAAAATAAATTAACACATATGGTTGGATGATGATGTATTAAAAAAGATAAAATTATATTAATATTGATAAACCATGTCATTGATTTAGAATATGCATAGAGGGCTTATGTTTACATTGATATTTTCATAAAATATTATTAAATGTCGAATAATATTAATGGTTAATTAATTTTTAAGGAATTAATTTATTTATGTAAATAATGATTTAAATAATAACATTAATTTTTCTCTTTTATATGGTTTTGTAAATATTGGATATCTAGTCTTTAACTGTGGAATCTGTGAGTCTGATTAACGTTAACTGTAATTGAGTTTATTACTAGGTTATGTACATATTGTGGTTATGATCAATATCATATCTTTTATATTATGTGATTTCATATGCTTCATTTCCCATGTTTGTTGGGAAACTGACACCCAATGGACTCTGGTAGGGTGATTTTCCCCACATCCTTGTGAGATGATGGTTGTCTTACTATCTCCTCTAGCCCAACTTTGTTCTCTTGGATGTTACGTTTGATTCTATTCAGGGTGGGTAGTCTTCCAATATATGTGTGTTTAGGGATGTGTGTGATTGTGGTTTTTTCACCTACATGTATTACTAGATATGGTATCTAAAATATTTTTATAGGTAAGATATGTATAGGATATGGTGACTTGAGGTACATTCTTTGTATATCTCAATTAATAGATTTAGTTATAATACATGATTTTTGATATACATCATAAAAGATATGGTGGATCCCAGAAACTATATGGTTACTTTGTTTGGTTATAGGTGTGGGATGGTGTGGTTATGCGATGCATGAGGTAGATTTAGTGGTGCCCAAACACTCATTTTGATTGGAATCGATTACTTTTTGAGTGACAAGCCCAGTACGTGTGGCATTGCGACAGAGTGAAACACTAGTAGGGAAGAGGGAAAATTATAAAATTAATGTTTTATTATTATATTATATCATCTCTTGTATTCAATACATGTTGAGAGATAGCCATAGTGAGGTTGGTAACTAAGTATGAAAATTTTAGTGATATTTTATTATCACTATTTTTCACTGTTATATATATTTATTTCATTATATTGGCATTAGAGGATCCAGGTTGTATCCTACTGAGTATGATATTATATAAATAAAACATATATATAAACTCTTTTTCAGGTCATCTTGAGTAGGTCAGTTATTAGTATGGGCATTTCTACGTCAGGGTTTTTAGGAGCTAGTTGGGATTCCTTGTCCCTGTCATCTTTAACATTTTTGTACTTGTTATTTTCTTATAGTTATTATATGGCCATGACCTTAAAACTTTACATAATCTTGAATTAAATTATTAATTCATATTGAGGATATTTTAAGGTTTTGTTTTTTAGAGAGTTAGGTCAAAACATTTAAGTAACAATATGAATATCACATGTAGACAGTTCTACTCAGTATCAACTTTTTAATAAAATAAAAACTCTTGAAAAAAAGATCCATGTTTAGATCAATGTTTTAGACAACATGACTTTTCCATGATCGCATCCTTGACCCTATTCATCTTTATGCCTTGTGAAAAACCATTCATAAACACGGGGTGAGCATAAAAAGCTCAGTAAGGGATACACAAATAAGGGAAACTGTTAGTTTTTCAAAACAACAAGTAAACCTTGAATACTTTATCACAAGTAATCCATTTCACCTTTATGAAGTAGTAAATAATCAGAATGAATAAAATATTATTTATTACCCTTTTAACCAATATATTACTATAAAACCCATATAATGAACACAGGACATATAAAGCTAACTTCGGACAAAAAATGTCTTAAGTGGAATAACCATACAGTCGAATTCCACACATATCACTAAATGGAATAGCCATAGAGCCGAATTCGATACCCAATGCATTGGATGTTATAATGTAATAACCCATCCTGGTCTATCACGGCACCACCCGTCATTTGGGTTATCACGTAACCACCCATAAAATGTCCAATTACAATGATAAAATCATAACACATAAAATATTGCAAATATAAACCTTTTACTAATAACATTTAATTTGAAATCACAAGAAATAATTTCAAGATGCTGAAATAATAAATCCAGTTCAAATACCATTTTCAATACCAAAACACTCAAAAATTGAATAAGGGATTTCCTATTCTTTTTAAAAAACATTGCAGCCTATAGAGGAAGCCAGATAACTATTATGGTGGTAGAGAGGTCAATGTCGCCAAAAATATTAAAAAAGTCCTTTTTTCATTTAGTAAAATGCTTCATAGAAAAAATCTTCCCTTTTAATGAATGTAAAATTCAATGGGTTTTATTAGACACCATGTAAAAGAATAAGGTATATATTATTGAATTATGGCTCAATCAAAGGAGCTGGAGACGAAGACCCTTACATCGTTTCCGAATTGACACGTTCATTCTTTAATCTCCTGAACAATAGACATAATTTAATTTGTATGTTCTTAATATATGTTTTAATGTTTATTATTCCTTTTATATCACTTATTACCATGTTATAAAAATTATGTAATCATTTATGTTAATAATGGTTGTTTTGTCAATATTTGGTACATGAGTCACCAATGAACACCATATAATTTCTTGTTGTCCATGTGGTCTATAGTACATTATCTACATAATGATATTAATTATTTAGATATCATATAAATCATATATTACTATTATATATATGTATTTAAAATAGTACATAAAATTGTGGATGAAAGAAATGAAATGCACCGTTCATGGAGATGGTAAACCGTATGTACACAAGAACAAAACATTCATTTCTCTTTCATAATTTAATGGAATTAAAACAATATGATAAATATTTAAATTATAACTCCAGTATAATATTAGATATGATGTCATTAACAATATCATTTATATGTCCCACATATATCATTAATGAGTCATATCACATTGAGGGGGTGGTTGTCTGCACTTCCTCAAATGAAATTATCACGTTTACCCATTATGGAAACCATAAAGGTATGATATAAATGTAAAATACAGAAGAATAATTGAAAAAAACATAATATATATCATATATAAATACAGTGCCATCTTGATGTCTACAATGAGAGGCGGTTGGAGATAATCGAACAATCATCGTTTCGTGAGGCATTAGTTCACCATCCACAGTATGAATATGTTCATTACCCATTAGATGGAGGTGTGTGTATGTTCAGTTCAATTACTTCTCCTAAAAACATCCTAGTATATTGATGATACTGGTGTTTTTATTAAATAATGTAATAAAAAGAATTTAGGGGTGGGGGATGTAAAATAAAATAAATGTAGTTATGAGGAATCATTACCTTTAATTTGGGTAACTCCCGTTGGATTGAACCAAAAGGACGTAATGAAGTTCCTTCTACTTAAGTAAAGGTTTCTATAAGGAGTAGAGGGATCCTAAGAGCTTATTTGGTTAGTGGATGGATGATCCATGGGGGTGGAGAGGTGTGAGGAATGAGTAAGAAGTGATGGATTTTTTATATGGGGAAGGAGGGGCTCAATAGGAAAGTGTGAAAATATTATTTTATTATATAATGATATTCAGTTTCTAAAGGACCAAAACTTATTCAAGTTGAAGATAATGTGACTCATGGATGAAATAAAATCATCCAACTAGAATTGGACATCTTTTGGATATTTTTTTAATATTTATAATCTTTTTTTTAATCTTTTATTAATGAGGTAAATACGACATCATTATTATCTCATAAATAATTTAATTTATATGATGTCTAAAAAATATTAAAAAAAATACCATGATGAAGTAAATCCTTTTATATTTCTAATTATTATTTATAGTCTAAATTATAGCTTATATATCCCCATGTAAAAATTTATTTACTAAAATATATTTGTTTTTGTCATTTTTACCATTACTTTAAGTTAATTAATCTAAAGTGTCATTATCACTCCCATGTAGCTCTGTGGGGTCTCAAAATCCACGCAAATATTCACTTGGTCGTAAGTGAATAAACCAATATGTTTAGGACATGTGTTATGGTAATTTTGTATTATTATAATATTCATTTAACCTTGAATTACCATATTTACCTTTAACCGCGGTAAATAAAAGTCAAAAGTTACTATTCACCAAAAAATATTTTAATCATATTGAACCAAATTTTACATACTAATAACTACCATGTATGTCATATTTTCAAAAATTAATTCACATAAGTGGAAAAATTTCATTTTAATGAACATGTCAGTTATCAACTACTACCTAGTGGTTTCACTATTAATAAAAAATAGATGTTCTTCAGAAAACTAAAAAAAATTCAGCCTAAGCTATATTTGATATTCCAAATTCAAAAATGATGTCTATTTTACAAAATTAAAAACATATAAGTTTTGTTAATTAATTTAATATTAAATCCAGTTATCAAAACATATAGCGTGTTTTTATGAATCAATAACTATCAAAAGATCGACACTTGTTTATGTCCAATTTCAAAGTAAAATTAATTAAAATGACCAACATTGAATTAATTTTCAATAATATAATCTAATTACACTTTAAAACACATTATAATTATAATATAAACATATAAATAAATTAGATTAAATGGAACATTTGAATAAAAACACAATATTTTTCACTATTCATTTAAAAAAGAACATTACCAGAAAAAAACCAAAAATTTACCCAATGTAAATTTTGTGTCCTAAAGATAAAGAAGAATTATATTTTGTCAAATAAAACATATAAAAATTAACAAAACTAGATTTAAATAGGTTTCACCATCAAAAGGTGTAAAATTGACATTTATGTAAATATTAGAGTATTTATGATTAAAAATAGATTCATTCATATTTTAAGCTCATAACTTATATTGTAAAGATATAAATTTTTTTTAACAAACATGTATAGTCATATTGAAGTTATTTCTATTCATTCCCGCGAATAAAATGGCTAGGTGTTAAATACCATTTAATATAATAATATTATATTATTAGTGTGAATAATACGATTTCAAAGAAAACTATAGCTGTGTATCAAGTAATCCATTGAACATAGTGTCCCCTTTAAAGAAAAATTAATATTAAATTCAAAAATATTAATAAATATGAAAATTTATTATTCTTTTTTTACGTAAGATGTTACATCCTTCCTTCATTTTGGGAATTGTGTCCTCGCATTTTTATCACATATCAAATAAGTGGGGATACGTATCCCTAATAGAATTTTCAGATTCGCAAATTGCCTCTTCAAATATATGGTTTTTTAAAAAAAAACTATGTGGTAAATTACCTTATTCTGCAGCACTTTCTCTCTATGTTCACGCATCTGGATAGGTTATTCCTCATAAGAGAGATTCTCTTACAATTGGTCTACCTCTTGGATCAAAACATGAGATGGATCTGGTATATACTTCCTCAACATTGAAACATGAAAAATATTGTGTACGTAGGATAAACATGGTGGTAAAGCTACTCTGTACAAAACTAATCCAATTTTCTCTAGGATTTCATAACGTCCAATTAACCTCAGACACAAATTTTCTTTCTTAGAAAAACACACCACACATTTCCATGGAGAAACATTTAGAAAGACATGATAACCTACCCCAAACGATTGATACTTCCTTCCGTTATCTGCATAACTTTTCTTCCTGTTCTATGATATTCACATGTTCTTCTGAATCAAATGAACCTTTTCAGACATCTCTTCTACCGATTTTTCTCCCATCATCTTCCTTTCACCTGCTTCATCCCAAAATTATGGAGTTTGAAAAAGATTTCCATATAATTCCTCAAATGGAGCCATCTGTATACTAGAATAAAAACTATTATTATATGAAAATTCATCATAAGAAAGATGCTTGTCCTAACATCCATGGTAATCTAGTGATAAAGCATGTAGAATATCCTCCATGGTTTGAATTGTTTGTTCTAACTGCCCATCTGATTGTGGATGAAAAGCTGTACTAAAATTTAATTCAGTACCAAAGACTTTTGAAGGGCTTTACAAAAGTTAGAAGTAATCCTAGGATCACGATTAGATATAATGCAGAGGGGTACTCCATGACACCTGACAATTTCATTAACATACAACTGAGAAAGATGATCTAGAGACATAGTATCTTGAATATCAAGGAATTGAGTAGATTTAGTCAACCGAATAACCCATATTGTTTTAATACCTCAATATATCTTTGGTAATCCCCAAACGAAGTCCTTAGATATATTTTCCCATATCCACTCTGGCACCAGTAATGATTGAAGCATCCCTTTTGGTAACTGTCGCCCTGCTTTATAATGATGAAAAATCAAACAGTTCAGAGTAAAATCATCAATATCTCTATTCATTCCATCCCATCAGTAATACTTCTGAAGTTCTCTTTAGATCTTTGATCTGCCAGGATGAAATGAAAACATGGAACAATGATCTTCACATAACAACTCATTCCTCAACTGTGAATCACAAAGAATACATAATCATTTTCCATACCTCAAAACACAATCATTATCATGGTTTAAATCAGGAAACTTATCCTTCTCAACCGACTCTACCTTTTTTTGCAACACACTATCTTTTTTCTGCGCTACCTTTATTCTGTCTGATGGAGATGTATTCACTGACACCTGAAACAAAACAGAAGAATTTTATGCACCAACGACTTCTATGACAAAGTTCATCAAATAAAAAACCAATGGATCTCTATAAAAACGAATCATGGTTAATGAAACATCAATTTTTTTTACTCGAAGCATTAGCCACATTAATTTCAATTCCAGGATGTTGATGAATCATGGAATCATAATCCTTGATTAATTCAACCATCTCCTCTGTCTCATGTTCAATTATTTTTGAGTGAATATATACTTTAAACTTTTGTGGTCAGTATGTATTTTACATTTTACGCCATACAAATTATGCCTCCATATTTTTTAAGCAAAAAACAACAACTAATTTCAAATCATGTGTTGGGTAATTTAACTCATGTGGTTTCAACTGACATGAAGCATTAGAAATTACATTATCATTCTGCATAATGAAACATTCATGTCCTTTCAACAAAGCATCACTGTAGATAATAAATTCACAATCTCTGGAAGGTAATCCCAAACTGTAGCATTCAAAAATCTTCTTTTCAATTCCTGAAAACAATCAAAACATTATTTTGTCCAAATGAACTTTACATTTTTTCGAGTTAAATTAGTCATTGGACTAGATAATCATGAAAAAAATTCAACAAAACTCCGGTAAATACAATCCAACCCAAGAAAACTACGAATATCGGTTATATTTCTTGGTCTTGGCCATTCTTCAAAAAACAAATCCTAGCAGGAAAAACAATTATGCCATTTTTTTAAACAATGTTACCATGGAAAGAAATTTTATGTAACCAAAACTCACTTTTACTGAATTTCCCAAGGAGTTTATTTTCTTTTAAGGTTTGAAATTTTAACCCTTAAATGACATTCATGTTCATATTTACATTTGGAATAAACCAAAATATCATCAATTAACACAACCACAAACTTATCTAAGAACTCACTAAAATTTTTATTCATAAGATCAATTAATATTTCATGTACATTGGATAAACCAAATGGTATAACTAAAAATTCATAATGGCCATATCTAGTACGAAATTAAGTCTTCAGAATGACTGTTTCCTTTACATTCAAATGAGGTTACCTCAACCTCAAATCAATCTTCGAAAAATACTAAGCCCTCTAGAGATGATCAAAGAAATCATTGATATGTGGAAAAGGATACTTGTTCATAACAGTGATGTTATTCAATGTTCTATAATCAATGAAAAGTCTCATTTAACCATCATTCGTTTTAACAAAAAAAGATAGGATCACCACATGGTGATGTGTTTGGTCGAATGAAAACATTATATAATAACTCCTACAAATGTTTTTTTAACTCTAAAAGTTCAATTTGAGCCGTTCGATATGGTGGTTTTGAAATTGGCTTAGCATCAGGAACTAAGTCCACAATAAATTCAACACCCCAATCATCTATAATACCAGGAATCTTATCAAGAAAAACATCAAGGTACTCATTTACCACGGGCACATCATTAATCTAAATACAACCATTATTTTCAACAATATGAACTAGGTAACATCCCTTTCCATCTTTTACTAGTTTCCCAACTTCCTGATATGTTATCAAAATCATGGGTTAATTCTTGTACACAAACTGAAAATATTTCTGTATTTAATCCTATTTAGCTCTTCAGTCAGTCCTAGAATGATATATAGACAACCAATACATGCCCAAATAACATCAAACACTACACGAGGCAAAAAAAATAAGGGTTGCCGATAGATTCTTTCAGCACACTAGGTCATAAGGTCTGATATTTTATTTTGTCCCAACATTTCCTCCAGGTGTATTTACTATAAGTTCTGGATTAATTTATTGATATGGAATCCCCAATTTACTAGAAAACTTCTCAGAAATGAAGGAATGTGTAGACCCTGAATTAAGTTACACATTGGAATAATCTGAACAGATAAACAGTGTACCTGATACTACCTCTTTTGATAGCCCAACATATACTGATGTAGTTGAAAAGGATTTCACCACCTCTTTCTGCTTGTAATCTGGATGCTTTCCCTTAGTTGAGTTCTTCATTGGACTCTCATTTTTATAATGACCCATTTCATTGCACATAAAATATCTTACCACCAGCATTTCATTGCCTTCCTGGTAACTTTCCTTACAGTTACGAGCAATATGACCAGACTTACTACACTAGAATCACTTCCGAGACTTTGATAAACATTATACATGATTCTTTTTACCACACTTATCACATGATTTTTATTTTTTTTATTACCTCCAAGTTTCATTGATGATTTTATCCCTTTTCCTACCAACTGGACCTCTTATTTTGTTTTTTTAAAAGAACACTTGATCATCCAAAAACTCCATTTCAACCTTCTCCACACATCGAACATGTTTTTAATTACTTTTGAACTCACAGGAAGATAATGATCTTTGATATTTTTTCTTCAGTACTCAGTAAAATCGATTTAGCATACAATCAAGATATCAGATGAACGTTGGAGCATACCTTGCATGACGATTGAACTTGCCTTCATAAATAGCAACTGAGTTATCCTCCTGCCTCAATTCCAAGAATTTTTTTTCCATCCTAATTCAAACCTCTTTAGGAATATATTTCTTCAGGAACATAACTTTTAATTTATAACATAAAAGAGCATCAATCTCCTCACTATCCTGATATTTTTTTCCATCGACCACCACTGATCAGCTTCACCTTCAAAATAGTAAACACTGAGACTAACCTTTTGATGTTCTGAATAACCCATGACATTGAAAATATTCTCCAATGCTTTAATCCTCCCTTCGGCAAGCATAGTGTCAAATGATCTTTTGAATAATAGGGAATGTTGAATCATGAAATGCTCCACTACTGACATGTTCCTCTATGGTTGATCTGGAGGATCTCATGCATGGATACCACCCCATTTATAGCCTGATTCAACTATTCCATTACTACAACATACTGTTTAGTTCTGAATCTAACCATCTCAGGTTGCTGATTTGGAAGGTTTTCTTCCTCCTGATGTCATCCCAACCGAGCTACCCAGTTTCCTCTGCAGAAAACCATTCTGATCATAGAAATATCATAGGTGAAGAATCATGATAATATGTAAATGCTATATAATTTGAATCATAACATAAACTAAAATAATTTATGGATATTAATATAAGTTTATTCTAACTCCTAAAGTTGTCTAAACCAGCCTATGATACCAACTACAAAGTCCCAGCCTTGAGACATTACATAATATTGAATTAAATGAATAATTCACATTGAGAATCTTTTCAGGTTTAGAGTTTTAGAGAGTTAGGTCATAACTTTTACATAACAACATGAAGATTACATGTAAACAATTCTGCCCAGTAACCATTTCTTTATAAAATAAAAACTCTTGAAAAAAAGAGTCATGTCTAGTTCCATGTTTTAGATAGCATAAATTTTCCTTGATCGAATCATTGACCTTATTAATCTTTATGTTCTGTGAATAACATTTCAAAAACATGGAATGAGAATAAAACAGGTATGTAAGGTATACATAAAGAAGGAAAACTGTTAGTTTTTCAATACAACAAGAAAACTATGAATAATTTATCATAATAAATACATTTCAACTTTATAAAGCTGTAAATACTCTATACAAAATTAAATATCATTTTATACCCTTTTCTATCCAAAAGATTACCATAAAACCCATATACAGGGCACATAATATATAAAGTTAACATGGGAAATTACCATTATTAAGTGTAATAACCATATGGTTAACTTCCACACATATCACTAAATGGAATAGCCATACGGCAGACTTCCATACCCAATGCATTAGAGGTTATAACGTAACCACCCACCCTAGTTTATCACTGCACCACCCATTATTTGGTTTATCCTATAACCACCCATCATATTTCGAAGTAACATTATAAAACCAAAACACATAAAATATTGCAAATATAAAAATTTATGTAAAAACAATGAATTTGAAATCACAAGAAATAATTTCACGATATTGAAATAATCAAACCATTTCAAAAATAATATTCAATACCAAAACACCCAAAAATAGAATAAGGTATTTCCTTTTCATTTATGAAATCATTAATGCTTATAGAGGAAGCCAAATAACGATTATGGAGGCGGAGAGGTCATTGTCACCACAAATGTTCAATATATTCTGTTTTTTGTTTAGTAAAATGATTCATAGAAAAAATATTCCCTTTGAATTATAGTAAAATTCAAATGGTTTTATTATACACCATGTAAAATAAGAAGGTATATATTATCTAAATATTACTTAATGAAAGGAGATTGAGACAAAGTCTCTTACCTTGTGTCTAACTTGACCCATTTGTACTTTAATATATTGAAAAATAAACTAAAGATATTTTATACTTTCTTAAAAACCTTTTTAAATTTTACTGTTCCCTTTATATCACTTATTACCATGTTATAAACATTATGTAATTATTTAAGTTAATAATGATTGTTTTATCGATATTTGGTACTTGAGTAAAAAATGAACACCATATAACTACAAGTTGTCAATGTGGTAAATAGTACATTATATCAAGAATTTTATTTATGAGTTAGATATCATATACATCATATATATCCATTATATATATGTATTTATAACAATATTTAACATTTTTGAGATATGAAATGAAATGCATCGTTCATGGAGACGGTATGTTGTACGTACGCATGAACACTTCTTTCATTTATATTTCGTTTGTTAATAGAATTAAGATATAATGGTACATATTTTTATTATAATTCAAGTATTATATCTTGTATAATATCATTAACACCATCCTTTATATGTCACACATATGTCATTAATGAGTAATATCACTTTGAGAGGCGGTAGTCCGCACTTCCTCAAATGAAATTATCATGTTTACCCATTATGGTAACCATAAATGTAGGATATAAATGTAAAATACAGAATCTTAAAGAAAACATAAAGATAGTATATATCATATATAAATACAGGACCATCATAATGTTCACCATGAGAGGCAGTACGAGATAATCGAACAATCATCGTTTCGTGAGGCGTTAGTTCACCATCCACAAAAACAGTATGTTTTTCACTCATTACATAGAGGTGTGTGTATGTTTACTTCAAATACATATCATAAAAATATCCTAGTATATTGAGGATACCTATGTTTTTATAAAATAACGGAATAAAAAGAGTTTAGGGGTTGGAGAAGTAAAATAAAAGAAAAGAAGTTAAGAGGAATCGTTACCCTTAATTTGGGTAACTCCCTTGGGTTTGATCCAAAAAGTCTTCTTGAATTGACCTTTGCCTAAGTTAAGGCTTCTAGTTGGAGGAGAGGGATATTGAGAGCTTATTAAGTCAGGTATTGGACGAGACAAGTGGATTTAGTGGTGTCAGGAATGTGTAAGAAGTGGGTGATTTTTATAAGGGGAATGAGGGGCTCTTTAGTAAAGTGTGAAAATGTTATTTTATTATATAATGAAATTCGGTTTCTAATGGTCCAAAAGTCATTAAAGAAAACGATAAGAGGACTCATGGTCGAAATAAAATCATCCAATAATAATTGGGATGGTTTTGTATATTGTATTAATATTTATAATCTTATTTATTTAAATCTTTTATTAATGAGGTATATACTGCATCATTATTGTGTCACAAATAAATTAATTTATTTGTTGTCTAAAAATTATATAAATAATACCATTATTTAGGAAATCTTTTTTTATTTCCAATTAATATTTATAGTCGAATGGTTAGGTAATATAACCCTATGTAAAAATTTATTTACTAAAAGATATTAGTCTGTTCCATTTTTATCATTACATTAAGTTAATTAATCTAAAGTTTCACTATCACACCTATGTGGATCTATGGAATCCCAAAATCAACCAAATGATTCCAATGGTAGTAAAATAATCAACCAATAATGTTAGGGAAAGTTTTATGGTAATTGTTCTTATTATAATATTCTTTTTACCTTGAATTACCCTATTTACCTTTAACCGCCGTAAATAAAAGACAAAAGTTACTATTAACCAAAATTTTTTATCTTATTCAACTATATTTTACATACTAATAACAACCATGTATGTCGTATTTTTAAAATATAATCCACAGAAGCTATTACATTCCGTTCACATGAAAATGTCATTTTTTATCTACTACTTTGTGGTTTCAGTATTCATCAAAAATTGAAATTTTTCATAAAACTACCAAAACTTAAGTCTAATATATATTTGATATTCCAAATTCAAAAAATATGTCTATTTTACCAAATTAAAAACATTTAA
The DNA here is from genome assembly GCA_963277665.1 of Viscum album. Classification (NCBI taxonomy): domain Eukaryota; kingdom Viridiplantae; phylum Streptophyta; class Magnoliopsida; order Santalales; family Viscaceae; genus Viscum; species Viscum album. Next base: position 1,484,207,164 of record OY728136.1, read on the forward strand.
TTTTTATTAATTAATTTTAAATTAATCCCCGTTGACAAAACAAATAGCCTGTTTTTATGAAACAATAACTATCAAAAGATCGACACTTGTTTATGTCCAATTTCAAAGTAAAATTAATTCCAATGACAAACATTAGATTAACTAGTAAAAATATAATATAATTATACTTTACAACCAATTAAAATTATAAATATCTATATAAATAAATTATATTAAAATGAACTTTTGAATAAAAAACAGTATTCTTCACTATTCATTAAAAAATGTAGTTTACATAAAAATTATCTAAGATTTACCCAAAGTTATTTTTGATGTCCCAAAAGCAATAAAGAATTTTATTTTGTGAGATAGAACATATAAAAATGAGCAAAGGGTTCACCATCAAAAGGCGGTAAATTATCTTTTTAGTGAATATTTGAGTATTTATGCTTAAAATTAGATTCATTCTTATTTTAATCAAATAACATTTATTGTTTAAATGTAAAAACATTTATCAAACATGGATAATAATATTGTATTATGTTTTATTCATTCCGGCCAATACAACAACTAGGTGTTAACTACCATTTAAAATAATAATATTATATTTTTAGTGTGCCATGTAAGATTTCAAAGAAAGATGTGGTTGCGTATCAGGTAAGCCATCAAACATTGTGTCCCAGTTGAAGTTAATTTGATATTTATTTATAAAATATTAATAAATAGGAAAATTTATTATTCTTTATTTACTTGTGATGATACAATTATTTAGTGTTATATGAAATTCAAAGGTTAAACCAGTATTTCATTTATATATATATATGTTATAGTGGTGTTGGTTGTTTTATCAATTTTATCTCTCCCACCATTATTTTTCTCTAATTGGGTAATGCCCCACATTTTAGGTTTTACTATTCCCTTGGTGCTAGTTTCCAACCCTTGGCCTACTAGAAGCAGGAGTCAGAAATTAACCATTTATCTACCCTCTTTGTGGAATCATAATGGGGAGGGGGTCTTGAAATATGTAGTCTTGAAAATAATTATCATGTCCCTTAATTTTTCTCAACATTGATATCTAATAAGATATCCATTACGTATATAGTATATTTTTACGCAAATTATAATGCACATTGATTCTATTAATTAGAATTATTAATGACTATTGTATCATAAAATTACATTTCAATTGTTCATCATTCTGGTACGAATTTTCCATGTAAAGTAATACTGATTCATCTATATCCTCAAACAGTTTAGTTATTGTGTTCCACTGGTGCATATTTTTTGTAAAAACATTATCTATCTCATTAATGTCAAGGAATTGATGAATTGTTTTTCACATATAGCCCCTTAATTATCCCAAAATATAATGGTGAAATCGTAAAAACATAATTTTTTAAAATGATATATTACATTAATAATGTGGTATTAAATTTTTTCAAGAGATTCAACCTCCTCACTCACTCCACAACTAGAAAATTATTTATCATTTGGATTATAATCCCAAAAATATTTTTCCAACTACTAACTATTTGATTAATTTTATGTTTTTTAAACAATTGTTTTGTTTTGTATAATTTCACACCTTATTAGCATCATATGTCTACCCATCCAATATGGTTTTGGGAGAGACCACTAATTCATCATCAACATGGTTTGGAATTTATTTTTCTATATAGGGTCTTTCTAAATAATCATTATGTATTCACTTTATGTACATTTGATTATATAAAAGAATAAATATATATTAGACTAATCATAATAATGATGGATTATCAATCATCCTAATTAACGTTTCTAATTTATCAAATGATGACATAGGAGTGAATCATTATTATATAGTTTTAAAAAAAATTATGTTATTTTCTCATTTATTTTACATTATTATTCAAACACGTGACTTGGTTAAAATATATTGCTTTTTCATTTCATTCTATAGACCCAAAACTACATGAAATGAATAAATTAGATTGATGATTGTATAATATTATATTTTTAAAATGTTCATTCCCAATGTGGGTACCTAATACATTATTTTATAGAGACATGTTTTGAGATAGAGATATATAATATTTAATATAAGTGAACACATTAGAACGAGGGAATTACTCTTCATAGTATAATTGAATGATATATAAATCAATTAAAAGATAATATTGGTTTGAAGATTTTATTCATTACATATAGATAACGATTATTATTAGAGAGTTTATTTATACTCACTCGTGACTATATATACATAAAACGTCAAGCACATTTAATTCAACTTTAAATAAATCCTTAATAATGTTATTTTATATACTATACATGTTAATGCATCAATGAATATAATATAGTTCTCTAATCAAGAAGTATCCAATTTAAAAACTATCTATTTCAACTATATCATGTATGATGGTTTTTTTATTTGTATAAACAACATAATGACTAACACATTCAGTTATAAAGATATCTAATGTTTTATTCCTCTTGAAACATAATTAAATTCATCAACTAACATCTATGTTTTATATCTTTAAAATTTTTATACTATCTCTATCATCTTTTTGGGAAATAAATATTTTTGGGAATCTTATAAATCATATTCTATTTCTTCTTCTAAGATACATGTGATCATTTCATTATGAATTTTCATCAACATTTCTCTTTGTTAGTAAAAAAATTACTTCAATCATTCCTCAATACAGAAATGATCTCTTTGATTTTTTATTAATGTTTTTTAATTTTATGCATCTTCTCCAATAATTTTATATTCACATACTATTTTTCATCTCATGTTTATAACTGATGTATGAATCTATAGTTAATTTTTAGAATTTGAACTTCTTATTCTTACTGATAAATATTTTCGAATTAATTTCACAAAATATTCCACAAAAATTCATCAGAAAATAATATTCTAAATTAATAGATATTAATTCCTTATAAAAATCTATTAAAAAAATTCTTTTTCCCAATCCACTATAGCACAAATTATATCCTTAATAAAAATTCACAATATGTAACATATATTTCATGAAATAGAATTATCTAAAATTAAAAAAAAAATTGAATCTCAATCCTTTTGAACAATTCTGAATCTTACTCAAGGAATATTAGTTCAAAGTTGTCATATTTTTAGTTACAGGAATATTATTCTTGAATATTCTCCTTTATTAGAAATATCAAAGTCCTATATATAAAAAAATTTAATATATTTTAGGAAAACCTATTCACCATAGTGTTAGTACTAGTTATATTATATGAAGAATATTCATTTATAGTTTACCACATTTTTTGAATGACGCTCCACAAAAATGTCACATATGATTCAATAAATATTACATAGCACTTCTCTTTTATATTTCTTCATATTAAATAGGTAAAATACAACAAGTATTGTAGTAATGTATTTCAATTACAATATTTTATTATGAGCTTCAATAAAGAATGATATAACATCATAATATTATATTTCACCCCAAGCATATGTATATTGATTAAATATAAACCCTAGAAATATTTTCAATATCATAGGGTTGTTCATCATTTATCTAATTTTTTTATTCTAAAATAAATTATATATCATATAAATAATATAATATAATAATCTTAAATCTCTACCTTTATAGGATTTTGTTACAGTTGTATAAGATATTTGATATCCGACACCTTTAGTAATTTTTAATGTGTACCTATGTGAAATAACTTTGTATATAATATGAATTAATTATATATATCAAATAACCCTTGATGAATTTCATAATAACTTCTTATGTGGAATATTACACATTGTACTCAACTAAAACATTTCTAACTCCTCTTTATGAATTTTTTTCAGAATATGATATATATCTGAGGATCAAATTTCAATATGCTAGAATGTGGAACTCCAAATGTTTCTTGTAAATTTACCAATTTACTGGAGTCTTTGACTTCATCATCATGAATAGATTCTCGACGACTGAGAACATACAATCCGATTGACATGTCATTCCACCTTCATTGCATAATATTTTTGAATAGTACATAGAATATATCATTTGATAAGATAGATGAAACTGTGGTATAGTGGATTCAATAGATGGATGTGAAAAAATTTAGGATTGTGGTGAAATATGTTTGACCATCCAATGACATCTATAATAATGAGATGGGACTAGTAGCTGATACTACTAAAAAAACCAATGTGATTCATTATAGACATATTAATAAATTTTTTATTCTTATTACATCACATAATTTATTAAATTTCAATTATATTCTATGGATAAACTATATAGATCTAAACTGTATAAATAATTGTGAAACTAAACAACCATTAATTTTTTCTTCATTTTTTCTTTGTGGGATTTCGCAATGGATGGAGTGATATAACTTATTAGTGGTGATTATGGTGTATTAGAATTCTTGATTCACATGCTTTAAGATGTAGAGAAGTTTTAGTGATATGATTTTGTATTATAAAACCATTAGGTAATGAAATCATCCCAAAATGTGATATTGAAGCATTGATGGTAAGACTCTATAACAAAAGTGCCAATATATTAAAATAAAAAAAATTAGATTATAGGTTTGTATAATTTAATAATAAGATATTAATAAAATTGATTGAAAAATCTTGATTAGTCAGTTCGATGGAACTAGTTATTTTTTCAAGAGATTATTTACAGATGACAATCTCAACTAAAATAATATTCAATATCCAATAAAATTATTCAATCCAATAATAATTTTGAAGTGTAATTAGAAAAATGTTATTTATTGATGAAAATTCCATTGGTAAGAGTTGTTTTGCAATATAATGTGATACTCATATTAGAAAAGAATAATGATACAACTAAGTTGATATTATCCCATATAGGCATGTACAAACAACTGAGAACAATAAAAATGTTTTCGTAATGTTGTGAGTGTTTATAGTGGCATAATTGGAAGGGTTATTATAAATATATTTTTTAAATGATTTCAACAGGATATCAATTCAACAAGAAGTAGTATACGATAATTTCATAGATAATATATATGAAAAACCTGAATACTATTTCCATTATCAATTTTTATGGATATCTTTTTTACTGTTGTAAGAAATTGTTATATAAATACTAATATAATGTTAAAATAAATTATTTATCTTAAATGGGGGACTCTGAGGAAGACATGTCCTCATACATTCCATCAATTTTCAGAATAATGATCGAAATGAAGTCTCCCCTCTGAGTAGGAATTGATGGACATTGGAATATATGTATATCAAGAAAAGTCATAGAGTATTTAAATGGTCCTAATCTGACATGATGGAATTGTAGGAAGAATGGAAACATAAAAATTAATTCTTCAAATCACAATTATGTTATCAAAATGAATGCTTCTGAAATTTCAAAATTAATTGATTTAATGAACGATGGTATAGACCCTATACAAAGAACTAGTGCTCTAGTAGAGTGATGGTTGGTCAAATATAGTGAATCCTTCCACTCAATATAAGATTACTATTATGATTATTACTATATATTTGGATTAATTATTCATTTTATTTAGTATAATAATAATATTTTTGGATGGGATTGGAAATTAAAATTCAATTTTCCGAATGAAGAATAGATAACTCTTATGACTGATATAATTTAGGCACATTCAAGGTCTCTTAAAAATCCTTTTCTCTATTGGGAATCATGATTATGGGTGCTATAGAATAACTACAGATAATAAAGGTGTGACTAAATCTCAATGATCTATGGTTTTGGTGTGAGGTGTAAAGTATGTGACACACTATCTGGTCAAAAGCTGTTATATAAGGTCAATAGAATGATGCAAAACCATTGGAGATATGATGGGTTGTGATTATAAATTTTATAACAGTAGTGAGAATAAAATGAAGGTTATACAATAGAAGGTAATTTGGAAACATGAATAATCATGAAAAAGAAGTTATGATATTTGGATGACAGGAATGAAAAAGGATGTATCTATCAATTTGAATGGCTAACCCAGTTTTACCGCACACAGAATCCATTTACTTTCAAATTCAATATTGATTTGACGAGGATGTTATGGTAACGTTATGATGTTCTATCAAATAAGGGGGATCATGTTCAAATGTAATGTAACCAAAACATCGAAACATAATAGATTGTTGGAGGGAAAGAAGCAGTTATTGACTGGAATGGAAGGATGTATTTGTGTGCACTCATGAATGATCACATCCTCCAAATAATGAACATTCAATAAAACTATGAACATGGTCACTTAATAGCCACTGACTACTAGGGAATTGAGTCTACCATAAGTTATATGGTACAAAAGGTTAGACAAATTTAGACACCATAAATTTTTTAATGCTTATCTTATGACTATGTTAAAGAAACTGATATAGGCTAGGTAATGTGTATGTCCAAAGCATCAATTATTGGGTAATATAAAAATGAATACGTTGGTTTTAAAATATAGGGTGATGAAAAAAAAGGTCATCCAAACTGAATCATTCTTTCTGATAGTTTGATCTGAACATAAAAGAATAAAAAATTGAGTTAATAAAATGAACTACTAATTTAAATGTCAACATAGATAAAAGATTTATAAATTTAAAAGGTTAATTTACACCAGATATTAAAATAGGTGAAAAATAATTTTAACACATTATATAGGATCTGTATTACTCAAGGATTACTAAATACTTATGAAATGATCTGAGTATTGAGTTCTCAATAGCTAGGAAACTAGAAATTATAGCACTATAATATTCATTGTCTTAAGAAGAATTGAGATTATATTATAGGGTAAGAAGAAAAATCCAGATGTGTGAGGTAAATGTAAGTTTCCTACAATAAGTATATTATGTATTATAAAAATTCTTGAAAGTGGTAGAAACACTAGATAACATTAAATAGTGATATTAAACCATGGATTAATAAAGGAATTTCTATATTTTGAATTTGAACATTGGAGTTAACCTCAATACGTAATGGAATGGTGGCACTGAAGAAAAAATTATTTTTCTACTTGGAGGTGAAATATTGTCATTGTAAAAGAATTGAGATTATTAATTAATATTATTTTAATTCAAGGATTAAAAATTCTGTATAATAGACATGATAAAAAATTAAGATGATGATATATACTGATAAAAACTTAGAAATATAGTATTTCTTAAGAGGGATTATTTATGAAGCTCTTGAGAAATAAAATATTAATTGTGTGAATTTTTCCTAAATCCCCCTTCCAGAGACCGCATGTCAACTATTTTATGAGAACTACAATCAAAAGATGATGTATGATAAATATATATTTTTTATTGAATAATCGATCTGATGATTGATGTATATAAACATATGTATTCATGTCCTTAAATTTCAATTATAGTGGGAGTGATATGTAGGTTTTTTTCAAACCCAAAAAGTTGTAATGGTGGAACCCATGAAGTGGGTCTTCTGATACGCGATGTGATCCAATGAAAATTCCGTCTATATTAGCATCGATGATCCATAGGATGGACTCAAAATGTAGATTTACAAGGGATTTTGACCTAGGGAAGAGTATTATGGGATTAATGATAATTTTAGGAAGAACAAATAATAATGAGATGTCTCATATATCTAATGTGGTTACAATTTCTCTTGTAGAAGGAAAATCAATAGCTACTATAGATGTTGGAAATATTTGCTATGGTAAATAATCTTACTAAATTATAATAAAAGTTCATTAAAAGGAGGAATGTAATTCTAGGATAAATACACTCTAATTCAAAATTTATAAAAAAACTCCTATATAAACTACTAAAATTTTATTGATGATCATTTTCATCATTAATTTATTCTGAGCTATATTTTTTTATTTACATTACATGGATTTGAATAAAATTTCACTAAAATTTCCATCCTTGTTTTAGACCATAAAAAATAGTAAAATTGTAACATAATAGGTCCCATTGAAAGATAGAGGATGAAATTTATTTATTAATATTGGGAGTGGTTGATTTTTTTCCAAAAGTGTTAAATTGTGATGAAGAGATCACATGATGAAATTTATAATTGGGATATTTTTGGGAATGTGAAACTTCTATAAATAACTAGTTTTAGATTATATAAATGAAGAAAATTGGGAAAAGTATCTTAACTTCTTAAATTTATTAGTATTATCACCTTTAACATACATGTATGATTGTCGGATATTTGGGATCATTCATGGGGATTTTTATTTCGTTCAGGTACAAAGTATTGATTTGATAAATACTCCACTAGGTAGAATGTTTGAGGTGATGAAAGGTATTGAAAAATGTCATGGTTAAAAGTTGGATGACCATAAATTTTGGATGGTAGTGTAACATGTTTTTTAAATAGATGACATCTATAAATTAGTTAAGAAAATAGTTTTTGACATTACTGTATGGTGAATCAAAGAGTTATATTGGTTCAATAACTATAATTTATTATTCATTTTTCCATTAACTAATTTAATATATTGTAGTGTTCTCCCATAAATATATGAAGAAATATCAAACCACAGAAATCATTTTGTGTCCAATAATTCTTAAAATAATGTTTAATTTTGTATTTTTATGATTTTTCAAAAGATATAAATGCTATGAATTAGTAGTAGTGATTTGGGTTATGTAATGTTTCTAGTTTTTGAATTATTAGAAATATAGATGTTTTGGTGGATTGATTTCACTATACTGAACAATTATTAAGAATAATACATAATATAATGCAGGATCTATTTTCCATTAATTTTTAATGGACTGATTACCAATAAAAATAATGTATAAAAAACACTCCTATCATTTTATATGTCTACAGTAATAATTAAATCATAACATCTTACATATGAATTATCACATAATAATAAACTTCTTAAATCCACATCAACACTTCACATGTAAAATCATGCTACAACAAAATATCTCAAAATACATTAAATTAATTTGAAAATAATATTAATATTTCCTAACTACATTGAAAACTAATTTTAATTTTTTTTATTTTATAGATACTCACATTTTATTACATGAATATCCCCCACATAATCTTTGGGATCAAGGATCAAATAATATTCTGCAACTAATTATCAAAAATTCATTCACCTATAATTATTTTGAAGATCATGCACATCAATATATAGATTATTATTCAACCTTTTCGACCTCTTACTATTTTTATGTAATAGATCCCATTTTATTTAGTATATAGTTACTCCAACGTCAAAAATATTCTTGTATAATGTGTAATATATAATTAATTATAATTGTTCATTTATTATTGTAACTCCATCTCAAGAATATTTTTATTTTATGGATAACCCAAGATTCTCTAAACAAATGATATATATGTAGTAACAGAGTTGCATTTTTTCAATTTATGTGTATGAAGAATAAATTGCTCCTCCAATAATAAATGGTTTATTCCATTATCAAGAAAAACATATTGAAAAATTCATATCATAATGAAATTATTATTAATTAAAACATTACCAAAAATTATTTAGGATCCTCAATATACCCCTTTGTACTTAGGGTAAAAACAATAAATTACATTATCTAAAAATGTTCTCAACTACTCTTCTCACCCCTTACCAACAATAATTTAAATGTTAATGTGGGATGCGATAACCCTCCTCAAATTAATAATTTATCAAATTTTTCTAAAAAAAATCATATTTTCTCTTTAATTCTTCTTTAATGGTTATGTCCTTATTCAATCATTTCTAAATGTATGATATAAAATATTAATTAAAAATGATACATAATCCAAACGAATCAACGTATACATGAGAAATTATTAGTGTAGAATAAAATTATTTTTTTTCTTAGATATCAATGATTTCTGTATACTATTTAATATCTTATACTTATCACACACTTATACTTTTAAGGTGTTTAAAAAAAATTATTCACAAAATATATATCCTACAATCCTCATTAAAATTTAAATAAAAAATATAAATCTAAAAAAAGTCCACCAACCCATTCGTATCCACACAATTTCCTCTTTTAATAAAATAATTTCACATAAAAAACTGGTCTTGGAAAAATAAATAAGATTCCAAATATTATTATTTTTCAAAAGAGTATAAAATATAATGAATAAAAAAATTTCTTATACTATCCAGTTTTTCGAACTCCTTTAATTATACCATTATAACATCTATTCATCATGGATGGTTCCTTTTAAAATGAACTCCAATCATCTTCCCATATCCATTGAGACATTGTATAAAATCATTAAGCACTCTATTTTGGATATTTACTTATTTAAATTAAACATTTCGTATATCCATTAATTTATCCTTAATGAAAATATCAAAATTAATTCCGTATATGAAAATTCATGGTCAAATAATCATGATTTATGTGGGCCTTCATAGTCTCCCTGATAATAGTGACATGGTTGAGGATTCAATCTCAAAAATGTAAATCCACACATTGTAGTTATAAAATGATGTTAATTCATCATGATGGGATCATCCATTATTTTATAAATCTGAATATATTTTTAAATGATAGATTTCAATTTTTAATTTATAATATACTTGTACATGTTTATCTTCCTCACCTAATCCTTAAAAACATTCATATTATGGTGTTATTTTTTCCAAATTTTAAATTTCTTTTCGATATATTAGAAAAAAACATACACTCCATGGAGAAATTAAATACATAATTTAACCTCAAAATTAATAAATGATGATATTATGGTTTATAAAAATGAGAAAAATCATAAGAAATTATTATTATTTTTGATATTTTGAATCACTTACATTTCATTATCACCCAAAAGTAGTTTCTGTTTCACAATTATTCAAATCAAATTAAATTGATCTAGAAAAAATATAAGAATTATTTTCTAAAATTGATTGATATATAGGGATTTCCACATGTTTTATCTATAACATTTAATTCTACATATTTATGTAACATTTCTAGCTCTTAGACATGAATATGTTCCCAAAAACCAATCGTGTTATTCATTTCTAGGATTTCGTACGCACTTTCATTGTTCTCTATTCCTCAATAAATAATTTTCATGGCATATTTTCAATAGTAGAAGATATTTAATTTTCTTCTATAAAAGTAACATATATTCCTTTATAATTAGACAATCATTTTATCTTTCTTATTAGGGTAAATATTATAATAAATACTCTAATGTTACAAATAATTTATCACATTATTTCACTACAAAGTAGATTTGTCTTCTTTACGTTGTTAATTGTTTTAATTTATTTGATGTCTCTTTAAATATATATATATATATATATATTCATTCTTCATGGTCGGTATAATACAATACACCTATTCTATATGAAAGTATTTATTTCATTGATATTTTAATTTTTTATATCATTAAAATATATTTTTGTTGGATAGATTTTCTCCTATTAATGAAATGTGGTTATTCATAGAATATCATCACTTAATTTCATTTATGTTTCCATAAAATAGATCCCTTATTTATCATTAAAATTTGAAATTATATTAAAAAATTTGTTCTTAATTTTCATATATCTTTAAAATCACAAAATTGTGATAATAAATAAATATATATTTTATTTAAATGTATTATAACCAAATTTAACTCCTTAATATATTTTTTGTTTAAAAACCTGATATTCGGTTTAATTATTGTAATTTTATTTCCTTGTAAATACCAAAATCCACCCTATATGTGAGGTTCATTTTATTTTCATATTTCTTAAATAATTTTTGGCAAGATACTTCTTTTAAACGTTCCATTGAATATGGAACCATATTCATAAAAATAAATACATGTTTGGTAATTATTTCCATTATAAACGTTTTTATACTAGAAAGACACTTGGTGATTTAAATCACTCAATTCCACCAATATTATTTATTTTTGATGAAATTCCCACTTTAAAACATTTTATTTTAACAACTATATTCCAAATTATTTTTTAGTTACTAACATCTTCTAAATCAATATTTATTAATTTCTTATCTATTTTATGAAACATAAATTTAAGGTAATTCATCTCATCCTCAAATTCTAGTAAAATGTATACTTAGTCACTCTTAAGATTATAATATGTTTTTCATTACTTTAATATTTTATATATGAAAAATTAATTAGTTTGTAAATATTTTTTAGATTTTATCTTAGGCTGGGAATCCATAACATAAATTGTTATGTATATGAAAAATATTAATTTATTGATCATCATATTAAAAAATTAGTAATTTTAAATTTTTCATAACAATTTCATCATTCAGAGAATGGTGGTCATTACCAAGTAATTTAAAATCAGCGTTACCTTACACTATATTAGTGAGATTGTTACACTTGTGAATCATTTATTAAATTCCTTCTCCATACAATAAAAATGGAAATATATATGGTAATTTTCATCATATAATCACTCGATATACCCATATAGATATGTTATAATGAAAATATGGAGCTTTATTATATAGTTTTGAAATAAAATTAGTGATCATTAATATTTTTAGTTGAATCAGACTCATTATACTCTCCCAAACTAAAATTATGATTTATTTAGTGGATTATAGTAAATTAATTTAATATAAATACTACTAATTAAATTACACATAGGTAGTTATAAATCAAAATTATCTTTTAAATAATTCCACATATTTTTAACCTCATTTTTATAATTCATAAATTTCTTGGAATATTCCTCCATATATCCGACAACTATTATTGGAAATGATTTATTCTTCTAATGGTTCACTAAACATTATTAAAATATAATGTTCATTAATATATATAAAATTATATTATATTATATATTTTATTAAATTATATTGACCCAATATGATATTTGTTACTAATAAAACCTCATTGTAGATTTTCCATGAACGTAGAGGGGGATAATCATTGAACAAATTTTAATAAATATTAATTTATCTATTTTTATCCTCTATTATTTTTTAAAACTATTTTTTAATTAATATTTATTCATATTTATATTCATTATCGACACCCTAAACTATAATAAGTACATAATGTAAATAAAAGAAAACATCACATATTATATTGATGATGTTCAATTCTGTGGTCAGTACCTATACTTCGTAATGTTTAGATTGAGTTTTTGAAAAACATATTTTTACTATATGAAAAAAGTTAATACATTATGATGAGATACATTCTCTTAAAATACATATACACACAAGAAATTAATTTTACATGGTATGAAATGTTTACATTTTTTAGTATTTATATAGATATAGTAGTTATCTCCCAATGTGATCTCAATAATTTTCGCCTATAGTTTTTAGTATCATTATTAGTTAGGAAGAATCCCTCTACCCATCATTATTTCTATTAGGTGACCATTTATAATTTTCATTTATATACTATGATGTATATTTAAAAATTAGGAAAAGAACATCCTGGATAAGAAACAATTATCCACCAGCCATTTTAAATTTTGATGTTGTATCATCCACATTGGCATTTTGTCTTCGACAGAGTATTTAAATTATAAAAATTGGAGGATATCAAGATATATCTTGTAATAATTATCCTCAATACTTTATATGTTCAAGGATTCTAATGTATAATGGAATCCAATAATAGTTTCATCTTGAATCATTATATAAGACTATATCATAATATTATAAGGATTCTTCATCTTATTCACTTCCTCTCCTTTATTTCACAATATTGTTTATTTTATATGTTTGATTAGATTTCCTCTATTATAAAAAGGTATCATTTTCCATAGATTTTAATAAATACATCAATGAACATTATGATTTTTGTATCCCGATAACACATTTTTCATGATATTTTTTCATTATGAAATATTAATAGAATATTTTTAATGTTTTTTACAGATCTTGGATATAGAAACTCTTCTGAAATTAAAGTTTATTTTGTTCTAATTAATAATATTAAATTTATATTGTTTGATTTCTCACAATATTTCAGTCAAATATATGATAGTTTAAAAAAAATAAATACTAATTATCTTTCCTTCACCAAAATATTAAAAAAATACAAATTGCTTTTAATGAATTGTGTAACACATGTTTGCCTCTATATAAATTCACTTTTTGGAACTAGCATTTCAAGAAAAATATTTATTTCTATTATCAATACCTTCAATAAATTACAGTCCATTATAACCATTTTTATATTTACTCATTGATCTTTAGTTTGAACATCTCATGTTTTGAGTTGCAAGAGTATTTATTCTTGGGTTTTTCAGTATTCAGAAATAAAACTTCTCCCTGTATGAATGAACAAATTCAGGTTTTACAAAAATATACATACCATATTGTGAGTATAGGTAATATTATTTAGATTGTAATTTTTTTTAAATAACTCAATTTATTTACGAGGCTTGCCAAACATGATAACTAGTTTTATGAAAATTATAAACAACAAATAAATTTTAATTTTTTCAATAATCAACTCATCCAATATCTTATATATGTCTATAAGTTATATCATTTTTTAAAATTAAATTTGATCTCTTTGAAAAACACATTTTCTAACAACGTATTATGTATAACCCTTTGAAAATGTGATTTTTCAAAATAATCAACAAGACAATATATTATATATCTCAATATTATTCCACCTATAATTATGTTTTCTATTTAGAGTACATATTATGTCGCACATAATATATTTTATTTAAAAATTGTGAGTCCCTACCTATTATATATTAATGAAATTGCCTTGAGGATATTACATAACTTATACAATGGGGGATTTTCATTATGTACCTGAGAATACAAATTAAAGTGTTATATGAATAAGTTACATATCATAAGAAACCATCATAAATTTTTCTAAAACTTCAAGTATAAATAAATATTACATTTCTAATGTCTTTTGGATATTTACAATACATCTATATATGGAAACATAAATATATTTAGAACATCCTACCCTTTTCCATTTTTTTAATTTTGATAAAAATATAATATATTAAGTATAGATTCACATATGATAAAAACTAATTTTAAACTATTAAGATCTTATCAAGGAATTACTTGATAAATTATAAATATTTCAACATATTTTAAATGAGATTTGAGATATTCTAATAGTTTGAATCCTATGGATACCTTAATTCAATATTATATTAATAAATAAATATTCACATATGGATTTATTAATAAATATCATAAAATAGTTATGATTTATCTTCTCCTAAAATTATCCAAAACCTCATTTAAGAGACATTATTCTACAATTAAAATTATTATTATGCATAATAACCATAAGATGATTTCTAAATATTTTTGTCTGATTATAAATTCATTAATAATAGTAAAAATAATTGTTATTATTCAAGCATTAAAAAAACTAGAAATCTATTTTAATGAATTGTATTTAATCTAAATCATCACTAGATAATGGGTCATTTCACTTATTCCCATTAATCATTGTATTTAAAGATTCTCCTTGAATCTAAATAATTATATTCTCTATGATGTGTCTTGGTTTTCTACTCAAAATCACTGATATTATTTCTATAATTATTTTCAATTATTTATATTTTTCTTCCTACATCACCCCATACATATTCATATCATTACATTATAATGACAAGCTTACTTTTTTGAAAATAAATACAGTAACCAAAATTCATTGGTATTTTTAATTAGATTGATCCTTTAGAGGAATCATATAGAATCTAATACTTGTTCAATCATTATAAAAGATTTTATTGGCATTTATTTTATATACAAGTCATTACCTGATTCACTAGTAATATCCTTCTAAAAAATTTCCTCATTCAAAAACTCTTTTATAGTATCCTAATATTTTTTCTCTATATTTTACAATAAAAATAATATATCTACCAATATAGATCTATATACATAATATGTATGACTATTTACCCATTTTTTCGGAATTCTTTTGACCAAATCATTATAAAATGTAATTTAGGGATTTAATTTCTACTTATTTGTATATCATCCACATCCAACACATGAAATACAATAACTATTCAGTTAACACACTTCTATTCACATAAACCATGCATGTAATTAATAAAACTAAACTCATTGATTTCATCAAAATATTTGATATTCCATCTTTAGTAATCACAATCCAATCAAATAATGAGATATTTTAACTTCCCAACTATAAAAAAGGTTTTTATTACATTCGAATTATAGGGTTATATTATATATGTTTCTTCTAAAAAATAAATGTTAAAGATTTTTTTCTGTGATCAATTTGATATATATCTTAGTAAAATTGAGCTAAAATACCTTAAAATATAAAAATTGACGTTACCATTGAAAGTACTAGATATGATTATTTATTTTCAATACCATAAATTTTTTTATAACCCATTATTATTGGGAGTGATTTAGTGGTAGACTTTGTACTATCCATTCATGTTTTTGAAATGATAATTAATTTTATAATGATGTTTGTTTTCAACACAATTTTATATGACATAATGTTGTGATCTGCTAGACGTTTCTTAATTATTTGAACTGGATTGATGTTTTTATATATTTTTTTGAGTTTATTTCTGGTAATCATAAATATTTTGAGTTATTGATGCTTCCGATATGATATTTAGGTTGTAATAGCATTATTTCTATCATATGAATTTTTCCATCGAATACATGTTTTATATGGTTGAATGGAAATTTTACGTCGATTGGGAAGGGATAAAATAGATTCCTTGAATATTGGTGTTTATTTTAAGAAAATATCGATGTACTATTCTGGAGGTGAAAATTTACTTAGGAAAATGTCTTACTGAGGAATCATGCTAAAAATTTTTAGTTGTGAAAATTATAATTATCACAATCATAGGTTATTTTTTCACATAAAAGAATTATCAGGTGATTATAAAAAATTATTACAAATAATTGAGTTTATCATAAGATATTATGTGAATAAGTAAATTATCATACATAATATGGTTTTATTTATATGAAATTATGATAATTTTCTTCAGAAAAGTTACTTAATTTTAATAGTTAATTGTTTTTCATTTATTATATATTCAATTTATTTATTTACTGTAAAAAATATATATTCAGTCATTTTTATTAAATATTATAATTTTCTTGAAAAATTTCTGATGTAATATTATATAAATATCATTTTTAATGAAGATTTTTATGGTTGAATACTTCAAGGAAATATTTTTTTGAATTTATTTTGATGGTTTTGAGTATATATATTCATATTTTCAAATGTTCTTTATCTAATATCCAAATATAAATTATGGTAAAATATTATATATTTCATTTGAAGCAAAAATATTTATAAATATATTAAGGAGTATGAAATTTATTTGGATAACATATAAGTTCAACTCATGTTATTCTTTTTTTACTTGTAGTCAATTCTATATGTCTTCTATCATAATAAGGCATCTAGGGATTCAAAATAAGACTTTCTAGGGGCCATCGTAATTAATCAAGGAAATTTGAAGAGATGTTTTTTGGGAAATTAGAAAGGATTTAGGTAATAAAAACATAGCTTTTAGGGACCATTATATGGGTTTTAGAATGTCATAATATTTATTTTTATGGAATATCATACGACATTCAATGTATCATCATATGACTATAAACCATTGAAATATTTTTAAATTGTGGTATCAAGGAATCTCAAGATGAAGTTATTCAGGAATGTTAATGTTGGAAATATTATTTATGGGAAACCATTTGACATGCCACATAAGATTATAGTAATTTTTTTCAATAAAATGGAAATTTTTGTTTCTTATTTCATAGATTTGTTTTAATATTTCTAATCACGTGAATCCTAATTTTATAATACTATTAAAATTTTTTTATCACCTTAAAATAAATAGGAGGACAATAACAAGTTGTCCTTATAGGATAATGTAGTGGATGTTGATCAAAAAGGAAAGGCCAAGAAGAAAAATGAATTTTTATAGAGAAACATATCTTTGAAATAAGTTATTGAAGATATACTATTTCTATGATGGGGATACATTGGAATAAAATTATAATTTTGAGACACATTAAATTTGTGGAATGTTTTATCTTCACAAATTTTATATGTGTTACTAAACTTATATTTTATAAAAATTCACCTACATGATGAAAATAATTTAGTCGAGATTCACTTTTCTGTTTTAATGATTAAAAATCTTTGAGTGTCATGTAATATCCCTATGATCAACTAATTATCTGATTACCCTTATTAAAATTTCTAAATCTGCCAGATTTAAATAATTCAAAAAAATACACTTCTATTTTATCTGCCATGTTTAATTAAAATTATTTATTTATTCAGGTAAATTAATTGATTCTCTACATGTCTTGAGTGTCTCCCTTATCGTATACTTGTTCATAAATTTATTTTAACCACTGAGTTGATCGAACACTATGGTGTTTATTAAAAAATACATGGAGACTTTTTTTGAGTATTCCCAAAATTTTAATGTTTGTTCCTAGGGGTATTTTGAGACAATGGTGGAGTTTTAATTTTTAGTTTTTAAAGTAATTTTTCACCAAAAAATTAATTCTCAAAATTAAATTTATAGCAATTACTTATGTGATTGTTTTATACATGAAACCCCATGATCTATGTTTTTATAATTATTTTTCTTGAAATGATTGGTATAAGTCTATTAAATTAAACTCATGCTCGAAATAACTAACAATAAAATATGTTTCCTTTCTTTTATATTAATTTTTACTTAAAAACCACCAATATTTTCTTGTGAAATCCAATTCATGGACCCACCAAGTCACCCCCTCAGTCTTAATTTGGTCATCATTAGAGGTGACCTTCATTGACACATTTTCTCAAAATTTATATGAATCTTATTTTCTATGATAAATGATTCGAATTAATTTTTTACTTCATTATATTGTAGTGAATTAAATTGATATTATAATAGGAACTCCATAATTTTATGGGAGAAAAATCTTATAGACATGGAATTAAATGGAACAGATTTTATTTGGGTGTTCATTATTTATTCTTTATCATTATGTTATGAATTCAATTTATACACTTAATTATAATTTATTTCAAGGAAATTGTAATAAATTATTTTTATTGGAATAAATTCTACTACATATTGAAAACTAATTTTTAGAGAGGGGGTGTTTTTTGTTTTTAGCTAGAAAAATTTGATTGATAGTGATTCTGAGCATAAATTATTCTTTTTAAATATATTTTAAATCTAGTTTGGTGAATATTATTTCTAAAAAAAATGACAGAATTGATTTATCGCATCAAATTTCATTGAATTCATTGAATATTTGAGCCTTTTAAAAAAATAATCTCTAGATTCTGTTATTAATAAGTTACATTTGATTGTTGTTGGAATTACCAATCATTAATTCAATATGTACATAAATATTCCCAAAGATTCCTAAATTCAAATATGTATTTTCATTAAAAACTATTTTTAAAAACCATCATGTTTTTTATAATATAACACCTCTATGTATAGATTGTTTTTGATAGTATTGCGTTTTTTTTTCGAATTACTGGAATACTTTTTTAACCTCAGTTTTAAGTAATAATTCTTTGTAGAAAGTCATGTTATTGTTATGAAAATTTGTGGAAGAAGTTTTTTTCAATGCACATTTAATATTATTATTATAAAATCTGATAGTGTTCAATTTTAATCTTCATTATTAGCATAATCTTCTCTTTTGCAACACTACACAAAAAACCCATTCTTATCACATTGTTTAAAGACCTGTAAAATTTCCATGTAATTTTTTTTAATTTAAATGTAATATTATATGTCCGTAAAAAATGAATGTGCGTGATTCTGAGGCTTGGTGTGCCCAGAATGAATTTACAATGTTTTTTAGTCACGTTCTGTAAACGTGTGAGCAAGTTGTTGTATCTTTTGAACTGGTACTTGGAATTGGAATATGAGGGAACCATTGAACTTGAAGCACCGATATTCCCTTAAAAATATTTTCACCTCGACCGTAGTAGGTTGAGGGTAGAAGATTGTTTTTTAGTTTTTCTTGGATGAAGAAAAATAAAAAAATATTAATTTTATTTTTCTTTTGAAACCCTTCATTCTGTGTAATAAGGGTGGGGACCACTCGAACAAGAAAATCCGTTTTTGAAATCTATTGGTGGGGACCACCTGACCCTCTCTTTAATTTGAGGAAATCCATTGAAATTCTCCAATTTAATTGTGCTAATGAAATACTATTAATTATGCCAACATTTATTATTCTAACCTAAATTTAATTGATAAAAACATTTTAATTTTTTGGCTCTTCATTTCCTTTGGGAAATCATTGGAGGAATGGAGGCATGGGGAGAACATTGGAGAAAATATTTCTCCAATAAAGGACACCCTCTCCAATGAAGAACATACTTTAGAATACAGAATGAGGACGACACAAAAGCTCCATTTCCCAAGCGTTTTGTCGAAGTGGCGATCGTTGGCACCCTCATCGCATTCACCTACTTCTTTTCATGAAACCTCCAATGATCAATCGATATATTGATTGTTGTTTTTTTACCCCTTTCATTGTTATTGGTTCTCATATTTATTTAAGAACATTTATTTTTTTCTTGTTTTAAGAAAAAATAAGTCACATGTTACCATTCTAACGCGGAGAGTGCAGGTCGAATGGACACGGCCTGACCTATCCGCAACCTTTGTGGGATATTGATGGTCTTGAATCGATGGATACATCCTGATGCGAGTGTGGGAGTCTACGAAATGAAGAACGGGCCCCTAGTTCATGCCCTGTGACCGGAGGAACATTGACAGAAGGGCTCGAGGGTGAAGTCTAGCAACCCAACTGGCCATGATGGCGGCGGCGGCGTGATATCACCCCCTGATAAGGGTCACGAAGCATTGGCTGTGACGGAGCATGGTTGGTGGCTGACCACGCGAAGGGGATACGACGACGTGTGTCTGTGCCATCGGGTGTGTAGGAACCGCGACCACGAGCGGCGGTAGCGAAGCGAGGGTGGACAGCTCACTACTAGCCGCCAATGATGGAACGTCGTGTGACCGCGCCGTATGAAGGAAGGCTGGACGTTCACCCAGCTGTGAGCTGATCGGACCACCCATCGTGTGCCGCTCAGTAGGTTGGGTTGTGCCGATAGGCCGGGCTGGACCTAGAAGAATGAGGGCCAGACTCGGGTCGGGTCGGCCCAATCCGGGTCTGTCCGGGTCAGTCTGACCAGGTCGGACTAGACCCAAACCAGCTTCAACCCCTTTTCGTTCTTTTGGCCATATCTTGAGCTACATGCGTCAGTTTGTCGAACAGTCTACAAAACCAGAAAGCATGGATCAATAAGGCCCGTTTGGTATACCCCACTTTAGTTTTAAAAAATTTTGGGGTATTCCGGGGTGGATCGAACACGAATCCAACCGAGTCCTTGGATCTAAAAGGCCAATAACATATAGACCAGACATCTGATTGATGCTTCGTATGTCGCATTGAGACCTCTTTTACCTAGAGGTCCATTTAGATA
Organism: Viscum album; assembly: GCA_963277665.1. Classification (NCBI taxonomy): domain Eukaryota; kingdom Viridiplantae; phylum Streptophyta; class Magnoliopsida; order Santalales; family Viscaceae; genus Viscum; species Viscum album. The sequence continues at coordinate 1,484,228,541 of OY728136.1, forward strand.
CTTCTTCGTGGGAATCCAATGAAGTTGTAGTATTGACATGTGGCTTGAAGAGAGGACCCTCCTGAAATCAAGTGAGTTTAGTGGATGAACCCTATAGCTGGCTGTAACATCAAAAAGGGATCCATGTTGGTCTGTACTTTAGGCTATTACGTGGGTATCTATTTGACACTCTCACTGAGATCCACTCTAGGAATCCATGTTGGACTACTCTAGGATCCTATGTGCGTCTGATGTTTTATGATACTACGTGGGTCTAATCATTTAGGATCCTATGTGGGTCTGATGATTTAGGATCTTATGTGGGTCTGATTCTTAACAGAGTAAGATGATTCACTAGTTACATCCAATCATTTGTGCTACCATACCTTTATTATACATGGTGTGAGAAGAGTCTTTACCTTTGTGGTGATATATTTTTGGAATTCTTCTATGTGGCGTACCTTTGTGGTATTTACCCTCATGGTGATACCTTTGTGGTATTCTTCTATGTGGAATTACCTTGGTGGTACTTACCCTTATGGTGTCACCCTCATGGTACTATTTCCTATGTGGAACAGTTGTACTTGGGCTATGAGTTGGGCCTTCTGTTTCCTCATGAATGGGATGGGTAGACTTAATAACAAAGGTATATGTATGTGAATATACTTAAGTAGGGTTTTCAGATGCTTTCATGCTTTGTGGGATATCCTTTGTGGTTTTGTGAGATCTTCGAGTGTCTCGGGGTCTATACTAAGTAGCGTTGAACTCACCCCTACACGGGCTACGCCCGCACCCCGTTGTGTTTGGTGCAGACAATGGACAACGCTGATAGAGGACGGGAGTGCCAGGATTGGAGGTAGCTCAGTGGAGGAAATTGGATGAGGTGTACCCTAGTGACTATTGTTCGAGAGTTGTACCTAGTCTTTAGGTAGGGTCCTTGGTGGGAGTTCATAGGAGTTGTTTTAGTTTACATGTTCTTTTTAGTTTTCTTGTACATTCTAGTTGGGAATGTATTTTGGCCCCTATTTCTTACTATACAGAATCTTTTTACAATATAGTTTACATGTGTTCGTATCTTTCTATGTGCATTGTTGCGTGTGTTTATAGGATAAAAATCCAATGACTTTCTGGATTTTAGGGAATGCGTCGTTCGGTGCTAGTCGCATGCCCATGGCATATAGAAGGTGGGCTTCGGGTAGTCACGACACAGGCCCCGGGGGATGGGTCATGACAAATTGGAATCAGAGGAATTGGTTCTTCCATCGAACGTTATACTCTTATCTTTTTAAGTGAAATAGTGTTACATGTAGTTAGTGTGGTTATCAGTTTAGGGAATCTAGTGTTGGTTCGGTGGACGACGTATCTATACACCAGGACCCTGATTTTTGATTTCTGACTCAGTGCATGAAAACACTTATTGTGTGTGTTTCGAAATGTTTTCTTTGTGATATCTTTGTTTCTGCTCACCAGGTATAACTTATTGACCTTGGCGCATATGTTTCATTTCAAGATGCCTCTACGCAGACAGCCATCTAGGGTTCATAGAATAGTATGTGACGATAGACCACAGAGCAACGTGGCATCGATGCATGGCACTTTATTAGTAGAGGCACCAACAGAGGCACCATCGATGCAGTTACCCAATGAGCCACTGATGCCACCAGCCCAAGACGCAGAGAGTGCACGCCACTTGAGTGCACTGCACGAGATCCAGCGTCGGAGGCCTTCCAGGTACAGGGTTGAGATGGACCCACTAGTGGCTGAGGATTGGCTAGAGGATGTAGAGAGAGTCTTCCAATTGGTAGGAACACCCGCTAATCTTAGGGTGAGCCTTGTCACCAGTCTTCTACAACAAGCAGCAGGTAGATGATGGAGCTTGATACTCCAGGTTCTTGATAAGGTGACATTTATATGGGTAGACATTGACAGCCTATTTCAGGTAGATTTTCTCCCACTGACCTTCACGCAGTGTGCATATAGGAGCTTCTTCATCTGTAGCAGGGCAGCATGACTGTGGATCAGTATTCAGCGAGGATCACCGGTCTCTCACGCTACTCCACATATATGGTGTGGGACCCATTATTTAAGGCATGTACCTTCAAACATGGAATCTGGATGGATATCAGGGCTTCGATGATTTATCCCAACATTCCAACACATACATGGGTGTTAGAGATATACCAATTATTGCAGAGTTTTCTTGGTGAGCAGTCACCAGCAGCGAGACCCACCACCGAGCATCACGTAGCAGAGTCTTCTACTGCTGGCTGTAGACAGATGTCATAGAGGACTAAGAGGACCAGATCTAAGGGTATATGACCACAAGATTCAGGGTAGGTTGTGTAGGGCACTGGAGACAAATCCAGTCATGCGAGGAGGAGCAAATGTTAAGCATGTAGCAGGTAGGGCCATAGGGCTTGTGATATCCTGACCCTCATTATGGAGGATCAGTAGATAGTTGAAGGATCTCCCAAGTGGAGACAGAGGTTCGATCTAGGAGGTCCACATGGAGATGGCGGGTGTGGTATAGAAGCTGGTGGTGCCACTGGTGGTGGGAGATGATTCGAGAAGTTACTTCCGCCACCACCCGATGGTCCACCCCGACCATAAGGAGTAGGTGGACATGGGCAAGCTCAGCTCCAGGAAGGTGATGCCTTCAACCATGGCGCACTGGAAAGGAAACGAGTTATGATTTGTGACTACTCCACCATAGCTGCGGTACATATAGACATAGGTTTGAGTCATTCTTTTTTATCCAATTCCCTTATTCGGTGCTCGGAGTTTCGGGTGGAGATGTTGGGTCAATCTTAATGGCTAGAGACTCCTACGAGAGAGGATTCAACGATTACACCCTAGAGCAGACAGTGTGAGGTTACTCTATGAGGTGAGAGCTTTGCCTGGGATCTCATAGTAGTGGTATTGAGGCCTAACGACGTCATCTTGGGTGTGGACTATTTATCTATAGTAAATGTCTAGATAGACTGCATTAGGCGCAAGGTGCGGTGTGTCTGCACGGATGTGACTTGGTTTACCTTCAACAGTGAGAAGGGAACCATTGCAGCAAAGGATGGACTTAACCAAAGGAGAGTGTAGTCGATCACTCATCAGTTGGCTAGCCTTAACCTCAGAGTGGTTGATGTGGAGAGTCTGAGATATCATATTGTGGGGGACCAGTACATAGATTTCTTTCCTGATGATGTTCTGGGTCTACCTCCTCAAAGTGAGGTGGAATTTTACATTGACTTGTACCCTAGGACGACACCGGTAATTACACATGTGTATCGGGAAGCTCATGCAAACCTTAATGAGTAGCGGGTACAACTAGATGACATATAGGGGAAGGGATTCATCCATCCTAGTGTTTCTCTGTGGGCAGCCTGAATTTTGTTCGCCAAGACGGCAGATAGGAGATTGAGACTTTGTGTTGACAATCGACACCTGAACTAGGTGGCCAAGAAGAAGATGTACCTAGTCTCGAGGATTGAAGACCTCTTTGATAAGTTTAAGTGAGCACAGTGTTTCTCGAAGATAAGCCTCAGATCAGGCTATCACCACCTCAGAGTACGAAATGAGGATGTGCTGAAGATGACATTCAGATGTCAGTACAACCACTATGAGTTCTTGGTTATGCCATTCGCCATGACCAATGCTCTTGCAGTGTTCATGGGACTCATGAACATGATCTTCTAGCCATACCTTGATTGCTTTGTAGTAGTCTTTATCGATGATATTCCGATCTACTCAGCTACTAGGGAGGAGAATGCCTATCATTTGCAGATATTTCTGTACACAATCCGAGATAACTATCATTATGGAAAGCCTTCAAAGTTCTAGTTTTGGATCTGAGAGGTTCATTTTATAAGACGTTTCATCTTGGAGGCTGGATTTGCAGTGGATCTAGTGAATATTGAGGTGGTACATGACTGGGGGCCACCCTATATTGTGACGGAGATACGAAGTTTCTTAGGTTTGGATGAATACTACCAGATGTATATGCGATATTTCTCCAGAGTTTCAGCACCTTTATCAGCGTCGACGAAGAAGGGGAAACCCATCATGTGGTCAGAGAAATGCCAATGGGGTTCTCAAGAGGTGAGGTAGAGGCTGACTAGTGCCCCCATCTTGAGGCTTCCAGAAAAGGGTGTTTGGTAAGTAGTCTACTACGATGCATCAAGGGTTGGGCATGGATGTGTCCTGATGAAGGAGGGAGCGGTTATCTCATATAGTTCTTGAAAGCTAAGATACCAACAGACGAACTACGCTACCCATTACCTGGTGTTAGCATGAGTGGTCTTCACATTGAAGTTGTGCCAACATTTATTGATGGGCGAATTTTTTACAGTCTACTCTGATCACAAGAGTCTCAGGAATACCTTTTCTCATAAGGACCTGAACCTAAAACAACGATGTTGGCATGAATTCCACAGGACTATGACTTCGTGATAGTCTATACTCATGGAAATGAGAATGTTGTAGCAGATACACTCAGTAGGAGATCTAGTATACAGCTACTGCATGAGGCGATGGAGCAGCTGGTCGCTTAGCAAATATCCTTTGTGGAGAAAGATGGAGCAACCTTTCCTTAGTATCTTACAGTCACTCCCCCACTTCTTCAATGAGTTCGGGAGGCACAACGTGGGGACACTAACTATGAGGCTCGACATACTCAGATATCCATAGCACAAGAACCTGATGGATTTTCTGAAAGTGGGGAGCATGCCATCCTTTTTAAAGAACGTACCATGGTACCAGTGTCAATTCGGGAGTAAGTGTTTTGGGAGATCTACACATCCTCTATGGTGGTACATCCAGGAGTGGAGAAAATGTACCAGGATCTCCGACGACATCACTAGTGCCCATGAATGAAGAAAGTAGTAGCATATTATGTCTATCAGATCCTCAGTTGTCAGGAAGTGAAGGTGGAGCATCAGGTACCACCAAACATAGATCATCCTGTAGAGGTCCCTGAGTGGAAGTGGGATGGAATATCCATGGACATTGTCACATGACTTCCACTTACATATAGGGGTCAGGATTCTATCTTGGAAATTATTAACTAACTCACCATGTCATCCCGCATCCTACCAATCAGATAGTAGGGTTTAGTAGAGAGCATGGGACACCTCTATGTGCAGAAGATTTTGCGGCTAATTGGAGTACCCTCAACGACTGTATTTGTAACAACCCAAGAAAATAAAGAATATTAAATTTTCATATTTATTAATATTTGTGAATTAAATATTAATTGTACTTTAATGGGGACGCTATGTTTGACGGTGTACCTGATACACAACAATGGGATTCTTTTAAATCTTACGTTGCACACTAATAGTATAATATTATTATTTTAAATTATAGTTAACGCCTAACCGTTGTAATGGTGGTAATAAATAGAACTAACTACAATATGATGATACAAGTTTGTTGAATATTTTTTCATTTATCAAATAAATGTTAGAGGATTAAAATAAGTAAAGAATTTGATTTTAAGCATAAATACTCAAATATTCACTAAAAGGTTGATTTACTTCCTTTAAGTGGAGAACCCTCATTAATTCTAGTTTTTGTAACTTTTATATGTTCTATTGGAAGAAATAACATTCTTCTTTATAATCAAGACACCAAAATTTACATTGGATGAAATTTTGGTATTTTTCTTATAAAACTCATTTTTTTAAGAATAATGAAAAATATTGTATTTTAATTCAAAAGTGCCTATTAATATAATATATTTATAAGGTTATATTATCTTTTTAATTGGTTTTAAATTTTAATTAGAATATATTTTTACCATTTAATCATATGTTGGTCATTTTATGTAATTTCATGTTAAAATTGGTTATAAATAGTGTCAATATTTTGATAGTTAATTCTTTCTTAAAAAACGCTATTTATTTCAACCGCGGGAATTAAAATAAAATTAAGTTCTACCACTTTTTTGTTTTGAATTTTGAAAAATGGATTCCATATTTTTAATCAATAGGTAAAAATTGTTTAAATAGGTTACTTTTATTTTTAGACATTTAAAATATTTACTTCACTAAATAATGTATTTACCATGATTAAAGGGTAAATATAATAAATAAGGGAAAATATTGTATTATAATAATATTCAATTACCCTTACAAGTGTCATAATCATATTGGTTAATATATATCTGACCATGGAAATCATTGGGTTGAATTTGGGACCCCATGGAGCCACATGGGATAAATAATGACACTTTATAATAATTAATTCCAAGTAAAGACAAAAATGTCATAAACATATATCTTTTTGTAAATAAATATTTACAATAAGGTTATGTAAGATATCTATTCGACTATAAATATAATTTGAATATCTAAAACTATTTCAAACATCATGGTATTTTTTTATAATTTTTTAACATCATATAAATTATAGTATTTGTGACACAATAATTATACAATATTTACCTCTTTAATAAATGATTAAAATAAACAAGATTAAAAATATATAAACATTATCCAAAACCTATAAAATTTTTATTGGATTATTTTATATTGACCTTGAGTAAACATAACATTGATATTAATAAATATTTTACATTTAGAAACTAAATACGAGAATAAAATAAAATAATTGTTTTATACAATTGTAAAGAGCCCCTCCTCTCCCTTAAAAAAATCCCTCACTTCTAACTCAATCCTCACACTTCTCAGGCCATTGTCTCGTAAAGACTCTACTACATTAAGATCCCAATATCCCTCTCTTTATCTTATAAGCCTTACATTAGGCAGGAAACATTTCAAGAAACCCTTTTGGTTCAATCCAAAAGGAGTTACCTGATTTAAAGGTAACGTCTTCTCTAAAGTACTTTAGTTTTATTTTACTTCTCCACCCACCTAAACTCTTTTTATTATTTTATTTTATTAAAAACCCTGTATCCTCAATATACTAGGATGTTCTTATGGGAATGATTCGAACTAAAATTACACACAACTCCATCTAATGGGTGAAGAACATATTGTTTTTCTGGATGACAAACTAACGCCTCACGAAGCGATGATTGTTCAATTATCTCCTACCGCCTCTCATGGTGGCCATTATGATGAAACAGTAATTATATATGATATATATTATGTTTTTTCTATATTCTTGTGTATGTTTTATTGACAAACATACCTTTATTCCATCCAATATGTGTAAACAATATAATTTAATTTGAGGAAGTGCATACTACCGCCCCCTCAAGGTGATATGGTTTGTTCTTAACATACATGGAACTTATAAAGATAGAGTTAATGAAATTAAGTAACATCTATTTCATATGATATTATAATAATATTTTATTATTATTATGTATAATTATGTTATCATTCCATTAAATGTTAAATATAAGTGATAGTAGTGTTTATGCGAACGTACGGCTTACCATCTACATTAACGTTGCATTTCATTTATTATTTCCAAATGCTATGTGATATTATAAATATATATATATATATATATATATACTCACTTAAAATATATGAAATATATAATATCTAAATCATTAATATAATTCTGGATATAATGGAGTTTTGACCACAAGGAGAAATTGGATTTATAACAAGTTCATTTTTAACTCAAATTCCGAACTTCAACAAAATGTCCAATATGAACTCAAATAATTAACTAACTTTTAATTCAAGGTAATAAGTGATATAAAAGTAATAATAAACATAAAAACATTAATTAATAAAGTAGAAATTAACATAATTTTATTATTCAGGAAGAAAAAGGAACATACGAGTCAAGACAGACACAAGGTAAGGGATTTGTTATCTCACTTTTAATTCCATGAGATTTCCATCGTTCACCACTTATTTGTTGCATGTGGTGAATTTTTTACTGAAATTTGATATATATTATCATGATCATGTTTATATTCATTAAATTATGTGATTAATTTGGTGGTTATTAACTTATTCTAATATGAATTGATTGATTACAACGTGGAAAGGGTTTTTAACTCACTTTTTTACTCATGTGACATTCATGCTATATTGGCCACAATTTCCTTTTGTGTGGTAGATGTACTACACATGATTGCATTATTTTTGTAGTAGAATTTAATTTATGGGTATTTACATATTCATTGTGTTATCATTATTTCATGGGGTTCATCTTTCGTATGTTACCAAATCGGTAAGGGAACCATTCACCATCATCTTTTTAAAAGACTTCTATTTGTTATGTCATTTAATTTAAATATTATTATGTTGGGATATGTTCTTATATATCCTTATTGATGTAAATTATATTTCCACATGATGAGATATCCTTTTCTCTCTCATCAAATTGTTTTTTGAATTTTAATGTGACGACGTTAGGCTGTCAAATTTCTGTAAGAAAACATTTTAAACCAATTTCAATTTTTGGGTTAAACATATACTTCTTGATTATTTCATGCTATGAATATGTGTAAATAACCTATGATTGTTTTAAACATAATATAAAATTATATTGGGTGTATTTAAATTTGTCACACACAATTATGTAATTGATTTATCCTTAATTTAAGAATATCGTCTTTATAAGGTATTTCATCTCAATTTACATTTCCATTGTGACTTCATTGTTAATGTTCACCAATTCACTCTAATATGGTATATATACTATATTTTGGCATATTATATCATGAATACCTATATTATAATGATATTATTTAGTTCTATTTAAATGTTATTTTTCAATTCTCTATATTCTATGAACTCTCATTTTGTTAAAAACTCTTTAACTAAAATATCATTTTTAAATGTATTGAAGCTTTATTTTTATAAATCATTCACATTATTGTCCATGTTTTAAATTTTTTTAAGGATTTATACATATGGACATGAATTTTTTTAAATTGATATTTCTTTCAAAAGCTTTAAATTTGTATGGGACACTTTGAATCAAAAATCTCTTTATTTAATATTTTAAATTGTTTTGAAAATTGTTTGATAAAACCTTTGAATTTTTCAATCTTTCGAAATGATATATTTTGATTTCAATGTGGAAATTTTATCTTTCAACATTACATTATCATGGAATAAATTATTATGTTTTACGAATCCATGTTATATGATCCATGTGGCACACTTATTCATGAAATGAATTATTCAGAAGGGTGCACCCTTATAGTACTCCAATGCATTGGGTAATGTATAGTATCATGATACGTCATTTGCAATGGGTTTTGACTCATGCTAATTCAATTCCAATGAGGGTTTACACGTTCTTCATGTTCAGTGAGGGTTTACTCATGCCCTATGCAAAATGAGCCTTGGACCATGCTAATTCCATGTTAAGATTTGTTTCCACATTTCCATGTTATGATTATCATGCTTAATCACACCTTTATGTTTATATTTCTATTGAGATATAATGATATGCCTATTTTCTAACATGTATTTTATTCCTCATGTTAGACATTTTTTATACCCTTACTGGGCTTTTAGATCAACCTTTTTTTATGCATGTCCCCAGGTTATCCCATCCAATTCTATGTACGAGAGAATGTAGTGGTCATGTAAAATAATTTTTCAATAAAGATATTGTTTTTCATGTTTTAAGTGGTTATGTAATGATACTAAGCCTCAAAGACACTATAACTCTTTATCTACAATGTTGTATGAAATGAAGTTTAAGTAATAATTTATGTTTAATTTTGTAATAAAAGATCAGGGTTGTCATAGTTAGTAATATCAGATAGGATTAGTTATTTTTGGGATTAGGATTATAAAACCATATTAAAGCCTTAGAGAGAAGACTAAGTACATTCAAAACATCCCTATGTTTTGGTGGGTATTGACTATGTGGATTGTCAGGAAAATACATCATTGTCTGGATACGAGCAGAACTATCTTAATGTGTTGGGATGAAAATGAAAGGTATAAGAAAACCATTAAGTTTAAAACATGTCTAGTTATTTTTTAGTTTTATAAAAAGTACAACATGCAGACCGTGTGAAAACCTGTCACGTCAGACAAAGCTGTGAGAATCGAACCCACTACCAACGTGCGATTGGGATTTATCATCTACCACTACACTACGTGAAGTACCATGTTAGTATGACTTATTATTTTATGTAAAATGGTTTTATAGATCAATAATACGTTGATTTTGAGATGTTATGTTTTATCAAATAGATATCGTTCGTATAGGAAAATGATTTGGTGATTAAGTGATAAAGGTTATTTTAGAAGACGTTCTCTCTTTTGAGGAAACACTACAATCCTATAGAAAATAAAGTACTACATGATTTAAATTTTGGAGGAATGTTTGAGATTTTTTATAAGAATATATGTATTTATTTTTGACATATAGTGATTTTGGTTATTTATGGAAAATTATTAACCTATCATAGAAAATATTTAATTTGGTTAATTACACTTTAGTATAAGACTTTAAAAGTAGTCGATGATATTTGGAGATAAATGTAACGATTTATTGTGGAAGACTATGTGATTGAATCCTTCTATGTTTTGGGTTTCAATATTAGTTTGGAGTATTATGAATAATTTTAAGGACAATTTTGTATTGAATGGTATTTCTCGAACTTTTCTTACTTTTTGTTGAATTTTTGAGATTAATTGTAGTATTTCTCTCTATAAATGATTATCCATTTGGGGATTATATGATCTCGTACTAACAATTTTGGTTTTAGTTGATGTCTAAAGACAAGGGAAATATATAGTTATTATTTTTTGGATTTTGTGATTCTCTAGAAGAATATTCTTGTTCATTGATGTGAGCAAGTCTTTTTGAATGCTCATTTTTTTGATAAAAGATTGGTTTTTGGTAGAAACTTATTAAAGTAAGAAACTATACATGAAAGGTAATTTTATTAACTTATTTTTTATTCAATGCAGTAAATGAATTCCTCAAATAATGTAAAGGAACATAAAACGAAATTGTTTTTGGTTTACATTTCCAAGAAGGTGATCAAATACCGTTTGAAACATCATAAGTTTGTGATTTTATTATGGTTAACTTTCTTCTAATCATGTTTCCTTTCACTCTCCATCAGAACATGAACATTTTTTTGTCTTCCATATCCATGTTTTCATACATGGAATCCTTGTATCGGTTAACTTGGGCGACCTTTGTACTTCTATTTATTTCTTATAATGTGATAGTTTTAGTGACTCTTTTTCCGATGTGGGACTTTCAATTATGTTTCCAAGCCCAATTGTAAAATTGTGAGGATGCAATTTCCAAAAGGGGGAAGAATGTAACATCATAAAAAAATAAAGAATATTACATTTCCATATTTATTAATATTTGTGAATTAAATATTAAGTATATATTTAAGGGGATTATATGTACGACGGCGTACCAGATACGCAACAATGGGTTTCTTTGAAATCTTACGTTGCACACTAATAATATATTATTATTACTTTAACTTGTAGTTAACGACTAGCCATTTTATCGGTCGGAATTAATAAAACATACTACAATACGATGATAAATTTTTGTTGAATATTTTTAAATTAATCCAATAAAATCTAGAGGCTTAAAATAAGTAAAGAATTCGATTTTATGCATAAATACTCTAATATTCACTAAAATGTCGATTTGCGCCTTTTAATGTAGAAACCTCATTAAATATATTTTTTTTCCAATTTATATATAATATTTGACAAAATAAAATTATTATTTAGAATCAGGACACCAAAATTTACTTTAGATGAAATTCTGGTATTTTTTTGATAATGTTCATTTTGTAAGGAATAATGAAAAATATTGTATTTTAATTCAAAAGTGCCTATTAATATAATTTATTTATAAGTTTAAATTATCTTATTAATTGGAATAAAAGTGTTATTAGAATATATGTTTATAGTTATATCTAATGTTGGTCATTGAATGTAATTTCATTTTAAAATTGGACATAAACAAGGGCCAATTTTGTTCTAGTTATTATTTCTTAAAAACAATTTATTTGTTTTAACACCATGAATTTATTTTAAATTAATTTATGCAACTAATTTGTTTTGAATTTAAAAAAATGTATTCCATATTTTTAATAAGTAGGTCCAAATTTTGTAAATAGGTTACTTTTATTTTTGTACATTTTAAATATATATTTCAATAAATATTTTATTTACCATGATTAAAGGGTAAATATAATAAATAAGGGCAAAATATAGTATTGTAATAATATTAAATTACCTTAAAAAGTGTCCTAATTCTATTGGATAATACATATTCGACCATGGGACTCCTTGGGTAGAATTCGGGAGCCCATAGAGCCACATGGTAGTAATAATGACACTTTATATTAATTAATTAAAAGTGAAGACAAAATTGTCATAAACAAATATCTTTTAGTAAATTAATTTTTACATTGGATTATATAAGATATCTATTTGACTATAAATATTCTTTGGAAATTAAAATTATTTCCTACATCATAGTAGTTTTTTTATAAATTTTTGACGTCTAATAAAATTAAATTATTTATGACACAATAATGATACAATATTTACCTCATAAATAAATGATTTAAATAAACAAGCTTATAGATATTAAAAAATTATCCATAACCTGTCCAATTCTTATCGGATTATTTTATTTCAGCATTTATTCATCTTAAAATTCATATTTATGAATAGTTATCCATTATAAACTGAAGATGAGGTTATAATAAAATAATTGTTTTAAACATTCCTAAAGATCCCCTCCTCTCCCTTATAAAAATACCTCACTTATAACACATTCATCACACTTCTCAAGCCTTTGGATCATAAAAACTCTACTCCAATAATCTCCCAAGATCCCTATCTTAATCCTAGAAGCCTTACATTAGGCATAAAAAACATCAAGAAATCTTTTTGGTTCAAACCAAAGGGAGTTACCAGATTTAAAGGTAACATCTTCTCTAAAGTTATTCTGTTTTATTTTACTTCTCCAACCCCCTAAATGATTTTTATTCTTTTATTTTATAACAACACCAGTATCCTAAATATGTTAGGAAGTTTTTATGATATTTATTATAACTACACTTACACACACCTCCATCTAATGGGTGAAAAACATAATGTTTTTGTGGATGGAAAACTAACGCCTCACGAAGCGATGATTGTTCAATTATCTCCTACTTCCTCTCATGGTGGACATTATGATGAAAATATAATTATATATGATATATATTATCTTTTTGTTTTTTATATTCTTCTGTAATTTTTATTTACAAACATACCATTATTCCTTCTGATATGTGTAAACATGATAATTTCCTTTGAGGAAGTGCAGACTACTGCCCCCTCAAAGTGATATGATTCATTCTTAACAAACATGGAACGTATAAAGATGGTGTTAATGAAATTTTGTAACATATATTTCATATTATATTATACAGTATTTATAATATACATATGTATCATTATTTTTTCATTCCATTAAATATTAAATAGAAATGAAAGTAGTGTTCATGCATACGTACGGCTTACCGTCTCCATGAACGGTGCATTTCATTTGTTATATCCAAATTATATGTTCTTTTATAAATAAGTATATAAATATATATAAACTGGATATATATAATATATATGATATCTAAATCATTAATATATTTCTGGAGATAATGTATTTTTGACAACATGGTCCAATTGTAATTATAACTAGTTCATTTTTACTCAAATTCTGAACATCGACAAAATATCTGATATGAACTCATATAATTAACTAACTATTATTTAAAGGTATTAAGTCACATAAATGTAATAATAATCATTAATAAGGTAATTAATCAAGTATAAATTATCTTATGTTTATTATTTAGGACGAACAAGAAACATACGAGTCAAGTCAGACACAAGGTAAGGGATTTCTTATCTGACTTTTAATTCTATGAGATTTCCATCGTTCAACAGTTATTTATTTCATGTAGTGTACTATGCACTGAAATTTGATATATATTGTCATTATTATATTTATAATCATGTTATTTTGATATTCATTTGTTGGTTGTTAACTTATTCTCATCAGAATTGAATGATTACAACGTGGTAAGGGGTTTCATCTCACTTTTTTATTCTAGTGAGATTCACAATATATTTTCCACGATTTCCTTTTTTGTAGTGGATAAACTACCCATGATTGTATTCTTTATGTAATATACTTTAATTTGTGGTTATTTACATATTCATTTTCTGATCTTTCTTTTAGGGGGTACATGTTTCGTAAGTTACCAAATCGGTAAGGGAACCTTTCACCCTCCTCTTTTTTAAAGACTTATTATTGTTATGTCTTTTATTTTACATCTTATCATGTTGGGATATGTTCTTATATATCTTTATGGATGTAAATTTTATGTCCATGTGATGAGATATCCTTTTCTCTCTCATAGACATATTTTTTGAATTTTGATGCGACGTCGTTAGGCTTTCAGATTTCTGTAAGAAAACTTCTTAACCCAATTTCAATTTTTGAGTTAAACATATAAATCATGATAATTTAGTGCTATGAATATGTGTGAATAACCTATTATTGTTTTATACATAATATAATCTTATACTGGGTGTATATATATTTTTTACACATAAATATGTAAATGATTTTTCCTAAATCTAAGGATACCGTCTTTATAAAGGATTTCGTCTCAATTTACATTTCCATTGAGACTTCATTGTTGATATTCACCAATTCTCTCATTTATGGTGTATATACTATCGGTTGGAATATTATATCATGAATTCCTTTATTCTCATGATATTATTAAGTTCTGATTAAATGTTTTTCCTCAATTATTTGTATTCTATGAACACTCATTTTGTTAAAAACTCATTAACTAAAATATCATTTTAAAATGTTTTAAAGGTTTATTCTTCTAAATAATTCTCATTATTGTCCATGTTTTAAAAATTGTTTTAAGGATTTATTCATTTTAAAATGAATGTTTTGAAATTTAAATTTCATTCAAAAGCATCAAAGTGGTATGGGACACATTGATTCAAAAATATTTTTATTTAATATTTTAAATGCTATTGAAAATGGTTTGATAAATGCTTTGATACTGTCAATATTATGTAATGATATATTGTGATTGAAATGTGGAAAATCTATCTTTCCAAATTCATTTTTTATTGAAAAAATTATTATGTTTTATTAATCCATGTTATATGGTCCATGTGGAACACTTATGTAAGAAATTAAATGTTTAAGAAGGGTGCAACCTTATAGTGCTCCAATGCATTGGGTAAAGTATAGTATCATGATACATTATGTGAAATGGGTGTTGAATCATGCTAATTCAAGTGCATTGTGGGTTTACTTGTGCTTCCGGGTCAATGCGGGTTTACTCATGCTCTATGTGCAATGAGCCTTGGCTCATAATAATTCCATGTTAATAATTCTTGCCACATTTCCATGTTATGATTATTATGCTTTATAGAAAATTTATGTTTAGGCTTCTATTGTGATCTAATGTTATGCCTATTGTATAACATGTATTTTATTCCTCATATTACTCTATGTTTATTCCCATAGTGGGCTTTTAGATTAACCTTTTTTCTGTATGTCCTCAGGTTATCCCATGCAATGATAAGTAAGGGGGAATGTAGTTGTCATGTAATGAATTTTTTTCAATAAAGATGTTTTTTTTCATGTTTTAATTGGCAATGTAATGATCCTAAGAGGCAAAGATAGTAGAACAATTGATCTTCTTTGTTGAATCAAGTGATGAGTATGTATTAAATTATGTTTATTTGTCTAATAAAAGATTAGGGGTGTCATAGTATCCATTTTTGATGCATTTTTCACCTCCTGGATATGGTAGTGCATGTAGGAGGCTTTTAGGATGAATCTTCATTTGAGCACCACCGTCCATCCTTAGATGGAGGGCCTGACTGAGCAGACCATTCATACCCTCGAGGACATGTTCCTTGCTTGCATCCTCGACTTCGGTCGCAGCTGGGATGATCACTTTCCGTTGGTGGAGTTTTCATATAACAACAGATATCACTCCATCATTGGGATGACACCTGTCGAGGCTTCGTACGGCCAACCATGCAGGTCACCGTTTTGTTGGACAGACCCAAGGGAGTCAGCACTCATGGGGCCAAATATGGTATGGGAAACGATGGAGAATTTACAGATCATCTAGGAGAGGATTAAGACTGCACAGAGTAGAGAGAAGTCTTATGGTGGTAGTAGACAGAGCCCTATGGAGTTCAAGGAATGTGTCCATATACTTCTATGAGTCTCACCCGGATGAAGTTTGTGGAGATTTTTCCGGGGCGACATGTTATATTCGAGGTTCATCAGACCATTTTTGGTCCTCATTAGAGTTGGTGAGGTGGCTTGCCACTTATCTCTTCCACCTCAGTTGCACCGGGTGCACGACGTTTTCCATGTATCCCAGCTGAGGAGATTTGTGCATGACCCATCTCACGTCATCAACCATGGAGAGCTAGACATCGATTATAGGGTGATATTTATGGAGGTTCCATTAGATATTTGAGGATCGACAGGAGTGGGTCCTTCGTGATAGGTCGATACCATGGGTGCACGTACATTGGCAGCACAGGAACCTCCAGAAGAGTACATGGGAGTGGGAGGATCATATTTGTGCTCAGTACCCCCAATTATTTTCTTAGTTTTTGTGATGTGGCATTTGGGGATGGAAATCCCGGAGGTGGAGAGAATGTAAAGACCCTAAAAAATTATTTTTCTAATTATATGGAATATTACAAGTCGGAAAAAAATGATGGCACGTGATTCCAAGTCCTGATTTCCTGGAATTAATTAATAAACATTTTTAGCTATGTTCAGTAAACGTTTGAGAAGGTTATTGTAACTTTTGAACCGGTGATCAGAATTGAAATACGAGGGAACCATTAAAATCACAGCACTGATATTCACATAATGAGACATTCACCTCGACCATATTAGGTCTAGGGTAGAAGATAATTTTTTAGTTTTTCATTGAGAAGTAAAATAAAATATTTAACATTTTATTTTTCTTTTAAAACCCTTCTTTTTGAGTTATGGGGGTGGGGACCACCCAAACTAGAAAACCACCATTTTTTATTCTAGTGGAGGGGACCACCCGAACCCCTCTTTAATTAGGGGATGTCCCTTAGAATCCTCCCACTTAATTTTTCCAACGCAATACAATTAATTGTGACTATTAATTGTGAAAAGGTTAATTGTGCCAATGTAAATTAAATTGATAAACCTATTTTAATTTGTTGCCTCCTCATTTCTTTGCAGAAATATTTGGCAAACAGTAGGCTTGGGGAGAATGTTGGAGAAACTCTTTATCTAATGAAGAACTCCCTCTACAACGAAGAACATACTTTAGAATCAAGAACGAGGATGAAACACGAGCCCGACTTCGGAAGCGTGTTACGGAAGCAACGATCATTGGAACCCTCATAGCCTTCACCGACATCTTTTCGCAACTAATCCAACGAGCAATCGAGTTAGGGGTCAGTTTGGATTTACCCCTTTCCTAGTTCCTGACTTTCATCATGATTTATGAACATTTATATTCTTCTTGATTTTAGAAAAAATAAGCCGCTTGCTACCATTCTAACGCGAAGGGTGTGGGATGAATAAACACAGCCCCACCTCCCCGCAACCTTTGTGGGATTTTGAGGGTGTTGAATCTATGGTGACATCCCGAGGTGGGTGTGGGAGTCAATTGAATGATGAATGGGCCGTAGGGCACCCCTAGTAACCCAAGGAACGTCGCCGAAAGGGCTCGGGGTAAGCGGCTGACACCCCAACCAGCTACAACGACAGCCTTGGTGCGACCGCACCACTGGATACGGTTCAAGGCCTGTCGACCTCGAAAGAGCAAGGGCCGAAGCCAGTGCATGGTCAGCAGTGCAAAGGGGAGCCGGAGGCGCACATCCGTGCCGCCGGGCATGCAGGAGCAGCGGCCTTGTGCCGCATCGGCGAATGGAGGGTGTCCGGCTTGCTGCCGGCCGCCAGTGGTGGCACGGCGCGCGACTGTGCTGTGCGGAAGAAGGATGGTTGTCTGGCCAGCCGCTAGCCGAGCGGGCCGCCCTATGGGCCACAAATTGAGGGTCTCACCACGGGCTGTCCAGCGGGTTGAGCTGCACCGGAAGGCCGGGCAGGACCCAACAGACCTAGGGCTAGACCAAGGTTGGTTCGGCCCAGGCTAGGTCGGGCTGGGTCGCTCTGACCGGGTCGTACTGGACCCGGACCAACTTCGACCCCTTTTCCTTCTTTCAGCAACATCTTGAGCTACATGCATCAATTTGAGGAACTGTAGGTAGCCCTGGAAACCTTGGATCGAGACAGTGCTTTTGGTATACCCCACTTGAGTTTTTGATAACGTAGTGGTATGGCCAGGTTGGATAGAACACGAATCCAACAGGGCCCTCAGATCTAAATGTCCTGTAACATACAGACCTGGAATATGATTGACAGACCATCTGTCTCATTGATACCCCTTTTATGTGGAGTTCCTTTAACATACTTCATCATGGGACTTATTGGTAGTTGTATTATCGAACTGTGGCATAAATAGAGGACCCTCCCAGATTCAGTCGATCCTAGTGCGGGAACCCCGTAGCTGGATGTAACATGAGGAAGGAATCCTTTGTGGGTCTGGGCTTTGGGATCCTACATGGGACTATGTTCGAGAGTCACAACTAGATCATCTCTATGAATCCACGTGGAACTACTCTAGGATCCTACGTTGGTTTTCTTTATTAGAATCATGCATGGGTATGATGATTTAGGATCCTACCTGGGTTTGATTATTTAAGATCCTACCTGGGTCTACCTCTTAATAGAGTAAGGTGTTTTAGTAGTTACATATAATCATGTTTTCTACCATACCTATGTAATACCTGGTGTGTGCTATGTCCATACCTTCGTGGTGATACCTTTGTGACATTCTTCTGTGTGGTGTACCTTTGTGTTACTTACACTCAGGGTGATACCATCTTGGTATTCCTATGCGTGGAGTTAACATTGTGGTACATACCTTAGTGGTGTTACCCTCGTGGTATTTTTTCCACTGTGGAATAGTTGTACATAGGATAAGAGTCAGGCCCTGTGTTTCCTCATTAATGAGATGGGTATACTTGATAACATTGGTAAATGTATACTCATATACCTATTTAGGGTTGTCAGATGTTTTCATGCTTTGGGGTTTATCCTTTGTGGGTTTTGTGAGACCATAGAGGGTCTCGGGGTCCCTACTGATATCGTTATACTCAACCCTGCATGAGCTACACCCGAACCATATTGTGTTTGGTGCAGACTATGGACATCACTGGCTCATGAAGAGAGTACCAGGACTGGAGGTAACATGGAGGAGGACATTAGACAAGGCGTACCATCGTGACCACCGTTTGAGGGCTGTACCTACCCTTCATGTAGGGTCCTTTGTGGGTGTTCATAGGAGTTGTTTCTTTTTACATGTACTTTCAGTTTTCTTGTACTTTCCAGCTGGGCTTGTATTCTGGCCCCTTTTTCTTAATATACACAGTCTTTTTACAATACAGTTTACTTTTTTTTAATTTTCCTATGTTCTTGGTTTCATGTGTTTAAAGGAAATAAATGCAATTACTTCCCAATTTTTAGGTAATACACCTTTCGCTGCGTGTCACCAGCCCCTGGCATATGGAAGGCGGGCATGGGGTAGTCACAACACAGGCCTCGGGGGATGGGTCAGGACATATAGTTCATCAACGTTCCCTTAAATTTAGTCCATTATTAAGGATAATGTATGAATTTAGGTGTAGGGGATTCTTCTTAAAATGTTATAATCCATTTCATTGAAATCCCAATCAAAATCCTTTCAATGTATGTTGAATATTTTAATTATTTTCAGTGTTTTTTGTCATTTATTGGGATTCAATCATTTTATAAATAATGAGGTATTTTTTAATATTTTGGGGTGTTCAAATACTATTAAATAAATGGATATAATATTTTTTACAATTTTTACACTCATGAATGAAATTTATTTCAGTAAAATATTTAGAGAATATCTTTAAAATATGATTGAATTTACGTTTATTATTTCTAATTTAACTAATTTGAAATGAATTCCAATATTCCATGTGATGAAAATAAAAATATAAATAAAAATATTTATTCATTTTTATGTTAATCCAAAATGGTTAATTTATTATATGATTCAAATTATTCAATCCTACCTATCCAATAGTGTGTCAAATTATTCAGAGTTCAAATTTTTATGGTTCCATTCAACTGGTGGTAAACATATATTTTGAATATTTGGTTGGATGTAAATTGACATGTGTTTATTTGTAATAATTTTGGAAATTGTTAATCATTTTTCAAAAATGGGAATTTTATAGCTCTAAGGCTTTTGTTTTAAGAGGAAAATCACATTTAAAACATTAGAGTGTTCAAGGGTGAAATTCATAAAAAAACTAATTCATTATAGGACATCAAATTTTCACACATAGGATTACATTTATTTTAATAATGTGAATAATTGATTACATGGGGACAAAACATGATTTATGTGTGGGTGATTTTTTTATAGAATAATTATACAGTTTTACCACATATTTTTAATGGATATATATTACTAATAACTATAAATTATGGTTTTCAATAAATATAATAATATTTTGTTACATGGTGTAAAAAAATTAAATTTACAAATTTTTTATTTAAAATTGGAATTTTTAGTCTAACTCAAGGATTTTATATTCTTTAAAAATTATATTATTCAAGGATTAAATATTTAAATAATTAATTAAAATATTATTTTTAAATTATTTTAAAGGATTTATTTTCCAGAATTCATATTTTCCATAGTTCCAATTGTTAATTCTATAATTCATTAATGGTACAATGTTTTATATTTTATGTTGATTTTTGAAAATTTAAATTATTTCTAGAACGATTATTTATGATTATGCTGATGTAAAATTTCACAAATGTGTATACTCGGTTTTTTACATGTAATTTCAAAATTCATTAATTATTGTAAGGCTTCTAAGTGGATAGAATTTTTAATTTTCTAGGATATTCAATAGAGTTTACAAAATTCAACTTAAAACATGTGAGGGACTATAATAAGTCTTTTAGAAAATAATTCTAAATATATTCAGTGACCATCGTATAGATTACAAATTTTCATCACAAGGATTCCATCATTTATAATTTTTCCATAAAGGAATCATATAAGATCAAGATAAAGGGATTAATTCTCATTCGTATAATAAATATTATTGAAGGTATATCACATAAAATAAAAATTAGGATTGAGATTAATGTGGTGTATCACTAAGGCTTGGCTAGGAGAAACTGAGCAATGAATATGGTAAAATCAAGAGATCTCACTGATTAACCATTTATTATAGATAAATTGTCGATTTATTAATAAATTACTTTTAGAACATTAATTTAATGTATCAATTAAATAAAAAAATTTGACAAATACATGAGTTGATGTTTGGAATTCCTTATATTAATAAATTAATGTATTGATGATTTGTATTCATCACATTCATTGATATTTAATATTAAAATTTTAATTTAAATAATTCATAATTAAATGTATTATTTTTATACTAAATAAATGGTCCCTATTCATATAAAATATTTATTATTTAAATCATTTATCCATCCAACTATTGATACAATGTGATGTATGTGTGAAATCATCTTGAAGGCTTCATAAAATGACACTAGTAATCCTTTATTATTACATCTGTTATTTGTCTACAAATTATTATGATAGAAACAAACACCATGGAATTGACACTGATGAATGATATATGATGTATTCAAAAAAGTATTGTTGTATTTGAGATATGAATCCATAACAAAAATAAAAAGTACCCACCAATATTATTATGTACTATTTTTATTTTCTATCATACAATAATAATATATTTTCAATTATTTATTAATTTTTGTTAATCCATAATATAATGTTTTTATAACATGTATTATTGGAAATAATGGTTCATATATTATTTTAAACAATTATTTATTTTATTTGATTATTTCAATTTTTTGGAACAAAATTTTGTTTTAATTACTTTGTTTGACCGTCATATGTTTCATCACAAATGAATGAATTTTTTATCATATTTTCAAGATTTAAGTATTATTTATGAAAACAAAATATATATATATATATTTATATATATTATCAATTATTTGTGATGTTGATAAAAATCATAATTATATATTTTTGGAAAATTAATTCTATATTAGGTTATTATTATTTTTTATCATATATACATACTTTTTTGGTGACTATATTACACTTGATAATAAAAACTATAAATTTTTTTGATCATTATCTCATTCAATGAAATCCATACTCTATCATTATGTTTCTATTATAAATTTGGGTTTTCTATGACTATGGAATCCCAAATCAAGAATGGTTTTACAAATATAACATATAAATATATATATATATAGTTTGTATGTAATAACAAATTTTTATCTTTAGGTGATTATTATTTTATCTTTTGGTTAAACTATTGTTGAAATTTTTTGTTTCAACATTGAGATGGGATGTGTTCTAGTTTCATAGTTTTTGGGCAATGTGAGACTGGAGGGTTTCAGATTATATATAGGCTACTTACATGCCATGTAATCGGAATACACGACATGTATCAATTAAATGACATGTATTGGTTTGTCCAGAACCTTCACAAAGCTTACAGAATTTTTTTATAAGGAGGAAGAACCTGATATTTAAATGACATGTATATAATTTATAATCCATGTAAATTGATTTCATCTGTTTGAGAAATAAAATGTAGGGCCTATATTTTGATTATTGACCTCACTTCCTCTCACCACTCATGCACAAGAGCTCCCATAGAAACCAAAAACTAGGTTCTTGGATAACTGTGAGATATGAACCCCAATTTTTCTCATTTCATTCTCATAGAATAAACACTATCTGCAAAAACCCAATTATTCTTTTTAGAAATAGAACATTTTCTTTGGGTGTTTGGAGGAAAATGGGAGTTTCTGGAAATTTAAGGAGTGAAATCCATGTACTTTTAAGTGCACATCGTGTACCCAATTGTCGTAGGTGGCCGTGTACAGGTCATGTGATAGGCGAGTACATGGTCATGTGGGGTTACCTGGAGACTGCCTAATGCAGGGCCCGATAATGGAATATACACGCCATGTACTTTTAAAATAATCATTTTGTACTTTTATTTTTATTTGTTAAATCCAACTAAGGTCACGTCTAATGGGAATAAATGCCTTCTTCTCAACTCATCTTATCCAGGAGCGACCGTAGGGAACAATTCTTCTCGGTGACCCTGATTGACCATCGGTTCACTGAATCAACTGTTATCGATAGCGTAGGAATCGCCCAAGTGACTTCTTCCTTCTTCAAGAGCCTCGTTCCATGATTTCTCATCATTCTTGAGATATACTTCCTTTATAGTTTTAGACATTTTTTTAGATCTACTTCATTCTGGGATGATTCAAGGGTAGATGATGGATTATATTGATCGTACAACATCGAGGTATGAGGATAGTGCCTTTTCATTGTTTATCATTGAATTATATGTGAAATATTTCAAAATACCCTAGTTCGGGGCATTGCGTGTTTATGGATTTTGACCCTATTAATGCCTTCTATGATTGTTTTCTTGAGTATGGTCTCTTGATTATAAATATGGTTATCTTTCCATGCAATGGTAATGTTTTCCCATGTTTGATTTGATATTGATAGTTTGGTCTAGTTTTTCCAATTAGGCTGCTTGCTTTCCATGCCTACTTTTGTTAGGATGGAGTGATTTATCTGATATTATAATATGCTTTGTAGCTGTTTAGACAAGTAGTACTTTTATGTTTACTTTTATTGTTGAACATATTTTGTGCATGATGGCTTTACATAGGGCTGTGGGAAGTTGGCATAGTGAGGCCATAAGGGGAATCGATGTAGATGGCTTCCCCAGAGTGTCTTTTATTGCATATCACACTACGATGACATAGTGGGATTGATGTTGAGATCTCCCATAGAGTTTCTATAATTACCATTGTGAGACCAAAGGGTGGATTAACATTTAGTGCTCCCTCAGAGTGTCTATAGATTCCATTACGAGACCACAAGGGGGATTGAAGTTGTGTGATTCATCAAAGTGTATATAGTTTATCATTAAAAGACTCCATGGGGATTTAAAAGTGAGTTATTCCTTATAGATTCTATGTTTTTATGAGTCCAAAGGGTTAGACTGTGTGAGCATACCCAGGAGGACATTGTATCCTTGTATAAGTTATTCTAGAGGGGTTTGGCTGTGGGAACATACCCAAAGGGTTACTTGAGAATGAATGGATGAACCAGAGGGGGATAGGCTATGAGAAAATCTTAGAGGGTTTCTAATTTTTATTTGGTTGATTTTTTTTGTAGCACTTCAAGATTCTATGGTATGCTTCTCTTTGAATAATGCAAAAACATGTGTTGTACGCAACATCAAGTTCTAACACACACCACAACCAATCAAACTAGCCGTTATGAATAGTAATAACTACTTTTTAAAATTTTAGAAATTTTATCTCTCAAAATGGACTTCATTTTTGGATTTGGAATATTTAATTTAGCCTAAGGAGAAATTTTGGTAATTTTCAGATAACTTTAACATTTTGATGAATAGTGAATATTACTAAATTTTAATTAAAAAAAACATTTTTAATCAAAATAATTAATAGTGATAAATTATTAATTTGAGTGGTTTTAAAGTATATTTAGAATATTATTTTACCATTTAATAAAATTTTGGTCATTGGACATAATTTCACAAAAAACCGGATATAAAAAAGTATCAATCTTTTAATAGTTATTATATCTTAAAAACACAGTATTTTTTTGACAATGAGAATTAATTTTAAATTAATTTCTACAACTTCTGTGTTTTGAATTTGGAAAAATGGATTCAATATTTGGAATCAGGATGTCAAATTTTTTTAAATAGGTATATTTTATTTTTATACATTTTGAATAATTACATCGGTAAATATTTTTTTTACCATGGTTAAAAGGTATATCTGGTAAATAAGGGTTAAAAATAATATTATAATAACAAACAAATGCCTTAAATCGTGTCCTAACCTTTTTGGTGGATATATTTTCGATCATGGGCATCTTTGGGTCGATTTTGGGACCCCATGGAGCCACTTGTAGGTGATAGGGTCACATTATTTTAATTAAGTTAAAATAAATACAAAAATGACATAAGCTTATATCTTAAAAAAACAATTTTTACATAGGGTTATATATGTTTTATTTTCGACTATAAATATTCATTAGAAAGATAAACTTATTTCCTACATAATGGTATTTTATTTATAATTTTTAGACAATATATATATTATTTTATTTATGAAACAATAGTGATGTAGTAATTACCTAATTAATGAAAAATTAGAATAAATGATATTATAAATACCAAAATAAATGTAATTTGATACTTTTTATAAATAAAAATAATTTTAAAGGATAATATGACATGTTAGGATTGATTTAATTTACTTTTTTCCAAGTAATCATTCTGTTATTATTTTTTCAAAAATAAATTATTGAATAGTGTCAAAATTGACATAAAAGAGTTTTTAAAACAAATATTATATTAGTAATTGATATTAAATTCTTAATAATCTAAGTATTGGCCAAGAGACTTATATCATGATAGTTGTATCATTAATGGACCACTTTGAGGGTCTCTTGGATGTATATAGTATGTTTATTGACCATATAATATAAAAATACAAAGAGACATTGTAAAAGTGAAACTAATTAACTAAGAGTTAATACTTAAAGATAAGGTTAATATAGTAACCAAAACTGGTCTAAATCCCATTGGTTGAGTGGTTTTAGACCTATACCCACCTTAACCTTTAAATAATCTACTTTGGAGCCATTATAAACGGAATATGAATTTATTATAAAATAATGTTTCTAGCTTTTCCAAAGGTGCCCCTCACCCCTCTTATAAAAGGGCACTCACCCTTCTCATTAATTAACACCTTCAAAGAATTTTGGTTCAGCCAAACCCCGCCCAAATACTCTCTAATATTACCTCACTTCATTCTAGAGGCCTTCTTTTAGTCAGAATGCCACCCTAAGGATCCCTTTTGATCAAATCAAAAGGATGAACCTGAAGAAGAGATAATGATTTCACCACCCTTTTTCAAGTTCCTTTCTTCTTCCACTTCTTCTTTCATTGTTATTACCATTCTAAAATAATAACTCCAGTATATTATATATACTTTGATGTTATTAAAAACATGGTAAAACCATATTTCATTATTCTATCCCTTATTTGAATGAAATATCACCATACGTGCGTACGTACGGCTTACCATCTCGACATCGTGGTATAATTGTTATTCAAAACATTATTATTTGGATGGGTATAATAATGATGTGTAATTAATGTAGATAATAAATATAACATGATAATTATTCTGTATATATGATATACCATCCAATTAAATATTATTTTAATATCAAAAGAATGATATTGTCGCTTGTGCGTATGTACAGATTACCGTCTCCACGAACACGATGAGATTCATTCTCCATCGTATCCATTCAAGTCTAATTCTCATTTTAAGATTAATGATAATGTTTAAGGACTTAATATCATTCAGTATATGAATAATATACAACCTATCCATAACAAACATGTCTTACATAACAAAACATATAAAAGAAAACAAGTAAGTTAACACCCGAAACAACGATAATACTATGATATTATTAACAAATCAATGTTAAAAGATCATATATGATATCATATTAATGTATATAATTCTTGTATAATTTAATAACAATTATTTCACCATTATATATGAGTTTAACCTACCCCAACCAAGGAAAAGTACAAGGTAAGGTTTTATTTCGCAATCTCTTCATTATCCGAAGTTGTTTATACGTAATAATCTACTGGGACTTCTTTATCATCCACATCCATGTTTCTTAAAAATGTATTTAAAATTTCTTTTACTATTTACTAGAATATGGTTTTAAGTCATTTATACCCTTTTTAACTTTTATAAGTTGTTTATAATGGAATCTTTATGTTGTTTTCCAAAAAAAGGTCCTTTTAACCTTTTTGATAGAATTAAGGTATGAATGTTTTTTTAACTTATATAGTGGGTGAAGATATTTTCCACCATTATAAAATCTTCGAATATTCCCTTACAATATTATAAGAATATTTTCAAATAAAATGTTTTATTTTATAAACATATGACTCTTAAATGATTTCAAAATAGAGAGTGATTTTTCTCTAAAAAGTGTTTGGATTTCATCTATGTGAACATCCTTTGATGGATTTTACGCTTATTTGAAGTTGATTTATTATGATACAAAACTTCTATATTGTATTGAATGTTTGGTGATATGTTTGACTATGGATGTGTTATTTTTATGCCATTCATGGTTTATGGATGAAGTATTTACTTTTCGTTTGCTAGTTTTAATATGAATTTTTATGTTATGTTTAATCATTTTCATATGGGAATGCATTGGACTTAATATTTGATGGGTGGAGCCTGTTATAACTCCTCAATGCATCGATAGGTCTCATGAGACAAACTAGTGTCTTGGCACAAGGCCTTGAAAAAATCTTATTTGTAGTCTTGGAACAAGGCCTTGGATATGCGGTTATGATAGTCTGACATTATGCATTCAGTCCTTATGAATGTGGTTATTGATATTGCATGTGATTATTCGATTAGTAGAATATCCATGTGATTAAGTAAATGGAATTATTTCATTTTATTTTTTCCATACTATGTTGAATTTCATGTTTAAAAGGCACTTGTTTTAGTTATACATTGCGTCGAATGTTTATTCTTATTTATGAAAGTTTCCGCTATATTGATATCCTTACTGGGCATTTGAGCTCACCCCTTTTCTATGTTTTATTTTTCACAGGATGTGAAGAAGTAAATTATGAATGACCCAGAGGGATAGTATGACGGGATAAGAGTGTGGACTATGGAGACTATGTTGTTGTAGTTTGCATTTTTATGATGTAATGTGAAACTTTATAAATATATCTACTGTTTCCAAGGCCACTAAACTAATCGGTCGTTTGATATTTGATCTTTCTTGTGATCATGCCAATGTTATGTAATAATGCTCTGCCTCTGGGTAACTGGGGTCGGGGTGTTACAGTTGGTATCAGAGGATGTTTAGTACAAACCTTGAAAGATAGATTTAGATAAACTCAAATTAGAGCACATAGACCTAAGATGGACTTTGAGGATTAGTATAGAAGAACTTCCTAGAATTTTGGTATTGTAGAGATTTTGTGAATTTTCCGATCAATACATCCTTTTCTCAATACGAGCAGGTAGAGGTGGCTCTAGCATAGATGTACCTAAGGTTAAAACCCAAAAACACTGCTTTGAGCTGGACTCGAACGGGAACTGGTGCACGACAACGTGCCTTGCTTCACTCTTGGTTACGACACTCTCGGGGGATATCCTTAGGATAACTCTCATTTTCTTTACAAATCATTATGAAGGGTTTATGAGTATATTCTTCTTCAAGGAAATAATTTTTATGATTATGGATTATATCCATAAATAGTTCAATTTATGTTAAGGGTTTTATAATTATGAAATTATGTATATTGATTAATAAACAGATCTAGTTTATTCTATTGTTTTGAAATGGTGCCTAGTGGAATAAATGGAATCCGTATCAATGCACACACTCTATGTAGGGATTTCCCTCCTGCTGCAGATAATTATAGTGGTGTTGGGGATGAAACTGGTGCCGATCATCTAATCACCATACTGGGACAACTCACTCAGGTTATGAATAATAACCTTACCCATATGGAGCACCCTGATCCGCAGCATGGAGGATCATTGTTAAATCGCTTCGTGAGGCAACAACCACCAACATTCAATGGGAGTACAAATCCCTTAGTAGCTGAGCGATGGATAAATTCCATAGAGAAAATATTTTAGGCTTTAGGGAGATGTGAGAGGGAAAAGGTTATCATGGCAATTAACCACCTCATGGAAGATGCTGATCAATGGTGGTCATTGATTCAAAACACTAAGGAAGATGGTGAAGTATCAAATATGGAATGGAGGGAGTTCAAAGATCTATTTTTAGAAAAAAATACTTTCATCGTGACCATCGAGCAGATATGAAAAGACAATTTCTGAGTATGAGACAAAAGGAGGATGAGAATGTCGTAAAGTATGAGTCTAACTTTACAAGGTTATCAAGGTATGCTGGAGATCATATATGTAACCCAAGAAGTAAGATTGATCATTTTTTATGGGTTAAAACCACTTCTCCGATGATAATTATTCTCACAATCCTTTTCATCGTACGAAGACATTGTCTCATGTGCTATCAAGACAGAGAAAAAATTATCTAAGTCATATGACTTTAAATCAAAGTAAGATAAGAAGAGATCTGCTGATCAATTTGGGAATGGAAATAGAGGGATGAAGGGAAAAGTTGAATATCCATTATGCATTAAATGTGGGAAGAAACAACCCGGTACTTGCTTAAAAGGAACGAGAGTTTGTTACAAGTGTGGTGAAAAAGGCCACCAAGCTCGTTATTGCAAGGGGAAGAAGGAAGCTACTGATGTCCAATGCTATAATTGTAGGTAGATGGGAAATTATGCCAATGAATGTCCTAAGCACTATGGGATATAACCTCAGAAAAGGCAACGAGATCAAGGCCATTCTTATGTTATCACTACTGTTGAGGTAGAAGCTCCAAAAGACGTGGTGGCAGGTTATTTAATGGTTTCCTCAATTTTAGCAAATGCATTATTTGATTCTGGATCATCACATTGTTTCATAACTTCCCAGTTTTCTACGAAAATTAGATATTTCCAATTTGATTTAACAAGGGAGTTGTCAGTTAGAACTCCTAAGGGAAGTATCATTGCAACAAAATTTTGTGAATTCGTCCCCATTAAGGCACATAAATGTTCTTTATCTAATGATCTCATCGTCATGCCAGTGATTGAATTTGATATAATCCTTGGTATGGATTAGATTTTGGACCATGATATGAAGGTTTATCGTAAGAAGAAATAAGTTACAATTGATGATGATGATGATGATGATAAGGAACACCTTATATTTAGAGCAGAATCGTCGCCACCTAATTCTAATATAGATCCACCCCCAGTAGCTCAACTAAATTCAATTATTGGGGAGGAAGAGAATGAAATGACTATGGGTGAGGAGAGGAATGTTCAAATAGAGGATGTACCTGTTGTGAAAGAATATATAAATGTGTTTCTGGAAGATTTACCTGGACATCCTCTAGAACGATAAGTTGAGTTTTCCATTGATTTAATTCCTGGATCAAGGCCTATATCAAAGACCCCATATAGAATGTCCACTGTAGAATTAGTTGAACTAAAGAAACAACTAGAGGAATTGAGTAATATGGGATTTATTCACCCTAGTGTTTCTCCATGGGGAGCCCATGTTCTTTTTGTTAAAAAGAAAGATGGATATATGAGGTTATGTATCAACTACAGGGAGATCAATGCTATAACAATAAATAACAAGTATCCCCTACCTCACATTGATGATTTATTTGACCAACTGCATGAAGCTCAATACTTTTCAAATATTGACCTTCGATCTGGATACCATCAGTTGTGTGTGAAGAAGGAAGACATTCTGAAGACAGCATTTCAAACCAGGTATGGGCATTACGAGTTTACAGAAAGGCCTTTTGGATTGACCAATGCACCATCTATTTTTATGGACCTAATGAATAGAGTTTTCAAAGAATATCTCGATGAATTTGTGGTGGTATTTATTGATGATATCGTGGAATACTCCTAGAGATACAAAGATCATGAAAATCACTTGCGTATTATATTGATGACTCATAGAAGACATTAATTATATGGGAAGTTTAGCAAGTGTGAATTCTTGCTTCAGGAGATTTCTTTTCTTGGAAATATTTTCTCTAAGGATGGAACATCCGTTGATCCTTCTAAGACCAAGGAAATCCAAGAATGGCCTACACCGAAGAGTATAATTTATGTACGCAGTCTTATTGGTTTAGCAGGTTATTATCGATGTTTCGTCCAGAATTTTGCACGGTTGGCTAACCCATTAACAAACTTCACACGTAAAGGGGTTAAATTTTTTTGGACAAAAGAGTGTGAAAAATGTTTTGATTAATTGAAGAGAAGATTATTCAATGCTCCTATATTGACTCTACCATTGGGGAATGATGGGTTCGTTATTTATAGTCATACATCGAAGAAAGTACTTGGTTGTATCCTTATGCAGAATGATAGGGTAATTTCCTACGCATCACGACAGTTGAAAATTCATGAAAAAAACTATCCAACTCATGATCTAGAGTTAGCAGCTATGATCTTTGTTTTGAAGATATGAAGGCAGTACCTCTATGGTGAAAAATGTGATATTTATACTGATCACAAGAGTTTGATGTATATTTTCTCACAAAAAGAACTCAATATGATGCAAAGGAGATGGATTGAATTACTCAATGACAATGATTGTACGATACACTACCACCCGGGGAAAGAAAACAAGGTGGAAGATGCTTTGAGAAGAAATGATTATGGAGTTTTGAACAATATGAGAATTTAAAGGGATCCAATTTTCATGGATCTAGTGAAGATGGACATGGGAATAACCAGGGAAGGTGAAACATCAATGCTTTTTCAAATGGTTTCCAAAACATATTTACTAGAAAGGATTAAGAGTTTTCAGATCGATGATGATGAATTTTGATAGAAGATTAAAGCTGTGAATGATGGTAGATTGAGAGACATTGTGTGTGATGAAGGAATTTTGAAATTCGGGAAGAGACTTTGTGTTCCCAATATACCTGATCTAAAAAGGGAATTGCTGGATGATGCTCATAGTTCCAAATTCTCTATACACCCTGGGAGAACCAAAATGTATAGAGATTTGAAGGAACATTTTTGGTGGGACAACATGAATAGGGAGATTGTTTATTTTATGTCAAGATGTATGGTTTGTCAACAAGTGAAAGCTGGAAGGCAATAGCCTGGTGGAGTACTGTAACATCTTCCCATACTTGAGTGGAAATGGGATAATATCATGATGGACATTGTCATGGGACTACCAATGACTCCAAGAAAGAATGATGCAATATGGGTTATTGTTGATCATCTTACCAATTCATCACATTTTCTTGCTATAAGGGATGATTTACCACATGAAAGACTAGCAAGACTATATATTAATGAAGTTGTGAGACTTTATGGAGTACCCCTATCGATTGTTTCTGATCGTGATCCCCATTTTACTTCAAGATTCTAGAAAAGTCTTCAAAAATCTTTGGATACTAAACTTCATTTGAGCACTGCCTACCACCCTCAAATAGATGGAAAATCAGAACGAACTATTCAAACCTTGGAAGACATGTTGAGATCCATCTCACTTGACTTTTAGGGTATATGGGATTAATATTTACCGCTGATATAATTTTCCTATAACAACAGCTTCCATTTGAGTATTCATATGGCACCATATGAAGCTTTATATGGAATGAGATGTCACACACCAACATGTTGGGATGAAGTTGGTGAAAGAAAACTTGTAGGCCCAGAACTGGTGGAGGAAATGATAGAAAAGGTGAAGGTAATCCAAAACCATATCAAAGAAGCTCAAATTAAGCAGAAGAGCTATGTCGATAATCAAAGGAAGGATTTTTAATTTCAAGTCGGTGATCATGTTTTCCTGAAGGTATCTCCATTGAAGGGAGTCATACGTTTTGGTAAGAAAGGTAAATTGAGTCCCAGGTACATCGGACCTTTCGATATTTTAGAATTAATTGGGGCTGTAGCTTACCGATTGGCAATGTTGCCATGTCTCTCCAAAGTTCAAAATGTGTTCCACGTATCTTTGTTGAGGAAATACATGCCTAACCCAACACATGTACTCACCTATGACGAATTAGAACTGGAACCCGATCTGTCTTATTGCGAAGATCCTGTTATGATTCTTGATACGAGTGAACAAGTACTAAGAAACCAGACGAATCGTCTGGTAAAAGTCTTGTGGAGAAACCATAAGTTGGAAGAGGCAACATGGGAACCCGAGCAACTTATGATGAAGAACCACCCGAGTCCTTTCATGCGAAAGTATTCTAGAAATTTTAGGACGAAATTAAATGAAGGAGGGGAGACTGTACCACCCCAAGCTTCTATGGTATTCTTCTCTTTGAATAATGCAATAGTGTGTGTTGTACGCAACATCGAGTTCTAACACACACCACAACCAATCAAAGTAGCCGTTATGAAGAGTTATACCTACTTTTTATAATTTTAGAAATTTTATCTCTCACAATGGACTTAATTTTTGGATTCGGAGTATCAAATAAAGCCTAAGGTGAAATTTTGGTACTTTTCGGATAACTTTAATATTTTGATGAATAGTGAAAATTACTAAATTTTAATTAAAAACAACATTTTTAATCAAAATAATTAATATTGATAAATTATGAATTTGAGTGGTTTTAAAGTATATTTAGAATATATTTTTACCACTTAATACAATGTTGGTCATTGTATATAATTTCACAATTAAACCGGACATAAACAAGTACCAATCTTTTGATAGTTATTATATCTTAAAAACATGCTTTTTGTTTTGACAGCGGGAATAAATTTTAAATTAATTTATGCCACTTCAGTGTTTTGAATTTGAAAAAATGGATTCCATATTTGGAATCAGGATTTCCAAATTGTGTAAATAGGTAAATTTTATTTTTAGAGATTTTGAATAATTATTTCGTTAAATATTTTATTTACCATGGTTAAAGGGTATATCCGGTAAATAAGGGTTAAAAAATAATATTATAATAATAGTAAATTACCCTAAAAAGTGTCCTAACCTTATTTGTGGATACATATCCGACCATTGGCATATTTGGGTTGATTTTGGGACCCCATGGAGCCACATGTAGGTGATAGGGACACTTTATTTTAATTAAGTTAAAATAAATACAAAAATGATAGAAGCATATATCTTTTAGGAAAACAACTTTTACATAGGGATATATAGGTTGGAGTTTCTACTATAAATATTCATTAGAATGATAAAACGATTTACTACATAATTGAATTTTATTTATAATTTTTAGACATCATATAATTTAATTTATTTATGACACAATGGTGATGGAGTAATTACATAATTAATGAAAAATTAGAATAATTGATATTATAAATACCCAAATAAATGTAATTTGAGACATTTTATAAATACCAATAATTTTATAGGATAATATGACATGTTAGGATTTATTTAATTATCTTTGTTAGATGTAATAATTCTTTTATGATTTTTACAAAAATAAACTATTGAATAGTGTCAAAATTGACATAAAAGAGTTTTTAAAAAATATATTATATTATTAATTGATATTAAATTCCTAAAAATATAAGGTTTGGAAAAGAGACTTATATCATGATTGGTGTATCATTTATTTACCACTAGGGGGTCTCTTGGATGTATATAGTGAGCTTATTAACCATAAAATATAAAAATACAAAGAGACATTGTAAAAGTGAAACTAATTAACTAAGAGTTAATACTTAATGATAAGGTTAATATAGTGACCCAAACCTATCTAAATCCTTTGGTTGAGTGTTTTTCGACCTATACCCACCTCAAAATTTAAATAATCAACTTTTGAGACATTATAAACTGAATATGAATTTATTATAATATAATGTTTCTAGGTTTTCCAAAGGTGCCCCTCACCCCTCTTATAAAATGGAACTCCCCCTTCTCCTTAATTCACACATTCAACGACTTTTGGTTCAGACAACCCCTTCCCAAATACTCTATAATATTCTATTACTTAATCCTAGAGGCCTTCCTGTAGTCAGAAAGCCAACCTAAAGAGCCCTTTTGATCAAATCAAAAAGAAGAACCCGAAGAAGAGGTAATGATTTCACCACCCTTTTTCAAGTTCTTTTCTTCTTCCAGTTCTTCTTTCTTTGTTATTACCATTCTAAAATAATAACTCCAGTATATTATATATACGTTGAGGTTATTATAAACATGGTACAAACATATTTCAGTATTATATATATCCTTTGGATGACATGTCGCCATACGTGCGTACGTACGGCTTACCGTCTCCACGTCATTGTGTAATTGTTATTCAAAACATTATTATTTGGATGGGTATAATAATGATGTTTAATTCATATAGATATTAAATATAACATGATAATTATTTTTTATATATGATATACCATCCAATTAAATATTATTTTAATATCAAAATAATGATATTGTCGAGCGTGCGTACGTACGGAATACCATCTCCACGAACGCGATGAGATTCATTCTCCATCGTATCCATTCAAGTATAATTCTCATTTCAAGGTTAATAATAATGTTTAAGGACATAATATAATTATGGATATGAATAAGATACAACCATTCCATAACAAACATGTCTTACGTAACAAAACATATAAAATAATTCGAGTAAGTTAACACCTAAAACAACAGTAATACTAAGATATTATTAACAAATCGATGTTAAAAGATCATATATGATATCATATTAATGTATATGATTCTTGTATAATTTAATAACAATTATTTGACGATTATACAGGAGGTTATCCTACCCCAACCAAGGAAAAGTACAAGGTAAGGGTTTATTTCACAATCTCTTCATTATCCGAGTTTGTTTATACGTAATAATTTTCTGGGACATCTTTATCATCCACATCCATGTTTCTTAAAAATGTATTTCAAAACATTTTTACTATTTACTAGAATATGGGTTAAAGTCATATATACCCTTGTTGACATTTATATGTGGATTATAAAGGAATATTTCACTCGTTTTCCAAACAATGTCCTTTTTAACCATTTCGAAAGAATTAAGGTAAGAATGTTTTTTTAACTTATACGGTGGGTGCGACTATTATCCGCCGTTATAAAATCGTTGAAGCATCTCTTACAAGCTTATAAGAAAATTTTCATTGAAAATGTTTTATTTTATAAATATATGACCCTTAAATGATTTCAAAATAGAAAGAGATATTTCTCTAAAAAGAGTTTTGATTTCATCTATGTCAACATCCTTTGATGGATATTATGCTTATTTGATGTTGATTTATTATGATACAAAACTTCTATATTGTATTGAAGGTTTTGTGATATGTTTGACTGTGGATGTATTATTTTTATACTATTCATGGTTTTTTATGACGTATTTACATTTCGTATGCGATTTTTAATACGAATGTTTATGTTATGTTTAAAAAATTTTATATGGGAATGAATTGGACTTAATATATGATGGGTGGAGCCCACTATAGCTCTTCAATGCATCAGTAGGTCTCATGAGACAAACTAGTGTATTGGCAGAAGGCCTTGACAAAAACTTATTTTTAGTCTTGGCACGAGGCCTTGGCTATGTGGTTATGATAGTCTAGCATTATACATTTCATCATTATGAAAGTGGTTATTGATATTGCATGTGATTATTCAATTAGTATAATATCTATGTGAATAAGTAAATGTAATTATTTCATTTTATTTTTGCCATACTGTGTTGAAGTTCAGGTTTAAAAGGCTTTTGTTTTATTTATACATTTCCTTAAATGTTTATTCTTATTTATGAATGTTTCCTCTATATTGTTATACATACTGGGAATTTGAGCTCACCCCTTTTCTATGTTTTATTTTTCACAGGATGTGAAGAAATAAATTATGAATGACCTGCAGGGATAGTATGAGGGGATAAGAGTGTGGACTATGTAGACTATGTTGTTTGTTTTTTTCATTTTTATGATGTAATTTAAAACTTTATGAATATATCAAGTGTTTCCAAGGCTACTAAACTAATCAGTCATTCGAGATTTGATCTTTATTGTGATCATGCAAATGTTATGTAATAATGCACTTACTCTGGGTAACTAGGATCAGGGCGTTACAATTTGACAAATGAAAATGAATGTAATTGATACTGTAGGAAAATTCAATTTTGATTAATTCCTTGATTATTAATTCATTCTCTTATTGCAGCCATATATATTCACTCATTGTAAGGAATTGATCATTGTGTGGTTTCCTACTAGGATTCATCTCACACCCTATTTGGGTGATGATTTTGGGACAAAAATGAATCTATTGCTACGAATATATATGTAGGAAA
Source organism: Viscum album (assembly GCA_963277665.1). Classification (NCBI taxonomy): domain Eukaryota; kingdom Viridiplantae; phylum Streptophyta; class Magnoliopsida; order Santalales; family Viscaceae; genus Viscum; species Viscum album. The sequence continues at coordinate 1,484,265,670 of OY728136.1, forward strand.
TCCCCCTTCAACATCAGGTACTTGATTGTAGTGGAGCTAGAGAGCATGAGACCAAGCTGAGTCTGGCGATGCTACTGAAGTTATCTACTTGTTTTCCTTGTACTTTGGTTTAGCAATTTATTCCAGCACTGTGAATTGTTTGGATTCTTTCCTAGAAACTTGTGAAATGCATAATTATATATATATATATATATGCATCAGTTGTTTATATACATCCAGTCTTCAGCTATTTATTTTTTTAAGGTATTATTATTGCTTCTGCTAGTGTTATCTGTTTCTTTCTACTGCATTACTCTACCAATGAGGGCATAGTTTACCCACTATCACACCAAGGCCCTCTCTACTATTTGATATCCTCTGGTTTTTTGGGAAATGTGCTTGAGGACATGTGACCAACTAGGTACTGGGAACCTCTAGACGACACCTAGAACCGATACATTACACTGTTAAGATATCTACTCTTCTTGATATATTGTTCATTTCTCTTTTCCTCAACATTGTTATTTTGATATAGGGTAATATTCCCTAGTTTATGGGTGTGGATACATTTTTCATATTTCTTATAATATCGGAAAAAAATGGTTGATACTAGATGATGTGGTTTTTAGAAGCCTATTTTATGTGTTTTATTACACTTCTTTCAAGTCTCTCCATTTTATACACTTATTTCATTTGGATCACATTGATTTCTTAGGGTGTTCCATATTAAACTAATGGTCCACAATTATAATCATCATGATCACATTCTATAGCCCATTATATATGTTTCCTTCATCATTAGAGGTTATAAACTCAATGAAGACCACCCCATGTTAGGTATTTCCTCTCATTTTCCTTTAGTACCCATATTATGACTCTCTACACCATTCATCAGATGTGAATTGACATTACCTACATAAAAGTTATTACTCAATTAAATGAAACATAATAATTAAGGGATATTTTATCATGGTATAACTAAAACCACCTAAATTAAATGTTTTATTTAAGTAGTATACATTTTAAATGATATGCCGAAATGAAATTTATACATAACACCTGGCCTAGTTATTTAACAATGAATTGAATATGGTGTCTTGTCATTATGCCACCATTTAATGTTTATGAATGGTAAACAAAATAATGTAATAATTAAAAATCAATGAATTTAATTAAATGGTTTCATGTTTTTTTTTGAAATGTTACTATGTTTGATAAGAACATGATTGAATTAATTCAGTTATAATAAAGGAAAAATATTACATTCCCTAGAAAATTAAAAAATAATGTATAGTGTGCCTATTGAATATAGATTGGTTCATCAATATAGGAATGCTCATACTTGATCCAGCCTTGAATTTAGAGGGGAATGCCTAGAGCACTCATATGACACAATTATGATTCATGAAATCTATTTTCAAAGCAGTACATCCATATTTGGTCCATTTCTACTTATACACATCCATAATAATATTGTTGGATCCCTCAGTTATTATTTAGATGTTATTATGTCTTGGATAAACTCCTAGAATACATATTTTTGTCTTCATACATCACTCACCATTGATTCCCCCATCCGACATATTCATTACATATCATGTTTTACAATGGAGAGATCCTTGGGCTTGAATTGAACTATATTTCAGTGGAATGCCTCTGTCAATTCCCATTTCATTTCACTCTCCCCCTTATAGTTATGATACAAGTTATTACATAGATGGTTTGACCGCTATGGTTAAGGTGGATTCAGTTACTACCATGTATCCTCTTCATTATTATCATAATAATGTATTCCATGGTTATTACCATATATCCTATATTATTATTTTTGTAATTAATATTATTATATGATTCCTTAATTACACCTTCAATCCTTATACAAAACAGATTATATTCTATGACATAATTAATTAAATGATTACATGTTTGGACACCCGATGAGGATATTGAAAGTATCAGGGTATTTACATTACTATTTTTTTACATTTACATATAAATACACATTGTTAATCCTTACACATAAATTCAATATTATTTTTCCACGTGCTATTGGGAGGGATTTCCCATATTGGTTTTCATCATGGTATGGTCAATGTTGACTTACATACTTTCTTCTATGACCACTTATTTTCTCATATATTGAGAGATTACTGATCCTTGGAAGTCATTATTGTATAGAATGAATCTATGTTATTTATGAACTATTTATATTTTTATAGAGTTATTGTGCTTTTCTCCATTTCTAGTCGGAGACGGGCTATCACATGTTTGACATTTTGAGGTTGGGATCTTGTATTCCATATGTACTCTGGTCATTCTATTTCACCTAAATTCTCTTCTTATGATGATTAATCATTATCTAATAAATGAGTGAAACCTGCTGGAAGGATATAGTACCAGGAAATGAGGAGCAATGGTGATGTAGTCCAGTAGTTCATTCATTAGAAAAAATTGATCCCTTAAGTCTTCTTGGGAGGGTAGTGGTAGACTTAGTACATGTGGTAGTATCCTTGCCGCATGGAATTAGTACGGAGACATGTCAATCATTATCCTCAGTGTGATAGAGACACATTAGAGTACCATTTTTGTGGAAGTATGGGTAATCTATATAGATTAAATCATCCATTTCTATTTATTTCGAGTGTAAGTGGATCATTATCATCTCCACCTTCGAGGCATGATATTTTCCACCACATCAAGTGAGAAGTTAGTGTAGCACAAGTATTACTAGTAGAGTATGAGGTCCTAATTGTGATATCCATATGTTGTATTATAAAAAATACATAGTGGAGGTGCATAGTGTTGTGTAGCTATAGAATATGGTACGGGATCAGGTCATCTGAATGACTTATAGCTGATAAATGAGGATGATATCACATGACCATAAAATTTATGATGTACGATTTTTGCATCCTCCACTATAGTATCTTCTCTATTCATTACAAGCGATTCACATTACTTTTTATCATTATCGATGGTCATAAGTCATGGATAGGAAATTCAGAATTCCTATGATGTGAGGACCTTGGATACACACTTCGGAGAATGGTAAGAGGGAATATCGAATTTCATAGACCTCACCATTGTGGTAGGAAGTTATCCCTTCTTATGGGAATTTTTTTTACTCATGATGATGGCCTTTGTAGTCATTATGAATATGGACCTGTAAGTTCCCTATCACAACATTATGTTAAATAATCACCATTGTGTGTCATTTATATTTCTAGAGGGTAACATTTATCCCCAAAATATTGAGTGGAATTTCTAAAGAATTATAGATGAAAAAGACCATCATGAGCTTTTTGGATTAATGATCCATATTGCTAGTATTTCTATGGAAGAGTATTACTTTCTACATACATATTTTCCTTCCATATTAGATATTTTCATGGAAATCATCACGAATTATTAATTTTTTATCTCTTATGATGGTAGTATATTTTTTGATCTATCTCATTCATGGAATATATCTAGTGTCCATTCTTCTCTATAGGAAGACACCTATAAGTGCACATGAGATGACCAACCTGTTGGATGATCGAGAGGACCACGGTTTATATGGACTAAGACAAACTCTTGGGGTTCAACCATGATTTTACCTAGGATAGACGATTTTAGCCTTTGTTTATGCCTAGATTACTAATGGATGACACAAATTATGGTTAGAAACATTTTATTTAATACCTTGAATATATGATTTTTGGGGCCAACAATGAAAACCTAGTGAATTCTCTAATGTTGAACAGAGATCGATCTGTCAGTAGTTGTGATTCAGAACATCAGACATATGTTGTATAACATATCATTGTTGGTATAGTATGTATGGGTATCTTATTATAAAATTTTTTCTTATGAATACATCATCCTTTTTTAATTACATAAATGAATAGGTTCTTTCACCCCTCTCTATATTATTTATTCATGGTATTTTTGGATGACACAATGTTGTATCTTCATAATTTTAGTAACCATGCTCAAAATCATGAGATCATATTGAATAAACTAACAGAGAATCTACATTAAGAAAATATTGTTCTGTGGAACTTCTATATCAATAAAGTTCACTTAATGGTTTGTATTTTATCTGAAAAAGACTTATCAAATTTTGTAACGAATGCAAGTGCTATTTTTTCTTAAGATCAGGCTGAGAATGTGTTTATATTTTGATGTTTCATAGGGCTGGATAGATATTACATGTTTTTCTTACATGAACTTTTATTACATGAATCACCTCTTACTAGTCTTAAACTGAATGATGGTATGTTATTACCTTCAAATGAGTGGGATAAACCCTTTCAAGAGGATAATGTAACACTTTTTTGCATATATTCTTATTCTTCTAGAAAAAAACAAAGGGTATAGAGTTTTATTTGATTTTTTATTCATTCGGATAGAATTAGTGATGATGTATGAGGATAGATCAATTTCATAAAGATCTATATAGTTGATGCCTCATGTGTAAAATTACCTAACCCATTATCTTGATCTAGTAGCTATTGTCAATGACTTAAGTTGTTCAAGAAACTGTCTAATGGGTGAGTGATCTGTGGTGTATGAGGACCAAAGGAGAATCAAATATATCATTCACAATGATATTTTAATCTAATAAAATGAATTAGGGTTTAATATCTTCAGTCCTTTAACATTGAGTTTGCCTATATGCTTGGATAGAGATATATAGTTATAGATTAGCTAAGAAATAAAACTCAAGCATCGGTCGTGTAGGATGCCAGTGATGAATGGATGTTTATGGTCTTTTTTTATGATCTGTATATAGAGTTTCATGTGATTACTAGTAAGTCTTAACTTATATAATTCGTAGTTACCTATTACCTTCAAGATATTGTTAATGGATAATATTTATTTAATTATGAAGGCTTGGTCCTCTAGGAGAGTTTTTCTTGTTGGGAAACACCTCCAAATTTGTATAATATAGAGACAACATACATTGTATAAATGGGATTGATTTGGTTCCTATAGATATGAGATAATATCAGTTACAAGTGTCCCACACTTCTAATTAGTCAGTTTAAAAATGAATATACAATATTTTTCAAGATATGAAATTACAATATTGGTGGAATGGGATAAAATGTTTGATAGAATATGTTATCACTATGTGTTCCACCTACTATCAAGAGAAGGTGGAGAACCAACATCCTATTAACTTGTTTAATATATTATCAATACTTCTACTGAAATAACAATTTTTTCCCTATAATTTGAATCTGAATTTCTAATGTCACGTCAAGGTAAATATTAAAATTGGGTAGTCAATGAAGAAAAAAAATAAATCATCCAACTTCCTATCCCTCATGTAGAATTTATCAGTCAATGAGATTGGAAAACAATATTCATATTCCATCATATGGCTAAAAAAGGGCCATGTTACTATCATATTAGATTTGAATTCTCATTTCACATCATGTTTTTTAAAGGTTTTTAGAGAGCTACAGGTACACTGGAACTTTTGATAACATCCATTCACCCATAGACCAATCTTTTATCAAAATTCCAGATAAATGATTTAGAGGACATGCACGAGGATTGTTTCTATGATTTAGATGGTTCTTGTGAGAAGTATATCCCACTCAACACATTATAAAATCGTAAAACATATAGGATATGATTTAGATGAACTCATATAAGGACCTATATGGTAGGATGTTCCACTCAACCTTTTGTTAGATAGAGGTCGGAGAGGAATCACTACAAGGATGTCGTCTTGTTCAAGAGACATCAGAGAATGTACTCCAAATTAGGATGAATATGTCTAGATAGAAAACATATATTGATCTCTATCGGCATCCAATTGAGTTCGATGTATGGGGTCATGTTCTCTGGAGGGCATCAACCAGTATTAGTCATAGATAGATAAAATGTCAATGGAGGCCATCACAATAAATTTTAGGTCTATTTGAGATTATAGTTATAGACAATGGATTATCAGTTGATATTACCTCAGAGGTACCATTCCATGAACAACATCTCCCATGTTTCATAGATTTTCCATTATCATGCCGACATATCCCATACTTGTAATCCTAAGGACGTTGAGAAAAATATTGATGCTTTTTTAGGAGAGTCTTATACGTGTCATTTACCAAAGCATGATTTCTCTTAGAGGCTGCCCTATCCCATTAATAAATTTTCTATAGATACAAATATTTATACACGATTAGACATAGGAGCAGGATAATGAGGTACAAGTTCAGTGGCCAGAGTTATTCTCATATAGTGTTTGGCTACCTATGGATGATAAACGTGGGGAAGGATATAAGAACTCAATTTTTTCCTTATGGTTAGGATTGTTTGTTATTTTATTAAAACTGTTGTTTACATTTATTCTCGACTATACCCTAATATTTTTAGGATCCATATGTGTTGTAATTTGAATGTAAGATAAATGAGCGATATAGAATAGCTGCAGGATAATTACACATTATGTCATTAGAATATACTATGTGTATCAATTTCATGATTTTTAATGGTCTAAACAGAACCAACACGTCATGTAAAGTGTATTTCCATGGGATGAAGATCACAATAATTTAATCATTGTGTAACACATATTCACATTGATTATGATTCCAAATTCATATAAAATAATTAAAGGCAGGGAATCTATTTCAATAGAATTCCTTGCCTCCTCCCTCCTCTCTCGTATAGAATTTCCTACGGAATCCAATATATAGATTTTTAGGTCACATGAAAATCTAGAATCCAAATCTTCTTCTATCAGAATAATTTGATTTATGATGCTATGATATATATTAATCATGTTCTGTTATCTATTTATCTTCACATTGAATTAGTTAATTTGATGCAGGCCCATATGCACTATTGTCATGGAATTGACTCACTCTTAAGATATTTTGATATATGAAAAATATAGTCTGACACATGATGATGAGAGTGATACTATTTTATGATAGGTAGTCTATGAATCATCAATCAAGTTTCTCCATTTTATAAACTACTATTATTGTGTGCATGCTGATTTCACTGAGTTCTACCTATTAATTTCATGTCCCATACATATAATCATCAATATAATATTCTAGAGTATGTACTATATGTTTCATTTACAGAGGGAGGTAATAAAATCAATTACAATCACCCCATGTTGTATTTTCCTTTTATTTTTTTATTGGTATTGTTATGACTATTTTCACCACTATTCTACTGAGCTTCAACATGATGTTCATTAAGTTGTTGTCTAATTAAATGAGAGAAATTTTAATGGATATTATACCATAGTTTCACATGAACCCTCTAAGGTATGTATTACAGTTAGTCAATTAATCTTTTAATGTTATATTTAATGCATATTTATAAATATAACATGGTAGTATAATTAAAGAATTATCATAATATTGTTCATTTTCCATTTCGCACATTTTCATGTTTATAAAAGCTAATTAAATAATATAATAACTTAATATAAGAAAATGTATTTAAAGTTTTAAATGTATATATAGATTTGTCACATATTGTGGAAGGAAATAGAATTAACCATTTAAATTATTAAGAAAATAAATATTACATGATGTAAATTAATTAATTAATTGTGTGTTTGGTGCATATTGAATAGTGAACACTTCATATTTATAGGAATGGATAGATTTGAGCCACCCTTGGACTCATGAGTGAATTACATGAGAACACATAAGCCACCATTATGATTCAAGGATTAAATTTTCCACATGAGATACCCAACTTGAACATGGTCCATATCTACTTGTGGATTCAATAATGAATCTATAATAACCTTCATTTTCATCTAGATATTAAGATGTCATTGATATACTCATCATATCAATGTTGACTTATTCAGACAAGTGGAACCAAGGATTCACCAATTGGACCCTATCATTGATTATGAAATTTTACATGGGGTATGATCCTTGGACTCGGTTAGAATCATATTGCTTTGGAATGCCTTAGGCGATGCCTCTTGGTTTACACATAAACCCATTATTTATAGGATATAGGTTATTGCTGTGTTGGATCGACCAATGATGTCAATGATTCCTTGGTTACTACCTAGGATCCTCTTCATTATTATAATAATATAGGATTCCTTGGATATTACCTTTGATCCTTTGTTATTATTATTATTATTATTATTATTATTATTATTTTAATATAGGATTCCATGCATAAACCTTCAATCCCCATACATATATTATTATTAAAAGGGAAATAATTAATTAAATGATTACACATTTAGACACTATCTAAGGATGAAGTACATATTAGGATATTTACATCACAGTAATGCCTCATATTTTCATATACCTGCACATTAATTGATTATATTTCTCGTACTAGATTGTATAGATTTCATTGGTGGTGGACTAATTCGATCTATATCACACCCAATATATGTCACAGATTGTATCCCTGAATATTATATATATCCATATGTAGACAAAAGGAATCAACGCTATTTGGTCCCCTTATATTTTTTTCTTACATTAAGATAGATATTGGTATTATCTAACTGGGCTTGTGATAAGGATGAATGTAATGTTTTTTCCACTTTTTAATTCTTTTGTAGAGCATATATTGTATTCTTCCTTGAAACCATGTTTTCAAATTCATGTAGAGTCATGAAATGTATCATACTTATTTTTTATATGACATATTTTATAACTTTTTATTATTATTTTATGAAGAATTGTATATTCCTATATTCCAATGCTTATTCAATTTTTACAATTATACCTCTGATTACCTAATATTATATACCCCCTATTCTACACTCTGGTAATGAGGGAATACTTTACCCATAAAAAAACATTTTTCCCACATGTCTAGTTGGCAACATCATATGTATATGGAGGTGAGCTTAAGTCCACATGCCTAATTGACATTGAGGGCCTTTGAGTGGAACCCGGTTCAGGAAATCACATCGTATTTCATGGATTTCAAAAAATATTTAAATCCTTATTAATTTATTTTTAGTATCATAAATCACAAAAAAAATCGTGTACCTAAAAGATTTGAAATATTTTCTTTATTGAAAATATATTAATATTTCTTTGATATTAAATATTTGAAATTATTCCTTATATATATAAATTGATTAATTAACTAAATTTTTTAACATATAATTTTATTACTTTTTTGTAAGTATTATATCACCAAAGAGTACATAGGTAAAAATGTATTGTTCATCATGATTTCTATTACTATATATGGATTAATATATCACATTTGTGTAAATATAATTTTGATATATTTTATTTAAATATGAAATCACATATAATGGAAATAATTTTTTATATTTATTTTAAATAAAATAATAAATATTGTCTCTTATTTAATTTTTAAGTTTTTTTTTATTTTGTAATATATTACTTATAATAGAGATGCCACCTTTCATGAGAACATTAATAATTTTTTAAATATGATACTCCTTTATTTAATGTGATATTATTGAATAAAAAATTAATATATATGGTGGATAATTAGATTTTGTACAAGATTGTTTTTGATATAATGTATTTCAATTTTTAAATACTGTTATATTTTTTTAATAAAATATCATTGTTAAATTATAAGTGACATGTGATTTTAATGTCTTTGAAATTTTTTAATAATATTATAGGGACCCTTAATATTTTAATTATATAATTTTTATAATTTTTTTAATATCATAACACAATATAATTAGTAAATATTTTATGGAAAAAAATTATTACATCATAGTATTATAATTTTTTTTTGAATTGGGACCATTATTATTATTATTATTGTTATTATTATTATTATTATTTTAATGATTTATAATTTATGTTGATATCAAATCCCCAACAATGTTAGTTTTTCATGTAGTAAAAGTAAAATATCATAATGTTGTAATTTATTTATATGGACTTTGGATCATTATTATAATTAATATAATTTATATGTTTTTACAATTTATATCAAAATTAAATATTTAATCACTATTCTATTTTTTGTTGTATAAATATATGATACAAAATCAAAATAATTTTACTATTTGGTACCCTTTTAGAGGTTCATAAAAATAAATTTTTAAAAATACATTTTACCTTTTTAGAATCACTTACATCATCAATATTAATATAGAGTTATATTAAGTGATTGTTTTTTGAAATAAAATGGGACAAATTTCTTTCTTATTTCAATCAAAATATCAAATGATATAATAGTTCGATGACTATAATTAATCAATGGATATTAATTTGGATTCAAGGATTATTCATTATATCATTGAATATGTAACGAAACTAGTGGGGGTAATATTATAATTCTTTTATTGTTTTTATATTTTATAACATTTTCCATTATTTATGTAAAACTATTGAATGATGGAAAAATGATATATAAAAAAATGTTGATAAATAAGACCTTTGGATGTTTTTTTACCTCAAAATTCAATTGATTATTCACATGGTATTCTTGGGTTTCTCAATTTGCATATATTATTGTGATCTTGTAGATTTTTAAAAGGATTTCTTACTCCACATTTTATTAAGAAATTTTCTTTAAAAATATAAATTTGATAAAAACAATAAAAACTTATTCAATTGATTTCAATTTTTTTAATACTGAATTTCAAACATGTCCAAATATTATTGTTTTTTGATAATTATTTCAGATGATACTTGACAGATACATGATTAATTAAACTAAGATTCATATATGTTATTTAGATATTTACAGTGCATGAAAAATTATCTATATGTTAATGATGAGGTTGATCAAATTTAGTTTATTACTTACATTAACTATTGTTTCAGTGGGTTCCCTAAATAGAAAAATATATATATTTGACATTATTTTGTGATGGTGGGAATGTGTATTTCTTGGATGAATGTTAAATGGATACTAACTATAATTTTATCATTAATATCATATTATGTGACTTTTTATAGGGGTAAACTTATTGAATTTATATAGAGGCCACCTATGATGTATTCTGTAAATACTACATTTTGTTAATTTAAAAAAAGAAGATTGATTCTTGTTTGATATATTTTGATATAAAATCATTTTTTATGATGATGACTGTTCTATAGTCATAAATTCAAATTGAAAATCTTACTATATAGTGTATTTTTGTTTAACCACTAACTAAAGACACAAAAAATTGTGCTTATCAATTTAATTTGATCCATAAAGGGTTGGCTGTGTTTTTTCGATGTATTACATTTGAGGGAGATAGAAACTATCAATAAATTTGTCAATAATTCAGGATATTTTTTTGATGATTGCATTTTTAATATTGTTCATATTATTTTATTGTTTAAAAAATACACATTATTGTAATTACAGATAATTTTTAATTTAATTTTCTTATTAATAATCGATTTTTTTGGCCGGGAGTTAATACACGCATGAAGAGTGTCTCTATCATTTAAAATTTCTATAATATTAATATGTTTGTACTTTAAATATATTAATATTTGTTATAATTGACAAAATTATTTTAATTTATTTAATTTATCTAATTCAAGTTGGGGAATGATATAAATAAATTTTTTATTTCAATAATTATTTAATGTCATAAAAAATAATTAAATGAATGATCTAAATTCCACAATTTTACACATACATAAGTTGATGTTTCTTCTCATGCATATTCATGAATTGTTGTATTGATTATCGTATTCATATCATTCAAAAATAATTAATATCATATTTTTTTAATTAGGTAATCCATTATGGATGGAATCATTTATGATATCTAATGAATAGTCTGTATTGTAATCAAGTATTTCCTATTTAAAACATTACTTTATTAAATAGTTGATATAATGTGGTGCATGTCTAAAATGTTCTGAATGATTTATGAGAATGTGATTATCAAAACAACATAATTACACCTTATTTTAGTTATATATTAGTTTTATGGAAATATTCACCATGACAGTGACATTGATGATCGATATATAAACTATTAAACAAATCATTGACGTATCAAATATGTGGATACATTAAACAAATTATAGGTATTCACTATTATTAATGTGTACTATTTTAATTTCTATCATATCATATCTTATATTAGGAATCCTTGATTAATTTGGTTTAATATATAATATAAATTTATGACACCAAAAGGATGAGTCAAAAAAAGATAGACCATTACACATTTTGAAGAAGAATAAGAATCAAAATACCAATTTATTGTGTTTTTTATGTAGTTGGTTCACATAATGAATATCGATGATTTTATTATAATGAGAGAATATGTGAATAATAGAGAAGGTTGAGATCCACTAAATACATAACACATAGAATCTTAATTAATCTATTTCCAATGAAAAATCTCTTACCTCAATTTTTCTTATATAGATTCAATGACAAGGCACCAGTGTAATCTGGTCAAATAGTGACCAATGGTGGGATTCATCTTAATGATAGAAAAAGAGGGTTTATAAATTATGTTTTTGGGATGATTTGGATTCTATGAATATGATGAATATATATATATATAGGTTGTAACGTCCTGGTTCTGGAAGCCACATAGAGGTGCCACGTACCCTGTTGGTCATATGGGCTCAAGGGCATTTCCCCAAATGCCAAAGGCTGTAGACTAGCAGTGAGGGCTTTGGGTGTGATAGTGGAAAAAATATGCCCTCATAGGCATAGTAACACAGTAGAAGTAATAGAAATATTAAATTTAGGAATAATCCATACAAAAGTAAACAACATAAGACTGGTAATAATAAACTTTATCACATATATATGAATGATGCATGATACATACGTCTAGGAAAGTATCCAAACAATTCCCAATACTGGAATACAAAATAGTACTAATACATAGTACAATAAAAAATAGGTAAATAGTTCCTTAGGATCGCTAGACAATGCTTGGTCCCATGCTCCCCACCTCCATAATAAATCAAGTAGTTGAAGTAGTAGGGCACTTTCCCTTATCTATACCTGCTGCAATATAATCTGTTTGGGCCCAAAAACATGGCCCAAAATGGGTGTGAGACAAAATATCAATAGGCATCCACCACAAGATCTATGCCTAACATTCAGTTAGTATAACATAGGTAAAGTATAGAAAGTAGTAAACAGGGAAGTAATCAGTAGAAACAATCGACAGTTTCAAATATCAAGCAACAACTTTTCAATTAAAATAATTACAACAGGTAACCCTTTGGGAAGTACCCACATAATCTCCCCTATAGTCCTACCTAGCAACACATGAAAATTGATAAAAAATAGGTAACCCTCTAGAAAGTACTCAGATCCTATCCACTATAGTCCTACCTAAAAGTACAAGCAACCCTATGGGAAGTACACTTAGTCTAACCCCTCTAGCTCAGCTAAAGCACAAACTCTCTAAGGAAGTACTCGCCGTCAATTCCTCCGATAGAATCGTATCATTACTAAAGTTTCTATGGGGGAGAAATTACATCACATTCCCCTAATGGCCCACAATGAGGAACTACAGACACTTTAAGGAAACACTTATGTCTATTCCCCCTATGGTCTCGTATCGTAACAGTAAAACAGAAACTCTGGAGAATCCCTTACTTCCATTCTATCTATGGTCTACTACACTAGGTTCTCATGGACTTATGTAAGTCAAGTAGGTATAGAAACATATATTGTCCAATGTAATCCTAAAGAACTACTTGGATTACAGTCTACAACATATTAGTATATCAGAACAATCACACCATCCTTCAACTAGGCATGGGAATGTAAACAACATCCTAACAGGAAAACTAGACCCAATGGTCAAAATAGTCAATCATGAATGGAAAAAAACATCCAAATCATATAAATTCACCCTATTAAAATTAAATTAACCTCTACTCACGCATACAAGCATAGCAGGAAAACAATAGGGCTAAAACCGTAAACGCATAATACCCTGTTAAGAGGAAAGGGGAAACATTGCACATATAACTCAAATACTTTTAACATAATTGCACAAACCACCTAACACAGTGTTGGGAGATTTATATACATGAATTAAATCTAGAAGAAGATGTTTTTTTTGGATTATAGGCGACCCCGATGTGTTTAATGAAAAAAATTTAAATACATAGTGTGTACTTTGGAAGAACATGACGTGTACTTGCTATTTCCATACACCGTGTTTGGAGGCCCCCAGGTCACCCACACATGGCCGTGTGCATGGACGCTACATGACCAGCACATGACTACCTGTGGTAACCAATTACATGGTCATATGGGGGCTCTTGGATGAATTAAACCTTGAAAAAGATGTTTCTGGTGATTAGAGGCGACCCCAGTGCGTTCAAGGAAAAAAATGAAAATAAATAGTGTGTACTTTGGAAGAACAAAAATTGTACTTGCTGTTTCCATACACCGTGTTTGGAGGCCCCCAGGTCACCCACACATGGTTGTGTGCATGGATGCTACATTACCAGCACACGACTACCCACAGTAACCGAGTACATGGTATGTACTCAGGAAGTACACAGTCAGTACGTCAAACAATTTAACAAATTCCTCATTTTCTCAATAAAGGACCAGAAAAGAAAAACATACCTAAAAAATTGATTTGAGTTCTAAAAAAATTCCCCTATTAAAAAAATTCACCACCAAATTTCTCTTGCAAGGCGGCATAGAAGAAGAAATCATGAACATCTTTGGCCACTATGCTCGTACATTGGCCTCCTTCTCCCATGTCTCATCATATACTCAATCATGATTCCAGAACACTCGTACTCAATGGATAGACCTACCACGAAGAACAATTGTACTTCAATCAATATTCCAGATAGGATTCTCCTCGAACGATACATCCACATCTACCTCAACGTCCTCGGGTTGGAAAACATTAGACGAGTATGAAAAGTAATGTTGAAGCTGAGAAACATGGAAAATGCCATGAATAGCCTTGTTCCTCTGAAGTAACTAGAACTGATAGGCAACCATCCCAACACACTCCAACACCTAAAATAGCCCGTCGTACCTCGGCGAAAGCATACTCAGGTCTTCTAATCCACTTGTGCCCTAACCTTAGTGTGACATGCAGGAAAACATGATCCCCAACCTCAAAATCCATATGTCGTCTCTACTGATCAGCATAAGACTTATGTTGAGACTATGAAGTAGCAATCCTATTCCAAGTCAACTCTATCTGCTCTGAGGTCTCCTGAACAAGATGAGTTTACTGCAAAGCTACTTCCCCTACCTCCAGCCCACATAAGTTTGATCAGAATGGACTACCGTACAAAGCCTCATTATGTGCCATCTGAATAGTTTCCTGAAAAATATTGTAGTAGTGAAACTCCACAAGAGGCATGTGATTATCATAAGGACCTCCAAAATTAAGAATACAGGCTCAAAGCATGTCCTCAAGCACCTGAATTATATGCTCGGACTGACCATCTATCTGGGGGTGGTATGCTATACTCAAAAGTACTAGTGTACCCAAATCCTTCGGAAGCCCATGCTGGACCCGAGAAAAAAAAACATGCATCTCTGTTTGAAACAATAGAGTTTGGTACTCCATGTATGTGCATAATCTCACGGATGTAAAACCATCCTAGCTAATCAACACTGAAGGTCTCACTATTGGCCTCCTTAGATGCCTGTATCTGAGTCCTCCTTCTCAATGCATCATCCACTACGTTGCCCTTCCCAGACATATAGGCAATCTCAATGTCAAAATACTGAACTTACTCAACACACCTTCACTATATAAAATTCATATCATGCCGAGTGAAGATGTACTTGAGACACTTGTGGTCGGTGAAAACCACAAAATGATCTCCTAGAAGATAATGTTTCCACCTAAGTAAGGCATGAACAACTGTAGCCAACTTGAGATCATGTGTCAAGTAATTCCTCTCATGTGGTCTCAACTGCCGAGAAACGTACACAACGACTCCTGCTACATGCATAAGTACAACACCCTACCCGATACTTGAAGCATTATAGTACACTGTATAGTAATTGCCTAGATCTAGAAAGAATATTATCGATGATGAAGTCATCATCCCATTGAACTTTTGAAAGGCTGACTCACAAGAATCTGACCACAAGAACATCACTCCCTTCTTAGTCAGGCCCGTCAACGGTGATTCTAATCATGAAAAGTCCTTAATGAAATGTCTGTAGTATCTAGCCAGCCCTATAAAACCATCTTCCTCAATGATGTTCATAATATTCTTCTAGGAAACTACTACTCTAACATTTTCTGGGTCATCTGATACTCCTGTCTCTGAGATAACATGACCCTAGAAATGAATCTGATCCATCCAGAAGTGGAATTTTGAGAGCTTAGCATATAACTGATGCTCTCTTAGTGTACTCAAAACAATCTCAAGATGGGTGGAATGGTCGTGTCGAGTGTGAGAGTACACCAAGTTGTCTTCCACAAAGACCAACACGAAGGAAACCATGTAAGGATGGAACAATCGGTTCATCAGTACCATGAAAACTATAGGCACATTCTTTTGCCCGAAGAAGATAACTAAATACCCATTAATACCATACCTACTATGAAAGGCTGTAAGAGGTATATCTATTGGTATAACGAGCAACTTATGGTAACCAGGCCTTAAGTCAATCTTTGAGAACACGCAGGATCCTTGAATCTGATCAAAGAGATAATCAATCCTTGGCATGATATATTAGTTCTAATCCATCAACTAGTTCAACATTTGATAGTCAACACAATGTCTAAGTTTACTATATGCCTTTTTAGCAAACAGGACAGGCGGACCCCAAGGAGTAGTATGATGTTAGATGAAACCCTTTACCTACAACTCCACCAATTTCCTCATGAGATCTAGTAACTCTAGTGCAGCCATCCTATATGGAGAAACAGAGACTCGTGCTGCCCCTCGCCGAAGCTCAATAGAAAATTATACCGCATGCTCTGAAGTCACACCTAAAAAGACCTATGAAAGACATCTCTAAAATGATCCACCACTTGAGGAAAGTATATATGTGATGTCCCCTGGTCTTCTAGATATAGATTAGGAATCTAGATGTTACTCTTCCTATCCCATGATTCTCAAGTCCTGATCTGCTCTCATGGACAACCCATTAACCCTTTTGAAGAAATGATCCACCGTTTGGTGATGTGAATCTCATCCTATGATGATAGAAATTGATGACTGCCTTGAAGGGAACTAACTAGTCTATTACGAGAATGAGAACATAGCATGTCATCTCTAATACATAGAGGTACCATAAAAAGTGACACCCAACAACCTCTAGAGAGCACTCCTTACACTGTCGCACACTAGTTTTTCATGTTCCCAACGGAGTGTCTATCATCAAGATATCTATAGATGAAATGATGAATATGCTATGGAACTCTAAAACAGCAACAAATATAATTCTATGGGAATCCCCTGAATCGAAAAGTGCATAAGATAAAACTAAGGAAACTAGGATCGTACCTCGAACAATAGAGGGCTCGGGGTCCTGCACCCGTTGGGTCTTCTTTACTGCAAAAGTCTGACCTGCACCATGGCCCTGTGACCTTGTCTGCCACCCGGAGCTTATCCACCCTATTGTCACTGAAAACCGGGCGACTAGAAACCACGACCAAGACCTCCACCTCAACCTGAATGGCTAGAAGAACTTTAGTTCCCAGACTAGTGAGAATCTTGTGGTACTGCTCCTAAATGAGGATTCATATTAGAACCCCTCTCACCAGCTTCATGTGAGAAGATCTGATAGAAGTGATGAAGATGGACCATATTTTCACAAGATTGGAACTCCACTGGGTCTCTCGGGCAGTGTGGCCTCATATGTCTGCTCTTCCCACATGGGTAGCACACCACCAAACTACCATAAGAAGTATGTTTCCTTCTTGGATCACCACGGGAAGACTCCCTATGGTGCTTCTAGCTGTTAGTAGGATGTATACTAACTCAAGATGTCGAGCGACCCTAGCTCACAACTCTTAAATATCTTAGATTGCACTCAGTGATCAGTGCTTGGTTGATAATAGAAGTGATCGAGTACAACAAGATGATTTTCACCTACGATAGGATGTTGTGCCTCAGACCATCCATGAACTTCCTTACAATGAATAATTGGTAACCTCTTGAAAAAGGCATGAAACACTACTGCTCGGTACAACGAGAGGAATAATCCTTAACCGAATGAGTACCCTGCTCCAGACTCATAAACTGTCTGGCATGTTCGGCCCTCAAGATCTCTAGATATAATTAGTCATATAAGATGCACTCGAACATCTCCCAAGTCATGACTTCATGACATCCCATCATTAAGATCACATCCCACCACCTCTTGGCAGAATCCCAAACCATATATATAGATAGCACGACCATCCTCTTTGGAGGCATCTCTAGATGCTCTAATATCATAAAAATGGCTTTTAGAAATCAAAATACTACTTTCCGTCCTCTATCCTTTGAAAAAGTGGGAAGATGCAACTGCTAAAAGAACTGTGTCAATTCCGCAATCGAAGGGGCAAGAGGATGTGCTCCCTGAAAGGTCTGTATCATCCTCATAAATCCTTCCCTGAACTGTGCATCAGCACCTGTGTCTGGTATAATAGGTGGTGACACGACTTGAAGAACAGAAGGATCATCAGGTAATCCTTGATCAACCATATTCATTGTCCGATCACAACCATACAACTACTGTACAACCGGAGGACGTCTCAGTGGCATTACTTTACAAGATCAAATCCACACTTTAGATCAAGATTATCAAAGAACAAAAAATAAAAATGTAATATGGGAACAGGAGAAGGAAAGCATTCATGTTTTACAAAACATGACTACCCTGCATGTATAACACCTAAATTGCGTGTTCAATTTAGCAATTCACATGGCTGTGTACTCCTGCCAGAACTGGTTGCGTAACACCCCATACATATGGCATGTTCACCTAACACATGATGTGTTCATGAATCCTCTTCCCCTACATGATTCCTTCTACATAGATAAGCCTCAAGGTTCTTCTTAGAACGAGACAACATGGAGAGTTAGTTCCAAACACAGCATGTACTAGATGAACCTCATTGACCTGTGTTGTTAGACACACGGCCGGTTACGTAGTTCACACTACACGACGTGTTCTAGCTGGATACATCGTGTATGAACATGGATTGCATGGACCCGTGTTGTTAGATACATGGCCGAGTACCTGGGTTACATCACACGTCACATTCCTTACGAACACAACATGTACTAAGAAGATTTTTTCAAGCCGTGTTGTTTGTTACACGGCCGGTTACACGGTTCTACGACACAGTGTGTACATCCTCAACACAGCGCGTCCTACCAAGGATTCCAAACCCCATGTCTCCATCCACATATTCTGAGACATGGTTAGAGAATACACAGAGTGTATATATAGTACAAGGCGTGTACTTAAGAAAAACAGTTTCTTCCCAAACAGAAGAACATCGGGCCTGTAGTTAACAGTACACGACATGTATTCTTTGTTCTTCCAGATAGCAATCCTTAGAAACTGTTCCAGAGCCTAAGAAAAATAGTGAAATAAACATTAATGTGCAAAATTCCAATCTGTGAGGGCCCATACTTTCAGGGAATCAAACATTGGCATGTTATACATGTTATAAACAAGGGAAACAGGTCAATGATCCACCAAATTATGGTCAATGATGTGCCATAACACCTCAAGAACCAATATTTGGTGTTCATTCAATCATATCATTACACAATGATATACCCTATCAAACAGAAAGTATTTTATCAACACAACTATCACAACAACATGCATCTCTAGCACAACATCAATCAAAACAACAAGCAATCGCTAATGCACCCTATATGGAATGGGAAGAATGCATGAGATGTGATTTCTGGCAAGTGCCTAATTGATGCATGAGATAGAATACCCTCATATCATTGGTCTACAATAGAAATTGAACCACAAAAATATCAACAATAAAAGCACCAAACATGTGAATCACTCAAGGTGAAAACAGATCAACTGTAATAATTGTGAATCCAGACAAATTACAATACAAGGTAGATCGGATTTTCCCTGTATACGGGTTAGCTACTCCCAGAAGAAATTTGTTACCAAGTACCCATTCATTCCTATACCTAGATATGGGCTCCAAATAGTAAGTCAATATAAAATAATTCCTCTGATACCACTTTGTAATGTCCTAGTTCTACAAGCCACCCAGAGGCGCCCCGTACCCAGTTAGTCACACGGCCTCAAGCTCATTCCCCAAATTTCCAAAGGCTGTTGACTAGCAGTGATGGCCATGGATGTGATAGTGGGGAAGCTATTCCCTCATTGGGAGAGTAACATATCGTAATTCAAACTAATAATAATAGAAGAAGAATCAATAATCCATTAAAAATTAAACATTAGAAGACTAGAAATAATAAAATGGAGCACACATATATTTTAATGATGCATGATACATATGTCTAAGAAAGAAGCCAAACAAATCACAATGCTAGAATAACAAACAGTACTAATACAATTTACGAACAAAAATAGATAAACAACTCCTCTGCATCGCAAGCCATATCTTGGTCTCATGCTCTCCAACTCCACAACAAATCATGTATCGGAAATATTAGGGCACTTTCCCTTTCTATACATGCATCAATATGATCTGTTTGGGAAGAAAAACATGGACCAAACATGGTGTGAGAGTAAGTCCCTGTAGGAAACCACCACAAGATCTCTGCCTAATAGTCAGTGAATATATGGAAGATAAAGTACAGAAAGTAGTAAACAATGAAGTACATAGCAGTAACAATCCACAATTTCAAATATATAACAAAAACTAATCTAGGAAAATAATAACAAAAGGTAACCCTATGGGATGTACCCAAAACCTATCCCTTCTGGTCCTACCTAGAAACATAAGAAAATGGATTACACAATAGGTAACCCTTTGTAAAGTACTCAAAGCCTATCCCCTATGGTCCTACAAATAAAGTACATGAAACCCTTTGGGCAGTACACTCAGTCTAACCCCTCTGGTTCATCTTAATCTTAGACACTCTGAGGAAGCACTCACTGTCAATTCCTCTTATAGTCTCGTATTGTAACTAAATGCACTCTGGGGAATCACTTACGTCAAATTCCACCTGTGGCCCGCTTCGAGGAACTATAGACACTCTGAGAATGCACTTAATTAAATTCCCCCTATAGTCTCACATTGAAACAGTAAAAGAGACACTCTAGAGAAGCCCATACGTCCATTATCCCAATGGTATACTACACCAGGTTCTCGGGGCTCTGTGAATGTCAAGTATGTATAGTAACACATATCAGCCAAAGTAAACCGGATGAAAAACTTGGCTTGCATTCTACAACATATCAACATACCAGAACAATCACATAATCCTACAACTAGGCATGGGAAAGTAAACAGCATCATAATAGGAAAAGTAGACCTAACGATCAAAACATGCAATCATGTAAGGGAAAAAACGTCCAAAGAATAAAAATTAACCCTATGAAATCATAAAATGAAAAAAATAGGGATAAAATCATAAAATGAAAAAAATAGTGATAAAATGGTAAACACGCAATACCCCTTTCACTGGTATTGGGAAAAATTGCACATATAACTCAAATACTTTTAAATAAAAGGAACAAATCACCTACCTTGTTGTTGGGAGATCTCTATACATGAACCTCAAGCCTTAAAACCAAAGAACATGGTGGATCTAAAAAAATTCTCAAAATGTTCAACTGAGGATAACATGAGGAGGAGGAATCATGAAATGAAGATCCATTAGAAGGAAGAGCTTATAGAGGTGATTCCAACTCAATCGACGACGATCCAATCTGATATCATATGCTCAGTCGGGGGCTCGGAGGAAGATCACAGCTGTATGGGAGCTCTTAGCTGAATGAATCAATGAAGATGATGTTTCTGGCAATTAGACGCAACCCCGGCATGTTTAATGAAAAAAAAGAAAATACTATGTGTGTCCATTGGAAGTACACGACATGTATTTTCTGTTTTCGTACCCCGCATAGGCAGCCTCCCGGTCACACCCACATGGTTGTGTGCATGACAGCTACATTTCCCGCACATGGAAACTCATGATGACCGAGTACACAGTGTGTACTCATTAAGTACATGACATGTAATCAGGAAGTGCACGTCGTGTACTTTGAGAATTTCTAGAAATTCCACTTTTTCTAAAAAACGACCAGAAAAGGAAAACATACCTGAAAAGAATATCTGGGTACTTACATAGGCATTGAAATTTGAATAAAATTTAGTTATTATCATTTGAATTTGTTTCCTATTGTATGGGATGATTTGAGGAGGCGATTAGGATCTGTTGATTCGGAATTCCATTTCATTTACACCGTGGATTGGTAAATGGGAGGACTTAAATGAATCGATTCAATGATACCGAGGAAGATATCTATTAGAGAGTTGACCATTATTTTGATGTTTTTGGGATAAAATAAACCATTCTGAATATTTATAAAGGAAAACCAGTGTAATAATTTTTTTCATTTTATAAATAAGAACAACAGAACCTAGTTGATGATGGATCAAATAAAAAAGATTGGTAAATTCAAGTTATTAATTATTTTTTAGAAGTATAGTATATGTTATTACATAGATATATATTAGTTTTTGTAAAATAATTTTTTTTTCAAAAATGATAATTTCTTGAGAATAATCATGTTAATGAAAATTTGAATTCAGTGAAAGTTTGAGAGAAAAATTTGAGTTTTTTTGGGAAGTGAAATTAATAAATATAGAGAAATATATATCTACTTCATGTTTAATAATTGGTAAAGAAAGTTTTTTAAATTTTTTGTTTCATTTAATAATATTAAAATTCAACAAATTTAATATAATTAACTGCATGAGGTATGGTGGTGGAACAAATAATTTCGGGTCTTCAGGTAGAAATGAAAATATATCATTAATTAACAGTTGGAGGTAAGAGAATCTTATGAGGTGAAATTTATGCATCGAATTATATATTATATCATAAAGAATAATGGGGGATTGGAATTTGGACTCATTAGAGTACATTCTATCTCCCTTATTTAATATTATAAAAAATTTATTTTTCATCTTAATCATGTTTTCTTTAGCTGTTACATTGAAATGTAATATAAAATCATTATTGGAATTATAATTTTTTTTTTTCATAGATATTTTAGTTTTTCATATCAATGATATTACACTATATTCATAATGAAATATCATTCCTCTGATAAAATTATTTTTTTCCTTAATGAAGTCACCAATGATAACTAATTCAAAATTGATTGAACCCGTTAACACATTGTGAAAAATAGATGGAATGATATTTGGGACTAGATGGAATGAAATTAAATGTTTAAATAAAATATATATGAATTTAATAATGTTCTGTAAGTATTCATATGGCCATTCTACTAATATAATCCCATTAATGGGTTGTATCACAGTTTTCCTCTGATACCATTGGCATGTATCATTCTAATAATCTATATATTTACATTCGAACATATTTACCTCAGTATTCCTAAATTTTCATCCAACTCTTACTTATTATATAAATAATTAATATTTAAATTCTTTTCATTCTTAATGAAAATCATTCATTGTTTTTACTAGTTTAGTTAATTAATAATCCATTTAGTTCACCCCCACCATTCATTGGGTTCGATTATGTAGGTTTAGAAACCATAAATTTTTTACATAATTATAACATCATTTTAAAGATAAAAAAGATAATAGTTATAAAAAACTTTGGTAAAATGGATTGATGTATATGGAAAATTAACCCCATACATAAATATTAAATTATAAATAATAAACATTTATTTAATTTCTTTTTCTCTAGCTTCTTATTGGCCATCGTTTTCTCCTTTGTACAAGTATTCACCTGAGGATACACATCAAAGTAAGGGGTGATCTGAAATCCCAATAACAAAATGAATAAGTGAAATGAAACATGGGTGATAATAATAATCATTATATCATCATCCTCATGTGTTTATTAAATAGAAAAAGTAATGGAATATGGAAATGCATAAAAATAAAACATCATGTCTCAGTGGTTAACCACCATATATAGTTTTGAAAAAATATAGAATAATTTGAATGAATATTTCATTTTTCCCCTATGATAGACCAGATTACCCAATTCAAGGGAGTGATATATAATTATGGTCTCACCTGTCACATTATGACATTTACATGAACTATATAATTTTTGGCACAATTGTCACCTCATAACATTTAAATTATCATGTATTCTATATTCAATGTATATCAATCATGGACATGAAAAATATATAAAATATGGATTTATATGATAAAATAAAACATTCATAAAAAATATTTGGGGTTCCCAAATAATGATAAAATAAACTAAATGAATAAGAATTATCAATAGTGAGTGAGGGAGAAACAATCTCATTAGAAGTAAAAAAATTTAAGGAAGAAGTGTTGCTTTTTAAAAAACATTGTATTAGTCATAAATCATATTTGAAAAAAGTTTATCCATATAATAAAAGTTAATTGTAAAGAATTTATATTTAATTAAAATTAATGGATGTCCATACAAAAATGGAGGGAAAGGGGGAAAACTCATATTAAGAGTGTTTGGTTGAAGAATCCCCCAAAATTATGTCTGAATATATTCTTCAATTTAATATCCAAGATCAAAAAATTAAATTCATTAATTCAAAATTATAAACCTTGTATATATTAATTTTATTGATTTAATATTTAATATTTTTGTTTTATGGTCATTTAGATGAGCTATAGAGTTTAATTTCATTATTCGGTTGTGTATCTTTTCATTGGTTTCAGGATCGATTCTCTTGTGTATAAGTATGGATGTTCATTTAAAATGAGAATGATTCTCTAGTGTTGATATTATATGTTAGTAATGAACATAGAAAAGTATAATTAGTATTATATATCCTTTTTTATATGGCATGATAATTATTAATTACATAGAATGTTATAGAAAATGTTATATTTATTTGGGCTGTTTTTATGACCATTATAATCTTATTTCATTTTTTTATCCTAATGTTTATATATTTTTTCCATATAATTATATAAAATATGATACTAAATATAGAATCGTATTTTATTGTAAGAATAATTTTATGAGAATCCTTGAAGGTGGCAGTGAAAAATGAAAACACATCGTCCTTGGTGGAGGCATATCAACACACCACAGACAATACATTCATGTTTAGAGAAAAATGTAAGAAACATGAAGATGAATTATTACATTGACATAATAAAATTATATATAAAATAGATTTTTCAGTTCTCATTCCTCTTGGATAGGTGAATTTTAGGATTGGATTTGAAAAAATGGAGCTGAAAATAAAATAAAAGAAAGAGAAATAGGATTTCAACTCTTGAATTTATCCTCATTGAGAACCTCTTTGGTTCAAAGGGTTAGGTAATTTGACATGACGAAGGGTGCTTGTAAATGTGAGAGGTTATTGAGAAGTGGATTGGTTATAATTTGGAAAATTCTTATGTATTGGATGGTGTGAATAGAATATGTGTTTTTTATAGTGAACGATGGTTTTTTCTAATTATTGTATTCATTTGTTTTTTATTTCTGGTCATGACTATGAAAAGTGAGACCATTATATCATGATATATTAAAACAATGAAATATATTTCATGAAATTTGGATTATATCATTCATACATCATCCATAACTTAACAAATCACATACTTATCGTTTTTTTGTAAAATATCATATTTTATTAGTCATAAAAAATTCCTGTATTTCAGAAAAATTCTGAATACTCGCTCTAACAATTTTTTTATGTTTGGAATTCCAAAATGGAAACCATTAGATTAAAATAATTTTCAAAATATGTCAAATTTAATTTTTCTTGAAAATCATTATTTAAATGGTAGATACTGATTTTAAAATTATAATTCATTTTAAGATACTTTGAAAAATTACATAAGGTTTCATAAAGATTAATTATAATCAAAAGATAAAAAATTCAAATTTATGAATAAATTTTTGAAAAAATAATTTTATTTTAAAGTATATAATTTATTATAATATTTTAATTAAATTTTTATTTATTACATATATACTGAAACTGTATTTATCCTTTCTGAACATTAATTTACTTATACCATTAAATAAATAAATAATAGTTTCGTTTGTAAGATACCTAAATTTTATTTATAAATTAATTGGTTTGGTTACTATTCTATTATATGGAACATGATTCCAAATTGTCACAATTCAATTCCCAAGATCATGTTTTAATTCTATTTATTTGTGTTCATTAACATCCAGAAATACATCTTATTTCATTCATTCGTCATTTATAAATTTTTTGTTGGGTTATAAATGTGATTCTTTTTGGTTTATAATATCTGACATGATTATAATAATGGAAATTCAATTAAAATTTTTTTGGGTCATTATATTCTTCATCCCTTATAAAATTTTAACCAATTTTTTTTTTACAAATTACTATGAAAATAATTGAGGCTACATTCCCTTAATTTATTTCTTCTATTCCTAGGATGAATCTTCGTATTTATTGTTCCTCTATATTACTTTTACCAGGTGGGTAGTCTTGTTGAAAGAACTTTGGGTATATGATCCATGATATTCAATCAGTGCTCCTCGAAAACGATATTATTTTCCAACTTCATATCCTCCTGATTTAGGACTTTTGAGGTATCTGGTATGTACTTCCTCAAGAGGGATACATGGAATACACTATGTACTTGAGACACAGTAACAAGAAGTTCAAGTCAATAGGTCAGGGATCCAACATGATCAAGGATCTCAATGGGGATATTTTTCATTGGGCTCATCGTTCTTTTATTCAGAAAATTCACTATACTATTTCATGTATATGCTCGGAGGAATGCCATGTCTCTAGCCTTAAACTCTAGGTGCCATCAACTATTATATGCTTATCTATTCATTCTAATTTGAGATACATTGATTTGATGACGAATAGTTTTTACCTTATCCACCATTTTCATGACAATTTCATGTGATAGAAATGTACAATCACATACATCATCCCAGAACACCGTAATGTGGAATATTTTCTAGTAAACAGCTTAATATAAAGCTATTTAGATTCTAGACTAGAAACTATAGTTATTAAAGAAATCCAAAATAGGAATATGCTGGTCAAAACCTTATTTGAGATCTATAGAACATGGAATCATCAGTTCTGGATGTTTTTGAAGAATCCATTTGTATTGGCTCTCTGTTAGATGATGATGGGATTTGATATTATTTAGTTCTGTGTTTAGATAATGCTGGAGACTTATAAAGAACATGGAGGTGAATCTTTGATCCCGATCAAATACCAAAAATACTTTCACTCTATTTATCTTACCACATATCTGATATATATATATATATGTGTGTGTGTGTAAATTGATTCACTGGGAAGTCCTCTCAAATTACGATAAAGGGAGATATATTTTGGAGATGATTCACAAAAACCCATATACCATTGATTCATATGGATGTATTCATAAGCCTAGAGACAATTTCATTTGATATTTCTTTCCAATTCAATGTTGGTTTAGATAATGGTTTCATCATCCACTTAGATTATTTTCCTTTTATCCATCACTTACTAACATACTTGAATCATTGATGCATATTCATTAATCTTCTTCTACATATTTTCCCCTTAATAATTCTCTCAGAGATCTCAATTCATATTATTTATCCCAAGATGAATAGAGAATACTAGGATACATAAATCATTCAGATGATCCTTCTTTATGTAGGGATAATATGGGGAATACATTCATGTCCCTATTCTTGCAAATCCATCCTAATCATATTTAGTCTCTGATGATTTTCCATTTTTCATATCTTCCACCTTCATCTAAATTTCTCCATCATTTCATTGAGTGTCTATTATTTTTTCCATGAGGAATAGTTGAGAAATAAATTAAAAGATGATTTACGATGTGAATTTCAAAATCATTCCCATGTCATTCCTTTAAAACACTAATATGATTCGTTCCTTTTCAATTATCATCATTGGTAATCTTACAAGATCCTTTTGACATAGAGCATCCACCACATTATTCCCGTCATATAATGGTAAATGATTTGGAAGTCATAATCCTTGATAGGATATAACCATATTCACTAGGAAATATAAACATCCTTCTGTGTTAATACATATTTTAGGCTCTTATTAATAATATATATCTCAATCTTCTCTAAATAAATATAATGCTACAATATTTTAAATTCCAGGATCGTAGATTCCATCTCTAGATCATGCATAGAACAGTTCCTTCCCATGATTTTTCTACCACCTTGGGGAATAATCTATCACATCATAATTTTTCATCAGTACACATCCAAATCCATACATTGAGGAATTACATTATAACATTAGGCGTTCCCCACATGTTGGATGTGTGAGTATTGTTGTGGTGATAAGCCTATTATTAATCGCTTTGAAGCTGTATTCAAATTAGTTGGATAAGAATTAATTTTCCTTCTTTTGTGTCACCTTGGTTAGTTCGATTGATACTATTGATATATTCTTCACAAAAAACTAATAATAACTATGTTGACCATGGAAAATATGTATCTCTACTTATAGATATTTTTTGGGGCCACTTTCCAAAAGCCTTACATTAGAATGATCTATATATATATTCTGTTATAGGTGATCAAATTCCACAATCATGATACTTTATCCATCCAAAACTAATATCTTCTATAAATTACATAGATTTTCTCCCTTTATAATATAATTAGCATAGTAATCAAATGCTCCTCATGTCCTTCCATTCTTTTAGAGCATATTAGAATATCAACAATAATGACCACCATAAATTTCTTAATGTAATCACTAAAGACTTCAGAAATTAATTCCATGAATGTTGTTGAATCATTAGTGATTCCAATGAAAATCACAATGAACTCAAAATTTCCATAACCCATAGAAAAATATTCCTAGGTAATATATTCCTTCCTCACAATTAATTATTTGTATCCCAACTGAAGTTCCACCATAGAGAAATAAATGTCCCCAAACTATTAATCGAACAAGACATATATCCATGGAAGGGTATAATTTTTAATAATCTTGAATTTATTTAGCTCATGATAATAAATGTATAGGTGCATCTATACTTTCTTCTTGTTGATTAATATGACAAGTGCACCCAGTTGGAAAGCACTCGGGTGTATAAAACCCATCTCCCGATTCACTTGTAATGATTTCTTTATTTCATCGAACTCGATGGCGGTGAGTCTCTACGGTGTATTTGATATCAAGAAAGATCAAAGAAAATGTTTAATTGCGAATGCTACCTCTCAGATAAGAGGAAGACCATGAAATTCATTGGGAAACAAATCATTTTAGTCCCTCATAATGGGCATGTCTTCGAGTGTGATTCATTCGTGTGTATCAATCATTTCAGTATGATATGTTTTCTAAAAAGAAAATAATATTCATACCTGAGATGATGGATCTAATGACGATACATCCCCCTCCTTAAATATGTATTGAATTGGATTATTCTTTTTAATGTGAATATTGATCCCCTTTTTCCGAAATCGATGCTGGAATTATATAATGTCACCCACTACATTCCAAAAATAGCATCAAACACCATAAAATTAACTAATACATGATTTTCTAGGAGTTCCAGTCCACAAATATTAACTAATGGGGAGTTATATACTTCGGAGGCAATATTTAATCATTTTTGTACTCATTGATAAATCAACCTCTATATTTAGATGTTGTGTCCGAATAGTTATAAAAACATAGATTAAATAAATGAATTTGTAGAACAAAATAAAATAGTATGTTTACAATTTATGAATGAATAAATATCATACCAGTCACCACATCATTAACGATATCCACCTCAGATGTAGTTCAAGAATAAGACTTACATTTCTCCCTAGCCTTTGGTTTTTGATGATGTTGATCACCCTCGATGACATGAGGTTTAGTGTGATATCTTCCATAGAACCATTTCTCCCTATTGTTGATGCATTGGACCATGTGTGATTCTATCCTTTCGTCCATCATATCTACTAGATTAAATATGTCACATCAACACAAATGAAGGTGGTGGAATTCTCTCCGGTGTTTATAGAATTTCTCCATCCCATTGAAGAACTTACATGGATTCTAATTCTTGGATTTTTTAAATTTGATAGGTTTATCATTCCTCACAACATTGTCATTATATCACCCTGCATGAATATCATTGTTTCATATCTTATCTCTATAGTCATGATACCATTATCCCAAATCAATCTCCAATTTGAGTTCACATTGAATAAATTATTAAGAACACCCAAATTATAGGATAAATTTATAATTTAAAAGGTGTGGTTTTAAAACAATAATGAATCTATCAAATATTCTATCATTGTCAATAACAAAACTCTACCTATACCTTGAATGCCATGTGAAATTTTCTCTGTAGGCTATAAATGATTCAACGTCATTTTTTATCAGATCTTTGATTTCTTTTTTGCATCATTCATCAAATGTTTAAATGAAAAAACTTGTTAAGAATCATTATCTTAATATATTTACACTCCAGATATTAAATTTCTTAATTTTGGTTGGAATTTTTAATCTATGATCACCATTGGACAAAATATAAATTTATAAAATTAACTGTTAGAGTCACATTCTCTATCTCAGTATAGTGATGTACAAAAAAGATATTCTATTTTGAGTTGATGAACTATTTAGAAACTAGTGGATCATATGTTCAACTAAATGTTAGTGCTAATTTCCACATAAAAGACATGATAGCTAGTTGTTCTCTCCTAATTAAAAGAGTACATTCCACATTTTTAGGTTATTTTTTATAGCCTGATAAAGTTGGGTAAGAATCACCATGAAAAATTGAACTCCACCTCCCAAGTATTGGAGATGTCATTGAGGAAAATGAAACATTATCCATGGCATGGGATGTTTTCCAGATTTATCTTACTTCTGACTATTTTCTAAAATAGAAAATGATAGAAAAAAGTCAAAAGTCAACAGGTCATGACTAAATAATTTATCCTATTGTGATATAAACGATAAATCCACATCTTGTGGATCTAGAAATTTAATAGTATTCTAAAACAATTTCTCATATCTACTTACATATACATTTTCATATACTAAGGGTCTTCACTAAGGTTCCCTAAACCTAATTACCAAATTAACTGAACTGTACACTGAGACCATCTATAGAGACTATACTTTTCTTCCATTAATAAATCCTTATTTAAAAGATAAACAACATAATTATGCTACAAAACATTGATTCAACGGTTTAATGCCTTGTGAAAACTAGGACCATACATAACATTTACCTAATAAAATGTAAAAAATTATTTAATTCCTTATTATATTAATTCTTATCGGCCATCATGTTCTCCTTGGTAAAATAATTGACCTAAGGATATAGATCAAAAATATGGTTCTACTAAAATCATAGTATGAGAATTAATAAGAGACATAAATCATGTGTTGACGTTATCATCATTATAAAACCATCAACTTAATAAAGATAATATGAATTAGTTAAATTCATGTAATGTTTCATTTCAAAAAAATGAAACATCATGCCTTAGTGGTTAACAACCACACATGTCTATGAATAATGATAACATCTTATTCCTACATATTTCACATTTTCTTATGTGATATATCTATTTAAATAATTCATTAAAGCTCAATATAATTCAAGGCACTACCATTACATCATCACATATAATTGTGCTATTTAATTCTTGGTAGAATCGTCACATCATAACATTTAGATTATCAAATATTCCACATAGAACATATATCAATGTTAGATAAAAGATACTTCATGGAAATGAATTTGTTTAAATTAAAAAAGAATATATTCGTGAAAAAATAATGGGTTTCTCATGAAAAAAATACTAAATAAAATAATTTGTATAAGAATCATCAATCTTGAGTGAGGAAGAAACAATGTCACAGGAAATAAAAGTTATGTTTTTAAAAAGAATTGTTATTAGAGAAAAGTAATTACATTTTTAGTCGAATCATATTGGAAACATGTATATATAACAAATAAATTTCATGTATAATGAAATTATATTGAATGGAAATTAAAGGAAAACAAATACTAAGAATTGGGTAAAATACAGAAAATCCAAAGGAAGTGAATTGGGTTCGAGAAACCCCTTACCTTATGTCTGAATTCATTATTCCAATTAATATCCTAGATAATCATGTTAAATTCATTAATGAATTAATACATAACCTTATATTCATTTATTTTATTCATTATTGTTTTATTATTTTAATTTATGGGATTTTTATGGGTAGTACAATTTAATTTCATCGTTTATGAGTGTTCATATTCTTAGTTTCCATGATCGGTTTTCCTGGTTTTGAGTATGGATGAAAAGACACAATTATAATAAATCTAAAAAATTAAAATTATTTATTATTAATGAAAATAAATATTTTTATTCTCCATTATATATAATTTTTTATATGGTATGATAATGATTTAGTAGATATAATTTTAAAGATAATGGTTTAATTTATTTGGGCTGCCTATATGACCATTAAAATCATATATAATATTAAAAAATGATTGAATATTTCATATAAAAAATTATATAACTTATAATATGTATAATAAAATCTTATTTAACCATAATGATGATTTTATACCCCACCATGAAGGTTGTTGTGAAAAATGAAAACATAGTGTCCATAGTGTGGGGAAATCGACACACCACGAACAATATTTTCATGTTTAGAACAAAATAAAACACACACAAAGATGAATTATTCATAAAAAATAATAAAATTATAGTATATAAAGGATAATGGATTGATCATACCTCTTGGATATGAGGATGAAATGATATGATAAGAATTAAAT
The DNA here is from genome assembly GCA_963277665.1 of Viscum album. Lineage (NCBI taxonomy): Eukaryota > Viridiplantae > Streptophyta > Magnoliopsida > Santalales > Viscaceae > Viscum > Viscum album. The sequence goes on from OY728136.1 coordinate 1,484,298,476, forward strand.
CGAATTGAAATGAAAATAAATGAAAAGGAATATTGGTATTACCTCTTGAATTTTTCCTCCTTAAGATTGTCTATAGAGAAAATGGTTTTGTATTTTGTTGAGACCAAGGGATCTTGGATGTGGATGATGGTATTGGAATGATGTTTGGGATGAATTTGGATAATTCCAAAATCCAGGACGGTTTGAGGAGAAGAGGTGGTGAGTGGTGGTATTTATAGGGGGAGAGGGGTGTATTCTCTTTTTTTAATTAATTTGTTAATACTTTTAGCTCAAGCCTATGAATATATTGAGAAGTATAACTTGAGTTTTTAAAATAATAATGGATTGATTGATATTTTGGGGTTACATAACCTATAAAACTTCTTTGATCTAATAATCCATTTATTTATAATTTTTCGTAAATTAATGTATTTTAGTATTCACCAAAACATCATATATTGTAGAAAAAACCAAATCATCACCATGAAAATTTTACAATGATTGGAATAAAAAAAATTATCTATATTTTATTAAAATAATTTCTGAATATCATAAATTTAAATTTAATTTAAAATCAACATTTATATGGAAAATAACAAATTTTTAATTATAACTGGTTTTATGATACATTTAAAAATTATGTGAGGCCACATGAATTTATATTATAACCCTGTGTCCAAAAAATTTAATTTATGAATATTTTTTATGAAAATAAATTTTATTTTAAATCGTTATATTAATTATAAAATAGTAATTAAATATTTAAAAATTACAAATGTACTGACAATTAATTTTTCATTTCTAAAACATTTATTTACATATAACTGGAAATAGACATATCATATCTTCCTTCATAAGATAAATAAATTTTATATATACATTCATAGTTGACTTTACACTTTTATATGGCAGATTAATATTCCAAATGGTCACATTACTACCCTAGAGGTCATGATACTATTACATTGGTATAGGTTCTTTAACTTCTAGAAACACATATTATTTCCATAATTATTAATTTATAAATTTTTTATTGTGTTTTTAAAGTGATTTGATTTGGATTATACTATATTAGATAATTATAAGATGAAAAGTTTTACTGATAAAATTTTTGTGTAATTACAGCTTTCGATATCATTACTGTGAGTAGGGGATTTAAATGTAAATTTTTTGTGGTTCATTGACTTCACCATAAATAGATATAAGATATAAATATTAATCCATGAAATTTTAGGATATGAAAATTTCTCATATGATAAATACTTGTAACAAATTTAAAAAAATAAAGATGACAAGTAGAAGATAATTTTCCATGTTTCACACTATAAGTGTATTATTCATATTGAGATATATATTTAATATTATGAAATTATTTATTTTATAAATTTCTTAAATACTATTACTTAATTAAAAAACTCATAAGGAATTTTGACTCATACTATTATAGTCTCATCAATAGATTGGTGGTGTTGTGTAACGAAATTAATGATCTAATCCTATGAAGATGGTAATATATTATAGATCCACACAATCTTAATTGGAAGTTTAGATCCTTTAACATTCAGGAAAATTTATAAGTGGTTATTTATTCAATGATTCATGTTTTTTTAAATACAATTCAACTTAAAAATTATAATATTTTCATGTTGTTTTTATAGCGACATGGAAAGTAAATATTTTGGATTTTTCATCAAGATATTCTTTGATATTTTGAAGGGGTATATTTCCAATAGCATTGCTGTTCTCAATAATGAAAGATTTTTAAAATTTTATTTGAGAAACATTATAAGTATTAGTTATGTGAAACTAAAAAGAATTAATAAATGAAAAATAACTTTTCTGAATTACAGAGATGTATTAGGTGCTATGTAACAATAAAAATCATATATATCAAATAATAAGGGAGTATATAGAAATATAATTTTTATATGATATATTGTTTTGGTTGAGTAAATATTTATTTCTATAATAGGCTTCTTTACTTGCTACAAATTATTAATGAGGTTTTTATCTAGAATGAATTCTATCATGAAATATAAGACCATTCAATGGTTTTTCAGTTAAATCCAATATATACGATATTTTAATGAAATAATAGAATCCATTGAACTCTTGGAATAATGTATTATCCTTGATGTTGATTCATTTTTATGTATTCTCGATTATCTTATTTACATTCAATATCAAGAATAATTTATTAAAGTATCAGTGGAAGAATTATAAATAATTCAATATATTATATTAGTGGGTAGTTGATGATACCTTCCTATGATGAGATGTATATAATCCCAAATGAAAAATTATGTCCTCGTTGTAGAAGTTTTAATCATTGAATTTTATTAAGATAAAAATCTTTAAAATAAACATAGGTTGATCACAGTAAATATTAGGCTATCTTATATGGGATGAAACTTCTAAAAGATTGGTTATGTTATTTTTCTTACTTTTATTACATCAAAAACAGTGAATTTAATAATAATAGTGTAACATGAATCATAAAAATCAAAGGTGCTATATTTTAATGAATATGGTTTTAAAACATATACCACTAATTAATACTTCTTTTTGGATGTATATATTTTGATTCGGGACATGAAATTGGTATACGAGAAAATACCCCATTAAGATTTTTATATTTAGATGTTTATAATAAAAACTATATGTTATATTAGTAACTATTGTTTTTATAATTTTGATAGAAAATATTTTCCTGGTCGGAAGAATTAGATGCTTCCATACTTACTCTTATGGGGTTTAGAAGTGAATGATATTATTTCCTACATTTATATGATATCAAGATATAAAATTTACTAAAAAATAATATATTAATTATGGGTCAAAATTCCAAATTAGTTATATTTTTCATGAAAGGAATACAAAAAATTCATTGGATAAAATTTTTAAATAATATGCATGAAAAAATGTAAAAAATATACAGTTGAAATATCATGATGAAGTAAGAAGAAATATATATCTATAGATATAAAATTGAATACATATGAATGGATAATGCAGTACATATCATTTATTATTTCTTAATTGTGAATTGTATTTTCAGTCATATTAGTTTTTTTTTTGAAATAATGAATGATTCGACTGCAATAATGAGAATAGATTTACTAATGACATAAAAATTCATTCATTAAATCCTTCTAGGTAGAGAATAATGTTCAAAAGAGTATACGATGAAGTTTCCTTGTTAAGAAGAATGTATAATTTTGGTAGATTAATTATTCTATAATGATTGTATGACCCATTAAAAAATAAAAATTGACCTTGATTTTTTTTTGATGTTCGGCCCGAGTCACCAAACGATTTTAAGAATATATGTACATTATATCAAGTAAAATATTCATATATATATTTTGATACTAATAAATCAATAGCGTTTAATAGTTTAGGTTCTAACTATCTAAATGGATGAAATATATTGAAAAAATAAAAAAATTAGACTTTGGTGATGAAGGGAAATGATAATATCTAGAAGAGGTGGTTCCTTTATAAACTAGGGAAAACTTTTGACTCACTGAGAAAACAATGAGGAATCTCTATAAGAAAAAAATTTGTTTTTAGAATTATATGCTTTGAAATTTTTTCACAGTATTGTGGGGTCTCTAGGAATGATGAATGTGTCTGTTAGAATAATATGCATCAAACCTAGAGCTAATAATATTTATAAAAAATTGGTATCAACTTTTAATGTTGAACCAACACATCTAGAATAAGGAAAACAGTTATGAGTATTCAACCAATGTATCTTTCTGAACCAAGACTAATGCGAGTAAAGATATATATAATAAATTCTCTTATAATGATCACTATATAAAAGAGTTTATAAAAATTAGTCTTAGAAAACATTCAAACTAATATAATGCAGTAAGCATTGGTAATAAAAAAAGATTAATAATTATTGAGGTAGATCATAAAATATAAAAGGAGGAGATCGACTAAGATTCTTTATAGTGATTTCTCTTCCCATGTGATAGGATATACGAAGATCCTAAAAAATATTAATGACCATTATGGAGGACATAAACACATTTACACCTAGATACATTCAACTATCATATGTATTGATTTTGAAAAAAATGACCTATCAAAAATAAATTCACATTAGGTTTTAATTATTAATGGAATAAAGAATCCATTTTTATTATCATTATAATATATGATACATTTAATAAAGTCTTCATCATGAAGAACATATTTCAATTAAAAATAATTATTTATTAAATGTTTTATAAATAAATAAAAATAACAAGTACTAATTCATTTCACAATAAATATTGTATAAATATCTACTATATATGTAAAATAAAAGATACAAAAGTACTAAAAAGGGTGTATATATATTATTCAGATTAATTTGAGTATGATATATAAAAAACTAGTCATAGGCCTTTGTATTAATTGATATAGGATAATGATTAGGTTTTTACACATAGCTAAAATTTTGAACATATAGTTGGGAAGTGCACAAGTGTAGAGACAAAACAAGAAAGACTAATTGAATTAGTTCACAAGGATTTTAATGTTCATATTCCAAATATTAAATCTATCTTATAATTCATAATTTCATTGTGTATGAAAAATTAACTATAACAATAGTTTTTATAATTGATAAAAAATTATTTTTAGAAAAAAATAGACCTTTTTTGTATATAATTTATGTGTATCATAGAATTATGAATTTATATTATATCGATGAGATATGTTGGATTTAAATAAAATATATATTTCATGACACTATCAATGACAGAGATTATTAATGTTAAAAAAAAATATTTAATGAAATAAAAATTCAAAAAATAAATTATCCTATTAGAAAATATTTCTCATGTTTTTGAGCTTGATATTTCTAAATACGTAATAGAATATAAAACATATTGTTTCTCTCATTAATACAAAATTGATCATGAAATATTTTTTATACTTTTTTAATTAAATATTTCTATTTTGATATAGTCACAAAAAAATATTATAGTAAGAATATATTTTCCACTATACACATTAGAATAAAATAATTCAAAAAATTATAAGAAAATTATATGATTCTAATATTGTTACATTGGATTAAAAAATGATTTATATTTTCTAAAATTATAATTATAAAATTTATATAATTATTGTTATAATAAAAAACAAACTATAAATGAAAAATGGATTTATTATAATTGACATTTTTAAAAAATAAATGTTTTTAAAATAATATCATTACAGTTAATAATTTGATGAATCATGATATATTAACTTATATATTTTCATAGAATATATTTTCATAATATATTTTTAAAATTGATATGATATATGAGAATGTGGACTAATTTTTTTATATTGAATTATATTTATTATTTATCCTTTAAACGTAATTATTATTAATTAATTGATATATTTAAACAATACTAGATGGTTTATTCATATTAATATCTATTATTAATGAACATAAAATATGTTTTTTTTCATTTTCATGATGTTATTATGGTGAACAATGCTATTAAATGTCAAATTTATTTTAAAAAATAGGATCCAAAATCTATGTGAGTTAGAATCTTCACTACATAAATAAAATACAACCTCATAATTTCAACTATCTCATACCTGTGAAAATATATAAGTGTATCTAAAATAATTACATGAATAATGATATATGCTACTGTCATTTATCAATAGAAATTATAAATATATCATTTTCCATCAGAACATGTCAATCTAAAAAAAATATACTATTCACAAATAATTTGAGGGAATTATCCCATAATATTAGATTTCATAAATCATACTATATATTTGTTTCTATAATATAGTACATATTCACCCTTATAAATTTTTATTAACATAGTTTTATTTGAAATAATTAATTTGATTTCCTTATTTTTTTATACTATGGATTTTAAACTGAGATAACCAATACATTTCAATAATCAAATAAAATTCATCTAATAGTAGTATAAAATGTCTTGAATGATGAATTTTCTATATAACTCAACATGGGATACTGAAAATTTTTATTTTTTCAGTTTATAATACCAAATTGCAAGGTTTTGATTTGATACTCCTAGAAAAACTTATATGACTACTTGTGTGGTGAAAAAATGATTTTCTATTTTATATCTTCAAATATGAAATACAGTGTCTGAGTAATTTTAATCCATATTTTTCATGAAATATTTTCATTAGTTAGGGAGAAATTTTATTTGCATCATTCCCTTGGTTTAAGAAGTTGTTGATGTTTATTTTCCTCATTTTCCATTGGATTAATTTATGATTTTTCATTACCCCAAAACTAATAACATTTAAAGAAATGGAATCCATTCAAACTAATTTTAGTGAACAATATCATAAGCCAAGATCAAAAATAATGAGCTAAATGATAAACCCTTTTATTCTTTATAAATCATTATTATTCATATAATAAATTATCTTGAGTACTTCTCCTTTAAGTTTGTTATCATGTCGGATGTTGAATCTTATTTCATTAATCAAAATTATAACCTATCATTTTTAAAAAAATATAAACATATTATTATTTTGGGCCTAAATATTTAAATAAATTTTTATTGTTATTTATTACTTGAGAATGATTATTGTGAATAAACAAGTTTTTATTGACATCAGCTTCTTTTCCAGTTGGTTGTTCGTTCAAAAAATTATTTCATTTTCCATGAGTTAATTGTAAACATGGATCCTCCATTATTATATAATTAATTGAAATAAAAGTGTTAATAATTTATGATTTATAATTACATTATAATGAAATTATCAAAAACATGATATGGTAAATTTAAAATCAAGATTTCATAATTTTTAAAATCATCATGAAAGTATATAATTATTTTTGTTCAACATAGATCATTCTATGATCAACTGGGGAGTATTTCATTTTATTTATACCATTAATAATATATAAATTTAAAAACATAATAATCTTTTTATAGTATAAAATGGAAATTATTATTAGACAATAATATTCTAATGCGAGTATAAGGCCTACTATGTAATTACACATCCTTAACATGCTCTGGGAGAAATATGAGATAAACTTATATCAGGGTTATTGGACCATTTTTTATCTATTATAAAGCCTAAATTCAACTCTATTATGTTGATATTGATTTTATTTCCATGAAAAACAATCAATCTCTATTTTAATAAAATTTTATGATGATATACTGTTCTTATATTGATCCTATAGACTTTTAATATTGATTATCACTAATATTATCTCTTCCAAATATGTAAATTAAGAAAATTGATTCTCAATGTAACTATGTACTTATTTATTAACAAATTTGGTTCACTACACCCTCAACCAGATGTTAATTTCTAAAAATAGATAAATTAACGAATTGTATTCTAAACCAAGTTACATGATCAAAGATAAACTTTAAAAAAATTTATATTAGTATTACATATCAGTATAATCTCACACCACTATCATATAATTATTGTTTAGTGTTTTTAAGGACTACCAAAACATTCTATTTATTTTTCTAATGCATGTGTAAATTTATCTATAATAAATCCCAACAATAATACCTTCTATCCTTCCCAGAAATTAAACATATCATCATATATAAGGGGAATAAAACATACGAATAGAGTGGGATCAAAAAACTAGAAAGGGAAAAAATATAAAAAAGGTTTCTTGGTTTATACCATAATTTTCATAAAATATATCGGTATGATATTGAATACACTTTTAAAATAATATGTAACAATAAGAATTGTTAGATAAATATAGATAATTACACATGTAATAACAGAAGAGAAAACATAAATCATGGTGTAAAGGTGTGGAATCATTAGTCAATGAACATGAGCCAAATATCATAATCATAAGCAAATGATATGATATTTCTAGCAAATAAAGCATAAATATACCAAATAGGACTATAAAATGCATAGAAATCATTAAATAGTTCATCAATAAATATTACCTATTTCCCATAACTTGGTGGAGTAGGCAGTACTACTCGATTCCCATTTTGTAGAAAGCATCACTTCATGATTCTAGTGAAAATAGTGGTCCATGGTTTACTACATAATGCCAATAATCCTATTGGATAAGGCTTCATTACCCGATTCCCAAAAATGTAGACCAAGCTTCACTACCGGATATCAATAAACATAGTTCTGTAGAATTCACTACTTGATTATCACCATTACCTCATGAGATATAAATCATTGACTAAATAATTGGATTGTTATATATTACCCCACTCATAAATAATAATTTTTTTCCACATTAAACTAATCATTAAACACCTCATAACAAAAACATGGTCTAAAAATTAGTTTTTATAAATTTTTATAACGGTACCACCAAAACTGATCTCAAGAATGTGATCAATTGATAACCATTATTAAATAACCCCAAATGATTATTTCATAAGATCCTTTCGAAAGAGATTCATCAAAAATAGTTTACAAAGATATTAATCATTTAAAAATAGATGACAATTGTGGTGAAATTTAAAATGTATTTTTATAAAAAAATTACATTTGGAATAATTGAATATGTTATGATACATTTTACTTTTTTTAAAATCTATTATAAAAAATACTAAAATATTTTTTATAAATAAAAAATAATTTTAGAAAAATTTAAAATAATTAAATATTTTATATTTTGAAGTAAAATAATATATAAAGACTATTAATTAAAAACAGAAATCAATTATAGATCCTTGAAATATAGAAACAATAAACATAATCAAAAGTGAAATATTTATAAAACAATTTTTTTGGATAGTAAATACCAATAGTACGTATTTGAAAAGGAAAAAAAATTATTACATGACTAATATAGTGGAATATAAAATTCATGTCATTTATATGATGGAAAACATTTTTTTGTTCTAATTCCTTTTCTGAAAACACATTTTGATAAAATATACACAATACATTATTTAAAAAAAATAGAAAAGAATTATTTATGTATAATCATAAAAAATGTAATTAGTTTTCAAATTATATAGGATAACATTATTCAAGAATGGAACATGGACGCTTAATAGAAATAATTTCATAATAGAAGGTGAATTATATTTAATAATATAAATAATTTATGGGGAATAAATTTATTATTGTGAATGATCTGAATCAAATGTTTCATTTTCTATAGAGAAATATAATGTACAATGTAAAAAATTATTAATGGGAATCATGAAATATTGAAGGAAATAAGAACAATAAGACTGATTATATCATGATGAATGAAGTATAGTTAACACATATCCCATAGGAAAATGATATCACTACTTTATTATATTTCTTCAATAACATGATTAAACTTATAATTATCACTAAATATTTTTATTAAATTAAGGTTACTTCTACACTATGGTGATTACATCAGTAGTGACTCATGTAATAGTGTACTGAACATATAATGTATTTATTCCGTAAATTACTGTATTTTTCTATTCACAAAACATTCAAATCTTTTCGAAAATCACCAAAAAAATATCTCTATTATTTTTTTTGAAATATAGAATAAATATATGAACAGCATTTTATTAAAATATTTTACTAATTAGGATAAATTTTAAATATTAAATAAAATCACCCTTTACTTGAAAAATTCCAATTTTAATATCATAATTGTGTTTATGACACTTTAAAAAGTTAATTATCATATGAGATATATATATATATATTATAATTATAAGACCAAAATATTAATTTATTACTCTATTCAATGAAGAATTATTATTTTTTCAAATCATTATATTAATTATAAAATAGTAAATAAACAATTATCTTTCAGGGGATACAAAAACATAATTTATCATTTTTGAAACATTTATTTTATTATTCCATGATTTAATTATATTATATTTTCATTCACAATATACATAATGATTATGTATAATTTCATATGGGAGGTTATTATTCAAATCATAAATTGAATATTAATATTACATAAATGACAGTTTTATAGAAAACAACAATTTTCTTAAGACACTGGAAATTACATATTGTTTAGAAAAATACCAAACATTTACCCATGGGTAATATTTAAATTACTATTGTAAAAATGTCTTATTTTTAACAGAATTTTTTAAAATAAAAAATACTTGTTCTAAAATATGTGTTCCGTTAAAAGATCATAAAACCATATTTATAAAATATATTCTTTTATGCAGAAAATTGGATTTATTCTTATATTAAGCCTATAAAAAATTGTGGTTCAATTTAAAAGAATTTTATTGAATATGTAACATATATTTTTCTTTGAGATAATTCATTAATACAGATTAATACAATTTATTAATATAAAATATCATTTCTGTTATAAATAAATTTCTTCTTTCAAGACACATATCTTATGTTAAAATGATTTTTATTTCCTATTATAAATAATTGTTTACCATTGAATTAATTTATAAATATTTTTAAACTATTTTTTTACATTTTACATGATCCCTTTGATTTCTACAATTCCAATGGCTAAATGATAACCATTACAATAATATTTAATCATTTATTAAAGATTAGTGCTCTATTTATTGTAAAATATTAATGAAGGTAAATTAAAAAATGGTCATACCATAAAATATTTTGGTGTTAGATTCTTCTCAACCGTAATAAATTGTGTCCCCATAATCTGAAATTACACATTGAAAACAATAGGATCATATTTCAAAATTCGTTTTTGGGAAACCCACTTTGGAAATATAGTAAATAAAATATCCTCACATTAATAGGGAATGGGAAAAGATAATGTTGCCAAAAAATAAGGATTTTAGGTAAGAAATCATTAGTGAAAAGAGATAACATGGCCATAGAAGAGAAAAATAACTATCATGTTTTGATGGAGAGTGAAAGAGAACATGTTAATTATAAACATAAATACCAAAAATCAATAAATATTGTGATTAGAAAATAGGTCATTTGATTTTATTGAAAATAAAGTAGACAAAGATCATTTTTTTCATTATTTGATATATTATCACTTCATCCCTTACACCTACAAATGAATGTTCAAGATTACTTTTTCACACCTGAATCACTTTTTATGTATCATATAGTCTTTAAGTCATTCCATCTAAAATTATATATTTAATAATACCATGAATGATTTTATATTATATAATCAAACTAAAATTTCTAATTATAAACATGATATATTCAACAAGTAGTTAATCATAAGGCTCATTAAAAACATTTATATCCACATTAAAAGACCAAAAATAATATTAATGATGGACACTACATTTTAAAAATCAACTTAACATATGATTCAGTCACTAATGTTGATCTTAATCCTATATTCCAAATATATGAATACCTTGATCACTGTCATATATAAATAAAAACATGTATTTTCTCAAATAATTTAAGAAGATTTACTACAATACAATACTTTTATATCTCATGATTATTATAACCAGATAATTATTGAAAAATAATTGAATAAAATAATTTTGGAATCAATATATAGGAATATTAGTCAATCTTCTTCATTTGAGGTAGTAGAATTAGTTAGGCCATGATTTTCAATCCATTTTGGGGGAATATTTTTTAAGGCTTGAGACATTGATTTGCATAGTATCCTATATCCTTATAGTTGAAACACTGAACATTGGAAATTTATTTCCTTTACAAAAAATCATGAGCATGGTTCCTTTTTCTTCAAACTTGAATAAATCTCAATTTTTATGTAATCTTATCTCATGGTGTTTACTTCTACAATTATCACATATGAGAAAATAATTCATTTCTTTATTCCCTTTATCTATCATTTAACTCGATTTCCTCTTATACACTGGCTTCTCATTAAAACCATTAGACATGGATAATTTTTTCTCTATCATGTTAGAGTATGATCATATTTCCTCATATGATGATAATTTTTGGGAGACGACTTCTATTCGAAATAAAATTTTAATCCCATTAACGAGATTGTAATTATTTCTCATTATATTATGTTCATTGATGTGGTTCCCATTACTTAAACTAAGATTCATTTTTAAACAATGGGATATTATATATTAGGTCATGAAATTGTGTAACATAATATATTATCCAAAAATTTTGATATAATTATCCAATTTTGAAAAGATATATTTTTAGATAATCTCATAATCATAAATATAGTATCTTTGGGGAAGTATTATCTATTAAATCCTTCATAATGGTTTGCAATGAATATTTTAATTATCACAAAAATATACCCCTAGAGAATAAAACAATTTTTGTGCAGCATGGACCACAGTCACGTACCTTGTTACACCAGGTCCGGCTTACCACACCTTGTTGGAATTGTTACTTCTATGTAAATCTATGCTAGAACAATATTCACTTTTAATATCCAGATAATAATGTATTTATAGGAATACCCACATGATATCTATGTTTTTAAAATTATTGGATGTTATTCTATTCATAATATTAATTCCTATAATAGGTTTATGATCCATAATTATTGTTTTCTAAAACTACTTTCAATGATTTCTATTAGACCTCCCTCTAATTAGTAATGTAAAAACCATGACCCATGTTTCCCGGAGCTGGTACCTTAATTAATTTTTTATAAAAAATGATGAATTCACATACTGAAGTACCAAATAGTTATGTAATTATAACATTACAATATAAAACAAAAAACTTAATTATAACATTTCAACTTTAAAGAAAGACAAATATAATTGAAACACCAAATAACTCATTCCTTAACCCTATAGATTAACATTAAGAAAAAACAAAAACAAACATAATTGGTAAATTAAAAATTTAAAGACAAAATTGAAGAAACACCACATGAAAACACCAATAAACTCTTATATAACCCATAAAATTCATTCATTATAAACATATTTTCATACTGGAAAAAATAACACAGAAGAAAGGGGTGAGCTTAGATTCTCAGTAAATTTTTTTAATATATTGGAATCTGTCATAAAAACCCCTAACAATAATTTAATGATGATTAAATGAAAGAATACCATTTTAATAAATAAGTTTACAATAATAATGTAGGAATAAAAAATAATTGAATGATTCCATATAAATAATCATATTAGAATGAAACATAACCATGGATATTCTACCAGTCTAATATTCACAATTATTATCAGTGAATAATATCATAATGTGGTAACACTTAATTTAGGACAAAATAAACATTTCATTAATGAATTTGACCAGAATTATACATAAGGCATATTTCATAGCATATTTTATTTTCTCTCATGAGACATGCCGAGGCAATGAGGGGCTATAGTGGTCTCCTCCTATCACTTTCTAAGACCAATGCATTCCCCATATGTCAAATAATGTATTTATAAAGTTAAAAATAAATCAATGTAACCAACACCCATTTAGTTTATTTTAATAATAATAATATATGAAAATAATTTATTTTAGTAATTCGTAAAATATTGACAGAAACACCCTCTTTACATTGCAAAGAAGAGTGATTTCGGACAAAATCATTTGGATTTATCATAAAATATGATTATAATAATTTTATCCCAAAAAATATTAGAGTATATTAATGAAACTATGTTTGAGGTTTATATTATGTTCAGATGAAGTGAAATATTGTAAAAATAGAGTTAAAGATAATTTATAAATGGGCCACTCCTGTGTGGCTTAAGAGAACACAGTGTTGTCTTTAATGATGAAAAATGATTAATTGTATACATTGAACAAAAAATAGAATAATATTGATTTTTTATGATAAATATATTGAATTTATAATAATAATGGTGTCTTAAAATAGATTATTTACTTTACATGAAATAGGGTATGAAATTCGGATGTTCCCTTTAAAATGGATTGCTTATCGGGAGGAACTGAAAAAGTAAACCTTATAGAACATGTATATCCTCATAAAAAAATATTAATTGACCTGGATTCATGAGTTCTTAATATATATAATGAATTTATAATATGTATATAAAAATAAATAATAATTACAATATGGTAAAAATATATAAAGCATAACCCAAAGGAAAAATTGATATTCAGGTTGAATCCCTTACCAGTTTGCAAATAATTTAACCGTATGCCCCTTAAAATTAGTGATCATAAAATGAAACCCCAAATTCCCTGATGATAAAAATATTAATTATATTACACATGATGGGATGGTATAAATACACCACACATAGTATATATTGGTTAATAAGGCTTATCTCATTGAAATAAATGTCAGGTGAGAAACCACTTACTTTATGTCCGATATCATTCTACACATGTACTAAATATTTTATATAATAAAATTATATTAAATTACAATAAAATTAATAATATATTTAACATTAATGTTATTTATAATAATTTTACTATGTTCAATTATGGTCTTTTGAGGAGTTATAAGTTCTAATTTTATCGTTCGAGAGTGTTCGTTTCATTTGTTTTCATGATGGGTTCAATTTTATATATGCAATGAAGTTCATATAAAATGGGAATAATTTTAAAAATATTAAATTACATGTTATTAATGAACAGGCATGAGATTAAATGACCTTATATAGAATTTTTCCAAATATATTGACAATTCATTAAATAAAGTGTTTATGATGATCATTTAAATTATTTTGATGTTTATCTGATCCTCAAAAACTAGTTTTGTATTATTAATTAATTTAATGTAAATATAAATTATTAAGAAAAATATAAAGTATTATTACATTATTAAAATATTTTTTAACCATTAAATTTTTTTCATGAATAGACATGATGGCATAATTGAAAAATTAAAAAATTTCATCCACAAAGGCAGTAAATTGGAAACTCACGGATGATGTTATTCATCTCTAGTATAAAATGACGAGGTGAAGTGAAATGATCATAATTTTACCATTTACATAATAACATTTTAGTATATATATGAATCATTAGTTATCGTCCATGTAAGGAAATATGATATGAGTGAAGGATAATAAAGGAAATAAAAAAATAAAAGAAAATGAAAGTCAAGGATTGGGGGTATTACGTCTTTAATTTTTATCCTTGAGAACCTCCTAAAGGGAGTTAGAAATGGCCTTCATTGACACAAAATAAATATTTTATGTGTGGGAGATACTTTTGAATATTATTTTTTGAATTAGAAAATATTAATGGTTTAAAATTTGTGAGTATAATAGGTGGTGAGGTGTTGTAATTTTGGTGGTGGTGGGGGGGGTGTTTTCTCATTATTTTAATCATTAGTTTATTATTTTGCATCAATAATTTGAATAGTTTGATAATTGTAAATAATTATATTAAAATAATGAATGAGGGTTCAAGATAATCATTATTACATATTCAATGACTCCAAAAATATTATTTTTAACTTATAATGTATTTATAAAGCAAATTACCATATTTTAATATTCACTAAAAATTCATGACTTTTAGATTAATCCCATTAATCACCCTGACCATTTTTAGAAAAATTTAATTAAAAATGATAACCATTTTATAAAACTCATTTTATAATTATGGGAACTTCTATTTTTTGAATACAATCATTATTTACATGAAATAATATCGATTTTATTATTATAATTCTTTTTAAGACACTTTGAAAAAATTATTAAGGTCTCATAATATTAAATTATTATCATAAGGAAATAAATATTAATTTATGAATCTATTTTATGAAAATAATATTTCTTCAAATTAATGAAATTAATTTAAAATTGTATATAAACATTTATGTATCCGGAAAATACCAATGCATAATTTATCAATTATAAAACAATTATTTACTATTTAGATGATATAAATATGTTTTATTTTTTTTCATAAGATCAATATATTTTATGTTTACTTTAATAGGGGAGGGTATTATCGTAATCATAAATAGTCTAATAAAATAATGAATATGACAGTCTTATAAAAATTAGGCCTTTTCACTATTCGCTAGGAAATAAATATTTTTGGAAAAATACGTAAAAATCAACCTAAGATAAATTTGAAATTACAAATTTAAAAGTGAAGGTGGTTTTTTCAAAAAAATATATATAAGATAAAAAATTTAAATTAAAAAAATCCCTTAAAAGGCGATAAAAACCACTTTAGAAAATATAATCCTTATCCATAAAATTGTATTTATTAAAATATTAATCCTATCAAACTTATTAGTAAAATTTTAAAATATTTTATTATATATTTAAAATATAAAATTTCATTAATATATTTCACATATAATGATTAAATCAGTTTATAAATTTAAAAACCCATTGGGGCAATAAAAATTTTTTTTTTATAAAAACACATCTCTTTTGATCATGTGGATTTTAATTTCATTTCTAATTAATTAGTAATAATATAATTCAACAATGAATATGTGTAAAAAATATTTTTTAACATAAATGATCCCTCTAATTTCTACTATTCTAATGGCTATGTGATAACTGTCAGAATACATTTTAATCAATTTTTTGAGCTCGATGTTCACTGTAATATACAATATCCATGAAGATAAATATAAAATGTGGCATACAGTAAAGTATATGGGTGTACAAATGTATTTCTAATAGTTTATAAAAATAAGATAAGTGAATTATTTTGATGAAGTAGATGATTTTTTAAAAACTAATTTCTTTAAAATTATTACTATTAAATAATGTTTATTACATTTTAATGATAATATAATAATTATTAAGTGAAATGTAATTTTTATTTGTTTTTAAAAATTATTCTTATAAAAAACCAAAATTTCTCAATAAATAATAATTTTTTTAAAAAAAGTTAATATAAACATATTTTGAAAATTAATTTGATAAAATTTATCTTATTTTTGGAATCAGAACATCAAAATTATTCAATAGTTATGTTTTTCATAATTTTTTGAGATAGTGAAATTTTCATGTAGAAATTAAATACCATATAAATATAAGGTGTGTATTATGACATCATATTGACAAAAAAGTGGTTAATAAATACTATAAAGGTGATCCACAACCGAATATATGTTTTCCTTTTAAAATAATGTTATTTTATGTTTATTTTATTATGTTTATAATCCCTTTACAATTCCTCTGAAACTATTAATATTTTTTTATTATCATCTCTTTAAAACTATGAATCATTTACAAACCAACAAGGGTATCATTTTATTATTTTATTCAGTAGAATCCATGTGACGTTTCTTTGTTCTGATTATTTTATTATTCAGAGTCCAACCCCAATGTTTTGATAAATAATAAAAAAATACCCAATTATTTCCTCTATAAACATGACCAATATCCTAGTTCAATTCATTTTTTTAGAGCACATCCATACTCTTCCCTCCCCTCTCTATAGTCCTCCCTTGTTGACCTATGCTCTCAATAGGCCCCTCCCAATCATTTGGAGTCACACTCTCATGTTAAGGGATTCTCTTCTTATCATTATTCAGGTTTATTTAGTATCTTCTTCCTTTCATTTCCAATTCATAATTATGGAATATGTTTTTGAAAGTCCATATTAATGTAAATTTTCCATCAAAATTATGAGACACACATTTTTTCCCTCATCAACCCATTTCATGAATTTATAAGTGCTGTTGTTATATTGACGAAATTTCACCATGATTTTACAATCCAAAAAATTGTATAGTGAATAGCTGTACACATTTTCTATAAGGGGTTTCACCTTTATGAAATTATACTTAATGACTCGGGACTTACATGTATTTATTTCACACACAATGATATGGGAAAAAAATTGATGATAAATGATCCCATGTTTTATGAATTGTGTGGAACACATGACCTTGAAGATGAAATGGATGTTATGGGTGCACCCAAAATTATATATTTATCCAATGAATTGGGTAATGTTTAGTATTATAAGATGTTATTTTGGGATATAGAGTAATCCTGATTCCTTTATAGTACATTATTTTATTATGATTTGTTTCCAGTTAGCCATGACTAATGTTTATGTTGATTTGTTTTATGTTGTAGCGATAAATTCCAGGTTTCTTCTATCATTATCATGATACATCATGTATCATTTATTGAGTTCATTATTCTCACTACTTTTTTACAATATATATTCCTATTATATTAAATTTTTATAACATCCTAGAATTTATGTGAATTATTTTTTTATTATAATAAATAGTGTGGAGATGGCGTGTGATTTCGAGGCCTAATGTTCCAGAACTAAATTTATGAAAAAAAATAAATTATTATTATCACATTCACAATTTTTTCTTGAAAAAGAATAATAAATCATAAAAAAGTTCCCATATCATAAATAAAATGGCACTGTTGAGCTCAGAATGGACTCTTTATCTTATGCATGACCTTACATTGGTCGTCGTGTGTCATCTGTATAAACAGTCACCAAGGACGTAACCATAAATAAAAAATATTTTTTTTGACACATCAACTTTTACCTTAATGGTATCCTTATACATAAATCCCAAGGTATGATTCATTGTCCTAGTAATGTCGTAGAATTTTTAGGGAGAGCTTCGAAAGAACTCTCTCGAACAAACAACTGAAGATCGAGTGGATCATGGATTATCACTCCAACAGAGTTGAAGCATCTCATCAATGAACATAACACAACTGTTCTATATCAATAATCTATCCTAACACTATGTTGGATTTTTTTTTATTCTCTATCCCATTATTGAACTCGGACGATCACAGATCAATTCAAAAAACTAGAATCAAAACGATCATCATCAGTAGAATTAAATTGATCAAATTGCTTTCGTTCTTCATTTTTCATTATAATGATAATGAATTGAGTTTGAGAACAACAATTATTTATGTTCATTAATTATAAATTCCTTTTTATTATCTTATCCCTCATTCATCATGTTCATCATTTGTACACCCCCATGACCACGGTACACTTTCTCTTGGTGGATATGAATGTGATCGGACCCCTGGATTGGAGGAAAACTATGAAAAATGGATGAATCTATAGAAGTCCGGGAACTGAGAAGCCCATATATGTGGATGATTATAATTTTAGGGAATTTTAGGTTGACCGGTGTTCCATGGATGTTACCATATCTACAGCGGGCCAGTAAAGTAGTCCGGCAAGGCGGGGCGTTGGTATGGTGAGTCGGCGTGAGGCGGTGTAGTGAATAGAGACAGTAATATGGATTACAGCGGCATTGAAGAATTAGGACATGTGGTACATCATGGATTTAAGCTTTAAGACATCAATTTGATAGATTTTGGGACATGGTTAGGTTGCAAGATGCGACACAACAGCAGTTGGACGCAATGGTGAAGCCACATGGAGCTGTGGGGCGTTTTCTTATAACGGCGGGGTGGATGCATTGAGTTGCGGTGGTAATTGAGGGAAAATTTGTAAAGTATAGGATTTCGGTAGGTGGTCCTTATGCGATGACCTGAAGATCCATCATTTGGGCGGGTCAGGGCACCATAGATTGGTCAGTCCCCAGTGGACTGAGTCGAGCCCATGCGAAGAGGGCCATGTTGACCATGATGTAGTCGGCTGGGTCCGCCCAGTAGACAAGACCAGATCTGAGTTGGACACTAGATAGACCCAAGTTGGTCACATGGTCGATCATGGAATGGTTGCACAGATCGATTGTGGGTTGTTCAACCATGATTCATTCAATACGACCATTTACACCCTTCTGAAAATTCAAAATCCCATATGATTCAAAAAGTATGTCCATTTGATAATCTGTCTATAGCAGTAATAATCTGATGATAAGAGGGTCCATTTGAGGTAATGTTATGATTTTTTAGTTTAGATAATTAGTGGTTTAGAGCATTCCTTTAGGTCATTTCCATAATGGTTCATCAGGGTATTAAGTCCACATCATTGCACAGTAATCCCATCTAGAGGTCGAGTCCCATATAGAGTCATGAATCCATCCCAGATACTAGAGTGTGATCCTCATTCACCCCTAGTGGATTTTGTGGAATCATGTAACCTCAATGAATAGGGAGTTGATCCTCCACCTAGTGGGCCACATTCATAGAGTACATGGTATCCCCCATAATGTCTGGGTGTGATCTGTGGTATCCACCAGGTTATTCAGGCATGATCCCATAAATTTATAATCATTTCAAATTGGGTATGTGGTTTCCCTTAGTATATCTGGATGCCATTTATTGTATCCCCCAGCATATTAGGGAAAAACTCCTTCTATATGGTATCTAAATATTTTGACCTATACAATCTCATTTGGGAAAGGCCCAATTGATTAATCCCTCTTCATGAGTGTCTATGATGATATCATGGATCAAGGAGTGATTTCCACTATAATGGGAATTCATTGAGTAGAATCCTATGGATGGTAGTTGGCTAAGACTGACTGATGGCAGGGTGTTTGTCATGAGTATATCTTATATTCTAATTATATGAATTGTAGACATATTCTTATATAGAGATGATTGTTTTGAAATAATTTGTGGTATTCATGTGTGGTATTAATGTGTGGTATTCCAATGTGGTATTCCTGTGTTATATTCTTATATGGTATTATAATGGGTATTTCTATGTTGTAATCTTGTGTGGAATTCCTTTTTGGTAATCATATGTGGTACTCATGTGTGCAACTTCTCTAAGGCATTCCTGTATGGTACTCCCATGTGCTTTTCCTATGTGGTATTATTATGTTGTATTCTTATGTGGCATTTCTATGTGGTATTCATATTTAATACTTCTTTGTGGTATTAATGTATGGTTTTCCAATGTGGTACACCTATGTGGTATTCCTACATGGTAATTATTTGTGGTATTCTTGTATATTATTCCTATGAGGTATTCCTATTTGGCCTCCCCATGTGGTACTCCAATGTGGTATTCAAGGGTGGAACCCCTATGTGGTATTCCTTTGTGGATCTCCTTTATGTAATTACTATGTGGATATACAGTATTTCTGTTGGGGTATTATTACTTCATGGAATTTCCTTTTTTAGTTTTTCTATTTTCATATAGGGGTATTCTAATGGGTATTGTTTTACTCATCCCTAAACTTGAATTATCTACACGTGTTTATTCTTGTGTAAACGATCGACTCTTTGATGGATTTCGAGGTGGACTAGGACTAGGTGGTACTTAGTAGGGCTAGACATAGGTGGTGTGTTCCTTCTATTCAGAAAGATATCCTAGTACCTATTTCCTTACATGTTGGACTTCAGGTTACAGACACTTGTTTGTGGGCTTGTTTGCGATATGGTTACATTCCAATTCGTTCACTACTATACTGTGGTTATGGGATATATGGGTTTTCAGGTATTTTTTACTTTGATATTTTACATTTCACTATTTTTTCTAGGATATGTGTGTGTGCGTACATGTACTTATGGATAATGCCTCCCATTTGTGGGATATGCATACTCGGTGTTAATAACTATCCATAGACGGTTTATGGAAGTCTTCGGGTATTCAAGGCTTGGGACCCTATAGTTTGGGTCATGATAGAGTTCTATCCGAGGATTTCAGTTCTACATTACATCTGAGAGCCATTGATGTTGGTTTTGGGAAATATTGTTAGGTGGATTGAGTTCATCTTTAAGGCTCGGGACTATAGTGTCGGTGTAGAGGCTGACATATCCATACACCAGGAGATGGGTAACCTGATTTTTGACTTGGTTCATTAAAACACCAGTTGTAGGATGAAAATAATAGTACATGAATCATATAGGAATGGTTGTGTCTTTCATGTCATTCATGATTCACCACTCCAAATGTATGTAATTGACCATGGTACATTTCATTTAACATCATGATACATCCATGTAGATAGTTAGGAAGGAATCCACAACGTGATCATGAGGATTATCCACCACATCACGAGACATCATTATATGGACATGTACAAGAGATAGCGCCACCAACTAGTGAACCATAAATATCAACACATTTAGAGTATCACATGGTACCTATTGTACTAAAAGATGATCAGAGTAGGTAGAGCTCGCATCATGAGTTTCATTGATAGAGACCCTTCAAGATTCAAGGCAAGTCAGATACATATGCGGATGAGGACCAACTTGAGGTGGGGACCTAATTTTTCCATCTCATATGTTCAATACTATATTAGATGGTGGTTATGGTGGAAAACCTTTTACATTGATTAGCAGGGA
Organism: Viscum album; assembly: GCA_963277665.1. Classification (NCBI taxonomy): domain Eukaryota; kingdom Viridiplantae; phylum Streptophyta; class Magnoliopsida; order Santalales; family Viscaceae; genus Viscum; species Viscum album. The sequence continues at coordinate 1,484,320,471 of OY728136.1, forward strand.
TATGATGGGTTTTTTACATGATATTGAGATGGGGAGTATCTTTCTTGGACATAATTTGAGAACATTTTTCCTAGTGGAGTTATCACATTATAATCTAACATCTATGTGTGTCTTGGAGAGTATACAGCTCCAAAAGGATGACATTTTGTTATCAAAGTGGTCGTTGAGGCATACCAACATTTCAAGGTATTCGATGGACATGATTCAGTACCAAGGATTCATTGAGTAGACCATAGATCACGGTTTCTATTGGGAAATATCATCCAAATTTATTCCTCTATGCATTTATACATATGCTGGGGTTCTAGAGAAAACCATTATGGTCGAGAGTTCCTCGGCCGGGAAGATATTGAAGGTTGTAGTCATTGGTGGGATAGCTGGAGAAGAGACCTCGGTAGGCGGAAGCAGGTGTCAGTCTCAAATACTAGGATGTGTGAGATTTTTTAATAGGAGGTCCCATGATATTGAATATGCATCTTTGAGATAATAGGGTTTGAGCATTCATCCAAGAGAGAAGTAATTTTTTATGTGAAGGTAGAGTAAATCATGGACGAGATTGTCCATCCCATCATACTTCTAACATGGGGATTATAGATGGAAAACCGGGGTAGAGACACAGATATAAGTAGGGTGGTCTGTTGGAAAAAATACATGGAAATGGAGTCGGGAGAGTAGTAGGAGGTGGATGATGCTTTGACACAAACCACCACCATCCCCATGTGGTCTATACAAGACTCAATGAGATGGAGGATTGGGGGGGGACTTTATGTGGTCAAGGAATATGAAACATGGGCTCCCAAAATTATTCATGGTACAATATATGTCTATTTTACGTTATCTTCCATATTTATATACCCTGGTTCTCATAATTCTTTTCATTCCATGATTTTTTTGAGACTCAGTGATACATGTTGAACCATTGACTGGACCCTTATGCTTGGTGAATCTTATTATAAGAGTCCCGATGATAAAAGATTGGTTCCAACTATGTGGTATAACTTGTAGAGGTAAGAGATACAAGTGGGATCTTTTGGTAGCAGTATCAGGGCCTTACAAAATCATTATTTTTATGAACATGATTTCCACAGTTCATGCTTAGAATGACTATTTTAGGTGAAGAGTGTGGTTTTTCCACTCTGATGGATTTAGTTTTTCCTTTTTTTGTAAAAAGTGAACACATAAAATGTATAATGGACTCACTAATATGAGGTAATGACTGAGTTCTCATCAATAGGCTAACCTAACCCTCAGTGTAGTCTATTTTATGAGTCATCAGTTTCCAGATTGGTGACGATGTTGATGTGGATCCTTCAAAGGTGGAGATAGAGGGTCTTTCTTGAGTTTCATCAGGGCAATGAATTCATATTGGTCTATATTAATAGGAAACATAATGTGGGGGGAGATGATCTTAGTAGGATATCTATCTTAGAGTCACTGAAGGAGGCATTTGAGTTGTTGACCTCGTTGTAGATATCTATTGTGGAAGGAGATGGACCAGCTTTCCTCTAATCGATGGTTTTCACCCCTACACTCTAATATTGATTCTAGGTGGCACAACATCGGGATACCGACTATGAGACCCTAGGTAGTTAGTTTTCCATAGGTTATTATCTAGTTGGAAAGGCAAAGGCAGGGAAAATGTCGTTCTATATAGAGTACGCATAGTAGTACCTGTGATGTTTTGAAAGGATGTTCTAAGGGAGTTACATACATCCCCTTTGGATGTACATCCAGGTGTGGAACATGAACGCTAGTGTCAGTTTTGGTTTCATGGAATGATGAAGGAAGTTGTAAAGATTTTCTCTTGATGCCTTACTTGTCATCAAATGACGACCGAGAACCAGGTTCTTATTGGTTTAGCAAAAACCCTCAATGTTCCAGAATTGAAGTTATATGGGATATAGATAGACTTAATGATTGGTTTACCACATACATCTAGGGATGTGATACAATCTGGGTGATCATTTTCTGACCCACCAATTCGGTCCACTTCCTGGCTTTCTGATATAAGAGTTCACTATAGAGAAACAAATTCTTCTACATGAAAGAAATAGTTCAACACTATGGAGATCCATTGATGATAGTTTTAGATCATGATGCTCGCTTTACATGCCTATATTATAAGGGATTCCATTTTTGGAAATATTAACACTTGAGCACCGCATTTCACCCATAAAAGGAAGGTGGTACTCAGTGGACCTTTCAAGATTTGGAAGAAATGATATGGGAGTGCTTCTTGGATTTTGGATCAAGTAGGAATGATCCTTCATGGGTCAACAATTCTATTAGTCTATGACTAGTGGAATCATAAGAATATCCAAGAGATCATAAATGAGTGGTAGGCTCTGGTTTGTGGTTAGTACACTAACGTTTTTAAGTTGCACTTTTATTGGATTTTTAGGACATAATGACCCAAGGTGGGAAGATTTGTAACATCATAATATTTCTATGAATCATTTTAAGAAATTAATTTGGTAAATATCAAGTATGGGTACTAAGAAAAAATTGGAGTCTGAGGCCCGGTGTTCTCAAAACAATTTTTTGAAAATTATTAAATTTTAATTACTATGTTTGTGTTGATTTCATGAAAAGGTATAATAACACATAAAAGGATGTCCAATTCCTAAATTAAAGTGAACAATTTAGCTCAGAATGGCTGATTTAAACTAGGTGCAATCAAACATTGGTTAGTGTGGGTCATCTATAGAAATATCCCCCAAAGATATACCCATAAATAAAAAATATTTCTTTTAATGTAGTGAATTTTACATTAAATATATCTCTATATAGAAATTCCAGGGTTATTTTTAAAACTATGGTAATTCTAGAGGTTATCTAGGTTGTTCTTTTGCAGAAATCTCTAAAAAAAACAACATTGGAATGAGAAGATCATGGATCATCGTGCCAACTGAGTTGGAGGATCTCTTTAATAATGAAAATGCAACCATTCATCATCAAAAATTGATCAAAACTCTATATAAGAAATTTTATTTATTATTTTCCATCCCATTATTAATTTGGGATGAAGGAAGATTAATTTAACGAATAAGAATTGATACATGCATTGTTAGTATAATTAAATTGATATATTTTCTTTTTCTCTATTAATTCTTCACTCTAATGAGAATGAATTTAAGCCGACACACAAAAGTTTGATGATTTTTTCCCAAGAGTTTCTTGATCTTTCCATATCCCATTTTATTCCTATTCTTCATTATTGGACCCCCATAGACATGGTTTGACATTCTTGGTGGATCTGAATTTGATCCTACCCCCAGATTGGAGGAAAAATGAGAAAAATTGCAGTATTTTGAAATATCGGGACTTGTGTAACCCATATCTGTGACAGTTTTAAATTTCTACCATCAGAGGTGGCTCGGTTGTCTGTATAAACAACCACCAGCATGGAAGTCCCACATGGAGGAACTGTTAGGCGTTGTTGTAATCTGATGAGGTGGAACATGGTGTTGTAGTGACTATTGGTGGAGGACGCTACGACAGTCACGGGTGATAGTAGCAGCGAAGTAGGAGGCCATGTGGGATGTATAAGAGAGGTGCTACGGGATATAGAGGCAATGGAGAACGAGAAATGGTGGGGAAATCACATAGAGTGGTGGCATTCACTGAGGGTGACCGAATGGAGTAGAGGATGCTGCCAGGTGAGATGCATGCAGTGGCCTAGAAGGCCCTCATCCAAACAGGTCAGGAGAAATGAGATGGGTCGAGCACACATGGAGTGAGCTAAGGCCAAGTGTAATGGACTAGTTAAGCCTAGAATGAGTTGGCTGGGTTAGCCCATCAGACCACACTGGATCATTTTCAGTCCCATGTCAAACACCGAATCGACCTAGGGTGGTCTCATGGTTGACCATAATTGTATCTTGAGGTGACGTGGTGTAGTTGCATGGATCCACCACAAGGAGTTCAACCGTGGTGTGGACCGACCACTTCATTTGACCACCACATCCAATGGAATGACTCTATGTATATCCACAGGTCTAGTGACCCCATTAAGAAAAATTAAAATTTTATTACATTCGAACGGTACATCTATTTGAAAAACATTCTATGGATTTGGTACCCAGGCGATGAAATAGTTATTTTGAGATGTTGTTTTGAATTTTTAATAAGGACTAGTAGTGGTTGATATCATTCCCATTGGTAATTTCCTTGAGGATTTAGTACAATATTACATCCACATCATTGTGATCTAATCCCCTCTAGGGGTCGAGTCCTATATAGAGTCAAGAATGCATAATATAGACTAGAGATCGATTCACTAACACAAATAGTGGTGTCTATGAGAATATTTTATCCTTCGTGAGTAGGGCATTAATCCTCGACTTTGAGGAATACATAGATTGGGTACATGGTATCCCCAAGAGTGTCAAGTCATGATCTGAAGTATCCCCTAGAGTGTGCGGGTGTGATTACTTACATTTCGAAATGATCCATAGTTGTTAAGTGGTATGCCCCACTATATCTGGGTGTTATCGATAGTATCCCCCAACATATTTGGTCCCAGTCCTTTATTTTTGGTTTCATAATATTCCAAGACCAATACATTCTCATTTGGGTTATGCCCAAATGAAGTAGACCTTTTTATTAGTTTCTCTGATTATATCATGAATTGATGAGTGATTTCACCTGGAACGATCATGCTTCGAGAAGAATATTATGGTTGATAGTTGGATAAGACTGCCCGATAGTGGGGAATTTCTTTTGATTTTATCTAGGTATTATTATTATATGTATTCAATACATATAACTATATAGATATGACTATGTCTAACACCAGTGTGTTATTGCTATGTGGTATTTTTGTGTTGTACTTCTGTGTGGTATTCCTCTATGGTATACATATTTGGTAGTCTTGTGTGGTATTCTTGGGTAGTAGTAATGTGTGGTATTACTATATGGTATTTTTATATTGTACTCTAATGTGTAATTCCTCTTAGGTACTCTTGTGGAGTATTCCATTGTGTAATCATGTGTGGTATTATTCTGTGGAACTCATGTGTGAAATTTTTTTGTGATATTTCTTGTGGTATTCATATGTGGTAGTCCTCTACGGTACTCATTATTTGTATTCCATTGTGGAATTAATGTGCGGTACTCTATTGTGGAACCCTGTGTGGTATTCCTTACCAGAAATCCTTTGTGTTATTATTATGGGAAGCTATGGTATTTCCTATTGTTCAGATAGTAGTCCCAGTACCTATTTCTATACAGTTCAGACTTGTGGTTATAGAATCTTATTGTTGGGCTTTTTTAGGACATGTTTACATTCATGTTCATTAACTTTTGTAAATTGTTTGTGGGATGTAGTGGTTTTCATGGATTTTTTACCTAGAGTTTTTACATTTCATCATTTGTGTATTGGAGATGTCTATGTGCATATAGTTACTTAAGGTAATGCCTCCCATTTGTGGGATACACCATCTCGGGGCTGGCTACCAACCCCTGACCTATTGGAGGTCGGCTTGGGGTAACCATCGAATGAGACCCATTGGGATTGGTTGTGACAATGTATTATTTTATACAAGTTATTTCATCATGTTCCCTTAATAATATTTATATCTCTCTGACATCTTATACACGCCCCTGGTTTATCCCATGCAATTTTTAGTGCATGCATGTTAAGAAAGATTTCAATTAAGACAATATTTTTCTTGTTTCCAGTTTCTATGTAATGTGCCTAAATTAAAAATAAAGTATACTTCTCGATATTCTAGGTTCTATTATGTATAATATTATTTTGTAAATCATGAATTAAAGTGTAATAAAGGCAATAATTTTTATGGTTTTTAACATAGGGAATTTCAGTTATTTTTGGTATTATGATTAGAAAAATCATGCAAAAGCTTTAATGGTAAGACTATGTATAAGAGTACGTCCAAATTTTTTGGTATGTATAGATTATTAGGAATATCATGAAAATACGTCATGGATAGGATACTACATTTGGATGTATCTCTGGTATAGATGTACGTAGGGGTAAAACCTGAAAACATAAAATTGAACTCGACTCAAATGGAATTGGTGCACTATAGTGGGACTTCATTCACACCTAATTTTACACTAACAATGGATATTGTTAGGTTAAATTTTAATAGAATTATGAACCATTATTAATTGAAATGGAATTCCTATAAGAGTATATGTTAGGAATTAGATTATTGATAACACAGATTGAAACATATAAATTAAGTGTTAAATGAAATAGAGGTAATTTGTATATTACCTATTTAATGTCATTGGATTCCTAATTATGTGTTTAATTGTTTAAAACTAATTACCCCTAATTTTTCCATTATTCTATTTGACTGATGAAAATTTGAGGAATCATGTAAATAATAAATTCGACGACCTATGTGATGAATTACCAAATGAGATGTCCAACCCAATGGGAGTAAGAACCAACAACATTGTGATGGTACTCTCTTTCCTTACTCATGTTCAGAATAGAATCATAGATTAGTATGAGAAACAAAATCCCCCAAATAAATATCAATCTACATTTGAGTGCTTTATACGACAAAGGCCCCTGAAATTCAATGAATTATTTGATTCCTTAATCGTGGAACAATGGATCATCTTCATTGAGATGATATTATCTATCCTTTAATGATCTATGAAATAGATATATCTATTTGTTTTTATCATATGGTGTGAGTATATTATTAGTGGTTTTTTTCCATTACCCCCAAATACAAAGTTGACCACTTATTTGGTTGGCTAAAACCCAACCTATGAAAGGTATTAGTATTATGAGATTTTGATAGATATGAAGAAATTTTTCAATTTTCCCTAAAATTTGAAATGGATATCAAAAAATCTAAAAGATATAATGGTTATATGATGTGTAAAGAGGATTTTAATTTTGGAAATCTGATTGATAAATATATTGGTGCCCATAAATCTCAACACCCCGTATTTTAATGGTGTAGAATGAAAATCCCCATAAATTTCATAAGAAATGAGATGCAATTTTTTTGTTCAAGAAGTAAGGAATCCTTGATAATGATTTAATATAGGAGAAAACAACTAATGCATTGGTGGAGAGGAATTCTCTATTCTAACCTCACCACATTTTTCATCACATCAACTACATTTTACTAGGACATTTTATGAACAAATCCACTATGCCAAGGATTTTCCAAGACTACCATAAACATCCATGGAAGAAAGGGAGATATTTTTTTATCACAACCCCTGAGGTGGATCCTGAAAATCTAGTGGAGATAGGTGTACTCTTTATTCATTCCAAAATAAAGAATATACCTCTTGATTCTATTTCTATGCATTCTTTTAAATCATGAATTTTTCTTATAAATAAACAAAAACGACCACCAAAAAGTAGATGTACAGCTATTACTAAAAATGTAAAATTGATTAATTATTTTGTCTCAAATATATTACGCCCCAATAGAAATTTTTGGGTTGAAATTATCATAGAATATCTTCATTCTTACCTTTCTATAATTTGATGCAATTCTTCATATTTATGTGATTTCCCTATATATATCCAACTTAAATTACCTCTAGAAGGAAATCACTCTCTGTGTCTTGAATCGAAACATGATTATATACAGGTGCAATGATCAGGATGAATTTTCGTTATCAACAACATATCAATCACCTATATCTAATTGAAATGATTTAGTCGTTAAAAATATCATCCAAAAATACATGATCTTTTTTAGGGAATATGTGAATGTGATCACTGAGGAATTTGTTAGTCTTCCTCTTAGAATAATGTTTTGAATTTTCAGTTGATCTTATACCTATGGAATTACCATTACTAAAGACTCCATATATAATAGATGTTGTGGACATTAAGGACCTCAGGAAAAAACTATATAAGAATCGTGATAAATGGTTCATATACCCAAGGGTGTTTCCATAACAATAACTATTTCTCTTCATCAAGAATAAGGATCAGTAAATTCATAATTTCAATGATTATCATGTGATAAAAAATACCATGATAATCATCAAGAATCATCATATAAAAATTGATAAAATTTTCAATAATCTATATGGGGCTCAATAATTCCCAAATTTGGATCTACTATTGGGATATATCCATGTAAGGGTGAATATGAAGGATGTCCTACAGAGTGGATTTTTGTACAAGGTACATGCACTATGAGTTCCTAGTAATGCCTTCCAGATTCACTAAGGATTCAAAATGCTTCAGGGACTTATCGAATAGAGTTTTTAGAGATTTAATCAAAAAAAAGTTGTAGTCATTTTTTATTATTTTATATTATACTACCATTAGTAGGAGGAGCATGAGGAGAATTTGAGTACCTTACTAAAAAATATATGTAAAGAGATACATTATGAAAATTACATTATATGTGTGTTCTTGATGAATGATGATTCATTATTAGGAAAAATCATTTAATAAAATGGGATATATGAGGGCCCTTTAATAATTTTATCAATTAAAGGATGTACAAGTCCAACATCTGTGAAAGATATCAGTAGATTACATGGATTATCTAGTTAATATCGATGATTTTTTAGAAATTTTTCATGATAGTACAACCATATAATTTAGATAACTCTGAAGGAATTAAAGTACTCTTGGAATGATGAATGTGAAGATAGTATAAAGGATTTAAAAAAGAGTCTTATAACTGCACGTGTACTCTCACTACCTAGAGGTGGATAAATATTCTTGGTATTCAGTGATTCATTGAAGAAGGTATTCGACAGTGTGTAAATGAAAAATATAAAATAAGTAACTTCGGCTTTAAGGAGGTTGAAAGTTCTCGCATATAGCAACATAAAACATGATCTAGAGTTGGCTGCGGTGATATTATCTTTGAAAATATAGTGCAATTAACTCATTGGGGAGAAGTGTTAAATATATTATGATCACAAAATCCCCAAGTATATATTCAAACATAAAAAGATGAATATAAACCATGAAATATGGTTTGAGCTGAATGAGGACAATGACATCTCAACACACTACCATCATGAAAAATCAATTGAAGTTGATGATACTCTAAAAAGAAATTATCCAACAATTTTTTCATTGATTTGAATTGATACGGATTTCATATTTTTATATATGAAAAGGGAATAAATGGGAATCATAAAGGAAGGAAAATCATGATTCCTTTCACAAATTGTTACTCCACCATCCCTTCTAGAAAAGTTAATTAGTGATCAAAGAGGGAATGTTGGTATTTTGTAAAAAAGTGTAAGAAATAATAAAAAGTAAACCCTCATATTTCAATGTCAATAAAAAAGGATGTGTGAGATTTTGGTCTTGACTATGTATACCAAACAATCCCGAGTTAATGACGGGGTTGATGGATGATAAACATCTCTCAAAATTCCCCATCAAATGTGGAATCACAATTATGTATAGAGGTATTCAAAAAAATATTTGTGAAAAAATATGAAAAAGATTATCATAGAATACATATAAATAATTCACATACATTTGTATGTGATGGAAGAATGGATAAGTCCCCTGGAATGATGAAACCATTTCACATACCTACTTGAAAATGGGAAAAAATCTCCATATAAATTGTCACTGGTCGTTTAATGAAATTAAGATGAAATAATTTTATATGGGTTTAGTTTATCATATTATGAAAACTACTCACTTAATTTCAATTCTATAGGATTTACTACATGATAAACTTATAAGGATATATATTAGAGAAGATTTGAGATAACATAGAATATCACTATTGATTTAATTTGACCATGATCCCATATTTACATATAATTTCTGTAAGAGTCTCCAACATTCCCTAAATATAGAGATGAACATGAAAAAAAACATATCACCCCATAACTGATTTCCAATATAATCAAACTCTCTAGACACTCGAGGATATGTTGATATTATTCTCAATTTCCTTCAAAGAAGGATGAGATAAACAAATTCTTTTGTTTGTGGTCACATACAATAACAGTTTTCACTCATGCATGATAATGGCCCTCTATGAATCCCTTTATGTGATGAATTTCTAAATACCATCATGTTGGGTTGATTTTGGGGAACAAAAATAGTTAGGTCCAAAATTTTCTAAGGGTGTGGTGGAATATTTCAGGACAATTCAACATCACATCTAGGATACACGGAGTTCACAATAGAGATACGATGAAAATCGTCAAAGAGACCATGATTTTGATGTTGTAGACATGGAATTATTCAACATATATCCATGTAAGAATTTCATGAGATTTGTGAAGGGAATGCTCAGTCTGAGATACATTTCCCTTTTCATATCGTTGATAGAATCAGAGCGGTCCCCTATTGACTGGTACTCCCTCCAAACTTATTTAAAGTACATGATGAATTCCTTGTATCCCTCTTGAAGAAGTACATACTAGGACCCTCAATTTTACCCAATCCAAAGGTGGTACTATTGGACAATGACCTCTCATATGATTACTTTCTATTAAAGATCATATATATTAGTGTCAAATTTCAACAATGAATGACAATGAAACATTTCAATGTGTTGTTGAGAAACCACCAGATTGAAGACGCGATGTCGGAACTAGATGAAGTGATGAAACAATGTATCCACAGTATGTTTTATTGTTGGCAATGAAAATTTGGAGAGTAAAATCTCTTATGGGTGAAATATTGGGAAGACTCATGCTATTAGAAATAAGGTCCCCCTTGTGATTTAATTAAATGAATTATTATATATTATCCATATAGAAAAATTATGAAATTATTTTATTTTTATATCCTATAACATTTAAAAACTATTATAAATGATTGTATATAATTTGAATAGAGGTCATATGATTTTTATAAATATATGTTTTTAACTAATCCAATTAACATAGCCAAATGAAGTGATGACCTAAACAAGAAGGATGATATCATCTAATGCCCATTTATTATAGATTCTGAGAAAGATAAAATCCCAGACATTTTTTATAAATCAGGACAATGGTGAGATCCAACAATTTATTCATAGGTGAAATTACTTTTGGGATAATTTTATTCTAATCGTGATCATGACCTAAACCATGTATATTGAATCACCCCCAAGAAATTCACAACTTCGGGAACCTTACACTTATGGAGTTTTATATTTTATTAAATAGAAATTTATCAATTCCCAAATAATATGTATATTTAAATTTTAGTCTCAATTGAATAAATTTCACATTTATTTATTATCTTTAACTTATAAATAAAATTTATTTTTACAAATGATATCCGAAATTTTATTCATAATTAGTATTATATTTTATTTATGTTTTTTATTTTGATGAAGCAATGTATTTTTTCATTAAATTTTTTTTAATAAAATGTTATTATTAAAAACTATTTCTAAAATGTAAATGATAAGATAATTGTTAAGAAGTAAAATTTAATTTCTTTAAGGGTTCAAAAACTGTTATTGTCAAAAAACACCTCCATTTCTCAATTAATATCAATTAATATTTTAAAATTAAAAAATAAAAATATTTAGTGAATTATTTTGAAGAAATAAAATTATTTTAGGAAACATGGTTTCAATATCATCCTATGGTAAAGTTTTCATAATTTTCGGATATTATAAAATTTTCGGTTAAAAAATTAATACCAAACAAATATACGGTGTGTATTAGGACTTCATTATGACCTAAATGTATTGTAATAAATACTGTAACTGGAATACATGACCAAATATAAGTTTTTTCATTAAAATAAATTTAATATAAGTTTATTTTATTAATTTTATAAATCCATTATGAATCCTCAAAAACCATTTATATATTTTATGTTTATTAAATAATTTCATGAAGAGTGTAACTAAAAAACACATAAAAGGGTCATATTTTATTAATTTTAAACCTTTTAATTATAATTTAATGAATAAAACTCTCCATTTCAAAAGTCCATGGGGATAATAATATCAATTATTGTGGTTTTGAATATTTTATCACACTAAGTCCAAATCCTATGATATGGAAATAATAACAAATTTCCTAGTAATTTCCTATATAAATACACCCATGATCACATTTACCTTCACTTAAAAAACATGTAGAACATCCGTACACATCCCTCCCCTATCAACAATCCTCTCAAGGAGAAATTAGAACTCAATAAGTCCCTCATAAGCATTTGGATTCACACTCTCAAGTTAAGGGATCCCAACCTTCTCCAATTTATTTGAGTTTATTTATTATCAAACGCCTGCCATTATAAATTCCTAATGTTGGTATAAATTATTAAATGTCCCTATTAGTGTAAATTTCCTATAAAATGATTATAGATCTACTTTATCAATTATAATACTAGTTTATGAATTTTTATGTGAGGCCATTATGCAACTGAAATATCAATACAATTTTCCATGCCAAACAATTATGTAGTGAACACCCATACCCATCTACTATCATAGGTGTTTGACAATATACACATGTTATTATTTATTGGGGACACACATGTATTTATTTTACATTACATTATCATTGAATAATTTTCTTTGATAATTGATTCTGTGTTTTTTGATCTATGTGGAACACTTAAGCATGGGAATGGAATGTATGTGATTGGTGAACTAAGAATTATATAACTCTCAAATAAAATAGATAATTTATAGTCTAACGAGAAATCATATTTCGATAGGATATAAAAATGATTCCCTATTCTTAATTTTTCGGTTATAATATCATGGAATTTTGCCTTGGCCTATGTTTATGATTTGGTGTTTTATGTTGTTACCATATTTCCCATGTTTTTGTTATGATTATCATTATATATGATGTATCAATGTTCATGTTTAGTATTATCACTCCTTTTATGCCACATTTATATTCATATTTTCTAAAATTTATTATTATGTTCATGTTATTCCATTTTTATTACCATAATGTGCTTTATAAGATCAACCCTTTATTATGTATGTTATGAGGTTAACACATAATGTTTTATGTTCTAGCATGTTATGGATGTTTTCAATAAAGATGGTGTTTTATGGATTTATTTTATAATTTAATGTACCTAATTCAAAAATAAACTAGACTTATAGATATTCCAAAATGTATTATGAGTAATATTATGTAATAAATATTGAATTAATGTGTAATAAAAAGAAATGATATTATATTAATGGACGATTTTGATTATTGGAGAGGTTTGGTTTGGAATAATATCATTATTATTGGATCCTTATTGATATTAATTAGATAAATTTAATTTTTTGAAAAATATTTAAAATGTTTTTAATAATAAATAATTAATCTTGAGAAAAAATGAGACACGCCACTTTGTGGAGGTGGTGGTCTACTCAACATATGATTGACATTCTATATCGTAAATGAATGAGAAGAAAATAAGTGGATTTAAATTTTTATCTTAATAATATTTATTAAATTATATTTCACACATTTATAACATAATTGTTCTGTTAAAATTATTTAAGGTAGTTAGTGTTAAAAAATAGAATTTTTCGCTTCATGGCAGCAATAGTATGAACAACACAAGAATTAGGATTTTGTTTTCCTTGATATAAAGGGAAATAAATGTTAATATTTATTCAATTCTGTTAATTACATTCATTATACTATCAATAATTATTTAAATAAATTTTAATTATAAATTTATAAGTGACTAATGTATGATTGATTATAAATGTTTATTTAAATGAGCACTCATGTTGAACTATATTAATTTTTCTATGAGGATTCCACAGAAATTGTGTTATTAAAAAAATTACACGTGATTAGAGGCTAATGTATAAGGAATTTGATTCTATGGTTTGAAAATGGATATATTTTCTAATGGAAGCCAAAATAAATAGGTAGACTTCAAGGGGTGTGGAGGGGCCCCTTATATAAGTTGTTAGAACAATATTTTTTAATTATTTTAAATTCATATAATGAGGTCACATGTTCCAAAATTGAAGAAGACTAAAAAATAGAGAATAATATAATGGAGGATGATATAAGCCATATCTTCCTTTAACCAGTCTTTTTCACAAAGGTTTTTAATATGTTTATTTCATTTACTCTTAAAATTTTAAATTTAACCTTTTTTTGTGTTACCAAGGTACCTATATTAATGATTTAACATAATATGGAAGTAATTAAATATTTCTTTAAATTATTATTAATATTTATTAATCCATTTATTACAATAAAATTTCAATTGATAGGATAGAAAATATTAACAATATTTGCATGTAAGACCAAAAAAATTGGAATATTTGACACATTAAATAGAAATTTGAGAAAGTAATATTTTTTTAAAATTGCAAATTATTAATATTATTCTAGTAAATATATAAAATTTTAATCAGTTAATATTTTATAGTTTACTAGTGTTTTTATTCGGTGTATTTTTATTTATAATGTTTATATAATATATCGTGGCTAGTTTTGGTTCAAGTTTGACTGTATAACAAGATATTGATCAATGTATATATTTAATGAAATGCATTCGAAAATCATTATGTGTTTTTACTAAGGAGGGATAATATTTCAAATAGGAGGAATATGGTCAATGAAGGAGGAATCAAGGAGAATAACTCAAGAGTTTCAAGATATATAATTATATTCATCATCATATAATGATTTTACGTAATTAAATACAATAATTTTGAAGAATATAAGATATTGAGTTTACATTAAAAAAACTAATTAAATATATATAATAGTTGAAAATAAATAAATAATTTATTGTTATATCCAAATTTATGCATTCATTTACTTATCTAGTGAGTAACTACATAAAATAATTGGATACAATGGATTATATTAAAGCACGAATATATTTTTGAAATTATAAAATTTTTAATTTTTTAATCTCATTTTATTTTATTTTAGATTTTATTCATTATATTATATAATTTATTGTTTTGAATAATATGAGATGATGGATCCTTATACACATGGTTAATTATTTTATTTAATTATACGACATTTTTGAAAAGAACAAAAGGTATATAATATTTTTATCATCAGTAAAATAGTTTCTCTTTGTTATTTGATGAAAAGTGAGGTATGGATTCCAACCACTCAATAGTGGGGAAATATTAATAAATTTTTTTTATATTAATACACAAAATATATATATAATTACTAATGAGATATGGTATTTATAGTATATTTTTATGTATTTTTAATAATGAAATAAGTCTAATTTTCCAATATAATGGATTTTGAATGGAAGAAATATATTTTTGAGAAACTTTATTATGAATGGGGTTTGAGTGGGTTAGTTTTACACTAGAAAAAATTCAAATAAAATTAATAAATTCATTATAGTTATCAAATTCAAATATGAATCCATTTTATAACCATAAAAATTGTAGGTTACGTTTATAAATAATGATATTAATATGAAGTGAAAAAAATAATGTTTTTATCTAGACAATTTTAAATAAATGATAGAATTAAAAATTTGACAGTTGATGATGAATCATTTGAAATAAATATATTCAATTAAGAAATAATATATTATTAGAATCATAATATTTGATGTTTTCAACTGATTATGTTTGAATATTGTGCTTAAACAATTGAATATTATGAATATAAATCAATATCCCTCCACTGATCAAAATGTCATTTTTCATAGAAGATATCCCTTTAAATGAAATTATTTATATGTTTTATCATGTGCTCTCATAGAGACATGTTATAAAAAATTAGTGATGTAGTATTTGTATAAAAGATATTATATATATTGAAAACACAATTCCACATTTATGGGTCTACCATGTTGAATTTTATTAGTAATTTTACTATATATGGTTTTCATAATACTTTTAAAGGAATTAAATAATATATGATATGTATCATTTTATTAAAATGGAATATTATGCTATATAAATATCTTAACCAGACATATATAATATAGGATAAGAATTTATAATTATCCATTCAATTTTTAACTTTACGTTATCCACATAAAATTTCCATCAGGGGTTATTATATGTCTTGTGAAAATGTAAATCTTATCATTGGCTGGGTTTCTTATAAAGGTACATGATTTGTCAATTGGGAAACGAAATATTTTAATATGATGGATTAATTACTATATATAAGATGGAGGGTCATACATAATTTTTGGTATACTAGTGGCTGATGTTTTATATTCAATCGCCATTTTTTGAAATGGAAAGATACATGTCATGAGAACCTTCATAAAATGATACATTTTTTATAGTATCTATATAGAATTGATAATCAAGGTGTGGTTTGGTATATTACTTATGGTGTCTTTATCTTAAAATTGAAAAATATGGGATTTATACTCCCCTATTATATATATTACATCTAATCCCTAAATTGAGATTGAAAATGTATAAATTCATGTATAAATAAATTATATACATATGAGACATTTATCTACACTGATGCATGGAATATGATCTATAAAACTTCTTTGGTGAATGACATATAACGTCTTCATCTCAACAGATAGTTTATAAAAAATGAATTATGAATGTATATATATTAAATATAGGAATGACATGATTTATGAGTTTTATTAACTCAATGTAATAGAGAAAGTGATTATATCATTATGCATACTTTTGATGTACCAACATGATCAACCCTAATATGGAAACAAATTTAACACAATAGATGTATTAAAACACATTACAAATATTTATATGAAAAAATTGTGAGGAAGATGGGAAATTTATTTCTATGGAATGAATTCAATTTTTTTTTGAAAAATCCATAGAATAGACATTGATTGGGAACCTAGAATGACTACACCATATAATATAAATTAAACTGTTTAAAAATACCATAATTCAAAATAAAAAATATCTAAATGAGGTATAATATCACAATGATTCAATTTCAATCCATAAAAAATTGTTACAATATTTATAAAAAAAATCCACTATATATAATAAGATAACCGCATAAAACCCAAAAAAGACAACATTAAAAAGGCAAAATAGTATTGGAGAGTCAAGGAATTATAAAACCTAATAACTTGTATGAACCTGGACCTTTTTTTCAGGTAAGTTTTTCCTTTTCTGGTGGTTTTTGAGGAAAAAGGAAATTATGGATATTTCATAAGTTCACAGTGTGTAATTTATGAGTACACACCGTGTACTGCCTTGCCGCAGGAGGCCGTGTTCAGGACATGTAGTCGCCACACACACAACTATGTGGGAATGATTTGTAGGCCGCTTAAAGTGAAGTACGAAAAAGGCGAGTACACACCTTGTACTTCGAAAGTACACGCCGTGTACTCCCTTTTTTTCATTAAATGCACTACGGTCGCTTATAATGGATAGAACCAACTTCATCTAGGTCTAGTTCATCTGAGACTGATGGTACTTCAGTGGATCTTGGACGAGCCCCCCGAGCCCCCATCCAACATCCGAATCAAACACTGTCGGTTGCGTTGGAATCACATCGGTGAGTTCTCTCTCCTACTAAAGCCTCGTTTTAGGATTCCTCTTATTTTTTATGTTATCACGGGTTTAAGGTTTTATACATTTTCTTAGATCGATGCCTTTATAAGGCGATTCACGCCTCAAGGTTCAATTATATTGATCTCCAAACGCCGAGGTAGGTGGTTTGTGCCTTTCTGTTGAATTTCTTTGAGTTTTATGGGAAAATTCTCCCAATACCCATCAACGTGGTATTGCGCATTTACCATTCTAGCCCTATTCATTATCTGCTATGATGGTATGCTATAGTAGATGATTATTGATTGTTAATAGGGTGAATTTTTGTGATTTTGATGTGTTCCCAAGCATTTTTCACCTGTTTTGACTTTTGGGTCTCGTTTTCCTGTTAGGATACTTGTTACTTTCCCATGAATAGTATTTTAGGATGGTGTGACTGTTGTTATGTTATGTTGTTGTGCTTTAGAATTCTATCCAAGTAGTTCTTAATGTTTACCTTTGCCGTTAAACACTTTTATACTTGCTTTACTTAAACAGGGCCATTAGAACCTAGTGTATAGACCATAGGGAGAATTGAAGTTGAGGGATTCTCCAGAGTGTGTTGATAATTATATGAAGTGAGACCACATGGGGAATTGATGTTCAGTGCTTCCCCAGAGTTTCTGTAGTTCCTTGACGTGGGCCACACGGGGAATTGATGTTTAGTGCTTCCATAGAGCAACATTAGTACGATATTAGACTATAGGGGGAATTAAGGGTGAGTGTTTCCTCAGAGAGTCTATACTTTAGCTAAACTAGAGGAGTGAGACTATGTGTGCTTCCCAGAGGGTTGCATGGGTTGATAGGTAGAACTAGAGGGGATAGGCTATGAGTTCTTCCCAGAGGGATACCTATTTGTGTTTACCTGCTTTGTTAGTTGTTGCTAATAATACTTTATTTATTGAAACTGTAAATTCTTTACCTTGGGTACCTCCTTGTTTACTGCATTTATTTTCTTAATGCCTGCCATATATTCACTGAGTGTTAGGCATAGATCTTTTGGTGGTTTCCTACTAGGATTTAGTCTCACACCCGTTTTGGGCCATGCTTTTGGGCCCTAACAGAACATATTGTTGTAGGTATATTTAAGGGAATGCGCCATTATACTACAGGTACATGATTGCATTATAGCTGGGGAGCTTGGGACCAAGCTTAGGGTTGTGATGATGAGAAGTTGTTTATCGGTTTCTTTTGTACATTTGTTTAGTACTGGTTGTATTTCAGCATTGTGACTTGTTTGGCTATTTTCATAGACATATGTACTCAGAATCATTATGTGTGTGTGTGTGTGTATGTGTGATAAAATTGTTTAAATTTTAGTCCTCTGTTGTTTACTACTATTGGATATTTACTTCTTCCACTATTGTATAATGGTTTCTCTTCCACTGTGTTACTCTGCCAATGAGGGCATAGTTTCCCCACAATCGCACACAAGGCCCTTGCTACTAATCGGCAGCCTCTGGCGTTAGAGAACTGCGCTTGAGGCCATGTTACCAACCAGGTACGGGGCGCCCATGGGTGGATTCATCGGAACCGGGATGCTACAATGTGGTATTAGAGGGATTCATTTATCTTGACTTACTATTTGGAACCTATAGTCAGGGATAGTATGTGATAGGAACTTGGTATTAAGTTGTTCCTGGGAGTATCTAACCCTAGTATAGGGGAAAAGCCAATCTACCTCGTTAATGCATTTCTATGGTTCTTCAAGTTTATCATTGCCTTGATTTTGACGGTTAGGTTACTCTAATGTTTTGTGTTGGTTACTATTTATGTGATTGAGCTTCTATTTCTATCACATCCTGATCAGATGAGGGTATTCCATCTCATGCATCCTATAGGCACCTGCTAGAAATCACATGTCATTCATTCTTTCCATGCCATATAAGGTGAATTATCAATTGCATGTTGTTGTGATAGATGTTGTGTATAATATGCATTCTGTTGTGATAGATGCCTTGAAAAAATACCTACTGTTTGATATGGTATGTTTATCTAAGGTTTTGTATAAATGAATTCTAAACATTGGATCTTGGGGTGTTATGGACCCTCATGGTCCAGATCTTGGTGGATCATTGAATTTTTTACCATATTATAAAATTTATTAGATGAAAAGATTTCATTTTCAAGAATTATGGGCCCTCACAGATTGGAATTTGACACCTTCATTGTTTTTAAGTGTTTTTCTGGGTTCCGGTGTAGTTTCTGAGGCTAATCTACAGAAAAAACCAGAATAATTGTTGTGTAGTTTTGACTACATGCCTTGGGTTCTTCTGTTTGGGAAAAAACGATTTTCATAAGTACACGACAAGTATATTATGTACACGTTGTGTAGTCTCTAGCCATGTCATATGGAAAGTATGAAGAGACATGGGATATGGATTTTTTTTTGAAACACGCCGTGTACCGGTTGTGCACGTTGTGTGGTGTTGACCCAGTGTCCTCCATGTAAATAATAAAATGAATGGATAAACCTTAAACTATAAATGTCGTGTGGGGATCGAACATGCCATGTAGTATAATCCTAGGAACCTGGCCAAGTAGCTAACAACACGGGCTGGTAGAGTCTCTTTTTATACATGTCGTTCCCACCTTGAACATATCATGTATTCTGACCCAGGTACCCGGCCGTGTCATGAACAAACTGGTCGGTTTTATCCCTCCATGTACCCACCATGTCCGTTCAGAACACGTCGTGTATTGTCATTCTGTGGGTCAGATCGTGTCACTAACAACACGAGCCAGGTGATGCTTTTCTAGTTCACGTCGTGTCAACCTTAAAAATTCCATGCAGTCTTGTTTTTAGAAAATCCATGTTGCTTAACCATTTCTAATAAATTGGGCATGGAATGAGGATTCAAGTAAACACCATGTGTTAAGACAACACGCCATGTGTATGGGGTGTTACACGAATA
Source organism: Viscum album (assembly GCA_963277665.1). Classification (NCBI taxonomy): domain Eukaryota; kingdom Viridiplantae; phylum Streptophyta; class Magnoliopsida; order Santalales; family Viscaceae; genus Viscum; species Viscum album. The sequence continues at coordinate 1,484,340,797 of OY728136.1, forward strand.
GTTTTGATAGAATTACATGCCCATGTGAATGACTTCAAGTTACACACAGGGTAGGAATTGTACATGCCATATAGTCATGTTTTATAAAACATGAATGTTTTCTTTCTATTGTTTTGTTCTTTCACTTACTTGTTTTAGACCCTGTTTATTCTGTTTTAAGGTGTGCGCTTGACCTTTTAGTGTCATGCAACCAACACATCATCCGGTTGTCTGCTAGTTATAGGGCATTGATCAGATGCTGGATAAAGCTGATCAGGGGCTTCCAACAGATCCATATGTTTTCCAGTCTTGGCACCAATAGTTATACATGTTATCGATGTGGATGCACAGTTCAGGGAAGGATTCATGAAGATGATGAAGACCTTATAGGGAGTGCCTCCACATGCCCCTTCGATGGCTGATTTGACGCAGGTCTTCCAGCAGCAGCATCCTCCCACATTCTTAGGGAGAGGAGGACCTTTAGGCTGCAGATTCATGGTTAGAAGCCATGCAGATGATATTTGAGCACATGGAGATGCCTCCAAAGAGGATATTCAATCATGCTACATATATTCTATTGGATTCCTCCAAGAGATTATGGGATGAAATCTCATAGGCGGGTCATCATCAGGGTATGTCTTGGGAGGAGTTCCAGCACATCTTCTATGAATACTTCTATCTAGAGACCCTGAGGGCCGATCGAGCCTTGGTGTTTATGAACCTTGCGTAGGGTACCCTATAGGTTATGGAGTGTTCCTCTCGTTTCACCAAGATTTAGCATTTCACACCTTTCTTGGGAGGAGATGAGTTATTTCTTGCAAGGAAGTTCTAGGATGGCCTCAGACATGACATCCAATATCAGGTGAATATCTTCATGTTGACTTCCATCGCTTCCATCGTCAACCATGCAATGATCACGAAGAAGAATCTAAGGGAATCCGGAGCTATGAGCCAGGGCTGCTAAACATCTAGAGTTAGTGCTTCGCTAGCTGATAGTTGGAAGCACTGTAGGGAGAATAATCTGGGAGATCCAAGTAGGCGGGATGAATCATCTGGTAGCCCAGTGGTGTGCAACCAGTGCGAGAGAAGTGGGTATACGAGGCTGTATTGCTCGAGAGACCCGGTGTAGTGCCGATCTTGAGACAAGTTGGAAAACCTTCAGCATTAATGTCAGGTCTTCTCACCGGCATCCGGTGACCGGAGTTCATCTATGACCCCTCATAGAGGATCATCTCCAACAATTTCTCACCAGTAGGGGAACTGGAGTTCTTCCGGCCGTTCATGCTGAGGTGGAGGTCGCTGTCGTGGTGGTCAGTCACCAGGCTTCTAATGACAATAGGGTGGATCAGATCAGCGTAGTCAGGCTGGGTCACAGGGCCGCGGAGCTGGCCAGACTTTTTCAACGGAGCAGACCGATCAAGAGAAACATCCCGACCCTCTACGGTTTGAGGTATGATTCTAGATTCCTTGGTCTAATCATTAGATCTTTTCGATAATGGGGAAACGCATGACATTATATCTGTCGTTGATGTTGAGATACTTGGGCTATGTATCTTTTCATCTGCCAATGTTTTGACACTAGACACAATGTTGGGGGAAAGAACATCTGGTGTACGTCAGTGCAAGGAGTGCCCTTTTGAGGTTTTTGGGTGTCACTTCTTTCGTGGTCTCTATGTCCTAGATATGACAGGCTATGATATCATTTTTGGAATGAACTATCTAGTTCCCTTCCAGGAATTCTCCAACTGTTATCGCCTCATGTTGAGTTTCATATTACCATAGGGTGGAACTTTTCTTCATAAGGGAGATTGTGATGTCTAGGTGAGTAGAGAGGGTACAAAGCATCATGGGTTGGGAGTAGTTACAACCCAGATTGCTAGTCTATATCTGGATGAGCAGACGGCATCACAGTTATACTTTCCACCAGGGGTGGATAATTTCAGATATTTCTTTCCAGAAGAATTTTCTGATTTTTCTTTGGAGCATTAGGTAGATTTTTCTATTGTGCTTTTGCTAGGGGCAACACCAGTGTCCATTCCTCCTTATAGGATTGATACACCTATGTTGCAGGAGCTCAAAAAACAGTTTGAGGCATTGCATACAAAGGGTTTAATCCAACCCAGTACTTCTCCTTGGGGTTCGACAGTCCTGTTTGTGAAGAAGGCTAACAACACCCTCAGGCTTTGTGTGGACTATCAGAAGTTTAACTAGTTAATTGTCAAGAACCGATATCACTGTCCGAGGATTGATGATCTATTTGATTAGCTTCGAAGAGATTAGGGGTTCTCAAAGATTTACTTGAGGTTTGGATACCTTCATTTGCGCATTAGACCATCTGATATACCTCTTACAGCCTTCCAGAGTAGGTATGGTCTGTACGAGTACTTGGTTATGTCATTCGGTCTCACATACGCGCCTTCAATTTTCATGGAACTGATGAACCGAGTGTTACATACATACTTGGACTCTTACGTGGTTGTCTTCGTGGATGATATTTTTGTGTAATGTCACACTCGACACGACCATGCCACCCATCTTGAGATCATTTTGAGTACACTGATAGATCATTAGTTATATGCTACGCTCTCTAAATGATACATTGGATAGATTAGATTCCCTTCTCGGGTCACGTTATCTCAGAGACAAGAGTACCAACCGACCTAGAGAAAGTGAGAGCAGTATTTTCATGGGAGACGTCGAAGAACATCATTGAGGTGCGAAGTTTTCTGGGGTTGGCTGGATACTAAAGATGCCTCATACAAGACTTTTCACACATAGCAGCACCACTTACGAGTCTGACTAAGAAGTGTGCGAAGTTCATATGGTCATTTTCTTATGAGTCAGCCTTTAATGAGTTGAAAGGGAGGTTGACTTCAACACCGATACTAGTCTTTCCAGAGCCAGGAAAAAGAAATAATGTTTATTATGGTGCTTCAGGTATCATGCTAGGAGCAGTGATTATATAGGGAGATGGAGTCAATGTGTATAGGTCTCAAAATTTGAAGCCACGTGAGAGGAATTAGCCACCCATTGATCTTGAGGTAGCTACTTTTGTCCATGCATTACGCTGTTGGAGACTTTATATTCTGGGAGATCATTTTGTGGTTTTCACTGACCACAAGTGTCTCAAGTCAAAATTCACTCAGTGTGACTTGAATTCGAGACAATGTTGGTTGGTTGAGTACCTATAGTTCATTGACATTGAGCTTGCCTATATGCCTGGGAAGGGAAACACAGTGGCTGATGCATTGAGCAGGATGACTTAGATACGGGCAGTTTGGGAGGCCTATAGTGAGTGTCAGCTTATGTATCTGTTCTTTGAGATGAATATGGATGTGCATGACAGACAGGGGTAGACTTTTCTATCTTCTGTAGCTGTTACCTCTACACTTGTTGATTGAGTATGAATGAAGAAGCTATCAGATTCTGAAGGCCTAGTTCTATGGGAATGCATGTCAGGAGAGGACCCTATTCATGGATAGACCGTATGCGAGGATGAGATCTTGAATTTCTTGGGGCACATATGGGTTCCAGTAGACATACACCGGGAGTTGATGTGGGACTATCATTCCTCAGTTTTTTCAGTTCATCATGTTGTCCCAAACATGTTTCTTGATTTACACATTCAATATTGGTGGCCAGGTATGAAGAGGTACATTGCAGGTTTCGTCATGAGGTGTTCCACTTTTCATCTGGTGAAGGTGGTGAATCAGCGACCATTAGGGCTTTTACAGCAGTTACCCATTCTTGAGTGGATGTGGAATGACGCCGCGATGAACTTTGTGACCGGGTTTCCGAGGTCACCTCGAGGGACTGATGCATTTTGGGATGTCATTGACAGGCTCACGATGGTTTATCACTCATTCCCAATCAAGGACTCCTTTAGTGTTGATGATCATGGGTGGTTGTACATTCGATCGATTGTACGTCTGGATGGGGTTTCACAATCCATTTTTTCCGACAGGGATGCCCATTTTACTTCTCAGGTCTTATAGGGGCATCATAAGTCTTTTGTGTACACAAGTAATTTTGTTAATTACTTACCATTCCATGACAGATGGATAGTACGAGCATACAATTAAGGTTCTTGAGGACATGCTCTAAGCATGCATTCTGGGATTTGGAGGTTCTTGGGAGAAGCATATACATCTTGTTGAGTTTTCCTATAACAATAGATTTCATGAAAATTTTCAAAGATACTTATAAGGATTTGTACGGTAGGACATGCTGATCATCTTTTGGTTGGCTGGAGGCAGGAGAGGTAGCTTTTCTGGGACCTCATCTTATTCAGCAAACCACAGAGCAGATAGAGTAGATTTGGAAGAGGATAGATATTGTGTAGTCTCGGCAGAAGTCTTATGCAGATTATCGAATATGACCTCTGGTGTTTGAGGTCGGGGATCAGGTTTTCCTACGTGTCACACTGAGGTTGGGACACAAGAGGATTATGAGATAGGTGAAGCTTTCACCGAGGTATGTCTGGCCATTTGAGGTGTTGGAGAGACATGGGTCAGTTGCCTACCAGTTTTAGTTACCTCAGAGGTTCCGGGCTATGTATGACGTCTTCCACGTTTCTCAGCTTCGACGTTATTTTTTAGACCCGTCTAATGTATTTCATCCTGAGGAGGTTCAAATTTATGTGTATGCATCTTTCGAGGAAAATCCTATTCAGATTGTGGATATAAGTATGAAGGTTCTCCATGGTAGGTTTGTTCCCTTGGTATGAGTGTTATGGAAGCATAGGGGGGTGTAGGACGAGACTTGGGAGAGGGAGACCGATGTACCAGCACAATGGTCGCAACTGTTTGGGGATTCTTCTTCTACACCACGTTAGAGAAATTCGGGAATGAATTTCGTTAAGGGGGGGATGTTTGTAAGAACCCAGACCTTCTTTTCAGCTATGTTTTTCCACTTCTGGTAGTTTTTTAGGAAAAAGGAAATTTTAGAAATTTTATACGTACACGCCATGTACTACCTTGCCATAGGAGGCCGTGTGCTAGTCGTGTAGTAGCCACACTCACAGCCGTCTGGGAGTGACTTGGATGCTGCTTAAAGCGGAGTATGGAAAAGGAGATAGCACACCATGTACATCAAAAGTACACATCGTGTAACTTTTTTTGATTAAATGCACTGGGGTCACGCCTGACAAACAGAACCGAATTCCTCTAGGTCGGGTTCATCCGAGAGTGATGGTACAGCCGCGGATCGTCGACGATCCCCCGAGCCCCCATCTTTCTTTCGAATCGAACACTGTCGGTTGCATTGGAATCACATCGGTGAGTTCCCTCTTGTGCTGGAGCCTCTTTTCATGAGTCCACTTATTTTCTAAGTTGTTGTGGGTTGAACATTTTAGACATTTTCATAGATCTACTTTGTTCTAAGGTGATTCAAGCATCTAGGATAAAGTATATTGATCTCGCAATACCGAGGTATGTGGTTTGTGTCTTTATGTTGAATGTCTTTGAGTTTAATGTTCAAATTCTCCCAATACCCATGAATGGGTTTTTGCGTGTTTACCGTTATAACCCTATTGTTTCTCTTTTATGCTGGTATTCCTGCATAGATGATTATTGATTGTAAATAGTGTGAATTTTTGTGCTTTGAATTTATTGACATTCATGTTTTTTTCCTGGGCTGACCTTTCATTCTTGTTTTCCTGTTAGTCTACTAGTAACTTTACCATGCCTAGTATTATAGGATGGTGTGACTGTTGTTTTGTTATGCTTTTGTGTTGTAGAATTCTAACAAAGTAGTTCTTGGGGTTTACCTTGGCCGTTACGCGCTACTATACTTTCTTGACAAACACAGGTCCATGAGATCTTGGTGTATAGAACATAGGGAGAAATTACATTGAGGGATTCTCTAAAGTGTCTTTATAATTATACGATGTGAGACCACAGGGGGGGAATTGACGTTCAGTTCTTCCCCAGAGTGTCTGTAGTTCCTCTACACGGGACACATGGGGAATTGACATTGAGTTCTTCCCCAGAGGGCCTTTAGTACAATTTGATAATATAGGGGGAATTGAAAGTGAGTGATTCCTCAAAGAGTATAAACTTTAGCTGAACCAGAGGGGTGTGATTGTGTGTACTTCCCATATGGTCTCTTGTGTTGCTAGGTAGGACCAGAGGGGATAGGCTGTGATTACTTACCAGAGGGTTACGTATTTCTATTTACCTTCTATTTTAGTTGTTTCTTATAATACTGAATTCAATGAAACTGTAAATTGTTTATCTTTTCCACTTCCTTGATTACTCCATTTATTTTCTTACTGTCTTCCATATATTCACTGACTATTATGCATAGATCTTGTGGTGGATTCCTACTAAGATTTAGTCTCTCACCCTGTTGGGGCCATGCTTTTGGGCCCAAACAAATTTTATTGTTGAGGTATAGATAAGGGAAAGAACCCTTCTACTAAAGGTACATGATTTCATTGGAAATGGAGAGCATGGGACCAAGATTAGGATTTCAATGCATTGGAGTTGTTTATCTATTTCTTTTATACTTTGGATTAGTACTAGTAGTATTTCAACATTGTGAATTGTTTGGATATTTTCCTACATATATGTACCAAGCATAATTTTATATATATATGTGCTCTAGTTGTTTATTATTTCAGTCTTCTGTTGTTTAATGTTGTTGGATATTTACTAATTCTACTATTGTATAATGGTTTCTCTTCCACCGTGTTACTATGCCAATGAGGTAATAGTTTCCCCACCATCACACCCAAGGCCCTCGCTAATAGTCTGTAGCTTCTGGCATTTCGTGAAATGCACATGAGGCCATGTGACCAACCAGGTAAGGGGTGCCTCTGGGTGGCTTCCAAAACTGGGATGTTACATAACTATTAAATATAATCTTTCCAAAATATGTTTAATATACGCAAGTTCATGTGACAAGTAATGTCCCTTCACATTTCAAATCCTCCATTCCAAAACATATTACTTTATCATCCAATGTTTTTAAGTATATGTTTTTAAATTCTTATCAAGGATATATATATAAATTGTGTCCTTATGTTCAGGGAAAGATACTTATTATGGAACAACACATGTAATATTCAAATCCATTTAAAAAAATTCAATAATAAATTAAATTTTAATAATGGAAGCCTACTAAATAATTTTATTAAAATATGTATTAAATACCTATTACAATTATACTTTGTGTTAAATCAACTTTTGAAACAAGACATTCATTAAGTAAAATTATTTTCTAATGGAAATTAAGTTATATATTTATATTTAATGATTTTAAAAAATAAAATAATGAATTAAAAAAATGAGACAAACATTGAAATAGTTTTACCTTTTCTCCCACAAATAAAATCCCTCCTTATTAGTTTAAAATAATACTTTATACATAAACAACAACACCCTTGAAATAAATTATTGTTGTTAACATAAAAGTTTTCGAATAAAAACATAAATGTAAAATATTATTATTATTATTATGAAAATATATATCAATAAATGCACAAATATCATGGGATGATATCATTTAACATAATGATATAATATGATGAATATTTATGATATTACAATATTATATAATTATATTTTATTTTATCTTATGTTAAATCATCCTCTATGTGATTTTAATTATCATGATTATATATCCTTAATTAGAGTGAGGTCATCAATTTTGATAAATTTATTATTTTAAAATCATAAACTTAAGAATAATATTCCATAGGGGAAAAAATAAATTACTACACACAACTGAGTTATAAAATATAGTATTGTAGCTCGAAATTCTTACAAATGTAAACCATCATACAATAAATTAGGAAATACATAGAATGCAGCTAACCCTTGAACATAAACTCCATTACTAAAAAAAGAGTCCATCATGTAGCCTATTTATTTATAAATATTAGATGTAAAATAATGAGTTTGAGAAATGTAATCATGGCACATAGTATATATAAATGGAAATAGTCATACATAAAATTTCCACCTAACCAACAATGACGTACAACTAAAATATGTAAATATATGTTTTAAAATAGTCCAAAACTTTTTATCAACCTATCATTTAATAAAGTCAAATATCACCAGAGAATATCATTGAATGAAAAATCCGATATCAAAATAATATATATCCATCATCATATTATAATTCTCTACTTATGTTAGAAAAAACTATGGGCATAATAATAAATTTGTAGAGAAAGTAAATATATTATATAAATAAATATAGAAACATAGATTTTTTAATTTGAATAATTGACGACTTCATATAATTTATTATTGAAACTTTGTTAAACAACATTCCATAAAATGAAAAATTATTTCAGAAAAAAATTCAGGTGGATTTATATCAAACTCTCTCTGTGAAAATATTTTACAAAAATATAATTTGAACATTCATATGGTTAATCGCATTTGAAAAACGAATTAAATATTTTAATGACAAAAATAATCATTCAAAAAAGATGATTTATAACTAAAATATATTTTATTTTAATGAAAACATAATAATTATTAAAAAACTGATAGTTTCATAAACATTTATTTTTTTGTCTATCCACATAATTATAAGAACTGGAATAATCATATGTGTGTGTAAATTCACCTATAACTATTTACATATGTCATTCGAAGATGATTAAAACTTATAAAATGATGAAAAATTCAATCAATTTCATGAAAATATAAACAATTTGATACCGTGGAAATTTTTTGAAAAATTAGGACTAGTAAGATAATAGAAAAATAAGATAATTATGTTTGACGAAACATGCCTCTAGGAATCACTAAATATTTGAAAAAAACTATTACATATAGAAAGTGTATGGAAACAAGTAATATTATAGAGATAAGTTCAAAAAAGTTCATATTTGTATTTCATGAATTAAATGATAAATGACTTTAAAAATTATTTCTAAAATAATGAATCTGGTTTTACTAGGATATATAATTAGTAGATATGTAAAATAATGTTGTGGATATGACACTGTGAGACCAGTAGAGTCATTTTTTGGTATAAAATTTATCATTTTTTAATTTTTGTCTATATTAATAGTTTTTAAGTTTTTTTAATTTTTTTATATTTTTCAAAAACATATGTTTTGGAATGTTGATAATCATGATGGAACTATCGACAAGAAATAGTGGTGTTTGTAAAATGGGTGTCACACCAAGAGTAATCTCTTTTTATGGGGGTGTATTCTATCGAATATCATCATGTTTTGACTAGGGTAGTACATACCAGGATATAACCATGTTAGTAGAGTTGATTTTCATGGGAGATGTGACATGCCACAATGAGCATGAGTCTCATCAATACTATGTATTCCAATAAATTAAAATTAATATGTTAACATTTATATGTTACATACCTTAAACCACTCTCTTATTATTTATACTATAATTTTCATGACCATGTAAATCATGATATCGATATCTCCATCCTCATATATCCCTTATAAATTCATTTTTAATTTCATTAAAAAATATTCAGCAGATCCTTAATTTAACTATGATTTCTTATCTTCTTCCATTTTATTCCCTTGTTATTTAATTTCTTTCAATTTATATTTACCTATATTTCTACAGTGGATGAATCAATGGATAACGTTTTTTATAAGTTGAATCTAGTAGGGAACTAATCTTATGAGGTGACCCTACATTAATTTTTTGTGGTAATTAAAAATGGTGGAAATTCTAGATCAAACTTGATGTTGATATTTTTATATATTGGATATTTTTATTGCGGTAACTTTAGTACACAATTTTCAATTGGGTTTTCGTAAAATAATATTCAGAACAATCTTTTGGGGAATTTTATTATGCATATTCACTTCATTTAGGATATTTTATATATCAAAGTGATGTTATAAATGAATTTCAAGTTGTGGTTCTTTAAAAACAAAATAAAATGATTATAAGGTGTTTTATAAAATGTTTGTAACAAAATTTTGATTCAAATTTTGTTTTTAAAATGTTTTTTTGATTGTTAATTTAGTTGTTAAAGATTATTCTTTGACTTTTAAACTGTAGTTTTTTATAAAGTCTTGTTATTCATTTGGTTGATTTGGTTGCACATTGTAAACCATTGGTATGTATAGTAGCTTAGATAGGGATCTCAATAGCTCAGTTAGATTACTATATAGGGGTAATTTTTTGTGAGATTGAGAGATTAATTAGGAATAGAATTTTTTTCATTCATATAGGCCTTCAAGCTTCCCATAATTTCATTAATAGTCCATAAAATTAGTATTTTAAAGAGATTAGATCTCATGATTCATGTTTTTTCATTATTTATATGTATTATTATTTTATATCACACATCTATGGTGGGATTTGTGAGTGTGATTATACATTGATTCCATAATTTATAACCCTAAATTTCATTTTCAATGAATATTTTTAGATCATAGCATAACACTATAAAAGAAAATGATTTTTGAAAATGATTTTTATTTTTCTATATAACTAATGGTTTATTTCAAATATGGAATTCCAAATATAAAATATACCTTTTTTTATTATAGCATGCATTATTTTGATTCAAGGTTGTTAAATACTAATCTCATTCCTCACTCTATTCATCTGTAGTTGGGACATTGTATAAATTTTGTTGACTGATTTTGTTAATGGGAAATGATATGCATCCTATGATGGATCATCATGATTTATTCATCATAATTTATTTCATGGTAATAGGTGTGTTCATTTAGTATCTAGTGAATTATTTTGGATATTTTGGGTATCATCTCATGATGTATATTTTTGGGTGGTTATATATCAACCATTGAGGGTTTTATTATATTTTAATTATTATGTATATGGTATGTTTTTATATCCTTAATTTTCATTATAATGTTATGTCTGTTATTTTTCTGATGTGTTATGAAATATAAATTTTTATTGGTTAATTATATATGCTTACTGTGAGCATGTGGATTCGAGGTATAGATGAATCATGAAATATTTCTTACTACAATATTTTTAATTGATTATTTTATTATTTGGTTGAAATAATCCGTATTTTTTGTGTTTATACCCTGGTATATGTGACCATCTTATAGTAAGAATGATCATGCTACTTTCCTTTTTGTGAGCCAACTCTGGTGCTAGTTCAATGAGTACAGTGATAGGTTATTATAAAATGGAATTCGAGTCTTCATTTATTAATGGTGGAGTGTGGTAGTGTGAATTATGACTATCAAAACATGAGTGGGTTGTTCAAGGGAGTGTTTTTATAGTGAATATTCATGATAATATAGTATTTACCGATGGAGATTAAGTATTATTTCTTAATTTTAGATTTATTCAATTATATTTTGATATTGATTGATGTGGTTTCCTAATACTGTGATTAATTGGGTAGGCTTTTATTTGTTACCTATTCTAAATTACAGACTGATAGTGGGTTTTTTCTTTTTAATATATTATTCCACCAATAGAGGCTCATATGAATCATTGAGTGATAGATATAGAGAGAATACCTCATATAATACCTCCATTGGATCCCATTATGTTTTAATACATCATAAATACCATACAATCTCATGAATTTTGAATTGATAAAGGACTAGATCAAGAGGATGATCACATCAAAGAATTTTCATTAAAGAATTCTGAAGTGTTCCCTTAAGACCTAGGATTTCAGTAACCCAATGAATTGTTGGAAAATATAGATTACATATTTTATCCCCATTATACTACTAAGATAACGATGGGTTTTGTTTTACATTAATAGGTTTGGAATGCAAACATGAATGTGGTGTGATTCTATATTATCATCTTATCAACATGATTATATCACATGGGACAAATTCAAGGTGAAATCGATAGGAAATTCATCAAAAAAACTTAATATATGGTGAAAAAAATTAGTTTGTAATGATAGTGTATGTGTATCAATATATGATATATTATAAAACAAGATTTATAAAGTTTCACAAATTTTTTTGTATGATTATTATGAATGAATAAATGGGGGATTGATTGATTTAGTTCATCATGATAGTTTTTATTTGGTCAATTATATATTTCCTTACTAACCTTTGATGAGGTGGTTGATAATCAAATTATGTTCAATGATAACATAAAATGGTTTACTAGTATGGTAAAATAAAATACATTGATTCTTCAGTGTAAACATTCCACATTATATCGAATATGATGTTTGAAACACCTCAATGGGGAAACAATAGGTGAGTGAAGAATCATTTTATTTCAACTGCCATACCTACTTCATGATGTAATATGAAAGTGTGTTGTCACTATAGAGATGTGGGGAATAATAAGTTGTGTTTTTTGTAGACAATAAATTCACTCAAATAGTGTTGTTTAATGGGGAATTGAAAATGTTTTTTCATCTATGCACCTCAATCCAATAATGGTGGGAAATCCTTAAATGTAGGATCTTAGGTAATTTCATACTCATATAAGGGAGTTCAATCTTATCATCTGCAAAAAGGACCCTCAAAAAACCTATAAATAAAATAGTATAAATAAATTTGGGTGATTATATTTGGAGATGGTGGAGAATAATGATTATTATGTTGGAGTACCGAACATGAGATATATCTTGTTTATATCCTTACATGGTGTTTTGGATTTATTTATTATTTGGGAATCCTATTTATTAATTTCATCTATATTGATTGAATTTTTCTGATCATCACCTACAAAAATTTATTATATGACATTTTTCTCTGGTTCTATGAAAAATTTTAGTGAATTTTGTGTTTGGTTCTATGAGTGATATTTGATCATTACATATATTTAAGTAGTTTGGAATTTCATTGTAGAACCTAGCTTTAAACAATACATAATCTTGATTTTAGTTAAAATTCACATTGAGGATCTTTTTAGGTGGTGATTGTTAGGGAATTTTACATAACAATTATATAACATCTCATATATTAGAAAGTACAAAAGTCTACAATATATCCATTTTTTCATAATCTAATGAATTTTAAAATAAAACATTAATTATTTTTAATGATTAAATATTTACAAAATTAATTTGGATTTCTTCCTTCCTATTAACCATACTTATACACTATTGGAAGACAATTATAAAATTTGGAATCATCATAAAAATATCAGTTTGGGTTATTGAATAAGGATTGAAAACATTTTTCGATGAATATTTATAAACCCATTAATTCATTTTCACAAAATCACTCTTTTCAACCATAAATAACTAAATATTTAACACACCTCATTAAATAATAAGATTACAAAAATGATTATTTGAAATAATAAATCGTAAAGGTAACTTGTGGAATATATATCATACTTTAATTATATCTTTTATAGCTACATAAAGAGTAACATTCATAGTTATTTTTGGAATACCCATCAGAGTATATAACCAAAATATCTTAAGAGAAACCTTCATGTTTACCTCCAAATCATTACCCAATAAATTGGAGAGATATCACGGGCTCACCCACCATTATTTTATCACCGAACCACTTCTTTATATAAAAATGTCCCTAGAACCATAACATAATCATCAAACATAAACCATGCATAAATGAAAAATAACATTTCCACATTGCAATCATAATATATCATTAAAATACGTTGATATAATCAATACATTCTCAAAACCATTTCAAATATCAAAAATACCAAATAAAATTAATATGGTATTTACATTTCTCTTAAAAACATTACGGCTTGTAGTGGAATCCAAATTTCAAATAATGGTTATGGCGGAAGAGAATCCATTTTCACCACATATGTTAAAAAACAATCCTTTTTGTCATTTAGTAAAACACTTCTTATGAAAACATTCCTTTGGGAAACCATTGAATGAAGTTAAAATTAAAATTGGATGATGATACCACATATAAATGAAAGTAGAGGATATTATAAAAATATGCCTCAATGAAAGGAGAATGGGATGAGGTCCCTTACAACGATCCTATCATTATATTATGGATAAATCAATGACATTATTATTTATAAAAAAGATAAATATAACCAATATAAGTATATATTTAGTGTAAAATAATCAAAGATCATTCTAACATATTCATGGGAAATAAAACCAATGAAATTGATATTTATCTCTATGAATTTAAATTGAGTTATGATTTCCCTTACCTTGAGTCAGACTCATTACATTCAATCATTATATTCCTGAGTAATAAAATTAGGTTAATTTATAATTTTTGGAGAAAATTTTTCATTTTTAATATTAAATTTATAACACTTATTACCATGTTATAGATATTACATAATTATATATTTTCAAATTGGACATTTTGTTGATATTCTGTGCTTAATTCAAAAATGAACATGATTTTGGTGTCACAAGTCAATGTGGTCGTAAGTCCATCATCTCTATAATATTATTCCGGAAATAATCCTTGTATTTATACATTAATCATAATTTTTAAATAAAACCATTAATTATGGTTTTGAAAAATTAACAACATTATATTAAGGAAGATGGTTAGTCGTACGTATGCATTAATAATATTTTCATTTTTTTGGACATTATTGAATAATGGTATTTATTATTTTTACATCCATCAAATCATAATATTATTAACATCATAATAATATTTTAAATATACTTAATATACCATTAAATTTATTTAGTGAATAAAAACGATCCACATCACTTAATATAGGTGATAGTTCACACATACACACGAACGACATTGTTGTTTTTATGTTCATGGACGATAAGAATAGATTTCTCACCCAGTTTTTTATGTCTTGGTTTTGATCCGGTTTTTTGGAAATACCGAACATTTTATTTGTTTTTTGGTTAGATGAATTTTGATATTTTAAGTGCCATCTATGTCTAATCATCCTACCAGGGGTGCCCCATATCTTTTTTGGATATATTTTGGAGAAAATGTTAGTAACTTCATGATTTGGGCATAACGGTGAGCTTATTTCATAAATTTAAAAACAAAAAATGTTTCCGTAATAAATCCTTTATTTTTTATCATTTTTCCCCATTTCACCTTCCACATGGACTCCCCTGACTTATAAAACCAACCATATCCATTTATACCACTTAGGAATTCATACTCATGTTGGATTTAGGTTATTTGTTTAGTTATAGGGGCATTCGTGATCTGATTTCCAATTTTAAAAAAATATATTGATTCATTTATATATTATTAATTGTTTTATAATTTTATCTAATTCCACCTATCAATCGAGCCCAAAATACATATCCACAACCTCATGTTCCATTTTCTCTCTATGGAAGTCATATTCATTGGGGATTAGGGGGAAATTCTTCAAGGATACCAAAATCATCTAGATTTGAAAAGGTACTTTGTTTCTTTCACAAATCATTCATTTTAACTCATTTCCCACAAATCTAATTTCCATGCTTTTTCCAGACCTAATTATCGTTTAAATTGAGTTCCAAGCCATTAAATGTATTATAAGGTTGTGGATCTAAGTAAAATTAGGATTTCTCTAGTTATCAAGCTGAGTTTCTTTCTCCTTACTCCTACGTCCTCCTCCTCCTTCAGATATTTAAATGATTTTTCATATCTCCTAGTCATGAAAGACATTGGGATATGTTACCCAATTTTTTTTATGGTGTTCGGCTCGATTGGGGTTTTTTTTCATAGGTTTGTGTTTTATAAACCCTCAAAAGGTGTTATCAAGTTTGTGTTTCCATTCCACCATGGTTTTGATGTAGGTTCTCCCAAGAATTACATTTATAATTTAATATTAATTATTTCATGCTCTAATCACCTTATATTCATGATAGGTATTGTTCTTGACATTTTGATTTATTTATTTAGTGTACAAGATGGGTAGTTTATTGCTTATTTTGTGAAAATTTTGTTGTTTTGGTTAAAGTCAGTAGAATAATTGTTAATTTAAATGAAAAATTTTCTTTATCAACTAACATATAATGTTTAGAACCGGGTTTAGATATTTAATTAAAATTCCGGCTTGAAAATTGTGTTCTATAACATTTTTAGTGTTAAATATATTTTGTTTTATTAAATGTTGAAAGCATTGTTTTCAGAAAAGTGATCAGTTTCTTTTTATGTGATCAAGATGATATTGAATGATTGTTTTGGATTATGAAAAATATTCTATGCAGGTGAATCAATGTTTGTGGGTTTCTTATCTGGGTGCCAATATGGTTTTCTGGTTTTTTAATGTTTTTAGTATTGGTTTTAGGATGTTTTTCACTATGTTATCAGTAAATGTCCCATTTGGAACCTTTATAAAAATGGATGGGTTTTGAATGTGTAGCCTGAGTTTCTGAGGGGTTTAAGTAAATATTATATTTTTTAAAATGGAGTGTTTACAACTATTTGTAAATTTTTATTGCTTATTTTGATAAATGATGTCCATGATAATAATTCTTAGTCCTTTTTCTCATTTTTCATGTAAAAATGGTTTTCATGTGAGCTTCATGTTATATTATTTCGATCCATTTTATAGTCCCTGATATAGTGTTATTAAATGTTTTTGGGGACGCAAAATATTAATTTTTATTTTAGGTGTTCATGTTTATTCTTAAAAGATAATTTTTGAATGGATTTTACCTAATATTCCTCATTATATGTCTTGAAATTATTTTATGAAAATTTTAGGTGATTTATTGGTCAGTGAATGAAATGAGAATCATGTTTCTAGGATGTTTTTGTGTGTATGATTTGGAAATAAAATAGTCTTGTGCATTGATTATTAGATAATATGTGGAAACTGATTTATCACTAAAGAGAAGCCCGTGTATCTCGGTGGGCCGACGTGTACTAGTATTCTAGTGATCCACAGTGGTGTGATCCCTGTTTCACATAGAATGTTTAATGATGAAGACACTAACTAAAATATGATGATGATGTTTGGGGCCACTAGGTTAATGTTATTTTTTCCCTACTAATGGTTCATCAAGAGATTGTATGTTTTGATGGTTACTTTTACTACGAGATTCGAGGTACCTATGGGCCACAATGAACTAGTGCCTAGGGATGTTCATGTGATTTATGCTCATTGGATATTTTGTACTCACTGTGGATGTATTGTCTAGTTGGATCATATATTAATCAGAGTGTGTTTTAATTAAATGTTTTCATTGTTTAATGTATCCCCCCTGATGACCTTTTTTATTTTGATGTTACATCTCATTGAAAATGGTTACTAGAATTTCCTAGTTATGAAATCATGAAACCATTTAATTTGATGATGATTATTTCATGGATCAATGTTTTTAGAACATATATTTACATATTGTATTTCAATCCTGGAAATCATTTTTCTTTTATTTTAAATTTTGTGCATTGGGGATAAAACATCGGGCTAACCTATTTAGTTTTAATACTCATGACTATAGTCTTCTAATGTTTCTAGCCCTTGTGTTGGTTTAATCTCGAGTTCGATCACCTTGTGAAACATGTGATCTTTGTGTTGGAGAGTGACCATTGGGGTCAAATAGAGAAAGTTGGTTGTCAGGTTTGGTCAGTTTAGTTTTTTGGTTCAGTTGTACTTTCACTACTATGTGAAAATAACATTCCCTTCAGTTTTTATAAAAATGTGTACTAGGTTATCCATTTCATTCTTCTTGTTGTTTAATAGATTGTATGTGGGAGAAATCATTCTTGTATCAATCAACAGATTCCCACGCTGCTTTTCTGTAATACCCTAGGATTTCATAGTCTGTTATATCTTTACAGGAATTCAATAGTTTGTGCTACAAGCAACACTGAGTTCGAATGCCCCATGGCTTACCAAACTATCCAATCAAACAGAATTTATGGATAATATTAACATAATTTTGAATTTCATATACTCCATATAATATTAACATCCATATTATGTTTTTCTTAGACATAATATAAGAACAAATACAATTTTTTAGATAAAATAAATATATTTCAAAAAATAAATTTTACACCTTTATAATGGTTAACCCATTTTAAATAAAATATTTTTCTGTTTTATATATTAAATTTGTCAAAAAAAACTTATTATTTTGAATCGAGACATAGAAATTTAGTTTGGGAAATTTTTTCCCCTTTTTTGAAAACTATTATATTTTAATGAATAATAAAAAATACTAAATTTTAATTGAAAACAACATTTTTTAATCAAAATAATTTAGAGTTTTTAATGATGAATTTTATTAGTTTTAAATTATAATTAGAATATATTTTTATCATTTAATATAATTTACATCATTGTATGTAAATTCAAAATTATATTGTACATAAACACATGTCAATATTTTGATCGTTTTTACTTCTTAAAACCTTGCTTTCTGGTTTTGACAATATAAATTAATTTTAAATTAACTAATTAAAATTAAATGTTTTGAATTTTTTAATATAGACGTCATTTATGAATTTGGAATATCAAAATTAGATTTGGGTGAATTCTTTTATTTTTCTAAAAATAGATAATTTTTGATAAATATTGAAAAATACAACGTTGTATATAAAAACCCACTTCTAAATTTAAAAATTTATTTTTTTATTAAAATTTATTTTAAATGTCAAAATAGATAAACAATAACTATATTATTTCATTATAATTCTTTGGATTCATTTTATAATAAAATTAGATGTACAAAATTTTATTGATCATTTTAACTTATTTTATCCACCTTCTATGAACATTTGAAAATTTTCATAAAATGTAACTTCATAGATTCTACGAATTTAATTTCAAAAATCAAAGAGAAAAAGTTGACATTAGTAAGTAAAATGTGGTTCCATAAGATGGAAATAAATTTTTTTGAATATAAACTTTTGAATTTTATTTACCACGGTTAAATGTAAATAATATAATTAAAGGTAAAATTGATATTATAATTATCCTAACAGTTGTAAAAATTTTATTGGATATGTTTTTTGACCAAAATAAACCATATTAAAAAAATATGATCCTTTTTTATCCTTTTGTATTAGATTAGGACATTTATTATAATTTTATTTAAGGAAGATTATAATGTGTTAAATTAAAATTTTGATAAATAAAACATTTTTCATAGAGGGTTATACATAAGATAAATTCGACAATACAAATTAATTATAAATATAAAAAGATAACCTACATAATCGTATTTTATTTATATTTTTAGACATTAAATAATTTAATTTATTTTTGATACAATCATGATGTAGTAATTAACATATTAATGAATGATTAAAATAATTGATATTATAAATATGAAAATAAATGTAAATTGAGATTTTTGATGCATTCTACAAGTTTTCATTGTAAATATGAAATGTTAGTGTTGATTAAATAATTTTTTTTCGAGTGATAATGTTTTCATGACTTTCACAGAAACCAAATACTAAATAGTGTCAAAATTGACATAAATGAGTTTTTAAACCAAATTTGATATTATTAAAAGATAGAATATTCTTAGAAATCTTATTTTCAGACAAAGGACTCATATAATGATTGAATTATCATTACTGAACCACTTGGGTTTCTATTTTAATTTTATATTATGTTTATTAGCCATGTATTATAAAAAAAGAAGACGTTGTAAAAGTCAAACAATTTAACTATGAGTTAAATATAAAATATAAGGTTAATATGGTGACCTAAACATTTCTAAAACCTATTTGCTAAGTCCATTTGAACCCATCCCCACCTTAGCCTCGAAATAAATCTTTTGAAAAAATTATAAACTGAAAATGATTTTAAAATAATTTAATATTTTAAGCTTTTCCTAATGTGACCCTCACCTCTCTTATAAAAGGGTACTTTCCTTTCTCTCAAAATCACTAATGCAAAGCCATTCAGATCATCCAAACCTAATTCAGATATCCTTCCAACTAATCTGAATTTAACCTAGAGGCCTTACATTGATCATAATGTCAAAAAAATTATCCCTTTTGATCAAATCAAAATAATGTAACCGAAGAAGAAGTTATAATTTCATCACCTCTTTCAAAGTACTTTTCTTCTACCATTTCATATTTCATGGTTGTTTTCATACCAAAATAATAACTCCAATAACTTATACATATTTTGATGTTGATATAAATATGGTACAACCATATTCATTATTTTATCCATCATATGAATGAAATAGTCACCAAACGTGTGTACGTACGGCTTAACGTCTCCACGTCGTGGTGTCGATTGATATTCAACACTTAATTTTTTTGTATGGGAATAATAGTGATTATAATAGATAAAAATAATAAATATAACATGTTAATTATTCTTTATATATGATATAACATCCAAAAACATTTGTTTCCACTATCAATAGAATGATATTGTCGCTCGTGCATACGTATCGATTACCTTTTCCACGAACGCGTTGAGATTCATTCCCCATCATAAAAATTCAAGAATGTATTTCATTTTATGATTAAAAATAATGTTTAAGAACTTAATTTCATAATGGATATGAATTAAATACATCCTATATATAAAAAACATGACTTACATAGAAAAACATATAATGGAAACGAATCAGTTAACATCCAAAACAATGATACACCTAATATATTATTAAAAAATAAAAATTAGTAGATCATCTATAATAAAATATTTTTTATATGGTTCTTGTATAATTTAATAAAAATTATTTATCAATTACACAAGAAGTTAACGTCCCCTCGAATAAAGAAAAGTTCAATGTAAGGGTTAAATTTACATTCTTCTTATTTATCATAGAATTTTTATACGAATGTATCTACTAAGAATTATTTATCATCCACACTCGTGATTCTTATAAAAGAATTTTAAAACAATTTTACTCTTTCTTAGAATATGGGTTAAAGTAATTTATACCCTAGTTTGACATTCTATAAACTTTTTTTAAAGGAATCATTCCATTATTTTCTAAACAAGATAATTTACGTCCATTTCTACAAATTATGGTAATAATGTTTTTTAGCTAATATATTGTGTCGGGATATTTTCTGTAGTTTTAACACCTTCAAAGCATCCCTTACAAACATATAATAATATTGTTAAATAAATGTTTACTTTTATAACCATATAACTTTTAAATGATATCAAAATTTTTCTAAAATAATTATGATTTCATTTATGTCAACATCCTTTGATGGATTTTACACATGATTGAAGTGGATTTATTATGATATAATCCTCTATATCGTATTGAATGTTTTTTATATGTTTTACTATGGATGTGTTATTTTTATACTATTCATGGTTTATGGTTAAAGTATTAACATTTAATATGATTGTTTTAATATGAATGTTTATGTTATGTTTCAATCTTTTCATATGTGGAATGCATTCGACTTAGTATGTGATGGGTAGAGCCCACTATGGCACCTTGATGCATCAATATGACTCATTAGACAAACTAGTTCCTTGGCACAAGGACTTGAAAATAACTTATTCTTTGTCTTGGAACATGGCCTTGACTATGTGGTTATGATTTCTGACATTATGCATCCCATCATTATAAAATTATCTATTGATATTAATTGTGATATTTCCACTGGTAGAATATCCATGCGAATAATTAAATGGTATTATTTTATTTATATTTTCCATATTATGCTGAGTTTTATGTTTATAAGGATTTTGTTTTAATCTTATACATTTACTTTAACGTTTATGCTTATTTAGGATAGTTTCTGCTATATTGTTATCTTTATTGAGCATCAGAGATCACCCCTTTATTATATTTTATTTTTCCCAAGTTTTGAAAATGTATATTATAAATAACAAGAAGGAATATGATAAGGGATATGAATGTGTTCAAATGGGACACTATGTTGTTGTTTTTTCATTTCATAATATAATGTAAAAGATATGTATGTATCTAGTACTTCTCAGGCTATTTAATTAATCGGTATTTTGGAACATGATCTCTTATGATCATTCCAATGTTATGTAATAATGCACCGACACTAGGTAACTAGGGTTGGGGAGTAATATTGTCACTATTCCATGAGGATCAGGAATGCCTCTCGAGACTTGTTGTGGGTTGGGTTGGGTGATTGGTTTAGGGAATACTTGTGCCGATTCATGACAAAATATTATCAGAGGAGGCCAACCCTTATAGGAAATTTCTTTTTATAGTGCACTTGTTATTTGGGTGGATTTCAAGGTATATGGATTATAATTTTCGGGACATTAGGGGTTTGGTTAGGGAAATCATCATGAACTCCTTCTCATTTTGATCATCGGGTTTCCATATGATTTCAAGTTTTATTAGTAACCTTGGTTCTTGTTTATTGTTTGGTGTTGGGATTTGATAAGGGGATTTGGAAAAATGTTTTCCACAAATTCATATTCCTTAGAAATCCATGTATATTAGGGCATGGTTCTGAGAAGACTCCCTATGTTGGTTTTTTGTTTGGCATGTGGCCAACAACAATATCGTCAAGTCACCCACCGACTCTAGTTCCCTTTTGATGGTCTCTTGGAACATTTTTTGATTCAAAAATAATTTTTAAAATAATTTTCTGAAAAATGTGGAAGTTTCTTTTTAAAATGTAATATATGAATCATTTTTTAATGTTGGTTTTCTAAAATAAATCAAGGGAATAAATTCAAAAAGATTTAATGGGATTCGATTTTTCCTAATCTAAACTTGTGTTTTTTATATAAAATTCTTTGAAAGACTGTATAATTTTAAAGTTTTTCTAAAACATTGTTTTAAATGGTGTTTTTTTTTATATTTTAAGGTGGTTGAATGTGATGAATTGGTTTTGGAAATTGGTTCTAAGTGGTTAGTTTTTTCCGAAAAAGGTATTTGGTCTCTCTGGAAATCAGATTAAGAAAAAAGGCCTTGATGAATTTTTGAAACTGGGAAGTGTCTGTTTGGAGTATCTTTGTTGTTTTGAATGTAAATAAAAATGAAAAGAGGATGGTTTTTAAGAAAATGGTTCTTGATGAAGTGTGATCTATTTTGTTATATCTATAAAGGGTTTTGGACATTGTGGTTATAGTTCCTTTTGAATATAGATGGTTTTTTTTTGGAATGTTGTAATTTTTTTTAGCCTTTGGTGTTTCCATGGGTGTTCACATGTAAGGTTTTATGGATATCTGGATTGATGGTCAGTATGGAATGGTGGTTGGGTGCCTTGGATAGAATCTCAATGTTCATTTGAGTGGGGATGGATGAAACACCAATTGCGAATATTGAAATCTAGAAAGATAGTTTTTTTAAAAAGTTTTTTGTGAATAAAATTGGGATATTTTTTTATAAACTGATGGTTGTGTGGATGTTTATTCCTATTTTTTATATTTTTTTTGTTTTTCTTCCTAGTGATCTAGAAGTCGTACTCTTGTTTTTCTTGAGATGGGATTATGCTGGTTTCCGGATTTTGAAAAATTGTTTAGTGGGGTTCTAAAGATGTGTTAGATGTTTTTGTGTGGCCATAGATGGTTCTTCATTGAATGATTTTTAGTTAATCATCATAAGGATTCGTTTCATGGGATAAATCCACATATTTGATTGCTTCCTCAATCCATTTTTTTAATAAATACCATTTAGTTCTTGAATTAAAGCACCTTCTTTATATGGTGATTCTCTCGATTATGGTAGTGGTGCTCTGTGAGATTGGTGGGCTTTGATATGTTCTTTTTCATTCTACTCTTCATTTAGAGTAATAAAGATTTGTGATGTGTTTCTTCCAAATATCTTTCTGGGTAATGGAATTTTGTTTGAGCTAGTGAGTTTCATGGGGTGTTATTATACATAACTCATGACCATGAGGAAGTGGATGCTTCAACCATCAGATTTCCAGTCATATATCTAAGGTTGAATTGGGCGTGTAGTTAGAAATCTTACAGGTGGGTGGAGTCTGGTTAAGTTTGTGCCTCCACCAATCTGGTTAGGTGGTTTGGAATTTATATAGTGGTTTCTTATCACAATGAATATTCTTTTTCCCAGAATGTCATGGTGGAAATACAACTCATGTAGATTATATGGTTATACCATCTTGGATGTGAGCATTCAGTCAGTGATATTGGGTGGAAAACCCATTTGAATCTGGTGTGCTCTGGGGTTTAATCCATCCATATGGGATGAGTGGTGGGTAGTTTTTAGCTTTCATTTCAGCAGTCCAATCATTAGGCCCCTTACCTACCATCCAAGTGTGGTGGTGATATTTGGTCCATGCCATAAGTTTTTAATATTTTAATGTCCTCTCCATTTGGGAGAGTATATTTAATATTATTATGTTGTGTTTTTTATGGACTGTTCTAGTAGGCTACAGTAAGGGATTTGAGATTGGCCTTCGTTAGAGAGGTCAAATTCTATATCACAGGGAAATATTGTTTAGTAACTATTGGTTGGTTTTTAATAGTGCGGAGTTAGTTCTATCCTCCCTTAAAATGATTATATTTCATGATTATCTTTTGTATGGGGTGGTCATTGGGATATATGGGAGAATTCAAAAAAAATTAGTTTTGGACTTGTTGTGGATGACTGGTTTGAAACTTTCATTGATTTTTGGGAAGTGGTTGTGAGTTGTTTTTTTTATTCAGGAAACAGTATCACATTTCATTATTGTGGGTGAAATTTCATTGGATTTAGATGCCAGATTGTTCTGATGTGAAATCCATAGGCGTTGTTCAGTCATCTTGATTGTGTTATGGCTTTCGGTTGGTGCAATGCATTAAGTTGGGGAGAATTATCCCACCTATTTTTTCATATTGGTTTTGATCTAGTTATTTGGAAATATCATTCATTTTCATGGGTATTGGATGAGATAAATGTTTATTTTTGAAGTGCCACATATTTATAATCACTATACCATGGATTCCCCATAGCTTGTTTGGTGGTTTTTGGTGAAAAGGGTGGTTACTTCAAGACTTGGGTCAAACAACGAGCACATTACCAGATTTAAAAACAAAATTTTATTAAATTATAACACCATTTTTTAAAAGTTTTCACCCATTTAACATTCCAATTGTCCTTATCATATTAATTCACACCACTTTATCCATTTGGACCCCTTAGGAATTCATACTCATGGTGGATTTGTGTTATTTATTCATTTATTTGGCCAGTCTATGAGCCTATTTCCACATTAAAAAAATATTTTGTTTCATTTAAATGATATTTTGTTATTAATAATTATCTTTCATTACACTTCTCTCTCTATCCCATAATTCCTAGGCACACCCCCATCTTCCATTTTCCCTCTTTGGATCTCAGCTTCTTTGGGGAATAGGGAAAACATCATCAATGTTTCTCAAATCATCAAGATTTGAGAAGTAAATTTTTTTCATTCATATATCAATTTAATTTTTTTCTCTTTTTACATCAAAAAGTCATTCTTTAAATTTTTTCACACCTAAGGAGCCTCTCTATTGAGTTCCACGACTTTTTCTCTCCTCTCTGGGTGTGGATCTAAGGGAAGATGATGTTCTCTCTTGTAATCAAGGTGAGATTTATTCCCCTTTATCCAACATTGTTTGCCTCATTCAAATTTCTCTTACCAATATCTTCTCCCCAGGTCATGACCTTCCATGGGTTATGTTATCATATGATTTTCATATTGTTTTTCATATTTGGTGTAGTTCTTCATAGGATTAGGGTTTATAAACTGTCAGAAGGTGTCATCACTTGTGTTATTCCATTCCTTCTTGTTTTTGAGGTAGGTTATCCCAAGGACCACCTTTATAATTCAAAATTTTTATTTTTAATTCGTTATTAGTATTATATGTATTCAATGTATTGTTTTTCACCATTTTGATTATTTATTTAGTGATCTAGAAGGGTAGTTCATGACTTGTTTTTTGAAAATTGTGTTGTTTGGGTTAAAGTGTACATGGTAAGTGTTTGTTTAAATGATCTATATGCTTTCTCACAAAACTTATAATATTTAAAATCTGTTATTTCTATTTAAATAAATTTTTTTCATGAAATTTTTATTTTATGACATTTGTAGTGTTAGATTGAGATTTTTTTTAATTGCTGCATGCCTCCTTTTTAGGAATGTTCTTGTTTAGCTTCTATGTGATCATGGTGATGTAAAATGGTTTTTTTCACTTAAGAAAAATATTGGCACTATGTGAATCAATTTTTATGGGTTTCTTATATGGTTTCCAATCAGGTTTTGGGTTTTATAATGAATTGTGTATCATTTTTACTGTGTTCTGGCATGTGTTCTCTGTAAATGGCATGTTTGAAAACATTTATAGAAATGGATGGGTTTTGAATATGTAACCTGATTTTTTTAGGGGTGTATATAAATTTTCTATTCTCTACAATGGTGTGTTTACCCATTTTTATTAAATCTTTAATTATTAATTTTTATAATATATTTTTTCAAGAAGAATTTTGAAAGGGAAGTTCGGGATTTTTCTTGAAAAAATGGTTCTCGTATGATTTTAATGTTGTATCATATAGAGCCATTTTATGGTCCATAAAATTGATTTATTAAATATTTTGGGGGCCTCAAAATATGATTTTATGTTTTAACTGTGGGTGGATGTCCAAAAATGAAATTTTGGAATGGATTTTATGTGAATACCTCAATATACATCTTGAAATAATTTTATGAAAATTTTATGTGGTTTATTGATCCGTGAAAGATATGTGAATAATGTTTGAAAGTTGTTTGTGTGTGTATAATTTGGGAATGAAATTTTGATATGAAAAGACAAATTTATAATATGTGGAGCCTTATTGAGCACTTAAGGGATTCTTGGGTATCTAGTTGGGCAGATGTGTACTAGTATGCTAGTGATCTTGAGTGGATTCGTCCTGGTTTCATGTAGAATGTTTGAAGATCAAAACACTAAATAACCAATGTTGATGATGTTGGGGACCACTAGGATATGGGTTTTTGTTTCATACTAGTGGGTTATGTATGATGACATGTAATGTTTTATGGTCACTTTTACACCGAGATAAAAGGTACCTAGGGCCAACAATGAACCACTACCAAGGGGTGTTCCTATTACTTATTTCGAATGGGTATTTTGTACTCACCGTAGGCATACAATGTGTCTGGATGCTAAATTCAGCAGTGTGTGTGTGTTTTGTTTAATAGTTCACATTCTTTAAATCATCCCTCTTAAGAAAAATTTATTTTAATGTTGTGCCTATTTATAATTGGTTACTATTGGGGTCAGATGTGGATAGTTAGTTTTTAGGTTCGGTCTATTGAGTTGTTTGATTAAGTTAAACTTTCTCTTCCATGTGCTTATAATATTCCATTTAGCATTTATATAAATGTGAACTGGTGATTTTGTTTCATTTCTATGGTTGTTTTTTTGATTATATGTGGGAGAAATAGTTCCCTTGTCACTCAACTTATGCCCTCAGTTCTTGTCACCATCCTTGGAGGATAGGGAACACCTCTTGGTACTTTTTGCGAGATGGCCTGGGTGACCGGTTCAGGGTCGACTTAGGATTGTTTGTGACAACGTAGATTCATAATTATTCTTGGAAAAATATAAAAATTTCCTTAATATCATGTATGAATATTAATTTCA
The DNA here is from genome assembly GCA_963277665.1 of Viscum album. Classification (NCBI taxonomy): domain Eukaryota; kingdom Viridiplantae; phylum Streptophyta; class Magnoliopsida; order Santalales; family Viscaceae; genus Viscum; species Viscum album. Next base: position 1,484,368,150 of record OY728136.1, read on the forward strand.
TCATTAGAACCAATCATGATAGGCATTAATGGAAAATGAGATAAATTGTTCCGTGGAGGTGAATGTTCACACGTACGCATGAATAATTAATTCTATTACCACAGTATGAATTTGGTAATGGATTTATGGTATGATATTAACCTATTAACATATTTTTATATTGAGGATAATGGAGAAATTATTTCATCATGGAAGAATAATAATTAAAGGAATTGGGAGAAGAAATAAAATATATGTTCTTAAAAGGCGATACCTCATCCCAAGTTGGTCACCTTTGAAGAACACCATAACACCTCTATGAATGGTGTTATTACAAAACAATGACATAAATAATTTGGTGACTGTAATTACTTTTTGGAATATATTCCCTAAACTAAACGTCTCTTGATGTGTGAGTATTATAGATGATAGGGTACCATTTTATTAGAGAGGGGAGGGGAAACCTTGAAGCTCTTAAAATATTAAATTAATATAAATTCAATTTCTGTTCCAAATGTTCCAAACAAATGTATTTCACTGAAAATATAATTGGTGGCTATATCTCAATCATCTAGTAAAATCTATATATGTTCTAATATCATTTTTTAATCCTAATATTTTTGTTTTAACCCTTGTTAACTCCAACCATTTTAACATTTAATTTACACTTACTGGGTTTAAATAATTACCAAATCAGGGAAAAATTTTAGTTAAATATTCATTAATGGAATTAATAGGAATATCCTAAAAATTTGGATGAATATTAGATTTTCATAAATTTTTTATAATTTAATTAATGATTTTATATTTAAGAATCTGAATTGTGTCAATTTTAACACTTTTAATTATATGAATTTTTGAAATATGATAACCACATTATTTCTTCAAAAAAATACATTAAACATATCCTAAAATTTCATAGTCATCCAAAATATTATATTATGGATTCAAATATTTAAAATTATATTAATTTAAATATTATTAATATCATTTATATGATTATTTATTTGATAAATATATTATTGCATCAGCATTGTGTCATAATTAAATTTAATTATATAAGGATTAAAAATTATAACCAATATATCCAAGTTTTGGTATTATTTATATATGGATAATGAAAATTTCTATTCAATTATCTCCCTTATAAAACCCCGTATAAATTTTTTTTAGTTGGAAGATACATGTGTATAACATATTTTACATTATTTTAAATTAAAAGTTATAAGTGTCATAATCACACCAATGTGGCATTAAAAGGAAACATTTTCTCCCCAAGGGTTGTTATGGATTGAAATATCTAATATAATATGATTAGGAGTAGTTTTAGGGTTTTTTTATATTATTTTAACATTATCTCTACCCTTATTTACCACATTTATCCTTTAATCATTGTAAATAAAAATAATTACTAAAGTTATTATACATTATGTTCAAAAATGAGAGGGACCTATTTATATAATTTATTAATCATGATTAAAAATATGGAATAAAATTTTCCTTATTAAAAAAACGTAATTTAAGTAATATATTTATAATTATTTCTTCTTTTGAAAACGATAAAACAGGTTTTTTAAAAGTAAAACTCATCAAAATATTGATTTGTGTTAATATAAAATTTCAATGTGAATTTACATGCAATGAAATAATAATTCAGTAAATTATAAAAAATAATTCCAATTACACATCGAATCCAATTAAATGGAAAATTTAACTATATAAAAAAATTGGACTAAAAGGGAGTTTTGAATTAAAATGAAATATTTTTCCCTATTCATTAAAAATGAATATTATCATAAAAATACAAAAATAAAAATCAACCAATTTTAATTTTTTTGCCTATAATCCTAATAAGAAGTTTAGTTTTTCTAATAGAACTTATAAAATTGACAAAAAAAGATTTAAAAAGGGATCACCATCAAATGGTGGTAAAAAATTATTTTTTGCAAAAATAATTATTTTATGGTTAAAATTGATTTTGATCATATAACTTGCCTAAAGAACATATAATATAAGATTCTAAACATAAAATTGATTTTATAATTCATTAATATAGTCCAAAAAATAGTAATATTATTTTATGTACACAGTTATTCACACTCAAATAAGTTTTCGTAAAAACACATCCTTTATATTCAATTTGTTTTATTTCAATTTCTGATAAATATTGTTACCAATGAATCATTATATAAACATATTTAATCTATGTTTTCATTATTCAGTTAATATTATTCATTCCCTCAATTCCAATGGTTAGTTGATAATAGTAAAATTTAATTATTAATATTTAGTTGTTCGTTTCAGCTCGATGTTGCATATCATGTACACTATTGAACAATGTTTTAATTTATTAACACATAAGATGTTACATCCTCCCCCTTTAATAAATTAAATCCTCTCAATTTTAATTTGGGGATGGTAACAAGCATATCACATTTAAAAATACAATTATTGAAACCCCACATCGAAATATGGTTAATTAAACTACCTGTTTATAACAAAGAATGGGATGTACAAAGTTTACCCAATATAACACATACTAGGATTCCATATGGGATAAATGGACATGGATGAAGAACTATGTGTCAATTTCGGATATAAAGTGATATAAAACATGATTAGGAGAAATTTAACAATCAGAATACCACAAACATGTGTCGAGTTAAACAGCCTTTGATTTCGTATTTGGAAAAGGAAAAAAAAAACATGTTTGTTTTAATATACTTTTCATAATGTGAAGAAATTTTTTTACATGCCTGACTATGTACATAAGTAAAAATACATAATTGTCAAGTAGAATAAAATACATTATAAATTTATACTAAAAGCACATATATTATACAAACGATGGGTATTCAATATTACTTGGTCAAACTTGAATCCCTAGAATTAAAATCTAGAGAATAACATAATTAAAAAATGATTAACAATCTATGAATCCTATTTGAGATATAATCCAAAACCAAAATGGTTGGGATAACATCATATTATTCACCCAAAAGAATAAATCATTGTATTAATATAAACTACATAAGAATTCAAAAATTCAATAGTAATATCTAATATTCAACAAATACAATTTGATAATTAATTTTCTTTATAATTCCTCTAAATAATCCAAACTAAAATTGAAATCCAAAATGTGAAGGATTTGATAACCTAGTCTTCCAAGATATATTTCAACATTTATCTCCAAATTATTCCAAACATTATTAATATATCATACCAAAGTGTAATTAAACTTATCCCATTTTCTCCATGATAAGTTAATACCTTCCATAAAAAAATTCAATCACCATATGCCCCCAATAAAATCATAGATTCTTCCCAAATAAAATTCAACCATTAATCGTCAATTAAAATACCATAGTAATCTATTTTTATTAGGCTTATAGGGATACTAAAATAGTGAATTTATTCGAAAATAATATATTTCACTCAATCCCCATATCATTTTCAAATTCCATGTAAATATATTTGATAAAATGTAAATACAAAAAATCCACATCCTCATATTCAATAAAATAGTTTACCAAAAAGTTAATATCTTTAATAACGATAATCATCACTTCGGCTAGTGGTAGGTAGTGCCCTTTTTTCACCTTTAGGTTGTGGGTTCGATTCCCCCAGACATATTGGATGTGACAGGTTTCCCCTCATCATATGAGTAGTCCGTTTTCTAAAACAATATATTTCATATAATATTCCAAAATAATTGTAAAGACCAAAAGATAACCGTATCATTTTTCAAAAGACAATGGTTATTTCATACCTCATATTTTTCATCCTACAAACTAATAACCCATAATTTATTCAGAGCTGAATGTCTCCCAAAAATACCACTATTCACCTTAATGTTTCAAAACATAAATCACTAAAGGGGTATCTATGACATTGAAATTATGAAGAACCTTAAAATTATAAACACATATTGATATCCCCAACTCATAAGAAAACATCCTAATCTCCAATGCTTTCTAAACCCTTATCTGATACCAATTACAAGGCCCCTATCTTAATCATTACATAATCATGATTTAGGTCAAGAATTGAAATTTAAGATATTTTAATGTTTAGAGTTTTAGAGATTTAGGACATAACTATAACATAGAATCTCGGATATTTCAATGTAGTCAATTCTACGCTCTATGCATTTTTTCAAAATCTAAAATTTTTTAAACTAAACCTTGAATTCTTTTTCTTGATAAAATATTCAAGACATTAATATTGATTTCTCCATTCCTATTAACCTTCCTTATACCATGTGAAAATCATTCCAAAAACATTGGATGAGGATAAAAAGATCATCTAGGTATATAAAATAATAGAAGAAAATGTCAGTCCATGAATATTTATGAACCATGAAAACATTTTAAAAAAATAAAACATTTTACCAATAAAACATAAAATTTATAACCGAACTAATGAAATTATAAGAATCATAAATAAATTATTATAAATCATAAATCCTAAAGGAACCTTGTGGCATCCATATCATACTTACACTTTAGCATTCCTAGCATCAAATGTAATATCCAACAAGATTATGTTTTGAGTACCCATCAGAGTATATTCCCTAATCCTCCTAGAAGAGACCATAACATTTACATTCTCACTTTACATAATGAATTGGATAGCTATAACGAGCTCACACAACCTATATTAATCATGGAACCACCCATAAACATATATAATTCCCACTAACCATAACATATTAATAACACACTGACCATGCATAAATGGAAAATAAAATTTCCACATTGCAATCATAAAATATTATTTAAATATATTGAAAGAATCATTTCATTCTCAATAACATTTTCAATACTAAAATACCTAAAAATTTAATATATTATTTTCTTTTCTTTTAAGAACAATATGACATGTAGAGGAAGTGAAATATACAATAATAGTTGGGGTGGTAGCGAAGTCATTGTCACCTCATATGTTAACGTAAATTTTGTTTTTTCAGTTTTTACAATGCTTCGAATAATAACATTTATTTTAAAACCCATTTAATGAAATTAAAAGTAAAAGGGGTTATTTATACCCCATATAAAACAAATTGGTGTATATAATAAAAATATTCTTTAATGAAATGAGATAAAGGAATAGTCTCTTATAAAGATCATATATTAGATTAATAATATATGAATAAAATAATTATGTGTGAAAAATATAAATAATTCCAATATAAGAGGATATTTAGTGTAAAAAATCAGTGGACATCCACCCATTTTCTTGGAAAAGTAGAACCAATGATATGGATATTTAACTCATAGAATGGGAATTGATGTAATATTTTCCTTACTTTGAGTCCGACTCATCACGTAAAATTATTATCTTCCTAAATAATAAATATAGGATACTTTTCAGTATCATTATAATAATTTTAATGTTTATTATTAAATTTATATCACTTATAACATTGTTATTCAAATTACCTAATTATTAAAGTTTAAATCAGGCCTTTTGTTGATATCCAGAACACTATTCAAAAATGAACATAGTTTTCATGCCATTAGTCCATGTGGTTATAAGTCCATCATATAAAAAATTGTAATCATGAAATAATTATCACATTTATACTTTAATCATAATTTTAAATCAAACCATTAAATATGGTTATGAAAAATGAGTTACATTATATTCAAGAAGATGGTAGGTCGTACGTATGAATGATTAACATTTTCATGTTTCATTGATCATTATAGAATAATGGTAGTTATTATTTTATCTTTATAGAATCATCATGAAATTATTAACATGATGATAATAATTTAAATCTGCTTATATATACCATATAATTGATGTGGCTAAAAAATGATTGGCATTATATCGGGGAGGTTATAGTTCAAACGTACAGATGAAAGGCGTTATTGTTTTTATGTGCATTAAAGTTAATTACATAATTGAAATATTATTCTTTAAAAATTATAAATGTGTCATGAATGTAACGTATGTATATTAACTCCCTCATTATAACCAATCTGGATATATGGTAATGGAAAATGAACTAAATTGGTTCTTATAGGTGATTATTCATACGTATGAATGAAGGATTAATTATTTTTAACTTGATGAAAGTATAGATGGATTTAGGGTATTATATCAACATAATAACTTCTAATTATATTGATTATACATGAGTTATTATTTATTCTTTGATGAAAATTATTTAAAAAGATGTGTTAGAAGAAATAAAATAGAAAGTGTTAAATAGAACAATAACTCTTCATCGTTTAATCACCTTGGAAGAACACATTAACACCTTTGAAAAGGTTGTTATACTAAAACCAGTGCCAATATAATGTGGGGAGGGATTCAAGGAATTGTTTTAGGCATATCTTGTCCAAACCAAAAGGATTCGGAAGGTTGAGTATTCGAGAATAGAGGGTAACTTTTTATAGGAGAGGGAAGGGGCACCGTTGGATACTCTTAAATTATTAAATTAATAATAATTAAATTTTGGTTTCAAATAGTCCTAAAAATAATTTATTTCAAATATAACATGATTTTGGGTCATATACACATCATCAAATAAATAATAAAAAATTAATATTTTTTATCCTTATATTTTTTGTTTTAACCCCTATTAACTCTTACCATTTTATCGAGTAAATAAAACATAGAGGGTTACAATAATTAAAAAATCCTAATAAAAGTCGAATGAAAGATTCATTAATATAATTTATAGAAATATCATAACAATTTGGCCAAATAATTGTTTTTATGAATTATATGTCATTTAATTAAATATTTAATATTTCAAACTATTAAATATCTCAATTTTGACATTATTTTTTAGATTCCATTTTAAGAATCATAAAAAATTGATTATTTGAAATAAATACATTAAATGAACAATAAAATGTCATATTCATCAATAATTTTTTTTATTGTATCAAATATTACAAATTACATTTATTTTAATATTATTAGTATCAATTATTTGATTCTTCATTTAATAAATATATTATTGCATCATCATTCTGTCGTAATTAAATTTAATTATTTAATTTTTAGTAATTATAAACAAAATATTATGATATACGTAATATTATTTTATTTATAATGATTATTTATATTCAAATACATCACTTATATCAACCCATATTGGAATTGTTTTAGTAAGTAGATATGTGTTTATAACATATTCTTCATTAAATTAAAAGGTATATCTGTTATAATCACACCCAACCAGATCTTAATGAACAATTTTCATCCCAAAGGTTATTCTAATTATACATGTATCATAAAAATAGGATTATGGAAAGTATTAGTGTTGTTTTATATTATAATAACATTATTTTATTTCTTTTTTAACCGATTTATGATTTAATCATTGTGAATAAAAATTATTACTAAAGTTACCATTCATAATGTCCAAAAATAAAAGGGGTATATTTACAGAATTTTAAAAATATGATTAAAAACAGTGAATCTATTTTTCTAAATTCAAAACAAATAATTTTTAGTAATTCATTAAAAATTAATTCCCGTTGTCAAAATGAGAAACCATGTTTTGTAATGAAAAATAAATAAAATGATTGACATGTGTTTATATAAAATTTCATTACGGAATTATGTCTAAATACCAAAATTTGATTTAATGAATGAAACATAATCAAAATAAACATTAAATCCAATGAATACTAGAAGCTAACTATAAATAAAAATTTGATGAAAAGAATATTTTGAATTAAAATGCAGTGATTTTTGACTATTCATTAAAAAATGAAATTTATCAAAAACATACCAACTTGAATAAAATGTAAATTTTAATTTAATTTTTAAAAAAGGTTTTTATTTTATAATATAGAATATATAATATTGAAAAAAACTATATTCAAATCAGGTTGTCCATTAAAATGTCCAAAAAATTCCTTTTAGAAAAATGCTTCATTTATTCCTAAAATTGATTGTGTTCTTATATAATGTCTATAAAAAGTATAATATGAATTATAAAACATTATATTGATTTTATATTTAGATAATATTACCTAAAATAGAGATATTCTTTTATAAACAAACATATTCTCATTTAAATAGGCTTATATAAAATCACAACCTTTATTTTCAATTGGTTTTTCAAACATTTCTAATAAATTTGTAATGAATGAATTATTATATAAACATGTGGAAATAATATTTTCATAAATCATTTAATAATTTTCATTCTCTCCATTCCAATGGCAAGGTTACAATGGTAATTTTCAAATAATATCATTTAGTTGTCCATTTAAGCTCGATGATGGTATCTTGAATGCTATTGAATATATTTTTTTTCCTTAAAACTCAGGATGTAACATTAATAGTTCACTATAAGGGAATATTTGACTAATTTTTTGGAATAGATTAGGCAGTGAGAACTAATTGTTATATTAATTACCACCATTATAAGGTTTTTCATTTCCATTTAATGGAAACACTAACATATTTTATGGCTAGTGGAATATTTGGTTGGGTAAGTTAGAGCCTATTCACCCAAATATCTAATAAATTTTAGTTCAAAACTCATTGTTATTTGGATATCATTGATGGAAATTTTGATGGTCATCATCCTTTTATATAAATCTTATTTCTGGGGTTATTTTATGAGGAATTATTTAGGATAAATTCATGGTAGGAAGTATATTTTTCTCATTTTCTACTCTTAGTGATGAGCCCCATCTATTTTTAATCTTATAAAATTAATCCCACCAAGAAAAATGAACAAGTTCTAAATGTAGAAAATTAATCCCATCTATTGGTTTATTTGATTTAAGAAGGGGAGAGAGATCATTTTCAATTATTACCTTGAAAATATTTTTCTATCATCTGAGGGTGATGTAAATAGATATTGTTCAGACATCTTTCTAGATCTGTTTTAGTCATTTTTTTAGTTGGTCCTATTATTTGGTCTGATGAATACCATGTTATATTCATATGGAAATAATGAAGTAGATCATTAAATAAAATATTCAAACATTTCTTCGGTTATTTCAAGATGATATCATAGTTAAATCTATGATGATGAAGGTTCATGAAAACCAATTGGAAATCATCTTTGGAATATAGGTTCTCTAATAGTTATTCATTTTTTAATTTTTTTTATATCATGTTAGAAAATTAATGGATTTTATTTATATGTATATGTGTTTTTACAATTTATTTCATTGTAAGATGGTTGGTATGAAGGGAATAAAGTGGTTCTGTGAGTTCAAGTGGTGTTTCATTTTTTCTATGAATGATATCAAACTTTTAGATAATGTTTTCCTTATAGGAGTCAGTTAACATAATTTTGTCATAGTTTATGAAGGTTGAATTATTAATTGGACATTTTTGAGTAATGTATTTGATTTGATATATTTATATATTAATTGTTTTGTGTATTTCAAATGGAGAATGAGTGATTGAATTATGACCATTATATGATGACTAATCTACATGAAGGATTACTTTTCTCGTGTAAGTGAATTTATACATATAAAAGCTCTGATATTTATTTAACATTTAAACATGTTTTATTTCATGAAATTTTCCATCATAAAACTAAACATATTTATAGGTCTTGTGTATTTTGGGTTTAATAACATTACATAACTACATAAAACATGAAATAAAATATCTTCATTGAGGACTTCTTTGGAAATACCAAAACATTCATTCGAACCTAACACTGATTGAGAAAACCTGAGGACATACATTAGATTAGGGTGAGCTATAATGAACTGTAATGGAATAAGCATGGAATTAAATGAGGAAAAAAATACATTATAGACAATGTATATCAATATGGAATAACGAAACCTGAATAATAAGTCATGATATAGCATGATAATCATATAATGGAAAGATGGAAACAACTTAAAACCATTCATCATAAACCTAAGTCAAAGCTAACCCACCAAGACATCATGGCGGAAAGAAGTACCATAAAATAATCAGCAATAATCCTATCCCAAAATGGCATATCATGGTACTAAATTTTACCCAATGCATTGGAGAACTATTAGGGAACACCCTTTATAAACATTTCAATATCATGCTTAAGTGTTCCACATAGATTATATAACATGGATTCTTTCAACATAATAATTTTATTCCATATTATAGAAATGTGGAATAAATACAAGAATGTACCTAATAAATACTTTTATGTTCATAATGGTGAATACCATTTATAGAGCTATTTGTATGGTATTCACTACACAATTATTTTGGCATGGTAAATCGTGGTTCTTTTTTGGTAGCATTACAACAACATATAGAGATTCAAAAAATGAGAAGATGAGAGATAAAGTCGAATTTCATAATTTCTAAAAAAATTGATAGTAATAGAATAATGTAAAGGAACTCCTCTAAATAAGGAATTGGTAATAGAAGACGTAACATAGTAATAAATCTTGAATAAAGAGGAGGAAGCAATAGAACTATAACAATATTTTTTCATGGTAATGAGTCTATGAAAAGCTTATTACGAGGATTCAATGATAGTTAAAGGGTATATATTCAGTTATATATAATTATTAATGGATGTGGGATAGTTAATATGGTATCCTAATATATGAAAATAGAAATTTATATGGAATATCATTAATGAAGTGGTTTATAAAAAGAGGAGAGAGAGAACATCATACATAAGTTCGACATAGTAACAAGAATACGAGAGGGTAAAAATGAGTGTTATAAATGATCCCACTTAAAAATAACATCGAATGAAAAGTAAGGTAATGATTAAAAATTAATGAAAATGAAAAAAAATTATATAATACTATCTAATAACAAAGAAGGTGCTTGACTTCAATGATGAGGGGAGAAATACCTTACTTGGATGTGTGGATCCAAAGCCCATGTAGAGGATTATTTGGAGTATAGGGGAACCATGGTAGGACTCTAGGTAGAAGAGAAATTATGGTGGATTATCTTTAAGAAGATTGAGTATTGGGAAATGGGAGCTAGAGTGCATTTTATTAGGAATGGTGGGGGATTTCTTTATTATTTTTTTGACACTACACAATAAAATATACAAAGAAACGAACCATTAAGTTGTATTTTCCAATGGATTTTGGATATGGGGGGAGGTATATAATATTTTATGATTCCAGGGTCTGATGATAATTAAAAATTTCCAATTCTTATGTGGAGGTGAGTCACACTTTCAAAGAAATGTTATTAAAATCAGAAAATATATTATATCTTTTAGTGGATTCACTATGGATTTATAAATTAAATAATATAAACATATGATCACATTATATTAAAGGTAAAACATAAATAATGATGAATATACCAATTATAGTACATGTTTCACCATTATTGTTCCTATATGATGTAAGAAAACATATAATATATTTATATAGTATTTAATATTCCCCCAAAAATTCGGATGCCTCATAAAATTAGGAAAAATCAACTATTGGATATTTTTGACATCCTGATTCAAAAAATAATATAGATTCTACCTATAAATGTTTTAAAATTTTGAATTTTTACATTTAAAATGAAAACTCATATATATTGAAAATGAAGAGTTTTTGACAACAACAATTTTTGAACCATAATAAAAATAACATTTTATTTCATAAAACATATTTGATCATTAATATTAAAAGAAGTTAATTTAAAAATAATTTTTTATTAAAAAAATTTAATTTAATAATGAAAATATATTTCTTAAATGATTTTAAGAATGAACCAAAAATACAATTTTTGATTTAAAAAACATTTACAAATTAAAAATAATCGGAAGAAAATTTATAGATTACCATATAAATTTTTTATAAATAATATTATTACTAGGGTCTTGATACATGTACTTTTATTACACAATAATACGCCCCAATATTAAGGTGCACGATAGTGGGGATTTCATTGCACGGTTCGGTGAACAAGGCTTGGGATGTGATCTCTATGTTCTTGAACATATCATGTAAACAATTTCGAGCACACATGAGTTGTTGGATCTCGACTAGGGGTTTGCCTAGGGAAAAGAAATGAAATGATACATCCCTTGTAAGCTATAATACATGTACTTCAAAGGGTACAATCATATTGGTTGAGGTTATCACATCTGTGTATTATTCCAAAAGGATTTGTTAAAACCCTATATTTGCACCAGTCATGTGATCACTGTTAAATTATAGTAGTATCGACAATAATTATATATGATGGTCATTTAAATCCAATTGAATTAAATAAAATAAGTCCATATATTTTCTATATCCAAAATACATTTAATTAAATCTAATGAAAGGAAATTTTATTCAGAAATGTTTATTTCATTATAATCTACCTCTTGGGTATTTTTGGTAAACGTATGATATTTTGTTTTATATGAATAATGTTTTCCCATATGATATTTTCCTTTGTATAAAAAAATGTTTCTAGAATTGAAATAATCTGAACAAAACAAAACACTACGATCCATGAAAATATTTTTATTTTACAAAATATCATATTTAATATAGGATTAAAGCTTATTCATTTAGGAAGTCAAAATTGATAATCATGGGGTATATCAGTTTGAATATTCCTCTTTTGTTTAATTGATACGTTTTTTGTATGTTAATATTGTTTTTTTCTTAAATATTATCTGTATATTATATAAATAATATTAATTTAATGATATTTTATTCTTCTCAATTCCAAATAATATATTGAAGCTAAAGGATTAATGAATCTTGATATTTTTATGGAGTGTGCATGTTTAATATTTTGAGTAGGTGTGTTTTTTACTATGAATCAAATATTATTTTTTGTAAAATAGAGGAAGATAAAATCAGGATAAAATAGTTAGAATATAAAGATGAGTATTTAAAAAAATTAATAAATTCATTTATTGGTGAGTAATTCTACAATGACAATTGATGTTTGATATCTTTGATGAAATATATTTTTTAGTACAGATTATTTTACATCAGTTGTGGTGTAATTCAATAAATTAAAGGTATTTAAATAAATATGTGAATATTTTGAGATTTTAATTCGTGTTTTTTGAGGGAATGGAAATATGTTATTTATTGGGGATCATGATGTACTATTACTTAAGATATATTATTGAGAATAATGGACTGAAAAATAATTTATTCAAAATTAATTTAATTATGGGCAATCAAAAAATAAAAAATATGATGACATAATAATGAGATATAAGAATGGTGAATTTTTAAACAAACAAATTCATCAATTTGACATTGAGTGTTATGATTTATTAATTTTACTTGGATATTGATAGAAAATATATTTCATACTTTTCTTGAAGTGAACATTATATTGCTTAATATTAATGTATTGAATTCGAGGAAGATCATTACTTGATGTTTTTATCATGACCATTCAATCAATGTGTTCTCTCACATTATAGTTCTATTTAACTATATCTATAATCTGAAATAACAATCTGAATGTGTCTCTAGAAAATGATCATTGATTTTTATGACCATATATGTAATATTAATTATCTTGTGTTTATAATGGATATTCTATCGTCTGAGTGAATAACCAACCATGATAATGAGTTAAGCTTCTATGTATGATTTAAACATTCTAAAAAACCTAATTTCCATTACTCATATAGTTTCTATTCAATCAATGGATGATGATATTACATCATATATTTGATTAAATATTAATCATTAATAGACCAATATTTATGAGAAACGATTTATTTAAAATATGCAATCACTTAATTGACCCCTTATCAATATATATAACTAAAATATGCAATATTAATAACTATAATAGTTAATTCGTTGTTTACAATGAATTATATATTAATGATACATTTCAATATGTTAAATATTATGAGAAACATGGTTTATCCAAAAAAAATCACTTAGAAAATATGTAAGAATTAATTTCTTGGGAAATACATAATAATATTTTTAACATATAGTCATTTTTTATAATAAAATAGAAACTATAAATGGTCTACCTAAAATTTGATCAAGTTTTCATCTCCCTTGAAATCCTTTAATTAAAAGTGATTAAATATTGATGGTGGTAAAAAATCTATGGGGCCATTAAATAGTTGATGGTTCATCTTACATAACCCCACATTTATATATTTTTGAATCCGGACATAGTCTGTATGTTGTATTTTGATATATTATGTATGGGGATTGGGTTTGGGAAGACGTATTTTGATCAATTTATTTCATATTTATCACTTCAAATATTCCTTAAATATAAGAAGTATTCCACCAAACACCTTGAATTAGGGAAAGTTATTCTCGATTTGAAAATGGAGATCTATTACTTATTTTATGGATTCATAACTGTATTACTATATCATAAAAATATAATGTATATATTCCCCAAAATAGATCTAAATAAAAATATAAGGTGACTAGTGGAGTATATCAATGCCTTATAGTATTTTATATCCAATTCATGGGATAATGTTAATGGTGTTTCTAGTTCCATGTGTTGGAATTCATTAACTAAAATTGTGAAAAATTAAAAAGATAAATGAAATTTTATTGGTGTATTCACCAAAAATTTTCAAAATGTGAAAGATGAGTATATCAAGGATTTTAATCTTGTGAGCATGCTATAAACTTCTTGCATGATCCGAAGCTATATGAGTTGAAACCATGTTTTGGTTTTTTATTGGTTATTGTAATTAAAAAAAAACTTGTGACCACGGGAGAGATGTCTCAATCCTGTAATGATTCATGATCCGTGAAAAATAAGTCAATGGTTACATTATCATTGATGAATGTTGTGATGGAAGGTTGGAAACATTCTAGTCGGTGAATCCACCCCCTGAGGAACCATGATTTCATTTGATATGATGATATGTTAATATTGGAAATAAATAAGTCATGTGATTTCCAAAAGTGTATATTGATGACTCACCTATAAAATAATCATGGTTCTGCACACAAAAATATCATGTATTATTAAACACACATCAAATTCAGCTCTGTATGTGGGATGACTTATATGTGCACATATTTTTCCAATTGTGGTCTCATAGTGGGAATAATAAGATATAAAATATTATTGATTGGTAGATAAAATAAATTAAACATAATCCTATTAATGTTTATAAAAAATAGAGGAGATTTTGTTTTTATATATAATATAGATTTGGATGATCTTATTGTATATTTACTTTTGGATTTGGTTTGATACCTAGTTTTTACATCACATTTTGTGAAGGGTATAAAATTTGTTCTCTTTTGAAAAATTTAATT
Organism: Viscum album; assembly: GCA_963277665.1. NCBI lineage: Eukaryota > Viridiplantae > Streptophyta > Magnoliopsida > Santalales > Viscaceae > Viscum > Viscum album. The sequence continues at coordinate 1,484,383,314 of OY728136.1, forward strand.
GTTTTTCATCTATATAATGATAAAATCCTTGATTAGGATTATAATTTCCTTGTTTTTTATTTTAATATTTTATATAATGGTATTTATTTTTCTCATCATGTTTTGGGTCAATCGATTATGAATTTTTAAATATTACAATTTTTATCCAATCACACTATCAACAAATACTTTGTGAAAACTATGTATTGTCCATTATAGGGTAAAATTTAATTGGATGAACCAATTTCATATTTTCCATGAATTATATTAAAAACGTTTTAAGCCTACCATGATTGTACATGTTGTTCCATGTAATGGGTGAATCATTGGTACAATATCTTTGTAAAGAGATCATATAGCATGAATGCGATCTTTGTCTTATGTAATAATAATAATAATAATTGTTGTTGTTGTTTTGTTGTTGTGGTTGTTTTTTTGGTAGTTGTAGTAATTAAATAATAAAGAGCATTTTTTTCCAAAAAATTAAAAAACTCCATTTTTACCCGAAATTACACCCCTCTCCCTACCATGATCATGCACCCCCATGGCTAGATACACCTTTCCTGATGTGTAATCACACCACCATCCTTGTCCCATTACTGTGTATTAATTTTTATTATATTGAGTTTCTAATCTTGTAATCTTATTCTCCATTATCCTTCCCATTTATCATTATCCTCACTCGCTCTGTTTCCTCTTTTCAATTCCATAATGTTGGTTGATCCCTGTGTAGGATTTGAGGTAAAATTTACTTCGCTCTTTTTGCTAGTGTGTGTGATGGTTTCATTGTGGCATTTTTTTTTCTATGGGATTTCATTTCCTAATGTAGCCTAATATATGTGTTTAAAATCATATAGAGTTTTCATAATTTTCCATACATACACAGATGTTCAAAAAAATTGATTTTTTATAATAATTTTTATTTTGGTAATTTTAATTTAAATATACCTAATTACAATATATTCATCGAATCTGAAATGATTTTCAATTAGGTAAATTAATTTTTGAATGATTTTTTAGTAACTCTAAATAATAAATAATATATTTTTTCTGATTATGTTTTTGAGATGATTTTTATTAATGAAATTATTTGGATTAAAACTATTGGAAATTGTTCCTCATATTATATTCTCTGACGCATATGTTCTATGGATTGATTAATTTAGTCTTACATGTTTGTAGAGTTTTATTCTATTTAACTTTTTCATAAGATAATATTTAATTATTCTTAATTTTTTGGAATCACTTTTTCAAGTTTACTACTTATATACACCGGCATGGGAAAATTTATTTATATGAAGATATGTACATATTTAGATGACAATATGTTAATATTCACATAAAAAAGGTTTATATATTTACATATATAAAATTTCACATCTTTATAAGGATTTATTAATGGATAATTTAGATCCTAAATTCATTATTTTAACATGATTTTCTAAAACATATAATAGCGTGTTATTAATTTTATTAAATTTAAAAACCTGAAAAATCTTATATAATTTATTCATGTTGATTTGTTTAAAATATTTTTTAAAATTTGCTCAATAAAAAGGAATTTTCACATGGTTCATGGTTTCAATTCATGTTATGGTTGTTTGATATTCTTAATGAAATAGATATATTTTATATTTAATATTCTATGGTTAGAACATGTTGGACCAAAGGTAGGAAGGTATTGGGATTGATGTTTTCATTATCATATGTATAAAACAAACTATAATCGTTTCATATGTATCTTCAAGAGTCCGAATATTATAATAGGGTGGTTCTTATATACAAGAATAGTGTTCCATTTATCACATCTTGATTACCATTGGAAACAATAGACCATAGATTATCTAAACACATTATATTATTCATTTATTGTTAAATGTTATTTAGTACACATTCATTAATTTTATATTTATATTGTGTTTATTTTTGAAATATATTTTTTTATCCTACTTATATAAATTTTTATATAATTTATTTGTTATCTTCCTTTATTTTTTTCAATAATAATTTTTTCTATCATTACAATTATTTCCCTTAATAATAGTTCTTGTTTTAATGTAAAACATAGAATTGGATTTCGAAAAGGGATTTGATTATATGGGGTGTATTTTTGTTATGGGATTTTTAATGTTAGTTTTAAAATTTTATAATAAATAGTTATTTTTTCTTTTCAAAATGAAAATATTTTTTACTTTTTCATTTTGAAAAAATTATGACATTTGAATTGAAATTAGATAATCAAATTTGTTGGTGATTTTTTGGAAAATAACAGGAGTAACTATACGGTGTTTACTTATTAGGTTATAGATCACACAACCTACTTTCACCTCTTACTGTTCGTAGAACAAGTAGCCTTTTTCATGTTATAGAATGATCTAAAAAATGGTTTCAATAGTATGGATGGAGATCATGTTTGGGTCATATTATATCTTTTGATAAGGTATTTCATTGATCAATTTTGAATGAGTACCCTATAATGAATATGTCATATTTTTATGACTTTATATGGTGGTAGATGTCGTTATAGTATGATGGTTAATTACAGAAACTATTACAGGGATTTCAAAATGGGAGAGTGTTGAAAATTTGAGAATAAAGTATATTTCTAAATTTTATATTAATAATTCAGGTTTATTTATTTTCTACATATATGTATTTTGTAGTGATTATCGACAAATGTGTGGGTGATGTAATTTTTTTGGAACGAATTCCATTGTTCATAAACAATAAATTAATGGATAATCAATTCTTAATTATTTTATTTGGATTCCTGGGAACATGGTGCAACCCGTGCAGGCTGAGAACACCCATCAGGTCTGTTGTGGATCGATTCCAACATGATTTTAGATAGTGATTGCAGATAATTTTTCAAAAATATTATTATAACATTTTTTATAACAAGACCTAGTTCTTTCTATTGTATTTATTATTAGTAATTTCTGTTAGATCGAGGGACTATTTTTTATTCTTATGTGGGAGGTAAGAGAAGAGTCATGGTATCTCATTCCCATGTAAAACATCGAATTATCTTGGAATATAACACATAATTTCTTGGTTTATGGTTTTATATATTTTTTATTTTATAGTGAATTATTTGTTTCCTATTGAGATGAATTGGGAGTTTAGTTAGTGGTACACACTCTGATCACGTGGGTTGGTAACATATATGGATCCCACATACATGGTACATCTTACACTCAATGATGGTCATGGGATTTTAACATGGTTCACAATTACATGGGGGAAATTCAAGAAAGGTTAGTAGATCAATATTATTCAAATATTTGTCGAAGGATTTTTATTAATTATAATTTGGTTAATGTTGGGAAAAGAGCATTTATTGAAGAAAAATTTTATTTTCAAGAGAAGTTATATGATTTTAATGGTGTGAATTTAAAAATAATTTATGTGGTATTTAATGAACTAAAATAGTGAAATAAATTTTTTTGTAGTTTTGGATAAGGTATTTTTGAAGTAAATTTATGTTTGAAATGATTTTAATGGGGGATATAAGATTTTAAAATTGGAAATTATTTTAAATTTCATAAATAGTGCTTATATTTGGAACATTTTGTTCTATGGAATGTGATTGGGTGGTGTTTAAGGAAATAGAATTAAATAAAGAAACTGGTTTTGAAATTCATTAAAATGGTTTTAGTAATAAAATAAAAAATGAAACTACTGTTTTTGAATTTTGATTTTTTTTTAAATAATGTGTCTCAATATTTTGTTTCATGTGGGGGATTATATTTTGAAATTTATGATTTTGTATGAAATGGTAAAATACTGTGGTATTGATTTGATTAATATGAGGAATAATTTTCCTCGTTTATTTTGGTTGATTCATTTTAATTTGTGACATTAAAATGGGGCATTATTTTGGAGAAATGGTGATTGAATTATTTAAATATGTGATTAATTGATCTTGTTTTATTACCATTGTTCAAGTATTCATCAATGTAATATTTCTAGTATCCTTGGTCTTTGATGATTATTTATTTTGGTGATTGTCAAAAATTGAGGTCTCTGGATGGTTCCTTTCTAGGTTGTGGTTTATTCTTCTATTCCTCAATTATAACATGTTGGATGAGTGTTTTTTGGTTTTACGATGCCTCATTAGAGTGGAATAGTCCTTTGAAATTTCAGGGTACCATTAGTTGGAAGGGTTTTATTGCAGTTCCTTTGTTATACGTAAATGTCCATGGATGTACTTCAATTAGCCAAGATAAATGATAAATAAAATGATATAACATAATATAATGTAGTAGTTGGCTTGGTTGGGACTACTTTGAGTGATGTTTTATATTTTATTTCCTTGGTTTCCACTTCTATATTCCCGACTAAAGGTTTTGATCCCATGACATTTCATGTTCCATGTTAGTAGGGAATATTTTATTAGGTTTTTGGCTAGTTAGATTATGTTATTGTATGTTTTGATGTTTCTTAATATAGAACCAATGTGTGTTCCAAATGTTGTTCTCTAAATTATAAATGGTTTGATGGAATGTTTGATTTATCATTCCTTCTCATCCTTATATATTGAAGATCAATCGCTGGTGTTTGGGTTTCCTCATTTGGGTAAGTCTATGTTTTATCTATTTAAAGCATTGGATGTTTTGGGGTATCATGGATTATATTTATTTAGTTGATTTTTTAGGATGAATTTGTTGAATGTTTTCATCATCTATGGGAGTGAGATTTTATAATTCCATTTCTTTTTTATCAACTATCTCATGGGTGTTCATAATTGGGGAGGAGACACATTCTAGGTCTCTATTTCTTGATTTCTCTGTAAAAGATTAGATTTAAAATGTTCCGTGGGTATTTATAGGACCAAAAATATTTTATAAACACCACTAGTTTTTTTATAAATTACATAAAATGAAATGTAGGTATTTTTTTATAAGATAATCAATCTTTTGGATTTATATTTCTATTTGAGTCCCCTTGAGTTTGATAGACTTTTGGGTGTTGAATGTTGTATGGATCAAAGGATTATAAAACAAAAATTTAATATTCATATAATATTTAAAATTTATCATTAATAATTTTCATCATCATGTTTATGGTGGACCCTATTTCGAATTTTTATTTTGATGACTTTTCAGCCTATTAGAAAGTCATCACACAATTTTCACAAACATTGTAGTTACCAAATGAGGGGTGTATATAATAGGGTAGATCAGTTTCAAGTATTCAGTGCATGAATTTACAATCTATTTAAGAAACAAATGTGGGTTCCTTGGGGTGCCAAATTTGGTGTGCATGGTTGAAACACAGTATGGGTAAGTAGGGTACATACCTTACATTGGATCTAGGATATAAAAAAAAGATAATTAGATGTAATAGGTATATAAGAAATATGAATTAAAAAATTTTAAAACCCCTATTTTTTACTCAAGCCAGGTGCCTCCTTGTCTTTCTCAAGAAACACCCAAGGTTAGCCACTCCTTTACTTATGTTTGCAATATCCTCCATCCTTGTCCATTTCATTTTTCTATATCTGATTTTAAGTGGCTCTTCTTACATATAAGGATACTCTAAAATGAACTTATCCATTCACACTATCATCTTTGATTTTTCCTACCACTATTATTTTACTTCAAAACACACAATAGTCTTTTAAATCAAACTAATTTAGATCAATCATATTGTTTGTGTGATGGGTTCTTCTCGACTTCCATTTTTTCATGATGAATATTTAACATTTTTTGTGTTATCCATAGGCAGGTGTTTCAATTATTAATTTGTTCAATTTTTTTTTTCATAAGATTGGATGTTTAAAATATTTTAATAAATATTAAAAATTTCATTTGGGTTTATTTTAATTTAATAAAGCATGGTTCTAAACAATTTATCAAATTTTAATTTATTCTGAAAGGGGGGTTTTCATTTTTCTGCACATTTTTTCCACATTCAAAGAATAAAAAATATTTTCAAAAGATAAAATATTTGATATTTTTTCTATAAAATGATTTTGGTGTTTTATGAATGTTGGATGTTTTTTATAAAATATAGTTTGGTGATGCATGAGTTATATTTACTTAGTAAATGACGCTTCTTTATTTGAGGAGTTTAATAATGTTTAAATTACTTCTTCTTGTTTTATTTATTTATTCTGTAAGCTATAAATTCCCATCATCATCTTCATATCATAGAAACATGAGAATATATACATATATTAAATTATAAATATGTCACCATTTTTATAAAAATATTCTAAAACATAGTTTTTGAAATGTTATGAAATTTATAGAAAATTTGATATGTTTATATTATTTAAAGAAGTTATACTATGGATCTTTAATGTGATATTTTAATTTGGTTTTCAAAATAATATCAAAGTGTATTTTTAAATTTTTTATTATTCATGTAAAAATAATATTTATCTGATAAATTTTTATTGAATGAATTGGGACATAAAGGTTGGTTTAATGGTAAAATAAAAAGGGGATTTTGAAAGGGTGCATGACATTAAATAATTTTTTGATATTTTATTGTTTTAAATGATTTTGGGGACTGTAGTACATTATATTCATTCGTTGGAATACATGAGATACATGGTATGTGGTTACAATGATGGGTTCATCCCTGTTATTGGAAATTTATATAACTAGTTACTATTTCTGATATTTTATTGAGAGGACACATGTTATGGTTGGAATATTCTTGCAGACCATACTAGTGAACTTTATAAAAATTTATGATTATATTTAGAACCTATATATCATATCTCATTCCATACACCATGTAAAATTAATTTGATGAATCATTCTCTTTAATTTCAAATATTTATCGCATGGTTTAAATTGGGCTAATAATGGATTGCCCTTATATATACTCATTGGATACCTTTTTATGCACATATTTTTTATTTATTCATTATTGTTTTGTGTATATATTTTATTTTATGTACTACTATGGGTTTAAAATCTATACATCACATTATTGTGAAACTAAAATGTTAAATTTATAATGTTCCTTCTTCATTAATGTTGGTTTTTGTAAAATTATTTTTAATTATAGTTTTAAAAAAATATTCCAATAGATAATTTGGTTATATAGAAATGGAAAATGATCTTATCAATCTTATACAAAAACATAATAATAACTGATATGTTATACAAGTATTAGAAACATGAATGTTTTTTTTATTTTAGAAATTAATATCATGTAATCTATGTTAAATAACTTCTCAATAATAAATATCACATCATACTCACATGAAATTATTTACTGTTGACTAAGTATCATTCTCTAGGTTTTGTCATGTACAATTTGAATGGTTATTGTGGTTCAAATTAAGTGTGGAATTTGGTCCATGAGGAATAATTTTTTAGGTATGTTAGTGTATTCATTTCATTATTTTGTACTTGAAGACAATTTAGAATGACTTACATAATTCTATGGTTTGGGTTATAGTTATATTTCATTAGATGTATGGTATCCATTTACAGGGAAAACATACTGAAATGGGAGTTTAATTTTTTAGTTGAGATTTTATTTCTATATTATTTTACAATTTTTTACTTATTAATTTATTTTTGACTTATATTTTTTAGTATTGATATCCTAATAATGGATTGTTCATGCAATATTTTGAGAGAAACTGTGTTATGATAAAAAACCAATTTTAATGGTGAACAAATTTATATCTATTGTATTGTAATTCCCTCAATCATATTAGTAGTTTTTGAGGTTCAGTAAAATCTTTCAAGATAGTGGAAAAGAAGTTAGGACTCTGATTTATATGATATTCTAGGTTTTTTCATCACATGTTTATAGATATTCTTGAGGATATTCTCGAAGAGTGATTTCTAGACATTATTATATCTTGGTTGAATCATTTATCATTTGTTGAGTTATCATATGATAATATTTATCTATTAATTATAAAGATATAAAAATTTTAATCCTTTAATGGAAAATTATATTGATCCCTATATTTCATTTAATATTTGGAAAAGAGTTATTTAATTGGAACAATCATCACATAGGGGATAGTAAGTAAGATTCAATTGAATTGAACAATATTTATAATTGCACAAGGATGGTAAAAATAAACTGGAAATCATCATCATTTCCCATTGATGTTTTTTGTGACAATGTATTCATTTTTCATTCTCCTAAACTTTGTTATAATGGATTGGGTGAGTTAGGTATGTTTGTGCTAGTATATTTTGTCCTATTTGAGATTATAGAGAATATTGGGAATGTGGTGCACACGATATTCTTTCAATCAATTATTTCATATATTCATATCATATGTTAAATTTATCAATTAAGGAATTATTTTCTAGATCTATCTCAAATGTTTGTTTTAGAGGATTTTGATATAGATCTGAACCACTCTTTGGTTGACCAGCCTATTCAAATTATGAGTCACCAGGAAAGTGTGGTGAGGTAAACATAAATTCTTCAACTACATGTTCTTAGGAATCATGGTTGTAATATCCCTATTTTTTGAAGTATTATGCCCTAATGTGGAATTAATAACAAATAAAATTTATTTGATGAGGTGGATTAATAAATCAATGGGCCTAATAAGTGACATAGTTGGGTGAAATGGTACACTGATTATATTATTTCCATTATTCAAACCTAGATTTTTTCACATTTTGTTTCTTTTAACCTATTTAATTTCCTCATTATATTATTATAATTTTTGGTATACTTTACATTTGGCCTCTAGAAGGACCCTCTATGAATAATAGTGGCCACATCATGACTAATCCAACATAGTGGTGCTTTTATGGTAGAAGATTCAGTATGTAGTAGAGGTTGAATGTCACCTAGTGACTAGAAGATAGTTATTGAAGTGTTTTTTTGTGGATGGTCATTGAGATATGGCGAAAACTATTATAAAATGTGAATACCTAGGATTTTGTTTTGATTTATTGTGGATTTTACCAAGATATCATGTTATATGTTCACCTGTTAACAAGTCTATCTAGACATAGAAAACAAAAATCATGTTTAACCTTAAGTGATGTTAACCCCTATCCAGTCAATTTTCCTCTAATTTTTTTGGAACCTAGTCATGCAAATATAGATTTATCCCTCATTATTTCTCCTGTATAAAATTTCCATGAGTATGGGGGAAACATTTCAAATAAATCAACAATTTATCTAGGATTTCATCTTGTCTAAAATTATATTCCCATATTCTCCACCACCCCTCATGTTATATTGACCTGTCCATCCATGATGATAGAATATATTGAATGGATGGGTTAAAAATAATATATAATAATTTTTTAGTATTTTGATGATTCCATGATTTAATTTATGTTGTCAATTTTTATTCTAAATGTGTTACATTGAATATATGCTATGTGTCTCTATGTATTGGTTCTTTACTTTATCATAACAATAGTAATTGAGTCTCCATTTGTTCGGTTTGTAAAGATTTGTTTCAAATGAGATAATGAGGAATTGTTTATATGAACTGTATTTTTTCTTGACAATTTTCTTCAAAAATTAGTGGAATAAATTATTTCATTTATTCTATATAATCATTTTTTTCGACCTGAGATCTTTCTTAAAACGTTTTGAAGTTATTTTTTGTAAAATTGGTTTTATAAGATTGTTTCAGAAGGGAATTGATTTATATGTGAAGTTTCCAATATTTTCCAAATATATTTTTATGTAATGTATTATTTAATAGCAGTTTTATAGATTTGTACATGTAAAACAGTTGTTATCTGTTGGGTATGCTGGGAAAGTGTTCTATAGTAACATTTGCTTACTTGTATGTCATAATTTCCACTATGAATGACAGGACCTATGAGGGTAGTTTTTTTCATTTATTTATATAGCCCAACTAGTATTTCATAATGTGGAGGTTATTTAAAATTATATAATTTTTCAATATGTTAAATCCCATTTTCCATGTGTAAATCATTTGGAAAATTAATTATCGTTATATATTAGGATTTTTTATTATGAAATATTGATATTGATCTTACGAATTGGAGTATCATGAATTTATTAGTTATAATTTATATAATGTAAATGGGGACACATATTATTGTGTAATTTCATGAATTGTTATTAACCATTTTTATTATGTAATTTTTGATGAATTTAGTTCACATGGATTTTTAATCGTTTGAGATATTTTAGAGATCTTCTAAAGTTTGTTTTATTATGGATATTAGGTATCATTCATGTGGGCCTTGTATCAATTTTGACTATTATGTATATGTAATGTTATTCTCACATTACATTGGTTTTTAATATGATGTTGGAAATTTAGTTATTCGTATTTATACTAAATTTTGAGGTATTCTATTTTTTTCATATTTGTTTTGATTTGGACATGTGAGGTAAAGATTCATCATGCTATATTTATGGGCGAATTTATTATGGTTTGTTATAATATTTCGAGGATAAAGTCATTCCCATGTGAATATTTTTGATATCTCACTGCCTATCACCAACCCCTAGTTAAAAAGGATGAGCTATGAGGATTTTAGTGAGCTTGATTACGTATTGGGTCAAGTTAACCAATGATGGAATTTTAAAACAGTATAGATCCAATTAAAACTATTCAACTTACATGGACATAATGAATTTTTAAATATACCATAAAGGTTATCAATAATCAAATAAAAACCCTAGAAACACTACATTATTAGAGAAATTATAAAAAAAGAATATTGAAAATCTATTTTTTAAAAAAATAAAGAAAAAATCATGGGTGTTACAATTATTCCAATTATATATCCTCGTACAACCATGATGTACCCATTTATATTGGTTTTTAAATAAATGTGACACTACTTCCACCACTTTAAATATTCAAATCTCTATCTCAATGGATAATCAATATCATGTATCCATAGAATAAAAAATGGAAGAAAAGTCACTCTTATATCATAGATTAGTTATCAAGCTCTCATATTATTTATTTTTACAAGGTTATATCATACCCCAATTCAAAGACTCTTCAATCTTGAAAATGAGTGTAACACTCCTTGAAAGTGAGATACATGAACCAGATTATGATTAGATATCAACTATAAAAGTTATTATACCCATTATGTGACCAATATAAGCCCTACATTAATTTTTAATTGTTTATTGAATCACGGAAAAATGAAATAATATCCACATTACAATAAACATGATGTTTCTATTTAAAGATCATAAGCATTAGTATCCATATCATCCTTTAATGAAGTAAATGATTGGTTGACATTACATTCCATTAAGTATATTACCAAAATTCTCCATCATCTCATTTTGATATACATTCATTAGTTGATAATTAATGATAAAAATATATTAATTGACAATAAAATTCATCATCAGTGCATTTAGTATATATATTCATTATTCATGGTCATGAGTAGGGACGTGTTCTCAAATTGAAGAAACAAGGAAAATACATATATTACCGTATAATTAATTTTTTATAATTACATGATTGAGACATATACATATTGAATTATGATAATAATATATATATTAATAGCTTAGGAAAACTATTATAGGTGCTTATGTCAATTCCATCAAATTCATTAAATGAGTCATCAAATTCATATCTAAACTAATTTTTTTATAAAACAAAAATTGTTATGAAAAAAATTATATAACCATTAATTTATTTATGGATGTTATAATTTAATATAATTTTTAAAATAATATAATCTTTTGTTACAATAAATGAATATGATAAAGTGATTAGAAAATACATGATATAATTTAATTATAAACATTAGATAAGTAAAATAGAAATGTTCATATAATCAATACTAGATAAAATTAATTTTACATTAAGAATTACATTCACTAAATAAATTAAGCAATAGAAAATATAAAATAAAAATGAGAAAATAATATTGTCTCTGCATTGAATTTAAAATCATTGTCACATGATCTTCTATAATCATATTCCCAACTTTTATCAAAGTTGGGGAAATCACATTAGACTAAAATGATTCCTATGGTAGGTTTAATTATTTTCAACTCTGATAAAAATATTGAATATTATTTCATATATAGACACTTTTTTGATACCCTTAAAATTGATAAAACCTACTTTTACTTTACATTATTAATTACATCAATGATACTTTTTATGACTACCTAGAAATATTAAAAAATGATATCTTCATTAAGAATTAATACATGGCCTATATAACTATTATAAAACATCAAGGATATTGTAAATTTCTTATAATGTAAAATTTTAGTACAAAAAATTAATTTTTTTGAACGATTTAGAAAAATATTCATATGTAAAAAATATATACATGATTAAATGAGAAATAAATTCTGTTATTAACCTAAACATTTCATTACCTAGATGAAGTGAAAAATATATTAATCATTGGTAGAAAATATGGAATATCATTGAATGTAATATTTATTTGAAAAATATTTGAACTTATTATGTATATAAGATAATATTACGTCAATAAAAAATATATACATTCATGAAAGAATGTGAGTTTTTAAAATAAACTATTACCTCATTGGTAATTTTTGAATTGTAACCCATTAATTGAATAAACATGACTTAAAAAATGAATCAAAAAAATAGTTACTCAAGTTTAAAATAGAAAAGGGGTAGCATATACAACACATAAATGTGTGTAGGTGTGTGACAACAAATATGTCTCAGTGGAAGAAAAATTTAGATGACATCACTTAACTCAGGTATGAATCATTTTTTACATTCTTTAACATAAATAATAATAATAATATGTTTTATAATTACTTTACTAAGATTATTTTACATATTTAAAATTACCTTTGTTTTTATTAATACCATGTTATATTTAATTACTTCATCAGTGAAATTCACATCTAATGTTTTGATGATATTTAGTTCATATGTTCTAAATGAAATTGGTCAGTTTACTATAGTATTTTTTTTCATTATTTTATCATATATAGAATTAAAATAATGATATTTTTTTAATTATGATAAATCAATTATAAATTTTAATTGAACAATGAAACATGGTTTTAGAAGATGAATTATGTTTCAATCACTAAGAATGCAATCTATATGCATCCATGACTAACATTTAAAGTTTTTAATTATAATGATAGAAGGTACATTAGTATTTTTTTATCATTAAATACTGATATATATAACATAAATATAAAATTGATTTTTAAATAAATTTATATATATCATTCATTCTATGTGGTTGGAAAATAAATCGCATCCCTTAGTGCAGGTTAAAATCCCCAAGTACACACGAAAAAAATTATGATTTTTTAAATTAATAGAAATTTAATAAATTATATGATATATTTACATTATATACGGATAAATATTTCATTAATATCATATATAAATATTAAATTGATCATTAAAACCAATTGATATTGGTGGTTATGGAAAATGAATTATGTTGGTTCGTGATATGGTAGTCCTCTGTATAGAAATTTTTTTTATCATTTCTCATTGGATGGAAGAGGTGATTGTTATATGGTATTAAATTTACATAAAAATATATTTTCATATGGTAGGTATTCCTTTTATTATATAATCATATTTAATTATTATTTTATGGATGTGAAAGAAGGAATAAAACAAAAACATGTTTTTAATCGTAATACCTCTTCTTCAGAAAACCTTTTTCGTTTATACCTAATGACATCCAATAATGTTCTTAAAATAAAAACAGTAAATCTAGGTCATAGTGATGTATTTAATTTATTTAATTTAATTATTATTTCACAAGCCTATTGGTTCGTTAATTTTCATGATGAGATGAGAGGGGGTGTAATTTTATAAGTTAAGGGATGGGCAATTTTGGATTTTCATAATGTATAAAATTATATAAAGGTTATATTCTATTAAAACACATAAAAATGGATATTTATAGGAATTTTAAGTTGAAAAAATTTGAAATATGGAAGTAATATGAAATGAAAAAGATTATTTATAATACTAACCCTTATCTTGGGGTTTACTCCCCAAAAATCATATTTTAACCTTGATCATGTTAATCTTTTTTTCTAATAAAGGGTAGTATTTTTTAATTTAAGATAAAAATTGATCGTAAATGGAAATGTGATTACATTTTAGGAATTAAATATCATTAAATTAATCATTCAATATTTTAATTATTTTAAAATAATTTAATAATGCAAATTTTAATAAAAATATTGTTAATGTAATTTTTACACTATTCAATTAATTTGACATTAAATACATGGATATTAAAATTTAATTATAATATACTAAATTTAACCCTCAATAATACTACATTATTAACTATATAAAGATATTTTTACTAGAAATCATCCCAAATACATTACTTTTAATACTTTTAAAATTATTTACCTTCTATTGTCCACTATTTGTATATGAGTTTTATCAACATTATTTAAGAATTTTACGAAAAAATATAATCAATAGAATTTAAAAAAGTTACCTAGTTTAAAATAATATCACAATACTACAAGTAACTATTTCATTTTTCATCAAAAAAAATATTTTCTTGATGTTATCGTATAATTTTATTATTTTATAGAGGGTAATATTTTTTCTTTTTAATTAAAATACTGTATTTTGGAGACAAATTTAGTAGAATATTGTCCCATAAATAATTTAATATCTATTATACGGTGAAAATTTTATAAGTAATTTCATCGAATATGAGTTTAGTTGAAATATTTTTATTTACTTATTTTTAATGTAGGTTAACCAAATTTACCCATTTATAGTAATGATTTTTTTTATTTTTACTAATAATTATAAAGAAATTATGTGGAGTTATATAATATAGATTTTACCAATTATAAATATTTAGGCCATTTAATCAAAAAAAATTCATATATATTGTATAATTTAATTTCATATGAACAAAAAATATGTTTCGATGAAAATTCTGTCAACCGAAGTAGTTTAGAAGCATATAATGATCTTTTTTTAATGCATGACTTTTAATTAAAATAATAATAATATCAATTAACATATGTAGATGACAAGTATATGTTGTTATTTTAAATATTTCCTAAATGCTTTTATTTTAATTAATTAAAATGGAGAAATTGTAATCACATAAAAAAGTATTAATAGAAATGTATTTTATCTTTTAAAAATACTTTTTCCAAAAGTAAATAATCTTTATTAAAATGTAATTATTTATAATAAATTTAATTATTGAAAACATATTTTATGTTGAAATATAATCAAATAATAGTGTTACTCTTAAATTTTAATTTTAATTAGATGGATATTATAGTTTTTAAAAAAATTTATTTTTCACTATTCACTCAAAATCAATATTTAATGAAAAATTAAAAAATTTCACTATAAGTTAATTTTTCCATTATATTATAAAAATTTTCTTCATTTTCTATAAAACCAATTCTAATGTTTCTAGAAATTAATTAAATTATCTACTCATGAATGGGGGAAAATATTTATTATTTTTTTTTAAAGTTGGTTAAGACATTACAAATAAGAATGTACATATTTAAGAAATATATGTTATTAATCTAAAATAATTTCCGTTAATTATAAAAAAGTGGTTATTCTTATTAATACATCAAATTTTAATGGCTCAACTATAACTACACCATTAAAATATCATATCGGTATCTATATATAATTGGTATTACATGTCGTATATGATATCAAACATAACATTCTTATTTTAAATTATCACGGTGTCATATTATCAAAATATTAAATAAAAAGAATGCGATCATTTTTACATTTCAATTGGAAATAAATGGCTTCACATTTGAAAAATCCATTATCCAGTGCCCATATCGTAAAAGGGTCTATAAACATCATCTTAAAATATGGAAAGGGAAATATTAAGGTTATCTTGGAATCCCAAAAAATCAATTTCAAAATAATATAAAATTAATACTAAATGATAATATGGACATATAGTTAAAAATTAATGTCTAGCAACAAATAGTGATAGATAGAGAACTGAATCTGGAGAATTGTAATGGCCAAAAAACAAAAATTTGTGATTTGTAAAAATTCCATCAATTTATTTGAAAAGAGTATAATAGAGTTACATATTTTTTTCATGATCTATTCATAATATCTTAGGAAATCATTTCCTATATAGGCTATGAACATTACGAAATATGCCTTCATGATATGTTCCTATTTTATATGAAATCATTCATTATTTGGTTGTGCTTCAACTAATTTCTACTTCATATATAACTTCATGAAGTTAATATTTAATATTAATTTGTTATGCCTGAAGAAATAAAAATAACTTTTAAATGATCATATTATTACAGAAAAATTATATTATGTTATTCTACCTGTATTTTTTAATTATGAATTTAAAAAATGGTTAGCATAGGGTAAGATTATTCCCAAAAAAATATTATTTTTTTCATAAAATCATCTAACTAATTACTAAAGGATCCTGGAATACCCTCTGAGGGGAGGGGTGAATTAGGGTGTTATATTTTACTTTTAAACTGATGGATCTAGTTCCCATATTTGTGGGAAGCAATTAATCCTCTCTGAATAGAATATGAAAAAAAAAATGATCACATGTGAGGTGAATACACAACAACTTTACTTTGTTCACTACTATTGGCTATGTCTAACGAGAATACACAGATAGGTTTTCAGTCATACCAATGCCCACTAATCTTCACTTATTGTGGAGTACAAAATTTTAGCATAGTCAGTCTATTCCAGGCATACTGTCATTATATGGATTTAAGGAAAACATAATATATCGATTTGATAACTTCCATTGACCCTGTATCTCACTATTTGGGGAGAATATGAATTTATTTTATTGACATGATGGTTTTTTCAATAGATTGAAATTAAATTATGCATCCTCAACTATAGATAGATGATCTGTTGATGTCATATTTTCCCATGTGGATATAATATATAGTTTTTTTTACTGCTCCTTCGCAAACTTTACCTCCACAAACTTTCCATTTTCCTCTATTTACCATGCTTCTCTACGTACCACCTTAGTGAACAATCTGTAGATAATCTTATCCATATACTACCCTATTATGTGTATTATCATTCTTTCCTCATGTACTGTAAGTGCTCCATAGACCATGTTTTTCCTTCACATAATAACTTCTGCGAACTGTTATTCCTATTTTCATTTAATCTTCTTAAATCAAATGAAGATATTAATGCTTCTAATATTGAAAAATACATTTTCATAAACCTGTAAACCTAAATTTACCAAATCATCTTTATGAAACCACCTTTTTCCTGTACTTTTCATCCCCGCTGAACCACAAACCTATTCGGTGAGCATAAATCCATTCTCCCTAGATGACGACACAAATCACCACCTCATTTTCGATAACGAAACCCTTCGCGGATTTTCAAAAAATCACCACAATTTTTTGAATGACACGCCGTCCCGCAAACAATTTTCCCTCTGTGAAACAAAAGCCTTTTTGTGAACCTGCTTTTCTCAACTAACCATCCCTCCAATGTGGTACGCATACCATTCCATCTTCATGGATTTCGGTTCATCATTATGCATCCAAAACTCCATGATCAACCCATTTTGGATTGACAACAAACACAATGCATTCTTCATTTTTAGAACAAAACATCCATAGTTCAAACAATCCCCCCTTGGTTTTGTTAGAAATCTGCAGATAAATTCAATGACGAACCAACCAGAACATGTTAAATGAAAAAAAACTCATCCAACTCTCTATGTTTATGTGAGAAATTTTTAGTGATGAAAATAAAATTGTATGAATGAATTGGATTTTTTTGAAAAAAAATATTAATTTTTCATTCTCAATGTCTCAAGACATTTTCCCTGTGTAACTCATTATTCTTGAATATTATAACATTTTTGAATTCTTCTATTCTCCATTTTCATTTCACATTTATTCCACCTTTTTTGACCATGAGACATTTAATTTATCTATTCTCACAAATTGTAAATAAATCCAATGAATCTAATTTCGATTTGTAGAGATCAATGAGGACATCCCCTAGAATGTACCTAACCCGTATAGTTATAAAAAATTCAAAAAATGATTAAATCTGTTAAAAAAACATTAAATAGGGGAACATTTGAAACGTCATCATGCACAAGGAGGAGGGTGAACACCAAGGTTCACCTAATGCATCCCGAACACATGTGTTGACAGAGGCTTGGTCAGTAGGGTAGCCACTTGATCATCAATTTCAATATGATCCATTTTAATCATTCCATGGTCTACTTATTACTTGATGTAGTGATATCTGATTTCAATGTGTTGCATATGATAAGGATGGACAATATTATTCATAAGATCAATTACACTCTTGTTATAACATTTAATCACCATTGGTAGTTTGAATTAATCCCAAATATCATATAATTGTTACTTCATCTATAGAAGATGAGTGGATGCCATAGTAGAAATGATATACTAGGCATTAAAAATACAAGGAGAATTGCTATCTATTTTCTTACTAAACATACCCATGCATTTCATGCAATAAAATAATGGTCTACAACTTGTGTAATTTCAATAAACAACATCTCTATCCCAGTCAGCATCATACAATGAGGATAGTTTACTATATATTCCTATAGAAAATTGTAATCCATAATTTAGAGTTCCTTGAATGTACCTCATAATTCATTTCACTACTACCATGTTATCTTAATTAAAATTACATTGATAGTGGTCTACTAACCATGTCCCAATGATAATACCTTGACCTGTCACAGTAATGTACAATAATATTCCAATGATTCTCTTATTTAGTGTGGTATTTACAAAAGTACCTTCTTCAAGCTAACAAATATTAGTTCCATCTACAATTAGAGTTGACATTGATTTGGATTCATGAATTTTGAATTTCCTCAAAACCTCTATTGCATAATTTTCCTAAGAAATGATATTTTAGTCTTTCCTAAGAATCGCTCGCATCCCAAAAATGTACATGTGTTCACCAATCAAAGAATTGTGAAATTCTGATTACATTTTTTTTTGAAAATCCATCCCCTAATCCCTTCCAAATTCCTCCAAATATAATATCATCTATGTACATCAGAACAATGAACTAATAATTTTATGAATTCATCAAAAAAATATTGTGATACCCTCCTTTAATAATAAATTCATTCTTACTTATATAAGAATCCATGTGATAGTACCATGCCCTTGGTTCCTATTTCAGACTACATAGAGCCTTCGTTAATCTTCAAACCTTCATTTTGTCATTACCAACAAGAAACCCGACTAGTTGTTTTATATAGAATTATTCATCATGAATAACATTTTATAATGTTTTTTTCATCCATTTGATAGACAATGTATCCTCTTTGAATTTCCATGGCATGAAATAATCTGATTGAATATAGTCTATCAATAGTAAGAAATTTTTCATCAACATTAGCACCTTCAATATATTAATATCCCTTACCCACCATCCATTCCTTATTTATTCTCACATTTCCAAGCTTGTTAAATTTTGTTTTGAAAATCCACTTGGTTAAAATCACATTTTCGTTTTCAGGTATCTTAACTAGGTCCCATGTTTGGTTCTTATTGATCAAATCCCACTCTTTATTCATTGATTTAGCCCATTATTCATCCATTGATTGTACTTAAAATAACGATGGTTCTACAACTGATTGGAATATAGATTGTGCATTATTCCTCATTCTCCTTCTATTTGTGAAATATATCAAATTACTAATATTGTAGGATTGATCAATTTCTTCACTTAGATTTATCCTTTATAGTTGATGAAAATTTTCTTAAACCATGGTTACCTCATCATATTATTCTTTTAAATCAATATTGTGATATTATTCTTGAGTGTTTTATACACCTTACTCTACTTCATTATTTGGATCTGTTCCATGTTCACATACATCCTTATCTTCTTTTACATCAGTTGATAAATTTCTTGAGTCTTTTTTATCATTAATTATCTTTACATTAATTCTTCCCAAAAAAATTTCATGATTTTTATTGAATCATTTTTAGGATTTTATATTCATTGAATATTCAAGGAATATTCTGTTATCTAATGAATCACCATAGTTTCGTTGATTTCATTCATTGTTTCAGATAAAACATTTACTTATGAAAACATGAAAATTCTTAAGTGATCACTTCCTTCTATGAAATAAATCATATTGTTTCTCCGATTCCCCCCATATAAATCCATATTTATTTTTAATTAGGAACTACATATTGAACAACCTATTCTTGTAATAGAACGAGATATGACTCTCAATCATTATAGTTATGACCATTCTCTTCACCAATAGATTCCCATGCTCAATAACATCATCTTGTTGTGTGGTTTTCATAGTATTCCCCTAATTTTGTACTCTATGTTTCTACAAGTAATTTTTAAATTCCATGGATGTGTAATCCAATCCATTTTCAGACCAATAATCTTTCATTTTCCATCTAGTATTAATCTCAGCTATTAATAGATATGTTTTCATAAAACAAAGAACTAATCATTTTCTATGTATGTCCACCACCCAAGCCATTATACTATAACAATTAATAAAAATGATGGCATTTCTTTCTCTATATGTTATTTTAATATTTATCAGGCCACATAAATCTATATTAATGTAGTTAAAAAGATTTGATGCTCTTTTTTTCTTTGGACGATATGAACTGAACATCAACTTTTCACATAGGTAATCATCACAAATATCCTCTCATTTACACATTGGATTTTGGATATTAACGATAGTAATTAGTTTATATATATTTTACAT
The DNA here is from genome assembly GCA_963277665.1 of Viscum album. Lineage (NCBI taxonomy): Eukaryota > Viridiplantae > Streptophyta > Magnoliopsida > Santalales > Viscaceae > Viscum > Viscum album. The sequence continues at coordinate 1,484,403,989 of OY728136.1, forward strand.
ATCAAGTTGATAGATGTGACCAAACTATAGGTTCCACATGTTCTTCTCTTCATGAACATTTCTAGAACAAATAATCTATTCTATATCAATATGATATAAGATTCTATTTTCTCTAAATAACTTCATGAAATAATTCCATGTTATTTCTTTTATGGATGACCCCTTTTAATTGAATGTAACCATAAATCTTGGGTTATAGTGGTGGATCACACTGGAGAGATTATGAAAAAACCCATCCACATAAATATCATTGGTTTTCTTCCTCTGACAATTCGACAGTTCAGTACTTCTATTTCAATTGAAATTCAATGAACCATGCTTACTGATTCTCATTATTTTGTAGAGATTTTTCATGTTGTTCATTAATAGGTATGCTTTTACTATAATATGGGATGAGAGTCCAATACCATAAATCCATGTGATGGTGTTCTTAGAGGATTTGAGAGCAACTAATGGAAGGTTGGATTGTTGAATTTTCATTTTTTCCAATGATGAAATAATAGATTGTGTGAAGGATAAATATGGAATCTCAAATATATATTCTATGTATGTAGATTTATCATAATCATATTCTTGCTGTAGTGGAGATAACCAATTGGTATGAAGAAACACCATCTGGTTCACAAATATTGACTTTTCACTAGGTTTTGTACAAAATGTTCCTTCCGTTGCTTTCCCTACAATCAACAGATTTTTGGCAAAAAATAGGACAATTAAAACAATATCCATAAAAAATGTTCCTTATATAGGTATTATAATATTATTTAATATTCCTTTTTTTACATCTATTCTCTTCTCTATTCAAATATCCCTTTTTTCCTCGCATTATGACATTGTATGGCCCAATTAGCCACAAAATGGAAATTTCATAACTAGAAATGACTGATCATATATATTTCTCCTAATTTTAACTTATGTAGAGGGAAAATTTGATTTTCAATCTTCTCAGAAAACATGTGGTTAGTTTTTTGTCTTCCATTAATTCTGATTTGAGATATTCTTTTTTTTTTTGTAATTCAGGTGTCATTATGATATTTCTAAATTTCAGCTTGCCTTTATATTGGCCAATTTTATTACCTACATTTCATGCTTCTACAGGACAAAAAATTATTAATTTCTACATGAATGATGGTCTCTATTTAATCAAAACCTTTTAAAATCCATTAGAACCACATTTTAATATCTCTAGTTTCTCAGCATCCAAGAATTTTCCAAAATTAATTTTCTACTTTGTTTTTTTGTGCATGATTTACTTTCGAGTTTACTCATAAGAGTAACAACTTATTCTCCAAGTACCTAGATAGTATTGGACTTCTCGTCTAGTCTTGATGTATCTAAATTAATGAAACTTTCTCATTCATCAATCATGAGCTTAAATGTGGCATTATATTCTGATCTTTCAAAAGTTTTTGAATGTCCCCTAAAAACTTCCCCAATTTGAACAATTTCAGCATCTAGTATATCAATATATTCTGACAGATCTTCCAAAAATGATTTCCAATTTTTGCATCTTTTGTTCTGATTCTCAAGCATACAATCAAAATCATTATGTTTCATCTTGATATCACTATCAGTGGTTAATTTATTATGTCTAGCTTTATATCTTGATTGTTCTAATTTATAAATGGTATCCATCATTGACACATGTGTTCCAGATTTATATTCAGGTTATTATTCACTAAATAATTCACTATCTTTATTTTCTTATTGATAAAAAAAACATTTTTTTGTGGTCTCATTATATTGTTAAGGTTTCCCATTTTGAAAAATATTTTTTTGAGGCTTCTTTAGGTCCCCATATGCACTTTCTTTTTCATAAAACATTAATGTTTATCGTTATTTAATGTCCCCAACTCTTCAATAATAGAAACAAGCCATAGTTAGATTGCCTTCAAGTTTCCCTTTTACATTTTTGAATTTCATGGAAATATGAGAAAGGATTTATTTATCCCCGTTATCTTCATCAATACTATATCTTAAAATTTCATGGTTTTCATTAGATTTGAATACTATTTCCTTACATACTCGAGTCATTGTATCTTCTGGTTTGACTCTCATTTCATATTTTACTGGGCTGCTCAGCATATCAACCAATGAATGTTTAGTAATATCCAATTCCCCACGGGCTGGAACCTTTGCATTGTAAAGAGGTAGCAGACATCTCAATATTTTCTTGACAATATCAATGTCTTTGATTTCTTCACAAAGTCCTCATGTTTCTCCCACAACATCAGTAATTCAATTGAAAATGGTATCTAAATTTTAATTTGGATGAATCTTCTTTTCATCAACCCTATTGTGAAAAACATGTTCTTTTAACTCATTCAAATTATTTTAAACTTATTCAATATTCTCCAATTTTTCTAATATAAGCATTTCTGACATAAAACCCATCACATTTAGATATATCTGATCAGACAGAGCAGTATAGAGTGAATTTTATGCTTTTTCATCTATATCATCTGTTTTCCAATATGTATCACTCACAGACCTACCAGCTGCATTAGTGTCATGTATTCATTGTACAGTGGTAAACATGACATCTATTACAAGAGACCATTGATGATATCCCATTATATTCATATAGATCTAAATTTTTCTCCCGTCTATAAGTGTTACTCCCCTAAAATTTAATGTATTCTTCATCATATTAATTATGGAATGATTTAACCCCAAAACCCATTATTATCTGATACAACTTGGAGGATCCTGGAACACCCTGAGAGGGGATGGATGAATTAGGGTATCTACATTTTCTTTTAAACTAATGGATCATTTTCCCACATTGGTATAAACATATTTAACATATCTGATGAGAGAATGCAGAACAAAACAATCACATTGAATGTGATGACACCAAAATTTTACACGGTTCACCACTAAGGGTTGTGTTAAAGGATCATACACTGATTGGTTTTTCATCATACCAATGTACACTAATCATCACTAGTGTTCAATACAAATTATTAGCATATTCACTCTCTAAGAGGTGCACTACCTTTAAATGGTTTTAAGAATATCACACTACATCCCTCAGATCACTTCTGTTGGGTAACCCTTGGTCTCTATGTTGGGAAGAATCTAAAATAGGATTAACAATATAAAAGACACTATAATGGTTTGACATTAAATTATTCATCATCAACTATATATAGACTATCTATTTAAGTCATGATTAACTTGATGGATGTATTGTACAATTCAATTTACTATTCATTTAAAATCTTGTCTCCTATGAATTGGCCTTCTTCCTCCACCTATTGAACTACTCTGTGTACCGCCATCAGGAACCAGCCACAGAAACTCATGTATGGATACTGCTTCTGTGAACCACCTTCGCGTACTGCCTCAGTATATGACCTTCAACATACTTCCCATGCTCTATGTACCGCAATTGATCAGTGTGCTACCCTACATCCCCTTCAATCTTGCTTTCTCTACATACTGCAAGTTCTCTATGCATAGATATCATCCTCCATGTACTGTGTTCCATGAAATGTTATGGAATTCCGGAATTTTCTTTCATATTTTTAATTAATGTATATGTGAGGTTGTGTTCCCAAGAATTTCTCTATACTTCTCAAAAATTACTCCCATGTTTCTTATAATCTTCATGTGCCTAGTAAAAATATGTTTTATCCTTATATATAAAAATAGATCCACATTATCCGGTAAATCATGATTTAAGGAACCATCAAAATGGAACCACCATTTCAATGTATTGTGAATATCCCATGAACTACTTCCCAACATGGTAGTGTACCCCTATTTTCCCTACATGGCGATAAAAATCCCTGCATTGTTTTTTCAAATGACATGCTATGTGAATTCTTAATACACCACCTCAATTTCATTAAGTACCATTCATCCCAAAAATCATTTTCCTTCCTCAAATGTACAGCCTTCCTAGGAACCTTTTTCACTCCGCAAACTATTCGTCCTACGTGGTCTGCATACCGTTCCCACTTAATTGTTCGTGGATCATCATTCCTTATACCAAGATTGTCATCCATGAATAGTCTATCTATCCAATCACCTTGATTAAAACAATTTGGATAAACATGAAAAACAAGACATACTCCATTTATAGTAATGAACATCCTTGGTTCCAATAAATACAATGTCATACTGACTAACAACACATAGACTAGTGGTAGGAATTACTCCACTATTATCCAACATTTTGGATTGAATATGCTTGGACATTATAGATGTGAACAATGAACCTTATTACTGATACTATATTAATATAAATCCTATAAAATCTATAGATATTTTTTGATCATCCTTAAAATTAACATTAATCCTCTATGATAATGTATACTGAAATTGTTATATATTCCTTGATATTTATATCAAAAAAATATAAAATAATTATTACTAAAATAACCATTTCACTAAAAAATAAAATATACCAATGGTTTGTATTCCCATTAATGTCTTCAAAAATATCTATAACAATTATTAAATCCTACAACATAAATCCATAAAATTGTTTATCTATGCCTTTAAATTTTTGTCAATCCATTAAGTTGTCAACATGGTACAATTTCAATTTATCCCATATCACCATTGTGTATCTTAGTTTCCCGTCAGATTTATTATCTCATACATAATAATAGTTTATAAGGGAACTTTGGATTAACCAGATAAAATACTTGGAGAGTTTCAACTTTGAGTGCAGTATGGGATTACTCATTGTGAACCAGAATGACGGTCCTGATATACTCAACAACCTATTATCATGGTCACTACACATAGATACATCTATTTCCATACCATGTGAACTTTTAGAATCCAAAGATAAATGTATCTCTAGGAAAATCATATAATATCTTCTGAGACAAAAAATTTGGATGTTGTCTTATACATATACTTACCGTCAATTCTATTCATAATGTCTTGTTCTATGATGTACCTTCATCAAAACCATATTCCCATGTTTTATATTAAACTACCTATTTTACATAATATAATTACCCTCACCCTAATAGCCTAGATTAGGGGGATACATTAATAAATTGGAAATAGATTCAAGTAATCATTTACCAAAGGGCCCAATACTTTATTACTTTTGGTAAACTCGATATATAACTGATTCTCAAATTACATTTGAAAACATAAAAAACAAAAAATAGTGAAAGAAAATACATTTTCAACCATGACCACGTATAATGATTTATTCCTAATGTACTGTCATGACCCGTCCCCTGGGGCCCACATTGTGACTACCCCAAGTCGGCCTTCCATATGCCAGGGGCTGGCGACTAGCACCAAAGGTTTAATTCCCTAAAACCGGGAAGGCATTGCCTTTATCAATCGTAAACACACACAACCAGAGTAAAAGTGAAGAAAACACTAAGAAAAATCAGAATGAAAAGAGTACTGAAAGTAAAGTGGGTCTAGAATACAAGCCCAACTGTAATGTAAAAATACAACAGAAAACACGTACAGCTGAAAAGGGGACAAACATCAGAAATGTGAAAGCAGCACTTGGATCACCCTTCAGGTTTCGTACCTGAAGGGTAGGTACATATGGCCTCCTCACAAATCCACGTTTTCCAAACTCCACCTTGTACCGATATGTCGTGAGATCCTCCTCTGGGTACGATCAAGTCCTGGCGCTCTCAACCTCTTTTAGCGTTGTCTGTCATCTGCATCCAACACAACGAGGTGCTGGCATAGCCCGTTCAGGAGTTAGTATAAAGATTCTAATTAGGGACCTTGAGACCCTCAAATCTCACACAATCAAACAAGGATAAACCACAATGTATTAAATTCTTTGGATAACCATTACTTATCTATATGCCCATACATATACAAAAGTTATCAAGAACCCCATCTGAATCATGAGAAAAACACAAAGGTCATTGACTCACATCAAAATTGGGTTTTCATTATCGAAACCATTACTAATGGAGAAATCCTCTTTTTTCAAGTACTTTGGGCCTACCGTGACACCGAGGAGCTTCTCAAAAACCCTGACTACTGAGGTACACCTTCTGTCAAGTATCGAGGGTCTTCTTCCAACTACCGGGCACTCCGTCCACTGTGGGATTGCCACTAAATGCCAGGTGCTCCCCCTACTCACCTATATAGGTACTCCTCCTGTCGAGTACCACAGGTCTGCTGCCAACTACTAGGTGCTCTATCCACCATGGGTCTACCGCCAGATACTGGGTGCTCCCCACTGGGCTAGTTGAATCCCTCTGAGTCAAATTGGTCAAGTAGTCATCAGGTCTACAACTACTAGGTATCCACACTCTATCTTCTTGTCACCAAAAGGATCCGCTCCAAAAGCTAATTTTAGATAATCTAAGTTTCACTATGTATCATTTAAAATTATCTCAAAGGACCTCCACATCATAGTGGTCTCAACGCAACAGAAAACACGTCAATCGGATGCCCGATCAGTGAGTTATTAGCATTTTAGTCCGGGGGGCCTGGTTGGATTCGTGTGCGAACCAAACTAACCATGACTCAACTATACCTCGAACTCTATTGGGGTATAATCAATGGGACGACTATGCTATAAGAATACTGGAACCACTGACGCTTCGTCCACCAGAAATTCGGTGCCAATGATATAGCCCAAAAAGTTAATGGGTCTGTAATTGGCTCGGGTTCAGTCTGACTCGGTCAGACCGAGTTGGCCCAACCCAGTCTGGGCCATCCCGGTCTGGGTCTACTCGGTCAGACTGGCTGGGTCTCACCTGGCCCATTGGGCGGGTAAGACCTCAATGTTTTGACACGGTCTTCGGGGCCTGACCCAGCAGAATATGAGGGTGGTTCGACCCTGTATTTGCCACGTAGGTGGCTTGGTAACTCAGCCAGGGAGATGGGGCCGGTTTAGCCAGGGACACCATAGGGAACGCCACGGGTCGGGTTGGGATTCCGGTGGAGGGAGGCCATCAGGAAGGTCACACGGGGCATGGGCAGGTCGGATGGTCACCGACCAGCCGTGGGTGCACCAGGTAGGGCGTTGGGGTGCCAGGCAGTGCACCGGGGCAGCGCGCTGGGGCACGAGCAGCGCACCGGCAGGGTGCGAGGGTGCCGGGCAGCACGCTGGCGAGGTGACGGTGGAGCTGAGCAGTGTGCTGGGACTGCGGGCAGCATGCCGAGGCAACATTCTTGGTCATGGGAAGCACGCCGGGTAGCCGTGGGTGCGGCGCGATTTGCGGAGGCCACGGGAATCGCGGCATGTGGGCGCCATCAATATCGTCATTGAATTTTTTCCAAGACACCTTCATTGAACAAGAACAAACAAGGGAAGGGTAGAAAGTCTTCATGTGACACGAGCCCTCCTCGTTACGGTGATATAAATTGGTGATTCTCGTACTATATCTTTTTTCGATAAAGATTGAGGTTTATATTCTCATATAAAAACACACAAATCTCCCTACCTTTGATTTTTCAGTAGTCGTTCATTGACGTCGTGGAAGTATGGTCGTTAATTAGTGGTAGAAAACCACGTCCCGCGTCGAGGGGTCCGAGGATGAATGTCGGAGAAGAATAGTTCCGCCTTCGTTCTTCACGTTCTTCACATTCTTCATTGGGAGGACGGTACTTTGTTGGGTGCATTATCGAACAATCCCACCAGAAGATATTTCCATCCAAAACAAAATAATAGTATTCCTATGATTTTATGTGTTGGCATGTAATTCAAAAAGAAGAATTAAAAACTCGGCTACTCCAAATTAAATACATGAGTGTTGTCTAATTAATTTAATGGATGCCAAGAGTCTCTACGTATTAAAACCCAAGTGTTGGCACAATTAATTGTACAGGGAGGTCAATGGATCACCCTCATTAATGAGGGAGAGTGGAGAGGTTTCAACCCCCCAATCAATAGGGGTCATCTAGCCCCCACCCCTATCATTAATAGGGAGGTTTTGCGACTCGGGTGGTCCCCACATCAAATATCCTCCCATGGGAGGTTATGATCGGGTGGGCCCCACCACCATAACCTCTCATGGTAGGTTAGGGTGTGGTGGTCCAACCACCAAACTCCAAGGGGAGGTTTTAACCTACACACTCAATACATGGAAGCTTAGAAATAAAATAAAGTGTTGTAATTTATTTTAATATTTTTTTATAAAAATCCAAAAACTAACTTTTATTCTTGACTCACTACCTTCAAAGTGAATGTCTTCGTAAGAGAAAACTGGTAATAAGATTTCAATGGTTCCCTCAAATTTCCATTCCGAGAACTGATTAAAATGTTATAAAAACCTGCTCATACGTTTACTAATCATACTAGAAAAAAACATCAGAAATTGATTCTGGACACACCGCGCCTCGGAATCAAGAACCATCAGAAACTGTGGACTCATAAAAATTACATGTATTTAAAAAAAATCACAGGAATTTTGGGTCTTTACATTCTCCCCACATATGGTATTTACTTCCCCATAAGATATAACTCGAACTAAGGGAACAAATGGGGGTACTTAGCATGCATCTGAACCTCTCGCTCCCATGTGCTCTCTTGGAGGATCTCGTGCTGCCAGCGAACATGCACTAGAGGTATCGACCATCCACGTAGGACCTTCTTCTGTCAATCCTCAATATTCATTGGTACCTCCGTGAAAGTATCCCTTTCATCAATGACCATCTCTCCATGGTCGATGATGTGGGACATGTTGTGAACGTATCTCATAAGTTGAGATATGTGGAAGACATCGTGCACCCGATGTAGCTGAGGTGGAAGAGCCATGAGGTAAGCCACCTCAGCTACTATGATGAGGACCTGGAATGGTCTGATGAATCGAGGAGATAACTTGCCACCTTGGCCAAATCGCTTTATACCTCGTCGATGTGAGACCCGTTGAAAGGCGAGGTCACCATCCTAAAACTCCAGAGGTCTCTGACTCCTATCAGAATTCGACGTCTCCCACCTTTGTGCAGTCTTCATCAACTTCTAGATAATCTGCAACTTCTCTGTGGTAGCCCATACTATCTCTGGTTCGACTAGTGCTGACTCCTATGGGTCTATCCAGCATAGTGGCGATCTGCAAGGCCGACCATACAAGGCCTGAAAAGGTGCCATACCTATGGTGGAGTGATAACTTTTGTTGTAGGAAAACTCCACCAAAGGCATGTTATCCTCCTAGGTCCGATCGAATCCAAAGATTCATGCATGGAGCATGTCTTTGAGGGTCTAAATTGTCCTCTTGGTCTGACCATCTGTCTAAGGATGGAAGGCGATGCTCAGACGTAGCTATGTCCCGATAGCCTCTCGAAACCCCTTCTATAGCGGGGAAGTGAAGTGCGCATCACGGTTGGATATAGTAGAAGATCATAATCCATGAGAACGCACTATGTCCTGCACATAGAGGCATTCCAAGCTCTCTACTAAGCCCTGCTCATTGATCTGTATGATGTGGGCCGACTTGTTGAGTCGTTCGTCGATCACCCATATCGAATCATGACTCCTGGATGTACATGGAAGACCTGTCACGAAGTCCAAGGATATCTCATCCCACTTCCACTCGGGGACCTCTAAGGGCTAAGCCATGCCTACTGGTACCATGTGCTCCTCTTTCACTTACTGATAATTTGGGCACCGAGAGACACACTATGCTACTCCCTTCTTCATAGCTAGCCACTAATGTTTTCATCGATAGTCTTAGTACATCTTTTCCACTCCTGGATATAACTCTAGAGGGGAAGTGTGAAACTCCCTAAACACTTCCTCTTGATGTGCAACTAGTACCATGCTACATCCTCTGAAGAGGATGACGTGCTCCCCACCTTTTGAAAATCCATCAGGTTCCTGCCCTGTGGATATGTGAGCACGTCGTGTCTGACAGTCAGCGTCCCCATACAGTGCCTCCCTGACTCACTAAATTAGTGGGAGAGTGACTATAAGAGACTGTAAAAAGGCTACTCTATCTCTATCCATAAATGATATCTGTAAGGAAGCCATCTTCTCTATCGCCTCTTCTAACATCTGAATACCAATCCTCATACTGAGTGAATCCTAAACAATGTTCCCCTTTCCAGGTGTATAGAACATCTCGAAGTAATATTCTTAGAGGAACTCAAGCTATCTCTATTGTCTCAGGTTCAATTCCTTTTGATAGAAGATATTCTTGAGACTCTTGTGATCAGAGTACATGGTAAAACGTTCTCCCAACAGATAGTGTCACCACAACATCAAAGCGAAGACCACTACAGATAACTCTAGGTCAGGGGTAGTATAATTCTACTCGTACTGCCTCAGCTATTGAGAACCATACGCGATCACAGCTTGCTCCTAAATCAGGACACACTAGGGTCCGGTCCCTGATGCATCACATTAGACAATGTACCCTACACCTTCCTCTAGATGCCTCAAAATGGGGGCACTAGTCAACCTCTACCTCAACTCCTGAATGCTCTGCTAGAATCTCTCTGACCACACGAAGCTTTTCCCCTTCTTCATCAAGTCTAATATAGGTTGTGCAAATCTGGATAAATCTGGAACAAATCTCCGGAAGTATCCACCAATCCCGGGATACTCCATACCTTCGTCACACTTTTGGGTGGCTTCCATGAAATTACCACCTTGATCATTGTTGGGTCCACAACAACTCCAGCCTTCGACATGAAGTGCCCCAAAAAGTGAACCTCTCAAATCCAAAAATGGAACTTCGAGATATTACTATAAAGTTGGTTCTCTCTGAGTGTGTCCATTACTACCTGCAATTTGTAGGCGTTCTCCTCCTCAGTAGTGGAGTGTATCAGTATGTCGTCGATGAAGAATACGAAAAAACGATCAAGGTAAGGTTAGAATATCCAGTTCATGAGGCTCATGAACACTACTAGAGCATTGGTTACACCTAAGGGCATAACCAAGAACCCATAGTGGTCGTACCAACATATGAAGGCCGTCTTCTACACATCCTCATCTCTAACTCAGAGCTGGTGATAACCTAATCTGAGGTCTATCTTTGGGAACCCTCATGCTCCCTGGAGATGATCAAAGAGGAATTCAATCCTCAAGAGTGGTTACTTGTTCTTCACGGTCACATGGTTCTGGCAATGATAGTCGACACAGAGCCTCAAGCTCCCATCCGCCTTCTTGGTGAATAGAATCGGGGCTGCCTAGGGAGAAACACTAGGTTGGATGAATCCCTTTCCCTGTAAGTGATCTAGTTGTACCCGTAACTCTCGAAGCCCAGTGGGAGCCATAAAATATGTTGGAGTACATATCAGTGTCGTCCCAGGGGTACTAGTCAATGTATAAGTCGACCTCTCTATGAGGAAGTGGTCCTGGAACATCGTCAGGGGAAAAATCTGCATAGTGGTCCACCACAACAGGATAAGTCAGAATCTCCACATCAACTACTCCGAGGGTAAGGTAAGCCAACTGGTGAGTGGTCGGCTGCACCCTCCTTCGAGTATGTCCATCCTATGCTGAAAATGTTCCTTTATCACAGCTGAAGAAGAACTAGGTCCAATATATGTGGATACACCAGACTTTGTGCCTAATACAGTTGATCTGAGCATGGACAGTAGATAACGAGTCCATACCCAATTTGACGTCCTAAGATCTCGACGCCACTATGAGGAGATCCAAGATGAAGCTCTATCTACATAGAGTAAGTTCACACTGCCGGCACCAGTGTGTAATCATCGAGTCTTCTCCCGTAGGAGTCTCTTGTCGTATGGATCGAACGAACAGCTCCTTCAGAATCTCCGAACTACGAATGAGGGAAGTGGAAATGAAAGAGGGATTGGTACCCATGTCTATAAGAACTAAATATAAGGTGGAATAGACACATATCATACCTTGAATCATCTCTAGAGCACCGTGATCGTAGGCCTCAGCTGGCTGAAGTTGTACTCTGCCCTATCCACCTGCTCTCTTTGGTCGGGGTGGACATCCTGGTGGTGGTGGCGGTGGGACCTCGTAACGTCGTCCACCGCTAGCAGCACGACCATCTCCTCAGCCACATCCACCTCCGCCCAGTAGACCGCATCGATCAAACCTATACCTCTACCTGGGGGTCCCTCAACTGTGAGCTGATCGTCAGATTGGCGGGTAAGATAGTCACAATCCATGTGACCAAGCCCGCCGCAGGAGTAACACTCTCCTCTCTTGGCATGGACAGATCTGTCTCCACTCTGGGTTCCCCACAAAACCGATCCTCAGTCATGCATTTGACCACCTATGGGTCTGGTCCTCTTGGAAGTCTATGCCATCTATCTTCTGCCAGCTGGAGAAGACTCCGCTGTATATCGGCTAGTGGTGGGTCTCGCTACTGGAGACTACCCAGCATGAAAACTCTTCACTAGGAGGGATCACTCCAACACCCCCGTCTAAGTCATAATGTAGTGGCAGACAACTGAAGCACTAATCTCTCTCTTGAGTCCCTACTAAAAGGTTCAGGCCCTGATGAACAAGTCCCATACCATATCAGTTGAGTAGCGCGAGAGGTATATGATCCTCGCTGAGTACTGAGCTACACTCATACTGCCATACTGAAGATGAAGTAGCTCTTGTATCTGCACTTCTTGAATGGTGGATAATACAAACTCCACCCAGAACTGGCTCTCGAAGTCTTCCCATAGAAGTGTCGCCTTGTCATGCATCTGGAGCATCAGGCTCCACCATCTTCCTGTAGCTTCCTGGAGGAGGCTGGCAGCAAAGATCACCAGGAAGTCAGCTGGTTTCCCTACTAGTCTGAACACTCTCACCAAAACCTCCAGTCAATCCTCAGCCGCATGTGAGTCCATCTCTCCCCTGATCCTGGGTGGCCTCTAGCGCAAGAACTCGTGTAGTACGCTCATGCGGCATGCACTCTCTGTTGTTGGGGCTGGCGACATCGGTGGCCCAACAGAGAGTTATACCGTGGGTACCTCCGCTGGTGCCTTATCTTGAAGAGGGCCCTGTACTGGGGCCTCATCGCTCGGCGGACTATCAGTACGTATAACTCTCGAGGCTCTAGCTGGTTGTCTGTGGGGATGTATCATGAAAGAAACAAATGCTACACAGTCAAAAGACTACCTTGTGAGATGACCTTGTTTGAGATGACTTAAAGAAAACTTTTGAAAACACACATGAAATCAGTGTTTTTGATGCACTGAGTCATAAATCAGATGTTAGGGTCCTCGTGTGTTGATACGTCGGCCGACCGAACCATTACTGGACTCCCTGAAAAGAAAACCACACTTAGTACCCTTAACATTATTGTTTCACAGAAAGAAATATCAGAGTTATATGTTCTACGGTTGAACTGAAGCCCTCTGATACCAATTTTCATGACCCATCCCCTAGGGTCCGCATTGTGACTACCCCAGTACTGCCTTCCATAGGCCAGGGGCTAGAGATTAGCACCAAAGGCGTAATTCCCTAAAACTGAGAAGGCATTGCCTTTATAAATTATAAACACACACAACCAGAGTACGAGAGGAAGCAAACACTATGTCCAATATTTATAACAAGAGTACTAAAAGTAAAGGGGCCATAATAAAATCCCAATTGTAAAGTATATATACAACTAAAAACAAGTACAACTGAAAACAGTACAAACATTTGCAATGTGAAAGCAACTCCTGGATCATCCTCCTGGGTTCCTACTAGAAGGGTAGGTACAGATGGCATCCTCATCACTCAATGTATGTCAGACTCCACCATGTACTGATATGTTGTAAGGTCATCCTCTGGGTACTATCCAGTCCTAGCGCTCTCAGCCTCCGTCAGTACTGTCCGTCGTCTGCATCCAACACAACGAGGTGCGAGCATAGCATGTGTAGGGGTGAGTATAACGATTCCCAGTAGGGACCCTGAGAACCACAAGGTCTCACAAAATCTAACAAGGATAAAAAACTAATTATGAAATCAATGGATATCCATTACTTAGGTATATTCCCATACATATACCTATGTTATCGAAAAACCCATCTCAATCATGAGTAATAAACAAAGGCATTGACTTAGCCCACTCCAGAATTTTCATTATCGAAACCATGAATGCTAGATAACTCCACCTATGTTGAGTAGAGTGGGACTGTCGCATCACCAAAGCACTTCTCACTAACCTTGGATTGTGGAGGTACTCCTCCTGTCGAGTACCGTAGGTCTGCTGCCAATAACCAGGTGCTCCGTCCGCTGTGGATCTGCCGTCAAATAGAAGGTGGTCCCCCTAATAGCCTACAGAGGTACTCCTCTTGTCGAGTACCTTTGGTATACTGCCAACTACTAGGCGATCTGTCCGCTATGGGTCTGCCGCCAAATATCTGGTGCTCCCCATTGGGCTAGTCGAATCATCCCGAGTCGAATCGGTAAATCAGTCGTCAGGTCTTCAGCTTCAAGGTCTCCGCACTCTGTCTTCTCTTCACCAGAATGATCCACTCCACAGGATACTGGTCAATACTCCAAGTGTCATAAATTATCATGTAGATGTATCTCATTGAACCGCCACTTCATAGGGGTCTCAATACGATAGACGACGTGTCAATTGGATGCCTGTTTTTTGTGTTATTAGCATTTTAGTCCCGGGGGCCCAGTTGGATTCGTGTACGAACCAACCTTACCATGACTCAACTATAACCCAAACTCCAATGAGGTATACACAAAGGGATGGTTATGCTCCATGAATATCGGGACCACTGATGGTTTTTCAAATGGATGTCTGGTGCCGAAGATATGGCCCAAGATGGTAATGGGTCAATAATGAGCCCGGGTCCGGTCCGACCCGGTCGGAGTGACTCGGCCCAACCCAATCTAGGTCGTCTTGGTCTTGGTCAACCCGGTCAGACTCGCTGGGTCTTACCCGGCCCCTTGGGAGGGTCATACCACTATGTTTGGACCCGGTCTGCTGGGCCCTACCCAGCGGACCGTGAGGGCGGTTTGGCTCGGTAGTCCTAACGTAGGAAGCTCGGTAACTTGGCCAGGGAGACTGGGCTGGTTCGACCAGCGACACCGTGGGGGACACCGTTGGTCGGCTCGAGTGGCCAGTGGCCGGGAGGCTAGTAGGCTGGCTGTAAGGGGCGTGAGGAGGCCGCCTGGTCACTGGTAGGCCACTGGAGCACCGGACTGGATGCCGGGCAGCGTGCCGGCAAGGAACCGGGTAGTGCGCCAGCGGGGCGCGGAGGAGCTGGGCAGTGCACCAGTGTGGCCAAGGCAGATCCGGGCAGTGCTTGGTGTAGGCGCGCAGTGCACCAGGGCACGGGGAGCTCTCCGGGGTGCACGTGGTGGAGAGGTGATTCACAGAGGCCGTGGGTAGCGCAACCCTTGTTCGTCGTCTTCGTCGTCGTCACCTCTTTGGCAAGTAGTCATCATCGAAAAAGAAGAATAAAGGGAAGTGTCGGAATATGTTCATGCGGCCCAACCCAGCCTTGTTACGGTGATAGAAATCGGTGATTCTCATACCGTATATTTGTTCGAGGAAGAATTAGGTTTATATTCAAATATAAAAAAACAAATCTCCATACGTTTGATTTGTCGGTAGTCGTTCGATGACGTCGTGTAAGTATGGTTGTTAATCCGTTGTAGATGATCACGTCCCACATTGAAGTGGTCCAAGGAAGAAGGTCAGAGAAGAAGAGCGTCGTCAGCGTTCTTCGCGTTCCTCGCGTTCTTTGTTGGGAGGACGATTCTTCGTTGGGAGCTTTCTCCAACAAACTCACCAGAATGGAATGAAAATGAAATAATAGTTTTCCTATTATTTTAGGTGTTGGAACACAATTCAAAAAGGATAATTTATGCCATGACTCCTCCAAATTAAATGCACGATTGTTGTCTCATCAAATTGGAGGATGCCAAGGGGCTCTCCTTATTAAAACAGATGTGTTGGCGCAATTAATTGCGCATGGAGGTCAAAGGCTCTCCCTCATTAATCAAGGAAAGTGGAGAGGTTTTATCCTCCACCATCAATAGGGGTCGTGTGGTCCCCACCCATATCATTAATGTGGAGGTTTTGCGACTCGGGTGGTCCCCACCTCAAATATCCTCCTATGGGAGGATATGCTTGGGTGGGCCCCACCACCATAACCTCTCATGGGTTGTTAGGGTGTGGCAGTCCCACCACCAAACTCCAAGGGGAGGTTTTAACCAACACACTCAACACATGGCAGCTAAGAAATAAAACAAATTGTTGTACATTATTTTATTAATTTTTTATAAAAAGACAAGAACTAACTTTTATTCCCGATTCAATGCCATCAAAGGTAAAGTCTTCTTAAGAAAAAAAAAAGATAGTACGAGTTCAACGATTCCATCGGATTTATATTCCGAGCACTGGTTCAAATGTTATAAAAACCTGCTCGTATGTATACTGAAAGTACCCAAAAAAAAACTTCAGAAATTGATTCCGGACACACTGGGCCTCAGAATCAAATGCCGTCAAAAATTGTGGACTCATAAAATTACCAAGTATTTAAAAAAATTAATGGGCGTTCCGGTCTTTACATGTCCTTGTTAAAAGAAACAAAATGAGGGAGGTGGTAGATTCTCTATAAGGATTATGTTCAGTAGAATCAATCATGAGTAAATAATTCATAACCAATCTTGATATTTAAATGACTGAAAAAAATTCCATTTAATTAATAACATATGACAGAAATGAATCTATGGATAATATTAATGCAATAATCTCATTGATAATACTAAATGAACTCTAACTGAAGGTAGTTCTTGTTGTTTGATTTCATGATCTCATTCATCATGATATCTATAATACCATGAACTTATGGTATGATAGTTTAATATATGGCTATGTATACAATTGAAATCAATTTTGTGCAAGCATTGTAATATTTCTAATGAGGCTTATGGTTCAATAAAAGATCTATCTATAACTGACACCCACATATTACTAATGATCGATTTTATTCCTCACATATTAAATGATTAATTTAATTGATTAATAATATTCCCTATAAATAAATTTTTATGTTAAATAATGAATATAAAGTTGGAATATTACTCTCCTCATCCAATTTCCATTCAAATTTAAATTACATATGTAAAAATTAAATAATGTTAATAATGAATGTCTATACAAGACAAATGATAATGATATTTATGGATAATGTATTGTATAATGAAAAAAATAAAGTTATAATTTCAATACAAGTTTAATGACCACTAAATTAATAAGATATATGATTGGACCATAGATTTGTCAGAAATATAAATTCGATATAAAATCCTATCAATTGAAAAATTAAATAAAAATAAGGAAAATTATAAAATTGTGATTTAATTTTTGAGTATTCATATTAAAATTGTGGAGAAATGTTTTATTATGATTTATATCAGAAAATAATTATGGGTTTGGGAATTTCAATTATAGTATTATATGTTAAAAAAATTTATTTTGGCATTAATAAATAAATTCAAACATGAACCTTTCAGAAAAAATAGATATATTCTTTTTATAAAATTTTAAAAAGTATATGATAACATATAATATCCATAATAAATCATTATTTTAATGAATAGTATTTTTAAAACAATTGTAATATTATATTTATGGAATAAATATATACCCACTAAATAGAAAAATAAAATTAGTTTTTCATCTAAACATTTCATTTCATGATTCATGTGACCAAGAGAGGGAAATATTAATGAAAATATAGAATATCCATAAATATATAATGGATAATTATTTTATTGGATCTCATTAGTGATAAATTATTGTATTCATTTAATTAAACTATATACAATTCCAAAAGAATATGATCCATTGAAATGAGTTCATTCCTCTTTGGTATCTTTTAAATTATCACCCATTAAAATGATAAACATGACTTGAAACATTAATCATATATATTAATAGGTATTCATGTTAAATATATCAATTCTTTATAACATACCCTAAATAAAATGGAATAGGTTTGTAATAACTAATATATCTCAATGAAATGGAAAATGAGACGAAATCCAATACGTTGGGTCTAAATCATGCTACATGTTCATTACTGTTAGGAATTATAAAATAATTTCAATTATTAAATTTATTAGAAAAACAATTCACATTATTGTTGCATTACTATCAAATAAATCCATGTTTTATTTAATTACATTAATTTTTTATTTTCACATTTGATGTTTTTATGATATTTAGTACATATGTCCAAAATGAGTTTGGTTGGTTATCTGTGGTAAAATAATTCATTATTCAATAACATATATAATCATATTAATTATCTAAATATAAATTTTATTAATAATTTATTCTTTTATTTTTAACTATGAAATATGGCTTTGAAAATTGATCTAGCTTACAATCATGGAGATGGTTAGTCAAACGTACACATAATAAACCATTCAATTTTAAAAAAATCATGATAGAATGAAGAAAATTGATATTTTTTCATTAAAATTGATCTTTAAAAAATATACTATTATTTCATTAAAATCACCTATATATTGTAGTTGTGTGGCATGGTTATAAAAAACGAATCACATCGCTTCATATAGGTGGTAATCCACACATATACACGAATGACATTATCATTGTTTAAATTGAATGTAAAGGAAAACAATTAAATCATATATTATCTATTGATAATGATATAAAATTCATTAATATAATATATATATATATCAATCATTAAAACTAATTTTAAGTAGTTGTGATGGAAAATGAATTAAATGGATTCATCAGGCTGAATTCCACTATAAATGGAAATTGTTGTTTCATTTCCAATTTGATGGAAGAGGTGATGGATATAGGGTTTGAAATTAATAACAAAAAATTTATGTATATGGTATATATTTATGTAATTACATCAGTATGGTAGAATTGTTTTTTAATTAGGTGGAAGAAGATAAAATAAAAAATGCTCAATAAAAAATGATACATCTTCTTTGTAAAACCTCATTATTATTATACATAAATCCGTACTATGACAGTTTTATGATAAAAATGGAGTCTTGATAATGGGGTTGAATTTATGTCAGGTATTTGGTATCTTACTGATCAAACAAATAGTTCAACATGTGTGAAGAGGATACTATATGGGGAGATCTTTAATGTGTTATGTGATGGGAACATCTGGAATTTAACAATGTATTAAATTATAGAAAATTAAAATTCCAATAAAAAATATCAAATGGATACGGATCATAATTTATCATATGATAATATTTTAATATATTAATCCAATTAGATTTAAACCATTTTAAATAGAAAATTAACCCTTCTCTAAGTGTTTATACCCAAATAAGCACATTTTAGTCTTAACTATAGTCGAATATTTACCAAACATAAAGGGTCATAATTTTACTTATAATATAAAAATGGGATCATATATTGAAAAGGTAGGAAATTTATTCCATTTTTATTCCTTATTTTCCTCATTAATGGTTTTTTAGATTTCTTTTTAATTTGATAAAATATAATTTATAATTAAATATAAATAATAAAAATTTTAACACTATTCATTTTATTAGACCATAAACTGATGAAGATAATTTTGAATTCTGATTATAATTTATTTCAACATAAAAAATAAATCATTATTAAAAATAAAATTCTTTTTGAATGAAACATCGTCCCAAAAAAATAATTTTATTTTAAAATTTATTTAACTTTACATTTATACTATTTTGAAAAGCATAAGGTTAATGTTTTATAATAATTTTTCTTTACTATATAAAATTTAAAATATAATTATAATATATAAAAATTAATAAAATTAATTATACAGATAATAACTACTTATATTTATTCACAAATTATTTTTATATGCTTTCAGTCATAAAAAATAAATTTAAGGTAAAGGGAGTGACAATTTGTATTACTCATTACATAATGTATTATTTAGGTAATTATAATTAAATATGTCTTAAAATAGTTAATATGTATTTTAAGGAGATTAGTTTAGAAATAATGTTATCCAATAATAATTAATATTTAAAAGGATGGACATAAAACTTATTTTTCATATATGTTAACTAGATTTACCCTTTTATCTTGGAGATATTTTTTTTTATTTTTAATATTAATTTTGACCAAAATAAAGTTGAATTTACTTCAAAAAATATATTAAGATTATTTAAAATATTTTTCTTTTTAATAAAATTCATTTTACATATGTTTTAAATTTTAACTTAACAATCTACTCACATAAAAAAAAGAAAAATAGTGTTTCATTTAATTTAGTTTTCATGATTATACTAATATTATATTAACTCATCGACTAGTTACAATCCTTACATTAAATTCAATTAATATATATAGTTAAATAATTTATAAATTTCATTCAAATTACTCGACAATAGATGTCATTTTAATTAATTAAAATGGTGAGACATTTCACACATAAAAACTGTTTGTAGATAAATTGGTTTGAATCCTTAAAATAAATATATTGAAAAAATATAGTATAATTATTATTTTAATGCATTTAATTCATTTTTTGTGAAGAACAATTATAACATAATAAAATGATATTAAAATTATATTGTTAATTTGAATTTAAAAAATTTATTGAAAAGAAATTGTAGTTTTATTAAATGTGTATATTTTTATTCACTAAAAATTCAATCCTTTATAAAAATCTCAAAATGTCTGTAGATTTTATTTTTAGAGAGATATTTTAAAAAATTCAGTTCATTTTTACAATAGAATTTTAAAAAATTGCATGAATTATTTCTATTATAATTTTAATAAAGTTAATATAAATATTTAAAAAAAATATATTTTTGAATCATGCAATAAATTTAGTAAAAAATGACTCCATATATAACAAAATATTTTATTCATCTAATATATTTTAAAAAAAATCATCAAATAGTGGTTATTTATATACATAAATCTAATTTTAGTGGAAATTTTATTATTGACATGTTAAAATTGGTTATTTTTATTCTTCTACAGTGGGGGTCATGATTCATCTATGCTATCGAACATAACATCATAATTTTAAAATATCGAGGTGTTTGAAAATAAATGATAATTATATTATAAACTCAAATATATTATAAATTTATAGGATATATAAATTGAATAATGATCAATAAAATCATAGAATTATGTATCCATTACCATATAAGTAATTATATTAATTATATAAAAACATTAAATGTTAAAATTAAAACTAAAGTGGACCTAATCTTCAACGTGTCTTTGTTAGTTGATTGACATGGTTTTTATCCTTTCATTATAACCTTATAACCCTAGCATAACATTTCATTTTCATTAAAAACATAATTTTTTTTAATAAAAACTAAAATACGATTAAAATAATTATAATTTACAATTATAATGATAAGAAATAATTAAAATCCATAAGTTATTTTCCAAACAAACTAACATGAGATACCCTGTCAAGAAAACCATGTAAGACTTCCATATGGTATAATGTACATTAAAGATCCCCATTTAATTTAAATAACATCTATTAGAATAAAAATATATCATTAGTGTTGATTTAAAATATTTATAGATAAAAACATGGGGTTCCAATTTGGAATCCAACATGACGAAAAATATATTTGAAGTGTTTTTACAAAAGATATTCACTTCTAAAATTAATAACATCTAAAAATATTATTATAATATAATAAATCAGTTTATTCCAAAAAACATTTTATGTTAAATGATAATTAAATATATCAAGAAATATCAAAATTGAAACAACTATTTATATTAAAAAATGAATCAAAAATATATAATAAATGATAGTTAGAAGAAAAATAGGTAAAAATACATTCTTACTATACCAAATGATCCATGCATAATATAATAAATCAACCTTTATTTATGTGAAATTTAATACCTTCTAGTTTTTATATACTCTCATCTAGAACACATTACTCAATCATCAACTATGTCGAAGTGGATATTTTTCTCTTCCAATATTGTTGTTGGAAATAACTCAATTCAAAAAATGATATATATATGGTATAGTTAAGAAGTTCAATAGGAGACCATAATATTTTTATAGATGTAATTTTAGAAGGAAAACCAAGTAGTGAAATATTGAAATTAAAAATTAAAAAATGAATATTTATTTTTTCAAACATGTAAATATAAATAAAATATTTAACTATTCTATTAAAAAGTAGGTCTATTTTTTAATCAAGGAAAAAAATCTATTAGTGAGCACTTGTTAAACATCACAATAAAAATAAATTTAAATCTAGTTGAAGTAATTAATTGGTATTAATAAATTTTTTAAATGTTAATACCTTTACTACAATATATTATAGTAATATATTTTCTATTTCATTTAAATCTATACAAACACTTTGAATTATGAGTAATATTAATGAAATTTGATAGAAATTAATATAAATTTACCAAAATATAGCATTACATTCATGTAAAATCAAATATTAAAAATATAAAAACAAAAACCATGTCATAATATTAATTTTTAATAAATATATAATATAAAAAATGGTTGGTTTGTAACTATTTTTGATCCAATGAAGTGAACAAATTAGCACTTACCCATTATTGTTCTAAATAGCATTTTTAGAATCTAGACTCCATAGTTAGATTAGAATCAAATAGTTGGGGAATCTAGATGGAGTGGAATCACAAACTATTATGATAATAGTCTATTTTATTTTCAGAACACTAATTAAGGCTACCCATATAGTTTTGTTTTTGGTATAGAGTAAATAATTAAATATATTTATCAACATCACAATTGCAATTATCGTTCCTCACTATTTAAATATATTCACAATAAACCCTATTAATTTAATATCAATCCATTATAAAAACATAATTCAAAAACGAAATAAACAATGTCATAGTGTATAACATTAAGGGTATAAGAAAAAACAAAAAATCAACATTTTTCAAAGAAAAATTGGACAATTTTCATATAAATATATTTTTTTAAGTCATTGTATTTTATGTTTATAATTTATGACATGTCATTCAATAAGTTAAATTTCATTATTTTTCTATAATCATCCTTGTCACATTTTTTCAAAATACATATGTGAAATTCAGTTATAATTTTTTTATTTTTAATAGATAAATCCCTTTGATAACTCCATGCAAATATATTGAAACCCAGATAATCCATTATTATATGATCATTGATATTTTTCATAAATTTTTTTAAATTAATAAGTATTCAGAAATAATTCAACTTCCATAGTTTCTAAATGAGTATCAGTTATATAGAAAAACCTACTAACAAGTGATGAACTCATCATATGAGAGTTTCAATCCACAATAAAAAAATGGGAAAAAATAATAAAAATTATAAGAATCCCAAAAATTATGATTACATCAATAAATTTAGTCCAAATGAAAAAAACATTTCAACCATGTTAATTCCATTGATTAAATATTTAAGAATTATAAAAAAAGATGATAAAAAGATGTTTAGAGGGATATACCCTTAATATAAATAAATAAATTGATGAGAAATTATCAAATAAAGGGAAATTATAGAAGATGGATGATTATTAGGATCACTCTTTAATATAAAACATTATAGGAATATAGTGAAGGGATAAATATAATTAAAACCATTTTCTAATAAAAAAATATTTAAGATATTTTAGGATATAAGGGGTTTGGAAGACATTATATCTAGTTGTATAAATATTATGGAATATTATGTTATATATATGGTCATTATACATGGTTTTTTAGGCAGATATCAAGACCATGTTACCACGAAAATACTCAAAAACTCAAAATTTACCACCAAAACACATTAGAAATCCAATTGGTATTTAAAACATATTAATTACAAAAATTGGTAAGCATTTGGTTTCAAAAACCATATATATGATTTAATTAATTTATAAAAATTTTCTGATAAGATAATTCACAATTATGGTCACAATTATAATGTTTCATGGCGTAAAATATTTGTATTTTATGACTGAGGATTAATTTTTATTCGTATACACCTGAACAAAATATTTAAAAATTCTGGTAAGATTGTTTTAAATTATACCCAAAATTAGTGACTGATGAATTCTATGTATTATACCTATGATTTATCATTTGGTTAAAAGGAATTATATATCAAGGAATAAAATATTTTTAATAATATCATAATAATTTGTCAATTAATGTTTCATAAATTATTGTATATGATGCGACAAGAGGTTAATGTTCGTTGTGTTTTAGAAATATTTTATAAGAGTTAGATTTATAAAAATATACAACAAATATAAAACAATGGTTTGGGTGCCTTAAAGATTTCATGGAATGTGTTGGGGTAAACTATATCAATATCAATGTCTCTATGTCATGTTTTTGACACTATTGGTGAATGCATTATATGTTATTCAATACTATTTGAAAAATAATCCATTGAAGGTATCATAATTTATTTGATCATGTTAATTTTATTACTTGTGGATTTTTAGAAACATACTCTAATAAATTATAAAATAATAAATTATTATAATCATTAAACCATCATTTATATTTTTGTAAATTTTTTATAATTTATGAACAATGATGGTTTAATGTTTGAGTACTAAGAAGCATACATTGAACACTTTAATATTTTGTGTAATCCTTTTATAAAGGGTGAAATTGATATACAAGTTTCTTTTTGTGAAAAAAACAAATAAAAATCAATGATTCTAATTTTTATCTAACAAATTAGAATTTTATTTTTTTAATTTTCCATAGAAGTAAGTCCTTTTCAAGAGTTAAGAGATTCAAATAGCTCATTATTACCCAAGGATGAAGGGGTTCATTATCTACTTTATATTTATTCTAATAAAGAAGAATTATTGGATATTTTTTTGATCATTTATAATATGATAAAATAAATATATTAAATACTTATTTCAGATCATGTGAATGTGTATATTTTATAATAAAAATAGTTATAGTGAATTATTTAACATTAAATGGACATGGATTGTCCCCACTAAATTTTTTTATATGTGAATATATATATGTCATCATATGTTCATGAAAACCACCCACCATCCTTTCTATTATATTTTCACATCAAATACTAATAATTTTTGGGATTGATTCCCACTTCCAATCTTAACCTCGTTATTAAAAAATTTGGCACCCCTTCTCCTGAAATATAAAACTACGATCAGGAGAATTACATAATAAAAATCATGTGATTTTATATTCATCCATATACAAAATATTAATTTTATTTAAAATTTTACTATAATATACACTCTTATAATCTAATTTACTCCAATTTTATAAATTGAAAATATATTATTAGAAAATAAACTCTTATTAAGAATGTTATGATTTGTACAAGATCCTATAGTTTTTATAATCTGTTTATTTAAACAAACACACCATCTCGTTTTCTAGTTTTATTTCACTATTTATTATATAAAAAATATCTATAAAAAATTATAAAAAAATATTTTAATATTAATAAATATTATATTACATTAAAAAATTTACACTATGAATGTTATATTAAAAAATATATAAGGTATAAATTAAAAACATCAATGATAGAAAAACTTATTTTATTTTTTTTCAAATGAGGATATTTTTATGTTATATATTTAGTACATTGTTATGATAATTCATATTCAACATATAAAATCTTTTAATCTCCCTCAAAAATACTTTTCCCATTTATTTGGACAGATTCGAAAATTAGAAATGTTCATAATTTATTATTTATGACATTTCATTCTCACAATTTTTATTTGGTTTATATAATTGGTATTAAATTTACTATTATTTATGATGGTATTTATATATTTACATATATTATATTTTATATTATTCCGAACAATATAATATGTATTTTAACTATTTTATGAAAATAAAAGACATGCCTTCCATTTATACATTTCATCACTTCAAATCTCAGAAATGCTGAATTAATTGACATCAATATTATTGAAGTCAATATATGGACATGTACCCTAATCCTTAAATAATTAGGGGTTTTTTATTTTATATAATTTTATATTAAATATCAATTTTCCTTTACATTTGGTTGTTTATATAATAAGGAAAAATACTTCAATTAAAAACACTTACATTACAATGTAGATATATTAATTCAGTGTCCATTTTCTATAGAAATTGAATAATATATTTAATCATATGATTCATTGAAATCATATTTTTTCCTTTTATGTTGTCTTTTCATTGTGCAATGAAACACTTTTCAATAGTGCATACTCATCAGAAAGGCCTTTTGAAAAAATTAGGAGTACATGGTTCATCCCACAAAATCATAGTAAGGGATATAAAAATTAGGGGAACATGTTATTCTAGTAGAAAACATTAAAACCCAAGAAAATATTTACCATTTCTAAAATTAAATAATTTATCATATATGTTATGTGTATCCACATTATTAAGTTAACCATTTACTAATTAATACAATTGAATCACATTGTAAAAAATAATAAAATCATGAATGCTTCATGAATAAAATGTTTACAAAAAAATACGTTTTAATTTTTTTTTGAGAAATAAGTAAGTCCTAGTAAATTCTATATGTCAAACCAACCATGATATATTCTTCATGTTTTTCCTTTGATGACTATTCTATTCCCAATGAATCTATAAGAAATTTTTACCTATCCTACCATGATATATTCTTCGTTATAAATTAAATTAATTTAGACATACCAATATATTTTGAAATTTTTTTAAAAGTAAAATTATTAATATAATAATAATATTAATTAATATGTAATATCATGAGATAATTTAGTGTAACCATAAAAAAATAATGTATATGATTTTAAAAAAATATGATTTCCCATATGTGTTAAAAAAATATTTTTCACTTTGGAAAAAAATCCAAACAGACCAATATAGAAATACAATATTCTATTTAAACCATTGTAATGTAATTTAAAAGTATTTTAAAATGTCCCTTGAAATCCTTCAATTTATAAATAGGAACTTCTATAAATTTTTTAAAATGACATAAACTCAAAGGAAAAATTGTTTTATATTTTATAAACATCATTGTTAAATAAAAATCCACTACTTTTTCGATAATTTTTAAATTAAAAGTAAATAGATGGATAAAATGAAATATATTTTTAAAACAAAAATTTTTCTGGAATAAATGGTAATATAAATTCATTTTTTAGTTCATTATATACACAAAATAATTCTCATTGTGAAAATGGAATATGAATAAAAATAATGAAATTTAGAAATGAAATCCATTACCTCATTCTTGTCGTGCCATGATTGATCTTTAACATAATTATAATAAAAAAAATTAATTTATTGAAACCATTTTAAAAAAATAATTTTAAATACCATATCATAATCAAATTACTTTCATTTATTACCATGTATTATATTGTTTCTAAATAAATTATATTCTTATTGGACATTGGAATGGAATTCGAATCATTATTTTAAAAAAACCCTGATAAGTTTACTATTGTCTACTTAATAATAATTCCATTATATCTATAAAATTAATCATCATATAATTATTATTTTTATTTGTAAAATAAAATTTTAAAATAATCCATCAATGAAGAATTTGAAAATAAATCTCATCGCTTCGCGAAGGAGGTAGTTCACATGTACGGATGAACGATGTTATCATATTTCAATGGATCGAATGATAAGAAGAAAATAAATATATGTTAACATTATAAAATTATAATTAGGTCATTAATATCATATAAATTCATCAAAGCAATTATAATAACAAACATATTGATGTGGTACTGAAAATGAATCGTGTCACCTCACGGTGGAGGTTGTAGACACATATGCACGTGCGATGTTTTTATTACACATAGGGGAAAAATATTTTTATTACTATCATCTAAATGTTATTTTTGGTATATATATGTTAATTATGTTATAATATTAATACTGTAAAAGAATATTTTGAGGTGGTATATAAATAAATAAACATTAAAATAGTCGGTTATGAGTTATATCTCTTGTTTGGAAATATTACATTAGTTTAATAACTATTTATTATACGATATAATTTTTTAATGAAAATAACCTATAATACATGGATAATAACATTTGTAATGAATTTGTTAAAATCAAGGTTGGTATATGTGTGATGACATCTTGGTCACAAGCATTCCTAAGTATGAGCCTGGATTATTTTTCGGGCCATTATCGAAGTTTCTTGGAATAAAGGCTTAATGATTTATATTTTTAGAGAATAGTGGTTGGGATCATTGTTTTGGAACATGTTATGTAAATACATGTGGGTTAGCTATGTGAGGATATAGAGCATGTTTCATGGTTGGACCATCATTAGTAAACCTTGCGAATCTCTAATGAAGTCATTCAGCGTTTTAGGTGGGAATCTAATGCTTTATCATGACATGAGAACAATTTGAAGAAATTATGTGACTTAACTATAATAAAACCATCCCCTTATTTTATTATGTACATAAAAAATATGTGGAAGGAGCATGGTTTTTATAATAGTGAATCCTAATGGAACACCCCAATCAAAACTGTAGTTTTTTTTTGAAATTAAATAATATATATTAATATATATATATATATATTCACTCCATAATCCTCAATATTATTTTCACAAACCGTTTAAAATGTTATAAACCATTATCCATTGAGATTATTGATGAATTTAACTCTATCATGACAAATATATATGTGGTATGTTCCGTTTTTTATTTGGTTTTCTCTCTTCTTCTTTATTCATTTCTGGGTCTCTTCTCCTCTATTCTGATGAGATCCCGAAGGGGATATGGATGACAGATCAAATTGATATGATATTGGTTTGATGTTATTTATTTTAGATATTAGATCATGAGGGCCTAATCTAAAAATTTACAATATTCATTTATGATAACAATTATTTTCCCTTTGTTTTTGGTGTAAGTTTCACTATACAGAGAATCTATTTCATGTATTTTTGTTATGTTCATGTAAAATTACATTTTTTCTATGAAAATTAAGTAATTGATATTATTTTTCATTTAACTAATGAATTCTATATTTATAAATGGGGTTTTATTTGAAAATATAATAATTCATTATATGTGTTAGATGAAATGCCTAAATAGTCAATTTGAATTTAAAAATTACTTTTCAACCATATATTCTGTAATTATTGTCTAGAAAATTATTTTATAAATTGTGATAATGTTTTTAAAATGGTTTTTGAAAACATACTACACTGGGAACCTTGGGTGTGTCTGGAAATGAACTAATCACTTTTGTCAGTGTAATAATACTAATGTTTTTTTACAGATAGACTTTGTTTCAAATCGTTAACATTGGGATTTACCTGATCCCAAGATATTTGTAATGTATATATACAAGTATTTATCTATATAGTAAATATCTGAACACTTCTTCATTGTCATTTTTTATTAGTGGTATACAAGATGATATATTTCAATGTTTCTTACTCAGTTCTTTATCTTATGGTGTACTAATCGTTAGATTTTATTATATTATTATTCATTATACCATGTGGTTTTCATATTCTTTTGTATCTTAATATTAATGTTTTTGGTGAAAATTTACATATTTTTTTAAAAAAAAATTTATCTCATAAAATTTATTTATAAACAAGAGTTAATTTTAATCTAGAAAAACACTTTTTAGTATATTTTACTTGCAATGTATTCTTTTTTGAAATAATACTATGACTTTTTCCCTCACCCATCTTTTGACATTAGGGATGTTAGATGTTGTATTATTGGTCACATATAAAGGGATTGGAATCGTTTAGTAATCCACTACCTATTTTTTGGTTATCACCTTTATAGTGGGATTATTGTTCGGTAACATATGGTCAAAGGGAGGTGAATTTTAGTCTTTAATTGCATGTTAACATTTTTGACAATATTGAATGAAATATCATGTTTCATGGATATATACTATTTATTCAACTATATACTTATTTTATAACACTTTTTATTTATAGAGGAGATGATTGTTAGTTTCTTTGAAACACTCCACCTTTATGATGACCTACTCAAGAGACATATCATGTTTATCATGACTTTTTCATTACAAATTGAAGTAGTTCAGTTACCCAACATAATTTTTTACAAAATTCATGAGGTTTTGTTTACGTTTCATTATAAAATGGTATTGGGACCGTCATAATTTATGTAATGAGTGTGGAAGAGTTCATAGAAATATCACATTCATATATAAACATGAGTTTTAGAGGCAGTCTGGTATTTCTTCCATGACTGATACATGGTGGTTTAGGGAATTCAATAAAACTAGGCTTTGGGTTTATTTAATGGGGAAAATCATTTTTTATGTTTTTTATTTTTAATGGAATACAAAATTTGGTTAAATTATTATTACTTAAATGAATTAATTTGGATTCATATAGTATATCATCGATTCAAGAATTTCTCCCAAAATAATTAGGTAATTGTCCAAGTGGTTGTTATAAAACTCATCCTATAAGAGATCATTTTAATTTTAGTATGGATTCTATAAAACTTGTTTCGCTGTTAATTCCTCTAGTTTTCCCTTCTTTGGGGGAATATATAATATGTACAACTCAGACTCTGGTTTTAGTGGCTATTATACACCAGGGATGAGCGGTGCATCATGGATCAAAATTTAATATAAATAATGCACCGATAATTTATTGTAAAATTAATCCCATGAAGTTGAAGACAAGTTTGAATGAATCAGAAGTATATTCTATTTCAGAATTACTCCAATGGAATCCAGGGTTTGATTTTTCATTCATATTTTACAAGGAATGTAATGAAAATGGTTGGACTCCATCAGGAAAGATATTTTACCTTAGAATCATACAAATATATATCATAGTAATATCTGAAAACCATTAGATTTTTTCTAAAATACTACACATGGTGATGTCTAAAGAATTTTCTTCCTAGGAGTTAGGAAGAATATTATTTCTGGGTATTCCTATGATTTTTCTTAGTTGGTACACCTAAAAATAGAAGTTATTTCTAATGAATACCTATATTCGTAGTGTACTGGGATGGTGTTGAGTGATTTAACACCCCAATCTTTTATGGTATGTTTCCATTTTATAATACTTAGCTTTTGTTGTATGCAACTTAATGATTTAAAACACCACGACCATGCAAACTAGACTTTATGAATAGAAATACCCACTTTTTGAAAATTATAATATTTTATTTTTCAAAATGGACTTCATTTTTGAATTCAGAATATCGAAATTATATTAGGGTTAATTTTTTGTTATTTTTCATAAAACATTCATTTTTTTATGAATATTGAAAACAATGTCTTATTGTTTAAAACAGAATTTTTATTTAAATAATTAATTATTTTAAGTAAATTTCTAATAGGTAAAAATAGATAAATAATACCTATATATTCTCAATGTAATTCATTGAAGTAATTTCATAGTAATATTAGATATATAAAATGTTATTTAAATTTTTACCGCCTTTTACCCACCTTCTAGGCACGTTAGCAAATTTACAAAATATGTAAATTTACCACTTCTGTGAATTGAATTTCAAAAATAAAAGAGACATGGTTGATATCAGTAAGTAAAATGTGGTTCAATAAGATGAAAATAATTTTTGGTGATTCGTAACTTTTGACTCTTATTTACCACGTTTAAAATTAAATTGTGTAATTAATTTTAAATATGATATTATAATTACCATAAAACGTGTCGAAATTCTATTGGACAAGTTTATTTCGACAAAAAAAAACTTTATGAATAAAATATTATCCTTTGGATTCAAATGGATTATATTAGGACGTTTAATATTATTTTATTTAAACAGATAAACGTTTTAAATTTAAAATATCATAAATAAAACATTTTAAATAAAGTGGTAAACATAAGATAAGTTATACTATAAATATTAATTAGAAATCTAAAAATATTTCCTACATAATGGTATTTTATTTATAGTTATAGACATAAAAAAAATATATTTATGTATGACACAATGATGTGGGAATAATTACCTTATTAATGAGAGACTAAAATAATTGATATTATAAATATACAAATAAATGTAAATTGAGGATTTTGATGAATTACAATAATATTATTTGTTAATATGACATGTTATAGTTGATTAAATATTTTTTTCGAATTAATAAAGTTTTCATGACTTTGACATAAATCCAATATAAAATAGTGTCCAAATTGACATAAAAGAGTTTTTTTTAAATATTATTATTAATGATAAAATATTCCTAAAAATCTAAGGATCATACAAATGACTTTAATAAGGTTATATATACCAATAATGAACTACTTGGGGATCTCTTGGATGTTTATTGTAAATTTATTATCCATGTAATATAAAAATACAAGGATACATGGTAAATGTTAAACTAAATCACATTGAGTTAATTCTGAAACATAAGGGTAATATGGTGACCTAAACCTATCTAAAACCTATTGGTTGAGATTTTTTAGACCCATACCCCCATTATACTTTAAATAATTACTTTTGGAACCATTATAAACCAAATATGATTGTATAATAAAATAATATTTCATGGTTTTCTTAAAGTGGCACTCACCTTTCTTATAAAATGGTACATTCCCTTCTCTAAATTTCACACCTCCAATGTCATTTGGCGCTACGAAAACCTGCTCAAATATCCTCCCAACAACCCTAAATTCGACTTATATTCCATATTTTGATCATAAATCCACCCTATGGAGCCATTTTGATCAACTCAAAAGGAAACACCCGAAGAAGAGGTAATAATTCCACCACCTCTTTCAAAGTTCCTTTCTTCTTCCACTTACACTTTCTATGTTTTTCCACACAAAAATAATAACTCTAGTAACTTATATATACTTTAATTTTATTATTAATTTGGTACAACAATATTCATTATTAAATCTATCCTATGAATGAAGGTTCACCATTCGTGCGTACGTACGACTTACCATCTCCAGGTCGTGGTGTAGTTTATTATTTAAACACTTCATTAATTGGATATGTATAATAATGAGTACAATTGATGTAAATAATAAATAAAACATGTTAATTATTCGGTATATATGATATACCATTCAATTATATACTATTACACCACCAATAGAATGGTTTTTTCCCCTGTGCGTACGTATGCATTGTCGTCTCCACGAATGCGATGAGATTCAATCCCCATCCTAACCATTCAAGAATAAATATCATTTTATGATTAAAAAATATTATTTATGAACCTAATATAATTATGAATTTTAATCAAATACATCTCATCTATATCAAACATGACTTACATAACAAAATATATAAAGTAAAACGAATCAGTTATCAGCTGAAATGATGATACTACTGAAATATTATTATGATGGAAATATTAGATGATCATATATGATATCATATTTATGTATTTGGTTCTTGAATAATTTAATAACAATAATCTAAAAATTATACAAGAGTTTAACAAAACCTTGATCAAGGAAAAATACAAGTTAATGGTTAATTCTACAATCTCTTCATTATTTGAGGTTGTTTATACGTGAGTATCCATTGGGACCTCTTTATCATCCAAATTCATGTTTCTTATAAATGCATTTAAATTTTTATTATTATTTCCTAGACTATGGTTTAGTGTCATTTATACTATTTTATTAATTTTTATATGAGGTTTACAAAGGAATATTTCTGTCGTTATGCAAATAAGGTCCTTTACGGCCTTTTCAACAGAATTTTGGAAGGAATTTTTTTTAACTTATTTGGAGGGTGTGGGAATTTTCATCCATTATAACACCTTTCAAGATTACATTACAGGATTATACGAATATATTCAAAATAAATGTTTTCTTTTATATATATTTGACTTTTAAATGATTTCAAAATTGAAAAAGGTATTTCTATTAGATAGTCTTCATTTCATCTATTTCAACATCCATTGATTGATTTTAATCTTATTTGAAGTTGATTTATTATGATACAATCTTCCATATTATATTGATGGTTTTGGGATATGTTTGACTATGAATGTGTAATTTTTATACCATTCATGATTTACTGTTAAATTATTAACAATTCGTATGCTAGTTTTAAAATGAATGTTTATGCTATGTTATAAACATTTCATGTGAGGAATGCATTGGACATAGTAAGTGATAGGTGGATCCTATTATAGATCAGCGATGCATCGGTACATCCCATGAGACAAACAACTATCTTGGCACAAGTCCATGAATAAAACGTATTTTTAGTCTTGGAACAAGGGCTTGATTATGTGGTTACGATGTTTGGCATTATATATTCTATGAATAAGAAATTGGCTATTGATATTGCCTATGATTATTCAACTAGTAGAATATCCATGTTAATAAGTATATGGAATTATTTTATTAATATTTCACATATAATGATGAATTTTATGTTTAAAATTCTTCTGTTTTAGTATTATACATTACCTTAAACGACTATTCTTATTTAAGAAAGTTTCCTTTATATTGTTATCCTTACTAAGCATTTGAGCTAACCCCTTTCAATGTTTTATTTTTCCCATTGTGTGAAGAAAAATATTATTACGGACCTACAGGGATAGTCTAAGGGATATTAATGTGTTCAAAGGAGACAATGTTGTAGTTATTTTTCATTTCATGATGTAATGTAAAACTTATGTATATATCAAGTACTTCCATGGATATTAAACTAATCAGCCTTTTCAAACATGATACCTTGTATCATGCAAATGTTATGTAATAATGCACTGATTCTAGGTAACGTGGGTTGGGGAATTATATTTGGTATCAGGGAAAGTTTAGTACAATCCGTGGAAGCTATATTTTCAAGAACATTGATCAAAGAACATTTCCCAAAGATAATATTTGAGGATTTCTTTAGAATAACATAGTGTAATTTTTGTAACTTAGAGATTTTGTGTTAAATACATCCCTATCAGGATATAAGAAGGTTGAGAAAGATTTGGAACAGATGTACCTTGGAGTGGATACTCCAACAAGGTGTTTCCGGCTTGACCCGGTGTATCGTGGTACCTGACAATGGGCATTGCTGCACACTTGGTTACGACACTCCTGGGGGATATGTATAGGATAATTCACATTTTTATTACGGACCTTTAGGAATAATTTATGAGTATATATCTCCTCAAAGAAAGAATTATTATATTTATGGATCATATCCATAAACTGTTCAATTTATGTTAAGTGTTTTACAAGTTTGAATTATATATAGAAATTCTTAAACTACCCTTGTGTATGCAGTTGTTTAGAAACAACACCTAGTGGAAAGAATGGGAACCATATGAACACATGTAAACCATATAGGGATTTATCTCCAACAAAAGATAATTATAGTGTAGTTGGTGATTCAACTATTGATGATTAGCTTATATTCATACTAATACAACTCAATCGGGGTATGAATAATATACTTACCATTATGGATCACAATGATCCACAACATAGAGGATCAATGTTAGACCACTTCATGAGGTGACAACCACCAACATTCAATGGGACTACATTTCGATCTCTAGCTGATGAATGTATAAATATCTTAGACAAAATATTTTATGCTTTGGGGTGTAGTGAAAGGGAAAAATTTGTCATGGTAGATTATCGCCTAACGAGAGATGTATATCAATGGTGGTCATTAATTCAAAACACAAAGAAGGATGAATAACTACAAATATGTAAGGGAGGGTGTTTAAAGGGATTTTTTTAGAAAAATAATTTCCTTGTGAACATCAAGAAAATATGGTTTGTGGTTTCTGAGTCTGAAGAAAAAGTAGGATGAGAATGTCGTAACGTATGAGGATAACATTCCAAGGATTAAAAGGCAGACATCATATTATATACGTAACCTAAGGATTATGTTTGATTGATACATTTATGGGTTAAATTCATTTCATCATTAAAAATTAGTCTCACAATCCATCTCACCTGTAGAAGATATTGTGTCTTGTGCTATCAAGATGGAAAAAAATTTACTATGTCTTGCGATGTTAAAAAAATAAAATAGAAGAATAGATCTGCTGAACAGTCCTGGAATGGAAATAAGGGGATGAAGGGAAAGTTTAATATTTATCAGATGGTAAATTTGGGATGAAACAGCATGGTACTTGTCTGAATGGAACTAGAGTCTATTACAAGTGTGGTAAATAGTCCTCTAATCTAATGATTTCAAGGGAAATGAAGAGGATTTAAATGTTGAATGCAATAGTTCATGAGGAAAAGGGTCATTATGACAACCAATGTCCTATGTAGCATGAAAACTTACCTTAGAAAAGGCCAAGGGATCAAGGCCAAGATTATGGGATCACTCTTGTTGAGGTTGATGCTCCGAAAGATGTGGTGGAAGTTAATTTAAAGGATTTATCAAATATAGATCATGGTATATTTGATTTTGGATCATCACATTGTTTCACATCATCCGAGTTTTCTAATAAAATATTTATTTTTCAAGGGAGTTGTTAGTTAAAACTCCCAAGGGAAGTATCATTGCAACAATGTTTTCTGAATCAGTTTTAATTAAGGAATATAAAAATTATTTATCTACTGATCTCATCGTCATACCCAGGAGTGAATTTGATATTGTTCTCAGTATGGGTTGGATTGCGGGCCACGATGTGAAAATTTATTGTAAGAAAAAAGAGGCTAAAATTTTTATTAAAATAAATAGGTCCTTATCTTTAGAGAAGAAATGCCACCACCTAATTCTTATCTAGATCCACCGCCAGTAGCTCTACTAAATTAAATTATTATGGAGGAAGATAATTAAATAACTATGGGTAAGGAAAAAAATGTTCTAATAGGGGATGTACATATTGTGAAAGAATATGTTAATGTGTTTCTTGAGGATTTACCTAGACATACTCTAGAACGAGAAATTGATTTTTTCAATTTATTTAATTCCTAGTTCATGGACCATATCCAAAACCCCCTATAGAATGGACACAATGGAATTAGTGAAACTAAATAAACAACTATAGTAACTGAGTAATAAGGTATTTATTCACCCCTAGTGTTTCTCCAGGGGGAGCCGCTATTTTTATGATGAAATATGGATCTATGAGGTTGTGGATTGACTACAGGGAGATCAATTCTATAACAAAAAACAAAAAGTATCCCCTATCTCGCATTGTTGATTTTTATGATCAACTTAACAGAGCTCAATATTTTTCTTTGATTGTCCTTCGATCGGGATGTCATCAGTTGTGTGTTAAGAGTGAAAATTTCAGATGACAGTATTTTGTACTAGGTATGGGAATTACATGTTTATAGTAATGCCCGTTGAACTGACTAATGCACCCTTTGCCTTCATGGATCTATTAAACACAATTTTCAAGGAATATCGTGATGAATTTGTAGTGGTATTTATTGATGATATCGTGGTATACTCCAAAAGGTATAAAGATCATGAAAATCACATTCACACTAATCTAAAGACTCTTAGAATAAATGAATCACAAGGTATGTTCAGAAAGTGTGAATTTTCGCTTCAAGAGATTTCATTTCATTTCCATATTATCTCTAAGGATGGAATTTCTATTAATCTTTCAAAGACCATGGAAATTCAGGAATGGCCAGTACTGATGAGTATAAAAGAGGTATGGAATTTTAATGGCCTAAAAATATATTATCAACGCTTCATCCATAATTTCTCCCATTTGGCTAGCATATTAACCATGTTCACACGTGAAGGGGTAAAACATGATAGGACAAAAGAGTGTGAAGAATATTTTGATGAACTAAAGAGAATATTAATCAATGCTCCAATATTGACTCTACCATCAAATAATGATGGGTTTGTTATTTATAGAGATGCTACCAAGAAATGACTTGGTGGTGGCCTTGAGAAGAATGATAGAGCTACTATCTATGCATCGCGAAAGCTAAAAATTCATGAACAAAACTATCACTCTCATGATCGTGAGTTAGTATCTATAATATTTTCTTTGATAATTTGGAGACACTATCCTTATGTTGTAAAATATGATATATATACTGATCACGAGATATTTAAGTATATTTTCTCACAAATATATCTCTATATAAGGCAAAAGAGATGGCTCAAGCCACTCAAGGATTATGATTCACGTATACACTACCACCCAGGGAAGAAAAATATGTTGGATGATGCTTTGAGGAGAGATGATCATGGAGTTTTGAACCTGATGAGGATTGAAAGGGATCCTAATTTCATGGATCTATTAATGAAAGATATGGTAATAACCATGGAAGGTGAAACAACATTTCATTTTCTAATGGTTGTGAAACCATCATTACAGGAATGAATAAAGAGTTCTCAGACTGATGGTGAGGTGTTTCAAAAGAATATTAAAGCTATGAATGATGTGAGATTGAGTGACTTCGTATATGAAGATGGAATTTAGAAATTTGGGAAGTGAATTTTTGTTTCAGATATACCTGATCTTAAAAGGGAATTGTTGGATGAGGCTCACAGCCCCAATTTCTCCATAGACCCTGGTAGAACTGTGATGTAAATAGATTTGAGGAAAAATTTTAGTGGGAAAACATGAAGAGGTAGATTGTTGATTTTTTGTCTTGATGTATGGTTTGTCAACTGGTATTGGTTGGATGAAAACATCCTTGAAGAGTCATGCAACCACTTCCCATAACTGAGTGAAAATGTGATGATATTACGATGGAATTTGTTATGTTACTACCCAAGACTCCTAGAATTAATGAAGAAGTATGATTCATTGTTGATAATAATACCATGTCCAAACTTTTTCTTGATATAAGAGAAGATTTACAACTTGAACCTTTTGAAAAAATTATATATTAATGAAGTTGCATCACTTCATGGAGTACCCCTATTGATTTTTTCTAATCATGATCCCTGTTTTTCTTCAAGATTTTGGAAAAGTCTTCTTGAAGGCCTTGGATATTGACCTTTATTTAAGCACTTCCTGCCACCCTCAAACTGATGGAAAATTATAATGGACTATTGAAACCATAGAAGTCATGTTAAAATCATTCTCATTTGACTTTAAAGGAATGTGCGATCAATATTTACCTCTTGTAGAATTTTCCAATAACAATAGCTTTCATTCAACTTTTCAGAAGGCCCTATATGAAGCATTATATGGAAAGAGATGTTTCAGACCAACTTTTTGGGATGCTTTTGATGAAGGAAAACTCATTGGACCATGAATTTTTTAGGAAAGTTTGAAAAATTTTAAGGTTATCCAAACCCACATCAAAGAAGCTCAATGTATGCAAAAGAAATATGCCGATATCTGATGGAAAAATTTTGAATTTCAAGTAGGATATTTTGTTTTTTGGAAGGAATCTCCATGTATGCGTGTTATATTTTTTGGTAATAAAGGTAAATTAAGTCCCACTTACATTTGACCATTCAAAATTCTAGAACAAATTGGAGTTGTTTCTTATCGTTTGGCAAAGCCGACATGCCTCTCCAAATTTTATGATGTGTTCCACGTATCACTATTGAGAAAATAAATGCGAGAACCAACACATGTACTCACCTATGAAGAAATAGAACTAGAACCTGATCTATCCTATTGTGAAGAGCCTATCAAAATTCTTAATACCATATAACAAGGGCTGAGAAACCGGACGACTCGTTTGGTAAATGTTCTTTCGAGAAACCATAAGATGAGAGATGCTACATTTGAACTTGAGGAACATATGATGAAGAGCCACCCACATTTTTTTATGCAATAATATTATAGAAATTTTGTGGACAAAAATATTTTAATGAGGGAATAATGTAACACCCCTAGCTTCTATGATATGTTTCCCTTTGAATAATATAATGGCTTGGTTTGTACGCAGTATAGAGTTTTGGCACCCCACAACCAATAAAACAAACAATTTTGATTATTAATACCAACTTTTTTAAATTAAATAAAATTATTTTTCAAAATTGACTTCATTTTTGAATTAGGAATATAAAAATTAACTTTGGGTGAATTTTTGGTATATTTCTGAAATTTTCAATTTTTGATGAACAGTGGAAAACACTGTGTTATTGTTTAAAACTAACTTTTTATTTAAATAATAAGTAATTTTATTTAAATTTATATTAGTTAATAATGGATATATAATACCTTTATATGTTTAATTTAAATCATTGGACTTATTTTGTAATAATATTAGAGATATAAAATTTTATTGAACCTTTTCCGTCTTTTACCCACCTTCTAGGCACGTTAGAAAATTTGCATAAAAGGTAATTTTACCACTATTTTGTATTGAATTTCAAATATCTGAGAGACAAGGTTCATATCTTTAAGTAATATGTGGTTAAATAAGATTAAAATAATTTTTATGTGAATAATAATTTTAAACTATTATTTACCACGGTTAAAATTAAATATGGTAATTAAAAGTAAAATTATATTTTAATTACCCTAACACATATCCTAATTCTATTGGAGAAGTGTATTTATACCAAAAAAACCTTAGGTATAAAATATTATCATTTGGGTCCACTTGGATTAGATTAGAACATTTATTATTATATTATTTAAAGAAATGTTTAAAGTGATATATTCTAATTTTTATAACTATAAAATTTTAATATAGGTTTTCACATTAGATAAATTCAACTATAATTATTCATTTGAAATATAATGATATTTCCTACATAATGGTATTTTATTTATAATTTTTAGACCTTAAATAATCAAATTCTTTTATGAAACATTGATGATGTAGTAATTACCTTATTAATGAAGGATTAAATTTTTTTGATATTTTAAATATCCAAATAAATTTAAATTGAAACATTTTATTAATTACACGATTTTTATATGTTAATATTACATGTTAGGATTTTATTAAATTAATTTTTTTCAAATTAATCAATTTTCTGTGAATTAAAAAAAATCAAATACAAAATAGTGTCTAAATTTAAATAAATGAGTTTTTAAACAAATTCTATATTATTAATTGATATAATATTACTAAAAATCTAAGGATCAGACAAAAGAATTTATAAGGTTATATATATCAATAATTAACCACTTGGGGTTCTACTGGTAGTTTATAGTTTATTTATTAACAATAAAATATAAAAATACAATGAGATATTTTAAATGATAAACTATTTTACTTATAGTTAAATCTAAAAGGTAAGGTTAATATGGTGACCAAAACCTGTCTAAAACCTATTGTTTGAGAGGTTTTAAACCCACCCCACCTTAGCCTTTAAATAAATTCTTTTGGAGCCATTATAAACTGAATATGATTGTATTATAAAATAATATTTCAAGGTTTTCTTAAATTGACCCTCACTTCTCTTATAAATTGGTACATACCCTTCTCATAATTTCATACCTCCAAAGCCATTTAGATTGGCCAAAACCTACTCAAATATCCTCTCAATTATACTAAATTTTATATATATGCCTTATATTAATCTAAAATCCAACCTATGGATCCCTTATGTTCAACTCAAAATGAAACACATGAAGAAGAAGTAATAATTTAAAAATCTCTTTCGAAGTCCTTTTATTCTTCCACTTCCTCTTCCATTTTTGTTCCATACCAAAATAATATCTCTAGAACCATATAGATAATATGATGTTATTATAATCATGGTACAACCAGATTCCTTATTCTATCCATCCTATGATTGACAAGTCACCATACATGTGTATATACGACTTACCGTCTACACTTCGTGGTGTAGTTAGTCATTCAAATACTTCATTATTTGGATAAGTATAATAATGAGTATAATTGATGTAAATAATAAATATAACTGGTTAATGATTCTGTATATATTATATAACATCAAATTACAAATTGTTCCACCATCATAAGAATTGTATTGTCGCTCGTGCATACGTATAGATTACCGTCTCCACAAACGTCATGATATTAATTCTTCATCATAACCATTGAAGAATAAATATCATTTTATGATAAAAAAATAATTTTTAAGAACATAATATCAAACTTTATATGTTTCAAATACATATTATCCATAACAAACATCACTTATGTAACAAAACATAGTAAGGAAATCAAATCAATTTACACATGAAATGATGAAACTATTGAAATATTATTAACAATGAAATTTTAGAATATCATATATGATAATATATTTATGTATTTAGTACATTAATTATTTTATAACAATTATATAAATATTATACTTTAGTTTTACAAACCCTTGATCAATGAAAAGTATAAGTTAATGGTGAATTATATAATCTCTTCATTATCTGAGGTTGTTTATACGTGAGTATCTACTTGGGACTCTTTATCATCCACATTCATGTTTCATAAAAAGGCATTTCAAAACATTTTTACTAATTCATAGAATATTTTTTAAAGTCATTTATATCCCCATTTTACATTTTATATGATTTTTTAAGGGAATCCCTCTGTTGTTTTCCTAACAATGTCCTTTAGGACCATTTCGACAAAATTAAAGAAAGAATGTTTTTAACATATACGGCATGTGCATCTATTTTTTGCATTAGAACACCTTCAAATCTTCCCATACAAGATTATAAAAATATTTTCAAAATAAATGTTTTCTTTTATAACTATTTTAATTTTAAATTATTTCAAAGTAGAAAGAGGTATTTCTTTCTGATAGTTTTTATTTCAACTACTTCAACATCATTTGATGCTTTTAAAACATGTTTGGATTTGATTAATTAGGGTACAATTTTCCATCATGTATTGATAATTTTGGGATATGTTTGAATGTAGATGTGTCAGTTTATACCATTCATGGTTTATGGTTAATGTATTAAAATTTTATATTCTAGGTTTAATACGAATGATTTTGTTTTGTTTCATCCTTTTCATATGAGGAATGCATTTGACTTTTTAAGTAATGGGTGGAGCCCACTATAGGTCCTCGATGCATCAGTATGTCGCATGAGTCAAACTAGTGTCTTGTAAAAAGTCCTTAACAAAATCTTATTTGTATAATTGGAACTATTTCTTCACTATGTGCTTATGATGTCTGGCACTATGCATTCCATCTATATGAAATAGGCTGTTGATATTGCTTGTGATTATTCGACTAGTAGAGTATCCATGTGAAAAATAAAATGGTGGTATTTTATTTATACTTTCCATATTATGCTGATGTTTGTGTTTAAAAGGATTATGTTTTAGTCGTATACATTACCTTAAATGTTTATGCTTATTTATTAAATTTTCTGCTATATTGTTATCCTTAATGAGGATCTGACCTCACCCCTATCTATGTTTTATTTTTCTTAGGATGTGAATAATTATATTATGACTGAACAACTGGGATAGGATAAGAGATATTAATGTGTTCAAAGGAGACAATTTTGTGGTTATTTTTCATTTCATTATGTAATGTAAAACATTGGTAAGTATCTAGTACATCCAAGCCTATTAAAATTATCAGTCTTTCGGACATGAATCCTTGTATCCTGCCAATGTTATGTAATAATGCATCGACTCTTGGTAACTTGGGATGGGGTATTAAATGTGATGATATTATGTAAATTATTATTACCTTATTCATATCAATTAGTTACAAGGTGGAAAAATGGATGTTATGTACAAGGTATACATATCTTGGAAGATGGGTTTAGGAGTGGGATTAGTTTTTGAGGTTGTTAGCTGGGGTGTGTCTTCAATCCATAAAATTAAGTGTAATGGTTTCCATATTTCATCAGGAAAAGCATACATGTATTCATTAGGAACACAACATGATTTTATACTAGTGTTTATGTGCTTGTAATACCAATAATTATTTTACATAAATTCCCCAAATAGGCCCCCATTATCAGAGATTTGTCTACATCATGTATTATTTTAAAAGGATTCCCCATTATATAAATAGAGGAGACACTATTATCAATGGTTCATGAATTCTTTTTAATTTTTCTAGGGGTTATGGGTATTATTATCATATGAATAGGGATGTTATTATGAAAATAAAGGCTCATAGGGATGTATAGCCTTGATATAATTATTTTGTAAAGTATGTAGAATTGTAATCTATATCATGTTGTATTACTATTAGATGTATGGTGTTTATTCCATCATATATTTAGATGTCTATATTTTATACAGGTTCTACTCAATATTTTTTCCCATAAACGTTTATTTATATGTTGGGATTCAGTTAAGAATATATTTTATTCCTCTTAGATAGTTTCATTCCTTTGGGAATGAGGTCCCCATATTGTTTTAGATATGTCACATGTTTGGTAAAGATATTATACACTGATAT
This sequence comes from Viscum album, assembly GCA_963277665.1. Lineage (NCBI taxonomy): Eukaryota > Viridiplantae > Streptophyta > Magnoliopsida > Santalales > Viscaceae > Viscum > Viscum album. The sequence continues at coordinate 1,484,448,015 of OY728136.1, forward strand.
AGTGGAGGATTCATTCAATAGTGGAATAAAAAAATGATTTTGAGATATAGTGTTTCAATGTATTCATTCATTATTATAGGTGGGTTACTTCTTTCTTCTCCATGATTTCATATCCCAATACAACTTTTACTCATAATGGTATTTGGTTTTGGTGGGATGAAAATTTTGAAATTTATATGATGAACTAAATGTCTTGTTGACATTCGATCTAGTATTGATTATTCAAGAAAATGTTTTATGCTATGATATTTCTATGAATACTCTGGTATGAGTTTAAGATTTTTCTTCATTTCAAGAATGAAGGTGGTGGTAAATTTCTCCCCCAAACTAGGACCTCATAAAAACACTACCCAGCCCATTATAATGATTAAGAAGAATTTATGATTTCATTTAAAATATGGAATCACAATATCTTTATAGATTATATTATTGTATATTCAAATCACAAGATACTAATGAATATTTTTACACATAGGGTTTGAAATTTTAAAAGAGGAACTGGTTAGAGTGTCTCAAGTATTTTGATTTGTACATTTTTTTATAATTACAGGAAAACTTATGTGTTTAAAAATGATTTATGTTATAAATTATTAATTGTATCCTTATGTAAATTAGTAGACATGATGGTTTTATTTAGTGAGATGAGTTTAGGGGAGGAAAAGTCTAGTGGGAAGGTGTTTTTTACTTATTTAAAAAATTACTCATCATTTGGTGATTAGAGTTTTCATGATTATTTAAAAAACTATAAATTACATCATTTTAGAAAAATACTAAATAGTGGGGAGACTTGAGGTGAGTGGTGTCATTCTCCCCATGTCTCATTGTGTTTTAGAAGGATTTTGTTCATTCTTATATCTCTAAGGTAGGAATTAATCAATGATAGTCACCGGTCTTATAGGTCCATACACCAAAGGAATAACATGATGTTTCATGGTCTAAGGTGTTAATATTGGTTGTTGGGGATAACGTGGTTGATCATAGAATTCATGTCTAGGTTACATACTTTTAAAATAATTTTGGGAGAATACGAGTTACTTTGTAGTTTTATGCAACCTTTTCCCACTCTATTATGGATGTTGGGTGTGATTTCCATGAAATTTTTATTTAATTATATGTAGAAATCTTATTATAAGTAATTTATGTGGTTAGTCATTGATTTTCTTAAAAAACATCCCATATATATCCTATCAAGGAGATGATGAAGGGGGAGTAGCTCCAGAACGTATATTTTTTTGAGGATTTAAATCATTATTTGATTCCATTTATGATTTTTTTATTACGAAATGTGGATAGCATCCATGTATAAATACGGTTTGTAAGAGGTAATATTTTTCACGTTGAAATAATTAATGGAATGTCAAAAATAGATGTATGGGAATATAAAGATATCTATTAATATTATTGACTAGAATCCTACTTCATGTCTACTTCTTTTTACTATTCATACTAAATGAATATTCTTATTGTAAAATTTTCTTATAAAATGAGTTACCATTCTTTGATTAAGATGAAACATATCAAATCATTGAATGAGAATCCCTTTAGATCTCCCTTATACATGGAAGAGTATAGAGAAAACCCAACTATTAGGCCGCACCATATTTAAGAGATGAAAAGAATGGAGTAGTTGGTTTGAAGTTTATTTTCCATGGTACAATGTCATCAAATTACCTATATATTTCTTCATCATTGGAATCGAAATATTGGGGTTGGTGAATGGGTATTTATTATCATTTCACACCAGTTGGAACACCATTTGTAGGGTAACTAAGGTATATTGAAACCATTGATTATTGGAAAAAAATTTATCATTTGAATAATTAAAAAGTTTGAGAGTCAATAGAACATTCCATGGAACATAACATCAATTCATGAAATGTTTCATATTTCATAGCTGGTGAGGTATCCATAAAACAGTTCACATTGAATTTAGTTTGAAGATATTTACCATGAGCTTGACACCACTATGGTCATGTAACCAATTCAAATTTTGAATCAACCCTGAAAATTTAATCCCATGTAAAATAATTTATCTTGTTCACTTATATTATCATTGTAGACTGAATGTTCATGAGATTTGGGTTAAAAATTTGTTGCAGAGGTCGCATCAGCCACCTATATTTATGAGTTTTAAAAATTAACAACATCCCAAAGATAGAAATATTTCATGGTCTAGAGAATTATTATGTCCTCCTAGTCATCATTATTATATAGTTTGATATTAATATATGTCTAGGGCCAAATTAGAGGTATCTAAGAAGCTGTGGATAAGAATTGAAATATTATGGATGAAATTTCAATCACATGGTTACAAAACATTGTTATTATTAACCATGTAGTAACCATATTGTGTTCCTTCATGAGGTCGCAATAGGATTTTCCAAGGTTAGTAAAATATTATTGATAAATTATGAAACTATTTTGGTTTTCTATATATTAGGGATGGTTTTCATAAAACATGTTTCTAATATCTAGAAACCAATTCATCACATTTATCAACTGATTTTTTCTATAAAATTTCTTGGGAAATTTTTATAAATTATTGGCCTAACCATTTGATCTATTATAATCCCCAAAAGGATGTAAATTATATCTCTACCATTGATTGTTTTTTATTTAATCTCTACATAATCTATATTGGTCTTGAAAAAATCATTTTCTGGTTTTACATATAATTATCTCATGGGATTGTTTTCATATTTTCATCATTCTTGATGAATCTGTTGAATGTAAATTCTATTTAATATATGTTTTCCCTATTCTTCTTATATAAATGATATATATATATATATTCTCCTATTATCTCTATAGAACCTGAATGAGCTATATATATTATATCATAGAGGTCTAATTTAGGCATTTTTTTGTTTTGTTTGGTTCTATTCTTTTAACTCTATTATCTACTCATTTTGAATATCATTTTTAAAAGGTGAAAATGTCATTTCATTTCATGATGTATGTGTCTCTGTTAAAAGGTTATATATTCTAATGTTTTTATGTTATTCAAAAATACTTTTTATTGTTTAATGAGAATGATAGATTTGATACGAATGTGGATTTTAATCTAGAAATCTACGATTTAATGGGTGTTTTGAATGAAAATATAATTTTCCATCGTACGAGTTCATTGAAATCCATCAATGGTACATTTGAAAATAGAAATGGATTTTCAAGAATTATGGAGTAAATTAGTTGTAATTAAAATGATTTATAAATTGTGATTATGGTATTTAAATGGTTACTAGAAATATTAGAACATTGGTAATAATGGTTTCAATGGAAAATGGACTTGTTACATTATTCTGTTTAATACCAAAAGAGGTTTGATATTGAAAACTGTGATAGTACTCTATATTAATCAGATTCAAATGAATCATTGTGTGTGTTTTCCTTACATGTCTGAGTTTAAATCCCTATATTCTAGAGCCCAAAAATTAATTGGTAATTTATGCATGGATTTACAAAAGGGGGAATATTTATTTATTTATTGTTCAAATTATTATCTAATGTCAATACATTTTTATTTTTTCTAATATTTTCATTCCTTATATAATAAATGTGTCATAATACTTATTATATAAATAGGAAGGTTTTTTTAGAACCTTGTGATGTTATATGAAATTGATTTATCATTAAAATCTTGATATATTGGTTTATTCTTTTTAAATTTTATGTATTATATAATGAAATATTACGTGGATTTATGGTCACACCATACTTTTTCAGTGGGGAGTTTATAAACATAATTTTGTAGGACATGGGAAATTAAAGTGAATCATGTATTTGACTAGTTTCTATAAGATGTCAGAACCATTGTACTTGGTTCATTTGGTGGTGAAAAATTGCCACATGGGGGGGAAATATTATTCTTTTCTTCATTATTTCATTTGCATATATATTTTTGGATGTTCTATGTCAAATGCATAGGTACTCTTTCTTCCTCTATGTAATCTTGTGGTTTTTTTCGTTATTGTTTTACCTGAGATAAGTGTTTCTTCTTATGTTAGACTATACCTTATATAATTTCTACATGAGTGACCTATTTTGTTTTCATTGGAGGGTTCATTCCACAATGAATTATTATGCGTGTGGAAGATGGGACAATTTCCTCCTTTTTATAGTAGAAGTGAGTTGCAGAATTGTGAATACATGATATATTAATATGTAATATGGGCCTAAAAATTATAATTTATCCAGAGGAAAATATATAATAATATATAAATTATGTGGTTGAAACTATTTCATCCAAAAAAATGAATAAAAATTTATGTCTCATTTTAAACCTAATGGTGTAGTTTAACCCCCTATTTAACCTTATTTGACAATAACCGTTGTAACAAATAATTCAACCATTATGGTACATGGATGTAGTTATAAATAGTACATGTTGAACAGAAATTATCCATTCATGATCTAATTGCATATTTACTATCAATTAATGTTTATATAAGTTGTTGGGATTTTTAATCATTTAAATATTAATTTGAAAACATTACAAATATGTTATTGTCATTTAAAAGAATATTTTGAAAATATAAATTTAATGAAATCAATAAAACAACAAAAATATATTATTTATTATTTAAAAATCACTTATACATGATTGTTATCCATAAATTTTGTTGAATTAATAAATTCAATTAAAATATATTATGTTTAATGTTTTTTAAAATTTTACATTATTTTTCTTCTACTTGAGTAATTGTTTCCTAATTATTTAATTAAAATTAAAGGTAATTATAAATTCACAAATTAATACAAAAATTTACATTTAAAAAAATAATAAAAAAATAAAAAAATAGTAACCATTGAGAATAACATGTTATTGTTATGAAATCATTATAGATATATCAATATAAAATTGTTACATTGTGTATATATTCTTTACAAAAAATAATACAATGTTCATTATCAAATTGAAATAACTCCAAATTTTAAAATTATAAAATATAATTTCATATGGTTTGAAATAATATCATTGAGTATAAATATGTAGTATATATAATGACCTTTTCATAATTTTTTAATTTTATTTAACATATTTTACCCTTTTCGCCTTTAAAAGTATTAACATGGTTAGAATATTGCGTGATAAAAAATATATTGAACTCATTAATAAATTTGATCCTTATAAGAATATATTTATCCACTATTTTAATATTTAAATTCAAATTTAGATAAATTAATTAAAAATAAGTTCAAAAATATACACAGAAACCATTTTTTAGAAAAGAAAAACATTTTATGAATTAAAATGATTTTATTCCTAAATAAAATATTGTTTTGTTTTCCAAAGAATAAGTTTATTTATGATTAATAAAATTTATATTAGGGGACATGAAAATGTATTATAAGAAAAACTAAACATTGATATCAAATTTATAAAAAGTGAAAGGTTTTGTAAAATTTTGAATTTTTAGTATTCACCCACATATAAAGAATTTTATAAAAATATAAAATACATTATTTATGATTATTTTGAAATAACAATTTAAGAAATTATTACATTTTATCAAATATAATTTATAAATATCATATAAATTATCCATGCACCAAAATCAAAAGAAATTAAGAATAAAATGTATTTTTTAAGTATAAAAGGATTTTGTAATAATTTCTCATCTAGTAACAACTATAAGACAAATAATAATTAATTTTATTCCAAAAAATAATCTATAAATTTCAATAAAAACATTTATCTTTCAGGGTTAACAATGAATATTTTGAAAAACAAATCTTTACACACCTAAAAATGTATTCTTCAAATTTCCACTTTAAAATCATATGGTTTATTTAGATTGAGTTCTTATTTCATTACATTGCTCATTATGTATGAGTTAATGAAAAAACAAAATATATAATTTATATTGTCGTTATTATTGTTCAATACCTTTAACCCAACAGCTAATAGATAATAATCTTACTAATATACTATTATTTTTATTGTACATTGTAGTTATTCTATGATTAGTATTTTATATTGTACACACAATCAAACATAGTATTCATTTTAAACTAAAATAAAATGTTTTTACATTATCCCCTCCTTAAACTAATTTTATCATATAATTTTATATTTTTTCCCCCTAAATGAATTTCTCATAAAAAAATAATGAATATAGATGTTAGTTTGATCAGGACCACTAATTATAGGCCTTGTTGAGGAATACAATTACAAATGCATGTAACAATTTAAAACACATACATTTAGATGAAATTTTATATATGATTATTTCTATTTAATATATATTTTAAATATAATAATCGACTGATCTTTTAATTTTTTTAAATTGATATTGATATTTCATCAAAATATATTATGAACATTTATTTCCACATAACATGTGAAATTTCATCCTTAATTTTATATTTTTTATCTTCTATTTCCATGTCAACTCTTACCACAATGAAGCAATAATATAAATCTATTTTTCATGCCTAATGCACAAAATATAACATTCAATGGATCAGAAAACCATCAATAGTATAATATGTAATTTTTAAATCATTAGACATTATAAAATACAAAAAATGGAAAAAAAATATAATACAATATTTAATACGAGTTAATATAACATGGTTCTCAAAATCCTCAACAATAAAAATAAATAATCAAGATAAATCATTCCTTGAATAAGTAACTCGACAACTCTTAATATATTCCCTACCAAAACTGAAACTATAATAGTAGAATAATTTGATCATATATTTTTCTTTGATAAAAATAAAATTTATATCCAAATAATATGAATAAATATTAATTTCTCAATGAAATAATTTATATTCCCAAATCATTAAATATTAAAATTATGCTAATAATTCTATAAATTTACTAATCAATCATAAATCCATAATTAAAGCATATATACATTGAAATAATAATTCAACCATTATTACTCAAACAAAATAAAAAACTTACCAAAAAAATAATTTTGTTTATTTTATTCATATAATGTTCCCAATATACTAGACATCATAAAATATAACATTAACTATTCAGTGAGAAAACCAATTCTGTCAATGAGTTACCTCTATGGTAAATAATATATTTCAAAATTTTAATAACCTTTTTCTCTTAATTAACAATAATTTCCCAAACATCAGATATCATGTTAGTACAAATGATTACAAATTCATTTAATGAAATTCCTAGAATATATAAAATATTTTTTAAAAAAATATCATCTTTTAATGTTAAAAATTGTAAACATAATTGTTACATATTCCTCAATTTTTATTTAAAACTCAATAAATGAATCCTAGTGCATTCCTATCACAAAAAACCTCAAAAGTTTTATCTATTACATTAAAATACTGAATAATTATCTACATAAATACCGAGGATTGTATCTAAAACTATAAAATTACCTTTACCTGATAAATTTTTATCCTCAAAAATTATCTAAACCATTTCTATGATAATTAATTTAAGGATATTCACACTAATAATTTTATATTTTTTAGTTCAATAAAAATTATTGAATATTATTTTGTTGCCATGATCTTTTAGTCTTAGTATTATTTTTAATTTAGAAAACATAATACTTATCATCCCAAAAATTACAAGGTGGTACAACAACTCATTATCCACTTGTAACAAAAAAATATATTCTTAAATTTAAACAAATGTATAATTCCAAACAGTGATTCTTATTTTATGTTGAATCCATGTTAATGTCAAATTGAAATTTCTATAATTTATACTCATTCCTAATACTTAATGAGGTCATTTTCAAATGTGGAATGAATAAAACAATGAGTTTTATGGATTTAAAAATAATAAAAACCCATCAGTCTAGTTGAACCATTGAATCAAATGAAAATATTTACCATTTGAATATAAAACATTGAACAAAAATATATAACATACCCACAATATAAAATAAAACATCTATCAAGAAAAGAAATGAAAATAATTGAAAAAAATAAGATAATTATAAATGAAAGATGAGGCGCGTGAGGACTTATGAAAACAATTTCATTGAGAAACAAGCCTTACAACATAATTTGTTATTAAAAATCACTTACCAAAATAAATCAACATATTTCATTAAAAAAAATTAATATTAAAATAGTTACTTATAGAATAATATTTAAAAGAAATTTTCATTTTTTAAACCCGCATCATTAATATCTGAGGCATTATTAATTCCATTAGAGAATCCTTCAAGAAATCTTCCACATTTTCACCTTCAAACACTATTCATTATCCAAATCATTGAAGAGAGATATTGGGATTTCCTGTCATAATCAATAATCAATACATAAAATATTATTAAAAGTTTTTAATATTTTACTTTCTCAATATAAAAATATAGAAAAAATCATTCTAATCCATGAAAGAAGAACATCAATTTTTGATCAGAATTATGTTCAGATAACTAATTTATTTAAAAACTAATGAAAATAAAATGTTTTCCAAAAAAATAGAAATTTAGTTTTTATTGAGAAATAATGAAATCATTAATGGTAATATTTATTTCAATTAATGGAATATTTTTGGGGTAAATCTAATTGTCTTATATATGTTAAAAAATAATTTTTTTACACTGGTATGAAAATAAAAACAAAACCATATATAAAATGGCAATTACATTATAATTTAAACTACATTAAATTAATTTCATGTTTATTTAAATTAATATTTAATTGATTTTAAGGTATAAATGGTTTTATTAATTAAACATCTTAAAAAACATGGACACCGATTAAAAGGTTATTAATTTACTTACAATTATGCTTCTATAGAAAAATACCTTACATATTTAATATCTTAAAAATAACACTGATGGAGAGCATGAAATGGACTTAATAAAAATAAATTTTGTAACGCCCCGACCCCAGTTACCCAGAGTCGGTACCTTATTGCGTAACATTTTCATGATCACAAAAGATCAAGTCTCAAAAGGCCGATTAGTTTAGTAGCCTTGGAATCACTAGATACATTCATAAATGTTACATTACATCTTAAAGTGAAAATCTAAAATAAAAAGTCTCCAATATTCACACTCATATCCTCTTCTGACTATCCCGGCAGGTCATTCATAAAATACTTCTTCACATCCTGGAAAATATTAAAACATTGAAAGGGGTGAGCTCAGCTGCTCAGTAAGGTTAACAATATTGCGGAAGCTCTCATCAGTAAACATAAACATTTATGGCAATGTATAACTAAAACAAAATCCTTTTTAAACATGAACTTCAACATAATATGGAAAAAATAAAATTAAATAATTCCATTCACTTACTCACATGGATATCCTACTAGTCGAATAATCACATACAATATCAATAACAACATTCATAATGATGAAATGCATAATGCCAGACTATCATAACCATGTAGCCAAGGCCTCATTCCCAGACTAAAAATAAGATTTTGTCAAGGCCTCATGCCAAGACACTAGTTTGTCTCATGATACCTACTGATGCATCGAGGAGCTATAGCAGGCTCCACCCGTCACTTATTAAGTCATATGCACTCCTTATATGAAAAGGATGAAAATTATCAAAAACCATAACATAATCATATCACATAAAACATACATAAAGGAAACATAAAATTTCCACATTTCAATCACAAGATATCAATACAACACATTGATATAATAAAACATTATCAAAACCATTTTCAATACCAAAATAAAAGAAAAGTAAAACATGGAATTTATTTTTCATTTTAAAAAATGTTATGGCTTGTAGAGGAAGCCGAAACTCAAATAATGGTCACAGTGGCGGAGAATTCGTTGTCGCCGCATACGTAAGAAAAAAATTCCTTTTGTCGTTTAGTAAAAACGCTTCGTATAAAAATACTCCTTTTGAATGACAGTAATATTCAAATGGGTTTATACACCGTATAAAGGAAAGTTGTGTATAAAACCAAATATGCCTCAATGAAAAAAGATTGAGATGAAGTCCCTTAAAAAGAATATTTTTTAAATAAAATAGACTTATTATGTGTACTCACCATATGTATACATAATGAAAGTAAAAATAGAGGATAGTACATAATAATATCCTGACATAATTTCAAAGTAGGAGATTAACACAATAAATGGAAATTGGGTTAAGAAATTCCCTTACCTCATGTCCGACTTCACTAGACTGTTATTTAATCTCCTGAATAATAAACTAGAGTTAATCTCTACTTTCTTATGAACCATTTTCAAGTTCATTTTCCCTTTTATATCACTTATTACAATGTTATGAAAATTGTGTAGTCATTTTAGTTAATAACGTTCATTTTGTCGATCTTTGGTACTTGAGTCAACAATAAACTTCTTATAACTAGAAGTTGTTCTTGTGGTGAAATATCCACTATATCCAGATTTATATTCATGATTTATATATCATATATATCATATATATCCAGTATATACATGAATATATAATATTACATAACATTTAGAGGTAAGAAATGGAATGCACCGTTCATGGAGACGGTAATCCGTACGTACGCATGAACGCTACTTTCATTTCTATTTCAAATTTAATGGAATGAAATTATAATTATAAAGGTATAATATAATTCCAGTATAATATCATATATAATATAATTTACTCCATCCTCTATACATCTCACATATGAAATTAACGATTCAAATCACTTTGAGTGGGCGGTAGTCCGCACTTCCTAAAATGAAATTATCGTGTTTACCCATAATGGAAATCATAAAGGTATGACATCAATGAAAAATACAGAAGCATAAGAAAAATATAAACATAATATATATCATATATAAATATAGTGACATCTTAATGGCCAACTTTGAAGGTGTTATATGAGTGTTGAACAATCATCGTTTCGTGAGGCAGAAATTCGCCATCCACAGAAACTGTATGTTCTTTAACCATTAGATGTATGTGTGTGTAAGTGTATAACTAATCCTTCTTATAACAACATCATAGTATATTGAGTATACTGGTGTTGTTACAAAACAAATAAATAAAAAGAGTTTATGGGGTTGGAGAAGCAAAATAAAACATAAGAACACAAGAGAGAACACTACCTTTAAAACGGGTAACTCTTCTTTATTTGAGCTCAAAGGCTTCCTTGGGAAGAATTATGCCCAAAGTGAGGCTTCTAAGAGTAAGAGAGGGAATTTGGGAGAGTATTTGGGCAGAGTTTCGCTGAGCCAAATGGCTTGATGGTGTGAATATGGTGGGAGTGGTGGGGGCCTTTTATAAGAGGAGAGGAGGGGCACTCTTGGAAAGTAATGAAATGTTACTTTATTATATAATGAGTTTCTGACTTTAAAGGTCCCAAACGTATATATTTCTAGGATAAGGTGATAAGGGTTCTAAATATACTCATACAATTGGCTTTGGACAAGTGTAATTATTAGATTTTACATTATCCTTCCATTTTATTAAAATCGTTAATTAATGAGGTAATCGCTGCATCATCATGGTGTCATAATTAATTTAATTTATATAATCTCTAAAAATTATAAAACAAATATAATGATATAGAAAATCGTGTTATCTTTCTAATGAATATTTATAGTACAAAATTTGACTTGTATAACCCCATTTCAAAATTGTTTTAGTAAAACAACTTATGTTTGTGACATTTTTATTTTAACTTTAAATAAAAGTTATTTATGTCATTTTCCTACCAAAGTGGCTCCATGGGGTCCCCAAGATGACCCATGGATTGTCTTCGTCATCCATGACACGTCCTATAGGGGTAGGACAAGTGTAAAGATATTTTCATATTTTTATAATGTCATTTTGACCTTAAATTTCACTAATTACCTTTAATCGCGATTAATAAAACTTGAAAGTTACTATTCACCAAAAAAATTATTTTAATTCCATTGAACCACATTTTACATCATAATGACAACCATGTATGTCTGATTTTTGAAATTCAAATCATAGAAGTGGTAATGTTTCATTTAAATGAAAAATCAGTTTTTTAACTACCACATAGTGTTTTCACTATTCATCAAAAATTGAAGTTTCTCAAAACAATGCCAAAATTTCACCCTAAGATATCATTGATATTCCTAATTCAAAAATGATGTCTATTTTACAAAATTCAAAACATATAAGTTGCATTAATTAATTTTATAACTAATTCCCACTGTCACAACAAATAGCGCGTTTTTAAGAAACCATATATATCAAAAGATTGACAATTGTTTATGTCCAATTTCAAAGTGAAATTAATTCTAATAAACACCATTTGATAAAATGGTAAAAATATATTCTAATTATACTTTAAAACCACTCAATTGTATAATTTATCACTATAAATTATTTTTATTAAGTTCTTTACATAGAGTCCAACACACCATGTATGTTTTCTAGATTCCATATAATAAACTTATATTAATAATTTTCAATTTTTTGAAACAATTTTATTTTAATTAACTTATATTAATATAATTCATTTAATTAGTTACCATTATTTAAATAGTAACCAAATCTATTTATATCATATCATATTTTTTGAGAGAATTTGATTCATTATCCTAAAAACAACAATTGGTTTACTAGGGTTAAACGGATCATTATTTCATAATTTAATTAATATTAATAATAGAATAACTATTATTTTTATTTATTAAATAAATAAATAATTTTACAAATGAATTTATAACATGAAAAATAAATCACATCACCTCTTGGAATTGGTATTCCACACATATGAAGGAATGAAATTATTGTTTTTAAATAGATGAAAATTAAATAATGTTGGTAAAATATAATCATTAAATAATAGTAGAATTAAATTTCATAAGTTTTGATTAAAATAAATTATTTGACCATATGTGTGAGGAGGTGATAAAAATCCAAAAACATAACTTGGTGGAGGTGGTACTCCACACTTACCCATGAGCTTTGTTTTCCTCCACCACAAGATTAAAATTTTTGTTGAAATGGGTTATTCCTAAAAAATAATATCATTTATGTATTACAAGTATACTTATGATATTATTTCCTTATGGTTAGATAATATTTAAAGATGTTTTAAGAAGATATAACAATGGAATCAATTAGATTAGAGTTATACCTCTTTTTTGGATATCCATATTTGGATTACACGTTAATATTTCTACATTGGAATTTTAGTGGGACTAAAATCTATTGAAAACAGTTGGGAGGATTATTATAGTTTTTGGTAAATATTTGTTGGGTTAAATGAGTAATTTTGTGTTAGAATGGAAAGAAAAGAAGTTCCTCATTATAATTTTGGTGGGTTGATGTCTTGTAAGTACATTAAATATTAATATATGATTTGTTTATAACTCAAATAATATGGATCGAATGTATAATAAATTATTATATATGGATTTTAAGGGTAAAGTAAATACAAAATTTAAATTCAGTTATGATTATGTGTAATTTAAAACCATAAATATTAGTTAAACCCCCTCTTAACTAATTTATCCTTTACCATTGTATAAATTTATTCTATGAATAATGGTATTGAAATTAATTTTAAAAATTTAAAATATCACATAGGTGAACTATTGATGATAGTACAAAAAATATCACATACATTTTGAGTTTAGATTATATATTTATTATTTTATAAATATTTAGAAAGTAATTTTCAAAAATTTAACGCCATTTACAGAATTGGTTTTGGAACTATTCACTAAAAAATAATTCAATCATAATAATACACCTACTTACATAAAATATATAATATCTCAACATTAATTACGAATTATCATTATAGAAACGTTTTTTAGATAAAAACTTCTTCCAAACCATATTATATTAATTGTTTTTGAAAAAAATCAATTGTTTGTTATGTTCCATAAACATGAACTATGTTAGGAATGCATTTTTTATCATTAAAATTACCATAAAATAATATTTTATTTTACTTCATAATAATCATTTATATCAATTAATATCATATTTTCATTTTTGTGGAAAAATATATGATATATTAAAATAAATTGTTTTATATTTTTAATTATTCATTATGGAATAATAAATAATTCCATTATCAATGAAACATTTCACCGATATCAAATATTTATGAAAATAAATGGATAAGGATTAAAATTTCATCCTCAAACAAGTAAACAATAACATTTTATTTCCTTATCACAATCGTTTAACATTAATTAAAAAATTTTACTTTATTATACTGAGAACATTTTACCAATGAAACTATTAATTATGACCAAACATGTAATTTTCCTCATTACAAAAATATTTTCCATGATATTATTAATATTAAATCATTTATTTTGGATTTAGTTTCCCTATGTTTCCACAAACTAACACTCCCATATTTGAGGCCTTCGACACCTACATTATATAGTGTCATCATTTCCAATGGTAGATTCAGAAACCTAAATGTCCAGTTGGTCAAAAAATTGTTCAAAAACATTCATTACAAACGTTACCAATACGGTTTAGATTTAATGATTTAGTTCAAATAAAAAATAATAAATAAATAAAAATAATTTTCATTATATAATGTGGACATGTTTCCCATAATATATGAAACTTCTTAATCCATATTTAATCTACAACATCTCTTGCAAACTCCTTGACATGTTTAAAACTTCTAATCATGTCATGCTTAATACACTTCATTAGAACATACGGAACATAAACATAATAAAGGGTAATTCTCAATTCCTCAAAAAGGGAAACATGTAACTGATGTTTTCAAAAACATAATAATGGTATAAATAATATTGGAGGAAAAGATAATATGAATACTTTTATAATGAAATTAAACTGAGATAATTATATATCAACAAATATTAATGAAAAAAGGGATTTAAATATTATTGAACTCATATTAATGGAATAAATAATTAAATAAATTAATAAAATATTATTAATGGCCTTTCCTAATATAGTATATTGATATTGGGAGAGGTATACTAAGAACCCAAATTGTCTGTCATCAGGGGAAGTGTTGATGCATTGAGGAGAAATATATATTTATAGTCCCCACATGTCACCTGTTTGAATCCACTACATCCACCATAAAAGTAAACATGATATTTTATAACATTTCCAATGAAACGTTTGGCTAAATAAAACATGGTTATCCTTATAATGATAATAATTAATGATAATACATAATCAATCTATGATAATAGTCAACATTAATCCATAATGTTAATATTTCCCTAGAATGTAAAATTTATAACATAAACATATACCATCAAAAGAAAGAGGATCGAAGGTTGAAAAATACATTGTAAACAATATTATAATCATTTCTATTGGAATAAAAGATATAGAGAATTTATTGAATAACTAAAAAAATAAATGGAATAAATTTTTATGTAATCAACATACAATAAAAAACCCTAATATTAAATGTATGTTTACATAAGTGAAAAACACTCTCATAAAAATAATGTATTTAATAAGATTACAATATAAGGGATTAATGAATAATTTTTTTAATCCCACTTGTTCACTACCCTAAGAGATTAATATATAATTAATTACAAAACATGAATCATAAATCCCTTGAAGGAACATTATACTAATATTAAATATAATTTGAAACAGAAAACATAATATTAATATTGTAGAATTTTTTTAATAATTAGGTAAATACATAATTACTTATCAGATATAATTCATCCTTCAGAAAAAGTTATTTAAATGCTTCTGAAAACTACTATTATTAGTATATTATATAATGATATTTTATTGAAAGGAATAATCTTTATATGGGATAAATTATGAGAGAAAGGTAAATCAAATGAATGTCTAAGAGAAACCCCCATTTTATTATTTTTTTCATTATACATGTTCAAAACACATATAAAAGAGTAAGAAACATTTATATAAAATATATATATATTTTCCAATGAGGTATATTATTTATTATATTATAAAATATAAAGGTGGAATTATCCAGTCATGGAAGAAACAAGTTCATGTGGATACAATATAACTTAACCAAATGAGATATTATTTATTAATATCACATACAACCGACATACACATCGAGACAAGAAAAATATTAAAAATGTTTTTTATTTAATTCTAATGTAAATAAATAAATAAAACATAATTATATCAATGGGTATAATGTACCCAAAATTTATATATTATTTCCCAATTGAAAAAATAGATACCAAAAATACTTATAATTAACCTTCAAACTGTGTCAAAATACAATTTATAATAATGAATTTATTTTTGATTTTTATATCACAATATTACAATATAGATTGGAAAATGATACATCCATTTATTATAAAATACACCATTCAAATAAAAACACGGTGTATAATGTAAACTTTTATCAAGGAATTAAGGTTTCAGATAATGAAATAATTAGGATTTAGTAACAATTTAATAAAAACCCTTCAAATAAATTGATTTTATTTATTCATCAAATAAAAACAGTAAAATTTAAATTATGATATGATATCTCAAATAGTTATTATATGAACATCAAAAATAAAATTGGTGTATAAAACTAATCATGCCTCAAAGAGTGGAATTTGAGAGGGAGACACTTACATTGGTCCTGGATCACTCCCCACATGTCCAATACATATTGAGTAATAAAATTTAATTTCATAAAGAAATGACTAAAAAAATATTCATGGCTATAAATTTTGACACTCCTCATTTATAATGATTATATATATATATATAAATATTAGGTATTGTTTGACTGTTTTTTTAAATCGGGTGTGTGTATTCATCATCACTATGTATTGGTTTTGTAAATGCAGTGTTGTAATATATTATTTTTCTAATGTGTTTCAACCATAAATTAATTTATTTACTTTCATGGATGATATAAAATTGATTTAAAATCTATAATTTCAATTACTTTTTTTTACAATCCAAGTTGATGAAATCATCAATGATATTTTTTCATTGATTCATAATGAAGAAAGGGTGATTTCCTAATTAATTGCATAAATGATTATGTAAGCATACCTGAACCAATGAAAACATGATTTAACTATTTATAATATTTTATACTAGTATATATGTCATCAAAATATTCTACGTTATTAATTGATCATATTTTTCAAGTAATAGGTTAAACCAACAAAAACATGACTGTACCATGATTAAAGGATGATTATGAAGTTGTTTAAATGTAAAATCATTTTTACTTAATCTAAATAATCTAAATTATGAAGTTGTTTAAATTTTTTAAATTTAATATAAATTAGATCAATATATTACATTGAAATAACATATTGTTTTCATCTTATTATATGAATTTTTAATAAATTAATTAACAAAAATGATTTCCTCATTATATCATTAATTGGTTCTTAAATTATTCATTAAATAAATTAATGATATCATAATTACCTTATATTTTTCATTATAATCTCATTCTTATATATACATGTGAATGTAATTAATGAAAAAGAAAAACATAAATTATTCCTTCCATTGATGTAGTAGTCCACATGTACAAAATGATGATGATTTAATTTTAATTGAATGATGAAGAACAGTAACAAGGATTAAATTTTTTGAAAAAAAAACATAGATAAATTTGATAGTAATGTATTAAATTCCCAATTATGACCATATTTTAGATATAGTGATGGAAAATAACCATGTTGATTCTAGAGGTGATAGTCCACACAACGCACAATAACATTTTTTATTTTATTAAAAGAAAATGGAAAATGATTAATTTTAATACCATAATTATAATTAAAAATAATTATAGTAATGTTATTTATTATATAATTTTAATATTATGTAATTGATCATGGATTAGATTAAGTTCACAAAATAAATATAAATATGAGAGGAACTGTTATAAATTTGTACCTCTAATTTAGGATTTTCTAATATTTTTTATTCTTGTTATTCCTTTGGAGGATGGTATTTTGAAAATAGTAGAAAGAATTGATGGTTCCTATGAATATGAGGAGATATTTTGTTACATTTTGGTTGGAACTTATATGTCAGTGTTTTGAAGAAATGTAATGAAAATAATTCCCTTTCAATAATTGAATATGGATGACTTTATTTCAAATATCGAAAACATTTCTATAAAAGGAAATCTGTATGATGTAGAGTTCATAAAATACTTCAGAAATAATTTGTTATTATTTTTTAATATCTATACATACCCTATCAACTTTAATATATAAATTTATTTATCATGTTTTCATTATTTATACCTTAAATAATTTTATGACAACTTCACCTTTTATAGTGATAAAATGTTTTTTCCTATAATGTCTTATATTTTATCCCAAATTATAAAATAATTATAATAACATAATATAGACATAAAGATTCAATATTATAAATCAATATTATTTTAATGAATTTTTAAATGTGACAAAAATTAATTTTAAAAATATATATTTATTAAAACATTAATCTAGATATGAGAATATAAGTGTACAACTATAAAATATAGGCAAGAACATTGAAAATACTTTAAAAAAATATAAACTTCCCCTATATAAAATACATTCATTCATGTAAATTTCTTCCCAATTTTAGATATCCATAATATATAATAATAATTTCATCAGAGTAATGTAATTTGTATAAAATTATTTTTTATTATTAATGAAAAAACCCAAATTTTTAGAAAAATAACAAATCATCATAAGATAATTGTTCAATGATATAAAATCATTTTATATTAGTTAAATTCACATTCTCAAAATTTTTAGAAAAATTATTTATAAATATAAAATATATTGAAAGATATATTTATAAGGAAAAATCTATTGTAATATTAACTATTCTTTCATATATAAATTACATATTTATATAGTGATAGTTGATTATTCATTTTATTAATATATTAGGTTATTATTCAATATTCTATAATAGAGTAAAATTAAATTAAATTCCTATCACTAGATAAAAATTTAGCATAAAGTGTATTGATAAAAAATTGCCTTATTTAACCTACCAAAAATCATTATCTATCAAAACATATAAGTATTTTATTTTATATTGATATAATCTTAATTTATACATACCTATCACCTTTGGATATATTTACAAAACCTATGAATCCAATAATCTATAATAAAATTAAAGGTATTTAATTCTAATATAATCAATCACATGGAAATTTCCATGAGCATTAGTTTATCTCACATACAATTTCACTTGTCGAAATTGTTTGAGTTCATATTTGGATTCATCTAGAGAAAACCCTAGAAATGATACATATTTCCATTTCTTGTATAAATGGGATCATAATAATGGAACAAAAAAATCTATTCCATTTATTTCTATTACAGATTTTATAATATGGTCACATTTATTTCGTTGTTATTTAAAGACTATAATATTATAGTCAAATACTATGTTGACATATCAGTATTATTTTTAGTCATGTTTTACCCGTGTAAAAATATATTAACATATTTAATTTGTGATATTATTTGGATAAAAATTGGGTAATTACAAACAACAACATTATATAAATTTCTTCTTCACAATTTTAATTGTTACTCAATAACGAACTTCGGTGAGTTTAATTTTAACATATATATCATTTAGGATTAATACACTATTATGAAATCATTCGTACCCTATTAGAATTTATCATGTTACTGATCATTCTATAAATAATAATAATTATTTACCCAATCCAGGATCGAAGTATGCATATATTCTAATCATTTATTCCATGTAACATTAATTTTATAAAACCAATTGAATCATCCATACATTAAATCCCAGTGAAATAACATTTTCAAACTAAATTTTACCATATATTTAACCCTATAATGTATTTATCACCTATTCATATTGCGAAAAAATATACAATTTATATCATATTCCCAAAAATATAATAAACATAAAAAAATTACTAAGGATAAATTTTATTGTAATTCATGAATTATAAGTCAATAAATATTTCCTAGAAGGATTTTTAAAAAATAAAACCACATTTTATACCAGACGTCATTATTCCCTCAAAAGTTTTTCGAATATACCACAATATAGTTGATAATTATCAATCAATGGTGAATATAAATAAGGGTATCATAATTTAAATTATATTATCATATCAACAACAATACCATAGGAAATACAAGGAAAGACATCCTTTTCTATCATAACAAGATTATACAAATATTATCAACCATTTTAGTATTCTACTTAATTTAGTTATAAGACATAGAGTATCTGTGTATATTCCTTTCTCAGCATAATTTTTGTGATCCCAACTCTACCAAATCAAAAAAACAAGATGGTAGTTAACATCAAAAATATTCATATTAAAATTACAATATAATGATGCATTACCTTGTGAAACCATTATTTTTATCATATCATACTATTGGCTCAGCTTTGACTCTATTTGATCCATCCTTGGTTATTCATGGTAATCGATTTTTTAGGAGGTCCATCCAAAATAGTTAACAAAGAAATAAAATCATTCCTAATAGTTAATTATAGATATGGATAATAAATATTTCCATATCCCAGATGAGTGTCCTAATAAGTTTCTTCTTCGGTCACTTTTTCTTTCTCTTGGTAAAAATAATTTTAATACCAAATCATAATTTCATTGGTCGTTTAATCTTTATACATCTCTCCCAGATCCTATATCCTCTTGAAGTATATAGATACAGATGAAATTATGAGGAGAACTAAAAAATAAATATATTAAATCAAAATTAATATTTTATCACATCTTTATAATTCTCTCTTAAACATATCCTTGGAGTTTTCACTAAGGATATATTATCATAATCACTAAAAAAATTGACATTAAATATTTTATAATAAATCATTTGGTATCACAATGGGTTATCTATACCATTAAAATAGTTATCAATATTTACTATTAATCCATTAATTTATAATGAAGCCAAATAAACCTGAAATTTTATTTAATCCTTAATCTGATATAAATTATGATGAATTAGACCCACACTCCTCGATCCAGATCTAGAAAAACATAGTTTACACACTACCTTAAAAAAAACTCATTATTTTTGGAACCAATCATCTGGTAATTACATGAAAAAAATAAATTCTTTCTCTAAATACATTCTAAGTTCTTTTTAGGATAAGTTATTCAGATAATAATCCCAAAATATGTAAATAATACCATGTTTTTATATCAAGGATATTTTTCCCAAAATATCTTAAACAACATAAGAAATAATGAGTCATCAAAATAAATAATGTTATAATTCAATACTTCTATCCATATAGAAATGTCACGTGTATTATATTTATTTATATACTATGGAATGGAAACATAAGAAATGGGGCTTCTGAATTTCTCTTTAGGGGAAACATATGACCCAATAATTAAAAATATATTCTTCGAATACATAATAGTAAAGGAATGAATATTCCTTAAATTTCCATAGTCAATAAGATTAAATATATTTCTTCATGAATGATAATATGTGAAAATATATATATTAGTTGTAGATATCTAATACCAATGAAATGAAAAATATAAGACATGGAAAGTATGTTATCAATGCCTTGCATAATGATATTATCCTAGAATGGAGACATGTATAAAACAAAACCTTAGATGTTTTGTCTCATTATATCTTCTAATGCATCAAGGGACTATATAATATCATGCCCTACATATTACATCGATTAAGCATAATACCTTCATCATAAGACTCAATATTAGGTCTATTAACCTTCCATAAGGAACCTCTAGCTATGAAAAAATATCCATTAATAATATAAAAACAATATAATGCATAAACAACCTATTTTTGAATTCAATAATCCTAAACAAAATTAATACATACCTATGAAATAAAATGGATGTCATGATTTTTACACATACAAATAATTATGTATGATGTTCATAAGATACATTAGTAGTCATCATTACTATAATAATCAATATTGGGATAACTAATACTCATATTTTTAATAGTTCCCCAATTAAATAATTTGAATATATTTCTATTTATGCAACACACAAGATACTGTTCAATGGGTAGTGGTATAATGTTATTTCTATATTGGAATAATATGATCATTTTCCATGTTTATGGTGGCAATGGATGGATTCAAATGAATATAACCCTAATTTAATAATGGAATACTATAACTATGATAGAAAAAATAAAATCCACCCTCATAAAATAAAGGTTTTGATTGGTATCTTAAAGTATGTGATCAAGAATTTAATTTTTTTGATAACTTGATTCCAATACACCAAATAAAAAATTTATATTAGATTATAAATTATGAAAAATAAATCGCCAGAGGGAAATTACATAAGAATATTAAAAGGAAATTAGAAGTGAATTCTTAAAAGGGAATTTTTGAAATCATTTTTAATATTTTGGTAAAATACAAACTTATGTGTATCATCAAAATTAATCTTATCAAAATATTTATGTCAAATATTCATAAAAAAATATAGTTTATGTATATTCAATGTTTGGGGATCCATGAAATGATATTATATTTTTCTTTATATAATATTGTCAATACTGTAAATATTTTGAAACAAAATGGGGAAAACATATTTAATATTGAAAATATATGTCCTTATAACTAACATTATAAAAAACTATAAAAAATAAATTATATGAAAATATCCTCATCCAAAAAGTGTTAGAGAAAATATCATATAATAAAATACTCATGTGGAAGAACTCATACATTGATAAAAATTTCAGTATAATATAATTAAACACATAGAGATTAATCAAGAGTTATCAATATCCATTACTTGCAATATACTCATTGAAGTAGAAAATATTTCTTAATGGTTTTTCATGTGGTGGTAATATAAATAAATAAATCCAACATAAAATAAAAAATGGGGATAAAATAATCAATTTTTGTAAAAATATTATAATATTAATGATCATAGATTAATGAATAAAAATTGAGTTATCAAAATTCACTAATATCAGGTTTACAAATGAATAAAATTATGTTTTTTAGAAAAGTAATAAATTTACAATAATATTATCATGTATTCAAAATCTAGCATAAAGATAGATAAATTTAATTGAATAAATCATTCAATGTATAATATGGTGTATATCATTCACCGGTGACAAGGAATAACAGTTTTACCCAAAGGACTATAGATTCAATTGTAACATTTTAATCAAAATACCTCAAATGATAAGGATTTGAATTGAACATAAAATAAACTATTTTAAATATAATTAATTATATGATATCTCAAATAGCTTATATAACTAGAAAGGATTTTATTGTAATAATACCTATTATATCTCAAAATGAGAGTATTTTTTTATAAAAAAATTACCTTGTTCCAGATTTTTTCTACACATTCACAAAAAGTATTCAATAATTAAATTATATTCATTAAATAAAAACCCAAGAATATTATTCACAATGATATCCATTTATACTCCCCAATTAGTATTATTATATTTGAATAAATATTAATTAATTTTTACAATTTAGTAAACAATTTGTATGCCATACTTACAAACATTAAATAGTTTCATAAAATCAATGATTGTATATATTATTTTACCTAATTATATAATTAATATTATTTTTTGTTATAATAAAATAAATTCAAAAATAATTTATAAATATATAATCTTAGTACATGAAATTATGGTTTATGATCCTGAGTATGAAATCGTTAACTTGTTTGTTTCAGTGATTCATAAAGAACAATGTATGATGTATAAATTAATGAGAGAAATGTTAATATTACACTATCATAACAAAAAAATAATTATTTATATCATATTAAAAATTTAAAAAGCAACAAATATACTTTATTGTTCAATATATTGGAACTATATACTGGTAATAATAACCGAAAGGATGGAATATTTTATCATTATTAATTAACCAAATATATATGAGAGTATTATATTTCATTGGTGATGTAATATACATAGCATAAAATATTTCATTCATCATTCATATTATTCATAAAATAAAAATTCATATCATAGGGAAAATAAAACCAAGAAAGGAGTTATTTTATAATCATTAATGGTTATTTAAAGCATATTCCATCTAGTGAAAATAAGTCATAATAAATATGCCATGGTAAAAAAGCGAAAAAAAATCCATTTAATAAATAAGTTTTGGAATTAATTCATCCAGGTATAATTTCAATGTCTTATTCTTATTGGTATTATAAAATCTAATTTATTTGTATGAAATTCATAATATTGGTCAATGGTTTCAAACATCATGATATTTATACTTTGATTCCCATATTCCATGACAATTTAATTGATTTGTAGGTATTCACCAGATACCAATTAATGTTATCTTACTGATTTTTATCAAAACACCAACTAATTCATCAAGGGGTTATATAATTTTCCTCCCAACTATTCACCACATGTTCATTGAATTCCTTATATATTGAATGATAATCTTCAATAAACAGTATTCTATTTGAACTTGTTTCTATATCGAATAATGAATATGAATTATAACCAAATCCCTAGTATATCAAATTACATTCAAATTATAACATTATATTTATAAAAGGTATATTTATTAGGAAAAAAGAATATATATGTTAAAAAACTATATCTATATTTAGAGGGAATGTAATATCCAATGATAATAAAGAACATAATTTTTTATGATAATGTTATTGTCTATGAGATTAATCGATAGATGACGGATGGAATTGAAAAAAGAATTTTTTTATTGTATAGTTGACTATTTTATAGAATTGATGAAAATTTAAATGAAACATTAAGAATAAGTTTTCATTCAATATTTTTCATCACAAAGATATTGAAAAATTATAAATGATTACAATGGTTATAAAATGGTTATGAGTGTTGAATGGATTGTTGACGTTGAATAAGTTTAAATAAAAACATCATTTTTATTATTTATTTAAAATAATTAAAATGGAAATTTCTTGGAAATGTGTGGAAGATTCCCCTAAAAATATTAAAATACAATGATGGCATATTATTCCTTAATAAATAATTTTAGTAATATAATATATTTTAAAATTAAATTTAAAAATATGGAAATTGATGAAAAATGTACATAATTATAAATATTATCCAGATTTCTATTTTATTTTTAAAAATCTTCATGAAATATTTAATTTTATTGAATACAAAAATATCCTAAAAAATGTATACTAGTTTTAAATATCTAAAAAATTTATATACTCCAAATAAATAAAAATAGACATATAATACCTAATAAGTCATAGTAGATTAGCCACTGATAGAAAATATCAAATATGAAAATTTCCTTATGTTAAAATTTCTTTAAATGATTTTATGATAAATTTTGATATTATAATAATTACATATTAAAAACATAAAGATGTATATAATATCATAAATTGTCTAATAATAATATTTTATACCCCTTTAGTACACAATTTCTATTAATATCATTTTTTCATGTGTTAACTAGTTTGTTTTTCATGTGTTTTTTCTTTCGATAGTTCTGATACTTATATGAAAATTCTGGTTCAATAATCTCTAGAATTCTATTCATACAATAAATATTATACATATTTAATATATAGTTATTTACAATCATCCATAAAATAGAAGGATAGTAAAATGAATTACTCTATTCCGGGAGATAGTATGACATAAATAACCATAAAATATGTTTTAACATTTCAAAGGATATAATGAATTAAAGATTAATTATAATTAATATTTTTCAAAATAATTATTTTTTCATATACATCATATACAGTCACTAAAATATTTTTATTACTATCCACATAAAGTATAAATAAAAAATACATGACCTCACATTGTGGAGGAACTAGTTCATACATAAGCATGAGGGATGTTATCATTTTCCAACTAATTTCAGGTTAATAAGGCATATATGATATTATAGTTCTGGACTCGTATCTATTTCAAAAATAACATTTATAATAATTGATTACATCCTCAAAACCATCAAAGTAATGTGGTGATAAAATATGAATTAAATGTTATGTGGAGATGGTATGTCGTATGTATGCATGGGAGATGATTTTACATTCTATATGGTGGAAATTATATGGTATATGGTTTTCCATTAATCATAATAAAATCGTAGTCTATTTTTGTCATAGGAATTTTTTTTAGGATTTTTGCAACACAATTAAAATTAAAAAATATCTTAACATGAACGCAAGGGTAAATAATATCGTATCCTCATTGATTATTTAGTGTTATATGTTGTTATAAGAAACATAAGGAAGATATTTATAGGGGATAAAATATCTAAAATATGGATATTAATGTTTATAAAAATAATGTCTAGGTTTTTTTGAGGTGTTTGGATAAAATTGGGGTTATGAGCTGAAATTAGATTTTTAGTTTTATAATTAAGGGGGTGTTAAATCTTTGAATATATTGATGTATTAAATTAATATAAATTAATAATCATTTTTAAATGGACTAAAATTGTAATATATAGAAATATATTACATTATAGCTCAAAATAAACTCATAATAAAAAATTTTGACGAGTTATTTATATTCCTTTAACCTTATAATTTAGTTCTGACATTCATTAACCCTTTTAAAAATTCTTATAATATTAAAACATTTCTACATATTTAGAGTTCATTATATTATTTCAAAACAATGAAAACCCATAAAAGGACCATCATGGATCTAAAAAACCATTTACCATTATTTTGAAGTAATCATGGATTTTTTCATATCATTTAATAAATTATAATTTGTTATAATGTATTATGAATGATATTTTTAAAAATATCATATAAAATTAATTAAATATATAATGAAAAGTAAATAATTTAAATATAATTCTTTAAAACAAAACTGACTATTTATATTTATCTAAAAATGATGCGGGAGAAAATATATCTATAGAAATATATCTCTTTTGGTATTTTTAAAATCATTTATTTTATTTAAATCTTGTCTTACAGATGTGAATGAAAACAAGGTGATCATTTCAAGATAAAATATTATTAACAAATTACCAGGAAAATTATAAATCTTTTAATTTTAAAATTAATATTTTTAATATATCTAAAATTGTATTTTTATATATAATAAAATATTTTTTATATTTAAAGATGAATAGTGACATTTTTTTCTATATCTCTCGCTTACATAATTTAATCGTTAACATCAATTGAAAAGAAATCTCATATATTAAAAAATATTATGTTTATGGATGATTTATTCTTATCAAATAAAATAAATGAATGTGATAGCATCAATGTTTAGTTCATGTCATTATATAATTTATATAAATTACCTAATTTACCCTCATAGTAATCTAATTGATATAAAATGTTTACTATTCTTAATGACCCAAAATAAATGGGACCTATAAATCAAATTTTTACCACTTAATTACAAATATAATATATGTTTTTCTACATACATAAAATTGGAATTTATTAATTTAAAATAAAAGTGAAAAATGTAAAGGAAATATTTTTTTCCGAAAAAATCATTTTTATTTATATGTTTTTTATAAAAAAAGAATCCATAAAATTATGAATTGATAAAGAAATTAATATTTTTCAATTAAAAGATTTATAATTTTTATTTTAATACATTTTCAAACAAAATTCATATTTTTATAGAGTTGAAAATATATTTATTTTTTAATTAAAAAATTATTTTCCTCCATTCTATGGAAAAATAACCTTTTATAAAAAATCTATAAACCTTATACTATGATAATTTAGATATGATGATTTCAAAAACTATCATAATTTTATCAAATAAATTTCCTATATGCTTCTGAAAATTAATATTTTATCTTCTAAAAGAAATTAAAATATTTTGAGGAATGCACATTTTTTGAGAATAAATTGGTGTTACTAAAAAGTTATAATTTAGTTGCTAAAAAAATTCATACAGAAAATAAAAATTATATAAAATTTAAAATATGTTAATTCTATTTCAAATCATCCAATTCAATGTCTAGAATTTAATGGCCATATTTAAATAATAATTTTTCATTGTTCTCCTATACTTAGTGTTTAATATTGTATATACTATTGAAAATAGTATTTTTTGAATAATTGGGATATTATATTCCCCCATCTGAAAAAAATTCAATTTTTATTTCATTATATTTCAATCTAATAAAATTCAAATATTTATTCTTTATAAAATACTATGTTTGTCTTATTTATTCAACTATTTTATGATTTATTCAATGTATCATTTCTAGTCGAGTCATCCCATTCCTCAACAGTTACTCTCTAGTGTAAAGAATTTGGATTGGATATTCAAATTAAGATAAATGAGGTTCAAGGTATATTTCATTATATGTTAGCATAGTCATTGGGTCTAGTATATACATTCTTAATAAAATGACATGTCGAATATAGTCTACTTTCTATAGGATTGGGGAATATTTAATCGTTATGCCATATCACCAATTAAGTCTGAAATTTTCATTGGTCCAACATACATCGTTCTCAATTTTACCATAATAATAAATATTATAACACCCTTCTATGAATATATTCTCTAGAAAACATTATCTCTTATATCAAATTCCAAATCAATCCTTGGATTATTAACATATCTCTTTTTCATTATTTAATCCACTTTAATATGATTCATAGTAACCATTAAATTTTCAATTGTTTCCTAAAAAAAATAGAACCACAAGTTTTATATAACAAAATTATTAAGAAGAAATTATTTTATAACATACCATTCCATTTCATTCGTTATACAACATAGTTTGTATATGTGAATGGATTTTATTGTTATCAACAGAATCTACCAAAGGTAAATATTGTACCCATGTACTACGAGAGTCAACTAATAATTTCTGAATCATGTCTTCCAATATTTGAAGAGTAATTTTAGGACACCCATCTGTTTGAGGATTATATGAAATGATCAAAAGTAGATCATTTTCATGATCCTTATAATTTTTGTCACAATTTCAATGTAAATAATGGATCACTATCATATGTAATTGAATGAGATACACTCTGAAGTCGTAGGACATCATTAAGATAGAGTAATGAGAGGTTCTAAATAGGTTAATATTTTTTTATAGAATGTAATTGTTCATATTTTGTATAGGGAAATATAATAACATATACTTCATCATTAATTCTTGTATTCTTGGGAAATTAAATTACATAATCTATAGTAATGTCACCAATTTACACATAAAAAATGGGAAGGGGTTTCTGGACTCTTCTTGAATGTTTTACTACATCCTTTACATGATTAAAAAAACATATTTACACATAAAATTCAATTTCCCACTTCATAAAACCCCACTATACGTTTTCATTCACATTTATATATATCTTATAACATCTAAATTATATAAACAAATATGATCTATGATTATCAACTAATAATTTATTATAGATTTGGTATATATTGAACACAAAACATTTTTAATAATTTTAAAACTTCATATTATATCTAATTTCGGAGAATTCATGTCTATAATTTTATTATCAAAATTCTCATACATATTATGTGAAAATGTTATATTCTCTAGTGAAGATGATATGAAAAAGGATTGGTGTTTATAATTCATTAATAATTGTTTGATCTATCATTAAAATATCCATGAACATAAGATCGCTACAAATCCTCAGTTTGTTAAGGAAATAACTATATTTGATGCTATATTAAATTTTTACCATTATATTTTCCAAGGGAGGTAGTGTATTATGAAAAAATATTCCATCAGTAGGTTGAGAGATCATCGTGTCATTATGCTATGCTATTTCCATGAAAATATGCATTTTATAATCTTATTAGAAAAGTATATCTCACAGCTTCTTCCATAATGATATATAATCTATATAAAAAATGATAATATTACAATTTCCTACATAAGATCATGTGTTTAATAATTTGATTCATGATACTTTAACTATATTGATACATAGTAAATAACATTATCATCATGCATATAAAGAAATCCAAGTACATTCTTCAACGAATCACTATATATCATAAATCCAAAATTTCATTTTTTGTACATTAAAATTTTTATATTTGACCAATATAATTATTATTGATTAAAAAAATATTCAAATTCCATTTCCAATATGAACATATACTTTTTATATGATAGCTTGGTTAATGGGTCAACCACCCAAGAAAACATTATAAATTGTTTTTTCATAGTAACGTAAGAGAGAAATGAAATCATGCACCTCAGTTATATTATTTGTTATAGACCACTGTTTTATTTCCATAGACATTGAAATATAAATTGATATTACATCCATAAAGATAACATAGAAAATAAGTTTTGAAGCCAGAATTCACACTTATAAAATTTACCATATAATAGTTTTCTTCTAAGACTCTCAATAATGATCCACAATTGATACTCATGATACTCACAAATATAATAATAAACCAATATATCATCGATAAATACCCAAAAAGTATTGAGTTTTTCTTTAAATACTC
Source organism: Viscum album (assembly GCA_963277665.1). Classification (NCBI taxonomy): domain Eukaryota; kingdom Viridiplantae; phylum Streptophyta; class Magnoliopsida; order Santalales; family Viscaceae; genus Viscum; species Viscum album. The sequence continues at coordinate 1,484,478,323 of OY728136.1, forward strand.
TATTAATTAGAAATAATACGTTGGGTTCATAATCAACATGGGATTACTGTAAACTTATAATGTCCATACCCCATTAAAAATCCTTTATTCAGAATATATTCTATCTTAAATCAGAACTGATGATACCTATAACAAATTTAATTCATTGAAAAATATTAATCTCTATTATTTTAATCAATTAATTAAACATTTCACTTTATAGGATGCGTTCTCTCAATCGCAATTGCATAAATTTACATATAATCAATACACATCCTCATTGACGCTTCACTATTCAAACTAAATAAGGGATCACCAAATTGAAACACTAGGCTGTATTAATCCCTAACCACATTACTCCTCTAGTTCATTCTTTAACTCCACTAATTCCACATCAACCATTATACATGAATTCATTGATATAGGTCACACAACAATGATTTGACAAATGATAACTTAAAACTCATGCGCTTGTGTACATCGAATAAATTACATTGTTAGTAATTAAATTTATAATTATAAACTATATATATTCTAAATACAATGACAACCATTTCTATAAATAGTTTTTTTCTCCTCTTGATAAATAATAATATCACTCAAAGGTGTTAACGGGGGTTGATCCTGACACATGTTAGATAATGAATTATCCCCTATATAGATAATAAGTTATATATCTTCAACATGAATTAAAATTTACATATTTTTGTTATTAATGTTTTGAATTATATTTTGAAATATAAAACATACATAGGATTAAAAAATGATTAATATTTATAATATAAATTTCTTTAAATAGGTTATGTTATGATTAATGATTTGAACTGACTTACACATCCTTATTGTAGTGGAATTTACACTATGAATTTTGACATAAAACTCCATTTATGATTATTTATGAAAATATATAATTTTATAGGAATTTATGGTACATATAAAATATTGAGAGTATCTAAAATAAGATAAATCATTGGTTAAATTTTTGGCTATAATTAAAAAACCCAACAACAAATCATTCCAAACATCATCCTCGGTTGAAGTGATCACATAGACTTCACCTCATCATTCTTTCCTCTTCTATAGTAGATTACTATAATGCTAAAGAAATTGGTTTTAATAATTCCACATGTAGTTATATTTGAAATGTTATATATTATTAGTCTCTCTCTTTCTCGATCATTCACTCGCCATATGACCCTTTGTTACCACCCATGTGAAACATATCCATACACTTTAAGAATGTTCCTGAATTGTTTCTTCTAAAACTTTTCATATGATAGAAATTTCTTGGTTCTCTTGTTATTTTATAATTTTTCTCTATTATTTTGGAAATTATTTTTCATATTAACTAATTTATTTCCCTTTAAGATATGATATATCAGAAATTAAATCTCTATATTAATGTAACATGATACTGTATCAACATATGATGATATTTTATGAGAATATATCACCCTTCGATGACTTTACATAATACCATAAAAAAATGGTCAATAAATAATTCTGGATTTTGTATATAGTTTGAATATTTATAGGATAATCTATTATAGTTAGCCTCATACAGTTCCACAGATTCATTTCAATTCTTCTTCATTCTGGGGGTATTCTTATCAATTTCATCATCCATTTCCCAAGGGATATATTTACTAAAATAAAATGACCTAAAAATTTATATATTATGTTAATTATATTTCCTCATCATATATAGTGTTTTGGATTGAGTTACATCATTTATCCACATCTCCTTTTATAAAATAAACAAATTGGATAAACTTTTATATTTCATCACATCCTAATGATTGGAATATATTTTTGAGAAACATAATCTTTTACTAAACCACCAATGTAATTTTAGTTCTACTAAAGGATAGAGGATTATGTCCCATAACATGATCCATCATAGGAGAATCATATTATAGAAACACAGTTTCTCCTTTTGGGGAGGGATATTGTTCATAATATTTTCCATCTTCCATGATATGGTCATTATATTCATAGTTATAATAGTTATTGTCTTGGATTTCTCACTAATGTGATCTCTAAATTGACAATGGGTGTTGATTCACATTATTCCATTAGACACTATCATTGAATAATGGAAACCACTGAGTTATCTCAGTATCATCATGAATATTTAGGTAAAATTTAAAAATGTATAATGGTAATTGATATCAAATACTAGAAGTCGTTATCAAAATTAAAATGATATCTATGTTCATTTAAAATATAGTTCTTATCATTTTTACAAAAGAAACTCGAATTCCAACTATAATAAACCCAAATCCAATGACCCAAAGATTATTTCGTACTTCTTACAGTAGAAATAGATACAAATAATTTCATCCCAATGGAAAAAAATTAGTATCAATGAAGGAAGTACAAACATTATTCCCATATTACATTAAATAATTAAAATTCATTACATAAAAGAATTGAGAATCAGATATATTATTAATTATATCCATTTAATTATCCAATATAAAAATAAAAAAATAACTGCGAGAGTTTATATGTTTAGTAATAATTTTTTATAGTTTAATATATCATGATTAAATAACTAATAATCATTATGGTATGGTACATAACTTAGAACACAGACAATTTAATCAATTACATGATCATGAAATGACTCCATGGATTATATCAATTTATTAATCTCATGGATAATAACTAATTAATTATAAATGATTAAAATTCATAATATTGAATTTCATGATTTTATACATCTGGATACATATACCTTCAATGCCTTCATTAAAGATTGTTTAGTCGATGGGTAGGTATACACTAGAAAATCATTTAATTCTAGATTAATTATTTTCCACATGAGACATGTTGACGCATTTAGGGGGTCTAATATTTCCCGGATGAAAACATACCTAATTAATTAGTCATATGTTTAAATATAATTATAAATAATGATTTCTTCTTATTAATAAATTTCAATATCAAGTAAAGAATATAAATTATCAATAATTACTCATACAATCAAAAAACATTAAATGTAAAACAACACATTTTTAATTATTATATAGTTTAGAAAAAAAATCTCCATGATATAATGATTAAACATATTTAATGGTAATGTTATTTCTATTTAATACAATAATGTAATATTTTTATAAAATATTAATTTCCAAATGATTTAACAAGAGACAAGAGATGACCATACAAAACAATATTTTTTAGAAACATTGATCATTTAAATATATAGATTGAAAATGTAGTTAAATGTTTAAAAAACAATTAGTAAATTATTTTTCATTATAAAAACATTTAACACATATAATACAATTCATATGGAATTAAATAGATATTGTAGTGGGAAGAGTTGGTAATTCCATGCATGTTAAAAGAAAATGTTCATTTTAATTTTATAAAAAATTGGTTGAAATATTCCTTTAATGAAAAACTTATAATAATTCCTCGAAAAAATATTAAATTCTAGGATTATATTAAATTTCCGTAATAATTTTTTTGAATAATAAAAATTACTTTTCTAAAATACTTTTAACAAATATAACATGAACGAAAAATATACCCAATAAAAATGAGTTATATAATTCTTATTTTATATTAATAAATACTATAAAAAGAGTTTAATGAATTGATATATTGGAATTTTTTAATATTTTTATATCCATGTTAAAAAATAAAAATGATGATATATACAAAACAAAAAAGTATATTGGTTCTTATTACCAAATTTCCCCAATTGAGTGGGAATTGAGACATAACCCCTTAATTTATATTTCCCTTTAGTAGAACTTGATAAAATATACTATATAATAAATTTTATTTAATATAATTATGTACCATAAACTATTACATATCTATAGTTTCATATATGATCATTTTATAATGATTTATCTCTTATTTGTTATCAATAATTTTTTATTCTCATTATTTCAGGTGATAACTTCGTCATTTAGAATTTATGTATTAATTTTATATTTTTGGACATTGTAATTTTATTAATGATCAATAATATATTTAATGTTATTAATTTTAAAATTAAATATGTATATATATATATATATATATTCATCCATAACATATTGATATTTTAAAATTAATTACATTGTTATGGAGATAGTTGGCCTTTTATACTAATGAATTATGTTTTCACTTGTCGATAGATGTAAGAGTCAAAATTTGAAAAATTAATAATATTTCGAGATTTGGTAAAATATCATATATAAAAATATATATCTTATATATTTTTTAAAATCATCATTATTACCATATAAGTAATGAGAAAATTAAAAATAGATAACATCACATTATGGCGGTCGTAGTCAACCTATAAACTAGAGAGACGTAATTGATCTCCATTAGTTTGAAAATAAAAAAGGTATAAATGATATTATAGTTTCATATTTAAAATAATGTAATAAATATCATATATAATCATTATATTATTGTTTATAACCATCCATGTAATTTGGTAATGAAAGACCATTTGCATTGCTACGTGGAGACTATATGCAATACGTACACAAGGATGATGTTTTCACATTTTGATGGATGGAAAAGAGATTGAAAATAGTTTTCATATAATAAAAATAACATCCCAACAAATTTATTACCCTAGAGTAATAATTTTATGATGGGTACAACACATTAACTTCTTGTATGAATATTAAAAAAAATGAGTTGGTAAATATGATTATATCCCCTTTTGAAGACTTCCTTTAGATATCCACTTATGGTGTCTCGGTATAGTTATTAGGAAGTTAGAAATCCTCATGATCTTCTATAATGTTGTTAAGAAGAGTAATGCGATGGTTTTGGTCAAGATAGATGGGAAAAATTTTTCTAAAGAATATAAATGAGAGGTGTCCTTTTTTAAATGACGTCAGGGGAACTCTTGGAATTTACTATAACATATTATTTAATTAAAATATTTTTTTGGAAAAAAATGATAAAAAATGATATTGTTATAATATAGTAAGATTATATGTTCCAAAAAATTGATAAAATAATATTTTGTAATGTTTTTAATAATATTATAAACATTATATTTTATTTTCATCCTCTCATTACCACTTATGACTATTTTAATAATATTAAATATTTTTACACATTAATGGTTAACAATATTACTATAAAATAATATACAACATATAAACGAATCATTTATGATTTTTATGGCCATATCCAACTCATTGATAGAAATTTATTATTTTCTGAATTTTTATTCCTTTAATAAAGTAATATTGATTATAAAAAATCATTAATGTAATTTTAAAAAAAATTACTTTATTTTGAAATTAAATAGACCATGACGAAATGGATTTTGAATCGAAAACATTCACACATTACTATAATATTATATATTTCTAAAAAATCATGTTATGTAATAATAAAATAGCATTATATTAATTTCAGTATAATTTTAAATTATGTGCAGTATATTTATTTTAATTAAATAAATGACGTGTTTTAATTACATAGACAATTTTGAAAAAAAATTCATCTCAGAAAATTATAAATTAATTATTATTATACAATAATTTATATACAATTAAAATAAATTTTTATAATTTAACATAAGTTTTATTCATCCATGTCAACAAATATTATAGATATTAAAAATTAAAAATATCATTTATTCCTTCTCTCACACATAAATATTATAAAGATAAAAGTCATGTACAAATGGAAATAAAAGGCCATATATTATATTAATGAATTATTATAGATGATATATACTCATAGAATAAAATTAAGGCTTTTTACGGTCATTTATAGTACATATCAAAATATTTTTCACCTAAATTACCCAATTTACCATTATTGGGGTAATTTTTATTTACTATGGTCATCATTAAAAATAACCTGAATTGAAATGATCCAATTTTACAAATATGGACCTCCATATTCCAAATATGATATCAAATTTTCATGAATCAATTCTTAGATTTGGATTAAAGTAATATAAGATAAAGGTGCAAAGCACAAGAGAAATTATTTTTTCTTAAAATTTTCATTTTAACTAGAAGTTTTTTTATACAAAATCTGATAATTATATTTCTTAAAATTAAAACAATTAATATATTAATAATATAATAAATCTATTTTTACAAAGAAATTTTAAATGAAATGTATCTTTTCATAATAATGATTGAAAATTATAATTTTTAATAAAATGATGAAATTGTCATTATTCATTTGTCAATTAGTCAATTAGGAAAATTTGAAAATTATCATCCTAAGATAATTTTGATATGATTTTTTAAAAAAATAAATTCATTTTATCAAATGAAAATTATAAATTAAGAAAATATTATTAATAATATTTTCTCCCAAAATTCAATAGAAATGACTTTTTACGAAAACATGTTTTCAATGAATAAAATTATTTTGTTAAAATTTGAGTTTTATTTCTAGATAATTATTAAATAAAATTTTATTGACTACCAAATTTATAAATATTTCATAATTTTGTTCTCCAAATTCATCTCAACCAATTTAATGACTAGGTTATAACTATCAATTTTTAATTAATAAATATTCATGGTTCGATTAAACACAGTGTCGTATAGTGAATACACCATCAAACTAAGTAATATATATAATTATTTGGGAATTAAAATATAGTTAATTTTTCTCATATTTATCCATCATATAGATTTTTATTATTGATTATCTATGTGATTAAACTTATCCAAAATGAAACTATATGGATTAAAAAATCATTATGTGGTGTTTTCTGTATTATAATTATTCTAAGATAACGATGATAATTTGTAGTTTTTTCAATTCAGATATTTTAGAACATTAAATAATTATAAATAGGAGGTAATTTATAAAAATTAATTACCTTGGATGAATAGGTCATTTTCCACTCAGTACACTCATTTCAAAAGATGGAAATAAAAATAATAATTTTTTCGACATATCATTAAAAGGTTCTTAAATTTGTAATTCCATAAAATTAATTATTTAAACAAAATAATATTTTAACATTAATACCATCCTTATATCTCACCATGAAGTATATTAATTAAATAGAAAAAATAATTCAATCATCAATGGAGGTTGCAGTCCACACATATACAGGGATGATGATTTCATTTTCAATGAAATTGGGGAAAGGAATAATATGGTTTATCATTAAAATACTAAATATGTAATAAATATATTATATATTTAGAAAAAAAAGTTATTTCCATATTTATTTTTTGGGGAACTAATATATAATATGGATCCCTGTGTATGTATTAGTATGAACAATGTATAAATTGATGATTCATTTTTTAATAGAAAAAGGAAATGATTTTCATTCTATATGATAATTAAAATAAAATATATGTATAAAACATATACTAATTTTATCATTTTATGATGCATAAATAGAATTTTAGGGAGAATATGTAAACATAATGAGATTTGAAGGATAATGGAGTTTTTAGAAGGTTAAACCTATCTTCATTGATTATCCATTTTATAAGGGGGTGGCACCTTTATTGATAGTCTTTTTAGAAGACAATAAAATATTGAAGGCATCAAAGAATGTTCAAGATATGTGGTGGAAGAGGGTTTTCCAGGATAAATGTTTATTTTTGTGAGGGGATGTGATCATTGGATTTCCTCATTTATAAGTGAAAAGGGAATTCATTTTTGTAACTACATGAAACATTTCAATAATGGGAAGTCACCTTGACGGAAAGTCACTACAAAATTAAATAATAATAGATTTATGAAGATATAAGTTTTATTAAAACCACATATAATCAATTGTATACATATTTTTATCATGTTTCAATCCATATAACACTTGAATTATTATTTTTACATGTTTTTCTTTTATAGTGGAAACATAATTTTACCTAAAGGTATCATGTGTTTTAAGGATATAAATACTATTTTATGTAATAAAAAATATGTACTTAAATATTCAAAATATTAAATCATGTTTTATTTAACAAATTTATAAATTTGATTGAAATTAATTTTGAAATAATAAATGTATTACAAACATTCAAAAAAAATAACACAATTTATTAATATTTATTATAGTTATGTAAAGATAAAATAATTATTTAAAACATAAAATTTTAATTATAATATATATATATATATATATTCTGATAAATCATATTTACAAATTTCATTATTCTGCATATATACTAATAATGTCATGAAAATCGTGTTACTTATAAAAACGGTTCTTTCACTATTTACTTCAAAACTAATTTCTTTATAAAAATACACAAAAATATACATAATATAATATTTACCTGATACATTGTGACGAACCAAATCATCTTGCCACTATTATAAGCACTAAACCCAGTGCATGGAAATTCCCAAAGGCCATTCCATATCCCCACGTGATGCCACAGGTGCCCGGGAATCATATATCAGGGTTTCGGAACGATTTCCTCAAATATTTATACATAAAACATCACAAACATTTGATAAACTAAATCTGAAAAATTCAAACAAAACAAGGATTATACAAAAATGTAGAATAGAATAAATAACATTAAATTCACTAAAAGAGGCCCAGATACACCATGAAAAAATAGAAAAATTTACCCAATGACTCCACCCGATATGGGATTATCACCCACAAGTCGTCTCCACAACTCTATACCATGGATGGGAACTAACACCCTGAACCACCATCTCTCATTTCCTTCCCTTCATCCGAGTCAAGAATAATAAAGTCTACTTAAAACAACAGGGTTTTAGTAGGGTGTGATCCAAATCCCTATAAGATACCACCCAATGATTCCAATTATCATGCAATACAAAGTGAAAAAGGAAGCAGTTTTAATACGAAAAAAAGAAGTGATAAATTCCAAGAAATGTAACTTTCAATTGAAAATAGTTTTCAAGATAAAATTTTCAAAATGATTACATATTCAAATAGAAATGTTGGCTAATTTAATTTACTGTAAAAACACCCCAATAAAATGGAAAATACCACAAATACAATTAGAAACAATATCGGGAACACCCGTAGGCACTAGATAGACTCGGGCCCCATGCACTACATACCTCAGTGGAAAGTAACCATAGATAAATACATTATCGTGAATGATCCACTTTTAGGGAACATACATATAACCTAGTGATACCCAATCATCATCCACATATTCTAGTTAGAGTTTTCATTATCCAAATTCTAGGTGGAAGGGGGACAAAACCCATTTAGTCCACTAGTCATACTAGTACACATCTTCCCCACCTAGGTACCCAGGCTTCCCCCATTGTGCAAAAAACATTTCAGCATTCAAAACATATAAATTTTTATCTAATACCCCAATACTTTTCAAATAAACTTTGTTCAATATCTATCACATTTCATACCACTGAAAACACACACAAACAATTTGATTTCTAATGAAAAATTTCTCAAAATCACAATTTTTTTGCACACAAAATTCCTTAAGAACCCCACTTGTACATGATGTGCACACTTTTAAGTTACCGAAACAGAAATGGAAGCCCAATACATTTCAGTGAAAACAAGAAGATCAGTTTTATGGATGCCCCATGTTAAACAAGAAGTGATAACTTCGTAAAACCTCCATTTTCACACCGAAATTTCACCAAAAAGTCACTTTCTTTAAAAACACCATTAAAACTAATTTTCGTAGGAACAACTAAAGGGTATAAACATTAAAAATAGTATTTCTACCCTATTATAGTTCAATAAAAACAACTATGTATTTATAGGGCAGCCTGAAATACAGTAATAAAATATTTCATTGGAAAACCCATAATTTCAAACCAAATTGGTATTAAAAATTCAATTTTAATAGAAGCACCACTAAAAATAAAATTTTCTGTAATAATACAATGAGTTAAACATGAAAATATGATAACTACAATATTATAATACACTAATATTTCATAAACATTGGAATGACCTACCAATACAAAGGAACCCCTTGAATCACTATAAGAAAATCATGTCGCAACACTTCTGCACCAAGAAGGACTTAGATCGAACCAAAAACCACAATAATTGACCAAGAAAACACAATGTTAAACCCTAGGTTTGAAACCCTACCCCCTGGTCATTTTTCACTGCATGTAAATTGAATGAAACGTCATAGAAAGGGGAGGAACTAAGGAGGAGAGACACTAACTTGCTATTCTTTGAAGTTGCTCCACCAAATACCATTTCAAATGAGATCTGAAGTAGATTTGAGTGATATAGAGTGATTCCATGGATTTTAGGTTCCAAGAGGAGGGGCATGGGTCAAATTAGAAATTGGAATGGAGAAAAAAAGACTAACAATTGAGCGAGTAAAGAAGGATAGATGTTACCTCTTCAAATCATGAATATTTGAGAAACCCTATGATGTTCTGCACTGATTTGTGATGAAATAAAGCTCTAAATTGGGGGAAATATGAGGGTCAGGTGACTGGGTTTAGTGGGCTTTGGTGACACTTTGAATCACTGAATAATCATAAAATTTGAATAATTTATTAAATGAACAATTTTTTTAATTTAAAATGGGCCTTTGGGCTGGACCAAATCCTAAAATTAAAACCCAAATCTACCATTATTATTAATTAAAAAATGTTCCAAATTGAAATGGTGGTGTTTATAGGTCTGGGGAGGAAATTTATGAAATGTAATGGGTGAAAAATATGAAGAAATGAAATAGTTATAAAAGAATATATATTGGTTTTTATATCGGAAAATGGGCTCACGGTTTGGCCCAAATCATGAAAACTCACCCATTCCTCCAAAAATGCTAGGGAAAACCCCAGAACACCTCATAAATGTAAACTAGTTGAAATTTAAATTTAAAATAAGTCATGGATGTTACAATTCTCCCCACCAAGAAGGACCTTAGGCCTCAGAAAATCAACATAAATATTGATTGGAAAACAAGAATGGGTACTCTTCCTTGACCCTTGAAATCTGCTCCCAAGACTATTGTGTATCCTTTACATACTGCCAAAGAACCCGGACCAACGGAATGGACTTCCCTCAAAGAACCTTCTCTTAGGATTTCAGTATTTTCACTGGCTACTATGCAACAGACATGTCAGGCTCTATCTCTAGTTCCTCCTAACACAACACATGGGACGGAACCGGGTTGTATTTCTTCAATTGGGAGTCAGGGAAGACATCATGGATGGATGTAAACTATTAAAAAAAAGACAACTTGTATGCCACCTTTCCAATATTCGCGGTGATCTCAAAGTGACCAACATAATACGGTGCCACCTTTCCTTGCTTCCCCAATCAACGATGTCCTAGACAAGGGGCCACTTTCAAGAATACCTTGTCACCCACAGAAAACTCTTGGCCTCGATGCCTCTGGTTTGCATAAGATTTATGACGACTCTGAGCTGTCAACTACTGATGCATGATCAATTTGTCCTTCTTAGAAGACTCCTTCACAAGGATCGGCCCCAATGGTGAGGTCTGTCCTACCTCATCCCACAATAGGGGGAACGACATGGCCGACTGTAGAGTGCCTCAAAAGGGACCATTTGAATCAAGGACTGGTAATTATTTTTATAAGAAAACTCAACCAATCCCAACAAGATTTCATAATAACCTCCAATGTCCAGGACAAGTGCTTGGATCATGTCATCCATAATCTGGTTTTCTCATTCTGGCTGATCATCCATTTGATTATGGTATGCCGTGCTCATCTTAATCTGAGACCCCAAGGCCTTCTGAAGGCCTTCCCAAAAATGATAAGTAAAACAAGGGTCTCTATCTAAGACCATTGCTGATGTAATGACTTGGAGGGTCCCCACCTCTTGAAAATACAGATGGCCCAAATCATTCACTTTATCAGTATCCTTTATTAGAATGAAGTTGGATGATTTGGTCAAACAATCATTCACCACTCAAATGGAATTATTACCCTAAGTTGTATGAGTTAATCCAATAATTAAGTCCATGGAGACCTCGTACCACATACATGTTGGAATGGGTAATAGATGGAGCAAACTGGAGGGCCTTTGATGCTCTACTTTGAACTGCTGGCATGTGTAGCATCTCAAAAAAATATTCCCTGTTTCTTTTCACATTCCAAGCCAACATAATTGCCGAGAAACATCCTAATACATCTTCGGGTCACTCGAATGGACCACCCACAGAGAAAGGTGGTTGTCCTCCATCACCACCTTCCACCGAGATAATATCACTACTGAATGGCCCTTGAAGAACAAGATGACATCAGGAGAGGACGACCAATCTGAGGATGTCTCCCCACTATGAAGAAACATCTTTGACCACTGAAAAAGCTCATCCCTGGGCTGTTACGACTGAATCAACTCCAACCGAGAAGGAGTCAACTAAATTCTCACCAAGAACGCAGATCTACTATGCCCATTCGTCTCCAAATGCATCTGAGAAAACATCCCCATCAAAGTCCACTCATGACTATATTTTCTAATGGTCATCACTGGAAATCTTCTCCTCAATGAATCCACCACTATAGTTTCCATTCCTAGGTTATAAACAATGTCAAAGTTGAACCCCTACAACTACTCGATCCAACAATGACGCCTCAAGATGAGGTCTTTATGCGAGATGTTAATGACCAAGATTTTATTATCAGAGTAGACCAGAAACATCTCTCCAAACAGGTAGTGATGCCACATCTTTAAAGTATGCATCACCACTTCCAACTCCATTTCATCGGTCGGGTAGTTCATTCTGTGTGGTTGGAGTTAACAAGAGCTATACACCACCACATGATCATCATTCATAAGAAGGCACACAATACCCATACCTGAAGCTACACAATAGGCCACATACCCCTTTCCATCCTTTGGAAATAATAGCATGGGGGTCGTAGTCAACCACCTCTTCGGCTCATTGAATGATGCATGGAATTATGGTCCCCATACAAACTTCACCCCTTTAAGTGTGAGGGCGGTCATCAATGAAGAAAGCCGAGAGAAATCCTTAACTAGTCGCCTGCAATAACCACCCACGCAAGTAAACTCCTGATCTCAAACACCTTCTTAAGCTACTCCCTTGACATAACCAAACTAATCTTCCTGGGGTCCACTAAAATCACCTGCTCCGAGATCACATGCCCCAAAAATCACACTTCCATGATCTAGAAAGTTCACTTTGACAACATTTCCTAGAGGCGGTGATCCTTCAATGTGCCTAAGAATATCCTCAATTGATTTTCATGTTTCTCCATAGAGCCAGAGTATACTAGAATTTCATCCACGAATAATAAAAGGAAGGAATAAAGATACTGATGGAACACCTTGTTCATGAGTACCATAAAGACCACAAGAGCCTTATTTTTCAATATGAAGGGAATTTCAAAATACTCAAAGTTGGTGTACCATCTTCAGAAGGCTGACTTTGGGATATCTGACTCCCTCACCCTGAGTTGATGATAGTCCGAATGCAAGTCTATTTTTGAGAACCACTTTTCCCCTTTCAAATGATATAACAAATCATATATTCTTGGAAAAATGTATTTATTCTTAATTGTTACATTATTCAACTTCCGGTAGTTAATACACAATTAGAGGGATATGTCAGCCTTTTTCATGAACAACACAGGTGCGGCCCAAGGAGAGACACTCGGGCTAATGAATCTTTTGGATTCTAAGTCCTCCAACTGTATCTTTATTTACCTCCGCTCGGTGGGGGCCATGTGATAAGAGGGAAGAGATATAGGTTGTGTTCCCAGTGCTAGATAAATCTAAAACTGCACATCCCGCTCCCGGGGAAAACCTGAGAAACCACCTGAGAATACCTCTAGAAACTCATTATTTGCTTGAGGTTGTGTACCGTGAATGGAAATACCATCATCCTCTAGCATGAGCGATGATAAATGGAAGGTAATACTTTGCTACTCAGGGAGTGGAGGTCCTGTGAGACTTGACGGAGGATCCTATTCTCCCTGAAAAACCTGATGACACCAATCAGTTGCCTTGAAAATCACACCCCACTTGTATCAATCAATGTGTTACTAGAAGTGTAATAGTCCATCCAAGAAAAATATTATGTCAAATTGTTCTATAACTAGAACTAGAAGGTCCCACTCCATATCCACCCCCTGACAGAGAAATCACAGAAGAGGGGAACCTGAGGCTCTGCTCCTACTCCTTTCCCAACACTGTCACCAAATCCATATTGAAATACTTCAACTCTGTTGTAAAATTCGGAATGTCCAAAATATGGGAAGAAATAAATGAAACATAAGAACCAGTATAAAAAAGATCAGCAGCTATAGAAGATGAAATCAGAATGCTACATCAAACTATTGATGGTCCCGCCTCTGATCCTGCTGGGGCCTGATCCACTACATGGAGATGTCTGGTTCCTGCCTGAGGAGGACCTCTAGTCTTTGGTTTTTCCCTGAACTAGCTCTTTCTACAAGATGACCCAGCCCTACCACCACAACCTGTAAATCGATATCCCCTAGTCCTCGATTTCTGAGACAATGTTGGTTCTCTTATTAAAACTCATGACCCTACCCCACTCAGAAGTAGACATCCCACCACGCAGAAGCACTGAAAAGGCCCCAAACCTCCACACTGGTAACAAGGTTTCATAGGAAGCATGCTTGCTTGTTGGATGTGCATCAATTTCCCAAACTTGTGGCACATAACTGATGTCGTATCAAAATATGTAAACTAAAACTACCTAGAGGAGTGGCATGAACTACCACCTCCCTTCTTCACCTGATTCCTCGGCTTCTTCTGCTTCTCTAATGTGATTACACCGCCCACTGCTAACATTATCCCAAAAAAACAATCCTTTTCTTTATGGTCAATCTCCACCCTACATGCTTGATCATCGACCTCAACATAGGTCCTCATGATGAACAAGGAAACATTAGAGTATATCTCTAGTCTCAAGCATTTCTCGAACCTATGGTCCTTCAATTTTTCATTTGAAATGATTTCAGGGGAATACCGAACCAACTTAGGGAAATGGTTGGCATAGTCCACCATAGAATGATTCCCCTGATCAAGGGCTTTGAAATCTCGGGACCTGGCATATGCCAAGATCTCAGGGCAGTACAGTTCATTAAAGACAACCATGAAATATCCCTAGTGCATTTGCTCATTCTTCTCAATCTATACCAGTAACATCTATCACATATGGATAGTAGCCTCAAAAAGAAAGGATGCATAATTTTCCTTGAGCTCCATGTGAGTTTCCAGGAACACAAACATACACTCGATCTTCTCAAGCCATTACTATTCTTCATATGGTTCTGAGCTTCCTCTGAATATAGTAGGCTTGTATTTCAAAAACTCATTTGCATTATCTTTTCTAGGACCTGTCTCTCCTGACCCAGCAGAAATAGGATTGGGATCTATTTCCTGTCCTGAAACAAGGACATCCCAGGCCACATCCTCAACTGGTGTCTGATTGATCGGTGGGGTAGAACTCCATCCGGCTTCTTCCCATGGGCTCGTGGTAGATCTATTGGGAGGCATGTTTCTAAAAAATTCAATAGTCACAATGAAATAGTCAATACCACAATTTTGAAAATTTTAATCAAATACATAAAATATAAATAAAATAACAAATTTATATAATAAATGAAATAACAACTTCACCCTCACGCGGTGTCCACGTGTGTTCTTCAGCTCACCCGTCTCACCTAGATGAGAAGTTAAGTAGACTATTCCAATGTCCCATGTTTACTCAACGTCTCCCAAGAGAGGTGCATACCAAGCACCATACTCACGACCAAAATTCTGATCCCCGACATTCCTAGCCCCTATCAATCCCGAATCATCCCAAAATAGTAATACAATCCAAAAACATTAACCTCCTTTGATACAATTTTTTCATTAATAGAATCTAGTTTCCACTATTATCGGCACCAATACCTACCCATGTCATGTCCCAAAAGAGGTTCTTGATCCCCCTGGGTTGGAACAAGTGCCTGGGTATAATTTATCAGGGTTTGGGAATGGTTTACCAACATATGTATACATAAAATTTCAAAAACATTTGATAAAATGTTTCTGAAAAATTCATACAAAACAAGGTTTATACAATAATCTAGAACTGAATATATAAGTTAAAATTAACTACAAAAGGTGAATAGTCATAAAAACAACAATTAATTAGACCAAAATACTCCACAAGGCCTGTGGTCATCACCCACAAGCCTTCTCCCCAACTCTTCACTAAGGATGGGAATTAACACCCTGAACTGCCATCACCCATAGCATTACCTTTACCTGAATCAAGAATAATGAAGTCTACATACACCCAAGGGGTGTATGTAGTGTGTGAGATTAATCCCAATAGTATTCCAACCAATTATTACAAATATCATAAAATACAATCTGAAAAATCAATCATTTTTAATACGCAAATAATAGTAGAGATAATTTCCAAGAAATGAAACATTCAATTGAATTGGGTTTTCCAGATCAAATTTTCAGAATGCTCACATATTTAAATATACATGTCATCTAATGTAATTTACTTTCAAAACCCCCCAATATATATTAAAATACAACATATACAATGAGAAACAAAATATGGATGACTCAATGGCACTAGATAGTCTCGGGCCCCATGCAACTCGTACCTTAGTGTAAGGTAACCATACTAAAATTCATTCTCCTGCATGCGCCACTAATAGGGAACATACCCATAATCTAGTGGTCCAAAATCAACATCCACATAGTTTATTTTGATTAGTTTTTATCAAATAAATAGGTGGAATAGGGACAAAACCCATCTAGTCAACTAGTCGTACTAGTACACATCCGCCCCAACTAGGTACCCGGGCTTTCCCCTTTGGGATCAAAAAAAATTAGCATGCAAACCATATCAAATTTTATGTAAAACACAACTACTAGTCACATATAGCTAGTACATAAGCTATGACAATTTATACCACTTAAAACACACACAAAAACACTTTGATTTGCAATGAATCAATTCATCCAAATTCCATATTGTTTTTCACACAAAACCCCTTATGAACCCCACTTGTACAAAATGTGAACACTTTTATGATACCAAAATAGTTATTCCACCCCAATAAATTTCAATGAAAAAATTAAATTTTAGGGAATCCCCATGTTAAAAAAGAAGGGATAACTTTGTAAAACATCTATTTTCACAAAAAAGATGCACCAAAACATCACTTTCTTTACAAAAACCCATTAAAACTCATTTTCACAGCAAGAACCAAATAGGATAAATGTTCAAAACAATTTTTTCAGTCCTATTATAGTTAAAAAACAACTAATTATTTTTACGGAATCCCAAAATATACCAATAAAATATTTCTAAGGAAAATCCCAATTTCACAAAAAATTGCCATTAAAAAATCTATTTCAATAGATACACCACTAAATCTAATTTATGAAACAAAAATACAATGAGGTAAACCTGATTATATGATTAATACAACATTATAATATTCAAATATTGCATAAACATTGCAATCACCTACCAAAAAAATGGAACCCCTTGAATCACTATAAGAAAATCTAGTTGCATCACTGCCGCACCTAGAGGGACTTAGATCCAACCTAAAGCCACAATAATTGACAACTAAAACCCAAGGTCAAACCCAAGGTCTGAAAGCCTACCCCTAGTCATTTTTTACATCAAGTAAATTGAATGAATCTTCATTTAAAGGGGGTGAACTAAAGAGAAGAGACACTTACTTCAGATTTATTGTAGTTCCTCCACCAAACCCCGCTACACATGGGGTTCCAAAGAGGTTTTAATGTACTTGGAGGGCTTCCATGGATTATAGATTCCAAAAGGAGAAATAAAGGTCTAATTATGAACTAGAATGGAGGGAAAAAGTATCAATTTAGCGAGTTAAGAAGGAAATTTGTTTCCCATTCAAATCTGGATTATTTGAGAAACCCTATGATGTTCTGTAAAAATTAGCGATGAACACAAGCACCAAATTATGGGTAAATAGGTGGGCCATGTGGCTGGGTTCAGTGGGACCGGGTGAAACTTGGAGTCACCAAAAAATAATAGTAATTGAATATGATATAAAATATACAAATTTGTTTTTTAGAACATGAAATCGGCCTTCGGGTGAACCCCATTCCTTAAATGAAAACCCCAATCCACCATTATTATGAATTACTAAAGGTTCCAAATGAAAATGGTGTTGTTAATAGTTCCGGGGGGACCATTTAAGAAATGAAATGTGTGAAAAATATTAAAAAAATGAAATAGTTATAAATGAAACAAAATTGGTTTTAAAATCAGGAAATGGGGTCACGGTTTGGCCCAAATCATGAAAACCTACCCTTTCCTACGAAAATGCTGGAAAACCCCCCAAAACAAATAATTAACAGAAATTAAATGAAATTTACCTTGAAAATAATTCATGGATGTGAAATACATAAAAAAATAGTTTATTTTTTTCCACCTAAAATTCAGTATTATAGAATTTTTCATATTTTTTTAACATAAAATATACAGACAACTCTTTTTTTACGAACATGACACTTGTTATATTAACTATTAATTTTTACGCAATATTTTTATCTAATATATCTTTAAAATAATAATAATATGATAAGTTTATAAATTTATATTCAATAACAATAATCTTATTAAATTGATATAAATATCCAATTTCCATACAACTTATTTTTCCTGCATTAATTAAATTTAGAAAAAAATGACTTTTCGTAATGTTAGAAAATTTATCGTATATGTAGAAATATAAATAATTTATTAATTATTTATTTAATAATAATATCTATATAAATATCCACTTCTGATATAAATGTGTGGCCAATGAATTAGATAATCACTTATTGAAGTTGAGGTAATAACTTATGCTATCATAGATCTCATGTCCATTTCAACGAGATTGAATTTCTCTCGAATAGAATTTCTATCCTAGTATAATTTTTTTTGATGATGTTCATCATGGTCTTATTTGAACCATATCAATGATAGATTCATAAAAACATAGAAATATTTCCTTTTATAATGGATACATTTAGAAATAGATTTCATTTAATTAATTCATATGTTTTATAATATTTTCATTGCTTTTAACGAAAAATTTAAAGGCAACATTATAACAGTTAGATTTTATGATTAAATGTAATTGATTTTTTTTTCTGAAATGGACAATTAAAATATAATTTTTTAAAATATATATATAAATACTAGGTCTTTATATTCCATTAGTGTTGTAAACTACATTTATTACATGTTCGCAATGTGAAATGAGAAAATTATGTTAGAAATATACATGTTTTAAACTTAATAATGAATTTATACCAAAATAGAAATTTTTTTCTATTCCAATAAAATCCATTGAATTAATTATCATAAAATTTATCTTATGTGACCTTTAATGTAATTTATGACCATATGTAACATTGGTTTTCCATAGATTTAATGATAATAAATGATATTTTTAATTGATATATTTCAATATTCCACAAAAAAATAAATAATTACAAAATAACCCCATGGAGTTATTATAATTTTCCCCCTAATTCCAAATAAAAAAATGGTAACCATTTATATCATGGTTAATTCCAACATGTTGATGATTTTATCTGGGCAAAATATAAAATAAAACCATTTATTGAATATAAATTATTTTGAATTTTAAATTGGTTTTATAATCATTCTTAATCTAGTATCTACAATTATATAAATGTAATTTAAATATTAACATATATGGTAAATTAATTAAATTAAATTAATTCTTATATATTTACTAAATTAAATTAATTTGAATAAAATTTCATAACAGATATAAGATTTTATCCAGTTAAATATCTCAATATTTAGGTGATCATTTTTTATTTGGGTCTTTATTACATAGTTATTTACAATTATATTTGTATTGAATAAAAATATTTGTCTAAATTACATAATTTTGTTCTCATATAAATTCTCCAAACCAAAAAAATGCAATAATCATCACATTAAATTAAATTATTTTAATTTTATCTCACATTTTGTTTTAAGATTAGTATTAGGTGTGGCACACAAAATCAAACATATTATAATTTTTTGGATAAAATATTAGGGTGTTATATGTGACAATAATTAATGGGTAACATGAATAAGATATAAATTCTAAAAAATTATTTTTTAGAAAAAAAAATCAGAGAAAAAAATTCAAATTACCATAAAAATAAATATTAATGATGGTATTCCAAAAATTACATCATTAAATGGGTCTAAAACCTTTAGTAATAAGAGAAGAAGATAAATGAAATATGTTTACGGGATTAATGGAATGTTAATGAACCATAAATTTATCTTTTTTCATTATTACGCATAGGATAAAATAAGTGTGATATAATTAAATGATTATAAATGTGTACATGTCTTTATAAATACCATTTTTTAAATTGTATCCCAATTAAATTTTTCTGGCACTAAGGATGGATTTTATAATTATGTTAAAATTTATTATATAACATTTTATGAATTTAATATAACTCAATTATGGGAATTAATTTTTCTTGTATATATAATTTATTATGATATCCATCTATTAATACAAATGGAAGAAAAAAATAACAAAATTTGTATTGAAATAACTACTCTAACTCGACTAGAATAGTAGGACCATATCATGAATAAATTCTTTCATCCATTATGTTTATCATAATAGAGATAAATGTAGAGGATGTTGTTAAAACAATTTATATGGTATCATATGGGGCTTTATACATGACCAAAGAATTATACATAGAGTAAATTATGTTTATAATTAAGGGACTATAATATGAAGGGCTTCATGTGATCTTAATGATTCATGAACCATATGTGGATCGAAGGTATTTTGTTATTTTATTTACATTACAACCAAAAGCCTCATAAAAATAAGATGGATTCATGTGAATGGAAAAAAGTAAAAAAAAATTGAATAAATTTCTCAAAATGTGGAGTAAAATGATGTTAATTTCACTAAAACCATAAACCCTAAAAAATTAATTCGTATATGTAATGGTGGTAGTATTTACTAATTAATTTCATAGGTTTTTATTTGTAATAACTAATAAAATTTCAATTAATCTCTATAGGTTTTAGGATATTTTTATGAAGAAATAAATTAATCAAATGTTTCATTACTAAATAATGATTATCTTTTTTAATAGTGGTTTTGGTATTTTAATTTATATTATTTTTGTTCATTATAGTATTGAAATAATATATAATATACTATATAAAACTATTACCACTTACAAACCCAATAGTTCAAAAACAATAAAATCTTCAAAATATCAATTTTAAATAATATTTTGAATTGTTTTAAACATAGATGGTACTGGTAAATAAAATAATTTTCAATGCATACGTGTTCATTAAAAAGAAATAATTTTAATAGTATTCTAATTAAAAATAATTTTCATAAATAATATATAACTATAATTTATATTTTATGTATTTTTCTATTGATGTATTGTTTTCAATTTATTTTTTATTGATATTTTGGTAAAAAATAATTGGATTATCAGGGATAAATAAATAAGGATTTAGAATTAGTTTTCGTTAAAAATGATGAAATTTTATTCTATGGTAATCTAAGATGTGTTTCTATAGAAACAATGTCTTGCTTTTGTTTAATGATGAAAACAAAAATAGAAATGAAGAACTAGGAACAATTTTTGAAATTTTCTTACATAGATGTTTATGAATGATTTTTGGATTTAGAGTACCAGATTAGGATGAAAAATGTAATGTTTTGAAAAACCATTTTATGGCATGTAAAAAAGTTGGCATGGGGGGTATTAGAATTTTTATTAAAAATTCCTCATAACCAATTGTGAAGAAATATATGAAACAAATTTTTATGTTTTGACGAATTTTTATATAAGGGATTTATAAAATGGATGGTAATGAATAATTGGAAAGGGAAATGTGGATAGAGTGACTAGGGTAATGGTTTGGATTTATTTGAAATTATTCCATGGTTTTTAAAAATAACGATGATGTATGTAGAGTATCATGTTTTGAAGGAAATTATTGACATTTTAAATTATAAGAGGAATTTAGGAATATTTGGGATCGGTTGGATATTTTTTAGAATCTATGATATGGTATTAGTGAAAATGAAATGGATCTAATAAAATTCATTTTTTTCAGTAGGGTTATTTCATAAAATTCTTTAGTAGTATTATTAATGTTATAAAATACTTTAGATAATCATTATATCATATGAATTTCATCTTATATAACATTCTTTCCCCTTAACTCAATGTAGTTATTTATCATTCGATTATAAATAGATATAAAATTTATGTTTTTGGTTTAGATATTTTATGAATGAGGTTAATTTATCATTTGATTTTTATAAATCAAATTATGGTTTTTGGAAAACTATAATAAATTAGTTCTATTTCTTCTACTTAGATGACATTGTTAACATTTAGAGTTTTAAAGGAATTAAGTGTCAATTCATAGCGGGTATCGATTGATAATCAAAGGATAAAAGGTCTTTTAAATTTTATAGGTTTTTAAATCAGTATTTATACGTTAATTATATAATTCATGTGAAATATTAAAAATATACATTACAAAAGAAAGGACAAATGTATTCATTCAAATATATTATTTAATTGTATGAATTAATCATGTTTAATTGAATGAGATTCTAGAAATCATATAAGGGTATTAAATTTCAATATTTGATAAGTAGAAAATACATTTCAAATTAATTGACTATGTCTTAAAATTATGAGATATAATTATTAATTATGATATTGAGGGATATTTATTATTATAAATATCACATATCATATATTTATTGTAGTGTTCCCGAACTATCTTTTCCATTCCCTTGCAGAAATATTGTATTTAAGTTTTTTTGGGAGGTCAAGGTGACTCATCCCCAACACATTTCCCAATTTCCTCTTATATGAACAGTTATTCCATAATAGTAGGTCTACAATGTTTCCAAAAATGGTGGGTCTACAATGTTTCCAAAATGGTAGGTATACAATTTTTACATAAGTGTGGTAAATCTAATGGTGGGTCTACAATTATTCCAAAATGGTGCATCAACAAATATTCCAGAATGGTGAGTCAATAGTGTTTCAAGAACAGTGTTTCTATAGTGTTTCCAAAAAAGTTAGTCTAAGGTGTTTCTATAATAGTGAGATGTCTAATTGTGAGTTTACAGTGTTTCTAGAATGGTGAGTCTATAGTGTTTCCAGAATGGTGAGTCTATAATGTTTCCAAAATGGTGAGTCATTTTCCTTTTCCAAATTTCCGGATTTTTCTAGATTTCTAACAGTTTTTCATGTATGATGTTTCCTTTGACATAAAATGAAATCAATGTATTATTTGAATGGATTTAGGGCCTATTAGAAGACCATAACTCATATCATAATTTTTCTTAAGGTTAGGTATGCCTTTAATTGTTCAATCCACATTGTTTAATGTGATCCGCTTTTAATGCAAAATCTAGTGTATCCTAAATTGCAGCACCATTAAATCTTATAACAAGATGAGTTATCTTCCTCGTTTTTTCATCCTCATTGTTCCATAGTGTGAGATTCCAAAACCTTTCATCCTACCAAAATTATTTGTGTTAGCAAAAATTAATCCTTCAATCTATTCCGTTTGATGTGTCTTCCTACTGCATGCACACCCCATATTTTTTTGAAACCATGCAGAATCGATCAATCATCGATATAAGGTATAATATATCATCATTTTTTGGGTTCCTATCCTTATGTTTCTCCTTACCCAATTATGGAATGTTATCTCCACGCTCTTAATGGAGTAATCTAGGGTTTTGGCAGGTGTGGTGGTGTCTCTGCATCCTCAGGGGATGATGTCCTCCAGGAGAGGTGAATGTGATATTTTTTGTTGCACTGTTCTTGTGAAAAGGGAATCCAAAACCTTTTGAGGTAAAATATTTTTTTTCTCTATTATTTTAAGTGTAGTAGCTATGTTAGCATGTTTTTTTCTCTGGATCACAATGTAATTTACATAATAAATATTTTTACAATATAAATAAATTAGTATCGATCATATGTTATTGCCTCTAGTTTCCCATGATACTGCGATATCTATGATTTCCTTGTTTAGCCTAACATTCATGAAGAAAATTGGTAATGAAATTAAACATGGATTACTTGTAATTATTTTTGAAATATAAATAGGCGTGTAAAGGAATCTGGGTGTTTTTGTAGTAAGCATCTTTAATTGAATTAATTGATGAGCCAGAGGCATGCTGAAGCTTGTTGATATTCAATTTAAGGCATGCCAATTATTTATGTTGTTATTTTTTTTATAGATAACTGTTTAGGTGTCACATATTTTGAACATAAAAAAAATAAATCAGTTAATTTTAGATAGATTAATGAAAAGGAAATTTCATAAAAAGGTAATGCCTTGTAGGGTTCTGAGTTACCCTTTTTCTTGTAAGGCTGACTGCATTGTGTTGTGGATCGATGAGTGCTTCATATGGTTTAAGGTTGGATTCCTTGTTTATGGGCCAATAGCATAGTTGATATGATGTTTGTTTTCATGATACTTGTGTTGTTATGTGAGTATGAATGGTTTTTGTGATATGTGGGGGCAGTGATTCCATTGTGTGGTGGTATTAGTTTATTCCTAGAGTGGAGATATGCATTGGTTTATTCATGTGGGTGTCGGTGGGGACACCAAGACGATGAAACGTGTTGGATTTTAATGTTTCATGGTCACTAAATCTTGTTTTCTGTTTATCTTCTTTACTTTCCCCACTACATAATGTAGTGGGACTTGCATACCGTCCTTCCAAAATGGGAAAATATACATAGGTTATGACACATTCTTTCCAGGTTTAGCTTCTTGATGTACGATGGGTCTACACTCCTTCTATAGGTGGCAATGAATTGATGGGTAGTTCAACTACTCACCGTTTTGAGCCCCTTGAGTTTAGCATCTTAGAATGCTTTTCTAAATTTCTAGGGAATATGGTAATGTAACAATGCTATTAAAGAATTATTGTATAAATGATGTTAACACATGGTGTTGGATCTTGCAAATATGAAGTGTTGGGGTAATATTTATATGAAGCTTTGGACTTGGTTTGGATATGCCTAGAGGGAATGAATCATTGTGCGTGATGCTAGTGAAATGTAATTTGGAATTGATAATGATCAATTAATGGTTAATGAATTAATTAATGTAATGTGTAACTAATAAAAAGGAATAAAGTTACATAATGTAGGTCTTTAAATGGTTTTGTTCTTATAGTATACCATGTCTTAGGAGTGGCATCCATGTGTCCGAGAGACATTAGTTGTAGTTGAGTCTAACACTTGGTTTAGACCATAGTGTGGTTGAGGTCTATTTTATAGTATATTCCTTTTGTGTTTCTATATGCTATTCCACTCTGTTAGTTAGAGAAACATACACTCTTGGGATTTTGAGCCCTATGGGGGTGTTTTCCCCATCATTCTAGTAGGAGGATGGATGGGTGACTACCTCCTTTGGCCCCACTCTCTTCTCTAGGCAGTTACAAGTACTGGGAGGCACATGAGTTAGTTTTCCCTATATATGTGTGTAGATGGATGTAATGGCTTTTCGTTATTCACACACAAATATTTTGGATATGGTTTCATGTGGACTACTATAGGTGTAACGTGTATAGGCAATGATGGATTGTTGATCCTTACTCAGTGTATGGGCTATAATTGCCTCTAGTATAAATTCTGACTCATGATACATGTTATAAGTGTTTTGGTTGATCCTAGAAATTGCCTGGATAATTTGGATAGATGGACATGGTGGTTTTGTAGCAGGAGGTTCATGTTGTAGTTTATTGCCCAGGTGTCTACGGACAAGCCTTTTCGAGAGAGATTCTTAGGACATGAGGTGTTGGGGAAAAGCGGCCAACCAATGAGGAAGTAATATTGGGGTACCCTTGATATTCATTATTATATTATATAATCTTGTATGTGATACTTGTTAAGATTATCCACAATGAGGGTGCGAACATAGTATACATGTTTAGGTGATGAGTATGTTTCAGTTGTGGTTCACTGTGCTTTGGCCTTCATTCTTTAATTTTGCAAGAGAGGCTCGGGGGAGGATCCTATAGATTATAATATTATAGTCACCCAATGTATGTATAAACATTTTTCAACTTCACTTGGAGAAAGTTTTAGATCAGTCTAGTTACTACAAGCTTTGGTTTGTACGAGTTGTTTGGGATACATAGTCACCGTTGATTGTATATTCCTTTTGTACTTTCAGATTTTCATTCTAATTGTACTATTTTTTTCATGACCCTATATATGGGTACATGGGTTTTATTTTATATTGTAGTCTGATTTGGACTTGGATGGTGTCTATATTATCTCTCTTATTCTCATGTGTTCTCATAGATGTTAATGCCTCCCATTTGTGTGTTTACTATTCCTTCGGTGCTAGTCTCCAACCCTGGGCCTATTGTAGGTGGGACTCGGGGGTCACTATCTCTCTTCTCACATTACCATTCTAAGAGGGGAATACTTTGTGGGGAGTGTTTTTTGACATTAATGATGTTGTGGAATACTATTTGTGGTGATTTTAATTCATTACTTGTGTATATATTAATTTATTACATTGAATATTAATAAATTATGAAGTTGTAAACAGAATTAATAATACATTAACATGTTTTCTAAAATTATTATTTTAGATTTTTTATTTATATTTGTATAGTATCCCATTAAATTGAATGAGGATAATGAATTAATGATCACTATTGTTATAAAAATAGATTATATTATAATGAGTACTCCATAATAGATGATGTGATTAATTTGATAACGCATTAGAGTTATTTTTATATATCAATTTTTTGAATTATTATCGTGGATTTTAGATAATATGAAATAATGGCATAGTTTTTATTTGATTTGTTGATATTATTTTAGTTTATAAATAAAAATGAATTTTATATTGATTAGGAAAGGGTGTATATATTCAAATTTTATTGTAAGGGGTTGAATATACCATGTGTTTTATTACCCTATTTTCGGAACGATATTCTAATCTTTCAATGTTATTATCAGAAAAATGTATTTATATTTTCAGTGTATCTTTTATAGCACTTCATACTTATTGAGGTGTGTTTTTTATTGTTTGTGAAAAATAGTAAAATTATTTAAGCACACATATAAAAATATTTAAAACTATAGTTGATTATTTGGGAGATCCTGGTTTTATTGGAGATTAAATCTCACACATTATTCCAACTCACCTCATATGTGTACTTATTTTATATAGGTTGAAATGGGAATGGAAAATGTAACTACTTATAACAGAGTCAATCCAAGGTGATCTCATTGTGACTATATTCATACGTTTTTTTTTGGATTTTAGATGAAATATTTATAATTTTATTTTTCCTATTTAACATGTATTTTTATGAAACATAAAAAAATGTTCCTTTCTACATTATTTAGATAAATTCTAGGATTGTTAATTATTGGGACACGAATATGGATTTTATTATTTATAATATTTTCTTATTATTAAGTATATAATTTTGTATTTGACATGATTTTTTTACTTATCATGATGAGAATTACTTGATAATGGATACACCACATCAATTGAAGAGGAATTAGTTGTGTTTTTGAAATTTTATTTTGAAATAATCCTTTTAATAAATTAATGTTCACAATACCCATCTATTAAATCAATTCATCAACTATATGAAAATAAAATGAACTAAATGTAATCAAGATAATCATTTTATAGGGTTATACTCCAATGTGGAAAGGTAATCATTTTTGTTTTTCATTTATTGTAATGATAGAGATTATATCACTAAAATAATTTGAAGTATTAAAAATTGTTATTAGTTTTAAATAATGGTTTATTTAGTCATCATCCACTTAAGATTTCATTATCAACAAATTATAAACTGAAGTACGATATTATATAATAAAAAATAACGATTCATTAGGAAATTATTCTATTCATGGATTAGAAGAAGATCTTCAGTATTCTACTTAAATTATCTGCATCCATAAATAATATCATATTATTTTAGTTATATCATTAACTTATAAATTTATATTAACTTAGAAATATACAACTTGAAATCCATTCTTTTATTTTCCGAATGATTAGTCTATTAATGAGAGAAAACAAACACGGATAAATATTCTTCAATATACAAAGAATCTATTAGATAACTATTAATTGAATGATATTATCTTGAAATATATCATGAAAATATGAACTAAAAATATCTTTATTCATTGAAAGTCTATTTTCTATTTTTGAAACAATAGTTCAATAGTCTCTTATTGTATTAGATCATCAATTTTAAATTCATTTATCAATCATTTTTTTGTCTTTATGTTCCCCTTTTATATTCAGATAATTATATGAATATTATTTCAATATTTCTTTATAAAAATTCTTCTGTGAATCCCAAAAAAAGAACATAAAAATGATTAATTTAATTGAAAATTTTCTCAATCTATGAACCTAATAATAAATTAAAATTTTGAAATTCCCACAAATATCTATCATTTTTCTTTTAATTTAACTACCCATAATATTAATCTTTAGTCATGGGTTTTACAACAAAATCTGATATATTAAAATGTGGTTTTAAGCTAAGAATAATCATTGTAATCATTCGGGTATGTATTCTTAATAAACATCTTACTATTATATTTTATAAAATTAACGTATCGTTATAGATATATCAATATTGTTAATAATTTATAATTAAATATTTCTCTTAAACATCCCAATAAATACTTTTAATTATTATAATTCCATATTAAAGGCCATATCATAAGGATAAAATGAATCTTATGGTGTAAAAAATAAATAATCACACATATGATCATATGAATCTTATGAAATGTCCATAACTTTTATAGAATGTACAAATTATTATTATTAAATCTCAATGAATCTAAATAATACCAGTATGACTCTTATGTGGTCTTATTGAATATTATGGAGAGATTGACTGACTCTTATTAAGTGAAATAATCATATGAATATTGAATGGGTCTTATTTAAATCGTTATTTACTTTTAGTATATCCACTATAGAATTGAAATGCTTGTTATGATCCTATAATGACTTAAATGATCTAGTATGGTCTCCATTCCTTTTCCAATTTCAGAAACACATTAATTTGAATATAACTTTTGATTATCATACATATAAAATATTTAACTAATCCATTTTATCATAAATAATCAAAATCTTCTCAATGAAACCTCAAACCTCTCAAAAAAATCAATAATACACATAACCCTACATTATCATCATCTAACGATTCATACTCTTGATTAAGAAATTAAAATATTATTCAACAATTTATTTTATGTTTTTCAATTATTAAGGAATTTGAGGACAAATTTCACTCCAGATGATACTCATAAATCATTGTCACTAGTCACATTACTTATGTGATCTAGGATCACAATTAATGAATTATATAGTTTCTAATTACTATTATTATTATTATTTATAAGGATTTATAATTTGGATTTAAGAATGGATTCTGATGAATATTTTATTGAGTGGGGAATCTATATAAAATAAATAGAGGATAAAAATTATAATGTTTGATATGTGTTCTCTAATACTATAAAACTATGTTAGAAATTAATGAATCCATGGAAGTGATTCATTGTTTTTTGTTTTTTAAAAACTATATTTTCGGTATTATATAATCTTATTTTAAAAGTTAATTTTGATGAATTAATTAATTAAATCAAAACATAGGGCCATGTAATATAAGTGAGTTAATATTAATGACAATATATTATTTCTGAAATCAATTATTGTGTACCGTACATTATTTTATCAAGGATTTCAGAAGTATAAAGTTCATGAATAAGGTCTTATATAATTTCAATGATGGACATGGAAGAATATATTCATGGGAGTCACTATATAAGAGAATATATTCTGTCCCTTATTATATAAATTTTAGATTTATAATTATCCCATGTATATAATTTATTACCATACTTAAATAAATTATTCTTCTAAGAAAAATAGCATGCCTTATCAACCAAGGAACATGGGCGAGTGTCCTCAAATGAAATTGAGATCAAGTGTGATATCCATCCTATAAGATAATGTTTGGAGAGTTGTTACAATATTTGTAATGTATTGATCAAATTTGGAGGGTGTGGGTGCAATGGGACAGGTGTCGAGACATGAACCCCACTGTCTACCTGTACAAGAAGAGGATGTGGAGAGAAATAATAAGTATCTTACATCCATTCAAATTTATGATGTTAGGATATGTAAAATATGAAATTATTTAAATTATTATGAAATTTGTAAAAAATGTCTTCCAAATGATCGTGTGAACCAAAACCATCAAATCACTCACCCTAATTATCTTCAACCTTCTTCTATCATTCTGCACACCTTCCACTACTACATCTCTACAATGTTCTACAACCGACATCCACTAAACCATGAGAGTAACATACCATCATGAAAACAATCTCCATCAATGAATAATGAGGAACTTCATCATCCCAAATTAATTCATCGTACTTTGTTTTTCCATTATGTATATCATTTTAGAACCAAAGAATCATAAATAGATAATTATAAGTGTCCATCAGATGATTCCATAATGATAACTTATATGGGTTATAAGATAGAGTGAAGATAGTCCACAATACCTCATAGGATATTCTTTCATCAAATGAGGTAATGGGGATGATCATATAAGACATCATGTGATTATGAGACAGATCATGAAAATGTTCACCAAGCAATTGTGTGTTAAGAAGGGATCTCACCATCTACTATTGATCATCAAGGAGATCACTTTAATGGAGCATCTGACAACCTTGGATTATCAAGAGTTTTTTATGATACCAATGTATGTTCTACTAAAAGTGATATTGAAATAATGAGATAGCCACACATGGAAGGATCATGAATAATATTTGATCCAAGATGACATAACCATGCTAACATACAAAAGTTATTTATTCTTTAATGATAGGAACCCACCTTTTTAATAAATTCTTGAGAATCATATGAAGACTTTTCAGTAGTTTTCCATTTATATGACACATTATAACAAGAAAACTCCAATGTAATCATGTGATGACACAACATGTTTTATCTACAATTTTAAATTGGATGAGTTCCCAAGCTGTAGACAACATTACAAAATTTTCCATACAAACATGCAATGAATCAAATAGAGCCACCTCATGAAACCAATCATGAATCTGTGAAGATACATCATAATGGTTTTTAGGGTCTTGTGATCAAGATATAACTCTTATAAGAATCTATTTCAACATAACCATAGAATAAAAAAAATTGACGAAACTCATAGTTTGGAGAGCCTGTCCTCATTTTTTCATATAGAATTCACCGCAGGCTCAACAAATTTCATGCAAACATTGTGAGTAATTTGATGAAAATAGATACATAAAATTATGATTATGAAAATTCGATCATGTGAATCCCACATTATTTCCATATTATGAATTAGTGATGATTAAAAAGTAGATATAGATAGTCTTTGAGTTATAAGAAACTATCACATGGATTAGATCATGAGACCACATGAATCCATTGTAATAGATTTTTAGGACTAAACAATAAAAATGGTGATCCCAAATAGTGTTTTCCTTAAAAATAGTGCATATATTATTATCTTGATGCTTCAACATTTTTCATTTTTATTTATTTTCTCATATAAGCCCAACAAATGAATAAAACAATATCACATGAATCTTTTATGGGATCACACGATGTTGATCATATAAAGCACCCAACTACATTAAGATTGTGATCACTGTTTCATTACCTTTAGAAGTAGTGATATTCATTGATAAAACACTTTATATTAGCACATTATCCTAAAAAAAGTTACAAACAAGTGTTGAGGGATTGAAAGAGGAGGGCATGCAATGATGGAGGGATAATAATTTTGAAAAATAGAGGAGAGGGATTCTACCTTCAGGGGATATCTCCAGGTTATAGGGAAACTCATGTCATTAGAATCCATCATGGGATTCCTTCATGGGACCCCATCTCATGGTCCACTTAACATCATGTAATAAAATTCAAAAATGACGGCCATGCAAGACCTCTTTATAGGAGATTAAAATCTATGTTTGATCATGTTATCCTTTTTCGTGACATATTAATAGGAAGAACACATGGTATCATGGAACCTCTTATTGGCCAAAAAGTTTAATCGATTTGTCATTTAGTACACCCGTGATGATGGTCATATTCATACACAATTTCCATACATAAAATACTTATCATTAATCCTTTATATGCATGATGACCAATTTATATTCCATTCTGTTTCCATAGAGACTGTGGGATTTGAACCCTCAACATGAACCCTCTTGAAAGCACCCCCCCTGATATTTACACTGTCACCCATTTTGTTGTGTCATGATACATTTGGTCATATATCATCTATTTTTTCATGTGTGTTATTTTTAATGTTTGTGATCTTGTACCTATACATGTGAGCTCAAAATAGGACTCTCTTAAGACCATGTGATTTCATGACACCTCATTGGTCTTTTGATGTCATAATGAATCCATGGACATGTGGCTCTTGAACACTTGATAATATCTGGAAATGTTATCTATGATCACCTGACTGGCCCTAATCATATTGACCTTGATCATGTTAATGTTTTGAGACACGTCTTATATGACCATGTGAGGCACATAATAATTTTTACTGTTATCCAAATATATCCCAGTAACAACTCTATTCGATTAGGTGAAAGAAAAACTACATATTTACCTTGATCACATAACACACATGGATGTGTCTAAATCAACCACATAGACAATCCCTAAAAAAATAATTTGGAACATTCCCTCATCCTCATATGTGACTTTCAGAAAACCAAGTCAAGTACCAATATCAATATATTTTTGAAGAAGACAACCAGGACTATTTTGGAAGACATCCTCTTCGTTTCATCCAATTCAAGAATGAACCCATTGAAATTTTAACATTGTCACGAAGACACCCCACACATTTCCACTTGAAAATCAAGACATTATAGGAAGGAAATTAGGACAGGTTAAGAATACACTGTGTACATGTCAATATGACACCCTATGTTAGGGAAACCATTTCAAAAAGATACTCTTGGAAATACACTATTTAAAATCATGGGAATTAACCATTAGTTGAGCACCCCTTTAAATGGTTCCTTAATGGAATATGGTTTTTAAATCACGAAGCCCAATTTATTTCATGATATTAAATGGGCCATTGTGTTGCACAAAACATATCCAACATACCTTTAGTATTCATCATTACTATTTATCTATCATATGATAGAGAATAAATATATGAAATTGGAATCCATCTTCACATAAGCCTCTAAAATTCCACGATATATCATATAATAATAATCATATTGACTGTAATCAATTATCCCAACCCTTCAAGAGGTTGGGAATTATAAACTAAAATAACTATAATTTCTATCCTAATAAGATATGTCAAACACATTCATAAGGCCTGAGATCAAATGGAAATACCCCGTCGTTTAAGTTCCTCCATGTCCCAAGTATTATAAACCATGGGACTGAATTCACAAAAAATTATACCATAATTTCTTATCCATTGGTGGCTGATACATAGAACATGACACAAGAATCCTTTTATGTGTCCTCCCCGACCCTTCCCTCATGTCACTGAAACACATCATTGGGTAATGGACGTACTAAAATTCAAGAAATAGTATTTTTGTTATATAAATGATATGTTTGGAATATTCCAATTCCTCAAGTTCTATATATATTCTTAAAATGATATGTAATTGTACCTCTTTATGGAAAAAATTATTGTTTAATATCTAGAAAATTTTTATCTCATGTGATGTGTCCAATATCCTGATGTCTCTCACTCTAAGCATGGATTACATGGCATAGTGATTGATACTTATTGTACCAATATTGTGATGATTATAGACTAGTGTGTTAACTTTATTAGGATGTAATCCTCATGAAATATCATCTTCCCTAAATGTTTCATACTTTTGATAAGGAATTTTGGGGTAGCATTACATGCATATGTCCTGATCATGGCCATTATTGTTGTATCTTTTATTATGATGATTCTGGTCACATGAACCATTTATAATAAGATTCATATATTAAATAGATATTTAGGACACCTCATCATGTATTATTTCTTATATAAACATAATTTCCATGTGATGTCGAAATACAATGTATAGCCCTTCCATAAGACAAAAAACAATGCCAATTGAACAATGTGGGTTTAGATTCCAATTAAAATTGGATAAGTAAGGTTCCTTAGAGGGGATAAATGAAATCTCAAAGACAATGGTAGCCTCCCTAGATATCAATAAAATATAGATATCATTAACATATATATAATCTAAAAAATACTAATTTATGAAAAGAATGATAATAGAATAATTACACACACAGTTGTTCCCATCAACAAATAGTCTTCATCGTGTCATTTTCAAATGGTTAACCAGTCCCATATTGTGAATATGGAATATGTATTGTACATAAAAAATTCTATAAGAGAGTCTTTAAATTGGAAAATAATTTTTTTAAAATAGTGTGATGAGACAGAATAACCATCCAATTTTCCAATTTATGTTCCTAAGAATCGTTGGGTTTAAAACATGATTAGTTCATCTGCATTTGAAAAGTAGGATTTCTAGTTTTCATGGATGTGGGAATGATTGGGAGTTTAAATTAAATATAAAACTATAAATTAAAATGAAAATGGTTTTGGAACCACCATCATTCATGCACAATAATTTTTAAAGAAATAACATCATCATATTCCTGAGAAAGAAGGTGAACATTACATGAAACCCATTCACAATTCCAGCACATTCATGAGTATATAATGTTTGATTTTCTAGTTCCTAACATTCCATTATATCAAGGGAAAATGGTGAAATTAATGTGATATCCATAAACACAGAAAATATTCTCAAAATTATAAAAGTATATATTTCCTAGTTTTCATCAAAAATATTTATCACGAAACAAAATGATGAAACTGATGTGAAATATATTAATTGTGAATAAACTCTCATAAAATAATTGAAAAATACATTATCAATTACATATGAACATAATTTATTGATCAAGTAGTTTAATGTATGATTTTCCACTGATAATGTGCCATGTTTCCACTATAGGAATTATTAGATTATATATAATCCAAAATGAATCATTGATTATAACAACATATTACTAGATCAATATAAATGCTGGTAATGTTTATAGAATAATTCAAGATATTATAAAAAACTATATGACTTTCTAATATTATTCATTATCCTCTATAGAGTCGTTATCCATATGAATGTGACATATATTTTCACAAACTCAATGAGTCTAGTTCCAGCTAGTTAACATCCTGGTTGAGGATTACCACCTAAGTTAATCCATAAGAACATGGGGGAAGATAATGAAATCCTTCATAAGATGAAGCACCGCGTGATGTATTTCACATGACAGGCTACAGATGTATATGTTAACCTTGTTCCTTCATTCAACAACTCTTATAGCTAATCCCTCGAGGGAATCAATACATATATTCCATCTCATAGGAAGGAGGATGGAAAAAAATCAAATTTTCAGATCAACCACTCTGTATCTTTCAAAGAGTGATCCTATCCATTATTGTCATTGTAATCGATATATGACCAAAATTTCATAGGGATTTATAGAGGAAGTTTTTCACACCCCTTCCATCCAAAATGTTGCATCAAATTGGTTGAGCTTCCCAAGGTTTCAAAATAATGGAAATCCAGAGCAGTAGTATATCCTTATTATTCCAATGTGTATAAGGAACCGATTTGTATCTGGAATTTCATTTAGAATCAATCCTATAACATAACTACAAAAGAGCATCTGACATCATCACGACTATCCTTATTGACTGTGGAATCTGTGGTTGCACCCCAAATTGTAGTGCTTGGGAACTAATTATCATTTTTAAACATAGAATCATCATTAATATGAGTGATGAACCTTATAAGAAAATAGATGGTGATATTCCACACAATGATACAGTGGTAACTGAACCAAAAATGATAAAAGGGAACTATCCTACCAAACATTACAACTAGAACAAACCAAAAAAATGGTACAATGGGAATCAACCCCTGATATTTATACTAGCTGCTGACCTAGCAAATTGGACTATGGAAACCACACCACCAAATAAAATTTCAAGAATAGTTTTTTCAAATAAGACAGTCCATTGAAGCAAATAAATGGCCTACATATGCACTCATAAATATAATATCAACCTAATATGTGGACTTCTCGTCAGATCAAATGTTCGAAATCCTAATTTATATGAATCTATATAACATATTACCGAACATGTTTGGGTTTTATTGGGAAATGAAAATGGTTATTAATTCATGTGGATAAAATTGAGTTGGTGTACATGGTCCACCATAAGACTCAAATCTTCATACACTCACCATACGATTTCATTGGAAATAGTGTCCTCATGAATTCATCTAGTATTCCCCTTAAGGATGATATAGAAATTTAATTGGATAACAGATCACCCATATCCAACAAGAGAATGAGGATTTATAGGAAATAATTAAAGAGATTCTCATCATATCCCTTCACCATAATAACACATCAATACCTTTTTATAGAAGTACACCTAGAATGTCAGTTCCACATCCCATAGGGTTGTTGGAATATTCATATTTTTCATCACCCCATTATTTTAAATCCATAAATTGCTCCACCCCACCCAATCATATATAGATATTGGAAATTTAATATTCTCAAGACTCCTATTCTGTAAGGGTAAGAGTATTTCATTATATTCTATCCCCGCATCTAGTGTACACTAGAAAAAATACGACCTCAATAGTTTCCATAAATCTTCCATGATAGTAGGGTTTTATTTATTAGTTGGAAGATTCTACATCTTCCATGGCCCCCAATGCTTCAACACCTACTCCAGAACAAATAACGGCTATATATATGCCACCCAAAATCCAACATCATCTATACTCTATTGCTAATATAGGTATAGGTATCATATGAGAACAGTTTCATGGTCACCCATTTCATCATTATTGATAATGAATAGTATATTCCTTCCATAAAAAAAGTACCTAGGTAAATTGACTATTACTTGAAGAATTATTGGATATAACTCCAAATAATGTGTATGTTTATTGTGATTGGGTTGTTAGGTCATGAAAATAACTACCAATTTTATAGGAATGTCGGTCACACAATAGAATATTGTGTTTCCATTAAGTAATAACATCAGATATAAATTAATGATGGATTGTTTAATCTAATGACACCATAATACACACTCTAATCTCATGAGGACTATGAAAATGGCATACATGTTTTACAATAGAACATGATCCACATATCTCCTAGTGATAGGCGACCCTCCCTCATCATGGGATAGGAAAAATTATATTCCTTTTGGCCAAATCATGTCCCCATGTTCATTGACAATATCAAGGAGAATGATTTGAAATAACTCCCAACAATTAAGAGGCTGACTAAGGCAGAGTTGATAATACATGAAAATCACAACTGCTAGCACTAACATCTAAGGAACACAATCATGAGTTGATTAATCAATAAATATTGGCATGAAATTATGGAAATTGAAGGATTGATTGAATTCGACGATCTAGAAATTCAAGCCATATGCATAAGATTACATTTAGACCCACATGAAATTTCACCCTCATAACATGTTGTGGTATGATATATCATTGTATCACAACATTGAAATTCATTATATATCACAGTGGAATGATGTCAAACTTCAATTTAGATCCTACTCACATGATATAAAACTGCACAACACATCCTTGTTAGATGATGTTAAACTACTTGATAAGTCCAAGCCACATGATTGTAAAATGAAATAACAACATCATAATAACATGACATTAAAATACATGACGAGGACATATTTACATGATGATAAAATTAATGAAAATGTCATAGTCGAATGATGTTAAACTTTAAAACAACATCTTTATGTCACAACATGAATCTACATTAAACTCGTAGTGGTCATAAGATGGTTAATATTTATACATAATAATTTGTGGTTGAAAACATAAATATTAAGTGGAAGATGTTGTAACTGTGAATGTGCCACAGATATAGACTTATATCGGTCTTGAAAATATATGAAAACTACCAATTACTAGTAGTATCTCGCAGAGGGTGATGCCTAATAGATCACCTCCACATAAACATAGATCTGGGCATCAAAGAAATGTTGTTCCCTACCGAATGCTACATAACAATGTTAAAGAGTAAATATACTTAATAAATATGACAATGATTGATATTATAACCAGGAAGCGAGGATGGGTTAGACACATATCCATGCCCCTGTGAGTAAATTACATCATAATATTCCAATGGCATGATGAGGTCATGAGTGAGAATACACCCCCACTTCAATTAAAGGTATTGAACAACATATATTGGTAAATGACAGTGGTTTGGAAATAATTAACTTTCATACCATTCAAAAGTACCCATAACTTTTGAAAGTGTCATTGTACCACCAGCATATGTTTTTTACAATTATATAAGAACATTAAAATATTCAAATCCCAATAGAAAATGAAATATATCACTGTGATCATAAAATATTGTGGCTACTACATCCAAATAACACATTCCTACTAATGTCAAGAATGATTAAAGGCATATTCTAGAAAATGATATGGAATAGTACCAAGCTCATTTCCCCATTACAAATATAAATCACCTATATGGGTTTTAACTTTCATTGTTAATAATTCATATTACTATTTAAGAATATGAGTTTCATAATCCAATGTCATATGATATGATTATAACCATAATATGATAGAGTTTTTTCATCATAGTTCATCATTTACATCTTGGTTAGCTCACGTCCCTTCTAATGAAGCCATTAGAAATATTCCACCAACATATATGACTAGGTGGATATCATTTTTCTTTCTAATGAAATACTACAGTATTATACTTTAATGGATATATAAGAGGAATCTTATATCCCTTCAATCATTCTTGAGGTTCTTTGGGATACTCGTATAAGGAATTCATATATGAACCAGGATCATATGAGTTCATCTGGAAACATTAACTAGAATACTCTTCAATCACCACATATACATGATCTTATTTTTGTAGATATCCCAAAATCACACAATAATTATCCAAAATCTTATAAGAAGAGTTATCATATCCCTATTTTACTATAAAGTTATCAACATATTCCAGAAACCGTCATATAACAAGCTCATATCCTAAATCAAACTTAAAAGGTCGGTATCCATATTTCATTGATGGTGTTATGTGAAGAAACAATTCCCTATCTTCTCAATTCCCATTACCTTTAGGTTATGCGACACATATAAGAGACAAATCAATGGTCCACCAACCTTTTATCCAATGATAATATGACAATTACTCAAATATTCCTCATCATAGTAGTGCATAGAATGATTATAGTGACACTACTCCAGATATCTACCATATTCAACCTCCCCATGGTGATATATATCCCAGTCATGGAAATACACCCATTGAACAGTAACCTTCATATAGAGATGTTACCAAAACACTATATCTTTATTTTAGAGTGGTTCTTGAAAAACATGGGTAAACCATACATTCTTCCCCCAAAACCATCATGACCTTCTCACATTGGTTATTATGTAACAAAGTGAATCTTTTTTTTGTATTTCAATGTGAATTCATATAGAACAATTGATGATGTGATTTACATGGATATATAGAGGGCTTTACTTAGATGAAACCTCGTAACCATATTTAGGATGATTTCTAATTCAAATTATGAGATCCCAGATGGGTCTGACGAAGAGGGCATGATTTATATTCACACGAATATATAAGAGACTAATCGTAGGATTTAGGATAAAAGCCTCCCAAATCTAGTATATGATAGTCACCACTAAGTCATAAATACACTTTGTTGTTAGATTGATATGTTTATTCTCTCTATTTCATGATAGCTATGATCAGAAGAGAAGTAGGTATGCTTTTGGAATGTTTTTTCTACATCATTATGATTCTGTAATTACTGATTGGAAAATCCCGATTGAAATTTTTATCCATAGAGAGGTAAAATATATTGAATAAAATGATAACATTTACCTAGTGTAGTGATTCTCCAAATATATTTATTCCTTCAATGTGATATTTGTATAGTAAAAAATAAGAGTACATTACACACTTCTATAATAAAAAAGTTAGGCTCTACTAATTCCTTTAACGAGAACAAGTATTGGAACCCAGAACCCCATTCATACTAGAAAAGAAACAACTAAATATGAAAACCAAATCGTAAATCCCTTAAATTATATATAAATTATATTCCAATGGATCATACTATCTATCCAAAATAAATGTGGAATGTGCTACTCTGCCCAACAAGGAATATTTTTTTATGAGTTACATTGTATAGAAATCCTCATGAATATTAATTCATGGAAGAATGAATTTAATCTACATAACACCCAATTTCATGGTATCATGTCTTTTAGAATCATATGATTCTTTGTCCTTGGAGAAATCATTTACACTACACAGCATCATATTCCCCAGAAGAAATAATTTAAACTATATAAAATACCAAGTCCTAGAAGTACATATTTAAACATTGTATCATCCTAATCCATTGTACTACGACTTTAAAAACAATGGAATCCCAGTACTGGATGAAATAATTTTAACACCCTAGAATACCATATCCTTCTAGAATGAAATTATGTTAATGGAATCCTATTTCTAGGAAAAAATTCCATAAACTGTATTTCATCAAATTTAATGGATGAAAAACTCTAAACTTCCTAAATTCCCAAGTCCTAGATGTTATACATTAAACTACATATCATTTACTTCTTATCACATGGTGCTAAAATGTATGAAATATGTACTCACTAAATATTTATAAACTATAAGTAATACGTCCTTACCACATGATGTTATATTGCACTATGAATGTTACATCATAAATGGTTAAGTAAACATGAACTAGATCTATAAAAAACAAAATAAAGTACTCCCATCCCTTCCATAGAGTTATATCGGAATAGAATTTTTTTCCGTTGAAACAACTTTATGTAGGTTGACTTATTTTGTAAAAGGATATATAGTGAGTCCATGATACCAAATACTATGTCCAACCACACTTTTAATGGAATCCATACCCCCACACTACATATGGTTTATACCTCCCTTGTGAGTTTTACATAAAAAAATACATGTTGCTTTATTCATATTTTCACAGGATATGTTGTGACACCCAGATCCTAGTACCTTGTCCCTTCTTTAATGTTAATATTTAAAATCCCCCCCCCCCATTTGATAAGCCTTACCTGAGTGGAATGATTTAAAATCAAGAACATCATGTTTATTGAATACTACTCTAATAGAATACATAGTCACACCAAAATCCAAAAATCCTAGGTATATCCATAATATCAATGAAACAACTCCCTCTATACATATATGTTAGACTACCATATAGAGTTTTTTATTCAAGAACTATGTGTGGCTTTATTACATTTACTATAGGATATGTATTTCCCTATGGATCTCCAATGTTAGGTTCAATCCAAAGATATAGAATAATAAATATAAACCCATATTTTTTATGGGAGGACCTATTTTGGGATCTATCTAAGAACACGGTGTGGATTTATTCCTACCAAAAAATGAAATGGGGTGACATATGAATCCTCTATTACATTCATAGACATGTGGTGTTTTCAATCCCATTCATGTCCAACCATTATATTCATATCCTTATAGAGGATATATTAAAAAATAAACATTGAAAGACTCCACAAATTCCACAATATGTACTCTCACACGGCTTAATTGAATTCCAAATTTTCCCTTGTCTCTCACATCAAGCATGGATCATATGAGATCAAGGAACTAGGAATGTTGATCAGTCTGGTGCGACCATGGTGTGTAAAGTAATTGGAATCATTTCCTAGTCTCAAAATGATAAGTTGTATCTGGAAACATTAGATTAAACATCATTAAAACATCAACGTTTAGTGATGTCAAAACTCATGATATGTGGTCTTCATGTTGAATAAATATCCACCTATAATAATTTCATATATAGGAAACAAATTTTTGATCCATTTCTTTAAAATTGTTTTTTGTAAAAATAGGAATATAATATACGGTGTTCAAACACTTATTGAATAACAAATTCTCAATAATTAAGCTTCATATCTTTGGTATCAGTTTTGACACAAATCAAGTCATCATGATTTTAAATTTTTCTTGGAACCCCATGAACCATGGTCTCCCTTGATCCTAGTTCACCCCAATAGAAAACTGCTAATAGGTATGTGTAAATCCAAAGGGACCCAGCTAGGATTCATGGGAGGATTCCACAACACCTAAGATATTATTCCTAGATGATTTTTTTATTCCAAGGGGAGAGGTCCCCCATAAACAAAAGTGTTATTGACCTAACTAATAGGAATATGGGCTTCCACAATTATTAATGGCTAACCTATACCAACCAATTTTGGAATCTAGATAAATAAAATATTCTTGAGTAATGAATTAAAAAATATAAAACAAAAATATTCATGACATTTTATATACTCTTTATGTTACACATATGTGAATTTTAAACAATTTAATGCAACATAGAGATATTGTATCCTGGTAACATTCATTTCAGGGGTATGAATCTATTATGAATACCCAATATATCTGATTTTGTCAATATTCTTTGAGATATGAACTAGTTATGTGAAACTGTGGTCTCTCCTACAAGACGTAAAATTGTATAGAGTACCCTATCATATCCACAAACATATGCTATGATAGATTTTTTCACCACCATGCTAGAATATAATATGGAAATTACTTATAATTATGTATGATTCTATCCTAGGTAGAGGACGCATTTTCTAACATTTATTTCGAGACATTATGAGGGATTAAAAGAAAATTCTCTCAACCCCTATATATGAATCATACCTAAACTGATGGATATATATAATGGATATGACTATAGAATTGATACATCCATTAAAATGATTACAGGGAATCCCATGGAAGACCAACCATTAAAATTTCATATACCTATATTTGATGTGGTTCAATTTATAATGACTCTCTCAAGATATCTATGAGTTAGATCTATGTAAAATATTAAAACATGTGAGATTTAAATTCGCACAATAGGGTCCAACATATGCATACCCATAAATGATATTACGAAATGATAAATTTTCATTAACTTACCTAAATACCTCCAACCAAAGAAAAGATTATACAAATATAACTTTTACAACTTCCCGTCAGTTTTTACTTCCTTACTTCATGACCCAAATCTGTATGGAAATTTTCTTTATCACATCAATGTAAATATAATCAGAAATTCCTCCAAACAAAATTAATTTAAATTATGCATAACATCATCCATTATCACTCTTTATCAAAGGAATAATAGTTCCTAACCATGGTCAACATATTTTTTGGGTGATTCAATCATAATTATTAGTATTTGAATCCATATATCACAATTACTGTCAGGATCCCCTTAGGATTCATCAATCCTTCCATGTCCCCTGGAAAGGAAAAAATCTTTCCTTGTTTGACCATTATTGACATTGATATATATGGGCCATATAATCATCAACTAGATGAATCAAGGAACTAAATGAAAGGTCGTCCAATCCTTATGATCCAAAAAATCATTTCATTGGAGTTCATCACCATAGAGTGAGTCCTGATCAATTTTTGGCATGTCTATCCCTTATAATTACACATGTCCCGAGAACATTGATCCATTGTTTACAACCCTCTCTTCTCCTATGAAAAATAATGTTCATGTATTCATGATCTATGAAATATTAATTAGGTTATTGTGTAACTCTCCCCTTATAACAGGTTCATGTGCATTGTGACCCTAAACTACAATCACATTGGTCAAATTTTTATGACCTTAAACACTAGGCATTGATGGTTTAAATGAGAAGTCCCTAAATTACTAGTGGATGAAACATAAATATTTTTTGGTTGAAAATATAACATGGGATATTTGATGGAAATTAACATCTCCCCTACCCAAAATCGTCAACTCTAGAGTTTTGGAAATAGATAGAGCATAAATAAACAAGTCACAAACTCCGGGAGAACAATATGTGGCCCTAGTAAAAGTCAATCTATTCTCATCATACCCCATAGTATATGAAAAAAGTTATATATATGATTTATCACATATGATAATAATTATAATGCATTACCTAAGTAGTAAAACATCTATTTTGGGTTCTTAAACCATTATTGATTTTTTTACATTCCATAAACCACCTCCATTTGGTTTAAGTATAGGAAGACAACACCAATTCATTGAGATGAACCCCTTCTCCAAAAACACAATATATATGAGTTATTTATGAAGGTTTGTA
The DNA here is from genome assembly GCA_963277665.1 of Viscum album. NCBI lineage: Eukaryota > Viridiplantae > Streptophyta > Magnoliopsida > Santalales > Viscaceae > Viscum > Viscum album. The sequence goes on from OY728136.1 coordinate 1,484,522,687, forward strand.
CTATGTATCAATTTAGTAATAAGATATGGTTGAAAAAAAAAGATTCTTTTAGGATTCGCTAGTGAGTGACACAAAGCTAAGGTGTTTGTCCCTATAGAATGTTTGGTCCCAAAGAGAGGCCCAGTTAATGCCACAACTTATTATCTAAACTGCAAAAAATATTGGATCCCACCCTTATTAATTTTTGAAATGTACCCATAATTTTACCCTATTATTTAACTAAGATATTATTATAGAAATATTTAAAATCCATATGAGTGGGATATTTAATAAGATTTGATATCCTCGATGATATTTTATCTCGTTTTGCAACCTTTCTCAAGGAAAGAATGATATATTCCATTCATGAAATTATTGGTGTCCCAAACCATGTGACTATAATCCACATGGATTATGGATCAAGCTCCCTAATAAGAAACTAAACATCTGAAGGGTTCTATATCCCTTATATAGTTTCCCTTTTCTTTATATCCAACATCAACATCCAAATGTTTTAATCATCAAAAATCGTTTATGTATAATGAAAAAAAGTGGGAAATCTTCTACATGACCATACATGTATGAATAATGAGTTCATTTAAAAGTCCCTTTAACCCATCGACATTGGGAATCTCTTCCTTATGAAAATGAACATCCAATCCCTATGAGATCAAAAAACACTAAAGTATAACTCATCTCCTTAGGATTTTTTTCTAATCCCCAATATGTCTACACCATTAAATATTAGACTCTTTAAGATCGTGGATACATGATTTAGACAACTCACGTTCCTTCTATCAAATTAGAATCGAAAACACCAACATTTTCCATCCACCAACTCCCTTTGATGATAGGAATAAGGGTTCCACAACCATTCCCAAACATTCATCCTTCATGTGTTATGAAATAACATAGGGTTTCATAACCATTCATTATCATTCATTATTAAAAATGTTAATTATGAATGTAGGGTATTAGAACCCATTTTGGTCACTCATTCATTAGAATACCATAGAGTATGTAGTGTTCTTGAACACTTTTAGAAAGCAAATCATTCAATAATAGTAATAGATTATAAAATCCAGATATCATTGTACTAAATTAATAGTCATCGCATCTAGAAGAATATAACATAAAAAAGAGATTGCCTAGGACGAAATATCATAAGATAGAGAAATAGTTTTCTCAGTTAAAAAAATCCTAAACTACATCAATAGATGGTCTGATATTGATTACCTCAAACTACATAATTTTTTATAATCAATACCACCTTAAAATACAGAAATAAAAGGCCTAAGGTAAATGTCCCTAGTCTATAAAAATAGATATTTTGAGATAAAAGATCCTAAAATTCAATAATAGATTGTCTGATTAAAATGAAATTAAAATATATGAATAGAATGTATGAGATTAATGATCATAAACTACAACAATAGATGGTCCATGATATAATACTATAAAATACAATAATATAAGGCTTATGAAAAAGAAAAAATAATCTATTGTAATAGATGTTTTAAGCTAAATTGACTTATACAATATGAAAATATGGAATGAGATGGAATAAATTATACTATATCAAAAAAAGTTATCATATAAAATACCCAAAAAATGAAACAAAAAAAATTTGAGCTAAAATTCTGTAAAATATAGAAATAAAAGATCCTTGTTAGACTAACTTAACTACAAAATAAGATGATTTGAGATAAAAAAAACCCTAAAATACATCAATTGTGTGACGTGAAATACCATAAGAATCCAGTGGAAATATTCATAATTCTCTATAGGTAAAAACATATAAATATAACCCTTAGAAAAATTAGAGTTTATACACACTGAACATGCACTATGATAAATCCACAAAATACCGAGCACTCAAAAAATGTAGAAGACTCAAAACTTGTCATGATGAAAAACCATAAATGGACACCAGATAAAAAGAGACACCTATTTCCAAAATTTATTCCCCACAGAAAACATATGTAAAATTTATCACAATATAAAATAGAAAAGATAAAAATATTACATGGAATGTTGTTTTTTGCTAAAAAAAATAAATCATTGTTCACAATGTCCACTAAACATGAAAACAATTAGAGTACTTATTTATTTATTGTAACCCTTATGAAGGGACTTATCCCCATAATCCCTTGATGATACAAAATATAGGGCCCATAATATAGGTCATTATACTATATAGAGTGTCCCCAACTAGATGGCCTGAAATGTGTCATGAGAGTTTCATCTTTGAAAATTTCCAAATAGAACATGGGATTCTACCAAGGATTATTTAAAAAAGTAATGAAATACCCTTCCCTATGTACAATCAAGATATATGTCCTATATTTCATCAATATAATCTTCATGAATGATCTAATTTTCCATATGCATGATCTAGATCTTCATAGGATTCATATACCTTGCAACTATATACGGCTTGATTCCCATCCCCATGGGATACGTACATGTGCTATAGTCCCTTCTATTTTATCCGATCACAATTTCATTTCCACCCAATCAGATTCTTTTCATGGTATTTATTGCAAATCCATTTTTAGGATATTTTTTTCATAAGCTATGGGTACTCATTATCTTTTATTCATCCATATATATGTGGTCAAGTGCCTCATTTAGATTTCTCCTGAAAGATCTCAGTCATAAAACACCTAAAAAATACTCTAATAGTCTCAATATCAATTCAGGCCCTATGTTCAAATACACATAAATGTTTTCTATAATTACAATAGAATTACGTTACTTTCATTAAATATTAAAAAAAATTTGTTGGAATATTTTTGGAACCCAGAAATGTTGACCAAACACATTTTACAAGAGGATTTGAAAAGCAACAAGTCCTTGAAATGATTACGGAAAGAATTATCATGTGGGATTTGTAAGTGGAATAGAATGAGATTAATTTTAAAATGGAATATATTTTTCTTTTATTATATATACTTTACATAAATTATTTTTCATTGTATTTTATGGATATCATTTGTCAAAAAATTTGCTAGCTAAACTATACAATCATCCATATCAACTAGCGCCCGTATGAAACTCTCCTCAACTACACATAGAATCATGTGTAGGTAGGAATCCTGGATAATGAAGGTGGAAGATTATAGGACCCACAGTGGAATGAATAAAGTATTAAGGTTGTTCACATGAATTTTATACATAGTCACAATGCAGCTAGTGAGGGGGTGGGTCTCGTGTGTCGGGTGTCATTCGTCAATACAAGCTAGAAGAATTGGAGGAAACAGGGAAAAAAATTATGTTTCAAGAATAAATTAATAATTTTGACGTGTTACTTACTCAGATATAGAAAAATTAACACCATTATAAAAGGTGGACATAATATCACCCATTTGATTGCATTAAACACAGCCTGTTAGTGTCTATTTTATCCGATCTTAAACCTTCGGATCTCTTAAATCTCTCTTACCACTACTGGTTCACTACTTAGGATACACACTAAATAATATTGACCCTAAAAATAATGGAAAACCCTAAAATCCATCTCCATACAAAAACTTTGAGGACCTTTATCAACCCTATGGCTTGCATGAATGTTCAATTTCCATGCTTGGGGCGCTACAAAGAACAAGTCCATTATAGAAACATGATCTCTAGATGTTGTCACATGATTCTATAGTGATAGGCTCTATGGGTTACACAGATGAGTGAAGAAAATCCCTAAGAAATCATAGGAGCATACTATGTCTATATAAGGCATATGGACAATCATAATGGTATCATATGATTAAGATACTATTCAAATGAATTTTCACCAAGTTGTCACATGTCGAGAGAGCCTTCACCTTTGAATATTGTCCATAGAATAGATCACCTAGTTAGAACATGATACAGCATGGGATCATCCAATGGATTTGATAATTACAAGTGGAGATCTATTAAAATATATCAAGTTATCATGAGAAGAAATCATATGTAATGATCATGAGGATCATATGAACAAAGATGACATTATTATGTTCTTATAATAAACAACGTATGTTTATATTTCAAGAGGCGTATATATTTTTTAATTTATCAAATAATGACATTGAGGATTGTCTAGTAGTTATCAATCAATATGTAATATGATTACAATATAACTTTAATAATATAATGTAAGGAAACATGTGGTTTCTTGGACACTTCATAACTTGTAGAGTTGATAAGCCAAAGACACACATGAAATTTTTTCTAGGAATACATGGAATGATCAAAAAATGGATTCCTTGCCTGAAAGTATTCCTGAGAGCATATAAACCCATCCTAATGATTTCTATGTTCCATTCAATAATGATTTCATTCTAATATGACTCCATTTGGACATCCCCATAAAATCACATAAGAATTAACATAACTCCCAATCATAAGATAATTACATCTTTGTTCATGTGGAGCTATCCAACACCTCAAATCCATGTATGAAACCATTTTTATTACCTCTACTAAATTATCCATGTGGAAAAATGATGTATTAATATAGATAATTTGTTGCAACTATATTTTTGTTGTATGAATTCCTGATGATTAAAAATAGGTGGATGATAGTCATTGAGATCCAATAAACTAACATGTGAATCAAATCCTGGAACCCCATGAATCCATCACAGGTGATACTAAGAAGCACATGATAAATATGGTGATTGTTTGATTCTTTACTGATATCACTAGGTCAGCTAAAAGACAATTTATTCTCAATTCAGTAGAGGCTTCTATCGATGGAATATTTTTTTTCACACTTAAGGCCATCTAAAAAATAATTATAGATCATATGAAGCCTTCTTGGAAAATCATGACAATTGTCACGTGAAGGTACCTAAAACCTTATGATGGTGTGTGTGGCATATTCATAATGAAAATCGGAAATATACATGCAAATTACACAAACATATAGCCATTATCGCCTAAAAACACCATATAATAATAGGGGGAGTATATAGATAAGGATGTGCAAGTTGAGATGGAAACTAATAGATGAGTACATAAGAGGATCATGCTTCCTGAATTATAGGATTTCATTTGGTAGCCGTGAGACTCCCATCATGATAACCCATTATGGGCTTCCATCATGGGAACCTATTACATGATACCTTATAGATTTTATGATCGGATGTTCAAATGAAGGTCATGTGATCCCCCAATTTTGTAAGAACCCATATTTTGACATAGCTATGGATCCATTTAAATCTTATTCTATTTGTGTTTTATAGACCTAATATGGATGTATGTCAGTTTCTAATGGTATCAGGGGTGTTCGGGGACTTCCCAGAGCCCAAAAACTATATTTTTGGGAGTAAAAGGTATATCACACTATTAGAAGATCCCAGGAATGGCATGCCATACAGTTAGTTATAACCATTAAACACTAGAAAATGGGGTGTCATAGCATAGATCAAACTCCCAAACCATTCTACATGAGCTAGATGACAATTAAGTATTTTTAGAAATAATTTAGTGGGTTTTTCACGGTTTTCATATAGTTTCCCTAAAAATGATACCAAACTATTTGTGTGACCACTTCATATAGCTGATCCTGTATGGTTGGAACATGGTTTGGAAACATTTGTGGCCAATCATTGATAAGGGTAATTTTGGGAGATTTTAATACATTCCTTGAAAAACTAAATTACTCAAGCACACCATACCTTTTAATTCTCTAGTTAGATTCGCCATTTATTCTATCACTTTTGAAGAAAAAAATATATTTAACATTTTTAATCCCATGCATCCATCTGGAGATATATTTGTTAATTTTTCCTCTTGTTGGTTCTATAATGATATGATATTAATTCTATTTTAGTATTCTATTTATCATATTCTTCTCGTAGATTCATAATAATACGCTCTTTTTATGGAGTGGATATATATATTGAATCTATTCCAATCCACAAAAAATTAGTGGATGATACTACATCATGAGATCCATATGCGTATGAGGTAGATGGTTTATAATTCATACATCTTGTTTCATCATTTTAAAAATTATCATTTGTGCACATGGATTTTTGGGGTCTTAACCTTTTAAATTTATATTTGTTGACTATAATCATTAAAATCATGATATAATACCCATTGCATATATTTTATCCATCTTTGGAGGTTCATACACATACGACAACCACCACATGTAATATTTTCTTCATAATTGGCCTTTTATGGGTTGAAATATGTGTCTGGTCCACTGTACATGTGTGAAATGTCTTTAACCTAATTAAGGTAAGCCCTCCATATTTAAATTAATATTGAATTGATAAAATGCTTTTACCATGTTATACATTCACTAGACCCGCATAAGGTGTGTTTTACAACTTAATTACAAACTGTTTAAAAGTTAATTTGGGATGTATAATATGTATATGACATGGCCTAGCTAAATGTCATTGGATTGTAAATGAATGGACAAGTTTCACATCCATGTCACCACTTTAAATTTATATTTGAACATATTATATTGCATATTATGGAATCATTATAAACAAATGTTTTAACTAAATGGTTGAATGACCCTTTATCCATATAATACTAATGGAAGGTATGCCATATACAAAACAAACTTATATAATGCCACGTGTAATTACAAGGACTTAATTGATTAAATGAATCAATTGTATGGTTCTTTATATATGTACCTAGAGAACATTATAGAAGTGTTCATACTTGAGATAGTTTTTCGATTCCTTAGGGAGATCCTTGAGTACTTGGGGACACCAATCTGATTTAGATATGCTAATTTTCAAGTGTCATAACCACCAGGGAACCCAATAATTTTTTATCAATGGATTCCAAATAAGAAACCATAAGCTCCTAAATTTACTATAACAGGATGTCATGGATACACCTAGGATCCAACATGGCTTCTACAGACATTATGTACCTCACACACTCTCATGGGCCTAAACACTACTTTTTCCATTTTTTCCTTGGATGTATTCCATGGGGTTGGTTAGAAAATCAATATTATTGAAAGTATTAGACAATTATCCTAGGATTAAACTATTACCCCTATATCTAATATATAGTTACTATTGTGTTAGCGACCCTCGAGGTCAATTATAATTTGGTTTTCATATTGTAATCACTTCATTATTAATTATAATATGGTTTCGTTGGTTGTTTCCTTATAGCATCTTTTATTTTATTATCATTACAGGATTCCATGCTACGTCTTTGTTTCCTCACTACCATTATCATGTTATAATGTCAGTGACTGTATTACATCAAATGACTTATTTATATAAAATGGAATTAAATTATTTAATGAACGAGATACATGTTCAAACACAATTTGATGGATGAAAAAAGTACCTATGTATTTTTGTTACTCTACTTCTTTACATTAATATAACCATTCTTACAAATGAATTCAGTTTATATTACCCAGACTGGATTTTTTAGAATCCTTTTGATGTATCCTTATTATATTTATCGCACATCTTTTCTGAGATGATATTGGAACCCAGATAGATTACATGTAAGAATGTGTAGAAAAAGGGAAGCTTATCTCTTTAGACAATTGATTGCTTGATTTCATAGGAAGGAGCATGTACAAGATGTATGAGCTAAATACTGGGATAGTGGGGAAAATTATTTAGATTCATTTTGATGATTCTTTATTGAATGTATTTTCTACTACATTGTATCCATGTTTTCATGATTATTAGATACATTCCATATCATCATTAACTTTTGAGTATGATTATTAGTTGGTCAGTAGTTTATTTCTTCAGTATTTTTTTATCTGCCATTTGTTTCACTATATTTTTATTTTTATTTACTAGATATTAGATTTATCTAGTGTGGTATACTCTTTTAATGAAGTAATAGCTTCCCCATTTACACACCCTAGTCCCTAAATACTATTTGTAAGTTGTTGGCATTCAGGGAGATGTGCTTGAGGACATGTTGCTAACCAGGCTTGGGGAACTTGTTAGTGGAATCCGGGTCCAAGATATAATAATTTTGTATTATTGTGGTTCCATTAATTCAATACAATTTGAATATAATATATTTGACATTAGGAATTCTTGGAACATGGTTAGAATTCATCCTGGTGAAAATCTAACCCATGTTTTGGGTAAATTCCATGCTCAAAAAATTATAATTTATGTTCTATTTTTCTTATTACTATTGTTATCATTTCACTAATATGTGATTCACATTAAATGTGGTGTAGTTAATTTTTATTTTTACTTAGGATATTATTTCATCCTTGGACAATGATATAAGGGATAGGAAAATTTATTCATGCATCATCGTAGGATCCAATAATCCACATGCCATGCATATTACCATTCCATCTAAGATAATTTCACCTCTTTAATTTTCTTTATATTCATGTTATTTTTGAGTTAGCCTCATTTATTGATATTTTTATTCTACTATTTTCATATATTGTGGTATTTTTAGTTTTAATTCTTGATTTTTATGGGTCCTCTTAGGTTGTAATGGGTAATTTACTAGGTAGATAAATTATAATAAAATTAAATAGATGTTGATCTCAGTAATAATGAGTATGGACCCTAATTCCCTAGGATAGGAGATATATATTAAATGGACCTTGATATTTTAAAATAAGAAACCGAGTACTATAAAAGTGATATTTGACTATTAAAATGTACATGTTTCTAGTAAATAAAGACGCCACGTACTGTTCACCTATCATATACTAGAACCCCTATAATTTAATCTTGGGAGCTTACAAATATCTATCCTTCTAAATGGGTAGATGGGGTTGTTTACCAAGGGTAGTGAGCCTTTTAATTGCATTAAGCTTCCACTAGTGTCAATATCAATCCTCTAAAATCATATTCTAAGCTGTGTTCTAGGAATTTGTTGAACTGTTCCCACATGATTCCCTCATGACATATAATTGGAGGGAGGAGATGACCATGATCTAGACATGGTGGGACCAGAACATCATCTCTTACCACCAGGAGTGGTACTTGGGGAACCAAATATTTTAGCTAATCTATAAACTAACACTCTTCTTTGTGACTGTTTTATTTTTCTGATGATGTCTATTATCAGTGCCCCATGACCTACACCTATGATAGATTATATACCCCCTGAGTTCCAGCAACAACAACATCCTACTATCTACTTGTGGATAGTGGTCCATTTGATGATTATAGGATATATTCCACTATATATATATATTTGATAACATGGATACAAGTATAAATTTGAGGGACAATCCTTATATTTTCATACTGCATGATGTGATTATGTGCTTGTGGGACATAATTACCCATGCTGGTTTTTACTAGGGCATGGCATGGGCAGATTTCTAGAACGATTTATATGATACATTATTTCCATAGAAATTGGGAGCTTTCCAATGCTAGAGAGTTCTTGAATATTGAGTTGGATTCTATGAATTTCATGGAATATTCAGAGCATTTCACTAAGTTACAACAATTTGCACTAATTCAAGATAGTGATTAGATTTAGTGTTCTAGATACTTCGAGGATAAACTTTAGTATTCCATCAAATCTTATGCTAATGTCTTTCACTTAGTGAAATTTTATGAGATTGTAAATTAGGATCTTATCACTAAGAAAAAATGGAGGTATTGTGATAGTATTATGAATTGAGGTTTAGTTCTGAGGCAGTTCTGTAGTTATTTTGGTAGTAGAAAGGGAACCCTCAAGTTTTCCCATTAGGGAAGTATCAGACAAAGTAATTTTACATGTATCTCTATAACATGTAAACAGTGTGAATGATATGAGAATATAAAGCCTCATTATGATAGATACCATGTGGAGTTCCATGACTCATCCATTTTAGGAATCTTCATAGGTTCAGGTGGAACATTCCATCAGCTACTACTGGAAGAGGTTCCACATCAGCTCCACTTTAAGGGTGTGTTCTTTTATACCATGAAAAGTATGTAGTTAGAGTAGAACTGATATGGATGGATGTGGAGGAGGTCATGGAGTTAGTAAATAGACTTCATGTAACATGCTATGACACCAGAGAGGTTTTGATTTTGGTTGTTTGCATATGACACATGGCATTGGACTAGTCCAGGTTCATGCCCTACAACTAATAATCAAGGATCAAAATATAGAACTATCTATAATATGATGTACCATTATAGAATCCTCTACTATTGTATATCTATTATTTGATATTGGTTCTTCACAATATGTAATATTTTTTTCAATATCGTAATGTATTTGGATCAAAATAGAGTACTAATATGGTTTAATGACCCTTGAAATACTGTTCGGAGTATGTTCATAGGAAATATTACAATGTAAGAACTACCCCGTTCATGTATCCAGTTACACTTTCTTGTGGGACCTCATTGTTTTTGAGATTACAAGAATCGGTTTCATTCTCAATATGGATTGGTTGGTTCCTTATCACAACTTTATAGACTTCTATTACCGCATGGTGTTGTTAAAATCATCATAGGGAAGATATTCTCTACACAAGGGTGATTGAGATTTCAATGCTAGTAGAGTTGGACCAAAGCACCGTGGGATACGTGTAGTGACCTCCCAAATTTCAAATAACTTTATAGAGGATCAAGGTTTAATTTGCGATAAATAACTTCCATTAGTTGATTGTATTAGGGACATCATTCCCTAAATTGTTTTATAGATTTCTTCATGACTGTATGAGATAGAGATTATTATTGATAACATTCCAGGAGCAACACCAATGTTCATTACTCTTTACAATATTAACCTACTAAGATCTAGGGTACCCATATGTGGTTAAAGGATTTTTAGGCCAAAGGATCAATAAGGCCTAGAAAATATTCTTGGGGTTCACCTGTGTCACTCACTAAGAAGGTAGATGTGACCCTTCTTCCTGTGGGTACTATAAATGGTTTAACTTGCTAAAAATCTAGATTTTGTGGCCACTAACTTGAATAAATGATATATTTATCCTCTTATAAGGAGCTAGGGTGATTTATATGATCGATGAAAGATTAGGTTATCATCATATACATGTCAGACCATCTTACATATGTTATATAACATTCCATAGTCTGTATGATATATATATGATTATCTCAATATACCATTCACTCTCACAAACACGCTTTTAGTTTTCATTGATTTGATGAAGTGGGTATTTCTCACATATCAATATTTTTTTCATAGTATCATACTTTTAAAGACCATGAAAAGAATATCGAGACCATTATATGTACAAGGAAAGAGTATCATCATTATTCCATGACTATTTAATAAAAAATCTAGATTTGTAACGTTCATTTCTTGGATTATATTATATCATAATATGATGAATATGTTGACATTAGGAAGGTGAATGATTTTATTTCCTAGGAAAATACCAATAATGTATATTAAATAATGATTTTTTGGAATGGATGGATATTACATGTGTTTTATTTTGGATGTCTCATGGATTTCTTTACCTCTTACAGGTCATTAAAAGGAAGGGTGTAATTTTCCTAATTTAATAAGAGTTTAAAAAAGTCTTTTCGAAACTCAAATGAATGTTTTTCTCATCACCTATTTTTTTCCAAATCCTACTATAGTCTATATCATTTTTTATACATCAAGTATCATCCTAGGAGTAGTGATAATGTAGGAGGACATAGTCATTGTGTCTGAATCTATATAATTGAGAGCTCATGAGAGAAATTAAATGATGCATGACCTTGACCTAATAGAGAGTGTTTGAATATATTCATTCCATGAATTTTGAGCTCACATAAATTCCAAGAAGGGGAAATATTGTAAAGGATGCCCCGAGTTAAAAAATTAGGCACATGATATAAGTGAACCTAATGATGAATTGAAATTAATGGACCCTTTTTACGAGCTTCATCAATATTCTCATGAAATTCATGAGCTATATTATCCCTTATCCTTGACATTTCCTCTTCCCTCTTAGATAATAAGAATAACATGAAATTTAATGACCCCGAAGGCTTGTTACTCTATGAGATTATTTCAGGAGATGAACCCCCTCATGATCGGTCTTTTTCTAAGGAATACATATTCAGTATTCATTGATGTGTGTTTATTCTTTTTGATATGAGAGTGGGGTTGATGCTCAACTCCCACCCTTATCACTGGGAAGTTCATGTAGTCATATCGATGGTGTATCAAGATATAAGATTCATGTATTAGTGGCTTGGAATAATATGATAGATAATAAGCTTTATCACTATGTGTTCCACTAGTCAGCAAGTGGAGGTGGAGAAGCAGAGGCTAAGATTATTGTTACAATCACCATCATTCCTTGAATGGAAATTGGATGATGTTTCCAACGACATTGTAGTTTGTTTTCTAAGGAATCTTAGAGGCAGAAACATGGTATGGTTTAAAATTATAGACTGAAAATAGTATCCCACTTCCTTCTAATCTAGGAGGGTCTCATAGTTGATGATCAAGGATTAATATATGTACCTGAGATAATACGACTACACAAGATCCCCCATACAATCATTCCCAATTGGGGTCCTCATTGCACATCACAATTCTTAAAGGGATAACAGAAGACAATGGGTGCACATGATCATCTGGGTAGTATCATTGATTCCTAGACCGATGGACTGTTGAAATGGATGATACAGGTTTTAGAGGGCTGCTGTAGCCATTGGTCCTCAATTTTTGTTGTTCTTGGGAGATTAATATCAATCTCGTCGATTTATCATATAATAATATCTTTCTTGTGATAATCAAAATGGATCCATTTATTGAAATGTCTCGTAGGACATCCATATTACCTATTTCATGGCTTGAGGTAGGGGAGGATATGGTACTAGATCCTCACTTCATTCAGGAGACATCAGAGTAGGTTTAGATGATTATGAAAAATGTTTATAATTCTCAATCTAAATAAATATCTTATGATGATCATTATAGATGAACTCTATAGTATAGGGATTGAGATCGTGTTTTTTAATAGTTATCACACATCTATTGGAATTAATGGATACAGAGACAAGGGAAGTCATCACCATAATTTTTTGGGATGTTTGAGATTGTAGATAGATAGTTGGGAATGTGGCCTATTTTTTTTATCACCTCATAGAATCGGTTCGATGCATTATTTATGGAACATTTCATATCATTTACATTAGCATGCTGACCCATACCATAACTTTTTCCTAATGATGTTGAATTACATTGTAATGCCCTGGCCCCAATTACCCATACATGGTGCATTATTTTAATACTTTGGCTTGATTACAATGAATCAAGTCCCGAAAGACCGATCATTTTTGCAGTCTTGGAAAATAGATTACATACATGAATATTACATTACACATTGGAAAATAAAATACAACACAAATGATCCTTCAAGAACCACATTAATCCCCTAGCTTAACCCTTGTTATCAATCATAATACACTTCTTAGAATCCTGGGAAAATAAAACATTAGAAAGGAATCAACTCAAATACTCAGTAAGGAAAACAATATAGCCAAAACATTCAAAAATAAGAAAAAATAATTACGGAAAGGTATAAAACTAATAAAAATCCTTTTAAACATAAACATCAGCATAATATGGAAATGATAAATCAAATAATTCCATTTACTTATTCATATCTATATTCTACTAGTCGAATAACCACATGATATATCCATATCCCATTTCATAATAATGGAATGCATAATTCAAGACTTCATAACCACATAGTTAAGGCCTTGAACCAATACTGCAAATAAGATTTTGTCATGGCCTGGTCCCAAGACAATAGTTTGTCTCATTAGACCTATATATGCATCATGGAGCTATAGTGGGCTTCCCCAGTCACTTACTAAGTCAAATGAATTCCTCAGATGAAAAGGTTTATACATAATATAAACTTTCGTATTAAAACTAGCATGTGGAATATCAATAAAATATCCTAAAACCATGAATGGTATAAAAATAACACATCCACAGTAGAATATAACACAAAAACATCAATACAATATGGTAGATTTGTATAATAATAAATCATCTTTGATCAAGAATAATACCCCGTAAAGGATGTTGACATAGCTGAAAATGATTAGTTAAAAACAATGATATAATTATATTTTTCTCACAAAATAATTTAAATGTCACATTATTTATAATGGAACCAATTTAAAATATTGTTTGGAATCAAAGTGTCCCATACCACTTTGAAACATTTTAATGTAATTAACATTTTAAAACATTCATGTCCATATAAATAATTCCTTAAAATAATTTTTAAAACATGGAAATTAATGATTAAGGTTTAGAAGAATAAATCATTAAAACATTTAAAATTTTTATTTAGAAAAAAGTCCCTTAAAAATAATCTATTTGAAAAATATTTTTTTAAACACGGACATGGATAATAAATATGTCCTAGTTCATACTTACGTACAAACAACCTCAGACAATAAAAAGATTGTGAAATTAACACTTCCATTGTACTTAACTTTGGTCGATGGTACCTTAACCTCTTTTATAATAGTTAAATCATTATTATTAAATTATAAAAGAACCAAATACATAAATATGATATCATATATAATCTTCTAACATTACTTTTTTAATGATATTTTAGTATTACCGTCTTTTAGGGTGTTAAGTGATTTGTTTTCCATTATATGTTTTGTTTTGTAAAATGTGTTTATTAAGGATAGGACATATTTTATTCATATCCATAATGATATTATGTTCTTAAAAATTATTTTTAATCATCAAATTAAAATAATTCTTGAATTATTATGATGGTGAATGAATCTCATCGTGTTCTTGGAGACGATAATCTGTATGTACGCATGAGCGACAATATCATTCAATTGAAGGTGAAATTGTATATAATTAAATGTTATATAATATATAAATAATCATTAAAATGTTATATTTATTATTTATATCAGTTATACTCATTATTATACCCATCCAAATAATGATGTTTTTGAATAACAAACTACACCATGACATGCAGATGGTAAGCCGTACGTACGCATGTATGGTGACATTTTCATTCATATGATGGATAGAATAATGAATATGGTTATAACATTTTTATCATAATATCAAATTATATAGAATATAATAGAATTATTATTTTAGAATGGAAACAACAAATAAAGACAAAGTGGAAGAAGAAAATAATTTGAAAGAGGTGATGAAATATTTACCTCTTCTTCAGGTTATTCCTTTTGATGTTATCCAAAGAGATCCTTAGGAAGGATTTTCACAAAATTAAGGCCTCAAAGATGATGTTAGGTAATATGGGAGGATATTTGGTTTGGCTCTGTATGATCCAAATGGAATTGGAGGTGTGAAATTAAGAGAAGTGGAAGGACCATTCTTATAAGAGAGGTGAGGGTCACTTTTGCAAAAGAAGGAAATACTGTGTTATAATAAAATAATTTTCGTTTTCTAATTTCTCCAAATTGATTTATTTCAACAATAAAGTGGGTATTGGTAGAAAACATCTCAACCAATTGGTTTTAGACAAGTTTATGTCACCATATTAAAATTATGTTTTAGATTTAACTCTTAGTTAAATAGTTTGACCTCTACCAAGTCTCTTTGTATTTTAATATTATATAGTTAATAAACATACTATAACAAGCCATGACAATCCAAAGTGGTTAATTATTAATATATATATCCTTATTTATGCCCTTTGGCTGATGATTAGATTTTTAGAAATATTATATCAACTAATAATATAGTATTTGTTTTAAAAAAACTCAAGTATGTCCAATTTGACACTATTTATTATATGGTTTTTGTGAAATTCATAACACCATAATTACTTTGAAAAAAAATTATTTACCCAACCCTAACATTATATATTGACATATAAAATTAGATGAAATCATCAAATGTCTCAAATTACATTTATTTGGATATTTATAATATCAAATATTTTAATCTTTCTTTAATGAGGTGATTACATCATCATCATTGTGTGAGTAATAAATAAAATTATTTAATGTGTATAAATTAGAAATAAAATACCATTATGAAGTAAAACTTTTTAATATTCCTAATAAATATTT
This sequence comes from Viscum album, assembly GCA_963277665.1. Taxonomy (NCBI): domain Eukaryota; kingdom Viridiplantae; phylum Streptophyta; class Magnoliopsida; order Santalales; family Viscaceae; genus Viscum; species Viscum album. The sequence goes on from OY728136.1 coordinate 1,484,538,658, forward strand.
ATAGTCTAATTTATCTAATATATTACTCTGTATTAAAAATGGTTTATTTATTAAACATTAAATTTTACTCTTTTTACTCGTCTTTAAATAAAATAATAAAAAATGTCCTAATATTATCCTAGTTGACCAAAAGGGGTCATATATTATTCTAAATGTTGTTTTGGTTCTATTTATATTTATCAAAAAGAATTAGGACATGTTTTAGGGAAATTATAATTTCATTTTTAACCTTAATTACCCTATTTACATTTAACCGTGGTAAATAAAAGTCAAAAGTTACAATTTACCAACAATTATATTCATGTTATTGAACCACATTTTACATACTGCTATCGACTGTGTCTCTTTTATTTTTTAAATTCAACTCATAGAAGTGGTAAAATTATATTTTATGCAAATTTGTAAATTCACATAAAATGTGGGTAAAAGATGGTAAAAAGTTCAATAAAATTATATATATATAAAATTATTATAAAATGAAACTAATGAATTATATTGAACATTTATAGGTATTTTGTATATATTTTGGCCTATATTATATTAAAATAAAATATCTAGTTATTTAAATAAAATGTCAATTTTAAATAATGACTCATTGTTTTTCATTATTCATAAAAAATTGACTGTTTTTTGAAAAATTCCAAAAATTCACCCTAAAATAATTTTGATATTCCTAATTAAAAAAAGAATTCTATTTTACCAAATTAAAAACATAGAAGTCTCATTAATTAATTTAAAATTAATTCTTATTGTCAATACCATAAACCTGGTTTTTAAAAAGTAAAAACTTTCAAAAGATTGACATGTGTTTATGTCAAATTTAAATGCGAAAATACATATAATGACCTACAATGTATTAAATGATAAAAATATAATATAATTATACTTTAAAACAAATCAAATGAATAATTTAACACTATAAATTATTTCTAATAAATATGTTGTTTTTAATTATAACACAACATTTTTCACTATTCATCAAAATATGAAAGTTATCACAAAAGTACCAAAAATTTATGAAAACTAAATTTTTTCTCCCGATTCTAATAAATATTTTAATTTATAGAAATTGAATATATAAAAGTGTCAAATATTGGTTTTAAAAGGGGTTATCCATTAAAAGGTGGTAAAATTGTATTTTTTTTGAAAATACTTCTTTTACCTGAAAAAATGAATTTGTTCTTATATTATGTATAAGAAACATATAATATGGATATTAAAATTATATAGAGTATATAAGATTCAAAATTCAATTAATACAATTCTTAACCTCTTTCTGCATGGCTAGTTTGGTATGTTGTGTTGGTCTCGAACTCGGTGGTGCGTGTAGTGTAAGCTCTTGAATTACGTTAAAGAGATAACATACTATGAAATCATGGGGTGTTACATTATCTCCTACTTAAATAATTTTCTTTAGCCTAATTTGAATTTTTTCTTAAAAAAATAAATGGTTAAAAATAGATAAATTCCTTTATTGAAAACCCACATTGGAAATTGGGTAAATCCAATTTATTCTTAATAAGAGGGAAAGGGAAATGAAAAATCCATCATCATTTTATGATCATGATTAAGAGAAAATTGGTGGAAATTGGAGAGAAATAATTGGAGGGAAAACGTAAATTTTTATATGGAGTGATTGAGGTCATAAATCACAAACAAGTGTATAATTGAGGCCCTCAAAGCCATCAATCTATGATGATTAAAATATCATCGGTTCAACAAAACAGAATGTATTATGATAACACATTTTAGGTTTTAATATACCTTACCTAAAGTTTTAGAATTAATTTATTCATTGAATAAGATGGAAAAATATACATGACATGTAGAGTTTCATCCTTTAACTATTAACTTCCACAAAATCATCTTTCACTCTAAAAGATAATAGAGTTCCAAAATATTTTATTTATTTTAATCATATCAGGATCCAAAAATAATGAATTTATAATTCAAATATCCTAACTTTTAAAAAACTACATTATACAATCTAGTACATCACATATGCCAGTGGTAGGTGATGCACCCTTGTCGCCCTTCGGTTGAGGGTTCAAGCCTTGTGGCCTCGCCAGATGCAACAAGTTTTAACCCAACCTCTGGTTTGTCCTTTTTACAACAATCCAAAAATAATCTTACAAAATTAATTAACCTCAAAAATAGTACCCTATGTTAAACATAATCCATTCTATACATTATACATATCCAAAACACTTCTATCCAAACTCATAGTAAACTATTTTTGAGGAATGTAAACATAATGAAGAATTTTTTTCAACATAATAACATGTGAATACCTTCATCATGTATTATTTTAAATCATAGTAACACCATGAATTACCACAAATCCTTATTTATAACATTCATGCTCCATTATTCATTACAGAATACTCGATATACTCTTTATATCCAAAACTATTGTAAACTCCAATAATGACAGAATAAACAAAAAATTATTTATTTCCAAGGATGAAAATAATATACAATATTATTTATCCAAATAAATCATATCTTATTCCAAAATCATTACCTCAGTATCCATACTATATCATGGTTTATTTTTCTATCAAACTAATATTTTCCAAAAAAAATCAACCTGCTATTGAGTCACTTTTCTTGGTTCCACACAATCTCACCTTTTTAAGGAAATAGTACTGAAGTAAAATCGTTAAATACTCTATAATTATTATAACATGTACATCATTAATAAAATACTCAAATGTCACAATAATTTAATAACAACATAAGAACTCTAATCATTACTCTTTCTCTTCGGTATTATAATAACATGATTATTATCCAATAGTAGTATTTGGGGTATACTCTGATGATATGCACATTGATTCGCATAGTGTCCCATCTCCATCTAGATGAAGTACTGTACATTTTAATTCTTTTTCTTACCCATTTAATTACGTATTTGTTGTCAAACTTCACTACACTTATAACAACCTCCCATTCCCTTAAAGCATTTACCAAGGTGATTCTTTCAACTGTTATCACATATGAAAAAATCTATATTTCCTTTATTCCATTTATCCATCAATCTCTATTCCATACTTTTCTTCTCTTTCATCCCTTCTAATCCATAGGACTCAGAGAATTCTATACATGTTATACTAACCCATGATACCGTTTTTTCATATGATGAGAATATGTGGGTGACTATATACCTTCAAAATGTTGGCTAAATACCCTGAATGATATGATCATTCTTACTCATTGGATCATGCGTATTGTTGGAGTTCTCATTCCTTCTACTGGTCTCCATTTCTAAACAATGTCATATAGTAGGTTAGTTTGTAACGCCCTTACCCCAGTTTCCCAGAGTCGGTGCATTATTACATAACTTTGGCATGATCACAAGGGATCAAATTCCGAAAGACCGATCAGTTTAGTAGATTTGGAAACACTAGATATATTCATAAGTCATACAACACATCATAAATTAAAAAAAATACAACAAAATCTTTTCTTCATATCCCCTCATACTATCCTTACAGGTCATTCATAAAATACTTCTTCACATCCTGGGAAAAATAAAACATTGAAAGGGGTGAGGTCAGTTGCTCAGTAAGGATAACAATATAGCAGAAGCATGCATAAATAAACATAGACATAAACATTTAAGCAAATCTATAACTAAAACAAAATCCTTTTAAACTTGAACTACATCTCAATATGGAAAAGATAAAATGAAATACTTCCATTTAAGTTTTCACATGGATATTCTACTAATTGAATAATCACATGCAATATCAATAACCACTTTCATAATAGGGGAATTCATGATACTGAACATTAATTTCTATTTCAATGCCTCGTGCCAAGACCTAAGGGATAACTGTAACCAAAACCCAACCCGAAGAGCCTCTGTAACCAGACTCCATCCTGGATATCCTATGTAACCGGACACCAACCCGGATTGCCTCTAATAATAGGACACCAACTCGGAGTGTCTCTAATAACCGGACACCAACCCGTAGGGTCTGCTATAACTAGACCCCAACCCGTAGGGCTTACTTTTACCAGTCCCCACCCAGAACATACAAGTCCAACAAATTCATCTTAAGAAGAGGATGAAATATAACATAAATATTTGTATTAAAACTAACATACGAAATTCCAAAACATTAATCATAAACCATTAATGGAATAAAAATAACTCATCCATAGTCAAACATATCACAAAACCTTAAATAAAATATTGAAGATTTTTATCATAATAAATCAACTTCAAACAAGGGTAACATATATCAAAGGATGTTGACATAGATGAAATCAAAACAATTTGAGAGAAATATCACTTTTTTTAAATCATTTAAAAGTCACATAATTATAAAAGAAAAAATTTACTTTGAAAATATACTGATAAGCTTGTAAGGTAAGCTTCAAAGATTTTATAATGGAGGAAATTTGCCTCACCCTCCGTATAAGTTAAAAAAAGGCATTCTTACCTTAATTTTGTCGAAATGGTTAAAAAGGACCTTGTCTGAAAAACGTCGAAAAGATTCCTTTATAAACTTCTTATAAAAAGTCATACAAGGGTATAAATGACTTTAACCCATTTTCTGTAAAATAGTAAGAATGTTTTGAAATACATTTTTAAGATACATGGATGTGGATGATAAAGAGGTCCCAGTATATAATTAAATATAAACAACCTCGGATAATGAAGAGATTTTAAAACAAACCATTACCAAATTGGTAACTTACGAAACATACACCCCATGAAAGAGGTATCATACAATGAATATTTAAATACACATCAATTAAAGTTTATTAAACAAAGAATACAATTATGGGTAGTACATAAACCACACAAAAGGTAATAGTGGAAATATGGTATGAATCTCACTGGAATAAGGAGTGAGATGAAATCCCCTTACCTTTTACTTTTCCTTGGTTGAGGGTAGGTTAACCTCCTGTATAATGGTGAAATAATTTTTATTAAATTATTCAGGAATCATATACATTTATATGATATCATATATGATCTGTTATCATTGATTTGTTAATAATATCTTAATATTATCATCGTTTTGGGGGTTAACTTACTCGTTTTATTTTATATATTTTGTTACATAAGCCATGTTTGTTATGGATAGGTTATATCTTATTAAAATCCATATTGATATCCAGTCCATAAAAATTATTTTTAATCATCAAATGAGAATTATAATTGCATGGATACGATGGGGAATGAATTTCATCGCGTTCGTGGCGATGGTAGTCCGTACGTACGCAAGAGCAAAAATATCACTCTTTTTATATTAAAATAATCTATAATTTAAAATTATATCATATATATAGAATCATTATCATGTTATGTTTATTATTTATTTGAATTACACACCATTATTATACCCATCCGAATAATAATGTTTTGAATAACAATTACACCATGACATGAAGACAGTAAGTCATACGTATGCACGTATAGTGAAATGTCATTAAAAGGATGGATAGAATACTAAATATGGTTGTACCATATTTATAATAACATCAAAATATTTGAAAGATACTTGATTTATTATTTTATAATGGAAATAACAATGAAAGGAGAATTTGAAGAAGAAAGGGACTTGAAAACGTGTGGTGAAAACATTACCTCTTCTTCTGGTTCTTCCTTTTGATTTGATCAAAATGGCTATTTAGGATAGATTAATGATCAAACTAAAGACTCTAGGTTTTAGGTATGGAAGTTTAGAGAATATTTTTTCAGGGTTTGGCCGAGCCAAATGGCTTTTAAGGTGTGAGGAAATTAGTATAAATGGTGTCCTTTTATATGGGGGAGGAGGGGCTACTTAGGAAAAACTTAAAGTATTATTTTATAATAAATTCATATTCAGATTATAATGCCACAAAAGTGTATTATTAAAATACTGAGGTGGAGATGGGTAGAAATACTTACATATAATAGATTTTAGGCAGGTTTGGGTCATTATAATAACCTTATCTTTTAGTTTTAACTCTTGGTTAATTTGTTTGACACTTACCTTGTCACATTGTAATTTTTTATTACATAGTCAATAAACATACTATATACCTCCAAGAGAACCTAAAGTGGTCCATTAATGATACACCTATTATTATTCATGTCCTTTGGCTGAGCCTTAGGTTTTTAAGAATTTAATATCAATTAGTAAAATAATATTTGTTTAAAAAACACTTTTATGTCAATTTTTACACAATTTGGTATTTTATTTTTTTCAAAATCATTATAGCATGATTACATAGAATAAAGTTAATTAAATCAATTCTATCATGTCATATTAACCTATAAAAATTGTGTAATTCATTAAAAGTCTCATATTATATTTATTTGGTTATTTATAATATCACTTATTTTAATATTTCACTATTAATGTAATTAAAACACAATCATTTTGTCATAAATAAATTAAATTATATAATGTCTAAAAATTATAAATAAAAGACCATTATTTATGAAATATTTTTAGCTTTCTAATGAATATTTATATTCTAAAATATAACATATATAACACTATTTAAAAATTGTTTTTCTAAAAGATATAGGCTTATGTCATTTTTCAATTAACTTTAACTAAATTATTATAATGTTTCATTATCACTTAAAAAGTAATCCATGGGGTCCCAAAATCTACCCAAATATGACCATGGTCAGACACTCATCAACCAATATGGTTAAGACACATTTTAGGGTAATTTATTATTATTATAATATTATTGTTTACCCTTATTTACCGGATTTACCCTTAAACAAGGTAAATAAATTATTTACACAAGTAATTATTCAAAATGTCTAAAAATAAAAGTTATCTATTTAAAAAAATTGGAAAAAATAATTAAAAATATGGAGTCCATTTTTCCAAATTCAAAACATATTAGTTGTAGAAATTAATTTAAAATCAATTCCCGATGTCAAAACAAAAGCCGTGTTTTTAAGAGATAATAACTATCAGAAGACTGACAATTGATTATGTTCTGTTTAAATGTGAAATTATGCCCATGACCAATATTGTATTAGATAGTGAAAATATATTATAAATATAATTTAAAACCACTCAAATTCATAATTTATCACTACTAATTATTTCGATTTAAAAAGTAGTTTATAAAAAAAATTAGTAATTTTCACTATTCATCAAAATATAAAAGTTATCCAAAAATTACCAAAATTTCATCCTAGGATAATTTCGACATTAAGAATACAAAAATGAAGTTCATTTTGAAAGATAAAATGTATAATATTTCAAAAGGTGGGTATTAATATTATAACGGCTACATTGATTGGTCACGGTATGTTAGAATTTCAAAGTTGCGTACAACACACGCTACAGAATTATTCAAAGAGAAGCGTACCGTGGATTCTTGGGGTGGTAAATTCTCCCCTCCTTCAAATAATTACATCCTCGCAATTGGAAATTTTTCTTTGAAAATAAAGGGTTGAAAATAGAGAATACCTTTGTGAAAAACCCATATCGGAAATAGGGATTTTAAAATCTACTTTTAATAAGAGAAAAGGGAAATGAGAACGTCACCACCAAATTTGGGTTTCGAATATGAAAACATTGGTGGAAAATATAGACATGTAATTAGAGGGAAAATGTAAACATTTATAGGGAGTGATTTAGGTCATCAATCACAAACAAGTGTAGAATTGAGGGCCTCAAAGCCATCAATCTATGATGATTTAAAATATCATCACTTCAACAAAAAATAAGGAATTAAGATAACACATTTTTGGTCTTAATATCCCTTACCTAATGTTCATGAATTAAACACTTCATATAATAATAAATAAATATATATATATATACATATTGACAGGTATATTTTTCATCCTTTAACTAATTTCTACCACAAACCCATCTTTCACTCCAAAAGATAATAGAACTCAAAAATATTATATTTATCCTAACAGTATAAGGTTCCAATATTTAACACATACCATTATAATGACATTTTTTTTAATAACCAGGGTCATCCTGTAGGCTAGTGGTAGGTAATAAAGACCTGTCGCACTATGGTTGTCGGTTCGATTCGTGCAGCTTTGTCCGACGCGATGGGTTATCGACTGACCTAATGGTTGTCTTTTCTCTAATAATATAGTATCATAATATTCCAAAAAAATCATAAGAAATGTTTTAACCTTTAATAATACTATCAAAAGTTCAACTTAATCCATTAAAAGTCATTATATTTATCCAAAGTACCTCTGTCCAGTATCTCTGTAAAAGGTATCAAAATTCCAAAATCAATCGCAACGTCAGATTCTCCAAACAGAATAATGTTTCTCTTATTGTCACATACTGAAAATATAATTACCTTAGTCACATTAAACCCTTAATGAAAACAACAAGTATGGTGGTAAAATCCTTATATATATCATGTTATTCTCATAACTAGAATATAATCCTCGAGTCCAAAAACACAAATACATTAATTATTACTCTTCAAATGTAGTAACAGCATAGTCTTGGCCTTGACCCCTGAGCCTTTTTTTATATAAGTTTCCCTGACACTTAGGAAATTCATTCTCATAATTCCTCATTTCCCTACTATTTTATCATTCAACATTGACAACCTCTTTCATTCCCTTGCAATCATGATTCCGGTGACCTTTTCCCCACATTTGTAACAAACTCCCAATTCTTTTAGGCAAGTACCGGGGTGTTTCTTCCCACAATTTTCATATAATGGAATATCCTTCTTTCCAGTCTTCCCTTTATTTGTCTCTTGCTCCATCGTTCTCTTCTTCTCTTGATTTACTTTTTTGTCAGAAGATTTAGGGATTTCCTTCTCTATCTTGATAGCACATGAGACTATATCTAGTATACCTTGCTATCCTTGTAAATTTAGCCTCATACTTTGCGACATTCTCATCCTCCTTTTGTCTCAGACACATAAATTGACTTTCCATATCTGCTCGATTGTCACGAGGAAAGTATTTTTCTAAAACCACTTTCATAACAAGGGAATGCATAATGTAGAACTTTAATTTCTGTGTCAAGGACTGATGATAAGACCTAAGGGATAACTGTAACCAGAACCCAACCCGTAGAGCCTCTGTAACCGGACTCCATCCCAGAGAGCCTGTATAACCGGACTCCAACCCGGAGTGCCTCTAATAACCGAACATCAACCCAGAGTGCCTCTGATAACCAGACACCAACCTGGAGGGTCTGCTGTAACCGGACCCCAACCCAAAGGGCTTACTTTTACCGGCCCCAACCCAGAACATACTAGTCCAACACATTCATCTTAATAAAAGGATGAAATATAACATAAACATTAGTATTAAAACTAACATACGAAATGCCAAAACATTATTCATAAACCATTAATGGAATAAAAATTACTCATCCATAGTCAAACATATCACAAAACCTTAAATAAAATATGTAATATTTGTATCATAATAAATCAACTTCAAACAAGTGTAAAATTTATCAAAGGATGTTGGCATAGATGAAATCAAAACTATTTGAGATAAATATATCTTCTTTTAGAAATCATTTAAAAGTCACATTATTATAAAAGAAAACATTTACTTTGAAAATATTCTAATAATCTTCTAACTAATGCTTCAATGATTTTATAATGGCGGAAAATAGCTGCACATGCCGTATATGTTAAATAAAGACATTCATACCTTAATTCTGTCGAAAAGGTTAAAAGGACCTTCTTTGGAAAACGAAAGAAAGATTCCTTTATAATAATCTTATAAAAATTCAAACAAGTGTATAAATTCATTTAATCCATATTATGTAAAATAGTAATAATGTTTTGAAATACATTTTTAAGAAACATGGGTGTGTATGATAAAGAGGTCCCAGTAGATAATTACGTATGAACAACCTCGGTTAATGAAGAGATTATGAAATAAACACTTATATATTTTATAACATATGAAACATACACCCCATAAAAGAGGTATCATACAATGAATATGTAAATACACATAAATTAAAGTGTATTAAACAATGAATACAATTATAGGCAGTACATACACCACAAAAATGGTAATAGTGGAAATATGGTATGAATCTCACAGGAATAAGGAGTGAGATGAAAACCCCTTACCTTGTAATTTTCCTTGGTTGAGGGTAGGATAAACTCTAGTATAATGGTGAAATTATTGTTATTAAATTATACAATAATCATTTACATTAAAATGATATCATAAATGATCTTTTAACATTGATTTGTTAATAATATCTTATTATTATCATCGTTTCAGGTGTTAACATACTCGTTTTATTTTATATATTTTGTTACAAAAGTTGTGTTTGTTATGGATAGGTTGTATCATATTAATATCTAGAGTGATATCATGTTTTTAAAAATTATTATTAATCATCAAATTATAATTTTAATTGCATGGATACGATGGGGAATGAATCTCATCGTGTTCGTGGAGACGGTTGTCCGTACGTACGTACATGTGACAATATTACTTTTTTGATATTAAAATAATATATAATTGGAAAGTAAATCATATATACATAATAATTATCATGTTATATTTATTATTTACATGAATAAAACATCATTATTATACCCATCCAAATAATAATGTTTTGAATAACAATTACACCACGACGTGGAGAAGATAAGTCGTACGTACGCACGTATGGTGACATGTCATTGAAAGGATGTATAAAATACTGAATATGGTGGTACCATATTTATAATAAAATCAAAGTATATAGAAGATAATAGAGTTATTATTTTATAATGGAAATAACAAAGAATTAAGATGTTGAAGAAGAAAGGAACTGGAAAAAGGGTGGTGAAAACATTACCTCTTTTTCGGGTTCTTCCTTTTGATTTGATCAAAAGGGCTCCATAGGTTGGAATTATGATCAAACTAAGGCCTATAGGTTGAAGGAATGTAATTTCAGAGAATATTTGGGTAGGGTTTCACCAAGACAAATGCCTTTGAATGTGTGAAGAATTGGTTAGAAGTGGTGTCCTTTTATAAAGGGGGGAGGGGCTTTTTAAGAAAAACATAATATATTATTTTATAATAAATTAATATTCGGTTTATAATGGCTTCAAAGTGGATTATTCAAATCCTAAGGTTGGGATGGGTCTAAATCCTTTCAACAAATAACTTTTAGACAGGTTTTGGCTATTATAATAACCATATCATTATGTTTTAACAATTGGTTAATTAGTTTGACACTTACCATTTAACTTTGTATTTTTATATTATATAGTTAATAACCATACTATATACCTCTAAGAGACACCCAAGTGGTCCATTAATGATACACCTATCATTATAAAAGTCCTTTTTCCGAACCTTATATTTTTAGTAATTTAATATCAATTAATAATATAATATTAGTTTTAAAACCTCTTTTATGTCAATTTTGACACTATTTGGTATTTAATTTTTGTGATAATCATAACATCATGATTACTTAGAAAAACGTTACTTAAATCAATCCTAACAAGTCATATTATCCTATAAAGTTCATTTCATTCATTAAAAGTCTCAAATTATATATATTTGGGTATTTATAATATCAATTATTTTAATATTTCACTAATAATGTAATTAATGCATCACCATTGCATCATCAATAAATTAAATTATTTAATGTCTAAAAATTATAAATAAAATACCATTAAGTATGAAATATTTTTATATTTCTAATTAATACTTATTGTCTAAAATATAACATATATGACCCTATGTTAAAATTGTTTTTCTACAAGATATATGCTTATGTCATTTTTGTATTTAATTTAACATAATTAGTATAAAGTGTCATTATCACATACAAGTGGATCCATGGGGACCCAAAATCGACCCAAAGATGCCCATGGGTAGACATGCATCAAAAAATAGGGTTAAGAGACGTTTAATGGTAATTTATTATTATTTTAATATTATTTTTTACCCTTATTTAGCAAATTTATCCTTTAACCATGCTAAATAAAATATTTACCGAAATAATTATTCAAAATGTCTAAAAATAAAAGTTATCTATTTACAAAATTTTGACATAATGATTACAAATATATAGTCCATTTTTCCAAATTCAAAACACCGAAGTGGAAAAAATTAATTTAAAATTAATTACCGCTGTCAAAACAAAAAGCGTGTTTTTAAGAGATAATAACTATCAAAAGATTGACACTTGTTTATGTCCGGTTTAAATGTGAAACTATGAACAATGACCAAAATTGTATTAAATGGTAAAAATATATTCTAAATATACATTAAAACTACTCAAATTAATAATTTATCACGATTAATTATTTCTATTAAAAAAGTTATTTTTTATAAAAATTTAGTAATTTTCAATATTCACCAAAATATAAAAGTTATCCAAAAATTACCAAAATTTCATCCCAGGATACTTTTGATGTTCCGAATCCAAAAATGAAGTCCATTTTGATAGAAAAAATTTATAAAATTTCAAAAAGTGGGTATTACTATTCATAATGGCTACATTGATTGGTTGCGGCGTCTTAGAATCTCGAAGTTGCGTACAACACACGCTACTGTATTAGTCAAAGAGAAGCGTACCATGGAAACATGGGGTGTTACATAGTTTATGAATCACTATTAATAATTCCAAACTAGTATAATACCTAACATAAATTGAAAATATTATGCATGTAATATGTAATCATAAATAATGTTTTCATTGAGGAATTATTTACTCCTAAATAATTTATAATGGCTTATAATGAAAATGTGAATTATCCTAAGCATATCCCCTAAGAGTGTCATAACCAAAAGTAAAGCAAGGACCATTTTCATGTACTTGGATACCGTGGGTCAATCTTGAAATTCCTTGTCTGATTTTTCAAACCTAGGTACATCTATGCAAGAGCCACCTCTACCTGCTCATATCAAGATAGGGATGTATTGTTTGGAAAATACACAAAATCTCAACATTACCAAAATTCTAGGAATCTCTTCTATGGTGATCTATAAAGAATATCTTATTGTAATTTTCTCTAATCAAATATAATCTAAATCTATTTCGAAGGTTGTTACTAAACATTCTCTAATACAAACTGTAACGCCCCGACCCTAGTTACCCAGAGTCGGTGCATTATTTTAATACATTGGCATGATTACAAGGAATAAACTCCTGAAATACCAATCAGTTTAGCATCCTTTTAAAATTGATTACATATATGAACGTTATATTACACATTATAAAATAAAATGCAACATAAATGATCCTTTTTGAATTCCATTAATCCCCTAGATTAACCCTACATATCAATCATAATACAAGTTTTGGAATCCTGGGAAAATAAAAAATAATAAAGGGGTGAGCTCAAATGCTCAGTAAGGATAACAATATAGAAGAATATTTCACAAAAAAGCATAATCATTTTGAGATAATGTATAAAACTAAAACAAAAGCCTTTTATACTTAGACATCGGAATATTATGGGAATGATAAATCAAATAACTCCATTTACATATTCACATGGGTATTCTACTAGACGATCAATCACATGAAATATCCATACACAATTGAATAATGATGGAATGCATAATTATAGACTTCATGACCACATAGTCAAGGCATTGTTCTAAGACTACAAATAAGATTTTGTCTAGGCCTTGTGAACGTTCACTAGTTTGTCTAATAATTACTACCGATGAATCAAGGACCTATAGTGGGCTCTACCCATCACTTACTATGTCCAATGCATTCATCACATGAATAGGTTTAAAAATAATATAAAGATTCATATTAAAACTAGCATAGTAAATTTCAATACATTATCCATAAACCATGACAGTTCTAAAAAACACATCCATATACAAACATACCACAAAACCATTAACATAATAGGGAAGATTAGTATCATAACAAATAAACCTTGATCAAGAATAATATACTGTAAAGGATGTTGACATAGTTGAAAATGATCAGTAAAAATCTGTGACAGAAATATCCTTTTTTCATTAAATAATTTAAAAGTCTCATAATATATAAAGGAAGTCATTTAAAATATATTTTTGAATAAAAATTTCCCATACAACTTTTAAAATTCTGAATGGAATTATCATTTTAAAAAATTCATGTACATATAAATATATCATTAAAAGTCTTTTAAAAATAATGACATTAATTGGAAGGGTTTATAAGAATAAATCATTAAAACATTTAAATTGATTTTTTATTAATAAAAAGTACCTTAAAAATAATACCATTGAATACTCTATTATTAAACATGGGCATGTATAATAAATATGTCCTAGTAGATACTTACGTAAAAACAATCTCAGATAATAAAGAGGTGGTGGAAATAACCTTTACCTTGTACTTCTCATTGGTCAAGGTTATATTAACCTCCGATATAATAGTTAAATAATTGTTTTTAAATTATACAAAAACAATATACATAAATATGATATCATATTTTATCTTCTAATATTACTTTGTTAATAATATTATAATACTGTCATCGTTTCCGGTGTTAACAGATTCATATTCTATTATATGTTTTGTCACATAAGTCATATTTGTTATGGATAGGATGTATTTGATTCATATCCAAAAAGAATATTATGTTCTTAAAAATTATTTTTAATCCTCAAATGAATGTTATTCTTGAATGATTACTATGGGGAAGGAATCATATCTTGTTCGAGGAGACAGTAATTCGTACATATGCACTAGTGACAATATATTTCAATTGAAGGGGAAATTGTATATAATTGAATGTTATATCATATATAAAAAAACATTAACATTTAATATTTAATATTTAAATAATTTATAATCTTTATTATACACATCCAAATAATGATGTGTTTGAATAACAAACTACACCATGACGTAGAGACAATAAGATGTACGTTCACACGTATGGTGACATTTTCATTCATATGATGGATACAATAATGAATATGGTTTTACCATTTTTATAATAACATAACAGTATATAGAATATACTGGAGTTATTATTTTAGAATGGAAACAAAAAAGGAGGATGTGTAAGAAGAAATGAACTTGAAAGAGGTTATTAAATGTTTACCTCTTCTTCGGGTTCTTCCTATTGATTGTATCAAAATATCTCCATAGGATGGCTTTTTGACCCACATAAGTCCTCTAGAATGAATTGAGGGATGTTGGGAGGAAATGTTTCCAGGGTTTGGCTGAGCCAAATGGATTTGGAGATATGAAATTAAGAGTAGTGGATGTGATCTTTTATAAGTGAGCTGGTGGTCACTTTTGGAAAAGCGTGAAAGATTATTTTATAATATAAACATTTTTTGTTTCTAATTGCCCCAAAATGATTTAATTCTAGGATAAGGTGGGTATGGATCCAAAAACTGTCAACCAATAGGTTTTAGACTCGTTTAGGTTACCATATTAACCTTATCTTCAAGATTTAACTCTTAAATAAATAGTTTTACATTTACCATGTCTGTTTGTATTTTTATATTATATGGTTAATAAAATTACTATTAAATGAAAATAAAACCCTTTCTGGTTCATTATTAATATAAATATCCTTATCTATGTCCTTATAACAAACCATAGACTTTTATAAATAATATATCAATTAATAATATGGTATTTGTTTTAAAAACTCAATTATATCAATTTTGACACTATTTAATATTTAGTTTTTGTGAAAATAATTACAACATTATTACATAGAAAAAAATTATTTAATCAGCCCTAACATGTCATATTAATCAATAAAATTAGTTTAATTAATACAAAGTATCAAATTACTTTTATTTGACTATTTATAATATCAATTATTTCTATATTCCATTAACAAGGTAATTACTACATCATAATTGTGTCCTAAATAAATTAAATTATTTAATGTCTACAAATTATATATAAAATATCATTATGTAGGATATAATTTTAGGTATCTATTTAATATTTATAGTCAAATTTATCTTATGTATAAACCAATATTAAATTTTTTTTAGTTATTAAATAATGAATTTAACTATTTTAAAACTTCTTTAAATAAACTAATTATAAATGTACAAATCTTATCCAAGAGGAACAAAGGGGGTAAAATTTTATTCCTATTGTTGTTTTTTTTTCGATTTATACTTATTGAATAGAAATAGGACATGTATTAAGGTAATTATAATCATTTTTACCCTTAATTACCTATTTACTTTTAACCGCGGTATATAAAACTCAAAAGTTATTTTTCACCCAAAATTATTTTCATTTTATTGAACCAAATTTTACTTAGAGATATCATATTTTCCTCTTTTATTTTTCAAATTCAACTCACAGAAGTGGTAGAATTATGTTTCATACAAATTTGTAAATGCCCTGAGAAGGTGGTTAAAAGACTGTAAAAAGACCAATAAAATTTTATATATCTAAACTTATTATAAAATGACTCCAATGAATTATATTGAGCACATATAGGTATTATATATCTATTTAGTTCAAAAATAAATGAAAAAAAACTAATTATTTAAATAAAAATTCGGGTTTAAACAATAACTCAGTGGTTTTCACTATTCATCCAAAATTAAATGTTTTCAGAAAAATACCTAAAATTCACCTTAATATAATTTTGATATTCCTAATTAAAAAATGAAATCTATTTTACCAAATTAAAAAAATATATGTTTCATTATTTAATTAAAAATTATTTCCCATTGTCAAAACCGAAAAGTGGGGTTTTAAAAAGTAAAAACAATCAAAAGATTGACTTGTCTTTATGTCAAATTTAAATGTGAAATTACTTTTAATGACCTAAATTGTATTAAATGATAACAATATAATCTAATTATACTTAAAAAAATTTAAAATGCATAATATTACAGAATAAATTATTTCGATTAAATTTTTTTTTCAATTAAAACATTGTATTGTTCATTATTCATTAAAATATAGATATTATCAAAAAATTACAAAAAATTTATCCAAAATAAATAGTTTTTCCCAGTTCTAAAAAATAATTTAATTTCATTAAATTTAATATATAAATGTATCAAATAATTGTTTTAGAAGAGTGTTATCCATTAATTGGAAGTAAAATTGCAATTTTTTTAAAACATCTTTTACCGGAAAAAATGAATTTGTTATTATAGTATGTCTAAGAAACACATAATATGGATGGTAAAATTATATACAGTATATAAGATTAAAAATGAAATTAATACTATTTAAAAACGAATTTTCAATGGCTAGTTTGGTAAGTTGTGATGCGGTCGAACTCGGTGTTGCGTGTATTGTAAGCTATTAAATTACTTTAATGAGATAATGTAATATGAAATCATGGGGTGTTATATACATGTCGATGCTTCATTTGATGAGTATCCAATAGGCATCATGGACCATAAAAAAACTTTATGTAGCTTCAATTTACCTTTATTATTATTTATATGGTAGCACCTCCATATACTGTAAGAAATAAGGGAACGGGAGGCCGATGTACATGCCCAGTGGCTAGAGTTGTCCTTGGGCAGTGTTTCCTCACCCTTCTGACATGAACTCGGCGACAAATACTATTATGGGGGGAATATTGTTGGAACAAAATTTTTGACTCATGTATGGATCATTTTAAATTTTTCACTATTTTTATTTTGTTGAAGAAATATGAATGACTAATGAATTCAAGAATGTATGGTGGGTGTCTAGGGACTGTTCAGAGCCCGAACCCCAGATTTTTTTGAAAAAATTGTATGTTCCTTAATTAAGGGAACCCATGTGGGGAAGGCCACATGGTTAAATTTAACCATGAAATGATTGATAGTGGGTTTTCATATGGATCACTATTTTCCCTAAACATGTTCAACGATGAACACAACCATGCATAAATTGTATACGAATTTTTAGAGGTGTTATGCATGGTTGGAGTATCGTTTCACTAATGATGAATCATTATAATGAATGTACCTATTTACTACATATAACCATGTAGAATTGACAAATAGTTTGGAAAACCAAATGTCCAAACCCTGTGAGGGATATTTTTTGTTGATTTTATGGTTTCCCCATAAAAACCAATTCACTCAAACCATCATTCCCTTTTATTTCACTATCGTTAAACACAAAAATATTTCACCCTTTTGAAGCCTAAATTATTCTAACATATATATTTTTCCCAAATTTGCATCTAGAGTCCAATTTGATCGTTTATTATCTCATTGGATCTATACAAGTATGATCTTAACACCTTTTAATCTTTCATCATTCTTCTTTTATCGATGAAGCTATTTTGATGCAAGCTCATATGCCATATTTTCAGGGTATTGATCCATTCTTCTTGTATCTTCTAATTAAGGCCATGTTGGAGACTAATATTGGATGATAGATATAAATGAAAATGAGGTATGTGGTCTATTATTCATCCCTTGTGTTATTTCATTTTTGAAATTTATGCTTGTGTGCGTTGATTTCATCAGGTATGACCAATATAATATATATTCCATTATAATTTTCACTAAAACCATTTTATAATACCATTTTAATAAATTTATCCATATTTGGATGTTGTTACCTCAATGGAGACAACCCCATGTTGGGTGTTCTTTATAACTAGCCTTTTGTGGTTTGACATGAGTGTTTGTGCCACCGTTCATGTGTGCCATGGGATGACCATGATAAAGGAAATACATCTTTAATGAAATGAACATTGAGTTGATAATTGTCTGGTTCTATGGTTTCAAATCACTCGACCTGCCTATGTCAAGTGTTTCTAATTAATTATTGAATGTTTAAAAGTAAAATTTGAATCATTAATATGTTTAAAAACTTAAAAAAAAAGAATGTCATTGGATTTTAATTGGATGGGTCTTTTTCAAATCGTTATAAACATTTCCATATATAATTGAAGGAATCATACTGAACATAATTAAATTATTATTATATAAATTAATTTATTAAACTGTTTCATTCCCCATTAGCCTTGTCAGTCTATTGGAAGGCAGGTCCTGAACAAAAGAACTTATCAAATGGAATGAGTAATTACATGAACATAATAAATTAAATGAATAAATTTTATTGTTCCTTATATATAGACCATTACATCATTATAGGATTGGTCATAATTGAGTTTGATTTTTTGTTTATGAGGGAAATACTTTATCACATTTGGATGACATTTTGATTCAGAGATGTCAGTTTCTATGGTGATACCCACCTTGGGACCCAATAATTGTCTATCTTGGGATGATCGGTATGAAACCGTAGGATTCCTCCTCCACTATAACACAATTCATTGTATTCAATCAATTGAGATAGTGTGTGCTATAACAACATGTGGTTCCTCATATTCAACCTTGAGAATATTAACTTCTTATCATTTTTTACATTGGATATTTTCCATGGACTCTGTAAGAATTTCACTATTGTGGAATCACTACTACAAAAAATTCCATTAATAGCGCTCGTAATTATCAACACTATAAAAGTTCACTTATAAGTTTCATATTTATCTGTCCTAAAAATACATAGATAAATGTCACCATTTACCATTATTAATAAAAGGTATACTTTTTAGCACTTTATTATAGCATTGATAAGGAAACAATTATCAACACTTTCCTTTTAGCATGAATAAATAGTTCCCTTTATCTATGTGTTTTTAGCACTGATAATTTTTTTCTTTTTTAGTGTTTTTAGCACTGCTAATTATCTATAATAAAATGAAATATTAAAAATAATTTAAATAAAACAAGTAAATTACGAAAAATATGAAAAATTTTATCAAATAAATAATGATTAATAAAAATGAATAAAATTAATATTCACATATATTGATGATAAATTTTCATAAATACTATTTATTGAATACATATAAAAAATGAATAAGTATAATATATTTATAATGATAATTAATAACATATTAATGTCTCAGTCATTTTTAATGTTGTTTGATTTTTGAATTTAACATATATCAATCGTCGTGTGTTGCATTTATTTCACGAACATACATACAAACATATATATATAAGTATGTATGTATATAAATGTTAAATCATTTGTATACACAAACACACAAACAAATATATTTACACAATATATAAAAACACATACACCTTTTTTATGTAATTTATTAAAATTTGTGTATATTTTAGAGGTCCATTTTCACATGAAACATATAAAATATATTATGTTTTTTATCAGAAAATTTTATTTATTATTTTTTAATACGATTTTTAAGGTATTATTTTTTGATTTTTTTATTTATTATTTAATTTTTGAATTTAATAATTTTTTATTATTTATTTATATTAATTTTTTTACTATGTTTTAGTATTTTCAATAAGTATTATTCTACACCAATATACATATATATAAAAATATTTTTTAATAACACATATTGTATTAATAAATCATATTAAATATTTAAATATTTTCAAAGAGTTCTTATTTTTAATTATTTAATTTCACTCATTTTAAAAATTCATTTATTTTAGATTATATATCCATTAATAGTGTTAAGAATATATTTTAAAATAAATGTTTATAAATAAATATTTATAAAGAAATATATCTATAAATGTTTATTTTCTATATTTATAATTATTGTAAATAGAAATGATATTAAATTTTAAATACTTATTTATATTTTTAAAATAAATAATTATTTATATTTATATATTTTTAAAAATAGAATATATTTATATAAATAATTATAAATTTATAATAATGTAATCGAAATTATTATAAAATTATAATAAACATATTAACAAAATTATAAAATTTTGGTATTATTTAAAAAAATAATAATTATAATATATTTATCAGTTCTTTTTTTCATAGATAAATATTCATTTTATCTGGTCTTAAAATTTTAGTGCTGATAAAAGTGATCAATGTGGGAGATTTTCTGAAAGATCTTTTAAAACTGTAAGTGAACTATTAAAAAACCCTAAACACTACTCAGTAACTTGTGATTCTCAAGTTCTTGGAAAATTCTTCTACTGTTGGCCTGTCTTCTCATAGTTCCATTGGATTGATCACATATAGAATCAATTGTATGTTATGTTGTACAGTTCCTATATCCTTGTTTTATATTTAGCGTTACGAATTTTTTGTTTTTCACTGTATATAATCATAAATAACCCTAATTCACTTCTCATCTCTACTAAAATACAATTATTGTGGTCATATTTCATCATTTTCCTCATTCATATGTATTTTAGTGTCCGTCCCATTTGTCCCTAGAGACACGAATAGATCGTTTACTCTCCTCTAGACATTAACAAGGAGACCCCTCACCCTCTCTGTTTTATCTTCGTTTGAATAATATTGGGTTCCAAAATCATGGTAGTTTCGCAAATTGAATTCATTATATATACTATATTATAGCTTCTAAAGGTTCAATTAGGAGGGTTTTTAAGGATAAGTTCCATGTTTTGGCCCCCATTTATGGGGGATAAACATATAGGGACCAAGGAAACTGAAAAATTCATTAAAATGTATTAATTAGATTTTGGTTATTCATGTAAATTTTTAAAACATAAAATATGTTATTTAAAAATATGATTTTGATTAAATTTTTTTATAGAATTCAAAAAATATATTTCGTTAATTAGTTATGATCCAAATTTATTTTACTGATCGATTTGAGAATGATTTATTTTTCTAATTAATTCAATATTATTGTTAAACAATAACCATGGGTTACAAAGAGTGATGGAGAATTTATTTTGTGAGAATAGTATGCTCAATTTTATTAAAAAAAATTCATAGATTTGATAGTGTTGTGAAATCATTGGGTAAACAGACATAGAAATACACAACAACATATAAATAATATAGCTCCCATAGGTATCTGAGTTATCCATTGCTGGATAGTTGATCAAGAAAACTATGGTATTTGATTTATTAATATATATTCTAATCAAAATAGAGTTTTAATTTATTCATAGGATAAAATATAATTTCAAAATACACCTTACATGGTGAATAACCACAGAGAGGAAAAAAATCATTAAAATATATATTTTATGGTTTTGATCCATATGTCCTATAAGCCATGTAAATTTTTATACATGTCCAAAATGCATAAAACATAGATATCCTATTACAAGATATCCTTGAATCATAAATTGAAATTTAAAACTATATATACTTTATTCAGTGGATATGACATATGAGAAACACAATTTTTTTTGGGGAATTAAATATATGATATTGTATGAATGACTTTGGCTAATTTTCCTAAATGGTTTCAGTTCAATAATAAATCATAAAGATCACCATAGAGGGTATGAATCAATTATTAAAACACTCAATGAATGATGTAATGCAATGTTATGAAATTATCAGTTTCCATAAGAAGGAGGTCAAAGCTCATAGAAATCCTTATTAATTTTAGAGTCCATATAGAGGGAAATGATCCCCTATTGTTATTAACCCTTTGTTTCAATCCATAAACAAACATATCTTTTCATTGATTACTTTTTATCTCTATGTTAGTCATTATGACTCCTTCTATGATTGAGGGTCGTCAAGAATAATTTTATGATTGAAGGCTAGTGTAATATCCTAAAATACTAGAATACATTGTTGTGGGGATTCCTCTCTCGAATATTATATTTGAAAACCGATAATATCATTATTAGTTGTAAATTAGGTCATTCCGTGAGATAATATTAGACATACATAAATCTATGTTGGTATTTTTTTCAATGATTAGAAGTATCTATGTTTCCTCTAAGATCTTAAAGTAATATATCATAATAATAAATTTAGTATTACATTGAATACATTATTTTCATTTATAAAGGTAAAAAAAATCTAGATCAATACTAATCATATGTTGAAAAATTAATCTATTAAAGGGATGTATGTTATTGGAGGGATGTTATGGGGCATTAAAAATATAACCATAATTGGAAGGTGAGGAATCCTTGAGTAGACATATGTTATGCCCAATGTTGGTGGGGTGAGATTCATTTCTTAAAGACCATTAGAGTGGAGGAATTCCAATTTATCTTCAAATGAGGAGACTTTTAGATTTATTCCATTACTGTAGGTTTCTAGGACACATTAATCCATAGATTCATGATTGTATTACATCTCATGATGATGGATGGGACTCCATCTTTCAAACTAGCCTTCCTTTGATCATTTTAGTTCAAAATTTCATTGATGACATACTACCCGAACTATGATGAGAGGAAAGCCAGTTTAAAAGAAGGAATGAGTATAATAAAATCCTCTATCAGGATATGTATGTCCATCAGTCATCTACAGATTGAAAAGAATAAAGTTACTAAAGGAATGAGGTAATATAGTATTGAATTACTATATCTATATACAAAATAGTGAATATTTTCATGCAAGATTCATGAAATTTGGGATATTTATGTGTGAAGTGTATTACATTGTAGTTATTAAATAAAAATTAATTGTTTGACTAATCATGCCAAAAATGTCGTCAATCATGATGAGGATGCTAATACTGAGTACGAAAATATTTTTGATGATGAGTCATCAGAATTATTAGAGGGTCAACAATATGTTGTTGAAAAATATTAATAATGAACAATGTATCATCATAGTTTTGAATAATATTATCGTGGAAATAAGTGAAGGTATAAAATATGGGGTTGGGTGAAATCAACGCGGCCAACCTATTAACACCAGTAAGTCAAATTTTTTTATTATAATGGGGTCACAATGAGGATGAATGTGCCAATTGATATTTAATCATGGTGTATTGTCTTACCAGTAATGATAGACATCCTTTGGAAAGTTATAATAATAATGTAACCGTATACATTCTCTATTTTACTAGAAAACTATATAATGAAATATTTATTTAGTTTTCAGTATTCCTTTAATGCATAATTAATTTTATAATATTTCTATAAGAAACTTTCCTTAATAGCTTCGGAAAAACCCATAGAGGCTGTCAAATTCTTCTGAAGAAGTTACATATGAAGGATTCTTAGGGGAACTAAATCCCCAACCACCACTTAGTCATACCAATAATGTAAAGAAGGAAAAATGGATGGATTTCAGCATTCATCAAAATAATAAATAATTTAATGTGAATTTTTGATGATAATATATTAGTTGACATTATTTATTTTATCCAACATTATTAGAAATTGATAATTTATAAAATGGTAAAAGTGATCTAAAAATAAACAACTAGCATCAAAACCAGTGTACCCATATTGGAAATGAAGGATGGGGAATTATTCATGGATAAGAACTTAGTATGTATTTTAAATCATATATAATTTCTTAATTATGTGATATGAAACATATTATGTTCCATTGAATATATTTATATTGAAGAATCCAAATCTGAATCCACTTCTATCTAACACCTTTTTCAATTGAAGAATGCTTGTGTAAATAAAGATGGTATATTAGTTGATGAATGGATAAAAAGAAGTATGGGAATTATGTGTAATTATGACATAATTGTAATTAATTGTTATTTATTATAATATTAAAAAAATAAATTTTTTTATATTGGTTTAAATGGTTTAGAGACAAGAATTGGAAAAAGATGCCCTAGAAGAAAAGCGGCATCCAGTAGCTTTGAAGCGGCCTGAACAGTATGGTTTCAAAAGAGGATTATATTTTAGAGTCTCTCCTCTAAATTTTTTCAAGACGATAATACCACATGAAGATACATATAATATAATGAGATGAATACAAACACAAATAGAATCACTATAAGATATTATTTTTCTATCTGGTTTAGCTGGGTAATGTATAAGAAAGTATCAAAGAGAACAGGTGGTTGAGAAATGATCCTCACGTTACCAAAATTATCACACTATATTTGAGGCTAGTCATTTCTTCCAATTATATATCCTACCTAAGGTAATATTTCATTTCATTACTCTCTCTCAGAAATATGAATCAAACAACTTCTAATAACTTTATATTACTAAAAAACTATAGGGTGTGGTTTTATGTGATTTTAATCTGTCAACAACCACATAATGATGTGTTGTGATGGCTAAATCATATAGTAGCTTGGGATACCGGCTAAATAGTAAACCCCTCCCAAAAAATAACATGAGATTTGGGATTGAGGAATTTTTGAGGTGACTACTGAGTGACCTATTCCACTTGATGGTCTAGATATTACAATCGATAAAGATGCTATTGGATCATTCATAGCACTATACTCTAATCATATAAAGATACATGAGGTAAATCTATAACAAATTTTTTATATGGAATATATTTAATAGTTGATGATAATAGTTCATAAGTGTGTAATGATCATACGAATGTATAAAGTGGTGGATAAATAAATGGTCAAACCAAGAATGTCATTTAAAACAACCCTGAAAACAAAAAGACCTTCCAAGAGTACCTTCTCCATATTAGTTCTAAATATATATTTATTACCATTACAACTTCATGAAGATACAACATTTAAATATAAATCTATGTCTTATATTTAATATGAAGAACAAATATATGATCAATCCTTAACAGATGGATTTTTATTCGAGACAATAAATGAGATTCTCAATTAAGAATGGTTGGGAATCTCAATTGTGAATTCATACATAATGTACATTTTCATTATACATCTATTTAAATAATGAGATAAATATTTTTATTAAAGTTAAAAACCATAATATTTTTTCACATGAATTAATATTACATCTATATAAATGGAATATCGTGTGAAGCATGATTCAGATTCATTAATATCGGTATAATTTCTATGCTAGAAATTACATTAAATGTTGATGAAATATAGAAGAAAAACATTCGAGTTACTCAAAGAATTTAATAAAAAATAATCAGATGAAAAAATCATTTTGATCCCTACATTTTATGGGTAAAACACTATGATCTAATAACATATAATATATTTTAGATTTTATGATTGGTTACTTTTTTTATTCATTAGGATGTACCGGATACTGATAGCACTCAACATGGACCCCCAGAATATGTATATTTTGTATTCAATGCATGGATTTTCAACCAACCAACCACACATGTTCTGTATTGTGAATATGTAATACACTAAAATCAATATTCTTTGGATAAAATTTGTAATATGTTTTTTTGTATATATTTTCAATAAACAATTATGATATGAAGATCTCTAAATACATGCTAGATCATGGCATGAAGTTGGTGTCTGAAAAGATAAAACAAATGGATTACTTAAAATGAGAATAAATTATGGTATATATAGAAATATTTAACTGTAAAAACATTTCATAACAACTTAATTTTTTTGTTCAATATTCATGTAGTGTCTAAAACAAGATAATGTTATCGTTTTTGGTTATTATGTTTAAAATATAATGGGAGAAATCATAAAGCATGAAAAGGCTTTCATCCCACAATAGTTAATTTATAATGGTCATTACAACTTCATTACATATATTTCCTAAAATAAAGTTCTATATTTTCTTAGTACTATCCAGATTACAGACAATAGAGTTACTCCAAATAAGATATCAATTTGTTTAGAGATCAGTGGGTATTCGTATATTATGGTAGAATATTTGCCGATAAAAAATTAAGTTGATTAATTGATATGTTTGTGATCTAGTATGTGTTATAAGCATGAAAATATATTTTGGGTCAGAATCATTAGTGTCAAAAAGATTATATATTATTTTTTCTGTCTTCATAATTGTGAATAATAATGAAGTTAGGTAATTTTTTATAGAAGCAGAGTTTTAAAAACAATAATATTGTTTGGAAATTGTGGAGGAAGAGGTGGTGATGAAGGAATAGGTGGAGGTAGAGGCAGCGGCGAAGGTGGAGGCCAAGTCAGAGTAATATACTAACGTAGAGGATGAGTCAAAAGAGATGGCCGAGTTGGAGACCATGGTAGAGGAGGATAAAAAGTGAATTCTTTCAAATAATAAAATTTTTGGGTAATGAAGTATAATACAGATCCTATTGTGCATCTTTATAATTTAAAATAACATTTTAGTAAAATACACTCTTGGCATAATCAAAACCAATAAAATGCATTGTAATTGTTTTGGTACATTAGTAAAATGATATATAAGTAATATTTGAATTGTAAGGATCAATTAAACCACAATTTAACACATGGTGTGACTGGTATGACTCCAAATGTCTATTATTTGTTTAATATTTACATATATAAAAATGTGTCACTCACTAAAAACCACAAAAACATGCTCGAATTGACATGATAATATTAGGCGATGATTCATAATTGATTTGTGACATGTAAGAATCAGTCTTAGGTCAAACCCACAAATAGTGCAACCTGTATGGCTCAAAGTGTATTTTTTCAAATTTTAAATGACTTTTTAGTAAAAACAAACGTAGAATACACAAAAATAAGGAAACATATTCCAATTTAATTGATAAATTATTAAAAAATCAATGATTCATTTGAGACATGTAATATTCATCTGTTCCTCAATCTGACACACGGTGTGACTGGTATGACACCATATGAATCTTTTTTTATCAAAATTGACATAAATTTTAGTGAAAAAACATCTAAAAAACACAAAACTGAGAAAACTCATTCGGGATGTTTTTTTAGGTTAATGATCCATACGTCATTTTTCATGTGTATGGATCAGCCACACCATAATCTAATTCATGGTGTGACCGGTATGAATCCATGTGTTAGTTATCTGTTTAATTTTTTTTAAATATAAAAAAAGTGACACTCACTGAAAATACAAAAAAAATGCACAGAATGTCTTCATAATATGGGACAATGATTCATAACTCATTTGCGATGTAAATGAATAAGTTTCATGTAAAACCCACACATGATGCTAGATATATGACTTATAGTTCTTATTTCTAATTTAAAATATCTTTTTAGTAAATAAAACATGGCATAGTCAAAATCAAGAAAAAAAATTTCATAGATTTAATATTTCACTTAATTGGTCCATGGGTCATTTGGGATGTCTATCAATCTGCCACGCCTTAATCTGATGCATGTTGTGAATTCTATGACTCCAAGTGCTTATTTTTTATTCAAAATTGACATAAAGTATAGTGAAAAAACAACTAAAATACAAAAAAATAGTGAAAAAGTATTCAGATTGTTTTGATAATTTAAAAAAATTATACATAAATCATTTGTGACGTGTAGGGATTTGTCATACCTCAATCTGACAAACAGTGGGATTTTTATTACTCCTACTGTTAGTTATTAGATTAAAATTTACATTTTAACGCAAATCAATTCACTCACAAAAAACAGAGAAGACACACTCCGATTGTCGTGATTATTTGGAAAAATGATTCCAAATTCATTTTGTATTTTTTATGAATCAGCCTCATTTCAAACATACACATGAAGCCAAATGTATGGTTAAAAGTGCATGTTTCCGGTATAAAATGGCATTTAAAAAAAACACATGTGGCATACTAATAACCGATGTAACAAAATATAATTGTTTTGATACATTAGGAAAATGTTCCATGAGTCATTTGAGATGTGTTCCATTCCTTCGTGCCTCAATCTGATGCATGGTGTGATTGGTATGACACCATGTGCGTAATTTTTATTGGAAAATTCGCTTTAATTTTAGTGAAACACTAAATGACATACTCAAAACCAAGAAAACACATTTATATTATTTTGGTACATTATGAAAAGTGATCCATACTTTATTTATGATATTTAGGGATAATCCAAACCTCAATCTGATGTACGGTGTGACCAATATGACTCAAAGAGCATCATTTTACTCAAAACTGATATTAATTTTAATTGAAAAAAATATCTGACCTAATTAAAGCATTAAAAACAAATTCGGATTGTTTTGGTACTTTAGGGAAATAATCATTAAGAAAGTTGAGATGTGTATGAATTTTTCACACCTTAATTTGATACATAGTGTGACTGTTATAACTCCATGTGCACCTTTTTATTCAAAATTTATAGTAATTTTATTAATAAACAATTGACATACTGTATAATAGTGTTTTATTTTTCTTTGATCTGTGTCATAAATATTATTTCATTTGAATTCAATATTTTTATATTATTTTGGTAATTTCTGTTTCTTTTTCTACTAATGATTTGTATTGTTTCAGCACAATGCACCGATTTCTTGTGATGTTGTGTGCTACATCATCACATTGTAGTTTTCACTTTTATTAGCACTACTAAATGCAATAATAAAGCTACCCATTATCATCTCTATTAAAAGAACTGATATTTTCAATCATTATCATTTCATTAAAAAACACTGATAAATCAAAATTTTATCAACACAAATAAAATAACATATAAATCATACATTTATAAATGCAATATAATTGAACTTATAAATGGGGTCTTTTAGAAGAGATAATAATAGTATGATATACCAGAGAAATTATTTTCACTAATAAATCTACAATTTTTCTGATCTTTTTTAGTAATGATAAAATCCATATACTTTTAATCGTGCTAAGGTATTAGCGCTTTTCTACTATAAATACATGATGAATCTAGCATTGTTAAAGGCATTTATTGTAGAAGTCAATTTGTTGGGTAATGATCCTTGGATTTCAATATTTCCCCTATATCCATGAATTATATACAAATATGATGGGGACCACTAAGGTCAATGTTTCATTGGTTATCCCATTCGAATCTCTTCATTATTAATAAAATCATGGATCCCATGGTTATTACCTAGGAGATTATTTGTTATTATTATCATTATGGGATTCCTTTTTATATATGTATCCATCACAATCATTTTCCTTTTTTATTAACAGTTATACTATAACCTCATGTGAAATATTAATATATACAAGAACAGAATTAATTAATAAAATTGTTACATGTTCAGACACTAGTTGGGGGGAAATTTACTTGGGAATTTACATTATGGTACTGTTTTACATTTATATATTAATAATTTCACACTGTATCATTTTTTATTACACAGACTAGATTTTATAGATGTTATTAGTGGTGGCCTAATGATATTTCACTCAAACACTATCCGGGCCACCATTGGAACATGAGAAGATTATATTTATTTAGGTGTTGTCAAAGGGATGTATATCACTTCAAAAACTTGATTGGATGACTGCATAGGATGTATCTTGTATCATATGATAGAGCTGTAGATCTTGACTCTGGTGATAGTATTTTCATTTCTATTTTCCACGTTTTTATATCATGTAGAATCTGGTAGATTGTATCCATGTTTTCAATATTATTAGATATGTGACATATCATCATCTGTTTTTATATATAATTATATGTGGTTTTGTAGTTTGTTACATCTATATGCTTCTTTCGTTTCATTTATTCACTAAATTGATTCCTTTATTTACCTAAAATTTTATTTTTCTGTTATTCTATACTCTGGTAATGATTTCATTGTCTCACCAAGGACACACCCTAAGCCCTCACTACTAGTTGATATCCTCTAGTGTTCATGGAGATTCTCTACAAGCCATGTGGCCAATTAGTCTTGGGGGAGCTTTTAGTTGAATCCACACCTGGGATATTACAGTTAGGATATGCACATGAGAGATTTGATCATGCACTTCATTATCTGAAAATATTATAGGAATAACCCAATTTCATCCGGTGCCTATACTCAACTATGAGCTACAAGCCCTCAGTCATTTGGGCCAACCATGAATTTATATATGGACATGTACCCTTCTTGTAATAGCCTGAGATTTTTTGAATTATTTTTTTCGAATTAATTTATCTTTTATATATTTTTTATTTCATGAGACACTTGAAATAGTTCATTAAATATATATCTTGAAACAATAATTCCTATATTATTGTCATACAACACTGACATAGCTTGTGATAGAAGAATTACCAACTTTTCTAGTGTAACACATAATACTGAATTGGTTGCGCTACCCAGAACACCGACTCGGCTTACGTTACATGCAACATCTATGTCTCTATGAAACATAAATATTATTATAATTATATAAATGAGATAATTATAACCGAGACCATAAAAATATTTTTATGAATAGTAATAACTAATTTTCAAATATTTTTCATGATTTTTTATATAGATAAAATGTATTGGTAATGAATAATATTAAATCTTCGGTAATTAGCTTTTTCTTAAATACCATGTTATCAATTGAACCAATTTCAATAATGAAATTAATTTTACATTAATTATAAAATTTAATATGATAAAATAAACTATATCTTTGAAATTAGAATTTAATAATTTGTTTATGGTGAATTTTTAGGATTTTTCTAAGATACATCATTTTTTGTTGAATTGTTAAAAATATTGCCTTTTAGTTAAAAACTACCATTTCTTTTAAATAATTATAAATTTTAAACAATAATAGAATTTTTAAGGTAAAATTAGATATAAAAAAATCTAATAATACCATTTCTGTAATTTTAATCAATCTCACTTTTAATTTGAATAGAAATAAATAACAAACTTTAGAACATTTTCAACTTTAAAAAGCCCTTTATTTTGTCATGCATGTGGGATTATAAATAATATTAATTTTTACTATTTTGTGAATTAATTTTCAAAAAAAATTAATAAACCATATTAATTAGTATAATATTTATAGTCTAATAAGATCACCTTATTTAATCTACCAAAAATATTAGTAAAATTTATTATCATTAATGGCAGCGATCAAGGTCAAATTAAACTAAATTTGAGAACGGAATTTGATCTTATGGGACCAAATGACCACGAAACATATCCCAAATCCATTATATAGACTTGGTCAGGCAACAAAACTTTCATTGTTATTTTATTTTTGGTGCATTGACTATTTTTAGTTGAGAACAAGTGTCCACCAGACTTATTTTCATAAATTTCAAATGAGTCCTTTTCCTTCCCTTTAAAAAGCCACCAACCCTCCCACATAATAAAAACTCTCTAAGATCATAAGATTGGAAAATATCTATCCCATACACATAAAAACATCCCTCCCTTCCTCCAAGATGGATTCCCTTAGGCAGAATTCAATCCAAGGAAGCCTTTTGGTAGAAACCAAAATGAGTTAACCGATTAAGAACAAACGTATTCTCTCAAGTCATTTCATTTATTTTCCATATCCACTCCACAAAAAGGTCATCATTTAGTGATTATATAACAACACCAGTACCATCGGTATGTTATTTGTTTTTCTGTAAATGGTTCAAACCACATTTTCAAACATCTACATCTAATTGCTAATAAAAATAATGTTTCTGTGTACGGCGAAATACCGCCTCACGAAATGATGATTGTTTGTTTTTCTATTACCATATACCAGGGTGGCCATTCTGATAGGAAATTTTTTATATATGTATTATATTAAATTTATTATGTCTTTAAGACTCCATATTACTTATTACAATAGTTGTTTTCTTTCATTCTATTTTTTGTTTATATGATATTTTTGTTTGAGGAATTATGAACTACCTCCCCCTAAAAGCAATATGATTTGTTCATACACTACAAGGAAATATTAAGTATGGGTTTGGTAAATATAAATTATATATCTATGATATAACCAGTAAAATGTAATAATGATATATATATACATATATACATATATATAACTATATGTCTTTTACATTTTTTTCATTAAACATGACAAGTAAATGGAATTAACATTCATGACTTTGTATAACTTACCATCTCAATGAACGGTGTATTCTATTTCATACATATAAATAATATAGATTATTATAACATAATAATATTATATATAATTGATATTTATATCATGCTTTAAATTCTTCAATCAATGATATAAAGTATAAATACCAATGATATAACAATTTAAGACACTTATGAATAATTAATAGAATATTACCTTAAGTAAAAACTTCAAATAAAATGGTTAAAAAGCGGGTAATATGATGTCATAGGGAAACCATATATTGTATTTCATATAATAATATAGTTTGTTAAATTATTTAAATTAAATTTATATTTATTATACATGTGTATTGAATCTGTATGATATGAGTCGTGGCACAAGGTAAAGGGATTTCACCTCACTTAATATATCAGTGAGATACATTCTATGTTCACCACTCTTTCTTTTTGTGAGATGTTTGTAATGAAAATGATTTTATTTTATGTATATTATACATGGACTTATGAGTATTTACATATCCATATTAATATCATTCATTCCTGGGGATTAACTTTGAAATGTAAACAAATCGGTGAAATAGTTTTGTTTCAATTTTCATTCTTTGAGACTCATGTGTTGTTATGGACCTAAATAATCTCTAGAGGTGTATATACATATATATAACTTGTTATATCATGAACCTACATATTTTCATTTTATTTTTAGATTAATGTGATATACTTTTCTTAGATGGAGATTATGATCCCAAGTTACCTAGTGAAAAGAGTTCATTGAAATAATCCCATTGCTTTTCAATATTGTTTACATTTATACTTCCATTGATGAATTTTTATGATCCATAATTCTATAAAATAATAACCTCTATCATCCTATATTTATTTATTCTATCTTCATGTAGTGCTACCATTTTCTACTTTTCAGTACATAATATTGTTATGAATTTCTTTTTTAGAAAGCCTATATTTACCAACTCTTAGATCAGAAATTTGTGTTCTTTCAAAAACATGTTTTCTAAAAAAAAGAGATTCCAAGAGTATTCTACAAATCTCCTATGATTATTTACGGAAATTGTTACCCTTTTTTCCTTTTATCATTTTTTTAAAGGGGTCTTCTTATCTTCTTTTGAATGAGGAAATTATCTTTCCTTTTTTACTATGAAAAGGAAAGTTCTTTTTACCTAATATGAAATCTATGGATTTATCCTCCATAAATCCATTGAATCATTATTTTAATGTTTCATGCTTTTTTGAAAAAAAACTAATTAAAATATAATTTATTTGAAAATGGTTTTCAAAAAGTTTTAGGCTAATTTTATATGTTTTCCTAGAAACTTGGTATCAAAATTATATGAAGCTTATTTTTTATGTAACAAAATGTTTTTCAAAAAGTTTTCAAAAATATTTTATATGTTTATAAGGAAAATTATTTTCCAAATATTTTTAAGATTTATTTATAATGTTTTAAATTATTATAATTTACATTATTTTCAAAACATTTTGAAGAAATATTTATATTATTCAATATTATTCAATGAAAAATTTTTCAAAATGTTATAAAATTTATTTCATATGTTTTAAACTAAAAATGTTTTCAAATGATTTGATATATTAATTATTAGTTATAATGTTATTTTCAAAAAAAAAATTCAAAGGGATTTGTCAATTAAAAAGGCTTTTTAAATATAAAAGGATACTTTCCTCATGAAGTGTTTTTTAATGATATTAAAAATTATTTTCCATTTAAGATGACATCTACTGATGGTAGTCATGCCCTTCTGGTTAATGGCCTAATGGTTACATTCATATCCTTCATATTAATGGTTAATGATTTATTTCATGGAATTTATGAAACTTTATTCTCTTCAACATGTTTGATTTTTAAACAAATCCATTTCTTTTCCATGAGTTATATGCTTTTGGAACATGCTTCTTTTCATTGGTTATTATTATATGAAATGATTATAAAACCATTCTATTTTCCAAAGGTTATTATGTAATAAAATTTTAAGGATACCCAGATCATTTCATGGGTTAGGATTTTATGTTTATAGAATCCATATTTTTTCATGGGTCATGATACGATGAACAGTTTGTGAACATGAATGTATGATTTAATTTTGTGATGGGTGGGTCCTATATATACATACAATGAATTTGTTAATGATAATTTTTTTAGGTCAAAGGGTACATGAGAGGGAATCACATGTCCTAAACAAGAAGTTAAATGGTCGGAAATCCCATTCCCAAAATATGAGTTTAAACATGAGAAAATATAAAGCACAAAACAAGGGGTAAATGATAGGAAATTCCAATCCTGGTATAATAGTGTAAATGAGAGGAAATGTCAATCTAGAAATAAGTGGGTATATGAGAGGGAATCTCAAGACCAAAATAATAGTGTAAACATGGGGTAATCCCAATCCCAAATCATGTACACTAGTGATTAACCCATGCCTTACATGTTAAAAATCCCTTGGAGGATGCATTAACATGTGGTTTTTATATTTCTTTTCCAAAATTCCTTGTTTTATTAATATGTTATTCTTTCATGTATTCTATTCATTGTACACTTATTATTGATGTGGTGTTTCCTTCGAATAGTTATAATGATATTTCATGTTTAGGGTATAATTTTCAATTGTTATTCTCAAGTTATATACCCTTTTTGAAGTTATGCTTACACATTTTCTCAATTTACCCTTAGATTGCATCTTAGCTCGCCCTGTTCTTATGCTTATTTCCACAAGGTTATGAAGAAAATTTTTAGGTAGATTAAAAAAGGATTATATATTTATGGGGTATATTGAAATTAATTCACCAGGATAGATGATTTTGTTTCCAATTTTCCAAAGTCAATAAACTATTACAATCCTCGGGCATGTATTTTTTCAATGTACGACTATTCATATAAATGATTTAATATCCATGTTATTGAATCATGAATCATATTAATTATAATGTAAAAAATCCTTTTATTCTATCCCTAACATCCATGTTAACACATAGATGTTAAATCCCCTTTCCATGAAGGCCCTTTGGTGTGACCCTTGAAATAAATCCTTGGGATTGAACAGCACATGATATGGACATTGTTTCCCATTGGTCATGGTATGATCCCCTTTTACATATAGCTCGATCACATGGCCGCATATTATTTATTATGAAAATGATCCTATGGTTGATAATTAGACTCCATTTCATGAATATATTTATATAACATTATTGTATGACTCCGAATTAGTCTCATGATTCCCTCATGCGACCCTGGACATATCATTCATTAAAAAATAGAATTTCGTGGACATGTTGGCCTTGATCAAATGATAGGACTAGGACATGTCATCATTCATCAAATGAAAATCCCCAGATATGGTTTCTTTGATAATGTAAAGAACATATTACATGTTAGAAATTTCCTATGATATCCCATTGACATGTCCACCTGATCATTATACAAACCTCAAAGGTGTCATTATTGATAAAGAGACACTATTTTATGTGAAAAAATTGACCACATGAATGGTACCCAAAAAATGGATGATATAGAAATATAATGTCCTCAAATATATTCTCTAGAAAAACAGGACATTTCCATACATCCACAGACATATTAGATAGAAAAATAATATATGTCAAATATATATCACCAGCATGTCTACCATGTCTCTAATATACCATTATACATGTCAATAATTTCAGGAGGAGAACATATAATTGTCGACCAAACAATAAAGATATGATACACATACAATTAGTATATTTCAAGAAGACACTCTGTACATGTTATGAGGACACCAAAGGACAAGTCAACCTTCCCAAATAGGAATATTTTGAGACACACCATTTAAACATGAAAAAAGAACATTAGCCCAAGTAAATCATTTAGAAGTTGGCAGACCATAATATATTAGCATTGTTCAACCATAAATGAAATTTTTTTCATGCTCTTAGATTATACCTCATGTCTTACCAAACATATTAAACAGACATTTTGTGGTCATCATTTATTTTTTTCATTAATAGAATAATGTTTGAATATGAAACATAGAATCTATTTCAGTACAATCCCCTTAAATTAATGGACCACAAGTATAAATATATTCTATTTTATTTTAATCAAAAATCCTAATAGTTCAATGGGTCCAAATTAACTGATCTACGAAAAATTGAATTCCATTCCAAATATGATTCGTATCACCCCTTTATATGGAGTAAGATCTAATGGAAACCCACCATATTTTATGTCCCTCTATGTTAATAAATAATAATAACTCCTGGGAATGACTTCTCCTATAAGGATTTTATCCTCCCAAGTGTAATCCCCAGCCATGCCCTCATGTGCCTCAAACCCATCAGTGAGTTATTGATGACCTGAATAATGAGAAAATTGATTGATGTTATAAATTGGATATGTCGGTTTTTGTCTAAAGGACTGAGCTCCATGCCATATTATGCATCATAATAGTAATCATACCTCTCTAGGGGAAATATTAATTTGTTAACTGCATATAAATCGGATCTCATGTTATGTATAGAATCATCCCCAATCTGTTGTGTCTCAAATTTATCATGACTCAGGTTATATTAGGGATCAATGAATATTGTTCAAATATAATGATGAGGATTCCCTAAGTATATTCCCTTCAATAAAGTTTATTCCTTATTATATCTAATCATCAATCAAATGGTCATAAAATAGAAGAGGAAATTCAAGGTAACCTCACATGAATAAGTCTCACTCAAGGCCTCTATTTTACATCATTTGGGATTTAGATTCCAGTATCATGGACTATGTGGACACTTATTTAATTTATAACATGATAGATAGGATTTAACATTAATGTATGATCCCTATATTATCATTCAAAACACATACCATTAAACTAGAGAGAATAGTCATGTAATATGTCCTTAAAATATTCTAAAAGAACTATGTGGGATTTTATTCCTGAAATCACATGATAAACTAAAGAATCATAAATGAAAAATAGAATAATCAAGATTTAGTGACACACATAGTTGTTCCATGAAACAAATGGAAATTATCATGTCATATTAATAGGGGTAAATTTTCCTCTATCATGGAAATGGAATTATTTCATTAATACACCTTCGATCTATAAGGGATCCCTAAAATAGGAAATAATTCCACATAGAAGGGTGCGATGAGACATACCTCCATCCCTATAATCAAATGTGATATTCATATTCATTTATATCGAAACCCCAATTGACCAATTACCATTGGAACGGAGGATCATTCCTTTTTATAGATTTGGGATCCATTGGGTATTTCAATTATACACAAAATTGGGAAACCATACACAAATGAATATGCAACCACTCTCAATCACCATTATCTGAGCATCATGAAAATCATATCACATTTTTTGGGAAACAATTTTTTATTCTTATAATATATTATATTATTTTAATTATTCAATTATTAAAAAAACTATTTTTTAAAAAATATTTTACAAATAAATAATTGGTAATTTCAAATTTATTTGTTTCATTAGTTGTGTGATTTGATTAATTAGGTAAGATTCACCTCTTGGTTTATATTTACAATAAATACTTTCATGAATATTTTTTTATTGTGACTATATATTATTTATTTAAAATTAGTTTTTATATTTTAATGTATCGTAACATATAAATTCTATTCCATATTCTCAAGGGAGAGAGGTAAAATAATAATTTTCAAATTATGGAGATACAAATGGGGATTTTGGGACTTCTCCTACTGTGTTTATAACCAAAACACAATTAATGGTGTTTATTATAAATGTTTTTATATTTAACATAATGTATTGGATGTTATAGATTTTTTGGAGATATGTGTGTTAGCTAGTGTAGTTTATGATATTGGTGATCAAATTCCAATAATAATTATGTGAGATGCTAGAGTATGAGGTGTGGATGAATGGAAATAGGGTTTGAGTGGAATTTTGAAATTGATTGATGTATAAAAAAGTGAATGGGAATATATTTATTGACTTCATAAATTGATTTTATTCACAACATGGGTAACAAATATGAATCCATTTGTAGTTGTAGGATGAGAAAATAAGGGATACAGTTCACACATAATTTCGTTAGTTTTTTATTCATTACTTATCTGGATTGATTGTGGTAAATGATCATATAAATTAAAAGTAGATTTAATTGTTTGTTCATTTTTATGATGAAGTATTTGGGGATTTTATCTACTTTTTATTTAATCATTGTGGAAATTAGACCTTTAAATCAATTCATATTGTGTATGATTTGAAATAAAAAATTGACTCTTGATTGTAAATGATATATGTATTACACATTACGTACATGGTAAAAATTCCAAAGTAGGTGGGAATGACTTATAGAAAAGAGTTTTTTAATGGTCATATAGTGGAGACAAGAGAATATCATTGAGATAGTGGTGAACCAAATGAAAAGGGGAGAAATTATTCTTTTGTTTCCTCTAGAGTTGTGGTAATAGTATAATGTAATCAATCCACTAAAAGATTCAATATTGCGATATGTTTCCAACAAAGTCCAACTAAAATTCTCTTTTTATATTGGGTGGAATTTGGATAAATTTTTAGATGGATACCATGAATCATGGATGTTAGGAATCTATTTTGACACTTCTAACTCAACTATCGAAATACACACATCACAAATGATCTATTCAAATTAATTATGATAAGTATAGTCATAGTGGTTATTTAATTTCTCAATGAACTCCTATCAAAATAAATCTTGTTTTGGGGAGCCAAGTGACATACTAAATTGTTCCAAGGAAAAGTACATATTAAGTATTTAATGATTATAAGGATCTGACTGATATCATCGGGTGATCATCCACTGTAAGAATTTTTATTAATGTCAAATATAATTAGGTAATTTTATTTTTATGATAAAAGTTCATCTCATTCATTTATATCTTAATTTATTTCTTGTTAAGATTTTTATATGAAATATTATCACCTTGAATATTTAATTTGAATAATACATTTGAGAAAAAGTCAAAAATAATCAGTAAATGTTCATTACATTCCATTATAGTCAATGTATATGGTCATATATGACATATATACATTCTTAAAATGATAAATTTTTATATGAATATATGAATGGATCCTTGAACATTGTTTCTAGGATCCCAGAGATATCTAAAAATTATGAGTTACATTCATTCATTTTTCTAATGAGTTGTATGTTTTTTAGAAAACAAGTTTGAAATGCATGCTAGGTTACATATCATTTCATAAAGATGAAATATATTAAATATTTGATTATATTAATGGTATTTATATTAGTTATATATAGTGTGAGTGATGTTCCTCTTTATATATTGGATTGATTTTCAGGTTAATTTTCTAGGGTCTTCTAATGATTCCCACCAAATTAGGATCATGGGAATGTTAAGACATGGTTTTTGGTACTAAAAACATCTCTATTCATAGAAATTGTGTAGGCATTTCAATGATAATTTAATTTAATTTTTTTATGTTTTTTGATCAATATTGATTTATTAAAAAATGTGTTTCCCCTTGACATTCCACATTACTGCATTCCATGAAGGTAAACTAAATATTATATTTAGGTATTCATTAGCACTGTAAAAATAAATAAAATATCAACAACATATATACATTAACTTATGTAGATTATATACATGATATCTTTGTTGGGTTATAATGGTTTTTTAGTATTTATATTGAATCGTGGTATCATCATCTACATGTGTAAGACATTGATGTAAAAAACAATATTTCTAAATTAGATATGGTCCTTTTTTAATTATACTGTATGTAATTGATATGATAAAAAATTTATACCATTTCAGATTTTGTGATTAAAAATTATCAAATACAACCTATGTGGGTTTTTAATGTATTTTTTCTTAAAAATATGTTGATAAATATCTTAGAAATGGAGTATTATATTAATGGAATTAAATTCATTTTACAATACAACTGTAACCATCACATTTTCATTCAATATGTAAATTATAGAATACTAGATACCCAGATTGGGTCGTGAAATAAGTTATCACCATACTCAACATTGATTTTTCTATTAAAGACTATGTAGAGTAATGGATAAGGGTGTAACCATAAAATGGATCATCATTCCCAGATTCTATTAGGAATACCTAACAAGGAGGATATGTATAAGTAAATTCAATTGTGAATATTCCTATTTTTTTTTATTACCTCTAAAATATAAGGGTTTTAGAACAAAATTACTGTGAAAAATATGTAACTATTTTTTTATCTCCCATTCATAGCTATCACCATGTTTGAGAAATAATTTATTGATACAATACCACTTATCAGTGATAATCCATTTTATAATCATGAAATGGAAAAAGTAAAAAAATATTGTGTGTGGATTGGAAATGTGAGGAATTATAATGTTTTTAATAGGAGGATACACTTTAATAATTGAAACCAAACACTCCACCATACAATGATGCATATAACCATCAAATCAAATAGTTCCAAATCATCATATCATTTCAAATGTAAAAATATATTAAATTTATAATTTGAAGATACTAACATTAAAAAAATTATTAATTCAATTTTTAGACATAATGTTTTAAATAAAGAAGTATCCATAAGGTTTGTTGCTTATATCACAAAACTAAAACCACAACATAATCTAGTGGAGTTACGATGGTATAAATTCAATTATTATTGGAAATCATGGTTCCCATGCCTAGATTATTAATATATTAATTAATTTTTTATATTTATATTTTATTTCAATGATAAAGAAGTTAGCATTAGTAAATGAAGGTAAAATTTTAAAAAGATGGTGAATGTCTCTATGGACCTAGATGATTTGTTATGTTTTTCATATGAAGACTGCATAAAATGTTCAAAATATAGAAAAATTATTTAATAAAAATTGTGTAGATATATGAATGAATTAATTAAAAATCTACAATTAAGATTAATATTCTCCCTTTAAAAGGTATTTGAAACATGAATACACTAAAATAAATATCAATATTTAATTATTTCTTAATTTTGGGGGAAATGAATGATTTTTTATAGCTTGGGATTATTAAAACTGTTCAAAATTGTTAGGGATATTTACATGATATATTTGGTGCATATTTTAAGACTCGTTTATGGGTGATT
This sequence comes from Viscum album, assembly GCA_963277665.1. Classification (NCBI taxonomy): domain Eukaryota; kingdom Viridiplantae; phylum Streptophyta; class Magnoliopsida; order Santalales; family Viscaceae; genus Viscum; species Viscum album. The sequence goes on from OY728136.1 coordinate 1,484,580,280, forward strand.
CATTGTGGTATCACCTGGAAAATATCATGGAATACTTTTATGTAAAATAATGGGTTATTTTAAAAGAAAATTTTGGTTATTTTTTATGAATCTAAAGGGAAATATCTTTGAATGAAATATAATTTCTACTATTGAATGTTTAATAAATTTTTTAATTAGTGGAAAATTGAATATTATAGATAATTTAATATGGTGAAATATTTTCCATTGTGGTTCTTCAACTTTTTAGAAAATGTGGAGGTAAAATATAGATTAATGGTTTATTGGTATTTTTTTTTTAAAATTCATTTGGTAAATTATTTATTTTCAAAGAGATCAGTTAAAATGGGTTATTTTACGTCCAGTCATGATAGAATATTTTATTTATTTTATAGATATATTAATATAGAACTCATAGAGTTAAAAAATAAATGTAATCGAAGACATATATTTGTAAATGGGTGAGCATAATAAATAAATGAATCGTCTTCCACCCTTGATGGTATATTTTATGCATCTTTTTTTCTATCCTATGAGTCACCCATACAGTGACCAATCATTTTTTTACATTATTATTACTTCAATTTAATGATAAAAAAATTATATTATTACACATAGAGAATCCAAAGGTTTAGTGTCTTTGTAAAACTAGGACAATACAGAACAATTTCAACATCAAACATAAAACTTTATTTAATTATTTCTTCTCGAGCATTTTATTGGCACTTGACTTATCCTTAGTACATGTAGTCACCTAAGGATATACATTAAAATGTGTGAGATAAGAGAATATTAAGATGATATATATGAATAATATTTCATGGTGTGGGCATAATCATAACATCGGAAAAAGATCATGAAAATGAGAGGAGTCATTAATAAAATACATGAAATGAGGAAATGCATAAAAAATGAAACATCATGTCTTAGTGGTTAACTAACACACATAGTTGTGAACAAGGTAGTAGTTTTTTCACAAATAATTTCACATAAACACATTATATTAATCACTTTATACAATGAATTGGATCATTTTATAATTCAGGCGCACTTATCATAATGAATCAATTATATTGTGCTATATAATTCTGGACGCTCCTGTCACATCATATCACTATCAGTATAATGAAAGACACAATGAAAATATATGAAAAATTAACATAACTAATCAATTTAAGGTAAGGGGTTTTATCTCATATGAACACATTCATAAACATTGGGCTCCCAAAATTACATGGGAATTCCATACATGATACGATAACCATCAACATGTGTGAGAAGTGAAAGGTGTGTTTTGGAAAGAAGAGTTCTTTTGGATAACATTTGTTTGATATGAACATTAGTAAAAAACATTTATATACATTAAAAGGAAGTATAATTATTAAAAAATAGTTTTTATGGAGTGACCATACCAAAAATGTAGTCAAAGAGGGAGAACCCGAAAAAAGAAAGCTGGGTTCGAGATTTTCCCCTTACCTTGTATCTGAACACTTTCTTTACGTTAATTTCTTTTATAACCACATTATATTAATTAATTAACAATTGAAGAATTTTTTTAAATTAAAATGGATCATTATTTTTTCATATTGTTATTTTATTGGCCTTTTGATGAGTTATAGAGTTTAAAAACATTTTATAGGAATGTTTGTTTTTATTGTTTTCTTTAGTGGTTCACTTGTATTCATAATTGAAATTTTGTTTAGAACATGGATAAACATCAAGAACAGATATTTCATATTATAAATGGTATTATAAAATTTAAAATGAACTTATAATGAAATATATTATATACCATGGGGATGAATCATTAGATAAAAATTAAATTATGATTTTATGGGTTAATTTGTGCGGTTATTCGACCCCCACAAACAGGATTTGTTTAATCATTTAGTAAACGTACATAAGTTTGTTCCTAAAGATTAAATATTAAATAATAAATATAAAATATTCTGGTTCAACCATAAAAAGGGTTTTATGACCTGATCTGAAGGTAGAAAAGGAAAATGAAAACATTTCGTTCTTGAAGGTGATAGATTAACACCTCATGAAAAATGTTTTCTTTTATAAAATAAAATTAAGATAAGAAAGAGTTTGGATGGTATAATATTACATTATTATCATAATATTAAATTATATTTATTATAAGTTTGTTACCATACCATGTGTATAATGATAGTTGGGGATTGAATAAGAAAAGAACTTGAAATTGAAAGGAAATTAAAGGAAAAGAGGGAGAGAAAGTATCACTTGAATCCTCCTCCAAAGATCCTTCTTAACGGTCCTATGATTGATATTTCAATTAGAACATAATCTCTTTGTATTTGGGGGAGTATAAAAGGTTCTTGTTAAGTGTTTACCAATGGTTTGAAGCTTGAGGGGTGTGAGGAAAAGGGGGTGTGACGGGTGGCATTTATAGTGGAGGGAGAGGGGTTTTCTCAAAATAATATTCATTAATTTATTATTTCTCTGCAAGACAAGAAATAGTGAGCCTTCCATGACCAATAATAGTAATTTTATCTTCTGAATAAGAACCAATTTAGCTTAAATAAAAAAAACCAGGAATAACTCTATAATTAGCTTATTTAGATTATTTTGTAAATTATGGCATTTCACTATTCATAAAAAATTCTTGTATTTCAGAAAAATCCCAAAAATTCACCCTATCATTTTTTAGACTTGTATAATCCAAAAATGATTTTCATTTTTGATAAATAATTTTATAAATATGATTAATTTTAATTTTACATAAAATCAAAATTTACTTGAAAAATACCATTTTTAAAATTAAAACTGATTTTATAATGCTTTCAAAAATTACGTGAGGTCGCATAAAATTAACATAAAAGTATAATACATAGAATTTTTAATTTATGAACACATTATAATAAAATACATTGTTTGAAAGTAATTAATTATAATGATTTATATACCACTTACAAAAATACCAATACATTATTATGATGGAATTGTTACTTATGTGTTGCCTAAATTTTATTTAATTATTCACGAGTAAGGTTAATATAAATTCGGATGATTTACTATTCAAAAGGGTCATATTACTATTCGTAAATATAGGTTACTATTCACAATGGTAGGTTATTATTCACCAAAAACTCTTTTTTCCCTATCAGACTCCAAACATCATACTGATCACAACCGTGTATATCAAATTTTTGAAATTTAAAACATGGAAGTGGAAATTTTCTGATTAAATACCACATAGTATTTAGTATAATAATATTTCATTGTATATTATAATGGAATTATAATATAAGGCATAATTATAAGAAGGTAATTCCATTGATAAAACCTTCGGTCGTTACATTATTCTGCCCTTATAAAATTTCACCCTCGAAATTTCACTTTACATAAATAGGTGACAGTACAATCCTCCATCATCACCTCCACCTATTCCCATATAGATTCTTCAAAAACACGGTTCCTCTATAACACTTTGACAAGGTATGTTTTCTTATTGTGTAGAACCTTATCTATCTTGTCTAGAGTCTATAATGGTTGTTCCTCATAGGATAGATCATCTTCCATTGCACCACCTTCAAGTTCAGTACATGTGAGGGATCTGGTTTGTACTTCCTCAGGAGTGATACATGGCAGGAATCATGACCTTGATCCATATTCAGTGGAAGTGCATGCCGATAAGCCATGGATCTTATGCGATCAAGGATCTCAAAAGTCCCAATGTACCTTGTGCTTATCTTCCCTTTTATTCCAAACCATATGAATCCCTTCCATCGTGATATTTAAAGGAAGTCATTATATCAATTTTCAAACTCAATGTCCCTTCGACGGTTGTTATAATATCTCTTTTTCCAAATTTTAGTAGCATTGATGTGTTTTATGATGACATGAACCTTCTCTATCATCTCTTGCAAAAGATCAGGCCCATGTATCTTCTTTTATCCAACTTCATCCCAATAGGTTGGAGTTCTCCATGGATTTCAATACATAGCTTTAATGGAGCCATTTGAATACTCGAGTGGAATATATTATTGTATGAGAACTCAACCAATTGGAGATGATGATCCCATAAACCATTGAATTATATATAGTTGACTCATAGAATGTCTTCAGGTGTCTGAATAGGCATTTCAGAATGACCATCAGTTTGGGGGAGATACATAACGGTAAAATTAAATTCAGCAGTCAAATCTTTTTGAAGGATCCTTAAGAATTTATATGTGATCCTTGGATCATGGTTAGAGACAATTAACAGTGGAACACCATGTAGTCTCTCCACTTTTTTCAGATATATATTTTCTAGTTATTCAAGAGAGATATCTTCCCAAATTGTGATTAAATGGGATGTCTTGATGATTTGGTTAACCACAAACCATATCGCATTATTTCCCTTCGACGTCTTCTAGAGATCCATGACAAATTCCATAGTAAAATTCTCCCTTTTCCACATGGGTATATGAAATGGATGCATCATCCTTTTGGAATTTTTTCTCTCTGCTTTAACATGATAGAATACCATGAAACACGATATATATTCCGCAATCTCCTTCATCATGTTGTCCCACTAGAGGTTTTCTTGGAGATCATGGTACAACATGGTACTCCCAGGATAGACAGATAATGTTGAGCTATGTTCATTGTCCAACAAATCCATCTTTATCCTGGATGATGAATGCACACAAAGCTATGTTCCAAACCGAATCACACCATCATCATTGATATTGAACACTTGAATCTTCACTTTCATTACTACTTTGACCTCCTTTTGAAAATCTGGATCATCCATTTCTCCCTCTTTAATCTTCTCTTGGATCAATGGTTGTGAAATAATTTGGGAAAGGTAGGATGTATCCTCTTACCTTACAATTTCTAAATATATCCTTTCCATATCCAAGGAGATATGGTCTTTCTCAATCTGCAAAATAGCAAGAGTATCCCGTTATTTTCTTCATAGAGCATCAGCTACCTTGTTCACCCTTCTAGGATGATAGTGAATAGATCAATCATAATTTTTTTATTATCTCAAATCATCTCCTTTGAAACATGTTGAGATACTTTTCTATGAATGTATATTTCAGGCTCTTATGGTTGGTTTATGTGTCACACTTCTCACTGTAATGGTAGTATCACATTATTTGAAAGGCAAAAATCAGGGCTGCTAGCTCTAGAACATGGATCGGGTAGTTATGCTCATGGGTCTTCAAATTCTGTGAGGCGTACGCTATAACATTATTGTTTTTAATTATTACACAACCCAATAATTTCTGACAATCATTACTGTATATCACAAAACATTCTCCACTTTTCAGGAATGGGAGTATAGGTGCAGTGATCAGCCTTCGTTTTATCCCCTTGAAGATTCCCTCACATTCATCCATCGAGACAGATATTACTACCTTCCTTGTTAACATAGTTATCGTGCATGACAATAATGAGAAATTTCTCACAAAATGATGTTAGTACCCATCTAATCCATGAAAACAACGGATTTCTATGACAAGAGAGTGCCTATGTCATTTCTCAATCACCTTTTTTTGAAGGGTCCATTGAAACTCCCTCACTTGTGATCGCTTGTCCCAGGAACGTGACTTGATTCATCCAAAAGTCGCACATTCTCTACATGGTATAGAACTTATCATTTCATAATGACACCAACATAAGTATTTATTGTTCTTCATGATCCACCATGATCTTGGAGTAGATTGGAATATAATAAAAAAAAACTACCAAATTTTTTTTGAGGTATTGTCTAAAGACCATATTCGTCAAATCCAGGATGATTTAAGGGGCATTAATAAGTCCAGAGGGAATCACTAGAAATTCATATTACCAATACATTGTACGAAAGGCTGTCTTTTGAATATCTTCTTTATTCACCACTAGTTGAAGATATCCTGAATGAAGATATACCTTTGAGAAGTATTGAGATCATCTTAACTGATCGAACATGTTTTCAATCCTTGGAAGAGGATACTTGTTCATTTTGGCGATCATATGGAGTTCTCGATAGTCGATAAAAAGACACATTGTTCCATCCTTCTTCTTCATAAACAGCACTCATGCACCCCATGGTGATGCACTAGGTCATATAAATCCTTTATCCAAATTTACTTTCATCTGCTTCTTTAACCCCACCAGTTTAATAGGAGCCATCCTATAGGGACACATTGATATAGGAGTAGCACTACATAGTTGGTGCTCTATTTTCTAAACATTGTGTCTTAACAATACTTTTAATTGAAGGACCTCTAAAAAATTGGATATTCTCTGAATTAACCCCACCTGAACCAATCATTCCCCAAATTATCCCATAACAATTATTCTTTTTTATAATATACAGTGATATAAAATTCAATTTGATGTGAGAGTAATATTTAGACGAATTAATGTGTTTTTATGCCTTGATTGATTGTTAACTACTTATTCTTCTTCGTTTTTTAGATCCAAAGATATAATCTCTCTAGAAACCATATATCTTGTATGTTATGTATTTCTTTATTTGTTATGGATTTTTTCATAATTAAATATTGTTTAATCTACTAAACTGAATGTGATTTTTTTTAATATATAGAAGTTTCATTGTGTTGTTCTTCATTTTCACCATAAAAGTTTTGGTCTATATATTCTTGATCTAATTCACATGAATAAAACATGAATAATTGGTTTAAATTTTTTTAATTTCATGAAATAATTATGATATCGTAATTTTATTCAAGATGGGCATATCATTAGTGATGATTTTGGATATTTATGAAATTCGATGGTTTCATGAAAATGTACATGAATGATAATTTTGACATGATAATTTAAAAATAATATATTTGGTTTTGATTTGTGGAAAATGACTTCTGAAATATTTTATAAAATGATAATTTTTATTAGGATTTATTAATCTATTAACTTAGAATACATTGTGTCTATGTGTTCAATTCCATAATATGTATCCATGTGGAAGAGGTGTTTTTCATTGGGGAACCTATTATTGTTTATCATATGATGACTAGGTTTTTCAATGACAAACAATTCCTGAGTATGGAATAATTACAAGGTGATGCTTGTTTTTTATTTGGATACATGTATATGGGTATCCCAAATAAATTAAAAAATAATCTCAATTCATTTTTATTACATTAAGTGGGAAACTATGTTCTCTTTGATATAAACTGTGTTACGTTCCTGGTAATATATTTTATTGAAATCTTCTAATAATTTCTGCCCATGTGGAATTTTTTGGAAAAACTTTTGGGGAATCCTAATGAATTTTGACTCACCATAGTCCTAAGACATATTTTTACATTGTAGATATAACTTATTGAGACATGGGTAATGGAAATTTATCCCTGTTTTCTAAAGATACTTATGGTTACCGTGGTCATGACAGGTCATGTTTGGTCTTAAATGAATATTGTGAGTTTCTAGGTTGATGTGACATTGGTGAATTTGATTACTATTTTCCCTTTTTGTTTCATTAATGTATTTATTTGGTCTCTATTTATAATCTAATATGTTTTTTGGATTGGTAATATTTTATGTTTTATTTTATTACTCATTCATTATATAAAGGATTGAATTGATATGTCCTTTTTTGTTTGGATGATTATCTTTGAACTGGTAAATCACAACCTAAATATTCTTGAGTCTCTTGGAATTTATTTCTAGTATCTTATGTTTTGATGATTTCACCAATGGCCTAGTAACACCACCACATATTACAAATATAATAGATTATGTGTGGAATTTTTATACTTGGAACAGAAAATTTGGTCATAAAGCCTGTTTTTTAATGGACATTATTTATGAAAAAAATTATGGTGAAAATGTTATCTTTTTGGAAATGTATAGCCCATTAATATATATTTAATGTTATTATATTTAAAAATATTAAACAAATACTGAATAATAAAATGTTGAATAAAAATTATATTTAATGAATATAACCAAATAAAATAGGTGAGAGGAATATCAGAACACAAAGAAGTTCTTTTTAAGGTAAATTTATAATTAATTTAATATCATAAATTTCATTGAACATGAATATATTATTTTAGTTAACATGTTTACCATTCAAACCGTGTTTCTGTAATACAAATATTTTCCTAATGTAATTTAAATTAGAGAACCTCTAGTAGTGATATACCTATGATCTAAAATTTCAGATAATCATATATGGAAAATCATTTTTCGACGCTGTTATATCACTAAAATTATGATTCTCACATTTTATTGCCAAGAAACATTTCAAATGTAGGATTTTTCTATGTTACTATTAATCTTTTGAGGAGGAAGGGGTTGGATAAAATCATCCTGTCTTGAAAGGAATCCAATGGATGTTCATCATTCGGAGAATTATCTTCGGGGGATGCATTTTGTAAAAAAAAATTATTTCCTCTTTCACTAAAAGTATATTAATGAGTATATATAGGAATATGTTATTATTTTCATAATTGAAAAAATTCTCATAATAATATAATAATCATAATAAATTCCCCATGTGAATAACAATAATAATAATAATGGTCGATTTTCAGAAACAAATGTCATTTACTAAAAAGTAACTAATATTTATTTATGAATTATTTATTAATAATATAATTTCTATTAACCGAAATATAACTAATACCACCCACCTACCTCAACAACTACTAATCAATTATAACTACTAAATATTTTTTATCTTATAAATAAATAGATTTCATATTTATAGTTTTTTTAATAATTTATTATTTCATATTTATCTCATATAAATTTTGTATTTCAAAATTTAAAATAATTGATTAAAGGATAAATATTATTTATTAATCTTTGGAATAATATTTATTCAAAATTTTAGAATCAAATTCAATTAAATGTAAATAAATGGATATACTATGTGTAAGATCCTTTTGTTGTCTTGCTCAGTTCCATTGGATTGGTTTTCCAAAAATATAATATCAACATATCACAATACATAAAAACACCCAAAAAAATATTAGTTTACCAACACTTACTATGTAATTGAAACTTTTTTTCTGAATATGAAAGGAAATATAGTCTCACACTTATTTCATAAACCAATGTGCTCGATATATCGTTATCTATATTCATGGAATAAACCCATCAATCATTATATCCATCCTATTTGAGTTGGACAGTTTCATTCTAATTATGTGGATTGAGTATAAAATTCCTTAAATAAGAAGGTAAAATAATATATTTCATAACTCATTAATATAATATCACATACGACACACAAAAAATATACTACCTCACCACAATCATTAGTTGTCCCAATATTCATCAATACATCAATTTATACAACACATCATATGAATTATTAATAATATCATGTCTATATGTTTTTAAATGATACTCATATAGGAATCTCTAATAACGTATAAACATGTAAAACTCATTCTTTTGGGTATTTCTAAATAACAACCTATCTATGAGAATACCATGCAATAAACAAATGAGATAATAACTTTTATGGTTTTATGTATCAATCATATGATTGAAAAAATACTATGTTTTCCTTCAAAGAATGTTATCTTGACTATATGATGTAAGTTTAAATATATCATCAGAGTACTTCAAGGTTTGCATTATAGTGAGAGAGAAAAATAACCATTTTATGAGGTTGATACTCTAGAAACGTATCACTGGAATGTTTTTAAGAATAATTAAAATACAAAATCTGACATTTATTATTATTCTGATAATTGAATACGTGGGTAATATAAAGTAGAAATTAAATATTTCAAGGAAAAAAACTCTAATAGAATTCAATATGAAATTCATGTAAATAATAATTTATTTTCTTCCTGATATCTCTCACATGATATCCATGATTCGACTAAGATATGTATTTAATCAACGGTTCCATAATATTCTCCTCCTATTAATAATTTTTTACAGTGACCTCTCTTATTAGATAAAAATATCCCAAAAAATTATACTTCTATTGTAAATGATTCATCTAATGACTAGACCTGGGATTCCTGACAATTTCTATGATTACTATATTAGCACCGTATATTTTTAAGAGATCTTCTATTCAAGGCTTGGCATTAGGATCATAGAAAATGTTGTGAATCAATAACTCAACCTTAGATGTGTCTTAAGATTTAGTATACTATAATTATTTTATAGAATCAGGGACCACTACATTTATTGAGACTATCTATCTAAAACATCCACCATTAAGGGTGATTACATATGTAGATAATGTTTTCAGATCATCATATTCATCTTGGAATCTAGTATTTACATTTCCCCTAATGACTAACTCATAATCTCTTCCCTAGGAAAGGATATATCCTTAGTACACGTCATTTACAATATAATACTATTTGATTCTATTTAATGATGTTATCCTTGGTTATATTGATATGTTCTATCCACATTTAAGGAATGAGAAACATGAAACCTACTAAATTTGTTATCTTAAATAACTAACTGTATCAGCAATGTTTATGGAATATATGTCATCCACTAACTCTCATAAAATTTTCATTGAAACATTTCCATATAAGAATTTTATCCACGTGACGTTGGATATATTCCTGAACGACACCTTCCACACTAAATTTATTTAGTATATTATTAATGAATATACTATGAATTAGTCCAACCATCCTATTTGATCTCTCATGGTAAATCTAGATCTCAATACTATATGATGATTATCATTAGTATTTCATTGATAAATATTTTTTCAAAACATGACATTAAGGGAAATATGATTTTTATGTCATTTCCAACTAGAAGTATTTTATCATTATATACTATTATTAGAATGAATAAACTCTTTACAAATTAATTATAGATAGAAGAAAAACAATCATTATTTATGGAACAAAATTCAATTATCTCTTCATAAAATTGAATTTACCATGATTTAGAGTCTTTCCTCACCCCATAAATAAATCTATATAACTTTTACAACCAATTAAAAAATTTAGAATTAATAATAATTAGGATGTACTATATTAGTATCATCTCTAATGTTCTATTGAAGGAAGGTTATATTTGCACCTATTTCAAATTTTATAATACGGGCTTGTTGGAATTGAAGGTATTATTATGATGGATTTCCACATTCCAACTAGATAAATAGTTTATTTTTATTTAATTCCATGATACTTTTAAAACACTTATAAAACCAATCATTCATTATAGGTACTGAGTCAACATTCTATGTCTACTTCCTTGAATGAATATACATTTTAAACCATTGAGCTTTATATCTACTAGAGTTCCTACCAAAATCCGTACACTATTTTTGCAGTTGAAATAAATTTAATAATCCATTGATTATTTCAAACTATCTGACTATGTGAAACATAATTCCTCATTGTTGGACATAGTTTTATTATATGTAACTAATAATTATTCACCATCTATTGTTTCTAGAAAACCAAATATTTATAATTCTATAATATTACTACTACACCTATGTAATTATTATCTATCTAGTATGTCCTCTTTAATAGATATTTTTTGTAATCCATATAAGTGAATACTCATTTTTATTTTGATCCTAGACATCATTATAGTGTCTCCTAATTAAATTATTACTTTTCGCTATGTGGTCCCACATACAAAATATCATATCATTCCATTATTACCTATTTATACGATAGGTGTTTTAGAAAATATCCCTTGGTCTCCATAGGATATCATATAAATAAATACAAATCTATGGGTTCATGTTTATTACATGAATATTCTTTACTAGACACTTCACATCATAAAAATGAAGAATTTTAGCATGGTTATTTACTTTCCCACTAAATCTAATATGCTGTACAAATTTCCTCATTAGTTTCACTCCATTTAATATAAGTCTTACTATTATAGACGTGTATCCCAAATGAACAATATAAATGATGTGTGAGTCATAAATGATACTACCAAGTAAAATATGTTGTGGTTCATCATTATAGTTAAAGGATTTCATCATGGTGTACATGGAGTCATTTGATTTAGAATCCAAAAATCATATAGACAATTTTTGAACCCTTTGTTCTGATATTCTAAACCATAGTGTAGGTGATGGTTTTGTATGATTTTACAAAAATATAATTAAAATAAATCATCCTTTTGTTTCCATATTTTCTCAATAGATTATGTTATATACCCTATTATGTATGAATTTATATATCTATAAAATATATCATTAAAACATATGAAATAACATGATCCTTCCATTTCTCAAAAATAAATAGTCCACACACATCCTTATGAACCAATTCACATATCTCTCTATCCCTATAAGGATTTCTAATAAATATAACATTATTAATTTTTACTAGAAAATTATTTGTACATTTACCAAGTTGTTTTAGTATAACTAAATATAAATTACTATTAGAATATAATTTTGTTAATACAATTTTCTTTACATGACCAAACTGGTGATGCCACAGTCAAGTGTCATATGTTCCATGTGATCTTGAATTACTCTTGATTTCTAATACATTCTGTTCATGTTTAAATACAAAAATATCACTATCAAGAAATTGAAAACAATAACGTAATTTAATTTAGAATGACGAAAATATTTTATTAAGAAAGTTCAAAATGAAAACATCTTTATGAATAATGGACGCATAAATTTTATTTTTAATTCCTGGAAAATATTATAAGTTATTAAAATCATTATCAATAATGCTTCAAGTGTTAGATAAAAATATCTAATAGAAAATATAGTGATTCTACATATTCTCATCAATTATAGATCAATCCCCAAAATAAATTGTTTCTTGTCTTCTTGAGTTGTATAATTTTATAAAATTATGAGCACTAGAATTTCAACTAATTCATTAATTTTAGAATTAGAAATATTACAATCAATAATAAATTCAAATGAAGCTTCCTCTGGATTCATGATTATTTTGAAATTTTGGTTGGCCCCTCTTTCCACGTGAAAACATAAAATACATCATAATACCATGATTTTTTAATAATCGTAAACTTATTGTAAGGGGGATTCTTGGATGAAAAGACATGGAGTTATTCATAGAGACATTCACCATATCTTTCTTGTCATTCAACATAAATATAGAAGTAATCCCAAACCTAATGTTTTAATATACCAATAAGATATTACCTAGAAGATCTCTGAGAAACTTATCAAATTTTTCACTAAGAAAACTCATAACAATTTCAAATAATCATTGTGGGTATGAGAAAATTATGAGAACAGTATATAGTTCATAGTGTATTTTAATCCCTCAAAATTTAAAGGCCCACAATGTTTCTAATAAAAATTACCATAGGGGGTCCAAAAAGAATACCATGTCAAATTTCCCATTTAATGAGCACCTTGTAGATGTAAAATCATTCCCCTCTAATAAATCTTGGAAAACCTTCTAGATATTTTTTAGAATTTAAAATGAAACTATATCCTTATGAAACATAAAATTTTTGTCTAACATGGAAAAAAAATTAAAAAATAATCATTGAGATCATCATAAAAATTACACATGTAGATTGTGAGATCTTTTTTCCTCACCTCCATTGAATATGGGTAAGTAGTTAGGGACTCAAACCTATAAATATTTCTATTTCAGAATATCATATTATGTTAGAAATTATAACAAAACCATAAGAAACTATTTGAGTTGAAATATTCTATAATCAGTGTCGATTAATGGGATATGTGTGAGATTTATTTTTACATAATAAAATTAAGAATAATATTTATTAATTTATATTTATTTCTAAAATATATTTGATTTGACACTATTAGGTATCTTAATAATCTCCAACTATTTTATTATTCCCATATAGCCCTTGACCATGGACAAGTAATTTTCTATTGCATAAAAATTCTTGTGTAATGGTTCTATATTTCACTTATCATAACCAAATCATTTTCCTAGCTAATTACATGAAGCTATATATGTTAGTGGTCATTCCCACAACATTATCAAAACTCTTTGATATATCAAGTGGACCCTCAAATCATATAATTTTATATTGGCTACTATATAATTTTTACAATGGTATACCAATTCTAGGAAGGTTACACATCTTGATATAAAATTAATTAAGTCACCCTAAACACATTATTAATCTCTGGGATAAAATTGTTTTTTTTGGAAAAGGGCAATAATAACACTTCATTTCATAGACCGATTATAAATCCATTAATAGATTTATTTTTAACATAATGTATCCATGATGTATATTTTTATATATTCATAATTCTATTTATATTATCATTATCATTTCATTTTAATATAATATGGATTTTACATAATTAATTATCCATGTAATGAGAAAAACATTACACATAATAAAAATATAATTAAATTCATATTTTGGGTCTTTTAACCAATTTTTTCATATTATTGAATCACAAACTAGATAATCATGCATTTTATAAAATCAATAACAATAAAGTTTGATAAAATTAAATAAATAAATATACATTTTTATTATAATTGTAATATTTGATTTATCAGGATGAAAAAGTATAAACTTTCCCCTAGGCGAAAAAACCTTCATCTTGACATATCAAAAGATGTAGTATTCCATTGTCAAACACTGTGTCTTCTTTTTCCATCTCCCTTTGTCATTACTACTAGACAAACCTCTCTCTTTAGACAATTATAAAATACATGTTTTACAATCACATTTAGTTGAGGGGAACCAAAAATATGTGATGAAAAAAATAAACAACAACAACCCATGCCCGACATAATAATTGTGAGAGGGATAACACTTGATCCATCATTTTTAATTTAATAAAACCTAATGACATATAACACTCATATAAAATTTTTCAATAAAATATAAATCCTACTCATGCATTGGTCCTCCATGTTAATGATTATTCACATAAAATCATAGAACTCGCATTGGTATACACTATCATAAATATTGATTGAATCTATAATTTAAGATAAATTTCACATGAATTAATTGTTAGTATACATTTTAATTGTTTAATCTGTAAACATAATTATTAAACCATTTAGTCATAGAGATACGTGGGAGGTTGATTGTATATATTATAAATTCATCAATATTATAAAAATTACCTAAAAATATGGAATTTATATAGGCTCAATGTGATGAGTTCCCACTTGAACTACAATGTGACTCATGTGGTCATGTGTAGTGTATCCACATGGAATGTTCCATACATGTATGTCACATAGGCCAATGGGGTTTGTTCTAAGATTCAATAAAATTATACTTCTCAACTTATATTAACACATGTTATGAATTTTACATGTGTTAGATGTACTGATTAACATTATAATGTAATGTAAATTATGTGTAATATATACACATTGTGTATAGAACCAAATTTTACATAGAAATAAATTAAGAATTAGATTTTTTTCAAATATATTAAAATGATGGGTATACTAGCTACAAACAATTTCATTAGTTTTAATGTTTTAATCAATTTAATTCATACGTAATAAATGTATGGGGTGAGTAGGCTGGATTGGGATATAATATGTGTAACTGAGTTTAAATTGAAAGGTGAGTACATTGTCCATATGGTGCACAAATACAATCTTGGGATCTCATATTATAATCATTGGGACTCAACCAATAATTTTTGTTGTGTAATAATATGTTACATTATCTGTACAATAGGAACATATTATGTAATTATGTATAGAAAATGTTTCTTAATTTGAATTATACACATAACATGTATTTTATGTTTGTGATAAATATAAAATTTTGAATTTGACCATAAAAATTAAAAGAAACCCATTTGGGAATACAGAGTAAGTAAAATTATGGCATGTTGTGTCGTAAATTAAAACATGTATCAATAGTAATTCCATTCAAGGTGTTCAATAAAACACACCATGTAACATAATAACAAAATTTTCCCCAAATACATCATTTTTTATACATATACCACACTAAATTTAATTTTTTATATTTTCAAGGTATTCCTATATAATTTCTATAATCATAGGGACCATAAGATGCTATCTCTATGTATTCATGGAATATTGTTGAAATATTTATATTAGTATGAATATGAATAAACATATTTTTAAAAATCAATGGATAATGAACCAAATTATAGTTAATGGTATTGGGTGTAGAAGAATTCCTTCATGACCTTCCTCAATGATTATATATTAGAGTTAATTGATTATCCATAATAATATCACAAATAATCAAAATGTGAAATTAATATAACAAAAAATAAAATATTTTAGTAATCCTATATCATACATACTATTACTTCATGAAAAATTTATATTAAATATAATAATTTGAATTAACTCTATCATGAGATTCTAATATTGATCAAGACATATATCCTTTCAATCATTTTGAAGTTGTAAAAAATTTGTTATAAGAATATATAAAGAATAATCACATTGGTATAAATCCAAATATTCTTCTCAATCTTAATGCTTTACTAGGGAAACACTTATTTCTAATATGGAGGTTCAATCATCTTAATTCAAAAAAAAATTATTAAAATAAAATATTTTATTTAGATGATTTTATCTATTATTCACTATTTCTTATGAGGTGGATAAGAGAAAGATTAAATCGCTCCATTTTGAGATGAAAAAGTGATTTTATTTATAGAATTTTTTTATGGATTAGATACATTGTGGGAAACAAATTATTTCCCTAATTCTCAAAAACGATATAAGATTGTATATGATGATCTATATTTAATATTTATAATCTCACAGAGGCACTTAATAAAATAGTAGACCTAATATAATCCCCATGATAATAATAGTAATATAATTTTTTCCATATTCCATATGTTGAACTCATAAATGAATAATATTTCATTAAATTAATATTTCCATATGTATTTAAATGTAATTTAATTATTATATTTTATCCATTCCAAGGGTTATAAATCATTTATCCACCATCCTCTACACTTACAAACCAGAACTAATATTAATTATTAACGATTAAACTAATGAAAAAATATTATATTTAAAGTCTATGAATAACTAATTATTTAATAATCAAAACTCTTAAATATGGTTATTGGTTATTTACCATAAATAAATCCTTAAATAAATATTGTATAAGTATGGGGATTCATATTTATTAGAGTTTTTTAATTCAATATTAATTAAACAATCAAAATAGAAAAACAATGCCTGTGACCCTGTATGTGCCTTCTTGAAGGCAATACATGGGTTTTCCAAAATTCAATGATCATCATTTATTAATACATAATGATGCACATAGAGAAGGGATTTAGTTTATCAATGAAAAAAACTACATAAGATTAAAATCTATGAAATTTAATCATTTTTCTTCAATATCTCATATCATGTAGGTTGCATTGTTGTATTATCGTCCATTATTCTTGATATATCATTCCAAAATATCATGAAATAATTCCCTGAATTAAAACAGTCATATAATTTTGGTCTTAAAAATCTCTTCAAAATATGGACATGAAATATCATATTAATTGCATAAGATTTTCTTTTTTTATTTTAATAGTACATATGAAACACCCATTGTATACACCTCACCATGAGAATATTTCATCATGTTTTTCATCAATATATCAATGTACACAACTTGTTAAAAAATATTTATTATGTATAACCTAAAGATAATTTTATAAATTCCAATATTGGAACATCGAATTACATTTAAACACGCTTGATTCCTATCGAGAGGTTTATCCTCACAATATCTTGTCTAACATATTAATAAGTGCTAAAATCATAATATCAGATATCATCAAATTATTAGTATCATACATCTGATTGAAAAACATAACATCTTCCTTATCATATAATGTTATCCAAATCATTGGACATGTGTTTAATAATATAATCAAACATTTTAATGTCCACATCATAGAAAAGAACAATATTTACCTTTCAATGGAATCGAAACTCTAGTACATTATCACGTTAATGTAATAAAGAATAAAACTATATATGTAATAATATATTTATTAATATTAATATAAATATACATAATATAAATCTACAATATAAATAAATTTGTTAATGAATGATTTTGAAAAAACATATGATCTTATTGTGGCCATTCACAAAATAGATTTTAATTATTTCAATGAAAAATCCAGAATCTATATGATAATATATGTCTTCACTAATGAATTTATATGATAAAAATTGAGATATAATTTTGGTAACATGAAAGGGACTATTTCCAATTTAATTTATAATTTATTAATATCATAATCATGAAAAAAGTTATTTAAAGTGGATGTTTAAGGTCTGAAATCCATTTTGGTTGTGATGTTAGGATTCTAGGAAGATCCATATTTTAAATCTCACATTCTATTGTTCACATTTATCCTACCACTTATAGTGTAACAATGATACAATATACGTTATCATTTAATGGCATTGATTCTAGAAATAAGTCCCATCTAATATCTGAAATAATAGTTACAGAGCTATTCAATGATCTGGAATGAAGTTTCATGTGCCGTATATCCCAAAATATGATATTTTTAAAAAAAAATCAACCCATGAGAACAGTAATTCCATAAATAGTGGATTATCTCATGAAAATTTTATCATAAAGAGAAACAAAGATGTTAGTTGAATATGGAATGTTGATTTACCATGTGTGTGATGAAAAGTTCCTTCATGTCATGTCTCAAGAGAAATCATAACCATTGGTGGATATGATATATATAATTATATTTATATTTTTTATTTATTTAAGAAAATATTTCTCAATTCCTAACCACTATAAAAATCTAGTTACAACCATTTATAATGGACTACCTAAATACAATATTAATTGAGAATGAGGGAGATCATTCATGGGGATGGGATTATTTGATAAATTAGGGAGGATCATAGATATAAAACCAACTCCAACATGATTAACCGTCAACATAAACATATTATTGTTCTTAAATAGTGATGAATCCATATTTATCTTAGGTTTTGATATTTTTGAAAGTTATTCATTGATCATGACATGGATAAAAACATGAATTAATATATCTACATTGAGTCCATTCTAGGATAATCATGAAGTAGTAAAATTATAAATTGTTGAAAAAAAATTGGAACTATGGATTATTTTACCTTCTTTGATAACATTTTATCCCCAAAATATTGAATTTGATAAATAAAAATTAGATGTGCCTAGACTATGAATATTTGTTTACTGATTTTTTAATTTATTAATCCGTCCATTCTAAATTTGGTCATCATTCGTATTAATTTTTACCAATTATTTGAACATTCTCAAAGATAATATTATATATGTGACCAATCATTGGTTACATAGATCCCTTTATCTCTTATATAATGGTTTATTATATAATTATGGAAGCTCATTGATGTTGGAATAAATAAGAATTACTATCACCTAAATGGGGTTTTGTGAGTTATGATGCGTGGAAAATTTGAGAGGCATTATTGAGTGATTAACTATTGATAGATTTACAGAAATATGTCCATTAGAAGTGATATCTCATGAGAAATATCAATTTGGGGTTCATTTAGCAGAGATTGTGGAAATATAAATAATGGTGGAAATGAACTAGGAGACACAACATCTATTTGAGGATCTGAAAAATTTCATTTTTACATGATGAAAAGTTCAAAATAATACACATTGCATGTCTCTTCAATGTGACAACTGGGGTTTATATGGATGTAAGATTTCAAAAAACCTTGAAACAATTTCAATGGAAATGTAAACTCCATTCATGTAAATTAATGTGTACATGGAGTACATTCTAAGGTTACTGTGTTACCCTAGACACTATGTGTGTTGGACCACAACCCTTATGCCTAAGGTGGTATATGACAAAGATAAGCAATGTACATTCCAAGTACCACTATTGGTACTACATGTCATTTAACCTTATACATACACTATTTTTTGGACCATAACACTCCATATATGGAATTATTACATGGAAATATAGATATATTTTGGTTACACACAATCTTCCCTTGGAATAATAACATATATTATCCTGGGGAATAATTTGGGCATTGAGTAGTTCCTCCAGCGCATAATTCAATGTTGAATGAAATGATATCTATCAATCAAAATATAGATATTGGAAGTAGGGAAAACTGAGAATGTGATTCAGTATTAACATAAATTAGAGAATGATTAGAAATTATACACTCTTAGTGGCTGGCCATCAACCATTATAAGAGAGATGTTTCACAGGGTAATGTCCTCATATAATCCATACAAATGGATGGAAATCTCACCATGGAATTAGGGAAGGTTATAATATATCTATATACTATATAAGAATATAATAGATCTACCATTATTCTGAAACGATTCATACTATTAGACAGATCTGATATGTTTCAGTTTTACTCACAGTGTTTGTCTCGAATTGTGTCTCCCCAAAACTTTTAGAGGACAGTGGTAGGTTGGTTTCGCTGGAATCTAAGAAACATTTTCCCAATTTTTTTACCACTTATTTCAATGTTACTACAACACTTTTGGTAATCAACTATCTACAATGTGTTTCTTGATGATGGAGATTCAGGTCAGGGTGTAGGGAGCATGATTAAAGGATCTCACTAACTGAGGATTTTTGGTGTTCCACTGATTGATACAGTTTTTCATATATTTAATTTGGCTCTTTGGTGTATATGGTTTTGAATTTCTAATTTGGTCTATTTGATGTTGATTTATGGTTTTAATTTAGAAATGTATGGTTACAATTTTTAATTAATGTGGCTTTTTTGAAAATACAAAAATATGGATTTTTAGGAAAATGATCTCGTACATGGTGTAGGATCCTCCAATGGCAGCATGTCCCTCTTTAACTATAAGGGGCATGTGATCCTCTTAAACATGTATTGATTGGCCAAATCGTATATAGGATATGATGATTTATTTTCTTTGGAGATATTTTTAATCCTTTTTCTATTTATCAAATATAAGATATTATGATGTGTTTGGGTACCCTTTTTCTAATCATATATGTTTTCCCCACTTCAAAACACTAATTATTAATGTTTTTATATGGATATTTTTTTTGTGGATTTACATGATATTTTTTTAGGGTATCTTATTAGGTACATTTATACTCACATTGAGATGTTATCTTATTTCAATAATCTAGTTTTTACAGATGTTAAGATACTTAACAGATATCTCAGTGGACTCATTGGGAGTGGTTTATAGTGGTGCTTGAACGATGTGGTAGAAAGATCAACGTTTGGAAAGTGGTTCAATATTCAGAATAATTTTATTCTTTGGGATTTTAGTACCATCATATGTTTGTTAGTTTTAATTTTACACTCTTAAAATTTTCTATGTATTATATTACATTAGTGTAGGATGCTATTGGTTTCCTAGGAATTTATTATTCCATTAGATTTATCATACAAATTACCCAAGTGGTTTGGAAATATTTTTTCATGAATAAATGTGATTTATACTAAGGAATCATGTATTTATGATATAATTACCCCATTTTAGATTCCCCCACATTGCCTATTATAGGTATTATTGGGGTTATACACTATGATAAAATCCATCTTGGTAGGCCTTGGATGGATATGTCATGTTAGATAGGTATCAAATCCTACGTAATATTTGTAAGAATTCTTGAGATATAATAAATTCATGGATTGGATTAGTATTTTTGGTAATAATGTTGAATTTGACCTAGTTTATATTATTTCCCATAGTGTGGTGGCTAGAGTATTCATTCAGAAGTATTCATATAAGCCACAAGAGGAATTAATACAATGATATACTAGTGGATAATATAATAGTGTAACATGCTTCACATATGAATAGGGTTTGGATTCCATTTCCTTCTTGATCAAATGTCTTATATTTAAATTTTGTAAAATGGTGAATCTTGATGCTTTTAGGATAATACCATTTAATTATCTAGGGAGGGTACTATGATTGGATTTTGACTGTGATCAAACTTATGATGAGGCCTCAATGTATGATCGTGTACAACATGTTTATTCTTCTTGAGGATAGAGGATAATATTTCCATAAATTGTGTAGCATGCTGACATAACCTAGGTTGACATGATAAAATTTTTCCTCATAGAAGGTAGTACATTGTTCCAGTAGATTATGGTGATGATTGTCATCTATTGGTCATGCATCAAAAGAACAAGAGATATAGGCCATTCATGATAAAGGGTGATGTGAGTCCATAGGCAGCTATATAATGGATAAATGTGATGCTATGGGTATTTTATTTATGTTAGTATCACTTCTAACCTGATTTTAGTTATCCTTATTAATTAAATTATGGTGTTTGATTTTATAAAATTAAAAATTGAATGATATAAATAATTCTTAGACTGAGTACAAGAAACTCTTATGGGTGGAGTACATCCCACCAACTCTATGATCATTGCACATTTAAGATCATATTAAGCTAATAAAGAGAAGTTTGTCGTCCATAAAGTATGTATTAGAGCATACTAGCCTTATTCCAAATTGTCTTAACATGTTAAATTATGGGTACTACATAGTGAAAAATTTCCTTAACATACATTTGAAACATATTAAATCAAGATTAGATAAACTATCAATTTCCAACAATATTTGAGTGTTAGGGTGATCCACAGTAATGTATAACATCCTAGAAAATGGAAACTATGACATTGAGGACCACTGTAGTCATTTAAGAGATTATAAATCCATTGTTGGTTGGAGTTTGGCTGGTGGATCACGATGTAATAGGTTATTGTAGGATTAGTACTAGATGTATAGATCAATATTATAGGGATGTAAGATAACATTGATTCAGAGAGTGTATATATTATGATTCGCCTATAATTTTTGGGATTATATCACTCAGTACAGCCTCATCAATTATAAATCTAGAAACAACAAAAAGATTTATTATTCATCATTATTAGAAGTATTTTGATTTTTCTATTTGGTGGATGGTTTATTTTGACATCTAGAACTCAATATGGGAATCCTATTTTTTTAAAACCTATAAAGGACATTAAATCATTATTTTTGTGTTATTTGAGTTGAGAAGACAATTTAGTAGTGATGTTGGGGTGATGTGAAAGTACATAGAGCTATGCAAGACCTATAATGTAAAATTGATTGCATGCCATGAAATTTTAGGACAATAATGATCAGGGTTAGAAGTTTTTACATACCTAAATTGAATTTTCAAGGGGATAATGCTTATTTCATTCCATGAATGGATCACAGACAGTTTTTTTGGTTAGTTGAATTTATGAGTATCACTATCCAGAACCCCTATTTCTCCACCTCCACATTCATATAATTATCTTCAATTTCATTGAGCTTCTATAACCTCATTTTCTTCCAGATAATAGATGTATCAGATACTAAAAAATTCACATTGTATGTATAATACCAAAACATGTGATATATCTCTTATTCCAACCTTATATTCAATTTCATATTGATTGTGGTGTGGATTTTTTAACCATTCAATTTAGATTCATCCAAATCATGGTTTAATTGAATAATTCAGATGGGGCATTCACCCATCATTCATGGGGGAGTTCCAATGAAGTAGTGTGAAAAACATATATCATCAAATAGATGGATTTATGTGGAATAATTATATTTGTATTATTTTTTTAAAAATCATATGGAATATATAGATAATCTTGAATTGTGTGATAGGGTGTTTTCTCAAGATGGTATTGGGTTTTTTTGATATAATATATCTTGGATGATGGTTACGATTTATTGATGATGGAAATGTTAAATATTATTTCAGCGCAATATACCAATTTTATAAGAAAAAATAATTAATTATACAATATTATAAATATTACTGATGTTTTATGACATGAGAACAGAGATTAAGTGAATGTATGGGATGAAATGGGAAATTATGTGTTTGGTTGAGGCTTTTGGGGTTTCTCCAAGGTGGTACAATGATTCATAAGGATGTTAAATCCTTGGATGTTTTTGGTGAACCATTCAAAATATTTGTATATGGTATTTATTTTGATATTTCTATTATATGAATTTAAGAAGAGATCATTTATAATGAACAGGGATTCGTAAATTCCATGGAGAAGAAATATGTTTGATTTTATAATACTATACCATTGTTATGTTTTTTTAAAACATTAGAAATATGTAATTTTTGAAGACAGTGCAACCAGGTGGTGAGAGAAAAATCTGAGCTAAATTGGGGCCTTGGTAATGTCTTGGGTATGACATTCGATGTGTGTAGACAACAATTTTTTTCATAGGACTCTTTTTTTATTGGATACATAGACATTGTAATGCTATATAGGTTGTTTTTTCATCCCTTTCATGAAGCGGGGCAACCACATGACATTGTTTCTAATAACATGATGAATGTTTTTGGTATGGATTTTCCTTTAACAAATGTCATGTTCCATTATTCGTACTACACTAATTGTGGGGTTGGGTGTTTTCTATTATGATTTTTTATGAGAATATAGCATGGGTATTATAGAAAGTTTGAGATATGTTGCAATAATGAAATTGGAATTTTATCATGGTAACATACGATGGTCTATGGGTAGAAGGAACAAGTGTGTTGAGGGATCATGATGGGGATGAGAATTGGGAAAATTGGAATGAGTCGAAGGATCCTTTGAGTAGTTACATCATTGTTGGGTTATTTATTTAAGGTAGTATTATGTAGTATTTATCATGATGGATTTGGAGGAACAATAGGGAACCCTATAATGTTATTGGGGATAAATTGTCATTAGGGTCTAGGTATCGAGTGAATATATTCATAGGATCATTTCAAGAGCTTTGTAAACTCCATAAGGCCCTCTTTATGTTTCATATTACTAATAGACCTCCCCATCGTCTACATGGATGGGGTAGTGGGTGAATTATTACCTGAATAGGGTATTGGGTTCAGAGTCATTCTTGATATTTCATGGTTTTGTGTTCTTGTATCCATAACATAGTATTTGGGAATGGGTCAGTGGGGCGATCATGCGATAATACTTTAGGTATAAGGATGAGTACATTTCCATGTATTTCATGGGATGGTGTGTATTAATTATGAATTTCAATGAGTAATATTTTTTTAGGAATCCTTTGCGGGAAGGGTTGTGGGGTGATGTGTGGCCATCGGGTCTACCTCCAGTTAAAAGGTATGGGTTATCTATTATGAATTCATGATCATTCCCAATGTGTATGTGTATTGGATCGTTTTTTATATGCATAACAACCCAAAGGCATTCAAAAAGCATTTATCATCGGTAAAATAGAACGTGATCATGAGGTGATGAGGTGAATTATGGAATGGATTAATAGCATGTATTATCATGTTCCACAGATTCCATGTTATATTACATGGACCAAATATGTTGGGAGTTGTGTTATCATTGATTTCACAATATGTCAATGATGAATTTGTGACATTTTTACTTTCCTATTGTGTAAATTTATATGATCATGTATAATATTGGATCACGGTAATACCCTATTTAGATGTAGTTATCAAACAATAAACATGCACTATAGTGCACATTTATACATTATGTCGGATTTCAGGTTCCACATAAGATGTTGAGTGGATAGGTTTGGAGTATCTCTACTGAATGGGAGAAACGTTTCGTGAGTCTAGGGGATGGAATTATGGTCTGTGAGCATTCATTATAATATTTATTAATTATGTACATGGGATCGGCATAATGTGTGATCAATGTGTCGATAATTGTATAACAACATCACATTAGAAAAAGAATTTAATTGATTCACTATGTTTCTTATTAATGTATGATGGATGTTTCTGTATTTTGATGATGTCATACAACACTGATTAGAGACAATAGTGTCCCCATTATGTACATTATCCCCTCACCACTAGTTATATGCCTCTACTGTATGAGTAGGTTTTTTTTATTATAGATATATCTCTTACAAAATGGGTTCTAGGTTGGGGAGTTATATAATATTATCATAACCCCATTTTATATTTTTAGGGAGATGATAGATAGATAGTTTGGGAATTTATCCGATATTTTGATGGACAATTAATTTAGAAGTCATCATTACTTTTAAATTTCAAAGACCTAGTCACTAAGTGTGGTTGGATTTTCATTATTACTTTTTATCTTTATAGATGTGATACTAACCAAATATGTTAGGTTTATTATTTTTCTTATTTTTGGGTTTAGGTTCTTCCTTATTAGAATGATTTTGATATTCATGAATCCAGATTACAAATGTATGAATTACATGAAATATGCCTATTGTTTGTGATTATATTTTTTTATGATAATTATCTTAAAATAAATGTTTGATCAATAAATTTGATGGTTTTATCCAATATAACATGTTGGTGAATTTTAGTCAATTAAAATGTTGTATTTTTTTAACGCAAAGCCATGTTGATCTAAAAGTCATAGGTCCTATAGTGGATAAAATTTTTACCCCTCCTATTGTGATGTGTGTGGACCCCTAGGGACATAGAGAGCCGGAGTAGTAGGTGGGGTCAGTTGGTGGGGATAATAGTGTAAATGGTGTGGGAAGAGAAGGCGTAGAGGGGCAGAGGGGAGGTGGGGAGAGCGTGGTGAGAAGGGGGTGGTGGGGTACGAGGGAGGGGAGGGGGACGGGTCAAGGGGAGAAGCCGAGAGAGGGTTGTTAAGGGGTGTGGTGGGGTGGGTGAACAAAGTTACAGCGATGGTCGAGGGATAGGGAGAATTTTAAATAAAAAATAAAAAAGTCCAATTAATATTTTACTAAATTCTAATTCAAAATTAAAAAAAAATTAAATCATATTCCAAAATAATTTTTTTTAATTATCTAAAATTTAAATATTAATAATATTATAAATTAATATAATAATTATAATAAAATTAGTAATAATAAATATAGTGAAAAGTTTAGTTATATAAATATATATTATATATACAAGCATATATGTTAAATTAATATAATTAATCACATAAATATACTAATAAGAAACTAATATTAATTAAAATGATAAAGAATTTGTAAATGACAATAAATTAATAAATTAATAAAATCTAACAATAAAAATAAACTAACATTAATATATAATTATTACAATCGATTGAAAAAATAAATATTAAATAAACTAAAAAATACCCTAATACAAAATAAGTTTTTTGAAAAATAACTTAAAATAAAATCTAAATATGTTAAAAAGGTTAGAGAAACACATGTACCTCAGCTTGTTTTGGAATTGGATCTATTAGTGATGGACCCATTGCATTTTTGGTATGGGATTGTGATTAATATATAATAATCTATGATAGAGAACAATTTTTTTCTAGGAAATGGGTTTGGTAAAATAGTGTTTCAAAAATATATAAATTGACTTTTTGCTATATTGTGTATTAGTGGATATCTATAAAACTAAATCAAGTATATTGATATAACCCATACGGTTTTGTGTAAAAATCAAAATTTAATTCCTTAGGAATTCAGATCTAGAATTCAGGGAGCGTATCATGTATCGAATGTAGTTTTTATGATAAGATCGATATGATTCATAGTCCTACGGTACTTCACATGAGCATTCATATAACATGGTGGTATTTTTTGTAGATACTCATGGTGTCAAATAAATTCTCATATGAATTATATTTTTGTAGTATGAATTTCCATTGGTGAGACTCATTACACATTGGGTTGGGACATACAAGAATTAGGAGAATGTTTAGCGAGTTAGGAACATGTGGCTATTTTGAATGTATGTGACACCTGGGACTATCAGTCTAGGTGTACGATCATGTTTCATTAGAGTATGTTGACATTGGGTTTGGATGACATCGAGGTAGATATTATGTAAGAACCTATTAATAGCTTCATAGCATATGAATCAACCTTTTGTGATGGAGGGTGACTGTGATGAGGCTTTAGCAGAAAATCGTGGATGTACATGAGCATGTATTCACTTGGTGAGAGTAGTGCACAGTTGGGCTACAAATTTACATGAGAAACATGTGGCCATCCAGATATGATTGTTTTATTTGTGAATGAGCCTACATAGTGTGGTGGTTATTCTTTAATGGGTTGGAATCTGGAATGGTTTCTTGGGGATCAGTGGGCTAAGAGATATCACCTAATAGTTTGAGGTGAAATCTTAGATGGATCATCATATATTAGTGTTACCAATCATATTTTTCCCTTTTTCAGGTACTAATAGTTGGATTATGGTGGTTTTGATGAGACCAATTTGAGTTATAGATCATGTAGTAGAGTGAGGGGATCCATATAGTGATAAAAACCAATGGTATGTTGTCCTCCTGTTACTACTCTTGTTTTAGAAGAAATTATACAATATTTCAATACATGTATTAATGGAGGGATCATTGTTTATGGGGAATAACGGTTCATGTTCAACAGAGTGGGGGTGAAAATTAACATATGGTAGGGAATTTAATATCGGTCATTGCTGAATGACCCTTTTATTAGATGGGTCATGGGAAGAGTGAAATCTAGAGGTGGATGGTCGATGTGGGAATAGGGTACTAGTGTATGGTGAGACAAGATGAGATATGGTTCCTTTGAGAATACCATATTTAATATTCAGAATAGGTGAAAATTGGTGTTGGTTCATTGATATCAGGTTTAGTGTGTCCTCAGTGTGTTCAAAGGATGATATTTTTGGGAGATACCCAACTCATTACAGGTTTTATGTGGAGAACCAATTTCCTTTCATTGATCAGGGGTCAAACCTTATTTTATTTCATGGTCATATGTTTAAAATACCTATTTCGTGGCATTGTTTAATTGGTGAACATATTTCATAAATTTTTTATATGTGGTACCATCCTATTTCGATGGATGATTCAGAGGTGAATTGTTTTGATAGTCATGGTGATGGTATCCATCAAAATTAAAACTCACAGGATGGTAAGGGATGTTGTATACATTTTTTTGGGCATGAATGTGACACTACATGTTGGTGATCAGTGGTGAAAATGGTTACTTTGAGGCAAGATATTTTTTCTTCTCTTCAGAAGTATTAGCTATGTTTTTTCACCCATAGGAGGTCATCAATGAGTGTTTGGAATGGGATTTTTATGTAGCGTTTGAACTACTGATGTGGATGACACAATAGGACTGTCATGTGGAATACTGTTTCTTGGTATTTGGCCTACTAGAATTTTGTTTTCAAAATGATATTTCAATGGGGGGGATCCATGTCATAGATTTAACCATTTTGAGTGGATCCTTATGGTGGGATGAACTATAATCATCTTAGAATATCGGTTTGAAGGCAACATGAAATATATAGATACACAATTATGTTTAGAAATATCTCAGTGTTAGTGGTGGTAGTGAATATGTAACTTAAATTCCAATGAATTGTTCATTTATTATTTGGATTTTTACTGATGAATATGTTTTCCATTGGTAGATGGAACACATCGAGTTCCCATTGAATTGATATGTAAAATATGTCTGTTAGCATTATTTATGGCTTTCAATAGATTCTCAAGGTTGGATAGAAGTATGTTTTGGATTTTTTAAATAAATATCAGATTAATTTGTGAATTTTTTGAGATGGAATATGATGTTTACATTTTTTAGAAGTTTTTTTGGAGTCCCACACTCTGGATTAGAATCTAAGGGTTTAAGTAACAATATAGTATGTTTTTATGTTATTATTGAGTTTTTGGGAACTCAACTATTTTCTATATTCATGTCTATAATATCAACATGGCCAAAACACATCACATGAGGAGCTGGATTCATGATTTTGACTTCAATTTTCACTACAAAAAGAATATTTCTATTTTTTAAGCAACCATATATAGTGTGTTTTTTGTTTTAAAATAGGTTTATTTTTTGTAACTCCCCCCACCCATTCTCCTCTTCTACCTACCTATCATGATTATTATCATCCTAAAGCCCATCCACCAATATTTCATTCAGGATCAAATAATATTTATGGTCCAATGGGTTGTTCTTAGTAAGGATAACCTCATGCATACCCTAAATATATTCATTATACCATTTTTGACTATCTACATTTTCCCTAATTGTTTTCGTATTTAGTTATTATTCCAATAAATCATGTTGGAATATTCTAGTTAGTGGATTGCATTCACATGGCATTCAAATAAGATGACCTATGATAGATTCATTAAATCACCTACATTCATTTTATTAGAGGAAATATAATAGTCTAATTTATTTATTTTTGATTAAAATTGGTTGAAATTGATGGGTAATAAAAAATCATGTTATAGGTGTTTTCTTCTAAAGGTTTTCGGTGTATGTGGTGGACCTTTGGTAGGCTGTAGGTTGAGGTTTCAGTATGACATCTAGGTTTGGGGTTTTTTGAATGAATATAATTAATTAGAGTTAGTGAAATAATTAATTATAAACTTCTATATGTAATTATTTATATTATTTGACATGTGAAAGGGAAACAAGTTGTGGACTAGTTTGGGTAAGGATTACTGGGTTTATCAAATTAGGTATTGAGATGCACATTGATATTAACTCCCTAAAATAAATGTGTGGCCCCTATAATGAAATATAACATGATATTTTTTTATTTATTTTATATTTCATGTATTTTATATTGGATTTAGTAGAGTAGATGTGGCCTTAGTGAGGAAAATCGAATGATATTAGATTAAATTTAACATCCAATTTTTAGGAAAAGTTCTCATAAAACCATGATAAAATTGAAAACATCAAGAAACTATAACACAAAGGGGTTAAGGTAACATTAGAGATAATGTGGGTATTTATGTAGGTCTCATGTTATGGGATTAGATTTGGGGAGACTTTGATATTTTCTATATGACAAGGAAAATTCGTCTATGACTCATAGGCCTCATAACGATGGGTGAGACGATAATTATTTGAAAAAATGAAATGAGAGACCTATATAATGTGTTTCGGATAACATTATTTTCATTAAGAGAAGAATGAGTTCATGGAGACTATTTTTCTATCTTATTATGGGTTTCCTCTAAGTGAAAATGTGTGGGATTTTCTTCTAGTGATATATGATGAATCCATGGAATAGGTTGGGGAAATGTTTGGGACATGAAATTAAACTCTAATGATGGTTATAGAATGTTAACATGGGACAATAACTATGTAGTGGGATTGGGTGTGTTTTTGTATCATTATAGGGATAAAGATGTGTCCATGTGGTCTAGGTTGATAGATCCTTCAGTTGGTGATGTTAGCAATGGGTGATGATTTTGAGCATTTATCAAGGGGAATAGACCATGAACGGTTTGATGGACCTAGTGGTTTCCCTCAATGGTGTGTTGGGGTACATTATTATAGGGCCCTAGAATCTCAATATAATATCCCACTGGGATTAGAAGAGGTGTTTTTTGATACTCTATGGGCTAACATAAGGACGCATATGCCACATGGACCTCCCTAGTGTCTATATGGATAGTGAATTGTGATGATCATTCCTTGAAAAATGTATTGGATCAATAAAATTCATCGACATGGACTGCATTCCCGTGTTTAGGGCCTCCCTAATGTATTCGAGGATGGATCAATGTGATGACCCACCCATGTCCCATTGTGTGTCCATTCTATTACTTTCAAATGTGTGTATTGAGTTGGTGTTTATATAGAGTGACTTCCCTTGACTATTTGATCATTGAGAAATACCATAAGAGATTAGTTGAGTTACTATGACCCTATGGTGGGCATCCCGTTAGTGAGAAGGGATGGGTTAATGATTATAGATATCTTATTGTTCCCAATGTCTATGGTTATTAGGTCATTGATTTGATTCCACCCAACCCGGATACATTAGGTATTAGATAAGAATGAGTACAATAGAATAAGGAAATGTTTAAATGATGTGATGTTTTATATAGATCCAGATTAGGATTGATCAGGTGTTGTGGTGGGTTGGTCCACACATGGTGACATGGGGTTTCTTGCATCATGGTGGCCTGCCATCACAACACATCATAAGAAATTGTTTGAAATTTTTATTTTAATTGTCCATACAGGTATATGATAGATTATACTAGGGAAATTCAATGATAAAATTTTGTGATGTATTGCTGACACCATACATGGGAACCCCAATCTACATTTTGACCTTACGTCCATATTCATGTTCTTCATATGATGCGCTGCGAATCGTGTTGTAAAATAGGGTTCCAATACGCAAAATGAAGTTTACATTTATATTACAATATCATTTATATAATGAGTAATGATAAATATTGAAATACCAAATAAGTGTTGATATTTCGACAACAAAATTTTTTACGGTAATGTCAATAGATTATTTATAATAACAAATGGTTATAAAAGTTTATGGGATATAATTAGAACCTTGAGATACTATAATCATAATCGTTAAAATATGTCTTAATGTATGAATACATCATGGTGAATGGATACATATTATGTGTCACCATATGGATTTAGGGGTTCATAAGAAACAAGGATTATTCTCGTAATGTTCTCACAAGGTGACATTGACTATATGAGATCACGGGGACAAATCTTCTAATATATAAATAACATGTTTCAAGTTTCATTGGTATTTCCTATATGTAAACACGTATAATTTTATCCCATTAAGAGATCATTATTATTTTATAATATTTTACTGTGTACATTGATTCATGTCATAAACAATGGATTTAATTTTGTATCGAGATAATATTTATTGGGTTTTTATCGGTATTATGGAATTAGCTTAATAAACCAGAAAGAACATGTCCCGTATAAATGAAAATAATATCTAAAAACTCATTGATCATGAAGGAGGAACCTTCAATAATTTCACTCTTGGGATAGAAGAATGTATATCTATCCAGTAAGGTCACTGAAAATAAATTTTAGAAACCGTGACGACGCAATGCTGTGTATTTCTTTATGATAAATTTCATGAAAAAAATATTTTATTACCCCGTGTGTGTTAATAAGAGGATCTCATTTCTATGACATTCTCGTACCACCATAGAGGGAATGATGGATTTGAAGATTTCCCTCATAGTCTATGAATTTTATTTACTACTATTGAAAAAAGGTCCTAGACAGTCACCCACTTAGTGCTATCAAATTTTTGATTTGTTTTTATTAATATGAGTTTACAACAGGGTGGGGCCCACCAGTAGGGTCCTAGAATGTCTAATAATATATGATCACCAAGAACAAGAAAATTTATATTATATTTATTTGTAATATTTGTTATCAAATTTCATTATTAAATAATTTCATAATATATTATATTAATAAATAAGAAAATATTTGACTACCGAATATTGTTTTAATCTTTAATGTCTATTTAAAATTTGTGAGACAATATTAGTCGAGTTAATATATCTATTTTAAGGAATAATAAATATATTATTTTATTATTATTTTATGAAAATTTAAATGAAATTAATAACTTAGTTAATCAGTTATAATATGTCATATATTTCATATTTATTTCGAAAAACATATTTAGGGGCCTCAAATCAATTTCCGGGTATTTTATACCTCACTATATAAGTGTAAAGATGATTTAATTTGGGTTTCTATACAATAAATGACTTTGAAAGCCTCTGTATCATAACTCCTATTTTTTTAGAATGAAATTAATGATCTTTTCCCATGATTAGATTTTATCTTAATGAATTGAAGGATCATTGTAGAAGCAATTTTCGTGACAACAAATGGTCCATTTGATTTACATTCCAGAACCCATATATTGATGATAAATGATTGAATAGAAAATAAATTTGTCTGTCGAATATTTTTAAGTATCAAAATTATATTCTTTTGAGTAATGGTCACCATAGTTGAACAGGTTATGATCATTTGTTAATATTTAAGAGGTATTTAATCAATTTATTTGGTTCTTAAAATCATCAAATGTGATCCTCATCATTAATACAAGGTTGGATTTATATTACCCTAAAACCCTTTTCACTCAGCAACCACATAGGCCAACCTCCAATGATATCCTCTCACCATGGCCTCCACCTCCCATCTTATAATGCTCGACCTCCTATACTCCAGACTACCCAGGTCCAGCTCCTAATACTGAGTTCATCTACCAATATACTTTCTCATCCCATGTAATCATATAGCATGGATGGTGAATCCCTTTTCAATCTAAGCAATATCATTTTTGGGTCAGCAAGTCAGGGGTTGGTCTGGTCCATCCCTTCCTCCCCATCCATTCGATAATGATCTCAATATAGGACATGAACTAATTTTAGGAGGTTTTCGAGGAACCCACGGTGTAACTCCCCAAGTTATTATTGAAATTTCTTATCAAATAAATTAATTTCTATTTTAGTCTAGAAATAATCTCAATAAAAAATACCATTCATAGATAACAAATATGGAGTATGTTAGATTAAATATCTATATAGCATACGATACTCAAATTAGAGACTTAGCATATGTTACATGAAACATAGAGTTTCTACAAATCAATGTTTTATTTTTATAATTATTTAAATTACATAACAATAACATATCTATTAAAAATAGAAATATCAATATTAATATGTACATTTAAAATATTTTTTTATAAAGGTTTTATATATAAAACATATTGATAACCGAAGATATAATTTTTGGTAATGTCCTTATATGTTTTAAAATACTATTTTTATTGAATTGCTTTTAATATCATACTGTGAAAAATAATATAAATAATTAGGACAAATAATGAAAATTAATTTTATAAAATAAAATTCATTTTTTAATTTCTTATTTCGAAATTATCTTATGCTGCATTCTTTAGATGTTTCTGAGAAACGTCATTTTTATATAAGTAGTGAAAAATACAGAATTTTAATTAGAAAATAATTTTTCATATAATATATTTATAAGAATAAATTTAACATTAATTTGGAATAAAATTTTAATAGTATCATATTTTTATCAATAAACTGAATTTTTTTCATTGTAATTAATTTTTCTATTAAATTTTATGTAAAAATATTGCATTATTTAGAACATATTTACATTAACAACCTGCATTGTCGGCCTGACTCTGGGTTTAAATTTAAATTAATGTATACCACATACACGATTTGAATTTTTAAAATGGAATCCATATTTGGAATCATATTAATTTATAGACTTTAATAATGATAAAATAAATTTTTCCAAAAAAATTTGTCAAAGTGATTAAAATTAATTAGGGTTGTTAAGAGTAATATTAACTTAATAAAGGGGGAAACATATAATTTAGGACCCAAAACGACCTATAAACATGTACAGGAGCCATTTTGGCCATATTGAGACACTATATTACCTTTTCTAAGCATTGGATTATTATTTTATCCAATTTCAAAATGAAAAACGTGGGTTTAATTCTCCCTTTATATATTTACAAGAGTAATACTCCTATACTATTAGAAGTCATCCCCTCATCCCACATCCTCACACATATAAAAACACATAGGTCTATCATCATCATCCCAATAAAAATCAACAAATTATTATCATTAACCTATAATCATCCACATGGGAATAATGTAATCCAAAAAATCCCTTTTGTGCTAACTAAAAGGAGTTACCAGATTTAAAAGGTAACACATTCCAACAATCAGAAGTCATTCATTTACATCTACACTACCCAAATATTCTTATTATATATCCATATAATAAAAATAGATTCATAAATATTCTGAAATTTTTTATTATATTTTCAATATATATATAATCACACTTCCATCTAATTGGTAATGATCCTACTGTTTACATGCATGGTTAACTGATGTTTCACAAAATGATGATTCTTCATTTTTCGTTACCACCTCTCATGGTGGACATTATAATGGAAACTATATATATATATATATATTATATTATTTATTTATTTATTTAATATTATTTAATCATTTAACAACATATTTTTAATACTTTTCCCTGGGTGTAAATATAATAATTTCATTTGAGGATGTGCGGACTACTGCATGCAAAAATCTATATGATTTATTCACACAGTAAATGGAAAATATAAATGATGAGTTTAGTGGAAGTATATTATATTTTTAAAATAAATATTTAATAATAAACAAATATATATATATACGTACATATATTTCATTTTCATACTTTCTTTCAACACGAAAATAAAAAAGAAAAAAAATGTTTATGGGTACAGACATCTTATTGACTCCATGAACATTGTATTCCCTTTCATACATCCATATTATATATATTAATATAATAGAAATACATTTAATATAAATGATATTTATATAATATTGTAAATTCTTGAAATCATGATATATGTATAAGGACCAATGGTGTAAAAAAATAAGACACATGTGAAGAACAAAGAGGTTATTACCCAAAGTGAAACTGAAATGTTAACAAGTCAGTGATACAATTTCACAATAAAATCATATATGGTTTTAGATATAAGAATACTATTATATTATATCATTATAATAAAAATATATTTATTATACAGAAAATATTTATGACTATGTGGACATTCAATAGTCTGGGTAAAGGGATTTGATCACATTATTTGTTTTTGTGAGATATAAGCTTTATTCACCACCAATTCCGTTTGTGTGGTTTATATAAATTCCATTGATTTATCAGATTTTTATTATATTCCAATTTATTGGTATTTACATATAAATTATATTATATTTATTTCATGGGGTTAATTTTTCAAAATCAATGAAATCAGTAAGGCATTTTTGATACAATCTAGTTTCTCTAAGATGATACTTTTATTATGCACATACATTCTTATTTGAGGTGTATATACTTCCATCTGAAATGTTATATCTTGAGTATAATTTATTTCATCATATTTTTATTTTCATATAATTTGATTTTCGTAAATGTAGATAAATTTCCCATGTTATAATGTGGTTATAGATTATTGAGACAATCTCATCATTTATCCGGATTATTTATGATTATGATTCATTGATTGAAATTTTATTATCCATCTCTCAAGAACATACATGATATTTATTATAATATATTTATTCATGGTTTATCTATGTTATATTAAAATTTTACAACATTTTTTAATTGATGGAATTAGTGAAAAAAGTTTTAATTATAATCAATATGTATTTAACTATTTGGTCAAAATATGTTTTATTCAAAAACCATGTTTTCAATAATGATTCAAAGAATAGTTTCAAATGATATGTGCTGGTTCTTTTAAAGTAAAAAATTATTGTATTTTTTTTTTGTTTTCAAAGCATCCATTATATGATTTTAATGTTTTTTGCCTTAAAATGGGTTTGAAATGTGTTATATGTTATTAAAAATACCATTTTTCAATGTAGAAATGATATTTTAAAATAAAATATAAAATATATTTAAAAAGTTTCTCACATCTAAGACAACATCTGTTGTTGAAATTCATGCATTTATAGAGAACAATTTCAGTGATTCTATTCATATTCATTCTCTGGATGGTTTATGTTTGGATGCAATGATGTTTTTTAAATCCATTTCCCATCCACGGATTATATGATCTTGAAACCCACTTCCATTCACATGTTAATCTTTGATGAAATGATTATAAAACCTATTTTTCCATTGGTTAAGAACATATTACATGTTTATGACACTATTTTCACTTTATGGGTAATTATATGATTAATTATTATCTTATACATCATGTTTTAGGATTTAATTATGAGATGGGTGGGACCAATATCACCCTCC
Organism: Viscum album; assembly: GCA_963277665.1. NCBI lineage: Eukaryota > Viridiplantae > Streptophyta > Magnoliopsida > Santalales > Viscaceae > Viscum > Viscum album. The sequence continues at coordinate 1,484,617,786 of OY728136.1, forward strand.
AATGAATTTGGTAATGATTTTTATTTCATGAGAAAAACATGGTTGGGATATGAAATAAACATGGATAAGTATTACATGGATAGAAAGAGAATTTTAATTTGTTCAGTACTACACAATAGGAAAAAAGAGTGAATTTTTTTCAGCAATACATGGTTGGAATGGGGTGTGAACCAAATTAATTAAAGGAATTTGTCCACTAAGATGGGATTTTCAACAATGACTTGAATATAATGGAAATCATTATATATGATTATGTGTCTAGAAAAATTACATGTTTTATTCCTGTGTTATGCATTCATTGATTGTGTAATTTATTTCCATATGATTCATATCTTATATACTATGATTTTTATTTACATGATTCATGTTTATGATCATTGATATGTAAGTGTGGTCTTCTATTTGATTCAACATAATGATGTTACCCTTATTGGGTATATGAGAGCACCGATGTTTATGTTTCCTTACCCCAGGTTATGAAAATATGTTATGTTTTTTATGTATCTAAGAATGATTCTAGTAAAGAATAACATATAGGGAGATTGTGTTGATCATTTATGTACAGTTGTTTATATTTCCATGTTTCCAAAGGTACTAGAGTAGTAAGGTCTTTGGGTGCTTGTTGGAATAATGTTTTACATATTCTATACAATTTATGTTTTTCTAATGAATGAAAATTGGGGGTATATATATTTCATATCATAGAAAATGACTTGTTAAATATTGTATAATAGGATGTGAAATACAAAGTGAAAATACTAAGGAAATTTATAAGGATAATTCAATTGTCTAGGAATCTATTAGAAAAATTTCCTAGAATCTTTATAAAGGAATGAGTGAGTAGTTTCCTAGAAATACACCCCAATCTAGATTCTAATATTGGATTTAGTTGTGTAATAGATGTAAATATTGTTAGTAACTCTAACCAGATGTTGTGATACTAACTCAATTTACTCTGGTACACAATAATAGGTCTTTATGCACACCTTGTTGGTCACTCTCAAGGGATATGATTTTGAAATTCACCAACTCTTCATATACAATCATAATGGATATAAATAATAGTTAGTTATGACTGATATAGGATATATATAATGTTCCATATATTTTTTAAGGTATCAAAATTGAGACAACCAATAGTTGGCATGTCCTGATTATGTTGTTCCTCAATATGATAAATTTTTATTACCCAATTATTTTGGTTTTAGTCAATTAATATAACCCAATAGAACTGAGTTAATGGTAATTGTGATGGAAAATGAAATGATTCTACTACTGATCAACTGAATTCAATGGGGGATGGAATGAAAATATTTGTTACTATGCTTACACATGTTTCTCAGGCCATGAATCATTGTTAACTTCCAAATGTTAAAAAAGGGGAACATAATTTTGTTTTGTCATTCATGAAGAAATTTCTACTTTCTATCAGAGGGTTTTTTATCCAAATATTTTTGAACAATGAATCAGTACTACTAAAAATATAATTTATTTTATAGTGTTCAATTTATAAGACAATTATTCTATTTTAATATCATTTACAAGAGGAAGTAGACTAGTGGCAGACTGTAATCAATAATATGAGGTGGTAAGAAGATATTTAATCCATGGATTGGTATGAGTTCAATAACTAATATTTCAACAAGTATGTTCCTCAAATTCATCATACCATGATGGAGAAAGAGATAATTTATTTGGAGAAAATGGAGGAATAATCTATTAGTACCTATGAGGATAATTTCTTAACACATTTGACGCATGCTTTAGGAATTATCATCAAAACCTGGATCAAAAGTTCATAGGTGGTTTAGTGGATTAAATCCTATTCTCATAATGTAGTTTTTCTTTTCCGGAATTTACAATTTATATGATTTCCACCTCGGTGGCATAATTGGTGTGTGATATTAATAATTGTGATGTGTGACCCTTGACCTAGTGTGCTAAGGGAGAATTGGACCTTGGCTCGATATGGCAAGGCTTGTTTCTTGGCTTTTGATAGGAACATTTTTAGGGTTTTTCAATTTTTGTAACTAAACGTATGCATTGTGAAGTGATAATTCCATGTCAATAATATCAATAGACATTCTTTATATGATTTGAAATGTGAATAGGATAAATCCCTGATACAATTGTTGGATGTTGCAATGTGTATGCCATGCTTTGTATATTTGTAGAATTGTGGGGGGCATGATATTTTGGTCTGGATCTTTTGAGAGCAGTCAAGTACTATCGATTGAGGTTATTTTGATCACCAAGATTGGGCGACTCGATCGTCAGTTTGAGGCAACATTGGTTGTCAGGACAGGCATGGCCCGAGGTACTTTTGATACATGGCTCTGTTAGGGGCGGGTAAGGAGGCCATGAGGTCGGGATGCTGTGGGGCATGGTTGTAGTGGGGGAGAGTAAGGGTGGTAGTTGTGTTCTTCCATTTACTTATTTCTTATCTACTTTAAATATATATATATATATATGGGATATTTGACCATTTATGGTTTTCAACGGGTTCATTTTTGGGTGACTAATATGGAGTGTCAAATGGGAGGTGGTACCATGCCGCTGGTGCAGGATCAGGTTCAGGATCCGGTGCAGGTAGAGCCAGAGTGGCAGGTACAGACTCTAGGAGTGGATCAGGTTCAGGATCCAGTGCAGGCAGGACATCATTTGGGATTGGCCTAATTCAGGCCATGGCTCGACGAGTAGCTCCGAACTAGCCTGGTACGTTTCTTACAGGGGATCGACAGAGGCGTGCAGGGTACAGAGCCATCCATGGCATATCTAACTCGAGAGATCCAATCGCAGCACCCGCCGCCTTTTAGGGTGAGGGGGGTCTGAAGGTGGTAGCGAACTGGATAGAGAATATGTAGATGATCATTGAGCAGCTCTAGATGTCTCTAGGTTGGAGTGTCAAGATAGTGACGTACATGCTACGAGGACTGGAGAAGCTCGAGTTGGATGTTCAGGTTCAGGCTCAGAGGAACGAGGGACTGGCATGGAAGGTCTTCGAGGATAGGTTCATTGATCACTTTTACCTAGAGACACTGAGATCAAAGAGAGATTCATAGTTCTTGAGTCTTCAGCAGGGATACATGTCTGTCATGGACTATGCATCTGCATTCATTGAGTTGTCTCGCATTCCACCTGGTATGGTAAGCGATGATGCGACAAGGGTGAGGAACTTCAAGGATGGATTATGAAATGCCATATGTGTCCAGGTGAATATCATCAGGATGGGTTCTTTTTTAGATGTAGTGAATCATGCGATCATAGCAGAGGAAAACTACGGATATATTCCCCACGTTCTCATAATGATGGCTTCAGGTGAGGGTCCAGATAGCAGGAAGCGAGGGAGGGAAGAATTACAGTAGGTCAGTCAGGACAAGGACTCATCTAGACCACCTTATAACAGTTCTGAAGTGGATTGCTTTCAGTGTGGACTGTCAGGTCAAGTTCGGACTCAGTGCGATAGGCCTCCGAAAGAGTGTCGAGCGTGTGGATAGATCGGGCATCTGGAGAGGTTCTATAGGAAGCCTTCTCAGATTTTCGGCAGGCAGAGACTAGGACAGATGGTGGAGTCTGGAGTTGGATCTGGTTTGGTACTAGGAGAGTGTAACCTAGGTTTAGCTAAATGTGGAGGACGTGACAGGTGGGATCCAGCTGAGGGGTTAGTGGCTGATGACTGGAGCCACACCGTGGGGAGTTCAGACATCGGGTAGTCGTACATCAGGCCAGGTGCACATTGTGGAGCTGCTAGAGGTTGAGCAAGCTGGTGAGCCGATGACAGTTATAGGTACACCGTGGTGTGGTTGTGATTACAATGTTTCCTTTTTGGAAAAAACTATGGAGGCATGTTCTTCTTGAGTGAACGTGATGCACATGATATATATGGACTGACTAGATTCTAGTAAGTGGGATTAACACCATATCGAGTGTTGTTTATTTACATATATGTATGAGATGTGTAGAATCATGGGCATTGAGGATGCGCATTACTTGAGGTGACTTGGGCATTAGGGCATTGGGGATGCGGGTTACATTATCTGCCTTGGGAATCATGTCATCATGTATGTGGGTTGGATGAGGTGCCTTGGGAATTGGGGCATCGAGGACACATGTTACTTGAGGTGCTAAGAACTAGGTTCATTTTTGAGTGTCCATGGGATGCATGACCTCTTTGAGGTGGACACCAATGCGGTGTAGGATACTTTGGGTGTCGAGAACGGCATAGGATCGCCAATGAGGCATAGTGGTGATGATGCGTTACAGAAGGACTACACATCGGGAAAACAGGTCAGTGAACCTCTGTTTGTTTTGAGTTGTGTTGGGTCGAGACCGAGTTAGGCAACTCCTAAGGTGGGGAGCCCCCTTGAGGAATTTAACTAGGATCTTTGAGACCGGGGATGTTCGGGTGACGTTGATTGGGGTGGTATGTTCTATGCCATTTGAGGGTTTGATTTGATAGCTTGGGGATGAGCTATATTATGATCAGGAGATTATAAGAACCCTACTTTTTAGAACGGGTCCAAATCCCAACCATGTTTCAATTTTTGAATGGTTTCTGAGAAAACTAGAGAAATTGGGATATTTCTGGAAAATTCAATTATACACACCGTGTACTTCCAAGTACACTCCTTGTATAGGTTTAGACGTGTGGCAGCCATGTGCTCGCCGAGTACATGTCATGGGATGACTGTGTATAAATTTCTTAATACACAGCATGTAGCTAATGGCATGTTGTGTACCCTTGACTGTGTGGAGGCTATACATGGTGTGTAGGCCTCTTGGCCATGTAGAATCATTTGAACAAAGTACATGCCATGTCCCTCTTGGACACTCTATGTAGTCTAGCCATGTTTGAGGGATATACTTGGTGTGTGGGTAAATCGGCGAGGAAGAGAAGAAAAACCTAGTACACACCGTGTACCCATAGGTACCCACCATGTACTCATGTCAGAAGTTTCTTGAAAGTATTTCGCCAGAATTATAACTTCTATATGAACAGTTAAATGATATACCTAGCATGTTGTAATGATGTACTCACTGTACACTTTATTTTTTCGTTAAAACGGGTTATAGCATCATTTTTTATGCAGAACTCGTATTTTCATTCGGAAAACATGAATAGTCGGTCATGAAATCAATATATTCCCAGATCTTTGTCTGAACCCCGATTCAATCACTGATAGCTGTGTTGGAACCCCCTCGGTAGTGCCTCGATTCTTCTTCAGTTGTTCATCTTGATTTATGTTCTAGAACTAGTTATAGGGGTTTGAGCGGTTTTGATTCTTTTGTAGATCTACCGTGTTTTAGACCAAATTGGAGGATATTATCAGGGGAGTAGCAATGTACGAGTCTCAGGTAGGTGTTTCATAACTTTTTTTTTGTTTTCATGGTCTTTTCGATGATGTGTCCTTCGGCGTGTTTTCGTGTGTTTTGAGCGGGAATTGTTTTATCTGAAATTACATTTTGAATTGATTGTTTGACCTTTGGGATGCCCTTCGGTATGCCATGTTACTGGTTTTTCTTAAGCGGGGCTTTGTGAGGGGTCGTTGCACATCAGGGCATTTTGGCCAGAATGCCAAAATGGTTAGATTCGAAATATATTGTTTCAAACTGTTGAGTTCAGTTATGAACCCTGATATGACTTGTTAGAGGTATTCAAGACCTCAATGACGGTATGTGACATCACCTTGCATAGTGCAATTCAAATATTTAGATTGTTTTGCATGTTTATGTGTTCGGTTTAAATATGTTATATATTCAATTTCTGAATTACATATACTGTAACTGTTGGGTTGTGTTGGGAATGTACCAGATATTCTTGAGTGTTGCTGATCACAGGTTGGGCTTGTCCCGAGGTTATGTTTGGGGGTCCTGACCATGAGATTGGGCGTCAAGGAAGTCATTTTGAGGAAGGATGACAGTCATGTTGTGCATGGCTCGGGTTACTTGGATGGGGTTGCTATTAGATTTGAGCAACATGGTCGCCGGGACACAAGGTATCAGAGATGTTGTGGCTTGGTTACTATTTTTGTAATTACCTATACCTGGAAACTTTGAGTAGTGTGCACATAGAGAGACTCCATTTTGTGGTGGTTTTGACCACTCATGTGGCAAGAGGACCACATTAGTTGTGATATAGGTACTATTTCATTGGGTGTTCTAGTCGTAAGAAGCCACGTGGAAGGTGAGGAGCCCTCAAGGGATAGCATTGAGGCTATCGGGTTGGGGGCAGAGGCTCTCTATTATTTGAGGGTAGACATATCTGTCCCTCTAGATACCATACATTGAGGGCAGACATCACAGTCACTCATGCTTCATTATTTGAGGGTAGACATCACTGTCCCTTCGGTTACATATTGAGGATATGCATCGTAGTTCCTCTGGGTTACTACTATTGACCGTGCCTTCAGGACGTCGGTACATAAGACACACGGTGTCAGGGGGAACATGGTTCCGGGTTATATGACAGTGATTCAAACATTGGCCAAAGCAGGTGACACTCCATGGTGGCAGCTGAGAATTCGTGGAGTTTGTGTTTATTTGTTCATTGTTCTGTTTATTACATTCCTTAAAAATGAATGACTGTTTAAACACTTATATTAGGTACAATCGATGGGTGGTTTCCTACTGAGATTTGTCTCACACCCTGCACGGCCCATTCGGGATGCGTGCAGACTTAATGGATTTACATGTAGGAAAGAGACCATCTTCAAGAGATGGGACACACTAGCTATTTCATGGAGAGTGTATGGACCATGAGGTCTTTACTAGCTTGAGTAATTCAGTTTTTCTTAATTTCTTGTATCAGCATGCTTGTTTTGTAGCAACTGTTGGTTAGCAATTGGCGCTGTTTTTATATTCAAATATGTGTGACCTGTTTTAGATGCATGTTATATTGTTCAGTAGTAGTTAAAATTGGTCAGCATGGTTTTATGTTTATTTCCGCTACTGTTGTTTATAGTCACTACTTCCGCTGTTTATTTATATCTATTGTGCTTCCGCTCTACGGGTCTGGTTTGAGTCTGCTGATTCATTTATTCTGTTGAATCATTCTTATTATACTTGGACAAGTACCGTTATAATTACCCACTTAGAGGGTATAGCCTCCCACTGTACCTATAAGACCCTTGCTACTAGTCGGCAGCCTTTGGCATTCGAGGCGGTGTGCCTAAGGTAGTAACACCTGACCCGTTTAGCACTGTTCGGGTGGCTGTTCTGGTTCAGGTCGTTTCATACCTACACATCATATATTTGGGAATTCCTTGTCTTTAACCCATACTCCAAAAAATGGGGTTTATATAAATTTAATCCACTCTTATTATATATGACGTAGGTGCAACACATATTAAAGTACCTTATATTTTTATGATGGGTGTGTCTTAATAGTGCTCCAATCCATTCGGTAATATTTTAACTTCATAATGTAACATCCAAGGTAAATAATGAAAATTTCATTTTCATATTTATTATTATTAGTGAATTAAATATTAATTTTACATTAATGGGTATTCTATGTCTGATAGTGTACTCATCACGAAACAATGGGTTTCTCTGAAATCTTACTTTACACACAACATTGAGTTATACCGAAAAATAATATAATAATATTATTATTTAAAATGGTAGTTGATGCCTTGCCAGTATATTGGAGGTAATAAACATAACTAACTAAAATATTATTAAAATTGTTATTTTAATTTTTTTACTTTTATCAAACAAAATTAGGGGATTAAAATAATGATGAATTCGATTATAATCATGAAAAACTCTAATATTTTTAAAATGATGATTTACCGCCTTTTGATGGAGAACCCTTTTCAAATATAGTTTTTTTAAATCTTATGTTCTCTGTTTTAAAGAATAAATTAATTATTTAGAATCTGGATATAAAAATGTACTTTGGGTAAAATTATGGAATTAATCTAAAATAGTTTACTTTTTGATTAATAGTGAAAATACTGCAATTCAATTCAAAAATTCTTTTTAATATAGTTTTTTATAAGATTAGATAGTCCTTTTAATTGGTTTTAAAGTTTAATTAGAATAAATTTTTATTATTTAATACATTTTTGTCATGTAAATTAATTTTTACTTTGTAATTTTACATAAACCCATGGAGAACGTTTGGTAGTTTTAATTTCTTAAAAACACGCTTTTTGGTTTTGACATCAGATATTAATTTTAAATTAATTTCTTCAACTTATGTGTGTTGAATTTTAACAAATATATTCCATATTTATAATCAGGATGTCCATATTTTTTAAAAGATAACTTATATTTTTAATATTATGATTATTAACATCAGTAAATATTTTATTCACCATGGATAAAAGTTAAATCTCATAAATAAGGGTGAAGAAATAATATTATGATGAAATTAAATTACCCTAAAACGTTTCCTTACCTAATTTTAGGATAAATTTACATCAATGGGAATACATGGGTGGATTTTGGGAACCCCTGGAGCCACTTTTAATTGACAAATACAATTTATAACAATTTTTTTAATGTTAAGGAAAATGTAACAAAAACATATATCTTTTAGTAAAACAATTTGTATATATGGGTTATATAAGTGATCGTTTAGATTATAAATATTAATTATAAAGCTAAAACTATTACCTACATCATGCCATTTTATTAATATTTTTTATGAATCATATAAAAAAATTTATTTATGACACAATAGTGATGTAGTGATTACCGTATTAATAAATGATTTAAATAAATGAGATTATAAATATTAAAATAAATTCATTTTGAATTGTTACACAGTAAAATAATTTTATATACAGTAATTAATTGTTTCATTTTAAATAATGAAGTTCTTTTGAAATAATAAAGTGGTTTTATATTTTTAAACAAGTCATGATATGAATAATATATAAATACACATAAATGAGTAATTAAAAAATATTAGTTTATTAAATGATTTAGTAAACCTAAAAATATATGATTCATCCAAATGACTTATATAAGATTTATAATTTCATTAATTTAACAATTTTGGTTCTATTTTAATTTTATATTAACTTTATTAAGCATATAGTATGAATATTCAAGAATACATCGAAAGAGATAAATTAGGTAACAAAGTGTTAAAGAAAAATGATAAGGTAAAATATGAAACCAAAAGATGTATAAAACCTATTGGTTGAGATTATATAGAACAATAGTATCCTTATATTATAATTAAATGTTTTTGGGATCTTTTGGAATCGAAATTTAGTTTATAATAAGATAACATTTTCAAACATTCTTGAAGAGCCCCTCCTCCCCCTTATAAATATCCATCACCTTGAACCCATTAATCACAACTCCCAGGACTCATGGATCATCCAAAAACTTATAAAATAATATCCCAATATCCCTCTATTCCTTCCATAAGCCTTAACTTTGGAAGAAGGAAATTTAATAAAGTCCTTTGGTTCAAACCAAAGGGAGTTACCCGGTTTAATGATAACATCCTCTCTCATGTTATTTTTTATTTTCCTTCTCCAACCCCTAAACTCACGTTATTCCATTATTTTATAACAAAACCAGTATATTAGATATACTAGGTTATTTTTATGAGAATTATTCGAACTAAACCTCCACACACATCAATCGAATGGATGCGAACATACTGTATCTGTGGATGACAAACTACTGTCTGGCGAAGTGATTATTGTTCAATTATCTTTTACAACCTCTCATAGTGGACATAAAGATATAACTATATTCATATGTGATATATATTTTATTTATATTGTATATATTCTTCTTTATTTTTCATTAATATCATACCATTATGGTTTCCATAATGGGTAAATACGATAATTTAATTTGAGAAAGTGCAGACTACCACCCCCTCAATGTGATATGACTCGTTCATGCAATTCGTGGATCATATAAATGATGTATTTAACGAAATTATATATGATATTGTACTTGATTTATAATATACCTTTTTATCATTATTTTTCATTCCATTAAATATGAAATAGATTTGTAAGTAGTGTTCATGCGTACATAAGGCTTAACGTCTCCATTAACGGTGCATTTAATTTCTTATCTCCAAATGGTATGTTATAATATGAATAAATATACATAATGGATATTTATGATATATATGATATATGAATCATGAATATCATTCTAATGATAATTGAATTTTAAATACATGGAAAACATACAATGATAAAAAGTTCATTTTTGACTGAAGTACCAAATATCGATGAAATGACAGTTATTAACATAAATGATTATGTAATGATTATGATGATATAATAAGTAATATAAAAGAAATAATATAGTACAAAAAGATTTCTTAATAAATTGTAAATTTACTTTTGTTTATTATTCTACATATTAAAGAATGAACGTGTCAAGTCAGATTTGAGGTAAGGGAACTTCTTAACCCAATTTCCATTCATTGGCTTAATCTTATAATTCTATATTATTCCATTTTATGATTATTTATTATTTTTATTTATGCATTATTTATGTGTACATATAGTGAATACACATAATCACTCTATTTTATTTAAGAAGTAATATTTTAAGTGATCAAATCACCATCCCCTTTTAGTCAAAGACTTCTTTTATGTTATGTATTTAAATTTCAATTTTAAAATGTTGGGAAATATTAATATATATTATTGTTAGAGTAAATTTTACTTCCATTTGATGAGATACCAATTTTCACTACCATCAAATAATATATTTAATTTTTATGAAACATCGTTAGGCTACCGAGTTTTTGTAAGGGAACTTCATAACCCAATTTCAATTCACTAGGATAAACTTATAGTTCATTATTATGTCGTGCTATGAATATGTGTGAATGACCTTTGATATTTTTACACATAAAATCCACTCATTTTTCGTGTATTTATGTTTTTCACACATAATTATTCCATTTATTTATCCTTAATCTAATGATACAATCTTTTTAATGGAATATGTCTCAGTATCCTTTTATTTAATAATATCTTGATATTGTGCAACTTTATTATACTTCATGGTACATATAAAACCATTTTTACTTTTTATATCATTTATTTATATATTATACTATTATTTATAGTTTTTATGTAATTCATTAATGATTATTATTCAACAGTTTCTCAAGTGGTAATGGATTCTTTAACTAAAACATTATTTTAAATATTTTGAATATTTATTCATCTAAATATTTATTATTAATGTCCGTGTATTAAAAATGGTTTTTAGGATTTATTTATATGTAAATTTATGTTTTATAATGTTAATTTTGTTCACAGTTTCAAAGTGGTATGGGAAACTTTGATTCAAAAATCTATTTATTAAATTATTTCAATGATATTGAAAATGGTTTTGAAAAAGCATTGATAATTTCAATCTAATTAAAATCAAAATATTGTGATTGTAATGTATAAATGTTATATTTCCTTTATGATAGTTCATGTGTTATTTTAATTTTACGGTTCTTGGGAATTTCTTAGGTATATGGGTGGTTCCTTGTCAATCATCGGGTGGGTGTGCCCAAGATATATCTCTAATGAATTGGGTAATGTGAAAGAGGTAAACATTAATGTTTCTCCTATGATATTTAAGGAATATAATGTGATGGGTATTCCAAACATAACTCCCTATGTATCTATGAAATCTACAATACATGTTTTATATGGATTCCATAAGTTACATTTATGATTTATGATTTATATGTGTCATTCATAAATCATATGATTTAATGAGGCGTGTCAATGAGAATATTTTTTGTGTGTATTGATGAACTAATGATTTATTTCATAATTTTATAACCCTTACTAAGATTTTTGTTCTCATCCCATATTTTTGAAATGTTTTCACAGGGTATGAGGCAGTGTATGAGAAAGAAATAATTCAAAAAGAGTTATATCAAGAACTAAATTATTAATTTTTTTAAGAGTTTTTATTTTAGAAACAAATTTATAAAGAGTTGAAGTGCCTAATTTTTAATATTTGAGATGTAATTTAATAGTTATGGCCTAATTATATAGAACTATAAACCAAAATAGATCTTCAATGTTATTTCGTGATTTAACTCAAGGTTAAGTAATGTTTTAAGGCTGGGGCCTTTCATTTGGTATCAAAGGTCGGTTTAGAAAACATTTGGGATTAATAGTATTTGTTTGACACATGGTGAGTCTCTATAACTACTCCATAAGATAAATCATTAATTTGTAACTTTTTTAGATCAGGGAATGTCTGTTACAAATGGAAGGAGGGAGATCTCAAATGACATTCTGATCTCTTCTTGATGACTTGCTTGCAATAATTATAACAATGTCATTTCCAGACAATTTTGAAACATTTTTTATCATACAAATCACTTGAAAGATATTTTTTGAGATATCAAACACCTCTGTTATACCTCGATACCATCACAGATCATGGGTTGTATTTAATTGAATCATATTTTCTCAATATTATCATATTTTCTTGATAAGTATTATCAAGTAATTTCTAAATAATATACCTTATCCCATGATTTTTAAGCATATTATGATTTTGAAAAAGGTGCTGAAGAAGTAGACCCTTGCACCACCTATTAATATTTTTATATAAATTTTAGTCTTTTAGCACATAGTTATGGTATTTTAAAAGGACCATTGAGTAAATGTTTCATCTCAAAATCGGTCTGACTGTTTTATAGAAAGCATGTTTTGCCAGATTATTTGAAATTATATGTCATACAAGATTATTTTCCAAAACTATTTTTCAATGAGAACCCATGTTTCCCAAGTTGTTCGAGGTAAATTTGGATAATGTTACGAGGTGATTTTGTAGTATAACTAAATCATTGTTTTAATGCATGGACCTGCTATCTATGTAAACAAGATGGTGATGAAACTAGGTGGACACCAGGATCATGGTACAATGTTATTTCATTGGGAATAATGTTTTATTTTGGAGGTAAAAATTGTCTAAACTTATTTAAGTCTTAATTAATTAAGATATCAAGGTCATTATGAGTTGGGATGAAAATGAGAGGTATAAGACAAACCTTGAGGTTACATTAGTTTTGGGTTATTTTTTTGAGTTTTATAAAAAGGGACAACATGCATGATGGGTGGAAACCCATCACGTCCAGAAAGGCCGCTTGAATCGAACGCATAACTGAAGGGCGACTATGGTGAATCCCCTACCATTGGCATATGTGAAGCCACAGGTTAGTATGAATTATTATTATTAGTTAAATGATATTATGGATCAAGAATATGTTGATTTTGGGAAATTATGTTTCATCAAATGGGTATCCATTTAATAGGAAAATTATTTGGTGATTATGTGATAAAGGTTATTTTGGAATACATTTCCTATTTTGGGTACACAATATTCCTAATGAAAATATAATGTTATAGGATTTCATTTGTGGAGTAATGGTTGGAATTTTATTCCAGAAAATCTATGTTTTTATTTTTGACATATATCGATTTGGATTATTTGTTGAAATGATTTAACTATATAAGAGAATATTTAATTATGATAATTTCAATTTAGTATGAAAATTTAAGAGTAACTGATGTTATTTGGATATATATGTTAAGATTTTTGTGGAATACTATGTGATCAAATCCTACTGAGTTTTGGGTTTCAGTCTTAGTTTGATAATTTTGAAAAAATTTCTTAAGGAAAATTGCGTATAGGATAGTCTATGATGAACTTTGGGTAATGATTGTTCAATTTTGGAAATTAATATGAGTATTTCTTTTTTTATAAATGATTATCCTTTTTGGTGATCATATGATCTTGTACTATCCATTTTGGGTTTTGTAAATGTCTAACAAAAAGGGAAATATATTCCTCATCTTTTTTGGATTATATGATTCTTAATAAGTTGATTCGAGTGCTTTAGGTGTGACCATGTCATCTTGAATACTCATGTTTTGGAGAAAATATGAGTTTTGGGTAGGAACTTATTAAAGGATGAAACTGTAATTTAAAAGTAATTATATTTCATTTTGTTCTTAGTCAATCTTATAAGTAAATTATCCAACATTATGAAAGGGAATATAAAACAAAAAACGTTTTCTGTTTACAATTCCTTCATGGGAATCAAAGACCGTTTAACCCATCATAAGTTAGTGATTTTCATTTTGTTAACCTTCTCGTAGTCATGTTTCTATCACTCTCCTTCAGAACATGACACTTATTTTCTCCTCTAAATCCAGTTTCTATTACATGGAATCCTAGTTTCTATTATCTCAGGTGACCATTTTTCTCTTCTCTATTTATTTTAAATTGATAGTTTTATTGACTATTTTCTGATGTGGGACTTTGGATGTATTTTATGTGCCCAATTTTAAAATTGGGAGGACGCAATTCCCAGAAAGAAGGGAAGGACATAACATCAAAGGTAAATAATGAATATAAAATTTCCATATTTATTATTATTGTTAATTAAATATTAATTTTTCTTTAATGATGATTCAATGTATGATAGCGTACTCAATACACAACAACAGGTTTCTTTGGAAATCATATGTTGCACACAGCATTTAGAAATACTGAAAAATAATATAATATTATTATTATATTAAATATTATTTAATGCCTGTAATTTTTATTGGTAGTAATGAAAAGGAAAAACTATAGTATGATTAAAAATGTGTGTTGATTGTTTATACTTTCATCAAATATGTTTTAGATTAATAAAATAAGAAAAAAATTGATTTTACGCATGAAAAACAAAAAAATATTTTTAAAAAGTCGTTTTATTGCCTTTTGATGGAGAACCCTTTTAAAATATTTATTTTTTCCACTTTTGTATGTCCAATTTGAAAAACAAACTTCTTATTTAGAATATAGACATTAAAATTTACATTTGGTAATACTTTGACATTTTTATGATAAAGTGCATTTCTTAATTAATAGTGAAAAATACTGCATTTTAATATAATTTATTTATATGATTAGAATATACTATTAATTGGTTTTAAAGTTTAACTATATTATATTTTTATCATTAAATCCAATTTTGGTAATTGAAAATAATTTTTTACTTTGAAATGTTACATAAACACATGTCAATATTTTAGTTGTTTTTATTTCTTAAAAACACATTTTTTTGTTTGGACATTGGGAATTAATTTTAAATAAATTTCTGCAACTTCTGTGTTCTGAATTTCAAAAAATGAATTCCATATTTTGATTCATAATTTCCAAATTGAGTAAATAGGTAAATTTTATTTCTAGAAATTATGAATAGTAACTTTAGTAAATATTTTATTCGTCATGGTTGCAAGGTAAATATTGTAAATATTCGTAATCATATAATAATATAATAATATTAAATTACTCCAACACATGTCTTATTTCTATTTAATCGTATATTTCCAACCATGGTCATCCTTGGGATGGTTTTGGGACCCCATTAAGCCACTTGTATGTGAAATTGACACTTTATAACAATTAATTTAAAGTTAAAGACATATGTAACATAAACAAATATCTTTTAGTAAAAAAATTAAATAGGGTAATATTAGTGATACTTTTTACTATAAATATTAATTATATTTATAAAAATATTTCATAAATCATGTAATTCTGTTAATAATTTTTAGAAATCATATAAAAAATTATTTATGACAGAATTGTGATGTAGTGATTACCTTATTAATGAAGGATTTAAATAAATGAGATTATAAATATTAAAAAAAAATTATATTGATAGATTTTTTGCCATACAATAATTTTAGACATATTTTAGACTATTTATATTTGAATTAATGATGGATTTTCGAAATAAAAATGTATTTTTGGATTTCTTAAAGAAGTCATGATATGAATAGTATATAAATTGACATAAATGAGTTTTAAAATAAAATATTATTTTAATAATTTTTATAATAATCCCAAAAATTTATGATTTTGGTAAATTACTTTTATAAGGTTAATAATTTTATTAATGAACCACTTTTGGTTCTATGGTCATTTATGGTAACTATATTTACCACATAATATGAATGTACAAGAAGGCATAATAAAAGTTAAAGTAGTTAACTAATGGTTAATGCTAAATGATAAGGTTAAATATGAAACCAAAACATTTTTAAAACCTATTATTTTGGAGGATTTAGAACAATATTCACCTTATCATTGAATTAAATGAGTTGGGGACCTTTTGAAATCTATTTTTAGTTTATAATAAAATAATATTTGGAAACCATCCTAAAGAGCACCTCCCCGTTATAAAAGGTCATCACCTCAAACCCCTTAATAAAAACTCTCAATCCTCTTGTATTTTCAAAAATATGCACCAATAATCTCCAAACAAATCCCCATATTCCTCCATGAAACATTAAATTAGTCCTAAGGAACTTCAACAAAATGATTTTGGTTTAATCCAAAGGGAGTTAACCGTTTTAAATGTAACATCTTCTCTGAAGTTATTTTCCTTTATATTCCTTCTACAAACCCCTAAAATATTTTTATACTATTCATTTATAACAAAAAAATATATGAAATATACTAGGATGTTTTTATGATAATTAATGTAACTACACATTCACACACCTCCATCTAATGGATACGAACATACTGTTTGTATGGACGGTGAACTATTGTCTCACGAAACGATGATTGTTCAATTATCATCTACCCCCTATCACAGTGGCCATTATTATGGCACTATATTTATATGTGTTATATATTATATTTTTATTGTCTATGTTCTTATTTAGTTTTCATTTATATAATACCTCCATGGTTTCTAAAATGGGTGAATACGATAATTTCATTTGAGGAAGTGTGGGATACCACCCATCAAAGTGATATGACTCATTCATTCCATATGTGGAATGTATAAAGGATCGATATAATGAAATTATATATGATATTATACTATAATGATAATATACCGATGTATCATTATGTTTTCATTCCATTAAATATGAAATTGAAAAGAAAGTAGCGTTCATGCGTATGTACGGCTTACCGTCTCCATGAACGGTGCATTTCAGTTCTTATCTTGATATTTTATGTACAATTATAAATTAATATATATATATATATATATAATATATTATATATATGACATTTAAATAATTAATATCATTCTTGAGATTATGTAATTTTTACCACATAGACAACTTGTAATTATAAGAAGTTCATTTTTTACTCAAGTACCTAACATTAACAAAATGACGGTTACTAACTGAAATGATTATGTAATTTCTTTAAAATTTTAATAAGTGATATAAAAGGAACAATTAACCTAAAAATCATTTTAATCATGTAGAAATTAACATTTGTTTATTATTAAGGAGATTAAATAACAAACAAGTTATGTCAGACACTAGGTAAGGTATCTTCTTTACTGGATTTCCATTCTTTGGGTTAATTTTCCACTTCTCTATTATGCAATGCTATGATTACATAATATATTTTATATATGAAATAATTTTGTTTAATTATATTGAATACACATAATTGATCTATTTTATTTACAAAATTATCTTTATAGGGGAACGTTTCACCACCATCTTTTTGTCATAGACTTCTATTATGTTATGTCATTAAATTTCAATTTTCAAATGTTGGTATATATTTGTATATATCATTATTGTTTTTAATTTTATGTACATGTTATGAGAGTCCCATTTTCTCTGTCATTAACTCATTTTATGAGTTTTTTAGTGACGTCATTAGGCTGCCATGTTTTTGTAAGGGAACTTCTTAACCCAATTTCAATTCTTTGATTTAAGCTTATACTTCTTGATTAGGTCATTCTACGAATAAGTTTGAAGAACATATGATCGTTTTACACATAATATCAACGTATATTGGGGATATTTATATTTCTGACCCATAATTATGTCATTGATTTATTCTGAATCTAATGATATAATCTTTGTAAAGGACTATGTATCAATCTCTTTTCATTGAAGCGTATGTCGATATTGTGAACCATTATTATTCTATAAGATTTATATAAAACCATTTTTATATTTTATATCTTGAATTTAATTATTTTAATCATATTCATAGTTTTCATTGATGTAATTCTTTGATGAATTTTATTCAAGAGTTTCTCAATTGGTGAATGATTCATTAACAAAAACGTGGTTATAAATGTTTTAAATATTTATTCTTCTAAATATTTCTCATTAATGTACATGTCTTCAAAATTATTTTTAGTATTTATTTATATGGACATTTATAATTTATAATTTTAATTCAATTAAAAAAATTTATTGTGGTATGAGGCCCTTTGATTCAAAAATCACTTTATTAAATGTTCTATTTGTAATTTTTAAATGTTATAATTCCTTTATACTTTATTATTTGTAATGATTATGTTATGGTTTGTGAGAATTGTTTACATATACTGGTGGTTACGTGGTTAACATAGGGCAGGTGAGCCCGAGATAGGTATCCAATGCATTGGGTGACGTGAATGTGTTAAATATTAGTGTTTCTCCTAAGATATTAATGGATTATACTGTGATGGGTATTCCAAATGTAACTCCGTACATAGCTATGAATGCTAAAATGTATGTTTGATATGGATTCTACAAGTTACATTTATGATTTAAGATTTCTATTTGTTATTCATCAATCTTATGATTCCATGATCATTATTAAATTGATTTTTTTTGTATTGATGGACTAATGATTTTGTTCATTATTTTATATCCCTTACTAATATTTTTATGCTCATCCACTTTTTTTGAAATGTTTTTCACATGTTATAAGTTTGGGTAATAGAAACAAAGATTTATAGAAGATTTATATCATGAACATAATTCTTGTTTTATCTTAAGAGTATTAATTTTTTGAAAAAATGGTTACTGAGAAGAAGTATCTACTTTGTAATATTTGAGATGTAATGTAACAGTTATGGCCCTATTTTATAGAAATATATACATAAAAATATCCTCAATGATTTTTCTTTATTTAACTCAAGGGTAAGTATTGTTTTGAGGCTGGGGAATTACACATGAGATGCCATTTATGTACACGTGAGGTTATCCTAATAACACTGTTATAATTTCATGGTGGTTAACAATTACATATGAATATTACTCCATGATTTATATTGTAACCACATTTTAATGAACCGTTTATCTTATCATGGTATATCATGCATATTTTTCCATGATTAGGATATTCACATTTTCTATTGTATGTACATGATTTTTGGATAGCATGAAATTTTTATCCCTATTCCATTATATTTTCATTCAAATATTGGTATTTATATCTCACCCATTTCTTAGTAACATCCCTAGGTTAACCCCTGACATTTTATAGGAATGATGGATTTTAAGAGATTTTTAAGGAAGATTTCATTAATGTAGTTGTATAAGTATTTTATGTTGTTATGTTACATACCAAATCTCCCAAAGACACTTGGACTCTAAATGTTCGGGATTTCATTAACTAAAAAATTCATAAATAAATGATAGAACAAATCGTATTAATTCTATGGATATTTATATTTTTTATCAAAATAAAATTGTACTTATTTGTGGGATATGAAATATAAACCACGAATTGAAAGCAATATGAATAAGACTAAACAATGAAATCCATATATAAATTATGTTAATGTATATATTATGTTATTTCCATGATAATACATTCCCATCTAGATTCTACACAGACATTCCTTATGGTAAACATTCACTAAGTCTAACAATCCAAATAAACTAACAATGGGCCTTACTGCACACCATATATGATCTAGATATGATTGGGATTAGGTTCTTGACAAAAGGTATCAACCCCAAAAAAACAAATACAAAAAATATATATAAATTTTTTTTGCCCTGACACAGGTTTTCATTAGGTTAAAAATCCAAAAAAACATATTGATCTAGACATGATTGGGAGCTTGTGTAGGAAAATTGGACTTGCATCATTCATTATTTCACACTCCCTGGGGTTATCCATTGGTATGTTCATAATCTAATTGTGAACCATTATTTTGGGAAAAAAATAAGTCTATATAATTTTATGTTAGGAAATAGATCATTGATAACATATATTAATGGTTATAAATTCATATGTTGTGGATCTTTTATCATATAATATTTATCCCTTTAATGTTTTAAAATTCCATTTTAACTATCTAAAAATTAAAATATTATAATTAATAACTTACCATTTATTCTATTCAGTAGAAAAAAAATTGGAGGAACATAGAACCCAAAAATTGGGTGGGGGATGTCATTATAATACAAACAAGATGCTCCATTATATTTGAGAAGGAATCACAAACTTTGTAATGATAATTTCTCATTTGAATATTTCTATTAATGGAAACATTCTTGATGAGAAACTCTCAAATTCACCATACAAATAAAATATACTATTTCATCCAAATTAAAACAAATGCCTGTGACTTTTAATGGATAATCTGATCCTTTAATCACTGAACAATTGATCTACTCCATTTATATGATCATCTGCATTAGTAAATTCTCTTAGTAAGACAAGGCTGTACTATATTTTTATCATATGGAAGCATAATATAATTAGTGGTTAATGATTTGAGTGAATATAAATCATGATGAAGATATAAATGAAATGGGGTGGATGGAACAATAGAATATATTTTTTTCGTAAATATTTTCCTATCATTGTCTAACATAAAAGAGAGAGGTATTTCGATTCACTCTAGAAACAAGATGACGAATCCATCATGTCATATGAGGAATACCTAAAAATACATGAAAAATACACCACTAACAGTACCCCCACCCCACCATGATTGAGAAATTAACCACATATTTGGGGGTATAAAGTTGAGTCTATAAAAGTACGTAGCTATTCAGGACATTTATAGCTATGAGGAAATATATTCATAATCCCCCAAAGATAACCTTCGAAGTTTAAATCGAGATTATTGAATCTCAGGGGTATAGTAAGGATAAAAATAAAAATATTGAGTTCAATTTTATTGGTGGATAATTTTAATGGTTTCATGAAATTAGAACATCTATCTTGTTAAAAGTGTGGTAAAAAGTAAACATGACATGCATTAAAGGGATAAAGAATGACATTATGTGCAGAAAGGAAGGATACATAGATTGCGATCTTATATTGGATAAATTAAACAATATGATGAAGGAGGGGAACCCTCTAGTCATACCGTAGCCTATTATATAATTTTTCAACTTCTAGGAATAAGGATACGATGCCAACTACTACCTTAAGCCAATGGTTGTCGAAGAAAATCATTTCCAACAACCACTAAGGAAGAAACAATGAGAATATGCCATCACACCCACAACAGGGGATAACAAAAATGGTGTAGAAATATGTATAGTGGTTTCTAATTCAAAAAAATTGAATGTTTTTTAATTCCTATTCTAGATATTCTTTTCTAATTTTCATGTTTATTAGAACTCTTCAAAAACCCCCACAAATCATGGATATAGAGATGTTAGTGAAAATTGAAAGCAGGGTAATTATTTAATCGCAAGTATATAACTCGTGCCTTGTCAAAATAAATATTATAATATTAATATTAAACCATCTGATACCCCCATTGGGGGAATTAAATTTGTATGTTGGAATGTATTGGCTTTCCATATATATTTATATAACCATCATAAATCTTTTACATATGTAAATCACACTCTATATGAAAATTGACCCTCTCATTCTTTACAAGTGAAAGGTAGATACTGATTCTTATTTGGTATCATTTTCATTATCGTGGATATAATTTCTCTATGATAAATAACATCTTCCCAAAATTAGTTGGGAAAATTAAAAGATGAACCTTGAAGTCATGTCCATTATCAAAGAATACAGAGATTGGTTTCTTAGTGATTTTATTGAACAACCACATAAAATAGAGGTTTAATTTTTATTTGAACCTATACATAAAGATTTTAAAAAATCAATTAAACATTATATAATGTGTATTATATCAATTAGGTCATATAATAAATAACTACATGAAAATCTAGAAAGATCATTTATATACCCAAGGGCTTTGCCATTGGTTGTGGCGGTCTTATTCATTAATCAGATGTATAGATTAACCACCCACCATAATTATCATCATGATCTCTAAATGATCATGATAAATAAAATATATCAATTTCCTAAGATATTTGATATTTTAAACAAGGGACTTGGAGCCTGATATTTCTCTAGAATAGATCTTCTATTGTGTTATTATCATATAAAGGTGAAAAGGAGTATTTCACCAAATTTTTTTCTCATATAAAGAACAATCACAATGAGTTCATTGTGATTCCATCAGGAGCCACAAATTCTAAATCAATATTTAGGTAAATGATTAATAGAATCAATAGAGATTACCTCAACCATTTTTTAGGAGTCATTTTGGAAAATATTATTATCTTCTGAAAAATAATGGAGTAACATGAGGATCATTTGAATACATTACTATATACCTTTTAAAAAGAAAATATGTTTGAAAATTATATTAAATTTGTGTTTTTATTAGAACATGTCAGTTTACTAGGGCATGTAATATCAAGAAAAGAGATATCTACGGATCCATAAAGAAAAGGAAAAAAATTAATGTTGTCCAATCCCAACCACTATGATGGAAATGAATAGTTTTCTTGTAATATATTGTTCATATCACAAATTTTTAACAAACTTATCATTATTCTAAATCAATATAACCAACCATACATGAATAGGGTCCACGAATTTCTTGAATGATGAATGTGAGGAATGATTTTAAAAGGTGATTATGAGTCTAATAACCGAACATGTTCTCACATTACCCCCCATTGGAATGATTTATGATATAAATTGACACATTTAAAAAGGTATTCAGATTATTACTCCTGAATAAATAATAATTTCATGGATACACCACCCATAAACTAAGGATGTAGAAGTTTATCTTCGAAACTCATGATCTATAATTTTCCATAGATATCATTCCACTAAAATTTTAGAGGCATTTTTTATATGGAGAGAAATGTGATATATATATACAAACCATAAAATTATCAATTATAAATTTTGGAGGCATTTTCTGAGCATGTCGATCAAGTATTTTTATTTTTAAATCCATTATAATTATGGAATAAAAAATTTAAGAACCAATTCAGACAGATACATCAACTCTATTCATAATAATGAATGGAAGGGATCTAGTTTTATTGTTCTTGTAAAGAATAACAAAATGTAATAATAAAAGGATCTTCATCCTACCTTTATTATATAAACTGTCAATCATCTATTCTCGAGATGATCATGAAGGCTTAAAAATATGACACATTTTTTTATAATATGGTACCAAATATTGGGAAGTATAACTACATTGTAGATGGTGTTTTATGGTTTTGAACATAGATATGTTTTCCATCCAATGAAAGAACTATATATGGATCTTTTAGATGATATTCTTATATTATCCTTCTTTATTCATCCAAAATTCACTAAAAATTATATTTTTTTGAAGAAACATTTCATCTCAGATAACATGAAGGGCGATATTATAGAGCTAATATATCGATGCGTGGTATTCTAGAAAGGAAATGAAGAACATAAAAAGTATAAACAAATGAGGCATACATTTCCTATACCAATATAGAAATGGAAAAATAACATTCAATTTCATCATCAGACACCCCGAGATAGTTAATGACAACAAGGGCATCTCGATGGTTGTCGATTTTTAGATGAAATCAATAAAATTCATTGATATCAAGGAAGGATTATATCTTAAAAAAATACCCTTGATATTAAAAAATAATGTGGTAATAAGAAATATATTTCACCTTTATATTCTATCTAATCAAGATATAATGTTTATCGTGAGGGTCTGTTGTAGGTTTCAACAACTGTTGAATACACAACTAGGAACTAGCACTACCCATCAAACTCTTATGGAATGACAGTCTAAAAAGAACATTAGAACTCTTAAATATATAAAAATATCATGTAAAATGTATATCCATGTATTTTGGGATCAAAACGTTCCCTCATTGTATTCCTTATATAAGAATATTTTCTATACAATCATTCAAATAAAACCCTACGAGGCTCTATATGGGAAGAAATTTTGGACTCTAAAAATATATGAAGAATTTAGAGAGAGGAAGATAAAGGGACGTGATAATATCCATGAAAAGATAAAGAAGTTTCAAACCAACGTGTATCATAAAAAATCCTCAAAATGATGATAGAAAATCTATAAAGAGAATTTCTGACGGGACATTGATTGAGTTTGATGATGATGTTATATTTCATATATCTCAAATAAATAATTTTATGCGGATTTTCAATAATGGAATGCTTTGTCCAAAATATATTGGATACTTTGAGATTCTTGATCACATTAAAGTAGTAGAATATCATATAGAAATTACACGAAACCATTCGTATGTATATGATTTTTTTCCTTGTATCACTCTCAATAATTTATATTCAAGACGCCTCACATTTATTAAAATGAGATATTGTACCATTAGATAATGATATTCATGTGGAGAGTCTATAAGGAATATAATGGATTGTATAGAAAAGGTTATATTAAATAATTCAAAACACATGCTCAATGTGTTCTGTCAAAACCACATGTTTGAGGATGCGACTTTGGAATACAGAGAGGTGAAGAAACATAAGTACCCCAATCTATTTTAGTCATCTCATTGAAAATTGTATTAGGGAAATTTATAAAGGGGAATTAATGTAATGAACTTAAAATTTATAAATGAAATTAAATCTATTCAAATGAATAAATAAATCCTTAAGTAATGATTTGATAGAAAACACATATACTAATTTGGTTGTTTTTCAATTCTACATCATTTCTGATTTAAAATACTATTTAGCGTCATAACATTTGATAATAGAGTTGTTTAATACATATCCTATTATTTGTACATATGTAGGACAATTATATAGTCTATCAATAAATATTGAATAAGTGATGACCTTGACCATTGGGATCGTACCTCATGTAGGACATTCATCATTTATCCCAAGCACGTTAATTGCTTTATCCATTTCCCTTGTCCAACGACATGATAAGATTCAATAAAAAATGTAATGAACATAGTCCCAATTTCATGGAGTGAGTGCCTTAATTTATTGTATTGGCATATATACATGATTCAAATTTCAAAGGACTGAGCATTTTGGTTGTTTTTAAAACAAAATCATATTCATTATACCCATATTCAATTGGGAGAATAAAATAAAACATATTAAATTTAAAATCACAACATACTTAAAAATCATTTCAAGAATTTATATTCATATCATTGGGAAAGGAAAAAAATATGAGTGATCTCAAATGCTCAATAATGTTTATATATAGTATAGTCTATCATAAATCAATAAAAATAATCACCATTTCAAGGTAGATTGCTAAACACACATTCCACAGAATGATATATTTATGGCATAATCAATATGGAAAATAAATAAATAGAACACTAGAAATTTAATCACAAAACTGAGAATGTAATTCATCAATAGGTAGTGTCATAGAAATATTATAATGGAAAATAATAACTACTAAATATAAATTTAATAATAACATATATATTGGATTCCATTATTCCTAGGAACATTAGACCTTTACAGTCAAGGTCTTAAATAAGATAGTTTAAAATATACTAGGTAAAAACCTATTTATTTGGTTAACTGATTTATCTCATGTGACTATTGATGCAAATAGTATACTAAATTTACAATTCTATAACCTATTAAATTATATTATAAATAATTCCTCATATATCATATTTTTTATTTAACTCTTATACAATGTTCTTTAACAAATATCTGTTTTGAATAAATGATATAGATTTATCAACATTTACCTAATAAATAAATATATTTCAAAGTATATATTGTATGTAAAAATGGAGTAAATATTATGAAATGATTATATTAATTATGATGGAATATACATATTTAATATACTTTTCATTTATAATGATAAATATTTACAATAGTGGGATTATTTGAAGATAATATAAAAAATTACCAAACAGAATTAGATTTGACAATAACATTTACCACCTTGAAATTTTCATATAAAATACCATTAGAAGAAATAATTCAAATTTAATCATAATATAACCTTAATAATGAGTTATTAAGGATATTATTTGTCAAAGGTACAGTATATACACCATATAAAATTGAACTGGTTCTTAATAACAAATATGTCTCAATTGAATATACATTGAGATAAAATACCCTACCATACACACTCATTGATTAAACACTATTTTAAATACTATATAATGGTTATAAGAATTTTATAAATTTACATGAGAACCTTATTATTATTTTTAATATCATATATTATGATTTTATAACAAAATATCACATATTTTTAAATCATCCTTCATTATTTTCATTATTTTTTTAATTTACTTTTTATTCAATTATGATTAGAATCGTAATTATTTTAAAATTACTTAATTAATCATTTAGTCATTTAGTGAATATAAAACATGATTTAAATGTCTTATATATTCATTTTTTATAAATTTGATGTAATCTATTAAATGTTTTGATAGGAAATGACATTCATTCTTCGTTGATATGTTAGGTCGTAAGTGCGCATGAATGATTATTCCATTTCAACATAAAGTTAAAAGAAAGAAAAGTAAAATATATATTATAATTTTTGTATCATATTTATTTAATGTTTTCCAATTTTTTTAATAAAAACCATCCTTTAAAAAATATATAAATCGTGAATGAATCACATCGCTTGAGGAGGTGATAGGTCGCGTAAACCCGGGCGACGTTATTACATTATAAAAAAATGAAAATCTTGATTGTATGTATAATATAATAGTTATTTAATAATTACTACAAGATAAATAAAATATATATCAAATATATAAATAATTAATACACCATTATTCCCAACCATGAATGGGGATCGTGGAAAAACAAATGACATCAGTATGTGAGGCGGTAGTCCATCGTACAAAAGAATGATGATTTTGTTACACATTTAATGAGCTTATGTGATGTTTTATGTAATAAAATTAACATAAAAACATATAATTTTATGGAATATAAAATTTTTATTATATTATAATTTTATAATAAGAATTTCGTTAGGTTTATAAGGGATTAATATAAATATTCTTTTAGAATAACATTACCTCTACATTGGGTATCCTACATCGGATTTCAATAAAAAATTTATATGTTGGGTTTAGTCCAAAGATATGTATTCTAGGATGAGGGTAGGAAATGTTTAAGTCAATTTGGTAGGTATTTGGTGTTCCAAATTTGTTTTATATCTTGTAGTTGAGAGAATAATAGGAGGCCTTTTATAAGTGGGGTGAGTGGAATACTTGTAATGTTTTGAAAGTGTAAATTCCATTCTTGTTTCTATTCATGTGACTAGGAAAAATAATAATACATTCTAGATAAAATATAGGAAAAGTTATATAAATGGCCATAAATTGGACTTTGGACCCGTTTTGGGTCATTTTTACACCTTATATTCATCATTTAACCTTTGTGTAAGCTTGTTTTCTTCATAATTGATGTAATTGATTTTATCTTTTTCACGAATCACATTTTCCAGAATTTAAGTTGTATTTGTTATAAATTATACGTTTTTATGATTTAAAATATTCATTAAATGTTACCAAATTCATTTAAAATAATATTCAAAAATTAATTTAAACCTAACCCTGAGGACATATCGAGAAGGTTGGTTTTATAATGTGAAAATGATCAGATGTATATATTATTTATTTAAAACATTTAAATGGAAAGTAATATAATGGATTAAATTTCCTTAATAAATTTATAATAAATTTATTTTGATTTTAAATTCAATTTAATATGTAATTTAACAATATATATTATTTTTATCAAAATGAGGTTTTTAATTAAAATTAAGTATTTTTATAATACTCATGAAAAAATTAATCTTATTTGAGAAATTCTAAAACTTCATCTTAAGAAAAATATGATATTTCAAAATCGAATATGATGTTTATTTTTTTCAAATAAATTATTAAAATGAGTTACAATATAATTTTAAAGTATTTTTGAAGAGAGTGAGTTAAATTGTTTTATTCAGACCCCTTGTTGCGTTCAATTAAAGCCATCAACAAAGTTAAAATTTTTAAAACTAAAAATTTAAAAATTATTTGGGTGTGGAATTTTTACCATCTAAAAAAATTATCTTTGAATTTTTTTATATATTACCCTCTAAACATATGAAGTTACTTCTTCTTAATAATAACCTCTAATTCTCATGTTTCTTACTCCATTTTGTGATTTCTCCATATCACATTTTCAAGGAATGACTTATCATTACTCATTTATTATGTGTTATAAATAATATGGATGGGATTTGAATAGTACGAAATATTAAGTTCCAAATCTATTACATGATATGTGAGAAAAGGCATTTATTTTGAAATGTACATTCTTAGCAGTTATATAAGGCACATGTCATGTCATTTTGAGAGTTTTGGTGGCCTTTCCCATAAATAAGAGAGAATTCTAGTTATTTGAAAATTTTTACAGGTCCTAGTGTACATGGGGATTAGTTTTAGTTTCCCACATAATCTTTTAATACCCATCAAGGGATGAAAATTCCTCAAAACATTATCTGAAAGTAGAAAATTCCTATTAATTCCTCCAATTATCGGTATTACCCTTTGGTCTACCTTTTTATACTTCAACATGATTCTGAAAAGCTGTTACATCATTTTTTTCCATTGAACAAATTATTACCTATGATTTACCTTTCCCAAGAATCATCCCAACAAGTTCGAGTGTGACATATTTTTCTATATAATGCTTTATACGAATCCATTGGAATAAATTAATGGAAACTATTTTTATAGGTAAACTATAACTTAAGTAAATACTTGACCTACATACAAGGAATTTCATTTTAGCATGACCACAAAATGTCATCCATTTTTGAATCATTCTTTTGGACTATTGATCAGTTTGAAAGTGGTAGGTAGTTTCTAATTGAATCTCAATATCAGGAGCCTTCTGTTGAATTTAAGAGAACTTCATGTAATATAGGGAGATTGATCAGAAAAATTTAACAGTGGTGCTCCATAAAGTAGCATGAATTCATTATTATAAAGACTTGTTAGGTGAAAGAGAGGTAAATATACACTTATAGTGAGTAAATCATCATATTTGGTAAAGGTATCAATGGTAACCCTTGTTCAATCACTCTTTCATGGTGTCATGGGATGTCTTATTACAATATCCATTGTAATATCATCAAATTTTCCACATATTAATAGGAAGAGGATGCATGAATACTTTTTCATTATGACTTGGAGATTTAAACTTTTGAATATGAAAAATCTAAAACCCTAATATGAAATTTCTCTCTTCACATTACCCAGAAAAATGATCTATCAAATCCCTATACATATAGTTTCCACTATGGCGGGTAGATAAATTTGAGATACACACATCATCCAACAATTCACATATTATCCCATTAATATATGTAATTTATAGTCTCTTTCCGAATTTTAGGAACCCATCTTCAGAAATGATGTTTTAATATATCACATCATTCACAAAATTAATCGTCTTATAAATGCTATCATCATCTTTTAGATAATTCATTATATTCTCTTTTAACGGCTACTTTTCAATCAGTTGAAAAATAATTGATTTATCCCCTTCAATAAAAATTACAATTTCCATTTTAACTACATCATGATGATATGATCATTATAGAACCATATTTACATCATAATTCTTTGTAACATCATGATATTTTAGAAGTTAACACAATGCTAAATCATGCAAAAATGAACAACTAAATACTATTATGTGACATTTATAACCACGGTGATTCTAATAATTTTTTACTTCTATGAATTGAATTTTGAAAAAAAGACATACATAGTTTTGACTAGTATGATATTTACAGTCTGATAAGAACATCTTATTTTTTAGTCAATAGTAATAGTACCCTTTGGAAAAGTGACGTTACCCTTATGAATAGTAATATGACCATTATGAATAGTAACCCGGCCAAAAAAAAAGTAACCTCACCAATGAATGTATATATGTAATATATCCATCTTAGAAGTGAATATATGATATAATTATATCCTAGTATAAGTAAATAAATATATTAAAAACTATTTTATATGTCTTCAAATTTTTTAATAAATTTAATAACGAGAAATAAAATTTATTTTCATAAAATTATTATCAAAATAATTGTTTTGTTTATTATGATATTAAGATAAATCTATGTGACCTTAGGTAATTTTTCCAAGTGTTATTATATCAATTATAATTATAAAATATGAAATATTTACATAAAAGTTAACTTTAACTGAAAATTAAATTAATCATAGTTATAAAATTAATCATTAAAAATTTGGTTCATTTTTCTAATTATACACATTGAAAAATGGATGGGGTGAAATTATTGGATTTTTATTAAATACATGACTTTTTTGTAAATAGTGAAACATGATAATTTACGAAATAAACTTAATTTACGAATCATCGAGTCATGAATGATGTTCTACAAAGGTAATAACCAATGGATCGAACTCAAATACACAAATCACTATCTTTATTCACATTATCCAACACTATTTATTTTCTTGAGAAAGAAACTGTCACGACCCATCCCCCAGGGCCCATGTCGTGACTACCCCAAGCCTGTCATCCATAGGCTAGGGGCTGGCGACTAGCATAGAAGGCATATTCCCTAAAACTGGGAACACATTTCCTTTATAACATGTAACAAACACAACCAAGAACACTGAAAAAATACGAACCCAGGTAAACTAAATATTAAACAGAGTGAGTACAGTAAGTAAAATGGGGCCAGAATACAGCCCAACTAGAAATTACAAGGAAAAATGGAATGTACAAGATGACTGGTGGGTGGAAAGAAGATTGTGGATCATCCACCATGGATCCTAACTGAAGGGTCGTTACAGCTAATGAACGGTTGTCTATGCGGTTCTCCTCATCTAACTTCCACCTCCAAGCTACCTCTAATACAGGTACCATCGTCCCTAGTCAGCAATGTCCTTCGTCTGAAACAAACACAATGAAGTGCGGGCATAGCTCAAGAAGGGTTGAGTATAACGATACTCAGTAGGGACCACGAGACCCCCAATGTCTCGCAAAATCCAAAAAGGATAAACTGCAATGAAAAGATAAAACTAAAAACCCTACTTAGGTATATGCCCATACATATACCTAAGTTATCATGTAAACCCATATAAATCATGAGGAAAACACAGAGTCCGACTCCCAATCACCAATCTCAACTATTCCACAATGGAAGTAATACATGAAAGGAACATACCACACCGGTACGTCAAACAAAATAATACCACCAAGGTATTACCATGAAGGAATGTACCACACAGGTACAGAATTAGCTAACACCAGGTATAACATAGGTACATTACAAGAGATGATTAGATGTAAATACTAAATCATCTTAATCTGTTAAGAGGAATACCGATGAAGGATCTCTAATCATCATCAGACCCACATAGGATATCTGAGGGCTGACCAACACAGGATCGCCCGGTGCTGACCCACAGAAGATCACCAGGTGCTGACCCACAAAAGATCTCTCGGTGCTGACCCACAGAGGATCACTATGCGCTGTCCCACATAGGATTCCTAGGTAATGACCCACACAGGATTTCTCGGGTAGTCTCGCATGGATTTATAGAGCGGTTCTATGTGGGTCACTCAATCACAGCCCCACGAAGGATCTCTTCCTCAAGTCATAGCTAGCTACTGGGTTCCCACACTAGGCTTTCTCGTCTTTGGGAGGGTTCATTCCTTAATCCACTGGTTGATACTCCAACTGTCACGAAGTCCCATGAAGAAGTATTCCAATGGACCGCCACATCATAGGGTTCTCAATGCAACCGATTATGAGTTAATCGGATGCTAGGTCTGTGAGTTATTAGCCTTTTAGAACTAAGGTCCTGGTTAGATTTGTGCTCGATCCAACCCGACCATTTCCCATCATTATCCAAATATTAATTGGGGTAACCCAAATGTACTGTCTAGCAACAAGGTTTTTGGCACCACTAATGGTTCGTCAAATGGTCGTCTTATGCCAATGTTTTGGCCAAAGGAGTGTAAATGGGTCGATGTGGGTCCGAGTCTAATCCGACCCGGTCGGAGTGACCTGGTTTTGGTTGACTTGTCCCGACCGGGTTTGGGTCACCTGACCCTACCCTCTTGGTCCGGCCCAACCTATGTTGTAGCCCAGCCTACTAGGCTGTCCAGCCTATGGGGTCCAGCCTGCGCCGGGTGGCCCGGCCTGGCGGTGTGGAGGCTATGGGGCTGTGAGGGTGGTGAGGCCACGGGGATGCGCAGTGGGGCCACGAACTACACGACGGGGCCACAGAAGGTGCGGCAGGGTAGCGGGGTGGTGCGATGGGGCCGCGAGCAGTATGGCGGTGGGGGACATTGGAGGCCACAAGGGGCAGATGCAGCAGACGGTGGAGGCCACAGATGGTGGAGTGCCGCGAGGAGCGGGGGCTACGGTGTGGTGGAGGTTGTGGGGCGGCGTCATGCACCATCACCTTCGTCGTGGCCGACAGTGGAGTTGGCTTCCATTCTCATGTTCCACCGTTGCCAAAAGCCTGCACCAGTTGCCATCATCATTGTGAATAACACACCAAAAGAAGAATGACAGAGGGTTAAGGCCCTATTTGTTTGGCATGAACCCTATATGTTAGGGCGGTAGCAAGTGGCTCAACTAAAACATGATTCAAGAACATCAAATCTATAATTTCATACTGATCAGGGATAAACTCGTTTTGGATGATCCACATTCACCATGCTTACCAAGAACAAGGAATTTAATCGATAATTTTCATGATTTCAATAAAAAACCCTAACTCAAAGGTTCGTTGATAGAGGCTGCGGGGAAGGATACGATGTCTTTGTAGATTGACGGATGTCGGTGATGTCAGGGTTTCCTTGATCGTAAGTTCACTAGTCGTTGGAGAGAATTCTCCCAATAGTTCTTCTCTCCCATAATTCCACAAAAATTAATGGTAGGAAACATAAAATAACTAGTTATCTGTTATGTTTGTTGGCATAATTTCAAAATAGCTTAACTAATTAATTGATGGGTTGGATTAATTTTCTAATGGGGTGATTTTGGCAGTATTAAGTGGGGGAGCTAAAGTGGTTTCTACCCATTAAGAGGGTGTTCAAAGGGATTCATGGGGTTTTAAGTCTTGAGTTGTCCCCACCACCATATCCCGCATGGGGGGTTTGGCTCTGGTGGTCCCAACCATCATAATCTCACATGGGAGGTTTACTTCTAGCTGTCCCCACCACTCAACATCCACATGGGGAGTTCCAAGTGAAATAAAATAACATATTACATAATTTTATTTTATTTTATCTTTTCATTAAAAGCCCAAAAACTATCATTCACCCTCGACCTACTATGGTCGAGGTGATGGACCCTTTAAGTGAATACTGGCGCTGCGAGTTCAACGATGCCATCAGATATAAATTCCAAGGCCTGGTTCAAAAGTATCAAAAACATGCTTGTACGTTTACTGAACGTACCTGAAAAAAGTTCAGAAATTCATTTCAGGCACACCAGGCCTCAGAATCACAAGCTATCAATTTTCGCAGACTCGTAAAATTCTTATATATTAAAAAATTTACATGGAAATTCAGGGACATTACATTCTTCTACCTTAGCGATTTACATTCCCAAAACCCAAAACTAAAAACTACGAATATAAGTGGGGTACTGAGCACAAATCTGAGCCTCCTGCTCCCATGTTCTCTCCTAGAGGATCTCATGCTTCCGATGAACATGCACTAGAGGTATAGAACACCCACGAAGGACCCTCTCATGTCGTTCCTAAATCTCAATTGAAACCTCCATAAAAGTCACCTCATCATCGACGTCCAGATCATTGTGTTTGATGATGTGAGAAGGGTTGTGCATGTATCTCTTCTACAGGGATACGTGGAAGACGTCGTGCACCTGGTGCAACTAAGGGGGAAAATAAGTGGTAATCTACCTCACCAACTCTGCTGAGGACCAGGAAGGGTCCAATAAACCTCAGAGATAACTTTCCACCTCATCCAAATCTCTAAAATCCTCGTCGAGGTGACACCCAAAGAAAGATGTGGTCTCCATCCTCGAACTCCAGAGGTCTCTATCTCCTGTCATCATATGACATATTCCTTTTCTATGAAGTCTTTATCCACTGCTGGATGATCTACACAGTCTCTGGGGTAGCCCGTACCATCTCTGGTCCCACTAGTGCTGTCTCTCCTCGGTCAGCCAGCACAAAGGTGATCTGCATGGTCGCCCGTGTAACGCCTCAAAAGGTGACATCCCAATTGTGGAGGGATATACGTTGTTGTATGAAATCTCCACCGAAGGAAAATGATCCTCCCAGCTACGACTGAAGTCGAGGACCCAAGCACGCAGCATATCCTTGAGGGTCTTAACTTTTTGCCCAGTCTAACAATACGTCTAAGGATGGAAGACTATGCTTAAATGAAGTTGCATCCCAAAATCCTCCTACAACCCCTTCCATAGCCTGGAAGTAAAACGTGCATCATGATTAGAGAGAATCATCAAGGTTACTCCATGTAACCACATAATCTCCATAACATAATGGCATCCCTACTGAACCCTGCTATCTGGTCGGTAAGAAGTGGGCCAACATGGTGAGTCAGTCGATGATCACACAAATAGAGTCATGACCCTAGGATGTACATGGAAGTCATGGCATGAAGTACATTGATATACCATCAAATTTCCAATCATGGACCTCTAAAGGATCAACCGAGCCTACTGGTACATGATTCTCCACCTTCACATGCAGACATGTGTGTCACCGAGAAACAAACTCTGCTACTTATTTCTTTATTCCCGACCACCAGTGCTATCATTGGAGATACTGGTACATCTTCTACACTCTTTGATGTACTGTTATTGGGGACTTGTAGAATTCCCTCAACACTTCTACTTGAAGTGACACTGGTTCCATGTTATGTACTCTGAGGTGGATGATGTGCTCCCAATCTTCAGAAAATCCATCAGGTGCCTGCCCTGTGGATATCTAAGCACGTCGACCCTCGCAGTCAGCATCCCAAATTGTGCCTCCATGACTTTCTGATGAAGAGGGGGAGTGACTGTAATAGATTGATGGAAAGCTACTACATCACGTTCCAAGAAGGATATCTGAATAGCGGCCAACTTCTTCATTACCTCACAATGCTATTGTATACAATATATCCGGTTGAGTGCATCTGTAACAACGTTCCCCTTCATAGGAGTATAGACTATCTCGAAGTCATAGTCCAGGAGGAACTCAAACCAATATCAATGTCTCAATTTCAGGTCCTCCTAAGAGAAGATATACATGAGAATCTTGTGGTCATAGTACATTGTAAAATTTTCTCCCATCATGTAATGTTGCCACATCTTCAAGGTGAAGTCCACTAATGTTAACTCTAGGTCATGGGTAGCGCAGTTCTACTGTTACGGTCTCCGCTGTCGAGAGCCATATGCAATCACTGCTCGCTCCTGTATTAGGACACATCTGAGCTCGGTCCCTGATGTGTCCCAGTAGACTACATACCTTACGCCCTCCTCTAGAAGCCTCAATATGGTAGAACTAGTCATCCTCTACCTCAACTCCTGAAAAATCTTCTCAAATCTGTATAACCACACATAGGTTTGACCCTTCTTCGTCAATGCTAATAAATGTGCTACAAATCTGTGGAAATCTGGCACAAATATCTTTTAGTATCCCGCCAATCCCCGGAAATTCTGTATCTTCGTCACACTCCTGGGTGGCTCACAAGTAGGTATCAACTCAATCTTCACTGGATCCACTGCAACTCTAGCCTTCGATATGACATTTTCATGAAATTGAAACTATTGGATCCAAAAATGGAACCTTGAGAGCTTACAATATAGCCAGTGCTCTCAGAGTGTGTCGAGTAGAACCTGTAAATGATAGTCATTATCCTCCTCAGTAGTCGAGTAGATCATAATTTCATCAATGAATACCACCACAAAGCGATCAAGGAGTGTCTAGAAGATCTTTTTCATGAGTCTCATGAACACTACTAGATCATTGGTCACACAGAACGACATAACCAATAACTCGTAATGGTTTTACCGACATCTGAATGTTGTTTTATGCACATCCTCATCTCATACACTAAGCTTGTGATAGCCTGATCTGAGGTCTATCTTCGAGAACCACCATGTTCCCTTAGGCTGATCAAATAGGTTGTTAATCCTCAAAAGTGGGAACTTGTTCTTTAGGGTCACCAGGTTCAGGTGCTGATAGTCAACAAAAAGTCTCAAGAACCTATCCGCCTTATTGGTGAAAAAAAGGGGCTGCCCATGGGGAAACACTGGGTCGAATGAACCCCTTCCCAAGAATGTCCTCCAGCTGTACCCGTAGCTCACAAAGCTCTGCGAGAGCCATCCGATACACTGGTGTAGATATCGGTGTCATACCATGGTACAAGTCAATGTAAAAGTCCACCTATCTATGATGAGGTAGACCTGAAACATCATCAGGGAAGACATCCGCGTACAGGTCCACCACGTTAAGTTAACTTTGACTCTCCACATCAACTTATCTAAGGGTAAGGCTAGCCAACTGATTAGTGATCGGCTGCACTCTCCTCCGGGTAAGTCCATCTTGTCCTGCAAAGGCTCCCTTCTCACCGGTGATGGTAAACATGTACCCATCTGTGTCGAGAGACCGCACTTTGTGCCTAATACAGTCAATCTAAACATGGACTGTATATAACTAGTCCAAACCCAAGATGATGTCATAAGGCCTCGATGCCTCTTCTAGGAGATCCTATCTGAAGTTATCATATCCTAGATTAATATTTCACAATCAGCACTAGTGCGTAATCTTCTAATCTGCTCTCGTAAGAGTCTCTAACCATACGGATCAAGCCAACGGATCCGTCGGAATCTCCATGTTCTGAACTAGGGCAGTGGAAATTAAAGAATGGCTGGAATTTTTGTCTATAAGTACTAAAAATAAGGTGGAGTAGACACAAATAATACCTTGTATCATCTCCAGAGCATTGTGATCATAGGCCTTAGCTGTATGGATATGATCTCATCCATATCCTCCTTCTCCCTATGGTCGGGGTGGAACACCTGGTCGTGGTGGTGGGGGTAATATATCGAATCATCACCCACCGCCAGCAACACGGCCAGCTGCTCTTCCACGTTCACATGCTCCCTACGGACCTACTCTGTTGAATTTCTATCTTTGCAAGGGCGACCCATCGACTGTCTGCTGATCATCCGTATAGTGGGTCAGATAGTCATGAGCCATGTGACCCTACCTACCACTTTCGTAACATTAGTCAATCCTGGCATGATTGGATTAGCCTCGTTTGCCCCGCAAAACCAACCCTGAATCCTGCGGTCGTCCATCTAAATGTCCGGTCCTCTTGGACCTCTGTGACTTTTTTTTCCTTCCAGCTGAAAAGACTCCGCTATGTGATATCTAGTAGTGGGTCTCACTGCTGGTGACTGCTCATTAAGGAAACTCTCCACTAGGGGGGGGGGCTCTCTTCAGCACCCCATCCTGAATCAGGATGGTGAGTGAGATCATCGAGGACTTGATCTTATAGCTGAGTCCATGTTCAAAGGTCCGGGCCCTGAAGAATGGGTCTCAGACCATATCAGTGGAGTAGCATGAGAGGTCAGTGAACCAATTTGAGAACTGAGCAACAATCATGATGCCCTGCTGCACATGAAGTAGCTCTAAAATCTGCACTGCGTGAAGAGTTTCTGGAACAAACTCTTCCCGAAACATGCTCTCAAAGGCTTCCTAATGAAGTGTCACCTCATCGTGAACATGGAGCCTCAAGATCCACCATCTTCCTACTACATCCTGTAATAAGACTGGCTACAAGGATCACCATGAGATCGTCTGGTGTCCCTACCAATCAGAAGACTCTCACCACATCCTCCAACCAATCCATAGCCGTGTGGGTCCGTATCTTCCCTCAACCTGGGTGGATTCTAGTGATGGAACTTGTGAAATGCGATCAAGTGGTGTGCACCCTCTACTGCTAGGGATGGTGGAATCGGTGGACCAACATGTAATGGTACCACTGGTGCCTCCACTGGTGCCTCTACTGGAAGTAGGCCCTACTCTGAGGCCTCAACGCTCGGCTAGATATCAGTGTGTACTAATCTCGGAACCCTTGATGGCTCTCTATATGGAGGCAACCTGAAGAATTACAGGCATTTC
This sequence comes from Viscum album, assembly GCA_963277665.1. Lineage (NCBI taxonomy): Eukaryota > Viridiplantae > Streptophyta > Magnoliopsida > Santalales > Viscaceae > Viscum > Viscum album. Next base: position 1,484,656,008 of record OY728136.1, read on the forward strand.
ATGGTCAAAAAGTTATACCTAGTGAGCTGACTCAAAGATATCATAATGAAAACTCTTAAAAAACACACGCAATCAGGGTTTTCGTGCACTGAGACAGAAATCAGAAGTCAAGGTCTTGGTGTATGGATATGTCGCCCACCACACGAACACTATATTCACAAAATTGATAACCACACTCACTACACTTATCACAATTTTCGTTAATAGAAAAAATCATAGTCATATGTTCTATGGTAGAACTGAATCCTCTAAACCAATTTTCCACGACCCGTCCCCCGAGGCTCGGGTCGTGACTACCACATGCCCACCTTCCATTGGCCAGGGGCTGGAGACTATCACCGAAGGTATATTCACTAAAACTGGGAAGCTATCTCCTTTATAACATGTAACATGCACAACCCATCACAAAACAAGATATGAACTCAAGTAAACAAAATAGTATGCAGAGTGAGTACAGTATGTTAAAGGGTGCCTGAATACAATCCCAACTAGAATGTATAAGGAAAATAGTAATGTACAGGATGATTGATAGGTGGAAAGCATCTCCTGGATCATCCACCACAGATCCCACCTGAAGGGTTGATACATATAATAAGCGGATGTCTAGGTGGTTCACCTCGTCTATCATCCACCTCTAAGCTACCTTAGGTCATGGTACCCTCGTCCTTAGTCAGTGATGTATGTCATCAGCACCAAAAACAACGAAGTGCGGGCCTAGCTCATGTAGGGTTGAGTATAACAATACTCATTACGGACCCCATGACCCTCAGAGTCTCACAAAATCTATAAAGGATAACCCACAAAGAAAGGATACAACAGATAACCCTACTTATGTATATGCACATACATATACAAAAGTTATCAAGTAAACCCATATCAATCATGAGGAAAACACAAAGTCTAACTCCCATGACCGAAGCTCAACTATTCTATAAAGGATGTAATACAAAGAAGGAATATACCACATAGGTATGCCACACAGAAGAATACCACCAAGGTATTACCACGAACGAAAGTAACACATATGTCCAAACTCATCTCACACCCGGTATTACATAGGTATAGTAGTAGAGATGATTAGATGTAACTACTGAATATTCTTACTCTTTTAAGAGGCAGTCCCATGAATGATCGCTAATCATCATCAGACCCACATAGGATCTATGAGTGATGACCCACAAAGGATCACTCGGTGCTAACCCACACAGGATCGCTCGGTGTTGACCCACAGAGGAATCGCTCGGTGCTGACGCACATTGTAACGCCCTGACACCAGTTACCAAAAGTCGGTTCATTATTACATAACATTGGTATGATCACAAAAGATAATGTCTCAAAAGACCGATTAGTTTAGTAGTCTTGGAAACACGACATATATTCATAACTCTTACATTACATCATAAATTAAAGAAAACTACAAAAACATTTTGTCTTCATATCCCCTCATACTATACCTATAGGTCATTCATAAATTACTTCATCACATCCTGGGAAAATAAAACATTGAATAGGGTGCGATCAGAGGCTCAGTAAGGATAACAATATAGCAGAAACGTTCAAGGATAAGAATAAACATTTAAGGAAATGTATAACTAAAACAAAAGCCTTTTAAACTTGATCTTCGGCATAATATGGAAAAGATAAAATAAAATAATGCCATTTACTTATTCACATGGATATTATACTAGTTTAATAACCACATGAAATATCAATAACCACTTTCATAATGATGGAATGCATAATTTCAGACTATCAAAACCACGTAGGCAAGGCCTCGTGCCAAGACTACAAAAACGATTTTGTGAAGGCCTCGTGCCAAGACACTAGTTTGTCTCATGAGACCTGCTGATGCATTGAGTAGCTATAGCGGGCTCCACCCGTCACTTAATAAGTCCAAAGCATTCTTCATATGAAAATTTTGAAACCTAACACAAACATTTGTATTAAATCTACCATATGAAATGTCAATACATTATACACAAACCATGAATGGTATAAAAATATCACATCCATAGTCAAACATAACTCATTCGATACAATATGGAAGATTGTATTGTATCAGATTAACCTCAATCGAGAATGATGAAGGATATTGACATAGATGAACATAATCATCAAAACTATTAGAGATAAATATTCCCCTTTTTCTAAAATTCATTTAAAAGTCACACTATTTATCAAGAATCCATTTCAAAATATATTTTCTAATCAAAGTTCTCATACCACTTTGAAACATTTAAAATTAATTTTATTTTTAAAATCATAATGTCCATATAAATAAATCCTTAACACCATTTTTAAAACATGGACATTAATGAGAAATATTAAGAAGAATAAATATTAAAAACATTTAAAAATAATATTTTAGTTAGAGTTTATAACCAAATGAGAGACAATTGAATTCAATAATTAAGGTAATCAAAACTTTTTAATATCATGAGAATAAAGGGATTCATGATATACAACATCAAAGTACAATATATACACCATATAAAAGTGATTTGGTGTATGACAACAAAAGAGTCTCAATGGAATTTAATTTGAGATGAAACTTATTATAAAGACCATATCCTTAGGTTAAGGATAAATCAATGGAATAACTATGTGTGAAAAATATAAATACACTCAATATGATTGGATATTCAGTGTAAATCAATCAGAGAACATTCACACATTTTCTTATAAAGACATCACCAATGAATTGGATATTTAACACAACAAATAAAGAATGAGTTAAATTTACTCTTATCAAATTAATATAGATGACATGAGAAATTATAAATGGAGTGATTATGTGTATCAAAAGTATATCCACATAAAGTGGAGGATAAATTATTACATAAAAAAATGAATGGTGATTCCACATGAAATCTCGGAGTAAAATAATCAATGAAGTATGCGTAAAGCCGAATGAATGGAAATTGAAATATCAAATTCCCTTCTCGATTTGGTAACATACGAAACCGACACATATAAAGTAAGGATCATAAAATTATGATGTAGATATCCAAAAATTAAAGTATATTACACAATGAATACAATCATATGTAGTACACACACCACATGCAATAAATAAGTGGTGAATAATGGAAATCTCACTGAATTAAAAGTGATATAAGAAACACCTTACATAGTGCTTTTTTCCATGGTCAAGGGTAGGTTATCCTCCTATATAAAGTTGAAATAATTGTTATTGAATTATAAAATAATCATATAAATTAATATAATATCATATATGATCTTTTAACATTTCTCTATTAATAATATCTTAGTATTATTGTCGTTTCAGGTGTTAACTTACTCATTTTCTTTTATATGATTTGTTACATAAGTCATGTTTGTTATGGATAGGATGTATCTTAATAATATAAAATATTATATTAAGCCCTTAAAAATTATTTTTATTCATAAAATTCAAATGATACTAGTATAGATACGATGAGGAATGAATCTCATAGCGTTCGGGGAGACGGTAGTCCGTATGTACGCACGAGCGATAATATCAATTTTTTGATATTAAATTCATATATAATTGGATTTTATATCATATATTCAGAGAAATTATAATTTTATATTTATTATTTACATTAATTACCCATATTTATTATACCCATCCAAAAAATAAGGTTTTGAATAGCAATTATACCACGACGTGGAGACGGTAAGCCTTACGTATGCACGTATGGTGACATGTCATTCAAAGGATGGATAGAATACTGAATATGTTTGTACCATATTTAGAATAACATCACAGTATGTATAGGATACTATAGTTATAATTTTAGAATGGAAATAAAAAATAAATAATAAGATGATGAAGAATGGAACTTGAATGAGGGTGGTGAAAATGTTACCTCTTCTTCGGGTTCTTCCTTTTGATTTGATCAAAAGGGCTCTTTAGGATGGATTTATGATCAAACTAAGGCCTCTATGTTGAAGTGAGAGAAGTTTGGAGGATATTTTGGCAGAGTTTGGCCGAGCCAAAACACTTGAGAGGTGTGAGGAATTGGTTAGAAATGGTGTCCTTTTATAAGGTGGAGGAGGGGCTCTTTAGGAAAACCTTAAAGTATAAATTTATAATAAATTTATACTCGGTTTATAATGGCTCCAAAGTGAATTATTAAAAGTATAAGGTGGTTATGGGTCAAAAACAACCCAACCAATATATTTTAGACATGTTTGGGTCATTATAGTAACCTTATCATTTAGATTTAACTCTTAGTTAAATAGTTTGCCATTTTTCCATGTCTCTTTGTATTTTTATATTATAATGTTAATACACAAACTATATACTTCCAAGTAACCCCCAAGTGGTCCATTAATGATACAACTATCATTATTAAAGTCATTTGGACAATCCTTCTATTTTTACAAATATAATATCAATTATTAATATAATATTTGTTTTCAAAACAATTTTATGTCAATTTTGACACTATTGGGAATTTTGTTTTTGATAACTTAATAACAGCATTATTAATTCCAATAAAATTAATATAACCAATAATAATATGTCATATTAACCTATAAAATTATTTTAATTCATAAAAATTCTCAAGTTACATTTATTTGGAAATTTATAATATCAATTATTTTAATATTTCATTAATTTGGAAATTACTGCATCACTATTGTGTTATAAATAAATTAAATTATTCAATGTCTAAAAATTATAAATAAAATATCATTAGGTATGCAACCTCTTTATATTTTTAATGAATATTCACAATTGAATTTATCTTATGTATAACCCTATATTAAAAATGTTTTAGTAATTAAACACTGATTTTAACTCTTTTAACTCTTCTTTGAATTAAATAATAATAAATGTCCTAATCTAATACATGTGGATCTAAATGATAATATTTTATTCCTAAGGTTGTTTTGGGTCGAGATAAACTTGTCCAATTGAATAAGGACATGTGTTAGGGTAATATTAATATCATTTTTACCCTTAATTACCCAATTTACTTTAAACCGTGGTAAATAAAAGTAAAAAGTTACTATTCACCAAAAATTATTTTTATCTTATTGAACCAAATTTTACTCCTTGATATTAACTCTGTCTCTCTGATTTTTGAAATTCCACTCACAGAAGTGGTAAAATTATGTTTTATGTGAATTTCTAAATTCTCCCAGGAGGTGGGTAAAAGATGGTGAAAAGTTCCATAAAATCATTATATATCAAAAAATATTCTAAACTAACTCCAATGAATTACATTGAACTTATATAGGTATTATATATATATATATTTTCATTAATTAAATTTATATAAAATAAGTAATTATTTAAATAAAAATTCGTTTTTAATCTATGACTTAGTTTTTTTTTCACTATTCATCAAAAATTGTATGTTTTCAGAAAAATACCAAATATTCACTCTAAGCTAATTTGGATATTTTGAATCACAAAATGAAGTCCATTTTTAAATATAAAATTTATAAAATTTCAAAAAATGGGTATTACTATTCAGAACAGCTAGTTTGATTGGTTGTGGTGTGTGTTAGAACTCGAAGTAGCGTACAACACATGCTATTACATTATTCAAAGGGAAACGTACCATGGAAGATTGGGGTGTTACATTCTCCCCTCTTTCAATAAATTGCATCCTCGAAATTTTTAAAATTGGGTTTGGGAATATAACGGAATGTCCCACATCAGAAGAAGAGTGAATAAAACTATCACTTTAAAAGAAAGAAAGATAAGTAAATAGGTCACCCGAGATAACCTATACTAGGATACCATGGATAAAAACACATATATAGATGATAAACAAAGTGTCAAGTTCTGATGGAGAGGGATAGAAAACATGATCAGGAGAAATTTAACAACAAGAAATCCACAAACTTGGGATGTGACAAATGGTCATTAGTTTCCCAGTAGGAAAAGTAAATGGACAACATTTTTTGGTTTTAGGTTACATTAAATAAAGATGAGGAATTCATTTCTGAGATTGACTAAGAACATAAAGAGATATACTTACTTTTTGAGTAAATATTCATTCTTTAATAAATTCTTATTAGTAACTAATTTTTAAACGATGAGTATTCGACAAGACTTGGCCACACTGGAAGAGATAGAATAAACTTCTTATAGAATCACATGATACACAAAGGATAAACTATATATTTACCTTGTCTTTAGAGATTAATCAACACCAAAATTGTTAGTATAAGATCTGATGATCCCCCAAAAGGATATTCCATTAGAGAAAAAAACACTAATCTCAATTTCAGAAATTAAACCAAAAATACCCAAAAGATAAATATATACCATTCAATAAACAATTGTCCTTAAAATCCTTCAATTTAATCCAAACTAATATTGAAACCCAAAAATTAGAAGAATTTGGTTATGTAGTCTTCCACATTAAATTGTATCTCCAAATGACATCAACTACTCTTAATGTCACATACTTAAAAGTAATCAACCTAATCACATATTCTCTATTATAGGTTAATCATTTCCATAAATAACCTAAATTAATATAAATTCAGAATAAAAACACAGATAACAATCCAACATTACTTATCAAATGAAATCCCATAGTATTCTATTTTCCAATGGGTATATAATGTTGCCAACAAAGTGAACATCTTCCAAAATAACATTTATCACTTAATCACCAAATCATTTTCCTATACTATGGGTATTCACTTGATAAGACATAAGATTACATATCAACTTATTATTGAACAATAAAATCAGTTAACTAAAAATAATTAGTCACACTAACCAGGGACTTCACTTAGTCCAGTGGTAGGCTATAAATCCCTACTGCACGTTGGTTGTGGGTTCGATTCCAACATCTTTGTCCGACGTGACGGGTTGTCACACGGTCTACATGTTGCCTTTTTTTAAAAACGATATTTTATAACATTACCAAAATGAGATAAATTACTCGAAATTACCATAACATAATTTGACCACAAATGTTATCCCATACCTTGAATTTTCATAAAAAATTATAATAACTTTTAATTACCTCAAACCCAATGATCATATAAAACCAAATGGTTATTTATAACTATATCCACAAGAGAAAGGACAAGTCTTCCTCAAATATCATTATCAAATGATAAATTGCAGGGTTACACATATAAGAGAAAATTCACCCAATGTAATCTTAACAACAAGGAGTACTAATACCTTTAAATATTTTTCAATGCATTTATTTCCACATAGGTTCTTCCTTGACCAAGAGGATATCCTATAGAATAGGGTATTGACTTGGGTTATGCCAAGGTCCCTTACATTAATGATGAATGCCGGTAATTGGAATCTTGGGACCATTTTTATTTTCGTCCATAGTACTCTTCATTTTTTCTCAGTAATTATTCACTTTTTGTCCTTCCTTCCCACACGTAAAGAATTTCTTTGTCCCATTGAGACACTTTCTTGGGTGTCTCCTTCCACATTTAATGCATGATGGAAATTAAAGATTCTTTTCTCCATGGTCTCCACATCTGGAGCTCTTGTCATTTATCACCTTTCTCTTCTTTGTTCAGTCTGTGAATTGGTTCATAATTATATTGTTGATCAATTTTTTGTAAAATTGATTCGGCATGAAGATGATATATTTTACGCCTATCAACATTCCATTTTATTTCTCAATGCCACCACTATTACCACCTTGTACTTCATTCTCAACGTCATTATGACTTCCTTGGAATCTGACCATTGACTAAAACTAGAAATCATTGTGTGAGTAACAGTAGTCAATGAATAATTTTGAGAATAGCATGTCACCATATTCTCAATTTGAAACACATTAGGATTATCCTAGGTCATTTACTCTCATAATACTTCAAATCGTTTTGTAATGAAAATGAAAATTTTCCTAAGCAAATCCTCCGGGAGTGTCGTAACGAAGAGCGCAGCAAGGCCTGTTTTCGTGTACCAGTTCCTGTTCGAGTCTAGCTCAAAGCAGTGTTTTCAGGTTTTACCCCTAGGTAAATCTGTTCCAGAGCCACCTCTACTTGCTCGTATCCAAACATGGATGTATTGCTTGGAAAACTCATAAAATCTATACAATACCAAAATTTTCGGAATTTCTTTTATACTAATCCCCTAATCTTTCTAAGGGCTATGTGCCCTAATCAGTGTTTATCTAAATCCATCATCCAAGGATTGTACTAAACATCTTCTGATACAAACTGTAATGCCCCGACACAAGTTTACCCAGAGTCAGTGCATTATTACATAACATTAGAATGATCATAAAAGATCATGTATTGAAAGACCTATTAGTTTAGTAGTCTTGGAAATAGTAGATATATTCATAAGTCATACATTGCATCATTAAGTAAAAAAACTACAACAACATATTGTCATAATATCCCCTCATAATATCCATGTAAGTCATTCATAAATTACTTCTTCATGTCCTGGAAAAAATAAAACATTGAAAGGGGTGAGCTCAGATGCTCAGTAAGGATAACAATATAGCGGAAACTTTCATAGATAACCATAATCATTTAAGGAAATGTATAACTAAAACAAAATCCTTTTAAACTAGAACTTCTGCATAATATGGAAATTATAAAATGAGACAACGCCAATTACTTATTCACATGGATATTATACTAGTCGAATAACCACGTGCAATATCAATAACCACTTTCATAATGATGGAATGCATAATTCCATACTATCATAACCACATAGCCAAGGCATCGTGCCAAGACTACAAATAATATTTTATCAAGGCCTCGTGGCAAGACAATAGTTTGTCTCATGAGACCACCTACCGATGCATCGAGGAGCTATAGACGGCTCCACCCATCACATACTAAGTCCAATGAATTCCTCATATGAAAATATTGAAACATAACATTAACATTCGTCTTAAATCTATCATATGAAATGTCAATACTTTATCCACAATCCATGAATGGTATAAAAATAGCACATCCAAAGTAAAACATAACTCATTTGACACAATATGAAAGATTTTATTGTATCAGATTAACCTCAATCGATAATGATGAAGGATATTGAAATATATGAATGTAATCACGAAAACTATTTGAGAGAAATATCCCACTTTTTCTTGAAATCATTTAAAATTCACAATATTTGTCTAGAAGCCATTTGAAAATATATTTTGGAATAAAAGTGTCCCATACCACTTTGAAACTTTTAAAAGTAATTTTAATTTTAAAACTTCATTGTCCATATAAATAAATCGTTAGAACCATTTTTAAAACATCGTTATTAATGAGAAATATTTTGAAGAATAAATCTTCAAAACATTTAAAAATGATATTTTTATTAGAGTTTCTAACCAAAGGAGATAAACTTTAATTAAAATAATTGAGGTAATAAAAACTTTTTAATATCATGAGAATAAAGGTATTCATTATATACTATGTCAAGGTACATTTTATACACCCTATAAATGTGATTTGGTGTATAACAACAAAGGAGTCTCAATGGAATGTAATTTGAGATGAAACTTCTTATAAATACTGTATCCTTAGGTTAACAATTAATTAGTGGAATAATTTTGTGTGATAAAGATAAATACACTAAATATGATGGTATATTCAGTGTAAATCAACCAAAGGACATTCACACATTTTATTTTAAAGACTACACCAATGAATTGGATATTTAAAAAAAATGGAGATTGAGTTAAAATTACTCCTATCAAGTTCATATTGATGACTTGAGAAATTATAAATGGAGTGTTTATGTGTATCAAAAGTATATCCACAGAAAGGGGAGTGGAAATTATGACATAAGCAAATGAATGGTGATTCCACACATAATCTTGGAGTAAAATAATAAATGATGTATACGTAAAGTCGAATGAATGGAAATTGAAATTTTAAATTCCCTTATCAATTTGGTAACATATGAAACATAAAACCATGAAATAAGGATCATAAAATTATGATGTAGATATCCAAAAATTAAATTATATTACTCAATGAATACAATCATGTGTAGTACAGAAACCATATGCAATAAATAAGTGGTGAACAATGTTAATATCATGGAATTAAAAGTGAGATAAGAAACACATTACATTTTATTTTTTCCTTGGTTGAGGGTAGGTTATCCTCCTTTATAATGTTGAAATAATTTTTATTTAATTATACAAGAATCATATACATTAATATGATATCATATATGATCTTTTAATAATGCTTTGTTAATAATATCATAGTATTATCGTCGTTTGGGGTGTTAACTTACTCATTTTCTTTTATATGTTTTGTTACATAAGTTGTGTTTGTTATTGATAGGTTGTATCATATTCATATACAGGATTATATTAAGTCCTTAAACATTATGTTTTTTTCATAAAATGAGAATGAGACTTTTATAGATGTGATGGGTAATGAATCTCATCGCGTTCGTGGAGACGGTAGTCCGTCCGTACGCACGAGTGATAATATCATTATTTTGATATTAAAATAATATATAATTGGATGGTATATAATATATACAGAATAATTATCATGTTATATTTATTATTTACATGGACTACACATCATTATTATACCCATCTTAATAATAATTTTTTGAATAACAATTACAGCACGACATGGAGACGGTAAGCCGTACGTACGCACGTATGGTGACATGTCATTCATAGGATGGATAGAATACTGAATATGGTTGTACCATATTTATAATAATATCATAGTATAATGAAGATAATAGATTTGTTATTTTAGAATGGAAATAAAAAGAGAGAATAAGTTGAAGAAGAAAGGAACTTGAAAGAGGGTGGTGAAAATGTTACCTCTTCTTCAGGTTATTCCTTTTGATTTGATCAAAAGGGATCCTTAGGTTGGATTTCTGATCAAACTAAGGCCTCTAGGATGAAGTGAGGGGATTTGGGAGGATATTTGTGCAGAGTTTGGCAGAGCCAAAAGGCTTGAGTGGTGTGAGGAATTAGTAGGAAGTGGTGTCCTTTTATTAGGGGGTGGAGGGGCTCTTTTGGAAAAACTTAAAGTATTAAATTATAATAAATTAATATTCGTTTTCTAATGGCTCCAAAGTGAATTATTCAATGTCTATGGTGGGGATGGGTCATAGAATCCCCAGAAAATTTATTTAATACAGGTTTGGGTCACTATTGTAACCTTATCTTATAGATTTAACTCTTAGTTAAATAGTTTGACATTTACCATATCTCTTTGTATTTTTATATTATATAGTTAATAAACATACTATATACTTCCAAGATACCCTCAAACTGTCCAAAAATGATACACCTATTATTATATAATTCTTTTGGCCGAACCTTATATTTTTAGGAATATAATATCAATTAATAATATAATATTTGTTTCAAAAGCTCTTTAATGTCAATTTTGACACTTTTTGATATTTTTTTTTGATAAATTCATTACAAAATTATTACTTCCATTGAAATTAATATAACCAATAATTATATGTCATATTAACCTATAAAATTATTGCAATTCATAAAAAGTCTCAAATTACATTTATTTGGATATTTATAATATCAATTATTTTAATATTTCATTAATTCCGAAATTACTACATCACCATTGTGTCATAAGTAAATTAAATTATTTAAGGTCTAAAAATTATAAACAAAACAAAATTATTTATAAAACCTTTTTATCTTTCTAATTAATATTTACAATCGAATTTATCTTATGTATAACTCCATATTAAATATGTTTTAGTAATTAAACATTGATTTTTACTCTTTTAACTCTTCTTTGAATTAAATAATAATAAATGTCCTAATCTAACCCAAGTGGACCTCAATGATAATATTTTATTCCTAAGGTTGTTTTTTATCTAGATACACTTGTCCAATAGAATTAGGACATCTGTTAGGATAATATTAATATCATTTTTACCCTTATTTAACCTATTTACTTTTAACCGTGGTAAATAAAAGTAAAAAGTTAATATTCACAAAATATTATTTTTATCTTAGTGAACCACATTTTACTCCTTGATATTAACAGTGTCTCTCAGATTTTCAAAACTTCACTCACAGAAGCGATAAAATTAAGTTTTACGTGAATTTTCAAATTCTCCTAGGAGGTGGGTAAAAGACGGTGAAAAATTCCATAAAATTTTTATATATCTAAAATTATTCTAAACTAACTCCAATGAATTACATTGAACTTATATAGGTATTATGTATCCATTTTTACCTTAATTAAATTTAAATAATAAAATATTTATTTAAATTAAAATTCATTTTTGAACTATCACTTAGTGTTTTTTCACTATTCATCAAAATTTTAAATTTTTCATGAAAATACCAAAAATTCACCCTAAGAAAATTTCGATATTCCGAATCTAAAAATGAAGTCCATTTTGATAGATAAAATTTATAAAATTTCAAAAAGTGGGTATTACAATTCATAACGGCTAGTTTGATTGGTTGTGGTGTGTGTTAGAACTCAAAATTCTGTACAACACACGCTATTGCATTATTCAAAAGGAATAATACCATGGAAGCTTGGGGTGTAACACACATAAGATTGCTTGGTGCTTACCTACACATGATCGCTAGGTGCTCACCCACACTGGATCTCTCGGTTAGTCCTGCATGTACTCCTAGAGCGGTTCCATGCAGGACCCCTAATCACAGACCCATGAAGGATCTCTTCCTCAAGTCACAGCCAACAACTGGTTTCCCACATTATGCTTGATCATCTCCAGGAGGGTCTGTTCCTCAAGCCACTTGTCGATATTCCCACTACCATGAAGTCCCATGAAGAAGTATCCCAATGGACCTCCACGTCATTGGGGTCTCAACGCAACCGACTGTGCATCAATCGGATGCCCGATCTGTGAGTTATTGTCCTTTTAGTCCCGAGGACCCGGTTGGATTCATGATCGATCCAACCCGACAATTTCACAACATTATCCAAATCACTAGTGCGGTATACCAAAGGGACCGTGTCCAGCCATGGTTTACTGCGTCGTTGGGGGTTCGTCAAATGGACATCTGATGCCAAAGTTATGGAAAAAAGGATCGTAAATGGGTATTAGTCGGTCCGGGTCTGGTCCGACCCGGTCGAACCGACCCGGCCCGACCCGCTAGGACTGGACCAGCCAGTGTTGTGGCCTGGCCTGCTTGGCGGTCCCGACTGCTGGGTCTGGCCCGAACTGCTTGGTGGCCTTGGCAATGCTGGGAATCCTGGCTGGGCGGCGCGAAGGTCGCAGGGCTGCGAGGGCGGCGCGGTGGGGCCGTGGGCTGGGCAACGGGGCCAAGGGGCGGGGGTTCTGTGGGGTGGAGAAGTCATGGAGTGATGCGGTAGGGCTACGTGCGGCACATCGAGACCATGGGGCGGCTGAGCCATGGTCGGTGTGGCGGCCGCAAACGGCAGAGGTCATGGGCGGCGGGGCTGCGGGTGGCGGGGGCCACGGGAGGCGGCGGCCCCGAACGACGGAGGCCGACGGCGGCAGCGGTCACGGCCGAAGGAGCACCACGGGGCAAGGATGTTGTGGTGTGGGGGAGGCTTCGAGACGACACCATGTGCCGTAGCCTACGTCGCAGCCAACGGTCGTGCCGACGGTCATTCACAAGTTCCATCAGTGTCAAACGCCAACACCGGTCACCATCACGATTACGAAAAACACACCAAAACAAGAACGACGGAGGGGTCGGGACATGTTAGTTTTTCCCCCACCCTCGTGTTAGGGTGGTAGAAAGCGGATCAACCAAAACATGATTCAATAACGTCTAATCTACACTTTCATTCGAATCGTTGATCAACTCGTTTTGGTTGATCCACGTTTACCATGCTTTCAATGAATGAGGAATTTAATAGAGAAATTTCATGAATCCAATAACAACCCCTAACTTGAAATATCATTGAAAGAGGTTGCAAGGAAGGATACGATGTCATTGGGGATAGACGGATATCAGTGGCATCAGTGTTTCCTCTATCTTCAGTTCATTCATCATTAGAGAGTTTTCTCCCAATAATTCTTCTCTCCCCCAATTTCACCAAAATTAATGGTAGTTGATATAAAAAAACTGATTATATATTATGTTTGTTGGCATAATTCCAAAATAGCTTAACTAAATAATTGATTGGTTGGATTAATTAATTAAAGGGGAGAGTTTGCATAATTAAGTTGGTGAGCTCAAGAGGTTTCTCACCTTAAATAGATTGTTCAATGGGGTTCACGGGGTTTTATGTATTGGGTGGTCCCCACCACCATAACCCACATGGTAGGTTAGGATCAGGTGGTCCCCACCACCGTAACTTCACATGGGAGGTTATCTTCTGGAGGTCCCCACCTCTAAACATCCACATGGGAAGTTATAAGAGAAATAAAATAAAATATTACACATTTTTATTTTATTTTATTCTTTCAGGAAAACCCAAAAAAAATATTTCACCCTCGACCTACAGTGGTTGAGGTGAAGGTCCCCTAAAGTGAATACCAACAATGCGAGTTCAACGGTGCCCTCATATTTTAATTCTGAGCATTGGTTCAAATGTTACAAAACTCACTCGTACATTTACTGAACATACCTGAAAAAAAGTTATGAAATTTATTCCGGGCACACGAGGCCTCGGAATCATGCGCCGTCAATTTTCACAGACTCGTAAAATTCCAATTTATTAAAAAAAATACATGTAAATTCCTGGTCATTACAAAAACATAAATATTTATTAAAATAATGGACCCCCCACCTCCAATAAAATTGCCACCCCAAACCCCATCTTCTCCCAAAATCTATAAAGCCTTGAGCCTTGTTAAATTTCTGTCTTGTAATATATCCAAGGATCTTCCCAATGTCCTATACCTACTGGTCTCCCCTAAATTCCAAAACTAAAGGGATTAAGTAGGTTATTTGGGAGCATAATTCAATTGCTAAAAAATACAATTTCATATTATTTTATTTCCATTTTTGTTATTCATCTTTTCTTATACCCCATTCACCCCCCATATCCAAGAGGCATGAAAAAAATGTATCCAATATATTTTTTAATGGGATCATGTTTGATGAAATTTTTTTTGATATACATATTCTCCACACCCTCTTATTCTAAAATTATAATCACTATCCACGATATATTGATTTACCAACATCGTGGATGATGTGATTTCAATTTCCATCACCACCTTCATGTTTTGTCATAAAAGCCTTTTAATGGTTGAAAAATATTTTAAAGTGTATTATTTAACCTCATATATGTTCTGGAATTAAAATTATACATAATATTAAATTATATACTGAAACAAGTTTGTGATTATAAATGAACATCCAAAATGATCTAAATTAATATCACTAATGATTTATCTAATGATCCACTATCATATATGAAATCAATAAAATTTATTTCATCATTTAATATTATTGAAACATATTAATACCTTTTCATTCTACTTTTTGACCTTATCTTCCAATCAATATGAAAATAAATTACGAATAGACAATGGATACCATATAATGAACACCACCAATATATTGGAAGTAACAAAATATTACTAATAAATGGGTGGAATGTTGACATAAAATGAACAAATAAGGTGTTATGAAAAGGAATATGTTTTTATAAAGTATTAAAAACTATATTTTAATCAGTATACTTGATGTTTAAATACATTTTATATTAGATGAACCTAAATTAAGTGAATTCTTAACCCAATTTACATTCTTTGGATTAACCTTCTACTTCCTTGATTTTGTCAAGATAAGATTATTTATGAAATTTCATTTGATTATATGATGAGTGATTATATTAATTTATATTTAATATACATATTCCATACATTTGATAAAATCATTCATCAATGATTTTATATTTTTAAGGGACTTTTTTACTACTCTTATTAAATACATATTTTTACAAAAATCAAAAGTAATGTTTTTATGAAAGTGTTGATGTTTTATGATTATGTTATGGTTCTTGAGAATTTTTTATGATGAAATGTGTGATGAATATATCCCTCCAATTCATTGGGTATGATTATGTTGGAGGTCATTTGTATGGTCACCTCAAGTGTAACAGTGATGGTTACACTATAAGGTAACAATGATAGTTACATTGTAAGGTAGATGTGAGCTTAAAAATGATAAGATATAATCAAGGGTTAAAATATTATATATGTAATTACCAATATAACCAATATGGTTTATTTATGTTTTTTTATTATTTATGGAAATATCATGCTTTTCACAAGTATGTATATGATACTTTATTGGTGAGAATTAAGTTATTGTGGAAATCATTTAATATACTTATATGTAAATATGGACTAATGACTTATTTGAATATTTTTATTTAATTTAGTTATTTTTTCTCATACCTTGTTTTAGTTTTTTTCATAGAATTCATTAGATTTTCAATGGATATTTATGGTTCTAATTCTAGGGAATTCAATTAGTAATTTTGTAATTATTTTTGTAATCTATGATTTAATGTACGGTTTGTCTAATCCACCAAATCCTAGATCAGAACGATTACTCATTTATATAATGTATTTAATTTTTTTTATGTATAATAAAAAATATACATCATATTATAGTACTAAATTCAAAATTACGGGTTCAGGTCTTTACATTCCGTGATCATTTCTACTCAATACATATACTATATTATTTTCATTCTCTTGGTGGAAGTACATGAGAAATCATAATAATTGAGAAACATGACCCATATCCTTTATAATCTATTTATATCTCATATTTTTAACCATATATATAAAATCTATATATATTCATGAAAATATTTTAGCTTCCATCTTAATACCATTGATTAGGTTGTTCTTTTTGGGAATCAAAAATTGACTGGAAGAATATGAAAAGACAATTTCATTTTTCTGTAGGAAAAAACAATGTCCCTTCCTTGAAGAATCAATATATATCAAAAAACCTATCACTTGTAGATTTTAGAGTCAAAATCAGAAAATTTACCAATATCCTCTATTGATCAACAAATATTTCATCCCATTAAATTTTCCAAAAAAACTAAAACTTTGTATGATTGGTTAATGTTTTATCCAATCAGAAAAAATTATGAATGAATCATCAATAGTTACCTTCCAACCCAATGAATATATACCCATTTATGTTGATAGGTGGATTCCATTTTATGACTTCCTTTATCTTTGTAGGATCAACAAAGATTCATTTTCTGGAAAAACTATAAACAAGAAAAGAGAATTAATTAATCTAGAAATCATTCCCATTTAATTTCCAGCATAATTCATTAGTTATTTGTTTTATAAGTATTTTTTATAAGTGATTATCATGTACCTAATTGATTTTATAATATATCATAATATCATCAGTGGACACCATAGAAACTCTATCAATCTATCCTTGAATACTCAATTAATTAGATCCAAAAAATAGAGGTTGCATTAATTAATAAAAATTTCATTAATCTAAGAATTTAATGGTTAATCCTCATAGAAAATTTTGACATTAGAATTAATTCCTTCTCCCCTTGTAATTGAAGATTCCCAATAATGAATATCAATATTGATAAAATAATGGGATCCTTGAATTTGGTCAAATAAATAATAAATTTGAGGTAGATGATAATTGTTTAGTATATTAAGGGAGTTGATTTCCATATAGTGAATGTAAAATCTCATGGATCCATATCTATTCAAAACAATGATAACATGGGATCCTCTTATAGAAACACTAAGTTGAATAAATCCCTTATTACCCAAATTCTCTAGTTGTTTTGTCAACACCTTAAGATACACATTAGTCAATCTATAGGTAGTCTTTGATATTTGTTATACATATGGTATTAAATAAATAAAATATTTAAATTCATTCATTGGGGATTTACTAGGTAATTCCTCAATAAATTCCTCAATATATTCTTATACAATAGATAAATCATATATTTTATAATAATTTTGGTCATCCAAATTTTTTTTTTGTATTCATGCACATAAATTTCCATCAATATATAAATATTTATATTAGGGGTGGATCTAGATATAAATAATACGATTAATTTTATAACGTAAAGATAAGAAATTATAAATATTCCTCAAATATAATAATTTTTTTATTCTTATAATATATATTTCTAAATTTTTTTGAAAACCTGTCCATATAGAGAATTATATTGAATTAAAAAAGGTAGGATAATTAGTTAAAATAGTAAATGATGTTTAATTATCATAATGGGGATATCCCGACACATTTACATTTCAATTAGACATCCCTATAAAGTTTTATTTAACAACTTCCTTGTTAAATCCTAATGGACATGTCTAATTTTCATGTAAAAATCAGTAGATATAGAATATTTCAATGATCAAAAATAAAATAAATTATTTGATAATTTTTATGATAATATTAATGTACATTCCACCACTTCATTTGAAAATTGTACCATGGTTTTAGTGATCACATAAGCATGGCCATCTCTATGTTTCCTCTTCTTTGGTTGATTCCCCCAATGCTTGGAGAATTCATTTTCATTATGCTTCATCTCCTAGTACTTGAAATTCTGAATAGAAGGGTTTAACATCATCCACTATTATTAATTAACATGATGACCCTTTTTTAAATAGTTATATAAATCTCACACTCCCTTGAATAATATATGGGCGAAATTCCTTCCACAGATATGTCATGGTGGGAATTTCTTCATCTTCTTATTCTTGTTTAATGAAATCCATTATTTATAAAATTCATATTACCTCTACTTATATTATTTTCCCTTGAATATGTAGGATCTATAAAATACCTTTTTTTATTTTGATGAATCATAAAGCTATTTCATAATATGAAGAATCCCACACCCTGTTGAGACATGTATTAATCCATTTAAGGAAATCTAAAACAATAAAATCCACATTGATTATATAATCAGAATAATAGTTAGAACACATTGTGAAGGTAGATTAATAATCTATGACATATTAATAATCCATTAAAGTAATATATGTGACATTATATTCACCTCAATTTTTTACATGTGGGTAATATTTATCTAAGAATATATCCAAATAATTTTTGTTCCATGAGTTGTATTTTATCTTCCTCTAATGAATTCTAGAACGAAGAGAAACATTGATCGTCATCTCCTTTAATATTATACACAAAAGGTGTAAAATTTTTACATTCACCACATACCAAGGCCATAATTATATTCCCTAGGTAATTATTCCATTTTTTAGTTACAATTGGATTAGTTGTCTCACTAAAATATGAGGGATTTTGTCTTATAAATTGATCCAACATATGATAGTCTCACAGTGGAATACATTGTTTAGTTAGGAAAGGGTAATTTTCATAACATTATAATGAATTATTAAAATAGCTATAATCATCTGTATTCCCATTCCTACTGTATTAGTTTCATTAGTTAGTAAATATCAAAAAAATTCATGTGTATTGATATCATTATTCCTTTTAGGAACTATTTCTCAAGAATTGAATATACTAGATTATATCATAAAATTATGAGACTTAAATAATGATGTATAGTTCTATATATGGTCTACAGCTCAAAATAAATTATAAATTTATTCCTTTATAATATTTTACTCACACTCTTTTTTTTATAGGGGACACCATCACATTCAAATCCTTCATGATATTTTATCCAGAAAATGTGAATTATCTAATGCATTTCCATTGAGAATATAAACTAATGGCACAATATTTAAAAAATGTTATATTTACATTTTATAATGATAAATATGTCATTAATGCCATAAATTTTCCATTTATATAGCATATATTGATTAAAAATATCATTATTACACTCAATGTAAATCATTAATGAAAAATGAGTCACAACACTTTGCAAGGCGGCAGTCTGCTGTACAGATGAGTGCTGTTGTCGTATCCCCTAGAGAATGGAAATTCAATAAGGAATATTTGATATAATGACTTATTTTTTATAAAAATGTTATAAATATTATATATATATATATATTCATTATATCAATTATCATTCCCAACCATTAGATTTGGTAGTGTAAAAAAGAAATGACATTGGTTCTCATCGTTATAGTCCTTCATACACTAGAATGATGATTTCATAAGACATTTTTTGAATGAGGGGAATTATTTTGGTTAATAAATTAAAACAATAACACCATAGTTTATGAAGGATATTTATATAATTATATAATCCTAATTTAAGAATATTTTAATGGGAAGGATGAAGAGATTAAATAAAAATGTTCGTTGAAGAATGTTACATGTTATTTGGGCGTCCTCCTTAGGATTTCATTAAAGGACATCCAAAATTTTTATTCTACCAAAAAATGATTCTAGGAAAAGTGTATACAATACGGTAATTGATTAATGTTGGTTTTGGTAGATATAAATGTCTTTATATGTGAGAAGATTTAAGGGGAGCAAAAGGAAATTTGTAATTGGGGAGGGGTGCTATTTTTTTAAATAAACAAAAGTATTCAATTATTGGAGGCCGTTATGACCAAATTTTCCTACAATATTGATAAATAATAAATTTTATGGGTTATTTTTCCGATATTAACCTATATGAAACAAAAAAAATCACATTTTTATCAATCTATTCATTAGTCATTATGTTTCTAATTTTTTTTGTTTAGACAACTGAAACATATATCTTTTTTCTTTACAAAATTAATTTACCATTTAAGAATGAAAATAAAATTATAATTAATAGATTATTTTCATATAAAGATCCGGATTTTAATATAACTTTTAAAATAAAAAACTAGGTTTTTGGATGATTTATTTTAACATAATCACTTGTATCGTGAAAAACATCATTTTATCATTTATCATAGTAATTGTTTTTTAGTTGTTTTCAGTAATAATGAACATCAAAATTACAGCTTGACCTATTAGATAATATAAATTATTACAATTCCAAATAATTTATACATTTTTACATATATATTAGTTTAAATGGAAAAATGTAATGTAAATTAAATTCTATGGACGTGATGAGAAAATGGGTTTTTGAAGATAAAATGTTCAAAAGTATATAATTTTGTTAAATAAAAATAAATTACTAAATTGAATAAAATGAACTGAATAATATTTAATGATATTTAGCTGAACTAATTTTAATGTAAATCTAATTGAAGCTATAATCTAACATTATAAACAATATAATTGAAAATCTAGTTTTCAATTTAAATAAATTATTTTTCATAATTGATTTAAAAACAAATTTTTCGAAAAAGACATAAAAAATCACCCCATGATGACATTTATATTGTTATAGGAATTTTTTTGATTATTTTTTCAAATAATCCGTCTAAACTTTGTTAATTTTTTGGAATATTATATGTGAAACTCATGACTACAACGTCTTATAGAAAAAATGCAGTTTTTCAGAAAACATTTATTTTTTTATTAAAATGGGTCTAATTTTATCTATAATAAAATTATATTCATTTTATTTATTATTAATCAAAATTATTTTCCTAAATTAGTTAGTATAATTCATAAACAGTAATTTTATTGATACATTATAATAGAAATGATTAAATAATAATATTTTAATTGAATACTGAGTTTCATTCAAAATTGGTGATGTGTGCATTGTAAGCCTTAGAAGATACTATATTTTTTCAAAATTTAATATATTTTATGGTCTAGGGTTGTTATATATAGGTATTTGATCCATGTTTATTTTTTAACATGTTAGATCATCATTTTCTTCTTTTATCGTATTTTTTTATTATGTTCTCCACCTTTAAATAAATTTCATCCTAACAATGAATAGATTTTATCCGTAATCAAATTATGGAAATATTAAAATAATGATTTTGTAAAACAATAATGTAAAATGGGTTTAAAAAGAATTTACATAATTAGATAGAATGGAATGTCAAATGGTTGTGAGAAATAACACAAATAGATGTTTCTAATTATGATGACATTGGGTGAATGTGACGAAATGGACAAGGATGAAAAGATTCAATAATTAAGAGTGACTGTGGTCATATGTCATAAAAATATTTTGATAAATGGACTATTAAGGGCCTAAAATGAAAATTTGATGTGTTAGAAGTCTATTTGATTCAATGGAATTGAATGTAATTGGTTAAAATATTAATTTAAATAGGTTTCTATATGTTTTAAGAAATATCATTATCATATTGATTAAAAGAATATGTAAATATAGATAAATTCCTTAAATATTTTCCAAAATTATACAATTTCAACCAGATTATCATATTTTTAACAACGATGAGTATCAATGACAATTTTTATTATTATTGGATAACTAGAATGAACTTATAACCCAAAAACACAACCAAAATGTGACCATATATTTCTGAAATCATTAGATAATAATTGTAACCAATATGGTTATAATGGGATAATATTTTACCCAAAATTCATAGTTATCCTCTTCTAAAAACAATGCTAATTTTTTAATCACCATACATGTTTTTTAATCCCATTGTTTTCCATAAGATAATACATATGGTTCGAACATAATAATTTTCATTATCTTTTAAGCTTATTAATTTTAAAGCATGTTTTCACAATAGCTAGGAAATAATATAGGCTAGTGGTAGAAATTAAACTATTTTCGACATTTTTTTTGTTGGATCAACCCATTCTCCATTTTTGTTTTTGATGTGTTGACACTGATCCTTTCATCTAACATTTTAATTAAATTTTACCTTTATAAAATTCCAAAAAATGTTTTTAGCATACTTAAAACTGGACATAATTTTCAAATATAATATAAACCCTAAAGGTCATCAACACCATTATACTCATGTCCAAAAAAATTAAATGTATAATTCCCATTAAACTGAATCCATAATTATATTTAAATCCATGAAAAAAATCCCAAAATTTCAATAAACAGCTGTTAATCTCTTCCCGTGAAAAACAAAAAGGAGTGTGTAATACATAAAACTTATGATCATCCACTGAAAAATAACAAGCTACCTAGAGCTATTAACTCATCACCGAATGGTCTAATATTAACTCTTGTAGTAAAATCATATTTTTACACACCTTTAAATTTTTGATAATGGTGATTTCCATCCTAAATAAAAATCATTATAATTACATTATCATTATTACCAAAATAATTACATTCAAAACGTCAATCCAATGATGGGATACATGTTATCTAATTTATTTATTTTTTAAGATTCTTATCTTTACAACCACAAACCTTGTTTCCAATTATAGAACAACAGTAACAAAATATAAATCCTAAAAATTATTCATCAATATGTGTATTACCTCCCTTGTAATATGTTTTTAGATTAACTACATAATTCTTAGTTGTTTTCTGCACGATTTCCATCCACCTTGATTGTTTCTTAATCCTATCATCTCATTGTACCAATGTCTTAGTGAACACCATATCGACATTATTGAAAAAATAATATACATTATCAATATATTCAAATTATTTTGAGGTTAAATTTCTTCATGTACATTGATTCAATCTTGGGTAAACCTGATTAATTATACAATTAATTTCTAGAATAAAATATAGAATGTTCTAGGGGTTTCATGTAAAACATACATCATTCGTTGCAATAACATATTCATATTTTCCCCAATTATTGCATATTTTTTTATTCATGTACAAACAACAATTTAGAAATATTTTTCATGGAATATATTTTTAAATGTATTACATTCCATACCATCATTATTATCTTTCTCTACATTATTATTAACCAAATACCAACATCAATAAAATTCACAATCAATGAGATAAAGGGATAGGGTAAAATGTTTATGTTTTTAACATCCCATGGCTTCAAATAAATTTTCTAGATCATATATCCATCATTAATCATCGACAATACCAGACAGACCACTAAATGATGGATTATATTACCTCATAAAATGATCCACTATAGTCATATTCCTCCATATAAGATCATGTTCTTCCCTATCATGGATACCAACCCCATTTATACCTTGTGTTAACTGAGACTTCATTATGAAAATGTATTTCACTCTAATTCCAACCATCTCAGGATGCAGATATTGAACGATATATTTATCTTGGTTCATTCCCACTACATCTTCCCTATTTACTCTATGGAAACCAATTCTGAACATGATATTTTTATGAATAAACATAATAGTCTTAAAAAGTAGGGTCATTTATAGTTAACCATAAAGAAAAATCATTCAAGGGAATGATATTAACATATTAATATCCACTAATGATTTCTTAACCATCCTATGATACCAAATATATCGACTCAGCCATTAAAATTAAAGAGTATTGAGTTTAAAAACATGAATTCATTATACTACATTTTAGGATCTTTTCTGGTTTAGGGTTTTAGATATTTTGGTAATAACTGATTCATAAAACTATAAATTAAAAAAAGTACACATTCAATTAGATTCAAATTATCCTATTATATAAATTTATTGAAATAAATTATGATTTATTTTCATGTAAAATCTACAAAAAATTTATCATGACCTAATAATTTTTATTACCCATCTATAAAACCAATGAAAAAAATTGTAAAACATGAGACAAGAAAAAAATCTTAGTAAGATACTTAAAAATAAATAAAAAAATTAGTGAAATAAAAAACATTAAAAACTCATTCAAATAATACCCTTGTATTAAATAATATTTTATTGTACGAAATGAAACATTTTCCCCTGAAAACAACCAAATTGTTTTCACTAATAATGACTTTGAAACCCATATCAATAAATTCAAAAAAAACCCTTTATTGGTGAATTATCACATCATATTCATTATTACATTTCAAAACCCTTTTAATTTTAATAATATTATTGATGAATTACATTTTTATTATTACCTAATAAATTTTAGATCTCTAAGGGGCTCATACTTCATATATGATATATTGTGCTCAACTATTTTTCCTGAGCTATAACGGGCCGCAAACATTCATATAAGACATATCGATCTCATTCATTAGTTGTAATGGGTACCAAACATTCATATAAGATGTATTATGCTCACTAGTTTTATATAAAGATAAATAACATATCATGAAATAAACTCAATGACTTCACAATGACTTTATAAATCCATTATAAAAACCCTTTTAATTAAATATGAAAAATACATTCGGATTAAAAAATAACATTTTATTAAAAATATGTTTTAAATAAAAAACAAAACATGATATAAGGAAGGTTTCTCAATTAATAATACAAAAAAATGTGAAATGAAAAAAAATGTCCATTGTGGTGGAATGGTTTTAGTTTCCGTGTTCAATTTGAATAGAACATTCCATTTATCATTTCTAAAAATGTTCCAGGTAAAACATGTAATAATATTACATCAAAAAAAATTAAAATAATATATAAAGATAATTTAAATGTAAATTATAAATATTTCACAAAGATATTTAATTTTTCATAAAAATGTTTTATATACATAGATATTCAAAAGAAAGAGAGTTGGTAGGAAACCATTTAAAGAGGATTTTTAAATGAAAAGTCTTTGATGACTATAGAAATATTTTCATAATAAAACATAATAAAACATTAAAATAAAACATAAATACCATTAGAATATGTATATATATATATTCATAATATAACTTTTCCAAGTTGTTGTATATACATCATTTAAATGGATATAGTTTAAAAACATCCAAATAGGCTACAATGAAAGTCAATTGAGATGATGTCCCATACCTTGATTCAAATATATCACATGTGACTTTATCTTCATGAATTATAATATTATGTTTATTATTTACATTATTTAGAAGTTTTTCATTTTTATTACAAATTTCATTTCACTAATTATCATTTTATATACTATTAAATAACCAATTATGTTTACATCAGATATGTTACTGAAATATTTGCTTTTGTGTTGAAAATGACTTTTGTTGGTTAACATTGTTCGAATATGTCAATATTTAAAAATATACTTAATATTAATAATGGAATATTTATAATAATTATTCACTAATTATAATTTTATGAACAATCATGATATATGGTTTTTAGAAATGATGTTACTTATAATCATAGAGAATGTAGGTCGTACGTATGCATGAGTAACAGTTTCATTTTTTTATGATAATTATGGAATTTAGAAAAGTAATATATTATCTTTACAGTATGAAAAAATTATAACATAAATAATATTATTTATTTACAAATACATATACATATATATATATATACATATAAATTCCATGTGGTGTGGTGATGAAATGTGAGTCATATGAAATTGTGAAGGCGGTAGGCTATACATTCTCCAAAAAAGTTATCATATATTATTTTAAAAAGTATAATAAAATATTTTCTCCTAATAATGAAAAATATTTCATTCATATCACATATATTTATATAAATATTTTATTTACATTCCATGTTAATAGTTAGTGAAAAACGAATCATGTATCCTCAAAAGGCTGTAGTCAACCTTTAACATGGGCGATGTGGTCGTATCCCCAACATAATGGAATGTAAAAAATGTATTCACGAAATATATAACATAGAGGAATAATGTTTTCAAAAATATCATATATATATATATATATATCATATCCATCATAAGAACAAGAATTGATCGGTGGTAATTTATAAATTATTGGCATTTGTTCATAAGGGGGTAATCTACCATACACATGGATGGTGAATTTGAACCCATTTGATGTAATTGGGTAATTATTTAGGTTATTAATCTAAGGTAATAAAATAAAAATATATTTATGTTAATGAATTTTTTATAAAATCATTTTTTATAACGAATTTAAAGGGATGGTTGATGAAATAATATTAAAAAAATTGAAGTACATTACTCTTACATTAGATAACATCCGTATTATTGCACCAAAATGCTTCCATGTTTGGATTTATGATATGAATATGGCTTCTAGGATGATAATAGTGAAATTGGGATGTAAATTTTCATGGGTTTTGAGCCAAATGTCTTGAGAGGCGTGATGATGTGAAGGTAGTGAGGGCTCTTGTGAAATTGAGGTGGGGTGAAATTTTTGTAAATAACCAAAAAAAATTAACACTAGGGTGTCACTATCACCTCTTGTGACAAAAAATTGGATAAATAAGGGATTGAAGTTTTTATGTGTTTTTAATAAAATCCTTAAAAATAAAAAAACATTTTTGTCTCATTATTACTCAGTCTATATGATTACTCAATTTTACACATTTAGAAAAAATACCATTTTAATATAACATTTCTTTATATTTCAAATGGCTCTAATTTTATCACTAATCAATAGATATTAATAATATATTTGTATAAACAAGATAATGTTTTAAATACATTCATTACAATTCATACTCACTAATTTAATGGATATGATATAATTGTAATTCACAAATAATAATATTATAAAAGAGTGTCGTGTTTCGTACAAACTTGTAGTTGTGTACATTGTAATCTATCAAAGATATTATATTTATTTAGTAATAAATATATTTTAATCAATTGGGTTGTTATATTGACATAAAACATTTGTGTTTCACATCATTGGGGCTATCGAAAATAATTTTTATCTATTTAAAAGTGGAGTGTGTTACATATAACTTCGTTACGTTTGATCATATGAAATTACATAGTGAACTATGAAAGAATCTTATCTATTATTCTTATATGGTTATTTGGATTCAATAAATAACCTTATAAATTTTTACTAAATAATGAACTATTATCAATATCATTACTATGTGATTGAGAGGGAGGATTTGGAAATTCAATCCTCTAATATAGTATTTGAAGGGAAAGTTCGGATAGTGGACTAAATTTTATTGGTGATGCATGGAAAGACCTTCCACTAAGTTTAATATAGATTTAAATATATAATGAAGAATAATGAGTCATGTTTGTGAATAGATTTTGTGAACCAGTAATGGCCTTATCATTTATTTAGTTCCAGAAAATGATTCTGTTTAGAGATAAATGGTTTTTCTATTGTGGATATTTTCACACCCCAATACATGTATTCAGATATATATTATCATTTATATTTAATCTTCGAATTAGAGTATTTTCATATTATATGAGGCATTTTTTGTATTTTTGACGATATTAAGAGTCCACATAATATTTGGCAAATCGAAACGACTATCATTTTATGTTTGTAGAACACTGGTATGTCTACATGTTCAGATTCCCATCCAGTGGTAGTTCTCTAGGTTTAGGATTAATACATGTTCCAACCAACACATTTTTTTCACCACTTGATAGATGATGGTTTCTCAATAGATCACTAGTCACACCACTTGTCTTAATGATTATTATGGGCTAAAATTCATTGTTTCAGAAAATAATTGATTAACCATTATAAACATTCATCATTGCCACTAATGGAATTTCCATCAATTTGTAGGATCGTTTATGTGGTTTTTTGCCCTATCACTCTTCACATTGGTGGATCCTCATTCTGATTAGATGTATTAATCTTCATGGGATGTAAACATATAAGTGGTGTACTTTGTAATAACATTATTTTTTATCTTATCCATTGGATTTATTCCTTATAAAACATGATCATTGGATATATCTTGGTCGTGGATAAATGAAATTGCTTCTATAATATCTATGTTCTATAGAATCCAATCTATTCATCTCCCATACGTGGTCTAAAATTTTATAAAATATTCTGCTAGGCGTTTCTACCATATGGTCTACCCATTTATGATCCTTGTGTTTTTATGTTTTCCTTTTTTAATTTTTGATATTTAATTACTATGATTCCAATGATATTTGGTTCCAATAAAACATGTTTCAAACATGACATTTTATTGGAAATTAAATTATATTCATATGATGTGTTTGAAAATTTTCATCATTAATGTTTTTTTCTCATAAATGGATTTTCAATATTGAATGTGGCGTGAAATTTCTATAGAAAATAGGTTTTGATGAATATAAGACTGAATATTAAAGGGAATTTACCTTGGAAAATGTTTTTTCAAATATTTTCTTTAACTGATATATTATGATAATAAATAAAAAAATATAAAAACTGTAGGGTATGGGGTATAACTAAACATATCAATCCTTAATGTAGTATTCCATCACATTTGGTGTTCCCATGATGCAATTATTTTTAATGGGAAGCCTTTCTAAAAGAATAAGGTTCACATAATTTAGAATTCACTTATGTCAGATAGTGTTTTTTATTTAAGTTGTCTATGCAAATCTATTGTTAAAGACCCTTTAGTGATTTAATAAAACGTCACATTCATGTATAAATGAATTTTTTCCCAATAACTAATGATATTTATGATTGAATTATTTTATTCATATTTATTTTTTTCATTAATATATGTTGCATCATATTTCATTGATTATTACAAGATGAAGTTTCATAACATAAAACCAACGTTTTTTTTATATGGAAAATGCTTTATTTTGAAAAATTTCAAAATATTTATGAATTAATAACTAATAGATTCATCTTGATAGACATATTATAGTTTCTATTCTAGTATCCTATTGTTATATAATGACCACAAACTATTTTTTCCTTTGGGTGATTTTAGACTTGTTTTTTCTAGATACTATTAAATGGAAGAGCATTAAATAATGGAAGACACCCCTAGAATATTTTCCATCCATTCGGTTGGGATGTTGGTGATATATGGTCCCATAGAGATGAACATATGATTTTCTTTGTGTTTCATCTTATTGTGCATTAGGTTTCCTCAACAAATTTTAATATTAATTAATTGGATATTTTTTTCTGGTTTTGTAGTTTTGACATATTATGTATCAATAAAAATATATTGTGATACAATGATTGTTTCTCTCATTTAATTTGCATATTGGTGAAAAAATATTCCCATGTTTCATCATATGATGCCCCAATATTTTTTTATATCATGTGGTTAACTCCAACATGAATTATGCCTTGTGGAATCGAAAGTTAGGTGAAATAATGGTTTGACCTAGATTTCCCAATCAAAATTAGGATACACTATCGTATATATGTTATATTAATACTCATTTTTAGTCAATATTACCATAAATATTAATTTTTTGGGAGTTACCCATTAATATTACCATCGGATTGGCTAGTGATTGTGGAATAGTTGTCATACTTCAATGGTACAAATAAATTTAAAACACTATACTATAGTCCCAAACATATCTTTTAGTTTTTACTGAATGGTTCTTGTTCTCTAATTCATTATATGGATTAAAATAGTAGATGATATTCCATAGAGATTTAGAAAGAACCCTAGAGAAGTTCCCTGTGGATAGAATCTTATATTGAGGAAGTAGTTGAATAAAATATTTATATAACCCTAAGAGAAGATATAAACATGAATTTATAGATATAGTATAGGGAATAAATTACTCCAAAAATGTACATAATTTACTTCATTATAATTATCACACACTAGTTATAATAATATCATCAAAAAAACATTTACCCATACATGGCTGATAAGTGAAATAAATTTCATTCCCTAAATTAAATAACTAATATTTATTTAAATTATATGTAATTAAAATATTCTGCCAGACTTTTTCTATTCATTATGTTTTCTTCCATGTTATTTACTATACCTAAAATAATAAATATTTATTAAATGAAAATTTTATAAAGAAATTATTAATGGTATTTCAATATATATTTATTCTATTATTAAAATCACATAAATAGTTACATTATATATGTGGTATATAAATCAAAAATAAATATTTTATCTTGGGTTAGAGGATAATATTTATTATAATAATTTAAGTCATATAAAATATTATTAATGTAAAAAAAGGAGTTGTGTAACCTTTTATAACCCTTCCTTATTGGAATTATGCCTATTTTTAATAGAAGTCTAATATCATCATCTAGAAACAAGTAAAGGCACCAAAGATGATGATGTTTATACTTCAATTATGAGAATCACGCATGAATGGTCCCAATGTAATATAATTTCATTGTCTTCATATCACATTATGTTGGATTAAAACATGTTTCATTAACCAATATGCATGATACATATTTCTCATAATTCTTGAAATGAACCCATGTATATACCTTGTCCATTGAATTTTGTCCGATAGTTTAATTTCAATCAAAGGGTGCAGATATCAACATTCATAAAGATGGAAGGGACATATCCATCATTGAAAAGTTCATTCGTATCATATAACATGTCACATACACACCATACTAAGCATAACCATGAACATATGTAATCATTTTTATGTAAATACATCTTATGACATGAATAAGGATATGCATTATTAATTACTGTAACGTCTATGAATAATTTCTGAAATATATATCCATGAAAATCCCAAATCATGGAAGGTAAAATAAAAACCCATTTGAGGTATGATATCTATTATATGATGCTAAATTTGTTTTTATTTTATTAAATATTAATTGTTCAATAGGGTTGGAGTTACACAAGAGGTCCTTGAGGAATAAAATTTTGTCATTTAGATCCAAGATGAAAACAACAGTAGCTTCATAACATAAATCATTTCCTCAGACCATGAAACTAGCGAGTAGAGGTGAGGATACCTATTCGTCAAAATATCCATTGCCTGAACTAAATTAATTCCAATAATTCTTATTTTGTAGATTTCAGTTTGTGAAATTTAATACATTATGGGGAGCTATACGAATTGACAGGGCATCCACCAATAGAAAATTATTGACTACTTATCCCCCCATAGTTTATTATCATTTTGAAATCATTTCCTCCCTATTTTAGATATGTGCATGGGTTATGAAATATTTTTTGGACTACCTTGGGGAATAAACATGGGTTATTGTAAAACAAAATTATGGAGTACATTGGGATTGACCCCATGTTTAATTTTTTAAAAATATATTTCTACTTCTTTGGGATACCACCTGTTACATCCCACCCCATCATATTGGATAGACATTGCGGATGAATTCTACTTGTCCTAATGAATCCTTCCCAGGGATTCAATGGATGGAAATCAATGTTGTGGTCTTCATGAATAAACTGGGGGAAAATTTTCCTTTTAGGTTAAACAAACCAACCAAACGATCCACTATCCCGAACTATATGATGCATCTCAACATAACAAACAATCCCATACATTAAAAAAGGACAACCAACTAATCCATAACAATTCCACATATCAAATACAACAAATCCAAAATCAGAGTACAAAGTGGTTGACTAAAATAAGAATACAATATAACTCAGACATCATCCATAGCTCCACACCAATCTTCAGGCTCCATGCACCACAACATCACCAAGCATCATGCCGAACCACTTGAAAAATGAGACACTTTATTCTTACATGTGTCACGAAATAAAATATCTACAAAATCAACCAAGTTCCAATGAATGGTGTGAGTACAAATACACAATATGGTTTCCCCAAATGACTTCACTACACATTCCACTAGGATAAAACCGTTATCATATTTATATAAAACCGTTTATATTAAACATTTAATGGTGAACCAAATTACAACAATCCAAGCACTCTTTACCAATCCATTTCAACCTAAATTATCAAAACCCACGAGAAAGTCCCACAACTATGCCACAATCCATTTACCATTTCATATTATAACAAAAATGTACATCTTTAAAGAAACACACAACAAGGAAACCAAAACAGTGGATCTTCCACCCAACCTGTTCACTATATTTCCAACTAGCGGTGCTTCATGACCAATATCCATAATAGTGGTGCATCTGAACATTATCAACCACCTTTTATAGTGATACATCCCAACCACTTACACACAACATTACAACAAGACACTACAAAGAATATTGCCCTCCAAGGCCACATAACATCCAAATAACCATTTCCATCACATTCCAATCCACTTTAATATATCACACAATTATTTAAATCTACATTTAATCATATTCCAAGTGAAAAAACATTTCAATAAAACAAAATATTAACAAAATTTTTTTTCCATCATCCATTATTACAAATCAATCACAAATACCAATTTTAAAATCTCTATTTTAAAATACACAACAGGTTCATTTAACCACATCACTCCCTTTTCCTAAAAATCATTAGAAACACCAACAACGGGATTTTCAATCAAATTTTCACATAAAAAACACAATTAAATTCATGAAGGAAAAAAAAATTTAACCAATATCCATGTTTTGGAAATGTGGAGATGATATAGAATCCACATACCTTTAGGGTTATGGGAAATTCAACCCACACACAACGACACCCCCATCCTTGACAATTCACCACCAAAACCGCTCTATATCCCCTTCCCTATAATCAATACTCCTTAAAAATAAACAACCAAAGAAATAAAAACTCTAGATCAACACATAGTAGGTCTTGATCTAGAAAACCTAGAGAGATAGAGATATAGATCAAGAGGAAACCATAGAGATCTATGATGGGAAATTTACTTGAGAAAAACACCCTTTAATTTTACAAGAAATCCCGTTTATTTGCAATCCAAAATTATTGGGAGAGGCCCTCTTACCATTTAGAACTGAAAATCCCAAAATACGATATAGTGGGAGATAGTTTCTAGTGAAATGAGGCCCCCCAAAGGGAGCCCAGTTTTAAAAACCCTATTTTACGTGGACGCATGGTTTTCCCAAACAGTTTAGAAAACCATCCGCTAACCCAGCACAAGCCACTAACTCAAGATAAGGGGTCTGAACAGATTCCTCACCCAGTTTCGAAAATCGTGTGCTGGCCATGTGAAGTCCACTGTCTCCCCTTGCATGGTTTTTAAGAGAACCCGAAAAATTTCCCTAACTATGCTAAAACTGTGACCCCATAAAGATCCTAAAAACTTATTAAAATCCATTTCAAACTCTCTCAACCACTTCTAATCTCATCCAGCCCCATTAAACGCATAAAAAGTCATAAACTAAGGCTACATACATCAAACAGGGGGTTCTATATTCTTCCGACAATCAGAAATCGTGTCCCTATAAAGTAGGACGACATCACTTTATAGAAAGTGATCTGGACATTTCTCTGCAATCTCATTCTCCTGATCCCAAGCCTCTTCTTTAATATGACCATACTAAAAAATATCATGAACAAAACCAATTTTTTTACCATGAATGACTTTCTCTTCCATATCCACAATCTTCACTGGAACATGCACCAAGTAGAAATTTGTTTCTAGCTCAACATGATCCCAACGATTTACATGGTTACGATCCGGCTGATAATTTTACAAATGAGACAAATGAAACACATATGGTATCACACTAAAACATGGGGGAAAATCCAAATTATATGACACCTATCTAGTCCACTCAAATACCTCAAAATGAACAATATACCTCAAACATAATGTACCCTTCTTCCCAACCCGATGATGTTCCAACATAGGAGAGATTCTCAAAAACACATGATCACCCACATCGAATGACAACGATCATAAATGAGACTAATCATCCCATTGAAACACTTCAATTAATTTCTTGAAAATAATCATACAATTGAAATGGTATATTACTCCTTGATAAAGAATTAATCGGTGAATCCAATTGTGGGAAATTCAAAAAAAACATCTATAATACCTAGTTAGAACATTGATGCTCTGTATCTCGAAAACAATATTTGAAATTTTCCCTGAGATAGCTACCTCAATATTTTCTGTATCAACTGAAACGCCCCTATCTGATATAACAAGGCCATGTAAACGAACCACGTTTATCCAAAAGTCCCAATTTGAAAAATTTTTATACCACTGATGATCCCTCAAGATCCCCAACATGATCACCAAGTTTTGCTCATTCCCTATCCTTTTCCTCGAATACGTCAATATATCATCCTTAAATCCCACCAAAAAAATACATATATCTATAAAATATCCAATTCATCAATTCTATGAACACCACTGGTGGATTTGTTAAACTAATGCGACTAGCCACATACTTGTAATGGGAAAATCTACTTTTAAAATCTGTTTTTGGAATATCTTACTTCTTCACCTGAAATGGATGATACCCTGCCCTCATGTCAATCTTGAGAACCACTGGGCTCCCCTCAACTGGTCAAAAAAATAATCAATGTGTTGAAGTGGATATCAGTTCTTTACCATAACCTGATTAAGTATATGGTATCCAATAAAGAGACATAGGGTTCCATATGCCTTTTCAACAAATGAAACTAGTTCTTCCCAAAGAGACAGTATAGGATTGATGAACCCTTTGTTTTCAAACTCATCCATCATCCCATTCAATTCCCACAATTCATCGGGTTCCATTCTTGAATACAGAATTCAGATGGGACTGGTACCCATAAAGAGATCAATCATAAAGTCCACTTCCCTCATGCATAAAAACCCTAAGAATTCTTCAAGAAATACATCATTAACCGATCCAAAACTACAAGAAGAAAACTTTGCACAAAATATTCCACGGATGCCAATGACGTGTCCTTTAACTGATATAAGATCATACCAATAGTTTTTTCCAAAAAAACTGTTTCACCAAGCACTTCACTCTTCACTCCTCTAAAGTGAATTCTAACTCCATAAACCATCACAAAACTAATCATTTTCACATATCAATTTATTTGGTCCTTAACCATTTCCAATAAATCTATTCCCTGTATAATATCATAATCATCCATCTCAATCACTGATAAATACCACATCAATTCGATTCCATCAACAACTAAACAACAACCTCGACAATGGAAGGCTCAACAATCTCTTTGACCTATAGGAGTTTTTAGTATAAAAACTGAAGGAATCATTTCCATGTGAAAACCCAAAAAATAAATTAGGTGAGAAGAAATAAAATAATTCAAAGCACATTTGTGAAATAATGAAGGAATCAAAATTTAATTTATTAGAGCTTTTCCTCATATTGTCGATGGTCCCGACTGATCATCCACTACAACTTTCTTAGCTTAAAACAAATTCTTGTTTTCCACTCTTTTCTCATTATTACCATACTATGGTGTCATTGTATTCCATGAATCACCATGAACCACATTACTCTGATACCGAGGGGGTATGAAAATTCCCTCATCCCATTGAGGCATAAGTCCCATACGACCACTAATGATTGTCACATACACCCAACATCGGAGCATTCTCACATACAATCTACAGATTCCCCATATGCTTATAATTATGTCATGATTGAGGTTGTTCCTTTCAATCATGGTTGATGTTCCTTATAGAGCCACACTGAAATCATCTCGGCCTACTCTGTGCCTTCGGAGGAAGATTCACCGATCCTCCCATTGGATTCTGAACTATACTCCCACCATTTAAATATGTGTGCCACTTATTCTTGAGCCATGAATTTGAGTTACCATTATTCCCCATGGGTAGCAACATAATTCACCCACCTGTAGCCCCTAAATAATCCCACTCTTCCACCATAGCTTGATTCTCCATTTTTGTGTAATCATCTATACACAACACCGCTATCATGGAATGATTTTCCTCGTTCATCCCACATTAAAAAATTTGTGGCATCAATTATGTACTACCATACACCTTGGGTAAAAACCGTTGTATGTTCATAAACATAGTTCCATATTCTGTCACCTCCATATTACCTTGCATCGAAATGTTGAAATCCGTTGTACCCTGAATTCTGAACGTTTGAGGGTAGAATTGTTTATTAAACAATTCTTAAACACCTATCATGTCACACAATGGACTTTCCCAGCTTGGACATCCATCACCCACACATGTAGGAAAATATATTCCAACATATACATCACTAGATTCAATTTCATCTATACCATTGTTCTCAAAAAGTAACAAAAACTATTAATTCTGTTCAGTAAAGATTCGGCCCTTTCTGGCTATGATTCCCCCTAAATATGGGTGGATTCTACCTTTGAAACTGAACCGCATGATCCACATATTTTGGTTCATCCACATTTTTCCAACATCCAGAGCTTATATAACTTGAACTATGAACTTCACAATCATCTGGTTATCTCAAGGATTAGGTGAAACCATGATTTCTGTGACATCCTCTAGTTGGTTTCTACGACGCCTACTAGGTGGACATTCTATCAATACACAAAAAATAACCAATCAGTCTCATTTCCTTAACTTGAAAGGGCATTAAATTTTCAAATTTAATAATATAACAACTATAAAAACTAGTTTTTCCCAATGTTCACATTTCACATGTTACGCTATCTTGAAAAATCCACCATGTTTTATAAATCATCCATTTTTCAAAATACCAAAATATTCCAGGTTTCAAATCCTTTCATTTTCAAACCCAATACAGATTTTCAAAATCAACACATTAATATCACATTATAGATCATTAAAACACAATGAAATATGCATCCTAGTGAGAAGTAATTTCTGCTATGAATTCCATCCTCATTTAATTGGCTACACCCACAACAATGAGATATCCAATGCCTGTAAGTGTCTCCAAAAACTCAAGAACCCAAATCCATGGTAAGTTGATGTTCAGAATAAAAAGTTTAGGAACATCCTTTTATGATATACATTCCATGTTCTGACAATCCTATGCCTTACTACCATCCCGAATCAAGGAATATTCCATAAACGATTGTCAACACCAAGACCAATGATCAACACCAAAGGACCAGACAACTGTAATCCATTTATTGACCAAAATGGTACCACTTTTAAAATCCCACACCATCACATTTACTTAAGGGGTTGGAGGAATGCTAGTTGGCCTTAAGCGATGTTCCAAAAGAGAAAAGGAGTGTAAATAAATGACGAGGGCTTCGAGAATAAATTAGGGAACGATTTTCCATTGAGGTTCAACCAACCAACAAAATGATCCACTACCCACAACTATACGAGGCATGTTAGGAAAAAAACTAAACCCATATATTACAAAGGGAAAACCAACTACTCCATATCAATTATAAATTTCAAATCCAACCATTCTAGAATCAGTGTACCAATTAGAAGACTACAAAAACACACCAATAGAACTATGACATCATCCATTTCTCCACACCAAGATACATGCTATAAGAACCACAACATCACACTACATCATGTCAAACCACTATAAAACTGAGATTCTTTACTCTTACTAGTGTCCCAAAATACAAAATATACAAAAGCACCCATGTTCCTATGAAATGATTGCGTAAAAATACTCAGTAGGTTTTCTCTAAATTACTTCCCTACACATGAGACTAACATAAAACAATTATCACATTCATAAAAAACGGTTTATATAAAACATTTAATAGTGCAACAACTTACAACAAGCCAAACACTCCATTTCAAAGCCATTTCAACCCGAATGCTCAAAACACATAGTAAGGATAGAAAACCATGCCAAAATCCATTTCACCATTTCAAGTTAGAAAAAAAATATATCTTGTAAGAACCACAAAACAAGTCAACCAAAACGGTGGAGCTTGCATCAAGCCCATTCACTACATTTCCAACTAGAGATGCTTCACGACACTATCTAAAATGGTGGTACTTATGACTAATATCCAGTACCTTTTATAGTGAGACTTCCCACCCACATCCACACCAAATTAAAACAAGCTAGTAATAATAATATAACCCACCAAGTCCATAGAACATGCAAATAACCATTTCCATCACATGGAAATCCACATCAATAAATCACCCATTTATTGAATTCACTATTTAGTTGTTTTCCATGACAAAAAGTATTTCTATAAAACAAAATATTTATTGAAAAACTTTTTCCATAAATCATTTTAAAATATTAATCCCCGCAACCCATTTTAAAATCCACAATAAGATAATTTCATCACATAACTCTCTTTTCCCCATAAATCCTCCATCAACAAAGGGATTTCCAACCAATTTCGCACAAAATAAACTCTATTAATTTTAATAAAAAAAAATTATTCTAACTAAGCTTCAATATCTAGAAATTTGGAGTCAAGAGGGAATTCACCTACCTTTAGGGTTCCAGTGAATTCATCCAGCATGAAATCACACCCTAATTTGGGAAAGAACACCATCAAAAACCCCTCTAGATCACCTTCCCTATTATCAACAATCCTTAAAAATATATAGCCAAGGAAACCAAAACCCTAGATCAACACACAATGGGTGTAGATATATAAACTTGAGAGATAGGGAGATGTATATCTAGAAGAAAACACAAAGAACAATGATCGAAGACTTACCTGTGAAGAACCTACTTCAATAAACCAAGAAAACCCTCTGAATCAGTTCCAAAATGTGTGGGACAGCCCCTCCAACCCATTATAATATACTATCCTTTGTTTGGATCTAGTGGGAGAGAGTTTTGAGTGAAATTAGGAGCCCCCAATGGAGACCATATTTAGAATCTCTTTTTTAATTGGTTGCACGGTAACCCCACATGGTTTGGAAAATAGTGGGCTAACACTGTGAAAACCATTGGCTCGAGAGAAGGGGTCAGCAAGGTTTCCTCACATGGTTTGGAA
The DNA here is from genome assembly GCA_963277665.1 of Viscum album. Taxonomy (NCBI): domain Eukaryota; kingdom Viridiplantae; phylum Streptophyta; class Magnoliopsida; order Santalales; family Viscaceae; genus Viscum; species Viscum album. The sequence continues at coordinate 1,484,695,272 of OY728136.1, forward strand.
AACTGTGCATAGGTCGTGTGAACCCCGCTATCACCCCATACTATTTCATGGATAACAATAATTGTTTTCCCCAACCATGCTCAAACCGTGCACCCTTTGAAAAGTCTCTAAACATATTCAAAACCATTCCAAACTCTCCCAAACTCTTCTAATCTCATCCCAAAAATGTTAAACACATAAATAGGCATAATCAATGGATAAATATCACAAACTAGGGGTGAAACAACACCCATGGACTTATTTTAACATAATAATTGAATTTTCATCTGGGAACCCCATATGCTTCACAATAAAATATTGTTTGAAGAGATTTGGTTTAACCTCCCCACTATACATATTATTACACATTGGAGGATTTTCATTGTATATAACTCCATGTACGGTTTATGAATAATAGGTTCGAATTTCTTGGTTAGACACTATGGATTTATTGTGGTATTATGGGATACTATGGATAGATATATTCAACATAGGACCATGTAGGTATGGTCCTTCTTTGGTACCACTGTGAAACTAGAGGCATTATAATGGTTTTTTAATTATATAAAACATTTAAATACTATAACATCTGGATACACATTATAATCATATGATATATGAATATAGACATCAATGGTGGTTTCCTAATTAGTCATAATTAAACCTAGCTTAGACTGGAATTTGGTTCCCAATCTGAAATTTGTATTATAGTACAATATATGTTTAAGATCCCAATGAGTATTAAATTATTAGGATTATTATGAAGAAGAGATTTATATGGGACTAGGATAAGTCTCAAAAACATTTGGTGGATTATATTGATTTTAAATTTTTCCCCTTTTTGGGATTTTAATGTATATGATATTATTTTCATTCTATGGAGCCTTAACATTTTATTAAGATCATTTTCATATTTCATGGTTTCGTGTTTATTTATTCAAACATATAATGATTTCTATTCACTATTTCATACTGATAGTGTGTTTTATTTCAATAAATTTCTACAATGGGTTCACTTTCAAACATGGGTATAATCATACCACACAACCATAGAAATGCACTAATTTTTCGATCCCTCTATAATATGGGGAAGCATATCAATGATTAAATAATTAAATCCAGTTTTCTAATGATTTGTTTCAAAGGTTCAAGGGATGAATCATAATTTGGTATCATAATCTATTTTTATTATGTCTAATATTGCATGAATGGTTGAAAACAGATAAATAATTATAGGTAATATATTATAATTGTATGTCTAGTTGTAGTAAAACCACATATAAGTGAATGGAAATGTTACTAGTAATGGTTTTTATTTTATTATTAATTTATTTACTATTGATTTACTTTCAACTCAGGCGGAAAACATTATTTTTTTGTTTGACCAATGAGATATTATCTCTTGGAAATAATTAAAATAGAGTGTGTGTTCATGTATCATTTATTGAATTTTGGATTTATATGTCATTTCATTTATTTCATATGATTTTTAAAATTTTAAAATAATGAATTGTGACCCAATTCTATTATGATAATCATACATTAGAAAAATAAAAATCCAATTTTATGTTATAATATATTTTCCTCTAAAACAAATAATTGACATTTAATTTAACGTAGTATCTAATGTGAAATGATTTGGTAAAGGTAAAAACCAACAAATATATTACATGAGAACATATCTACCAAATTATATTAAATCATAAAAATAAAATGTTTATGAAAACATATAATGCATTTTTACATATATAATTTAATTGAAATTTCATTAATTTTTCCCTTGGTAATTATAAATTTCAACTAAATTAAATGAAATACTAAGATGAAACTGATCTTGATGGTATGATATGAACATTATTATTATATAATATTGACCCTATTCATGGGTTTACATAACTGATTAGAGTGTCTTGACTAACATTTTCTAATGTTAAGGAATTCAGGGTTTATTAGGGTGTTATTTTAGCTATTAGTTTCCTTATAAAAAGATATAAATATTTTTTAACATGTTTTTGAGTTATTTGTTTGGAATTATAGACAATGACTCTATAATAGTATTTGGATGAGTAATGTAATAGTGTTTATGATCATGTTGTAGAGGTTTTTAATCCAAGAAAACATGTCGTTATAATAAAGGGAAATTATTGTGAGCCCTATTCCAGCATGATATTATTAGTGCATGCAATGGAGGGTTTTCCTCCTAATAGTTAACCAATAACATCCGATTGGACAATATAGGTTCATCTACAACATCCACCATTATTTTTATGGAGGTTGGTCCCTAAGTAGATGAGTTATAATTTGAGTTAATAAATATGATATTTGATTATCTCGATATTCCTTAGTAGTAGAGTGTTATGATGTACAGTTAAACAAAATGAAGGTCTACAAAGAAAGGTTGTTTAATTAAACTCTAGAATGTTTTTCCCATTGTATTTTCTTAAAAGGATGTTGATAAATTTTTTCTTCAACACTTAACCTCTTATAATGTTATAGATTACATAGATATATAATACCTTCTTCTTAATATGGGAATAAGATGGTGATGAACTATTTCAATAATTTTACTAATTTATAGTTATGTTGCACAATTATTTTAGGATGTGAGGTAGCTCAAGGGACAATATTTTTGGATGGGTAGTAGTCATAGAATTTATCCATGGTGAATGGATTTGTTCAAGTGTATTTCTTTGAGGTTAAATACCATACACTAACTTTGTTAAGGAACATTAGCATCCATAAAAGATTATAGAATGAGGATTATACTATTGAGAATGGTGGTTGGTCTTATAATAGTAGGAAGATTTCATCTCACTGTTCATGGTAGATCTTGTTTTGAAAGCGTATCCAAGGAGGGGGACTATAGTTTCCTCATAGTAATGGTAATATAGTGTTGTGAAATCATAGTTCCATAGTTAGCCACCAAAACACTATTTATAATTCACTACTACTAGAGTGTTGAGCTTGGGAGAGACTATGGATTTGTAAATGTTATATATAAGGATGTAGAAGATGAGTAGAAGCTAAGGATTTTGGTAGGTTTAGAGCTCTAAAGCTATATTATATACATCATTGAAATAATGACATAATGTTTTGTATTTAATTTAAACTAATATAGTGGGTGTGGTTCTCTTGTTCATGATTAATGGAACCAATAGATTGTTTTATCATTGGGATCCCAGCCTAAGACTCAAGGTAATGGTTTTGGATAGATAAATATTGTATGACCTACTCTTATATTCCATGATATATAACGTTCTATAATATCATGGATGAAATTTTTATATTATAAATTGTTATTAAATATATTTGACATGATGTTTTCATTTTATTTTATGTCACTATAGTTTATATGGGACCCAGGGATGGGCATATATTGTATATATATTGTGAAAGACATTGATACAACCTTGTGAAAATTATTGTAGTGTATTTTTATGTCCAATTGTTATGTCCTGAATTATAAAACCCAAACATTAAACAATGTTTTCCAAAATCAATATCACGGAATATAGTCCAATCAGTATAGTTGGCTCCTCTAGTACCACTCTGTCACGACCCGACCAACTTGGGTATGATATATGACTACCCTAACCCTGCCTCTAAAATTCTATTGGACATATACCAATGCTGAGTATGAATATCCCACAAATGGGAGGAAATATCCAAATGTACCTAGACACAGACACACACACACACACACATCTATAAGACCATAAAATTATAAAATTTAATACAACTGATGATAACTAATGAATATATATAATCTCAAAAAAATTATATAATATAAAAATCATAAATGAAGAAATAGGGGTCAAAGACAAGAGAAACCAATAATTGCCTAGATTAAAACCTATTCCAAGGTCGAGTAGTAAGGTAAATGAAAAGCACTGATAAAACAACTCATTTTGAAAAACTCAAGCAATGATCTACCAACTCCATGTCCTCCAATGATACCATCAACAACGATGACTTCTATATAATACCTGAAAAGTGTTTGTAGATCCCCTACATGGGTGAGTATATCAATACATAGAAAGAAAACCTAAAAAAATAAAAACAAGTGACAAAGTAAACTCATATAAATACAAGGATAAAACAATAAATTCATAATAGAAACAAAAATATATACATAAGAAAGGCATTGTTCTACTAGGAGGTCATAAAAAACAATCACCCATAATATTTAACTCAATGAAACACTCATTCTGGAAGAATACACATAATGATTCATGCTATCAATAGATACACCCATCCAGGATGTCATGATCATTTGGTCTAGCCCAATAAACCTCAATGGATAATAATTACCCATAGTGTTGAGATAGGGATCATGACTAGGTAATTTATGCGATAACATGATCCTAATCTCGATCAAACCTCTATATAGGTTATCTAGTAACATTGATACCATGAATTTAACCGATTCGACATTCTAGGTGGTGGATCAAAACCATTCTAAAAAAGGTTATGTTGATTTTCTAAAACCCACCTAGTGTATAATGATGATGGAGGATCGAACACCAGTATCATAGAGGGACACCAAATACTATATCCGAGATTGACCATTGGAGGGGATCTAAAACCATGGATATGGATGACATTCACCAATACACCCTTCTTGAAATAGACATTTGGAACACCCTCAGCCTAAATTGGTCGTGACAAATGACATGAAGAGCTAAAAACACACCTGTCATGGGTACATGACATGTAAATTGGGTTACCAATGTTTCCAACAATCCCCATATCATTAAGTGTGTTACAAACTCACACAGAATGTAAAATATATTAATAATCATCCATAAATCATGGTACATGACATTTATAGATATCATGGAATCTAACCATATGCCACTGGACATGTCTTTGTATTATTGACTATGTCTTTGTAGAAGCCTATGTACAAATATCAATTTCCATCTCCAAGTACACCATTTCCCATTGGTCATGTAATTTTGGCCACATACATATACATCTGGAATTACATTTCAAGCCATCACATATGGTCCACATTCCATGTGATAGGGGTCACATGCCTTCTGATCCTTAACTTCATTCTGAAAAACTAGAAGCCGCTAATAGGGACCAAAAAAAATGTCGTATCAAAACAAATTTTGTATTCATAGGATTTTATAGATCTATTAGATCGTCATCTTCAAAATCATTCACATAGTCAGATCCACCAATATCACCAAGAATTATAGATTGGGGTTAGTAGATGAATGAGATCAATTCCAGCTTAAATCTGTGCATCAAATACGATCATAAATCACATTAAAAAACATCACCAATTGTGCATTGAAAATTTGGAGTAAATGAACATTAAAATACATATATCATAGATTGATATCATTGCAACTCAACCATACAATTGATCATGAACCCCACCCATAGTATTTCTCTATTGTGTTAAAGAACTATATTGAAATGATTACACACCAGGTATACGTAGAACCACTATTCATTGAAAATTTCTTTGATGAATGTGCGATGAATGGGGGGATCCATAATCCCTAAATTGTGAGGAATTAAACTCATCCATTATTCATTTAAAATCAATTAGTTATTTAAGAAGAATAAAGATGAAGAATAATATAAAAAATTAACAAAATTCCATCAAATATTATCTACTAACGATGCTCATATCAATTATACTTTTTGAATTAATCCATGTTCATCCAAGATGAATAAATATGATGGAAAAAATATAATTAAACATAAAACATGGAATTTTTTTGATCATTGATGAAAAACATCCCTGAACAGTTATAATTGACTCTATTAAGAAACCATACTGGCATAACAATCCCGGATTCCATCTAGATTCATCATCATTTTCCAGGAGTGGTATGTAGTAGTCTTCTTGATCTCCATCTTTTGAGTGGTGAACCATGATGAAATAAAATATCTATATAATTATAGGATAACCATTTTTGAAATGAATAAAATAAAATTATTTATCTAAGTAAATTTTATATTAATTTCTCACCTATGATTTCTTTCACAAAAATTCCATGACAACAATGATTATGTCACACCTAGGGTAAAAATTGAATTTTAAACTCAACCCTGCCTATGGATTTCTAATCCATTCCTAAATTTGCGAGTTATTACAAATAATCAATAAAAATGAATGAAAAATCTTTTAGACATAATTAAAATATTTGATTCTGTTATTACCACCACACCTAGTCTAAAAATCACACACCGTCCTAGTGCATATTCTCAAAAAAAAATACATACAATATATACAAATAATGTATTTAAAATACGAGTCATTAGACAATGGTACTGATTTTAGGGGATATATATGATCATTTCTTACTTATAGAGAAGTGTAGTTGAGTTCTCAACAAAATTCACCATTTTTATGAAATGTGATTCTTTGTAAAAACACATTATGTATAGAGAAATTTTTAGAAAGATGAGAAGGAAAACATTTTTACTGTTGTACAAAAGTATATGAATTATAGTGTACTAATTATTATAAAATTGTTTTTTTTGAATAAAATATCACATTTCATGTTTCTGAGAATGTTAAATAGATGTCCTGTTACGAATCACTATCTGTAACAATTACATATCATCTGATGCCCATTTTTTGGTAGACAAGAGAAAAAGAAACTGACTGGATATAGGGAATGTTTTAAGATGTAAAGTGTGACAAATGGATAGTTTTTTAGATTACAAAGTGAATCAGAAATAGATCAGTAGATAAGTTCTACTGGACAAGGAAATTAAATGTGCTTTTTTTTTATTTTTTTTAGATAAAAGGGAAGGAAAGAAAATGGGAATAATACATTTTTTCATAAGAAAAAAATTTCGTTTTCAATTTTATATGAATAAATATTAAAAAATAAAATTATATAAAAATATTGATCCATGTTAAAAAATACAAATTTATGTTTCTAATATTCAAGGTATTTCATCATATAAAGAATGTATCATGTTATTGATGTCAAAAAGAGATATATAAAAATAGTAAAAAATCATTATCTGATCTTGAATAATATAAAATTTAATTGTTTTAATTTTTAATGTTGGTCAAGTGCAATGGAATAAGGGATAAAACTATTATTTTTCAATAGGTTCACGCAAAATGTGTGACATAAGATAATGAAATCAAATAGGAATTAATATGATGTGTTAACAAATTATTATTCAAAAAGGACGAATGATGATCAATGTTATTATTTTTGATAAAGGATGATTAGATAAAAATATGATGAAATGATCAAAAAGATGTTACCAATAGACCATCCACCAGACCAAGTTTGGAGAAGCTCCATAATGTCAACTCTTAAGGAAGATTGTTTCTTTTTTAATTAATGTTTCAAAAACAGTGGAATTTTTGTAAAATTCATTATGCTTCATGAATTTTTGAAATGACTATAGAATATTTGAAAATAGTTTATGGAATTGTTTTTTTGAAGAAAAATGAAAATATATTTTTTCCATTTACATTATTTAATGATCATTATAATGTTATGAAATATACATCATACGTAACATTAATCACATTTATATAAAATCTAAATTAGTTGAAATTTTTTTAGAAGTGATATTCCAACTCGAGATAATATTTCTGTTGATGAAAATTTTCATAAAATATGCTTTAATTATAAGCATGTAAAATTGTTAACTTTCAAAGTTATAGGAATAGAAATCTTTAAATTTTTTCATTTATATTTCTGAGGCATTATTTATTTATATTTAGATAGATATTTATTTATATCTAGAATAATAATTTAGAAAGGCACGCCATATGTTCATTAATTAGATGTAGAATAGGCACACCGAAAGGGCATCTACTGGAGGGAGTAAATATGAAAGACTATATTTCTAGATGAACTTTTTTAGAGCATAATTAATAAGTTATACATTTTTTATGACTCAGTTTTGTATAAAATAATAATAATATAGGATTTAGTATAATTATAAAAATTGATACATAAAAGAGACTAACTAGTGTTTGAAATAAAATTTACTAGAATCATTTTAATAATGAATATACATGGACTAATAATAGTGTCCATGCTATGAATTTATGTTCTCAGTCTATGAAAAAACATGAAAATCATGTATTACTTGTACTCTTTTCCATATCATCATGCTTGTGATATTATATTAATGATTATTTTGAATGTAAATACAACATAATTTAGATGATAAATTAAATATAGATTGAAATAATTCAAAAAATCACTGATTCAACCCCATGAGTTTTACAATAATCCTTTGAAACATCAAAAATTAACAAATAATATAAAAAATTGGTTTGAACTCCATTTATTTTAAATTTTAAATTTTTTTACAAAAAAATATTCATTGTATTATATACTTTCAAGGATGAGAATGTTGATCATCCAAACATCCTCCGGGTTGTATTTTCATAGTGCAATGAGACACTAATTATAGAATCCCTGTAGAAGTAATCCACACATATTTCATTTCTGAAAACATAATTTATTGTCTTTTTGGTTCTAGTGTGATAGTAGTTCTCATCCTTCATGTCACTCCAGAAATTGAAAAAGAATCTTTTGAGTACTATAGATATATTTGACTTCTATCATACATGAGAGTGGGATGTATGGAAAAAGTGATTTTATCAATCTTGAGAGAAAAAATATTTATAAGTTCTTCATGGAACGAATTTTGTAGAGATGAAATCAATATCTAAAAATTTCATCAAACACTATGAATTTTTATATCTAGTTATTTGTAGATTTATCTTGGAAAATAAATAATTATGTATTATCATGTTATTATTCTCATAAAACATAAAAACTAGAAGTCAATTTGTAATACAATTATTATTATTTCTTCATTGATGCATGCAAGTTTCATAGAAAAATTAAAAATAATTATTTAATTAAATGAATATATATATATATGTATATATATAATATATAATATCTTATTTCCCCTAGAATTATTAAATCTATAAAAATTTATTCAATAGTATAAACCAAACCTCAAATAATAAATACCATTCAGTAGATAAAAATTTAGATATTATATTCAAGATGTTATTAATAAATATTTTCTTAATATTAAAAACATATGAAAAGTAGTATGATATATATGATCAATAATCCCTAAATAAATATTATTCAATAATATATAGAATAATATAAATTATTGTAAATATATTTAAATAGAGTATATTTGATATAAATAGAAATGCTTTGTGTGTGACCCTCTTGGACTATTCCTAAATTGAATTAGTAGGGAAATCATAAAGTACAAAATTAGCTTCATGAAACACGTAAATTACCCTAAGAAGTATAATTTTAGATCAAAATGATGATAACCCCATATTAATGTAAACTATGTAAAATACGTACTTTGTATCGATGTTAGACACATCTCATTAACCTGTATTCTTGATACGTTATTCTATGACTTCTAGAAATGAAGAAGTACATAACTATGTCAATTTAACTTTGATTAATAATTTTATATTGATTAAATGGTCAATATTTCATCTTCTATAATGTCAAAATCTATAAACAAGATTCAGGATATTAATTAAATTTTTTTTAATAATAATGGAAAATTAAACATACTTATAGATAGAAATGATAAATGACACATAAAATATGATCCATTCATACTAGTGTGTATATCCCTATAATCACCCAAATTGGAAATTTTATGCCATGTGATAATATAACCTAAATATTAACAATTTCATCATATAACATCAAATATTTCATCATTCCAGAGATCTTTTGTAACATTATCAATGCGATAGATACTCTATGGAATTATCCCATTAAAGTTATAGAGAATAAAAATAAATATGTGAGTAGGTATTTATTATTATTCAATTCTATGCATTTTTTGAAAATATAAAGTACAATGTTGATGGTTCTATGGAACCAACACCAATAATTCTAAAGAACCATATCCATAAAAACAACCTCATTTTGGATAGTTTATAAACACTTTGTAGTTAAATTTTGATTTATATAAAAAAATATTGTTTTATTTTAGTTAGGAAATTTTATTTATAAACCTTTGAAGGTATTAAAATGAGTATGTGGAACTAATTTAAACCCTAATGTGATACATCATTCTTATGATTTAAACTATGGAATTATAATTTTAATAACAGACTATAGATTTATTAATTTGGAATAACCTAAAAAAATGAGGTACCTGGATTAGTCTTTTTCATTTTACATATTATAAAAATATTTATAATGATTTGGGATTTGAGGTTCACTATGATGATTAAAAAACCTATAATATAATACAGAACAATATGAAATAGAGAAATGGTGCTAGTAGTGAGTCATCATATATTTAGGTGTAGTATAAATTTATATACATAGAATTTGTGAAACACAAAAACATGGTTTATGGTGGTTTTCCAATGTTTGTGGTAAATTAGATATATGAATTGACTCGTGTAAAAAAAATCAGTACGAGAAAATAGTTTGATGAATATTTGGATAATGGTCTAGAAAAACGCGAATGTAAAAAATATATTATAGAGACCTAAATATCATATTTTCATTAAGGAATTTTTAAGGTATTAACCCAAATATATAATAATTAAAAAATATATAAGAATATTTGAAATAGTTTCAATATTTTGATAAAACAAAACATTGATTTAGTGACAACTAATTGTTTCAACTAAAAAAGTAGGAATCTATTTTTTTTATTTTCTAAGGGATGTGTTAGTGATATCTGATGATCTGGATGATAGGTACATAAAATTTTTTGAATTTATAAACTATATTTTTATAGTTTTATTACATTGGAGTGATTTTTATTTGAATCTTTACAAATTTATTATTTGGTAATTTATTTATTATAAATGAGGTATGTAGATAGCTTATTTGAAAATTTTATAATTATTAATCAATGTTCAAGGATATACAATAAATAAATCATTTTATTTCCACTATTTTGATGATATTATAAAATCTGACTGGTTTTAGAGGAATTAACTATCTACTAATGATGATAATTGATTAAAAATTAATCACGTGTTGCCTTATCATTTTTCATAGTTTTAAATTGAATATTTTTATTTTAATTCAGGGTTTATATATCAATAGTAATATTTAAAAAAAACATGTTAGAAAAATTGAATTTATCTTAATCGGGGGTTTAATTAGAAGAATCAATTTAGATATTTGTTTTAAATTTAATTTTACAAAAACTAAATTTTATTTTATTTTTTAAATAATTTTGATTAAATTTGAAATTAAATTGATAAAATTTTAAATGAAAATTTTATCATTATTATTGATGTTAATAATGAGGATTTTATGAAATTGGCATGTAAATTGATTGTTGAATATTGAATTTGGTGACATTAATTGGAAATGTTGTTTTTTCAATTCATAATATAGTTAGGTAATTATTGATAAAGGTGCAAATATTTTTATGATATAATAACATGTTTTTTGTATTTATAATTTAAGGAATAAAATATAATATAATCTCTTGGGGGTGAGTTAGGAAGTAAATTATCTGTGTATTTATATAAAAAAATTATTTTATGATAATTATCATTGATTAATTTATAATTTACTAAATTTTATGATGTCATTTTTTGGTGATATATCAACTAGTGAAAGATATTATCTATTAGGTTGATTACCATGTAGGGAATCCATGAGTAGGACATTCATTTTTTCCATGTGTTTAGAAAATCAATTAATATTTACAAGGGATTGTAATTGAATCTATAATGCTAATGATTTCAAAAGTTAAATACATTATCCATGGTTTTGGTAAAGGGATGATATATGACATGTGTCATGAAAGGGGAAAACTGAGTGATTAGTTTGTCTATACCATTTAATCCCATTCATTTTTATTATCTGCATGAAATCGTTGATACTGTTTAAAAATAATGAAAGTGGATTATTCAACACCAAAAAAAATTTTATATGTGTTGTTTATGGTTTATAATTTATTAAATAACATTATTTAACTAAAATAATAACAATTTATACTTCTTCTAATTCTTGGGTTCCTCTTAGTTTCTATTGAGTTTTTCTCTCTCAACATTCATGCATATAGTATTTTTTGGTATATATTTTATAAGTTGTGATATAGGTAATATTTTAGGTTCTTAATTAGTCAATGTTGATAATGGATGATATCATGGAGATGGTTTTCTAGTAGTTTGGAGTCTTGAAAATGTTTAAAAAATTATAACATTTAGATCAATTCAGTTGAACTATTTATAAAATTTATACTTGGAATTTATGATCACTTTGATTGGATGATTTCTATCATTCATCATTTTTAATTAACCCTATTAGAGTTTTTATTATTTTGATTTACCAAAATATTATTATCATAGATTTTTACTTATTTATATCATTTTAGAATTTTTTATGTGATAATCCATTTGAGAATTAATAAATCATCACACAATACACATAAATTCTCAATCACAGTATCCATCCTCTGTTGATTGTCATGTGATCATCAAGACTTATGTAATTTAACCTTTGTTTTATGATTATTTTATTAAAATATATTATAGATATGGGGAATTTTATTTTACATATGGTAGTTAGAAATAAATTTTTCTTACAAAAAATAAATACTGTTAGAATTATTAATTAGAAAAACTACAAAAGTAATGATATGATTCAATGTAAATTTATATAAAATCAATCAAAAAATTAGTAATAAATACGGAAAAATAAATTATTAATTTTGGACAGGTATTATTATATTTATAAAATTAATTGTTAATGAAAAGAATATCACAATCATGCATGGATATTTTTAGACACCAAATGATTTTTTAAGAAATATAAATTCAGAAAAATTAGATGTTTTGAAAATTTTTACACATGATTTCACATGCACATATATAATTATATTAATATGATATAGGGACACGACATTATCCATAATTATATAATGCCCCAAAAATTTTGTTTTGATGGAAAATTTTATATATGATGAAGAAACACATATATTAATTGCTATAAATTTTTTATTTTTTAGAAATGTCTTTGGGAACAATTATTGTATTCAAAAGAGACATTGGATTTAGTGTAACAATAGTTTTCATGAAAATATAATTTTTAAACAATCATGAAGGATATATTATTGAACCAATTATAAGTGTATATTATCCAATATATATATCTCCTTAGGTGTCATAAACATATAGTTATATCACTAGAGTTTTTGTACATTTCTAGAACAATCTATACTATCATAACCTTGGAAATTAATTACTACAGTGTATCAATTAACAAATTTATAATTCCATATAATGGAGTCAAAATATACAGGTATTGATGAATCTGATTCACATAAATATATATCAAACAATTCATACACTTACAAAAGTCAGTCCACCACCCAAGTCAAGTAATAGACCACCAAACCATTATTGTTTTAGCTTTATAGTGTTATTAAGGTTTTCATATAGGACATTTGCCTCAAAAAAGATCTTTTAATGGCCATAAACTCTTGGCAAGTCACAAATAGATCCATTTTCAATATCAAAGAACAAAACACTCATACCGGTAGAGTCCTCATCTCTAATTATTAAATTATATGGTATTAGTCATCATTGAAAAGACGAAAATTATAAATTTTTCTAAATTTCATAAATTATAATTGTATGAATCATTTACCAAGGATGTGTATTATTTGAATTTATCTCTTTTAAATACAGGTATCTTTATTTTTAATTTATATTTAAAAATAAAATAATTACTTTTGATGTATGTGTGACATGCATTGGTACAAAGATTTAATCTTTTAACATACACTATTTGACAATAAGTGAATTAATTACATTAATTCTTATATATAAGACTAATCATCATGGTTATATCACATTATTAGTTTTGTATCATTTTCTCATTCCATGATATTCTAAATTATTTTTAGAGGATACTATATAATTCCCCTAATACCCTGAAATTATTTCATTATTCCCAAAGTGAAACTGAAAGGGCACTTAAAGACATTATTAGATGAATTAAACCTCTAAAGTAAAATATATAACATCATTTTTGTCATTAAATTACATGAATCAATATTATATTATGTTGAACACTTAGGGAAGCACTATAATTTCTCGTGGGTCTTTGAATTATAGAAATATTACTTACATGGATTAAACTTTTTGAAGCTACCCAAAACTTGTTGTAGTATTTTAAATCATTAATTTAATTTTTTGTACCTTTAAACTGTATATATTTCTCCTAAATATATTTAAATAATAGTGTGTCCTCTCATGTAAAAATGATTCGAGATCCTCATTATAAGACATTAAATAATATATTTTTTTCCAACATTCCAATAAAAATAGATTACATAATTTTTCTTATATGATATGAATAATATTCCTCAACGAAAAAAACATAGACATGATTCATTGTTATTATCATTCTATGTTACAAAATATTTCTTATTACTTTAATCATGGGTATTTACCATCTTCTACTATTAGGCGATGTAATTTACCAAATGTCAACTAATTTATTAGATATTAATTATTATTCCTAATGATAAAATAGATGTATAATATGTGGTTATATAAAATAAGTCTTCACTTAATTTTCCCACAAAATTATTATTTTCATATGAATTACACACAAATAAATTTTGATCTATGTATAGGTAATGTGATAAATTCAATGTTGTTAGAAATATTATTTCCTTCGTTCAATGATTTTCATTTAAAATTAAAATTAAAATTAATTGAAAAAAACCATTTCATAAAATTTTCTAACACATAATTTGCCTTCAATTTATTAATTATCTTGACATCAATGACCGTTTCGAGATCACTGTAATTGAGAATGAATCATATTTTTCTGAAAAACTAACATTTGTGATTTTATTTTACATTCAAAATTTATAGAATTCTCCAACATAAAAGAGACTAAATGTAACAAAAATAATCCATGTTCAATTACTAGTCATGCAACCATCCAACATAACAAAATTAAAACAACAATCATCTATATTGAGCCTCTCTTAATGGATGATTTGATTCCACTTGATCTATATTTCTTTAGAGGAGATTAAGGTAATATTGAGAATGTTTATGGTGTTCAAATAGAGCTATATTATGTATTTCATGTTGTCATGTGATAGAGTGATAGAAAAGGTGTCATATATGTATTTATAGAGATTTCTTTTCAAATAATTATGTAATTAAAAATCGAGATCCAATAACAGAGTCATTATATCCCTTCAAAGTGTTCTGGTAAATAATCTTGAAGAAGATAGTTCTATATCACACACTCATTACCTTTTCCATGATTTCATAGATACATGAATTGATAATTTTTTTGAATGAAATATTATTTTTCTAGGTTCCCATTATTCATATGTTGTATATAAAAAATGTGTAATTATTGTTATTTTTTATAAATTAATTTGAGATAAAAATCATATATGGGAGGACATAATAGCTATATTTTAATGTTTGATAGAGTCCAAATTTCTAAATAACGCAATTTATTTAAATTTATTTATTATTTTTCCTCTAGGTAAAAAATTTATTTTTTCATTGGGAGATAATTATTCACTGTTAATTTCCTCCAATGGTGGGTCGTTTTTTAGGAATAAAAAAATATATGAAAATAACCCATTATAATCATTAATATTTGTTTCCGATAATCACTAAATTTCCATCTACATCTGATATACATATGACCCTTAAAATTTTCTTTTAATAAACATTTAAACATAATTAAAACAAGTGTTCAAAATATTATGGAATAATAAGTCATGAATTGGTAAAGTGAGTTTGAAGATGTTTTTATAACAATATTTTAATTAAAAACAATATCTTTTGAAATCCTTCTAATCCATTGAGAAATTAAAAAAACCATTAACATAGATGGACTGATAAATTACAAGTACAATGATATATATATATATATATATATAGTTATGATGGGTGTTCCTATGTAGATAAATGAAGAATGAATTTTTTAAGCTACATCATATATAACTATGATTGACCACCATTTTTGGGAATTAAATTATAAAAAATAAGGAAAATTAGTGATTCTTCTATTCTATTGAAAACATTTAGTATAATATTATTGGAATTTTTCATTAATCGATATAATTTTCTATGATAAATTCAGAGTGGAATATCATAGAAAAAGTTAAGTTTGAGATAAAAATACATTCATAAAAACATTCAAACAAAACATATTATTTATATCCATGATATCATTAATGTATCTACTATATAAATCTTGGTTGCAGATAATAAGGATAGAATACGTTGTATCACCTGCCTAATCCCTCAAAATAAATGAAGATCATAATTTATTGTTTAATGAATGAATAAAAGAATAATTTGTTATAAATTCATATAATTATTAGTTTATGATTTCTTCTATGATGTTATATTTGTTAGGAGGCCTTAAAATGTGTCCTCATTCCATTATATCATATTCAATTATTCATATCAGTCTTAATCATGGTGTCCCCCCATGACATTGTGATCTAGGTTAATGGTTATTCTTTATAAAAATACCACAACCTAATGTATCATATTCTCGATAATAAATCTATGTTTTTTTCAAAAATTATATACATGATAAAGGAAACCATATATTCATTCATTATTTTTGTATCATTTTTAAAGATTTTTTACATACTAATTAGTTAAATATATTGAAATTAATACGTGATCAAGATTACTACAAGTATGAAAAATGAGGTCATTATAAATGAATTGGTTTAAGGGACTTCATTGATGAATAAGAGTTCTATGAAAATTGTTATTTTTTTTCTCTAACATACATTGGACATCATCATTACTTGATGGTAAAGATGAGATGTTTTATACCACCCCAAGAAAAAATTCATTTATATTGTTTGTGTTCATGTCATCTTCTATATTTAGGATGATGATTCAAAATTGATTCCTCTCTTTGATTCATTGTTCATAGTAAGTGGTTTTCCTTCCCACTCATGAAGTAGAAAATATATTGGTATATCATTAGAAATATTCAATTCCTTTAATGGTAGATCATTTATAGGTTATTTTATCTTTCATATCTATTAAAAAACATTAAATTCCCCTTGATATTGATAAATGACATCTGTTGATAACACATTGTGTGTTGTATTTTTTTTCTAGTGATTCAAAATGAATTAAATTTATTTTATTGATGAAGGTATGTTAAAGTGGTTTTAAATAATAGGCTTCATTGAAATTTTTTGAAGCTTCCTTGTATATTACGGATGAACATGAAGAATAATATTGAATTGAGATACATAATACAATATAGTAACTATGAATAATAAAATAATTTTATGAAATTATGAATTTCACATGTATTTTGGTTATAAGATAAGATAAAATCTCTTATGGTATTTGGATGATTTGGAACACATTCATCACCTAAATTTTAATTTTTAATTAAAATTATTAAATTACCAAAGATGATTATTTGCATATTAAGTGTTTCTCACTGAGAAATTTGAGGCTAGTGAATAGTGCTAATTCTATGGAGTCCAATGGAATAATGTTATCTATTTAAAATATAAGATAAATTTTTTCTGAAGTGTTCACAATGATAACGGAATGAGTTATATGAGAACAAATATTTTATTATTAAATAATATTTAAAATACCAAATATATTGATTACATTATGATAATATTGATTTTATTTATGATTAGTAAATGTAATTGAGTGGGATATATTATATGCGTTAGAGAGAATTTAATGGATAGTGAAATATTTATGGAATTATGTGATAGAGCGACCAAATAAACATATCAGGAGTGCCTCATTCGATGGAATTCTTGCGAGTGCATTGAATGAATATTTTCAAATAGTATCCATAATGTTAAGAATGTATATAGTGTAATCATATTGGGGGTTCTAACAAAATTCATCAGATATAGGTTTTTCCATGAATACATTAGCCAAATATTTCAAACTAGAGGAAAGAAATAAAATTTTCTGAGTGAATTACATGGACGAAGGATTTAGGGAAAATTCATTGCACATAGTATTCATAGAAAATTATGACAAAGAATTTATTAGATAGAGTAACTCAATTGTCACAAAGGACATGATGAACATAAATCTCACCAAATGGAAAACTATAGAGTTGAAACATACTATGAATTTTCATAAAGAGGATGTAACGCCCCAACCATAGTTACCCCGATTCGTTAAAATTTTAAATTACATTGGAATGATCACAATAGATCATATCTGAAAGGCCGATTAGTGTAGTAGCCTTGGATATACTAGATACAGACATATGTTTTTCATTATATCATGATATAAAAAAATTAACAACATTGTGTCACCTTTGAAAACACTCAAATCCCTTAGCCAATACCTACAGGTCAAACCTAAAATACTTCTTCACATCCTAAGAAAAATAAAACATAAGATAGGGATGAGCTCAGATGCTCAGAAAAGATAAGAATATAGTGGAAGCTTTTATAAATAAGCATAATCATTTAATGAAATGTATAGGACTAAAACAAGGCCCTTTAAAACAAAAAAAATCATTGTAACCTGAAAAATATAAATCAAATAATTCCATTTACTTATTTACATAGGTATTCTACTAGTCTAATAATCACGTGTAATATCAATATCTATTTTCATAATTAGTGAATCTATATTGTCAAACATATTTACCATATAGTCAAGCCCTTATTCCAGGACATTAAATAAAAGTTTTGTCAAGGCCTTATACCAAGACACATGTTTTCCTAATAAGACCTACTGATGCATTGAGGGGATATAGCTGGCCCTAACTGTCACTTACTACATACAATTCATTCATTATATGAAATGGGTAAACAATATAAACATTCATATTAAAAATAACATATGAAATTTCAATACTTTAACCAAAAATAATGAATGTTACAAAAATTACACATCCACAGTCACACATAAAACATTAAATATAATATGGAAGATTGTATTATAATTAATCAAAATAATTAATGAATAAAATACAATGAAGGATATTAACATAGATGAAAATAATCAGTAAAAATATTTGAGAGAACTATCACATTTTTCATGAAAACATGTAAATGTTTCACTACTTATGAAGAAGCAGTTTAAGGTAGATTTTTAAATCAATGTTTTCCACACCACTTCGAAACTTTTTAGAAGATATTTTATTTAGAAAAAAAATTTCCATATAAATAAATCCTTAACAACATTTTAAAACATGGACATTAATGGGAATGATTTAGGAGAATAAATCATTAAAACATTTTAAATGATTTTTTTGTCAGTGTTCCTAACCAAATGAGAGGCGCTTGAATAAAAATAAATGAGGTAAGAAAAAATTTATAATACCTTGAGAATAAAGGGATTCATGATATACTATGTCAAAATATAGTATATACACCATATAAAAGTAAATTCGTTCATAACAACAAAAAATCCTCAATGGAATGTAAATTGAGATAAAATACCTTATTAAGATTGTATCCTTAGGTTAAGGACGAATCAATGAAATAGTTATTTTTAAAAAATATAAATATTGTCAATATTATTGTATATTTAGTGTTAATAAATCGTAGGACATTCCCACAAATTCTTGTAAAAACAACATCAATGACATGGAGGTTAAACACAATGAATGGAAACTGAGTTTATATTACTCTAATCAAGTTCATATCGGGGACATTAGAATTTATCAATAGAGTGATTATGGGTATCAAATTTTTATCCACACAAAGCAAAGTGGAAATTACTACATATGTAAATAAATAGTCATTTCTCACATAATCGTGGAGTAAAATAATCAATGATTTTTGCGTAAAACCCAATGTGTGGAAATCGAAATTAGAAATTCCCTTACTGATTTGGAAACATATGAAAGATACACCCCATTAAAGAAGGATAAAAAATGAAGATGTAAATACCCATAAATTAATTTATATTACAAAAACAATAAAATCATGTGTATTATATACATCACACAAAAGGAAATAGTGGCAAATATAGCATGAATCTAACGAGAATAAAAGTGGCATAAAAACCCTTTACCTTGTACTTTTCTTATTTCTAGGGTACATTAACCACCTGTAATATATTGTAATCATTGTTATTTAATTAAAAAAAAACCACATACATAAATATGATATCAAATTTGATCTTTTAATTTTTCATTGTTCATAATATTTCAATAGTATCATTGTTATGGGTGTTAACTGATTAGTTTTCCTTTATAGGTATTTTATGTATGTCTTGTTTATTATGGATAGGATGTATTAGATTCAAATCCAGAATTATATTATGTTTTTAAATATTATTTTAAATAATAAAATAAAAATTATTATTGAATGGTTATAATGGAACCGAATCTTATCGCGTTCGTGGAGACAGTAATCCGTATGTACGGACGAGCGATAACGTCATTCTATTAATGGTGAAATCGTCTTTAATTGGATGGGAAATCATATATACATAATAATTAAAATTTTATATGTATTATTTAACTCAATTATACTCATTATTATACCCATAAAAATAATTAATTATTGAATAACCAACTACTGTAACACCCCAAGCTTCTACGGTACACTTCTATTTGAATAATACAGTAGTGTGTGTCGTACACAACTTCGAGTTCTAACACACACCACAACCAATCAACGTTGCCTTTATGAATAGTAATACCCACTTTCTGACATTTTATAAATTTTATCTCCTAAAATGGACTTCATTTTTGGATTCGGAATATCGAAATTAGCCTAGGGTCAAATTTTGGTACATTTCGGATAACTCTCATATTTTGATGAATATTGAAAATTACTAAATTTTAATTAAAATAACTTTTTTAAATCAAAATAATTAATAGTGATAAATTATGAATTGGAGTGGTTTTAAATTATATTTATAATATATTTTAACCATTTAATACAATGTGGGTCATTTGACATAATTTCACAACTAAACCAGACATAAACAAGTATCAATCTTTTGATAGTTATTATATCTTAAAAGCACGCCTTTTGTTTTGACAGCGAGAATTAATTTTAAATTAATTTCCACCACTTCTATGTTTTGAATTTGGAAAAATGGATTCCATATTTTCAATCAGGATGTCCAAATTGTTCAAATAGGTAACTTTTATTTTTAGACATTTTGAATAATTACTTCCGTAAATATTTTATTTACCATGGTTAAAGGGTAAATCTGGTAAATAAGGGTTAAAAAATAATATAATAATAATACTAAATTATCCTAAAACGTGTACTAACCATATTGGTGGATTAATTTCCGACCATGGGAATCTTTGGGTCGATTTTGGGACCCCATGGAGCCACTTGTAGGTGATAGGGACAATTTATTTTAATTAAGTTAAAATAAATACAAAAATGACATAAGCATATATCTTTTATAAAAACAATTTTTAAATAAGGTTATATATGTTGGATTTTCAACTATAAATATTCATTAGAAATATAAAACGATTTCATACATAATGATATTTTATTTATAATTTTTAGACATTATATTAGTTAATTTATTTATGACACAATGGTGATGGAGTACTTACCTAATTAATGAAAAATTAGAATAATTGATATTATAAATACCCAAATAAATGTAATTGGAGACTTTTTATAAATAAAAATAATTTTATAGTATAATATGACATGTTAGGATTCATTTAATAAACTTTTTTCGAAGTAATCATTCTGTTATGAGTTTTACAAAAATCAATTATTGAATAGTGTCAAAATTGACATAAAAGAGCTTTTAAAACAAATATTATATTATTAATTGATATTAATTTCCTAAAAATATAAGGTTATTCCAAGAGACTTATATCATGATAGTTGTATCATTACTGGACCACTTGGGGGTCTCTTGGATGTATATATTATGTTTATTAACCATATAATATAAAAATACAAAGAGACATTGTAAAAGTGGAACTAATTAACTAAGAGTTTATAATTAATGATAAGGTTAATATAGTAACCCAAACCAGTATAAATACTATTGGTTGAGTGGTTTTCTACCTATACTCACCTTAAACTTTAAATAATCTACTTTGTAGCCATTATAAACTGATTATGAATTTATCATAAAATAAAATTTCTAGATTTTCCAAAGGTGCCCCTCACCCCTCTTATAAAAGGGCAATCCACCTTCTCATTAATTCACACCTTCAAAGAATTTTTGGATAGGCCAAACCCAGCCAAAATACTCTCTAATCTTCCCTCACTACAACTAAGAGGCATTAGTTATATCAGAAATCAATCCTAAGGAGCCCTTTTGATCAAATCAAAAGGCAGAACCCGAAGAAGAGGTAATGTTTTCACCACCCATTTTCAAGTTCATTTCTTCTTCAAATTCATCTTTCTTGGTTATTCCAATTATAAAATAATTAATCCACTATATACTATATAATGTGATATTATTAAAAATATGGTTCAACCATATTCATTATTCTATCCATCCTTTGAATGATATGTCACCATACGTGCGTACGTACGGCCTACCATCTCCACGTCGTGGTGTAATTGTTATTCAATATATTATTATTTGGATGGGTATAATAATGATGTTTAGTTCATATAAATAATAAATATAACATGATAATCATTATGTATATATGATATATCATCCAATTATATATTATATTAATATCAAAAGAATGATATTTTCACTCGTGTGTACGTACGGATTACCATCTCCACGACGCGATGAGATTCATTTCCAAGTTCACCATTCATCAACAATTATAAAAATATATATTACTAATAAGTATATAATATATGACATAATAATGATACTTGAAATATATATATTTATATATATAAGTATTTAAGTACTTACATATATCTTATTCAATACTATGTAAAAACAGAAACAGCGTTTATGCGTACATACGGAATACCGTCTCCATAAGTGGTGTTTTCCATTTCATATATACGCCTATAATAAAATTTTATATTAAAAATATATATGATAAATAAATAATGTTTTATATTCTGTATGTATTTAAATCATGATCTATGTGATTCAATGAAGAGTAAAAAGTTAAAACATGTACGATAAAGAAAGTGATTATCACCCGAAATATTAATATAACATCGAAATTATTATTAAATGGGTAGTATAATGTGATAAATGAATAATTTATGATATCATAAATATTAATATGGTTCTGCTATAATTTAATAACATAATATAGTCTTCATAAAGGAGGCTAATCGTACACTCGACTAAAAGAAAGTGCAAGGTGAGGGGTTTTCATCTCACTCCTAATTCCCATGACATTCATGCCATATTGCCACTATTACCTTTTGTGTGGTGTATGTACTACCCATAATTGTATTCATTGTGTAATACACATTAATTTATGTGTATTTACATATTCATTGTATGAGACCTCTTTCATGGGTTGTATGTTTCATAAGTTACCAAATTGGTAAGGGTTAATTTCACAATCTATTTATTATCCGAGGTTGTTTTTACATAGGTAACTACTGGGACATATTTATTATCTATGTCCATGTTTTATGAATGAGTTTTCAAAGGGATTATTTTAAGGGACTTTTTACTAAAACATCATTTCAAATGTTTTAAATATTTATTCTTCTAAATCGTTCTCATTAATGTCCATGTATTCAAAATGATTTTTTAGGATTTATTTATATGGACATGAATGTTTTTAAAATGTTAATTCCTTTAAAAAGTTTCAAAGTGGTATGAGAAAATTTGATTCAAAAATTTCTTTAAATGACTTCTTTTCCAAATTGTGTGACTTTTAAATGATTTAAACAAAATATATATTTCTCGCAAATAGTTTTGATTTCATCTATGTGAACATCCTTTGATAAATTTTACACTTGTTTGAAGTTGATTTATTATGATACAAATCTTCCATATTGTATTTAAGGGTTTGTGATATGTTTTACTATAGATGAGTTATTTTTATGCCATTAATGGTTTATGATTAATGTTTTGTCATTTTGTATGCTAGTTTTAATACTAATGTTTATGTTATATTTCATCCTCTTATTAAGATGAATGTGTTGGAATATTATGTCAGGGTTGGGGTCCAGTTATAGCAGACCCTATTGGTTGGTGTCCGGTTATTAGAGGCACTCGGGGTTGGTGACCGGTTATTAGAAGCACTCTGGGTTGGTTTTTGGTTATTAGAGGCACTCTGGGTTGGTGTCTGGTTATTAGAGGCACCCCGGGTTGGTGTTCGGTTAATAGAGGCACTCCGGGTTGGTGTCTGGTTATTAGAGGCACTCCGGGTTGGAGTCCGGTTACAGAGGCTCTCCGGGTTGGGTTCCGGTTATAGTTATACCTTAGGTCTTGGCACGAGGTCTTGACACAGAAATTAAAGTTCGGCATTATGCATTCCATCATTATGAAAGTGGTTAGTGATATTGCATGTGATTATTCGACTAGTAGAATATCCATGCGAATAAGTAAATTGCATTATTTAATTTTATTTTTTCCATATTATGATTAAGTTCAAGTTTAAAAGGATTTCGTTTTAGTTATACATTTCCTTATATGTTTATGCTTATTTCTAAAAGTTTCCGTTGTGTTGTTATCCTTACTGAGCATTTTAGCTCACCCCTTTCTGTGTTTTATTTTTCCCAAGATTCCAAGAATTGTATAGTGATTGATATGCAGGGTTAATCCAAGGGAATAATGGCGTTCATGAAGTATTATTTATGTGTTTTTGTATGTTATGATGTTTAATGTAATATTCGTGTATGTAATCTATTTTCCAAGACTTCTAAACCGATCAGTCCTTTGGGACTTGATTCCTTGTAATCATGCCAATGTATTAAAATAATGCACTGACTGTGGGTTGCTGGGGTTGGGGCATTACAATTGGCATAAGAGGAAGTTTAGCAATCACCTTGGAAACAAGATTAAGATAAACTTTTATTAGAGCACATATCCCTAAGATAGACTTTGCGGATTAGTATAGGAGATCTTCCTTGATTTTTGGTATTGTAGAGTTTTTTTGAATTTTATGAGCAATACAACCCTGTTTGGATATGAGTAGGAAGAGGCGGCTCTTGCATAGATGTACCTAGGGGTAAAACCCGAAAACACCGCTTTGAGCTAGACTCGAACGAGAACTCGTGCACGTCAACGATCCTTTCTAGACTATTGGTTACGACACTCTCAGGGGATATTCATAGGATAATTCTCATTTTCTTTACAAACTAATATGAAGGGCTTATGAGTATATACATATTCATAGAATTTTTTTTTCTGATTATGGATTATATCCATAAACTGTTTAATTTATGTTAAGTGTTTTACAAGTTTGGGATCAGGTATTGTTATTCATAAAATAATCTAGTGAATGTCATTGTCTAGAAATGGTGCCCAGTATAAGGAATGAGAACACTAGCAACACACATGATCCAAAGAGTAAGTAGGATCATATCTTTCAGGGTCCTAAGCCATAATTTAGAAGGGAAATAGTCTCCCATGTATTATAATCATATAAAGAAATAGAATCATCTGTTGATAAGATAAGTAAATAATTCTCGGAGTCCTATGGCTTTTAAGGGAATCCAGAGAAAGAAAGGATGTTAGGGAGAAGAACAGATAAAGGGAATAAGGTAAATAAGGATTTTCCTTATTGTGATAACTGTAGAAAGAATCACCTTGGAAAATGCTTGAAGGTAATGAGAGTATATTATAACTGTGGAGAAAAAGGACACCAATTATGTGACTATAAGGGTAAGAAAAAGGTTTCAAATGTACAATGATTCATCTGCAAGGAGTTTGGACACTACGCGAACCAATGTCCCAGTCATCAGACTATGCCGCAAATGATGTTATTTGATAATAATCAAGTTATGATACTAACACAAATGAAGAGGAATGACTAGTGTTCTTATGTTGTTATATTGGAAATATTTCACTTATGTGTTGTATCAATGATGTTATGGAAATAAATAAGGATTTTACAACATTACTATTTCATTGGGGATTTGAGATTTTATAGTACTAAGAAAAGTGACTCTACAGCGAGTTAAACTTTTTCGAAATTACAAGGAAAAACGACCTTCATTGGGATTAACCTCCTTATAAATTTTGGACTTTGAGTTCGGATGGTAGTATTTTGGATAAGTCTATAGGTTGGAATGGATTAAGTTTGAAAGGTTATTTTTGGATTTTTATAAAAGGACAACACGCAGACTGCGTGACAACCCGTCGCGTCGGACAAAGCTGCTGGAATCGAACCCACAACTCTAGTGCGATTGGGATTTATCACCTACCACTGGAATACATGAATTACATAGATTGTATAATGTACTTTATTTTTTTAATGGGTCTGATAAGTGAATTATACATTCATTATATTTGGAACCCCATAAGATTAGGATACATATAGTATTTTTGAGTTGTATTATGTTTTGTAGTGAAAGATGAGTTTGTGCTTGAAATTTATTAAGGGATAAAACTCTATTTATAAAGTAAGTATATCTCCTTATGATCTTATCCAATCTCATAAATAAATTCCTCAGCATTAAGAAAAGGAACTTTGATTAAAAATGTTGTCCTAGATGGTACTTTACATAATCACATATTTATGGCTTTGGGATTGTTGGCCTTTTCACAGCCATGTTCTCTACCACTCTCTATCAGATATTAGTGGTTATATTTCTCTTCCATATCAATATTTTCCTACATGGAACCATAGTATGTGTTATTTTTGGTAACCTTCATACTTACCACTCTTTTTTTTCAATAGAGGTCTCATTAATCCATTTTTTCATTGGGGGATTTCAAATAAGATATTTTGAAATGTCAACCCCAACATTCCAATACCGAGTATAAATTGTGAGGATGCAATTTATTACATTAGGGGATAATGTAAAACCCCAAGCTTCTAAGGTACGCTTCTCTTTGAATAATATAGTAGGGTGTGTCGTATGTAGCTTTGAGTTCTAACACACACTACGACCAATCAAAGTAGCCGTTATGAATAGTAATACCCAGTTTTTAAAATTTTATGAATTTTATCTCTCAAAAAGGAATTAATTTTTGGATTCGGAATATCGAAATTATCCTAGGGTAAAATTTTTGTACTTTTCGGATAATTTTCATATTTTGATGAATAGTGAAAATTACTAAATTTTAATTATAAACAAATTTTTTAATCAAAAAAATTAATATTGATAAATTATTAATTTGAGTGGTTTTAAACTATATATAGAATATATATTTACCCTTTAATAAAATTATTGTCATTGGAAAAAATTTCTCAATTAAACCGGACATAAACAAGTATCAATTTTTCGATAGTTATTATATCTTAAAAACACACTTTTTGTTTTGATAGCGGAAATTAATTTTAAATTAATTTCTGGAACTTCTGTGTTTTGAATTTGGAAAAATGGATTCTATATTTTGAATCAGGATGTCCAAATTTTGTAAATAGGTAACTTTTATTTTTACACATTTTGAATAATTACTTCGGTAAATATTTTATTTACCATGGTTAAAGGGTAATTCCGGAAAATAGGGGTTAAAAATTATATTATAATAATACTAAATTATCCTAAAACGTTTTCTAACCTTATTAGTGGATACATGTCTGACCATGGGAATATTTGAATCGATTTTGGGACCCCATGGAGCCACTTGTAGGTGATAGGGACACTTTATTATAATTAAGTTAAAATCAATACAAAAAATGACATAAGCATATATCATTTAGGAAAAAAATTATAGGGTTATATATGTTGTATTTACAACTATAAATATTCATTAGAAATATAAAATGATTTCCTACAAAATGGTATTTTATTTATAATTTTTAGACATTATATAACTTAATTTATTTATGACACAATGGTAATGAAATAATTACTTAATTAACAAAAAATTAGAATAATTGATATCATAAATACCCAAATAAATGTAATTTGAAACTTTTCATAAATAAAAATAATTTTCTTGGATATTATGACATGTTAGTCTTGATTTAATTGACTTTTTTTGAAGTAATCATTCTGTTATGCGTTTTACAAAACTCAATTATTGAATAGTGTCAAAAATGACAAAAAAGAGTTTTTTAAAAAATATTATATTATTAATTGATATTAAATTCCGAAATAACTAAGGATCCGCCAAGAGACTTATATCATGATAGGTGTATCATTAAGTGACCACTTTGGGGTCTTTTGGATCTATATAGTATGTTTATTAACCATATAATATATAAATACAAAGAGACATTGAAAAAATGAAACTAATTAACTAAGAGTTAATACCTAAATATATGGTTTATATAGTTACCCAAACCTAGATAAATCCTATTGGTTGAGTGGTTTTAAACCTATCCCAACCTTAACCTTTTAATAATCCACTTTGGAGCCATTATAAATCTATTATGAATTTATTATAAAATGAAATTTCTAGCTTTTCCAAAGGTGCCCCTCACCCCTATTATAAAAGGGAACTCCCCCTTCTCATTAATTTACACCTTAAAAGCCTTTTATTTCGGCCAACCCCTGCACAAATACTCTCTCAACATCCCTCACTACAATCTAGAGGCCTTAGTTTTATCAGAAAGCCAACCTACGAGGCCCTTTTAATCAAATCAGAAGGAAGAACCCGAAGAAGAAGTAATGTTTTCACCAACCCTTTTCAAGTTCATTTCTTCCAGAACTTATTCATTCTTTGTTATTCCCACTATAAAATAATAAATCCACTATCTCCTATATAATTTGATATTATTATAAATATGGTACAACCATATTCATTATTCTATCCATCCATTGAATGACATGTCACCATACGTGCGTACGTACGGCTAACCGTCTCCACATCGTGGTGTAATTGTTATTCAATATATTATTATTTGGATTGGTATAATAATGATGATTAATTCATGTAAATAATAAATATAACCGGATAAATATTATTTATATATAATATATCTTCCAATTATATATTATATTAATATCAAAATAATTATATTTTCTCTCGTGCGTATGTACGGATTACCGTCTCCACGACACGATGAGTTTCATCCCCAAGTTCACCATTCATCAACGATTATAAAACTATATATTACTAATATGTATGTAATATATGACATAATAATTCTACAATATATATATATATATATAATTATTTATGTACTTACATATATCTTATTCAATACTATGTAAAAACGGAAACAGCGTTTATGCGTACGTACGGACGACCGTCTCCATAAGCGGTGTTTCCCATATCATATATACATCTATTATAAATTATTATATTATAAATATATATGATAAATAAATCATGTTTTATATTCTGAAAGTATTTAAATCATGATCTATGTGATACAATCAAGAGTAACAAGTTAAAACACGTACGATAAAGAAAGCGATTATTACCCGAAATATTAATATAACATGGAAATTTTTATTAAATAAGTAGTATAAAGTCATAAATTAATAATGTATGATATCATAAATATTAATATGGTTCTGTTATAATTTAATAACACACTATAGTCTTCATATAGGAGACTCAAGGTACCCTTGACTAAAGGAAAGTGCAAGGTAAGGGGTTTTCATCTCACTCCTTATTCCCTTGAGATTCATGACATATTTCCACTGTTACCTTTTGTGTGGTGTATGTACTTCCAATAATTGTATTATTTGTGTAATATAATTTTATTTATTTGTATTTACATATTCATTGTATGATACCTCTTTCATGGGTTGTATGTTTCATAATTAACGAAATCGGTAAGGGTTAATTTCACAATCTCTTTATTATCCAAGGTTGTTTTTACGTAAGTATCTACTGGGACATATTTATTATACATATCCATGTTTTATGAAAGAGTTTTAAAATGGATTATTTTAAGGTACTTTTTACTAAAACATCATTTAAAATGTTTTAAATATTTATTCTTCTAAATCTTTCTCATTAATTTCCATGTATTCAAAATGATTTTTTTAGGCTTTATTTATATGTAATGAATGTTTTTAAAATGTTAATTACTTTCAAACTTTTCAAAGTTGTATGAGAAACTTTGATTACAAAATGTATTTAAATGACTTCTTTTCCAAATTGTTTGACATTTAAATGATTTAAAAAAAGAGATAATTCTCTCAAATAGATTTGATTTCATCTATGTCAACATCCTTTGATAAATTTTACACTTGTTTGAAGTCGATTTATTATGATACAAATCTTCCATATTGTATTTAAGGTTTTGTGATATGCTTGACTATGGATGAGTTATTTTTATTCCATTAATTGTTTATGATTAATGCTTTGGAATTTTGTATGCTAGTTTTAATATGAATTTTTATGTCCTATTTCATCCTCTTATTAAGATGAATGTGTTGGACTAGTATGCTCCGGGTAGGGGTCTGGTGAGAGAAGACCCTCCAGGTTGGTGTCCGGTTATTAGAGGCACTCCAGGATGGTGTCCAGTTATTAGAGTCACTAGGGGTTGGTGTCCGTTTATTAGAGGCACTCCGGGTTGGTGTCCGGTATTAGAGGCACTCTGGGTTGGTGTCCGGTTATTACAGGCACTCCGGGTTGGAGTCTGGTTACAGAGGCTCTCCGGGTTGGGTTCCGGTTACAGTTATACATTAGGTCTTGGCACGAGGCCTTGATACAGAAATAAAAGTTCGGCATTATGCACTCCATCATTATGAAAGTGGTTAGTGATATTGCATGTGATTATTCGACTAGTAGAATATCCATGTGAATACGTAAATGGCATTACTTCATTTTATTTTTACCATATTATACTGAAAAACAAGTTTAAAAGGGTTTTGTTTTAGTTATAAATTTCCATAAATGTTTATGCTTATTTATTAAAGTTTACGCTGTGTTATTATCCTTACGGAGAATCTGAGCTCACCCCTTTCTATATTTTATTTTTCCCAGCATTCTAAGAAGTGTATAGTAATTGATATGCATGGTTAAGCCAAAGGAATAATGGCGTTCGTGAAGGATTATTTATGTTGTTTTGTATGTTATGAAGTGTAATGTAACATTCATGTATGTAATCTATTTTTTAAGACTGCTAAACTGATCGGTCCTTCGACAATTGATTCCTTGTAATCATGACAATGTATTAAAATAATGTACCCACTCTGGGTAACTGGTTTCAGGGAATTACAACTACACAACGGCCTGAAGATGGTAATTCGTACGTATGCACGTATGGTGACATATTCATTCACAGGATGGTTGGAATAATGAATATGTTTGTAACATATTTATAATAATAGCTTAATATGTAGAAGGTACTAGATTAGTTATTTTGGTATGGAAGCAAAAAAGAAAGATAAAGTTGAAGTAGAATAGAACATTCAAAGATGTGGTGAAATTATTACCTCTTTCCGGGTGCTTCCTTTGGATTTGATCAAAAGTGTTCCTTGGGTTGGATTTAATATATAATTAAGGCCCCTCAGTTGAAGAGAGTGTAGTTGAGAGGATATTAGAGCTGGTTTTGGCCAATCCAAATGGATTTGGAAATGTGAATTTGGGAGATGAGGAAGTACACTTTTATAATAGAGGTGAAAGTCATATTAGGAAATCATAGAAATTTTATTTTATTATAAAATACTTTTTCGTTTATAATGGATCCAAATGAATTTATTTCAATTATAATGTCGGGATGGGTTAATACTTTCTCATCCAATATGTTTAATAAAAGTTTTTGTCACCATATTAACCATCTCTTTTAGATTTAATTCTTAGTTAAATAGATTATCTTTTACATTATCTTCTTGAATTTTTATATTTCATACTTAATAAACAGACAATGAAATTTAAAGTGGTAATAAAGTGGTTAATTAATGACAGATATATCATTATATAAGTTCTTTGAACTATCCATATATTTTTAGGAATATTATTTAACATAATAATGTAGTATTTGTTTAGAAAACTAATTTATGTTCATTTTGAAATAATTTAGTATTTTGTTTTGGTAAAAGTCAAAAAAAGTTGATCACTTAGAAAACAATGCATTAAATCAACCATGAAATGTTTAAATAACCTATAAAATTAGTGTAATGCATCAAAAGTTTCAATAATCTTTTATTTTAAAATTTACAACATCAATTATTTTTGTCTTTAATTAGTAAGGAAATTACTACATCATCATTATGTCATAAATAATTTTAAATATTTAATGTCTAATAATGATAAATAAAATTCCATTGTGTATTAAATATTATGTTTATTCGAAATAATATTTTTAGACCAATATATCTTTTTTGTAATCTTATATTAAAAATGTTTTAGTTATTAAGATTTTAATTTAACACTTTTAAATCTTCTTTAAATAAAATAATAATAAATTTCATAATCTAAACACTGTGGATAAAAATTGATCATATTTTATTTAATTTTATTGTCAACATTAACATATCCAATAGAATTAGGACTTATGTTGGTGTAATTATAATATCATTTTTACCATTACTTATCCTATTATCTTCTAACCATGATAAATAAAATTCAAAATCTATTATTCACCAAAAATTATTTTCATCATATTGAACCACATTTTACTTACAGATGTCAAAATTTTCTCTCTTATTTTTGAAATTCAATTAATATATGGGGTAAATTTATGTTAAATGAAAATTTGGAAATGTGCCTATTGGGTGGGTAAAAGATGGAAAAAAGTTCAATAAAATTTTATATATAAAATCATATTATAAAATGACTTACATTAATTAAATTAGACTAATATAGGTAATATGTTTCTATTTTTTTGTTAAAATAAATTTAAATTAAAATAATTACTTATATTAAAAGTCAGCATTAAAAAGTAACACAATGTTTTTCTTTATTCATAAAAAATTAAATGTTTTCATAAAAATAATAAAGTTCACACCATGATAATTTGGATATTCCAAATCCAAAAATGGTGTTTGTTTTACCAAATTCAAAACATAGAAGATGTATTAATTAATCTAAAAAATATTCATGTTATGAGACCTTGAAAGTGGTGTTTTCAAAGTAAAAACTATCAAAATATTGATATGTGTTTATATCCAATTTAAATGTAAAATTACATCCAATGACCAAAATTAGATTAAATGATTTAAATATAATCTAATTATATTTAAAAACATTAAAATGAATAATTAAACACTATAATTTATTTTTATTAAAAAATTCGTTTTCAATTAATATTTGTATTTTCACTATTAATCAAAATATGAAAGTTATCTGAAAGGCTACGAAAATTTATCCAAACTAAATTTTTCTGTCCCACTTATAAATAATAAGTCTATTTTGTCAAATTGATTTTAAAAGTTTCAAATATTGGATTTTAAAAGGGTTATTCATTAAAAGGTGGTAAAACTGCATTTTTTTAAATACATCTTTTATCTGAAAAATTGAATTTGTTCTTATATTAGGTCATAGTAAAAAATTATATGGATTTAAAAATTATATGAAGTATATAAAATTAAAAATTTAGTTAATACTATTCATAACCACTTTTTTAATGGCTTGTTTGGTATGTTTTGGTGCGCTCAAACATGGTGTGGCATGTAGCACATGATATTGAATAACATTAAAGAAAATTACCTACTATGAAATCTTGGAATGTTGCATTATTCCGCCCTTTTGGAAATTGCATCCCCAAAACATTAAAATTTGGAATGAGACCTTCATTGAATGTACCATAATAGAAAAAGAGTCAAAAAAACAATCACTTTAAAAGAATGTAAGAGAAGTACAATGTTCTCCCAAGATAAACCATACTAGCTTTCCATGATGGTAAAAAATGATATGGAAGATCAAATATGTGTCATATTTTGAAGAAGAGTCATAGAAAACAAGATCAAGAGAAATTTACCTCCAAATCATTCTTTATTAATATAGAATCAACTTTAGGGTAATGGGAACCGAGCAAATACACTGTTCAACAGGATATTCATAATTCAAAAACCACAAATCATGCAAATCAACACAAACCTCAAATCACGTTATCCACCCATGAAACCATGGCACCATCGCGTCAACACCACCACCATAATCACATCATTGTTTTCCACAGTACATCACCTATCATTTCCATCATCAATGAATGAAACCATCGCTAGCGTTCTATACCTTCACCAGAGAAAAACCAAAAGCATCCTCCAACCATTCTTGTCATTGACCTTCATCAGGAGGACGGTCGAAGACTATCAACCCACCATAAAATCACCATCAATTTTTTATCATCTCCAACCATCACATAAAACATCTGCACCATCGTCTCTTTTCCTTCATCGTCTCTACATCAAAAACAAAAAAACACTATAACCAGATACAAAAATTTGAAGGAGAAAAATCATTAAAGTCATGCCTGGAAGACCAATATCCACTAATTCTCACATCCCAAAGACTCATGTAACCATTGATCCAGATCCGACTGGGAATAGCACAATGGAATGTGAGGCCAGAGCCTGGCATTGAGAATAAGTGGACCCCAAACCCTATGATCTTCGAAGCAGCAGAAATCTAGTAGTAGCAGAACACAAACATGCAGAATCAAGCAGCGCTACAAGTTATGTCGACTACTGCTCCACATAACCCAAAACATCATGGTTACCACTGCTCGTGCACCGACCAAGAGAGGCTCAAAGGATTATGAGTCCATAACAAGTATTTAGCGTCCAAGGGATCCACAAGAAGAAACCGTCGATGGGAATACTGGAAGAGCCTAAGAAGAAGATCCACAAAATCGAGCATCATAGAAATGAAGGAGAAATACGAAAGAAGGGAAATTCCATGAATAAGGAGAACGAAGAAAAGGGTAGTACCGGGAAAAAGTAAGTCTGAATTGGAAATCAATCGCCGCCGAGGAAGGCTTTAGAAACCCTTGGAGGGGACCCAAGAGAGGAGAGGGAATCCAGGCGATTGGGGTGCCAACGGAACTGAAGAGATCAGGAGAAGATAAACAATAAGAATGTTAACTACACAGAAACCACAAACTAGTGATGGGGTAAATAGTCCTTAAATTCCCATTAGTAAATGTAAATGGACAACATTTTTAATAATAAATTCCATTTAATAATGTTGAGGACATTGTTAATGATATTAACTAAGAACATAAATTTATATACATACTTTTCCAGTAGAGTTTTATCCATTAATAAATTTCTACAACTAACTCATCTTTTCTCCAAATAATGAGTATTCAAGTTGACTTGGTCACACCAAAAGTTCTTGAATCAACTTATAGATAATCACATAATCTCCAAAGGATGAACTATATATTTCCCTTTTCTTTAGAGAGTAACCCAACCCAAAATGGTCGGTACAAAATCATATGATTCCCAAAATGGATAATCCTTTAATGAAATAAATACTAATCATAATTTCCAAAAATAAACATACAATAACCAAAGTTCAATAAAGATCAATAAATAATCAATTGTCCATAAAATCCATAAATATAATACAAAATATGATTGATGCCCAAAAACAGGAAGAATTAAATCACACAGTCATTAATATTAAATATTATTATTTATATCCCAATAACATCAACTACTCTAAAAGTATCATACTAAATCATAATTAACTTAATCATATATTCTTTATGATAGGTTAATCATTTCAATTAATAACTAGAATCTATATAAAAAATAGATTCTTCCAAAATAAAAATCCACCATTACTCCTCCAATGAAATCCAATAATATTATATTTTCATTAGACACATATTCTTCCTAACAGAGCGAATGTCTTCCAAAATAACATTTTTCACTTAATCACCAAATCATTATCCTATACTAAGGATATCCATTTGATAAAACATAAAATTCCAAATCAACATATTAACGATAAATAAATTCATTTAACTAAAAACAATTAGTAACACTAACTACGGACTTTACATAGTCCAGTTGTAGGCGATAAATCCAATTCAAACATTGGTTGTGGGTTTAATTCCCATAGCTTTGTCCAACGTGGTAGGTTTTCACATGGTTTACTTGTTGTCTTTTTTCAGAAACAATATTTTTATATATTCCCAAAATTAGGTAAATTTCTCAAAATAACCATAACACAATTTTACTACAAATGCTATCTCATACCTTGCATTTTTATCCCAAAAATTTATAACCATTAATTTCCACGAAATCAAAGATCATATAAACTAAAATGGTCCTTTATAACTATATCATCAAAAGAGATGATAATTCTTACTCAATTAGAATATTCATATAACAAACAGCAGTGTAACGCGTACAAGAGCAAATTCATTCAAAGTAATCCCATCACCAAAGAGAATTAATACTTATAAACATCTATCCATCCATTTATTTCCACATCGGTTCTTCTGTAACCTAGTTGTTATCATATAAAATAGGTAATTGAATTAGGTAATTCATAGGTTACTTACGTTTATAGAAAATGAATGTAGATGTATTCTTAGGATCATTTTTATTTCCTTCCATAGTACTATTCAATTTTCCTTGGAAATTCTTTATTTTATGTTTTCATTACCACCCATAAATGATTTCATTGTTACATTGAGACACATTCCTAGGAGTCTCCATCCACATTTCCAGCATGATAGAAATTGAGCATTATTTTCTCCACGATCTCCACTATTGGAGCTCTTATCGTTCTATGCCTTTCTCTTTTTTGTTGAATTTGGGACTTGGTTAATTTAGATGTTGTTGATCATATTTTTTGAAACCTTCATTGTCATGAACACGATATCTTTTATGACTATCAAAAATCAAATTAGTTTATCATTTCCACTATCTTTCAGACCTTTTACATCTTGATAAATGATACTACGACTTCCTTGGAATCCAATAATTTATTAAAACAAGAAAGCATAGTTTGAGTCATAAAATAATTTAGGGTACATCATGACAGCTTATTTTCAATCTAACACACCTTAGGATTAACAAATGTTTTTAATTCACATCTTATATTAATATATATCAAATCGATTTAAAAGAAAATATGAATTATCCTAAGAATATCATGTAAGTGTGTTGTAACCAAGAGTTCATCAAGGCCCATTGTCATGCACCATTTCTTGTTCGATTATAGCTCAATGAAGTGTTTTCGGGGTTTACCAGTAGATATATCTATGGCAGACCCACCTCTACTTTCTCATATCCATATAGGGAGGTAATTCATGGAAAATTCACAAAAAAAAATCTACATTACCAAATTTCATGGAAGTATTTCTATATTAATCCTCAATTTTGATCTCAGGGTAATGTTATCTAATAAGAGTTTTTCTAAATATAGTTTCCTAAGTTGGTACTAATCTTCTAGTGATACCAACTATAGTGCCCCGACCATAGTTACCCAGAGTCAATGCATTATTACATAACATTGCCATGATCACAAGAGATCAAGTCTCGAAAAGTCTGATTACTTTATTAGCCTTGGAAATACTAGATATATACATAATTTTTACATTACATCATTAAAAAAACAACAACAACATTGTGTCCCATTTGACCACTCTCAAATCCATTAGCCTATCCCTACAGGTCAAAAATAATATACTTCTTTACATCATGAGAAAAAGAAATCATAATAAAGTGTTGATATGAGATGTACAGTAAGGATAACAATATAGTGGAAACGTTCATAAATAAGTGTAAACATTTAAGGCAATGTTTTTGAATATAATACAATCCTTTTGAACATAAACATCAGTATAATATGGAAAACATAAATCAAATAATGGAATTTTTATAGTCACAAGGATATTCTCCCAGTCGAATAATCACATGTAATTTTAATAGCTAATTTCAAAATGATGGAATGCATAATTCTGGACATCATAACAACATAGTCAAGGCCTCGTGCCAAGACATCAAAAAATAGATTTGTCAAGGCCTTATGCCAAGACACTAGTTTTCTCATTAAACCTACTGATGCATCGAGGGGCTATAGAGGACCATGCCCATCACTTACTAAGTCCAATGAATTCCCCAAATGAAAATGGTGAAACATACTCTAAACATTGGAAATAAAAATAGTATACAAAATGTCAAATAATCAACCACAAACTATGAATGGTATAAAAATAGAACATCTATAGTCAAACATAACTCATTCAATACAATATGAAAGATTGTATTATAATAAATCAACTTCATTAACGAATAATATACAATGAAGGATATTGACATAGATGAAAATTATTTGTAAAAAAATTTTAGAGAAATTACCCATTTTTCTTCAAAATGATTGAAAGTCTCTCTATTTATCAAGAAGATGATTAAAATAGATTTTTGAATCAAATAGTCCCATACCACTTTGAATGTTTTAAAATGAATTTTTATTTTATAGAATTCATTGTCTATATAAATAATTCCTTAACCCGATTTTAGAAATAAGGACATTAATGGGAATGATTTAGAAGAATAAATATTTAAAACAATTAACATGATATTTTAGTTAGAGATCCTAAAAAATGAGATACGCTTGTATAAAATCAATTAAAGTTATAAAAATGTTATAATATCATGAGAATAATGGGATTCATTATATACTATGTCAAATTAAATTACATACAATATATAAAAGTGAATTGGTGCATAACAACAACGATGTTTCAATGGAAAGTAAATTGAGATGAAATACCATATAAAGACTATATCCTTAGGTTATGGATAAATCAATGAAATAATTATTTTTGAATAATATAAATAATCTCAATATGATAGGATTTTATGTGTACATAAATCAGAGGACATTCACACATATTCTTGTAAAAACAACACCAATTACATGGATAATTATCGCAATGAATGGAAATTGAGTTATGGTTCCTCTTATCAAATTCATATGGATGACTTGAGAATTTGTTAATGGAGTGATTATGTTTATAATAAGTATATACACACAAAGGTGAGTTTAAATTACTACAAAAATAAATAAACAGTGATTTATCAAATAATCCTAGAGTGAATTAGTCAATAGTGATTGCGTAAAACCCAATTAGTGGAAATAGAATTTAGAAATTCTGTTACCGATTTGGTGACAGCCAAAACAAACACCTCATGAAAGTTGGATAAAAAAATAAAAATTTAAATACCCATAAATTAATGTATATTACACAATGAAAAAAATCATGGGTAGTACATACACCACATAGAGAGAAATAGTGGAAGATATAGCATGTATCTCTTGGAAATAAAAGTTAGATGAAAACCCCTTACCTTATACTTTTCCATAGTCAAGGGTAATTTTACATAAATTATAATAGTTAAATCATTGTTAATAAATTATAAAAGAACCACATACATAAATATGATTTCATATATGTTCTTCTAATATTGATTTCTCAATAATATTTCTATAGTATCATTTATTCATGTGTTGACTAATTCATTTTCCATTATTTGTATTGTTATGTAAGTAATTTTTATTATGGATTGGATGTATTTAAATAATTTCAAGAAATCTATTAATTTCTTGAACATTATTTTAAATCATAAAATGAAATTAATTCTTTAATGGTTACGACGGGAAATGAATTTCATCGCGTTCGTGGACACAGTAATCCGTACGTACGCACGAGCGATAATATCATTCTATTGATGGGGAAATTGTGTGTACATGGATGGTATATCATATATAAATAATCATTAACATGTTATATTTATTATTTATATCAATTATACTCATTATTATACCCATACAAATAATGAAGTGTTGAATAACAAACTACACCACGACATGGAGACTATAAGCTATAATTATGCACGTTTGGTGACTTTCTCATTCGTAGGATGAGTAGAATAATGAATATGGTTTTACAATATTTATAATAGAGAAATTTTATGTAAAAGGTACTAGAGTTATTATTTTGGTATGGAAATAACAAAGAAAGAGGAAGTGGGAGAAGAAGCAAACTTTGAAAGAAGTAGTGAAATTATTACATCTTCTTTGGGTTCTTCCTTTTGATTTGACCATAAAAGCTCTGTAGGTTGGATATATGATAATAGTAAAGATTCTAGGTTTAATATAGGGTATTTTGGAAGATATTTGATACATTTTATTCCAAAAATATGGCTTGGGATATGTGAATTTGAGAGAAAAAGATACCCCTTTATAAGAGAGGTGAGAGTCACTTTTGGAAAATCTTGAAATATTATTTTATTATAAAATAAATATTGTTTCATAGTGGATAAAAATGAATTTTTTAGAGGATATGGTGGGTATGGGTCGAAATATTCTCAACCAATCATTTTTAGGCAAGTTTATGTCACTATATTAACCATATCATTTAGATCTAATTCTCAATTAAATAGTATAACTTTTACCATGTCTTCTTGTATATTTATATTACATAGCTTTTAAACTTAATATAAAATTACATGTAACCTAAAGTGGTTCATTAATGACATATCTATCATTATATATGTCTTTTGGACAAAACATATATTTTTAGTATTGTTATATCATTTAATAATATAGTATTTGTTTTAAAAACTCATTTATGTCAATTTTTTAACTATTTAGTATTTGGATTTTTTAAAAGTCAAGAAAACATGATTACATCATAAAAAATTACATTAATGCAACCCTAACATGTCATATCAACCTATGAAACTAGTTTAATTCCTCAAAAGCTTCAATTTACATTTATTTTAATATTAATAACATCGATAATTTTAGTCTTTCATTAATAAGGTAATTACTGCTTTATCATTGGGTCATAAATAAATTTAATAATTAAATGGATAAATTATAAATAAAACAAATTTATCTAATAAATATTTTTATCTTTCTAATGGATATTTATAGTCGAATTTAACTTATTTCTAGTGCTATATTAAAATTGATTTAGTTATTAAACATTGAA
The DNA here is from genome assembly GCA_963277665.1 of Viscum album. Classification (NCBI taxonomy): domain Eukaryota; kingdom Viridiplantae; phylum Streptophyta; class Magnoliopsida; order Santalales; family Viscaceae; genus Viscum; species Viscum album. Next base: position 1,484,736,065 of record OY728136.1, read on the forward strand.
TTTAACACTTTTAACTCTTCTTTAAATTAAATAATAATAAATGTCTGAATATAATCCATGTGGATCAAGAAGGATAATATTTTATTTCCAAGGTTTATTTTGGTCGAAATACACTTATACAATAGAATTAGGACATGTGTTGGGGAAATTATAATATCATTCTGACCTTTAAATACTCTATTTAATTTTTACTGTGGTAAGTAATAATGAAAAGTTATTATTCACCAAAACATATTTCCATCTTATTTAAACAAATTTTAATTCCTTATTTCAACTATGAATCTTGGAGTTTTTGAATTGAATTCATAGAATCAGTAAAATTACTCTTTCTTCAAATTTGCAAATGTGCGTAGAAGGTGGGTAAAAGACCGTAAAATGTTCAATAAAATATTATATATATTATCTTATTATAAAATTACTTCAATTAGTTACATTAGACTAATATAGGTATTATTTATTTATTTTTACTTTAATGTAAATTTAAATTAAATATAATTATTTAAATAGAAATTAAGCTTTAAACTATAACACACTACTTTTCACTACTCATCCAAAATTGAACGTTTTTTAAAAAAAAACACAAAAATTAAATGAAAGATAATTTTGATATTCCAAATTAAAAAATAATTAATATTTTTAAAAATTAAAAACATATAATTTTTTTTAATTAATTTTATAAAATATTCCTCTTGTTAAACATAGAAAGCGAGTTTTTTTTGAAAAGTAAAAACTATCAAAAGATTCATATGTGTTTGTTTCCAATCATAATGTAAAATTAATTCTAATGAACAAAATTGGATTAAAAGATAAATATATAATCTAGTTATAATTGAAAACCAATAAAAATTATAATTTAACATTATAAATTTTTTTAATTAAAAAACTTGTTTTCAATTAAAATTTAGTATTTTCACTATTCATCGAAATATAAAAGTTATCAGAAAAGAACAAAAAATTTGTCCAAAATAAATTTATATATCCCCCTTCTAATGAATACATTTATTTTATCAAATTGAATATATAAAAGGGTCATATATTTGATTTAAGAATCGATCCCCATTAAAAGTAGGTAAATTTGAATTTTTTGTAAAATACGTCTTTTATCTGAAAAATTGAATTTGTTCTTATTTTATGACATAGAAACACACAATATGGATGTCTAAATTATATGAATTATATAAAATTAAAAATTTATTTAATAATATTCAAAACAACTTTTTGAACATCAATTTTGATAAGTCGTGGTGCGCTCGAACTCAATGTTGGATGCAGCGCAAGCAACTGAGATACTTTAAAAAAATAAGTTACTATGAAATCATAGGGTGTTACAAAAGAGTTCTTGTAATGATAAACCAAATAAATATGAACTTTTTATTGTTCTATTTTATATAACACTATCAGAAATATTATTTCCTATGAATTAAAAAACATACATTTCATAGTAATTAATTTTTTTTGGTAAAGATATAAATTATGATTGTGTTAATATGGAAATTCAACACCAAAATACTCATGATGGAATGATAATGAATATAGATTATAATTCTATATGTTTTGAATTTCATTGGTATTGAGATTTGTCGAATGTTTTTATAATTATTTTTAAATAAAAATAATGTTGATGTTTGGAAGAGGTCAAATTAAGTATAAGTCAATATTAGATTATAAATATAGTGTGAGAAACTAAGATTTTATGTTCACACTCACCCTATGATTTTCGTATAAGTGATTTTAAATAAATGGGAGCATAAGTGATTTTTATGTTGGATGATGTTGTGCTAGTAATTCAAAAAGAGTTTTATCGGACAAAGAGAGGAAATGATATTTTAAAAGAAGCCTATATGAATATTAATATAAAAGAGCCCTACAATGTAGATGGTATAGAATATAGTGATAAAAAATAAAGGGAATTAGATAGAGTGATACTGGAATAATTTATCATTCAATAAGTTATTAGATGAATATGTTCCAAGAAAGATAGTACAAGTGAACATCATGTTTTCCACCCATCTATTTGATGATGATTAAAAGTTATGAATATAAAGATTCTTATAATTGTTTTAGGTTGATGTGTTCTTTGACTGAGTTCCATATAGAAATGTACCTAGAAAATATCGAACCCGATGAATAAATAATTATTAAATAAATTTAATATGATTAAAATAAATACGTATCTGTTAAATAGGTATCAAAGGAATAGTTATTTAATGGCGAATTAATAAGATAGAGAATTCGAAAATGAAGGTGTATTGGATAAATAGGTACCAGATGCAGATTTTTATACATAAAATAGTTAGAAAAAACATAGCTGAAGAAGTTTTCGTGTGAGATGTTCAATAATATTAAGAAAATTAAAATATAACAGTGTTAAAAAGTAGTAGAATGATCTCAGTGATTATTATTCACATGCACATGAAGTGAGTATAAGATAGGGAGAAGAGAACTAGTAATGAACATATAAACTAAAACATATGAAGTGAATATGGGAAGAAGAAAAGTTGATAATACAAGAGTGTTTTGTAGATAGATTTCATGGAAACAAATGGAAAAAATAATTTCATTGATTGTTGTTTATATTTTAGGGAGGTAATAAAGATTATTTAAGAGAAAATGAATGAGAGGAGAAAATTTCGTCCAATATTAAAAAAAATAAACATTCCAATTCATTCTCATAAAGATGGAAATGGAAATGTTTACTATATATAATTATAAAGAAGAATAATAAGTGGTTCTATCATGATACTTGGATTTTAATAGAATTGGAATAAGTATTGCTTCCATTGTGCCTTTAAATGAGATTTTTATATAGTGGTTGAAATTATTGGTGTTACAAATCAATTTAGCAAGTTAATGATAATCTATATATATCATTTAAATATCAAGAAATGTGAAGAATTTAGGAAATAAAATATATATATTAGTAAATAAGTATTGTTTTATTTTCCCAAATATAGAGTGTGGGGAAACATACTTTGGTTATGTATTGATTCAAAAATAAACCAATATAATTGATACCACATTATATAAGATAATGATTAAACAATTCATCAATATACATAATAATGAATACATATAATTAATGGGTAGTTAAATTAGAAAAATTATCATATTTAATTTATTAAATGTTTTCATTCATAAAAAATACCGAGAATACAAGATTTCAAAAATCTTAATAATTATATAACATAATGGGATAAAAGTATTATTTCATTTTAATGTTATCCAACATTGATTCTGAAATTAGTGTTTACCATATCCTTATGTGGTCTAATAGTTTACATGAACTCTAATTTTCTACTCTGGGATTCTATATATTGGAAATTATACACTTTGATTATTTTATTTTCTTTAATATATTTACAATGAAGTAGTTTTGTTAAATATACATTCAAATCATAGAAGAACTATATTTATACTAAGACTGTGATGACTAAGAAAATGAAATGTAAAGAAAAATTGAGGAAAAGGGTAATCATTCGAGAGTGGATGAAATATATGTATCTTTATTCTATCATAATATAGAATTATGATATGATAAATAATAATAATAATAGTACATTCATAATAACACCAAAAAGATGGAAAACAAGTTGCATCCCAAATGGGTCGTACTATTAGGGGGGTTGAATTTGTGGTACTATAATTTTATAATTTCAATTAATGAAAATAAACCTCCATGACTTGTTAGATTCAAATCCCAATGACAGAAAATATTTTTACAATGTCCCCCCATAATATATTTTATTGTGAACTTAATAAGAACCTAATATTTTAAAAGAGAATTTTTTTTATAGTGTATATGAAATAAAAAAAGCCTATATGAAAATTTAACACCCAAATAAATTAAAATATATTTTTTATTTACTTTTATAGAGTATAGTACACCTAGCCCTAATGTTTTTATTTTTGATAAAGTGTATTACTTAAAATACTGAGTATAAACTGACATCAAAATATATAATGATTTTATCCAAGAATATAAATTTGTAGGAATGATAGTATTAAACAATTCTTTAAATTTATAAATTTAAATTTCGTAATTGATATAACTAATTCATTAATGTTTATAAAATAATCAATAATGTTATTGAAATTTCATTTTATTCTTCACAAAAATAATCTTCAAAAACAATTTTATTTTCTTCTCATGAAAAATATTATAATTAATTTCTAAAAATGTTTTAAAATTTCGTTTTTAAAATCAATATAATTTCTTAATATGAATATTGAAATTTTATTTGGGTGAAATTTTTGAATATTTTGGATATTATTGATTATTAAAAAAATAGTTAAAAATATAGATTTTTCAAAAAAAAGACACTTCATTTGAATAATTTAAAATATTTAATAGTACCATTATATTACCAAAATAATGCAATGTAGCATAATTATTATTTAGTAATATTTAATCCACTAAATTTCTTTTGAATCAAGTTCATATGATGTTTTATAATATGTATTATTTGATTATAATGATAAATTTTTAGAAATACAGTATTGAAGTGCCTAATTCTTATACTTTTAAATAATTTTTAAAACCCATAATGAATATTTAATTAAATTAAATTAGATAATATATGTAAATATATATTAACACACAACTATAAAATTATTTCCATATTTCATTAATTGAATATAAAATCAAATTTTTCTTTAAAACAAGTCTTCTTAAAACACCTTTTTAACATAATGTCAAAGTGTTTAATTAAAAATTTATTTTTATACCTATATGAAATTATTTTGGTAATGTATATTCTATATGATGTAATAATAATAGTTAATAGAAAATAATACGATTAAAAAAATCGTAATTATCCGAACCATTCAAGCCTATTACATTGTGGGGAATTAGGTGTTTGTGATGTCCTTGGAAGCCAGTAGAATCATTCCAACGCTTTGAAAAAATTTCCAATTTTCTAGTTTTCCAAAGGTGTCTCATGACAATAGTGTCTCTAGGGTGGTGCCATCTTGTTGGTTTCACCCTACTGGTGTCACCCTAGAAGTATCACCCTAGCAGTGTCTCATCCTGGTGGTGTTACGATTGTAGTGTCATCCTGGTTGTGTCTCGACCTATTAGTGTCACACCATGGGTGTGTATCCCAAGTGGTGTGACTCTGGAGGTGTCTAACCCTTATGGACTCACATTAGAGGGGTCTCAAAGCAGGTCACTCCCTTAGTGTTTCCCCTATCTCCAATGCCATATGCCTAGCAGTAGTTCACACTGGCAGTGACTTTTTAGGAGGAGTCTCGCCCGATTGATTATCACTTATGGTGGAAAGAGGTTCATCCTGATGGTGACTTGTTTTTCAGTTCCCCATCTAGTGGATCCTCATCCTGTTGTTCCTTGACTGGAGGTGCCTAAATGGTTGTTCCTCATCCAGCAGTGTCTCGTTAAAAGTGTTTATAGTTATTCCAGTTCTTCCCTTTTGAGGCCTATATTTGATGTAAAAGAGTTTAATTCCATATCTAAAAGGCTATGAGAATGATTAAAACTTATTAAATTCTATATAAAATTTCCTAAGTGTCTGGGGGGTTTTAATGGGTCAAAACCATATAGTCTTTGTCAGATCCTACATCAATGTAAAATTAAAACTATTTCTTAATTGTGACTCGGATTAGATCATCCTAAATAAAAAATATCTTGCCCATTGTTTGTTCCTTATTCCATTAAATTTAGAACGGATATTCCTAAATCATTTTTCTATAGAATATTTTTCTAGTTTTCTTTATGATTCCCTAGGGAGTAATGTACTATATGCATGACCCTATTTTTTCTGCACCCAATAAGTATAAGGCCCCAGCCTTAAACCTTACTTAATCTTGTGTTATTACAAGATTACACATTGAGGATCTTTTCAGGTTTAGAGTTTTAGAGAATTAGATAATAAAACTTGCATTACATTCCATATTTAAACAAATTGGTTATATAAAATATAGTATTCATTTTTCGCATCAATGGAAACATATTAAAAAACCTGGATTCTTTCTTGACACGTCCTTGACACTATCATCATATCATTTACCATTCCCTTGACATATGAAAAACATTTCAATAACTTGGGATGAGCATAAAAAGCTCTGTAAGGGTTATACAAAGTATGGAAAGGAAAATGAGTACATATATACATAAGAATGAAATCATACTTTACCCATAAAACATAAGAACTTTTAAGTACCTCATAAAATCAGGAATAAATCGTAGAAATAATAAGACATAAATGTAACTTGAGGCATTCATAACATTCTTACGTAGGGAGTAACCCTCATGGTTACGTTTGGAATACCCATCATAGTATATTCCCTAAATCTCTACGGAGAAACCTTAACATTTAACTCCTTCGTGTTACCCAATGCATTGGAGAGCTATATTGGGCTCACCCGCCCTTAGTTTATCGCGGAACCACCCGTCTTCATAACAATTCCCAGGAAACATTACATAATTATACACATAACTTAAGCATAAAGTAAAGATAAAATTCCCATATTGCAATAACAATATAACATTTTAAGATATTGAAATAATGAATCCATTCTAGAAACAATTTTCAAAACCATTTAAAACATTTAATAAAGAGATTTTTAAATCAAAGTTTCCCATATCACATTGAAGCTTTTACAATTTTAAACAATTAATAACCATATAAATAAATCCTTAAAACCATTTTTAAAACATGGATATTAATGAGAAATATTTATAAGAGTAAATCATTAAAAAATTTAAAATGATATTTTAGTTAAAGGGTTTTTAACAAAATGAGAGACACTTGAATACAATAATTGAGGAATAACATTTAATAAAAACATTATAATATCATGAGAATTAAGGGATTCATGATATAATATTCCAAAGGACATTATATACACCATATAAGAGTTAATTGGTGCAATACAATAATGAAGTCTCAATGGAAATGTAAATTGAGATGAAATCCATTATAAAGATGGTATCCTTAAATTAAGGACAAATCAATCTCATAATTATGTGAGAAAAATAAAAATAAACCCAATATAAGTGGATATTAAGTGTAACATAATCAATGGTAATTCACACATATTCAAAGGATGACATATTCAATAACTACATGTTGAACCCAAAGAAATCAAAATTGGGATAAGATGTTCCTTTGAGAGCCTAATAGCATCACATCAAATTTATAAAAAGAGTTGATGAGAGAGATAAAGGTTATCTCATCTCTTGGAAATAAAATTTACGGCAATAATGATATATAAGAACAAATCTTCACATAATAAGATGAAAATTAAAAGACATAACAAAAAAAGTCTTTTAAAAATTGGAGGGTGAAAGGTTCCTTTACCGATTTGGGTAACTTTCGAAACGTACTCCCCGTGAAAGAAGGACTACACAACATTGATGAAAATACTCATAAACGAATGTATGTTACACAAAGAGTCGAATAATGGACAGTACATACACCACACAAAAGGAAATATTGGCAAATGTAGCATGAATCTCACAAAAACACAAAGTGAGATAAAAATCCCCTTACGAAATTTCGGCAGCGCAACGACGCCAATTAAAACTTCCTAAATGGATTGATGATAGAAAATAGGGTCTCTCATCAAATGAACATAAAATGTACAGTAAGAGTAATATAAAATAATATCCCAATAAAAAGAAAGATGAGCTTAACAGGAATCACATAAAAGAGTGTACTTAAAAAGAAAGAGAGAGTAGGATCACTTACCTCAGGTCCGACTTGACTCGATCGTTCTTTAAATTCCGGAATAATAAACTTGAGTAAATTTATACTTGATTAAGAACCTTTTTAATGTTCATTATTAATTTTATATCACTTACTACCATGCTATGAACACTATGTAATTATTTAAGTTAATAATGGTCGTTTTGTAGATCATTGCTACTTGAGTCAAAAACAAACTCTTTATAATTACAAGTTGTTCATGTGGTAAAATATATATTATATCCAGAATCATATTCATTATGTAAATATAATATATATCATTATATCATATATATCCATTATATACATGCATTTATAAAATTATATAACATTTAGAGGTAAGAAATGAAATGCACCATTCATGGAGACGGTAAGCCCTACGTACGCATGAACGCTACTTCCAATTATATTTCATATTTAATGGAATTAAAACATAATGAAACATAATAGTATTATAATTACAGTATGGTATCATATATAATATCATTAAATGAATCCTTTATATGTACCACATATGGTATTAACGAATCAAATCACTTTGAGGGGGAGGTAGTCCGCACTTCCTAAAATGACGATATCGTGCTTAACCATAATGGAAACCATAAAGGTATGCAATAAATAAAAAATAAAGAAGATTAAGTAAAAAATAAACATATTATATATCATATATAATTATATTGACATCTTAATGGCCACCATTGAGGGTGTTAAAATAATATTGAACAATCATCGTTTTGTGAGACAGAAATTCATCATCCACAGAAACAGTATGTTCATTAACCATTAGATTTAGTTGTCTGTATGTGTATATTGAATAATTCTTATAACAAAATCCTAGTATATTTATGATACTATAGTTTTCACAAAATAAATGAATAAAAAGAGTTTAGGGGGTTGGAGAATCAAAATAAAACAAAAGAACACAAGTGAAGACATTACCTTAAAATCGGGTATCTCTCTTTGATTTGAGCTCAAAGGATTCTTTGAGAAGACTTCTACCCAATGTGAGGCTTCAAGGAGTAATATAGGGATGTGGAGAGACAAAATGGATAGGGTTTGTCTGAGCCAAAGGCTTGAGAGGTGTGGGTAAGGTGGTAGAGGTGGGGGCCTTTTATAAGAGGAGAGGAGGGGCACTCATGGAAAGTTTCAAAAGGATACTTTATTTTCAAATGATTTTCGGATTTAAAAGGTCCCAAAATGATGAATTTAGAGGATAAGGTGGTAAGGGTTCGAAATATACTCATACAATAGGTCTTTTACAAGTGTAAGTTATAGTTTTAACATTATCTTTTCATTTTATTTAAATCCTTTATTAAGGAGGTAATCGTTGCATCATCACGATATCATAAATAATTTAATTTATTTAATGTCTAAAAATTATAAAAAAACTATAATGATGTAGGAAATCTTTTTACCTTTATAATTAATATTTATAGTCAAAAATATGACCTGTATATCCCCATTTAAAATTTGTTTTAGTAAAACAACTCATGCTTGTGACATTTTTATTTTAACTTAAAATAAAAATTTATTTATGTCATATTCCAAAGAAGGTGGCTCCATGGGGTCCCCAAGTTGACCCATGGATTTTATTGGTCGGCCATGACACATCCAATGAGATTAGGACATGTTTCTAGGTCATTTCATATTATTAAAACATTATTTTTACCTTAAATTACACTAATTACCTCTAATCGCGATTAAAAACTTAAAAGGTACTATTCACCAAAAAATTATTTTAATCCCATTGAACCACATTTTACATCCTAATGACAACCATATATGTCGTATTTTTGAAATTAAAATCACAGAAGTGGTAATGATTAATTTAAACGAAAAAACAGTTTTTAAACTACCACTTGGTGGTTTCACTATTCATCAAAAATTGATGTTTTTCAGAAAAATATCAAAAATTAACCCTAAGCTATATTTGATATTCCAAATTCAAAAATGATGTCTATTTTAAAAAATTCAAAACATATATGTTGAATTAATTAATTAAATAATTAATTCCCAGTGTCAAAACAAATAGCGTGCTTTTAAGAAACAATATTTATTAAAATATTGACACTAGTTTAAGTCCAATTTCAATGTGAAATTAATTACAATGACAACCATTAGATGAAATGGTAAAAATATATTCTATATAAACTCTAATATAAATTGAAAATATAATATATCCATATAAATAAATCAGATTAAAATGAGGTTTTGAAATAAAATGCATCATTTTCAATAAAAATGATCTTTATCGGAAAAATAAAACAATTTTACACAAAGTAAATTTTGATGTCCAGATTCTAAAGAATGATTTTATTTGGTCAAATAAAACATATAAAATTGTCAAAAGTATATTTAAAACGGGGTCTCCATCATAAGGCGGTTAATCGACATTTTAAAGAATATTAGATGATTTATGCTTAAAATTGGATTCATTTGCATTTTAAGCCTCCAACATTTATTGGATAAAAGTAAAAATATTTGACAAACATATATAATAATTTTGTAGTAAGTTCCGTTCATTTCCTCTATTACAAAGGCTAGTTATTAACTACCTTTTAAAATAATATTAGTTTATTATTAAAATGAAACGTATGATTTCAAAGAAACTCATTATTGCGTATTGGGTACGCCCTCGAGCATAGCATTCCATTTAAAGTATTATTAATATTTTATTCAAAAATATGGATAAATATGATAATGTAATATTCTTTATTTACCTAGGGTGTTACATCCTTCCCCCGTTTTGGAAATTTCGTCCTCACAATTTTAAAATTGGGCATGGAAGCTTCATTGAAAATCCCACATCGGAACATGAGTCAGTAAAACTATCACTTTAATAGAATGGGAGAGAAGTAAAAATGTCACCCAAGTTAACCCATACTAGGATTCCAAGTATGAAAATATGGATATGGAGGAAAAAACAAAGGGTCATGTTCTGATGGAGAGTGATAGTAAACATGTCTAGAAGAATGTTAACAACAAGAAAAATCACAAACTTGTGATGGGTTAAATGGTATTTGATTCCCCAGTAGGTAAAATTAACAGAAAAATTTTTTGTTTTAAGTTACTATTCATTGAAGAATTTAATTATGAGCTTAACTAAAACATAAGGAAGCATACGTAATTGTCATGTTGACTTTCAACTTTTACTATATTTCTTAAACGAACTCATATTTACTTCAAAAGACAAGTATTTAGGATGACTTGTTCACATTAAGAGAGTTATAATCAACTTCTAGAGAATCACATAATCCACAAAAGAGAACTATTTACTTCCAATGTCTTTAGACCTTAACCAAAACTAAATCCCAAAGTTCAACAATGACCATTCAATAAACATCTATACATAAAATTCTACAAAGTAAACAAAACTAAGATTGAAACCCAATTCTCTGAAGGATTTTTTTTTAACAAGTTAACATGAACTCGTTTCCCAGTTCATGTCCAAGAAATTTATTAAAAAAAAGGCGTACATGGAAATCTCGAGGTGTAATGAACTTAAACCCTCTGAAAGTTAATGAAACCAAAAAAACAACATACATTGAAAACCAAGGAGAATGAAAATTCAGACCTGCTGCAAGTGTGTCAAGGAATCACGAGAAAGGCAGGCAGTTCTGTATCTTGTTGAAGAAAGCAGAACCCACATGCCAAGGAGCTGCAACCGAGCATGATCCAGGGCCCCAAGGTGAAGAACCACTGGCAGAGTCTTCAGAAGAGGTGGGACTCCTACGGTAGATGATGCAGGGGGGCCTCCAGGTGCTCAAACCCGCGGAAACATCCAACATGAGATGCCAAACACCAAAAGCAGGCAGGGAAAGCAGCATAGGCTTACAAAGCAGGCGGATAGCAGCAGACATCAGAACTTGAATACAACATCATATGGCTCAAGGAAATAAAAACTAAGGATTCAGCCAGCAACATTCCAGGAGCGTGCAAACAGAGAGGCTGCAGCTGGAGAATTTCAGAAGAGAGAGCCATCTGGGCTTCTGCAGGGGGTGTCTCCAGTTGATCCAACCATCCAGAGCTATGTAGCAAGAGGAGACGAGAAATCAAGGTCCCTTCAAAACAGAATTTCTATGAAGCATACCGAATCAAGCAGGAGAAACCAGCATCATCAAACCAAACATGTCCAGGGAATATAGACTAATCATTTCCATGGAATTTCATTGAAATTGAAATTTGGGTTCTTCTTAAATTCCTCACAAACAAAGATGAACATTCTTTTTCGGAGCTCAAGATAAGTGTCAGCGGTCATGTCCCCATTTTTATATTTCCGAAAGGCAGTTCTGTCATTCTCATCTATCCACAAATAAAGCTCCTTTGAGAAGTCCAATTTTTCCTCCATGACTTAAGCATCTCTATATGCAGGGTCATTCTCATCATCTTCACAGGAAGAAGCTTCTGAATCTGTTGTGTCTGAGTCAGATGACATTTCAGTTGTCACAGGCTGTGAAGGAATATCATTTTCTTCTTTTTCATGTGCAGCAAGGGATCTTGTAATAATGGTTCTTTCTATTTTGGAGTGATCTTTGCTCTTTATTGTGTGTCTATAACTCGGAGTAATAAAACCGTCTGCATCAACTAACGGCTTCTTCCCTTTCTTAGTACTTGATTTCAGGAATTCTTCCTCCAATTGACAGGGTTTGTCAAGCTCATCATGAATGGGATCATCTATGTCAGGTTGAGCTTCACCCTCCCCCTCCTGTTGACTAGTTTAGGCCTTTGGAGAGAGCTCAGTGACATCTTCACTTGAGGTAGGGTCAACAATGATTTTCACTTTCCGATCTTTTAGATGAAAATATTCTTTCACTTGAGAAATCTTATCCTCACTAGTCTCATGACCAACATTATTAAACACATGAACTCCAAGTATAGAGACCACCCCTATAGTATGAGGGTTGGCTTTTTCATTGGTGTTAATGAGTTGATTGCTTGGGTTATTCTTGGATATCAAGTCATTCGGGGGAATTCCAATCTAGTCATCAGGTAGCATTTCTGGAGCAGTCTTTTCAACCCACACTGATTTGAAATGTGGCCGTGGGTGAGGTGAATATATTTCGATCCCACATCTTTTAGTAGGATGACCAATCTTAAATCATTTCTTAAAAAAATCTGGAACATTATCAAACACTACAGTCTGTATAAATCCAGACCCCCCCATTTTGTATCCAAAATCTCGAAGGCAACTCTTGAGATATATCTATCTCTGTGCATATCCTTGCAACCGAGGGGCGTGTCAATTTTTGTGTAGCGTGATCCATTTTGAGAGGCTGACCAAAGAGTCGAGCAATTGAGAATAATGCATTGTGTTTGAAAAGGTGCAAAGGCAGACCCAGGAAGCCAAGCCAAACAGGGACGATGGGGGTTTCAGTATCAAATTCAAAATCAAGTGACCATTTAAAAACTTTCATGAAAGAACCCCCAAAAGACCACGATCCTCTAGTCTAAAATATATAATAGTCATTGTCAAGGGAAAACCGAAACAGAAGGTGCAATGAATTCAGAAGTCCGAAATGAAAATTTGTAAATCCAATGCTTTCCAAAGTTTTGCGAAGGAAGGGAAATGAGGGTCGACGTTTCAAGAATTTACCAACTAAAGAAAAACGAAGGTCCGTAGAGAGTAGATTTACCTCTTTCGTCGAAAATGAAATTACTGCTAAACCTCGATGCTTATAAGTTTTTGGAGAAATGGAGTCATAGGTCCTGGTATCCGTAGGAGAGGGTCGACCGGCAACAACATCAGCAAAGGAACGCGATTCATAGTTCCCAGCGAGCGTGCAAGGGTTTCGTCCAGGATCGCCCGTAGGCTGCGGCTCTCAGGCGGAATCCATCTCTTATTGATGTTGATCTCTGAAGGATTTAATCACACAGTATCCTAAGATAAATTTTAACATTTTTCTCCAAAATAACATCGGTTACTCTTACAGTCTCATACTGAAAAGTAATTAACCTAATCACATATCCTCCATGATAGGCTAATCATTTCAATTGATAACCAAAAAAATAAACTTACTCTTAATTCATAAAATCATATAACTATATATAATCATTCAAAATAACCTGGGACATCACATAGTCCAGTGGTAGGCGATAAATACAAGTTGCAATTTGGCTGTGGGTTCGATTCCTGCAGCTTCGTCCGACGCGATGGGTTGTCACACGGTCTGAGTATTGTCCCTTTTCAAAAACTATTTAATTTTATAACATTCCTCAAAAGAGATAAATTCATCAATAATAACTATAACATATTTTAACCCCAATTGTTATCTGATAACTTCTATTTTGCAACCCAAAAAGTATTAACCAGTAATTTCCTCAAATTCAAGGATCATATAAACCCAAATGGTTCTTTATAACTATATCCACAAAAGAAAGGATAATTATTCCTTGAATAAAATTTTCGTATATCAAACATCAGGGTTTCTATAAAAAGTATTCTAATGTAACCCCATAATCAAAAGAGACTTAATACATCTAGGAATATCACCATCCTAAAATCTATCATAACCATTGAATCACTTATATGATGACTTCTTACTCATTCAACATTCTTCATGATCCATCATCCATTCATTTTCAAATTATTCTGAAATACTTTTTTCTTACAAACAAAACCATGAATCATATCCTAAGATTCCAATAATAGGAAAACATATGTTATGAAATATTCCATACCTTTCATTATTCATTGTTAGTTTCTTCATCCTCAATCGGAATGGCATTAGGTATTGGTAAATGAATAGTTGTACGATCATGGTGACCCCATTCCCAAAACATATTCTTAGGACACGTGTTTTCATAATGACCATGCACACCACATTTAAAACATTCAATTGATCCTTCAGAAAGAACTTATTTCCCTTTCTTAGAATCAACTAGATGCTTCCTTTTTCCATGGCAGGTTCTTGCTTTATGACCTTTATTTCCACATCTATAGAATCGTTTTGTCCCTTTGAAACATTTTCTTATGTGTTCATATCCACATATTTGACACATATGTTTTTGAACGTAGTTACCTTTATGATTATTACCTAAACATTCGTAGGGATTTGTTTCTCTCATATACGATTCCTTATAAAGATAACTAAGGTTTAGGTGGTCAATCATGACTCCAGATAGTTGGTTGAGGATAACCACAAGAGTTATCATTGAAACTCCCATATCATTCAGTTGTTCTTTCATAAAACCGTCATTGTTTTCTTCAAATCCAATGTTACTTTGGTGCCTGCTAGATCCATCCATTTACTAAAACCAAAAAGGTCAGTGTGAGTATATCAGTAAAATCATCATATAAAAAAGAGGAAGATAAACACCAAGATATACTTATCCCAGTTATCTCAAACTCATTCTAAATTAAAAAAACGATGACCCCATCTAATATACTAACCATTGTGTTTATACACAACTTGTCACTTTTTTTTAAACAAAACTCTAACCTCTAAAGTTATCTAAACTTACCATTGATACCAACTATAAGGCCCCAGCCTTAAACCTTACTTATTCTTGACTTATTACAAGATTAAGAATTGAGGATCTTTTCAGGTTTAGAGTTTTAGTGAATTAGATCAGAAAACATGATTTACATTCCAGATTTAAACAACGTGGTTACATATAAGAGAGTATCCATTTTTCCCATCAACGGAAACATATAAAAAAAACATTGATTCTTTCATGACACTTCCTTGACACTTTCATCCTATCATGTACCATTCCCTTGACCTGTGAAAAACATTCCAAAAAATTGGGATTAGCATAAAAAGCTCTGTAACGGTTATAAAAAGAATTTAAAGGATACATGAGTACATATATACATAAGAATGAAATCATACTTTACCCATAAAACATAAGCACTTTAACATACCTCATAAAATCATGAATAAATCATAGAAATCATAAGACATAAAGGTAACTTGAGGCATTCATAACATTCGTACGTAGGGAGTAACCCTCTTGGATATGTTTGCAATACCCATCAAGTATATTCCCTAAATCTCTTCAGAGAAACCTCAACGTTTAACTCCTTCGCGTTACCCAATGCATTGGAGAGCTATATCGGGCTCACCTGCCCTTAGATTATCACGGAACCACCCGTCTTCATAACAATTCCCAAGAACCATAACATAATCATAGAACATAACATAAGCATAAAGGAAAGATAACATTCCCACATTTCAATAACAACATAACATTTTAAGATATTGAAATAATAAATCCATTCTAAAAACCATTTTCAAAACCATTTAAAACATTTAATAAAGAGATTATTAAATCAAAGTGTCTCATACCACATTGAAGATTTTAACATTCTAAACCATTAATATCCATATAAATAAATCCTTAAAACCATTTTGAAAACATGGATATTAATGAGAAATATTTATAAGATTAAATTATTAAATCATTTAAAACGATATTTTAGTTAAAGGGTTTTTAACAAAATGAGATACACTTGAATACAATAATTGAGGAACAAAATTTAATCAAAACTTTATAATATCATAATAATAAATGGATTCATGATATAATATTACAACTGATAGTATATACACCATATAAGAGTGAATTGGTGCATAACAACAATGAAGTCTCAATGGAAATGTAAATTGAGATGAAATCTATTATAAAGACGGTATCCTTAAATTAAGGATAAATCAATCTCATAATTATGTGCGAAAAATATAAATACACCAAATATACGTCGATATTAAGTGTAAAGTAATCAAAGGTCATTCACACATATTCAAAGGATGACATATTCAATAACTACATGTTGAACCCAAAGAAATCGAAATTGGGTTAAGAAGTTCCCTTGACAGCCTAAGGGCATTACATCAAATTTTAGAAAAAGAGTTGATGAGAGAGATAAATGGTATCTCATCTCTTGGACATAAAATTTATGACAATAATTATATATAAGAACATATCCCCACATAATAAGATGAAAATTAAAAGACATGTCAAATGAAGTCTTTTAAAAAGAGGAGGGTGAAACGTTTCCTTACCGATTTGGGTAACATTCGAAACGTACACCCCATGAAAGAAAGACTATACAACATTGATGTAAATAATCATAATCTAAAGTATGTTACACAAAGATTAGAATAATTGATAGTACATAAAACACTAAAAAGGAAATATTGGAAAATGTAGCATGAATCTCATGAAAACACAATGTGAGAAAAAAAAGCCCCTTACGAAATTTTGGCAGCCTAACGGCGCCAATTAAAACTACCAAAATGGATTGATGAGAAAAAATAGGGTCTCTAATCAAATGAACATAAAAATTATAGTAAGATTAATATAAAATAACATCCCCTTCATAATAAAGATGAGCTTAAAAGGAATGACATAAAAGAGTGTACTTAAAAAAGAAAGAGAGATGTAGGATCCCTTACCTCGGGTCCGACTTGACTCGATCGTTCTATAACCTCCTGAATAATAAACATGAGTAAATTTCTACTTGATTAAGAACCTTTTTGAAGTTAATTATTCCTCTTCTATCACTTACTACCATGTTATGAACACTATGTAATTATTTAAGTTAATAATGGTTGTTTTGTAGATCATTGCTACTTGAGTAAAAAATAAACTCTTTATAATTACAAGTTGTTCATGTGGTAAAATATATATTATATACAGAATCATATTAATTATTTAGATATAATATATGTCATATATATCATATATATCCATTATATACATGAATTTCTTATATTACAGAACATTTAGAGGTAAGAAATGAAATGTACCGTTCCTGGAGACGGTAATCTGTACCTACGCATGAACGCTACTTCCATTTCTATTTCTTATTTAATGGAATTAAAACATAATGATACATAATAGTATAATAATTCCAGTATGGTATCATATATAATATCAATAAATATATCCTTTATAAGTACCACATATGTCATTAACGAATCAAATCACTTTGAGGGGGCGGTAGTCCGCACTTTTCTAAAATGAAGATATCGTGTTTAACCATAATGGAAACCATAAAGGTATGAGATAAATGAAAAATACATAAGCTTAAGGAAAACATAAACATATTATATATCATATAAAAATATAGTGACATCTTAATGGCCACCATTGAGGGTGATAAAAGAATATTGAACAATCATCGTTTCGTGAGGCAGAAATTCACCATCCACAGGAACAGTATGATCATTAACCATTAGATGTAGGTGTGTGTATGTTTAGCTCGAATCCTTCTTATAAAAAAAATCCTATTATATTTAAGATACTTTAGTTGTTACAAAATAAATTAATAAAAATATTTTAGGGGGTTGGGGAAGAAAAATAAAACAAAAGAACACAAGTGAAGACATTACCTTAAAATCGGGTATCTCTCTTTGATTTGAGCTCAAAGGCTTCCTTGGGAAGACTACTTCCCAATGTGAGGCTTAAAGGAGTAAGAGAGGTATGTGGAGAGAAAAAATAGACAGGTTTTGGCCGAGCCAGAGGCTTGAGAGGTGTGGGTAAGGTTGTAGAGGTGGGGGCCTTTTATAAGAGGATGGGAGGGGCACTCTTGGAAAGTTACAAAATGTTACTTTATTTTCAAATGAGTTTCGGATTATAAAGGTACAAAATTGATTTATTTCTATGATAAGGTGGTAAGGTTTCGAAATATACTCATACAATAGGTCTTTTACAAGTGTATGATATAGTTTTAACATTATCTTTTCATTTTATTTAAATCCATTATTAATTAGGTAATCACTACATCATCATGATGTCATAAATAATTTAATTTATTTAATGTCTAAAAATTATTAAAAAAATATAATTATGTAATAAACCTTTTTATCTTTCTAATTAATATTTATAGTAAGAAATATGACTTGTATAACCCTATTTAAAAATTGTTTTAGTAAAAAAACTCATGCTTGTGACATTTTAATTTTAACTTAAAATAAAAATATATTTATGTCATATTCCAACCAATGTGGCTCCATGGGGTCCACAAGATGACCCATGGATTTTCGTGGTTGGCCATGACATATCCAATGAGGGTAGGTCATGTTTCTAGTTCATTTCAAATTATTAAAACATTATTTTTACATTAAGTTACACTAATTACCTCTAATCGCAATTAAAAACATAAAAGTTACTATTCACCTAAAAATTATTTTAATCTCATTGAACCACATTTTATATCCTAATTAAAACCATGTATGTCGGATTTTTAAATTTCAAATCACAGAAGTGGTAGCGTTTCATTTAAACGAAAAATCTGTTTTTAAACTACCACTTAGTGGTTTCACTATTCATCAAAATTGATGTTTTTCAGAAAAATATCAAAAATTCACCCTAAGATATATTTGATATTCCAAATTCAAAAATGATGACTATTTTACAAAATACAAAAACATATATTTTCCATTAATTAATTTAATAATTAATTCCCGCTGTCAAAACAAATAGCGTGTTTTTAAGAAACAATATCTATTAAAAGATTGACACTAGTTTAAGTCCAATATAAAAGTGAAATTAATTACAATGACCACCATTAGATTAAATTGTAATAATATATTCTAAATAAACTCTAATGTAAATTAAAAATATAATCTATCCATATAAATAAATCAGATTAAATTGAGGTTTTGAAATAAAATGCAACATTTTCAATAAAAATGTTCGTTATCGAAAAAATAACATAATTTTACACAAAGAAAATTTTGATTTCCATATTCTAAAAAATGATTTTATTTTTTCAAATAAAACATATAAAATTGTCAAAAGTATATTTAAAACGGGTTCTCCATCAAAAGGTAGTTAATCGACCTTTTAATGAATATTAGAAGATTTATGATTAAAATTGGATTCATTTGTATTTTATGCCTCCTACATTTATTGGATAAAAGTAAAAATATTTGACAAACATATATAATAATTTTGTAGTTAGTTCCGTTCATTTCCGCCATTACAGCAGCTAGTCATTAACTACCTTGTAAAATAATATTATTTTATTATTAAAGTGCAATGTAAGATTTCAAAGAAACTCGTTGTTGCGTATTTGGTACGCCCTCGAGCACAACATTCCCTTTAAAGTATTATTAATATTTTATTCAAAAATATGGATAAATATGAAAATGTCATATTCTTTATTTACCTAGTGTGTTATAATAAGTGTCAATCATTCCACTTCCACAAAGGTTTTTTCCCATCGCCTTCCTTAACTTTGCATTATGTTGGATGGGTATATAGATTTTATAATTATAACTATATTTTATCCTAGATTAATAATGATAATTGAATTTTTTTTATAATCAATATATATGGGATTGAGATATTTATGTATGTTTTGATATTTTAGTTCTTTTGAAAATGTCATAATTTCTATTGGATAACTACCCACTAAATATCACTGTTGTTGGGGTGTACTTGTTTGCGCACATAATGGTTTATATCTTTCATGATTGTTTGTTTCCATCAGTTTCTTATATATATAATTTGGTTGACCATGTATATTACAATAATAAGTGGGATTCTAGGATAATACATTTCCATTGATAACCCCAAAATTAGAAAATGATATTCTGCATGGGATGCTTATTTGTATGTAAATGTGTTTTTATTTGGTTTGTGAGGTGATATGGTTGTGGGAATAGTTTTATGTTGGGGGTTTTTCATTTTTAATATGATAATCAAGGTGTGTAATGATGATGCAATAGGGTTGTGAAATTGGATGTGCTTTAATATGTTGTCAGATGTGGTTTTGAGTAGTTGGTTTGTTTTTGATACTCTGGTGGTTTGGGAAGGATTCATTTAATAATGAAAATAGTGATTTTTATTGTTGTTTCTCCATTAATAACATGCATAAACATGAACATGCATCTAGAGGTCATGGTATGATGTGTCATTAATGTGATGTTGGTTCATTTAATATCTAAATTTCTATAATGCATTATTTCACTAGTAGGGATGAAATAAATAAATAATAGTTTAATTATGTTAAAAATGGATAGTGTTGGTTTGGTTAATGTAATGAAAAATGTTAAATTAATTTTCATGGAATGTGAAATGTGGTTTTTGTATTGATTTGTGGTGTTTTTTATTTAGACGTAGCAGAAAAGGTGAAGGTTTTGTGAGTTGGTCACTAGTCTGAGGACCCATTGGACGGGCTTGATTGTTTGGAATTATATAAATATATTCATTTATTTTCTTGTGATTTTGTTTGTAGCACACCCTAGATGAACACTACATGTTGTACACCCCCCATAGTTATGGAGGAGGGTGTCTTACCGAAGATATAATGAGGAATCAGGATGTCTAGGTATCAACACTTTTTCTTCTATCTATTCTAGGATAGGTAGGAATGGAACATGCTATGGTGGTAAGAGTCATGTTAGTTAGTTATATCATGGTTTTGATATCAAAAGTGTTTTCTAGGGCTGTTTTTTGTGAGTTCCATCTTTCTTTGGGTGAGATGTGACAGCCTAGGTGCTTACGGGATAGGTGGTTTGTTTCCTTGGTGTCTTCAAGATGATTTGTGATGTGTCATCCCATGTGTCTTTGGGATTATATGTGAGGTGTTGTGAGGCTAGGGTGTGTATGAGTAGGATGTTTTGAGAGTACCATGTGTGCGCATGAATGATGTGTTGAGAGGCCCATGTGTGTGCTGGGAAGATGTGATGTGGTATATATAAGTGATTGGAGAAAGAGGACATATTACATTTGGGGAGAGTGGAATACAGGTGGGAAGGTGGTGTGTGGTACCCTACAATAGATGTGATTTATTTTATGTTTCATGACATCTGTTACTTGGTGATCATGTCTTGGGGATGTTGGTTTTGGTTAGTATACCAATTTTGGTGTTGTTTGGTTATGTTATTTTCTCATAGGGAAATGAGTATTCCTATTTGAATTGTGCATGGAGGAAATTGGATTTCCTACTGAGTATAATTGTATGATCACCTTGTGTATATAAAATTGTTTTAGATTTCTATGAATATTATGTGGACTGTGATGGGCATTACTAGCACATTCCTTGGGATGGTTGTTTGGCCACTGATTTAGCTTACATTTATGTATTTACTCAAGACACTTTTATATTTTTTATCAGTTCATTATTATAAAAGAATATTTTATGGTTTTCAGATTTCTCGTTTATATATATATATATATATTTGATTTGGAGTTTTATTCTTTGGTACTTATTATCTCGCAATTTTGTTTCCTTTAACTGGTAATTCCTCCCATATTGTTAGAATGGTACACACTTGGTGATACTCACCAACCGAGGTCCTACTGAAGCTAGGACTCAGTGGGTCATTATCATCCTTTATTTATTACTAGTGCAGGAGGGGTATCTTTGGAGGGAGGGGTTCATAACAGAGTTGTATCAGCGGTGATGTTTGATAGATTGGATTGATTTTATAGTTAGTCACAACAAGGATTACATGGGTTAGTGTGGAAATAGTTCCAGTTGACCTTGGTGTGTGACATAGGCCTTAGATACCGGCTAGGAAATGGGATTTTACGACCCTTCATGATATATTGCACAAACAACAAGTTTATTGAACAACCATGTGACATGGACCCTCATGAAGGGTAGAGACAAAGGAGAGGTTCAAGTATCATAATGACCTGTGTTACTATTTGAATTGGATTATTTGGTATAATGAAAATGAATTAAATTAAATCATTATAAAATTACATACAACTCAAGATTACGAAATCCTAATCTACCATTAATATATGGTTCTTGATCTTCATCTACGTGTGGAATATGAAGTACATTATCAACTAACTAATCTGGTTGATTATCATATAGTTGATCCATCGATGAAAAATGATCACTAGAAGAGAAAATTTCATGCTTTCCTGTCGTATGATTTTGAAAAGTGTGAGGGGTGAGTTTTAGACATTATGATAGAGATATATCTGGAGGATCTCAAGACTACATTCATATTGATATGGGTCTTGATAATAAAATGGGTCCATTTGTAATTCAATCAGATGTGGGGAGAAACCAACGAGTGGAGGACGCTATATCAGTGGTAATGGATGGAGACAAATTTTTTTTGGGTTGACATGAAGAAGGAGTTTGGATTAGAGTTCCTTTCATCAAAAATGATGGTTGAGATGAGGTAGGATCTACACTCCCTTAAATATGGGAGTATGTCTGAACAGGAGGTGGGAATCATGTCAATGGAAGTCCTATATTTTTTCTTGATCTCTCTCAAATCTAGGAGTCTCATGAGGGGCGTATTTAGGAGGAACATCATCTTTATATCCAATATTATATTACTTTTTTACATTACTAATATATATTGAGTTTTAGAACATGAATAGGTGATCAAGAAGATGCACTCATGAGGAGGTCAAATATGGTAGGATTCCATCGCAGTAATTTTATTTGTAGAGTTTTTAGTAGAATATCTCTACTACTAGGACCTTCAAGGATTGCACCAGTAGGGAGTCGATGTCAGTAGATTCTTTTCCGACCATCGACTTCTAGTAGAATCTATGCTTTTCCTAGGTTCTTTAAACAAGTGTATTTTTGTTTTAGTTCTCGTCGTCATTGCCAGATCTATTTCCCAATAGTCCACAGAAGTTAGTTTAGTGGAGGATGACTGGTTCAGTACTGGCCACTGTGGTAGTTTCTATTAAAACTATTTTTTCTGTAGGGGTATCAAAAATTTTCTCCATTGAGGGGAGATAGAGAAGGTAAGTCCAACCCCTTGATTTTCCTTTGGGTTAGGAACTATGATCTGAGTGTGGATATGGAGGTGGTCATTAGAAGAGAGGAAGGGGAGATTGGAATGGTATGTTTCATGTATAAGATGCAGCAATTCCAGTTGGTCTAATGATCGTTAGGGGTACAATCTGTTTTTTTAGTAACATAGCTTATTAATTTCTCTTTTTAGGACCGTTACAGTCCATTATTTAACCCACTCTATACCACTCTATAGGAATATGTATATAGGGGATTTCCATTCACCATGTGTTGAGCATGCCAGTCAGAGGCCATAGCATATTCTTCAATGTGTGATGAGGATATAGACCAATGATGGTACCACATCAGTCCCATGGTATAGTTTCTTACTATAGATGAATCCATACGATTCCATCTCGTAAATATAGTGGTTATATTCCATAATTTCAGTTATTGACTTCTTCCAAACGAGAGTCGTGATTTGAGATGTGGATGGAAAATGTGTGGTTTTCTTTAGAGAGTGGAGTACTCATGTGGTAAATCGATCTATGGATCCCCTTTCTACCTTGTGGGCTTATTTTTCTATTGTATTTATCAAAACTAAAATAGTATAGATTTCCAGGGTCATTGGGGAGTTTAGAGATGTTTTTTCCCAGGATGGTGTTATTCATACCCTATAACATGGTGTTGATTTTGGGAGAGGATTACAACCTGATACTTCTCTTATTTCAATGGATCCATATCGGATGACACATTCTGGGTTGTAGATGTTTTGGATTTAGATCTATGATTTGATGAAGAAGGGTTTTATCTAGCCCAGTGTTTCACTATGGCGTTCTCTAGTGATGTTTTTAAATAAGGAAGATGGTGGGATGAGGTTAGGTATAGACTACTGAAGGTTGAATCAAGTGATGGTACAGAACTATTTCTATATCCTAATGATAGATGATTGTTCAATCATTTCAGTGGGGATTGTTGGATTTTTAAAATCAATTTTAAGTCTGGATTTCATTAGTTGAGGTTAAAGGTGGTAGATTTACCTAAGAATACCATCATATGTATGTATGTGAACTTCGAGTTTTTAGTCATTGAATTTTGTGTTCCAAATGAACCATCCAGGTTCATAGGGATTTTAAATCCAATGTTCCATGAGTTCTTTTATTGGTTGATTTTCATTTTCATTAATTATGTCTTGATATAATCAATGTTATGTGAGGATCATGCTGAGCATCTCAGAAATGCCATGCATGTTTTTCAATTTCATGAGGTGTATGGAATGTTGTCCAAGTGCAGGTTTGATACATGGTAGGTGTATTTCCTCAAGATTGTAGTGTCTTAGCAGGGTCTAGTAGTAGAGCATTTGAAATTTGTAGTGGTTTCTTGGACAACACACAATAACATGGAAAAGGTTCCTAGTTTCCGTGGTATTGTGGGCTCTTACCTTGGGTTTATTTCCGAATTCTCTTGAGTTGAAACACTGGTGACATCCTTGGCTAAGAAAGGACAAGATTTTGTGTGGAGTTATCAGTTCCATAAAGCATTTTTTTTCTAATGGTGATGTTAGTCAATGCCCCATTGCTCTGATTTTTTGAAGAAGGGGTATATTTCAGGTGTTCTGTGATGCTTCCTATCTCAGTCTAAGATTCTTATTGATGCATAATTAGGAAGAGATCTATTATTATTCAAGGATTCGATGTCTCCAAAAAATTAATAATTCCACCCATGATCTAGTGATAGCAGTAGTCATGATTGCGACAAAGTTGTGGTGTCATTACCTCATTAGGGAGAGTGTTATTGTATTCACAGATCACAAGAACGTGGGGTATATATTTTTTATAGATTGAACTGAATTTTTGGCAGCGAAGGTGGTTGGAGTTTCTCCTGGATTGTGATTTTGGGATCTCCTACACCTCCAAAAAGGGTAATTTCAATGTCGATGTGCTGATAAAAGAGTATCATAAGGGCATTTCGTAGTAATATTCTAATTCTTGGAGAGAAATGGAGGATTTGTAACCCTTGATCATTGATTTTTCGGTGAATGGTGGTAGTGTATTGTTTTTGCAGATGATGGTGATGTATTCTCTTGATTCAGCATGTGGATGAGTCTTAGGGGGAGACATATAGGCTCTGGTAATTCATGATCATTTTTTCCATAGAGATTCTCTTGACGAGTGGTTGGAGAATAGTTACAATATTATTTTTTTCATAGAAAGTGATTTGTTCCAGTGGAAATGCAAGATGGATTCATTGGTGAGTTTCATAACTCACCGTGGGTGGAACACATGGATATTTACAAGACGTAATTTGGTTCAAGAATGTGGATTTGGTGGCTTGGAAAGAAATGGGTAGTGGATGAATTGATGGAAAAATGGATAGTTTTACAACATTTAATTTTTGAGAATCGTGTTCATGGTGGTGTTTTGATACCCATGGATGTTCCCAAGTGTAAAGGGGATGACATGTAAGTGGATGTTTTCATAGAGTTACCTAGAGGTCAAGAAGTTTTTATACAATCTTTTTTGATAGTGGATTCGATGAGAAATGAACCCACTTCTTAACGATCACGGAGTCTTGTGGATTGGATACTTATGCTAAGAATTACATAGATGAAGTGGTTTGGTTTCTTGGAGTCATGATCTCTATTTCATTATATCAGGATGCTCAAAATACCTCATGAGTCTAGAGGGGATTTCATTATGGTTTTTGCACTTAATTATTCCCCAATACATCATTCTATTCTTGGAAAGATTAGTATATGAAACAAACTATACAAATGTTGGAGGATATGCTGCAGGCATGCGTCTTAGACTTTGGTGGATCTTAGGTACTACACCTGGACTTGTTGGATTTCAGTTATAATAATATTGTTCGATAATCCATTTTAATGAAACTATTTGAGGATTTTTATTACATACCATGTCCTTCCCAATATTTCTTGATGGAGCTTTGGGATAAAACAATTCTGGGTCGTGATGTTGTGCAGAGCATGACCCAAAAAGATCATCATGTTCACGAGAGGATGAAAGCAGTGAAGGACAAGAAAAGGTCTTCTGTAGATCACAAAAGGAATCCCATGGATTTCATGGTTCGGTACTAATTTTTTTCGAATGATTCCCCAGGATGTGGATAGCGGAGGTTTAGTAGAGGGATTATGCTTTCACTTAGGTTCATTGGATACATTGATATGTTGGGGCGAGTTTGAAAAAAGAAATAATGGTTGGTGTTGCCACCAAAGTTATAAATGACCCCTAACATCATCCACATAACTAATATTCAGTGAGGTATCCACAATGACTCTCATGTCATTGATAGGGTACAGTTTGATATTGATGATGATGTGTAGTTATTGGATCATCCCAAAGAGATCCAAGATCATCGAGAGAGGGTGATTCATGGATGGGCCATTCCTTTTGTTTCTGTGTTTGAGAGGCATGGTGACCAGAATGAATGTACCTGGGAGTGAGTGGCGTAGATTCATTCCCATTATCCCGAGTTTTATTCAGTATTTTTGTTATTCTCTATTGATTTGTGATGTGATGTGTTATATGTATTGATTATAAGATAAGTTGTATATATTGGTTAGTGATATGTGTGGTGAGATTTTTTATAAATGTCTCCATATTAAAAGTGGGACATGATTTCTAATCAATATTCAGTAACAAAAATGTGATTAAACCAATGTGGGTGAGTCTGTTCCACCGACGAAGGACAATATCATGACATGGAGGAAAAAATTCCATAATATATATTTCTGGATGGTGTGGTTTGTTGTGGTATTGAAAATGTGTTTTCGGTTTTTTGGGTGGATGTTTTAATAACAATGATGATAATCCCTTATTAGAAGACTCCAAAAGGAGGTTTCATTAGGAATAGAGGTTCCCACTTGATAATTGAACAACCCATGGTGGTGTACCATTGAAAGATACTTTGTTTACTTAGTGGAAGTGTTTAATGTGTGACGATATGCCTATGAGGTATCTCAGAGGAAGGATGATTAGTCCATTCCTATATTTCCCATTGGGTTGGATTTGAATTCTATAAGGAACAAATAGATTGATAGTGATATGATGAAATGAACCATACCATTCCAATCATTTATTTTGAGGGAAATCTCTTGTTAAGGGTGATCTAGGAAGTCAATGTGACTCATTTCCCCACATCGCAAAAACTAACAATATTTCATGTTTTCCACTTTTGTATTATGAAATTGGTGTTTCCTAGATGATGTCACCGAGGTGACTGATGAGAATAGTAGCGTCACCTTGGTAGTGTCACCCTAGAAAAGTATCACCCTAACAGTGTCACCATAGCTATGTCCCCCTAGCAGTGTCTCACACTGGGGGTCGCTCGCCTAGTGGTGTCTCGGCCAGTGGTGCCTCTTTCGACATGGAAGGTCTCCCAAGAACTGCTTCATCTAGAGGTTTCTCACATTATTTTTTCACTAATGGTGGAAGGTGGTTCAACCAGATGGTGCCTTTCCTAGTAGTTCCTCATCTAGTGGGCCCTCTTCTTGTGGTGTCTTCAAAACAGTCTTCCCAATTTTTTCAATTTTTTCATTTGATTTATTTATTTGATGTAAAATGATACATATTCAATATTTGATAGAACTTGAGACCGATAAAATTTACATAATTATTATATATAATTCTATATGATCCCATTGGATTTTAATTTTTGAAAATTGTGCGGTCCTGCATGGATTTTCATTTAATGTAAAATTAAAACAGTGTCAAATCTGTGCCATGGATCAGATCTTCCTCCATAAAAAATATATTTATCATTGTTCATTCATTATTATATTATCATGATACATGATATCTAATAATCCTTCAACATAGATATTATTCATGGGGTTGTTTGGGATTCCTTAGAGATTAAACATCTGTACATGTGCCCCATTTTTTAGTGCAACCAGGTAGAGAAAATCATACCTCATCCAAGCAGGTTTTCTTAACCCTGGTTTCTAAATTATTAATCATGTGAGATTAGTATATATATTATTAAATTATCAAGATATTTGATCCCTTATTAATAATGATAATCAAATTTTTAAATAATCAATATACTTTTATAGGGTAATGTGACATGTGTTATGATGTTTTATTTTTGTTTTGATAATAAAATAATTTGTATGTGAAAACTACCTACCAAAAGCTTTGGCTTATTTAGGTCCTTTTATGACCATTGAATGATTTATATATAGCATGATTATTTGGTTCCATTGGATGATTATATATAAAAATTGTTTAACTATGTATGTTTATCTAATTAATGGGTTCCCAATAATCATACAGTTCATATAATAACCCCTAAAATAACTAGTGGATTTAAATAAAGGGTCATTTTAAGTATAAAAATATGTTTTCCTTTTATTGGTGTCAGAATTTAGTTGTGAGATTGGTTCTTCATATGGGGTCGTTCTTGTTGATATAGTAACATGTGATTGGAATGATGATACAATAGGGCTATGAAACTAGTTGTGCTATAATATGTTTTTGGATCTGGTTGTGAGTTGATTTTTTTTGTGAATATGATGGTCAAGAGTGAATTATTTAAATGAGTAAAATAGTGATTAGAATTGGTGTTTCTCCATTAATAACATGAAGAAATTTTATCCTTGTATATAGAATCCATGGTATGATGTATCATTATTGTGTTGTTAGTCAATTTACCCTGAATTTTACTTCCTTTCATAGTTTCATGGGTAATGATGGAATGAATTAATAATCATTTGATGAATAATGTAATAGATATATTTTTTTGTTAATGGAATGGAAATGGTTAAATGAATTTTTTGGGCATGTGAAATGGGGGTTGTTACTGATTTTTGGTGTTTTTAATTTAGAGTTTGTGACAAGAGAGATGATTTTAGGAGAGGTTCATTTGTTTTAGGACACATAGGTTCGGATTGAGTGTTTGGTATTAAATTCATATGAAACAATATTTACTTGTGATATTTGTTCACACCCCACCATACTTGAGATCTATGTTCCCAACACCACCACAATCATGGGGGAGGGTATATTTCCTAACATATAGTGAGTTGTTCATATCGCTGGGTAACCTCTCTTTTTATTCTCTATATTCTAGGATAGGTGGGTATGTCATAGGTTATGATGGAAAAAAGACTTTTAGTTCATTAGATGCTATATTGGATATCAAAAGTGTTTGAAGGTAACGTGGTCTGTTTCCCTGGTGTCTTCGGGATGAGTTTTGGTGTGCGTTTCAAGGTGGGTTCAATATGGGATGTGATTTTTTGTAAGGATCGTGTGTTTGTGTGATGGATATGTTGTGAGGCCCTGGTGTGTGCTGGTGGGATATGTTGAGAGTCTTAGGAGTGGGTAGGAAGGATGTGAGGTGGTATACCAAAGGGATGAGAGCTCGCAGACGTATGACATTGAAAGAAATTAGTATACTAGTGGGAATGTGGTGTAGGGTAAAGCATCATCATTTTGAATTATATTATATTACATTAAATGTGTTACTTGGTCATCGTGTCTTGGTGCTTTTGGGTTTGGTAGGTATAAATGTTTAGGTGATGTTTCATTCTATTATTATCTCACATGGGGATGAGTTTTCTTATTTCATTGTGCATGAGAGTCTTTGGCTTTCCCACTGAGTTTCCATGTCTTCTCACCCTAATTATAAATTTCTTTCAGGTTATAATAGGATTATGTGGACAGTGATGGGAATTACTAGCTCAGGCCCTGGGACTGTTTTTTATTTAACTTTCTGTTGTGTATTTACATTATAGTCTTTTTTATTTTGTATCATCTCTAAATTATATATGCATACGGTATGGGTTTTGGATTTTCCTTATATAAATATTCGAGTTTTTGTGGATGATTCTTCTTATCTCATGATATTGTTTCTTATAAAGGGTAATGCCTCCCATACTATGAGATTTGTACATCATTGGGGTTAGTGGATAAAACGGGGCCCACTAGAGGTGGGACACGAGAGGTCATTATCATACTTTCTTCATTTCTATCCCGGGATGGGTATCATTCATGGGATGGGTTTGTGACATTTTTTACCATAAAAACAGTGAAAATAGTAAAAATTAATTACTGCAAGTAAGGCCAAAAATGTGATTTCTAGGGGAGGGGAGTCTAGAAAGATAAGAGCCAAAATGACTTAAAAACATGTACAAAATATATTTAATGACAATATTATGACTATATCATGTATCATTATATATAATTATATATTTTGGACCCTTGGGGAATGTGAAAAGAAAGGTTACACTTATTTTTTTAAAAAAAATTACATGTGTGTCCCTCACCTAACTAATAAAAGGCCACCCCCTCTACCCTCATCATCACACAATAAGAGATATTTTTATCATACAATACCAAATCAAATAGCTTCCTTTCATACCAAACGATGTCTTATCTTCTGTATGTTTATTATAAACCCATCATAAGTATAATTTGGTGCTATAATAAGCAGGTTGTCTAAAGATTATGTTTCATGCTCAACTGAGTGTCTTAATTTTATTTCATTTTCTACATCTATAAATATTCATAAATTATTAATATAAAATAATAAAAATAATTCAAATATACAATTATTTTATTGTGATAGGGGAATAATATAAATCTATCTCTACTACCATTTGTTTGGATACAAAATCATCATTTGTGTTTATAGTGCACTACCTCCCCGTGAGAATATGTCCTTTGGTAATCACCATCACCACCCACTTCATGATATAATAATGCATTGAAATATATGCATGATATTTTTAAAACATTTATAATTATTAAAAAAATATATAACATAAAACCTTTTAATTTCCATTCTTTGGGGGATACTATAATGTCTCTCATGGGTATACTTGACTTTCACCCCATGATGAGATGTGATTCATCTTTCATTAATGCTTTCTGTCAAACTTAATAAGGAAAATATTAATCAATATAAATTATTTATATGAATTAAATATGATAATAATTAAATATTTATCATTCTAAAAAATTTAATATATAATTTTAGTTCTTACATTTAAAAATTAGAACATAATTTGTGTGTACTTGTGGACTACCTCCTCCAAGAAGTGTCGTGCTTATTTTTTCCCCCACTAAAACACATTGTTGGTATATAAAAGTTTATCTAAATAAATAATTAAATAATTTGTTTTAGGTTTATTATTATATATACACATATATATAATATTACCTACCATCTTTATATAATGATTTTTGGAAATTGGTAATGTTAATTATTCATCCATATGACCTACCATCTACATGATTGAAACATAATTATTTTTCATCACAATATTGAATAATTAGTTCTAAAAGTTTAACTATAATATATATATAATAAAAATTACATTAATATTATTTTTGATATGTATAATTTTTAAATATTATTCTTGATATGTCTAAATAATGATCACATTTAACATGTTTAATTTTTTCCTTCCTTATTTATGAAATAAATATCATGAAATTTATTTATTGGGGATATTGGTCATGTATTTTCTTTTAGATCATTCAAATTTCTCTTCCATGTCCATATTTTGTAAAAATAATTTAAAAAATATTCTTAAAGAATCCACCTAATTTCATATTAAATGATCATTTACCTTATTATAATATATTTTTCAATGGAAAATTCATATCATTTTACAAATGGTTAAAAAATTTTGGTTGCTTACTTTTTTTTAAAAAGAATGTATTTTTTTAAATCTTATGATGTGATTATATTTTCACCCTATCATGATCATAATTTTCAATGAGTTTTTGTTTTATATTTTTAAATTTTTTTATCAAGGAAAATCATTTTTTCCAAAAAAAAATAAATCGGTTGATTGAAAATATAATTTTCAAATTTAAATGTATATTTTTTTCACTATTATTTTTATTTATTATTTAATGGTATTTTAATTCACAAACATCAACATCCCTTGCTGTTACTTATGTTCCATTGGGAATATTATTTAATAATAAAATCCTAATTCTTTCCCCAGATGGCCTAATGTTGTTTCAATGTAATTATTATGGAAACCATTTCTTTTCCACATGTTAATCATTTTCTAAAGTGATTTTTATGGAATCCATTTCATTTCCATGAGTTAGTCTTGATTAAATGATATTATCATGGGACTAATTTCGTTTTCATGTGTTAAAAATGATGAAAAGTGATTTTTTTGGAACCAATTTCTTTAATAAGGTTGAATCATGTTTAAAGTAGTTTTTAATGGAATAATTTTTTTATCTACATATTGATCGAGTTTCAAAATGATTGTTATGGAACCCAATTATTTTAAATATGATAGTGATGTCTCAAAGTGATTTCTATTGGACCTATTTTTTTCTATGGGTTAATCATGTTTCTGAAATAATTATTATGTAAACTATGTATTTTCCATGGGTTATTCAAGTTATTAAAATAATAATCACTATTCATGTGTGTTTTATGTTGTAAAACAATCTCTATTTATATTTTTTATTTTTAATCATCATTTTTATAAGATGGGTTCACCCATATAGCACCAGTGGAGCTGTATAAATCATATACGATGTGTGTACCCATATACCACTACATGGAATTTGGTATTACACCTTCTATTAATAGATAAGATCATTTGAGTTATCAATGTTTTTCTCCAATGGATTTTTCTAGGAACTATTTTTCTCTAACATAGGTTTAAAATAAGTTCATGGGATAATTCATCCACTATTCCAATACATGTTATTTATTCTTTATATGTGTTTATAAAGTTTCTAAAGATCATGATATATATCACATGGATCATGGTAATTGATTATGATGACTCATGCATTTCATAAATCTTATTTAGGTTTTTTATTATTTGGTGATATAGGTGTTGATGGATAAATATATTCTTATGCCATGATCATTCACTTTTATAATTTTAACATACCGTTATTCTCTTAATATTCTCATGGATGTCCTTGAATTGATAATTCTTATGTATACCCTTTCTGAGAATTTTATATAAATCTTGTTGTTTTATATTTACCATATATTTTAAATAATGATGCTTAAATAATTATGCCTTGATGGGATTTCATAAGGATGAGGATGATTACATAATATGAAATAAGAAAATATTGATTATGTGAGATATATTCTCATTTAAATACAATGCTATTGTTTATGTAATACTTTTTTCAATTTCTCTAAAACTCTTAACATAAAAGTATAATGAAAATATATGTGATCTAATGTTTATTTTATTTTTGTGACGTTTTGATGGAGAAGGTTGTGTAACCTTCATTTGTTTCAAGGAATAAAATTTAATGTTTTTGAATCATTATTGTATATAATAATTTATGATGGGGACTACAAGAGATTTTATCATATAAATGTTTTAGATAACTTTTGATATTTTAAAATTTTAATATGAGGTGGTCCTATCAATTCTGGATATCCTATTAGGTTTCAAAGAAAATAATTAATATTAGTTATAATTTCTTAGACATCCATTTTGTGGTTTTAAGTATGAATATACTAATGTAAATAATGACTTGATAGGATAAATTTTTTTGGTTTTATGTATATGTAAGGAATTGGTATAATTTTTGATATTCCATTACATATGCAAACATCAGTTTTAGTGTATTGATAACCATTTCAGTCTAAATGATTTGAGATATTGAGGAAATTTTGGGAACCCATGTATTATATCATAGATTATTGTGATATTGAATATTAATATGGTGACTATGTTAATAATGATGTTTTATATATAGATTTATATATTTTTCTCATTGTTGGGGGATAAATATGAGTGAAACATTGATGTTAATACAGTCTATTTTGTTGATATAATTGAGTTTATTGGGTATGTTGGTTTTTTTATTTATGGAATGATTTAGATTTGTCATTGGGTATTACTATTGAATTTATGTGATTAATGTATGATATAATTATTTATTTATTATTGGAAATTATCAAAACATTTTCTATCCATTTTGGTTTCATTTTGATTCTAAGGAAAGGTGGAATATCTTTTTATCCCTTCATTGTTTATGAGATCATTAAAAATGTTTTTAATGATTTAGGAACGAATATTTCATTTTGAGTAATCATAAATTGGTGAAAAATAAGATATTTGTAGTAAAAATTGTATAAAGGATAAAATTATAATTTTCAAATTTAAATATGTCACTATTTTTAAGTCTATATTTTTATGGAATTTCTCATCTCTAGGAAAAAAATATAGATTAGAAAATGATTCCTTACAACATTAATTTCTAATAAATAAATAGTATTTTCAGTCTTTGTAGAGATATGATTTTGAGGTCCATAACATACTCTTTTTCATTCACTTTCTTATGATCAATGATATATATAGTCCTTCTGTATTATTTTTTTCTATGTCCTTATCTCAACATCCAAATAATGTTTTCATATGTGGAAACCATGTTATGGGATGAACATCATATTTAACAATCCCATAATATACGAGAATTTTATATTAACGATTTTTACAATAATGTTTTACTATAATGGTATTCTCTTATATATATCTATAGATTGTTGTGATAATATTAATATTGTGAAGATGAAATTAATTAAGGTGGGGGGGGGGAAGATGAAACACCATGATATTTAAAAATAATAGTAAAATGGTTCAAAGAATATATGATACTAAACACCTATCATAGATGAAAATGAAACACCCTAATAAATTATGTTATATTTATTTTTAAGTAAATATAATATCTTTAATATCCTATGATATACTCTACCCTGAGTTATTTGTCATCGATAGTCTGTATGACACGCAACACAAAGCTTACTCGACCAACGAAATATATAAACCTGATAACCTAGACATTAAATGTGATGGAATGAAATGTATTAACTATATTTTGAAATTTGAAGATATAAATTTTATTTTCAATATAAATTACATATAAATATTTATTAAATAATAAATCAATATTTGGTATATTTATTTTATTTTTAAAAAATATGTTTTCTTTAAAATTGAATTTTATTACTTATGTTGAAAATTTATTATAATAATTTTCTGGAAATAAAATAAAACTCATTTAATAAAATAAACATAATTTTTGAAATCATAATTTCACCATTTACTATTCCTGAATTTTTTAATTTTTTGGAAAATATTGATTCTTTTAATATTGAAAATTTCACATTTCTCCAAAATGTCCAAATTTTTAATAAATTATGAAATTTTAAATTCCCATTATATTAAATTATGAATTAATGTAACATAATTAATTTTAGTTTTATTTAATCCCCAAAATACCTTTTAAATTAAAAATATATTGGAATTGAGTATATGTTCTTTACTTGGTTTAAAATTTTGAATTTTAATAAAATTATTTTAATGTTTATATAGTTTATCCATTTTATTTAATGAAAAAATGGGAAATGATTTAAATTAATATTTTCAATTATATGTAATTAATATTAATTAATATTCAGAAAATTATACTTATTAGTCATAGAGTTAATATAATCACATCTTTTTCTTGAAAAATATTCTCCTTTAAAACCGTTTATTTCATTATGTCCATGATATTAATTTTAAAATAAATTACTTATTTTGAAAATTGAATTTGTAATAATGTATTTAATTTATTGAATTATAATAACTTATATTATTTAATTAGTTCAAAATATTATTTGACTATAATGAATAGTGAAAATATTAAAAATTAATTATCATCGTTCAGTTGAAAATAGGTTTACTACGGGTTAAACTAATATATATTAGGGTCAATATGATATATAAAATTGTATATAATATATTTTTCTATAATATATAGACTTTATCATTTATTGGATGATATAATTAATTATTTTCCACAGCTCTGTCAGGTGGAAAATGTAGGTATACCTTTTTATTCAAAAACTATAACTCTACCTCGCCCCATTGTTATAAAAGTTCATTACTCTACTATATTATCCATACCTTAAATGTCGTTTTTATTATATAATAAATTCCCAAATTTCCTCCTTAATTGTATCTCGATATTCTAAATCCCCTTTTTTATTATAAAACACTCCTATGAATCTTTTTGGTGCTTATGTAGAATGTTGTTCAAAGAAGTGGTATCATTCTTAACTCAACGTCTTAATTTTATTTTCTTCTATCATCCTAAAGACTTCATAAAATTTGAATATTTTACAACACCATTATTAATCATTGTATGAGATATTATTATATTAATGGAAACACTTAAATCTATCTTCTCTTTAATATACTGGGCTACAAAATCATCATTCATGTGTTCGGTGGACTATCGCATCGCAAAATAATGTAAAATTTTCCATCATCACCGCTCACAAGTTGAAAAAATGATGGACTAAATTAAGATATACGGTATTCTAACAAATTATCACATATAAAAATATTATTTGTCATATAAATTTTTAGTATCAATCCCATGGTGGATAAGATAACGTTCCTCGTGTATACGACAAACTACTACCTCTTGATGTAAAGTGATTCATTTTTCATGATCAATTTATATGGATGGTAATACGGATATTGACAATAAATATATGTGATAGAAAAATAAATAATAATTATAATAATAAAATATTTATCATTCTAGACTGAAAATATATCATTTTATTTCTTACACTGAAAAAATGTAATGTCATTCACGCGCGCAAGGGGACAACAACTTCCACAAAGATATGTGATTATTTTTAAATAACCACAACACATGGGTCAAATATATATGTATATTTAAATAAATAATATATATTTATGATATGTTCATAATTATGGATGTATATAATTATATTAACCTTCTTTCCATGATGTTTGAAAAAATTGAAAGGGCACTCATGTGTACTTACGGCTTACCGTCCCCATGATTATAACATATTTCATTTTTACAAACCATATTTTAATATTGGATTTAAAAGTACAATATATTTTTAAATATGATGAATATTTCATGATTATTATTCTGGATTTGTTTAAATAATGATATATTTGACCATGGATAACACACTAATATAATTTTGACACAATTTACCTAACTTCCTCAGAACACATCACATGTATATAACAGATTATATATTGGAATATTTCATTTAAAATAGTAAAAAATTATTATTTCTCTTTTTTTTAAAATTCATGTCAATCCCTATTTTTTATTGAAGAAAATATATACTTTTTTGTGTAGAGGAGACCCAATATAGGTCATATAGGCCTAATTGACATTAACCCCCTTTACATCACCCTATAAGCTGAATTTGTTTATCCAAAGGCCCTCCATTGAATAATTTAGCTATAGTAATAAGTTTTCTATAGTACATTCTACATTACTAATGACACTAAGATCTACTATAGTTCCCTCCACCACAATAGTGTCACCCATGTAATAGTTCCACATCTTTTTTTCTTCTTTTAGAGTACGACTATAGTGCATCTATAGTAACATGTTACAAATGGGTTTTGAATGGACACACATATAATTTCATGATTCTATGAAAGGTCTTTTATCATCCCACATTTACTTCTATGAGAAATATTCTATATTCCCCACTAATTTAAATTGTCGGGTGTATATAATGCCCATTTTACAATTAATATCATGAATCCACTATAGATCATGGTATTTTATGACTGAATTTGACTTTATTAATTCAAGTTGAATTTAATTGAATCATACCAATTGAAAAATAAATTCATAATATAATTTCTTTTTGTTTGGTTATATTACTACATCATGGAATTTATATTCAATGATTAAGATTGAAATGAATTTTTATTATAAAATTTTATATTTCCTATTATTTATGTGCATTTACATTTAATCTACATTATATCATCATTTTTTAATTCTAAAATTCAATTGTATGTTGTTGGTAAATGATTCAC
Organism: Viscum album; assembly: GCA_963277665.1. Lineage (NCBI taxonomy): Eukaryota > Viridiplantae > Streptophyta > Magnoliopsida > Santalales > Viscaceae > Viscum > Viscum album. The sequence continues at coordinate 1,484,774,286 of OY728136.1, forward strand.
TTAGGCGAAGCTTTACATCGATAGGCAAGGGACAGAAGGAAAATATATTTTTTTAACTTTTTTGAAAAATAATAAAATAAATAAATAATTTATTTTATTCTTTCATGAGCTATTGAGCGAAGGTAAGTGGAACCACAATATAATTACATTCATTGAATTAGAGACATTTAATGACATGTTACTTTTGTTTTGAAACCACAACACTCACTTGATTAATGGTTCATTAATTAAATTTCATTAATAAACCTTATTAATGAATACAACGTGGAGTTTTTTTTGTTTTTTTTTGAAAAATTTGCTGTAAAATATACTGTAAATCATCAAAAACCTCTGATGAAGCATCGACGATGTCACCTTGAAACTAAAAATGGAGAACTAACAATAACTATTGGAGGAACTGATCAAGAGAATGATGATTGGTGACAAACATCGAATGACAAAGAACACATAATTCGTTCCTTCATCCGCAGTGGATTCCACCCAATCAAAGTAGTGGATTTTGTTATTCTAAGTGTTTAATGTTTCATCTTTTATGTTCGTAAAAAATACAATGAAAGAAGATCAACTGACAAATGGGTTGATCCATGACTCATTAATTATTGGGGTCGGTTATTGTGGGACCATAATTTGGGTTATTAATTAATCTATATGATTCATTTTATCACCCCTTGATAAAATGCTAATGATTCTGGCGGGGTATAATCCGATCAATGTCTAGACCATCTGCCACTATTTGCTATTGGCGTTCTTCGTGGGAGACCGAGAAAATAGGAGGTAAGGTTATTATTTGGGCTTTACAGTGATGGTGATGACCAGAGAGGCCCATAGTCATAGATAAGATATAAAATAGACCATTGGAGCATCTCTAGTGGCCTGTGGATAGAGCCACCAGCACAGGGGTGCCGACGACCGGAAGCAGCAGCCAGCCCATGCCGAACTCGTGGAGAGGGAAGCATCTACTGGCACCACGACAGAAATGGGCCCCGACCGGAAAACCAGTTCAGGTAGAAAAAGCAGAACCAACACACTATATGGAAGAGTAGAAGCCTACTAGGATGGGAGTGGAACATCCGGCCCGGGCCAACCGTTTCGGGAGACATGGTCGCACCCTGCTGGAGGTGTCAGCTAAGTGAACTGAACGCCATGGTTCTGGTCTATCTCTACCGACTCACACCATGCCGGCCTGACCCACTAGCTAGGTCAAACCTGCACCAACCGAGTAGGACTTATGCCAACTTGGTCAGACCTGTAAGCACAATGGGTCGGTAGGGTCAGACCCCAACCAGACCCTTACCCAACCAGCCCTATTTCACTAAAACTAGTGTAACTCACAAACTGGGTGTCTGATTAACATACCATCTATGATGTGATGACCCTTAAAAGAGGAACAAATTTTGATATAATATAATTTATTTTTTATAGAATATGTAGTACGACCGAGTTAGATTAGACTCGAATCAAACCAGGTTCTATTTAACTTTTTGCAAATATCTTATCGATCGAGCGTTCGATTAATGCGATGTCTGTCGCATTGGAACCCTTACGAAAAGATAGTAATTTGGATTAATTCTATATGGTACTTCATGTACCTTTAGTTACGAGAAATGGTATGAGGATCCGAATATATGGAAGTCCAGTGCACCACATGAGGGAATCATGTAGCGAGTTTTCAAGTGAATAGAGACCCTATGTGGATGGGCATGAGAGATACCCTCTGTGGATCAACAGTATTGAGACCCTATGTTGATCAAAAATTGACCAAACCTCTATGTATTTACATGAGAGAGGCCCTCCATGGATCGATAGTAGTCCGAACCTCCGTGGATCAGTAGTAGTGAGACACTCGGTGGATGATCAATATTCCAACCCTCTGTGGATCGGTAATGGTGTGACCCGTCGTGGATCATTACCAGAGCGAGCCTTTATGGATCAGCACCTATTTAACCCCTCTCAGATCATTAGTGAAACCATTTATCAAAATAAAATGATCTAAATTTAAATTAATCATCTTAATTCTAGTTATCAATTTTGTAAACCCGGTGTAAGTTTTCTTTTACTTTGTACCTTGTGATTGAGATCATGCTTGGTGGGTTTTCCTTGTGGAATTCCAAGAGACCTTCAGGGGTAATGGGGTCCCTTATACAAATTATTATACTCACTAATACATGGGTTTTCACCCACCCATTGTTGTGTCTGGTGCATATGATGGAAATCTTATCTGAGATTTAGATAGCTAAGGTTGGATGGTACGCGGGGGTGACCAATTAACATGGAGAGCCGGAGTGATGAGCTGTACCTACCCTTCATGCAGGATACTAGGTGAAAGATACATAGAGCTTGTTTTTTTCATTTATCTATACTACACTTTTAGTTGGGCTTGTATATTGGCCCCTTTTTACAATCAGTACCTACTTTTACCCTTACTGGTTGTCCTTAGAGGTTGTTGTACTACTTCTCTTCTATCATGTTGAACTTGTATGCAGTTTACCCTGTCTCTGTGTGTATAAGTTTAAAGAAAAATTCATTCTTTTTTAGTTTCTCATTTCTGGTTCTAGACACCATCCCCTGGCATATGGAAGGAGGGCATGGGGTAGTCACATCATGGGCCCTGAGGGACGGGTCGTGACATTCTACCACTCGACTCATAATTTCTCTAAGGAAATGTTATTTCATACAGTCAAGAATATTATTTTCACCCGAAATTTCCATAACAACAATAATAACCATTAAATATGTATCATTCATACTATTGAGATTTCAATTTGAAAATCAATGTGTGTTATACCGCCATATATTTTTAATCATCTTGTTGTTAGATGATATCACTCTCTGAAGTTGAAATATTAATCTATGATGTAGAGAAATGATTCTCATTATTCTTTGCATCCCATATTTTCCCATTGTGGATGATAAAACATATATTTTAAGAAATAACATATTTACTTATAGTTTTAGTATATGATGATGTAACCTATTTTTTGAGAAAAAATTATCATCTCGGTGAGTTCTTTCAACATTTAATTTGAAATCTTTTGTCAAATCCACATTTACCTCATTCCGTCAATTTTCAATTTGATGATACATTTCCAAGGTATAATTCGGTTCTTAATCCTATAAATAATAATTTTCAACAAAATAATTTATCATTTTTCATACTCTATAACTTTTAACATTATATTTCTATTATGATTTAGTTAATTATCATCATATTTAACAAATATTTTTTCCATTTATTCTACTTTTCAACATGATTATTCAATTTTCTAATATATTTCTTGAGTTTTTTTTTTCTCATGATACAATTTATGTTTTGATTTTGAAATCCATTATATGTATGAAACCTCACCAACGTCTTTGGGACTACCTGAACATTCATCAAAATTATCAATTTGAGGAATAAATTTACCATTTTTTTGAAACACACCTTTAGAAAGAGTTGATTAGGAACAATATTCTTCATCTTCAATACTAAAAAAATCATATTTTTATTCATTGAAATATTGTTATTGTTAATAGATCATTTTCGATACTCCTTTAATGTATTACCCAATGTATTTTTATGATGTATTTCATATTTATCATCACTATAATATTCATGAATTTTCTTCTTTAGAAAATGATCTAAATAATTCTGAATGCTTGCAAAATTGAAACAATTTATCGGCCCACAACCATTGAATGTACCATTTCATTTTTATTTATTTTCTAGAGATTAGTGACATTATTTACTTATAATAATATTTCATCACTTCTCAATATTTTGATTAACTATAATCTTACAATTATTATTCCTGATGATTTAGTTTACTCATGGTCAGGAATTCCAGTTCTTCCTTATAATTTTTTATTAAAATTCTATACATTATCATCTCATAGTTGAGTAAATTATAGAGTAATTCTTTGAGTGATATGTATTAATTTTTGTACCCATGATTTTTATTTACCATAGGGATTTTAACACATCCTTATAGACTGAATTCAAATTATCTCTCTAAATTTCAATTTGGATCTTCTAGAGGGAAACTCCTCCAAATCCTATTATTATATCAATGAATTGATTGTATAAATGATATGGGAGGGTTGAAATAATGTTATGATAATTTTATAATTTTATTAATTCAAAATAATCATCTATTACTGGTTAGTGTCCTATCCTAATGGCACAATATTTTTACAAGGTTCACCCGTAATATGGAAGACTACATCCTTTATTTTTATTTGTATGATATAAGCCAAAAAATTTCCAATAAAAATAATTTAGTAATAGTAATTGGGTCATTTAGATATAACCGTAAATCCCTTGAGGGTATGTATCATGGATTTTTTAATGGTATGAATCATGAGAGAATTATTATAATAGTTTACCCATGTTTACAAACTTAACAACAAGAAACTTAGAATTATCTTATTGATTCCAATCTATTACTACAAAAGAAAACTAATATTCCTCTTCAATCCTCAATAATAAGATAATATTTCACTTTCTCATAGATTCCAGAGTCTTGGGGGAATAAAATACATGTAAAGAAACATAAAACATACAAGAAAAACTGATTTATAGTACCAATTCTTCTTCATACAGTGTTTAACAAATTACATAATATATCAAATCTGAATCCCATGAAGTAATTAGGTTCTTACAAAACATTTTATTAATTCTTCATTTTGATTTTATATTTATAAATTCACTATCATTTTATTATGTAAACCCTATTAAAAACCCTAGGGAATGAAACCTTTCAAATTACATTTATTTGTTAGTGATTTCATATTTTTCACATGGGAAGAAATTCAAAAGGTCTTCAGTTCAAGTATCTACTCACTATTACCTTTCAACACCACCTTCATGAATCCAAAATATTCTAGATCTAAATATGTGGTACAATATTTTCCTCGGTAAAAGTTATATTTACAAATTCATTATGAAACACACTTGTATGTATTTAAAAAATGATTCTAGTGAACTTAAAAAATATCATTCGGTTGAGATGGCTTAAAAAATATCATCCAAAATGCATGGAAACTTATTTATAAAGACAGATATCCGTCGAGTCACTAATTTGGTTTATATCTATATCGCTCTTAATATGACCATTTTTCATGATATAAATGGAAATAAAAATTGTTATTCATAGATGAGAATCACCAAACCACTCTACTGCATCAACTGAGAACTCTTACTGACACTCATCTATGGGAACCAACTTATTTCACATGTGAAAAGAACCAAAACATTCACATTTTGTGACTTCATGAAATCACCTACATCAGTTAAAAAAATATAATTCTCACTATCTCAATTTAAAGATAAATTAAATAATGTAAATTATGTTTTCATTATACTTATATCATGTTTGTCGAAAAAATTTATCAAATTTGAAAATTGTAGCTTTGTGGTGTCTTTGGATATTATTGTATGAAGTCATGATGCAAACAAAAATCCTTCATGAGTTTACAGATGATGTTGATGTAGGTAGATTGGTTGAACATCTTGTATAGACTTGATTTAATATCTATTGTCATTTACATGGGTTTTAAAATACTAATGAATATTGAATAACTCCTTCCATCCCACATCACTCTAAACATTGGTAAGAATTCAATTATAAAATATCGGAGCTTCATCACTGCATTTAGCCGACATAATGGTTGGAACCTCTATACACCATATCGCACAATGGGAGTCATTTGGTTGTGCCACCATATGCAGGCTGGCTATTACACTCACATGGTTTTTCCAGATGATCATGTCCAATGCTGGAACCAAAATTTCAATTTATCAAGTCTATTTTTCAATTCATTCTTGATATTGGGTGAATTCCTTCATAAGAAGTGGTTTTCGAACCTTTTACTGGATATTGTGGATGATAATGATTATATAAAATCCCAAAAAAATATATTTCCAAAATTGAAACACAAAATACCAATCCACAAATTTTCATTCTCAATATAAATCATTAAAATTATATAAATAGTATTTCCTAGCTTACAAAATAGGACAACATATTTAATAAAAGTATAATACGTGGATTAATCATCTTTATATTGATGAAAAATCTGTGAAAAATACAACAGAAATTACAACATGTATTTAGAATGACAGACATTTTAGAAGTCACCACAATAATGGCTGGAAACAAATACCAAACAATCGATAATTATGAAGTTCCCAATCAGGATCCAAGTATCACTGAGAGGGGGAGGGGGTGAATCAGTGATATCTTTTTCTTTTTAAGTTTCCCCTTTTTGAAACAACCTTCGGCTCCTGTTAAAGAGTTTATTCCCTGCTGAACACACACATCCACAGGAACACAAGATTTACAAGGTTCACTACTCAACAAGAGTAGCTACGTCCTTGGTATGGTACGGAAATAATCCAGTACCACACAATCCACTAGAAAACAATCCTTTGATGTGGAATACAACGAGTAGGATATACCCTTACACTCGTGCAGCACTTTGAAAACAATCCAATAGTGCGTGTGCTCCCTCTTAGCACAAATAGGATAACACAATGTTTCAGTGCTTCTTTACAATTAAACAGATGTATTCTCCGAAGTACAAATCTTTACATTCTTACCTAGAAGCCGGTAAGAACTCTCTCGTGCACAATAGAATACGTGCGAAGACCCCAAATATTTCGCGCAGCCTTTAGGGTGCCTTGCGCGCAATTCAAATGGCATGCGCGTAAAATCCCCTTTTGGCGCGAAAAACAATTTCGCGCAACTTTCCTTTTACGCGCAACTTTTCCTCTTTTCGTGCAACTCACTTAGCGTATAATTTACGCGCACCAGAGCTCGGTATTTCTTCTATGTGTCGAGCATTACAATCTAACAGGGATTAGCCTCATATTTATAGGCATTTTTGAACCCGCGCGAAAAACACTAATCCGCGCGTAAAACCTCCTCCATGCGCGTAAAAACTCTTTTATGCAACTTCATATTTCGCGCCATGCTTCAAGTTTTCGCGCACCTCATGCCTTTGCCATTTTTCATCCTTCTAAGCATGAAGCACCAATTGCGTGAAAAATTCCGCACCGCGTTCCATATTGCGCGCAAACCCAATCTTTCCTGCAACATCAGATTTCGCGCACTGCTCCAATATTTCGCGCATTTTATGCCTTTGCCAATTTTTGATCTTCTGATCTCTAACCATCATTTGCACGAAAACTTCATTCCTCAATTTCTCGCACCATGCCAATATTTCGCGCATCCCGCAGATTTTTCGCGCAACCCGCAACTATTTCGCGCCTCCCGCAGATATTTCGCGCACCACTTTATTTTTGCGCGAAACATGCCTAAATTTCCGCGCACTCCATTCCTTTGTCATTTTTCAACGTTCTGACCTTGAATAACTCTTTTGCACGTATAAACCATCTTCAATCTTATGCGCAACATCCATTGCCAAGCACATTTCTTCATCTCCCGATTTTCAGGCCCTAAAATTTGGCAAACACTGGAAAACGGCGCCACCTTAAACTGTGCTTTTCTGCCATCCCCAGATTGTCTATTGCTTTGTCATGTTGTCTCTTTACTGCTTCCCATAACCATTCTTCTTCTCTTATCACGAATCCCACTATCGTGATACTTATCCTTTGATAGATCAGCTTAAGCATCGTCAGAGTTGCAATGGGAACTGAGTCTTTCCTGTCTTCCAGCAGCATCATTCCTTCCAATCAAAACATTATCTGATTGGCATCATCATTTCTCCCCCTTTCCTTCATAAGGCTTGCATCACAAGTTCTCCTAACTCATGATTTGTGTGAAATACATACCAGCAATGCATCGTCTGATTTATGATCCTTCTACACAGTGAATTGATTTATCGCCTTTGACAACAAAATACAACATTCTGCAAAAGCTAACTCTTCAAACTTTCATCTTCATTCAACCTGGTCCCAACAAATTATAGTATCGTTACAACAAGATTTCTTTATTTGATAAAAAATTTTCATGTGACAATAAGTAATGAGAATACAATTTTAAAAACATTTTATTAGAACAAGAACCTTCTGAAAGTGATAATACATTTTATATATCATAAGGTATATATTATGAATCATTAAAAATCATGTTTCACTCCCATCCATGAGAAAATGTTTCTTTTATTTATGATATTTTTCAATGTTATAAAAAGTGTTCACTCATCATTATTGTGAATTATATAATATAGATAAGGCTTTATAATTAAGGTCAATGGTGTGTATAAATATCTCACAATATTTGGGAGTTATATTAAAAATTAATATTGAATTCGAAATGTGTTCCTACAAACATGTGAATTATTATTTTTAATCATTATTAACAGAAGGAATAAAACAGCATGAATCTGAATGCAAGAATCCATACATTTTATGGAAAACTACACAATAATATGAATTCCAATCTTAATAAGTTACATAAAAAATAATGTGGATCATAAATTTTGATACAATTTTTATGTAAAGAAATATGTTTCATGATGAATAAGTTGATAGAATTAAAATATATTGGGAAAGTGATGCTATTATGATTAAAAATCAATAGAACAACCAAAATATGGCGTATCCAAAAAATGAATTCAACTTGGTTAGTTTTTATAGGCACATATTGTGTCATCACAAATGAAGAAAAGTGTTAATATTGACATCTCATGTTTTATAGAGGATTATACAAACAAAATTAACCCAGGATTTATAGATAATATCATAACATCATGTAATGATCTCTCTTAAGTAGATAAAAAGGGAGGGAAACCATTTATACCATCTTCTAATAATTTATCAAAATCTATTTCCAAGTGTAGGGTATTTTGTAAAAAAATATGTAAATGAATGGATAAATAAAAACAAGAATAAGTCTACTAAGATTTAAATTAAGTATAAAATAATAATTATTGAATATGGTTCAATATTAAGATCCTGTCAATTTGTATGGAGGATCCAAAAATAGCATCCCCAGTTATCTAAAAATTCTAGACAACATAAAATATATATAACATGATCAAGAGATTTGGGTCAATATTGATAATTCAATATGTTTTTGATTTTTTTTGGATTTCTTTAATCATAAAATTTAAAAAGCTCAATGTAATAACATTTCAAGGGGGGTTAAGAAATAATTGATGAAGCTACATCAAAATATTAATAAAATTTTATATACATAAATAATATATGTAATGCATTAAAATAATTGTTGTGTAGGGAATAATATATCTTATAAGATTAGTCCTTACATATCTCTAAATGTACAATTTATTTTTTGAATAAAATACAACAAAATATTGTATATAAAAAACATTATTAAGAAAAAGGATAAAGAATATTATATGTCAGAACTCTCTTATGATGTTATCAATGAAAATAAATGAAATGTAATTTGATTCCAAATCCATGAATTTTAAAAGGAGTGGTATAACAAAAAAGATAAGATGTGAATAATGGAAACCATAAGAATCCATATTGAGACTCAAATAATGCTTATAATAACCCCAATTATATATGAGTTCCCAGGATCTAAGAGCTCATGAAGTGAATAATGATTGAAGATTTATTTGCTAAAACCAATTCCAAAGGAGATAGATAAAGTCTATATAAAAAATTATATTTCCATGAAGGGGTTTCCAAAGGTTACAGACCTTATTATATAGTGACACTATATGTGAGGTTCAACATGGATATAAAAACTACTATTTATTTCCCTATTGTAATTATAGTAAATGAAAATGACTTAAAAAATGTGAATGTTGCAAATATACATTAAAATTCCTTAAATGATATTGGGAATTGAAAATTCATTGAAAATAAATTACACAAGTGATTATATCAATGCAACCTCGATTAGAATTGATAACATGAAATGCAATAATAAATTATGGAAGAAATGAAATAACTATGTTAATAAAATATTCTTATCCTCAATTTTCACATTGAGAAGCAAGGAAGATCCACCATATTTCCTCAACCGTTATAATTTTTTTGTGTTCTTAATATTAGGTAAATTGAAGTAAAAACATGATTTCAGTGGTAGACAATAAGGTAGTGGAATGGATATTAACATTGGATATCATTATATAATGAATTTTTCATCCTATAATGACTTATAAACTAGTTTAGTGAACCAATAAACAAAAGGATCATCGTTAGTGAACTTGAAGGGGTATCTATCAAACACAACATATCAAAGTGATGAATATACAGTTATGGATCGATCATACATTAGAAAATAGAAGAAAATATATTAATTATGATCATCCTTTGTGAATATCTAAAAAATATAAAATATTTTCAGCCATATGTAAATAATCCATTTTATCAGGATTCATAGAATATGGATTCTAAACCACATCTATTGATGATACGTGTTATCATTAAGATGATGAAAAATGTATTATTGCGGGACAGACAAGAGGAGTGTATTTTGGATTCTTCCATAAGAATTATTTCATAAAAATATTATAATTTTATAATTATATGGAAGGAGTGTAATTTAAAATACATTTCACTCTTCATCTCTCCCCCTTGGTAACATTGAAAAAATTAATAACTCAAATGTGGCCAAAATGAATTAATCATACTAAACAGAGCCAATAAAAGTTTTTATTGCTATTTATACAAAAAATATGAACATGAATATTTTTAAATAATTTATTTACTTAACTGTTCTAGTTTTAGGTCGATTTATTCTATAATTGTTTCTTATTTTTATTATAGTCTATATCCAAGAATAAAATTGGGCATACATTTTCATATGTTCTATGAGAATGTATTTTTTATTGGTATCCTAATCAATTGGAAATTAATAATAATCAAATATAAATCAAATCCTTTTGTTTCTAGACTTAGTATGGATCACATAGGCTAAGAGTGAGATGATAGATAACACACTTTTTATGAATGAATTTTAACCATTTTACATATTACTTCATAAATCATTTAAGTGAGGATGATATAAATTGAAAATTATATTTGACAACAATGAAGAATAGAAATAATAACCTATTCATATATTAAAAAATAATTTTCGAATTTACTTTAAAAATAATAATAATAGGATCATAGATGAGACCTCATTGTTTGTGGAATTTTTTGTTAATGATATTCATTGAACTGAATGGATATGATCTATAATAATATATTAAATATATTTAAAATGAAAAATTTATAGATAGTTTTGTTGATGTGTCCATGATGGTTAAGAAAATAAAATGTATCTTGGGTTTTGTATTGAGATATTATTGAAAAACTCTCGATAATTAAAAATAAAATCATATCAAAGAATAGATAATTTTATGGCCCAAATGGAAAGAAGGCAATTTTTTATGGACAGTCCCCCTTTTAAGGGATGAAGGGGAACACTTTCCTGACACGTAGGCTGAAGGAAAAATTATAACATGACCCGAAGACCAATACATGACCTGAACGCCCAGAGGCATACTATGCCCATCATGTCCCTTTGGACTAACCCACTCGAACTGCCACTCCCCAGCTTCTGCATCATTGATCCCCTAGCTCCCCACATTGCATTGAAGAACTACTACCATTTCCCCATACATAGAAGGCACGATGCCTAACCCCGTTGGTGGTTTCTATACCATATTGTTCTTCTAATCTGATTATATATACTTTTGGTGACTGCTACTATTTTTCCTGATCCTCTATTAGGGCCTTATCTTTATGAACTAGGCTACTCCATGGTCTCTATGTCCCGAGGGCCCTGAGGCCCAAAGTCCATTGATAAAAGATGTTATTTACATTATTATATTTATAATATATTCTTTAATTAGAGAAAATTTTTAGTTCAATATGTTGAATTACCTATGGTTCTTTTTTGTCTATATAGTGTTTTAGCCAGAGAAATATGAGTATAAATGGTATTGTTGATTAGTTAGTGTCTAATAGATTTAGGATATTAGGAAAAAATCAAGGTCCATGTGTTTTTCATGAAGGTGTTCATAGGGGCATTAGACTATGGTTTTAGGGGGAAAATAATCAGATTATTATTTTTTAATCTTCAATATATCAAAAACCATTTTCACTATATTTTATTAATGATTTTTTTTGTTAATTGAAGGAATAGACTGTAGGAATATGTTTTTTTTGGGATATAATTTACCAACATCATATTGGGATGATAAATAACGATACATATTTTGAGTTCAGCAAATGGTGGAAAGTTTATGACATTGAAATCACTTTTTTTATTGAATAATGATTTAATTACATGATTGAACACTTAATAACACCGATGAAAATTTAGGAATTGGTTTCTTTTAAAGTAGAAATGTATACCATAAATAAAATGAACAATTTTCTAGTCCACTAGAATGGACTCTTTATAGGTTCCCAATATGTTACTCTTTCTACATGTCATATCTGGGATTAATATATCAAAAGAAAGTGGTGATAAGAAATCCATTTAATGGATAGAGGAAGGTGTTATATCATAAATTATGATCATTTTTACAAAATTAGGAATGAAGTGAGAGAATAATCATATTTACAAGATTTATAAACGTTAAATGTCCCAACAATATATATTTTCGATGTTCATAACTGTATCCCCAATGTTTCATAAAACATTATTTCAAAGGTTACAGACAAGGGTGACGTAAAACATATCACCTATAGATAATAATTTATAATCAATGACATGACAGGCTATCATTGTGAACCCATTATATTCCTTAACTCATTTGAATGAAAAAGATCATAAAACACATTTGATCAATAACTTATAGATTTTGGAGATTCGGTTTTATAAAAATTATTATATATATATGTTCATAAAGGATTTAACATTACAAAATCATTATCATAAAAAATATGCAATTTGTGTTTCATCCATTTATATCCCAAAATTAAAAATAATGTTTATATATAATTGAATACCCATTGATAATAAATGGGTTTCGCATTCACGATAAAATAATATTTCATGTAATAGAGAGAAATTTGTGAAATAATTATCGACAACCTGATGATATACAAGAGAATTAAGAAATTACTATAATGAGGGGGAAAAGATAACTGTTAATAAAAGCCTAATTTATAAGTAACGGGATAATAAAAATTTATATGAAAATAATGAAATTCAACACATATAAATTATTCCATAGTGTAGGTGATTTAATGAAAAAGAAGAAAGGGGCATTCCTTTTCCTTAAATCCCATTTTATTTTATCACTTTTCCTCCTCATGAATAATAGACAATGTTTTACTAGAACATTGAACCATAAGTAAATTTTCATCCTTTTTCCACTATTGGTCCATTATAATTGTTTTATTATATTTCTAAACATCCATCAATAAATTTTGAAACGTTTCGAAATCATACATTCATTAAAATTTCCCTTCATTCGTGGATTTAATGATCTTACATAATTTATATTTCTAAAATATAAAAATTAAGTAATGAATATTATAAATAATTATATATATATATTATAAATAATTAATTAAAATCATCTAATTGGGTTGTGATATGAAAATAATTCACAACATCCTCATGGACTATTAAATGATTGTGGTCAGATCATTTTCAAATGGGGAGGAATAGAATTATGAGTTATGAATACATAGTAAATATGATCACATCTATATGATAAAATCATGGAAATATCATTAACATATAAATTAATTTTTATTATAATAGTTGGGATTGAATAGAATTTGGAAAAGGATGAAGAGAAGAGAAAAATGAGAGGAGTTGATAATATATTAGACTTTTCTTATTGTTTCTTTTCTTATACAATAATACAATGACTCTATTATTGGATTTGTCTTTCTATAGAAGAATCCCAAAAATTATAATAGGAATTTCAAAAATGACGTAGATATATTTTTTCCTTTGGTATGTGCGGGTGGAGATATTTTCCAAGTAGAAGGAGATGGGATATATATACATGAGGTGAGGGATATTTTCATGATAATATATTTATAAATATATTATATCAAATCTGAACCTTGCAATCGTTACATTTTGGACATAATTAAAAATATATCAATAAAATTACATTGTTTTATTACTTTTAAGTACATTATAATATAATTATTTTTATTTAATAAATTGGAAAGGTTGAGAAATGTCAAAAATAATATTTTAATGAAATACATTAGACATTAGTATTTTAATATAAATTTTTGTTTTTGATTTTAAATTTCCTTGATTATTAAATTATCAAAAATAATTTGTCCTATAATCATATTTTGTAATTGATTAGGTTATTATTACATCACGAAGGATGTAATTTAAAATACAACGATTATGAAAAAACAATATATTTACACTTCACCTAAAACATATGAATATCATAAAACAACTCATAAATAACCTATAAATTATTTTGATGTACTATTTCTGAACATAAAATTCATTTTATAAAAAAAAATCAATCATGGGTAATTATAATTTTTAAAATATAAAATTTATTTTTATGAAATACAATAAAATAGTGTTCATTAAAAATATACTTGTATTTTCTTTTAATTTTTGAATTTTTGAATTTTTTTGTTCTATTATTATTTTTTATTAAAATATTTATTAAAAATTGTATGTTTATTAATATTTTTAGGTTAACATTCTATTCCAAAATAGTCATTCCTTTTCCCAACAGTCACATTTAATCATATAAATACAACTTCATTCCTAATTCAAAATTTCATTGAAATTCCTCCAAATGATCGATATATTCTTGTTCAAAGATTTAGTTTTGTCTAATAATATTCTATCTATTTTATATAGTTTGATTCATGTGAGTATTAATTCTCAGATATTGGAAAAATATAAATTTTCCCAATCATCATTTTTTATTTTTTATTTTTTACTTCACTTTAATCGATGTAATTTTATGGGGTTCAGATTCTTAATAATATTGAATCATTCAGTTATTAGTAAACATAAATTTTCATTTATTAATGTGTTAAATGTTTATAAATAAATGTAATGAAAAATTCATTATTCATGAAATGAATATTAATAAAAAAAAATATTAGTCTTTTCATTCTTTCAGCATTATAAATTTCATCCCTATGATTTTTAGTTATATTATCAATTGAGAATATATACGGGTACACATGTTTCATCATTTTCAATGGTTCCCATATAACATCTTCATATTTGTGGTTCATCCATATCACATTAACAAGGTTAAATTTATTATTGTGTATATTTTTTCAAAAATTTGTAGGATCCTCACCATGCTATTTATCATAAGAGTTTCCATTATCCAATTGTGCCACCTTCTAATTTAGTACATGTGTGGGATTATGTATGCACATTCTCTACATAGAATAATGGTACACATCTCGATCCTAATCCATGATTTTGGGATGTTTTAGTTAATATTAATTTTCTCTTATGCGGTCAATGATCTCAAAGGGGTTAATTTACCTAGGTCTAACCTTCGATTTTCTTTCAAACTGCACAACACTATTCAATAGTGATAATCAATGGAATTAATTTTCATTAGAATTAAACTCTAATTCCATTTTTTGGCAATAATCTTAGAAATTTTGTTAACTCTCAAGATATTTTATATAATTTTAGAAGGATTGAAACATTTTATTATTGTATTTCACAATATTAGATAAAATTATATCTCATTCAACAATATCATTATAACATGTAGTAGTAGTACAATGATTCCCATATAGTGCCTTATATAGAAACACTTGAATATGTTATTATAAGATTTGTTGTATGATAATAAAACTAATATTATCATATGATCACGTGAACATATACCTTCCATTAAGATGGCTTTATTCATCTCTTTGAGTGTCTGCAAAGTCTTTATAGATTAGCCATAGGTTTTGTGGTGATAATTTATACTAAAATTCAATTCAGTATTTGGATAATGTTGAATAAATATGTAGAATATTTATCTTAACCATGGATAATGACTAAAATTAATAGAAATTTTAACCCCATGCAACCCCAACTTTTAATTTACATATATATTTGACCATTTTTAAGAGGCTAATTCTTCTTGAATCGAGATGATGTGGGACGTCTTGGTTAGTCAATTAACCAGAACCAATATCATGTTCCTTCATTATGATTTTTTCAATAGAAAAGTGTCTGAGTACTTGGGAATGTTCTCCTACATACATTTTGATATTTTAAATGGTATCATAATCCCCTTTGACATATATCAACCTGAAATAACTTTCTTACATTCCATGAACATTTAGGTATAACAAGTGATCTATATGTTCATGTTTTTCCACCATAACTTCGACCAATGATAGAAGTACAACATTTTTCCATGATCAATGGATAATTATTATATATTTTAATTATTTAATATATTTTTTTCTTATATGATGAGGGTAGAAAATCTCAAGTTCCAATATTAATGAAGCCATCCTCATCGAAGTGTAATTCATGAAGATTCACCTCTTTTACTAATTTGACATTATTTTTAAGCACCAAATTATCACATTATGCCTCCTTGATCCTCCCCAGGACTGATGGTTGGGATATATTTTGTGAAAGGAGGGATGTATTCTCCACTGTTATGATTTCATGAAAAATGCATTTCATATCCAAGAGTATAGTTCCCTTCTACATCCACATCATGGATAGAGTAGGTGGTTTTTTAAGCCAACAGATGCATCTACAATATGAAACCTTACCTGATTGTAGTTAATTGAGAAATTGTAGTCATTTTTAGATCTTACCTCCCATTATGATATATTTTGAGATCATTTTATGTGAATATATACTTCAAATTCTTTTTCTACAAGTATATAACAAAATTTCCCTTTCAATCAATTTCCCCATCTCTTTAGAGAAATTATTATTTCACCTAACCCTAGGCCATGAGTATGATAATTATATTCATGAGGAATTAACTATTTTCAATCATAAAAAAATTTCATTTTTATTTTTCTTGAGTAAAAATAAATGTACATTTAATGTTTCATCACTATAAATTATAAATAATTCCCCATTAGAAGGACACGTAGGAATGGGATTCCTATTGAATATTAGCATCACTTCATAAAAAATTTATTCATATTAATTTTTCATGTCAATATTTACTTCCATTCATGTTACCAAGGATAATAAATTATAAAATCATTAAAATTTATTCGAAAACCTTTTTTAGAATCATGATCAACCATTTAATTTGATAATATTAGTTATAGTTGTAGGACATTTCAACTCATCCAGAACCATTATCATGGTAGGATAAAATGAGATTCCTTCACTGGTCTCAATGTTCCATAAGAATGTACCATTTTGTACCTAGAAATATCGTTTACTAAATTAACTAGATATATTTTTATTGCAAATGTTTTGTAGTATTACTCTTAGACGATCCATTTGATCCTCATAAATTTTAAATTATATAAGACTATAATTATTGAGGACAAAAAAATTATTAAAGGTAATCCATTGGACTCTATTCATAAAATCCATATATATGGTTGGATAATTAATCATCCTGAAGGGAATAAAAACACTACCAATTACCATGGAAATTTTTGGAAGGTAGTTTTTTTGGTATATTATTTCTTAACCCTAGATTCATCTCTGAAGAGATATGGGAAGAAATAACTGAGGAATAATAATTTTTTATGTACTTTATTTTATCCGAATATATTATTACTTTTTTTGTTTTATGTTAATGAGGATATACAATAAAATCTGTATAACCTATGGAAAATAATTATATCTATCTGTTTTCAATTATTTAGATATATTTGATAAATTTATAACATTCAGTCTCTTCTGTAATCTTATGAGAATTTCAGAATTTTTTAAACTCCAAATAGTATTATCGATGATAATCGAAAAATAACACTAAATTTAAAATGCGTATATAGAAATTATTTACAAAATTCAGAAGATCATCAAAAGATATTTTCCTCATATGAGTATTTAAGAATATATAATATACAAAAAGTTATTGTTCATTCAACATTCTTATTAAAAATTACTCAGGAATCCCATATTCAGCAACACCTTCACCATTATTATCCATTGATGTATAATATTTAATTACTCTATGTCAATGTCCATGTTTTATAAAATGGAATGATTATAATTTTTGATACCAAAGACACCATTCGAGAGGAGGAGTGAATTATGGTGACACAAAATTTTTATGATTTAACATCATGATATTGATCATGAGTGTTTAGGAAAATTTATTCCACATGTTATTTATTTCAAATGAATCTTCACTAAAAATGATGAACATATGGATAATGTAGAGAATATATCTAATTCAGCTATTTACTTGGTTGATTAATTGTGGGTAATCATTTGAGTGTGCAACAACAATGTGGTAACATTTTACGGGATGTAATTCATTATGTAGGTATATTGTTTGGGCTTCGTGAGGAGCTACTTATTGAACCTATGAAAAATTACACTTCCATAATTTTACATATTAGAAAATAGGGGGATATTATTAGTTTATAGAATTGGGGTTCTTTTAATCATTTAATGGACTTCTTAGGCTATTTCCACACAGTGGGTGCCTCTACATGTTTTTATCACTAGAAAGATACTAAAATATGTGTCTACTTTTTATCATTACTTACTAATGTTTTAAAAAAACTAGCTCTTTATAGTGAGTCAACTATTGTTGCATAAGCTTCAAATTATTCAGCTAATTATCATCACTTTACAGATAACAATATTTCTTCTCAATAGAACAATATAGTTTATCGAGATGAGGATAATTGTAAACTGTAATTATCATATTGATTTCTTCAACCTAAAACCATCTAATGAAGTATAATCCAATTTATATCCTGATCACATTTTACACGATGAATCATATATTTCAATATAATCATTTTTCTTCTTTTAATGTCATGTGTTAATGGTTAAATAGATGTAATATAAAACAATAGTCTCATCCACATTCATATCTTCTATATTGGAATCCATATCCTTTAAAGAAACTGCTTCATAAAGTATTTTCACATGCATGATTGGCCTTAATTAATCAAAAAAGTATTGTAATAATTATACCACATTCCTCATTGTTTTTGTTGTTCCTACCATGTGTCATGTTCAATAACAAATGTTATTCAACCTTCCATAATATGATCATATATAATTCTTTATATATTGTAAATATATTATTATTCTATGATTCAAAGGCTTCAAATAAACATATTCAGGTATCCAGATAACATGATTCATAATTAAAAATATTTTCATTAGAATATTATTTTATACTCATCATGATGACTTCAGATTTCCCGTTGAATTAATAACTTTTTAAATTTAACTAAACAATCATGATTTTTGATTCATTATTCTTACATACAATTTTCTTTTAAAAACATTATTATATACTATGAGAGAAACACCAGAAATTCATTGAAAACACCTTATTCATAATCATTAATAAATACCCATGATCATTGGAATTTATGGTTTCTTATTTTTATTCATGATTGGGAAGATCAATCATTGTTAGCCATTAATCGTAGTCAAAACATTATTCAACATAGTTCCTGGATATCCCCTTTAAATGCACCAATAAAAACAAGTTCTTTTCATGAAATTATATTTTCATTTTAAGATATTAATATTATGACCTATAATATTTACATAAAACATATTCTTAAAATATGGAATATATTAATAGATTTTTATATTATAATTAATAATTATTCAGATTAATTGAGCAATAACCTCCAAATAACCAGGATAAATGACCATTATTCTTATTTTGGATTCCCTCAAAACAAATGATTTAAATTCAATTGAAAAAATAATTTCAAATGATGTGGAAAATATATACTTGAATATACATCGAACTGAATTTTTGATAACCCATACATGGTGGCTCATCGAGTCAAATTCACATCTTCCATTCGTTCGTATATGTGATATCCAATATATTTCCAAAATCAAAAAATGTGATCATTCATTAATCTAAGTTACCTAATATTTAAATATTTTTTTATTTAAATCTCGTGTTGTTGAATTTTCTTATGTTAGAATTTTCTTGCATTGGTCCATTTTAAATTCGAATTATCTCACATTAGATCATATGCGAATTCATTTCCATGACACATGTGCAGGAAATTTTTTTACATCGATATTTACACATGTCGGGAAATTGTATAAAAATATTCCATCATGTAAATATATTCATTTACATCATAAAGATTACCATAAATAGAAAATTTATGTTTCCTATTTTTTATATTTGAAAATATTACTTTGGATGATATATTTTCATACATTTTACGAATTCCCATATATGGAACCTCTTTATTTCTAATTATAGATATGAGCCTAATTCCCTTGTATAGGAAAACACTATTGATGGTAAATATCAATTATTCTAGGAATATTCTACTCTTCCATATTTCTCCAAATTATATGATGAAATCTGTTGGTCAGAGTGGACACTCTAGAGGGGTAGTGAATTGAGTTCCTATTAAAATATCTGTTAAAAATTATTTCTATTAAAATCCCCCAAATTGAACAACAAGATAATCTGTAGTGAATTTGTAATGAAGTAAAGGGTCAGTAAGGTTCTCAAAGAGTGATTAGTTCTCAGTTAATCTAATTGGAAGATTAATTAACTTTTGAAGCTAACCTAGTACTTTGAAAAACATACAAACACTTTCTAGATTAACTATCAAAGTAACTTTAAAACAGATTTGTATTTCAAAGTAACTGTAGCGGAATATAAATTAGATATTTTATAATTTAAACATAATCTAAAATTTATTGCAGATATAACCAAGAGGTTCAGTCTCAATCCGAAACATAGTCCTCTCAAATTTATATATAAATTTGATCCACACCTAGGATTGGGGTAAAAAACAGTTCAAAAACGGTCAAGGTCCTAAGACCTCTAACACAGTTCTTTGTGGGAAAACAAAGACAACATCGCATAGGCTATCCAGGTCCAACTTGACCTTTACCACTGTCCTTAGTGGGACACAAGAAGGTGTAGAATGTTTGGAATGAGGATTTAGTATCCTCCAGTTCAGCACAGGATATAGTGTGCGTGTAAAATAAATAGGATACACACACTGCTTGAATGTAAACCAAATAATCACTTAGAGTAAGTATGAATGAGTTTAGAAAATCTCTAGTGATTGGCAGTGCAGCTCTGGACTCGTTAGATTCAGCAGAAATGCTTCTGAGTCCTTTTCTGATTTTTCTATTGAGAAATAGAGTGTCGTGATTCAGCTTGGTGTCTTTCCCATGAGAAGAAGTTCTCTTGATTCATCGTGAGTTCTTCAGTTCTGTTGGATATCACACATGAGAGTTCATTTAAGATCTTGAAATGCATTCATTAGTTGTGCTCAAGATTTCTCTTCTATTTAGTAGAGTGAACACGTGTTTCTTCGGTTGTCGCATGTACGTATGTTCTTTTATCAATTTTCTAGTGCAGCTAAATCTTCCTTATATTCCCTGAGCTCCGGCAATAGAACGATTTCCATTTCATAGGTATGAGATACAGTTTCCTGACAGACCAAAAAATATCATTAAATATCATTAATTGCATTAAAATCATCAAATATGACCGTTAGAAATATTTAAATAATATTGACAGAAAGGTTAAGAGAAGGCGTCCCAGTGGTTATGCAAACAGTGCCTCCTTCACTGTACGTCCTTCACTATGTCTCCTTCATGGAGTCTCTCTCACGGTGTCTCTGTGTCACGGTGTGTCCTTCGCGGTATGGCCTTCACGGTGTCTGAGTCACAGTTTCTTTTTCACGGTGTGTCCTTCACAGTATGTCCTTTACGGTATGTCCTTCACGGTGTCTTGCACACGGTGTGTCCTGGTAACAGTGTTTCATTGGTCTCGGTGTCTGAGACATTGGCTTCACGGTGTCTGCTTCGGTGTTTCTGTTCATGGTGTCTGTTTGATTGTGGAAATCTTCACAGTGTCTTGTACTTAGGAAAATAACTATTCTCAAACTTAAACAGTAATATGCATAAAATGGATTGAGATTAACCATTATAAATTATAGGATAGCTTTAATCCTAAATACATATGAGTAACAAGATTTGTGATATTTGTGACTAATGATAAGATGTGTAATTATTATTAAAATTTTAGATCATTAACAAGATGTTCAATTATGATTGAGATTTGTGATCATTAAAACAAGATTAATACATGAATAGTCCTACAATATCCCCCTTTTGATGATCACAAATCATGTATAGTTAAAGTATAAGTTAAATTCAATTGAAGAGAAAGTAACATATAGAATAACATATTCTAGAATAACACATCACTAATATATTCTGGAATAACGCATTACTATTTATCCCCCTTTTGGGATTATCAAAAAGTAGAAAGAGTAGAGAAAAAACAGTTCTTATGTCATTAAAAAGGTTCGGAATACACCATACAGTAGAAATACAAACAATAAATGATCAATGACATCCCCATCAAAAATAAAGTAGTCACTGGGCTTCTTCAGGGATTGGACTTCTATTTTCCTTTATCAGGTATAGATGTGGAAGAAGGCGTAGAGGGGGTAGACAAAGAAGGTAAAGGTAGACCTTCAAAGATAGAGCGAGCCAAAGATGGATTTGTAGAGGATCTCGTCTGTGGCTGATCAAGAATATCTAGCCTGATCTGAGTTAGAGCTTGGCTAACCGACATGGTAGTGGAGGCTAAAGCAAGTAGTCTGGTTACAAGAGGGGCATCCACTAGAGCAACTATTTCAGTATTTTGGACATGGATATAAGGCTTTAGAAGGTTGATGAAGTCTGTGATAATTTCTCCCCCATAATGAATAGCCTTTTCAAAATCATCTTTTTTCTCCATGAATATTTCCAACAATCTGGTGAACTCAGTGAGCTTCTAAACTTGGTTTTTGAAAGCCTGATTCACAGGAGGAATCTTCAAATTTTCCACAAGATACATAAAGTGTTTTGTCATATCAGATTAGGAGAAAATACAGGTGAGATAGAAATCTATCTTCTTAGTGATCTCCTGGTGAGAATCATTGGCTATCTTGGAATGAATTTGAACCAATTCAAGTACTCGATCACTCTTCTTAACAACTTCAGATAAAGGAGACAAATCAAAACCACTGAAGGCTTTCTGAATTTCTTCCTTGATAAAAGATCTAAGTATAGAATCATCCAACAAACGTGTGGAGGTCTGACAAGAGGAAGAAGAAGCCTTGACACTTTCGGTTAGAACATTGGGCTGTTTGAATACCTTTTAAAGGCCTCTAGTGTATTCATCTGTCAGTTTATTCAAGTTCTCCACTAGTTCTCTCATGCGTTGAAACATCTTTGTGTGAATTTCTCTAATCTTTTCTTCAATAGATAAGAGTTGGGGATGCATTTGGGAAACTATGTCTCGAGAAATGTTGGAAACAATAGGTTTAAGAGAAACAACAATAGGTGTAGGAGAAAGAGCAAGCTCTGATCTGGAATGCATTTCTCGCTAGGGGTTTTCAACCATACCTTTTAGAGTTGCAACATCAGCACTAAGAAACTTATTTTCTACCCTTACCTCTTGATTTTCATCGATCATTTTGGGTTGAATATGCAGAATAATATTTTCCAAAAGAATCAATGCATCTTCCTGAATTAGTTGAGTCACAGGACGAGGGTGAGAGGATATAATATTCTAAACTCCAGTTAAGATAGTCTCTCCAAAGACCTTAAAACCATCTTTACTTAAAAAAGATTTTAGATAAGTTAAGGATTCAGGCAAAGAAAGTGGACCATGGGTAGGTTTAGGGTTTGGTTGCGGTTTTGAGTCAGTTTCAGATTCTGATTCAGGTGGAGGTTGAGGTTGAGGTTCAGGGTGTGTGATAGACTTTAGTTGAAACAATGAAGAATGGTCAATCCCAGATGTAGTAACTTGCTGTGATTAACTCACATAATAAAAGCTGGGGAATTCATATCGAGTATACACTGAGTATGACTCAGTTGGTGGAGATGCATCACCCGGCTCAGCTTCATCAATATCATGATTTTGAGGTTCCTCCCCCTCAAAATGTGGTTCCATTTCAAATTCTTGAGGCTCAAAAATAGGATAATCTCTAATACCCTCTGCCATTTCCTACCTTGAAATTTGAAAGGAAATTTCCATCCTCTATTCAGCAGAGGGTATGTACTCAGGAACATATTTTTCTTTAGGTAGAGCTTCCAAAACTTGCTTCATTTTCAACAAGGAGTTCTTTAACAGGATCTGTCTCTTCCATTGCTTGCTGCTCAGATTCAAAAACAACTAACTCTCTTGTATCTTAAGAGTGGGTTTCTTAATTGACATGGACAAAAGGTTCTTCTACTTCAACCACTATATAAGGACCAACAATCCTTTCTTTATCAACAACATCCTCTTCTCTTGAAACTATAGTAGGAACAGTAGTCCTTTATTTATCCACTGAATCTTCTTCCTCTTGAGGTATTTCAGCCTATTCTCTAAGATGTACTCTATCTGCCTCTTCTTCTTCTTCTTCTGGACACTCAGCCACCTCATCTAGTTCCAAACAAGGATCAGTAATGTTCTTAGGCATTATAGGATAATCAACATGACTGAACTTTTCATAATCCTTTTCATTATCTTCAACCCACAACTTCTTCCAGGGGTTCCAGTTGATCTTCATGCTTCTGATGGTCGGCTTGGATAAACAGTATTCAAAATCCACAATCTTTTCTTCATTTGGTGTAGCTACTCCCTTGGCAACTAACATAGCCGAAATTATTCTTGAGTAAAACAGGGAATTGGATTCGTAAGTGACCTTAATCAAATAACACATGTGGTGAATGACATATTGTCACAGATTTATCTTATGGACATTCTTCATCAGATGAATCATAAAGACATCCTGATACTTCAAAACTGCATAGTCTCCTTTACATGGGCTAATCAAATTTTTAACAAACTTAAATAGTAACCTTGTCTCTCCATCCAATTCAGCTATTGTGGCCCTTCCCTTGGTTCCATTTCTAGTTATAATATCCAAGGCACTCTCTAGGTCAAATATGTCAGTTGTTGGAGGAGGGTCTCTTTGATAATCATCAAAAATCCCTTCAAGAGGAATCCTTAGGCATGCATCCCATAGCCTCAAAGAGAACGAGCATTTTTGTCCATTAATCCATCTTGTTACCATATAACTTTATCTAGCATTATAGTAAAACATTACATACTAATAGAACTATACAACCAACCTCGGGTAAATAGGTCTTTCTTTCCTAGAGAACCATTAGATCCATCCTTGTTCTCTTAATAAATTTATGACTAAAGACTTTCTGGACAAAAGCCACTCCAAGAAGATTTCTTTCTCAGGAGCAATAGTACGAATTACTAGGTTAGGATTTAGAGGTCCTTCGGGTGCAAGCTTCAGTGTCCTTTTCCTTGTCTTAGACCGGCACTTCTCAGATGAGGGAGAAGATGGATGTTTCATCCTTGGCATCCACTTATGATTAGAGAGAGGTAGAAGAAGAGAGGGATTGAAAGGTTGAGAAGGTTCAAGAGAGAGTTCTGGTGAGGAATCGAGTGAAAAACTTAAGTTTTATCATTTGGGAATGTCAAACGTCATAAAAATAAAAACGCGAGAAAGGAAATAGTGGTGAAATAAAAATTACCACGATACGGGTTAAAATAAATAATCTTCACGGTGAGACCGTGATTATTCGTTACAGTTCGAGAATAAGTGGTTGTCACGGTGAGACAGTTAGTGGTCGTCATGGTGAGACAATGAGTAAACTGTTCAGTCACGGTGACACAATGAGTGTCAGAATGTGAACACTAAGTGTTAACTGTGAGACCATAAGCATGAGACATTAACCAAGAAGCAGTGAGCGTCAAACAATAAAGTAATTTAGAAAAAAATTAAACTGTAAGACCAGTTAGATATCTATTTATGATTGATCATGACAAGATCATGTATGATGTAATCTAATCTCTCATAATTTAATGGTTTAGTGAATATATCAGCAAGTTGATATTTAGTACCAGTGAATTTCAAAATGATATCACCTTTTTGATTATGATCCCTCAAAAAGTGATGTCTTACATCATTATGTTTTTTCCTAGAATGTGAAATAGGATTCTTTGAAATGTTAATAGCACTTATGTTGTCACAATTTATTGGGACATGTCTGAATTGGTATCCATAGTCATGTAAAGTGTGTTTCATCCAAAAAATTTGTGCACAACAACTTCTAGTAGCTATGTATTCATCTTCTACAGAAGATAATCCAACAGAATTTTGATTCGTACTACACCATGATACTAGTGACATGCCTAAAAGGTGACATGTTCCAGAGGTGATTTTTCTATCTAACTTACATCTAGAAAAATCAGCAACAGAATAACTAACTAGTTCAATTGATTTTCCTTTTGGATAGAACAGTCCTAGATTGGGAGTATGCTTGACGTATTTGAAAATTTTCTTTACAGAATTTAAATGAGATTCTTCAGGGTTTGCTTGAAAACGAGATAACATACACACACTAAACATAATATTAGGATGGCTAGCGGTTAAGTAGAGTAGACTTCCAATCATTCCCCTATAAGTGGATTGATCAATAGATTTTCCATCTTCATCAATATCCAACATACAGGTGGTAATCATTGGAGTGTCACTAATTTTAGTGATATCCAATCCAAAACATTTTATAATATATCTAGTATACATACTTTGAGTCACAATAATTCCATAATTATTTTTTAATGATTTGAAATCCTAGAAATAATTTTACTTCACCCATTAAACTCATTTCAAATTCGTTTTTCATCATTTTAAAAAAAATCAACACATAATGAATTTTTTTAAGATCCAAAAATAATATCATCTACAAAAATTTGAAAAACTAAAAATTCTTTAGAAATTCATTTTATAAATTGATTAGGATCATCTATTACTTTTGTAAAACCTTTAGAAATTAGAAAAGTAGTTAATCTGCCATACCAGGCTCTTTGAGCATGCGTTAAAACATATAATTTGTTGATATTTTGAAAATATGATTGGGAAAATGAGGGTGTGTAAATATAGGGGGTTGATCTACAAAAACAAAACATCCTCAGCTATATACCCATTTAATAATGCACTCTTGACATTCATTTGATATATTTTGAAATTTAGATGTCCAGCATAAGCATGTAGAATTATAATGGCTTCAAGTCTGGCTGCTGGTGCAAAAGTCTCCTCATAGTCAATTCCTTCTTCTTGACTATAGCCTTGTGCAACTAACCTAGCCTTGTTTCTAACTATTTTTCCAGCTTCATCTACTTTATTTCTAAACACCCATTTAAGGCCTATGACAAAGGTGCCCTTGAGTCTTTCTACTATTTTCCAAAAATTATTTCTTTCAAACTGATTAAGTTCTTCTTGGATAGAAATTACCCAACATTCATAATTAATAGCATCATCAATGTCTTTAACTTAAAGTTGTGACAAAAAGGCTTGATGTTGAACCTTATTTCTAAGAGAAGCTCTAGTATGTGTCCCTCTATCTAGAATTCCTACAAAAGCATCTTAAGGATGATTTTTTAGAATCCTAGTTGATATAGTAAATGCAGGACTAGAAATTTCAGGTTCATCTCTAGGTTTGGGTTCATTAGGAGCAGATTCTGAAATATTTCTAGAACTGGTTGTCTTTACAGTAGGTTCATTGAATTTATCATTAAGGTTCAGAATAGGCAAATATTCTTCAAGATTTTCAAGAGAAGGCTTAGCTTTATGTGGATCAGTTTCATCAAATTAGATGTGAACTGATTCTTCCACACACTTGGTTCTCTTATTGAAAACTCTATAAGCTTTTCTAGTTATATAATATCCTAAAATGATTCCTTCAAAACTCGTAGAAGAAAACTTTTCCATATTATCCTTGGTATTAAGAATAATTACTTTGTAACCAAAGACTCTAAAGTAGCTAACTTTAGGTTTCCTATTGTTCCACGACTCATAAGGGGGATTCTTGAGAATATGTCTGACTAAGACTCTATTGATGATAAAAAAAGATATATTTACAGTTTCAGTCCAAATGTAAATAGGCAGGTCATACTCATTAAGCTTAGTTCTTGCAATTTCTAGAAGGGTTCTATTACTTATTTCAAACCCACAGACATGACCACTTCTCAGGGTCTTAATCTTAAGTACACTAATGTTCTTTATAGACACTGAGTATTTAATAAAGTAAGAACAAGCTTCTCTTTTTTGTTCTAAGAAGTATACCCATGTATATCTAGAAAAGTCATCTACTAAGACATATACATTGTTCTTCCTATTTAAACTAGAAAACCTAGAAGGTCCAAACAAGTCCATGTGAACCAACTTGAGGGGTTTAGAAGTTGACACTTCAATCTTTGGTTGGGAAGTGATTTTGTGTTGCTTTCACTTTTGACAGGGATTAAAAACTTTTTCATTTGGAAACTCAAGATTGGGTAAGTCTCAAACTAAGTTCTTCCTAGTCAGTTTTCTAAGTGAATGTATATTACAGTGTCCTAATAATCTATTCCAAAGCCATGCTTTTTTATGAAAAAAATTTAAAAAAGTAATGTGCTGTTTTGCTAAAGAGTTCAAATCAACCGCATAATCATTTTCATTTCTCAAGACAGAAAATACCAAATAAAATTTAGAATTAAAACCATTACAAGAATCATTTTCAAACATAACATTAAATCCATCGTCAAATAACTGAGAAATAATTGACAAATTATATTTATGTCCATCAGCAAATAAATCTTATGAAATTAAAACTATGTTAGTGTTACCAATTTGGCCTAGGCCGATGATCTTTATTTTAGAATTATCATCAAAGGTAACATAGCCTCCATCAACCTTTATTAAGCTATTGATGAATGAATAATACCAAGACATATTCCTTGAACATCCACAATCCAAGTACCATATCTTCTTATGAGAACTCTTCAAACAGGTTTCCTACAAAACAGTTTTAAACCGAGAATGATTTTGGTACCCAGATTCTCTTTTGTCTAGATGGGTTAGCAAGTAAAGTTTTACATACCCAGATTTGTTTTCTGGGTCTCATATAATCAGTAGATTCAACAGATTTTGACAGATAAACTCTATTTGATCTATAAATCTATGGGTAACCAGTTGAAGCATCTGAATTTCTAGAACCAGAACTAGTAGAATTTTGTCCAGATTTAGGAATAAATATAGTTTTGGTAAACTGTCTCTGTCCATGTTGGTATCCCAAACCAGTCATATACTTTGGTGCAACTTGTTTACCTAACATTTGAGTAAGTGTATCTTTTCCCTTTGTGAATTTTTCTATGTCCTTTCTATGTTTCTCATTAGACATTTTTAATTGAGTATTTTTCTTAAACAGTGGATCATTCATTTCCTTTTCTATATCAAGGGCATATTTAATAGTAGTAGTGAGAGCATGGTGTTTTTTAAGGCTTTGTACATATCATTATTTTTATTACAGGTTTCTTCTAGAATGTTACAATATTCAAATAGTTCTTCACTATACATGTTTTCAGATTCGGAATCAGATTCTGAATCAATTCCAGAATAGTATTAATTTAAAGCAGGAGGGTCCAGTGTTACCTCAGAGGTGTTTGTCATAAAACACATGTTTTATTTATGCGAATCTTCATCATTAAGAAAGTCAGAATCACTCGAAGTGTCTTCTGAATCACTCCAAGTTTCTTTCATTGCTTTCTTGTACTTTCTATCAATGTAGTCATGTTTCGTCTTGAACATCAATTCTGGACAGTCTGCTAAAATGTGACCTTTTCTATTACATTCATAGAAGATAAATTCATCACCCATATCGTCTTTCTTCCAATATTTCTCATAGTGTTTTTTTGTTATATTTAACTTTGTAGTTTTATTTTAAAAATAATTTCTTCTTCCTAAAGAATTTCTTAAATATCCCGGCCATCGGAGCCATTTCTGCATCACTGTCAGATTCTGAACATTCACTAATTGAGGTTTCAGTAGGTAT
Source organism: Viscum album (assembly GCA_963277665.1). Lineage (NCBI taxonomy): Eukaryota > Viridiplantae > Streptophyta > Magnoliopsida > Santalales > Viscaceae > Viscum > Viscum album. Next base: position 1,484,804,165 of record OY728136.1, read on the forward strand.
GTGAGTTTTCTCCATGTCATTCATATTTGAAGCAGTAGACTTAAATTCCACTGACATTCTCCTAGGATCATCATCTTCCTCCTTATTCACCTTGAGTTCTTCCTCATACATCATTAATTTACAAATAAGCACTTTAAAAGGTAGAGCACCAATGTCACATGATTCTCTGATTGAAACAGAAGTTCCCCTCCATCGGTCTGGTAGACATCTCAATATTCTCATGATTTGTTCCTTTGCTGGAACATCCTTTCCATGTGAGCTCATAGTGTTGACAATATCATTAAACATGAGGTACATGTCATAAATGGGTTCATCAAGTCTCATCATAAAATTATTATATTTAATAGAATAAGTATTTAATCTCATTTATTTAATATTGGTTGTTCCTTCATGAGAAACACCCAAAGTAACCCATAATTCATAAGCAGTTTTACAGGCATATATTCTATTAAATTCCACATCTCCTAAAGCACAATACATGGAATTAATAGATTTACAATTATTATTGTAAGCAGTCTTTTTAGGTTCATCCCAAGTTGTTCTTTCAGTTTCTGGTATTTTATATTGAGTTTCTATAGCAGTTCAGATATCAAAACTCGTACTTTCCAAATGAATTTTCATCTTATGTTTCCACTAGGCATAATTTGTTCCATTAAAGAAAGGTGGCGTGTTAGTAACAGAACCTTTGAGTCTATTATCTATTGCTAGATTTTAGAAAATATATTTAAAGAGATAAATTTTAGAATTAACAGAAATTTAAGATCATTAAAGATGTAACTAAAAGCACAGTTGAAAAATAGAATGTCTTAAAAAAATTGAAAAACAAAAACAATCCTATGATACCAAATGTTGGTCAGAGTGCACAATAATGAGGGGGGGGGGGTTAATTGAGTTCCAATTAAAATTTCTGTTTAAAATTATTTCTATTAAAATCCCCCAAATTGAATAACAAGAAAATCTGTAGTGAATTTGTATTAAATTAAAGGGTCAGTTAGGTTCTAGAAGAGTGATTAGTTATCATTTATTCTAATAGGAAGATTAATTAACTTATAAAGCTAAAATAATACTTTAAAAAACATAAAAACACTTCCTAGATTAACTATCAATGTAAATTTAAAACAGATTTGTATTTCAAAGTAATAGTAGCGGAATATACACTAGATATTGTATACATTAAAATTTAAATAAATGCACAGCAGATATAACTAAGAGGTTTAGTCTCAAGCTGAGACTTAATCCTCTAAAATTTATATATAATTTTTATCTACACCATGGATCGGGGTTAACAACAGTTCATAAACTATCCACGTCCTATGACCTCTACCATGGTTCTTCGTGGGAAAACAAAGACAACATCACACAGGCTGTCCATGTCCTAATTGACATCTACCACTGTCCTCATTGGGACACAAGAAGGTGTAGAAAGTTTCAAATGAGGATTTAGTATCATCCAGTTTAGTAAAAGAGAGAGTGTGTGTGTAAAATATAAAGGATACACAAACTGCTCGAATGTAAACCAAATATTCACTAAGTGTAAGTATGAATGTGTTTAGAAAAGCTCTAGTGAATGGTAGTGCAGCTCTGGACTCATTGGATTTAGAAGAAATGCTTCTAAGTCCTTTTCTGATTTTTCTATTGTAAAACAGAGTGTCATGGTTCAGCTTGGTGTCTTTCTCATGTGAAGAAGTTCTCTTGATTATTTGTATGTTCTTCAGTTGTGTTGGATTTCACACATGAGAGTTATTTTTAGATCTTGCAATGTGTTCTTTAGTTGTGCTCATGATTTCTCTTCTATTCAGTACAGTGCACTTGTGTTTCTTCAGTTTTCTCACGTACTTATGTTCATCTATCAATTTTATACTACACCTCAAACTTCCTAATATTCCCAGAGCTCTGGCAATAGAATGAATTCCTTTTCATAGGTACGCGATACAGTTTCCTGACAGACTAACAACTATCATTAAATATCATTAATTGCATTAAAAACATCAAATATGACGGTTAGCAATATTTAAATAACATTGACAGACAGGTTAAGAGACGGTGTCACAATGGTTATGAAAACGGTGTCTCCTTCACGGTACTTCCTTCACTATGTCTCCTTCACGGTGTCTCTCTCACGGTGTCTCCGTGTCACGGTGTTTCCTTCACGGTATGTCCTTCACGGTGTCGGAGTCACAGTTTCATCTTCATGGTGTCTCCTTCAAAGTATGTCCTTCACGGTATGTCCTTCATGGTGTCTTGCTCACGGTGTGTCCGGGTCATGTTGTCTCATTGGTCATGGTGTCTGGGACATATTCTTCACGGTGTCTGCTTTAGGGTTTCTGTTCACGGTGTCTGTTTGACTGTGGAAATCTTCACGGTGTCTTGTACATTGCAAAATAATTGTGCTCAAACATAAACATTAATATGCATAAAATGGATTGAGATTAACCATTATAATGTATAAGATAACATGAAGCATAAATACATATGAGTAACAAGATATTTGAGATTTGTGACTAATGACAAGATGTGTAATTATTATTAAGATTTGAGGTCATTAACAAGATGTAAAATTATGAATGAGATTTTCGATCATTAAAAAATGATTAATACATGAGGAGTCCAACAAAATCAAACAAATATTGCATTGAAAAATATCAAATGTATGACAGACTTCATGATACCACAATCGAACTTCTACATAGTTTTTTTATATTTGATGATATGGAAATAAGTTTCTAAAAAATACATTATTAAGGGAGTTTCAATTATTTATTCTACTAATTTAGTCACTATACATATTCTAAATATTATCAACAATTTCAAATCCAATTATTCAATATCCATATTTTCAATAATTCATTAGCTTAATTCCATATCTATTTTGTCAAAAAAATATAATCACCTTGAAAAAATTATAGAAATATTTTATTAAAAATGCATAATTTAATCCTTTTGAAAAATGATATCACGTGAGTATTATACTCATTTTGTTTCCAAAATTCATTAATATGTGTCTACAAAATCAAATCACCAAATTTTCAACTCTTCTTCCTAACAATTATACATCAATATTTTCAACACGGCCAATCCCCAAGAAACCATAGTAGAAATATTCATCCAATTTGAATATATATATATATATATGATATATAAAATAGTTTAATACATCTCTATCCCCATTTTTCAATAATATTCAGTGGTTCCTCTTGTAAACATATTCAATTAATATCGCCAACATATTTCTAAAACTCAAATTCATTCTCAACCCAACTATTTCAAGAATTTTTATACAAGTGTTTCTAATAAACGTCATAAAATTATATATTCATAATAAATACCTAATTTACATATATTACACTCCCCTTCAAAAACAACATAATTGTTTCATCAATCCTTCATTAATAAATTAGTTACATTATATTTTATATATTTATTCAATCATTGAAAATCGAATGAGTGAATGAATTATGGGAAATGACTTATCAAATAATCCTCTAAGCCTAAAAAACTATATTTATGTGAGAAATAATATTGTACTACAACATTGTGTATTATTGACATTATAATAAACAAAAAAATATTATCAAACCTACTACTTCATAGTAACTTTCACTACGTGAGACCCCAAATAACATATCACAAAAATATTTAGTTTTTATTCTTTAAAACACATTGGTGAGTAACATACCACATGAAAAATTAATTAATATATCCTCTCTATAAATACCTTGTTATTAAATTTTTAGATACAACCTATGCAATCTATTTAATCACAATATTTCATATTTTTTTACAATAAGGCACCACAACATGTAAATGAACATCTACATCTCCCCGTGAATGATGAATCATTGTTGAAACAACCTATGGAAATGGTTTCGTAATTGGATTAACATTGAATTGAATTTTTTTTCAATGTTATATGGCTTAATAATCCTTAAGGTATCATAAAAAAATTACTCAAATGAAAAAATAAATATGGACATACAAAAAACACATGAAATAATAAATTTCATGGCATCCTCTTCTATTATTTTTCAATTCATTGTGGACAACCATCATCAAATAGGTCCGAATTTTTTTAAGAGATAACCATCCATCACCCAACACATTTGGAATATTATGATTCCCATATAATAACATACCAGACATTTCATACATAGAAATTGCATTTTTTTGATGAATATTCAATACATAACATAATAAATCCATACAATAACCATATCAGCCTAGTGTATTTGGAAATATAGAGACATAAATAACATGCTCATAAAATACGTACATCATCCCCCACATTTTATTTATATCTATAACCATTTTTTAAATATTGTACCTAATAAATTTCTTCATATATTATTGAAAATAGACATAATAAATGGTGAATCATATGATTAGTAAGGTTAAATAAGTGAGATAATAATGATTTAATGCACATATTAAAAGTACAATGTCCTAATATCATTTAATAACTTTTAGAAATTATTCCCCCGACATAAAAGAACAGAATCATGAATTTTGGAATAAATCTTGTTGGATAATAAAAAATAAATTATATGTTAATCATTTAACATGATCTATGAGAATAATATTTTTTTAAGATGGTGAAATCTTGTCATACAAGTATTCAAAGGAAATCATTTCCATATTGGTCAACGATCAATGTCATGAGTATAATAGTGTTCAATGTCCTTTACTCAGCTAGGATCAATCCTTATTCAAGCCCTGTATTAATAAATTGGGGTTACTTCCCGTCTTAGCCTTGTATTGATGAACTTGTTTTACATCCCCTTCCACCCATGTATTAATTAACTGAGCTCAGTCCTCATAATATTTCTTTCTATCTCAAGTGATATAAATCATTGAAAAATGAATTGGAGGGAGATAATGGCCCCATGGGTCACATATTGATATCAAATTTTTTTTGTGAATCATAAATGATATTCATTTATCATATCAGAACCAATGAGAATAAATTTTCTTCATAAAAATTTCATCATTCAATAACCCTTGGAAAACTAGAAAATAAAAAAAAAATTCATTATAAAAATAGACTATCTAGAGAATGAGTAAGGAAGAAATCAAAGAATCTTATCCATAGTAATTCAAAAATAAAATATAATTATTTTTGAAGTGTTTTTTAAATATATTTAGAAGATCACATGAAATAATTATTGAAGAAAAATTACCTTTTTACTTTAAATACATTTTTTTAATTTTCCACAATAAAAATGCAAAAAAATATTTTGAAATTAAACATGTAATATTATAAAAGAATTATTCCAAAAATTATTGAATCATGAACATGGGAATGTCTTATCAGGTTTTATAAGATAATAGAAATATTACATTCTCAGTATAGTAAGAAAAATAATAAAATACCCTTTTTGAAAAATACTAAGAATATTTTTTTTAAAATATATGGTAAAAACTATCAAAAGGGTGTGAAAAAAATATAAAAATTCATTAATGAATATTAGGATAAAAAATTATTAATATTTTCATAAATAATGGGCATGGAAGTGAAATAACCCATTTGGAGACATAAATACAGTCAGACCCAAATAATGATGAGATTTTAAAATAAACCCCTATTGAATTGAAATCATCCGAATCATATACACCATGAATTAAATAGATAAATAAGGATATTTAAATACTATAATTTTTATAGTAAATCCCATAAAATACATTTATTCCCACTATACACACTATATAAATTAATGATTTAGTGTATAAGATATGTGTCCCATATAAATTAAAGTAATATAAAAATACCTTAACTCAAGTCCTAAAAATTCATTTTTCATGTTGAAAACTCATTTATAATAAATATGAAGTTATTATACATGAATTATATAAAACTATTTCCATTATACCATGTAATATTTGTTTTTATAATATTATCACCCATTTATTAATAATTCTGTTATTAAAATCAATGTTCTGGGTGATAATTGTGACGTTTTCCAGTAATGTTTCAATTCGTTATACCCAGACCATATAAATTGATCCTGATAACATAATTTAAAAATAAATAAATCATTTTATAATAATATTATATATTCAATATAGACATATTTATAATCATTCATAAAAATTGTGTATATAAAAATGAATTACACCATTCATAGAGATGGTAGGAGAAACTTATGCATGAACTTTGTTTCATTTTTTAATCTAATGGAATAAATGAAATTTAACTAATAATAAACATTAATAAAATAAATATTATTAAATATATATCATATATGTTCTTAAAAAAAACATATTACTCTCCATGTGAAATATAACTGATAAATGAATCAAATCACATCATGGAAATGGTTGTTCATACGTACACATGAGCGATGTTATCATTTTTCAATAGATTGTACATTTATAAGGTATGTGTTGTACTATCATTCCAAAATAATTATTTTTTAATATATGATATATAAATTAACAAAACCCATAATATTTATCATCCATAAAATATTGGAATGAATAATTAATTATATCTCTATGTGGAGATGATAAGTCATACGTACACACAATTTATACATTCACATTTTGTTAAATGGGAAATGTGGCGAATAAAGGTGTTTTAATAATGATAATAACATTTGATAATATTTCAGATACTACTATTATATCATTATAAACATTTTAGATATATATGAAGAAATAATGTGTAGAAAAAGAAGGTGTTCGGTTTGAGGGAATGCCGCTTCGTTGAAACTTATGCTTTCAATTTTCACTAAATGAATCTTGGGATTGTTTTTTGAGAATAAACGAACCGATATAATATATCTAGGGGTGTATAAAAGATAAATTTTCCAATTATGATATAGATAATACAATCAATGTGATGTAAATATATAATGGAGAAGGATCTATTTTATAAATAAAGTGACGAGATGTTTTGGAATTTAGTAAAATATTAAGTTATAATAAATTTATTTTATACCCAAGGGAGAAAAAATGGAAATTTATTCTAAGATAGTATTATATATTGTTTTAATATTATCAAAAAATAGAATTTAGACTTATTTTGTTATAATTTTTTATTCGTATAAATTTTATTCACCCTTATTTAACCAATTTTAATATTAATAGAGGTAACAATTTTTCCATCTAAAAAGGTTTAATTTTTTTTAAATTGTAAATTGGACCTTTTATGTCCAATTTATGATATTTTATACAATACCATATTTATTTTTTCATTATTTAATATTTTTATGATTTTTCACTAATTTAATAATTGATTATTCAATAAAATATCATGGGTCTCAATTTTGACAATATTCATTTGTTTGATTTTAGGAAAATCAGTAAAACATGATTTATTAGGAAAATAAAATAATTGTATGGACTCATAATATTGCATAATAATTTATAATATTCCTGTAATTCTATAAATAATTCATATTTTATTTATTTTAATATTAATAATATCATTTATTTAATTTTTCATTTAATTTAATAATTTATATATCATTATTGAGTATGAATTTAGGAAAATAATATAATTTTTATAAAACCATAAATTATTTACAATGATTAAGATAAAACTATTAGCTTTTATAATAATATTTTATTTCTATTATATATTTTTATTATCCTCATATTAAAAATACTATATGATCTAAAAATAAGAGTTTTGCATTTTTTTACTTTCATTGATTTCAATAATATCTATGTCATTTCATTGTAGACATGCACATTAAATAACAATATTTAGAAATCGATATCATAACGGTAAATTTATATTCTTTCAATAAAAAATAGGACAATTTTTTCCCTTATCATTTATTTTTTATCTATATTAACATGTTTGATCATCTACCATGGTAATAAATTTTAATAAAAAAATATTCTTATTGAATAAAATTTAAATTCAGATTAATTAAAAAAATTGAACCGAAAAATTCCAAATATGTATATAATTTTATCTAATATGTAAAATTTAATTTTCATTATTTAATTTCATATAAAAAATTAAGGCGTTAATTAAATTAGTATTTCAAAAATATCCGTTTTAAATATTAATTTTTTTACTAAACTCATGTATAAAATAATTTATTTAAATAAATATATTATATTAAATTAAAAGGGAAAAAATAAAATTTAAAAAAAATATAAAACATAATATTTTTTTAAAAAATATAAAATAAAAATATAATTCTCCATATAAAAATCTATTATTAAATATTCATAGAAAAAAATGTTTTTAAAAGTTTATCAATAAATATTTTTTATGATAAAACTTAATGATATATTATCTAATGAAAATAATTTTGTCCAAATAAATTTTCAAAAACCTCAATAAATTAATAATGACTCCTAAAATGAAGGAAATATTGTTTCTTTAAAATTATTTGAAAAATACGATGAATTTACTAAATGATGTGTGAAATTTGTTAAGAACATACCAATAAAATCATATTGATTTGAACCCATACATTTATTTCATAAATTAGATATTCATATTAATTCCCACAAAATTAATATCTAGGATATAATGGACATATAAGTTTTTAATAATATCCAATGGTTCTTCTAAATTTTTAGTAGCGTACAATGCAATATATTAATGAAAAAAAGATATTTTAAAAAATATTTTTAATAATTATATAGTGGTGTAACATTCTACCCCCCATAATATGAATTATCCCACCCAAATTTTTCACATTGGTATCTAATATTTAGGATAATTCATGATCTTTAAATCCATGGGTCCTCATATAGCTTTCTTAAATTGATGGTTTTTCCACAATTCTATTACTAAGTGAGTGGTCTTGTTTCCAAAAACATTTTTCTAAATAATATAGAATCTCAACCAGTTTCTCTTCCATGTAAATATCCTAATCTAGTGGTATGAACTTTGATTTTATTAAATTTGAAGGGTTTTATACATAATTCTGTAATAGAGATTCATAGAGGACATTATGAACTTGATAGAGGTTCAATTTACTCTCTAATAAACAATCAACCATCCTTATTTGATCATGAATTTCAATAAACTGTTCCATCAAAATATGAGATATTTTTTCAAAAATAAAATTTTTTTATTACAAAAATTTGAAATTTGAATCGTAAACAAATTCAATAAAACATCCCATAAAAAGGGGGATATAAAAGAAATAGGCCATCAGCAAACCTGTACACTAATTATGAGAATATTAGTTGAATATAAAATTAAGGTCATTGGAGTTAATTATAACTAAAACATTCAAACAAATAAGGGCCGAGAAAAATTATTTGAATGTTAATGAACATAATACAATAGAATATATACGTCAAAAATTTCTAGTGATATCATATGAAATGAAGATAATAGGATAAAATTTTATTTCAAAAATCATTTGACAATATATAGTTACATGAAATTATCTCATAAGTACAATGTAACTTTTTTTGGTGCCTTGATCAATATTCAATTCATTTCTTAATTTAAGAAATGGATTTGAAATTCAAATTCCATAAGAACTATTAGATCATAAGATTCATAATGGGATGAGAATTTATAAAGTATGTCTCTAGTAAGCATCATAATAAAATTTACAGTGGGTTGTATAATACATATAAGACTGTGTATTGCATTTTAATACATTAATATCAATATCCTCAACCCAAGATCAATGAGAAAATTTCAGAAATACCTATCTATATGAACCATTCAAAACCTTAAAATCAAGATCATTAAATAAACTGTCACCAAATCAATATATAATTAATCCCCCATACAAAATAGTGTAGCTCTTAATTTTCATTCACCAAACATGTGACGATCATTTTCATGTATTCTATTGAAACATTGTATTTAACTTAATTAACAAAAAACCATAGTGATAACATGAAAGATTTAAAAAATTTAACACCTCCCTCAAAGACTCAATCTAAAAATTCAATATCCTAAATACAAAAAAAAGTTATTATCATATTTCTAATCAATTCTATTTTCTTAAATACTATTCAATTATTATTATCACAATAGAAAAATCCCATTATATCATCCTAGAAATTCGAAGCCTTATCATTGAATTAATCATGTTTTCACCAAAAACATCACATTCCCACCCCAATCAACATTCATGTTTAAATGTAAAATTCAATATAAATATTAAAATAATAAATGAAAACATTAGTGGAACAGTCCGTAGATGTTTTGTTATTCCATAATAACATAAAAGTACCTCTGCCACATTATTCTTCAATGTCAATATATGGGCACTCAACCATTAAAATTCATTCTCAAACCATTATTCTAGATTACTCATTTGACTCCCTAACACTTATTTCATTTCATATTTAATCCATAGTATCTTTTTCAACAAAAATATTGAAATTACTCATAAAAACCATTCGGATTTTCTCCTGGAGCTTTCCCCATAGAGCATCAAATTCAATAATACCCATGCATTCCAATTACAATTATAGATGATTCCTAATGAATTTAATTTTTATTTTCCATTGAATTAACTGAAAATTTTTATTTTCCTTTTAAATTACATTCTTCATGGGCTTCTCCACACCCAAACCTTATTTTTTCTCTTTTGAAACATTCACCTCGATTCCTCTTCTTATATTCATTACATGAGTAAAATTGATCATTATTTCCACAATAATGACCATAAAAGTCTATATTTATCCTATTATATAGCTCATAAAACTCAAATAATTATTATTTATTAATAATGTGATGATATTTGTAACAAGTAATTATTGTATGATACCACCTCACAATCCTCATTTAATTTGGTTTCTCGAGATGAATATCATTCCATTTTTCCATCACATTCCCTTTTAACATAAATCCACCTAGTTCCATCCATTATCTAAAACCCAGAAACCTAGTGTGATAAATACTAATAATTGTGAGATAAACACATTATAAAGGTAAATTATTTATAAATTTCAATCCATGACACAATTTTATCTGTCCTAATTGATTCCTGATCAGTGGAAAACTCTATGATTATAACATAGACATAACCATTGGGTTATTACTAATAAATTCTCATCATAGTTTCCAAAGTTTAACTAAATATTTCATTGATATTGAAAATGTCAATATATAATTTTCATACATATATATTACATGTTTTTAGATGAATATTCAAAATATAATATAGAAATTAATACCAGAACTGTATAGTTTAGGGTTTCTTTGGAAACATGGAATCATAAAAACCTAGTCCAAAAAATATTGTTATAATCTCAAACTTATTGCCTATAACTAGATATATTAATAATATATCATACAAAATTAATTTATTCATATCCTGGGGAAAATAACATAAAAATGTCTGATCTTATATTCTTCGTAATAGTTCATAAGTGAGAGAATAATAAATTTATAAGAACAAAATAAAATAATATTATAAGAACACAAAGACAAATTTTGGAAATTATACCCCTCCTATTAATTATCATAATGATAAATTATGGAATAAATCATGGAAGATAATAATACATGAATCATAATGAAATCAACAAATGCGATCCATGAGCATAATATTGACATAAGGCATGTAATTTGTGTCATACACATATGGATATAAAATAATTTCATTATTTTCTTAGATTCAATGACAGTATAATAATAGTAGAAAAAATCAATTACTAAACCTAGATTACATTCAATTCTAGACATATATTATTTAATGATTCTCACTTATCGTTCGATCATGGTATTACTGAACCATGTTTATAATGTTTTCAAATCATATATTACTGTACTGAGCAGACTCCTCATTGCAGTACTATTTGATATCATGAGATACAAATCCATTCCCAATGGAGTGGTGGAACATAATGGTCCCACCTGTAACATAATTTAAACCATACACATTAGTTCCAAATTAACATAAACCATTCATCATATTATAACCGATGAAAGTAAATTGGTTTCATAAGTATTAAATCATTTCACAAGCAATTGAAAATTATCTGAATTAATAAATATCAATCCAAGATAACAATAAAACATACATATAAGGAGTAAGGATGGTATCCATGGAATTTATTCCCATTAATGAATAATTATCATCAAATAATATTTTCATATATAAAAATGCTTTTCAAATATAACTAAAAATAATTCTCGAGGAAATTATCCTTTCCCTTTTGATTATTTAATGTCACGTAATTACAAAGGGTAAAATTTTCATTGAATAAAATTTTTTATGATTTTATAAGAAGATTAAATTCACCTAGGCATCATTATTTTGGGAAAATTTCCTCAGGACATATATTCTAAAAATGATCCAATACACTTTTATAAGAAATATAAAAAATACCCTTTTCGAAAAAGGCAAGAAAAATACTATAAAAATATATTAAATATAAATCAAATAATGGTAAATATGAATTTTAAAAATTATTGTAGAATATTGATTAAATTAATTTCTTAAATAACATGGGAATAAAAGTGAAATACTTCCCAAGGATACATAAATACATAAATTACTAAATAATGATGAAATTATGATATGAAACATAAAAATTTTGTAATTAGTCAAACAGTATTCCCCATGAAACAAAGAAACATATAGGGATAAATCAATTAAAAAATTATCATTATAGTAATCTTAAAATAAATTCATGGACAATATATACACTAATAAAAAAGAAAACATGTAGTTCATAAATAATGTATCCGAGATAAATAAATACGAGATAAAAATCACTTACCTTAATTATTAGCATTATGTTTTCCCATTGAATCCTCTTATATAATAAATATGAACTTATTATTAATTTATTACATAAAAATATTTATTTAAATCCATGATTTGTTTTTTTAGAACAACTTATCACCCATTTATAAATAATTTTTTTTTAAAAAAACGTTTCTCGGTGGAAAATTTATATTTTTCCATGAATGTCTCAGTTTTATAGACCCATTCCTTATACATTAATCATTACTAAATATTTTAAATATTGTGAATTATAGTAAAAAAATAATATATATTCATTATATAGAAATTTATAATCACTTATAAAATGTAGGGATAAGAAATTGAATTATACCGTTCATGGGGAAGGCAGGCCATATGTACCCAAGAACGTTGTTTCCAATTTTCAACTGAAGGGATGAATAAAGGGTAAATAGAAATACACATTTAGATAATAATTCATATTATATATATATATAACATATTAAATAAAATAATCATTATTATCTTCCATGATAATTAAATGTAAAAAATCACATTGCATCGTGGAGATGGTATTCCATATATATGAAAATGTGAAGTAATTGTTTCTAAGATAATTGGGTGATGAAAAGGTAGATATAATATTATAATTATAGAAGTATAATTATGTCATATATTTCATATATAATTAATAAAACTACCATAATTCCCATCCATAGTATATGAAAAAAAAAATATTTGTTTCACAATGTGGTAATGGTATGTTCTACATAAGAACGAGCGATACAGTAACATCTTTTTTGGTGGGAAGGGGGTGTATAATGGTGTTTTAATTTTCATAATTAAATTTCATAATATTAATGAAAACATAGTTATGTGTTATATTAAAAAAATAACCTATTTAGATGATCTAATAATGTGTATATTAATAAATTGATTAGTCCGAGTGATTGCCTATTATATAAAGCATCCCCTTTGGATTTTTTCTAAATGGCTCTTGGGTTGGTCCTTGGAGAATACCATCACAACCTGAATGTAAATATTGAAGTTTATAAGAGAAATTGGTATATTTTGGTTTACATAGAAGGCTCAATTTATTGTAAATAAGAGAAGGAGGATGTTTTCTTCTATAATTGGGGTGAGGGTAAATTTTAGAATTTTATATGTAATTAAATTATATATATTAATTTTCCATCCAATTAAGACCAAATTCTCAAGAATTATAATTTAAAATAATATAAGGTTGTAATCTCATAAAATAATATAATATTGACATGTTTCTGTCATATTTTTTGACCTTATAATTTTGATTAACCATTAGTTGGCCTATTCTAATTATAAAAACAGAAAAAACTTTTTTCAGTATTAAATAGTTTAAAAAAATTACATATAAATTTTAAATTGGTCAACAAATGGGTAATTAATGAAGATTTATAACATACGATATCCTTTTTTACAATTTTATTACTTTATTGTTTATGAATTATTTAATAAAATATTATTTTCATAAGATATAATTGGTATCAATGTTGAAAATATTCATTACTTTGACATTATGAAAATGAAAACAATAATATATAATTGAACCATATAATTTAATAAACCCCAGACATGTTATCATAATTTTTAAAAACTGTGTTACACATTTATTATTTGAAAATATATTTCTTTAAATATTTTTAATACTGAGAACATTATTTTTCTTTTAAATCAAAAATTATTACATCGACATTGTTTAGGCATTTAGGGAAATTATTTAATTCTACAAAATTTGTAGATAAATTTAAATTACGATGAAAAATATATTAAAATTACAAATAATATTAATAGTTATGTATATATTTTTTTCCCGATACTAAAATAATTATACTTATTAAAAATAATGGTGTGAATTTTTTTTCACATTCATCGATTTTAATAATATCTATGAAATTATCTTGTGAAGGTATCAAATAAATAACTAAATTTTGATACATAAGTGTTATTGTTCAAAATAAATTATCTAAAAATGAAATAGGATGAAAACATATGGCCTTATCACTTATTTCTAATTCATATTAACCCATTTAACCCTTTACTATGGAAATATATTTTACCATAGTTACTATTCATATCTTCTGTAAAGAAAAGGGGGTCCATTACAAAATTTGATGCTCATGATTAAAAATATGTAATTATGTTTTTATAAATATTAATAATATATTTTTAAAAATTTTAATTAAAACTATATTAGAAAAACACCATGAAAAATAATTTTTCATAAAAATGAATTTTAAAATATAATTTTTTTTACACTAATGACATGTAAAAACTATTTTAAAACTATATTTATAAAATCATAAATTTAAATAAACTAAATATTATTTAAAATTATTCTACAAATTACGTTTTCCATTTAAAAAATATAAGGGAATATATAATTTCAGTAAAATTCAATATTCATCCTTATTCATTGAAAAATAAATGATTTTAGAAAAGTCAAAAGAAAAAAATTAATATAATTAGAAAGTATGAATTAGAAAACTGAAAAAAATCGAATAATTTATATGGATCCACTTTATATTATTAGAAACTCAAAAAAAGAAAAATAATATTTTTTAGTAATACATGTTTTCGAAGAATAAAATTACTATAAAAAAATTGTGTGACATTTCCATTGAACATACCAACTTATTAATATTGATTTAAAAATTCATATTTAATTCATAAATAAGTTATTAGTAATCATTCCAACCAATTTACTTTCTATTTCATAACAGACATATAATATATTAATAATATATCACGGTTTTATCTAAGATTATTGTTGTGTATAACACATGGTAAAAATTGAATCAAATTCTTTAAAAAACTTATCTTCTAGAAAAACATCATGGTGTTACATGAAACTAATTCATTTATCTCTTAAAATAATCTTTTGAATCTATTATGAAATTAAATTTTAGTATTGTAACTCCCCATGATTCTATGGTACATTTCTCTTTGAATAATGCAATAGCTTGCACTATACGCATCATCGAGATTCTAACACACGGCTACTAATCAGACTACCTGTTATGAATTCTAATGACCCATTTTGGAAAATTTATTAAATTTTATTTTACAAAATGGAATTAATTTTTTAATTCAGAATATCAATATTATTTTAAGGTGAATTTTGTGTATTTTGTGAAAAACAATACGTTTTTTGATGAATAGTGAAAAATAATAAATTTTAATTGAAAACAACTTTTTAATAAAAATAATTGATAGTTATAAATTATACCATTGAGTGTAGTTTAAGTATAATTTGATTTTATTTTAATCATTTAATTCAATGGTGTTCATTTTACGTAATTTAACAATTAAATTTAACATTAGAAAGTGTCAATATTTTGATAGTTATTATTTCTTAAAAACACTCTTTTTATTTTGACAATAGGAATTAATTTTAAATTAATTTCTGTCACATCTGTATTTTGAATTTAGAAAAATGGATTCCATATTTAGAATCAGGAGGTCCAAATTGTGTAAATAGGTATCTTTTATTTTTAGACATTTTGAATATTTATTTTGGTAAATATTTTATTTACCATGGTTAAAAAGTAAATCTTGTAAATAAGTGTAAACAAATTATATAATAATAATTTTAAATTACCCTAACACGTGTCCCAACCCTATTTTCTGATACATGTCCGACCATGGTCATCCCTTGGTCTAATTTTGGACCCCATGGAGCTTGTTGTAGGTGATAATGACACTTTATATTAATTAAGTTAAAGTAAATACAAAAAAGACACAAGCATATATCTTTTTGTAAACCAATTTTTACATAGGGTTATATATGTTATCACTCCAACTATAAATATTCATTAGAAAGATAATAATATTTCCTAGATAATTTTATTTTATTTATAATTTTTAGACATTATATAATTTAATTTATTTTTGACACAATGATGATGCAATAATTACCTTATTAATGAAATATTGAAATAATTGATATTTTAAATACCAAAATAAATGAAATTTGAGACTTTGTATGAATTACACTAATTTTCTAGGTTAATATGACATGTTAGAGTTGATTAAATGAACTTTTTTTGATTTAATAATTCAGGTATGAATATAGCAAAAACAAAACACCAAATAGTGTCAAAACTGACATAAATGTGTTTTTTAGACTAATATTATGTTATTAATTGGTATTCTATTCCTAAAAATCTATTGTTTGGCGAGAGGTCTGAAATAATATTATATATTTCATTAATTAACCACTTCGGGTTTGCTTAGAAGTATATATTAAGTCTATTAACCATAGAATATAAAAATTAAAAGAGACATGGTAAATGTCAAACTATTTAACTAAAAGTTAAATCTAGAATATAATGTTAATATAGTGACCCAAACTTTTCTTAAACTTATTGGTTGAGTTTTTTTCGACCCATCCCCACCATAACTTTTAAATAATATATTTTTGAACCATTATAATCCTAGAATTATTTTATTATAAAATAATATTTCAACCTTTTCATAAGATGCCCCTCACCCCTCTTATAAAAGGGTACTTCCCCGTTTCTCAAATTTACATCTTCATAGCCATTTGGCTTGGCCAAATCCTAACCAAATATCCTCCCAACTGTCCTCCATTCATCCTAGAGGCCCTCATTTAGTTATAAAGCTAACTTAAGGATCCAAATAGATCAAATCAAAAGGAAGAACCTGAAGAAGAGGTAAATATTTTCTCACCTCTTTCAAGTTCCTTTCATCTTCCACTTATTCTATCTTTTTTGTTTCCATTCTAAAATAAAAACTCCAGTATATTCTATATAATGTGATGTTATTATAAATATGGTATAACCATATTCATTATTCTATACACCCTTTGAATGACATGTCACCATATGTGTGTACGTACGGCTTACTGCCTCCACGTCGTGGTGTAATTGTTATTCAATACATTATTATTTGGATGGGTATAATAATGATGTATAATTTATGTAAATAATAAATATAACATGATAAATATTCTGTATATATTATATACCATCCAATTATATATTATTTTAATTTCTCAAGAATGATATTGTCGCTCGTGCGTACGTATGGATATCGTCTCTACGAATACGATGATATTCATTCCCCATCATATCAATTCAAGAATAAATTTCATTTGATGGGTAAAAATAATGGTTAAAGACTTAAGTCATTCTGAATATTAATAAGATACATCCTATCCATAACAAACATTACTAACGTATCAACGCATATAACGGAAAATGAATCAGTTTACACCCGAAACGATGATAATACTAAAATATTATTAACAAAGCAATATTAGAAGATCATATATGATATCATATTAATGTATATATTTCTTGAATAATTTAATAAAAATAATTTCACCACTATACAGGAGTTTAACCTACCCTCGGCCAAGGAAAAGTACAAGTTAAGGGTTAATTCTACAATCTCTTTTTTATCTGAGATTGTTTATATATATATATTGGGACATCCTTATCATCCACATCCATGTTTCTTAAAAATGTATTTCCAAATTCTATTACTACATAATAAAAAATGGGTTAAATCCATTTATACCCTTATTTGAACTTATATGCTTTGAAAGGAATATTTCTATCATTTTCCAAAAAAGGTACGTTTCGACATTTTCAAAAAAATTATGGTAATAATATCTTTTTTAACTTAAATAGTGGGTGCGGTTATTCTCAGCAATTATAACATCGTCAAAGCTTCACATACAAGATTATGAGAATATTTTCAAAATACATTTTTATTTTATAATTATGTAACTTTAAATGATTTAAAAAAAATGATATATTTCTCTAAAATAGTTTTGACTTCATCAATGTCAACATCTGTTGATGGATTTTATACTTGTTTTAAGTTGATTTATTATGATATAAATAATCCATATTGTATTGAAGGTTTTATGACATGTTTTACTGTGGATGTGTTATTTTTATACCATTCATGGTTTATAGTTAATGTATTTACATTTCATATGCTAGTTTTAATAAAAACAATTAGGTTATATTTCTTCCTTTTCATATGAGGAATGTATTGGGCTAAGTAAGTGACGGGTGGAGCCCGCTATAGCTCCTCGATGCATCGGTACGTCTCATGAGACAACTAGTTATGGAATTGGACGAGGCCTTTCCCAATTCGATATATGATTTTTTCTGAGGCCTTAATCATTTTTAGAAGTCTTGTCCAACGGCTTGACAAAATTTATCTGAATTTTCAGCATTATACATTCCCTCATTATGAAAATAATATGGATGGTTTATTTAGTCATTCGACAAGTAGAATAAACATTATTTTGTTTTATTATGGAATTTTATACTAAACTTATATTCCTACCATAAAAGTGTTCATGTTTATTACTAGTAAAGGAACATGTTTTCAATTATTCACAATTCTTAATATTTGTGTTATCTTCCACGATATTGCATACCCTAACGAAGATTTTTAGATCACCCATTACTTATGTTTCATTTTCCTAGAATATGAATAAGATAATTATATGTGAAATTTATGCATAATATAGGAGGCTTGGACGTTTCCAATGGAATAAATTAGTGTTGTATTTCATTTCAAGCTGAAAAGTTGAACTTATGTATTAATCTATTTTTCCAATAATACTAAACTGATCGGTCTTTCGGGACAATATTTCCTTGTACTCATTCTAATGTTATGTAATAATTCAATGACTCTAGGAAACTAGGGTCAGAGCGTTACAGTTGGTATCAGAGAAAGTTTAGTACAATCCATGGAATCTAGATTTAGATAAACTCTGATTAGAGCACATTACACAAAGATAAACCTTGAGGATTAGTATAGATGAAATTTCTAGGGGTAAAACCAGAAAACAATTGTAACACCCCAACCACAGTTACCCAAAGTCCTTTCATTATTACATAATATTGGCATGATCACAAAAGGTCATGTCTCGATAGATCGATTATTTTAGTAGCCTTGGAAACACTAGATACATTCATAAGTCTTTCATTACATGATAAAATGGAAAAATACAACAACATAGTCTCCATCGTCCACAATCATATCCCCTCATACTATCCCTTCAGGTTAGTCATAAAATACTTCTTCAAATCTTGGGACAAAATATAACATAGAATGGGGTGAGCTCATATGATCAGTAAGGATAACAATATAGTGGAAACTTTAATAAATAAGCATAATCATTTATGGCAATTAAAAACTAAAACAAAATCCTTTTAATCTTTAAATTCATCATAATATGGAAAAATTAAAATTATGTACTGAAATTTACTTATTCACATGGATATTCTACTAGTCGAATAATCACATGGAATATCAATAACCACTTTCATAATAATTGAATGCATAATTCCAGACTATCATAACCGCATAGTCAAGGCCTTGTGCCAAGACTAGAAATTATAATTTGTCAAGACCTTGTTCCAAGACACCAGTTTGTCTCATGAGACCTAACAATGCATCAAGGAGCTATAGAGGGCTCCACCCGTCACTTACTATCTCCAATTCATTCCTCATATGAACAGGTTTAAACATTACATAAACATTCATATTAAAACCAGCATACAAAATATCTATATTTCCTAATAAACCATGAATGGTATAAAAATAAATCATCCATAGCCAAACATATCAGAAAACCTTCAACACAATATTGATGTTTTGTTTCATAATAAATCAACTTCAAATAATCATAAAATCCATCAAAGTATGTTGACATAGATGAAATAAAAACTATTTGAGAGAAATATCTCCTTTTCGAAATCATTTAAAAGTATCATAATTATAAAATAAATAAGTTACAATGAAAATATTTATATAATCTAGTAAGAGAAGCTTCAATGATTTTATAATGGCAGAAAATAACCGCCCCCACCGTATAAGTTCCAAAAGACATTTTTACCTTAATTTATTCAAAAAGGTTAAAACGGACCTTGTTTGGAAAATGACGGAAATTTTACTTCACAAACATCTTATAAAAAGTCAAAAAGGGTATAAATGAAATTATCCCCTAGTATATAAAATAGTAATAATGATTTGAAATACATTTCTAAGAAACTTGGATGTGGATGATAAAGAGGTCCCAGTAGTTAATTATGTATAAACAACCTCAGATAAGGAAGAGATTGTGAAATAAACCCTTGACTTGTACTTTTCCTTGGTCGATGGTAGGTCAAACTTTTTTATAATAGTTAAATATTTGTTATTAAATTATAAAAGAATCATATACATTAATATTATATAATATATGATCTTTTAACGTTGTTTTGTTAATAATATCTTATTATTATCATTGTTTCGAGTGTTAACTGATTAGTTTTCTTTTATATGTTTTGTTACATATGATGTGTTTTTTATCCATAGGTTGTATCTTATTCATATCCAGAATGATATCTGTCACGACCCGTCCCAGTGGGGCCCACGCCGTGACTCCCCAAGCCCACCTTCAATAGTCCATGGGAAGGTGACTAGCACCGACTAGGCATATCACTAACATGGGAGGCATTTCCTAAGTACATGTACACACACAAAGAGATCCAAGCCCACAAATGTTGAAATGTATAACACTAAGGAACAAAAATTCATGCATAAAACTAAACCCAACCAATAGAGTACGATGAAAGGTAGAGTACTGTAATAGAAAACTGGTCCAGAATACAAACTCACCAAAATCAAGAGTCTGAAAAACTGCAGAGTCCAACCTGTAAGCACAATGTTACTGGGACTGCCGCTCGTAGCCGTAGGAACGCCTCAGCCTGTAGGGAACTCAGAAAGCTCGGTTTTGTCCAAGTCTGCCCTAGACCCTGTCAAAATGATGTTCATCTCCATAAGACACCAGACGTGCGGGAAAACCCCGTGTAGGGGTAAGTATAACAATACTCACTAGAGGACCATGAAAACCACAAATCAGTACACAAAGTAATGGTACAATCATCTATGCATAGAATATGTTTACAAAAAAAATAAAACAAACCAAATATACTCAAAACCCAAACCCATGGTCTAGAGACAAGTCACGCAACTGTATGCCCCCGTAAGGAATTCCATTCGATGATTCCGTGATACACTCACTCCAGGAAAACACACTCCATGAGTCTTATAGCTCTGATGGTGTCCGTCCAGGAACCGTTGTTCGTCTAGAACCATCATGAGATAAAGCTACACTCATCACGGGAGACACACTCTTGAGTGGGGAAGATTTCGATACACAGATGAGGATCACTTCCAGGGCCATGGCGAATACCGCGACTCATCCGGAATTCCCCTGCTAGGTAGAGGATCAATGCCCGGAAAACATGGTCACACCGATACCTAACTCTACCTAGGGTCTGGAATGGATAGAGGATCTAAATCCGGGCCTCTCGGATGGATGCCTGCCTCTATAACAGAAAGTCCTGCTGAAGGGATCATAATCCTACGTGAGGGAATGATGCCTGACCTTCAGGGTACCAAGAAGAAGGGTCACTAACCCAAACGATAGATGTTCATGGCACGGTGAACAAAAGGGATGAAGACATTTTCCAAAAAGTATACAGTGTGTAGAAATGATACACACCATGTTTTCCGACCCCGGGTACTGCCCGTGTACAACGGCCCATGTCGTGAGGTCGGTCATATAGAAAAACATAGTACGGGGCGTGTAGTATGGATTACACGCCATGTCTAGGTAACTGGGCTTGGCTAAGTGTTCTCTGTCCATGTGCGCATACACGGGCACCAACCCGTGTACTCCAACCCATACACTCTGCACAAGTGGTGACCCGCACTGTTGCCCTCGCCCGTCCGGGTGAGGGAGTACACGGTCGTGTACTTCATCCCATGTTTGTGTATCCTGGGATACACGGCGATCTCCACATAGACGCCTCTGCCGAGCTGTACACGCCGTGCCGCCTGAAGCCGTGTAGATCATCATGTGTCTGTGTACTACCCAAAGCACATGCCGAGCTTCTGGGAAGGTCTAAAATGCCGTGTGACCGAGGTCACATAGCGTGTGATTCTTCTCTGGCCCTGAAACCCTAACCGCCACCGCCATAACTACACGGCGTGTTCTTTGGAAGTACAGGCCGTGTATTCTGGAAATTTCTAGAAATGGCACTCTTCACCAGCGCGCCTCTCGTGCTGCTCTGATCATCAATCCGGCCATCCTATCACCGCAAAACATCCAGGTTCTGGTCACCCCGACACCACGTAGCCGCTTCTGTCATTTTTGGGCCTTCGATCAGTTCCGAAAATGTGTTCCGATCTTCCCGCACAAAGAACGCTCGAAGAACGCTCTTTCTGATCCGGTCTGATTTGTCATCTGCCATCATCACTGCACCTCCACAAGGACGTTGCGATGACGATCCTTTGATTTTGGATCATTGTGTCGTAGAATGGATGTGCAACGATCCGTTGCTCATTGGCCCACGAAGAACACGAAGAATGCGTGAGTAAAGAATGGGGAAGAAATCCAAATAAACAAAATGAGGAATGAACCTCCGTCGTCGTTCGTCATGACGTTGATTCGCTCTTGTTAATAGTCTTAAACGAATCAAGAATCAACAAAAACCTAATGCATGAATCAATTCCCCAAAATCATCGCAATGAAAACCCTCACGCAAGAATGCACGAATCCGTAGATCAACTTGTTCGTGGTGGATCTGCCTTCGTTGTTTAAAATCAAATACGGGGAAAAATAAATTAAAATAACAACCCTACCTGCAATCCCTTCCTCAACCGGGATGTGAAGCGGGCATCTCGGTCTGAGACTATAGTCGAGGGGACGCCATGAAGCCAAACTATCTTATGTACGTAGAGGCTTCCCATGCTCCTTACGGAACTCTGCACCCTGATAGCTAGGAAGTGGGCTGATTTGGTGAGTCAGTCAACGATCACCCAAAAGGAATCGTGCCCCTTGGACGTTTGTGGTAAGACTGTCACGAAGTCCATCGATATTCCATCCCACTTCCACTCTGGAACTTCCAGGGGTGAGCTAACCCTACAGGAACCTGTTGCTCAGCCTTCACCTGCTGGCATGTGAGGCATCGAGATATAAACTCTGCCACTTCCTTCTTCATGCCTGACCACCAGAACTGACATCGGAATTCCTGGTAAATCATTTCCACACTAGGATGTACCGCCAAAGCGGATGTATGGAACTCCCTCAGGACCTCCTCTTGCAACGCCACTCGTACAACAGTGTGTCCTCTGAAAAGAAGTATGTGCTCCCCACCTAGAGAATATCCATCAGGAGCATGTCCTGTGGATAACTGAGCATTTAAGGCCACATAGTCGACATCCCCAAGTTGTTCCTCCCTAACTCGATGTAAGAGTGGAGGGTTGACAACCATCGACTGTAGGTAAGTTGTATCCTCTCCATCCACAAAGGATAACTTGAACGCGGATAACTGTTGTGCCGCCTCACTCAACAGCTATGAGCTTGACCTTTTTCTAAGAGCGTCCTCCACCTTGTTCCCCTTCCCAGGAGTATAGATGATCTCGAAATAATAGTCCTGGAGTAACTCTAGCCAATTCCTCAGCCTCAGATTCAGATCCTTCTGTGAGAAGATGTACTTGAGGCTCTTGTGGTCAGAGTAAACAGTGAACCGCACGCCCATAAGGTAGTGTCGCCACATATTCAATGTGAAGACTACCACTTCTAACTTGAGATCATGGGTCGCATAGTTCTGATCGTGCAGCCTAAGCTGGGGTGAACCATAAGCTATGACTGCATGCTGCTGCATCAGGACACAGTCGAGCCCGGTCCCTGATGCGTTGTAGAAAACTATGTACTCGACACCCTCCTTCAGAAATCTCAAGACTGGGGCGCTCGTCAAACTCTATCTTAGCTATCAAAATCCTGCTTTCACATTTCTATCCACATGAAGGGTTACCCTTTCCTGGTCAAGGCCATCATCGGTGCTAATATCCGGGAGAAATCGGGGATGAATCTCCGGTAATATCCTGCCAACCCAAGGAAGCTTCGCACCTCCGTTACACTCCAAGGTGGATCCCATGATAACATAGCCTCCACCTTGGCTAGGTCCACAACCACTCCATCTATTTAGATGACATGCCCCAGAAAGTGGACTTCATGAATCCAGAACTGACACTTCGAGAGCTTCTCATAAAGCAGGTGCTCCCGAAGTACGTCCAGAACCATCGGCAGTTGTATCGCGTGCTCCTCCTCTAATGCTGAGTACACAAGGATGTCGTTGATGAAGACCACTATGAACTGGTCCGAGTATAGCTGGAAGATCCAGTTCATTAGTCCCATGAACACAGCAGGGGCGTTCGTCATGCCAAATGGCATCACCATGTACTCATAGTGACCATAGCGACATCTGAAAGCCATTTTCCATATATGCTCTTCACGTACTGGTAGATGGTGATAGCCTTATCGATGGTTAACCTTCGAGAACCATTGTGCCCCTCTTAGTTGATCGAAGAGGTCATCAATCCTTGGTAGTGGATATTTGTTCTTCACCATAACCTGGTTCAGGCACCGGTAATCCACGCACAACCACAGACTCCCATCTGGCTTTTTGGCAAACAAGACTGGGGCCGCCCATGGTGAGATGATGGGTCTTACGAAACCCTTACTCTACAAATCCTCTAACTGCACCCTTAGCCCGTGAAGCTCTACGGTAGCCATCCGATAAGATGATGAGGAAATCAGTGTTGTCCCGGGGTGTAATTCGATGCAGAATTCGATTTTCCCACGGGGAGGTAGTCCTGGAACATCTTCGAGAAAGACGTCCTCATACTCCACCACCACTACTGGGAACTGAGAGCTCACAACATCTACTACTCTAAGGGTATGGCTAGCCAACTAATTAGTTATCGGCTACACCCTCTTATGAATGAGCCCATTTTGTGCTGCCTGGTTTTCCTTTTCTCAGACAAAGGAAAACCTTGTTCCATCACGGCGGACACACCACACTCTTCGCCTAAAACAATCAATCTGGGCCTGGACCAAAGATAACCAATCCATACCGAGAATGGCGTCGTAAGGCATCGACGCTACCACCAAGAGGTTCCAACCGAAACTCTCGCCTCCAAGGGTAATACCACACTGTCTGTAAAGGTGCGTGATCCTCGAGTCTCCTCCCGTAGGTGTCTCCAAACGTAAGGATCGAGTCAACAATTCTACTGGAATCTCGAGGTTTTGTACAGAACATGTGGATATTAGGGAATGAATGGCACCTATGTCTATGAGTACGGTTGCTATGGTATAAAAGACACAGATCATACCTCGAATCATCCCTGGTGCCCCTGGGTCGTACGCCTTGACCGCATGCAGCTGTCCCCGTCCCTGTCCCCCATCTCCCTGAGCCTGGTGCGGACCTTCGGGGGGTGGTGGTGGAAGTAAATTGAAGCATCTTCCACAACCCGCAGCTCTCCCTGCTGCTCTGCCATGTCCGCCGCCTGTCGGATCTACCTGCTCCATTCTCTGCCTCTGCCTCGGTGGTCCATCTACTACTTCCCTGTCAGTAGCTCGATGTGTTGGGAAATCTCGAGCGAGATGCCGCCTACCGTCGCATGTGTAGCATCGCTTATCCCTAGGCTGGCTGGATCCATCCTGAGAGCCCTAGACTGTCGATCCCCTGTCCTCGGTCCTCCAATGAGGTCTCCCACGTCCAGATCCCTATGCCTGACATCAGTTCCCTGCTGTCGGGGTTTTTACACCTGTCTGCCTACTACTGACTGCCGGCGGCTGTCTCTTCTCTGCCAAGAAGCTCTCGATCACCAAGGCCCACTCAAGCACTCCAGCAAAAGTCCAAATGCATTGAGGCAAGACACTAGCTCGTATGTCACGTCGTAGACCTCGCTCAAATGTCCGAGCTTTGAAGTACTGATCCCTGACCATATCCATCGAGTACCTGACGAGGTTGGTGACCCTTGATGAACAGCCAGCCACCATCATACTGCCCTTCTGGATCTGAAAAAGCTCTTGGATGCGCACATCTCTCAGTGTAACTGGAGAGAAATCTTCCCTGAAGAGTCGCTCAATCTCTGTCCACAAAAGAGTCTCCTCGTCGTGAGTCTGCGTGGTAAGACTCCACCATCGTCCGGTCGAACCCTAAAGAAGGCTCGCTCCAAGGATCACAATCTGGTATGCCAGTGTCCTCACTAGACGAAAAACTCTGGTCACTGCCTCAAGCCATACCTCATCCGCCTGAGGGTCGGGCTCACCTCGGAACCTGAGGGGTCTCTGTCTCTGAAACTTGTGGAGTGCGCTGAGCCAGCACTCCTCATCGGTCAGTACAGCGGGTACTACTGGCTGCTCCACTGGTGGTGGTATAGCAGGTGCACGACCTTGTGGCAATGCCGGGGGAGCTGTTCCCTATATCAAAGCATCTCCGCTGAGGCGGTCATCCTCGTGATCGTACTGCTGAATCCCAGCGGTTACACATCGCGGAGGAATCCTGTAAAGAAACAAGATGTGTCACGATCAAGGAGTATATCTGGATAGCTGACACCATGGACATGGAAAACACAACTCATTCCTATATGATGCATGTACCCTTAATTTTCCCCGCAACCAGTGTTTTCGTGTACCGAGTCAAAAAGCAGTTTATCAGAGCCCTACAGTATGGATACGTCGGCCGCCGCACCAACACTGGAGTCGCTGCCCTGAAAGCTGAACCCGAAACACTCAACACTGTTGCCCGAATCAAAACACACAGACTCTTGGTCCTATGGTAGAACTGACCGACTCTGATAACACTCTGTCACGACCCGTCCCAGTGGGGCCCGTTCTGTGACTCCCCAAGCCCGCCTCCAATAGGCCAGGGGCTGGTGACTGGCAGCGAGTAGGCATATCACTAACACGGGAGGAATTGCCTAAGTTCCTTTACACACACACACAAACATCTCAAAACTACAAATGATGAAATGTAAAACACTAAAGAAAAAAATGCATGCAAACAACTAAACCCAACAAATAGAGTACGATGAAAGGTAGAGTGCTTTAAAAGAAAACTACGCCAGAATAAAAGCCCACCAAAAGCAAGAGTCTGAAAAACTGTAGAGTCCAACCTGTAAGCACCAAGGTACTGGGACTGCCGCTCATAGTCGTAGGAACGCCTCGGCCTGTAAGGAACTCAGAAAGCTCGGTCCTGTCCTGGTCCACCCTGGACCATATCAAAAGGCTGATCGTCTGCACAAGACACCATACGTGCGGGCAAAGACCGTGCAGGGGTGAGTATAATAATACTTAGTATATAACCCCGAAAACCACAAAGGAGTACACAAAGTAAAGGTACAGTCAGCTATGCATAGTATATGTTTACAGAACATATAAAACAAACCAGATATACTCAAAACCCAGACCCGTGGTCTATAGACAAGTCATGCAACCGCATAGCCCCGCTAGGGATTCCGTTCAAAGATTACATGATACACTCGCTCCGGTAGAACACACTCCACAAGTCCTATAGCTTTGATGATGTCCGTACGGGAAGTGTTGTTCGTTGAAAACTGTCACAGGATAAAGCTACGCTCATTACGGGAGACACACTCCTGAGTGGGAAAGATTTCAATACACATATTAGGATCACGTCCAGGGCCATGGCGGATACCGCAACTCATCCAGAATTCACCTGCATGGTAGAGTATCAATGCCCTGTATAGTTGGTCACGCCGATACCTGACTCTACCTAGGGTCTGGAATGGATAGAGGATCTCGATACAGCCCTCTTGGATGGATGCCTGACTATATCACATTATGTCCTACTGAAGGGATCATAATCATGCGTGAGGGAATGATGCCTGACCTTCTTGGGAACAAGAAGAAGGGGCACTAACCCAAACAAAATATGTTAAAGGAACGGGGTACAAAAGGGACCAAGCCGTTTCCCAAAAAGTACATGACGTGTAGAAATGATGCACACCGTGTTTTCCGACCCTGGGTACTGCCCGTGTACAACGGCCCATGTCGAGAATCTAGTCATGTAGAAAAACATATTACAGGGCGTGTAGTATGGAGTACACGCCGGTTCTGGGTAACTAGGGTTGGCTCCCTGTACTCTGGCCATGTGCTCGTACACGGTCACCAACCCGTGTACTCCAACCCGTGCGATCTGCACACAGGGTGACCCGCGCTGTTGGCCTCTCCCGGTCGGGTGAGGGAGTACATGGTCGTGTACTCCATCCCGTGTACATGTATCTCCGGGATACACGTTGAGCTCCACATAGCTGCCTCTACCGAGATGTACACGCCGTGCCGCCTGAAGCCGTTTAGATCATCCCATGTTCGTGAATCTTCCCAAAGTATTAGTCGAGCTTCGGGAAAGGTCCAACACACCATATGACCGGGGTCACACGCCGTGTGATTCTTCTATGACCCTGAAACCATATCCACCACCATCAGAACTACAAGGTGTGTTCTTCAGAATTACATGTCGTGTATTCTGAAAATTTTCAGAAACGGTGCTCTTCGCAAGTGCGCCTCCCGTGATGCTCCGATCATCAATCAGGTCATTCGATCACTGAAAAACATATAGGTTCTGGTCACCGCGACCCCACGAAGACGCTTCCGTCATTTTCATACCTACGATCAACTCTGAAAACGTGTTCTGATCTTCCCGCACGAAGAACGCTCGAAGAATTCTCTTTTCGATCCGGACCGATTTTCCATCCGCCATCGTCACTGCACCTCCATAAGGACGTTGCGATGTTGAAACTTCGATTTAGGATCGTTGTGTCACAAAACAGATGTGCAACGATCCGTTGTTCGTCTCCCCGCATAGAATGCGAATAACGCGTGAGGAAAGAAGGGGGAAGAAATCCAAATAAACAAAATGAGGAACGAACCTCCGCTAGAGTTCGTCACGGGGTTGATTCGCTCCCATTAATAGGCTTAAAGGGAGAATGAATCAACAATAACATAATGCATGAATCAATTCCCCAAAATCATCCCAAAGAAACCCCTCCCGCAAGACTGCACGAATCCGTGGATCAACTTTTTCGTGGTTGATCCGCGTTCATCGTATAAACTCAAATACGGGGAAAAATAAATTGAAATAATAACCCCTACCTTTCGAAAGGATCGATCGTTGATGAAGGTGTCGTGCTGCCATTGCTGTCAATATCCTTCAATGTCGGCGCAACGATCCTTGGTTTTGATCCTTTGTCGTTCGTCGTCAAGAATTTTCTCCAACGCGCCGTGGATTCTGCAGAGGTTCCTCTCTCTATATTTCCAACGACGTACAATTTCTTAACCAATTAAAAAGTGGAAACAAATTTCCATTTAATTACGTGACAGTATTAATGGCGTTGACTTGCCATTTCGAAGTCATTATGACGCGCCATTAATTTGCGAAACTGTTGCACTGTTGCCGCACTGCAACATATGTTTCCTTAAATGAAATAAAATAAACTAGTTAATTTATTTAATTTAATTTTACTTAAAATGTCCGAAAATTAACTTTTTCCCTCGACCCCCTCCGGTCAAGGTTAGCCTCATTCATAGGTAAATTCATCTTCCTAGACGCAAAGGTGCACTAAGATTTTTAATCCGGGCATCCATTTGGAAACTGCCACAACAAAACACAAGTGACGACTCACATAACTAAAAAAAGTTCAAACCACCATTTCGGGCTCACTGGTCCCCGGAATGATGTGCCGTCGTTGCGCCCGGTCACGAAATAATTACATATAATATTTAAAAATAATAAACCCAAAATCCAAGACATTCCAATATAAATTCCTTAAACATTATTTTTAATCATAAAATGAAAATTAGTCTTGAATGGATACGATGGGGAATGAATCTCATCGCATTCGTGGAGACGGTACTTCGTACGTATTAACAAGCGACAATATCATTATTTTGATATTAAAATAATATTATATTGGATGTTGTGTCATATATAAAGAATAATTATCATGTTATATTTTTTATTTATATGAATTACACATCATTATTATACCCATCCAAATACTAATGTATTGAATAATAATTACACCACGACGTGGAGATGGTAAGCTATACGTACGCACGTATGTTGACATGTCATTCCAGGGATGGATAGAATAATGAATTTGGTTGTAGTATATTTATAATAACATCACATTATATAGAATATACTAGATTTTTTATCTTATAATGGAACCAACAAAGAAAAGGGAAGTGGAAGAAGGAAGGAACCTAAAAGAGGTGATGAGGTTTTTACATCTTCTTCTGGTTGTTCTTTTTGATTTGATGAAAAGGGATCCTAAAGATGGATTTCTGACAAAAAGAAGGCCTCTAGGATGATGTGAGGTAAGTTTAGAGGATATTTGGGTAGGGTTTGGCCGATCCATAAGGCTTTGAGGGTATGAATTTGGGAGAAGGGGAGTTCCCTTTTATAAGACGGGTGAGGGGCACCTTAAGACAAAACTTAAAATATTATTTTATAATAAATTAATATTCGGTTTATAATGGCTCCAAAGTGACTTATTTAGAGTCTAAGGTGGGGATGGGTCTAAATCCTTTCATCAAATAGATTTTAGATAGGTTTGGGTCACTATATTAACCTTATCGTTTATATTTAACTCTTAGTTAAAGAGTTTAACATTTACCATGTCTCTTTATATTTTTATATTATATGGTTAATAAACATACTATATACTTCCAAGATAACCCAAATTGGTTAATTAATGATACACCTATCATTATATAAGTCATTTGGACGATCCTTAGATATCTAGGAAAATAATATCAATTAATAATATAATATTTATTTTAAATACACTTTTATGTCAATTTTGACACTATTTAATAATTGATTTTTGTTAAAGTTATAACAACATTATTAATTCGAAATAAATTAATTTAAACAATACTAAAATGTCATATTAACCTATAAAATTAGTGTAATGAATAAAAAGTCTCAGATTTCATTTATTTTGATATTTATAATATCAATTATTTTAATATTTCATTAATTATGTAATTACTGCATCACCATTGTGTCCAAAATGAATTAAATTATATAATGTCTAAAAATTATAAATAAAATACCATTATTTAGGAAATATTTTTAAATTTCTAATAAATATTTATAATTGAATTTATCTTATGTATAACAATATATTAATAAATTTTTAGTTATTACACTTTGATTTTAACTCTTTTAACTCTTCTTTGAATTAAATAATAATGAATGTCCTAATCTATTCCAAGTAGACCAAAGTGGTTTATATTTTATTCCTAAGGTTTTTTTGTCAAATTATACTTAGCCAATACAATTAGGACATGTGTTAGGGTAATAATAATATCATTTTTACCCTTAATTACACTATTTACTTTTAACTATGGTAAATTGAATTAAAAAAGTTACCATTTACCAAAAATTATTATTATCATATTGAACGACATTTTACTACTTGATATTAACCGTGTCTCTTTGATTTTCAAAATTCCACTCACAGAAGTGGTAAAATAATGTTTTATTTAAATTTTCAAATTCTTCTAGGATATGGGTACAAGACTGTAAAAAGTTCAATAAAATTTTTACATATCTAAAATTATTATAAACTAACTCCATTGAATAAAATTGTACTTATATAGGTATAATGTATCCATTTTGACCTAAAATAAAATTAAATAGAATAAAAAATAATTTAAATAAAAAATCATTTTTAAACTATCACTCAGTGTTTTTTCACTATTCATCAAAAATTGAATGGTTTCCGAAAAATACCAAAAATTCACCTTAAGCTAATTCTGCTATTATGAATCTAAAAATGAAGTCCATTTCGATATATATAATTTATAAAATTTCAAAAAGTAGGTATTACTATTCATACTGGCTAGTTTTATTGGTAGTGGTGTGTGTCAGAATTTGAAGTTGCGTACAAGACACGCTATTGTATTATTCCAAGAGAAGTGTACCATGGATTCTTGGGGTGTTACATTCTCCCCTCCTTCAAATAATTTCAACATTGATATTTCTAAATATTACTACATAAAAAGTCTCGAGTGGTTATTCATCATAAGTTCCTCAGGTTCCCACGTTGCCTCTTCCATCTTATGGATTCTCTATAGAACTTTTACTAGATGAGTTGTCCAGTTTCTCATCACTTGTTCTATTGTATCAAGAATATTGACATGCTCTTCGCAATAAGACAGATCAGGTTCTAGTTCTACTTCCACATAGGTGTGTACATGCGTTGGGTTAGGCATGTATTTTCTCAATAGTGATACATAGAACACATCGTGAACTATGGAGATACTTGGCAGCTTTGCCAAATGATAAGCTACAACCCCACTCCATTCTAGAATTTCGAAAGGTCCAATGTACCTACGACTCCATTTACTTTTCTTATCGAAATGTATAACTCCCTTCCATGGAGATACCTTCCTGAAAATATGACCTCCTATATGAAATTCCAAATCCTTCATTTAGTTATCGGCATAGATCTTATGCCTACTATGAGCTACTTTGATGTGATTTTGGATTACCTTTACCTTTTCCATTGTTTCCTCCACCAGTTCTGGGTCTATAAGTTTTCGTTCACCAACGTCATCTTAACAGGTTGGTGTGCAACATCTCTTTCCAAATAACGCTTCATTTGGTGCCATCTGAATACTTGAATGGAAGCTATTGTTATTGGAAAATTCTACCATAGGTAAATATTGATCCCACATACCTAGAAAGTCAAGCGAGCATGATCTCAACATGTCTTCAAATCATTTAGTAGTCTGGTCGGATTGACCATCAGTTTGGGGGTGGTAGGTAGTTCTCAAATGAAGTTCAGTATCCAGGGCTTTCTGAAGACTTTTCCAGAATCTTGATGTAAAACGTGGATCACGATCAAAAACAATCGATAGGGGTACTCCATGATGTCTCACAACTTCATTAATATATAGTCATGCTAGACTTTCATGTGGTAAATCTTCCCTTATAGCAAGAAAATGTGCTGACTTGGTAAGACGATCAACAATGACCCATATTGCATCGTTCCTTCTAGGAGAATTTTGTAGTCCATTGACAAATTCCATCGTGATATTATCCCATTTCCACTCTATTATGGGAAGAAGTTTCATGACACCACCAGGCTGTTTCCTTCCATCTTTCACTTGTTGACAAACCATACATGTGGACACAAAAGCAGAAATCTCCCTCTTCATGTTGCGCAACCAAAAATGCCCCTTCAAATCTCTATTCATTTTGGTGTTTTGAGGGTCTATAGAGAAATTGGAACAGTGAGCATCACCCAACAATTATTTTTTTAGATCAGGTATATCGGGAACACAAATTCTCTTCCCAAATTTCAAAATTCGTTCTTCATACACAAAGTCACTCAATCTCCCGTCATTCACAACATTAATCTTCTTTTTAAATTCTTCATCATCGGTCCGAGAACTCTTTATCCTTTCTTGTAAATATGGTTTGGGAACCATTAGAAAATGAATCGATGTTTCACATTCCATGGTTATTCCCTTATCCTACATTACCAGATCCATGAAAATTGGATCCCTTTCAACTCTAATTTTGTTCAAAACTCCATGATCATTTTTTCTCAAAGCATCTTCCACCTTATTTTCCTTACCTGGGTGGTAGTGTATCGTGCAATCATAATCCTTGAGTAGTTCAAGCCACCGCCTTTGCCTCATGTTGAGTTCTTTCTATGAAAAAATATACATCAAACTCTTATGATCGGTATATATCTCACAATTTTCACTATGGAGATAATGTATCCGTATCTTCAAATAAAATATTACAGCAGCTAACTCAATATCACGAGTAGGATATTTTTTCTCATTAATTTTCATTTGTCGTGATGCATAGGCAATAATTCTATCATTCTGCATAAGGACACAACCGTGTCCTTTGTTCGATGCATAACTATAAATAATGAACCCATCATTCCCCGATGGTAGAGATAATATAGGATCATTGTCTAATCTTCTCTTATGTTCTTCAAAACATTCTTCACACTCTTTTGTCCAAACAAATTTAACCCCTTTACGTGTGAGCTTTGATAATAGGTTAGCCAACCGAGCAAAATTCTGGACAAAACGTCGATAATAACCTCCAAACTAATAAAACTGCATACCTCAGTTATACATGTCGGTGTTGTCCATTCTTGGATCTTCTTGGTATTTGAAAGATCAACAAAGATTCCATCCTTAGAGAAAATATGGCCAAGAAATGAAATCTCCTAAAGCGAGAATTCACACTTGCTTAACATCCAATATAATTCATGTCTTCTCAGATCTTTAGGATAATGCGCAAGTGATTTTCGTGATCTTCGTAGCTTTTAGAGTATACCAAGATATCATCAATAAATACCACTGAAAATTCATCAAGACATTCCTTCAAAACTTTGTTCATTAAATACATGAAAACAGAGGGTGCATTAGTCAGACCAAAAGGCATTACTGTACACTCGTAATGCCCGTACCTGGTTCGAAATGCTATCATCGGGATGTCTTCCTTCTTCACACACAACTGATGGTATCCAAATAAATGGTCAATATTTAAAAAGTATTGTGCTCCATGCAGTTGGTCAAATAAATCATCAATGTGAGGTATGAGATACTTTTCCTTTATTGTTATATAATTGATTTCCTTATACTCGATCCATATCCATATAGATCCATCATTATTATTAACAAAAAGGATAGGGGCTCCCCATAGAGAAAAACTTGGGCAAATAAATCCCTTATTACCCAATTCCTCTAGTTGTTTCTTTAGTTAAACTAATTCCACAGTGGCCATTCTATAACGGGTCTTCGATATGGGCCATGATCCAGGAATTATATCAATGGAATACTCAATTTATCGTTCTAGAGGATGTCCAGGTAAATCAACCATAAACAAATAAACATATTCTTTCACAATAGGTATACACTCTATTTGAGATTCCCTTTCCACACCCATAGTTATTTCATTCTCTTCCTCCCCCATAATTGAATTTAGTTGAGTGAATGGGGGTGGATCAAGATAAGAATCAGGTGGTGATTACTCTGCTCTAAAGACAAGGTGTTCTTTATCATCATCATAAAAAATTGTAACCTTCTTATTCATACAATAAATCTTCACATCATGGTTCGAAATCCAATCCATACCGAGGATTATATCAAATTCAATCATGGGTATGACGATGACATCAGCAGATAAAGAACATTTATATGGTTTAATGGGGACTGATTCACAATACATTGTTGCAATGATACTTCACTTAGAAGCTTTTACTAACAACTACCATGTTAAATCAAATTCAAAATATCTAATTTTCATAGAAAACTAGGAAGATATGAACCAATGTGATGATCTAGATACAAATAAAGAATTTTCTAAACTTGAGGAAACCATTATTACCTGCCACCACGTCTTTTGGAGCTTCTACCTTAGTAGTAGTGATAGCATAAGCATTGTTTTGATCCCTTGGCCTTTTCTAAGGTAACTTCCCCTGATGCTTGGGACATTCATTTTCATAATGTCCCATCTCCCTAAAATTGTAGCACTGAAAATCGGTAGCTTCCTTCTTCCTCTTGCAATCACGAGCTTCTTGGCCATTTTCACCACACTTGTAACGGACTCCCATCCCATTCAAGCAATTGTCGGGCTATTTCTTCTAACATTTACAGCAGGATGGATATTAAAATTTTTACTTCTTCCCCTTATTTCCATTTCTAGAGTGATCAGTAGATCTCTTCTTCTCTTGTTTTTCTTTAAAGTTGTAAGACATAATGAATTCCTTTTCTGTCTTGATATCACATTAAACAATATCTTCATATGATGAGAAGGATTATGAGAATAATGCTCGAAGGATAAATGGTTTCAAACCATAAAAGAAATGACCAATCTTACTTATTGGGTTATGTATATAATATCTGCACCATTCATTGCTAACCTTGTAAAGTTAGCCTCATACTTTGCGATTTTCTCATCCTCCTTTTGTCTCAAACATAGAAATTTCCATTCCATATCTTCTCGATGGTCACGAGGAAAGTACTTTTCTAAGAAAATATCTTTCAACTCCCTATATTCCATATTTGATACTTCATCATCTTCCTTTTTATTTTGAATCCATGACCACCATTGATCAGCATCTCCAGTGAGGTGGTAAACTGCCATGACAACTTTTTCTCTTTCTCTACAATCCAAGGCATGGAATATTTTCTCTAAATAATTTATCCATTGCTCCGATACTAGTTGATTGTTCCACCATTGGATGTTGGTGGTTGTTTCCTCATGATGCGATCTAACATTGATCCTCCATGCTGCAGATCGGGGTGCTCCATACGGTTAAGGTTATTATTCATAACCAGAGTGAGTTGTCCTCGTATGGTGATAAGCTGATCAGCACCAGTTGTATCACAGGCTCCACTATAATTATCTTGAGTAGGAGGGAAATCCCTACATAGAGTGTGTGCATTGATACTGTTTCCATTTCTTCCACTAGGTGCTATTTCTAAACAACGGCATACACTAGATTAGTTTATGAATCACAATACATAAATCCAAACTTGTAAAACACTTAACATGAATTGAACAGTTTATGGATATAATCCATAATCATAAAAAAATTCATTGAGGATGTATATACTCATAAACCCTTCATAATGGTTTGTAAATAAAATGAGAAATATCCTAAGCATATCGCCCGAGTGTGTCGTAACCAAGAGTGCAACAAGGCCCGTTTTCGTTCACTAGTTCCCATTCGAGTCTAACTCAAAGCGGTGTTTTCTGGTTTTACCCCTAGGTACATCTGTACCAGAGCCGCCTCTACCAGCTCGTAACCAGACAGGGATGTATTTCTCGGAAAACTCACAAAATCTCTACAATACCAAAATTTTTGGAAGTTCTTCTATACTAATCCTCAATGGCCATATTAGGTCTATGTGCTCTGATCAGAGTTTATCTAAATCTAGATTCCATGGTTTGTACTAAACTTTCCCTGATACCAACTGTAATGCCCCGACCCCAGTTATCCAGAGTCGGTGCATTATTACATAACATTGGCATGATCACAAAAGATCATGTTTCGAAAGATCGATTAGTTTAATAGCCTTGGAAACACTAGATACATTCATAAGTCATTAATTATATGATAAAATGAAAAACTACAAAAACATAGTCTCCATAGTCCACACTAATATACCCTGAGACTATCCCCGATGGTTAGTTATAAAATACTTCATCACATCCTGGGAAAAAATAAAACATAGAAAGGGGTGAGCTCAGATGCTCAGTAAGGATAACAATATAAAGGAAACTTTCATAAATATGCATAAAAATTTAATTAAATTTATTACTAAAACAAAATCCTTTTAAACTTGATCTTCAACATAATATGGAAAAAATAAAATGAAATAATTCCATTTACTTATTAACATTGATATTCTACTAGTCGAATAATCACATGCAATATTAATAAAAACTTTTATAATGATGGAATGCATAATTCCAGACTATCATAACCACACAGTCAAGGCCTTGTGCC
Source organism: Viscum album (assembly GCA_963277665.1). Classification (NCBI taxonomy): domain Eukaryota; kingdom Viridiplantae; phylum Streptophyta; class Magnoliopsida; order Santalales; family Viscaceae; genus Viscum; species Viscum album. The sequence goes on from OY728136.1 coordinate 1,484,842,240, forward strand.
GAGACTAAAAATATTATTTTGTAAAGGCCTTTTTCCAAAAACTAGTTTGACTCATGAGACCTACTGATGAATCTAGGAGCTATAGCGGGCTCCACCCAAAACATACTATGTCCAATGCATTCCTCATATGAACAGTTTGAAACATAACATAAACATTCGTATTAAAACTAGCATATGAAATATTAATACATTTTCCATAAACCAGGAATGGTATAAGAATAACACATCTACAGTCAAACATATCAGAAAACCTTCAATACAATATGTTTGTTTTGTATCATAATAAATCATCTTCAAATATGCTTAAAATCCATCAAAGGATGTTGACATAGATGAAATCCAAACTATTTGAGAGAAATATCTCTTTTTTTGAAATAATTTAAAAGTAACATAATTATAAAAGAAAAAATTTACTTTGAAAATATTCTTATAAGCTTTATTAGGGAAGCTTCTATGATTTTATAATGGCAGAAAATAGCCGCACCCTCCGCATAAGTTAAAAAGGACATTCTTAGCGTAATTTTGTCGAAAAGGTTAAAAAGGATCTATTTTGGAAAACAATAAAAATATTCCTTTATAAACATCTTATAAAAAGTCAACAAGGGTATAAATGAATTTAACCCATAGCCTATAAAATAGAAAGAATGATTTGAAATGCATTTTTAAGTAACATGGATGTGGATGATAAAGATGTCCTAGTTGATAATTACGTATAAACAACCTCAGATAATGAAGATATTGTGAAATAAACCCTTACCTTGTACATTTACTTGGTCGAGGGAAGGATAACCTACTGTATAATAGTTATATAATTGTTATAAAATTATACAAGAATCATATACATTAATATTATATCATATATTTTCTTTTAACATTGCTTTGTCAATAATATCTTAGTATTATCGTTGTTTCGGGTGTTAACTGATTCATTTTATTTTATATGTTTTGTGACATAAGTTGTGTTTGTAATCCATAGGTTGCATCTTATTCATATGTATATTGATATAAATTCCTTAAAATGTATTTTTAATCATCAAATGAAAATTGTTATTTAATGGGTTTGATGGGTAATGAATCTCATCGCGTTCGTGGAGACTGTAGTCCGTACGTACGCACGAACGACAATATCATTCTTTTGATATTAAAATAATATATTATTGGATAGTGTATCATATAAAAAAATAATTATAATGTTATATTAATTATTTATATGAATTAAATATCATTATTATTCCCACCCAAATAATAATGCATTGAATAACAGTTACACCATGACGTGGAGACGGTAAGCCGTACGTACGCACGTATGGTGACCTGTCATTCAAGAGATGGATAAAATAATGAATTTGGTTGTACCATATTTATAATAACATCAAATTATATAGAATATACTTGTGTAATTATCTTATAATGGAAACAAAAAAGAAAATGGAAGTGGAAGAAGAAAGGAATTGAATGAGGTTTTGAGATTTTTACATCTTCTTTGAGTTCTTCCTTTGGATTTGATCAAAGGTTCTCCTTATGTTAGATTTATAACTAAAGGAAGACAACTAGGATGAAGTGAGGGATGTTAAGAGGATATTTAGTCATGGTTTGGACGAACAAAAAGGCTTTAAAGGTATGAATTTGAGAGAAGGGGGAGTGCCCATTTATAAGAGGGGTGAAGGGTATCTTAGAAAAAACATAACATATTATTTTATAATAAATTCATATTCGGTTTATAATGGCTCCAAAGTGACTTATTTCAATGATAATGTGTGGATGGGTCAGAATACTTTCATCCAATAGATTATAGACAGGTTTTGGTCACTATATTAACCTTATCATTTATAATTAACTATTAGAAAAATAGTTTAACATTTACCATGTCTTTTTGTATTTTTTATATTATATGGTTAATAAACGAACTATATACTTCCAATATAACGCCAATTGGTTCATTAATGATACAAATATAATTATATATGGCATTTATTGAATATTATATTTTTAGAAAAATAATATAAATTAATAATATAATATTTGTTTTAAATACACTTTTATGTCAATATTGAAATTTTTTTATAAATGACTTCTGTTAAAGTTCTAAAAACTTTATTAATTCTTAATAAATTCATTTAATCAATAATAACATGTAATATTAACCTATAAAATTAGTGTAATTCAAAAAAACTCTAAAATTACATTAATTTGGAAATTTATAATATCAATTAGTTTAATATTTCCTTAAATAGGTAATTACTGCATCACCATTATGTCATAAATAAATAAACTCATTTAATGTCTAAAAATTATAAATAAAATACCATTATTTAGGAAATATTTCTATCTTTATAATGAATATTTATAATTTAATTTATCTTATATATAACCCTATAATAAAAATGTCTTAGTTATTACACTTTGATTTTAACACTTTCAACACTTTGAATTAAATAATAATAAATGTCCAAATCTAATAAATGTGGACCAAAGCGGTTTATATTTTATGCCTAAGGATTTTTTTGGTCGAATTATACTTATCCAATAGAATAAGGACATGTTTTAGGGTAATAATATTATTATTTTTACCCGTAATTACTATATTTACTTTTAACCGTGGTAAATAAAAGTAAAAAGTTACTATTCACCAAAAAAATTTATCTTATTGAACCAAATTTTACTCTTTTATATTATCTATGTCTCTCTAATTTTCGAAATTCCACTCACAGATGCAGTAAAATTATTTTTTATGTGAATTTGAAAATTCTTCTAAGAGATGGGTAAAAGACGGTAAAAAGTTCAATAAAATTTTTATATATCTAAGATTATTATAAAGTGACTCCAATGAATTAATTTGAACATATATAGGTATTGTGTATATATTTTGACCTAAAATAAATTTAAATAAAATAAAAAATTATTTAAATAAAAATTCGGCTTTAAAATATAACATAGAGTTTTTCACTATTCATAAAAAATTGAATGTTTTCAGAAAAATACCAAAAATTCACCCAAATCTAATTTTGATATTCCTAATCCAAAAATGAAGTCCATTTTGAATGATAAAATTTTTATAATTAAAAAAATTAGGTATTACTATTCAGCACGGCTAGATTGATTGGTTGTGGTGTGTGTTAGAACTCGAAGTTGTGTACAACACACGCAACTGTATTATTCAAAGAGAAGTGTACCATGGAAGCTTGGGGAGTTACAATAATGCTTTGAGCTAGACTCAAATGGGTACTGGTGCATGACAACTGGCTTTGATGCACTCTTGGTTACGACACTCACGGGAGATATACTTTGGAAAATTCTCATTTTCTTTACCAATCATTATGACAGGTTTTTGAGTACATACTTCCTAAAAGAAAACATTTTTATGATTATGGATTATATCCATAAACAGTTTAGTTTTGTTAAATGTTTTAGATGTTTTGAATTATGTATTTCGATTCATAAACTAATCTATTTTATGCCATGGTATAGAAATGGCACCTAGTGGAATGAATGGAAACCATATCAATGCACGTAATCGATGTTGGGATTTTTCTCCTACTCAAGATAATTATAGTGGGGCTGGTGATACAGCTGGTACTAATCAGATTATCACCATACTGGGACAACTCACTTAGGTTATGAATAATAACCTTACACATATGGAGCACCCTGATCCACAACATGGAGGATCAATTTTAGATCTCTTCATGAGGCAATAACCACTTACATTAAATGGGAATAGATATCCATTACTAGCTGAAAAATGGATAAATTACATAGAGAAAATATTCAATGCCTTGGGGAGTAATGAAAGGGAAAAATTTGCTATGGCAATTTACTGCCTCACTAGAGATGTTGATCAATGATGGTTATTGATTCAAAACAGAAAGGAAGATGATGAAGTCTCAAATATGGAATAGAGGGAGTTTAAAGAGATTTTCCTAGAAAAACACTTTCCTCATGACCATCGAGCATATATGGAAAGGTAATTTTGGAATCTGTGGAAAAAAGAGGATGAGAATGTCGCAAAGTATGAAGTTATCTTTACAAGGATAGAAATACATGCATCGAATTATATACATAACCCAATAATTGTGATTGATCATTTATTTGAAGTGTTAAAAATTTTTCTTCATCGAAAATTAGTCTCACAATCGTTCTCATCATACGAAGATATTGTATCATGTGCTATCAAGACAGAAAAGGAATTCTCTATATATTATGTCATTGAAGCCAAGCAAGAGAAAAAGAGAACTTTTGAACAATCCAGAAATAGAAATAAAGGGGAATAATGGAATAGTTTAATATCCATCTTGTAGTAAATGTAGAAAGAAGCACCGTAGTACTTGCCTAATGGTAATGGGATTCTCTTACAATTATGGTGAAAAAGGCCACCAAGATCATGATTGCAATGGGAAGAAAGAGACTATCAATGTTAAATGCTTTAATTTTAGAGAAAAGGGGAATTATGAAAATGAATGTCCCAATAATCAAGGAAACTTTCCTCAGAATAGTTTTAGGGATCAAGGACAAGCCCATGCTATCACTACTACAGAGGTTGAAGCTCTGAAAGACGTGGTGGAAGGTAATTTAATGGTTTCATCAAGTTTAGCAAATTCTTTATTTGATTCTGGATCATCACATTGTTTCATATCTTCCCAATATTCTTTGAAAATTAGATATTACCAATTTGATTTAACAAGGGAGTTGTCAATCAAAACTCATAAGGGAAGTATCATTGCAACAATGTTTTGTGAATCAGTCCCCATTAGGGAAAATAAATGATCTATGTCAGCTGATCTCATCGTCATAACCATGATTGAATTTGATATAATCCTTGGTATGGATTGGATATAGGAAAATGATGCAAAAATTTATTGTTAGAAGAAGGAGGTTATGATTTTTGAAGACGACTATAAGGAACACTACATTTTTCATGCAGAAACATCACCACCTGATTCTTATCTAGATCCACTCCTAAAATCTTTACTAAATTCAATTATTGTGGAGGAATATAGTGAAATAACTATGGGTGAGGGAAAAAAGTTCTAATAGGGGATGTACCTATAGTGTAGGAGTATGTTGATGTATTTCTAGAGGATTTACCAGGATATCCTCCCAAATAAGTAATTGATTTTTACATTGATTTAATTCCTGGTTCAAGGCCAATATCGAAGACCCCTTATAGAATAGACATTGTGGAATTAGTTTAACTAACGAAACTACTTGAATAAATGAGTAATAATGGATATATTCACCATATAGTTTCTCCATAGAGATCCCCTATAATTTTTTTAAGAAGAATGATGGATCTATGAGGTTGTGTGTTAACTATAGTGAGATCAATGCTATAAGAATAAAGTTCAAGTATCCCCTATGTGCATTGATGATTTATTTGGCCAACATCATGGAGGTCAATATTTTTCAATGATTTCCCTTCAATCTAGATATCATCAGTTGTGTATGGAGAAGAAAGACATTCCAAAGATGGCATTTCGAACCAGGTACTGGCATTCGGAATTTGTAGAAATACCTTTGGGATTGACTAATGCACCCTATGCCTTCATGGATCTAATGAACATGGTTTTCGAGGAATATCTTGATGACATTGTTGTGGTATATAATGATGATATCTTGGTATACTATAAAATCTACGAAGATCATGAAAATCACTTGCACATTATCTTGAAGAGTCTTAGATGAAATTAATTATATAGGATGTTTAGCATGTGTGAATTCTGTATTCAAGTGATTTCTTTTAATGGCCATATTGTCTCTAAGGATGGAATACTTATTAATCCTTCAAAGACCAAGGCAATCAATGAATTTCCAGCACCAATGATTATAACTCAGTTATGTAGTTTTATTTGTTTTTCATGTTACTATCGTCATTTTGTCTAGAATTGTTTCCGATTGGCTAACCCATTAACCAAGCTCCCACATAAAGGGGTTATATTTATTTGGACACAAGAGTGTGAATAATGTTTTTAAGAACTGAATAAATTATTATTCAATGATCCAATATAGACTCTACCATCTGGGAGTGATGGGTTTGTTATTTATAGTGATGATTCAAAGAAAGGACTTGGTTGTGTCCTTATGCAAAATGATAGGGTTATTGACTATGCATCACGATAACTAAAAATTCATGACCAAAAATGTCCTACTCATGATCTTGACTTAGTTTTTGTAATCTTTGCTTTGAATATTTGGAGACACTATCTCTACGGTGAAAAATGTGAGATATATACTGATCACAAGAGTTTGAAGTATATTTTCTCTCACAAGGAACTCAACATGAGAAAAAGGAGATGGCTTAAACTACTCAAGGATTATGTTTGCATGATACACTACCACTCAGGGAAGGAAAATATGGTGGCAGATGATTTGAGAATAAAGGATCATGGAGGTTTGAACAAGATGGAGTTGAAAGGGATCTTATTTTAATGTATCTAGTAAAGATGGGTATAAGAATAACCATGGAAGGTGAAACATCAATACTTTCTCAAATGGTTTACAAACAATATTTACAAGAAAGGATAAAAATTTCTCCGGCAGATGATGAGGAATTTCAAAAAAAGATTAAATCTATGAATGATGGGTGAATGATCGACTTCATAAATGAAGATGGGATTTTGAAATGTGGCAAGAGACTTTGTGTTCCCGATATACCTGATCTGAAAAGGGTATTTTTAAATGATTCTCATAACTCCAATTTCTCTATACACCCAGGGAGAACCACGATGTATAGAGATTTGAAGGAACATTTTCTGTGGGACAACATAAAGTGGGATATTGCTGATTTTGTGTCAAGATGTAGGTTTTTTTCAACAAGTGAAAGCTGGAAGGAAACAACCTGGAAGAGTCATGAAACCTCTTCCCATAACTGAGTAGAAATGGGATAATATTATGTTTGACATTGTCATGGAAATACCAAAGAATCCTAGAAGGAATGATGCAATATTGGTCATTGTTGATCGTCTTACCATGTCAGATCATTTTCATTCTATAAGAGATGATTTAATACTTGAACATTTAGAAAGACTGTATATTAATAAAGTTTTAAGACTTCGTGGAGTACCCCTATCGATTTGTTCTGATCGTGATCCATGTTTTACATCATGATTCAGGAAAGGTCTTCAGAAAGACATGGATACTGAACTTCATTTGAGCACTGCCTACCACCATCGAACTGATTGACAATTTGAATGGACTATTCAAACATATGATGACATGTTGAGATCTTTCTGCCTTGAATTTCAAGGAATGTGGGGTCAATATTTACCTCTAGTAAAATTTTCCTTTAACAATAGCTTTCATTAATATATTCATATGGAACCATATGAAGTGTCATATGGAAAGAGATGTTGTACACCAACTTTTTGGGATGATGTTGGTGAATGAAAACAAGTAGGGCCAGAACATGATGAGGGAATGATGGAAAAGGTGAAGGTAATCCCAACCCACATCAAAGCATTTCAAATCAGGCAGAAGATCTATACTGATAACTGAAGGAAGGATTTAGAAATTCAGGTAGGTGATCATGTTTTCTTGAAGGTATCTCAATTGAAGTGAATTATATGATTTGGTATGAAGGGTAAATTGAGTCACAGGTACATCAGAACTTTCGAAATTCACGAATGAATTGGGGTTGTAGCTTACCGTTGGGAAATGCTGCTAAGTCTCTCCAAAGTTCAATATGTGTTCGACATATCACTGTTGAGAAAATACAAGCCTGACCCAAATAATGTAACTATCTATGAGGAATTAGAACTATAACTTGATTTGTCTTATTGCGAAAATCCTATCAAGGTTCTTGATATAAGAGAACAAGTATTGAGAAACTGGACGACTTGTTTGGTAAAAGTTCTACGGAGAAACCACAAAATGAGAGATGCAACGTGGGAACCCGTGGAACAAATGATGAAGAAACACCCGAATCTTTTTATGTCGAAATATTCTTGGGATTTATAGGATGAAATTATTTGAGGGAGTGGAGAATGTAACATCCCAAGATTCTATGGTATTTTTTCATTTGAATAATACAATATCTTGCATTCTACGCAACATCGAGATTCTAACACACAACGACCAATCAAACTCGCCGTTATGGATATTAATACCCACTTTTTGAAATTTTATAAATATATTTTTTTTAAATTCACTTCATTTTTTAATTCAGAATATCAAAATTAGCTCAGGGTGAATTTTAACAATCAGTTTTTGATGAATAATGAAAAATACTAAATTTTAATTAAAACAAATTTTTTAATCAAAATAATTAATAGTGAAAATTTATACTATTGGGTGGTTTTTAAGTATAATTAGATTACATTATTACTATTTATTCCTATTTTGTTCATTGGACATAATTTCACATTTAACCTGGACATTAGAAAGTGTCAATCTTTTGAAATTTATTATTTCTTAAAAACACGGTTTTTGTTTTGACAACATGAATTTATTTGAAATTAATATCTTCTACTTATAAGTTTTTAATTTATAAAAATTGATTAAATATATAGTATCAGGAGGTCTAAATTGTGTAAAAAGGTAACTTTTATTTTTATACATTTTAAATAATTACTTTGATAAATATTTTATTTACCATGGTTAAATGGTAAATCCTGTAAATAAGGGTGAAAAAGTAATATTATAATAATATAAAATTACCCTAACAAATGTCGTAAACATATTTTCTAATATATTTCCCACCATTGGAATCCGTGGGTATATTTTGGGACCCCATGGAGGCACATGTATGTGACAATGACTCTTTATATTAATTAAGTTAAAGTAAATACAAAAATGACATATGCATATATCTTTTAGTAAAACAATTTTAATATGGGGTTATATATTTAATCTCATCAACAATAAATATTCATTAGAAATATAAAATTATTTCCTACATAATGGTATTTCATTTATAATTTTTAGACATTATATATTTTAATTTATTTATGACACAATGAAGATGCAATAATTACCTTATTATTGAAATATTAAAATAATTCATATTATAAATAACCAAATAAATGTAATTTGAAACATTTTATGAATTCCACTAAAGGTATAGGTTAATAGGAAATGTTATATTATATTAAATGAATTTTTTAGAAGTAATAGTTCTATTATGAATTTAACAAAAACCTAATACAAAATAGTGTCAAAATTGACATAAAAGAGTTTTTAAATCAAATATTATATTGTTAATTTGTATTCTATTCCTAGGAATCTATGGTTTGGACAAAGGGATTAAATGATATTATATATGTCATTAATGAACCACTTGGGGTTATCTTGTATGTTTATAGTAAGTTTATTAATCATATAATAAAAAAAATAAAAAGAGACATGGTAAATGTCAAACTATTTAAATAAGAGTTACATTTTGAAGATAAGGTTAATATAGTGACCCAAACCTATATAAAACCTATTAGTTGAGTGGTTTTAGAGCCATCCCTACCTTAATCATTAAATAATTCATTTCTAATTCATTATAAACAGATAATGGTTTTATTATAAAACAATTTTTCAATCTTTTCCTAAGGTACCCCTCACCCCTCTTATAAAAGGGCACTTCCCCTTCTTTAACATTACCACCTTAAAATCCATTTGGATCGGCCAAAACATTTCCAAATATCCTACCATGTTTCCTTCCTTCATCCTTGAGGCCTTACATTAGTCATAAAGCCATCATATGGAGCCCTTTTCATCAAATCAAAAGGAAGAACCTGAAGAAGAGGTAAATATTGCATCACCTCTTTCAAGTTCGTTTCTTCTTCCACTTCCACTTTATTTGTTGTTTGCATTCTAAAATAATAACTATCATATCTTCTATATACTTTGATGTAATTATAAATATTCTAAACCCATATTCATTATTCTATCCATCCATTGATTGACATGTCACCATATGTGCATACGTACGGTTTACAGTCTCCACGTCGTGGTGTAGTTGTTATTCAATAAATTATTATTTGGATGGGTATAACAATGATGTATAATTGATGTAAACAATAAAAATAACATGATAATGATTGTTTATATTTTATATAACATCCAATTATTTATTATTTTAATATCAAAAAATGTTATTGTCACTTGTATGTACGTACGGATTACCGTCTCCACGATCTCTATGAGATTAATTCCCCATTGTATCCATTCAAGACTAAATTTCATGTGATGATTAATAATAATGTTTAATGACATAATATAATTATTAATATGAATAAAATACATCCTATCCATAACAATCATTTCTTACATAACAATGCATATAAAGGAAAATGAATCAGTTAACAACTGAAATGATGATAATACTAAAATATTATTATAAATGAAATATTTGAAGAACATATATGATATCATATTACTGTATATAGTTCTTGAATAATTTAATATCAATTATTTAACCATTATACAGGTATTTAACATACCCTCATCTAAGGAAAAATACAAGGTAAGGGTTAATTCTACAATCTCTTTATTATCATAGGTTGTTTTTGCGTAAGTATCTACTGGGACCTCTTTATCATCCACATCCATGTTTCTTAAAAATGTATTGGGAAACAATTTTACTATTTTCTAGACAATGGGTTAAATTCATTTATACCCTTATTTGAACTTATATGTTTTGAAAAAAATATTTTGGTTGTTTTCCAAACAAGGTACATTATGACCTTTTCAACAAAATTAAGGTAAGAATGACTTTTTTAACTTATACGGTGGGTGCGGTTATTCTCCACCATTATAAAATCATCAAAGCTTCCTATAAAAGAAAAGAATAATTTTTTTAAAATAATTTTTTTTCCTTTATAATTAGGTAACATTAAATGATTTAAAAAAAGTGATATTTCCCTTATATAGTTTGGATTTCATCTATGTCAACATACTTTGATGGATTTTATAATTGTTTGATTTTGATTCAATATGATACAAACCTTCCAAATTGTGTTGAAGGTTTTGTGATATGTTTGACTGTAGATGTGTTATTTTTATACCATTCATGGTTTATGGTTAATGTATTGACATTACTTATGCTATATTTAAAAAGAATTTTTATGTTATATTCCAACCTTTTCATATGAGGAATGTATTGGACTTAGTTAGTGGTGGGTGGAGCCCGCTATATATTCTCGATGCATCGGTAGGTCTCATGAGACAACTGAATGTTGAATTGGCTGAGGCCTTTCCCAATTATATATGGTTTTGGACGAGGCCTTAATCAATTTTAGTTGTCTTGGCCGATGCCTTGACAAAATGTTTCAGAATGTCTAGCATTATACATTTTCTTATTATGAAAATAATATTGATGGTTCATGTGGTTATTCAACTAGTAGAATACCCATGATTATGTTTTATAATGGCATTATTTACAAAACTCATATTCCTTCCATTAATGTGTTCTTGTTTATTACTAGTAAAGGCATGTTTTTTCAATTATTCACCATGATTAATATTTATGTTATCTTATACTGTATTTCTTACCCTTACTGAGCATTTGAGCTCACCACTTTCTTTTATTTCATTTTCCCAGGATATGAAGAAGTTAATTATGAGTGACTTGCAGGACAATTCTAGGATGCTTGGATGTTATTAAAGGAATAAATTAGTATTGTATTTCTTTTAAAGTTTTAATGTTGAACTTTTGTATGAATCTTATTTCCAATAATACTAAACCGATCGGTCTTTCAGTTCATGATTTCATTGTGATCATGCCAATGTTATGTAATAACGCACCGATTCTGGGTAACTGGGGTCGGGGTGTTACAAGTATAATAATATATAATCCAACATTCTTGGATAGACATTGCCTAAATTTATATGTATGATATTTTTTTATTAATTTTAATAACAATAATAACATATCTTCTTATTTTTGATACCACTAAATTCATAAATTCTAGAATTCAGAAACAGATATATTTCGTTACTCGTTAATGGTGAAAAATTCAATATCCACAGTCATATCCTACTATTATAAGAACTGAAACCTTTATAATTATTCTCACATTTTTTAATATGGAATTTGTTGGTATATCATTCCATCAGATATATTTACTATATTAACAATTAAATCTTCCAAATGGGAAATTATTCACATAACTAACTGATGTGTTTTATCTCCCAATTAATATTTTGTAACTCAAATAATTAGATATAAAATTAATGTTCTAAGGTATGGGATTAGCTCCATATATCTTCAATTTTATGGTTTTTATCGGTCATGGTGAAAAAACTATTTCATTATATTTCTTCATAGCCATTTTTTTCTATATACTTTTGATAAATAACTTCTTTTAATTTTATTACAGATGTTATGTCTGTGATTATTTATCATCCTTTTTGGGTCCTTTATCCATTTCCGGACTATTCGATCATATACATATCGCATATATTGATTCATATTTCATTCATCCCCTATCATTATTTTTCTTTTCATACCCCAATATAATTTTTCTTCAATATGGAATATTCTGCCAACATTATCATATTAAATATCAGTATGATGTTAATGTCTATTAAGGAATATTTAACCCATTTCATAATCTTCCATATCATGGAGAGTCAATTAATATTTATACATTCTTGATGGATACTTCCTCAATTTGAAGATAAATTCCCTTAATCCTAGAAATATCACATCCTACTTCATTAGATTCTAATTTTATATCTACTATCTTGGAGATAGCTTTTTTGGATGCAACATGATATGTGATAGAGTTAAATTATATTAACCTACAACTTTATCCCCAAAATCATTGAATTTATTCAATATATTTACATATTTTTAACTAGTGAATTTCATTCCTGGTATTTGTTTTTGAAATATATTTGTTCCTTATAACATTATTTTTTCTCCAAATGATATATTATAATAACATGTGTCCAGGGTTTTTCATATAAAACATCTACCATAAAATTTATATGACATTCAACTGTAACTAATATGAGATGTTGATGCATCATGGTTTCTTCATATATTAATCCATTGTGATTTTGGACACTCTATAATGATGTACCCCTTTATTCAATAGTAGTTTCATTGAAATTATAACATATCTTAAGACCCATCTCAATTATTTTCGAAGTAATATTCTTCTTTTTCATTGATTATATATTTTTCCATACCTATATTTAACCTATTACTATATTTCAACATTTAGATTTCATAATTATAGGATCTCCCTTTTGAGGGTTCGTAATATTATCCTTCAGTTTAAATGAACTGAACATAGATCTAATAGATTTTATCCTCTCAATTTTTTTTGATTTCAGCAAAATATTAATTTTCATTGGACTTTATTCTAGTCAAAATTTTAAACTCTGCTAAATTTGTGTCATTATAAGATTCTTTAATAAGTAATTCCTTTTCTATAATCTTTTTTTTCCTATTTTTCACTTTATATCATCAATTAAATCACTTTGTTTGGTAATTTTATTCATATACATTTGATATTCATGTTCATCGCCATATTAAATTTGTTCATAATTTTAATCTCCAAGATGAAATCATCAATAATATGATAATTAATGTACTGCATGATGTCTTGGAGATCCATCAATATATGGATGGATTACATATTTTCCTAGTTGATTACTGAATAATCTTGATGTCTGTTTCATGAAAATATGAATATTTAATCCATGGATTTATAATATATATCAAATTATATGAGTGGGTATGTATTTAAATGTTTCCTTGTGTATTACTAAATTTTATTAACATTATATTTATAATGGAATTCATAATTTTCTAAATTAAATTTGGAATCAATTTTTTCTAGATCCTACTTCGTTTTCAATTTATTCATACATTTTATCGCAATAAACTCTATATTGGGACTATATATTGAATTATTCTCCTTCTATACATCCAAATTATCCAAAAAACTATTTCTAAGGACTTTTATATTTCAATGTTAGTTGCACAATCTATAAATTTGATATGAACATCACATGACATAGATATTTCAAGATCATATCTATCCTTGTATCCCATTCTCTTCCATTATGATTTTTCAAATATACATCCATATAAATAAGATCCCTAGTTTTTTTTACATAAGACATTAGTTAGAAAGACATAAAAATCTTCCAAACATAGTAGTCATATCCATTGAGATAATAGTGATTTAGTATAAGATCAAGTGAAAAGTATATATTATAAAATCAAATATATTGGTTTAATGAATGATCATTTCCATAACCTACTTTTACCAGCTATGGAAAGTAATGTCACCGAAAGAGAGGAGCTATTAATCAGGGTGACTCCACATTTTTACCTTTAACTTTAATGATATTATCCTCATTATTTGTGGAATATTTAATTATACAATTATTTCATTCCAATTAATCCGCAAAAAACTTCATGCATTTATGTTTAATGAATAGAACATGGTTATACCATTATTTCACATGGTTCACCACTATAGTCTACTCCAAGAAGACACACTAACGATGTGTTGATATTCTAGGGTCCATTACTATATATTTAGGATTATTTTGTAGCCTTTAGGACATAATCAAAACTGATCCCTTATGAAATTTCACTTCTATACTATCACACAATACTCAAGGAAGGTATTTTAATAGTTTATAGACCTGATGTTTTCTTTACTACTTTAAAGACATTCTGTTTTTTCCCATCTAATGTGAGACCCCATTTTTAATTATAATAGTGGGTTGATGATATGTTATGTGCATCTTCTTGTTCGTCCATTTTTCAATTCTATATAAGAATAAAGTTATGTAGGGAGTATAGTATTTTGCATTCCCATATAAAAGTTATATTGGAATGTAATAAATTTGAGGAAAACTATACTTCTTCTCAACAACAAAAATAGTTTTCCAGATGATGATAATTAAAAACTATAAATATTAGACTTCTTTCAAATTCTTTATAATGAACGTATCTGTGGAATTTTCTTCTTCCTCAATTATGCATCTTCATGATTATAAAAATATTGTAATATAATCCACAATATTCTACTTGAGACTGTATTTCATGATGAATGTGAAGTATCAGTATTTGATGTATGCTTCCCCCATTTTTACATCTCCATTAATTGGATTCATATCAATTTTATAAAAACATTGATTACGTATTCATTCACCCTAACTTTCAATATATCACAATCTAAGGAAAAGAACCCACATCAATAAACATTTTTCGAAATTCTACAATATTTATCCTTAGATAACATAATATAATGTTCATTCTAAATGATCCAAGTGAATAATTCTTTCATGATTTTAAATACCAAATTATTATATGATTTCAAGATCTAGTTCTTCTTCTTCGAGTAACAAATAAACATGAATCATCTAGTGAAATATTTTAATATTTAAAATATCTTCATGCTCATCACAACAACCACCATATGGCTCATGTGATAACAACTATTTAAATGTAGCAATTCATAATATGTATGGTTCCTTAATTTCTAAAAAGTGTTTCCATATAAAACCATCCATATATCTTCTAAGAGTAATTCCATAAATTATTGGCCAATACATCATTTAAACATCCACATAAAACATATGATCTTATTCCTTTATAATTTCCTAATATTTCTCTGGATTGTTATATTAAATTATTATCGATCATTAATATTAGTAAATCCATCAATACACATAGTCCATATATATCTAGATTATAGTGAACCACATAAAATTTTAAAATTTAATGTTAGTATAATTTCAATTTAATCTATAAATATTATGGCATGGAAGCATTATTTAAATTTCATTCAATATAATAGTGTGATTTTTAAATATTTCGATATGTTTGACAAGAATCAATAAAAACAATGAATTTTATATCTACCAATATTGATTGACGATATGAATTTATTCTCCTTTTAAATAAAAAAATATGTTTTTAAATAATTTTAAAATAACCACCTCCAATGAAGTGATATTGATTTAGGTATATTATATGAAAAAATAAAATCAAACAAATACATGTTGTCTCATACACATAAATTAAAAACCCCATATGTTATGAGACATTATATCCATTAAATTGATGAAATTTTATATGTTACACTTCATGTAACGGAATTCATAATCATATTTCAATTTTATATTATGACTATTTCATAGCTGAATTTTCGTCAATTGGATTTTTCTCTTTTTGGGACATTATATATTATTATAACATAATTTTTTTATCATAGATGAATTTTCTTATCTAACCCATGAATATAAAATCCTTTCTTAGGCTTTTATTTTATTACCATGGGATTTTTCCTATGAAAATTCATTCTTATATCATGAATCACTATATTTATTAAGATTACATTATGCAGAACATATTTTTTAGATACATGTTATATATAAAATTTCATGTTGTATCTATATTTAATTACATCACTAAAATAACCTCATGTAGATCCTTGTCCTAGAGGCTTTTTCATAAAGTGGAAATTACCTTTTGTGAGAAAACACATCAGTGGGTAATTAGTTATTTTTAAGGAAATTTAACTCTATTACATATTCCATCTGATAGTAAAATTATAACTAAATAACTATTAGTGATAATAAATGTAGTTTATTACTAATTTCAAGCTCCCCTATATGTAATTCTTTAATGGATTCTAATTCTCAATGGTATTCAAATGGGATCATCCATATAATTTCATTTAATACAATAAAATAATTATTATAATAATTTATCCACCATTAATCTCTCAATTTTATTATCAAAATCCCATAATCATAATTCCATATCCATTTTTCCAAAACTTATTCCCCATAATTCCAGATCTATGTCATCGTCAAATCTAATCACCTAAAAGCACACTTTAAACAGTCCTCCAAATACAAAATACTAGTTTTTTCTATGTTATAGAAATTGTTTCTAGAAGATTCTAGAAACTAGTAGATTATTATAATAGGTTTCCCAAGTATTTTCCAGTTGACTATATATGAGGAAAACCCAAAAAATAGTGAAATATTAATTTTTTATTGATTTCCCCAGCAATGTAATCATTAGAATTTTCTTAGGAGACTAATTATAGAACACTTCTATGAATCCACAACTTACCAAGTGAGGGGAATTTTCTATCTAACACACACATTTATGATACATTTTGGTTTCAAATTATATGATGTAATCACTCCATAATTATTGATTTATTCGATGAGTTCAAGTTAGAAAGAAACTCCCTTGACAACCAGTAAATTATTGTATCCTTCTAATAAAAAATTAGTTGAAACTCAAGGTTGTTATGTTATAGTTTCCTATTAGGATGGGATGTTTACCATACTTATCAGAACCTATAATAGATAAAATTAATGAGACAATAATATTAGGGGATATTAGAATGGATAGGACATGAATCCAACTCCAACATTAGTCTCATAAATAGTTTGCATTGAAGGCTTCAATTATAATGATGAAATCAACGATATAAATTTTTTAAAAGAAGATTTTTTTTTATATTTTAAATCTTCATATTGATAAATTTTATTATGAATGTAACTACTAATTTTCAATTGAGAAATTATTGAAATGAGCTATGAAATGATAATCTACCACTGTATTATCCTTTACAAATTAAGGGGCGTGATTATTAAAAACAATGTTGACAGTAAAAGAATGACCAATCATTGGTGATTAAAAATATATATTATATAACACTGAGCCTGTTGAATGCATATATAGCTATAGAAGAAACAATACAGTATCTAGACCCTTCTTTACCAATGATTAACATTCAAATATTTACATGTACTGATTATAATTCCTCACTCACTTTTCACCTCAGATTATCCCATTAATTGGTACTATTGAATAATAAAGGCTAATAATCTTCTATATTAAATAATTATATTGATTGGACCTATGAAACATTCCCATAAAAACATGGGTGAAATATCCATCATATGTTGTTGGGATCTGTATAAGCAATACCTTTTAAAATTCATATCTTTGCTAATATTAACAACTTTAAAAAATCTATCCATTATAAAAACTGTAAAAATAAATGTTTCAAATAATTCAATGCTTTTTTGACTGATTAACATTTTGAGATGAAATTAAACATACACTAAAATAGTTTAAAAATCATTATAGAGATTCTTTAAGTGGATATTTTTCCAAACATGATTCCTCAGATGACTAAAAGAAGTTTCAAAAAAAATTATCCTCATAATTATTAGTGGAATACCTATGATAATAATAAGAAATATTATTACAAACAACTCAAAGATAAAGGAATATACCTTATGAAAACAAAGAAAATATTTTATATGATACACGTTCATTAGGTGTAGTTCCATGTTGAATATTTTCATAACCCAAAAATTTCATGTTTACATCCTAATAAATATATATCCTATGGGTGAAAAGAATAAATTATTTTTACATTTTAGAATATAAAGTAAATTATATTCTCCATAATAACATTGGTTCCTTGGAAATTTCATCTATTGTGTGGGATATAATTTTTTTTAAACATCCATATATCATGATATATGAGGAGGTTGAGTTAATAATAATCACAATTATTTGTAATATAATAAATTCAAGGGAAATAAAATAAAATAATTTATTATCATAATATAATATATATAATTAACTATTGATAAATTCAATATAGTATTTTTAATATACTATTATATAGAAGGTTTTTATATCCTCAAATTTTATCATTATTTATGATAAGTACATTTATAGAGATGGAAAAAACATACAAACGTAGGATACACAATAAATTAATTAATAAAATAAAACTTTCACAATAATGAAAATTTAAAAAAAAATGAATAAATTAATAGTTGAATATTATCAAAAACCCTCTCATTGAAAATATTGTTATTACCCTTGTAGAAACATAAGACCCATGCACCCAGATATTCTTATGTAACATGTTGTATATTTCATTTTTAGTAAAATTTAAACAGATAATTATGCATGTGTTTAAACACACATGGATCTTTTTTATTTAGGTTTTTGTGGAAATGGAAAAAACATAATGTATAAAAAATAATGAAAATTATATAATTACCATCTAACCACACAAGAATTATATACCATAGTTTAATACAAATACAATTGATCTTATACACATCAATGAACCAGGGAAATATGTTTTCATATCATATGTTGAGAAAAAAAAAATCTCAATTAAGTGTTTTAAAAAATGAGTTACAAATTTCTGCAAAAAAATGTATTTGAATATAAATATTTAAATATAAAAACATTATTATTAAAAAAAATACTTGAAGAGAAATATATTTATTTCCCTTTGAATGAAAAATATGTTTTCAATGATTTGAATTAATATTTGTGAAAATTTTCTTTGGAATCACCTTGGAAAACTAATTTTATATATAATAATAAATCTTTGAAAGAAAAAAATATTAAAAATAAAATACTTATAATTATGGAATATTTGGAAATAATTTTATTATATGAAAATTAAAATGATTTATTTAGAAATATTATTTTCAAGTTTCAGAAGAAATACTCAGGCACTCTTCGAACAATAATGGTTGTATGGGGACAACCCATCTTGGATTATTTGTTTCACTCTCCAAATCCTTTTCATTTATAAAAATTCCTAACAAGATTTTTTCATGAAATAGATTATCATTCATATTTTATCTCTAATATTTTAAACTATATCATTAAGAAAATAGCTATAAGTGATGCAAACATGTTTATAATCAAATGTTAACATAATATTATATATATATATCTGAGAAGAAACCAAGGAAAATTAAATATTTTTATGAGTTAATATAAATCATTTGTGGATGATGTATGAAAATAATTAATGATATTCCATATAATAATTTTGGATTATGTAAATCCTATGATAATTTAATAATATTATTATCAAATCATATTTTGATATTATGACTACCAAAATACATTTAAAACATTCTCTATTAAAATGATAAAAAACATAAAATCCTCTTTAATTTTTAAAATCATTTTATTATATGTATAAAATTGAAATAAAGTCATCATATGATCAAATGGTGACAAAGTTATTTTTTACACTGTATGAGGATTAGTTATTAGATAGGACATTAGTGATAATCATTTAGATTATTTTAGCGATATTTCGATGGTTACAAACAAGTTTTGTCATATAAATCAGTAATATGAATATATACTGGTTCAAGAACATTTTATATGTTATAATACATATATTATTTTCCTTTTAAACCATATTAATGGTTTAATGACCATCCTATAATGGAAAATAGAATAATAATGTTTCATCATTCTTGAAGACTATAAATTGGCACATATAATACAATGAGTTTGTTTTCAAATTGAAAGAGAGAAATAATATTTTTAGGATGGATATTCTATTACCATTATAAAATTCCATTATGTAGACAATAATAGAGTTATCATGATCATTTTGTACGAGTAAGAGAGAGATTATACACCTCTAAAAATATCCTCCTTGAGAACCTCCTTAATGGAATGGGTTTTGGTATTTTGGGAGTACCAAGATCTCTTAGACATAAGAGGATATTGGAGAAGTGTTCTTGGGAAGAAATTTGAGAAGATTCAATACATAAATGAGTGAGGATAAGAGGGAGTG
The DNA here is from genome assembly GCA_963277665.1 of Viscum album. Taxonomy (NCBI): domain Eukaryota; kingdom Viridiplantae; phylum Streptophyta; class Magnoliopsida; order Santalales; family Viscaceae; genus Viscum; species Viscum album. The sequence continues at coordinate 1,484,862,801 of OY728136.1, forward strand.
AGGGGGGGGGGGGGTTATAGTGGAGGAGAGTGGGGATTTTTGAATATCTTATGCATTATTTTATTATTTTTCCTAGGGAAAACAATAATGATTTTTTTGGTGAACAAAAAATATAATAAGTGCATTTTATTTAGATTTTATTATTATTATTACATCACTGTTTACTAGAGCAACAAGGTATTTAGTTTTAAATGTAATTATACTGTAAATTTCTGTATTTTACTATTCATTGAAATATTATTGTATTTCACAAAACCCAAAAAGGTCACCCTCACTCATTTTTGACATGTAGAGTTCCATATTTTACTCAATTTTTTCAAAAAAATTATAAATATTTAATATTTAATTTTTAAATAAATTAATTATCTACATGAAAAATTCATATTTTAAATTAAGAAATAATTTTATAATATTTCTAATTTTAACTGAGGTCGCATAAAATTATCTTAAAATCATATGAAAACAAAATATGTTTTTAGGAATAAACTTGATCAAAATATGTAGTATTATTAATTAATTTATAAATGATAATTAAATATTTGTTACTCAAAAAATTTCAACACTTAGTTATTAATTTTTAAACTTTTTACATTCATTTATAAGGTGAATAAATTTTATATATAGATACATTGGGGATGTTAATATTTATAAGGGTAAAATACTAATCATGATGATAAATTTACAATTCATAAAAAATTTATTTTGATCATGTCAGACTCTAAATATCATACTAATCGCAACCTTGTTGGTCTATTTTTGGAAATTTTAAAAACAGGGGTAGAAAAATAATTTTTAACAAATAGGATATAAAAAAAAGAATCATAGAGACATAGGGTGTCATGCATTAAATTCTATAATAAATTTATTTTTAAAACCATGGGGTGTTAATTTATTCCCAATTAAAAACATTCCTACTCGATGTTTCCCAAATGTTTCCTGAAAAAATGATTTGTGTAGGTCGTCATTACATGTTTCTCAAGATCACACGTTTCCTCTTAAATTTTATGATTTACCCAATATACCTTTACCAACTGAGTCTTCGTTTTCCTCAATATTTATTTTTTAGTTTCCAGAATATAGATAGGCTATTAATAGTAAGATAAATTAGGTTCTAAATCTATAGCTCAAGAAAAAAGTACACATGTATGATCTGGCATGTACTTTCTAAACAATATGACATGGAACAAATTGTGTCCCATATAATGGCTCAGTATCATTCCAAAATGATAAGACATAGCTCCAATTCTCTAAAGAATTTCCAAACGACCAATGTGCTTGGTATTAAGTTCCCTTATCTTCTAAAATATTATAACACCATTCCATTGATTATTAGCTCAACTATTTTTACATATTTGAGATTGTTTGTTATGGTTTTGAAGAGGAATTACCATTTCTATTGATTCTTCCACAAGCTTTATGCCAATAGGTTTTATTTCACCAATTTTTTCCCAACATGTCAGTGTATGAAAAATCTTTCCAAACCAAGCCACAAATGGTTAAATTTTTATAATTTAATGGAAACTATTATTTTGTGAAAAATACAACAAAGTTAAATATAGAACTGACAAACATGAAAATCATGGGAACATGGTCTCATCATGTCTCACAATTTTTGGATTGTTCCTTATGATTTACTTTCTTTTTGAGGGTGATAAGTAATACTCAATAGAAGCTATGCATCCAAATATTTCTTAATACTTTTCCAGAATTTTGATGTAAATCATGGATCATGATTAGACACAATTGAGGGAGGTTCTCTCCAATGTCTCACAAAATAATTTTTTTAGAGTCTTTAATGATGCTCCAGTAAAATATATTCCCTTATATAGATGAAATGTGTATATTTCATAAGTTGATCTACAATTACTCATATTTTACCCTTCATTCACTGAGTTTTTGGTAATGCAGTGGAAAATTCCATGGTTATGTCATCTCATTTACATTTAGGAATAGGAATAGGTTGCATGAATCCTCTAGGATGTTGTCATTCAATATTCTCTTCTTGACAGACTAAATATCATGATACATAATCAACAATTTCCTGATTCATGTTATCCCAGTAGAAATATTCATTCAATTCAATATACATCTTAGTGATACTAGGGTGTATAAATGAACTCAAATAATGAAAATCATCTAATAAATCTCTTTTTATCTCGTGTATAGAGGGAACACATATCCCTCTCCCATATTTCAAAATTCTATCATCACCCATGAATCTCGAAAACATCCCATCATTCAAAACATTAATTTTATTATGATTATTATATTCATAAAATTGAAAATTTTTAATTCATTCTAATAATGATATTTGGTAAACCAGTTTATAACCTAATGATAGTGCACAATATTTGATAATTCACATATCCATCATCGTTATATCCATGTATATAGAATCGTTTTCAATACTCATATTGTTCAGAACACCAGGACCCTTCCTACTGAACACATCTGCCATTTTATTTACCTTCATTGGATGGTAGTGTATAGAAAAATAATATTACTAGAGATGCTAGAGCCATCTCCATCACTTCATTTTGAGTTCATTCTACGATAAGATATATTTTAATCCCTCGGTATTAGTATGTATCTCACATATTTAACCATAAATACAATGAATCCATATCGTAAGAGAAAATATTACAAAAACTATATCAATATCATGAGTTGTATTCTTTTAACATGAATTTGTTACATTATTCATTTGTAGAAAACAACTCTACCATTTTCCATAAGGAAACATACATGTTCTTTCTTTGAAGCATCACTATAAATAAAAAATCCACTATTTATCGATGGTGGAGTCAATATTGGAGCATTAACTAACATCTTATCAATTTTTCAAAACATTCTTCACATTGTGTTGTCTATACCAAATATACCCATTATGAGTTAGCATGGTTAACAGGTTATGTAATTTGGTGGAGTTCTAAACGAAACAATGATAATAACCTACTAAAAAAATAAAACAATTTACCTCACTTATGTTTTTTTAGTAGTTCTTTTCTTGAACTTCCCTTATCATTTCCAGATCAACCATTATTCCATCCATAAAGACAATATGGAAATGAAAACAAACTATTTGATTCTAAAATTAAAACTTTCTAAACACCATATGTAAATAAATTCTTATAAGATTCTTCTAAATAATGAGGAATTTATTCTCTTGATCAATTTATCTTTTGAGTGTACTAAGGCATAATCAATAAATAACACATCAAAGTCATAAATACATTCCTCTAAACTATATTTATTTCATCCATGGAAATAGAGGTAGAATTTCTTCATCGAAAAGTAATTATTGTAATCTTTTAATGCCTATACCAAGTTCAAAATGATGTCTTTATAATATCTTCCATTCTCTCATGAAACAGTTGATATCTAGTTCAAATGTGATTATATAAAAAAAATTGGACTATGTGATATTGATCAAATAAAAAATCAATTTGATGAACATGATACTGATTCATTACCATAATAGCATTGATCTCTCTAAAGCCAATTCATATCATCGTAGATAAATCATTCTTATTATCAGAAAGAATAGAAGCACCACATATAAAAATATGATGGAAGATATATCTGTTATCCTTTAATTCACCTACCTGATTATTTAGTTCTACTAATTCCACAATGACCGTTCTATAAGGGGTTTTTGATATAGGCCTTATAGTAGGAACTAAATGAATAGAGAGCTAAATTTCCTACTCTAGAGTATGTCTAGGTAAATCCTATGGAAATTTATCAATGTATTCTTCCACAATAGTAACATTTTCTATTTTAATATTTCTTTCCTCACCCATAGTTATTGTTTTATTTTACACCCTAATAATTGTATCTGGTAGAGCTACTTGGGGTGGATGAATATTTGATCCATGTTATGAGGTTATTTCACTAAATATAGGAGATTCTACATCATTATCAATAAAATGTAATCTCCTTAGTCTTGAAATATATGTTCTGGTCTTAAAATGAAATCAAATTCCTTCTTTGAATTTTATCAAATTCATTCATGGGAATGATTATAAGGCCAGAAACTAAATCACATGTATGTATAATAAGCAGAACTAATCGATAAATCTTTATTGCAATGATAATTCCATAGGATTTTCTACTGAAAACATCATTATGAAATCCAAATGGAAATGTTTTATATTTATTGGAAAACTAGGAATATATACAAAAATATGATAATACAGAATCAAATAAATTATTCGCTCAGTAGTTGTGATCTCATAATCATGGCCTTTCTCCCTTGGCCTTCACTGGGTAATGATTCTTTGACACATAGATCAATAATTTTCATAACTTCCCATATCATAAAAATCGTATATTAATTTTTTTTACCTTATTTCATTCCCTTGAAATCAGAAGATTGGTGGAATCTTTCTCTACATTTTTAATACACTATTTTTATATTTGTGAAGTATATGTGGTGTTTCTTTACACAAGTATCTCATGTTGGAAAACACCACTTTTTAGTCTTCACATTATCCATTCATTCATCCAAAACATATTCTTCTCATTCTTCACATTAACATCGTATGACATAGATAATTTTTTATATGTCTTTCTTGCACATGAGACTGTATCATCATATCATGAAAATGATTTGGAAACCAATTCCCTTTGGAGGAATGATTTTAAAACAAAAAATAATTCACTAATAAATCTCCTATGATAATGTATGTCAAAATTTACATGCATTAACAGCAATGAAAAAATTGGATTCGTACTTCAAAACTTTTTCATCCCCATTTTGTTTAAAACCTAATAATTTCCACTCCATATTTTCTAGATGTTTTCAAAGGAATATATTGTTCTACGAATATTTCATTAAAGTCTCTAACTTACATTTATTTCACATATTCTTCCTCTTTATTGTTTTAATTAACCACCACCACTTATCCACATATCTTAATGTATGATAAACATTCATGATAAACTTATCCCTTTCGTTAAATCCCAAAACATTAAATACCTTTCCTAATTAACTTATCCACTACTCAGTTTTGAATGGGTTTGTAGTCATATTGAATGATGGATGTTGTTGTCACATAAATTGGTCTAAAATTTATCATCTACATTTTGGATCAAGAAGATCCGTATGTGTAAGGTTATTATTCATAACATCTGTCAGTTTTCCTAGAATATTTAGAAGATTATCAACACCAGTCACAGTTTTAGAACCAACATCATTATTTTTCCTTTGAGGTAAAATCCTACATGGGATACATGCATTCATGCGGTTTATATTTATTCAAATTATATCAATTTAAAAATTATGGAATACACTAAATTTGTCTAATAATCATAATGTATAATTAATAACTAGAAAAATACATACCATAAAATGTAATCATATACAGGTATAATTTCAAAATCAAAACCACAGTTTCATTGAAATTGTAGTTACATTTAAAACAATCATAATGGATTGTAAATTAGATGTGAATATTCATAATATTACCCCATTATAGTGTAAATATATGTGTGTAGTAATGTCTGTTGTGGTGTATGAGGTTACCCCGAGTCATGCCCCGAACAAGTTGTCAGAGTGGTTACTCCTAGGAACATCTATTCCAGAACCACATCCACTTGTAGTATCTATATAGTGATAAATTTTCTATGAATATCCACATAATATATTCCTCAAATAATCTATTATATCCTTCTATGCCTATTCTCAATGACTAACTTTGTACAATGTTCTCGGATCTACATTATCAATATCTAGTTTCCAAGGACTCTACCATACATTCCTTGATACAAACTGCAAGGAACATGACCTTGGTTTCCTAAAGGCATTTCCCTATATTATTACCTTTTCATGACTAAAATAAAGTTGTATACCATAGGAAATAATAGAAAATTAGTTTTGGAAAACAATATAGGAAAATAATGTCAACATTAAATCATGAAATGAAATACATAATAGCATATTCCATTGGAAACATATACGACACTTATATTATCCTAGTAAGTGATTAATTATATGCACTATCAAAACAAATAGATAAATAAACTTTAGAAATTTGTGAGATAATATACTAATTAAGGGTAAGTAATACAACAGAAGTTATCATGAAAATAGACACTAAGTATGGTGAACCACTAAAAACACATGCATTTAAAATTATTATTGAGCATAATATGGAAAGAATGAAAGATGATTAAAAAAGGCCATATAAATAAGAATAAGAATATGAAACATAACAAATGATATTATTCTAGTTTAATAATCACACATATTAACAATTACAAATAACATAATGAGATAATTCATAATGAAAGACATCTAAAACGTATTTTCAAGGCCTTAGCCAAATCGTCTGAAAGTACAGGGGTAACGAATTGGGAAAACCAGAAACATTTGTGTTGTCTAATGAAATATAATGATGCATCGAGAGTACATAGAGGGAACCACCATTAAATTTTTATGACCAATACACTCTTTAAATTAAATGGGTTCAACATAAACAACATGAACATATGAAATAACATTCCTCAATCTGCACACAAAAACACTAACCATTCTTCAGTAGATTGGTGAATGGTTTAAAGATAGTACCTATATAGTAAAAATGATAATAAATAATTTAATAATATATTTAATATCATTAAAATAATATATTCACATCGATAATACATAATTTTCAATAGAGGTTTTGAAACAGACAAAAATACTCTAACAAAATCATTGATGAATTTTTTAAAGAAATAGAATTTTACTTCAAAAATAAGTGTTATATAAAAAATTTTATTTCATAAACCCATAAATTAACTAATATAGTATGTATAAGATGGAATTAGTGTTTATATAAAAATAATGTTAGATTTAAACAGATTATTGAGTGTAATTGATAATAAGTGAAAATTTAATAAGATCCCTTGAGTCGGGCTTGTTTATCCAGAAGAATTGAGATCTATCATAATAAAACATTTAAATCCCCATAAAAATAAGCATTATGTGTGTTTCACATATATATAAAATTAAAATGAAATAATTAATAATAAAAAAGAATAATTAATAACTTAATTTGGTAAACTGAGATAAATAGTAACCGAAAATAAATTAGTTGTAATAGGTAGAAAACGTTTACCTTAGGTCATACTGTATTATTAACATGAACTTAAATGCCTAGATAAAAAAATTAAATCAATTAATTAATAAACTAAGAAACATAAATACATTTATTTTATTCATTATAATTTTATTATGTATATTTATGGCATCTTGGATTAGTTATAAGATACCATTTTATTGCACTGTGGTGTTTGATTCTTTAGATTTCAGGATCGGTAAAGTTGTATATGATTATAAAATTTCTGGGAGAATTTGTATAATTCTCATAATTTGATTTATATGATAAAAATTAACAACCAGAAGAAATAATTTTTAGTATAATTCATAAGGTTATATGGTATGAGGAAGACTTATTAGATATATCATTATTGATAATCATTTAAATTATTTTGGTGATATTTAGAATAATACAAACTAGTTTTGTCATATGGATAAATATTACATATATATATTTATTCCAAAGCATTTAATTGGTTATAATAAATTTATTATAGTATTTTTCATCAATAAAAATGGTTTCAATACTAGAAATGAAGGAATATTTCAGAACGATGGTTGATCATCCATGAATGATGTAAATAGGCACTTCTCGGACGATTATTTCATTTTTAAAATGAGAGAGACTGTGTGTGTGTTTTGGGAAAGAGTATTCCATTAAGATGATAAATTACAATATATATATATATATATATATATTACAGTATAGTTATCATGATCATTTGTAGAGAGGAGGTGAGGAGAATATAATAAAATAAAATAAATTGAAAATGAAATTAACATAAAAGGGAAGAGGTTTTAACTATGTATATATCATCCTAGTGAACCTATTTAAGGGAAATAGTTTTGGAATTTTGGAAAGACTTAGAGATTTTATATTTGGGGAGAGATGTAGCTTTTATAGTGGAGAGGGGTTATTTTTTTTATATTAATCATTATTTTATTATTTTCCTCAAGATAACCAATTGTGTTGATCATTGTGACCAGAAACAGTAATAAGTGCATATGACTCTGAACCAATTGTGTATTTAGATTCTAATGTGTCTATATTGTAAGATGGAACCGGTTGGATGTGGGCAATATGCTCACCAACATTCTTCTTTTGTTTTTACTGTTCTTTTTCCATTGTTTAATAAATGGTTCGAGTTATTACTCTTACTAATCATGGTGGGTATTATATACCTTAAATTAATATATTTTACTATTTAGTAAAACATTTCTGTATTTCAGAATAATTACAAAAATACAACATAACAATTATAAGAAATGTGATGTCCAAAATCAGACTTCATTTTATCAAAATAATTTTATAAATATATTAAATTAAACATTTAAATAAATTCATTATTTACTTGAAAAATATAGATTTTAAATTTGAAATTAATTTATGAATACTTTAAAAAAGTAACTAAGGAATTATAAAATGATTCTATGATATTTGGGAAAAAAATTCATGAATAACTTTTATGAAAAATAATTTTATTTTAAATCAATTTATTAATTTAAAAAATATATTTAATTCTTTATTAATCATTCAGATACCAAAAATCAATTGGTAATTTTTAAAATATTTAGTCTCATTTGTAAGGTGCATAAATATTATTTATACTAACATGGGTTTGTTTAATAATAATAATGGTACATTATAATTCATAAGGATCAAGTTACAATTCAACAAAAATGTATATTGATCCTATCATTCTCTGGATATCTTTCTGATCACAACTATGAATGTATTTTTTTCGAAATTCAAAACACGGAGGAGGGAAAATTATATTTATCAATAATGATATACAAAATGTTTTATATTGAAGACTATCAATGTATCACACATCATATTCTATGTTAAATATATTTTTTAAAACCTCTAGGTTTTATTGGAATTATATTCTATCCATGTACAACAAAACAGTTATTCAATTCACATTTTTATTTAAAATTCAATAGTATATTGTTTTGGAAAATAACAGTATGATTAATTATAAATATTTTTTAAATAGTAAATTATGGTTGAAAATTAATTTTTAAAATACTGTGTGTTTGTAAAAAACATTTTGGAAAACATTATTTGAAATTATGTGAATGGAAAATAAAATATATTTGATCGAAAAATGAAATAAAGTCAGCTTTCAATAAATAAAACCATTCAGTCACATGAATATAAAAATTGAGAAAAATGAATAGAAAAAGTTAATCTACAGGGAAAATAATAATATAAGTAAATTCAGGAAATATTATATAGGAATATCAGGAATGTTTATCACTGTATACATTATCATAAACAGTCCTTTTAAACAATTAGATTATAACAGAATACTGTAAAATCGAGCTCATGTTTTTCCAAAAGGACATTAAACACAAATATAATAAATAAAATTTAAAATAATTTTATAAAATATTATTTATAAAAAAATATAACATCATATATGCTCCACAGATAATAATTTAATACCAATATATTAAAAATTTCCATATAAAATCATTGTTTCCAGGTGATAACTATTTTCTTTTTGACAAGAATTTCAATGTGGTAGTTCATAAACATTTACTTTATCATTGATAAATAATAAATTAATTATTAATAGTGACATAAATATAATATATATTAATTATATATTTTTATATATTCTTTTTTTTATATAATTTATAGATATATATAAATTCATTTCACTGTTCATATGGATGGTAAGCTATACATACGCAAGAATGTTCTTTTCACTTTATTATGACGGAATGGATTAAAATTAAAATAGTATTTAACTTAAAATAATTTTTATATCATATATAAAATATATATTCAATAAATTGATCCTTATTCTAATCAATCTAAAGAAGAATTGAAAAATGAATCACAACACTTTGTAGAGGTGGTCTTCCACAAATAAGCACGAGCGACCTTTTTTTGTTTCCTAATAATTTGGAAGAAATGAAGGAAGAAAATATATTATAATAAAATAATTGTATTTATGTTATAAATATCATATATAAACATTAAACCCATTATAATAACCATTATTTAAAATAGGGTTGTGGAAAAATAGTTTCATTGTTACATGGTGGTGGTTGTCCACACATATGGATAAGTGGTACTTTCACGTCCTATTTAATGGAACAAAGGGTAGATATTAGTGGTTCCATATTCATAATAAAATTTCAGCATATTTATGATAATAATGGTATCATTTCATGAATAATACCATCGATTTACATGGGCTATAAGATGATATATATTGAGAGTGATCAGGCTAGATGATTAGTTATTCTTTGATAGGTCTCTTTTATAACCTTTATTAAGGACTCTAGAAATGGTATTTTAATGGATAAAATAACCTCAATATCATTTATGGGGAGTTTGATATGAAAATTTTTAGTTATTGGTTAAGAAAGAAGTTTTAACGTGGTTTATATAAGAGAAATGATACTTTTACATTTATTTCTAGGGTGGAGGACACGTTTGAAATTTATTAAAAAAATAAATTAAAATGAACTCACTATAAATAAATATTATTTAAATTTTATAAATATTCTATGTTATGATATTATTATCTTGAAATAATTTATTATAATAATTCTAATACCATTTTAATTTTCAATTCCACCATTCCAAAATTGTTAACCCCCTGATAAACTAGTTTTGCTGATAATTACAGTGACATTATTTTATTATTGTTATAATTCATTATTCCCAAAAACTTATTTGGTTTCATTAAAAAGTTTTTAATTATGATTAGAAAATTTTAATTTATTTTATCAAATAACATATCAAATGGTGGAATAATATAAATTCTAAATAAACTAAATAAATGAAATAAAAATTTATTTTCATGAAAAAACATTTTCTTAGGTTTATATTGTTTTTATACAAAAATGATATGAAATCAACTAAAATGACCTCAATTATGTTATTAATAATATAAATGAAATTTTTTTAACTTTTAGAAAATTTTATGAAAAAATATATCTTTTTATTTCTTTTAACCATATTGGAAATTTTCAGTAATAATTTGTATTTATCTTTATTCATTAATATATTATCCATTCGACAAAATTCTAAACAATTCCATATCTGGTAATTTTGTTATGATTATTTCCAAAATAATTTTCTTTTTTACATACATTTTGTAATGTGTAAGAAAATAAATATATTATTTTCTCACATAATGTAATAAGTTAAATTTGAAGAACAAATTATTTTTAAAATAGATAATGAACATATTATAAATACAATATTTATTCATAAGTATATTTTATTTATGTAAATCTTTTATACATATTGGTATAATATTTTTATTCCAATTAACAACACAAATATAATGGATATTTTTAAATGTATATTATATTATAGTTCATTTAGACTCAGGGATATGTGAGTCTCACTGTATCAAAGAAATAAAATTCTTCCAAAGAGAATTTTATCATAAAATCATAGGTTTCTATACTCTACCACATATATATGAAATTATACCTAAATTTTGGTAGCTATGATACAAATATATTTTGATATATTTATTTCATCAAATCCTGAGGTTCTTATTTATCTTCATCAAATTGTTGATTTCTCAAAAGAACATTATCCTGATTCGTAGTCTTATTCTATAGAACATTATCATGACCATAATAAATTAATAGCTGTATAAATTCTTATAAAAAATCATTCTCCCAATTAATAAACTTCTATTTTAGTATATGAGATGGATGAGGTAGATATTTACTATATAGATATACGTAGAACAAATCAAGAACATGAGAGAGGATCGGTGGAATAATAATGTGATAAGCTATAATCCCTACTTGGTAATTAATATTGAAGGGGAATGTATACATTGGGATCAATGTTACATTGTTTCTTAATATCATTAACTTCTTCAATGAATATATTCAAAAGAATAACATCTCCGGAACATCAAATACAAGATTTCACTAATAACATTAAATTTAAATTTTCAATTCACTATAATCATCCATAATCTGTTGTTGAATGGATCTGAAATTCTATACCACTTACATACCTATCTCATATCCCAATGTCCTTATTTCAAATAATTTATCATATTATGTTATAGTAATATAATTATTTTCATTTATGGTTTAATAATGTTAAAAAAAATTGAGTGAAAAATAATTTTTTAAGACAACAACATTGGATAGAGGTAATAATCCCAACCACATTTGAAATCTATAAAAAATATTTTCACATGTCTTCTTATAATTAAATGGTTCTATCAAACCTAAAATATTCTTAATGATGATAATAAGAACTAAAAAATTCTGAATCAAGAGAATTATGTATACATCTTCATAATAGTGAGCTAATATGTCGATCCCAAATTTATTTAATTGAATGTGGTACTCTATGTAACCTTACCACTAACATAATGTATATTATATAAAGATTATAAGGATATAATCTTTCTATAGTATGAATAATGTGTGATGAATTCATTAGGTGATATACTATAACCAAAATACTAATATGAATCATAGACTCTTTGAGGATTATAATGAAAAAAACCATGGTGATGTTTTCCCATTTCAATTATCATATGGATTATGGTTATAAAATTCTATTTTACTTCTATCTCTCAGACCTAAAATATTGGAAAAATATGAAGTTAGATTTTTTACTCTATAATAAATCTCTATTTATTATCTTTCCATAAATACTCAGTCATATCTCTGAACATCAACGTACATCCATGATGAATAAGGAATTATGAAATATGAGGGTTATCTAATAGTTATATCTTCGGTTCTGATATTGATGATATATAAAAAATTCATAAACCATATCATTCAATCAAAATAAATGTTGACCACTAGAACATTTTATTTTTTATTTGTTAATTCTATATCATTATTTTTCATCACATTAATCCATAACTAGATTTCTTTTCAAGAAACCATTTCAGATATATATGATTCCCGCACATACATTAGGATTTTTAATTCTATCATATGTAATTAAAAAATTGATCATTTTTTATCCTCATCAAATATAAGTTTTCAAAAAACTTTTAACTCAAAGAATAGACCACCTTGTTTTATTTTCCGTGGTCTTAATGTGTTCAATAACCATAATATTTAATGAACCCATACCATAATCAATGGTTCATATTCTACTATATATATGTTAACATTTTCCAAAAAAAATATATTTAAAATATATATCACAAAGTTCTATAAAAAGATAATTAATCCATAACATTAATACAAAAATTACCATAGACAACTCGAAATCATGAGTTTGTAATTTTTATCATGAACAATCAATTTTTATAAGAAATATGCTACATCCATATCATTATACATGTGGATTAATCTAAGTCATTTAAAAAATTATCCAATATTGTTCACAAACCCATCTCCATTAAAGGGTACGGAAATCACTAGTGCACTGACTATCTTTCCCTTCTGTTCCATGAAATTTTTCTCGCATTCATCTATCAAAAATAACATAGTTCCCCGTATATTTAATGTGTTCAGTGGATTAAATATATATTATAAATTCTCTAGGATGAGTAGATAATTTCTATTGGAACCATGAACATAATAGATCTCATTCACCATTTTTTTGTGAAATAATTACAATAAGTTATATCTTTTATAGATCCACCAAAATAACTATACATGAAAAAATGTAACCCAAAAAATAGAAATAATTTCCAACCAAAATTCACACAATATAGATTTTTAATAAAAATTCTCTTTGGAAATGATATTTAATACAATCCTAAAATTAATTTAATTTTCTTCCTTTCCCTTTGGATACGTAAGAATATTATATACAAATACTATAAAAAATTGATCAATAGAATCTCTAATGAATCTAATCATAAAACCCCTGATGATAACCAATGATTAGAAATATAGAATGGAATTATTATACCTTCAAACATTCTATTCCAGATATGTATGTTCGTATTGGGAATATAAATCATCTTTCCACACTATTGAGAATATCTAGATTGATGTTAAATATTTAAAAAAATAATCTCTACACAATTGACAAAACATGTCCACAATATGGTTATTGGATAATTGTTCTTGATAGTATTCTAGTTAACTTCAAAATAATAAATATAGAGTCACATAAATAAAACAATATTCTTAAAAAATGATTGAGTCTCCCCATACATATGAACATGCCAATTAAATACCTTATCATGATTCTCCTATATTTTTTTATTCAATTTCAGAAACTCAATAAAGGATATTCTATATAGTTATTGAAATAGGGGAAGCACATGGTGTGTGTTATATTAAAAAATAAACATCAATGTTTGGTTTCATACTAGAAAACACATCAAGAAATACATATGTAGAATATCATAAAATATGAATATATTGGATGTCCAATTTATCCACTTCCTTCTATGAAAACATACCATTAAAGTAAGAATGAATAATTGTATAGTTGATGTAATTTTAATTAGTTGTTTTTAATTATCCTCACACTGATAGACGATCATAGGTTTGTATTGAATATCAATTGTGACTTCCCATTCTCAAAAATTAATGTTGAATTTATGTAATCAAATTTTATCCATATCTAAGATATCATAAAATTCTATGGAGGGTAGAATCATGAAATTTTCAAGATGCACATTCCCAAAACATTTATTGAAGAAAATTCATAGTCTTCAGCGATAATCAACATACTATTAGTATTTTTAACTACTAGTATATCATTAAATCATAAAATTTTTATTTGAATACTCATAGAATATTAAATATAAATAATGTGTTTTGTATAACCATAATCCAATAATTCATTCATAGTTCCATATTGGACGGTATGTATTCCTTTCATGACATCATACTCCACATCAATAACAGTGATCACATGAAATTTCTATTTTTATATTGGAATAAGTTGTTGTTATTATTGATCATCATTATTAACCATTAGGGTTTTCTACCATTTATTATGACATGCATACTATATTCATTAGAAATATTAGAGTCTAGATGGTTCGCTAGATATATAACTATATATCTATTTCTATTATTAACATACTACCTCCCATAAAATTAACATTTTATTTATTGGAAAACATCCATTCCACTCATAAAATATTTACCAGTTCCATTAAATACATTGTTCTATCTACACATTGGTCATAAAAGAATTCTCATATTCTTCTCTCCTTGGTTTTCATAATTTTATTGGTATACAATATTTATTTTCTATTCAAATCCATGAGATTAATATATATCTCTAATATTTGATTTCACCTTGATATAACATCAAATTATTTATTTATAGATACTAAATTACCATATGTATACAACCCTTAATATATATTCTTTTATATTTCTGAAGAATTGATCATCCTTAATTTAGGTTCGATTATATTACCATAATTGTACATTGAAATTCATGTAAATTTTATAACATAATATCCAACTGATTTATCAACCTTATATATTATCTCATTTAATTTATCTCCTATTTTCATATAAATTATAAAAATAATGTTTTTATTGAAGAATAAAATATTATACTCATGCCACTTTACAAGATAGTTTATTCTTGTTGCCTCATTTTCTTAATGAGAGTCCACATTTGATCTTAATTTACATCTAAATTATAAATAGAAAAAAAATCCAACAACCAGTGAATAGAAAAACTCATATACTTCCTCATAGTTCATTAACTAGTGGATAAGCAGAACCCCTTACATAAGGTGTTTGTCTCCTCATTATGGACTTAAAAGACCATTGGTCCTTCATTTCCTCATTTAGAACACCAACATGATTTATTTATTGGCAATGCTTCATATTCATTACAATGATATTTTTGATTATAGAGCCCATATTATTTTCTTTATCAAGGGGAATATCATTGAATTTGATGTACCCTTTTATTAGAAAAAAATTAGGTTACAAAAAAATGATAAAAATTTAACAAAAATATTGTACAGAACAATAGTTATTCTGAAAAATAATAGAATCATAAAAAATTCTTTTATAAGAGGTAGTAAATTATTAAAAAACTTTATAAATCTATGACACCATAGGTTTATCTTATGTAATTAATGGTCATCGTATTATAAAATCCACCATATTCATTCCTAAATAAAATGTGATTAATATATTATTTTCCTTAGAGAGTGTCACACTAGGTGCGTAGAAAGGGAATTATAACCATGTACTAATTTTTCTTCTAAATATGTAATCATTCAAAAATATTTGGGGTTATTACCCATAGGTGAACCAAAAACAACATAATTCCAAATTGTATTTTATAGAAATGACTATTTTTCATTGTAACCCACACTCTTTTCTTTACCAAAACATTATAAGTTCTATTATACATCCCAGTCTTTAAGGTGTTATCACTATTGTTTTCTAATCCAAATTTATAAAGTGTACTATGAAATTTTTTTATACAATATATTGTGAACTACACTATTTCTGCGTTAATATAAAAACTAAACAGACAATTATTCTATAAATAACGTTATGATCCCAGTTTAAATCATATAAGATTACAGTGTTTGGAAACATGGTTATATATCATACGTTTTTAGATTTGATCTAAATCATCTCCCACTAATTTTTTCATAGAAAGAATCCTAGATAGAAATATTAGTATACAACTGATTCCTTATATCCTTATGCAATATATATTAGAAATAGTGAGAATAGATTCTTAGTGAGGGAAATCAAGGAGGATATACATGATCAAATAAACATAACAATAGTATAATGGTATGATAACATGTTATTGAAATATATAAATCCATAACTAACATATCATTGATTAAAATAATGAATCTATGTATAAATCTTGGAATTTTATAATATAAAAATGATAACAGAATCAAAGAGAATATTCTATGAGAGTATAAAATTAACAAAAGATATTAGTTTTTATAATTCCCATAACCATGTAAAATCATTTCCTCAGTTATGGATCATTATCAATACTACCATAATGGATTCTTTCTACTCAACATTACATTATTTAATTATTCTCAGTTCACCCAAAACTATATTATAGTAGACAATGTTCATTAACAAACCAGTTCGAATCCCTATTATAACCATTATTATTTCATGAGATATCCATAATCATAAAATGTATTGGTGGGATATATAATGATTTTCCAACCAAACAATATATGGAATTCATACATATATATTACAAAGACATAAATAGTTATTCATATATTATAATACATGGAAAGAAAATATGTTTCACTAACATTTCAACGTTTCATCATAACTAACCCATAAAAATATAATGGTTTTCATTAAAATATCACAATAATTATAATAAAAGATTAATATATATAATATGGTAGGTATAATTCAATCAGATCCCATTCAAAACATACATAACATAAATGTATTTTATCATGAATTATAATTCCTTGAAAATTTCAATTGGAATATTTCCAGAGAAAATTACTCATTTCATTACAAATTCACTTATATAAAAATTTAAAATACTAGAGATTAAAAAAATCTATTCCATTATATTGAAACTTTTAAATAGGTAGATATATTTTTATATCATTTTGGGTATCTAATATTTGAAAATTAAATCATTTACATGAATATTAAATCAGAAAGTCGTATCACATTTTCACTAAATTAAAAAAGTGCTTTTTTCAAAAAATGGAAAAGAAAATTCTATTTTAATAAATTTGATAAAATAAGTTAATGGGAGAAAATAAAATTAATGAAATATATTTTAATACTCAATATATTCTTGAAAATAAATTAGAAAACATGGGCATGGAAGAGAAGTTATTTTTTATCTAAGTTAGTACCAAAATGAGTTTTCCTTTAAAATATTTTTTTGGTCTATTGATCAATTAATGGGATAAAATTCATGGGAAGATATGAAATCTTAAAGACAAAATAGAGGATAATAAAATTAATAATATTTTTGATAGGTAGTACATGAGACATCATCAAGATAATCATAATCATTAACAAACACTATAAATAATGATATTGCAACATATATCTCATACATCATGTTTGATTTGATTTCGAAGCATTTAACCTCCAGTATCTTAAATATAAATATATTATAAACCTATAATAGATTAATTTTGGAAATTGTTATATCAAATATGATCTATTAACTCCTTTTAACACCCATTTAATAATATGTGTTTACTAAAATCAGTGTCTTGGTGTGTTACTTGTATAATTATTCATGAAAATTTTGGTCCACTAGTTCAAATTGATGTAAATTTATCATTGTACCATCATCTATAGATTTATAAACCTAAAAAAATAATATTTATATGTACATATAATTTCATCCATAATTGTTAAAAATATAATAATTTATTATACCATTTATGGACATGGAAAGCCACACATACACTTGAATGTTTTTCATAACTTTTTTTGTGATGGAATGAAATAATGATAATTAATAATATTAATTTAAAAAATAATTAATAATTTATATATTTACATATGTAATATTCATTAAATCTATCCTTACTATTATCCATGTAATGAAGAATTGAAAAATGAAAAAGTTCAGTTTGCGGAGGGGGTAGTCCACTCATACACATGACTGATATCGTCGTTTTCCAATGGATTTGAATGTAAGAAGATAAATATTATTTTCTAATTAATAAAAATAAAAATAATAAAATAAAAATAATTTATAAACACTATCACACTATAATATTCTTCTGTCTAATATTGTTATTAAAAATTAGGATAAATTATGGGGAATTTATGTGGTGTAATGAAGATAAATTTTAGGGTACTTTATAATGAAATTGGATAGGATTGGGTCAGGTATGGGGAATCTATGTGGTTTAATGAAGATAAATTAAGGGTCTCCTTCTATGATTGGGGGAAAGGACACACATGGGTTTTCATAATATAATAAAACATATTAAACATATTCACTAGAAAGATAAATCCAACTATATAGGTATTTGAGGATGGGATAGGATGAGGTATAATTATTCTGATAAAATATAATTTTTTTTCATTCCCCCTCTTGATGTTGTTCAATATAAGAAATCATGATTCTATTGGATTTTATAATTTTGATCGATGGATACTTGATTCCTTCCATAATATCCATATTCTTTCATATTTGAATTAATACGATAGATGTTGGGTTAGGGTTACATTTTAATTTTAATTTCTCTATGAAACTGATGAAGTTGTTTTCAAATATCAATTAATGGGATGTCGCAAACTTTTCTATTGTTATTCTTCTATAGTTTTTCAATTCCTCTAAAATATATTGTTTTATTGAAATTAAATTAATTAATTATTAGGACTCCAAATAAATTATATAAAGAAACATTAAATATTTCCAGAAAACCAGTTGTTAAAATATGCGTTGATGTTAACTTCATAAAAATTATCCCACCATATATTTGGATCCAAAATGGTGACTCCAGAATTTGGGAAAATACATTTTGTGAACACATATATGATTACTTCTTTTCAATTTTCATTTTTTTCATCATTATACATTTTTTATTATAAAAACCAAAATAATTAACTATATACTTGAAATATTTTTATTCAAGGAAATGATATATTGGTTACGAAGGATAAAAGAAAGGTTATAAAAGTCCCTTGTGTTCTTTTTGACTTCTATTATTGATATAATTTTTTCATTTTTGATCATAAAGAGTGCCAAAAGAATTTTAAAAATTATTCTTGTGCTAATTTGTACAAGATAAAAACTATAGTGACCCTATTGATGACTCTCGTACTAGGAATCTTGTGAAAGACCATTAAGTTGAGGAGAAATTTATCAATTTCATTAAAAGAAGGTAATAAGTTAAATTTTTAGTCAGATGGATTCAATACTCCTCAACTAAAACCGACTCATAAGTGTGTAAATTAATCTAAATTCGATTGATCCTATATCATAAGATCCTCAAGAACATGTTTAAGTGAAACTAATCTCCCACCAAAACGAAAAGAGAAAAATATGGATGGAAGTATTATGTACATACCATAAAATAAATTTGAATGATTAATTTCAATAATCATCATTGAGTCGGAAGAAGCATTTTATTCCAATTGTGAAGATAAAGAAGATGTTGAAACCATGGTATGTAATTATGATCATATTATGGGATCATTTTTGGAAGAACTAGAATCATGGATGAATGAAAAATTGAAAAATTATGTTCGATAGTTCAGTGATGGTGAACTCATTATTGTGGATTATCTGTAAATATAAAAAAAATGTTTACCAATAAAGAGGATTAATTTTAATGAAATAATGATTTTATTTTTTGGGATATTCCATGGATATTTGTATATTATTATTTATTCAACTCTTTCATGTTGGATACAATGGAATATTTCTTTAAAAGGATTTGTATTTTTTATCATTTATTGTTTTAGATGGCTTGGTTGCAATGATATCTTCTCTTGTACAATACTATTTTCCATGTTGGTTCTTCAATGGTGTGTTTTTTAGTTGATGTATTACAAAGCATGTTTTTCTTGTTTCTTTACTCTAAGATAGTATTTATGACTATTGATTTCAGTATGAATGTATTTTTATTAGAATGTTATTTGATATATGTTGACTTATAAATCCTTCTATGGTTGCCTAATATGGAAATGATACACCATTTATGCTGTGTTAAATATGTTTGTGGAACCTTGAGGATCTCCATAGTATTACTCTAACCAAAAAGGAACAATGGTAGTGGATAAGTGTTTTCGGATTGGAGAAGAGAAAAAGAAATTTTTATTTGAATTAGTTAAATCAGTAAAGGTTAAACTCTATCACTCAATGTCTGATACCACAATATGTAGGGTCTTCCAATGCTGATGAGATATTGAGCTGTAAATATAATAGTGTTTTATTGTGAGTAAATACACACTATATTTGAATTTGATGCTATATAAAAAGAGGATTATTATACTTATCAATTATTCGTATTTTCCTCTTGGTTTATTCTTGATTTATGCTTGTATTTATTGATTCATAGAGAATTGATATGTTTGATGCACCATATTTATTTTATATAACTTTTTATTGTATCTCCCTCAATTCCTTTTAGTGTAATATCATTACTCTTCGTGCATGTGTTGTAACACTCCTTTAATTT
The DNA here is from genome assembly GCA_963277665.1 of Viscum album. Classification (NCBI taxonomy): domain Eukaryota; kingdom Viridiplantae; phylum Streptophyta; class Magnoliopsida; order Santalales; family Viscaceae; genus Viscum; species Viscum album. The sequence continues at coordinate 1,484,883,963 of OY728136.1, forward strand.
AACAAAATAATTAGGGGAATGAATTTGTTAAATATTTCATGTCTTATTCTATCTATAAATTTAAAATATAGCATTCTCAATTCCTTAAATGAAAGTATAATTTAAAAAAATATCTAATTTTTACTATTCGATGAAAATTCAAACATTTTGAGAAATTTTAAAAGAATACACTATAACCTATCATTGACATGTAAACATAATAAATGAAATCAATTTTTAGAAATATTTTTTCTAATGGATAAAACAATTAATTTTAATTTTTTATCACAAAAAAATAAAACTATATTTCAATTAAAATATATTCATAGGGAATATGATGAATTTATGAATAAATTATTAATTATTTATAAATTTATTTTAATTAGATAAAAACAATATATTTATTTCAAAATTTAGTTTATTCATATTCATACAAAATATTTAATATATATATCAAAATATTGTAATATATTATGGTCAATTTACAGTTGGGTTTCAATGAAACATATGCCACCAAAAAAATAAAATAATTTTAGGTAAAATGTATCATAAAATCATAGGTTGTTAAACATTTTATTTCATATATTTTCAGAATGGTAAATATATTTTAATAACACATAATATATTGGTTCTTATTATATATAATACTAATGATATAAAACCATTGAGTATCCATGACATTAGAAAGATTATCTAATTCTCCTACTATGATGAAAACATTTTAGTCCTATTATAATATTTGTAAATTTACCATGGGAATATGACATTACCTAATTGAAAACATATGATATATGATATCTAATGAGACTTCCCATATATATATGACATTTCATATCATGAATTTTTTACTTTTTAATGTCTATGATGAGATTTTATGAAGACAGATGAACTTCATTAAATTCAAAATGCTTGATGTGAGGTTGCCTATTATAATATTAGAATGTCTGTAATGATTCTTAGACATTAATATTATATATAATATGTAGAATTTGTGGAATGATTAGAAATATTTTAATGAATAGTTATAATATATATGTTCATGTAGAATTTGGGTATGTTGTGTCCCTCAAAAAAGATATGTTAATAACGAATATTTCATGTAAGGATTTTATTAATTCTATATTTACAGAAGATGATATGTGTATACTTTGATTGAAATTTATCTATTTAATTAATATTCCCTGGTAAAGGTGAAATGGATATTACATTTCAAGGATTCAAGGAAATGTATATATCTTCTATATTGGTAGATCAGATGAGTCTGCAACCTATATGATGAGAAATTCAGATAATGGGATTATACCTCATTATGGGAACTTGTATGTGGTTTTCAATATTAATGTACTTATTAATATACATTTTTCATTACATGATTTTATATTTTGACGGTAGAAATTATATAAAACTTCTATATGACATTGATGAATAATAGTTGAGGGTGAGAAAAATAGTTATTTTATTTATATTAGTTAAATTATATTTTTTAATTTAATTATTAGATATAATGATAAATTCTAGATTCAGAAATAAAATTTTCTTTGGATTTATTGATTAAATATTTTTGATCATAATTTTTTTGTGAATTGAATATTAAAATATAAATTTATTTATAATTTTATTAATATTATATAGATTTTGTTTCTAATAAAAAATTTGAATGATTTTATGATTAGTAATTTTATAAAAGAAAATGAATAATTAGTTAATGGTTTTTGTGGGAGTAATATATTAAATATCATTTAAAAAAATTTTAACTTATTTACCTAATAATTATTATATCTTTTAGTTATATAAATTTAAAATACAATAATTACATTATAATTAAAAATGTTAAATTTAGGGTTCTCTATGGATTAACATAATGATAAGGACCCATGTGTAATTATTTATTATCTAAACTAGATCTATGAATTACACATTATATCATCTCTTGTGGTTAGATGAGTGTTGTGTGAAACATTATATTTATAGAGATCTCTCTCCAAAATAATCATTTTAATTTGTTATATCAAAATAGAGATAATTGTTTATCCTTTATCCAATATTTCAAGAACATTAGAATAAGAATAAATCTTTCATTAATAATTAAATGCGTTGTTATTAAATAAATTGCTGGTAAGATGATTCAAACCACCGTGATAATAATCAGAGTAGCATAAGTGATACTTCAAGATAAATTCATATATATACCACCATTAGATGGGTTCTAATTCGAATTGTTATAGCATAACGATGGTACAATTTAACAATGTTTAGAGGATTAGTTTCATAATTGAGGCAATATTTCAACATAGAGTTAAATTTGTGCATTTAAAATTATATATTAATTTAAAATGAAAAAACTCTCTCTATAGTTTGATGAGTATTTTTTTACACTCTTTTGGGTTTATTTATAAGACATGGTGATTTATCGACATGTCCATATGGATTATTCATTTCAAAAAATTAAAAATCAACATTGGGAATGGATTTTAACGTCTTCCATAGTTCTTCAAACAAACATGTGATATTAGTGATACCACATATAAAAAAATAAATATTTAATTATTTTTTATCAATTTATCAATTTATTTTTATTTTTTCACTTTTTCATCTCATTGATAAAAAATTTCACATATCTACAACATTATATTTCTTTTAGAAAATATAAAATTAAAAAAACATACTTTAAATTAGTGGAATATAGTTCTCTAAGTTAAATTGTATGAAACTATCTTATATATAATATAACCCTATATTATCAAGTGATGTGTGGTAATCCAATAGAGTGTGTAATTAATACACCACATGTGATGTTAATAATTGGAAACATGACATGTAATTAATACTCATGTTTTGAGTAATTAATATTCATTTGGTGCGTAATTAATACCCATGTGGTCTGTAATAAATACTCACATGGTGTATAATCAATACTTCTAAGATGATTAAATAATTAATACAAACACATCAAACATTTAATTAATAAAAAATGTATAATTAATTGATATAAGGTGTGTAATTAATTAATACACAAACAATGTATAATTAATACAGAATTGGTGTATAATTGTTTATTAAACTTTAAGTTCATTTTGAATATACATTTCATGTATAATCAATTAATTCTATATGGTATGTTATTAACACATTAAAAGGGTTTTAAAAATTATGAGGAGTAGAAACTATGTAAGTCTATAGACCATGTATATTTATTTAAGTAGCATGAAAATTAATTATACTAATAAAACTGATTAACATAGGTTACATTTTTCAAAAATTTATTGTAAATTCTTTATGACTTGTTTTGAATAATATTAAATTGAAGAACCATTTTCTTATTTTGAGGTATGGGTTTCTTATTTTCTCTCTTACTTAAGTGTTGTTTCGAAAATAAGGAAAATGGGGAAAATACTAATTTTTTGGACTACACTTCATGTACTATACCACACACCGTGTACTTTGGCAGTGTGGGATGATTACACAGGGTGTGTAGCCATGTCGGTGATGAAGAGTGTAAACACCGACTTCACGCCGTGTAGTGGTATTTACACACCGTGTAGTCAGTCGGCAGGGAAACAGTAAGTCGGTGGAGGTAGCTATGATCTAGGAAACAGTACGTGCCGTGTATTCTAGAGTACACATCGTGTACTCATGTCGACGGATGAACTGTTTTGCGGTGCCACCAGAGGAACATTTAAATGAGAAAATTACACGCCTTGTAGTTAATAGTACACGCCGTGTAGTTTGTTTTTTCAATTAAAACGGTCAGTATCCTCCTCATTTGGCAGATGAGTCTTTGGACGCATTTTGGAGCCGGGAGAGGAGGCTGGATTTTCGAAGAGCTCCCGATGGCACGTCGAGAATCAGATTATTCTGTCGTCGATCTATTTTGAACCACACGGGTAAGATCGTCCTTCTTATTGTGTGTTTCTTGACAATTATTTTTATAAGGGATGTTATTTGAGTTTGAATGAGAATTCATTTACCACAGATCTACAACGATCTGGGACGTTTCTGAAGGCGTCGTTCGGGTATACCGTTCTTGGGTGTTTAAGGTAGGTGTCTTGGTGTTAAAATTCCAATTGTTGTGTGTTTTGTGTATTTTTTTGTTCTACGAACCCATGTTGGGGTATCGTGTGGCTGAGGTCTTGGCTGTATAAATACCTATAATTGTGTAGGTAATTAAATGCGATAATAAACTGTTTTTTGGGATCACTTCTTGGATCCAGGACCACTCAGGTGGTGCGTTCCTCTGTTTAGCCGTTTGGCCAGGATACCCAAGGGTATGACATGTTTATTTTGCTCATTAATTCTTCCATAAGATGAATTGTATGTGAATTTCTTGTTATATGTTGGGAATGGCCTGGTTACTTGTTTAGCCTGAGGGAAGTGTTTTACTTAGCCTGAGGGCAGTGCATCTTTTTCCCTGAGGGTAACTTCTTCCGTGTCTCTGGGCAATAGACTCTATGCTTGAGGGAGACACATTGTACAACTGAGGGCAATATCTATTCTACCTATGGGAAATTACCTACGGGTTATGTTTCTGATTACCTGAGGGTAAGGGTTTGCATGTCTGAGGACAATGACTGACTGGTTACATAGAAATTCACCATGGTAGTTTCTAAATAAAAATGGTTAAATGAATAATTAAATGGAAATATAAATGGTAAGTTAGTAACTATTGAGTGCTAATTAGTTTGTTGCAATTTACTTTTTCACATTGTTGTTACATGTTTACACATAGTTGGGCATGGGCCATTGGTGGGTGCCTACTGAGATTTATTTCTCACACCCTATTTGGGTCATGTCTTTAGCCCAAACAGATTATATTTTTGCATGTGTGGATAAGGGCAAGGGTCCCTATACAGGTACTTGATTGTTGCTGAGGTGTAGAGGAGCATGGGACCGGGCATAGGCTCGTGATGCTTCTGGCTGTTTTGTTTTTCTTTGTTGTACTCCGTATTGTATTGTATTGCTATGTAACATGTTCTAGCTGTTTTCATAGAACATGAAACATGTTTCATCATATCTATATAACTTGTTGGTTATATTTTACAACAGTTGTTAATATTAAATGTGTATGGTTTATTGCTTTCACTATTTTTGTATGTTTTATATTGTATTCTGCTACGCTACACTTTTGACAAATGAGGTCATAGTTTCCCCGCTATCAGACCTGGGTCCTCGCTGCTGGTCAGCAGCCTCTGGAATTTGGGGAAATTCTCTTGAGGTCATGTGACCAACCGGGTTCGGGGCACCCGTTGGGTGGCACCATGATCTGGGAAATTACAAAGTGGTATCAAATGGGTTCTTTTCTTTGACTTACTATTTAGAGCCTTAGTCAGGGATATGGAGTGAATGGTAGTTGGTAATAAGTTGTTCCTGGGCATAGCTAACCCGTGTATAGGGAAAAGCCAATATACCTTGTATTTTTTCAATTCATTTGATTTCGACAGTTGACTTGATTTTCACCGATTGGTGACGCACTTGAAATTGTTTAGTTTATATTTTATCCATGGGTTCTATTTAGTTTCAACCCGATGATATGAGGGTATGCCATCTCATTCATCATTTAGGCACATTCTAGGAATTACATTCCATGCATTTTATCCATGCCATGTAGGTGCATTGGAAATTGAATCATGTTGTGATAGTTGTTGTTCTTGAAAAACATGCTCTCGTGATAGCTACTTTGATAAATACCTGGTATATGAAAGGGTATTCTTGGGTGAGTTTGTTGATAGAATCGATGTAGAACTTTGATTTTTGGGGAGTATGGTCCCCAATTTACCAGAATTTGGTGGATCATTGACATTTTATTTTATTATGAAATAGATAAGATGCCAAACTATGATTCACTGGGAGTATAGGCCCTCAACGATTGGAATTTGGATCTTAGGTGCAATTTTTCAGTATTTTCTGGGTTCCGCAATAGTATTTGAGCCTTAATATCCGGAAAACCCAGGATACACACCGTTTAGTTACTCGAACATATGCCGTGTGTTCTTCTGTTCGAGAAGAAAAGGAATACTTTGAAGTACAAGCTGTGTACCCTCAGTACACGCCGTGTAGTCTCATCCTGTGTCATAGAACATGTGGGCAGGGACACGGGGAAGAGAAATCTTGAGAAAGACACATCGGGCATCAGATGTACACGCCGTGTAGTGTTGACCCGGAGTCCGCCCATGTAACTAACAACACGGACGGAGGAAACCTTAAGACATACACGCCATGTCCACTGTGGAACACGCCATGTGGTCTGGCCTGGGGACCCAGCCGTGTAACTAACAACATGGGTTGGTGTAATCCATTTGAGTAGACGCCGTGTGTATATAGAACACTCCGTGTAGTGTGAGCCATGTGTCCATCCGTGTAACTAACAACACGGGTCAACGAAGCTCATATAGTACACACCATGTACCTATGGGACACACCGTGTAATCTTATCCAAGGAATGACTGTGTGGTTTAGCCATGTGGCTAGGGAAAACGGGGTGGTGTACACGCCATGTGCGGGTGTAACATGCCCTGTAGTATCAAGCCAAGTATTTAGCTGTGTCACAAACGACGCGGGTAGTTGGAAAATATAACCATACACGCTGTGTAGATTATGTACACGCCATGTGGTTTTGTTCAATGGGGGTCGTGTGGCTTAGCTGTGTGGATGGACCTGGGTAGGGGAAGATAAGTCAAGTACGCACCCTGTAGTTAGTATACACGTCATGTAGTCTTGTTTTTTAAATCATGAAATGCCTCCTTCCTCTTGTTCCCCTTTTGGTCCCTTCGTTTTTGAGTCTTTGATAATTTCGATCTAAGGTGTGTTTTTGACCTTGAAGAGTCATGTTCCCGAGACCACCACACATTTTTTGGAAGGAGAGCGGAGAAGATTATACTCCAGAGATGGTGGGACATGGGATACTAGTGTATCCTCCAGCAGAGCCAGATGCGGTACCAGCTGTTATACCGGACATAGGCACCAATGCGCAGTTTCGTGAAGGCTTTATGCAGTTCATGCAGACCTTTCAGGGAGCACTGCTGGCTGCCACATCATTGGATGAGCTGACTCGTATATTCTAGTAGCAGCATCCGCCTATGTTTTCAGGGGATAGAGGACCACAGGCTGCGGAGTCTTAGCTAGGGTCTATGCAGACTATTTTTGAAAATCTTGAGATGCCTCCATGGTGGAGGGTCAAGCTCACAACTTATATATTGTGTGAATCTGCCAAGAAGTGGTTGGATGTTACCACTCAGTCTGAGCATCATAGGGACATGGAATGTGATGATTTTCAGGTAGTCTTCTATGACTTCATCTTTCTAGAGCAACTGAGAGTAGACAGAGCTCGAGATTTCATGAATCTGCAGCATGGCACTATGTCAGTGATGGATTATTCTGGTTGTTTCACCGAGCATCTTCATTTTGCAACCGTTCTGGTGGGTGATGAGACATTGAGGGCCATATGCTTTGTGTATGGTCTTCGATATGACAACTGAGCCCCAGTGACTGTTTTTAGGTTGCCTTCAGAACAAGATATTGTGAAGTTGACGTTGATTACAGAGAGGAACCAACGGTAAGCTAGTCGTGCAAGATAGGGTGGTTCAACACTAGTTTCTGGTACTATTTCTACTGGAAATAGGAAGATATATATATACTTCTCTCAGGGTGGCAGTACCATCCAGAAGGATGTTTCAGGTGGGCAGGTCAGGTGCTACCAATGCGGTAAAGAGGGGTACAAGAGACTGTAGTGTCCACGTGATCTAGTGGAGTGTTGAGCTTATGGAAAGATGGGTCTTCTATATTGATTTTGTAGGGAGTTTCCACCAGTGGCTAGTTAGAGGGGTTCTTTGAAAACTAAATGTGAGGGAGCATGATCAGTTGCTTCTTTCCATTCAGGAAACTAGAATACATCAAGGCATGCAAGCAGAGATGGTGGTCGTGGCCGTGGTATCCAAACACCAGGATCTCAGAGGCAGTAGGACGGGGACGCTCAGGGTAGCCAGGCTATGTCGCAGGGCCGAAGAAATAGGAAGGCATATGTAGTGTAGCAGACCCAACATGAGCAGGATCTCGAACCTTCTACAGTCAGATGTACTATTATAGTAGCTTCTGTTTTATCTTAATTACTTTTCGATATGGGTGCTACACTTAGTTTCATATATATGCCCATTGTGGAGATCCATGGGCTCCGTGTTTCTTTTTCTTCTACTGTCATAACGCTAGACATGTCGTACGGAACTAGAACGGCATGTGTGCATCAGTTCATGGAGTGAACCCTTGAGTTTGGTGGGTGTCACTTTCATTGGGACCTCTAGTTCTTAGAGATGATGAGCTACAATGTCATTCTTGAGATGGACTGGTTGGTTCTCTTTCAAGCCATTGTAAACTACTATCGTCGTAGGGTGATTTTCACATCACAAGAGGGTGGAGAGTTTCTATAAAAGGGTGAATGGGATTTTTAGGTGAGTCGTGTCAGGACCCGTCCTCGGGGACCATTCCGTGACTATCCCAAACTCGCCTTCCATAGGTCAGGGGCTGGTGACTACCACCAAAGGTGAAAATCCAAATAAAAAGGGAATGAATTTCCTTTATAAAAGTAAACAACACAATAGAATACAAGCAGAAGAAAACACTATGTACAAAAGAATGTGCTGAAAATTAAATGAGCCAGAATACAAATCCAACTGAAAAGTATAGCAACATCTGAACGAAAGTACAACAGGAAAGACAAGTAGATGGAAGAATAGAAGTAGCTCCTGGGTTATCCACCTCAAATCCCACCTTAAAGGTAGGTACAGATAGCCTCCTCAATGCTCTTTCCCGTCAACCTCCTCCGTGTACCGTCTCATCATGAAGTCCACCTCCGGATACTGACTCTTCATGAGGTCCACCTCTGCGTACCATCCTGTCCTCGAACACTCGGCCTCCGTCTGCACTATCTATCGTTTGCAACCAACACAATGAGGTGCAGGCATAACCCGTGCAGGGGTGAGTATAACGATACTCAGTAGGGACTAAGAGACCCTAGTGGTCTCAGGAAATTGAACAAGGATAACCTCAATGTAGGATCTAAACAGATAACCCTTTCTTAGGTATAAGCCCATACTTATACCTAACTTATCAAGAAAACCATCTCAATCAAGAGGTATCACACAGATATGAATTCAACGGATAACCACTATAGAGGTATATGCCCATACATATACCTGAGTTATCAAGTAACCATTCTCAATCATGAGGAATTCACAATGGTCAACGACTCAGCTCAAACCAGGAATTTCGTTAATGATATTGAAATTGTAACTGCTGAAGAGCCCCCTCTCGGTTGAGTACAATGATCATGTCACGACTCCGAGGCACTACTCACTATCCTAAGACTGCTGAGGTACTACTCCGGTCGAGTACCGTGGGTCATCCACCCAAACAAAGTAGTGCTCCCCGCAGGGGTCTGCCACCAAAACACAGTAGTGCACCCCCCCCCCCTAATAGCCTGCAGAGGTACTCATTCTGTTGAGTACCGCGGGTTTTCCACCCTAAAACAGTAGTTCTCCATACCATGGGTATTTCACCCAAACACAGTAGTGCTTCCCAATGGGCTATACAAGTTACTCTGACGCGAATCAGACAAGGAGTCTCCAGGTCTCAGCCATCTACAAGGTCTTCGTACTCCGTATGCTCGTCTTTGGGAGGATCCACTCCACGTGCTACTGGTCTATACTCCAAGTATCACAATGTCCAATGAAGGATTATCTCAATGGACCACCTCATCATAGGGGTCTCAACGCAATAGATGGTGCGTCAATCGGACTCCTGGTCTGTGAGTTATTAGCCTTTTTAGTCCTGGGGGCCTGGTTGGTTTTGTATATGAACCAACCCGGTCATTTCTCTACAGTACCACGTACTCTCATAGGGTATACTCATATGGACTATTTCTCAACGTGAATACCATCCCGCTGACGGTTCTCCAAACAGATGTCCGGTCTAAAATTTGTCAACTTTTCCGTTCGAGGGGCCCTATTGGATTTCAGGTTCAATCCAACCCAGCCATATTGCAACTATGTCCAAGCCTCAGGTTAAGTATACCCAAAGAACATTCTGAACAATAGGAATCCAACAAAGTTGATGTCACATCAATCTGAAGTTCGGAACTCAAGTAATAACAGTTTCTGCTCCGAGGGCCCGGTTGGTTTCAGGTTCGAACCAACCTGTACATACCCAAACTTCACCAAAACATCGAGTATAATAAACCTAAATGACCGTCTTGATCCGAGGATCCCAACGCAACTGATGGTGCAACGATCGGAGGTCCGTAGCCCAGGTTATGGGAGTTTAAATGGATCTGTCCGAATGTAGGGGGTTCGGGCCCGGTCCGACCTGGCCCGTTACCCCCTGGGTCTTCCCGAAACAGGTCCACCCAACCCGGGTCTTGGTCCAACCCAGTTGGGCGCGATCCGGGCCAGCCGGTGCGGCTTGGCCCGCTGCTGGTTGCCCTTCCCGGCACTTGTGGGCCGGCCCATTGCGGGCGATCTGGCCCGACCCGGGGGGACTGGCCCGGCGCGGGCGGTCCGGCCCAACACGGGTGGCTCGGCGCGAACCGAGCGGGGTGCAAAGGAGGGTGCCGCCCCTCGCGCTGGCCATGGGGTTTAACCCCTAGATTTTCTGGAACGGTCGTCCATTAAGGCTTGCCGGTTGTTCCAAGCGGGACTTGCGGGGGTCTCGCCTCCAGGGTTTGCCGACGGCTAGCCTAACTGGCCACCTCACACTGTCCCGCCACGACCAAAGGCCACGGCTCGTCCCCGATCGATGCGGCGCGATGGCGCCGCGCCCTCCGCCATGGCCCGCTCCGGCCGCAGCCTCCCTCGTGTCCTCCAGCCCGGCGTGACAGTGCCGACCACCTTCACCACGGCCCACTCCATCCACAGTTCTCTCATTCCCATGCGGTGCAACGACACTATGCTATCATCGCCACAACGATCCACGAATACCAAGAAAAAATGGTAGGAGTATCAGACATGTTTGTGTGGTCCGACCTCCTCCCATTATTACGATAACATGTGGTCATATCTTAATTCACGATGATAATGAACAAAACTTGTTCGAAGAAAAACCAATACCTTGACACAAGTTGTTGAAAGATCATCGTCGTAGGAAATGACATCACGGGATGAAGCTCCGTATACGTCGATGGATAATGTCCAAGGAGGAAGCAGTGTCTCTATTCCTTCATCACAGAGACAAGATTTAATGGAGACATCGATGGTGAGATTCCGTGTTGGTGCCTCCTCCTTGGTCGTGGAGGAAAAAGATGGCGGAAGAAACCGAGTCGCCGAGTCGATCCTCTCCCTCGGAGAAATAGAGTTCTTTGTTGAAGTGGGAACATTCTTTGCCGAAGAATATGAGGTTCTTTTAAGGGATAAGAGCTCTCCCTCACCCAATATCCTCACAGAACTAGCCAAACTAATAAAATAAGGCCTCCCCCTTATTTTATTATGTTTGACATGCCTGTTAAAAAACTCAAAATTCATAAACTAAACCATTTAATTAAATGAGCTTGAGTTGTCCAAATAAATGGGGTGTTATGTTGGCAAGATTAATGAGGGTGAGAGGGAGGTGTTAGTCACATAAAAGGGGAGTTAGGAAGTTTAAGGAATATGAAGGGGTGGGTCTCATGTGGGCCCCACATCACCTTTATCCTCTCAAGGGTTGCTAGTAACAAGTGGCTCCCACTCCAACTACCACACATAGGATTAAACTACTTATAAAAAGGAAATAAAATTGTTACACAATTTAATTTTACATTACATTTAATCCATGATTTTATTAAACTCCTCCCGAGAAAACACACCTCTGAGAAAGGTCCTCTTAAGAAAATACCACCGCTGTGGTTGCATCGGTTCCCTCAGATTTCAATTCATACCACCGGTTCTAAAGATAAATAAACCCACTTGTTCGTTCACTGAGTGTACCTGAGCTAAAATTCGGAAATTGATTCTGGGCACACCGGGTCTCGCAATCAGGTGCCGTCTAAAACCACGCACTCGCAAAATTCCAAATAAATTAAGAAAACATTTCCTTGAAATTTCCTGGTCTTTACATTACTCTCACCTCGGGGATTTATGTCCTCGTAAAGCTACAACACAAAACATGGGAAACCAAGGAGGGTATCGAGCATGCATCTGAGCCTCATGGTCCGATGTGATCTTAGGAGGTTCTCGTACTGCCAACGAAGTGCACAAGAGAAATTGACCATCCCCATAGGACCTACTCCAGTCGATCCTCAACCTCAACTAGAACGCTGTGAAAGTCACCCTGTCATCGATGTGCAGCTTGTTGTGGTCAAAGATGATGTATAGGTCATGCACACATCTCCTCAGTTGAGATATGTGGATGATGTTGTGCAGCCGGTGCATCTTAGGTTGAATGGCAAGGAGGTAAGCTACATTTCCTACTCTACTGGGTACTTGGAAGGTCCGTTGAACCGCAGAGATTACTTCCCGCCTCGGCCACATCTCTGTAGTCCCCAACAAGGTGAGACTCATATAAGGACTTCGTCGCCATCTTCGAAGTCTAGAGGCCTCCAATTCCTAATTTGATCTGAACTCAAAACTCCTACTGCCACAAGGGACAGGTTGACCGATTCAAGAGTGATCGACCGCACCCTCCTTTGCATGATTTTATCTTATGCTGCCTGGGGTTTCCTTTTCACTGACCTAGGAAAACCCATCACAACATTGAAGATAGTACACAACCTTTTTTCTTAATACAGTAAATCTTGGTATGAACTGTGAATCCAATCCATACCCAGACCAACGTCGTAAGGCCTCGACGTTACTAGCAAGAGATCCATCCGTCACTGTCACCTCCATGGGTCGAGTCACACTGTCGACATTAGTGTGAGGTCACTGGGTCTCCTCTAGTAAAATAATCTAAAGTGAGGGTCATGTCAATAGTTTTAACCGGGACCTCTCAGTATCGACCATGCAAAAGAATAGGGAAGTAAGTGTCACAAGGATATGTGTCTGTTATTATTTCATCTCATATTACAATGACACAAATGCAACAACTACATAGAACTATAAGTACCAAGAACAAAAGGAATCCACTAGTTCCGCTCATGTCCACCGGCTTCCGGAGCTCTACTACCCTGTCCACTGCTCGACTGTTTCTCAAGAACCCGCCACTACTTCTGTCTCGGTGGCTCCTCCAATGCCTGCCAATCAACTGTGCGGGGAGTCGGACAGCCATGTGCCATGTTTCCATTCCTGCCTCATGCATAACACTATCTGTTTCTGGCACGCCTGGCTCTGACTCCACCCCGGGTGACTCGCACTACCGATCCTATAACCCGAGGTCGCCCACATGCTGGTCTGGATGTCTTGGACCTCTGCATCATCTATCTACTGCCTACATATGACTCGTCTACTGATAGAAAATCATGCGGCAAAGGCAGCAGCTCCTGAGCATGCTCGGTGTGTAGAGTCCATGGTATAAACTCCACCTTGAATAAGTTCTTGATGTCTTCCCAGGTGAAGGTCATCTCATCTCAAAACTGGAACATGTGGCTCCACCACCTCTCAGCTACTCCCTGGAAGATGCTAACATCTAGGTACACCATCATGTTTACGGGTGTCCCAGCTGAGTGGAGAGCTCGTGCTACAAACTCCAGCCAGGGTCCAGCCATCTGAAAATCTGACTCACCTCGAAACATTGGAGGCCTCTGAAGCTGTAACTCGTGCATCACGCTCATGCGGCGTTCACTCTCTACTGGTGTCTCAACTGGTGAAGGGTATTCTACTGAGGCCTCGCTGCTCGGTGGGCTATCATCGCACTCCCCACTCGATACCCACACACTCTGACTAGGTGAAGTCATCCTGAAGGAAACAGTCGTGACACAGTCAAACAATTATACCTTCTGAGCTGACCTGGTTTGAGCTGTTTTAGTTGGAAACCATTGAAAATACACACACAATTATGGATTTTGTGCACTGAGTCGGAAATTAGAGGTCAGGGTCCCGATGTATGGATACGTCGGCCGCCCGCACCAACATAGGACTCCCTGAATTAAAAACCACACTCTATACCCTTAACACTATTGCTTCATAGAAAATAAATATAAGAGTTATATGATCTGCAGTAGAACTGACTCCTCTAATACAATTTTGTCACGACCCGTCATCGGGGCCCGTGTTGTGACTACCCCAAGCCCGCCTTCCATAGGCCAGGGGCTGGCAACTAGCACCAAAGGCGTAAATCCCAAAAAAAGGGAAGGAATTACCTTTATAAAAGTAAACTAAAAAACAAAATACAAGCAGAAGAAAACACTAAGTACAAAAGAATGTTCTGAAAAGTAAATGGGCAAGAATACAAACCCAACTGAAAAGTACAGCTACATCTGAACGAAATTACAACAGGAAAGAGTAGTAGCTGGAAGAATAGAAGTAGCTCATGGGTCGTCCACCTCGAATCCCACCTGAAGGGTAGGTACAGATAGCCTGCTCAACGCTGTCACCTGTCAACCTCCTCTGAGTACCGTCTCGTCGTGAATTTCACCTCTGGATATAGACTCGTCGTGAGGTCCACCTCCGGGAACCGTCCAGTCCTCGAACACTCAGCCTTCGTCTGCATTTTCCATCATCTGTATCCAACACAATAAGGTGCGGGCATAGCCCGTGAAGGGGTGAGTATAACTATACTCATTAGGGACCCCGAGACCCTCATGGTCTCACTAAACCCAACAAGGATAAATACAAAGTAGATTCTACACTGATAACCCTTACTTAGGTATAAGCCCAAACTTATACATAAATTATCAAGTAACCCATATCAATCAAGATGTATCACATAGATATGAAATCAACGGACAACCACTACATATGTATATGCCAATACATATGCATAAGTTATCATGTAAACCATCTCAATCCTGAGGAATTCACAAAGGTCAACGACTCAGCTCAAACCCGGATTTTAATTAATGATATCAAAACTGCAACTGCTAAGGATCACCCTCTCTTTCGAATACACTGATCATGTCAGGACTCAGAGGCACTGATCACTATCCTAAGACTACTGCGGTACTCCTCTTGTCGAGTACCGCGGGTCAGCCACCCGGACACAGTAGTGCTCCCCGCCGGGGTCTGCCACCCAAAAATAGTAATGAACCCTCCCTAATAGCCTGTAGAGGTACTCTATCTGTTGAGTACCATGGGTCTCCCACCCAAACATAGTATTTCTCCCCATTATGGGTCTACCACCCAAACAAAGTAGTGCTCCCCACTGAGCTATACAAGACACTCCGACTCGAATCGGACAAGCATTCTTCAGGTCTCATCCAGCTACAAGGTCTCT
The DNA here is from genome assembly GCA_963277665.1 of Viscum album. Classification (NCBI taxonomy): domain Eukaryota; kingdom Viridiplantae; phylum Streptophyta; class Magnoliopsida; order Santalales; family Viscaceae; genus Viscum; species Viscum album. The sequence goes on from OY728136.1 coordinate 1,484,899,266, forward strand.
GTACTCCGTATGCTTGTCTCCGGGAGGATCCTCCCCATGAGATACTGGTCGATATTACAAGTATCACAAAGTCCCATGAAGGAGTATCTCAAAGTACTGCCTCTTCATAGGGGCCTCAACGCAATAGACGACGCGTCAATCCGACGCCCGGTCTATGAGTTATTATCCTTTTTAGTCCTGGGGGACCGGTTGGTTTCGTATACGAACCAACCCGTTAGTATCTCAACTGTACCCCGAACTCTCATAGGGTATAATCATATGGAATTTTTCTCAATGTAAATACCATCCCGCTGACGGTTCTCCAAATGGACATCCGGTTTGAAAGTTGTCGGCATTTCCGTTCTAGGGGCCCGGTTGGATTTCGGTTTCAATCTTACTTGGCCATATTGCAACTGCGTCCAAAACTTAGGTGAAGTATACCAAAAGAACTGTCTCAACAAAAGAAATCCAAAAAATACGATGGCACGTTAATCGGACGTCCGGAACTCAAGTTATAACCATTTCCGCTCCAAGGGTCCAATTGGTTTCGGGTTCGAACCAACCCGGCCATACCCAAACTTCACCGAAACATCAAGTGTAACAGATGTAAACGACCGTCTCGATCCAAGGATCCCAACGCAACTGATGGTGTGTCCATAGGTGGTCCGTAGCCTAGGTTATGAGAGTTTAAACAGATCTGTCCGGACGTATGGGGTTCGGGCCCGGTCCCACCCAGCCCGATACCCATGGGACTTCCTGAACCGGGTCGACCCGACCCGGGTCTGGGTCCGGCCCAGTTGGGCATGGCGTGGCCCAGCCGGCGCGGCCCCGACCAGTGCTGGTGGCCCGGCCCGATGCGGGTGGTCGGGCCCAACAAGGGCGGTCGGGCCCGGCATTGGCTGTCCGGCAAAGCATAGGCAGTCCGGCCCAGCGCGGGCGGCTCAGCGGTGACCGAGCGGGGCACCGCCTCTTGCACTGGCAGGGGGTTTCAACCCCCGGATTTTCTGGAATGGTCGGCCGATTGATCCATGTGAGACCCGTGGGGGTCCTACCTCTAGGGTGTGACAGCTTCCGGCTTGATCGGCTGCCTTCCGCTATCCCGTAGCGGCCAAAATCCGTGGCTCTTCCACAATCGGCGTGGTACGATGGCAATGCGCCCTCCATCACAACCTGCTCCAGCCGAGGCCTCCCCCGGGTCCTCCGGCACGATGCAACGGTGCCATGCCCAACCGCCTCTGCCCGCTCCAGCAACGGTTCCTTTGGCTTCACCGGCGCGGTGCGACGGTGCCGCGCACCTCCGCCGCGGCCCGCTCCAGTCGTAGTTCTGTCCTTCCCGCATAGTGCAACGACATCGTGTTGTCTTCGCCATAACGATCCACGAAGACCATGAAAAAAGGGGAGGAGGATCGGTCATGTTTGAGTTGTCTGACCTCGTCCCGTTATTACAATAAAAAGTGGTCATATCTTAACTCATGAAGATAATGAACAAAAATTGTTCGAAGAAAACCCCCTACCTCGACACAAGTTTTCGAACGATGATCGTCGTGGGAAACGGCGTCATGGGGTGAAGCTCCTTATACGTCGATGGAGAACGTCCAAGGAGGAAGCGGTGTCTCCCTTCATTTTTTGCGGAGAGAAGATTGTATGGCGACGTCGATGGCGAGTTTCTGCGTCAGTGCCTCCTCCTTGGTCATGGAGGAAGAAGATGACAGAAGAAAACGAGTCACTGAGTCGATGCTCTCCCTCAGAGAAATAGCGTTCTTTGTTGAAGTTGGAACATTCTTCGCCAATGATGATGAAGTTATTCTAATGTACAAGAGCTATCCCTCACCCAATATCCTCACAAAACTAGCCAACCTTATAAAATAAGGCCTCCCCCTTATTTTATTAGGTTTTCCATGCCTTTTCAAAAACTCAAAATTCAAAAACTAAACCATATAATTAAATAAGCTTGAGTTGTCAAAATAAATGGCGTGTTAAGTTGGAAAGATTAATAAGGGTGAGATGGAGGTGTTTCTCACATAAAGGGGGAGTTAGGAAGTTTATGGAATGTGAAGGGGTGGGGCTTCTGTGGGCCCCACCTCACCTTTATCCTCTCAAGGGTTGTTAGTAACCAGTGGGCCCCACCCCAACTACCACAAATAGGATTAAACCACTTAGAATAAGGAAATAAAATTTTAACACAATTTTATTTTACATTGCATTATTCCACAATTTTAAACAACTCCTCCCGAGTAAATTCACCTCCAAGAAAGGTCCTCTTAAACAAATACCACCGCTGTAGTTTCATTGGTGCCCTCAAATTTCAATTCCGAGCACCGGTTCAAAATATAAATAAACTCGTTCGTTCGTTCACTGAACGTACCCGAGCTAAACTTCGTAAATTGATTCCGGGCACACCGGGCCTCGGAATTAGGTTCCCTCTGAAACCGCGCACTCGAAAAAATCCAATGAAATTAAGAAAAAAAATTCCTTGAAATTTCTGGGACTTTACAAGTTGATCTAGACAAGGGAATCATGGGTTAGGTGGAGTCACAACCCTGATTGTGAGATTATTTCTAGATGATCAGAGAACTTTTCATATAGATTTACCTCCAGTGATTGATCTTTTCAGTGATGTCTTCCCAGAAGACTTTTCATGTCTACCTTCAGAGCGAGAGGTGGATTTCTCTATTGAGCTTGTGCTAGGAGTAGCACTGGTGTCCATTCTTCCTTATAGGATGGCTACACCAGATTTACAAGAGCTCAAGAGGTAGTTAGAGGAGTTACATGCAAAGGGTTTTATCCGACCCAGTACTTCTCCTTGGGGTTCGCCGGTCCTTTTGTGAAAAAGGCAGACAGTGTGCTTAGACTCTGTGTGGATTATCGGAAGCTGAACCAGTTGACGGATAAGAACTGATATCCCTTTCCGATGATTGATGATATTTTTGATCAACTTTATAGATCATGAGTGTTCTCTAAGATTGACTTGAGTTCATGATGTCATCAACTATGTGTGAGACCATCAGACATGCCACTTATAGCTTTCATAGCAGATATGTTTTATACGAGTACTTGGTTATTCTTTTTGGACTCACGAATGCGCCATCAGATATCATGGCTCTCATGAATCATGTGTTCCATCCTTATCTGGATTCTTTTGTGGTAGTATTCGTGGGTGATATCTTGGTGTACTCTCACACTCGACATTACTATTCCACCCAACTTGAGATCGTATTGAGTACACTGAGAGAACATCGTCTATATGCTAAGCTCTAAAAGTGCCACTTTTGGATGGACTAGATTCACTTAATGGGTCATAATATCTCAGAGGAAGGAGTTGTAGTAGACCTAGAAAAGGTGAGAGTAGTAGTTTCCTATAAGAATCATTAGAACGTGTTTGAGATACGGGGGTTCTTGGGGCAGGCTGGTAACTACAGACGCTTTATACAGGACTTCTCCCGCTTAGCAGCACCATTAACAGGTCTGACCAAGAAGGGTGTGAAGTTCGTTTGGTCAGAAGGTTGCGAGACATTCTTTTAGGACCTGAAAAGAAGGTTGACATCAGCACCAGTCCTGATACATTCAGAGCAAGGGAAGATCTATACAGTTTATTGTGACACATCAGATATTGGGCTAGGAGCAGTGCTGATACAGGGCGATCAAGTTGTTGTGTACGGTTCTCGGTAGTTGTTGCCACATGAGAGGAATTACCAGACGCATCATCTCGAGTTGGCTGTAGTTGTGCATGCATTGCGCTGTTGGAGACACTATCTCTTGGGATAGAATTTTTTGGTTTTCACATACCACAAAAGTCTCAAGTATATTTTTACTCACCATGACTTGAACCTGAGACAGTGAATGATGGTCGAATACCTACAGTCCTTCGATTTTGAGCTTGCCTATACACCTGGTAAAGGTAATTTAGTAGCTGATTCACTGCGCAGGAGGACTCAGATACAGGTGGTGCCAGAGGCCAGTGGTCAGTGGAGGCTCAAGGAATTGTTCATTAAGATGCATTTGGCGGTGCATGACAGTCAGGGGAAGACCTGTCTTTCTCTTTTATCTGGGACTTCTACCCTTCTGGACATAGTGAGGATGAGACATCTATCTGATTTAGAAGGCCTAGTTCTATGGGAGTCGGTGGAAAGTGAGGACCCTTCTCTTGGATGGATGATAGGCGATGATGAAATTATTTGTTTCCATGGAAGAGTGTGGGTTTCGGGGGAGATACGGGAGGAGCTGATGTGGGAGTTTCATGCTTCAACATGTGCAGTTCATCCTGGGGTTTCCAAGATGTATCGTGACTTGAGACTTCAGTACTGGTGGCTGGGTATGAAGAGATATGTAGCTGGTTTTGTTAGGAGGTGTTACACCTATAAGTAGGTGAAGGCGGAGCATCAGAGGCCTGTCGGACTATTACAGTAGTTACCCATTCTGGAGTGGAAATGGGATGATGTCGCGATGGACTTCGTGACTGGGTTGTCGAGGTCACCTCGAGGTAATGATGTCGTGTAGGATGTTGTGGATAGACTCATGATGGTAGCTCAATTTTTTCCAATCAAGGAGACCTTCGGTGTTGACGAGCTCATAAATTTGTATATCCTAGAGATCGTACTTCTTCATGGGGTTCCTCGTTCTATCGATTCAGATAGGTACGCCCGTTTTACGTCTCGTTTCTGGAAGAGTTCTTAGAGGGAACTGGGTACACAGGTGCTTCTGAGCACAACATACCACAGTCATACCAATGGCCATTCAGAGAATACAATACAGGTGCTTGACGACATGCTGCGTGCATGCATCATAGAATTCAAGGGCTCATCTGAGAAGCACATAACCCTTGTCGAGAATTCCTATAATAACATTTTTCAGGAAACTATTGAGATGGAACCTTATGAGGATTTATATAGTAGGCCATACCGATCACATTTGTGCTGGTTAGAGGCAGGTGACACAGCTTCACTAGGACCACGTCTCGTGCAGGAGACTTCTGAGCATGTCATGTTGATTTAGATGCGGGTGACTACCGCACAGTGTCCTCAGAAATCTTATGTTGATCACCGCAGATGACCTTTGGAGTTTGTAGTTGGGGATCAGGTTTTCTTGTGTGTTTCGCCGAGGCTGCGACACAGACGGATCAAGAGACAGGGTAAACTTTCACCAAGGTATGTGGGGCCATTTGAGATTTCTGGAGAGAATCGGGCCGGTTGCCTATAGGTTGCAGTTACTGCAGACATATTGGGCCATGCATGACGTTATCCTTGTATCTAAATTGCACCGCTATCATTCAGACTCGTCTCACGTCTTTCAGCCCGAGTAGGTTGAGCTTGAGGTAGATGCATCCTCTAAGGAGCATCCGATTCGTATTGTTGATAAGAGCATGAAGGTTCTCCGAGGTCGGTCAGTTCATCTCGTAAGGGTGCTATGGAAGCATGGTCGAGTGCAGGACGAAACCTAGGAGCGGGAGATCGACGTATGTTCTCATTGTCCAAAGCTGTTCTATTCTTTATCTTCGCCACCATTGGAAGGGAAATTTTGGGACGAATTTCTTTCATGGGTGATGTTTGTAAGAAACCGGTACTTATTTTGAGGTACGAGTTTCTTATTTTCTCTTTTCCTTAATTGTTTTTGAGGAAACAAGGAAAATGGGTAAAATCCTAAATTTTGGGACTACACGCCGTGTACTATTCCACATGTTGTGTACTTTGTCCATGTGGGATGAGTACACAGGGTGTGTAGCCATGTCGGCGACGAAGGGTGTAAAAACCGACTACATGTCGTGTTGTGGTATTTAAACGTCGTGTAGTCAATCGGTAGGGAAATTGTAAGGCGGTGGAGGTATCTGCAAGTTGGGTGACAGTACACGCCGTGTAGTCTAGAGTACATGATGTGTACTCATGTCGACGGATGAAAAGTTTGGTGGTGCCGCCCGTGGAACAGGTAAATGAGAAAAGTGCACGCCATGCAGTTTGTTATTTTCGCTTAAAACAGGCGGTAGCCTCCTCATTTGGAAGAGGAGGATTTGGCCACATTTTGGAGCTGGGAGAGGAGGTCGGAAATTTGAAGAACTCTTGATCGCACGTCGGAAATCAGATTCTTCAATCGTCGATCTCGTTGGAACCACACGGGTAAGAGCTTCCTTCTCCTTGTGTGTTTATTTCCAATTATTCCTCTAAGGGGTGTTATTTGAGGTTGAATTATAATTCTTTTACCTTAGATCTATGATGTTCTTGGACGTTTCAAAAGGTTTATTTCGGGTATACCATTCTTGGGTGATTAAGGTTGGTGGCTTGGTGTTAAATTTCCAACTATTGTGTGTTTTGTGTATTTTTTATGCTACAAATCCATATTGTGGTATCGTGTGGCTGAGGCCTTGGCTGTTTAAATACCTAGAATTGTGTAGGTAATTAAATGTGATAATAAACTTTTGTTTGGGATCACTGCTTGGATCCAAGACCACCATGGGGGTGAATTCCTCTATTTAGCCATTTTGCCAGGATAACTGAGGGTATGCCATGTTTATTTTATGCATTAGTTTTTCTTGAGAGAAATTGTATGTGAATTGATTTTTATATGTTGGGCATGGCCCGATTACTTGTTTATCCTGAGGGTAGTGTTTTACATAGCCTAAGGGCAGTGCATCTTTTAGCCTGAGGGAAACTTCTTCCGTGCCTGTGGGAAATAGACTCTATGCCTGAGGGTGACACATTATACGCCTGAGGTAAATATCTGTTCTTCTTGTGGGAAATTACCTGCGGGTTACGTTTCTGATTACCTGAGGGTAAGGGTTTGCGTGTCTGAGGACAAATACTGACTGGTTACATAGAAATTCGCCGTGTTGGATTCATGATAATAAATGGTTATATGAATAATAAAATGGAAAAATAACTGGTATGTTAGTAACTTTTGAGTACTGCTTAGTTTATTACATTTTTCTTTTGCACACAGTTGTTTCATTTTTACACACAGTTGTACACGGACCTTTGGTGGGTGCCTACTGAGATTTATTTCTCACACCCTGTTTGGGTCCTGTCTTCGGCCCAAATAGATTACATTTCTGCAGGTGTGGATAAGGCCAAGGGTCCTTATACATGTACTTGATTTCTGCTGAGGAGTAGGGGATCATGGGACCGGGCTTAGGCTCATGATGCTACTGGCTATTTTGTTTTACTTTGTTGTACTCTGTATTGTATTGTACTTCTATGTAATATGTTCTGGCTGTTTTCTTGGAACATAAGACATGTTGCATCATATCTATATAACCGGTTCGTTATCTATTACTGTAGTTGTTAATATTAAAGGTGTATGGTTTATTTCTTTCGCTATTATTGTATGTTTTATATTGTATTCCTCTGCGTTACACTTTGACAAATGAGGGCATAGTTTCCGCACTATCAGACCAGGGCCCTCGCTGCTAGTTAGCAGCCTCTGGCATTTAGGGAAATGTGCTTGAAGTCATGTGACCATCCGGGTTCGGGGCACCCGTTGAGTGGCACCCGGATCCGAGATGTTACATTAAATGACTAATTAGTTTATATGTTAAATTTGGATGTGAAAACCATGTACATTAATCATTATATTCTCTGTACATTGTGTGGAATAAAAAAAGTCCACCCTATTTAATTAACTTGTGACCATGTGTCATTAATATAATGAAAAATCATTTAATTTAAGTGACAAACCATTTTGGTTATACATTTTCAGAGGGAAAAAAATTGATAACTATACATTATATAGTTTGGATTTATACATGTTTTGTTTCCTCCATAAACATGTTTCATAAATAAGTAATGTTAAATAAAACATTTATTTTTAATTTATTTAAAATAATTACATAGGACCGTTTGGATTAATAATTTGTATAAGGAATCAATTATTATGATAACTATTAAGTATTAGTTATGATATGTGTATCCTAATTTATATTTTGATTTTAAAATAATCCTAACATAAAAGATTTTTATTGAATTCCATGCATGTTATTGATCATGATCTTTGAATGGACAGTGTGTGGGTATGGTTTGTATAAAATTTATTATTATTGTTATTTTTAAATAACTTATGATGATTTATATTTCATCCCCCGTGTTTTTATTATATAGGACATGTGACTCCATATTTTTTTTATGTAACAAATATCACTAGTTCCACTCATCCATGAGTGATTAGATAATTTTAAAGGATATAAATCCATGGATAGTATGTTGTTTTAAACCATCACAGATAGTAAACATGATAGAATTATATTTATTCAGAAGGATTACATTCCAAAAATATCATGATATTTTAAAAAAACAATAACAACAATCATTCTTAAATATCTTATATTACCAACTATATACTTGACTTCATTAAATATAATTTTTTATATTGATTATATTACCTGATGTATAATATTAAATAATCAGATGGAATATTAAAAAAATTAAAAGAACATACTTTTAAAACCACTCTAATGAATACATATTTCATCATAAAATAATTTATATAAGTATATAGGTCAATGTATAATTAACACCACCATCTAAAGTTATATTAAGATTATCATATGAGGTTATCATATGGAGAATGACATGTTATCCAGATAGATGTTGATTAAATTCATCGAATGAAGAAATTTAATATTTCCATGTATATAACATTTATTCTACTTCATTTAGTAATAATACATTTTAACATTGTATAAATATAAAACCATTAAATGACCATTCAAAGATTAATCATTTAATGTAAAGAGGGAGTTTGTATAAATCAATTGTAACCACCTCTGATATTTGTGGATATGACAATTAGAAATTTTCTTATAAATAGAAGTAGTTTTTGAGGAGGAGGAATCATTCTCATCACTAACTATCTCGGGTCTCTCCAAATATTTTGTAACATCATGTTACATTGAGAGGCAATTACTGTAATATCTTTAATGTCATTTTTATGGAATCCACGAGATTATTATTTGAAACATCCTTAATATATTTTTAGAATTCAATGATATATCTGATAATAATAATAAATTGAATATGGGGATTTGATGATAAATGTGTGGATTATCCTACTTATTGAGGGATTCTAATGATATGAAGATTTTTCTTTGTCAAATTATCGTATCTAGGGATTTATTTTATTAATAATGAAAATTTTAATTTTCTTTTGAAAATGATTGACACCAAAAGTTAGTGCTTGTGACCTAATTTGTGCCTAATAATGTGTGGAAATATTGTATATATATATTTGTAAACCTTTTAGTCATTCATTGTAATGATTTTTGTAACTTCTTTTCACAAGTTTCTTTATCCCATTGTCTTTTTTTATAATATCTACAAATCCAAATAAGTGGATTTTTATAATCTAAACTCTATCAATTGTTCGATATTCATATCAAATTAATCTACACATTGAATTTAAAAAAATTAATAGTTTTTTAAAAAAAATTATAATTCCCCCTCCCCTCTTGAAAGAAAATGGTATACTCTTAGGATTGTTAATTTTTCCTTAAATTATGTTATACTTATTTTTTGTGTTTATATTAAATTTAAAATTCATACATTTCATATCATTTTTTTCTATTTTTTAATAACTATAAACACTAATATGTACTTTATAGAATGTTTATTTTACAGTTTTTAAATTGAATTGTTTAAATGTTAGATCTTTATAAAATCTAAATCATAATATACCACCAATTATTTATTTTGATGACTATATGAATATTGGATATTCGATATTAAAACATTACATATCATCTTAGGATTTGATATTTTCTTTTAATTTTAACAAGTCATGATCAGATTCAAGAAAAAGAATTTTCTATATTAAATATTATTGAAAATTTTGAATATCAACCGAATAATTGGGTCAGAAATAATTTATCATGTTCTATGAAAAGAAACATATATAGATATATTTATTTTTATAATGCAAAAAAAATTATTTAAAAAATGATTGAAGTTACACGCACAGAGACCCAAAAATTATTGAAACCAAAAGACAAATAATTATATATGTTTATCAAGAAATTAATTTTATACATAGAAAAATAATAGCTTAGTTATGTCAGTTATTCATGTTGATCCCATTTATTGTACAATATGAAAGACCCGGACATTTCTAAAGATTCCTCGAGCTCATTTTCTAGTACTATTTTCCATCATATTTGGTTATATAATTTTTTGGATTGCAATTGGGGTTTTGTGATGATATATTGGAGAATTTGGAATCCTAGGGGGTTATTTTCTATGGGTACAAGTTTATGGAATGTTGGGAAATTTTCCTTAGGTAACCATTCATTTTTTAGCCATTGTGTCGGTACCTGGTTTGGAAACATTTTGCAGCCTCCCTTCAAAAAATGTTCACCCTCAAATAGAGGGAATTTTCAGGGTGGGTGAATTTTTTTTCAAAGCCTATGCCACATTGGTGAAATTTTGTAAACCATGTGTAGGAACACATCGTTAAGGCACATGATTTGTAAAACTACGCAACTCCTCCACGGAAACTGTGTGCATGATATTTAAACTCCATAATTTTTTTAAAAAAAATTCTTGAACCCCTTAGATTTGATTTTTTGTAGTCTCATATAGATATTATATGATTTCCTTTGGTCTTGGAAGATCTCTTGAGGATTTTGAGGCCCAATAAATAACATTTAATTTGTATCGAATATCCTCATGAAGGATTATACCATTAATCTTGTATGTGATATATTATCATTTCATTTCCTCTCTACATCACCCATGATTCAATCTTATTTTTGAGTGGTGATTTCCTCAATTACAATTGTTTTTAGATCTATGTTTCAATCTATTATTGTTTTGGGGTCTTGGTCCTAGGTTTTGATCATAGTTCTCCTCCCCAATTATGATTTGGGATCATTCCACATTAAATTAAGTGTTATGATTTGACAGGTGTTCTTTAAGGATTTTGAGGTACGTGGTGACACTGTAAATTTAAATAGTATTGATTATAAATGGGTGTTCGTAAATTTTCCATTTCAATTTTACATGTTGGGAAATTACACATTAAATTTAAATAGTTAATCTATTTTCCCATGTGATTGTGATATTATTTGAAAATCTTGATATTGAAATTAGTGGGATGATGGGATTGATAAATTTTTTTAATAATAGGAATATGAAATTGGTTGAATAAAGGGTTCTAAAAATTATTGATAAATGAGAATAAAGTTGTAACTATATTTTCTAATCTTTTTGAAGGATGTAAACATCGATTTGTAGGATATAGACAAAAATTCCAAATACCCAGGAGGTTCCAGCCTACCTTTCTAGGCCCCCAATATATATATATATATTTGTGTGTCTGTGTGTGTGTTGTGTGATCACTATTTTTTGGGATTATGACTACATATCCAGATACCAAAGGGGTTCTATACTGCTACTCTAGGCCAGCATGAATTATATATGTGTTTTACGTGACCACGATGTTATGGGATAGAGACTATTGCTCCAAACACCCATGGGGTTCTATAATAATTTATTAGGCACCAATATTTGAATGTGAAATTGGATATTAACTTATTAATTAAGATAATTATTGAATGAAATGTGATATATCGTTAGTGGGTGGTTTTGACATAAAAAATTGATGAAATATGTATTATTGGTTCAAGTGTCACTATGAACCCATGGACAAAAGTAGATAGTAAAAATATAATAGGATGTGAAAATTTTCTATTTATTAGTAGAAATTTTTTATTTATAGACTAGATATTGTTTTAGATATCATTGGTGACATTCTAATTAGGTGTAAACACACCCTATTCATAATGCCTGATAGTTATGTTAGTAGAATTTATGTTTGAATGACATGATAAGAGAAAAAGATTTGTATTAGTTTACTGAGATGGGATTCAGGGTTGAACATGGATAAGTAAACCATATATGATATTGGGACCCACCTTGGTGTTATTGGTGTGTATTTGTTTTTTTTATTTCATTTTACACTTCACACTTATTTTGAATAACATATTTAGTGCTTGGGATTAAAGTCATATTTTCTAATTTTGGATACGTAATGTGTTTTTGGGTGATTTTTTATAATGGTATTGACAATGATGTTTTTCATTATCATTTTTCTTTTGATTATTTACTTACAGTACTCTGATTCACTAATACAGAGGGAATAGTCTACAACATTACATATTAGACCCGTCCTACTATTCCTTGGCCTCTAGAACATGAGGTTTCATTCCTGAGGAGTTAAAGAAGACCAACTCAAGGAATTGGGATGTAAAACAAGACTTGGGACATCACAGAGTGGAATCAAATGAAATTTACATTACTTTTTAGTTGTATTATGTTTTTGAATGTTAGATAGTATATTAGTGTGATTTGCGCCTTGAATATGAACTCAGGAACGAGAGTAGATAACTTATGTGCATCAATACATCCATGTACCTTGGGTGGGATTGATGTAATTTATGTTTTATAAAATAGATTGATATAATTTGATAATGAGTGATGTAATTTTTGTGTGATGTTATTAATGTTTTTAAAAAAAATACTCATTGACCAATATGGTACTGAAATTGAGGATATATGCATCATTCTAGGAACTAAGGATTTTATTCAACATGCATTATTTTAGGCACAAATAGAAATTAATTTTTTGGGTGAGTTGTTAAAATGATATTATTTTATTTTGTTAGTAATCTATAATTTAAAGGTTCTGAGTAAGAAATTAAAAAATTTAAATGATGCTACATATGCTAATTTAATGTGGATAAATGGGTATCAAAATAGGAAACCATGTAATATGACAGGGTTTTACCATATGTTAGCCACACCCCATTTGAGGGATGGTTGGGGGTAGGGATAGTGCCTCGATTTTGGCCATGTAGAGGAATACATGGAATGATTTTTTTTAGCCTTATGTGAATCCATCTTATGTAAATGTGATAAGGATTTTCTATGTCTATAAGACATGTTTATGGAATTCTAGTGTCATTCCACGTAGATGAAATTTATTAATTTGTCGACAGGAGTACATGTTTGTAAATATTACCCTTGAAATGGAACCATAGTCCCTTATAGTTATGGTTGAAGGGTCGGGAGATAAATTTCATGAGATTTATTCCCTCATTATGCAGTTTAGAGATAGAGATCTAGGGAGGGTTGTGAAGAACATCTCGAACCTGGCATTGGCATTCCTACAATTGTACACTCCAAAATTCACTAGATATTGTGGATCTGAGGAAGCATAGTTGTATATTGAGTCTAACTAGATGATCATTGACCATTTATATACTCATGTAGATAATATAGTCAAATTTTCAGATTATATTTGGTACAGATCAATGAATCCATAGTGGGATATTCAGACGCCAAATGAGAAACTATAGAACATGGTATGGAAGACCTTTTTGAAGAAGTTATTGGAGAGTTATTACCATGAGACACTGAGGAAACAATAAAAAAAATTATAGTATTTGTGGTTCACCCTTTAGAGTATGTCTGCGATGAAATATGTTGGTTACTTCACCAATTGGTAGAACTCTTTTCTAATGTTAGAAGGAGATGAGGAAACTACATAAGAGTATTTTCAATATGGGATTAAAATTGAGATAATATACCAGGTTATCATCATTCGATTGAATATGTTTTATGAGATAGTGAAATATGATATCATTTTTTAGAGGAACCTAAAAAAGGATCTTATTGAAATGACGATGGTTTCTTCTAGAAAAAATGAAGGTATATCTTTTGATATTAAGACATATATCTATGAAACTCAACCATGGAGTTGTATTGGTTAGTTTCTTCAGAGAAGGATATGTGAATCAGAGAAGTAACTGATTGTACTAAAACTAGTGTGGTATGTCATGTAAATTTGGTAGATGGTGTCCCGAAAAACAAGTTGAGTGTTGATCATACAACATGTTGAGTAACATATAGTGGTATGGAAGAAACCCTTGACTAATATGTAGTGCTTGATGATTCATGATGAGTTACTGTACATGGTTTGGGGTTTTCCCCATATCATTTTTTTATTTAGAGTTCATCTGGTTATGGGGGATTTATGTAGTGAACATGGTACAATGGGTAATGAGTTCCCATATCTATATGGTTCTACAACTCATTGGACTCACACCATATGTCATTTTAGTTTCCCAATATAGTTACATACATTTCATTCTACAATTGGGGATAGTGACGTTGGTCCATCAACATTCAAAGGCACTATTATTATAACTTAGACACATTATATATCCTTTATTAATTAATATATGGGACACTCAATATTTTTTATCTACTCAATTTTTGAATTTATTGAGTCTGATTGTGTATTCTTTGAGTCGGAATATGATGATTGTCACACTATGGAGAGAATGATCAAGAGACATATATTTATTTAAGGGGTGGTCCATCAATGTTTGGGACTATCTATTTATGGGTTATTTACATAGATGGCATCTCAGGTTATGACCTAATATTTGGTATGGAATGGCTAGAATAATACTAATCCCACATTGACTATTATAATATTAGAATAACCTTCACATCTCCTGATGGTAACAAATATGTTCATCATGGTTAGTGGGTAATTTGGGTACATCATACAGGGTCATTGCATATAAACTAGGGGAGTAATCCACCTAGGTTTCATCTCTTTTGCTAGATGATGGGGGTGTAAATCATGGTTTCATTCCACCCATATTGGACTGGTTTCATGTGGTTTTTTCTGAGGACTTATTAGGGTTTCCACCTTAGAGAGATGTTGTGTTTACAATGGAGAAGAATAATTGTGCTAGAGGATTTTCAAATCCCCCATTTGTAATGGAAAAAATAAAGCTTTAAGAGCACAATAATTGACTGGATTATTTTATGGACAATGTTTTTATCTATCTGAGTATGTCATCTTGTGGTTCTATGGTTTTTTAGAATGAAAATTGAATGGATATTACGTTTGTGTGTGGATTACGAAATTTGAATTGGATGATAGTGAAGAACATGTATCCTATTATGGTTATCAAATTACTCTTTGGATAGTTGAAAGAAGGTTATGTTTTAACCAACATTGAATTGAGGTTGGGGTTTCAGAAGTTATGAGTTAGAACATATGATATATCATAGAATACATTTAGAAGTTGGTTTGGCCTATAAGAGGTTTTTGTGATTCCTTTTGAGTGGAAGACCACTCTAGCTATCTTTTTTCCTTATTTAAAATAATCTTATGAATATACATGGATTAATATTTGTTTTGTTTTTTGGATGACATTTTTGCCTTCTCTAAGACTCATGATAATCATTCACAACATCTTGACATCATCTTGAGTTCCTTGAAGGATCATATTCTATATGAAAATCTATATAGGTGTCAATTATGGATTAACATGCCACATTTCATGTGTAACATCATCTTTGAGGAAGGTATGTTAGTAGAACCATAGAATGTGTAGGAATTGTTTTCTTTAGAGAAGGGAAACAATGTTTTTTGATATCTGATGATTTATTGGGTTTGTGGGTAATTATCAGAGGGTTTCTTGGAATTTACCAATTTTTCATCACCATTTTTGAGCTTCTCCAATAAAGGAATTGATATTGAATGTTTTGGAACAAGTGTGAATGCTCTCCAAAATTTTAGAATTAATTTTACTACCACACCAATTTTGATACAGCTTGAGTTGGGAGAGGAATATATTATGTTTTGTGATGTCTCTCGGATATAAAATGGGGTGAAGTTGATTAATGGAGATTGAGTTGTGTCATATGGGTCAGGGATGTTGAGGGCCCATGAATAGTATTATCCAACACATGACATCAAGCTTGTTGTGGTTCTTTATACCATGATGTGTTGGCAATATTATCTATTGGTAGAAAATTTTACTATGTATACTAATAGAAAATTGATAAAACACATCTTCTAGAAAATATATTTGAATCTATTTTTTAAAAAAAGGTTGATTCTTTTTATTATATTGATTTTAAGTTAACCAATATACCAGAGAAGGGAAATAATGTTTCATACACTTTCAGAAGGAATAAACAAAATCCTGAAGTTATGTAGTCTAGTCGTTAGGTGCGGATGATGACACTACTGGAGTGTTCATCCTTGAGGAATAACCTGGAAGGTGGGGAGTCACCCTCCAATTGAACTATATATTAGGATGAGGTCATATATTTCTGGAACCTTGTATTTGTGCCAAAATGTACATGTGTGGATAGTATATATTATATTTATGTCTTGAAGTGGGCAGTGAATTCTAGATTAAACGAAATGTACTATAACCTATGTTGCTAGTATTCACGATTGGGAATGAAAAGACACATTTTTTGGGTTTGTGACATGATGTTACACCACAAAATTAGTGAATACCAAGAAATAAAAACCTGTTAGATTATTATAGTAATTTTCCATTATGGAATGGGAGTGGCATGACATTACCATTGACTTTTTAGTGACATATCTAAGGATGACTTAGAAGAATGTTGTAATTTTTTTAGTTGTGGAACATATGATAAAGTTATCCCATTGATATCATGTTCGAGATACTTTTATAGTGTATCTATTAAGGGAGACGTGGGTTTAGAAGATAATATGTTTTTCTAGGATTCAAAAGGGAATATTTTTAGAATAAGACTCGTTCCATACTTTCCACTTCTTGTGGTGCTCATAGAAAATCGTGTTGACCCAGGTGTTTCTAAGTTGTAAATTTCACTCGCAAATAGTTGGGTAGTACAAATGTAATCTTTATGTTCTTGAGGACATGCTATGAGAATGTTTTCTAGACATTTAGTGTCTTGGGAGAAGCACATATTTCATTTTGAGTTCACAATTAACACTGGTTATCATGGAACTATTCTTATGGAACCATATGAGGCACTTTATGGTTTCCCATTAAAATCACCATTGTGCTTGGTGGAGATAAAAGAGTCTATGTTATTTGGACCACGTCTCATGCAAAAGACATCAGAGCAAGTTTAATAAATTTTTAAAATGTATGGAAACTTCATATATTAGGTATAATTCATGTTATATTAACATTGAAAACCCCTGTAATTTACAATTGGTGATCATTTATTTAATCGGGATTCACCATGATTAGTTCCCTATAGGAAACATAGGTAGGGAAATTTGGTCCCAATGATTGTTGGACCATTAGAGATTGTAAAGAGGATTATACTGGATCCATATCGATTGGCTTTTCTACATTTGTATAGAGTTATCCATGAGGTTTTTCATTATTCAGAGATTTAGTAGTATCATCTATACACTTATGATGTCATCTACATGGATGAGGTTGACTCAGAGGACTATGTGTCCATTGATAATAATCCAATATGGGATATCGATCCCTGGGTGGACATGTTCTAATTAAAGATCGCGCCAATAATCTTAGTATTATTGCAACATGATCATGTGTAAGAGAAAATGGAAGAGAGAGAATGATTTTTGGACATAGTGTCCTGACAGAATTACCACAGAATCATTGAGATTCTTGATAATATATATTGAAACACCCTATTATATGGTTTATGGATTTTATGACCTAGAACATTCTAATGATGGATCGTGCTCATTTTTTTGTATGCTTTTATGCATTATTTCTTTTACCGTGGTTGGGTTTTGGTTTGTGATTTTCAAGTGTAAATTTATTACATTGGAATCCAATAGGGCTATGAAAAATTGGTACACTATTAGGGAAAACAATTCAAATTTCCCCTTGTAACTATTCAACCCATTTGGAGCAGCATAAGAAGGGAAACACTTTTGAGAAATAGTGTGGTTTCCCATCCAAGACTGTGCATCTTGAAATAGATGAGATTTCCATAGTGGTTGAAAGTTTTTTTAAACTGTGAAACACTATATGGAAATGGTTCACCCTATGATTTTTGGTTCAATGGAGCATAGTTTTCAAACATTGTGCCTTTATTGTGGAAATATATTATATGGGTTTTGAACCCCATAATTGTTTTATTTAAACAACCTAACCCCTATATTTTTTTTCATAATCCTCAAATATTAACAAAATAATTTATACTTTGGTGTTGGATGATCATATTTGGATTCCTAGGATTAGAAACCCCATACAATTTTAATTGATGATCTGGTGGATGTATTATATCCCCCTTTTATTATGTGATTTCATCTTGTTTTATGTTCTATATGTGTCATATTTTCCTATCTTTTTTCAGAGGGATTAATTCATCTATATTTAGGGGTGTATATGTATGTTTTATAGATATTTTTTGGGATTTGGTACATGGTTTTGATGCATTAAATCCTCCACATTTGTGATTTTTGAATGTTCTACATCAAACTGAGGTTTATGAATTTACAGGCATTCGTCACTGATTATGAGGTAGGTGGTTTAATTTTCATTTATCGTGGTATTAATTTTTAATTGTCATATATAAATGTGAAATTTTAATTACCACCTTGTGAAATTTCACTTTAAATTGAATTAATTAATGGATTACTCCCATGTGATTATGAAATTGGCAGAATAATAGGGTAATGAAATTTTTTTAATAATGTAATTATAAAATTGGTTTAATGATAGGATTATATGACTGGTTGAATACATGGACATATACAAGGTTAATAAATGAGTTAAAAATGTCAAACCATGGTTTTTGATTTTGGTGGATGATGTGAACAATGAGTTATGGGACGTGGACTCCATCTTCAAATACTCATGGGGTATGAGACTGTCGGACATGAACCCCATGATATAAATATATTTCAGTTGATCATTTAGTTTTGGGATATGAACTACTATTCCAAATACCTAGGGGGTGGGAAAATGACACTCATGTTCCTTATTATACATTTGTATTCAATGTGATCACTGGTTTGTGGGACATGGAATACTTCTCCAGATACCCTTGGGGTGAAAGAATGATTTTCTAGGACCCCAATGTATGAATCTGAAATTCAATATTAAATTTTAATGAATCAATTCATAATATGGAATGTTATATCCCTTTAGTGGATGTTTCAGACATCTAGAATTGAAAAATAAAGTTATTACTGCTTCTGGTGTCACTAAGAACCCTCCGATCATTTGGTTAATTAATGAATAATTTAATGTGAAAATTACTTAGTTTATCATTTTTAATTTATTCTTTAAACAATATCATTAACTTTTATATAGTGGATAATGTTTTCAATTCCATTATTGGTGGCCTACTATGTTTTACTCAAACACTACTTAGGCAGAAAAATTGGTAAGTGAACATGCTTCATGGTTATAAGACATAATAAGCCGTCTAATATATTGATGTGTTCAGATTCATGGTAGAGCATGGATGAGGGAATCAAATAGGGTATCAGTACCCACATTGGATAAGTTAATGTGTCTTTATTTTCTGTTTCCATTCGAATCCTAAAACTTGTTTCAAATGACACATCTACTACTTGTGTTTATGGTCGTCTTTTCATGTTTTTTATTAATTATATGATGCTCGACAATTTTTTATTATTCTATTATAATGGTTTATATTTATTAACATAATTTTACTATTTAAATAAATCTATTATTTTTTTTCTTCTATAAATAGGGAATAGTATCCCAATGATAAATATTTTACTCTCGCCACTAGTCACCGGCCTCTAGTGTGTAGGATGACGTGCTTCAGGTCATTTGGAAAACCATCTTGTTGTATTAGAATGTGGCACCCTAGTCAGAGTATCAATCAATCATTAAGAGAAAAATATCTAACATATTAAATTAAATTTGAAATGATTTCATATATTTTAATTAATGATTAGTAATCTAAGGGGAAACTCTAGATGATACTAAACACTTTTCATTGATTAGTATAACTATTCATCTAAAGACTTATATGTAATATAATGGGAGATTCAGAAGATATTCTGAGAAGGAGAAAAAAATAGACAATCTATTTTACACTAATTTTTTATAATATTATAGATAGTGTTTATAAATCACCAAAAACGAATAATTATAATGTTGACAAAAAGCATGTTCATTAGAATATAGAGAAAATAAACATACTATTCTTTCTAAAATAATGAATAAAATAGTAACCATGAAATTTCTATGTTATTGAAATAATAATAATCCCAAGTAAATGACAGATAATAATGATTCTTCTTAGATGATATCTTCTGATTAGAATATGACTTGTCATATTAGAAAATATTTTGATAAGAAGAAATGAATGGATAAGAATGATATAAATTATTAATATTAAATAGACAAAATTGAAAAAATAATTGAAGGAACTAGATATATTGTGACTGATTGGAGAAGATATTCAATCTATTAATTCGTCGAAACATAGTATGGTGATAAAATGAATATTGGGTTCATTTTAAAAATTAAAAAAACAAAAAAATATTTTCTTTTCAAAGGTATCTGCAGAAACCATTAAAAATATATAATTAAAGAATTATTTTCTTGGTTCCATGAATGGAAATTTTACATTAACTGAAGTATAAAATGATACATCATCTGAATATAAGTATAGTTTTACTAGATGTGCATAATTTCCTCATTTTTCAATTTTTTAACCAAAAATACAATGTTTCTAAAACCATGATGAATCTAAGGCCGAATATGGAAGATAATTCAAGAAATTTATAATTTCTACAGAAATATCAAATATCACTAAAGATTTGGTGATACATAATTCAAAGAATTTATTTATGATAATGACTTATTTGTCAAAATAAATAGTCAAATTCTATGTATGAAAAGATTACTATCAAAATATACAATCAGAACGTAAAATTTTGATGACCTATAAAAATTTTTACTTCATATTAGTATTATTGATATATTTATTACAAACCCAATATACCAATTCAAAAATAACTATTGTTTTCCAAAAAGTGATCATTTTTTTCTAAATTTCAATGTGGTGGAAAATGGAAAAATAAAAGATCATTAAATAATGTATAATATTTTGGTTTTAATATATCATATTTTTCTAATGAAATGAAAATTGTAAAACAATGATAATCTATATATGTGGATGATCTTGACATATGACTATAAATTATCAATTCATCGATAATATTATTAAAATAAATGTTGTAAATGTACCTATTAGAGGAAATTTTCAAGGAAAAATATATATTGAGTTGATTACACTATAATTCTTTGGAAACATTTAATTTCCAATATTTTATTTATCAGAGGATTTAAAAATGAACTTATTAGAATATGTCAATTATGTGATGAATGTTAAAGTGTTAAAATTATTAAACATAAATGTATTGTTATGTATTTTAATGGTAAATTCATTAATCCTACAATGAAGCATTATAATGATTACACAATTAACCTAGAAAATATTATTATCCATAATTTACTTTTCCTTGATGTGATGGAAGATAAATCATGGTCAATACAGAGATGGATAGGAAACTATCGAATTTGAACACGTTCTAAACATTCATATAAAGGGATAGTTACATATCTATATGATCATTGGTTAATTTTTTTTAAATTTTTTAATCCTTTTCAATTTGGAAAGAAACATAAGTCATGTTTTAAATGTGTTTTTTAATATTTCAACTTATGATGCTTTATAGTTAGTGCACATGGATTTATTTGGTTGTAAAAAAGGATTATGTATTTTTAATGTACTATGTATATGTATTTTTTTATTACTACATAAAATACCCTAGTGTATATTTTTAAGATAAAATGTTTCATTTATTATTCTATTAAAAATTATTTTTTTACCGAATTTAAAAATGGGAAAAATATAAATTCTGCAACTAGTCATACGGATCAAGGTAGGGAATTTATGAATACTAAATTATTAATTATTTAAAAATGGGTTATAATAAATACCTTATATACTTCTATAAAAGATCATAAAAATGGTGCAATTGATGAATGAAATGGAGTAATTTATTAGAGTACTAAAAACTCGATGGGTGTAAACTCAATTGCTTAACATTTATGGGATGAAATACTAAGCAATTCCTGTTATACTATAAATTGAGGTTTTCATAGACCCTTTACTAAAAAAACATATGATTTGGGAATATTAACAATAAAAAACATTTATTCATCAGTGTTTTAGGATGAAAAGTATTTATTTTGAAAAATAATTGATATCTACATTAATTTTATCTATTATATATTAATAATTTTTTTATTCTAAAACAAATAATGAATATATAGTATATAGTATAATGAAATGTATTATTAATGGAATAGTTCAGAATAGATTTGATGAAACATTACATTTTTTTCAAACATCCGGAAACCACATCTCTAGAAGTTTTTACAAGAACATATTTTCTATCCATGTTAGAAATTTAGTCTCATGATATATAAATAAATAAAATATTCATGATTCTCTATCTCAATAATATATTAAATTAGATATTTATGAAAACACTTTTCTATAACCAAGACGAATATCAATTCTTATGAATGGTCCATGTTATAATATCATTGATGCTATTGTCAAATGAGTCATAAATAAAAGAACCATAATATATGAATGTGAACATTGAGCATTTAGATCACAATTCAGACCACATTAAATTGACAAGGAATAATATTATGAAGAATGGACAAATTTATTGTAGGAGAAACATAATTATTTTTAGGGGAATCAACTTTTTACTATCTTTGAACATCATTATAATATTTCTACAACTCGTTAAAATGGGTTTTTCAAAATAAATGTCATAAAATTGAGTAAATAGTTATAAATAAATATAAACTAATTTTAGATGGTTATAATCTAAAATATGTAATAGAATATGAATAAAAATATTCTCAAGTAACTAGAATATAATTTAGTCACTTATTTATAGAATATTAAGCATCCCTAAATTTCAAACTCATTAAAATTGAGGTGAATAGTGCTATACATAATGATTGGAGAAAGCGGTATTTTATATTAGACAATTACATGGTTTTTAATACAGTAAATTCCCCAAATTTTTTTATTTTGACATTGAAATTAACATTGGGTTCATATATTTTTTTTGACCCTCGTATGCTGGATTAATTATATTTTATTATAGAAAATGTTTGTTAGAAAAACTCAAATATTTTTATTATTAATGTTATTAAATATATCATTGTTTTTCATATTATTTTCTGTGGTATTACATTTGGTTCTATAGAATAATATCTTGGTGTTTATTTTTTAAAACATATAAAATCAATGATTAAAATGATCATGGTGGGTAAATTATCATTTTCCCCTTGGTTTTCAAATATTCTAAAAATCAGAATGAACATTTGTGTTATAACATAATTATTTAAATGATTTAATTTAAAAAAATTATGAATATAAATATCATATTAGTACTCAAATTGGAACCTGAAATACTTTAGTTATTGATTAATCTGGGATGTAATTTGACCAATATATATTTATAGGAAATATTAGTAGTATAATATACCTAATATCTATTCATCCATACATAATGTTTTTTATATTCATATTTTAATGATGTTAATTAAATCAAAAAATGAGCCCCATATTAAATCAATAAAATTAAAATATCATTATCTAAATGGAACTATGGATCTTGGCCTTTTTTATAATTCTTGTAATTATTTTTATTTAACATGTATTTTTTCGTTTTTGAAAATGGTAAATTGGAATGTATAGAAGAAGTACATCCATTATTATTCATTTCACTAGATAGGATTTAGTTCATTTGTCCTATAAAAAACAATATGTTGTAGAACATTAAACTATTAAAGTAAAATATTTTTTTGATAGGCATTTTTTTGAACAATATTTGTGGATGAAAAATGCAATGATTTTGGAAGGTATTTTAACAACACTCTAAATCATTATGATAACACATGTACCATATATTTATGTAAAACCCCATCATATCACTCAATTTCTATGAAAACTATTATAAGAGAACATTTTTTCAGGTTTATACACATAAAAGAGATATAATTTTACAATTCATCTAAGCACAAGAAAAATAAGCTGATAGTTTTACAAATAACACAATTCAAAAAGAGTTCTCTATATTAAATATAATATATTAATGGTGAATATATAATTACCATTCAAATTTATTTGTTCTTTAAGTATCTCCTTATAAAATAAAAAAACATCCATAAATTAACAAAAAGAAGTTTATTTATAATTTTAATTTATTCTAAATTCTATAATATATATAGATTTATTTGTTCATTTTTTTTATTTTAAAATTTTTGGATTTATAATGTTTCACCAAATTTAAATTTTATTCCTTAAATTTATTTAAATAATAATTATATATTATTTTTTAAAAAATATAATATTTTTTTATGGAAAATACTTTCTTACAAGTTTTAAAAAAATATTTTCTAAATTAAATGTTAGAAATATTGCTTTAGAGAACCAAGAATAAAGAAAGTCATGGAAGCATTTGTCTAAAAGTTAATAATTTGTTCTCCAATAAGAATTTTGTTTTTCTTAATATATTACCATCAATTATTATATTTTATTTATGATGTTTATGAATTTTCGTTGTTTAAAATTTCTAAGATGTTTTCTTTCAAAAAAATAATTTCGAAAAAAATTACATCCATTTATTTTTTTATGATTTTTGATTACTTTATTCTCACACATCTTTCATGAAATTTCATAACCATTAGATCAAAAAGAGATTTTTTTAGTTGTAATATCTTTAAAATTTAAATAATCTCTCTATGAAGCCAAATATACTGGGATTTTATTCTCCAGTCCCCTCATCAATAGAAATATTTTCCTCCTAATCGCGCTAAAAAAGTTATTTTCCTATTTTTTGGTAGTTTAAATGATCTAATTTACTAGTTTATTATTGAAAAATAATTACCCCTATTAATGTTTCAGACATATAAATTCAAAATAAAAGGATAATTGAAAATCAATAGTTTTATTCGTATAGTTATCTAGTAAAAAAATGTTATTATCTTCCATGGATAAGGAGATATTTTTATAGATAATGAATATTTTCATCTTTCATTCACATAAATAGTAAAGTTATTTTATTCTTAAATATTGTTATATGATTAAGATGGAATGAGCATCTACTATATAACCAATTTAATAATTTTTTTAAAATCAATATTCTATGAATTCTTTTTTTTCATATTACAATTGGAGAAAGATACCGAACATGATTCTTATAAGTTTGGAGAAAAGTTAGAATGTTTTTATAAGTTAAAAGATAAAATTTATTTGTCTTAATAAATTGAGATATTAAGAATATTATATCATCTATCACTCGACACAATGATTGTATCAATTTGGTTCAAAAAATTATAATTATTTGAGAGGGTGATATGGATACATTAACGCAACAATATATTTATGTATTTAATTTTTTCTATGAAATGATAATATTTAACGTAGTAAGGATTTTTTTTCAGTCTGTTGAAGTTGTTAAGAAATGAACCATAAGTTGTAAAAATCATATTTTTTCAAATTTTATTATCATATGTATATTTAATTTTATTCAAACAAAAATTATAAAAAATAAATTGAATCCAATACGGGATAATGTATTTTTTATTATTGAGGAAAAATTATGTAAAATGATAATTTCATTTATTCCTTGGTTGGAAATTGTCATTGTAAAATTGGACAATGCAATGCCCAAAGTAGAAAAAAATCTAAACTAAGGAGGTCGTGATAATATGAAGAAAACTAGATGTTCTCCACCTCAGCAAAATAAGAAGGCTAAATCTATTTTTGATATGTATTTCATAGATCTATGGAAGCATAAAAATCATATGACATCAGAAGATCCTAATTTTGGATTTGATAAGGATTATTCCATGGCTTTGGAATAATACGTTTATAAAAGTCACAAATATTAAGAGAAGAATAATTGTCACAAAATTATGTATAATGAATATTTTTTTTAATAGCCATTAAAATGTATAGTAAAATCCTATCTTAATGTTCACATAATAACACTTATAAATCCTTTTTCATTTTACATTAATTTAATGTTCAACCAGATGTGTGTCACTAAGTTCCTTAAAAATATAATAAAATTAAATATTTTAATGATCCTCTCCCCATTGATAAATATATGGGAAAATATATTATTGAAGAATAATATCACACTAGAAATAATGAAGAAGAAGTTATGGATGATCAAAATAAAAAAAAAATTAAAGTCCATAAGAGATGAAAAACAAGAAAAATATTTATAGTTACATTTTAAGGATGAATGTAGTATGAATTATTTTCCAACATAATAATCAACTTAGTTACAAAATAATGTTGATTTTGATTAATTGGAAGGGGTTTATTTTCTTTAATGAATATAAATAATTTAAAAACACCGATTTAAAAAAACATATGTCAACCGGAAAATGTGATTCTATGGATGTTTCTAAAGAACATAAATATAAAAGAATGGAAAAAGTTAAATTATAAAGACCACTAACTTTTATCTTTGACGATGTTTCCTCAGATTTTATTAATTCCTCCCCCAGTTCTTCTTTAGAGGGGTTAGAAATTAGTATCACTTATTTCAATGAACATCCAATGAATAATGAGTATTCACATTAATGATACACTATTATTCATACTCGTTTTAATTTTATTTCAAGGATAAATGGATGCATTAGATAATATGGATTACATGAAACAATCTGTTGAAACTCCTTTTCAAAATGAATCCATGATTAATTATTTTGATGGAAAATAAAAAATAGATAAAAAATGTTCACAGAAGTTTGTAGGTGGACATAATTCATCAATGATGATATTAATTACCATGATTACTAAATTTAAGGGATAAAAAATATACATGATCAGTTTTGACTGATATAAGTGATAAATATTCCAAGGTCAATGATTTTAAATGGGGGATTTGTAGTCATAAACATCATTCAAAGATCCATGATGAAGAAAATTCGGAACAAAATTAGAGATTTCATAATATTTAATAATATTCTATGAAGTTGAAGATTGAGAATAGTGCGGTCTAATTAATAGATGAAGAAGTGTAATATTTTATGTAAGATAATTGAATGGTTCAAGTAATTATAAATGTATAAGAAATTTTGATATTAGTTGTGGGAATTTTAGAGAAATTTAAGAGGCTTTCAAAAATATTAAAGTGATAGAAATAACCATTCTATGAATGAATGACTTTTTCTTTGAACTCTTTAGAACATTTGTATTAATGAAACATTTATTTATAAATGTTTTAAGTGAAATTATCATAAATATATTTTTGAATGGATTTTCATTATTTTGATATTTATATAAAAAGCATTTTTATAATTTTTTATTAATATTCATTTTATATAAATCTCTTTAATAGATATATTTCATTCCTTAACAATTCAAGAACACTTTCTGCCTTTCTATTATTTAAAAACACAAATCAAAAGAAAACCATCCCACTTTTGAAAAGTAAATGAAACATTTATATAATTTTTGTTAAAAAAATGGGAGATAGGTTTTTAAAGGGGGAAATATGAAGAAAGGGAATAAATAGAAAATTATACAAAAAAGATGTGGCGTGTAAATGTTTAAGTAAAGGGGTGTAAGTTTTTATAAATAATTCTATTTCAATTTTTCCTTTTATGATTTATGTTGTGTTCTATTCAAAATGGGGATATTTTTTAGTCGAAATGATTACATTGAACACTTTCTAAAATTTACTTTGAAATAAAAAAAAATTATTTTATATCTACTATTCATTACTTTATATCTCTTTTGATTTATGTATTTCTTATACAAATATTATTTTATTATACATAGTAATGAAAATAACTATCTAGATATTTATAAATAAGAAGAAAAAGTACATTGTATATTTGATAGAAACTATATTTTTAATAATGTGAACTTTTATTGAATTCATTGACTTGATGTAGAATATTTTTCAACTAAAACATTATTTCAATATTTTCATATGAAAATAAATAGATAGTGGAATTAATGTTTTTCAGATGATCCTTCATTAAATCCATCCAATGAAGAAATTACATTTTATTAGGAATGAAATTTAAATTCCTTAAGATGGAATCATATGACATTTTCATTATATAGAAACATACGATCATTAGACACTCATACTAATAGAATCATTTCATATAAATATAGATATTTTTTAATACATTGAAACCAACCCCATTATTTTCAAATATAACTTTTTGGTCTTTTCATATAAATTGGAGCAGAGTTTGTGGAGGAGGAATATTTTTCATCACATGATATTAATTGTTTTTATAATTATTTTTGAACATCGTGATACCTTTAGAGTGTTTTATCATACTCTATTGAGAGATTTTTTTTCGACATCTGCGACTGGATTATTTGTTATTTCCACAATGAATTTGGGGAGCTGTAATTTTTTTACAATCATTCAAATTGAGGAATTATATGGATATGAAGATATAGGTCTGTGAAATATTTCTAATAAAAGGATTTTGAGTATAGGAAGACACAATGATGTATGATATTAATATCGTCAACTTTATATTTAAAATATAGACAGGCCATATGGTTGGTTGAAACCCATGGGTACCCAATTTCATTATTTACCTATCTTTTAATAATATGGATAATGTGTAGAAATAATTTATAATGTTTTCTTAAATTTTTCATACATAATTTATGTGGTTTTTATTACATGTTTTTAATGTTTCTTTAATCAATAATTAAATTTTATAAAAAGTCTTAATTATTACAGATGTATCTATACTCAGATAGTTGGATAATATGTTAGTCTTATTTACGAAATATGAGAATAACAATAAATTTTTTCCGGATTAATCTATAGAAAGGGGTTGGATAAATTTGTTTTTTCAAATGACAAAAATTCACCACATTTTTATGGAAAACTGCATACTCTTACCATCAAATCGAATATGAATTTTTCGATGGATGAATACATTAACTCAAGAAACGATCTACTCGTAAAAATTTACCTTATATTAATATGTTTATTTACTGTCCACTCATTAAATCAACCATTATAAAGAAGTTGATCTATTTATTTTATTATTATCTTTATTTTCCAAATGAATCGTTAGTTTAATAGTTTCTTTAGATCAATAAAATTAATGAATTTAAAATCATCCAGGATACAATTATAAAAAATATATATTATTTAAATATTGATTTTATCTGAAAATAATTTTAACTTATTAAAGT
This sequence comes from Viscum album, assembly GCA_963277665.1. Lineage (NCBI taxonomy): Eukaryota > Viridiplantae > Streptophyta > Magnoliopsida > Santalales > Viscaceae > Viscum > Viscum album. The sequence continues at coordinate 1,484,928,296 of OY728136.1, forward strand.
AAAATACAAAAAAAAAATATTAAAAATACATGGGTAACAATAATAAAATATTCCATAAGTAAATATTTAGTTCAAAAAAAATATTCATTATTTATTTTAGGAAGGAAACCATTTTTCAATAAACTTTTCTAACAAAAGTAGAGTTGATTTAAATTAATGGTGATTTTTTACATTGTTTTTCAGTTTACATGATTATTTTATGTCAATTCTAGATGTTAAAAGGTGTACATGGTATAACTTATAGTTATGTAAAGAGGAAATTTGTAGAAGGACTTTAGGATTAGGGGTACACTCAATAGATTAATGAACTATGACTTGGTAGTGGGTAAGGTCACCTAGAAAATTAAATTTAAATTACTTGTCAAGACAAAGTCTAGGTAATGAAAAAAGAAATATTGAACCTTTCAAACAGAATTTATATATTAAAATAGATTTTAAGATTAATGGTGAGTACTATTGGGATACATTATAATACGAGGACATAAACAATAAAATAAAATTATTTCATCTCACATGTTTTGGTAATTATTATATAGTTCATATTATTTCATTTTTATTATATAATATAAAATGGAATGTTCATTAACTATGATAATATTTTGATTTAATTCTTCATTGACCTGTGACAATAACATATAGATAAAGATTCATTGATAAGGTATTTTTTTTTAAAATTAAATTAATATTTAATTTATTTATCTATGTTCAAATACGTGTTCTCAAATGAGAAACCTTATAGGTAATTCAATATTAAAAAGGATTCCCAAATTATATTTGTAAAGGATTATTGATTTATTCATTGATTTTGACAATAAATTATTTTTTGAGGGATAATTATAAAAATTTTGAACTTTCATTCATACACAATTATTCTTCATCTCCTCGACTATAAAATGAAAAAATCATATAAAATATATAAACGATATTTTCAAGATATTTAATTTGTATAAGTAATAATAAGTTTAATTAACTAGTGACTATTCTTTAAAAATATTGTAGTGTAATTATTGGTAGTAAAATATTAAATTCTATTATTCTATAAAATTATCCATTAATCTCATGTCCCCATCCTTATTACTGTGGTTATCCTTATTTATCGAATATTGGATTACTATTATAGATGAAAAAAATATAAAATTATATTTATAATTTTATAGATTAATGAATATTAATGGGAATTGAGTTCTCCACACCTTATGTTGAAAAGATTAATGAAATTGTTGAAAATACGAAATATAATCTAATGATAGAGGGGTTTATTAAATTTCATTTTATGAGATGAAATATTCATTTTTAGAGGAATAAATAGAAGGATAATTTATTTTTATGTGTCCAGATAGCATAGTTTAAGAAAAATAAAATTTAACTGAATTACGAGATCCTTCTTCCAATATATTCAACAATGTAAATATTTTTTCTTACTTCTTTTATATTAAATACAATACAGTTATTGATCTACATTAAAACATAAAAATTATGGAATTACATGAAGAATACTTTTTATTTTATCATTCATAATAGAAGCTCGATGAGGGTCATTCTTATATATCAATAAATAGGATAAAATTTATTCATTTCTATATTTATTCAAGTTATATTATTGTTTTTTGTAGAATATTACATAAAAACTATCACATAAACAAATTACGCATAATGAGATTGTGTTTCATACATAAAATGGTTTTTGTAATAGTATTTCAAAATAAACATATAAATCAGTAATAATTAAATAATACAATTCAAAATTGGAAATAATTAAATAATTTAAATTCCACACATAAAAATCTTCATTTTAAAAATTTATTAATTTTCATGAAAAATGATTGTATTTTATTTTTTTATTTCTAAATAGGGTTTTAAATCCCATTTTTGTTAGACCACAAAGATTAACGACTAAATAACTATCAAGTTTTTGAGAATAAACATATAGAAACATAATTACACCACAATTATACTAGATTTAGATTAAAATAGCAACTGAAACTACTATAAAGGTGTAACATATAGATGGGTTCATATGATTCATGATATTACAGTTATAGGTATTAGGAATTCTCTATGAATAAATTAATACACTTGTAAAAAGATACATGATCCTCCAGTAGGGATTATTGAAGTGTATCATACCAAGTATGTTTTGATCATTAAAATGTAGAGTTAAATAAATACAAAATTAAAATTACCTTACACATCAATTTTCTTTGGATAGTAAATTTTGGTAAGAAATTATCTTTTGTAAATTGAAAATATTATAATAGTTTATTCAAACACTTGTTTCGCAAATAGAAAAAAAAATTAACCGTGCGAAATTTATATTAACTAATAGATAACATATTATTAGTAATATGATAATAAATAAATTTGGCATATGTATTACATATTGATGGGAATTGTTGGATAAAATATAGTTTAATCATTAAATTAGAATTAATGAATACACATAGTGGGTCTCAGTTTATTATCATATAGAAAAAATTGATATTAACATAAAATTTTAGTCTACACTGACTATAAATTATAGGGAATCATTTCTCATTTTTACATAGTATGTGAAAGTTATACGATGATAAATTAAATGACATGGATGAATTATTGTTTTCATGGGAATAAACACTTCCCAATGCTCAGTTTGATGATCATTTTCAACGGACACATATTGTGTATGATAAATAAACTAAAAGATGGTTTTATATTCTCCCTAATCGATGACATCTAGTTCAATATGATGAATGAATCCTAAAAAAATTAATCAATGGAAACCTAATAATAATGATAATTCTATGTTCAAAATGGGATTCTAACTACCATAATAGTGTTGTAGTATTTTAAATGTTTCAATATATGATAATTTTAGTGTGTATTCTATAAAAACATTATAAAAATGGTTAAATCTTATACTAATGAGAAATAATTTATTATTAAAATTATATCTATGATATTTTCTATTACAAAACATTAAATTAATCATTATGCTAAAATCCATTTGAATAATACTTATTAGATAAGAATTATATGATCATTTCATTTGGTAGTTGGATAGCATTGCTAGTTTGGTTAATAATGTTCCCATATAACATGTTGATATGACATAACTAATAGGTTTTTTGTACCCAATGAATGAAAAAAAGAAATTCAAAATGAACAATCCCATTATAAGGATAGGGGAAAACATTATGACCATATAATAAGTTTTTAGAATGGGGGAGTGGTTGTGTTTATAAAACGTTGGTGAGACAACCACTTTTTTGGACACATAAGTGGACAACATGTGTAAATAGATAGTTAGTGTTAAATGTTTATTTATTCTAAATAAAGAAATTTTTATTTGAATACATCAAAATTATGACGCAATTATAGGGAACATGATCAATATATTTGGACATATTGGTGTTATTAATACAGTCATAGTATATATATTTATATTATATATTAAATATAGAATAGAATACTAAAAATTGTTATATTTTTCTCATTGTATGAAAACTCTCTATGATATCATTTTTAAGAACATGGGTAGAATATAAATATATTTTTACAAGATTTACTTCTAGTAGTATTCATAATATTCCTTGATTTATAATAATATTTGATATTATAAATTAATGTATAATGAATATTTACTATCACAAAAAATTAAATTATAACCCAAATTTTTTAATTAAAAATATCTAATAGTACTAGAAAATGTATAATTGGATTATTTATTGGTAAAAGTATAAATGGGAGTACTAATATTTTTACCAATAAAACAATATTTTTTTTGATATATTTTTATTTAATATCGTAGTGAGTTGTAGGAAATATTCATGTTAAACATTTTACATACTATAGTTTATATATTTTCACTAAGTAGGTACAATGTTAATTCTAAGGGAATTTTTGAATTGATTTATAAATGATTTAAAAAAAATTGGTTATACCAAAATAGTTACATTTAAATAATCGTTTTATGATAACAATTGAAAATGTTTTTTATCCATGATTTAGGATTTATGGCATGGGGTTAAAAATGGATGCATGGTTATACTACTAATTAGTGTATTTTCTATAGGTTGTGAGGTAATAGAAAATATGGTTAAAATATAGACCTATTAGGAACAACCCCAAGCCTTAATGATTTTGTATGCCTTGAAATTATATCCATACTCTATAGAATCTCATTTGACTTTTGAGAATTAACTATTTAGATAGTAGATAGATCTATTAAATATGGCATTCTATTGGTTTTGTTTCCATAGAATCTAATAATATATACCTTATTGGGAATCTGTATTGATAAAAAAAAATTAATAAATTAAAAAATGCCTAATGATTATTATTATACATAAATTTTATATTATAACATCAAATTGTATCTATTACAATGAAATGATACAAGGTAGTTCTTTCTTGTGATAAGACGCTTGATATGATATGATAATATTTTATAATATATATCCTATGGTCATATAAAATCATCTAATTGGACACTAATTATACATTCTATCATGTGTGAGTACTCCTAATCATATGAGACATTGTATCCGAAATTATTCAATTGGTAATATGCAGTAGATAAGTTTATGAGGACGTGGAAACATATAGAAAATCGATATGTTTTATATGTCATTTTTTGTTTATTTCGTTAATGATTTCAAGGATCCTTATATGTTAATATTATAGTTGATTCATACAATGAGTCGTGTTTATAGATGTATCCTCATAAGAAATGTTGATGTATTTTCATGGTGTAGTTGTGTACATTGGTAGTATCATGATAGATATGTTGTTAATAAATATATTTTGTAATTATTCGACCCTTCCATAAATATGAATGTAATCATATCATTAACTTTATTGTAATAGAACATTCTAATTATATATCTCATTCAGGGTTTACTGATAGTTTTATTTTAGGAAGTCTAATAAAAGAACATCATGCATAAGGTTGATGACACGAGAATACATCCTTATAGATGAGATATTAATAAAGTGATATTGTCTTACATGGGTTGAATTTGTATGTATATGTCATCATTGTGATAATAATTTATTATTCTATGGTGGCCTTTAAATTTTTTTGACGATAATATAGGACATTATGATAACACACATAAAATCATTATTGAATGCACCTAGACGGTAATACACATAATGTTTCCATTCATCTCATTAAATGATATTTTTTTAATTATTGAAAAAAATTGTATTTTCTTTATCATGAAATAATATTTATTCAACATTTATTGATCAGATAGATGAAGTCACAATTATATATAATTATAATATGAAAAAAAGTATTTCTTCATGAATCAATGAATAATATATATCATTACTTATCAAAGGAATCTCCCTATTTATGTAGGGATAATGCTATCTTAATGTCACCTTCAAATGATGAAAATAGTAATAGTAATAATATTATTATATATGGTTTTATCTAGGTATTTATAGAATGTAAAGTGCCTATATCCAATTTAATATCCTATATCATGGTTATTTGAATAATATAATAAATGATTTCATATTGTTATGTAGAATTATTTCATAAAATTAATCTTTATAAATAATTACCTTCACCGAAAACTCATCTAATAATTCACTTCATACTAAGATAATTTTTCCAGCTCCCTTCATCCTAGCATGAGTGAGAAAACATGAATCATTCCTTCAATCCCTAAAGAATCTATTGTATTCAATGGAGACTGATCAAAAATGATTTCTAACAGTACACTAAATCCTTGAATATTATCTGTGATCCTTTCCTATCAAATAATCCTATTTGTGTCTCCTCTAGAGGAAAAAATGGTAATTTAACCATTAATTTCACTATTGAAAAAAACTATTAATTTCATGTTAATTTATTATTGGTTAAATTAATTATTTATTTAACATTAATGTATCAACTATATTGTTTTTCAAGAACAATTCATAATGATTCATTGGTTTTATGCATTAGTCACAAATATTCATCATTATGTTTTATTAATTTTTAATAACAGATAATTAAAACCCATCGATGGGCTAAAGTCCAATCAGCATTCCCCATTCTCAAAACATAAATTGAGGTATGTATTATAAAAACTATTTCCAAACAAAATTATACAAGCCTAGTACACTATCAATATATCATTCATTTGTCATACATATTTATCAACACCATTGAGATGATGAACCGATGATCAATTAGAAATAATATGAAACACAGTGCCTAATAAATCATGGAAGAATTGAAAAGGAAAAACATTGATAAAAATTTTGACAATGAAAAATTAAATTATTGATTATAAATAATTCTAAATGATTTATATTAACATAAAAATTTAATTACGTTCTTATAAAAAAGGAATACTCTACCATAATTTATTATTCATGGTTGTAGAGTGTTTCTAGCATAGTATAGTTGTGAGGATGGCATAATATACCATTACTATTTTTAAATACTCATTGAACCTTATTCTAATCATATATTTTTTTTGGTATTTATTAATGGGTGATTTTAGTGATGTATGAATAATTTTAGAATACCTTGGATATGCACAATTGAAGAACGGTTAGGGAAAACATGGGGGATTGGTGGTGAAAATTGTGCACTCTTTGACGGTTCTATAGAGGGGGTGAACGATTTTTCAAAACCATTTGGCCAGACAATCCAAACCATAAAACCGCTAAAAGTGATATTTTACATGGTTGGTGCATTTTTATGATAACTATTCACACAGAGGAGAAACCATGCACCTCGGTGTACGGGTGCATGGGTTTTCAAACTGTGATGTCACACCCAGCAAACAATGCATGTCATATTATTTTATTTTAAATTCTTGATACCCAATTTAAAAACACTATTAACTTCACTTAAACCAAAAAAAAATCATTTTCTATTTAGAAACTATATATGTGACATTAGATCCTTCAAATTCCTCCATTGGATAATCTATGTGGCGTTGGAAGATTTAATCCCTATCTATAAAGTGGATCTTCACTAAATTGGTCTCTTCGATTCTCTCATAACTTATTTCTTATAGTTTTATGGAACATAAAATAATGGAAGGATCTAATTTTTTTAATTATATCTTGATTCTAGGATTGAATTCAAGATCATCTTCACCATCGATCTTCATGTTTATTCTGTTGTGAGTGTTGATCATTTAATATCATGATTAAAGGTAACTGGGTTCATTTGAGATTTATATTATAATTTAAAACATTATTTCTATGAATTTTTATAAATTACATTCAAATTATTGAAGAAAATAGAATTTGATATGATATGGTGTTTTAATTTTAAACCCCTTGTACTTTGGGGACCCCCACCCCCATTTATTAGGAAAAAGGAATTTAAGGGTTTTTGAATGATAAAATTGATCAAATAATTTGGATTTGGTTTTTGAAAATGGTTTTAATTGAAATAATGAAGACATATGGGTTGTTTTTGTATTCAAACATCATGAAATGACCAAAAAACCCACGTTTTTTTTGGAATTAGTTTTTCATATTGAAACTAAAAATTTGAAATTGAATTATAAATGTTGTTTTATTGAAAATTTGTTGATTTTTAATTTTACTATTTATTTATTGAGGACAAGTGATGTCATGAATTGACACGGGTACCCTTGAAACCTGATAAAAGAGACATTCCTGACATAGCACGAAGGGAGTTCCTGATCCCCATGGGTTGGTGATAAGCACCGAGCATTATAAAAAATGAATGTGGTAATGGTTTTTCCACAACAATGTGGAATGAAGATAATAAATCAGAATGTATACAAAAGAGACTCAATAAGGAGAAATGTTCAATAATACAAATGTGTATAAAGAAAAAAAGTACATTATAAGAATACAAATAAAACAAGAAATATAAAAAACCCAAGTATCAACAGATGTTACTCTCCGTGTACATCTATCAATAGCAAGAAACACCTCCACATAGTTCTCTACCTCTACTCAAGCATTGATGGAGATATACTAAAAACACCTGATCGCATAGTTTTTGTGTGATCTAAATCTAGTTTGAGTCTCTCCATGGATTCTATAATAATATTACAATATTTAATTAACCAAATAATGTTCCATTTTATTTCAAGTAAATATGTTTTTATTTCCAGATCATATTTCATCAACTGATGATTTAAATTTCAAATGATGGATATACATTTGATGTGATAAGAATACATTAAATAAATGGGTTTTTTTCAAAATGTATTTACTAAAAACATTTATATTAATCAAAATATATAAATCATAAGGCATGTAAAAAAGTTTGGAGCAATATAATTCATTTATATATCATATATAACCAAAAGAGAAACATGAAGATCTACCAAAAGGAATGATAGGTCTGGTTTAAGGGTTCTTCACTCACTAATGTAATATACTATAATGTTAACACATGTCCCATGAAAATGTAAAATGAGGACTCATCCATGTCCCAATGGGGATGTAAGATGAGATGTCCATTATTGTTTTTTCCGTTGTAAAGAATCAATCCATTGCAAGGGAAAATCAAACCGAGTATGTTATTTTAAATAACTGACTACCTACCTAGGATTCTATCTTCTCCTTTACAATTAAATGATTGGAAATTTATTTAAATGAAACCATAAAATAACTTTAAATCCTATTCCGCAATTTCAAAAATTCCAATTTCTATTTGAAACCCAAAACATGTTACTAAAAAAACATTCCTTTTCTAAAATAACATCCTATGGTTGTATTTAAAACATTTAAAAACATTTTTTTACAAATATATATTTGAAACCATTTCATAATTCTATTTCAAAATTCACATTCAAAATAAAATTCAAAAATTTAATTTCAAAAAATTGTATCAATTTCTCAACAAACATACAATTAAATGAAATTGGGGGTTTTCAAAATTTATCCATCATACACATTCCATAATTTGAATTAAACAACTTAAATTTCACCAGTTTCTATAAATGCACCATAATTAATTGTAATTGGTGGGTTTTCCCAATTTTATGCCAAAATCCAATTTAAAAACTGTAGTTTAATGGAATTGGATTTGTCTAACTTACCAAGTGAATGCAATTTAACTAAATTCTTGTAATTACATCTAATTAAAAATATTTGAAATTAATTAATGAAATTTATCTGTAGAAAAATTCAGTCATGATTGCAGAATCACCTACCTCAGGATCAACACATCGCATAATCTCAATCCATAATCTTGATTTTCTAATGAAGAATGAAGATCATGGAATACTGGAAATGAGGATCAAACACTGCTTTAAGATCCAAAAAAATATTTTATTAGATCTAGAAAATAATAATAGGGTACATGGAACTTTTGGTAGGAGTGGGGAGATCAGAAGAATAAAAGATCAAGGTGTGAAAACTAATTGGTAGAAGATCAAAGAGAATTAATCATGATTTGGGTCACCTCTAAGATGGTTTTAAGGGTCCAAGAATATGTATTTGATGTTCAAGAAGAATAATAATGCATATAGATTCATTTTATATCCATTATACACCAAAAGTGTGGGTTTTATGATTTCTTACATCGTCTTTTTTCATTAAAATATCTTGTACATGATTGCCTTGGCAGAGCCTCATGGTTTGACAAATAGTGAAGACTAAGAATAAACCTTTTTTTAAATGGGATGCATGGTTTATCCAAAGAGGTATGACCAATTAAAAAACTATGAACCAACCTTGAAAAATCCAACTACATTGAGATACACTATTTTCTATGAGGGGGTGCACAGTTTGAGAATAATATTCCGCTATTGTGCACTAACCCATCATTTTAAAAGCATTTTAAATTTCATACTAAAAAATTGCAAAAAACAACCTAATATTCATAAAATTAGTTTTTTTAATACCAAAAAATAGTTACATGAAGTTACATACTCCCTACTATATAAATAGTCTATCCCAAAAGCCTTCTCAAATGCATACTTTCTAAAAACTATTGAGGCAACTCTTCCGTCATAAGATCCTCCCTCTCCCACTTATCACGATTATCAAAATCAATCATCCATATAAAAGAAAAAAAAGGTTTCATCCTCTCGTGAAGTATCGTGTTATCATAATATACTACCCTTATTGGTCATTCTATAAAGGATAAATCGGGCTCGACATCGAGATCACTCCAACTCAAAATTTGACATTAATCAGATAGTTACTTTGGTTTCTATGATACATGAAGCATGTTATGTATAAATGTTATATTCAGTTGAATTTCTAAATGCTATGAAACTCTTTCAACTCTCTAAATAATATAAAAAGGTCCAACAATGTAAGGATTATATTTCCCTTAACTCCCAAGACGTTGACGCCCCAATAGAGTTGAAACATTCAAGAAAACCAAATCACCAACTTAAAATTACAGTATCTTATAATGACGATCAAAATAAGATTTATATCAATTATGGGTCATCAACATTCTCTATAAAATAAGATGAACATTTGATGTCATCTGTTCAACTAATCTTATTCCGACCACAAAACAATCCCAAATCCTCGACCAATACAATAGAGAACAATAAGGACAACCAAAAAAGGCTTCAAAAAGATCCATTATGATTGTGAACAAGTATATATAGTTAAAATAAAACTCATCCTGCACCAATGATCATCCCATTCTCTACCAAAGTTGATAAAAAAAGCCTATAGGATATCTTAAGTAATCTATATAGCACTTTATGTCTTTCCATGATACTACATATGTAATATTATACTCAAATGGACATTAGATATTAATGCCTCTGGATAGACTCTCCAAAAGTGAACAGTTAAAAAATGATCTGTATCAGAGACTATGACAGATGAAACCACAAGAAAATGAAAAATCTCAAAAACAAAGTGATTTACCAATTCCTTAAATTTGTTTATATCATAAACATGTGTAAAGTGAGGCGATTGCATCTGTTTATTAATAAAAACCCATATCACATTGTTAATTCACTATGAATGTGGCATCCCAACCAAATAATCCAAATAGAACTCATACCACCTCCATGTAGGGACTAGAAGTGGCTAAAGCAATGCTGTAGGTTTTTTGTGCTCACCTTTGATCTTCTGGCATGTATAATAAAAAAGAGACAAATTCAACCATGACCAATATCATAACAGGCAACCAGAACTATCGTTGCATAACACTAAATATCATATTGGATCTTGTGTTCTTTTAACATTAGGAAAAATAGAAATCCCCATTAATTGATTTTCTGACCAATAACGACATAAAAATTGTATAAGGTTAGAATATGATTCCCTATTTAGATAATGATCACTCAAAAAATATATCCTCACCATAATGGGAGTCTCTAATTATACATTCTTCTTAATAAATATATTATTCTCTAAGAATCATCTCAAGAAGATAGGGTTTCAACTGAACACTAGACAATTAAAACTCATACCCTGATTCTTGGACACCAATATAAAAATTCTCTAAGAGATCTATCATTTTTTACTCTTCCTATAGTACTTTTGTGGACTAGGTAGGAATTTATTCACTCAAGGAATATGAAATTATAGTCCCTTTACATTTTTTATATGGGATGTTATAATTAAAAGACTACAGGGATTCAACACAATGCATCTAGCAGAGATTCAGATTATTTTGAGAGAAGATATCTGTCATTCTCTTATGGTCAGAAAATATGATAAACATTAATCCATAAAGTAAATGCATCCAAAATTAAATACATTCATAAAGGAAACATGTTCAAGGTTATGGGTCGGATAATTTTTCTTATGTGTCTAAGGTGATTAGATCTATAAGAGAACACATGATCTCCCTGAATTAGAACACAACCCAAACTTAAAACCGATGCATGACATTAGACCACATAGCCACGCCTAGCCTCTAGAAGATTCAATGACGACACTGTAGTCAAAATAGGTTTCTACTCAAAAATAATAAGTCTTGATAGTCTACATCCCAGGATAAATTTACTCCATTACAAGTTAGAGCTATCATAGGAGAATCGAACATAGATAATTTCTTAATGAATCATCATTAATAAGCAGTTAATCCCAATATGTTGCGAATCATGATGTAATTCCATGGTTGTTACCATGTCATAACAAATTTCACCATTTTAGGATAAACTAAACTAATATGTTCTTAAATCACATGTCCCATGAATTTTACATACCCAATCCATAATTCCCATTTCAAATGATTTTCTATAATTTGGTGATTTCTCATTATACTCAGAACTATTTTTAGATGATGCACATGTTTCTCATTAAACATAGAGTAAAACAAGATTTCATCCTCAAAGACTACCATGAAGGTATCTATATACTCATGGAAAATATTTTTTATTAAATAAATAAATACCTTAAGAGTATTGGTTACACCAATGGTCAAAACAAGGAAATCATAATGACATATGTTCTTTAAATGAAATTTTCTAAATGATAGATTCTTTTATTCTCAATAGATTGTAAACATATCGATGATCAGAAATAGAGAACCACTTTTCTTCCATCAACTGATAAAATAGATCGTCAAACCATGGTAATAGATATTTATTCTCTACCATAACTCAATTGAGTTTCCTATAATAAACTAAGTGGTGAATTGAACTATAAGAATTGTTAGAAAAGATAATAGTCGGCAACCATGTGGATAAACTAGGGAATAAAAATATTTTATCTAAAGTTTCATCCATATTATTAAATTACCCTTTCATTATATATATTTCTATCTGGTAAAAGGTATTAGTAACAGGTTTAGTATGATTACCTAAATTGATAGAAATCATTACATTCCTTGGAAAACTATAGAACTCAGAAGGAAACATGTCGGCAAACTTAGCGAAAACTAGATGGAGATCACCACTCAAGGATCTATACTCTATATCAAAAGAAAAGATAGATATTACATTACCCAACCATGGATTAGAAGGCATGGATCTACTCGACCTCATGTCCCATTATCCATGAATTATTTAGAAACGTCCATAGGTTGTAGTTTTGGATACATAACATATATATCAATAAATATAGGATATATTGTAAAATATAAAATACATACTGAATATGAAGTCAAGTGGTCTCATATAGAGAATCATAAAAATACAAGATTTATTGACATCTGATGGATAAAATACAATGGTCAGACTATGATGACACTATTTTCTCTTTGTACCAATAGGTGTAGTAATATCTAAAACATAATATAAAATGTTGATAAGAATATTTATCATATTAAATATACATGATGAAATAAATGAATGAGATTTACCAGTACAAAATAAAATAATCATTAATGATGAAGCTATTGTGATTGTACGTCTCATAGTCGCTTGACCCTTATTCACTTCCTCTGGAGACTCTTATACTACGTCATGAATCTTCATTCCAGATGTATATGGCTGGAACTATTTTATCCATTAAGCTTATGATTTACCAATAGTTTTACAAGGAGCTGTTGATCTTGTGCTATACTATGGAGTGGAATAAACATGGATTCTTTTCATTAAGGACCTAAGAATCTTGAAGAACCACATAAATTGTGTGCCTCATGGAAAATCCTCTATGAAATCTCTCGAATTCTAAAATATTAGTTAATAAAAGGGACTATTCTAGGAACTAAAGGCGGTCAAGAATGACCCTGTTGTCAAGATACACATTGAGAATAATCATGTATACATTTTAATTTAAAGGAACCTACACTTCCACTGGGCATGAAATGAACACCCAATAACCCTGACTTTCCCATAAGGTCCATTTTAACCACAAATGCTCAATCCTTTATATCATTAAAAGAAGGGAATGTTAGCTAGAATACATGAGATGGATTATCCTGATGAACTCTCAAATTGATCCATCAATCCTTCAACATCTCACTTAGTACAATATCTAGCATGAAATGCATGATCTATGAAAATTGGTTTACATACACTATCACGATTTTGTCAGCCTGCTCATGATTGCAAAAATGATATCCATTCCCCACAACATCATCTACGAATGGAACTGGTAAATCAAAATAACATTGAAGCCTTTCCAATCTAAGATCTCATTATTATTCATTTTCACCGTCGTCTCCCTCTATCTCCTTCTTGGTTCTTCTAAAAAGAAGATGGCACACAACAAGAATATTTCTTCATATGGCTACAATAACCAAAAAAAACTTTTTGTTATACTCAAACATACCTTTTCCTCAGGAGGATCATTTGAGACATGGAATGGAGATAAAATTTTTTGAATTGCTTCTTGAGTGAATTCATGGTGATTATCCCATTGAGGTTCCACCAATACTTCCTAAATAGAAACTGGTGGTCATTCTAGTGCCAAAGCATAGACATTATGCATGATAACCTCAAATTGGTTTGGGTCCACTAGGGGATCATGTCATTGAGGTTCAAAAGTGGCTTCCCCCTAGATATTATTCATACGTTTTCTCGGAGGCATGATGCTACAAAACATTAGTAGAAAAAAAGGAAGACATCATATTAATAATCAAATAATGAAACTAAGGAAATAAATTACTAAATATAAAAAAATAGGATTTGAGTATCATCCAAATAAAAGTCCGGGATACGACTAGAACTAATCCCTGAGATTCATTTCCCTAACAACCCATGGTTATGTAAGGTTCATTATATTTTGAGCTTGATAGGAACTAAATCACATATACCTCCAATGGCATGAAAATATTACACAATTGGATTCTATTTTCATGCCAATAAGCTCAACCTACTTTTGATACCACATTTTCACAAACCATACTAGGAATAATGGTAACCTGAAAACTGAGTTCATCCAACAATATGCCAAATGGAAATACCAACCCCAATAGGTTGGTGACCAGATCTGATTATTATACAAAATAAATTTACTAACAGTTCTTCCAGAACAATATATAAGAAATATTGCCAATCAGTATGCATAGAAAAGAGACTACATTGAAAGAAGTACACTAGATGAAATATTCGTATAAGAAACTGAAATTATTACATCATTGTACAATTAAACATGAAATATTAACATCCCAAATCCCAAAAGTTGAAACCCCCCAAGTCCCTGGATCAACAAGTAGAAAAACATCCATTTAGAGCATTACCCTAGCTCAATATTGTAAGGATATAATCTTCAAATACCCAAATGCACATATAGGTTTTGAGATAAACTCCCTGTATGGTCTCACCTAGAATTCGATTATAATATTCCAACAAAATATTTAACCCAATAACATGGTTTCAATTTTAATAAAAACATGTTTGGAATTTGAAGATGAAATTTCATCAGACCATTTTTTTAACATTCAAAACGATTGAAATACAATTCATGTGATGGAAATATTTTAATCAAATGCCTCATTACAAAAATGTCTTAAATAAACACTTTTATATAATACAATTTATGTAAATCAGCATTAATGAAACAGAGTTTACAATAATGGAATACATTTATATCTCATATATAAACTTTTGAATAATAACGACCTCTGCCAAGAGGTATGAGAGTTACATGTTATGGGATCCTCACACAGTCATGTCATAAATAAAATTGCATACACACATCCATTGGAAATTAAATTAGAGGACTCATCCATGTAACAATGGGAATGTAAGATGTGTTGACCGAAGTTTTGTTTGTTTTGTAAAGGATCTATCAATTTCTAGGGAAATCCAATCATAGTTCAATTTAAATTAAAAAACAATTTTTTTCATATAAAATACATGCCTCTTACCTAGATAAAATCATAATATTCCTATCAAAACCATTTTTCGAAATTTTTCACATATACCCACTTGAACTCAATTTACAATTCACATTCACAATTTAAATTCAAAATACACATTCAGAATTAAATTCAACAATTGTAAATCAAAAAATTAAAATCGATTTCACAGAAAATCAATAATTCAATGGAATTGGGGGTTTTGGAAAATTTTCTTCAATCTTAATCCTCAGTTTTAATTAAACCATTAAAATAACACCAAATATCAAAAAATCACCCCACTTCAATATAATTTGTTATTTTAGCAATTTTATCCCCAAATCCCATTTTACAACATCAATTTAATGGAATTGTGTTTCTAAAATAAACCAATTGAAATACATTTAACTAAAATCATGAAACCTGATCCAATTAAATCATTTCAAATTAAATAACTATATTTGGAGTAAAAAAATTTGGGAATCATAATGGAACTATCATCCCTAGGATCAACGGATATGGAAATGGAAATCTTAATCAGGATTATTCAATGAAGAATTAAAATCATAGAATTTTGGAAATGACAATCCAACCTAGTTTTAAGATACAAAAACAGAGGGTTTTAGATCAAAAAATAAAAAAAAATATCTACATAAACATAGAGTGGAGTGTAGAGATCATGGGAGCTTGATATCATGGTGATGAAACTAATCAAGAGAGGATCTAAGGGAATTCCTATAGCATCGAATAACTACCAAGAGGGTTCCAAGTCCCACTAGTTTTCTGGTAGACACTTTGTCCCATCCTAGGGCCCACCCCTGTTCCCTAATAAGTCACTTGACTTATTACTATCTACAAAGTCCAATATGAGTTCTTTCCAATGTGCTTTATCCTCACTCTCACCAACCATGGGAAACATCTTAGAATGTAAACCATCATTATCACTACTATCGAAAAACTTTTCTTACCTATTTAGTTTTAATCATGTTAGATCCTATAAATAAAGGTGAACCTTTTTGGATGGAGTCATATTATTTTGTCTTTTAACTAATTATCAATATGGGGTGTTACATTCACCACCACATTATAGTACATTTTTATCATTATAGACCCCACATCTCAACAAATGTAGTGCCACCAAACATATGACTAGGTTCCTCCTCTAACACACATGTCACAACTAGTTCTCAATGATATCACAACCACCATTCCTTAACATGATTATCACGTCTAGGCCTACCAGGTGCTACCAGTTTCCTGACAGATAAATGGTCCCCTACATGGTGCCCACCCACATGACTAAATTATTCTTCTAACTAATGAAAATCCCCATAGGAAAACACATGTTCTTTCCATAGTGACTTTTCCTTACATAGACACATTATAGTTAACATCCCATATGTTCACCCATCACGATCTCTTCTCCATTCCAAACAAGCTTAACTGTGGTGTTCTATTCATGAAGGCTTCTAAAAATAATTGTGTACCTTGTTGACATGAGTGAAATTATTTTGTCATTATAATACTTATCATTTTGGGCTATTAAAATAGATCAAATGTACTTAGTGGTTTATTTATTATTGGAACCCTATGATTTTTATTCTCTAGAAATGGATTGACAATGAATACAATCACAAAAAACTTGAGTAATTTATCCCTGATGGGGTGCGGATGAGTCTTATGTTGTTTGATCTTGAGAAATGTGTGTAAATATATTAGTCATTGTCCCTAATATGAGAAGTGTGAGAATATTATAGCTAGAAAATTACATACTTGAGGGAATTTAACCATGGTGATTTTTGTGATTATTTTGATATATATTCCTTTAATTATATAACTATTTTACATATTCTGAATTATCTATATAAATTAAAGTATATTAAATGTATCTTTATTTCATGTTTTAATTTTTTTTCATTTTGAAATGAAGTAATGTTTTCCAAACATTATAATGTATTACCATTTCATATTTTATTTAAATTAAAAGAGTGATTTTTTTAATTAGTATGGATTCTATTGTGGAACACATGTTGATTCATAGATGGGATTTATAGATCACACCAAACAATTTCTATTCAGAGTTTGTAGATTATTTTACTCAAGGTCAATGAAAAGGTAATGTGACTATTAGAGGTGATTTATTTTCATGATCCATTGGGATTGAGTTGATGTTTCCATTAAGATTCTTTGAGGTTTATCATTCCATGGTTTCATTACATTGATGATGTCCATATTTAGGATTTGTTTTTCCCATTTGTTTTATGGTACGTTATCTATTTTGAGTTTTAAGTATATAGACTTGTATGTTTTATCATCCTTTATTTTTTTGGAAAATTTATTACCTCTTTTATATGGAATGATACCGCATGCAAGTCTCCAATCTATGGGGATTGGGAATTTTCTTCATGTTATACTAATTCCATATTTGGTACTAGGGTTTCATGAATGTTTTGTGAAAATTTGGTAGTAAAGGTGAAGGTTTGTAATATTTTCTTGATGTTAGTATGTAGTTGGGATGTATTTTAAGGGCATTAGAGGTAATTAGTAGTATGTTCCTGACAAGATACCTTCATAAATATCCTTAAGTCACCATGATAGTTTTTAAAGGTAACTTGATTAATAATTTTAAATAATTATTTTATATTAATGGATTTTAATTATATTTGGTTGAAAGCACAATAATTTTATCTTATCTAATGGGTTTAGTTTCCCTATTTCTCTGGTTTTGATATTGATCTGAGTAATCTTTTTATGTCTTTAATGTAATTTTTTGATGTTGGGTTATATCATTCCTCCACTAAGACATGTTAATATGCAAAATGATAGAGATTCTAGTGAATCATAGTGGTTGAATCCTCCCATAGACTAGAATATTTTTTGTATTATTTTTCACGTTTTATTAGCTATGAGATAGGAGAATGAAACAATTTTTATTCCGGGTCTATTTATGGAACATTATATGGATGAATCACGTAATTTTTACCAAGAATTCATTTTCTAAAAACCACCAGCATTTATAGGACATAATGTTCCCTATAATGATGAAGATGGTTAATAAATATAGAGCTTATATTATATTTTTTTTGGAAAATTGTGATTTGATTAAGGTGAAATGGGCCACCTTCATGATAGATGGGAATACTTGACGATAGTGCGATTTGATGGTAATGATGAAGAAGATTGACTATAATGACCAAAACATGCATGAATAAAATTTTCTTTTTGGATATAATTTAATGTATTATGTTTATAGAAATTAAACATTATTATTTGGTTTAATTATATCATATTGGATTTAAATGTTATTTAAATATCATCATTATTATTAATAGATTCGTTGAATAGTGAATTTTTTTTGTATACATATAGGTTTATAAAAAATCCATTAGACATAGGTATAGGAAGTGATGGCCTCAACTAGTGGGAATGTACCCTATGAATCTCATTTATTATATCTTCCTAATGAGATATGATTTATTGGATTTTCCCTACACCAATCCCATATTGAGATCTAATAACTTATGAATGACTGAAAACATTTATGGTAGAAGTTCTAGCTCATTATGATCATGACTGAAACCATATTAACCAAATGGCCAAATGAAATCCCCACCATAATGAACCTTACTCTTTAGAAATATGCACGTTCATTAAAGATATATGTATGAAGATCATAAAATATATTAATATTTACATAATTTTTAATATAATAATCAAAATATTTTCATCAAATTATTATTAATTTATAAATAATTGTTATTTTGATTCAATAAAACACAAATATTATATTTGGATAATTAAGATATCTATTTTGACGAATTAATGGATTATAAAAACAAATAATTTATTAATAAGTAATTAATATTTAATAATTTTTATTAAATATAAATGATCTAATAAATTTTATAACGGAAAATGTAATATTTATATATGTTCCAAATATGTTATTGTCCAAAACCCACCATTTTCCATAAATTTCAATTTTTATATTAAAATTGAAAAATCACCTACATAGTAATTATTTAGTGAAAATGAATATTATTTTTGGATTTGGGACATCAAAATTACTCAATGGTGAATTTTTCATAATTTTCTAATATAGTCTCATTTTCAGGTAAAAAATAAATACTGTATAAATATTATTTGTGTTGTATGACATCATTATTATGCAAAAGTGATGAAATATGTTTTATAAATGGTATATATGAAAATATATGTTTTTAAAATTTAATATAATGTGATTTTAATTTTAATTTTTTTATTTTCTGAATACATTACCAATCATCCAAGACTTATAATATATTTTAATATTTATGAATCATTTCATTAAAAGTGTGATGGACATCAACATCAGTTAGGGAAATTATTTAAATAATTCCAGCCCTGAGCATATAAAATAATTTATGCCACTCACACTCATTAGACACCATCAGAAAAACCATGTGATTGTTTGTGGTTTTGGAAATTTTATTTTGAAGAGTCTAAAAATATTATAATAATGAAATCCCCTCCTTTCATATATAATCTCACCAGATGCCCCATGTACCTTCGTTAAAACTCCTTAGAGAAAATCCACACTCATCCATCTACTCCCTATATTCATTCCAAGGTACCCCCAATATCTCAAGAATCCACTCCCAAAACTTTGGAGTCACACATTCAAGTATGTGATCCTCACCTTCCCCATTTCTTTTAATTCAAGAATCATCCTTTAAAATAGTATATGTAATTAAAATTAGAAATATTTTAATTCAATTATTCTGACATTCATTACTTATAATTTATGTTATTATAATTATATATTAATTATCCTAACATATTTTTACATTTCACTAAGTCGTTACTATGCCAAATTCTGTAAGGGATCCTCCTCCCTCCCCTTTTATCAAGCGCTCTATTTAATGTCATGTAATTTAATTTCCATTTTTTAATATTGGGATATTTTATTTCATATCACCCTTAAATGATTTTTTGTTGAATTATATAATATTCTTATCACTCTCATTTATTGCTCCAATGAACCTTTATTGACTCCTTCTACCATGTTGAAATTTTTTATGGGTTTTTTCCATTTTCCACTTACTTCATGTTTTTAATTATTTATTTCTTTTATATCCATTTTATTGTTTTGGGGAATGTAGTTATATTTCCCTATTAATTTTCAATTCATATCTAGATGAACAGAGACCCATTTCCGTCTCAACAACCAATTTTTTGAATTTCTATATGACGTTGTGATTCTCCCGAAATTTTAGCATGATTTTTGCTTCCATAACAATTATGTAGTGAATAACAAACCCATTAATATATCAATGGTATTCAAATTTATGAATATATATTTATTAATTTATGACTTACTTGTACTTATTCCACATTCAATATTCATTAAATTATTTATATTGTTTAATGAATCAATGTTATATGATCCATGTGGAACACTTAGGATTGACAATGAAATGATTATGATTAGTGCAACCTTATAATAAACCAATGATGTTGGTGGTTTTTAGTATCATGATACATCATTTATGGATAGGGGGTTTACCTAATTACTTTATGGTAATTATCTCATGATGATATCTTAGTAGCATTAGCCTTTAACTATGTTTCTGATGCAATTTTCTAAGTTGTAGCCACATTTTTCTTGTCACGATCATCAAGATATATCATTCCATATTATCCAAGTTCATTTTATTCTCCACTGATATGGTCGTTGTCTAATACGTATTATCTTTTTCATGCATTGAATTTTTTATTTCATTATGTGGATTCAAATATTAGTTGTTTAATATGTATTTTCTTGTGTTATCCCATGCAGTGATAAGTATAAAAAAATGTTTTAGTCGTTCTGAATATGTTTTCAATAAAGATGTTTCTTTTTAAGCTTTAAGTTGTTATGTAATGTACCTAATTTATTAAATACACTACAAATATTTATCTTATGGTTAATATTATATGTAATTTTATTTTGTAAATAATTTAAAATGTGAAATAATGAGTAATATTATCATAGTTGGTATCATATTATAAGTTTATTTATTTTGGGATTAGGAATAAAAAAACTAGTAAGATTCAGAGGATTAAATAACTATAATAAATGAATTAAGAATATGAATCTGTATAAGAAAACAACCCTACAATTTGGTAACTATAGAGAATATGGTTTATCATTAAAATACATCCTTTTTTGAATACAACAACTGGACGTGGTCCTGGTATTGATGTAACATGGGGTAACAACTCGGAAAATACGTTCCATGAATTACTTTGGATAATATGGTACAAAACATTTGTCTTAATGTGAGACTAGTTGGTAACTCCTAGGTTGTATGATTTGGTAAAATCAAAATCTCATTATCAACCATTATAAAGGGTAAAATATTACCATAAAGTATATCTTTGGAAATATATCATGGATAACGTAGATTTAATCCTAGAAACTCATATATTAAGTAGATAAATGTAATTTATAATTTCTCACTTTATTTTCAATGGATTCAATGTTATTTTATATAAAAACTATAAAATAATTATCCCTAATTTTTTTTCTAGACAATGGACGGTAATAGAGTAATGGTGTTGAAAATAAATATGAAGGAAATGTGATGACTGTCCAAATGATATTTCCAATTAAATGGGTCCAAGACTTGAAAACATAGTTATGATAATCTGTCAACTAACCCCTATTCTAAATTCAAACACAGTTCTATAGGTGCCACCAAAACCCCTAAGAGAGATCATGATGCAATTAATTGCTTTAGGAATCATAGGCCAAGTATGTTGAATAGATCATATGATCCATTAATTAAGGAAAAATAGATAATATATATTTATAATATCTTCTAAATACATCAATGTTATAAAAATTATAGGGATCTTCTATATATTAATCATATTAAGGGATAAGATGACCATTGGTAGACATTAATCTTGAATAAGAAGCTCAAGTAAGAGATTGAAAAAATTTAGTGGAAGGAATTATAGAAAAAAAATCGATAAATATTTTCCTCACACACTATGTCATAAAATAGAAATTTATTTTCTTTCCCTCAAGTAAAAAGATGATTAATCTTTTGGGAGTATGAGGTAAACGTCATAAGACATACATGATGATACTATTGTTTTGTGGTTACCCACAATTGCAAGGTTGACCACTTCTTTGGTGGGATAGAGCCTAATGTAGAAAAATACATTGTCTCCCACGAATTTTATAGTTATGAGGAAATTTTCTGATGTGACGTCATGTTTTAAATGGTGATATTAGAATCTGAAATTGAATTGTGGGGATAAGATGAGAAAAGTAGACATTAATTATAGTAGTTTTGTGGTTAAATTAAATTCTTCCATGAATGTTCATCACACCACCTCTTAATGGACCATAAAGAAGAACCCTCTATATCGCATATGGGGAACAATAAAATGATTTAGGTGTTGATGTGAAGGGTACCTTGAAAATGATTGATGACAGGAGAAACCCACAAATGTGATGCAAGAAATGACTTCTCTAGTCAAAATTCAACTCATTGTTCACTACATTAACTACAAGAAAGCAATGCAAATTTTAAACCAGTGCATTATACCAAGGTATTTTTTAGGAAACGAGGAACCTCCAAGGTATAAAGGGTGAGATTTTTCCATCACTACCCTAAAGTGTATCCCGAAAATGAAGTGGTGATAGGTATTATAGTTATTCATTTTATAATATTTAATGTTCTTATTGATTATGGTTCATTGGATGCCTTCATATAAAATGTGTTTAGTATAACTATCTAAACAGAAGAACAAATCATGAAATTTTAGATATCAGTGAAATTGGAAAATGGGGAAATTTTTGCATCCAAAGTTTATTACTCTCCCTTATCAATGTTTGTTGGTATGATATACCAATAATAGTTTTCATACTCCCTAGGGTGGTACATTGATCCAATATTGGAATGGATTGGATTTCACTATATATATCCAACATAAATTTCTACGAGATAGATATTTCCCTCCATATGAAGAGTTGACCACTAATTCTATTAATGTATAATGAGAAGGATGGATCTTCTTGAGCAGAATCTACTCAATAATGGATATTATTTCCCAATGTAAAATCATATATAGATGAAATTATTGAGTCTATGTAAATGATCATCTTAAAAGACCTTCCTATTGTGATGTAATACACGTATATATTTTAGTGGAATTTTCTAGTCACCCCTCAGGACGTAATGTAAAATTTTCAATAGAGAATATACCTGGGGTGTTTCCAATTTCCAAGAATATTTATGGAATAGTTTTTATTGAACATGAGGAGTTTAAGAAAAAAATCTAATATAATCAAGAATAAGAATTCCTACTTCCATGTGCTTCACTGTGGGGGTGAATTAATCCTCTTCCTCAAGAAGAAGGATGGGTCAATTGGCCTTTATATTGATTATTGTGTGAAAAAATAAATCCTGGTAATGAAAAAGAATCATTTTCCACCGATTGATGAATTTTTCATTCAGCTATGTGGGTCCCAATACTTCATCAAATATGACCTATGGTTGGGATATTAACATGTTAGTGTGAAGGAGTATATCCCAAATATTTGTTTTCCTACAAGGTATGAGAACTATGAGTTAATAGTGATGCCATTTATTCTCACTAATGATCCTTAAATCTACATGGACAATATAAAAAGAGTCATTAAATATTATCTCAACAAATTTTTGGTATTATTTATTGACAAAATTCTAATATTTTCCAAAACCAAGGAGGAATGTGAAGAGAATCTGAGCATTTTTATAAAGGCCAAATAAAAAGAGTTTATTCATGACTAGAATAGAAATTTGTTTTATGATTGGTGTAAGTCACATTAATGGGGAATATCAACACCAGAAATGGTATATCTATGTATCCTTAAAATAAAAAAACTATTGATGTATAGATGAGGCTAACACCTATGATAAATATCTATAGTTTCCATGGGTTAGTATGATATTATCACTAATTTGTGTGAAATTTATCATGATTATAAAACCATCTTACAAAGATAACATAGAAGGGAGTTATTTTTTATTGTAATTATTAATGTCAAGAAAAATTAATAGAGTTGTAAAGGTGTCTTATCGATACCCTTGTTCTCACACATCCCAAAAATGGGGAACTTCTCGTAATTTTTAATCATTTATTAATGAATGTGTTAGGATGTGTGTTTGTGAAAAATAAAAAAATAAATTCCAAGACTTCAATGTATTTAATAATTCAAGGGTAAAACTATCCCACACATGACCTGGAGTAGGTAATAGTGATCATCAATTTTAAAATTTGGAAGCATTATGTCATTGGTGAATGTGTTAAATATATAATGATCAGAAATTTCTTAAATATATATTCACACACAATGAGTTGGATATGGGCCAACAAAGATGGTCAGATATCATCAAGTATTTCGACGATTCAATCCACTATAATAATAGTAATCTGAACAAAGTGTTAAATTTTCTATGTTGAATGGGTCTTGTAATTCAATCATCAATGAGAATTTTGAATGGTTTGATATTTCATTGATTTGAATAGAATAGACACGTGAATCATAAATGAAGGCACACAATCAACCTTTTCACAAATGATTTCTCGCCATCCTCTTTAATTATGGTTAAATAATTCTCAATAAGATTATGAGGAAATTCAAAAGAAAGTGTAAACTATAATAAAAAAAGAAAACATTGGAGATTAATGTTATAGAATATAGAGTTGTGATATTTTTGGTCAAGATTATGTGTTACATCAAATCATGAGTTAAATAAGGAACAATTTCATAATTCACATAGTTCTAATTTCAACATTCACCACGGAATCACAAAGATCTATCAAAATCTCTATGAGTAATATTGGTGGGATAACCTGAAAAATGAGATCTCTGATCCTAAATTAATGTTCCTTGTATGTCAGCAAGTGAAAGATGAAAGATATCAGTCTTAGGGGATGATGTAACCACTACACATACATTTAAAAAATGGGAATACTTCACCACTAACATTATCACAATAAAACCAATGAAATCCAAGGGAAAACTATTATGTTTGTTGTTGTGGATCCTTGTATGAAGAATACACAATTAATTGTGTTTTGAGAGGATTTCCCACAAGATCATCTATTATAGATATACATCAGAGAAGTGGTAAGGTTTTATAGAGTACCATTATTGATTGTTTCCTTTCGAGATCTAGGATTCAACTCTATGTTTTGGAAAACAACTAGCATGCTATGAAAAATTAGATGAACTTTAGTATGACCTATCACTATCATAATGAATTCCAATCCGAGCGGACTATAAAAACATTTGAAGACGTGTTGATATCATTCTAAATTAATTTGTAACGAGAAGGGGTCCAACATCATCCTCATGTCAGGTTCTCTAAAAACAATAATTTCCACTGAAGCATCCAAATAGATTTATTTGAATCAAATTTTGGGAAGAGGGTTAAAACATTGACATGTTGGGATGAATTAAGGAAATGAAAACTTTTATGTCATGAAATGTTTAAAAAAATGGTGGAGAAGTTTATGGTCATTCAATATCATGTCAAAGAAACACACAGTGGACCAAATATCTATGATGAAAATCATTGATGTGACATTGGGATTAACATTGGAGATAAGGTATTCCTCTTCATATCTCCATTAAAGAGAGTTATGATATTTTGGATGAAGGGAAAGTGTATCGCCCCGGATCCAGGTGCCACCCAATGGGTGCCCCAAACTCGGTTCCCCATGTGACCTCAGGCGCATTTCCCCAAACGTCAGAGGCTTCCAACTACCAGAGATTGCCCATGTCTGATAGTAGAAAAACTATGCCTTTATTTGTGAAAGTGTAGCATAGAGGAATATAATATAAACATACGACGACAGCGGAAGCAGTAATAGTACATATAACTGAAATAGATAACTGATACCAAAAAGGGAAACTAGCAGTCATATATATATGAAGATGCAGCATGTCACTATTCTATAAAACAACCAGAACATGTTACACAGAAATAAAATACATTAAAACCTAAGTACAAGTACAGAAAATCAAAACAGAATAGCCAGCGGCATCGCGAGCCAATGCTCGGTCCCATTGTCTCCTACACCCTAGCAGCAATAAAGTACCTATATAGGGACTCTTTCCCCTATCCACACCTGCAGAAACGTAATCTGTTTTGGCCGAAAACATGACCCAAACCGGGTTTGAGAAATAAATTCCGAGTAGACACCCACCAATGGCCAGTTCCTAACTTTGTGAAAGCATGCAACAATAGTGTGCAGTAATAAAATGCAATAAAGTAAGCAGTACTGAAAGTAACTAACTTAACTAGTTATATTTCCATTTTAATATCCATTTCATCATTTATTTAAAATATCACCATAGTGAATATTCTAAGTAAACAACTAATGTCCTTATACACGTAAACTCCAACCCTCGGGTAAAGAGAACCCAACACAAGAATCATCCCACAGGCATACGGATATTACCCACAAGCGTAAGATGTGTCACCCACAGGCACCGAGTCATCTACCCACAGGCACATAAGATGTTGCCCATAGGCCAAGTAGAACAATGTCAACATGTTAATCACAACACCGCCCTCATTCTAAACAGTTAACCAATCCATGCCAAACATGTATCCAAACAGTACACAATCAATTCCTCTCAAGGAAATTATACAATCATTACTTTAATGGCATAATATAAACAAGGAATACCCTCGGGTATCCTGGCCAAATGGCTAAACAGAGGAACACACACCCGGGGTGGTCCTGGATCCAACCAGCGATCCCAAACAGCATTTTAATATCACATTTACATCCCTATACAATTATAGGTATTTAAAATAGCCACGGACTCCACCACAAAACATCCCAAATATGTGTTCATAGCTCAAAAACACACAAAAACGCATGACAGTTGTAAAATAAACACCAAGACACCTACCTTAAATGCCAACGAATGATATACACGAACATCGATTCCAGAAACTCCCAAATATGATGTAGATCTGGGTTAGAAGAAAACCTGTTGAAATGTAAAAAACATCCCTTAGAGGAATAATTGGCGAAAGACACACCAGGAAAAGGAAGCTCTTACCCGTGCGGTTCCAACGAGATCAACGGAGGCGGAAATGGATTCCCGATGTGCGCTCGGCGGATCTCCAAAGCTCAGGCCTCACTCTTCAATTCCTTCATCCCGTTCTAAGACATCCCTATGAACATGGGAGTCTATTTCCCATTTTAAGAAAAAATCAAAGTAAACAGTGTGTATTTCCAAGTACACAACATGTAAATCCCATTTTTAGCTATTCCTCTGGCGGCTTCCCACCAGAGTGGAACTCTTCACCGACCAACATGACTACACGGCGTGTCTGCATGAGTACACGGCATTTGCTGTCACACAGTTGGGCACTGCCTTAATATTCTCCTGCTGACTGACTACACAGCGTGTAAGGGACCACTACACGGCATGTAGTCGGTCTTTACATCCTTCATCGCCAACTTGGCTACACGCCCTGTGTACTCATCCCACAAGGCCAAAAGAACATGGTGTGTGGATAAAGTACACGGCGTGTACTTCCAAAATTTGGGATTTTCCCCATTTTCCTTATTTTCTCAAAAATACTTAAGGACAATAGAAAAGAAGAAACATGTTCCTCAATGATATGAACCAGGTTC
Source organism: Viscum album (assembly GCA_963277665.1). Classification (NCBI taxonomy): domain Eukaryota; kingdom Viridiplantae; phylum Streptophyta; class Magnoliopsida; order Santalales; family Viscaceae; genus Viscum; species Viscum album. The sequence continues at coordinate 1,484,956,605 of OY728136.1, forward strand.
TTAAAAACTTCCCCTTAAATAAATTCATCCCCAAATTGTCTTTCTAAAGGTGGTGAAGATATATCCATGAACAACACTGGCCACTGAGCACGTACATCGGTCTCCTACTCCCAGGTTTCTTCATGCACTCATCCATGCTTCCACAACAGCCATACGAGAGGAACTGACCTGCCTCGGAAAACCATCGTGCTCCTATCAATGATACGAATTGGATGCTCCTCAAATAAAATATCCATCTAAAGATCAACCTCCTCAGCCTGAAGGATGTGAGAGGGGTCTGAATGATAGTGGCACAACTGAGATACATGGAAGATGTTGTGCATGGCCTGGTACGTTTGTGGTAACTGCAACCGATATTTAACCGGCCTGACTCTCTCCAGAATCTCAAATGGCCCCACATACCTCGTTGAAAGTTTAACCTGTCTCATGATCCACCTGTGACCCAGCCTCGACGAAACGCGTAAGAAAAACAGATCCCCATCCACAAAATCCGAGGGTCATCTACGACGATCAACATAAGACATCTGACGAGAATGTGAGGTATCCATCTGCTTCTAAATCAACTAGACCTGCTTTGATGTCTCCTGCATGAGACGTGGTCCCAGTAAAGCTATCCCACCTTCCTCTAACTAGTATAAAGGTGACCAGCATGGCCTACCATTTAAAGCCTCGTAAGCTTCCATCTCGATAGTTTCCTAAAAACTATTTTTATAGGAAAACTCGACTAGGGGTATGTGCCTATCCCATGATCCCCCAAAGACTAGGATGCATGCACGCAGCATGTCCTCAAGAACCGCTATCGTTCGCTCTGAATGGCCATATGTCTGATGGTGGTAAACCGTGCTCAGAAGCACTTGTGTACCCAGTGCCCTCTAAAATCTCTTCCAGAAATGATATGTAAAACGGGTGTCCATATCTGAAACGATTGAACGTGGAACACCAGGAAGTCATACGATCTCTCGGATGTACAACCTCTCGAGCTCGTCAACACCGAAGCTCTCCTTGATCCGCAAAAAGTGAGATACCTTTGTGAGTTTGTCCAAAACAACCCAGACAACATCATTACCTCGATGTGACCTTGGAAAACTAATCACTAAGTCCATCGTTACTTCATACCATTTCCACTCTGGGATTGGTAACAGCTGTAACAGCCCTGTTGGCCTCTGATGTTCCGCCTTCACCTACTAAGAGGTGGATCACCTCGTAACAAAACCAGTTACATCTCTCTTCATACACGGACACCAGTATTGACGTCTCAATTCTCGATACATCTTGGTAACTCTGGGATGAACTGCCCAAGCTGAAGCATGAAACTCCCACATCAGCTCCCCGCGTATATCCCCTGGAACCCATACTCATCCATGGAAATGCAGAATTTCGTCACTACCTATCATCCAACTAGGAGGAAGGTCCTCACTTTCCATCGACTCCCATAGAACTAGGCCTTATGAATCAAATACATGTCTCATCATTAATCTATCCAGGTGGGTAGAAGTCATAGCTAAAGAAAAAAGATAAGTTTGCCTATGACTTTCGTGCACCGCCAAATGCATCTCAGAGAACAAAGCCATAAGTTGTCACTCACCATTGGCCTCCAACACAGGTTGTATTTGAGTCTTCATGCTTAGTACATCAGCTACTGCATTACCTTTACCAGGTGTATATGCAAGAAAAAAATAAAAGGACTGTATGTATTCGACCCACCTTCACTGTCTCAGATTCAAGTCATGATGAGTACAGATATACTTGAGACTTTTGTGGTCTGTGAAAACAAAAAAACGTTCTCCTAATAGATAATGTCTCCAACAGCGCAACGCGTGAACAATGACAGCCAACTCCAGGTCATGCATCACGTAATTCAACTCATGTGGCCTCAACTGCTGAGACCCGTACGCAACGACTCAATCAACCTGCATCAACAGTGCTCCCAACCCAATACCTGATGTATCACAGAAAACTGTACAACTCTTCCAATGCTATAGGAGTATCAGGACTAGTGGTGATTTCAACCGTCCCTTCAGGTCCTGAAAGGCTGTATCTCAAGCTTCCGACCAAACAAATATCACACCCTTCTTAGTCAGACCTGTCAACGGTGCGACTATGTGGGAGAAGTCCTGTATAAAGCGTCTGTAGTAACCAGCCAGCCCTAAGAAACATAGTATCTCAGACACGTTCTTAGGATTCTCCCAAGAAACTACTGCTCTCACCTTCTCTGGGTCTACTGAAACTCCGGCCTTTGAGATGAAATGACCCAGTAAGTGAATCTGGCCCATACAAAAGTGGGACTTTGGGAGCATTGCATACAACTGATGATCTCTTATTGTACTCAATTCGATCTCAAGACGGGTGGAATGGTTGTTTAGAGTGTGAGAGAACACCAAGATTTCATCCACGAATACTACAAAAAAAATAATCCAGATAAGGATGGAACACACGATTCATCTGATCCATGAAATCTTCTAGCATGTTCGTGAGTCTGAACGACATAACCAAGTACTTTTACAGACCATATCTGCTCCAAAAGTTGTATGTGGTATATCTGATGGTCTCACGCGTAGCTGCTGATATCATGACCTCAAGTTAATCTTTGAGAACACTAGCTCCCCCTGAAGTTGATCAAAAATATCATCAATCCTCATTAAGGGATATAGGGTTTTAACCGTCAACTGGTTTAGATTCCTATAATCCACACAGAGTCTGAGGGTACCGTCCTCCTTATTCGCAAAGCGGACCAGTGAACCCCACCGAGATGTACTGGGTCGGATTAAACCCTTTGATTGTAACTCCTTTAACTGCCTCATGAGCTTCTGAAATTATAGTTTAGCCATCATATAAGGTGGAACGGACACCGGTGCTTCCCCCGGCACAAGCTCGATAATGAAATCCACCTCTCGCTCCGGAGGTAGACCAGATAAGTCGTATAAGAAGACATCCATGAAACGATCAACCACTGGAGGGAAATCCATCTGACAAGTCCCCTGATCATCCAGATATAAGCTAGAAATCTGGGCTGTGACTCTACCTCGCCCACGATGCTCTGGTCCAGCTCAACTCGCCTGATCATCCCATTCGCCCTTGTATAGAAACTCTCTACCCTTTGGTGACTTGAAACTCACCCTGCGACGATAGAAATCTAGAAAGGCTTGAATGGTAACCAACCAGTTATTCCAGAGAATGACGTCATAACCTATCATCTCTAAGGAATAGTGGTCCCAAAGAAGGTGACAGCCACCAACCTCAAGCGGGCACTCCTTGCACTAACGCACACCGGTCGTCCTCGACCCCAATAGAGTGTCTAGCATCATGATATCAGAAGAAGTAGAAACATAAGGCCCAAGGCTACCCACAATGGGTATATATATGAAACTATGTGTAGCACCCATATCAAAAAGTATAGAAAATAAAACAGAAGCTACTAGAATAGTTCCTTTGACTATAGAAGGTCCAGGATCCTGCTCCTGCTGGGTCTGTTGCACTGCATATACCTGCCCAGTGCCATGGCCCTACGATACAGCCATGATACCCTGAGCGGTCCTACCCAGCTACCTCTGAGATCTTGATGTCTGGATACCATGGCCATGACCACCATCTCTACCTGCACACCCTGACATATTCCAGTCCCCCAACTGGTAGAAGCTGTTGGTCCGGCTCCCACATGCGGAGTCTGAACAGAACCCCTCTCACTACCCACTGGTGTAAACGCCATGCAAATGCACTCCAAATGACCTTTCATGCCATAAGCTCGGCACTCCACTGGGTCTCATGGGCGTTGTGGCCTCTTGTGACCCTCTCTACCATACTGTTTGCACATGACCGAGCCACGTGGTGAATTCTTATGACTGGTACGGGCACCCTGAGAGAAGTCCATTTGCCTCATCCACTTACTAGTAGAAATAGTACCAGAAAATGGTGCTGAACTGCCATGGTCCACACCTCAAGCTTCCCGCATGTTTCTCTCTCTAATTAGCACTCGATTCAGTATATCATGTATATTAGGCAACCTGAAAACATTCACCAGCGCTCAGATGTCATACCTAATATCATACTCGAAGCGTCTGGCCCTCAACGTCTCGTCACACACCATAACGAGTGCAAAATGCTAAAGCTCGGTAAAGTGAGCACAATAGTCCATCACTGACATAGCTCCATGCTACAGATTCATGAACTCTTGTGATCGATCTAACCTCGCCTTCTCTGGGAAGAAGAAGTCATAAAAGGATTCCTAAAAATCTTCCCACACCATGTCTCTCTGATGCTCTGACTGGGTGGTAACATCCCACCACCTCTTGGTAGAATCACACAGCATATACGTCGTGAGTTTGACCCTCCACCATGGAGGCATCTCAAGGTGCTAAAAAATAGTTTGCACCGACCCCAGCTAAGACACTGTAGCCTCTGGTCTTCCATCCCATGAAAACGTAGGCAGATGCTGCTACTGAAATATATGAGTCAGCTCAGCCATAGATGTGGCAGCCTGCGGTGCTCCCTGAAAGGTCTGCATGAACCACATAAAGCCTTCACGGAACTTCACATCTACGCATGTGTCCGGTATAACAGCTGGAGCCGCATCTGGCTCTACTAGAGGGTCCACTGGTAGCCCATGGATCACCATCTCAGGAGTATAGTCGCCGTCGCTCTCCTGGTGAAGAATGCATGGTCTTCTCAGTGGCATTACTCTACAAGGTCAAAACACGCCTTAGATTCAACATTATCAACAACCGAAAATGAAGAAACCCAAAAGGCAATAGGAGGAATAAGGAATTAAAAAATTTCGAAACAAGACTACACGGCGTGTATACCGACTACACGCTGAGTACTTGACTTCTCTTGCCCTGCCCGGGACCTTCTACACGGCTAAGCCACACGGCTCCCGTTGAACAAAACCACACATCGTGTATAACATCTACACGACATGTATGGTGTAATTTCCAACTGATCGTGTCATTTGTGACATGGCCGACTACTTGTCTTGACACTACATGGCGCGTTACACCCACACATGGTGTGTACAACACCCTGTTTCCCCTTCCACACGGCTAACCCAACAAGGTCCGTCACCGCTCAAGACTACACGGCGTGTCCCATAGGTACACGACGTGTACCTGTAACATCCCAAGTAAGTATTGAATAATATATATTCTTATATATGTCTATTTATGAGTTAGATAGTGTTTCAGATACATAAAATGAGAATAAATCCAATCTTAAGCATGTAATACACTAATATTTTTTAAAAGATTATTTTACTGCGTTTTGATGGAAAACCATTTTTAAATCAACATTTTGACAATTTTATAAGCTCTATTTGTCAAAATGAACATATTATTTATGATTGGGACATTGAAATTTACTTTGGATAATTTTTTGGTATTTTTCTGACAATGGTCATTTTTTAATGAATAGTGAAAAATACTGCATTTTACATCAAAAACTGCTTTTTCATCTAATTTAATTATATGGTCAGATTATCTTTTTAATTGGGTTTAAAGTGTAAATAGAATTAATTTTTACCATTTAATCTTATGGTGGTAATTGGGATCAATTTTACTTTGCAATTGGGCATAAAAAAGTGCCAATCGTTTCATATATATTATTTAAAAACCCCCCCGCTATTTGTTTTGACAACATGAATTATTTTTAATTTAACTATTTCAATTTTTATGTATGGAAATTGGTAAAATTGATTCCATATTTGGAATAATAAGGTCCAAATTATGTAACTAAGACTCTTTTTTTAGACATTATGAATAATAAAGACAGTAATTATCTTTAATTCTCGTGATTAATTAGTAATCAGGTAGTTAAGGATAATAAAAAAATATCATAGTAATATAAAATGACTCCATCATGTGTCCTAATGCTACTGGATGTGTCAAGTACGACCATGTTATACCTTTTTCCAAACTTAGGGACACCATGGAATCACTTTTGTGTGATAATGACTTTTTACCTTTTTATTTTTCAAAGAAAGTTAAATATAACAAAGTATGTAACACATAGGTAAAACAATTTTATTTTTGTCTAAATAAATTATATCTTGGACTATATATAGTAATTGGAAATATAATAATATTTCTTACATAATAGTATTTTTTTCAAAATTATTAGACATTAAATAAATTAAATTATTTATGACACCATGATGATGCAACGATTACCTCATTAATTAACGATTTAAATAAAATCAAAAGATAATGTAAAATCTAATACATAAACTTGTAAAAACCCTATTGGGTGAGTATATTTCTAACCTTTATCACCTTATCCTAGAAATATATCAATGTGGGACCTTTTAAATCAGAAACACATTTCAATATGAAGTAACATTTTATAACATTCCAAGAGTGCCCCTCCTCTCCTCTTATAAAAGACCCCCACCGCTACCTCCATACCCACACTTCTCAACCCATTGACTTGGCCAAGCTCAACTCATTTTATCTCTCCAATTCCCTCTATTCGTACTAGAAGACTTACCATAGGTAGAATACTCTTTAAGAAACTCTTTTGGTTCAAACCAAGAGGAGTTACCCGATATAAAGGTAAAGACTTCTCTAGTGTTCTTTTGTTTTATTTTGCTTCTCCAACCCCCTAAACTCTTTTTATTCATGTCTTTTGTAACAAAACAAGTGTTTTCAATATACTAGGATGTTTTTCTAAGAAGTATTCTAGTTAAAAAAACACACACCAAAATCTAATGGTTAAAGAGAATACAGTTTCTGTGGATAGCGAATTTCTGCCTCACGAAATGATGATTGTTCAATATTTTTCTAACGCCTTCAAAGGTGACCATTAATATGTCACTATATTTATATATGATATATAATATGTTTATGTTTTCCTTAATCTTCTGTATTTTCCATTTATGTCATACCGTTATGGTTTCCATTATGGGTAAACGCGATATCTTCATTTAAGGAAGTGCGGACTACCGCCCCCTCAAAGTGATTTGATTCGTTAATGCCATATGTGGGATGTATAAAGGATGGAGATAATGATATTATAAATTATATTATACTTTAATTATAATATACCTTTATATAATTATGATTTCATTCCATAAAATATGAAATAGAAATGAAAATAGCGTTAATGCGTATGTACGGCTTACCGTCTCCATTAACGGTGCATTTCATTTCTTACCTCTAAATGTTATGTAATATGAAAAATGCATTTATATACTGGATTTATATGTTATATATGATAGCTAAATCATGAATATAATTCTGGATGTAATGGAAAATTTACCACATGAACAACTTGTAATTATAAAGAGTTTATTTTTGACTCAAGTACCAATGATCGACAAAATGACCTTTATTAAATTAAATTACTACATAGTGTTCATGACATAGTAATAAGTGATATAAAAGTAATAATGAACTTGAAAAAGGATTTTAAGCAAGTATAAATTAACTCATGTTTATTATTGGGGAGGTTAAAGAATGATCAAGTCAAGTCGGGCCCGAGGTATAGGTTTGCGTCTCAATCTCCTTTCATTGAGGCATATTTTGTTGTATACACAACATTCTTTTATACAGTGTATAAACCCATTTGAATGATAGATTTATTCAAAAGGACTATTTTTTATACGAAGCGTTTACGAAATGAAAAAAGGGAATGTTTTTTTTGTTGTACATATGTAGCGAAAATGACTTCTCTGCCGCCGTGAACATTATTTGAGTTTCGACTTCCTCTATAAGCCAACAGATTTTTTCTATGAAAAATAAATACCATGATTTACTTTTATTTTTTTTGTTATTGAAAATGGTTTTCATAATGTTTTTATTATATCAATGTGTTTTATTGATATCTTGTGATTGAAATGTGGAAATGTTATGTTTCCTTTATTTAGGTTTTATGTGATACAATTATGTTATCCTTCTTTGGCATTTTTATGAAGACAGGTGGTTCCGTGATAAACTAAGGCGGGTGAGCCTGATATAGCTCTGCAATTCATTAGGTAATGCAAAGGGGATAAACGTTAGGGTTTCTCTGAAGATATTTAGGGAATATACTGTGATGGGTATTCCAAACGTAACCATGAGGGATACTCCCTACGTAAGAATGTTATGAATGCCTCATGTTACCTTTATGTCTTATGATTTCGTTGATTTATTCATGATTTGATGAGGTATGTTAAAATGATTATGTTTTATGAGTAAAGTATGATTTCATACATGGACTACTATTTTCATTTCATACTTTTATATCCCTTACTGAGCTTTTTATGCTCATCCCATGTTTCTGAAATGTTTTTCACAAGTCAAGGGAAAGGTACATGATATGATGATAGTGTCGAGGAAGTGTCAAGAAAGAATCCATGTTTTATTTTAAATATTCTTCCGTTGATGGAAAAAATTAGTACTATCTTTTATGTAACCACTTTGTTTAAATGTGGAATGTAATGCATGATTTAATATCTAATTCTATAAAACTCTAAACCTGAAATGATCCTCAATGTGTATTCTTGAAATAACTCAAGATTAAGTAATGTATAAGGTTGGGGCCTTATAGTTGGAATCAATCGTCAGTTTAGATAACTTTAAGAGTTAGAATTCTATTAAATGATTATAAAAAAATATTTTTTATGGTCAAATTGAAATGATATAGCATTTGAAGATTACCATGTTGCTTCATTTAAGACATGTTTGTTCGGAATGGTTTTCCGCAGATGACACAGGAGAGCAGTGCTAGGAAGGCATACAGAATAAAATGACCTTCCAAATCAGCATCCTGAGATGGTCGGAATTGGAAATGAACAGTTTGTTGCAGTAATGACACAGTTGACTCAAGAGATTACTGGTGGTGTTATCCATGCATGAGATCAACCATATCAACCGTAGAGGAACATGTCAGTGGTGGAAAATTTCATGAGGCAACATCCCCCATCATTTAGAGGATCATCTGACCCTATGCAAGCTGAAGGGTGGATTAAAGCAGTGGAGAATATTTTTGATGTCATTGGGTGTTTAGACAATCAAAAGTTCATTCTTGCTATTTACTGTTTGGTGGGTGAAGCAGTTCAGTGGTGGTGGATGGTTAAAAATATCAGGGATGCTGATGAGATTGATGATCTCGACTGGGATGAATTAAAATGTATGTTTCATGAGAAGTATTTTCCTAAGGCTATTTGACTTAGGATGGAAAAACAGTTCTTGGAATTGAGGCAAGTGGATGACTCAGTGGCTTCTTATGAAGAAATCTTCACTCGATTGGAAAGGTATGCTCCAAATTTTATCTGAGACCTTGATAGTAAAATCAATCGTTTTTACTCAGGATTAAATCCTAAATATCGAAGGGATTTAGCTTCTCGTGAGTTCAAGAGTTATGAAAAGCTTGTTCTATGTGCTATGAAGGTGGAAATGGAGTTTGTCGATGATCAAGTGTTCTATAACAACCAAGAGAAGAAGAGACCGAGGTGGCAGGAGAAAGGGAATAATTATTCAAAAAGGTATGATGGTAAGAAAACTAAGTTTCTAGTTTGTGATAAATGTGGTAAAAATCTTGTTGGGGAATGTCTTCTGAATTCTGGAAAGTGCTACCGATGTGGTAAGATAGGACATAAGGCTCGTGACTGCACTGAAAAAGATCAAAGTGATGGTAAGACCAAATTTGATTTATAGTTAGTGAAATGTTTTAAGTGAAATGAGATGGGTCACTATGCAAATGAGTGTCCACCAAAGAGCTCGAGTGATGGGAAGCAGTTAGACTACAAGCTGAAAGGGGTGGTGAAATCCTTTACAACTACTTCAGAATATGGTGGGCCATCAAATGAAGTGGTGTCAGACACTTTTTTTGTTTTTTTCTGATTATTCCAGTGTGTTGTTTGATTCAGGGTCTAAACATTCTTTCATCTCTGAAAGCTTTTCTTTTAAAATGGGAATACCATCTCAAGAAAATGACTCCTGAACTTGTGGTAAAAACACCTAGGGGAAATGTTGAGGGAAAAAGAATTTAGAAGAATCTTCTTATCCTTATCTGTGGAAATAACTTACTTGCAAACCTTATTGTTTTACCTCTAGTAGAGTTTGATGTTATCCTAGGTATGAATTGGATCTCTATTTACCATGCTAAGATTGATTGTAGAGATAAAGAAGTTTCTTTTTAAAAATACATTCAGTTTGTGTACAAGAATGAACCCTTACTGTGGATAACATATTAAGAGGCTGAGAAACATGTAAAGATGGAAATGAATGTTACCATGCACATATTGTTGAAAACATAGGAACTGTTCAAATTAATGTTGTGACCGTGTTAAATGACTATCCTCATGTTTTTCCTGATGAGTTTCCTGGAATAATACCAGATCGGGAAGTTGATTTTATTGTTGACTTAGTTCCCGATGCAAAGCCAATTTCAAAACCCCCTCATCGAATGGCTCAAATTGAACTTTTAGTGTTGAAGGAGAAATTGAAAGATTTATTAGAGAAAGGTTTCATTCGACATGGAACATCACCATGGGGTGATCCTGTATTATTTGTTAAAAAAGAAAGATTTTTCAATGAGACTTTGCAATGATTATAGAGTGTTGAATAACATCACTATTAAGAACAAATATCATTTTCCTCATATCGATGATTTGTTTGATCAGCTCTAGGGAGCTCAGTATTTTTCAAAGATTGACCTGAGATCAGGGTACCATCAGTTGAAGGTAAAGGAAGCAGATATTCTGAAGACCGCATTTCGTAGAACATATGGCCATTATGAATTTGTAGTAATGCCTTTTGGTCTAACCAATGAACCTGCTATATTCATGGACCGTATGAATAAAATTTTCCATGAATTCTTGGATAAGTTTGTGGTTGTTTTCATGGATGATATTTTGGTGTTTTCTAAAAGAAAAGAGGACCATGAAAGACATTTAAGTGTTATTTTTCAATCCATAAAATAAAAGAAATTGTATCGGAAATTCTGAAAGTGTGAGTTTTGGTTACAACGGATTTCTTTCCTTGGTCACATTGTTTCTAAATATTGGATAACTGTTGATCCTGCAAAAACAAGGGTTGGGGAAGAATGACCAAGACCCACAAATGTAACTGAGATTCGTAGCATCCTTGGTTTGGTAGGATATTACTGAAGGTTTGTTAGAAATTTTTCCTGGTTAACTAGTCCAATGAAAAAGCTAACTCAGAAGGGTGTTAAGTTTATCTGGACAAAGGAATGTGATGATTGTTTTCAAGAACTGAAAAGAAGATTGGTGGATGCTCCAGTTTTAGAACTACCTTCCAGGAATAGGGAGTTTGTTATCTATAGTTATGATTCATTGAAAGGACTTTGTTGCATCCTAATTCAGAATGATCAGGTAATTTATTATGCTTCATGTCAGTTGAAAACTCATGAGGTAAATTTCCCTACACATGATTTGGAACTAGCTGCTGTTGTTTTTGCTTTTAAAATTTGGAGGGATCATTTGTGTGGAGTAAAGCGTGAAATATATACCGATAACAAAAGTTTGAAGTTCATATTAACACTAAAATAATTGAATATGAGACAGAAGAGATGGCTAGAATTAATCAAAGATTATGATTGTACAATTCATTACCATCCAGGAAAAGCAAATAATGTGGCCGATGCTTTGAGTCAAAAAAATAATTCTTCATTAAAAATGTTGTGTTTGGAACGTGATCCTTTTGTAAGGGATTTGATGAACATTGGCATTAAAGTTGTTGGTGAAGGATTTACTTCTGTTTTGTTTCAGGTATCAGTAAAATCTTCTCTATCAGATAGAATTAAGCAAGCATAGAAGCACGACCGTGAGTTGCAGAAAAAGGTAGAGCTGGTTCAGAAAGGTATGTCGCTTGAATTCAGCATTGATAATGATTGTGTTTTGAGATTTGGAAAGATATTGTGTGTTCCTTGTGATTCACATTTGAAGAGAGAGTTGTTATGTGAAACTCATAGTACTCTATTTTCAGTTCATCCAGGTAGTACTAAGATGTATAGAAATCTTCGGGATTATTACTGGTGGGACAGAATGAAAAGGGATATTTCTTATTTTACTGTGAAGGGTTTGACTTTTCAACAGGTTAAAGAAATGATACAGTTATAGAAAGGGATGCTTCAACCTTTACCAGTTCCAGAGTGGAAATGGCAGAATATATCCATGGACTTCAGTGTGGGATTTCTAAATACACCTCGAGGTAATAATGAAATCTAGGTTACTATTGATCGCTTGACTAAATATTATCATTTCTTTTCTATACGAGATAATTTTTCCCTAGATCAATTTTCTCGTTTGTATCTTAAAGAGATATTCAGGTTACATGGAGTTCCCCTCTATATTGTATATTATCGTGATCCCAGGTTTTCTTCTAACTTTTGGAAAGGCCTTCAGAAGTCATGGGGTACTGAAATAAATTTTACTACAGCTTTTCATCCTCAATCAGATGGGCAGTCAGAACGAACGATTCAAACTAAGTAGGATATGTTTCATGCTTGTTCGATGGATTATAAGGGATGTTGGGACCAACATCTTTCTTTGGTTAAGTTTTCTTATAATAACAGTTTTCATTCCAGTATACAGATGGCACCATTTGAGGTATTATATGGGAAGCGGTGTCGAACTACAGCTTTTTGGGATGAAGTGGGTGAAAGGAAGTTGATGGGACCGAAATTGGTAGAAGATTTGGTAGGAAAAGTTCAGCTGATACAGAGACACATGAGAACAACTAAGAGTAGGCAGAAGAGTTATGCGTACAACAGGAAGAAGGATCTCTTTTTTGCGGTAGGTGATCATGTTTTTCTCAAAGTATCACCCTGGAAAAGTGTGATGTGATTTGGTAAGAAAGGAAAGCTAAGACCAAGGTTCATTAGACCATATGAAATTCTGGATAGAGTTATATTAGTTTCACAATGAGTGGCTTTACCTCTGATTTTATCTCAGGTACAAAATGTTTTTCATGTTTCAATGTTAAGGAAGTACATGCCAGATCCATCTCATGTTTTGAGTCCAGAGGTAGTTCAGTAGGAAGAGAATCTGTCTTATGAGGAACAACTGATCCATATTCTTGACAACAGGGAAAAAGTGTTGTGGAATAAGTTGATTCATTAAGTAAAGGTTTTGTGGAAAACCCACATGATTGAAGAGGCAACATGGGAATCTGAAAATGCAATGAGGGATATATACCCACACTTATTCGATAAGTAAATAAATTGTGGGGGCACAATTTTCTAAAGGGGGAAGGATGTAACATCCCAAGTAAGTAATGAATAATATATATTCATATCTATGTCTATTTATGAATTAGATAGTGTTTTATATGCTTAAAATGAGAATAAATCCAATCTTATGCATGGAATACACTAATATTTTTTAAAAGATTGTTTTACTGCCTTTTGATGGAAAACCATTTTTAAATCTAACTTTTGACAATCTTATAATCTGTATTTGTCAAAATAAACTAATTCTTTATGATTGGGACATTGAAATTTACTTTGGATAATTTTTTTGTATTTTTCTGACAATATTCATTTTTTATTGAATAGTGAAAAATACTGCATTTTACATAAAAAATGCTTTTTCATCTATTTTAATTATATGGTTAGATTATCTTTTTAATTGGTTTTAAAGTTTAAATATAATATATTATTACCATTTAATCCAATTCTGGTCATTGGGATCAATTTCACTTTGGAATTGGGCATAAACAAATTCCAATATTTTCATAGATATTGTTTCAAAAAAAACCCGCTATTTGTTTTGACAAAGGGGATTATTTTTAAATTAACTATTGAAACTTTTATGTTTGGAATTTGGTAAAATGTATTCAATATTTGGAATCAGAATTTCCAAATTATGTAATTAATGCTTTTTTGTTTTTGTACATTATGAATAGTAATGACAGTAATTATCTTTAATTGTCGTGATTAATTAGTAATCGGGTAGTTAAGGATAATAAAATAATATCATAGTAATATAAAATGACTCCAAAATGTGTCCTAATTCTACTGGTTGTGTCATGGCCGACCATGGTTTGCCTTGTGCCAAATTTAGGGACCCCGTGGAAGCACTTTTGAGTGATAATGACTTTTTATCTTATAATTTTTTAAAGAAAGTTAAATATAACAAAGTATGTAACACTTGAGTAAAACAATTTTAGTTTTTCTACATAAATGATATCTTGGACTATAAATAGTCATTGGTAAGATAAAGAAATTTCATAAATAATAGTATTTTTTTTATAATTTTTAGACATTGAATAAATTAAATTAATTATGACAACATGATGATGCAACGATTACCTCATTAATTAACGATTTAAATAAAATGAAAAGGTAATGTAAAATCTAAGACATACACTTGTAAAAAACCTATTGGGTGAGTATATTTCAAATCCTTATCACCTTATACTTGAAATATATCAATGTGGGACCTTTTAAATCCGAAACACATTTCAATACAAAGTAACATTTTATAACATTTCAGGAGTGCCCATCCTCTCCTCTTATAAAAGGACCCCACCTCTACCTCTTTACCCACACTTCTCAAGCCGTTGGCTCGGCCAAGATATGCTCATTTTGCCTCTCCAAATCCCTCTCTTCATCATAGAAGCCTTACCTTAGGTAGAAAGCTCTTCAAGAAACCCTTTTTGTTCAAACAAAGAAGAGTTACTCGATTTAAAGGTAAAGATTTCTCTAGTGTTCTTTTGTTTTATTTTTCTTCTCCAACCCCCTAAATTATTTTTATTAATTTCTTTGGTAACAACACCACTATCTTCAATATACTAGGATGTTTTTAGAAGACGTATTCGAGCTACACCTACACACACTTACATCTAAGGGTTAAAGAGAATACATTTTCCTTGGATGGTGAATTTCTGCCTCACGAAACGATGATTGTTCAATATTTTTCTAACACCTTCAATGGTGGAAATTAAGATGTCACTATATTTACATATGATATATAATATTTTTATGTTTTCTTTAAGCTTATGTATTTCTCATTTATGGCATACCTTTATGGTTTCCATTATCGGTAAACGTGATATCTTCATTTTGGGAAGTGCGGACTACCGCCCCCTCAAAGTGATTTGATTCGTTAATGCCATATCTGGGATGTATAAAGGATGGAGTTAATGATATTATATTTGATATTATACTGAAATTATAATATACCTTTATATCATTATGATTCCATTCCATAAAATACGAAATAGAAATCAAGGTAGCGTTCATGCGTACGTACGGCTTACCGTCTCCATGAACGGTGCATTTCATTTCATACCTCTAAATGTTATGGAATATTATAAATGCATGTATATACAGGATATATATGATATATATGATATCTAAATCATGAATATAATTCTGGATATAATGGATATTTTACCACATGATCAACATGTAATTATGAAGAGTTTATTTTTGACTCAAGTACCAAGGATCGACAAAACAACCTTTATTAACTTAAATAATTACATAATGTTCATGACAAGTAAATAAGTGATATAAAAGGAATAATGAACTTGAAAAAGGTATTTATGCAAGTAGATATTAACTCAAGTTTATTATTTAGGATGTTAAAGAACAAACGAGTCAAGTTGGACCCAAGGTATGGGACTTCGTCTCAATCTTCTTTCATTGATCCATATTTTGTTTTATACACAACTTTATTTTATATGGTTTATAAACCCCTTTGACATTTTCATTTATTCAAAAGGAATATTTTTTATATTAAATGTTTAATAAACGTCAAAATAGAATGTTTTTCTGTCGTACGTATGCGACGACAATGATTTCTTCGCCACTGTGACCATTATTTGAGTTTCTGCTTCCTCTACAAGCCATAACCTTTTTTTAAATGAAAAATAAATACCATGTTTTAATTTTCTTTTATTTTGGTATTGAAAATGGTTTTCATAATGTTTTTATTATATCAATGTGTTGTATTGATATCTTGTGATTGAAATGTGGAAATGTTATGTTTTTTTATGCATGTTTTATGTTATACGATTATGTTATGGTTCATGGGAACTGTTATGAAGATGGGTGGTTCCGTGATAAACAAAGGGATGGTGAGCCCGATATATCTCTCTAATGCATTGGGTAATGCGAAGGGGTTAACCATTAAAGTTTTTCTGAAGAGATTTAGGGAATATACTGTGATGGGTATTCCAAAAGTATCTATGAGGCTTACTCCCTACGTAAGAATGTTATGAATTCATCAAGTTACCTCTATGTCTTATGATTTCTGTGATTTATTCATGATTTGATGAGGTATGTTAAAATTCTTATGTTTTATGAGGAATGTATGATTTCATACATGGAATAATGTTTCCATTTCGTACGTTTATATCCCTTACTAAGATTTTTATGCTCATCCCATGTTTTCAAAATGTTTTTCACACGTCAAGGGAAAGGTACATGATATGATGATAGTGTCAATGAAGTGTCAAGAAAAAATCCATGTTTTATTTTAAATATGTTTCTATTGATGGGAAAATGAGTACTATATTTTATGTTACCACTTTTTTTAAATGTGGAATGTAATGCATGATTTATGATCTAATTCTCTAAAACTCTAAACCTGAAAATATTTTCAACGTGTATTCATGAAATAACTCAAGATTTATTATTATTTAAGGCTTAGGCCTTATAGTACCAGACGAGAGCTTCCGACCCGTGTTGTTAGTTACATGTATGAACACACAGCTCACACTACACGACGTGTTCCAGATGGACATGGAATGTATACGAAATAATTTCCCCGACCCGTGTTGTTAGTAACACGGCCGGGTCCCCAGGTCAGATTACATGGCGTGTTCCATAATGGACACGACGTGTATGTCTTAAGGTCTCCTCCGTCCGTGTTGGTCGTTATATGGGCGGACTTCGGGTCAACACAACACGGTGTGTACATTCGGTACACGGTGTGTTTTCCCCAAACATTTCCTACCCCATGTCGCCGCCCACACGGGTTGTGACACGGGAAGAGACTACACAGCATGTATTCTGGGTAAACGTCATGTACTCAAAAAGATTATTTTTCTTCCCGAATAGAAGGCCCTACACGACTTGTTCAAAGAACTACACGGCGTGTATACTGGTTTTTCCAGACAGTATGCCTCAGAAACTTCCCCGGAACCTAGAAAATACAAAAAACAACACCTAAGTGTCAAATTCCGACCTGTGAGGGCCCATAATCCCCACGAATAAAATATTGAAATCTTTTCTACATTATAACAAAATGAACATCTAATGATCCACCAAATTCTGGTCAAGGAGGACCCATACTCCCCAAAAACCAAAGTTTGGTATCCATTATTTTAACAAGCTTATACAACAATATCCTATCACATAACAGGTATTTATCAAAGCAGCTATCCGAACATCATGCTTTTCTAGCACAACAACTAAAACAAAAGCATGAAAATTCAAATGCACCTATATGACATGGAAACTATGCATGGTATGTGATTTATATCATGCGAATAAATGATGAATGAGACGGTATACCCTCATCTCATCGGGTTGCAACTAAATAGAACCCATGGATAAAATATAAACAACACAATCACAACTGCATCACCCAACGGTGAAATCAAATCACCTGTAAAATTTGAAAAATAAAAAGAATTTCAAAATATGAGGTAGATTAGGTTTTCCCTATACACGGGTTAGCTATGGCTAGGCACAGCTTATTACCAACTACTGTTTCTGTCTTATCCATGACTAAGGCTCTAAATAGGAATTCTAGGAAAATAACCCCTCTGATACAACTTTTTAACATCCCGGATCCAGGTTCCACGCAACCGGTGCCTCGAACCCAGTTCACCACGTGACCTTAAGCGCATTTCCCCAAATACCAGAGGCTTCCGACTAGCAGTGTGGTCCCAGGTCCGATAGTGGGGAAACTATGTGCTCATTTGTCAAAGTGTAGTGCATCGGAATATAAAATAAACATACAACGATAGTGGAAGCAGTAACAGTACATATAACTAAAATTGACAACTGATAACAAAAAGGGAATCCAGCAGATATGTATATATATATAAAGATGCAGCCTGTCACTATTTATAAAATAGCCAGAACATGTTCCACAGTAATGCAATACATTACAACTGAAGTATATGTACAGACAAGCAAAACAGAACAGCCAACGACATTGCGAGCCAATGTTCGGTCCCATGCTATCCTACACCCCAGCAGCAACCAAGTACCTATATAGGGACTCTTTCCCCTATCCACAGCTGCAGAAACATAATCTATTTGGGCCTAAATGCATGATCCAAATAGGGTGTGAGAAATAAATTCCATGTAGTCACCGACCAAAGGCCCATGCCCAACTGTGTGAAAGCATCCAACAACAGTGTGCAGTAATAAAATGCAATAAAGTAAGCAGTACTGAAAGAAACTAACTTGACCAGTTATATTTCCATTTAAATATCCATTTAATAATTTATTTAAAATATCACAACAGTGAATATTCTATGTAAATAGCCAATGACCTCAGACACGTAAACTCCTACCCTCAGGTAAAGAGAACCCAACACAAGAATCTGCCCACATGCATATGGATATTTCCCAGATGCATAATAAGTGTCGCCAATAGGAACCGAATCATCTGCCCACAGGCCCAGATGAATTTTCCCACAGTCTAAGTAGTACAATGCCCACAGGCTAATCACAGCACTTCCCTCAGGCTAAACAGGTAACTGGGCCATGCCCATCATGTAACCAAATAGTACAAAAGCAATTCCTTTCAAGAAAATTCTACAATCATTACTTTAAAGGCATAATATAAACAAGGAATACCCTTGGGTATCCTGGCCAAATGGCTAAATAGAGGAACGCACCCCCGGGGTGGTCCTGGATCCATGTAGTGATCCCAGACACCATTTTAATATCACATTTACTTACCTATACAATTATAGGTATTTAAAATAGCCACAGCCTCAGCCACACGATACCCCAAATATGGTTTCGTAGCTCAAAAATAAACAAAAACGCATGATAGTTGGAAAATAAACACCAAGCCACCTACCATAAACGCCAACGAACGATATATGCGAACGTCGATTCCAGAAATGCCCAAAAATGATGTAAATCTGGCTTAGAAGAAAACCTATTCAAATGTAAATAACTTCCCTTAGAGGATGAATTTTCAAGAGACACACCAGGAGAAGGAAGCTCTTACCTATGTGGTTCCAATGAGATCATCTGAGGTGGAAACAGATTCCCGATGTGCGCTCGGCGGATCTCCAAAGCTCTGGCCTCCCTCTTCCATTCCTTCTTCCCATTCTAAGCCTTACCTATGAATAGAGGAGGGTACTGTCCATTTTATGTGAAAAAAACAAATTACACAACATGTACATCCCATTTTTTAACTGTGCCTCTGGCGACTTCCTGCCTGCGTGGCACTATTCACCTGCCAACATGACTATACGTTGTGTCTGCATGAGTACATGGTGTGTGCTATGGCACAGCTGGCCATCGCCTTACTATTCGCCTTCCGACTGACTACACGGTGTGTAATGGACCATTACACAGCGTGTAGTCAGTATTTACACCCTTTGTCACGGACATGGCTACACGCCCTGTGTACTCATCCCACATGGGCAAAAGTACACGGCGTGTGGAACAGTACATGGTGTGTACTTCCAAAATTTGGGATTTTTTCCCATTTTCCTTATTTTCTCAAAAACACTTAACTAAATGTTAAAAGAAGAAACTCATACCTCAATATAAGAACCGGGTTCTTACAGAAAGATTAGTCTAATGTACATTATCCTTTCAGGGATACTATATGGAATCGAAGTAGTGGCCTATTGACTAGAACTCCCACAAAACATGTCAGATGTATATGATGCATGCATCCATATTATGAAAGTATATACCACACCCATCACATGTACTCAAACCATAGGTGTTACCATTATATAATGACATTTAAAATATCAATAAATTGATAAAGATCATAGATCACAGTGAAACATTTATCCAAAATAAGGTAATTCTTTTCATAGAAGTGTTTTGGAGAAACCAATTGTTCAAAGAAGAAACATATGAAATAGATTAGGTGATGAAGAATACATTCCCTCATATGTTTAGGGTGGGATATTAAAATTTCAAGGTTGAAATTTTTAAATGGGGAAATATTTTAAGGACCCAAACTATTATGAATAAACTATCTATTTTTATTTAATTAAATATCTTATTATTACATAAAAAAATGAAATTATATGTTATTTATTATATCCAATTAGATTTAAATTATTTTTATGTAAAATTAACATTGATAACATATTTTTTGAATGGTACTGACATTAAAAGTACAATTATTGAGTTTTAACAAATTGATTTTTTCACTGAAAAGGGAATTGATGGCCTCAAGCAGTAGAATCATACCCTATGAAGCTCATTTATCATAGATATAGAGGGAGGTAAAATTTCTAGTCAATTACCTAGACAATTCCAAATATATGTTCCCACAATGTATGCATGATCAAAACCATTTAAGGGAGAATTTCATGCTCATTGAGATCACAACAAAAACCAAGTTTGCCGAACAGCCCCATGAAATCCCCACCATCTCACACCATAATTGTATGTATAATTATAGTGTATTAAAATGATATGAATCAAAACCCAGGAAATATTATTATGTGTATTCTCTTGAATATGATAATGAACATATTTATGTCTCTTATTGTTACATTATAAATGATTTTTAATTTTATTCAATAAAACAAAAATAGTATTTTTGGTTAATTAGAATATCTATTTTGAAGAATTAATAGATTATTAAAATAAATAATAATATAATAAAATATTTTTAATATGTAATGTGTATTAAATATAAATTAGCATGTAATTTTTATTATGTCATATGTAATTTTTATAAGGGTTCAAAAAATGTTTTTACCAAAAAAATCATAATTTTCAATAAATATCATAGTTTATTTTAAAATAAAAAATTCAAATATTTAGAAAATCATTTAGATAAAATTACTATTATTTTTGAAATCTGGATGTCAAAATTATCAAATAGTTAATTCTTCATAATTTTCTTAATTAATAGAATTTTTGTGTAAAAATAAAATACAGTATAAATAAACTTTTTGTTTTATAACATCATAGTGACCCAAATATGATGTAATAAGTAATAAAAAATTTATATTGGATAAAAAATATTTTACAAAATAAAAATAATGTGACTTTATAATTTATTTATTTTATTTTTCAAAGCTATTATGAATCCCCCAAGACTTATAATATATTTAAATATTTGAAAATAATTTCTTTAAGAGTGTGACTCACCTCAACATCACCAAGTTTAATGTTTTAATAATCTTGACCCTTTGACATATAAATTAATCTATACCAAAAATAATTCGTAAAAATCATGGGATATCCCATTGGTTGGTTTTTGGTTTTGTATATTTGATTATGTATAGTCCAAAAATCCTAAAAAATAAATATATCCCCCTATTTTCAAATATATTCCCACCCAAACCCCATTTGTCTTCACTAAAACACCGTGGGTCATGTCCAAATTCTATCATCCACTACCTAGATTCATCCCCAGGATCCTCCAATCTATCATGAAGCCCCTTCCAAGCCTTTGGAGTCACACATTCATGTAAAGGATCCTCGCCTACCTCTCTTTCAATTCAAGAATAGTCCATGACATTGGTCCTCATAATGTCAATTGGATATATATTAAATAAATTAATATGATTCATATACTTTACAGTTGATTTTATTTGAATGACATCTCTATTATCCTTTCACATTTTGAATATTATTTAACCCGTTAGTATACCGAAATTATGAAAGCGATCTTACAATATCCTGTTTTATAAATCCCACCTTTTAATGTTATGTATATTAATTTTCATAATCATATGTTGAGATATGCTATTCCATATCACCAAAATATAAATTTTATTTATAATTTTTGAGATAAATTACACTCTCATTTATCCAACCTATGAGCCTTTATGCAGACTTATTTCAATGTAGAAATTTGGTAAGGGTTCATTCCCGTCTGGTCTATAATCAATTTTCTTTATTAATTTATGAAATATATTTCACAATACATATATTAGGAACTATATTTTCTTGTCCCAATTATTCTCTATTTCATTTCAATATTATGAGAAACACATTTAACTCCCTTCAACTTATTTTATGAATTTCTATATGATGTCATTATACGGCTAAAATCGCACCGTGGTTTTCCAAGCCTAAATAATTGTGTATTGAATACCATGACCATTTATCAATCAATGGTATCCACCTCTATTAAAATATAATTATTGATTGGAGACATTAATGTATGCATTCCACATTACTTTATCATGAAATAAATTATTATGTTGATGGAAGGAATGTTATATTATCCATGTTACACACTTAACCATGAGAATTAAATGATTATGAAGGGTGTGCCATGATTTCACTCTAATGCATTGGGTATGTTTAGTATCATGATTCATCTTGTTGGGATATGGGGTTTACATGGTAACTTCATGGTATTTTGTCCACTATGAACTTTTGGTGGCTCTACCCTTGAATTATATTTATTATGTTGTGTTTTAAGTTGTTTCTTCATTTACCATGCTATAAGTATCGTAAAAATATCACAATTTATTATCCATATTTCTTTTGTTCTCCAATTATATATATACCTCCTAACATGTATTTTATTATTAATGTAATACTAGTTTTATTCCATTACTTGTATTTATAGATCTTCCCATTCATAGGTATGTCATCAGGATATCCAATGTACTATTAAGTAAAAAAGTAATTTTTTGGTCTTGTTAGACATGTTTTCAATAAATATGTTTCTTTTCATGTTCTATGTTTTTATAGAATATAAAAAATTTCACAAAGACATTATACCTATCAATATTATTGGTTGTATTGAGTGTAATTTTATATAAATAATTATGTATTAATGTGAAATATAAATGAGGGTTTTTATAATGATGGATTAGAGTGAAAATAATTTTCAGTAATTTTCACTGACTAGTTTGATATAGAGTCAATAGTGTTGGATAAGGAAGTTGATATATTCAAACATTAATTGCCCGACCAGTATGGGATGGGTTACACAAACTACATGACCAAGTATATACAGTTTGGACCAAAAATTATATCAAATTAGAAGATAAATACATTATAGTAAAATATGGGTATCTAAATTGATATTTGTTCACTGGATTTATTTATAAAACCCACTTTATATACTGACATGCTGGGTTGGGAATTAAAGGTTGATCTTGACCTCTATGAAATGTCACAGTTGGCAGGAGTTCCATTCATTCATAGTAGTAGTTAAATGAGTTATTTTAAAGGAAATATGAAGAATTATGTGTCTCTTGGGGTATCATTGATATAGGGTCATTTAAGACCTCTTCCATTACATAAAACAGATCCTTTGACATGCTTCTAGTGTGGAATCATTCGGCATTCGAAATGGGTTATTGATGAGGCAACCAGGATATATATCTCCAATAGATGCTTGGAAAACCAATAAATTTTTTTTACCACATTATTGGATGTTACCATCAGTACCTAAAATTACTACTGTAAAATCTGATCAAACATAACACATGAGGTTCAAGAAATAGGCATAAAAATGAATATCATTCACAAAATGGATGATTCTTCTGATGAAAATGATATAGGTCAATCAATAGTGAGATATATAATCACTATAGACTCATTTTTAGTGACATCAATATTTGATATTGGATAGTATCACTCATTAATATTGACGTGTACTTTTAACCATATAAATCACCATATTAAACATTTTTTTATGTGATGGATATTACAACACCCATCAAATGAATGAGATAAAATTTTCTCTATTGTCATTCTCATTTCTACACTTTATCATAGATATTTATTTCCTATTATTTCTAGTTTCTCAATATGAAAACACTTTATTTAATTTATGGGAGGGATTGGATCAATGTTGCTAGTGTCTAAACTCACTAATCTCTTTAATGGGTTTCCTTTTTTGTGAGAAATAGTGTCTATATAAAATTTCTAGAGAATATGACTTGAGGCCGAGTAATTTTTGACCTTATTATATGTATTTGGAAAATACAATATCAATATATTATTTTGATGTGAAGTTGGAAAAGTTGATTAGAAATTCCCCACCAATTTTCATCATGTTTTTCAACATTTTCCCATCTTATTTCATTGGTTTTCCCCCAGTGAGAGATATATATTTCCCTATTTATATAGTTCCTGGTACTTAGCTAGTGTCTATTTATTCTCATATAATGTATCTAGATGAATTGGAAGATTTTAAGACTCAATGGATGATTTGTTGGAGAAATGAATTATAATCTCAAGGGTGTCACCATGCGTGGTTTTGGTTCTATTTTTTACGAAATCCAATTAAATACTTCATATATGCATTGATTACTGAAAACACAACCAAGTTAAGGTAAAGAACACATAACTTTTTTTATATATTGATGATCTATTTCCCTATTTGTAATGGGGAATTAGTTCTTGAAAATTGATCATTATTATGGTTATCTCCAGTTGAGAAAAAAATAATTGGATGTTCATAAAACAACATTATGGTGTATGTATCCTATTATGTGTATCTTGTCATGCCTTTTGGTATAACTATAGATCCTTGAACCATTATATATTTAATGAACATGGTATTCAATAAGTATAAATATAGGTTCATGGTGGACCTTGTGGGGGTCATCCTGGTTTACTCTCGTTCTATGGAGGATTATTTTCATCACATGAGAGCAGTTATAGAATTGTTGAAAAATCACCAACATTATGCCAAGCAATCAAATTTTGTGTTTTTGATTCAGTAATTGAAGGCCATAAGAATCATTTTTTCATAACATGTTATCTCAGTTGATTTTGGGATAAAAAAATATGTTATGATATGGGAGAAGTTGTGTAAATTTTTAGATATTTTGAGTTTACAATATATATGGGGTATTATCACTGATTTTATTAGATTTCTTGAAGTTGGATTATCCAAATGAACACTCTGAATTGAAAGGAAGTGATGTTTTATAGGTAATATATAATTCGGATTCCTTTTATTTAGTTGAAACATATTAGGACTTATGCACTAATCATGAATTTTAAAGAGGTTGTTCAGGGCTATGTGGTCTTTTACTGTGCATCATATTTGATTTTGGGTTGTTTTCTTATTAAGGGTGATCGTGTGGTTGAATATGATTCTCTAATTCCTAGGCCTCACATTATGAATTATTTGACCCATGAAATTGGAATTTCTATCAATATGAACAAGCTAATAATTGGAAGAATTATATTTTAAGAGAAAGGTTTACATGTATTATGACCAGAAGATATTGTGTTATATATTCTCCTAAAAATATCTCAACCATTAGAAAAGGAATTAGGTTGATTACTTGAAATATTATGATTTTGAAATTATTATACCCTAGGGAAAGTGAATTTCATTGAATATTATTTGAGAACCAAACATCCAACCTAGATTATAAAGGAATCATTATAATATTGTAACAGGATGAATCTATTGGAACAGTTGTATTTATAATAATGACATGATGATTCAAATGGTTTTTTTGGAAAGTATTCAATTGATTTTATTTACTATCGAGATGATTCCACATAAACAGTTTCTTGGGAATGAATTTTGTGGAATTTGGGACTCACTTTATGGTGAGGATTCCATTGCTGAATGATTTTTCTCCATGGAGGGTATCCACTATTTCTAGAATGGGATTACAATCAATTTTATAGTGAGAATGTATGTGATGGCTTATTTCCATAATTCATGGTGTGATGTGATCCCAAGAACGAAAAATCTGTTTTCGAACAGGTTGTAAAGATTCAAGATTCCACGTATGAGATGAAACATTGATGGTTTTGGTTATCATTGTCATACTTTTCTATAGATCAAGGTCGAGAATCACCTACCTTTCTATTTTCTCTAGCCACATCTAGTGATGACATGAAAGTGTGATGAAATTTCTATGTACTTTGTGATTGGTTTACCTTCTACCCCTTGAATGAAGAATTAAATGTATATTGGTATGAAAAGTTTGATGATGTCGCCTCATATAATACCCATTATTTATGTAACCACAGTTGAGGAGTTGGAAAATATCTATGTTTTGGAGAGTGTTCATTTTCATGGAGTTGTATCAATAATATTATCTCATAGATGTCCCTAAGTTATAACTCATTTTTCGGTGAGGTCTTTAGGATTTGCTGAGATCTTCGGTTCTTTTTAGTATTGCATAATATCTTAATATTAATGGGTAGATAGAGAGAGATATATAGATTCATGAGGATATGAAATGTTCTGGTATTCTTATCTTTGATGGATATATGGATGACCATTTATGGAAGGTTGAGTTTTAATTAAAAATAGTTAATAGTTTGTCATCAGAATTGATCCTTGTAAGGACTTGTATGAAATACCACCTAGATATAAATTTTATTGGTCAGAGATTAGATAATCTTTATTAGATGGATCTAATTCCTTGAACGAGATGAATAATAATATTGTATTTATTTTTCAGAGAACATTAAAAGAACAAATGTTTTATAATTAATATTCACATCACCATAGTACATTGGAATTAAGTTTTAGTGGTTGTTATTCCTAAGATTTTAACATTGGTTAATTCATCATCTCCATCGGAGTAATGGGAAGTGAGCTTCTCATTTAGTGGAAAATATTTTGGTTGTTGTGATGGTGAGTAACGTCTCTTAATTTTTATATATTCCACTGCTATTAGTTTTGATACATAATTTGTACCACCGATTTTAGATTTATATGTATCATTCTGAAGCATCTCATGTATTGATCTTATAGTGCATTGATCTTGATCCTAATTTAACTGTGATTTAAAATCTAGTTGTGATTGATGATTATTAGAAAAATTTACTACGTGGTAGGATGACAGCTTTAGTTCATGTGGTATGGCATAATAGTTATAATTCACATGAGACATTGGAGAGGGATCAACTGATGAGGGAGAATTGGCTTCATCCCTTTGTTATGGAAACACCATGATAGGTTCTTATGGGGAAAGAATGTACCAATGGTGGGAAGGATGTAATATCATGGTACATATATTTTTTTCCTCATTGACTATTTTTTATCATTCTATGGTTGGATCTATTTTATGGAAGATTCGAGTAAAATTTTGAAAATTTTTAGAATCCCACTTGGTTGTGTACAGTTTTCACATGGTCAAGATAAATCAAGCTATATTTCCCCACAAACCGATCACACATTCATTGTGCAATGGATGGGGTTAATGGTTTTCCCAAACCATGCAGCAAGACCCACATAACCGTGAATCCATGGAGAGTGAGGGCCTCCACGGTTGGTGTATGGATTGAATTTTTTTAACCAACTAGGAGGAACCATGCACCCCAATGTTGGTGTACAAGCCCAAATTTTATGGGTCCTTATGTTACATTTTTTCCATAATTTTCACCTGATATAATACTACATTATTTATGTATCAAAAGTATTATTACATACATAATTGGTTTTTCTTAATGAAAATTTTAAAACATAATATACCTAAAATAAGGAATATGTGTGTAAGGTTTTACAAGATCAAGAAGCTCTACATGATAATAAAAAATTTATTAACCAAATGAGTCTTTTTATATATGTGTGTAAATATATATAAATATTTAAATGAGTTATGTTGTTCTTAAAGAATACAAAAAATCGTTTAGTTAGAAATGTTATATATATACACTATTCCTATATACAGACTCATGATTTTGTGGCATATTTATATATTACATATATATATATATATATATGAATATTTTACTTTATCAGACATATGAGAGTGTGTCTATAGTTATATAACCCCACACACATGGACATATATATATATATATGTGTGTCTGTGTGTGTGTGTGTGGGTGTGGGTGTGTGTGTGTGTGTATTTGTTTTATATATATTTCACTATATATATAGTCATGAATACGATGAATATAAATAAATATATATATAATTGGATTAATAAAATTGATTTATTGAAGTTTCAAAAATTCATAGCATTTGTGGATTTAAAAATAGTGGATTATAAAACTTAAAAAATGATTCTTTGAATTACTTATTAATATAGAAGATGTTTAATAAATAATGATTTTTTGATTTTGTAAAAAATTTATAGGTTTTGTTGTTCGATTAGAGATATGGTAAAAGGGTTAAAAGGAATTGGTTTCAAAAATTGGGAGAGATAGAGAGAGAGATTAGGGTGGTGGGTTTAAAATAAAAAGGAATAAAAGTGAAATTTTTAGTGAGACATTTAATTTATGATGGTAAATGGTGATTTGAGAGAGAGAGAGAGAGAGATTGGGACACTGAAGAATAATTGGAAAAAATATTTCTATTTTAAATTAATGAAAAAAATATAAAGACAAATTAAATTAATATATAATAAGAAAAGGAATAAAAAATGTAAAAAATAATAATGGGTAAGGTAGGTGAATCCTAGTTGGCGGAATGCCCAAAAAATGAACAAAATTTTGTTTAAAATAATTATAAAAATAAATGAGGATGTTGAAACATAAATATTAAATAATAATTGTGTAATATGTTCTGAATTAAATGAGGTAATTAAATGATGTAATTAAATACTGAGATTTAATGGTAAATGTTTTTTCTTAATTAATAATTGGGTTAATAAATTCCCAATATTATTCAAGTTATTGTATTTCATATATATCTCACTACTAATTCAATTTACACTCTTTCAGTTCTACTAGGTTCATCTTGACAATTAGAATGTAAAAGTAACATTTTTTTCATAGGAATAGAGTTATAATTACCATGTATAATTAAATACTATTATTTTACTTTTAAATTGTTAAATATAGAGAATCAGATTATGACGGATTTGTTTTATCTCATTCATGTTTTTTTCTCTCTTTTTGGTTCTACAAATTGATGTGAGGAATGCTTCATACCTCACCAAGTGTATCGTATGAGAGGGGTAATAATTTTTTTATTCCATCATAAGATGGTATTCGTTAGGTTAATAAATATTATTTATTTATGAATTGGAATTTAGTGGAGTGACATAATATATCCTATATTTTATATGAATTTTTTAGGCCACAAATAATTTTTTCTATATAATGTAATGTCACATGCAATAAAAGTTTTCATCCCAATTATCACATGTTATGTTAATTTATATTAATGAAATATTATCCAAGAGAAATAAAGTTATAATGAAATAAAGGTAAACATTAATATGTTTCATAAAAATTTAGATCTCTCATGTTTATTCTTTGGATGCAATATTGTTTAATGGATTATACATGTTTGATGCATCACAAAAAATCATGGTTATTTGGAGCCTTTGTTTTTGCTGATTTTTAGGTGTTTTGGAAAATTTGACTACACTGGTTCATTGGGATATATTTAAATGGGAAAAGTTAAACACTTTTATTTAATTAATAAAATTTTTTACTTTAGGATTTATGGATTGTGTGATAATTTCCTTAAATAAATAATTGTAATGTAATGAATTACCCATTTTTTAAATTTTAAAATGTTTTGTATGTGTGATGCGTGGTTATGATATGAATAAGATTAAATTATAATGGGTTGGTTTGTAATATATTGCTAGTAAATATTATAAATAATAAAATAAAGATAAATTATAATAGAATGGGTTGGAGTGTATAATGATTGATTGAAATGATAAAGGAATTATATATTAATTTGATTATTAATAATAGAAAAGATAAAAGGGGATAAAATAAGGTAACAAATGGTTTTTTTTTGATTAATGATATGGAAATGAGAAATAAAATAAAAATACGGTTATTGTAACTATTTTCATCCCATACGACTTGGATATTCTATTTGATATTTTATATATACCCTTGTTTATTATTTATTTATTTCTATATATTCCCAACCCGTGTTGAGAACCATTTGTTCACACCAAATGTTTATATGGGGGGAGGGGTGTTTTACCCCCAAAAATGGTGGAAGGATGGATAACTGGCCACCCAATCATAAAAACACCCTCTTCCAGGTGTTGGTGACATGATCAAGATGTGATAGATAGAAGTAAAAAACACAACTGCCTTGATTATATGAGAGGAAATACGATGGAGTAGGTTTATTTAGGAGATATATGATGAGATGGCTTATGGTGGGTTCGTTCATAGTAGGATAATGGCCGTAGATTTATTCCCATTACATTCAAGATACCCAAATACATTGCTTATGATATGTGATGGACTGGGTGTCTTTGGGTGATTTTTTATGTGATGTGATTGAACCCAAGTCAATGCGATGTTCATTATATGATGTGCTATAATGTTGTATGTAATAGTAGGGAGCACAATTATGCACGTTGATTAGGTGTGAGGTAGTTAATCATTGGGAATGTGCTTCATGGTTCACAATCATAAATATACATCATATTTTATTTTTATAATTGGTTCTTTTATTTGGTGAGAGGGTTGTGGTGAGGTTGGGGTTTCATTAGTCGGTCTAATTATTTTATTTTTGTTATAATGATTACTCATGGGTAAATTAGTATGCTCTTTTCACATTCTCACAAGAGACATTGTTTTCCCTATTAGGTATAATTATATTCTCACCCTATGTATATAAAACAATTTTATGGTTTTCAATAAATCATTGTGGACCATGTTGGACATTACTAGATCGAATAATTTGAGTTATTTTAGTTTTGTAGTCTTAGATATTATTTTTGAAACATTCATTTGGGAAAATTTTTCTGTATCAAAATTATTTATGCATGAATTAATGGATGGTTTTGGTTTCCTTTTTATATTATGTCATGAAGATTCATACATTTGATTTGACATATCTGCAGAACCTATTTTTATCTAATTTAATTCCTCCCATTTATTAATTATTTTATACCTTTTGTGTTAGTCCCCATCTCTTGACCTACTGGTGGAAGGTCTAGGGGAGAATATATCCATCCGTCAATTGAATATATTTTGAATGAGGGGTTGGGAAAGAGTGGTATCAATGTTATATTTATGGAATATGATGGATTTTGGAGGTATGAACAATGAGGATTACATGGGATAATAGGAAAATGTTCCAGATAACCTCAGTGTGTGATATAGAATAGGGAACACTGGAAAGAAAACTATACATGAGGGATCCCTATGATCCTATATATATACTTCTATCCTACCGAATAATCAAGTGAGTTTTAATCTCATTGTGGGAATATGCTTAGGAATAATTCATAGATCATCATTTATTAAACTTATGGTTTAATAATGAATCATTGGTATGTTATTGAAATCGATTAAATGAATCATGGAATATTTTACGTATTTATAACACATTTTTCTTGTTGTAGTTGCTGATGAACAAATAATGATTTCTGAAATAATCTTATAACCTAAGAAGGAAATAGAAAAATGTTGGTTAACTGGATGCCGATTAAAAAAACATTTTGGGGAATGAATGTTTAGTATATGTATATTTTAGTATATTATTTACAATAATAATTATTTTGTTTCCTTTTTCTAATTAAAAACAAGACAACATGATTTCCATATGACTGAAATTGATAGAGATTCATGATAAGATTATAATGTTTTTTGTAAAACTGTTTAAATGTGAAAATGTTTATGAATCATGTTACCTAGATTAGATTCTATACTAGAATTATAAAATAAATTATTTTGAAACCATGATTTGAAGTATTCTAGTTTAAATGTGATTTAATATATCATTTTTTTCATATAAATCATAATTTATCTTGAGAATGTGTTATGAATATGTCATAAAACAATGTTTTGGATATTTAAATACTAATATTTCAGGTGGAAAAATAATAACATCCATATTTATCATTAATAATTACCTTGAATTTTGTAAACCATGATAGTAATAACACTCTCCTTATTTCTCACATGATTTATGTTCTGTAATATTAATATAATCATATGTTATATGCATGTGTTAGGGTGGGAATTCTTGAAAAATTTATTACTAAATTTTGTAAAATGATAATCATGATCTTTGGTAACCTATTGTGAATTAAAAAAAATTTAACCTATAAATCATATTGTATTATAATGAACAATAATATTTAATTTTGAAATAAATTTTCCACACATATTAAGTCATTAGTAATTTTTTATAGGTAGCATGCTTAATGTGGAAAACATTGGTGTGGTAACTATGAAATTTATTGTATTTCATATTTGAGCATGTATCAAGTTTAACCAGTTTTTATTTAATTATGGAATTATAATCATGAAACCTTTTGCTGCAATATATAAACATGATTTTATCATAAATTAAATTATTTCATAATGTTTATCTCGATCCTGCTAAATCATGAAACATAGTAGTACAACATGTGCTTTTTTAATTTTAAAGAAAGAGATAATGTTTATTCTGAGTATTCTGAATTCTTTTTGAGTATGTAATCGGTAATTTTAATTAGTCAAAATTAGGTATCATGTTAAAATTATCAAATGACGTTGGATGGGTATTTAAATGGTAACAAAAATAACATAAAGTTTCTTGTTTAAGCATGTTAAATAGTATGTGTGATATAATGTCTTGGTATTTTTAGTTTTCACATTGACACATATTAGAAATATTTAAATAAATAGAATGGTGTTTTACATGAAATGATTATGAAATATATAGTTTTTTTTGGTTTCATTGTTATTGTTGTGTTGAAATTTTGTTATGCCTTGCTGGAAGTAATGGGTGTTGGAAATATTTATGTCACTATAACTATTTTTCATTATGAGACCCTTTATTGGAATTCATAATTATTCTAACCATTCATTAAGAGTATAGTCACATATATATCTGAAATGAACCTGTCCCCAATGGAAAATTTGACAATTAAGTTAGAATACACAAGCTAAATAATAAGGTGAAGTAATGTACGAACATGAAAAATTGAGGAAGTTGAAATATGTTTCTTCTATGTGTGATAATAATTATTGTGTCTCGTTATGCTACAAGTGATTACAATCACCAAGCATATGTATAGGGGGAAATATTATCCCTAATAGAGACACATTATATTTCAACATGATTAAAACTCTACAAGAAATTCAATGCTTCTCATAGGGGATAACATCTTAACATGTGAGATGGAAGTCCTTGATTTGTCTAATAGGGGCCTTTATTTGTGGTGATAATGGAAATAATATTTTGGAGATGTTTGAAGGATGATAGGGATCTAGTATTTATGTGAAAAGTGATGTTACTTTTGGATGATAAGGTGTTGAGGAGATGTAGTTGTGTGAAATGTAAGGTAGAAATTTCTATCGGTTGGTGAGTTTGGGCCAGTGGTTTTATTAGGAAGCGGTGCTAATTTATGGTGGCTGGGATATGTTGTTGTTGTTTAAATATAGATTATGTTCATTTTTTGTGGGTTGGAATTGATGTATTCACCCACTTACCATAAAAATATAAATCACATAATGTCAGTAAAAAAATGGTAGTTTGGGAAATCATGAAACTATTAAAGATGATGTTTCCTATTATGCCTATATATTTTTATAAAATACGAGATGGGAACATTTTACTACTATATTGTTGGATGGTATTGTGCTATTTCATTTTATACTGATGGAACATGTTATGGACTCATGAATATTAATATATGAAAATTATTTTGTTCATGAAGATGTATTATATTGTGAAATTTTTTAAAAACATGTGGGAGAGAAAATGATTCTTAAAGGGGACAATATCTAGGTATAGGGGATGCATTTCTCTTATTTCTATGCTTTCACAAGGACATTTTATGATAACATGTGTTATTTTGAAATGTTATGTTAAATATTTCCAAGGGTATACTCATAGTGATTAATTTTTTTTATTAATAACGGGTAGTCTTAAAGTGAGTTAAATTAAATTTTTCTAACCATATTTTTTTCTTACATTTCCTATCATTCATCAAATTTGGGGTTTTCGAAAAAATTTATATGAAACACATGTCATGTGTTTCAAAAAAAATAATTTTACTTTTATTTGTAACATAAAGCGCGGAATTGTGAAATAAATTATTCATTTATAGACATTCAAAATATTCGGTGTATAAAAAACATAATAAAATTAAAAGTTATTTTATATTGTTTTTTGTTGTATAATTTAAAAAATGTTCTCGAATAAATGATGATTTAGAAGGTACTGTACTTTTTTAAAACTATGAATTATGATTTTATTTCAAAATAATGTTTTTTCATAATTTCATAATATGTATTTCTTAGTTTTTTTATTATGACCATCTATGTGGCTTTTTTTCATTGAGAGATATCCACCCCAAGATGTTTTTGAATATCAATGTTTAGTTAAACAATTCTTTTTGAAAAGTGGTTTTTGAGGTCCAAATATATCAAAAAACATGATAGGTATCTCATGGGTTTGTTTTCGAAAACCAATTTAATTTTTCATCTAGTTTTTCAATAATTCTCATGTATGAGAATTGTTTTAGAGGGTTAAAGTTGAATAGCACAAATTTTTCGAGCCCTTAATTTACCTTTTCTCCAATGTTATCAAAAGATGAAATATTACATTTTTTATGCACCATATATATTATTATATATTATCATTTTTTTGTAAACATGAATTTTATAATTTATTATACATAAAATTATGACTATGAATATAGTGCTTTTGAAGATCCAAAAACTCATCTGGATAATAAAAAAATTGTTTCACATAATGATACATTTTATATATGTGTGTAAATATATATATATTTATATGAGTAGCGTTGTTATTAAACATTATAATAAAAAAATTTATAAATGCTGCATCTATATATAAACTACACTATTATATAAATACTCTTGTGTGTGTGTGTGTGTTTCATTGTTTGATATTATAAAAATATGTATGTGTGTGTGTGTGTTTCATTTTTAAGTTTTCATAAGTATAAAAATGTATATTCTTATACACACACACAAACACAGATGTATATGGGTTTCACTATATATATATTTGTTTATATAAATAACTACATATATAGATTATGTGTATTTTTGATATATATATATATATATATATCCATTTGGATTTAAAACCCTGCAATGAAGAGTTAACAAAAACAATTCATTTAAAAATTTAAAAAAGGTGGATGATACAATGTTAAAAAACCTACATTGAATTGCATATTGAAATATATGATTTTTTAAAAATTAATGAGTTTTTTAGGATTCTATAATGTTTGGGTTGTGGTGATTGAGTAGATAGATGGTTAATTCTTTAAACTAATGATTGTATAAAATAATATGGATATAGAGGTCGGTGTTTGGTTTAAAGTAAAATAGAGGAAATACGAATTGGTGGTGAGATATGGAATTCATGAAGGGAAAATGGTGATTAGATAGAGAGTGTGTGTGTGGGAGTGCAGGAATAAAAGGGAGAAAGGGTGTTTAATTTAACATAATGAAAATATAATTAAATTATAAATTAAATGTAGACATTAATAAGAAACTATAATAAATTAAGAATAAAAGGTATGAGTGCACTGTGGGGGACATCAAGCCCAAAAATATAGAATAAACATTTGATTAAAATTATAAAATAATAAATTGGTATACTGAAACATAAAAAATTAACTAATATTTTTTGTAATATATTGGGAATAATAGAATGGAAGTAAATGTTGTACGTAAATCATGTAATTAAATTAAAGACCTTTTTTGATAGTAAAAAAACCAAGTAAACAAATTTTCATGTTTATTCAACTTATTTCATTTACATCTTCTTAAATTTAATTCAAATTGAAATTTTATCAGTTACATTTGATTCACCTTGATGATTATAATGTAATACCCTTATTAACATCTATTTAGAATTTATATATTTTATTATATCTAATTTTTACTTTTAAAATGTTAATTATGCAGAATCTAGTAATTATTGATTTTCATTGGCCCTTGCAAACATTGTTTCTCAACATTATATGGTCTAAAAATCTAGGTACGGTGTCCTTGATATCTCAACTAGTGTATCCAATGAGGGGATATATTTTTTTATTCTTTGAGTTTATTTTATGCATTGGCTTAATAAATATAATTAATTGATTAATTGTGATTGAAAGGGAATAACTGAATTTCTCTTGTGAGTTATATGATTTCATCATGTTGCAGGTAATGGATTTTATATAATGAAATATCAAATGAATGGAGAATTATTTTCCTTATTATCAAATGTTATGTTAATTTAGATAATTTAAAGACTATCCTAGAAAGATAAAATAATAATTTCATGTAGTTCACTATTATTATTTTCCATAAATGGGAATATCTCATATGTTTATTCTTGGGATGTAATATTATCTAAAAGATTATACATGTCTGATGCCTTCATAAAAATCATGGATTATGGAATCCATGTTTTGGATAATTTTATATGTTTTTTGGAACCAAGAATTGGTTTTGTTTTTTGGTGTTACTTTAAATAGAAAGATTTAATCCCATATAATATGTTAATAAAGTGATTATTTTTTGTATTTATGTCTTCTTTGATAATCCCCTTAAATAAATTAGTGGAATGTGATTTAATTCCGTTTTTCCTATATCATAAAATATTATCTATGTGTGATGTGTTGTTGTGATATGAAGTAGATTATATGGGACTGGGATGTGATGCAATAGATGATCATATAATAATTGAATTAATAGATATTATAAAATTATTATGGAATGGGTTAATTGAATAATGAATTATTGAAATGATAAATTATTGTGGGGATAATGTGGTTGTTGATTAATGGAAAATGAAAAGGTGAGAAGAATCAAATGAATGGGTTTTTTATTACTAAAATGGAAATTCAAAATGGATTTGAAAAAAATGTATGAATGGTTAACTGGGGTTTAATCTTCATATTATGTAATGTGAGATGGAAATAATGGAATGAATTGGGAT
Source organism: Viscum album (assembly GCA_963277665.1). Classification (NCBI taxonomy): domain Eukaryota; kingdom Viridiplantae; phylum Streptophyta; class Magnoliopsida; order Santalales; family Viscaceae; genus Viscum; species Viscum album. The sequence goes on from OY728136.1 coordinate 1,484,993,497, forward strand.
TCTAAATTAATTTATATTATATTCTCAAATATTAAAATTACATAATTTAAAAGGGGTTTCAGATTGTGGTGTCTGTCATGTGACTGTTTTTTGGAGTCCTATGCTTTTAGATGTTCCATTGAATGTTTTGGAGGTTGTGAGATTATGTAGGGATGTTATGATGTTGTTAGTGCCTCTATTGTGAACCCATATGATTGGGTTTCTTTGTTTGATATTATATATATATATATACTTTTATATTTTTTAGTATTTCTATACACAAGCCTCCCATGTCAAGGAACATGTGTTGAACCCAACTATTTTTGGGGTTTTGCCAACATCCTCGTGGGATGATGGATGGGTGGACACCCAATATGTTTCACTCCCTCTTCCAGAAGTAGGTGACATGAAATGGTTTTGATGGTCCAAAGTCACAATTCTCTTTTCAGAATTTAATGTGATGCAATGTTATAGATGAGATGTGTTTTATAGAGATGTGATGAGATGGATTATAGTGGTGGTCCTGTATTGTTGGAGGAGGGAACGAGGTTAATTTCCTTCTTTTTGAAGACTACCTACCACCCTGGTAATGGGATTTTATGTGATGTGATAGACTATGAGTCATCATGTGAGATGTGATGTTACGAGATGGCCCAAGTTTCATTTACAGGGATGTGGGGTCATGTGTTGTGATGTTAAATGTAAGTGGTGGGAGTGACATGTCGTACATCATTGTTGTATGAGAGAAGATAATTTGATGGAAATAGTTGTGGGGTACCCAATATTCAATATAATTTATTATATATTATTTAATAGGAATTATTATTTACTGAGAGAACCTTGGTGAGGTTGGGGGTTGGTTAGTTGATCTGATAAGATATTGTTGGTTCTACCATATTTTCATGGGTGTATTAGTATTCTCATAACACATGTTCACTATATACTTTGGATTTCTTAATTAGTATACTTTAATACTCACACTACATATAAAAAAATTTCTGTAGGTTCTCTAGGAGAAACTCATTAACTATGTTGGACATTACTAGCTCAAACCATGGGATTTTTTGTTATGTTGCAACATTGGCTTTCATTTAAAAAAAATCATTTGGATAATTTTATTTATATATTTTTTATTTATACATGAATTATAATACTTTTTTTGATTCATTTTTATATTATTTCATGAATTTACATAGAGTTTATTTATCCTATATCATGATCCTTTTTAATTATAGTTCTTAATTCCTTTAATTTATGAGATATTTAGACTTTTTGTGATAGTCACCTACTCAAGGACTACTATAATCAGGACATGGTGGGTAATTGTATATTTTAATTAATTGTAGTTTCATTCAAGGGAGGCAGTTGTGGATAATGTGGCACATAGTTAGGGTGCATTTTTCTTTCAAACTATGAATCCCTATCCCCACAAATCATGCACACGGGATTACAATATTTTTAATTTTTATTTTAATTTCCCAAACCCTTAGTTTTAGATCCAATATTAATTCATTCAATTATAAAACTAATTTATTGGATATTAATTCCCTCTAGATGGGAATTTGGATTCTCCAAACCAATCCTTTTATAACTCAATTTGTTGTTGGATGATCAGATCCCTCTCCTGTTAGTGGATCTCCTCTTTAATGGTATCTCTTGATCTCTCCTTCCTTCATAATTTTTCACGAATCATCACATATTTTATGGATCTAAACTAAATTTACATCTATTAGGATTCTATATTGCTTTATTGTTTCCCATAACCTTTGATATAAGTGGTTTATCTAATGCAATTATTGATCATTTGACTCTTGGATTGATGATAAGTGGTTCCTCCTATGAATTTCCATATAATATATACCATGATTTTTTTGATTTTTTTGGAAATAAAATTCGATTTATTTATGAAAACACAATTTGATATAGTCTGGTATTAGAATTTTAATTGAAATGTATTTTGGAGAAGACGCCTCATTTAGAATGGAATTGTAATTTTGAGTGTGTTTTTATAATGATGGAATTATTGAAACAATTTAAGAATTTAATTGAGGAAAAAATATTAATTTTAAATCATTATAATATATGATAAGATTTTTATTGAAAATGATTGATATTATTAACAACACATATATTGGTTTTGAAATTGAATAGGAATATTAAAACTTGAAATTGGAAAATTGAATTGTGAATGATGTTTAGTTTGAATTTAGATGATTTTCCCTTTACCTATTTATTGATTGGCCTCATACGATCATGGGTAGTTAGAGGGTTATATGGGACAAGAATGTTAGGATTTTTATTCCGTACAATTGGATTGAAGATAAAAATCTAGAATACATATTTTTGTCATATCATATCAATGATGGGATATTGATGAGTCCTATTTGGCTAGACCTTGAGGGATATGTGTATGCTTATTAGTAAGAATCAATGATATTAGAATGCGAGGATCCTATAGAAAGAAAATAATGTAAATTAGGGAAGATGATGATGGTGATTTTATTATTATTATGATATATATATTCCAATAATTATAAAAAAAATTCACCCATTCCAAATTATTTATATAAATTCTTTTATATATAATTTTCATTTATGAGATGTTTGAATTGTTTTCCAACATTATTGAATGAAATAATCTTATGTTTTTAATATGAATGTTTGTTTATATAACCTATTTAAATTAAATTGAATTTAAGGTTTATTTTATTATTATGAAATATATTATGGAGCACTTGGTGATACCCTACTATGATTTATTTCCCACACCCTACTTTTTCCTTCTATAATTTATTGATTTTATTATTCATGGTTTGAAAATAGATAATTTAAATCATTAAGGAGTTGGATGTTATTTATCCATTTGGCTTCTATTGATGTTTCCTTGGGGAGGTTTTAGTTTTATCATTCTTGTAGTTATGGACATTGTTATATACTTCATGGTGTTTTGTTGAACTCATTTTGTTTCTGGTACATTCTCATTTTTGTGTTTTGAGTATAATGACTTATGTAATGTATCTTCATTTGTTTTATTTAATGTTTGTTTTCTTGTTTATCTTAAATAATTCCATCAGATAGATAGCAACCTAGGGGGATCCATAATTCCATTTTGGCTATGTTGTTACTAACTTGGGTACCGTATTATCCTGGTAGATTCATGATAGTTGGGTTTCTCCTTATATTTTTCAATTTAGTGGGAGATATTTATATTTTCATAACCACTAATATTTTCTATAGTGTTCTTAATACTGATGGATGAATTTCATCATAATTAAATTAAAATTAAAGGTATTTAAAATCTGATCATAGTTTTTTACCAATCTTGTACTTTTGATTAAATGTATACAAAATCCATATGTTTTAATTTTTCAATATCTTGTTGAAATCGACTCTTTTATTTATAAATATTATATAGGACAAATTAATTTTTATTTCTATCTATATCCAAATATAATTTATTCTATTATCGTTGTCTCTAGGTTATACCGAAATTTCATCCATTTCACATCCCTTTTCCTCACAATTCACCAGAATGGTTACATATATGTGTACCTAAATATATCATTTCTTTTTTTTAAAAAAATGTTATCATATTTACATTATTATTGATTAGGATAATTTTAGTTCATATTTCATAATATTTATAAACATTTTAATGTATTCTATTTATATTTTCTCTAAATATTTATTTTTGTTAGAATTTAATCGAATTAAAAAAGTATGAGATGAGTATTCCTTTTTAGAATTATCCATATGAAATAATTTTACATATGTCTCCTATTTTATTCCAATAATTCGAATCTTCTTCATGTTTTCATTAGTTTCAAAAAATAATTATTTTAGATGTTTCTTTTTTTTAATGAAATACAAGATATTAAAATTATAATGTTGTATATTTTCTCATTTGACAATGTAATATTCAAATTCTCTTACAAATTTATTTTCATCAATGTAAACATGATTGAATTTTTTGTATTATTCATATGGGATATTATCTAAATATATTATCCTTTTTAAATCTATGTATTTATTATGATCATTTTTTTGGATGGTTTCTTGAAACCAATTTCCTTTCATGGGTTAATTAAGAAATGATGGAAATTCAATTATTTTCATCATCATTTAGAATTAATTTTTAACGTTTTAATTTATTGATTGGAGGTTGTTAAATTAGATATCCCTTCAATGTATACATTATTGCACTGTATATTATAATATGATATTTCAAGGACATGATTTTTAACCTGATCAACTAAATTTTAAAGGGAATGAGGAATGAATCTATCCCACAAAGATAATTTATCCATAATGTGAGGACGGTCTATGTAAATATCATTGACAATGGAAATGATTTACTATGATAATGTTCATTCCATTCTCGTATTCCAAATTATTCCTATGTAATCCATTTACAGATAATGGTTATGGATTCATGATTTTGAACCCTATAATGCATGATATATTTTATGCCAAATAATTATACCACGGATCATGATTTATAATCGATTTTTTTTGAATGATTACCTTATTTATTATCAATTATATTTATTTATTTTATCATAAAAAATTCTATTTTTATTATTATTTATGATCTTCAATTGGTTTCAACATTGATTACTTGTTTTGTGTATTTAATCTCACTATTTCTTATGTCTAGATTCACTAGTTGTGAATAAGGGTATTATGTAAAAAAATGCGTATAAGTGTATCACATGTCATCAATATATATAAAAGATATTGATTTTTCTGAATAATATTATTAAAAATATAATATCAGAATGCAATAGTGTTATATGTGATGGGGAATGATTTATGAAGATATGTAATGAATAATCATATATAATTAGGAATTATGTATTTATGTTATGATTATTTACTCTCTGTTAGAATTATATTGTAGTTTAGTTATCTTATATTTATGGAGTAGTGTATCAATATTAGGAGTATGGTAGTAGAAAAAATCTATATTGTGTTAATATTGATGATGGATTAACCTAATATGTCATTGGTGGAAATTAATGGATCATAATTTTCAGAATACTAGAATTTTTTCCTAGGTTATATGTTTTCATAATCTATTTTTTATTTCTCAACACTCAGACTAATGTTTTTGATGTTATTCAATGGTTAGTACCCATTTCAATCATGTAAAAATTTATAATGCGGTGTATTTTGATGATCGTCATAATGATAAACTAAATTGATTGATTAATGAATGGAAAAATCCCACGGTTGTTCTCACTAAACTCTCTTTAGAGATATAAAATTACTCAAATCTTACTAAAATAAATATCTATCAAATAAAAGTATAAATCACCATTGATTCCTTTAGGAAGTAATTTACCCTATCTTTTTGTTGGTCCTCTTCAACACTGTTTATTGAGTAGTGGTTCAACAAAACATAAAAAATATCCAGTTGACATGTTCTTTGTCCATGAAAAGTATATTTTAGTTTTATAATTTAGAAGTAAAATATGACCAATAGTGTAATCTAATTTAGAACATGAGCTAGGTGGAAGAAATCAAGTCCTTGAAATATAGAGAGTATATAATGATATTATTAAATAAATATTCCCCTATAATTGTTGTACTAATATGAAGATAAAATTTCAAGAGCATAAACAAATGGAGGATTAATCAAGTAAAATTTTACAGGAAATTCAAGTTAGCCTTTGGTTTTACAATTCCCCTAAAAAATTATTTATTTATTCAGTAGATAAAAACCAAATCATTCAAAAAAATTATATATAAAGGAATTTGGTGGTTATGCTGTGTTTATTTGATGTGATCAATGTATTAATTGAAAATAGATACTCATAATTCTTAAAATATTTTGAATAAGAAGAGAAAAAGTTGTTTTGAGGAAATTGAAATGGTAAAATTATTAAAAGGTACAAAAAATTGTTGTTACCTAATAAAAATGTGGTTTGAATATTGGAGAGATTTTCCATAAATAAAAAATTAAATGATTCACGCATGAAATATAATTTAATCAAGTATATAAATGTTAAACAGTGATAAAGATGTCGACTAATTGAATATAGTAAAAGAAATCTCAACCTAATTAACCATAGAACCTAAAATTATTCAATTATACATAGCATGTAAATTAGGAAAACCAATGAACCATATTAATGTTCAATGATAAAAAGTATCCTCTGTAACCCCCCTAACAATCAATATTAAGAAATAATAGACAATTATAACAATGATAATGTTTCATGAAAATAATAGTAAAAGGTAAAGTAAACTTCAACTCATGAATGGTAAAACTTTTAAATGATTCTTGTTATACCATCTAATTCATGGTTGTAATGTTTTATAAGATCATTAAATCAATACATAAAGTTATAAATATTGAATTAATAGTTAAAACACCCATTGGGGTGATGTTTTTATCGCAAGTATATAATTATTCTTTCCTTGATGATTATTGGAATGATATTCTTGTAATTTTTATTACTACTACATTATATGAATTGGATATCCTTTTTTGGACATGTTATATCTATTTAAATAGATCCTCCCTAAATTATTTACATTGTGAAATATAATTAAATATTACAAATGAACCTATTATCATTTATCGATTGATATTTGATTATTATGACGCCCTAGAATGGGATGGAACCTAATGGGTGCTCCCTTTCAGGTGGGAAACAAGACCTAAATTGCGTCTACCCAAATGCAAAATACTTTCAACAAGCATCAAGGGACTTTTGTGTGCCTATGGGGGGAGTATGCCATCATTACTAATGTGTCACATATTGGATAAATATAAATAGAGATTAATAGATGAAGTAATATATGAAACATAAGGAACATCGGAAAATAGATTCAATAGTAACAACACCTGAAATAATTTGAATAACATACAAGTATACAAAAATTGATGATATTATTTCATGTTATTAGGAAACATGAAAACATAGATACAAGATAGTAGGAATAAAATGTTCCACAATAGTATAAATGAAATCAATGACCATACCAAGCATCATGATGAGTCTCTTTGTCATGTTCTATCAAGTTATATACTAATCATTAATAAATAAATTGTCTAAAGCCTTATTCATTCCTTTTTTTAACTCCTGCAACAATGTAATCTACACGAGGTACCAAACAATGCGTAGATAGGGTGCAAGATAAATCTATGTTGGACACCACCAGCAATGTCTACAAAATCCATCCCGTGTAATAGAAATGTAACAGTGTGAAAGCATGTATAAATAATGTAATGAAGTATAGTGTAACTAAATACCCAAGTACCTGCTTTATCCCTTGGTGGGAGTCTGAACATAACCAGTCCATTAATTGAATATTACTTGTTTCTAAATAATTCACATGTTATAATATCAAGGGTTCTATGTTTTGAGAAGGGATCCACTATTGACATTTAATAATGAAGTCCTGAGCTAATAACCAAGGCGACAGAGACCTCAATGGTCAAAAAATCAATAATAAATGTAGCATGTATTTGAGAGAGATTGTAATCCATGGGGCATTGTCCATGTCATTCCACAATGAGATGTCTACTGAGTCAAAAGAGTTCATCCAAGGTTAAATGGGGCTAGGTAAAGACTAGCCTCGACGAGCTATAACTATGGAACCTACATGTCAATGATGGATCCAAGGACTTTATCATAGTCATCCTATAATAATATGTATTGGGATTATTTGGTTTCATACTAGGCATCCAAATAATAGAGAAGGATCAGGATCTTGGTGGGTCTCTCCCAAAGAAATATGGGTCATTGTGTCGGAATGAGGATCACATGTTCTCATGTAATTCCTAGATAGAAACCAAGGAAGGCTCAAGATACCCCATCAATGTTCAATTATTAAGTCATTTAATTCTTCATTTGGTTCATGCATTGAATTTCATTAGTGTGATAAGGTAAATTAGCTTGAAACCTTTTAATCAATTCATTCTTAATTTATAATTCCATGTGGTTCATGACTTTCCTTTAATTAGTGGGAAAATACCAAGTAGCATGAAACCTTTATTAATTCCATTTAATTAATATTAAATAAATAAGGATCATTATGCTTCCTTCCATTAATGTGTTAAAGGGTTTTATGGAAAATAAACCTATTAAAAATTAACATTTAATTTGGTGAATTCATATACCAAATATATGTTCCAATTTCCTTTTCAAATTATCACATTGATTCACTTACCTTTAGTGAATCAAGGGATGAGAATACTAGGTAAATTAAATTTTGAAATTCACAATATAAATTAGCTGATTTAATATAGAACATATGACCCTTAGAAGGGTCAACCCAAGTCACACTGGAACGACAGATCAAACGTGTGAAATACTAAACAACCAATTATGGCATAACATCCTACATGGGTTGGATGGAGTTATGGGCATAACCACTAACAATTAATCACATATATAGAAGGATCATTACCATAGGATTGTAATTATTATAATAATGGAATATAAATTCAATAAACAACAACTGATGAAATTAGTGGGCCCCACACAACAATTCCAAAATCAACCCACTTAAGGGATGAGTTACAAATCACCCAAAATGAGAATAGTATTTTTTTTTATAAAATCCCATTTAATAATAAAAATGACATTTTGGTTCATATTATTATTAATTGATAATCTCACACACATATTTTATACATTTTTACAGTTTATTAAAATTTAATAATGAAAATTTTACTTCATTTTTATAATTAGGTTCTTAAAATTTGGTACTTTGGTCAATTTCATTTTTCATCATAATGAATAGTTAATTTTTTAAGGCATTATAACCTTGGTAATTAATAAAGGTGTTAACGGAGTTTATAATGAATTATATGACGTTAGGTATATAAATAAAATTAAATATGATTTTTTGAATGTATTCTATTAGGTGTTATAACCATTAATATTTATTTCTACTTTACCCTTACAATGATATTTATTATATTTAAATTCTTAATATATTTAAATGGTCCTTATATACAACTGGGTACCTCCTATCATCACTAATTCACACATTTAAGGCCATGTACCTTAGCCAATCCCTCTCAAAAAACCATCCAAACTATTCTCCTTGCATTCAATATATCTTTGTCAGCTTAAAATTCCAATCATAGAATGTGTATTTTGAAATCTAATAGAAAATTTATGAGGAATATGTGTATGTCATACCCAAGATAATTCGGGTTTATTTATTTCATTGCATCCCTAAAAATTTTTCTACCAACTAAAATAGAGAAATTTGTATCTTATATATACATAATTTTTATTTTTATACAATAAAACTTTTCATTCCATAATAAATCCTTTTAAACATGTAAATATCGCATGTGTGAATGCATCGACTACAACCGCCAAAAAGCGATGTGTATTGTTTTATTTAAACACCTCAAATGGATGGTTATAAAGTTGTGATGAATTAATATATTATATTCTAATTATATAATTTCTATTCTAGGAAGATAGTATATTAATTACCTTTATACAATACATTTTTTAGAAAATTACAATGCCACACTTGTGTATCATTGGAATACAAAATCCATAAATCATTATGATTCATTCTTCATTATCGCCTCATATATTTGGTAATAATGATGGAACTATTGAGTGAATATCACATGTATAACAAAATTATGATTATATAAATGAAAATTATCATATATCTTTTAATTTTCTATCCTATAGAAAAATGGAGACATCTCTCACGTGTGGATGTGGAATACCACCTACATGATACAACATAATTTATTTTTCTCTTCATCCTTCCATGGATTGTTCTATTAATGTTTTTAATGTATAAATATTATAATTTTTTAATAATAAACGTTTTCTGGATTATAGTAACTCGATGAACTAGATATTAGTCAACCAACTAATTTTATTTTGGACCTAAAAATCGAACATCCTCAAAATGTGCAATATAAACTATTCCATTTTTGCAACTAAATAGAAAATTCTAGTGGACTTAAATTTAAAAACTTGGGTTTATTGTTATCTTTCAAACTGAAAATATTCTATTTTAAGGTTAATTAATATATTTATATAATGAACATTTTGAGACATAAAAGGATTCTAAAGTATATTTTCACCTATTTTTTACAATAATTAATTATTGTTATGAAGCATCCTTTTCAAAGTTTTATGTATTTGTTATTATAAAATTTTTACAAAAGTAAAAAATAATTATTTTAACAAAAATTATGTGACCTCCCTTTCTTCCAACATTGAAACTATTCATGATCATGTCTCTACAACAGGGTAACATGGGTTTTAATGGAATATAATATTCCCTCTTTTCATTGAATATTGGTTTTATGAAAAATATATGAAAAATTAAATTGAATCAATATTTTATGAGATAACTAAAATTATTATTTCTTCTAGGATTTAGAGAATATTAAAATTCTATACGGTTAAGTTAAATTATATTTATTTTTTATTCATTCTATGTTTGATTGTAATTTTTTATGAATGATAGTTGAGCCTAATATATATTATTATGTCTGAGCCTGATAAAGTTCATCTATTCATCGATTAGTGAAAAACTGTTTTCTTACAATAGGATACTCTTTAGAGACATTGGAAATAATCTATTAGCTGATTATATATTAATGTTACACTTATAGGTTTACGTAATGACAATTACCAAATGTTCGAACATGTTATGAACATAATGTTTTATAATTAATATATTATCACATCAAAGAGTAAAAATTATATTACGATTTTAAGGGTACTTTGTGAACTTTTTTGAAACAAAATCGTAAGATTTGTTTTCCCATAAAAAATAATAATGATTTTTAATGTTTTAAAAGAAATCCTAATGATTGTGATTTTTCTATTTATTATTTCAGATGAAATTATAATATATTATTAAAAATTTACATTTATTAAAACATAAGTTGATATTTGATACCAAATTTTAATTTGTAAATAGAAACCATTATTTTGGAATTTTCATAATTATATTTATAATAACATGTTTTTTTCATTAAATTACCATGAATTTATTTATTTTTTCTCTATACAATGATTTCAAACGATTTTACATGGCTTATGGATGTATAATAACAATAATGGAGAAAAAGTTCATGTATGGGAGTTTATATGAACAAAGATACATTTTTTATAAATAATATGTTTTATTGAAAAATGGAATCTATGTATACATTTAAGCTTTATAATGTGATTAATTTATTATTTTTTGAAAACTATAAACCAAAGAAAATTATTTGGGATATACGTGATAAAATATATTGCATAAATAATATATTTTTTATGATTACAGACAGATTTTTATAGATTAAGTTACTAAATTCTCCTGTTTTTTAATATAGGTTGTTTTAGTTTATCTATTCATAATTTATTCCATGTATTTTTAAATTTTAACCTTATCTATTATTCATTTATTTATGAATCCCATTTAAATAATGAGCATAATATATACATTTTTTATTGAACATGTTTTTTTCATAATATATATATATATATATATATATATTTGAATTACATTGTATTTAGAAACATTGATATACTTGAACATAAAAAGAGGTGAAACTATATTCCATTGACTAACCACTAATACCAAGGTATTTTTTAGAATCAATGTGGATTAAAACATTATCACTAATTAATAACATATTAATTTAAATTACATCATAAACCCTGATTGATAATAACTATGTATGATACCCACATGATTAATCATTTTAATTATTTATATATTTAAATTTAATAATTTAAATCATGAGACAAAATTTTTTAATAATGTTTTTTTACATGAAATAAACAATCCTTATGGGTTTTACATAGGAAACAATTTATTATATTCATTATTTTTTTTAGTTTGGGGACAATGTTTATATAATTTTATGACTTGGATCATCATTATAATTAAAAATTCTTCATAGATGATAAATAATTTTTATGTAATTACTAGGGACTATAAACATATTAGAGACCATGATTAAATTTATTAACTTAATTATATTATTTACCCATTTCTTTTTTCCTTTTTATTCTTTTTATACATGAGGTTTCCTAGTGCAGTGATATTATGTTCATGTCATAGATGTTAAAGTCATACAATTTGATAAAATTAATGAATAATTTAAATATAATGTTGAACTATTTTGTAATGTGATAAAACACACTAAAATAAATAACAATATGGTTGGAGTTGAAAAGTACATAAAGTGGATCACATTGTGAAAATAAGCGAACAGAAATAAATTACAATGACTGATTATGATCTAACGTAATGTGTGATGGTACAAAATATAATTATAATACCATTCATTACTATGAATCAATTTTATATAAAGTTAACCTTAATCCAAATGTTTTTCAAATTAAATTAATTTTTTTTATGCCATAAGATTTCTAGAATGTGCTATTTGGAAATATCCTTTCTCGTTGAAATAATTTTTAATTCCATAATTATTTTGGTGATTTAGTAGGATCATCCATGATTAAATTATCATTATAATTAAAAGAAAATTTATATATTAAATACCTAGAAATAACTTCCATTACAGAGTGAGATGAAAAGGAAGGAATATTCTTAATAAGATTAATTTATGATAAAAATTAAATTTAAATTAACATAGTCATTCCAAATTATAATCATTTTGATGACTACTAAATTTATTATTGATGGGATTTTATTATGTTCTAGTTATTTATGATTTCACTTATTTTTTTAGAGAGTTCAATCCCGATTATAAAATATTTAATTCTTTTTAATGGAATTAGTCAATTGATGATGATTTTTTTGGATGTTCATTGATGAAAAACTATTCAAAGAAATATATTTCATGTTTTAACAAATTATATCAACAGTTTTCAGTGGAAAAGGATAAAAATTAAATTGAAAATAATTCTTGTTAAAGATATAAATTTACGAATTTGTAAATATATGGAAACATTAACAATGAATATGGATATGAATATGTCCATTCACCAAACCCAATTTATACTTACTCATCATACTAATTATGATTATTTCTGAAAATAAAATAACTCTTAGTTTTGGATGTGAAGAAAATAAATTATTTTTATAAAATTAATTAAAAACTAGGTTTCTGTAATAGCTAGGACCATTTCTTTAACATCAAATCATTTCATTAGATGAAATGTTAACAACCATAATGAAAACTATCAGGCACATTATCATTGTGTTCAAAGTGAATTATAAGGATCAAATTGATTCCATTATATATCTTAAGTAATAAGTTTTCTATATTTTGAATAAAAAACATTCAAAGTTAGGATATGTGGTTTCAAGTTACATGACGATCATCCAGTGTGGGGAACTACTGTTGGTCACTTTATGAAGTGGAAAACCCATTAGGTAATGGGTAAACAATGTTAAAAACCGATATGGGGAGGACAGTGATTAAGAGAGAAAATATAAGAGAATATAATCTATAATTTATGGAATTATAAGAATGAAATTAGATAAGAATCATCAGGTCCTTACAATCCACCATTGATATTCCCTAAATGAATGAAGTAGTGTGATATATGTGATTATAAGAGTATGTTTATCAATATTTTTAAGAGAATTTTTATTAAAATTTCATTTGTATAATCCCAACAAAATGTTAATATATATGAAATATTCATAATAGTGGTGGATTTAGAATGGTTTGTTCTTTTTTTGGACAGTCACAATTCAAAGAACATGAAAATTATTAGTGATGGGATAGTGGAATATAACAAATAAGTAACTTGATTTTTTTAGATAATAAATTCATAATATTATCCTATCCTATAAGTTAAGAATATATTTATATGATTTAGATGATAGTATAATCATCATGTTTTAATCAACATTTAGTATATTGGGTATAGAGTATAATAAGGCCATTAATCAAATTTCATGATTTAGTATATTCCACATCTGGTGATATTCATGATTTCGTTGAGGATTTTTTGTCTAAAGGATATAAGTTTCACTTTCTAATATAGTTTGTTTCTATATGAAATGATGAATTGAAAACACATTTTACTCTTGTAAATTCATTTTTAATGTCAAGATCTGTCTTATTTCATGTTCAATGTGGGGATTTAACTCTATGATTTTATTGGGGGAATGTGAATTAAAATGAACAATTTAAACAAAAAGATAAATGATGGATTCTTGAGAGAGTGGAGGATATTGTGAAATATATTTTGAAAAATTAGGTCAATAAGGTATTGAATGTATGTTTTACTCGTGACTTATTCTATTGTTTTTTCAGATTATTAAATAATATATTTTTTTTCCTTTACTTTTCGATAATGAACTACCTAAATTAAGAGTAAATTTAATATTAGTGTAGGGAAGAAGTCCCCATCTATATGGAGGTGAACCCACTTTGATTATTCCTTAATTGGAATCACGTAAGATATTTCCATTATTCCGTTAAATAACAAGGTGTGGACATTTAATGATAAAATAAACAAAAAAATGTTTATACATGTGGAAACCAATGTTTTCATTCTTGTGAATTATCATTTTTGATTAGAATTTTTTATGTTTTATTTAGTGTAAACAATTCAATCTACCTAATATTTATTATTTTAAATATATGGATTCACTAAAATTCACTTGAATATTTTTTTATAGGTTCATAATGATAATAGAGTAAGAACCAAGATACCGGTTGAATATTAGAAAATATAGAAATAGAGGGTACATCAACATATAAGGGTTATTTTAATTTTACATGTATATTTTTCATTATATGATTATATTGAAATATATATATCTAATTTATTATAAAAATAGTTAAATGGAATAGAATTATACATTGGTTTAAATTCCATTTTTGATAGTGTAGAATGAGAAAGAAAATTTATTGGACTAAATAATAAAATTTTGAGTGTATTGATTTCTTGAATTTTAATATTCATTGACCGGTTAATTAATGTATAAGAAATACTTCAACTCATTTTATGATTCGTTTTTAGAAAATTTATTTATATTCAATTGTTTCTATTATTCATGCCTGAGTGATTGTCCAATATTTTGTGTCCCATTATTATGATGGATTATTTATAATTCTCTCGAGACATTTACTCTGAGTTTTTCTTTACAAATAAATTATTAACATAATAGTTTTTATACCAACATATGTGAGAAATATTTTAAAATCCATAATTCTAAATTTCTAAAAGAAATATTGATTCACTTGTATACCCAAGACCATTTAGTTTTACAGTATTTTAGAATAATGAAAATAGATTTTCAATAAAACCCACATATTACCTCAATGAAAAATTCTCTTAAAAAACATGTTCTGATAAAAAAATTCCATCATTATTGACCAAAATAATGACCTCGTATTCACTATTACACATCCTTAATTACTATGGAAAAATATATGAAAATCTATGATGAGAAAACCGGTGGTTAGAAGTGGATATCAATGAGAAATTAAACATATACTCTTTTCAAATATAATAAATTCCATGAGAAAAAATCATTCATTTAAAAAAGATATTTTAATTTTAAATGATCATTATGTGACCTTAAAAACATGGAATGGACTTCTATTTTATAATTTCATCCTAAAATATTATTATAAAAAAGAATAAATCATGAATCTTTTTGTAACACACTATTCATAAAAATCATCATGGAATAACATTAGATCACAATTCAAAAGAAACTCATTGTTAAATAACATAAATTGTTAATTCCATTATTATTAAATCATTATGGAATAACATAACCTTTTAATTTAAATATAAATTCATAATGGATTGACATACATATTTAATATGTACAAAATTTATCCTGGAGAGTAAATAAATACCCAATAAAGTGAAGGAATATATCATACCAAAAAATCATTATTTATATTACTAATGACCTAAAAACTAAATTAAAAAATTAAGTCCTCATTTTTTATCATAGATGACATAAAAACATTATTTTTAACCATTCATACATTATAAATTACCCCATAAAAATAAATGGAAAAATCTATTTCATTAAAAACTCTTTAATGTGAAAATTTTCAAAATAATTGGAACTCATGTTATCTTGGGAAACCCTGATAACATAAAAAAATAAATATACATAATGAATAATAATCTTGAATTTAGGAAAGTTGGTCATGTGTTAAACATTAAAAATGATTCTTTTCAATCTTTTGTCATGAATGTCAAAAGTTACCAATATATAAATTTTGGATAATATATTAAATTAAAAACATTTTTAAGTAGAGGTAAATAATGTATAAAATGACCATATACATTCATTATAGTAAATATAAAAATGATAGTTATCTAATATAAATAGCATAGATATGGAGGGGAATGAATTTAATGAAAAACATTTACTCATTTAAAATAGAGTTGTTCAAAAATCACATAACATAGTATTACATGTTATCAAAAGTTCATTAAAAACTATATAATAAATTTATATTTTCATAATTGTACTTCTGATTGATATATTTTTTTTTTCTATATATCTTTTATTTATTGTTTCTTATTACTTATTTATTAATAATTCATTGCCAAAATGAATATTTGTGTGGTATGTTTTCCATTTACAATGTATGTCCCAATTTTGTTGTTTAATTCCATTATATTTTGGAATGATGTAAATAATTTTATTTTTATGATGATTTCATATATTTTTCAGATATTATCCTAGCGATCCATTAATATTTTATGAATAATATGGTGACCATTCACATTGTAAAATTTATAATTACACTATTATAACATTATATTTCATAGATAACAATCATTTTATTAATATATATATATATATATACATATCTATCTACTAAAATTATTGAATTTTTAAAATATCCTAACTTTATAATTATTTAATAATATTAAATGTAAATAACATTCCATAATTATTTATAACATAAAAATTATAATAGTGTTCCCATAGTTGGTGAAACTGAAAAAGACCAGAACACTATATAATTGTCGAATGAGTTAGAGCATATACAATTATAATGATAATATAACATTAAAAAATAATAAAATAATATAAATATATAATTTATTCCTTAAATATAATTTTATATTAATCCATGTATGTTGGTATTGAGAAATGTAACACATCATTAATGGAAATGGTAGTCTATACTTACATTAGGATAAAATTTCATTTTTTTACAAAACAAAGGGAAACAAGGTGGATACCGATATAAATTAAAATAATAATACATATATCATATTAATATATTTTTTTAAATCATTCAATATATTTTTCTATATGCAATTTTGTGGAAAAAAAAATATATCTTCTATATAATTGATAGTTTACACATACTCTTAGATGACATTTCCATTTTTAATGAATGAGAGTGAAAGGACAGAAAAAATGAATTATCTTATTAAAATGACAATAATTTAATAAATATCATAACTTTGTAACAGAACTATCATTATAAACATCCATGGGAGGTGGGGATAAAAAATTTAATATATAGCTTCATGGAGGAGGTAGTTCTCAAATGCATAAGGGTGAGAACTTCTTTTTTATTGGATAGATCAAAGGCATAAAATGTTTTTACCAATAAAATAATGAATTTTCATTATTAAAATTTTACTTATTGAATCTTATTTGTAATATTATAATATAATTGGGGACTCTGAAAAAAATGAAAGAAACATGGATGATCTCAGTTAAGACAATTACCAATTATTTTAGTGCCCATTTTGATCCCACATTAAGAATTTAAAAATTTGTATCTTCAAGATACTAGGAAATCTATTTCATGGATATTGGTCATGGTATTCAATTTTATAAAATAATTGTCTATCAAAATTGATCTATGAGTGTTCATTATATATGGGGTGTGGTGATCAATTTATAACTGAATGGTGTGACTCTTTTGTAAATACTGTTAACATTAAAATAATATAAATGTTATTCTAAATGACATGTGTCCAGAAATGAAAAAATATTCTAATATAATATAGTCTTTTTATAAATTCACACCTAAAACTAGTTTACATATATAATTTTATAATATTATTGATCCTTCCACATAATTCAAACCACATTTATCAAATTTAAACATTACTATGGTAACTTGACATTACAATGGTAACTTCATTTTATAAATAAAAACAATTATTTCTTAATTAAATTATTTAAGTATTCTAAGTCAAATTTTTTTCCCATTTTAATAAATTCAATTTTTACAGGATGTAAAAAAGGATCATATATATATATTTAATTTAATGAATAACAGATGTTTTCTAGAGTACATTTTTAAAAATAAAAATGAATTTTATCCAAAATACAATATTCTCTTACTTATCTAGAAATTATTTTATTACAATTAAAAAAATAATACTTTTTTAAATATGATTCTACTCCAATACAGAATGTATCATGGTAAAAATAATATGATAAAAATAGATAAAAAATCGTTCTTTTATGATAATAAATATCACTTAGGTTCATAACTGTCAAACATAGGTTTAAAAACTAAATATAATGTTTTCATATGATTAATTTAACATATTAAATAATTTTTTGGTCTATTAAAAATTTTTCATAAAACATCAACTCGTTATCATTTTATGAAAAAAACATAAATATAATAGAAAGGTACCAAATTTTTCATTATTCATAAAAAATAATCAATTTTAAAAAAACTAAGAATTAACCAAATGATAATTATGAAATAATAAGATTTATAAATTAATAAAACTTTATAAAAATTAAATTAGAAGTTTTATGAAAATATATTTCAAATAAAAAGGGATAATATAAAGAAAGACATCTTCTCAAAAAAAAACCCCATTTAAACAACAACTATTTTTAATATTTTAAAATATAAATTATAATTAAAATTATTATTTCAATATCATTATATAAATTTGAAACATTATATATTATCACAATAATCATTTAAAAGAGTTAAATTTAATTCATTAGGTATAAATGTCGAACAATGTAAAAAATAAATCATTGGAAATAAATTCATTTAACATTAAATAATATTAATTTTGTTTAATTTAAATGTAATAATTATTTACTTAAAAAAAATTATATTAACAAGAAATGTAGTTAATTTTACAATTTTCCAAATAATGTTCATGTTATATATCGTGGATCATTTTTGTATTATTTGTCAGGGGAAACAACCCATTTATGAATTATTTATATAAGGTGTAATTAAATACATAAATAATTGTGTGTTATATTGTTTCCCAAATATAGAAGTTTCATCCTAACATTATTTACCCAACAAAATAACACAATAATATACATCTTGAAACCCTTTTTGTAGATACTCCACTAATTGAACATCCACTATATACCTTTAACAAAGAATTTGTTTCGAATTCATTTTTTTCCATCGTATAAAAAATATTAATAATAAAATAATATTTATCAACAATTATATAATCATATTTTATATCTTAAATATAAGTAAAATGTTAAAATTGATAATACATTGTATGTGTTACTCATAGTTTCATTCTCAATATCATTATTAGTGGATGAAATTTCTAAAACATTAGTCACTTGATCATGTTGATCCCATTCTTGAGATTTCATCTTAGGAAGTCAATATTCATAATGACCAATCTCATTTCATCAAATGAATTATTCAATTGAATGAGTGACTTGATATGTCTTTAGTTCACTATTATTATTATATATATTAATCATTTCAATATAATCATTTTAATTTTAATAAATTTTCTATATTTTTATAAAATCATAACCCCATAAGGCACTACGAAAAATTATTTTTATTTCATTTAGTGCATAAATGAATATTTTTATCTTACTATTATAATTTTTTCATTTCAAATACATTTATAAATTCCAATGTCAACTATTACTAAAACATCACAAGTATTTTTAGAATATTTCTTTTACATATCTATTAATATTTATAAAGAAGATATTAATTTTACATTAAATATGAAACTTTTGTTGATATTGTACTAGACAAAAAACAAAGGGTTTCTTTGAAATCTTGTGTTGCACACAACTCTGAATTTTAATAAAAATAATACAATAAAATTATCATTTTTTTAAATGGTAGTTAATGCCTAGGCATTGTATTAGTGGGAATGAACCAAACTAATTAATATTTGATTATAAATGTTTGTTAAATTTATTTACTTTAATCCAATAAATTGTAGATGATTAATATTAGAATGAATCCAATTTTTTGTATAAAATAATCTAATATTTTTTAAAAGTCAGTTTTTAGACATTTGATGGAGGAGCCTTTTTAAATATCAATTTTTCAAATTTATATATTCATTTAAAATAATTAAACATCTTCTTTTGAATCTGATGATCATTGTTTACATTGTTTTAAATTTTGGTATTTTTTAGGATGAAATTCATATTTTAATGAATAGTGAAAACCACATTATAATTCAAAATTAAATTTTCATCTAATTTAATTTTATAGTAATTTTATCCTTTTAATTGTTTTTCAAATATCATTGAATTATATTTTTATCAGTTAATCCAATTTCTTTCATTAGAAGTAATATCTCATTGAAATTGGACATAAACACATGCTAATATTTTGTTAGTTTTTATTTGTTAAAACACATTTTCGAGTTTTGATAATGTAAATTAATGTAGAATTAATTAATGAAATTTAAATTTTTAAATTTTTAAAAATATATTTGATATTTTTAATCAGAAGGTCCAACTAATTTAAATATGTACCATTAATTTTTGGATATTATGAAAAGTAGCTTTTCTAATTATTTTTATTTACCATGGTTAATTGGTAAATTAGGTATCTAAGGATAAAAATAATATTACAATACCATAACACTACCCTAACATGTGTTTTAATCTTATCTTTTTAGTCCTTAGAGACCATATAAATTCATAAGCATAAATTTTGGAATTTGGGGCCCACTTGGGTGTGAAAATAACAAGTTATCATATCTAATTTAAAGTAAAAGAAAATATAACATAAACGTGTATATTTTTAATTAACAATATTTCATTGTTGGTTTCTATATGTGATATCATTGACTATATATATTCATTATAAATCTAAAAATATTTCATACATTAAGGTATATTATTTATTATTTTTAGAGAATAAATAAATAAATTAAATTATGACATAATAATGATGTAGTGAGTGCTTCGTTAATAAAGGATTAAAATAAATGGTCTTATAAATTTTGAAATAAATACCATATGACATAGTTTATTTCATCCATGAATTTTATAGATGAATATGACATGTTAGTATACATTTCAATGATTCAATATGATGTTATCTATTTATTTTTATTTTCATTATTTTCAAAAATGTAGATAGTGTAAAAAATAAAAAAAATTATGGTTTATTGAAATAATAATTTATTAAAATACTTAAAAAAATATAATAACACAATGTAGTTTCGATATGGTATTAAATTTCATTATGTTTAAAATTATGGCCTTTTTACCTGATATAAGTAAATTTAATAGCTTCTTAACCATTAAAATTTCATTTACACTTTTAAATTTAAAGGGGAATAATAAAGGGTAAACTGAAAAGCCAAGGTTTAAAATAATTTCAATACATGGATAAAAACTATTGGATGATAAAATTTCGATCTATATTCATTTTATCTTCTCTATATCTCATGTTGGAGCCACCTGTATTAAAACAATAATTTGTATTAATTTAATATTTTAATACTTACATAGGGTGCCCCTCCCCTCTCCAATAAAAATCCACCCATACCTCTCTATTATTCACACATGACAAGCCGTTTTGATCATCCATTATCTATATAAGTCTCTCCCTCAAATACCACTAAATATAAATGACACCTTTTTTATATAAGAACACTCTTCATAGAGCTGTTTAGTTATTCTTTAAAGGTGATCAACCGAAGAAGATGCTTTATTTTCTTTAATTGTTTTTAATTTTTTCTTGTACCACATCCTAAAATATAATCCAACTCTTACGAGATAATAAATCTAGTATCCTAAATATTATATGATTTTATTATATTAATTTGATACCCTAAATCCATCTCTACATCCTTAAAATGTGAATGGAATTAATCGTTCGTGTGTACGTGTGAATTATCTATTCCAAGGAAAAATTTAGTCAATTTCTATTACCATCTATTAATATTTGATATAATTATGGAATTAATATTAATATGTGATATCCATGAAATATTAATCATTATTAAGTAATAATAAATCAATTAATTTCATACTTCTAAATGTATAAAAATGAAAATAATATTTGTGCGTACGTATGGACTATCACCTCCATGAAGCGGTGTGACTCATTTTTAATAATTGTAAAACATTTATGATATATATAAGTACCTGTAAATAATTATTATGATTTTAATATGACATTATAATATAGAAATATAAAATGACAATTACCTTATTTCTGTAATGATCAATGAAAAATGCAAAATTTAATCAGGCATATGCACAGCCTACCGTCTCCAAGATTATACCGTTGTTCACTTTTCCTAAATATATTTAATAGTTTAAAATAAAAAATGTGAGTTATGTGAAAAATTGATGAATATTTCCTGGATAAAATTATGGATATGATGATATTATGGCCACATGGACTAGTGATGTCATACCATGTTCATTTTTGACTCAAGAAATAGTTATCTAAAAAATGTCCAGCATGAACTTAAATAATCAACTAATTTTTATAACATGGTCATAAGTGTTATAATCGAAATAGTAAACATTAAAAAGGTTCTGAAGAATGTAGAAATGAAAATATTTTAATTATCCAGGAAGATAAATAATGAACAATACAAGTTGGACTTGAGGTAGAAGACTAAATCTCAATATTGTTTCATTGAGGCATATTTTCATTTATATATGAACATATTTTTTATGGTGTATAATAAAAACCTGAAAATTTTATTTTAATTTGATGATATTCAATGGGAATCTTTTTTTATGATAGGTTCTATTAAGGGACAAAAAATATTTTTTTTCATAGATGTGGTGATAATGACCCTTCCACCGTAGTAAGCATTATTTGATATCTGGCATCTTCGACAAGCCATGATGTTTTTAAAAAGAAAATTAAACACTAAATTTAATTATTTTTGTTCTGAAAACGAATTTATTATATCAATATCTTGAAATGATGTCTTATGATTGCAATGCGGAAATATTTTTTTCCATTATGTGAGATCATGTGTAATGATCATGTTATGTTTCTTGGGAATTTCTTATATATATGGGTGGTTCCATGATAAACCGAGGTTGGGTGCACCTATGATTTCTCTCCACTGCCTTGGGTAACATGACAGAGGAAAACATTAAGGTATATCCCAAGAGATTTAGGGAATATACTGTGGATGGTTTTCGAAATGAAACCATGAAGGTTACTCCATATATAGTTGTGAAAGCTAAAATGTAAGTATGATATGGATTCTATAAGTAACATTTATGATTAATAATTTCTATTATCTATTCTAAAATATTATGTTTTCTCGAGGTATGTTAAAGAGCTTATGTATATGAGTTGAAGGTAAAATTTCATTGATTTATATGTATTCATGGACTAATGTTTTTTTCTTTTTTTTTTACAATTAAAAATCTTTTTTTCTCATCCACTGTTTCTGAAATGTTTTCATAGGGTATAAGTAATCTTAATATAAAGCAAGAATTCTAGAATATTTTTATGAAGAAAATTATTCCTTTTTTATTTAAGGAATTCTAATTTTGTGAAAAAAATATGGAGTGTAAGTGTCTAATTTATAATATATGAGATGTAATGTATTGATAATGGACTGATTTATTAAAACTCTAAACCTGAAAAGATCCTTAAGGATAATTCAGGTCCAATTATTGACTTATCACAAGATTATGTATTGTTTTATGGATGGGGCCTTATATTTGGAATCGAAGGGTTGTTCAGAAAAATTTAGGATTTAGAATATCATTAATATAATATCCATAAAATATTTTCACATATTGTCCAAATTATGTAGAATTTTAATATTGAAATGATGCATGGTCTAAGATAGTTCTGGACATAATTGTTTTCTGTAGATGAAATAGGGCAGCTGTGCAGGGATGACATACAGAGGGAAATAATTTTTTAAATCAAAATCTTAAGATGGTCATAATTGGAATTGTACATATTGTTTCAGTGATGGATCAGGTGAATCATGAAATAAATGGTGGCGGTGTCTATGAACGATATCATCCAGACCAACCACAGGGGCACATGTCAATTGTAAAGCATTTTTTGAGGAAATTTCCCCAACTGTTTATAGGATCATCTAACCATATCCAAGATGAAGGGTAGATTGAAGTACTAGAAATGATTTTTTTTGATATAACATGATGTTTATAAAATCAAATGGATAGTATTGGTGTCTATCATTTTGAATGTGAAGTTGATTAGTGGTAGTCAGTGATTAAATATATCATAGGAAGTGAAGAGATTGAATCCATTTAATGAGATGAATTTAAGAGTATATTAGTTGAGAAATATCTTCCTAAGGATATTCCACTTATGATTGAAAATAAATTCATTGAATTAAGACAAAAGAATAAAGATTATGTGGCTACATATGATGAAAATTTCACCAGTTTTTGAAGGTATGTTTCAAATATTATCTGGGATATTTATAGTATGATAACATAAATTTACTCGGGATTGAAGATGAAATATCAAAGGGTATTAGCGTCTCATAAGTTCATTTTTTTAGAGATTTGTCCAATGTTCTGGGAAGGTATAGGTGGAGTTTTTTAGGATCATGTGTTCCATGAGAGAAAAAAAAATAAGAGATCCAGTTTGAAGGTATTGGGAAAGAATTCATCAATGATGTATGTAAGTTTGAAAACTAAATATCTATCTCTTGAGAAGTGTGGTAAAAAAATCCTGGATAATTCATCTCAAAATCCTAGAAGTGCTTCTGATGTGGTAAGTCTAGTCATATTGCTCGTAACTGTGAGCTAGTTTATCAAGAACGAATTGAAAAACTAGGAGTAAGATTTATTAGTTGAAATTAGTTTGGAAATTATGCAAATGTGTGTCCAAATATGATTACCAAGGATGGAAACTAGCTAGATCAAAATCAGAAGGGAATGGAAAAATCATTTTCTCCTTTTATGTATAATGTGGGACCATCATGTATAGTTGTAATAAGTATGTCATAGATTTTTTCAAAAAAAATTCTATACTCTATTTGACTCTAGATCATCACATTCCTTAATTTTTGAGAGATTTGAATGTAAATTGGAAATAATACCTCATGGAAGTGATTAATAACTTTTGTTAAAAACACCTGGTGGAATTATTAAAAAAAATAACTATAAAATTCTTATGTTACCTAAAATTGAATATATATTTACACATAAAATAAACCCACATACTAGAAAATTAAATGCTCCTACATTATTTCATAGAATACCAAATATCTACAAATAATATGGATACCATGTATATGAAAAATAAGGTTCTCCATATTTTAATCCACTTTAAAAAATATAATCCTTGGAAATATTAAACCATAAAAATTAAAAGGGGTAAAATATCACATAAATACATCCATAAACATAAAAAACAATCTATATTTAATAAGATAACCACAGGAAAAAAATACTAAATTATAATTTAAGATTCCCACTACTAGGTCAACCCAAACTTATTATCCATATCCCAAGACCCAAAATGAATCAATGAAAGGCCATTACAATACTGCACAAACACAAGAGGTGGGAAAATATTACATGGTAATTTAATGAACAATAATTGAATGTTTTTCCCAAAAAATCCATTAATTAATATGACTGTAAATATATTTTGATTAAACAAGATAATATTAATATTCTTTTTTGGAGAGTGTTAATGTTTATCAGACCAATCATAATGATAAGATATCACACATAGGAAATAATACTAATTAGAATCTATAATTCATCCCATAAAACTTCTCCAACTATATATTCATTATGGATTTTTTGGATTCAACTGGGAAATAATATAGCCTTCCATTAACCTACATCGCATCAATCCACAAATATATTGCTACTGGATTTTACTTTTACTTTTTGGTTGTAAAATTATTAATACTAATCCAACGCTATAAAATAACAAACTATATCAATAATTCAATCTTGATAATAAATAAATGAGGATTGTAAAATATTATCAAGAATAATTTATTAAATCCATTATAAGTAAGCATCACATAATTTTAAAATTAAATAACTATTGATAATTTTAAATTGAAATTAACAACTCTATTATCAAGTGGAAAAATATATTAACTTATCTTATAATAATATTCAAGGACAAAACCATCAATTTGATATTATAGAAACATACATACAAAATTATACGAAATTAATAAAATAAATATATTGTGGCTAACAAATATTTTAATGAATAATATTACATTTTTAGGTGATGATACACAATTGTGATATTTTTTTAATCAATACCTTAGGAATTTGTTTTTATTTAATCCACCTGGGTCACAAACAAGGATTATTAAATGAAATTTGAAATGAAATATAAGAACGTTAGAAATTCTAACACAAATAAAATGAACCATCATTTTCTTATATATATGTATGAGGAAATATACATCATGAAATTAAACCATATGTATGGATGTTACAGAACATAAGAATTGATACCAAACTAAACCATAGTCATAAACAATTAGTCAAGAATAATATTATTACCCCCATGATTTCTTACAGAAATAGAATCCCTTGAATACAATATAACCACAGGTTTTAAAATTATGACCGAAACTCCATTTTCAGTGAAAAATTTGAAACCCAACGCATTAATAAAGACAACATTGGAATATTATTTATAAAATAACTCATCTAAAATGTATTCTAAAATATAATCCAATATTATAAAACCCTAAGAAAACTCCACCATTAAAAATTAGTCCAAAAAACATAACCTAAAAACATAAATACCAAATGACAAGGACAATATCAAGACCCATATTTTACCAAGAATATAGATTATTAAATATTTAATAACTCAATATCTATAGAAATGTGTTTTTTCACACAATCAGATATTAATATTCATTATTATCAAAATTAACTTAAAATTAACATAAAGACTAGCTCAAAATTTTAATGCATTATATCCAAATGCGATGAAGTGTTCCCCTTGAAATTTCCATAAATCCTTAATTTGAGGACCCCTATTAGAGAATTAACCATTACATATCATAAATACACTACTATGAAAAAATAATTTGTATACCAAATTAAATATTTTTATCATAAAGGTTGTTTAACATCATTTGTGAATATACGGATGGAACCTCTTCCATTATAACACATCCTATGCAATTTGAAAAAGTGCATGAATTACTATTTATACAAGAGTGATTGACCTCTAGATTTTGGCATGCCCCCTACGAAAATTGACACAACCCTACATAACTGAATTTTCCTCATAAGAAAAAGTAGTTCAATAGAGATTTATCCAGAATATGGCATGGTCCCCATGTCAAATTTCAGAAAATCCATTTCTATAATGTTTTCATTTCAAATTTCAAAATTAAATATATTTAGATATGGATAAGTTACTAAAATTAATTATTTGATATAAATTATAAAAAAATAATTAATTCCACTTACCTTAATGAATATAATTAATTAAATTACATTTTATCACTATATCTTTACATTGTCCTCAACTATAGGAATACATTAGTGGGAGATATTATGTATGATGATTGGAAATAATTGAGTGCTATTTCATGAAAGGAGGGATCCATCCCCTTATAATAAATCCACATATCTTCATTATCATTAATTTGATGGAAATTCCCAATGATATTGAGTGTTAACTCTATAATTACAATAATTTTATCTTTTATCCATCTCTCCTAATTTAACTCTCTTAATACTCTATTAATAGTTTCCTTGATGTACTACCAATAATAAACTAGTGAATCCTTCAAAAAATTTTCTAATTGAAATCATTAGTGAATGAAAATTCCATGACAATAATACGAGCATAAAATCCTCAAAATATTCTTCAACATAAATTAATAAATCAGATCTCCATTAATAAAATTCCCAAAGAAATATATTCATCATTTTTCAGAAGGATAATTCAATTTTAACTAATTATCTAATCTCTATCATCAATAATATATATCCCTTAAAAATCAATGGGGAGAATTGATATTTATGTCAAATTCAATGAAGAGAAACAGCTCAACATATATTAAATTAATAAATAAAAAATAAGTATCTTAATTATATTCTTTTATTCAACATTTTCTCTATAGAACTCATAGTAAAAGAATAATATACCAATAAAAAATATCCATGTGACCTTGAATCTCCACTATATAATCCACATTAGTTAAATACATATCTAAATCAATATCCCCCCAATATATAACATCAGTTGGATTGTGTACATGCTTCCAAATCTATGAATCATGGATAACATAATGAGTTATAATCAAATAATAAATAAGGCATGCATGATACGAAACATCCCCAAAAAACATATTGTTTCAGAAAAAGTAAAATAAACCTTAGCGAAATATTACAACATCTATCTTACTTCCCATTATTAGGGGATACACTTAGAATCATAAAATAACCAATAAATAATTTCTAAGGAATCCACCTCTAATATAAATGATACTTCTATCTGTAAGGATCAGTTCTCATATGATATCAAATAATTATAATTTTCTATGTTCTATCAAGTAATTGTATTGGTTTATCAATGATTTAATTATGAATTGAAACCTAATATTAAAATAAATATACATGTTGAACCATATAGATCCTACAAATGTGTTATATAAATGGATTATCATTAAATTTTCCTCTCTTAACAAATTATCAAAAAAACATGATATACCCAAGGACCCTTAATGTTTAGAAAGCAAACCCATAGTATATCATCTACCATCTATAGTATCCTATCAGTCTATTCATTAGTCTTATGATGAATCAATGTGGTAAAAACATAATTGGGTTATAAAATTACATTTAATTCCAATCCACATCAGAGAAGTATATCAAAAATCATGAAATTATATGATCACGTGAGGAAAACTATGAACATTTATTACATATTATTTAAATAAATTATCTAATAATTGGAGTAATCCTAAATCCAATATCTAAAATAAATTCTGCTACATTTTTAACTACTATAACATTATCCAAATCACATCATAACCACAACACGATGAAGGTAACACATTTCTTGTTTCTATGTATATATATATATCATCCAATAAGAACAATGGAATACGTGATGGTTGTAAAAAATTAACTCGAGCTAGATTCTTGTCCTTAATCCAATTACATTACAAATATTAAACTACAAACATGGCCAATTCCCTCTTCATTCAAGGTCATAAGTTTTTTATTTTAATAGAATAATACTTTTTAGAAACACCCTAACATATTGAAATATTTAATTCATGAAACACGCATAATATATCGTCCAGAATTTTGGACGTATTAATAGGAGGAAAAAAATTAGTAACACTAGAAACCTTTAGAAAATCCATATAATTCATCAACTGGTATTATGAAATCCACTACAATGTTTGTATCAAGATCTATATGTTTAGTCTACCTCACTTGTTACATTAAACAATATTCAATCATTCTTAGATAAATATAAGACGACAAATCACTTATCCTAAACAAGGATTCATAACTTCTAACACTTCTCTCATAATATATTCGAAATTCAACTACCATAAAATTTCTCTGATTAATCATAATATAAAATAATCCACAACCACATTTCCTTTTCCATTATTATAATAAAATAAAATATTATAGTCATATAGAAACTCTACCCATATCCTAAACATAAATTTCCCATATTTTAAAAATATTTTGTGATAAGAATTTCATAATTCAAAAAATCAATCTAATTTCTTAAATGATAGTAATGTCTCTATTGTTTAAGTGTGAAAATCAATGATTAAGAATCCAAACCATGTGTAGTGTTATTATTTACATGATACATAATTTCCTTGGATCAATGGAAATAACAAATATCTCTTACATCAAAACATATCTATATCTCTAATGAAATACATCATAATATACATTATATGGATTCTCTTACTTGTGAAGTTGAATAATATGTGTACTCACCAAGTTCCCCTTCAAACTAATAAAAACAATGTTACATTATTATAAAAACAAAAAGAATTTATTTTCCAAGAAAAATTTGATAAGGGATATATAAGATATAACAACCCTTCTCTTTATTTCAAATTTAAAAAAAAAATCTGACATTAAATAACACATAATAAAACCTATTAGATTGACAGGTATAATGTATTTGGGAAATTAGGTACATTACAGAACAACTTAAAACATGAAAAGAAACATCTTTATTGAAAAAATATTTAACATGACTAATATTTTCTTTCATAACTTAACCTATCATTGGATAATCTGGGGACATACATAAGAAATGGGAAATATATAATTCCTCATTAGGAAATAAGCATAGAATAACATGAAAAAGACAATACATGTCCAACAATATTCATAACAACAGATCATAATAGAAATATGGATAATAAATCATGATATATGATGTTAATCGTAAATTGGGAAATGTGGAAACAACTTAAAACATTGCATCATAAAAATATATCCAAGATAAACCCACCAGTAAATCATAGTTGAAAAAGTCCCATAATGGTATTTGGAAAACACCATATCCCAACATGACTTATCATGACAATAAACATTACCCAATGCAGTAGAGCGTTTTCAAGGTGCCAACTTCATAATCATTTCATTCTCAAATTTAATAATTCCACATAGATTATATAACATCAACTCATTCAACATCATAATTTTTTTGAACATCAATGAATGTGGAACAAATAAATGTAAATATGAAATCAATAAATATAAGCTCATAAAGGAGAATATATTTGATTTAAAAATGGGGTTGGTATTACTTTTGTTCATTTATTAATAACGTTTTGTATACTCTCTTAAGTTAAATTCTTCTAAATGTACATAATTGGTGTGTCATACTCATGTTTTAATACTAAATATAATTTCTTAGTATTATTTGAAATTGTAAAATTACGTAACTTTACTAATTTAATTATAACTCTCACCTTTCTTAGAAAAATTCCATGGTTCTGGCTTTTTATGATACCATATTAAATTTGCATTATATCATTATAAGAAATAATTTTCTAATTCTACAGGGTCATATAGACCACACAAGAAGGCCTATAGAAACTATGAAGAAAATGGCCCAGCCAGGAAGATTGAATTACAAGGACCAATATTGAAGTCCAAAATGTTTTATAATCTATTAAATGTTGGGGACCAATACCATTAATATTTTGAAAAATATTCAAGGCCCAAATCCACTAAAATGAGCCCAAATTATTCAATGATGTCCAGGCCACCATTCTATTCTGGAAATAAAACCAACACACCAATCTTGATATTTATCTTGATAGGGGAACCCCATAGATTTCAGATTTTTCATTGTAAAATATGAAATATTGGAGGATGAATTTTTTGAATAATATATTTGTATTAGAATGAATATTTCTATTAAAAACACCATTCAGATTTTGGCTCCGAAAAATCCACTACTGAAATTGATTGATTAAAATTGTTTAATAAAAATTTCATAACAATGGACCCTTAATTACAATGGACGACAAATTATCAAAGTATATAGAATAGTTCCATATATAAAACGTTTAAGCTAATTATATCTCATGATTCAGTTGTCTGATTGAAATAATTGGAGAGCCAAGTGTAGGGGTAGATTTGAAAGGCGAACAGTCCTCCACCTTGGGATATAAATTTATCACCCTCCTCTCCTTGGTTGGGTTTGGCATTTCAGAAGATAGTATAATACATTATAATGACCAAATACATGAAAACGTCTTGCGAGGACCATCCATACTCATGTTTTCACATGAGACACCCTTCCTCTTCTCTTTGTTTTCTTGTTATTTTACATTTTCTTATTTTTAAGTGTGTAAGATTGATTTCATTTCATTTTAATTTCAATACATGTTTCTTCTTATTGATCAATTATTCTCATCCAAATTCTATTAAATAATGTTATCGGCCTTAACGTATTTTTAATATTGTTGAATCATTTTCTTTTATTTATCGTTATCATTCAATAAAAAGTTCATTTTTAATTCTCAACACTATTTTTCAGTGTGTTCAATGAAAAATTCATTTCATGTCCATTTATTTTTCCTCTCATATTAATTCATCATCATAAAAATAATAAATTATATTACTAATAATCTTAATGTATGACTAAATCTTCCATTTGGGTGAGTTTTTTTAGGGTTGGTATGTGATTGAGAGTATTTTCTCGATGAATATTCATCAAATTGAAATTGTTTATATTGGAATTGACATGTCATGGATTAATAACTAGTTTTTTAAGGTGTGGTTTTCATGGATTATTAGAACAATAAATACACTACCATCAACAATTGCATAATGATATTAAAACAATAAGTTAAGTTAGTGCTTGGATTAATTCCATAATACTATGGAATTCCAATCTACGTCATATTGTCAAGTAGGTGTAAATATAATGTAATATAAAGAAAAGGCCAAGTTTATAAGAAGTATAAATTACTAATAATCAACTCACTCCAATCATTAAAAAAAATTTAAAAAAACATTAAACATTAATCACTTCATTTTTTCTCTGAAAAAACACCCAATCAAAAAACAATCAGTTTAAAATAATCGACTATTAAAAAGTATCATCATTAATAAATCTACTCGAGTGTTTTTATACACATTATTAAAGCACTAAAACATTTATTAGTTAATAAGAAATAATATATTGCACATCAAATGATTTTTTTGTAGAGGATAGTGCAATTATGTAGTTATTAGTATCTGGTAATTGGAAAAAACAAAAATAAATTTGACAAAAACCCAATGAAATATTGTCTTCCCAAAAAAATCATAAACAAAAACAGAGCACCAAGAAAAACATATAATCCAATTTCTTCTAAAATCTCTTTGAATTCCCCATAGCATCCCAATCAATCCCTCAAATTTTATTGCCCCTAAAATTGAGCAAAAACTTCTCCATATTTGGAGGAACATTATGGTTAATCAAATCATTCAAGAACCAATATGTGTCCAACAAATTGAATTAGACATGACCAATCCTAGGGAACAAGCACATAAAGAAATTGTGTCCCCTGATATGAATTTCTAACCCCTTTATTTTAAATATCCAAATATAGTTGATTTTTTCGAACTCAAATTGTTTTTTATTCATTTTCTTCCTTATTTCCATGAGCTACACACTGAGGATAGACATCTTCATCGTAATGAGTTCAATGTGTTGTGATCTGCCATGAAAAATCAAGGGGTTTCATAGGAACAAATAAAACTCATAGAATTACATGTCTCCCTATCTAATACTGCAATGAAATGGATTTTCTTCCTCCCTCCTGGTTTTATAACCACATGGAATGACATGAAGCAACTTTTCTTTAAAAAATTCTTTACTACTTCTCATACCGCTTCTATCCGAAAGGAAATAAGTGGTATCCATCAGTTACCAAATGAATCACTCCATGAATACTAAGAGAGGTTAAAAAAGTTTGTTTCCACATTTCCACACCCCCAAATCCATAAACAAATCTTGATCAAATACTTCTATGAGTGGTTATTGGCTTTGGAGATAACTCTCATTTATTCTACCCGTGGCGGGGCTCTTGTTGATAAGACTTTTTCAGCTGCAAGAGATCTCATAGGAAAATTGATGCTTTCACATAACAATTTCATACTCGAGGACATGCTCTGTAGAGACCCAAAGCTTTTCGTACATTGAAATTACATTACTTTTGTGGAATACATAATACATAACAAAAACCAACACTCAAGGACCGTAATAGTTTAGTGTCTTTGGAAACCCAGAACATAATCTTCTAATCGTGGTGAAAGATCTTCAACATCTCCAATAAAGATCTTCCCCTTTGGTTTTCATACCTAAAACATTTATTTATATCCTGGGAAAAGAAAACATATAAAGGGTGAGCTCAAATTCTCAGTAAGGTTAAGCATGGAAAAAATAAAACAAACCATATACATTTGAACTTAAAAACATGAACATAATGTTTAAACAGCAAAATCCTGAGTAATGACATAAAACATAGTAGTAGGTAAGGCGTAGATCATAATAGACCATCAATAATCAAAAAATAGCATGGGAATAAATCATGTAATTGTGGAAAACCATTAATCACATGATATGATTTCCATAGTAGCCAAGTAATTACTGCAAAGACCATCTTAGTGGACAATGTCCCATTCTGAATTGAGTTCACTCCTCGTTCCAGTCCTGTAACACTGAACCAGATTAACTTACCATTACTACCATCTACATCTCATTATATATAAATATTTACCCAATTAATTTGAGGTTGATATTGGTCCCAGCCATCTCAAAATGAAATCATTATTATGTGTGCCACAACATGAACATAAGTCATTCATCATTACCCAAAGAATATAATGGGTTTCATAAACATCATCCCGTTATAACATAATCCATATAAAAAATGGATATCATTTCTTCATAAGAATAGTGAAACCATGTAAATCATAGAGACATTATACTTGAATCATACACATATGAAATAATTCCATCTTATTTGGAAAATGGTTTTGATAAAACACTTGAAATGAATTCTTGAGGAAAATATCCTTTCTTCTTCAAAATAATTTTCTTTTCTCAAATTGAAATTAAATTTTAAAAGAAAAGGATTTTTTTGAAAATAATCAGGAAAACATATTGAATAAGCTTCATGAAAATTAGGCGTTATGAGACTGTAAATTTTTTTTCATGTCGTATAAGTTAAAAAAACATTCTCCTCGTACTTTTTTTTGAAAAAGTCAAAAAGTCTCTCGTACTCAAAATGACAAAACATTCCTCTACAATCTTTTATTAATAATTCACCAATAGGTAAAATTGGATTTAAAAAATTGTAGGAGGGTAGAAATAATATTAATCATTGAGGAAACATGGATGTGGATGATAAATATTCCCAAGTAAATTCTGAAGTATAAAGAATCTCGGATAAAAATGAGATTGTGAGATTTTCCCTTACCTTATGTACGATATGCTTCGAATGTATCCAATCCTCCTGTATAATGATTTAAATATTTTCATTGACCTATTAAAGAATCATATTCATTGTTATGATACCATATATTGTTCACCTGTGACTTTATATAACCCGTTGTATTGTAAATTCTATGTTAAAGCAACGTTTTGGTTAAAATCATTTCATTTATCATACGTGTTTCAACATGTTGTTCATGATATTATTACTTATATTTTGATTTACCTAATTCCATAATGTAAAAAATGTCTTATATATAATATAAATTCTGTATATAAATATATATGATAGATCGATAAATGGAATGAAATACACCGTTCCTGGAGACGGTAGGTCGTACGTACGCATGAATGCTATTTTCGTTTCGTTATTGAATTAAATGGAATTATTTAAATGAAAGATATATGTAAATAAATCCTGTATCATTATTATGTAATAAAATTCATGATTATTTATTATATAAACTTTATAATCATACTTGAATGGTTAATCAGGGAAAATGAATCTCATCGCGTTCGTGGAGATGGTAGTCCGTACGTACTCACAAGCGATGATATCATTCCCATGATTGTGGAATTGTTCTAAAGTGTATGTATAATATTTAAGAATCATTATCACTTTAAAATAATAATATATAGTAATTTATTTATACCATTATACCCATCTATTTAAGGTGGTGCATGAAAACAAATTACACCACGACGTGGAGACGGTATTTCATACGTACACACGTGCGGTGATTTCGTTTTCCATATGATTGATAGAAGATGAAATAGGTTTTTTTTCATATCTATAATAACATATTAGTATATGATTGATAGTGATATTATTAATTTATAATGACATAAATAAAGAAGAAGAAGAATAAGAAGAAATAAATTTGGAAAGAATCGGTAAAAGATATTACCTCTTCTTGGATGTGCCTCTTCTTAACCTCCTCTTAAGGTACTAGAGTTGGCCTTTTGAGGAGACCAGAACCTCTATAATGTTTCTAGGGATGTTGAGAAGGGAAATGGGCAGGGTTTGGACGATATTGAAGGCTCAAAATTGTGAAAAAAGAAGAGGTAAGAGGTGCCCTTTTATAATGGAAGAGAGGGGCACCTTTGGAAACATCAAAAATATTAATTTATAATAAATTCAAACCCCACATAAAAACTTCCAAAATGTCTCAAATACGAATTTAAATAAGATAGGGTTGTAATTTCATCAACTAATAAAATTTATACATGTTGGTAATTTATTTTAAACATTAACAACTTGATTTATCCTTATTTAATCTATTTTATTTTATTTGTGGTTATAAGATTCTAAATTTTAAATTGATATAAATAATTACTTATGTGTTGTTAATTGTCCATAATTGGAATATTTAAGACATTGTAGAAGAAATTAAATTAAATTTATTTATTTTTTTTTTTTTTGATTTTTAAAAAAAATTATATTATTTTATTTTTATAAAATAACAATAGTGTCAAATTTGACATTATTTATTTATTTGAATTTAAATAAAATCCACATGGGCGATATGTTCGAACTAAAAGCATTAATAGATTCATAACATGTCATATGTATCTATAAAATTAGTGGAGCACATTGAATAGTTAATATAATATATATTTTAATATTTTTAAAACCATTTTTTTGATATTTCAATCAATAAAATTATTTCAACCTCCCTATTGTGTCACCTTCAATGATAATTATTTAATCCCTAAAAATTCTAAAATAAATTCAAATTATGTAGATAGTTTTATTATATTTCTGGAGACTATTAATTTTTGATGTTTCAGGAAGTTTATCTCGAAATTTAAAATAATATACTTATAAGACTTAAGAGAGTGGCATGTTGTCTCCTTCTTTGGTTTTAATAATAATTAAATTATTTTCATGGTCAAAAGTCCATAAAATAAATCTATTCCGACCCTTAGAGGATATGGGTAGACTTTTAGTCATCCCATATAATTTTGGCAGGTGGTAGGTTAATTTTATAATTTTATTTTTACCCATAATTACCTAATTTACCTTTAACTACAGTAAATAAAAATTATCGTCATTGTTATTGATAATATCAAATAAATAGAAGTAATATATTAACATAATTTGGACCCACTAAGTTATAATATTAAATCCATTTTTCAAAATTCAAAACATATAATTTGCATTAATTAATTTAAAATTAATCCCATTTTTAAGAAAATGAGTTTTAAATGTTAAAACATTGTTAAAGATTGAAATGTTATTACCTATGAATTCAGTGTAAAATTAATGGTAAGGACATAAATTATATTAAATGGTAAAAATATATTCTATTTATACTTTAAATCCATTCAATATAATAATTTATCCAAAAACAATATTCCTATGATTAAAGTTTTTTTTATTAAAATATCACTTGTTTTTAATATTCATTAAAATATGAAAGTTATCTGAATAATATGAAAAATTTATCCAAAGTAAATTTTTATATCCCGATACCAAAGAAGAATTTTATTTTGTAAATTTGAACTTATAAACATGTCAAAAACTAAATTTTATATGGGTGTTCCATCAAAAAGCATCACAACTACATTTTTTTAAAAATACTTATTTTACCCGATAAATTTATTTTATTCTCATACGATGTTTTATAAAATGTGTAATATGAATTATAATTTCATAAAATTAAAATTTTGATACTACTATTCATAATGGATAGTTCATAATAATATTATAAAAATATATCGTTGTTTAGTAAAATCTGGTATTGCGTACTACACACGCTATTGAGGAAGGTCGCAATTGCGTGTAATGAAAACCAAGTCAAGGTTGAATGTAGTGCAAGCCTCTTTTTTTGTTGTGTATAACATAATCAAAACTTATTTCATTAATACATTAAAAAAAATCTATACATAATGCTACGTAGAATAATTTCTACAAAACGAACTTGAAATTATGTGTAACACGAGCCAAGAATAGTGTTGTGTATACTACAAGCTAATACGGTGTTGCATATAGCACAAGCTAATTTTGTTGTAGCATACTACATAAGACATCATGGAAATTAAAAATAATAATTCTCATAAAATCTCGGGTTGTTACATTCTACCCCCCTTTAAAAGAATTTCTCCCCCAAAATTCATCAGGGTTATAAATGGTTTACTACTTGAAAGTTTTTTTCATGGAAACCCACATCGTAAAAAGGAATACTAGAACATAATTTTAAAAAATGAATGTTAGAAACAAAACAGATACACAAAGTAACTCATCACTTGGTTTCCCACATAGTATAAGAAAGGTGAAAATATGGATATCGAAGAGAAATCAAACCTTCATGTTCTGATGGAGAGTGGTAGAGAACATGGAGATGTAAAAATCTAATAGTCACAATGCCATAAATTTTTGATGATCTAAGGTACCATCTGATTCATCAGATATTAGAGAACTACGACAAATTTTTTGGTTTTCAAGATCATTTCCCAAATGTTGAAAAAATATTGAATTAAATGAAATACTTACTTCATTTTGGTACAATCTCAACATTGCTCGTGTCTCGAACAATATCCACTTCATCTCTTAAAAAAAGGAAGTTGAATTTGTCTTTCCTGAAGTTTTAGCAGATCCAACAATAGAATGGTAGGTCATTCCGTCTATCTCAAACACAAGTTAGAAAAAGTTATATACATATCGATGGTGAGATTATCATATATGGTTCCAAAATGGACTTATACTTCATCTATCGTCCTGATTAATAAAATAAAACTATTTTCTACTAACTAGGGACTTCCTATAGGCCAGTGGTAGGAGATGAAGGCATGTCGCACTTCGGTTGTGGTTTCGATTCCCGCAAACTTGTCCGACGCGATGGGTTGTCGCCCGTCCTATGGGTTGTCATTTTTTTTAAAAACTATACTATTATAACATTACAAAAAGTTCTAGACTTAAACAATATTATCTGATGTCGAACATAATCTATTCCAATCTTTAGGCTTATCCAAAATACTTCTTCCCCATCTCATAGTATAAAAAAAATTATTACTAGATATGTCATCTTCCAAGCATTGTATACAGTCATTTATCTCCCATATATCATAAGATATATATATCTTGTCGGTCACATTACAAACATGTGAATTTCTCAATAATGTATTCTCTTGAAAAATGAATTCCCATTGATCCGTAATGAAAACATGAATGTCATCAAAAGTTAACACTTTCTACATACCAAAATCCCAAAAATCTGTATACTCAAACCACGATATCACATTGTACGTATACCAGTGATGAGCTCATTAATACTATCAAACATCTCATTATCTCCTTATCCTTTCATTATGCACATATCATATGCCTTCCAAAAAAATTTGAATAACCTTTCATGGTTAGAGATACCATTCATCATATACATTCAAAAACAAAAGGGAAGACAATAGTGTAACAATCCTTAGATTTTTCATTATTCTATAGTACCATACATTATTCTTGATAAACATACAATCATTCCACTACCTTCTTAAACCACTGACTGAGCTTCATAATTTCTTTCATCTCATATATCATTAGTAATCTCTTCATCATCATCAACATAAATACTACCCATATGACCATGCTCATTTTCTTCATGAAATTTTCCCTTAGAGAATTGTTTTGCATAATGCCCATACATTCCACATTTAAAACATTAAACCATGGTTGATGTCTTAGAAATTACATTATCCTTGTCCATGGTGTTAACTGATCCTTTTCCTTTACAATTACTGACTTTGTGTCCTTCTTTTCCACACCCAAAGCATCTTCCAGTTCCATTGAAACATTCTGCCTGATGCCTCTTACCACATGATTTACATGATGGAAATTGAACATTCTTTCCTATATGATCATCTTGAAAATCCATCTTTCTCTTATTAGATGAGTCAGGAAACTTACCAAAGTTTATATTATTGATCATATAATGAGATTGATGGTTAGGATTAATAACGATGTTTGGACTTCCAAATCCCATTTCATTTGGTTTCTCATGAAGAATATCATTCCACTGTCCATTATATCCTCCATTATCGTGAATCATCCTGTTTCCAGCCATTTTCTAAATCCAAAAAGAATTATTGAGAGGGAAAAATAATACTAGGACAACAACATAATAAATGGGATTACTTTCAATCTCTAGCATCTTAGGTTTAATCATAGGTTATTCACGATCGTTATATTAATTCTAGGAATGTAACCTATACTTATACATAACCTTAGGAACATCCCTAGACATACCATAGAAATATCTCTAGATATCTCACTAAGGTTTTTGCATCCTATTTTCCAACGATTAACTAAAACTTTCCTCTAATACCAACTGTAGAGACCCAAATCTTGACGTACATGGACATTACATTACTTTTGCAGAATACTTAATAAATAACAAAAACCAACACTGAAGGACCGTAATAGTTTAGTATCTTTGGAAACTCGGAACATAATATTCTAATCATGGTGAACGATCTTCAACATCTCCCATAAAGATCTTCCAATTTTATTTTCTTACCTAAAACATATCTTTATATCCTGGGGAAAAGAAAACATATAATAGGAGATCTCAAATGATCAGTAAGGGTAAGCATGGAGAAAATAAAACAAACCATATACATTTGAACTTAAAAACATGAACATAATGTTTAAACGTCAAAATCTAGAGTAATGACAAAAAACATAGTAGTACATAAGGAATAGATAATAATGGAACATCAATCATCATAAAATAGCATGGTAATAAATCAGAGAATTGTGGAAAACCATTATTCACAGGTTATTATTTCCATAGTAGGCAAGGGATTGTTTCCAAGATCATCTTAGTGGACAAAGTCCTTTTTTGAATCGAGTTCACTCCTCATTCCAGTCCTGTAACACTGAACCAGATTAACTTAGCATTCCAACCATGTCTATCTCATGAGTTATAAATCATTACACAATTCATTGTAGGGAGATATAGTTCCCACCCATCTCATTATGATATCATTCTTACGTGTTCCAAAACTAGAACATAAATCATTCATTATTACCCAAAGAATATAATGGGTTTCATAAACATCATCCCATCATAACATAATTCATATAAAAAAAGGGATATCATTTCATCATAAGAAATGTGAAACCATGTAAATCATAGATACATTATAATTGAAACATACACATATGAAATAATGCCATCTTACATGGAAAATGGTTTTGATAAAACACTTGAAATGTATTCTTGAAGAAAATATACTTTCCTCTTCAAAATCATTTTTTATTCTCAAAATGCTTTGAAATTTTCAAATAAAATGATTTTGTTGAAAATAATCATGAAAACTTATAGAATAAGATTCATTAATATTAGGCATTATGAAACCGTAAAAATCTTTTCATGCCGTAAAAATTAAAAAAACACTATCCTCATACTTTTTCCGGGAAAGTCAAAAAGTCTCTTGTACTGAAAACGAAAAAAGATTCCGTTCATATCTTATATTAAAATTAACCAATAGGTAAAATTGGATTTAAAAAATTTTAGGAGGATAGAATTAATATTACATATTGAGGAAACATGGATGTGGATGATAAATATTCCTCTGTAAATTATGAGGTATAAACAACCTCAGATAAAAATGAGATTGTGATATTTTCCCTTACCTTATGTCCGATATGCATCGTATGTATCTGAACCTCCTGTATAATGATTTAAATAATGTCATTGGCTTATTAAATAATCATATTCATTGTTATGATATCATATATGGTTTAGTTATGACTTTATATTACAAGTTCTTATGTAAATTACATGTTAAATCCGTATTTTGGGAAAAATCTTTTCATTTATCGTACGTGTTTCGTAATGTTGCTCTTGATGTTATTACTTATATCCTGATTTAATTAATTCCATAATTTAAAACATTATTTCTTTATAATATATATTCATCATATATATATATTATAGATCAATAAATTGAATGAAAATACACCGTTCATGTAGACGGTAGGCCGTACGTATGCATGAACGCTGTTTTCGTTTCCTTACTGAATTAAATAGAATTATGTAAATGAAACATATATGTACATAAATACAGTATCATTATTATGTAATATCGTTCACAATTATTTATTATATATATTTTATAATCATACTAGAAGGGTTAGTCATGGAAAATGAATCTTATCGCGTTCGTGGAGACGGTAGTCCGTACGTACGCACGAGCGCTGATATCATTCCCATGATTGTGGAATTGTATTTAAGTGTATGTATAAAATTTCTTAATCAATATCACTTTAAAATAATCATATATAGTTATTAATTTACACCATTATAACCATCCATGTACGGTGGTGGTGGAAAACAAATTGCACCATGGCATGGAGACAGTATTCCGTACGTACGCACCCTCATTGATTTCGTTTTCTGTAGGATAGATAAAAGATGAAATTGGGTTATTTCATATTTATAATATCATATCAGTATATGAGTGATACTGATGTTATTAATTTTTTATGAAAAAATTAATTACGAATAAGTATAAGAAGAAATAAATTGGAAAAAATCGGTAAGGGATATTACGTCTTCTTTGACGCGCCTCTTCTTAACCTCATCTTAAGGAAGTAGAGTTGGTCTTCTGAGGAGACCCGAACCACTATAATATTTCTATGGAAGTTGAGAAGGGAAATTGGCAGGGGTTTTCTGAGCTTGAAGGCTCAAAATTGTGTAAAGATAAGAGGGAGGAGGTGCCCTTTTATAAGGGAGGAGAGTGGCACCATTGGTAACCTAAAAAATATTAATTTATAATAAATTCAAACCCCACATAAAAACATCAAAAATGAATCAAATCCAATCATAGATGAGATAGGGTTGTAATATCATCAACCAAAAAAATTTATACATGTTGGTAATTTATTTTAAACAATATCAACTTGATTTATCCTTATTTAATCTATTTAATTTTATTTGTGGTTATACGATTCTAAATATTAAATTGTTATAAATAAATACTTATTTGTTGAGAATTTTCCATAATTGGATTATTGATGAAATTTTGGACCATATAAATTTTAAATTAGAATTGTTAAATATTTTTGTATTTTTACACAATTTTATATTATGTAATTTTTATAAAAAAAATAGTGTCAATTTTGACACTATTCATTTATTTCAATTTAAATAAAATACACACAGAAGATATGTTCAAACTAAAAGAATTAATAGATTCATAAAATGTCATGTTTATATAGAAAATTTGTGGAGAACATTAATTTTTTCATATAATATTTATTTTAATATTTTTAAAACCATTTATTTGTTATTTCAACCAAAATAATAATTTCAGCATCACTATTGTGTCACCTTTAATGATAATTATTTAATCCCTAAAAACACTAAAAAAATTCACATGATGTAGATAATTTTATTATATTTCTAGAAACTATTCATGTTCGATGTTTCATTAAGTTTATCACTAAATTAAAATTATTATACTTATAAGATTTAATAGAGTGACATGTTATCACATTCTTTGGTTTTAATAATAATTATATTATTTTCATTATGAAATGTCCATAAAATGAATATATTCTGACCCTTAGCTGATATGGGTCAAAATTTAGTCATCCAATAAAATTTTGGAAGGTGTTAGTGTAATTTTATAATCTTATCTGTACCATTAATTACCCGATTTACCTTTAACTACAGTAAATAAAATTTACCGTAGTTACTAATCATAATATCAGAAAAATAGAAGTAAACTATTAACATAATTTGGACCCACAGAATTAAAATATGGAATCCATTTTTCAAAATTCAAAG
Organism: Viscum album; assembly: GCA_963277665.1. Classification (NCBI taxonomy): domain Eukaryota; kingdom Viridiplantae; phylum Streptophyta; class Magnoliopsida; order Santalales; family Viscaceae; genus Viscum; species Viscum album. The sequence goes on from OY728136.1 coordinate 1,485,037,369, forward strand.
CACAGAACTTGCAGTAATTAATTTAAAATTAACCCCATTGTAAAGAAAACGGGTTTTATATGTTAAAATATTGCCAAATTTTGAAATGTTTTTACCTATGAATTCAATGTAAAATTAAAGGTAATGACATAAATTATATTAAATTATAAAAATTGTATTATATTTATAATTTAAAACCATTAAATATTATAATTTATCCATAAAAATTATTGCTTTGAAAAAGTTGTTTTTAATTAAAATATAGCGTGTTTTTACTATTCATTAATATATGAAAGTTATCAGAATAATAAGAAAAATTTATCCAAAGTAAATTTTTCTATCCTGATTCCAAAGAAGAATTTTATTTTCTCAAATTGAACTTATAGAAATGTCAAAAAATAAATATAATATGGGTGTGCCATCAAACGGTAACAAAACTGCATTTTTTAAAAAATATTTATTTTACCCGAAAAATTTATTTTGTTCTCATACCATATTATAAAAAAACTGTAAGATGAATTATCATGTCATAAAATTCCAAATGTAGATACTAATATTCATATTTTATGGTTCATAATAATATTATAACAATATATCTTTGTTTATAGAAACCTGGTATTGTGTACTACACATGCTATCGAGGAAGGTCGTGATTGTGTGTAATGCAAGCCAAGTCAATGTTGCGTGTAGTGAATGCTCCCTTTTTTGTGGCGTATAACAAAATCAAAACTTATTTCATTTATACATTTAAAAAAATCTATACATAATGATGCATAGAATAATTACTACAAAATGAACATGAAATTGTGTGTAACACGAGCCAAGAATAGTGTTGCGTATACTTTAAGCTTATAGGGTGTTGCGTATAGCACAAGCTAATTTTGGGGTAGCGTACAACACAAGACATCAATGAAATTAAAAATTATAATTCTCATAAAATCTCGGGTTGTTACATTCTCAAGTCAAACAAGCCCAAGATATTCAATCGATAGATCCAAACAAGATGATTGAATGTATAAGAGAACTAACAAGTCATCTAAGACAACTAGTTGTGGCATCCAAAGTCTCAACCTCAACTTATTCACAATATCTATTCCCTAGACATATCAAAAACTATGTAATCTGAATCTCACCATATCCTCTAACTGCCACTTGTCTATAACTTCAATAGGATCTCTCTGATTCATCTGGAATAATGGATCTTAATGGAGCATTTTCTTAGAGGAACACCAACCCATAACAATCTAGCTAGTTCATTAGAAACATAAATCAACCCTACACTGAGTCATTTTCTTCTACCTTCTACCAAGGCTTGAGAAGTGGTAATCACATTTCTCATCCCCCTCAACACCCTCCTCAAAACCCAAACCAATTCCAATATGGTAAAGGTGATGGTAACTTCAAACAACCTTAAACTTTGTTCCTCAACCTCAAAGAATCAATCCTCCTATTTCTTCTCCTGGATTCCACTATCCTAATGATCCATCCCAATTCTCAAACCAATACAATATCTTTCCCAAGAACCAAAATCAAGGAAATCCCAAATTGGGTCAAGCCTCTTCTTTCAAGAAAACATGGGAATGCATTGTAGATGATATTTCCTCTTTCACCCATTCTATCCTCAAAAACATTAAAACCCATATTAGTCAACTTGGATCCCACCAAATCCAAAAGAACCATCAAATTCTTCCCAACTCCTAGCTAAACCATTTCACAACCCCCAGTGTAATGTAGGTGCAATTACACTTAGATCAGGAAAACAAGTATCCATACCTCATGATGGATACTCAAAAGAACCTTTGAATGATGACCTATAAAATGAAACTAAAAAGAATCTAGAAAATGAACCCGAAGAAACTCCCTCACCTCATTCCATAAATCTATGAAACCCAATTCCTTTTCATCAAGTTGTATCTAACCCAATGAAGTCATTTCAACCTGATCCTGAAATGGTAAACATCATTAGACATGTTGAAGTTAACATTACCCTCAATTATTTTTTCAAACAAATTCTTAAGTATGGAAAGTTTCTTAAGGAGTTTTGAACCCATAAGAGACAACTTAGGACCATTGATAATGTTTCAACCCATAAGTACATACCCATAGAGTGAAAAAACACTGGGACATTTACTCTTCCATGCTAAAGTGTAAGTTCCAACTTCTATGATGCCCTCATCGACCTAGGAGCCCCAATTAATGTCATTCAAAAATCCAACTTCTCCATCCTTGATCCAGGTCCCTTTCACCCAATGGGTGTTGTTATCTAGTTAGCCAATATAAGCACAGATAGTCTTGAGGGAATAATTGAGGATGTTCTTGTCCGAGTTGATGATCTTATCTTCCCAGATGACTTTAATTTCCATGGAATGGAAGGAGAGAAAACTTCTTTCCAATACCCTTTGATTCTAGGAAGACCTATCTTGATGACATCTAAAACTGAAATTGTTTCCCACGCAGGTATCTTTTACATGGAATTTGGTGTCCAACTGGACAAGTTCAATGTTTTTCAATCCATGATATACCCATCATATAATCAATCAGTATTCTCTATCCATGCTTCTAAAAGACTCTCTGAGAGGGTAATGAATCAAAATCCATCATGTTCTTCCTATTCTAATGATAGAGGAGTTTTTCAATAACGCATCCACATTAACAAAGTAATAAATGGAATTGTTAATGTTGACCATTTTGATGTAAACTCCATCATTCTAAATGATCTTGAAAATTCATTGGAATCCCATCTCACCTTTGATCTCCACTGCTCCAAGGAGGATGATAATGATGAAAATGAACTAAAATGCTCATTTATTGATTCATTTAAGATTATCCAACATTACTTATTTCCTATCCATGAATCTGAAAATTCTTTAATATGTGAGGTGAACCCTTAACCAATGTTTTTATATTATCCCTGATGGCAGTTCTGTTTTTTATATTTGTTCCCAAATTTGTAATGTGATCACCTGTTAGGTTGAAATTGGTCCCTCTATGGGAAAGAACATTGATATTAAAAATATTGAAAAATTTATTTAGTCTAATGACACTAATGATCATCATTACTATACATCGGTAAGTGATGAGAGAAATGAGTTACTCATAATTATGATCTAGTAATTTGTTTTAATTTTAATAGAACCAAATAGAAATGTAGCATCATACATAAATAATATTCGTGAATTTTTTAACATATAAAACCATCACTTTGTGGAAAGCATCATTCCTCAAGTTGAAGACCAAAGAAAAGATAGCCATATTCTTTTTCCAACACCACTGAACTGGAAGTAAAAAAACAATGAAGGGATGAAATTTTATATTGAGTCATCTGGCCTCCCAAAGGAGGTGTTTTTTGGAAGATTACTAGAGATGAGAAAATATAGTGGCACCATCGGACTAGGGGTAATCCGCTGCAGTTTTCCCACTATAGACAAAATAAATGCCTAACTTTTTGGGAGGAGACCCATGTTTCCTTTTTACTTTTATGATGTTTTAATTTACTTTTAAATTTTTTTAAATGAATAATTTTTTTGGTTTTTTTCTATTTTATGTAATGGGAATTTTTTAATACATATCCATGAAAAGACACACATCCTTGTAACCACATTGACATCCATCGGATCCCCAACCTCTACATTTGATGCTCCACATGATGGCAATGATGAACCAACAAATCCAAACCAAGGGTACCTCTTTCCCTTTAACTCATTCCCCATTCACCTTTTTCGTCTCTTTTTGAGGTTTACCACTTCCTTCAACAAACCATTTCATTTTCTCTTTCACATTTGTGTGGGTGTGTATGTTCAAATCTCTAAAAAGGCTGAGAAATAAAAAAACCAAAAAAAAAACAAATGGAGTCATACTTACTCACCGTCTAGTATTGAAAAATTTTCCCACCCTTTTGGGGATGAAAATGATATGTTTTCATCTCAAAAATTTTGAATTTTCATCATAATTGTGTTTAATGAATCCTATGAAAAACATACAAATTTTTAATTCTCAATTTTTTATTTGGGGAACAGTTTTGCTCGACTGGGTGGAGCAACATTATCATTCATGTCATGGCCACCTCTGGCCATGTTTTTAAAATTTTGGTTTTCACCCCAAAATTTGAGTACTGATTTTGTGGACCATAATGTTGAATTTCTTACTTTTGAGTTAATTATTATGATAGTGGCATGTTTTGAACCCCTTGAAAATCTAAACTGCCAGAAAGCCACTCATTACCCAAACAATAATCCTTCTTTTTAAATCCCCTATGTGCCTATGAAAACCTTTTCTTTGAAAGCCATATTACAATCCCAATACCTTCTCCCACCAATTTATACATGGATTTACATTTTCATTTTTTTTTTGTAATTTAATTGTGGAGGATTCGATTTCATTTTTGGGTTCCCTTTTATAGAGTTTCAGTGTGGTGTCATATTATTAAGAGAAAGCATCCATTTTAGTGTGGGGGAGGGGTTGTCATTAAGTGATTTTTGGGGAATGTAATTTCATTTATGTTATTTTTTAAATTTTACATGTTAAGGATAAGTGTTCAAAAAAATAAAAAAAAATTAAAAAGGAAAAAAATTAAATTCCGTCTTGGACTGGTACAAATAAATCTTCTTAATCCTTTCATCTTGTTATACCTATTATTATTTGTGTCATGAGTAGATCAATCATGTGTTGCAAGATAATTTTCAGATTTTTTCCATGTTAAAATTTAAAAAATAAAAAATAAAAAAAAAATTGAAATTTATGTTCTTATGTCATTTGGATATGTTTTGTGTTTAGTTAATATTTTATCTTCTTATACATTTTAAATTTTCATCCTTTATTGTGTCTTTATTCACACAATCATGCCATTGTGAATATGTGTTTCCATTTTCTTCAATGAATCATTTAACTAAAATTCTGCATTGTTTTACACATTCTGATGTTTTACCCCTCTTCTCCTCTCTCTTGGAAATTAAATTTCTACCATATCATAGCTATAGAAAAACCCCTACAAAATAACTCTTGATTCTTGTGTGGTTTAAGATAGGGAATGGAAGATTAGAGATCATTAAAACTCTATGATTTTCACTTACGGTTGGTGAATGAGTGAACTTCCATAAATAAACTTTTATCATCTTGACAGGTGTGAGTTTTTAGCATCCACCTTTTCCATTTCTAATTTGAGTATGAAAAATGATCTTTTTTGAACCTTTTTTTTTAATTTTTTGGTTGAGTTCTACATGGATGAGTAAAATGGCCTAACCCTCCCCGGATTGGGGAATCCATAATTTTAATATTTTTTGGCGAGTGAGAATTATTTAGTTGAGTTTTTTGTTTCACATGGGGACATGCACAAGACTATGAGTGGGGGGTTTGATTTTATTCATTTATTAACACATTTTGTATACTCCCTTTAGTAAATTTCATGTAAAAGTTAATAATTGGTGTCTAATACTTATGTTTTAATACTAAATATGATTTTTGAGCATTATTTAAAGTATTCAAATTATTTTAGATAATTATTTCAAATATAACACTCACCTTGCTTATCCAAATTTCTTGGTTCTTCTTTTTTAGGTTTCTTTATTCAATTTCCAACATATCATTATAAATAATCATTGTCAAATTCTTCTATTTAAAGGGTCATATCGACCACACAATACGGATCGTAGAATCATTGATGAAAATAGATAATCAATGAAGATTTAATTAATGGGATCAATCTAGATGTCGAAAGTTTTTTATTATCCACTATAATTTGGGGACCAATACCCATCATCTTTAGTAAAAATTTCAATGCGCAACCCGAGTAAAATGGGGCCCAAATGATTAAATTAATTCCATCCCACCTGTCAATATTAGAAATAAAACTATCACACCAATATTGATATTTATCTTGATAGGGACATGAATTAGAGGTGAGATATTTTGGTGTCAGATATGACATATAGGTGTCCGACATTTGTTAAAAAATGATTTCGTATTTTAGGGAATATTTCTATTAAAAACTCATTCATATTTTGTATTTGAAAAATTCTAGACTAAAATGGAATGATTGACCTTTTTAATAAAATAGCAATAAATTTGGCTCCAGAAAACCAATGGCTGAAAATGATTAAGATAAGATAGAGTAGTTCCATATATATAACTTGTAAGAATATTATATCTCGAAATTCAGCTGAATTGTTGGAAAAATTGGAAATCCAAGTGGATGGGCCAATTTGGATTTCAAATAGTCCACCACCATAGGCTATACATGCATCCCCCTATTATATTTGTATGTGGTTGGAATTTCTGAAGACAGGAGCATACATTTGAACAACCAAAGTCTTTCAGAAGGCCTGGTAGGACATGTCATAATCATGTTTTCACTTGAGACACCCTACCTCCTCTCCTGGATTTCATTTTCTTTTTCATTCTTCAATTATTTTATTTTGTATGATTGTTTTATTTTCAATTGAATTTCAATATATGTTTCTACTTATTTATCTATTATTATAATCCACCTTCTGTTAAATAATATTAGTGGTCATAAAATAGTTTAAATAAAGATGAATCATTTTTCCTTATTTGTCTTTCTCATTCGAATGAATTTTGTATTGAATTATCTTCACTATTTGGGTGTGTGTACGACACGAAAATAATTTACTATCCTGTAATTTTTCTTACGATATTTATTCATCATCATAATCAGAATAAACCAAATTACTAATCAACATAATGTATGACTAAATCTTCAATTGGGGTGAGTTATAATTAGGGTTGTTATGTGATTGAGAGTATTGTATCCATGAATATTCTTCAAATTATCATAGTGTAGGTTGGATTTACCGTGTCATTGATTATTGACTTGTTTTGTTTAACACATGGTTTCCATTGATTATTATAACCGTATATACACTAAAATCAACAATCTCATATTGATATTATAACCCTATGTTATGTTAAGGCTTTGATTAAAGCCATAACACTTAGAAATTCCAATTGATGACTTGTTATTATGTGGGTCTGAATTTAATGAAATATAAAGAAAATATAAAGGATATCACAAGATTAACTCTCTAATAATGAACTCACACTAATCGTTATCAAATTATTAAATCAAACACCAACCATTAGTCACAAAATTTAATCTCTACGAACACACCCACAATCTAAATACAATAAATTAAAAAAAATTAACTATTAAAAAGCTTCAACAATGAGTAATCAACATGAGTACTTCTATAAAAAATAGTATAGAACCAAAAACATGAACGGTAGATAGGCGACAATCGACCACACTTTGGGTTTTCACTACATTATTATTTTAGAATGGGAAATCGTGGTGCAATTTGGCAGTGTAATAGCATCATATAGAAATTCATAAAAAGTTTTGTTTCAAGTGAAAGGGGTATTAAATTATTTAGATATGAAATTGAAAGTATTTGAAACATGGAAATACAATCACCAATATATATAATTGTATATAAAATGCATAGCATAATAATGAAACTTGAATAATGATGAAAAAGGAAAGAACCCTTACAAAATTTTGGAATAGTAACAGATGTTCATAAACATTAATATAAGGAATAAAGAAGATTAAAAGAGAAACCATAATTTTTAAATAAAATTTTCAGTAGGAGAGAAATTTAATTACATATCCCAACATAAAATAATGAAATTAAAAGACATAACATTAAAATAAGTTCGTGATAAAAGATGAGAGTGAAAGATACCTTATGGAATTCCTATATCATAAAGATTTAGATAAACATAAATATGTGAGAGGATAAGTAAATTCTCATTAAACTAAAATAAAATTGACATTAACAGAATCATATTAAATCAATTTAAAAATAACCAATTGAAATTATAAATACTTATTTTAAGGATGATTCATGAATTGAACGAGTGATAGGAAGGTGGGGATCACAAACATGAATATCTGAATCCATAGGCTTGGGGTGATAGTGTGGGCTTGGGGGATATAGGAGGACTCTAGGGAGTATAGGGAAGAGTTTTTAAATTATTCATTGTGTTTTAGTGAGGATGAATTGCGTAATGGGTCGTTTTACAAAGGAAATGGGGGTAATTTCATAATTATTTTGGTTTTGGACTCGACTTAATAAAATATCCACAACATGAAACCAACCCATAGTTTTTCACATGTATTAATACAAGTGGTAATTTTATATAATATTTTATAAGTATAATGTCCTAAATTTATAAATATTACCATTGGTGATGTGTAGGTGAGTCACAATCCTAAGGAAATGGTTCTAAAATCATCAAATACATTATAAGGCTTGGAGGATTCATAATGGTTTTAAAAAATAAATAAAACAATCCTAAAATCACATTATTTTAGTGATAGAATATATATGTAGTCATGGATCTATTTTATATTACTTATTCAATCCCTTCTGATTCATTGTGAACTTATAAAACACAAATTATATTTATACAATACTTAATTTAAAACCAATAATTCGAATTTCGTAGAAAATTATGAAAAAATGACCATTGGAAAATTTTGACATTATGTTCACAAAAATAATATTGATTTTATATGAATAGATTCTAAATATGAAAATTTTATTTTTTAAAACAAAAAAAAACATTTATTGAAAAAAATTGGTTTTGACATTAACATTTTTGAACCCTTATATAAATTACATTTTACTTCGTAAAAATTATAAGGTCCTTTATATTTATTGATTATTATTTACTAATAATATTTTGTTAAAATATTATTTATTTTAATAGTTATTTAATTCATAAAAATAGAAATATTTATTAATAGAAAATATTATTTCTATTTTTTTGAATCAAAATACAAATCATTTAGAATATATTAGTAAATGGATGAAAATATATTCATTATTATATAAAAAAATATACATTTTATTATTTCTAGTTTCGTGCTACATATCTCGTTAATACACATTTATACACCCTAAGAGATAGGTGTATGGTGGTGGGGATTTCATGGGGCTCTTTGGTGAATATGGTTTGGGTCATGATCTCGACGAGCATGAACTTCTGATATAAACAGTTTCTCTCCTGATTAAGTTGTTGGATCTCATATTTGGCTTCATCTAGAGAAATTCCAAGATATTATAATAAACCAAACATCTTGTATCCCAAAATAACACATTAATGTTTTTTCATAAAATCGATGATCCAAAAAAATTACCAACATAGTCTCGATATGTTTTTAATACTCATCCCTTGTCCATGAATAAAAACTATGTCACCCACAAACACCACCCCAAAATAATCTACATTCCATTGAAATATATAATTCAAAAATTATATAAATACAATTGTACCATTTGAAATACCAAAAGGAATAACCACATACATGAAATGGCCATATCTACTTCTAAGGGATATTTTCATAATATGCTATATCCAAACCCAAAATCTGTGATATCTTGACCACATGCCAATATGAGGGAACAACTGATCTCCCATCAATTTATTCTTCAATACATCAATCTGTATAAGTGAATACCAGATATATATTATAAAATTTTTATTCATACGATAATCCACACACTACTAAAGAGTTCCATCAATCATTTTGACAAATAAGATGGGTATTTCCCCCTGAGACGTACTTGGCCGCATGAAACCTTTATTACAACTCTTTTAACTAAACATTCAATTACATTATTTCCATTTTCTCCATACAATACTATATAATTCAGATAAGATTGATCCCTAATAAGAGACCTGTAATAAACTACTCTCTTTTAATATATGGAACCCTGCTAAATTTTCATGAGACTCATCTAAAAAGTAATCAAAAATTTTTGAAATATATTTATCAATAATCTGTTCCACTGATGAAAAATTCAATACTTTCAAATAGTATGATATAGTTTTATCTACTGGTTCCAAATATCTTTTTTTCACCTACCTAAACATTCATTTCTCCTCTAATGTGATAATTGAACCCATCCTCAGTTTTATGACTAACCATTCTCATAGAATAATCAATTTGAGCCTTAGAAATTGTAAAAAAAATCCTTACCAAAGATTATATCATTTACATCCATCACATGCATAGAAAAATCCCAATATAATTCCTCTTGATCATTATTCATAGAAAATTCTTCTCACATAACAGCTAGACAATCTCTCTTACCTATAGGAATTTTATTTTCCCAACACAAAGGGTCATATCAATAAGAAAAACCTGAAAATCAAAAAAATGAGCAGTAATAAAGAATGGAATGAACTCGTATCATACAAATCATTCATAATGGTGGAATTTAAAATAATCCAACCACTCACCATTGATAGTCTAGATTGATACTACATAATGAATTTTTCAAATCTAGATAATTTCTTACTCGTTTCACTTTTTTATTTATTACCATTTTTAGATTTACATTGCTTTGGAGTCATCGTATCGGTTTTTTTTAATGAGTGGTATTTTCACCACCTCATCCCATCAAATCACACGATGTTTGTGAAATATGAGAAGTGCACCAAGAACCTAACCATAGAGAAATATGGTAATTGTGATGAATATATACCTTATTTAATTATGTGTGGCTTGCTCTACATGGTGTCGTATAATATAACATTATGTAATCAAAATATCCACATCTGAAGCTTTCAACATTACTCTTGATTTTTTGAGGAAGATTCACTAATCCAACCTTCTAACTCTTACCCATCACACAATTTTGGAAATAACTATCCCTCTTCCACTTTTTCCCAGCATTAGAGATCCCATAATTTCCTATTAGTATAAATATTCCTCCTGTACTATTAAGTCATGATATGACCCATTCTTCCACAATCTCTCTATTTATATTATCTGTATAATTTGTTTTACAATGAATAAAAATCATTGAACAGATATCTTATATCAGCCCCAGTACAAAAAAATGGGCCTTCATGGATGATATTGAAGAAACATTAGGTTGAAAACTAAATAAATTCATATATTTAATCACATAATCTATTAATAAGATATTTTCATTCTTCATGATAGAAAAGTATGTCATTCCAAAAATATTGAACATATGCAGATAGAATTTTTTGATGAAAAAATCATCAATATACTCCTATTTAATTTCTTAGTCTAGTTTATCATGAACTAAAAACTCCCACTAATGGCCTAAAACATCTTCAATTATATACATCACCAACTTGACCATAGGATTATATTATTTTCCTAGGAGATTAAAAATTCTATTCATCCTATACATCCAAATATATACCATCTCTAGATTTTAATCATCCCGGAATATGGGTGGATTCTTTGTCTTTAACTGAATAGAATGATCCCCTTTATTTCATAAATCCCTTAATTTTGCTATATCAATTACATAAAAAAAACATGAAAATGATCTAAACTGGTTTTTGGTTCACCTATGTCTCAGGTGAAACCATATTCATATCAACAACTTTTGTTTGGTTTCTTCTATGATTCTTACGGGGGTCTGTTTTCTATATACACATCAAAGCCCTAACTCTCACTATCTAGAACATGAAGTCTTATAAATTCAAATTTACCATTGCAAAATAATCACAATATGGCTTTCAAAAATTCAGAACATTTCATTCTCATCACATATTTTAAAATTTCACCTTGATTTTAAAAATCAACCCATTTTATAAATATTCATATCTTGCCTTTTCAAAATAAAACATTTGGAATGAATTTAAATTTTTTTTCATAATCATATAAATTTCACCACATCATATATCATTACCCGAAATGAAATATATAATCACCATTGAATGTCGTTTCTAACAATTTATGACATGCACTTTCCTTAGATAAACCAATGAAATGATGAAACACCTCTTATAATGGTATCAAAACACCTATGTATCCAAATACCTATAACATGATGTTCAACATAAATTTGTTTGCTAAACATTTTTATTCTCCACATTTCTTGTCTTTGTGATCGAATTACATTATATAATCCCAACACAAGGACTAATCTGAAATGATTGTCAACTCTAATACTGCCACAACTAATTACCATTGGTTGAAAAAACTGATACCATCAGTAACATCCTAACCCTCCTCATTTTCCTTAGTCAAGGTTGAATTTTTACATGGCCTTATGTTACATCCTAGAGAGACTAAGGGTTGGCAATAAATACCAAGGGCGTTAATTCAATTGGGGGCTGAATTTCTATTTGAATGTAAAATTAAAAAACCTAGATAATCATAGACAACCACCACTGCATAATGCATGATAACAATTTAATACAAGTCAATATATAAGAAACCAGACCAAATTATATCTAACTACCAAGTATAATCAATGAATAACATCAATATACAGTGGAAAAGGGAAAGACCCAAATTCCCAAACACACAAATATGGAAACTCCAGAACCACTCCATGACCAAACACTATAATCCATTAACAATATATCATTATGTATAACTGAAGAAATGATATACCTTACCTTTACTTGTGTCATGATAAATGATGTCTTCAATCACATCAATTTTCCCAATAATGTAGTGAGTAATGAATCTCTATAGGTTTTCCCGAAATAACTTCCCTACTCACTCCATTATGATATAATGGGTTAGCACATTTACATAAAACCATTTATATAAAAAATATTAAAATAATTAGCTGTATAAATAAAATCCATTAATTTTATTTCCAAAATTGTTTCCATGTAAAACTACCAAACATGTACACGATACCATTTCACGAATCCAATTGGATAACCAATTCTAATCTACACTTTCACACATCCACACATGCATTCTCAGGTGAATGATTCATACTAAAAAGTGGTATCTGGTCGATCTAACTAGTATTCATGAGGAAACCATATACCAGTTCCTCAATGGAACATACACCTTCCAAAGAGTCTCATCAATTTAATGAACACAGACAACCCAATTATTCCAAAACCCATTCTAAAATAATTCTTCCAAAACATTTAAATAATATAATATTTTTTTAAAATAATTAAAAAATTATTTCCCCATAAATAAAACCAAACAACAATTTTTTAATTCATCATTTAAAAATCATTCAATAAATTAGTTTTCAATAAATTCATCAATTTTAAAAACCATCACTAATGAGGCTTTCTACAATAAATTTAACAAAAAAATACAATAAATTCCATGAAATTAAAAATCTGTTAAACAAATCGTTCATATTCAAATAATAAGAACTATGTTTTAAGCCATATACTATGGAGACAATGGTGAAAACTAAGAACAACGTGAATCCTTTAACATAACAAGGTTGAAACTACAAAAACATGCCAATATTATTGTTCCCTCACATCAACAAATCCAAATATCATCATGATAGGAATACACAATCATATTTATTTTAAAAATGAACAAAATATGTGAATCTAAGAGTGGGAACAATAAGAAATTAAGGAAAATAACCTAGAATGGGGATATACCAAGGAAATTAGGCATCAACACACACAAAAAAGACCTAAATATCACTCCTGAATGAAGATGAATGGTCCCCAAATACTTTTAGCGTATAGAAAAATTAGTTTGGGTCTAAATATAGGGAAGACATAAGTTTAGAGGAAAATTTGAATCTAATACCCAATATTCAGATCTAATTTTTTTATTTAATGGTTAGGGTGCATAGTTGTCAAATGGTGTGCTAACCATGGAAATTCTGATATACCTAAATTCCTTGATTCTCCAAGGTCGACTCATGGTTAGGCCAAACCATACACCTAACTATGTGCCTTCCTAGTAGCATCTGCTTCACTTTTCACTATTTCTTGGAGTATTTGTACAATTTCTACTTACAGTGCTCAAATCATTCACCTTTAGACAACCCCAAATACATTTTGAATGATATCCAAATCCTCCTAAGAACCATACAATCAATTAAAATAGTTAAAATAAATAATGAAATATCTACTTACAATAATGTGTTGGTTCTAAACATTAATTACATGTTACTAGGAATATAATATTCCATGTGATCTATTATTTTTAAACAGTTATGCATCATAGAAAAAAACTGATATCTATTATGAAAAAAATGTGAGGGATGAAAATATATATATCATACATCATACTACTATAATTACATCAGTAAATTTTGTTTAGTGTCTCCTTGGATGATATTATGTTTAAATGTTAACAATTATTTATTTATATATTTATATTATATAAATTAATAATTTAAATTTTGAATTAAATAAATTTATATTTTATTTGATTATATTATAATATTTATTTAGGTAAAATATATTTTTATTTAATGTTTTGATTACTTATACCATTTTATCCATGTTTAATAATGTTTTCCTAGTATAAAAACATTATTCAGGACCTCAAATATCATTTTCTCGTGATTTTTTCAATTCTCACATATATGATTAATCGATCCATTTCTCGTACATATCTTATTTTCATAAACATTTCTCTGATGTAGCTGATTCATGTATCCATCTTTCAAGATTTGGTTACCTTTTTATATCAACCATATATTGTGATATCGAACCTTAAATTGATTGAATCTTCTTTAATTTGAAATAATTAAAATTATCTATATTTAAATATAAGACATTAAATTCTGAATGGTTGTATAACTTATATGAAATTTTTATTTAAAATGGTATTTAATTTAAATCTAAAATCTATAGTTATTTAATGAAAATTTATATTGTATTTTTATGACAAGTTTATCTATAGATGGATGATTATGGAGATTCTTGATTCTAAATAAATGTCAATAATCTTTTAAAATATTCTAAATATGTGGTTAATTATGGTTATTCTTTTTATATGGTATGTTTTAATGGTAAAATTTGTTTTTTCAAGCTATTTATATATTTCAAAATATATCTTCAACTAATTTTGATACGTGGTGAATTTTTTATGTTATGGGACACCTACATAAATCCCATACAAGATTCTATTATGTTCTTCTACTATGTGATTCCCCTATCTGAATCCCCTATATGACTTACCTACATGACAACCCTATGTGAATACCTTACCTGAATTTGGCTAATATTGTTTAATGGAAATATATTCGGTAATCTAGAGCCATCAAATATTATATTATTTATAAAATATTTCATATTTACATTTAAAACGTGTTTAGTATTTGTAATTTTATGGTATATTTGTTATAAAAATAGTTATTAGTCATTTAGAACTCATGAAAATGTGTTTTTAATTTTTTATGAAATTTTAGATATGATTCACATTGAATTTATAACTTATTGATATTCCAAATGAAAACTATATTAATTAAAAAAAATTAAATATGTGAGCATATATAAATATTCAAAATTAAGTAATATTAGGGAACCTTCCAAAGATAATAATTCTCTGAATTCTATGAGTATTAAAAATTCTGATGAATTCATTTATATAGGCTATGTTTTATTTTATAAAATATCATGACGAATTTTCAAAACTAATTTTTCATTTAAAAACTATTTTCATGTGAGTCATATTCATGGAAATAAACCTTAATTAGTTCATTGATTTTTTTTGTTTTATTTTTTACTTTGAAAAAATGAAAAAGTAATGGTATGAATATTATAAATATGTTATTAAAAAGAAATATTGTTTATATGGAGTTGAAAAAAGTAGAGA
The DNA here is from genome assembly GCA_963277665.1 of Viscum album. Classification (NCBI taxonomy): domain Eukaryota; kingdom Viridiplantae; phylum Streptophyta; class Magnoliopsida; order Santalales; family Viscaceae; genus Viscum; species Viscum album. Next base: position 1,485,052,910 of record OY728136.1, read on the forward strand.
AAGAAATATATTTTGATGACACTCTTGAACTGTAGAAGTGCTTCATTCATTATGGATTAAAATATTCTCCCAAATAAACTAAAATAATTTTATAATTTACTATGGGGGAGTTAGATGCTTCCTTGACACTCAGAATGTGATGTGTTAATTCTAATTATATTGTTTTACATCTTCTTATTCATTTTCTAGATTTTTAAATGTGATGGGTAATACTTCCAACTAATATATAGGATTTGGGGTTGTGACTCCCAAACCAAGGTCGTTCATTGGGTTGTTTCTGCATATGAGAAAAAATTTATAGTATTAATGTTGTGCCTCCTAAGGTTAAAAGGTTGGAATTATATGGTTTAATCCTAATGGAGGAAAATTTATTTTTAATTTGGTTATTAATCTTGGTGAGAAAAAATCATTATAATAATCTTTTATAGTGGTCATAGTTGGGGTCATTTATATTTGTTCCTCTAATAGGTGAAGAGTGGACTAAGATCAATTAGATCCAAAACACTATAAAATCAATTTTTCCATTTCATTTTTTATATGTAATTAATTTAATATCTCTGATATATAATTTAAATTTAAATAAATTCTAAAAGAAATTTTTTTACCCATCCTATCATGGCTATGGTTCCATCTTAAATCGGGGCTGAATTATTCTATCATAAGAGTACCCATAGATTTATTTGGTAATTGTTTCTACCACATCCAAATATAACCTTCAAGGAAAAATATAATTTTAATATGTCTATAAAAATATTGAACTATAGTGGGATTCCTAAAAAACTACCTCATATTGATTGAACTAACAATGTATATTGGTAATCACAAATATAAGTTTCATAAAGAATCTTTCCATCGATTATTGGAAAATCATGGAAATCCATAAAATCTTCCAAGTGGAGAACCATAATCCTTAATTAATTAATATTTGGTTAATTTTTTATTGAATAAAATGGTTATTAAGGTTTTTTATTTTTCAATAAATATAAATGTTTATATTCAGGTATCTATATGAAAAAATAATTCTGATATTTGTAAAATTCTCTAGGACACACATATTGTTTTGGAAATGATTATTAGAACTATGTTGTGAATGCTAAGAGCTAAATATGAAGAATTTAAGCTGTTTAAATATGTAAATATTATAAAATTTTTCATATATTTAATATTTTTTTAAATTGAATGATTTATTTATGAACTACTCTTGAAAATAAAATTCTGATTGATATATTTCTTAGATAACTCACTATGACGTGGAATAAAAAATGTACGTAGAGATGAATGTAAAAAACATTATGGAATACAATACTGATGAGATTGTGGTATAATCATTAAAATATTAATTTTATATTATAAATTCATTATAAGATAATTCCAATAACAATGGGATTTATTTTAAGTCAAATATTTAGACTTAATCATCTGATTTTGATCTACAGATAAGCGATATGAATGATACTTCAGATTTTATGAAGGGTGGATATGTAATGATGAAAGGATACTCATTTAAATTCTGGAAAGACTATCCTAAGGATGATTATAAGGATAAAATAATGCCAATTTCATTTCTAAATTTTTTCAACATGTAATATTTTGTGATTATATGAAATGAGGTAATATCATGACTAATTTACCAATAATAAATAATGATAAATTTATGGGGAAGAGATTAACGGGAGAAAAGAAAAAAATCCCTCTCTTGTGGAGTATCAGGGATGATTCAAGTTATATGGATGAATATGGTTCTGAAAAGGATGTGGACAAAATTATTCTTAATGGATTTAACAAATAATGTATGTGATTCATCTTATAATTCATATTCGTAATCTATATATAACAAACAAAATATAGAGGAATTTATTAATGAATTTTAAATTCTTAATGATAATTTTGAAGTGATCATCATTTTATATAAGAACATTTTTATTGATCAAAATATTATATTCATCTTGAACCCGCACTCCCTGATAAAATAATAGAAATATTTACTTTAAGTTCTCAGATTTGATACCGATGAAGGGGATCTACCATTTTCAATCAAAAACCTAGAACATCAAAAGGAAAATAATGGACAACTTACATTCTCATATTTTTTTAGTGCCTTATAGAATTGAAAAAACTATTAACATCATGGATTCAAAAAAATTGGTTCATAAATATAAATATCATCTCCCACTCTATCATGGATTTAATATTCCAAATTAGTTTATCCTTATCATTGATATATTACAATTATAGATATAATTATTTCAACCATGATCTTTATAACATGGGGAAAATAGAAAGTAATAAGGGTGATCTCAAATACATAGTAAGGGTAAATATAATCATTAACAATTGAATTTAATTCAATAGAATTGGTATTGAAAAATTGTATGATGAATCAATCAAAGATCATGAGTATAAAATAATAATATTCATACTAATACATACTTGGATCATCAAACATGATAAGATTTCATGGGGCCATAACAAATGAAGCATTCATCAGAATCAACAATAATGATCCATGTGATATCAATCATGATCATAAGAAACATTATAACTAAATATCAAGAATACATAGAACATATTAGTATCCTATAATATTATCTTCACATTACTTCTTACAAATAGAATATCATATTTGGTTTATTTCCATATCTGGATTAATCAATTCATTCATGGGAAATAATATACCCACCCATACAGGGATTGTCATGGAACTACCCTTCCTTGGATAATAGCCTAACCACACATCCTTCATTTGTAATGGAACCACAAGTCCTTGGCTTATAATAGAACCACCCATCATTATAAAAAATTTCCAAGAGTTGTATGTGGAATAAAATATATATACAATTAATTTCATAGTAAACTTATTAAAATAGCCATTTCCATTTTGGTAGATAATAAACCAAAGAAATTTAATGGATTTAATAAAAATATCTTTGAAAAAAGATTAATCCTTAGAAAATAACATGGATCCATAAAACAGACATTGAAATATTAATAATAATCCTAGAGAAACATTAATGATGGTAATATTAAAAAATAACTCCATTAGATAATAATTTACTAAATGGTATATTGATAATGATGATTGAAAATACATTTAAAGGATCATTAAATATATTCATTAGAAAATATTCATTTCATTTTAAAAATGAATTTAAAAAAAATTCACTAAATAAAATGAAAATCATATCATTTCTAAATAACAAAGGTGACATATAATGGATGTTTCAAAATAAATAATGTGTATGAAAGTGGTAAGATCTTTTCTTTTTTTATTATATTAAAATTAATCATTATTTTCAAAAAATATGTATTGATGGAGTAAAAAATGATTTATTCGAAAAACAGTAAGAAAATTCATTTAAAAATTCTCAAAATATAGTTATGAAACTTTTTTAATATCTATAGTAAATAATTTATTTTTTAATACCATTTTTTAAAACAATATATAATACAATGATATTTAAGGGGAGGAGACCCGATCTAAGTGAAAATACAAGATCAGTATGAAATACAAATGACTTTAATTAGGATTCATAAATAATTAATGGAGGAAAAGGAAAATAAACATTTAAACAACATTCAAAAATATAATATAATAAAATATATATTGTTTAAGAAAATAATATCATAATATTTCCTCTAAAATGAAACTTGAACATAGGAACCCCTAAAAGAAATTGATTGTAACATAAAGCTTTTTCCACCTTGGTAACTCTTCAAATATAATCTCTGTGAAAGAAAAACATAATATTAAACATAAAATATCCATAAAATAATCATACTCCTGGTATATAATTTAAAAAGATTAGTGTATACACCTTATAAATTAAGTTACAAGCATAACATCAATATACATCACAATGAAATATAGTTCAAGATAAATAACCTATTCAAAAATAATATCATTGAATTGAGAATTAATAAATGGATATGTTTTGTGTAAAAAATGTAAATCGATAAGAAATAACGTTAAATATATTATTAAACAATTTATATCCCAATTCAAACTTAATCATATCATAATGGAGTCAATATAAAATGGTTATAACCTAATGAGTGGAATCTTAGTGATGAAACACTTTAACACCTTGTAACATTTATGTCAAACCCCCTTAGATGAAATAATTCAAATAGAAACATAATATACATTTATGTATAATAAATTCAAGATATAACATGTATAAAGGGTATTATATACCACAAAAAAATATAAATAAGTAGTGAATATTTCATATATCTCTCAAAAATAAATGTGAGACAAGGAAAACCCATTACCTCAAGACTAGAAATTCCATTTATGAAATTTATCACTTATATAAAAATATTTCTTTTTATTATTTTATTTCATAATAAAATTTTCAATTTTTAAAACATATGCCTAATTCATTTATTTTATTTATTTTTAATTACATATAAAAATATTAAATCATTTATGTTTGTATCAGGTGTTGTGCGATTATTTAGAAAATTATTTCAAAATGGCATCAGTGTATTCACTATTGTAAAAATTATTGTTTCATCAGTATTTCCTAGAATAGATGGGAGACACAACATGTTTTGATTTATGGGGGATTTTTTTAGCACAATCATAAAAAATTTGGTAAAAATGTCACTCTTAACGGAAAGTCCAAATCATTCCCTCATTCATAACTGTCTTCAAACATACTTTTTAAGGGCATGTGACCCCCTAGTATTCCATCCCTAATGACTCATGGGGATTCACATTGGTAGAGATGATGGGTGTTCGAGTTTATCTCACCATTTCCTTTGGAATCATTTCCTACTCTGGGAATTTCTTATAGATTTAATATATGATGGAGAATCTCTTCTTAATCTCGATATGATATCGACTAAACTAACCAAATGTTCATGGGTTAATTTTAAACTAAGTGAATAAAAAGTTATGTACATATTCAATGAATCCATGTGTTTGTATCAAACGTTCTCCATTGTATTCCAATAATGGGTTTTTCTCTTATGAGCTAAATTTTATAAAACAAGTGCTTCAGATTGTGCTTCCATGCAAGGTGGTGATTAATATTCTGAGAAGGGTTTTGTGCCCTTGTAAGGCATCCTACATATCCTAGTTATAGTAAGAATAAGAAACATGTAATTGATTGGACCCATGTAGTTTAACGTCTAGCGGAAAGGACATATAGGGGTGCTATGGGAATCTCAGTGTTCCAGATTGAGTCCTGGACAAACACCCTATGTATCCTGATTATGGAGAGAATCAGATTTGTCATAGTTCATTTATCTAGAATTAAAAAACGAGGATTACTTTTTCAATTTAGGGTCATTTGATTTAGATTAAAAGATAATTAGAGTACCCTAAGCTTACGTGATATATGTTTGGTGTGAAAATCAATGGATAGGAATTAATCATTTTTATTGCTCATAAAGATGGAACTAGCTATTGTGGCTTCCATAACAGGATTTATTATGGAGCTTGAGCCTTATTCAGATATCTTATATATCTTGGTAATCAAAGGAATGAGATTCATCATTTTTCAGTTCATTTCATAGTCTGCTTATGGATAAGGTGGAGTAATCAGCCACAGGGAATTATGGGGTTTTGAGGGTCGAAAACATCATTTTCATAAGGCATACATCGAAATGGATGTTTCTTTGATCTTGGTCCACATGAAGTAATTATACATATCTTTGTTTTTTTAGGTATTTTAGTTCCTGTTGTTCAGTCACACCATTGGTATTGGCCCCATGGAATATGCCCTTATGTTTCAGATAATTTGTCATTCAGCTCATGGGGGCTTTACATACATACGATTCCTCGGTTGGTGGACGCTTGTGATACGAAATATATTGTTATTATAACTCCCTATCCTCATGTGAGACTATCTCTTTGTGAGAAATAAGTGATGGAAAATGATCAATATTATTGCTTTGAGAGTGAGAGACTTATGTATTTGGAAATCCTTTTTGAGATCAAACATTGACGAGTTATCCTACATATCCTAAATATGGATGTAATGGGATTATTTTATATATATTGATATGGGATTAGACTCATAGGTTTTCTTGGACATTGGGACACATCATGTTATGTTGTTGGTCAGGGAAAACACTGTTAGGATCCCCATGTGACATTATTTTATATCTGACATGTGTTGGTTTCCTGATTATCCTAGTATGTAGGATATTATCACCATGTTATATCTAAAGATAGCTAATTGATCCAGTTTATCTTTTCTAATGGTCTTTGCTTAACCTGGGTAGCATATCTGAAGGTTTTTTCATGATCATGGTTTACTTGTCTAGAGGACATTAGAAGATCCACAAGGTTTTTACAGGAATCCATCACATGACCTAGAAATATTTTATATATGGTGTCACTTGATATAGTTGACCTTCCCTGGTGTTATTCTAAAATGTTCGATAGACACATATAGATTTTGTTGTGAGAGTTAAAATGACATGTCTCTTATGGTGCCTTATATCCTGGTTATCATCCCTAGAGGTTATTATGAGTCTTGAAGGACATGTCTAGATGTCGTATTGAGTCTCGACTACAATTCATTGAGATTATTGTAAGATCATAGTTGAAAATCCCAGATACGAAATCAATACTTCGCTTACATGATCTGTCACTCTTATATGAGTAAGAAAAAATATATGAACGTTGTTGCAATATTCTATAGACAAATATATGAGGGTTTTAGAGAATAAATTGAATTATCCATGGGTAATCAAGTGGATTTTTTGATCTTGATCAAAAGACTTCACATGAGCTGGGTCGAATACTAAAAGAACATTGATAAATATGGGTGAAATTTCATGGGGTTTTCATGTGTCTTGGATGAATCATGCAAATAACATGAGGGTCAAAGAACAGTTTTTTAGATTAAATCTTCAACCATTAGTATTTTCCATATAAATTATCTTGATAATTCTTTAAATTCATTTAGTATCACTATATTTAGAGTCTAGTATAATCTGGTAGTTCTGGGGTACATTCGTCACACATCATGACTGGAGTCATTCTCATGATCTATGAATGATCATGTGATGATATTTATGGATTGAACATCATTTATCTGACTATTTGTTATCATATTAACTGAAGGAATAAATCTTGGTCTTAATATCATCCGCATTTAGAGATAAGGTCTTGTAAATGGGTGTACAATTGTGAATGGATGTGAAAAATTCAACCATCATCCAGAACGTCACATCCACATGGTCATGAGAGGTATAGTTCAATTTTTCATGAAGGGTGGGGAATTTTTAGGCCACACCATCCTGGTTGTTTTCTATTTTTGGAACTGTATCTATCATGGATCTAAGATGAAGTCATCGATGGCATGTGACACCACGTGTCTTCATGAGCTTGTTTTCTAGATCGTACCTAGGGTGTCACCCAATTTTTAGCGACTATGATTCCCTCTATTCAAATCCTATGTTGTTGGAAAATTTTTAATTAGTGTGTACTTTTTGACTCATTCAGATATGTCGAATGACTTTCATATTGTAGTTTTCAAATTTCTAAGGTCCTTTTCAAGATAAATGTTCTATTTGAATGGCCTTCTCTTGATGTTTGATGCCATGCATGGGACATTAATCAAGTCAATGATGAAATTTGTGGGGGTATCTATGTGATCAGGTTGGACTATCCAGTGGTATCATGGGACCCTTTTTGCCGGCTTCCTTAGCTCTTCCTAAGTGTTTCACGACCGTGAGAGGCTTCAGTCTCCTCCTACATTATTTACTTTATTTTATTATACACATTTCCAGGGACATGTGAAATTACATGAGTATTATCTATAAAAATAACTCAACATTTTGATGGTGTGTCATGTGACCCATTTGTGTCATAAGGGGGTGCATCAAAATTTGAGTGATACATCCATCCATTTTTACATAGAGAGCTAAAGGGGATATGGAAGGTTGTCTAGAAAAACTTGGGCTTCAATTCATGGCAATAATTAAAAGACAATGGGAATTTTTGTGATGAAGTGAACATGTATTAAGAGTATAAATATGTCCCATAGGTCTCCATAAGTTTGTTTAATGTCTTTTACGACTGCATGTAGCCCCCGCCTCCACTCCTTTTATTTACATTGTTTTATTTTACAAAGGCTTAGGGGTCATGTCAGTTTGTTAGGATGTTATAAAAGGAAATTTTCTTTCTCATATGTGATGCATTTCTTGATAATTATGATAATGAAAGGCCAGATGGTACTTTTATATTTCCTTCTTATTTTCAAGGGATTTTTTAGATGGTTTTGTCATGCATTTTTGATGATAAACGGAATGGCCTATGGGAGCTTATTTTACTGTCACAGTGTGTCCATTGGTTGTCCAGATAAACTTTATATGAGTAGAATGGATAGATGAAATGGATTCTATGGTATCCGTTGTAGGTTATTCAATGTGCGTGGTGTATTCATATGACCATATAGTGGTCACATGATCACAAGCCCTTCAAATAATTATTGGATCCTCGGGTCTTCTCTATATTCATCTATCTTTACCAATGTGGTGAAAAATATTACGATTCAGGTATTTTATTATTCCTGATTTTTCAATTCTCATTTTATGGGAATAAAAAAATTACCCCCCCCCCACTAGAGAGGCATTTGTGGGGATAAGTTCACAGTTCTGTGGAATGAAAATTCCCACAAGATTCTTCATATGTGTCATGAAACTATGTATTGCATGATGTTGGTTCTACTGAGTGATTCTTGGTATTCCGAAAGATGACCAATAAATAGAGGGTGGAGGGATGCTTTATCCACAAAATAAAATTCCTCTATAGTACTCTCTCCTTGAAATTTTTCATGCCCCGACCGATTGACTTTTCTAAGAGTGCTTTTCATGAGACTTGTTTGTGAGACATGATCAAGAGAACACATTCAATGAGAAATCCCTATAATACATCCATTACTTGGATGTCTTGTTATTCAAACCATGAACCTTATCTTAGTAATTTCATGAAAATAATCCATGTGGATGTCCATGTTATTTAGGGTCTCATGGGTTAGTCTAGTATCATCATTTTATCAATTGTTAATCATAGGATTCATGTGACATTGTATGGGTCACCCAAACACGAGACATTAAACATGTCATGTCATTTCACGAAGGCTTATAGGGATATGTGACACGTGATTCCTTTTGAGTTTAGTAGATTCAAGAACCCAATATACAGTTTGTTAATCCATTACTAAATCATTTGATGCATATGATTCTGCTAGTGTGTGTATTATCATAAAAAATATTTTATTCCATCTATTTTACATATACCACATAAAATTTTTCATATAGATTCTAGTTATCTTAAATCTTATCACAAGGATACAATGAAAGAGGAAAAAGGAGTGATTGTTGGTCATGATGCTATAGTGGTGAACATGGACCCTACCTGTCATTGGGTTTTCAGGTCACCTCAACTAAGTCTGATGAATCTAATGGTATCAAAATTCTCAAACTCTATCCTTTCATAATTATTGGCCCTCAACAGTTTTTCTATTACTATTTATATTTCCCTTCCTCCATAGAAGTAGTCAATTATACTATATTCCATGATTCGGATGACCTAGAACACTATCTGAGAGAACATATCTCAAGGGGTCTACATTATCTCCTAGCGGGTAGGTGGAAGGACACCTACTAACATAAAATCCAACAAACTTCAATGGGAATGATCATTAACCTAATGAGGAGTCTCATAAGTATCACTCGATAATGCCGCAGTCTACCTATGGTCAGATGTTTGTGTGGATCTCTAGTGGGGAATTATTTTTTGGGGGTAGATGTGTATTGGACTGCGGATGTCTTTTTTATGTTCAATATATTATTTCCAAATTCTTTAGGAAGTTAAAGAAAATTGAAACCTATGAGTCCATATAGACATCACAGACCACTACTTATTGCAATGGGGGGTTGATTATAGAGCTACTCATTCCATTGATACCTGATATAAACACATTCCACCACACAAATTGATAGGTTGGGATCAGTATTTTGGATATGGAATAGATCTATACTGAACATATACTCATTGTTATATATGATGAGTTCATTCCTCTGAAATCCTCTTGGGATGTTGTGATGAGGACTACACCATTATCCAAGGAGTTGATGAAGCTAACTGTGAAGGTCATTCAAAAGGGGTTGATTCATGACATAGATATCTCATTCCTGACATGGGAAGAATTCCTTACCAATAATACTGGATCAAAGCAAGCATCTATTAATAAAAGGTCCAAACTCATGATGGATAGTCATAGTGCAACAAGAGCTTAATGGCACATGGTTGAAGAGGGAAATTTAGATAATGGGGAAGATAAATCATCTATATTATTTTCCAGTTAGTATAACGGGCATTATTTATTTCCATGTACTTGATTGGCTACCCACATACATTGAATGAGAAATGGGGATTCATGGTATCCAATTTTCTGATGTCGACTACGATGGCTGGGAGGAGTGCACCAGGCTTGACATCTATGTGCTCGAAAAAATCAATCACCTCCTACCTAATGTTCATAATGTATAAGACCCTTATAAAATTGTGGTCCCTTTATAAGTATTATGGGGTTATATGGGAGTTACCTATTGTGGTTATGAATATTTAAAGATTTATCATATCCCAAATATTGATTTCATACTGTAATTGATGTGATTTAATTTGGCAAGACCCATAAAATTAAATTATTGATTTATCAGTGATTATGTTAGTCCTTAGAAAAATTTCTAGTTATGAACATATTGATCTGTTCAAATAGGGTATTTTGTTGATGATGGTAATGATATTCACATGGAACGATCTTAAATAATTTCAATTTTTAGGTATTTCTTTTTTACTTACAATGAAGATGACCTTATTTTTGAGTGGTATGATCCATGATAGTTCATCCACCAATTATTATGTGTCAAATCAAAGTTTTTTAAATCTATTTATGTGATATCTGAAGATAACTTGATGGTTTCCTTCCATATCTAGAAAATTTTTACCAGGGGAGGGACTACTGCAATGATACACCTTCCTGGTAAAATATCAATCAACTTATCTCGTGGTTATACATATGTTGGATTCACTCATATTTGAGAAGAAAATGATCCAATTTTATATGTGAGGATTATAAACCATCAGTTGCTGTGTATAATCCTCAAAATAGAAAATAGTAGTCTTATAAATGGAATTAGGCCCCAGAAGAACATCATAACGAATTCAGATGGTTACTGATGTCATAAAAATCACATATTAACAAGGATAGAACAAATGTAATAACTGGGGGAGAGACTTTTTAAAAATTATTATTCCCTATTTCATTTTAAATTTTTTAAGATTAGATGTCATGAAGGTTATAGGTTGTACATTGAGGTCTATTTGAGTTCTATAAGGGTTCTTTTGGAAGATAATTCTACTATAACTAACCCTTGTGGTGTCACCATTATAGGCCATTGTGAGGAGGTCTGGTCATTTCTTTGATACATTGAAATAGCTTTGATGAGTGTGAAGGTTCATCTATTTTTTTCAAATTGGTTCACCAACTATTTTTCATGAGAACACATCAAATTGATGAAGATGAACAGGGTTACCCATTCACCGAGGAAGTTGTATGTTTGTCCTCACAATAGTTTTTTAAATTACATAATTCTTTTACAACTCTATTGATTTTATTTATTTATTCTAATGTAGTGGGAGGAAATATAACATTAACTGAAATTGGCATCACAAGAGTACACTCCCCATGGTTTGAATGTGGGAGAGGAATTTTTTAATTAACAGGGATCCAATTTTGAAGGGTCCCCAAGCCAAGAGGTTCATATGGGAACAATTATTTCTTCTTCTAAAGGAACATTTTCAGTTTTAGCATGTTCTATAGGGCTTTATTTAGAAGTGAATATGATTAATTAAAAGGAGGAAATCTATATTTTCAGACACTTATCATGTAGAATCATCATGTAATCAAGCCACTTCACCCACTTTTTAGTTTGGACAACACAGGATACACTTTCTAATTTATCGAAAATGTGGAGGTACCTATCGAGATTTCATAGAAAAGAATGTGCCTTCTGTTGAATATTAATATTAGTGTTTGGTTTCCCTATATGTCCCTTTGTTTTTGGACTTTATCCCTCAAGAGGTATAAGCGTGAAAAGTTCCCTAGCAATTGTGTATGTTTCCTATAGTAGACATTTTATTGATTTTTCCATTCGATCAGGAAGAATTGAACGTTATTTTTGAGGAAACTATCATATGTTTTCATTCTAATACTATGTTTTCCTTAGTAGAAGAGTGTTTTACAGAAGGTTAATACTAATTCAAGATAGGAAAAAAAACTTCTTGTGTCACATAGCTTGATATTGTTTTTTGTTCTTGTAGTACTCAAGGATGGTGAATGAAGAACATATTTAGGTAAAGCGCCAGAGGTTCAATGAAGTAATAATTCACAATAAGGAGTTGAATCTTCACTCTAGTGTGGGATGGGGGAAGGGGATGTCTCTATTGATGTGGATGAGAAAAGAGTATTTCCAATCTCTGTCATATTCCCTGAACATCTGGTGGTATTGTTTTATTCATATTGTAACTAACATTCATCATCTCATTTGATACATTTTCTTCTCCCTGAGGCCAAGATTATTTGGAAAATACTCCCTTGAGGGTCCCTCTGACTACATCAACGAGTGTAGAATCTTTCTCACATACCTCATCATATAAGCATGTGGAAATGACCTTGTATTTGAGCAACCTAGTCATGGAGTGTGTTCTCATTCCAATGATTAATCTAGACCATGGACCAGGTTTCACAATAATTTACCTATCAATGTAATGATAAATATATAGGGATATCATTATTATAGAGATCGAAAATCAATGTATGAACTGATGTAGTAAATAGTAAATCATTAATTCATGTTCTCCACCATTGTTTATAATGGTTTTGATTATTCCTCCCTTCACTCTTGGGTGAAGTAGGATATATCCATGATTGAAAATAATTGGGCCATTTAATTGATGGTGTAAGATGTTGAAGGATTGCCTTTAGTGTTGTATAATTGGTAAAAATCAATGAATGATTCCCCCTAACATGAAGTTCGGAATGATGGCCACTAGTATGTGGTTAATTCTAGAAATATTCAATCTGATCAGGTACAGTAAAAAACAAACCATCTTGAGTCTGAAATAAGTCATCTCATGATTTAAATATACCAATTAAATTTTGAATTTCAGATGATAGGACAGACCATGTTGGAGTAACATGAACTCCGTGAAGTATTTTAGAAATCCAGGCTTGCATTTTTCATTATAGTAGAGAAGTTCCATCATACTACTGTGATGGCGGTAGAATATTCTGATCAATAATTCTATTATGTGGATTCTATAGAGCAACGAATTGTTAATCTTAAAGACTCATCTAACAGTTTTAAATGGTGTAGGTATAGTCTTGAAATATCTCTATGTCTCTTACATTCATATAATACACTGAGATAAGTGGATATTCTTCCTTTTCCATAGTATCGATGAACATGTTAAGTGTACATTATATCTATTGTCCAGTATTATTTTATTCATGATCTACATAATTTTTATTTTCTCTAATATTATGAGAATCACCAACACTGACCATCCGTTATAGGATAAGAGGTAAACAAGAATTTCTACGTCTAAATATTTAAAACATAAAATACTACTTCCGAGAAGTACTCAAGAATTTACAACAAACATGATATTCTCTAATGACGATATGTTCTTGTTATTCTGAGATTACATGATTCTTATATGGATTTCTTAGGTATGATAAATGATATAGAGGGAGTGTTCTCTATCATCTTCTAAACATGATTGGCCTAGCCAGAGCCGCTTCATCGTACAAAGGTCAGGTAGTGGGCCTTGAAATATAATACAGTATAAGAAATATCCTTACTTCAGATTATAGTCTTTCAGCTCGAACCTTCTATCTCATTTATTTTAAATTTTCCCAAATTTTACATTTTGTGGGTAGTAAATTAGGGTCTTTCAACTAGGACCATTATTGTGTTCATGTTTAGGGTCATTGATCTTGGACCTTTGGTGTGCTCTGGTTTGGGGTCATTTAGGAAGCACGTTTTGTATGTTATAGTTTAGGGTGTTTAAGATTGGGCCTTTGGTGTGTAATATGTTAGGTTCATTGATCTTGGAACTAATATAAAATACAATGGAATATGGTTCCTAAATGCATGAAATGGCCAAAAAACACTAAGTTTCTAGGATATGACATTATTTTTATTGAGATCAAAAGGATTGGAGTTCTATTATTGTAAGGAGTAGATTCATTTAGTTGGTGGTTTGAATCCCTTATGCATCAATATCATAGATGATAAAAGATGATATTTTCACATTTTCTATGGTTCATGGATGTTTTATAGAAGTAATATCGATTAAGGGTGTAATACTAGTTATACTAGGCTTGCCCAAATTAGTGGAATATAGTTGACATTAATCGTTACCCAAAATCTTGCGTATGTGGATATTGGATGCAGCTGACAAACGTGGTATATCCCATAATATTCTAAGATATTTGGTTCCACATGGAGGTTGTTTGGGATAAAAAGTATTTATGATCATTTCTTACAAATAGATGATGACATTAGTTGGTGGTTCAAGACCCTAATACATTGGTAACATGTCCAATAAAAAGATAATCTCCATTTTTTCCAAGGTATATGATATATTTTTTTTCACGAACCAGGACAAGTCGCCATCCAACCCAGCGCCCGACCCAGTCCACGCAAAGGCCCGAAGGGCGTTCCCGATCCCCACGGGCTGGCATAAGTGCCCGGGTATCAAGAGTAACATGGTGGAATGGAATTCCTGAAATAAAATACAGAAAAACAACTAACAAGACAAATAAACTAAAACGAGAAATAGACAACAAAACACACCTTTAAATTATAAACAGGTTTAAAGTCTACAACTCAAACCAATAACTAAAAAGAAAAGATGACAGCAGAATCTAAAACTCTGACCCAAACCTCCCGTCAAAAGAGAGGCCACAACAACACCACTCTGTATGAGAAGACCAACTGCAATCTAAACCACCACCACTGAGCACGATGTCACAAACTAGAATACACAAGAAACAAAGTCTACATACACCCATTGGTGTATGTAGGGTGTGAGCCACAATCCCAGTAGTACTTCACCAAATAAAAAAAAGTTCCACGTATAAACATTAAATGATAAATACAGTTGCAGGCTAAATAAATGAAAGGACACCAAAGCACAAACCACTTTAAGGAAATAATTTCAATAAAAAAAACACTTTTAAAGAATACAACATAAATAAAAATAAAACACCCTTAATGTTAAGAAAACTCAATCCTTCAAGAGAACACAAATGCTACACCGCATTATGATGGTGAGAATATAGTAATACATGAGCACTAAAAGTGGGAGAGGCCTTATAGGTATTAGAGAAATGAATGGTACCCTAGAACATCGTGTCTTGGTGAACAGCAGTATAGGAACTACAAAAAAATATGTTCTCGTGCATGAGCCACTAGTAGGGAAACACATCCATAACCTATTTGTCTCCAGTCATCGTCCAATGTTTATTTTGTGTTGTAATTGTCAAAACAAAAAAGTGAAACTAGGCCAGAGCCGCTTCCGAATCACTAGCATGCTTGATCTAGTCCGCCCACCTAGTACCCAGGCTTCCCATTTTTGTGCTCGAGATGTTCCAATTTCACATTTCATGTCAGACTCAAACAAAGAAAACAACCAGGGTGTTACATATACCAAATGTCACACATTCACACACATAGAAAACCATTTGGAAAAGTGCACTTGCTAAAAGACTTTACCTAAATCAATTAAAAAAATTTCTGAAATACTAATAATTGTTTATAAAAAACATATTATATTTTTATTGATCATAATTTTATTAAATAATATTAAATTATTTGTAAACAAATTATTTGAAAAGAAACATAACATGACTTTAACAAGCAAAACCAAATCAACCCTCTTTCATAACCAAACACACCCAATGCCTCATCAAGAACACAAACCGCACAGTTTTCACATTTTCACAAAACAAACACAAACCTTATAAAAACACTTGAACACAAACATTTCACTTTGAACATTTATACAAAACAAAAACGAACTTTATAAAACACTAAAAGACATCTCACATAGGTTTTCATGGAAACAACCTACTCAACCATTACAACACCTTCACTTAGGACCAAGAACTTGCAATGCTATGTCGACACACAATTAACACCACATTAAAAAAAATAATGCTAACCGCACATATGATAAAACACTAACAATTGAATAAAGTTATGTTTTTAGCCAAATGAATGCAACCACCCATATAAACATACTATAAAACAAATTTAACAAATGAAGAACTTCGAGAAAACCAAATCTGCACCCAAAATAATTATTCAAGGAAATCATAAATTAACTAAGCTAGAAAATCAATTCGTTAAATAATGTTTAGATGCAGAACCACCTACCTCGGTGTAGCAGACCTCACAAATATGGTGTGAAAGGATTGTCACACACCAACTGCAACTCAAACAAATCCAAATTGACCCTAAATCAATCAATTGAAACAAAACATTAAGAATTAACCCAAAAATTTGATGCAAAATACCCCATTTCATGCCAAACACACCTCAAGAAAACTAAACAGAAACCCAAAATAGATTGTGTGCAATACAAGTGAACTTGCTTGAGGATTATCGACATGGGGGAAGGGACGCTAGAGATGATTCTCTTCGGAAAAGTGTTGTGGTCCACATCGGGATGCCGCTGCAATGGGGATGGCCGGGAGAGAGGCAGCGGTGCAAGTAGCTGGAGGTAGGGTTTTGGCCGGGAAGAATGGGACGCCGTGGCTGGTCCAGCGAGTGGGGCACGTGACGGGGATGCTGTTTGGGAGAGGTAGGAGGCTGGCTGGTCCAATGGATGGTTGGTCTGGACCTGCAGAGTTGGGAGCGCTCAAGGGGGGGGGGGGGGTCCAGTGGGGTTTCGAGTAGGAGGGGCGTGACGTCAGCATCTCACCAAGAGGGAGGCATGGGAAAAAGGTGGAGGTCCGGCGTGGAAGGGGGCTGTGTGATAGGAAGAAGGGGGTAGGGTGTGATGCGATTGGGAGAGGAATAAGAGGGGGGGTGTAGTGCAAACCCTAGCTTCGAAAAAAACAACAAAACAAAAAACAATTAATAATAATATTAATAAAATTATCAAAACAATAATAATAGTAATAAACAAAAATATAAATAGTAATAATAATGATCATATTCTCAAATAATAATATTATTTTTACCATTAAAAAAATTCATTATGTTCATTCTATTTTTCTTATTTTATTTTTATTTTCAGTTTATTATTCAATTAATTTTATTTCTTTATTATTAAACCATTTCATTTAATTAATTGAGCATTGGCAGGTCACCCGGTAGACCTGGCAAGGCTAAGGAGTTTCAAAATCGTGCCACGCCCGAGTCATACCTCACCCAAGGCCACATGTTCTCAAATTTCATTGTGTTCTCATTTTATTATTCTCCTAATATACTTTTCTTCTCCCTCAAACATCGGGCAGGTCGTGCGGTGAACCGGAAGAGGTCGCGCGGAGACCCAGGCGATGCTGCACGGCTTTGTCCGCGGTGCACTAGATACAACCAAGAGAAAAGCATTAGATTCTATGTAAGATCTCAGAAATTTTATATCGGGACTCGACCCAAACTATCTGATTCCCAATAAAAATAATAAAATAAATAATATATAAAGGATGCGTGTGAAAATTATCCCCACCATAAATGATTTTCTTCCCAGGAAAGCCACAACTAGAACCAAACCCCAAAGCCGAAAACTGCAGTTCGTTAAGGTCCAAAGGGGATCCCCACAAACACCAAGAAAATAGAGGAAAAAGTATCATTCTCATAGATAGTGACTCAAAGACAACTACGAGAAACTCATATAAAGACTTTTTGTTACGTGTCACCTGCCCCGTAGAGCTAAAATGCCTCCAGTTGACTGATCAAGTATGGAATCACTCGCACCCACAAAAACCAACTTCACAAGCTGAAATATCTCGAGCACTATAAACGAAAACCACAACATTTGGATATAATGAACAAACACTGTCAAACCACAGCCAAGGAACATTCTTATCGCCTATCACAAAGCCAACATTATAAATAGAACCAAATGGTTAATGTGGGGATGTCTGAAAGGCTCCCCACCATTAAGAACCTACTATCACCCAAGACGGGGTTGGAAAACTGACATGGGGAGGTCCATGTGGACTCCCCACCACTAAAGAAAAGTCCAAAATAAATTAATTCCAGAGAAAATAGTGCAATATTTAATGTTGGTCTCCCCACCATTGGAACTAATAGCATATACAAAACTTTATAAATTTTCCGACGGGGACCAAGCACCCCACCACAAGGGGTGGCGAGGGTCGGGCTCAACTACAGGGCGTCCGACCCACAACCCAAGAAAACCCATTATCTTCACATCCCTCAACAAGAACTATTCCAATTTGAGACTGATTTACCCAAAATACTCCCATAAGGACCAATAAAGCGATTGCATCCAGTGGGGCGCAACCCCCAAGACTTTAAGGCAACGAGATGAACACACCTCCACATGGTCACGAAAACCATATGAAACCAAATGGCTCATTTGGAGTGGAACAACCATAGAAACAATTTAAACTGCCTCTACATTCAACATCGATGACAGAAATAAAGATGGGGTCTAATACACTCCTAGGGTTCCTCACCAAGCGCTATCTTCACTCCGAGGCCTACGGCTAGAGCCCTGATGTTTGAAGAATATCTTGCCTCATAGTCAGGTATTGATGACTCTTGAACGGAGATTCTCCTTTTGTTTTCACAGGCAACCACACTACAACCGAGGAAACACCAGCAACCACAACACATTACAACATCCAACTGATCATACACGGAACATTCACCGACATAAGAGCTGAAATGGTGCATGCGCATCACCCTTCGTCACACTGAATGAGAACATGACACCACAAATTTTCACATCAACGTGACCATTTCTGTTGAGAGAAACATTATATGGAGATGGACTTCAAACTATGTCTTAAACCACTCGTGATTCCTACAATTGTCTGTAGCATCCCTAGGTGACTGGGTCTGCCACACTGGTGGCCTAACGTAGACCCTTTCTTAAATGAAACCAACGAAGGACCAAAGGTCTTTTAGAATAGTGTCATGTACCAACAACTCTAGGCTTCTTCCACCTTTCCCCACTGGAACCTCATTCACCGTTTCCAAACAAAAAATTCAAATTAATGAAGTCAAACTTTACCCTTAACTATCATAGAGAACTCACACTACAAGTCGTCGCCAAACATGACCCTGGTAGTTGATGAAAGAACTACAAATACCTTCAATACACTGGTCAACATTGATAAATCTGAACTACCTTAAACATTCCCCAATGGAATTCCCTACACCATTTCCAAGGGGACCTTCAGACACAACGGTGTCAAACCTCATGCCCGACGAATCGGAAAACTCATATGACCAAAACTCCCATCAAATACCCTCACATCTATCACCCCACAATGAGAGGATCTGATTAGTTGTAAAAAGGAGAGGTGGGTTCAATTCTAGAATTTATGAAGAGGTTCCTTTGATCAACTGGAGGATCGGCCAATGACGAATTTCATGTGGCCACACCTCAGTCATATGTCAATGCTTTATGTGGGGGCATACACTAGTCAAGAAAAAAACATGGACCCAACCAAATGGGTCCAATGGTCAAGAAATAACACCAGCAAATACTAAACTTACAGGGGGAACCACTGCAAGGGCTTCCCGAAGAACGTTTCAAAAAAAATCACTAACTACACTTTTTCATACCAACTTATAACTAAGAATCCAATCTCAAAACAAAAATAATTCAGAAAGGATCCTCAGCTCAAAACTCCTCCCATCCATCCATTCGAAAATACAAGGATACACCACACAATCACCGGTTATTTAAAAACACCAAATTTTTCTTTAACAAAACATTTTGAAAATAAGCATGGTCAGTGGGTTGCACAAACACCAATGGTGTCCCATGGGCCTCGCACATGCATGTTCTCGTGCCACACCAGCACCCACCACATATCCATCCAGGAACTCATCTTCTCATGTCATTAACCCTTTGTCTATCCATATACACTCAAGCATGTGGTTTCCCACGAGAACACCTAGGATAAAAACCAAACATTTCTATTTTCCAAAACCAAAACATCCAACCAACACTTTTCAAACCTCATGCATCATTTTATTTTTAATGTTATTTAATTAAAAACATTTTCCCAAAAAAAATTCCAATAGATAACCATTTTTACTTAAAATCAAAATGTCCACAATTCCAAAACAATGAAAATAATAACACTGAAAGTGAAAACTACTGTCTGCGGGTGACTGGAACTTATGGTTGGAGGCCATAAGCCAATCACACCGCTGCCACGGAGGGTATTCTAGGACAGAATCCCTGGCTCTACATGGCTTGAAAGACTCTGAGAGCTCACTAGGACAACTGAACCTACTCTATTTTTCATTTTCCATAAACAAGATTAACAACACGGACCAAAGACTCAGACAAAACTCAACATACTTTGGTAACTCGAGTCCCGCCACGAGGTGTGCTGGACAGACACCTTACTCATATCCAAGACGTCGAGTCCCGACAACCTTAACTCCAATATACCATGAGTCTATCCCTAAACAACAAAACCCAAGGATTAAGCTTGCCTCTGATACCATTTTTGTCATGAACCAGGCCAGGTCGCCATCCAACCCAGCGCCCGACCCGATCCGCGCCATGGCCTGAAGGGTGTTTCCGATCCCCATGGACTGGCACAAGTGCCCGAGTATCAAGAACAACATGTGGGAACAGTTTAAAAAAAATAAAAGATAGAAAAACAAGTAACAAGATAAATAAACTGAAACTGGAAACAGAAAACCAAACATGCCTTTAAACTATAAATAGGTTTAATGTCTATAACTCAAACCAATACCTAAAAATTAAAGATGATTATGGAAACTAAAACTTTGAATCAAACCTCCCGGAAAAAGAGTATCCTCAACCACACAACTCTGCATGAGAAGACCAACTACAACCTAAACCACCATCACTAAGCACAATGTCACAACCTGGAATACACAATAAATAATGTCTACATACACCCAATGGTGTATGTAGGGTGTGAGCCAAAATCCATGTAGAACGTCACCCTATAAAAAAATGTCCATGTATAAACATTAAATAACAAATACATATGTAGGATAAATAAATGAAAGGACACCAAATCATGAAAAAATTTAAGGAAATTTTTTTCTAAAGAAAACATTTTTAAATAAATCAACTTAAATAAAAATAAAACACACTTGCAGTTAAGGAAACTCAAACCTTAATGAGAACACAAATGCTACACCTCATTCCGACGATTAGTATATAGTAATGCAGGAGCACTAAAAGTGGGAGAGGACCTATAGGTACTCTAAAAAGGAATGGGACCCTACAACATCATGTCTTGGTGAACAGAAGTATAAAAACCACAACAAAATATGTTCTCATGCACGATCAACTAGTAGGGTAACACATCAATAACCTAGTGGTTTCCAGTCATCATCCAATGTTTAGTTAGCGTTGTAATCGTCAAACAGGCTAAGTGAAACCGGGCCAGATCCACTTACTAATAACTAGCACACTAGATCTAGTCCGCCCACCTAGTACCTAGGCTTCCCCTTTTTGTGATCAAGATGATCCAATTTCACATTTCATGTCAAACTCAGACAAATAAAACAACCAAGGTGTTACATAAACCAAACGCCAAACTTTCACACACACAGAAAACCATTTGGAAATGTGTGCATGCCAAAAGACTTTACCTAACTCAATTAAAACAATTTCTGCATTCCTAATAATTGTTTATAAAAAATCATATAAAATTTTTATCCATCATAATTTTATTATATCATATTAATTTTTTTGTAAAAAAATTGATTGAAAATAAACATAACACGGTTTTAACATGCAAAACCAACTCTACCCTCTTTCATGACCAAACACACCCAATGCCACATTAAGAACACAAATCGCACACTTTTCTCTTTTCCACAAAATAGACACAAACCTTATAAAAACACTAGAACACAAACATTTCACATTGCACATTTTTACAAAACAAACATGAACATTATAAAACACTAGAAGACAACTCACATAGGTTTTCATGGCAACAACCTACTCAACCATTACAACACCTTCACTTATGACCAAGATCATGCAACTCTATATCGGCACACAATTAACAAAACTTTAATAAAAGAAAAGCTAACTGCACATATGATAAAACACTAAAAAATGACTAAAGATAAGTTTTTATCCAAATGAACGCAACCACCCATATAAAAATACTACCAAACCAATTTAACACATGAAGAACTTTGAGAAAACCAAATCTACACCATAAATAATTAATCCAAGAACATCATAAATAAACTAAGCTATAAAATAAATTCGTTAAATAATGTTTAAATGTGGAACCACTAAACTCGTTGTAGAAGACCTCACAAATATAGTGCGCAAGGATCTTCGCACACCAACCACAACTCAAACAAATCCAAATTGACCCTAAATCAAACAATTGAACCAAAACATAAATAATTAACCCAAAAAGATTATGTAAAACCCCCCCCCATTGAATTCCAAACACACTGCAAGAAAACCAAACACAATCCCAAAATAGATTGTGTGAAAAACAAGAGAAATTTCTTGAAGTTTACCGGCAAGGGGGAAGGATCGTTGTAGATTATTCTCATCGGAAAAGTGTTGTGGTGCATTTCGGGAGGCTGCTGCAATGGGGCTGGCTAGGAGAGAGGCAGTGGTGCAAGTAGTTGGAGGTTGGGCTTCAGCTAAGAGAAATGGGAGGAGGCGACTGGTCCGGCGAGCGGGGCGCGTGACGGGGATGATGTCTGGGAGAGGAAGGAGGCTGGTTGGTCCTACTGATTGTTAGTCCGGACCTGCGGAGTTGGGTGCGCTCAATGTGGGGGTCCGGTGGGGTTTCGAGCAAGAGGGGCGCGATGACAGCACCTAACAAGGAGGGAGGGAGGGGCAAAGGAGGAGGTCCGGCATGGAATGGGGATGCCTTATAGGAAGAAGGGGGTAAGGTGTGACACGATGGGGAGAGGAAGAAGGGGGGGTGTAGCACAACCCTAGCCCCAAAAAATGAAAAAATAAATAAATTAATAATAATAATAAAATTAACTAAAAAATAATAATTGTAATATAGAATAATAGGAATAGTAATAAAAATAATAATAATCTCAAAAAATAATATAATTATTACCATTAAAAAAATTCATTAAGATAATTCAATTTTTCTTATTTTATTTTTATTTTCATTTTCATTTTATTATTCACATAATTTGATTTATTTATTATTAAACCATTTCATTTAATTAATTGAGAATTGGCAGGTCACCTGGTAGACCAGGCATGGCTTCACGGTTTCAAAATCGTGCCTCGCCCGAGTCGTGCCTCACCCAAGGCCTCACGTTCTCAATTTTCATTGTGTTCTCATTTTATTATTTTCCATATATAATTTTCATCTCCCTTAAAAATCGGGAAGGCCCTGTGGTGAATCGGACGAGGTCACGCAGTGACCCAGGTGAGGCCGCTTGGCTTTGACTGTAGTGCACTGGATGCAACAAAGAGAGAAACATTAGTATCTAGGTAAGAGCTCAGAAATTTTATTTCAGGCCTGGACCTGAACTATCAGATGCCCAATAAAAATAATAAAATAAATAATATAAAAAGAACATGTGTGACATTTTTGAAGACTCAAACCTCTAGATGATGATGTTGGGTACTAAAAATATACTCTCTAGTAAGGGGACTCATCCCTAAAGAAATTAATCTATTTATTATGAATCTCAAGCACTACACCCTATGGATTCTAATCCCAATGTGTGATCCATAAAAGGTTAGAGAATAGAGTATCTAATTATATACATAAGAAAGTGTTTATAACCTGGTGATGTAACATCAAGGATGTGGACTACTATTGAATATTCTAGTAATAATAATATTAAAACATGGCCAATGAATATATGAGATAACTGGAAAATAAGGAAACCAGTGGGTACAGGTCAATTGACCCACTACTGTTCCACAAGGTCATGATGATAAATCCCGTGTTTAATGGGGACCTTTTGTTGATCTTATTATTTGTAACGAATAGCGATTCCATGTAACCCATATGATATGGGGAGGTTATATAAGCTAAGGAATCAGTTTCATTAAGGTGTCATATAAACCTTACCACATAAAATAAGGGTTCGAGAAACATTAAATTTGTTTCACCGCCTATTGGACATATTCTCACAATGAGGAGATGTGAAAAATTATTTCTCAAACCTTTTTCCTAGAAAAGGGATCAAGTTAGAATGGATTGGATTTTATGAGTGCCACGAGGTGGAACCTATGAGGTTTATACATAATTCTAGTGTGGCCTATTTTTTTCAAAAACTATAGAGATCAACATTTTAGAGAGAGAAAACATGACTTTTTATTTGGATGCTCGTTTCTGATTTTCAACCTGACTAATTTTGCATCACTTATTCAAGAAATTTAATGTATTCTGATTTCAATCATTATAAGGTTGAGTTTGAGGTTGTAAATCTATGACCAATTCATATATAGTTTAGTTTCATTAATCATGTGGACCTAATATGGTTGATGTTATAGAAGATCCTAATTAGGATACCCAGGGTTGGGAGGACTCCAAAATTCTTTTGAGTGGGAGATTAAAATGTTCAAAATCATGGATCGGTGTTATCTGGTCATGATTAATGATATAATAAATTCCCACTGGTAAAGGTACATATCACACTAAGGTTTTGGGTTATACCTTTTTAATGTCATTCAAGAAATGATTGGAAATCCCTTGTTAGGCCAATATGTCGACAATTGGTGGGTTGTAATCTCTTCTGCCTCAATAGAATGACTAAAATGAGGGTTTTGTTTTCTTTTTCAAGGTATATGAATGAATTGTGGAAAAAATAGGTACATATGACATGAATTTTGGTACATTGATTTGTGTGATTTTTATAAATTGAATAATCACCTCATACTCGGTTTGAGTGAAGAACGTCTCATGGCGTCATTTGATTTGGAATAAAAAATGGGTGATGATATGCATAGTTTATCATCATTTTGTGGGGTCATTTTCAAGGCATCTTAACATAGTGTGTTATGGAAATTTTTTCTAATTTAAATTTCATTTGGGCAAGGAATTCTTGTTATAGTTCATTGTCTTCCTGTGAGGATGTACTTCTGTAATGACTGTCATCATTCGGAAAGGTAGTATTTCCATGAGGTTTAACATCAGATGGTAATGAAACATTGACGTGTAGTTTAACATCATGTAGTAGGTATGTATACATATTCTATTCAATGTCATGTTTTTAGGACATGGGAACTATGGTGACCAAATGGAAATGTTGAGGTTGGGCGTATGGGTTGACGTCTGGGTGTCACTACGTATATCATGAAAATGTGAATCAAACCACACATAGTTCGAAAATGTTGTATAGTTTAGAATTATTTAGTGAGGAAGAGGATACCTTGATGTCAAAAGGTGGTATTTTCTATTGGCCTACAAATCATATTTTGGGTGTCCCTACTTATCCCATGGTGATAGGAATCAAGCCAAAAATATATATAAATTAATTTCCACAAACAGGTCATACCCATACTAAACGAGTGGCATTTTTATATTTATTTTTTGTGACTGGGATGTGTTTTTGAAATGCAGGAATGGATTTATATCCTATGAGGGTTGGAATAAATTCATATGTACTCCTCGATTTAGAGATACTCTACATAGGTCTGGGCCATACTTATAGGTTAACGTTATTTCTCTTAATTGGTGTACCAGGTTTTATGATTGAAGATCCAGGTTTCACTGCATATCATGTGATAACAGTAATCAAGACACATGCAGTTCAAAAGGAACCATACAGTTTTTCATCATGTGGAAAGGATGAAGATGTACCAATGAATAAAAGTGGTGATGTTGTGGTTGGGAACAAGGACGAATCTTTGGGCATTATTGTGTATCTCATGAAAATTATAATCATGTCCTAGTTTTTTTGTCACAACGCATGAAATCTAACATATTGTGGAAAACAATTGGGATCCTCGATATGAAGAGGGATAAAGTGGTTTGCGGTGTGGAATAAGACCAACACCAAATGTAATGGTCCTCTTGGGTGAGGTCCATAATAGTATACATATCATGTTATGCAGGGTACATTATCTATGATGTTTAACATCATGCAGTGGGGACACATGGTTTTCATTTTACGTCAATGCATTCAGGACAGAGATGGGTCTACCGAGATATGTAATTCCTTGTTTGAGTAGGTAGGCCCTTACCAATACTCCAACGCCTATGTGAGATATGATTGGTCTGAGAAAAAATGAATATATAGGGTACCTATATCCATGAAGGGGAATTTAAAATCACGATGGTGATATTTTTTATCATGTAGTTACTAGAATATGATATATGTTTGAGGTGTCCCAACGTATCTCATTGTAACTGAGAATCATTCCGTACATAGTTTTTGGAAAATGGTACAATTTAACATCATTCAGTATAGACATGGGTGGACCGATGTGAATTCAGATTGATGTTATAGATCAATGATATTTTACATCATGGTGTAAGGATTTATATCACTTTATGTGAATGAAAAGAGATGTTGTGGTGAAATTCAGTATTTCAACATGGAGTAAGTACATTTTTCTTGCAGTTTAATGTCATGTGGTAAGGACATTTTCCATGATATTTAATGTCCTGTGGTAAGGAAAATGGATCACTGGGTGTGAAAAGAATTCAATCTTATGGATGGACCCAGATATAGAGTCATTGTCATCACTACGTATCCTTCGATAGAAGGAATCAATCCATTCGTTGTTCTTGAGAAAATATGTTGTTTACTATCCTGCGGCCTGGAAAAACTCTATAAATCTCATTTTCATGTTGTCAAGAAGATTCTGTACTATTTATCAGCATGTAATCCGGATGAATGACAAGGCTTACACTGATGTTGACTCCTATCTGAGGAAATCTATGCAGTGTATTTTTTTTAAAAATCTCAAATTTAATGGTGACGTGACACACTCCCCATCCATTATAGAAAATGAGTAAACTCTATTTTCATAATCCTTATGATTTCCAAAAGGCCCATTCCAAATGGGTTACCTTTTTTAGTGATTTATTTTAGTATCATTGGGGTTATGATATTGAGAACTATCCTGATTGTAGGAATGGTTTATGGAAAAACCTATTTTTAATGTCCTTTGATATTAAATTCAAATATACATCAATGATGTGTAGTGTGTGTAGTCAATTCTCATGTAGATATTCATGTTCGTCAACCCATTTTTTATTTTTCATTATATCAGTGCGGTCCATGAATGAATGTTCTGAGTAAAGGTAGTTGGACCACATTGGGTAACACATCATCAGTTCTGTAAGCCAATTAGTATGGTGATTCATATGTGGAAGTATGCATTGTGGAACAGTAGGCCCATTGATCATGGAGATGTTTGTCAAGCCTTGTCTTCTTATCTTTATTCACCATATATTGGATCATATTTGATAGAGTCATATAAAAGGAATCAATTATTCTGTTTATTACCATATGATAGTGAGATGTGTGATCAAACTAAATATTCTACTCCCATTACAACTCTTAAGTTTTTTAGAATAGAAGATGGAGGTGTTGTTAATTCATATTTTGTAAGGTAATGCTAATATAGTGATGACATGAATCCCTTCAAATTTGATGATATTATTTTTCTTGAATTTCATTAGTTAAATTGCCTCATACTATTTGTAAAAAAAGTGGATATATGTACATATGTACTTGTACTGATTAGTTGTGGCTGGGAGATATGGCCCCACAATATTCGTTCTCCATAAGGAAAAATAGTACATAATACTTAGTTGTGTGTAGAAAGTTTGTGGGATGATGGATGATGGTTTCATGGATCTAGAAGGAAAGAAATTTCTTGGTGAATTCTATTCTTTCTTGTACTATTTTTTCTCAGTAATATCCTATCCTCATTATTTTGTGGGAGAGAATAGTATCAGATTGATGAGAAAAGTAAGATCCAACAACGAATTCTTCCATGACGGTGAGAATATATCCTTTGAAAATACATCATGCATGGATTACTTTAAACAATCATGTGTAGAGGTCTTTCTGCTCATGTGGACCATCCTATAGTGTGAAATTGGATTCCCATAATTGAATATGTTCACATCTGGCATGATCTTTTAGGTAAATACCATTTTAGAGATATCCAATTTTGGGCTCTATCCATCTAGGTATGGTAATTGGATCATCCCACTCTAAAGTGCTGTTTATTTGACTGATTGATTTTATATCTCACACAATAATCGGTGGGACCATTTTTCAATGCATGATATTGAAGATTTCTGTCCTCCTAATTAGGGTTGTCCGGGATAGTGGATACATTATCCAGTACGTGAGCACGAGCATTATTTGACATGGGATCATGATGAAATGTGGGATCAAAAGGAAAATTTTCTAATATAGTGATGATACCATAATATTCGGCCTCATTTTCTGTGTAGCCTTTAGATAGTGAGAAAGAGTAGGGAAATCCTACATTTTTTGAGGTCAAACACAATCCCAAAACCAACCCGATTTTGATTCGGGATATCCATCCCTGTCTGGACATGGCTCTAGGAGGCTCCATCAATGTTCATATCCAATGTACAAGGATTATAATGGGAGTAGAAGACCTATTTAATTTGTAGATCAGTTTAATATAGGTTGTTTTCCCAAGAAAATTTACTTTAAGGAAATGAACTAGTGCTTGTCCTTAAACAAAATATTTTGATACAAAATGATTTCCATATTCTTGTAGAATGACCTCAATCAAGCCAAGCCCCATGTAATCAATGGGATGCCCATGACGTACGTCAGCTGTTTGATATGTGGGACAAGGAGGAATTTATATTGATTCATGTAATACCTCAACTCTTTCATCGTAATGATGAGTGTAAGGTATTTATTATAAACATTAATGATATCTTGTCATAGTATCTAGAATCAACCAACTGAGATTCTAGAAACTTTTATCACTTCGAGTTTCATTTTTCATTATAAGGAGGGATCCCAATGAGGATTCCATGGTGGAAACATATAAGATGAGTGGCCTCCCCACCAAAAGAATAATCAGAACTTATGGGTGTAGTAGGTACTCGTTGAGACAATCAATGAATTTTTTGATGTCATAGTCCAATTGATAGAAGATCTCTTTCTTCATTATCCTAGGGAAGGGGAGACCTTTTTCAGCCAGGTTCTCTCTGATTCACCAAATGTATGTGAAGTTCCCTTAGAGTTCCCTCAATTATTTGAGACATTAAGGGGTTAAATTTCTAAAATAGAGATATTCTTCCTTAGATCACCCTCAATTCCACTTTTGTGCACAACATAGCCACATAATTGTCCTAATGTTATCCTAAAATAAAATATCAACAGATTCATCTATTGAATATGATATTGAAGCTTTTGAAAAATTATCAGAAAAAGTATGATGCAATCACTTTTCTGTTGGGATATAAAAACCAGGTCATTGACATAACACTCATCCATCCTTCCTAGGAATTTCATAAAGACGGGATTCATGGAGCACATATATGTGGTATTAGAATTCAGTAATCCAAAGGGAATGACCATGTTGTAGAGTAATCCTTGAGGAACTGTGAAGTCATCATCTTATTTATCTTCAAGGTGCATCCTAGTCTGATTATTCCCTGATTACCCATCCATTAATCAAAGGGAAAGGAAAAAAATTATTTCTTTCATCCATAGTTCTGTGATCCTCAATAGAAAATCGTCTTCTGCTCTATACTGGTTATGGTATCTAATGTCAATATAGACCCTAATATGAATTCTATTTTTATTTATGGGGACGATGTTCAAAATCATTAATTGGATAATTTATTTTCATAAAATGATTTTTGGAACTAATTTTAAACTTTTTCCTATACATTGGGTCCGTGAGAGGGGTACATCTTCTTGACATCAGGCTTCAATCCTAAATGCTCATCGGGTGGTCAAATATGGTGTATTTCCACATTTCAAATTAGACCTGGAATTTATTTATAGTTCCAACAGAACACAAATCCGTGATTATTTGTAAATAAAATGTCATATAATTCTCCTATAGGGGAATGGATTCACTAGTCCTTGTAGGTTTTGGGTCTTCCAATGTTACTAGATTTATCTATTCGAGCTCATCCATGGTGGGGGGAGAACCTTCCTCAAATGATGGAGGGGTATCCATAATAGTGACACTATATTCCTCCAATTACGACACTAGGTTGGAATTTTAAGAAAAATTTATTAGTCTTGGGGAATCTACATAACTTTTAGGCTGGGATATGCAATTAACATTGAAATTATCATCCCATTCTATCTAATTCATTGTAGATAGATTCCATAAATTGTTTATATTTTCACTTTCAATTATGAAAGGAGGCTCTTTTACCTCTAGGATTAGATATTATACCACGACCAGATTTATGGGGTTAAAATAGTAACTATTATGCATACTCTATGGTATTCAAAGGCGAAGTCCCTAATCAATTTGGAGTAGCAATGATTGTATCATAATCCTCTATCAGTTTCATTCACCCATTTTTGTAGAAATATTCCTCAGCATATGTGGCTATGCGTGTCTCAAAGAGGGCATTGTCACCATGTTGTATGTAAATATTTCCATCAATGGGGTACTTCATAAATTTATAGAATGATGAAGGAACCAAGAAATGTATATGGTGCCATGTACTCCCTTTTAAGACATTATATGCTTTTTTTAATAACCATGAATTCAACATTAGACGTGACATCCCTAAACTGAGAAATGAGTATCATCTTCCCAATAGGTATTTTCTTACAATTATTATACATTTTGATGGGAAGTTTTATATCATATAGGTCCCCTTTTCTATATCTCGAACATTAAAGTCTTCAAACTGGGATGCGACTTTTCACAGATCCATTATCAATCTGAACCCTTTGGACATTGACATTATATATTCTTCCTGAAACATATTGGGGATTTATTTTTCTTTAAAGTACATTTTCCTAATCTTGTATCAGTGAACAAGATGGTGACAAGAAATTATGTGGACAGGGGATCCACTCGATAAAACTTAGCCACAGTAACATCTATCTCAAATTCATTAGGGCTCTAGAAGTCATTAACAAGTGCTTCACTAAGTTCTTTTGAATAATAGATATCCTGGAGGACTCAGATCTTTGTTGGGATAACAAAAATCTATTTTATAACCATATAATTCAATATAAAATGTTATCACCTCTCAATAAGGGATTTCATCATGGGAATATAGTTCTAGTGTTTGGGTATTTGAGGAGGATAGGACTGGTGCTTGTGCAAAAGTTGATGGAATATCTACATCCATTGGTGTGGGTCATTCCGACCATCCTGGTTTCCTAGGTTGATAGAATTGAATCCATGATAAGTAGTTACACAAGAAATAGGATTTGGGGCATTGTAAGAGGTATCATAGGTACCTCTAATTCTATTTTGGGACTATTAGAGTGATTTTCGATGATTCTTAGTGTCATATATGTCCATCGCAGAGATATGGCTGTAATAATTGGTCTAAACACATTCATGTTCTCCCCTGCATCCTTGGTTTTGGATCATGTGGCCTCCCATTCCATAATTATGTCTACTAAATTCATATTCGGAGGTATATATATCATTGGATTAGTGGCCTTCTTAGTGTATCACATTGATAGAACCGAAATTGAGGTCTATTTCTTAAAATGATTCTATTTGGTGGGGTGGTTCCTATGCTATGGATGTTATATGGATTAAATCCATTAGGGTTAGAGAGCATTTATTTTAGTATAATAATATACTTCTACTTCTATTTCATCATACTTATTGTGACCACACTCATTTTTGGAGGCACCTTTAATGCCATCTACATAGACAATGGAGCTATTGAGGGATTGTGGAAGTATTCTGCCTGGGTGGAATGATCTCGATCAACTGTTTTTAGATTCATATAGTTGTGAAATTGTTCCAAAAACCTGTATGAATTTTTTTTACAAATATAGAATTCTCTTAACTGAAAATGATTACTCACACCACATGTTCTTGATGTTTTTCTAATGCCAAATTTTAAAAATTGGCTATGCCTGGAATGACATTTTTGAACATAAATCAGTATTGGATTCTATGACCCAACCTTATATGGTAATTGTAGAATTATGAATGGTTTGTGAGGTTGACCTCATTTGGATTTCTTGGTTTTGGAAACTTGAGCAGTTTGTTTTCTCTGGCGCTTAAGAAATAAAAACAGAAATGTTCATTTTCGGTGTTGAATATATTGTTCATTATTTCCACAAATCTTGAGTAACCTAGATTTCTTTATACATGTCACCATGTGTGATAATGTGGTTTTCACTATATTACTGGAGGTGTTAGGCAGTTTGCATCCCACCTAGGTAACTTTATGGGCACTGATTTGGGCTTGGGAGTGACAACTATAGCTTCTAATCTTCCTGGACATTCTATATATGCTTTGGGAATGATTCATGTTTTGTATCACATTCACTGAAGAGACTCCTGAATATGTTTTTTTTACTGAACTCAAACAAGAAACCTGTAAAATTAATGGTGATTTTAGGTGTCTTCAACTAATCCTTGGCATTTTAAGCCTACATTTCATGTAGTTTATCTTGCATGAGAGGTGTACATAGTGGACATGTCAAACATTTCCATCTTTTTATGATATCTTTCATCCTCTTTTTGTAACATTGGTTATAGCTCATTAGGTATAAAATCTTTGTCTTCCATAGTGTGGAGATAAATGGATAATGTAACTAATGATAAATGTATTCTAATCATGAAATGGATCCTAATTGAAGGATACTATACCCAAACCAAGCAATGTCGTATGTGATTATGTATGATACATCATATATTTGTTGACTCCTTATAGTCTTTAGGGCCTATCATCAGTCCACATTGGTGTACTATGTGTGTGGCATGTTGTTTAGGTTCACCTGCACATTCAAAGTTAGAGAAGGTTGGATAGACAAAATTTGTTAACGGTGGGGTATCCTCCACCTATTTGGGATATGGATTAATTTAAGGATATATAGGTTCATGTATCCATTCCATGGATTCCTTTTGATAATATAAGGACTCAATGATGGTATGAAACTCTGGGGACATTTTTGTTAGTGTTATCTCCCATACACATGGAGTGGGTGGGTGCCAAAGAGGTGGTCCCACATCCATTTCTCACTCATTCTTAATTTTTCCTAGGAATGAATGAAAACCCTGGAAAGGGAGTGGATGTCACTGCAACGGTGGGATTTCATGACTATTTTCTACTTACTCGTTAATATTTATTGGTTCCTAGATATAGAGACATTCTGATTCCTAGATACCTCTCGTGTGAGATGATCGTTTATAGGAGGTAGAATAGTTTTCTTTTGTTGAAGTCAATACCAATCAAGATTATTTCCCATGATTTTCTACTCACTGTGTTTCTAGAGTGTTTTTTACTCTTTCATATTGTGACAACTATTCTGATAGGGAAAGTAATTCAATTCATTGGGGTGGTGAGAGGGATTTAGTTTTACATTCCCCTTGGAAACGTTCCATCATGGAGGGTGTAAGTTAAATATTCGGTGGTTCCATATTTTTAACCTTATTTGGTTCCATGTGCATATAGTATCGTTTTGTGCATCCAAATAACCCTCCTCACAAATTGAATTATTTGTGTTTCATCCCTAGACATATAATTCATCATCAATTTCATCCATATCGATAGTGATGAGATACACAGGGACATATATGTCATTGGTTCTTATTCCATTACATTCAACAAAACAAGATAATTCTACATTACACTCATTATAGTCATTATTTACAACCTATTCCATTTTGGGATATTTTGGCTTTTGACCCCGGTGGTGTTTTATCGCCTTCATCATACATTCATTATAACTTTTCCTATAAGTAATGACCTTGAATAATTTTTTCTCATGATTGTCAATTGGGTCTCGACCAACGAGTATTTTCTTTTGTGGGAGGTGTATGTGGGACGCTAAATATTTCCCTCTTACCCTATAGAAGACTAACTCCTTATATGGTGATGGTGATGTTGAATATTCCCCCAGCCCTATGGGATGTGGGTCATTCAGGGCCTAAATTCTCACAGATTTGTACTATTATCAAGGAACTAATCACTCCAATCAAGAAATTTATGATTCATATAATGTAAACGAAGATATATATGCCCCCGCCCATATTGGATCAGGATAATATGGAATCACCACTGCCCCTTCTAGTATCCTCATAGGGAATTATGTACATGGATATAGTGACTAATATATAAATTTTCATAGCCTAGAGGTCTATGTTTTTCTTGAAAATGCTACGGATATATCCTAAATCATCTCATGAATTGAAGATCTGAGGGGTGTAGGCACGGTGTATTTCTATAGGACCAGGGGTTAGGATATAACTATGATGACTACTACGAAATCTACTATGGATGTTGATATTGCGTCTCGTTTTATTCTATGTATCTATGCACACATTGGTGTTGTGTGTGATGGTATCCCTTGGTGAGGACCATTCTTTACAATAAGTTTTGTGAATGATCACAATTTTGATCTCAACGTCCAGAATTCATTGAAATTTCTTTGGGGTGGATTTTTTTCAGGTTTGATATAATCTAACACCATTCATGATGTCTAGGAATTTTTGATGTGGGGGAATTCTATTTTATTGACACACTATATTGAGCATTATCTGGTCCCCATATTTCTCTAGAGGGTATAACATTATAGGATACTAAATTTGGGGGGTTCAGTTGTTCTAGGGGATCAGTAATGTTTAATGCTTTCCATAGTCACCATCCTCAATTTCTAATACATGAAGTGTCTTTAGATATCATATTATGAAGTCTCGTGATGTAGTAGCAGCAAGAATTTTGGATATTTTCACTATGGTTTTCCTATTTTTGATCTCGGTCAATAGAAATAAAATAGAGTTCATTATAATAATAGAGTATATTTATTTTTTGAAGACGAAATTTGAATCTTGGATAACATAGTTGTCGAGCCTTCAGTCTCTGGTAATTAGCCCTCTTATTTTGGTGTTTATTGGACACGAAATCCTTTTTTAGCTCATCTGTGTTTTCATAGTCATACGTTTCTTGGGGATAACACATTATTTGGAGGTTTTTTCTTTATAGTTTTCTTCATATGTCAATGTTGGCTTATTCTCCATTAGACTTTAATTCCTCTATATGGTTATAAAATATAATATGGATCTGATGGTCAAATGAAAAATTATGGGGAGTGTTGTTGGACGTTGATGGGGAACTATATGAATTTGACCCAAATGTTTTGAGCTACTCTCTTTATAATGATGATGGAGTTTTGAACACCTCTTTATATGGGGGTGTTTGGGAAACGGGTGGATTTCATTGTTTATTGGAGATATTGCATGAGTATGTTGACCATAGTGGATGTATGGGGTATAATAATTGTGATCAATCTCCACACTACCATGATAACGATTATCATGGTAATGAACATCTTTAACTTACACTTTGGTAGAAGAGTGGACATACAATCTGGGTTTAGAGAATGTGTCTAGAATGAACTCAAGGACACTGTCTTTGATCATATTACTGATATAGTATATGTTCTATATCATGGTTAGAATATGTCAAACTAACCATTGCAATTCCCTAAAGATATTAACCAACTATTTGATGATTTCTGAACCTCTTATATAACCTTCTGCTGTTTTGGGAATATTCTCCTGCTTCTAAAAAACTTCTAAAATATGGCAATGATATATCTAATTATTTAGAGAAATTTGATCATATCCTAAGGAATGTTCCATTTTCAGTTACTGATCCTTATTCAATATGAGAGTATTATGCCAATCCTGATCATTTGGGTTATAATGTTGGTCAATAATGGATAGAGTATGAGTTTTCCCCAAGGCATGTGTCGATCTAACTTGGTGTGCCCCAATTGGAACTGAAATATAAGCACGGTCCACATATTTATTACCCACTAGAATATGCTAGAATACCACAAGAATAAGATAAGTATTATGATCCTCCTCTTACATTGCCTTGGAATGATGTTAGTGCTATCATTCTTTTTCTGAAGTCCGAATATGCACATGGCTTCTGTGACCTATTGAAATAAACTATATAGATTCAATGAAATATATATGAGCATGTCACAATGCTTGTTTCATTCCTACATGGTCATCCCAAGATAGAATTGGAATATATGCCTTATCTTATTACTTTGGTATATGTTTTTGGACTGCATTGATACAAATAAGGCTTGCCTCCAGGCTAGTATCTCTCTTACATAGTGATCCTTGAGTAGAATACGGATATGAGCCTGATCCTTGGCCATTGGAATATGCCGCCAGAATGTTTCAATAGAAATTTTACCCTATACAATGGAATATTCAAATCTCCCCTAGTGAGCCCCTATTAGAACAAGGGTATGAGTCCTATATGATGCCCCATCCATGGAAGATGACTTTGATTGACGCATGAATATGTACCCAAAGAATTCCACATTCTATCATCATAATATTACAATGGGTTTCATTCATGTGGGTATAGATATCAGCCTTCCACCTGCCCGCTATAGGAATATTTTCAAAGAATTATCCTGTGTCACCAAGGATATGAGCCTCCTTACTGGTTCCGGTAAGAATATGCGTGTAGGAATTGATATCATGATTGGGGATGTGATCCCTCTCCTAGATATCGTGCATGTTACACCTCAAATGATCCTACCTTGTTGTCATCACATGTACATCATAGGTAGTTGTATGTCAGGTGGTACCCTCAGTAAGAGACTGGTGGCTACCCGTTGGATGGTGTTGGTGATGATGGATGACAGGTTCCCTCCTCGATGGCACCTGAACTGAATGGGATCCATTTTTGGCTTCTTGATACACCTTCATGAGATATTGATGGTGGTAGTTTTCGTACCTCACAAATAATCTCTAAATGCTGTTGGTTATAGAAATAAGGCCTACTGGCATAGTGGTGGAATTCCCTTGGTGATTTAGACTCACTGTTTTTCATACATAGATAACCTAGTATATAGATTACCTTTATGAGATCGTACAATATCAGAGGTACTCCCGAACTAACATGTTTTTTAACTGATGTTGGAGTTGTCGAGCATATGAGATTGTTTGCGAACCGTGGGGGTTATAACACAACATTATTTACCCGGAAAAAAATAGATGATGAACCTGACTTCTTGGGTTGTGATGATATTGATGAGAGTAGTGTATAGAATAATACAGACAATAGGGAACATGGTTACAAATTAGTGAAATATCATAGGCATTATGTGCTCAATCTGATATGTATGGTTATCACAATTTTCATGTTTTCCTATTTAGTCTATTCCTCTCACATGGACTTTTCCCCAAGAGGATGGACATATAGGAACACCAGTTATAGATGATCATCTATATGATTAGGTCATCCTTTCTACATTCTATTTATATGATACAAAACATAATGTGTCCTAACACATGATTATTCTATCATTTAAGAGATTCACTTCAGATTTTCAATTTCCATTTTTGTATGGTGTGCATAAAAAATGGATTGATTGATTATAACTAAATCATGTTTTATTATAGATATTCATTTCTATGTTTAATATTTTTTTTGATCTTGTGTAATGAAAATTGAATTGTATATTATAACTCAATTGATCTCTTATTATAGAGCTTCACATCGTGTACACCGTTTTAGTTTCATCGAAATTTCGAGTCATGGATGGGATCCACATTTCAGTTTTATTCTGTGGTATTTCTCTTGTGCATAATAATTTACATTAGGTTACCATTGTTTCACTTAATGGGAACCCACTATGGTTCCCTATTTCAAAACTGGGTACATGCATTCTTTTCAAATGCATGCGATCACAATGTTATTGAGCTATAATAACTCTGGCGAACATGCATTAGTTGAGAAGATGGGAGTTCGGACATATCGTGCACTTTTTTGGGAATTTTTTCATGCACTAGGATGCTCTTATAGATTTAATATGGGTTTCTGAATCTCTTCCAAATCTAGATATGGGACCAGTAACCCTAATAAAGAAATTATAGTACAATTATCCTTTTTTTGAAAATTAGTGGGGGAAAATTTAGTGAATCCATTTTTATGTATCTAAGGTACCCCATCATTTTCCAATGATGGATGGTCATTTTTTTCTAATGATTTATAACCATGCGCTTTATAACATGCTTCCATTCAAGGAGGTATTTAATATTCTGAAAGGATATTGAGCAATTATGAGGGATTATTTTTATCCTTTTTATTGAAGAAATAAAAATCCGCATAGTTTGTTGGATGTATATAGTTTAACATTATGTGGAATAGACTTACTGGGGTTCACTGGGACACATGGTCTTAAAAAATGAGTCCCATAGGGACGTCCTAATTATTCACATTATGGAATGAATAAGAGTTTTGGGAGTTCATTTTTATGGGTCTTACACACTAATGATTCCTTTTTCATTTTAGATACTTTTCTTCACGATGACATACATAATTTAGTTCCTTAAACCCATGTGAGTTATGTTTGGTGTGAGAGAAAAGGGATGAAAAATGGTCATTTTACATGATCATGATTTAGGATATATATTATGGAACATCCATTAGAGGATTTATTGTGGATCCCATTCCTCAGGGAGATCTCCAACATATACTTTGTTAAGATATGAATCAGAGTCATCATCATTTAATTTATTTCTCAGTCCATTGATTGATGATGTAGAGTAATCATCCCATAAAATTATTGGGTCCCAATGGTCAAAATTAAAATTCTAATAAGGATTACATCAAAATGGATGATTATTTGATCTTAGGTCTTTGTAAGGTATCCTATATATCCTTGATATTACTAGAATCAAATTTATCATGGTTAATACTCACCCTTTTTATTGGCCCTATTGTAGATTCCCTTGTATTGAGGCTAATGTGTCATGAAACTAGTTGGGTATTTCAATACATATGACACCATATTTGAGGGATAGTCATGATTTGAATGATATGAACATTGAATCTCCCTAAGCACACATGATCTATGCTCTATGTGAGAAACAAGGGATGAAAAGTGATCAATATCATCTCTTATAGAGTGAAGGACATACGTATTCAGTGATGTGTCACATGATATTTAAAATCCTAAATTTTTTCCTCAGTTTGGATATTTCACATATATTTTCATAGGATTTTTTCAATGTTTTTTTCAGGCATTTTCCACTAACAAACCGTGTGACCTAGGGGAGCTTATTCGGGTACCACTGTGCATCCACTGGTTGTCTGGAGAACCTTCTCTAGAGAAGGATGGCATGTTGAAAGGGGTTGTGCATGATCTACTATAGGTTATAAAGTGTTTCTGGATTCTTCATGTGACCTTATATAGGTCACGGGATCGCGAGTCCTTTTTACTATCACACAATTTGTAGGTCTCATCCATCATTTTCATCATTTACCTTTGTGGGGGGAAAATACCCATATTTAGGTATTTCTTCATTTCTGATTTTGTTGATTCTAATTTGGAAAGCATCAAATAATCATCGTTTGTTAAAAATATCTTAAATTATGATTATATATTTGTCATATTTATTCACCAATTATACTTTTATAACAATACATGAAAAATGTTCATGAAAAATCAAGTATGTTACGATTGTTGAGATGGTAGGCCATACATACGCTAGAGTAACACTTATTTGTTTTCAATAATCATTATTGAATGAAGGTATATATTATTTAGTATTTAAATAATGATCATAATATCCTATATACGATATTATTTATTTATATATACTTATATATATATATTTCTTTTAATTTTGTGATGAAAAAAATAATCGCATCGCTTTGTGGAAGTGACAATCCACAAGTACACAAACGATGCTATCATTTTTCCATTTAATAAATAAAATTATATACACATTACTTTAATAATGGTAAATATTTCATGATTATAATAATGATGTAATTTATAATAGATATATTCATTAACATTATACATATCACATACCATGTAAAGAGTTAGTGAAAAAATAAATCACATCACTTTGCAAGCATGTAATTCACCAAACACAAAATCAATGTTATCGTATACCACCAAAGAATAGAAAGTAAAGAGTTATATATGATATCATAAGTACATAAGTATAAATATGTAACAAATAATATATATATATATATATATATAATTAAAATCTAAAAATACAATAAGATGTAATATGAAATGATGTAAAATGTAAGGAATCAGTTCACAAGGAGGTATTGTGTCGTACACACAAATGAATATTTTGTACCTCATTTAATGGAAGAGGAGTTAGATTAAGTTATTAAACTAATTTAATGGCATATAAGTAATATTATATTTCATTTTTATCATATGAACATATTTAAATAATATTTTCTGGAGGTGGATGTAGAAAAAAATGAAAAAAATACATAGTTGGATATTTTTACTCTTCCAGTACAACCACTACAGGATAATTCAAAATGTAATAAAAGTGTGGAGTTATGAAAAAACCCATGGATTTTAGTTTGATGTTATGGAATTTGGGTAGTGTGTTCTGTAGGTATTGGCTGAGGAAAAATGGTTTTATGACGTGGGGTGTCCTTTTATAAGGGTGGTGAGTCACACACATGTAATTTTTGAAAAAAGGGTGTATCGGCGTATCTCACATAAAAAAAGTTCAAATAAGACAATTTTTTAGACATAAATATATAAGTTGTAAATATTTCCATTAAATAGATATTAATTATTCTTTTTAGGATGTTTTTACCCTTATATTTTCCATTTAACCCTCAGTAAACCCATGTTCACCTTGACCTTGGTTATTTAGTTTTACTATTTTCAAAATTCATTATGTTAAAAAATATTTTTACATTATTTTATATTAAAAATTATTTTTATAAAAAATATTAAATCATTTTAAAAGATTTAGTTCATGTAAGAATAGAATTATAATTTAAAATTATACACAGTAATGGGATTTAAAGGTGGGTTTCCACAAACATTATTTTTCATTGAAAAAATGATCTAAAATTAATTATATGCCTAATAATAATAATTACTGTATAAAAATTTATATTTAGAGATATATAATAAATAAATTCGATTGAATGAATTCCTAATTAGTGTATTTTTAAATAATTATAAATGACGAACATCATTCACTTTAAAATAGTTTTTTTATAAAAATCCGGGTTTTAATCACAATGAAAATCGTATATTGAAATCTGATATGAAGTTATTTCAATAGAATTTAAGTGAATTATTTATAAATAAATTATAATTATATTACATGAAATCATATTCAATGAATAATTTCAATTTTAAATTTCTTATTTTATATAAAGGAAATGAAATTTTTTTAAAAATGAGATTTTTTATTATTTACTAAAAAATCAATATTTTCCAAACAATCCCCAAAAAACCCTAAATTAAATTCTGATATTAATTTATCAAAAATTATGTCTATATTTTAATATATAAAATTATAGATATTAAAAAAAATATAATATTATATATTTTTTCACGAGGAACATTACAAATCATTTTTATAGAAAATATAACACCGATGAATAAAAATGATTTAGTAAAAATTTACTGATATTTTACTAATAAATTTCAAAAAAATTATATTCAATGTTAAATTTATATATATATATATATCACAACTTGTTAAAAATATGTGTACATAAAAATTTAATAGCTATGTTGTGACAGTTATATATTTCGTGGTGAATTTATGCTCGATGATGCATTTCAAATACGCTATAAAACATAGGTTACATTTATGAAATATTTGGGAGTTACATCCCACACACCTGTACCTAATAAAAATTTTCACCAAATATT
Source organism: Viscum album (assembly GCA_963277665.1). Lineage (NCBI taxonomy): Eukaryota > Viridiplantae > Streptophyta > Magnoliopsida > Santalales > Viscaceae > Viscum > Viscum album. The sequence goes on from OY728136.1 coordinate 1,485,094,982, forward strand.
TTTATTTATCTATGAAATAAGAATTTTTAATTTATAAACTATGTTTTTTATTTCAGAAAACCACATCATAAACGGGATTAATAAAACATCCTCTTGATAAGAGAGAAAAACTACATATGAAGGTTATATTGAAAAAAATACTTGGTTTCCAAATATGATAAAAAGTTTAGGAAGTGAATATTTTGGCATGGAAGATGCTCTTAATTCTAAAATAATTAAATTGAGTGATAGAGATCATTGTTCATAAGAAAGAGAATTCTGAAGAGAATGTTACCAACCAGAAAATAATAAATAAAAGAGGGGTGAAATTGTCATTGATATCCTAAAAATTGATGGTAATTTGTAAATAATTTGTTTCAAGATAATCTTCATAGTTGATTAATTCAGTTTCCATCATAGATAATAGTATATGTAAATATACTTACATGATGAGTATAACTTCATCCAAATGAGTGATTCTATTACAAGATTAATTATTTTCCAAAAGATGAGAATTCAAGAATAATTTTTCATTCTTGATATACTAAATTATACATTTAATTACCAAATAACAATAAAATGGATACAAATATATTTCTACATTACTTGTAAATTAACAATAACCAAAATGTTATGAATATGGTATCTAAATTCCAAAAATAAAGTAACCATCATTGATAAGTTATTCATAAAAATTAAACAGTGTAACCCAAAGTTGAAACTAAATCATTTTATTAAATAATAAACCATTATCCAAAATCACCTCAATAACATCAAAATTTAAATTTGTTTTGACCTAAAATGTTATCTCATACCATTCATCCTAATAGGAAAAAAATATTGTGATCACCTTTTAAAATTACATTGATAACATATACACAAAATTGATTTTCAATTCCATGGTTATCTATATTTTAAAATCATTGTTCCAATAATTAACTCAATATAAAAGACCTTAAAACCACAAAAGGATACCAATACCATAAAATAAATATCCAAAAAACGTAATGGAAGGCATCACATTAAACTGGATGTATACATAATATTCAACCCAATAAAATTTCTCCAAAATTATTATTAATCACTATAGTATCTCATCTCTTGAAACATCAAAATGGGTGTCCATGAATTTGGAAATATATTCAAACATATTCTCATATAACGATGATGATATTTATAACTCTTTCGATAAAATCACATAAAAACATCCTAACATACACATTTTCCCAAACCATTCCTCAAATACTATCTATTACAACATCCAACATGCACTCTCATATCAAGTACTACGAATATGAAATATATATCTATGACATTGATTCTGATTATAGTGATCCTATTTTATTATATACAAATAATACAACATCGAATGTAAATTTTTATACTAGATAAATTATTGAGGAGCTTTTTGGTTTTGGGTTTTATAGAATTCGGAAAAAATATTTACATCGTGGTTTAAAAAACAACTAGTTCAAAATACTTTATACCACCAACAACTATACCAATCATTTAATATTCCACATTACTTCATCATTATCATCCTTATGAAACCCTTATAGTCATAATTGTTTCATCCTAAATATCTATAACTTAGGAAATATAACCATGAGATGTATAGGCGTAGATTATCAAAAAGGATAATCATAATCATTAAATATTGAATGTCATAAAGGATCATAAAAAGGGTTTAATTACAATATTAATGTGTATGAGTATAACATAAGATTATTTGAACTCATTAATACCTGGATCACAAGACATGAATACATGAAATATCACCTTAACTAATGTAATATTCTTTAGAATTAATAATATTGAGCCAAGTGATATATATTGTTATCACATGGAAAATTAAAATCTCAAAGAAACTATATATAAAAAATAAATGTGTCTTGGAATATTATCTTCACATCACTTCATACGAATTTAATAACTAATAAGGTAGAATTCCATCATTAGAGTACCCCCATTCACTTGATATATATAACATAACTCCCTAACCCTCATCCATGTTTTATCACAAAACCACCTATCCTTGGTTAATTACATAACCATCCACCCTTGGTTTATAATTTAAGCACTTATCCTTGGTTTATAATGGAACCACCAGTCATTAATTTTTTTTCCAATAACTGTATTGTCATGACCCGACCCTAGGGCCCATGCCATGACTACCCCATGCCCGTGTTCCATAGGCTAGGGGCTAGAAAGTTGCACCAAAGGTGTAAATCCCTAAAACTGGGAAGTCATTGCCTTTATAAACTGAAAACACACCGAACAGAGTATAATCTAGAAGAATAACACTAAGTAAAACTGTATAATAAAAGAGTTCTAAAAAGTAAAGGGGATGGAATACAATCCCCACTATAATGTACAAGTAATACTAAAAAGGGAAAAATGGCATGAAGGTGATATTAGTACCCGGATTATCCACCACAGATCCTACCTGAATGGTAGGTACAGATAGCCTCCTCACCACTCCACGTCCATCAGTCTCTTCCGGGTACCGACTCGTCGTGAGGTCCACCTCCGGGTTCGGTCCAGTCCTCATACACTCAATCTTGGTCAATGCTGTCTACTATCTGCATCCAACACAACGAGGTGTGGGCATAGCCCGTGCAGGGGTGAGTATAACGATACTCAGTAGGGACCCCGAGAACCTCAAGGTATCACAAAATACAACAAGGTTATACCACAATGTATGAAATCAACGGATATCCATTACATAGGTATATGACCATACCAATACCTATGTGATCATGTAAACCATCTCAATTATGAGGAAAAAACATAACTCACTGACTCAGCTCACATAGGTATACAACAAATGTAGACACAGAGAGATGATTAGATGTAGCCACAGTATCATCTAAGCTGTCGAACTCACACAGGATCCAGGATCAATAGTTATATCTATCATACCCACACAGGATCCGGCAACAGTAGTCGGATCTGTTGGACCCACACAGGATCCACGACCAACATTTAATACTATCAGCCCCACACAGGATCTAGGAATGGTAGTCGGAGCAGTCGGACCCACACAGGATCTAGGACCAGTATTTAGGACTATCGGACCCACACAGGATCCAGTAACACTAGTCAGAGCTACCAGACCCACATAGGATCCAGGACCAGCATTTAGAACTGTCGGACCCACACAAGATCTAGGAATAGTAGTCTAAGTGCTACCAGCCATAGGGTTTCTACAAATCATGCTTGATTCTAGGAGGGTCTTCTCTTCAAGCCAAGAGTAGATACGTCAACTACAACAAATTCCCATGAAAAATAATATCATAGGTCCACCTCATCATTGGGGTTTCAACGCAATAGATGATGCATCAATCGGACGCCCGATCGGTGAGTTATTAGCCTTTTAGTCCCGAGGCCCCAGTTGGATACGTGCACAATCCAAACTGACCGTATCTAAACTGTACCTCAAACTCTGACGGGGTATTCTCAAAGGGACAGTCATGCTCAAGAATAACAGTGTTGAAGACGATTCATCAAACAGTTGTTTGGTGCCGATGATAATGCCAAAAGAAAGTATAGTCCGGTAGTGGGGTCGGGTCCAGTCTGACCTGGTCGGTCCGATGAGGCCCATCGTAGTCTTGGCCAACCTGGTCTAGGTTGAACCAGTCAGAACTATTGGGTATGGCCCATCCATTTCGGTAGGCCAGCCTGTTTGGTTCGGCCCGGCCCACTGGGCCCCGCCCAGCGGGCCATGTGGGCAGTTTGGCTCGGAGGTCGCCGCGAGGGGTGCGGCTCAGCCTAGAGGGTGTGGCTAGTTTAGTTTGGACAGTGGTGCGAGGGACACGGTTCAGGAGGGTCGGCCCATGAGGCAGAGCCGGTTCGACTAGTGGCACCACAAGGGAGGTCGGCGGGTCGGCCGGGCAGGCCTGGCGGAAGCCTGGGTGGGCGGGCCGGGCGACCAGTAGGGCACCGGGAAGGGAGCATGAAAGGCCACGGGCAAGCCAATGGGTGCGCGGGAGGCCGCTGGAAGGCTGGAGGTGTGTGCGGGAGGTCGCGGGTCGGCCGCTGGCAGGTCAGCATGAAGCGTGGGAGGCCACGGGCAGGACGACGGTGGGGCGAGCCGGGGATGCTCGGCCGGTTCGCCAGCGGATGATACAGAGCACCGGAACGACACGTGGAGCACGATTCCAAGAGTCCGTTGGTGGTGCGGTGTTTGACGTCACCGCCATCTTCTCCTCATCGTTGTTATGTCTCCATACCGAAGAATGCCACATGAAAGAAAATTGACGGAGGATGTCAGGCCATGTTAGTTTGACTCGTATCCTCCGCGTTTACGGTGATAGCAAATGGTTCATAAGAACGATCTCGACAACCTTCGTTATCCAAAAAGGAGGAAATAATAAGGAAATAAAATCAATTTAACCCCCCTACCATTGATTCATCATTATTTATTAATTGATGGAGTCACAGAATGTATACTAATTGAATCGTCATTTGTAGCATCTGTCGCATGCTTCCAAATCCGAGCTGCGTGGGCTCGTGGAAGACGATCCACGTTGGTAGGTGTCTGCGAAAGAATTCGAAGAGGGATTGTTGCCAGCTTTTTTCGTAGGTGAGAGTTCTTCATTGGGGCCTTCTCCCAATAATCCTTTCCTCAAAGCACTATGGTTTCTACCGAATGAACAATGCAGACAGAAATATCATAATAAGTCTATTATTTTAGGTGTTGGCGTAAAATCCTAAAATGGAGAATTAATTACATGGCTTTACTTAATTAATTCATGTGTGTTGGCATGAATTAATAAAAAGGGAGTTCACACCATTTAATTAAAGGAAAGGTTGAGAGGCTCTCCCTCATTAATGAGGGAGATTAGACAGGTTTTACTCTCCTCTATCAATATGGGGGTTTAGCCCCATGTGGTCCCCATGACGTAACCTCTCCCAAGAGGTTATGTTCGGGTGGTCCCCACTACCATACCCTCTCATGGGAGGTTATGGTGTTGTGGTCCCACCTCCTACTTCCACGAGAAGGTTTCAACTACCAGTCACCGACATGTAAGCTCGAATAAAATAATGTGTAAATCACTAAATATTATTATTTTTCCATGAAAACCCAAAAAATAACTTTTATTCTCGACCAATTGTCGTCGAGGTGAATGTATCTTTCTGTGAATACCCATGCAATAAGTTCAATGGTTCCCTTGGATTTTAGTTCCCAGTACCGGTTCAAAATTTATAAAACCCACTCGTACGTTTACTGAATGTACCCAAACAAAACATCATAATTTGATTCCGGGCACACCGCGCTTCAGAATCCCACGCCATCAGTTTTCAAGGAATAGTAAAATTCCCATGTATTTACGAAAACAATACATGGAAATTCTGGTTATTTACAGTCTCCACACATTATGGGTTTACATCCATGTAAGATCCAACTCTAACTAAGTGAACAAATGGGGGTACTGAGAATGCATTTGAGCCTCCCACTCCCATGTGCTCCCCTAGAGTTTCACATGCTGCCAACATATGCGCACTAGAGGTATCGACCATCCACAAAGGACCTGCTCCTATCGATCCTCAATCTTCACTAGAAGCTTCATAAAAGTCACTAAATCATCGACGTCCATCTCTCCATGGTCGATTATGTGAGAAGGGTCATGCACGTATTTTCTCAGATGAGATACGTGGAAGATTTCGTGCACCTGGTGTAATTGAGGTGGAAGAGCCAATAGGTATTCCACCTCTTCGACTCTGTTGAGGACTTGGAAAGGTCTGATGAATCTCTGAGATAACGCGTTTCCTTAGCCAAATCTTTTTAGACCTCATCGAGGTGAGACCCATAGAAAGACGTGGTCACCATTCTCAAACTCTAGAGGACTTTGTCTCCTATTAGCATATGAATTCTGCATGCTCTGTTTCGTCTTCATCTACTACTGGATGATCTGCACCTTCTCTGTGGTAGCTCATACAATCTCTAGTCCCACAAGTGCTGACTCCCCTGGGTCTATACAGCATAGTGGCAATCTGAAAGGATGACCATGCAAGGCCTAAAAAGGTGTCATCCGAATTGCGGAGTGATAGTTTTTGTTGTATGCAAATTCCTCCAAAGGAAACTAATCCTCCAGGCTATGACCGAAGTCGAGGAAATAAGCAGGAAACATGTCCTCGAGGGTCTGAATGTTATGCCCGGTCTGACCATCAGTCTAAGGATGGTAAGCGGTTCTCCGATGAAGCTGGACCCCGAAAACCTCCTGCAACCCCTTCCAAAGCTGGGAACTAAACCATGCGTCATGATTAGAGATAATAGAAGAAGGTGCTACATGTAGCCGCTCAATCTCCTGCACATAGAGGCTTCCCAAGCTCTCTACTGAGCCCTTCTCTCTGACCGGTAGGAATTGGGAAAACATGGTGAGATGGTCAACGATCACCCAAATCAAGTCGTGTCCCTTGGTTATACATTGAAGACCCGTCACAAAGTCCTTCAATATCCAATCCCACTTCCACTCTAGGACCACTAAAGTTTGTACCAAGCTTGCTGGTACCTAGTTCTTTGCCTTCACTTACTGACAATTGAGGCATTGAGAGACTAACTCTGCTACCGCTTTCTTCATACCTGGCCACCAGTGCTATCGTCTGAGTTCTTGATACATCTTCGCCACTACTAGATGTACCGCTAATGGGGATGTGTGTAACTCCCTAACCACTTCCTCCTAAAGTGACACTGGTACCATAGTACATCCTTTGAATAGGATGATGTGCTCCCCACCTTTAGAAAATCCATCATGTTCCATCCTTCTGGTTATATGGACATGTCATGTCTCATAGTTAGCATCTCCATGTTGTGCCTCATTGACTCACTGATACAGTGGGCGAGGGACTATAAGAGACTGTAGAAAGGATGCTCCTTCTCTATCGATAAAGGATATCTTTAAGGCAACAAGCTTCTCTATCGCTGCACCTAGAAATTTAATACTAGATATCTTGTTGAGCGCATCCGCAACAACATTCCCATTCCCAAGTGTATAGACTATCTTGAAGTCATAGTCCTAGAGAAACTCAAGCCATCGTCGATGTCACATGTTTAGGTCCTTCTGAGATAAGATATACCTAAGACTCTGGTGGTCAGAGTAGAGTGTGGAATGCTCACCCATAAGATAGTTCCGCCACATCATCAGGGAAAAGAACACTACTGCTAACTATATGTCATGGGTGGCATAGTTTTTTTCATGTTGTCTCAACTGACGAGAACCAAAAGAGATCACAACTCGCTCCTACATCAGGACACATCCGAGTTTGGTCCCTGATTTGTTGTAGTAAACGACATACCCTATGCCTTCCTCTGGAAGCCTCGAGATGGTGGGAACTAGTCAGCCTCTGCCTTAGCTCTTGAAAGCTCTGCTGGCATCTCTCCAACCATATGAAGGGTTTCCCCTTCTTATTCAAGGCTGATAGTGGGGCTACAACTTTGGAGAAGTCTGGTACGAACCTCCGGTAGTAACTAGCCAATCCCAAGAAACATCGTACCTCTGTCACACTCATGGGTGGCTCCCAGGAAAGTAACACCTTGATCTTTTCTAGATCCATTACAACTCCATCCTTTGAGATGACATGTCCCAAAAAGTTAACCTCTCGAATCCCAAACTGGGACGTTGAGAGCTTACCATAATGTTGTTTCTCTCAGAGTGTGTCATGAAGAACCTTCAAATGGTAAGCATGTTCTTGGTAAGTTTTCAAGTAGATCAGTATGTCATCGATGAAGACTATGACCAAGAAATCGAGGAATGGCTGGAAGATCATGTTCATGAGTCCCATAAACATTGTTGGAGCATTGATTACGACGAACGACATAACCAAGAACTCGTAGTGGCTATACCGACACCTATAGGTCATCTTCTGAACATCCTCTTCTCAAACTCTGAGCTGGTGATAACATGATATGATGTCTATCTTTGAGAAACATCGTTCTCCCTTCATCTGATCAAATAGGTCTTCAATCCTCGGATGTGGGTACTTATTCTTCATGGTCACCTAGTTCAGGAAACGGTAGTAGATACAAAGCCTCAAGCTCACATCCTTCTTCTTAGAGAAGAGAATCAAGGTTTCCCAAGGAGAAACACTGGGACAGATGAATCCCTTCCCTTGCAAGTCCTCATGCTGTACCCGCAGATCATGAAGCTCAGTGGGATCCATCCGATATTCCGATGTAGATATCGGTGTAGTCCCAGGGTATAGGTCAATATAGAAGTCCACCTATCTGTGAGGAGTTAATCCTGGAACACCATCTGGGAAAACATCCGCGTACTGATCCACCACTGCAGGATAGCTTGGAATCTCCACATCTACTGCTCTAAGGATAAGGCAGGCCAATTGGTGAGTGATCGGCTACTCCCTACTCCGAGTAAATTTGTCTTGTGCTACAAAGGCTCCCTTCTCGCCGGTGAAGGTGAGCCTGGTCCCATCCATGCTGACACACCACACTTTGCGCCTAATACAGTCGATCTGGGCATTGACTGTAGATAACCCGTCCATACCCAGGATGATATCGTAAGGCCTCGACGCCACTACTAGGAGATCCCAGCCGAAGCTATCGCTTCCTAGTGTATGATCACACTACCAGTACCAGTACGTAATAGTTCAATCTGCTTCATTAGGGGTCTCTAGCAGTAAATATGGAGCCAACGTACTCATCAGAATCTCTGTGCTCCGTACGAGGGCAGTGGAAATGAAATAGTGACTCGATCCTGTGTCTAAAAAATGGTAGCTATGGTGTAGTAGAAACAGATCGTACCTCGAATCATATCTAGAGCGCCATGGTCATATGCCTCATCTTCCTAGAGATGAGATCTCCCTTATCCACCAGCTCCCTACGGTCTGGGTGGACCTCCTGGTGGTGGTGGCGGTAACACCTCTAATCGCCATCCACCACCAGCTACACGGAAAGATCCTCTACCACATCTACCTCAATTGATCCTCTATCCATACCAAGGCGGTACATCGATTGTCTAGTGATCATATGAATGGAGGGTCAGACTTTCAAGAGCCATGTGACACTCCCTGTCGTATGTGAAACACTGCATGTTCCTCACACGACTGGCAATATCTCATGTGCCTCTCACAACCAAACCCATGTCCTGAGGTCGTCCACTAGATGGTCTGATCTGCTTGGACCTCTCCGACAGCTGTCTGCTACCAGATACAGAAGACACCGCTACGTGATGCCCGATGGTGGGACTCACTGCTGGTGACTGATCAGCAATGAAACTATCCACCAAGAGGTCACGCTCCAACACCCTTGCCTGCGTCGGGCCACTGAGGGAGATCATCAAAGCTCTGATCTCTCTCCTGAGCCCCTGATCGAAGGCACGAGCCCTAAAGAATGGGTCCCACAACATATCTGTGGAGTGCCGCGAGAGGTCGGTGAACCTCACAAAGTACTGTTCCACCATCATGCTACCCTACTGTAGATGCAGTATCTCCTATATCTGTATCTCACATAGGGTGTCCAAGAAAAACTCTGTCCAAAATATGATCTCGAAGTCTGCCGAGAGAAGTGTTGCCTGATCATGCCCTTGGAGCATCTGGTTCCACCATATTACTGATGCTTCCAGAAGAAGACTCATGGAAAGGATCACCATAAGGTCGGATGGTGTCCCTACTAGTCTGAAGACTCTCAACACAGCCTCCAGCCAATCCTCCGCTGCCTATGGGTCCATCTCTCCCCTGAACTAGGGCATCCTATAGTGCTGGAACTCATGAAATGTGGTCAAGTGGCGTTCACTCTCTTCTGTTGGGGCTGGTGGTATTGGTGGCCCAACGGGTAGTGGTACCGCTGGTGCCTCTATTGTGATAGATCCATGCACCGAGGCCTCATCGCTCGGTGGGCTGTCATCTCGTACAACTCTTGGAACACAAACTATCTTTCTGCGTGAAAGCATCTTGAACGAAATAGATGCGCCATGGTCAAAATATTACACCTGGAGAGCTAACATGGTGTGCTAAATTATAAAATCACAACGAAAACCCACATGCAATCTGTGTTTTCTTGCACTGAGTTGGAAATCAGAAGTCAGGGTCCTGGTGTATGGATACGTCAGCCGCCGCACCAACACTGGACTCCCTGAACTAAAAGGTGCACTCACTACACTTAACACTATTGCTCCATAGAAAATATCAGTGTCCAATGTTATGCGGTAGAACCGAATCCTCTAATACCAATTGGTCATGACTCATCCCCTGAGGCCCGTGGCGTGACTACCCCAAACCCACCTTCCACTGGCCAGGGGATGGCGACTATCACCAGAGGCGTAATTCCCTAAAACTGGGAAGGAATTATCTTTATAACCTAAAACCGCACACAAAATAGTACAAGATGGAAGAATAAAACAAAGTTAATTTGTATAAAAAAATAGTTCTAAAAAGTAATGTGGCCGGAAGACAAGCCCAATTGTAAAGTACAAGTACAACTGAAAATGGAAAAAATGTCTGAATGGTGGAAGCAACTCCTAGATCGTCCACCTTGGATCCTACCTGAAGGGTAGGTCCAGATTGCCTCCTCAGCACTCCACATCCTTTAGTCTCCTCTGAGGTACCGACTCGTCGTGAGGTCCACCTCCAGGTTCCGTCCAACCCCCGTACACTTATCCTTGATCAGCACTATCCGTCATCTACATCCAACACGTCGAGGTGTGGGCATAGCCTGTGCATGGGTTAGTATAATGATACTCAGTACGGGCCTTGACACCCTCAAGGACTCACAAAATCCAACAAGGATATACCACACAGTATTAAATCAACGGATAACCATTACTTAGGTATATTAACATACATATACCTAAGTTATCATGTAACCCATCTCAATAATGAAGAAAAAAACAGAGGTCATTGACTTAGCTCACACAGGTATACAATTTATGTAGGCAGATAGAGATGATCAGATGTATCCACTGAATCATCTATGCTTTCAGACCGACACATGATCTTGGACCAGCAGTCCGAACTGTCGGACCCACACACGATCCAGGAACATTAGTAGGATCTGTCAGACCCACAAAAGATACTGGACCAAAATTTAGAACTCTTTGACCCACAAACGATCTGGGAATAGTAGTTGGATCTATCAGACCCAGACAGGATCCAGAACCAGTATTTAGAACTGTCAGACTCACACAAGATCTAGGAATAGTAGTTGGAGCGCAACCAGCCATAAGATTTCCAAAACCGAAAATTGATTCCGGAAGGGTCTGCTCCTCAAGACAATAGTGGTTAAGTAAACTACCACAAATACCCACAAAGAATTATCTCAAAGTTCCGCCTCATCATTGGGGTATCAATGAAAAATACGACACATAAATTGGGTGTCTGGTCTGTGTGTTATTAATCTTTTAGTCCAGGGGGCCCAGTTGGATTCGTGCACGATCCAACTTGACGTATCTCAACTCTACCCCAAACTCTAATGGGGTATTCTCAACAGGACAGTTGTGCTCCAAGAATACCAATTCTAGTGACAGTTCGTAAAACAGTCTTCTAGTGCCAATGATATGGCCAAAAAAAGTAAAGGCCGGTAGTTGGCCTGGGTCCGGTCCGACCAGGTCGATCCGACTCGGCTCGTCTTAGTCTGGGCTGACCCGGTCTGGGTCGACCCGGTCAGACCTGTTGGGTCTGGACCATCCCATTGGGCGGGCCAGCCTGTTAGGTTCATCCCAACAGAGTCGGTAGCATGGGCAGTTCGACACAGATGTCTCTACGAGAGGTGCGGCTCGTTTAAGAGGGTGTGTCCGGTTCGGTTCAGCCACTACCGTGAGGGGTGCAGTTTGAGTGGCTCGGCCCAGATGGTTGATCCAGTTTTGCTAGCGGCACCATGATGGAGGCCGCAGTCCGCCTTGGGAGGCTAGCACGGCTCGGCCGGGCAGGCCGGGTGGTGGCCTGGGCCGGCCACCGTGGTCGCCGGGCAGGCCAAGGGGCGGCCTCGGCAAGCTGGCAGGGCGGTCGGAAGGCCAGAATGTGGCATGGGTTCGTCGGTGGGGCGGCCAGGTAGGCCAGACGGTAGCCGAGGTAGGCTGGTAGGGCGGCCGTGAGGGTGCCGGGCAGACCGGTAGGTGGCAAGGGAGGGAACCGGGCAGGGTGTGTGGGAGGCCTCGGGAATGACGGCGGGGTGCGCAGGAGGCCGTCTGCAAGACCGTAGGGCGGGCAGGCCGGGAAGGGCGTGACAAGCTACAGGTAGGCCAACGGGGTGCACAAGAGGTCGCGAGCAGGCCGTCGGTGGTGCTAGATGGGGTTTCTCGGCTGGTTCGTCGGTGGACGATGCAGAGCACCAGAGCGCCGCCGGTAGTGCGATTCGCGGAGGCCACTGGTAGCGCAGCCTTTGACCTCACCTCATTTTTCGCCTCATCATAGTTATGTCTCCATGCTGAAGAATGACAAAAGATGTAAAATTGACAGAGGATGTTAGTCCATTTTAGGTTGGCATGTATCCTACACGTTTATTGTGAAAGAAAACGGTTCATAAGAACGAATCTCTACAACATTCATTATCCAAAAAGGAGAGAAGAATAATGTAATCAAAAGAATTTAATCCCAATACATTTGATTTGCCGTTCATTGATCGTTGATAGAGTCATGAAATATAGATGAAGAGAATTGTCATTTGTCATGTCTACCGCACGCTTCCAAATACGAACTGTGTCGACACATGGGAGACACTCCTCGTTGGTAGGTGTTTGGGAAAGAAGTCAAAGAAGGCTCGTCGCCGGCATTCTTCGTTGGCCAGAGTTCTTTGTTGGGGAAATCTCCCAATAATCCTATCCTTAATGAATCCATGGTTTCTACCAAATGAACAATGCCATCCCAAAAACAATAATAGTTCTTTTATTTTATGTGTTGGCTCAAAATTTAAAAATGGAGAATTAAGTACATGGATCCCCTTAATTAATTCATGTGCATTGGAACAAATTAATAAAAAGTGAGTTGGGTCCATTTAATTAAAGGAAATGTGGAGAGGTTGTCCCCCATTAATGAGGGAGATTTGAGGGGTCTTACTCTCCTCCATCAATAGGGGGTTTACCCCATGTGGTCCCCACACGTAACCTCTCACGTGAGGTAATATTCCTGTAGTCTCCACCACCATAACCTCTAATGGTAGGTTAATGTTTGGTGGTCCCACCTCTAACTTCCAAGAGGAGGTTTCAACTACTAGTCACCCACATGGCGGAGAAATAAAATAAAGTATATCTCACATTATATTATTATTTTTCCATGAAAACCCAAAAACTAACTTTTATTCTCGACCAACTGTCGTCGAGGTGAAAGTCTCCTTAAGTGAATACTAGTGTTGGGAGTTCATCGGTTCCCTCATATTTTAGTTCCGAGCACCATTTCAAATGTTTTAAAAACCCGCTCATATGTTTACTGGATGTACCTGAACAAATCATCAGAATTTGATTCCGGGCACACCGGGCCTCAGAATCACGCGCCGTCAGTTTTCGAGAACTCGTAAAATTCCCATGTATTTAAGAAAAAAATTCCACATAAATTCCGGGTCTTTACATGTATCTTTTATAATGCACATAGATCATTATTTTATTCAATACTCAATGTCACAAACATTATTCATTTTACAATTTCACTGACCCATGGAAAATTATTATGTTCCATAAAAATTTGTTTGTAATATGACTAAACCATATAAAAATTGATTCACATAACAATCTCATTAGAAAAATCGTAATCCATCTAGTTAAACAATGGAGATGGTATCATAATAAAATATCTCCATTCGATGTTATGTAACTAGAATGTTTGTTGACATTGATGAATTCATATACTAGTATAAGATCATTAAATGTTTTTTTTTCATGAAATTATTATTTTCATTTTGAAACCAATATTTTATAAAAAAATATCACAAAATATTTTAAAAATTTATTTATTTGGAATAATGTATTTAACAATATTAAACAAGGTTCAAGAAAAATAACATAAATGGTGAATGTAAATTTTATGAATGTTTTAAATGTTAAAGATAAATATTAATTTCAAAAAATAATGTAATAAGTCAGCAAAAACGGACTCATTTGAAAAATTCATGGATTTACAAAATCCAAAAAAAATAAAATAAAGCCCTTGAGTATATAATAAATATTTTCTATATCATTTATTTCTATATCAATAATATTTTAAACCAATATAGAAAACAATGATATGGATGATAAGGATACCTGATCTAAAAATATTTAATATTAGTAACACATTAAAATGGATTTCTTGATTTTTCTTGAATAAATTACAGATAAAATTAGAATTGTACATGTGAACATTATTTAGAACCAGAGTGTAATAAAAGAGATGTGGTTCAAAAAAACATAATATTTACTACAATGGAGTCATGGACAAAGACAATCCAGAAATATAGATTTTAACACAAATCATTTTCTACATTTGTAACACATTAATTTTAATAATAATGATAGAATAAATTATAATGAGTCTTAAAATATCGTAAGCACAAGGATATATGTGATATAAAATTTTAATAAAGGTAGTGTATTCACCTCATAAAACATGATAGGTGCATAACATCAATATATGCCCACAAGTAGTCGAATTTATGATGAATATCCCATAAAACGATAAAATAATTGTATTGGGAATTAATCAATGGAGATATTATTTGTAAAAAATGTAATCCCACCCAAAAAAATGTATTGTAAATAGAAAATAAAAATTTCATTTATCAATTAACACATAACCATATCATATTTGATTTAATGGAGAATTTTTATAAAAGAATGAAATTAAATTGAGTTAGGAAACCAATTACCACATGGTAATATTCAATTCAAATCCAATTTGATGAAATAATTCAAATTGAACCAAAAAATACTAGGAATTAAAAATTATTTGGGACATAATGTATCAAATATGTAAAAGTGAGATTAGAAAAACCATTACCATGGCATCAGATAGTCCATCTATGTCATATTACTCATGTATAACAAGAAAACCCAAATTTTTTATTTTTTAAGATAAATTTATATTTTTAAAATTTATACCTAAATAATTTATTTTATCTTATTATTATGACATATTTATATATTTATAATCATTTATGACCAAATTAGGATTTTTGAGGATGTTTGATTCACTACTTAAAAACGACAAATGAGTTTTGACTATGGTCAAAGTGTTAAATATTTTAAATTATATATAATTATAATAAAAAAATAATTACCATATTAATTCAACAATTATAATTTTATATCAAATAATGAATATTCATTATTATAAAATAACTATGTTATTATAATTGAGAGAATAGATTGAACATACGATTCAGTAAAGATTCCATTTTTAAATGATCATTATAAAAATGGTATGTGTTGTTTTATATTAATATATTTATAATAATATCATATATAACATATTATTTATTTATATATACTAAGATACATAATTATTATCAAGTTGTAATGAAATTAAATCTCATCTCTTTGTGTAGGTGGTAGTCCACACGTAAACGAATATCATTGCCATTTTTTCATATCTGAATGAAAATGAGATATATATTACTTTCAGAGTGATAAATATGACATTAATATCATGGTTATGTAATTTATATCATATATATTCATTAATTTAATTCTTATTAACTTCTATGTAATTTTTTAGTGAAAATAAAAATCACATAACTTCTTGAAGGATTCTCTATTATAAAAACCACCGATGTTATCATTCCCCCCCACAAAATGGAATGTAAAAAATGTAATATGTGATATCATAAATAAATAAGTTTCAAAAAATTTCAAATATCATATCTATAAATTTAATCCATCATTAATATAACATGTGAGAGGTGATTATAGAAAAATAATGATGTTGGTTTGTGAGGTGGTAGCCTTCCATACACACAAATAATGAATCCATATCCCATTTATGTAAGAGGATATAGATTCATGTTTTGGCATTAATATAACAATAACAAATTATATATGAGATATTGGATTTATCATATCATCATAGTTGATTTATATTTTATTTTTCTAAAATATTAAAAAAAGACATAGTTTTACCACCACCAATATTTTTGTATTTTAATTAAACAAGAAAAGGATGAATAAGCTACAAGAAACAATTTTCAAAGTCTGATGTAGCGAAACCCAAGATAATCTACTCGTTAAAAGTCAAATCCCTCTATGGGAAGGATCAATGAATGGAAAAAATAAGATACTGGTCATTATTTGATCAAATATAAGTAATATAATCCTCTACATCATTCTCCTCTATCTAGGAATAATGAATAGATATATGATTATTCATGAGATTCTTACAGAGTCTGATGGGGTAAAACTGGACCAAGGGACTGGAACCATACATAAACATTCATTATAGGAGGAAAAAAAGTAATTATGGATCTCCCTAATAATAATTATTCTCTGATTACATAGTTGGAGGTCAAGAAGCATGGTAAGGACCTCATCTTTGAATGAATCACCAAAACCCAATAAGGTAGAAAATGAATCAATAACTGAATCAGTACTATTTCTGATAAGTCCACCCCCACAGATAGTTCCCATTCAACATGAGCCCTATGTATTCATCTTGAGCACCAAATGTGATTCCTTCTATCTAACCTAAGCACCTTGGGCAGGAGGATCCGAACTGGGGGAGGAGTACTGGCAGAGGAGTGAAGAAATGGACCTGGAAGCCTCTAAACTTTTATCCGGACATCTGAAATCCATAATAAGGTTTGGGATTTTTAAAATTATAATCGAATAGTATAAAGCCTAATTAGAGTTCCACAATTCATTAATTGATGTCTATAGAATCCAACATCCTGTAATTAATGTAACTGCTCTTTCCCTCTGTTCCGCACATGTTCTATCCATCACCAGGAACCATTAATGAAGGAAGAGGACCACCGAGTAAACCCGATCAGGCCAACCTATAAGATGTCTAAAAGATATCTATATAGACTTATCCCAATCCCTATTTTAGAAGAGTTATTCCACATATAAATAACAAATAGTTTTGAATTTTATCTCTTCTCAGAGTATCTCTTTAGGTTTCATGCAAATGTATTACTATAATCGAAATATAACCAAAAAAAATTATCCTATGATTAAGATATGGATATTGGGAAGTGATTTTTATTGGTATTAACAAAAATAATGTATTAAGGGTATAAATAATAGATATTTGGGGGTGTCCTTTTATATGTTTGGTGTGTGCAATATTGTAATTTTTTAAAACAAAATGGTGTACTGATATTCTTCATTAGAAATATGCCTAAAAATTTGTATAATTATGGAGTCATAGATAATATATAGAAATTAATTTATGTATAATAGTTTTTATTCAATTTTTTATATAATTACCAAATATGGGATTTTTTAAATAATTTAAGGGTAAATATTATACACATTAAAAATGTTATCATAAAATTCCAATTTTTAAACCCAAATCTAAAAATATGATAACATCCTATATAAAGTTGATTTAAAAGAAATTTAGTGGATTAAATATAACTAAATAATATATATGTTGCATTCAGTCATATTCATGTCATAATAGGACATATAAATTTGACAATTTATTTAAAATATATGACATATTTACAAAAATGGAATATTTCTCTATTCACTGAAAAATCAATATTTTTTGAAAAAACCTGAAATTTCACCATACGTAAATTTAGATTTTATGATTTCATAAATTAAGAACATTTTTTCAAATAAATTTTTTAAAATATTAAATTTAAATAATAATATATATTTTTAAATAAAATCTATAAAAATCGTTTCTGAATAAAACACATTTTTGAAGAATAAAATTACATTACTAAAAATAGATTTGTTATTTTAAAAAAATTATCAATAATTTATATTGACATGTTAATATATATATATATATCATATAATTTTTATTTCTATTCGTTCAATCAAATTTTACGGCTAGATTATAGAAGATATATATTTCACCTGTCATTTTATTTCGCTGTTGCGTGTCGAATGTACTATTAAACATAGAAGAGATTTCTAAAATATCAGGCTATTACATGCCCCTGAAGCCATAATCAATTACATAATTTCAAATTGATCACTATCACAGAAATCAAATGTTGTCCATTTGAAAAATATGTATTTTATTTTTAAAACCCACATCGTATAAAGTATTAAACAAATCCTCTTGATAAGAGAGAAAATTATGTTTGAATATCATACGTAATAAAAAATAATAGGTTTACAAATAGGAGAACATAGGGGGGAATATAATACTTGAACATTGAAGAAAAAAGTAATTATTAGATAGAAATATGGTGATAAAAGTTCATTGATCACAAGGAAATTAATGATCAATAGAAAGTAATCATCCACCAAATAATAAATCAATGATGTGTGAAAAGTTCAAGTATTTCATAATAATTAATAGTAATAGGAAAATATATGGATTGATATCTATTTTTCTTGGTGATTAATTCATTTTCCCTATTGACTAATAGAATAACGAAATATAATTGTTGAGTATAATTTCATCTATTTTCCAATTTCCACCACAATATTATATTTATCTCAAAATGATGAGTATTCAAGATTTATTTTTCATTAAAGAAGAACAAAAATCATCTTTTAAAGACCATATATCTTTAATGTGGATGACAACATACTCCTCCTATCTTTTTAAATTAACCAAAAACCAAATTGTTAGTACATGGTAAGATAATGTACAAAATGAATGAAACGTAATATGATAAATTAATCATAAAAATTAAATAGTAATAACCAATGATGACACAAAATAATTTGTTAATGAATAAACCAGTATCCAAATTCACCTCAATAATCTCATAATTAAATATTTTTTTAACATCAAAGGCCATCTCATACCATTCTACTTATTAGAAGAAATATGGTCATCCCCTTTTGAAGTAATATTAATCACTTAGTCTCCAAATCGGTTTTCAATCCCATTGTTATATATATGATAAAAATTATGGTCCAATAAATTCCTCATTATACAACATCATATAATCTATAAATGTTATTGATACATAAAACAATAAATCTAAAAAATGTGATGGAATACATCACACTAAACCAAAACATTACATATACGTCATCCTAATAAAAATACTCATAAAGCGTCATTAATTACTTTACCATCACATCACATAAAACCTCAAAATGGGCCTCTAATACTTTGAACTGATGATCAAATGTAATCTTATATACCTATGATGGTATCCATAACTCTATAGATATCCTCATAAAAAAAACCATTATCTCAAACATTATCTAAACCTTCTGTTTGGTACCAGCTATAACAAACTAGAGTCCACACTCATAGATCTGATCCTAAAAATAAGAAAATTAGGTTACTAGATTTGATACCATTGAGGTGACCCAATTTTTCGATCGAAAACAAAAAAAAAACCAAATATTGGATCGCCAAAATACTCAATTACATTTTTGGTTTAGAGTATTATATAATTAAAACAAATTGTAAAAATCATGTATTTATTAACAACTAGTTAGTGATGATGAATATCACCTATCACTATAAGAATATTTTCATATTCAATATTAGGTAAGCATCAACATCCATTTGAAAACCTTATTGAAAAAACTCATTAAACCTTAATCATCATTAACTGGGAAAAATAGAACATAATATGGGTGTGATCAAATTCTTATTAATGGTAAACATAAGAATTATCAATTGAATTCCACCAAGTAGAATAACAAGAAAATAAATGTATGACAACATCATCGAAGTGAGTGTGTACAACAAAATAATACTCAGAACATCAATACGTGTATCATAAATATGAAAATTTTAAATAAAGCCTTAACATAGGAAAGATGCATGAAAATCAATAATCACAAGCTATGTGATACCAATGATGATCATAATAATCATTATAAACAGACATATGGAATAGATAAAATGTATTGGTATCTTGTAATAATATATTCACACCACTTCATTCAAATATAATAACTAATATAGTTTAATTCCATATCTCGAGTACCCAATTTGATGGAGGGATATATGAGAACCACCTAACAATTTCTATCTATGAACTATCCATCATTTGCTAAAAACTTTTCGATCCAACCATTGTTTATAACATAACCACTCATCCATGGACTACAACAGAACCACCCATTATTATAAAAATTTTATAAGAACCTTGTCATGAATAAAGTATAGATATCATTCATTTAATCATGAACTCTTTGAAATGACCATTATTTTTTAACTTGAGTAAACCATTGAAAATAAATGGGTTCAGTATAAATTTCAATGAGAAATTATTATCCCATGGAATAGAAATGTGTTCCATAAGAATCTATTTGGAACATGATTAAAAAAAGGAATTAAAGTAACCCAATAAAAATATTTTTGAAACAATTTAAATCTATCAAGAGAAAGAATGTGGATGGTATCATTAAAAAAATATCTCCATTACACCATTATTAATAAAACAGGTTATTGATTTTTATGAATGGAACTTCAATTAAAAATCATCAAAAATGTTTTATTATGTAAAAAAACTTTTCATTTTTAACCATAATGTTTTGATACAAGAATTTAAAAAATATTGTGGAGATTGTTATATTATAAAAAAATCATAAAAATATATAAAGGGAGGTTCAATTATGATAAATTTATCATAAATGATAAAAATAAACATTATTTAATTTTTTTTGTAAAAGTAAGTCAAAAGTGATGCATTTAGAAAATGTTAAGAAATTTCATTTTCAAACAATTTAAAATAATCTAATAGAACATGAAAAATACCTTTTGGAAATAATTTTTAAGCACATAATTTTTATTATTATTATATATATATATATAAGAGAAGGATAAATGGTCTAAATGAAACAATATGATCATTATCTCATACTAATAGATTTCATTATGTTTCATGAATGAATAAGAAATTATTTGTATATTAAGCTTGCGAACCACATTCCAAACCAAAGTATAATAATATAAATTTTGTTCATGAAAATAGTATCATATTATTTCTGCTAAAATAAATATGAGTATAAACAGTCCCTAGCGAATATAGATTATAACATAAATCCTTTTCTACTTTGCTAACTATTTAATTGTAATGACCATTAAATAATAAGTTTATATATTATAAACAGAAGTATATACATGATATAACAACTCAAAACCACAGTTTTTACACCTTATAATGGAATTTAGGAGCATTATATAAACATATATCCAGATGAAATAAAATTTGAGACAAATAACCCTTACAAGGATCATATAATTTTATTTAGAATTGTTAAATGGATATATTGTTTGTAAAAAATGTAAACCCACACCGTATAATTAGTAATAAAGAATAAATTAATTAATATATTAATTCATTAAATATCATATCAACATGGAGTCAATTGGAAAGAGTTATAACACCACAAAATTGAAACTGAGATAATAAAACCTTTTCAAATTGGTAAATATGAAGTCAAATCAATAGAGATGAAATAATTAAAATTGAATCATAAAATTCCAATAGAGATAAATGAATAATTATGTAATATTTAAAATTTTAATTATATATATAAAAAATATAAATATATTGATATTATATCATATCTCACAAAGAAGTAAAAGGGAGACATGAAAAAACCTTACCATGACTCAAGAATTTCCTTGTATTTCATTTGACACATATATCATAAAAAACTATGAATTATTTTTTCTAAATTAGATTTATAAAAATACAATAAATATAATTTTATTTCATTAAATATAATTATATTAATCTATCATCATATTTTTTGATAAAAAATGAATCACATCTTTTCGTGGAGGCTGTAGATCACATATTCAAGAATGAAATTTCCATTTTCCATTCATGAAAGAAAATGATATATATTATTATTTAATAAGGATAAATATGCCATGAATATCAGTATTCAATATGATTAAATATTTTTCAAATGTCATGTAGATACTATTAATCCATCATTAAAATAAGACGTGAGAGTTGACGATGGAAAAAAGATGCAAATTGGTTCACGAGGCGGTAGTCCCCCATAGACACGAATGAAGACTTTGTATCCCATTTAATAGAAGAGGATATATATTTAGGATATTAAAAAAAATATAATAAAAACTATTTATATATTGGATTATTTATTTAACATGTTATAATACATCATGAATATTTGAAGGAGGTGGAAGAATAACTAAATCAAAAATGCATTGTTAAGAATTTAACATATTCTCATACAACCTCTTTATGTTTATACATAATGTATTAAAATAAAAAATTATTAGACAAAAATGATTTTAAGAATAGTTTTTGGATGTTATATATTAATATGGGTATGTAATTTTTAATCCATAATGTTCTTACAGTGTGAATAAGAAAGGATAGTTGGTCGTCTTTTATAAGTGAGGTGAGTGGTACACATTTATTTTATAAAAATAGATGGGTGTCCCAATACAATTCACATACAAAACGCACCAATATGGAGTATTATTGATAATTTTACATGATAAGACTAAATTTATTTCCAATGGGTTGTTTTTTTTAAATTTTTTAGGTCATTTTAACAATTGTATTTTTAGTTTAACCATATGGTCTTCCTGTTTTCACCTTAACCATGGTAATTTATTTTTACTATTTTCATTATTCATTATGATAAAAAATTAGTTTAAACATTATTATATATTATAATTTATTTTTATTCCAAATATTTAATCCAATATATAAAATTAAATTCAAAAAAATTGCTTAATTTAATTTTAAATTTAACTCAAAAATGCAATAAAAAATGGGGTTTTAAAGAAGTGTATTTTTGAATGAAAACATGATTTAATATTAACTATATGAAGAATTTTTTAGAAATAAATTAATATTTATAAATATATAATAGATATATTTGATTATAATTACTCCATCATAATGGTTTTTTAATTAATTAATGAGGAGATACAATATTGCCTTTAAAAAATATTTAAAAAAACTTTTTAAACATGAAGACAAACTTATTCTAAGATCCAACAAGATTTTGATTAAAATTAATTTAATTGGATTAAATATAAAAAATAAAAATTATGTTACTTTAAATTTTATAGAAATCATAATTCCACATTTAAATTTATTAATTTATTGAAAATAAATGAAATTTTAACAAAACATATCTAATTATTCACTTCTAATTGAATAATCAATATTTTTTAAAAAATATAGTAATTTAACCAATTGAAATTTTTAAAATGATAATTTATAAAATGATTTACATTTAATCTAATAAATTTTCTAAAAGTTCTAGGACAAAATTATAAAATATATATATTTTTTAAAAATAAATAAAAATTATTTTTGATGAAATCATATTTTTGATGTATGAAATTACATTACCAAAAATATATTTTTTATATACTACATTTTTAACAATAATGTATAATTTGTGATTTCCTAGACCCATATTCCACTATACTATTTCCCCTAGACTAGTTAGAATAATGACCCCTTGTGCATCACCCCATATGAAAGGGGTTGTCAAATAGAAGAGGGATTGAATAATTATTACAACGAGGGTATTATATCCCCATGTCTGAGTAATGTTAACAGTGTAAAGTAATCAGATTATAGAGGAAGACTGAATATCTAAATATAATAACAAAATACCAAGTAGTAGGGTCTAATACATATATAGATTCATGGAATTATGTTAATATAGAAAATATCAAGTAGATACAATCCCGTTGTACAATAGTCCAAAAGGAAAAAAATATGGCTCCATGAGAATCTCGCTCATAATCCTGCTTTTGTACTCATATGTTCCAGCTATGAAAAACAAGTCAACAACTAGTAGAAGGTCATTTACCACTTCATGTACATGTACTGTCATAATTCTCTTGGGTACCAAGGGAAGACAAAGTAGGATATGAGATAGAAATATCTATAGAATTCCACCAACTGTGTTTATGTAATATCAATGTACGTTCTCATAACTATTTAGTGTGCATTAATATGGAGGAAAGTATAATAGCGGAGAATAAATAAATAACCTCCCACTTAGGTTCTTAAAGGAAACCTACCATTTCTACCACCTTCTTTTTATATGTGGTATGTTAGATCATGTAACCCTATATATATATATATATATCTGGGTTGGACCAGGATGTAGCATGCATGCATCCAACACCATTCTATAAGCTTGTATGCAATAATCATGGGATAGTAATACAGAAAATATGGTACATGGAGATTGGTTTGCCACATCTTGGTGAGTCCCTTTCCATAATTTCAACTATATATGACTAACTATGAGAAAATTCCTCAAACCACTATATTTGTATATAGATTATTCACATAATATTAGCAACTGAAATTTATTCAAGGCAACTGAATCAACCATTTCCATTTTCATTCATACAATTCATATCAAATGTGGCTTTCTAAATAAACATGAGTAAGGGAAGGGACATGTCATCCATTTTATCCATTTCATTTAGAACTAATTTAATTATAAAGTAATATCCATATTACCCTAACCATATTACAAAACCAAATCCATTCCATCCTCCAAAACCTGGAATGTTCAATTATATGGCATATGTCTCAAGGGTAAGGTCATGGAACATCTTAATGTCCAAATCGGGCATTTCCATGTCAAATAAGACCATACACCCATGGGGTGTCTTGGGGTCATTGAAACGCATTAAATATAAAGTCCAAATAAATTTAAATAATATAAAATAGCTAAAAATGTTTCATGCATTTTGAAACATTTGGCTGAAATGATGAATTT
Organism: Viscum album; assembly: GCA_963277665.1. Lineage (NCBI taxonomy): Eukaryota > Viridiplantae > Streptophyta > Magnoliopsida > Santalales > Viscaceae > Viscum > Viscum album. Next base: position 1,485,119,719 of record OY728136.1, read on the forward strand.
TGATGTGGAACACCAATGGGTGTCCAAATAGGTTATTTGAAATGTTAAAACCACCTAAATAATAAAAAATTCATCTATGAAAAGGCACAATGGTACATTATACATGATCATACCAACACAATTTAGGACCATGATAATGGCCATCTTTTAGCATGATGTAATAATTAAAAATTGGACAGAATCATATGGAAAACAACATGAAAACCTACCATAGTGTCGCGTAAGAAGCACCTCTTCATATCGACCTCAAATTTGAAGTCGGTTAGAATGGATACGAGTTTTTCTACAAATAACGGATACATAGGGTATATGAGAAAATATCTAAATAGTGAAAGAAATGGTGACATTGACTGAAGAATGATGACTAAGTTCGGTTCGAATTACCATGGGCAATCCAACGCCATCAACTAAATTAAAATTAGATGTAAGAATGAGGAGTATCTTGACATTGAGACTTAATGGATTTTGGATCCCATAGGAGGAAGAACTAAATGGTCAGCTACAAGAATATAAGGGAGAGAAAAGAAATTGGTTTTAGAATAAAAGAGGTGTAAAATGGTAACATTTCCACAAAATCTCACTACACACACTTTAGACGCACAGTTTACAACCCTTACTAAATTGTGCCTTAAGGCTTTTCCCAACATCTCCAATCACCCGCACAACTATGAAATTACGACTAAATGATTATAATCATATTTTGTGAACATCCAAGTTCCCCTATCTTAATCCCCTCAGTTTACACAAACCATGAGGTGCAGGTCACATGGTTTACACTGACCGTGCGACCCACCCTATAGCCCACATTTTCATAAATATATGCTCTGAAAAATCCTTGGATTATCCTCAAACATCCACAAGGCCATAATATATATTTTTCATTATTAATTTATAGAGTCATAATGAAATAATAATTATTTTTACCTTTTTAAGAAATTCATTTCATTATAGCCTCCCATCAATATAGCATCTCATCTCCGAGTAAAACTTCTGAGGATAAATTAGTATTTTCAAAAAAGAGATCTAGACAATGATATTGTAAATCATCTTACTACTCCCATGTATCATTTTGTACAAGAACATGCATCCAAATCACATGGACAAGTGGAACACACCTACCTCATATTTTCTTCATACTCTAATAAAAAATAAACACCAGATACACATCAATGGAAGCATCAAATTCCATATCAACCTCATCAGACTGAAAGATGTGTGATAGGTCTGGATAGTATCAATGATGCTGAGACACATGAATAAAATATTTCATAGACTACAAACATTGAAGAAGTGTCAGCTGGAAAGGCGTTGGTCAAATACGCTCCATATCATTGAAGTGTCCAGCGAACCATAGTTATATCTTACACTACTTCCAGATACATCGATTCCCAAACCTAGGGTAGACTATCAGAGAAACTTAGTCTTTGACGTCAAACTCACTAGGTCACTACATGGGTTGGCATATGACTGATGTGTAGACAGAGATGTCGACATGTGCTTCATGGTTAGAAGAACCAATTCTATATTATCCTGTATGATCTGTGGTCCAAGAACATATTCCTCCCCTTCCTCTAAATATATAATAGGTGAGTGAAAAGGCGTACCATATAAGTCATCATAGGGATCCATCTCAGTAGTGACTTGGATATTTTTTCATAAAAAAAATCTACCAGAAGAATTTTTTTTCTCTCAAGAACCCCATAAATTAAGGATACATGAATAGATCATGTCATCAAGCACCTACATTTTATGATCTTTCTATCCATCAGTCTTCTAGTGATAAGCCATGCTCAAAAGTAATTGTGTACTAAATGCCTTCTATAACCCCTTCCAAAACAGTGACCTGAAATGATCATATCTTTAATATATGATATAATGATGATCTCCATGAATACATACTACCTCTTTGATGTAAAACCTTATTATCTTGTCTATTGAGAAGGTCTCTCACATTGTTAAGAAGTGTGTGACCTTCATCATCCCATAAATGAAAACATGTATTGTTTCATTTCCATGAGGTGATCTAGGTAGACAATTAATGAAGTAAATCGAAACATCATCCCATTTCCACACAGGAATGGAATCTGTCTGGAGAATCCTTATTAGGTGCTGATGTTCTGCCTTCACCAACTGACATGTAGAACATCGGGTGATGAAACTAGCTACCTCATATTTCATGATGGGCCACCAACATGTAATATTTATATCTCAATACCTTTTGGTGACACATGGGTGAACCACCCATGATAAGTCTTGGAAATCCCTCGTTATATCTTCACCGATGTCATCTGGGGCCCACACACACCCTCAGTACAACATAGTATCACCCCCACCAACTGTCCAACCATAAGAATAGTTTTCATCTTAGACACTTTTCCATAGGACAATGCCTTTAGGATTTTATAGTTTTCTCTGACATAATCATTCCATAAGAGTATATTTCACTATTGAGGCTAAGAGATTAGTTTGAAAATTTTTCTCTTGATCATTTCCCTACATCCCTGAGAATAAATCCATAAACATTCATTCATCACTATATTCCTAAACATATTATGTTTGATTCTTCTAGCTCAAAGCATCAGCTACTGAATTTTCTTTCCCTGAAGTGTAGGAAAACTAAAAATACAACATCTATATGCAGTAAACCCACATATGCTGACTGAGATTCAGATCCTGTTGAGTGATGATATATTTGTGGATTTTTTGTTTAATGAATTCCCCAAAATGCTCTCCCCAAAGATTGTTCCTTGAACAACTCAAAGCCGGAAAGGATGTTCTGACCTTGATGGAATGATTCAGATAGTTCCTCTTTGGAGGTCTCAACTAATGGGAAACACATGCAATGAATTTCATGTCCTACATCATAACAAATCCAATACTAAAAACTAGTGTGTCATAATATATAGTATAACACCGACCTAGATCCAGAAGAATCAGTATAAGTTATGAAGTCGGTCCCTTCATCTCTTGAATGTCTACATCATAGTTTATAGACCATTAGAAATTAAAAACGTTCTTTGCAAGCCTGTAAGTGGCGCTCCAAGGAATTTAAAATCTTGTAATACATTGCTATAATGTCCTTAAATCCCTAAGAATACATAAATATCAAAGATGTTCTATAGATGATGCAAAGAAACTAAGGCTCTCACATTCTTTGGGTCAACTAAAATTATTTACTATATGATTATTTTACCGAGGAAGTGGACTTTATCAATCCATAAGTGGCATATAATGAGCATAGAATAGAGCTTATTCCCTCTCAGTGTATTCATCCCGATCTGAAGATGGGTTTCATAGTCATTTCTGGATCGAGAAAATAGCATAATTTATTTAAAAAAGTCTACACAAAATAAATATAAAAATGGGTGTAACACCCGATATATAAAATCAATGATGTCTTCAGGTGAATTTTGTGAGCCCGAACGGAAAAAACATGTACTCATAGAGACCATAAATGCTCCTTTAACTTTTGTAAGGTGTGTCTGATGTCCTAAAACACACCTGACGATAGCGCGAACTCATATATATATTTTTTTAAACACATTTTATCCACAAATATGATAAATTAGAAAGTCTATTCTTGGTAATGGATACCAGTTATTTATAATAATATGATTTTTATGATTGTAATTGACACAAATCCTAAGGGTTCCTTTTTCCATCTTGGAAAATAGGACTGGTAATCCTTAATGAGAATTATTATAAAATATAAATAACTTCACCTATAAATACTCCAACAGCTTCTTGAGTTCTTAAATTTCCTTAGGTACTATAATATAAGGATGAACGGTCACCTGTGATGCTCTTTGCATAAGCTGAATAGTAAACATTACATCTCACACTAGAGGTATTCAAGAGAACTCGTCAGAAAAAATTTCTCTGGAATTCTCCAATAAAAGAGAAAATTTATTGTGTTGCAATGACTAGGCATCAAATAAAATACTTGCAACCACTGTTATAACACCAAGCAACATCTTTTACTCGGGTCCGTCTAGGGTGGCACTAACTTCCCAATCTCCCTTAGGAATGTGCATCGCACCCTATAGTTATGCAAACATTACCCTCTAATGATTGTATTCAATATGTGATTTATGGTAAAATATCTATTTCATCACAATTATTACATCAAATTCTGTCATGTAGAGAACATATTGGTTCCATATGAATAGGTAACCCCCTACCATAAGGGGAAATTTTGAAAATGGCCAATACTCTATTCATGGGTAACAAAAGAGTGTTTCTACTGTCAATATGCCATGATAGTACTAAATGTCAAGGCCCAAACTCTCCGTGGTCATCTCAGGTATAGAAATTTTGAAATATGCCTGTATCAAACAAAAAAGACACTAATGTTGTGGTAACTAGTATGATACCTCATGCAGTACATGGTCTGGTGCTTTACTATTGTGGTATAGGTTGGAGTACATGTAATTGGAATGTTCCATAGCCCTGAGTCGCATATTGGCTTAACTAAGTAAGTCCTCTCTACTAGGGCTGAGAAAAAAAATTGGATGCCACTACATAGAATTCCACATCAGCCTGATCGATCAGTGGTATTCCATTTACCTGACTATCTTGATCTAGTATAACCTACTCCCAGTCACGAAGTGAGGACAGATCCCCACTAACTAGGAAATAGAAGGAATGTCCTCCATAAATGGTGGACATGAACCATGCAGCAAAAAACACTTCACTTCAATCAAATTCTATGGAGAATTCTTCTTGACTTTACTATATTCGCCACAATTTTGATAGATAGGAGAACTCATCACTAATAGAGCCTAACCACTACTACCATTGTAGGTTACATCAATGCATAATTTTTTCCCAAATGAAGATGCATTGGAAGCCTTAGGTTTTGAAAATCCCTAGCTCACATCACCCACCTCTCTCAGACTTCATTCTGTAGTAATGTTCTGGTTGATGGTTTTAGTAATGGTTTTCGAATTGATGACTTTGACCCATGATTGAAGTGTGTAATCATTCCATCATTAAATCGACTAATAGTCATCCTTTCATCATCATCTAGAAAATGGTTGAAATTATGTAGCTTAGTGAAATAGGTAGAGTATTATATAACATACAAATTACCCTATTGTAGATTCATGAATTCTTTATCTCTTATTGTCCCTCAATGTATAGGGAATTAAGTAGTTGTAGAAGATAGTCTGAATGTCATCTAAGACCATTACCATACGCTATCCTACATGGGTAATGACATCCCACCATCTATTGGACGAATACAGAAGTATTTAAGTATCTATATTGAACCGATTATTTTGGGTAATCTTTGTATTCATGACTATAAATAGGATATCCTTGATCCAAGACTTTTTTCCAAGTGGTCTTCCATCCCCACAGAAAATGGGAGGATGCTGCTGCTGAAACTCACGAGTCAACTGTTCCATAATCAGGGCAGGAAAACTCTGTCTGCATGTTCAAAAACATACTTAGTAAACCCTCTCAAAATTGGTTTTCAGTTCCAATATCATGTAAAGGAAGATTATCCACTGGTGTCTCAATAATAGGAATGACCAGCTGCTCAAATCCCGCCACCACAGTAACATAATTTTCACTGCCTTCAGGGTGCATGACTTGAGGAGGTTGTGGTGGAATACCAAAAAAATGTCAAATGAATGTGTCTAAAGAGATTAAAATGATTTAGAATATTACATTTAATAAATTTTTGAAGTTACCAAGTCCTTCCTATGAATAGTACAAACCTCTCTTCTGAATTTCTAAGTCATCCCTATATAGTAGAATTGATCATAATAGGTTGTATGAATGAAAAAACACCCACTACCTAATAATAAGGATGGGTCATGGTCATGATTATATGTTATTAATGTTTAACATGGTTTCTCACATGTTATATATCATTTACCAATTGAAGATGAACTCATTTAATCATTTAATGTTTTTTAATTTTCAAAATCCAAAAATATACAATTTTTTGGTCTATAAGAGACCATAATCCTTATGAAAAAGAATGTGGCACTCTCATGGATTTCACCCATAGTTAAAATGTTACTATTAATTTTATTATATAATTTTTTTTTAAAAGTATGAGCTTTGTTGAATTTGGTTTTTCAATAAATGGTGGCCCATACACCATACGAATCAAACTATATATCCCACTAAAATCACAGCATAGTATGATCTTAATATTGAAATAAGTGGCAAAAAAATTATATATATATGAAAGGGAACCATAAATATGAAATTGTAAATGATCACTGAAATGTAAACATGACATGGAAAAAATTCATGGCATATTCATAATATACCTTTCGTGATGCAAGATCTAATCAAGATCCCTCATCTCATCAAGAAATAGTTAAGGAGTTAGAATTTTAATTACCAAAAAATCATTAACATTAAATGTTAAGTGTATCACCCAACATTGAAATGATATTAATAGTATATAGAAGAAACAATAATAATAATAATAATAATGAAAATTAATGAATCATAGTATTTTCCCCGTACATGGGTTTGCAACACCCAGGATAATCTAATGACTATGATTATATGACTTCCCAATATCCATTCTAGAATCTCCAAATTGTATTTCAATAAAAGGATCCGCCTTTGATACCACATGGTGACATCTTGGACCTCGATTCAATATTTCTCATGCCCCATGCCTGGTTGGGTGCATGACCCCTAGCATGTCCTCCCATATGCCAATTGCTGCCATCTAGCAACACGGTGTATAGGTATTATAATAGGGAGGCTATATGTAACACCCCAAGCGTTCATGGTATGTTTACCTTTGAATAATTCTATAGCTTGCGTTGTACACAACTTTGTGATTCTAACACATCGTGACAAATCAAACTAGCCGTTATGAATAATAACACCCACTTTTTGAAATTTTATCAATTTTAACATTCAAAATGGAGTTAATTTTTCGGTTCAGAATATTGAAATTATCTTATGGTGAATTTTTGGAATATTTATGAAAATTTTTTTTTTTTTATGAATAGTGAAAAATACTAAATTTTAATTAAATAGAACTTTAATAATAAAAATACTTTATTGTGATAAATTATACAATTGATGGGCTTTTAACTATAATTAGATTATATTTTAAATATTTAATCCAATCTTAGTCATTGGACATAATTTAAAATTTAAACTGGACATATGAAAGTGTCAATCTTTAGATTATTATTATTTCATAAAAACACGTTTTTTGTGTTGAAAACGGGAAATAATTTTAAAATAATTTTTTCCAATTATGTGTTTTTAATTTAGAGAAATTGATTCCATATTTAGAATAAGGAGGTAAAAATTGTGTAAATTGGTAAATTTTATTTTTAGACATTTTGATTAATTACTTCTTTAAAAATTTTATTTACCATGGTTAAAGGGTAAATTCGGTAAATAAGGGTAAACAAAATAATATTATAATAATATTAAATTATCATAACACATTTTCTTACCATATTTGATGATACATGTGTGTCCATGGGAATCCTTGGGTTGAATTTGGGACCCCATGGAGCAACTTGTAAGGGATAGTGACACTTTATTTTAATTAAATTAAAATAAATACAAAATTGACATAAGCATATATCTTTTAGTAACAAATTTTTTACATAGGGTTATATATGTTATATATTAGACTATAAAAATTAATTATAATGATAAAATGATTTCCTACATAATGTTATTTTATTTATAATTTTTAGACATTGAATATTTAAATTTATTTTTGACTCAATGATGATGCAGTATTTTCCTTATTAATGAACGAATCAAATAAATGGAAATATAGATGATAAAATAAATATAATTTGAAAGTATTGATGACATCCACAGACGTTGAAGGTTTATTTGAAATATAGGATTGATTAAATGAATTTTTATCAATGTAATAATACTATTATGAATTTAACAAAAACAAAATAGCAAATAGTGTCAAAATTGACATAAAATAGTTTTAAAAAAATATATTATATTTTTGTTGATATTATATTCCTAAAAATATGTGGTTAGGCCAAAAGACATAAATAATATTATATATTTCATTAATGAAACACTTGAGGTTTTGTTGTAAGTTTTTTGTCATTATATTAACCATATAATATAAAAATACAAAGAGACATGGTAAATGTCAAACGAATTAACTAAGAGTTAAATCTAGATGATAAGGTTAATATAGTGACCCAAACCTGTCTAAACCCTATTGGGTTAGTTGTTTGTGACCCATAACCTCCTTATCCTTGAAATATATCATTATTTATCCATTAGAAACCTAATATGATTTTATTATAAAATAATACTTCAATATTTTTCTAAGGTTCCCCCACCCCTCTTTTAAAAGGGAACATCCCCTTCTCTCCAATTCTCACCATCAAAGCCATTTGGTTTGGCTAAAATCTGCCCAAATATCCTCTCATCTATCCTCCCTTGATCATAGTGGCCTTCCTTTAGTCAAAAATCCATCCAAAGGGTCCCTTTTGATCAAATCTAAATGAAGAACCCGAAGATGAGGTAAATATTTCGTCACCTCCTTCAAGTTACTTTCTTCTTCCACATCCTCCTTCTTTGTAGTTTACATTATAAAATAATAAATCTAGTATATTCTATATTTTATGTTGTTCTTATAAATATGTTATATAAATATTAATTATTCTATCCATCCTTTTAATGAAATGTCACCATATGTGTGTACGTACGGCTTACCGTCTCCACGTCGTGGTGTAGTTTTTATTCAATACAGTATTATTTGGATGGGTATAATAATGATGTATAATTGATGTAAATAATAAATATAACATGATAATGAATATTTATATATTATATTCCATCAATTTATATGTAAAGACCTGAAAATTTCATGAAATTGTTTTTTAAATTTCTTTGGAATTTTACAAGAACGCAGTTTTTGACGGCACCTGATTCCGAGGCCCGGTGTGCCCGGAATCATTTTTCGAAGTTTGGCTCGGGTACGTTCAGTGAACGGACGATCGAGTTTTTCTAACTTTTGAACCGGTGCCTGGAATCGAATTCTGAGGGCACTGATGAAATCGCAGCGCCGGTATTCGCATAGAAACGCCTCTTCCAGAGTTGCGTTTGCTTGGGTGTAGTTTTTAATTTTCGGTCTTAAAGTTAAGAAATAAAATAATTTTTTGACAACTTTATTTTATTTCACTTAAGCCACTTGGAAGCCCCTTGATGCCACTTAAAAGAGGCTTAAACTGAGTTGAAACAGATAGGGTGCTATCGAGAAATATCCTACCCCCTTGGTAGGATATTTGTGAGGTGGGGCCCACACGAGCCCCGCCGTTTCTTTCCGCTAAGTAATGCACCTGCGAAAACCCGTCATTATGAAAGTCAACTGACGAGTTTTCTTAAATTCTTAACAGACCATTTAATTAGGCGGTTTATTTCGTAAATTAAATGAGCTGTTTCTTTCGTTGAATTAATTCAACGAATTGATGGGTCGTTACATACCCTTTTTCGTTTGTTGGCGTAATAATAAAATAAGACCAACAAGGTCTTTTGAAGGATTACTCGTTGAGAGGCTTGACAGAATCCTTGAGCTTTCATCCTTCTTCGCGAAGAACGCGAAGAACACTGTCACCCTCGGAATTTGACGACGCTTCATCCGAGACATCCTTCCCCGCCCCGATCTTCAACCAACTGCTTGAGGTAAGAGTCTCATATTTTTCTTTTTTAATCCCCTTTGTGGTTTTTACCAAAACACAGATTTAATTAATTAAATTAAATCTGTTGTTTCATGGTCCGTTGAGTTCTCCGACCCAACGGCAGTTTCCGCGACGACGTGACACCCTTCCGTGACGACGCAATGATCCCCTCCTTCCGCGACGAGAAATTCCGTGAAGGACGTGCGTTTGACGACGACCAACGAAGTAGGGGTTGTTGTGAACTTATTCCTTTTTCATGTGATCGTTCTTTTTTTTTAAAGTAAAGAACCAGAAAATGAGAACAATTTTATTCCATTAAAATTGTTGAATACATATGTTGAATATTGTTCCTCCCATTGTTTATCACTAAAGCGGAGGGTGCGGGCCAAACAAACACGGCCCGACAACCCTCCGCCGTTCTTTGTTATTGTGCGGATTTGACGGGCGACGACGGAACGTGCCGTAACGGAAGTGTGATGGTTCCGCAGTGAAGAGCGAGTCCCGGGAGAAGCAGTGGCGCAGAAAGAAATAGAATCGGACCACCGGAGCGACTCCGGGGGCCCGCGGAAGCCGCCGGCGGCGCCGGCAGCCGGGAGCGGCGGCGCCCCGGCGCGCCACCGGACAAGGCCGCCGCGGCCGCGCGGGTCCGGCGCACGCGGGACACGGCTGAAGCAACGTCCGGTTGTCCGAGCGACACCCCGAGGGTGCCGCAGGGTTGTCACGCGGGGGCGGCGGCTCCCCCCCACGTCGCTCTGCTGCCCAGGAAGACACCCCGCGGGTGTCGCGGGGGGTGTCACGCGAGGGTGGCGGCTCCCCCCCGCGTCGCCCGGCCGAGCCGAGCCGGGCTGGCCGAGCCAGGCCGGTCCGACCGGCCGGGCCGCAACCTGGCCAGGCCGGACCGGGTCCGACTGGGTCGGACCTGTTCGACCCAGTTCGGCTGACCCAGGGGGGGGGGGGGTCGGGCCGGGTCGGCCCGGGCCCGGACCCCCCGTCTCCGGACCGTTTTCGGTCAAATGCATGTATCTTAAGCTACGAGCCTCCAAACGACTCGCCGTCAGTGGAAACATGATCCTTGGATCGAGACGGTCATTTTGGTATATCACACTCAAGGTTTTGGAATACTTTGAGTTCGGCCGGGTTGGTTCGTACACGAAACCAACCGGGCCCTCGGAGCAGAAACGGTCATATCTTGATCTACGGACGTCCGATTGACGTGCCGTCAGCTTTGTTGAATTCCTCTATGTGAGACGGATCTTTTGGCTCACTCCGCCCGAGGTTTGGATGCAGGTGGAGTACGGTCGGGTTGGTGTTTCCTTAAAAACCAACCGGGCCCCTGGGACGAAAAAGCCAATAACTCTCAGACCGGGCGTCCGATTGACGCGCCGTCTGCGACGTTGAGTTCTTGTTGGCGATATGGAACTTTTGGATACATCAACTTCTGACTCTGTGTCAGTTGATGTATCAGCCTCTCGGCTCATGGAGCGGACCCTCCCGAATGAGCTTGCTGTGTGCTGGAACCCTAGTGCTGGCTGTGACTGCTACTTCGACAACGACGACCGTGCAGAGATCCTCAGTGGACTGCGGCGACAACCGTGCAGAGATTCTCAGTGAACTATGATGACGACTGTGTAGAGATCCTCAGTGGACTGTGATGACTACTGCACTCAGCGATCCTACGTGGATCAGTGCTACAGGTCCTGTGTGGACCCGATCCTGTGTGGGTCTGATCCTGTGTGGGTCAGCGCTCAGCGGTTCTGTGTGAGCCAGCGCCTACAGGTCCTGTGTGGGCCCGATCTTGTGTGGGTCTTTGCGGGGGTTAGTACCTATCGATCCTTTGTGGGTCCGATGACTTACATTGATCAGTGATCATCTTTATCGCCATCCGAAAAAGTATACCTGTGTGAGATGAATCTTGAGTTACTCTCCTTTGTGGATTGTGTTGAGCTATCCTATGTGGATTTATTGTTTACTCTCCTTTGTGGATTATGTTGAGCTATCCTGTGTGAATTTACTCTTTACTCTCCTTTGTGGATTGTGTTGGGCTATCCTGTGTGGGTATACATTTTGTTTTCCTGTGTGGACTGGGTTGTTCTTGGGCTCGGACGTTGGAGCCGAACGGGAATTGATGACTTAGGTATATGTATGGGAATATACATAAGCCGTGTCAGATGATACTTCGTGATTGTATCTTTCTTTTGTGGTTTATCTTTTGTGGATTTCGGGAGACCTTCGGCGGTCTCGGGGTCCCTACTGAGTAGCTTATACTCACCCCTGCACAGGCTATGCCCACACTACGTTGTGTTGGATGCAGACGACGGACATCGCTGATCGTGGTGGAGGCGTGCGGAGCAGGAGAGTACCTGGAGGTGGACCACTGGGCGGGACGTACTCGGAGCGGTCAGATGGACCCGAGGAGCAGTAGAGGCTATCTGTACCCACCATTCAGGTGGGACTTCCATAGGATGGCTCGACGCTGCAGCTTTTCCTTTCAGTTGCTTTTTTTCCTTTCAGTTGTACTTTACAGTTGGGCTTGTATTTCCGGCCCCTTTTACTTTCAGCATAGCTTCTACAGTTTTTAATTAGTGTTTACTTTTCCGCTTGCTTACTCTGTGGTGCTTGTTTTCTTTTCAAAGGCAATGCCTTCCCTTTTGATGGGATTTACGCCTTGGTGCTAGTCGCCAGCCCCTGGCCTATGGAAGGCGGGCTTGGGGTAGTCACGGCACGAGCCCCGAGGACAGGTCGTGACATTATATATTATTTTAATATCAAAAGAATTATATGCGTACGTACGGATTACCATATCCACGAACACGATAATATTCATTCCCCATAGTATCTATTCAAGAATAATTTTCATCTGATGATTAAAAATAATTTATAGAGACATAATATCATTCTGATTAAGAATAAGATACATCCTATAAATAACAAACATTACTTACATATCAAGGAATATTAAGGAAAAAGAACCAGTTAACACCGGAAATGACGATAATACTAAAATATTATTAACATAGTAATAATAGAAGACCATATATGATATCATATTAATGTATGTAATTTTGAATAATTTAATAACAATTATTTCACCAGTATATGTGAGCTTAACCTATCATCTTCCAAGTAAATGTATAATGTAATGGTTAATTCTACAATCCCTTTATTATCCGAGGTGGTTTTTACGTAAGTATCTACTGGGACCTCTTTATCATCCACATCCATGTTTCTTAAAAATGGATTTCAAATCATTTTTAGTATTTCCAAAATAGTGGGTTAATATAATTTATACCATTATTTGAAGTTATAATTTTTTAAAGGAATCTTTCATTATTTTTCCAAAAATGGTACTTTACGACCTTTTCATCAAAATTATGGTAATATTTTTTTAACTTATACAATGGGTGTGATTATTTTCAGTCGTTATAACATCGTCAAATATTCCCATAAAAACATATAATAATATTTTAAAAATAAATCTTTTATTTTATAATAATGTAACTTTAAATGATTTCAAAACAAGGAAGAGTTATTTCACTGAAATATTTTTGATTTCATCTATGTCAACATCCTTGATGGATATTATACTTGTTTGGAGTCGATTCATTATGATTAAAATCATCCATATTGTATTTTAGGTTTTTTGATATGATGACTGTGGATGGGTTATTTTTAAACAATTCATTTTTTATTTTTAATGTATTGACACTTCATATTCTAGTTTTAATATGAATGCTTAGGTTATATTTCAACCTTTTAATATGAGGAATGTATTGGACTTAGTAAGTGACGGGTGGAGCCCGCTATAGCTCCTTGATGCATTGGTAGCTCTCATGAGACCACTAGAGATTGAATTGGCCAATGCATTCCCCAATTTGATATATGGTTTTGGATGAGGCCTTAATCATTTTTAGACGTGTTGGCCGAGGCCTTGAGAAAATGTTTCAGAATGTCCAGCATTATACATTCCCTCATTATGAAAATAATATTGATAGTTCATGTGGTCATTCGACTAGTAGAATAGACATGATTATGTTTTATTATGGCATTATTTACATAAATCATATTCCAATCATAAAAGTGTTCGTGTTTATCACTGGTAAAGGCATGTGTTTTCAATTTTTCTCTAAGATTAGTATTAATGTTATCATCTGTTGTATAGCCTACCCTTAATGACAATTTAAGCTCACCCCTTCTTATTTTTCATTTTACAAGGATATGAAAAGGGTAACTATGATTGACTTGCAGGCTTTTGTAGGATGACTGGATGTTTCTAATGGAATAAATTATGTTGGATTTTTTTAAGTTGTAAATTTGAACTTATGTATAAATCTTGTTTCCATTAATACTAAACTAATCTTTCTTTTGGGACATGATTCCCTTGTGATCACACCAATGTTATGTAATAACGCACCGACTCTGGGTAACTGTGTTTGGGGCATTACAGTTGGTATCTGAAGAAGATTAGTACAAACCATGGGAACTAGATTTAGATAAACCATGATTAGAGCACATATCCCTATGATAATCTTTGAAGATTATTATAGAAGAACTTCCTATAATTTGGGTTTTGTAGAGATTTTGTGAGTTTTCCAAGATGTAAATCCATGTCTAGATATGAGCAGGTAGGGGCGGCTCTGGCACAGATGTACCTAGGTGTAAAACCCAAAAACACCGCTTTGAGATAGACTCGAATGAGAAGAGGTGCACGACAACGGTCCTTGCAGCACTCTTGTTATTACCCTCTCAGTGGATATGCTTAGAATAATTCTCATTTTAGTTAAAAACAATTGTGAAGGGTTTATGAGTATATACATTCTCAATGATATCATTTTTATAATTATGGATTATATCCATAAACTGTTCTGTTTATGTTAAGTGTTTTACATTTTTGGAATTATGTATTTCGATTCATAAACTAATCTAGTTTATGTCGTTGTTTAGAAATGGGGCCTAGTAGAAGGAATGGAAATCATATCAGTGCACTTAATCCATTTAGAGTTTTCCCACCTACTCAAGATAATTATAGTTGAGCTGGTGATGCAACTAGAGCTAATCAGCTTATCATCATACTAGGACAACTCACACGAGTTATGAATAATAACCTTACCCATATGGAGAACCCTGATCCACAACACAAAGGATAATTGTTATCCCGCTTCATGAGGCAACAAAAACCAACATTCAATGGGATTAAAACTCTATTAGTGGCTGGGCAATGGATAAATTCCTTAGAGAAAATATTTCACACTTTGGGCAGTACCAAAAGGGAAATAGTAGTGTTGGTAGTTTCTCGCCTCACTGGAGATGCCGATCAATGGTGGTCATTGATTCAAAACAGAATGGAAGATGAAGAAGTGTCCAGTATGGAATGAAGGGAGTTTACATAAAATTTCATAGAAAAATACTTTCCTCGTGACCATCGAGAAGATATAGAAAGGAAATTTCTGAGTCTGAGGAAAAAGAGGATATGAATATCGCAATGTATGAATCTAACTATAAAAGGATAGCAAGGCATGCTGCTGATTATATACTTAACCCAAGAAGTAATATTGATAGTTTCATTGATGGGTTAAAACTATTTCTCCATCGAGTATTAGTATCACAATCCTTCTCATTTTATGAAGATATTGTCTCTTGTGCTATTATGAAAGAAAAGGAATTCTCTATGTCTTATGACTTTAATGAAATGAAATAGAAGAAGAGACCTATTGAACACTTTGGGAAAGAAAATAAGGAAACATGGAAGAAAGGAAGAATTAAATTTTCACCCTTTGATAAATGTGGAAGGATGCACCTGGGTGCCTGTCTAAAAGGAAAAAGTGTATGCTACAAATGTGGACAGAAAGGCCATCTTACTGGTGATTTTCAGGGAAATAAAGACACTACCAATGTTCAATTGTACAATTTTAGGGAGATTGGATATTAAGAAAATGAATTTCCTAAGTGTCAGTGAAACTTACCTAAAGAAATTCCAAGGGATCAGGGCCATGCTTATGCGATCATTACTGCTGAGGTTGAACCACTGCAAGAAATAATGGCAGGTAATTTAATGGTTTCCTCATGTTTAGACAATAATTTATTTGATTCTTGATCAACGCATTGTTTCACATATTCCCAGTTTTCTAAGAGAATTAGATATTTACAATTTGATTATACAAGGAAGTTGTTAGTCAAAACTCCTAAGGGATGTATCATTACTACATTGTTTTGTGAATCAGTTACCATTAGGGCATATAAATGTTCTTTATCTTTTGATCTCATTGTCATACCCATGATTTAATTTGATATAATCCTCCGTATGGATTGGCTTTCAGACCATGATGCAAAAATATTTTTTAAGAAGAAGGAGGTTATGATTTTTGATGACAATGATAAAAAACACCTTATCTTTAGAGGAGAAACGTCATCATCTAATTCTTATCTAGATCTACCACCAATAGCTCAACTAAATTCAATTATTGGAGAAGAAGAGAATGAAATAACTGTGTGTGAGGATAAGAATGTTCAAATAGAGGATGTAATTATTGTGGAAGAATATATTGATGTGTTTCGAGAATATTTACCTGGACATCCTCCAGAACGAGAAATTGAGTTTTCCATTGTTTTAATTCCTGGTTCAAGGCCCACATCGTAAACACCTTATAGAATCGTCACTTTGGAATTAGTGTAACTAAAGAAAAAACTACAGGAATTGGGTAAAATAGATTTATTCACCCTAGTTTTTCTCTATGGGTATACCCTATTTATTTTTATTAAGAAGAATGATGGATCTACGAGGTTGTACATGGGCTATATGAAGATAAATGTTATAACAATAAAGAACAAGTATCCCCGACAGCACATTGATGATTTATTTGACCAAATTCATGGAGATCAATATTAATCAAAGATTGAAATTCGATCTGGATATCATCAGTTGTGTGTGAAGAAGAAAGACATTCCGAAAACAGAATTTCGAACCAGGTACGAGCATTAACTGTTTACAGTAATGACTTTTGGGCTAACTAATGCACCCTCTATTTTCATGGATCTAATGAACCGAGTTTTCATTGAATATCTTGATGATTTTGTAGTGGTATTTATTGATGATATCCTGGTATACTTAAAAATCTATTAAGATCATGAAAATCACTTGCGAACCATTCTGAAATCCCTAAGAAGAAATGAATTATTCACGAAGTTTAGAAAGTGTGAATTTTGGATTCAGGATATTTCTTTTCTTGGACATATTATATCTATGGATGGAATCTCTATTGACCTTGTAAGACAATTGAAATCCATGAATGACAAGCACTGACAAGTATAACTGAGGTACATAGTTTTATTGGTTTAGCAGGTTATTATCGATGTTTTGTCTAGAATTTTTCCCAATTGGATAACCCATTAACAATGCTCACAGGTAAAGGGGTAAAATTTGTTTGGACAAAAGAGTGTGAAGAATGATTCAAACAGCTGATAATAATATTGGTCAATGATCCTATCATGACTCTACCATTGGGAATGATGGGTTTGTTATTTATAGTGATGCGTCAAAGAATGGACTTGGTTGTGTCCTTATGAAGAATCATAGATTTATTGCCCATGCATCACGATAGCTGAAAATTCAAGAGAAAAACTATCCTACCCATGATATTCTGTTCGTAGCTATAATATTTTCTTTGAAAACTTGGAGGCACTATCTCTATGGTGAAAAATTTGAGATCTACACTGATCATTAGTGTATGAAGTATACTATCACTCAGAAGGAACTCAACCCGTGGCCAAAGAGATGGATTGAACTACACAATGATTATGATTTCACGATACAGTACCACTCGGGGAGGGAATATATGGTGGAAAATTCATTTAGTAGAAAGGATCATGGAGTTATGAAAAATATTAGAGTTGAAAGGGATCATATTTTCATGGATCTTGT
The DNA here is from genome assembly GCA_963277665.1 of Viscum album. Lineage (NCBI taxonomy): Eukaryota > Viridiplantae > Streptophyta > Magnoliopsida > Santalales > Viscaceae > Viscum > Viscum album. Next base: position 1,485,137,293 of record OY728136.1, read on the forward strand.
AAAGATGGATATCGAAATAACCATGGATGGTGAAACATCATTTCATTCTCAAATGGTTTCACAACCATCATTACTAGAAATGATAAAATGTTCTCAGGGTGATGATCAGGAATTTCAAAAGAATCTTAAATTTTTGAACGATGGGAGATTTATCGACTACGTATATGAAGATTTGATTTTGAAATTTGGGAAGAGACATTATTTTCTTTATATACCTGATCTGAAAAGGGTATTGTTATATTATGCTCATAGCTCTAATTTCTCTATACACCCTGAGAGCACAAAGATGTATGGAGATTTGATGGATCATTTTTTTGGGATATCATGAAGATGAAGATTTCTAATTTTGTTTTAAGATGTATGGTTTGTCCACAAGTGAAAACTGGAAGGCAATAGCCAGGAGGAGTGATGAAGCATCTTCACATACCTGAGTAGAAATTGGATAATATTACGATGGAAATTGTCATGGGACTACAAAATACTCCTAGAAGGAATGATGCAATATGGGTCATTGTTGATCGTCTTACCATGTTAGCACATCTTCTTGATATAAAAAATATTTACAACTTGAATGTTTAGAAAGACTGTATATTAATGACGTTGTAAAACTTCATGGTGTACCCCTGTCAATTTTTTCTGATCATGATCCAGGTTTTACATTAAGATTCTAGAAAAGCCTTTAGAAAGACCTGGATACTGAACTTCATTTGAGCACTGCCTACCACCCTCAAAATGATGGTCAATCAGAACATATTATTCAAATCTTATAAGACAAGTTGAGATCATGCTCAAATGACTTTCAAGGTATATTGGATCAATATTTACCTCTAGTAGAAATTTCCTATAACTATATCTTCCACTCATGTATTCATATGGAACCATATGAAGTGTTATATGGAAAGAGATGTCGTACACCAAATTTTTGGCTTTATTTTGGTGAAAGAAAACTTGTAGTCCTAGAAAAAGTTGAGGAAATTTTGTAAAAGGTGAAGGTAATCCAAACCCACAACAAAGCATATCAAAATAGGTACATGAGCAATACTGATAATCGAAGGAAGGATTTGGAAGTTTAGGTAGGATATCATGTTTTCATGAAGGTATCTCCATGGAAGGGAATTATACAATTCATTATGAAGGGTAAATTGAGTCCCAGGTACATCATACCTTTCAAAATTATAGAATGAATTGTTAATGTAGCTTACCATTTGGAAATGCTGCCAAGTCTCTCTAAAGTTCATGATGTGTTCCACGTATCACTGTTGAGAATATACATGCCTGAACCAACACATGTACTCACTTATGAGGAATTAGAAATGGAACCCGGTCTGTCTTATTGCGAAGATCCTGTCAAGTTTCTTGATACAGGAGAACAATTTTTGAAAAACAGGAAGACTCATCTGGTAAAAGTTCTATGGAGAAACCATAAAATGGAAGAGGCAATGTGGGAACCCAAAGAAATAATGATGAAGAAACACCTAAATATTTTTATACAGTAATATTATAGAAATTTCTAGGTATAAATTATTTGATGGATGGGAGAATGTAACACCCCGAGTTTCCATGGTATATTACCCTTTCAATAACACAATAGCTAGCATTTTACGCAACTTTGAGATTCTAACACATCTCGACCATTCAAACTAACCATTATGAATAGTAATACACAATTTTTGTAATTTTACCAATTTTATCCTTCAAAATGGACTTCATTTTTGGTTTCAGAATATCAAAATTATCTTAGGATGGATTTTTTGTATCCTTCTGAAAACATTCAGTTTTTGAAAATATTAAAAAATACTAAATTTTAATTAAAACAACTTTTTAATTGAAATAATTTATAGTGCTAAATTATACAATATATTGGTTTTTAATTATATTTAGATTATACTTTTACCATTTAATACAATTTGGTCATTGGACGTATATTCACATTTAAACTGCAAAAAAGAAAGTGTCAATCTTTTGATAGTTATTATTTCTTAGAAACATGCTTTTTGTTTTGACAACAGGAATTAATTTTAAATTAATTTCTCCAACTTCTATTTTTTAAATATGGAAAAATGGATTCCATATTTATAATCAGGAGTTCCAAATTTTGTAAATAGGTAACTTTTTGTTTTATAAATTTTGAATAATTACTTCGGTAAATATTTTATTTTCCATGGTTTAAGGGTATCTTCAGTAAATAAGGGTTAAAAAATAATATTATAATAATATTAAATTACCCTAACACATGTTATGACACTATTGGATGATAAATTTCCAACCATGGGCATCCTTGGGTCTATTTTGGGACCCCATGGAGCCACTTGTAAGTGATAATGATACTTTATATTAATTATGTTAATGTAAATAAAAATGTCACAAGCATATATATATTAGTAAAATAATTTTTAAATAGGGTTATATATGTTATCTCTTTGACTAAAAATATTCATTATAAATATAAAATTACTTCCTACATAATGGTATTTTATTTATAATTTTTATACATTGAATTTTAGTTATATTTATGACCCAATGACGATGCATTATTTTCATTATTAATGAATAGAATTATATATGATAAAATAAATGTATGTTTAAAGTTTTGTTGCCATAAATGAATTTTATAGGTTAATATGAAATGTTAGGATTGATTAAATGAGTTTTTTTCTAAGTAATAATGTTTTTATAAATTTGACAAAAACAAAATAGAAAATAATGTCAAAATTGACATAAAAGAGTTTTTAAAAAAATATTATTTTATTCTTTGATATTATATTGCTAAAAAATATAAGGTTTGGACAGAGGTCTTAAATAAAATTATATATTTCATTAATGAATCACTTGGGGCTCCCCTGTATGTTTATTGTATGTTTATTAACAATATAACATAAAAATACAATGAGAGATGGTAAATGTCAAACTAATTTACTAAGAGTTAAATCTAGAATATAAGGTTAATATAGTGACCCAAACCTATATACCACCTATTGGTTGAGTTTTCCTTGACACATAACCACCTTATCCTTGAAATAAATCATTTTGGAGCCATTATAAAATGAAAATTCTTTTATTATAAAATAATACTTCAATCATTTCCAAAGGTTCCCATCACCCCTATTATAAAAGGGTACTTCACCTTCTATCAAATTCACACATTCAAAGCCATTTGGCTCGGCCAAACCCTTGCCAAATATCCTCTAAACTATCCACCCTTAATCCTAGAGGCCTTCCATTAGTCTTGAATCCAACCAAAGGATCCCATTTTATCAAATGAAATGGAAAATCCGAAGAAGAGGTAATTATTTCATCACCTCTTTCAAGTTCATTTCTTCGTCCACTTGTTATTTGTTGTTTCCATTCTAAAATATTAAATCCAGTATCTTCTATATATATTTATGGTATTATAAATATTTTACAAGAATATTCATATTTATATCCATCCTTTGAATGACATGTCAATATACTTGCGTACGTACAACTTATCGTCACCACGTCGTGGTGTATATGTTATTCAATACATTATTATTTTGATGGGTATAATAATGATGTATGATTGATGTAAATAATAAATATAACATGATAATTATTCTATATATATAACATAACATCAAATTATATATATTTTTTAAAATTAAAAGAATGATATTGTCGCTCATGCGTACGTACAGATTACTGTCACCACGAATACGATGAGATTCAATCCCCAGTGTATCCATTCAAGACTAATTTTCATTTGATGATTACAAATACTGTTTAAAGACTTTATATAATTCTTAATATGAATATGATACATCCTATCCATAACAAACATTACATATGTAACAAATCATATAAAGGAAAACGAATCAGTTAACACCCAGAACGACAATATTACTAAAATATTATTAACAAATTAATATTAGAAGATAATATATGATGTCATATTAATGTATATAGTTTTTAATAATTTAATATCAATTATTTCACCATTATACAGGTGTTTAACCTACCCTCGACCAAGGAAAAGTAAATGGTATGGGTTAATTCTACAATCTCTTTATTATCCATGTTTTTTTACGTATGTATGTACTGGGACCTCTTTATCATCCACATCCATGTTTCTTAAAAATGTATTTCAAAACCTTTTTTCTATTTACTAGAAAATTTGTTAATGTCATTTATACCCTTATTTTAACTTATATGTTTTCAAATTAATCTTTCAGTCATTTTCAAAACAAGGTACATTAAGACCTTTTCGACAAAATTCTGGTAAGAATGCCTTTTTTAACTTATACGGAGGGTGTGGTTATTCTTTGACGTTATAACATCATCAAAGAATACCTAAAAATCTTATAAGAATATTATTAAAATAATTGTTTTCATTCATAATTATGTAACATTAAATTATTTCAAAAAATAATAATGAAATATTTCTCTCAAATAGTTTTGATTTCATCTATGTCAAATCCTTTGATGGGTTTTATAATTATTTGAAGTCGATTCATTATGATACAAATCCTTCATATTGTATTGAAATTATTGTGATATGTTTGAATGCGGATGTGCTATTTTTATACCATTCATGGTTTATAGTTAATTTACTGACATTTCATATGCTAGTTTTAATACAAATGTTTATGTCATATTTCAACCTTTTCACATGAGAAATGTATTGGACTTAGTAATTTATGTGTGGAACCCGCTATAGCTCCTCTATGCATTGGTAGGTCTAATGAGACAACTAGATGTGAAATTTTCCGAGGAATTTTCCAATTTGATATATAGTTTTGGATGAGGCCTTAATAATTTTTAGACATCTAGGTCGAGGCCTTGAAAAATTGTTTCAGAATGTCCGGCATTATACATTCATTCATTATGAAAATAATATTGACGGTTCATGTGGACATTCGACTAGTAGAATACCCATGATTATGTTTCATTATGGAATTATCTATTAAACTCATATTACTACAATAAAAGTGTTCATGTTTATTACTGGTAAAGGAATGTGTTTTTAATTGTTCACCATGCTTAATATTTATGTTATCTTCCGCTGTATTGCTAACCATTATTGAGAATTTGAGCTCACCCCATTCTTATATTTCATTTTTCTAGGATATGTTGAAGTTAATTATGAATAACATTCATGCTTAATCTATGAGGCTTTAATGTTCCTAATGTAATAAATTAGTGTTGTATTTATTTTCAAGTTGTAAAGTTGAACTTAAGTATGAATATTTTTTCTAATAATACTAAACTGACTGGTCTTTAGGGAAATGATTTCCTTGTGATCATGTAAATGTTTTGTAACAATGCACTGACATTGGGTAACTGAGGTCAGGGAGTTACACTATATCCTCGTGTCAAAGTAGCACAATCGTTATCAAAAATGTTAATCTGTAGTGGTAGAACAATATAACAAATAAATGCAGTAAATAGTGGAAAAGTTAACTGATAACTGCATAAGGAAGAATATATATATATAAAAATCAAAATCCCTAATGGCAATGTCATATATATATATATATATATTCATAGCATGATCATAATATGGGAATGAATAATTAGAAAAATTCATTCTATAAAACAGCTCAAAATGTAAAAAAAAAAGAAAAATTATAGGACCAAGAGTATCTCAAGCCTAAGACTGATCTTTTACTCCTAATATTAAGCTATTTAGTATATGTTAACTACCTGTATGAGGACCATTACCCTTTCTAGCACCTCTAGCATCATAATCTTCTCAGGTGCCAAGGTTGGCGTGTATAGGGTACGACATTAAAATCTCATTAGTCCACCACCAAGGGTGTTTACGTAATATCTGAGTAGGTGGTCATAACTATTTAGTGGGAAGTAATATGTAGGAAAGTAAAGTAGTGCAGAATAAATAAATTAAATCCATTTAATATTTCTAAAATACACAGTGCTAGTTTAAGTGCTCCATATTATAGCTTCAAGGTAAGACCAAGTAACCACACACAGACACACATATATATGATTGTGAGCTGGACTGTGATGTAACAAGAGGGCATCCAACACCATTCTATTTTCTAAAAAGCTCTACCAACGGGGTTGTTAGATTGTCCTTTATGTATGAGGAGATTTTTCACCATGCTGTGTTGAGTCCATTACCACCATTCCACTATATATAAATACCTTGAGGAAAACAAATCCACCCATACACAGTTATATATATAATTCACATTATATTAGCAAGATCAATTTTTTCAAATAAATGTCAATAAAAAATTACAATATTCATTCATGAAATTCTAATTAATGTCTCCTTTTAAAAAAAATATGAGTAAGGGAAAGGTAATTACATCATATGAATCAAATCCATTAAGAATAAATTCATTAATAAGGTATTTCACATCTTACCCTATCCATATTACACAACCCGAACCATTACATTTTCTTGAAAAATGGAATGTTCGATTATAAGGAAAATGTGTCAAGGTTATGGTCATGAAAAATCTCAATTTCCAACTTCGGAAATTCAAAGTCAATGAAGACCACACATCTTAGGGGTATTGTAGTCTCAATTAAACACCTAAGATACAATGAATAAATCAGGTTAATTACAATCCAATAGCTAAAATAGCTTCCAAGAATATTGATACATTTGTCCAAAATAATCAATTTCATAATGGCACACATATGGGCGTCCCTATAGGTTATGTGAGATGTCTAAACCACTAAACATGATCAAATTAATCTATTACACGACACTAGGGTCCTTTATACATGAATCAACCAACATAATTTAGGATCCCAGAAAAGGATGACTTGTGTCACGAGAGAATAAATATTAAATGAAAAAACATATATTGAAAAATATGTGACCTCCTACTTTAGGGTCCTAAATGATGCATACCATGATATCTACCTCATATTTTATGTAGTTTGGATGATATATGAGATATAGTATAATGACCAATAAAGATAGAATATATTCCTCCAACTAAATAGAACAATAAAAGGTAATATTTACTAAGGATTGAAGAGTGCATGGGGTTAGACATTCTATGGGATATCCAATGCCATCGATGGAACTAAAGTTGGATGCCCTAAAGTGGAGTCGCATGAGATTTAGGCTTAAGTGATTTTTGATGCCAAGGGAGGAAGAACCCATAGGTTAGCCTCTAGAAAGAAAGGGAGCGGGGATAAATCGGTTTTATAATAAAACAATTTAAAATTATTATTTTTCCCCAAGATCTCACTACACATGGTTTATGCACATAGTATAAAAACTATGCACAAACAGTTCATTAAGGCTCTTTCAGACATTTGGAATCAGCCACAATACCTTTCACCTAGGGCCGCACATTCTTCGAAAAGCATTGGGTCCTTGTAGGTTGCCTTATTTGCAGTCGTATGATTTATAAAAATAGTGCTGCCTGGTTCACTTGGTTTACACTAACTGTGTGGCCTAGACTATATCCCACATTTCTAGAACATTGGGGCTCAAAAATTCCTTAGATTCTCCTTAGATCTTCCCAAGGTCTTATATCATCTATATCATTATTAAAGGAATGATTTAAAATTAAAAATGAAATATCAATACATTCGTTAAAAATTCGGATTGTTATATAGTTATTAATAAATTTATATATATATTTTTCATATAGTGGTTAAACTAACCATATAGACTAATTTAACATCTTGGTTATAACAACAATATATTTTTCGGGTTGTTTAAGATCGGTGTTCTTTGTCGAAAATTCTATTGAAAATAGTTATATTTTATATACTCTTAGTTTGATAAAATAATTCATTAAATAAAATTAGGATATTAATAAATATTTTCACGATGAAAAAATATATTCTCATATAGATCATGAAAAGCACAATAAAATCTAAAAAAATATGATGATGATACAAATGCTAAATTAAAGATACTGGTTGATTTCATGTATAGGTTTCATAAATATAACATAAAGAATTTTGATGTTGTTATTATGGTATATGAACTTATGAGAAATTAATAAGAATGTTTAATTTCAAATCTATAAATTTATTCAAGGTAACAAAATCATTTATAAAATGATTAATTCTAATAAATAAATAAAAGTAGATCAAGTATTGGTAGTAATAATATTTTAACAAATGTGAACAATACAAGCTTTGTTAAAATCACTAATAATACTTCATCTAAACCTACTTTTTTTAGATGTGAAATGAATTTTCGTTGTGAAAATGGTTGTTCCTTGAGATTTCCTCAATCACTTTGACACACTAATGATTTCATTTCTAAATCATTATCTTCAAAATTTCATCTATTAACATGTTTAAAATATGTTTTGGTTCCTAAGAATTATTATTTTATTCCATTTGTAAAAAAATTCATGGGTACCAAAAGATTATTAAATTTATTTTTATTCAAAATCATTATCAATATCATAAAAATGTGTGTATAGTAAATGTATAGTAGACTCTCAAAAAATAAGACTGGTGATATGTAAAAATTTCTTTCATTCAAAAAATGTGATGGAGGCAGTGTCATATTTGTTGATAATTCAAAATGAAAGCTAAATGGTTTTGGTAAAGTTGGAATTTTATATTCAATTATTATTTTTATCTTTTTATTTGTTGAAGTATTGAAATAAAATTTAATGAAAATTTCACAACTTTTTTATGATGTAATTTGTTAATAAATTTCAAAATATGAAATTCATTATATTTAAAAATAAATATGATTTTTCCCAAAAATATAAAAAGGAAAATTTTTTTCAATTACATTTTATGAATTGAATATAAAAAATTGAAATTACACAATTGTTGTGCAATTTTATAGCATTTGGTGACATAAAACGATGTTACATTTTAATTTCAGGTTGATGCACATACTATTGAAGAACTAAAATGTTCTGTAGTAACATGATCATAAGGTGATAATCTCCATTATTTAATAATATTAGTTGAATGATAAATAATATATAAATATTATTGAGAGATATAAATATATAAAAACATAAGTCCACTTGATCTCATTTATTTGGATTTAGTTGGTCCTTTTAAAACCTTAAGTTTGGGTTCAAAAAGATATATTGTTTTGATTTATTATTTTTCGAGATATAAAATTGTTTACAACCTTTATCATATATTATAATATTTATTCTCATTTAATATATTTCTCAAATTTGTTCAAAATTAGAAATCATTCCTGAATAAATAAATAAGAAGTTATCATGGTGCAGAATTCAAGAATTTTTAATTTATTAAATTTTTTTAAAAAAATATCTATAATGATGCTATGGATATTTTAGCTGAAAATAAGGTTAATTCATATTTTTAGAATATTAAAACAATATTAAGGAATATATAGTGTACAGTAAATGAACTATTTATGTTTAAGAATCAATTTAAAAAAAGTTTATGCGAATTATTATAATAAAACTATTGATGATATTGAACAAATTTATCACAAATTTAGAGATTTTAATATTAATAATGAAGTTTCATAAGATAATAATCAACCTATATTTGGGAAGAATATTACTTCCAAATAATACACTATTCATGAATGATCATGGATGTCTCATAGATATCCTTTAATAGATAATTTGATTAGTAATATTGGGTGAATATTAAAAACTATAAAACATACATTGAATATTATTGGCTATCATGTTTTTATTTCTAATTTCTCAATGATTAATATTGATGATAATAGAGAAGAATATAATTGGATATTCGCCTTAAAATATGAATTATATCATTTTACTATGAATAATTAGTGGACTTTGGTTGTGTCAATAATTATTTATAATATTATTGATAAAAAAATTCGTATTTGTAGAAAATCATGAAGAATCCTGGGAAAATAGTTAAAAATAATGCTAGATTAGTTAGTAAATTATTTCCCCATGAATAATGTTTTGAATTTGAGGAATATTTTGGTCATGATTTTATATATAATAAAATTAATTTATTAATAACTCATACTGCCTTTCATGTTTTTAAATTGACTCAAATTGATGTTAAAATGGATATTAAAAAGGTTATATTTATGAGGAGGAATATATTATATACCCATTGAATTTGGAGATGAAAAACATCCAATTTGTTTTAAAAAAATATATATTTCTTTATATGTTTTTAAATAAGATCCTCCTGATTTATATGAAATGTTACCTAGTTTTATTTAGAAACACATTTTTAGAACAGGAATGATTGATCCAACATTATTTATTAGAAAAAATTATAATGTTTCGTTAATTGTAAAGTATTATATTAATTATAATATATTTGGATATTCCAATAAATTATTTTTGTCATTCTTTTTTTGAATTGATGTACTGTACATTTTTTTTGGGTATCATTGGGGAATTGAAATTCTTACATGGATAAGAAATATTTCAATTAAATGATAGTATTTTTTTAAATAAATCCGTGTAATCTAAATATTAAAATTATTAGTTTGGATTAGATAATTCTAAAAGTGAAAATACACCCATGTGTTCTTCTTGTAAAATTTATTTTGATAAATCTAGAAAATATATCGTTATTAAAACCTATAGAGGAATCATTGGAATTGTAATATATTTCACAATATCTACAAGTGGTTTAGTTTATTCATTTCTCATTTATGATGTATTTCAATGTGACCCTATGAAATGTCACATTAAATCCAATAAAAGAATAATTATATTTGTTAAAGTTTCATTGATTAATGGTTTATTTTTTATCTTATTAAACTAATATTGATTTGAAAAGTTATTCAGATTATGATATTGTTTCAGGCAAGAAAGATAGAAATAGTACTTCAGGTTTGTTACATTAACCATAAATGCTCAGTCAGAGACAAATTCTCTGACCATTTATTAGAATAAAAGAAAAGTATAGAATACGAGAACCATAATCCAAGAATCACAACTACATATCAAAAAAACCATCCCCGTCACCATATCCATGATCAGTTACCTTGTCTGCAGTAGTCGACTCCCATTCTTAGCTTTAATAATGATCCAGAGTCTTAACATATTTCCTTCTGAGTTTTAAATTTCCAAATATAGAATGTCCATAGAAGTTTGCGTACCTCTTCCCTCACTGACAGAGGACCTGGTAGGCATCAGCTTCGACATATAAGAATAGTCTTTCCTCATCCTTCTTCGTGGGGGAGCAGTCATCACTTCCTCATTTACTGACACAATTTTATTTCCACCTTGAACAATGTCACTATACGTTTCTTTAGCCCTTTTATCAGCATTCTCTTATTCACTCTCAGAGATGTCCCCCCAATTTCTAGAGATATGGACTGCTAGGTAACCATCCTTCACTCCCTGTACCTGCTCAGAGTGACTATTTGTAAAATTCATTTTTAAACATTTTGGATGTTCCACACACCAATAGTCATTGTGCATCCCCTGCTGAAGTGAACATTCTCTATTGACAAAATCCTATGAAAAAAGGTCAATCTGCATGTTTTCACCATCATTCCTTGGACATTACTCCTCAACATGAGCACCCCTACCTTGCTTTATATCCTGGAGGTAGTTTTCAAATGCCAGCTATTGCAACTTCCCACTGCCACTACCACTTTTCTAGCTCTTCTCTTTCCGGATCAGTATCCTGTTGTCATGTAGAACTTCACCCAGCATCCATCCAGGGGAAAATGCAGGGGTAGATTGAACAACATCACAAACCTTGTCTAATTCCAATTCATTATTTATGAGGCCCACAAAACAATTCCAACTTCAATATAAACCTCATGTGTTTCAAATTGTGGTTATAGCCACTTTGAAACCCTTACCCACACACCATTTTCATCCAAAGAACAACCCAACTGCATATTCAAATTGGGAATTTCCCTGGTGGCCTCAATACTCTCAACAGGCTCAACTACTTCATTTTAGGAGATCAACATTCCTCCATCAACCTCATTAATCCCAGTGGGTTGAATTGCATGCTTCACATTGGCATCCATACCACCTATGTTCAACAACCCAATATCACAGTTTAGTCTTCCAAACACCTCATCCACCATCATATTCAGAGGCTCCTCCACTACTATCACTTGTGATCCATTTACTATAGTGACTCTAACTATACAAGGCACTGTCAACCATCCAATACACGAGCTCTCCTTACCATGCTGATCGTTTGAGGCCACCGTGAACTGTCCAACCGAGGCCACCTGCGTATCAAAAATTCTACCTCTATGGCCTACCTGCTGATTCCAAACCCATTTCTTCATATTCTCTACCTCAACATGAACCTCCAATTCCTTCCCTCTATCCTTGCTCCCTCCCCAAGCAGACCGAGACCCATTGCGATAGAATTCCAGAGAATGACCAAATCATTTGCATCCCAGACATAAGTTCATACAATTTTCGTAGACAACCCGTTGTTTTCATCTATATTTCTCACCCATAGTAAACCACACATATTCAAACATGCCTCATGACATATCTATTTTGACACATACTTGAGGGATAATATGATGGCAAAGAGCTTCAGTTCTTATATCCGAGCACATATATATACATATCAGGTTTCTTAGCATGCGTATAATAATGGGATTTTTAAAGGGGGGGAGAGTTTTGTGATGATAACCCATGTCTCCATCACTGGAGGATCCCACTTCATATGAATATCAAAGGACCACTAAAAAAGGATGAGTCAAAACTCGTTGAAACTACAAGGTGAACATGCCCAGGACTTGATGAGGTTTTCCTTTGTAGCGAAAAAGATCACAATTTTTTTATGATCCCAGAGACCCACAATCGCCATGTCCATCATGTTACAAGATACAATGATGTATCTATCAAACGAATTGTCTGAGGGACATCGTTGATAAAATCATGCAACTAAGGTATGCTTTAAGAGAATAGAAGATTTCAAGAACTCTACAGATGAAATATAGAGGTTAGGGCCCCAATCAAGAAAATCTGAGACTCTCCGTCTAAGTGCGATATGAGGGATATATGGGACAAGGTCAGAGTTTGAAAAGGGAGCAAATTGTGTGGTCTCTCTTTTGAAGAACGTCGATGGTCCATCCCCAAATGCAGAATTATAATATATAGCTCTTGAATCTTATTATGTAATATAATGATAGATTAATAAAAATATTTCTATTTTGGTTTTAATAATAATAATATTACTATTTTCTATAAAAATAATTTTACGATATCTATTTCAAAAAAATATCTTACAACAATCTAGGAATACGATGTAATTTTTCATTTTCATAGAGGTCAGGTAAAAAGGAAATATAATTCTATAATTTATTTCTATATAAAATGGTGTATTTGATATCATTACTAATATCCTAGTATTTAAAAAGTTTCGAAACTAATTTTTAACCATGTTATGATGGATATTTAAATTTATATTTATAGAGAATGAATTTAGGGAGATTTTATTTGTGTTAATATACATAAAATTACAAATTTATATCATTTTTTGAAATCTATCATATAATTTTTTGATAACTATATCTTAATTTATATATATATTTTTTTTATAATATTTTGTTTATAAATCTCATCAAGCATACTATAATATTTTATAAATCAATTTAAATATTTATTTTGTATACATTATTATCTTATGATGTGTTTCTTATAATTTTTATGAAGAAAAATTAAAAAATATGCTCGATTTATCATGGCTCCTTTACCCATGTTTTAAAAAATGGAAAGCTTTAAAGTGGATACATGAAAAATATTTTGAAATAATATTTTTATAAGAACATTTTTAAATGTAATTAATTTTTTTAATATATAAATTTCTTTTTAAAATTTCCCATTATTATAATTTCAATATATGTTCGAGTTTTTTAAATTAAACTATGTTTTTAAATTTTCATAATGGAAGATAATGTTGAGTAACACTTTGAACTCATTTATTTTTTTAAAACAATAGAGATTTCATTATTTTATTTACATTAAATATATTAATAATTTTAATTTTTCAATTATTAATGTATAATTCACTTTGAATAAATATTAATATTTTCATATGAAGAAATATCATTTCATTTTATGTTTTGACTAGTTATAACATGTAGAAAAGATTCATATTTATTTACAAGTATTAAAAAATCCTTTAGGAAGTTAATATAAAATTTTGACAAGATTATTACTGTTCTCACATAGCCTACAACTATAGTTATTTCTCCCACACAGCTGATTCACAAATTCATTTCTCTTAAAAAGTTAATATATGTGGACAATTATCCACATCATATTTCCTAATATAATTTGATTATATCCCAAGATAAAATTACAAATTGAGTTATTATTAAATATTTTTTAACAATGTAAAATTTTATTATTTTTGTATAAGATATAAAATTCTGAATCTAATTATATCTTTTATGAAAATATGTTATAATTCAATGTATTTTTTATATCTAAATTCAACAGTTATTCTGAATTAATTTTACATTATATTTCAATGATAAAATTTGTAGCATTATCCAAATAAAGTTTATTATTGATTGTATATAAATATAATAAAATTATATATATAATTAAACTTGATTTAAATTATCATCTGATGATTATAAGGTTTTTTATGTCTGAAACTCAAATTGTGAAGTTGTCTACCAATTGTAGAATTTGGCTTCTTTAAATTACGGATACATGATATACTCATGTACATGGTGAATCAACTATGTGAATCTATTATATGATCACCCTCTATGATTCATCTATATTATTCCAATATGTGAGTCCAAAATGTGATTCAATAATGTGAATCCCCTATGTGATTCCCTATCAAAAATAATACCGATATAGTTATGTGAAAATCTATAGGATAATCTAAAACCTATAAATATGATTTACTTTACACAATATTTAATAGTTACATTTTATGCATGTGTAATATGAATATTTATAAAGTTCTATATTTATTATATTATATATTAATTACATACATCTCATGTGAATATTTTGTTGTTGATGTATTTAAAGTGATTTTCTATTGAATAAGCGTGTATTGATATTCAAGAACAAAATTTTGGAATTGTACTATTAAAATCCAAATATTATGAAAAATAAATTTTTTCTCAGTTATTATTCTGAAATGTTTTTGCAAATTTATTCTTTTTATTTACTACTGTAGTTTATATTTTATAAAATAATGTTTACAATGTAATGTTTTTTTTTGATAAAATTTCTAGTAGAATTTTCCAAATTATTCTTTTTCATTTGTAAGTGATATACATGTAGGTTAAATTCTAGGAAATAAACATTATGTTGTCCATTGAAGGTGAATGTGTAATTCTGTATTTGTTATGGTAAGAGATATAACACTACTAATATTTTAAATAGGTTAGTCATAAATAAACTCTATTTATATAGAATTTACAGAACCATTGAAAGTAATGTAATATTGAGGATATTATTTAATGGTACTTGTTTTACATTATTTAGTGATCAACTAAAACTATTAGCCAAAGTAAATTTATATTATAATTTTCTAGTGGAGATTTTCTTGGTTCCTCGACAACTAGACTTTGATGTCTTTATTTTGGTTCTATCAATCTACATTATCCCATTAAAATTATATAATTTTAATTTTAACGGGTTATAAAACACCTAAAAATATAGTTTGGGGGTTTTGAATCCCAATAAAAGGTAAGGAATTACATTATGCCTCTAGGTGGGAAAAAAACAAACAATTTGTGTAGTGCCTTCAGGGATTAAAAAGGAATAAAAATTTGGGTTTAAGACTCCTAGGTAATAAGGATTTGTAAAATTGATGAAACTATAAGGCCGAAAAAGTCACTGTAATATTTCATTGTTGTTTTTATAGTGGTTACTATCTCTTTTAGCTCGTGAAATGGGATATTAGTTTACTATGAACCTTTAAATCATTACTGCTAAAAAAATAAATGAATCTATTTTTTATATTCCACTTTATTAAATTTATAAAAAATTATATCAACTATAAATATAAATTTATTTAAAATGAAAAATTCAAACCCCATTTTTTATTACTATATTAACATTAGGCTAATATTTTCCCCCTCCACTATATTATATTACTCATGTCTTTCTACCCAACCTTTATAACTGTATTTCTAGGTCCATAATGTATCATCCTAACATGTGGTCCCTATCATATAATAATATAACCTTATTAAACTATAAAATATCAACCCTAAGGATATATCACCTTGTATATGATGAAAACGATTCCTCTAAGTTAATTACTGATATGGATTCATATAGAAATTATGACCCTATCTACCAAATTTCATACATTGTGGATTTCATGTGGTAGAGAAACATATAAATATATCTCATACTATCATTGATATAGTATATTTTACCCTCGAAACCACTAAATGGGTGATATGGACCTATATAATATACCCATAATTTCCCTATTAGTCATTTAATTATTTTCTAAAATTGAAAAGCCTTGGAGGGTGAAAACTTTTACACAAAATCATATACCTGAATGTTTATTATCTCAACCATACAAAAATTGATGAAAAAGAATAAAACAAAACATCTCTTCAATTTCTAAATTACATTAGTACATTTTAAAACTCAAATAAGTTTCTAAAGATTAATATCATTACACTGACCTGACTCAAAATTTTATACCCTCAAATCCAAATTGAAAAACATTCCATGATACAAGGGATAATGAATTACATGGAAAAAAGGGTCATAGATTTACTCTCCTCTAGATGTTTCACTATAATATTTTTTTTAACATTGATGTTTATAAATGAAATCCCCTTTTAGAAATGACTTTTGACGTCATCAAATGAAATTAAATGTCTTTATTTACTCCAATATAAACATTACCTCACTGTATATAGGTGAATCTCATAATAGACTCACTACTAGTGCATCGTGGTACTCATCTGAAGATCATATTTGATAAAAGACTAATTGTGCCTCATCATGAAGTAGATCATTCTAATTATCACAAGTATAAACAATAAACACTAATAAACTTATCTTATAAAATAATTATATTGTTTAACACAAGTCTCACCAACTCTCAAAAAAAATTACTCAGGTTTCACAACATCCTGCCCATGACAATGTTGATATTCATTCCTTCTCTTTTGGGAATATTTATTATAATATATAATACCATTAACATCTACTAAATGATATGAATATATTGGAAAATACATATCCCTTCATTATTCCCATGAATTTCATTCTACTATTAAAGGAACCCATATTCGACCTGGGATAAAACTATATAATTCATTATCACACCCAAAATATTAATTTGATAATAATAAATTGTAACATAGGAGTTATTGATAGGTGATCATGGTCAAATTAGTGGAATACATTGACATCCCATATCCTTTTTAATTTTCCAATGACTATGATATATCTAATGTTCTAATATTCTATTTTCCAACTAAACGAAATAAAATCCACACTTGTTCCAACTCTAAACTACATCCAAGAAACGTTCAATCTAAAATTGGATCATTATTGTTTTTTCAAAATATAATTCATTGTTAGTCAAATAATTTATAGGGTATCACTTCACATTCCCACCTTCAATATTTAAGGGGGTAGAAACTAGAACCAATTGTATAAAACAATCATATAAGATGCATTCCCCTTAATTATTGAAAATTATATCATCAAAAAATTCCATCTATAATGAAATATAAAAAAATATTCATGGTAATTTAATTAGAGATAACAATCTAATAATGAATATTAATAAGGACTAAAAATAACCTCACAAATTTATACATAAATAGACAAATGCAATTATCCCTCCAAAATCACTTGAATACCAACATAGCACATTCTGATTTCTCTACCATGATTAATCTTGAAATATAAAAAACTATATATATATATAATAGGTTTCAAAAAAATACATAGTGGGTTCTTCACATAGACCATCACATTACAATGTTTATATAGTATACTAATTCATCGATGAGATTGTGAAATTAACAAAATATCCATCGAGTGATAATCTATAATATATTAGAATATACAAAAAACAACCCTCATAAAAAAATTATATGATATATATATATATATTACTTACTTATTTTATATGTGATCTATAATAGAAGTGAACCCACATAAAAAATCCCACCAGCTATTGAACAATTTACCCTATCATTAGTTGGGTTGTCTCAAATAGCCTAAATATTTTCATCGATGAGAAGAAGCTATATATAATATTTCTAACCATAATGTTGGAAAAATATCCCAAAAAATATTGGTAAATCATTGATTTGAATCATAGACAATGTTAATGTAGTGAATGATGATTTCTCATCTGTCACAAACCATTATTGGGCATCATTTGAACTGGCACCCTACCCGACTCATGGAATGGCCTGAAGGGGCTTCCTGATCCCCACAAGCCAGAAAAAAGTGCCTAAATATCCATAATAACTTTTTTATTGATTTTACCTGATTTTGTAGTCATAAAAACAAAAAAATAATAATACAAAATTGAATATACTCAACCAAACATGGAATAATTTTTTTTTACCAAATTCAATTTACAAAATTTAGACGAAATAATATAGGAGTACAAAGATATTGAAATAAGACAATATACCCAAAAATATCCATGTGATTATAGAAACATCTCCCTCAAGACACAACCATCAACACCACCCAAGGAAGACCACTATTAACCTGAACCACCATCTCTGAACTTCATTCATATACATGTATCCAACATAACCAAGTCTCCTTACACACAAAGGGGTGTGTATGGTATGAAATAATTCCTAGTGGTATTCTACCAAACATAATATTCCATGGTATAAATGTTATTAGAGATATAAATTTGATTGTTTTATAAAATAATGATCAGATACATTTTTATAGAAAAAATTATTAAGTAAATCATGATTTCACTTAGAATAACAAAGATTTAAAATGTATGCCAATGGTGTGAAATATATAAAAAAGAGAACAATTCCATGGGGGACCCTATAAGGATGTAGATAGAAATGGGAGAATATGTACATCGTACCTCTGTTGAATGTGTCATAGAAAACATTAATAATAGTGTTATTGTGAATGAGCCACTATGAGGGAAAATCACATGGGTCTAGTGGTCTCCAATGATCACAATGTTTTGTTAGTGTTTTAGTGTTTGTCATTCTAGACACAAACATGAAAAAACACTTCTCAATAATCAATTTTACCAGTCCTAGTTCTTCCATATAGTTACTCAGGTTTCCCCTTGTGCTCAATTATGTTCTACATTTTACATAACACTAAATTTTTCACACAACTCAATCCGAACAACGAAACACACAAACTATACCACCACGTTCACAACAGAAATAATCATTTCAAACCAAAAACAAACCAAAACAAATTCAATGCATTATTTTCACGACATTCACACCTTCAATCCCATATTTTATAATTTATAAAATATTTTCAAGAAACAATGATGGTTTACTAAAACATATTCCCAACTTCTTATTGAAAATCCATTTTAAATCGTCATGAATATGAAATCTTATCCGAAACTCCTTTCCCAATTAAAAAATAAATCACATAACAAATCAAAAAAATCATTAAAGTAAAAAAAATTGATCAAATAATGTTTAAGAGTAGAATCCCCAACCTTGGGTGTGGAAACATCTGGAATCTAGTGAGAAACATCATCCATGCCTTGATGAAGAACGATTGAACCTATAACATCAATATAAAACACTAAGAACCAATATATTACCCAAAACAAAACACCTTTCCCACTATTAAATGGAAACCATAATGATAGAGGTATGAAATCTTAGAATAGAAAAGTAGCACTAGAGTGAATACCTTTACATGAGGATCCACATGGAAATTTCCGCAAAATTCCACCAAGAAGAAACCCAAGGGAGGAGAGAATGAGGTAGAGGCGTTCATGGGGTAGAAATAATGAATAGGAGGAGATATTGAGTGACTTTGGATTAAAATTAGAAAGATAGAAAACCCAAAATCCAAATTTTAATCACCTGGATAGGTCCCATGGTTAGTCCCCATAGTTTGAAAAACTATAGGACGACCATGTAGTTTCCACTATCTTCCTAGAACATGAAGCACTATTATCCCAAATGGTTTAAAATCTCTTATCTATCCTTGTGCGAAGCCTCAATACAAAAATGAAACTGTGCGGCACAGTTACCTAGGAAAGGCACATAGTTTCCCCTATCAATGCACAAACCATGCACCACCCCCTTACAATGAAGTTTTTTTTTCATTTTTCTCAACATACACAAAAGAAACACAATGGAAAAATGGTAGACAAAAAATAAATAAAAAAATACCTCAAAAGGAAACCACAGATGTGACATAGTCCCTCATTATATTACATAAAAATTCTGGAATAAGAATGATTCTAATGGCAATATATTCGTTTTTCTTCATATATACTCCACATCAACCCATAGCATTGAAATTAATTTATACATAGAATTAAAATAATATAATATTAAATTTATGATTATTTATTAACAATCCAATATTCTAAAATATGAACCCATGATAATCACCTAGATCACTATAAATGATTTCACATAATTTAGCACCATGAATAATTAATAATTACCCGAATGAATCATAAATAATTATCCATTAATTTCCATTATTAACCAAGTAGTCATATTGTTGGTAATTAAGTTTGAAAACTATCAACAACTAATTAAAAGGGAAATATAAAATTATTTGGTACTATAATTTATCACATTTCCCATTAAATAAACACACATTCATATCATAATCCTCAATTATAACAAAACCATTTGCATCTCATTTACTAAAAACATTCTTAATTCTATATAGAGAAGAATTTATATAGCCCCGGATCAAATTTGGTTCCATTGATGGGGGTGAATAAGTGACACACTCATTTTTATGAATTATATTTATACTTTTAATTTGAACTCTTGAAATTATTAAGGTTATCGATATACCATGTGATATCTATCAATATTTCGTTATGTTTTATAATAATAATATATATTGATTCATATAGTATTTACAATGTTTGGATGAAAGGAATGCTCATTCCTGGGTTGGATATACCGCCGACATGGATTCTATAATATAATCATATTTCTGTGATAACAATGGTTTATGAACAAACTGTTTATACCCCTAGTAATTGATCCTATAATTTATTCTAGTGATACAACCCAGTAATATTTCTATTATTTCTGAGTTATTTATACCCCCCAGTGGACTTATTCCCCTTGGTCCACTTTAGTAACAGGTTATACCCCCAAGTCACATGCTCCTTATTTTATGTTGAGATCCAATGTAAGATGATCTATTCATATTCCACCCTGATCATATTGGATCACGCATTCATGTGTTTACTTTATGAACCTTTACAGCTTACTGGTCTTTCTCAAATAGATTTCATCACCTATACATGATTAGATCCCATAGTGAGACAATTATCTGGCTGGTTCATCATTCAAATAAAGTCTCAAACTCAATATATTTCTCCCTTTATTAAAATAATGTATTGGGATCTTGATGAATATTGCAATACTGTACATTTTTACCAACACATTTATGGAAATAATTATATACAAGAAATATATTCCATGGGGTATCAATAAATTAAATGGTTCAAATTAGCTATTTAAATACCCATTTAAATGTGATATAATTAACACATATTATTTTTCTCAGTTTTGATTAGAATAGAGGAAAATTATAAGGTATTATATTTTCCATTTAAATACCAAATTGAATGTGGATCTTTATTTCTTCATGTAATTCATTTTCAATACTCATGAATCTATGGGTATGATATGACTACATTGATTTCATCATAAACAACTGTGGTATTTAGGCTGACTTATATTTGTGTTGATGAGTTATCACTAATGGGTCACCAATCATGAATGCATGAATAGAAATCATTTCTCTTGATAAAATGCAGTATATCATTTTTGAATACCTGAGAGTTTTGGGATTACTATTACATCAGGTAGAAACTAAAATTACTAAATACTCAACATCAATTCACATAGATTCATCACTCAAATTTAATACCCAAATGTATCTGGTTTCCTATTTTCTCATGATGGTACTCATATTCATAATGGATTGTAGGCTTTGGATTTATTCAAATTGTAATGAAAAATATATATTCTCATATTAAAACACTAAATGATCTATACTATCATCCTTATTCACATGGGCTCCATTACATAAAAAACACAATGATTTAGATATCATTAACATGAATGTTATGCAGGAACTATAGATTACCTCAGGTTCTCCATATGCTATAACAAATGCTGAATACTCAGGCAGGCATATCCATTATGCTTAATTTTTTTTCATGAATGTGCAACTAAATAAATTTATTATTTGAATCAATACATATTACTTTATATACAAAATATACCTCATCCAAGTAGTCAATTACAAGATAAAATCATCAGATCTTTACTTATTTTTTCATTAATGGATGTGCATCAATTTCATATATGGAATGTTATTTGGACTGACTAAGTTATCATGATATCACCATGTCCATTATTTGGATTCATGAAAATTTATCCTGTAGTTTTGTCACTCATCAATGGTAAAATATATTTATCATCATAATATTCTTTCAATTAATAATCAAGATGGTTCATAGATGACTCATATTAGGCCAATTGATAAAATTATGTTATTTTCATTATTTTAATGGTCGGAGAACAATAGTTATACTAATCATGACCCATACAGATTCTTTATTATTTCATGGACAGAGTTTATTTCTCAACCAATCCCTTTAAGAATCAAAATTAATGTTTAGGGTCTCCTCCTAAAATCATTGTTTCCACACTATCTCCCCTACATCACAACCCATATCCTTTATTGGATACAAGCATGTGCACATTCATTTGGTCAGTGCATGATCCTGTGATCCAAATACATGGGTCTTTCCTCCACGATTCAAGGAACATAGACATAGCCTAGATCCCGGGGTAATGGTCCCCCTTTGGGTTCCACATATTTGTTGTTTTATACTGTCTTAGGCTTCTTTGTATGGTTTTTCCTTATTTATTTAATAGCCCTCCAATTCATAGGTATATATAAATATTTATTGAATATAATAGAAAAAAACATTACTCATTTATTATTGATCAACCATACCTCATGAATAATAATTAGTTTTTCAAGGCCTTATATTTATTGATTATATTTCTTTACTTCATGGAAATAATATTTTTCATCATATTCCTCAGGTTTTATGCAATGTTATCTCTTAAGAACCTTTATTTGTCAGTTATAGAGCATATCTATCAATTACCAGAGATAAACATAGATAATCATCATTGAATTAAATCCAATTTCATTATAATAATCCATTTCAATTAAATAATAATAAAAAATTAATCCACACACACATATCGATTTATTGACAAAAAATTAGACATGGCCCATAAATATCCCCCTTTGTATTTTTTTGTCTATGTCAAAACATAATTCTTATCAATGTATGTTTAAAATAATGACTCCCTTATTGAGAATAAAAATTAAATTGATATGTGGGGTCTTCTAAAAATTATTCTAAAAAGAGATCATATCCCATATATAAAACAATCTTGATCACTTCTAAGAGAGGGATAATCTAATAGGGCCCTCTTAGAAAAAGGATAATAGTTCATCAAATCTTTGTCTACATGGCATAACAGAATGTAGAGAATAAAATAGTTATAAAAATGTCTTCTATGTTCTCCATAAAGAGCCATTAATGTGAAATCAAGCTCAAAAAGTTTCAATTCACTTAATAGGTTTTTTAAACTAATCATTTTTAATAGTGAAATACTTAATATTGTACATAAATTATCAAATATATAAAAAAGTTCAGGTATACCAAATATATATCCACATTTTTCTCATACAACCAATAACCAACACTCACTAATATTTTATTAGAATGATGACATTAATATACGTATAAAATTGTGATCGGAATAACTTAATTCTAATATAAGATCCACCTCATGGGATGTACTAATGTTCTTCATCATTGAAATTAATGATTTTTCTAATGAAAATTACATATCATTCAATTCCATTCATTTTATTTAATAATAAATAAAATAATGGTGATAAATGAAGGATCATATTTGTAATTCGGGAGTAAAATTCAAATTGATTACTACATCCCAACATGGTCTTTCTTTTCTCCCAGCCTTTGTTAACTTCTCAAAATCTCCCCAATACTTTTAATTATTTTTTGAATCAACTATTGATTCTAAATATTGGAAATATCCCTGAATATTATTTTCATGAATTTCATAAATTTTTTAATTTACTTATAACATTCTCTAAAAAATATGTTATGCATTTATATCATTTTATTACAGTTTGGATGAATTTATGTTCACAACATCTTTGTTTTTTGCATAATTTTTTTAACAGTTTTCTTCCATTGTTAATATTTTAATTATTAATTTTCTCTTTATTTCCATAACTTCTATTCCATTTTTTGGTATGGTCATATTATTATCATAGTTGTTTTCCATGATTCATAAATTCATTCACTTATCATAATAGTAATCACTTCAGTTTCAATATTCGTTGATGCATAAATCATATATAAATATATAAATTGTAGAGAAAATCCTTTTATATGGACTAGTCTTGTCTTGTGAATTTCATATCTTTTCATCATCTAGTATCCCGATAAATGTTTTCCTTATGTTATTCAAATGATATGGAATGTTGTTTCAGCATTCCAATGTCATGTTTCCAAATTTTAATCAAACCCCATAACGGTTTATGAGCCATCATCTCTCCTTTTCTAGTGTAGTCAATCTTGGATTATAATATTGTGAACCTTGATTATTTTTTTTGTGGAACCTGCACTCATTTGGATATATGTTGGGGAAAATATCATCAAACTTATTTTCTTATCTACCCATGATGTGGTAGTATTAAAATATTTTACCATCTATACTTTCCCAAGGTTTTGATAACAACCAGCACTAGTACAAGAAATGATAATTGTCCACAAGATAATTTCATGGTTATGAGATACCTTCTTCTTATGGGATTTTCCCATTAGAATATATGATGTTCGTGTTCTAAATTTTGAGCTATGAAAATCAATGGGAAAATTAATTTAAATGTCTTAGATTCTAGCTATTTGGGTGGTTCTAGATTGGCTGATCCCATATCATTCAATCACATCTCTAACTCTAAACAAGCCATTCTGAGGGAGTTTTTAAACCCTCAATATATCTAATCATATATTCCAAATATATTTTTTAGATTCATTACTATTATTATTTATTTTTTCATGATTCGTGAAATGAATTATCACATTCTTTAAATAAATTATCTTCAACATCTATATAAACGTTTTGTAATAATTCAGTTGAATGTATATATTCATCAACAATAATTTTATAATCATTTTTCTCAAAGGAATATAAATTTTATTATTCTTCAATCTGAAGAATTTATTTTCACAATACTTATAACTATTAATTTATTGTCATGAACATTATAAACTATATACAAAGTGCATCTTTTAGTTATTCTAGTTATTCTTCCATCTATTTATTTTCATAAATAAATCTGTTGATGCATTTAAAAATTAGTTTTACCAATTACTTGGGTACCTTATTTATATGTTCTTTGAATTAATAATGTATATTAGTAAGTGATTCCTCATTATCATATCATGAATAGGCTTCATCAGTAGAATCATAATTGAATTACTTTTTTCATTATGAACCATTCAAGTTACCATCAATTGGATGGTTCATACTATTAATAGTAAAATTATTATTCAAATACCTTGTATATATTTTGATTCTATTTTTCTATATGTTGGACAAAATTACTGTATAATGTAGCTCACTCATTACCATAAATTTTATCTTCATAAATACATAATTATTTGTTTAGAGGTGATTTAACAATCCCCGTGGAAGCCAAGTTAGGGACAACATGCACTATGGAATATACGAGGGAAAGGTCATGTATAATACATGAATGAGAACATGCCACAAGGACACAAGGGACAACATATTGGGACTATAATGGAGATGATTAATGTCGTACAGATAGAATCATGGTAATGTAATTGATTAGAGTGGACCATGAACTCGCATCTGGCCTCCTAAATAAATTTATTGAGTAATAAACTACATCCAATATGTATTGAGGAATTTATTTGGGTCATGTCTGGTGATATTAGAGTTCTTACACCATCAAAATGACTAAACTAATGTGATATTATCAATTAATAAAATATGAGCAATCTGTAGATCTTCTTTATTCTCCTTTTGATAGGCTATCTGCTTGTACGGATCTCCAGCTATTCATGAGTGGTATAACTTTTTTATGAATTTACATGAAACCTATTAATGTTCATAATGATATATAGATATCATAGAGTGTTTGACAGATACCCCAAACTTTATATTCATGAACTTCCATGCATGAATTCATATGTTGATATGTGATGATTTCATAATGGAGGTGACCACCTGGAAGAAGAACAATGTTGGTTTTTAAAGAATATGTATTGATTGAAATAATAAATTCATGTAGTTAAAAATTCATTTATTTTCTAATTAATTATATAAAATCCATCCTGATTCATTGGGAATTTTTTATCCCACATGATGAACCAGAGGTGTGTGAGAGTTCATGCCTACTTTTCATGTTAATGAGATTAGAATATATCATTTTTTAATGCGAATGAGCATGTATAAAGATGAATGATAATTCTAAGAATTAACCTATTTTATATGATAAGACGTTTCTACTATAAGCATGAATAAATGTAGATCTCAATATCCTTCTCATAATTGAGTACCTTCACGATGAAACCAGAAATCAAATGCATTCGGGTATTCAATTTGTATGATGATTTCATATGAAAAATGACGAGTATTGGGAAATTTTAATATATATATATATATATATATATGAAAGAACTGGAAGACCAAAACACTGACTTATTTTATAATTAAATTCTAAATATTAGGATTATAATTTAGTTTCATGCATTCGGTTTGTTATTTCAGCTACAGGGGAAATATTATCCATATAAAGATATGTGAATTTGAGTCCTTTGGGTGTTTTTGACGGGCTCCATGTAGTAATTTCTACCATAGGATTCATTAGTATCTACATGAGATTGGCAAAAGAAATAAATAACCTAATTCTATATGATATTTAATTGAGAAATATAACATCATTTAGTATTTGGGTAATTCTTGTTTAAATGGGAAAAATTATTTTTGTATTTTTTAACAGATTTAAACAATGATTTAAATGGATAATTTAAATCATATAATTTTTTGAAACCCCATGCACTATATTTTTTGTATATAAAAATGTTAGGATAGGTGATGATAAAAATGTAAATCATTAAGATATCCTTTGAGATCCCAATAAATTATTTTATCTAAGAGAAAAATAGATTGTGTCTGGGACTTCATCAATAGGAAGAATCAGCCAGATCATTGTTGAACTCATGAAACTGATCAAGAAATTATGACCAAACATATTTGATCAAAACCAGAATGATGAGAATTCTATTGAAGTATACATGGGAAATTTTGATCCTTCAATATCATGGAGGAAGATGAATGTATTAGAAAATTTGGTATCTAGACACATGATATAATACATGTGAATGGGGGTGTAACTAGTTTTTAAAGATGATCGAGGAGAAGAAGATATATGGGGGGTATAACTATCCAAGGTAGAATAGTTGAGAAAATGGTGGGTATATGAATTTTGTGCCTAAACCATTCTAATCACTAAAATAGTGTATAATCCATATTACAACCTCTAACCATAATTGAAATGAGTAGGCCTTTCAACAAAAACTTATAAACAATTTGTTAATATCTCTCTATTATTATTACTGCAGACAATATTAAATTTAGATATATCATAGTGTGTATTGATAGCCGCACATTGTTCAAGAGGTTAAATTCAATTTAAAAATAGAATTCATAGAAAATATTGTACAACTTATTACCCCTACCAATAGAACGTAATCCAATTTGTTGTTATATTGTATTGACCGAGTTTATAGATATTTCAGTAAATATTACTTGATTGTATATATATACACAATTTCATCTATTTCAGTTAAGATACATATGGAAGAAACCCTTTATAATACTCTATAAAAAATAGTTATACATGACGTTTCACATCAATTAATATCAATCTAATGAATCATATCATCCTCTACCAACTAGTATAGTCACATCACAATTTAGGACTATTATAACCATCAAAGAAAAACTAACATTTAGACCACATTACTCCCCAGAAAGAGTAGTTGGTTTGCATTAGGATTTTGAACTATAATTTGGTTTACACCAACCTTTAAAATACTTCATATAAATCAACTATTATTTAATATTATTCACCATGAAAATTTATATGATGATAATAAGGGAATGGTCATTCAGCATTATTAGAATGCACCATAAAAATAAATCCCTACTAATATTCTACAAACACTTCGTAAAATGGTTCCTCAACTACTGGATCACTCTATAACAACCTCCTATTTAGAACACTGAAATATAACTAAAAACACTTCTATGAAACTGTATGATTATTAATTTATGATTTATATAAAAAAATTTAAATAAATACAAATTAAAAATATTTTTATATAATAATTTCAATGTGGTTATTTTAAAATTTTCAATTTCATAAATTCAATTTTTTTTAATTTTTTTCATTAACAATTATTTTAATCTTACACCATCATTAAATATATCATATGAATTATTTGTCCACACTGAATAAAATATCAGGAGGTACAGTCACTGACCTCAATTATTCATCAATTTATTATCCATGACCATTAATCATTTTTATAATCACTCATTATTTAATAGACCGGCAATATTAGTACATGATTGAAATGTTTCCAAAGAACACATCAAACATGAAAAATTGATATAAATATCTTGATATGGAGAACTAAAAATATATTTATACCATAAAAACCTATAGAATCTCTCTCCTTTAATTGGAATAGTTTCCTCCCATTCCATAAAATATCTATCCTCCAAAAATATCACCCATTAATAAACCATATATATTAGACTCTATAATTTTAATATTAAATCTTCTAAACACATTTTTAATAGATGTGAAAATTTAAAACATAAAAAGTAACATGGAATTCCCATAAAACATCCATATTTTCAATGGATACTAATATATAATAATTTAAAAAAAATTCCATAAATTAATTAATAAAATAATAAACACTTTATTCATGACTAAATCCTTATATCATTAATATTTTTTTAAAAAATAAAACCAAACATTCATGTACACACATGATTATTCAATCATTATTCCTTGAAATAGCATTTCGAATAAATTTAATATAATATATGAAATTAATTCACACCTGAGAGAGGAATTTTATAGCATTAATGACACTAGGAATTTTTGAAATAATATATTTCATATCCATATAATGTTATCAATGTATTTGAATTTCTATGCTGAGATGATATACAATTAAATTAATGAAAATAAGATAATAAAATATAGAGAATTATTATTTGAAGTCAAAATATGATAAACCTATAATGTACATTAAATTAATGAGGATATAAGCTGAAAATAACAATTGGTATAAACTTTAATGAAAAGAAAAATCTATGAGCTGGATATCTAAAATATATATATATATTTACCTATTAAAAAAAAGTTAGAACCACTATTTATGGAATTTAATTTTGATACATTATATATACACACACAAAATTTTTCTACTCATAGGGGAGATATTTGGGTGTTTTGAAGGATTTTAGAATGATTTATTGTTAGGTTCTTATAGAAGGGACCATACATCCTATATAATGCATTTTACATGTTGATTTCATTGGTCAAGATGTAAATGAATTATTGATCCTCCAATCCTTCCAAACAATGATGTTATTCTTTGAAATATAAAAATTCCCATAAAATCAAATGCATGGTAAGTTTTATTATTCATGGTCCCATTTACCAGAACTATGGATTCATTTAAAAAGTGATTGGAAATTGTATACGTCACATAAAAATTATAGTTTTTCACACAATATGGTACTTGTATCACTATTTTATTTTTTTAGTGATTGTATCATTTATATATCATGGTCTTTAATATGTTTATATGTTTTCGTGCCATATTAATGGTATGTTCATTTAAATATCATTTTTCTTCATTTATTTCTGTTTTCCCTTTGGTAATTCCCTAATAAAAGTTGATTTAAATGAAATTGAACTTTGTTAATGAATACAGTTTGGATTCTAGTCAAAGTTTTTCATGATTGTTAAGGAAAATGGGAATCATGGGATTAGTGGTATGGTTACAATTTTTCTCCACGTTAAGGTAGGTGTCTCTCCTGCATACTTGTTGATACAATATTTTATGAGATCAAAATGTTATATTTTGATTAAACTATATTTTATAGAAATGAGTATTTAATTATGGTTGAGGAATGATCATAATAAAATTGATTTTGGACATTGATATATATTTTTTAAAAATGTGAAAAGTGGACTTCCAAGAGTTTGTGTTTGTAAGTGAATCTATAATTAGGGAAAATTGGGAAAATTAAGGAAGTGGAACGTTTTTGTGGCTATGATTATATAATTGTTAACCATATTTTTATATTTATTTTTAATGTTATTTAATGGATTTGGTAAGGGTAATAGATACGATATTTTCAATTTCTTCTTAGTTGTGGGTTCTTTATCCAGTTTGAAGTGAATGGTTGAAATACCCACTTTAGTGTGGGGGTTTTTAGTAAGTCAAACTTGGTTTGTTTTAGTTGGTCATTTTGTGCATATAATGTATCCATTAGTTTACATATAATTTTATGGATCTCTAATGTTTTATAAAACTTGATGGTCGTGTGGGGTGATGGTTTGGGAAATGGATGGAACTTTTTAGTGTTTTTATATATTTGTTAATTAATACCATATTTTTTAATACATGAATTTATTGAAATTAATTTTATAAAACATTATATAATTGCATAATGTTTAAAAAATAATATAAAATTTACTTAATTTTCAAATTCAAGGATTTTATTGAATGTCCTAGGGGCTTCCAACTGGCTTCTGTACTCGACCCCTATGATTCTACAACAGTGGATTCCAGAATTGTGTGTGACATGACATAAGTAATAGAGAGATGTATTTTTATCTAGGGGTAGATCATAACCATTAAGGTGAAGCAATGAAGGTTGGGGATTTTATAAATCATTTGGATCAAAGAGTATTGGAGTGATATGAAGGAGTCACAATATGAGATAATATTTTTCTGGCCTTATTAGATTGATTTTAGATGATATCCACATGTTAAAAAATTTGATATTTTTGTTTTTTTATTCATAAAATAGTATCTTATGAATAATATATTATGTTATAAATGGTATTTCTACAAATAATGGTTTTATTTTTTCTAACGGTGTTTGGTATGTCTAATATGATGATACCACATGCCAAAATTTGGGTTGGACATAAAAATTATAAGTGTGAGTTCTTATTTTGGGAAAATACCACCTTATGATATTTTTAATCAACTTACATGTCTTTTTAACCTTCAGTTATTAATAAAATTCATTAAATTCCATGTAAAATTATTGAAATCCTTGGGTAATTTAGATTTGTTAAGGGAATATTTTAGAAGTTAAAAATTGTATTAGTTTGAGTTTATTTTGTTTTTGGGTTAGAGATATGTAATTTTGGAACTCATTAATTACATATAATAATGTCTAGATAAATTATATGCAGTAATGAATTATTTCTTAATAAGAAAACAAGGTGTATTGTTTTTAGAACCACATATATCCTATTATGGGAGTAGTTATTGTCATTTATCTTGGCTTAAAGACAAATGTGGTCCTCAAGAATCATGTAGGAATTCGTGGATAATACTTTTGATACATTTATCTAATTTGGACTGTGAGTTATCTTGAAATGAGGTAATATGTGACACTAAAAGAACGAAATTGATAGTAAATGGGTTAGTTACTAGCACCAAGTTTATACTATCAGACATATTTATAATTAATTTAGCTTTATAAACGAAAACTCAACATCACTATGAATACTATAATTTATTATCAACCACGATATATAAATTATAAATTTATATTCATGTAAAATAATATAATTCTACTAAACAAGTACAATACCACCTCATGATCTATCGACTGCAGTATCCCAAAGTATATGTATATTGTAATCTAGATCATCAAAAAAATTCTCACATATCATGAGTAATGGTAATCCAATACCACTTATGTCTCAACCAAAATAATCTGAGAATAAAATATATAATAAAGGGGTGGCCATATAAATATAACCAATATGTTCCTACCTATAATTTTCATGGGGACATGTAAATAATGATTGATAATATGTCTACATATGGAATGAATTAATCAAATTAAATCAAGAAATATGAATATCTAAATAGTCATCTAAACAACCAAATTCATTTTATACTATAGAGACATCAGTTTCTATAAACCATCACACACCACATCACGCTTTATGATAATACCACTCTTAATCAATATATAAAACCAAGAATATCTCCTATAATATAGACATTACATTAAGATTCTCATGATATTGTTCAAAATACAACTTCACCACTATTAAATCACCTCAAAAAATTAGTTATCCATTAGTAGGGAACTCATTGCACCATCTCCATATAAAAATATTTAATTAACCTAAAAGAAGGGCACTTTTGCATGAATATCCCTGAGTATTTATCCGATTGTAGGGACCCTGTAGATGCCTGGGTTTTTTAAAATTTATCTCCCTTTAATCTATATGAATATTACTCATAAATAGGAATATATATTATACCTCAAAGGAAATAATATTTATTATAAAATAATTATGATAATAGAATAATCAAAACAACAACACATTATTCATTTGTAGTGAATCATTAAAAAATATTGTATACCATGTATTACTACATACAATGGTTTTTTATATATCGTGAAAGGGTATAAAAATAAATTTGAAAATAAATGATTTTAATAAAACATAACATATATACATATTTCATTATATGAGATAAAAACATAATATATTACACTATAATCTACACCCTAAAAATAATATTTTATTTAATTTATAAACTAGATATATTTTCATCTTATATAATGAATGATCTTCATCATCACTAACATTGTTCTTCTCACATAGTACCCTTTTTTCATATATCCTACATAATGACATTTTTCATAATCTAGGGGTAATGAAAACAAAATAAAGGGTGAGATCAAATGATAAATAACTGCAAGCAAGAGAGACAATAATCAAATATGATAAGTTGTGAATAATATATGTATAATTTTATGAGATCATGATAATTAGATATGAAAAAATACACAATAAATTGTATCCCATAAATCAAGGGTCATGGAATATAGCTATTTTATTAAAATGAAATTTTTATAAGTGTGTCTAATCATCAACAATCAATCACGATATATGAGAGTTTACCATATTCACAACATTTAATAGGAGTGTGACATGCTCATAAGCATGTGAAATCATTTATTTTCTCAAGAATCATTATCAATACCATCATAAAATAGTTGATATAGTCCCATTGTTGATTGGGATGACTCTAAATTCACTTTTCATTCATGGTTGATAGAGTTCCGTATTGGATTGTGATTAATTCCAATTCTAATTCGCATTAGCTTATGAGATAGTAATCATTAGACGATACATTGAAGTGATATATAATATTGGGACCACCTATCACATAATGAAAACCATCCATAAATATGATATAGGATTATAAATATATTAATAATTTCATCATATAATAATTCAGTTATTTTAAATAGATGAGTATCATAATATCATCAGTAAAACATCATTACTATAAGTCATATGGGGAAAGAACATTGATAATATAATAAGATTATAACCCAATGAATAATATAAATACATAAAAGATATTTATATAGTTATAAAAATGTATATTAGAGTATTAAAAATATTCAAAGAGAACAATAACATCTGTTATGAATTTTTTTATCTATGGGTGTTATATAGACAATGAAATACAAGTACATATTATGTGTTGACCATCAAGCATAAAAATTATGCCATGTATTTATATAATTTAAATAATTATGTGACATAATAATGAATTATGAAATGAATATATATGGACAAAATACATACCCTGAAGGTAGGATACATGTCAGGGAAAATATTATTGAGGATGTTGAAATGCCAATATGGGATGCTTATAGATGAAGAAATACGGTGATGCGTTTCGGAAATGGTATATCTAATTCTCTAATGGATATTATTTGTGATGAAGTGTAAATATGGCCCATTACATTATGAGGGAATCATATTATACAATATTATCATGGTAGTTGAACTAGTTGGTAGATTGTTACCAAGTAAGATTTATTTATAACATGTGGTATCCATAAAGATATGCTTATCTTGGAAGATACACAGATGGATTCCATCTTGATGTTATTTTTTAGGATGATACATGTGGAATAGGTGGTCTCTAGTATCTAGAGCATCAGGTCAGATTCAAAATATGCTCTTCAAGTAATATGAATGTTCAGACATGTATAATCATTCTAGTAGAGCATCACATCTATAGTACCATTAACAAACGTTTTTTTCTAGGAAATTATTGGAGTATCAAACCACGGGTTGATATTATAACCATAAGAATATAATTTATATAATAGTATTTTTTTCATTGTCATATTTATTTAATAAGAATGTGTCAGTGTTGGCATGGATAGAACAATTTTTAATTTTTTTCTCTAAAAAAAGATGATTTATTAATCAAGTGACCATTATAGTTTTATTTTGATTTATGTATAGTAGATAGCATATGAATCAATTGATAAAAAATGGACAAATGGTGGTATTCCATTAAACCTTACTATCGAATCCTAATCTATTCATCTATTAAACATTTCCTCTCTACGTCAATAAATATTTTACTATGAGAATTGGATTAGCTCATCCATTCGGAGATGAATTCAGATACACTTATATAAAAATTCAATTCCATGTATCATAATCTATGTTACACTTTATCTTCCTCCATTTTAGATAGGTAAATATCCTACAAGTACCTTATGTTGAACTTCTATTAGATCACATAATTAACTCCATGACTGTACATTAAATGTGATTATAACCCTGGTATCAAAGGAACGGTTCCTATGTAAACAATATCCCTTACCACTATAGTCATATACACATTATGGACCATTAATATCTATAATCTAGGTTAATAGAAATTATATTTGTGGTTTTATATTTATTAAGAACCTACACATCCAAAAAAATTATACTACTAGTCTTTTTGGTTGTATTTAAATTCTATTCTATCTATGTGTGGTTTAATAGTTGCATCTGTTGTTTCAATTGGTGATTTATGGACTTTATTTCATATTTAAGGTGACATAAAGTTAAAATAAACTATTGATTTATCCCTTACTCATTTTATAGTATATAAATTGGAAAAATTGGTCATTGTCTATGTAATTGACAGTATTTATTTATAGATTACATGATGTTATAGACAAGGTGTTCTCAGCCAATATTGTCAACATAAATAAATAATTACCCCTTAAATCCATAATTTTTTTTAATAGCATAGTTCATTTCATTAATCAACTCTGTAGCTAATAACTTGAGAAAATTTACTATTCTTATTTTAAAAATGATATATCGTTGAGGTATATATGGTGTGTTTTTTGAAAAAATGTGGGGAGGGCCTTTGAAACATGGATTATCAATGATTTTCTACACTATACTTTTCAAATATTCCCCTATAAATAATATACTTCATATAATAGTTCTCTATCCCAATTTTCAATGAATAGTTCTTATGAATAAATCATCATCATTATACCCCTGATCACAGCGACTATTAGATTAATGGAAATAGATAATCGAGAATGACACTAGTGAAGAAAACATTTTTTACAATGGATATTTTTAAATTTTTAATTCATTTATTGGTCGACGTTATTACAAAAGACATTATAAATAATGTTTTTTATGTCGGTTGTTTTAAAACCGACCTAAAAAACAAATAAACAATGAGTTTTTTACGTCGGTTACTCAAAAAACAATGTGGAAAATGCTTCGTAGTCATGATGTATTACATTGGTCATTTAAAAACTGAAGTTTTATATACATTATCACATCAGTTATTATATAACAGACGTCCTAAATTTTTTCTCTGAAGCATTTATTAAATTAGTTGTGAAAATAAATGACGCGATAAAGCAGTTTTCCAAGTGATTTTCCACGTCGGTTAAATAATAACCGACGTGAGATCATATTTACTATGTCTGTTGTAAAATAACTGACGTAGAAAACTATTCCTTTCCATTTATTACCTCGTATATGAAATAGCCGACGTTGAAATTAATCCGTGTGCATTTTTTACGTTGATTAAAAAATAATTGACTTAAAAACCTATTTTTTTAATTAAACCGTTCAACCACAATTACACCTTGCCAAAATAATACCTAGAATAGAATAATAATAGACCAAACTGCCCCCGCCCCACCTGCATAGCCCCCCCAACTATGCCCATCCAAAAGAATACCTAAAACAGAACCAAATGAGACCAAAACCCCCCACACCCACGAACTACCCTCCAACCTTCCTAGACAGCCCCCACATGCTTAGACACCCCCCACAAATATTCCCAACCAATAGAATACATCAAAAAAAAAACAAAAGCAAACCCAAACCCCCCCACCCCACTGGGACAACCCACCCCTAGAACCCCCCCCCCCCCCCCCCGCTCGACCACACTGGGCACCCCCACACCCCTGGACTACCCTCCCCCCTCTTAGATAGCCCCCACACCCTTGGAGACCCCCCAGAATTATGCCCAACCAAAATAAAACATAAAACAGAACAAAAATAGACCAACCAACCCCCCCCCCCCACCCACTAGACAGACCTCTCCCACCCCTTGTACAACCCACCCACACCCCCAAAAACCGCCCACCCCACTAAATAGCATGCCCACAACCCTAGACACCCCACCCTCCTAGACACCCCCACCCCTTGGACAGCCCTCCCACCCTCCTAGACACCCCCAACCCCATAGACACCCTAGACACCCTCATCCCCCCCCACCCCTGGACACCACTCATGCACTACTAGAACCCCCCCCCCCCACACACACCCCTGGACACCCCTTGGACTGCCCCCACCCTCATGGACACCCTGAACACCCTCCCCCCACCACCCCACTGGACATACCTCCCACACCCTTGGAAACCACCCACCCCATTGGACAGCCCTCCCCACACCCCTGTAGAAACCTCTCAAACACCTAGAACCCCATGTACATCCCTCCCACACCACTAGAACCCCCACCCCCCCCCCCACAGACATACACACACAGCACTAAACAGCCTGAACACAAACATAGACACCCCCACCCTCCCGGATAACCCCCACCCCTTAACAGCCCTCCCACCCTCATGGGCACCCTAGACACCCCCCATTGGATAGCCCTCCCACTACCCTGGAAATCCCCCACCCCACTAGACAGCCCTCCCCACACCTTTGACAACCCTCCCACACCCCTCCACACCCCCTAGACAACCCTCCCACCCTCTAGGACACCCCCACTGTAACATCCCAAGTAAGTAATGAATAATATATATTTTTATCTATGTCTATTAATGATTAAGATAGTGTTATAGAGGCTTAAAATGAAAATAAATACAATCTCATGCATGAAATACACTAATATTCTTAAAAGATTGTTTTACTGCCTTTTGATGGCAAACTATTTTTGAATCTATATTTTGACAATTTTATAAACTATGTTTGTAAAAATAAACTTATTCATTATGATTGGGACATCAAAATTTACCTTGTGTGAATTTTTGGTATTTTTCTGACAATGTTCATTTTTTAATGAATAGTGAAAAATACTGCATTTTACATCAAAACTGATTTTTAATCTAATTTATTTATATGATTAGATTATGTTTTGAATTGGTTTTGAAGTTAAATTAGAATATATTTTTACCATTTTATCCAATGGTGGTCATTGGAATCAATTTCACTTTGAAATTAGACTTAAACTGGTGTCAATCTTTTGATACTTATTGTTTTGTAAAAACACGCTATTTGCTCTGGCAGCGGGAATTAATTATTAAATTAATTAATGTGACTTATATGATTTGAATTTTGTAAAATAGACTTCATTTTTGAATTCGGAATATCAAATATATCTTAGGGTGAATTTTTGGTAATTTTCTGAAAAACTTCAATTTTTGATGAATAGTGAAACCACTAAGTGGTAATCAAGCAAACTGATTTTTCAGTTAAATGAAAGTTTACCACTAATGTGTACTGAATTTTGAAAATCCAACATACATTGTTGTCATTAAGAAGTAAAATGTGGTTCAATGAGATTATAATAATTTTTTGGTGAATAGTAACTTATTAAGTTCTTAATCACGATTAGTGGTAATTAGGGTAGTTTAAGGTATAAATAATACTTTAATAAACTGAAATGACCTAGACACATGTCCCAACCTCATTGGTTGTGTCATGGCCGACCATGACATTCCATGGGTCAACTTGGGGACCCCATGGATCCACATTTGTTTGGAAATGACATAAATTACTTTTTATTTAATGTTAAAATGAAAATGACACAAACATAATATGTTTTACGAAAACAATTTTTAAATGGGGTTATAAAAGTCCAAATTTTGATTATAAATAGTCATTGGAAATCTAAAAGGATTTCATATATCATAGTATTTTTTTTATAATTTTTGGACATTAAATAAATTTAATTATTTATGACATAATAATGATGCTGCGATGACATCATTATTTGACGATTTAAATAAAATAGAAAGATAATGTAAAATCTATGAACTACACATGTCCAAAACCCATTGGATGAGTGTATTTCGAACCCTTATCACCTTATACCCGAATTCTATCAATGTGGGACCTTTTAAAACCGAAACACATTTTCAAGTAAAGTAATATTTCTTTACTTTCCAAAAGTGCCCCTCCTCTCCTCTTATAAAAGGCCCCCACCTCTACCTTATTTCACACACTACTCAAGCTTTTGGCTCGGCCAACCCCTGCCCATTTGCTCTCTCCACATCCCTCTCCTCATCCTAGAGGATTTTCTTGGGGCATAATCCTTTCAAAGGAAGCCTTTAGGCTCAAATCCAAAGGAGTTACACTTTTTAAGGTAATTCATTCTCTCATGTTCATTTGTTTTATTTTGCTTCTACAACCCCCTAAACTCTTTTTATTTACTTCTTTTGTAACAAAAACAGTATCTTCCACATACTAGGATGTTGATATATAATTTATTTGAGCTACACTCTCACACAACTACATCAAATGGTTAAAGAACATACGGTTTTCATGGATGGCGAAATTCTGCCTCCCGAAACGATGATTGTTCAATACTCATTTAACACCTTCAAAGGTGGCCATTATGATGTCACTATTTTTATATATGATATATAATATGTTTATGGTTTCCTTAATCTTCTGTTTTTTTTATTTTGGGCATACCTTTATGGTTTCAATTATGGGTAAAACACGATATCTTCATTTTAGGAAGTGCGGACTACCGCCCCCTAAAAGTGATTTGATTCGTTAATACCATATGTGGGATGTGTAAAGGATAAAGTTAATAATATTATATATGTTATTATACTGGAATTATAATATACTCTTATATCATTATGATTCCATTCCAGAAAATATGAAATAGAAATGGAAGTAGCGTTCATGCGTACGTACGGCTTACCGTCTCCATGAACGATGCATTTCATTTCTTACCTCTAAATGTGATGTAATATTATAAATGCATGTATGTACTGGATATATATGACATATATGATATCTACATCATGAATACCATTCTGGATATAATGAAACTTTGACCAAATTAACAACATGTAAGTGTAAGAAGTCTATTTTTGACCTATGAACCAAATACCGACAAAATGAACATTATTAACTTAACTGATTACATGATGTTCATAACATGGTATAAAAGGAATAATGAACTTGAAAAAGATTCATAAGAAAGTAGAGATTAACTCAAGTTTATTATTCAGGAGAATAAAGAACGGTCGGGTCAAGTCGGATACGAGGTATGGGACTTCGTCTCAATCTCCTTTCGTTGAGGCATATTTTATTTTATACACAACTTTCTTTTATACGGTGTATAAACCCCTTTGACTTTTATGTTTATTCAAAAGGAATCTTTTTTTATATACGAAGCGTTTTCTAAACGACAAAAGGGAATGTTTTTGTCGTACGTATGCGGCGACAACGACTTCTCCACCGTCGTAACCGTTATTTGAGTTTCGGCTTCCTCTACAAGCCATACCTTTTTTTAAAGAAAAATAAATACCATGTTTTACTTTGGTATTGAAAATGTTTTTCATAATGTTTTTATTATATCAATGTGTTGTATTGATATCTCGTGATTGAAATTTGGAAATGTTATGTTTCCTTTATGCATGTTTTATGTGATATGATTATGTTATGGTTCTTGGGCATTAATATGAAGACGGGTGGTTCCGTGATAAACTAAGGGCGGGTGAGCCCGTTATAGCTCTCCAATGCATTGGGTAATGCGAAGGAGTGAAACGTTAAGGTTTCTCCGAAGATATTTTAGGGAATATACTGTGATGGGTATTCCAAACGTAACCAAAGGGTTACTCCCTACGTAAGAATGTTATGAATGCCTCAAGTTACCTTTACGTATTACGATTTCTATGATTTATTTATGATTTTATGAGGTATGTTATAGTGCCTATGTTTTATGGGTAAAGTATGATTTCATTCTTATGTATATATGAACTCATGTTTCCTTTCCATGTTTTTTTTATAACCCATACTGAGTTTTTATGCTCATCCCATGTTTTTGAAATGTTTTTCACAGGTCAAGGGAAAGGTACATGATAAGATGATAGAGTCAAGGATGTGTCAAGAAATAATCCATGTTTTATTTTAAATGT
The DNA here is from genome assembly GCA_963277665.1 of Viscum album. Classification (NCBI taxonomy): domain Eukaryota; kingdom Viridiplantae; phylum Streptophyta; class Magnoliopsida; order Santalales; family Viscaceae; genus Viscum; species Viscum album. The sequence continues at coordinate 1,485,178,274 of OY728136.1, forward strand.
GTTTCCATTGATGGGAATGAAGAATACTATCTTTATGTAACCACTTTGTTTATATGTGGAATGTAATGCAAGTTTTATGATCTAATTCTCTAAAACTCTAAACCCGAAAAGATCCTCAATGTGTAATCTTGTATAAACTCAAGATTAAGTAAGGTTTAAGGCTGGGGCCTTATAGTTGGTATCAAAGGTCGGTTTAGATAACTTTAGGAGTTAGAATTCTATTAAATGATTATCCAAAAATATTTTTTTTTCTAAATGATATAGCATTTAACGATTACCATGTTGCTTCATCTAAGACATGTTTGTTCAGAATGGTTTTCCGTAGAGGAAACAGGGAAGCAGTGCTGGGAAGGCATACAGAAGGAAATAACCTTCCGAATCAGCATCCAGAAATGGTCGGAATTGGAACTGAACAGTTTGTTGCAGTAATGGCGCAGTTGACTCAAGCGATAAATGGCGGTGGTATCCATGCACGAGATCAGCCAGACCAACCGCAGTGGAACATGTCAGTGGTGGAACATTTCATGAGGCAACATCCACCATCATTCAGAGGATCATCTGACCCTGTGCTAGTTGAAGGGTGGATTAAAGCACTGGAGAAGATTTTTGATGTCATGGGGTGTTAAGACTATCAAAAGGTTAGTCTTGCTATTTACCGTTTGGAGGGAGAAGCAGATCAGTGGTGGTCTATGGTTAAAAATATTAGGGACGCCGATGAGATTGATGCTCTTGACTGGGATGAATTCAATGGTATGTTTCTTGAGAAGTATTTTCCTAAGGCTGTTCGACTTAGGATGGAAAAGCAATTCTTGGAATTGAGGAAAGAGGAAGACTCAGTGGCTGCCTATGAAGAAATGTTCACTCGATTGGCAAGGTATGCTCCAAATTTTATCCGGGACCTTGATAGTAAAATCAATCATTTTTACTCAGGATTAAAGCCAAATTATCGAAGGGCATTGGCTTCTCGTGAGTTTAAAAGTTATGAAAAACTTGTTCGATGTGCTGAGAAGGTGGAAATGGAGTTTGCCGATGACCAAGTTTTCTATAACAACTAGCAGAAGAAGAGACCGAGGTGGCAGGAGAAAGGTAAGAATTCTTCAAAAAAATCTGATGGTAAGAGAACTAAGTTTCCAGTTTGTGATAAATGTGGAAAAAGGCATGCTGGGGAATGTCTTCTGAATTCTGGGAAGTGCTACCGATGTGGTAAGATGGGACATAAGGCTCGTGAATCACTGAAAAGGATCAAGGTGAAGGTAAAAACAAATTTGATTTACAGTTAGTGAAATGTTTTAAGTGCAATGAGATGGGTCACTATGCAAATGAGTGTCCGACAAAGAGATTGAGTGATGGGAAGCAGTTAGACTACAAGCACAAAGGGGTGGTGAAATCCTTTGCAACTACTTCAGCAGATGTCGGGCCATCAAATGAAGTTGTATCAGGTACTTTGTTTGTTTTTTCAGATTATGCCAGTGTGTTGTTTGATTCGGGGTCTACAAATTCTTTCATCTCTGAAACCTTTTCTAGTAAAATGGGAATACCATCTCAAGAAATGACTCCTGAAATTTTGGTAAAAACACCTGGGGGAAGTGTCGAGGCAAAAAGAATTTATAAGAATATTCCTATCCTTATCCGTGGAAAGAACCTACTTGCAAACCTTATTGTTCTACCTCTAGTAGAGTTTGATGTTATGCTGGGTATGGATTGGCTCTCTATTTACCATGCTAAGATTGACTGTAGAGCTAAAGAAGTTTCTTTTCAGAAAGACTTTCAGTTTTATTACAAGAATGAACCCTTACTTTTGATAACATATCAAGAGGCCGAGAAACTTGTAAAAGATGGAAATGAATGTTACCTTGCACACATAGTTGAAAATAAAGGAACTGTTCAGATTAATGACGTGCCAGTGGTAAATGAGTATCCTGATGTTTTTCCTGATGAGTTGCCTGGAATAATACCAGATCGGGAAGTTGAGTTTACTGTTGACTTAGTTCCTGATGCTAAGCCAATTTCAAAACCCCCTTATCGAATGGCACAAATTGAACTTTTAGAGTTGAAGGAGCAATTGAATGATTTATTAGAGAAAGGTTTCATTAGACCTAGCACATCACCATGGGGTGCTCCTGTTTTATTTGTTAAAAAGAAAGATGGTTCTATGAGACTTCGCACTGATTATAGAGCCTTGAATAATATCACTGTTAAGAACAAATATCCCTTGCCTCATATCGATGATTTGTTTGATCAGCTCCAGGGAGCTCAGTTTTTTTCAAAGATTGACTTGAGATCGGGGTACCATCAGCTGAAGGTTAAGGAGGCAGATATTCCGAAGACCGCGTTCCGTACGAGATATGGCCATTATGAATTTGTAGTAATGCCTTTTGGGCTAACCAATGCACCTGCTGTATTCATGGACTTAATGAATATAATTTTCCATGAGTTCTTGGATAAGTTTGTGGTGGTTTTCATTGATGATATTTTGGTGTTTTCTAAAAGTAAAGAGGAGCATGAAAAACATTTAAGGGTTATATTGCAAATCTTAAAAGAAAAGAAACTGTATGGGAAATTCCGCAAGTGTGAGTTTTGGTTGCAACAAATTTCTTTCCTTGGTCACATTGTTTCTAAAGATGGAATAACTGTTGATCCTGCAAAAACAAAAGTTGTGGAAGAATGGCCAAGTCCCACAAATGTAACCGAGATTCGTAGCTTCCTTTGTTTGGTGGGATATTACTGAAGGTTTGTTAGAAATTTTTCACGGTTATCTAGTCTAATGACTAAGCTAACTCGGAAGGGTGTTAATATTATCTGGACAAAAGAATGCGATGATTGTTTTCAGGAATTGAAAAGAAGATTGGTGAATGCTCCAGTTTTGGCACTACCTTCCAGGAATGGTGAGTTTGTTATATACAGTGATGCTTCATTGAAAGGACTTGGTTGCGTCCTAATGCAGAATGATCAGGTAATTGCTTATGCTTCACGACAGTTGAAAACTCATGAGGTAAATTACCCTACACATGATTTGGAATTAGCTGCTGTTGTTTTTGCTTTAAAAATTTGGAGGCATCATTTGTATGGAGTAAAGTGTGAAACATATACCGATCACAAAAGTTTAAAGTATATATTCACTCAGAAAGAGTTAAACATGAGACAGAGGAGATGGCTAGAATTAATCAAGGATTATGATTGTACAATTCATTACCATCCAGGAAAAGCAAATAAAGTGGCTGATGCTTTGAGTCGAAAAAGTAATGCTTCATTAACAATGTTGCCGTTGGAACATGATCCTTTGGTTAACGATTTGATGAACTTTGGCATAGAAGTTGTTGGTGCAGGAAGTCCTTCTGTTTTGTTTCAGGTATCAGTGAGATCTTCTCTATCAGATAGAATCAAGCAGGCATAGAAACAAGATAGTGGGTTGCAAAAAAAGGAAGATCTGGTTCAGAAAGGTAATTTTCCTGAATTCTACATTGATAATGATTGTGTATTGAGATTTGGGAAGAGATTGTGTGTGCCTTGTGATTCACAGTTGAAGAGAGAGCTGTTATGTGAAGCTCATAGTTCTCCGTTTTCAGTTCATCCGGGGAGTACTAAGATGTATAGAGATCTGCGGGAGTATTACTGGTGGGATGGAATGAAAAGAGACATTGCTGATTTTACTGTGAAGTGTTTGACTTGTCAGCAGGTTAAAGCAGAGCGACAGTTACCGAAAGGGATGCTTCAGCCTTTACCAGTGCCAGAGTGGAAATGGGAGAATATATCCATGGACTTTGTTGTTGGATTACCGAAGACATCTCGAGGTAATAATGCAATCTGGGTTATTGTTGATCGCTTGACCAAATCTGCTCATTTCCTTGCTATACGGGATACTTTCTCTCTTGATCAACTTTCCCGTTTGTATCTTAAAGAGATAGTCAGGTTACATGGAGTTCCTCTCTCCATTGTATCGGATCGTGATCCCAGGTTTACTTATAACTTTTGGAAAGGCCTTCAGAAGTCGTTGGGTACTGAATTAAATTTTAGTACAGCTTTTCATCCTCAATCAGATGGGCAGTCAGAACGAACAATTCAGACATTGGAGGATATGCTACGAGCTTGTTCTATGGATTATCAGGGAAGTTGGGACCAACATCTTTCTTTGGTTGAATTTTCATATAATAACAGTTTCCATTCCAGTATACAGATGGCACCATTTCCGGCATTATATGGGAAGCGGTGTCGAGCTCCAGCTTTCTAGGATGAAGTGGGTGAAAGAAAGTTGATGGGACCAGAATTGGTAGAAGAGATGGCAGAAAAAGTTCAGCTGATTCAGAAACACATGAGAACAGCTCAGAGCAGGCAGAAGAGTTATGCGGATAACCGGAGGAAGGATCTATCTTTCGAGGTAGGTGATCATGTTTTTCTCAAGGTTTCTCCTTGGAAAAGTGTGATGAGATTTGGTAAGAAAGGAAAGTTGAGTCCAAGGTTTGTTGGACCATACGAAATTCTGGAGAGAGTTGGATCAGTTGCATACCGAGTGGCTTTAACTCCGAGTTTATCTCAGGTACACAATGTTTTTCACGTTTCGATGTTGAGAAAGTATATGCCAGATCCATCTCATGTTTTGAGCCCAGAGGTAGTTCAGCTGGAAGAGAACCTATCTTATGAGGAAAAACCGGTCCAGATTCTTGACCACAGGGAGCAAGTGTTACGGAATAAGGTGATTAAGCAGGTAAATGTTTTGTGGAAAAACCACATGATTGAAGAGGCAACATGGGAATCTGAAAATGCAATGAGGGATAAGTACCCCCATTTATTCGATAAGAAAATAAATTGCGGGGACGCAATTTTCTAAAGGGGGGAAGGATGTAACATCCCAAGTAAGTAATGAATAATAGATATTTTTATCTATGTCTATTAATGATTAAGATAGTGTTATAGAGGCATAAAATGAAAATAAATACAATCTTATGCATGGAATACACTAATATTCTTAAAAGATTGTTTTACTGCCTTTTGATGGCAAACTATTTTTGAATCTATATTTTGACAATTTTATAAACTATGTTTGTCAAAATAAACTTATTATTTATGATTGGGACATAAAAATTTACCTTGTGTGAATTTTTGGTATTTTTCTGACAATGTTCATTTTTTAATGAATAGTGAAAAATACTGCATTTTACATCAAAACTGCTTTTTAATATAATTTATTTATATGATTAGATTATGTTTTGAATTGGTTTTGAAGTTAAATTAGAATATATTTTTACCATTTTATCCAATGGTGGTCATTGGAATCAATTTCACTTTGAAATTAGACTTAAACTGGTGTCAATCTTTTGATACTTATTGTTTTGTAATAACACGCTATTTGCTCTGGCAGCGGGAATTAATTATTAAATTAATTAATGTGACTTATATGATTTGAATTTTTTAAAATATACTTCATTTTTGAATTCGGAATATCAAATATAGCTTAGGGTGAATTTTTGGTAATTTTCTGAAAAACTTCAATTTTTGATGAATAGTGAAACCACTAAGTGGTAATCAAGCAAACTGATTTTTCAGTTAAATGTAAGTTTACCACTAATGTGTACTGAATTTGAAAATACAACATACATGGTTTTCATTAAGAAGTAAAATTTGGTTCAATGATATTATAATAATTTTTTGGTGAATAGTAACTTATTAAGTTCTTAATCACGATTAGTGGTAATTAGGGTAGTTTAAGGTATAAATAATACTTTAATAAAATGAAATGACCTAGACACATGTCCCAACCTCATTGGTTGTGTCATGGCCGACCATGACATGCCATGGGTCAACTTGGGAACCCCATGGATCCACTTTTGTTGGGAAATGACATAAATTACTTTTTATTTAATGTTAAAGTGAAAATGACACAAACATAATATGTTTTAAGAAAACAATTTTTAAGTGGGGTTATACAAGTCCAAATTTTGATTATAAAATATTCATTGGATAGATAAAAAGATTTCCTATATCATAGTATTTTTTTTATTATTTTTAGACATTAAATAAATTTAATTATTTATGACATAATAATGATGCAGCGATGACATCATTATTTGACGATTTAAATAAAATAGAAAGATAATGTAAAATCTATGAACTACACATGTCCAAAACCCATTTTATGAGTGGATTTAGAACCCTTATCACCTTATCCCCGAATTCTATCAATGTGGGACCTTTTAAAACCGAAACACATTTTCAAGTAAAGTAATATTTCTTTACTTTCCAAAAGTGCCCCTCCTCTCCTCTTATAAAAGGCCCCCACCTCTACCTCATTTCACACACTACTCAAGCTTTTGGCTCGGCCAACCCCTGCCCATTTGCTCTCTCCACATCTCTCTCCTCATCCTAGAGGATTACCTTTGGGCAGAATCCTTTCAAAGGAAGCCTTTAGGCTCAAATCCAAAGGAGTTACACTTTTTAAGGTAATTCATTCTCTCATGTTCATTTGTTTTATTTTTCTTCTCCAACCCCCTAAACTCTTTTTATTTACTTCTTTTGTAACAAAAACAGTATCTTCAACATACTAGGATGTTGATATATGATTTCTTTGAGCTAAACTCTCACACAACTACATCAAATGGTTAAAGAACATACGGTTTCCGTGGATGGAGAAATTCTGCCTCCCGAAACGATGATTGTTCAATACTCATTTAACACCTTCAAAGGTGGCCATTATGATGTCAATATTTTTATCTATGATATATAATATGTTTAAGTTTCCCTTAAGCTTCTGTTTTTTTTATTTGGGGCATACCTTTATGGTTTCCATTATGGGTAAAACACGATATCTTCATTTTAGGAAGTGCGGACTACCGCCCCCTAAAAGTGATTTGATTCGTTAATACCATATGTGGGATGTGTAAAGGATAAAGTTAATAATATTATATATGTTATTATACTGGAATTATAATATACTCTTATATCATTATGATTCCATTCCAGAAAATATGAAATAGAAATGGAAGTACCGTTCATGCGTACGTACGGCTTACCGTCTCCATGAACGGTGCATTTCATTTCTTACCTCTAAATGTGATGTAATATTATAAATGCATGTATGTACTGGATATATATGACATATATGATATCTAAATCATGAATACCATTCTGGATATAATGAACCTTTGACCAAATTAACAACATGTAAGTGTAAGAAGTCTATTTTTGACCTAAGAACCAAATACCGACAAAATGAACATTATTAACCTAACTGATTACATGATGTTCATAACATGGTATAAAAAAAATAATGAACTTGAAAAAGATTCATAAGAAAGTAGAGATTAACTCAAGTTTATTATTCAGGAGAATAATGAACGGTCGGGTCAAGTCGGATACGAGGTATTGGACTTCGTCTCAATCTTCTTTCGTTGAGGCATATTTTATTTTATACACAACTTTCTTTTATACGGTGTATAAAACCCTTTGACTTTTACGTTTATTCAAAAGGAATCTTTTTTTATATACGAAGCGTTTACTAAACGACAAAAGGGAATGTTTTTGTCGTACGTATGCGGCGACAACGACTTTTCCGCCGTCGTAACCGTTATTTGAGTTTCAGCTTCCTCTACAAGCCATACCTTTTTTTTAAAGAAAAATAAATACCATGTTTTAATTTGGTATTGAAAATGGTTTTCATAATGTTTTTATTATATCAATGTGTTGTATTGATATCTCGTGATTAAAATTTGGAAATTTTATATTTCCTTTATGCATGTTTTATGTGATATAATTATGTTATGGTTCTTGGGCATTATTATGAAGACGGGTGGTTCTGTGATAAACTAAGGGCGGGTGAGCCCGTTATAGCTCTCCAATGCATTGGGTAACGCGAAGGAGTGAAACGTTAAGGTTTCTCCGAAGAGATTTTAGGGAATATACTGTGATGGGTATTCCAAACGTAACCAAGAGGGTTACTCCCTACGTAAGAATGTTATGAATGCCTCAAGTTACCTTTACATATTATGATTTCTATGATTTATTAATGATTTTATGAGGTATGTTAAAGTGCCTATGTTTTATGGGTAAAGTATGATTTCATTCTTATGTATATATGAACTCATGTTTCCTTTCCATGTTTTTTTATAACCCATACTGAGTTTTTATGCTCATCCCAAGTTTTTGAAATGTTTTTCACAGGTCAAGGGAAAGGTACATGATAAGATGATAGAGTCAAGGATGTGTCATGAAATAAACCATGTTTTATTTTAAATGTGTTTCCATTGATGGGAATGAAGAATACTATCTTTATGTAACCACTTTGTTTATATGTGGAATGTAATGCAAGTTTTATGATCTAATTCTCTAAAACTCTAAACCCTAAAAGATCCTCAATGTGTAATCTTGTAATAACTCAAGATTAAGTAAGGTTTAAGGCTGGGGCCTTATACCCACCCCACCCCACTGGACAGCCCTCCCCCACTCCCTAGACAGCCCTCCCACACACCTGGAAACCCCCCACCCCACTAAACAGCCTGCCCACAACCCTGGACACCCCCACCCTCCTGGATAGCCCCCACCGCTGGACAGCCCTCCCACCCTCCTAGACACCCCCACCCCCATAGACACCCTGAACTCCCCCCACACCCCTGGACACCCCTCCCACACCCCACGAAATCCCCCTTCCCCCACACCCCTGGACACCCCCTGGACTGCCCCCCCCCCCACCCCCACCCCACTGGACAGCCCGCCCACACCCCTGGAAAGCCCCCACCCCACTATACAGCCCTCCCCACACACTTGGACAACCCTCCCACACACCTAGAAACCCCCCCACACCCCCAGACACCCCCTGGATAGCCTTGTAACCCTCCTAGACACCCCCCACTGGACAACCCTCCCTCACCCCCTGATCAGCCCTCCCACAACCCTAGAAACCCCCTCACCCCACTAAACAGATTGCCCACAACCCTGGACACCCCCACCCTCCTGGACAGCCCCCACCCCCTAGACATCCATCCCACCATCCTGGACACCCCCACCCCTATGGACACCCTGGACACTCCCCCACACCCCTGGACACACCTCCCACAACTGTAGAAATCCCCCACACCCCTGAACACCCCCTGGACTTCCCCCACCCTCATAGACAACCTAGACACCCCCACCCCACAGGACATCCCTCCCACACCCCTAGAATGCCCCCAACCCATTGGACTACCCTCCCCACACCCCTGATCAACCCTCTCACACCCCTATAACTACCCCCCCCCCCCCACACACCCATTGACTTCCCCCAACCTCATGGACACCCTAGACACCCCCACACCCTGGACAGCCCTCCCACACCCCTAGAAATCCCAATAACCCCACTGGGCACCCCCACACCCCAGGACACACCCTGGACAACCCTCCCACCATCCTAGACACCCCCCCACTAAATTAGACAACCCTCCCACACCCTTAGAAACCTCCACCCCACTTAACACCTCCCCACACCCCTGGAACCCCCCCCCCCCCACCCTCCAGACAAGAATCTATACCTGAAAACCCATCATAACTAGACCAAAACAATAAGTTGCACAAAATTGAACAGTCACATATATAACATTCATAACTGAAAATGTCCACAAAAAAACCTAAATCCATCCTAAATGACTACCAAAAACCCAATTATAATGACAATATTCAAAATTACATTTTACACTACAAACAAACAAAAATCCAATCAAATCTGTAAAATAATTTGACCATTCCACTTCTATGTGTTTGACCTCTTGAGCACTATAGAGTTGAGGGTAATAAAATAGCTACAAATTAAAATGAGAGTAGTTAACATGTATAATTAATACATCAACAAGTACATATTATAAATGGATATTTACCGTTATTTCTACATATTTGATCTTGACAGTCCTTTTCAATGTGTTTTTTTTGAAAGTAGACCCATTCCCTGTTAAAAATAATAAAAATAAAATAAATTAATAATTAGTTATAATATATATATATCTATTACAAAATTGAAACTTAATTTTCCAATATATTGTTAAACATTCCCACACATCGGCATTGACAGAGCATATCCAATAAAGTGTTTTCTCCCTTGGGAAAAAAACACCTAACATCCAATGATCACTGATAAAAGATAATTTAAGGTTAGTGGGTTTTTAACATAAAAGATAATGAACTAGTTTCCAGAGATATGTTTCATACCTCTCACAAAAAAGGCATCATCCAACACTATGGGGTTATATTCTGTTCAAATATTTCAGTAATATAAAGCATTATTTGTTCCTCATCCATTGCATGTTCTTTAAGGGAAATCAAATGCGGGTCCATGAATCCATATACATCTGTCCACTCATTCTTCTCACACATTTTATAAAGATACCTAATAAAAAACAGACATAAGTATACATTTTTAATAAATAAAACATAAGGAAAATTTGTTAAGACTTACATGGAAAACATTTGCACCACATTGAAGCCCAACTTATCTCCAGTAACAAGCTCCATGATATCAGTTTTCAGAATACCCACAATTATTTCACATCCACAAACAAGAGCTTCTGTTGGAAACTAATAATGATCCCCCAAAAAATTTGAATATATTGACATTCCGTCAAGACTACTAGAATATGTATCTGATGTCATATCCATTTTTCATTGTTATTATCTAAAAAATATTTCATTACCTTTTAAGTATTCGTGTAAAAATAAATAGAAAAATATATTAGTTTTCAAATGTTAAAAAAAATTCATAAAAAAAAATAGAAGATATAACATATATACCTCTATGGTAATGAGTCTCAGAAGTTTGGATTGATAAAATAAAAAATGTCTGATACTATGTCCAAATTTCATCACCTCATCTGTAAGTAATGGTACTCAAGCTGATCTATCTATAATATCCAGTATAGTGACCCTATGATGCTCTAACTCTAACTGTTGATGATGAACATTATCCCATTTTCAATATACCCGCCCATATGAAACTATATGATGTTGAAAACCATAAACATACAACTCTCAATAAGTAGGAAGCTGAGGTGGTGGAGTATGATAATAAATGGGGTCCTCAGGATGAGGTGGGGGAGTGGGAGCTATTGGTAGAGGTGGAAGATAGCTAATGGGGTCTGTAGGGGGAGCTGGAAGAGTGGAAGCTGTAGTCTAGAATTATCTTTGTATGTCTTCAAACATATACAATAACGACGCTCTAATCCTTTCCTCTATCGTCGTATTAATATTATGAACTTCAACCACTATGTATTCTATTTTTTTATAAACACCCTCATCGGATGAAGTAGAAGAACATGACCACAATTTTCTTACCGATACACCCGCCAGATATCGTTATACACGACCAAGATGTTCGGGCATTCCCAATTCTGCAAAACAAAAAAAAATAACTTGCCTCCCAACAGCTGTAAAAATACCCTATGAGATCTATCCACAAGAGAATCCTATATTAATTTATTAAACATTTATGTAATGATTCAAAATATATGAAGAATATAGTAAACATAAATAAATAAAATAAATATCTTACAATCCTCTCAGCTACGATTCTCGAATCGTTCAAAAGATATTGCCCCTTTTTTCCAATCCGAGCTCTCTTCCATTTTTCATGTCTAGATAGAGGGGATGGAGGGGCAACCTCTCCAAAGCTTGAAGACTCAGCAGTTAGTTTTGTGTAATTTTCCCAGCGTCATTTTTTCTTCTAACAATGTATACTCTTTATGAGATAAACTATGAGGGTATAATTTTTTATATCAGATCCCCTGATGAGATTTCCTTGTTTGATATAAATTCAGAATTAAAAATCATTAACAAAACATTAATAAGATCATTTATATAATAATTCTTATAAAACTTTACATTTCCCTTACCAAAAATGAATGTTTTCATCTGCTGTCAACAAACTATCCCCATGTGTCTTCATCTATGAAATGATATATATGACATGGATTTTCATGACTCTTATGACCAAAAATGAAATAATATGTGAGGGTTGATTTGAAATCCCTCCATCTCCTAGTAGCCATCGATAATCATTTATTCCTGACTTCTCCAGTGTCAGGAATATGAAATTTTATATGATAAAGAAGAGGTGAAATATATTATACAATAAAAATTTAATTAATAGGCACAAAAAAACATTCCAAAATAGTCTCACATAACTAAGATATTATCTATTTTTCCACAATTCTCCAATCATCATAAAAAATACTTACATTGCTCTTAACCTGAGTTGATAAAAAACTCATAAAATACATTTCATTTAGTCCTCTTGGAATATCCTTCTCATCAAACTCAATGAGTATCGTATGGTCCTGCATATGGACAAGTGATAATTTTGGTAAACAAGTGCACCCACATTTTCTAACTATTGAACTCTTTGTCGTTATGGGAGAAAATGAAGAAGAATGTGGTAAATCAAGAGGATCATGTGAATGTTCCTCCCCAGAGGTATGATCATTATGCTCATATATAGAATCATGTGGTTGATCAACTGTTCAATCTATCATTATCCATCAAAAAAATAAACCCACATTAGTTCAAAAATATAAATATTCAAATATTACAATACTAATGTAAACAGAAAAAGGAAAATTGAACTATGTTAAGTAATTGGAAACAAGGTTAATACGGTAAGCATGTTAAATAATGGTAAAGATGGTAAATGTGGTAAACATGGTAGTGTAATTTTCATTCAACAAAATTGATAAATATATAAATTATGTAAAGGTAAACTATGGTAAACTATGGTAAACTATGGTAAAAATGTAAAATACACTAAACAAAATTAAAATAAACAAAAACTTCTACTTATTTGTTTTAATACACGTTTTAATAAAGAAAAAAAATGTCTTACATTTTGTGAAAATAATAAATGTAAACAAGAAATAAACATATGTTACATATATTATTAGGAATGTAAAAATGGAGTATTTTCCCAAATACCTTCATCATCCTCATTCTTATGGAACAAACCATGTCTTCAACATGCTCACATTTATGTTCTTCTAATCTTTCCATGGAAGTAGGGATCTCACAAAAATCAGCTTCTTCATCATGTTGATCCTCACCAACATATTGTTTTTTCCATTTTAAAAAAATAGACCATTGAATATTCGATTGATCAACTACATAAAAAATCTGTTTTTCATGTTTTTCCATTATAGAAGAACTGGTTGTGTCTTCCAATCTATTCAGATTAAGAAATGTCATTCGAAATTCATCAAGTCTGACATTGTTTTTCCCGATAAACCATTTACATTTAAAAACAAGAACTATAAATTTAAAGTAAGATACCACCATTATTTCTTCTGTAAAATATGTAATTTATGTAGAAATTTGGTTTATTTTCTTTAGAACTCAAAAAATACATTGCTTCTACAAACAGCAATACACCACTATTCTGAACTGCACTTCAATTTTCCTGAGCTTTCAAATAAAATGTATATCCATTAATGTCACAACTGGACCATGTTATTACATTTAAACATGGACCAACCACTATCCATCCTAATGTATCTGATACATCTCATCGACCACGCATGGTCTTTTTAATCCATGAAATTTTTATTTGTGCTCATTCAAAATCCACATTTCTTTCTTCTTTTGATGACATTATTTAAACTCGTTAATAAGCAATGTGATGTATGGTTGAGCATCAGCTATGTTATTCGAGATGTATAATTCTAACTTCTTTTTCTTTTCAGAAGACAATGATTTGAATTTCAATCCATGAATCCCATTTCACTCAATATTAACTCATTCATGGAGAGATGGAGGCAAACCTATGTGCTATGGTGCAGCCAAGTAGCTCATACAGAACTCTACAACCTCCGTAGAAATATACTTTTCAACAATGGATGCTTCAGGTCAATATAGATTCTTAACATACCCCATCATTATTTTCATATACCTTTCAAAATGATACATCCAATAAAGATATAAAAGTCCACAAAGCTTTATTTCTCAAACCAGATGAATAATTAATTGCACCATTATATTCAGAAAAGATGGAGGAAAATAAATTTCCAATTGAAAAAGTGTACATATTGCATTCTTCTCAAAAAAATTCAAAGCATTCACATCAATCACCTTATTAAAAATTGAATTGGAAAAATAACACTACTCCATTATAGTCCTTATAACATGAAGGGTCAATATTCCATGTAATGCAACTGGTAGAAGTTGTTGCATCATGACGTGACAATCGTGAGATTTCATACCTATCAACTTCAAATCCTTCAATGAGGCAAAATTTTTTACATTTGAAGAATAAAATGAGGCACTTTGATATCATGTAGACACTGAAAAAAGATAATTTTCTCCCCCTTGGATAAAGTATGACAAGCCAGGGGAAGAAATGATCTTCTTCCATTAGGAGTGGGAGCTAACTCCAAACGTATTCCCATTGATAGTAAGTCTAATCTTGAATTTGGTCCATCTATTGTCATTCTTTTAATATCTAACAATATTCCAATAAAACAATCATATATTTTCTTCTCCACATGCATGACATCAATATTATGTTTAACATCATGATATCTCCAATATGATAGCTCAAAAAAATAATGACCTTTTCTTCTAAATATGTCTATCATTTCCAAATTTTTGTGTCTTTCCCACTGTCACATAACGGTTTTACACCCTCTCAAAATAAACATCAAGGGATAAAGGTTTTGGATAAATATCAAATTCTTATGAGTCATTGAATGACTTTTTTAGTATTCTATAATAGTGATCCATAGGCAAAAACTTTTGCTGACCCATGTACACTATTTTCCTCCCATGATGAAATTGACAATATGAAGTTCGTTGTTCAGAAATTGGACTTACTTTATTCCCCTTAACATTGTATCCAGAAAAATTTCCATATGCTGGGAATTCATTTATAGTGAACATAAACACTGCATGCAGCTGATAAAATTTCATTTTATAAGAATCAAACACCCTAATACCATCCTCCCATTAAATTTTCAAATCATCAATCTATGGAGACAAGAAAACATCAATATCATTTCCAGGTTGCTTCGAACTAGAGATCATTAAACCTAAAAAGACATATTTTCACTTCATATAAATGTCAGAAGAGAGGTTATAAATTACCAATAAAATAGGCCATGAACTATGTGTGCTATTGGTGGTTTGGTATGGATTCATTCCATCGGTGCACAACACTAGTATGAGATTTCTAATTTCATTTCCAAATATAGGATACTACTCATCGATTTTCTTCCATTGTGGAAAATATTTTGGATGACGTATTTTTCCATCACATATATGATCATAATCATTCCATCATAACCTTTTTGAATCATGTGAATTAGAAAATAAACGTTTCAAATGATGAATTCTTGGATGATACCAAAATAACTTGGAATGGATCTTTGTAATCCTTACATTACCTTGTGATTTTTTTTCCACTTATACCGTGATGTCCCAGATTTTGGACACTCTGATAGAAATTTATATTCCTTCCTATATATCATACAGTCATTCGGACATGCATGTATTTTCTTATATCCCAATCCCATCAGGCATAATATTTTCTTGGCCTTATAATGTTAATATGGAAGATTGTTATCTTTTGGAAGAATTTCTTTCATCAATTGTAGTAGCTCTGTAAAACGTATGTCACTCTATTCATGTTTCGCCTTAAGGTTAATCAATCTTAACACCACAGAAAAAACCATAAAATCCATATAACCATGATACAATGGGTTTTCAGCATCACTATATAGATGTGCTACTGTCAGTTCTATCTCAATTTCTTCTACTGCAATATCACGAATCATTTCTGCAATTCCATCGGAGTTACCATCTTTTGAATCATCATCATCTCTAGATCTGACATTCTTTCCAGCTTCACCATGCCAAATCCAAGGGCTGTAACTCAGATTAAAACCATGAAAAATCGGATGATCTTTGATCTCTCTACTTTTCAACTTCTTCATATTCAAAGATACAATGCATGGACAGAAAAAAATGTCACTACTTGGAACATTTTGTTTAGAAAATTCTAAAAAGAAATCAACACCATCCACATATTCATTACTCATTCGAGGTTCCGTAATCCAACTTCAATTCATTATTAACCTGCAACAAATATTAAAATTATACATATTTTTAAGATACGAAAAATATATATTTATATGAATAATATCATAATTTCAACATAAAAACAATTTTGAAATATAAAACAAATCTATGCGTATTTGAAAAAAAATATACAAGAAAATAATTTTAAAAAGAAAATATAGTTACATATAACAGTTTTAAATTCATTCTATATCCTTTCTTATTAAGGTACAAAAGGAATACATCCTGGTGAAACTGGATACCAAATTCAGCACTCCGTAAAAAAGAAATATGAAGTATAAATATTAAAATATGTATACATTAACTAATAAAAATTACACAGATCCCAACAATTTGAAACCATTGGGATAAACCATGAAATCGTTGGGGGACCCAACGGTTTCACACACCGTTGATATGATGGTCGTTTCAATAGCCCTATACCAACGATTCTACAGGAACAGTTGGAATTGACTACCTAAAGTTAAAATATACCAACGGTTTCAATGAAACTATTGGGATAAATATATATATATATATATATATAGACACAAACACACACACATACCAAGAGGGTGTCCAGGGTATTGTGAGCCCACTAACTTCTTGGACAGCCCACTCACCCCTGGACACCAACCCCACCCAGTAGACATCCCTACCCCCTTGAAAAGCCCCCTCACCCCCTGGACCCCCCACACCCTTGGACACCCCATCCCCCTTGGACAACCCCTGCACCCGCCCTAGAAACCACCCACACACCCTTTGACACCCCCTAGACACCCCCACCACTCTGGATAGCCCCCCACCCCCTGGACACCCCCCTCTAGACATACCCCCACCCATGGATATCCCCACCCCCTTTGGACTGACCCACACACCCCTGGACACCCCCACCCCCATGGACACCCCCTGGACACCTCCACCCCCATGGATAGATCCCCACCCACTGGAAAGCCCCTCACCCCTCAAGACATCCACAACACCCTAGACAACCCCACTCCTTGGAAACCCCCTACCCCCTTGGAAACCCACTCACCCCCTAGACATCCCCACCCCACCCCCCGGGACACCCATAGCCCTTGGACAACCCCCTCACCCCTAGCACCCCCAATGGACATCCCAACCCCCTTTGACATCCCCTGCACCACCACTTGGACACCACCCCCACCCCCTTTGACACCCCCTAGACAACCCCACCCCTCTGGAGAGCCGCCCACCCCTGGATAGCCCCCACCCATCTAGAAAGCCCCCTAGACACCCCCACCACCATGGACACCCCTTACCCCCATGAACAGCTCAATCACCCCCTAGACACCACTCGCACCCCATGGACACCCCTAACCCCTTGGACAGCCACCTCACCCCCTGGACACCACCCCTGCCCCCTTGGACTCCTCAACCCCCTTGGACAGCCCCTGCACCCCCCTAGACACCACCCCCACCCACATTGCCACCCCCTGGACACCCCACCCCTCTAGACATCCCCCTCCCTCTGGATAGCCCCCGACCCTCTAGGCAGCCCCCACCCCCTAGACAAACCCCACCCCCTAGACACCCACACCCCCTTGGACATCCCACTCACCCCTGGACACCACCCCCACCCCCTGGACACCCTGACCCCCCATGGATAGCCTCCTCACCCCATGGACACCCCCACCCCCTTCGAAACCCCAACCCCCTTGGATAGCTTCTGCACCCCCTGGACACCATCCCCCACCCTCTTTGACGCCCCAACGACACCCTCAACCCTATAGATATCCCCCACCTCTCTAGACACCACCCCACCCCCTTAGACACGCCATGAACACCACCACTGCCCTGGAAAACCCCCACCCCCTAGACAGCCCCCACCCCTCTAGACAACCCCCACCCCGTTCGACACCCCCTGTACACACACACACACATGATGGAAGACACAAAAAGTATAAAGTTTCATGATATCACTTCCATGGTTTCTTTTACCAGAAAAAAATATAGCACAGTATAAATGAACTCAATGAAACTAACCATGATATCAAGGACAAAGATTGAAAAATAACATCTCAAAAAATTATTTTAGGGCATCGTGATAAAAAAACTGAAACCGAGCCCTAGGAAGCTTACATGATTGTTGTGAGTCTACCTGATAGATCTGGTGACAATAAATAAGATGAATGTTTTTTTCAAAACAACGATGGAGTTCACGACTATGAATAATCCTTTCTAGGTTTTCCATGTGGGAGTGATGAGTCGTAGGTCTCCAGATCGAAGAAAACAGAATGACTAAATACGGGGCGTGATTATTCATTTAAAAGGTTTATCACTTCAGTTATTTTATAACAGACATGATAAACAATTTTTATATGTTTACAATGTTTGTTATTTAATAACTTACATAGATAAAAATTAATCGCAACTGTTATTTTGATAACTGACATGATAAATTTCTGATATTTCCTTTATCACGTTGATTATAAAATAACCAACATGATAATGAAACCATATTGGATTTTCACGACGGTTATAAAATAGCCGACATGATAAAGCTAATCTTGGAATTGTTTACATCAGTTATAAAATAAACAATGTAAAAAATGGATTCCTATAGATTTTTTATGTTCGTTATATAGAAATGACATGAAAAATGCAGATGCGTTGAACGTTTTTCCACTACTTTGAGAAATTTGAGTAAGAAACATTCACGTTCATTTTCACGATTATTTATTTTATAGATCAATTACCCATATATGTGACATGTAGATTGGTTATATTTTACATCTATTATATTACCAACTAATTTAGATAAAATTTAATGTTTTTTGGTGCTGTGGCTTTATCAAATAGATTAAAAATTATATGTAATGATTTAACATTATGCACATAATTACTATCAATTAAAAAAATCTGTTTTCTAAAAAAACATTTTGGGGAATAACTCCAATAATCTAGAAGATATCCATATGAAAAATACATATTCATCCTATTAATGGTAAATATATATATATATATATATATAGTATTTTTCCAATTATATATCATATTATGAAATATATGCTGAAGAACATGTTTAGCACTGAATCGGTGTTCAAGTAAATAAATAGAACCATGATATCATATTTGGGATTGAATCAAAAAATGTAGATCTAAACCCACTTATAAAATATGGAGTAATATGACTAGATAAGCTCCATGAAAAATAAGACCCTCAGTTAAAATTCTCATGTTCATCCTTGATCAGTGAATTTGATTATTTGTCTAATGATGTTTCCAATGTATCTGATGACACAAAATAAGAAACTAATGTTGAGGCATCCCAAAATAGTGTTAGTTTCTCTTGAGGATGATTTTTTGATGTCAGATGTCAGAAATACCAAATTAATTTTAATATTTTTCAATCATTTGAAGATGGATCATGTGATGGTTCAATTCTAGATGAAGATATAACAGATGATTTAAAAATAATTGGTTCACCTAAAAAATATCTAAATATCAATGTTTGTGATTCATTTTTTCTCACCATATCTACCAAACCTAATGAAAATGATTCTAACTAAAATATTATGATGGATAAATTTTAAATATGTAAATATATTCCTTACCCAAATAATTTTTCTTTATATGGTGATTATATTACTAAAGAGAAAAATAAATAGAATATCAATTACATTGAAAAACCATAGACACTATCTCATATAAGTTTATGTCCTCTTCATAATGTAAATGATTCTAAAGCTAATGATATACTAGAAATTCCATTTATGGTATCTATCAATATTTCCACAATAGAATAATTATCTTTAGATAAATATCCAAACACAGAATACCACATAAAAGAAGGAAATTATGGAAGGGAATAATCTTTTCAGACTTCGAATATTATTGAATTGGTTGATACTAAAAAGAATATTACTGTGACTTCAATATTATAATTAATTTTCTGTGAAATTATATATCTAAATATTTAATAATTCATTTTATAATTAACATTTCTCCTTGAATTTGATAATGTGGTATGTTAATGGATCAGACATACCTATTAAATAAATATTAATTGCATTGATATCCCTTACTACATAAATTTAATTTCATGGACTACTAATGGTATTGGTAATGGTCACTATATCAAGAAATGGATTTTAATTCAAAATCTCTTTCCATTATAGGTTTTTTCTGGTTTTTCTAAATAATATTTTGTTTAAGCTCATACATATTAACTTATGAATGATATGTATGTTTTGTAAACTCAAAAAATAGGGTCTTAATAATTAATACATACATTTTATTTTGATAAAAAATTCCCCAACATAATATGATGTATTTAATATAACTAAAAAAATAACAATATGATACTGATTACAGAAAAACTATGTTGTTATAATGGTATTTAGAAATCATGGTGGGAACGATGAAAATTGAGAAGGGAAAAAATTAAAACATTAGGTATCTTGTTACCGAGGATGATCATAATGAAAATCCAGAAAAAGACTCTAAAATGGTCATATTTCTATTATCAAAAGATATTCTCTATTTAAAATGGATATTTTCATTACTAGATAAAACATATTTTTGTCTGGGTTACTAAAAAGCTCCCCCGTAAAATGGAAATCATTACAACATTTTTCATATTAGTTTATGGGAATTTTATGTATTATAGGAGATCAATGGATTAATACTTCCACCCTCAAAATATGATATTAAATATTCATAGAGTATCCATTTAAAAAGTACCGCAATTATATATTACATGATGATTTCAAATACTGATAAGTCTTCACATTCTTTTTATTTGTTAAGAAAAAATTATAGTTCTTTGTTTGATAATGAAAATAGTGGTCTTGAAACACTAATGCATAGAATATTTTGTGTTATGGACTTACCTAGTTATCTATTGTGTCTTGGGATACATAATACCAAATATATCAAAACTTTAACTAATAAATCACTCTAGAAGAAAAGTTGAGTAGAATGTTCATTAACATTTTCCTATAAATTTAAGCCTTTCTGCAATTATGGATCTTCCCTGTTAAAACATATTCCACCATGTGACAAATGAAATGTTATGAATGTGGAACATGGAATATATTCATTTCTAGTTATTATTTATTGTTAAATAGATAACTCTATTTTTGTTAGGGGAAATTTTACATAAATGAAACATAAGTGTAACTTGTTTTTTTCAAGGGGAGTAGCACATTTATCTGCTTCGCCATCTTAAATCATTGGGAATAGAACATGAACATGTGATATACAGTTTTGATAATGGGAAGTACTAAAAACCCCATGACATACATATACATATTATGTATAAACCCTGCATAATGACTAGTGTTTCCCCTCATTTCAGAGATATAATGAAATTTTGATAGAAAAATAGAGGCTATAAACTATCTATATGGATAAAAGACATATCCCAGAAGGAATCTTATATGTCATTGTAAATCGTATCAAGGAATTTGAGTTGTATACTATGGATTCTCACCATTATTCATTGTGGTTATGAATATCCATGAATGTAAACCTAATAATATGAATGATTTTATCGATTGGTAAGAAATGATTTTTCCAACAACTTGAAGAGGAACTATTAATCTTGAAGATTATCACATCAACTAAACTAGTGTCTAGGTTTTTATAAAGGATGATACATGACGAAAACATTGTGGCCATCTAGAGTAGTTTTTCCATGATGATACATACATGGAATCTATCCATTTATTCATATCCGATAAGATACACATTGAAAACATGGTGGATAACTTTTATAGCATCATGTTGGAGTTCAGATATACCTCTTAAAGGAGTATCATGTATATATTAATAGAAACATACAAAGAGAAAATAACATCTACATAGCCTCTAAAAAATAATATGGAATATCATGTAGTGGATCATCATATCAGGATCGACATGCTGACCAAAAGATAACACTTTTTGTTACATTAGTGGATTCAAATTTCATCATTATATATATGGTCTACATGAGTGGGGTT
This sequence comes from Viscum album, assembly GCA_963277665.1. Classification (NCBI taxonomy): domain Eukaryota; kingdom Viridiplantae; phylum Streptophyta; class Magnoliopsida; order Santalales; family Viscaceae; genus Viscum; species Viscum album. The sequence goes on from OY728136.1 coordinate 1,485,200,287, forward strand.
TTTATTCAGATATGATTATAATTTCATTTATTAAAGGTTATCTATTATTTATTTTCAAAAAGTTATTTCAATTTATGTATGTATATTAGTAAGGGTTTTCATAGTTCGATAAAGAAGGGACACATGGAATTATACCATTTTCCCATAGGTTCCGTCTTTAACCCATAGTCTGTAATGATTCTGCATGGCTTAAAAATTAATTTTATAATATAGAAAAATGATATTCTCAAACATTATGAGGTGAATTATTCTTCTAATATTGATATAATGTTTTACAGTTACATGGAGCCAACATAAAGAGATATGGTAATCTTACTCATCCCACCTTATCATCATACCCCATGATTTTATGTAGATTGGCCAACCTATTTCGCATACCCACCCAGTGTACAATAGTGTACACTATTTGGGGGATAATATATTTCTCAAAATATACATTACAAAGCATAAATGACACACCACTACACACAAGTCTATACATAGTCACCTAAAACAATAAATATGATGATGGATACATCTTTATTATATCATCATTATTAATGTTACATTATAAAATATTAAAAAACAAGAAACAACACCATATAGTACAAAGAACATATTTGTATGGTCTATTAACCAATAATGATCTATCATGTGGTTGGTCCCTGAATGTCGCATTCTATGATCTAATGTTGTTACATTTCACCACCACCTCTTTATCCACATGAATTATTGACTCATACATGATTTTCTGCAAGTTGGTTTCCATGTTATACAATATTTTTAAGAAGGTGGTGACATGAATTGGTTTCCTAGTTCATGTCCCCAAATGAATTTATTAAAAAAAGTTACAATACAATCTCGAGGTGTAAATAGCTCACACCAGCAGGCAGTTAAAGGGATAACATGTAAAAATGGACCAATAAAACAAAAATCAATATTTGAAGCACATGTGGTCACAAGAGAAGTAGAAGATCCATCCTTTAAACATTGGGTTGATTATCCAGATCTAGCCTTCACTTTCTCCAAGTCTGAAACTTCATTAGGATGTTTAAAATTTGGGTGAAAAGCACTGCATCCTGTCAGTACCTAAAGCTCCATCATCACTAGCATGATAGGCATTGTCGTTGTTCTCCTTCAGTCTTGTGTGAGGAAAATGCCGGAAATGAGAATTCAGCAGGGATTCAATTACTCCAGTGATTTTTTTATCCCATTCCATTCTATCTGCATTATTTTCAGCCTTCGAAATATGAACACCAAGATTTTGATGAACACCAGCGCATTCAATTCACAACGAAATTCCACGATTTAAAGGTCCCCGGTCAGGATCAGGGGAGCTGCACTTCACAGAATGACCATTTCCAGAAATTTCCCAGAGAGTCTTAATAACAGACTCTGCTTAATTGACCCTCATGCCTTTAAGATTCTGCATGCTGCATAAAACTCCATCATCTATGAACTCAATTTATCAGGATCTTCATCATCTCATCAAAACCCAACTGGGTAACATCATCCATGTTCATACAATCCTCTAGCACCTCCATAGAGCATATGAAACAAAAAATGATGATTTAAAACAAATATAACAAATTAGAACAACAGAAATTAGGAGAAGCAGTGTCTTTCCTTCAAACAGAGCATAACCATCATTAATCAGAAATTCTGATAGACAACATAAACAAGCAGGTGCAGGTAGAACAGATTCAGCACAGACTTCCATCCAAATGTATCTGACCTCTCCATAAGAGTGTAGAAAACATCTAGATACAACCATCCATGTTCTGCACATCAAGTGCATAAAAAGAAAGATCCATCCATAATGAAAACCTCAGAGTCTTCAGCAAAAACAAACAGCCAAACAGAATGAAGGATTCTCCAACAAAGAAACATCATGATGCTCTCTAATTTTTTTTTCCTAGAATCCATAGAGAAACTAAAACTCAGACTTCATAATAAGTTTATAGCAGATTAAACATGCCCCAAGATGCCACTAAAACCTGAATCTGTCATTCAATTCAAGACGAATCCAACATAAGCAGTGATCCAACCAACTAAATTCTTTATATCAACCAGAAAAGAAAACCAGCCTGATTGAAGCTTCTAAAAATGCATCAAAGAAGCAGACTGAAATGACCTTTCAAAATCATCAGAGTGAAGATAAAACACAGAACCTCATATTCCATCAATACCCCTCCAAACTAGTCTAGAGGTATAGGTTCAAAGCACAACAATAAAAATACAAACAACCAGATTTAGATTAGTCCAGTAGTAGTCTTAAGGCATAGAGAAGATAACTTTCAAGCAGTTTCACATTCGGGCAAGAGATCCCTAAAACTCAATTGAAATAGAGAGACTAGTTGAATTCAAAAACCCAAACTATACTTTGAACATCCATCATCAAACAGAGTCTAAAAATGAGAGATTTTTATCCTAAGGATTCCAGCAAAAAGATTTCAAACAGCCTCAAAAAGCTAGCCATTCCAAGGAGTCTAGGAAATAGAAACCCAGATCAAAAAAAAGAGAACTTTGCATGATGGATAGTACTGAAAGAAAAAAGCATAGAACAAGATAAACTAAAGAGAGAAAAAAGTAGGATTCTTAGTCTTCAAAATCATAATAGAGATCATTTCCATTGAATCCCTTTGAAGTCAAAATATGGATTCTTCTTGAATTCCTTAACAACAAAGATGAGCATTCTTTTCTGGAGTTCCCAATAAGTGTCAGTGCTCATGTCACCATATCTGTATTTTCTAAAAACAATTCTATCATTCTCTTCTATCCATGAGTCTAGATCTTTTGGGAAGTCCAAATTTTCTTCTATTACATAAGCATATCTTATAGCATGGTCATTCTAATCATCCTCACTGGAGGAGGATTCTGAATCAGTTGGCTCAAACTCAGACACGATTTCAGTTGGCACAGTCTGTGGAAGGATGAATATTTCACCCCTAACCTGGGCAGTCAGGGATCTTGTGATAATTGTTCTTTCAATTTTGGAATCGTCCTTACCTTTTTTTGCTTGTCTATAGTTCAGAGTGATAAAACCATTTGAGTCAACCATCAGTTTCTTTCCTTTTTTAGACCTTGATTTCAGAAACTCTTCCTCTAGCTGATAATATTTATCATTTTCATCATGAAAGGATTCATCTGAATCAGATTGAACCTCTTAATCTCCTCCTTGTTCATTTCTATTGGTCTTTTCAGTAGGAATTTCAGCACAAGTTTTGACCTCATACTTCTTCATAACTGGTAGGGAGATGGAGGCATCATAAGGATTTTGGGTGCCTTTGTTACCAAAAATAGTTAATGGATGGGTGGTTTTGGGTTTATCCTTCTCTATAAAAATTGAGTTTCATTTGGGAAGGGGAGGTGGTATCCTCATTTTCTCTGCACACTCAGCATGACGATGTCCAATTCTAGTGCATTTTTTACAAAAAACAAGAACCTTTTCAAAAACAACTTCCTAGACAAAACCATTTGATCCATTTTGAAACCAAAATCTTGAAGGAAGCGATTGAGAGATGTCAACTTCAGTACACACTCGAGCCACTGATGGTCGAGACATGTTATTCGTGGTAAAATCAAGTTTAATTGGGCGACCAAATAAACTAGAAATAGAGAAGAGTTCTTTCTTCTTGAAGAAATGAAGTGGGAGACCTGGGAATCCCAACCAAATGGGGACAGTAGGTGGTCAGAGGTCTACATAGAAATTATTTTAACATTTCATGACGTTCATAATATAGCCTCCGAAGCTCCAAGAACCCCTCGCCCAAATCCGGTAATTGTCATTTTCAGAGGAAAAGAGCAAAAGAACATGAAATGAGTTCAGAAGACCAACATGAAAGTTTTCGAAACCTATGTTCTTCAGGGTTTTCCGCAGAAAAACTATGGAGGGTCAGCGATTGTAAAAATTTCCAACCAAGACAAAGCACAAATCCGAAGAAAGAATCTGTACCTCCTCATCTGAGAAAGAAATCACCGATATCCCGCGATGACGGAATTTCTTTGGTTCAACCCACTCAAGGGGATTCAATTCTTCTCTGGGTATTCGACCTGCGATGAAATCAGTGAAGGATCGAGAGTCTCTGTGCCCGGATTGATCAAAGTTAGTGATTCACCATTGTTCGACCGAGGGAGGGTTCGCCAGCGCGCTCCGTTCCATCCACATCACATATGTCTCCATGTTATCCATTTCTATCACTATAGATAAGCATTTATAGATGGATACTATGTTTTTATATTCCAAGATAATTATCTCTTGATGAATATCATGTTTTCTACAGGACTCTTCAATAATTTTCATTTCCATTCCTGGATGAATAACATGAAAATATTTTTCAACTTGTTTCATTTTTTATGTAATGGGTCATGCATTTTATTGCAACGAATAATATCCATTACATTAGATTATGTACTATTCTGGATAAGAATATCCTTGTTGGTTCATTGTTAAGAATCATCTTTTAACATTGCATCTTCCATGAAAATCATAACTATGAAATGTGTATATCCTACCAAGCTAAGTCATCTATCTGTATAGATATTTACCTTCCACTATTATCATATCTAAGCATTATTGTATCATTGAAATGATGAGGCACACTTTTCGCATTAAAAGGTCCTCACAATTCAATTACATTGGTGTCAGTGTCTGTATAACATTCCCTATAATAAAAAAAGCCAAATCACATATTTATGGGCTAATCCAAAAAATTAAAAAGTTCAATAACATTAATGTGATCCTCCCATAAAGAACATATAATTTCACATATCACCTATTCACCAAAAAAAAATACTTTTCTATCTAATCATAAATATGGAATTAAAAACATACTTATATCATGAATTACAATCATAACCAGGTCAACAAAAACATAAAGGAGCATAAATTTGTTTTTTTCTATATTCATTTCTAGTCCAAAAATCACCTGAATCCAGAAATTATAGTTTTTTGTACTTGTATTGTAGACTGGTTCATCAAAGGAATGTCTTATTACATTGGTACTTCATGTCCCCAAAAACCATTGAGTATTAGGGAATTCATCCACAAATAATATTACAACTAAGATTTTTATTTTTTAACTATCATTATTGATTATTTTAAAACCTTAATTTTATATTCCACTCAAAAAAGAAAGATAAGAAAAAACAATATATGTATTTTTTACGATTTTTATGAATGAGGGTTGTATCGAAATGTAAATCCTAGAAATTTAAGGAACTTACTTTTAAGGGTTGAATTGCTCCTCTAATGATATCCTCCATGACATATGATCGCCATGTAGTAACAATATAATTGTAGTAAAAATTTCACCTTGATGTGAAATCATGTAAGTAACAAAGAAAAAAAATTTCTTTCTCAAAAAATAAATTTAGCAAACATGAAGAGAGAATAAACCCATAAAAAAGATTGTCACTTATCTAGAGGTTATTTTGGAGGTTTAACTTTATCTTCAATAGTTGGTATATTATCACTAATCTATTAACACATTTATTTCTCAATTATTCCATCAACTACAAAGTATATATTCATTCACTATGATAATATAGTCTTATTAGAAGAATATTGGAATTTCTGATTAAAATATACTAATTTATACGATCTCAAAACAATTATCTCTAAATAATTGGGAATTATCATCCATAAAAAGAGATAATTTGTATATTTGAGACCCTTACTATCCCATGACATCCATTTTAGTGAATAAAGGGAGGGAAACAAAATAAGATAATATTTTTTTAGGTATTTATAATCTAATAACATGTTATGTGATCAAATTCATGGGGAAAACATTAATACAAGTTACTTTACTTACCTTAAAAATTATAAAGTTTTCATCGTAGATAGATCAGAATGTATTGCAACATGATGTCCCATAATCATCTAGTAAACTATTTGGTCCTGTGATCAATGAAATTGAAATAGTATTAAAAAATTCTAGAATATTATTCGGTTTAATCCAATAAGAATGATAAATATAGATCATAACCAAATAGAGTGGACAGAATTCTATACAGACATATTAATGTTGTGATTCCATTATAGATTTGTTCTTCTGAATGAAAATTATTAATTTATTTTATTGAAATGATGCTTTTCAATTGTATTCAGATGTCCACAATATATTTCTAATACATCATGAAATTTTTTTAGATATATATAATTGGATCATTCTATGATTTATAATGTTTTTAATCGAAATAATGATCAGGGATATGACAAGAAAAAAATATAATAGGGTTATATATAAATTAATTTATTGTAGAGACACTCAAGTATTCATCACATGAATAATTTTCAAAAGGGATATTTCCATCATTTGGAGGACATAGTAATATAAGATATGGTGCCACAATTTCATTAGACTAATTGAGAGTATACATATTTATCTCTCCATTGATTATGTTTTCATAAAATTTAGATTGATAAATAAAATACACCATTATATAGTTATCATTTGTTTCAATATAATATAGAATATCACAAATAACATTATTCTGATGTTTTTGAAAAAAAATAGTTATCAATGGAATTACTAACTAGAAGATGACAATTTATTTCACATGAAATATCATTTTTAATAACATTTGTCATGGTTTTTCAGTAATTGAATATTTACATCTTTTTGGATATTATTGATCATGATAGTAATATATTGGGTCTTGAACAAAGGTGAAATAAATAAAATATTCATCAAGTGACACTCTGTCAGGTTTAGATAACATATATTTAGTATCTTCTTTGGTGTAATTATATATATATGCAGTATAACATTCCATAGTTTCAAATTCTTCATTAATTATAGTGTATATAGATTATTACTGAGGATATAGTGGATTAAAAAGATTCATGATTTATTTCCCTTATTCCATTATGTTTTCATTTATATCTTCAATCATTGATTCTAACCTATCCATGATGTAAAGTTTCCATTAATTTAACTTCACTATATTTTAGCACAAAATACCTTTTTATTGAGTCCCTTAAAAAGATGATTTTTAATAAGATAAATATTCTTTATAACTTTTGGAAGGATAGAAAGAATATGTCTAGTCAACCCTTAGAAATCTTCATCGGTAATTGAGTTATAACTTCGAAATAATTTTCTCATACACTTGCTCTTGGATTTGACTTTTTTCATATCCTTTTTTTCCTTTTCATCCATACATATCATAAGTTAGTATTAAATATCATTAGTTAAATATTCACCATATAACATAACAATCCAAATTATAGCCATACAGGTTTATTATCTTTAGAAACATAGATATATAAAAAACTATCATATTAGTGATCCACAAAGTCATCCAACTAGTATAACACAGTTACCATAGATTCTATAAAAGTAATACATAAAACAATTATTCCTATCATAGGGGAATGCAAATATTATTAAAGGGGAACATAAACTCTATTTAAAGAATAACAAGGAAGATAGCCGTGATCATTTAATCAAAACCTAAGAATAATCTTATAAATAACTGATATAATTCTTTGAAAACCATAATGAAAACTTATTAGATCGTAAACATGAGTCAACTAACAAACCATAGATATTTATAAGAAATTAATCTTTAAGGAATCAAAGGATATTATCTAGGAAAATATATCTTCTGTAACATGTTATGTCATAAGAGTGTTGATTCAATAAAGGTTTCCTTATGAATTTTCCATTCCTTCATGTTTTGGGAGATTGCTAATTCAATAAGGTATCTTTATGACTTTACCATCCCTTCTTGTTTTGAAAATCAATAACACATTATTGCAAGGAAAAGCTCATTGTACCCGGTGTCTTACTTCTATAAGGAGTTTTTTCCTTTCACAAGGAAATTTATCCTTAACATGTTTTTCATTGTTCATTATCTTGTATAAGAGTAATATTAGATAAAATATCTAAAACCACCGAATATTTTAATACATAGATAAATAGAATTCTGTTTTCAGACTCTGAATTCAGACTCTGAGTTCTCTGAATTCAGACTCCAAACTCTTTTAAGTTCTGACACCGAGTTCATTGAATTTGGACTCCAAACTCTTCTGAGTTCTAACTCTGAGTTCTCTGAATTCAGACTCCGAAATATTATGAGTTCTGACTCTGAGTTCTCTGAATTCAGACTCCAAACTATTCTGAGTTCTGACACCGAATTCTCATGATCTCTGACTCTGAACTTTGTAAGTTCTGTTTCTGAATTCTCATGAACTTTGACTCTGAACTTTTTAAGTCCTAACTCCGAAATCTCTTGAACTCCGAATCCACTTTGTAAGTTCATGTTCGGAATTCTTGTTAATATAGATTCTGAATTTCCTTGAAATTCAGACTCTGGAATTCAAAAGAGTTCAGGTTCTGAATTCTTTAGAAAACAGAATCTGAATATCCTTGTGTTATAGACACCGATTTTGTTTTTTGTTATACTCTGAACTTTTATTTGCTTACATTCTGAATATTTGATTTTGGTTATGTTACCATATTTTTTCTTACACATATTTTTTGTTATAAAATGATGTTGTGCATTCAGTTATTAACTAACCATTGTTTGAGTGACACATGTATAGGTCCCTCCAAAATTCAATGAAAAATATGACTGTTGGAGGAGGGATCCAAACATTTGTGTTGTGCCTGTAAATAGGAGCCCATTTGAATGAGTTCACAACAAGTTGATCAATCTAGAGATTAATAGTTGTTGAAGTGATTTCTAGATAAAGAGGATTTATTGCTTTGTGTGTACTTAACCTCTTGTTCAAATTTTATTTGTGTGAGTCTGATTATTGTTGTGTACAATCGAGGGCTTCTGGGGATAGGAAGATAGAGGTGCCCACTACCTTGAAGTTGAGGGTTTCCTTGCTGAGGAAGACAGAGGTGATGACTACCTTGAAGTTGAGGGTTTGCCGGGATAACAATATAGACACTGATATTTGTATCGAGGGCCTACCCTTGTGTGGGTAAGACATATTTTCTTGAAAGAATTAATCAAGGAACCTTTATCCAAGGTTGTTGGATACCCTTCTCTTTGGGTTATAATATTTTCTACTTGTTACTTATTTTTTACAGGTTTTCTGCATCATTTTTCATTATTGAGGAAATTATAACTATCTTATACTTCCTTATACTTATACTCTTATTTAGTAAGATTCTATAATCTTTACGTTATAGTCTTTACCTTTCTAAACATTCATTAAGTTATATTTTCTAAAACCATCTTTTTGGAATCACTTTCTCGGAATTATAGTTCAGGAATCTAGAAAGTGTGTTGAAATAGAGGTTTTGTGAATTTCCTTGTTTAACCTTGTTAAAAATAACCATCATTAAAAGTTACAATGGAATTTTTAAAGTGTATAATTTACGCCCCCCCTCTTGTATATTGAGCATCATTAGATCCTACATTTTGTATTATAGAGTATATCATACTCACATACCATATCAACAATTGGTATAATGGGAGGTTTCTAAAATACTTATATTCACATATTATTTTTCCTTGATCCGTTTTCATAGTTCTATCTTTATCCTTTCTTAGGAATATTTTCCTTGAATCCGAACATTTTCTACTAACATGATCTTTGTAGAAAGATTTTTCCTTAAGATGGTAGGAATCAATGTTGCTTCCCTAGAAAATCTCAATCTAACAAGACCATCTATTTCTAATGGAAATGATTACGAATATTGAAGAGATCGCATGAAGGCATTCATTATTAATACTTGAGTTGGTAATTTTGTTATTCTTGTTGGAGGATATAAAATCCCTAAAAAGGAAGTTAGTCCCTTCAGCAATCAAGAAATGAATGAGTATCAAATGCATTATAAGGTACACAATACCTTTATTTGTTCTATTAATAGAAATATATATAGCCAAATTTCTTCTTGTGAAGTATAAAATTGTATTTGAAAGAAACATGATGTTACTCACTTCAAAACTTCCAATGTTATTGAACCTAGAAGATCTATGATCAAATTTTTCTTGATGCACTTTTTGGAACTCTTCTTCAACATGAGACCAGAATGAAGAGAGATGCTGATAATGTAAAGAAGAAGAATGGGAATGGCAGTGTTTCTTTTACTACAACATCAAATCATATGAAATCCCCGAATCCTGAGAGGGTTACCAGATCCAAATCTAAGAAGGTTGTTATTCAATCTGTATCTAGTGGAAGTGAATCTTCAGAAAATGAGTTATCAAATATTTCTCAAAGGATGAACATGATTATTGGACAAAATAACATTCAATCCATATATAAGAATCAGGAAAGGAGAGAAAATAAAGATTCAAAAGTCACATGTTTTGAATGCAAGAGAGTTAGAAATATAAGTCCTGATTTTCCTATACAGAAGAGAATGGAATGAATGGAAAATATTTCCTAGAGAAACAGAAAGAAAAACTATAAATCTATATCTATGAATGTCTAGAAAGCTAATGACAGCTGGACTGCCAGTAGTGGTGACTCGTCAGATGGATCATCAGATTACGAATTGTCTGGATAGAAGAATCTTGGTCTAATATCTAGACTTCGTATTGAAAATCATTGTTCGATGGATAAGTTAGAAAATGATGAATCTATGACCAATGTTTCGTTAAATTCTAATTATAGTGATAGTAAATACTATAACTCTATTGATGAAGAATCTTCTTCTGATGAAGATAATACTTTACCTACCTATGAAGAATTTTCTTGGTTTTCTAATATCCTTGAGATTGAGAATTCTAGACTCTTGAAAAAGATTGATATGGAAACATCTAGGAATGCTATTCTTATCAAGTAAATATCAGATATTTCTAAGGATTTTGATAAATAAATTTATGATTTTGAATGTATTTCAAGAAATCTTGAGGAAGTAAATTCTGAGTAGAATAAACTTTCTAAGGATCTAGAAAATGTAATTTCTAAAAATGTTTTCGAGCCTCACTCTAGATGAAAATATACTTTTTTGGAAGAAAAGAACTTAGTTAGCAAACTGAAATCTGAATTTTTTTCCTTGAGAAAGTGTTTTTTTAAACATTACCTTAGGTAAGGATAATTTTGATAAGATGTATTCTCAAATCCTTCCTCTAAATAATAATTCTAGATTTGGTTATACTAGTTCTAAACCAATTATGAGTAACAATTATTTTTTTCCTCAAAGTTCTCTATTCTGTACTAAATGTCAATGTGGTGGGCATTGGGAAAATAATTGTTCCTTAAACAAAACTCAGTCTTTAGGATTTTATACAGTCTATTTTTCATAGAAAATGTTGGTGCCTAAGATTTTGCTTTCTGAAATTTCCACATCCAAGAAAGTTTGGATTCTGAATGTCTAACTCTTTAGTTTTTAGGAAAATAGAGAAAGTACCAACAACAATACATGGTACACGGATAGTGGATGTTCCTAGCATATGACTGGTAACCAAAACTGCTTTGAAAATATTAACAAGACGAAATTAGGAAAAGTAAATTTCGGAGATAATGCTCAGGGAGAAATTATTGGTATAGGTAACATCATTCTTCTTGAAAAAACATTGATTTCAAATGTTTTATTTTTTAAGGGTATTAAGCAAAACCTTATTATTATAAGCGAATTATGTGATGAAGGTTACCTTGTGAATTTTAGGAACGAAAAATTCTTAGTACACAATTCCAAGGAAGAGTTTATTCTTATTTACCATATGCAAGAGAACGTATACACACTAAACATATAAGACCATAGGATCCAAGATCTACCTTTCCTTAGTGTAATGGATGATCATTCTTGGTTGTGGCATAGAATTTTAGGTAACTTTAACCATAAGAGCTTATGTAAAATTTCTAATGAAAGATTATTTAAGGTTATACCAGTGCTTAGATTTGATTCTTTAGAATTTTGTGACCCTTGTCAATATGGAAATCAACATAAATCTAGTTTTAAATCAATCGATGAAGTCTCAACTACTGATGCATTACTGTTAGTGCATATGGATCTCTTTGGTACCACAGAAACTGTATGTATTGGAGGCATGTATTATGTATTTGTTTTAGTTGATGATTACACTAGATTCACGTGGGTCTATTTTCTATCAATGAAGTTAGAAGGTTTTTCAAATTTTAAATTGTTTGGATCCCAAGTTAAAAATGAGAAAAACATTCCTTTGATAACTATTTATAGTGATTAGGGAGGAGAGTTTCAAAATTCAGATTTTGAAATATTTTTTATTAGAAAAAGAATTTCTCATAACTTCTCAACACAAAGAACACCTCAACAAAATGGTTTTGTCAATAGAAGAAACATAATTTCTCAAGAGATAACCAGAATCATGTTGAGTGAGTTTTCTATATCCAAGCATTTTTGGGATAAATTTTTATGTACTTCTTGTTATACTATTAATCCAGTTTTTATTAGACCTTCTCTAAATTAAACTCTTTATGAGTAATTGAATGGTAGAAAACCTAGACTTTCATACTTCTTTGTTTTTGGTTCCAGGTTATTTATTCTGAATACTAATGATAATCTACATAAATTCACACCAAAATCTGATGAAGGAATTTTCTTAGAATAGTCCACAACCTCTAAGGAATATAGAGTTTTAAATAAAAAGACATGTAATGTTGAAGTGACAGTACATGTAAAATTTGATTAAACTGATCCCTTTTATTTTAAACAACCCTAACCTATATCTTCGGAAGTGTTTTCAAAAACTGATTTTCATCCTTTGTTGGAAGATCATTTTGATTAAGAAAATATCCATGAAAATGTTTCTGAAGCACTTACCCCAGAATATTTCCTACCCTATATTTATAAACAAGTTTTACCAAACCCAAATCAGGTGTTTCTTAAGAATCACCCTACTGATATTATCATTGGTGGTGTGAATCAACCTGTAAGGACAACAAGTTTTTTAATATATGAATTAGGAAATCTAGCATTCCATTCCCAATTATACCAAAAAATCACTGATGATGCTTTAGGTGATGATGATTTGATTAAATCTATGCAAGATGAGCTAAATGAATTCAAGAGGAACAAAGTCTGGGCCTTGGTTGAAAGACCTAAGGAAACTTCTATTATTGGAGTTAAATGGGTCTTCAGAAATAAGCGTGATTAAAATGGAATCATAGTAAGAAGTAATAATAGATTGGTTGCTTATAATTAACAAGAAGGAATAGACTATGAATAAAACTATGTTCCAGTAGTTAGACATGAATCTATTCGTATTTTACTTTCCTTTGTAGCATTTGTCAATTTCAAACTTTTTCAATTGGATATGAAATGGGCTTTCCTTAATGGTTATCTTCAAGAGGATGTTTTTTTTGAAAAAACACTTATTTTTGAAGATTCAAAACATCCTAAAAATGTTTATAAACTTACCAAAGCACTGTATAGATTTAAGAAATACCCTCAATCCTGTTAAGATATACTTACAGGATTGTTGATTCAAAATGATTATGTTAAGGGAAATGCAGATCAAACACTTTTTATAAATAAATATAAGAAAAATGTTTTTATTATTCAAATTTATGTTTATGAAATTATATTTCATTCAACTCAGCAATATTTAACTGATTCCTTTGCGGATCTAATGAAATCTGAGTTTGAAATGAGTATGATGGGTTAGTTAACATTTTTCTGTGGTTTTAAAATTTCTCAAAAACCAGAAAAAAATCTATATATCCCAAGATAAGTATGTTAATGATCTTCTTAAAAAGTATGGATATGAAAACACTATGAGTATTCGTACTCCCATTGTTTTCTCAAACACATGTGATCTTGATGAAGTTGGTAAACCAGTAGATCAAACATCTTTTAGAGGTATGATTGGAAGATTACTTTACTTGACAGTTAGTCATCCAGACATAATGTTTTGAGTATTCTTTTGTGCAAGATATCAATCCAATCATAAGGAATCTCATTTAAATTAAGTGAAATGAATTTTTCTCTACTTGAAAGGAACCATGGATTTAGGACTCTTTTACACTTCTGAAACTAATTTTTTTAAAAGGGTTTTCAGATACTGACTTTGGTGGATATAGAATGGATAGATAAAGTACATTTGGAACCTTTCATTTCTTATGAGATTCATTAGTTTCTTGGTCATGCAAAAAGAAACACTCAGTAGCACTTTCCACTGCTGAAGCTGAATATGTAGCAGCTGGAAGTTGTTGTGCTCAAGTGTTGTGGATGCAACACACACTCACTGACTAGGGTATATGTTTTACCAAAACACAAATTTTTTGTGATAATATATGTGCCATTAGCCTTAATAAAAACCCGACACATCACTCTCCTGAAAAACACATAGATATTTTTCATCACTTTCTTTGGGATCGCACACAAAAAGGAGATATCATTCTTTAATTTATCAGAACGCAAGATCAAATTGTTGATATTTCCACAAAATCATTACCCTCCAATTGATTTTAATACATTAAATATAAGTTGGGAAAGATAAATGTAAGGTAATTTTCCTTGATAAATTCTTATTGAATCAATCTTCTTACAGTACTAATCTCTTTTTTATAGGGGGAGTACATCTGATTGTTATTTTTTCATGTTTTTCATAATGAAGTTATTTTTTCAAAATTTCGGTAATGGAGTTCATCAGAAATTTCATAATATAGTTTTTCAAATTCTTTGTAATGAATATTTTCTATGTTTTTTTCTTAATAGAAATTTTTATAGTCAATTTTATTAAAAACAAATTGTCATAGTCATGTGTTTTCCGGAATTTAATGTTCTTCAAGAAGAATTTTTCCTCGTGATGAAAATTTACCCTGACAATCAGAAATGTATGTTTTCTTTCTTAAGTCTTCTTAATCATAATTTACTTGCTGGTATTTTCTTTTTTGTTTTAAAGTTTTCATATTCTAGTTTCCTTAAATTCGAATGGTTTTCATAAAAAACTCAAAAGATCGGATTCTATTGAGTATTCCTTGCGGCTATCATATCAACCGTCAGATCTGATCAGAAGGATTTTCAGTAGCTGGATTGTATTTGGAAGATAAATCGTCACTTATAAAACCTATATAAAGGACCCCCGAAGGGTTTTCTCACATCGATCTCAAGATCTTATGCACTAAAGATCTGACCCTCTACTTTAGCCAGTTCTGAATTTCTCAGAATTGTCTCAATTATGAATATCTGTAGAAGAATAATCTTAGAAAGATATGTTTACTCAAGAAAATTCTAGAATAGAAGGTATATAGATAAAGGCTGGTGCATTCGAATTTCCTTAACTAGTATGATTCGTTTATTTCAAAGAATATTAAGTTGAATGGATGAGAGAGTGTTTATATATCAAATCTAGGTTCTCAGGATTTGGTGAATCTGTATCTTCTCATTGAGTTTTATGAATTAGTATGTTTTTTATGGAAGAAGGAAGACAGAAGTTTTTATTTAAAAGATATGGAAAACCCTATGCTCTATCATTTAAAAAGGAAGCTAGTTTGGTTGGAGTTCCATTTTAAGGGGAAGATGAGTTCTGTTCCCATAAGTTTCCAGATGTTCAAGGATGTTTTTGCAAGGTGAAAGCTATGGAGTCTCTCAGTCTTACAGATGTCAAGAGTCCAAAGATCTCTCACCTCTCTAGAAAGAACCAGATCCATGAATTATGGGTTCACGATTTCATCATTCAGTGAAAAGGTGATAAAGACACCTTGAAGAAAAGTGACAAGTACATCCTTGATTTTCTGGTCAATCTGAGGAAGATAAATTTGGTTAAGAATATTCTGGTTATGGTCGAGAATATCAAAAATAGAAATCTAAAGGCTCAGATTATCATGTATCCCGCTATTCTTTCGAAGTTGATTGTTCGGTCTCTGGAGTCTTTCAAAATATCTTTTCGTTCAAAGAAAAGGAATTACAATGTCATGATGATTAGTGATGATACCATGAAAAGGATGAAATATGGTTTTTCCAAGGAATCAGGAGAACTATATGATCTACCAATAGAAGAGGCTAAAGCTATTACAAAACTACAATACGTGGACGAACCATCAAAAAAGGCTGGAAAGATGAGAAAGTTTAATGAGGTAGAAGATAAAGAGAAAACACGAAAAGCTAAAGAGGCTCAATCTTCACCTCCATGTCCTAAAAAGAAAAAATCCTATCCAGATGAGGTTGTTTCAAAGTGCAGGGAAGACATGAAAAATTGGAAGGAAGGAGAACCACGGTTTGGCTTGGATCCTACAGAAGCTATGGATTTTAAAGAAAAGACAACTGATGAGATTGAGAAACAAGCTATGGAAAAGAAGCAAAAGAATAAGATGTAAGATGCTAAGATTGTTCAATAACTTATGAGGAATACTAACTAAGTATCCAAGAATATCCATGTACCGAAATCTATCTTGGTAGAGGCCTTACCTGAGACACCAGGGAAGAAACTTCTCACTCCGGAAAATGTATAAGAAAAGATTATTGAAGAAAAGAAAGTTGTGGAAGAAGTGGAAGAGGAAGAAAGTTGTGGTGACATTGAAGACCAAATAAAGTATTTTGATGTATTTCATGTGAATGAAAGTTCATCCAAGAAATTGTCAATATGGTCCTCTAAAGTCGGATCTGCATAGCTTTCTACTCATAAGTTAGATGAAAAATATGAGGATGAAGTGAATAAACTCTCCGAGGAAGAATGTTTTAATCATCATTTCAATCACTCTGAAGATGTTGAGGCAGGTGATAAAAAGGAGAAGATAGATGAAGATAGAATTGTTCATCTGTCTGGAAGTGATCATGAATCTCTGGATGAGGAAGCTGCTCCAAGAACTGATAAGGAGAAACAAGTGGTTGTGGATACACCTACTAAATCTGTTTTAATGAAGAAGGCAGCTGGTGCATCTTCCAAGAGAAAACTTGTTGAGCTAGAGAAAGATCCCTCACCACTAAAAGTCCCATATTCTCAATCATCATCCCAAGGACATGATTTCATCATTCAATCACTAAAGAATCTTGTTGACACCATTCCGATCTTTCCAAGAATTTACTCAAGATGTCAGATGCTTCAACACAGCTTGAATCAAAAATCGGATTCAGTATCCATGGTGATGGATAAGTGTGTAAAACTTAAAGTTGATTTCAAGAACTTATTCATTAACTAGGATGCCGACAAAAAATCTTGTAAGAATGAGATTAGCTGGTCAAAGAAGATAGTAAACGATTTAAGAGATCTGGGTGAGTTTCAACATGATGTTAAGGAAACTGTTGATATTTAAAATGATAGAATCAAGGATCTCCTGACTAGATTTGAGGAAATTCTAACTATTGAGCAGAATACTTGGATTCAAGAAGTAAAGGATCTAAATGGGAATTTATATTATGTTTCTCAAATCTAGAAGATAGAAAGATATCATTGGATTTAAATTGAAGAAAATATTTTGAAGCAGGAAGAAGTCCTAAAGGCTCTGACAGAGGTTCTTAATGCTCAAAATGAAAGAATCAATGACTTAGATAGAATCCATAGAATCAGAATCATTTCCTATAGAAAGAAGAGGAAGACCATAAAGAACTCAAAAATTTGGAAACCATAGTGAAGAAATTGATACCCAAATAGATGGAAGGAAAATATATCAATCTGATCTTTTTTTGTATTCTTTCCTTGTACAAATTCTTCCTATCTTAAGGAAATTTCTGTGGCTAATTTTTATTTAGATGCTTTGTACTAATATTTTAGGTACTATAATTCTTTTTCCATTCCATCATATTGTTTTTGAAATTTAAAAATGGGAGAATGGAAATGTAATACTAAATAAATATTAAATATTCCTATGTTAGTTAGAGTTTATCTAAGAGGGAGTTTTTATTATAGAGATTTCCGTACTCAGGATAATAAAAAATCATATTCTAGAAATATAGAATATGATCCTTAGTGTTACAATTCATAAGGGGGAGTTAGTTGTATTCATCTTTGCCCATATGATAAGGGAGATAAGTTTTACTTTCAATGTCTAGAAAAATATTTTCCATGTCCTTTTATTCATTTTTGTAATGATGATTGTGCTTTCCAAAATAGGGGAGATTGTTGAGTCAATAAGTTTTTCCATATTACTTTTCCATTCCTTCATGTTTGGGGAGATTGTTAAATCAATAAGGTATCCTTATGACTTTATCATCCCTTCTTGTTATGAAAATCACAAACACCTTATATAAAATAAAATCTCATTATACCCTATGTTTTACTTATATAAGGAAAACTTTACATTCCCATGGATATTTATCCTTACTATGTTTTTCATTGTTAATTATCTTGTCTAAGTGTAAAATTCAGTTTCATATATAAAACCTCAGAATCATTTGTTACTTAGAAAAAGTGAATTATGTTTTTAGACTCTGAATTCAGACTCTGAGTTCCCTTTATTCAGAATCTGAACTCTTCTATGTTCTGACTCCTAATTCTCTGAATTCAAACTCTGACTATTCTGAGCTCGGACTCCGAGTTCTCTAAAGCCAGACTCTGAATTCTTCTGAGTTCTTACCCCGAGTACTCTGAATTCATACATCGAACTCTTCTAAGTTTTGACTCCAAATTCTCATGAACTCTAACTCCGAACTTTGTAAGTTCTGACTTCGAATTCTCATGAACTTTATCTCTGAACATTTTATGTTCTGACTCCGAATTCTCATAAACACTGACTCCAAACTTTGTATGTTCATGTACTAAATTCTTGTGAATCCAAGTTCAAAATTTCATTGAAATTCAGGCTTTAGAATTCTATAGATTTCAGGTTCTGAATTACTTAGAAAATAGAATCCCAATATCCTTGCATCATAGAAACCAAATTGGTTTTTGGTTAGACTCTAAAACTTTATTTTCTTACATTCTGAATATTTTATTTTGGTTAAGTAACCATATTTTTTCTTACACTTATTTTTTGATATAAAATGATGTCATGCATTCAGTTACTAACTAACCACTGTTTGAGTGACATGTGTAGGGGACCCCATGAAATTCAAGGAAAAATATAACCATTGGAGGAGGGAGCCAACCGTTCGTGTTGTGCCTATAAAAAAGGAGCTCATTTGAAAGATTCCACAACAAGTTGATCAATCTAGAGATTAAATGTTGCTGAAGTGTTTTCTATAGAGAGAGGCTTTATTGATTTGTGCGTACTAAACTTTTTGTTCAGATTTTCTTTTTGTGAGTTTGATAGTTGTTGTGTACAGTCGAGGGCTTCCCGGGATAAGAAGAAAGGGGTGCCGACTTCCTTGAAGTTGAGGGCTTCCATGCTGATTAAGACAGAAGTGCCGACTACCTTGATGTTGAGGGCTTGTGGGGATAGCAAGACAGACTCTGATCTTTGTATCGAGGGCTTACCCTGGTTAGGGTAAGACCTACTTTCTTGAAAGTATAAATAAAGGGACCTTTATCCAAGGTTGTTGGATTCCCTTCTCTTTGGGTTAAAATATTTACTACTTGTTAATTGTTTTGTTAAAAGTTTTCTGCTACATTTTTTATTGTTGAGGATATTATAACTATCTTATACTTCATTATACTTGTACTATGACTTAATAAGATTCTATATGCTTTAAGGTAGAATCTTTATCTTTGTAAACTTTCATTATGTTTCATTTTCTGTAGCCATCTTTTCTGAATCACTTTCTCGGAATCATATGTCTTGAATATAGCAAGTGTGTAGAACTAGAGGTTTTGTGAATTACCTTGTTTAACTTTGTTAAACATAACCATCATTAAAAGTTCTGAAGAATTTTTAAAGTGTACAATTCACACCTCCCCCTCTTTTATATTGAGCATCATTAGATTTTTTATTCAGTATCTATATTATTACAATCCTACATTTGGTATTATAGAGTATATCATACTCACATACCATCTCAACAATGAGAACATATAAGGTGGGTCATAATGAAAATAATAGAAATATTATGTCACGTAATCCCACCAAGGCAATAAAAACATGTTATCCTTTGGAGAACTTCCCATATACCTACATCATCCTTGAGAAAATCCAATTTTACCCTCTTCTGGTATTAGGATAACCTCCCATAATCCATATTTTCTAATTTGGATAACCTAATGAGTAAAATTTGAGATTATTGAAAGTAAATATTTAACAAATTCATTAGAGGAATAAAATTTTTTGGGCGGATCCATAATGTAATTTTAATCCATTCATATGTATTCCATAGGATCATAATTCTATTTTCATATCATTATTTCACAACCTATGGAAAATAAATGGGTTTTAAAAATATATATTCATTATAATAATAATACATCTTGAGAAAAAAATATGGATGGTATCGTTGGATAATATTATCACTAAATCATAACAAATATTAATGGATTTTATCTAAGATCAACAATTAAATTCAAATAACACAACAACATTTCTTGATAAAACCACATTTCATATTGATTTATAATATTTTACATATAAATATTTCAAAACTATTATATAAAATATTATTTTAGATAAGCATTCTAACCAATAACATATGATTTAGATATTTGAATGTAAATGGTGTATCGAATTTCTGTTCATGCTCTACACATTAAAGCAATGGTTCCATTCACATTTTCTACCAAAAGTATAATGTGCCTTGTCTCGAAAATCACATAAATATTCCATTGTAAAAAGAATTATTTGAATACTAAATTGTTAAAAATGACATCCAAAAAAATTATATTTTTGAAAATAATGATTGATATCATTTTAAATAAAACATGGACGTGGGAGGAAAATAATCATGAGCATAGAAAAAAATTATATTTTCCATTAAATAATTTTCTGAATAATTCGATGTAATAAATAGTATAAAAATTTTTAGTTAATAGAAAATATCCAGGATAACAAGATAATAATAAAATAAATGTGTGTTCTTATAAAATAATCATCTAATTTATTTCAATGGGTATTCACAAATAAAAAATCCTACTTAAAATGAGATTGAAACATAAATCCTCTACCTCGAGTTTAACTTATATTGAAATATCTCTAAACTATTGTATTTGAATTTTATTATAATTATATTAGAAAATATTATATATAATTATAATAACATATTTGAATTAATAATAACATTTCCACACAAATTTATTTTTAATTACTCATTAAAATCATCATTTTTGGGTCTTTACTATTTTTTTCAATGATGTTTTTATTCTATAGTGTTGTTCCTTGTAAATTAACCATGGTTTCATAATATAAAATATGATATCTATGATATAAATATCATATATATCTATTATAAACCTATTTATAGTAATTTATAAAATATAGATATAAAAAATGATTTACACTCTTCTTAGAGATTGTAGACATTACATACACATAAACGTTGTTTTATATTTAAAACTAAAAGAAAGAATAAAGATAAATGTTATTTTATCATTTAATGACCATAATTGTATCATATATATATTATAAATATATATATTCCATAAAAAATATTTACTTCCATCCACATCAAATTGAAACCAAAAATTATATCCATCACTTTGTGGAAGTGGCACTCCAAATGTACACATGATCGACATTATTATCATCCAAATAATTAAAAGATAACAATATACATATGAATATACATTTACATAAACATAATTAGTTCATACATATCATATGAAAACTTTAATACCATCATAAAAATCATCCACAATATATGGTGATGGAAAATTAATTATATTGCAACATGGAGTTAATAGTTCACATGTACGAACAAGTGATACATTAATTTTTAATTTTATTCACATGATTTGGAATAATGGTGGTTAAAAAATAATAATAATATCTCATTATATAGACTATATTTATTTTATTATTTACCATATATTTAAAAGTGATGTAAAAATATATAAATTGGTAGTGGTTGGGTAGGATGATTACCCCTCCTTCAGCTTCCATTTTTTAGATACTTTTTTAAGAACCCTTAGAATTTAATTTTATGAATTTCAGAACATATACTTTGTGGAATGTTAATTTTGGCTAGTAATTGGGAATATTTTACCCAGGATAAATGGCTGAAATTTTTTAAAGAATAGAAAGGATGGGTTTCCTTTTATATATGGTGGATAGGAAACTATTTGAATTTAATTAAAGATTATAATATAATAATTTTATATTCAAGAAATATTATTCAAATTGGCCATATATTAAAATATGGGATTGTATGAGATTGGAATATTGCCCAAATATATTATGTCGTTAATTTTAATTGAAAAAAACACACTTATCGTTGTTTTTACCACTAGTAAACTCGTTCTAACATTAACCGTAATAACATGTTTTTAATTATTTTTTAATACATTGTTGAAATCAATTATTAGAAAATTATTATACAATATATTTTATGATTATTTCAAATATGTAATTGTCTTATCAAATTCAATTTACGTAATTACTATAATTTATTTTTATATTGACCCTAAAAAAATTATGAAAATGTATTTTCGAGATAAAACATTTGTAGTTACAAAAGGTTCATATATCAAAATAAGAAAATGAAATTTATTATAATAATATTAATTTTTATTTTAATAATATAAATAAAATATTTTTACCTTTAAATATATTTCTGAAAAAAATAATTATAGTTTTAAAATAAAATATCGTTTAAAAAAATTGTATTTTTTAATATACAATAAAAATTAAATCTCATTAGTAAATTCAAATAATTTACTATATGATAATTTCTATATTCTACTTTCAAAAATTATATTCATTTCCTGAAATAAATTTTTTAAAACATCAATACATATTTATATTTTTTTCTAAAAAATGATAAAACCCATTTTTGAGGAGAAAATTTACTTCTAAAGAATATAACAACGTTACTAAAAATTGATCACTTATTTTTGAATATATTTAATATATCTAGATTCATAATACACAATTTTTCCCAAATATAGTTATTCAAATTACTCTTTCAATTTTAAATCCATTTTTAATGGTATAATATGATTTGATTCATTTTTATATAGGATTGCATGTATCTCATGTTATCAAAGAAATAAATTTTTTTTAAGTGAAATATATCAATATATCAGAATTTTTTAATTTTAAACTCCCACCGAATTGAATTTTACAGTGAAAATTTTACCACTATAATACAAAAATTGAGGGATTCTTCTATTTTATCACATCTATTTGTTCTTATGTAGCTTCTATGAATTTTAAATTCCATAAGAGAACATTAATCATGTCAGTTTTTATATTTCATATATCATTATCTTTATGATCTACGATTTATACCGGTTATTATTAATAGGATTGTTCATTCTATCAATGAGAAAAAACATTACTTATGTACTTGTGAAGGATCAGGTTTTTACCTCTTTATGATATACTCATAGAAAAATTTATAAACATCATAGATGATATGTGGAAGCTCCACCTGATAATATATCATTCATAATCTGTCAAGAGTCTCCAAGGGTCCAATATAACTAGGGATCAAATTAATTATATTTGTAAACATCCAAAAATTATTTAATTGGAAAATTCATAGGTCAAAATTTTAACCAACATAAAATTATAGATTTCGCTGATGATGTTCACCGTAACAATTTTGTTGACACTAAGTCGCCATGATGTCTTATTGTAAAAATTTAACACTCTTCTCCATTTACTCATCTCGATCAAGCCCTGATAGATTTTACTTCTATGTTCCCATTCACATACATTGGGGATATACACAAACTTCCAAAGAAAGCATCATACAGATTATATTTAATGAATAAGTGTATTTTATTGTTGTAATAAAATACAATGAGAAGATGAAGTTTATCCCTACCTCCTATAAAATCCCTAAAGATAGTGATCATCATATCCTCTTGGTCTCACTTTTTCAAATAAACTATCTATATGTTTTAGGATAATAAATAGTATAGAAATAAAATTTTAAATCCAAATCATACTAAAGACATCACCAGAACATTGAGGTAATCCTCATTTCCTAATAAGATATAATAAAATGTGGTACATAATACATCCTTACCACATATATATTATGTTTTTTTTTTGAAATATGATAAAGAGATAAATAGTTGCTTATAAAAAATTATGATGTTGGATTAATAAGGTGATGGAATATAACCCAAATAAAATAATGGACTTCAGAAATTTTGGGGAGTTCGATTAAAAAATCCTTCGTGATGTATTCTTGTTTCCATTTTAGCATGAAAAATTGTTCAAACATCTCTTAATGTTATATATCTCATCCATAACATATTTACCAACCATAAACCCGAATACATACTATAAAATATCTCTTTTCTTGTTACACTATCAGATATAATCTTTATAGGTTTTATACATATTCAATCATTTTTGTTAGTTAGAGTATAATAAACTATAATATTCATCCAACATTTCCAACCTCATGTATGGTATTTATAGACCACATTGTTGTTTTTTAAACTATATCATTCCATCACAATCATGTTTGAACTTCGGAAAATTTCTTACCTCATTTTTCAATATACATTAACTTTATTACCTCTTTAATCTTCACATTGATATATGCTTAAAAAATAATTTCATAAAGATAATAAATCTTTATGTACATCATGATTTATAGATCCAAACTTTTCAAAACCAATAATATTTGATCTGATGTGATACTCATCATAGATAAACATAAATTATAAATTAGACTAATAGTTTCTTGCACCAAATCCTATTTACCATTGGGATAATATATTGAGAAGTCAAAATCTGAAATAAACTCCAACCATCTTCTATGGTGTATATTCAACCCCTTTTGAGTTAATATACAATTTAAAAATATATGATAAATATTTATGTAACACAGTTATCAATAATTAAAATCAATCATTATGTTTAATTCAAAAATAAACATTTCTAACTCCAAATCATGAGTAAAAAATTGTTACATAGGAACCTCCAATTTTCACGAATCATAATATATCTCCATATAATTATTCATGGGTAAACATCACACTACCATCTAGGATACATCACTATAGATAAAAAAACCCTTCTCGGTAATACGGTAGTGTAATAAAGTACATGAATCATAAATAAATCAAGGACATATGACATATAAGCATGATATACGAATAAGACATCGAATTGTGTCACACGCAAAATCATATAAAAACATTGTGTCATGGAACCCATACAAGACAGTCATAAAATGTTTGTATTAGGATAACAAACTATGTACTTCCATTTTTCTTCTGATTCCCTCTCGTGTACCCTCTTGTTTCAGGGTTGGGATAACCTCCCTTGTATCCTCTTGTTTTGGGCAAGGAATTATTTCTTGAGTAACTTTTGATCTCATTAAACATTTTTCCTTACCCAATGCATTGGAGGGATATATAGGTCCCACCCATCAAGAAATGAAAAAATATAGTTTTTTTCTATAAAAACAAAAATGATTCATCATATCAAATGTCACAGTAAGAAATGGGTTTCAAAAACATCATTGAATCATAACATAACCCATTTAAAAGGTGTGGGATTCATAAAAATTATTCCATAAAAAACAAAATCAAATATTAGAATTATTAAGATTTTATAATTGATTCATATCTCTAGTAAAGCATAAAGAACATCAAATAATATTATTATTTATTGAAAATAATTTTGAGAGATCATTGAAAAATTTATTTTTAGTAAAATATTTATTCTTCTTTGAAAACGTTTGAAAAAAATGACACATTTTTATAAGAAAACATTCTCATTAAAAAAAGTATTTTTAAGGAGATATTAAATGAAATAAGTAATCATGATTGTAGAAAAATCAATTCATACCAGATAAGTTAAAAGAAAACATTCATCTCATTCATTATTTTGGAAAAGTCACAATGTACCTCATTTGGAAAACAACCAAATATTTCTTTCAAAACAAGTTGTAAAAAGTAAATAATGAGTAAAAATGAACATTAACGTCCATAGGATAATAATACAAACATTTTTTAAAACATTTGGAGACTAAATGGACATGAAAGAAAAATATTACCCAAATGAGAAATAAAACAAAAAACTCACAATTATTTATATGATTGTGAAATAAATACTCATCACTTTATAATCATTAAAATCATATTCCACATGAAGGAAATAAAATTTTATGGGTATAAATATTTATTAATATTCTATATAAGACATCTAAAATGAATTATGGGGTAGCATATCCACCACATAAAAGAATCAATTAGTTTATAGGGCTCTTATCCTAATGAAATAAAAGTGAGACATAAATACCATAATACATGAGAAACATTTGAATTAAGAATCCCATGAAATAAAAAAAACAAGTAAGGATTTTAATATCATTAAATAAATTATTTAATTATATAACATGTCATATGTCAGTATAAACACCACGAAAAATTGAGTGGATAATATTAATATGTGCCATGAAAATAATAAGAAAAATGAAATTCTTTTACCTAATGTCTTGATATCATTCACACACATTAAAAAATAATGTCAAATAAATAAATGGTTATTATACATAAAAAATAATCGTATTCATATATTTAATACCTTATATGACTTAATTATGAGTTTATATTACTAGTTAATTAAAAATTACAAAGTTGTTATAGAGTTTCTAGTAATACCCTCTTTGTTTATCATACATGTTTTGACATGTCATTAATGATCAGCTTAATTGAATAATGATTCAATTAATTTTTGTGCAACAAAAAATAATTGTATATCATATATTTTTAGTATGTAAATAATTATAATAACCTTTAGTAGACAGATATATGAAATGGAATACACCGTTCATAGAGATGGTAGGCCATACATATGAATGAACATTATTTCTATTTTATTATGAGGTTAAACAAGGGAAATTATATGATACATTATTATTAAAACTCATTTTTATATCATATAAAAAATATAAGTTCATAATACTTCTTCATTATTTCCATCCATGAAATATTGGTGAAAAATGAATCACATGGCATCATGGATATGGTTAGTCGTACGTAAGCATGAACGATGATATAATTTTACCAAAATATTTGATTGTAAAAAGGTAGACATGAAATCACCAATCCATAATTATAATTGAATCCTAAATATTTTATATAACATATTAAATTAGATTTTCAATTACAATTACCTACCATAAAAGAGGGTAATAGAAAAAATTAACACCATCATTTCATGAGGTGGTAGTTCGACGCTCTCAAGAATGGTAAGTTTTTTATCCATTAGATGGATGTCTGTGAGAGTTCAGGTTGAACCCTTAATATAAATAAATTTTTTAATATTTATGAAGCTGAGATTATTATATAAACCTAAAATAAAAATAATTGATATATTTCGAGGAAAAAATAAATAATATTGTTCGTTGATGAATGCTACCACCTTTTTGGGTACCTTCTTTTTATTTTCAAAAAAGGAATCCTTTGGTTGGATTTCTAAAAAATGTATGGATTGGTGGACTTATGTAAAGTAAGTAAATAAGATAACTGGGTAGAATTTGGCTAAAAAAATGAAATTTTATGTTTGAATAAAGGAGATGGAGAAGTTCTTTTTTATAAAATATGGGAGGGGAACTCATGGAATCTCATAAAATATTAAATTAAAATAAAATAATTTTTAATTAAAATTCTTCAAAAGTGTATTATGTATAAGATATGACTGATATATATCTATGTAATATCAAACAAAAAGTTTTATACATTTTATGTCATATTGTTACCCTAATCTTTTGAATTTATACCTTATTTATTCCCTTTAAATCGTATCGTGACAACATTTCTTTTTTTTCTACAAATGGGTTAAAATAGTTACTATAAATTGAATAAATAAACTAAATGTGTAATTAATGAAATTTTAGTACGTATCCCAATTATCTTGCTTAATTTTTTATTTTTATATATTTTATATTGTCTAATTAAATATTATTAATTTTA
Source organism: Viscum album (assembly GCA_963277665.1). Lineage (NCBI taxonomy): Eukaryota > Viridiplantae > Streptophyta > Magnoliopsida > Santalales > Viscaceae > Viscum > Viscum album. Next base: position 1,485,228,064 of record OY728136.1, read on the forward strand.
AAGTATCAATAATGTCAATTTTGACATTATTCATTACACAAATATTTAAATAATTCATAAAAACATTATATCTTTAAAAAACTCATTTAACATATCTCTAAAAATAAAATTAATCTAAAAAATATTGTATCGAATTATTTGTATCAAATTAAATGTATTTAAATATTTTAAATATTTTTTTTATTCTCCCGATAATTAAATAATTACTATGTCACTATTGTGTCTCCATTTAATTTCATTATTTCATTACTAAAAATTTTAAATAAATTAACATGATGTATAAAAACATTTTCACTTTTGGAAAACTTTTTATTTATTAACATATCCTTTATATACCTCCATATAAAAAATATTTCCCTTGATAAAAGAAATGGTGTGACCAAATTTACCTTCCATTGAATATAATACTATAAAAGTGTTATAGTCCTCCTACTGGATCCCTGTAGACCTAAACTCAACCCAAAGAATGATTTCGATTAAAAAAACAAATCCAATTAAAATATGTCTTGTTTTAGAATAATTTTATATTAATTATAATATTATTTTTTTCCATTAATTACCGGATTTAAGCTTTACCTTGGTATAAAAAATTATTAATGATGTTACTATTCATAATGTCTGAAAATAAAAGGGACGTACTTAAATAATTTTTAAATTATGAATCCTTATATGGGATAAATTTTTCTGTATTAAAACCAAAGAATGGTAATAGATTAATTTATAATTAATCTCATTGATGGGGTGAGAAATCAGATTTTTAAAGGTAAAACATGAAAAATATTGAAATATTTTTATATCTAATTTAAATATAAATACGATTACAATGGTGAAAATTATGATAAATGATAATAAATTAGATATAATTTTATATTAAAACAAACAGAAAATTTAATTAAATAGTATAAATTATTTTGAGGAAAAATTTGTTTTCAAATCTCTTTTATTGTTTTGAACTATTCATCAAAAAGGAGTCTTATCAGAAAAATGCCAAAAAAATTCAACCAATGTAAATTTTGGTATTCTTATTTCATGATAGAAGGTTAATTATTTATTTAAAAATTATATAACAATAAATAATTATATATCTAAATTTTTATCCTTTAAAAGGTGAAAAAATTACCCTTTTGAAAAATATAATATTTTGTACCTAATATTGGGGTGGATATTTTTTATCCCTATAAAATATATTATATTAATAACAAAATAATTTTATTGAATACATGAATTATATATATCATTTATATCCTTCACTTGTTGTAATTAATTTATTTTATTAAGCCAAATTGAATTTGGAAGCGTAAAAATAAATTTATTTCCATTTTAAAAAATTGGTATATATTTTCAGTTATAATTAATTGGTAACAAATTAATTCATATTATAAAACTTATATTTTTTATACATTATTTAATACTATTTATAACTACAAATTTAATGTCTTGGTCATATCATTCTATATATTAAAAAACAGAATTTTTATAATATTCAATTGTTTGGTAAAACTCAGTCTAGGGTGTAATTCAATATATCGAAGGACCTAAACATTCTATGTAACATAATTCAAGAATATAGTTTGATATACTATAACCTAAGCCATTGTATCATAATCTTGTCTTTGTGTTTCGTATAATGATATACAAACATAGTGTTTTTTTGTATGATAAAAGCAATATTCGGTATCATGTGAAATGTAAAATATCAAAAAGATTAAAATTAATTGAAAAAAAATATTTCAAAAAATCTTGGCATATTTAATTCTAGAACTTTTAAAATTAATTTCTACCTAAAAATGCATCTAGGTTAATTATGTATTAATACTTAATGTTTTATTTTATAGAAACCCACATCAAAATAATGAATTCTAAAAATTCCATTTAAAAGGAAAGTTGAAATAAAATGATTTGATAGAGTAAATATTAATTGGCTTTGCATATAGGACAACATTGGTTAAAAGTAGAAAAATTGACATGGAAGAGAAATTTAAATATGTGGCATTTATGAAGTGTGAGAGAGAGCATGGTTAACGAGAAATTTAACAATCACAAATCCTTAAATCTACAATGATCTATGGGACCATTGTATTCATCAGAAAATAAGGTACTATGAGAACCTCATCCATTTGAAAATCCATTCCCCATGGTTGAAGAGTTTTCAAGAGAATATATACTAACATGATTTAGTACTATCTAATAATTTTTCATAACTTGCATATTTCTCCCAAAATGTGATTTTTTTCATTCTTATAGAACTAAAAAATCATGAGATCCATGATAATTCTTCCCATCTATCGTTAGTAAAACCAAAAATTGTTTTTAGCAGAGGTTATCCAATATGAAAAAAATAATATTGTGAGATAATACAATAATATAAACTGATAGTCCAATGATTAACTTAAATATTCTATAAATAGTTATCCTTATAAACCTTCATAATGATGTAAAAACAAAATGTTACAAAGAAGGTTATGAAATTTTCTTAACATTGATCTCATATGTAATAGAAAGTAGCTCAAGGTTGTCCCATTCCAATCATGTGAATACATTTATCTTCTATTCTATTGAAACATGGTAATAATCTAAATTACAATGTATCCTTATTCAAAACATGCATGTTTTATTATTCCAATGTTTATTAGATATATTCCATAAATCAAAAAATGTTATAAATTCCATCCATGATAGAAAAACATTATCTTTAAATAACTCATTTATATCTTCCAAGGCAATCATTAGAATCCAATTTACTTATTGATATATAATATGTATCTTATCCAAACGTCATTATAGTAACATTAGGAACACATTTGGGGTTATATTTTCCATAATCTTGCACTTCCAACAATATCACTCTACCATTAAATCACTTTTTTTCCATTAGAACTATTCATCATATTATTAAATATACTTAGTGAAAATAATAAACTAATGAATCCTTATATAATTCAATTTTATTGATTCTAGATTCCAAATACATAAATTGTTCAATCCCCACACTCTAATTATTGTAATATAATAGTTACTTAGTTTAAATACATATTCATAGGTTGGGGATTTGAGTTTTGTAATTCCAATGTTCTCCTCAGATATTTCATTGAACTCTATGGTAGTTCATCGCTCTATGACCATTTTTCCTTTATTTATAACTTCTTACCCTCTATTTAAGGTGTTATTTAAGGATCTGCTACTCTTCTTCTTGACATATCAGAAACTGAATATTCTTTCCTCTATATTCCTTAACAAGTAAACATTTATTAAATTCCACCTTCATCTGATTTTACATCTATTAAATATCACTATAGATAACATTTTCAATAATATATGTTGATATCTGATTATGAATAATAAAAATATCTTTCTCTCAATTTATCATCCTATTTGACTACACATCAAAAAATTGTTTGTCATGTCCAATGTTAACCCTATTATTTCTTGTTCCCTACATTTACTAAAACCAGAAATCATTATGTGAGAAAAACTTATGAAGGTGAAATGAAATTTATTTATGAAAATATATTTTTTAATTTCTAAATAATGACACCTTCCTTAATCAGTGAATCATTTTTTTATCCAAGATTATTCATAATGAAATTATATATAATTAATTAGTTATGGTTACTGAAATGTATGTGAGTTTCTAATACATAATCTTGAGAGTGTCAAACCTGGATTACAAAATGGATCATTGGCGTGTACTAGGATCGGTCGAGTCAACCCCAATTCACTTTTTCAGAGTTTTTAATCCCAGGTACATTGGTTTCAGAATGATATCCACATTTAGTATCCATACATGGATATATTTCTATGATACCACTCGCCCTATCCTTTATAAAAAATCAAATAAATGTTCCTATACTTTTCCTAATTGCTAGACATATTCTTAGAGTGATCCATAGACATATCCTTATAAATTTCAAGATTTATCTCACTATGGTTGTATTAACAATGTTTCAAATGGTTGATTATGAATTTTCCCAAATACCAACTATAATGACCCAGTCTTGAAGTACATATACATATATCTCCATTTTTAAAGATGTAAAACATTTCCAAAAATAGATTCCCAATGTCCATATCATTTTAGTACCTTTGGATACTTGAAAAAAACAATCTAACTCATTTAAATATCATTAATTATTCCCATTAATATCATCCACCATAGTAATTCTACTTAAAAACCATCCTTCATAACCTATTAAAAGGGAAAAATTTAAGTGGGGAGATCAAATACTTAGTAAGGATTAATAAAGGAAAAGTGTTAGCATATCCTAATTATAAATGTATTAGATGGTGATCATTGCCATTATAAGATCGTACAATGAATATCAATGATCCAATTCATGAATCATAAAAGAATTATTTGGTCTTCATAAGACATGAATCCTAATAAAATCAAGATCATAAGTCATTAAACTATGACAAAGGAATAAGACATGGAATTATGGAATACACCTAAAAATATAAAAACTATATGTCAATGCTTCCTTCCATGATGTTCAAAACATGTTATTCTAGGCTAACCACATGTGTAATTAATTTTATCTTGGGATTCACTCTCATGTAACCTCTAGTTTCAGAATTTGGATTCCCACTTTTGTAATATCTAATTTCAGACATGGAATGACCTCCAGTGTACCATTTGATATCATAAAATATTTATCATTACCCAATTAATTGGATGGAGATATAGGACCACCGAATTCCCTAATGTGAACATTACATTTTTTCCACAAAAACATTAATGATTCATAAATCAAAACCCACAGAATAAAATTGGTTTCATAATAATCATTCAATAATAACATACCCCATGGAAAAGGAATGGATTTCATGACTATCAATACATGATAATCATAAAATAGTCATAAAAATCATAATAATTGCAGTATAGAATTGAATCATATCCACAGTAAAACATAAGTCACATAAAATAAAATTATCATATATGGAAAATAATTTTGAGAAATCTCATTAAAAATTTTTTGTGGGAAATATCATTTATTTAAAATAAAAATTAAATAACATAAGGAATTATTATTGTATATAAGTCATCATTCTTGTGTAAAAATATATTTTTTCATATAAGTGGAAAGAAAACATTGACATTGTAATTTTGCTGGAAAAGTCACAAAGTACCTCATCTAGAAAATGAAAATAGATTCATTTCATAAAATTTATAAATAATTCAACAAAATTTATAAATGAATTTAATCATCTACTACAGAATAGTAAAAATATTCTTGAAACATTTTTAGAAAAAATAGATATAAAAGATTTATATTACCCCAAATAATACATAAAATGAATGAATCCTAATTATTGATGAGTTGATGAAATAAATAATCATAAATTATTTTTAACTAGAATCATATTCCTTATGAAAGAAAGAAATTTATAGAGAAATTTAAATATCATAAAACTATTGATATGTCTTATAAAATATATTCATGGCCAGTATATACACCACATACAAGAAACATGTAGGGTTTAATGAATGTGTCCCAAAGATATAGAAGTGAGACAAAAATCCCTTAATACTTTAGTAACATTATTATTTTGAATCCTATGAAATAATAACATAAATTAAATCTAAAAAATTAAATTAATGATATAACATTTTACAGGGCCATATCTAAACTACATAATAAATAAATCGAGTGGTAAATATAGTATGTATCTCACGGAATTTAAAAAGTGAGATGAAATTCCCTCACCTCAAGTATTGATTTCGTTCAGACATGTTAAAACCCTAAATAATATATATATATGTTAATTATACATCAAAAAACCCATATTATTATATTTAATACCTAATATGATTTACTTATGACTTTCACTTACCTGTTTATTAATAATTTCCATGTTAAAGTAACATTTGTTTATAAAATCTGCTTTGTATATCATACATTGTTTTAATTTTCATCCATGATCTTCTTACATAAATCAAGAATTAATTATGTATATAATTTAAAATATGACTTATATATAATATTATTTCAGTATATAAAAATTTAGTACAATCAAAAATATATAGTTATATGAAATGAAATACACCATTCATAGAGATGGTAAGTCTTATGTAGGCAAGAACATTGTTTCAGTTTTTCTGTCAGCAATAAACTTGATATATTATTGTTATTGAATCCTTCTCAGTTCATATACAACATATATATTCATAAAAATTCATCTATACTACCATCAATGAAAAATAGGTCAATAACAAAACATATCTCTTTATAGAGATGGTAAGCCATATGTATGCAAGAACGACATTATCATTTTCCGAAAATATTTATTAGAAAAATGTTATACATTATATTATAATTACATATTTATAATTATATCATTAATATAATATATATAATAGAAAATTATAATTTCATCATAATTAAAAACCATGATTGGTGGTAATGCAAAAACGGACAACATTATTTCAGGAGAAAACAGTTCACCATACACAAGAACGATAAGTTTGTTTCCCATTAGATGGAAGTGTGTGTGATTTTCAGTTTACCCACTAATAAAAAAAAATCCTATTATATTTATTATACTGATGTTATTAAATAAACATGAAATAATAATAATTGAAAGAGTTAAATAAAAATATAAAAACAATTTTGTTGATGAACGTTACATCTTCTTTGGGTATCTCTTTTTTATTTTCACAAAAGGACTTATTTTATTATATTAATAACCAATGTGAGGGTTAAAGTATTAAGGGAATGAATTTTGGAGGGGACTCAGGCCGATTGTTGTTGGAAAAATGGATTTATATTTTTTAATTAAAGATAAGTATGTGATCCTTTTTATAAGATAGGAGAGATGACCTCTTCGAATCTCCAAATATATTAAATTAATATAAACTAATTTTTAAATATAAATGGATCTGAAGTAATATATATCTAATATAAGATGATTATTTATCTAAATCTGAAGTAAAAATAATTTTTAGGCATGTTTAGGAATTATTATTACCCTTATATTTTGGCATTAACACTTAATTAATCCCCTTAACTCTTATTGAGACTACTTGTGTTTTTACTACTTATGGGTTAATATATTATCTATAAAATTTCATAAACCAATAAATGAGTCATTTATTTAATTTTATGTATGTTATAAATTATTGGGAAGAATAATATATATTTTTTAAATTTTATATCATTTAATAAAATAATATTTATTCCAAAATATCCCTAATGCCAAATTTGTTACTATTTATTACACGACCTTTTAAAAATATCATAACAAAATGGTACCTTATAACCAACTCATTTTATTTATCATTAACATGTATAAAAAATCCATAAAATTATGCTATCACATTATTTATTTTAATTTTTTTCAATATTATTAATATAATTTATTTTATTTTCTTATTCATTAAACAGTTTTTGTGTCATCATTGTGTTTCTATTTAATTTAATAATTTAGTTCCTAAAAATTATAATTAAATTACCATTCTTTATAAACACATTTTATATTTCCAAATATTATTTATAACCAAAAATATCCCTTATACAACAACGTATTAAAAACATTCCTCTTGTTAGAAACAAAACTGTGAAAAAATTTCCTTTTCATTAAATATAATACTATAAAATCGTTATCATCCACCATCTACCTAAAAGTAGACATAAATCATAAATAATATTATTTAGGTCTAGAAAAAATCATTTAATTAAATTATAACTACTTTTTGTGTAATTTTATATTAGTTATAATATTATTTGTATCTTTAATTACCCAATTTATCCTTAATCGTGGTAATAAAACATATTACTTAAGTTAAGATTCATAATATCAAAAAAATGGACCCCTTTACATATTTTAGACCATATTATTTCAAATATTTATTCCATTTTTTCTATTATCTAAACACGTAACTTCAAACAATTAATTTAAAATTAATCTTATTGATGGTGTGAGAAAATGGTTTATTAATGTTAAATCATGCCAAAGATTGAATTTTTTTAATCTAATTTCAAATCAATATTGATTAAAAAAACATAAATTAGGATAAATGATAACAAATGTACCTAATTATAATTTGAAAAAATAATAATTGTGATAAAACACTATAATTTATTTCTCTGAAATATCTATTTTCAATTAAATTTTTGTTTATTTCATTATTAATAAATAAATGAATCTTACCTTGAAAATACCAAAAAAAATTACGAATATAAAATTCCAAACACTTCCTTCAAATAAGAAGTATAATTTTTCATTAAAAATTTACAATTGTGCAAAAAAAATTATAATGGGTTGACCATTAAAAGGTGATAAAATTACCTTTTTAGAAAATATAAGTTTTTATGCATAAGATTGGGTTGGATCATTTCTTATGACTATAACATATATTGAATGAATATAAAAAATATTTTATTAAATATATAACATATATATTTCATTATTATCATTCACTAAATGTAATTAATTTAATTTATTAAGAAAAAATTACTTTGGGAACATAAAAATAAAACTATTTCTTTCATATTCCATTATCATATATTATCAATTATAATTAACTGGTTATACAATGAAAGCATATGATAGACCTTATATTTTGAAATGTTAGTTAATATTATTCATAAGCTCTAATTTTCAACTATCTTGTATGTTACTCTTTATTTAATAATTATAATTTAATAATATACTATTTTTTGGTAAAACTCTATCTTATGTGAAACATATGCTATCAATGGAAAACGATAGTGTGTGTAACAAAATCCATGAATATTGTTGTTTATACCTCAATCATAGCTGGTGTAGTAAATAATTATCATGGCTCTTCATATAACTCAAGAAAAACATATTTTTTCATGTAAAAGATCTATATTCACTATTATGTGAAATGAAAATATAGAAAATATTAAATTAATTTGGAATAAAATATTTCACAAAATCTCGAGGTGATACAATAGCCTTGTGAAACTCAGCACAAAGAATCATCAATGCCTTATCAAGACTATGGAAATTATGGATTTCAGTCACCGTGGTTGTTCTGGAAAAATCTCCAATAACTTTTATATTTAATTGATCCTTAAATATACCCTAAATTTGGATTATATGACCCATTAATGAAACATTTTGTAGCCAAAACTCGCACAATTTAAATTTTTCATAATGCTTCCCCTATAATTGGGGCTTCATTATAATTCATTAGTGATATTCATTATCTTGAATTACTATTTTAATATATATTACTATAAACTATAAATACTATAAAAAACTAATCATGTTAATATCTTAAGATTCTAATCATTAAGACCCATGAAAATAATTGAGGTGTTGTTATGAAAAAAATTGAATCATTGTAAATTCAGTTTCTATTCCATATCTGGAAGGTTTTCATGGATATTCCATCACATTTTTCCCTCAATTTTTATTCTCCATTTCAAAGATCAATCACGGAAAAATATTGACCCCCACATAAATGATCAAAAAAATCATTAATACATGATAGAGGATACAAGTAATTTCTTTTAATCATATTAAGTTGTTATTAATCAAGGAAGTGTCTCTTTGATCCATCATTATTCCTAAAAAATATGCAACCCACCATGAAACCGTTGGTTTAATGTATCCTTTATTAGTATTCTCTTTTATAATCTTATTTAATTCATTCAACTTATTCGAGTCTATTCTATATAGATCCACTGAAATGGGTCTAGGACTAGTTATATGTTCTATTCAAAACTCATCATCATTATATGGAGACAATTTGTGAAATTAATCAAAAAATAAATAAGAAACTCCATTCTAAAAAATATATATTTTATTTTTAGTTTATCCACATCTATCTAAGAAATAAACACATGTCTAATAGAAATTATGACCCATTCAATAGATGAAATTTCGATCAAAATGTCATATTTATTATTACAGTAATATATGAGGGTATGTAATTTTGGAATTTAAAATATGGCTTCCCATCATTGTAAAGTAATATTATATTTACATAAATAATTCCAATCAATAACAAAATAAAAACAAATTCCACTTAACAGAGGTAAAAAATATTTACAGGAACAAAACTCTCATAAAATTTAATCAAAGAAGTCACATCGATGTGAGATGTGATAATCAGAAAATATGGATTTGTTAGTACTAATTAATCATTTAATCATTTATGTGGTATTTTTTAACCCTAGAAATATTATTTAGACATAAAATAGTGGTTATACCCAAAATCATATATGACATTAGTAGATCAAGATTGAATGGAAAGAGTACATATCACCACATTGTTATCATACCCCAAATTCATAGAAGTGATTTAATTATTTTTCCATTTGTCTCTATGATTAGGAAATTGTGAAATTAATTCATTATCATTAGTCATCATATTTGACAACTAGTTGTCTTAATCACAAATATTCTTCATTTGAATCATTAGAGTGTGTGTGGTTCATTCTATAGATCATTCTCCATATTCTTATCATTAGCTAGAATCATCCCATAACTTGTATATTCTGTTTCCTAATGACCATCCTTTATATACCTAATTAATTTACTATACCCCTTAAGAAAATTTTCCCCATGTCTCCGTCAACACTTTGATAAAAATTTAAGTCAAATATTTTTATATATATTATTTTTATTATTAGTGTTTTATGTGAATTACATTGTTCCTTTCTTATCAAAACAATGAGTTTGAGGTGTAATTCTGATCTAAATTTATAAATTGGTTGCACATTGATAAATTTAACCATAGATACAGAATATCTTAATGGATAATTCTTTTTGGAGACTTTATTTTTAACTAATAAAAAATTTATCATTCAAACTTTCTCTTTAAATTGTTATACAATAAGTCTACCTCACGAGTTTTGTAAAAATTTCTTCATAGGTACTTTATAATTCACCATCCCTATAAATTCGTTAAAGTAATTCCATCTCTATATTCAAAAGAATATTATAAATAAATTACATATTTAAAAATAACATTATTAAATCATCCAACTCCTTAATTATATTTCATCCTATTTCATCATGTTCTTCATGAGAGTCCACATGTGATCTAAATTAGCTTCCAAAATATAGATTTCCATGAAATTAAGTTCTCATGATCCATTTAAAAGTGAGTAAAAAATATTTTTAATGGAATAGATTCATTACTTATAAACATCTAAAATAGTGGAACCTCAAAAATAATTTGAACATTTAATCATACAAGACTCTGTATAATTTTAGTTTTATATTTTATTATTTGTAATCCAAACTTTATTCCTGACATAAACATTTTGTTTAAGAAAAAAATTGATATTTTCCTTTTTGGATCCCAGAAAATTTTATATATCAGGAATAAAATCATTTCATTTCCCACCACATTCATCATTATCTTCGTTCCTCCAAAATATTGAAATTGAAAAAAACCAAAATCATATTGTATGAACTAATAATCATAGTGGGAAACCATATAATAAATATAATTATCTCATAATATGTATAAGTCATGACATTGTCTTTTTCAAAATATGAAACCTTAGTTTTAACCTAGGTTATCCATGGTCGTCTTATATTAAAACACATCATAATGTTTCATAATTGAAAAGTAAATTAACACAATCATATCCCTTAGAAGTGTCTAAACAAATATAAAAACTCAATCCTACTCATCATTCATCAGTGAAGATGATTTTAATACTAAATTCAATATATTTAAAGTTGTAACCCCATGGTGACTTCATTCTTTATCCACATAAACTTATTAGTATCCATATAGGGATTTATTTACTAGTAAAACCCAGCATCATACTTTAACAAAACATTGGATTTTGTCCTATACATAGGCATATTCTAAGGCATCTAACCAATTTTTTGTCATCCTAATTTTTAAATATAATTATCATTTCTCTAATACCAATTATAGTAACCCCTTATTTTCAAACAAAAATAATCCATCATATTAGATGAAACTTTATTTCATAATATTGTGATCGATAATATAACCTTATAGGGTTGGTATCATTAGAAACATGAATATAGGAAATACACACTTATATATGTAATCCAAATAATATCCCACTTAGTACATCATATTTATCACCCTTTGTAGACTCATAATATAGTAAAATTTTATTTATATCATAGGGAAATAAAAAATTAGAAAGGGTGAGCTTAGATTCTCAGTTAGGGAAAAAACTATATATGAATGATAATTCATATATGGAATGACAAAAAGTGTATGATAACAGTATCTTTACCTTTCAAAACAATACCCCAACAATTATTAGATAATAAACACAAGTCAAGGCATTAAGATTGGTAGGTTATATGAAATTAATCATAAAAACCCAATGAACCTGATCCAAGGTAAAAAATAAAATTCGAATATGATCATGTCATAAAAGAGTGGCATAATGTGTCGAATAATAAAAATCATAGAAATCATATTTCAAGGCTACTAGATAAGGAATTCATAACATGTTCAAATCTAGCAAACTGCCCATGTACTTTATTTGGGGCATGGTATAACTTCTCATGCAACCATTTTGATCTTGTGATAACCGCATTGTATCTTTTGAGAACAAAGAAAATTAATCATCCCCAAATTTATTAGAGGTTTATATAATTTAAATGAAACCTTTCACATAATAAAAATCCATTATTATGTACTCCACATGATCACAAAACATTCATTACATCCTTATACCATATCTTATGGAAAATAAATAGTTTTCTTAAACATCTGAAAATCATAAGTACAAACTCTATATAAAAATAACAAGGATTGTATCATTGGAAGATATCATAAATAAATCATTTGTAATGTTAAACAATTTTATCAAATATGATTTATGTCATTAAATTATCACTGGATCATTTCCTGAGGAAAATACTATATTAATCTTGAAATCAATTATATAAAATATAAAATTTTGAAAAAAATTCATGGAAAAAATTTTCATTGAAAATAATATTCCAATATTTTAAAAGAAATTTTAATGACTTGAGTTTTTAGGATATTTAAATATTATATATATATAATGTACAATAAAACAATGAATGCATTCTTATTTTTTTGATTAATATCAAATGGACATCATTATGAAAATAAAACGATTCCATTATAAAAAGGTATAGAATATTAGACATCAGTATAAATGAATTTAATAAATCACATGAGAGTATATAAATTATTTGACCACATTTTAAATAACAAAAATATATTCTAGAAAAATATTCATGCCCAGAGGTGAAATAAAGTCAATTTTCCTTAAAAACATTTTCGAGATAATTTTAAGTACCAATGAGGGTAAAATGTTATATTAACATTAAAATTAAGTGGATAACCATATGAAAAAAATAAAATTTGTTTATCATTAAAAAGTCATATAATTTAATTTAGTTGAAATTAAACTACATATAATCCCAAAAAACTAACATAGAAAAATAATTAATTTCATTTAAGTATGATACTCTTCAAAAGAATTACAACCTCTGTTATAATAAATTTTACACTAATTTTTATAAATGAAATTATCATTTAAAATTTTAAAATATAATATATTTTAAACATAAACCAATTCAACATTTATTTGAAATTAATTCATCATTAAATTCATCATTTTTAGGTGATAACTTTTTATTCTCCAAGGATTTTTTTTAATTTCTGATCATCCATATACATAGATTAGGCTTCAATCATCTATAGAATGATATTTTTGTTATAAATATCATGTATATTGATTATATAACTGTTTAAAATCTGACATAAATAGTATTGATTGAAACATTATTTACATTTTTCATGGAAAAATCATGTCATACGTACACATGAAATATGATTAATTATATAAAGAAAGGATGAAAATAAATATAAATATTATTTTGTAATTTTAAATAAAAAATTATTTCATAAATAACACTAATATATATATATATATATATATTCCTTAAATATATCCTTTTTACTATCTATGGAAAATCAAATTCAATAAAATCACATCAATTCATGGATGTGGTAGTACACACATACATGTGAGAAACATTATTATCTTCCAGCAGATGATCTGGTAGGAGGATAGATATTGTATTAAAATTTAAAAAAAGAAAAATTATGTCAAAAATATCATATTTAAATTTAAAACTCACTATAATTACTATCCATAAAATATATTGATTGAAAAAAAAATTGTATTGCTATAAAGATATGGTAGTCCACACATAGGCATGGGTGATACTTTCAATACCCATTTAAGGGAAAATATTAGAAAAAATGGTTTTCTATAAGAACAATAACATTTCAGTATATTTATGATACTAATGTGATTATTTTATGTTTATACAATGTATTTATTTATGGTATTGTAATAAATCATTTTAACTATTTTGGTCAGATTGTTATAGATCATTCGGTAGTCCTCCATTAGATCATTATTTAAGGACAATTTTAATTTTATTTTATGAAGATTATCTCATCATACTAATATATAAGGAAGCTTAAATGAGAATTTATGTGACACCCCAAAAAAATTATTCTTTTAATTTTATTTATATCTTTGTCATTTTTTATCAATTATGCAACGTGTTGGGTTCCATGTTGGGTATTTTAGTTTTTGGAGTTTTTGTCCATCCGGGGTAGTGCATAGTTTGTGTCACCAGTTTAGAGGGAAAACATGTTAACATTTAATGGAATGAGTTTCTTGTTGAGATATTTTGGAATGGTTTTATTTTCATATCTACGAGTGGTTTAGTCTAAATCAGTTAATATAAAGATAAAACAATACATCCTTATTTGAATATTTGAGACATGGAACCTTCCTCTAAAACTGTTGTTCATACGATGCTACAATCATGTAGGGCGTCTATATTTTTTGTATGTGCTAACATGAATTGTTGGAAAATTGTTTACCAGACCACGTAGTAAACCCATGCATGTGACTATTCCATTCAGTGTGGCTGACATGGTTGACTCACAATAGGGAATGTCATGCGGCTAGACAATAGGATATTCATATTCTCTTAAAAGTGTGAAGTTGCTCTTTTTTCCATCCTAATTTTAACCCCATATTGAACCTCATCCCTTACCACTAATTTTTACAACATAAATGGTGTCTGAAATGAAACTTCTTTCATTTTCCTTATTTTTTTATGATTCTCTCGTTGTTCTATATGTTTCTATTGGGTTATTTTCATTTCTATCCTTTTTCTATCCTTATCAATTATTTTCATCTTCCATATTTGATTGTTTATCTCATCGATGTAACCTAGTGTTAGGGTTGTTTGATTTGGGTAGATTAGTTCGATGTTAGGGTGTGAGGCTTTCTCATTGGGCCTTCTTATTCTTCCATAGAGATTTTCAACACATTTTCACATAGTAGAAGTATGCTCCTTTCTATATATCCTTTACAAATATTTTCATTAAATTCATTAACATTACAAATTAAATAAAAATTATTTTCATCATTCTAGTTATTTATTGATATGATTTTTTATCATTGCATTACATTAATTTATTTTGAATGTGATTTTCAAAGGATTTCAATTATTCTACATGTATATATAATAAATATGTAAGCAATGTGTTTGATAAAAATTATATTTTCATTAGAAAGGTATTTGGAATATTGAAATGGCATTTGGCCTTTGTTCATCTTTTTTAACTTGTTCGTTATTAGAATTGTGGTTTGAATGGGTTTTTATGCCTTTTATTAATTGATTCTTTTTGTTGAACTCTTCTGCTTTAGTGTGAGAACACTTTTATTGCATAAAAATTATTCCTCGGTATTTACATGGATATAAATATATATTTCAATTCTAATATTGTAACAATAAATGTGCATATTGAGGGAAAATAGATGTACACATTCATGTAAATGGTATATTCTATTAAATTAATGTTATCATTGAATCCTTTTTTCAAATGGGTTTCATAAATACATAATTTTCTCCAAATGAATTTTTTGTTTCAAAATAACCTTTAAAATGGTTTTCAATTACTCTTTATAAATCATGGCCCACTAGGAAAGATGGATGTGATATTTGAAGGAAATGTGTTTTATTTGATAAATTGTTTTGATTTTCTATCAATAAGTTATTGTTGGAACATGATGATGTTTTTGGAAATTTTTTTCAACTCACATGAGGTATAGAATAGGTTGGTAATTATTAATGTTTTACTATGTTACAAGAACCACTATGGGAGTCCACCATTGGGTAGGGTCTTATAATAGATGGTTCAATGGAGTTTGAAAGTCATGCATGATGGAAGTTATAGGTTAGGTTTATTTCGAAGCATGTTATGATCTCTTAAATTTCCTATGTACTATTATCATTAGATATTTTAGATGTTATCTAGAGGGATGGAACACGATTACATTATATTCATAATTATAGGTAATTAAACCCCCTAGATATTAGACTTTCCAAGTGGTATCTACCACTAGCAGGTCAATTTAGAGCAATCAGGTTAGTTATTGACTATGGATTGCATAATGCACTGGAATATGGGTCTGCTCTATATACATTGAGGATTTCCACTAGAGTGGTTCAGGACATTCCCATTACAAAATTCTATATAATAATTTATTTATTTATGTAAAATTGATTGCTAGTTTTATTTAAATATAAATATATATATGAATTTTATGTGTTTTTCCTCTGGTACTTGTTTTATTTCCTTTTTTAGGGTTTTTTATACACCATGTTGTTTGTACATAGTTTCTTATTTCCATTTATTTATATCATTATATGGAATCTATTTCATCCTTTGGATTTTGTTTTTAAATTAGGTCATAAAGAGAAATGATTTGTTTGGTTCTTCAAATATTAATAAAATTATTTTTCTCAATATTTTCAATATTGATTTCATTGAATATTTCAATAATGTACAAGTATGGATTCTATGGTTCTTACAATGTTTAATTATGCACACACACTACTAGTACCACTCAACATCATTATACCCAATCGATTTTGTAGTTTGAGGTTTTGGTTAAGGTCTTGTTTTTATTGACCCAAATGAGTATAGTCTTTTGAATGGTATTGACCAAAAGGTCATAATTTGGTATTTCTAGTTTCTTTTAGTTCCACTAGAAGTTCTTATTTAATTATTATTGATGATGTTAATTTAATTAATGTTTTATTGGATAATTTGGTCCCAATTCGGTTATCCTTGATTCCATCCCCTAGTATCCAACAATGGAGGGTCAGAAATTCCACTCATGAAATATCACATCATGGATTAGGTGACTAGTTATGATTTTACATTGTCATGTTGCTAAAAAATGGTTTTTTGGGATCCATTAATATTTTTAGAATCCGGTATATTGGATATAGGATTTTCAAAACACGAGTGGTAGGTCTAGGAAGAGTGTTGTAAAATCCAACTTGTTCAGGTCATTGTATTTCAACGGTTTGTTGTTATTGATTCATTTGTTCTTATTTTGGGTTTATGTGGCTGGTGTCCATTTTGGGATATTGGTTTGTGATTTGGGTATATGTAAATGGATGTTAGACAGTTCTACACACTATCCCTAGAAGTCATAACGAATCAGGTTTAGCCAAAGTAAATGGTTTAATTGTTTCTGGTGGATGGTAAATGCTCAAGGCATGGCCTTCTAAACCATGTGGCTAGGTTATATATGACTATTATTTACATATTTTAGGTTTTTTAGTGAGACTGGTTCATTGGATTCGTTTTTTTAGGTGTGAGGGAATTTTGAATGAAAATAATTTTTGAGACATGGTTTCACATAAAAAAAATTATAGGATTTTTTAAATGGATTTAGCCATGGGTATATAATTTTACATGGTTGTAGAAGTGTTAAATTGTTCTAATATTGAAATGTGTGCCTTATAATTCATCTCTAAAAAATTGGGTCCTTGTTTGGTTTTGTGATGTTTTTGTTTTTAGTCTAGGAATATTGGTTTGAAATTTTTAATCATTTTGTTTCAATTTCTGTTTGATTTTATTTCTATTTTGGGTTTCCTTATCATGTGGTTTAGAATATGCCTCCCAGAAAGGTCTTAAATGGTTCGAGAATGACTCTACTATCCATTGGCATTTCCCTAAATCCCATTGGAGTATCAAATCCATTCTCATCTCAATTGTTACCTATTATATTTGGTGATCGAGGTCCACCAGTTGAATTAGATTGGATTGATAAGGTTTATAATGTTTTTATGTATATGGGGACTCATGAGGCTATGAGGGTATGATCTATCCTGGGTTTATTTGAGGGTCTAGTATTAGATAGGTGGAATTTAATCATTCCATTATCATTTTATTTTGGGATGTAAATGGATTTTAAGACCAATTTAATCCAGTTGATTATATTTGGGAAGGTGAAAATGAATAATATGGCAGATCTCTTGTCTGTCTAGCATTGTCAATGGAAAGTGAAGGCCTATGTTGACTATTTCAAAAATATTATTTCCATTTCTCATTATATATTTTCAAATATTCCTACAAAAGATTCTCCTTTCATGTGGGTACTCCATCTAAAAATTCCGGACCATTTTATCTCATCTGAGGTTGTTATGTTCTAGAAGCAAGTGGATTAGGTTTTCTTAGCAATGATTGTTTTTCCAGAGAGGTCCACAACATGTGTAAATCTAGCTTCCCTTTATTCATGTGATGGTTCACTGGCTAGTGAGATGTGAAACTAGAGGAACCCACTCTTGAGGAGTCTCTTTCAATAATTCATTCTTTTCATTAATCGAGACACCCACTCATGTGCTTCCGGTGTGTTATTCTTGGGCATTTCAATCCATTTTTTCATAATCCTATGACGTCTTATTGATGATTTTGTTTCATGGGTCATCTAGATGATACTTCATGTTTAATCAGTATAAGAAAAAGTATTGGTGAAAGGACTCCAACTCATGACTGTGTGGTTGTAGATTAATCAAGACATATTGACACCAAATATATACCTTGGAGAAACAATTTTCATATTTTTAGTTATTTTCTAGGTGTGGAAGTTATTGAACCAGGTTTTTTCTCCAACATCGAGGATGATATGATTTAGGTTTTTGTTATTGTAGTTTTCATGGTTTATAGGAAACATTATTTTTTTTAAATTCTCTGTAGGATTCTTTCATGAAACCTATGTAGTCATTCCTTATGGATTAAAAATGATTTATTGTTATACACATTTAGATATTATTTTGTCTTTAAGAAGTTATTTATCGTAGTTTGGTTTGTTTTTTACATTTACTTTCACTATCCCCCCACCTTTTGGTGGTCAGTGTAATTGTATTGGTTATAATCATAATTCGGGAGAGGTCCTACTTATCCCTCACCCCGTCGACCTTCTTATTGTGGTATTTATTAGATTTGGTCTTGTGTGACATGTGTGGGTCAATAGTTATACTGAGTCTATAATTTCTCATCTTATTAGTCTATATGGGATTAAATATTTTTCCCCAAAGGATACATCTAAAGATGAATATTGTTTATTCTATTCATTTTACTGGGTGACATAATAGGGTTAGAAATTTTTTCGGTGGGTTTAATTGTCACACCAAAATGAAGTTTTTATTTTTATTTTACTTATTTATCATAACATGTTTTTTTCTATTGGTTATTGGTAGATATTTGGGTGTGGAATTTTTTTTTCTTTTTTAGATTATTTCGGGTAGTGTATAGTTAGTGTTCGTATGTTGGAATGAACCCATTCATCATTTACAAGTAATTAATGATTCTTGTTTATTTTTTTCATTCATGGTTTGATTTTAATTATCTAAAAATGGTTCTTTCTAAAACATGTGAGATAATGGAGAAACCATGTTTCATTTTTGGGATTCATTGTAGCTAGAAGATACATTGCGCTTGATTTTTATGAACTATGTGTTCATAATGTAGGGAGTCTAATGTTTTTAAAAAATATTATTTCCATGGCTGGTACGTGGTTTTAAAAACTATTTGGCTTGCTCAATTGGGGGTTGTGTTCTTCATTTAGGTAATCACGGTTTCCAAAAAAATATGAAATCCATGTGGGAAAATGGTTAATCATTTTTAGGTTCTTAATATTATGAAATTACACTTCTCACATCGTCATTTTTTTGAAATATTTCAACCATCTTCACTTAACATATGGATTTGGTGGATCAATGTGTTCCCATACTTCTCATTATTAGCTAACATTTTGTAGTTGGTTCTCCTTTGGATATATGAATTCTTATCTTGGGGTTTTCAGTTTTCTCCTCTCCCTCCAATTATCCCTGGTCTAATTATTCACTCTTTCATTATTTCTATCTTGGAAAACCATTTATGTGATGTCTAATTGATTTGGGATACTTCTTTTGATTTTAGTGTGTGTTGTTTTCTCTACGGGCCTTCTTATTCCTCCATCTGTAGTTTCTATACTTTTTCATGTCATTTAAGTTTGTGTTTTTATAAAGTTCATTTCCAAATGATATCATTAAATGATTGACGTTTCAAAATTAATATTTAACCTTGTAATTATAGATTATGATGTGTTGATAAGATGTTTTATGAATTTATATGATGGTTAGTTTTTTAAAATGTATTTTTCAATGGATTTATATAATTATGCCTATATGTATCAAAAGTATATGTATGTTAAATGTTTCATAAAATGATGATTTTCCCTAACAATTATTTTTGGTATTTTAAATGGTGTTTAATTATTGTTTAATTTTAGAAACCCAATTAATTAGTGTAATTTGGGTTTGAGTGGGTTTTAGTGACTTTTATGGTATTATTATTTTGTGCGCACTTTTGTGATTTCCTATGATTCCTATTTAATTTATTATAAAATATTTGTCATAATTTTCATTTATGACCATATATGTGTTGGTGTTAAATTCTTAACTCTATATGTGAATGGCATGTACATATTTAGTCACACATCTTTATAAATGGTATATTTTATTATATTCCAGTTATCTAAAAAGCCTTGTTTTTTATAAATTGGTTTTCCAACACTGCTCATGTTTTCCAAATAGATTTTGGTTTTCCAAATAATCACAAATTTGTTTTTCAACACCATTATCTAATTCGTGGACCATTTGGACCTATGGAGTTATGATTCAAAAACTTCATTATAATTAAATGACAATTTGTAACTTTCTATGAATAATTAATTTTTTATCCTTTTTTTAAATGGATTTGTAAATATTTTTTTATGGATTTTTTTTCAAATATTATTTCCCTTTTGTTATATTCTATTTTTTTATATTGGTTTTGAACAATCATCTAGTGTTGTAATGTTTGGTACATGGGGTGTCTTTTTTTATAGTAATTTCTATAGTTGTCAAACTCATTAGAGGTTATTCACATAGGTAGTGTTGATGAGTGTGAAAATGATGCACGGTGGAATTTTGGGGGTTATGTTTAATTACAAGTGGGTCGTGACCAATTCACATTCCATTATACTATTATTAGGCGATTCATTGATTTCATAGAGAGGTTTGAGTGAAAAGTGATTTTTAGTCATAATTAGATAGATTATAACACCAGGATTTAGAATAGGCTAGGTGGGCTTTGCCACTGGTGAGGATAGTTAGAGAAATAAAATTTGTTATTGACTCAAAATTGAATCACACATATGTATATAGTGATGAACTGAGTAAGTTAAGGGTCACCTATTGCGATGTATATGACATTCCCATAAACCCATTTTGTATGTTCTTGAATTAATTTTTGGATCTTTCAATAATCGATCTATATATATATATTCCTATATATTTGTTGTTTCCTTTATTTGTGAATTTGTTTACATACAGACTACTATTTTTTCAAAGTACTGATTTCCATTTTAATGAATTTATATGGGTTTTATTTCATCCATGGAATTAGGTATTGAAATCAGACCTTAAAATTTTTTTGTGTGTTTTATCAAATAATAAAACACTATTTATTATCAGTTTTCTTCCAAACGAGCATTTATAGAAAATTTTAGGAATGAAATGTATGGATTTTTTTCGCATACCTATATAGCTTTTTTACACTCACTCCATACATGTTACAATCTATGTCGGTAGACCTGAGATATTACTCTGGATATGGTTTTTCTCTTCTTCTTGTTCAGATTCCCAGAAGTACATGTCAGTTTAAAGGATTGGGGTGACCAAGAGGTCACATAGTTGAATATCTAGTTTTTTTTATGATGAGTATTTATTTTATTCTTTATATTAATTTTTATTTAGTTTCTATTTTATTGGATAAACAACTCCTAATTTGGTTATATTTTATATCCATCACTAATTTCAATCCATGTAGGATCTAGAACACATTATATTAATTGTGAGGGGATATATCAGGAGAAAAATTTGGAGTTAATCAGGGGTTAATTTGTGAAAATTTGGAAGGGGTCCATAGATCTAGATGAACCAAATTATTTTAAATAATGTAAATGAATGGATCCCTTTTTTAAGTTTTCAAGATGAAACACTGGTCATTTCTTAAAATATTATCATTTTATAATTTTATACTGAAGAGAAATGCTTCCAAATGGATAGATATTTTATGGTGTGATTGATATAGCATAAATATGGATTTACAATATAATTTACATATTTTTAAATAGAAAAATCACTCATGACATCTGTCTTAACACATGGTAAACCCATTTTAACCATAATCATGGTAAAAAATCATTTCTATTTATAATATTCATTAAGAAAAAAATCACATTCTCCTTGAAACCTGATATTATTTATTTCGATTCAAAATACTTAATAGATTATATTATATTAAATACTGTGTTGTGGATAATTTTAATTTAAAATTAATCCTACAAAACACACTGAGAAGAAGATTTATAGAAGAAAATAATTTATAATGTAATAAAGGATTTTTCCCCATAATGTAATATAAATTTAAATATAATGATATTTAATTGACTATTAATTAAATAAATATAATAATCTATCTTTTAATTCCATTTTACAATAAAATTAATCTATTTATGTAATTAAAATAAAAAATAGTTTTCAATAAAAATCAGTATTTTCACAGTTAAATAAAAAGTAAATCCATTTAAAAAAACTCAAAAATTCACTCAATGTAAATTATCGGATGATTATATAATAAATTATTATCATTTTATAAAATATATTTTCTAAAAGTGATAGAAATTAATTAAATTTTTTCTCATAAAAATATTAAACAAATTTTTGATTGAAAATTATTTTTAATTCATATAATGTATTTACTATAAATTCAATGGAAATTAATCAATATATTTAATTTATCTAAATTATTCAAAAATAATTTTATATAATTTTTTTTATTCATATTAACTTATGAAATTTAACATCTAGGTTTTAATTGTATACTATATTATAATTCATTTAGACTTTCGGATTCATGTATCACAAGCTATAAAAATACATAATATTCTTTGAAAAGAAATATATCACAAAATATCAGGGTGTTACAATGTACAACCAGCACCTGAAACATTAAATTTGTATGATAAAGTTGTTTCATCATTGTATTCTCATATTTTATTTATTAAAAAAGTGTAACATTTATGTAAAATATCACAAATTAGTGGAACATGTAGATGAAAAAGTGGACCATGAACTAGAATACGTTGAATATGAACATGTATGTTTCTCACATCCAGATCCCATTCTAGGCCCTCTATTTCCATTGTTCCAATAGAAAATTTGATAATAGATATAAGGATGATCTTTGTGTTCATTAGAAATAAATGTGCAACACAATAATGAAAAATTACTCATTTTACTGTATTTCGATGGATAAAAGAGAGAATATTACTAAGATATAAGTGTTTATGGGTTCCTCTGATAATTAATGAGTTTTTCCTATGCCTAGTGTGTATTATTTATTACCATGTATGACCAACACCAGGTGATAAGGTAATCATACTGAGATAATTCTAAAATTATATATATCATGAATTTATCACAATGTAACACAACATAATGAAAATAGTCCCACCTATTTTTCATTATCACCAACCATACAATAGTGGAAAAAATATTTTTTAAATTGTTTTTTTCCAAAAATTATTTATCAAGGAGTATAAAAAATGACACCACACACTGCTCTGGATCATGAAACCTACATTAACAAAAATAAAAGTGTCCAATTCTTTAATTAATATATTTTTCCATAGTTTATTTATCAGAGATTATATGAAAACTCATGAAACCACATAGTAAAAAACACTCCAATGAATGGTCCATTCTGTAGCTGTTATCTTCCAAAACTAGGTCTATAAACATCAGGGTATATATTCTGATGCTGATAAGATTTTCCACCACCTCCTCATCCAAACAAATTATTATCTCTAAAAAATCTTTATAAATTAGACACCATGTGGTTGGTGTGTATCATTCGAGATAAGAATCACTAGATGGTGACAAAAAATGTAGCATCTTAATTAAAAAAATATTGATGATACAGAAATGTTTCACATATATCTTCCCAGGTAGTCATCTCTAAACCCAGTTAGCTAAAATGATTATCATTTATAGTAATATTATGTCCTCTTGTTAAGGGTTTTACTTTTTTTCTCAATAATATATAACCCTTTCAATTTTGGATATAATGTTTCTGATATGAATTGATTCATTATTTCAGGGTTAATAATACCCTATTTTCATTATAGATTCCTTTGTATCCATTACCATGACATTTCATCTTCCTTCCTAGATAAGTCATTTAATTTTATAGAATATTTTCTATATCCATTATCATCAAAACATTAATATTACTCTTAAATAAATGGTCTCAACTATAATTCTAGAGTTCTCACACACAATTTGTACTTGTATGTTATTTTCTATATAAATCTACCAATAATCGAAAAATATTATCGCATGTAAATGTTCTCTTCCCCTGATTAAATAGGTGAATCACATAAATATGCCTCATCACTAAGAAAATTTTTGATGCAATTACATTTTAGATATTTGACCAACAAACAAACTAAAAAGGGTTATCAAGTTAAATATTAAAAATAAATATTATATGGTATATAGCCTCATGTATAATAATTAATAATCTAGTAGTCACCCAATGGGAATATTCTAGAAAAGCTTATATATATTCATAACTAGACTTGTAGTAATTTGAAACAAGGAATGAGTATCCTATTTTAATAATCTAGTATAGTGGGTGAGTGGTAGTATATTATAGGGCCTTAGTTATTTCCATCCCTAATGTCTTGTCTACACGTTCCATATGATGATTATAAGTCATAAAATTAACCCTAGATTTGGAAATTATCTCATTATCAATTTCATTTGGGCATATTAATCTTTCATTTAACCAATCATATTGCATAGTCTCATTAATAGAGATAGTTCAATGTTTTGATTTCTAAATAATAAGAAAATGTTCACAATATAATGTTGCTATTATTTGATATTTTTCTTAATTCTCTAAGAAATCTATGATGAAGAACTGTAGAAGTTTTCGTTTAATTCCGCTAAATGTTTTTGATCCTCTTATAGAGTAATTCATAATTATTACTATGTATTCACTATGGAATCATGAGGAATGAAAGCGTACAAATATCAAAGAGACCAATAAAATAATATTGAATTTTTCCATCAAGAACGATATATATATATAATCCTAGTTATAATATGTGGTTGGGGATCTATAATTACATTGACATTATATAATTACTTACTTTCATTAAAATAAATATAATATTGAAGGATTAATAATACTGTTTAATACGGACCAAACCTTTACAAAATACATTGAGGCTAAAAAGACTGTTAAGAAAATCTAATAATCTTTATAATGGTATTTTAGATCATTAATATTATCTTAATCATAAATATTTTTTGCGATCTTCAAGAGATAAACCATTTTCTAAATCATAACAAACATTCCTGATAAATGTATTACCCTGTGTTTTTTTGAAAATTTTTCTAAAATTAGATTAATTTTTATTGATGTATTTCATTGTATGCTACATGAGGCTATGTATTCTTTTTATGGTATAATGAGTTATGCTCGCACTACATTCAATAATGACTTGGTTTGTGTTAAATGCAACACATAGTTCGTAAAAGAAACATTTTAACAATATTACTATTTAAGTAAGATTATTATAACATATATGTTAAACATAGAAATAATATTATTAATAACTAATTTTAGAATATTATTTATAATGGATTTATAAAAATGAAACAATTTTTTAACAATACAACTTTTTTATTAATGTCATTATATGTTTCAAAATACCTTTTTCATAAAATAACTACTCTTTATATCTTTATGTAAACAAGATTAAAATTAGTTTTCGAAAATATTAGAAATTTAATTTCATAAAATGAACTCAATTTTTCATTCATAATATCAATCTTATCGTGGTGTAAATTTTTTGGATTATTTATGAAAAACATCATTTTTTATAAATGAAAAATACTAAATTATAATTTGAATTTTTTTTTTAAATTTTTTTTTATAGTTCAATTATATTTTCATTTGGTTTTAGTGTTTAATTAGATCCATTATAAAAAAATAATATAATTAAGGTCTTTATAAACAATTTTCTCTTTGAAATTGGATATAAAATGACTTCAATCATTAAAACACTTCACTATAAACCACATTGTCATGTCACTTCTACATGATTAATATTAAAATAATTTCATCAAATTAAGTTATTGATATACCAAAAAATATATTAAATTTTATTAATAATAATAATATATTATTCCTAATATGATCAACTTACCTTTACATCAAAAATAATAAAATAATTAATTAAATTCAATTATAGCATTTAAGAAAAGGAATCTTAACAAAATACTAAAACTAAACCATAAGGCCCCAATAGATCTATAAACATTCTAAAAATCAAATGTATATTCATATTTCGATACAATAATCAATTATTAAATGTTTTAAAGATTATGTGAACCACAATTAATGGTAAAAACATGGGTGGAATGTCAATTTCAATGAATTTTAGGAACGCCAATCCTCCACTATAAAAGGTCACTCACCCCCACCCCACTTCTTCACACCAATAAATCATGTTGGCTCAGAAATCCAGTACCAAAATATCCTCCAAAGATCTCTATCATTGTCCTACATTCATCACTTTTTTATGAATCCAACCATGGAATCACTTTGGCGTAATCCAAAATGTGTTTCCAAAATAAGAGGTAACATCCTACCTTAAGTACTTTTGTTTTATTTTTCATTCTCGGCCACCTAAAATATTATTATTCCATGATTATATAATAAAACATTTATCCTGAATATACTAATATGTTTTTATTTTTTGGTTTAGACATACACTTTCATTCACAGCTAGGTAATTGGTAATAGACTAACTCTTCCAGTGTATGGTAAACTACTATCTCAAAAAATGATGTTGTTCATTTTATTTATTTAGCACCTATCATGGTGTAAAATTATTATGTAATCTATATTTTTATATTATATATATTATATTTAGGATATATTTAAGCTTATTTAGTTTTTATATAACACATACCTTCATTATTATCATTTTTTATAAATATGATGACATTTTTTGTGGACATGTGGATTGCCACCTTCCCAAAGAGATGTGACATGTTCACAATTTATAGTAAATGTAATAAGGATTGGTTTAGTAATAATATATGATATATAGGAAATGATTATTTTAATTTAATTAATATATATATACACACACATAATCTTTTTACATTCATTCATTCAATTTTATAATTAAACAGAGTCAATGTCCATGCATCTGTACGAGCCACTCTTGTAACGAACCCGACCCAGAAGCCACTAAACCAGTGCTCCATGTCAGATCGTCACATGACCTCGAGCATGCCACCCCGTACTCCTGATGTTTCTGACTAGCGGTGATGGATTAATAAGCCACAGGGGGATACTATACTCTCTTTACAATAGTAAGCCACAACAGATCACTATAAGAATAACATAAACAGTATGAAACAACCAATAAACATAAATAAACAAACAGTTCCCCGCAGGGTACAAAAACCCATCAAATACAACCATTTCATTCCATACTAGTAGTGAAAGTGAATGAACCCCAAAATTAAAAAAATGGAAAAAACTCCTAATGGGTCTCGACATAAATTATGGATCCTTCCTCATGTACGTCCCAATCACAAATCAACTTCTTAGTATAGGGCCTCATCCCTTTTCCTGACCTGAAACCAATAGATATTCTAGGGTACTAAATGGATGCTTGAGCAGGGTGTGATTATAAAACTCAGTAGTCCACTACCAATGGTGTCTACAAAATAACCAGTCTAACATATTGTGCATGCACGTACAAAATGAATGGTAAATAAATATGGGATAGTTCGGGTTCCAATAGTTAACATGGTTCGTTTATTTCATGACTAGAATTTATTCCAATTATATTTCTTATTCCATCATCATTAAATAAGCCAAATTGATAACATGTTCCATGGGTTTGGGATAAATATCATTTACTCAAGTGTGTAGGGAAACCGATCAAAATGCATATTAAAATACAAAGAATGTCTTTATCTCCCTAGGGTTCCACAAATCACATCAACACATTTTCCTCACCTCAAAGCCTCGTTCATGTTGGAATGAAAAATTTATGGGAATAGATCCTATGTCCCCTTCCCTAACACATACATTTTGGGGGGGAGTTTAGAGCCTCACCCTAACTCGATCCATGGGCGTAGAACCTGAAGTCAATACCCCACTGTACCAATCCATGTGCACATGATTATTTATCAAGCCCCCACAACCATAAAATAACACAAAAAAGCATATTTAATTCCACTGGATATCATAACACATAACATATACATTCGAATTAATACTATTCCATAACCCAATATTACATTTACCATTTACAATTCATGTCTATTTAGCCAAATTCCCATTCATATGTCTTAACCCAAAAGTTGTATTGAATAATCCCTATGCCTTATCCAAATTCATAGATGACCATACATTTACCCATTTATCCCATTTATCATTTCCCAAGCATTCGCCCATTTATGCATTTCATGTAAATTTCACATAACACAATCCCTTCATTACATTCATCCATTTAGGTATACCACCTAATTATATTGTATTAACCCATTCCATAATTTCATCTATTCCCATATTACATCCCACTAACACATTCCCAATTTTCCATTCCATTACCCAATTGGAACTTCACTACATAGCATTCTAAAATTCCCTAAGGCATTTCTTATAAAATTAATTAAACTATCGTTATAATCACTTAAAATCCAATTACCAATTTTCATGTCATTCCAACAAGACCTTATGAATTTATCTCCCTTGGAATATTTTTCATTATTACATTTATAACTTATTCAATCATTAAGACACACTCTATATGGGTTTTACATTCTTATTCAGCAACCCACCACTTAACCATACCACAATTTCAGTCTGGGTTTGTTAGCGCACCCCATGGGTGGCCTAAAATGGTCAAGTTATCCCCTATGTATCCCACATGAATTGGGAGTGTTTTAATTGGTCACGTGGACACTGATTTTTGTCAAACACTTAAATGGAACTGAGAAAACAAAAAAGGGAAAAATCAGAACACCAACTTCCATACACAAATCCAAAAAACCATGGGATAACACTTGTAGAACACCTACCTCGAATTGGATGATTAATTCACTCTCAATAATTTCCTTAAATCTGGATTCAAACACCCCTTAAAGCCTTAACTTATGTTCCAATGTTAAAATGGGGTTTTAGTGTTTTGGAAAAAATGAATGAAATCACAAACCCTAATCTGAAAAAGAGAAGGAAGGTAAGAATAGTACTTTCCCGGGGCTTCGATCCACAACCAATGGCGTCAAAAACAGCTAATAATTGAAGGTGAAACACCTCTTGGAATCTTGGGTCATCGAAGTTAATCACTATGGTTAAGAGAGGAGGAATGGGGGGAAATCCCGAGTGGGGTTTTAAATTCCCGACGTGGCATTTTTTGTAATTTTCTCAAAGTATGGGGCCAGACGGTTTTTCAAACCGTGCACAAACTGTGTGTGAGAGACAGCCCAAAAAACACTCCTTCACACGATTTCCTATGGATTACACATGGTTTTCTTAACCGTGAACCAACTGTGTATAAACCTCTCTCCATGGTTGCACAGTTCTTGCACGGTTTTCCCAAACTATGCGCAAACCATGCAACAAGCCCAAGAACTCCCTCTTCTTTCTATTTTGTGTCCCAATCCCCCGAAACACCCAAGGGTTTTCACATGAACATGGTGAAACACTTATCTATCCAAAAAGAAGATGCCAAAACAAAAAGGAAAAAAACATACCTTAAGTAGTTCAAGGATTTACATCCTCCTCACCTTATAACGGCTTGTCCTTGAGCCGCTCTTCCGAGCATCACTAACATACATAACAAGGGGTCATGCCACAATGCCTACTTATCCATTCCCAAATTACATGTTCTTGGTTTCAAAACACAAGGCCACCGATCACGAACCAAGGTCACATAATTACCCCTTAAGGTTTCCTCATCACTACCCAAAACCCATACCCCAAAAAACGGTCAAGGATGCATCCACGTCAACCATTCTCACCACAAGATCATCATGGGGGAAACATAGGTGAAAAAAACCTAACACACAATGCATGGAGTCTTAGAACACTACATCACATCATCATGGGGGAACCAATCCTTACGGCATCGGCCTTGTCCTTTATACAACCCATGACCCATATCACATGGCATCACATTCCTCTATTTTCCATAATCTAATGGTGACAACCCTAGTATCACCCGGAGGAGAACACATGATACTTCAAATAACGTCTTCCAATGATTTCATTCCCCCACTATAAACCAAATGCCTCCCAAACCTCTCATGTACTCAACCAACCAAACTCATGCCAATGATCTCTACCAGGGCCAACTCACCCGAATGGTGACCACT
Organism: Viscum album; assembly: GCA_963277665.1. Taxonomy (NCBI): domain Eukaryota; kingdom Viridiplantae; phylum Streptophyta; class Magnoliopsida; order Santalales; family Viscaceae; genus Viscum; species Viscum album. Next base: position 1,485,258,907 of record OY728136.1, read on the forward strand.
CGAGTCCTTCTAACCCGAAACTATGATCATGTTATCAACCAACCATTTATTTGGTATGGTTTTGTCCACCATTTTCAGTTACATGGAACTTCCACCTTCGACAAAGGACCACCAAAACACAACCCATCTTTTCCATTACCTAACATGTTCCAAATCAACACACCCAAGCATCCATAGGGGCCTTACACTACATTGTCATCCAACCGCACCATCGAAACCATTTAGAATGACATTCCTATCCTATCCCTTAATGGACTAAGATCAAATTGACCTCACTTAAGATAAAACTTCATTTACAAATGCATGTTCTGCTACAACATGTACCATGGAGGTGGTTTAGTCTCACCACAACTATTCAATTTTTACATCATAGGATAGACCATGCTTGACAATCTTGTCCCATAACACCCACCTTCCACGGATGGTAAACTATAACCTTCTCACCATTCCAAGGTGTTTACTGACTTAAAACCTATCATTATCATCCCAAACACCCACTATGTTAATTTCCTGAATTCTATTATCATTCCCTCATCACGGCCTTACAACCCTTTAGACTGTCATCAACTTCACCATTGGAAAGACACCAAAACACATGTCCAAGGTTCACCCAACGTTAAGATGTTCTGAAACCACCAAAGGGAAAATTTCCCGAGTCTAACCCAACCTCTCTAGACACAACCTATTTTCATATCCAACCACACCCTTCTATGACTACCATGTAGACATCACAAAATTTTTATAGAACCACCATGAGCCCAATGCCGAAACTTGAATCATCAGTCACCACATCCAATTTCCACATTACCTCTCTGAGGAACCTAACAAGCACCTCAGAGGTTCGACATCGTCATCCCGGTGCCACCACATCAACTCAATATTCTACTTTACATATCTAGGACTGAATCACCACTCATATCCTTGGGAGATTCATTACCATTAATCACCATGATGGATTCCTACCACCTCTCCTTACACTCAACACGAGCCAAACCTCAACAATAGACATGGTCATTCTACTTTTCCCATATCATGGAAACGAACATCACCCAATTCCCATTATCATAATTCTTGAATAGTACCCTTGGAGTTTTTCTTCATTTGGTCCATCTTGAGGGCCCAAAACAAATACATTGAGCGTTTACAACCCATCCTCAGGCTTCATGCATAATGTTTCCATGAGTGTAAACTAAATGATTTCCCTCATCCAATCAAACACATTTATGTCTCTTGGTGTGATCCAGATAATCTCAACATAATAGGGATGATGTCAAAAGGTTGTTCATTCTCATCACTAGTTGAGGTATGATAAGAAGTCATCGAATAACATCACCACCATCTTATATGTTTTTGACATCAAGATATGGGACACCATGAACTACCACAAGTCTCGGGAGTTCCTGCCAAACATGTCACATCAATATTTAACCATCCCCACTCATGTGTGATTGCCATCCGAGTTCATCCATCACTCCACAGCTAAACCATTCATACAAACAAGTTCAACCACATGACCACCCTTACCTCGGGTGTCACCATCTAATGAAAGAATATAACCACAATACAGCCACCTTCATCTCTTTCACTCAAAACAACCTCAAGCCACAACTAATCATCATCCAAATAGGTGAGTCAGGAATCCATACAATACAACCCTTAAAAAAACCTTATATCCTATCACGAGAACTCAGGTGCCCTTACAAAAAACCAGGTATAACTATACCATTTACAAAAACATGGTGGTACTGAGTACGCATTAACACCATATCGAAAGCATCTCACTTGATTCATATATTTTGGGGCATGCACTGTTGGTCTAGCCTCCCCCATGGTCACCCTTGTTTTTTCAGAACTGTCAGCGCATAACCATGACTCAAGTAGCCCCACCAATCCTCAACCTTCCCAATTAGCCCTCTAGGTCAACCCGCACCATACAATAACCTGTGTTCCACTATCAAAGTCCCAAACATCTACATGTGTGAGACATGCACAAAAGCACTAGAGACATCGTATAACCTCCCTCTAAGGTCACCTCAAAGGTTGAATGAAACCAACACCCTAGAATGGAGTCACAACCAAGAGAACCCATATTTCCACTCTCCAAACCCTACATATCATGACATGAACAAAGAAATGATCGTGAATGGAACCCTCACTCTCATTCTGATGAAAACTATGACTAGTGTACCGAAAAATAATTTGCACTCCATTCTACACCGAATGAGTACACATTCACCAGCACTATGAGCCAAGCATCCCCTCCAGGATTCAAACACACAACTCATAAGGTCTCAACTCACAGGGACACCAAGACCTAGGCATCATCCTTAGGGTCTAGCATGCACTTCATACAGTCACGAACCACGATAGTTTTCTCACCCACATTATCGGACAATGGCTCACAACCCAAAGGCCACAGCCCAACCAATGGTTCCCTAAAAACACCACCCAGGACATATCACAATTGTTCAGGCCTCACAATCTAAATCCAATGTCTCCAACTAGAGTACTCTCACTACCCCAACCCATAAAAAAGGTTCCAAATGAAAAAAAGGGATACCCACTATTGAACACAATCATTATCATTTTTAAATATATCATTCACTAAATTCATTGATGAATTACTGACCAGATTTAATCATATTGATGGAAAAAGTCTCACGCTATCAACCTTAATCAACACATTATTATTAGTTTATCCAGACATTCATAATCACGTATATAACACTACCATCTACCATACCTATCATAGCTCATGGAAAACATGGGGTATCCAATTTACATAGTCATGAGTCTCTCGTCAACTCCTCTTCAAACCCATTATTCATTTAGAACATGATCCCTTCTTCTTTGTCACATTTCCCATTTACAACTTGTTACAATCGTCATTTTAACTCATTTACACCCTTTATTTGGAGATGTTCATTGACAATTTTATCATAATTATGTAATCTTTTTTAGACACCAAATAACCCTTTAGAAATTATCACAACCCAAAAGTTTAACCCTGGTCAAAACACTTCCTTATACATGATATTCTATAACTATTCATTTTCATTTTTTAATTGACCCACATTAATTACCATTATTAATCATAATTTTATTTATATTTATCAATGAATTAAAATGCATTCTACTTTTTAATCCCCGCACACCCATCACGTGTGGGTGCCTATAATGATGCATGCCCCATAAATCCATAGTTGCCTAAAATAATGCAGTAATGCACAACCTCATGTCATTCCAACAATGATAAATATATCATAAATCAGTCAAGTCACACAACATGTGCATCACCCAATGGTGAAATATCATTCAAATATAACAACACACATCAAGAACAACAATTCCCAACCTGGGTAACATGTATTTTCCCTCGTACATGGGTTAGCTACTCCCAATAACGAGCTCATTACAATGGCTAGACACATCCTAATCTCTTTTCTACCATCACCAAATAGTAATAAGAGAAAATAACTCCTCTCATACCACTTTACAATACCCCCAAAATAGAAGCCACTAAACTAGTGTTCCGTGTTGGGTCGTCACATGACCTCATGTTTTCCTCCCCATAAACCAGAGGTTGCTGACTAGTGGTGAGCATTTAATTATCCACATTGGGAGATTATACCCTCTTTACCAGAGAACGTCACAACTAATTACTATAAGAATATAGGAAATTGTATGAAACAACCAATAAACATACATAACAGAAAGGTTCCTAGAATGGTACAAACACCAATCAAATGCAACAATGTCATGATATACTAGTTGTGAAAGTGATAGAAATATAAAATAAAAAAATGGCCAAAATCACAATGGGTCTCGACTATAATATAGGAACCTTCCCCATGTACATCCCACGACCAACTCAAAAACATAGTTTAGGGCCTCATCCCTTGTCCAAACCTGCAACCAATAGATCTGCTCAGGTACCCAATAGCGGCCCGAGCATAGTGTGAGTACAAAACTTAGTAGGCCACCACCAATGGTGTCTAAAAAATATCCAGTCTAATAAATAGTGCATGGAAGTACATAATGAATGGTAAATAAACATGGGATAGTTCAGGTACCATTAGTTATCAAGGTTCATTTATTTCATTACTATCATGTATCCCAATTACATATTTTTTAACATCTTCATTACATAAAGCCTTATTGATTACATGTTCCATGGGTTAGGTATACATATCATTTACACAAGGGTCTATGTCAAACAATTACAATGAATAGGGAAAAGAAAGTATGTCTCTATCTCAATAGGGATCCACATATCACATCAACACATTTTCATCGCCTCTATTACTTATTATGAAAGGAATGCAACTGTTAGGGGAATAGATCCATTGTCCCCTTCCATAACCCATACATTTTGTGGTGGAGTTTAGAGCCTCAGTCATACTCTACCCATGGTCATATAACCTCATGTTAATAACCCACTCAACCAAGACATGTGCACATGCTAATTTTTCAAGTCACCATAATCATACCATAACATAACCAAGAATATTAAATTCCACTTGATATCACAACACATAACATCATCATGGGAATTAGTTTTATTCCATAACACATTAATACATTTACCATTTACAATTCATGTTTATTTATCCAAATTCCTAATCCCATGGCTTAAACCATTATGTGTATTCAGAAATCCCTATTCCTTGTCCAAATTCCTTAATGACCCTAAATCTACCCATTTAGACAATTTATCATTTCCCATGAATTCACCCATTTATGCATTTCAACTAAATTTCTCCAAACAAAATCCCTTCATTACATTCGAACATTTAGGTATACCACCTAATTCTCTTGTATTAACCTATTCAATAATTTCATCCATTCCTTTATTAAATCATATTAAAAAATTCCCCAATTCCCCTTCCATTATGCAATTTCATGTTCACCATTTAGCATGCTCTAATTCCCTTAGGCATTTCTAACCAAATTAATGGAACAATCATCATAATATCTCCCAACCAAATTACAATTTTTTATATCATTATAGATATAATGTATGCAATTATCACCCAAGGATTACTTATCATTATTCCATTTATAATTTAATCATTCATTAAGACACGTTCTACATGGGTTTCACATTTTTTTTCAGCAACCCACCACTTAACCATACCACACTCTTAGTCCGAGATTACCAGCGCACCCCATTGGTGGTCCTAAAATGGTCAAGTTATCATCAATGTATCCCATGATGATTTTGAGGGTCTTAATTAGTAACTTAGACACCCATTTTTTTCAAAGACTTCAAAGGATCCAAGAACACCAAAATGGAAAAACAAGAACACCAACTTCAATGCTCAAATCCAATATAAAACTATAGGGTAATACTTGTAGACCAACTACCTCAAATCAGATGGTGAACACACTCTAAATCATGGCCTTATATCCAGATTCGAATAGCTCATGAATCCCAAACCTAGGTTCCACCGGAAAAATTGGTTTTAGGGTTTTGGAAGAAGATGGAATAAAATACACACCATATCTTGAAAAAGAGTATGAAGGAAAGGATTAGTCTCAATCAGAGCTTCGATCCACAACCAACGGCATCCAAAATATCCAATAATCAAAGGGGAAACACCTATGTGAATCTTGGTCCATCCATGTTCTTCACTAGTGTTCAGAGGTGATGAATGGAGGGAAATCCCAAGTAGGGTTTTAAACTCCCAGGGTGGCATTTTTAGAATTTTATCAATGTTTCTGGGCCGCACAGTTTACCTGTATAATTTGACAAACCGTGCACAACTATGTGTGAGACACTATACAAAAAAAACCCATTCACATAGTTTCTCAGGGATTATGCATGGTTTTATTTACCCTACACCAATAGTGCATAATCCTCTGTCCATGGATTCGTGGTTTCCACATGCTTTGCACTAACAGTGCACAAACTGTACAACATGCCCATGAACTCAATTTTTGTCCTTTTTAATGTCCCGAACCCATAGAACACCCTAAATTATTCACATGAACATGTTCAAACACTTTTCTATCCAATAATAAGAGTCCTAACCTAAAATTTCACAAAAAGGCACCTTAAGATGATCTGGGATCTTACAACTGTCTCCATTAATGTTGTATTTCATTTATTATGTATATATATATATATATTATATTGATAATTATAAATTCATATATATGGAATGTATATGATATTTATATAATTATTTACTATATTCAAATAAGTAAATAATGATCCATGTAATAGTGCCATGAATAAAAAGTCAAAATATCTATGAAAATCAGAATGGTTATCACCCAAAACACAACTATATAAAGGACTTATTAATGAACGGGAGTTATATCGTCATAAGTAAATCATATATTGTATTATATATTTTAATATATTTCTATTATATATTTTTAATAAACTTACACTTATTATAAAATAATTTTTTTGAGAACAACTAGATTGACGACATTAGGTAAGGGTTTCCCCATCTTACATGTTGATATCCATTAGATATAATCCATGTTCACCCTCATTTATTTTTTTGTTATATATAAATCCCAGGAATTCATTATTGGAGTATTAAACATAAATTTAATGGAATTTACATATCTATTTGATGATCTATCTTTGGTGGGATTGCGGATCTAAAAGATTCCAAATTGGTAATGTTGTTTTCTCTCAGTTTTCCTTCATTGAGACACATGTCATGATATACAACTATGTTCTTCTACAAGGTGCATAAAAATATATTTGACAGGTCACATCATGAATCTCCATATTTTCCTGATATTTAAAGCTTCATTTATTTCCATTTTCTTACATGTGGAGTATGATTCAAAGTTGTAAAGTGGTAACAGTCTATTGAAACAATATCATATTTTTTTGGGACTATTCGTGATTATGATTATATTGTTGAAATATTATAATCCATCCACCAAAAAATATAATGAATTTTCTAATCATCAATAAATTCATTAATATTCATATATTGGTAATATATTTATAATGACTTGTACTTATGATAATTATGTTTTTTTTAAATAAAATATGATCTCATTTCACTTTTCAGTCTAAAAACTATATATTTAAAAATCATGATTTCAAAAAGAATTGATTTTCTTAAAATTATACTCAAATCTCATTTTCAAGGAAAAAGGATTTGAAAAAGGATTTATATATTTTGAAATCATTTCCAATGATATTGGTTTTTAATATGTTTTCAAGTATCCTTGATACATTTTCAATGTTAAAAGTTTTAAAAATGATTTATATTTTACATTTAATATTTTTCATCTAGGAAAGGATATTTTCCACAAGAAATGGTTTTAAAGGATATTTGAAAATTAATTTCCAGCCAAGATGATAGCTGTTGGAGTTACACATGCCTTTCATGGAAAATGACCTAAAGGGTCCATTCATATTCTATCTAAAATTAGTTTATGTTTTTATGGCATGATATTTATGAAACATCATTCTATTTCATGGGTTATATGTCTATGAAATCATTTTTATCCTTCACATGGTTATATGCTTACAAAACCCACTTCCTTCTAATGGTTGTGTATTGATGAACTGACTATGAAAACTGTCTATTTATCCACAATTATGATATGATAACCTTTTTATGATACCCATTTCATTTCATGGGATATGATATGATTGATTATGAAATTGATACACATGTATATATGACTAAATTTATAGATTTTTGGGACCTAAACTACCCTCCAATTTATTAGTCAATGATATATATCTCATGAGATATACAAGGTTGGAATGTGGAGTGAACTCTGTTTAGAAATGGACTTTGTCTGTTAAAATGCTATAGGACGTGTACCTTAACTACTATTTTGGTCATGGTAGTTATCCCGGAATAAAATTATGGTTCGGGGAGTGAAAAAATTATATTAATATATTCTTTCCAGTGATTCCTTAACTGCTATGGTAATATTTCTATATTCTTATGTGTTTATCACCACATATTCTTCTTATTCCTATGTTATGATTTCTGGATTGTGATCATGATTCCCTAATGATTCATGTCTTATGAACGACCAATCACTATTCCATGGTACATGTCAATGATATTTTTTATACAGCGTGAGATATTTTAATGTCGTGATCATGTTCTCATACCGTTTTCTCATGTTTATTATTACATATATCATTAGTTTCCCTTAATGAGCATCCGAGCTCACCCTTTTTTTTATTTATCCTTTTCCTGGTTACAAATATATGTATTATGTACGATATTTCAAAGAAGAGTTATAGTCCTGGAGAACCTAGTGGGATATTATGTATCTCACTTATGTACTAGTGTTGAAGTATCAATGTTTCCAAAGACACTAGACAAATATTGTCATTGGGCGTCATCTTATATAATGAAGTATGTACTGCAAAAAAATTATGTAATGTTAATTTATGTTAATAAAGGTTTAATATAGTTGTTATCACATGAAATCATTTTTTATCCTTTGGAAAAAAGGCTGATAAAAACATAGTGAGAACCCTAAGAACATGGTAATGAATAAATCAAAGGATAAGGAAAAGTATATGAAAATGTCCTGAAATTTTGGTTAAGGATATAGTGAATGGTTTCCTTGAAATACATCCTTTTATGGATAATATATATAGATGTGGATTTGATATAGATATACCATGGGTTATGAACACTAAAAATATATGTCGGATCTGAATCATGTATAACTTGGTACATAACAATGGTCCATGTTATGCACCTCATTTGACACTCCCAAGGGATATGCTATTGAAATTAAAAAACTCTTCATGAACCATCATGATATAGTTAAATATGATTTTCCTATGAATAAAATTGGATAAAATTATATTGTCATAGATTAACTAAGGTATCATAATTCATACACACTATGTGATGTTTTTCAAGATTATATGGTTTCCAGCTATAATTATTATATCTTACTCTATGATTTTGGATTTTATTCAATGGTTTTAACTGGAATGAACCTCATCAAAGAATAATTTGAGAAAAAATGAATTACTTGTTCACCTATGTATCTTATTTTTATGGGATATGGAATGTAAAATCTCATTTATATGCTCACTCTACATTCTAAAGATATGAATCATGTTGGACATCCAAAGTAATATAGAAGGGAACAACATTATATTGAGTCCTTCATGAGGTAATGTACATATTTTTTTGTGGGTCATCTATTTCAAATGACATAGAAAAATTGATTAGTAACAAAAAAAGATATTCTATGTTCTCCATTTATAAGATCATGATAATTTAATTCTAGTTGTTTATTAGTTAGATGTTTAAGATGTCCTATGGTGGTCTGTAATCCAGAATCCAAGGAAAAAAGAAGAAATTGAGTCCATAGAATATGATGAGTTAAATATATTATTTTTCAATAAGTGCATTCCTTGGATTCATCGTATAAAGATAGAGAAGGAGTTTTGTGACTTAAAAAAATGGATGATGGATCATTAGGTACCAATGATGGTAATTTCAAAAGACTTATGAAGTACGCTTATATTATTATCATCCAAAAAGAAAGTAAGGTGGACCAATTATTTAGTGGCTTAAATCCAAGTCTCACACGGATTCTTTTCATAAGGTAATTTTGTATCTAATAAGAAATTGTTTGTTGTAAATAATGGTTTAAATTGAGGTAGTATTTAGATATAAATCTCATGGTTTTGGGAAAATAAATTAATATGGTGTTCGAAGAAGAATCTAAAAACCATGAAGATAAGATGATGAGCTTTCCTCTATTCTCTTAGTGTGGAATGAAATGTGGAGGAAATTTTTCATAAGATTATTAATAAATGTTTTAAGCAGGTAAATTATGTTCATGAATAATTTTTTTTACTGAAATGATGGGAAGAGGTCCTCTGACCATGAAAATTGAGAGAAAACTACATTGAATACACATCCCCTCTTCAGTGAAAAAAGTGTGTGGAGAATGAAAATTAACCTAACCAATGCCCCAACCTGATGGTTAATGATGATGATCGATGCCAGCAACCTATTCAACTAAGGGACAAGTGTAAATCGCATGATATCAATATATCTAATAAGGGACGTGATAATGATATGGTGAAATGTATACTCACCATCAACTCTAGAAAAGATAATGTATTTTTTTTTATTTTTGGATTTACAATCTTTTTCATATCTAAATAATTTTCTATGAGTACTAAGATTCCACCAAAAAAATAGATGTAGAATTTTTAGTGCAAACCACAAAGGGTACAATGATTGAATGTCAAGTATATTATTCCTCTCCGGTTGAAATTTGTGGGAATGCTATTCCTGCAAATCTTGTTATTGTTTCTCTAGATTAATTTGAGTTTATCATGACATGTATTAGAACTCTCTTCCTAAATCCCACATCAATTATAGAGGAAGATAAGATATATTTAAGATTTTATAAAAAATTATGAGCATAGATCAATGTGGCGATATTTATGAACGTCATATAAAGATTTCATCAAAGTGTATGGGTCTTAGTTCCCATTCGGACTGGCTGTTTATCTCAACTTTTTGGGGAGATTATCAACAGCGATGATATTACTATATTTCGGGACATTGATAATGTACTTGTGAAATAGTTTCCCAACCTACCATCAAAATTTGATATTCTGTTCTCTATAGTTCTCATAGCTGGTGACACACAAATTTCTAAGACTCCCCATAGAATTTCCCCATTTGAATTGTAGGAATTAAAGAGGAAACTACAACAAAACCTTGATAATGGATTAACTAGGCCATGTGTGTCTCTATGGGATAAACATATGATTTTATTGAAATAGAATGATTGATAAGTGAGACTTTTCATTGATAATTGGTAGTTAAATAGGTTCAAGATCAAGAAAATGTTTCCTCTTACATGTATTGATGAATTTTTTATCAACTACATTGAGATCATCAATTTATCAAGATTGAACATAGTTATGGATATCATCTATTTTTGGTAATGAAAGAGGCTATATCCCTGACAACATTCCATAATAGGTGTGGACACTATGAATATTTAGTGATTCCCTTCGGTCCTACAAATTACCAAGATACCATTATGGAATTGACTAATAGATTATTTATAGATAACATTGATCAGTTTGTATATTGACTTTTGGATTTAAAAGGCTTCATTTTTTTTTCACATTATCTCAAGAGATGGTAAAACAATATATCCTTAAATGAGGCAGTCTATTGAATGTTTTAATAGGCCAACCATGGTGATTGAGATGCCAATTTTTCTTGGTCTAGCATGATATTACAAACATTTTTTGGATAATTTTTCATGATGGTCTAATCCTCTAACCATGTAACTCGTAAGGGTTCTATGTTACTCTATAAATATGAATCTGAGGAAACTTTCAAGGAAAATATGAGAAGGTTAGTTAGAACACCTATGAAAAGGTTTCATGGTATATAAAAGGGATTAAACCATATTTTAATGAATATAAGAAGGTATTTTGTTGTATTCTTATGCAGAATAACATTGCTATATCCTATGTCTCACAAAACATTAAGATTCACAATAAAAATTAACCAACTCATGATTTATAGTTATCTTTGGTAATTTTATTATTAATGATAGGGAGACATTAACTCTATCATGAAAAGTGTCATGTATATAACGAACATAAAATTATAAATATATATTCAGATTATCTGAGTTAAAAAATATCCAGATAATATGGATAGAGGTGATAATGGATTGTGGCTTCTCAATGCATTACCACACTTGGAAGGAGTAAGAGTTGGCCAATTCATTGTGTGATAATGATCATGCTAGCTTTTCCATGTTTTGGATTAAAAAAGATCCAATATTTCTGGATTTATAAAGGATGGATATAGAAATATTGAAGGAAGGGTAAAATTGATATCTTCCTCAATTGAATGTAAAACACTCTATCTATGTTAAAAATAAGGAGGTGTGAAATGGGGATGGTGATAAAAAAATATTGTTTGAAATGTTCCTAATTTTAACCTTCATCAGTATAGAATGACAAGGTTTTGGAATTGTGTAACTGTTATGTACATACCATATTTGAAGAAGGAGATATTAGAGGTTGTTTATAGTTTTTAATTCCCTATTCTTCCTAGATGTACAATGATGTTTAGATACATGAAATTTTACTTATTTTGTGATGGAACTAAGAGTTATATCAATGATTTTGTATGTCAGATTTTGGTATGCTAACATGTTATGAAAGAAAGAAAAAATTCTAAAGGGATATCACATCTATTACCCACACCAAAATTTAAATGGGATAATGTCACTACAGTCATTGGAATTTGAATCCATAAATAATATAAGGGGTTTATATATATAAATATATGTGGTATTCGATCTCCTAAAAAATTCAGAACACTTCATTTATATTGGAGAATAATTTTCACTATATCATCTTGTCTGTATTAACATTATGGAAGTGGGAAGGATCAATGGAGTACAACACTCTATTGTATTAGATTGGGATCTCAAGATTATCTAAATGTTTCAATTAAGTCTTAATAAATTTCTTGCTATATAATTTAATTTCAACACTTATTATCATCCTCAAACATATGGTCAATCTGAACGAAAAATTCGAACCCTAAAGGATATATTGAGATCTGGTTCATTAGATTTTTAAGGTTGATGGTATCATCACCTTATTTTGGTGGAGTTTTCATTCAACAATATACTTCACTCATGCATTCAAACTACAAATAATATATTGACCTCGATGGTGTTTTTTTGAAAACATTCATATTTGGGTGAATATTTAAAAATAATATATTTTACCTGAAAATATCTTTTAAATCAAAATAATTATTAATGTTAAATTATAAATTTTAATTTTTTGGAATTATAAATAGATTATATTTTTACCATTTAATCCAATTATGGTCATTGTAAGTAATTTCACTTTGAAATTGGACATAAACAGGTGTCAAACTTATAGTAGTTATTATTTCTCAGAAATACGTCTTTTGGTTTTGACAACAGGAATTAATTTTAAATTAATAAATACAACTTCTATGTTTTGAATTTGGTAAAATATACTTCATTATTGAATTCTGGATATCAAAATTATCTTAGGGTGAATTTCTGGAATTTTTCTGAAAACATTTAATTTTTTATTAATAGTGAAAAAAATTAAGTTATTCATTAAACCTGAATTTTTATTTAAAAAATTAATTTTTTTACTTAATTTTAATTAATTTTAAAATAGATACAAAATATCTATATAAGTTCAATATAATTCTTAGAGTTAGTTTACAATTATGTTAGATATATAAAAATTTTATTGAACTCTTCACCGTCTTTTACCCACCTCCTAAGAGAATTTAGAAATTTACATAATACATATTTTTACCACTTCTGTGAGTGGAGTTTCAAAAATCCGAGAGATAGGATTATTATCAAGGAGTAAAATGTGGTTCAATTAGATGAAAATAATTTTTGGTGAATAGTAAATTTTTACTTTTATTTACTACGGTAAAAAGTAAATATCGTAATTATGAGTAAAAATGATATTATTATAACCCTAAAACATGTCAAAAATATATTGGATAAGTATAATTCCACTAAAAACAACATTAGTAATAAAATATAAACCTCATTGGTAAAACTTGGATTACATTAGGACATTTATTTTTATTTAATTGAAAGAAGATTTAAAAGATTTAAAATCAAAGTTTAATAATTAAAACATTTTTAATATAGCATTACACATAAGATAAATTCAATTATAAATATTCATTAGAAGACTAAAAAAATTTATTACATAATGGAATTTTATTTATAATTTTTAATCATTAAATAATTTAATATATTTATGACACAATGATGATCTAGTAATTACCTCATTAGTGAAATATTAAAATAATTGATATTATAAATACCTAAATAAAAATAATTGGAGTCTTTTAATGAATTCCATGAATTTTATTGGTTTATATGACATTTTATGATTGATTAAATGAATATGGTACGAATTATTAATGTTTTTAAGACTTTAACAAAAATCAATTGTTAAATAGTATCAAAATTGACATAAAAGTGTTTTTAAAACAAATATATGTTATTAATTGATATTATATTCCTAAAAATCTATGGTTCTGCCAACGGACTTATATCATGATAGTTGTATTATTAATTGACTACTTGGGGGTCTGTCATGTTTATATAGTATCTTTATTAACTATATAATATAAAAATACAAAGTGACATGGTAAATGTCAAACTAATTATCTGAGAGTTAAAACTAAATTATAAGGTTAATATAAGGACCCAAACCAATCTAAAATCTATTGGTTGAAATAAGTTTTACCCATACCTACCTTATATTTTAAATATTACATTTTGGAGCCATTATAAATAGAATATGAATTTATTATAAAATAATTCTTTAGGTTTTTTCTAAAGATCCCCTCATCCCCCTTATAAAAGGACACCACTTTTAAACAATTCCACACACCTATCAAGCATTTTGTCTCATCATAAATCTACCAAATTAAGCTCCCTATATCCCTATTCTCCTCCTAGAATACTTACTCAAGGCAGAAGGAACTTCAAGAGTTTTTTTTGGTTCAATCCAAAGGGAATTACCCAAATTAAAGGTAAAGATTTCTCTTAGATTCTTTTCTTTTATTTTACTTATTTAACCCCTAAACTCTTCTTATTAATTTCATTTATAACAAAAACAGTATCCTAAATATACAAGGATGTTTTTATTAGAAGTTTTAGAACTACACTTATACACACCTATATCTAATGGGTGAATAACATAATGTTTCTGTAGATGGCAACCAAACGCTTCACAAAATGATGATTGTTCAATTATCTCCAAACACCTCTCATGGTGGCCATTATGATGGAACTATAATTAGATATGTTATTAATGACATTGATTTTATATATAAGCTTCTTTAATTCCATTTCATATCATACCACTATTCTTTTCATGTTGTATATATATATACGATAATTTCATTTGAGGAAGTGCAGACTACCGCCCCCTCAAAGTGATATGACTCTTTCATACCATACATGGAACATATAACGGAAGGTGTTAATGAACTTATATAACCGATATAATATATTATATTATACTGGAATAATAATATACCTATGTGTCATTTGTTTTTGATTCCTTTTAAATGAAAAATGAAATGGAAGTAGCGTTCGTGTGTACGTACGGACTACTGTCTCCACGAACGCGATGGGATTTATTCCCCATCGTATCCATTCAAGTATTATTCACATTTGATGATTAAAAATAATGTTTGAGGACATAATTTAATTGTGTATATTAATAAGATAAATCCAATCCATAACAGACACGTCTTATGTAAGAAAACATATAGAAGAAAATGAGTAAGTTAACACTTGAAACGACAATAATACCAAATTATTATTAACAAGGCAATATTAAAAGATCATATATGATATCATATTTATGTATATGATTCTTTTATAATTTAATAACAATTATTTAACTATTATATAAGAGGTTAACCTACCCTCGACCATGGAAAGGTACAAGGTAAGGGGTTTTCATCTCACTGCTTATTCACTTGAGATTCATGCCATATTGCCACTATTACCATTTGTGTGGTGTATGTACTGCCCGTAATTGTATTCTTTGTGTAATACACTTTAATTTATGTTTATTTACATATTCATTGTATGATACCTCTTTCATGGGTTGTATGTTTCCTAAGTTGCCAAATTGGTAAGGGTTAATTTCACAATCTCTTCATTATTCGACGTTGTTTATACGTAATTATCTACTGGGACATCTTTATCATCAACATCAATATTTCATAATAATATATTTAAAAACATTTTTAATATTTACTAGAATATGGTTTAAATTCATTTATAACCTTGTTTGTTTTGAATGGAATATTTCCATTGTTTTCGAAATAATGTACTTTTTGACCTTTTCGACAAATTTAAGGTAAGAATGTTTTTTAACTTATACGGAGGATGCAGCTATTTTCAACCATTATAAGCTATTTGAAGATTTCATAACAAGATTATAAGAATATTTTTAATGTTAATGTTTTGATTTATAATTATGTGACTTTTAAATGATTCAAAATGAATATTTTCCGAATTTGTGAATGGTACTCTTTGTCAAGATCAGAATTTAAAATGATTTAATGATTTATCTTTATAAATAAATTTAATTAATGTCCATGTTTTACAAATGATTTTAAGGATTTATTTATATGGACATGAATATTTTGAAATGATATTTATTTTCAAATGTTTCAAAGTGGTATGTGACACTTTGATTTAAAAATCTCTTTTTAATTACTTCCTTAATAAATGTGTGACATTTAAATGATTTCAAAAATATATATATATTTCTCTCAAATAGTTTTTATTTCATCTATGTCAACATAATTTCATGGATTTTAAGATTATTTGAAGTTGATTTATTATGATAAAAAACTTCCATATTGTATTGAAGGTTTTGTGATATGTTTAACTATAGATGTGTTATTTTTATACCATTCAAGGTTTATGGAGAAAGGATTGACATTTCGTATGATAGTTTTAATAAGAATGTTTATGTTATGTTTAAACATATTCATATGAGGAACGAATTGGACATTGTAAGTGATGGGTGGGTCCTGATATAGCTCCTCGATGCATCAGTAGGTCTCATGAGACAAACTAGTGTCTTGGAACGAGGCCTTGACAAAATCTTATTTGTAGTCTTGGAATGAGGCCTTGGCTACGTGGTTATTATAGTCTGGCATTATTCATTCCATCATTATGAAACTGGTTATTTATATTGAATGTGATTATTCTCCTAGTAGAAAATCCATGTGAAAAAGTAAATGGAATTATTTTATTTTATTTTTTCTATATTATGTTGAAGTTCAAGTTTAAAAGGCTTTTGTTTTAGTTATACATTTCCTTAAATGTTTATCCCTATTTATGAAATTTTCCGCTATATTGGTATCCATACTGAGCATCTGAGCTTACACCTTTCTATGTTTTATTTTTCCCAAGATTATAAGAAGTGTATTGTGATTGATATGCAGGGTTAAGCCAAGGGAATAATGACATTCATAAAGGATTATTTATGTTGTTCTGTATATTATAAAATGTAATGTAACATTAATTTATGTAATCTATTTTCCAATACTGCTAAACCGATTGGTCCTTCGGGACTTGATTCCTTGTTATCATGCCAATGTATTAAAATAATGCACCGTCTTTGGGAAACTGGGGTCAGGGCATTACAATAATCATTATTTACATGAGATAGTAAAAACCTAGTTGTTAAACATTGTAATATTAATTTTAATAAATAATTTTTCATATTAATTAATGTGGTTTAATATAAATAAAAAATATTGATAATGAGACATATAATTTTTCGTAATTTCATTATATGTTTTAAAATAATATTTTCTTAAAAGAACTAGGTTCCTGACATTCTATTAAAATTAATTTAATCATTTAGACACTGTTATAAATGGATTTTTCTAAAATAAAATTATTTTCTAATTATTAACTTCAAAACTATGACAGAGTGAATATTTAGAATTTTTTCTCAAAAATAACATTTTAGATGAATAGTAAAAAATATAGAATTTTAATTCAAAAAATATTTTCCTCGAATTTATTTATATAGATAAATTATATTTAAATTTGATTTTAAAGGTAAAATAGATAAAACTTTATTAAATAATATAGTTTACTCCAATAGGTAAATTTTTACATTGAAACTAAATATAAAATCTCTTCATGTTTTTAAACATTATCCCTAATAAACTTGATGTCACGACACTCCTTCGGAGGTAATTCTAAATTAAATTTTCCACTTTTTCGATTGTAATATGGAAAAATGGATTTTGTATTGGGAAGAATAGTAATTTATAATTTATAAAATCTAAAACTTATTTTTAACCAAAAAATATAAGTGAATGTAATTAATTTTAATTACAATGATTAATAAAAAATTTATCTTAAAAAAAGAATAAACCTCAATCGTGAGGCATAAAATAACCTTTAGTCTTGCCCAAAATCCATTTTATATTAAAATTTAGACCCTATAATACATTATTTAGGCCATGTAACATTATTACAGTCACTTTTAATTGGAATTTTATTTTTCGAATTCCCTACTCAAAAATTGTATAATAGTGCCACTCTACATCCACTATAAAATGGATCAACACCAACCCGTCACATATTCACACCACTCGAGCCACATGGATCAAGAAATATCAGCATAATTATTCAACAGACATCTTTTCCATAATCATATATGCCTCCCCTTACAATCCAAGCCATCCAAGGATGCTCCTTGGTGAAAAATGAAAGGAGTTACCCAAAGATGAGTTAGCATCCTTCCTCATGCTCCATTGTTTTATTTTTGTTCACTACCAATAAAATATTATTACTAAATTATTATACAATATAATAATTATCCTAGATAAACAATTTTTTTTTATTTTTAATGGTTATACCCACACTTAAACCCACGTCCATCTAATTGGTAATGAGCATACCTTTATTGGGTACGGCAAACTACCGCCTCATGAGATGATGATGTTCATTTTCCTTTACATATTCTCATGGATGGGAATAATAACGTAAAATATATTTTATATGATATTTATGAATTATTTAATCTTGTATAATTATAATATAAAATATTCCTTAATTAATTCCATTTTGTGTAAATACGATAACTTCATTTGTAGACATGTGGACTACTGTCTCCACAAAGCGATGTGACTTGTTTACACATAAATAGAATGTATTAATAATGTATTTAGGGAATATATTTGATATATATGAAAAAATAATTCTATTTTAATGATAATATATTTCTATATATACATATCTTCCATTAAATTTCATTAATTAAATATGATATTTAAATAGAAACAACACTCATTATTATATACAACCTATTGTCTCAATAAACAATGTATTTTATTTATTATATATTTCTTCTTTAAATTATTATAAATACATATATACTAATTATATAGGATATTTATATAATTTTATTCATTTTTGAAATAATGAAATAATTATATATGTAAAATGACCTGGAATTAAAATACAAATCTTGTACCAAAATAAAGCATGTTATCACTGAAAACGTAACTTTTGGATGGAGTTATTAATGAAAGGGTGTTATAAAGTAATAATTAAATATTATATGGTAATATATATGTGAATATGGTTCTTTAATATATTTATAATAAACTGATGCTTATTATATAATATTTTGAAATGATTACAATGAGAGTCAAGACTTAAGGAAAGAGTTTTCTCATCTCCCCTTTCTTATAACTATGAGATACAGGCCATGTTCACCAATAGATTATTTTATTTGAAGAATATATATCCCAATAATTTATTTTTTGAATATTATAGTAAATGTTTTGGGTATATTTATATTCATTTTATGTTATATCATACATGTTTTTTATGTTTCAAATGATACCATATCGATATTTTCATTTTGTCTCAATTTACCATCTTTGAGACACATGACTTGATATGAACCTATGTTCTTCTATGAGTTGTATAAAATTATATTTAACATTTTATATCATGAATATACATACTTTAATAATATTTTAATCTTTATTTAATTTCAATTTCTTTAATGGGGTGTATGATTCATTGTTATCAAGTGGAAAGAGTTTATTGACAAACTCTAATATTTTATCAGGATTGTTTATGACAATGCTTCAATTGATAAAATTATATGTCCATATATCAAGAAATATAATGAATTTTATTCTCCTATAGTAATTAATGAAAAATTCATTTATTATTACCATATTTCAACTCTGTAGTACTTAAAATAATTATGAATTATTTTAAAGAAATCTGATCTAATTTCTCATATTGGTCAAAAATCTATTTATTTCCATAAACATGAATTCAAAAATGATTTAAAACTTTTTTGAAAAGAAATATCACTAAAGATAATTTTCAGTGAAAAAAATTCAAAAATTTATTATAGATTTTATTATATATTTTTAGATAAAAATATTTTCAACATGTTTTCAGGTTTCCTTAATATGGTTTCATGGAAAATGTTTTTAAACAGGATTTATGTATTAACAAATAAATTTCAATTAAGAATTTTATTTTCCTTTATAAATGGTTTTAAAGGATATTTGAAAATTATCTTAATTCAAATATTACATCTGTTCGTGTTACTCAATCCTTTCTAGATAAATCAACAAATGGTTCTATTCATATTCATTCTATGATTGTTTTATGTTTTTAGGCATGATGATAATTAAATATGTTTCTATTACATGTGATATATATCTATGAAACTCAATTATCTTTCACATGGTTATATTATTATAAATCCCAAATCCTTACATAGGATATTAATTTGATGTAATTGTAATCAAACTCATCACTTTTTTCATAGGTTATGATATTATTTAATATTTATGATAACCATATCATTTCACGGGTTATTATATGGTTGTTTATGATCTTGTTTAACATGTATGTTGGAGTTCTTTATGAGATGGTTGGATCCAATATCTACCTCCAATTCAATGGTTAATGATTTATACCTCATTAGATTGACATGTCGGGAATGTTGACGGAACATCGTTTTGTAATAGAATTTGTTGGCTAAGATGGTATTGGGAGTGAAAAATGACAACTAAGATGGTCATGGGAGTGAACAATAACTAAAATGATGGTATAGTGAGTGAACCCATGATACTAATATAGCCTTGGAAGGGATTCATTGACTACCATAGAAATCATTTTATATGCTTAGGTGTCTACCACAAATTCGGTTTCTTCTTCCATTGTTATGAATTCACAAATTATGATCTTGATCCCCTTATGATTCATTTCTTATAAAATATAAATAGATATTCCATGATTAATGTTTACAGTAATTATTATAAAAGGTATGATTTTTTAATGTAATTATAATGTTCTCATACCTATTTGTTCGTGTCTATTCTTACATATCTCTTTTTTCACTTATTGAGAATATGGGATCACTCATTCTTATGTTCCCTTTACATGGTTATGAAAATATGTATAATGTGTTATATGTATAAAAAGATAGCTTGTCATGGAGATCCAAGTGGGATAAACATTAGCTCACCAATATACCAATTTTCATGTATCTCTGGTTCCAAAGGTACTATACCAACTCAGTCTTTATGCATATGTTTGTGTAATGTATTAAATATTCTGAAAAATTGATTTAATGTTAATTTATGTTAAGTGAGGGTCGCTATAATGATAGTATCATAGATTTGTCTCACTAAGAACACTATTGGTCAATAAAGAGTGGTAAAAATATTAAATACTTTTAGGGGTTCTTCAAGTGATCTACTATATTTTGGAAAATACTCACAACCTATATATTGTAAACTTATGTTATATAATACCTCTATTTCTAATTATTCATTAGGTGGTTCTTCCTCGATAGGTTCACTAATGTTGGGATCAAGAAAATAATCAAATTGAAAAAGGTAATATCTCTCCAAATTTCCCACAATTTTATTAACACCTAATAGAATCTATTGAGAATTATCACATTCAGGATGATATAATAACACTACATAATTTTCATTTAAATATTCCTAATCATGGTTAATTACAAAATTAAAAATTTATTGAATGTATTCTTAATGTTATCTTTAGATTACATGGAAATCATTTAAATACAATATAAAGTAAATTGTGAAGGATATTATAAATAAAGAGTGTGATGGAAGGAGTCACAAACTAAATATTGCATAGGTAATATAGATCTAATATCTTATTTTTACTATTTTTGTGTCTCTTATTTAAGGATAAAATCCTCATATTAAACTTTTTATAAAAATACACCATGATATACCAACATAGATTTTACTTCATATGAGTTATCAAGGATGTGTTCTTCTATAATATCTATTATAGGTCATGATGTATCTACTTTGGGATGGGATGCACTGGGGAAACATCTTTTGTTGGAGAATATGATTCATGGTGGAATCTGTTATCTTTAGAAATTCATTACGGAATATCTTTGATAGATTAAATGTCCAACTCATTGATTTTTTTGTTCATCATTCTTTGAATAGGATCCTGAAATATTAGATTTTTTGGTGTTATCTCATTCCATTGTATCAATATATTTGATTTTGATAGATACTATTGATGATCATTGAGGGAATGGTTGATCTGATGTTTTATTTAGCATCCACAATCTATCTTCTATGAGTGTGTATAACAAACCAATCATAGATTCATCCCTGACAATTTGGATAAGACTCTCCAATCAAATTCTTATATCATCATGTATTCAATACTTATCATCATGTTTTCATTTTTATGATGGTTTATTATATGAGAATGAATATCTATATATTCCATATGTGTCATGTCATTTTCATTAGGGGAAACGTTACACAGACCATGGCATACATGTACATATTATTTGTGGACCCTCTGTTATGAAAAGTTTCCACCTCGTCATTTTACAGATATCATAAAATTATGATGTAATATTGAAGGCTGAGAGGAGTCTATAGTAATGTAATACTTATCTAGTAAGGATTCTTATGTGTCTGAAATAATATTATTATAGAATTGATGAATATTATTATGAATAGTGGTGTGTAACCATGAAGTGATGTGATGGTTCAGATCAACATTATTACGTCTAGTACTTAAAAGGATTCTCTATTATGATGCAATGGAGAGAATCATGAGCTAATGTTATAATCTTACTATAAATGATTTTAACATTACAAACTCATGTGGGATCTTATAAAATGTAAATACATATGTGTAAGAAATTATAGCCATCCCATGATTCTTATAACACAATTCATATATGCCTCTTACTTATTCCTTATAATACCACAACTCTAAGTCCATTATGTTATGCTTCACTTTTTTCATTTAACATCTTTAGCAGATGTAGTTATGGAATAGGTGTAACATGAGTATCAGTGGAATGGTTTTAATATAAACTTCATGTCTCCCCACTATAAGAACTTCCACCTTATTTCCATTTTTTTTCTCTATTTTGGTTTTGTAGAATGTATTATCTATGGTTTCCTCCTTGTAAGGGAACTCTATATTGTTAATCATGAGTCTATTAGACATTTTTGTGGGGTTTTAATTATATCCTTCCTCTATGTGATGTCATGAGTGAATATGGGGTATTTGTTAGGGGTAAAAGACTTAATTTTTCATAAGGAGGTGACATGGAGAGCTATAGTATGAATGATATAACCGTTGTTTGAGTTTTGGTTTTAGTAATGGATATAGTATTCCATTGTTGAATCTATGGAAGGATGTTTTTGAGACATTAAAAAAACCTATAATGAAGGTGTTTCAAGACCATATTATCACATTAGTTAATAAAATACCTAAAAAGATTAAAGGATCCTTTAAAATCCCATTTAATTTCTAAATACCACTCTACATATAATAATGTGAAAATTATTATAATTTAATTTATCGAATATGATGTCATTAGTGTCCATTTGATGTATTGTTGTCAAATTTGGGACCTTCTGAAAACGTGGGATAAATAAAACTCAAATGTATATCTATCTCACCTTTTCCAAATAAATGGACTAAAATTAATACTTATCCATTCTAGTTTTCCTAATAAATTGACTTTAAATAACCAAATCATACTTATATATTTGATATCACTAACCACTAGATAATACAAATAATGGATCTATAAAGATTAATAGTAGGTGAAAATATATGTTACATCGTAATATAACTTGTATTGTGCATTCGATTCCTCCCCATATCTATGTCCCATTAACTGGACATCTCCCACAGTGAAGATACACACAGATAGTAATGATGAATATAAGTATGCATTGATGCATCATCTTTGTCATTTCAATCAAAATCCATAGGAGGTGATAGAATTCCTCTATATGATGTATATCAATTAAACAAAACATATTCTTCCATGATATGTCTGTAAAATTTAGAAAATTTCTTCTAATATAAATCATCATATGTAACACATCAAGAAAATCTCTTTCAAAACAAAGTTGATTTAGATATACAATAATTAAAAAATGACACCATAGTTATGGATGAATCTATTATCGAAGAAATAGAAGAACTCATTAAAGATAGAGCGGAGAAGCTGATAAAATCACCAGATCTATCGGATCCTCATCTATAATATATATCCTTTTTCTAGAGTAAATAATAACATATTAGATGTAATTCAACCAACAAATCTAATATCACTTGATCTAACAAAATAGGGGAAGAAAGAATAGCCTATAATCTAAAGAGATTGTTTTTAGGAGACTTCTGCCACCCAAAAAGAAGATAATAATGCTGAGAAATCTCAAAATCACACATACACACTATAAGAACACATTATTAATTTCTCTTATGAAAAATAATATTATAAAAAAGTAATATTTTTTTATGTTTTTCTCAATAATAAAATTTAATTTCTTCGATATCTTTTCATTGGAACAAACCAGAGTCTAAATGAATCATAATATAGTACCCCACTGTAACAATGATTTTAAATTTATTGGATGAATAGTAATATAAAATTTTAAAGAATTATTAATAATAATTTTTGGCACATAAAAATGCTGATAAATTATTAATCATTTTTTTAATGTCATTATATAATAAAGAAATATATTATTCATCAAGAGTGATTTCTATTTATTTTTGTGAAAAAAAATAATTAATTTCTACCACTTTTGGAAATTTGATATTTAAAATTGAGCTTAACTTTTGAAATCCTCACCTCAAAACCTTCTTATAGTGAATTTATGATAAATTTCTTTACATTTTTATTTTTTGACTAGTATTGAAAAAAATTATTTTTAAAAAAAAAATGTATTTTATTATAAATAATTTAAAAAGATATATTATGATTATATTGATTTTGATTTTATAACTAGTTAAATTATATTATGATTAAATGATTTTATTTTATTTTAATCAGTTTATAATGGTATTTTGATTTAGAAAATTTTTATTCCAAATAAAAAAATTATCATGTGAAAAGAACTTTTTCCACATCATATAAGAATAATTTTAAATTAAAATAGGAATTTTTTAATATAATTTAATCAAATATACTACATAATTAGAATCTGAATAATTAACATTCTTTAATGTACTCAACATAATATTTTTCCTTAAATGTAAAAATACCAAATGATTGGTTACCGTAGTTTGGTTTAAAACAAGCTTACCTGGGGTTAAAAAAGGAGAAAATCATTTTTTTATATATTTAAATATGTATAAATCATATTTTATGGACACAGTAGAACTTTTTCATAGCCTTATTTTCCTTTTTTTTCTTTTTCATTGTTATAATTGATTATGTCTCCATTATATTTTATTATTTTATTAAATTTCAATTGCGTCCTCTACAAAACATATAAATATGACACCCCTACATTCTAATATTTAAACCACATTGACCCATAATATATTAAAAAACCCTAAAAATTTACTTTTTCAACTCCATTATATATAAATTATTTTTTATAGTATTATTAAATTTTGATTAATAGGGTACCTAATAATGATTATAAATGAGGCCCACCAAAGAAGAGATTATCATATTACCTGTCCTTGTTCAATATATTTATTATTATACCTCATATAAACATATTGTACTCATAATAATGTAATATAATAATTGTAATAAATAATGATAAATGATATTATGATTATTTAAGCACCAATATCCATCATATTTTCTATTAAATGGGAATTGAAATTATCGGTCGTGGGAACGTGAGGAATATAGCCTGCACATAGAGTTACAATTCATTTTTCAAAACTTTATTTCATGGATGGTTAATATGATGGTTTTAAAGTATATATATTATATTTTTGCTATAATTATGAATAAATTATTATAAAAAAATATATACAATCTTACCCTCCAATCTTTTAGAAAACAAAAATGTCACTCTCGCGTATGTGTGTACTACCACCTCGACAAAGTGATATGATTTTTTTTCCTTTTCCACATTACATATATGTTAATAAGGATATATTTAATGAGTATATGTGATATATATGATTTAATAATTATATTTTATAGGTGAATTATTACTTTTCTTTCTTTTTTAAATTTGTTGAGAAGTGAACTGGGTGTTCAAGTATACATAATCCCAAGCATATCCCTAAAATATGTAATTATTTTTTCTATATGTACCTGTTATGGATGTCTATAAATATATATATAATGAAAATATATATTATTTTTAAATCATGATTATTATTATTTATATTATTTATCCTTTGTCTATGCCAAACTATTTAATCCAATGAACTAAAATTATCATGAAAAATGAATTAGTCATCACCCAAAAATAACGATTTTAAAAACTAATTTTTAATAAATGGGTTTAGAAATGTTATATGCAGATAATATATGATATTATTAGTAAATAAATTATCATAATATTCAATTATTGTAAATTTTAAATATTTATATAGGGGGTTACTGCAATTTCATATAAATTCAAACTTGAGGTAAGGATGTTATGTTAAAAACCTCATTGTTTATTAGAATTGATTATGATAAAGATTCTAATTGTGAATTTTTATGACCTATATATAAATAAAAACTGGAATTTGTTATCATGTGATTATTTTTAATGATTATATATTTCCAAATTTTTTTCCTCTTTTTAATAACTCATGATTCTAAAATAATTATGCCGATGAAAATTGGCATTATTTCTCTCTTCATTCAAAACCCCTTCTTTATCTATATCCATGATTTTATAAAATGTATTAAAGGGTGTTTTTATTTTTTTAATATGATTGTTTAATTTTATTTCCACTCATGATGGAAACTTAATAAATTTTATAAAAGAAATAAAATGTTCATTTCATTAACAAGTAAATTTTTTAATTTTTGTAACACCCCGAAATTTTGATATATGAATGTCATATTTGATATAGTGTATGATATTTAACATCTTGATTAGAGAAAAATATAGCATCCCAATAATTTAATTTTTTTTCATATTTTTCATATTTTTAATCATTTGAATAAATTATATAAAATATATATCATTCAATAGTTTCAATCTTGATTTCATCTTGGGTAACACTCAACAATGAGTTTCGTTAATAGCTATCATTACATGTAAGGTCGTGTTTTAAGGAATAATAATATACAATTTATATTATTATTAAATATAATAGTTGTTACCAAGATTTTGGAATGGAGGGTATAAATAGAATTAACTAAAATAGTATAATATATATTTTTCATACATTTCATTCTCATATTTTTATTATAAATAATAATAATAATTTAAAATAGTAATAAATGTTTTTGAAAAAATGATATTTTTCCACAAAAAGAAGATTTAATTGTGCTTGGAAGAGATAATATAAAATTTATTTTTAGAAATTTTATAATATTTATAAAAAAATATAAAAATAATTTTAAAAATAATAATATCAAAATTATATTAGGTCTATTTGTTTTTTATTTTAAATTGAATTTTAATTTTTATGATTAATAGTAAAAAATACTGTATTTTAATTGAAAACATCATTTTGGACTAAATAATTTTTAATTTAAAATTATACATTGAATAAATTTTAAACATAAATATTTAAATAATACATCTATCAATTCAATTAATGTCATAGAAATAATTTTCATATTGATTTTCGATATAAAATCATTGTAATCTTTTGGACATTTTATCTTTGAAAACTCACTTTCTTGCCACGTATTTGGGAATAATTTTAAATAAAAATCATGAAATTATATGAGTTTAATATGGAAAATTCAATTAAATATTTGGAATAATAATTCATTTTGTAATATTATATTGTAATCTTAATTTTTTATTATAATTATTTGTGAAAAAATATAAAATTAATTTTAATGATTAAGGTAAAAACGAGTTTACTTATTCGATAAATATAAAACATAAGTTATAATAATAATAATAATACATTTCCCAAACCCATTTTATATCCATAAATAGAAATAATATTTCATATTAATGATAATTAACCATTAATGGAACATTGTTACATGAAAAAAAACATTAGTACAAATCACTCTTTCAAAAAAATACAATTGGACCACTCACCCCACATATAAAAGACAACCCACTCTCTTCTCCACTTCACACATTAAAAAAAATTGGATCCTAAAATAACATACCAAATCACTCCCCAAATACAATATCCTCATCCTAAAATAATTATTTTTCATAAATAAAACTTATTAATGGTTTATATGAATTCAAATGAAGATACCCAAATAAGAGGTTATCATTTCTAATGGGAGTCATTTTTTAACATTTTTCTTCACCTCCTTACATTTTTATTAAAGTGTTAATATTTAATATAATCTATTTATATAATATTTTGTGATGATATAAATATAATATAATTACCTAAAAAAATACCCACTTAAATAAAATGGGTTAATAAATCATCATTCATATTTATAGAGGACTACTAACTTGTGAGCCGATGTTGTCCTTTTTTCAATTTCAATATTTCACAACTGGGTATTATGATGTTTGTCAATTATATATATTATATTTATAACCTATTAATACCTATTGAAAAATTTTGTAATATATAAATTATTATCATAAATTCTTTTGGATACATGACAATGTCGCTCGTATCTAGAGCAGACTATCACTTCACGAAGCGATGTAATTTTTAATTCATTAACACATCCCTTGGACGGTGATAAGGATGATGATAAATAATATCTGATATAAAATAAATAAATATGATATTAATTATGTATTTAATATTTTTTAAATATTATATCTATAATTTTTTTTCATTTCTTTTAACTCACATAAGGATGAAAACATTGCATGTGTATATGTGGACTACCAACTTTATGGAGCATTGTGACTATTTTTAAATCACCAAACCACATGAATTATATTTATGAGTATATAATATTATATTCATGATATTTTGATCATTTTCTAATGGAATAATATTACTTACCCCATTTATAAAATGATCAATTAAAAATTAAATCACTACACATGCGTCTGTACGGCTTACTATCTCTATTATTGTAAAGTACTTTATTTTTAATAAACATCATTAATGATTTATTTTAAAATTTAAAATTATGCAAAAATAATATAAATATTTAATAAATATTATTATTTATTTTATATAGTAGAATAATATTGGAAAAAATTTGAACTATTTATAACAACCCAAATATGAGAAAACAAATTAATTAAGACCCAAGACAATGAAAATAAAAATTAATTATTAAAAAACATCATGTAATATATTACAAAAGGATAATATATTATATACAAAATATTAATATGGATCAATAATAAGTTATAAAAAATATTAAAACCACTATACATGTGGTTAATAAATTTTGAAATAAAATGAATCATAAGGTAAGGGATTTCGTCTCAATTTCATTACATTGTGGCGTATTGTAATGTTGTGAATAAAATTACTTTGATATGGTGTATATACTGCCCGTTAACCTGTAATATCATTAATAATTAATAATTTGTGGTATTATATAGTTTAATTTTAATGTATTCGTCTAAGTGGATTTGAATTAAAATTTAAAAATTTCTAAAGAATTCCATAACTGAATTACTTTTCAATGGGTTATATTATGTTCTCATTGTCATTACTATTAAATTATTAAGTCAATGATGAATATTAACTATATTTTTTTTATTCTGACTGGTTTTATCTAGATTTAATTCTTATAAACATGTTTAATTCATTAATTTATTCTCAAATATAATTTATGAATATATAAGTGTTTCTTTCGTAATATTAATCTAATCAGATTTTTTATCCTTGAATTTTCATTATTGGAAATTATATAACCATTTTTTAATAAATAGTTTAATTTTATTATCAAATTTTTATTCAGGATCATTCTGAATTTATAGTACCATTATCCACTCATGGGTGTATAACATGTTTTATATATTGATTTAATAAAATCTAACATCATTTCTCTATTATGTCAGAAATGAGATTCAATAAGAAATCATTTATTATAATAATGTATTAAAAATATTTTATTTTTTAACAATTTATTTATTAAATTAAAATTCAACTCGTTTTATATTATTTAAATATGTTTTAAAATTAATCTTTTTATCAGTTTCTGAACAAGGAAATTTTCAATCCTTTTTATAACAAAAATAGAATGTTCATTGTACCTTGTATGTGATTACATACGTATATTTCCATAAAGAAAACTTTTTAATTATAAGATGATATTTTTAAAGAATAATATTTAATAAATTTCTTATCAGAGAATGTAATTTAATAAAATAAAAATATAATTTATTTCAATACCATATTTCATTATATTTTTATGTTATTTCTATTCATAATCATATGAAACCATTATTTTAGAATGGGGATATGTTTTATTATTAAATACTTATTCTTACTCTCGATGGATAGTGATCATTTTGACTAAGGAAATTATTAACAATCACATCGTTGATTATTTTTTGTACTCAATAACATTCCCTTAAAATATAAATTTTTATATGCTTGTCAGACTTTAAATTTCCACTAAATATCTATTCTAAATATCATGGATATTTTCACTTCATATATCCTATATCCTTTCCAAATAAGGAATTCCAAATTGAGGGTTATTTTATATATGGTGGAATTTTGATACATTCATATCATTTAATCAATACTGATATTTTGTGGTTATGCATATTGTTTATAAATCAATTATTATATATATGAGGAATGATCTGTACTAGTATGACTTGATTAGGTCCCATTTATAGATTCACCGTTAATACATCAGTAGTCTCATGGGACGAATCTGCAGGCTATCCTATATTAATTTGTTTTTTACCTACAATATTTTAAACCGTTTTGTGAAATGTCTTTCTAATAATGATAAAATGTTCCTGAAAAAACATTTCTTCTAATAAATAATAATTTCCTATATTCATAATTCAGTTATTATTAACTATTATATTTTTCCTATACAAAATATAAGGATACATTACATTCTGAGTTTATTGAATAAATGGTATGTTTTTCTAGTTATTTACCTTTACATGTTGATTATTCATTATCTTCTCATGATAGTCATGTAATTTAAATGTATATTTATATTTCCCTATAATTAACACACTTACTTCTCATTTTTTTGAATACACTGATTTTTTTTTTAAATTATTTACCTTTCTATATTGATTATTCTCAATGATTCGTTATTTCATCTCATTTTTTTAACCCTTATAGATAATTTTAGCTCACCCATATTTTGTTTACATTTTCTAGGATTCCATGAATATTTTAATGACATATATTTAAGAATATTCTAGAGGGAATTAACTAATCTTAAATTGAAAAATATTATTTTTTTAATTTATTTATTTAATTATAATATAATTATTATAGATTTATTTTTTTCCAAGATTACTAATATATTCAGTCATTTGGGATGTTATTCCCTTATATTTTATTCTAATGTAACGGTTGCAGGCATGGATCCTGGATGTTGGGGTTCGGGTCGCAAAATTAGGTATTAGAATAGGATTAGTAGAAACCCTATGCACTATATTTAGAAAAAAAAATATTAGGAAACATAACCCAAAGGTAGAATTCTTCTTTTTGTGTAGAATATAATCCTAAAATTTTTGTAAGGTTGTACTTATGTTGGTTTTCTATGAAATACATCCTTATAAGGATACTAGAAGTAGGAATGCTTCTAGCACATATGTACTTAGGGTTAATAACTCTAAAATGGGAATTTTAGGGTAAAATCAATTGTAACATGTTATATGATAAAAATCCAGAATGTTCACCAGGATTGAAACTCCTATGATTTATTTTTAGGATAATTCAATTATTTTTCCTACAATTTTGAAGGATTTTTATAGATGATGAAAATATAGAACCTAGATTAAAACATAGGTGTTTTAAATTGAAAATATTTTTTCATGATTTAGACATCATAGAAATGATTCTATTATTTTCCCACTATGATAATTGTTGTTCAAACTATAAGTTTTGGTTTTAATAAATGGATGGAACACGAAGGATTCATGTTAACATTGATCATGAATAACAAGGTGTTGACAATAAGAAAACCAATGGGATGTCTATTAGAGGGACATATATCATGATTATTACTAATCCATGTCCAAAAAATATGATCAACAATATATACCTTAACAAACTCTTAAACTCACCAAATCAGAGAAGGAGAGAGTTTACATGGAGCATGACTTGTTGCGACCTTATAGAGAATTAGGCCAGAAATCTATCATGATGAAAATTTTGAAGGAGGGTCTTAAGAATGTGTCTCCATATAACTTGTAAATTCATTATTATTATAAAATAAAGAAATAAAGTAAAAAATTCAAATGAAAAATGATGATTATGGTTGATGGAAATAAATCTAATCTGAAGGACCTATTTAAAGTTTGTTGATCAAAAGGTTGGAAATCAAGGTGTTACCTAAGTTAATGAAATATTGTAAAGGGTATCCACTCTACCATAGAATGATAATATTTGAAATAAAACGGATTAATTATTAATGTATTGTGACTCCTAAAATAAATTGTTGGATAGTTTTAGAAATAGTATGTTGGTTATAAAAAAATTAAAACATATAAGGATATTGTTAAATTTTAAATGCATACAGATCATAATTAACATAAGAGTTTAAGATACCTTCATGGTATAATTATCATAAGATTTAAAATAATATCAATGAAATAAAAAACACTTTTATGCATTATGTAATGACAATATACAAGGATTTCTGACATTTTGGAGAAATTAATGGAATGTGTTTGTTTTAGTGGGAAATATATTTGAAGAATAGTACACTTAAAATTTATAGAAATAATTTTATTAGTATTTATAACGTTTATAATTGATATGAGTATTAATTAATTTTTAATAATAGAAAATTAATATTATTATACATTGAAAAATTGGGTTTTTTAAAAACAATAGTGAAAAAGGCATTTAAGGACTACTTTTATTTCATGGATTTCAATCATATTTTTTTAATGTTATTAGAATTATATTAATATTGCTTTAGAAAAACTATATCTTATATCATGGGTAAAAACCCATCACATCTAGAAATGAGGTGGGGATTCAACCCAATAATGAAGGTTGATCAGGGTTTAATGCCTACAACTGGCATATGTGATGTCCTGGTTAATGATTCATTATTTTTGGCTAAAATATTGATGAATAAATATTAATGATGAAACAGTGGTATTAATATTTAGTCTCGGGGAATAATGTATTAAATATATTTGTTTTTCAATAATATTTA
Organism: Viscum album; assembly: GCA_963277665.1. Classification (NCBI taxonomy): domain Eukaryota; kingdom Viridiplantae; phylum Streptophyta; class Magnoliopsida; order Santalales; family Viscaceae; genus Viscum; species Viscum album. The sequence goes on from OY728136.1 coordinate 1,485,292,208, forward strand.
ATGATATACATAATGGCGTGTCACTTTTTATAGATCTTATTATTCTTTAACTGTTAATTTTTCTCCTAAATTACTCAAAAATTTATTTATAGATATTTTTTCTTAGAATATATGTTTACTTTCATCAAATAACAACCAAAGAATAAACTTTTTATTATGATAGAGAAAAATATAATGTATTTATATTCCCTTATATTAAATTATTGTAAAATAATTCATCTACTTTAGAAAAAGGACCTTTAAAACTTTAACATATTACCATCATTTATCAGGTTATAAATGACCTTTTCACACCTATTAGATTTATGGTTTTGATATCCTAAACATTAAATTAATCCTTAACTTTTTTAGGATCAATGAACTAAATATATATATATATATAAATATTTAATCCTTTCCCCCATGTCCATATTTTAACTTTCCACCAATGTTTTCTTATTTAAAAACCTAGATATATGTTATTACATACGACTATGGTAAATCACATTCTATTATAATAATAGAATATTTTAAAATCCATCTTAATCATGTGGGAATATAAATAATTTAATTTTATTATATAAAACCCCAGATTACTATGATCAATTTTAAATGTTCAGGGAATAATTTTATTACAGTGGCCTTAATGTTACTCCATAAAGTTATAAAATATGAATTTCATATTTGATAACGTGTATGATGTCTAAATCTAAGGGTACAAAGGATTATATCATATTGATACATCAATTAATATTTAATATTTGAATTTAATTTGATACATAATATAGATTTAAATTCATGAAATATTGAGTTATGCTTCTGTGACACAAAACAATGAGTTTCTTCGATTGCTTGTGTTACACACAAGGCCTAGTTTTACCAAACAATGATATACTATTAATATTATTATTTAATATGATATTTATTACCTAGTCATTTAAATTGGGGGGATAAATAATATTGAATAAAATATAAAAAATAAATATTTTATAAATATTTATTGGTTATCTATTTATTAGAAATAATAATAATTATGATTTAATTGAAAAATAAATGTTTTTGGAAAAAATGTATATTCCAAACAGAATATTTAATTTGGATAGTCACACATAATTGATAATTGGTTTTTAAAACATTTAAAAAATTTATATGAGAAAATAATATTCATTTATGAAATTAGAATTTTAAATTATCTTATGGTGATATTTTTTTTTATGAGATGTTCCATTATTTGATGAACAGTTAAAAATGATCGATTTTAATTGAAAATTGTCAATAAATATAAATAATTTATAACGTACAATTTTATTTTGAATCGGGTTTAATGTAAAAATAAATCAATTAGACATTAATTAATTCAATTTAGATCATTTTGATCATTTTAAATTTGCATTTTGATATAAAGACATTTTAAATTTTAGAAAATTTTCACATTAAAAACCTTCGTCCTCACAATGTCTCAGGAATTATTTTTAGATTAGATTCCACAACATCATTTAGTTGAATTTAAATAAATTGATGACATATACTGGATTAGTATATTTTTTAATACAGAATATGTTATACAAAATAACTTTTTATATTTACTATTAGTAATAATTAAATTTAATTAAACTAATTAAGGTAAACCTGAGTTTACATAAAATAATAACATATAATATATGGAGTTAAAATCATGTAAAACAAGACAAAATAATATTTTATGGACCTATTTCTGCATTATACCTTATATTATCAATAAATTGTCATTATTGGGTTCTATTACAATAACAATCATGGGTGTAATTCACTATTTCAAAAACAATTACATGTGTTCCACCCACACCACTTATAAATGGTCACCCACACTCCTCTAAATGTCACACCTTAAAAAACACTGTGTCAAACAATACATTACCAAACCACTTCTCAAAATCCATATAATCATCATAGATATAATATTTCCCAATCAAATTCAATCTTGGAAGGGATCAGTGAAAACCAAAAGAATATACTTTAATAATAGGTAGCGTTTTCCACTGAGAATCATTATTTTACATCTTTCTCCACCTCCTAAAATTATTATTAATACAAGATGAAATAATTCCTTAAATATATTAAATATTTTGCTCCATTATTTAAAACCATCTCCATTTCTACCTATTTTTTTATGAAATCATCATTCGTCTGTACGGTGAACTACTATATTCCATGATGACATTCACTTTTTCAATACCACCATTCACTATTGAGTATTAGGATATATATAAATTATATGCATTATATTTATGAAACAATTATACATATCCAGTCATTAAATAATATATACCTTATTTTATTACATTCTTTAGGAGACACGATAACGTCACTCGTCTGTACGAAAGATAGCCTCTTCGCCAAGAGATGTTACACTTCCTCGACTACTGCTTCACATGGAAGCTAAAAAAAAATTTAATGATTATATGTTATATAAGGGTCCAAATTATGATATTAAGGGAATATTAAACATTATAGTATAATAATATATATCATTTTATTTCTTTCTTTTTCACTCGTGTATATATGATTACATCATTCGTCTGTGTGTGGACTACTACCTTCACGAAGCGATGTGGCTCTCTTTTCATCATCACACCATGTGAATGATAGATATATGTTTTCAACATGATATTAACAATATTTTTAACATTTTTATTATGTTAAAATATCACATTCTTCTTTTCCATAATGATCATTGAAAAAATGAAATGTCACACTTCTGTACATATTGCCTACGGTCTCCATGTTTTTAATATACTCTAATTATCATAACCATAATTCATGATAAGTTTTGGAAGAAAAATTTATGTAAAAATATCATAACTATGTAACTATTATTATTTTGAAGATGATATAACTATATAATATGTGTAAGAATCAAAACCATCACATTTAATTTTGTATGTGAATACAAGGAAATAAACACCAGAAACAATGAACATAAAAAAAGATTGCTTCTGAATGTGTAATAATATGTTATAAAAGGTTCATAAATGATACCATATATATTAATATTTTCCTTTAAAATGTGAATAATATTATTAAAGCAGCATTACATGAGGTTAAATAATGTTCAACTCTGAGATGTCAAAAGTTATGATATTCTACCTCAATCATAATTCATTGAAGAATATTGTATTTAGATGCACATAATTTAATTTCTATGGTGTATATACTACCTATTAAAATGTAATATCATGAACGATTAACTATTAAGGGTATCTTATATTTCAATACAAATTATTTCATCCATGGATATTGGAAATGAAATTTACCAATTGGTAAAAAATTTCAAATCACATTTATATTTAATTATGTTATGTTATTTCATTGGTTTCATTAATATTATATGATCATGTGTATAATGAATTTTGACTATATATTGTTTTATTTCCACTTTTTATACATGTATTCACAATTCATAAATATAATCGATTAATGTATTAATTTTCACTTCAACATTATTATAATTTTATTCGTTTATTTCATAGTCTTATTCTAATCAAGATTGTCTATCCTTGAATTTCAATTACAGGATATTATATTATAATTATTTAGTAAAATATTTAATTTTATTCTCATATGTTTATTCATGATATTTTTTATGTAATTTTACTATATGTCCTCTCATGGGAATGTAAAATGTTTTAGAAAATATTTTATTGATATGAGACATTATTTTTCACTTCAGGCGATAATCTGTTTTCATACAAAACTAGGTTTTCTAAAAATGATATCATTTTTTATCCTTATAAAAATGATTGATTAAAATAAATATTTTAATTTTCTTTACAAAACAACTATATGTAATATTATTTTCACATTCTAAACATTAATCATTTCAATAATTTTTACATTGAAAAATAAATGTTCACCTTTCCTTGTGCTGAATTACCAGGAATCATATATTTTTTAATATCCTAGATGCGGGTTCCCTACAATGGTTCCCCGAACATGGTCGGTCACATGAACTCAAGTTCATTTCCACAAATTCTAGAGGCAGTTGATTAGAAGCGTGGGAAAACGAGTGATATTTGGGGAGATTTTCACTCATTTGAAGAGTATACACAGTAGAAGAAAAATAGTAAATAATAGAGGAAGCCGTAATACCATACAAAAGAAAAAAATAGTGGAAGACTGATAGAAATAAAACAACTGTGCATTTATATAAATGATGCATGTCACATGTATCAATGAAAGAATCCAAAAAATTTACAATGTTTGAAATACAACACAAAAAAAATATACAGAAAAGAATATTATCTCCAAATACATCACAAGCCTCAGCATGGTCCCATGCTCTCCAACTCCAATAGCAATCATGTACCTTGTGAGGAAGGTTGATTTACCTTATTTATACATGAAACCATATAATTTGTTTGGGTCCAAAACTTTACCCAAAATGGGTGTGAGATTAATCCCAGTAGACAACCCCCTAAATATTTTTGCCTAACTGTCTGTGAATATATATATCAGGTAATATGAATAAATGAATCAATAAACTAAGAATTAGTCAAATGTAAACAATCCTACAGCTTTTCATTACATTCAATTACATTTATCATTCACCCATTAAATCATTTATACTCAGGATATACCCTAATAACAGTATCCCCTATGAAAGTAAAAAAACAAATGTCTCTGATGACCATCTAAACAATCAAGTAAAACCAAGTCCAAGTTTGTTCCTTGGCTTCGAAGACATGTTATAATCATCAATCCGATCAAAATTACCCTTTGGTAATTTTCTCATAGTCTAACGCCTCTTGTCAAACCAAAAATCAATTGAATAAATAATGAAACTCTTGGAATCTCCACAGTTTATCCCCTATGGTCCCATATAGTGTAGATCAAATACACACCACCACCTTGGTAGCTCCCACGGTCAATACCCCTTGGTTAACATAGAATCTATAATATATAAGCGACCGAGAGGTTAGTTCTCACACTCAATTACCTTGTATCCAACATTCATTTAATCAAATAATAATGATAACATGGTCATCTCTCATAGTCTAATCTAATTAATTATAAATTAACACATCGGCAGCTCTCACGGTTTAGCCCCATTGGGAAGCTCCCACAGTCCAATTCCTCTTGGTCAAACATTCACAATGCATGTCATAGGGATTTGATATATAATCAATCAAACTTTATCCTAATCAACCAATGCTTGGAAAAAAGTAAATCCTAATAGGAATCCTAGAAGAAACTACCATAAACAAACAAACAAGGGAGACTCACCCATGAGGCGTCCCATATACAATGTATATAACCATATAAAAAAACTACCCTTATTTATTAATTAAACCATAAAACTTCATAAAAATTTTTAAATCAAAATCAAGAAATACCCTATACATGTTTATGTGGCATTATAACCATATATAATACAAATAATAATAATGAAAGGCATAAACCACCTACCTCAATGTCGTACAATCGATATACTTGAATGTTGTCCTTGAATTGGACAAGATCGGCGTAGGTCTACAAAAAGATTAAAATTGCCCAATCCTGAATAACTCACTAGAGACGTTAAATCTGAAATAATTCCCCGAGATGATTATAGAACATGCTAGTTGTATTCCAATGCACCTGAAAGTGTCTTAATCAGTGCTTAGATGTAGAATCTGGAGGGTTCCAGCGATCTTCATCCCTTCCATCATGCTCTTGTATGAACCACTTCCAATAGATGTTGTTTCCGAATATGGTACTTAACCCCACTCTATTATATGAAAATGAAATAAAATTTCACGTCGTGTTCATTAAAACAACACATCGTGTAGTGGACTCTACAAAATCCTAAATTAAGCGGTCTATCAAATCACCAAACATCCATGTACTTGGCCCTTAAACAACTATTGCGTAGCTGCAAAAAAATTAATATCCTGGTTCTTACAAACATCCCCCCTTAAATAGAAGTACATGATGTGTACTTAGAAGACCCTCTTATCATACTTTTTCCAAAAAAATAGTCCAAAATCATGATCCACACCAAAAATTAATATCCTGGTTCTTACAAACATCCCCCCTTAAATCAATTTGTCCCTAAAGTACTCTTCTAAGGGTGGTGATGAAGAATATGTGAACAACTATAGCCACTACGATCGTACATTGGCCTCCCTCTCCCATGTATCATGATGTAATCACCTGTGAAGCAATAACACCTATACCTGGTGAACATACCGGCCATGGATATCATTCAAGATGCGATCCGGAATCCAAATAGGGTACTCCTCGAAGGATGCATCCCCCTCCAACTCACCTTCCTCAGGTTCAAAATCATGAGGCACTTATGAAAAGTAACATTGTAGCTATGAAACATGGAAGTCACCATGCATAGACAGGTACCTATGAAGTAACTACAACCGATAGGCAACCAGATCGAATCTCTCCAAAACCTCAAACAGCCAGACATATCTCGGAGAAATCTTACTCTATCTCTTAATCCCCTGGTGTCCTAACCTTAGTGAGACACGCTGGAAAACCTAATCCCAGACCTCAAACTCCAGAGGTCGTATCCATCGACCAGCATAAGATTTATGGTGATATTTTGCAGTACCCATCCTCTTTCTAATCATCTAATTCTGCACAGTGGTCTCCAATACAAGATAAATTCCACACATATCTGCCTCTTCTATCTCTAACCAAAATAGTGGTGATCGGCATAGACAATAGTATAAATCCACATAATGTTCCATCTGAATCATTTCCTAAAAAATATTATTGTAGGAAATATCCACTAGGGGTATGTTTCTCTCCGAAGATCCACGACACTCCATGATGCATTCTCGAAGCATTTCCTCCAAAACCTGAATCATACCCTCAGACTGGCCATATGTCTAGGGATGGTGTATTTTACTTAGAATTACCAGTGTACCGAAATCCCTCTAAAGTCTCTTCCAAACACAAGAAGAAAATCGAGCATCCAAACATGGAACAACATAGTGTGGAACCCCTATCAAATATATTATCTCTCTGATGTACAAAATTCTAAGATCATCCACAATAAATGTTTCCTTAATCATAAGTAAATGTGTATCCTTCATGATCTTGTATATGAAAACCCAAACCACATCACTCCCTCAAGGTGACCTCAGTAAACCCATCATGAAATCCATCTCAAAATCATTCCACTTCCACTAAGGAATGGGTAGCTACTGTAATAGACCTACTGGTAGCTGATGCTCCGCCTTCACCTGCTAAGAGGTGGAACATCTCTTAGCAAAACTAGCTATATCCCTCTTTATATATGGCCTCCAATATTGATGATGCAAATATTGATACATCTTGGTGACACCAAGATGAAATTCCCATACTGAGGCATAAAAATCACGCATCAACACCTCATATATGTCTACTAACACCCAAACGTGCCCATGAAAATGCAAAATCTCATCATCACCTATGTCCATCCTAGGAGTGGGGTTTGCACCTGCCACACTCACCCATAAGCCTAGACCTTCATAATCTGAAAGCTTCCTCATTTTCAATTGATTTAGCAGAGTAGTGGTAACAACTATAGAAGAAAGAAATGTCTTTTTCTACCTATCAAGTGCCTCCAAATTCATCTCAAAGTGTAGACACATAAGATTCCACTCACTACAGGCCTCCTAAACTACTTGTATCATATTCCTCCTACTCAACGCATCATCCACAACATTTCCTTTCCTAGGTCTATAGGCAAGATCAATCTAAAAAGACTTAAACTAATCAACCCACATTCATTGTATCTGAGTCAGATCACATTGAGTAAAGATATACATGAGGTTTTTTTGGTTAGTGGGCACTAAAATACACGCTACCAAAAGATAATCCCTCTAATAATAAAATGCATTCAATACTACATCTAACCCAAGATTGTTTGTCGAGTAATTCCTCTCAAGTGGGCTCATCTTCTGAGACTCGTATGCAATGAAGCATACCCCTACATAAGCACAGATCCCATCCCAATACCTGATGTTTCTTAGTAAATGAATTAAATCATTCCTACCTCCATAAAAACCAGTATTGTTTTTTAGTTCAATATCCTTTTCTACTCTTGAATGCTGAATTATAGGAATCTATCCACAATTAATTCATTCCCTCCTTAGTAATTTTTTTCAAAGGCTCTACTAAGAATGTTCAGCCCTATATAATGCATCTGTAGTAACCTGCCATCCCAAGAAAACATCGTAGCACAATTAATTTCTTCAGATTCTCCTAGGAAACTACCACCCTCACATTCTATGTGTCTACTAATACTCAGGTCTCTATGATAACATAAACCAGGAAATGAACATGGTCCATCCAAATGTGTCACTTTGAGTTATTAACATACAATATATGATCTCTTAGTTTAATCAATTCAATCTCAATATGGACTGCATTGTCACGTCGAGTGTGAGTGTACACTAAGATATCATCCATGAAGACTACCAAAAAATAATCCAAATAAGGATGGAACACATGTTTCATCTATGTCATGAAAACTCTCAGAGCATTCACGAGAGAGGATGGAGTAAAAAAAACAATCGAATGGACCATACCTTCTCTGAAAGGCTGTAAGAGGTATATATGATGGTCTAACACACATCTGATGATAATGGAATCTCATGTTAATATTGGAGAACAGCTGGTCTTCTCGAAGAAGATTGAAGAGGTCATTATTCCTTGGAAATGGATATCTATTCTTTATTTTCAACTGTTTCAGCTTTTGATAATCCATACAATATCTCGGGGTACCATCCGACTTCTTTGCAAAAAGGACAGGAAGACCCCTAGGAGAAGTACTGGGTTGTGTGAAACCCATTGGATGAAACTCCTCCAACTAGTTCATGAGATCATGTAAACTTGGTATATCCATAATATTATAATGAATGTACCCCAATGACACTCCTAGCATACGATCAATAGATAAATCTACCACTCGCTCCCATGGTAAACCTGGAAAGACGTCTGCAAAGACATATCTAAAATGATCACCCACTGGGGGAAAGTTCATTTGTGAAGACCCCTAGTCATCAAGATAAAAACTAGAAATTTGGTCTATAATTCCTCCAAACCTAAGATGCTCAGGTCCATATTTTCTCATTTGGACATTCCATTCACCCTTGTGTAGAAAAGGTCTACCCTCAGGTGATGTGAAAGTCATTCTGCGGTGATAGCAATCAAAAAATTGCTAAAAAGTGTCCAAATAGTCAATTCTGAGAAGTTCATCAAATCATTTCATCTTTAAGACATAGAGGTCCCATATGAGGTGAAACCCACCAACATTAATAGATAAATCCTTACACTAACATACAATTGTTATCCTAATCTTCAACAGAGTTTCTAGCATCATAACATCCTCATAAGTAAATATAACATGCCTATGGATATCCACAATGGTAATATAAATAAAACTATCGGAAGACCCTATATCAAACATAGTTGAAGCTAAAATAGAAGAAATTAGAATCGTACCTCTAACCGAAGAGGGTCTGGGATCCTATTCTTGTTGGGTTTTTCCCATCGCAATAGTCTCACCCAAACCACAACCCTGAGACCCTACCTAGATACCCTATTCTAGTCCACCCTATTGTTACTGAAAACCTGAAGTCTGACTACCACTACCTTGACCAATTCCTTTGCATGAAAGGCATGACGAACTCTAGTTCCCTAACAGATGCGAAACTGGTGGTCCTTCTCCTAAATATGGAGTCATAACAGATATCCTCTCACTCATAGTTGGTGAGAAAATCCTGTAAAAATACAAAATGTGGCCCATATTTCTTCAAGATTTGAACTCGAGAGGGTTCCTTAAGAAACATGGTCTCATAAGCCCACTCCTTCCACACTGCTAGCACACTACATAGCTACCTAAATATACATGGCATAAAAACTCTCTGTAGTGATTTCTGTTATCAGTCGAAGGAGTACAAACCCTTTATTCTGAATCTCCTTGGATCACCACTCCATACCCCCTCATATTATGCTCGGTAATCAGCTCTTGTTTTAATATAGAAGTCATTTATGTCAGCTAGAAAACATATACCTATGATCAAATTTCATACTTGAAACCATCCTAAAAATGCCTCACAATTGATTACTCTTCACCTCCCAAAATAGGTGCGAAGCACCAAGACTATTTAAATCTAGAAGATAAGTCCATCAATGAAAGAGTGACATACTCTATGTCCATGAACTCCCAGGCTTAGTCATCCCCCAACCTCTTAGAGAAGAGGAAATCAAAGAAGGGCCATTAAATCTCTTCACAAGTCATATCCCAATGGCGTCCCTCCTATGAGTTAACACGCCACCATCTCTTGTTGTAATCATGTAGCATGTATGTTAAGAGCTTCAACCTCCTCCTTGGAGATGTCTCCTGATGCTCAGTGATAGAAAGAATGGCCACCAACCATGACTGTGCAGATAGTAGTCCTCCATCCCTTGAAAAAGTGGGAGGATTATGTTTCTAGAACACCCACGTCAACTTTGCCATATATGGAACAAGATGTGGTGCTCTTGGAAAAGTCGGTATCATCCTCAAAAATCCTTTAGGAGAATCTGTATTAGCACATGTGTCCAGTATAACAGTTAGTTCCAAGGCGGGTATGATGGGAGGAACTATTGATAGTCATTCATCTACCATTTCTAATATCTGTTCATTGCAATGTACATGGCATAAAACTGGAGGACGTCTTGGTTTCATGACTCTCCATAGTCAAGTGCAGATATCTTTTTATGATTTTCATCGACTGCACCATAGAAGTGCATGAATGGAATAGGAAAAGGAACACAATCATGTTTCACAAATCTGGGTTACACGGTGTGTATAATTACTGCACAATGTGTTCCCATAAACATCTAACATGGATGTGGTCCTCTTCAAAATGGGTTGTGCAACACCCCATACACACTTCATGTTCCTACTGAGACTAGTCATGCACTTAAATATTTCATCCTTCCCAAGCACTTCAACATGGAAAGAACTAAATGATTCACTCTTGGTGTAACACTACACGACGTTTACACTATAGACATGGAATGTACTGCATAAGTTCCATCAAACCATGTCACTAGTCACACCACCGAATACATGGTTTATTTCTACAATTCGTGTATTAGCCCAAAATGGTGTTTAAAATCCGAGTTTCATCAAACCATGACATTAGTTACATATCCAAATACATTTTCTTTTATAGTATGATGTGTTCTACCAATCATTTATCAAACCCATGTCTCTTCTCATATAGTCAGCCACACAATAAACTAGTACATGGTGTGTATTTATGAAAAGTTATTTCGTTCCGAATATAACAACACATTGAGTGTGGTTATAACATCACAAGTCGTGTTGTCTGGGTTTTCTGTATATTAATCCTCTCAAACATCTCTACAACCCCAAAAATATTAAAATTTGAACATGTAATTCCATGTTCTAATCTGTGAGAGCCCTTACACCCTACAAATCAATGTTTGGCATCCTTATTCATCTCATGTGGTAACAAAATTAAATAATTACTCATAAATGGTCCGTCAAATTCTGATCAAAGAGGACCAATTACACATCATGGACCAAATAATAGTTTCCATACAAATGAAACATACATATAAAAATACCATATCAAAATAGATGGCATTATACTATATTGTTTATCAAACCAATAATCATATATAGCACACTATCTATCATAACAACAGGCAATTAGTAATGCACCCTAAATGGCATGACAAGAATGCATGACATGTGATCTATTGAAATAGACTATATGATGCATGAGATGGAATAACCTCATCTCATTAGGTTGCAACAAAAATATAACCACAACAATAACAATAAAAATATAAAAAACAAGTGAATAACCCAATGGGGAAATGAAATCGACTATAACAATAGAAAAACCATATAAATTCCAATATTTGAGGTAACAAGACTTTTCCTAGTACATTGGTTTGCTACTCACAATAACATATTATTAGAAATTACCTATTCATCCCTATCCCAATCTATTGGATCCAAATATTTAGGCAAGGAAGAAAAGAAAGGCCCTCTGATATCACTTTGTAATGTCCTAGATCCGGGTTCCTCCCAAATGTGCCCTAAACCTGGTTGGTCACATGGTCTCAAGTGCGTTTCCCCAAATTCCAAATGTTTTTGACTAGTAGTTAGGACCAAGGTGTGATATTTGGGGAACTATGCCTTAATTGGATGATTATAAAAATTCGACGAGAAATAGTAAACAATATGAGAAGTAGTAACACCATACAACAGAGGTAAACAACAGATGACTGATAGTAATAATACAATTGTGCATATATATATATGTTGCATGTTACATATATCTATGAAATCATCCAGACAAGTCACAATGTAGGAAATACAATACAAAACCAATTTACAAAAAATAATGTAAACTCTTATAGCATTTAAAGCTTCTATTTGGTCCTATGCAGTCCAGCTCCAACGACAATCAAGTACCTGATGAGAAAGGGTACTTGCCCTAATCTATACCTGCAACCATATAATCTGTTAGGGTAAAAAACATGACCCAAAGAGGGTGTGAGACGAATCCATATAGGAAACCAAAAAAATCAGTTCCTAAATGTTACTGAATATATATAGCATATAATATGATAAAATGAAGTAATAATGTAAGAAGTATTCAAAAATAAACAATCCTAAAGTTATCAATTACATTCATTTAAATTTATTATTCATCCATTGAATCTTTTCAACTCAAGACATATCCTATGCTATGTATCCCCTGAGAAATTAAAAACAAAGAAGTCATAAAATATGATCTAAACAATCAGGGAAAACCAAGTCCAATCTTGTGCTTTGGCTTCGCAGATTCGTCACAATCATTCATCTATTCACAATGACACCTTGGGAATGTTGTCATAGTCTAACCCCTTTGGTCTGAACTAAAAAAAATTATAAAAATAATGACCCTCTGGGAATCTATCACTATCTATACCCTTGGGTCCCACATAGTATATATCAATTAAAAAAGACCACCAAGGTAGCCCTCACAGTCAATACCACCTGGTCAAGATAGAATCCAAATAATATAAGATACCACCTAGGTACTTCTCAAAGTTAATTCCCATGGATCCAACATTTATTTATTCAAATAATAATAATCTCCTAGGAAGATCTCATGGTTTAACCTAAATAATTATAAATTACCACCTGGGCAGCTCTCACAGTCTAACCCTTTTGGGAAGCTCTCATGGTCCAATCCTCATTCGTTAAACATTCACAATGCATATCAGAAGAATTTCATATATAATCAATCAAAATCCATCCTAATGAACCAAGGGATGGAAAATAAGGAAATCCTAACAGGCATCCTAGACCAAACATCTATAAACAATCAAATAAGGGAGACACACCAACAAGGTATCTCATAAGAAAGGTATATAACCATACACAAATGCAGTTACACTTATCAATTAAATAATCAAAATAAGGTGATAAACATGGTTAAATCAAAATCAATCAATACTCCATATGTGGTTATGTTTCACTTTAATAATATAAAATACAAAGAGGAACAATGAAATGCATAAACCACCTACCTCGATGTCAGACGATCGATATAATTGATCACTGTCCCTTGAATCGGTCTAGATTGGAATAGATGAACAAAAAGATGAAAAAATACCTACCTGGAATAACTAACAAGAGATCAAGAATTAGGATGAATGGATCTAAAGGATTTTAGAAGTCACTAGTGGGATTACAACACACTAGATGATGTCCCAATTAGATCTATTATTGGGAATCGAGAGGGGTTCTGAGTTCTCCGGCCCTCTAGTCATCCTCTAGTATAAACCACTACTAGATGAAGGTGTTTCCAAATATGAGACACAACCCCAATCTGATTTATCAAATAAAATGGAAAATTAAAGGTGTCTTCATTAAAACTACATGTCATGTAGTGGATTGAACTAGCCCTCAACATAAAAAATCTACAGAGTCACCACATGACCATGTACGTAGCCGTTACACAACTAGTACGTGGTTGTGCACGGAAACCGAGTACATGGTTTGTACTGTGGAGTACACGACGTGTACTTAAAAAAACCTCTTATAATCCTTTTTCCTCAAAAACAACCCAAAATCAATATTCATACATAAAATGAAGGTCTGGGTTCATACATATTGGATTTCTACTTTTAAATATTATAAATATCATTCTAAATAAAAATCTTTTAAGGATATTTTAAAAGAAAATTATTTTAAAAATATTTTTTGAAATGAAAATTATATTTTTCTATAGAACATTTTAAATATATTCTTATTATATTTCTATTCATTAACATCTAAAATCCTCACTGTTCAATTCAGATATATTTTATTGATACCCTATTTTTGTTTTCACATGGTTGGGTTATGATAATTTTGACTAGGGGATGTGATGACTTTCACTTCATTGATTCATTTTGGTAGTCAATAACATTCCCTTGAAATTATCACATTCTTATTCCCATTGAATGTTAAGTATTACTTAAATATAAAAAATATATTACTTGTATATTTTTATTTCTTAAAATATATATTATTTCTAAATATGGGGTATTAATGTGAATGTTATTTGATATCTTGGGAAATATTGACAAATCTAAATCTTTCCTCAATAAATATATATTATAAAAAGACACATTATTTTATAAATTGATTACTAGATATGTGAGAAATTATTTTGATAGGTACGACATGAGTGGGTCCTGGTTAAATATATCCCTTTTATGCATCTCTATTCTAATGGGATGAATCAGTTGCCTCGAATAATTTAAATGGTTTTTACTGATATTGTTTTAAACCATCATGGGGGAAGTCTTGATGGTGTTGGTACTGTGTACCAAGGAATCATGAAATCTAATAAATAATCATCTATAGAATTCATAATATTTTTGATAATATCCATGATATTTTCACGGTGAAAAAATGAATGGATGCATTTAATGCTAAATTTATTGGTTATGTGGAATGTTTTTTTCATTATTTACCATTATATAATAATTGATAATTATATTATGATATAATTCATCTTATTTAAAATTCCATTTAACTTCCCATATTATTTACACACTTTATTGTCATTTTATTGATTATAGCGAACATGTGTTTATTTATTGAACATGAAATATTGACTATGATCGGTCATTCATTGATTCTTATGTTTTATTGAACCCTTACTAGTAAATTGAGTTCAATTTTATTTATTTTTCATTTCCCCATGATTCCGTAAAATTTACTATGATAGATATTCAATAATTTTATAGAGTGAAAAAATTTATCCTCAAAACAAAATAAAATTATGTTTCCATTTTTTATTCAATTGTAATAAACAACTAATTTATCTATCCAGTTTACTTGGACTACTTAAATCATTAATCCATTGGTATGAGATTTACTTGTATCTTAATCCAATGTAATAGTAACAGGATCAAGCTCCATGCTACTGGGTTTGGGGTTACTACAAATATCATCAAAATTAAAAATGAACTTTTTTAACATATAGAGAATGAATCACAATTTCCTAAATAACCACCACATAAAGATTTGATGATTATATTGAATTTTTCCAAAGTTATATCAAAATATATATATTCCATATTATTCTGAAAAATATATTATTTTGAAAAATTTTATTTTTAACTGAAAATTTTGTTTTCCTAAAAAATCATGTTATATTTTAAATGAATTTTTAATCTCTCCAAAAATCATTAATGTTACTTATCATTTACGGGGGATATGATCAAATGATACAATCATCTTTATTTCATTGGATGGATTATGATTATGAGGAATTAATGACGAATCTATGAAGCCCATTTCATTCCCAATATTTAGCAATGTTATAATGAAATTATTAAGAAATGAATTGATTTAAATGTGTTATTCTATAATAAATATTTTATGATATTGGGGGACACATATATACTATTTTCATTATAGGGAAGCTGGGATCAAAATTATATTTTCCACCAACATACTGAGTGAATATTTATATCACATGAGATACTAAAGACAATAATTGGGATTAAATCATGTTTCTTACATAAATATGTCTTCTCTGATAGCCATTTGAGTGATCCATGATTAATGATATAATGGAATGGGGATTGGACCCAAACTAATATGATTTTAGTGGAAATGTAACATGACTAATGAAATGGTGTCCTATAATTATGCTTATTCCACAGAATGATGTCTTATGGGGA
This sequence comes from Viscum album, assembly GCA_963277665.1. NCBI lineage: Eukaryota > Viridiplantae > Streptophyta > Magnoliopsida > Santalales > Viscaceae > Viscum > Viscum album. Next base: position 1,485,308,405 of record OY728136.1, read on the forward strand.
TGTTATGCTCTCATGGCTCATGTTCCTTGACTACATTATGATTAATGTGTTTTAAACTACCAATATTTATTCCAAGACTAATGATTGTCAAATATGAAATGTTAGTTATGGTATTTCAATGTTAAGATCATGTTATCATACACTTATGCTCATACTGTGTAATAGGGATCATGGATATCACCCTTGTTTATGCTTAAGGAGAATATGAGATCATCATTTATTTGGTTTCCTTTAATCATGTAAACAGGAGTATAATATTTCTAAGAATAGTTATAGTCATGAAGAATTTAGTGTGAAATTATGTTGATCTATAATGGAAAATTGGTTTAGGAATCCAACATTAAAAAGACACTAGACCAATATGATTCCTGTGAGGATCCTAATATTATATTTTGAATAATCTGGAAATTAGATGTGATATATATATATATGTATATATAAAAATTATAGCTCATTCTAGTTGGTATTAGGGAAAGGATTTGAATCCCTTGTGAAATAGGAAGATAAAACAAGAGTAAGAACCAATTGAATAATCTTACATATTATATAACTTCATACAATATGGTAATGAAAAGAGTGTGGTTCCCTAAGAAAAACATCATTAAATATATACTGCAAGTGGATATGGTTTTGTGAATAATGAATCCAGTGGTAATAAAACTAACAAGTGTTTTTGAGTGTATCTGAGCGTTCATTCTAGAGCATAATGAATATTTCCTTACTACACAACCGGTTCGACACTCTCAAGTGAAATTTATAGGTTAATTCATATTATCATTCGAAACCAATATGAATCATTTTAATTGATGATGATCATGGATAATAATGGATAAAAATAATGATTCATTTATTTAAAAAAAGGTATCATGATTTATACATACAATAAATGAGTTTTCACTATTATTTGGTTTTCTAATATGATTATTTTTTCTCACAATACACATTTTTTAGTCAACATATGAAACTAGAATGAATCTGGGTAATTTATAATGTGATAAACAATAAAATGATTTTACAAATTCTAAAAAATTACCATTTTTTGGGGTTTTTTTATATAGAGGTGGTTTAAACCGCCGCTATATGGTCTTGTGACATTTTCAAAAAACTACCGTTATGACTGGTTTTAACTTCAACATGCGGCGTTTCATTCATTTTAGTGGTGGTTTCTTGAATGCTTCATAGAAGTAATATTTCGTGGTGGTTTTTTTAGTTTTAGTGGTAGTTTTTGCGAAAAAAGTAATTGGGATCTAGAGTCGGATAAAAACCTCCACTAAACTATGTACTTTTTTAACAAAAACCCCACTAATAAGGATAAAACCGATGCCGAGTATTTTTTTTCATATTATGAATTATTTTTTACTGCCATCCTAAAAACCCATAATATAGTATCGGTTTAATCTAAAGTGAAGAAAACTATATTTTTAGTAGCGGATTAAACTGCCGCTATCTCATGCATTAAAAAAAGCAGCACGTTATGTACCATCAGAACTTGAAGCCGGAATAGCACAATAGTGACAATAAAATTTTTACCAGATCATCAAATATATCTTCAACGTACAAGGAATAAAACACATGTCAAAACTAATGAATCATTGTACGTTTATTTTCACCAGAAAATAATGAATTGATACATTGACCAAAGAAAATAACAAATTGAAAGAAATAATAAATTTTTTAATTCACTAAAATAATATAAAAACGCACTAACACATTAAAATAATAAATAATACATACAAACATTGAAATAATCAACACATATATGGAATCAATAATACATTTCTCAATTAATTTAAATAATAAATACATTTCTCAATATATTTCTAAAAACATTTCCCACTAAAAGTGCGTTGATTATTTAAACTATTACGCAACACATTTATATAGAAACATAAATTTAATACATTTAAAACTAGATACAAAGAATCAACATACTTCTATTAAAATGAGGATTCACAAGTTAAAACTAAATCCACCAAAATTACAAACAACACAAATTAAATTAACAATAATGAAATAATTCTGAATTTGAAACCATCCATCATGAATACCATTTCATAAACTGGCTTGCTAATGATTCAAAACCAATAACAACTCCTTAGAGAAAAATAAATCACACTAAGTAACCATAAATGATCTAAAATTCTATAAGAGAGGATCAATATTGAATTTTATTTATACAACTGGTAAATATACTATGAAATCCTAAGACGTCCAAAACAAATCTCATCCCTTTATGAGATCAAAAAGAAACAACATAAATGCCTCTATGTGCCTAGACCGACAAGAATCTTCATATTCAAAGTTACCTGATTACATCCCCATGGCTTATCCTAGACCTACAAGACCGAGCTAAAAAACGGGTTCCACACACAAATAGATCAAAAAAATCTCCTAAAAGGGTGATCACCCCACACATAAAGACTGAGCTCTAACCAAGAATGTAAAAGCATGAGGATAATAATCAAATAGATGGGATGATAGATATGGCTTATACTATAAGTTATAGGCATGAAATTTCATTGAATGGAAAGGGATATTTGACCTTATTTAAGTGAGGGATAAAATAAAATGATCCTTGGTGAGTTGTAATGGTTCGTGATGTGATATTTGAAAATGGTATTAAATTTTCTACAATGGATAGGGTTAGATATAGATTACAGTGTTGTATAAAACCATGGGGTTTTATTTCATTAATTGACCAATAGGGACCCTAGTTGGGACACTATTAAGTTGAGAGCGAGACCACATGTTCACCCTCCAATAGTTGAAGGGATAGTGACAAGTAAAAAGTAAGAATATCACTGAAGTGGAAGGACGTTTTCTATTGTACATGAACACACGCACTAGACATCATAAAATAATGCATAGGTATAATAAAATAAAACATCTTGGCATAAAAAACATCATTTAGTAACCTCTAGGAAATACATCAGAATGAGATAGATAAATATCCATGAAAGGAAATGGATAAAATACATGCCTAACCAAGAAGAATGAATATATGTACCAATCTTGAAACAACTCAATGTAAAAATAAGAGGAGTTCCCAACTCATGATACCTATGACTGACCAATAAACATTGTCAGTGCCTCCACATACTTCAATGTTCCATAGATAATAGGTCTACTAAAGACACCATCTACCAGATTTCTATATACGAAATAAATCATGCATGCACATCCTATTTAGGTGTGAGTAAAAACAAACTTAGTAAGACACCATGAAAAACAAGTGGGAGATAGTAGAATATAATAGTATGATTAATCTATATGAAATAGGGATTTAATAAACTAAAAATAATATATTATCATATAGAAATTTTAATCTCCATAGCCAGTTAGTACACAACATATAGACACGTGGTAATAAAACACATACATATGGTACCCTTGGTCCCGATCCATATAAAACAATACCCACATTGGACGTACTGATACATGAACAAACCCTCTCCAATAATCATTTCCCAATGATGAACGTTCCTCATCCCCATCTAAATCTCCATCTCTACATCATGCTACTGGAACATGTAAGATAATTATAGTGAAAATTAAACAATGATATATATTTATATTTAAACATAAAATCAATAAAATTTGGACAACTATAATGTTTTGATGTTGTTTTATTTAACTTCTTCCCACAAGTCATCTCATCCAATCCCCATTTTCCAGCCAAAGACCTTAGATGGTAATAGTCCGAAACCAAACCTTGTACTCAACCAGGATTCTCCTTCCCAAGGACATTACCAACTAAGTCATCCTGGGAGATTGAGATGGACTTTTGGGATTGAAGGCCCAGATTTCATTAATTTTTACCTATAAATAAAATATCCTTCATATTAGAATATATATATATTAACATAGTGACATCTGATAATAAGTTATTATAATGAAAAATTAATTCTTAGTCTAACTTCTTTGATAGGATCATTAACAAAACTCCCATAAAATATTTTATTAACATTCAACAACACTTCTATTCGGGATGCTTGGTGTTCTAAACTAGGTTAAAACATTAAACAATTAAATATATTAAATAGATAACATTTTCTTAAAAATATTTAAACTAATTAAGAGATTACCATAGTAGATTGGGTTCTATAAAAACACTTTAACACAATTGTGTGAGTAAAATGATTCCTCCTTGGCATTCCAGTCAATGAATTAAATTATATTATGTTCAAAACATATATTTTGAAAAATTCATGCAAAAAAAAAATAAAAATGATAAAAGATCCAAAGTAAAAACAAACAAAATATACATTAAAATTATAATTAATTACAACAAAAATGACATTAGTGGTTGATAAATGAATGGATAACTGAACATATAATCATTTTCACTATCAATAATATAATTTTCCTACACTATCATTACGTCATCTATTTCACCCCATCTTTCAAGACTAATATTTTCAATATCATGATGGAAAAATATTTCCTCCTCTTTCGGTTGATGGGATTCAATGCCAGAGGTCAAATATTCCACATTATCACTCATATCATATATGTCTCTTTGATTTACATGAGAAACTACACTCCATCTTTTATACATGACATCTTTCACATAATATTAAATTTTATATTATGATTATAAGATACAAAGATCATGTAGTTCATGTAGTTCATGGACACCAACATCTATCATGCGAGAGAATATTACAGAAGTAAATTTCAAGGAATCTCTTTTAACACATCTGATAATATCCAACTAATTTCATTTTAATAAAACAACTGAAAAATGTCCATTGTAGTTTAATTTGATAATATCTGTCACTTTTTCATAGTATTCCACTTCATAAAACATAAATATACCACTATTCTATGTTTCCAACCCCTCTTCTTGTTCTATTGTATGGAATCTAAATCCATTTCCGTTGTAAGAATAAAACATTCTATCTTTTTTTATAGCACCACATGAAAGATACTTCAAAGATTCTAAAAACTCTTCTTGAGTATTCCTAATCTAAAAAAATTAATATACATTATAAGATTTAAAAAATATGTGTATCAACCAAATATCCTTATTGATTTCAATATTTATGAACATACACGTCATGCAAACCATTCTACAAGCTCTGTATTATCATATTTTCTTATATATTTCTCATTTAATGTTCATCATCTCAATCATCTCTTTTTTTATCCCCAAATATTCAATAAATGGATCTGTAATTTCAATTTTAATAAGCATGTATCTATGTGCCTATAATAATTTCATTTCTATTGTTGCAGCATTTTATCTTCTCCGAATTGATCGACCAACAACATGAAATATTTTTTTATTTCAAATGTATTTCAGATTGATTCGATGTGTCGTCAACACGTCCAACTTAATTGAATCTTGTCTCAATATCCTCCAAGTATATAAAACAAAATTTAAGACCCTCCTCCACCGAATATCTTTCAAAAATTGAACTTTTAGATTGATATTTATTTTTCACGTATGATTCTAGATGCCCTAGATATATAAGATATAAAATAAATAACATAATTATGTATTTAATGATGTGCCATGAATTTTTTAGTAAAATTAATAAAACCTAAAAATAAAGTACCTCTCAATTGGATACAACTATTGATAATGTATGGTGCCTCTTTATATAGAATCCTCAACCAAATTCATAGTTAAATTTGTTATGCCAGTAAAAAATGACGAAGGAAATATCATCTCCATTTCACAAAGTGACAATTAAAATGTCTTCTAAAGGATTTCAAGATAAAATAGATGTAGTTTTTTCTCACATTGTTGTCTGAAAAATGTTCATAATTGGAGTACGACATCATTTACCATTTTAGGTAACAATGTTTGCAATGCTAATGCATGTAACTACTGTAACAAAATATTTGTGTCGTTGATTTTCAATACATGTAACCATTGATTCATTAAGTCAACATAACATGTGATGTTACATGAATACACATCAGATACCTTCATATGTTTTAAAATTTGGTTGAATATATCATTATCCATATTTTTCATTGCAAAAATTTCCAGATCATACATTCCATTCTCATCTTGCTAAAGATCACACGTTTTGTTCATTGTTTGTATGTCTTTCCAAACATTAACATGAACTTTCGACTTTCAATTCTCATTTTGAAATGTGAAGATCAAATTTTCACAAACATTATTATCAATATGAATCACGTCAAGATTATTTCACAACAAATTAAATTCCCAATATTGATGTTTGAAGAATATACTTTTTTCTTACATAGTTGTGTTCGGATTTCACTTGACGATGCACTTTTAACTCATTTACCACAATCATTAAAATGATGCACCTTCCCCAATTCAATTTTTTCATTTCCTTGTCGTGTCAATATTTCCTAACAAGATAGAAACATTAGTGGTGTTCTATAAATAATGAATCAATTGAATTCTAACATATTCAATCTAAATCTATGAAGTGCATTGAGAAATCATTAATGAAACCTGAACCACCATTTTCTACTATGAGATAGCCTTTTGGGATCAAAATCAATGTTACAAATAAGAAAATCCAAACCCATGTTTGTTTTCAAGCTAGATAAATTCCCATGATTAGGGATGTTAGTAATGGTCCAAATTAAAGAATATTTCATTTTGAACAATGTTCTAGAAGTCGCATCATATGTCACAACACAATTTATCCCTAACAATTGTAATTATTCAATTAAAAGCTGCCAGTATACATAAATATCATTTAAATGCCTTTTTTCTGGGAATAATCCTTGAAATGATAAAATATTTTTGTTGCATAAGCATCCAAAGATGATGATTGTAAGGGATCAAAACAATGGTCCAAATTCTATAATTGGTACTCAAAGTCCCAAATGGGTTGAAAACATCAGTATCTAATCTGAATCAAACATTCCTAGGATCAGATGAGAAGACTAGATGACATGAATCAAATTTCTTCCAGGATTGTGAATTTCAATGATTTTGCATTAACAAATCATTATTATTATCTACATAATGCCACTTTAGGTGTTCTGCAGTTTTTTATGATATGAATTATCTTTGAAACCACGGCTTTCAAGGATTGTAATGAAAAAGCATTGAAGGTGTGTTCATGTTATTCTTCTTTATGGTAGTATATTTATTTAAAATTCCAACATCACCTATAGACTACCATCTAGAGGAAGAACATTTCTTAATATCCCACCAACTGGAATTCTCTCACTAATAAAACATACAATCATTTCGACAGGAATGTATTTTTTTATAATTCAGACTATTATTTTTAACAAAATTTTTCATATCAAAAAAAGTATCAAGGATCGTTTCTTTAGGAAGCGAATCACACAACAATATCTATATCATGGAAATTGATAAAAAAAATTCCACAAAGGAATTTAATATTGTACTAATTTTTCAGAAAAGAATGTTTTGAGCATTTTAAACATCTATTATACAACTCTTGATCTCCATAATTAACTAATCCATGAAAAACATTTATATTCTCGGTGAAGTTTTCTCTTAAATTGGTGTCCATAGAATCATGATGTGGATCTAATGATATGTTACAATCATGGTCTGGTTGTACTATAGTCTCATAAACATCACCAGACATATTTCTATCTGTAGCACCCTATAATTGTTGTACTGATATGTTTTGTTATTGATTTTGGTATCTTGAAATGATAAATGAAACATTTATAAGGGAATACATTTCATCATCCATTGTCCACAATGTTGGGAGCTCATTCAGTGGATTGACATCAGTAATCAACCTTTCTATAATGATCTATTCTCCATGCCAAATCCAAAGAAAATATTGAGTAGAGAATTGATTCAATATCAAGTGTTCATAAACTTCATCTCTCTTCGACCATCTACTACATTCACATTTAGGACATCATCATATTTTTCTCCCATCAATAGGTTGATTTGAAAACAAAAAAATCAAAAAACAATAACGAACCGTTCGCTTACTGATTTGTGTTCCTCAGTAATGTGATCCAAATTTCATCCATATATATCAAAATGTTGCAAGAAATTAATAAAAATAAATTTTAAACACATAAATATTTGCAAATAGGTAAATATATCCATATATAATAGATGAAAAAATATGTATCTATTAAGAAACGTTTTCCTATATAAATACACAATAAGGGATCAAGAATCGATTTTCATGACTCTATGAGTTTAATCACCAAAATTATAAATAATTATATTTATGAATGGATCAATATTGTAACATATGTGACAAGGGGATGCAAGTCAAGGTGCAGCGAGGGACAGCATGGCGAGAGGTGGAAAGGTGAGGGGCAGCGAGGGGCACAGAGGTGAGGTGTGGTGAGGGATGGCGAGTTGAGGTGAGGTGTGGAGAGGTGAGGGATGGTGATGAAAGGCACGATGAGGGATAGATATGGGTGGTGATGGATGGTGATGAGGCTAAGGATTCAGGGAGTTGGCGGGGTGGGTGGGTCAGGGGTAGCAGGGGTGTTAGAGGGGTGGGGTTGTTGGGGTAGGGGGAATTGTTGTGTGCTTTAAATTTTTTAACCATTTAGTGGCAGTTTATAAATAAACCACTATGAAATAATTTTAAAAAAAATTAGTGCTGGTTTAGTAAACTGCCACTAAAATTTACCGCTAAAGCCTCAATTTTTTTGTAGTGTACACCCTAGAAGGTAAATGTTATGGGAGATGGAAGAAAAAATCCTTTTGTTTTCTTATGAAACTATTTCATGTTGTGAATCATGTCAATCTTCCAAAAAGGGAAAAAAGGGAAAAAAATTCAATTGATTAATTCATTAGTAAAAATTCATCTTTTATTGAGGGTATCGTATATTTTAGTTTCTAATAAATGTATCAGTACCACTGAAAGGATATTTTATATTCTCCAGTGTTCAGAAAATTGAAACGAAGTCTTATTTTTATAAGTTAGAAAGTGAATAAGACCATTTTTGGAATCTTATCAAGAACACGAGGTCTTGAGGTGAAAATTACTTTATATAGAGGAATGATTTTATAATACTATTTTTCAAAAAATACATTCCTCATTATATTTAATAAAATTGAGATTGAATTCATTGAGCTTGATTTTGAAGATGATTGAACATTTAGTACCTATGTTTAAATTTTTAAAAGAAATTTGAGTTAAATTTTTTTTAATATCATCCATATTTAATTTAAGGTTGATCGATTATTCAATGGATTAATACAAAACCACAAAATAGAATTATCCATAATGAATGTCAACAATAGTGAATAATTTATTTGGTGTTCTATTAAAGTGGAGATGGAAATTTGTATTACCCATTAATATCATGGATTTTATAAGAAACGAATGTTATTATTTTATTTCAATTTTAAATTCTATTGAGATGACGAGATGATATTTAATTCATGATCAATGTTTATAGGTAAATCGAGAGGTAATTTTTTTAAGAGGACCTGTGAATTTCTTATCTATAAAATGGAACGTCATTGGGAAATGTAATTTTTAAGTGATGGGAAGGATACATTATCTAATGATTGATAAAAATAACCATATATTTCACCAGTCACACTTCTGTGATTTAAAATTACAGGAGTTTGGGAAATTTTTTAATAGTTCTCAAATCTAAAGGTTAATGAAAATTTACAATATCAGTGACCACTTAAACCATTAATAAATTGGAAATCCCATGTGATCAAAAAATGATGAAGTGAGACATGATAATGAAATTTTTAAAATTACACTTACCATCAAAACTATAATTTTAAATGTCTTGTTTGATCCTAGATCAACCTAAGCTTCAATATATGATGAATTTATAATTGAATTACAATACCAACTAAGTGATAATGCAATTTAATGATTAACAAAACCCATTAATGGTACGATGATAAATTCTCAACTCTATTATTATTTTCATATTGATTTTGGTAGGAAAATGATTCTTAAAAATATTTTTATTCTCTCTCTAGTTGAATTTAATGTTATCTTATTCATGCATAACCATTATTTAAATAAATTCTACAAAAATTACTAAGAATGGGATATAGCATATTTTATTCTACTTCAATGTATGATCATATGTTATTATGATAATACATTTAATACATCAATATAAATCATATCCCATATATGGGAATTCATTAATATTCAAAATAGATATTTAACTTAGTTGGTAGGGGAGAAAACCAAAATTAAAAATATGACTATACTATGAGATTCTATTGAGGTTTATCTATAATATTTTCATAGTCATCCTCAATATCTTGAAGTAATGTCATAAAAAAGAACACACATGTTGTAAAAAACATATTTAAAAGACTTTATATAAAATGAACTGTACTGAGATGCAAGAACTGAATAAGAAAATCAAGGAAAGTCATGAAATGGAATTCGTTTGGCATAGTACATCTCCGTATAGTGCACCGATTTTTATATAAATAATAAAGATGAATTAATGTGACTCTTAATTGATTATTAGGAACATACAATCCTTACAATTAGGTATGAGTATCATCTCCCCTATATTAATGATTATTTGGTTCAACAATATAGAGCTCAATACTTTTATAAGATTGATAGTCATTCTGGATATCATTAAACTAGTGTCAAGATACATGATATACTCAAGAATGTATTTTTTAAATCGTATGGACACAATGAACTTATATTGATGTCAATTGGAATTAATAATTAACCAACTATATTCATTTATTAATTGAATATTGTCTTTACAGATTACCTTGTTCAATTTATATTTCTATTTTAGTTGATATTATTATATATTCAATTAATATGGAAATTCATGCGGATCACATGAGGGTAGTACTGAAGACCCTATTGGTGGAGAAGTTACATGTAAATTTTACCTACTATGAATTTTGGCTATAGTGATCTCTAAAACCGGGTTATATAATCTCAAGTGAGTGTTTATTTATGGTTCTATTTATGATAGACGTTATTGAATGTTGTGTTGGACCAGTCACAGGGACTAAGAACAATAATTACAGAAACATTGAAGAATTGTTCTCTTTATTATATGATTTGTTCAACAAGTTAACTCTTAAGGGATCAAAGTTCCATTAGACTGACGAATATGAGGAATATTTCAATGAACTAATGAAATGTTCTTCATCGAAATTATTCTTACACTACCCTACAATGGAGAAGGTTTTCTAATCTATAATGATTCATCAATGAAGGGAATAATATTTTTCCTTAGGCAGAGTGAAATTGTGATATCAAATTCCTTGTGAAAATATATGGTTCTTGAAAAAAATTACCCAAAAATGATTTGTATTTAGGTGCAGTAATTTTCAATTTATGATATGGTGGAATTATCACTACAGAGAAAAGTGTGATATATATACAAAATATTATATTTTAAAGTATATATTCATTAAAAAAAGAAAAATATGCACCTAAAAATATTTTTGGAGTTAACTAATGATTATGAAATCTTAATATATTACAAACCAAGGAAAATTAACAAGGTTGATAAGGATTTTAGTCAAAAGGTATTATGATATCTTATCTATGATAAGGATAAAAAATTAGCTATTATTTATGTATTTGAAAACGATTCATCTTGACATATTGAATGTGGGGTAAAAATATTATTTTTCTCAAATGAGTATTCAATAATATATCCCTGAAAATATTAAAGGATAATGAGAGGAAGATATAGAATTATAAATGATAATGAGATGTGTTCCTTAGATAAAGAACAATTGTGATGGAATAATAAGTTTTTGGAATTTTTTAATGTAAACCTTCAATAAATAAAATAAATAATTGTTTATTGGATTATTATCCTAGTGAAATATAAACTATTCATCCAAGAAGTATAAAGATATATAGAGTTATGAAAGTGTATTTCTAGTGGAACATCAAAAATAGATATTCTTTATAGTATGTTTCCCAATTCATGGTATGTCAGAAAGTTATGGGTGAGAGTCCTAAATATAATGGGACATCAAAAGCATAACACATATAAGAATTTAAATCAGAAAACATCACCCAGGATCATATCATAAAACTCTTCAAAATTTGAAATGCAATAATTCTATTTTAGTTATTATAGATCTCCATAAAAACATAAAACACTCATTACTATTAAATAATATTTATATCTTGATCATATTATGATAATATATATTATTAAAATGTTAAGGTTTCATATATTATAACATTCTATTGTATCCTATTAAGAAAAATGGTTTTCCTCAAAGTTCCAGAAAATTCATCAACTAGCTATCAATTCAAAGTTGTGTTTCGGAACTTCTTATGAACCATATATTATTTGAGAAAACCATTCAAAGACCTGTGAATATATAGTGGTCATGTTTTAAGGATTTGAATGTGGTTTAGATCAATGTATTCCTCTATTATTTTTCTCTTATACCAATTTTATTCACTCGATAATTTAGATAGGTCTGTCTGAAACCACCTATAGAATGAATTGTAGAATTAATATGTGTTGGTATGAATTTAAAAAATAATGTTATTATATTCTGATAAATCTAAGTATATTTAAAATTAAAATCATTTTATCTACATCTTATGGTCGGTCAGAGTTGAAAATAAGTTATGCGGACAACCGTTGGTGAAATAATGATTATAATGTTGATGGAAAGGTATTTAAATGAATGTATCTATGGATGATGGTTATGATATTTGGATGAATTGAAATTTAATATCAGTTTATATTGTCCCCTTAAAAATTCTTGATCAAGAATACATATATATATATATCACTGGGAACATCCATTGAATTTCTCTCAAATTCATAATGTGATTCAGGTATCTCTATAAAGGAATAACATACTCAATTATTAAAATATACTAAAATCAAATGATTTACCCCTATAGAATGATCATTTTTATGAATAACAACCCAAATAAATCTATGATCATATAGGTAAAATTCTGTATAAAATGTCCACACATGTGGATATTGTTCTTGGAGGAATGATAAATTCAAAAAAAACACAGGAACCCTATGTTGTTATGAAATAAATATATCCTCATTTATTTTCATCATAATGACAAAAATTTTTGGGTTAAATTCTTCTTATAGGGGATTGAATTTAACACCATGATATTTAATTATATTCCTATCATTAAATAACTTTTATTTCCATGATGGCTTAGGAAACATGAAAACTTAAGTCTAAATGAATAATAATATAGTATATTATTATTACCTAGACATTAAATTGGAAAAAAAATAAAAAAAATAAAAATTATTTACAATGTTTTATATAATTAAATATGTCGATAAAAATGTAAACAATTTTTTGTAAAGTCTTTATATAATTCAAAAAAAAATTTACTCAAAAATTGTTTTTCATTATTTTTTGAAAAAAAATAAAATTCATATATACCATTTATTGAAAATTTATTTGAAAAAATTAATTATATTTTTCAAATAATCGAGTAAAATTATCTTAGACAGAATTTTGGATAATTTATATAAAATATTTATTTTTCAATGAATAGGGAACAAAAATGATTTTTATTGAAAATTTACATTTCATTTAAATAATATAAAAACTAAATTTCTTTGAATGTTTTTAAAAGTATAATTAATTAAATTATATACTTAATAATCTAGTTTTGTTTATTGGAATAAGTATTTTGATAAATTATTTGTATAAAAATGGTATGCTTAAGAAAACTTTTTCTTTGGAGAATCATTTTTCATCATGTACTGAATGTTTGTTTTCAAATAAATTCATCCACTTCTATGATTTAACATGAGAAAATGGATTAAATATTTTTATCATAATAATTTATATTATTTAATACATTCAACATAGTTATTTCATAATGTAATGTTGAAACTGAAAAAAAATTGTTATCACAATTCTGGTTAAAACATATTTATCGGGAGCCAAATAAAGAGATAAGGGTTAGTTTGATAATTAAAATTTTTAAATCCTAATATCAATCCATATTTCAACATATTCTGTCAAAAATTTGAGTTCCTATACATTTAGAATGATTTTAATTGAATATGAATTCAGTATATTTTATTATTTTATGAAATTTCATGTGTGTCCTCTCCCACAAATTAAAACGTATACCGCTATTTTCTCTTATTTATAAAACTTTTAGAAGTATAGATAATTCAATAAATACCAAAAATAATTATTAAAATACCTATAATCTAATTGATGCTGATGGTCTTCTATAAATACCATTTTGAGGGTCCTTATGAAATTATCTTAAGGATTCATACTAAGGAAGTGGTATTCATATAACCCATAATCATTCAATATTTGTTTATTATACCCCTTTTAGATTTATGGTATTCATAATAAAATAATAAATTTATTACCCAAAATATAATTATATTTTTTATTAATATATAAAAACATACATCCTCAATATTTTCTAACAAATGAGATGCTAAAGTATCACTCCTACAAACATATGGTACTTCATCCACATAGTGATGCTATTCATATTCCATACCCAACATTCATAGATTTCATTATGACGGTATTGAAGATAATATATCATATTTATCACATGTTTCTGATTATAGAGTTATAATTTTATATATATATTTTTACCATCTAGTCTATTTGGGGAATAAAAAATTCGCATGTTCGTACATCTGGACTACTGACTTAATGAAGAGATGTGATTCGTTCATTATATACACATTAGAAGGATAGTTAGAAGGATAAGTTTAATGAACATATAATACATTTATTTCACATAATAATTATCTTGTAAAAGTAAATTATTTTTTTCTTTTCATTCACTCCATCTATTGGGAAGTGAAAATTGTGTTCATGTGTACATAAAGGAAATTCTATCTCTATGAATGGTGTAATTATTTTTTCTATCTCCACTTATTAAGGATGACTCGAAATATTAATATAAATTAAATATATGATATATATATACATATATATTTATTAAAAAAAAATTTCTGTTAACATGATCAATATGTAAGTCATAGACGTACAGAACTAAATTATATAGATATATGAAACATTTATCTACTAAAATGGATTATTTATATAAGGTATTATTTATAAATGTGTAATATAATTATATCATATATGAATTTTTAATTATATGAATTAATCTTCTATATATGTATAATTAAATTATATTTATCATACAAGTAGTTATAGTACTCTCCATGTAATTTTATCATGATGAATGTTAATTTGTGCTATAATATCAATGTTTGTAAATAATTATTATAAACATGTTTTTTATGAATATTTTTTGTTAATTATATCTCAATAATTCAATAAATTGTATTCTCCTATAGATATTTCATGAGTTTAATTTTTTCCATTCATTTTACTCCATTTAACAACTCCAGAAATAAAAATAATATTTTTATGAAAAACATACATTATTTCAATCATCAATCAAAAAGGAATTTTATTCCATATCAATGCTTTAGGAAAATTACATTAAGGATGTTTTAATAATTTCATTTGATTGTTAAAATTAATTTCCACAGAAGATGATTTGAAAAAAATAATCATTTCATTTTCCGAGTGATATTCATTTTAATTTTCACCGAAAATGTGAAAGAAATATTTATTTTTTCATATACGAAATGAAAACAAATATCCACTATCATTACCACTCAATTAATTTTATAATACATTACAATTTTTCAAATATCATTTCAAATATAGAAAATCTATAAAATTTTGAAATTTGTAGAATAAAAATAGTGATTTCAAAGAGAAATGGATAATTCATTCATGGAACATTCCAGTGATCCTTTAATTACATTTTTCATATGTGATAACATTCATTATGTTAATTCTGATATACTAGGTACATGGTTCAATTATACCAACAAATATTTTTCTTAGTATGGATCATGATGATTATGAGGATTTAAGGATAATCTTATGAAACCCATTTCATTCCCACATGTTAATTAATTTATGGTGAAATATTTTTGAATCTCATTATTTTTCATGATTTATTATAATATTAATTTTATATGATATTTTGGCACACATATATATGATTTCCATTATGTGATGGTTATGTTAGAAATTATATTTCCCTCAAATGTGTTAGGTAGAGATGAATATCTGATGTGATAATATGTACTAGAATGGGGAGTGAACCCAGTTCAGTGAGGGAACTCTTCCACTGTGATTTCCTTGAGTGTTTACCATCAATATGGTATAATGGAATAGGGTTTCGACCTAATTTCTATGATCGTCTAGGAAAGGATCCTTGAATATTTAAATTACATTCCATGCTTATGACTTTGCAACAAACTAATTTCTTATACCAATGTTATTCTCTCAGGGCTAATGTTCCTTTATTGATTTATGGTTTATGTATTTTCAACATCTATTATTTATCCCATGATTCAAGACTATGTAAATTGAAATGTGGGGAATAGTTTTATAATATTAAGGTCATGTTTTCAAAATATTATCTTTTAATCAAACATGAGTTTATATTGCGTCAAATACAACACTATATTTATCTTAGGTTACACACAACACCGATTTGGAACGAAACATTAAATAATATTACGATTTTATTATATAAATTTATTGTTATCACCTATCTATTTGAATTGAGGGTATGTATAATATTTACTATATTATGAAAATAGATGGTTAAAACTTTTATAAAAATAATAATTTTTTGTGATCAATTAAATATATATGAAAATAAGAACCATGTGAAACATAAAGGAAATATTATTTTGGAAAACATTTTTATATTAAAAAATATGTTTTATTTAAAAAAAATTATATAATTTACATAGGGAGATTTTTTAATGAAATTAATATTTATAAATTCAATGAAATTTTTTTACATTAATAATATGTTTTTCTATGCACAAGATAATAATTAATCCAATTCTACTCATAAAACAATATTTTCTCTATAAACCAGTTATATCCCATACTTGAATAATATCATAAAGTTATTTTTTCCAAATATATTAAATCTATCGAAAAAATTTAATTCGGTTTTTTAATAATCATGTTAAATTTATATTTGGGTTATTTTCTAATAATTTTCCAAGAAGATAAATTTTTCAATGAATAGAAGAAAATATTGGTTTTTATCAAGAATGGTCATCCATTCAATGAATTTAAAAATATAAAAAATTTTGATGATGGTTAGAAATATAATTTTATTAAAACTATATATCTATTAATATATTTATTTTATTATAATAGATTAAATTTAGATGTTTGATTTTATATATTTTTATACCTTTTGAATTTTATCTTTACAAAACAGTTTTTTCATCACATATATATGGTAAAGTATAAATTAAAGAATTATAATTCTATGAATCGATTTATAAAAATTTTATTAGACATTTTTAATTAAAATAATTTATGTCATATATTAATTTAAAATAAATTATTTTATTTTATTAATTATAAAATAAGTACAAATTAATTACCCATGTTAAGTTTAAAACCAGTTTACCTTGTTTTAAAATAACATAATAAATAAGAAATTCAAATATAAACATAAAAACCCCATTTTATAGACATATTTTGACCTTATAATCTATTAATTTCTACAATGGACCTATTTAGAGCCATTTTTCATCAGAAAAACATGTATAAACTTTTTCTTTTCCAAAATTACAAGTCCACCTCCATAAATTCTTATTAAACCATGATCATATAATAACCATAATATTTTATATATAATTATAGTTTTTAAAGGGGATTTCCTATATCCATCTCATATTACATCAAATGTGATACAAATCATTGTTCCTGTATAGAGGACTCCCTCCTTGAGAAACAATGTTGTTTGTTTTTATTCACCACCTCTCACAAATGGATATAATTATATAAATAATGTTTATATATTATATTTTTTCCTATTTTATATATCAATTTAATTATAATACCCCATCTACTAACTTACACCAAATAATTTTGGGAAACCAATAATTTCCCTCATCTGTACGGTGGAGTACCTCCTCCTGAACATAGGTGATGTGTTTTTCATTTTGGAATTACTTGGATTGTAATAGGGATAATATAGATAAATATACATATATATATATATATATGATTTTTTAACATAATTAATATTATTTAATAATTATATCATATATACCTTCTTAATTATTTTCTTTGAGGGATATGACAATGTCAGTCATGCGTATAGCATACTACCGTCTCAAAAAGCGATGTGATTCATTCATCACATACATTTTACATAGAAGGTAAGAAAAATACCTTTAAATAGAAATCTATTACGTATATTACATAAAACCTATTTTTAAAAGATAAAATTATTATTATATTTTTTTCATTTCATTAGTCGAAAAAATGGAAACAGCATCCACACCCCCATATGCCCTACCATCCCCCTGAAGAGTGTATTTCATTTTATATATCTAATTTTAGAGAATCACGATAAATAAATTTAAAATAAATATATTTGATATTAAATTTTTTTTAAATATTCTAGAGATGATATACCCATGATATAATTAAGAGGCCCAAAAATAAAAACTCAAATCATACGTGAAAAGAAAAGAAGTTATTGCTCGAAATGTGACATTAATTTAAAATTATCAACAAAAATAAAAATAAAAGGTTATAAGTAAATCATATGTGGTTTTATATATTTATGTATGATTATAAAGTAAATTTTTAATAAAATTATATTTATTATATGGTTATTTTATTGTTTTTTATGTAATATGTGGCCTACGTTAAGGTATTTTTATCTCATTATTAATTTTTGTGATGCACAAGCCATATTCACCACATGTTTCTTTTATGTGGTTACCACATACAAAATAATTTATTTATGATGATTATCATGATAATTATGTGGAATTAAATATAAATTTTAGGATTTTTCTTTTATGGGGTTTATAGTTTAAAATATTGCAATGTGGTAGGTGATATTTTTTTGTCAATTTTCAATCTTTGAGAAATATGTTGTGTTATGCACAGATATTTCTTTATAAGGATTATATAAATCCAATTTTACATGTTATGTCATGAATATACATATATTTTTCATATTTAAGGTTTCATTTACCGTTATTATTTTATTGTGATTTTGATTCAATTTTTTTATATTTGTATTTAATTTATGATACAATATCATCGTTTATTAGGAATGTCCATTCTTATTCTTTAAATAGTAGAATTTTACTATACATATCCCTAAAAACTCATGAATTTTACTCTACTCTAGTAAATTATTGATAATACATATTTTTCATTCATCTTCCTCTATTTATTTACTAATTATTTAAGATAATGTTTTTAAGAAAATTTTAGATTATTTCTCTCTTCGATCAAAAATCCTATTTCGTCCAAAACCTTGTCTAATAAAAATATCATAAAAATGTTTTTTAAATTATCAGGATGATTTTTTATGGATATTTATTCCCATGTTTTACTTTTTAGAGAAAAAAATTATTGCTACATTCAAGTTGTTTTCCAAACATGGCCCATTTGGATTTTATATAAAATGTGAAAATAATATTTGTTTTAAGGTGTATGATATGAATGATATTCTCTATAATCATGATTAATTATTGTTTTAAAGCATACATTATATGTTTGAAAAGAAATTTTCAAAAAAAAAATTAGTTGTATTCCCATTTTTAAAAAAAATCAATGTGTAAAGGAAATTTTCTTCTTGAATTTTTTAAATTTATTTTTAAAGCATCCTATATAAGTCTAAATAGTTATTTTCATTGATATATAATTTTAAATATATATTGTTTTTAAAAAAACATTTAAAAATTTAAAAGGATATTATCTTTAATAAAATTATTAGGTGATTATTAAATATTTATTTATATGATTACAAGTTTTATTTTTATAGGACATTATTTTGAATTTTTTTGTGTTTTAAAAAGTGTTTCTCAAAGGGGGTAGTCTGTTTTCTTCAATAAATCATCCAAGAAATCTTCCAAAAAAATTACCCATCTAAGATGACTTACTTTTTTATAACCAATGATTTAATGGGGATATTATCTAAGGAAAACAATCTTATTAATTCCCAAAATGGATTATGTTTATGATAAAAAGGATTTTATGAAAGTTGTTTCTCTTCTGATGGTTATGAAATTATAAAATGAGTATGAAACAAACTTCCTTTTCCATGGCTTATGATATGATTGAATGATTTAATTATTTTGAAAACTATTTTATTTCCATTTGTAATTATATAATTAAATTTTAATGAAATCCTTTTCATTTAATGGGTTTAATTATGATGAAATGTTTATGAAACTCATTTTTATTCATCGGTTCTGTTATGTTGAAATGTTTAGGAATCCCATTTCATTTCCAGGGTTTTGATATGATGAATTATTTATGATCATATTAAAAATATAAGTATGATTTTAATTGTGTGACTAATGAGACCTATATCTCTATTAAATAAATTGGTTTAAACAGGATATCTCACGAGATAAATAAGATAAGAATGTTAAGTAAACCCAAGTTAGTAATGGAATTTTTCCACTATGATAGTCATTGTAGTAAATGATGATTAATAAGATTATTTGGTGTGAAAACTCATCCCACTATGATATATTTTGTAATTATCCTTGATACTAAGGAAATTATTTTTTATGGTTATTTTAATTCCGAAAATTTAAGTCTTATACCAATGTTATGATCTCATGGTTCATATCTTACTAACCTATTATGATTCAAATCTTAAAAAATCATTTATTTTTTTACTCATGTTCCTGATCGATGATATAATCGTTCAATTTTTAAAATGTTATTTTTGTGTCCTCATACCTTTATTATCATGTTATACTTATATAAACATTTATATCTCTACTGGTGAAACTTATGGAGCATCTTATATTTACTTCCCTTAGGTTTCCTTTCAACAGGTTATGATGAAAGTTATTATGTATGATATGTTTAAGAATAATTATAGTTATGAAGAATATTGTATGATCATGACTTTTTAGGTGATTTCTTGAGCGCAATTCCATGTACTTTTTTATTTTACATAAATAATGTTTATGGGATTTATGGTTTGGGTTGAGTCTGAGTGAGGTGTAAGAAAATTTGGGAGAAAGGATGTCATGCATGGTTGTCACATGGTTTTTACAAACTGTGTGGCTCTCTAGGAGAAACCGTGCAATCATTTATTTTTTAGGTAGTAGTTTTAGTATAGTTAAATCACAATTTGATAGGCCATTAGAAGTAGTTGTCCAAATTTTCCCCATGAATCAATGGCTAATGCAGAGTTAGTGCACAGTTTGTCCAACAGTGAGACTAAATAGTGTCTGTGCCGACAGTGAGATCCTATAATTGTCAATCTCACACATTTTTGTCTAATAATGACATTTTCCCCTCATATACATCCCAAAATCAAAATTTAACATTTTTGAGGGTATAACAAGGTTATATCATCGACTCGTATGTATTAAAAGGCCTTACAAATACAGTTCTTAGATATCGAAAACCCAAATTGCAGATCCTCTCTTCTCCAAGTATGTAAAATTCATCCCAGTTCTTTCCACATTATTTCTTCTATATATCCTAGATATTTTCATAGGATATATGGCTAGTATCCTTGGATATAATTCTATGTATTGAGATATATATCTTGTATTTTGGATCTAGATCTATATTTATGAAATTTTGATGCCTTTGATCTTGATTTTTTTGAGGATTTCGATCTAGAACTCATATCAACATCGTTGTGCTAGTCAGATTTCAGAGCTTTTTGTTAGGAAAACAACAATCATTGAAACAAGGTGGGTGGTCTAAATATAATTCAAATTGTTATGGGTTTGAGATATATATGGAATATTTTATAATTTCTATCATCCTTTACAAATTTATTTTCTTGAACTGTGTTAATTAGATTGACCAAAATTTTTATTTAATCTTTGTGGACATATATGATTAATTAGGGATTTATCATGAGACTATGGGGTTTCCCTACTAGAAAATTAATATGGGGAAATTATTGATAAGATTTTGGGGTTATGATATTCATAATTAATCAAGGGATTAATTATGAGATAATTAAATGGCTATGTTGAGATAATTAATTATGGATTAATTAATTTCCTTTAATGATGTGATGTTGATAATTAATTGTGGGACTAATTATATAATTTTTTTATTATAATTAGATAATAAATTTTGGAAAATTAATTATGGAATATGAATTTTAATATTTATTAATTAATTGATGAATTAATTAATGGTTTCATGATCTTTGTTAATTGTTGAGTTTTCTAATGGAAGGGATGTGTTTAACAAATATTTGAATTAGTAATGGGATTGGGGTGGATAATTAATGGGTAAATTAATTATGTGATAATGATAGGGAAAATGGCCATTCTAAATTGAGAAGTACAAATAGTAACATGTTCATCATACTTATGAGTAAAGAGAATGGGAAAATGGTCATTCTAAATTGAGAAGTATACATGGTAACATGATCATTCTGCTTATGAGTAAAGAGAATAGGAACTTAGTCATTCAATTGACGAGTAATCATGGTAAAATGTTCATGTTACATGAATTTTTGATATTGGTAACATTGGAAATGTGGCCTGTAAATGTGTAACTTATCAATGAAAGTAATGTAACTCTGAGATATGGCCTCACACAATAATATTAGAACACTAACATGAGTATAATCAGGTACTGAGATATCATAGCACCATGAATACTTCAAGAGAAAGCTAGAAGTAGGTATTATGATATGGTATTACCTACGGAAAACATCAGACTCTAGTATGAGATGAAGTTATTATTTAGGTAATAGTATCATTGGGAGACCTGGAGTTACTGAAATTAAATAAGAATAAAGGAAAATGTGCTAAACTCTTTATTATTTCATTGTACATATTTTCTTATTGAACTTTGTGAACTATCTTTTGATTGGTTTTGTTTTAATCACCATTGGTGGTGGCCTACTGAGTTGCACTCACAACCTATATGGGAGGCTTAATCGGTACCCAAATAGATTATATTGTTTTAGGATTGGATAATGGAAAAAGACCTAATATGGGTGGTTGATTGGGGATGGAAGTTGGAGGTGGGAACCATAAATGCTTCGAGACACATTTGGTGATCCATAGTTTCTTTATTTGAGTTTCAATATAGACACATGAATCTTATATTCTCAAAGCATGTTTTCCCTTTCAGTAAGGTATTATATTTCATGTTTGGTTATCTTGTGGCATAAGTATTGTTCTGGTTATATATGCTACCTTTTTTATGATTTATTTTTGTTGGCATTTTACTTTTATAAATGAGGATATAGTCTCCCCGTCATTTACTTACCAGACCCTTACAGTTGGTTGATAGCCTCTAGTGTATGGGGATTCATGCTTGAGGTTTGGTTGAAAAACAGTTTGGCACACCATCATGTGGCACCCGGGTTGGGACGATACAATGTGGTATTAGAGGGTCGATTTTCTTTATTCTTGTTTATTCTCACTATTTTGGGAATGTTTTAAATTACACTTGAAATAGTCAGGGCTTAGTAATAAGATCGTTCATGGGAGTTTCAAACCCATGTATGGGGGAAACCCAAGTACTCATGGTGGCATTATTGTTTTAACTGTTTTCTACTATAGATGAATATTATTTCACCTTAGGTGACACCCAAATCGTGTGATGTTATTATTGTTTCTCATATATTTTTTAGTATTTATCTATCTTCCATAATGGAATGATATTGGAGTTTACTTTCATAATTCTGGGCACTTAGGGTTATTGTGACATGCATCATTTTAGGCATGCATAGGAAAACAAGTTATGGGTTTTTTGTAAATCATTATCTGTATTCCATGTTTATGAGACCAATATGAAAAATTAGGGTATAAAAATAATTGAGTATGATTTTAATATGATGAAAATGATAATAATTTCATATCAAAATGAGAAACAAGATTATGATATTGTGTTTATGATTGTTAACCAAAACTAATGTGTAATATGGTTAAGGGTAGTTATAGCACCTCATATTTAATTGTGTGGTGAGGGGGGTGAATGATTATTGTCGGTTTTTCTTCTTAAATAAATGTTATAAGGTTTTGATATGTGACTTGAGATGTGTTTTTGGATATCTAGAGAGACTTCCTCTATGGCTCTTATTGAGTCAATGACTGAGGGGAGTGCCTAATAATATTTCCCCAGTTGAGGAACATGTGGCACTAATCATTCTATATAAAGATGAATGGGATTAGTTTCAAGATAACTTCTCTCACCTAATGAAAATTAGGGAAAGAGACCCAAGGCAATTTATGTAATGTATGCCTGAGATGAGAAGGTAGTGTTATTTGCAGCAGCCTCTGATATTTACTAGAGAGGGTGGGCCGGAGGGAGATGAATTATGGGTTGGTCCAATAGAAATAATTCGTGAACATCTAGAGAATCTGGCTGAAAGGAGGTTCAAGTTGGATTGTTATATAATATAGGGATTAGGAAAATTATGATGGGACATTCAGGAATGAACTAGACAGTCTGACAGTATGTTATGGAAGGACTTCATGGAGAGGTTCTTGGAGAACTTTTTTCCAGAGACACTGGGAAAAAATAAATCAATTGAGTTCATGAATATTATATAGGGTGACATATCGGTGATGGACTCTATGGGATGCTACACAAATCGTAAACACTTTTCCTAGATTTATCATGAGAATGGGAAGCCATGGAGAAATTTTTTTCAGATGTACATAACTGTGAGGTTAAAACCGATGGGAATTTAATCTGGCTAAAGATATATACAGAAGTGGTGTATTTGGATCTCATTGTTGAATGGAATCTGAGGGCGGCTTCTAGTGATGGATTGGTAGTTGTTACTAGACGTTTAGGTGGTATGACTTCTAAGAGAATGAATTTCTATTATGGAATCTTTAGTCAAGGTAGTAAGAATCATAGTGGATGATTCCTGTAGCAAGAAAACTCATACTAAGATGGATCTAGATTCATGTGTATGGAATAGTATGATCACCTTTCTAGTTGAAATCCATGTGGTTGTTTAAGAGAGTGTGGAGAAATGATTCTGGTTTCAGTTTCCGTGGAGTCCATGCTTTGGAAATGGATTTGGGAAAAATAGTATGAGGATCTAGAGTCAATATCTAAAAGGAATTATTTGATGTTAGGGAGACATATTCAGAATGGTAGATAGATGAAGATGATATCATTTATGTGATGAATCCAGATGTGGTTCTTATATACAAGTGAGAGGAGCTCATGATGGAATTTTATGCCTCTAAATGGGTGGTGTTTCTAGGTGTAACCAAAATGTAAGGTGATCTATGACAATAGAATTGGTGGCTAGGAAGGAAAAAAGAGATTGCAGGGTTTGTGGAAAGATGCTTCACTTGTTAGCAGGTAAAGGTAGAGCAACAATAACCTGTATTTTTGCTAAAATCATTGCATATTCTAGAATTGAAGTGGGACAAAGTGACCATGGAAATTGTAGTGGGTATTCCAAATATTCATTGGATGAATGATGATATTTTTTTCATTGTGGATCGAATCACAAAGGTAGCTCATTTCTTGTCTATATGGGAAAACTTTATAGTAGAATAGTTAATAAATTTGTACATTTGAGAGATAGTTTGTTTGCATAGAGTGTGACATACTATAGTCTCATATCATCATTCATGCTTTACATCATGTTTCTGGTAGGGGTTTCATATTTCTCTTCGCACCCATGTATTTTTTAGTACGGATTTCCACCCACAGACAAATGCAATGTCAAAACTTACTATACGGGTATTGGAGGTTATTCTACGGTCAAGTGTCCTCGACTTTGGTGGGTCTTGGTAAAAGCACTTGGATTTAGTGGAGTTTTCCTATAAAAATATTTATCAGGAAACTATATAGATTAACCATACAAATTTCTTTATGGTAGGGTGTGTAGATCACTTCTATACTGAATGGAGGCTGGTGAGTCAGAGTTGTTGGGACTGGGTCTCATATAGGAGATATCTAAGCAGGTATAGTTGGTTTGGACAATTATGGATATAGTACAAAGTAGATATACCTTTTATGCTTCTAGATGTAGATGACCCAGAGAGTTTTCATAGGGTGATCGTGTATTCCTTCCGGTGTAACCAAGGTTTAGTCATCATAGGATATGGGGGAAGGGAAAATTAGCACCTAGATTTGTTTCCCCCTTTAATATAGTAGAGATAATCTGGTCGGTGGTATACATTTTATCTCTTCCATATAGATATATTTCTAATAATGATGGTTTACTTTTATCAAAATATTGGTGGTATTATCCATACCCTATTCATATGATTGATATGGATGAGGTTGAGCTTGAGTTAGATGCTCCTTTGAAAAGCATCTAATACATGTTTTTGATCGCAGTGAGAAAGTGTTGAGGGGAATAAATGTGCTGATATTTACTGTGTTATGTCACCCTGGATGTGTGTAAGATATAAAATGGAAAAAGTAAATAGATATGTGGGCTCAATTCTCTAATCTTTTTTGTCATAATCATAGAATTGTTTGGTGTGTAGCTCGAGGATGAGATGTTATATAGTGTGGACAATTTAAGATCCTAACGTATTTTGGAGTTATCTCAAGTGTGATTTCAAATGAATAAGTTTCCTGCATTAGTAACTTTTATGGGAGATACATCTTGCGGTGTATTTGGATGAAGTCTAGGAAATATTTTGATCAAAATAGGTCATGCACGGTTGGTGATTTTTTTTGGCAAACTCTACGGATGCTAAGAGTAACTATGAAAACTCTAGTTTTTTAGGTAGTAGCTTTGACATGGTTAATGAATAGTTTGATAGGTTGTGAAATGTATCCATTCATAGAGTCCCCTTGAGGTAGTGGTTAATACACTATAAGCAAATAGTTTTTCTAACCGTGTAACTAATATGTGCGAGGGCCAACAGTGAGATCGTAACATTGTGGGTCTTACTCGTTTTCAACCTTGAATGACATGTTTCACCTCTTATGAAATGAAAACACAAGATTTTAGTATCCTAAGGGTATTAGAAGGCTCTCCCATCTTCTTATATGGATTCCAAGGCCATACAAATATCATTCTTTGAGATTGAATGACTGAATTGAAGATCTGGTCTTCTCTCGATAGGTGGATTTCGTCTCGATGATTTTCTCGTTCTTTCTTATATCATTCCTTGATCTTTTTAGTGGAGATATAGTATATTTACTTTTAACTAATCCCATTGAGTGATATCTATATCTCGTTTTTTGGATCTTGATATATATTTATGATATATTAAACTCTTTGATCTTGGTTTTGGTTGAGGGTTTTTGATATATAACTCATATCAACATCGTGGTGCTGCTCATATAATGTGTATTTCCATTGGGCACACATCCTTTAACAATCCATAGTAGGTGGTCTATAAATAATCCCCATATTCATGGATTTGATTTGTATATGAATGATTTAATAATTTCTAGCATCCTTTAGCAATTCATTTTCATGAATTTGGTTAATTAGAATGGCAATTTGTTTTAATAAAGCTTTGTTGAAATATGTGATTAATTGTGGATTTTTTCATCAGAATAAGGGGCCTCCATACTAGATAATTAATTCAGTGAAATTGATTATTTTGGGAAGGTCTTTTAATATAGATAATTAATTAGGGTATTAATTATGTTAAATTTATTTGGCTACATTGAGATAATTAATTGTGGATTAGTTATGTGTCTTTGATAATATGATCTAGATAATTAATTGTTGGATTAATTTTGGAATGTTGAGATTATCATGAAATAATTAATTATAGAAAATTAATTAATGAATATAAATTTTGAAATTGATTAATTAATTAATGGTTTGACAAACTCATCTTATTATTGAGTTTAGTAATATAATAGATGTGTTTAGCTAATTATTGAATTAGTAATTGTATTTGGGTGTAAATGAATTGTTAAATTAATTATTTTTTAAAGAATGGTAATATTGTCATTATAAAATGATATGTACAAACGGTAACATAGTGATTTTACTTATGTGTGATAAGAATGGTAACATGGTAATTCCAAATCGAGAAGTATACATGGTAACATGGTCATTTTGCTTTTGAGTAAAGAGAATGGGAACATGGTCATACTATTGAAGAGTAAACATGGTAACATGGACTTATCACAAACGTTTGTGATATAGGTACCATTGGAAATGTGGTTTATAAATGTGTATCTAAATAATGAAAATAATGGAACACCAAGTTACGACATCACACAAGAATATTCTAACTCCAGCATGAGTCAAATTAGGTATTGAGATGTTATAGAACCATTAATACGTAGATCTTTAGCATGAAGAAGGTTATAATATATGGTATTACCTAAGGAACCCAGAGGACTCTGGTATGGGATGAAGTTAGTATTGAGGGATGAGTATCTTTGGGAAACCTAGTTCTAATATAGTTAAACAATAATAAATGAAAATGTGATAAACATTTTATTATTGAACTTTACATATTTATTTATAGAACTGCATGCACTATCATTTGACTAGACTATTTTTAGAAACTGTTAGAGGTGTAATTCTGAGTTTTACTCACACCCTATTCCTTCTCCTGATCAGAACCTAAATAGATTATACTATTGGAGGATTGGATGAGGGAAAAGGCCCTAGGGTAGGTGTCTTCTTGGGGATGGAGCTAGGAGGAGGGAACCAGACATGGTTCATGTCAGGATTCGTCCACCGGGGCCCATTCCGCGACTACCCCAAGCTCGTCTTCCATAGGCCAGGGGTTGTCAACTAGAACTAGAAAATAATATCCCTAATATAGGAAGGAATGTACTATAAATATTGACACAAAAATATACCATGAAAACAACAATAGGCAACCACAAAGTAAAACAACAATAGAAAATGTTTTTATTGAAAGTAAAGGGGTCGGACTACAAGACCAACTGAAAGATACCATTATAATAGAAAATAGAAAACAAATCCTCAGATCATCCACCAATGATCCTACCTAAAGTGTAGGTACTGCTCATCTCCATAGCTCTCAATGTCTACCTTCACCACCATCATCCATCAGGTCCTAGCTCCTCAAGACTCAATCAAGGTTGTCTGTCGCCTGCACATGACACAACACGGTGCAGGTGAAGCCCGTGTAGGAGTGAGTATAACAATACGTAGTAGGGACCCCGAGACCCCTGAAAGTATTTCATAATTCCACAAAGGAAAACCAAAAAACATGATCTCAATCACAAAGCACAAAAGAAAAATACCATGATCAAACCATGATTATAACTTAGTTTTCATGAATAATGATGATTAGTCATATTCTATATCATTATATTACATTATAATTTTTCCAAAACTGAACCATGAGGGATTTGTTCCATTGTTGATCCACACAGGGTCATATATCATTGATCTACGATGGACCACTCTAAGGATGGTCCTCATAGGGTAGATCACTAATAAACCACCCAAGGTCTCCAGAATTCTTATCCACACAGCATTGCTATCAGGATGATCCACATTGGGTCACTAAATGCGGATCCATAGAGGGTCTCTATAATAGTGATCCACATTGGGTCACTAGATGTTGATCCACACATGGTATTTATGATGTTGATCCACACATGGTATCGATGATGTTGATCCACACATGGTCTCTAAGTTATGATCCACAAAAGGTATCTATGATACTGATCCACATAGGGTCTTTATGATGCTATTCCACACAGGGTCTCTAGATGTTGATCCACAAAGGGTCGCCACTCAGATGACAACAAGTCACAGGATTCCCCACACCTGGTGTGCTAGAGTTCTGTAGTATCTGTTTATTTTGATATAATTCATGAATCAACTTCAAAAAATATCGAAGAAGGAGTAACCCAAAGGATCGTCATGTTGGAAGGGTTCTAATGTAATAGACGGATTGTCAACCAGATGCTCGGTTAGTGAGTTATTGGCATTTCAGTGCTGAAGGCCCAGTTAGATTTGAGTATGGTCCAACCCGACTATACTCCAACATTCTCCAAAATTATTTTAGAGTATCTCAAAAAGACCGTCTCACTCCAAGGATCCTAGCGTCGTAGATGGTTCATCAATCAGATGTCCGGTTTGAATGATATGACTCTTTAAGAAAAAATTTCCCCGAATGGGTGTGGATCTGGTCCGACCCGGCACGGGCCAACCTAACCCAGTTTGGGTCTGACTCGGCTCGGCCCACCCTGGCACGGGTCAGCCAGGGTGGGCTCAACCCACTAGGTCATGGACCATCCTAGCATGCCTTGGCATGGATGGGCCATGGTAGCTCAGTTCGTCGTCAGGTGTGACCCGCACGGTACACCTCCCTAATAGATCAAAGAGATGTTTGGATCTTGATTGCAAGTGCCAGGTGGCACCGCCTAGTTTTCCATGGGACCCATAAGGATCGGGTCCGCTCCTTTCACCATAGATTCAAAGCTGCGACCTACCTCACTATGGAGGACGACAGTGCCCCGCCTCAGCGTCATCGTAGCCAGCCCACGCCGGCCAGCCCCATCATTCTGTCACAACGCCTTCTAGTGCCTCCATGCCATTGTCACACCGAAAAAGCATCCGCAGTCCACCAAGTGAGCTCTAGTGTTACACCTTCCATTCCGTTCATGCCTATGGGCCTCCAGGGATACCGTCGTCGCTGTGTGCCACACAGATTCTGGATTATGACAAGATGAAAACTCATCACTGAAAAATGAGACAAAAATGAAGTTGAGGAGGTTTTGCGACTTGTTCATTGGGCTCACATCCTCTACATTATCAACATAGCTAATGGCTATTAAAAAAACATCACACAGATATTATTTTAACCTCGTTCAAATCCCCTGAAACAACTACCCACAAAAATAAAGAATGAGGAAAATAATCAAGGGAATTTCATGAATTAAATAACAACCTCTACCTCAAGATTTGTTGGAGATGTTGCGATGGTGTGAAAATATTTCACATTTTTCGAGGCCACTAGTGTTCGTCGATCCCATTTTTTTCTACCCAATCCACCATCATCCAACGGTGGAACATGTTGTCGTATATTGCCAGAGGTTCCTAACAGTCATGCCAAAATCCCACACCAAAACATCAATTAGAAAGAATGAAGAATCAACCGAGATTCCCAACATCAATGTGGTTCATTTTTGAAACTCTTTTTATGTTTTAACATCATGGTTACAAAAACCAAGAGTCAATCCATTAATGGTTTGACAACTCAGTGGTCCTTCCATGCCAGTCAACTGCTCGAGTGAAAATAAAATAACAATTTCTTGTTCTTTTAATATTCATTTAAATTTCCTAAAACATATCTTTTTCTCTAAACCCACTATGGTCAAAGGGAATCCTCCCTTAAGAGAATCCTGGTGCCAAAAATTTAGTAGTGTCCTCAGATTTCAATTCTGAGAACTAGTTCCAAAAATAGAAAATGTCGCCCACGTGTTTTCAGAACGTATCTTAAAAAAAGTTCCAAATTTTTTTCTGGGCACTCCAGGCCTCAAAATCATGTGCCTTCAATTTATTCAAACTCATAATTATCCCAAATAATTTTAAAAAATATATAAGGAATTTTTGGGTCGTTATATTTTCCCAACAATATGATTTTCATCCCAGAAATCTATAAAAATTATGGGAACAAATGGGGGTTCTGAGCACATATCTGAGCCTCCAACTCCCAGGTGCTCTCCATGAGGTTCTCGGGCTGACAACAAACATGCACTAGATGAATACACATCCTACGAAGGACCCACTCTTGTCGATCCGCTATCTCCATTGAGAAATACACAAACGTTTCACCATCACCAATATCCATCTCACCGCAGTCGATAACATGCGATGGATCATGCATGTACCTCCTCAGCTGCGAAACAAGGAAAAAAATTTTCCCCCATTGCATATGTGGGAGAAGATCTAGATGGTATTCCACCTCACCTAATTTGTTGAGGATCTGGAAAGTTTCGATGAACCTCGAAGATAGCTTGCCACACCGGCCAAACCTCTGTAATCCTCATCTAGGTGAGACCCGTAGAAAGACATAGTCTCCTTCCTCAAACTCCAAGGGTCTCCTTCTCCTGTTAGTGTACAAATTCTGCCTACTCTTCATAGACTTCAACCACTCCTGGATGATCTACACATTTTCTTGGTAGCCTGTACCACGACATGACCCATAAGTATTGACTCTCCTATGTCTGTCCAGTATAGAGATGATATACAAGTTCACTTGTACATGGCCACAAAAGCATCCATATCGATGGTGGAGTGATAACTATTTTTTTATACAAACTCCAGCTATGGTAGGTGGTCCTCCCAAATGTGTCCAAAATTGAGGATGTAAGAACGAAGCATGTCCTCCAGTGTCTATATGGTCTGCTCTATTTGACCATCATCCTGAGGATGAATGGTGGGGCTCAAGCATAGCTGAGTTCCAAACACCTCCTACAATCCCTTCCACAAGCAAGACGTAAAACGTGTGTCATGATCTGAGATGATCATCGATGGAACCCTGTGAAGTCGTACAATATCTTATAGGTAAAGATGTCCCAAGCTATCTTCTGATCCCTGCTCTTGGTTGGGTAGGAAGTTGGCCGACTTGGTGAGTTAGTCAACAATCACCCATATGGAATAGTGTCTTCTAGATATACATGGTATCCCTATCATGATGTCCAGGGATATACCATCACACTTCTACTATGGCACCTCAAGTGGCTCAGCTAAGCCCACTGGTACCTGATGCTCGGCCTTCACATCCTGACAAGTGAGGGACTGAGATACGAGCTCTACCACTACATTCTTCATCCATGGCCACTAGTAATAATGCCAGAGGTCCTCGTACATCTTTTCTACTCTAGGATGTACCACCAAAGGGGATGTGTGAAACTCTCTCAACACCTCCTCTTTTATATTCATTGGTACAATGGTTCTCCCTATGAAGAGGATAACATGCTTCCCACCTTCATAAAATTTTATCAGGAGCTCGTCCAAAGGATATCTGACCACATCAGGTCACGTAGTCTATGTCCCCAGGTTGTGCCTCTCTGACTTGCTGAAGGAGTGGGGGAGTTAAAATAATAGACTAGATATAAGTTTCTCCATCACTATCCATGAAGGATAAATGAAACACTCTTATCTACTATGTCTCTTCACTCTATAACAGTAAAATAGAAATCCTGCTGGGTGCGTTTGCTACTATGTTCCCCTTCCCATGAGAGTAGAAAATCTCAAAGTCATAGTCTTGGAGGAACTCTATCCATCATCATTGTCACAAGATCATGTACTACTATGTGAAGATATACCCGAGACTCTTGTGATCATAGTAAACAATAAATCATTCACCCATCAAGTAGTGCTGCCACATCTTCACTGCAAAGACCACTACTGCTAACTCCAGGTCAATTGTAGCATAGTTCTTCTCAGGCTATCATAACTGCTATGAGCCATATGCGGTCACTACTCTTTCCTACATTTGGGCACAACCTAGTCTGTTCCCTGACACGTCGCAGAAGACTACATACCCAATGACCTTTTCTGGTAGCCTCATGATGGAGGAACTCGTCAGCCTCTGCCTCTGCTTCTGAAAACTCCGATGACATCTCTCTATCCTTGTGAATGGATAAACCTTCTTTTTCAATGCATAAAGGTGTTGACATTACCCTGGAGAAGTCTGTTACGAACCTTCAATAGTATCATGAAAATCATAGGAAACTATGCACCTAAGTCGTACTCCTGGGTTGCTCCCAAGCAAGCACAACCACTATCTTCGTTGGATCCAATTCTACTCCACCATCTTAGATAACATGCCTTAGGAAGTGGACCTCCCATTCCAAGAACTAGAAATTCAAGAGCTTTCCAAAAATCTGGTTCTCTCAGAGTGTATCCAGAATGATCTATAGGTGCGTGGCATGCTCCTCCTCTGACATCAAGTATATCAATATGTTTTCTATAAAGACTACAACGAAGAGATTGAGGTAAGGATGTAAAATACTGTTCATGATCCCCATGATCATTTTAGGTGCATTGGTTACGCTGAAGGGCATCACCCAGAACTCATAATGTACATACCGACACCTGAAGGTCATCTTTGGTACATCCTCCTCCCGTACCATGAGCTGGTGATAGCCTGATATGAGGTCTATCATCGAAAACCCTCGATCTCCCTTCTTTTGTTCAAAGTTATCATCAATCCTCAAGAGTGGATATTTTTTCTTCACTTTCACCTACTTTAGGTACCGATAGTTCACATAATGCCTTAGACTCCAATCATCCTTCATCGAAAAAATTTTGGGGATGCCCATAGAGAAACATTGGGCCTTATGAACCCCTTATCATTCATGTCCCCTGAATTTATGTGTAACTCGCGATGATCTACAGGAGCCATCCGATATGGTGGGGTAGATATAGGTGTCATACTGGGGTATAGATCGATGTAGAAGTATACCTCCCTACAAGGAGTTTTTCCCAGAAAATCATAAGGAAAGACATCAGCATACTGGTGCTCCACTATAGAATAACTTGGACTCCTCACGTCAACTCCTCCAAGGGTAAGGCTATCCTACTCATGAGTGATAGGCTACACCCTCCTCTGAGAAAGTACATCCTATGCTAGAATGGTTTCCTTATCACTAGTGATGGAAAACCTAATCCCATCCTTGTGGACACACCGCACATTAGACCTAAAATAGTCGGTCTGGGCATGGACTATGGATGGCATGTCCATACCCAAGATGACGTCATAAGGCCTTGATGGTGCTAATAGAAGGTCATAGATGAAGCTCTCGACTCCTAGAGTGAGCTCACACTACCTACCCCAGTGTGTAATTCTCAAATCATCACCCATAGGAGTCTCTAATAATATAGATCAAGCCAAAGGCTCTATTGGAATTTCTGAGTTCTGAACAATTTTTGTGAAAATGAAAGATTGACTAGCACCTGTGTCTATAAGTAATGCAGCTGGGGTTGAATATACATAAATCGTACCTCTAATCATCTCTGGAGCACCGCGGTCATAGTCCCATCTGCCTCTAGCTTTTATCTCTCAGGTCTACCTACTCCATGTGGTTAGGGTGAAACACCAGGGGGTGGTGGAGGTAGATCCTCAAATCGTCATCCAACACCTACTATACAACCCTCTCCTCTTCAACATATGTCGCCCTATGGTTCTCCTCGCTCAAATATATGGCTTTGACGTGGAGGTCCCTCAACCATTTTTAATCATCTGTATGACGGTTCAGGAAGTCGTGTAACACCCCAAGCTTCCACAGTAAGCTTTTCTTTGAATAATACAATTTCTTGCATTGTACGCAACTTCGAGTTCAAACACACCACGACAAACCAAACTAGCTGTTATGAATAGTAATAGGAACTTTATGTAATTTTATAAATTATATTTTTTTAAAATAAAAACATTTTTGGATTTTGAATATCAAAATTAGCATTGGGTGAATTTTTTGTTTTTTGTGAAAACTTTCAATTTTTGATGAATAGTGAAAAACATTGCGTTATTGTTTAAAACTGACTTTTTATTGAAATAATTAATTATATTATTTTAATTTATTTTAGGTAAAACCAGACAAAATACCTATATATGTTATATTTAATTCACTGCAGTCAATTTATAATAATATTAGATATATAAAATTTTATTGAACTTTTTACCATCTTTTACCCACGTTTTAGACATGTTAGCAAAATTTCATAAAACGTAATTTTACCGCTATTGTGAACGGAATTTCCTAAATACAAGAGACATGGTAGTTATGATTATGTAAAATATTGTTCAATAAGATGAAAATAGTTTTCGGTGATTAGTAACTTTTGAACTTTATTTTCCCTTGTTAAAAGAAAATAGGGTAATTTATGGTAAACATGATATTATTATTACACTAAAACAAGTCCTATTTCTATAGGTTAAGTGTGTTTTGGACAAAATCAACCTTAGGAATAAAATATGATCCCTTTGGTCCATTAGTATTAAATGAGGACATTTATTATTACTTTATTTAATGAAGAGTTAAAAGTGTCAAATTTAAATTTTCATAACTAAAACATTTTTAATATAGGGTTATTCATAATATAAATTCGACAATAAATATTAATTAGGAAGATAAATGATTTTCTACATAATATTATTTTATTTATAGATTAATATGAAGATTTAGGTTTGTTTCAATGATTTTTTTTTTGTAATCATGATGTATTGACTTCCACAAAAATCAATTACTAAATAGTGTCAAAATAGATATTAATGAGTTTTTAAAACAAATTCTATATTATTAAATGTTATAATTATACTAAAGTCTATGGTTTGGCCAAAGGACAAATATAATTATAGATATATCATTAATTAACCACTTGGGGTTTTCTTCGCATTTTATTTTATGATTATTAACCATATAATATAATAATACCAAAATACATTCTAAAAGATATACTATTTAACTAAGAGTTAAATCTAAACAATAAGGTTAATATGGATAACTAATCCTGTCTAAACCCTATTATTTGAGTGGCTTTCGACCCATTTCCACATTATCCTCAAAATAAATCATTTTGGAGCCATTATAATCTGAAAAGGATTTTATAAGAAAATAATATTTCATTCTTTTCTTAAAGTGACTGTCAACCTTGAATGACATGTTTCACCTATTATGAAATGAAAACACAAGATTTTAGTATCCTAAGGGTATTAGAAGGCTCTCCCATCTTCTTATATGGATTCCAAGGCCATACAAATATCATTCTTTGAGATTGAATGACTGAATTGAAGATCTGGTCTTCTCTCGATAGGTGGATTTCGTCTCGATGATTTTCTCTTTCTTCCTTATATCATTCCTTGATCTTTTTAGTGGAGATATAGTATATTTACTTTTAACTAATCCCATTGAGTGATATCTATATCTCGTTTTTTGGATCTTGATATAAATTTATGATATATTAAACTCTTTGATCTTGGTTTTGGTTGAGGGTTTTTGATCTATAACTCATATCAACATCGTGGTGCTGCTCATATAATGTGTATTTCCATTGGGCACACATCCTTTAACAATCCATAGTAGGTGGTCTATAAATAATCCCCATATTCATGGATTTGATTTTTATATGAATGATTTAATAATTTCTAGCATCCTTTAGCAATTCATTTTCATGAATTTGGTTAATTAGAATGGCAATTTGTTTTAATAAAGCTTTGTTAAAATATGTGATTAATTGTGGATTTTTTCATCAGAATAAGGGTCCTCCCTACTAGATAATTAATTCAGTGAAATTGATTATTTTGGGAAGGTCTTTTAATATAGATAATTAATTAGGGTATTAATTATGTTAAATTGATTTGGCTACATTGAGATAATTAATTGTGGATTAGTTATGTGTCTTTGATAATATGATCTAGATAATTAATTGTTGGATTAATTTTGGAATGTTGGGATTATCATGAAATAATTAATTATAGAAAATTAATTAATGAATATAAATTTTGAAATTGATTAATTAATTAATGGTTTGACGAACTCATCTTATTATTGAGTTTAGTAATATAATAGATGTGTTTAGCTAATTATTGAATTAGTAATTGTATTTGGGTGTAAATGAATTGTTAAATTAATTATTTTTTAAAGAATGGTAATATTGTCATTATAAAATGATATGTACAAACGGTAACATAGTGATTTTACTTATGTGTGATAAGAATGGTAACATGGTAATTCCAAATCGATAAGTATACATGGTAACATGGTCATTTTGCTTTTGAGTAAAGAGAATGGGAACATGGTCATACTATTGAAGAGTAAACATGGTAACATGGACTTATCACAAACGTTTGTGATATAGGTACCATTGGAAATGTGGTTTATAAATGTGTATCTAAATAATGAAAATAATGGATCACCAAGTTACGACATCACACAAGAATATTCTAACTCCAGCATGAGTCAAATTAGGTATTGAGATGTTATTGAACCATTAATACGTAGATCATTAGCATGAAGAAGGTTATAATATATGGTATTACCTAAGGATCCCAGAGGAATCTGGTATGGGATGAAGTTAGTATTGAGGGATGAGTATCTTTGGAAAACCTAGTTCTAATATAGTTAAACAATAATAAATGAAAATGTGATAAACATTTTATTATTGAACTTTACATATTTATTTATAGAACTCCATGCACTATCATTTGACTAGACTGTTTTTAGAAACTGTTAGAGGTGTCATTCTGAGTTTTACTCACACCCTATTCCTTCTCCTGATCAGAACCTAAATAGATTATACTATTGGAGGATTGGATGAGGGAAAAGGCCCTAGGGTAGGTGTCTTCTTGGGGATGGAGCTGGGAGGAGGGAACCAGACATGGTTCATGTCAGGATTCGTCCACCGGGGCCCATTCCGCGACTACCCCAAGCCCGTCTTCCATAGGCCAGGGGTTGTCAACTAGAACTAGAAAATAATATCCCTAATATAGGAAGGAATGTACTATAAATATTGACACAAAAATATACCATGAACACAACAATAGGCAACCACAAAGTAAAACTACAATAGAAAATGTTTTTATTGAAAGTAAAGTGGTCGGACTACAAGACCAACTGAAAGATACCATTATAATAGAAAATTAAAAACAAATCCTCAGATCATCCACCAATGATCCTACCTGAAGTGTAGGTACTGCTCATCTCCATAGCTCTCAATGTCTGCCTTCACCACCGTCATCCATCAGGTCCTAGCTCCTCAAGACTCAATCAAGGTTGTCTGTCGCCTGCACATGACACAACACGGTGCAGGTGAAGCCCGTGTAGGAGTGAGTATAACAATACGTAGTAGGGACCCCAAGACCCCTGAAAGTATTTCATAATTCCACAAAGGAAAACCAAAAAACATGATCTCAATCACAAAGCACAAAAGAAAAATACCAAGATCAAACCATGATTATAACTTAGTTTTCATGAATAATGATGATTTGTCATATGCTATATCATTATATTACATTAGAATTTTTCCAAAACTGAACCATGCGGGATTTGTTCCATTGTTGATCCACACAGGGTCATATATCATTGATCTACGATGGGCCACTCTAAGGATGGTCCTCATAGGGTAGAGCACTAATAAACCACCCAAGGTCTCCAGAATTCTTATCCACACAGCATTGCTATCAGGATGGTCCACATTGGGTCACTAAATGCGGATCCATAGAGGGTCTCTATAATAGTGATCCACATTGGGTCACTAGATGTTGATCCACACAGGGTATTTATGATGTTGATCCACACATGGTATCGATGATGTTGATCCACACATGGTCTCTAAGTTCTGATCCACAAAAGGTATCTATGATACCGATCCACATAGGGTCTTTATGATGCTAATCCACACAGGGTCTCTAGATGTTGATCCACAAAGGGTCGCCACTCAGATGACAGCAAGTCACAGGATTCCCCACACCTGGTGTGCTAGAGTTCTGTAGTATCTGTTTATTTTGATATAATTCATGAATCAACTTCAAAAAATATCGAAGAAGGAGTAACCCAAAGGATCGTCATGTTAGAAGGGTTCTAATGCAATAGACGGATTGTCAACCAGATGCTCGGTTAGTGAGTTATTGGCATTTCAGTGCTGAAGGCCCAGTTAGATTTGAGTATGGTCCAACCCGACTATACTCCAACATTCTCCAAAATTATTGTAGAGTATCTCAAAAAGACCGTCTCACTCCAAGGATCCTAGCGTCGTAGATGGTTCATCAATCAGATGTCCGGTTTGAATGATATGACTCTTTAAGAAAAAATGGCCCCGAATGGGTGTGGATCTGGTCCGACCCGGCACGGGCCAACCTAACCCAGTTTGGGTCTGACTCGGCTCGGCCCACCCTGGCACGGGTCAGCCAGGGTGGGCTCAACCCACTAGGTCATGGACCATCCTAGCATGCCTCGGCATGGATGGGCCATGGTAGCTCAGTTCGACGTCAGGTGTGACCCGCACGGTACACCTCCCTAACAGATTAAAGAGATGTTTGGATCTTGATTGCAAGTGCCAGGTGGCACCGCCTAGTTTTCCATGGGACCCATAAGGATCGGGTCCGCTCCTTTCACCATAGATTCAAAGCTGCGACCTACCTCACTATGGAGGACGACAGTGCCCCGCCTCAGCGTCATCGTAGCCAGCCCACGCCGGCCAGCCCCATCATTCTGTCACAACGCCTTCTAGTGTCGCCATGCCATTGTTGCACCGGCAAAGCATCCGCAGTCCACCAAGTGAGCTCTAGTGGTACACCTTCCATTCCGTTCATGCCTATGGGCCTCCAGGGATACCGCCGTCGTTGTGTGCCACACAGATTCTGGATTATGCCAAGATGAAAATTCATCACTGAAAAATGAGACAAAAATGAAGTTGAGGAGGTTTTGGGACTTGTTCATTGGGCTCACATCCTCTACATTATCAACACAGCTAATGGCTATTAAAAAAACATCACACAGATATTATTTTAACCTTGTTCAAATCCCCTGAAACAACTACCCACAAAAATCAAGAATGAGTAAAATAATCGAGGGAATTTCTTGAATTAAATAACAACCTCTACCTCAAGATTTGTTGGAGATGTTGCGATGGTGTGAAAATATTTCACATTTTTCGAGGCCACTAGTGTTCGTCGATCCCATTTTTTTCTACCCAATCCACCATCATCCATCGGTGGAACATGTTGTCGTATATTGCCAGAGGTTCCTAACAGTCATGCCAAAATCCCACACCAAAACATCAATTAGAAGGAATGAAGAATCAACCGAGATTCCCAACATCAATGTGGTTCATTTTTGAAACTCTTTTTATGTTTTAACATCATGGTTACAAAAACCAAGAGTCAATCCATTAAATGGTTTGACAACTCAGTGGTCCTTCCATGCCAGTCAACTGCTCGAGTGAAAATAAAATAACAATTTCTTGTTCTTTTAATATTCATTTAAATTTCCTAAAACATATCTTTTTCTCTAAACCCACTATGGTCAAAGGGAATCCTCCCTTAAGAGAATCCTGGTGCCAAAAATTTAGTAGTGTCCTCAGATTTCAATTCTGAGAACTAGTTCCAAAAATAGAAAATGTCGCCCACGTGTTTACAGAACGTATCTTAAAAAAAGTTCCAAATTTTGTTCTGGGCACTCCAGGCCTCAAAATCATGTGCCTTCAATTTATTCAAACTCATAATTATCCCAAATAATTTTAAAAAATATATAAGGAATTTTTGGGTGGTTATATTTTCCCAACAATATGATTTTCATCCCAGAAATCTATATAAATTATGGGAACAAATGGGGGTTCTGAGCACATATCTGAGCCTCCAACTCCCAGGTGCTCTCCATGAGGTTCTCGGGCTGACAACAAACATGCACTAGATGAATACACATCCTACGAAGGACCCACTCTTGTCGATCCGCTATCTCCATAGAGAACTCCACAAACGTTTCACCATCATCAATATCCATCTCACCGCAGTCGATAACATGCGATGGATCATGCATGTACCTCCTCAGCTGCGAAAGAAGGAAAAAAAATTTCCCCCATTGCATATGTGGGAGAAGATCTAGATGGTATTCCACCTCACCTAATTTGTTGAGGATCTGGAAAGTTTCGATGAACCTCGAAGATAGCTTGCCACACCGGCCAAACCTCTATAATCCTCATCTGGGTGAGACCCGTAGAAAGACATAGTCTCCTTCCTCAAACTCCAAGGGTCTCCTTCTCCAGTTAGTGTACAAATTATGCCTACTCTTCATAGACTTCAACCACTCCTGGATGATCTACACATTTTCTTGGTAGCCTGTACCACGACATGACCCATAAGTATTGACTCTCCTATGTCTGTCCAGTATAGAGATGATATACAAGTTCACTTGTACATGGCCACAAAAGCATCCATATCGATGGTGGAGTGATAACTATTTTTTTTATGCAAACTCCAGCTATGGTAGGTGGTCCTCCCAAATGTGTCCAAAATTGAGGATGTAAGAACGAAGCATGTCCTCCAGTGTCTATATGGTCTGCTCTATTTGACCATCATCCTAAGGATGAATGGTGGGGCTCAAGCATAGCTGAGTTCCAAACACCTCCTACAATCCCTTCCACAAGCAAGACGTAAAACGTGTGTCATGATCTGAGATGATCATCGATGGAACCCTGTGAAGTCGTACAATCTCTTATAGGTAAAGATGTCCCAAGCTATCTTCTGATCCCTGCTCTTGGTTGGGTAGGAAGTTGGCCGACTTGGTGAGTTGGTCAACAATCACCCATATGGAATAGTGTCTTCTAGATATACATGGTATCCCTATCATGATGTCCAGGGATATACCATCACACTTCTACTATGGCACCTCAAGTGGCTGAGCTAAGCCCACTGGTACCTGATGCTCGGCCTTCACATCCTGACAAGTGAGGGACTGAGATACGAGCTCTACCACTACATTCTTCATCCATGGCCACTAGTACTAATGCCAGAGGTCCTCGTACATCTTTTCTACTCTAGGATGTACCACCAATGGGGATGTGTGAAACTCTCTCAACACCTCCTCTTTTATATTCATTGGTACAATGGTGCTCCCTATGAAGAGGATAACATGCTTCCCACCTTCATAAAATTTTATCAGGAGCTCATCCAAAGGATATCTGACCACATCTGGTCGCGTAGTCTATGTCCCCAGGTTGTGCCTCTCTGACTTGCTGAAGGAGTGGGGGAGTTAAAATAATAGACTAGATATAAGTTTCTCCATCACTATCCATGAAGGATAAATGAAACACTCTTATCTACTATGTATCCTCACTCTATAACAGTAAAATAGAAATCCTGCTGGGTGCGTTTGCTACTATGTTCCCCTTCCCATGAGAGTAGACAATCTCAAAGTCATAGTCTTGGAGGAACTCTATCCATCATCATTGTCACAGGATCATGTACTACTATGTGAAGATATACCCGAGACTCTTGTGATCATAGTAAACAATAAATCATTCACCCATCAAGTAGTGCTGCCACATCTTCACTGCAAAGACCACTACTGCTAACTCCAGGTCAATTGTAGCATAGTTCTTCTCAGGCTATCTTAACTGCAATGAGCCATATGTGGTCACTACTCTTTCCTACATTTGGGCACAACCTAGTCTGTTCCCTGACACGTCGCAGTAGACTACATACCCAATGACCTTTTCTGGTAGCCTCATGATGGAGGAACTCGTCAGCCTCTGCCTCTGCTCCTGAAAACTCTGATGACATCTCTCTATCCTTGTGAATGGATAAACCTTCTTTTTCAATGCATAAAGGTGTTGACATTACCCTGGAGAAGTCTGTTACGAACCTTCAATAGTATCATGAAAATCATAGGAAAATATGCACCTAAGTCGCACTCCTGGGTGGCTCCCAAGCAAGCACAACCACTATCTTTGTTGGATCCAATTATACTCCACCATCTTAGATAACATGCCTTAGGAAGTGGACCTCCCATTCCAAGAACTAGAAATTCAAGAGCTTTCCAAAAATCTGGTTCTCTCAGAGTGTATCCAGAATGATCTATAGGTGCGTGGCATGCTCCTCCTCTGACATCAAGTATATCAATATGTTTTCTATAAAGACTACAACGAAGAGATTGAGGTAAGGATGTAAGATACTGTTCATGATCCCCATGATCATTTTAGGTGCATTGGTTACGCTGAAGGGCATCACCCAGAACTCATAATGTACATACCGACACCTGAAGGTCATCTTTGGTACATCCTCATCCCGTACCATGAGCTGGTGATAGCCTGATATGAGGTCTATCATCGAAAACCCTCGATCACCCTTCTTATGTTCAAAGTTATCATCAATCCTCAAGAGTGGATATTTTTTCTTCACTTTCACCTGGTTTAGGTATCGATAGTCCACATAATGCCTTAGACTCCAATCATCCTTCATCGAAAAAATTTTGGGGATGCCCATAGAGAAACATTGGGCCTTATGAACCCCTTATCATTCATGTCCCCTGAATTTATGTGTAACTCGCGATGATCTACAGGAGCCATCCGATATGTTGGGGTAGATATAGGTGTCATACTGGGGTATAGATCGATGTAGAAGTATACCTCCCTACAAGGAGTTTTTCCCAGAAAATCATAAGGAAAGACATCAGCATACTGGTGCTCCCCTATAGAATAACTTGGACTCCTCACGTCAACTCCTCCAAGGGTAAGGCTATCCAACTCATGAGTGATAGGCTACACCCTCCTCTGAGAAAGTACATCCTATGCTAGAATGGTTTCCTTATCACTAGTGATGGAAAACCTAATCCCATCCTTGTGGACACACCGCACATTAGACCTAAAATAGTCGGTCTGGGCATGGACTATGGATGGCATGTCCATACCCAAGATGACGTCATAAGGCCTTGATGGTGCTAATAGAAGGTCTTAGATGAAGCTCTCGACTCCTAGAGTGAGCTCACACTACCTACCCCAGTGTGTAATTCTCAAATCATCACCCATAGGAGTCTCTAATAATATAGATCAAGCCAACGGCTCTATTGGAATTTCTGAGTTCTGAACAATTTTTGTGAAAATGAAGGATTGACTAGCACATGTGTCTATAAGTAATGCAGCTGGGGTTGAATATACATAAATCGTACCTCTAATCATCTCTGGAGCACCGCGGTCATAGTCCCATCTGCCTCTAGCTTTTATCTCTCAGGTCTACCTACTCCATGTGGTTAGGGTGAACCACCAGGGGGTGGTGGAGGTAGAGCCTCAAATCGTCATCCAACACCTACTATACAACCCTCTCCTCTTCAACATATGTCGCCCTATGGTTCTCCTCGCTCAAATATATGGCTTTGACTTGGAGGTCCCTCAACCGTTTTTAATCATCTGTATGACGGTTCAGGAAGTCGTGTAACACCCCAAGCTTCCACAGTAAGCTTTTCTTTGAATAATACAATTTCTTGCATTTTACGCAACTTCGAGTTCAAACACACCACGACAAACCAAACTAGCCGTTATGAATAGTAATAGGAACTTTATGTAATTTTATAAATTAGATTTTTTTAAAAT
Source organism: Viscum album (assembly GCA_963277665.1). Lineage (NCBI taxonomy): Eukaryota > Viridiplantae > Streptophyta > Magnoliopsida > Santalales > Viscaceae > Viscum > Viscum album. The sequence continues at coordinate 1,485,353,344 of OY728136.1, forward strand.
AAAAACATTTTTGGATTTTGAATATCAAAATTAGCATTGGGTGAATTTTTTGTTTTTTGTGAAAACTTTCAATTTTTGATGAATAGTGAAAAACATTGCGTTATTGTTTAAAACTGACTTTTTATTTAAATAATTAATTATATTATTTTAATTTATTTTAGGTAAAACTAGACAAAATACCTATATATGTTAAATTTAATTCACTGGAGTCAATTTATAATAATATTAGATATATAAAATTTTATTGAACTTTTTACCATCTTTTACCCACGTTTTAGACATGTTAGCAAAATTTCATAAAACGTAATTTTACCGCTATTGTGAATGGAATTTCCTAAATACAAGAGACATGGTAGATATGATTATGTAAAATATTGTTCAATAAGATGAAAATAGTTTTCGGTGATTAGTAACTTTTGAACTTTATTTTCCCTTATTAAAAGAAAATAGGGTAATTTATGGTAAACATGATATTATTATTACACTAAAACAAGTCCTAATTCTATAGGTTAAGTGTGTTTTGGACAAAATCAACCTTAGGAATAAAATATGATCCCTTTGGTCCATTAGTATTAGATGAGGACATTTATTATTACTTTATTTAATGAAGAGTTAAAAGTGTCAAATTTAAATTTTCATAACTAAAACATTTTTAATATAGGGTTATACATAATATAAATTCGACAATAAATATTAATTAGGAAGATAAATGATTTTCTACATAATATTATTTTATTTATAGATTAATATGAAGATTTAGGTTTGTTTCAATGATTTTTTTTTGTAATCATGATGTATTGACTTCCACAAAAATCAATTACTAAATAGTGTCAAAATAGATATTAATGAGTTTTTAAAACAAATTCTATATTATTAAATGTTATAATTATACTAAAGTCTATGGTTTGGCCAAAGGACAAATATAATTATAGATATATCATTAATTAACCACTTGGGGTTTTCTTCGCATTTTATTTTATGATTATTAACCATATAATATAATAATACCAAAATACATTCTAAAAGATATACTATTTAACTAAGAGTTAAATCTAAACAATAAGGTTAATATGGATACCTAAACCTGTCTAAACCCTATTATTTGAGTGGCTTTCGACCCATTTCCACATTATCCTCAAAATAAATCATTTTGGAGCCATTATAATCTGAAAAGGATTTTATAAGAAAATAATATTTCATTCTTTTCTTAAAGTGACTGTCACCTCTATTATAAAAAGGAACATCCCATTATCTCAAAATCACATATCCAAAGCCATTTGGCTTGGCCAACCCCTAACCAAATATCCTCCAAAATACCCTCAATTAATCCTAGAGGCCTTCCACTGATAAAAAAACCTACCTAAGGAGCCCTTTTGAACAAATAAAAAGGATGTACCCGAAGAAGAGGTAATTATTTCACCACCACTTTCATGTTTTTTTCTTGTTCCACAAACATATTTCTTTATTATTAAAATTACAAAATAATATATCCAGAACCATATTCATACTGTGATGTTATTATAAATATCGTACAACCAAATTCATTATTCTACCAATCCTATGAATGATAAAGTCACCATACGTGCTTACGTAAGACAAACCGTCTCCACATAGTGGTGTAGTTTGTTATTCGAACACTTAATTGTTTGGATGGGAATAATAATGAGTATATGTAATTTAAATAATAAATATAACATGTTAATTATTATTTTTATATGATATATCATCCTATTACACACAATTTCAACATCAATATAATGATATTGTCGCTCGTGTGTACGTACGGATTACCATCTAAACGAACGTGATGAGATTCATTCCTCATTGTAACCATTCAAGAATAAATTTCATTTTATAATTAAAAAACTAATTTTTAAGAAAATAATATCATTGTAGATATTAATCGAACATATATTATCCCAAACAAACATGACTTACGTAACAAAAAATAAAAAGGAAAATGAATCATTTATAACCCAAAACGATGATACAAAAAAATATTATTAACAAAGATATATTAGAAGATCATATATGATATAATATTTATGTATGTGGTTCTTTTATAATTTAATAAAAATTATTTAACTATTATACATGTGGTTAACATACCCTCATCCAAGGAAAAGTAAAATGAACGTTTAATTCAAAAATATCTTTATTATCCGAGGTGGTTTATACAGGAGTATCTACCAGGACCTCTTTATCATCAACATCTGTGTTTCATAATAATGTGTTTCAAAAAAATTTTAATATTTCATATACTATGGGTTAAAGTCATTTATACCATTTTTTTGAATTTTATAAAATATTTATAAAGGAATCGTTCCATTGTTTTCCAAACAAGGTCCTTTACGACCATTTCGACCAAATTAAGGAAATAATGTTTTTCAATCATATATGGTGTGTTCCACTATATTCCATCATTAAAACCTTTTCGAAGCTTCCCTTACAAGTTTATAAGAACATTTTCAAAATAAATAATTTCTTTTATAATTATGTGATTTTTAAATGATTTAAAAATATAAAGAGATGTTCGTCTCAAATAGTTTTGATTTTATCTATGTCAACATCCTTTGATGGATTTTACACTTGTTTGAGGTTAATTTATTATAAAACAATATCCAAAGTAGTATTTATGGTTTTGGAATACGATTGACTATGGATGTGTTATTTTTATACCATTCATGTGTTATGGTTAATGTATTAACATTTCGTATAATAGTTTTAATACGAATGTTTATGTTATCTTTCAACCTTTTCATATGAAGAATGAATTGGACATTTTAAGAGATAGGTGGAGCCCATTATAGCTCCTCGATGAATTGGTAGGTATAATGAGCCAACCATTTTCTGAGCATAAAGCCTTGAAAAAATATTATTTATAGTCTTTCCATAAGGCCTTGACGATGTGATTATGTTGTATGGAATTATGCATTCCATCATTATGAAATTGGATATTGATATTACAAGTGATTATTCGACTAGTATAATATCCATGTGAATAAGTATATGGAAAGATTTTTTTTATTTTTTCCATGATATGTTAAAGGTTAGTTTTAAATGACTTGTGTTTTACTATAATACATTGCCTTAATTTTGTATGCTTATTTATGAATATTTCTTCTATATTCTTATCCATTCTGGGCACCTGTGCTCACCCCTTTCTATGTTTAATTTTTCCTAGGGTGAGAAAATTTATATTATGATTGACCTATAGGGATCGTCTAAGGGATATAATGTTTTTCAATGGAGACAATGTTGTGTTTGTTTTTTATTTTTTAATGTAATGTAAAACATATGTATATATCTAGTCCTTGCAATGATACAAAATTGATAAGTATTTTGAGATTTGATCTCTTTTGGTTATGCCAATGTTATGTAACAATGCACTGACTCTAGGTAACTTCGTTTGGGGTGTTACAGTTGGTATCACATGATGTTTAGTACAGACCACTGAAGCTATATTTTGAAAAACTCTAATTAGAGAACATTACCCTAAGATAGACATTGATGATTAGTATATAGAGGTACTTCCTAGAATTTTGGAAATGTAGAGATTTTGTGATTTTAAGAAGGAATTTAGGCATGTCTTGATATGAGCAGGTAGAGGCAGAACTGGCACAGATGTACCTAATTGTGAAAACACTAACAAGGAGTTTCAGGCTTGACCCTGGATATCCTGGTACATGACAATGGTCCTTGCTGCACTCTTGGGTACGACACTCCTTGGTGATATGCTAAGGATAATTCTCGTTTTCATTACAAAATCATTATTAAGTAATTATGAGTATATACCTCCTCAGAGAAAACATTTTTATGATTATGGATTATATCCACAAAATGTTCAATTTATTTTAAGTGTTTTACATGTTTGGAATTATGTATTGTGATTCGTATACTAATCTAGTGTATTCCATTGTTTATAATTGGAACCTAGTGGAAGGAATGGAGACCGTATCAATGAACATAATCCAAGTAGTGATTTACCTACTACTCAAGACAATTATAATGGAGCTGGTGATGCAACTGGTGTTGATCATATTATCAACATACAGGGACAACTCACTCAGGTTATGAATAATAACCTTACCTGTATGATGCACTCTGATCCACAATGTGGAGAATCAATGTTAGACCACTTCATGAGGAAACAAACAAAAAAATTCAATGGGACTAAAAATCCATTTGTAGCTGAGAAATGAATAAGATCTTTAGAGAAAGTATTTCATGCTTTGGGGAGTAGGAAATGGGAAAATGTTGTCATGGCTGTTTATCGCATCATGGGAGATGCAGATTAATGGGGGTCATTAATTCAAAACAAAATGGAAGAATAAGAAGTATAAAAAATGGAATGGAGGAATCAGAAAGTTATTTTCCTATAAAAAAAATTTCCTTGTGACTATCAAGTGTATATTGAAAGAAAATTTCTGAGTCTGAGGAAAAAGGATAATGAGAATGTCGAAAATTATGAAGCTAACTTTACAAAGTTAGTGAGGCATGCATTAGATTATATACGTAACCCATTTAGTAATATTGATCTATTCTTTTATGGGTTAAAATCATTTCTCCTTTTAGTATCACAATCATTTTCATCGTACGAAGATATTGCCTCATGTGTATCATGACAGAAAAGAAAATCTCTATGTCTTGTGAATTTAAAGCAAAGAAAGAGAAGAAGTGATCTACTGAACACTCTGGAAATGGAAATAAGGGGAGGATGGGATAAAGTTGAATATCCATCCTGTGGTAAATGTGGGAAGAAACACCCTGGTACTTTCTAGAAAGGAATGATATTTTGTTACAAGTGTGGTGATAAAGGCCACTAAGCTCATGATTGCAAGTGAAAGAAAGAGGTTGTCAATGTTAAATGCTATAATTATTGGGAAAAGGGGAATTATGCAAATGAATGTCCTTTGCGCCAAGGAAACATACCTCATAAAATGCCAAGGTAGCAAGGCCATGCTTATGCGATCACCACTACTGAGGTTGAATCTCTAAAAGACGTGTAGTAAGTAATTTAATGGTTTCCTCAAGTTTAGCCAATGAATTATTTGATTCTAGATCATCACAATGTTTCATATCTTCCCATATTGTTAAGAAAATTATAAATATCCAATTTTATTTAACAAGGGAGTTGTCGGTCAAAACTCCAAAGGGAACTATTGTTGAAATAATGTTTGCTGAATCAGTTCCCATTAGGGAATATAAATGTTCATTATCAGTTGATCTCATCATCATACCCATGAATGAATTTTATATAATCCTCAGAATGGATTGGCTTTTGGACCATGATGTGAAGATTTATTGTAAGAATAAGGAGGTTACATTTTTCAATGATGATAGTGAGTGCCTTATCTTTAGAGAAGAAACATCACCACCTGATTTTTAACTAGATTCACCCCCTGTAGCTCTACTAAATTCAATTACTATATAGGAAAATAATGAAATAACTATGGGTAGGAAAGAAATGTTCAAATAGATGATGTACCTATTATTTAATAATAGGATGATGTGCTTCCAGAGGATTTACATGTACATCCTCCAGAATGAGAAATTTAGTTTTCCATTGATTTAAATACTAGTTAAAGGCCCATATTGAAGACCCCTTATAGAAAGGCCACTATGGAATAAGATGAACTAAATAAACCACTAGAGGAATTGAGTATTAATGAATTTATTCACGCTTGTGTTTCTCCATGGGAAACCCATGTTCTTTATGTTAAGAAGAAAGATGGATCTATGAGGTTGTGCGTTGACTACTGGGAGATGAATGCTATAACAATAAAGAGGAAGTATCCCCTGCCTCACATTTATGATTTATTCAACCAACTCATTGCGTTCAATATTTTTCAAAGATTGACCTTCGATCTGGATATCATCAATTGTGTGTGAAGAAGGAAGACATTCTTAAAATTGCATTTCGAACAAGGTACATACATTACGAGTTAACAGTAATTCCTTTTGGACTGACTAATTCATCCTCTATTTTTATGGATATAATGAATAGAGTTTTCAAGGAATATTTTGATGAACATTGAATAATATTTATTAATTTTATCTTGGAAAAATAAAAAATTAATAATCATCATGAAAATAACTAGCACACTATTCTGAAATCCCTCAGAAGAAATGAATTATATAGGAGGTTAAGAAAGGGTGATTTCAAGATTCTAGAGATTTAATTCTTGGAAATATTGTCTCTAAGGATAGAATCTCTGTGATACTTCAAAGACCAAGGTATTCCAAGACTGTACAGCACCGACATGTAAAACTGATGTATGTAGTTATATTGGTTTAGCAAGATATTATCGGGGATTCATCCATAATTTTTCCCGATTGGCTAACACATTAACAAAGCTCACACGTAAAGGGGACAAAAAAAATTCGAAACTAGAGTGTGAAGATTGTTTTGAAGAAATGAAGAGTAGACTAGTCAATGATCTTATATTGACTCAACCATCGGGGATTGATGGTCTTGTTAATTATAGTGATGCTTCAATGAAAGAACACAGATGTGTCCTTATTCAAAATGATAGAGTTATTTCCTACACAAGATGAAAACTAAATATTCATGAAAAAAACTATCCTACTCATGAACTTGAGTTAGTATCTATAATCTTGGCTTTGAAAATATGGAGATACTATATCTATGGTGAAAATTTTAATTTTTATACTAATCAAAAGAATTTGAATTATATTTTCTCACAAAAAGAACTCTGCATGAGGAATAGTCGATGGCTTGAACTACTCAAGGACTATGATTGCACTATACACTACCACCTAGGGAAGGAAAAAAAGGTGGAAGATGCTTTGATCTAAAAGGGTCATGGAGTTTTGAACAAGATGAGAGTTGAAAGGGATCATATTTTCATGGATCTAGTAATGATATATATGGGAATAACCATAGAAGGTTAAATATCAATACTTTTCCAAATGGTAGCCAAATCAACTTTAGTAGAAAGGATAAAGTGTTCTAAGAATATTGATGAGGAGTTTCAAAATAAGATTAAATCCATGAATGATGGGAGATTTAGTGACTTATTATATGAATATGGAATTTTGACATTTGGGAAAATACATTGTGTTCTCGATATACATGATATAAAAATGGAATTGTTGGATGATGCTCATAGGACCAATTTATTAATACTCCTTGGTAGCACTAATATGTATATGGATTTGAAGGAACATTTTTGTGGGTAAATAATGAAGATAAGGATTTATGATTATGTGTCAAGATGTATTGTTTGTTAACAAGTGATGGTTATAAGAAACATCCTAGAGGAGTAATGCAACATCTTCCCATACCTGAGTGGAAAGGTGATGATATTACGATGGTAATTTTCATGGGACAACAAAAGGCTCCTAGAAGAAATGATGCAATATGGTTCATTTTTAATCATCTTACCTTGTCAATACATTTCCTTGCTATAATAGAAGATTTACCCCTTAATGGTTTAGCAAGACTACATATTAATGAAGTTGTAAGACTTCATCCAATACCACTATCTATTGTTTATGATCATGATCTCCATTTTACATAATGATTCTAGAAATGTATTCAGAAGGCCATGGATACTAAACTCTGTTTGAGCACATCCTACCACCTTCAAACTAATGGAAAATCAGAATAGACTATTCAAACCATAGAAGAGTTGTGGAGATCTTACTCACTTGACTTTCAATGTATGTGGGATAAGTATTTATCTCTAGTAGATTTTTCCTATAACAATAGATTCCATTCAAGTATTTATATTCCACCATATGAAGCGTTATATGGATTGAAATGTTGAAAACAAATTTTTTTGGGATGATGTTAGTGAAATAAAACTCGTAGACCAAAAAATTGTTGAGGAAACAATGGAAAAGGTTTTGGTTATCCAAACCCCCATCCAAATAGCTCAAATTAGGAAAAAGAGTTATGCCGATAACCGAAGGAAGGATTTGTAATTTCAAGTAGAATATCATTTTTTCTTGAAGGTATCTCTATGGAAGTGTGTTGTATATTTTGTTAAGAAAGATAATTTAGTCTCAGGTACATAGGACCTTTCGATGTTATAGAATGAATTGGAGTTGTAGCTTATCATTGGCAATGCTGCCAAGTCACTCCAAATTTCATAATGTGTTCCAAATATCACAGTTAAAAAAATACATGACTAACCTTATGCATGTACACACCTATGAAGAAATAGAACTGGAACCCAATCAATTTTATTGTGAATACCCCTTCAAGATTTTTGATACCACATGACAAGGGCTGATAAGCCAGACGAATCATCTGGTAAAATTTCTATAGAAAAACCACAAAATGGAAGAGGCAATGTGGGAACCCAAGGAATTTATGATAAAGAACCACCCAAATCTTTTTTTACAATAGTATACTAGAAATTTTGAGGACAAAATTATTTTAAGTAGGGAAGAATGTAACACCTCATTCTTCTATGGTACGCTTCTCTTTGAATAATACAATAGCTTGCATTGTAGGCAACATCGAGTTCTAACACACCACGACCAACCAAACTATCTGTCATGAATAGTAATACCCACATTATGAAATCTTATAAATTTTGTTTTTATAAATGGAAATCATTTTTGGAATCAAAATTTCAAAATTATCTTCAGGTGAATTTTTGGTATTTTTCTGAAAACATTCAATTTTTGATGAATACTGAGAAACACTGTTATTGTTTAACTCCGAATTTTTATTTAAATAATTAATTATTTTATTTAAATTTATATTAGATAAAAAATTGATTCCTAATACATATATATTATTAATTTAATTCCTTTGAGTCATTTTATAATAATACTAGATATATAAAATTTTATTGAACCTTTTACCGTCTTTTACCCACCTTCTAGGTACGTTAGCAAATTTGCATAGAAGGGAATTTTACCACTTCTGTAAATTGAAATTTTAAATTCCAAGAGACATTGTTGATATCAGTAACTAAAATTTGGTTAAATAAGAATAAAATAATTTTGGTGAATAGTAACTTTTGTCTTTTATTTACCTCGTTTAAAAGTAAATATGGTGATTAAAGGGAAAAATGATATTATTTTTACCCTAACACATGTCATAACTATATAAGAGATGTGTATTTAAAAAAATTAAACATTGGGAATAATATATGATCCTTTTGGTCCACTTGGATAAGATTAGGACATTTATTATTATTTAATTTAAAGAAGAGTTAAAAGTGTTACATTCATATTTTCAAAACTGAATCATTTATAATATAAGGTTATGTATAAGATAAATTCGACTATAAATATTTATTATATCAATAAAAATATTTCCTACATAATTTTAGGTTATTTCTAATTTTAAGATGTTATATAATTACATTTATTTATGACAAAATGATGGTGCAGTAATTACCTTTTAAATGAAATGTTAAAATAATTAATGTTATAAATATCCAAATAAATGTAAATTGAGACTTTTAAGGAATTATGCTTATTTTCTAGATTAATATGACATATTAGGGTTGATTAAAAGAATTTTTTCCAGAGTCATAATGTTGTTATGGATTCCACAAAAATCAGTTACTTAATAGTGTCAAAATTGACATAAATGAGTTTTTAAATGAAATACTATATTATTAAATGATATAATAATCGTAAAAATATAAGGATCTCTCAAAGATCTTATATAGTAATATATATATCATTAATGAAAAACATGGTGTTTTCTTGTAATTTAATAGTATGATTAATAGCCATATAGTATATTAATACAATAATACATCATAAAAGTTAAACTATTTAACTTAGAGTGAAATCTAAAATATGTGCTTAATATGGTGACCTAAACCTATCTAAAACCTATTGGTTGAATTATTTTCAACCCATACCCACCTTATCCTTGAAATAAATCATTTTGGATCTATTATAAACCAAATAGGATTGTATAATAAAATAACATTTGATGCTTTTCCTAAAGACACCCTCACATCTCTTTTTAAAAGACACTTCCCCTTCTCTCAAAATCACACCTCCAAATCCATTTGGCTAGGCCAACCCCGTCCCAAATATCCTTTAAACTACCCTCAATTATTCCTATAGGCCTTCCAATGATAAAAAATCCATCCTATGGAGGCCATTTGATCAAATCAAAAGGAATCACCTGAAGAAGGGGTAATTATTTCACCATCTCTTTCAAGTTCTTTTCTTCTTCCACTTCATATTTCTTTGTTATTCCCATAAAAATATAATAACTCCAGTACCTTATTTATACATTGATTTTATTATAAAAATGCTAAATCCTTATTCATTATTCTATCCATATTATGAATGAAAAAGTCACCATACATGTGTACGTACGGGTTACCATCTCCCTGTCATGGTGTAGTTTGTTATTCAAACACTTCATTATTTGGAAGGGTATAATAATGAGTATAAATGATGTTAAAAATAAATATAACTTGTTAATAATTAATAATATTTGATATAAAATCCAATTACATACGATTTCATCATCAATATAATGATATTGTCGCTCATGCGTACGTACGGATTACCGTCTCCATGAACGCGATGAGATTCATTCTCCATCATAATAATTAATGATTAAATTTAATTTTATGATTAAAAAAATAATTTTTAAGAACATAATTTCATTCTGGATATGAATCAAATATATAATATCCATATAAAACATGACATACATAACAAAAAATATAAAATTAAAACAAATCAGTTAACATCCAAAACGATGATACAACTAAAATATTATTAACAAAGCACTATTAGTAGATAATATATGATATCATATTATTGTATGTGGGTCATGTGTAATTTAATAACAGTTATTTAACTATTATACAGAAGTTTAACATACACTGTACTAAGGAAAAAACAATTTAAGGGTTAATTCTACAATCTCTTCATTATCCGAGGTGGTTTAGAAGTGAGTATCTACTGGGACCTCTTTATCATCCACATCTATGTTTCATAAAAATTTATTTCAAAATATTTTTACTATTTACTAGAATGTGGGTGAAATAGATTTATACCCTTGTTTGAATTTTTATAAAATTTTTATAAAATCATATTTCTATAGTTTTCCGAAAAAGGTCCCTTACGACCTTTTTGACAAAATTAAGTAAAGAGTGTTTTTAACTTATAAGGAGAGCGAAGATATTTTACATCTAAATAACATCTTCAAAGATTCCCTTACCAGATTATAATAACATTTTCAAAATAAATGATTTATTTTATAATAATTTGACTTTAAATTATTTCAAAATATAACGTGATATTTCTCTCAAATAGTTTTGATTTCATCTATGTCAACATCCCTTGATGGATTTTAGACTTGTTTCAAATTGATATAAAATGATAAAATATTCCATATTGTATTAATGGTTTTGTTATATGTTTAATTGTGGATGTGTTTTGTTTATACCATTCTTGGTTTATGGTTAAATTATTAACATTTCATATGATAGTTTTAATACAAATGTTTATGTCATGTTTTAACCTTTTCATATGAGGAATACATTGGACGTAGTATGTGACGTGTGGAGCCCGCTATAGCTCCTTGATGCATTAGTATGTCTCATGAGACAAACTAGTGTCCTGGCACAAGGCCTTGACAAAATCTTTCTGTAGTCGTGGAACGAGGCCTTGACTATGTTGTTATGATGTATGGAATTATGCATTCCATCATTATGAAATTGGTTATTGATATTACATGTGGGTATTCGAGTAGTTGAATATCCATGTAAATAAGTAAATTTCATTAATATTATTATATTTTCCATGTTATGATGATGTTTATGTTGAAATGTCTTGTTTTTTAGTCATATACATTGCCTTAAATGGTTATGATTATTTATTTAATTTTCCACTATATTGTTATCCTAACTGTGCACCTGAGCTCACCCCTTTCATTGATTTATTTGTCACAGCATGTGATGAATAATATTATGACAGACCTGTGGGGATATTCTAAGGGATATGAATGTGTTCAATAGAGAAAATGTTGTAGTTGTTTCTCGTTTTATAATGTAGTGAAAAAAATTATTTATTTTTCTTGTACTTCCAAGTCTACTAAACTGATCAGTATTTCTGGATTAGGTCCCTTGTGATCATGCCAGAGTTATTTAATAATTCACCAAATCTGGGTAACAGGGGTTGGGGTGTTACATGTCATGATCCATGGGGCCCTACCTGCCACACATGAAGCACATTCTGCTTCCCATCTGACCCCCTCTGCCTCACAAGCTACCAAACTCTGACAATTTTTCCTGAGGACGTCCTCCAAATGGTCTAGCCAAGTTGGGCCTCTGCGTCATCTATCTACTACCGCTACAGATGACTTGAACCCCTATTGCCCTGTGGTGCCTCTCACCATCGAATCCGGCTCGACTAAGAAGCACTCTACCAAAAATTCTTTCTCGAGCACTCCAGCCTGCGTCGATATATTCTTTGATGGTGTCGATGCTTTGACCTCCCACCAGATACCCTTCTCAAAAGTTTGAGCCCTGAAGAATGTCTCACTTACCATGTTGGTGGAGTTGCATGAGAGGTTAGTGATTCTCAAAAATGTACTAGGTTGTTGTTAGGCTACCAATATTTAAGTGAAGGAGATTTTGAATATGCACAGAGTATAGTTTCGCTGCAACAAAATTTGTCCTGAAGAAGGTCTCAAAGTCCAACATTGAATCGTTTCCTCTTAATGAGACTATAGAATTAGGCTCCCCCATCATCCTATCATGCCCTGGAAAATACTAGTAGCTAGGATCACCATCTTCTTTGCTGGTGTCCCAACTAGGTGGAAAACTTTGGACCCACCCTCCAACAAGTCCTTAGACGCTTGGGGACTTGACTCGCCTCGATACCTCAAGAGGTCTCTATCTTTGTATGTCGTGAAATGAACTCCGTCAGCATGCACCGTCTACCAGTGGGGCGGGTGGAAACTATTTTCCAACAGGTGGTGGTTTGGCTAATGCACCACCTGAAGGTGATAACACATTAATAGGTTAATGCAACGAAGCCTCATCACCAAGTGGGCCTTCATTGTGAACTATCTAAAGAATCCTAGCTGGCTATCAATGTGGTGGCATCCTGAAAAAAAAAGAGGTGTGCCACTGTCAAAAATATATACATGATGAGATGATTCAAAAAAGAGAAAATGTAAAACATTTCCAAAACATGTGTAATCAGTTTTTTCATACACTTGGTCAGAAATCATAATTTAGGGTTTGGGTTTATGGATAAGTTGGCCACCACACCAAAACTAGACTCCCTAAACTGAAAACCACACTGAAAACACTTAACATTATTCTTCCATCGGAAAGATCATAGTCCTATTTCTTCATTATAACTGAGTCCTCTGATACCTCTTTTCCACGACCCATCCCCTGGGACCCGTGCCATGACTACCCCAAGCCTACCTTCCATACGCCAGTGGTTGGAAACTAGCACCGGTAAGGTGTATCCCTAAAACAGGAAGACACTGCCTTTAAATCTTCACAAACACACCGACCAAGAACACAACAAGATGCAAATACAAAATAAAACTGTAGTAGTAAAAGTATATGATAAAATTAAAGGAACTGAAATACAAGAACAACTAAAATATAAAACAACAACAGAAAATTTTAAACAACTCATGGGATCATCCACCAAGGATCCTACCAGTAGGGTAGCTACAGCTCGTCTCCAAAGCTGTCCATGTCAATCGTCACCGTAGTCTACCAAAAGTTCCTAGCTCCCTGAGACTCAGTAAAGGCTTCCCATCATCTGTACAATACACAAAATGGTTTCGGTTAAGCCCGTGTAGGGATGAGTATAATAATAAACCGTATGGACCCTGGGGCCCCTGATGGTCTCTCAGAATTCCAAAAAGGAAAACCACTAAACACGATCCCAATCACAATGCTCAGAGAAAAAGTCTCAACTAAAACTAGGTATACAACATTGAGTTCATGAATCAAGATGATTAGTCTTATTAAATATCATTTTATTTCATAAGGAAGTTTCCACAACTGAACCATGAGGGAGTTGTTGCATTATCGATCCACATAGGGTCTTATATCACTGATCCACAAGGGGCCTCTCTAAGGCAATTCCTCATCGGTCCTTGCATTGCTGATTCACACAGTGTCACTAGAATTCTGATCCACACATGGTTACTATGATGTGGATCCTAAAAGGATCTCTAGATGCTGATCCACATAGGGTTTCTATGATGCTGACCCATATAGGGTCACTAGATGTTAATCCACACAGGGTCGCTATGATAGAGATCCACACTTGGTTTTTATGATGATGATCCACAAAGAGACTCTAGATGATGTTCTGCATAGGTTCTCTAAGATGTTGATCCACACAGAGTCACTATGATGCTGATCCACAAAGGGTCTCTATATGCTAATCCATAAAGGGTCGCTACATAGATGATAGCCATCCATAGGATTCCCCACACCTGGTGCGCCTATGTTCCATATTATCTACTCCTCTGGATATCATTCATTTATCAACATATAAAAATATCCATGATGAAGAAACCCAAAGTATCATCATGGTGTAAGGGTTCCAAGGCAATTGATGGTGTGTCAACCAGACGTCTGGTCTTTAAGGAATTGGCATTTTAGTACTGATGGCCCAATTAGATTTGGGTACGATCCAACCCAGTCGTACTCCAACATTATAAAAAACTCAGGTGGAATATCAAAAAAGTCCCTTCTCACTCCATGGATCCCATCGCTGTAGAGGGTACATTAAACGGACGTCTGGTCCAAAAAATATGACCCTTTAAGTGAAACTGGGCCTGAAAGGGTCTGGGTTCAGTCGGACACAGTCGGCCGACCCGGCCCACCCGACATGAGCCTTACAGACCATGTTCGGGTCCAAATCGGCCTGGCCGAAACTAACCTGGGCCAGCCTGGTTTGGTTGGACTACGACGGTTGGGCCCAATGGCAGTCATGACCCAATCGGCGGTCGCGCTGTCCACCTCCAGAATGGCTAAATGAGTCGTTCGACTCTTTATTGGAGGCACAAGGTGGAAAAGCCTAGTAGTCCCTAGGAGGTGCAGGGAATATGTCCCCTCCCTTCGTCACGGCTTCAATGTCGTGGCATGCATCATGAAGGTGCACGAAGGTGCGACCCCTTTCCTTCACCACGGTCAGCCCGCATTGGCCGCCCCTTCGGTCCGCCATGGTGCCATCGGGCACCGCCTCTCTTCCACAGATAGTGAGTTTTGACTGATGCCATCATCGCCGGCATTGGTAACTAGACTCGCACCGATGGAGAATCAGTGGGTCACCTATGAGCTTTGGTGGTCATTTTTTCCATTTCGTTCACGCCTATGAGCCTCTCAGGATGCCGTCATCATTTCAGGCCTCATAGATTTAGGATTTCAACAAGTTGGAAGTTCGTCACTCATAATCGAGACAAAACCAAAGCGGTGAACGGTCCGGTCCTTGTTAGTTTGGACCGTTCCCTCCATGTTAGCATAATAAAAAATAGTTAGTAAATAATGACATCAGATATATATTATTTAAACCCTGTTCAAATCCCCTGCAACAACTGGCTGCAAACATCGATAATGAGGAAAAGAATTTTGGGAATTTTAGGAATTTAATAACAACACCTACTTTGAGATTTGTTGGAGGCATCACCATGGTGGGATAAGATTCTACTTTTAATGAGTCCACCGGCATTCAGTGATCCCGGTTAATTGTTGTCGATGACTCTATCCTCCGTCAGTAGAAGGTGTTTCAGTACTTCACCAAAGGTTCTTCACAGTCATGCTAAAATCCCATGCCCAGGCTTCAATTAAATAGACGGAAGAATCACCCATGTTTCACAACATTAATATGGTTCATTTATGAACCACATTTAATGATTCAACTTCATGGTTAAAAAAAACAAGACTCAATCAATTAAATGCATTGGCAACTCAGTGGTCCCTCCACGCAGCTCAACCATTAGAGAGACTATAAAACAAAATTTTCATGTTATTTTATCATTCCATTATAAGTCTTAAAAACAATATTTTTCTCTCAACCCATTGCGGTCAAAGTAATGCCTCCCTCAAAAGGATCATGGCACTGTGGATTCAACAGTGTCCTCAGATTTTAATCTTGATCAGCGGTATAAAATATAGAAATTGATGCCCCTACATTTACTAAACATTCCTTAAAAAAGTTCAAAATTCCATTCCAGAAACACCGGGCCTCAGAATCATGTTCTGTCAATTTTCGCAGACTCGTAATTATCCCAAATAATGTAAAAATGTTATATAACATTTTTGGGTCTTTATAGTTTGGGACCTTTTTGGGTAGTCATAGTGTCATTATTTTTAGTTTCAATATATGAACATTAAACTTATATTAGCATAGCATGATTTCCCATTCAGTTGAGTATTGTTTTTCCTATTTGGTTATCTTGTGACATGATTATTGTTCTATATATATATATGGTTCCACTTTTGTTTATTTATTTCCGTTGACTTTTTAATCTAATAAATGAGGGTACAGTCTCCCCATTAATGACTTTCCAGATCCTTACTAGTTTTCGGCAGCCTCACCCATGTGGCGATCCATGCTTGAGCTCATGTGGCGAACCGAATCATGGCGTTGTCAGGTGGAACCCTGGTTGGGATGTTATAAACATAGTAGGATTTGGTTTATCCCACTTAAGTAATATTTCATTATATTTCCATGTTTTTAAAGACACTATACATTTATTATCCTTAAGATTTTTTGTTTAATATGATGAATATTATACAAAAAAATTAAAATATATTTTATGATAAGTTTTGATCTTTATACTTATTTTCAATTTATGTTTATTTTATCATGGATATGTAATGTGTTTACCTAGAGTGAGAATCTAAGATCACACATTATTATGACTCCTTCCCACAAGTTAAGAAGAGTAGTTTTATGTATGATATGCCTAATAAGGGTGATAGTAATGAAGAACTTAGTGAGAGATAACCAAGATCTATTACAAATTATATATACTTATTTACATGTTTCTAAAGTCACATGACCAATATCATTTTATAATGTTGTTGACGCTCCTTTTCATCACATTGTATAAAATAATGGAAAGGGAAATGACTTAGCACAAAGTGATTCATCATTTGAAGAAAAACATCAAAAATCAACAAAGGAATGAAATGGAGTCAATGGACCAAGGGGTGCGCAAGTTCCCTTACTTTCACTCAAGTATACTTCAGGGTTGCCCAATGGTCGCACAAGTGACTTGCGAACCCTATGTGATAACCGCTTGGGGTCTTTTCCATCCTATAAATACCCCCGGTGGGCCCCCCATTTCGAGGAGGATTTTTTCCAGAATTCACATACAGAAGCTCTGAACGCACATGTCGCTTCTTCAGGTCTTCCGAAAACTTCTAAGGTAAATCTTTACCTATAATGGAATGTCTAAACAAGAGGAGTATAGTCTAAGTTTTAGAATTCACTAACACTTGCACGCCTAAGTTTTTTAACCTTAAGGGAAATGGACACACTTGCGCGCCACCCTACTTCTTCACCAGAACTTGCGCGCCATCTTCTGGAAAGCCTCTAGGATAATACCAAGGGTTTGAGCCAAGTCTTGCACATGTATTACCCTAAGGTCGGAACATCGCGCAAGTACCCTTGTGCCACACAGGTATACATGCGTGCCCAGGACTTGCCTGCCCATGCAGTACCTACGCGCCTGCAAGGACTTGTGCGCCCCTATCTTATTGGCTGCCTTTCCTATCCATTTCACCCCTCTTATGCCATTCCACATCTCCTATTCAAGATTCAGTCTTCAAGACACTCTTCAAAGCCGTTTATGGCATGATTTATTTATTTTACTTCCTTACCTGAAAGGAACTCCGTGGAACATCTCTCAAAACCAAGTGATTTACACATCTTTATATCACTAAAGATTGAGATTTCATTC
Source organism: Viscum album (assembly GCA_963277665.1). Lineage (NCBI taxonomy): Eukaryota > Viridiplantae > Streptophyta > Magnoliopsida > Santalales > Viscaceae > Viscum > Viscum album. The sequence goes on from OY728136.1 coordinate 1,485,371,258, forward strand.
ATTCAACCTCATCCTTTAAGATGATAGAACCCCTTAAACTAGGCCTCCCTTTCATGAATAATCCCCAGTCATAATTCTCATTAATTTTGGGCATCCTCCATAGGAGTAAGCACCAAGTCCTCTAATATGGGCATCCTCCTTAGGAGTAAGCCCCAGTCTTAAAATTCCCTAATATAGGCATCCTCTTTAACAGTAATCCCCAACTATAATTCTCTTAAACTGGGCTTCCTTTTCAGGAGTAAACCCTAGTCTCAAATATGGGCATCCTCTTTATGACTAAGCCCCAAGTCCCTTAACCTAGGCCTTCTTCTCAGGAGTAATCCCCAGTCATAATTTCTCTTAACCAGTCATAATTTACTTTTGATTTGGACTTCCTTATCAGAGGTAAAACCAAATCATAAGTCCTCTCCTAACTTGGGAATCTTCCTTAGGAGTAATCCCCATGATTAGAGTATCCAAAGCTCCATGAAGCACATATACCTTTATGGGCCCTGTTACTAGATTTCTTCCCTGATGTAAATCTTAATCCTCATCTATTTGGGTAGTCATACATACATAAGCCCCACATCATTGCATCTTTCATGGCACAATTGTCTGATTTAACCAATACCTCTTATTCCTCACACTGAGCATGACTCATGTGTGCTTATAGTGTAAAAGTAATTATGACATCTTTCATTGAGCCATCAATTGTGAATAAACATCATACTCCCTTTATTGAACTATGTGGGTTCTGATTCCTTTTCCAAAACAAAGGATACGTAGGTAGCCCATCTAGGGGTATGGTCCCTACTCTGAAATAATCCATGTCCATCTGAATGACAATAAACTTCATGTGCCCCACTGAGTGGCTTTAAAACCAATATGGTCATCATAAGGATGAAGGGAATTTTATTTATTGAAGGATACCATTGGCTAAGAATCTATAAACAAATACAGATGATTCTCTATCGTTGAAGAACCTCGAAAACATATAAAATATTCTCTAAATTTCCTACATATCAATCATTGATTGTCATATCTAAAGGAAATATCATTTTATAATGGGCAATGTAATAAGGATTCACGAACATAACATAAATCTATAAAGAGAGTCCCGTAGTATAAAATAATTCCGCTCAAAAAGGTATGATGAGTCCGACCTCCCATCCCCTCGACAAATGCAAATTCCTAAGCCTCATCAGTCCCAAACTAATGAGCTCCTACCTTTGGAAAGTAGGTTCAAATGGATATGGAATCATTGGATGTTTCCGGATCTTCGAACAAACCCATTAGAAATTGCTTGGAATGTTTTAATCTTAAATCAATGAGATCATCCAAAATTCTTGAGGGAAACAAAAAAGGGTGAACCCGATTTGAATCCTTAACCATGTTAAACTGATGCTTTGCTTATTTGTTAGTCCACTACGTAAAACTCAATAAGAGGGCCAACAAAACGATCATTGACATGAGTGCTCATCTAAAAGATGTAGTGGATGAATTTATCTTGATTACGTCTGTTATATCAAACAGGCACTCTTTTCCAAGATTTTCTACATTTTACGAAATGGCTTCTCTCATGTTCACACCTCTGAATATTGTTGCTGCGAATGACACTAATGCTACTCCTACTGGATGGTCATTTTCTCTGAGGATGACATCACCTAGTTAGAGTATTCAACGCTGGGTATCAAACGCACTGGTTAAGTATTACCGTCAAAATGGTACCATTCCAACTCTAGAGACTGCCCGACGAGTCCTCCATGTGAACAATTCGCCCTAGTCGTCCGGACAGCGACGACCAGAGATCAGGAAGCAGGCAGTGCTAACCACCGTCTCCAACCATTGTGGGTCGTTATCCCTAGAACGCAATCATCATTCACTCCCATATTCCATGGATGTGAATGAGCAGGCCCCTCGGGGCCTTAATTCAACGAGACAAGAGTCCTTCTCGAGGGCTCCCACCAATAATCACTGCTAGACTCGTGCGGAAGTGTGCCCTCAACATAATGAGGGTACCGACTCTAGGAATTCGGCTCAGGTTCCTCAATCCCGAGCAAGCAAGATGAATCACTAGAGGTGAAATCCGGTTAACAGTGATCAGGTTCTCATCTCTGCCATCTCCGGAGAAGTCCACCAACCTAACTTGGTGGCATGCAACGAGCGAGCACATACACCCATCCATTTTAATTCCATTGTCCAACAGACTCGTCTGGCAGCACCACGCCAATCTCACCAGGCAATTCCGGAAGAGTACTATAGGTAGGAACATACACCTATTTATACGTCATCAGCTAGTCAGTAGGCTCGTCTGACTACATATGATGGATCTCGTCAACCACATTCTTCGAAGTAGAATCAGTAGGCACATACACCTGCTAGTATTGATCAAGACTACCAAAAGTCTTGTTTGGTAGCACTAGGAGAAGTCAATCGGAAAGCTCTGATGACAAACAGGAGGCAGACTCAATTATCTTCCCCCGCACTTGAGTACTGTCAGGATTCATTGATAGGAAAAGGAGGACATGAGTAGGAACACACACCTACTCCAAGCATGAAATGGACTTATATACATGTTCCTACAGCTGAAGTCAACAAGCATATTCTATCAATGGTCAAATAGTAGAAGCAAGTCCCTACTCATATTCTGGATTCTTTCCAGGATATTATAACATCTTCAGCAACATCTCAGGGAAAGACACATAAATCTATACCTACCAGTGGAGTGACACATCAACAGTGCACTCCAAAAAAGACACACACATCTATTTTATTCTAAGAGGGTTGTAGGGCATACTCCCCCATATTATAAGGACAACCAAGTCAGGCACATACACCTGATTTGCGTAGAGATAGTCAACCTAACCCGGAAATCTCTCCTGATCCGGCACATAAACCTGCTCAGAGCAGCCACTTTCATCAACAAGTGGTTTCCAAGGTGAGTAAGAAGGCGTCTAAGAACAAGACCCGCCCAACACAGTCAAGAGATCAAGAGCCAATCTGTAACAAGGCCTTTCTCAATGCTGGAGTTCTTGAAGCCCTCAGACAATTATCAATTGGAATTCAAGATTTTACTCCCTCATTTCCCAATAGTGGGAACATTAATTCCGAAGTTATTCAATAGAAACCTCCTCATGAAGGCTTGCTTCATGAAAATTCGGTCGATCTCAAAGTTTCATCTTCATATTAGAGCCATAGGAACCCTTTGTGTGGTCAGAAGAACAAGGAGCAAGAGATATCATCTTTTGTTATAACCCACCATGGTGGTCCTCCCCATGACGATGAATTTCGTTGTGAAAGTCATCTCCGTAGTAGTGATTCCCATTTCCCGAAAAATGCTCTAGTGGACAATGTAGTGCTGAGAAAGCCCTCTTATCTTGAGGAACTTGAAAATGTGAAACCAGTCATACCGGATGCTTCATCGCTAGCAGGTGAAATACTTTCTCAATTGGAAAATATCCCAGGGTGTAGGTCATTATCCGAACCACCCCAAAGTCATGCATCAACTTGTTTGATAAATAATTTCTCTACCAATATTGTTGAATCCGATGAAGCAACATGGAAGCACCAGCTCTGGTCAAATCAGGTAGAAGAATCTTCATTTAATGATAAAGAGGAAATGTTGAACATCAGAAAACAACTAGCGAAATGTGAAGTTCCAGTCATGTTTTGGCCTCTGGCTGACTCTCAATATGACATTCCAGAGATGTTGACGGAAGATGGAATTCATGATATTCGTCTCAACATATGGAAAACTCTTTGTCAGTTGAAAAAAAGTATAATCTTATGTTTAATATGAAAATCATGTTAAGATAATAGAAGGGTTACAATGCTAGATTAATTTGGCTTCTCTATCAGTCTCTCGATATAAGAAGGCTGAAAAGCAGCAGAGAGCCCTTCAGCGTTCATGCCTTGCTGCACTAAGAAGATTTCACCAGTTAATTGGCAATTCCCCATTTGGTATTCATATCATAGGATGGTGTGTTCATGGAGAACTACATTTCACTGTGCTCTCCAGTCAGCAAATCCCGCCAAAAATGGTCTCATGAAATTGTATTGCCCGTGTCCGGCCATAGTCTATGGGTTTTGTTTGTAATAAAAATCTTTCCAAAGAATAGGCCTCAACTAGATTTCTCAAAATCAATAATACAGAGAACATTTTGTTCGATTACTCCTGCATCAAGAAAATGTGAATATTGAACAGGCCTCTCGTATGGAGCAAGCACATCACCAAGTGACAGAAGTGTCGGAAATCATCCAATGGTCTTTCAAGCCGGGTGATAAAAGTGGATGTCGATTGATTCATCCAGCTAATTTCCAGTCTAAGGTCTGCAAGATCAGGAGAGATTTTAAGAAAGTCTCAGACATAGCATTTCAAGAGCCACCCCAGCTTTCTAGGCTGGGGACTCTTTTAACCCAACCCTTAGAATCAACGAATAGGATTCCAGGAGTTGAGAAAAGACAGCAAGAATAGCCCTAGTCCACCGGCCTGGGGACTTCTTCAAATCATCAACCCCCTCCTCGGAGAAAGTCGGTCTTTTCTCGATTGGGGAAAAAGCCACAAGAGGTATGAAAATAAAAATTTTCAGGAGATTGTCTCCAATTTATGGTTCTCCGAGAAGTTACTGAGGGATAAAACTGACAAAAGCAATGTCTCGTCAGGGGTATGGTAGAAGACAATATCACAGAAATTATGATGGAAGGGATGCAATTCATTATGCATCAATTAATGTCATCAATTACATTATTGTTGATCCACCAGATGAGGCTCACTCAGAGGGATCAGATGAAGAGGTTCATGTTCAAGAATTTGAACGCACAGACACAAATGAAGAAGGTGTGCATACACGAAATCCAAGGTTTAACCAAAATCTGGGTGTTCCATCAAATAACCCACTTCCCTCTCTCCAAAAGGGATCAAACAAGGGGAAGGGAAAGAATCAGGTTACATATCCTTCCTCTGGAGAAGGTCAATCACTCTCACTAGAGAAAAGATTTGTGCAGCAAGAAGAAGAAATGAAGGAATTGAGGAGGTTGAATGTAGAACTACTTCAAGGTAGTCTTCCTCCTAAGCGTGCTGGAGTCAGTCAGCCAAGGGAATTTGTTGCAGCTACTGATATGGATCAAGAATATCTTCCCCTATTAGTACACCCTCACAGGTCTAATCCTATGGGACAAGTGCAACAACAATTGGCAGTGCTGCCATAAGTTGCAGTACCAGCTTCCATACCTTTCCAAGCTCTAGTCAGTGCACCTGTTCAAGTCCAAGGTCAACCGGATGTTTATCAAAAGACAATAACTACCATTGAGTCATTAACAGCTCGGTTAGAGACTATGGAAGGAAATCGTTTGCAGGTTCAACCAAAAAATTAAGCATACCTTGAATGGGTAGATGCAATACCTCCCCCATCATGTTTTGGGAATCTTGTATTCCCTATTTTCAATGGATCAGGCGATCCTGGACAACATTTGACGCATTACGTGTCTTGTTGTGATCCTATGATGGGAGCTCTGGAGTAGCAAGGAGTAGTGAAACACAGATTCATTGTGTGAAACTTGCAAGGACTAGCCTTTTTCTAGTATAAAAGCTTGAAATCCCTGTCAATTACCAGTTGGGAGGATATTCGCGAAAGATTCCTTCTCCAATTCAGATCAACGTTGACAAAGACAAATGTTTTTGATCTTACAAATTGTACGCAAAGGGATAATAAAGGGGTCTCAGATTTCATTACTCGCTGGAAGTGATTAACATATTCCCTAAGCTTAGCACTCCCTCAAGAGGAACTGTTACCAATATATGTGGCTAATCTGCGTGACGAATTATTCACACCGCTGATCCCTGTGAAATACACAGGAGGGTTTCAAGACTTTACTTCAATCACTCAACGGATTGATGATTCTCTTATACATACTAATTCTAAATCTCGTTTAATTCCATCAGCTCTAGGAAGGAGAATGGATAAAGCGGAGACTGCTACAGTTATTCTTAAACAAGAACCTGTACATGCTTCTACTTTAAAACCTTCATTTTCTCGAAGTTCTCCACCTCCTGAGCACCAACAAAAGAGGACATTTCGTCATGATAATCAAAGATATCAATGATGAAAACAATTTGAGGACTTGAAAAGAAATGTTTACTCTTTCCTAAATGACCAAGTTCGTGGTTATTTAGTTTTAGCTCTAGAAAATAATTTGGTTCAATTGCCACTACCCAAGAGGCCAAACAAGGAAGGAGATGAAGACTGTCCCAACTATTGACTGTATCATCAAATTTTGTGGCATCCCATCCAAGAGTGTATTGTTTCGAAATACCTCCGGCAAAAGATGATCGACTTAGGACAAGTCAAACTGAAAGGTTCTTCAGCTCAGGTAGCATGTGTTAATGCTACAGTTCCAGAGGAGGAAGGTGAGTGGCAAGATGTCAAAAGAAAAAATGTGAGGAAATATGATGATTGGATGGTCAAAAAGATGATCAACCGAACTCATGATATGTTGCGAACACAATTGAAGAAACCAATTGTGCCTTCTGCCATGAATGCCGCACCAAAACCCTCTTCGTTAGAGAGAAAATCTTCAATGAAACGACAGAATTCTGAGAAAGAGGAAAAATCAGAAGAAGATGAGTATGTGTCAAATCCTAAGATGTATTTGACACTGGCAGATTTTATGCCATCTACTTCAATGCTACAGGCACTGTACCACCAAATGGCACAGCCTAAATAGGCTAATCAGGCAGAGTCTTCATCGGATGAAGAGTTGATTTTTGGTTCTATTAATATGATTCAATTAACAGATCCATATGCCAGTTGCAGTTTTGATTTTAATGAGCCCAAATTCCTTATATCATATAGAGGAATCAGAGGATGTTCCAGAGGATTAGGACATAGGGGAATACATGGATCACTCAGAAGACACTATTCCAATTCTACCCCTGCATGAAATGTGTATGCAGTAGAAACTCGTGGCAGAGCCCATCAGCGAACTCAACAAGAACAAAAAAGTTCTTCCACCAATCGCAAATTCATTCATGGAACAATTATTCTGGAAGACTAGTTGAAGGTTCCATCTTCTTCTCTCAGCATGTAAATGGATCTAATCAGTCTGATCTTGCAAATCTAGGAATATTGCCAACTCCTATCCCAATACATGATGCATCAACTTAAAATCATCAACTTCCAAGAAACCTGCTAAAACACATGTTCATGTTTGGAAACGAAGACCTTTCGATAAAAAGTATAATATATTGAAACACCTGGCCCAAGTACAGGCCATGTTATCAATTCTGGATGCCTTGAATTTATGAAAGGATCTTCTAGAAACACTCATTAAGGCTTTGTCAAGTCCTCAGGAGTTTGAAACTGAAATTGCTGCAGCTGAAGTCTATCACATAGAGAATAATCCAACAGAATGCCGTGCAGTAATATCTTTTACTGATGAAGATGAACATGATGTCCTGCATGGACATATTAGAAATTTGTACTTATCTGGTAAGGTCAATGGCATAGAGTACCGAAGAGCTTTTATTAATAATGGTTTAGGAGGCAACCTCATGCCCATTCGTACACTTCATTTATTGTGCCTCACATAATCTGATTTATCTCCTTCTACCGTGATGTTACAAGGATACGATAAAAATGAACTAGAACCACCGGTCGAAGTTACACTCAGAACTCAGTTTGGAGATATTGTATCCAATTCAGATTTCATGGTTTTTGATCAAGACTCAGCCTTCAACATCTTGCTTGAAGACCCCGGCTACATCAACATGCGGTTATCCCTTCATCATACCATCAATGTCTAAAATATTGTTTCGATGGTCAAGTTGGGACATTGTATGGTGATAAGGCCCCATTCAAGACATGTGAGTCATAATACATTGAGGTAGAATTCTATCACATGAAGGGAAGGAAGAAATCCACAACAAAGGAGATTACCAAAGTTAATGCTCCATATGGTTTGGAGAAGATTCCAATAAATCCATTTATACATGTGAGTACAGATTATGTGTTTCCTATCAGTCAAATTGACAAGATAGACCCAAATCAAAATACTCTTATGGAATGTTCCATAATGTCAATTATGGAAATTGAGCCAGACAACATGGGAGAAATTGGTAACCCACCAAGCAGTGATGAAATCCCAAACAGTGATATATTCATTTCATCTGATGAAATCCAACTATTCTATACTTTGCCAACCAGGCTAGAAGAAGTTATACCAACATCGAAGGTGAACAATGATTTAGATTCCCAATCCATTATCTCCTCTTTATTTCTCAAGGAAGACCCTTCATCATTAATCGGGTCAGATATGGAAGCTTCTTCTTCAAGATGTTCAAATTTTAACATCTCTTCTTATCATGAGAATTCTTCTTTATCATCTACTATGCAAGTAGAAATGGAAGAAATAACCCATGTTGAAGAAGAAAAGTAAGATCTCAGAGATGCTCCTCCAACATGTGAAGATGATAGCTCTACCATTGTGGATGAACTCAGAGAAATAAATCTAGGTACAAAAGAAGATCCACGCCTCACTTTAATCAGTGCGGTCATGAGTCTTGAATAACAAGAGATTTATATTTCCTTTTTAAAGAAAAATGGAGACATATTTGCTTGGAACTATATAGAAATTCTTGGTCTTGATTCTAATGTTACTACTCATCATTTGTGTTTACCAGAAGAACATCGAGGATTTAAGCAAGCCGCGAGAAGAACACACCCAACTTATGCTTCCAAAATTGAAGCTGAAGTGGATAAGGTTATCGAAGATAACTTCGTCATAGAAGTTAAATATCTCATGTGGTTGGATAATATTGTCCCTTTGAAGAATAAGAACATACAAATTAGAGTTTGCATCGATTTAAGAGATCTTAATCGGCATTGTCCTAAGAATGATTTCCCAGTTCCGATTGCATAACTTCTAATTGACGCAACAACAAGCTATGAAGCACTTTCCTTCATGTATGGATACTCTGGATATAATCAAATACGAATGGCCCTAGAAGATGAGGAATCCACAGCCTTTAGAGCCCCTCAGGGTGTGTTTTTCTACCGGGTAATGCCCTTTGGCTTAAAGAATGTAGGCACAACATATCAGTGTTCCATGCATTGTATCTTCAAACCCTTTATAGGGACGTTTGTTGAATGCTATGTGGACGATTTGGTTTTCAAATCCAAACAACGTTCTAATCACTCAAAAATTTGGATGTCATATTCCGCAGGCTTCGACAAAATAATTTTAAGATAAACGCCTTAAAATGTGCTTTTGGGGTAACCTCAGGAAAATTTCTCGGCTCTATTGTACGCCATCATGGTATTGAAGTCAATCCTGAGAAGAAAATGTCAATCCTTGGTATATCACCTCCTCAAAATTTGAAATAATAAAGAGGAATTCAAGGACACATAGCCTATATTCGGAATTTCATCGCCAATTTGGCAGGAAAATGTTTACCCTTCACCAAATCGATGAAGAAGGGAGTCACTTACCAGTGGACTGAAGAATGCCAAGAATCATTCGATATTCTCAAGAAATACCTCTTGGGTCCACCGTTACTCATGACACCTATAGAAGTAAGACCACTTATCCTCTACGTGACAGCATTAGAGCGATCATTGGGTGCCTTTCCTGCTCAAAAGAATGATGCTGGGAATGAAAACAGCCTCTACTACCTCAGTCGGACTATGCTTGAAGAATAAACCTGGTATTCAGGTATGAAGAAGTGGTTCCTTGCATTAATATTTGATGTTCAGAAGTTGAGACACTACCTAGAACATCACGAGGTACAATTGGTATCTCGGAATAACCCGCTCAAATTCATCCTTAGTCGTCCAATTCTTATAGGACGTCTGGCAAGGTGGGCAGTTATTTTTCAGCAATTTGACATTCAGTATGTGTCTCAAAAGGCAATATAGGGCCAGGATCTGGCTGATTTCCTAGCTGAACACCCTTTAGTGGAAGACACATCTTTAGATATTGAACTCCCTGATGAGGAAGTCTTCTCTATTCAAGAAAGTCCCCATACATGGGAAATGTACTTTGATGGTGCTTCCAGAATTCCTACAGGAAGGAAAATGGAAAATCCTAAATTCAACAAGGTTGGTTTAGGAATTGTGCTTATTTCTCCAGAAAAGGCAGTGTTACCCTATTCCTTCTTATTGTGGGAAGGTGGTACCAATAATGAAGAGGAATACCAAGCTATCATTGTAGGATTGGAATTGGCGCTTCAAGCACAAGTGAATCACATAAAAGTGAATGGTGATTCAGATCTGGTAATCAAACAAGTCAATGGAGATTATGCCATCAGAAAAGATGAACTAATCCTTTTGTATGATTACATCAGATAGTTAATGGTGGAATTACCTTCAGAACCGACATTTTCTTATGTCCCAAGATCCAAAAATGCTCAAGCTGATGCACTGGCTAATATAGTCACAGCTCTAGAACATCTAAATCGGGATGAGACAACCATCAGTATTACCCACCATCGTGCAATTTCACCTTATGTTCGAATTAGAACAGAGGAAACTAATGAAATTAGTCCCATTCCTGAACCGTATGGTCATACTATAGGATGGATGTCACCTATCAGGGAATACCTTCAAAATGGAACCCTTCCACCTGATAGAGACAAGAAAGAACAAATTCAACAACGGGTGGTCAATTTTACTCTTTATGATAGCCCATATCACCTAGAGAAAATTCACTACAAGCGTGGTTTTGATGGAGTTCTCTTCAGATGAATTGATGGTGAAGAGACAATGGCTGTCATGAAATAAGTGCATGCAGGTGTCTGTGGTGCCCACTAGTCTGGACATAGACTGTCTGATCAGATTTGAACTCTTGGGTTCTTTTGGCCTTCAATGATACAATATTTTGTTGATTTAACAAAGAAGTTCCATTCCTTCCATGTACATTCCATCTTCATTCATCAACCTCCAGAGTTGCTTCATACAGCTAAATACTCGTGGCTATTTGTCACATGGGGAATGGATGTGGTGGGACCTTACCCTTCAGCTACGACCGAGCAGTTTAAGTATTTTCTTACTGCCACTGATTTCTATTCCAAATGGGCAGAGACAAAACCTCTTACGGAAGTCATTTATAAATGCATTGTTAGCTTCATTAAGACTAGGATCATTACCAGATTTGGTGTCCCTCATACCATATTGACAGACAATGGTACCAGCTTCTGTTCATCAGAAGTGAAGAAGTTGTATCAAGAATACAACATCAAGTCCAATCATTCATCTTGGTATCATGCAGCGGCCAATGGCCAGATTGAATCCTTCAACAAGACTCTTTCAAATATACTGCAAAATATGGTGGAAAAAGATAATAATTCATGGCCTGATAAACTCTTTCATGCTTTATCGGCTTATCAAACTACTACCCGCACTGCAACGCGGTCAACTCCATATTCACTTGTATATGGAAGGGAAGTCGTCTTTCCCATTGAAGTTCAACTACCCTCGCTCATAATATCCATTTGTGATCAGTCATCTATAGATGAACAATCTCAAAAGCGATTGAATGAATTGGAATAGTTAGATGAGAAAATATTGTGCACTTTGCACCACTTGGTAGTCTATCAGAATTGAATAGCACAAGATTTCAACAAAAAAGTTCATCTTTTTTCATTCACTCAGGGAGAATTGGTATTAGTTCTCAGAACTCCAATGATACCAGGAAAGAAACCTCCCACACTTGAGCCCAAATGGGAAGCACCTTACTCAATACATAAGGTCTACTCCAATGGAGCTTATTCGTTTATCTCAATGGATGAAGAACTCATCACTACTCTAACCAATGCTAGATTTCTGAAGAAATATTTTGTTTGAACACAAAATACAGCAACGGTCCATGCATATGAGCTTAAACTATTTTCATGTCCCTTACGTCCATCATGACGTTAAACTACACCATCCAGGATCGACGAATATGACCTTAAACTATTCTCACTTTCATCCAACATGACATTAAACGATGTCCTCCTTCATCATCTTTTCTATAGGAAGTTAAACTATATATAAGTCCCTTACGTCTAGCAAGACGTTGAACTGCATAACCAAAAGTCCATGCATATGACCTTAAACTATTGGCACTTACATCCAACATGACGCTAAACTATATTGTCCCTTTTCCGTCCAACATGACGTTAAAATATGAAAAAGTCACGAATTCGTCCAACATGATGTTAAATGATGTACTCTTTTGTCCTCACTACATAACATTAAACTGCACAGTCCCCCTATTGTCCAACGTGACATTAAAACTGCATAGTCCCTTTATATGTCCTACATGACATTAAACTGTGCATCATTAGGGTTGTTGCTACCTCTTGTTTCTCACACCGAGTATGACTCACGTGAGCATAGTGAAAACTTCAACCATAACACTCTCTCTGGGCTACTAACCATGTGTAAGTCCCAACACTATTTTTTAGGTCGTTGTCCCCAAGGACAACTTGATCACTAATTCATTCTTTAATTTAACTACACAGACTTTGATCCTTGCCTTTCAAGATGGGTACTTAGGCAACCTCCCAATGTTCAAGACCAAAACCAATCTCTTCACATCAGTTCACCTTCATCTCATACGATGTTGATTCGTGAAACCGCCCCTAGAATCAATATATTTACATTGGTTGACTTTCTTCCTTGCTATACGACATTAAAATATACAACACTTTTGTCCAGTATGACAATAAACTACAATGTTCTTTGATACCCTCACCTGAGAGGGAATCACTATTTACATTGATTTTCAATCATGTTTCATTTCAAAGACAACGTGCATACATGGAAATACCTGAACCTTTTATCTTGGTTTAAACCATCATTGCACTAAAATCCCCTTTCACCCTTCACATGTACGAACATAATTTGTACAGTGGGTAGTTCTAGAACTACGTGGTATTGATTCCCATCCTTATGGGATTGGTAGGAATGTTCGAGTGTCCCTTAAATCCATCCCCAAGTCTTTTGGGCCTAACCCCAAATTCCACTTTCAGTCCCCTGGCTGAAAAGTCCCCATGAAAACACACACTGTGTATTTCTTATAATGGTCTAAGCTCTATGACCCTAAACTAAGATCTCCAATCCTTTTGTCTGAAACGAAATTAAACTGTAGTTCAAGAACTATGTATGGCTTGATTTCCATCCTTCTGGGATACATAGTGAAGTCCATCATTTTCATTCAGGACCCATCCAGAACATGATTATGGTTAGCATTGATCTGTGTGTCTCTGCATACATTGGACAATACCCATCTTTATGTGTCATAATCCTAACCTTAAATATTTTCAAATCAACATAACCCTTTTCTTAACTTCTAATCACAAAAGGCCTCAAATTTTGAGTGTTCTTTTTCCTGGCCATGCAGCACGTGCCCTTAGGCGGACTTGCATAAACAGTCTACATAACGGACCTGTTAGCCAAAAGATGCTATTATTTGACTATGCCGTCAATGCCCTTAGGTGGACCTGCATAATTCAACCCCTAGTGGGTTTTTAAATAGCGGTAACTTCATTATTGAGAGGAAAACCTCTTTTGTCTTTATTTGTCTTGATAATATGTAGGGATCCACAAAAATATCCATCCTTAACATATTTTTCCCATATCCTTTTTCATGATCTGAATGTATTCAAGTCTGTGGTTTATATTCTCCTTCCCTACGATTGGGTCAGACCTTCGTAGGAGTGATATCCATCAATTTCTTCGATAATCTTGTATGGAAATATCTTCTCCATATTCAAGTACCTCTTTCCATACAACAAACTCTATGCTTTGGAAAATTTGAATCTCCATAAACGTTCACTGGCATTTTAGCACTAGGAAAGTAAATTTATGAGAGTTCTTTTTCCTGACTATGTAGCACATGCCCATAGGTGGCCTTGCATAGGTAGTCTACATAATAGACCTTTCAGCCAAAAGATTCTATTTATTTGACTATACAGCCAATTCCCTTAGGTGGCCCTGAATAATTCAACCCCCTATCGGGTTTGTTAAATAATGGTAACTGCATTATTAGGAACTACTTCTTCCAATTCCTTTCAGCTCTTTTTCATATCATTCCTCTGATTCAAATATTATTAAGTCATAGTTTACATATTTTCCCTCATACTTGAAAAGGGTAATATGTTTTCAGATAAATTGTCAAGGAATTTAGTCAATTTTAATCCATTTCAGTCAAAGATATTTCGACCTTAAACATTATCCACATTATGTCTGACGTGCATGAATTTAAACTACCCACAAAAGAAAAAGTATCTATGAATAAAAGTCAAGTTCTAGCTCAATAAACATTCATTTTTTATGATTTAGGTAATATTCAGAAATTAAAAGATTCAAAGTTTGTAGGGTTATTTACATTAATCCAAGTAAAAAAATCAGACTATGCTTACTAGGCCCATTGTCTTAAGTAAAATTTAAATCATGTATTAGGAAAATACGTGAACAAGTGATTGAAGATGAAAGCATTCTTTCCATTTAATGAACAAGAATTAGAAGGACATCCCCGGATTGTAGTCTCTCCTCTTTTCCATGAAATTACCGGAGGCTGTCAACATAAGTCTTCACATGATGTACAACATCCCGAGCTTTATCAGAAGCCACTTGAAGCTCATGCACCCGACCAAGTTCACTCTCTTCAGCTTGATGGAGTGCGTTCTTGGAATCTGCAGTTTCTTTCATACCATTTGTTTGAGATCCCTCTAGTGAATTATTGAGTTGGTCAAGTTCCCCAGTAGCATCATCTAACTATTGCTGAAGGTGCATCTTCTGAACGAATTTATCTTTGATATTATGCTTCAGCTCCTTCATCTTGGCAGCATAGTCAGCCTCAGCTCAGGATACCGCAGCCTCAAATTCGCTGATATTGACGGAAAACTTCACCCTAGTCAGATCTTTACGAAACATTTCATCATGCTCCCTTCTTAAGATGACTTGTTTCACCGCGGTATGGATCTCTTGGTATCCAAAACCGCCATGTCCTGGAATGATGAACTGGGATGACAATCGAGAAATCTTTAATGACAGCTCGTCCAGAGGAACTTCAGATATGATTTTCCATATGTTGTTCCATGCCTTTCATCGTGAAAAGCTGAGTTCCTTAAGCACCTCTGGGTCAGATTCGACATCATCATCATAGGGGGCATGTAATCTTGGATTAATGAACTTAAGGAAGTGCCTTGTTCTACTCCTTCCCCCCTGATCATGGTTGCTTCACCTTCTACTACTGATTGGGCGGAGGTTGAGACTTCACCCCCAGTTCTATCCATTGAAGATGATACCCCTGTTTGATCAATTAAAAGTATGGTTAGTTTCATAGAATAATGGAAGTTGGTTCTCTATCTTGAAAACTCTGTACAATCATTACCTAACAGTAGATCAGCAGCTTGATAAGACTCATCTCCATCTTTCCCAGTTTCAACAGGATCCTCAAGATGGGTCTTAAGGAGGGTTTACTAGATTTAGCTCCACATGAGCTAATGTTTCTGCAATGGTAGGGTTGACATCAATGTCCACACCCTCTTCAGGCATTGGCAGTTCAGTAGCTTCTATGGATGGAACTGCATATTATATTCAGTCATGATTAGAAGTGTAAATTATAAGAAAATTTACAGGATGAAGGATAACACTCACGCCCAAGGTCTTCTAAATCACATGATAATTTAGCATGATCATACAATTATCTGAAATACATGCCATGATTCGTCATTTCATCTAATGATATTTCAGATTCCTCGTTAGTCTCACCAGTGGGAGCATTTGATGTGTCCTCTTGGCGACCCTCATTCTGTAGCCCCTGACCCTGGACAGCTTCTTCAGGAAAGATGGAAGATTCAGTTGCCACAACCGCCAATGATTCTGGTGCAGGTTCTTCTCTACTTATAGCAGCAGTATGAGCAGCAGTGGGAATAGATGTTGGCTCTTTTTCAGGAGCAGCTAAGTCAGCCTGAATTTTCATTTGTTCCACAGAACCCTCGGTGGTCCTCAAAGGAGGATCAATCCTTTCCCTCATAGGGGAAATTGAAGAAGCCTATGGAATCCCAAGGAAAATTATCAATCTTTTTCATGGTTAAAAATACATGATTATCTGAATGACTTACCACTACTGATAAAGAATTTATCGGTGGACTTTCTCCTTCGTAGCCTTTGTCCTTTTAGATTTTTAAGAGTATCAACAGTTTCACTTATAGGCACCTGAATTGGAGAATGGAGGGCCATGTCCAACTCCTCATTCATGGCCTGCTGGCCTGGAGATATTTCCCCTGGTTTGCGAGGAGATTCAACAGCAGCCCCGATGGCAGAACCACTAGGGCTATACTGTGGTGAAGGGACCTTAGTAGTTCCTTTCTTTGCAAGCTTCAAGATGAAGAAAATAACTTCCTTATGTAATAAAGCTTCGACTAGAATCAAGTTGCAAAGAAAAAAAGGAAATAAAACTTACATCTTCATGAGCCACATAATCATACAACTCCTCATCTCCAGAACCACCATCCCCCTTAGTGGCGCCACGATCAATCTTTTCCTTCACCCACCTGGTGATAGGAACAGACTCATCAGTGGCATATATGAGAATTTACATCTCTCTGATGTAAGCCCACACTTAATTGGGTTTATCCTCATATTGGGTATTTGTAGAAGCCAGACGATTCCCTATTCTAGGAAGTTTTAGGCCCGCACACAAATCCAGCCAAGCGGGATTAGTACCACAGTATAAACTCTGCCAAGTCTGGACAGCCTCTGGTCTTAGATATGAAGGTAGCGTGGAAGGTCCTAGAATCTTTGACTTCAATTTCTACCTAGCTCATGCAACTGTAGATAGAGAATAATAATATAAGACTTATTTCTTTATAAAGTAGTAGTGATTAAATTACCACAATGAAGTAACTCACCAAGAGTTGATGGAGTAGTCTCTTGATTCTAACCAGAGGATTATATCAGGCACGAGGCCTATTTTCCACTAGTTGTGCCTCATCATCCCCATCAGGGTAATCCAGGAAATCAATCCTAAAGGAGGAATCTGGTGAATCTGCTTTAGGTGGGGAAGCATCACCATCATGAGGAAGGGTTTATTTCTCTACAATCCTCTTCCTTTTCCCCACCTGATAAACTGGGTGATTCTTCACCCCTTTAGGGTATGATGCTATCCAGTGCTCGGCATACCATGTAGTCAAGTTATGTGCCACTTTTTCAACCAGTAGATCAAATATTTCCCTAGTCTTCTCCCTTGACGTCAGCAGCCACAGTTGCCGAGCAACCATTGGATGTTGCTCTAACCTGACATGTACTGGGGGAGATATAGTAATCTGTTGTAGACACTTGAAATGACATTAAAATCTATATGGATCATAGGCCATGCATATAATTTCTCTGTCAATCCTGGAAACTAGCACACCATCTCTGCAAGCTTGCATGTATGACCTCAAATCCACGTGGGTTGTTCCATCATCAAAAAAGCACCGGGTTGGCGGATTTCCATAGGGAAAGAAGTTGAGTACCTTAAACATGCTCAACCTCACATTCATGTCATAGGAATTAAGATCTAATGGAGAAACTCAAGAGAATTCTTGCACTGACAGCCTGAAAGAACTTCCAGGAATTTGTAATCCATTCTGTACATTATAAGTCTTAAAGTGAGTGGCGATCCATCCCCATAAAACGTGGAATGGTTCCACTATTATTAAAGGAGTTTTACCCATAAAGACATGAAGTAAACTCCTGTCATTCATTGAAGAAATGGGGATAGCCAACCCAACCATTTTCCCTCAGCCTACTTTGTAGCAATGACGAAGGTCCCTGGACTAACACCTCCCTTCGAATCCCTGCCTGGGAAGAGATTAACGCTGACCCAAAAATCCAAGAAGCCTGCGAGATGAGTCTTCTTCGGAGTCCTTTGATTCACCTCATAACCCCATTTTTCAAACTCTCTTGCTTCTAGAGTTGGCCCGAATGTGCCAGGAGCACCCCTCTTCTCAGGTTTTGGGAAGGTGGTAGGATGGGTGGGCCTCTTATCCTTGGATTTCATTTTCTTGGATCCTTTCTCTTTCGGATCCTTCTCCTTTGGCTCCTTCTTTTTCTTCTCAATAAGAAATATATTCATCCTTTCCTCTGGATGAATATCCTTTCTATAATGAGTTAACGAGGTCTCTGAACTCTTGGGCCTGTGGAAGATTTTAAATAACTCCCGAGCTAAAGCAGGAGTCTTCTTTGAATCATTCCAAGTCACCTTGGGAGGAATTAATTCATCATACATGTCACCCAAAATTGGATCCCCTAAGATCCTGTGAACATCCCATAGACTGATTCCTACTTCTCCATGAGTTATATGGAAATAATTATTTTCTGGGCTCCCGTGGCTGAGTATCTCTAGCAAGAAGTTATCATGTCTGTAAACATATGTTTTCCCAACCCAAATAGCTTCGTATATCTCCACTCCTTTCAGATCCTTGACAAACTCTACACAGGTTTGTCGCACCCAATATGCCCACATCCAAGTTGGATTCCCACCTCCCCTAGGACAGATGTCCCAACTATTCTTCCAGCCTTGAATTGATCCATCTGAGCATTTCGGAAGGTTGAAAGATGACAATGTGGTTGCAGCTCAGGATTATGAGGTTTCAGATTTGGCATACAAGGGCTATGATGCACCATGTGGGCCTTTTCCACTACTCCAGCATTTATAAATCCACCTCCACATGAGATATCTTCTGAAGCAAAGTTGGTATAATTATGAAACCAAGAAATTGGGAGATAGTTTTTTTCTTCTGTAATAGTGACTTCTCGCAGATAACCATAACCATACAAAGGCATATAAGTGCATTGTGGGAAATCAAAGTGATATTTCTTCAGATACTTATCCAAATCTGGAAGAGTGCTATTTTGACGATATAATAATCATGGAAAATGATATCCATCATATCATCAAGATGTTTTCTTGCCAGTTCATCAGCTATTTTCATTCTCCTGAGAGCTATTGGTTTTGCACAAAAGTTGAATAATTAACTCTTACGTAAGTTGATTTTTCATAAAATTTGTGTAGGAATTCAGAAAAAATGGCAAAGTCATCAAGGCGCGCATGTC
This sequence comes from Viscum album, assembly GCA_963277665.1. Lineage (NCBI taxonomy): Eukaryota > Viridiplantae > Streptophyta > Magnoliopsida > Santalales > Viscaceae > Viscum > Viscum album. The sequence continues at coordinate 1,485,390,322 of OY728136.1, forward strand.
TAAAACATGGCATGCAAGTGTGGATGTGTTGATTAAGTATAAAGTGTTGCGTATGTATTTGGCACGCAAGTATCAGCGCACAGGTCCAAATACCTTGAAAGTAGTGAGACAACAATGGAAAAGCTGAAAAGATAGCAACTTGCGCAGCAGAGATGACCAGCGCGGTGAGAGCTCAAAAATCTGAAGTTCTCTATAATGCGTGACAAATGAGAGCATATATATTGGCCAGGCTGTCCACATGCACGCCTATATCCACCGTGCTCCAACCATGTGTGACTCGCACCTGTGCGATGATGGTTGCACGGTGAACACCTTCGCGCCTCTTTCCCTATGGTTTTCTTCTTTTCCTCAGAGTCACATCCTTATTCTTTCGGATCCAACTCTGAGAGGGGGACTTTTGTTCACACTCCTTTTCTTCACATTGTCTAAAAGAATGGAAATGGAAATGACTTAGCACAAAGTGATTCATCTTTTAAAGAAAAACATCAAAAATCAGTAAAGGAATGAAAAAGGAGTCAAAGGAACTAGGGGCGCGCAAGTTACCTTACTATCGCGCAAGTATACTTGCGCTCCGCCTCATGGTCGCGCAAGTGACTTGCACGCCCTAAGTAATAACCACCCTGGGTCTTCTCCAGCATATAAACACCACCAGTGGGACCCCATTTCAAGGGGATTTTTTCCAGAATTCACATACAGAAGCTCTGAACACCCAAGTCTCTTCTTTAGGTCTTCCGAACACTTCTAAGGTAATTCTTTACCTAGAATGGAAGGTATATAAAAGAGGAGTATGGTCTAAGTGTTGTAATTCACTAACACTTGCACGCTAGAGTGTTTTACCATTAAGGGAAATGGACACACTTGCGCGCCACCCTACTTGTAGAGACCCGAAGCCTGACGTACATGGACATTACATTACATTTGCGGAATACTTAGTACATAACAAAAACAAACACTAAAGGATCGTAATAGTTTAGTGTCTTTGGAAACTCGGAACATAATCTTCTAATCCTGGTGAAAGATCTTCAATATCTACCATAAAGATCTTCCATTTTTTTACCTAAAACCTTTTTTTATATCCAGGGGAAAAGAAAACATAAAAGGATGAGCTCAAATGGTCAGTAAGGGTAAACAAAAGAAATATCAATCACATCATATATATAAGAACATAGCTTTTGGAAATCTTAACCTGCAAAAAAGCTCATAATATCATAACATGGGATATAGAAGTGAAATTTAATCCCAATAATCATAACTTAAAACATGAAACTTTGTGGCATACACACATAATCATAGAGAATCATTTCTTGTTAGTCAAGACTCAATGCCAAGACTATCTTAGTGGACAAAGTCCCTTTCTGAATCGAGTAACCCTCGTTTCAGTCCTGTTTCACTGAACCGGTATAACCTACCATTTCAGCCATGTCAATCTCATGAGATATAAAATCTTTACCCAATGCATTGGAGGGAGATATAGGTCCCACCCATCTTATAATGAATCCTTTCTTATGTGTGCCACATAATCATAAAACATACATCATCGCATAACACATGTAACAAAAATGGGATTCTTGAAACATCATGACATCATAAATCCATTCATATAAGATAAAGGAATTCATAAAAATAATTCCATCACAACATGATCAAATCAATGTAATAATAGTGATAAAAACAGAACCCTTTATTATCTTAGATGGAAAATAATTTTGATAAAACACTTGAACTCCATTCTTGAGGAAAATATCCTTTCTTCTTCAAAAACATTTTTCCTTACATAACATGTCATAAAACTTTAAAATAAAAGAAGTTGATTAAAAATAAACTTGAAAACCTTTAAAGGAAGCTTCTTGGAAATAATGTTTTAAAAATCCATTCATACCGTATAAGTTAAAAAAACATTCTTCGTACTTTTGTCGGAAAAGTCAAAAAGTACCTCGCACGAAAAACGAAAAAAGATTCCTTTCATATCCTTTAGTAAAAACTCATAAAAGGGTAAAATTGGATTTAAACAATTGTAGGTGGATGGAAATAATATTACATATTTAGGGAACATGGATGTGGATGATAAAATACACCCCAGTAAATACATACGAATAAACAATCTCGGATAAAAATGAGATTGTGATATTTCCCTTACCTTAGGTCCGACTTGCTTTGTAAGTGTCCGAACCTCCTGTATAATGATTTAAATCATGTTATTGACTTATTACAGAATCATATTCATTGTTATGATATCATATATGGTTCACCTATGACATTATATTACCCGTTCTTTTGTAAACTCCATGTTAAAGAAGCGTTTTGGGTAAAATCGTTTCATTTATCGTAGGTGTTTTGACTTGTTGTTCTTGACATCATTATTACTTATATCATGATTTAATTACTTCCAGAATATAAAATATGATTTATATATCATATATATTTAGTATATATATATATATAATAGGTAGATAAATAAAATGAAAAACACCGTTCATGGAGACGGTAGTCCGTACGTACGCATGAACGCTGTTTTCCTTTCCTTATTGTCTTGAAATGGAAGTAAGTAGATGACATACATATGTATATATATACATAAATCCAGTAGCTTTATAATGTCATATATTTCATTATTATTTCTTATATATACATTATAATCATTCTTAAATGGTTAACATGAAGAATGAATCTCATCGCGTCGTGGAGACGGTATTCCGTACGTACGCACGCGCGGTGATTTCTTTTTCCGTAGGATGGATAGATGGTGAAATAGGGTTGTTTCATACTTATAATAACATATCAGTATATGAGTGATACTGATGTTATTACTTCATAATGAAACAACCTAAGAAGAAGAAGTGGAAGAAGAAATAAAGATGAAAGAATTGGTAACGGTAATTACCTCTTCTTTGAAGTGCCTCTTTGAGACCTCCTCTTAGGGCACTAAAATTGGTCTTTGAGGAAGACCAGAACCTCTAGGATGTTGCTAGGGAAGTGGAGAAGAGATTTTGGCAGGGGTTGGCCGAGCATGAGTGCTCAAATTGGTGTGAGGAGGAGGGGGAGGAGGTGTCCTTTTATTGGGGAGGAGAGGGGCACCTTAGGAATTCTTAAAAATATTAATTTATAATAAATCTAACCCCACTTAAAAACCTCCAAAAATGACTCATATTCGAAGATTAGATGAGATAGGGTTGTAATCTCATCAAACAATCAAATTTAGACATGTTTGGATTTTATTTTAAACCTTATCAATTAGATTTAACTCTAAGTTAAATAATTTAACTTTTACCGTGTCTTTTTGTTTTCTTTCACTATATGGTTAATAAACTTACTATAACATGCCAAACGAACCCCAAATTGTTTATTATTAATATATATATCCTTATCCAAGTCATTTGGCCGAACCTTAGATTTTTAGGAATACAATAACAATTAATAATATAATATTTTATTTAAAAACTATTTTGTGTCAATTTTGACACTATTTGATATATGATTTTTTTGAAAGTCATAACAGAATTAAATGTTCGAACCAAGTTGATTAAATCAATATTGATATATCATAGTAACCTAGAAAATTAGTGTAATTCATAAAAAATCTCAAATTACATTTATTTTGGTGTTTATAACATCAATTATGTCAATATTTCATTAATAAGATAATTATTGCATCATCGTTGTGTCATAAATAATTTAAATTATTTTATGTCTAAAAATTACAAATAAAATACCATCATGTAGGAAATGGTTTTAGCTTTCTAATGAATATTTGCAATCGAATTTATCTTATGTATAACCCCATATTAAAAATGATTTACTTATTAAACTTTGATTTTAACTATTTTAACCTTTCTTTAAATAAATTAATAATAAATGTCCTAATCTAATCCAAGTGGGCCTAAATGGTCATATTTTATTCCTAAGTTTGTTTTTGGTCGAATTACACTTGTCCAATAGAATTAGGACATGTGTTAGGGTAATATTAATATCATATTTACCCTTAGTTACCCTATTTACTATTAACCGCGGTAAAAAGAGTAAAAAGTTACTATTCACCAAAAATTATTTTCATCTCATTGAACCACATTTTAGTCCTTGATATTAACCGTGTCTCTCGGATTTTCGAAATTCCATTCACAGAAGCGGTAAAATTAAGTTTTATGCAAAATTCAATTTTTAACCTACCACTTAGTGGTTTCACTATTCATCAAAAATTGAAGTTTTTCAGAAAAATGCCAAAATTTCACCCTAAGCTATAATTGATATTCCGAATTCAAAAATGATTTATATTTTACAAAATTCCCAACATATAAGTTTCATTAATTAATTTTATAATTAAAATCCGCTGTTAAAACAAATAGCGTGTTTTTAAGAAACAAAATCTATCAAAAGATTGACACTTGTTTATGTCTAGTTTAAATGTGAAATTACATCCAATGACCAACATTGTATTAAATTGTAAAAATATATTATAAATATACTTTAAAACTACTCCAATTAATAATTTATCACTATTAATTATTTCGACTAAAAAAGTTGTTTTTTAATTATAATTTAGTAATTTTCACTATTCATCAGAATATGAAAGTTATCCGAAATGTACCAAAATTTCACCTTAGGCTAAATTCGATACTCCGAATCCAAAAATAAAGTTCATTTTGAAAAATAAGATTTATTGGATTTCAAAAAGTGGTTATTACTATTCATAACAGCTAGTTTTAATAATATTTTTATAGCATATCGTTGTTTAGTGAAACTCGGTATTGCGTACTACACACGCTATCGAGGAAGGTCGCGATTGCGTGTAATGCAAGGCAAGTCAAGGATGTGTGTTGTGCAAGCTCCTTTTGGTGTAGCGTACAACACAAGACATTAATAAAATTAAAAAGAATATATTTTTTTTATAAAATCTTGGGCTGTTACATTCTACCCCCCTTAAAATGAATTTCGCCCTCGAAATTCGTCGGGGTTATAAATGATTTACTAATTGAAGGTTTCTTTAATAGAAACCCACATCGTAAAAAGGAATACCAAAACCAATATTTAAAACTGAAAGTATGAAACGTAATGGTTACCCAAATAAACTAATCACTGGGTTTCCACATAGGTGAAAATATGGATATGGAAGAGAAATCTAACCATCATGTTCTGATGGAGAGTGGTAGAGAACATGGCTATGGAAAAGCCAGTAATCAGAAATCCATAAATTTGTGACGATCTAAGGTACCATCTGGTTCATCAGGTATAAGAGAACTAGGACAACATTTTTGGTTTCCAATATCATTTCCCTAAAGTTAAAGAATTTGAATTAGAATAAATACTTACTTTATTTTGGTACAATCTCACTGTTGTTCGTGTTTTGAACAATTTCCACTTCATCTCTTAAATAAATAAAGTTGAATTTGTTATTCGTGAAGTGTTAGCAGATTATGTGATAGAACGACGGGTCATTCCATCTGTCTCAAACAAAAGGTTAGCAAAAATTATATGCATAAGTCGATCTATAGTGAGATTAATCATATATGGTTTTTAAAATGGACTTATACTTCATATATAATACTGCTTAATATAATAACACTAGTTTCTACTAAACAGGGACTTCCTGTAGGTCAGTGGTAGGCGATAAAGGCCAGTCGCACTTCGGTTGTGGGTTCGATTCCTACAGCCTTGTCCGAAGCGATGGGCTGTCGCCCATCCTGCAGGTTGTCCTTTTTATAAAACTATATTACTATAACATCCCATCAATAATATAAAAAAAACAAACAATACTAACTTATGTCCAACATAATTCATTCCAATCTTTAGGCTTATCCATAATACTGCAGTCGACTCTCATAATATAGTGAAAACGATTACCAGAGATTTAACACCATCGTCGATCCCCATATATCATAAGATCTGTTTTGTTGGTCACATTCCAAACATTCAAAGTCATTAATCGTGTATTCCCTTGAATACCTTAGTGAAAACATGAATGCAGTTAAAAGTTGACACTTTTCACATACCAAAATCCTCAAAATTCTATGTACTCAAACTTAGTCCTTATATCAATCACGAGCTCATGAATACTGTTAAACATTTCATTTTCTCGTTTTCCCTTCATTATGCGCATAATATCTCAATCACTTTGAATACCACATTAGACCAATACATAAATATTCCAATATTCCATGATACAACATTATTTTGGAATCCCATTACATAAACACTTAATCATACCACCACATCGTTGTCATATTCAACATTGCCAATAGTGATCGCATGTGACTTCCCTTTGTCCTTTGCCTTCAGTGGTTGCTCATGTTGATCATCGCTAACCCTTGGATTAGGGCAATTATTAGCATAATTCCCCATTTCCTTGCACTTGAAGCATTGAAGTGTTGGTGGTGCGTTCTCTGCAGTGTTTGCTTTATTCACATCATTAGAAACCCTTTTTCCATTACTTCGACACTCAGCTGCTCGATGACCTTCTTTTCCACACTTAAAACATTTTCTAGTCCCTTTAAGACAATCTCCACCATGCTTCTTTCCACACTTTGTGCATAAGGAAACATTCATCTTCTTTTCACCATTATTCTGAGATTTCTCCTTGAACTCTATCTTTCGTTTCTTGTCAAAACCATGAGATGGATATGTAACACCAACTTCCATTTCTACCTTGATAGCACAACGCACAATTTCTTCATAGCTACTGAAGTCTCTTATAGCTAATGCCCTTCGAAGACTTGGTTTTAAGCCACTGAAAAATCGATCAACTTTACTTTCAGGTTGGATGATAATACCAGAAGCATACCTTGCAAGTCTTGTAAAATTTGCTTCATAGGTACCAACAGATTCATCGTCCCTTTGCTTCAGTTCAAGAAACTCTTTCTCCATCTTTGTTCGAAGAATACGAGGGAAGTACTTACTAAAAAACAAGTTCTTGAACTCGTCCCATTCCATGGACTCAATTTCATCTCTTGGCCTCGTATTCTTGATAAGATTCCACCATTGATCAGCTTCACCTTCCAAACGATATACTGCTAAGATGACTTTATCATGTTCAGAACATTGAAGAACTGAAAATATCTTTTCAGTAGTACTAATCCATTGTTCAGCAACTAATGGATCAGTAGACCCACTGAAAGAAGGTGGACGCTGCCTCATGAAGGATTCAACAGAATGTTGCTCCTTCCTTTGCTCGTTTGGAAGTCCTGCATGATTCATAGCTTGAGAAAGTTGTGTGAGCATGGCTACAAGATTTTGCATTCCATCTCCCATATCGTTTGGTTGCTCAGGGGGACAATCATTGCATTGCCCATCACATTCCGCATTAACACGGTTCCTTCGGGTTCCAGCCATCGTCTAAAACCCCAAAAGAATAGTATGAGAGGCAAAAATCATGCTAGGGAAAACAACAAAATAAAGGGGGAGTACCTTCAATATCTAACATCTTAGGTTTAATTCTATGATCGTTAGCGTAGTTCTAGTACTATAACCTATACGTATACTTAACCTTAGGGACATCCCTAGACATACCTTAGAAATATCTCTAGGGATCTCACTAACGTTTTCGCATCCTAGTTTCCAAAGGTTGACTAAACCTTTCCTCTGATACCAAATGTAGAGACCCGAAGCCTGACGTAAATGGACATTACATTACATTTTCGGAATACTTAGTACATAACAAAAACACACACTAAAGGATCGTAATAGTTTAGTGTCTTTGGAAACTCGGAACATAATTTTCTAATCCTGGTGAAAGATCTTCAATATCTCCCATAAAGATCTTCCATTTTTTTACCTAAAACCTTTTTTTATATCCTGGGGAAAAGAAAACATAAAAGGGTGAGCTCAAATGCTCAGTAAGGGTAAACAAAAGAAATATCAATCACATCATATATATAAGAATATAGCTTTTGGAAATCTTAACCTGCAAAAAAGCTCATAATATCATAACATGGGATATAGAAGTGAAATGTAATCCCAATAATCATAACTTAAAACATGAAACTTTGTGGCATACACACATAATCATAGAGAATCATTTCTTGTTAGTCAAGACTCAATGCCAAGACTATCTTAGTGGACAAAGTCCCTTTCTGAATCGAGTAACCCTCGTTTCAGTCCTGTTTCACTGAACCGGTATAACCTACCATTTCAGCCATGTCTATCTCATGAGATATAAAATCTTTACCCAATGCATTGGAGGGAGATATAGGTCCCACCCATCTTATAATGAATCCTTTCTTATGTGTGCCACATAATCATAAAACATACATCATCGCATAACACATGTAACAAAAATGGGATTCTTGAAACATCATGACATCATAAATCCATTCATATAAGATAAAGGAATTCATAAAAATAATTCCATCACAACATGATCAAATCAATGTAATAATAGGGATAAAAACAGAACCCTTTATTATCTTAGATGGAAAATAATTTTGATAAAACACTTGAACTCCATTCTTGAGGAAAATATCCTTTCTTCTTCAAAAACATTTTTCCTTACATAACATGTCATAAAACTTTAAAATAAAAGAAGTTGATTAAAAATAAACTTGAAAACCTTTAAAGGAAGATTCTTGGAAATAATGTTTTAAAAATCGATTCATACCGTATAAGTTAAAAAAAACATTCTTCGTACTTTTGTCGGAAAAGTCAAAAAGTACCTCGCACGAAAAACGAAAAAAGATTCCTTTCATATCCTTTAGTAAAAACTCATAAAAGGGTAAAATTTGATTTAAACAATTGTAGGTGGATGGAAATAATATTACATATTGAGGGAACATGGATGTGGATGATAAAATACACCCCAGTAAATACATACGAATAAACAATCTCGGATAAAAATGAGATTGTGATATTTCCCTTACCTTAGGTCCGACTTGCTTTGTAAGTGTCCGAACCTCCTGTATAATGATTTAAATCATGTTATTGACTTATTACAGAATCATATTCATTGTTATGATATCATATATGGTTCACTTATGACATTATATTACCCGTTCTTTTGTAAACTCCATGTTAAAGAAGCGTTTTGGGTAAAATCGTTTCATTTATCGTAGGTGTTTTGACTTGTTGTTCTTGACATCATTATTACTTATATCATGATTTACTTACTTCCAGAATATAAAATATGATTTATATATCATATATATTTAGTATATATATATATATAATAGGTAGATAAATAAAATGAAAAACACCGTTCAGGGAGACGGTAGTCCGTACGTACGCATGAACGCTGTTTTCCTTTCCTTATTGTCTTGAAATGGAAGTAAGTAGATGACATACATATGTATATATATACATAAATCCAGTAGCTTTATAATGTCATATATTTCATTATTATTTCTTATATATACATTATAATCATTCTTAAATGGTTAACATGGAGAATGAATCTCATCGCGTCGTGGAGACGGTATTCTGTACGTACGCACGCGCGGTGATTTCTTTTTCCGTAGGATGGATAGATGGTGAAATAGGGTTGTTTAATACTTATAATAACATATCAGTATATGAGTGATACTGATGTTATTACTTCATAATGAAACAACCTAAGAAGAAGAAGTGGAAGAAGAAATAAAGATGAAAGAATTGGTAACGGTAATTACCTCTTCTTTGAACTGCCTCTTTGAGACCACCTCTTAGGGCACTAAAATTGGTCTTTGAGGAAGACCAGAACCTCTAGGATGTTTCTAGGGAAGTGGAGATGAGATTTTGGCAGGGTTTGGCCGAGCTTGAGTGCTCAAATTGGAGTGAGGAGGAGGGGGAGGAGGTTTCCTTTTATAGGGGAGGAGAGGGGCACCTTAGGAATTCTTAAAAATATTAATTTATAATAAATCTAACCCCACTTAAAAACCTCCAAAAATGAATCATATTCTAAGATTAGATGAGATAGGGTTGTAATCGCATCAAACAATCAAATTTAGACATGTTTGGATTTTATTTTAAACCTTATCAATTAGATTTAACTCTAAGTGAAATAATTTAACTTTTACAGTGTCTTTTTGTTTTCTTTCACTATATGGTTAATAAACTTACTATAACATGCCAAACGAACCCCAAATTGTTTATTATTAATATATATGTCCTTATCTACGTCATTTGGCCGAACCTTACATTTTTAGGAATACAATAACAATTAATAATATAATATTTGATTTAAAAACTATTTTGTGTCAATTTTGACACTATTTGATATATGATTTTTGTGAAAGTCATAACAGAATTAAATGTTCGAACCAAGTTGATTAAATCGATATTGATATATAATATTAACCTAGAAAATTTGTGTAATTCATAAAAAATCTCAAATTACATTTATTTTGGTGTTTATAACATCAATTATGTCAATATTTCATTAATAAGATAATTATTGCATCATCGTTGTGTCATAAATAATTTAAATTATTTTATGTCTAAAAATTACAAATAAAATACCATCATGTAGGAAATCGTTTTATATTTCTAATGAATATTTGCAATCGAATTTATCTTATGTATAACCCCATATTAAAAATGATTTACTTATTAAACTTTGATTTTAACTATTTTAACCTTTCTTTAAATAAATTAATAATAAATGTCCTAATCTAATCCAAGTGGGCCTAAATGGTCATATTTTATTCCTAAGTTTGTTTTTGGTCGAATTACACTTTTCCAATAGAATTAGGACATGTGTTACGGTAATATTAATATCATATATACCCTTAGTTACCCTATTTACTATTAACCGCGGTAAAAAGAGTAAAAAGTTACTATTCACCAAAAATTATTTTCATCTCATTGAACCACATTTTAGTCCTTGATATTAACCGTGTCTCTCGGATTTTCGAAATTCCATTCACATATGCGGTAAAATTAAGTTTTATGCAAAATTCAATTTTTAACCTACCACTTAGTGGTTTCACTATTCATCAAAAATTGAAGTTTTTCAGAAAAATGCCAAAATTTCACCCTATGCTATAATTGATATTCTGAATTCAAAAATGATTTATATTGTACAAAATTCCCAACATATAAGTTTCATTAATTAATTTTATAATTAAATCCCACTGTTAAAACAAATAGCGTGTTTTTAAGAAACAAAATCTATCAAAAGATTGACACTTGTTTATGTCTAGTTTAAATGTGAAATTACATCCAATGACAACATTGTATTAAATTGTAAAAATATATTATAAATATACTTTAAAACTACTCCAATTAATAATTTATCACTATTAATTATTTCGACTAAAAAAGTTGTTTTTTAATTATAATTTAGTAATTTTCACTATTCATCAGAATATGAAAGTTATCCGAAATGTACCAAAATTTCACCTTAGGCTAAATTCGATACTCCGAATCCAAAAATAAAGTTCATTTTGAAAAATAAGATTTACTGGATTTCAAAAAGTGGTTATTACTATTCATAACGGCTAGTTTTAATAATATTTTTATAGCATATCGTTGTTTAATGAAACTCGGTATTGCGTACTACACACGCTATCGAGGAAGGTCGCGATTGCGTGTAATGCAAGGCAAGTCAAGGATGTGTGTTGTGCAAGCTCCTTTTGGTGTAGCGTACAACACAAGACATTAATAAAATTAAAAAGAATATATTTTTTTTATAAAATCTTGGGCTGTTACACTACTTCTTCACCAGAACGTGCACAACATCTTCTAGAAAGACAATATGGATAATTCCAAGGGTTTGAGCCAAGTCTCGCCCAAGTATTACCCTAAGGGATGAAAATCGTGCAATTACCCATGTGTCGCGCAGGTATACATGCACGACCAGGACTTGCGTGCCCACGCAGTACCTGCACGCCGGCCAAGACATTCCTGCCCCTATCTTTTTGGGAGCCTTTCCTGCCCATTTCACCCCTCTTATGCCATTCCACCTCTCCTATTTAATTTTCAGTCTTCAAGACACTCTTCAAAGCCATTTAAGGCATGATTTCATGATTTTACTTCCTTATCTGAAAGGAACTCTAGGGAACATCTCTCAAAACCTAGTGATTTACACATCTTTATATCACTAAAGATTGAGATTTCATTCATTCAACCTCATCCTTTAAGATGAAAGAACCCCTTAAACTGGGTCTCCATTTCAGGAATAAGCCCTAGTCATAATTCCCAAAAAATTTGAGCATCCTCCTTAGGAGTAGGCCCCAAGTCCTATAATCTGGGCATCCTCCTTAAGAGTAATCCCCTGTCTTTAAATTCACAAATATAGGCATCCTCCTTAAGAGTAAGCCCCAACCATAATTCTCTTAACCTGGGATTCCTTTTCAGGAGTAAGCCCCAGTCTCAAATACATGCATCCTCCTTAGAAGTAAGCCCCAAGTCCCTTAATTTTTCAGGTCCCTTAACCTGGGCATTCTTCTTAGGAGTAAGGCACAGTATTAATTTCTCTTAACTAGTCTTAATTTACTTTTGATTTGGAATTCCTTCTCAGGGGTAAAACTCAATCATAAGTCCCCTCCTATCTTGGGAATCTTCCTTAGGACTAATCCCCAAGATTAGAGTATCCAAATCTCCATGAATCACATATACCTTTATGGACCATGTTCCTAGATTTCTTCCCTGAAGTAAATCTTAATAATCATCTATTTGGGCAGTCATACAGACATAAGCCCCACATCATTTCATCATTCATGGCACAATTTTCTGATTTTACCAATACCTCTTGTTTCTCACACCGAGCATGTCTCACTTGAGCTTAGAGTGGAAAAGTAATTATGACATCTTTCTTTGAGCCATAAATTGTGCATAAACATCATAATACCTTTATTGAACTATGTGGGTTCTTATTCCTTTTCCAAAACAAATGATACGTAGGTATCCAATCAGCGGTTATGATCCCAACTTTGAAATATTCCATGTCCTTCTGAATGAAAATAAACTTCAAGTGCCCCACATAGTGGCTTTAAAACTAGTATGGTCATCATAATGACCAAGAGACTTTTATGTATTGAAGGATATCATTGGCTAAGAACTCTAAAAAAATACAGATGATTCTCTATCGATGAAGAACATAGAATACATTTACAAGATTCTTCTATATTTCCTACATATCAATCATTGATTGTCAGATCTAAAGGAAAGCTCATTTTATACTAGGTAATGTAATAAGGATTAACAAGCATAACTTAAATCTATAAGGAGTGTCCAGGAGTAGACAATAATTCCCCTGAAAAAGGTGTGATGAGTCTGACCTCCCATCCTATCAACCAATGCAAATTCATAAGCCTCATCAGTCCACAACTAATGAGCACCTACCTTTGGAAAGTAGGTTCAAATTTATATGGAATCATTAGGTGTTTCCGGTTCTATGAAAAAACCTGTTATAAAATTCTTGGAATGTTTTAATATGACTAAGGTAATCATATTTTCAGTATGTGACAATAAGAGAAACATTACTCTGTTTGGAGAATCTGATGTTGTGATTGATTTTGGAATTTAGATACCTTTTACAGAGATTCTAGACAGAGGTACATTGGATAACTATAATGTTTTGGAATGGATTACGTTGAACTTAGGATAGTATTGTTCAAGGTTAAAACATTTCTTATGATTATTTTTGAATATTATGATAATATAGTTTTAGGAAAAGGACAACCTACAGGTCGGGCGATAACCCGTCGTGTCAGACAAAGCTGTAGGAATCGAACCAACAACCATAGTGTGACCGGCCTTTATTACCTACCACTAGCCTACAGGAAGTCCCTAGTTATTACAAAATATATTTTTTTCATTATAATGGTATGTGTTAATGATTGGAACCTTATAATATTAGGATAAATATAATATTTTTCAGTTATATTATCTTTTGGAGTGAAAGTTGAGTTTGTGGTAGAAATTAATCGAAGGATGAGAACTCTAATTGTCAATATGTATATATATATATTTATGTTATTATATGAAGAATTTAATTATTTATGGAAGGGATATTAAGACCAAAATTGTGTTATCCTAATACATTTTGTTTTGTTGAACTTAGGATATTTTAAATCATCATAGATTGATGGCTTTGAGGCCCTCAATTCTACACTTGTTTGTGATTGATAACCTCAATTACCCCTATAAATATTTACATTTTTCCTCTAATTACATGCCTATAATTTCCACCAATGTTCTCCTATTAGAAACCCTAATTTGGTGGTGACATTCTCATTTCGCTTTCCCTCCTATTAGAACTAAATTTTATTAACCCTATTTTTGATATAGGTTTTCCACAAAGGTATTTTATATTTTCAACATTTTATTTTCAAAGAACAATTAAAAATTGTGAGGATGAAATTATTTGAAGGTGGGGAGAATGTAACACCCCAAGCTTCCACGGTACGTTTCCCTTTGAAAAATGCAATATCTTGCATTGTACGCAATTTCGAGACTCTAACACACCACGACTAACCAAAGCAGCCATTATGAATAATAATACCCACTTATTGAAATTTTATAAATTTTAACATTCCAAATGGACTTCATATTTGGATTCTGAATATCGAAATTAGCCTAGGGTGAATTTTTAGTATTTTCTAAAAACATTCAATTTTTGATGAATAGTGAAAAACACTGAGTTATTGTTTAAAACCAAATTTTTATTTAAATAATTATTTATTTTATTTAAATTTAATTAAGGTCAAAATAGAAAAATAATACCTATATAAGTTTAATGTAATTAATTGGAGTTTTTTTAGAATAATATTAGATATATAAAAATTTTATTGAACTTTTCATCGTCTTTTACCCACCTCCTAGGAGAATTTGGAAATTCACGTAAAACATAATTTTTCCGCTTATGTGAGTAGAATTTAAAAAATACAAGAGACAAGGTTAATATCAAGGAGTAAAATGTGGCTCAATAAGATAAAAATAATTTTTGGTGAATAGTAACTTTTTACTTATTTACCACGGTTAAAAGTAAATAGGGTAATTAAGGGTAAAAATGATATTAATATTACCCTAACAAATGTCGTAATTCTATTGGACAAGTGTATATCGACCAAAAACAATATTAGGAATAAAATATTATCATTTAGGTCCACTTGGATTAGATTAGGACATTTATTATTATTTAATTCAAAGAAGAGTTAAAAGA
Source organism: Viscum album (assembly GCA_963277665.1). NCBI lineage: Eukaryota > Viridiplantae > Streptophyta > Magnoliopsida > Santalales > Viscaceae > Viscum > Viscum album. The sequence continues at coordinate 1,485,405,386 of OY728136.1, forward strand.
GTTCAAATCAATGTTTAATTACTAAAACATCTTTAATATAGGGTCATAAATAAGATAAATTAGATTGTAAAAATTCATTAGAAAGCTAAAATAATTTCCTACTTAATTTTATTTTATTTATAATTTTTATATATTAAATAATTTAATTTATTTTCAACACAATTGTGATGTAGTAATTAGCTAATTCATTAAATAATAAAATAATTTATATTTTAAATATCAAAATAAAAGTAATTTGTGACTTTTTATGAATTACACTAATTTTATAGAATAATATGACATGTTAGGATTGATTTAATTAACATTTTTTGAAGTAATCATGCTGTTATGGTTTTCACAATAATCAAATTTAAAATAGTGTCAAAATTGACATAAAAGTGTTTTTTAAAAAAATATTATATTATTAATTCATATTCTATTCCTAAAAATCTATGGTTTGGCCAAAGGACTTGTATCATGATAGGTGTATCATTCATGGACCACTTGGGGGTCTCTTGGAGGTATATAGTATGTTTATTAACTATATAATATACAAATACAAAGAGATATGGTAAATGTCAAACAAATTAACTAAGATTTAAAAAAAGATGAGGTTAATAATTTGACCCAAACCTATCTAAAACCTATTGGATGATTTTGTTTTTGACCTATCCACATCTTACCCTTTAAATAATCCACTTTGGAGCCATGATAAACCAAATATGAATTTATTATAAAATAATATTTCTAGCTTTTCCAAAGGAGCCCCTCACCACTCTTATAAAGGGAACTCTCCCTTCTCACTAATTCACACCTTCAAAGCCATTTGGCTCAACCAAACTCTTCCCAAATATCCTCCCATCTTCCCTCACTTCAACCTAGTGGCCTTAGTTTGATCAGAAATCCAACCTATGGAGCCTTTTTGATCAAATCAAAAGGAAGAACCCGAAGAAGTGGAGGTTAACCTACCCTCAACCAAGGAAAAGTACAACGTAAGGGTTTATTTCAAAATCTCTTCATTATCCGAGGTTGTTTATACGTAATTATCTACTGGGGCCTTTTTATGATCCAAATCCATGTTTCTTAAAAATTTATTTCAAAACATTCTTACTATTTTACAGAATATGGGTTAAAGTCATTTTTACCCTTTTTGACTTTTTACAAGAAGTTTCCAAAGGAATCCTTCTATCATTTTCAAAACAAGGTCCTTTTAACCTTTTTGAAATAATTAATGTAAGAATGTATTTTTTTAACTTATACGGTGGGTGTGGCTATTTTCCTCCATTCTAAAATCTTCAAAGCTTCCCTTACAAGCTTATAAGAATATTTTTAAAGTAAATGTTTTCTTTTATAATTATGTGACTTTTAAATGATTTCAAAAAAAGAGATATTTCTCTAAAATAGTTATGATTTCATCTATGTCAACATCCTTTGATAGATTTTAAGCATATTTGATGTTGAGTTATTATGATACAAATCAACCATTTGTATTTATGGTTTTGTGATATGTTTGAATATGGATGGGTTATTTTTATGCCATTAATGGATTATGATTAATGTTTTGGAATTCCGTATTCTAGTTTTAATATGAATGTTTTTGTTATATTTCATCCTCTTCTTAAGATAAATGTGATGGACTAGTATGTTCCGGGTTGGGGACCGGTAAAAGTAAGCCCTCCGGGTTGGGGTCCTGTTATAACAGACCCTCCGGGTTAGTGTCTGGTTATTAGAGGCACTCTGGGTTGGTGTCCAGTTATTAGAGGCACTCCGGGTTGGTGTCCGGTTATTAGAGCCACTCCGGGTTGGTGTCTGGTAATTAGAGGCACTCCGGGTTGGTTTCTGGTTATTAGAGGCACTCTTGGTTGGTGTCCAGTTATTAGAGGCACTCCGGGATGGGTTTCGGTTACAGTTATCCCTTAGGTCTTGGCTCGAGGCCTTGACACAAAATTTAATGTTTGGATTTATGCATTCCCTTATTATAAAAGTGGTTATTGATATTTCATGTGATTATTAAATTAGTAGAATATCCATGTGAATAATTAAATGGAATTATTTAATTTTAACTTTTCCATATTAGGATGAAGTTCAAGTTTAAAAAGATTTTTTTAGTTATACATTGCCTTAAATGTTTATATTTATTTATGCAAGTTTTTGCTATATTGTTATCCTTACTGGGCATCTAATCTCACCCCTTTCAGTGTTTTATTTTTCCCAGGATGTGAAGAAGTTTTTTATGAATGACCTGCAAGGTAGTATAAGGAGATATGAAGAAAAGATGTTTTTTTAGTTTTTTTTTAAAATTTATGATGTAATGTATGGATTATGAATATATCTAGTGTTTCCAGGGATACTAAACTGATCGGTCTTTTGGTATTTGATCCCTTGTGATCATGCCAATGTTATGTAATAATGCACTGACTCTGGGTAATTGGGGTCGGGGCGTTACACATGTCTCGACCATTTCACGGCTTGTAAATGACTATTCGCGGTGACCTGGTACACGACATATACTCCCAATTACATTGACTATACTTATAACGTTTTAAAAAACACCCATTTTTCTCAAAATAACACTCTGTCAAGATCCATACATAAAATTAATATTTGGGTTCATAAAAACATACCCCGTTAATGAAATCCATCCTTGAATTTCCCTAACTAGGTGGAAAAGAAGAATCCTCGAATAGCTCCGGCCATAGTGACCGCACATCAGTATCCATCTACCAAGTCTCGATATGCACTCGGTTTTGCTACCATAACACCCATACCATAAGAAAAAATTGTCCATGAAGAACCTTCATGTTATGATCAATACTCATAATTAGACGCTTTTAAAATTATGCGTCCACCTACAACTCAACCTCCTCGGGTTGAAGAACAAGTGACGAGTATGAGAAGTAACGTCGTAGCTGAGAAATGTGGAAGATGTTGTGCATAGACCGATACCTCTCAGGTAACTGCAACTGATAGGAAACCATATCAACTCTCTCTAAAACCTCAAATAGGACAACATATGTTGGTGAAGGCTTTCTATCTCTCTTAATCCACTTGTGTTCTAACCTCGTTGCCATAAGAAAGAAAACCTGATCTCTAACCTTGAACGACAGAGGTCATCTCTGTCGATCATCATAGGACTTCTGCTTAGATTGTGTTGTATCCATTCTCTTCTGAATCAACATAGAATGCTCTGTGGTTTCATTGAAAAGACGAGGTCCTAGCATAGCTTCATCTCCTCCCTCCACCCATCATAGGGGTGGTTGGCATGGATTAATGTACAAATCCTCGTAATGTGCCATCTGAATACATTCTTGAAAACAATTATTGTAGGTAAACTTCACTTGAGGTATGTGCTTCTTCTAAACCCTCCAAAATCGGGGATGAATTCTCAATGAATGTCCTCCAACAGCTAAATCATGCACTCTAACTAGCCATCTATCCAAGTATGGTATGATATACTCAGAATTACCTGTATACCCAGAGCCCTCTGTATTCTCTTCCAGACAAAAGATGTAATGCTGGAATCATTGTCTAAATCTATGGAGAATGGAACCTCATGCATCCAAAAAATATCTTATATGTACAAACATCCATGATCATTAACATTGATGGTCTCCTTGATCAGTAAGAAGTGTGCCACCTTCGTGATCCTGTCGATAACAACCCAAACCGCATCATTCACTCAAGGTGATCTTAGTAACCCTGTCACAAAATCCATCTCAACATCGTTCCACTACCACTCAGGGAATGGGTAACTGTTGTAGAATCCATGTTGGTCACTGATGCTAGGCCTTCACCTACTGATAAGTGTAACATCTCATAAAAACCCAGAAACATCCCTCTTTATACATGGCCACCAATACTCACGGTGTCGATCTTGATGCATCTTGGAGACACCATGATGAACTACCCAAACTGAGGAATCAAAACCCCGTATCAGCTCCTCATCTTTGTCCGCTGTCACCCACACGCATCAATGAAAATGTAAGATATCATCCTCACCTATAGTTCATCTAGTAGTAGGGTCCTCTCTTGATAAACTCTCCTGTGGGACTAGGCCCTCAAAATCAGATAACTTCCTCATTTTCATTTGATCCAGAAGAGTAGGGGTAACATTGATAAATGAAATAAACATCTTCCCCTGTCTATCGTGATCCTCCAAATGCATTTCAGAGAAAGGATCAACGAGATTCCACTCATTACTAGCCTACATAACTATCTGTATTTGTGTCATTCTTCTAAACTCATTACCCACTTTGATATCTTTGCTGAGTGAGTAGGAAATCTCAAAGTCAAATTACTGAAGGTACTCAACCCACCTTCGTTTTCCCAAATTTAGTTAACATCGAGTAAAGATACACATGCGACTTTTGTGGTTGGAGAACACTAAAAAATTCTCTCTTAAAGAATAATTTCTCGAAAAACATAATTCATGAACATTTTCAGCCAACTCGAGATCGTGCATCTAGTAAGTCCTCTCAGGTATCCTAATCTTTCGATGCTCGTATGCAATGACTCTTCCCCCTGCATTTGCACTACTCCCATCCCAATACCAGACGCATTGTAGTATACAATGTAACTATTTCCTAGCTCTAGAAAAATCAGTATCGGTGCTGAGGTCATCCTTCCCTTCAGCTACTGAAATGATGGATCACAAGAATCAGACTATGAGTACTTAACACCCTTCTTAGTCAAGCCCGTTTGTGGCGATTCTATGTGTGTATCATTTTGTATAAAACACCTATAGTAACCATACAACCCCAAAAAACACCATACCTCATGGATGTTGTTCAGATGCTCCTAGGAAACTGATGATCTCACATTCTCTTGGTCAACAATACTCTTGTCAGTGAGATAAGATGACCCCAGAAGCGAATTTGGTCCCTCCAAAAGTGGCATTTTTAGAGCTTAGCATATAATTGATGCTCTATCAGTATACTCAAAACTATCTCAAGATAGATATCACTATCATGTTGAGTGTGACATTACACCATGATATCATCCACCAAAACCCCCAAAAATAAGTTCATGTAGGGATGGAACACTCATTTCATTAGGGCCATAAAAACTGCATGTGTGTTCATGAGACTGGACGACATAAATTTATATTCGTATAGACCATACCTGCTCTGAAAGGATATAATAGGTTAACCTAATGGTCTAACGCGCAACTGATGACAACCAGATCAAATGTAAATCTACATGAACACTCAGGATCCATGAAACTGATCAAAGAGATCATCAATCTTTAGTAATGGAAATCGTTTCCGGATCTTCAACTAGTTAAGCTTCCAATAATCCACACAATGTTTGAGGGTAACATCCTCCTTCTTCACAAATAGGAATGGAGAACCCCAAGTAGAAGTAATGGGTTGGATTAAACTCTTTTCCTACAACTCCTCAAACTACTTCTTGTGCTTCTACAACTCTGGTGTATCCATCCTATAAGGAGAAATGGACACCGGTGCAACCCCTAGAACAAGCTCTATAGAAAGGTCCACCTCTCACTCTAGAAGAAAACCTAAAAATTCTTCTGAAAAAACATCTTGATGATGATTTACCACTGTAGGAAAGTCCATCTATGAAGTCCCCTAGTCATAAAGATACAGACTGTTAATCTGGGCTATAGCACATCACAACCCGTGATGCTTGGGTCCAACTCTGTTCTCCTAGACATACCATTCATCCTTATGTAGAAACAATCCGCCCTCTCGTGACATGAAACTCACCCTATAGTGGAAACAATTTAACACTACCTTGAAGGAAACTAATTGGTCCATTCCAAAAATGACATAATATCCCTTCATCTCTAAGACACACAGGTCCCATAAGAAGTGACACCAACCAATGTCTAGATGGTGCTCCATGAATTGCCATACACTAGCCGTTATAATCCACAATGGTGTGTCCATCATCATGATATTAGAAAGAGTGATGATACAGAGACCAAGACTCTCCACAATAGGCACACATATAAGACTATGGGAAGCCCATGTATTGAAAAGAGTATATACTAAAATAGAGAAAACCAAAATCATACCTCTAGCAGTAGAGGGTCCAAGATCATTCCCCTACTGGATCTGTTATAGCGCAAAAGCTTAACCTGTGTCATGGCCCTATGAAGTTGTCTGTGATCCCTGAGTTGATCCACCCTATGGATATCAAAAACCATATGTCTGACCACTATGGCCACACCCAACACCTTGTCCTGAACGGCCTGAAGAACTTCATCCCCTAGTTCAATGTGGGACTGTTGGTCCTGCTCCGGTATGAGGAGTCGAAACAAATCCTCCCTAAATAGAATTTTGAAGGAGTGAATTGTAGAAATTATAAAAATGTCCCTTATTCATGCTAGACCAGTACTCAACTGTTTCAGTCGAGAACTGAGCTTTCTTTTGTCCGACATTCCTATACTGGTACCACACCACCTGGCTACCTGAATGAAAATACCACCTACTCGGATCTCCATGTGTAGACTCCCAGTGACGCTTCCTACTTTAATTCAAAAGAGTACTAACTATTGATGTTGAACCACCCTTTCACACAGATCTAGAATACCTCAGGTTGTGCTCTATGATAACCACTTAGTTGATGATAAAAGATAGGGAAGACAACCTGAAGATGTTCCTTTAATATTGGATGTCATTCTTGAGACCATCCTCCAACTTTCTTTCCAAAAATAACTCATCACCCAAGAATGGGTGCGAAGCATTGTATATCTATGATGAGAGAGGAATAATCAATGACTGAGAGAGTACCCTCATACAAACTCATGAACTGTTGAGCTCTATCGACTCTCAAGGTCTCTGAATATAAATGATAATAGATGGGCCATTGGAACTCATCCCAAGACATAACTTATTAACACCCCACCTGTGATATCCAATCCCACCATCTCTTGGAGGAATCATGTAGAATGTACATAGAGAGCTTAGCACCCCTCTCTGGAGTCCTCTTGAGATTCTTGAAGATAGATAGCATGGCTTCCAACCATGACTCTGAAGCCTGAGATCCTCCATCCCCGGATAATGTGGGAGGATGATCTGCTGAAAACCCTACGTCTACTTCACTATAAACGAGGCATGATGTGGTGTTCCCTAGAAAGAATGCATCATCCTCATAAAGCCTTAACATAACTATGCAATGGAACATGTATATTGAATTATGGCAGTTTTCATTATGGGCATGCCAAGAGGTTTTGCTGGTAGTCCTTCATCCACCGTTTCCAGAGTTTGAATGTTGCCCTGTATCTGGAACAGAACCTAAGGATATCTTGGGGCATGACATAGCAAGGTAATGTTTACCCCTTGGTTCAATATTATCATGGACTAAAACATAGAATTGAATGAAAGGACCAGGAGAAGAAAACAATCATGTTTTTTTAAATAGGGTTACATGACATGTATACCCTCCACAAATAGTGTTCCCTTAGGTTTTATCATGGGTGTGTTCCTCTACAAAACCTGGTTTTGTAACACCCCCACACACGACATGTCCCTCCTATGGTAAGGAATGTACTTGAGTTTTCCCTCATACCTGAGTTCTTCTACATGGATAAACCACACAGTTCTCTCCTAGATAGCACTATATGGCATGTTCACTCTAAACACGGCATATGCCACTTCTATTTTATCCAGTCATGTCGTTATTCACATGACCGGATTCATGGACTCTTTGGCACGGCGTGTGCTCCTAGTACACGGTGTGTTATACCCATGTTTCCAAAACCCCGTGTATCTTCTCACACAATCAGTCACACAATCGAAGACTACACAATGTTTACATATAGTACATGGAGTGTACTTAAAAAAGTTATTTCTTATAGAACAGAAGAATACATGGCATGTATTCATCATCAAACTCCATGTATTATTGGTTCTTCCCAACAGTAAGACTTAGAAACTACTCCAGAACACCATAAAAGCACTGAAACAAGCATTAATTTTCCAAGCTTCAATTTGAGGGAGCACATAATTCCCTGAATCAATGTTTAACATCCTTATTCAAATCATAAATTGAAAAAATTGAACTAAAGTTCATACATTATCCACCGAATTACAATCCTATAGGGCCCATAACACCTCAAGAACCAATGTTTGTCATCCATCTAAATTAAACCATACATATTTGAATACCATATAAAATAGAAGGTATTCTATGAAGGCATCCATCACAACAACATGCATATCTAGCATTCCATCTATCACAGTAGCATACAATAAGTAAGGCAATTGAAATGGTATGACAGGAATTCATGCTATGTGATCCATATCAAGTGCCTATATGATGCATGGTATGGAATAACCTCATCTTATCAGGTTTCAATAGAAATAGAACCTCAATAAAATAAATCATAACTGCAAAAATCATGTGAATCACCCAACGGTGAAATGAAATCATTTGTCACATTTTCAAAAGAAGAAAAATGGAAAAAATAGAGGTAACATGGAATTTCCCTGTAAACAGGTTAGATACACCTAGAAATAGCTTATTACCAAATACTTATTCCTTCATATCCCTTTATATAGGATCCAAAAAGTAAGGCAAAGAAAAAAAGAACCTCTTCTGATACCCCATTCTAATGTCCCATTTCTGGGTGCCGCCCAAAAGTGCCCCATACCCGGTTGGTAAAATGACCTAAAGGGCATTTCCCTAAATGCTAGAGGCTACTGACTAATAGTGAAGGGCCTTGGGTGTGATAATGGGGAAAACATTTCCTCATTGGAAGATAATTCACAATGATATAATAATTAATAAACATTAGAGGTAGAAATAATATGATACAATAAGTAAAAAAAAGAATACTGAAAGTAAATAAACAATTGGGGAACATATATAAATTTTTCATGTCACTCATGTCTAGGAAAACAGCCAAACATGTCACAATTCTAGAAATATAGTACTAAAACAATGTTAAAAAAGAAATCAAATAATATCTTGCAGCATCACTAGCCGCATCTTGGTCCCATGCTCTCCAACTCCATAGTAATTAAGCTTTTGATGACCAAGGGTTCTTTTCCTTATCTATACCAGCTACCATATAATCTATTTGGGTACCACCGCATAAAAATAATAGAGTGTCAGATAAATTCTTGTAGGAAACCACCCAAAGATCTATGCCCAACTATCAGTGAGTATATATATCAGGTAATAATGGAAATGCAACAATGAACTAGGAGCACACAAAATTAAAAATTCATAAGCCTCTATTTACATTAATTACATTTTTATGTTAATTATTTAATCAATTTAGTATCACAAATAGGTATCTCAGATGACTACATGATAGGACTGAATCCAATCTTGTGCATTGTCTTGGTAGACACATCACAACATTCAATATTTACGTTTACCCTCTAGGAAGCATACATAGTCTAACACCTCTGGCCAATTAAGTAAATAAAAATTAATGACTCTGAAGAAAACTCACTCTCAATTCCCCCTATGGTATTTCCATAATAACTAAAGACTCTCTAGGGAAGCACTCAATATCAATTCTTCTAGTGGTCATGTACTGTAAACTATAGAAACTCTGAGGGAGCACTCACCATCAATCCCCCATGTGGTCTTATAGCATGAAATATAACAGACACCCTAAGTAAGCACTCAAATCCAATTCCCCCTATGGTCTAACTACACCAGGTTCTCATAGTCCTATGTAGTTCAATCGTGCAAAAATGATATCATGTAGCCCGAAGTAATCATAACTACTACATGGATAAATAATTGAAATGCATATCATAAGAATTTAATAAGAATCAAAAGTCAAATAGTTCTATCTTATTTAGAATTTCATGGAAACATTGTTTGCCTTACAGGAAAAAATGTCCAAACTACCCTAAATGTCAAACAAGGAAATACTCCCACAAGGTGTTCCTTAAACAATCAATTTCACATAACTATATGACAACAACCCTTAATCCAATAATTAATCTACATTAGCTAAAAAAGGGTTTAATTTCCTTCCCCAGAAATTCCTTAAACATTGGTAATAGGAACATTGGAATATAAAACTCAAATACTGACAACGAAATAAAAATAACCCCCTAACATGACATTTTACTACATAAAATCTTGAACACCTACCCTTGAACCATCCTAGAATGTTGTAGATATACAAAAGGAGAAAAATGTTTAACCTTGAATAACTCTCAAATGAAGAAGAATATAGAAAATGACTCAAGAAGAAGGAAGAAATCACCATGTAAATTCCAACAAAACCTATTTTGTTTGATTCATTGAATAGATGACGGATCAGTGGTAGAGAGAATAATCATTCATTTGTTGCTCTACTATTCGAGACATGGGAAGCACAAGACTTTTCTAGGGATTAGACTCAAACTCGGTCAAATTTATCAAATAAAAGTAAATGTAAATGCCGTGTTAATTTAATTACAATGTTGTGAACATGCCTCAATCGAGCCCCACATCAGGCGGTCTCTAGGTCACCTCACACAACCATGTCCCATCCATTATGCGTCTATCTGCGGTGACCTGGTACATGGCATGTACTCCCATGTACACTGTGTGTATTTCTAATGTTTCCAAAAATGCCCATTTTTCCCCAAAAAACACATGATGTCATGATCCATACCAGAAAAGATGATCTACGTTCTCACAATAGCAACATTATATATATAATTCGATGATAATAGGAAATTAAAATATTATTATGATATGATGATTCTATCCAAAGGAACCATTCTTATTCTCTTTCTATGTGATTTAGGATTATGATAACAACATGTTGTTTAAACCTGGTTCTCTTCAACAAGGTATAAATTGATAACATCTTATGGGAACAACATCCTTTTCTATGGGTTAAGCTTTATTGAAGTGATGGAATTATTATGAACCTATTTCTTTTCCACTTGTTATTCTATAATTAAATCATTATAAAACCCATTTAATTTCATCTATTCTTTTATAATGAAATATATATGAAACCCATTTTTATTTTTGTGTGTTCTATTAAGATGAAATTATTTTGAAGACCATTTTGTTTCATGTATTCTAATAATATGAATGATTTATGATCCTATGGAATATATATATATGATTTTTACTATGTGATGGGTGGGACCTACAACTTCCTCAAATTCATTAGGTGAATATTGATATCTCATATGATAAAAAAGTACTATAATGGAGAGTGAACCCAATTATTAAGGGAATATGTCCACTTTAAATGATTTGGTAGTGAACTTATACTAGAACAATGGTTTTAGGAGTGACCCCATTCTTCTATAGTTTTTGTTGAAAATTTTCCATGACTAATAAGGAAATGATTTTCTATTCGGTTGTGTATTATAAAAATAAATTTCTTACAACAATGTTAATATTTTATGGTTTATGTTCTATAATTACATTTGGATTCATATTATAAACTACAATGGTTTTTAAATGACCTGGGATTATGATATTTTGTTACAGGGTATGGTTTTAAAATGTTACTATCATGTTATAATACAGTTACTATCTTTTATGAAATCATTAATATATCCCGTGTTTCCCCAAATATTAATTTGATCTCACCCTTTATTATGATTCATTTCACTAGTTTATGATAAAATGTAATATGTATTATATATCTAATTTGGATTATATTCATGATGAACATAGTGAGAGAAGATGTATCTCACTTATGTACCAATTCATTATGTATTTTATTCATCGAAGACCCTAAACCTATATGGTCCATGGGAACTTATTTTTGAAATGTATTCAATATTCAACTAAAAATATGTAATATATTTGAATGAAATGTTTGTATATTTACAGTTGGAATATGAGGTATGGTTTGGTTCACAATGGGATACTATAATGAAAAAACATTAGTTAGATACCTATAAAGAATATTGAGGATATGATTAGGGATATTTCTAGGGATAAGTATATGTATAAGTTAATGTATAAGAAAATGACGTAGAATTTTTTTAAATGATATATAGAGTTTTTTGAAAGAAATTTCACCCCTTCCTAGATATTGAAAGTGAATGTGGCATTATAAAATATGTCCCTATGGGTAATAACTTCAAAAATTGTGCATTTATATGGACTCGATCATCAACTGGTTCATGAAAATGGGCCTTATCACATAAAATGATTGAAAATACATGGGGATGTGGTTTATATGTTCAAAACCCCATTATAATTCATCATTAAGGATTTAAATAGATGATGACTATGAATGTTGAAGGATAAACTGATGATGTCATATATTAAGATGACAGTGTCACAATTTTTTACATTATATTATTTATTTTTCATCATTATTTAGTTCCCTACATTTATTATCGTTTATTTCTCAAAATTTTTTTATTCAATTATCGGAATCACATAGAATTTGATTAACATTGATTTTTGTGTAAAATGTGTTTATGAGAAATGAAATTGGATGATGAATGGAGTGATGAATATTGTGATTATGACTAATCAATTATCAAAATATATGATTAATAACACTGAACTTATCTAAATCTTAGACTAACCCAAGAGGAGAAGGATAGTGTTCATTATGAGTTTGGGTGGTGGAGACCATAGATGAAAAAAGATTTAAAATCCTATATATCAATAATGTAGAAAGAAGCACTATGGGTAATATCTGAAAGGAATGAGATTTTTTTTGTGGAGAAGATGGATGTAGAGAAATAGAATGGAGAAGAAAAATGAAAAATTATGTTAATTTAGGGGCGAGAATATTGGTCTTCTAATGGTATAATCAATAGATGGATTTTTTATCAAAGGAAATTGTGGGAAATTGTGAATTTTTATTCTTAAGGGGGGATTCTAGTGAAGAGAATCATCAAGCTAGTATGAGTGATGGTTATATTTCAATTAAGGAAGACAATACAAATGGAATATTAATGGTATGAGATGTTCTAATAGTATTTTTAATTTTTAATATAAAAGGTGTGATTAAATCAGGGATGATGAATATTTATAAATTATTAATATTTCATATTATATGAATTATTTATTAAGGAACATGATGATGAAGGTACCTAATTGGGTTAATAATTAAGTTGAATGATTGAATTTTTTATGATTGGGAATTAAAGATTTATCTTATATGAATCATGTAATATATATTGATTTTTCTGTAAATGTTTTGTATTTTATATTATCAAGAATATGATGAATGGTATAGATGAAAAAGACAATTTATTATATTGAAATGTTATTTATATTGAAGAAAACAGGTTTTTGGGAAGTCAAATCTTATTGTTTTACTGATGTTGATAAAAATAGGGTACAGTGTGGATAAATAGATGATTTATTAGGATAAAGTAATCTTGTGTGTATTTTTGAACCTATAAAAGAAGAATTATTTTTTGAGTATGTTTTTTATGTTATTATTTATCGATTTTACACCATTATTGTATTTTAGTAATATATTCAATAATATTTGGTTTCATTAAATAAAAGGGGAATTGTGCATATTTTTGTTATGAATATTTTTAATAATGGTTTTTACCACATTTTTTTGGTAATATATTTCCATGGAATTCAAATATCATTGACATGACCATTAAGAGCAACATTATGATATTTTTTGGATTAATGTTAAATTAATTATGTGAAATTCAATGGAATTATTTTTATACTTTTGAATTATGGATGGGTATTATGGATTACCATTTATAGAGTGGATTAAGATGAAAATTCTATGAGGTTTTATATATTGATTTATAACTTCGCCATATTAATATTTAATAATAATGAATAACCTGGACCAAAAATTCTATTTTTGTTAATAACTTGAGAAAGAATTAATTAAATATAATTATTTTTGGGATTATATGATCCACTAGAGATTCAAGAATTAAAAATCCTTAATATTTATTTCTTGGAGTATGATATGATATATAAATTGAATAAAGCACAACCAAATGATAAAATTGTTCTTATGATATAGTAGAAATCTAGGAAAAATTTATAATGGTCCCCTTGAAATTCTTGATTATATTAGGATGGTATAGAATAATTTGTTCTTCCACGAAACCCCTCTCAAGCCCAATGTCTTTTTCAATTATCTCAATAGAGGAAGTATATACAAGCCCCTTCAAATGTACTAAAATCATAGGTAATGCTAGTGGATAAATATATATTTTATGAGGAAAACGTGAAGATTCTGGCTCCAAGATTCAAATTTCTATGAAACAACACCACTCACGTGGTCATTGTTCTTTGGTTAAACCACCATCATTAAAAAGCTATGTGGGAAAATGATGATGGAATGAGGAAAATGTATCTTCTTTTATTAGTAATAATGTGATGGTAATTACATGGGGAAATTATTTTTAGGGGTGGTAGAATATAAAACATTGATATTTTGTGAAATATTTTCTCAAATATTTTTAATGTTTAAAAAAAATAATTTACATAGAATATTAATATTGTCTTGTGTTACATGTGACACCTATGTTGTCTATCATTTCACATAACACTATGTTTAATCAAATGTAACATACAAATAAAATATTATTATTCATCATCATAGTTGCAAACTAGCTTTTGGAATGGAAGATTTTAATAAGATTAAATAAATTATTAAAATATATGGTTTGAAATTATATATAAAAGGAATAATTTTTTAACCAATTAATTAGAAATGAAAATAAGAACACTTTGAAATTGACAGGAAATATTTTTTTGTAAATTATTTTCAAAATTTTTTAAAAGTAATATTAGTTAAATTATATAACTATTAATCCAATTTAGTTAATTGGAATCAATATAATTTTTAATAATTATCTAAAAACATTTAATATATTTGAATCATTTCTCTTTGGAAAATTTCTTGAACATCATGTTTATGGGATTATTTTTGAATTAAATTTCATCAATTTTGATAAAGGAATTTAGAAAAATGGATTCCATATTTTTAATCGTTAAAATATATATTACTTAATTATGTAATCTAATTTTTTTGATATTTTGAATAGTAAAATAAGGGATTATTAATGATAGTGGTCATGGTAAAACATATTTATCCGGGGTAAAAAAAATAGGTACGATGGAATATATTATTTTTCAAATTCTATTTTATGGACATATTTAGACATAATAAAATAAAATATTTAATTCTGGTCCATTTTATAGCATATTTCTATTTTATAAATTTGGGTAATATTTTTCTTTCATAAATTAAAACTGTACCACTTACCACACTTATAAAAGACTAACCAAACTCCTCTCAACATAACACGCTAAAAAAACTATTCCGGCCAATCCATACCCATATCAATTAATTATTTCCATAATCACATTCAAGAAGACTTATTTTTTTCATAAAAGAAACCTATGAGTACTTTTAGTGGTAACCAATTCATGTTGTCTGAAGAAGAGGTATAACATCCCAAACTGACGATTTTATTTAATTATTTCTACACATGATTAAATTATTGTTAGTCATTTTTTATATAAGAAACTCATTATATTTGAAATAATGGTATGTTTTTTGTTCTATTCACGACCTGTTCATGTCTACTCTTCCATAAAATGGTATATAAATTCATCATTCGTGTGTAAGATGGACAACCACCTCAGGATTTGATCTTATTCATTTTCCATTAACACCTATCAAATATGGATATAATGGTTGATTTAATAATTATATATGATATTTATTATATTATTATATCTTTTAATTAAATCACTACAACTACTTACTTACGTCCAACCCTCTTGGGAAACCAATAACATCACTCCTATGTACTGAAGACTATTGTCTTATAAACCAATATCAAGTGTTTTTCATTTCTGATTTACATGGATGGTAATAAGTATAGATTTTTTGTATATATATATAATATAAATATTTTTTGTTATTTTTCTTTATATAAAAATATTTTTTATCTCTTCAATGACATACTTTGCACAGAACACATATCTTAAACTAACTACATAATATTATTATTTTTACACCACCAGGATATCCCAAACATTAAATTAAAAGAAATAAATAGTATTAAAATCCTTTTTGAATATAATATTCCCCATAAATTTGTTAATATATTAATTAATTTCAAATAAAAAATCTATAGCTTTTTGGCAAATTATTTTTTTCATCAAATATATATTTTCTTCAAAATGTTCTTTTTATTGATTTATATGATTAAATAAATATAATATAACTTTGAATATTTTTGAAAATTTATTTGATAAAATGAAAATCAATTTTGGATTCATCTGGTCAAAACTATCTTAGGATTACTTTTCTATAATTTTCTGAATTGTTTACATTTGCAGGGAATATGAAAAAATACATATTTTCATAAAACTCCCATTTTAAATATATTTATAATTAACTTTATGATTTTAAATTGATCCCAAAGTTAAATAAATAACATTTATTTATATATAATATAATTAATTAAATTTATAAAATACATATATATTCTTTAGATATAAGTTCATTTGTGTGATTAAAAGCACAATTTTCCAAATAAAATTAATTTCAGATTGATGGTTTAATTTTAAATGACATTTTGAAACTCATGTGTTTATAATTTGTAAAAATTATTCCCATTTTTTTAATATATTGATAAAATATTTTTAAAAGTTTATTTTCATTTTTAGGTAAAAAAAATTACCATTGTAGAAAATGTATTCAGTGCAGTACAACTAAAATAATGTACACTGTAAAAGTATAAAGGTAAATGCATAAAATATCTAAAAAATAAAAAACCAAATGGGTGGTTGGTGTGGTTATAGACAATAAACATAATTCAAAATAGAGATTACTATCCAAATTTTTATCAATTTATTCAACCCAAATGTGTTTGTATTTAAATAAAAAATAATCATTATTCAATCATTTAAAAACATCACTCCTCAAGTACAAATACCACTCCTCAGAAAACAATTTCTCCAAAAAACAAATAATATTTTAAAATATTATAAAAATACACTCCAATCAACTCCCCTCACATCAATTTTTTGTTTTGTATGCCCCAAATACTTATTCATTGTTCCTTAAGGGGTCTTTCAAGGAAGCGATATTTAGGAGGTAACTTTCTCAAACAAACACACATAATTTCATTTATTTTTTATCATTCTCCTCACCTCAATCGTAAATCAAGGAATAATAAATCCAGGATATAGTATGTACTATAATATTATTTATCTAATGGAATATATTTTGTTCATTCCTTTTATTCAATCCTCGTATTCAATAAAACGAAATGATTGACCAAATTATGGAGGTTAAATTTTAAAGTGAATAATGATTTTAGGTTTCCCGTTACAACCTTCAAGGCTAGTAATAAATGAATTATTGTAATTTAATTTGAATTTAAATGTTCTATTTTACCCTATTCCATGTTCTATAAATAATATATATTATTAAATAAATAGATACTAGTTAGTGATTGTAAAGAAAATCTTCTAAATAAGCTAAACATTTATCATTAACAATTTATCAAGTGAAACGTCATCTTGTCAAAAATAAATATAATATGTGGAAAAATTTACACTAGTTAAATTGAAATAATACCATTACATTTAAACTATATTTTTTTTTCCATTTTATAAAAAATTATATAATTTTACAAAAATGAACCAATCATGAATCTATGAAACGAACGCATCCAAGGAAATGAAAATAATTAAATATTATTAATGAATTTATAGAAAGATGTCATAAAAGTACCTCATAAGTTATCATTAATATTAATATAGTTTTTAAAATAATTAATAACTCTATTTAAATATTTATACTAGAGTTTAATGTATGTAATAGTAAATAGAAGCATGAGGTAAGGGTTTCTTATCTAAATTTTACATTTGTGAGATACATGCCTAATTCCTAACATTTTTCATGTGTGTTCCGTATATATTTCCCATAGATATATCATATCCCTAATCTCATTATCATAATATTATTCAATGTTTTGTTTGATAATTTTTATTTTAATATGGTATATGATTAGACTAATTAGAAAGTGGTAATGAAATTCATAACCTAATTTCCATTCATTTTGTTAAACTTATACTTCATTGGTTATTTTATGTTAATATTTTGTTTGAAAAATTTATTAATTATTATATGAGTTTATTAACCCTTTATTATTTATTTTCAATACCAAAATATATTAAATTTATTAATTCCCTTTTTAATAACATGATATTTATGATTGAATTTCATTTAAAGAAAATATTTTTCAAAATATCCCAAAAAACTCAAATTTTCATTAATTTCTTTGTTTTCTAAAAATATTTCCAAGTTTTTTTACTATAAATTTATGATTTTGTAAATTAATTTTTTCTCATGTGTATCTTTTTTAAAAAAATTACAAGGAATCTTTTTTTCCTTTATATAAGAAAGATTTTTTTTACTTTTCCTACAAACTTAACAAACGAATTTTTTTAACTTATACGAAATCAGTAGATTTTCCCACCATAAGGACTCATTAATTCATTTACAATTCCATTAAATTATTATAATGTTTTTTTAATATAATTTTTTTCCATTATAATTCTATGAAATTTTACAAACTATTAAAATATCAAGGATATTTCCTTCAATAATTATTTCAAGTGATCATTAAAAACATAATTTTTCAATATATGGTAATATTAATTGATGTTTTTTATTATTTTATAGGGTTATTAATCAAGGATAGTATCCTTAATATATATAAGGTAGGTTTCTGTTTATGAGGGGATGATTTTTATGAAACCCATTTATTTTTCATGGGTTATACTATGATGATTTTTTATGAAAAAACTCTATTCTATTGGTTCAAATATGACGAAAAACTAATGTTTTTGTGTAACACATATATATGGTATTCATTTAATGATGGGTGGAAGATATATCTCCCTCTAATTCAATTGGTAAATGGGGATAATTATTTATTTTAATATGTTATGAGTGAAACTTATTTCATGTCCCCAATTCAATGCATGGAAATAAACTTCATATCCAAAATATTATTCATTGTTGTGGTTTCATGTACAAAACATTATGAAGTGGCTTGGATTCATGTTCATCAAATAATGAGTGAACATGTTCCTATTTAAACATGTTCACAATGTTATATGTTTTTGTGTTTCCCATGATTTCGTGTTTGATGTCAATATAACACACCTATAGATTATGTTCATTGATTATTTTATAATTCATGTCTTATGAACTTTTCTTATTTATTCCAAGATTCAATATTATGAACCATGATAATTAGTATGTAATTTTCAGATGTTATTTTCATGATCAATTCTCTTATTCTTATGTTATTATTGATATCTACTTTTTTTACCCTTAATGATCATATGAGGTCACCCTTTTCATATAATTATTTTCCCTTTGATATGAAGGAAGGTATAAATTATGACACGTCAAAATGGTTATAGTTATGAGGGAATATATGGGGGATGATGTAGATGTTAATTCAACTAGTTTTTTTTGTTTCTTGGTTTCCAAAGGCACTAAACCCAAATATTCCAACTTTGTTTTGTTATGTGTTGAATATTTTTATATATCTATGTAATGTCAATGTATGAGAAGAGAGACCCATAATAGTTGGTATTGAATCCTAGTATATTCAACCTTTGAAAACTAGGATGAGTAAACCTTAGTTAAAAAACCTAAAGATGCATCTAATTATAGGTTACAATCCTATTATATTATGTATCAATGATGAATAAAGTAAGATTAAAACTATGGTGTTATATATTCACATTTTGTAACCAATTACCCTTGATTCAACAACTATGATTGTTGTTTCCCACACTATGAATTTGGGGTCTTAGATAATGTTTGGAACTAGGAGGATTCATGTCAATGTTGAATGTGGTACATAATGGAATGTTCTTCTACATGATCAAATAAATGAAATGGTAGTTTTAAGGAAACCCTTGTTATTCTGCCTAATCATCAATCTTATAATATGATCAATAATCCCTACTTTGGTGAGTTTTTTAGTCCATGTAGTGAGTGAATGATGCAGATTCATGATGAACACAATATAGAGAATGTTCAATTTTCCACATATAAAGCATTTCCGAAGTGTTTTCAAGGAGAATATTTCAAACGAAATGGATGATTCTTTAGGGATTAAGGAAAAGTTTGTTTTTAAAATGTAATGACTTCATAAGAATGTTTTTGATTTTAAGGGTATCCCATTATGAAATTGAATTCATTGAAAATTGGATTAGGTTTTATATATTAATGTATTAGTCATACATATAGATATTTTTGCATATTTAATAGTCTTTTCCATCCATTTTGTTATAATAAAAA
This sequence comes from Viscum album, assembly GCA_963277665.1. NCBI lineage: Eukaryota > Viridiplantae > Streptophyta > Magnoliopsida > Santalales > Viscaceae > Viscum > Viscum album. The sequence goes on from OY728136.1 coordinate 1,485,425,610, forward strand.
GAGATGGAAAGAATGACTTGTTATCCCAAAATTGATATTTTCATCCATCAGTTTAATATGCATTGTAATTTCAAATTTATTTCATGGTATATGAAAAGAATCATAGATTGATAAAGGAACAACAATACAAAGAGATTATACATATGAGATAAAATAAATAAATTTCATCTTCTCAAATTATATTTAAATAAAATATTGTCTTAATAAAAATATTTATGATGATATTAATGACCATTTCCAAACCTATTTGGTGTATGGAATTTTTCTCATTATCCTTTTTTTGACCATGTTCTATTTCATTCTATATCATAGATTGATAGTTATAAATCTCTTCCGTGTATATTTTTTCAATTCTCAGTTATATCCTACTAATCAGAGTACTATATTGGTAGTGATGTTGTCTTTTATCATTCCTTATTTTATGAAAGATATTTTATTGACCCTTTTATGATGTGTTTTTCCCACATATTAATTCTCAAATATCAACCTTATATTTTTTACGTGCAATTTCTAATTGTTTTGACACAATTTTTATTAAAATTATTGATCATATTGGGATGGTATATTTTCATTTGGTTCTTTCACCAAATCTCTCTCATGTTCTTGATCTATTTAATATATCTCTCCTGATGAATTACATAGAAGATCATTTTCATGTACTGAACTCATTGTATATACCATTGTATCAAGATATTTTATATGATGAAGAACCAATAGATATTTTTGTTCAATGATATAAAGTTCTATAAACAAATACCACTCACCGAGTTACTATATGGTTGTGAATCCAATAATTTTAGGAAGCTATGTTGGAACATATAGATATTATGAGGTAGTGTTATCCTCATCTATTTGTACTCAAGTGAATAATTTTGAGGGATAAATTAATTTTAAAGTGGATAGTGTATAACACCAAAAGATTTAATGTTATGAATCTTTTTTATAATAAATGTAATATCTTTGATATATTACATTTCATAGAACACCGAGATTAAACGAACTCTATAATAGTATAATTTTAACATGAATATTATTACCACAACATAAAATTGGAGGGAATTAATAGTATTAACCATATGAGGAAATATATAATTCTCAACATCATTGCTAATATATTAATATATGATTTTTAAATAGAAACATAATTTATTTTAAAGTCATTCTATTCTTCAAATATAAGTTCTCTTCCAAAAGTGTTATCTATTATTTTAATGGGAAAATAAATCTAGTTGAATTTTGAAGCATTTATAAACATTGTTTCATAAAATGATCATATTTTTTTAATTGGTATGTAAATAATATATTTGGATGGTTTTTTTTAGAAATTTATGTAAGTTTTTATTTTTTTTGAAAATTAAAAAAATACTACTTGTTCTTAAAATATAATATTAATTATATTTAAATATAATTTTATGATTTTAAATTGATCTTGTAACACCCCAAGCTTTCACGGTACGCTTCTCTTTGAATAATATAGTAGCATGTATTGTACGCAACTTCGAGTTCTAACACACCACAATCAATCAAACTAGCCGTTATGAATACTAATACCCACTTTTTGAAATTTATAAATTCTATCTCTCAAAATGGAATTCATTTATGGATTCTGAATATCAAAATTAGCATAGGGTGAATTTTTGATATTTTTCTAAAAAATTTCAATTTTTGATGAATAGTGAAAAACCTTGATTTATAGTTTAAAAAAGAAATTTTATTTAAATAATTATTTATTTTATTTAAATTTATTTTGGGTCATAATAGATACATAATACCTATAAAAGTTCAATTTAATTCATTGGAGTCAGTTTATAATAATTTTAGATATATAAAAATTTTATTCAACTTTTTACCGTTTTTTACCCACCTCCTAGGAGCATTTGAAAATTTACATAAAACATAATTTTACCGCATCTGTGAGTTGAATTTCAAAAATCTGAGAGACATGGTTGATATCAGTAAGTAAAATTTTCTTAAATAAGATGAAAATAATTTTTGGTGAATAATAACTTTTTACTTTTATTACCACGGTTAAAAGTAAATATGGTAATTAAGGGTAAAAATGATATTATTATTAAACTAACACATGTCCTAATTCTATTGGATAAGTGTAATTCGACCAAAAACCACCTTTGGAATAAAAGATGATCCTTAGGTCCAATTGGATTAGATTAGGACATTTATTATTGTTGAATTTAGAGAAGAGTTAAAAGTGTTAAATTCAATGTTTAATAACTAAACCCTTTTTAATATAAGGTTGCAAATTAGATAAATTAGGCAATAACTATTAATTAGAAAGGTAAAACGATTTCCTACATAATGTTATTTTATTTATATTTTTAGATGTTAAATAATATAATTTATAAATGACACAATGATGAGGAAGTAATTACCTAATTATTGAAATATTAAAATAATTGATATTATAAATATTCAAATAAACGTAATTTGAGACTTTTTATGAATTACACTAATTTTATAGTTTAATAAGACATGTTAGGGATGGTTAAATGAATTTTATTCTATGTAATAATGCTGTTATGAATATAGAAGAAACAAAATTCCAAATAGTGTCGAAATTGACATAAAACCATTTTTAAATCAAATATTATATTATTAATTGATATTTTATTCCTAAAAATATAAGGATTGTCCAAAAAAACTATATAATGATATTTTTTTCATTAATGAACCACTTGGGGTTTTATTGGATGTTTGAAGTATGTTTATTAACCATATAATATAAAAATAAAAAGAGACGTGGTAAATGTCAAACTATTTATCTAAGAGTTAAATCTAAAATATAATGTTAATATAGTGACCCAAACTAGATAAAACCTATTTTTTGGGTGTTGATCGACCCTTCACCACATTATCCTTTAAATAATTCATTTTGGATCCATTAGAAACCGAAAAGGATTTTATTTTAAAATAATATTTCTAGCTTTTCCTAAGGTGCCCTTCAACCATCTTATAAAAGGGAACTTCCCCTTCCATATAATTCACAACTTAAAAGAATTTTTATCAGACAAACCCTTCCCAAGTACCCTATCAACTATTCTTCCTTCATCCTAGAGGCCTTCCTTTAATCAAAAATCCAACCTAAGAAGCCCTTTTGATCAAATCATAAGAAATAACCCGAAGAAGTGGTAAATATTTCATTACCTCATTCAAGTTCATTTCTTTTTCCACTTCCTCTTTCATTGTTGTTTCCATTCTAAAATAATAACTCCAGTATCATCTATATACTCTGATGTTATTATAAATATGGTACAACCATATTCGTTATTCTATTTATCCTTTGAATGACATGTCACCATACGTGCGTATGTACAGATTACCGTCTCCACATCGTGGTGTAATTGTTATTCAATATATTATTATTTGGATGGGTATAATAATGATGTGTAATTGATGTAAATAATAAATACAACATGATAATGATTCTTTATATATGATATTTCATCCAAATATATATATTTATTTAATATCAAAATAATGATATTGTCGCTCGTGCGTACGTACGGAATATTGTCTCCATGAACACAATGAGATTCATTCCCCATCATACCTATTCGAAACTAATTTTAATTAGATTATTAAAAATAATGATTAAAGACTTAATATTATTATGAATATGAATAATATAAATCTTATCCATAACAAACATTACTTATGTAACAAAGCATATAATGGAAAACAAATTAGTTAAGACCTGAAACGATGATAATACTAAGATATTGTTAACAAAGAAATGTTAAAAGACCATATATGATATTATATTAAATTGTATGATTCTTGTATAATTTAATAACAATAATATCACCATTATACAGGAGGTTAACCTACCATCGACCATGGAAAAGTACATGGTAAGTGTTAATTTCACAATCTCTTCATTATCCGAGGTTTTTTATACATAATTATCTACTAGGACCTCTTTATCATCCAAATCCATGTTTCTTAAAAATGTAATTCAAATTATTTTTACTATTTACTAGACAATTGGTCAAAGTCATTTATACCCTAATTTGACCTTATATGTATTGAAAGGATTCTTTCCATCGTTTTGCAAACAAGCTACTTTATGAAATTTTCTACAAAAATAAGGTTAGAATGTTTTTTAACTTATACGACAAGTGCGGCTATTTTCGGCCATTAGAAGATTGTCGAAGCTTCCCTTACAGGATTATATGAATATTTTCAAATATAAATGTTTTGTTTTATAATTACATTACTTTTAAATGATTTCAAAATAGAAAGATATATTTCTCTAAAATGGTTTTGATTTCATCTATGTCAACATCCTTTGATGGATTTTAAGTTTGTTTGAAGTTGATTTATTATGATACAAAACTTCCATATTGTATTCAAGGTTTTGTGATATTTTTTACTGTGGATGTTTTATTTCATAACATTCATGGTTTATGGATAAATTATTGACATTTTGTATGCCAGTTATAATACGAATGTTTATGATATGTTTAAAACTTTTCATATGAGGAATGGATTGGACTTAGTAAGTGACGGGTGGAGCCCTCAATAACTCTTAGATGACTCGGTAGGTCTCATGAGACAAACTAGAGTCTTGGCACAAGGCCTTGAAAAAATCTTATTTTTAGTCTTGGCATATGGCCCTGACTATGTGGTTACGAAGTCTAGCATTATGCATTCCATCATTATGAAAGTAGTTGTTGATAATACATGTGATTATTCGACTTGTATAATATCTATGTGAATAAGTAAATGGAATTATTTGATTTTATCTTTTAAATATTATTCTAATTTTCAAGTTTAGAATGATAATATTTTTGTATTATATATTTCCATAAATGTTTATGCTTATTTATGAAAGTTTCCGCAATATTGTAATCCTTACCGACCATCTGAGCTCACCCCTTTCTGTGTTTTATTTATCCCAGGATGAGAAGAAGTATATTATGACTGACTTATAGGGGTATTCTATGGGATATCAGTGTTTTATATGGGAACAATGTTGTTTTAGTTTTCCATTTTATGATGAAATGTAAACCTTATGAATGTATCTAGTACTTCCAAGGATAATAAACTGATTGGTCCATTGAGATTTTATCTTTTTTGATGATGAAAATGATATGTAATAATGCACTGACTCTGGGTACCTAGGGTCGGGGAGTTACAGTTGGTATCGGAGTATTTTTAGTACAGACCTTGGAAACTAAATTTAGATAAACTCTGATTAGGGTAAATTATCCAAAGATAGGCTTTGAGGATTAGTATAAAAGAACTTCCTAGAATTTTGGTATTGTATAGATTTTGTGAGTTTTCCAAGAAATAAATCCCTATCTGGATACAAGTAGGTAGAGGAGGATCTTGCATATATGTACCTAGGGGTAAACCCCGAAAACAACTATTTGAGCTAAACTCAAATTGGAACTGGTGCACGACAACGAGCCTTTCTGCACTTTTGGCTACACACTCCGGGGAGATATGCATAGGATAATTCTCATTTTCATTATAAACCATTAGAAGGGTTTATGAGTATATACAACCTCAAAGAAAACATCTTTATAATTATGGATTATATCTATAAACAGTTCAATTTATGTTAAGTGTTTTACAAGTTTGGATTTATGTATTGCGATTCAAAAACTAATCTAGTTTATGACATTTTTTAGAAATGGTTCCATGTGGAAGTAATGGAAACTGTATAAATGCATGCAATCCTTTTAGGGATTTCCCTCATGCTCAAGATATTTATAGTAGAGATGGTGATGCAACTGGTGCTGATCAGCTAATCACTATACTGGGAAAACTCACTCAAGTTATGAATAATAACCTTACTCGTATAGAGAACCTTGATCCGCAGTGTGGAGGATCACTGTTAGATCGCTTCATGAGTCAAAAACCTCCAACATTCAATGGGGGGTACAATTCCACAAGTAGATGAGCAATGGATAAATTCTTTAGAGAAAATATTCCACACCTTGGGGAGTAGTAAATCTGAAAAAAAATTCACAGCAGTTTACCGCCTCACTGGAGATGTCGATCAATGGTGGTCAGTGATTCAAAACACAAAGGAAGATGGAGAAGTATTAAATATGGAATAGAGTGATTTTAAAGATCTTTTCATAGATAAATACTTTCCTCGTGACCATCGAGCAGATATGAAAAGGCAATTTCTGATTCTGAGGCTAAAGGAGGATGATAATGTCGCAAAGTATGAAGCTAACATTACATAGTTAGTGAGGCATATTGTAGATTATATTTGTAATCCAGGAAGTACGATTGATCATTTCATTCATAGGTTAACACAATGTCTCCATCAAGCATTATTCTCACCATCCTTATCATCGTACGAAGATATTGTCTCATCTGCTATCAAGACAGAAAAATAATTCTCTATGTCTTAAGACTTCAAAGCAATGAAAGGGAAGAAGAGATCTACTAAACAATCTGGAAATGGAAATAAGGGGAAGAAGGGAAAAGTTGAATATCTATCCTGCAGTAAATGTGGGAAGAAACACCCTGGTACTTGCCTGAGAGGAATGGGAGTCTATTAAAAGAGTGGTGAGAAAGGCCACCTAGCTTGTGATTGCAAGGGGAAGAAAGTGGTTGTAAATGTTGAATGATATAACTGTAGAGAAATGGGGAATTTTTCAAATGAATGTCCTTAGCATCAGAGGAAATTTCCCCAGGAAAGGCCAAGGGATCAAGGCTATGCTTACGCTATCACTACTGCTGAGGTTGAAGCTCTGAAAGACGTAGTGGAAAGAAATTGAATTCTTTCCACAAGTTTAGAAAATTCTTTATTTGACTATGTATCATCACATTGTTTTATATCTTCCCAGTTTGATAAGAAAATTAGATATTTCCAATTTTATTTTACAAGGGTGTTGTCAGACAAAAAATCCTAAGGGAATTATCATTGCAACAATGTTTTTTGAAACACTCCTCATTAAGGGCATATAAATGTTCTTTATCTGTGGATCTCATCATCATAACCATGATTCAATTTGATATAATCCTCAGTATGGATTGAATTTCAGACCATGATGTAAACATTTATAGTAAGAAGAATGAGGTTACTATTCTTGATCATGATGATAAAGAACACCTTATCTTTAGAGCAGAATCATCACCACCTAATTCTTATCCAGATCCACCTCCAGTAGGTCAACTATATTCAATTATTGGGGATATAGAGAATGAAATAACTGTGGGTGAGGGAAAAAATGTTCAAATAGAGGATGTACCTTTAGTGAAAGAATATGTTGATGTGTTTCTGGAAGATTAACCTGGACATACTCTAGAACGAGAAATTGAGTTTTCCATTGATTTAATTCCTGGATCAAAAACCATATCAAAGACCCCTTATATTATGGCCATTATAGAATTAATGGAACTAAAGAAAAAAATAGATTAATTGAGTAATAATGGATTTATTCCCCCTACTATTTCTCTATGGGGATCCCCTATCCTTTTTGTTAAGAAGTGAGATGGATCTATGAGGTTGTGCATTGGCTACAAGGGGATCAATGCTATAACAAGATAGAAAAAGTATCCCCTAACTCACATTGATGATTTATTTGACCAACATCATGGAGATCAAAGAGTTTCAAAAATTGACCTTCAATCTGGATATCATTAGTTATGTGTGAAGGAGGATGAAATTCCGAAAATAGCATTTCGAACCAGGTATGAGCATTATGAGTTTACAGCAATGCCTTTTGGATTGACTAATGCACCCTATGTATTCATGGATATAATGAATAGAGTTTTCAAGGAATATCATTATGACTTTTCATTGGTATTAATTGATGATATCTTGGTATACTCCAAAATATATGAAGATCGTGAAAATAACTTGCGCATTATCCTGAAGACTCTTATAAGACACAAATTATATGGTAAGTTTAGAAAGTGTGAATTCTGGCATCAAGATATTTCTTTTCATGGCCATATTGTCTCTAATGATATAATCTCTATTGATACTTCTTTGACCAAGGTAATCCAAAAATGGCCAGAACCGATGAGTATAACTGAGGTATGCAGTTTTATTAGTTTAGTAGGTTATTATCAGCATTTCGTCTTGGATTTTTCCTGATTGTCTAACCCATTAACCAAACTCACACGTAAAGGGGATACATTGTTTTAGACAAAATAATGTGAATAATGTTTTGTAGAACTAATGAAAAGAATAGTCAATGCTACTATATTGACTGTATTGTTGGGGAATGATGGATTTGTTATTTATAGTGATGCATTAAAGACCAAACTTTGTTGCATCCTTATGAAGAATGATAAGGTTATTGCCTATCAATCATGACAATTAAAATTTCATGACAAAAACTATCCTACTCAGGATCTTGAGTTAGTAGCTGAAATCTTTTCTTAGAAGATATGGAGAAAATATCTCTATGGTGAAAAAATTTGAGATATATATCAATAACAAGAGTTTGAAGTATATTTTTCTCATAGAAAGAACTCATCATGAGACACAAGAGATGTCTTGAACTACTCATGGATTATGATTTCACGATACACTACTTCTCAGGGAAGGGATATAAGATGGAAGATGCTTTGAGTAGAAAATATTATAGAGTTTTGAACGATATGAGAATTGAGAGGGATCCTATTTTCATGGATCTACTAAATATGTATATTGGAATAACTATGGAAGGAGAAACATTAATTCTTTTTCAAATGGTATCCGAAACATATTTACTAGAAAGGATAAAAAGTTCTCAAGTTGATGATGAGGAGTCTCAGGTTGATGATGAGGAGTCTCCAAAACATCTTTACTTAACATCGTTTGAGAACTTCCTACCACCCTCAAATTTATGGACAATCAGAATGGACTATTCATACTTTATAATACATGTTGAGATCATGCTCACATGACTTTCAACATATGTGGGACCAATATTTACATCTGGTAGAATTTTTCTATAATAATATCCTCCATTCAAGTATTCATATGGCACCATATGAAGAATTATACGAAATGAGATGTTGCACACTAACCTATTGGGATGATGTTTGTGAATGAAAACTCATAGGCCCAAAACATGTGGAAGAAACGATGTAAAAGGTGGTAGTAATCCGATCCCACATCAAAGCAGCTCAAAGTGGGAAGAAGAGATATACCGATAACTGAAGGAATGATTTGGAATTTTTTGTAGGAAATCATATTTTCTTGATGGTATCTCCATGGAAGGGTGTTATAAGTTTCGGTAAGAAGGTAAAATTGAGTCCCATGTACATCATACCTTTCGAAATTCTAGAACGAATTGGGGTTGCAGCTTACCATATGGAAATTGTTCCAAGTCTCTCCAAAGTTCACGATGTATTCCATGTATCACTATTGAGAAAATACATTCCTGACCCAACGAATGTACTCACCTGTGAGGAATTTGAATTGGAACCTAATCTATCTTATTTCAAAGACTCTGTAAAGGTTCTTGATACAAGAGAACAAGTTCTAAAAAACCGGACGACACATCTGGTAAATGTTCTATAGAGAAACCATAAGATGGAGAGGCAACGTGGGAACCCGAGGAACCTATGATGAAGAAAAACCTGAGTATTTTTATACAGTAATATTCTAGAAATTTCAACGATGAAATTATTTGAAGTAGCAGAGAATGTAACACACCATGCTTCCATGGTACACTTTTCATTGAATTATACAATAGTGTGTGTTGTACGCAACTTTGAGTTCTAACACACCACAACCAATCTAACTAGCCGTTATGAATTGTAATACCCACTTTATGAAAGTTTATAAATTTTATCTGTCAAAATGGACATAATTTTTGGATTTGGAATATCAAAATTATCTTATGGTGAATTAATGGTATTTTTCTAAAAATTACAATTTTTGATGAATAGTGAAAACACTAAGTTATAGTTTAAAACCGAATTTTTATTTAAATAATTATTTATTTTATTTAAATTTATTTTAGTTAGAAATATATACATAATACCTATATAATTTAAATATAATTAATTGGAGCCAGTTTATAAAAATTTTAGATATATAAAAATCTTATGAACTTTTTACCGTCTTTTACCCACCTCCTAGGAGCATTTGAAAATATACATAAAAGATTATTTTTACCACGTCTGTGATTTTAATTTCATAAATATGAGAGAAAAAGTTGATATCAGTATGTAAAATTTGGTTCAATGAGATGAAAACAATATTTGTTGAATAGTAAATTTTTTACTTTCATTTACCACGGTTACAAGTAAAAAGGGTAATTAAGGGTAAACATGATATTATTATAATAACACATGACCTAATTATATTGGACAAGGGTAATTCAACCCAAAAATACCTTAGGAATAAAATATGATACTTTAGATCGTCTTTTATTAGATTAGGACATTTATTGGTATTTAATTCAAAGAAGAGTTAAAAGTGTTAAATTCAACGTTTAAAAACTAAACCATTTTTAATATAGGGTTACACATAAGATAAATTAGACTATAAATATTAATTATAAATATGAAAAGATTTTATATATCATGGTAGTTTATTTATATTTTTTAGACATTAAATTATTTTATTTATTTACGGCACAATAATGATGAAGTAATTACCTAATTAATGAAATATTAAAATAATTGATATTATAAATATCCAAAAAATTTAATTTGGGAATTTATATGAATTAAACTAATTTTATAGGTAAATATAACATTTTAGGGTAGGTTAGATGAATTTTATTTGAAGTAATAATGCTGTTATGAATTTAGCAAAAACAAAATATGAAATAGTTTCAAAATTGAGATAAAAGTGTTTAAAAAAAATATTATATTATTAATTGATATTCTATTCCTAAAAATCTATGATTTATAAAAAAGACTTATATAATGATATTTGTAACATTAATTAACCACTTGAGATTTTCTTGGAAGATTATTCTATGTTTATTAATTATATAATATAAAATTACAATGAGACATGGTAAATTCTAAAGAATTTAACTAAGAGTTAAATATAAAAGATAAGGTTAATATAGTGACCCAATCCTATCTAAAACCTATTGGTTTAGTGTTTTTAGACCCATCACCACCTTATCCATTAATTAATTAATTTTGGAGACATTTGAAACCGAAAATGATTATATTATAAAATAATATTTCTAGCTTTTCCCAAGGTGCGCCTCACCCCTTTTATAAAATAGAACTTCCCCATCTCCCTAATTAAGACTATAAAAGCATTATAGCTCAGCCAAACCCTGCCAAAATACCCCCTCTACTATCCTCTCTTCATAGAGGCATTCCATTAGTCATAAAGACATCATAACGAGACCTTTTGTTCCAATCAAAAGGAAGAACCTAAATAAGAGGTAAATATTTCATCACCTCTTTCAAGTTCCTATCTTCTTCCACTGCCTATTTCATTGTAGTTTCCATTATAAAATAATAAATCCAATATCTTATATATAAATTCTGTAGAGGTTTTGTTTTAGGTGATTAAATGATGATTATTTTATATTTTACGACAACCACATTTGTGTGGAATTAATTCAAACGATTTTGGATTATAATTAATTTTGAAAGGGAAATGATGGCATCAAGAAATAGAATCGTACCCTTTGGAGGCCATTTATAGGAGATTATGAGGGAGATACCATCATTGGGATGTTTTATAGACCATTACTAATCTGGAAACCAATAATAAAATCATGATAAAACCCATTTACCGAAGAAGATCAAGCTCATCGAGATAAGGACCCTAACCATGCACGTCGAACCACCCCATTAAAGTCTCACAGTGGTGCACCTTATTGTTAGAGTGTTTATTGGTGATATGGAGGCATATTTATCATGGTACGATAAATATGAGTATGCACATTACTTTTTATTGAATAATAAATATATTTTCATCTTATTATTGTGACTTCATAAATGATACCACTTTGATATAATAAAACACAAATTGGATTTTTATGTAATATATAAATTCACTCAAGGAAAACATTTTGATGAATTAATAAATTTTTTAAATAAATTTTTTAATAAAATAATTATTATTATATTTTATTGAATATACATGATGATATAATTTTTATTAAGTCAAATTTTATTTTTATAATTGATCGAAAACCATTATTATCATGAGTCATATTATTAAATAATTCATGTCAATTTTATATAAAATTGAAAAAGTCAAAAAATTTAAAATTTATTCAGATAAAATTAATATTATTTTTTAGAATCATAATTTTGAAATTATTCAATAGTTATTTTTTCATAATTTTCAGAGATAGAGAAATTTTTCTGTAAAAATTTAATCCTGTATAAATATACATTATATATTATGTCCTCAAAATGGAAAAAAGATTTGTAATATATTTTATAAATATAATCCAAAAAATACATATTTTATCATTAAAAAATTATTATATTTTTATTTGGTTAATTTTATAAACCCGTTATGAATCCCCCCACACCATTAATAACATATACGGTTTCAACATCATCTCATTATGAGTATGACACACCTCCACATAAGAGTGGGAATTATTTTATTATGTTCATACATTGGTCTTCAAAAATGAAATTTAATCCTATTTGGTAGAAACCATGGAAAAACCCATGGGATTATCTAGTAATTTAGTTATTTTATTATTAGGAGTCCTAAACCTATGATTAAGAGATAATGAAGAAATTCCCACTCCTTTACTATATAAACATTCCCATGATCCCATTTTTCGTACCACAAACTTCTTTTAAAACAATATTAATCTACTCTCTCATCTATAGATTCCTTCAGGGATCCCCCATGCTCTTAAGAAGCTTCTTTCAAAACATTTTGATTCATAAACTAAAGTAAAGGATCCTCACCGTATTTTCTTTATTCAAGTATCATTATTATTTTATGCCTTCCATTTCTAATTCTTAATGATGACATATATAATTCCATGTACCAATAAATAGATAAATGATTTAAAAAATTATTATATACCCCTTTCCCTCTAATCAAACTCTTTTATTTATTTATGTGTAACGATGTTATGTTACCAATATTTCACCATGATTTTTCTATGAAATAAAATTGTTTATAGAATAAAAAACATTTTTCATATCATGTTTGTTCACCATTATACCCTTATAACACTTTGACATGGGAATTACATGTATTTATCCCGCACTCTCAACTCATGTAATAAAATATAATGATAAATGAATCCATGTGGTGTGGTCTATATAGAACCCTTGAGCATTGGAATGAAATGAATGTGATGGGTGCACCCAGAATTTAATAGAGGTCTAACGAATTAGGTAATGTTTAGTAACAGGATATGGTTTTATGGGATAAGGAGTGAACTTTATTCACTTATGGGAATTTCCTACCATGATATCATGGATGTTTAGCCATAACCATTGTTTATGATGTTGTGTTCTTATATTGTTCCAACATTTCCCATGTTTTGTTTATCATGATATATCATGCTTAATTTTTCATGTCCTTTTTATTACCCATTGAAATTACTATTGTTTAAAATGTATTACCTTATTCCATGATTATTACCTTAATAGAATTTATAGCTCACCCCTTTTTATATATCTTACTGGTTTATCTTATGATGTTTTAAAATACATGTAACATTATGCTAATGTCGAGGAAGACCTCAATAAATATGATGTATTTTATATTATAAGTAGTTATTTAACGTACCTAATTCCCATAGACACTATTCTTCTTAATCATTATGTTTTTATTAGGTTTATTGTCATGTAGTTAATCTTGTAATAATGTGAAATAAATAGTAGGGATGTTATAGTTGGTATCAAAGAAAAATATTAGAAATATTTTGGGTTAGGATTAGAAAACTCTAGAGAAAGCCTCAAGGATAAGAATAATGATTAGAAAAAATACAAAAAATTTGATAAGTATATAGTAATAAGTTAATTGTGAAAATGAATCCTTGTCTGGATACTAAAAATGGACGTGGATTTGGAATATATGTACCTAGGGGTAACAACTCATACAAGGTGTGTTGGCCTTGACTCAGTGTAACCTGGTATATGAAAATGATCCTTACAATGCACTTGGATTGGCACTCATGTGGGATATGATTGGAAAAATTCAAAATATCATTACAAACCACTATTAAAGGTTAAAATATACCATAAATGTAAAAGTTAGGAAATATATCATAGATAACATAGATTAAATCTTAGATATTCAGAGATTAATAAAATATATATAATTCATAAATTATTCCATTAATATCATTTGAATACCCTTTTATAGATATTCAGAGGTTAATAAAAAATACATTAATGATTGGATTATTCCATCATCTAAGACTTATATCCATAGTTTCTTTAGACTAGCTAGGTGTTATCATTGACCTGTGAATACTTTATCGCTGTTGTCAAACCCTCTAACCAAGATAACTCACAATGAATTCTTGTTTTCTTGGAATAAAAATTATGAATATTTATTGAATTAGATGAAAAGGATTTTTAATATTCACCATAAGCTCACACTACCCATAGTATATAACTTTTTATGGTATTCATCAATGCTTTAAAGAAGGGATTGAGTTATGTGTTAATTAAAAATGACAATGTCATAGTCTATAATTCAAGGCAGTAGAATGATAATATATAGAACTACCCAATGGATGATATGGAGTTGGATTAAGTAATAATTTCTATAAAAATATGGTGACAATATCTCTTTGGGGATAATTTTGAAATATAAATAGTTCACGAAAGCCTCAATTATATATTGATAGATAAAGAGGTGAATATGAACCAATGAATAAGACTATATCTGACTAAGGACTATGAATAATAAATCCACAACAATCATTGTATCATTAATAAATTTTAGGATTCTCTTTGTAGAAATTATCAATAAATTTTGTCATTTATGAAAATTTAAAATGATCCAATCTTATTTAATTTGAAAATAATTAACATGGGAATCATAAATGAAGGAACATCATCAATACCTTCAAAAATGATTTCTCAATATTCCGTTCAGGAGAGGTTAACGAATGCACAAAAAGATGACGTGCGTCGTTCACAGAAAGATAAAAATATAATAAAATGTAAATCATTAATGGTAATTGTTATAGAATAAGGGGTTGTTATATATGGGTCAATAATTTTTTTACCATCAAATCCGGAGTTAATGAAGGAACTATTAGATTATGAACATACTTCAACATTCTCCATTCAGCAAGGAATCACAAAGATGTTTTAGATATCTGAGAGATCTATCAATAATACAATATAAGGAAGGATATATATAACATCCACATCCTAGGAGCCACTAAACGGCGCCCCATGTTGAGTCACCACATGACCTCAAGTGCACCACCATGTTTTCCAGAGGTTGCAACTAGTGGTGATGATCTAGATGAGTCACATTGGGAGACTATACCTTATTCAGAAGAGTATTCCATAGTAGTTAACATGAATATAAAGGAGAAATAAATTGAACTAAATCAATAAAAATGAATTTCTAACTACTCCCAAAATTGGGTACAAACCAAAATCAATAATTTACATGATATGTCATGTTAAACATGATAATGTGAATAGAAACCAAGTAAAAAATAAGGGAATCATCAAAATGGTACTTAATCCTAATATGTAACCTCATTTGTGCATGTACTATTCCCAAAAAAAATCCATATCAGGCCACCTTACCCATTTTCTGTACCTGTATGTAGGAATTCTACTGGGGTACCCAATGGCGGCCAGAGCAAGGTGTGTGTACAACTCACCTGGCTACCACCAATAGTGTCCACAAAATATCTAGTCAAAATATAGTGCATGTAATTAATATGTAAATAAAAGGTAAATGAATAAAATTTTGGTTCTATTAGATAATGAATTCACTAAATACATTAAAATCTTTATTCCCAATTCAAATAATTATACCAACTTCATTTATTAGTTCAATTTTATCACATAATCAATGGGTATGGAACCTTTATCAACTCAATTCATAATGGAAATAAAACACATTCTATATCTCACTAGGGGTTTTCACAAAATCACATATATGACACACCCACATTGAATCCTCAGTCTAGGTGGTCTCATCCAATGCAATCGTTAGGAGAGTATAACTCTTTACCCTTCCCTAAGAAGTGCATTTTTTGGTAGAGTTTAGAGCCTCATTCTAACTCAACCCGAGGGTGTAGTTCTTCCTGTCAAAACCCCACTCTACCAAGCCAGGTTCACATGCTTATTTACTATTCATCACAAACATAACACATAATAACCAATCATATCCAATACAAATAGCAATGTCCTCATCCATGATAATAAATATGGGAATTAACATTATTCGTGAACATGTAAACATATATACCATTTAGTTTTCATAACTATATTGCACATTTCCCATTTTATGTGAAAAAATCAATAAGACTATTCTCTAATTACATTAAATCACCCTAATTCAAATATCCAATCATTCTATATGTTAATTTGTTTAACATGTTTATCATTCCCCATGGATTATCCCAATTATCCATTTCAAGTGAAATTCATAAATCATTTGACATATTACCACTAAACTTACTTAACCCATTATCATTCTATCAAATAAATACAGTATACATTATCCACCTTTAGGAAAAAAACACATATTACCCTCATAATCCTCATATTTACAAATTAACATGTTCAGCTCAGGCCCTATTAAATTAGAAATCAATTTCACATAAGAAATTTCCATTAACAAAGCTCTGGAATCCCTCGGCACCCCATGGGTGGCCCCATATTAGTCAAGTCATACTCCATGAATCCAATAGAGATCAATATGGGGTTAAAATAGTCATGTATACTCCCAGTATATCAAATCTCATTAATTTTCCCAATACCTCATCAAATCGAAAGAAAAAAAAACAACATTGTTTGTACAAATCCTTTAAAACATGGGATTTAACTTCTAGACCATCTACCTATAATATATTGATGAACTCACTCCAAATCAAGGCATTGGTTCCCAAGTCAACCACCCATTGATGACATAACACATATATCAGTAGAATTAGAGGGTTTTAGATCTTCAGATGGAGATAATAGAAAACTAATGACCATATACCAAAAAGATAATCATTGGAGGGATTAGGCTCACCCGAAGCTTCGATCTCCATACAACAATACTCCATATGTATTAGGATCGAAGGAGGACAACCTATTGGATGATTAGTTCACTAGGGTCCACCCCTAGGGTTTTTGGAGACGAAATGGAGGGTAATCTTGAGTTAGAACATAAAACCCTATGTGGTAATTTTGTAATTTTTCCAAACATTATTGGGCTGCACAGTTTTCCCACATAGTTTTAGAACCAATGCACAAACCATGTGTTAGCCACTGTCGAATAGAATTTGGGTCACATGGTTACCTAGGGTACTCTAAATAGTTTCAAAACAATGTGCCAATAGTACGAGATCCACCTGTCCAAAATTATAAGATTTGGCCACCACCTCACATGGTTTATTTAACTGTGCGCCAGCCATGCGCCCTATAAAGGATGGAACTATTTCCTCCTCCTTTCATGTTTTGAACACCCAGAATAGCATTAGGGCCCCTCTAACTCTCCAGAAACCCGACATTAACCATAGAAAGAGAATCAACCCAAAATTTAAACTACTACATACCTTCGTTAAGTCTGGGATCTTACAGCCTCCCCACCTTATAACGACTCAGCCTCAATCTGCTTTCCCAAGCATTATTCAGCTTCTAAAGAAAAGATAATCAAACACTAGTACTACATATCAAAATACCATTCCCAGTATTCTTCTAAATAATTCCCATTTATCCATAGAAAACAAAGGAAAGGTACACCCTAGCCCCACAATATATTCTATCTGTAATCCAAAATACAATCCGGATGCACCTCAAAGGATGTATCAGCATCAAGCATAACATCATCGTCAATAAGTACATGAAATGTATTAGGGTGATAATGCTAATGCTATAAAACACGAAAAACATCACACATTCTACTATACCACTATGTAATATCCAATCGGTAATCTATAAGAATGATCCTCTCCAAAATATAAAATGTACCCACATACTTAGGTGCCAACATACCATGCTTCTGAATTTGATGGTGACCCAACATTTATTACACATGAAAAAACTCAGTATCAACCACCACCGAATCAAGATGTTTTTGACATTGATCTACATACTACTTATACCAACTCTATAATGTTTCCATATGTTTTTTAATCAAATTAACCATTTTTAAAATATCTTGAATGAGACATGGTCCCAATATCTTGGACTCCCCCACTTCTTACCAGCACAACAAAGATATTCATGAACTCCCCTAGAGTGCCTCAAATTATTCCATATGAACCATATCCTAGAAAATATTGTTGTAGGAAAACTCAACATGTGGTCAATGTTTCTCCTATATAACACCAAAATAAAGTACTATAACTCTCAACAAGTCTTCTAACACTTAAATTTTATGTTCTAATTACCAGTTAGTCTACAGCTGAAAATCAATAATTATAAACATCTAGCTACCAAGAACCTTATTTAATCCCTATCAGAAGCGTCAAGTGAATCAAAACTCCTGTGGTGACATTATATTCTTTTTTACTCAATGAAACCTCACAAACTTACTAATATAAAACATGTCCAACAGATTGATGGTGAAGGTCTCCTAGATTGTTAAGAAATGTTCCACTTTAGCCAACTGATCAACAACCACCCAGATTGTGTCATTATTCTAGATAATCTGTGGAAGACAAACTAAAAAATCCATCATTATAAGATCTGACTTCCATTTTGGAGTGGGAATTGTTTTTAACAACCTACCTGGGTGGTGATGCAGGGCCTTCACGTTCTAACAAGTGATACATAATGTCATGAATCCTGAAACCCATTTATTTATTCCAAAGAACATAATCTACTCTTGTATATCATGATACATCTTCATCAAATCAAGGTTCATATCTCAATTTGATGAATGAGAGTCACGAATAAACTATTTTGGCATACACACTAGAACAACCACAAGACCACGAATGCTACCAATCCCATCTTCTGCAACAACCTGACTAGGAGGTGACATTCCACCATTAAGATTGTATTTAATTAAAAAATCATATGGATGATCAAGCATACTCTTTTTAACATAATTCAAAAGAACATATTCCACATCTATGTATGTGAGGGTCATTTTTCCTTTCCCATCCAACACATATACGTTACTCTTCATAAACAAGTCCATCATTCTCCAAATGATTTTGGATTTCGAAACCACATGATTCTGATTCTTCTGACCCAAAACATCCACAACACTATTCGCTTTTTCTGGTGTGTAGGCCAATAAAAAAATCATAGTATTGAAGGTACTCAATCCACCATCAATTCCAATTATTCAGATAATGTTGGTAGAATATGTAATTATAAAATTTATGAATGATATACATGGTCAACCTCTCTTATAAGAAGTAGTGCCTCCCACATTTCATATGATACACCACTAGAGCCCATTCAATTTCATAAGTGGGGTAAAAACTGGATCAGTGTCCAAAACTAGATGAATCACCTAATAATGTTTACTTCTCACTATGTTCAAGTAAGATCAAAATTGATATGGTAGTCAAAAAATTATTCATCTTGTGAAAATAATTCTTGAATTCTATATACCACCCATACATGAATCCCTTCTTATTTAAGCATGAATGTGGTACCCCCAATTGGGAGAAATTTACAATGAACCTTCAGTCATAACCGACCAATCCTAGAGCACTCTAAATAGGAAAAAAATTATTGGGATGATCTCAAGACACAATAGGAAGCAGTTTCTCGAAATCCACCTACACATGTACCTTATTGATGACGTGACAACTAAAATCCAAATCGTCAATCCAAAATTTTAATTTAGATAACTTGGAATATAGAAAATTCTATCTCATTATACCCAAAATGATGTCAATATGTTCTTCATATTCTTCAAGAGTCATAGGGTTTTCCAATATATCATTGATGAAGAAAAATATTAATTTATCCAGATATGGGTGGAAGATTTGATTCTTTGAATACATGAACACAACCGATGTGGTATTCAACCCTAACAACATCACCAAAATATCATTCAACCCATACGTACTACTGAATGATACCCATGGTATGTCCGAGGGTCTCACCCTTAGCTACTGATTTCATAACCTAAAATTAATTTTAAAAAACACTAATGAACCTCTCTACTCGTCAAACAGATCATAAATTCGAGGAAGAGGGAAATAGTTCTTAACTATCATCAGATTCAACCTTATTTAGTTGAAAAAAATACTCGAATGATATTATAGAAATCAAGGAAAATAGAATGGTAGATCCCTATGCTGACATTTTTGGTAAGATGGACCACATATGATCCAAATCCGCTAACTAAACCTCATGTGCTAGGAGTTATACGGGTTCCATTTGGTACAACATAATGGAGACTCATCCATACCTAAGATGAAATGCTATAATGAACTCCTTGTCCCATATGGGATGTACCCTAGAAAAATCCACCAGAAACACATCATGGCATTGATCTATGATAGGTGGAAAGACAATATTCTCAACCCCACCATCGTCAGGGATATGGTATGCCACTTGGGTTATGAGTTACCCCAACCATTGAAAAACTAGCCATGCACAGCCACTCAAAAAGGACATTCACAATGAATGACATACTTTTCTCCCTCAAGAGACAGGAATGTTTCCCTACATCATTAATTGTCATTGTGGGTCTGATATATCACCAGCCAATCCATACATAGAATTATGTCAAAACCTGCCATCTGAAGGATGAACAACTCCAATAGAAAATGGTACCCAACAAACTCTAGAGAAAAAACGTTACTTTGTTTTGATATTATATACTCAAGACACCAACAGTGTATCATTCAACATAATCCCACACACACACTACACTTTTAAACCCAAAACATTAAGAAACTAAGTTGAAATGAATGTGTATGTGGCACATATGTCAAATAACACACTAGAATGGGTAAAATTCACAAGGATCATACCTCGACCAACAAATGGTCCATCCTGACCATCTCCATGTACAGACTGGAATATGTGGAGATGGCCTTCCCCTCTACTCTGAGCTCATTCATGAGTTTCAGGTACTACACTACCATGCTTGTGTCTGTGCTCCCACCTAGGAGTTCCACATCCACCTCCCGAATTTGTAAGACTTGTAGAACTCCAACATCCTTCTTGATATGGGTTGACTGACCACCATTCCACATTGGGTAACTACCTCAATCCTTAATCCATTCCCAACTATTCAATGTTCTTATATAACCATTGTACGTCCCACATTCCACAACATTCTCATCAATCAACGAGTGGTTAGGGACACTGACTGTGAATATGCCACAACCGACCACATTGATAACACTGCACCTAATCACCACCAATAGAGGTTGACCATTTCATGTGACTACTATGTGCACTTCCACCATGATGGAAACTCCAAAAATATTTCTTTCTACCCTTAGAAATCATAGCACTCACCTGACCAACAAACACAACAAATATTCTAACTGAATCCCCATTCTGGTTACCTTTTGAGATAAGCACATGATCCACTAATTCCATAAATTTTTTTAACATGATCATATACACCTCACACTGAATCTCGTGTTTTTTTCTATCTTGGAAAAATTTTCCACATCAGCCTCAGCTCCTGCAAATATTAGAATGAAGCGCCACATTATAGGAAAATGACAACAATAATACATTTGTAACAACACCCCTTGGTTAAAACTCATAAAATCAACTTCAATCTCTTGGATTAAGGACAGTGGTTAGAAATAATCTAGTGAAATTTCTTGCAAGTCTTTCCATAACATCCCTTCATCCTAGTCAGTCTAAACCATTATATACCACCAATGATTTGTCAGATCTCTCAACATGTAGGCTGCCAACATAACCCTCTTCTTAATAAGAGTCTATAAATGGTCAAGAATCATCATGATATAATCTATCCTGAACTCCGCTACCTCTATCCAACCCACTCTGATAATGGTCAGTGGGTGCTACAGCTGAAACACATTGTTCAGTAAGAACATCCTCACAACGACCCACCCGAAGTATGATTCAATCATTTTCATGAAGAGATAAATAATCTCATCAAACTATTCATGTTTACCATCTAGTATCACCTTAATCTCTTGATACAATACAAGACTATCATTATCTATAACATTCAATTTTCCCCTTACCGGTACTCGACATCATGGTGTAACTTAATTACAAGTCCAAATGTGAGATTTATAACACATGACATATAACATTCATATATTTCATAAAGTCATCTCTCTACTAGACATAGAAAACGATTTCATATATGATATCACGATTGAAATTATCACATTCAAAACACTAACCTCGACTAACCCTACCATGGGTTGTCTCTGATAGATTATTACTAACTCACTTGGTCAAAAATCATACCATAGGCACCATCTTAGAAATATTTCCATACGTACAAAGTACAAAATTTTATCTGGGCTCATTTCTCACTTTGTATCTTATTTAATCCTACATTTGAAATTTTTTAAACTATTATTAGACTCTTTTTCATAACTAATATTCAACATTTTATATCCATTTTACCATTTGTGCCATTTTATTTGACACCATTTTCATTAAATTTTCATGGAAAAATTATTTCTTATTCCTTTCATACATCAAACACCCATCTCACGTGTTCCTATAATGATGCATGACACTTATATATTTACATACATAGAGTGATGCATGAATGAACAACCTTATTTCATTGCATCCTTGAAATAAATATCATATAACATCACATCACACAATGATTGCACCATCAAAAGGTGACATATCATCAAATATAACAATGCACAATCACATTAATAATTCCCAACCTAAGAACATGGGTTACCCCTTGTATGTGGGTTAGCTACTCTGAAGGATGAGCTCTTTACCATGGATCGACACTTCCTTGCCTTCATTTTACCGTCCCAAAAATTTATGAAAACTAAAATATAATGGATGCTCCTCAAATACCACATTGTAACATCCCCATCCCTGGATCCCTTAAATGGTGACCCAGGTTGAATCTCCACCTCACCATAAGAACGCCTACTCATATTCTAGAGGTTTCCAACTATTGGTGTGGGTTTGAACGAGTCACATTGGGAGACCATAC
Organism: Viscum album; assembly: GCA_963277665.1. Lineage (NCBI taxonomy): Eukaryota > Viridiplantae > Streptophyta > Magnoliopsida > Santalales > Viscaceae > Viscum > Viscum album. Next base: position 1,485,448,789 of record OY728136.1, read on the forward strand.
CCTCTTCCCCCTGAGTATTACATAGTAGTTAACATGCATAAATACTGTAAAAAAGGAATAAAAAGTCAAAAAAGATGCATATTTAACTTCAAAAAAAACTGGGTACATACCACATTTAATAATAAACATGGTATTTCATGATAAAAATGTTATAAAGGAAACAAACCCCAAATAAAAAAACTGTAAAATCCCATTAACGGTCGTGAATCCACGTCTATAACCACATCTATGCATGCCTAATAGTAGGACCATCTCCGTTTTCCACCTAATGGATCTGAGAGTATTTGTGGAAGTATATTTATTAGTGTTTCTTATTGAGTTTGTTTATTTATGTATTAGTGAATATTTTTTATGGAAATATATTGTGGAGTTTGATTTTTGGCTTGGTTTTTTCAATTCCTGTAAGAAAATTGAACATGCTATGAAAGAATGTTGGTGTGGAGCCAAGAATTGTTTTCTTTAGAGGGTGTTCCCTTCATATGTTTTTTATAAAGGATTAGGGTCTCCTGGAGGTTTATCTAACAAGAGTCAACTAAATGTATGTTCTATCTATTATTTGGAACAACATGATCATCCCAATTCAAAAGATTGTAGTAACTTGGTTTCTGGTATTTTCTGTCGACTAAGGGAATTGCATGGTGTTCCTAACCTTATAGTGCATGGTTCTTCATTAAAAATGGGTCATGATGTGGGTAATGATTCTACATTAAGTGTTCTAGACCACATACCTTATGATACCACAAAATGGGAGTACGGTCGTGTTTTGGACTAGGATGTGGAAAATGAGAATAGTGATGGGGGAAGTGAAGAGGCCCTTAATGGTTCTAACTAAGAGGAGGCAGTGCTAACAAGACGCGCCAACACTAGAAGATTGTATTCTATAGATAATGATCCCATTGGAGTGAGATAGTTTTATGTCATTAATCTACATAACATTTTTGATGGATTGGAGATTGAATGACCTTTCCATGAGGTAGGCAATGAAGATATCTCTAATGAGGTGCAGGGTGTACCCAGGAATGAGTTTGTTGGTGACTCATCTGGTCCTTTCTCAAGAGACAGTACTCAAATGTTTCATTATAGAGACCTCTGTAGTCCAAGGATGAGTAAGGGTTGGCAATTCAGTAATAATGGATGAAGGAATTACTCTTATTTACTACTACCAATAGTGACATGATCTGTTAAAAAATTGAAATCCAAGGTGAAAGAAAGTGACATTAATGTTTCTCAATTTTTTTTCTGAGTAGAGGATGCGTACTGTGGGGGATCTCTTTTAAAGGGGACCTACATGAGACTGTCGTGGAAGCTTAAAACCTATAGATCTACTTCTGTATTAAAAAGAAGTGATGGAAGAGTAATTCTTTATGATTAATTGCTCATTAGAAGATGGGGATAAAATTATGGGAATGACTATTATTATGGATAATAACAACAAATATAGTTATTTTATTAACATGAATAACACTATTTTATTAATATTAATCAATTAATAGAATATCAACAAATTGGAGTACATGCCAGCATCAGACAAGCTAGCGATTCATTTTCAATACCTTATAAAGAATGATGTAAAAACATCAGTAACCTCTATTTACACGAAAATTCATTGGGATTTGAATTCTAATAGGTTCAAGTTAACTTATAGAAACTACATTTTTTTATTAGTTCTTGTTCCTAGTAAACTTGGTTTTTCTCCCTTATTTTAAAAAATAATTTCTCATAATAAAAAATTATGTTTCCATCAACATGGAAATTAATATTATTCATGAAATATTTAACATATTTAGAATTTCCATTACATGTCAATTTATCCAAATTACCATTTCTTATTACAAACTCACTAAGAATAATCTCTAATTACCCTTCATTACTTGAATTCGCATATACAAACCTTTTCATATGTTTATTCATTTAACACATTTATCATTCCCAAGAGATGGGACCAATTATGCATTTCAACGAAAATTCACAATTCAATTGAAATATCACCACTAATATTATTTACACCATTATCATGATTATATAAAAAATCCCTTAGAAATTATCCACCTCTACGTACATCCACTTGTATTCCATTTTTATTCATCACATAGAAAAACTAACATATTCATCTCAGGAACTATTAAATTACAAATCAATATCTCTCATGAAATATCCATTAACTAAATTCGGGATAACCGGTGCACCACATTGGTTTCCTTGAATTTGTCAATTCATCCTCCATGCATCCCCAAAGGATCATTAACGTGATAAAATTTTCATTTAGACATCCATGAGGTCAATTATCAGAAAATACATCTATAATTAAACAAAGGGAAATAAAAAAACATCACTTTTCTTGAAAAAATCCATAAAAACCCTTGGGATATAACTTGTAGACCACCTTCCCTGAATCTGTGGATGAAAACACTCCCAATAAAGTTGTTGGATCCTGATTCAACCACCCATTGAAGTATTAACCTAAATATCACCTGATAAAGAGGTTTTTATATCTTTGTATGGAGATTAGAGAATGATGCAAACCCTAATCCAAAAAGTTAAGCAAGGGATGTATTAGACTCACCCGGAGCTTCGATTGGAAAACAATAGATTAGGATTGAAAGTGGACACCTTCATGAAATCTTGGGTTTCTAGGGTTCATCCCTAGGGTTTTATGAGGTGAAATGGAGAGGAATCTCGAGTTAGAACCTAAAAACTAAGGTGGAATTTTTTTAATTTTTCTTATCTATACAAGGATTCATGTTAGACCAACAAAATTTTCCAAACCATGCACGATCCATGATCCAAGAAAGCTAGGTTTCATGGTTACCCAGATAACTATGCACGGTTTACAAACTATGCACCAACCATGTAAGATGTCACTGTCTAAAAGTTCACAACTTGGTATCTACCTCACATGGTTTATTTAATCATTCGACATTCATAGTTTGGCCTGATTTTATCCACTTTTTGTGTTATGAACCCCACTAACACCCCTGAGGAACCTAGATCTCCAATGATTCCATTAATTAACCAAAAAAAAGATTTAAACAAAAATTTAATCAAGAACAAACCTTCATGAATAATGGGATCTTATAAATTTTTTGAATATACATCAATGTGAGTGGTATGTCAACAAGTGAAGGATTAAAAAAAGTTGTATAAGGGGATGATGCAACCATTTACCATTACAACTTGTAAATGGGAAAACCCCACCATGGAATGTTTCACTGGAAATCTGAAGACATACATGGGGAAAAATTCAATTTGGTTGCTTGTATATCATCTTACAATGACAGTCCACAATATCGCAATTCCTAAGGAATTCCCACTGCATTAACCTGCACAGATATAAATTAGATAAGTAGTAAGGTTACATGGATTACCACTATTGATTGTTTCTAATACAAATACGATAACCTCCTCTATATTTGAGAAGTGTTTCTAATATTCTCTAAGCACTTATTTCAACATCTTTATGGCTTATCATCCCCAAATTGGTGGCCAATATATGCAGATTATCCAGACACTAAAAAGTCTATTGTGAGCATATTCAATAGACATCAAAGGATGATGGTATGAAAATATAACTTTGGTAAATTTCTCTTAAAAAACAATTTCCTCTCCAGAATCCAAATGGATCACTATTAATTACATTATGTTTAAATTTGCAGAACACCTTCATGATGGGATGTTGTTGGAAAATGAAAACGGGTAGGTCCTTAACTGGTCATGAAAATGGTGGAATGTGTTAAGACTATTCAAACCCAAATACAATATTTTTAGAGTCTAAATAATATCTATGTTTAACATCATCATCATTCCATGGATATTGATGTTGGAGACATGGTATTCCTCCACATATCTCTATGGAAGAAAGCGATGAGATTTGATAAGAACAAAAAACTAAGTCCAAGATACATTTGCCTCATTGAGATTATAGTTCTCAACTGAGCGGTGGCCTACCAAATTTTAGTCATAGAAAATATTAAATTAGTACATGATGTATTAAATTTATCCTTATTAAGAATGTATACACTAGATCACTAAAATGTAATCAAAATACAGGTGGTACCATTGGAGAATGACCATTACAATGAGGAGCGGCTGATTATGATCGTAGATCGTATAGATAATGTTATCAGAAATAAGACAATACACCATGTCAATGTGCTGTGGAGAAAACACAAGTTTGAAAAAGAAATGTAGAAACCATTGAAGGTGATGATACAAAGTTACCCTTATATATTTTTGTGTGGGAAAATAAAATGTCTGAGGTGAAATTTCTTAAATAGGGATATTGAAACAACAAGAACTATTATAAACAAAAAACCCCTTTCAATTTTGTTAAATGTATTAATTTGTAGTATGGATATAGAAAAAACATTCAATAATTTGATTTTATTATATCCCATATGATTTAAATGATCATTAAGAGTCATTAGTACTAATAATATATTCATTTAACAATTATATCATGCCTAGTATAAATATATGATTTTAACAAATCCTACTAACATAGGAAAAGGTTGTGATGGTCGTAACTATAAGGTTCATACCATATCAAGCCTATTTATTGGAGCTTCCATGGGAGATAACATCACTGGGATTTTCTACTGAGCAAGCTCAAACCTAGACGAAACAAGTTTAGCATAAGAGAAACCATTTACAATAGATATTCAACCTTATCAAAATTACCTCCAAAACCAAATACCTTAAACCACCACATCAAAGGCTCACTGTATCGCACCTAATTCTAAGGGTGTTAATTTTTTTATTAATGGGATATGTATTAAGACCCAATCTATTTGATTTTGTAAATTATTTCTTAGAGAATAATGAAAATATTTTCAAGTTTTTAGTATTAATTTATAAATTATTTAATTTTTATAATAAAACAGAAAAAATATTTTTCTAGTAATATTCAAATTCATTTAAAGAACTTATATTGAATTATTATTTTTTTTTGAAATAAATACTATTATATTTAAATGATTTTTTAGAAAATTATTATTAAATTTAACTGATAAAAAATAAGGATTTAAATATAATTTCTATAAGGGTTTGAAAAATGATTTTATCAAAAACCCCATAATTTTATAAAAAATATATATTTTATTTTAAATTTTAAAAATTAAATATTTAGAAAATTATTTATATAAAATGAATAGCATTTGTTGGAATAAAAACACAAAAAATACAAAATCATGAATTTTTCTTAATTTTCCATGAATGTCGATTTTTTAGAGAAAAATTAAATATTTTATAAATATAAATTTTGTATTATTACATCATGATGACCCACAATCAATGTGATTAATAATATTAAAGGTCTCCGTGAGAAAATATATGTCTTCTCATGAAAATAATTTTATTTATTATTTATTATTTTAATTTTATAATGCCTTTCTTAAACTTCCAAAACCATTAATATATTTAATGGTTTTAAAATCATTTAATTACGAGTATGAAACACCTTCACATAAGCCAGAGAATTATTTTATTATGATTGGTCCTTCTAACTACAAAATAATTGAGACCACTCCCAATTTGTAGAAAATATAGGAAAAAACCATGGGAAGGTTTTCAGACTTGGCTATTTTATTATATATATTCAAGAAACTATGTTTGAGAGATAATAATCAAATCTTCACTCATATACTATATATACCTACCCAAGATCCAGTTTCTCTTCACTCAAACTACAATTACCACATCCTTACTCTTACCTCCCCTATATATTTTCCTCCTAATATCCCACCAATCACTCTATATTCTCCTCCTATCATTTAGAATTACACACTCAACTAAGGGATCCCCACTTTCTATTAATTATTTAGGTTTCTTTATTATATTATGCCTTATAATTCTAATTATTTATGTTGGGATATGTATTTTGATGTTACAATTACCTCCTAATTGATTTCAAAATGATGAGAGACCCCATTTTCTGTCATTTACCAATGTTATAAAATTTTATGTAATGTTGTAATGCGGCAAAAAATTAATAGTGATTTTTCCCTGACATAATAATTGAATAGGGAATACCATACCAATTTTATATCAAGGATGTTCACCATTATAAAAAAATAACTATTTGTCATGGGAAATAAATTAATTTATTATAGACTCCTTGATCAGGTAATAAAATATTATGATGAATGAATCCTTGTTGTATGATATATGTTTCACATTTAAAGTAGAGAATGAAATTAATGGGATGGGTGCACTAAGAATTATATAGAACTTTATTACATTGGGTAATGTTTAGGCTCATGAGACATCATGTTGGGATCTGGAGTAAACCAAATTCTGTAATCGGACATCTTCCACCATGATGTCTTGGTGTTTTAGTCTTGACCAATATATATGAAGTAGTGTTTTAATTTGTTTCCACATTTAAAATGTTATAATTATCATGATATATCATTCCTTTTTATTCATGTACATTCATTCCACATTGATATTCTTATTTTATAACATTTGTTACCTTATTCCTTGCTTATTCCATTAATATGATTTATAACTCACCCTTTCTTATGTATTTCCCTAGTTTATCCCTTCCAATTTTAAAATTTGGGGAATATTATGTTAATGTTAATGGAGTTTACAATTAATCTTATGTATTTCTAATTTTAAGATGTTTTGTAATATACATAATTCGTAAATACACTAGAATTTTCAAACACTTGGGTTTTATAAAGTGAAATACTATGTAATAAATCATGTATTAATGTCAAATAAATACCATGGTAGTTATATTAATGTTAGACAAGGACGATACTAAATCAAGACAAATGCATAAGGGTGTGAGGACATGAGAATAATTTGGAAAATCATACCCTATATAAAATATATTATAAACATGAATCATGGAAGAAATATTAGTAGTTCATATGTCATGAATCATATGGGAATCAATAGAATAGTCCATGAAATAATAATATTGGAATAATGCATGCTTTTGGTGAAGACACATCAGAATGTAAAATGATTTTTATCATAGTCATGGTTTACTGGAGATTCCATATTTTGGAGCGGTTTCACACCTCAAACTATCTATGTATTTATGGTTTACTCTGAAGACCATCTAAGTAGACTAGGTTCACTCCCAATACCATCTTAGTAGTTGAGGATCACTCCCAAAACAATCATAATCATCATTATTCACTCCCTAGAGTATCTTAGTAGTCATGGTTCACTCCCAAAACCATATTAGTAGTAAAGGTTCACATTGAAGACCATCTCAACAGACAATAATCCTTACCGAACTGAGTTGTCACTTTGTTCCATCCATTTCAATCTCATTAGATAGAAGTTGTTCCACAATGTATTGGAGGATGATTGACATCCCACCAATCCCATAATGAAATCATATATATATTTATGTCAATAGATAATGAAAAATTCATCATATCACACCTCATTAAATCAAATGGGTATCATTGTAATATCATCAAATCTTAATCTAAGGAAAAGGGAAAGGTTTCATAATCCTTTCATCGTAGAATAACCAATGAAAAGAATATGGTTTCATAAGCATATATTCCATGGAAGATAAACATATTTCATAAGAAAAATTTCAAAATAAATGTTAATCATTCAAAGAAAGAATATGAATTGTGACCCAAGATCATATTCCAAGTAAATCAAAAACTATATCATAGTATGAAATCATATATGGTAAAGGATTATGAAATATCACATGGAACATTTATTAAGGGATATAATATTTCTTTGGAAATCATTTCTTTATATCGGGAAACATTTTTTAAATCCCTTACATTCAAAACAACTTTGAAAACTTTTTAATGTAATATTATAAATATCATTTAAAAATATGTTGTGTAAAATATCCTTTTCCACTTTGAAAAATTATTTTTAAATCATGAAGCATTTTGAAAACTATATTCATTGAAAATAAACTTGAAAATATATAAAGGAATCCTAAAAAGCATTTTTAAAAAAATTTAAAATATAAGAAAAATTTAAAATATTTTTTTTCAAAATTTAACTAAAATTTAACTAAAACATTTTAAAAAAATTAGAAAACATCATTTTTAAGTAACATATATTTCCATCCAAAGAGAGAAATAATGTAATATTTTCTTATAACAATTTTTTCAACTATATTAAGTACAAAAGAGTGGATAAATGGTAAAACTTCATGAATATTTTAGGAAAAAACATACTATAATAAAATTTATAAGAATTATTAAAATATAGATCAAAGTATTCCATCAATTGTATCATAATCATAAACTATTCCGATAATTAAGAGATGGTAGAGATAAAATATTACTACTTTAATAACATTGAATCTTACTCCCAATGAGAGAATAACATTACATGAATCTTATAAGATCAAGAAAATAAATATATTCAGGTTATATAATGTCAATGAGAATTATATATTTCTCAAAAAAGAATATAGATGCATAACATAGCATGTGTCTCAAAGAATGAAAATTGAGACTACATTCTCTTACTGATTTGGTAAAATTTTACCCATAAAACCCATAAAAGATAGATCATAAAATTGATATTTAAAAACACATACATTTATTAATAATAATAATATATTACACTCTTGGTAATTATATACCCCATTCAAAATAAATGAGTGTTGAATTAGGCATAAGTCTCGTAGAAATAAATGTTAGACAATAAATCACCGTACTTAATGTCATGACTCACGTAGTACATATTGAAACTTCATGTATAATAAATGTAATTTTATTATAAATATATCTCATAACCCCCCACACACACATATATATATATTACATTATATGATTCAATTATTTCTTTATATTAATTTATTATTAACAATTCTATGATAATGTTATGTATCAGGTAGTTACTACATTTTTTTCATACATGATTTGACTTCTTACTCTTAATCCTCTTACAAAAATGATGATTTCATTATTTAAATAATTTAAACAAAGATATAAATAACATATATATTAATTAAATATTTGTTTATAATAATCTATGAAATAAATAAATAGTAAATGGAATACACTATTCAGGGAGATGGTATGTTTTATGTATGCATGAATGTTGTTTACATTTTATTATCATATTTTTAATGAAATAAAATTAAATGATATATATTATCTTTAATGTGAAATTATTTTTTCATATATATTAAATATTTTAATTAAAATCATCCATAAAATAATCCAAGTAAAGCGTGAATGAATCATAATGCTTTTAGGAGGTGGTATTTCCCATATCCACAAATAAAGTTATAATATCTACAAAAAAAATAAATAATGATGGTATTTTTATATAATAATTAAATAATCATAAATAAATAATAAATATCATAAATATAATATAAAATTAAATTACATAATTTTTATTAACCCTGGTAGGTTGTAATGGAAGACGGAATGTCATCGGTTCATGAGGCAGTATTATATCACACACATGAACGATGATTTTGAATCCCAATTTTTGGAAGTGGGTCGATTTGTAGGTAAAACCCTTTAAATTAAAATATAATTATATTTATGATAATAATGATATTATATAATATTAATATATGAATTATTTAAGGGGGTTTATAGGAAAAAACACTACTTCGTTTTAAAAAATGTTACCTATTATTTGGGTACCTCATTCTGGTTTGTAGCAAAGGGATTACATGGTTGGATTTTCTGTAAAATTTTTGGATTTTTGCTCAATAGAAGGAAAATTTTCTGAATTTTGTGGTAGGTTTTTTATGAACCATAGGACATAAGAGGTGTGAATATGTGGGGGAGGGTGAGTGCCATTTTATAGTAGAGGGAAAGGGACATTCTTAAAATTTAAAAAGGTAAAGACTATTGAGTTGTATCACTTACATTTTTTCCTCCATTAATTTTAAATGTTTAATAACATGTGATAGATGGTCTAAATATCTCCATAAAATGGGTTTTGGATATTTTTAGTTTATTTTAAACACCTCATATTCTATGGTTAACCACTATATAAAATTGTTTTTTTCATAATCATTATAACTAATAATAACTGTATTCACTAATAATTATTGAAAAAAATTAATATGAATTACAATACAGAAAAAATTATTAGGATAAAAATAATATATTCAATATTTACAAATTCCAATCATAAAAGCAGTATAAAGTAATTTAAAATTAATTCAGCAAACAGGGCAAAATAATGGAATGTTAAGGTGAAAATGTTCAAATGTAATAAATGTTAATATATATAATTTCATTGTTAAATGGGTTTAAATGACCTAAATATGATTAATATATGTATAATTGATCAAAAAAACTTTAAAACTAAATAAAAATAATAATTTAGCTATATAAATAAATGACTGGAAAAGTTTGTCTTCCATTAAAATTCTTTTTTTACAATTCATCAAAATATGAAACTCCTAATAAAAAATTAATAACTCACCCATAGTGTATTTTTATATTAAGATTTCAGAAATATATATTATTATTTCAAATAAATATTATATAATTTTCAAAAGTAATTTTTTAAAAAATGTCTTCTATTAAAAGGAGGCAAAACAATCTTTTATAAAAAAACATTTTTTATGCCTAAAATTGGATTAAATATTAACTAATGCCAATAAAATATATTGGATGGGTGTAACAAAATATGGTTCAATTTATAACAGATTAATTTAAATAATATTTATCACAAATAGTGAATAATTTAATTGTTTATGATAAAACTCAATTTTCATCAAAAAAATAAATCCTTTCTTAAAAAACATCTTTTATCGTCACTTGCTTTTCATTTTAATTTATAATTAATTGATAACCAATGATTTGTCTCTGTATGAATATTTAAATAATCATTTCATAGTTTAGTTAATATTATTCATATCTTCCTTTCAAATGTAAATGTTATAACTATAATTATATGTTAATAATATAATTAATAGTTTTTTTGTTCGGTAAAACTCAGTCTTACGTGTAATGAAAGATATCAAAGCAACTTAGAATCATGTGTAACACAAGAAAAATATCATGTTGCATGTACAAAAAACTAATATGATTGTATTCTTAGTGTAATAATTACATTGTGTTGTTTATAATTTAACTATAACACGGTGTAGCATTCAGTGGTATCCATTAAATATATTAAATTTATTTTAAAATATAATAATTCATAAAAAACATGAAGAGATGAATTATTCCACATTTAAAGTAACCCCCCCCCCCCTTGAAATTCAACTTGGATTAGAAATTCTTTATGCTTGATGGTTCCTTTTATAGAATACCACATCATTAAAATGAATACTAAAACATACTTCAAAAAAAGAAACCCAGAAACAAAATTGATATCCAAAGTAACTCATAACATCCACATATGAGAACATTGGTGGTATGTGAAAACATGGATATAGAATATAAAAATACCACTCAAATACATTTGGAGAGTGATCTAGAACATTGAATAGTATTATTGGGTGTTCAATAGAAAGATAACAATCATAAAACCATATATTTGGGATTATCAAAGGGACAATTTGATTCATAAAAAAGGAATGTTCAAGGATATCTTTTTTTTGGTTTCAAGATCGTTTTCCAAGAATTGAACAAGCTTTCACTATAATATGTTGTTACATGATATCATTACATTTCTTATTCAAAATCTCACCATTTGGTTATTCAATGTTCAATTTCCACTTCTTCCCTTACTTTGAGAAATGAAGGTTATTTTTTTATTACTGAATCACTAAAAGACCACGAGCTCCATAAATATGAGGAAAATTTATTCCATCTATATGTAGTTATCATCACCAAAAATGGTTATCATAGGTTACCCAATATCCATAAATCCTCAAATGTTAAGATAAAAAATTAATCTCTAAAACCACTTCTAATGATTAACACAATTCATTCCTCAAATGATTAACCATGTTGCCCTTCCAAAATATGAAAATCCAAAATATTATAAATAAGGTCACTAAATTTCAGAAAATCAGCTACACATTGATCCTCTATATATCATAATGTAATTCTTTTTTGTCACATACAATTTTTGTGAATAGGTTTATCATATATTCACTTGAATAATGGTAATAATTTGAATTTTTATAAACCTTATTAAAAAACACGCTTCCTCATTCCTTACATAAAATTCATATTATTGGATATATTCCATAAATGAAAACATTATTTGAACTTCCTTAGTGATAACATCATATTTTTCTTCAACAAAGCATATATCATCTCTATGTTCATTAATATTATCCAATTTTCATTATAAAAATGAATAATACCATTACCCAAGATAGGCGTGATTTTATCAGCATCAGTAACACATGAAGGGTTTTCTTCCCATGATAAATTTATAAATTCTACATTAAATCACTTTTATATGTCATCAACACTTTTTAATATATTTTTCAAATCCTTAATTAATTTTTTTTTTCGTGGTTCATATGACATAATTCCTGAATTATAATACATATGTAATTAAATCAACCACACTTCCTTCTCAAAACATTAATTAGGATCCATCATCTTATTGAATAACATCCCTTTCCTAAAATATGTGATATTAATCTTGTCTACTAAATTTAATCGTGATTATATACAATACTATTAGAACATTATATACATAACATATGTCAATCATTGTCTCTTTAACTTCATCAACATTAACAACAATCATACCATCTTATTGATTCTCATCATGATATTACTAATTAGAACATAAATTTGAAGAATTATCTTACTTTCTACATCTGAAACATCCAATTCAATCCCTGGTACTTCTATTTATCATCATTCACTAACCAAATAAATCATAGTGTGAGCCTAACATATCATAGTGAAAAAAAACAAAGCATCATTACAATGAATTAAAGGATTTCTAATTATTGAAACTAGTTGATTTATCATGGATACCTTTCGTTTATCTTATGTTATTAATAGTCATCATATATTTAAATAATTCATGAAGGTTTATTGTGATTTTGTAAATTTACCAACATTATCACTTCGGAGTGTCAATCTTGGTGTGTAGTAAGGACCATTAGAAAGCAATAGTTCCTAATTAAATCAAAATCAATATTGTGTTTTCAAAGTTGTTAACCCTATGTACATATTTTTCAGATAAAAATACACTTTTAGTATCTTGAAACGTATTTATTTATAGGAAATAACTCACTTTATCCCTTACCGAAATACCAGTACATTTTCTCATCATTTGACTCATCCTTAGGAATTTTTTAGAGATATGTCCTTAGGGATCTCACTATGGTTTTCTCATCCTAAATTCAAAAGGATGTCTAAATTTTTTCTTTTCCAATAAATATAGATACCCAAGATTAATATACAAGGATATTAATTCATTTTCAAATTAATATTCATCAAATTAAAAATGTATATGCTCAAGGACATTATTATTTTAGGGTCTAGGGAAACATGGAAACATTCTCTTCTGAATTTGAGAATGATCTTCAACATATATCATGATGATATTAAACTTTTTTACTCATTAAAAGAATACCATATATAAAATGATTCTTCATAACTTGGGAAATGAAAACATAAGAAAGGGAGTGATCAGGTTCTCAATAAGGGTAAAAATAAGATAGAAAATCATGACATAAGAATAATGGTATTACGACATGATCATAAAATTGAAAAATCATACCATGAATATCAATGATTATAGACCTAAATTGTGTCATAAATATTGTATGATAATAAGATTTAAATTATTAGTTAATCAAGAGGATAAGACATGAAAGAACAATAAATGAATAACCCATGGAATTGTGGCAGACACATAAGCATATAAAACTATTTCAATATTAGTAAAGGATTACATACATGTCCATATTCGTGGAATCCGATTACTCCCAAAATTATTCTCACGAGGTATCAAGAAAGTATGATGACATTCATGATGTTTAATTGGTAAAAATGGTTTTCTCGCATCAGGATCCAAATTAAAAGACCATGGTTTTCTAGATAAGGTCTTTATTATTCATGATTCTAATGATGATGCATGAAAGATAAATGGTAAAAATATTCATGTAGACACAAAAAATGAGTATGGCGATTGGATCCACATGAAACATATAATTCTGAATAGATTATTCAACTCTAATGAGATAATAGTGGAAGAGTTCAAGAAAGTGTGGGGAAAAGTGTCATATCAATTGGAAGATATTATCAAATATGATTGAGATAAAAAGGTAACAAAAAATTCCTAGAGATTATATATGGAGGATAAATCTAATAGTTTTAAGTTTTCCTTTATAAAATATATCATCCAATATAGTGTTTTACTCTTTTTTATGAACATGCGGGTTTCACAGTATTTCCATATATGTGATTTATAATAAAAAAAGTTTTATTTCAGTTTAGTATACTCCAAAACCATCTTAGTAGTCAACGTTAACTCCCAATACCATCATTGTAGTCAATATTCACTCCCAAAACCATCTATGTAGTTAAGGGTCACTCCCAATACCATTTTATAGTCATGGTTCACTACCAATGTACTCTTAGTAGTCAAGGTTCACTCCCAATAACATCTTAGTGGATAAAGTCCTTTACGGAACAGATTTCACTTCCTATTAAAACCATATCAATATCAGGTGATATAAAACATTACCCAATACCTTAGAGGGAGATATGCCTCACACACATCACATATTGAATTCGTACATATGGGTTACAAAAGATAAAAAACAATCATTATATCATAAATAAAGAAATAAAATGGGTATCATAAATATTTCATCTTATATAAACCATTGGAGAATAAATGGATTGAATAATCATTTCATCATTTCATAACTCGTTAAAAAATTTGGTTACATAAGCATGTACTTCATAGAAGAGAAACAGATTTCATAAACAACATTTTATCATAAATAACCATTTATCATAAATATATACCACTCAATGAAATAATGATATTTTTTAACTTTGATCATATCCCATTATTTCATAAACTATATCAACGGATGACATCTTATATGGAGAAGGATTTCAAAATATCACTTGGAAAATATCTTAAAGGAAATAATTTTAGTTTAAAATAAATTTTTTAAAACAAGAATAATTTTAAAAATAGTTTTATTTGAGAAGTAATTATAAAAACATATAAATTTATCCTTTAAATACCATTTAAAATATTTCCTGAGGTAGATATCCTTTCCTCTTTTAATTTTTTTTATAAATCTGGAAGTATTTTAAAAATTTATTTCATTGAAAAAAACCATGAAAGCATATAAAACAATATTAGAAAATCCATTCAAAATATGTTTAAAATAAATGTTTTTTAAATAAATATCCTTAATAATTATTTTAAACTATAATTAAAAATAATAATATATAGAAACAAATATTTTTAAAGAACAATGGTTTATGACTTAAGGGAGAAATAATGTAATCTTTTCATGAAAATATTTTCTCCAATTCCATAAGTACCAAATAGTGGGAAAATTTTAACATTACATGAACATATCATGAATAACCACAGTAGAATGAAATACATGATTATTCATGAGATTTTGATAATTAGACATCCTTAGTGGTACAACAATCATAAAAATCCTCATAAATGATGAGATTATAGAAATAATCTCTAACACTACGGTAACATTGAATAATACTCCCCATGAGAGAATGAAATTACCTGAAATGTATTATATAATTAAAATATGTATATCCATGATATAAAATTCCAAATTGAATTATATAAATACCGTAACAGAATATTAGTGCAAAACATAACAATTGTCCCATGGAATGAAAATTGAGACAAAATTCTCTTTCATATTTGGTAACTTTCAAACCATAAAACCCATAATAGAGAGATCATAAAATGGATATTTAAATTACTATAAATTTTAGTATAAGAAATACATAATACATTCCTAGTTAGTATATATAGTAAATAAAATAAATCAGTGGTGAATAAGGCCTAAATTTCCTATAAATAAATGTGAGACTAGAAATCTTTTTATATTAAGTATTTAATCCCATCGTACTTGTTAAAACCTCATGTATAATAAATATAATTTTATTAAAAATTTATCATAGAATAATATTAATATATGTAATAACATAGAGTATTTAATTATGACCTTATTTTACATTTTTACTGAAAATTCTTCATTAAAGTTATGTTTCAGGTAACAGCCTCTTTGTTTTTCATACATGTTTTGATTTTTTTCATGGTCCTGATACATAGATCATGATTTAATTATTCCATGAATTTGAAAAATGAAGTAGATATCTTATAAATTATATATATATATATATATATATGTGTATTTATAGTAATCTATTAAATAAATAAATAGTAAAAAGAATATAGAATTAATGTAGATGGTAGGATATAAGTACGCATGAACATCATTTCCATTTTCTTATCTTATTTTTAATGAAAGAAAATTAAATAATATATAAATATATTATCATTATTGTAGAATTATTATTTCATAAATATAACATATTTTTATTAAAACCAATATTATTTCATACCATGTAAATCATGGATTAATCACATCACTTTGAGGAGGCGATACTCCACATATCTTCAAATGAAGTTATCATATTCACATAAATGGGAAGCATGATTATATGTTTAATTTAATAACTATATAAATATAAATACATAATAAATATCATATAAATCATATAAATATACAAATAAAATAATTATGGTCGACCTTGAGAGCTGTTAATAGATTAATGAATGACATCGGTTTGCAAGATGGTAGTCTACTATACACATGAATGATGATTGCATATCACATTTGATGGGAGTGTGTGGAGTTTAAATTCATAAAATTAACAAAACAAAATATAATTATATTTTTTATACTTATTTAATTACATAATCTTGATATAATAAAAATTCAAGGTGGGAGACAAAGAAACAAAACAAAAATTCATGTTCCTGAATGTTATCTCTAGTTCATAATACTTCTTTTGGTTATATAAAAAGGGATTCCATTGATTGATTTCTGACAAGAGTTATGATATTAGGTTGAGAGATTATAATTTGGGATCTTAATGGGTTTGGTTTTGTATGAATCAAATTTATTGAGTGGTGTGAATAAGTGATGGGGTCATTTAACTTTTACAGTGGAGGGGGAGTGGTATTCCTGAAAATACAAATAAGAAAGCACTATTGAGGGGAATCTCTTATATAATGTTCCTCAAATAATGGTAGGTTATCTAATAAATAGGTTATATGGTCTAAATAATTCCATAAAATGGGTTTTTTACTACTTTAGGGTCATTTTTTGTACCTTATTCTCTCTATCTGACCGCTAAGTAAACATGGTTTCTCCATAATCCCTGTAATTAATAATTAATACATTCACTAGTAAATATGTTAAAAAAATTATTTGGACTTAATAAAAGTTATAATTTTTTATAATTTCATATATTTAACGCATTTATTTAAATTCTTATAACATAAGTGGAAATTTTAATTTAAAATTAATCCCTTAGAAGGGACGAAACAATAGGTTTTTAATGTGAAAATGTTAAAAAAAATTAAATACTTTTATATTTAGTATCAATGTGAAATTGATAAAAAAAATTACCTTAATTGGATTAAGATATATATATAATTTATCTTAATATAATTTAAAACAAATTAATGATATAATTACATTATATAAAAAAATTATATGAAAAGTTAGTTTTCAATTTAAAATTCACTATTTAACACTATTCATCAATAAATATAACATCTCTGAATAATATGAAAAACTAATTCAAAGTAACTTTTGATATTAATAAATTAAAAAGAAATTTTATTTTTTCAAAAAATATTATAAAACATTTAAAATTTATTTCTAAAATAACTCTTCTATTTAAAGGTGGAAAGACCGTCATTTAGAAAAATACAGCTTTTTTCTGAAGAACATTTGGATTCATCTTATCTTGTGTCTATCCAATATATTGGACGACATTAAAAATATTTTGTTTAATTTATAATAAATAAATTTCAATAATATATATAAAAATTAGTGATTAATTTAATTTATTAAAATAAAACACATTTTTTTCATAAAAGTTGTTGTTTTCTTAAAAATACATTATTTATATTCAATTGTATTGTATTTTCTTTTCCATTAAATATTTAAAGAAAGATTTAATTTTATAAACATGTGTAAACCATAGTTTTAAAATTTAGTTAATATAATTCATACAATCCATTCTAATGGATGGTTGATAATGATAATAATATTTTAATCATATTGTTAACTGTATATTATAGTATGGTAAAACAAGATCTTGTGTGTATCATAAGTAGTTTAAGGAACCCATAATTGCATTCAATAAAATCCAAACATAGTTTTTTGTGTAAAAAATGATAATATAAGGTTTTTATATAGTGAAATGTTATCCTTTTTGTGTACAATTCAACCATAACTAGGTTTAACATTCAACTCAACTATCAAGGGAATTTATTTTATTCTAAAAAACATTATTCATTAAAACAAGGGATGTTACGTCAACCTTCTCCAAGAATAATGATTTTTTATTTTTCATTTTAACATGAAAGGGATTTTATATAAGTATTATAATTGTTAAATAATATACTAAAAGGTATAATCTAACCTATTTACTTTTCTCAAGAAAATATATTTCTATAATATTAAATAAAATAGAACTATTTTGCAATTGATTGAAAAAAATCTAAAATAACTAAACATTTATCATTAAAATATTATTAAATGAATAATCCTCGTTTTGGAAATAAAAATTATATATGGTCCCATTTAATATTAAATAAGTTCATTATTACCATTCCATTTCATTGCTATATATTTATTTTCATTTCAAAATATAATCCATAATTTCACACAAAAGAATCAATCATGAATCCCTAAAAAGGACACACCCAAAAAAATGAAAATAATGAAATATTATTAATTAATTGGTGTTAATATGTTATTAAACTACCATATAAGGTATTATAATTATATTTAATGTTCAATAATGATTTACTAAAAGTGCTTAAACGTTTAAAAATGATTCTAAAGTATGAAAAACTCAAGGGATGTGTCATGTAAGGTCCTCTTGTCTCACTTTAACTTATGTAAGATACAAGCCTTATTCATCACTTATTTCTTATTTGTTGTGTATATACTACCACTGGTTATATCATATAATTAATCTAATTACCTTAATTATATTAAATTATTAATTTTATAATTATTACTTTTATGGGTAATACAATTCCACTCATTATGAGGTGTTTAAGAAATTCTTAACCATATTTACATTATTTTTGTTAAACTTATACTTCATTGATTATTTCATGCTAATATTTTATTAAACAATTTTTTTATCTTTTGATAATATTTCCACTTTTTTTGTGGACAATCACTAAATATACATAATCTATTAATTATATAAATTCTCGCATCAATGATATAATATTTATATATAGATTTCTTTTCAAAATTATCTTTTTTATAATTTCCCATAAAACAAAATTTTTCTTCCATTTCTATGTTCTCTGAAATTAATTCCAAAATAGTATTTATTATTCTCTTAGGATTTTTTAAATTCATGGTTACACTTGATTTCCTTTTGTTAGAATTGTTTAAAAGGATTATTTTTGTATTTTTCGAAGAAATGTTCTTTATGACTGTTCAGAAGAAAATACCGAAGGAATATTTTTTTACATAAATAGAAAGATAATATTTTCCCACCATCAGGCTGCACTAATTCCATTAATCATACTCTAAAATATTACAAGGTAATATTCAAAAAAAAAATTCTTTTATAATTTCACATAATTTTAAAATAAAATGTTTTAAAATACAAATTGAAATTTCCCTATAATAACATTTCTTGGGTTTATTTGATATAATAATGTTTTATCAAAGATACGATTATTTGATGTTACTTGTGATTTACATGGGTTATTATTCAAGGATAATTTATTTTTATTTTTTATTTTTATTTTTTATTTTTATTTTTTTTATGACCAAATGATATTTATGAAACCAATTTATTTTCTATGGGTTGTGCTATAATGAAATGTTTATAAAACCCATTTCAAATCATGGGCTATGATATAATGAACGAATTTTGTTCTTGTGGAAAAAATGTTTATCGTTTTAATTTTTTGAGACCTATTTTTCCATCCAATGCTTTGGGTAGACATGGATAACTCTTGAGGTATATATTTTATGTAACAACCCAAGTAAGTAATGAATAATAGATATTTTTATGTATGTTTATTAGTGAATTAGATAGTGTTTTGGAGTCTTAAAAAGAAAATAAATTCAATCTTAAGCATGGAATACACTAATATTTTTAAAATATTGTTTTACTGCCTTTTAATGGAAAACAATTTTTAAATCTATATTTTGACAATTTTATAACCTATGTTTGTCAAAATAAACTTATTATTTATGATTGGGACATCAAAATTTACCATTTGTGAATTTTTGGTATTTTCCCGATAAAATTCATTTTTTTAATGAATAGCGAAAAATGTTGTATTTTAATTCAAAAACTCTTTTTAATATAATTTATTTATATGATTAGATTATATTTTTTTTTGGTTTTAATGTTCAATTAGAATATATTTTTACCATTTAATCCAATAGTGGTCATTGGAAGCAATTTCACTTTGAAATTGGACTTAAACTAGTGTCAATCTTTTGATACTTATTGTTTCATAAAAACATGCTATTTGTCATGCCATCAGGAATTAATTATTAAATTAATTAATGTAACTTATATGATTTGAATTTTGTAAAATAGACATCATTTTTGAATTCGGAATATCAAATATAGCTTCGGTTTAAGTTTTGGTATCTTTTTGAAAAACGTCAATTTTTGATGAATAGTGAAACCACTATGTGGAAGTTAAAGAAACTGATTTTTCGTTTAAATGAAACTTTTCCACTTATGTGATTTGATTATCAAAAATCCGACATACAGGGTTTTCATTAATAAGTAAAATGTGGTTCAATGAGATTAAAATAATTTTTTGTTGAATAGTAACTTTTAAGTTCTTAATCACGATTAGTGGTAATTAGTGTAGTTTAAGGTAAAAATAATGTTTTAATAATATTAGATGAGCATTACACATGTCCTACCCTCATTGGATGTGTCATGGCCGACCAAGAAAATCCATGGGTCAACTTGGGGATCCCATCGAGCCACTTTGGTTGGGAAATGACATAAATAACTTTTTATTTAATGTTAAAGTAAAAATGACACAAATAAGAGATGTTTTACTAAAAAAAATTTTACATGGGGTTATACAAGTAAGAATTTTTATTATAAATAGTCATTGGAAAGCTAAAAAGATTTCCTACATCATAGTATTTTTTTATAATTTTTAGACTTTAAATAAATTACCTCATTAATAAAGGATTTAAATAAAATGAAATGATAATGTAAAATCTATGAACTACACATGTCCAAAACCTATTTGATGGGTGGATTTCGAACCCTTATCACATTACCCTAGAATTATATCAATGTGGGACCTTTTTAATACGAAAGTCATTTTAAAATAATGTAACATTTCTTTACTTTCCAAGAGTGCCCCTCCTCTCCTCTTAGAAAAGGCCCCCAACTCTACCTCCTTACCCACACTCCCAAAGCCTTTGGCTCGGCCAACCCCTGCCCATTTTGTCTCTCCACATCCCTCTATTAATACTTGAATCCTCACAATGGGCATAAGTATTCCCAAGGAAGCCTTTGAGTTCAAATCAAATGGAGTTACCCGATTTTAAGGTAATGTCTTCACTTGAGTCCTTTTGTTTTATTTTTCTTATCCAACCCCCTAAACTCTTTTTATTCATTTCTTTTGTAACAACTCCAACATCTTCAATATACTAGGATGTTGTTATAAGAAGAATTCGAGATACACTTACACACACCTACATCTAATGGTTAAAGTACATACTGTTTCCGTGGATGGTGAATTTATGCCTCCCGAAACGATGATTGTTCAACATTCTTTTAACACATTCAAAGGTGGCCATTAAGATGTCACTATATTTATATATGATATATAATATGCTTATGTTTTCCTTAAGCTTATGTATTTTTCATTTTGGGCATACCTTTATGGTTTCCATTATGGGTAAACATGATATCTTCATTTAAGGAAGTGCGGACTACCGCCCCCTCAAAGTGATTTGATTCGTTAAATACCATATGTGGGACGTATAAAGGATGGAACTATGATATTATATATGATATTATACTGGAATTATAATATACCTTTATATAATTATGATTTCATTCTATAAAATACGAAATAGAAATGAAAGTAGCGTTCATGCGTACGTACGGCTTACCATCTCCATGAACGGTGCATTTCATTTCATACCTCTAAATGATAATGTAATATTATAAATGAATTCATGTACTGGATATATATGACATATATGATATCTACATCATTAATTACATTCTGGATATAATGGATACATGAAAAACTTGTAATTATAAAGGGATTATTTTTTACTCAAGTACCAATTATCGTTAAAACGACCGTTATTAACTTAAATAATTACATAGTGTTAATGACATGGATATAAGTGATATAACCGGAATAATGAACTTGAAAAAGGTTCTTAAACAAGTATAAATTAACTCAAGTTTATTATTCAGGAGATTAAAGAACGACCGAGTCATGTCGGACCCGAGGTATGGGACTTCGTCTCAATCACCTTTCATTGAGGCATATTTTGTTTTATACACAACCTTCTTTTATATGGTGTATAAACCCCTTTTGACTTTTACATTTATTCAAAAGGAATCTTTTTTATACGAAGAGTTTACTAAATGACAAAAGGGAATGTTTTTGTCAAACGTAAGCGGCAACAACGTCTTCTCTGCCGCCGTGACTATTATTTGAGTTTCGGCTTCCTCTACAATCCATACCGTTTTTTAAAAAAGAAAAATAAATACCATGTTTTACTTTTCTTTTATTTTGGTATTGAAAATTGTTTTTATAATGTTTTTATATCAATGTGTTGTATTGATATCTTGTGATTGAAAGGTGGAAATGGTATGTTTCCTTTACGCATGTTTTATGTGATACGATTATGTTGAGGTTCTTGGGCATTATTATAAAGACGGGTGGTTCTGTGATAGATTAATGGAGGGTGAACCCGATATAGCTCTCCAATGCATTGGGTAACGTGAAGGAGTGAAACGTTAAGGTTTCTCTGAAGAGATTTAGGGAATATACTTTAATGGGTATTCCAAACATAACCAAGAGGGTTACTCCCTACGTAAGAATGTTATGAATTCCTCAAGTTACCTGTATGTCTTATGATGTCTAGGATTTATTCATGATTTGATGAGGTATGTTAAAGTGCTTATGTTTTATGGGTAAATTATGATTTCATTATTATTTATATATGTACCCATGTTTCCTTTCCATATTTTTATATCCCTTACTGAGCTTTTTATGCTCATCCCAAGTTTTTTTGAAATTTTTTTCACAGGTCAAGTGAAAGGTACACGATATGATGATAGTGTCAAGGAAGTGTCAAGAAAGAATCCATGTTTTATTTTAAATATGTTTCCATTGATGGGAAAGAAGAATACTATCTTTATGTAACCACTTTGTTTATATGTGGAATGTAATGCAAGTTTTATGATCTAATTCTCTAAAAATCTAAACCCGAAAAGATCCTCAAAGTGTAGTCTTGTAATAACTCAATATTAAGTAAGGTTTAAGGCTGGGGCCTTATAGTTGGTATCAGAGGTCAGTTTAAGTAACTTTAGGAGTTATAATTCTATTAAATGATTATCCGAAAATATTTTTTTATGGTCAAATTTAAGTGATATAGTATTTGAAGATTACCATGTTGCTTCATCTACGACATGTTCGTTCAGAATGGTTTTCCGCAGAGGAAATAGGGAAGCAGTGCTAGGAAGGCATGCAGAAGGAAATAACCTTCTGAATCAGCATCCTGAGATGGTCAGAATAAGATCTAAACAGTTTTTTGCAGTGATGGCTCAGTTGAATCAGGTGAAAAATGTTGGTTGTTTTTATTGATGATATTTTGGTGTTTTCTAAGAGTAAAGAGGAGCATGAAAGACATTTAAGGGTTATTTTCAAAACCTTAAAAGAAAAGAAACTGAATGGAAAATTCAGCAAGTGCGAGTTTTGGTTGCAACAAATTTCTTTCCTTGGTCACATTGTTTCTAAACATGGGATAACTGTTGATCTTGCAAAAACAAAAGTTGTGGAAGACTGGACAAGACCCTCAAATGTAACTGAGATTTGTAGCTTCCTTGGTTTGGCAGGATATTACCGAAGGTTTGTTAGAAATTTTTTACGGTTATCTAGACCAATAACTAAGCTAACTCGGAAGGGTGTTCAGTTTATCGGGACAAAAGAATGTGATGATTGTTTTCAGGAATTGAAAAGAAGATTGGTGAAAGCTCCAGTTTTGGCACTACCTTCCAGGAATGTTGAGTTTGTTATCTACAGTGATGCTTCATTGAAAGGACTTGGTTGCGTCCTAATGCAGAATGATCAGGTAATTTCATATGCTTCACGATAGTTGAAAACTCATGAGGTAAATTACCCTACACATGATTTGGAATTTGCTGGTGTTGTTTTCGCTTTAAAAATTTGGAGGCATCATTTTTATGGAGTAAAGTGTGAAATATATACTAATCACAAAATTTTAAAGTATATATTCACTCCGAAAGAGTTAAACATGAGACAGAGGAGATGGCTAGAATTAATGAAGGATTATGATTGTACAATTCATTACCATCCGGGAAAAGAAAATAAAGTGGCTGATGCTTTGAGTCGAAAAAGTAATGATTCATTAGAAATGTTGCATTTGGAACGTGATCCTTTGGTTAAGGATTTGATGAACTTTGGCATAGAAGTTGTTGGTGCAGGAAGTTCTTCTATTTTGTTTCAGGTATCAGTGATATCATCTCTATCCGACAGAATCAAGAAAGCACAGAAGAAAGACAGTGAGTTGTAGAAAAAGGTACAGCTGGTTCAGAAATGTATGTTTCCTAAATTCAACATTGATAGTGATTGTGTTTTGAGATTTGGGAAGAGATTGTGTGTGCCTTGTGATTAACAGTTGAAGAGAGAGTTGTTATGTAAAGCTCATAGTTCTCCATTTTTAGTTCATCCTGGAAGTACTAAGATGTACAGAGATCTGCGGGAGTGTTACTGGTGGGATGGAATGAAAAGAGATGTTGCTGATTTTACTGTGAAGTGTTTGACATGTCAACAGGTTAAAGCAGAGCGGCAGTTACCGAAAGGGATGCTTCAGCCTTTACCAGTGCCAGAGTGGAAATGAGAGAATATATCCATGGACTTTGTTGTGGGATTACCGAAGACAGCTCGAGGTAATAATGCAAACTGGGTTATTGTTGATCGCTTGACTAAATCTGCTAATTTCCTTGCTATACGAGATACTTTTTCCCTAGATCAACTTTCTCGTTTGTATCTTAAAGAGATAGTCAGGTTACATGGAGTTCCTCTCTCCATTGTATCCAATCATGATCCCAGGTTTACTTCTAACTTTTGGAAAGGCCTTCAGAAGTCGTTGGGTACTGAATTAAATTTTAGTATAGCATTTCATCCTCAATCAGATGGGAAGTCAGAACGAACAATTCAGACCTTGGAGGATATTCTACGAGCTTGTTCGATAGATTATCAGGGAAGTTGGGACCAAAATTGTAACACCCCGACCCCAGCTACCCGGAGTCGGTGCATTACTTCGTAACATTGTCATGATCACAAAAGATCAAGTCTCGAAAGACCGATTAGTTTAGTAGCCTTGGAAACACTAGATACATTCATAAATGTTACATTACATCATAAATTGAAAATCTACAATAACAAAGTCTCCATAGTCCACACTCATATCCTCTTTTGACTATCCCTGTAGGTCATTCAAAAAATAGTTCTTCACATCCTGGAAAATATTAAAACATTGAAACGGGTGAGCTCAGATGCTCAGTAAGGATAACAATATTGCAGAAGCTTTCATAAATAAACATAAATATTTAAGGCAATGTATAACTAAAACAAAAGCCTTTTAAACTTGAACATCAACATAATATGGGAAAGGTAAAATGTGATAATGCCATTTACTTCTTCACATGGATATTCTACTGGTCAAATAATCACATGCAATATCAATAACCACTTTCATAATGATGGAATGCATAATGCCAGACATTCTGAAACATTTTGTCAAGGCCTCGGCCAAGACATCTAAAATGATTAAGGCCTCGGCCAAAACCATAAATCAAATTGGGAAAGGGCCTCGGCCAATTCCACGTCTAGTGGTCTCATGAGACCTACCGATACATCGAGGAGCTATAGCGGGCTCCGCCTGTCACTTATTAAGTCCAATACATTCCTCATAAGAATAGGTTTAAACATATCATAAACCATAACATAATCGTATCACATAAAACATGCATAAAGGAAATATAACATTTCCACATTTCAATCACAAGATATCAATACAACACATTGATATAATAAAAATGATTTCAAAACCATTTTCAATACCAAAATAAAAGAAATTTAAAACTTTGTATTTATTTTTCATTAAAAAAAATGATGGCTTGTAGAGGAAGCCGGAACTCAAATAAAGGTCACGGCGGCGGAGAAGTCGTTGTCTCCACATAAGTACGGAAATAAAAACATTCCCTTTTTTCGTTTAGTAAAATTCTTCGTATAAAAAAGATTCCTTTTGAATAAATGTAAAAGTCAAAGGGGTTTATACAGCGTATAAAGGAAAGTTGTTTATAAAACCAAATATGCCTCAATGAAATGAGATTGAGATGAAGTACCTTTCAAAGATCATTTCTAAATAGAATAGATATATTATGTGTATTCACTATATGTACACATAAAGAACGTAAAAATACAAAATAGGACATAATAATATCATGACATAATTTTAATGTAGGAGATTAACCCAAAGAATAGAAATTGGGTTAAGAAATTCCCTTACCTCGTGTCTGACTTGACTCAACCGTTCTTTAACCTCCTGAATAATAAACTAGAGATAATATATACCTTATTAAGAACTATTTTCAATTTCATTATCCTTTTTATATCACTTATTAAAATGATATGAACATTATGTAATTATTTAAGTTAATAACGGTCGTTTTGTCGATCTTTGGTACTTGAGTCAACAATAAACTTCTTATAATTACAAGTTGTTTATGTGGAAGAATATCCATTATCTCCAAAATTATATTAATGATTTAGATGTCATATATATCATATATATCCAGTATATACATTCATTTATAATATTACGTAACATGTATAGATAAGAAATGAAATGCACCGTTCATGGAGACGGTAAGTCGTACGTACGCATGAATGCTACTTTCATTTCTATTTCGTATTTAAAGGAATGAAATCATAATGATATAAATGTATTATATAATTCCAGTATAATATATCATATAATACCATTTACTCCATCCTTTATACATCCCACATATGGCATTAACGATTCAAATCACTTTGGGGGGGCGGTAGTCCGCACTTCCTAAAACGAAATTATCGCGTTTACCCATAATGTAAATCATAAAGTATGTCATAAATGAGAAATACAGAAGCATAAGTAAAACATAAACATATTATATATCATATATAAATATAGTGACATCTTAATGGCCACCTTTTAAGCTGTTATATGAGTGTTGAACAATCATCGTTTCGTGAGGCAGAAATTCACCATCCACAGAAACCGTATGTTCTTTAACCATTAGATGTAGGTGTGTGTAAGTGTATCTCGAATACTTCATATAACAACATCCTAGTATATTGAGGATACTGGTGTTGTTTCAAAAGAAATGAATAAAAATAGTTTAGGGGGTTGGAGAAGAAAAATAAAACAAAACTACATTAGAGAAGACATTACCTCAAAATCATGTAACTCTTTTTTATTTGAGACAAAGGCTTCCTTGGGAAGAGTTCTGCCCAAAGTGAGGCTTCTAGTAGTAAGAGGGGTAAGTTGGGAGAGTATTTGGGTAGAGTTTGGCCGAGCCAAATGGCTTGAAAGTGTGAATGAGGTGGTAGAGGTGGGGGCCTTTTATAAGAGGAGAGGAGGGGCACTCTTGAAAAGTAAGGAAAGTTTACATTATTATACAATGGTTTTCGGATTATAAAGGTCCCACACTTATATAATTCGTGGATAAAGTGATAAGGGTTCGAAATATACCCATCCAATAGTATTTGGACAAGTGTAACCCTTGGATTGTACATTATCGTTTCATTTTATTAAAATCGTTAAATAATGTGGTCATCGCTGCATCATAATGATGTCATAAATAATTTAATTTATTTAATGTCTAAAAATTATAAAAAAAATACTATGATGTAGGAAATATTTTTAGCTTTCCAATTACTATTTATAGTAAAAAATATGTCTTGTATAACCCCATGTAATAATTGTTTTAGTAAAACATTTCATGTTTGTGTCATTTTTTACTTTAACATTAAATAAAAGGTATTTATGTCATTTTCCAACTAAAGTGGCTCCATGGGGTCCCCAAGTATACCCATGGATTGTTTTGGTCGGCCATGACACATCCAATGAGGGTAGGACATGTGTCAAGCTCATCTCATATTATTAAAACATTATTTTTACCTTAAACTACACTAATTACCTCTAATCGCGATTAAGAACATAAAAGTTACTATTCACCAAAAATTATTTTAATCTCATTGAACCACATTTTACTTCTTAATGACAACCATGTATTTCGGATTTTTAAAAATCAAATCACAGAGGTGGTAATATTTCATTTAAACGAAAAATCAGTTATTTAACTACCACTTAGTGGTTTCACTATTCATCAAAAATTGAAGTTTTTCAGAACAATGCCAAAATTTCACCCTAAGCTATAATTGATATTCCGATTTCAAAAATGATGTATATTTTAAAAAATTCCAAAAACATAAGTTGCATTAATTTATTTTATAATTAATTCCCGCTGTCACAACAAATATCGTGTTTTTAAGAAATAATTTATATCAAAAGATTGGCAATTGTTTATGTCCAATTTCATGTTAGATTAATTCTAATGACCACCATTGGATAAAATGGTAAAAATATATTCTAATTATACTTTAAAACCACTAAATAGTATAATTTATCACTATACATTATTTTTATTAAAAAAGTTGTTTTTAAGTATTTTCCACTATTCATAAAAAATTAGAAGTTCTCAGAAAAATACCCAAAATTCAACATAGGCTAATTTCGATATTCCGAATCAAAAAATGAAGTCCATTTTGAAATATAAAATTTCTATAATTTTAAAAAGTGGTTATTACTATTCATAACGGCTACTATGATTAGTCGCGGTGTTTTAGAACTCGAAGTTGCGTACAATGCAAGCTATTGCATTATTGAATGAGAAGCATATTGTGGAAGCTCGGGGTGTTACAAACATCGTTCTTTGGTTGAATTTTCATATAATAACAGTTTTCATTCTGATATACAGATGGAACCATTTCAGGCATTATATGGGAAGTGGTGTCGAACTCCAGCTTTTTGGGATAAAGTGGGTGAAAGGAAGTTGATGGGACCAGAATTGGTAAAAAAGTTGGAAGAAAAAGTTCAGCTGATACAGAAACACATGATAACAGCTCAGAGTAGGCAGAAGATTTATGCGGACAATAGGAGGAAGGATCTCTCTTTTGAGGTAGGTGATCATGTTTTTCTCAAAGTATCTCCATGAAAAGTGTGAGGCGATTTGGTAAGAAAGGAAATCTGAGTCCATGGTTCATTGGACCATAGGAAATTCTAGAGAGAGTTGGATCTGTTGCTTACTGAGTGGCTTTACCTCCGAGTTTATCTTAGGTACACAATTTTTTTCACATTTCGATGTTGAGAAAGTATATGCCAGGTCCATTTCATGTTTTGAGTCCAAAGGTAGTTCAGTTGGAAGAGAACCTATCTTATGAGGAACAACTGGTCCAAATTCTTGACCACAAGGAGCAAGTGTTATGGAATTAGGTGATTAATCCGGTAAAGGTTTTGTGGAAAAACCACATGATGGAAGAGGCAACATGGGAATCTGAAAATGCAATGAGGGATAAGTACCCCCACTTATTCGATAAGTAAATAAGTTACGGGGACACAATTTTCTAAAGGGGGGAAGGATGTAACATCCCATGTATGTAATGAATAATAGATATTTTTATCTATGTCTATTAGTTAATTAGATAGTGTTTTGGAGGCTTAAAATGAAAATAAATCCAATCTTAAGCATGGAATACACTAATATTTTTAAAAGATTGTTTTACTGCCTTTTAATGGAAAACCATTTTTAAATCTATCTTTTGAAAATTTTATAAGCTATGTTTGTCAAAATAAACTTATTCTTTATGATTGGCACATCAAAATTTACCTTGTGTGAATTTTTGGTATTTTTTCCGATAAAATTTATTTTTTTAATGAATAGTGAAAAATGTTGTATTTTAATTCAAAAACTCTTTTTAATATAATTTATTTATATGATTAGTTTATATTTTGAAATGGTTTTAAAGTGTAATTAGAATATATTTTTACCATTTAATCCAATAGTTGTCGTTGGAAGCAATTTCACATTGAAATTGGACTTAAACTAGTGTCAATCTTTTGATACTTATTATTTCATAAAAACATGCTATTTGTCATGACAACCGGAATTAATTATTAAATTAATTAATGTAACTTATATGATTTCAATTTTGTAAAATAGACATCATTTTTGAATTCGGAATATCAAATATAGCTTAGGGTGAAGTTTTGGTATCTTTCTGAAAAACTTCAATTTTTTGATGAATAGTGAAACCACTAAGTGGTAGTTAAAGAAACTGATTTTTCGTTTAAATCAAACGTTGCCACTTCTGTGATTTTATTTTCAAAAATCCAACATACATGGTTGTCATTAAGAAGTAAAATGTGGTTCAATGAGATTAAAATAATTTTTTAGTGAATATTAACTTTTAAGTTCTTAATCGCGATTAGTGGTAATTAGTATAGTTTAAGGTAAAAATAATGTTTTGATAATATGAGATGAGTTTGACGCATTTCCTACCCTCATTGGATGTGTCATGGCCGACCAAGACAATCCATGGGTCAACTTGGGGACCCCATGGAGCCACTTTGGTTGGGAAATGACATAAATAACTTTTTATTTAATGTTAAAGTAAAAATGACACAAACAATAGATGTTTTACTAAAACAATTTTTACATGGGGTTATACAAGTCTTATTTTTGATTATAAATATTCATTGGAAAGATAAAAAGCTTTCCTACATCATAGTATTTGTTTTATAATTTTTAGACTTTAAATAAAGTAAATTATTTATGACATCATGATGATGAAGTGATTACCTCATTAATAAAGGATTTAAATAAAATGAAATGATAATGTAAAATCTATACACTACACATGGACAAAACCTATTTGATGGGTGGATTTCTAACCCTTATCACCTTACCCTCGAATTAAATCAATTTGGGACCATTTTAATCCGAAAATAATTTTAAAATAAAGTAACATTTCTTTACTTTCCAAGAGTGCCCCTCCTCTCCTCTTATAAAAGGCCCCCACCTCTACCTCCTTACCCACAGTCTCAAAGCCTTTGGCTCGGCCAACCCCTGACCATTCTGTCTCTCCACATCCCTATCTTACTCCTTGAAGCCTCACATTGGGCAGAAGTCTTCCCAAGGAAGCCTTTGAGCTCAAACTAAAGGGAGTTGCCCGATTTTAAGGTAATGTCTTCACTTGAGTCCTTTTGTATTATTTTACTTCTCCAACCCCCTAAACTCTTTTTATTCATTTCATTTGTAACAACTCCAGTATCTTAAAAATACTATGATGTTGTTATAAGAAGGATTCGAGCTACACTTACACATACCTACATCTAATGGTTAAAGGACAAACTATTTCCGTGGATGGTGAATTTATGCCTCCCGAAATGATGATTGTTCAACATTCTTTTAACACCATCAAAGGTGGCTATTAAGATGTCGCTGTATTTATATATGATATATAATATGTATATGTTTTCCATAAGCTTCTGTATTTTTCATTTGGGGCATACCTTTATGGTTTCCATTATGGGTAAACGCGATATCTTCATTTAATGAAGTGCGGACTACCGCCCCCTCAAAGTGATTTGATTCGTTAAATACCATATGTGGGACGTGTAAAGGATGGAACTATGATATTATATATGATATTATACTGGAATTATAATATACCTTTATATAATTATGATTCCATTCTATAAAATACGAAATAGAAATGAAAGTAGCGTTCATGCGTACGTACGGCTTACCGTCTCCATGAACGTTGCATTTCATTTCATACCTCTAAATGATTATGTAATATTATAAATGCATGCATGTACTGGATATATATGACATATATGATATCTAAATCATGAATACCATTCTGGATATAATGGATACATGAACAAATTGTAATTATAAAGGGCTTATTTTTTACTCAAGTACCAATGATCGTTCAAACGACTGTTATTAACTTAAATAATTACATAGTGTTCATGACATGGAAATAAGTGATGTAAAAGAAATAATGAACTTGAAAAGGGTTCTTAAACAACTAGGAATTAACTCACGTTTATTATTCAGGAGATTAAAGAATGATTGAGTCAAGTCAGACCCGAGGTATGGTACTTCGTCTCAATCTCCTTTCATTGAGGCATATTTAGTTTTATACACAACATTCTTTTATACAGTGTATAAACCCCTATTGACTTTTATGTTTTTTCAAAAGGAGTATTTTTTATATGAAGCATTTACTAAACGAAAAAAGAGAATGTTATTGTCGTATGTATGCGGGGACAACGACTTCTCCGCCGCCGTGACCATTATTTGAGTGTCAGCATCCTCTACAAGCCATACCTTTTTTTAAAAAAGAAAAATAAATACCACGTTTTACTTTTCTTTTATTTTGGTATTGAAAATTGTTTTCATAATGTTTTTATATCAATGTGTTGTATTGATATCTTGTGATTGAAATGTGGAAATTTTATGATTCCTTTATGAATGTTTTATGTGATACGATTATGTTGAGGTTCTTGGGCATTATTATGAAGACGGGTGGTTCCGTGATAGACTAAGGGCGGGTGAGCCTGATATAGATTTCCAATGCATTGGGTAACGCGAAGGAGTGAAACGTTAAGGTTTCTCCGAAGAGATTTAGGGAATATACGGTGATGGGTACTCCAAACGTAACCAATAGGGTTACTCCCTATGTAAGAATGTTATGAATGCCTCAAGTTACCTTTATGTCTTATGATTTCTATGATTTATTCATGATTTGATGAGGTATGTTAAAGTTCTTATGTTTTATGGGTAAATAATGATTTCATTATTATGTATATATGTACCCATGTTTCCTTTCCATATTTTTATATCCCTTACAAATCTTTTTATACTCATCCCAAGTTTTTTTAAATGTTTTTCACAGGTCAAGGGAAAGGTACATGATATGATGATAATGTCGAGGAATTGTCAAGAAAGAATCCATGTTTTATTTTAAATATGTTTCCATAGATGGGAAATAATAATACTATCTTTATGTAACCACTTTGTTCATATGTAGAATGTAATGCATGTTTTATGATCTAATTCTCTAAAACCCTAAACCAGAAAATATCCTCAATGTGTAATCTTGTAATAACTCATGATTAAGAAAGGTTTAAGGCCGGGGCCTTATATTTTATGAGTTAACCTGATTTCATGTTCACAATTTTTTGTGTGGACATGGATTCAATTTCCAAAATATTATACATGGACTTGGTTTCATGTCAATATGTTTATAAAAGGGATAGATTTCATTTCCATAACCTAATTAGAGAACACATTTATATTTTTACATGTTCCCAATGTTATATTTTTATTTCTATAAATCAATTTCATTCCACATGTCAATTTTATGCTCTTATGGATTATGTATTTTGAATATTTTATGATTAATGTCTTGTGGAAATCTAATATATATTCTATTTCTTAATATTATGAACCTTGATATGTTGTGTATAATTTGTAAATGTTATTTTCATGTTCTTATTCATATATTTTTATATTATGATTGATACATATTTGTTTAACCTTATTGACCATATGAGCTCACCATGTTCTTATTTTTATTTTCCCCTTGTTACGAAGGAGGGTTTTATGTATGACATATCAAAAAGTTTTCTAGTTATGAAGGGATAATATAGACATGATATTGTTTTTTAAAACCCAATTTTTTAGTTTCTAGGTTTCTAAAGACAATAAAAAATATGATTCCAGCAGGGTTTTTTATATAATCAATATTAATATATATAGAATTAACATTTATGTAAAAAATAATGGGTTATTATAGATGGAATCATAGCTTGGTTTAGCCAGCATTGGGGAAATAGTATGATAAAACCTTATGTAATATCACTAAGGATAAGTCTAGTCTTTGGGTACAATCCTATAATTTTTGTAATGATTAATAATAACCTTGTATTAAAGCGGATGTGACATAGATTGAAATTTTATAAGAAAAATCCATTAATTTTGTGGTTTTATAAATATGATAATTATTGAACACACTATTTCATTTGGGTTTTATACAATCATTGAAACTATTAATATTAATGTTAATGGTTCATGTGATAGAAATTGGTGTGATCATCCTCATCAACAACCAAATGAAATTGGATTTAGAAGGTGAAACCTTGTTATTATGCATAATCATGAATCTCAAAATATGAAAAATATTCACATCATTGGTCAGTTATGAAGACCATATTATAAGAGAAATATTGTGTTCCATGGTGACCATGTAATAAATAAAGTTCGGTTTTCCTCATGTAAAACATGTGGGAAGAGGCATCAAGGATGATGTTTCAGTGTAACATGAAGATTCATTGGGAATATAAAAAGAACAACATAAAGAAATGAATTGCAATGTATAGGTTTTGGGATAAATTAATTCAATGGATGAGAATATGGTTATTCTTGTTTTATCATCAATAGTTGAATGTTTTAAATATGGAATGTATTGTAAGTATAAAAAATGATTCCCTTGGGGAGAATCTTATAATGGGAATTAGAATGGCTGTATGAGTAATGGTTTTATTATAGATGGTGAAGAGACTATGAATGAAAAATGAGATAAAAGAAGTATTGTCGAATAAAATGAGGATGCATGATAAATGGTTTAAGAATGAATTAAAGTGATTTAGTAATTATGTATGTGTTAATGATATTGTAGATGTATTTTTTTGATATAACTGAATAATGAATCTTCTATTTATTGTTCCACTATAGCTTTTCCTTAATTATTTTAAAGGATAATTTTAATAGTACTTATTATCCATGAAATTTAATTGAAGTTGTAGGGTAATATTTTTTAAGATAAAATTATTGAGGGAAAGACGACCCATAGTATATGCATGCTGTTTGGAGGATGATGAGGATATAAGTAGATGATTATTTGTGATAGAATTAATGGGATTTCATTGATAACCATGGAAATGATTAGTATTATGGTGAAATGTTTGTTAATATATTAGTTTTATATAATTTTGAATTTATGTTATACGGATAGATCTAACGTTTTTAATCAAGAATGTTTTAAGTACAATTTTATGCCCATTTAGGATATTACCATGTTTTAAGAGAAAACATGAAAATGATACTCACATGATTGTTATATGGAAACATAGAGCTTTATCAAGGTTATCGGTGGATTACTAATATGTTGACTTTGAAAATTATGTGAACATAATTCGAATCTTCTTTATTATAAGGGTCAAAATTTATGAAATTGATTATATTGATATTAAAATTGTTTTTAAGAGATTAATGTAATACGTAACCATTTGAATATTTATGTGTATTTGAAAATCTATGCTTACCATTTTTTTATGATGACTAGTGATTTAAGGAATGAATTTTCATCCCATTATAGATCATATAGTACACATGATTTGTAGCAATTACTATTTACATATATTTTCTTTGAGTAGAAAATGAATTAGAGATTGGCCAAAGAAAAACCAAAGATTGATATTATACTTATGATCTACAATAAATTAAATATTCAAAAATGATTTTTACAAAAAATGTTACCCAATTAAATTCATTACTGGTGATAGAAATTACCTTATTCAAACCAAAATGGACTATTGTTTTCTGGTCATTGAAATTATAATGGTCGTGTTCTCAATCATTCTCCATCAGAACATGATAGTTATAATTTTATTCTATTTCCATGTTTTCACTTCACAATAATATCCTGCTAATCAGAATCCTAGTTTTTTGGTGATCTTCACAATTTACATTCCCTCTTTTTAAGATGGTATTTTATTAAAAAAAATTACATTGTGGGTAAAGATAAAATAAAATATCTATTATCCACCATATATTTCTGATGTGGAATTTCAAATTCTAATGACATGTATTTAAAAAAAATATTGATCATGTAGATATATTGATTATTTATAAGAAATTACATCGAATAACTCTCAAGTTTATGATGTCTTCCAGTTAACTCATCTAAGGAAGAACATACCTTATCCTTTACATGCAGAAGACATAGAAGACATACCGATGGAGCAAGATCCTTCATAATATGTAATACTAGTATTGATTTCAGGTTATATAGATAATGTTCTACAAAAAGATCACTCAACTGGTTAAATTTTTTGTAACAAAACCACCAACTTGAGGAAGCTATGTGGGAACCTATGATTGTGAAGAGGCAAACATAAACTCATTTTTTGTACCTGAGTACCAAGTCTCAAGGGGGAAATAAAATTTAAGGGAGTAGACTGTGACACCCCAATATTTTATGGTACATATCTTTTTTTAATAAATTCAATCTCTTTGATAGCATATGTTTCATTGAACAATGAGCTTAAACGAACTCCAAAATATTATTATTTTGACACGACCATTCTAACCTAGCCATTAAATTGAAATAAATTAATAGTATTAACAATTTTATGAAATATATAATTTTCTATCACATTGTTATTATGACAATTTATTATTATGAAATAAATACATAATAATTAGTAAAAGTATTTTCTTCTTCAAATATATGTTTTCTTTAAAAAGTTACTTTTATTACCATCTATGAGAAAATAAATATATTTTCTTTTTAAAAATATTATAAAAATTACTTGATAAAATGATTATAATTTTTAATACCTTATAAATAAATTATCTATGAATTATTTTCGGAGAATTATTTTTAAAAAGTTTAATTTTTGAGTGAGTGATAATAAATAACGATTTTTATAAAACATGCATTTTCAGAATATTTAAAAAGTATTTTATGATTATAAATATAAATAAATGTATCATAACTATTATTTAGATGTATATAATCTACATAATTAAAAATTAAAAATATTTATGCTTTATTTAGCAATAAGTAATCTTTTGTGCTTAAATTTTTTTTTTCCAAAAACCGTATTTCATTGCATTATGATGGTTTAATTTTAAACGTAAATTTTTAACATATTTTATTGAATTATTAAAAGTGGATTCAATATTTGGAATTAGGAAGTCAAAATTAGGTTAAAAGGTCAATTTTTTTTTATTCATAAAAAAATTACCATGGAAACAAAATTAACATAAAATAGGTAAATAATGTAGCGGGACATAGGTAAAAGGTAAAAGCATAAAATAATTAAAAATAGAAACATTAAATTTTTGGTTGATGTGTTTCTAGAATATAAGTTTCCATTATAATATTACTTTTTATCAAAATTCATTGGAACTATTTTCACCAAAATTTGGTTGGGTTTAAATATACAATAGTTGTAATTTAATCACATAAAACTACATCTCCTCACGTACAAATACCACTCCTCACCAACCAATTTCTCCTCCCAAATTATATGATTTTAAAATATATACAAAATTCTATCCTACATAACATCCCCATGTCCTTGTTTTTCGAGTCTCAACCAATATATGATTCTAGTTTCCATAAGGTGTCATTCAGTAAGGTGATATTCAAAAGAAAACTTTCTCAAACAAAATTTCATAATTTATTTTATATTTCAATATTCTTGACACCTCCTTCAAAAATAAAAAAATATTAAATATATTATTAAATGTATACTGTAATTTTATGTTCACAATGGAATATATTATATTAATACCTTTTATTACCCACACTTATTCAAATAAACGAACCCGTTGTTCAAATTATGGTGGTTAACCGTATACGTGAATAATGAATTTCATTTTCCATTACCACCTTCAAATATGGTAAAAAAAGTATTATTACAGTTAAATAATATTTTAAATGGTATATTATATCTTATTTCATGTTCAGTAGCTAATATACAAAAAATATTAATTAAAATGAAACTATGTCATGATTTTTGGAAACCCCACCAAAATAAAACAAACATTTATCATTAACATTTTATCAAATGAACCATCCTTATATAAGAAATAAAAATGATATATTATCATATTTAAAATTATGATATTTAATTTATACTATTTAATTTCAATAATTGAGTATTATTACCATTTCAAAATAAAATCCATAATTTCACACAAATGAACCAATCATGAAACCTTGAAATAAATACACCTAAAAAAATAAAATCATTAAAACAATATTAATGAATAGGAGGTAAGATGTTATAAAAGTACCAAATAAGGTATTTTATCTCTGATTATACTTTTGTAATGAATTAATGACATTCTCAAAACTTTTATATATTATGTTAATATATGCAAAATTAAAGGGAAGCATGTGGTAAGGGTTTCTCATCACACTTTTTCATATGTGAGATACATGACTTATTTTTCACTAATTTTTTATATGGTGTGTATATACATCATTTGGATAAATAATATGTTGAGTCTCATTATATTAATTTTAGTTAATTTTTATTAGGATAATTATTACTTTTATAGGGAATACAATTTAGTTGATTAGAAAGTGGAAATGAATTTATAACACAATTTCCATTATATATGTTGAACTTATACATCGTTGATTATTTAATGCTAATATTATGAGTGGAAATATGTTTTACTATCATTAAAGTGTATTTGAAATTTTGTAATGTATTATTATATATAAAAAACTATATAATAAAGTTTATTAATGCTCACTTTATTGAAATGATATTTATAAGCTGCTTTCTTTTACAGAACTATCTTTTTTAAAATTTCTGTTAAAACTCTATTTTTTATCCATGTCCTTGTTTCCTAAAATTATTTCCAATTTATTTTATTATCCTCTTATTGTTGTTTAAAATAATTTTTAATCATCTTTTAACTTTTACAAATTGGTTCGAATTTTCTTTTACCTCATACGCCATGAATATATTTTCTTGATTTCATGAATACTTAATGCCTTGAAGATTCTTTTACAATTTCGCACGATTATTTTCATGGAAAATGTTTTCATTTATAATATCCATGGATTTTATAAAAATGAAAAATATATAGGATATTTTTACAAAGAATTATATCATTTCATTTTTCAAAAAATTCTCTTTACCATCATTGAAAACATTATTTTATGTTACCCATGCCTTATTGGGGTTATTATTCATGGTAAATTTTCTTTTTGCTTTTAATTGTTGTTTATTATTATGATTGACTGATATTTATGGAACCCATTTTTTAAATAGGTTATGCTATGAAAAAATATTAATGAAACCCATTTCTTTTCATTAGTTCTAATATAAATAATGATTTATGTTACTGTGTAAAACATATGTATTTTTTAATTTTGTGATTGGTGAGACCTATTTCTCCCTCTTATTAATTGGGTAATGTTGTATAATTCATGAGTTTAATATTCTAAGTGTGGAACTTATTTAATATCCATAATTATATGAATTGACCTCAATTTCATGTCTAAATAATTATGTGTGTACCTGGTTTCATGTCCATAAGTTTATTCAAGGTCCTAGTTTCATTTCATCAACTTAATTAGAAATCCATTTTGTATTTATTCATATTCATAATATTATAAGTTAATGTTTATTCCACAATTATTTGTTTAATATAAAGGTTATTCTCTTATGGAATATATTCTTTGATTATTTTATGATTCATTTATTATGATGTACTATGATTTATTTTAGGGCTAAAATATATGATCCTGGATATCCAAGGTATAATGTTTCAAATCTTATGTCCATAGTCCTATTCCCCTTTGTCAATGTTATAATAGATATCTCCCTTGTTTAACCTTATGAATCATCTGTTCTCACCCATTTCTTGTTTCTATATCAACTAATTTATAATGGAAGGTATTTTAATGACATGTCAAAACGGGTTATATTTAGGAATGAATAACAGGGATACGATTTAGATGTATTTCCAGCTATCCCAATACACTAAAACCATACGACATGGGTGTGGTTTTGTTATATAATTAATATTTACCTATCAAGATGTAATAGAAACGACATAAAACAACATTCTATTATAATATATGATATTTTTATCATAATTATAATTATATAATTATGATATCTCATATACATGCATACATTCAATTAAGTGGGGGGTTGGATAACGATGTTCGTGTGTACAATGGACTCCTACCTCATGAAGAGGATGTGATTCTTTTTTCACATACACTTTATATGAAATGTAATGAGGTATAATTTAAATAAAAAATGAGATATATATGTGAAAACAATGATTCTAAAAATAAAATATATTTTTTATAATTAATTTTTCACCCCTAAGGAAAAAAATAGTGTTCACGATTACATACGAAATACTGTCTTCATGAATGGTGTATTTCATTTTCAATATCTATCATTTATAGATTACTATAAATTTATATAAAATAAATATATATGATATCTATATCATTTGTAAATTTTTTTAATGTTGTTTAATCATAATCAATGTAAGATTATTGAAACGGATAAATCAAAACATTCAGAAAATCATTTATTTCCTGAAACAATAATTAAAATGAAATTGTTAATCAAAAGGAAATATATGGTCATAAAAAATATATGTGGAATTATGTATATATATTTTTGGTTCTATAATATATGTATACCAAAATGTTTTCATTATACTAGTGGATTGAATGTGTATTATGGAATTCGAAATGTAATGTAATGGGCTTCCATGTCACATTTATTTTCCATGAGACACATTCCATGTTCACCACGTTTTTATATTATGTGTTATATATACATCCCATGAATTTTTTATGGTTATTTTCTAGAAAATAATTGGGATTTAATTATCCAATTTTTAAAATCTATTTAATTTGGTTTATGTTTCAAGCATTACTAAATAAGTAAGATACTTTTGTACTAGCTTTCCAACTTTGATACATATCTTGTATTATGCACCTATGTTCTTTTATGAGGTGTATGTACTACACCTTTAACATGTTATATAATTAATATAATTATATTCATGGTAATTTACTTTTAGTGTAATTTTATTCTTTTGTATGGCTTTTTATTCAGTGTTACCATAGTGGTAATTGTTTTGTTATACGATCTCATCATTTATATTGATTATTTATGTTTCTGCTTCTAAATATGAAATATATTGTTACATCTCCCAATAAACTCATGAAATTTATTGTCCTTTTTTTATTTAAATAGGATACATTTTTCCCTTAATTTTCTTCAATTTATATACTCAGGAGTTAAAAGAATGTTTTTCCATAATATTAATTTGTTTTTGTAGTTGATTAAATATCATTTTTCATAAAAAAAATATAAGAATATATTATAAATGTTTTCAAAATTCTCATTTTTTTTGACTAAAAAATTACCCATGTTTTGCTTCTAAAAAATTGAAATGAATTTTCATTTAATTTTATATAAAAGGGACACTTTATTTTATCAAAAATTTGAATGAAATATTTGTTTTAATTTTTATAAAATGAATGATAATTTCCAACATCAAGATTAGTAAATGTTTTAATTTTTCTTTATAGGTTTAAAGTGTTTTTTTCTAATGAAATTATTTTTAAAAAGTATTATTATTTTAAATTAATTTCAATGTGTAAAAGTATATT
This sequence comes from Viscum album, assembly GCA_963277665.1. Taxonomy (NCBI): domain Eukaryota; kingdom Viridiplantae; phylum Streptophyta; class Magnoliopsida; order Santalales; family Viscaceae; genus Viscum; species Viscum album. The sequence goes on from OY728136.1 coordinate 1,485,490,804, forward strand.
TTTCCCATGAAATTATTAAAATTGTTTTTAATGTTTCCATTATATTCTTCAATGTTTATTTTCCAAAATATGGTCACTGAAAATGATTTTTGATTTGAGAAAATTTTATTCGATGTTGTATGGGTATTTTCCTCTAGATAATTTTTAAATGATATTTAAAGATTCATTTATACATTTACAATTTAATTATTAATTTAAAGTATTTTTAGAAGGATTTATTTTAAAAATAATTACAATATATAATGGATATTTTGTTAATGAAATATTCCAATTAATCTTCCAAAACTATTCACCATATAAGATGCCATCCTTTTTTGTAAGGAATGATTTACTAAAGATATCATCGAAGGAAAAAAAATTATTTATTCTCAAAATGTTTTATGATTATGATAACAGTATTTTTATGAAACCTATTTACCTTCCATGCATTATATCATGATAAAATTCTCATGAAACATACTATATCATACACATGTTATACTGTGAATAAATGAAATAATGATTATGACAACTTTTATATTTCCAAAAGATATTCTATGATGTAATTTGCTTTAAAACCATTTCATTACATGGGATTTAATATGATCAAATTTTTATAAAAGAAATATAATTTCCTTAGATCTATATTGATGAAATTTTTATAAGGAACATTTCTTTTCCAGAGTTGTAATATGATTAATGATTTATGATCTTTTGGGAAAAATAATCAGTATTTTTATTATATAACTGGTGGGACCTGTATATCTATATAATTCATTGGATAAATATTGATATCTCGTGAATAAAAAAACACTACCATTGGAAGAGAATCATTGGACATTCATCAATTCAAAAGATTTATTTTTACAATGAGGTGTCATGGATTATGTTGTATTCATTGAATAATTAACTCTAATAAAGTATATTTATTAAATTATTTTCCACCACCATCTCTGTTAATGTTGGTGGTGCTATTTGGAAATATGTGTACAAGATTTAATGTATGATTAGACATAGTATATTTTGATAAATATAATTTACAAAATATTTTATTCCAACCATTCTAATGTTGGTACCAATGTAAATTAGGTGGGTCCATATGATTAATATCATTTTGATTGGGCATACGGTCAAACACATGGCTCTAGAACATTACTATGGTAGGATTACATTATATTCATGTGTATTTCATGTATGGATATAACTAATATACCATTGGTTGAGGTTGAAATCATACAACGAGAAACAAATATCTCTAAAATTTTATCTTAAAAATTTTCTATTTTTCAATACCTTTATATGCATTTTAAGTTCTTCTTTATTTTCCCGAAACAAATAGGTCCCATACACAGTGTTGTTTTTATACATCCTATTCAGTTATAATCCTATGTGGTTATAAATCTAGAATAAATTTCATGGGTAAAGTCTACAGTAATTTTCATCTAACTATAGGTACAAACACCTTATTAATTTTTTTATCTCAACACTGGGTTTATGGAAGGTATGCTCTATAGTTTCCACCCAATCAAGAACCTATAAATAAGAAATAATAATATATATATATATATATCGATTTTAATTGTGATCTCCATGTAAGCAGTGTTGTGTGTGAATATGTGCTGAAACAAGGGGTGGGGGTTAAATGCTTTATTTCTATCTATGTAGTTACCTACATAGCTACACTTTTTAAATCATTCCCTTATTCATGTTTCAATATCTATAATGGATATTGTTTCCATTGGTTTCTAGAAATAATATTTTTGAAATGGTGGGAGGGATTTTATATATGTTTTATCAATACTTTGCTACTATAGATTCCTCTATAATTTTCACAAATAAATACTCTGCTACAAAGAATAAATCTTAAACCATATTTTCTTGGTATATTTGTTCTAATATCCAAAAATTTATTATATCCATGACCTCATTTATAATATCAATATTTAAAATAATTCATATATACAATGAAAATTTAATTATAGATATATAGGTTCTTTTTAATACTTTAGTTTACCTCCTCATTCTGTACCATAAATTTCTAAAAAAATTGTATATATACGCTCCTGGTGGGAAACAATTTTAATTGCCCACATATCTAAATAACAGAGAAAAATATGAATAATCCCTAATTCAACACCATTATCTTATGAAAAATATGTTTTTGGTAATGATTGTATGTTATCCACATAATTTATATCAAATAAAAGAGTTTCTGGATGATGTAAATATATTGGAGGAAGAAATCCAATTAACATAAATATTCTAAAATAAACACCATATTTATGTTTCCCTAAAATGGGGAAAATATGTAGAATATATCTCATATAATAAATCCTATTTTTATGGAATACATGAATATAGTCAATGAAAAAAGAAACTTTTTTCAAAATGTTATAACTGAACCATGATACCATATACAGGGTTGAATCTAAGATTAATTAATTGGAAACACTTACAGCATGTTAAGTGTAGAAGCTAAAAAATCATTAGATCCTTTAGTTCCCCCAAAATAATATATTTGAGCATTCCATAGAAAATATATTGATTCTAATGCATGATATATTCTCTATTTTTAAAATTTCTTTAAATCTAATCCAATTATTGAAGAAAAAAATAAATGACATCAAATCGTCACCTATTAATGATTTTTATCGTATATTTCTAAAGAGAATCAATTATAAATTTAATCAGGTAGTCTAAATAAATATAATGTGGCCAGTGTATCCTTACCCCAAGCTACGTCATTTGAATAAAAAATTGATATTCTTAAAGAATACATCCTTGATAAAAAATAGGAACTAAAACTGATGCAGTTTTATCATGATAAATATATATATAAAGGATTATATTGCTATATTATTTTTAAAAACAAGGACAAAAATTATCAAAAGAATATAATAGGTCTAAAAATCCTCTATAATTTTTTCTTATAGATTACTTTCATCATTATGTTCCTCTGAAAAAAGCTACAAAAGGTAGTCTCTATTTTGTGTATCCGAAGACATTTCAATGTTATGATACCAATTTCATTAATGATGTAACTATGCAAAATACATCTCATAACTCAAAAACTGTTGATATCAAACCAGATGAAGAATCCTAATTATAAATTTAACAAAACGAATTGAATGATATTGAATTTTATCAAAAATATTAGATTCTATGTGGTATTGGTACAATGGATTAAAAACTAGTGATGCACTTACCTAATCAATTTATTTCATTTTTTGATTCCCTCAGTAGTAAATATATTAAGGAAGATCATCTTGAAGACTCTACATATAAAAGGGGAATCATATTACAGGACATTATAAAATCCTTGTAATGAAGATATTTCTACAGACCATGGTTCATAAAAATATCCACAAAAATCTCATATAATTTATTTTAATGTAGATAAAACCATGATGTTTTTGTAGTATTATATATCTAACCACTATATTAGCAAAAACATTATTAATAGAAGAGTGATACAACTCTATAAGACTATTAAAAAAATTCTAAAGATAGTTTTGGAATATCTTAATAGAATCAATGAACATTGGAAATGGTTGGTTTTAGTCAAACATTGTCAACAATGCATTAGGATTATGTATATTTTGATGAGGATACAAAAAGATAAAATATCAGCATTATTAAAGATCCTCAATAACTACTCTGGACAATGATCTATATTTATTCTCTAAAATAGAAAAATACCAACCCAGTTATGGATTTTTTTTGAAATTATAATGGTTCCATTCGTTATCAACCTAAAATTTGTGTTTAAGGATTATTAGAATTTATCCCATAAGATGTTAAAGTTTTGTAATATAGAGACAATAAAACCATAGAAGATTTCTTTAAAATAAGGTTTATAGAATCATGATAAACTCTTCATTATATCCAAATGGTATTTTCAATACTTACTTTGTAGAAATAAATAATAACATGACTCTTTTTTTGTTATGATACTGTACTATCTGAATGGTGCTATGAAACTAGGGTATGAATAGTTGAAAATGATCATGAAAAATTTTTAGATGCTATAACTAGTTTTGAAACTAATAATCAATATATAAAACCTATACAATATACATCAGAGATAAAATAAATTAATCTCTCCAACATGATATTTATATCCAACTCAGTGAGCTCTGTTCGACAAAATATTCATTATTGGATTCATATAACTATTCTCCATTTTAGCACTTTGACCAGGAAAATAACATCTCACCCACCATCTAACTATTAGCCTAATAATAATTATGCACAAGGCAATATCATTTATTATAATTGTAGTATACTATTTGAAATCTAACACATTTTAGTTTGTGGGAAGAGGAAAAACGTGAATCATATTTGGAATCAAATTTTGGTTAATGGAGAAAAACTATGTGCATTACCATTTGGATTAGTGGGTAGAACCCAAGAACATTTTCTATAACACATTTAATTCTAGGGAGAGTTTTATAGATCATGACATACATAACCATATTATGTGGGGACAACCTGGCATAAAAATTAGTTCCCTATCTCATTAGAGATAAAATAATTAATTTATATAATAATAAAGGATGATAGAAATTCAATTAGACAGTATTATTAACATGGAATGAATCATACTTGAGAGGGTGAAGCCAATAAAGAAAACTATGATGAGGCCATAGGATTATTTATCATAAATTAATCTATATAATAAAATCTAGAATAGTACATATTCAATTCTATAGGGGATAATTTTATGGGAAGTGACCGATAGAGGAATCATTATATATAATATCATCACTTTAGTTGACCAAGTGTGGAGATGATTATCAAAAAGGCTAGATGTGGAACACATGGTATCCATCCAATGATTCTTATCCATAAATTGATATAATGGAGGAAGTAGAGAGTTGGTTATCTAAAAAGAAACAGTTGGACTATATGGTGGACAACTTTTATATAATAATATTGGAATTAATAATGTGTGTTGACTATGTAGTGTTAGAGCACCCTATCAATGTCGAAGCAAGGAATGTGAAATATGTGGACCTAAATGGAAGGGGAACATCATTGAAATGTGGACCATGCATATGACTTCTTTTCTACATTATTGTTTAGTGGATTATTTTTCATTCTTTTATATATTGATTTTATAATTATATATTTATTTTATTATTGTCAATTAAAATCTATTTTAAGGCATACCTTTTTTTACAGACCGATTTATCATCGAATGTTGTATACATTTTGAAAAAGTTTATTTTTGATAAATTCTATTCCCCAGAAGTATGGGTTATCAATTTATTCATTCTCTCTATTAAAAGTATGAATACCAATTTCATTTATCTCATGGTGTATGGTTGTAACATCTCGTTACATTTTTAATTGTTAAATTCGAAACCTTGATGTGTGTTTCCATATTCGTTGACTGCGTAGGGTCATGAATATGTTTGTAGGATACCTGTAATGGTGAAATTATAGATTTTTAAAAATATTATAGCATAAATTCTTATATTTTGTAGCCTACTAATGATTTATATGTGTCATAATATAATTAAAATTCATGTAAACCATAAATTAAAATAAATTCATTTTTTTTATAAATATGACAATTTTCTCTGATATTATGGTAGTTGACAATTACGTTATTTTTAAATGGGTTACATGTCATATAAACTACTGATGATTGTTTAAAAAAAGGCAAAATGGCTATGTGTCTCAATATTCCCCCCTTTATGATTTTTTCTCTCCACCTACAGCCATCCCTATGTGATTTTTAGATCCCATAAAATCTTTGGGTATTTACTTTCAGTGATTTATTCTCATTCCAAACATTATGTGACATAAATGGATAGTGTATTCTATGTTTCCTACTTTCTTCTCCCTTCATTTTTGATAGATCATCTTGGGATTGACGGATCTAAACCTTGTGCTTCCAAATCTTGTATCTTATTTGAGTTGTTAGTTCTTTCACACATCCATTCTTGATGGTAGATCATGTTGTGTGTGTTAGTGAGCCGAGTCCTGAGGAAGGTGGTTCATTATCTATCATATGATGGATAAATTGTATTTTTTTCATGTTTATAAATGGATTTTTAAATAAATTCGTATGAAATTGTGTTCATTGTTTTTGTGTGTTGGAATATCATTTTTGATAAACATTTTGTTTTACTTGGTTTTTGATAAATTGGAAGAAAATGGGAATTTTCAATGCATTGAATGATTTGTGAAAAAGATGCAGTTAATGATACCCAATAAAATGGGTAATTCCATAATTGGATTCCAAATTATATTCAAATCATTAAGTTTATTGTGATAATGAGAACATGGGTTATCATGGGTTCTAGGCTGATGGTTTAGGTTAAGGCATAATCTATTATAGGGGTTCCCTTTCTAGGTTTTAATATTATCCTAGTGCTTATATTATTGAATCTAGGTACATTTATGATACTGGGATTTCACATTATGGGGTGTCTCCCTGGTCCTAGAGTGTAGATAATTGGATTTAGGTCCCGCTGTGAATTGATCATAGATTTTTGGGTACCATTAGTCTGTTGTATAACCTATTGTATTATTTGGTCTTATGATACATATGATATTACTGTTGCTTTTTATTTATTTTCTTGGTATTTTTTTAGACATGATATGCCTATTGATTATTATGAAAGATGGTATGGAAATGATTCTTGTAAATTGATATTCCTTCATTTGTTTTTGATATTTGGAAAAGGTAAATGTTTAACATGTTTTCTATAAAAATTCATTATAGCTTATCATGCCATGTATTATTTGAAATGATAATGAGAGAATTTTTACATATATAATTTTATGTAGCCCTTGGGCGGTATCCTATTTTGCATTTTAGCTCACAACATGAAAACACCTTTGGCGGTGCATAGACCGTTGTATGTATTTTGATGTAGGGAAAGGAAAGGTGCAGTAGTAAGGCTGTGGTTTTTCATGTCATCTGAGTCTGGTAGAAATTTTTCAGATGGTTGGAGGTTTCCCACACTATCACATAGAGTAGTTTCTTGTTTTCTTTGTCCTTTTTGGGTTTTACTTTCCTCTTGAAGTTTTTTCTACATTATTTGTTTTTTGTTTCTATTCTCTTTTTATAGTAATGGTGTGTATATGTATATATATTATTCTTATTCTATTTATTTATGCTTTGAGTATGTATATAATTCCTTTTTCATTGTTTATCAGGGGGGAAAGTCATTCCCTTGGTGTGTTGTTCGATCCCACGTGATTTTTTCCCACCCATGGGGATCGTGAATTCCCATTGGGTGTATAATGGATCGGGTTAGGTCCCTGGTTTGTGTGTTACTTGGTCTGGTTCATTACAAAGTGGTATAAAAGTCAGGTTTTTCCTCATGAGTGCTTTTCTTGGGACGTTCAGTATACTTGAGATAAGATTGTCTGGACTTGAGAGGTATGTTGTGTTGATTGTTTGGCCTTCTTTTTTCATGACAAGAGTCATGTTTTCCTGGGACATTGGGATTTGATTCTATACTGTTGCGATTTGTTTTAAATCTTTGTTATTTTTATAGGTTTTCTTGTTTGAACTGTTATTTACTCTATTGTCTAATTTTTCATTGTTTTTTAGTGTTTATATGTACGCCTCCAAGACATCTTCTATGAGTTCCTCAAGAAGGGGCGGCTGATGCTCCTCAATGGAATCTACTAACATATCAGAATATCATCGAGGCTATAGTATAAGAACTTTGTGTTGTTTACTAGAATGCACAATGGGTTCATAATGCATGGTTTTATTTATAGATAGGTGTTGGTTGAGAGTGAGAGAGAGATAGAGATCATCATAATTATGTTACAAGAATCCATTGTCCTTTAATGAAATGAAAGAGCCTCAAGAGGTTGAGGACTAGCTGGATAGGATTGATTAAATCTTTGAATTTTTGGAGACAACTGAGAATATCCGCATATGTGTGAAGCATTCAAGATCAAGGGTTCCAGTAAAAGATGGTGGTATTTCATAGTCTAGGTAAATAAAAAATCTGGCTTGTATTGTAATGGTTTTAGAATCATATCCTTCCAACTGTTTTGTCTAAGACACTGATGCTAAGAAAATATATAGAGTTCCTCTCTTTTTATCAAGGAGAGTGCTTGGTGTCTGTATACACCGACATGTTTTCAAATCTAGTCTATTTGTCTATAGACGTGGTTAAGAATGACCAGCTGAAGGCTCAGAAGTACCTAGGGGGTTTTGGATTGGATATCAGATCGTAGTTATTTATGATGAAGCTTTCAGACTATCAAATGATGGTTGAAATATCTATTAAGGAAGAGATGAATATAGCAATCAAGGATGACTTTTCAACCTCTTCTATTCCTTCCAATGAAAGCTTCAGTGGAATTCATGGGAGGAAAAGGATTTGGAAAGATCATCATAGTAATGGTGGATGTGGGTCTTAGTAGTGGGTGTCCTCAACATCATCTCTTATATCCAGTATTGTACCACTGACTTGCTATCAGTGTGGAATCATCAGACAAACAACATGTTTGTGTATGATGCCTATGAAGATGTGCAACAGTAATGTATTTTTTGGTTATTTACATAACTTATTCCATGCTATGACTATGTCTCATTATGGTCAGGGTTCTCCAGCTCGAAATGTTACATTTATACAACAATATTCTTCATGGAAAGCCAGGCTCCATCCACAGGACTCAGAAGCGAAGCACTATAAATTAGTAGATGAGTGTCCATAGGAACTCAGTGATGGTACTATATTTTTGATAGGTACTATATTTATTTCATCTTTTTAGCAATTATTTTAATGGATATATACGCCTCCCATTCATTTATATCTATATGTTCTGTTTTTATTTTTAAACAACCATTGGAACATAAATAATTTGAAATGGATTTAGAGACACCCCTTGGTATAAGGAATGGGAAGGGGTTTTGGTGTCCTTATTTTTCATTAACGATGGCTGATATTGATTTGATCAGGGATTTCCTCATTCTAGATTTGGATTTGTTTGATGTAATCATGAGTATGGATTGGTTACTCGCTCTTCGAGCTAAGGTTTATTTTTATCATTGGAGTGTTTAGTTTCTTCCTAACGATGAGAGATCTTGTGTGTTTCTGGGGGAGTGGGGCCCTAGGTATGGTTCTATAGGGAATTCCTTCCCAAATCCCAGAAGTTTTTTTCCTCTATTGAAATTGATTCTGATAAATTTTCTTCTACTATCGACCTTCCTGCTGTTTATCGAATGTTTTATGAATTTTTCCAATAAATTTTTTTTATTCTTTATCCATTGATAGAGACAGATATTAAGTTTGACTTGGTTTTCAGAATGTATCTGATATTGATGCCTTCTTGTCTCATTGAACCTTATGAGTTGAAGGAGCTAAATATTCATTTGGATAATCTGTTAAAAAAAGGGTTTGGTTACTCAATTGTTTTTTCTGTGGGTCTCCCCTGTGCCCTTTTTCCATTAAGGAAGATGGTTCACTTCAATTGTGTGTGGAATATTAGAAGTTGAAAAAGGTAAAAATTTAAACAAATATTCATTTATCCTTGTGTGTATGTTTTTTTGATCATTGAATGGGTCAATGTGGTTTTCAAATATTGATCCTCAGTTGGGTTATCATTAGATCAGAGTCCGAGAGTCTGACATAGCGAAGACAACATTCTGGAGTAGGTATGGAAATTATGAATATATTTTAATGCCTTTTTATCTGACCAATTCTCCTAATGTTTTTATGGATTTTATGAATTGGATTTTCCATCAATATATTGACAATACTGTTGTTGTTTTTGTAGATGATATTCTGGTTTATTAGAAATCTGAGCATGAGGATGAGCACCATCAGATTTTGTTTATGAAAACTGTTAGAATTCAATATTTTTATGGAAATGTTTCAAAGTTTCTTTTATATATTCAATAAATGAAGTTCATAAGGCACATGATTTTCAAATATTGATTATGAATTGATCCAAAATAGATGAAGGTTGACTTGTAATGGAAAGAACCCCAAAATGTATTTGAGATTCAATGTTTCCTTGGTATTTCAAGATATTACCGACTATTGGATTTCACTAAACTGGCATCACCATTGATTGACTGTACTAGGAAAGTGATAAAAAATCTCCTTTCATGTGTAGTTTCCATACAATTTTGAGGAACTAAAATTACTTCTACCATTTCCACCTATCGTCATATTTTCTAATCTCAGTAAGGGGTATGTGGTGTTCTGTGATAAGTCAAATGCCAATTTGGGATGTGTGATTATGAAGGATGATCGTTTGGGTGATTATGCCTCTTATACACTCTAACCACATGAGAAGAATTACACCACTCATGACATAGAGCATTACATTGTTATTAATATGCTTAATTTTTTGTGGAACTATCTTTTTGGGGAGAGGTTCACACTATTTCCTGAACATAATAATCTGATCTGTATCATTTTATAGAAATAAATTATTCTTAAAAGGATATTATGGGTAGAAAACCATTAGATGTTTGATATCGATATCACCTACACACTGGGGAAAGGGAATTTGATAATGAATTATTTGATCCGGAATCTTCTTTAGCAAGAAATGAATGAATCATCAGAAGTGTGGAACTTGATGAATATTTTTTCACGGTTTCACAATGGTGTCGTTGAATCAGGGTAGGATATCTCTTTGAATAATTTTTTTTATCCTTCTCTCTTATAGAGTTCATTATTGCTGAACAATATCTTGATGAAGTGTTTTGCATAATTAAATAATCTCTTAAAGTTGGGGAGACTATTTTTTAGTGGGTGTTCTCTAGATAGGATGTTATTTTCTTCTAAAATTATTTTGTGGTACCACATTTGATATGTAGAGTTCTTATGTGTGATTAACATAGTTCTCTGGGGCAGTGCACTGAGGAACCTTGAATTTTTTCTATGATAGGAATTTGCGCTTTTAGTTTTCATTAATGAAATGGTACATTTCAATGTATTTCTTTCATTTTTATATATACTAATAGGTAATGTTGAGAATCCAAAACCTTTGGATTTTCTTCGTTCACTTCTAGTGCCTCATTAGAAGTGGGATGAAATATATATGGGAGTTGTGGTTTGGATGTCATGAAACTAGAAAAAAAAGAATGTGATACAGGTTTTGATCGCTAAACTAACAAAATTGTATCACTTTATACCCATTTAAGATACAATCAATGTTGAGGAGTTGGGAAATATATAGGTTAAAGGCGTTGTTCCGTTTCACGGAGTTCCTTCTACTATAGTTTCTAATAGAGATCCATGGTTCACTTCTCACTTTCCGAAAGGCCTTGATAATGTGTTTGGATATCAGGTTCATTTGAGTATGACATTACATTCATAGTCAGATAGAAACAAATAAAAAATATATATATTCGTAAGGATAAGATTCACTCTTTCATTCTATACTTTGGTTGGGCAAGATATGTTCACATGTGGCTGATTGAGTTTTCTTATAACAATATTTTACATTTTGTGATCAGAATAGATCCATTTGTGGCCATGTATGGACATCTATGTAAATATATGTTGTATTGTTCATATATTTTTGATATTTCAATGATTGGATTGATCTCAGTTCAAGAGATAACAAAGAAGATACAGTTGATTCATTAGAGTATTTTGAAGTCAATGATCAGGTATAATTCTAATATTGTTCCATGTCATAAGTTGGGGGAGTTTTTAGTTGGTGACCAAGTGTTCGTGGAAATTTCAACATGTTTGGGTCATCAATGACTTTTAAGGGAAGGGAAGTGTTCTTCCTATTTTTTCAGAGCTTTTGTGGTTGTGGAGAATATAGAGAAGGTTTCTTAACATTAGTAACTTTCACTGCATCTGACATTGATAAAAAAAAATTGTTTTTTATATCTCAACATCGAAGGTATCTATCTAATCCATATCATGTTTTGAACTGGCATGATCTTGAATTTGATCAGGAAGTTTTCGTGACAATGCAGTCAGTCAGGATAGTCTATCTTGAAACAAGTGTACTTCATAGAAGGAAAATACCTTTGATTCGAGTTCTTTGGTAGCACAATTCTGATTCTCATGAGATGTGGTAGTGTGAGGAATAGATAAGAGGGAAGTGGCATCATCTTTTTAGCAAGGAGGTTTCTTCATTGGATTTCTAGGGATATAAACATTCCTTGGTGGGGAGGTAATAACATCCATTTACCATGTAAATTGACACGTTCTAAAACCATTCATGGTTTTTCCTTTTCATTCAATGGTTAGGGTCAAAAATGAATTGGGAGGTTACCTATAATGGTTAAGCGATATATTTTTTTTAAAAATTTCGAGTAGAAATTATATTTTTTTACAACCTAATGGAGATTTACAGTCCTTGTAATATAGTTACACAGCATCTAAGTCCTTAAAAAATAAATTCTATTCTTTTTGAAAGGAGGCCGATTTATTGGTGATTAGGGGAGTTAAAAATTAGACAACGCTTAATTAGGTTACACGTCATTTAAACCCACAATGATTGTTTCTAAATAGGAATAGTAGACAAATTTTTCAAATTTCTCCCCTTCTAGATCCTTTCTATTTACCTATATTCATCAATATCTGATTTTGGGTGCCGAACAACCCCTACAAGTCTTTTTTCACTAATTAATTATAAGGCCCCAGTCTTAAACCTTACTTAATCTTGAGTTATTACAAGATTACACATTGAGGATCTTTTCGGGTTTAGAGTTTTAGAAAATTAGATCATAAAACTTCCATTACATTCCACATATAAACAATGTGGTTACATAAAGATAGTATTCTTCATTCCCATCAATGGAAACAAATTTAAAATAAAACATGGATTATTTCTTGACTCTTCCTTGACACTATCATAATATCATGTACCTTTCCCTTGACCTGTGAAAAACATTTCAAAAAAAAACATGGGATGAGCATAAAAGGCTCAGTAAGGGATATAAAAATACGGAAAGGAAACATGGGTACATATATACATAAGAATGAGATCATACTTTACCCATAAAACATAAGAATTTTAACATACCTCATCAAATCATGAATAAATCATAGAAATCATAAGAAATAAAGGAAACTTGAGTCATTCATAACATTATTACGTAGGGAGTTACCCTCTTGGTTACGTTCGGAATACCAATCACATTATATTCCCTAAATCTCTTCGGAGAAACCTTAACGTTACACTCCTTCGCATTACCCAATGCATTGGAGAGCTATATCGGGCTCACCCAACCTTAGTTTATCACAGAACCACCGTCTTCATAATAATGCTCAAGAACCTCAACATAATCATATCACATAAAACATGCATAAAGGAAACATAACATTTCCACCATTCAATCACAAGATATCAATACAACACATTGATATAAAAACATTATGAAAACCATTTTCAATACCAAAATAAAAGAAAATTAAAACATGGTATTTATTTTTCTTTAAAAAAAAGGTATGGCTTGTAGAGGAAGCCGAAACTCAAATAACGGTCACGGCGGCAGAGAAGTCGTTGTCGCCGCATACGTACGACCAAGACATTCCCTTTTGTCATTTAGTAAAACGATTTGTATAAAAAAGGTTTCTTTTGGATAAACATAAAAGTCAAAGGGGTTTATACACCATATAAAAGAAGGTTGTGTATAAAACAAAATATGCCTCAATGAAAGGAGATTGAGACGATGTCCCATACCTCGGGTTCGACTTGACTCGGTCGTTCTTTAATCTCCTAAATAATAAACTTGAGTTAATTTCTACTTCTTTAAGAATCTTTTTCAAGTTCATTATTCCTTTTATATTACTTATTTTCATGTCATTAACACTATGTAATTATTTAAGTTAATAACGGTCGTTTTAATGATCATTGGTACTTGAGTAAAAAATAAACCCTTTATAATTACATGTTGTTCATGTATCCATTATATCCAGAATTATAATAATTATGTATATATCATATATATCCAGTATATACATGCATTTATAATATTACGTAATCATTTAAAGGTAAGAAATGAAATGCACCGTTCATGGAGACGGTAAGCCGTACGTACGCATGAATGCTACTTTCATTTCTATTTCATATTTTATAGAATGGAATCATAATGATATAAAGGTATATTATAATTCCTGTATAATATCATATATAATATCATAGTTCCATCCTTTGTACGTCCCACATATGGTATTTAACGAATCAAATCACATTGAGGGGGTGGTAGTCCGCACTTCCTTAAATGAAGATATCGCGTTTACCCATAATAGAAACCATAAAGGTATGACCAAAAAGAAAAAAACAGAAGCTTAAGTGTAACACCCCGAGCTTCCACGATACACTTCTCATTCAACAATGCAATAGCTTGCATTGTACGCAACTTCGAGTTCTAACACACCGCGACTAATCAAAGTAGCTGTTATGAATAGTAATAACCACTTTTTAAAATTATAGAAATGTTATATTTCAAAATGGAATTAATTTTTGTATTCGTAATATCGAAATTATCTAAGTTAAATTTTTTGTAATTTTCTGAGAACTTCCATTTTTTATGAATAGTGAAAAATACATAAAAACAACTTTTTATATAAAAATAATTTATAGTGATAAATTATAATATTGAGTGGTTTTAGATTATAATTAGAATATATTTTTACCATTTTATCCAATGGTGGTCATTAGAATTAATTTCACTTTGAAATTGGGCATAAACAATTGTCAATCTTTTGATATAAATTGTTTCTTAAAAACGCGCTATTTGTTGTGACAGCGGGAATTAATTATAAAATTAATTAATGCAACTTATATGCTTGGAATTTTGTAAAATAGACATCATTTTTGAAATCGGAATATCATATATAGCTTAGGATGAATTTTTGGGATTTTTCTGAAAAACTTCAATTTTTGATGAATAGTGAAACCACTAAGTGGTACTTATAAAAACTGATTTTTCGTTTAAATGAAATTTTACCACTTCTGTGTTTTGAATTTGAAAAATCCGACATACATGGTTTTCATTAAGAAGTAAAATTTGGTTCAATGAGATTAAAATAATTTTTGGTGAATAGTAACTTTTAAGTTCTTAATCGCGATTAGAGGTAATTAGTGTAGTTTAATGTAAAAATAATGTTTTAATAATTTGAGATGAGCTTGAAACATGTCCTACCCTAATTGGATGTGCCATGGCCGACCAATACAATCCATGGGTCAACTTGGGGACCCCATGGAGCCACTTTAGTTGGAAAATGTCATAAATACCTTTTATTTAATGTTAAAGTAATAAATGACACAAACATGAAATTTTTTACTAAAACAATTTTTACATGGGGTTATACAAGTCATATTTTTTACTATAAATAGTAATTGGAAATATAAAAAGATTTCCTACATCATAGTATTTTTTTTATAATTTTTAGACATTAAATAAATTAAATTATTTATGACATCATGATGATGCAGTGATGACCTCATTATTTAACGATTTAAATAAAATAACAAGATAATGTAAAATCCAAGACATACACTTGTCAAAAACCTATTGTATGAGTAGATCTCTAACCCTTATTACCTTATCCTCGAATTATATATGTGTGGGATCTCTAAAATCCGAAACACATTTTATAATAAAGTGACTTTTCTTTACTTTCCAAGAGTTCCCCTCCTCTCCACTTATAAAAGGCCCCCACCTCTACCACCTTACTCACACTTTCAAAGCCTTTCGGCTCGGCCAACCTCTTCCCAAATACTCTCCCAACTTCCCTCCCTTACTTCTAGAGGCCTCACATTGGGCAGAATTCTTCCCAAGGAAGCCTTTGGCTCAAATCAAAAGAGTTACCCGATTTTAAGGTAATGTCTTCTCTTATGTTATTTTGTTTTATTTTTCTTCTCCAACCCCATAAAATCTTTTTATTCATTTCTTTTGTAACAACACCAGTATCCTAAATATACTAGGATGTTGTTATAAGAATTATTAGAGCTACACTTACACACACCTACATCTAATGGTTAAATAACATACGGTTTCTGTGGATGGTGAATTTCTGCCTCACGAAACAATGATTGTTCAACACTCATATAACACCTTGAAAGGTGGCCATTAAGATGTCACTATATTTATATATGATATATAATATGTTTATGTTCTACTTATGCTTCTGTATTTTTCATTTATGGCATACCTTTATGATTACCATTATGGGTAAATGGGATAATTTCATTTTAGGAAGTGCGGACTACCGCCCCCTCAAAGTGATGTGAATCGTTAATGCCATATGTGGAATGTATAAAGGATGGAGTAAATGATATTATATATGATATTATACTGGAACTATATTATACCTTTATATAATTATGATTTCATTCCATTAAATATGAAATAGAAATGAAAGTAGCGTTCATGCGTACGTACGGCTTACCGTCTCCATGAACGGTGCATTTCATTTATTACCTCTAAATGTTACGTAATATTATGAATGAATGTATATAATAGATATATATGATATATATGACATCTAAATCATGAATATAATTCTGGAGATAATGGATATTCTACCACATAAACAACTTGTAATTATAAGAAATTTATTGTTGACTCAAGTACCAAAGATCGATAAAACGACCGTTATAAACTTAAATAATTACATAATGTTCATAACATTGTTATAAGTGATATAAAAGGGGTAATGAAATTGAAAATGGTTCTTAATAAAGTAGATATTAACTATAGTTTATTATTCAGGAGGTTAAAGAATGGTCGAATCACGTCGGACACAAGGTAAGGGAACTTCATAACCCAATTTCCATTCTTTGGGTTAATCTCCTACTTTCAAATTATTTCATGATATCATTATGTCCTATATTGTATTTGTACTTTCTTTATGTGTACATATAATTAATAAACATAATAGATCTATTTTATTTTAAAAATGATCTTTGTAAGGACTTCATCTCAATCTCCTTTCATTGAGGCATATTTGGTTTTATACACAACTTTCGTTTATACGGTGTATAAACCCCTTTGAATTTTACGTTTATTCAAAAGGAATCTTTTTTATACGAAGCGTTTTACTAAACGACAAAAAGGGAATGTTTTTCTTTCTGTACATATGTGGCGACAATGACTTCTCCACCGCCATGACCATTATTTGAGTTTTGGCTTCCTCTACAAGCCATCACTTTTTTTAAAGAAAAATAAATACAAAGTTTTAACTTTCTTTTATTTTGGTATTGAAAATGGTTTTGAAAGTGTTTTTATTATATCAATGTGTTGTATTGATATCTTGTTATTGAAATGTGGAAATGTTATGTTTCCTTTATGCATGTTTTATGTGATACGATTATGTTATGGTTTATGATATGTTTAAACCTATTCATATAAGGAATGAATTGGACTTAATAAGTGATGGGTGGAGCCCTCTATAGCTCCTCGATTCATCGGTAGGTCTCATGAGACAAACTAGTGTCTTGGCACGAGGCCTTAACAAAATCTTATTTGTGGTCTTGGCACGAGGCCTTGGCTACGTGGTTATGATAGTCTGGAATTATGCATTCCATCATTATGAAAGTGGTTATTAATATTTCATGTGATTATTCGACTAGTAGAATATCCATGTGAGTAAGTAAATGGAATTATTTAATTTTATTTTTGCCATATTATGCTGAAGTTCAAGTTTAAAAAGGCTTTTGTTTTAGTTATACATTGCCTTAAATGTTAATGTTTATTTTTGAAAGCTTCTGCAATATTGTTATCCTTACTGAGCATCTGAGCTCACCCCTTTCAATGTTTTAATATTTTCCAGGATGTGAATAAGTATTTCATGAATGACCTGCAGGGATAGTCAGAAGAGGATATGAGTGTGGACTATGGAGACTTTGTTATTGTAGTTTTTCACTTTATGATGTAATGTAACTTTTATGAATGTATCTAGTGTTTCCAAGGCTACTAAACTAATCGGTCTTTCGAGACTTTATCTTTTGTGATCATGCCAATGTTACGAAGTAATGCACCGACTCTGGGTAGTTGGGTTCGGGGCGTTACAGTTGGTATCAGAGGCAGTTTAGTACTAACCTTGGAAGCTTGATTTAGATAAACTTCGATTAGAGCACATAGCCCGAAGATAGACTTTGAGGATTAGTATAGAAAAACTTCCTAGAATTTTGGTATTATAGAGATTTTGTGAGTTTTCCGAGAAATACATCCCTGTCTAGATACGATCAGGTAGAGGCGGCTCTGGCACAAATGTACCTAGGGGTAAAACCCGAAAACACCGCTTTGAGCTAGACTCGAACGGGAACTGGTGCACGACAACGGGCATTGCTGCACTCTTGGTTACGACACATCCGAGGGATATGCTTAGGATAATTCTCGTTTTCTTTATAAACCACTATGAAGGGTTATGAGTATATAATTCCTCAAAGAAAACATTTTTATGATTATGGATTATGTCCATAAATAGTTCAATTTATGTTAAGTATTTTACAAGTATGGAATTATGTATTTTGATTCACAAACTAATCTAGTTTATGCCATTGTTTAGAAATGGCGCCTAGTGGAATTAATGTAAACTGTATCATTGCACGCACTCCATGTTGGGATTACCCTCCTACTCAAGATAATTATTGTGGATTTGGAGATACAACTCGTGCTGATCAACTTATTACCATACTGGGAAAACTCACTTAGGTTATGAATAATAACCTTAATCGTATGGAGCACCCTGATCCACAATGTGGAGGATCAATGTTAGACAGCATCATGAGGCAACAACCGCCAACATTTAATGGGGGTACAAATGTAGAGACCCGTATCCTGACTTACATGGACTTTCCATTACTTTTGCGGAATACTTAGTACATAACAAAAACACACACACAAGGATCATAATAGTTTAGTGTCTTTGGAAACTCGGAATAAAAACTTCTAATCGTGGTGAAAGATCTTCAACATCTCCCATAAAGATCTTCCCTTTTTTTTACCTAAAACCTTTCATTATATCCTGGGGAAAAGAAAACATAAAAGGGTGAGCTCAAATGCTCAGTAAGGGTAAACGAAAGAAATATCAATCACATCGTATTCATAAGAACATAACATTTTGGAAATCATAACCTGCAAAAGAGAGCATAATTTCATAACATGGGATAAATCATGGTAGTGAAATGTAATCACAATAATCATAACTTAAAACATGAAAATTTGTGGCATTCACACATAATCATAGAGAATCATTTCTTGTTAGTCAAGACTCATTGCCAAGACTATCTTAGTGGACAAAGTCCCTTTCTGAATCGAGTAACCCTCGTTTCAGTCCTGTTTCACTTAACCGGTATAACCTACCATTCCAGCCATGTCTATCTCATGAGATATAAAATCATTACCCAATGCATTGGAGGGAGATATAGGTCCCACCCATCTTATAATGATACCATTCTTATGTGTGCCACAAAATCATAAATCATACATCATTGCATAACCCATGTAATACAAATGGGAATCTTAAACATCATGACATCATAAATGAATTCATAAAAGATAAAGGAATTCATAAAAATAATTCCATCACAACATGATCAAATCAATGTAATAATAGGGATAAAAACAGAACCCTTTATTATCTTATATGGAAAATGATTTTGATAAAACACTTGAACTCCATTCTTGAGGAAAATATCCTTTCTTCTTCAAAAACATTTTTCCTTTCATAACATGTCATACGACTTTAAAATAAAATAAGTTGATTAAAAATAAACTTGAAAACTTGTAAAGGAAGCTTCTTGGAAATAATTTTTTAAAAATCCATTCATGCCGTATAAGTTAAAAAAAACATTCTTCGTACTTTTGTCGGAAAAGTCAAAAAGTACCTCGTACGAAAAAACGACAAAAGATTCCTTTCATATTCTTTACTAAAAACTCACCGAAGGGTAAAATTGGATTTAAACTATTGTAAGTGGATGGAAATAATATTACATATTGAAGAAACATGGATGTAGATGATAAAATACACCCCAGTAAATACCAAAGTATAAACAATCTCGGATAAAAATGAGATTGTGATATTTCCCTTACCTTAGGTCCGATTTGCTTCGTATGTGTCCGAACCTCCTGTATAATGATTTAAATAATGTCATTGACTTATTACAGAATCATATTCATTTATGATATCATATATGGTTCACTTATGACTTTATATTACCCGTTCTTTTGTAAATTCCATGTTAAAGAAGCGTTTTGGGTAAAATCGTTTCATTTATCGTAGGTGTTTTGACTTGTTGTTCTTGACATTATTATTAATTATATCATGATTTAATTACTTACAGAATATAAAATATGATTTATATATCATATATATTCAGTATATATATATATATAATAGATAGATAAATGAAATGAAAAACACCATTCATGGAGACGGTAGTCCGTACGTACGCATGAACGCTGTTTTCCTTTCCTTATTGTCTTGAATGGATGTATGTAGATGACATACATATATACATAAATCCAGTAGCTTTATAATGTCGTATATTTCATTATTATTTCTTATATATACTTTTTAATCATTCTTAAATGGTTAACATGGAGAATGAATCTCATCGCGTCGTGGAGACGGTAGTCCGTACGTACGCACGAGCGATGATATCGTTCCCATGGTCGTGGAATTGTGTTGAAGTGTATGTATACTATTTCAGTATCAATATAACTTTATAATAATCATATATAGTTACTCATTACACCATTATACCAATCCAATTAAGGTGGTGACGGAAAACATATTACACCACGGCGTGGAGACGGTATTCCGTACGTACGCACGCGCGGTGATTTCATTTTTCCGTAGGATGGATAGAAGGTGAATTAGAGTTGTTTCATATTTATAATAACATATCCGTATAATAGAAATACTGATGTTATTACTTTATCATGAAAAAACTAAAGAATAAGAAGTTGAAGAAGAATGAAATTGAAAAGATCGGTAATGGATATTACCTCTTCTTTGAAACGCCTCTTTGAATCCTCCACTTAGGGAATTAAGATTGGTCTTTTAAGAAGACCAGGACCTCTAGGATTATTCTAAGGAAGTGGAGAAGAGAGTTTGGCAGGGGTTGGCCGAGCTTGAGTGCTCAAATTGGTGTGAGGAGGAGGGGGAGGAGGTGTTCTTTTATAAGGGAGGAGAGGGGCACCTTAGGAATATCTCAAAATATTATTTTATATTAAAGTCAAAATCGGTTTATAATGGTTCCAAAGGGTATTATTTCGAAGCTAAAGTGGGGATGGGTCGAAATCCTATCATCCAATAGGATTTAGACAAGTTTAGGGTATTATTTTAACCTTATCAATTAGATTTAACTCTAAGTTAAATAATTTAACTTTTACCGTGTATTTTTGTTTTCTTTCACTATATGGTTAATAAACTTACTATAACATTCCAAACGAACCCCAAATTGTATATTATTAATACATATATCCTTATCTAAGTCATTTGGACGAACCTTAGATTTTTAGGAATAAAATAACAATTAATAATATAGTATTTGATTTAAAAACTATTTTGTGTCAATTTTGACACTATTTGATATATGATTTTTGTGAAAGTCATAACAGAATTATATGTTCGAACCAAGTTTATTAAATCAACACTAATATATAATAGTAACCTAGAAAATTAATGGAATTCATAAAAAGACTCAAATTACATTTATTTTGGTGTTTATAACATCAATTATGTCAATATTTCATTAATAAGATAATTACTACATCATCTTTGTGACATGAATAAATTAAATTATTTGATGTCTAAAAATTACAAATAAAATACCATTATGTAGGAAATCGTTTTATCTTTCTAATGAATATTTACAATCGAATATATCTTATGTACAACCCTATATTAAAAATGTTTTATTAAATATACTTTGATTTTAACTCTTTTAACTCTTCTTTGAATTAAATAATAATAAATGTCCTAATCTAATCCAAGTGGGCCTAAATGATAATATTTTACACTTAAGGTTTTTTTTGGTCGAGATACACTTGTCAAATAGAATTAGGACATGTGTTAGGGTAATATTAATATCATTCTTACCCTTAATTACCCTATTTACTTTTAACCGTGGTAAATAAAAGTAAAAAGTTACTATTCACCAAAAATTATTTTCATCTCATTGAACCACATTTTACTTACTGACATCAAACATGTCTCTCCGATTTTTGAAATTCCATTCACAGAAGCGGTAAAATTATGTTTTATGAAAAATTCAGTTTTTTAACTACCACTTAGTAGTTTCACTATTCATCAAAAATTGATGTTTTTCAGAACAATGCCAAAATTTCAGCCTAAGCTATATTTCATATTCCGAATTAAAAAATGAAGTCTATTTTACCAAATTCATAACATAGAAGTTGCATTAATTAATTTTATAACTAAATCCCGCTGTTAAAACAAATAGCGTGTTTTTACGAAACAATATCTATCAAAAGATTGACACTTGATTATGTCTGGTTTAAATGTGAAATTACATTCAATGACCAACATTGTTTTAAATTGTAAAAATATATTCTAAATATACTTTAAAACCACTCAAATTAATAATTTATCACTATAAATTATTTTTATTAAAAAAGTTGTTTTTAATTATAATTTAGTAATTTTCACTATTCATGAGAATATGAAAGTTATCTGAAAAGTACCAAAATTTCACCTTAGGCTAAATTCCATACTCCGAATCCAAAAATGAAGTCCATTTTGAGAGCTAAATTTTCTAAAATTTAAAAATTGGTTATTACTATTCATAACGGCTAGTTTTAATAATATTTTAATAGCATATCGTTGTTTCGTGAAACTTAGTATTGCGTACTACACACGCTATCGAGGAAGGTTGCGATTGCGTGTAATGGAAGGAAAGTCAAGGATGCGTGTTGTGCAAGCTCCTTTTGGGGTAGCGTACAACACAAGACATTAGTGAAATTAAATAGAATATTTTTCATAAAATCTTGGGTTGTTACATTCTACCCCCCTTAAAATGAATTTCGCCCTCGAAATTCGTCGGGGTTATAAATGGTTTATTATTCGAAAGTTTCTTTAATAGAAACCCACATCGTAAAAAGGAATACCAAAACCAATATTTTAAAACAAAAGTATGAAACATAACGGTTACCCAAATAAACTAATCACTGGGTTTCCACATAGGTGAAAATATGGATATGGAAGAAAAATCTAACCATCATGTTCTGATGGAGAGTGGTAGAGAACATGGCTATGGAAAAGCCAACAATCACAAATCCATAAATTTGTGACGATCTAAGGTACCATCCGATTCATCAGGTATAAGATCACTAGGACAACATTTTTGGTTTTCAAGATCATTTCCCTAAAGTTGAAAATTTGAATTAGAATAAATACTTTCTTTATTTTGGTACAATCTCACTGTTGTTCATGCCTTGAACAATTTCCACATCATCTCTTAAATTAATGAAGTTGAATTTGTTATTCGTGAAGTGTTAGAAGATCATGTGATAGAATGACGGGTCATTCCATCTATCTCAAACAAAAGGTTAGCAAAAATTATATACATAAGTCGATCTATAGTGAGATTAATCGCATATGGTTCCTAAAATGGACTTATACTTCATATATCATACTGCTTAATATAATAAAACTAGTTTCTACTAAACATGGACTTCCTGTAGGCCAGTGGTAGGCGATAAATGCCTGTCGCACTTCGGTTGTAGGTTCGATTCCCACAGCCTTGTCCGAAGCGATGGGCTGTCGCCCGTCCTGCAGGTTGTCCTTTTTCTAAAGCTATTTTACTATAACATCCCATCAATAATATCGAAAATCTTCTATCCTTAAACAATACTAACTTATGTCCAACATAATCCATTCTAATCTTTAGGCTTATCCATAATACTGCAGTCCACTCTCATAATATAGTGAAAACGATTACCAGAGATTTAATAACATCGTTGATCCCCATATATCATAAGATATGTTTTGTTGGTCAGATTCCAAACATTCAAAGGCCTTGATCATTTATTCTCTTGAATACCCATTGAACCTTAGTGAAAACATGAATGCAGTTAAAAGTTAACTCTTTCCACATACCAAAATCCAAAAATTCTCTATACTCAAACCATGATATAACCTTATCCTTATATCAGTCATGAGCTCATGAATACAATCAAACACCTCATTATCTTAGTATTCCTTCATTATGCGCATATCATCTAAATTCCAAAAATATCTGAATAACCTTTCATGGATAGTGGTACCATTAATCATACACTTTCATAACTCAAGGAAAGACAACAGTGTAACAATCCTTAGATGTCTCTTTATTCCATAGTACCATGAGATTACTTATACAACATTACACATGATAAACATGTAATCATTCCACTACATTGTTAAACCATTGACTAAGCTTCAACAATTCTTTCATCTCACATATCATTTGTATTCTCATCATCATCATCCACATAAATACTACCCATAAGACCATACTGATTTTCTTCATGAGACTTTCCCTTAGGGAACTGGTTTGCATAATGCCCGTACATTCCACATTTAAAACATTTAACCATTGTTGATGTCGTAGCAATACCATTATCCTCATCCCAGGTGTTAACTGAACCTTTTCCTTTGCACTTACTGGCTTTGTGTCTTTATTTTCCACACCCAAAGCATCTTCCAGTTCCTTTGAAACATTCTCCTTGATGCCTCTTCCCACATGATTTACATAGGGGAAATTGAACTTTCTTTCCTCTATGATCGTCATGAAACTCCATCTTTCTCTTATTATCCGAGTCAGGAATCTTACCAAATATAACTTTATTGATCATATTATGAGATTGCTGATTCGGCATAATAATGATGTTCGGACCTCCAAATCCCATTTCATTTGGTTTCTCATGAAGAATATCATTCCATTGTCCATCATATCCTCCATTATCGTGAATCATCTTGTTTCCAGCCATTTTCTAAAACCCAAAAAGAATAGTGTGAGAGGCAAAAATCATGCTAGGGAAAACAACATAATAAATGGGGAGTACCTTCAATATCTAACATCTTAGGTTTAATTCTATGATCGTTAGCGTAATTCTAGTACTATAACCAATACGTATACTTAACCTTAGGGACATCCCTAGACATACCTTAGAAATATCTCTAGGGATATCACTAACGTTTTCGCATCCTAGTTTCCAAAGTTTGACTAAACCTTTCCTCTGATACCAACTGTAGAGACCCGTATCCTGACTTAGATGGAATTTCCATTACTTTTGCGGAATACTTAGTACATAACAAAAACACACACACAAGGATCGTAATAGTTTAGTGTCTTTGGAAACTCAAAATAAAATCTTCTAATCATGGTGAAAGATCTTCAACATCTCACATAAAGATCTTCCCTTTTTTTACCTAAAACCTTTCGTTATATCCTGGGGAAAAGAAAACATAAAAGGGTGAGCTCAAATGCTCAGTAAGGGTAAACAAAAGAAATATCAATCACATCGTATTCATAAGAACATAACATTTTGGAAATCATAACCTGCAAAAGAGAGCATAATTTCATAACATGGGATAAATCATGGTAGTGAAATGTAATCACAATAATCATAACTTAAAACATGAAACATTGTGGCATTCACACATAATCATAGAGAATCATTTCTTGTTAGTCAAGACTCATTGCTCGGACTATCTTAGTGGACAAAGTCCCTTTCTGAATCGAGTAACCCTCGTTTCAGTCCTGTTTCACTTAACCGGTATAACCTACCATTCCAGCCATGTCTATCTCATGAGATATAAAATCATTACCCAATGAATTGGAGGGAGATATAGGTCCCACCCATCTTATAATGACACCATTCTTATGTGTGCCACAAAATCATAAATCATACATCATTGCATAACCCATGTAATACAAATGGGAATCTTAAACATCATGACATCATAAATGAATTCATAAAAGATAAAGGAATTCATAAAAATAATTCCATCACAACATGATCAAATCAATGTAATAATAGGGATAAAAACAGAACCCTTTATTATCTTAGATGGAAAATGATTTTGATAAAACACTTGAACTCCATTCTTGAGGAAAATATCCTTTCTTCTTCAAAAACATTTTTCCTTTCATAACATGTCATATGAATTTAAAATAAAATAAGTTGATTAAAAATAAACTTGAAAACTTGTAAAGGAAGCTTCTTGGAAATAATGTTTTAAAAATCCATTCATGCCGTATAAGTTAAAAAAACATTCTTCGTACTTTTGTCGGAAAAGTCAAAAAGTACCTCGTACGAAAAAACGACAAAAGATTCCTTTCATATTCTTTACTAAAAACTCACCGAAGGGTAAAATTGGATTTAAACTATTGTAAGTGGATGGAAATAATATTACATATTGAAGAAACATGGATGTAGATGATAAAATACACCCCAGTAAATACCAAAGTATAAACAATCTCGGATAAAAATGAGATTGTGATATTTCCCTTACCTTAGGTCCGATTTGCTTCATATGTGTCTGAACCTCCTGTATAATGATTTAAATAATGTTATTGACTTATTACAGAATCATATTCATTTATGATATCATATATGGTTCACTTATGACGGAAAATATATTACACCACGACGTGGAGACGGTATTCCGTACGTACGCACGCGCGGTGATTTCATTTTTCTGTAGGATGGATAGAAGGTGAATTAGAGTTGTTTCATATTTATAATAACATATCAGTATATAAGAAATACTTATGTTATTACTTTATCATGAAAAAACTAAAGAAGAAGAAGTTGAAGAAGAAAGAAATAGAAAAGATCGGTAATGGATATTACCTCTTCTTTGAAACGCCTCTTTGAATCCTCCACTTAGGGAACTAAGATTGGTCTTTGAAGAAGACCAGGACCTCTAGGATTATTCTAGGGAAGTGGAGAAGAGATTGTGGCAGGGGTTGGCCGAGCTTGAGTGCTCAAATTGGTGTGAGGAGGAGGGGGAGGAGGTGTTCTTTTATAAGGGAGGAGAGGGGCACCTTAGGAATATCTCAAAATATTATTTTATATTAAAGTCAAAATCGGTTTATAATGGTTCCAAGGGGTCTTATTTCGAAGCTAAAGTGGGGATGGGTCGAAATACTATCATCCAATAGGATTTAGACAAGTTTAGGGTATTATTTTAACCTTATCAATTAGATTTAACTCTAAGTTAAATAATTTAACTTTTACCGTGTCTTTTTGTTTTCTTTCACTATATGGTTAATACACTTACTATAACATACCAAACGAACCCCAAATTGTATATTATTAATACATATATCCTTATCTAAGTTATTTGGACGAACCTTAGATTTTTAGGAATAAAATAACAATTAATAATATAGTATTTGATTTAAAAACTATTTTGTGTCAATTTTGACACTATTTGATATATGATTTTTTTGAAAGTCATAAAAGAATTATATGTTCGAAACACGTTTATTAGATCAACACTAATATATCATAGTAACCTAGAAAATTAATGGAATTCATAAAAAGTCTAAAATTACATTTATTTTCGTGTTTATAACATCAATTATGTCAATATTTCATTAATAAGATAATTACTGCATCATCATTGTGACATGAATAAATTACATTATTTGATGTCTAAAAATTACAAATAAAATACCATTATGTAGGAAATCTTTTTATCTTTCTAATTAATATTTACAATCGAATTTATCTTATGTAAAACCCTATATTAAAAATGTTTTAGTAAATATACTTTGATTTTAACTCTTTTAACTCTTCTTTGAATTAAATAATAATAAATGTCCTAATCTAATCCAAGTGGGCCTAAATGATAATATTTTACACATAAGGTTGTTTTTGGTCGAGAGACACTTGTCCAATAGAATTAGGACATGTGTTATGGTAATATTAATATCATTCTTACCCTTAATTACCCTATTTACTTTTAACCGTGGTAATAAAAGTAAAAAGTTACTATTCACCAAAAATTATTTTCCTCTCATTGAACCACATTTTACTTACTGACATCAACCATGTCTCTCGGATTTTTGAAATTCCATTCACAGAAGCGGTAAAATTATGTTTTATGAAAAATTCAGTTTTTTAACTACCACTTAGTAGTTTCACTATTCATCAAAAATTGATGTTTTTCAGAACAATGCCAAAATTTCATCCTATGCTATATTTCATATTCCGAATTCAAAAATAAAGTCTATTTTACCAAATTCATAACATAGAAGTTGCATTAATTAATTTTATAAATAAATCCCGCTGTTAAAACAAATAGCGTGTTTTTAAGAAACAATATCTATCAAAAGATTGACACTTGATTATGTCTGGTTTAAATGTGAAATTACATTCAATGACCAAAATTGTATTAAATTGTAAAAATATATTCTAAATATACTTTAAAACCACTCAAATTAATAATTTATCACTATTAATTATTTTGATTAAAAAAGTTGTTTTTAATTATAATTTAGTAATTTTCACTATTCATTAGAATATGAAAGTTATCCGAAAAGTACCAAAATTTCACCTTAGGCTAAATTCGATACTCCGAATCCAAAAATGAAGTCCATTTTGAGTGCTAAATTTTCTAAAATTTAAAAATTGGTTATTACTATTCATAACGGCTAGTTTAAATAATATTTTAATATCATATCGTTGTTTTGTGAAACTTAGTATTGCGTACTACACACGCTATCGGGGAAGGTTGCAATTGCGTGTAATGCCAGGAAAGTCAAGGATGCGTGTTGTGAAAGCTCCTTTTGGTGTAGCGTACAACACAAGACATTAGTGAAATTAAAAAGAATATTTTTCATAAAATCTTGGGCTGTTACAACAAATCCATTAGTAGCTGAGAAATGGATAAACTCCTTATAGAAAATATTCCATGCCATGGGGAGTAGCGAAAGGGATAAGGTTGTCATGGCAGTTTACCGCCTCACTGGAGATGCCGATCAATGGTGGCTGCAGATTCAAAACACAAAGTAAGATGATGACGTATCGAATATGGAATGGAGGGACTTCAAAGAGCTTTTCTTTGAAAAATACTTTCCTCATGACCATCGAGCAGATATGGAAAGGCAATTTCTGAGTCTGAGGCAGAAGGAGGATGAGAATGTCGCAAAGTATGATGCTAACTTTACAAGGTTAGCGAGGCATGCTACAGATTATATACGTAACCCAAGAAGTAAGATTGATCAATTCTTTGATGGGTTAAAACCTTTTCTCCGTCGAGCTTTAGTATCACAATATTTCTCAACATACGAGGATATAGTCTCACGTGTTATCAAGACAGAAAAGGAATACTCTAAGTCTTATGACAACAAAGTAAAGCAAGAGAAGAATAGAATGGTGGAACAAGAGACAGATAAAGGGAAAAAGGGAAAGAAAGAATTTTCCATTATGTGATAATTGTGGGAAGAATCACCCTGGTACTTGCCTAAAAGAAATGGGAGTTTGTTATAAATGTAGAGGATAAGGTCACCAGGCGCGTGATTGCAAGGGAAAGAAAGAGGATATCAATGTTGAATGATACAATTGTAGAGAAATGGGGCATTATGCAAATGAATGTCCTAAGCGTCAGGAAAACATACCTCAGAAAAGGCCAAGGGATCCAGGCCTAGCTTATGCTGTTACTACAGATGAAGTTGAATAATTATTGTATTTGTGTTTTTGGACTCAAGAACTGATTATGGTTATAATAATAATGTGATATATATAAGGATTGTACTGCAGTACATGTTGTTTTCATTAAGGATTTAATATGATGTAGGTAATCATATTTTTAGTATGTGACAATAAGAGAAACTTTACTTTGTATGGGGAATCTGATGTTACAATTGATTTTGTAATTTAAAGAACTTTTAGGAAAAGTCTAGATAGAGGTATTTTGGATAACTTTGTATAGTATTGTTTTAGGTTAAAACATTTATGAAGATTATTTTTGGAATTTTATAGTTTTAGGAATAGGACAACCTGCAGGGTGGGGCATAACCCGTCGCGTCGGACAAAGCTGCAGGAATCGAACCCACAACCATAGTGCGACATGCCTTTATTACCTACCACTAGCCTACAGGAAGTCCCTGGTTATTACAAAATAGTTTTACTAATCTAAATGATATGTGTTAATATTTGGAACCTTATACAATTAGGATAAATAGAATATTTTTGAGTTGTATTACCTTTTAGAGTGAAAGATGGGTTTGTGGTAAAAATGTATTAAAGAATGAAAGTCTACAGGACAAGTATGTATATTCCCTTACATCCTTAGTAAATCTCCTAAATAAATTCCTCAACTTTATAAAGGTTAACTCAAAACAAAAATGTTGTCGGTTAACTTTTCCTACTGGGGAATCAATGATTGTTTAAACAATCACAAGTTTGGGATTTTCTTATAGTTAAACTTTCTCCTAATCCTGTTTTCTATAACACTCCATTAGACCTTGATGGTTTGTTTCTCCTCCATATACATATTTTCATAGAATCCTAGAATGGGCTATCTCATGTGACCTTTGTACTTATCTTGCTTTCTTTTAATGTTATATATTTATTAACCTTATTTCCGATGTGGGTTTTCCACAAAGGTATTTTCTATTTTCAACCTTTTGTTTTCAAAGAAAAATTTCAAATTGCGAGGACGCAATTTATTGAAGGAGGGGAGAATGTAACACCCCGATGTTCCACGATACACTTCTCATTCAATAATGCAATAGCTTGCATTGTACGCAACTTCGAGTTCTAACACACCGCGACTAATCAAAGTAGCCATTATGAATAGTCATACCCACTTTTTAATATTATAGAAATGTTATATTTCAAAATGGACTTCATTTTTGTATTCGTAATATCAAAATTATCCTAAGTTAAATTTTGTGTAATTTTCTCAGAACTTCCATTTTTTATGAATAGTGAAAAATACTTAAAATCAAATTTTTAAATAAAAATAATTTATATTGATAAATTATACTATTTAGTGGTTTTAGAGTATAATTAGAATATATTTTTACCATTTTATCCAATGGTGGTCATTAGAATTAATTTCACTTTGAAATTGGACATAAACAATTGTCAATCTTTTGATATAAATTGTTTCTTAAAAACACGCTATTTGTTTTGACAACAGGAATTAATTATAAAATTAATTAATGAAACTTATATGTTTGGAATTTTTTAAAATAGACGTCATTTTTGAAATCGGAATATCAAATATAGCTTATGGTGAATTTTTGGGATTTTTCTGAAAAACTTCAATTTTTCATGAATAGTGAAACCACTAAGTGGTAATTATAAAAACTGATTTTTCGTTTAAATTAAAATTTACCACTTCTGTGTTTTGAATTTCAAAAATCCGACATACATGGATTTCATTAAGAAGTAAAATGTGGTTCAATGAGATTAAAATAATTTTTGGTGAATAGTAAGTTTTAAGTTCTTAATCGTGATTAGAGGTAATTAGAGTAGTTTAAGGTAAAAATAATTTTTTTATAATATGAGATGAGCTTGACACATGTCCTACCCTCATTGGATGTGCCATGGCCGACCAAGACAATCCATGGGTCAACTTCGGGACCCCATGGAGCCACTTTAGTTGGAAAATGACATAAATACCTTTTATTTAATGTTAAAGTAAAAAATGACACAAACATGAAATGTTTTACTAAAACAATTTTTAAATGGGGTTATACAAGTCATATTTTTGACTATAAATAGTCATTGGAAAGATAACTAGATATCCTACATCATAGTGTTTTTTTTATAATTTTTAGACATTAAATAAATTAAATTATTTATGACATCATGATGATGCAGTGATGACCTCATTATTTAACGATTTAAATAAAATAAAAAGATAATGTAAAATCCAATGCATACACTTGTCAAAAACCTATTGGATGAGTATATTTCGAACCCTTATCACCTTAGCCTCGAATTATATATGTGTGGGATCTCTAAAATCAGAAACTCATTTTATAATAAAGTGACTTTTCTTTACTTTCCAAGAGTGCCCCTCCTCTCCACTTATAAAAGGCCCCCACCTCTACCACCTTGCTCACACTTTCAAAGCCTTTTGGCTTGGCAAAACTCTGCCCAAATACTCTGCCAACTTCCCTCCCTTACTCCTAGAAGCCTCACTTTGGGAAGAATTCTTCCCAAGGAAGCCTTTGGCTCAAATCAAAAGAGTTACCCGATTTTAAGGTAATGTCTTCTCTTATGTTATTTTGTTTTATTTTGCTTCTCCAACCCCATAAACTCTTTTTATTCATTTCTTTTGTAACAACACCAGTATCCTAAATATACTATGATGTTTTTATAAGAATTATTTGAGCTACACTTAGACACACCTACATCTAATGGTTAAAGAACATACGGTTTCTGTGGATGGCGAATTTCTGCCGCACGAAACGATGATTGTTCAACACTCATATAACACCTTCAAAGGTGGAAATTAAGATGTCACTATATTTATATATGATATATAATATGTTTATGTTTTACTTATTCTTCTGTATTTTTCATTTATGGCATACCTTTATGATTACCATTATGGGTAAATGCGATAATTTCATTTTAGGAAGTGCGGACTACCACCCCCTCAAAGTGATGTGAATCGTTAATGCCATATGTGGAATATATAAAGGATGGAGTAAATGATATTATATATGATATTATACTGGAACTATATTATAACTTTATATAATTATGATTTCATTCCATTAAATATGAAATAGAAATGAAAGTAGTGTTCATGCGTACGTACGGCTTACCGTCTCCATGAACGGTGCATTTCATTTATTACCTCTAAATGTTACGTAATATTATGAATGAATGTATATACTGGATATATATGATATATATGAAATCTAAATCATGAATATAATTCTGGAGATAATGGATATTCTACCACATAAACAACTTGTAATTATAAGAAGTTTATTGTTGACTCAAGTACCAAAGATCGATAAAACGACCGTTATAAACTTTAATAATTACATAATGTTCATAAAATTGTAATAAGTGATATAAAAGGGATAATGAAATTGATAATGGTTCTTAATAAAGTAGATATTAACTCTAGTTTATTATTCAGGAGGTTAAAGAACGGTCGAATCAAGTCGGACACAAGGTAAGGGAACTTCTTAACCCAATTTCCATTCTTTGGGTTAATCTCCTACTTTCAAATTATTTCATGATATTATTATGTCCTATATTGTATTTGTACATTCTTTATGTGTACATATAATGAATACCCATAATAGATCTATTTTATTTTAAAAATGATCTTTGTAAGGACTTCGTCTCAATCTCATTTCATTGAGGCATATTTGGTTTTATACACAACTTTCTTTTATACGGTGTATAAACCCCTTTGACTTTTACGTTTATTCAAAAGAAATCTTTTTTATACGAAGTGTTTTACTAAACGACAAAAAAGGAATGTTTTTCTTTCCGTAAATATGCGGCGACAATGACTTCTCCACCGTCGTGACCATTATTTGAGTTTTGGCTTCCTCTACAAGCCATCACTTTTTTTAAAGAAAAATAAATACAAAGTTTTAACTTGCTTTTATTTTGGTAATGAAAATGGTTTTGAAAGCGTTTTTATTATATCAATGTGTTGTATTGATATCTTGTGATTGAAATGTGGAAATGTTATGTTTCCTTTATGCATGTTTTATGTGATACGATTATGTTATGGTTTATGATATGTTTAAACCTATTCATATAAAGAATGCATTGGACTTAAT
The DNA here is from genome assembly GCA_963277665.1 of Viscum album. NCBI lineage: Eukaryota > Viridiplantae > Streptophyta > Magnoliopsida > Santalales > Viscaceae > Viscum > Viscum album. Next base: position 1,485,524,488 of record OY728136.1, read on the forward strand.
AAGTGACGGGTGGAGCCCGCTATAGCTCCTCGATGCATCGGTAGGTCTAATGAGACAAACTAGTGTCTTGGCACGAGGCCTTGAAAAATTCTTATTTGTGGTCTTGGCACGAGGCCTTGGCTACGTGGTTATGATAGTCTGGCATTATGCGTTCCATCATTATGAAAGTGGTTATTGATATTTCATGTGATTATTCGACTAGTAGAATATCCATGTGAGTAAGTAAATGGCATTATTTAATTTTATTTCTTCCATATTATGTTGAAGTTCAAGTTTAAAAATGCTTTTGTTTTAGTTATACATTTCCTTAAATGTTAATGTTTATTTATGAAAGCTTCCACAATATTGTTATCCTTACTGAGCATCTGAGCTCACCCCTTTCAATGTTTTAATATTTTCCAGGATGTGAAGAAGTATTTGATGAATGACCTACAGGGATAGTCAAAAGAGGATATGAGTGTGGACTATGGAGACTTTGTTATTGTAGTTTTTCACTTTATGATGTAATGTGACATTTACTAATGTATCTAGTGTTTCCAAGGCTACTAAACTAATCGGTCTTTCGAGACTTGATCTTTTGTGATCATACCAGTGTTACGAAGTAATGCACCGACTATGGGTAGCTAGGGTTTGGGTGTTACATTAAGTAAAACATAAACATATTATATATCATATATAAATATAGTGACATATTAATGGCTACCTTTGAAGGTGTTAAAAGAATGTTGAAAAATCATCATTTCGGGAGGCATAAATTCACCATCCACGGAAACAGTATGTTCGTTAACCATTATATGTAGGTGTGTGTAAGTGTAACTCCAATCCTTATTATAACAACATCCTAGTATATTTAGGATACTGGAGTTGTTATCAAAGAAAAGAATAAAAAGATTTTAGGGGTTGGAGAAGCAAAATAAAACAAAAGGACTCAAAAAAAGACATTACCTTAAAATCGTGTAACTCCCTTTGGTTTGAGCTCAAAGGCTTCCTTGGGAAGACTTCTGCCCAAAGTGAGGCTTCAAGGAGTAATAGAGGGAAGTGTAGAGACAAAATGGGCAGGGGTTGGCTGAGCCAAAGGCTTTGGGAGTGTGGGTAAGGAGGTAGAGGTGGGGGCCTTTTATAAGAGGAGAGGAGGGGCACTCTTGGAATGTAAAGATAAGTTACCTTATTTTGAAATGAGTTTCGCATTAAAAAGGTCCCACATTGATATCATTAGATGATAAGGTGATAAGGGTTCGAAATCCACTCATCCAATTGGTTTTGGCCATGTGTAGGTTTCATATTTTACATTATCATTCCATTTTATTTAAATCGTTAAATAATGAGGTCATCGCTGCATCATCATGATGTCATAAATAATTTAATTTATTTAATGTCTAAAAATTATAAAAAAAATTCTATGATGTAGGAAATCTTTTTAGCTTTCTAATGAATATTTATAGTAAAAAATATGACTTTTATAACCCCATGTACAAATTGTTTTAGTAAAATTACTCATGTTTTTTTTCATTTTTACTTTAACATTAAATAAAAAGTTATTTATGTCATTTCCCAACCAAAGTGGATCCATGGGGTCCCCAAGTTGACCCATGGCTTGTCTTGGACGGCCATGACACATCCAATGAGGGTAGGACATGTGTCAGGCGCATCTCATACTATTAAAACATTATTTTTAACATAAACTACACTAATTACCACTAATCGCGATTTTTGAAATTCAAAACACAATGATGGCAAAATTTCATTTAAACGGAAAAATCAGTTTTTATAAGTACCACTTTGTGGTTTCACTATTCATCAAAAATTGAAGTTTTTCAAAAAATTACCAAAAAATCACCCTAAGCTATATTTGATATTCCGAATTCAAAAATGAAGTCTATTTTACAAAATTCAAAACATATAAGTCAAATTAATTAATTTAATAATTAATTCCCGCTATCATGACAAATAGCGTGTTTTTATGAAACAATAAGTATCAAAAGATTGACACTAGTTTAAGTCCAATTTCAAAGTGAAATTGATTCCAACGACAACCATTGGATTAAATGGTAAAAATATATTCTAATTTCACTTCAAAACCATTTCAAAAGATAATATAATGATATAAATAAATTAGATTAAAAAGCAGTTTTGATGTAAAATGTAGTATTTTTCACTATTCATTAAAAAATGAACATTGTCTGAAAAATACGAAAAATTCACAGAAAGTAAATTTTGATGTCCCAATAATAAAGAATAAGTTTATTTTGACAAACATAGATTATAAAATTGTTAAAAGTTTGATTTAAAAAGGGTTTGCCATCAAAAGGTAGTAAAACAATCTTTTAAGAATATTAGTGTATTCCATGCTTAAGATTGGATTTCTTTTCATTTTAAGCCTCTAAAACACTATATAATTCATTAATAGACATAGATAAAAATATCTATTATTAATTACTTACTTGGGATTTTACATCCTTCCCCCCTTTAGAAAATTGCGTCCCCTCAATTTATTTACTTATCAAATAAATGGGGGTACTTATCCCTCATTGCATTTTCAGATTCCCATGTTGCCTCTCCCATCATGTGGTTTTTCCACAAAACCTTTACCTGATTAATCACCTTATTTCGTAACACTTGCTCCCTGTGGTCAAGAATCTGGACTGGTTGTTCCTCATAAGATAGGTTCTCTTCCAGCGGAACTACCTCTGGAATCAAAACATGAGATGGATCTGGCATATACATTCTCAACATCGAAACATGGAAAAAATTATGTACCTAAGATAAACTCGGAGGAAAAGCCACCCGGTATGAAACTGATCCAACTCTCTCCAGAATTTCATATGGTCCAATGAACCTTGGACTCAGCTTTCCTTTCTTACCAAATCTCATCACACTTTTCCAGGGTGAGACTTTGAGAAAAACATGATCACCTACCTCAAAAGAGAGATCCTTCCTCCTGTTGTCCGCAAAAATCTTCTGCCTACTCTGAGCTGTTCTCATGTGTTTCTGTATCAGCTGAACTTTTTCTACCAACTCATCTACCAATTCTGGTCCCATCAACTTCCTTTCACCCAATTCATCCCAGAAAGTTGGAGTTTGACACCGCTTCCCATATAATGCCTGAAATGGTGCCATCTGTATACTAGAATGAAAACTGTTATTATATGAAAATTCAACCAAAGAAAGATGTTGTTCCCAACTTCCCTAATAATCCATTGAACAAGATCGTAGCATTTCCTCCAAGGTCTGAATTATTCATTCTGACTGCCCATCTGATTGAGAATGAAAAGCTGTACAAAAATTAAATTCAATACCCAACGACTTCTGAAGGCCTTTCCAAAAGTTAGAAGTGAACCTGGGATCACGATCAGATACAATGGAAAGGGGAACTCCATGAAACCTAACTATCTCTATAAGATACAATCGGGAATGTTGATCTAGGGAAAAAGTATCTCCTATAGCAAGGAAATGAGCAGATTTAGTCGACCAATCAACAATAACCCAGATTGCATTATTGCCTCGAGATGTCTTCGGTAATCCCACAACAACTTCCATGGATGTATTCTCCCATTTCCACTCTGGAACTGGTAAAGGCTGAAGCATCCCTTTCGGTAACTGCCGCTCTTCTTTAACCTGTTGACATGTCAAACACTTCACAGAAAAATCAGCAATATTTCTTTTCATTCCATCCCACCAGTAATACTCCCGCAGAACTTTGTACATCTTAGTACTGCCAGGATGAACTGAAAACAGAGAACTATGAGCTTCACATAACAACTCTCTCTTCAACTGTGAATCACAAGGCACACACAACCTCTTCCCAAATCTCAAAACACAATCATTATCAATGTTGAATTCAGGCAACTTACTTTTCTGAACCAGCTCTACCTTTTTCTGTAACTCACTGTCTTGCTTCTGTGCTTGCTTGATTCTATCTGATTGAGATGATCTCACTAATACCTGAAACAAAACAGAAGAAAATCCTACGCCAAAAACATCTATGCCAAAGTTCATCAAATCCTTAACCAAAGGATCACGTTCCAAACGCAACATTGTTAATGAAGCATTACTTTTTCGACTCAAAGCATCAGCCACTTCATTTTCTTTTCCCGGATGGTAATTAATTGTACAATCATAATTCTTGATTAATTCTAGCCAAATCCTTTGTCTCAAGTTCAATTTTTTTTGAGTGAATATATACTTTAAACTTTTGTGATCGGTATATATTTCACACTTTACTCCATACAAATGATGCCTCCAAATTTTTAAAGAAAAAACAACAACAGCTAATTCCAAATTATGTGTAGGGTAATTTACCTCATGAGTTTTCAACTGTCGTGAAGCATAAGCAATTACCTGATCATTCTGCATTAGGACGCAACAAAGTCCTTTCAATGAAGCATCACTGTATATAACAAACTCACCATTCTTGGAAGGTAGTGCCAAAACTGGAGCATTCACCAATCTTCTTTTCAATTCCTGAAAACAATCATCACATTTTTTTTTCCAGATAAACTTAACACCCTTCCGAGTTAGATTAGTCATTGGACTAGATAACCGTGAAAAAATTCTAACAAACCTTTGGTAATATCCTGCCAAACCAAGGAAGCTACGAATCTCAGTTACATTTGTGGGTCTTGGACAGTCTTCCACAACCTTTGTTTTTGCAGGATCAACAGTTATCCCATCTTTAGAAACAATGTGACCAAGGAAAGAAATTTATTGCAACCAAAACTCACACTTGCTGAATTTCCCATACAATTTCTTTTCTTTTAAGGTTTGCAAGGTATCCCTTAAATTTCTTTCATGCTCTTCTTTACTTTTAGAAAACACCAAAATATCCTCAATAAAAACCACCAAAAACTTATCCAAGAACTCATGGAAAATTCTATTCATTAAGTCCATGAATACATCAGGTGCATTGGTTAGCCCAAAAGGTATTACTACAAATTCATAGTGGCCATATCTTATACGGAACGCGGTCTTCAGAATATCTTCCTCTTTTACCTTCAGTTGATGGTACCCCGATCTCAGGTCAATCTTTAAAAAAAACTGTGCTCCCTGGAGCTGATCAAACAAATCGTCGATATGAGGGAAAGGATATTTGTTCTTAATAGTGATGTTAATCAAGGCTCTATAATCAATGAAAAGTCTCATTGAACCATATTTCTTTTTAACAAATAAAATAGGAGCACCCCATGGGGATGTGCTAGGTCGAATGAAACCTTTCTCTAATAAATCTTGCAATTGCTCCTTCAACTCTAAAAGTTAAATTTGAGCCATTCGATAAGGGGGTTTTAAAATTGGATTAGCATCAGGAACTAAGTCAACAGTAAATTCAACTTCCCGATCTGGTATTATTCCAGGCAACTCATCAGGAAAATCATCAGGATACTCATTTACCACTGTCACATCATTAACCTGAACAGTTCCTTTATTTTCAACGATGTGTGCAAGGTAACATTCATTTCCATCTTATACAAGTTTCTCGGACTCTTGATAAGTTATCAACAGTAAGGGTTCATTCTTGTACACAAACTGAAAGTCTTTCTGAAAAGAAACTTCTTTAGCTCTACAGTCAATCTTAGCATGGTAAATAGAGAGCCAATCCATACCCAATATAACATCAAACTCTACTAGAGGTAGAACAATAAGGTTTGCAAGTAGGTTCTTTCCACAGATAAGGATAGGAAGATTCTTATAAATTCTTTTTTCCTCAACATTCCCCCCAGGTGTTTTTACCAAAAGTCCAGGAGTCATTTCTTGAGATGGTATTCCCATTTTACTAGAAAAGGATTCAGATATGAAAGAATGTGTAGACCCTGAATCAAACAACACACTGGAATAATCTGAAAAAACAAACAATGTACCTGATACAACTTCATTTGATGGCCCGACATCTGTTGAAGTAGTTGCAAAGGATTTCACCACCCCTTTCTGCTTGTAGTCTAACTTCTTCCCATCACTCATGCTCTTTGTCGGATACTCGTTTTCATAGTGACCCATCTCATTGCACTTATAACATTTCACTAACTGTAAATCAAATTTGGTCTTGCCTTCACCTTGATCCTTTTTAGTGCAATCACGAGCCTTATGTCCCATCTTACCACATCGGTAGCACTTTCCATAATTCAGAACGCATTCCCCAGCATGCCTTTTTCCACATTTATCACAAACTGGAAACATAGTTTTCTTACCATCAGACTTTTTTGAAGAATTCTTACCTTTCTCATGCCACCTCGGTCTCTTCTTCTGTTGGTTGTTATAGAACACTTGATCATCGGAAAACTCCATTTCCACCTTCTCAGCACATTGAACAAGATTTTCATAACATTTAAACTCACAAGAAGCTAATGCCCTTCGATATTTTGGCTATAATCCTGAGTAAAAATGATTGATTTTACTATCAAGGTCTCGGATAAAGTTTGGAGCATACCTTGCCAATCGAGTGAACATTTCTTCATAGGTATCCACTGAGTCTTCCTCTTTCCTCATTTCCAAGAATTTATTTTCCATCCTATGTCGAACAGCCTTAGGAAAATACTTCTCAAGAAACATACCTTTGAATTCATCCCAGTCAAAAGCATCAATCTCATCGGCATCCCTGATATTTTTAACCATAGACCACCACTGATCTGCCTCACCCTCCAAACGGTAAATAGCAAGACTAACCTTTTGATTATATGAACACCCCATGACATCAAAAATATTCTCCAGTGCTTTAATCCACCCTTCATCTAGAACAAGGTCAGATGATCCTCTGAATGATGGGGGATGTTGCCTCATGAAATGTTCCACCACTGACATGTTACTCTGCGGTTGATCTGGCTGATCTCGTGCATGGATACCACCACCATTTATCGCTTGAGTCAATTGCGCCATTACTGCAACAAACTATTCAGTTCCAATTCCGACCATCTCAGGATGCTAATTCGGAAGGTTATTTCCTTCTGCATGCCTTCCTAGCACTGCTTCCCTGTTTCCTCTGCGGAAAACCATTCTGAACAAACATGTCTTAGATGAAGCAACATGGTAAACTTCAAATGCCATATCATTTCAAAAAAAATAGTTTTGGATAATCATTTAATATAATTATAACTCCTAAGGTTATCTAAACCGACCTTTGATACCAACTATAAGGCCCCATCCTTAAAACTTACTTAATCTTGAGTTATTACAAGATTACAAATTGAGGATCTTTTCAGGTTTAGAGTTTTAGAGAATTAGATCATAAAACTTTCATTACATTCCACATATAAACAAAGTGGTTACATAAAGATAGTATTCTTCATTCCCATCAATGGAAAAATATTTAAAATAAAACATGGATTATTTCTTGTCACTTCCATGACACAATCATCATATCATGTACCTTTCCCTTGACCTGTGAAAAACATTTCAATAAAAACTTGGGATGATCATAAAAAGCTCAGTAAGGGATATAAAAATATGGAAAGGAAACATGGGTACATATATACATAAGAATGAAATCATACTTTACCCATAAATCATTATAATTTTAACATACCTCATCAAATAATGAATAAATCATAGAAATCATAAGATATAAAGGTAACTTGAGGCATTCATAACATTCTTACGTAGGGAGTAACCCTCTTGGTAACGTTTGGAATACCCATCACAATATATTCCCTAAATATCTTAGGAGAAACCTTAACGTTACAGTCCATCGCGTTACCCAATGAATTGGAGAGCTATATCGAGCTCACCCAACCTTAGTTTATCACAAAACCACCCGTCTTCATAATAATGCCCAAGAACATCAACATAATCGTATCACATAAAACATGCATAAAGGAAACATAACATTTCCACCATTCAATCACAAGATATCAATACAACACAATGATATAAAAAAATTATGAAAACCATTTTCAATACCAAAATAAAATCAAATTAAAACATGGTATTTATTTTTCTTTTAAAAAGAAGGTGTGGCTTGTAGAGGAAGCCAAAACTCAAATAACGGTCACGATGGCGGAGAAGTCGTTGTCGCCGCATACGTACACCAAAGACATTCCCTTTTGTCATATATTAAAATGCTTCGAATAAAAAAGATTCCTTTTGGATAAACGTAAAATTCAAAGTGGTTTATACACCATATAAATGAAGGTTTTGTATAAAACAAAATATGCCTCAATGAAAGTAGATTGAGACGAAGTCCCATACCTCGGGTCCGACTTGACTCGGTCATTCATTAATCTCATGAATAATAAACTTGAGTTAATTTCTACTTCTTTAAGAACCTTTTTCAAGTTATTATTCCTTTTATATTACTTATTGCAATGTCATGAACACTATGTAATTATTTAAGTTAATAACGGTCGTTTTAACGATCATTGGTACTTGAGTCAAAAATAAACCCTTTATAATTACATGTTTTTCATGTATGCATTATATCCAGAATTATAATCATTATGTATATATCATATATATCAAGTATATACATGAATTTATACTATTACATAATCATTTAGAGGTAAGAAATTAAATGCATCGTTCATGGAGACGGTAAGCCGTACGTACGCATGAACACTACTTTTATTTCCATTTCGTATTTTATAGTATGGAATCATAATGATATAAAGGTATATTATAATTAAAGTATAATATCATATATAATATCATATTTCCATCCTTTATACGTCCCACATATGGTATTTAACGAATCAAATCACTTTGAGGGGGCGGTAGTCCACACTTCCTTAAATGAAGATATCGCGTTTACCCATAATGGAAACCATAAAGGTATGATCAAAAAGAAAAATACAGAAGCTTAAGGAAAACATAAACATATTATATATCATATATAAATATAGTGACATCTTAATGGACACCTTTTAAGGTGTTAAAAGAATGTTGAACAATCATCGTTTCGGGAGGCATAAATTCACCATCCACGAAAACAGTATGTTCGTTAACCATTTGATGTAGGTGTGTGTAAGTGTAGCTCTAATACATATTATAAAAACATCATAGTATATTTAGTATACTAGAGTTGTTACAAAAGAAAATAATAAAAAGAGTTTAGGGGGTTGGAGAAGCAAAATAAAACAAAAGGACTCAAAAGAAGACATTACCTTAAAATCGGGTAACTCCCTTTGTTTTGAGTTCAAAGGCTTCCTTGGGAAGACTTCTGCCCAATTTGAGGCTTCAAGGAGTAAGATAGAGAAGTGGATTGAAAATATGGGCAGGGTTTGGCCGAGCCAAAGGCTTTGAGAGTGTGGGTAATGAGGTAGAGGTGTGGGCCTTTTATAAGAGGAGAGGAGGGGCACTCTTGGAAAGTAAAGATAAGTTACTTTATTTTAAAATGAGTTTCAGATTCAAATGGTCCCACATTGATATAATTCGATTATATGGTGATTAGAGTTCTAAATCCACTCCTCCAATTGGTTTTGGCCATGTGTAGGTTTAAGATTTTACATTATCTTTCCATTTTATTTAAATCGTTAAATAATGAGGTCATCGCTGCATCATCATGATGCCATAAATAATTTACTTTATTTAATGTCTAAAAATTATAAAAAAAATACTATGATGTAGGAAATAGTTTTACCTTTATAATGAATATTTATAGTCAAAAATATGACTTGTATAACCCCATGTAAAAATTGTTTTAGTATAATAACTAATGTTTGTGTCATTTTTACTTTAACATTAAATAAAAAGTTATTTATGTCATTTCCTAACCAAAGTGGCTCCATGGGGTCCCCAAGTTGACCCATGGATTTTCTTGGTCGGCCATGACACATCCAATGAGGGTAGGACATGTTTCAATCTCATCTCATACTATTAAAACATTATTTTTACCTTAAACTACACTAATTACCACTTATCGCGACTAAAAACATAAAAGTTACTATTCACCAAAAAATTATTTTAATCCCATTGAACAACATTTTACTTATTAATGACAACCATGTATGTCGTAATTTTGAAATTCAAAACACAATGATGGCAAAATTTCATTTAAACGGAAAAATCAGTTTTTATAAGTACCACTTAGTGGTTTCACTATTCATCAAAAATTGATGTTTTTCAGAAAATTACCAAAAACTCACCCTAAGCTATATTTCATATTCCGAATTTAAAAATGAAGTCTATTTTACAAAATTCAAATCATATAAGTCAAATTAATTAATTTAATAATTAATTCCCAATGTCATGACAAATAGCGTGTTTTTATGAAACAATAAGTATCAAAAGATTGACACTAGTTTAAGTCCAATTTCAAAGTGAAATTGATTCCAATGACCACCATTGGATTAAATGGTAAAAATATATTCTAATTTCACTTCAAAACCATTTCAAAAGATAATCTAATCATATAAATAAATTAGATTAAAAAGCAGTTTTGATTTAAAATGCAGTATTTTTTACTATTCATTAAAAAATGAACATTGTCTGAAAAATACCAAAAATTCACACAAAGTAAATTTTGATGTCCCAATAATAAAGAATAAGTTTCTTTTGACAAAAATAGATTATAAAATTGTCAAAATTTTGATTTAAAAAGGGTTTGTCATCAAAAGGCAGTAAGAAAATCTTTTAAGAATATTAGTGTATTCCATGCTTAAGATTGGATTTATTTTCATTTTAAGCCTCTAAAACACTATATAATTCATTAATAGACATAGATAAAAATATCTATTATTCATTACTTACTTGGGATGTTACATTAATCCTCATTCCATTCATTCTGTGACATGTCGGGTAAGCATTATCTCATTTTCATGATACCTTATCCCTTGTACTTTGATAGAACATAATTGGATTGATAGATCTAAACCCCATGTTGTGGACTCTGGTTTTTAGGTAAAGTTCCAAGATCTTCAACACCTTTTTTTGGATGATCCCATTGCGGGCATGTACAACCTGAGTACTGCGGTAAGTGGCTCCATAAATACAATATATTTGATAAAACACTGTTAAATTTTTAAAAATTTATTTTTAAAAAAATTGGTACGAAATTGGAATGATTGATTGTGTTTGTTGTAAATGGATTTTTAAGAAAAATGGGTTTCCCATGGTTTATGATAAATGGAAAGAAAATAGGGTTTTCTAAGAATTCAATTATTTTTGAAAAAGAAGTTGGAATGGTTGCCATATTAAATATTATATTTAATAAATGGATTTGAAATGGTTTTCAAATTATGGGCATTTTTTGAAATCAATCACTTGGGGTACCTTGGGTACTTCATGTGATGTTTAACTTAAGTCCAAAATCTATTGTGGGGGTTCAATTTTTGGGTGTTCCTATTGTCCTAGAGTGTAGATTACGGGATCTACATACATATATAATGTTGGTGTTTCACATTATAGGGTTTCTCCCTTGTCCTAGATTGTAGATAACTATATTCATGTACCATGTTGAACTGGTCATAGATTTTTGGGTATGAGTAGTTTGCTACCTAAGGTATTCTATTCCTTGGTGTTGTGATACCTCTGCTTCTACTTTTGTTCCCTATGGATTGGATTTTTATTATTTTACCCATGACAGGCATGTTGATTCTTGTGAAATATGATATTAAAAATGTGCATTGAAATTGATATACCATAATTTTTTTAGACCTATTGAAAACAGAAATGTTTACCATGTTTTTTATAAAACATCTTTACTGCTAATCAAGCCATGTTTTATTCGAAATGATCATATAGTAATTTTTATTTAAAGACTTTTTATCGAGAACCTGGTTGTGATCCTATTTGTCTAGTCAATTCACATGCTACACACCCCTTTGGAGGTACGCAGACCTTTGTATGTCATTAGACGTAGGGAAAGGCAAGGTGCTACAGTGAGGCAGCATGTTTTCATATCAGCTGATTCAGGTAGCTGGTGCATAGTGGGAGGGTGTTTCCTAGATTATCACATGGAGTAGTTTCATGTTTTTATATTCCTCTGTGGTTGGTCTTTTCTCTTAGATTTTTTTGTTACATTAACGGTTGTTTTATTTTTGGTATCTTCTTATAGTTATGATATATATGTAAATATATCAGTCTTATGATATTTATTTCTTATTCTATTCTGTATATCCTTCCATGTTCATCATCGAGGTAGGGAAAAATTAATTCCCTTATTGTGTTGTTTTGTGCTCTGGTGTGTTTCACCAGCCCATGCGGATCGAGAACTCCTGTTGGGTATTTAGTGGATTGGTTTGGATCCAAGGATTGAGGGTAACCTGGGTTGGTTCATTACAATATTGATATATTTGGGACACACGGTTCAAGTCAATTTCCCCAGTAATATGATCATATCTCTATATGTAAATCTTATGCGACAATAAATTATATACTCCAAAAATAGGATGAACTCAACCATTGGGATATGAACTATATTTTCATTCTATCTTAAAAATATTCCATAATTTTGTAAATCTCTAGGTTATTCATCCCATGGATGTAACCATGGAGGAGGTAAACCCACATATGCGGTTATATTCACACATCGAAGACCAATGTTTGTGACCATTGGGTCATAAACCTATCTAGATGGAAGAAAATCATGATGAACACAACGAGTATAAAACAAATAATAATATCTAAATAGAATGGTAGAAGTAGACGACTCCAAAATTGTCAGATCATCCTCTCCGCAAATAATATTATTTATAACTGTGTCGGTCTGAAAAAAAGGAGATAAGGTAATCATATAGGGCCAATTGTATAGTTCCATGTTTCATGAACATATCACCACACACAATGACATAACACAGTAAAACATGCCAACTTTTTATGAACCGGGTATAAAATTATGTCCACATCCTTTTGTAAATAAACATTCATCAATTTTTTTCTCAAAAAGTACAAGACACACCACCGCTCACAATCCTAAATAGTGACATATACATTAACTGAGATAATGGCGGACACATTTTTATAAAGAAGATATAGAAAATTATTTTTTTCAAAGCATACCACCCATTACATGACATTTACAATATTTATAGATTTTTTGGGAAGAATCTTTATTGACAAGGGATAAATATAATATCCTAATAAAAAGTTTCTGAATATCATATGTCTCAACCTTGTAGAATTAATTTGACCCTATCAATTTAGGAAAATACAAGTAAAACCACAATATCTACTACATTAATGATTCATATTTAGTAAAATAAAACTTATTAAAATCTTAGAGTACAAAACACAAATCACATAGACTATATTAAAAACATTTATGTATATAACCACTACTTTTACATGAATGAGATACTACGTTGGTTTCTACCATGTGCTTTCACATGCTACTTCCTGGAGAATAATATTCCTTAAGTGAAATTTTTCTATAAATTTAATCCGTCATGTTGTCTATGTGTAACATCAAGGATAAGAATATTTCGATTGCCATCACGGTTATAGCTTCATGGATAAGTATATATAAACCTCAAACCCAATCTAAATGATATAGAGGTAAAAATATAATCCTTACATTTTTTGATATGATACTATTAAATAATAACATAATTTTACCATGCAAAAAATTCTGCCTAAAAAATTAATATTATACTACTCACATAACCATGGACCATTTACATTCATATTTTTAGAGAATTTTATCCAACTCATATAAAAAAATACTCATGTCTTTTTGTGAGAATATTTCCCACTGTACCAATCATTTATTATTAAGACTTCATCATTACAAACAATAATCCTTGATAGAAATATCTCCCCTAACATATTTCATTATAACTAGGCAAAAAACAATAATGAAATTCTCAAATGATCAGTAAGTTTAAACATAAGATTTAAAAAGTTTATATCATTTGATATCATAAATGAGCACAAAGGGTATGAGAAAATAATAAATATTAATGAAAATTCAATATGATAATTTATAAAAAAAAAAGTACATGCATCATTTAACTTGTCACATTTCATAAATATTTAATTATATAAAGAGATATAAAAATCAATATTCAGGATTCATGTGATCTATATCTTGATCAAAGGAACCAATCAAAGATCATATCAAGAAGAGAGAAACTAGTTTACTTTCATATATCATTATCTTTATCACTTATATTCAATAATGTAAAATATAACTATAGGATAATTAAATCGACATGATTAACCGTTCAATTTTCTCAATCCTTCTTAACTTGAAAACCAATTAACATAACCCAAAGCATTGGAGAGCTTCTTCGGGCTCACCAATTGAATAATTGGTATCAAGAACGCCATTTATATAATATATATCATCCTACCACATTATAAAAAGATATATAAGGATCACCCATCATCATGAATTATTTAGAAATTCCATATATGAATTTAACACATGTATGGTCCCATTTTCATCATTTAATCTTTTAAAAACCAGGCGTTCATTTTAATTTTATACACTAGTGGAAGAGAAATGGTTTTCATGAGAATCATAAACCATCAAGAGAAAATATATGATTTTTATCATAAGAACACATTCACATAAATTTATAAGAATCTTTAAAGGATGTTTAAAATTTTGGAAAATATATTTAAAAGAACATTACCAAAAAATTTCTTTCAAAAAAATATAAAATTAACCTTTTCTTTTCTTATCATTAGAAAATAAAAATTCACAAAATATTGAGAAAATTATTTTCAATAAAAGTAACCATGGAAACATTTAATGTAATCTTAAATGAAATAAACTTTTTTGATGATATAAAAAATCACTGTTGTGGTATATGTGAAAAAATACCCTATTCACACTTTTGGGAAAAAATACCACATCTAGAAAATGGAAAAAAAGATTCCTTTTAAAACTCTTTAAATAAACTAATACATGGGTGAAAATTAATTTAATAAATCATTATAGAATATTTAAAAATTTAAAAAATTTATGTAATATATGTCCATGAAAGAAAAAAATTTGTGACCATATAGAAAAATACTATTTTATTCCTTAAATAGAATATTTTAAAATTTTCAGTACATAGAGAGAGGAAATTGTAGGTCAAATATAATAATTAAATATATAAAAATTAAGAAAACATATGTGGTTTAATATATTAATATCATATAATTTCACCCATATAAACATAAACATAATCTATCCGTAATGAAGATAAGACTGTGACATAAACCCTTACCACATTGGAACATTTGAATCATAACCCCAATGAATGAAATAAAATAAAATAAAAACAAAATTATACTGAATATAAATGGATTCATGATATATATTATTGAGTGGGTATTATTTTCAATACATTATAGAAACAGTGAGTAAATGCGGCATGTTTCTCATTGAAACAAAACTATGGCGAGAAATCCTTACACATATTATAACATTGAAGAGTGAATTAATCATTGAATTTCTTTTTTTGTAAAAAATTAAACTCTGTATTGTAAAAGAATAAATAAAATTTTAATTAATTTGACATATATATTTATATAATATTGGAATAACATAAACAAAAAATAACTAATGTCACCGAATAAAAAGACATTGAGTAGTGAAACACCTTAACTAAAATCAAAACATGTTATGTATGTACATTATCTCATATATAATAAAACCATTATAATAATTTATATAATTGGGATAATTTCATGGGGTTATTACATATTTTATAAAATATTTATTTCATTCATTTTAATGACATATTTAATTACTCCATCTCCTAAGTCCACATTGTGTGTTATGACGAAGATCAGTTCATAATTAAAAAAATGAATTTTATAGGTTGAACATGGTCAAATGGGTCCTTATTACCTCATTTACATAAAAATAAACATGATATATTTATCATTTTTGTACAGAAATTAAAATTTTATATCTCTATATTAAAAATGGATCTAAAAAATGTGTCGTGTAACGAGGCGGTAATCCAAACATACACACATGTGATCTTTTCACATTATTATGGATGGAAATAAAGAAATAAAAAAAATTAACCTATATAAAAACATTATGGATTTATAAAAATATAATATAATAATTCAATATATCACCTTTATAAATCATTAAAGGTAGTTTGAGTAAAATGATGTGCATTCCTTCACAAATATGTCAGTCAATAGATAGGCATGTATGTTGATTATGTTTTCAAAATATTGGAATGGAATGAAGATTGATAATATAGTATAATTCCATAATTACAATTATAAAGTAAACATTATACATATACAATAAATTGATCATAATTACTAGAAATTAATGTTGTTGATGGAAAATAAAACACATATCTTCATGGAAGGGGTGGTCTACACACATGCATGAACGATGTTTTTATTCTATATATGATAGAAATGGATTTGAATTTCGTTAATCTATTGACATGATAAAATATATTCATATGGTAAGTACTTATTTCATTATATTTTATTGGTTGTGATATAATTAAAGTAATTAGAATAAGAAGTATAATGAAAAATATTGGTTAAGATTATTTCCTCCTTTTTGAAGAACCTTTTTCAGATTACTTTTCAAGGAACCTATGGATGCTATTTTTAGAAAAAGAAATAAACTCTTAAATTAATATATAGAATTTATAGTGTATTCTTGGAGGGTTTTGTTTATCTATGTGGCTAATGATTTTTGAGGAGTACTAGAGTGGTGGTGTCGTTATAGAAGAGTGGAGGGGGGAACCAATTGAATTACATTAAGTGTTAAATAAATATGTATTAATTATTATGTTAATGATGAACAAATTGATATATTTAAAATATTTTATAATTATTATTCTAAATATTTTATTTATTAAATTTTATACATATTTAGGATATGGATTAACACTTATCTGTTAGTAATAATGCCCATATTAATTCTTTTAATTGTTAAAATGATAATAATTTTTCTATTCATTAGGGGTCAAGAGAGTCACTATGTAAATTAAATTGACCTATAAGGGGAATATTTTAGATATTTTGACCATTTTCCTTTCAGTTGTACAAATTCAATATTTAAATTAATTTTAAATCATTTAATAAAACACTATTTAACATAAAATACCATTAAGATCATTTACGAGACTATTCACATAATTGGAATTAATATATATATATATATATTGTTTTTCAATTTGAATATGAAATTCAAGAATATCAGTAACCAAATTATAATTTTTAAAAACATATTTAACACCATAAATAAAACACACAAAATTTACTTTTTGAGTTTCTATATCAATTAATTGATTTTTCGTTTACAATCACAAGCTCTGTGTAGAAATTAATTATGAAATTTTGGTAATTATTTCTACTCTTCAAATTGAAAAATATCCATCACAAAAATATTATTCATAAAAAAACATCTTTTTATAAACATTCATTTCAATTTTATCCAAGTGAAAACATATTACATTTATTAAAATCCTGAATGATCCGTTTTTGTATTATTTTTTACTCTAAATAATTTTAATGTATTCAACAATGTAATAACCCACAAAAATTCAGTATTTTTTAATAGTAGATATTTATGGTCGAATTGAACTCATAAAATGAATTAAATGAATGTTTTATTGTGATTTTAAATCCCCTTAACATTATTTTCAACCACAGTTAACCCATTATAACCTTTATTGTATTTATTAATATGTTTCCTTATTTAATGTTCATTATGATCAAATATAAAGTTTAAATAATTAAAATATTCAGAAATGGTGTTAAAAAATATGTCAGACATTTTATAAAATCAATGCATATAATTATAATAAATTACTATTAAAATAAACTCTAAAACAGGACAAATAATTGTTTTCCAAAAAAATACTTTTTAAGTATACAAATATTATTATATATATATATTAACCATAATATTGATTCAAAAAATATAAAATACCTAACTTTTACTAAAAGTGAAAAAAAATATGTAATTTTAAAAGCAATTAAAAAAAGGGAATATATAGATTCATTAATGGAAAGGGAATTTTTTATAAAATCGAAATATTTCAGTATTCACTAGAAAATCATGCTTTCCATAAAAATCACAAAATATCACCTATGGTTAACATTATTTTTTTGATTTCAATAATACCATACCTTTTTATAATTTTTTTTCTTTATGTGAAAAGTATATTTTCAATATTTTCTCTCAATGATTAATACAACATATTTTTTAAGATATCATATTTTTTTGCATAAAATGAAATCTGTAGAAATTTAGTAGTAATTTTCTAGGAATAGATCAATTAATTTTTATTGATTTGTGAATATAAATATATTTTTACATGTCATATACACTATCAAAACTAGTAGTATTATAAAATCTATGGTTTTTATAAATAATTTCATGATAGACACGAACTTTTATACATGGATATTCTTCGATAAAAACGCCACACCTGGTTATATGACGTGATAATCATTTACCTTAATATTCCATCATTATTTCTTGGGAAATAATTTTTCTTTCCTAAAGACTATCACCATTAAAAAATTGAATAAAATAATTTTAATTAGTTTCAACATATTGTTTCATTACTAATAATATCATATTTACATTATAGTTTCCTTGATATGCTTCAACAAGTAACATAGTCTTCTATCCTGAATAATTATTTTGTTAGTATATATTCATGTCAAAATCTATTATTAAATCAAAAAATTAAAATTACTCTTACGTTAATGGATATACATGTCTTGCAAGAGGGTCCTCAAATCAATTTAATGGTATTATATTGTATATTTAAATCTCATTATGATAGAAAATGAATGGAAAAAATTCATGTGATCTTCCCCTTAAAAAAAGTGAATCAAATAAATGTTCCCTTACCCATAATCATTGATCCAACTAGAAGAGTATTATAATGTCTACATCATCTTGCAAACTACAGGAATCTCCTTTTTGTAAAATTGTTATTATTGGTGTTAGTGAATGATTTGTGTAAATGGTTCAACAAGAGTGATGGAATTTATTATAATCATTTGGTAACATAGATTTTACTAAAGATATATTATTAATATAGCACCCAATGATTATTGTTTTAGAATTAGGTATAAAATATGTGTTATGTTTCATAGGACATAGAATGGTAATATTGCCTAATATCATTTGAATATAATATTTCATTATTACCCATCAATTTGAAAGAGTTAATCTAACATGATGACAAATGTTTTAGTCTAGATAGAATAACTCAATGAGTTTGAGATTAATTATTCGTCAATTATCTCTTAATAATATTTCTAATTTCCAAAATTTTCTAGTTCTCCATGCTCTTCAAAGTGAGTCAATAACAAATATGTTTATTTTTTTACTGCAGTTTATGTGCATGACCACTATCATGGTTTCACCTCTATTTTGGTTGTAAGCCGGTTATCAATGGAATGTTTGTAGTGTAAACGTTTTTCCTTATCTCCATAGTTAGATCCACCTTAAACCCCTTGTTTCCTCTAGCCTTGGTTGGGAGAAATTATTCTTTATGGTTTCCTCTTGGTGGGGAATCTCCACAAACAAAGCTATCAAAATAAAAGTCCTTTTGGTAAAATTTCCATTTTAGTATCTCTATGAGTCATATCATGAGTGTATCTATGGTGTATGTTTTGGGGGTTAATGACTTTATTTTCGACTAAGTGGTAGTCTATAGAGGAATATTATAGAAAATCGATCACATTTTCATGTTCTAGTTTCAATAGTGGATAAAATAGTCAGTGGTCAAACCACATAACTAATCTTTTATTACATTACTAAAAATAATATAGAATTTCTTTTGATTCAATATTTTATCCATAAGTAAAAAAATTTAGGAAAAAGTTCCCAATAGAGAATATTTAATACTAGTTCATTTCTAACTACCACTCTTTGGGTAATCCTTTACAAGTATTTATTCCACTATATTTATAAACGGATGTTTCTGGTGCCAGGAATATGATTTTTACCAATGTTGGAAGGTCCTTTTAGACATGGTTAATCATCACATCAATGTTGTATATTCCTATCTTGTCTCATTTAAAATAATATAATAAAAATCTCAATTCATCCAAACAATTATTGATGAACTTTATTTTAAGTGATCTATAAAATTTCATTTCATATGAATTACCATATAATCTTTATAAAATTTTCGCACTAAATAAGATAACATTGGAATGAAAGGATCAAAAATAAAAATTGGAATTAATAAACATAAAATTTCACGTTCTCTCTATTCTGATTTATGTCCTGCTTCCCATATCAATTTCAAGATGATTATCGATATTTCCCATCAATAATTGGACCAGATAATACAGAAAAATATGAGTTTTCATTGACTTAGGAGCGCAATCATATGAATTGAATCTTATAGGTTCTAATTTAACATATTCTATTTTAAGTTTATCAAACCCAATATGTATTTCCATGAAAAATCTATTTTATTAAGACCTATAATTTTCTCCTGGTATACAATGAAACACTAAACTTATTCTTCCAATCCTTGGTGAATATATGGAGAAAAGTAATCTAATAAGAAATATTTTTAATAAAGAAAACATAATAATTTATATTATAACCATGTTGGGATCTAAATAAAATAAAAGAATAAAAAAAATAATCATGGTTGGATCTATGATTAATATATTGGATGTGTTGAGATACTAAGTTCCATAGACAGAACTATATGGTTGTTTTTATTATCATACTCTATATATAGTTAGCTATATATGTTGTCTTCTAGTCATTATATTGTAGATTTTTTATGTAATATATTTAATAGAAATTTCCTAGATTAATTGTCGTATCAAAAAGTATTAGTGGATCCTAGACTATAATGAGAACCTCAAGATACTATGATATTAGTCTTAAAGTAAGGTCATATGGTCTAGATACATCATAATGACTGGAAAAGTATATATTTGACTCTTAGGTGTTGGGGGATCATAATCAATGAGACATATTTTCATGAAGATCTCACATGGTGATCTCTAGTAGCGAGATCGTGTAGGAAAACCAGCTAATTAGAACACCACATGATTTGGGTGAAATTGGTTGTTCTGATCAACAAACATGTGTATTGTTCTCTTGATTTGAGACCATAATCAATGGGTATAATTTTATTACATACTTTTACGCAATGCAGAATCCATGATATTGAAATCGTGGCCAGGTATCTTGTTTATGGTGCATCATTGGTGTCAGGAAATTTGTTGAATGGTAAAGACATGATTTGTCTCTTCCATATTAAATAAGTTGTATATCTTATAACTAGTTGATTGGGGTGGTGCAACCATCATAAGTCCTTCACCAAATTAGTTGAAAGATAAATATGATCTGATAGATCAACAAATAATAAAGCATTAAATGGTTGGTGACACTAGTGTGTGTCCTACTTTATGAGATATTTAAAGACAATGACATTATAGTACACATTCAATGTTCCATGGATGGTTTTCATTGTTGTGATAATCCTTATATATTCAAGAGATTTCATTGGTTTCTAGACTCCACTCTTGTTCTGTGTATTTTATTCATTGATATCGATATATGGTCCTAGAGGGTCACAGATAATATCGTATTCAATTATCCACCCTATTCAGTTGAATGTGTATATTGGACATGGTAGACCCCACCTTAGGGTTTTAGTGTTGTCCAAGGTATCTATCACCAATGAAATTAATAAATTCATTACTATTCATGTTATGAATTATTGGGTTAAATTTATTTTAATTTATTTTTAAGTTTATTAAATACGAGGAAAATATTAATCAAACATATATTGTTTGAATTTTCAATGTTCGCTTAATATTTTGTGGGACTGACGAGTCAAGTTAAATTAATCAGGTTTATCACATAATCTATATATATATTATAGGTATGTGATAAAATAATAAATAATATTGGTGTAGTTTAGTCTGTTATTACTTTTTTTTATCAAATGTTATATAAACAGAGGTCAGGGAAACCAACCTGTTATTTAGAACCTATGCTATAAAAAAGTTATAGGATCTCTACCAAATAATTATTCATCCATTTATGAGTGACAGCTTCTCTATCCTCCTACTTCATAGAGATAGAGTGTCTCCATTTCAAATGTCATTCCAAGTTTCACCTTTAAGAATCGAATGTAGAGGATCAATGTGATTGTCAGGACATCAAATATATCATAGGGTCATTGCACCAGCACCCAGAACTTGATGATTGGAAATCCCATGAATTTTGGAAGCTAGTGTGGAAAATATAGGGGGATCATGCAATGAATCCTTTAGTAAATGATCACTAGTGATGAGTTGAGGTCAAGCGCAACTTCCGATCTGAATAAGTAAGTTATAGTTTTATATTTTTCCACTTTTAATTTACACGAGGTCCACGGACAATGATGGGGTTGCTCATTCCTTGAGAGAAATAAAAAAAATTAAATTCAAAAGGAAGGTCCAGGTATCCCCCCCCCTTTTCATTACATGGTCACCATGAGTCCTATCAGCCTCCTTTCCTTCTGACCATCAATGGTGGCCTCCCCTCTTGAAAACCATAAGCCTCCCGTACCACATCCATGAGATGGAACCCCTTCCATCCCCGGTCGCTACCCACTCAGCATGTACCGGCTGCCCCAGACCCTGTTGGATCCCCTGGTCACGACAACTCTATAGTGTTTATTTCCCTTAGCCATGGCCATCATACACTATAGAGGCCTGATCTCAGATGCCTCCTACCTGAGGTGGCACCCCGCCTACCATAGCAGGATCAAGCCCTGCCTCTAGCCTCATCCACGGGCTCCTCTACTGCTCGTACCGCCTTAATCCCATAAGTCCAAATTCTCAACGCTGACCACACCTGGTCCAGCCATTGTGTCAGGAAGCCACTATGACAAACCACAAAAATGGTCGTTATCACCGCCATTGTATCTGGATGTAGCCGTACCATCAGCCTTGGGTCACCCTTGTAATGCCGTCTAAATCCGGTGAGAACCCCTTTACCAGACCACGCTTTTTTGGTATGGACCTGAGGTAACCCCTCTTTTTGGTGAATCATTATCCATTTTAAACAGGTCGGTTTTGGTCCTCCCAACCCGGAATGGGTTTGGGAGTATAGGCCTTGCATAGAATAGCATATAATTGTGTTTTCTGGACATATTATGAGTTTGCGCAAGTTTGGAGAGACTTTTAATGGGTTAGTGCAATGATTCATGTCTCGATCAAAATAAAATTAATGAAAAATAATTAATTTACTTAAATTAAATTTTTATTTAAATAAAAATAATTACCATATTAATTTTGATTTACTGTAATAAATTTTAATACCCAGGGATAAAAATTAGTTTATTTTTTGAAATGAATTAAATTAATTTATGGACTTAAAAATAATTAAATTATATGAATTATTAAATTCATTTAATTTAATTAACTATTTTAATAGTGTGTAAGGTTTTTAGTTGATTAAATATTGGTCTGAACATCACTTTTCTTTATTCAACACGTATGAGGGCTTTCCTGTCGATTCCATCTGATATTCATTGACACCCCTAGTACCCCTAAAATACGTGTGAGTATTACTATATATTTGAAGAAGACAATGTACAATGTGGACCCCACCATGATAAGGTAGTGTAGTCTCACCAAGATGATGCCAGATGCAATGTGGACCTCACAAATATGACTATGTACTCCAAGATATGATTTGGACACTACCATAATGAGACGATACTCCTGATGAGAACGGAACATACTAGACATGGTTTAGATGCATCAATATTCAAGTGAAGTCTGAGGTGTGATGCCCATAGGTCATTTAGATGCTCAAGACTAGTCGGGTAGTAGATTATCATTATGAATTTATTTGTTATTTTTTGAATTTTAATACTTCAGGAGAATACATAAAATAATAAATAAAAAAAACATATATAAGTTACCTATTTTTTATATTAATATACAGTGGTGATCGCAAAAACCCAGATGAAAAAGATTAATAGAAATGGATTATATTCATTGATAAAAAAACACAAAAACCCTCCAAGTATTATGAGGTCATTATCACCTTCCATCATTCATGTTTGAAAAAAAATTGGGTGTTCGAGGTGCCGGTCATTCCAAGGAAGATAGTTCATTTTACTACAGGTTATTTTTTGAGTGATTTGTTGGTTTACATAACTAAAATTGCATCAAATTAATAGCCAAAGTTATCTTGTTGTAATTTTATAGGCATGTGTTGAACAATTCAAAAAAATATTTTAGAAGCTGTAAATTCACTAAATAGATATATGAACTGATATTTAATGCGTTTGGACAGTAAAAATCCTAGCATAAACCCTCCGAGTAGTGGCATACCCCTAGCTTATAGCCTATCAGTGGAGCTTCCCGTATCATTGGCACTAGAATACTCAAGGAACCTGGTGTTTTGATTCATGTACAAAAGGTTCTTAGAATTTTTTAAAATTGTGGGAGACATTTAATGATCAAATCAACTAGTAATGTCAAATTTTGTAATCAACATAATAGAACTAGTCTAATAATGTTTTATTTTTTTAGAAAATGGAATATAATACAACTACATAAACTAAGATAAATATTGGAGAAACATAAATGTCCAATATTGCATGAATTTTCATGTGTAGTATAAGTGATTGCGCATAATGATACTATATCAAAAATTCAAGGTGTTGTTTTCCCTATATGTTAATCCACATTAGGATGCATTGGTTTAAAAATCCTTACTGGAGGCTCATGAATTATGCATAAGATGGTTTTGTCATAATCCTATCATTTACATGTGATGTTAGTTGCAATCAAAACATTAGGACCTTGATGATATCACATGTAGTCCCTTATCCAGGGAGATCAGAGGAGAATGTTAAAAATGATATGTGAATGATAAATCACTCTGGCTTATGTGTAATTGAGAAATAAAGATCATGATATTTTAACTCAGCCCACTCTTTCAACTAACTACTCTATTTTTTTAGGATATAAATTAACAATATTGAGTAATCTCTTCATTTTATATTATGTAAAAGATTCCAATTAAAAAGATTATTAAATAAAGAAAAATCTTTAGTTATTATAGAGAATATATTAGAAGACAATGAGAAAAGGCCAATGGAATGTTATGAAAAAGTAAACTTCATCATGTACATTAAAAAAATAGAGGTTGTTTTTTTAAATATGAGGTTATTTTCCTCATATAACTTGAAATGAATTTATGGATGTTTAAAATTCAATGAACAGAATTGTATAATCAAGAACCTACTTCTTCTTCATCCGTACATATTCGTCAAATATAAGTATTTTTTCTGACATACTTCTTCGGTATTAAATACTATATTATTTTTTTATATATGTATAGAAGTACAGTAACAAAGTACATATAGAAGCAAGACTATGTGTAAGGTGTATTCTCTATGAAGATGAGAAAGGGAGATTCCTATGTCGTCGGTGAGAATCACATAACATCCTATTTTCATGTGAATGATTGTAGTTTTTAAGGTTGTAATGTAAAACTACAATATTTATCTCACATTCCCTTTAAACAAAATGAGACATTATTTTAGGCCTTAGAATGATTTCTTTGTGGTTTCTCAAACTCATCTTATAGTTTAGTGATACTATAATCAAAGGAAATAAATGATGAATATAAAAATTTAAGACTTCTTTATCTAATTGTTGAATTAATGTTCATTGACAAGAAAAAATAAAATTTGATGTCAATGATATACACATTATGGTATTTAGGGTCAGTATGGCTAAAAACCTTCAGTATTATCACTAAATTTATAAACTATTAGAAATATTATATCCTAAATTATAAAACCATTATGGTTTATGAATATAAACCATTATTCATGAAAAATTATGGTATTTAGTTTGGATTTAGAAACCAATAGAAATAATCGTATGCTAGAAGAATTTTTGAATTAGTTAAACAATTGAGTGTGAATTATTCCATGGGAAAGCTACTGGTAAAGATAATTTATAAGATTCTTTTATGATGTTAAATAGTCTATACATGAGGTTTATTCATGGTTAGAAGTTATTAGCTGCTTCTTATTATAATTCTAACAAATATCTTGACCAAGCATTCATCTATCATGGTAATGTTGTGTGGAGAAATTCCTAAACGCACATTTCCTTATCCACATCATGAAATTTTAGTTAACAAGGATTATCGATGATTAGTCTTACATGTTAACATTGATCAACAAAAATGGATCATGGATAAATTACTAAATTATCATTTTATACATAAAGCATATGATGTAAGCATTATCAGTGTAACAACTTGTAGTAACATCCATTATATTTCAAAATGTGTATGGAAAATAATTAAGAAATCTAATAACAGATAAGCCAACTAAACTGAAAAATTGATATCAAATGGGTTATAGTATGATTAAAATCCATTATGTCATATGACATTTTTTTAGAATCAATGAGTTTGTTAGGATGTAAACAAACATGCATCAAGCTACTCACATTGTTCTGTCTATTAATTATCCAATCATTTTCTTAGTATATTATCTAAATCCCTAAAATATATAAATTAGTAGTTAAGTGATTCAATACACCTCTAAATAAGGGTGCACATCTCTACTTGAGATAGTGGGAGAAATATTGACTTGGATTTAGTAATTGCTCGAGAAGTACAAATGGTTGGAATATGAACTTGTACCATAACTTTTGTGGAATAGAAATGTTTTAGTTACAAAAATTTCATAATAAGGATAAAACCATGGTAAAGGTTTAGAGTTCACCACAACTGGTAATACATTATTCATTTCCAATAATAATTCCTACAAGTAGTATATAGAAATTCTCTAAGATCAAAAATACACAATAAAATTCAATAATTGATTTCATGTATCAAAGTAAAAAGGGTATAATAAATTGAATACATCTATGGGTATTCTTATTAATTAATAAAGAGATGGTACAAGAGAAGTAACAATAAGGCATGATTGGATATACTATGTCGGTATACCTAAATCCATTAGAATTTTAGTTTTCATACCTGACTTCTAAGATCATTTAATAGGGCATTGGGTGTCAAGAAAAACATTCAGGGAAGGTGTCTATACAATGTCACTTGAAAGGGATAAAGACACTATTGGATTCCAATAGTGGTTATAAGTTACTAAAATCTACATCAGAATTAAAGTATGAAACAATTTCTTAGAGCGTTAATTTGGAATGAATCTTTGCCTTCTGTCTACAACTGCATAGTGGGAGCTCCAAGGAGTTCCTAGTGAAATATGTTTGGTAACATATGGAAAACACAAATTGATCTTATAGTTAATTGAGACCAGGATAAAAATAATTCTACGGTGATTTACTTAAAGTAGAAAACTATGTTATAGGGAATTGGATCTATGGATGTAGATATAAGGGTTCCTTTGACAAAGTCAATTGTAAAAATTGTGATATGGTATTGAAAAAAACATGTTGGAACAATTCATGTTATGAATTGCTACCAATATCACTTGGTGTAAGCTCTCCATGTTATCGGATTTGGAACCTTGGAAGAGATTAAAGCTGTGATTTGGGATCCATGCTCTTTATCGTTGGATCAATAACATATTACATGATATGTATAGGAACTCATATTTCTATGATATATATTATAGTAGGCAGATATCAATTATATCTATGAGCACTGCAAGTGAAGCATTCAAAACTATAATCTTATACTTTGGAAATTAAAAATGACATGTGGCTAATATATAGTGAAAAAGGTATACTGGTTATGTTGGGACTCAAACTAGTATTCATTAGATACTTGTGATATAGTATCATAGTTAGGATAATGAGTTGATCATGTCAAGCTCATTAAATCTAGTCGTAGTCATATCTACAAATATTGAGTATGTTTCAGCTTCTGTGGAAGCTAAGAAACTATTATTAAATGAAATTATTTGATCTAGATCATGGAATCACACCTAGTATATATAATATTATCATAATGTAAGTTATGATATTATTACTAGACATGATGTCAAGTTATGACAGTGTAAAAATAGATATATTTGGGGATACCATATCTTGAGAAGTTTTACTCAATGATATGAGGCCGCATATAATAGAATTGCACGCAACGGAAACATGGAAATCCCAGTAGCTAAAGTCAATAATGAGTATAAACATGATCCTTCTCATGTAATTAGCTGAGAAGCATGGTATCATGTTAGATCTAGTGAATGTGGGTGTGTTTAAATAGTGGGTACGCCATACCAAACTATGTGGTACATTTGATTACCATATAATGTTTATAGTTATCTATACATGATTTTTCTTAGTATTATAGTGTAGACTATACTTCATCCACCATTTAATGGTAATTTCCTAAAATATTTTTCGTATCAAAAGGTTATAGAAGATCCCAGCCTATAATAAGAACCTCAAGATAATATGAAATTAATTTTAAAATATATTCATATGGTCTTGATAGACCATATTGACTGGACATAGTAGATTTTTGACTATCATATGTTGGGGGGTTCTTAAGCATTGTTAATTCTTCTCATGATGTTCACACTTGGTGGTTACTATTAGTGAGATCATGAGGATAGACTAGTGAATTGGAACAATACTTATTTTGGATATCATTTGTTTTTCATATCTATGGAAATGTGTATTGGTCTCCTAACATGATACCATTAGCAATGTGTATCATTTGATTCATAGTTTGGTGCAGGGTGAAAACCATGATATTGAAATCTTGGCGATGTTTCTTATGTTGGGTGCATTGTTTGTGGTATGAAATTTGTTTAATGGTCAAGAAATTATTTGTCACTTCCAAGTTAAGGACGTTGTATATCTTAGGCCTGGTTGATCCGGGCGGTGCAACCATCATAAGTATTTATCCAAAGTTGTCGAAAGTAAAATCCATCTACTGAGGTCAGCAAATAAAAAAGCAAGAAACGTGCGATGACACTAGTGTGTGTCCAGATTTATGAGATAATTATTGAAAAAGAGATTATAGTACACAACCATTTTTGTAGGTATCTTCTCATTTCTATGAAAATATTTATCCTTTTGGGGGCCTGATGGGTTACTACAATCTACTCATGGTTTGTGAATTATATTCACATCTATCGAGATATGGTCCTAGAGCTTTACACATAATACTGTATTCAAGAATCATCCCTACTCAGTTGAATATATATATTGGAATTGGTGGGGCCTTCCCTAGGGTTCAAGTGTTGTACAAGGTTTTGATCACCGAATAAATAAATGAATTCATTATTTTTCATGTTATGGATAATTCGGTTTAATTTTTTTTAAATTTATTCACATGTTAAGTAAATACGATATTAATATTAATTGAACAAATATTGTTTTAATATTAAATGTTCATTTAATATTTTTCAGGAATGACGAGTCAAGTTAAATGACTTGAGTTTATCAAGTTATATATATATTCATATATTAATGTTATGTATCAAAATAATAAATAATATTGATGTGTTTTAGTTCATGATAACTAATGATTTAGTAAACATTAAATAAAGGATGGGGAACCCAACAACGTTTTTAGAACCCACAATATATAGAGAGAGATGGGCTCTCTCCCATTGAACTATTCATTCATTTATGAATGAGATCCTCTATATCCTCCCTTTTTCTAGAGTTAGATTCTCTCTCTCTCTCTTAAGTGTCAATACATGTTCCTCCATCGTGCTTCGAAGTTAGAGGATCGTGGTAGTCATCAGGACGTCGAAGATATCGTAGGATCACCGAGCTAGCAATCTAAATTCAATGATCGGTGCTACCATATATTTTTGAAGCTCGTGTGGACAATCAAGAGGGACCCTTCTATGGATCCATCAAGAAATGATCCCTGAGGACGAGTTGTAGAATATTACTGCTTCGGATCTGAATAGATAAGTTCATAGTCTTATTTTTGTGTAGTTTTAATTTATGCGAGATCGATAGGCACTACTGTGTCTTGGATCATCAGTGACGAAATGTTCCATCATCTCAATGAAAAATATTTTAAAATCTGTGGCCCGATGGCTTCCGTTGGGGGTCTCAGTACCATCAATTGGTATCATAGAAACGGGGTATATTTTTTATCCAAATTTGAAATTAATATTCATAAATTTATGTAGAGGGTTTTAATTCAGTCACAACGGTTCAGACTGTGCACCAATCCGATTTCAAACAGCCATGTAATGACCATTTAAAATTTTTGATATGGATCATGTTTGTTTTTTGGTCTAGGGTATTTAAAATTTTCAATCATTTATTTCTGATATCGATCCAAGAAATTTACAGTGATTTTCCATTCATCAGAATAAAAAACTATTTTTCGTTTTTATAAAATGTTGTAATTATTCTTATTATTATTTGTATTATTAGATTTATAATATAATTATACTAATATAATTATCAGAATATAATTATTATAATAATAAAATCAATTTGAGTAAATATTAATTTGTTATTATCATATTTAAATTCTAATTTTATCCTTTGGAAAACCCCAAAACTGGTTTTCATGTTGGTGGTGGGCTCGACAAGAAATAATTTAAAAGACCCAAGTGGTTGAGGTGGGGAATCTCATTCATTGAGATATTTATAAAACACTATGTAAATTCAAAAGGAGGGGCCAATATCCCCCCCCCCCCCCCCCACACCGTTATGATGTACGTGGCCACCATGAGGCCCACCAGCATCCCATCCACTAGAATAGCCAGGGACGCCTCCCCATCGATGAACCGCGAGCTGCCGGCATTACCACCCTGAGCAAGTGCCTCCTTATTTCCCAATTTTCGCTCGCTCAGCCTTCACTAGTCACCCCAAACCATGTCATATCCCTTTTTCAGAAAACCTTCATAGTGTCGTTTTCCCCTAGTTTTGGCCATCGTCCACTGCACTGGCCTGCACCTGTCCTCCTCCTACTTGAGGGTACACCCGCCTCCCTCTGCCAAAGCCATCCCCACATCAAGCCTCCTCTATTTGTTTCTCTATTTTCCGTACCGCCGGAACCCTATCAGCCGTAATTCCCATTGCTAACTGCACTTTGTTTTCCCATCATGTTTAGTATCCTCTGTAATAACCTGTAGCAACTGAGGCCCTCACCGCTACCAGATCTGGACGTAGTTGGACAATCCTTCTCCTGTATCCCTTGTGTCGCCACCCAGATCTAGTGACAACCCTTTTCTAGCCCATGTTTTCCTCGTACATGCGTGAGGTAACCCCTAGGATTTGGAAAATCACAGTCACCCTGAAATAGGTCTGGATGGGTCTTCTCAACCCAGAATATGTTTGGGAGTACCTTCCAGGCCCAGATTAGTCTAGAACGGTCTTGGCCCAACCTGTTTTGTGTGTTCACGTGTTCAGAATGAACTACAATGGGCATTATAGTGTAACATAGCCCAATCAATTTTAAATGAATCAAAATTTATTATTTTATTTTATTTAATTTTAGATATAAATTGAATTAATTAATATATTAATTTCGATTTAAAATAAAAAAATTTAATACCTGAGGATAAAATATTAGTTTCATCTGGGAATTAATTTTATTTAATTTATTAATTTAATTTTAGGAATTTTAATTAAATTATTTAGTGGGCTGAAGAATAATTAATTTATTTGAAACATTAAATTCATTTAATTTAATTAATTTACCGTCAAATTTTTTTAATTCAATTTATGTTTTTATCGCACATTATGTTACCCATGTACAGGTCTTGAACACCGACTTAGGTATTTCTACATTTAATTATATTATAAATTATTTTAAATACATGAGATGTTTGTAATTAATTAAATGGTGGTCTATGTATCATTATTCTTTCAGACAATTTTTATAAGGAAAGCGAATCCATTCCATCAGATGTACATTTACACCCCTAGTCCACCTCGCCTACATGCGTTTATTACTGTTTGTTGGATGAAAATGGTGTACGACGTGTACCCCGCCAAATTTAGGTGGTGTACTTAGTCCATGATGATGCAAGATGAGATGCAGAATGTGCTAAGAAGAGGTGGTACACCAAGACATGATGTGGACCATGATAAGATGAATGTATACTCTAGATGAGAAGCATACATACATGATGGGGGTGAGCTGCATCATGAATCAAGCGATGACTCAGGTATGTTGCCCCAATATTTTTTAGATACTCAAGACCAATATAGTTGTAGTTTTCCTTTAGGAATCAATTTTTTTACTATTATATTTATAACTGTAGAAAAATATATAAAATAATAAATACAAAAAAGAATGAATATCTGATGTGTGTTTTTCTATTACTGAATAGTTTTGATCACAAAAACATATATGAAAAATATTAATAGAAATAGATTACATTATTTGAGAAAAAAACAAAAAACCACATAATGAAATATTAGGTCTTTATCACCTTCAATCATTCCATTTTGAACAATACTGGGTGTTTGGGGTGATTGCCATGCCAAAGCTGAAGGTTCCTCTTACTACCAAGGAGTTCTTATGAGAGAGGCGGGTTTACATAAGTAAAATTGTTGAAAATAAAAATAAAAATATAGCTTGTTGTAATTTTATAGGAAAATGTTTTGAAAATAAGATAATGATTTTAGAAGATGGGACTTCACTCAACAGTACAAGGAACCATGAGCTAATGTGGTTGTCCGGCCAAAATACTACCGTGAACCATCTAATTAGTTGTGTAGCCATATATTTTAGACTGTGAGGAGAGGTTCAATGATCCTTTCCACTATAATACTCTACCTATAGGGTGTTATGATTTTAGTACAATGGTTTCATTGAATTTCATAATATACTAGGAGAAATTTAATGATTAAATTAATCGAAAATTTCTAATTCGATAATGAAAAGAAAAGTAAAAAACTAAAAAAACATACTCTTGTAGAAAATCGAATGTAATACCACATGAAAAATGAGATAAATATTGTATGAATTTAAATATCCAAACTATCATGAATTTCTATGTGTTTTACATGTTCTTGTGCATAATTCTACTATATTGGAAATTCACAGTGTTGTTGTCCATGCCTCTTAATCCACCTTAGTAAACATTGGTTTAAAAATGATTACAGGAGGATCATTGATAAATCAAATGAGGGTTCTGTCATAATGTTATCATTTGCATCTTATGTTCATTTCGGTCGCTGCATTAGGACATTGATGATGTCACATGTAGTCTCATATCTAAGAGGTTTATGAGGATAATGTTAATCAAGACATGTGGATGATAAATTGCACTAGTTTATGTGTAAATATGAAAGACAGATCAAGATCTTTCAATGCATCCGACTCTTAAACTTGATTACTCTATTTTTATTAAGGATATTGGCGAACAATATGGTGTAAGAGATTCATTAACTTTTAGGTGAAATTACCCAAGTAATAAAAATATTATAGAAATTACAATCTATAGTTATTGTGAAAAATAAATTGCAATACAAGGAGAAAATTATACTACAAAGTTAAGAAAAGGAACCTACATTAGGTACATCAAAAAATAGAGGTGGTTTGTTAAAGATGAGGTTATTTAAATCGTATAACATGAAATAAATTAATGGAAGTTTCAAATGAAATGAATATAATTTAATAATAAATAAACTGCATCTTCTTCCATATAAGTTCATTAAATATATGTATTGTTTCCAACATAATTCTTGGGTATTAAATACAGTATTCTTTTCACATATATGTATTGGAATACAATAACCACGTAAGTATAAAAACATTTCTTTGATTAAGGTTTATTCTCTAAGAAGGCGAGAAAGGTAGATTCCTAAGTTTTCATTGAGAAACACATAAATTCATATTTCTAAGTGAATTATTGTAGTTGGAAAAGTTGTCTATTATGACCAAAAAATTTATCTCACGTTCCCTTTAAACCAAATGAAAAATTATTCCAGCTTTTGAAATGAATCTATTTTGTGGTGTCTCATAATCATAAATTTTTTATTGATACTAGAATCATAGGCTATAGATGATGAATAAATAAATTTTTGACTTCATTACTGAGTTGTGGAAAGATAATTCTCTATCAAGAAAATTTAAAAGTCGATGTAAATGATATACATAGTATGGTATTTAGGCTCGGTATGGTTAAACACCTTTTGTATTATCGATAACATTAGTTTGGATATTGATACATTTAGAAATAAATGAATGTTACATGACTTGTGGAATTAGTTCAACAGTTGAGGGTGAACAATTCCATGGGAATTATAGTGCTAAAGATACTTCATAACATTCCTCCACATTATTAAGGAATTTTTTAGTTAATTATATGACTGGTTAGAAGATATGAGTTTTTTCGGATTTGTATGCTGAATAATATCTTGACAAAAAATTCATTGATCATGATAATATAGCCAAAAGATATTCTTAAATGCATATTACCTTATCCACATTATGATGTTGATGTTAATAAGGATGATCAATTATGAGTCTTATATGTTATCATTGATCCACACAAATATAGAATGGATTATTTCCTAAATGCGCATTTTATAGATCAATGTTATAATGTATGTATTATCAATGTTACATCTTGTAGTAACTTATAACATATTTCAAGACATGATTGAAAAATGACGGAGAAATCCCATAACTGATATGCCAACTAATATTGAAAAATGTATATCATGCGTGTTATAGTTTGATGGATATCCATTATGTCATCGAGCATGTGTTTAGATGAAAAGAGTTTTTTAGGATATAAACAATCATGCACCATGTTATATACATTGTGCATTCTAGTAATTATCCTATCATTTTCTTAGGATATTACCAAAATCCCTAATTTAACAAAATTAGTTGTCAAGTGATTGAATTAAATTCTATATAAGGGTTCACATCTGTACTTGAAATAGTGGGAGCAATATTGATATGGATTTTGTGATTGCTCGAGATACACAAATGGTTGGAATACAAACTTGTTCCAAAACATTTGTGCAATATGAATGTTCCAATGACACATAATACATAGAAAGGTTAAATCCATAGTAATATTTTTGATTTCACCATATCCAGTGATACATTATTCATTGAAAATAATAATTCCTACAAGTAAGCATTATATGGTGATTCTCTAAGATTGGAAATACCAAATAAGATTCAATAATGGATTCCATATATCAAAGTGAAAAGGGCCTTATAAATTGAATACTATGGTTGATATTATAATAATTTGATACATAGATGCTACATGGGAAGTACCTATAATGAATCATTGTTTATACTAAGTTGGTATGAATAAATCCATTAGAATTTTACAGTTCATAGATGACTTCTAAGGTCATTTAATTCGAAATTGGTTGTCAAGATAACATTTCAGGAAGGTGTCAAAATGATGCAACTAGAAAGGGATAAAGATAGCACATGATACCAAAAAAGATGCATGTTATGGAAATCTAGTTCAGTATTAAAGCAAGAAACCACATCTTAGAGAATCCATTTGGAATGAATCTTTTCAATGTCTCTACTAAATGTTGGTGGGAGCCCAATTGTTTTCCAAGTAAAATATTTTCAGAAATATATGGAAAATCCATATTGGTCTTACCGTTAGTTAAAATCAGGACAAAAATATTTCTATAGTGATTGACTTAATGTGGGAAGCTATGTTTAGGGAAAAAGGATCCACTAAGGTAGATCTAATCGTTTTTTACCTAGTCATTCGTACATATAATGACATTATATTTAAAAATACATGTTGGAAAAATTCAAGTTATGAATTTTTTCCAAGTTCACCTGGTTTAATATCTACTTATTATCATATTCAGAACATGGGAGGAGGATAAAGTACTTATTTGAGTTCCATGTGCTTCTGTGATTGATCAAACACATATTCCATGATATGTACAATAATTGATATTTTCATGATGTACATTATAGTAGGAAGAAATCAATTATATCTAAGAGAACTTTATGTAAAGAATTAAAAACCATCATATTGTACTTTTTTAAATCAAAAATGATATGTACCTGATATGTGAAGAAGAAGGTATACTTTTCATGGTGGGA
This sequence comes from Viscum album, assembly GCA_963277665.1. Lineage (NCBI taxonomy): Eukaryota > Viridiplantae > Streptophyta > Magnoliopsida > Santalales > Viscaceae > Viscum > Viscum album. The sequence continues at coordinate 1,485,560,309 of OY728136.1, forward strand.
CGCAATATCACAAACAAACCCGAGTGAGGCCTGAACTGATCACTCGAGATGATCTGCGGCAAGGCTCGAGAGGCGTTCCTGATCCTCCCTGGCTAGAGACAAGTACTAGGGTAGAGATAGAGTGACGATATGAATGATTTCTCTGAATATAAAAAACTAAAATAAGTGGAAATAATATGAAACATCTCAAAATAAATAAATAGATCGAAAAAAATAACTAAGAGTGAACTAAAAAAGAAAAACTAAACTAACCGAATGTGCTAACCACTATCTCCGTGTGACACCACATGTCACTCTTTAATGGACTGATAAAACACCACCCAAGTGGAAAACACCCAATCAGGAACCTACACAAGAGATAAAAATTGAAAATAACTTTAGGCATGAGTATTAATACTCAGTAGTCTAGCATGGTATTCTATTTCCCAATGCACTAACATTAATAGTTAATGAAACACCATTTCATGTTTTAACTAGAATTTAAAAAAATTAATTCTAAATTTCTTACTTAAAAGAAATGTATGAACCATTACCCTTGTTCATTTTCAAAACTAAATTCTTTTCATTTTTTCTAATATAATTTTAAAGGGGAAAGTTATTTTTACATTTATGAATTTGAACAAAGAGGGTAAACCACATTCATTTGAAAACTATTGTCTTAAACCTAATCAAACAATCCCTCTACATTCCTTGAAAAACAATACACAAGAAGGAACAATAGTAATCACAAAACAAGGGAAATTTACATATACATAGAATAACCATAATCACCAATGAAATCAAGTGAATTCCAATAGACAAGGGTAACCCTTGGAGATCAAGAATAATCTAGAAGAAACCAATACATGAGACATTATCCCTGTTTACATGTCACATGTGATGAAATAAAAATTTTCTAAACACTTTTCCATACTTTCTCAGGTAGGCAAAGAGAAAATCCCTTTATAATAATCTCAATTCTTCAACCAACTATAGTCCACTGGTCAACACCATAACCTACCAGTGAAACAATCATTCTTGGAATATTCTGTAAATATGCCAGATTCCCAGGTCTCATGTATTTAATGGGGGTGAGCCAGCCGATGCCAGTCGAGCATTCAATTACATATATATAATAGTAATGTGCAATATTTCTCACCCCTTGTCTACCATGGGACAATTCTCCCACCTTAAATCAAAAATATTATAAATTGTTCCAACTGAAGAACCCTAAAAATGGACTGTGAGAATCCCCCAAAAAGGACCTCCCACCCATTTCATGCAATCGAGTAATGAGAAACACCCATCGAGGGTTTTTTCATAATAATCACTTTCCTCAAGTTTCACAAAATGGCCTAATGGTCAATTAAACATTCATCAACAAACCATTATCTCAAAATTCTAACAAATTTCAAATTTGGTTTCAGGAACACCATTTCTACTCAAACACATTTATAAACATTATTCAGAACATTTCCTTTGCACATTCAAAAAAAACCACATTAAAAAAATTCCAACTGTGCCACAATTCAATATTTCATGACAAATTGATTTAAAAGACACAACTAATACTTTTAATTTAAAATAATTTAAAAAACAATTAAAAAACCCACATTTACAAAAACACATGAACGTTTTAGAGAGGGGTTTGAACACAAAAAAACACCATGTAATTTGAAACTCATTCCATTATAAATAAAAATGCTTTTCAAAAACATATAATGAACCCCAAAACAATATTTCTCATCATTCCACCCCATTTATAAATCAAATAAAACCATTTTTTAAATCAAACTTAACCCATAAAAGCCAATGGAGGATTTTATTTAAAATACAGAAGACCTGAATATTTTCCAAAAAGATTTTTATTTAATACCAAAAAGGTATAAAAACCCAGTATTCTTAACATGAAAAAACACAAAATTTCAATCCTTTCACAAAAATCCCTCAAACATTCTCATTACACATTGAAACAAAATGTTTCTTACAAAAATGCCCAACATGACCATTTATCCGCGACACAAGAAATATTTTCTAAAATAGTTTCTAATTATGAATCAACAAGGTTCCAAACACATATTTCATTACAATAACATATTTAAATTGGAAAAATATTTTCTAATAATAACAAATTAGGTGAAAAACAAATGAAACCTTCAATTAAACAAACGATGTGCACAATCATAACAAAACGACAACATTTTTTCCCAAAAAAAGAATTAAACTACCAATTAAAATACCAAATAAATTATCCAATAGTTTCATAAAAATAATTATCACTTAAATAAGATGAAAACATTATGAAACAGATGAAATATAAATTATAATGTCATGCACTTTGAGAAACCAACCACGAATACAAGGTGCGACAAAAACACAAACATGAAACGACATCACGGTGGTCTCAAAACCCCTAATCATAGAAGAACAACCATAAAATAATAAATTAACCCTTAATTGAACAAAAACCCCATCTAAAACAAAGAAAAAAGAAAATGGGAAACTGAGGTGTGCAAAGGTGGTGTTGGTTGAAGCCGGACTAGACGTCAAGGTGCACACTGGATAGAGGAGGGCCACGACTAGCAGGGGAGGTGTCAGTGCAATGTGTGTCAGCCTGAAGTTGGGTAGATGGAGGAGGGGGATACTGCTGGCTAGGGGCGTCACAGTAAAACACAGTAGAAAAGTGGGAGTTGTTGTGCACTGATAGGAGCCACAGGCCGGGGCAGTTTCAGTTGGGGTAGTTGGAGGTGGCGATGGGGAGGGAGCCTTGGGGAGTTAAGAAGGAGGAAGGTCAGGGGTCGTGACATGGAAGAGGGTGGGCGTTCTGGCTACGTGCGGAGTATGGGATAGATGGTTCCAAATAGGGGAGGGCATCGAGAGTGTTTGATCATGTGTTGAAAGGGGAGGGGGGAAATAGGGTTAGACACCCCTGTTTTTTTCTATGGAAAAAATCCTAAACAAAACTAGTATAATTGTTAATTAAAAGAATAATAATAATAATAACATGATTGTAAAAATGAAAAATAATAAAATTATTTTTATTCATTTTAATAATAAAAAATTCGTAACAAAAATAAGAATTTTAAATGAAACAATAAATGAAAAATTTTATACATTTTATTTTTCTGAAGATGAATTGGCCGCATAGTTTCCTTGGAGAAGCTGCGTGGTAATGCACTATACCCGTGCGCCTAACAACATCGAAATCAAAAGATACGATTTTTAACACAACTCAAATTCATCCAGGACTCAACCCAAACCCCAATAAATATATTTCAAATAAAAAAACTAAATAAAAAAATACATGGAATGGGTTGTGACGATTCTCCCCAGTATAACACATTCCACCCCTCAGAAATCAACAACACATTCATTCGATTGATCAACACCTAAGAATTCCATATCCATGTGATCCACCCTCTTAATACAAGTACATTCCATCGACCACCAATGGGACTCAGCCTCATTGCCCAAAATATATCACCAACAGAGGAGAGTCTTGAACAAACTCCCCACCAAAATGATTCAACTTGGATCTGATAAAGTCTTAAGAGAAAACCTAATGAGATCCATGATGGGTCTCCCCAGAATTAATAACAAAAATAAAAATGAATAAGAGGAAAAATCAACTTGATCCTAAATCTAGGCCTTTCCCTAGCTAAAGGATCACAACAAGAACACTTCAATCAACCTCTTCTATACGGTAGGGATGAGAGATGCCCCAAAACCTCATGCGCGAACCCAAAACCCTCACCACATGGTCGGTCCATGCATGGGAACTGATCGGGAACCCCGATCCAAGAAAGCATAACCATAGACACAACATGTGGGGTAAGTCCACCATGCACTTGTTGAGAAGAGTAAATTTAAAATGATGGAGAAACCACTATAGAATATCAAGATCTATCTTACCATAATGGTAGTGGCACCACCATAACTGAATCGTATAAACCACTTGGGGTTCTTGAATACACGCCAGCTTCACTCTGTGGCCTTTAGCCGGAGCTATGATGGATGAAGTGTCTCCTACCTAAAAATCAGGTTTCAATAAGCCTAATAAGATATAGACATATTTTTATAAAACAAATGAAAGGAAAAAATTTATGAAATGAAAACAAACCCAGCATTGGAAACCAGAGTTCATTAAAAGACCCATGACATTCCCATACATTTCAAAACCCAACACAGAATCAGTACACCAGCCATGATAAGAGATCCCTTACAATGTAAGGAATCTTACAAAAGAAATTTTAAACAAAAACGCTATAACACATCATGTCGTAGAACATCCTCCGCGACGCTTCCTAGAAACGCCCTCACAGAATCACCGCATGTTACCGAAACATCCATAAGCCTGAAAGGGCTTAGGAGCATTTTTACATGACATATTTTTGTGACATGTCTTTCCACACTAATAACATAGAAATATTTCGCGCTCTAAATCGGCTGATGAAATATCATGAGGCCTTTTGATTTGACGACTTTCTCCATAAACATTCGATTTATTCCTCTTTTTCTTTCCATAATCCTCACTACTACTCCTAGGAATTGAAGGAGGGAGGACTACATTGAGCACTCCAGCCATCACTGATTTGACATGAAAAGCTTGTCTCACGGCATAGGAAAATGAAGTTATGTTGGACGCTAACCCCTTAGACTACAAATCCAGGATGAGGCTCGCCTCAAAATGTCGATCCTTCATGGAGTCATATGTGTCCTACCATGAATCATAAGGTACTAGCTCTAAAAAGCACCGTAAATACTCCAACACTAATCCATCACCCTACTACATAAAATACATATACATCCCCTTTCTCAGCCAATAATTCTGTGAAAAATACTGACGAATGAAAAAATCCATGAAAAACTACCAGGTAACCTCTTGATGGGGCTTTTTCTAAGACACTATCTTCCACCACATCTATAGAGAACCTTCAACCATGAAGGTTGCACACATTACCTTCAATGTTTCAGGAAACTCAATTAGGCTAATATCTCATTCAAAATATCACATACAATCCTATTCTAGGTAAGGGTTTTATTGAACATAATATATAGGTGGATCTAGATTCCGAAACTCAATCATAAAATCCTTAGGTTGATCAGCCGCACTATGATCACACCTCAAAGCTTCAAGGGGATAATCACTGGACAACAAAATGTCAAAAACCCAATCAAACTAAACAGAATTAATAAAATCCTCAAGATCAAAACTAAATAGGTGAAAATCTATAAACACAAGGAAACAATATTTTATAACATCAAAACCACTCTATTTGAAAACATTTATTATTTAAAACAAGCATGGTGGGTTAAACTCTAGACATTGGTATTCTTTAAAATTTCACTCACATGTATGTTAATGTGCCACTATGGGAATAAATCCACCATACCAGACATCCATTCATATTCCTTCATACCAATATATATGTGACCACCCACAGGAACACTAAGGCCAATAAGAAAAACTAAATTTTTCAAAAACAAATCATTCATCCCATTTCTTTTAAAACACCCTATAAATTATTCATATCATTTCAAACAAATTTTTTTCCCAATGAAATTTTATAATAAAAACGCCGTTCAGAAGTCATGGGAGACCAAAAACAATAAAAAAGGGAGCATGTGTCGATAGGTGACTTGACCATATGTTTTCCGATCATATGTCAAACATGCCACCAAAACAGAGAGCCTTCTAAGACCAGGCCCCTAGCTCCACACGGTTAGCCATTCTATGCGGTCTCACAAGGACTATTAGCCCAACTACCCTTGTCATATACCAATAAAAAAAATTCCCTAAAGAACCATAAAACATAACGAAACCAGACTTCTATGGAATCCTAAGGATCAAAATGAACAAGAGTTCACGACGCACTTCCCACACCTACCAGTAAGGTCCCAAAAATCCTATTATATCTACCTTGATATTCCCATATAAAAAAGGAAGCATTGAAAAGTGAGGTATTCTAGGTGAAGACCTACTCTGATTCCATTTTTTCATGGTCCATCCTGAGTTGACCCTGAACTGGTCACCAGAGCCGATCTGTGACAACACCCGAGAGGAGTTTCTCATCCTCCCGGGCTGGCGATATGTGCTTGGGCATCGACAGAGTGATGATGAGAACGATTAATCCTAATATAAAAATATAAAAGTAGTGGAAATAATAAATAGAGGTTCAAAATAAATAAATATAGTGAACATAATAACAAATCACGAATAGACTATAAAAACTAAACTAACTGAATAGGCTAACCACTATCTCTATGTAACCCCGCAGGTCACTCTCCAACTCAATGATCAATGTCACCCAAGGAGAACCCACCAAATCTAGAACCATCATAAGAATTAAAAATAGAAAATTACTATAGGAATGAGTATTAAAATTCTGATGGCTTACTCGGTATTCTGTTTCCCAATGAACCACCACTAAAAATTAGAGAAACACCAATTCATATTTGAACTAAATTTAAAAAAAGTTCATTTTTCAAAATTTGTTACTTAAAAGAAAAGTACGAACCATTACATTTTCAAAACATGATTCTTTTCGTTACTGCAAATAACATTTTCAAGGGGAATGTGATGTTTACGTATTCATATTTGTACAAAGAGAATAAAACAAAATCATTTGGAAACCCTTTTCAGAATCCTAATCAAACTGGCCCACCACATTCTAAGAAAAACAATACATAAGATGGAATAACGATCACACAACAAGGGAGTTGTGGATATACATACAAGAACAATACTCACCCCTAATGGAAACTGAAATCCCAGAGACATGAGTAAACCTATGAGATCAAGAATAAACTTGAAGACACAAATACATGAGTCGTCATCCCCATTGACATGTCCCATGTGATGAAATGAAAACGCTCAAAATGCTCGTCCATCTTTTCTCATAAATCTTAGGGAAAATCCCATGGAAATAAACCCAATACATCAAACTACTATGGGTAACTGGTCAGTACCATATCCTACCAGTGTAGCAATAATTCATGGAATATTCACTCAATATTCAATATTTCCATATATCAATTAATTAATGGGGGTTAGCCAACCTATTCCAGCTGAGAATCCAATGAAATATATATAATAGTAATTCATAAAAGGCCTCACCCAGAGTCTCCTCTGGGATCATTCTCATTCCTTAAAATAAAACAATTATAAAGGATTCTAACCGAAGAACCCTAACAATGGATCCCAACAATCCGCTAACATGGACCTCCCACCAATTGTATGAAATCGCGATATTAGAAACACCCAACAAGGGTTTACATAATAACCACATTCTACTAGTTTCATGAAATGGCCTAATGGGCCTTTAAACATTCACCAACAAACCATTATCTCAAAATGAAACCATTTTTCAAAAGTCGTATCAAGAACAATATTTCCACTAAAAACATTTATAAACATTCTTTAGAAAATTTGCTTCTCATATTCAAAACAAAACCACTTTACACGAAAATGCCAATTGTTCCATAATTCAACATTTTACATCAAACTGATTTAATAGAAACAACTACTCATTTTAATTTTACATTATTTATAACAATATTCTCAGAAAGACACTTTTACAAACACACACATGAATTTTTAACAATGGTGTGTGAACACACCAAAATTTCATGAAATCCAAATATCATTCCTTTAAATATCTATAACCATTTCTGAAACCATATAAAGAACCCCAAAACATCAATTCACATGATGCTCTAAAATATAAATATCCAAGGAATCCATTTGTTAAATCACACATAACCCATAAAAGCCAACCAGACAATTTATTTATAATAGAAAATGACACCACGCATGAATATTTACCAATAATATTTTTATTTAATACAAAACAAAGTATAAACACCCTGTGTTCACTACTCGACAAAACACACAAATTGAAACAATTCACAAAAATCCATTAATCATTTTTCTTTACACCCTTAAATGAAACAACTCTTACAAATTGACCAACTAGACCATTTATCAGCGGCACATGAAATATTTAAAAAAATAGTTTCTAATTAAGAATCAACAATGTTCCAAAACAAATTTCATGCCACATACTTTATTAAATTGTTAATCCTGGTTCTAAGAATCACAAATTGGGGTTGAATATAATGAAACATTTTATTAAAAAAATGGTGTGCACAATAAAAAAAATGAAAATATTTTTTACAAAACAAGAATTCAACTACAAATTCAAATAAAAAATAAATTTTCCACAAGTTTCACAACAATAATTATCACACACATAGGTTGAGAATAGGATTAAACAGTTGAAACTTATATTATAAAGGCAAGAACTTTTATAATACTACCTCAAATTCAAGGTGCAATGACAACAAAAAACCAAAACCACTTCGCGAGGGTTTCAAAACCCCCAACCAATGAAGAGAAACCCTAAAACAAAAAATTAGACGTTCAAAAAACAAAACCCTCATAAAAAACATGGAAAATGGAAAAGGTTTCTACTAGAGATGTGTAGGAGGAGATGGTCGGTGTCAGACTAGATTGGATGGTTTGGGCTACCCAGAGGGTAGCCATGACTGGAAGGGGAGATAATGAAGCAATTTTCACCAGTTGAGTGAGGGATAATAGGAGGAGTTGGCTGCCACCAGCAATGGGGATCGCCTGAAAACACAGAAGCAAGGGAGAGGCACAGTCACATTGGGAGGAGCTGGAGGTTAGCATGGCACCAGCTGTGGTGGTCAGAGTGGAGAATGGGAGGGTTCCTAGGTGCTTTGAGAAGGATGAAGGTCAAGGGTCAGGACTGGGTAGAGGGTGGTATGCATTGACTGCGCGCTGAGCAGGGGGGAGACAACTGCGATGATGGGAGGATGTCTGTTGTGATGGACCACACACTGAATGGGGAAGGGGCTATTGGGTTAAACACCCTCTTTCTTACGTTAACAAACCTCCTAAAAAACTAATTTAAAGGTTAATAAATACAAAAATAAGAATAGAATTAATAATAATAATAACAAGAATAATAATAATAATAATAATAACATGATGGTAAAAATAAAAATAATAAAACTGTTTATTTTGATTTACTAATAATAAAATTCTTAACAACAATAAAAATTTGAAATGACACAATAAATTACAAAACTTATTTATTTTAATATTTCAAAGATGAATAGGTTGTGCATTTGCCTGGGTGAAGCTGCGCGGTATCATGCTCCACTCGTGCACTAGACTTTGTCGAACCCAAAATGCACACATTTTATCACACCTCAAAAATTTCATTTGAGACTCAACCAGAACCCAAAAATAAATATTTAAAAGCAAGAATGTAATTAAAAAACAAAATACACAGGTCTGAGTGTGACCAAAAGAACTATTATTCCTTAGATCTAGGTGATCTACTATCATAATTAGGCTAAAGATATGAGAAAGTAAAGCTCATCAAAGTTAGTTGAGGTTATATCTAAAAACACAGAGTACGTTACAGCTTCTAAAGAAGTCAAGAAGAAGCTATTAAATGCAATGATTTTTACATGTTCACAGAATAACTCCTAGTATGTAAAGTATTATCATAAGATAAATTATTGTATTCTTACTAGCCATGATGTCAATTTATGATAGTTGAGTAAAGCGGTATATTCAGGGATACCATCTCTTAATAAGTTTTCCTCATGGACATGAGGTCTCATAAAGCATAATTTATGCAAAATGGAATCATGGAATTCCCAAAAACAAAAGTCGTTACTCAGTAGAGAAATTATCATTATCTTGTGATTAGCTGACAAGCATGGTTTTCAAGTTGCCTCTAGTGAAAGTGGGATTTTTGAAATTGTGGTTTCCCTATACCCAACCATGTGGTATTTTTTACTACCATATCAGGTATACATTTTGCTAAACATTATGTCTTCATAAAATAATACTAAATATTTTTCTATGTCCACCATTAAATGGTAATGTCCTAGATTAATTTTCATATAAAATTGTGATAGATGATCTCAGGTTATAACGAGAAACTCTATTTTCTATGACATTAGTCATAAAATACGGTCTTATGGTTTAGATACATCAGTATGAACTAACACAGTAGATGTTTGACTATATGGTGTTGTGGGATTATATGCATTGAGAATTATTCTCATTAAGTTCACTCATGGTGATCTCTTATAGTGAGATCATACCGACAGTGCATGTAATAGGAAAACCACATGTTTTGTGTTTCATTGGTTGTTCCTATCTAAATACAAGGGTATTGGTATTATGACATGATACCATTACCAATGTGTATTATTTTATTTCATACATTGATACATGGTGAAAATTGTGATTTTGAAATTTTGGAAAGGTAGCATTTGTTTGGTGCGCCATTGGTGGTATGAAATTGGTAGAATGGTCAAGAAAGGATTTCTCACTTCCAAGTTAATGAAGTTGTATATCTTATGCATATATGATTTAGGTGGGGAAACCTTCATATCTCTATGGGCAAAGTAGTCTAAAGGTAAATCCATCAAGATAGATCAACAAATAATAAAGCAATAATAGTTCGATGACACTAGTGTGTGTCTAGCTTCAAGAGATATTTAAAGACAAAAATATTATAGTACACAGTAAGTGTTCGTAGGTTGGTTTTCATTGCTATGAGATTCCTTATCTCATTAGGTGCATTGTTGGGTTTCTAGACTCCCCTCTTGGTCTGTGAATTTTATTCATTGCTATAAAGATAGGGACCTAGAGGGTTATACACAACAGTGTATTCAAGAATCTTCCCTATTTAGTTGAATAGGTATATTAACAATGGTGGGACCCACCACGTGGTTCAAGTGTAGTCCAAGTAATCAATCACCATATAAATAAAAAAATTCACTGTTATTAATGTTAGGAATAATTGGGTTGAATTTATATGAACGTATTTACAATTTATGTAAATACTAGAAAAATATAAATCAAATGAATATTGTTTTAATATTCAAGGTTTGTTTAACATTTTCTAGTAATGGAAAGTTCAGTTAGATGACTCAGGATTATCAGGTAGTATATATATATATATATATATATATTATGTATTTGATAAAATAATAAATAATATTGACGATGTTTAGTTTGTCATAATTATTTATTTAGTGGATGTTAAATAAATGGGGGTCAGGGAACCAAACCTAGTATTTAGATCCTCAACTATATATAGAATGAGATGCTCTCTCCCAAATAACTATTCATTAATTTCTGAATGAGATCCTTTCTATCCTCCAACTTTTATAGTGATTCTCTCCCTCTCATGTGTCAATCTATGTGTTGTTTTCAAGAAGTGAACGTAAAGGATTGTGGTGATCGTCGTGACATCAAAGATATCATCTGATCATTTCTCTAGCACCCAAAATTCATCGATTGGTGCCCCCAGGATTTTACTAGAAAATGTGGATGATAAAGAGGGATCCTTCTACAGATCCTCAAAGTAAAGATCACCACCAAAGAGTTTCAATGAAGCACATATTCAGATATGATCATGTAAGTTACTAGTTTAATTTTTGTGCTACTATAATTTACACGTGATCCTTGGACTATAATGGGGGTCAGATTATCAGTGAAGACATATCTCATCATCCCATCAATGAAAATTATAAATCTCCATCGCACTGGATTCCATTGCGGGCCATGGTACCTTCATAAGGTAGCCGTAAAATATAGAGTGAAGCTATTGAAAAGTCATCTTAATCCACAAGATTAAAAATGATCATACACAACCTATGTTCATATTGAAGAAAATTATAATAATTAAAATGATAGTACATTTGTATCTAATATATCATGATTTGATACAATTGTGGTAGAAGCATCACTATTTGTGCCAAAGAGGTAATTCATTGAGATTTCATCATTTCCTAACAATGATACTAAAGTTAATGCATCACAGCCTGACCCAAGACATTTTATTAATATATTATTGATGTCACATACAAACAATAATTGATTAAATTATATCATAGTCAAAATTTATTTATGGTTTCATAAGATAATGATATTACTGAACAAGAGACTGAGTAAAAGATTCTCAATGACCCTATAAGTGATGATCAACTAAAAGATATCGTAAATATCACTACATAAAATACTATTTCAAATATGTAATTGCGGTATATTGATATTAATGTATATAATAATACATTAATTTCAAAATATTTTGAATCCTAGGATGATAAAAAAACATAAGTAACATATAAATGATGATTAATAAATCTTCTAAATATCTTTTTGAAATTACAATACATTGGAAAGGTTTGATACTAATCAAATATTATGAATAAGCCTTTAATATTCAAATGATGAAGGGAAATAATTTTTAAATTATATTCTAGCGATATTTTACATGTCAATGTTCTGTAGTACAATTAATAGCCAACTTATCTTTATTTTTTATATTAAGTTCTGTGTTCATGGATCAAAACTACCATCCAAATATTTTCTTGTTATATTTCATATACATTACTCCCTAAATGGGAAATCATAGATCAGTATAGAGCATAGTTATGTAAAATATCTCCTTTTATAGAGTATAAAATTAATTTCATTATAAATATTTAATTCATTATTTATAAAAGTAGTGTTTACTATGGAATTATTTCATGAATGACATGTTTTTTACCAAAAAAAGAATAACCATATGCAGTGTGATCTCAAATAGTTTCATGGATATCAAGAGCTTCAACATATATGAATTAAAAAATTCTCAAAATCTTTTAAAATATTTCACATAAAGATAAAATTAGATCATTCCACCAATTTTAGTTGTAATAATTTAGTTTCATAATGGCATAGAAATATAATGGTGGTATTTGTACATTTTGAGGATTAAAAAAGATCATATCGTAAGATCATTCTTCTTACTAATGGATAAATATAAACACTTCAAAAGTCCATTCCAGATATATAATCAAGTTATTATCTCGATTTATTCTCGGTTGGTGATAGTTATATGTAATATTGTAGAATGAAATTATTTTACATGGTTACTAAAATTCTCCCCGAATCAATGTAAATTGGTACTCCATTCTTTATATTATTCCAGGGTAATCATTTATCCTAGAGGATCTCTCTTCATGAATTAATCTACCCTCATGTGTATGATAATAATGATTTATTAATTATTAGTTTTCTGACATCCACATGTATAGATTACAAGAAGAATTATTTAATTTTTATATTTTCCAATTATTTTCAGGGGAAGTTGAAATTGGAGTTTGAACATCATCATTGATCATTATTGTATTTTTTTTGTCATGATTGAAATATTTTTTCATATATATTTCCTTAGTGATTTATTCCTCTGAGGAATAAGGAATACTAAATCTATCCAACATAATTCTAATGGATCACAGGAATAAATGATTTCTAAAACATGTGCATTAATTTTGTAATATGATCACTGGCCAACTTTTTGACTATGGAGTTGACTAATTCAAATCTCATACACCACATGAATACTAGATTTGATATGGGTATAGAACATTCTAATAAATTATTTTTCGATCTTCTTGTTCGTTAGGTAAAAAATTATTTTTGGTTTGGGGAAGGGTGTGTAACGATAAGAATTAAATTCAAGTACATGTTCATTATTGGACCCCTAGTATGAAATGTTTTCCCTATCATGTTAGAGTTTTAATAATGATGTAACATAATAATAGAGGCTGATAAAAATAAATATAATCAGAATAATTATATTGAAATTATGCCAATGAGACATAATAAATCTCCTCCTAGAAGATAAAATGTGAAACATGAATTCTTATCCATAGAGAAATTTACTGATGAATATAAGCAAAATTACAACGACTAATGTAATGGATATGATTTTCAAAGATGCAGTGTATGTCCCAGGACCCGATAATATAATAATACTATAGTATTTTATCACATTAGTTGACAAGGATTGTAATTTCTCATGAGGTAAGCTACATAGGTATCACATTATTGATATCCAAACATGATTATGTATGAAACCACATATGTGTAATCAGTATGTAGATTCTTATCTAGGATTCAACGCATGGACAATGTGGCAGGAAACATGTGAAGAATCATTTATGAGTCAGATGATTCTTCATGGGGAAGAATCTTGTGAGTGTGTTTTCAGGTATTATAGTGAAACATTGTCTTTACAACACATTTTATAATGAATGTTGAAATGATAGGTAGTAAATAATAATGTCAATATCTGAATGTAGAAAATGGGAATCTATTTTATATTAATGTTTGGACTATTAATGCGATTTTTATGTTAATAATATGTGTGAGTATTGGTGTGTCATTTAAACATTGGATAAAAAATATTATACCAATTTTGTTTTATCAATGTAGTGGCCACCGGTGTTTCCTTTGAATTTAGGTAAATTATATTGGGTTTTCCACATACGATAAGGAAGAAGAACATGGTATTGTTCCATTATCACTTTGGAATTAATCACTATAACATCATCTACTATGATTCATCCATGCACAACTATAAATATTTCACTACATGAAAATGATGAAACCCAACCATGGGGTATGATAATATCAACCATTGAGTAGGTAAACCCATTAAGGATGTTATGTAAAAAAACATAACTGAAACATAATGGAAATATGGGTAATGATCCTATATAGATAGAAGGATGATATTAATATACAAAAAATAGTTTGAAACACCTATTGTTATTTTGATAGAGGGGAACAATTATTGTTCTCAAAATGGTGGAGTTCATCAACTTCCCAAAATAAATTATTTGTCACTCCAAAAGGCTAAAACAAGTGATATGGTAATCATGTTGGGATAATGTCCTAGAACCATTTGTACCAACCATATTGACCCATATAATGACATAAAGTGTTCACCCCCACCAAATTTACTTCCTAATAAAGAAAAAAATATTGCTTCTGAATTTTGGTAAAGTAGATTTATCAACATCATAATTATTATATTGTACATGACATGACTCTATACAGCAGTATAGAAAGGGTTTCCTACATTAAGAGAGGTGGTGGTTGTCACTTCATTATTGAATAATATTTAGTAATGGTTATTTATAAAATTTTACAGTACATGCAATAACATTTAAAATATTTATTATCCAAATGGGATGAATCATTATTGATTATAAAAAAAGAATGGAATTATAAGGCTAAATGGAGGAATGCCATGTATCCCACCCTTATCTCAAGACATTGTCAAAATCTAGATTACATAAATACAAAAAATTTAGTGGCCAGTACATTATTAAAAATGATTTTGTAAAATATAAATTATCAATTTCATAGAGGCTACACCACCACTAATTTAGACTCTTTACATAAATATTCCATTGGTATCCACTACATTATTTTGATGGATATGCTCCACTATAATTCCACCACATTTATATACATGTTTCTTCCATGAGAATCATTTTACAACATTAAAATTTTGATCCACAAGTTGGTTGTCACGTGGTCCATGATCAAAATCATGGATAAGCATATTTGTGTAAGTTATATATATAGATTTCTATATAGGTCATGGGCCATTCATTTTCTTCCAAAATTAATCTCCTTTACTATAGTGAATGTTCTATTATGGATGTTAATATTTACATTTTATCATAGTTTGGAATCACTAATTCAATTTAACACTTCCGTTAAAAGATTAACTATGACACATAGGCCTCATTCTGTTCTAAGTCCTATGTCTATATAACATTCTCTAATCCTCCATTATCATGTCACAAAATTTTATAGCATTGAAAAAATAGTGAATAATTGTCTTGGTATAGGGTCCATACATAAGATGTATATGTATTTCATTATCTATATAATTGTCCATGTAATCTATATAGCATTGGACATGAACATGTTCGCTTCCCGTTCATTAAATGGTGAATCTCAAAAATGTGATCATCCACCATAACATGGAAAGGAATATGATGCAGTTTTTCAATACTGTAATGTAAATAATAGAGATATTTATTATGTTAATTTTTTTTTTTCATTGTTTGTGCAATCTTAATTTGAAATTCTATGTGTTTGTAGTGGCATGTCATATATTATTTTAGTAATGAATATTTTACTAAAGATACTTTAATAAAATGTGTACACCAATCATTGATTTGACTTTAATTAAGCTATTTGTGGTCTGGATCAGGATAAAATTAAGGGAAATATAATATTATTCAATTGTATTATTATATTGAAAAGTTATCACTTAAAATTTATGAGTTGACCTAATGATGATATAAATATTGTAACCCATTCAATGGATAAATTAAACCACTAGGAGTGGAATCCTTTATCTATTATTCTTCAAAATACTCTCTATTTCCATATTATTCTATGTTCTATGTGTTCTTACTAGTGAAAAAAAACCACTTGTACCTTTTATTATTCATCTGGTTGTATATATAACCATCTTTATTGTCCAACCTCATATGTAATTTTTACACTTGTATCGAGAGAATGGTAATAAATTAAATTTCATGCCTTCTCAAAGTGGTGTAACCACATTATTTCACATTGTTATTGCAAATCCTGGTTGATGAAATGTATGCTTCATTATTAACACATTATAAGGAAATTTTGAGTCAACACTCTTGATGTAGGAAGTTATTTTGGTGGGATTTACATTCTGGTATCTCAGTGTGTAATATTGTTAATATAAATGGGGTTAATACTCAAGGATAAATACATTATTTCATTTTGTTGTCCTATCATGAGAGAAATAGTAATGAAAATATATCCTTTTTTAGAGCTTCAATTTATTTAGTGGATAGGTTTATCATTCTTAAATCCCTAGAAGGCCTTTATTGAGATATTTGTTGAAGTATTAGAAAAGATATTTAGAGTCACGATTAATATGTTTGTTAACAAAGCCCATGAAAATTCTTCTAAAAAGACTATGAAATCCTAGTTCATATTTTGCAACCACCCGCCAGGTAACCCATTGAAAATCATTGTCATTCATATATTCCAAATTTGATATCATTGGTGACCATATGGTTTGTTTTCTCTTGGGTGGGGAGGAACTTTTTATCATGGTTTGAAAATATTATGTAGATGATTGAAGCGTATCATTATAGTTTTTGCCAATATTTAATTATTAATCGTAGTTAATGTTGGATGAATCCATCAATGATTACTGATTAATATTGGAAAGAGAAATATTAAACAAATTTGATAAACATATAAGATAGATGTTAATGATTCATGGTGAATTTTTATAATTTAATATAAGGGAATTTCATTTTATTTATGAGAATCTTAACTTGTAAATACGATGTTTTTTATAGATATTACGTTCAAAAACATGTTTCAATAATAGAAAACCTTTATTTAACCATTTTTGTTGTAGGATAAGATTGGAATTTTGAAATATGATATAATATTTATTTCAAGAGAAGTTTTGATGTATTAAAGACCATGAAAAAATTTATTTTCAGGAATTAGAGTTTATAACCCCAAGAAAACGAAATCCATGAACAATAAACTTTATTTTTCTTGATGTATATGAGGGGGCCTATGATATTGAGGTTCAAATTTGAGAGTTAATTCAAATTATATTCAATAATTATAACAATATTTAATATATAATGGTCAACCTATAACAAAATATTTGTCCCACATTTATTAGCCACAATGTCCAACCAATCAACCACTCATGTGGGACCCAAGGGGAATCCATAAGGGAGAGTCGGCCGAATGAGCATGCATAGTGGTAAAGCAGTTTGGGTGTGAAGATAAAAATTCTAAGAGAGTACACTATTATCAGTGGGGGAATAGATCTAAAGGGGTTCGCATGGTATCATTTACAGGGAGAGAATTTTTGCCTTAGCCCATGTGTATGTGTACTAGTGTTTTTGGGTGACGACATCGGTGTCAGATTGAATAAATAATGCAATATGCATTCTTTATTAAAAACAATATAATATAATTAAGCATTAATGTGGTATTTGGTAAGTGTTACATTGTATCTCCATCATTAAAATATTTTTATAGAACACCCTCCAGTCGATAAAATTAATTTCATCTATTTGATCTCAACATGAAATAACCATTGACCTCATTCCTTATCCATTTGTTCATGCAAAACAGGGTTTATTTAGATACAATGATTTATAAAATCAAGATATAGATAACATTCAATTCTTGATATAATGATATAAAATAATCTTGAAGTTATGCATGTGTTCTATGTCTTGTGTACATATCTTCTTTTCGGTGATGTATGATTTAATTTATTTTTGGCCAAACCAATATTAGACAAGACCCTAATTACCAGGTTCTTTTGCACTTTAGTTAGTTTCTAAAGAATAAATTTTAGGATCTATAGAAATTAGAATTAGAAAAAATACACAACGTGTTTTTAAATACATGGAAGATATTAAATAAATGACTTGTACTAGGTCTGCAAGACCCCATTCACGGCATGTATAGGTTTTCCACATGGAGGGAAAGCATCTGAAGTGATTGACATGGAACTCATTAGAAAACCATGTAATTGATGGGGGGGTGTTTTTTATAAATAAAACGGGTAGGGGATCAATAGACAGAATCCCCATATTTTTTGGGTTGTTTCCACATGATAATGATCCATTCGATTCCTCTCCTAGAATATTCTGTTACCCTTTAATCTTAGCTCTGTTTCCTTCATTGTCAGTAACATTTTATATGTAATGGTAAAATATTCACTACGCTTCTTTATTATCATTAATTATCTTCTCATACACTGTTCTATTTTGGTGTGAGATCATGTTCACTAATTTCATGGTATTTTTCCACTTTTTTATTTTCTCCTATTCTAGCTCGAATCAGTGGGAGGAAACTAACGAGTGGTAATCTATAAACCTATGATATGTTATCTAGTTATTTTCCAAAAAATGTACATTGATTTTATATTTTTAACCATTATTCCATCTATAAGACTCCTCACATTCAACCTTATTAATGTATAATAAATTAAATATATTTTTTCCATGCCCAACATGGTCCTAGCTAACAATTAGTTAACATATTATTTGATCAACTTGATGTGAGCCACACCAATGTGATAGTGCTTCATTAAATAAAAAATTTCTATATACCTTATTTTTCTTATTCACCATTTGGGGTTTGTTTTACCTTATAATAAATGCATTTTAGTTTGAACCTTATTAATATATTTGAATAGAGGTGAGTAAGGTCATTATGAAATTGTCCATAACTTGAATTAAATTAATTATGTGAATTAGAAAAAATTGTTCAAGCTATATGAATATAATTACCTAATGAAATAGTATGGGATAATGATAGCTAAAACATACCATTATTTCATGAAAATAGAGATATTTAGGATCCTATATATGGATCTTCATGGATGGGATCATTTGGCTTTTTAATTAAAATTTGTTATTGTAGGATAAATTCACCACGGACAATACTTTGTTTACCTTGGATTGGATCACTGTCCAGTTTCTCTACCTTAATATGAGTGATATAAATTCCCAAGGGGAGAACACATGGACGGTTCAGTGTATAGATGGTTATACTAGGGCCGGAGAGATACTCTAATCCCAAGGTGAGATACTAGGGATAGGTTCAAGGATTATTTCTTCCATGTCATGCAAAGACTGATACTTGGGATTTCATTTAAGGATCTACATGAATAGACTCTTATGATGTTGAGTATTTATTGTTCTACTGATTAGAAACATGGGTTCCTTGATATGGTCCACCATTTACTGGTACATGATGCTTCTTTTTTAAATTCAAGATATTCCATATATATAATCCAAGAAATAAATTTATAAAATTAACAGATTCATCGTCCATGAAAAACCATGTGTTTGGTATGGGTCAAATAAATATACACTAATAATCTTTATCCATTTAAGAACAATATCATAATTTTATAATTTACACTATTTTAGATATATCCATCTTAGGTCGATGTTGGAATAGTAGGCTAGGTATCCCACTAAGAACCCGGTATGAAGTATTTATTCATTAAATTACCACCATTGATTATTATTTGCACACAAATTATTATATATATATATATATAGGATGGAGGGATATAGACACCATTGGTGTTAGCCTACTATGTATATCTCAAACCCTTCTCAAGCCACCCTTGGTACCCAAGAAGACTTCATAATTTTAAGTGTATATAAATGGAATCTTCTGGATTCTAATGCTTCATTTTCAGTACTAGGATGAAGTCTGGTAGTACAGGACCGATCCTTTATTTTTTCTGCTAGTAGTAGTAGATTTTGTTCATTTTTTTTTTCAGAATGTTTCATTTTCATATTTTCCTTGTATCTATGTTCCTAAATTTGTATAGCTACATGAAATGATCATCATCATTTGTATCTATTTATTATTTAGAACGAAAAAGTTTATTTATCTTGTTTTACTTTTTATTCCACTATTTTTGGCTTTATTTTTCAAACAAATTAAAATATTATTTTTTACCGTTGTTATACAATCTGATATAAAAAGGAATTGTCTCACTTGGGACAAACCATTGTTCCTCGCAACTATTCAGTGGCCTCTGGATTACATGGAGGTGCACATGAGGTAATGTGGCTAACCGTATTAGGGAACCACTTAGTGGATTCTATGGAATGATGCTACAGAGTTCTATCCGAACATCTTTTTTGTTTTATCTTAATATTTCTGTATTAAATAAGATAATGGGAGGATTAATATTTTTATAATGAGCCTGTTCATGGGGGAAGCTAACACATGTACATTGGAAACATATGTTACCTCTGATGGGTTATTTTTGTAATTGATTATTTGATATTATGATTTTACAAATTTAACTATTGGGTGATGAAAATGTCTTTTGACCCTATTACTATTGTTGATATTATTAATAGAGGATTAATTTTCCTTTTCCTGGTATAGAAAAAAAGATATGGACTGAAGGCACTCGGTGTGATCTCTATTTCAAAACCCATACTATTGATAGCTGTTATGCCCCTCCCCCCCACCCTACTCATGGGGGAGGGAACTTTATTGTCCATCGATTGGCCTTAGAAAACATCCTTCACTCCTTTCTATGTCCCTGATTTCCTTCCTATATTTTCATGGATTGATCTTTTACCTAAGGTTCCTGATTTATATGAGGGACTTCTGAAAGTTATACTCTCAATTTCAGAGTTCAATGAGGCATCTTCCATTCTTATCTACACACTAATAGCTCAATTTGTGAATAAACTACCTTTAGTGGACACATTTTAAAGGTTTATCTTTAGATCTTAGGGTCTTCATAACTAAGGTATGATGGGATTACTCGGAAACCATCATATCATGATAAACATCATGGCTAAGTATTAATTGATCCACGTATTGTAATCAACTCCAAAATGCATCAATAGAGTAAGATTCTTCCACGTCAGGTGGAGTTATGATATTAATGTGAACCGTGACTCACTAATTACTTATAAATGGGTTATATTTCTGAAACTCTCTCCCCCATTCCAAAATTTTTATATCATTCATGTCCTTTTTAACCTATTGGGGTGATATCTGTGTTCGGACAGCAAGACAGCGAATGTTTTCCATCCTGTCAATCCTTGAGTCTATGTTGAAGAGGACGTCTCTAGGGAGATGATAGATTTTTTAAAAATGTTAATTTTATAGAGTTTTGTTATAAACAAACCGTATTTTATGAGTAATGGGGGGATTCATGTTCATCCTCAAATAATCTTGGTGAATCCATTATGGTTAATAGGTGTAGGAGTTAGAATATAGGGGGAGGGAGCTGGATCGTGGGAAGTATGTTATAGGAACCAAGCTAGCATAACATTATAGAGTTCAAGTAGTTTATGTGGAAGGGGATGGAATTACTTTGATTATGGAAGAATGGTTACCACCTATGCCAATGTTGAGTGCATTATTTAAGAAATTGAAGACTTTCATGGGTATTGGGTGAGATAAGGGGTAGTGGAAAAAGAAGAATCAAATGAGGGATTGGAGGAAGAGTTTATATGTGGTGATGAGGCTTTGGATAGTGTAGGGAGTAATTCAAATGATAAAGAATAAATAACTGGGGTTCCAAAGGAGGATTCCCATATAAAATATGGTGAAAGGGGTGTGAAAATTATAGAGGAACATACAAGGTTGGGGAAGGATGATTGTGATAAAATTTCAAGGGTGTGTATTCATAGGGAAGATTGTGCGGGTTGGGTGAAAGCATCAAGTATATTGAATACAAGAATATAAAGTAAAATGGTTTTAGTTTTCAACCATATTTAGTGTCTTATGGTTGAAGACACATGACCGAAATCATTGAGATGTATTATTTTTGTTAGGGAGGATCACTCGACTTGTTTAAATGTTTCTATTCACCTAACTTATCTCTAGAAAGGTGAGGTGAATAAGATTCATGTGGAACATGTTGATGATAAGGATAATCATATGGGGATTGGTTTCCTTCTGGGGGATTATCAAAAGGAGGGTGGCCTTAACTTTGATGTTCATCATGCTAACCTTTATAAAGATATTCAAGACATGACCCATGAATTTGAATGAAAATAGGTAAGAGACTCCATTGATTGATGGATGGGAACCAATAAAGGGAGTAAGGAATACTCCCCATTGCCTCATATAATAGAGATTCAACCCGTTAATAAATCCAAGAATATAGACAACCATCAAATTTCAGATGATGTGATCGAGCAATCTGTGGAATTTCTCTTGGTCTTAGAAGATGTTGTGGTTGAATAGGTTTTGTTTCTCAATGATAATGAAGAATAGGTCACTTAAATGATGGGGAGATCATTAATGATTACTCTTAATGTGGACCAATATACCTGGATTGACAAGAACAACCTGATATTAGTCAGGGGATTAAAAAGTGGGAAGATAATTCTTGAGGACAATATCTAGTCCTAGGATAAACTAGATATTATGTTCAAAGATCATATAATGGATAAACCAGACACCTGGGTAAACAATATCCCTTGGAAATTATTAAGGCAGTCTAATTCAAGTAGGCTTAAATTTAATATTAATGACTATGTTGTTTCCTTTTTGTGGTTGAAATCATGTTTATCAATTTTCAATTAATTGTGTTTGATGAAAGAAAATATAATTTTCTGCCTAGTATGGAAAAGAGATGTCTCCTCTTGTATCATACTGTGAAATTTAGGACATACATATTATGAATTGTTCGAAGACTTATTTATATTATTGTATGCATTTGTATTATTGCATGTTATTATTGTGATATGCATAATTTAAATATATATATATATATATATATATTTGATATTTTTTTGGAATAAAAAACATAATTGGAATAATTAACAATCCTACATCAATCTACATGGTATTTTATTATATATATTGTTAATGACACCTTAATTAGCAAATTATGCCACTATTGATACAAGAATTCCTAGTTCTATGAGATTAACTATAAGTTGATTTGATTGATGATTTCTACTTACAGTTTATTAGAAAATAATTCTATAGATTGGGAATGGTTGATTATTCAATTAAATTACCACACATGACTTAATACATCACTGTACAAGGTGTAAAGGTTAGGTGGTACGAACTTGGAATACTAATTTCAATTTAAAAATATTATGGGAACTTATATATAAGGAATAATGGTAAAATTAACTAATCCAATATTTCTCCATCCATATAAATAAGAATGAAATTAAAAAAAATAATTTTTTAAAAATAAATCGTTACCACAAAATGGGGATTTAAATTTCATTGTAAATGTGTTTTCCTCTATAACATGCAATTGACACTCCACATACTAAAACCTCTTTTGTGTTGTATGTGGACTTGACCCTGACCTGATCTTAGTAGTGATATGTAGGAAGTTTTTCTTGAGACCCTTTTGGTATTTTATATCACTTATTCCATGATTTTGGAGTAGTCTTAGAGGATCGAATCATTATAGTAAGCATATGTAAATGTCATTTCATTCTTTTTTTCTTTTAACCGGATGTTAGATCTTATCTAATGCATGCAACATGAAATTATAGAGCTATGTTTCCATGAACACATTTATTAATATGTTAGGGTAACAATGACCATTCTCTAATTGTTGTGGGAAATGTGTTGCCAATGTTATCTCCTATAGTGGCACCTGAGGAAACACATTTTTATCTTACACTGGGTGTTGATGATTAATTATAATATTGTTTTTCCACTTTATCTTGTACGTATAGGGAGATCTACAACTTGCCCTAACATAGAAGAGAATAAGTTGAAATTTTAGTAGTGGAAACGTCCAATATTTTTTATGGATGTTGGTCCTCAAGCTAAATATTACTAGAGAGATGCCACGTTATATATCTTTCAGCATTTAGACATTCCAAGAAGTTGAGGGCCAATATCATAACCTATATGCTACATTATTCTTCTAAATATTGGGGGAATATCGTCACCCAGGCCATACACCATCAAGGTATAGTCTGGGTGGGATTTGAAATAGAGTTTTATGACTACTTATTCATCCTGATGTTGAGAGAAGACAATTCCTAGGATTTTATGCACCTTTTCCAAGGTGTCGGGATGGTGATGTAGTACTTGTCTCATTTCACCAAGATTCTTTGTTCTACACCTACCCTTACTAGTTAATAGTTACAAAATGATATAAATTTTTAGAATTGGATTTCATATGACATATTATCATAAGAGAATTTATTTCGGAGGACCATCGTGTCTAAGATATTGAACCAGGACCTCATCAACATGAGGAACTTGACGGATATTTGGAGTGTGTGCTTGGGCGGTTCATCTTCCATGTAGGGAGATGGGTTTTCTATTGGTAAGAAGCATCATTTTGAAGGTTCAATTAGGGTAGTGTTTGAAATATGACAAGCCCCAAAATCTATGTGGTATTTCACCTATGTGGTATGAAAGGACATAATAAGACCATGTGCATAAGAAAAATCCTCGAGTGGTAAGATTGTCGTAGGATGGGTCATCTCCAACAATTATTTTAAATTTTAATTTCTTGGTCTAGTGACAAGGGATATATATAGACACCAATTTCAGTTACATGATCATTAGATCCACATTAGGATATGATTTGGTCAGAGACCATGAAATCATGATAAGGAGGTGGTTGTGGTTGAGGTATTCAGACCCCATAGGTTCTGTGATAGTCTAAAAGACCTACATATGTTATCCAGGTTGTATCTCATGATAGAGAATCAGGTCATATCTATGTAGTGCATCTTATTCCAATTGAGAATAGTCCATTCCATTCTATGGTAAAATGTATTATTCTAGTATCCTCTAATTTAGTTTCTTCCTTATTTTATACAGTTATATTGAACTCTATTATATATTTGTAAACTGATGAAATTCTAGGACTAGATATGGTGTTATTTAGTAGATTTAGGACTCTTGACACACCGTTAGGGGTCCAATTAGAGAGCATGTTCCAGTTTGAAGACTTCCCCTTATGATAGGTAGGTATTGTTTCTTGTGAAATTTCTTTTTCCTCGAGATTATCGACTTCATCATCGTTCTCTTAATTTAATAGTGTCTGCCCTACTGATCCCACATTGATTACTATCATAATATGGTATTTTATATATCCCTATAGTGAAGTGATTACATTCATATTGGATAATGGTATTTCCATGCGAGTCAAGATATACCTGAGTGTCGTGGGACTGACAGAGTGACAACATATATGGCTATCCCCTTTATGAGCACCCAAGGAATTTCATGTTTAAAATTCTCTCTATTAATGAATGATTTCAGTGATGTCTTCTCCAATGAATTATCAAGTTCTTCTCCAACGAGAGTGGTAGATTTCACCATTGATGTTTTTCTAGGAGTGGAACTAGTGTTCAACACTCCTTATATGATAGAACCTATAGTGATCTAAGAATAGAAGAATATTCTCACAGAAATATAAGAACTTGGTTTAATAAAACCCATTGCCTCTCCATGGGGTTCACCTATCCTTTTCAACAAAAAGGTGGAAGGTCCCCTAAGGTTGTGTGTGGATTACCTACAGTTGAACTAGATTACAATAATGAATTTATATTCATTTCCACTTATATATTTACTTTTTGACCAACACTAATGAGTGATAGTTTTCTCTAAGACTAATTGTTGGACAGGCTACCATCAGGTTCTTTTGATATCATTAGTCTTAACACATACAACATTTTGATGTAGGTATTTCTTTTTATGAGTATCTGAATATCTTGTTTGAATTTATGAATGTGTCAACATCCCTTAAGTCCTTGATGAATGGGTTATTGTACCCAAATCTAGATTCATTGAATATAGTCCTTTTAGATGATATCTTGGTGTATTATTTCACTATACACGACCATTCCAACCATCTTTTGAACATGATTAATACACTGAGTAATCCATCTACATGATAAGATGAGAAAATTCCACTTTTGGATAAATATAGTTTACTTATTGGGTCATATTATTTTAGAGGTAGGATTATCTGTTGACCTCGAGATGATGAGTGATATAGTTTCCTAGAAGCAATATAAAGATGTCTTTGACATAGGTAGTTTATTGTGGATGGATGGACATTATTGTTGATTAATTTAGGATTTAATATTCATAGAATTTCCTATTACTAGAGTGGCTGTGAATAGTTTGAAATTTTTATGGCCAGAAGAATGGGATATATTCTTCTAGTTGGTGAGGGGGTACATACTTAAGCATTGATCATAATTCTACCTTAGCCATGAAGAATCTATACTTTTTAATCTGATTCTTTAGGAATCAATATTAGATCAGTTATAATGCATGGTGATCGATTTGTACGGTTCCCTAGATCTATGACATCACAAAATGAGTTACCCTATGCATGAACTCGATATGGAAACATAGGTTCATTCTTTTCATTTTATAGACATTATATATTATGATAGTGTTTCAAAATTTACCTAGGCTACCAAAATATCAAATACATTTAAAAATATCAACGCATGGATATCATGTAGCAAAGGTGGGTAGAGTACCTACATTATTTATATTTTTAGTTTTATTATACAACTTATAATGATAATGCAATAGCTAATCCACTAAGAAAGAAGACTTAGAAACATGTCATCAAGAATTCTAGTTGTGAGTGAAAATTAGTGGATTAATTTTTGAGATGAATCTGGTTGATTAGTAATATCTCATAAATCCTTTATTATAAAATCAAGTTGTGACATCCTTCACATATGAAGTGGGTGAAAATTAGATAGCTTTTAGATTCCAAGGACCTCTCTCTAGGGAAGAGTTCCTCATGTGAGAACACACTGCCTGGTCGGGTTTTGATAGGAATTAGATCATACTATTTTGAATATTTTTATGGGTTCTTAATGTCATAATGGAATACTTGCTGTGGGAATCCCATTCCTCTATTTGTGTGGTTCACTGTTGGATTACCATGATGTAACATGATGTATGTCATCATTATTGGAAGCCAGGTATGAAGATACAAATTTCATGTTTTTCCGTGACATGTTCCACCTATTTGCACATGAAGGTCGATCACCAAATTCCTAATATACATCTACAAACTCTACCATTCCAGAGAGGAAATTGAATTACATCACTATGGTTTTCATGGAGTTTTTTCAATATCTCCACATTTCAATGGTGTATTATGGGTGATCATCGATAGTTTGACCAAGGTGGCACAATTACTACAAATATGTGAGCCTTTCTCAATTACTGATCTTGGGTAGCTCTATATCTGGGTTATTTTCTACCTTCATGGTGTTCTACGCTATATCATATCAGACATAGACCCTAATTTTACGTCATGGTTCATGAAGTGGTTACAAAAATCATTATGTTTAGAGGTGATGTTGATTATGACATAACACCCTTAGAATGACTGTTAGTCCTTATTGATGATATAGGTGTTAGAGAACATGCTCTAGTCATGAATCCTTGATTTTGATGGCTCATTAGAGAATCATATAATTATTTTCAATTATTCTGACATTATCCTTGAAATAAATCATATGGATAATTATGAGGATATTTTTGGTATGTCATGTTTTTGTCACTTGTTATAGTTAGAGGTAGTTCAAACAACCCTACTGGGTCGTTATCTCATTCAGGATACATCAGAGCATGTAAAGCTAATTCAGAAACAAATGGATACAGCTGAGTCTAGGAATAAGTCTTCTACTAATCATCATCATCTACGTCTAGAGTTTTATGTGGGACATCAGGATATTCAATGAGTTTAACCTAGATTGTTTCATATATGGATTCAGAGATAGGTAAATTTTTCGCCTTGTTATGTCCATCCTTTTGAGATCATGGAAGGAGTTAGCGCAGTAGATTATTAGTTGTTGTTGTTGTTGTAGAGGTATTGTGTCATGAAAGATGTCATCCACGTATTATAGCTTTAAAATTAACATTCTGACCAATTTCATTTGTTTAATCCTAAGGATTTTTAATAGGATTATGATGTAATCTTTGAGGAGAATCTAATATATATAATTTACTGGATCCTGAAGACTCCTTGACATTGGAAAATTTATTTAGTTTTGGTTATATTATAGAAGAAACATGTACAAGATGAGACATGGGATAAAATGATTGATGTACATGTTTAATGTCTGGAAATTTTCTCAGGAAATGCTCTAACACACTGCAAATGAAAATTCATAGACATATTGTTATAAAGAGGTGAGCTTTTAATGTTCCAACATTTTAGTATTGTATTATGTATTTCATATTTTATCAAATTTTCATTAATTTTTTTCAACTAAGACCTTGGTGAATGGGCCCTAAGGTTTGTTAGTTAGTTTCTGAGGGGGAACGTGAATGAGGTCTTGAACCAGGAAATATAGAAAATAAAATTTTGGTATTAAATAAACATCATTTACATGGTTTTCCATACACTATTCATGGTGTGTAGAGGTTTTCCCCAACAATGGAAAGACCAATCATTACACAATTTTTAATGAATTTACAAATCATATTAATTTTTTAGGTAGTATTTAAATAGGGACATAGGTTCATTTGATAGAGGCCCATTATTTATCTAGTAGGTGTAATGCCAGAGATATCCCATCAAAACATCCCCAAGGTCCTTCCACTACTCCATCATTTGAGAACTATTTCCTTCACGGTTTTTCACATTTGAACCATAATGCTTATCTCTCTACTCATCCTCCTTGATACCATTATTTATCTTCCCATAACCTATGCTATTTTGGTGTGACCTCATATTACATATTTTCAAGGGGTTTGTATGTTTTTTATTCATAAACTATTCTAGATTGATTCAATGGAAAAAAAACTGATGAGTGGTCCTCTATGAACTTATGGTTGGTGGTCCAGTACAATTCCTTAAAACTCCACAGTATTTATATTATATTCTATTTTTTTACTTTCAAAACGCCTGTTTCCTTACCTCCTTAACGCCTAAAAAATTAATTTAAATTCTTTTTCAATGCCCAATATGGTTCTAGCGAGAGAAGAATCAACATCTTGGATAATATCCATGACACCATCCCCAACTATGGGGGTTCCCATCCATAAAGGCCATATTTTCCTTTACAATATATTTTAAATAACTTTTGGTGTCTAAAAACCCCCCAAATTAAGTGAATAATATTGTGAAATGATTTAAAAATATTATTTGACATTTACTAAGACCATATACTTTATTCCATTGCATTCAATACTAGAATTAAATTAACATTCCGAATTGATAAATGCTTCATGACAATAACACCTTGATGAAATGTAATTCAATTCGGATTGCTAAGACATGCCATTATTTCATACTGAGGGAGATACTTTATATTCAATTTATGGATCGTCATGGATGGGCTCAATTATATTTTTCATTAGAATATTTAATTAGATGGTAAATAAGACAGCATCAGTACATTTGACTACATGGATAGTCTTACCATGCCATTTTTATTCCTCCATATTAGTGACACTACTTACTTGGGGGATAACACATGGATGGTATTAGAAGCTAGATGATTATACTGGGACATGAGTGATACTTAGACCCCTATGTCTGATACCAGGGTTTGGATTAGAGTTTATATAATTATCACCATTCCATGAGTGATACTTGGGATTCTAATTATGGATCAACTTTGATGGACTCCTATGGAAATGAGTTTTAGTAATTTTCCTAGTTTGATACTTGGGTTTCATGATATGGTTCTCCTTGGATGATCTCCGGATTCCACTTATCTAAATTCATTATATTCCTTTTATATAATCCATTCATGTAAATTTGTTAAATAAAAGGACACACCAGACAAGTCTAACAGCATGATTGGGCACAGTCCGATCTAGATATATTTTTCATTATGACCCATTTATGTGTACTATGATAATTTCACAGGTTACCCTTATTCATAAACATCGGTTATAGGTAGATGTTGGGCGATTTGGTTTGATATCCCATGAGTAACCCTATCCAATGTATTAATTAATTTTATAACCTTAGTTGATCATTATTGAAATAGTTCTCATATCATATACACCTGTTGGATGGATCAAACACCATTCTTCATGAAATATTTAGTATATGTCACACCCTGATCAATGTAACATGCGTACCCATGTACACTTCTCGTTTTTAATTACAGATAAATGGAATCATATGGATTCTAATGATTTATTTTTAGTAATGGGGTAGAGAATGGGAGTAGAGGTTCGACACTATGATTGTGATGTTTATTGTAGCACATTTTGGTCTTTTTTATAATTGTATAACATATGAAATATTCACATTTCACCTATATTTGTATTCCTAATTTTTTATATATACATGACATGATAATAAACATTTATGTATATTTATTTTTTTCCTTTGACCACATTAGTTTTCTTGATTGATTTATTATTATTTTTTTGTTATCATTAGTTGTTTATACTACTTGAACTGTTATTATTTACTACTACACTAAATAGTAATCTATGAGGTCATAGTCTCCCTAGGTACACAACACAAACAATCACTTCCAGTTGGAAGCCTCTAGCATATGAGGATGAACTATTGATTGCGTGTGGCCAACCATATAGAGAAACTGCATAGTGGCTTTTAGGGTAGGGATTCTGAACTGAGACAATACATCTTTCATGAATATTCATAACTGGAATGATGATATTTATTCGAACAAGAAAAATGGTTATAATGTCTATCGGAATGAATGGATATGTTTTATATTCCAGAAAATGATAACGTATGAAAACTACAGCGCATTCATATTAGGAGAAAATGTGAATTCACAGAAGGAGTGACTCCATCAATATCTATTTATGAAAAATAACTTATGTAATATGAATTTATATACCAAAATCACTTTTCATTAAAATATATTTATTGAAATGTAATTTTTTATAGTATTTGAGTATTTAAATAATTTTGGTGCAAGGTAGTTGTGTTTTCTAAAAATGAGAAGCATCGAGGTAGATATTGTTTCATTAGTTTGAATTTTTTATGCACCCTTCTTATAAATCGATAAATGAAAAATAGTTTTTTCATAAAGAAGGAGATGATATGGAAACACACTCATAAAAATAAAATTGTATTCACAGACTATTTTATAAGAATGTTAATATATTTCAGCCTCTATAAAAGTGAATCTTACACTCAAGAGTCTCATGATGAAACATAAAAAATAATTTTGTATTAAAACTTCATGGATTTTAGATTCCATGGATACTTATTTGAAAAAGAAGGTACATGAAATTTTTAGATTTTTATTAAAAAACATTGCATGGAATGATTTCACATAAGTGAAGAAGATAATAAATTTTATATTCCCAACTACATAGAGTATGAATAGGATACCATGTTTTTATATATATGAAGAGCAATAATTTATTACAGTAAAAACATTGGGTTTTATAATGGATCGTGTGATACATTTGGAAAATAGTGAGGCATTTACATGATGTTAATGCAAGAATTTTTTGTTCCGGAATGAAATATATGGAGATAGGTTAACGAATCATGGAGGAGAGATGATACAATTCTACGAGGGACATGATTCTTGAGAAAAAAAATGAATAAGTGTTACAGATTAAAGGAAAGTATTTTTAAATACATTAAAGAATAAATATATTTTAATTAGAAGGAAAATATAAAGTAATTAAAAACTAAAGTGTAGTTTTGTGTTAACTATGTTGTGAAGTTTGTTGTTAATAATAGATAAGATAATTTTTTATGTATATTTACACCAATAATTTAGTGAATAGGAAATACCAGTGGCTATTACAAGGTGATAAATTACAATGGTTATTCTAAAGATTATTTGTACGTGTGGACATAAAATAGAATAGGGCCAATATTCACAATACTTCAGAAGGCATAAATAGTCGAATACTTATTTATCGAATGTTGGGAAGACCATTAAAAAAATGGTGGGATTCCAATATAAATAACCAAACATTTTCGAGAGATTTCTTAATTTAAAGGACATAGTATAATGAATATTGGTTGTTCAAGTGTTATGAATGAAATATCAGGAAATTGGATTATTCCATCCATACATTTTGTGAAAATTCAGTAGTAAATATAATCACAATAATTTATATTGATATGAAAATTCATAAAAAATACATAGGATTATCTCGGTAATGATTATGATCTAACATTGTTGTTCAACCTTGTAAAATCCTTGTATACATTTATTATCTTTATTGCATGTTCATTTCATTATTGATTGTTCATATCCAATTAATTCCTCTTAATCATAAGAGATGATTTATTTTTGTATGTGATGATTGAAAGTAAATAAAAAAATAAAAAATACTGGTTCACTAATTCACCCGGCCTTTTTATCTCAATGTCCCTCTAAAATACATCTAGGCCTTACAAGTCGTATCATATCATAGGTATTTCACTAATAGGATCAAATTTATTCCTATAAATATATGAAGTTCATATTTGAATTTGATGACGTACCATAATTGACTTAGATTGAAGACATTATTTCTTATCATGGTGAGTTCAATTAAAAAAGTTTCTAAAAAAACTAGGAAGAAGAGATAAAAGAAAGAGGGAAGAAACAAGAAAATTATTTGAAGAATAATTTCGGTACACCTATAACTAAATATATTCAAATCCATAGTATACTGTTAATATCTATAAAATAACTGGATAATAAACATCTTTATAATTTTATATTAAGTAGGGATGAATAAGATCATATTGAATAACCCACATATTTTTACTTAGATGTCAAATATTATCTAATGAAATGGCCTAAAAATATTTTAATTACATGGTTAATTACCTCAGGAGACTATATTATGAAAAAAACTTCTTGAAGGGGACTCATAAGATATAAGGAATGATTTAGAATGGAAATATCAATGATGAAAACATATTACACAACTTTTTAAGAAAAATATGAAATTATATTACTTTATAATGAAAACTGATATTGTACAGAATATGTGTTTCTATGAAATGTGTGTGATGAATTAGTGACTGGAATATTTCTTATTAAGATGATCTATGAGCTTGAATAATCTTATAAATCGTCCTTTAATGTTAATAAATCTTAGATGGAAATCTAATATATGGAAGATACATTCACCTTTTATTAATGATAAAATGAAAAAAATTATACCATTTATAATGAAATATTCATTCATGTTGAAGATAAATTATGATAGGCTATTTTTTGAAAAGGATGTGATTGAGAATGTTTTTATAGAAGTGATCTGTGCATCGAAAAAACTAAAAAAATTCCACTAAAAATTATAACTAAGCCCAGAAAAAGATATTGGAATAGATTACTACATAGTTTAATAATTCATTACATCAGGAAAATCAAATTCATTAGGATTAGATTAATAAATTTATGAGTTAGTAGGAAGAGGGACTGAAAGCTGGTATATATTAGAAATATTTTCTCAGTAATAATTGTCTTGTAATAGATCTCAAATTAAAAAAATGAATTAAATACATTTGACTACTTCATATAAAAAAATTAATGATATAGAAAAACCATGTGAAAATGAAAATAACACACCAAATTTTAAATTTCTAGAATTAGAGAAAATGTTTAGAAATACGGAGAAAACACAAGATGAATCATTTAAATATGATGTGATCTAAAATACTACCCATATTTCTTCCAATAAGAGTAATATTTCAAAAAAACCATACTAGTGAGATGTATGATTTAAATTTTTAAAAGATAACCCTATTTAAAATTCAATAAAAATTATAAACCTTATTTCAAATGTTTTTTTACTAAAACATTTTCATCATAAAGTACAGGT
Source organism: Viscum album (assembly GCA_963277665.1). Lineage (NCBI taxonomy): Eukaryota > Viridiplantae > Streptophyta > Magnoliopsida > Santalales > Viscaceae > Viscum > Viscum album. The sequence continues at coordinate 1,485,594,477 of OY728136.1, forward strand.
TCCAAAAGGAAGTATTTGAAATCATGGGAAAATACAACTGATGATATTCCCACCGTATCAAAAAAGTTTTATGTGAAAAAGATAATGAATTATTTTTCGTTAAAAAATCACTGATGAAGAACCATATTATCTGATAATATTAAGATGTCAAACCAATCTATGTGGTACACAAAAGAATAAATATATATTTTTGGATATTTTTGGTGATATTAGAATTTGGTAATCATACCACCAGTTGATGGAATAATATTTTGTTATATAAAAATTATAAAATGCTATCATTGAGGGGGGTCACCTTTGATGCTAAAATAATGCCTATGAAACATACGAGAAATACAGAGATGGAGAGGAATCATTCATTCAGTAAAATATTTTTCTATCTTGATGAGATTTGTGACTATTGAAAGAGACGTTATCACTATTATAATGAGTGATATGGAATAAAAACCATGAAATATACATATATTGATGAATAAAAAACAATAAAAAATTCATGGTTAAAGAACAAAAGAATAAAAATCCTCCTAACGGTACATGGATAAGAATAGATTCCTGAAAACTATTTACTAGGGTAAACCAAGAAGAATGATAAAATAGATACAATTTTAATGAATCGTTTCTTCTATTTTGGGAGAAGGGTCCATGTTATAGATCATTATAAACAGGCTACAAACACAAGTGTTATTAGAAATATGGAAAATCATAAAATAAAATTGAACTTATAAAATTTTTAAAGGGTCAACTTGGTTCATGAAACTCAATATGAAAAAATAAAATATCATGATAGGTATCAAAAAGTGATAACCCTATGAATACTAGATATCAGTGTAAAAATGTAAATTTTTTTATAATATTTCCAAAAAATTTCTAAGACGTTGTCTTATACAAAAATAACTGTAGAAGAATAATCTGAAAGAAATTATGACTTATTTTACTAAAATGATACTATGAAAAAGGGTTATTAGTTAAAGGAGAAGAAATTGAATGTAATAAAAGAATAGTTATTCATATTGAAATATTAGTTGAAATTGGTTAAGAAGGTGGATAAAGAATATAGTAGTGAAAGTGCACCGCCTTCTAATGAAAATAATAATATTCTATAAAATATAAAAGATGAAGAGTTCAAGATAAAAATTTATTATTTAAAGTATATAATTTCAAAATTAATTGATAGATAAATCATAATGGTCATCATTAATCTAATGGTGAGGTGGAAAAAAATATTCCCCATAATGTATATTGGAAGAAAGAAAGAAATCAAGATTTTGATTTGACAATTAAAGATTAACTTCAATGTATGGATGGTATAGCTAGTCAGGTGAGTTCCATTGTTGATCAGTATATCATTTCCTCTAAATAGGATTTCTGGGTGTGGGAGCCAGCCTCAAAGAGGATTCTTTCCTCCAAACGTTTTTACAAGCACATTAATGGGAGAAATTCAGGATTTCAATGGATGGGTTATCTAAGTAAAGGCTTTTTGAGGCCTTCTCGAACCTTGGTTTCTTGGAGATTTGCTCACAAAAATCATCCAACTTATGGTTTTCTAAAAAAATGTGGGATTTCACTTTTCTCAAGATGTGTTTTATGTCATCAACACACGGAAGATATAAAGCATCTCTTCCTTACTTGTGTGATTGCTTCAGCTATGTGGGAGGCAGTTTTTGATATCTTTGAAGTTAAATCAATTCATGCTAGCACAATTGTTTACTTTATGAAATGATGGCCTGATCTTAAGCTGTCTCAACAGCTTTCTTGTTTGTTCCTTGCTGTTGCAGAGGAGTTATTACATTTTTTGTGGCATCTACGAAACCAAATTCTGAATGATCAGTTGACTCACCAAGATGGATTTGATTTTGCAGGGTCTTTATATAATGGTTCTCATGTTGGAAATGTTAGGAATGGGATGGATTGTAATGTCATGCATTTAGTATGGAACATGAAGGGAATTTATGTTTTAACCACACTTCTTATGGCTGCTCGAACTGTACAGGTTCCAAATAACCGGTTTTGTGACAAATCATTGCATGACTGGTTGTTCATGAATCGGGTTGGTGTCAATGGGATTTTTCGGCTAGCTTTTGGTACAATAGAAGTGAGATGGAAGCCTCCTTTTGATGAATGGATAAAGATCAATTCATATGGAGATTCACATGTTAATCCTGGACTTTCAGGTTTTGGTGCAGTTTTTAGGGATCATCATGGACATTCTCTTGGTTGTTTTTATAGATCGTGTGGTTTTGTCTCTTCCCTTGAACCAAAGATGTATAGAGTTATTGAAGCGGTTGAACAATCTGATAAAAGGGGTTGGAAAAAATTATGGATTGAATGTGATTCTCATATTGTAGTTATGGCTCTTTAAACTGGTTCTATTCATCTTTCCTAGAAGTTGACTAATAGTTGGGCAAGGTGTTTAGATCTTCTCTCATCGAAGGAGTTTATTGTAACTCATGTAAATCGTGAGGTGAACTCTCTGGCGGATGTGCTTGCTAACAAAGGTGTCATTGGTGGTGGTTTTCACTGGGCTAATCAGGTACAACAGGATCTTCTTTTTATTCTTAAGTGGGATTAGTGTAAAACATCCGCTTCCATGCTTGTGTAATCTTTATTTTACTTTTAATAAAGGGGTCTTGTTTTCTAGGCAAGATCTCAGTCTTCTTTAAAAAAAATATATATTCTCATATTGAGGTTGTATGAAATTAATGGAATAGATTTATAGGAAGATCTTATTTTTATTATTATTTCCTTAAAACCAAGAGGTCCCTCCATATTCCCTATTAATTTATGTGTTCTAATATAATATATAGGGTTTTGAAGGATTATTTTGAATTTTTCACTACTATAAATCTTGGAGATGGTTTATCCATAATTTATATTTACTATAATGATAATATAATAAGATTTTCTCAACACTTAGTGGATCAACTTTGAGAAGAATATATCTTTCTATTTAATTCAAATGAACCATGAAACACTGAAAATATTTCAAACTGGAAGGTTATGTAATGAGAAAAACATACCCAAATATTTATTACATTAAATATTTTCATAAATGGGTGGTGTTTGTTGATGAGTAACCCCTTATAAACTGGGAGTTAATTAAACTTTCACTTGAAATTTATAATTTTTTTGTTGAAGGATACAATAGAATATGTTTCTTAATAAATCTGTTTTATATAGAACTCTCTTTGAGACATAATGTAACACCCCAATATTTTTTAAATATTTTTTTCAATAAAATTTAATCTTTTTGATATTTTTCACTAAACATAGATCTATTTGTATCTCTCATTACACATAAAACTGAGTGTAACTTATGATTCACTCTACTCAAAGCATAATCAAAATGTAACATACTATTAAAATATTTTTATTTAATATGATAGTTATCACAAATATATTGGAGAGGATGATATGAAAAGGATTAACTAAATTATTAAAATATATTATCTACATATTTATATTAAATTAATTCTTTAATAACCAAATAGTTATAAATTAAAGTCAAAGCAATTTCGAAATAAAAGGAATTATTTTTTAAAAAACAATTTTTAAGAAAATAATCATGTTTTGTCATAATATATTAATCAAAAAACTATTACTGAATTATTTTAGTTAAATTTTATTATTATATTTTCAATAAACTATTTATCGTTCATCTTATTTGTTTCCTAAATGATAAATAAGTATAAATTTAATTTTATGTACAAAATTATATTTATTTTAAATAAATAATACAATTTTAACACATATTTCAAAACTATTTTTTGAATCATTTATAAAATTTAGTTTAATGAGTAAAATTATTTTATAAACTGAAATTACAAAAACCATATTAACGTGTTTTTTTCATATTCTAAAAAAGGTTTATTTTTTTAGGAATCGTTCAAAATACTAAATTATAGTAGAAAAAATTCATTTGTATTTAATTAATTTTTTTTGTTAACTTATAATTTAAATTGGTTTTAATGTAATTATAGTTTATATATAAATCCGTAAATAAAATTTTTCTTAAGGTAATCAATTTAATATTGAATTTGGATAAAATAACATTATAAATATTTGAAAAATTTCTCTTTAAACCCCCTATTTCTCATCACATCAGTGATATTAATTTTGGATTAAGATATTACACTTATGTGAATGGAATTATTTGAAATAAATTCCATAATTGTATTGAGAATAATTTATATTATCAAATATGGTTATATTAAATTTTTTACAAAAAATGAATAGTGAAAATATTAGAAATTTATAACTGTGGTGAACATAAATTTTGGTTTACATAAGGATAAACATTGATAGGGTTTAAAAATAAGTAAAACCATTTAAACCAATATTTTATATGTGTATTTCAACCGAATACCTTCATGAATCATGAATGGTTCATTACTGGAGCTTTCGTGTCGGAAGAAAATATGGGGGGAATTCTTTTTTTCAAAACATTACATTTACGCCATTCACCACACTTATAAATGGAAACCCCTTATGATATCAACTTCACATATTAAAACTATATTAGTTTGGAAAATCATTACCTAAATCACTTATAAAATTTTCATTATTCATCTTACAGTCATTTGTTTGGATAAAATGTACTTAAGATGGTTTTTTAAGAAAACCTAAGGAGGTTACATGATGAATTAGAGACCCCTTATCCTCTCCTCATCCCACATTCAAAAAAATATTTTTTTAAGAAAATCAACACACAAACCACTATAAAATTATATATTCTACTATTATAATCATCAGTTTGTAAAAAAATCCTTCCTCAGAATGTTTTTTTTGTGCTAACCTATGGAGGATACCTGATGATGAAGTACCATTCATCATTGAGAGTTTGTGTTTTATTTATTCCTCCATCAAAATTAATTAATATTAAACCATATCAGTATAATAAACTAAATATTTTATAATTTATTATTTTTTTTTTGTTAGTTTAGATTCCTACAGCCGGATCCTCTTCAATCTAATGGGTTATAAAGTCACCATTCATGTGTACAGAAGACTACTACCTCACGAACTGAAGTCATTCATTTATCCATTGACACCGATCATGGATGGTTATAAAGATGATTTTATTGTATATATACAATATTTATGAAATTATTATTCTACTGTAATTAATATATCAAACATACTTTCATACATTCCCATTTAGGGGAATATGATCATGTCACTCCTGCGTTTGGAGGACTACCACCTCGCAAAGTGATGTTATTCATTAACATATTACATGGAAGGTATTCGGGATGGGTTTAATGATAAAAATATAGGAATGACATGAATCATATTTTAGAATAATAATATATCATTTATATTTAAATCTTTCATACTCATAATAAAATGGAAAGAACATTCATTCATACATACAACATACCATCTCCACGAACGATTTATTTCATTTTTTATCACTAAATATTATGGAATTCTCTGTATAAATATATAATGAATATATATTTTATTAACATTATCAATAAAATTCAAAATATGATTAAACCATCATAAAATTAAAAGCAAAAGGATAATAAATCAAAACTTATATGAAAACCAAAGTAGTTACTACCTAAAATGTGACATTAACATGGAATAGTTAAAAAGATAATAATATTTCATAATTAAATCATATATGGGGTGATATATAAATGTATCATTATATAATTTATTTATCATAAACATGTATTTATTATTTAGGATGTTAGATCATGTATATTGGAAGTCAATACATAATGTAAGGGACTCTCGACACACATTTTACTTCTATAAGACACATGAAATATTCACAACCAATTTCTTTAATAAGGTATATATAATTCCTAGGGTTTCACTTTTTGATGATTAATCCGAATTTTTTTTGGAATTTAAATAATTATCTATATATCATGGGTTTTTCTGTTCAAATGTTTCCAAATCGGTAAAGGATTTTTTTTCACAATTTTTCATTCCTTGAAATGTTTGTTATGTTATGCAGTTATATTCTTTCTTGAAGTGTATATATTTACCCATTTACATGTAATATAATGAATTATTTTATCATAATGATATATTATGTTCTATTTTATATAATTTCCTCATGGGTCCTATGATTCAATGTTACTAAATATATAATGATTTTATGTTAAATTATCATCATTTATCGGAATTTTATATGATTATGTTTACAATAAAAAATTAATTTAATATTTCTCCCAATTTTTTGTATATTCTCCTATGGTTATTAATGATTTTTTCAAGTAATATTACATATGATAACTTTTTCTTACATTAAATAATTTATAATTTTCTTATAACAAACCAATGTCTTTTCTCTATTCAGTCAGAAAAAATGCCTCCTTCCAGAAATCATATTTTGAGGAAAAAAATAAAAGAATTATTAATTTTATAGTATGATTTTTAAAATAAATTTTAACCCATTCAATAATTTTTTATAAAAATTTTGAATGTAATGTTCTTTTAATTTTCCAAGTAATGTTTGTTCGTTTGTTACCAAAAAAATGTGATAGTTTTCTATGTTTTAACATGTAAGACAAGAATGAATGTTCCTCTCATCATGACCATTTTTTTATTTTAAGATTAATATATCTATTTTTATGATTATTTTCAAAGCAAAAGTATTTAAAAAATAGGTTTAAAGTGTTATTTTTAAAAGGAAATTTATCATTCTCATGGAATCTTCTATGTTATTTATCATTAAAAGTCATTCTCCATCAAAAATTGTATCCTTTTACGTAACTAATTCATTGACGGGGAACCAGGTTATATATGTAATAATAATTATTTCTCTAAATTTAATTGATTAAAATATTTGTATGAAAATCCATCCTCTTCAATGGATTATATGATGAAAAAATCTAATGAATTTTTCCTCTTTTAACATAATTTATACCATAATTTTTTTTTATGAAATGGGTTATATTATGAAATGATGAAATGATTTTTAAACCTATCAATTTCCTAGAGGTTATGTTATGAAGAAATTTTTATGAAACAAAATTTATTCCATTAGTTATAATATGATTAAAGTTTTATGATCTTCTGGGAAACATATGTATGATTATCATTGTGTGACGGGTGGGACCAATATCTGATTCTGATGCATTGGGTAATGTAAAATGTCTTTGATATCATGGGTTACATTAGTGGTTACCCAAATTCCAAAAAATAGCATACACTGGTGTTTATCCCAATCTCCAAAAATAAGCAACATAGGTGGTTATCCCAAACCCAAAGTTTTTATATGAGTGGTTATCCTAAGCATATCATGTTATGTATGACTTGGTGGGTATCCTTGGAAAAATATTATCTTTCCATACGTTTATATTAAAATCATGTTTCTTATTATAATTTTATTGTTTCATAGATCATGTTATTTTATTTTCATAGGGTCTATGTCTTTTTTACTCTCAATATTTATTCCATGAATTATGATTGTGATCTTTTTTTAAGGGAGTGGTTTTCAAATGATATGATCATGTTCTCAAACCCATATTCCCTTGTCATGCTTTTATATCTCTTTTTTTACTCATACTAAGTATCTAATTTCCCCATTTCTTATATTTCTATTTCCCAATTTAGGAAGAAAATAATTTAAATATGTGTATTAAAGGGAAATATCATTAAGGGATACAGTGATGATCTTTTATGAATCATTAATATTTTGTTCCATTTTTCCAAGGGGACTAAACAATTACGATCCCCTTGTGTTTTTATGCATAATGTAATAAATATTCAGCTTAAAATATATACTATCAACATATTTAAATGATTGTTTTACTTAGTTTTTATCAATGTATGTATCCTAGTATGAGTATAATTATAATTCAATGTTTGAGAAAATTTACAATTTAGGTAAGGGATATATCAAGTGGTTTCCAATAAATTACATACTTTTATTGGTACTATAAGTGGTTCTAGATCTGGCACAAAGGTACCTAGGGGTAATAACTCTAAAAATGGTAATAACTCTAAAAAGGGTAATAACTCTAAAAAGGTTTCATTGAGCTATATTTGATCATCAACTAGATAAAGATAATATGAATTTCCACAAACCTAGTTTCACAGTCTTGGGGGATATGGTTTTTAAATCCACTAACACATTACATAGCATCAAAAAGTAATTAAATAGATGATAATCATGTATGGACTAGTTTATGCCAATGGTTTCATAGATTTAAAAGTTATTTTCAGAATATAAACATCTTATAAGTCATTTTTAATAACTATGTGATGTTACATTATGATTTTTGTTGATCACAATGTTTTTTTGGGTTTTAGTCAATGGATAGAACTAGAAGAAATCCTATTAACACCAATTCTAATGAACAATTTTGTTACTATGAGTAGAAAAATTTGATGATGACTAATGATATAGATATTGTGATTGTTAAATTTCGTCTATCATGATATATGTCTAAAAACAAATACTATTTTGAGATCAATAAAGAATAAAATAAGATGAAGATGAAGATTCGTGAATGTCAGTGTGGTATTGCTTGTAAAGGATACAATATTCATCTTCAAACATCAAAATATAGTGGTAATAAGAACCTATAAGTACATCTCAAATAGAGGGTATGCTGTTATCTATGTGAAAAAGAAGCACATAGAGTGAAAAATGGTGGAGGAGGTCAACGTTTTACATGTGGGGAAAGTGGAATTATCCAACTCAATGCCCTGACATGAAAATTTTCTTCCAGAAAAAGTAAAGACATATTTCATGCCAATAATTGAATTGGAAGTATTGAAGTATTAATTTATTCATATTTAGTGATTATATATTATAATTATATTTCAAATGGATCTTGGGTTGTAAAAATCATGAAACATATAAGGATTATGTTATTTGGCTGATCAAATGTTTAATGAATTAGAGAGCCCTATGAGGATTTATGTGATATGAGTCTATTGAGATTAGATATGTTTTTGAAGACTTTTATGGAATTAAAAATATTTAGTTTTGAGGAGGAATTCATTTTGATAAACATATTATTAAAGGTATTGGTAACATTTAGGGTTCATATTACCGTTCATGTTTTAGTAATTTTGGGTTATTATAAATTTAGATTTTCGTAATATAGTTTCATAATAAAGGAATTATCACATTTAGGTGACTACATATTGCATTTAGTAAGGTCACGAGGCCTGAAAACAAACATAAGGGAGATAGGGTTATAGTACATACCACTGGCCTATATAATATATTAATTCTAGTGGGAGAACATAAAGAGAGAAATTGTTGAGTATGTATCTCAATCCTTAGAAATTAAACCAATCAAGACTAAGAGAAAAATGTTTAAAATGTTTTTAAGACCCTTATCAATAAAATAATGAGAATTGGAATACATCACAATGGTTTTTCTGGTCAGACTCTGCAAAACATCTTGAGGTAATAGTTCTATATGTGTTATAGTTGATCATTCTATAAAGTAAAAATAATTTTTCTATATTAGAGAATATTCTTATTGGGATAAATTTTATAGGGTACACAATAATGAAGATTTAAGGTTTTCATAGAGTATAATATTCTATTGTATCATTTTTTCATATAAATTTTACCATAATGTTTTGGAATAGTCTTCAAAAATATCTTGATATAGAGTTGGGTTTCAACACTACGAGAACAATTCAACCCTTATAGGATATGATGTGATCATGTTCAAAGGGTTCACAAGGTGGTGAGTATCACACATTTATCTAATATTTTTATTATAAAAATTTATTTCACTTGATCATTTAGATGTATCCTTATGAATCCCTTTATACGTATTGGAATGAGTTTCCATAGATAAATCTATTGGTACCTACGCTAGATGATGATATGGTATTGAATTTTTGAGAAATTCAGAGACATGTATGTATTGTACAATTTTGAAACAAATGTTATGCTGATAATCATTTATGTGATCTAGAATTTTTTGTTGGTGATAACTTCCTTCTAAAAATTTATCTATGGAAGTAAGATGGGGAAAATAATCCCAATATATATCTATCCCATTAATATACCTGATCGCACCATCAAAGAATATGTTCTTTTAGAAATTCCACTAAACCTCTCTCAGGTTGATTGTAATGACCCATGCCCTGGGGCCCATGTCGTGACTACCCCAAACCCGCCTTCCATATGCTAGGGGCTGACAACTAGCACCGAAGGCGTATTCCCTAAAACTGGGAAGGCATAGAATTTATAACCTATAAGCAAACACAGCCAAGCACACAGTAAGATACAAACTCAAATAAACTGAATAGTAAACAGAGTGAGTGGAGTACCTAAAAGGGTTCAGAATACAAGAACAAATAGACAGTACAACGAAAACTGGGAAGAACAATATGGATGATAGGTGAAAAGTAGCTCTTGGATTGTCCACCAAGAATCCTACCTAAATGGTAGGTACAACTCATGAATTGTTGTCTCCACGGTTCGCCTCATCTAACGTCCACCTCCAAGCCACCTCCTAGCCTGGTACTCTCATCCTCAGTCAGCACTGTCTATCATCTACACCAAACATAATGACATGCATGCATAGCCCATGCATGGGTGAGTATAACGATATATAGTATGGACACTAAGACCCTCTAGGTCTTACAAAATCCATCAATGATAAACCAGAAGGCATGAAATCAACTGAGAACCCTACTTAGGTATATGCCCATACATATACCTAAGTTATCAAGAATACCCATCTCAATCATGAGGAAAACATAGAGTCCAACTCAAATCCCAAATCTCAACTATTCCATAAAGGAAAGAATACCTCGAAGGTAAGTACCACACATGTACACCACACAGAATAATGCCCCCAAGGTATTACCATGAACGAATTTACAACAAGGAACAGACTCACCTCACACCAGGTATAACTTATGTACAGTATTAGAGAATATTATATGTAACCACGGAACCATCTTACTCTGTTTGGAGGCATACCCACATAGGATCGCTCGGTGCTTACCCACACAGGATCGCTCAATGCTGACCCACATAAGCTCCCTAAGTGCTGACCCACAAAGTATTACTAGGTGTTGACCGACACAGGGTCACTCAGTGATCACCCACATAAAATCACTAGGTACTGACCCACACAAGATCACTAGTTTCTGACCCACATGGGATCATTCTTCATTCATCATGTCACAGCCAACTACAAGGTTCCCGCACCACGTTCTCTTGTCTCGGAGAGGATCTACTCCACAAGCCACTGGTCGATACTCCAACTACCAAAATGTCCCATGAATAAGTATCTAAAATTACCACCACAACATAGGGATCTCAATGCAATAGACAATGCATCAATCCTACGTACGGTCTATAAGTTATTATCCTTTTTGTCTCGAGGTCCCGATTGGATTCGTGCTCGATCCAACCCAACTTTATACCAACTTTTTCCAAAACTCAAGTGGGGTATAACAAAGGGACCATGTCGGTCCAAGGTTTATAGCACTGCTGGATGTTCGTCAATTGGGTGTCTGGTGCCAATGTTATGACCAAAAGAGTGTAAATGGGTCGGAGTGGGTCCGAGTCCACTCTGACCTGGTCAGACATAACCAGTTTGGGTTGACCCAGCCCGACCCGAAGGGTCCGGCCTAGCCCGTGTTGGGTGGCCTGGGGGGCGTGGTGTGACCCTGAGGCCACAGAGGTCCATGGAGGGCCATGAAGCCACGGCGCGGCGCTGACGACCGTGGGGTGGTGTGGTAGAGCCGTGGGGTGACGATCCACCATGGCTGACCGTGGGGCACAATCGCATGCCGTACCTTAAACAGTTGCCGGCTTGATCGGTCACCCTCTTTTTTTCGCCTTCATCACGGCCGGTGGTGGTGTTGGCCTCAGTTATCGTACCCCACCGAGGTTGGTTTCTTTCCTCCTCCATCGCGAAGAACACAAAAATTTATCACGACAATTGTAGATAGGTCAGGCCATGTTTTTTTGGCCCGCACCATCCGCGATAGAGTGGTAGTGAGTGGTTATAATCTCTTTCTAATTTATGATGAATCATCAAGAATGAGAAAGGTGAAGAAATTAAATGAAACAACCTATTGTGATTGCTTGTTGACATTGGAAGGGGTGAAGTCGGTGACTTCGGCATTTCCCTGATCATCAGTTCGTTCTTCGTTGGTGATCCTTCGATGGTGTTCTTCATTGAAGAAATATTCGTAGAATGAAAAGAGTTCTTCATTGGAGAATGTAATCCTCCCAAAGATTCTCCTTTCCCAATTCCATCAAAATGAAAAGTAGACAACATAAAATAATATATTGATTAATTTAAAATTGGTACATAAATAGGATGGGTTAATTAATTAAAGGAGAGTTGGCATAATTAAAGTAGGGAGTTGAGAGGTTTTTCTCCCATAATGAGGGGTTTGGGTGGTCCCCACCACCAAGCTTTGAATTGGGGGTTTTGCTAGCTCGAGTGGTCCCTAACACCGACCATTCAAGTTTATGAGGTTTTTACCCCTCGTGGTCCCCACCTACATAGCCTTCACATGGGAGGTTTATTAGAAATAAAATAATGGTTTATTTTATTTTAGTTTTCATTCCCATGAAAAACCCAAAAAACTATCTTTCACCCTCAACCTACTACGGTCTATGTGAAGGTCTCTTCAAGCGAATATCGGCATTGTGAGTTCAAAGGTGTCCTCGGATTTCAATTCCTAGCACTGGTTCAAAAGTTACAAAAACCTGCTAGTACGTTAACTGAATGTACCAAAAAAAAGTTCAGAAATTCATTCCAGGCACACCGGGCCTCAGAATCACGCTCTGTTTGTTTTCGTGGACACGTAAAATTCCCATATATTAAAAAAATAATCTTACATGAAAATTATGGGTCTTTACATTCATCATGTTTTTTTGTTTCCCCTGATGAAGTATATACCTAATCCATCATATTTACCCAACTCAAAGGTCACCCTACTGGACTACGAAATTCCTTATGTGAAAAAACCAGTAGAGAATCTATATCGAATAGAGAAGAATATATGATGAAAATAATTCTTACATGGTCAATGTTTCTGGGTGATACCACCAGCCTATAGAACCATTGTGGGAAACTAGGTTTGTAATGCGGTATAATTATCCTCATTTTTTTCACTAATGTGACAACTTTTGGGTTAGAAACTCATTTTAAAGGGGTAGAATGTAAAACCTACAGATATGGTGAAATTATGTTTTGAAACTAACTTTTATATTTTTGAAATTATATCTTATACACAAAATTGACGTTATCATTTTTCGCAAGAAATGCAAAGTGTATCTTGTGATACATGCTATACACAGATAAATAAAATGGAATATATTGTTAAAATGTTGTTATTTAATATGATTTTTATCACCCAGATATTTGAATGGATTGTATTACTAGGATTTCCTAAATTATAAGAATATAACACATGTTTATACAATTGAATTATTTGTTGCCAAATTAATTATAAATGAAAATTAATAAAATTTATAAATAAAAGAAATAGTTTTCCAAAATATGACTTTTTAGGAAATTAACACCTATTAAATAATTAAATTTATATAATACATTATAGTGAAGTATTTTAGTGAAATTTTTAAATTATACATTCACTCACGTGTCTATCATTCATCTTATGTGTTTTTTAAACAATAAATAATAATAAATATAATTTTACACTAAAAACTTTATTTTTCAAAAAAAGAATTTTATCCATTCATCAAAAATTATTTTAAAAATATTTTTCAGAACATTTAAAATTTTTATTTGAAAAACAAAATTATTTTTTGATATAAGAATATAAAAATTATCTAATTTCGATTTATTGTGACTTTTCTAGAAAGATTATGTTTTTTATGAATACATAAAAATACTGAACTTTAAGTGAAAACATTCATTTCATTTAAATTAGTTGTAAAGTTAAGTTATATATTAAATTTCTTATATATTAAAATTAGTTAAATTAAATAACAATTATTCCATTTTCTACATTTCAATAAACTACATATTTAATTTCGATAAAGAAACTTAATAGATTTTTTAACATTTTCCATTTAAAAACTCGTTTTCTCATCATATCTATGGGAATAATTTTACATTAAAATTTCCCACATCAAGGAATGGAATTTTGAAAAATAGATTCCATTTTTTATTCCGAATAATAAATATTATCTAATAGTTTAAGAATTTTTTTTAATGAAATGAATATTTAAAATGTTAAAATTTAATTACCATAATTAATGGAAAATGTGTTTACCATGGGGTTAAACTATAAATATAAGGTTTAATATTACCTCAAACATGTCCAAAACTAATTTTATGGAACTATTTAATACTTATTAATTATTTTAGTAATAATGATACATTATTGGAGCCTTGCCTAATGAGAAAAACATGGTTGGAATTCTTTCATTCAAAATTTTACTTGTATGCCACAAACCACAATTATAATAGGTAACCCCTTATCCTATCATAATCACACCTTCAAACACTTTTTCCCCAATTCCTACTAAAATAACTTCCTAAAATACATAATCTCAACACAAAAGGCTTTTTTGTTTATAAATCAAAACTAAGAAGGATTTTGGTGAAAACCAAAGAAGGATACAAGAAAAAGAGGAAACATTCATAAATGGGTTCTTTTTCAAAATTATCTTAGTTAGATTTATTGTGACTTTTCTAGAAAGATTATGTTTTTTATGAATACTTAAAAATACTGAACTTTAAGTGAAATCATTCATTTCATTTAAATTAGTTGTAAAGTTAAATTATATATTAAATTGCTTATATATTAAAATTAGATAAATTAAATAACAATTATTCCATTTTCTACATTTCAATCAACTACATATTTAATTTCAATAAAGAAACTAAATATAAGGTTTAATATTACCTCAAACATGTCCAAAACTAATTTTATGGAACTATTTAATACTTATTAATTATTTTAGTAATAATGGTACATTATTGGAGCCTTGCCTAATTAGAAAAACATGGTTGGAATTCTTTCATTCAAAATTTTACTTGTATGCCACAAACCACAATTATAATAGGAAACCCCTTATCCTATCATAATCACACCTTCAAACACTTTTTCCACAATTCCTTCTAAAATAACTTCCTAAAATACATAATCTCAACATAAAAGGATTTTTTTGTTTATAAATCAAAACTAAGAAGGATTTTGGTGAAAACCAAAGAAGGATACAAGAAAAAGAGGAAACATTCATAAATGGGTGCTTTTTATTATTTCTTCCCCCACCCCCTTAAATTATACCTTTATTATATAATTAACTATATATATTCCATTTAATTATATATTTTTTTATGTTAATTTAAGTACCAAAAACCATATCCCTCTCAATAAATTGGGTAACCAAACAATTTTTTGAGTGTCTGATAGACTATCACCCCACGAACTGATGTCGTTCATTTTTTGATTAGAACCTCCCAAGGATGGTAATAATGTAGTATTTATTGTTTATATATTATATTAATGATATTATTATGATTTTAAAAATATTATATCCCAAAAAAAATCTATCATTCCATTTTTCGTAATATGACAATGTCACTCATGTGTACGGAGGACTACCACCTCACAAAGCATTGTGATTCATTCACGCTTTACATGGAAGGCAATAAAGTTATATTTATTGAAATAATGTGTTATTAATGACATGAAATTTTTTATGGAATCATAATATGTAATTTACAAAATTAATGTTTATACCGATATAAAAATGGAATCAACGTTCATTCTTGCGTACGACATACCATCACCTGGAATGATGTATTTCAATTATTATCACACAAAAATTGAATACTCAGAATTAATATATAATGAATATATTATATATATATATATATATCATGGATAAATTTTTTATAAGATGATACAATTTAAAATGTAATTGGACTAGAAATAGAATAATGAAACTTACACAAAAATGAATCTGTTATTACCTGAAACATGACTTCTATGTGGAATTGTTAATATCCACATACCTAAAAACACGGAATTATTAATAAATAGGTAATAAATGGTCATTATTAAACCATATATGGTATGATATATATATTTTTTATCATGTATGATTTTTATAATAAACATATATTTATTATATAGGTGGTTTCAATGTGTATGATGAATGTTAAGACATAAGTTAATGGATTCTCATATCACTTTTTACTTATAGGAGACAGATTCCATATTCACCCATAATTTCACTTATCCAGTATACATAATACCCATGAATGTATTTTTTTAGTATTAAATTGAAAATTATATAGATTTACATATCCATTTGATAATCTATATTTCATGAGGTTTACAGTTTAAAAGTTTCCAAAGCAGTAAAATATTTATGCCTCATTTTGACTTTTTTTAAGGTTTATGTAACATTATGTACCAATATTATATAAAAAGGGGTATATACATCCACATTTCCATGTAATATGATGAATTTATTTTTAATCATGATATTTTATGTTCTATTTTATGTTATTACTTCATGGGACATAGGATTCATTGTTAACAATGTTATAATTATTTTAAGATTCAATATCATTATTTATTAAGATGGTTTATGATTTTGTTTTTGATGGTGACATATTTTGATCCATATTTCAATAAACTCTTGAATTTTTTTATCCTATCATTATTCATGATATTTTCAATTAAAATTACCCTTATGCACTCTTTGATACATGAAATAATTGGGAATTATTTTTATAAAAGCGGAGTTTTCCTCACCCTATGATCATAAAATCAATTTTATTGAAACCCATATTTTAAAAATATACAATAACATTTTACTATTCTACTATGATTTTTAATATAAAAAATTAAACATTATTGAAAAATTATTCATTGTGTATTATATGAATAAAACAACAGATCCCCAAGAACATTGTTTTATTTGAATAATAATTTATAATTTTTCATGTTTTCATTAAATGAAATTTATTTTGTAAAATTAGTTTTTTTAAAAAGTTTTTTTATATGAAAAGATATCTTCCTCAAGAAACATTCATTGTGTTCATCTTTAAAAATAATTCTATATATAAAATGAAATCATTGGATGGAACATATAATTTTCTATTAATTTAAACCAAGTTACCATTCTTATTATTTCATCTAATTGTTATGATGAAAACATTTTTTGAAAACATTTTTTCTTCTCCTATTTATACCATGAAAAATTATTAAGAAATTAGATTTTATTCTAGAGGTTATACCATGAAACATTCATGTGTAAACCGATTATTTTTTCATCTATTATACTCTGATTAAATGATGAAGTGATTATGAAATTTTTCCCTTTTCTACAAGTTATTATATGATAAAATGTTTATGAAACCCATTTCATTTCAAGGGATACGATATGATGAATATTTTATGATCTTTTTGCGTAAAAAATAATGATTATCATTATGTCATGGGTTAGACCTCTATCTATCTTCAATAAATTTGTTAAAAATAGGTTTTATGTAATTTCGGAGGGTAAATTGGTTTTTAGTCCATTCTCAAAATTGTGGGTACATTGGTGGTCATCCAAATCTCCCAAAATATGGTACACTATTGGTTATCCCAACCCCAAAGTATTTGCGTTAGGGGTATCCCAAGACAAACATGTTATGTTTTTATTGGGGGGAAACCATAACATAAGCTTTTATATACATATGTTTATTACAAAAGTTTATATCATAAACTAATGTTATTCTCTCATGGCTCATATTCTATGATTTTGATATGATCCATATCAAATTAAATACCAATATTTATTAACTGACTCAAGATTATGATATTTTCAATGCATGGATTGGTTTTAAAATGTTTTTAGAATGTTGGGATTACCTAATGATCATATTATTATTGCCTATATTTTTTTTACCCTTAATGAGCATCTGACCTCACAAATTATTATGTTTCTTTTCCCAGGTTAGAAAGAATTTTTTTAGTAGGATTACTAAAAGGGATGATTATTTGGGGTGAAATTAAATATCTTTCTTGAATTAATAATATTTTCTTCCAATTTTACTATGTCAATAAACTATTATGGACCTTAGGGGTTTTTTTATGAAATTTTATGAATATTCATCTAAAAATATGTAATATACATGTGTGAAAATCTTGGGTCCCGTTATATAACTTTGTTCTGATCATGATATAACCTGAATGTTTTGTTAATGGACTGTATGAAAAACCTTAGTAACATCTATCTTATTTTATAGACCATTTTATCCCACCTATACATAGTTTAGAATAACTAAATTATCATTTCCATTGAAATAATTCACTATCATCATTATTTTAGAAAAAATAGAAGTGCATTCCAAATTCCAAGAAAGGTAGAATAATAAATGAGAAAACCACTACATTAATCAATTTAATTTATTTCCAATAAGTTCTAGAAGATACATTGACATTATTTAAGGAATATTAAAGGAAGACAATGCTTATTATAGAGATTGGAAATATAATTTGAATGACTAAAGAGTATGTTTTTATTTTTTATCAAAATATAATAATAAATTAATGTAAATGTATGAGGGAACCCTTTGTGATTATAGAAAAAATATGGAAAGAGGTATATGGAATTAGTTTGAAAAAACATTTAAGAAGGTTAGTAATGATTCATGGATAATTGTTTCGGATTCTTTTAATATAATTTGATTTCCATATTAGTCACTTATTCTTGTAAATGTGATGATTGTTAGATGGAAATTATGTTCAAAGGCATGTGTAAATATGGGAGGCCCATTGTTTACGATATTTTGTAGAAAATAAGAATATTTGAATAAGTCGATGAAATATAAAATTTATTGTAAAAGATGTTCTGTTGGAGTAAATACCATGTAAATATTCATTTTCATGAAGAAGAGTTTATAAGATGAATTAATATTAATCTATGCAGAATAAAATTTATTTTTCATGAGAAATTTAAGGAGACATATTATACCAAGAATAATATTTGAGAAATTCTTGAAATTATTATCTATAATTGGAAATATTATGTGTCTATAATGGTGGGACTCTAAAAAAATGCTCTAACTATTACAAGCCATAAGGGAAATCTCATCAACCACAAATATTTAACCCAAGGATAAACATTTTGCCGATACGATCAATAGAGACTTCCTTGTAGTATAGTGTTATAGGTTGATGCATAACACCTTTTGGAGGGTACAAAACTATGAGTTATAACCATAATACTAATATGTTTACATAGTAGTGCTCATGGGGGGATATAATGTAAATTATGACCCATGTATGTGTATGAATGTGTATTTGTGTGTTTTCCCTGGTTCCGACAAGAACGAATTGTCAGAATATGTTTATTTATTAACAATTCCATGGATGAAGTAAACATTGATGAGGGATACAACAAGTGATACACTATAGATACATCATTAAAATATATGTAAATAACCCCACTGATCAATTAAATTATCCATATCCATCTAATTTTCATGAAGTAGTGTTACCATCCTTATCCATCATTGGAGTATTCAAGTACAGTAGATTTTATTATGATACTCCAATTGAAATAACCAATCTACTATGAACATGCCAAGATCATGTGACTTATTTATATGAGTATCGAAAATATCCATCCAATAAACCTCTTGTATGCATGAAAATAATTCAAAGTTTAGCTTTACCTGAATATAAATGAAGTCACAATGGTTTTTTGAAGGAATTTATCTATTTGATATTCTAAAAAGTGATGTAGCATGAAATCTATATCACATTCATGTGATGGTAAAATAAAAAATTTTGTAAGGACATATGATATGAATTATTTCATATCCTAAAAATATAACCCTTGTTCAATGAATATAAATTCCATGATCCTATGGAATTAAAGTGTGTTGATCATAATGATATTTTTTTGTGAAATTATTCATTGAATAATTATGGTGTAGTGAAGTGGATTTTCATATAAAATAAGAATCATCGATGAAAAGAATTTTTTTCCCCACATAAATATTGAACGCCCTCATTTTCATTAATTGAGAATTATGATACTTATGTTTCCTAAAGTGGGAATTGTTCTATGTCCATCAATGATTCAAGAATTTTATATTCCATGTGTACTTATATGAAGAAGAATGATTTTAAAACTACAAGTTGTTCCTCCTAAGAGAAAAACAACATATAGTTCCTACACTTATGTGAATAAGATAATAAAGATCCCATATGAATTTATGCAATGAATGAAGGAAATAAAAAATTTATTGATACTTCATGAACATTGAGGAAATAACGTGAGTTAAGTGAGTTTCAAAAAGGATCATGAGATAATTTTTCTTCAATAGTTATACTTTAATTTGATACCCATGCATGAAATATGTTTCCATGAATGGATAATAGTGTGATAGTTTTGATCAGTGTGAAAAAAAATTAATACAATGATATGAGAGTTAGGAATCATGAAAAACACATAATGTGGTGTTATATATTATAAAAAACCATGATAAATATATTCAATAATAAATTAATTTTAATTAGAATAAAAACTTCAATGAATCCAAAACTACAGTTCATTTGTGTGTGAATAAATTTTTTTCACACAGTTGTTCACAATATATTAGAGGCTGGATATTTTTTTCTTTTATGAGAGTTGGAATATTAATTCGGTGAACAATAAATTTTAGTGAGAATAAGAAGTTGAGCAAGGTTTTTATTGATTCAAAAGAATGTTTTTCTATGTGGACTTCAAATGAAACAAGGATTATTTGAACACTACATCCTAAGGTAGAAGAATATTAAGAATATTTAATAGGCGTTTGGGAAGTCCAATGAAGAACTATTATGATCCCAGTATAAAAAACCATGTTATTTTAGAAGATATCTCAACTATTAGTAGATTGTATAAAAAACACTGATGGTTCCAGTGTAAAAAATTGTATAATAAGAAAATGGAAATTTTCATCCCAGCATTTTGTGTGAATTGAATAGAACTTATAATCAAAATAATATATTATATTAAGAAAATATGTGAAAACACCATAGCTTGATCATGATATGGTGTAGGACCTCTCACTGAGGACGGCCCTTAAAAAATCTCAATACATTTTCATAATAGATATTACATATTCTTGTTAGTGGTGAGAGTGTATAAAAGATCCATTCCACTAAATCGGGGTAGATTCTTGACTATTAGAGGGGTTGATTGAATGGAAGGTAAAATATAGATAAAATTTATGTACATTGATTCACCCCCCCCCCCCCTCAGTATCCCAGCATGATCCATCAGGGACCTACGTGGATGATCATCTCATATATATATATATATATATTATATTACTCTCTATTCTCCTTCTAAATTCTCTAAAAAATACTACTTCTTCCAAACCTTCACAGATGAAATCCATTCCATGTGGTTTGAATCGTTTTACATCCTATCAGTACCCATATCAACTATACATCCATATTCACAATAACTATGGTATTATTAAAATTAATGGTCCTAAATATTAAAAAAAAGGTTATGAAACATGAATGTTCATCTTCTCTCCAGTCTATTTTATGGTCTGGATCCCCATTTCCATGTACTTTCCCTTAGTGATCTATCACATTAAGGAACCTGATAGGTAATATAGAAATTAATATGTATTCATTAAATCAGTATCATTATCATAATAATCAATACATTAATATTCTAATTAAACACCATCCATATGATGCTTCTCAAATCTAATATCTCCTTTATGGTATTTATATTTAAAAGGAAGTGCACTGATACTCCAAATGATAATCAATGAATAACTACACATATTATGCACATCTTTGGGGGGTATCTAAAGACAATTTATCTCATATTAAATCTTCTTATATGTTATATCATAATGTTCAATGTCAAAATATTGTTAGTATAAATATGAATAAAGAGAAACACGAAACCATATAGAGGTTTGAATCTAAGATTGATGACTTTGGGAACATAATAATCTATGAAGCCATGTAGCTTAAAACATAATCTAATCTACCATATTCTCAATTAATATAAATATACACCATCTGGAAAGAATAAAAATCTATTAGTGAAACTGAAACAATATAGTCATCTAATATATTTGTAAGAGATTTGATAGTTGAATAAGAAGTACTTTGTGAGCTAAAAAGATCATTTTCTCATGAGATTTCACTATTTACTAAATGATATGTTAAAACCAATACTTTACAACCTAATAAATACTCCTTTTAGGAATACTTTTTTTATGTCATATATGAACAATAAATGATGCAATTATATAATGGTAAATACACATATAATGGTTCATATGATAATCATGTTATGTAATTAGATATTGATGAAATGACTCCCAATTAATCTATATGAATATATTCACTATCACATATTAGTTTGGGTCTTCTAAATGGTGGAAATATTTTTGTACCAGATGATTCACCAAAATAGCCACTAATGGTCTTTATAAATATTACCATTTTATAGAACCCTATGGATATAATTGTTAGATATTTTCTTGAATATTCCTTCATTAAATCACTTTTAAAATCATTTGATGATCCAAATCTTCAACAACATTAATATTAAGACCAATATGTCTTGAAAACTTATTTTCAAAATCAATATACTTTTTAAATTCTTGATAATTTTAAAAACATGTCCCTAGTCCCTCATGGTTCAAATGATAATGAGAATCCATTCATTTTTGCTATTGGTTAGAACTTTTATCTGTCAAAGGTTAGTAATTAAATTCATTGTCAATGTTACTTAAAACATAAGATTTCGTAAGTGTCTTATGTATGGAAGGTTTCTTATTCCCTGGATCAAAATTATTAATATATATTCATTAGAGGTTTTCTGATCTACTAAACACGTTTTTATTGTGAAATAATTTTTATAATAACATACTGATTACTATGAAAATAATAAGAATGTGCAGTTTTCTCAAAAAGAGGGTCATTAATTTCATGATCATCATATTATTTGGGGGGAAATCCCACATTCTTATAAATAAAATCATATCAATTAGAAATCAGAATGTGATGAAAATTCTATTAACAAGACGATGGTATCACAATTGTATGGTAAAATCATTGTGTACTCAATAAAAAATATTAAAAAATAATGTTTAGACACAACAAATATTTATCTAGTAAATAGAAAATGTATTATTAAGGAACATCCAAATAAGTCATATGATTATTATCCTGATATATTATCGCTTGATGATATATTTATATTTTTTATTTGTGATGGAATATTTTATCCAGGTCACATACGAGATTCAAACACTATTGGAAATTGTTTGTCCAATTTTCAAATTATTCCATAGTAATATTATATCTAACAGGAGATCACTCGATGAAAATTACAACCCTTAAAAGGTAAATATTACTTATTTAGGTATTATTAGTTTGATAATACCTATAATAAAAGATTTCATAATGAAGGTTCTTGTTGGTACGTCATTTCACTCTCTTTATAGAAGGAAATAAAATTGGATTTTCAAATATTCAAAATAGAATTATTGTCCTAGATCTATCATAATTTAAATATTTTGTGTTGAATACAACCTTAGTTCTTTATTTTTTCTACGGATAAGAAATATCAAATATATCCAATTAGAATCTAATGATCCAAAATAATATATATGTGGAAGTTTATATTCATTTTTTGGTTTCATATGATTATGGGACTATTAATGGATATGGACCAAGCCCATATTAATTATCTCTACCATGTGTCTGATTTAGCTGATAAGATTATAAAAAATTTCACAACATTGTTTCTAGTTGTGACTGATGGTCGGAAATTCAACCCCTAAAGTTGAGGTGGAGGGGGATTTTTGAAAACATTGACATACATTAAAATATTATGCATAGACCCTCCATCATGAAAAGTTTTCTATATCAAGTAAAAGTTATAATGATTTTGTGATATGATAATGTGTGCTAAAATAAATATATTGGAATAGAAGACTTAGCAATGAATTAATCATATGTTTCATGTTGAAGCTTATCAATGAAGCTATTATTTGGACATTTTTTTTGTAACTATGAAGAAATTTTTGAAGAATATTCAAAATAGTATATATATTATGGTAATCATGAGTATTTGTAAGGAATTAGTGTATAGACCATGTCCTAACTATATGATATTAATATTTAATGTTTTCATGTCAAGTAACCATGTATTGAGATAATTATTTGGGAAGATATCCATGGATAACATCTAGGCCATCAAAATATTCATTTCCTGGATTCCACATATGTGTTCTCCATCTAGATATACATATCCTAGAAGCTACCCATGGACTATGTGGTGGCCAACTTAATAAGAATCATGTTAGATTCAAGAGATCCTTCTTGAGTAATAAGTATGAATTAACATGGGTTTTCATTCCAATGGATAATCATTTCTACATCACATTTAATAATGAACATGAACTATACATGTAGTGGTGCATCACATCAGTGTTTGAATATTCACCATGTGAATATATTTCATATTATTGTATTGTCTATCAATATCACTTTTTTAAATATTGTGTGAAAGAAGTGGTGTGTAATCTAATATTTTGATGAAGTAGATTTTACAAAATAATTATTATTTAAATTGTGTCTATTGATCTTTTATATCGATTTAAATAATAATGATGGGATCGTAAAAATGTGATAATGATGTTACACATGGAATTTTTTTCTTATAACATAAGAATAATTCATTATCCCTTCTTAAATAATGATTCAGAACTATGTATAAATAATGATTTTACTTTTGGTAGAGGATGATCCTAACAATTTGGAGATGAATTATTTATAATTCATGCCTTAATGATATTATATGTTACATACTACGGTTTTCTTTGTGCTAATAATTTCTTCTATATAGGCTCGAAACCTAGAGGTACCTTCTAGTGTACATTCATTTGTGAACCTAACCATATTTGTGGGTTTACCTCCTCTATGGTCATTACATTTGTATAAAAGTCATGGTTTTAGTATAATCATTTTTCCTTGTAACAATAGGATCAACAACTTTATGGTCCACATATAACTCTATGATTGGTTAATGGGAGGTACAATTTAATTTTTATACCATGAGTAGAAACATAACATTTTAAATATCAATAAAACAATTCTAGTTGATTGAGTTTCCATTTCAGTTTTTGTGTGTGTTTTGTTATGTGTGTATATGGGTTGTAAGATGGATTGGTAAAGCTTTTATTTCAATATATTATGTCACATAGAGAGATATGGTATTAAATATACTCCCCGTGTATGTGTTTTAGATTCAAAAATGGATAAATGGTGTCGTTGATGAAGTTGAGGAAGAGGATTGTTGAGACATTACCTGAAACTAAATAGTGGTATTTTCAAGTCATCATTATTACTCTAAGGTAGGAAATCATTGGAAAAGAAATCAAAAGGATCCTTTGAAATCTTAGTTCATTTTAGGAAACTAATCACTAGTTTATTAGTTGAAAATCATAATCATTCCAATCTTCTAAAATAGATATCATTAGTATCATGATAGTGTACTATTTCTAAAGGTAGGGTGGTCCTTTTGACCATGGTGGATCAATATATATGTTCTACATATTATTATCTCGTTCATCTATAAAAATATGTTACTATGAATAATATTTTATAGTCCAAATTTTATCATTGTATTTCCTAGGAATATCCTTGTTACTCATATATCCAAATTCTCACTAATAATGGGAACAATGGAAATATATTATCTATAATAAAAACCCGGAATAAGTGTAGTGACCCCATCCAAAAGAGCCCAATGTCGGTGCCAACTACTATTACCTTGGCATGATTACAAGGAATAAAATCTCGAAGGAATGAGAGTTTAGAAGTATAGGTAAACTAGATACATACCTGATTCTTTTATTACAAAATAATAATCTTGTTACAACATAATTGTATTCATTAAAACAAATATCTTCAAGGATAACTCTTGTATCATCCAGATGGGTTTATGAAATTTTTTCTTTAAATAATTTTTATTCTTCAATATCTGGAATTTCATTCCATATTTATATTAAATGAACCATGAGACATCCTTATTATAAAATGAATATTTTATCATAGCCTTCTGGTTAGTTAAAATAAAAATGACTAACATACGAAAATGTACGGTCAATTAATTGGATACTAAATATTTGTGAAAAATATAATTCAATTTTATTTTTTATTTTTGTATTAATAAAGTGGTTGATTTGATATTACTAAGATAATTTAATGAAATATATAGGTTATATAAATAATAATATATTTCTTATATTCATCCAATAGATATTTTTGTCATTGGGTATGAATAAACCCTATTATTTGTATAAAACCAATATTTTTCAAAACGTTAATGTTACATATTTTAATGGAAACCCCCTTTTAAATTAATATTTTGACACATTGATTATTTTTATATGAAATAATAAAAAATTTATTTATAATAATGATATAAAAATTGACATTGGATGAATTGTATATACAATTCTGATATCTTTCATGTTTTGATGAATAGTAAAAATAAATACATTTTTAATTCAAAAAAAATATTCTTCATCAAAATAATTTATATGGTTAAATTATAAAATTGAAATATTTTATAGTATTAATATAATATGTTTTTCAGTAACTATAATTCATATTTTTAGTATTAATTTTACATTGAATTCATATATAATAACATTTCAATCTTTTCCAGGGTTTTAAATGAAAAAAATTGTTCTCTATTTCTAAAAGCGGGATTAATTTTAAATTCATTACAGAAAAATAAATTATTTTAATTTAGAAAAAAATATTACATATTTTTAATCATTAATTCCAATTTATTTAAATATACTTATTTATATTTTGGGGCATTACGAATGGTATCTTTTTTAATTTTTATTATTGAAGTAAAAGGGTAAATTAAGTAATTAAGGTTAAAATAATATTATAAAATTACCCTGACACATATAGTAATATAAATGGATGATTTTTTTCGACCTATATCATCCTCAGGTTGAAATGGTATCATTTGGAGTCCAGTTGGAAGGGATTAGGACATTTAATTTATTTTATTTAACAAAAAACATAAATATGTGTCCCACAAAATTTTATCAACTAAATCATTTTTAATATAAGGAAAAACATAATATAAATTAGATTATAAAAAACCATTTGAGGTATAAAATTATATTATTCATCATGGTAATTTATTTGTAATTATTAACAAAATAATAATAATTACCTAAAATGTTATACATTAATGATGCAAAAATAATTTAATTGATGAAAAATTAAGATAATTATTATTATTAGAATGATAATGACCATTAAAAGACCCAAAATATTGACAAAACCTTATTTTTAGATTACATATATACTATTAACTACCCAATGGTCATGTTTATAACCATTTGGATCCTTATAGAAGAGATTACGACTATTAAATTATTTTATTTAATGTGATAACAAACATATCACATTACTATTTTAAAAAGTATACAATTTTTAATGATGTATTTTCTAGAAGAAATATTTTACTAAATATAATAGTATTAAATATAAATTATTTATCTCTGTCGTGGTATTTGTTTTAATTTTTTCATCAAATAATTATAATAAATAATTACACAAAACTTTTGTAGTAGTTATTGTATAAAGGAAAATATCAAATAAAAGCTACAAAAAATATTAAAATAAATATTATTTTGGATAATTAATATGTATAATGAATTTTATGGATTATAATGTCATCTTTTGAATATAATAAAATAAATTTATTGAAGATAACTTGTAATCATAATATTTTAAAGAAATAATTGAATTGAATAGTTTAAAAAATGACACTATTGTTTTCTATAAAAATAATGTTTTATTAAATTAATAAAAATACATGAAACTTTTAATATATATATATATATGTTAAAACATTATCCATGTTATTTATTTATGGTCTAATAGAAATTAAATAAATAAACATTTCACATTTTTAATATTGAAATATTTATTACCCTGGTTATAAATTAAAATGAATAACAAAGAGTTATTTAAAATGATAAGGCTTAAATTGACAGAAATACATGTCTAAAATTTATTGCTTTGTGATATTAAAACCTTAACTCATCTCAGATTCAAAATTGGGTATTTTTTTGATCTTGGATGTGGGTTGAGTTTATTATAAATTATTATTTTTGGAGTTTATTGAAGTTCCCCTCACCTCAATTATAAATGGGGACTTACTCCATTACTTTTTCACAACTCATTGAGACATAAATCTCAGATATCCCTTTCCATATTAGATTATAATATTTCTTATTAACATTGTATAGTTTTTTATCTTCTCAAAATACCAACTCTAGTGATTTATGAAGAGATTTTGATGGAGCACATCGAAGAAGCGGTAATCTTCTCAGATAATTCTTTCAAAATAATTTCTTATTTTACATTCTCTTTATTAGTTGTTTCATTATATAGTAATATATATTGTATCTCTAATATAATGAGATGTTATTAGTGTTATGAAAACAAAAATATTATTTTTCCTGTCCATGAAATGTAAAACAAAATCACTATGCTTGCGTACGTACAACTTATCTTTCCGCTCTATGATGTAATCTATTTTCACCACCCATTAATTGGATGGGTGTAATGTTTTAAATAATTATTATATATTATTATTATGAAATGACATTGATTATAAAATATAATAAATCATCCACTTCAATACCATTCATCAATTAATTGAATGATATAATCGATTGTGCATGCGTACGACCTACTATCTCCATAATGCGATGTGATTTATTCTAAATGATAGTTTTTAAAGAATTATTTTATAAATTAATTGAATGAATAAATATGATATATAATATATTAATATTTTTCCTAAAATGACATAAATATATCATAATAAGAGGAACAAGATATTTTCAAACAAAACATTCATAAGATAATGAAGAAGTTAACACCCAATGGACAAGTAATAATGTTACCAACAAACAGATGATAATGTGATCGTATATGATACGATAAAAATTAATATAAATATGAAATAAGTAAATGAAATTATTTAAATCATTATATTGGAGTTTCATATACATACAATTGCAATCAAACCTAAGGTAAGGGATAATTTCGCAAGCTCATTTTTATTCGACGTTGTATATATAAATTTATTTACTAGGGAATATTTATAATACATGCCCATATTTTATATGTATGTATTAAAAAATATTCATCATATTATTATAATTTTTTACAGTAAATTAGACCCATTGGATAATTTTTACGAAATTTAATGAATGGAATCTTTTTTCGCATTAATTAGGAGGAACATTTCGACATTATGATAAAAGTATAAGAGAAATGTTTTCTTTTCACTTATATTTCATGAAAGGAATTTTACACTGTCAAAATTCCATATATGAATGAATATTAATTTACAAGATTTAATGCCTATTTTCAAAGAAATTATAT
Organism: Viscum album; assembly: GCA_963277665.1. Taxonomy (NCBI): domain Eukaryota; kingdom Viridiplantae; phylum Streptophyta; class Magnoliopsida; order Santalales; family Viscaceae; genus Viscum; species Viscum album. Next base: position 1,485,623,883 of record OY728136.1, read on the forward strand.
TCTTCTAAAATTTCACAGAATTTGGAGAAAGAAAACGTTTTTATGAAGAAAGAATGTTTTCCTTAATAATTAATTTCAAGTGTTTTATAAAAAAAATTCCATAGAAAATGGAATTATTTAATTAGGGTTATGTTTCTATCCTTATTATTATAATTTTTTCATTGTTTAGTTATGAATTCCATTTTTTATGGATTATGATTGAATGATGTTCAAGAAACCCATTTTATTTTTTGGATTCTACTCTGATGAATGATTTATGTTATTGTGGAAAATGTAATAATGATGACATTATGAGATTAGATGAACCTATATATATCTCCAATTCATTGGTTAACGATTTATATATCATGAGATAGACATGGCTAGAATGGAAATGGCCTTTTTTTCTTTTATATTCTGGGAACGAGGAGTGAACTCAGTTCAGTAATGGACATTGACCATTATGATTGTCTTGGAAATTAGCCTTGACTAATATGAAATTATTTTATATTATTATGTGTATGCCAAAAAATTTCATGTCTTATTTTATGGCTTTTGGGATTATCTTCATAGATTCTAATGAATATTTATAATTTATCCCTTGACCTGATTTCAGGATCATTTATATGCAAGATAATATTTTAAAATGTTATTTTATTATGTCTTATGATTATTATATGATTGATATCTCCTTTTTTTACCTTACTGAGTATCTGAGATCAATATTTCATATTTTTCATTTCCCCAGGTCATGAAAAATGGTATTAAATAAGATATGTAAAAAAGGGTCTAGTTATGAAGAAATTAGTGTGAGAAAATATAGATGTCTTATGAACCACATTTTTATGTTTTCTAGTTTCTAAAGATACTATACATATACTGTCATATCATGGATATGATATATTTTATAATGAATATTATTCAATTTTGAAATAATATCTATCTATGTAAATTATGTTTCATTATAGCTGGTATCTGTGGAAATGAGTATGTAAATTTTGGCAGATGGGATGATAAAACCATAGGAAGAACCCAAAGGATATTATGAAGTTTAGGTTACAATTCTTTTGTTTTTGAAATGGTTATGAATAAACTATAATAAATCCTAAAATATCCTTCATTGAAAATTTATTCTTTATTATGTGGTTTTTCTATTATTGTTAGGGTTTCTCCTATTATACTTCTTGGTTTTAGTCAATCGTTGGAAACTAGAGGAACCATGTAAATGAAGAATTTGATGGTGAATACAATGATTGTCCTTTGGAGAAACATAATTCTATGTGAGCTATAATGAAAAACATTATTACTATGCTCATAGAACATTTTGAAGAGATGATTCGTACAAGACTTCCAAAAGAAAAAAGGATGGAACAATATTTTTTTAATCCCTTCATGAGGTACTGTCCATCTTCTTTCAGCTGGACTCTTGATCCATTGGTGGATGAAAAATGTATCAATACCATTAAAATGATATTTTCAGTTAAAAAATGACCAGAAATTGATAAATTCTTCTTAGTAGTCTATCATTTCAAAGGTAAAGATGATCAACGGTGGAACCTTATCAATAATATGAGAAAATGATATGAAATTGAATCGATGGAATTGAACTAGTTCAAGAACATATTTTCAATAAGTTATTTCCTCAGATTCCTCTAACAATAATGGAGAAAGAGTTCCTTGTATTAAAGATAATGAATGATGAATCTACTGTTACCTATGAAGAAATCATTTCAATACAAGCAAGGTGTTCTTCTAAAACAATTATGCAAACTTTGAGTATAACTAATAACTTCTGTTGCGGATCAAAACCAAGTCTTCAAAGGGAATTAGTCAAAAGGGACTTCATTTACTACGAGGAAATCATTCTATGTTCACTCATGGTTGATATGGAGATTAGAGGAACCCATCATTTCAATGGGTATGATAATAATAGAAAAAATGGGATCTGTGGGAAAATATAAAGACCACACGAAAATGAATATTAGTTTTCCATTATGCTCAATGTGTGGAAAGAAATATGGTGGAAATTTTCTTAATTGAACTATAAAATGTCTTAAGTGTCAAAAATAAGTACATCAGGTTGTTGAATTCTATTTTCATGGGAAAAAGATGTTTAAAAATATTAATAGAGAAAAGGATACACAGAATACACCCCCTACACGTCAATGTTACATTTTCTCGAAAATGGGACATTATTCTAATCACTTCCCTAATCCAAGGGTTTTTTTGATGATCGAATTCAGAAAACTAATAAAAAAAATTAAAAGGGAAGTCATATGTGATCACTGTCAGTGATGTGGAGTACGCTAATGAGTTTGTAAAATGTACACTAACCATTCAATCTAATGTAGAAATTTATTTATTTGATTCTTGATCTATAATGCCTTTTATTGATATCGAATTTTCTAAGTGTGCAATTGTTTTACCCTAACAATTAGATGTTGAGTTTGTTGTGATTACTCCAATGGTCACAACATTTTCATGCAATGTTTATAATTCTTCTCTAGTATATGTATGTGGGAAACTGCTTCGTAGAAATATTTTGATCCATCATATATTGTAATTTGATGTTATTCCAGGCATGGATATGCTTTCAATGTATGAATCTTATATCTATTTCCAAGGAATGGAAGTCACATTTCATATTCTAGATCAATCTATGACCATCTATTCATGAATGGATGAATATGACCTTCCAGTATAAATTCATTCTATATTATGGGTCCTGATTCCAATAAATTAAGTACATATATATCCAATAAATGGGGAGAAACTCATAATAATTAATACACCCATTGTACATGATTTTGATGATTTTTTTCTACAATAATTTCTATGTATTCTACTAAATTGTGAGGATAATTTCTGAATAGAACTCATACAGGGTGTTATACGTGTTTTAATGAAACCTTATAGAATGGCCACAATTGAGTTGCGGGAATTTAAGAATAAACTATAAGAGAATATAGATAAGGGATTCATACTCCCTAGTACGCCATCCTGGGGGAAACCTTTTTTGTTTGTTAAGTAGAAATATGGATCAACGAGACTCTGCATAGATTATCAATAACTTGACAGGATCCCTACTAATAGCTTATATACTCTTCCTCTCATTGATAACATATTTGACCAACTACATGATGCTAAATAATTTTCCTATATGGATATTCATTTAGGATATCATCAATCAATGGTCAAGAAAGAGGATATACCAAATACAACATTCCTTACAAGGAATGGATGCACTGAATATATACTGACACTTTTTGGTCTTATTAATTCCCCCTCAATCATCATGTATCTAAGGAATAGATTCTTTGGAGACTATCTTTATCAGTTTGTTCTTGTATTTAAATATTACATTCTTGCCTATTATAAGAGAAATAAAGAACATGAAGACAACTTTAGAATTTTACTAAAGAACCTAGTAAAGATGAATATTTAGGAAAAATTTACCAAATATGATTTTTGGCTTCAAAAAGCTTCATTTTTGGGTCACCTAATCTCATGAGAGGGGATATATGTTGATCCAGCCAAAATAGAATTTATTGAACGTTGGTCGATGCTGAAAATAGTAACCATGATCCAAAGTTATCTTTGTTTGGCTGGATATTATCGACATTTTGTAAAATATTTTTCCCGATTATCTAATTCTTCACCAAGTTGAATTTGAATGGAGAACAGTTATTGTGTATTGAGGAATGTAAATATAATTTGAAGGAGCTAAAAATAAGGTTTTTCAGTGAACCTATGCTCACACTTCAGTGTAGTTGAGAAAGGATTTTTCTCTACAGTGATGCATCCAAGAAGGGTTTGGGTTGTGTTATCATAAAAAATGATAATGTGATAGCTTATACCTCACTAAAATAAAAAATCAAAGTGAAAAATTACCCAATTTTAGATTTTTATTTAGTTGGGGTAATATTTTCCATAAATATATAGTGGAATTATTTTATTGGGGAAAGGTGTGATATTTATTCTGATTATAAAAGTTTAAAGTATATTTTCACGCAAATGGAGTTGAATATGCATCAATGAAGATAGTTGGAGTTGATTAAATATTACGACTGCTCAATGAATTACCACCCTGGGTAATATAACAAGGTGGATGATTCTTAGATTCCAAAGAACCATGATAGCATGTCCATTATGAGGATCACAAAAGATAAAATATTTATGGATTTGCAAAATAAGAATCATGAAATTTTAATGGAATGGGAAAAATATTATCATTCTCAAATTTATGTTCAACCATTATTACAATTTATGATTAAGAACTAATAGAAGGTAGATGTAGAGCTAAAAAATAAGGTGTGAAATGTTCCTTAATTCAACATTTTTTTAATGGAATAATAAGGTTCAGGAACTGGGTTTGTTTTCCTCCCCTCTAGAATTATAGATCGATCTATTGGATGATTCTTGTATTTCTCCCATCTCTATCTTCCCTGGAAGCACAATGGTGTATAAGGATCTGAAAGAGTATTTATGGTGGGATTGGAAGAAATGAGTTGTTTCTAATATGTCTCTCTGTGATTAATGTTGCAGCAAGTTTAGGATAATAGAATAATTTTAATAGAATGTTACAACCATTACCCATATCAGAATAGAAATGATGAAACATCACTACATACATTATCTATGGACTTCCCAAAATAACTAAAGTCCATATTTATATATGGCTTATAGTTGATCACTATAAAAAGTAGGGACACATGATTTCTAATAGAGACGATTTCTATCTTGATCTGATTTCCATGATATATGTAAAGGAAGATGTAAGATTTCATGGAGTACCACTTCCCTTTATATCTAATCAGGATATGAGGGTTACCTTAAAATTCTAGAAAAGTCTTCAGTATTCTCTGGATATAGAGCTATGTTTTAGTACATCATATTTTCCTTAGATAGATAGTCATACTAAGAGAAAAAATAAAACTCTATAAGGACTATTGACGATTTTCTCTATGGATTTGAAAGGTGGTTGGGATTAAAACCTATATTTGGAGGACTTTTCTCACAAAAATAGTCTTCACTCCAGTATGAAAATGGATCCTTATGAATCCATATTTGTTAATAACTGAAAAAATAAAACTTTTTGGGATGAATTCAGGGAAATAAAGCTATTAGGACTTGACCTTGTTCAATAAAGGGTAGAAAAGGTCAGATCTATCCAAATATACATTAGATCAGCTCAAATTTGAAAAATATTGTGCTAAGAACCCAATGAAATACCTAGAGATTGAAGTGGGTGACAAGGTGTTTCTATGAATATCTCTGGGGGAGAGGGTAAGGATATTTAGGATGAAAGGAGGGTTAATACCTAGTTATATTTGTCCTTTGGAAATTTTGGATTGTGTTGGGAAGGTATCGCACTGTTTAGAACTTCTACAGAATTTCTCTAAATTTCATGATGTATTCAATGTATCTCTCCTAAGAAAATATATACCCAATCCTTCATATGTTCTAAACATGGAATTTGTACCACTCAAGAATGAACCCTCGTTTGAATAATAAAATATAGTGTTTCTGAACCATAGTAAAAATGTTCTATGAAACAAGACAACTTTCTTGGTTAAAGGTTTATGGTGGAACTACCTCTTTTAAAAAGCTACATGGGAACTTGAAGATATGATGAGTCATAGGTATCCTCATCTGTTTTATTCAAAAATATGAATTTTGAGGGTGAAATTCAGTTTATGTGGGGTAGAATATAACACCCGGATGTTTTTAGGAAATATTTTCATTAAATAAATTTAAATCTTCATTAGCTTGCATTATATGAAATCATGAGTTTAATCAAACTACTAGATTCCCTTAGTATAAAATGACCATTTTATTCCAGTTATAATGTTATTAGGAATAAATATAACTAACTTATGATAATGTATTTTGAATACATTGGTTATTAATTATTTATGAAAAAAATAAATCGATTTTATAGTTGTAATTTTTTATTAATAAATTGAGTGAATTTATATTATCAAATGAAATTAATTAAATATATATGTTATAAATTTAATAAAATATATTTTATATTCATCAAATAGATATTTCATAATTATGTATGAATAAACCCTATTTTATGTGAAGTGCCCGGATCAGTGTGAATCACTGAGAGGGGGAGGGGGTGAATCAGTTATCCCTTAAAACTTTTTACTAATTGATTATTTATCAATTAAACATCTATGGCTGGTTAAAGCCTCGATCCACTCTTCTTGTATCTCTCACCTTTCCTCGAATGATGCAGTAAATGTAAAGGAACTAGACACAAGGATTTACAAGGTTCGGTACCAAAGGCCTACGTCCTTGCCTTGTTGGTTATACGCCCCAACATGGTTTCCCCATTATAATCGGTTAGTATTACAATGGTCGATACAGAGTCCCATAGTATCTCTCCTGAGTCCCACAGGAGGGCCTTTATACTGCGTCCCACAGTGTTACCAGAGTCCCACTGGCCTGCTCCAGAATCCCACTGAAGACTTCTTCTCCCTGAGTCCCACAGGGTCTTCTCTTGGCTCCTCGAGTCGCACGAGTAGCTCTTCTTCACGTTAAGCTCTTCAAGTAACTTCAGCAGCCTGGGATAAAGGCTGTTGGCCTTGCTCTTCTCTTCAAATCACTTGTGGTTGATCAGGGCTTCTCGTCTAGCTCAGGCTTTATCTCCTTCTTCAGGATGACCTGGCTTCTTTCTCCAACTACTGAATACTCAGACAACTGATATCTTTAACTTTGGTCTCGTCCAGTCTCACTTCACTTCAACTTCATGCACTGAGTGCATGGCAACTCTGCATCTTCATGCACTGACTGCATGGCCTTCTCAAATTCTTCAAGATCTTCTTGGTCTTGGTCAACTCAAATGCACACAAGTAGATTTGACTTGTTTACGTGTGCACATGCATGCATGCAAGCATGCACTCCCCTTCTTCTTCTTGGTGTGATATACCCCAAAGGGTGTAATCTCCTTAAGCACACACACCTTCTCCCATATTCACACACTTTGTTCAATTTGTTCACACACTTAAAAGTGTGTTATACTTTAGTGTGGAAGTCTTCTCCTTCTTCTTCTAAGTGTATACACTTTACTTTGTGCACACACTAGGTTTCAGCCTCTTCTTGTCTAGCACACACAACTTGTTTCTTCCTCTTACACACACACACAGAATGTGTTCTTCTTTGTTGTGGTCTACACTCCTTATGCACACACACGGCTTGGCCTTCTTCCTCTTCTTGTTTTGCACACACACAAAATATGTTCTTTTATTTGTTCTTCAAAGTGTGCACCCACAAGGCTACGGCTGGCCTTCTTCTTCTTGCACACACAAATACTAAGCCTGGGCCAACTTGTTTCTTCAAGCATGCACACACAAAAATGTCTCGGCCTTCCTCCTTCACTTTGCACACACACTGCCAATATGAAGGCGCGCAAGTGCTTGGTTTGGCCTCTACTCTACTCCATTGTCGCGCAGCTGCACAAGGCACAAGAACCGTGCAAGGCCTCGGGTGCAAGGCAGCCATGCAAGGCTCAACCAACCGTGGGGTGCGCAAGTGATGCGGCCTCGGGTCGTGCAAGCCTCAAGAGTGAAAAAGTAGCTCGGGCTCGCATGCTACTCCTGCCGCGCAAGTATGCGGGCAGAGAGAGCTCTTCCTGATGCGCAAGTGAAGCGCACAGGGGACTCCTTGGGGACCTCAGGTGGCCCCGAGAACTTCAGCCGCACAAGTGGGTTGCGCGGGGCACCAAACTTCATGAGGCACAGAGGCACGCTCACGGGACTTCTTTCAAGTTTTCCCGCAAAAGCTTCAAGCACCTCGGGTGCTCCTTTTATAGGCAGAGGAATTCCTCGGCCCATCCGTGTGATACAATCTTTGAATCCCCGAGAATTTCGGGCATTCAATATTTTCCAAATCTTGATATCTTCCTCTGTTTCACACGCAGGTACTTTCTTCTTTATTTTTCTCCTCCACGTGCATGCGACTTAGAATGCATGCACGACCTTTTTCTCTTTTATCCCATGAAAAATACGAACTCACCAAAGCCTCGGCAACTTTGTTTTGCCTCGGCCTTGTTCGAAATCTCATCACGTTGCATGCATGTTTATTTTGTTGCATGGATGTGTTCATTACGTTGAGAATAATTCCTTGGACATTTTACTTTCAGAAATGGTGGCCGGGAACTCGAAATCGAGTGCTCGGAGGCGCCACTGGTTCAGCGGGGACGTCGTGCCTCGGTCGAGCTCGAGGTAGGAGACACACCGGGAGCCGTTGGATCGGGCGATTAGAAAACTTTGGACGGCTTGGATCTGAACGGGAGCGGCGCGATGAGATGTGCGGCTGAGATCTGGCGCGCGATCAATCGTGCGGCCAGGATCCGCTCCTGAAGATTTTTCCGCGTCCCACATCGAAACGGAGCACGGTTTTTCCATGGCTTATCACCCAAGCGCTCCCATCCTCACCTCAGTTGTATCTTCTCCCTCCACGGTGCCGCCCCGCACCGTGTTTTCTTAGCGGGCGCGCTCTTGTGCCCACCCCTGCCACTCGGGCGCGCCACTGGCATCCACTATGAATCCTCGGGCTCGCTCCTCGTGCTCTCGCTGTGCAGGGCTTGACACACTCCCCTGCGTGGCCCGGGGCTTATACATGGCCCCGGCCTCTCGGGCTAGCCCCATGGGATCCCCCTTGGAGGTGGCGACCTCGAGTCCCACAAGTGCCTTGGGGTTGAACCCTTAAGGTTGGCCCTTGGTGGCTTCTTTTTTTCTAGTCTAGAGACTTAGGGACTTTGTATAAAAACAAAGTAACCAAGTTTCCAATGCCAAATGCCAAGCCACTTCTTCCAAGCCATTCTTCCTCTTCTCCATTTCTTCTCTTCTCTTCTTCTTAAGAATTCCTCCATTCCTCTTAAACATTTAATCTTCACTTAGGAGTGAAATTCTTGAAGGTTCTTCATCAACCGAGCTCCTGAATCACTTAGATCTTCAATGTTCTTCATTGATCCAATTCGAGATCAAGTTGGATCAACTTATAATTCACATGCACTAAGTGATAGTGCATGGACTTCATTAAACCACTTCATCCATTTAGAACTTGTGGATGGATCATCTTCAACTCCTCATGCATTGTGAAGACAATGCATGGTCTTCTAACATTGTTGGGACATTGTATCCACTTGATACAAGTTCTTGGAATATAAAGAGCAGCTCAATAATCGTCAGATGTCGATAGAGAATGTTTCAACCACAACATCCTATGTCACTTAGTGAATCTCCTAAGTGACATGCATCTTAGTACCATGGCCATTCTCTTTTCCTCACCAACACCATCACATCCTTTTCATTCACATATTGACTCTCCTTGACATCCATTCATTCTTTGACATCTTCTGATCAACAACATACCTTATTGACAACAAATGCAACACAGTGCACTTCATTATGTATAAAAACCAATATTTTTTAAAAGAATAATTTAACAACATTTAATGAAGAACCCATTTTAAAAACAGTTTTGGACAGATTAATAATTTTATTTGACAACATAAACATGTTCTTAAGAAGAGGGATATAAATATATATTTTTGTATGATTCTTTTATAATTTTATGATAACAGTCATGTTTTTTTATTAGAAAAAATACAATAAATTATAATTAAAAGGAATTTTTCATCAAAATAATTTATATAGTTATGTTATAATATTGATAGATCTTAAATTATAAATATAATATATTTTTACCATTCAATATGATGTATGTTATTTTCATTAATTTTAAATGAGATACAGATGTAAAAACATTTTATTATTTTGAAAAAAGGATTCGATATTTGGTATTAGTAATTCAAAAGTATGTAAATTGCTTACATTTATTTTTGAGCAATATGAACACCAACATGAGTAATTTTTAGTACTATGGTAAAAGGGTAAATCATGTAATAATTTGTAAAAAAATATTATAAAATTTCCCTAAAACATTTCATAATATCATTGGATGACTTTTTTTTGACCTAGATCATTTTTGGGTCGTCATGGTATCCATTAGAATCCACATGAATGATACTAGGATATTTAAATTATTTTATTTAATAAAATGTTAAATGTCTGACACTCAAAATTGTAATTAATAAATAATTTTTCTTGTATGTTTATATAGAATAAAAATTTTACTATAAGTACTCATTAGAAATCTTGAATGTATTTCCCTGTCATAAAAATTTATTTTTAATTTTTACCAAATAAATAATTACTTAAATTACTTATACTTTAATGAGGTAGAAATTATTTAATTGATGATATATCAGTAAAATAATAATTATTAAATTGATAATAACCCTTATAATACCCATACACTTGACCAAGTATTATTTATTGAATATATATCAACTATATACATCCAAGGGTTGAGTTACTTACAATTTGGATTCTAATATAAGAGACTATGACATTTTTTTTATCTTATTTAAAGTGATAACAAACATATCCCATTCATGTTTTAAAAATTATAAAAATTTTAATGATGGGTTTTCTAGAATATATATTCTACAAAAAGTATTATTATAAAAGATAATGGATTTAACTTTCTCACATAATTTTAGTTAATTTTTATTCATCAAATAACTGTAATAATTAATTACACAACACTATTGTATTAGTTATTTTATTAAAGGAAATATCAAATAAATGTTATTAAAAATATTATAATAAATATAATATTTTTAATAAAAATGTATAATGAATTTTATATAATATCTTATCCTATTTAGAATATAATAAAATAATACTTTTCAATGTTAACTTGTTATCTTATTATTTTTATTGTTCAAAGAATTGAGTAGTGTCAAAATTTACAGTTTTTTTTATCAAAATAATGTTTTATTAAATTATTTTAAAGACATAAAACATTTAAAAAAAATAATATGGTATAAATGACCAATGTAATTTATCTATTTTCTAATTTATATAAAATAATTAATATTTCACCGTTTTAACATTGAAAATTGGTTTTCCATGATAAGAATTAAAATGAATAACAATGTGTTAATTAAAAAAATAAGGTTTAAATTGAAAGAACTACATGTCTAAAATTTATTCATTTATGATATAAGAACCCTATATCTTCTATTATTATAAATTGGGTCATTTTGATTTTTTTGAATGTGGTTGAGTATATTATAAATTAGTATGTTTGGTGTTTCCAAAAGTTCCCCTAACCTCAATTATAAAAGGGGACCTCCTCCCACATTTCTTTAAAAACCATTGAGCCTTCAAGTTCATATATACCATGTCATTATACATTGTCATCTTCCATAGTTGCATTATAGAGGTTATGGTCTTCTCTAAATACAATCTCTAGTGATTTAAGAGGAGGTTTATGGGGAGCATGTTGAAGAAGAGGTAATCTCCTGTACTAATTATTTCAAACTTCTTTCTTCTTGTACATCCTCTTAATTATTTTTTTCATTATAATGTAATAAATCAAGTATAAAATATATACTACTATGTTATTATGGTTATTTTACAACCGTATTCCACCTTCTAAACATACTATTAGAAACAAAATCACTATTCATGCGTACGTTTGGCTTACCGTCTCCCCACCATGGGGTAATTCGTTTTTCACCCCCACCATAAATATATGGATATGATTATGGAAATAATAACTATATATGATTATTATAAGATTAATTTTTTTGAAATATTGTACAACATCCATTTCAATACCATTCAACAATTATTTAAATGATGTAATCGCTCGTGCGTAGGTACGACCTACCGTATCCACGATGTGATGTGATTAATTCTATATGATCTTCATTAAAGGATCATTATAAAAATGAATAGAAAGAAAAAAAAATATTATATATATTATAATATTATTATTTCTTAAATGATATAACTATAGCCTTATAAGAGTAACAAAAACATATCCAACCAAACATGGGTTAGAAAATATAGAAGTTAACACTTGATGGTCCAGTAATAATGTTACAAAATGAAGGATGATAATATTGTCATATATTATATCGTTAAAATGATTAAGATTATAAAATAATTCAATGAAATAATTTAAATCATTATACATGAGGTTATTATGCATATAATGGAAATCAGACCAATGTTTAGGGATAATTTTGCAATCTCATTTTTATCTATGATTGATTATATGTAAGTATTTATTGGGGTATATTTATTATCCATAAACATGTTTCATACATATGTATTATAAAATATTATTCATATCCTTATACTTATTTATAAAAAAATTTATCCATTGGTTAATTTTTTTGAAATGCTATGAAAGTTGTCTTTTGTCTCATTCATTATAGGGTACTTTTTTACACTCCGACAAAAATATGAGAAGAATGATTTTTAAATTATACCGAATGATTGAACTTTTACACTTTCATAACACATGATTTCCATGAATATTTTTTACAGTACATTGAGTTTATTTTCAAAGAAATTATTTTCTTTTTATATTTTGGGTTATTTGGAGAAAAGAAAATGTTTTTTGAAGATGAATTGATATTTAAATAAAGAATTAATTTCATGTATTTTATTAAAATTAATTTCCACCTTGTATGACATTATTTAAGTAGGGTTTTTATATCCCTTTTTTTCTTTTTTTCTTTTTATGAAGGAATCCATTTTTTATGGATTATAACAGAATTATATTTATGAACCCCATTTTATTCATTGAGTTATTCTATGATGAAGGATTTATCTAATTGCGGAACACATAAGAATTATTTAATTATGAGAATGATGGTACCTATATATCCCTAAAACAACTTTGGTAAATATTTATATCTCATGAGATAGACCAGGTTGGAATGGTAAATGATCTTATATTTTTAGTTTCGGGCTCGAATGGGGAGTGAAATCTATTTAGTAATAGACTTTGTCCACTATGATTCTCTTGTCTATGAGCTTTGACTAATATGAAATGATTTTCTATTCATATTTTTATGAAGAGAAATCTTGTCTATTGTTATGACTTTGGGATTACGATAATTGATTCTTATAAACCATTATGATTTATCCCATTGAATTGTATCCCAATCATTTATATGCATGATAATATTTACAAATGTTATGTTCTAATGTCATATAATAATTATATGATAGATATCTCCATTTTTTACCCTTACTGAGAATATGATATCACCCTTATATGTGATTATTTTCCCTTGGAGGGGAATAAGGGTCATAAAAAATCTATGTCAAAAGGTGTCTAGTTATGAAGGAATAAGTGGGAGATAATGTATATGTCTTATAAACCAGTTGATTATGTTTCCTAGTTTCTAAATTAATTATAACTATCATGTCTAATCATGGAATTGTAATATTTTGTAATAAATAATCTTCAATTTTTATGTAAAATCTATGTTTGTAAATTATGTATCGTTATAACTCTAATCCATATAGTAAATCCAAACATATCATTCATTGTCAGCTTATTGAATTCTTGGGAAAAGAAAAATTATAATGTTTGCAAAAATTATCAGTAAAGAAAAAATAGAGTATAAGAAATAATTAATCAATGGGAATAATTACTATTATATGTTAAATAACTAAACCAACAAGCCATATAATAAATAAATAGATAGATTAGTGCACAAATAACACGGACAATTAATAATAAGAAACACATCCCACAAATAACAAGATAACGAAAAATAATTATCTAATGGTATGAAACTAAAACAAATACCATTTAATCAATGATCTGGGAATGACTTGTATCTATAGAAACATCATCAAAAATTCTCATAGATGAATAATAAATGAATGTAATATGAAGGAAATTATTTCTAAATGGATGTCTTATTTATGGAACGAAAAAACCTATACCATCAAGACCTTTTTAAAATGTTTTAAAAGTATGGATAGAAACTCAATTAATTTATGCAATTTATTTTTCCTAGGAGAACCTATTGACACATCATGGGCCTATATAAATTCGGGGATCCACCCATCATTTCTAGTCCAATGCATTCCTCATATCACATAAACACAATAAATAATATGCCTTATCACATATTTGTATTTAATAAAGAATATAGAATTATCAAACTATACCCAGACAATCAAATATCTTTCTAATTGGAAACCCAATGGAAAATAGTGTATGGTTTTGGAAATTATAATATCCATGATAAATGTAATTGACAATTTGAGGAAATTTAATGTCCAATTATCATAGGAGATTGAATACCTTAAGGGGTATAACAACTGATTCTAGGAAGTAAATGTGAATAATATCCCTAGACTAATCAATAGCAATACTTCTAGAGGAAGAATAAGTATGGTTTAAATACAAAAAATTACATGTGGAATAAAAATAAAAGGTTTTTGTTGTTGATGAATAGTAATACCATTAAAATATCTTTTCAGAGCATTATTAATGAAAATATCGTTATGTTTTCGAAAACCAATTGAGAAACATTTTCTTTTTAAAAAATATTTTAAAAAAATTCATAAAAAATTATACTTTTAGACATGTAATGGAATATTCAATGAAATAACAGTGGGTAAATTTATACATGTCGTTTGAGGTAAAAAAAATCTTTATTTTTCTTGGTAAAAGGTGTAAAAAAGCCTTCTCAGAAAGAGAAAAAATGATTCATTTGAAAAAATTGGTAATATAAAGAAATAGAAAAAATTTGTTCACCAAATCATTTTTAAATAATTTTAAAAAATTGTTAGTAAAACTTGTTTTATAGAAAAAAAATTAGTTTCTCGAACTAAAGAGGGAATAAATGTTATGTTTCTTAAAAAACATTTCAAAGACATTTTGAGTACCCAAATTGTAAAACATATACAAATACTTGAAATTGGTCACTAATAACCCTAATATAAAAGATAAATTTTTTATTTATCTATATTTATATAAATTCCTCGAATGCAAATACCAATGAAAGATCATTAATGTTATTATGGGGAAAATAGTCTTTCGTCATTCCATAGTTTCCCCTTCCACATTGAAACATTTTAAATCATAATAATAATGAAGGAATAAAATCAATTTAAATTCTAAAATAGCAAAATTATTAATGATATAATATAACAAAATGTTAAATTGATACACTAAACAAATTAAGTGGTGAACATGACATTTGTCTCAAGAATGTAATAATTTTGGTGAGAATCCCTTAAATTGAGTTTCCTTTCGGCTATATGACATTTAACATCATGTATAATAATATTCTGTTAATTTTATTCTTTCTTCAAAAACTTTTCATGTTTATCATTACTATTATTTCACTTATTACGATGTTTTGTAAAACTACTTAAATAATTATGTTTACATCGGGTGTTCTGACCGAATTTGATTTATGTGTCTAAAACAACATTGGTAGGTCAACTATGGTAAAAGGGTTAATTATATTATATATACATAATAATAATCAAATAATTATCATATTTATTAATAAATTATTCTATTAAAAACAATCATTACATACAGTTATGAATAATGAATCAACATTACATCCCAGGGGAATGTAGGTCGTACAAATGCATGAGTAGCGTTCTTATTTTTCAATGATCGTAATGGAAAGAGGTTAAGTAAAACCATATCATTTAATAATTATCATTATATCATAAATAAAATATTGTTTAGTCATATATAATTATATATATATTTCTGGTTATGAAAAAGGAATCACATCACACGTGAGGAGGTGATAATCCAGATGTCCTTGAAAATGATAACATTTTTTAAATGTGTGAATGGTTAAATTAAATTTTAATATATTATATATAAATAAATTTAATTATTTCATCAATTTTACATATATATTATTATTTAAAATATTTTTAATTTAAACCATCCATAATACATGCCATGTTTCATGTGAATTAATCACATCCCTTGAGGAGGCGGTAGTCCATACTTCCACATACAAAGTTGTCATTTTTACACAAAATTGAAACAATAAATATATGTGTTATAAATTAATTAAATAATATTAAAGGCATAATAAATATCATATATAACATATATAAATATACTATCCATCATAATTACAAAACAATAATTTTTTTATAGGAAAAAATGAACAATCCTCATTTCATGAGGTGGTAGTTCGTCGTAAACAGAAACTGTTTTTTTTGTGACCAATTAGATGGATTTGTGAATAAGAGTATGGTAAACCATTTTTATAAAAAATATAATTATATTAATTATAATATTTTTATTACATAATCATTTAATATGAATGTAGAAGGTGGTGGAAATATAAATCAAGTAAAATAGATTGTTGGAAAGTGATACTGTAAAAATCGGGAAACCTATTTTGTTTTATAAAATGGGCTTACATGGAATGATTTATTCACAAATTTAGGTGCCAGTGTATATTTTAGGGATGTTGGTAAAAAAATTGGTATGATAATATCTGAGCATAAGTTATTTTATAGGTGATATTAATGGGGAAAAGTGGTGGCCTTTTATAGTGGAGGAGTAGTGGCACTCTTCTAATATTTAGAAAAAGTAATTCCAACAATGTTTTTGATCCAATATTGGTACTGTTTCTGGAAAATAAATGTTATTTTCTATATATCTCAATAAAATATGTCTATTAAATCTATATGGGTTGTTTTGGGCCTTATGGTTACGGTTTTGGCCCTTATTAATATTAATTTAACCCTTATCTTTGTAATGAATTTTATTCACTTTCACTAATAATTTTGGTCAAAAAAAGTTAGAATCAATATAAATTATAAATTATAATGATTTCAAATATAAAATCCATTCTTCAAAAATGATATCATAGAGGTTTCAGAAATTGATTAAAATATAACATCGCGGGAGGGATGAGAATGCTGGTTTTTAAAATAAAAACATCTAACAGATTTGTATGTTTATATAATAACAATAAATGTATAATTGATTAAAATTACACAAATAACATTAAATGATAAAAATATGATCTAATTTAACATTATAACAAATGAAATGTATAATTTTTCATTATATCTAAATTTGAGGGAAAATAAGTTTTGACCTAAAATTCAGTATTTTTAACTAATCATTGAAAATGATATGTTTCTGAAAAACATAAAAAATACAACCATTCATAATTTTTATTATTATATTTAAAATATGAATTTTATTTTTACATATTAAATAAATTATGGTTTCATAATTTATATATAAAATGGTTTCCCCATATAAAGGCAGTAAAATTGTCTATATTAAAATATAGGTTTTTTTGTTGAATAATGGGTTTCTTCTTTTTTATGTCTATTAAACCTCATAGATGTTTATGAAAACATTATTTTATATATAACATATATATTCCATTAATATATTTCAATAATTTTAATTAATCAATTAATATAATAAAAATACTTTGAAATAAAATAATAATATTCATTTTTTATATCAAATTGGTTCTTATTTTTGACCTTCATTAATTGGTTAGAAATGAATTCATTTTATATTTATATAATGCATAAAATTTGATAAATTATTATAAAGTATTAATAAATTATAACATATTATCACGGTTATATCATATTATATGAAATAATATTTTTAAAATACATTGTTATAATGTGAAACTTCATCTTGCATGTAACACAGACTATCGAGGAAGGTCATTCGTGTGTGTAAAACAAGCTAACTAAGTGTTACACACATTAAAAGCTATAGAATATATTATATTAATTTAAAATGGTATTATATTGACTTAATATAGAACATTTTTAAAATTTATTTTTCCTGTCATAAACACTATTGGATACAATGTTATACTTTATAATTTCAGGGTGTTGCATTCTCCCCACCATAAATAAATTGTGTCCTTTAAATTTAAACATGATATTGTAAATATATTTTTTGATATCTCTTAAATTAAAATAGTACATCATGAGAAGGATTCATAAAACATCCTTTTTGAAAGATATAATGGGAAATACAACGGTTACAAGGACTACCATGTAATTTTGTCTCTATGTTAGAAAAAATTATTAGAAAGTGAGACATAATACGTCAAGGAAAAATATAAATTATTATAGGAAGTGAATGATGTCATCAACCACAAAAAAATTTAACGATCAATAGTGTTTTTACGCCCTCATATCCATAATTATGTGATGGTTTATAAGACCATATTTTCAACAAAAATTGAGATATTAAGACAACATTTTTTTCAAAGTCATTTTCCTATTTTTGGGTAATTCTTTTCCTGAACAAGAGTATAAGGAAATACTCATACATTAGAGGTTTCAATTAAATTTTAACAATTATAACTTTTTTATGTATATCAAATTATAATTAACCTATTTAAACCCATAGAATAATTACAAATAAGTAATTTTTTATTTCGAAATCACTAAAAGAAACTGTTAAAGGATCATAAGGCCAATAAAAGAGTAAATGTATTAATATTGATCTATAACTATCATCCCAAACCAATAGGGTTAACATATTATCATTTATTTCCCCAAATTCATATTACTGGTTCATCAATAACATATATTCCTCCAAAAAATTTCTAAAAACAACAAAAAATTAATGACTACATTACATAGGTCAGTGATTGGCCCGAAACCCTTATCATCCTTAGGTCGTATGTTCATGACCTGTAGCCCTGATATACTTGAAAGTTTCTCACTCTTGATAGATGTTATACATCTTTAATATAAAACTGATATAATTTAAAAATAAATATGATAGGCATCTTGAAATAATTTTAACAACTAAATACCCTTTTGAATGCGCTTTTCAATAAAACCTCAATATATAAGTAGTTCTTCCATTTTATTTTTACATATGTCCCTCTTTGGTGTAATGTTTATATATAATATAAAATCATTGATTTCAAAATCATGAATCCTTATTTTATATCTAAAACACCTTAGGATTAACCTAGGTAATTTATTTTTATCATATGTTCAAATTCATCAGGATAGTTTGTAGAAAAGATGTGAATTATCTTGAGCATATCCCCCAAGAGTCAAAGACCATGTGTGAAGTAGGGCCTATTTTATTGTACCACGTTACCTTGATTCTGGCTCAGAACACCTTTTTGAAGCTATTAATCCTAGGTAAATCTATGCCAGAACCATGTCGACATTTAGTATCCAGATAGGTATGTATGTTTAGGAAGAATCACATAATCTCTAAATTAAAAATATTCTATTAAGTTCTTCTTTACTTATCCTAAAATTCTGCCTTAGATTTGTGTCCTCTAAACTATTTTTTCCTAAATCTAGTTTCCAAGAGTTCTACTAAACTCTCTCTTATACCAATAGTAGAGACACGACTCTTGATAGCATGAATTTTGTGCCTGCTACTATTATACTGGAATTGTTATAAGGAATCAAATATCGAATGAATGAGAGACTAGTAGTCTTGGTAAACTATATACATACATGGGTATTTTATAGAACAATAATTCACTTATTGAAACAAAAATTTTCTACATATAAAATAATAACTTCAAGGATAAATATAGTCCATCTAGTAAACCCCTGAATACCATTCATAGTAAGTTTCTAGGATTCCTGGGGAAAACATAATAAGGGTGTTCCTCAATTCACAGTAAGGTAAAAATATTGTATAAGTAATAATCAGTTACTGAGAATATTTATTCGACATGGAAAATAATTGAATCACATTACATATATTCAATAAACAGAGAGAGAAGTTCCCGAAAAATATGGAATGATAATTATAAGAAACACATTCCATTCAAATATATAGATAAAAAAATATGGAATGGTCAAAAAAACACATTCTATTTTATCAATGAACTTTTAATGAAATGTATACTTATATATTTTGACCAAAAATCTCATGGATTAATATTAAATGAAACTAATATGAATTAAATGATTTCTTAATAAATGACTTGTATATGAAACATTAAAACCAATACAATCAAGATCTTTCACAAGACAGTTTAAAACTATTAATAGAAACTTTTTCATTGGTGTGATTTATTTTTCTTATGAGAAAATATCAATCCATTAGCTTCTAAATAGAGTTTGAGCTCCACCCATCATTACTAATCCTAATCCTTCATCATATCAAATAATAAAAATAAATAATATTATTTATCAAATATCTGTATTGAAAAAAGAATATAGAACTATACATATTTATCAAAATAATAAAATGACTATCGAATTTGAAACTATTTATAAAATGTTATATTGTTTATTTAATAGTAATATACATGATAAATGAAATATATAATTAACGGGAAATTCAATGTTCAGTGATCATGTAATATTGAATATTTCTAGTTAAATAAAAAATAATATAAATAATTGAATGCAAATAAAATCCTTTGAAAATAAAATAATAAACCATTCTGAGGATGAATAATAATGGCATTAAGTCAATAAATAAAATGTATAATAAAATTAAAGGGTTATCTTTTTAATGAATAGAACTACTATAAATATATCTTTTAAAATAATTATCAGTTATAATATTCTTTTGTTTTAGAAGACCTATTGAATATCATTTTCATTTCAAATATTATTAGAAATTTTTTTATTAAAAATTAAACCTTATATACATGAAAAAGACGCATAAAAAATTTGATGGTGGGTGAATTTATACTAGTCATAAGAGGTAAAAGGAAATTCATTTTTTATGGTAAAAAAATGGAAAAAAGCCTTGTCTAAAATGTGAAAAAATTATTCCTTTGAAATATTGTTAAATGATTATAGGGTAAAATTTTCATTAAAAATATTTTTTAATTTTTTTTTAATACAATTTAATAAAACATTGTTTTTAGAAGAAAACATGTTCCATATCTAAAAAGAGGGAAAAAGTTGGATTTCCTAAAAAATCTAAAACATCTCGGGTACAAATGTGTTGGGAAATGGTAATAGTACATGAAAATGGTAGTGAATAATTAGGGGATATATAATAATATTTTTTATTGAATAATGTTCATATAATGTCCTCTAATGGAAATACCATTGAGATATCATTAATATAATTGTTGAGGAAAATAATCATTAATAATTATAATGTGTCCCATACAACATTGAACTCTTTTAAATTATAATACTCATGTAGGAATTGAATTCAATTAATGTTTAAAATTTAAAAAATGATTAATGATATAATATAACAAAAGGGGAATTAGATACACCGCACAAAATATGTATGTGGTGAACATGAAATTTATCTAACCAATTTAAAAAGTGAGATGAGAATACCTTGCCATGAGTTTACTTTGGGGTGGACATACATTAACATAGTGTATAAAAACATATGTCAATTTTATACATCATTCAAAAACATTTTCATTTTTATCATTACTTTTACATCAAATATTACCATTTAGTGTACAACTACTTAAATAGTTAAGTTTACATCCGGTGTTTTGACCAAATTGGATTTAAGTGTCAAAAAGATCTTTGGTTGTTAAACAATGTTCAAAGGGGATATTATATAACATCTCTAGGATATTAATAGTTCCATAATATTCATATTTAATCATCAATTATAATTTTATAAATGGTCATTACATACAGTTATGGAAGTCAATCTACAATACAATCTTGGATACGGTAGGTCTTACGTACGCTTTAGTAACGATTTTATTTTTCAATTATTGTCCTGGAAAGAAGTTAATTTACATCATATATTTTCAAAATGGTAATTATATCATAAATACCATATTATTTAATCATATATACTTATAAATTGAATTATTTTGGGGAAAACAAATCATTTTTAATATTTGGTAGTCAACACATCCATGAATAACTTTATCATTTTTTATGTGTGTGAAAGGTTAACAAAGAAAAGGGTATATATTATATTTATAGAAATGTAATAATTAATTAATATTATATTTTTATTATGTCACAATTTATTAATTAATGTAAAATTTTATACAGTCCATGTTTCAAGTGAATGAATCACATCTCTTTAGGGGGAGGTAGTCCACACTTCCACAAACGTTGTTATTATATTTACAAAAAATGGAATGTATAAAGATATGTATTATAAAAGAATCATATAATATTAAAGAAATATTAAATATTATATATAATATATATAAACTATGTTTCCCTCATAATTACCAACCATGAATATTGGTATAGGAAAAATTAATAATTATCATTTCTTGAGGTGGAAGTTCACCATAAAAAAAATAGTATGTTCGCTACCCATTAGTTGGATGTTTGTGTAAGTGTGGGTCGAAAATATAATGTAAAAACATGTCATATCATTTAGGTTAATTTTTTATAATATGAATGTCTAAAAATAATATTTTATTTCATCGCAAGGTAAATGATAGAAAAGTGATCGTGGGAAAGTGTTACCATAAAAATTGGGTTACAACTTTTTTTTTATAAAAAAGTTATTCCGTTGAATGATTTCAAAAAAATAGGGGGAATCATTGTCAATGATAGAGGTTTTAGAATTTATATTAGAATATCATTTCTTGAAC
This sequence comes from Viscum album, assembly GCA_963277665.1. Lineage (NCBI taxonomy): Eukaryota > Viridiplantae > Streptophyta > Magnoliopsida > Santalales > Viscaceae > Viscum > Viscum album. Next base: position 1,485,646,279 of record OY728136.1, read on the forward strand.
CTATGTGGATTTATAGGTGTGATTAATCAGGAGAATTGGTGGCCTTTTATAGTGAAGGAGGAGTGGCACTTTTCTAATATTTTGACAATAAAATTCCAACCACATTTTTTATGTTTCAAGTTGATCCGATAACGATAAAATTTATAGAAAATAGATCACATGGTCTATATATTTATATCCAATAGCTCATGGAAATTTTTATAGGTCTTTTTAGCCTTAGGGATGATTTTTATTCACTTATTAATCATAATTTTACTTTAATCATTGTGATAAATTTTAATAAACTTCACTATTATTTTTGGTATAAAACAATGTTGGCCTTATTAAAAACTATAAAATATTCTGATTCCAAATATTTATTCCCTTTTTCTAAATTCTAATCTTATAATTGGAAAAAATGTTTTAAATTTATCTCCTATTCCGGATGACAATGCGTGTTTTTAATGTTTAAAATGTATAAATGTTTTGAATGATTTAAAAAAATCAAATTTAAATTCACTCAAAATTAATAAATAGTATTAATTGATAAAAATATTTTCTAATTAATCTTTAAAACACGATAAAATTATAATCTATCCATATAAATAAATTTGATGCAAAATCATTTTTAACTAAAATTCATTATTTTAAACTATTCCATAAAAATGTTATGTTTTCAAAAAATATCAAAATTTCACCCTAGACTAATAATTAAATTTTTATTTTATAGAGTAATTTTATTTTGAAACATTAAATAAATTATATTTTACAAAATCATAATTAAAATGGGTTCTCCATATAAAGTTGGTGAAATTTTCTTTTAGAAAACTATAGGTTTTTCTATGTGAAATTGGTATTGTTCTGATCTTATGCCTATCAATCTAAATGGATGAAGTTAGAAATATTTGATTGAATATATAACATATATAATTCATTTCAATAATTAATATATTGTAATTAATTATCTTTATTAAGACAAAACACCTTTGGAAACATAAAAATAATAATATTTCTTTTTAAGACAAATTGGTTCTTATATTCACTTCTCATTAATTGATAACCAGTGATTTCATTATATCTTTATACAAATCATAAGTTTTCATAAGTTATTTTATATTTTTAATAATAGATTAAATAATATCTTGGTCATATCATATTATATTAAATAATATTTTAATAATACATTGTTATTTTTTGAAACTCAGTTTTTCTTGTAATGAAAGATATCAAGGATGGTTGATCATTCTTGTAACAAAAGATAACTCAGTGTTGCGAGTGTAATGTCCCAGACCTTGATTGTAATTAATAGGTAAAGAATGAATGGTTAGCCACATGGCCTCAAAGAAATCACCCAAAATTCCAAAGGCTACTGACTATCATCAAGGGCCTAGGGTGTATTTATGGGGAGAAAATTCATGTATTACCAATGTAAAGAGATGTTGTTAAATATAAACAGAGTTAAATTGAAGAATCAATATAAGTAAACAGAAAGAACATCAGAAAATAGAAACGACATCAATAATAACTGAAATTATTGTAATAAAACACAAGTATGTAGTAATAGATAATGATATGTCATTCGATAAGAAAACTGGAAAACATTTATACAAGAAAAAAGGCTTAAAATGTTCCAAAAAAGTAAAACAGAAATAAAAATACTATCTGAAGAATCTCGAGCGTTGGCTCAGTAATCTAAAATAAATATCCATTCTAAATAAAAATAAATAAAGTGTTTGAAGTATATCCTTCCCTTTATTAAAACCATCATTCATGTAATCTTCCATGAGTATAAAACGACGCACAAAGAGTGTGTGGGATATATCTTAGTGGGCCACCACCAATGGTTTATATAACATCTAGAGAATGTAATCGAAATTTAAAAGTATGAAGGAATTCATATATAAAGTAATGTGGTAAAATTTTACTAAATACCATCGTACCTTCTTTAGTCCTCAACAGATATCTAAATATGTAAGAACTTCATTATTTGATTATATCCAATTCATAAAGAACTCACAAGTTAGAAATAGTTAAGGATCCAATATTTAACAAGGAAACATATTATAATATTTAATAATGATGTTCCAAGGTTATAGAAAAGGTAACTTTGACCTCAAGGGTTTCCAACTCAGAACTAATTGTAGCCTGGATAGGGGTAAGATTGTATTCCAAGGAAAATAGTCCAAGGTATTTCATAATAAGACACCTACCGAGTCCAAGCAATTCATCCAAGGTAAAATAGGGATTGATGGACATTATCCATGGAACCTAGATGTTAAAGTTGGGTTCACACAGTGTATCCATGGAATACTATAGTAATACATGATGGATCCTAGGATTTCATACTCAACATCCAAATATATACAAAGATCAGGTTCAAGGTGGGTCTCAACCTATGTAAGTTATATCCATGAATTCTGATAGGGGTCCTCAAGTTCATTAACCATTACCTCTAGAATCCATTGATATCTCGAGTCAGTACAGTCCTATTTTGATAAATAAACACATATAATTCATATTCATCAAGACATTACTTTTCATTATTTTGAAAAGGAAAATTATGCATGCAATCATTTAATCAATTCATAATTAATGAATTTTTCCATTTGGTTCAAGTCATCCCTTTCATTAGAGTGAAAAGGTGACATAGTATGAAACCATTCATTTAATCCGTTTATGAAATTTTCAATAATAATATTTCACTCTTCTACATCACATTAACATGGTAATGGGTGCTATGAACATGCAATCTATTATTCAATTATATTTAATAAGGCCAAGTCTTATAATTAGTATACTCCCCAATTTACATTTCACATTTAATTATTAATTAAAGAACATACCATAGAGGGTTAAGTGATGATAATACATGGTAATCTCCACTATAAACTTCACAATGTTAATCAATCCATATAAAATAGAAAATTTTACCCTTAGGAAGTACAAGACAATGAATGCCTGAACAGTGACTCAAACGTGTCAAAACACTAAAACGATAATTATAGAAAAACATACAATATAGGATGGAGGGATTTGTGGACATAACCATTAATAACTCGTCTCGTATTTTAAAATATCACAACCATATGGTTCAAATTATTATAATCATGGTCTATAAATTCATATAATGGTACCCAATGAAATTTGTATGCCCCACACGACAACTCCAAAATCAATAAACATGAGTGATAAGTTATAGACCACCCACATTAGAATTGTAAGACACTAATCCTCTTGTATCAGCCTTGGATTTATCCTTTATTGGAGTATATTTGAGAAATGTAGAAGAAATATCAAACCTTGATAACTAGGTCACAGAAAACATATAAGAAGAACTGTTCAAACAGACTCGAGTACTTACCATTGTGCATCCAACCAGATGAATGAATGATCAAATGGATCATGGATGAAGGGAATATCTTCATCCCAGGATTAGGCCATAAAAATGCTCCAAAATGATTATAATGGAGGATAATCCTTCTAGAAGTCAAAATAGAGAATAAGGAGGCGCTCAATTAGATGATTAAGGGTAAAATGGTTAAATTGACCCAAATTTTTCCTAAATATGATTCATCCGCACTATTTTCCAAACCATGTGCAAACCCTTCATAGATACCTAGAAAAGAAGGGGACTATAATGGTTTGCAAAACTATGCACCAACCATGTGAGATGTCTTTACCTGATAGACTAACCATCCTCACAGTAATATATTTTTGTGCTCCCTTCCCACACATTTTAAACTAACTATGTGATATGGCCAATTTTTCAAGAAAAATAAATTTGTTTTGGGAATCAAACAAGCCCTAGAAACACATGGGATTTTTTCTAACACAAAAGGAATCCAAATTTGGTCCAAAATAAGGATATATTATGATATTTAAAGGATTAAAACCTAAGTGAAAATTGGGTTCTTACCATCTTCCCCACTTAAAAAAAGCGTCCCCTAGTTCCCCAAAAATGCGTGTCGAAACACAATATGAGAACAAGTTTGGACATAGTGCATGTATGTGGCCTCCCACTCCCATGAATCATCTAGTGCATGGTCATACTACCATATCAATAAAACTAAATGGACATTCCATCCTTATAGAGCCATCATGATTTAGTAAAAAATGTCTACTGGATACTCCCCAAAGTAATCATCAACATCTAACTCAACTTCCTTAGGATAAAATGTATGATATGGGTCTACATGATATTAGTGACGCAATGAAACATGTAAGAAATCGGTCATGGAAAATTACCAATGAAGTAGTAGCAACTGATAGGTTACTGTCTTGACCCTATCTAGAATCTCAAACTTCCCTATATAACGAGGTAACAGAATCCCTTGCCTCAGTATCCTTATATTCCCTATCATGGGAGATACCTGAAGGAAAAAATGATATCTGGACTCTAAATCTAGGGGTCATTGGTGGTGATTGTCATATGTTTTTTTCTAGACTAAGAAACAATAATATTCTTTCTAATTATATGAACCTACTCTGAAGTCTCCTGGATGAGACGATGACCTAGTAGGGCTGCATCACCTACCTCTTGCCAGCAAGGGGTGAACAGTGTGGAATACCATATAAAGCCTCAAAAGGATCTACCAGATCTATCTTCTAGAAGATATTATTATTGGAGAACTCAATTATAAGGATATTCTTCTCCCAAGAGCCACCTAAATCAAAGACTCATGCGCAATGAAAATCTTGTAGAACATGAATTTTTCAATTTGGATATGCATCGTTCTGAGGGTGAAAAGTTGTGGTTAGAAGAAAATTTTTTCTTATCCTTTTGTAATACCTTCTCTAACTATGTTGTAAAATGAAACTTCCATTTTCTAACGACAGTACCATGGTGCCCGTGTAGACATATGATCTCACAGACAAAAATTTCTCACCGATCATCAACCGAGAAAGTCTTCTGAATATGAAATAAAGTAGGATTATTTTAGATGTTGGTCAAAAAATACCCTTAAAGTGTTTCTTCCACTTAGTTACCAAGGTAAAATAAAGACAAATTCAATGGAAGAAACTTCCCATTTTCATTATAGTACTAGAAGCGTCTATAACAAGCCTTGTAGTATCTGGTGCTCTATCTACACCGGCAGATAGGTGGAACAACTAGTGATAAATCCTGATATCTGACATTTCATTATAATCCATCAATACCGATGTTGGATATCTCGATACGTCTTAGAGAAACCTAGATAAACTTCCAACTAGGAATATGGTGACTAACACATCAACTCTTATCTCGTATCTATAAGAACTCGGACATTTCCATAAATACGTAGGAGATAATTTCTATCCACATACCAATTTAGAGGATGGTCATCTATTGATATACTCTCAGGGAGAACTAGTCCCTTAGGATTGGAAATTTTTTTACCCCTCACCATATCAAAGGGAGAAGAGGTTATAATCAAATATGATATGTAAGACTTGTTGTGTTGATCATGAAACATTAGATGCAGCTTAGAAAAAAGGTACATTAATTTCTATTCATCATTGGTTTCTCAAACTAACTAGGATTGAGTTTTCTTATTCATCACATCTGCAACTACATTCACCTTCCTAGGTGTATAAGAAATATCAAAATTAACGGAATATAAATATTCGATCCAAATTCCCTTTATGAGGTTAATGTAACAGTTTTAAAAGATATATTTCATCCCGTTGAGGTCCCTATACACCACTAAGTACTCACCCCAAAGATATTTTCACCTATGACTTAAGGTATGGACAAGTGTTTCTAGCTCAAGGTCGTGTGTCAGATAGTTTTTATCAAGAGGCTTAAACTATCAATATTCATACTTAATGACTCAATCCTCCTATATCATTGCTGCTTCTAGGTCGATGGATAATACATCACATAAGATGGTATAACCACAACATGGCTCTGCTATAACCAAAATATGTGTTGAGACAGGCTTCACTTCCTTCTCTTTGACGCATTTCTCAAATTATTATGGCCATAGAAACATGAAACACTATTCATTGTATGAAAATTAATAGGTGAATCAATGTGTGATATGTTATGCCTGAAAATCTAGTAAAATCCATCTTGTCCCAAGAAACATTGTATTTCAAACATTTTCTTGGGTTTCTCCTAGGAAACCACTAGACTAAAATTTTCTAGGTCTACAGATAATCCTAATTATGATGTTATATAAACCCAGAAATGATATTTATTGATCCAAAAGTGGCACTTTGAAAATATATCATAAATCTAATGGCCTCTCAGTGTACTAAGAACAATCTCAAATTTATTGGAATGGTCATTATGAGTGTGGGAATATACCATGATTTTTCCCACAATGACCATGACAAGGGAATCAAGATAGGGGTGGAACAACCAATATATTAGTGCCATGAAAATGGTGGTCACATTCATAATAACAAATGATATAACAAGGTACTCATACAGACCATACTTGCTACAAAAAGATTTACGAGGAATTTCATATGTACTTACTTAGAAATAATGATAACATGATCTCAAGTCATTCATAAAGAAGACAATATCTCCCTTGAGCAGATCAAAGAGATCAACTATTTGAGGAAGTGAATTCAGGTTTCTCACCATAACCCAGTTCAACCTTATATAATTCATGCATAGACATATGGTAATATCTGCCTTCTGGGAGAGTATCATGGGAGAACCCACAGAGGATGTACTAGTCCATATAAATCATTTTTCCTCTAAATACTCTAACTACTACTTAATCTCCTTAAGCATTGTAGGTTCGATCCTATAAGTTAGAATTGACACTCGAGCTACTCCCGGAACAAGCTCGATCATAAAATATTTTTCCCTATGAGGAGGTATGCCAAAAAATATATTAGGAAATATGTCTGTAAAAGTATCCATTACTAGAGGTAAATTGTCAGGTTGTAACCTTAATCCTACATAAATAGATTTTCCATCTGGGAAGTCACTCCACATAGCCCAGGAAGCTCTACTCCAACTCCACCAGCCATAACATACCACTCACCCTTATGTAGACAATTGTATCCCTCTGGTAATATAAACGACTCCATGTGGAAATAGCAGTCTGCAAAAGCATGGTACTGAACCAACCAATCCATATCAAGAATAAAATTGAAGTTGTCATCCAAGAAATAATATGTTCCCTAAAAATGGTATTTTCCTATCTCAAAAGGAAAATCACTACATTGGCATATGCCCTACAACTGCACTCTTAATGGTGTATTTGGGGTCATTACACCATATTAATATTGTATCTCAAGCCTGAGTCATTCCACAATAGAAATAGAGAAAAAAAATTTCAATGCACCTAGATAAAATAACGAAGATACTATAGTTGATGCCACTAGAATAGTACCTCGTACTATAGATGGTCCAATAGCATGATCCTTAGGTATCAATTGTAGTCTGTGTAGATGGCATGATCCTTGTCCCTATGAAATTACAAGACTAAAACGATTAACAATTAAGTATTGGATATGGTAGTGTTCTGGGGACTAGCTACCACATCCACAACCTCCTCCTCGAGCAGAACTATTAGTGTTATTCTACATCCCCACTTGACGTGTTGCAAAAGAACCCTCTCTTGAAGGTGGATCTAGTGTGTATACTTTTCCTATAAACTCCTATGAAAAGGCCCTACAGAACCTCTGAATATGTCCACTATGGCTAAAACCCATAACTCCATTGGTTCTATAACAAAATGGGCATTCAGGTCCCCCCCCCATCCACACTAATGAAATTCTATAGAGCCATCAAAATGGTTACTCTGGTTTTCACTACCTAAATGATAAACCGTTCGGGAATTCTTCTATCCAACAGGAGAAATACTGGCATGCCGAGACAATGGTCCTTTATGCATGTTTCTACTTTTGTCCCTCAGGTTGTGCTAATTGATACTAGCTTGATTAACTATTTCAGAAAAATTATGTAGGAAAAATATATTCACCTTCATATGGATGGCGAACAAAGGTCCATCCTGGATATTTCAAGAAGAAAAAGGCTATCACAAACTATAAGTGGTACATAAAATGTAACGTAGTGAAACATGTTGAATAATCCATAAATGAAATAGAACCATTCTCGCGACACATGAACTCATTTGATCTATTAGCTATCAGAGTTTGAGGAAAAAACAAGTTATGTAAAATAGATTTGAAGTCTGCCCATACCATGCCTTGATGGTTATCAGCCTGTGTAATTACATCCCACCAATGCTTGGCCAAATCCCAAACCATGTATGTGGAAACCATGACCCTCTAAACTGAAGGCATATACTAATTATAAAAGAAAGAAAGGGTGGCCTCTATCCAAGACTCAGAAGCTTATCGATTTCCATCCCATGAGAAAATAGGAAGATGTTGTTTCTGGAACTCATGATTTAGATCAGCCATCATATGTTTAACTCATGGAACATTGTGATTGGACTACAATATATGTAGGAAACTATCACAAACTTGGTAATCAGTTCCCATATATGGTACAGTATGAGATTCCTCATGTGTCACTCTTAGTGTTAATACTAGTGGCTTAGGGACTGCCATGTTGGGATCATGTTCGTTGCCACCATCTGGGCATATGATACAAGGATGTTGTGGCGGCATTGATCTACAAATACCCAGAAAATATCTCATAACAAGATTTATTTAGATATATATCAACACTAGTGAAATTTAAACAAGTAAGGGCTCACCACCTGAGGTTTACTACCCCAACTACCCACTTAGACAACCATGTACCAGTATGTTCTCAATTATATGTTTCATTTTTTTACAATAAATTACTTGGTTCACTCATTTACCTTTTAGAAACATTCAATGTGCAATAACGACATGCAACCATTAAATTTTAGATGCCTTGTTTCACTTTATAATGCACATCCATTCCCATTGAATCAATTCTCATACACCTTATCATTGAAAATGACACCCAATTATTTATAGAATAGTGGTTTGACTCTGTAAATTACTCGTCCCAACCCATGAGGGCTCATGCACCTCATGAATTTATAATGGAAATCACTAAATCACAACCAATAGTAATACAAGAACTAGATAACTATCACAATATCACTCAATAATCATTGGCATATCAGGCAATGAAAAGCAGTAATATTCACTTATATGTAATGGAAATATGAATAAAAATAAAATTCTATGTGTATATATGAAGCATGTAACAACGTTCCTTTCCCCCCATCTCATTGGGTCACATATCAAATAGACTCACAATAGGACGAATATTACACAGTACTACACAACATTTTTGTCAGCCAGCAGTGAAATAATATCAACTATAATAGGAAAAACAAAAAAATAACAATATTTTGGGTATTAGGGATTTTACCCCATACCTGGGATTGTGGCGCCCAAGCACATCTAATGACCAAGTTCCATAGAATTCCTAATCCCCAATCTATTATCTCTAAATAGTAAATCAATAATGGAAAACCTTCTTTGATTCCACTTTGTGACATCCTGGACCTGGATGCCACAAAATAGGTGCCCCGAGCCTGGTGTGCCACATGGCCAAAAGGGTATCTCCTGAAATTCCAAAGGGTGCTGACTAGCTACAAGGGCCTAGTCTTCATCCATGGGGAGAGTATTACTTCATTACCAAAGAGTAGTGATGCATTTAAATATAAACAGAAGAAAATAGCAAAAGAAGTATAAGTAATCAGAAGGCACAACGGAAAATAAAAACAACATAAACAATAACTGAAATGGGTGGAATAAAATTCAAGCATACGACAATTGATGATGATTTGTCATGGTACTAGAAAACTAGAAAACATGGATACCAGATAGTAGGAATGACATGTCCCACTAATTTATAATATAAATAAAAATATTATACCATGCATAATGAGCTTTGGATCGGTCATCTGCTATCAGGCTACTTCCTAAACAGTAAGAAATCAATCATTAAAAGTCATATTCTTCCCTTTATCAACACCTGCATAGATTTAATCTTACCTATGAACCAAACAGTGCTCATTGAGGGTATGAAATAAATATCAGTGGGACACCACCAATGATGTCTCAAACATCTATCTGATGTAATGGGAATGTAATAATGATAATGCAAGAATATATAATGTAATGTGCTACAATGTAACTAAACACCCACCTACCTTATCCATCCCTTGGGTGGTTTCTAAACATGTAAGAAATTCATTATCTGATTGTTTGAAATTTATAAATAAGTCACATTTTGATGATACTGAAGGATCAAAGATGTTACCAGTAATCCTGTAATGATATTTAATTATGATGTTCCAGGGAAATGGCCAATATAGTGTAGACCTAGAGGGTGAGAAACTCAATAATAATTTTATACTCTCTAGGGGTAACAGTCTAATACACGAATCATAGTCCATGTAATTCCATAATAAGATGCATACATAGTCTAAGGAGTTCATCCAAGGTAAAATGGGGAAAAGCATTGACCAGTCCAAATACCATTAACCATAGAACATACTTGTCAATGATATATCCAAGGAGTGTATCTAAAGAAACCTATAATTGAACTTGAGTAAACCTACATTGTCATTCCATGCATCCAATGTCATAAAAATATTTCATTATAGGCGGGTCTCAACCTAAGCAAGACATATCTTTGAATTTGGAATGGGGTCCTTGTGTGTTTAAGGCATTCCCTCAGGAATCAATAGAGATATGATATCAGTCCACTCATATATTGATAAATAAGTCTTATATAATTCATAAGGTTCAATCCATTACCTTTCATTAGTGTGACATGGATAATTAGTCATGCAAAAACTGATTCGATTAATAACTAATTATTAATTCTACTTGGTCCAATTCATGACTTCCATTAGTGTGACAAGTCCAAGTAACATGAATCCATTTAATTGATCCATTTAACACATTTTCAATGATCAAAGATCACTCTACTACATTCCATTAACATGGATAGGGGTACTACACACATGGAACCTATGATTCAATTATATTTAATAAGGTCATGTTTTATTCCTTTATACATTCTAATTTCCATTTCACATTTAATAATCAATTGAAGCACATAACATAGAGAGGCCAAGTGGTGAGAATACATTTTCCATCCTATTATAAAATTCAAAACATAAATCAAGCCATTTAATATAGAAAATATTTCCATTAGGATGGTTAATCCAATGCATATTCGAACACCGGCTCAAATGTTTCAAAACACTAGAACAGAAATTCTAAGAAAACATACTATAAGGGATGGATGTTGTAGTGTGTGTAACCAATGAAAAATAGTCACATATTCGATAGATAATAACCATATTGTTCCAAAGATTATTAGCAGGACATGTATATTCAAATAATGGCACATAATGTAATCGGTGGGCCTAACATGACAATTTCTAAATCAACAAACATAAGGGATGAGTTATAGACCACCAACCTTAGGCTTGTATGATCCCCTCCTCTACAATCCACCATTGATTTTGGATAATATTATATCTGATACAAAGGAAAATATTCTCACACCTTGATAACTAAGTCGACGAAAATGTAGAAGAAGAAATGTTCAAATGGAATTGAGTATGTATTGTTGCTCATCCAGCATGATGAACAGAAGATGGAATGGATCCTGAATGAAGGAGGTATCTTGATCCCTATCATGGGCCTTAATAATTTATAAAATGAGTTAAATGTAGGAAAATCCCACTTGAAATCATAATATTGATGAAGGGGGCCAAATTAGACCATTAAAAATAAAATTGTGAAATTACCAAAAATTTATCTTCTACAAAGTTTTTCCACAAGTTTTCCAAACCATGTGCTAGGTTTTCATTGGTATCTAGTGTAGAGGGGAACTCACGCAGTTCAGATACATGGTTAGTGAAACCATGATCCACGTTTTCAAGATGGATTAACTCAAAATGAAGACCATCCAAACTATTAGGTCTAACTGTGCTCCCTACCCACACGGTTTACTCTAACCATGTGAAATGGCCATTTTTTCAATAATGTTGGGTTCCGAGCTCTGAATTTGCCTTGGAAACTGATGAACCTTTTCAAACACAATAGGAATCCATATTAAGTCCAAAAAAAATTGACATAAATTTAATGGATTCATTTTAGATTGAAAAAATGTGTTTTTATAGCGTGCATTACTATAATTAAAATATATTATATTTATTTATAAGTGTAATGTATTAGGTTATTATATTCCCATTTTTTCCATGGTGTTTCATGTCATAAACACTATTGAATACGATGTCTTACTTGATGATTTTGGAGTGTTAAATTGAGAAATGGAAAATTTAACATTCTCACCCTTCTAGTTCATGTTTTTCATACCCATCTTTATATCATTTTGATTGGATATATTTCACATTAATCATACACCTAGATAATAGTAAAAATATTAGTATTATTTAATGAAAATTATTTGTCATATAATTTAAAAAATATTAGTTCTAATTAAATATCATCCTTATGATATTTATTATACCCAAGATATTCGGACTAAGAGAGTTATTTTGTGGATGAAAAAAATCCTCCTGGGGACATCCAAAAAATGATCAGAAGAGTTCTTCCCATCGATGGGGTAGATCAGAAAATTATGCCACTCATATGAAATTTTCTTATGAAATAAAGCAAAATGATCGTCATTAGCACAAAATTTGTGTAGAAAATAATAAATAGAGTCTTGATTTTATAGTCAGGGATGAATATGAGCCTGAATGGCTAAATAAACTCATAAAGGATGGGGAAAATAGTTATTTTAGTCTCCTGATCCCATAAATCCTTAACAAATTTTTATGTACTCTGTTCAGATCAAATATGTTCTCACTAATGCATGTGAAAACACCTGGTATCTTTTGTATCATGTTAATATGATTAATTTTTGGTATCTCAAAAAAAAACTAGAGTATTGGGAATAATATTTTGTGTTGTCACATATGATCATGACCTGATGGAGTGACATCATCCTAAATTATTTAAAAATATATCAAATGACAATTAAATTATTATAAATCAAATGAACGATTTTATATGGTATTGTTATTCATAGAAACAACATATAAATATCCCAGTAATTCGTTCTTTTGATCATTCCATATATTCCAAAATATAAGTTAATTATTCTGCGTATAATATTTGTTTATTGAAACAACGGAGAAATTTTACTCCCTCGATGTACACTCTGGATCCAGTGTCCAAAGAACATACATTACACACATTCCTCAATACCAACAACACATTCATGGACATAACTATCCAATTATTACAGATCGTAAAAAACATCTTTCATTACATTCATTCCTACTTAATTTTTATTTTAAATTTTTAAAGAACGAGGGAAATACTAAACTAATAAAGCCCATATTATGATAAACCAATGCAAATTTTCAACCCAATATTTAAGAAAATACAAATATATCATATGTATTCAACACATCATATAGTTCTCTAATAACCTATTCTTATAAAGATATCTCGTGTAATACAATTATTCATAACCTAAGAAAATGGTAACATAAGATAGGGTTTTCTCAAATTCATAGTATGAAAAAAAAACAGATAAAATCATGGATTAAAAATGGAATAAATATTATGAATGGCATACATAAACTACATAAATCCATAGTAAATTAAAACTGTGACTATAATATGTCCCCTTATGTAAATGAAATTAAATTGATCGCAAGGAAAGTAATAACAAAATTTATGGTGATGGAATGCATAATATAAGACATCTTGATCATACAATAAAGCCTTCACCCAAGATAATATTCTCCCCTTCAATACCATAATCATTACACCATTCTTATCATCGATACTATAATCAACAAATATTTAAGAATAAAATATCCATATAAAATATTTTGAAATAAATGTCTCATAGGACATAATGGTACATCAATAGGTAATATAATGATTGGATCCACCAATCACTTATTTAACTTTATTACATTGATCATATGATATAATGAGTAAAACAATTATATATTCATCTTTTTAATAATATCCCATGATGTAATAATAATATGGGGAACACTAATACATTATCCCATGTTAATAAAATACATAACATTTTCATAACCAATCATGATAAAGAAGATATATGTTCAAATATTACATAGTGGACATAATTAAGTAATCAATAAACATTTATAGGGGAATAATGAAAATATTGATTTTACATATTTCCCTAATAAATATATGGAATACAAATATATGTAATCATACATCAAACTAAGAAAATATATGGAATGAGGTATATGTATATTTCAATAATTTTACCATTCAATCATTTTATGGAATATATAAGTCTACTATTTAATCGACGGATGAAAATATAGATTTCTCATAGAGGAGAGGCATTGGATAAATATAATTCTTGTATAAGCGGATGGTTTTGAGAAAAAATGGAAGTGATGGATCATATCTCTCATTGGAAAGTTTATTTCAGAATCCATATAGAGAAAAATGTGTATGGTTTTAAAATGAAATATCCCAGCTGTAATAATGGAATCTCATATAGATGTTGGCATAGAGGAAACAAATCCATTCAAAATAATTCTCAGAACGGGCACACATAAGAAGTGATCGAGAATCAAATTAATTCATACCCTATGATATTTACACAATATTAAATATATATATATAGAATAAATCATGTAAAATAAATCATATAATCCTAAATTCAATTTAATATTAATAGAAAAAGGAGAATGATATTTTAGATAACTATTAAAAATAATTTTTAACATTAATGTAAAATAAAAACATACATTTCCCATTCAAAAGTTACTTCCAAAAATGTTATGTAAAATAATTGGGAATTTATAACTTACAAAACTAATATGTAAGAATAAATCCCAGAAAATTAAATTAATTTTTCTATAATAAACTTCTAACATAAAATGAGGGAATTTATTATTAATGGAATCATTTTTATATATTGAAATTGATTTTTTTGAAACCCCATATTGTAAAAAAATTGAAACCATCTTTGTATTAATTACTTATTTTGTGAAAGAGTATTATATAATAAAAAATTTGTATTTCAGGGTGGTAAAAAATGATGGATGTAAGAAAAAAGATCGAGATAAAAACCTTATAGACCAAATAAATGAGATATGAACTATCAATATCCATTTAAGGAAACATACTCTATAAGCTATGAAATATTATACTATATTTATATGATATGAATATAAATATATAGAAAACTATAGACATTACCACTTCATAAAATCAATTGGAAATGTACCCAAATTTTATGAATTTTTTTATATATAATAATCATATCTCAATGAAAGAAAGTAGAGTTACCAAAAATCCTTACTACATGATCAAAAATTGATTCAATAGAACATTAGAGAAGGTAATTTGATTTTTTTTAGAATAATATATGAAATAATATAAATTATGATACAATTATATCCATAGTTACTATATACACCTTATAAGGAAAACATTGTGAATAAAAACGAATTACATCATAGAGAATCCGAATAGAGACCAAGAAAACATTTACCTTTTATCCTAGATTCTACCAATGCTCTATAATATCTTGTATAAAAAATAATGATATGTAAATAAAATATTTCATATCCATACTCAAATCATTTACATTTATCATACTAATTTATAATTAGTCCCTATAATTATTCTGGGTATTTATTTATTATTTTAAATATCAGGGCAAAGTAATCATGATCATTTTGAACTAGTTTCAAAAAAGTGTTGGTTTTTATTAATTTTACAACTTTCTTCTTCTAAGATAGTTATATTTAATATAATTGATATTGCACGGTTGTTATAAAGACACTATTTCATTCTATTTCATATTTTGTTACAAACCATGAAGATGAAATCAATGATGATTGTGTTTCAATGGTTCTTATGAGACAAATTATATTTTCTTAATTAATGAGTTTAATACTAATATTACCACATAGTAAACAAAAATATAATTATTTTATTATTTATATCATATTATAACAGTAATTACATTTTTATATTCATCCAAGTTATATATTCCTAGTAATGTTCTAATTGGTGGTTTAACAAACCCAGACATAAACATACAATGATTAATGGATTATTTTGTGGTAGTTTAGCAGTAATAACATTATAATTGAAAAAGACAAATAGTATTGGGTGTTTATTTTTGTGATATAACATATAATGAAATAATTATAAATTTTTTTAATTTTTATTGAAATTTTAAATAACCTGAATTAAAAGATTTCAATCATCAAATTCTTATTTTAAAAGATTGAATTAATAATGACAATTTTTTATCATATCATTAAGAGTTTCTCAATATTTTCATAATTAATTGTTACTTATATCTTAAAAAAATATTTATACATTAAAACATTTCTTGTTACCAACTAACAGTGACATTATTGAAATATGGAATACATCATTCCCTTGAGGCTGCTGCCCGCACATATGAATAGATGATGATTGTATTTTCCATAGAATGTGGTAAAGGAGTAATATGGTTTATCATTAATTATCTAAAAAAATTCCCAAATATAATAATTATATATTAAATTCCATATTATTAATAACCTTTTTTAGGTGAAGTAAAATAAATCATGGTTCATAGTGGAGGTCGTTGTCCACAAAATAATAAAAATGATAGTTTATTTTTTCAATATAAGATATAGAACGGTTGTAAATATGTATACCCTATTTCTAATACATTAAAAATATTATAATGGTACTAATGATATAAAATTATGATATTTTAATTAAATATTATGATGAATATTTTTACATAATGAAATTTAAATGATATTAAAGAGAAATAAATTTAAATACCACACTTCTTGGATTATCTCCTTGGTAATAGAGTTCAGTATTTTTGGTGTGGTATTTTAAGAATACCAAAACCCCTTAAAGTCTTATATGATTTATTATTAATTATATGGGAAGATATTTGGATAAACTAAGTGGGTTTTGGTTTGAGGGGATGTAAGGATAGGAAATACCCTTTTAAAAGTGAAATGAGAAGTCCTTTTGGTGGTTACATGAATCTTTTCAATAATGGAAAGTAACTCATAATTAATGTAGCTCAAAATTTATTGAAATAATAGAAAGGGGATAGTTTAATGTTGATTAATTCCTCAACCACCCATTAACACACATTTTTGACTATTTTGTGTGATTCCCTTATTTGTTAAACACTTTTTGCTCCTGAATTTAAATGAAATAACTAGTTTTTATCAATGTAATTTATAATTTATACATGAAAATAAATATTTTATTATTAAATATTTTAAACCTGATGTTTCCAAATTTTAGAACAAATTTATTATATTAATTTTAAAATTTTGAAACAATTTAATCTGAAAATACTACTGGCATAATATATTCAAAACATTTCATAAAAAAATATAACAAAATTTATAATATGGGAAATATTGTTTTGTAAATAATTACCAAAATTTATTAAATTATAAATTTTCTTATAAAATAAATATTTTTTCATTGAAAAAGGACTCATTAATTTAATATTAATATATAAATATAATAACAATTTCCTAAAATTCATGTTATTTATACAATGATGTTTTTCACAATTCACAAAAAAAAATTAATCTTTTAGAAAAATTGAAAAAATTATTATTATGATATTACTACTATGAAAAATCCAAAAAATTCATTTTCTTAATGAAAATTTTAAAATTTTGATACTTTACATTTATATAAAATTATGACATATAATAAGATACTGTTTTTATATAAAAATAATTTTTTATATTAACAATCCTTATTAATATTTCTAATAACTTAATAATGAAATTTGAATCAATACATAAATTATATTAAATATATTTTATCATCTTTAATCAAATGATTCTTGAAATTGAAGTTCTAATCAAATTAAAATCCATATCTGGAAAAATTCATTTTTATCTATAAAATTATCATATTTGTTATTTTATCTATATCAATTGAATTTCATATATATTTAATATAAATCAATATTAATTTCTATTCAAAATTTATAAATTAGATAATCATGTTTACTCGATCTAATTTAATTTCTACATTTTAAAGAAATAATAAATAAATATAATTTTTTTTTAAACATGATTCATTTTCACGTGATTTCAGTGTTGTGAGTAGAGAATGCTTTAGAAAAAAAATTTGTTAAAGGTAATCATATATTAAAATATTTGGGGGTTAATAAGACATATCTAAATGAATCATTCCAAAATCAATCTATTTTAATATGATTACTCCATAATTATATATATCAAAGAAGATACCCCCAATTACTCTCTAAAACCAGGGGCTCCATTTCATATATGTTCACGACCACTTGGTGAGGGAAATTCCACCAGTGATAAAGATTCACTTGAAAACTTCCTCAAGGTATTTAAAAATACCCCCAATGTAAATTAACAAATAGTGTTCATGGTCAGTGATATATCTAATCACACCTTCATGTGATGATTTTTGGAATTAGAGAGTGATTGAAATATTTATGATCCTGTAAAAGAAAAACAGGATGGCTTAGAAATATCATTCCAACCTCAGAGTAAATTTTAATTTTTTTTAATGGTAATATAACTTTTTCACAATGTATTATAGAATATAATTAGTAAATTTATAACTTTCATATCTCAAATAATGTAATTCAATTCATATTCAACTATTCCTAAGCTATGTGACTAGGAAGTATGTTTATCGATCCAAAATACCAGCAAAAGATTTTATTTTTTATTAAGATATAATTTAATTTGTAAATAAGATATCACGGACTATTAAGGTTGTAAGGTATGTAAAATATATCTTATAATATATTATAATTCTAATTTTATTCTTATAGAGTTATTTGGAATTACCAAATAATATGGTTTTTAGTAACGCATTAATTAACCTAAAAAGAATAAGAATTTTAATTGTCTCCTCAAATAGGGAAATAAATATAAAGAGGAGTGACATTTACTAAAAAATACACATATTTTGAACCATTTCATGCCAAAAAAAATACGAACATTTTTTAATTCTAGTAATATTATTCCATTTAAATGGAATGATGAAAGAATGGTAGGGTCTTTGAAAACTGAGAACTAAACTATTCTCAACCATACTACTATTCGTATAACTAACGAACATAGATATTATACTTAAAAAATAAAATCTAAATAAATCCTCTAGTTCATGTATCAATAAAATTAATCTAGATGATTTATATATACTTAATTATAGATCACTAGATGAATAATTCCACTATAAAAAGGATGATCTTAATTATTCGTGAATTAAATTTCTGATCAAACCCACATGAAAAGGTTGTATGAAAAACACATACAATAGAGAGCCACCTCTTTCCTTTTAGTGTGTAATATAAAATTTTAGTTTGAAATTACTCACAAAAAATTATTAACCCATATCATTCATGCATGGAATATTTTTTATTACTTGCATCCCATGATATCTATATTATCTAGGGATAACCTATACAAAATCTATCAGGCATTCTTCTAATGAACCAATATTCAATATGAGTTAAAAAAATAATTACTAGTTTTAAAATAGTTTATACTTATCTATTAATATAGACCTCAACCATGATGATATCGACAATTATGTGAATATTATTATAGTTATAGTTACAGATCATGACACCACACTGTTTAAAGTTATGATTATGGGTAAAAAGCTAAGACTTTTTTCAGGGTGTAGAAATATATGGGGTATTTAAAAAATAGATTTAGTGAGGTAGTGGAGAAAATTTTGTTCATCACTGTTTAATAAATTGGAATAGAGCATGAAAACATTATTGGACTTTTTTAGGGGATGTTATAAAAGCATTGACATATATGTATATATTATGGGTGGACCCTCTAGCATGACATGTTTTACCCATAATATGAATATTACAAAAACATTCTGATATAAAAATAGAGTATTATAAGAATATATATATATATTGATAAAATACATATCATATAACACCCGTAGAATTTATGGTATATTTTATTTAAAAAATTATTATCTCTGATTGCTTATGATACATGTAACCTCAAACATAAATGAAATATAATTCAATATACTATTATAACATTGACTTTGATTTTGAAGGTATGAATAGGAATAGGTAGATTATAAAAATTATATGGATTACAAATGAATAAAATAAATTCATTGTATATCAATTGATTATAAAAGAAAATAAAAAACAATTGAATTTTAATATTTGTATATATATATTATGAAAATCCATTTTTATGTTAGAAATAAGTTTTCCACTTAGAAGTTTAATTTAATCATTATAAAATAATTATTTTTAAAAACTTTATAAATATTATAATCAATAAAAAAAAGTATCAGTCGTATAATATTTATTCTAGGTGTTGTATACGAATAAATTTATTTTTAGACTTAAAATGAATTATAATACACGACGGTATCATCATATTTTATTCAATTCTATTAAAATTAAAATTAAAATTTATTTAAAATTTATTTGAAACAATTAAATTTATATTTGAAATCAAAATGTCAAAACTTTATTACTATGAATTTTTATTATCCTTAAAAAAGAATAATTTTTTCGATGAATAGTTAAAAATATTGTTTTTTTTTTGAATTACTTATTTACATGAAGAACATAGAATGTTAAATTTGTTTTAAAATAGATTTAGAAATATAATTAAAAACAATATTTCATTATTGAAAAATTTTATATCATTGGAATCAACATTATATAGAATTTGGATAAAGAAAACTGTTTATACAAAAGAAAAAAAATTCTTTGGAAAACTTATTTTTGATCTAGTGGGTTTACATTTAATTTATATTATTCCACATATATGAATATAATTTCATAAAATTTATTCCATATATTTAATCACCATAATTAATATTATTTAATATAATAAACTTAATTTTTACTCGCAATTAATAGTAAAATAATTAATAATATGTTACCATGGTTAAGGTTAAAATAGGATTACCAGTGTATATATTACAAATATAAGGGTTAGAATGAAATGAAAATATTTTAAAACCACATTGGGTTTCTTAATATCTACCATAACTTTATTACCTTCTAATATGAGTCGTTTTGGAATCTTTTATCCATGAATGCAATTTTACATTTTTTTAACACTTTGAAAGATTACAAGTGTATCACTCACCTCAATTATAAAAGGACCCATGTTCTCCTCTCCTATTTACACTTAATTTGACAACTGAATCAACAAATACCAACCCATATATCATTGTTAAATTAATAATCGTGACATATTGTCATCTTCTTTATCATAAATCCATCTTATGTAATTTTTATGTATAAACTATAAATGATTTCCAGAAAAAAATAGGTATAGTTCTAAACCATGTGTATTAATTTTTCATCTTCTCCTACATCTTTTAAATTATAAAATAATGTGACCAAATTAAAAAAAATATTATATAAAATAAAATAATTTTTTATTATGCTATTTTAATGACTTATATTTATAAACACTTTCATAAAATATTGAATTAAATCAGTGATCATGTATACGATTGACTATCGCCTCATGAACTAATGTAATTTGTTTTCCATCATTACCATTAATGTTGGATATAATGATGTTTTTATTGAATATATATGATATTTATGAAGTAATTATACTAATGAAATAATAATATTCCATATACCTTCTTACCATCAATTGTATTGGAAAATAATAGTGTTACTCATGTGTACGGGTGCACTAGAGCCACCCAAAAGCAATGAGATTTTTTTTATTTGTGATTTTGATGGATGGAAATAAGTATATATTTTTCATATTTAGGTGATATATAAGATATATTAATGATTATTTAATGGAAACTTAATATTTACCTTCCCTTTATTCCGTCCATTGAAAGGTTAAAATTGTGTTTATGTGTACGTACGGTCTACCGTCTTCATGAACTACGAAATACATTTTTCTCGCTCTTACAATTATAGATTATACTAACAATTTATATAATTAATATATATTATATTTATATAATTATTAATATTATGTATATTATTGAACCATTATCAATTTAAAATAACAAAAATTACAGAACCAAAATATACATGGAAAACGAAGCATTCGTCACCAAGAATAGTTGTTTTAATAAAGAATTGTTTACAATGGGCGATAAAAGGATGTAAGTAAATAATATATTTTAAGATATATATATATATATATTCTTAATAGAATTATAATAAAACTATATTCATTATAATGTAATTTTGAATGTGCACAATGAAAGTAGAGATTTGAGATAAGGGATTTTGGTCTCAAATTGTCTTCATTGGGACATAAGTTATATTATGAACCTATCTAAATTTATGAGGTACATATACATACCGTTTTACATGTTATATCATTAAACAATTATTTTCATAATATTTAATGGTCAATTTAATAAATTTAATACATAGGGCTTATAATTCAGAAGCTTCTTAAGGGTTTATCGATTTATGTTTGGATCCAATTTTTTATCTGGGTAGTTTATTCTTAAACATCCATTTTGAAAATAATGACTCCCATATCTAATAAATAACATTAATTTTTCTTATCCATAGGTTATTTCATGATAATTAATGTATTCAATTAATTTTACACATTTTATGTACATAAGATAGAAAAAGAATATATCTATGGAAAACTGACTATGATTTGTTATTCGGTGAGGAATCATTCTCTTCAATGTCCATATTTTCAAAAACAGCTTTTAAGAATTTTTTTATATTTCTAAAATTATTCTTTATAGATATTTTTACTATAAAGACATTTACCCTATTTTTCCATATTAATTTTTTAATTTATTACATTGTAAAAATATATAATAGATTGTATCACAAAGGAAAAATAATTTATTAGTCTTGGTACACTAGATTGGAACATCAAATACACATTATATTTGAAAACATGAAATAAAACATATTTACTATAGAAATTATGAATCTTTAGAATAATTCAATCATTCCTTATTTATATAATATAGATAAGAAACTAAATAAAAGTGATATCAGATTCACAATAAGTTTTTCCTATAACGGAAGGCATCATTAATGAAAAATTCTTATTTACTAAAAAAAATTCATTAAATTTTTATTTTTTAAGACCTTTATATATATATATATATATCATTATTTAAGTAATCCTATTTGTACCTTATATTTAAAATGAAATTTTATAACAATAATATATACATTGGGTTTTTTAATCTCCATATTTTATATCATATGTGCTATTAAACAAATGTTCCAGTTTTAAAATTTGTGGGAGTTATATTCTAATAGCCATAAAATAAATTGTGTTATAAAATTTTTATCTCGCACTACAAAATAATGGGTCTAATATTTGAAAATTACTTTTTTGAAAACACACATTAATAAAAGGGTTAACAAAAATGATTCTTGATATGAGAGATATAGGATTATTATGGTCATCAAGGATAACAAATAACATGGTTTCTAAGAGGGAAACCACTAATGGGGAGTAAAAATATTGATATGGAGGAGACAACTAACACCCGAGGATAAGAATGAAGAGATAGAAAACATAGTTAGGATAAAGTTATCATTGAAAAGACCAAAAATATGTGGTGGGTGAAGAGAACATCAATTCATCATAAATGAAGGTAAAATGATTACATTTTTATCTTAATATAATTTCCCTAATTTTGAGTAATAGTTTTATTATATAGACTATTAACCTTTGTAAATATACAAACCATATATCCCTCTATTTCAAAACGATAATTTCATCATATGGTTGTGCTTTAATCAGTATCACTACACTTCTTAATCCATAGAATGGATTACCAATATTATTTTTTAAGCATGATTCACTAAAATTAAATTTTAATGAATCATAAGATCCATAAAAAGGTTAAAATCTGGGTCTTATATATCTATATATTTTTCAACAAAATCGATAGTAGGAGTTTTCTGATATAATACATTAATATTTGATCCATATTAGTGACACCCAAAGTCAATCATATTATTTATACATCGAATAATTTTAGTAAAACCAATTCAACACTAACTTCTATGTCACATAAGTCAATGGGAAGTGATGCACCCATATCAGCCTTTAGTTGTAGGATAAACCTTGCACTCTTTCCAGATGTAACTGGTCTTCACCCAGTTAATGGTTTATTCAATTTTCTAGAATTATATTAATGTAATTACTATATGTATTTAAAATATGATTGACATCCTTAAAAATAACATTATCCATCAAATCATTTTTTTCCAGAGTTTTTACAAGACATATATTTTCCACAAAAACAAAAATCATAATTGGATATTTTCTAACTAATATCGATGATCATATTAACCCTAAT
Organism: Viscum album; assembly: GCA_963277665.1. Lineage (NCBI taxonomy): Eukaryota > Viridiplantae > Streptophyta > Magnoliopsida > Santalales > Viscaceae > Viscum > Viscum album. The sequence continues at coordinate 1,485,670,561 of OY728136.1, forward strand.
GTTTATAAATAATATTAATCATATTTCCTCAAAATATAAAATCATTATTTTTTAAATAAACTTCTAAATAAAACACAAGTTATAAAAAATTGATACATGTACCTCAAGAATCTATTATTATATAATAAATTTCTCATTCGAACATCCATCACATAAAATGTAACATTCCCGATAAATAAGGAATAATAAACTTTTTATATTTATTAATACTTGTGAATTAAATATTAATTTTACATTAAAGGGGATGCTATGTTCGATAGCGTACCCTATGAACAACAACATGTTTCTTTTAAATCTTATGTTGCACACTAATAATATAATATTATTATTTTAAATGGTAGTTGACTCCTACCCATTTTATTGGCAGGAATGAACAAAAATAACAACAATATGATTATACATGTTTTTTAAATGTATTTAAATTTATCCAATAAAAATTTAGAGGCTTAAAATATGATTGAATCTAATTTTAAGCATAATTTACAATAAATGGCCGATTTATCGGCATTTAATGGAGAACCCTCTTTAAATATAGTTTTGGTCACATTAATACATAATAATTGACCAAATAAAATCCTTCTTTATAATGGGGACATCAAATTTTACTTTGGGTAATTGTTTTGTATTTTTCTCATAATGTTCATTTTTTAATGAATAGTGAAAAATATTGTATTTTTAATTCAAAAGTGCCTTTTAATCTGAAATATTTATATGGTTAAATTATCTATTTAATTAGTTTTAAAGTGAAATTAAAATACATTTTTACTATTTAATTCAATGTTGGTCATTGGAATTAATTTCACCTTGAAATTGGACACAAACAAGTATCAATCTTTTGATAGTTATTATTTCTTAAAAACACGCTATTTGTTTTGATAACAGGAATTAATTTTCAAATTAATTAATGCCACTTCTATGTTTTGAATTTGGAAAAATAGATATCAATTTCTAATTCGGAATATCAATTAATTCTTAGACTGAATTTTTGGTATTTTTCTAAAAAACATCAATTTCCGAGGAATAGTGAAACCACTTAGTGGCAGTTAAAAAAACTGACTTTTTCATTTAAATGAAATTTTACCACCTCTGTGAATTGAATTTCCAAAAATCCAACATACATGGTTATTATCAGGAAGTAAAATGTGGTTCATTAAGATGAAAATAATTTTTGGTGAATATTAACTTTTAAATTTTATTTACCACGGTTAAAGGTAAATAGGGGAATACAAGGTAAAAACAGTATTATAATAATTCAAAATTACCTTCACAATTGTCCAAAACTTATTGGTTGAGTCATTAACGACCATAGGCATCCTTGGGTAGAATTTGGGACCCTATTGAGCCACTTGGGAGTGAAGATGAAAATCTGGATTAATTCATTTAATGTGAAGACAAAATTGACATTAACAAAAATAATTTAGTAATTAATTTTTATATGGTGTTATATAAGTCCTATTTTAGACTAAAAATATAATCTGGAAAGATAAAACTATATCCTACATCATGGTAGTTTATTTATAATTTTTAGACATCAAATAAATTAAATTATTTATTACAAAATAATGAAACAGTATTTACCTCGTTAATAAATGATTTAAATAAATAAGATAATAATGATTATATTATTATCCAAAACATGTCCAATTCTGATTGGATGATTTTATTTCTAATATTAGTCACTTATCTTCTAGCTTAATGTTTTTTTTACCCTTAGAATCCGGATATCATTATATTATAAAATAATATTTTCACACTTTCCTAATGAGCCCCTCCCCTCCCTTATAAAAGGAGACCACTTCTAACCAATTCCTCACACCACTCAAGCCATTTGGATCGTCCAAAATCTGACCAATTACACTACATACATCCCTCTCCTCCTCCTAGAATCCTTACCTTAGGCAAAAGGCACTTAAGAAGTCCTTTGGTTCAAACCAAAGTGAGTTGCCCAAATTAAAGGTAACGGTTTCACTTAAATTGTTTTCTTTTATTTTTCCTCTCTAACCCCTAAACTCTTTTTATTTTAATTATTTTGTAACAAAAACAGTGTCCTAAATATACTAGGAAATTTTTTTGAGAATTATTAGAACTACAATTACCCACAACTCCATCTAATGGATTAATAACATAATGTTTCTGTGGAAGGAAAACTAACGCCTCACGAAACGATGATTGTTCAGTTACATCTTACCACCTCTCATTTTGGCCATTATGATGGAATTGTATTTATATATGATATATATTATGTTTATTATTTCTTTATGCTTCTGTTTTTTCCAATTATATCATGGCTTTAGGGTTTCCATAGTGGGTAAATACGATAATCTCATTTGAGGAAGTACGGACTACCGTCGCCTTAAAGTGATGTGACTCGTTAATGACATGTGTGGGATGTATAAAGGATAGAGTTAATGATATTATACATGATATTATACTGTAATTATAATATACCTATGTATAATTATTTTTTAATTCCATTAAAATAAGAAATAGAAATGAAAGTAGCATTCAAGCATACGTACGGCTTACCGTCTCCAAGAACGGTGCATTTCATTTCTTACCTCCAAATGTTATGTACTATTATAAATACATGTATATACTGAATATATATGATATATATGATATTTATGTCATGAATATCAATCTGGATATAATAGAATTTTGACCACATGGACAACATGTAAATATAAGGTGTTCATTTTTTACTCAAGTACCAAATATCGACAAAATGAACGTTATTAACTTGAATTATTACATAATGTTTATAACATAATAATAAGTTATAAAAAACAAATAAAAAACTTTAAAAATTCTCTTAAGAAAGTATAAATTAACTTTATTTTATTATTCAGGGGATTAAATAACGATCGAGTAAAGTCGGACGCGAGGTAAGGGATTTCTTATCTCACTTTTAATTCCATGAGATTTCCATTGTACGTCACTTTTTTATTACATGTGGTGTAATGTGTACTGAAATTGATATATATTACCATTATTAGCTTTATTTTCATGGAATTATGTTATTAATTTTGTGTTTATTAACTTTTGGTCATACGACTCAGTTTGAATACAATGAAGTAAGAGTTTTTCCTCTCACTTTTTATTCCTGTGAGATTCATGCTATATTGGCCACTATTTCCTTTTATGTGGCATATGTATTGTCCATGATTTTACTATTTGTTTAATATAAATTCATTTATGAGTATTTAATTCTTCATTTTATGATCCTTCTTTCATGTGGCGTATGTTTTGTAAGTTACCAAATCGGTAAGGGAACCTTTCACCCTCCTCTTTTTAGAAGACTTTTTTTTGTTATGTCTTTTAATTTACCTATTATTATGTTGGGATATGTTCTTATATATCCTTATTGATATAAACTTTATTTCCAAGTGATTATATACCCCTATTTATCTCATCAACTCATTTTCTGAGTTTTAATGTGACGCTGTTAGGCTATCGAATTTTTACAAGGGAACTTCTTAACCCAATTTCAATTCTTTGTGTTCAATATGTATTTCATGAATATGTCATCATATGAATATGTGTGAGTGACCTATTATTGTTTTACATATAATATTCTCTTATATTGGGTGTATTTTTATTTTTCACACAAAATTATGTTATTTATTTACCCTTAATTTAGGGATACCATCTTTATAAGGGATTTCATCCCAATTTACATTTCCAGTAAGACTTCATTGTTTTTATGAACCAATTCACACTTATATGGTGTATATAATGTCCTTCGACATATTATATCATGAATCCATTTATTCTCATGATATAATATAGTTATGATTAAATTTTATTCCTCAATTATTTGTATTCATTCATCTCTTATTTTGTTAAAAACTCTTCAACTAATATATCATTTTAAATGTTTTAAAAAAATATTATAAATATTTATCATTAATTTCCATGTTTTAAAATGGTTTCAAGGATTTATTAATATAGACATTATTGTTTTAAAATTTTAATTCCTTTAAAAGCTTCAATGTGGTATGGGACATTTTGATTCAAAAAAAATCTCTTTATTAAAGGGCTTTGAAAATGGTTTGATAAAGAATTGATTTGGTCAATATCTTGAAATGACATTTTGTGATTTCAAATGAAATGTTAAAAGGGAAATGTTTATATTTTCAATATTTTATGTGCTATGATTTTATAATGGTACTTGGACATTTGATGGGTGGTTACGTGATTATCCAAATGAAGGGTGGTGCCGTGAAAACCAGGATGTGTGGTTACATTATAACCTCCAATGCATTGGGTATGGAATTCGGCCGTATGGCTATTAAATTTAGTGATATGTGTGGAAGTCGACCGTATGGTTATTCCATTTAACTATGTTTATGTCCCAAGTAACCTTTATAAGTTATGTGTTCTTTATATGGGTTTTATGGTAATCTTTTGGTTACAAAAGGGTAAGTAATGATCTTTTATTTAGTGAATAGTATTTACTACTTCATAAAGTTGAAAAGTTTAAAATAAGTTAATGTATTCATTGTTTACTTGTTTCTTCGAAAAAATAACAGTTTTCTTTCTTTGTGTATCCCTTATTGAGATTTTTATTCTCATCCCAAGATTTTGGATTGTTTTTCATAGGACATAATGTGGAATAGGGTCAAAGATGGGAACAAGTAGAATTCATGTTGTCATATACATGGAACTAGACATGACTCTTTTTTTCAAGAGTTCATGTTTTGTAAAAAAATGGAAACTATGTAGAAGTGTCTACTTTGTAAATCTTTTGAGATGTAATAGTTATGTCCTAATTCTCTAAAACTATAAACCTAAAAATATATTCAATGTGAATTATTAATTTATTTCAATTTTAACCAATGTTTAAGGCCGGGTCCTTATAGTTGGTATCAGAGGTCAGTTTAGACAACATTAGGGATTAAGAATTTTCGTTAGACATATGGTTAGTCTTTATCTATTATTTCAGTTAAATCCTTGTTTCAGATCAAGTAAAGTATGTAACAAATGGAAGGAGGGGGATCTCAAAAGAAATTCTTATCTCTTCCTGATGACAGGCTTGCAAAAATTATTGCAAAGTCATGTTCGGATGATTGTGAAACTTTTTCTAGCACATATCTCACTGGCAAGTAGTTGTTTGAGATATCAAACACATCCATTATAACTCTTTATCATCGTGGTTCATGGGTTGTATTTAGAAAAATCATATTTTCCCAATATTCTCATATTTTCAAGAAAGGTAAATATTATCAATGCATTTTCAAATATTTTACCTTATCACTAGATTTTGAAGCATATTATGATTTTAAAAAAGGTGCTGAGGAAAGAGACCCTTGTGTAACATATTTATATTTGATTTTAAAATATAGTATCTCAAGACATACTTATGGTATTTTAAAAGGATAATTAATAGAAAGATTCAACTGAAATTATGTTCGAATATTTTATAGAAATCATGTTTTATTAGATGTTTTGAAATTATATGTCATACATGATTATTTTCCAAAACTGTTTTTCTGTGAACACCCATATGACCCATGTTGTACAAGGTGTATTTGGATGGAGGAAGCAAATGATTTTGAAGTATCTCTAAATCTTTGTTTCAATTCATGGACCATCTACCTACGTGAACAAGATGACGATGAAACCAAATGGACACCATGATCAAGGTATGATGTTCTTCATTTTGGTGATTGTTTTATTTTATCATATGGTAGTGAAATAAGACTTCAATAATTAAGATATCGCGATCATATTGAATTTGGAAGAAGATGATAGGTATAAGGAAACCTTTGAGGTTAAAACATGTTAGGGTTATTTTTGAGTTTTATAAAAAGTAAAACTCGTAGGATGGGTGACAACCCGTCACATCCGGAAAGGCTACAGGAATCGAACCCACAACCGAAGGGAGACATGGCCGCATCGCCTACCACTAGCCTAGTTGAAGTCCATGTTAGCATGACTTATAATTTTAGTAAAATGTTTTTATGGAACAAGAATATGTTGATTTTTAGAACTTATGATTTTTCAAATGGATATACTTAGTATTGAAAAATGATTTAGTGATTAAGTGACAGAAGGTTGTTGGGGAATACGTTTTCTCCTTTGAGGAAACACTATATGACTAAGGAAGATAGAATACTATGGGATATCAATTATGGAATAATGGTTGACATTTTAGTTTGGAAGAATATTTGTTTTTATTATGGACACATGATGATTTTATTTATTTATGAAAATGATTAACCTATCATTGAGAATATGTGATTAGGTTAATTACTTTTAAATAAGAGACATTATGAGAAACTGCTATTACTTGGAGATAAATGTTAAGATGTATCTTGGAAGTCTATGTAATTAAATTGTTATGGGATTTGGGTTACAAAAAATTTTTGTATTACATTTGAAGAATTTTAGGGACAATTGTTTGTTGAATGGTCTTTGTTGAACTTAGGTTTTTGTTAAGACAAATTGTGGAGATTAAGAGTAGTTTCTCTTTATGAAAAATTTTATCCTTTTCGGGATTATCTGATCTTGTACTAATAGTTTTGGTTTTAGTTAATATCTAAAGACAAGAGAAATATATATTTTATCTTTTATTTGATTCTATCAATGTTGATAGAGCACTTTTAATGTAAACAAGTTATCCTGAATACTCATCATATGGAGGAAATATGAGTTTGTGTTAGAAATCTAGTGAAGGATAAAAGTATGCATGAAAAGTAATTGTGTTTCCTTGTTTTTTTAGATAAGGTCAAAAATAAATTCCTTAATGAAAAGTAACATAAAACAAAAACCATGTCAGTTAACTTTTCCAAATGGGATATCAAAGACTGTTTAACCCATCACAAGTTTGTGATTTTCTGGTGGTTAACTTTCTTCTAAACATGTTTTCTATCACTCTCCATCAGAACATGATGGTTTCTTTTCTCCTCCATATCCATGTTTTCATGGAATCCTGTATCTGTTGTCTCGGGTAACCTTTGTACTTCCCTTCCATTATTTTAAAGTGATAGTTTTATTGACTCTTTTTCTGATGTGGGGCTTTTAATGAAGTTTCCAAGCCCAGTTTTTAAATTGCGAGGATGAAATTCCCAAACGGGGGGAAGGATGTAACATCCTCGATAAACAAAGAATAAGTCCTTTTCCATATTTATTAATATTAGTGAATTAAATATTTATTTTACATTAAAGGGGATTCTATGTTCGATAGCGTACCGGATACACAACAACATGTTTCATTGAAATCTTACATTGCACACTAATAATATAATATTATTATTTTAAATGGTAGTTAACTCCTAGCCGTTGTAATGGTAGGAAAGAAAAAAAATAACTACAATATGATTATAAATGTTTGTTAAATGTATTTACATTTATCCAATAAAAAGATAGAGGCTTAAAATATGAATGAATCTAATTTTAAGCATAATTTACATTAAATGGACGATTTATCACCTTTTAAAGGAGAACCCTCATTAAATATAGTTTTGGTCACATTAATACATTCTAATTGACCAAATAAAATCCTTCTTTATAATGGTGACATCAAATTTTACTTTGGGTAATTGTTTGGTATTTTTTTATAAAGATCATTTTTTTAATGAATAGTGAAAAATATTGTATTTTAATTCAAAAGTGCCTTTTCATCTAAAATATTTATATGGTTAGATTATCTTTTTAATTGGTTTAAAAGTTAGATTAAAATATATTTTTACTATTTAATCCAATTTTGGTCCTTGGAATTAATTTCACTTTGAAATTGGACATAAACAAGTATTAATCTATTGATAGTTATTGTTTCTTAAAAACACGCTATTTGTTTTGATAATGGGAATTAATTTTAAAATTAATTAATTCCACTTATATATTTTTAATTCAGAAAAATAGAAATCAGTTTTGAACTCGGAATATCAAATAATTCTTAGGCTGAAGTTTTTGTATTTTTCTAGAAAAACATCAATTTTGATGAATAGTGAAACCACTTAGTGGTAGTTAAAAAACTGAGTTTTTCATTTAAATGAAAAATTACCACCTCTATGAGTTGAATTTAAAAAATCTGACATACATGGTAGTTATGAAGATGTAAAATTTGGTTCATTAAGATGAAAATAATTTTTGGTGAATAGTAATTATTAAATTTTATTTGCTATGGTTAAAGGTAAATAGATTAATTCAAGGTAAAAAGAATATTATAATAAATCAAAATTACCTTAACACTTGTCCAAACCTTATTTTTTGAGTCATTAATGGCCATTTACATCTTTGGGTCTATTTTGGGACCCCATTGAACCACTTGGGAGTTAAAATGACAATCTCGATAAATTAATTTAATGTGAAGACAAAATTGACATCAACAAAAATCTTTTAGAAATTAATTTTTATATGGTTTTATATAAGTTATATTTTAGACTATAAATATTATTTGGACTTCTAAAAAGATAACCTACATCATGGTATTTTTTTATAATTTTTAGACATCAAATAAATTTAATTATTTATGACACAATAATGATGCAGTATTTACCTCATTAATAAATGATTTAAATAAATAATATTATAATGATTAAATTATTATCCAAAACATGTACAATTATGATTGGATGATTTTATTTCGAATGTAAATCATCTTATATTATTCCTTAATTATTTCTGGACCATTAGAAACCGAATATCATTATATTATAAAATAATATTTTCACACTTTCCTAATGAGCCCCTCCTCTCCCTTATAAAAAGTGACCACTTCTAACCAATTCCTCGCATATCTCAAGCCACTTTTCTCATCCAAACACTGCACAATTACACTCCCTACATCCCTATCTCCTCCAAAAAGCCTTACTTTAGGCAAAAGGCACTTAATAAGTCCTTTGGTTCAAACCAAAGTGAGTTACACAGATTAAAGGCAACAGTTTCTCTTAAATTTTTTTCTTTTATTTTGCTTCTCCAACCCCTAAACTCATTTTATTTCCTTTTGTTTGTAACAAAAAAAAGTATCCTAAATATACAAGGATGTCGTTATGAGAAATATCCTAACTACACTTACACACAACTCTATCTAATGGATGAATACCGTAATGTTTCTGTGGATGGAAAACTAACACCTCACGAAACGATGATTGTTCAATTACATATTACCGCCTCTCATGGTGGCCATTATGATGGAAATATATTTATATATGATATATATTATGTTTACAATTTATTTATGCTTATTTAATTACCAATTATATCATGACTTTATGGTTTCTATAGTGGGTAAATACGATAATCTCATTTGAGGAAGTGCGGACTACCACCCCCTTAAAGTGATGTGACTCGTTAATGCCTTATTTGGGAGGTATAAAGGGTAGAGTTAATGATATTATATATTATATAATACTGGAATTATAATATACCTTAGTATAATTATGTTTTAATTCCATTAAAATAATAAATAGAAATGAATATAGCGTTCATGCGTACGTACGGCTTACCGTCTCCATGAACTGTGCATTTCATTTCTTACCTCCAAATGTTATGTACTATTATAAATAAATGTATATACTGAATATATATGATATATATGATATTTAAATCATGAATATCAATCTGGATATAATGGAATGTTGACCACATGGACAACATGTAAATATAAGGTGTCCATCTTTGACTTAAGTACCAAATATCAACAAAATGAACGTTATTAACTTAAATGATTACATAATGTTTATAAAAAGATAATAAGTTATATAAAATGAATAATAGACTTGAAAAAAGGTTCTTATGTAAGTATAAATTATCTTTAGTTTATTATTCAGGATATAAAAGAACGATCGAGTCAAGTTGGACGCGAGGTAAGGTATTTCTTATCTCACATTAAATTTTGTGACATTCCCATTGATTGTCGCTTATTTATTACATGTGGTGTAATGTGTACCATCATTGATATATATTATCATTATTATCTTTATATTCATGTAATTATGTGATTCCTTTTGTTCTTATTAACTTTTGGTCATACGACTCAATTTGAATACAAAGAAGTAATGGTTTTTCATCTCACTTTTTATTCCCATGAGATTCATGCTATATTGGCCTGTATTTACTTTTGTGTGGAATATGTACTATCCATGATTGTACTATTTGTGTAATATAAATTCATTTATGAGTATTTAAATTTTCATTGTATGATCCTTCATACATTTGGCATATGTTTTGTAAGTTACCAAATCGGTAAGGGAACCTTTCAACCTCCTCTTTTTAAAAGACTTCTTTTTGTTATGTCTTTTAATTTACCTCTTATTATGTTTGAATATGTTCTTCTATATACTTATTGATATAAAAATTATGTCCAAGTGATGATATACCCTTCTTTATCTCATCAAATCATTTTCTGAATTTTAAAGTGACGTTGTTATGTTGTCTAATTTTTACAAGGGAACTTCTTCACCCAATTTCAATTCTTTGGGTTCAATATGTACTTCTTGAATATGTCATCATATGAATATGTGTGAATTAACTCTTATAGTTTTACATATAATATCCGCTTATATTGGGTGTATTTATATTGTTAACACATAATTATGTTATTTATTTATACTTCATTTAGGGATACCATCTTTATAAGGGTTTTCATCGCAATTTACATTTCCACTAAGACTTCATTGTTTTTATCCACCAATTCACTCTTATATGGTGTATATGCTGTCCTTTGACTTGTTATAACATGAATCCCTTTATTCTCTTGATATTATAACATTCTGATTAAATGTTATTCCTCAATTATTTTTATCCAACTATCTCTTATTTTGTTCAAAACTCTTTAACTAATATATCGTTTTAAATGTTTTAAAGATCTATTATTATAAATATTTATGATTAATGTCTATGTTTTAAAAACTGTTTCAAGTATTAATTTATATGGACATTATTGTTTTAAAATTTTCATTCCTTTAATGGTTTCAATGTGGTATGGGACATTTTGATTCAAAAAAATCTCTTTATTAAATGGTTTTGAAAATTGTTTGATAAAGCATTGATTTTGTCAATATCATGAAATGATATTTTTTTATTGCAAATGAAATGTTAATAATGAAATGTTTATATTTGCAATACATTATGTTCTATGATTTTATAATGGTACGTAGACATTTGACGGGTGGTTACATGATTAACCAAATGACGGGTGGTGTCGTGAAAACCAGGACGGGTGGTTATGTTATAACCACCAATGCATTGGGTATGGAAGTCGGCCATATGTCTATTCCATTTAGTGATATGTGTGGAAGTCGACCGTATGGTTATTCCATTTAAGTATGTTTATGTCCCAAGTTACCCTTATAAGTTATGTGTTCTTTATATGGGTTTTATGGTAATCTTTTGATTACAAAAGGGTAGGTAATTATTTTTTATTCGGGAAGGGTATTGACTACTTCATTAAGGTGAAAAGTAATACTTAAGTTAATGTATTCATGGTTTACTTGTTGTTTTGAAAATCTAACAGTTTTCCTTCTTTGTGTATTCCATACTGAGCTTTTTATGCTCATCCCATGTTTTTGAAATGTATTTCACAGGACATAATGTGGTATAGGGTCATGGATGGGATTAAGGAAAATTCATGTTGTCTTAAACATGGAACTATACATGACTCTTTTTTTCAAAAGTTCATGTTTTTAATAAAAATGGAAACTGTATAGAAGTGTCTACTTTGTAAATCTTTTGAGATGTAATAGTTATGTCCTAATTCTCTAAAACTCTAAACCTAAAAATATCTTCAATGTAAATTATTCATTAAATACAATATTAAGAAAGGTTTAAGGCCAGGTCCTTATATTTAACCATAGAAGGTGTATTTGCTCCCTTAAAATTATAATCAATCATAAACTTATTATCCCAGGATGGCTCATAAAAATATTTAAACTATCCTTATTAAAATCATAATATTTGTGTCATTGAGAATATCTACATTTTTAAATTATTGATAAAGGTTTTTAACGAAAATATGAATTGTACCAAGCATATGCCCTGAGAGTATCAGACTAGGTTTAAATCATGGTCTGCTCTCACAAATTAGTTGAGGTTCATATTGGATCCCAATGTTCCATTTTCAATGTTATTATCCCTAGTTAGAACTCTACCTGATCCACAACTATGTGTTGTTTCCATATAGGGAAGTAATTTCACTGAAAACTTAAATAATATCATCCTTTTAAAAACATTTGGATGTTAGTACACAATATAACATACCCCATAATTCATTTTTAGGGTTATGTTTCCCAATATATAGTTTCCCAAAAATAAATCACATTTTTTGTTCAAAAAATGATGTGTATCAAACTATAATTTCCCTAAGAAAAATTCTCCAAAGTTTGTGGTTACATTATTACATTATCAAATTATTCTAGAGATCATACAAAAAAGGAAGGAATAATTTATCATTATTTTTAAACAATGTATATACATGAATATCAAATCCCATTTGAAAACATGAAATTCATTAATCTAAAATTAATAATTTTTTATCCTTGAAATAATTCAATGATTTCATCTCAATATCCTAATGAATGAAAAAAATAAAGGTTAGATCATATACTTAGTAAGGGTTACATATTGGAAATTATATCATCAATCAATAATTCATAATAAATATCATAAGGTAAATAATTGAAAAAACATTATATTTAATCAATAACATGACTATCATGATTAGAAAAATAATAATCACGTGGATGTATAAGTATCTAAACACACATTCCATTAATCAATAACAAGATCACAAAATGGATCCATAGATAATATCAATATAATAATCTCAATTATAAAAGAAATAAATTCTTAATATAAAAAATTGAATATTACACTTCTTGATTGTAGAAATCATGACATATTTACAATCAATAACATTTTCTAAGATAATCTTATTGATGGGTTTTTATACACTAGAATACTATGTGATTTTATCTTATCAATTCACCTCATGAGAATATCAATGAATTAGGGGGCTATCTATATCTATTTACCAACCATCATTGTATTTACAATGCATTCCTCATATATTGAATAATTTGTTTTATTCAGGAAAAATATACCTTATCAATAAATTTAGGTAGTAAATTAAGAATATAGAATATAAATATGTCCCTATTAAATCAAATAACATTATGACTAGTACACCATTTTTATAAATAGTATATAGTTTAGGAAATAATATTATCAATGACACAAGAAATATAAATATTTAATATAAATTTAATGTTCAATGATCAAAATAAAGTTAATGTTCCAAGGAGATGTTAAGAACTAAAAAATAATAGAAAATGTGAATGTCAATAAATTCCCTGGTAAAACTAGTAATTAACCGTATACAGAAAGGATAAGGATAGAATTATGACCACATATCCCTAGTATAATATATGAATAACAAAGACTTTTTCGCAATGATAAATATAAATATATTTAAAATATCAGTAAAAAAATTCTGAATAAAATACCTTATTCACATTAATGATCAATCTTAATCAAATAATATTTTCAGAATACTAAAAAATCATTTTATTTAAAATGATCCCTAAAAAATTTTATTCTTAATATAAAATTAATGAGAAGTCATGGTGATGGGAAATTTTTAATTCTAAGAATGTAAAATTAAATATTCCATTAAAATTTTTGTAAAAAATGGAAAAATGACTTTATTTATAAAATAGTATATATATTCAATATAAATTATTTATTAAAATTCCAATAATGGGAAAAAATTACTTTAAAACATAGTATAATATTAAGTCATTTTTTGAAAATATGGATTTGAAAGGAAAATATTTTCTGATTAAAGAGAATAAAAATGATGAATTTTTATAAAAACATTTTATCAGTCATTTTGTGTACCAAATTGAGAAAAATGGCACAATAACATTAATATTTAATGAATAATAAAATAAGATTAAAATGGAAGGGGTGTATTGCATACTAATAAAATAACTTCTTTAAATAGAAATTCTACCACAAAAAAATATTGATTAGAATGATATTATTAAATAAACCCATACAAGGATCATAACATTAATGTGATGATTATTCAAAAATGGGATTATTTTTATCAAATGTAAATACATATAAAAAATGAATTAAAACATAAAATAATCAAATATAATAACACACATAATCAAATAATATTAAATACAATGGAAAGTTATATAACCCTATGAAATGAAAACAAGATATGAATTTCTATTCCACTTGATAAAATTCATTTAAAATCCCCTTAGAAGAAAAAATATATACCTAAAATTACATTGATTAAAAATTATTCATGATATTACATGTAAATTGGGTAGTGAATACAACGTATAGAATAAGATAGATGCATAATAATAAAATATTCCTTAGTGAAGGGAACTTGGGACCAATTCCCTTTCCTCATATTTACCTTTAGTGGATCATGGTTTAACATTATATATATTGGATTTAATAATTTTATCAATTTATATCAGATCCATAATCATATTTATGATGTGATATTTTATCTTATTATAACATATTATCACCCACTTGTTCATAATATTCCATTCGAACGATTGTTTCAGGTGTTAAATGCTTTGTTTAATCATGCTTATTTTGTTGTGGAAGTTACAATTCATGTTCTTATGATATATATCTATCATCCTCGTAATGATATTAATTTTATAAATATCAAATTTATTTACTAGATACATTTTTATATATTTTCTTTAAATATGTGCATGGTAAATGAATTCTATCACATCATGTAGATGGTAGGTCATAGGTATACACGAGAAAAGATATCACTTCATTAATGTGGGAATGGATATGGTTGTAGAATATGTATGAATTATAAAAAATAATATCATTATATATTTACCATATATATTAACTTTTTTCTTTATTGTTTTACCCAGATATTTTATGAAATATTTTTTCCAAATAAATTTCTTTTCGTCAATAGCTTGTAATACACACAAAAGAGAATATAGAAAACCTATGAAATATTATTAAAATATTACTATAAATTTTAATTGTAATTTGTGGGTATTAAAATAATTAACTAAAATATGAAAATTAATGTTTTACACATATATAATATGAAACAATTAATTATCAATTAATTTGAAATAAAAATAATAACATTCGAAAATAAAGGATATGTATTTCTAAAAAACAATATTTATGTGGGTGAATTATTTTTATCCTAATAAATTGAATTCATAAATATGTTTGACGGTTTTAAATAAATTTAAATATTATATATTAAATAAATTTTTTTAACATTTATCTCATGTTTTTATACTACATAGGATAATAATGAATCCATTTTTATGCTAAAAAGGTATTTTTATTATAAAATATTTTTATCACATTTTTGTAAAATAATTTAAAATTAATTTAATCTATTACATGAAATTTATTTACATAAAATCAATTACATATTTAAAATAAGGACGTTCAAATTTTCAGAATATTCCATCTGTATTTTTGGCCAATATAAATAATAGTTGTAAAATATATAACCTCAATAAAGCATAATTTTTTTTATCATAGTTAAAAATATGTGGAAAGGCCCTATGTGTTCATATTAATTCTTTTTGGGTGTTATTATTTATATCTTTATCACTTTGTTCCTAGTATTTTTTTAACGGACTATTTACCATGAAATTTAACAAATTCGTATTTAAATCAATCAAAGTTCAAAGTTGCACTCTCTCTGTTTTTTATATCTATTATCATTCCACATAATGAAAAAAATAATTTTATTAATAGAACTTAGTTTCTATGATGATAATGATAAATTTATTTTCATCATAGAAACAAATTTTCAATTTTTTGCAATTATATAATTACATTAATTTCATATAAAACACCAATGCATTATTTCTCTAGTTAATAAAAATATATTAAATGATTTTAAATATATAAATATATATATATATATAATTTTAATGATGTAATGTTCCAGTAAAAATATATTAATATAGACTATTATATTGGTTTTAAAGCATTATATTCGAATTTCCACATTGTCTTGAGGTATTTAATGTGAAATTAATTGAAATGTTTTAAACATTTTATAAATGATATTTTATAAGAAAAATATTATCTTATTCAATGATATAAAATTCAAAAAAATGTTATATTCATCAAAATGAATGGTATATGGTAGAATATATACCTTATGTTCCATTTATGGGTCTTTTTTCATTCTATAGTAACATTATTAGCCCATCAAAATAAAAATAACATTAATATTATTGTAATTATAAAAATGGATAGTAAGGGGTTAAATTAAAATATATGGGAAAAAACGTGATCCATACTTGTCTGAATTTTATTATATGAGAGTATTTCAACTCATAATCATATTATTTTCAAATATTATAAATTTTGATTCATTTTCACATGAACACTAATTCAAATTAATTTAATTATTTCATAATCTCCAAGATTGACCCAACCCTCAATTATATAAGAGTGACCCTACATTATCTTCTCTATACCTAATTATTTATTCTAGAATGAACAAAATCTACAAATTACTCCACTCAACATCCTTTCCTATAATATAGAGGTGAATATGTCCTTATAAGAAAAAACCTACAACCCATAAGAGGATATCCAAACGAGTTTCTTCAAGGATAAGGTAATCGTCCTAACTAGCCACTTTCTTTTCAAAATTCTTCATTTACCACTTCTAGTTATGTAAAAATTTTCAAATAATAATTAATCAAATATTATAAATATACTATAATTTTATTTTTATTATGTAATCATCTTTATTTAACATCATTACATTAAATGAGAGGTGAAATTATCAATCGTTCATATGTATGGTCATGTTTCTTATTCAAAAGGGGAGTTTATCTAGAATGGTTGGGGAGAACAACTATATCAATGATATGCCTATTGTTTGAGAGTTTGTTGATATAATTAGTGATTAATTTATTTTTCTTCCACTAAATCATGAATTTGAGTTCTCAATATGACTCATAAAATGTTCTATATCCATTTTAAAGACTCTATATAGAATAAAAAAAACTAAGTTGATGTATCTGTTGAAGAATCTCCCAGAATGTATTCAAAATGGATTCATTTAGCAATGTTAATAACCATTGGGTGCACTTATTCTTGTTGTTATTAATAATAATGGATCAATTTGAATCTTTATTTATTATCCAGAATATAAAAATATCGCTACGAATAATAAGTTTTCACTACCCCATATTAACAACTTGTATGATCAACCACACATATCTCAACACTTTTAGAAGATTTATCTTTATTCTAAGAATCATTAATTAAGTTGTCAAAATGTAGGATATACGCATATAAAGATCCAGAAATACCATGGAATTTTTTTCGATAAATACATGGGAATTTTACGAGTCCATAGTTTCTGACGGCGCCTGATTCCGAGGCCCGGTGTGCCCAGAATAATTTTCTAAAGTTTTGTTTGGGTACGTTCAATAAAAGTACTTGTGGGATTTTCTATCTTTTGAACCAGTGCTCAGAATTTAAAATCTGAGGACACCATTGAACTCGCAGCGCCGGTATTCGCTTAAGGAGACCTTTACCGCAGTTGTGTTTCAACGTTTATGGAAGTTTTTATTTGGGGTTCCGAAATAAATTAGATAAAAATATGTGTGACATATTTTTATTTATTTAGGTGGTGGTTAATTTCTCCAAATTGAATTTGGAGGGGGCCCACTCCCACATAACCTCACATGGGAGGATATTATGTGGTGGGGCCCAAACATGCATTTAACCATTCAACTCCCCTTTAAATCCTTGAACCCCCCTTTTAGATTTTGAACACCCACATTATGGTGGAGCCTCTCCACCTCCCTCCCCTTATTTATGCCAACACCAATAATTAAGCTCCTCATTAATTAATTTGAGTGTTTGATTTTATTTGAATTGCATGCCAACATTAATATAATACGGGGCCAATTATTTTACGTGGGTTGGTGATTATACCATGGAGAAGCTTTGGAGAATTTGAAGAAAGAATTCATCCCACGAAGAACACAAATAACATCTCCAATGACCATCATTCACATTAAAAAAATAGACATCGTCCGCAAATAACGTCTCCAACAACTATGCATCCTCCTCGGACACACTTCGATGTCAACGGATCGACGCCATCATCAACGAACGAACTTTGAATCAAGGTAGGGGGATTTGATTACTTTAAATTATATCCACGCTCTTCGACGTTTACCATGCTAGACAGTGGCCAACTCTTATCATTTAACATGGATGGCGCAAGCTGAACAAAAACAGCCTGACGTCCCTCCGTTGGTTTATGTTGATTAACGTCGGAGCTAGAGGGGGTGCGGCGCCATCGCCCCCCGTGAAGTGTAGTAGGTCCGCAGTTCCATCACGCAGCAGTAAAGGTGCGGAGGCGACCGACCAAGCCGGCTACCGTGGAGCCGGGCAGCGGGACGACCGGTCGGCCCGCTTGAAGACTGCTGCGCCCGAAGGCGCCCCGTGAAGGAGGACCACGGCCCGCAACAGGGGGATTCCTAGACGGAGAAGAACGAACCGGCTTCATGCCAACCTGGCTGGAATAACTGGCCAGGCTGGGAGATCGCGATGCCCACTGGCGCCGTGCAGTGGAGACGCGCCCCACAACCGCATGCTGCTCTGCGGGCGAACGGGCCGACCACCTGCCGGCCGGGCTGAAGAACCACGATGATGCATGGAGGCACGTGGGGATAACCACGGCCCACTTTATGGGCCACTAGCATGGGATAGAACTGCCTGGCTACGGTCGGCCAGGCAGAAGAGGGGTGGCGCCACTTATCGCCGTCGGGAAAACCCAACTGGCCCGCAGCGCGGGTCTGGTTTGCTGGTGGGTCGTGCCCCATCGGGCTGGGCCGACCACCCAACCGGGTCGAACCCACCAAGTCGGGTCCACGGGTGGGCCATGCTCCACCGGGCTGGGCCGACCCCTAGCCGAGTCGGACCTACCGAACCGGGTCTGGCCGACTCGCCATCCCACTAGGCTTGACTGGTCGAACCCATCTTCTCTTAAACACGAATATCTCCTGGACCATGCGTCTGATCGACGCGCTGTCTGCGGCACTAGGACCCTTGAAACGAGGTAGTCCATTTGCGATACTCTATGTGAGTTTTGGAAAAATTTGGAAAATGGACAGGTTAGGAATGATTGTAAATCAAACCGGGCCCCTGGAACAGAATAGCTAATAACTCTCAGAATGGGCGTCCGATTGACATTCCCTCTATTGCATTGGGTTACATATGATGAGACGGATCTACGGGATGAATCAACTCAGGTCTTCATTGATGTATCAATACTTGACTCATTGAGAGAGCCCTCCTGAAATTGAGCGTGCTGTGTGCAGGAACCCCAGAGCTGGCTGCGATGACTACTGTACCAGAATCCTATTTGGGTTCGACAACGATGACTTCTATACGAGAATCCTCCGTGGGTTCGACGACGGTGCTACTGTACCAGAATCCTCTATGGCTTCGACAATGATGACTACTATACAAGAATCCTCCTTGGTTTTGATAGTTATGACTTCTGTTCCTGTATCTTGTGTTTGTCCAATAGAGTATCTGGTCCTGTATCCTGTGTGGGTCTGATAGCATAGCTGGGCATGTATCCTGTGTGTCTCTGATAGCTTAGATGAATTAGTGACTACATCTGATCATCTCTATCGCTCTATGAAAAATGTGTAGTTGTGTGAGTTGTGTCTTGTCTTTCAATCATTATCATCGATGTGATTAACTTTATTTTTGTGTGGACTGGGTTGTGATTGTGCTCGAGAGTTAGAGTCGGGCTGTAACTGGTAACATAGGTATATGTATGGGCATATACCTAATTAGAGTTGGTTGATACTTCGTGATTGTATCTTTCTACTGTTGTTTATCCTTTGTGTATTCTAGGAGACCTTCGGGGGTCTCAGGGACCCCTACTGAGAATCTTTATACTCTCCCCTACACGGGTTATGCCTGCACATCGTTGTGTTGGTTGTATACGACGAACAACACTAATCGAGGTAGAGAGTTGTAGACTTGGACAGTACCCGGAGGTGGACCACGTGGCAGGACGTACTTAGAGTGGACGGATATACTTAGGGTGCTGAGGAGGCTATCTGTACCCACACATCAGGTGGGATTCCCAGAGGATGACTCAGTAGTTGTTATTTACCTTTATACTGTTTTACTAGATTTACAATTGTTGTAATTTATGGTTAGGTTTGTATTTCCGGCCCCTTTCCATTCAGTACTTACTTTTGAATACAGTTTTAATTACTGTTTACATTCATTTGCGTACTCTACTGCTCGTGTTCATAATGTGTGTATGTTATAGGTTTAATGGAAATGTCGCCCCTTTTTATAGGGATTACTCCTTTGGTGCTAGTCCCCTGCCCCTGGCCTATGGAAGGCGGGCTTGGGGTAGTCACGGCATGGGCCCTGAGGATGGTTCGTGAAAAATTGGTATCAAATGAGTCGGTTCTACAGCAAAACATGGACTCGTTTCTTTTAACAACAATATTGTTATGAATTTTGGGTGTGGTTATCAATTTCGGGAAACCGGTGTTGGTGCGGTGGTTGACGTATCCATACACTCGGCCTCTGACTAATGATCTCCGACCCAGTGCATGAAAACAGTTAATGCGTATGTGTTTCCTTTGAAAAGTATTATTTTTGATTACTTTGTGTCAGCTCACCAGGTATACTGTATTAACCGTGGCACACCTGTTTCTTTTTATTATGGCCCCACGAAGGTATCCAGCTAGGGTTCCGAGTTACGTACGAGATGATAGCCCACCGAGCGCCGTTGCCTCGGTGGATAGCCTTATCACTGCGGAGGTACCAGTGGTACCACTACCCGCTGGGCCACTGATACCACCAACTCCAGCAGTAGAGAGTGCACACTGCCATAGTGCATTGCATGAGTTCCAGCGCGAAAGGCCACCCAGGTTCCGGGAGAGAGACAGAACCATAGGCTATTGTGGATTTGATGGAGGCTGTCATTAGAGTTTCCATATTGGTAGGGACATCGGCCGACCTCATGGTGATCCTTGCCACGAGTCTCCTGCATGTAGCAGCCGGAGGATGGTGAAGCCTAATGCTCCAGGTGCATGATGAGGCATCATTACTCTTTACAGACTCCAAGAGTCTCTTTCGCTCAGAGTTTGTTCCAGCCACGCTTCGTGTGGTGCTGATTCAGGAGTTACTTCATATACAGTAGGGAAATATGACAGTAGATCACTACTGGAATCCCGGGTTTTCCTAACACTCATATACCAACGTTTCATCAAAACCATTGGTATAGGAGGCCTTTACCAATGGTTTCATAAAACCATTGGTAAAGGAAGACATTGGTGATGATTTCCCAATGGTTTTTTGAAAACCGTATGGAAATAATTCCCTTTACCAATGGTTTTACACAAACCATTGGCAATGGTTGGTAAATGTTTCCCTTTACCAACGGTTTTAAAAACCCATTGGGAGAAGATACCAAGATTTTGGTCTAATCGGTAAGTACTGCCTACGTTCGGCAGTTCTCCCCTGATTTCAGAATCCCCTCTCCCCCAATTTGCAGAAGCCATGCGCGCGCCCCACTCCATCAAATCAGCTGCTCCCCAACCAGGTTATAATTTTAAATCTTCATGTATTGTTTCTCATGTTCCTCTTATCTAGCATATTTATCCATTTATTATAAGGCCCCAGCCATAAACCTTACTTAATCTTGAGTTATTACAAGATTAGACATTGAGGATCTTTTCGGGTTTAGAGTTTTAGAGAATTAGATCATAAAACATGCATTACATTCCACATATAAACAAAGTGGTTACATAAAGATAGTATTCTTCATTCCCATCAATGGAAACACATTTAAAATAAAACATGGATTATTTCTTGACACATCCTTGACTCTATCATCTTATCATGTACCTTTCCCTTGACCTGTGAAAAACATTTCAAAAACTTGGGATGAGCATAAAAACTCAGTATGGGTTATAAAAAAACATGTAAAGGAAACATGAGTTCATATATACATAAGAATGAAATCATACCTTACCCATAAAACATAGGCACTTTAACATACCTCATAAAATCATGAATAAATCATAGAAATCATAATACGAAAAGGTAACTTGAGGCATTCATAACATTCTTACGTAGGGAGTAACCCTCTTGGTTACGTTTGGAATACCCATCACAGTATATTCCCTAAAATCTCTTCGGAGAAACCTTAACGATTCACTCCTTCGCGTTACCCAATGCATTGGAGAGCTATAACGGGCTCACCCGCCCTTAGTTTATCACAGAACCACCCATCTTCATAATAATGCCCAAGAACCATAACACAATCATATCACATAAAACATGCATAAAGGAAACATAAAATTTCCACATTTCAATCATGAGATATCAATACAACAAATTGATATAAAAACATTATGAAAACCATTTTCAATACCAAAATAAAACATGGTATTTATTTTTCTTTTAAAAAAAGGTATGGCTTGTAGAGGAAGCCGAAACTCAAATAACGGTCACGACGACGGAGAAGTCTTTGTCGCCGCATACGTACGACAAAAACATTCCCCTTTTGTCGTTTAGTAAATGCTTCATATAAAAAAGATTCCTTTTGAATAAACGTAAAAGTCAAAGGGGTTTATACACCGTATAAAAGAAAGTTTTGTATAAAATAAAATATGCCTCAACGAAAGGAGATTGAGACGAAGTCCCATACCTCGTATCCGACTTGACCCGACCATTCATTAATCTCCTGAATAATAAACTTGAGTTAATCTCTACTTGATTATGAATCTTTTTCAAGTTCATTATTCCTTTTATACCATGTTATGAACATCATGTAATCAGTTAAGTTAATAATGTTCATTTTGTCGGTAGTTGGTTCTTAAGTCAAAAATAGTATTCTTACACTTACATGTTGTTAATTTGGTCAAAGGTTCATTATATCCAGAATGGTATTCATGATGTAGATATCCTATATGTCATATATATCCAGTACTTACATGCATTTTTAATATTACATAATCATTTAGAGGTAAGAAATGAAATGCACCGTTCATGGAGACGGTAAGCCGTACGTACGCATGAACGCTAATTCCATTTCTGTTTCATATTTTCTGGAATGGAATCATAATGATATAAGAGTATATTATAATTCCAGTATAATAACATATATAATATCATTAACTTTATCCTTTACACATCCCACATATGGTTTTAACGAATCAAATCACTTTTAGGGGGCGGTAGTCCGCACTTCCTAAAATGAAGATATCGTGTTTACCCATAATGGAAACCCTAAAGGTATGCCCAAAATGAAAAAAACAGAAGCTTAAGGAAACCATAAACATATTCTATATCATGTATAAAAATACTGACATCATAATGGCCACCTTTGAAGGTGTTAAATGAGTGTTAACAATCATCGTTTCGGGAGGCAGAATTTCGCCATCCACGGAAACCGTATGTTCTTTAACCATTTGATGTAGTTGTGTGAGAGTGTAGCTCAAATAAATCATATAACAACATCCTAGTATATTGAAGATACTGTTTTTGTTACAAAAGATGTAAATAAAAAGAGTTTAGGGGGTTGGAGAAGCAAAATAAAACAAACGAACATGAGAGAATGAATTACCTTAAAAAGTGTAACTCCTTTTGAGTTGAGCCTAAAGGCTTCTTTGAAAGGATTCTGCCCAAAGGGAATCCTCTAGGATGAGGAGAGGGATGTGGAGAGAGCAAATGGGCAGGGTTTGGCCGAGCCAAAAGCTTGAGTAGTGTGTGAAATGAGGTAGAGGTGGGGGCCTTTTATAAGAGGAGAGGAGTGGCACTTTTGGAAAGTAAAGAAATATTACTTTACTTGAAAATGTTTTTCGGTTTTAAAAGGTCCCAAATTGATAGAATTAGGGGATAAGGTGATAAGGGTTCGAAATCCACTCATCCAATGGGTTTTGGACATGTGTAGTTCATAGATTTTACATTATCTTTCTATTTTATTTAAATCGTCAAATAATGATGTCATCGCTGCATCATTATTATGTCATAAATAATTAAATTTATTTAATGTCTAAAAATTATAAAAAAACTACTATGATATAGTAAATCCTTTTAGCTTTCCAATGACTATTTATAAGCAAAATTTGGACTTGTATAACCCCACTTAAAAATTGTTTTCGTAAAACATATTATGTGTGTGTCATTTTCACTTTCACATTAAATAAAAAGTAATTTATGTCATTTCCCTACAAAAGTGGATCCATGGGGTCCCCAAGTTGACCCATGGCATGTCATGGGCGGCCATGACACAACCAATGAGTTTGGGACATGTTTCTAGGTCATTTCATTTTATTAAAGTATTATTTATACCTTAAACTACCCTAATTACCACTAATCGTGATTAAGAACTTAATAAGTTACTATTCACCAAAAAATTATTATAATCTCATTGAACCACATTTTAATTCTTAATGACAACCATGTATGTTGGATTTTCAAAATTCAGTACACATTAGTGGTAAACTTTCATTTAACTGAAAAATCAGTTTGCTTGATTACCACTTAGTGGTTTCACTATTCATCAAAAATTGAAGTTTTTCAGAAAATTACCAAAAATTCACCCTAAGCTATATTTGATATTCCGAATTAAAAAATTAAGTCTATTTTACAAAATTCAAATCATATAAGTCACATTAATTAATTTAATAATTAATTCCCGCTGCCAGAGCAAATAGCGTGTTTTTACAAAACAATAAGTATCAAAAGATTGACATCGGTTTAAGTCTAATTTCAAAGTGAAATTGATTCCAATGACCACCATTGGATAAAATGGTAAAAATATATTCTAATTTAACTTCAAAACCAATTCAAAACATAATCTAATCATATAAATAAATTAGATTAAAAATCAGTTTTGATGTAAAATGCAGTATTTTTCACTATTCATTAAAAAATGAACATTGTCAGAAAAATACCAAAAATTCACACAAGGTAAATTTTGATGTCCCAATCATAAAGAATAAGTTTATTTTGACAAACATAGTTTATAAAATTGTCAAAATATAGATTCAAAAAGAGTTTTCCATCAAAAGGCAGTAAAACAATCTTTTAAGAATATTAGTGTATTCCATGCATAAGATTGTATTTATTTTCATTTTAAGCCTCTATAACACTATCTTAATCATTAATAGACATAGATAAAAATATCTAATATTCATTAATTACTTGGGATGTTACATCCTTCCCCCCTTTAGAAAATTGCGTCCCCACAATTTATTTACTTATCGAATAAATGGGGGTACTTATCCCTCATTGCATTTTCAGATTCCCATGTTGCCTCTTCAATCATGTGGTTTTTCCACAAAACCTTTACCTGCTTAATCACCTTATTCCGTAACACTTTCTCCCTGTGGTCAAGAATCTGGACCGGTTGTTCCTCATAAGATAGGTTCTCTTCCAGCTGAACTACCTATGGGCTCAAAACATGAGATGGATCTGGCATATACTTTCTCAACATCGAAATGTGAAAAAAATTGTGTACCTGATATAAACTCGGAGGTAAAGCCACTCGGTATGCAACTGATCCAACTCTCTCTAGAATTTCATATGGTCCAATGAACCTTGGACTCAACTTTCCTTTCTTACCAAATCTCATCACACTTTTCCAAGGAGAAACCTTGAGAAAAACATGATCACCTACCTCGAAAGATAGATCCTTCCTCCGGTTATCCACATAACTCTTCTGCCTGCTCTGAGCAGTTCTCTTGTGTTTCTGAATCAGTTGAACTTTTTCTGCAATCTCTTCTACCAATTCTGGTCCCATCAACTTTCTTTCACCCACTTCATCCCAGAAAGCTGGAGTTCGACACCGCTTCCCATATAATGCTTGAAATGGTGCCATCTGTATACTGGAATGGAAACTGTTATTATATGAAAATTCAACCAAAGAAATATGTTGGTCCCAACTTCCCTGATAATCCATAGAACAAGCTCGTAGCATATCCTCCAATGTCTGAATTGTTCGTTCGGACTGCCCATCTGATTGAGGATGAAAAGCTGTACTAAAATTTAATTCAGTACCCAACGACTTCTGAAGGCCTTTGCAAAAGTTAGAAGTAAACCTGGGATCACGATCCGATACAATGGAGAGAGGAACTCCATGTAACCTGACTATCTCTTTAAGATACAAACGGGAAAGTTGATCAAGAGAGAAAGTATCTCGTATAGCAAGGAAATGAGCAGATTTGGTCAAGCGATCAATAATAACCCAGATTGCATTATTACCTCGAGATGTCTTCAGTAATCCAACAACAAAGTCCATGGATATATGCTCCCATTTCCACTCTGGCACTGGTAAAGGCTGAAGCATCCCGTTCGGTAACTGCCGCTCTGCTTTAACCTGCTGACAAGTCAAACACTTCACAGTAAAATCAGCAATGTCTCTTTTCATTCCATCCCACCAGTAATACTCCCGCAGATCTCTATACATCTTAGTACTGCCCGGATGAACTGAAAATAGAGAACTATGAGCTTCACATAACAACTCTCTCTTCAACTGTGAATCACAAGGCACACACAATCTCTTCCCAAATCTCAAAACACAATCATTATCAATGTTGAATTCAGGCAACTTACCTTTCTGAACCAGCTCCACCTTTTTCTGCAATTCACTGTCTTGCTTCTGTGCTTGCTTGATTCTATCTGATAGAGAAGATCTCACTGATACCTGAAACAAAACAGAAGGAATTCCTGCACCAACAACTTCTATGCCAAAGTTCATCAAATCGTTAACCAAAGGATCACGTTCCCACCGCAACATTGTTAATGAAGCATTACTTTTTCGACTCAAAGCATCAGCCACTTTATTTGCTTTTCCCGGATGGTAATGAATTGTACAATCATAATCCTTGATTAATTCTAGCCATCTCCTCTGTCTCATGTTTAACTCTTTCTGAGTGAATATATACTTTAAACTTTTGTGATCGGTATATATTTCACACTTTACTCCATACAAATGATGCCTCCAAATTATTAAATCAAAAACAACATCAGCTAATTCCAAATCATGTGTAGGGTAATTTACCTCATGAGTTTTCAACTGTCGTGAAGCATAAGCAATTACCTGATCATTCTGCATTAGGACGCAACCAAGTCCTTTCAATGAAGCATCACTGTATATAACAAACTCACCATTCCTGGAAGGTAGTGCCAAAACTGGAGCATTCACCAATCTTCTTTTCAATTCCTGAAAACAATCATCACATTCTTTTGTCCAGATAAACTTAACACCCTTCCGAGTTAGCTTAGTCATTGGACTAGATAACTGTGAAAAATTTCTAACAAACCTTCGGTAATAGCCTGCCAAACCAAGGAAGCTACGAATCTCGGTTACATTTGTGGGTCTTGGCCATTCTTCCACAACTTTTGTTTTTGCAGGATCAACAGTTATTCCATCTTTAGAAACAATGTGACCAAGGAAAGAAATTTGTTACAACCAAAACTCACACTTTCTGAATTTCCCATACAGTTTCTTTTCTTTTAAGGTTTGCAAGATAACTCTTAAATGTTTTTCATGCTCCTCTTTACTTTTAGAAAACACCAAAATATCATCAATGAAAACCACCACAAACTTATCCAAGAACTCATGGAAAATTCTATTCATTAAGTCCATGAATACAGCAGGTGCATTGGTTAGCCCAAAAGGCATTACTACAAATTCATAATGGCCATATCTCGTACGGAACGTGGTCTTCGGAATATCTACCTCCTTTACCTTCAGCTGATGGTACCCCGATCTCAAGTCAATCTTTGAAAAAAACTGAGCTCCCTGGAGCTGATCAAACAAATCATCGATATGAGGAAAATGATATTTGTTCTTAATAGTGATATTATTCAAGGCTCTATAATCAATGCAAAGTCTCATAGAACCATCTTTCTTTTTATCAAATAAAACAGGAGCACCCCATGGTGATGTGCTAGGTCTAATGAAACCTTTCTCTAATAAATCTTGCAATTGCTCCTTCAACTCTAAAAGTTCAATTTGTGCCATTCGATAAGGGGGTTTTGAAATTGGCTTAGCATCAGGAACTAAGTCAACAGAAAACTCAACGTCCCGATCTGATATTATTCCAGGAAACTCATCAGGAAAAACATCAGGATACTCATTTACCACTGGCACATCATTAATCTGAACAGTTCCTTTATTTTCAACGACGTGTGCAAGGTAACATTCATTTCCATCTTTTACAAGTTTCTAGGCCTCTTGATATGTTATCAAAAGTGAGGGTTCATTCTTGTAAACAAACTGAAAGTCTTTCTGAAAAGAAACTTCTTTAGCTCTACAGTCAATCTTAGCATGGTAAATAGAGATCCAATCCATACCCAGGATAACATCAAACTCTACTGGAGGTAGAACAATAAGGTTTGCAAGTAGGTTCCTTCCACAGATAAGGATAGGAAGATTCTTATAAATTCTTTTTGCGTCGACACTTCCCCCAGGTGTTTTTACCAAAAGTTCAGGAGTCATTTCTTGAGATGGTATTCCCATTTTACTAGAAAAGGTTTCAGAGATGAAAGAATGTGTAGAACCCGAATCAAACAACACACTGGCATAATCCGAAAAAACAAACAAAGTACCTGATACAACTTCATTTGATGGCCCGACATCTACTGAAGTAGTTGCAAAGGATTTTACCACCCCTTTCTGCTTGTAGTCTAACTGCTTCCCATCACTCAAGATCTTTGTCGGACACTCATTTGCATAGTGACCCATCTCATTGCACTTAAAACATTTCACTAACTGTAAATCAAATTTGTTTTTACCTTCACCTTGATCCTTTTCAGTGCAATCACGAGCCTTATGTCCCATCTTACCACATCGGTAGCACTTCCCAGAATTCAGAAGACATTCCCCAGCATGCCTTTTGCCACATTTATCATAAACTGGAAACTTAGTTCTCTTACCATCATACTTTTTTGAAGAATTCTTACCTTTCTCATGCCACCTCGGTCTCTTCTTCTGCTAGTTGTTATAGAAAACTTGGTCATCGACAAACACCATTTCCACCTTCTCAGCACTTCGAACAAGCTTTTCATAACTTTTAAACTCACGAGAAGCTAATTCCCTTCGATATTTTGGCTTTAATCCTGAGTAAAAACGATTTATTTTACTATCAAGGTCCCGGATAAAATTTGGAGCATACCTTGCCAATCGAGTGAACCTTTCTTCATAGGCAGCCACTGAGTATTCTTCTTGCCTCAATTCCAAGAATTGCTTTTCCATCCTAAGTCGAACAGCCTTAGGAAAATACTTCTCAAGAAACATACCTTTGAATTCATCCCAGTCAAGAGCATCAATCTCATCGGCGTCCCTGATATTTTTAACCATAGACCACCACTGATCTGCTTCTCCCTCCAAACGGTAAATAGAAAGACTAACATTTTGATTGTCTGAACACCCCATGACATCAAAAATCTTATCCAGTGCTTTAATCCACCCTTCAGCTAGAACAGGGTCAGATGATCCTCTGAATGATGGTGTATGTTGCCTCATGAAATGTTCCACCACTGACATGTTCCTCTGCGGTTGATCTGGCTAATCTCGTGCATGGATACCACCGCCATTTATCGCTTGAGTCAACTGCGCCATTACTACAACAAACTGTTCAGTTCCAATTCCGACCATTTCTGGATGCTGATTCGGAAGGTTATTTCCTTCTGTATGCCTTCCCAGCACTGCTTCCCTGTTTCCTCTGCGGAAAACCATTCTGAACAAACATGTCTTAGATGAAGCAACATGGTTATCTTTAAATGCTATTTAGAAAAAAAAATATTTTTGGATAATCATTTAATAGAATTATAACTCCTAAAGTTATCTAAACCGACCTCTGATACCAACTATAAGGCCCCAGCCTTAAACCTTACTTAATCTTGAGTTATTACAAGATTACACATTGAGGATCTTTTCGGGTTTAGAGTTTTAGAGAATTAGATCATAAAACTTGCATTACATTCCACATATAAACAAAGTGGTTACATAAAGATAGTATTCTTCATTCCCATCAATGGAAACACATTTAAAATAAAACATGGATTATTTCTTGACACATCTTTGACTCTATCATCTTATCATGTACCTTTCCCTTGACCTGTGAAAAACATTTAAAAAACTTGGGATGAGCATAAAAACACAGTATGGGTTATAAAAAAAACATGGAAAGGAAACATGAGTTCATATATACATAAGAATGAAATCATACTTTACCCATAAAACATAGTCACTTTAACATACCTCATAAAATCATGAATAAATCATAGAAATCATAATACGAAAAGGTAACTTGAGGCATTCATAACATTCTTACGTAGGGAGTAACCCTCTTGGTTACGTTTGGAATACCCATCACAGTATATTCCCTAAAATCTCTTCGGCGAAACCTTAACGTTTCACTCCTTCGCGTTACCCAATGCATTGGAGAGCTATAACGGGCTCACCTGCCCTTAGTTTATCATGAAACCACCCGTCTTCATAATAATGCCCAAGAACCATAACATAATCATATCACATAAAACATGCATAAAGGAAACATAAAATTTCCACATTTCAATCATGAGATATCAATACAACAAATTGATATAAAAACATTATGAAAACCATTTTCAATACCAAAATAAAACATGGTATTTATTTTTCTTTTAAAAAAAGGTATGGCTTGTAGAGGAAGCTGAAACTCAAATAACGGTCACGACGGCGGAGAAGTCGTTGTCGCCGCATACGTAGGACAAAAACATTCCCCTTTTGTCGTTTAGTAAACTCTTCATATAAAAAAGATTCCTTTTGAATAAACGTAAAAGTCAAAGGGGTTTATACACCGTATAAAATAAAGTTGTGTATAAAATAAAATATGCCTCAACGAAAGGAGATTGAGACGAAGTCCCATACCTCGTATCCGACTTGACCCGACCGTTCTTTAATCTTCTGAATAATAAACTTGAGTTATTCTCTACTTGATTATGAATCTTTTTCAAGTTCATTATTCCTTTTATACCATGTTATGAACATCATGTAATCAGTTAAGTTAATAATGTTCATTTTGTCGGTATTTGGTTCTTAAGTCAAAAATAGTATTCTTACACTTACATGTTGTTAATTTGGTCAAAGGTTCATTATATCCAGAATGTTATTCATGATGTAGATATCATATATGTCATATATATCCAGTACTTACATGCATTTTTAATATTACATAATCATTTAGAGGTAAGAAATGAAATGCACCGTTCATGGAGACGGTAAGCCGTACGTACGCATGAACGCTACTTCCATTTCTATTTCATATTTTCTGGAATAGAATCATAATGATATAAGAGTATAATATAATTCCAGTATAATAACATATATAATATCATTAACTTTATCCTTTACACATCCCACATATGGTATTAACGAATCAAATCACTTTTAGGGGGCGGTAGTCCGCACTTCCTAAAATGAAGATATCGTGTTTACCCATAATGGAAACCATAAAGGTATGCCCAAAATGAAAAAAACATAAGCTTATGGAAAACATAAACATATTATATATCATATATAAAAATAGTGACATCATAATGGCCACCTTTGAAGGTGTTAAATGAGTGTTGAACAATCATCGTTTCGGGAGGCAGAATTTCGCCATCCACGGAAACCGTATGTTCTTTAACCATTTGATGTAGTTGTGTGAGAGTGTAGCTCAAATAAATCATATAACAACATCCTAGTATATTTAAGATACTGGTGTTGTTACAAAAGAAGTAAATAAAAATAGTTTAGGGGGTTGGAGAAGCAAAATAAAACAAACGAACATGAGAGAATGAATTACCTTAAAAAGTGTAACCCCTTTTGAGTTGAGCCTAAAGGCTTCCTTTGAAAGGATTCTGCCCAAAGGTAATCCTCTAGGATGAGGAGTGGGATGTGGAGAGAGAAAATGGGAAGGGGTTGGCCGAGCCAAAAGCTTGAGTAGTGTGTGAAATGAGGTAGAGGTGGGGGCCTTTTATAAGAGGAGAGGAGGGGCACTTTTGGAAAGTAAAGAAATATTACTTTACTTGAAAATGTGTTTCGGTTTTAAAAGGTCCCACATTGATAGAATTCGGGGATAAGGTGATAAGGGTTCGAAATCCACTCATCCAATGGGTTTTGTACATGTGTAGTTCATAGATTTTACATTATCTTTCTATTTTATTTAAATCGTCAAATAATGATGTCATCGCTGCATCATTATTATGTCATACATAATTAAATTTATTTAATGTCTAAAAATTATAAAAAAAATACTATGATATATGAAATCTTTTTAGCTTTCCAATGACTATTTATAATCAAATTTGGACTTGTATAACCCCACTTAAAACTTGTTTTCGTAAAACATATTATGTTTGTGTCATTTTCACTTTAACATTAAATAAAAAGTAATTTATGTCATTTCCCAAC
Source organism: Viscum album (assembly GCA_963277665.1). NCBI lineage: Eukaryota > Viridiplantae > Streptophyta > Magnoliopsida > Santalales > Viscaceae > Viscum > Viscum album. Next base: position 1,485,703,013 of record OY728136.1, read on the forward strand.
AAAAGTGGATCCATGGGGTCCCCAAGTTGACCCATGGCATGTCATGGTCGGCCATGACACAACCAATGAGGTTGGGACATGTTTCTAGGTCATTTCATTTAATTAAAGTATTAGTTATACCTTAAACTACCCTAATTACCACTAATCGTGATTAAGAACTTAATAAGTTACTATTCACCAAAAAATTATTATAATCTCATTGAACCACATTTTACTTCTTAATGAAAACCATGTATGTTGGATTTTCAAAATTCAGTACACATTAGTGGTAAACTTTCATTTAACTGAAAAATCAGTTTGCTTGATTACAACTTAGTGGTTTCACTATTCATCAAAAATTGAAGTTTTTCAAAAAATTACCAAAAATTCACCCTAAGCTATATTTGATATTCCGAATTCAAAAATTAAGTCTATTTTACAAAATTCAAATCATATAAGTCACATTAATTAATTTAATAATTAATTCCCGCTGCCAGAGAAAATAGCGTGTTTTTACAAAACAATAAGTATCAAAAGATTGACACCAGTTTAAGTCTAATTTCAAAGTGAAATTGATTCCAATGACCACCATTGGATAAAATGGTAAAAATATATTCTAATTTAACTTCAGAACCAATTCAAAACATAATCTAATCATATAAATAAATTATATTAAAAAGCAGTTTTGTTGTAAAATGCAGTATTTTTCACTATTCATTAAAAAATGAACATTGTCAGAAAAATACCAAAAATTCACACAAGGTAAATTTTGATGTCCCAATCATAAAGAATAAGTTTATTTTGACAAACATAGTTTATAAAATTGTCAAAATATAGATTCAAAAATAGTTTGCCATCAAAAGGCAGTAAAACAATCTTTTAAGAATATTAGTGTATTCCATGCATAAGATTGTATTTATTTTCATTTTAAGCCTCTATAACACTATCTTAATCATTAATATACATAGATAAAAATATCTATTATTCATTACTTACTTGGGATGTTACATATATAATGGTGTAAACCCTAAATTTGGTTTAAAAAACATAAATTTTTAATTGGGGATTTGGTTATTTTTATAAGGATTAGGGGTATGAGGCATTCCCCTTCCTATTATGGGTGGTTTTCATCAAAAGTTATGATTTTGGAACAATTTATGATGTTTTTGTCTTTATTTAATCTCATTTTCCCTAACATAACATTAAATTCTATATCACATTTGGTTTATGTTTATTTAATTTACAGTTGATTTATTTGTGGTTGATGATTGTCCCATGTTAGTCGTTTTTAATGGTGTGGCATGGAAATTGGGCATTTAATGTGACTTTTCCAAATGGGGGTGCCTTTAGAAAAATCCAAATATTTGTTAAAAATGATCAATGGGATTTTATTATTTAAAATGGATTTTGATAGATATTTCAGAAATGATTTAATCTTGAGGAAAGTGTTTTATTAAAATGAGAATTTTTTTTAATAAGGCTTGTGTAATGTAATTTGTTATTGTAAACTTTTTATGTGACTATGTTTGTTATTTAGTAACACATGAGATAAATAGTGTGTGAGAATGTGTTGTGAAAGAGATTCCATGGTTGGTTCAAGATTATATTTACGTTTTGAGCCTATTAATGAGTTGTTTTAAAGATATTTTGAGATATTTACATTATGTTTATTTGTGAAAACTGGGATATGTAGAGGTGGTTCATGATGAAGACATATAATTACTACTAAACATGTGGATAAACCATGCATATTAATGAATTCTTAAAATGTTTGATGTTTTTAGTCCTTTTTTATTTAGAGTTTATTTTGATGCTGATGTTTCTTATTAATCCCTATGATGGGAATTTATTTTATTTTCTAAATTGGTTGAGACTCCCCACCATGCACAGTGTATGCAACCTCTACCCTTATTTAATCATTTTGTTTAAATAGACTATAGAACCCCTACCCTCATTTAATCAGTGAACTCAAGTCATTAATTCAAGCCTTCATTCTCACTAGCATGTAAGAAATTGAATGATGTATACCCATCCTCACATGATTTATTACCTTAGATAGTGGCCAATATATGGAATATGAGATTTCGAATTCATCAGTTAACCAGGATCATATATTCCATTTCCCCCAAGATGGCTGTACTAATATAACTTTAGGGTCAATTAAATATGGTCTCATTGTACGTTGTATATCAGGTGTCCTTATTGGACAATACTCACTATATTGAGGGTGGGGTGCTTTTAACTAGCCATGCTGCCATGTGCAGAAGCCTAAAATTTATTCACCCATGGGGTGCACTTGACTTGAGGAAGTAATTGTGTAATGAAAGGTATGGCCATAGAGGTGCCAATAATGAGTTATTGAACATGATTGAATGATTTTGGATGCCTATATCACATAATGGGATCTGAGGCATGTGCCTCTTATAGACCTAATGAAAATGAATATAAACCAATTTTTATTTAATTTTTGAGTACATGATTATTAAATTGTTTTAATAGTTCACTACATCGATTAGAAACTTCTTCCTTTATCATTTATTTAAATGTATTTTCTATTAATGTTCAGTCCTATTGAATTGTTTATGTCAAAATTACTTATTTAAATTGTTTTTAAAGAATGGAAAAAAGTTGGATGTATGAAACTGATCGGATCTCAAGCGATTTTCAAAAAAAATTAGTGATATTTATTGATTTTTCATTTCACAATGATTCAGATAGTGGTCGCATACACTGCCCATGTTCCAGTTGTGTTGGTAGACCTTGGTTAATCAATGAAAAAGTCATCTACCACATAACCAAATATGGTTTTCAAGAAAACTACTTTGTGTTGTATCACAATGGGGAGAAAATTAAATCTCTAATTGGTGATCATCGAAATAGAAGGACTGGAATGGAGAATTTTTTAGATGATCTGTTTCCATTTATTCTTCATTATGAAAAAGAAAGGATTTCGACTCAAGAAGACTTCGAAATGAGGACAGATTATGCATCTAGTGAAAATGATGATATTGAAAGGGTGAAAAAATTTAATGATTCGGCCACGACTCAAGTATATCGACAATGCGATAAAATTAAAAAGATGGAATTTTTAATCCGATTGTTTCATGGGAAAACTAGGTATGGGATTTCTAATATAGCAATCGATTAAATTCTTACCCTCTTGAAGGATTTAGTTCTATATGATGCAGATATTCCCTCTAACCACTATATGGCATGGATGTTAGTTAAGGAACATGGATTTACAAGAAATAAAATTCATGCTTTTCCAAAAGATTGCAGTTTATTCTGGGAGAAACCATTGAATGAAATGATTGTATAAAATGTGGCACATCCTGCTGGAAGTCAAAATCTGATTGAACACCATCCCATGTTCCATAGAAAGTAATGTGGAACTTTCCATTGATCCCCAGACTCCAGAATATTTTTATTTCCGATGACATATCAATAAAAATGAGATGGCATGATACTGAGAGAAAGAAGACTAATGATGAGTTGGTTCATCCTGCAGATGGATTTTCATGGTAGAGATTTGATGCTCGACATCATGATTTTGCAGCTGACATGCGTAAGGTGAGGTTGGGTCTTTCATGTGACAGTTTTAATCTGTTTGGGCAGATTCTTACTTCGCACAACACATGGCCAGTTTTTTACACATTTATAATCTTCCCCCATGGTTGTGTATGATAAAACCTTTCACTTTCAGGATTATACTCATATCTGGCCCTTCTGATCCTGGCATTGATATTGATGTATATATGAAACCTTTAATAAAAGAGTTTAAACTTCTTTGGGATGTGGGTGTGCGCACATATGATGCATGTTCGAAAGACATGTTTCAGATGTGTGTTGCGCTTTTATGGACGATAAATGATTTTCCCCCTTATGAAATGATGTTTGGATGGAGCACGAAGGGAAAATTGTCTTGTCTTTTTTATATGAAGACTAGAAGATCCAAAAGACTGAAACACCACTGTAGTTTCAGTTTTATGGGACATCGACAATTCTTGCCAATGGACCATCCATATAGAAATAATCGTCGAAGATTTGATAATTGTATAGAGACTGATGATCCACCTCAGCTTATGTCTGCAACTGATGTGCTTAATGAATTGAAAGATTTTAGTTTTTCATTTGGGAAGGGTCAAATGAAATCTGGAAAGAGAAAGAATGTTTCTACTAAAACCTATTACAATTGAAGGAAGAGGAGTATCTTTTTTTCTTTTCCTTATTAGTCAAGAAATTTGTTATGTCATTTCTTAAACGTAATGCATGTTGAATATAATATATGCGAAATGTTGTTTTCGATTCTTCTTAATTTCAAGGGGAATACAAAAGATGATTTACGATCTCAGCATGACTTGGTGGATTGGGGAATCAGACCAGAATTGTATCATGTGCGTATCCGTGAAAATAAATTGAAACTTTCATGTGCTTCTTATGTGACTACACCTATAGAAATAAATCTATAAGTATTAGATACTATTATAGTTCCTGATGGCTATTTAAGCAACATATCTAAACGGGTCAACAGAAGAGAGTTGAAGCTAAAATAATTGAAGATTCCTGACTATCACGTTCTTCTACATGAGTTGCTTCCAATAGAAATCTGTAATATTTTGTCCAATAATTTAATGTTGATTGTAATTCGGTTATGCCATTTGATTAGAGATTTTTTTGCTAAGAAGTTGTCCACTTCATTATTACAGAAAAATGTAGATAGATGCCGCATTACTTTTGTGTGAGTTGGAGAAAATATTTCCATTATTATTTTTCACAAGCATGCTGCATCTGACTATCCATATTCCCACTGAAATACTTCTCAGAGGACCTATTTCTTTTCATTGGATGTATCCAACTGAAAAAAATATGTACACCTTAAAGTCTTATGTCTTAAATAGGAATCATCTCGAAGGTTCTATCGTGAACGGTTACTTGGCTCAAGAATGTATGGATTTCTACTCAATGTATTTTTTTGATATTACTCCAATAATGAACATACCAATGAGAAATGAAGAAGAACAACATGAACAAATTGAACCTCGTTTTCCATCACTTCCTCAAACAGGATGAATTCCTGGATCATATACATTGAAGACATTAAACCATGATGAGCGGGAGATGGCACATCGCACAGTTTTGTTCAACTGTGATTTGTTCGATGACTATATTAGGTAACTAAATTGAATATGAACATCTTACACATATATATCTGTTAAACTATTCATATTTTTTATCTTCATGGAACATAAAACAATAATAAATAGAAAGAATTGTTATTTATCATTGAGAAGGATGGAGGATTTTCAAAGATAAGAGTTTTCTGCTTGGTTAAAATTGAAGGTAAAAATAATACTGTTTAAAATAATTAAATCAATATTTAATTAAGTTTAATAATCATTTATATTTCAGGTATTGAGTTTTTCTACAGACTCTATCTTTGAGGAAATAAGAGCTTTGGATTTTGGTCCTAATACCGTGGTTCATGACTATAAATCAATTGTTGTCAATGGGAACATATTTATTATCACTGAACGACCAAAGAACATTAGAACACAACATGATGGGGTTATGGTCAATGCCACAGTAGATTATTATTCAAGTGAATCAGATTGTAGAACGCGATTTGAAAATGTGGGTAATTATGGAATCATTGAGAAAATAATAATATTGGATCATTACTGTCATGGATGAGTCACAATGATTAAAATCCATTGGGTTGATTCGATGACGAGACATGGAACATTTAATGATGATTTTTGATTTCGAGTAATTAATATGATTCCCACTCTTGCAATTGAAGAACCACATGTGCTGGAATCAATGGCTAAACAGGTTTTTTATGTCAAAGACCAAATTCGACCTGAATTTGGAGTCATTGTTGAAGTAATTACAAGACATATTTTTTATGATGGTGATGATGGAATTGAAACTTTCCATACTGCCATTAGAACTAATTAATTTATTTCTTTTGATGACTCTAATAGCTCAATTTTCAGATTTGATTGTGAACCTAAATATGTGGATGAAAATATATAGAATCATTCATCCATTTTCTCAATTATTTTGGTTTACCTCGAGTTGGGTTGATAAGGTTGGTACTATTCAAATTGATTTAGTATTGATCACTAATATGTTTTAGCTGACTTGACCGTTATGAGAATTATCAATGTTTATTGGTTGTAGTTTTATATTAATTGCATTTTCTAATTAGGAATTTAACTGTATTCAAACCTATTCAAATAATATTTCTAACATGGTGAACATTACAACATGTATGATTTATTAAATCCATCGAAGCTCTTCTAAAACAATTGATTGATAAATTACCAATGAAACCCCCTATTTCCTCATATATTTAGTTTTTTGGGTTACACATTAGTTTCCTTTTTATAATTAATTACATATTTGTTTTCAAAAGTAGGAAATGCAGCCAATTGAAGAGAGGTGATGGTAAAAAATGATGGAGAACAACCGTCGGATGGCAGAGATGGGTGTTCCACCATTAGTACCTGTATTGAGTACTTTATTTCAAATATATATATTTAAAGAATATATAATGTCATGTGATTTTTTTTTGTAAACATTTTTGTAGGATCCACCTATACGTCGATAGTTATTCGACAAGGAGCCTACTATTGGTCCTAGTACTCATGTTGGTGGTACAAGGGGGGTTCGTACCAGAGGTAGACGAGCAGCTCCGCGTACCTGACTAGACCATGACCCTCCCACTGACCTGTCATCCTTCCCACATTCTGATCCCAGTGTGTTGTTAGGGACAGACGGTATATTTAGTCCTCCCATGATTTCTCCACCTTTTTCATCTTCGGACCCATCTTTTTCATATCCCATGATGATTCACACTCCCCAGCCAAAGTCCAGTCATACAGCTATCTCATTTTCTTTTCCTTCTACTTCTGTCTATCCGAGCTTCTATATACCATCATCTTCGACTCTTGTTCCACCACCGGGTGTTCTATCAGTTTCTGTGGATCCAGCGGCGCTCAGTGATCAGACTGGTGCAGGTATAATTATATAACCCTGAAAAAAATTTATACAAATATTTATTTTCACTATAACATGATTTGATCAAATATTTTCTTTTCTTGCATGACAGATACATCTACTGATAGGAGGCGGGGGCGGGGGCGTACACTCATGTGTGCGGTGTGGAACCGTCGCACATAGGTATTGGTGGATTACAATGAATACAACCAAATGGTTGAGAAAACATGGTAGCAATGTCAATGTTTTTTGGTGACGCTTTCCAAACACTCCGACATCATTCTTGTTAATACACTATCATTGAGAATGTTTCCACATGAGGTCAAGGATAGAGCTTGGGTAGAGATATGGGTAAAAAAATCTGTTTTATTTAATTCCATGAATTATTTTTATATTTATATGAATTTATATTCTGGTCTCAGCTTCAATATAATTTTCTTGATGGTGAGGGTACACAACAGACACGTCTAATGGATTTAGGTGAGCTTTGGAGAGCCTACAAGCATGAGTTGTATATTGGCTGGCGTGCTAGAGTTGGTACAGATTTAGAGGTGGTACCTGTTGTGGATGATTGTCCTATAGATCAGTATCAGCATATGATTACTCATTGGCGGGCTACTCAGTTTAAGGTATTAATTACTTTTTATGTATTTAAATAATAAAATTCTTTTATTGCATTAATATTATCCTTTTCATTATCGAATTTTATTTAGGAATCATCTGGAAAATATAAAAAAACATTGATGCAAAAAAAACCTCCACACACTAGGACGTACTACGATGCCAGATCATGAGAGGAAGCTGGTATGACAATTGTTTATAAGTTTTATTTACGACTTATAGTTTCTTTTGTTTCCTAAATTATTTAATTTTTTTCTAAATTTTTCATATAACATTAGTTTTCAATGTCATTATTGAGGAAAAAACTAAATATTGAAGGACGTGTGCCTCGAGAAAAACTGTATTGCTCGAGTAGATGGAAAAATTATGGAAGTGCCGTCAACAAACCGACTCAGCAGTAGATTGTATGTTTTAATCTGTTGATTTTAAATTTTAATAGCTATTTTTTAACTTAATAATATATTTTTATTTGTAAAAAGCTTCTTTTGAGGCCCTCGATGCCCATGAACCATACAATTTTGGGCCAACCGGTCACTTACATCAGGTATTGGGAGATGATCATTCTGGCAGAGTATGTTACTGACCTAGGATAGCCTCGACGATGTATTGGATCTCCTCAGGTATGAGTTTTAGTGCCACCGAGCAGCAACAAGTTAGGGCACAGGTAGAATAGGCTGACAAAAGGGCCATAGAGAAGGTTGAACAATTTACTAGTGAAAAAAGTGCATTTATGAAATTTATTGATGTTCTACGTCCAACACATCCACCAGAGGCCAGCCCATCCTTTGATGAATACATTTCATCGATACATTCTATATATGTTGAACCATGTGGTAGTTTTATTGGTGGTCAAGACGATGTCCAGCCTGACGATGATGATGGCATGGAGTTTGACGCGGAAGAGGAGGGAGAGGAGGATCACGAGGCGGAGGGGGAGGGCGAGGTGGAGGGGGAGGGTGAGGAGCATGGGGGGGATGATGATGAGGAAAATGATGACAACGAGGATGGGGTTGATGATGATGGTGATGATAGTGATGGTGATTTGGGACAAAATGATCCATTACATTATTGACTAATATTATTGAGATTTGATGTTTAATATATTCTAGTTGTTGGTTTTATCTGGAATCGTAGTATAGTATTGGAGTTGAGAGTTAATTTTATATATTGTATGTTTTCATGGATGTTGATGTCTTTTAGTGGTTTCGGAGTATCTTGAGAATGTTTTTAGAGTTTTGTGTGTTTGGGAACACCTCGTACATCCCCCCTCACCCTTCTCCTTGGACCCCAAACAGCCCCCAGACACCCCCCCCCACCCCCCCGAACAGCCCCCCCACCCTCCTCCTTTGTCCTCGGACATCTCCTCGGACACCCCCCCACGCACACAACCCCCCAGACAGCCCCCCGGCAGCCCCCACCCTCCTCCTAGTTCCCCGGAAAGCCCCCCCCCCAACACCCCCCGGATAGCCCCCTGGACATACCCCACCCACCCTCCTCCCTGGACCCTGGGCACCCACCTGAAATCCCCCCACCCTCCTCCTTGGACCCCGAACAACCCCCCGAACAGCCCCCCACCCTCCACCTTGGTCCACGAATAACCCCCCAGAACCCCCCGGACAGCCCCCCGATAGCCCCCCGGACAGCCCCCCCCCCCACCATCCTCCTTGATTTCACAATCATTTTTTATTTCTCTGATCATGAAATGTTATTTAGGATTATTCCATTTTTGTTTGTATTGAATTATATGAATGTCCTGGTAATCTTATTATCTCATGCTCATCAAATGCATGTGATGATTTGCTTTAAATTGAATACAAAGCATTTTTGTACATTCTCCATGTTATGTGAATAATGCTTTGTTTGATTTGTTTTACTTGTCAATTTTTTGGATAAAACATGGGTTACATGTAAGGGACTCATGGACGGACTCTTCATGCTCAGGGAATTTAGACTTGAAATTCCAGGATCAATGATTTGGTTTCTAGGTGAGGGCTACCAGGATGGTTTCTATTACTCATGTGTGATATTGGTACCGTGATGATAAACTAAGGACATGTTTGTTTTTCATGATGTTAATACCATGCCTCACATGATACATGGTCCCCTGTGTGAGATACTTGACAAGCAAGGCCGCCAAAATCCAAGGCGCGGTGTGGCCGAGATTTTAATTGAAAAGAACAACTGGCATATGGAAAACTGATCAAACTCATTTGGATTTTGTTGATACATTATCAAAACGATCCATGGGTCATATGTGATGTGTACGAGTCAACACCGGGTCAATCTGAGTCGTGGTGTGGTCGGGATCACTCTAAGTGTCTCTCCATTGTTTAAAATGGACAACATTTTAAGTACATATAGAAAACTGACCAAATGGATTATGATTGTGTTGATGCATTAGGACGATGATCCATGGGTTATATCTGACATGTATGAGTCAACCCCGCCTCAATCTGAGGAGCGGTGTGGCCGGAACCACTCAAAGTGTCTCTCTTTTGTTTCAAAAGGACATAATTTTATGTGAAAACATCAACTGGCATACGGAAAACTAACCAAACACATTCGGATTGTGTTGATACTTTAGGAAAATGATCAATGGGTCATATGAGATGGGTACGAGTCAACCCCGTCTAAATTTGAGGCACAGCATGGCCAGTACCACTCTAACGGTGTATCTTTTGACTAAAATGGACAGTATTATAAGTGAAAAGAACAAATGGCATATGGAAAACCTACCAAACACATTTGGATTCTATTGATACGTTATCACAACAATCCATGGGTCAGATGTGATGTGTACGAACCAACCCGGGCTCAATCTGAGTCGTGGGGTGTATCTCATAGATTCAGGATGGATTCGATGTAGGGAATTGTTGTTATGTGTTTCGTAATATCCATCAATGGTTTATTCAGGGGGTGTCACATAATGATCATTTACCATAATAATATTCCACCCACACCCCAATTATTATACTTTGTCCAACCAATAGGGCATTGACTAACCATGTGGGTAATTTACACCGTATCACACACCACAGGAATCATGCGACCTCCCTAGATATGCCGTTTGGATCATGTGATGTCCTTTAGACATTTCTATAAAGTCTCATGACACCCCTCAGACAATCCACCTAATTATTTTGAATCCCTATCGGCTCTCCATATAGATCTTATAATTTCCACATCCAGGTCATCAAAATTATGGAACAACCCCATTGTCTATTAGTTAGGTCTCACAAAGTCCTCCACACTTATTGGCCAGATCACTTGACATCTTGTAAGAATATCATGGAGGTTTCTTGATGAAAAAATGTCAAGTCACCTAGATTTAACTGGCTCAATGTCTTTAACACACTCTTGAGGATGAATTTTGATGTTCTATCCACATGAATTAGGAATGAAATTTCATCAAATCGTATGTGATATTCTAATGATAGATGATGTAGGTCCAACAATAGTGAGTGGTTCAATTAATATTGATCCATCATTATAAAGTGTTTTATTTGAAAATACTTCCACTAATTATATTATTTATAGCTATATTGTGTACATGATAAATCATTTTATTTATTTCATGCATTTTGTTATTTATATTGCAATGCCTTTAGATAAAAGGAAGAAGAACGGTCTCAAATTCCCCACGTATGATTTTCCTTATATGATATCATTCAAATCTATGTATTTTTTACTCTAGATATGGAACAAATGGATATAATTATTAATATGTATTGATTGATTATTATTACTTCCATGATCGACTAGAACCCAAATGAATGAAATTTTCCAAGATAATATAAACAAAAACAAGACAAACTAAATCTAATGGAAATTTCCCAAAAAAAAACTTGGATTGAAGAAAACCAAACTAAGATAAAACTCAAGAAAAAATAATTATATACCATTTATAAGAAGATTAATTGTTAATTAATAGGAATTTACTTTTTGATGGTATCATTTTGAAACATTGATATGTTTCCCCCTTGCTTACAGGAACATGATTTTACCCATGTGGCATTGTGGTTCTTATATGTTGGGTGGTGACATGTATAGTCACAAGAGATAGGTATGTTTTAGTTTAGTTTTTATTTTATTTTCTTTATCGCATTGGCCACATAGGTCTATTTCTGGTTTCTATGGATAGGGAGTAGTTATATTGTATGAAGGAGGCCAGAAGGGGTCCAGATAGTTTTAGTTTGCCGGATTTGATCCGAGGTAAGATTATATGATTACTACTAGTCTCACACCTCATATATTTTGGTGATTTCAATGTTTTTGACTCCATATTATGTTTTCAGTAGTCCATTGGATAGTTTTGTGTTGGTTCGGGTGGATTTAGTTCTCCGCTACCAATCGAGGTAAGCTTTTAGTGTTGTTGGTTGGTTTTTCAATAGTTATGTAGGATCCTTTATATGTATTAATGTTCTTAATATCCTTTTTGTAGTGCGTTTATCCATGCTTGTTGGTTTCGAGACACCAAGTCAAGGGTGACTTGCCTGCGTGTGAATAGGTAAGTAACTATATGTATGTGGTTTCCCCAGTTACGTGAATAGTCAACCATGGTAGTGTTTATACACATATGGGTCTAGGTGTGCCCTTGTATATATTTAAAAATGCATACGCATGTGAGTGGAGACTGTTATATGCATATAAGCATATGTGTAAGGATCCCCTTGCACATGCTCATGGCCTTGCGGGTGTGTGCATAGGGGCTAGGTGTCCTTGCATGTGTGTAAAGGTTTGTATACCCAGTGGGGGTGCATCAGCTTTTAGTTTGAAAGCTCTAAGAGCCGAAGTGGATAGCTTGGTTCCACCATGAGGTAGAGTCCCTCTGGTAGCCACTTTAATTTAAGAATGCTTTAAATTGAATTTAGATTCTTTCTTAAAACTGCTTAATTATATTGAATTGCAAATCTTGAATATGTTATCTTTAATATAATTATTTCATTTGATAAATAATTTCATGTTTTTATAAAACAAAACCACTTTTAAAAACAAAAAATACAAAAAATACATCTTTATCATACCACAATCCGGAATCAGGAGTCTTTTTTTATAATATAAGATCAGTTTCTATAATGTGAAGGACAACTACATAGTATTTATTTGAAATCCTGGCCAGAAGATATTACCCCATAGATGTTTCTGGACTGGGACAACACGCCGCGGTCATGACACAGTCACGCCACGGTCTCGCCGCGATCACGTCGTGATTTGGCTCTTCTCGAGGAAGACACCCTGTGGCGGTTCACAGTCTTGTCGGAATTCAATGTATGATACCTAGATAGAGTTTTAGATACAATAACCACCCCTAGTTAATGGGGAGGGAGGCGATGGCCGGAATGTTGCCCCGCTTCCTCCACCCCTCTTCACTCCTGGCTGGAAGATGCTGCCCCGCCGATGTCGCTAGACCGGGCCAACACGTCGTGGTCACGCCGCGGCCACACCGCGGTCAAGCCGCGGTCATGCTGTGGTCACGCCACGGTCACACCTAGGTCATGTTACGGTCACACCGCAGTGAGGCCACCGTCATGTCGTGGTCACGCCGAGGTCACACCGCGGTCACACTGTGATTTGGCCCTGCTCCAGGACGACACCCCTCGGTGGTACACAGTCCGGTTGGAATTCGATTATTGATACCTAGATTAAGTTTTAGATGCATTATTAACCCATAGTTAATGGGTATGGAGGTGACGGCCGGAATTTTGTCGCACCTCCTCCCACTCCCTTTGCTTCGGGTTAGAAGATATTTCCTCATGGATGTCGTCGGACTGGCCCAACACGTTGCGGTCATGCCACGGTCATGCCATGATTTGGCCCTGCTCCAGGGCGACACCATGCGGTGGTTCGCAGACATATCAGAATTCTATGTATGATACCAAGATAGAGTTTTAGATACATTACCCACCAATAGTTAATGGGGAGGGAGGCAATGGTCGGAATGTTTCCCCATCTCCTCCCGCTCCCTACCCTCATGGTCAGAAGATGCTACCCCACAGATGTTGCTGGACTGGGCCAACACGCCGCGGTCATGCTGAGGTCATGTCGCGGTCATGTCGTGGTCCCGTTGTGGTCACGCCGTGGTAATGCTATGATTTGGCCCTACTCCAAGATGACACCCCGCGACGGTTCGCAGTCCTGTCAAAATTCGATGTATGATAACTAGATAGAGTTTTAGATACATTACCCACCCTCCTTCCTAGACCCCATACAGCTCCCTCTCCATTCTCCCTGGACCTCCATCCCCCTAGACAACCCCCACCCCCTCCCTGGACCCTGGATATCCCCCCCAACCCTCATCCCTGGACCCCTGATCCCAATCTAAGCTCTCTTCAAGATTCACCCTAAATCCCGAATGAAAAGAGGGTTTTAGAGCTTTGGAAAAAGTTGAGAGAATATTTCAAACCCTAATCGAATAGAGGAAGCAAGAAGTGGATTATGCTCACCCGGATCTTTAACCCGCACTTGACGACACTCAAAATGCTCACGTGACGTGTACGAGTCAACCCCACCTCAAACTGAGGCACAGTGTGGCCAGTACCACTCAAAGTGTCTCATTTTTATTTGAAATGGACAACATTATAATAGAAAACAACAACTGACATAAGGAGAACCGACCAAATGGATTCATATTTTGTTGACACCCCCACCCCCATGGACAACCCCTCACCCATGGACACCCCCATCCCCGTGGACAGCCCCTCACCCCTCAACACCCCCACCCCCGGGGCACCCCCAACCCCTTGTATGTCATATTATATAACTGTTATATATAATTCAGAATTCTTTATGCAACATAATTCATTTTGAATGTATTATTGATTCGTAATTCATAATTAATTACATAATTCATTCTGCATGTATTCAATTGAGGATTCAATTATGAATTCTCTATTGCATTGGTTAATTGGGTTCATATACATGATTATAAAAATAGTTCACAAGTTCTTGATTTTTTAAACCGCTTTCATATCTCCAACAAACATGCTCCAAAAACTTTTAGAGCAGTTCACAAGTTAGAAAAACTGTTCACAAATACCTTATTTTCTAAGCATATTTAAGATTTTTAGTTTTCTGTAAACAAATTCATGATTTTGACAACCCATCACATTGCTGAATTCACAACTTATCTCTTTTAGTAGTTATTTCTAAATACATGCATCCCTTTTAGAGATTACTCCACCAAAAAGTTAAACACATATCAACCTCTAAATGCACCTATCATTTCCAAAACCACACAATAGATGTATCATGAATCCTTAAGAACCCACACTAGGTGCTAACCTCTGTCAGTCTATCCTCATTTGACAAATTCCCTGAGCACTCATCTCCATTAATCGGCATGTTTCCACCTCAATTCATTTCAATTCCATCACTACCAAAGGCATTACAGAACCACCCAAACCCACCAATTGGAATCTGTACCCGACCCCAGTGTAGTTTAATAGTCAAATCCTCTACTAACTCAAAACCACATTTGATTCCTACCGCACTAAACAACTAACCTAAGATACTCACACCTCAAATTTCTTTTTTAAAACACCCCAATCTCATGCCCACAATCGGATCAATCATATAACCTAAATTATTTTCTATTTAAACACCACATGACAACAAATTTCACACATCAAGGATTCCTCACTAGAATCACAATGCTACCAAAACCAATCCAATCACAAACCCACCCCAACCAATCCAATTCCAATTCCAAAAACCAATGAGCATACTATAACAATGATTATATCTTTTCAACAAATACATCACTCCCCACCATAGAAGTTTCATCATCATCAACTCACCCAAAAAACCTCAACCACTTTGTCGAATTATGTTAGTGCCTCAACACATTACGATGTTAAATCCACTCTATCCTAAGTTCTCATTCAACTAGTGGGGTGTTTCACTCATCCAAATCTCCCATTAGATCACTAATCACATCTAAATATAGTTAAAAAAAATTAGTTAACTAGATCAAAACATAGTTCCAATTCCTGATCTATGATATCATATGTGTCTCCTCCTTGGACTACAGTCCTGACCAAAAATTGCCTCAAACCTCACAACCAAATTCTAACCAAACACGGGATGATATAGCCTTCAATACACTTTCCAAATAGCTAATCTAGAAGCATCGATCAACTCACATAAAACAAATAACAAACCCTCTCCATGGTCCCTGGGATATTATCCTCTAGAAACAACCACTATTGGCTCTCTTTCACCCACCTTAGTGCTAAACCAAAACGCGGGGCTCCCATGGTCCTCAATGTGACAATATAAAGTGATTTCGAACTATATTGTCCTCAGGTGCACCCAAAATAATGGCCCAAGCCATTAAAAAACCTCAAATGTGAAAACGTCCATAGTAAGAACATACACTCTATGAGGTGTACCTCTAGTACATCCAAAGCACAAGACACACCCAATGCAGAAACATCCCAAATGCCCCTAAATTGCCTCAAACTAATCATCGATCAACAACATCTCCAACTGATTATATATCAACAACGCACCCAATAGGGTATATAAAAGAAATGAATAACTAATGAATTATCAATGGTCCTCATGAAAATCATAAAATTTTTACCTTACAAGGGCTCTATAGTACAAGATTGACCACTCCACATGGGAATGATTAATTAACATCTATAGAAAACACTGGTCACTCAATCAGTAACAAGCCCACTATGGTATCCTCAAGAGTCCCTTTGAAGCATATAAATATCGTAAAGAAATCCGACCATTACTTTTATCCCACAACATCATCCCATCCCAATGGTTCCAATAGTTCCAATCCTAAAAATAGGAGGTAAACCCCAACTGTTATAACCTTTAGAAATATGTACCAACATGTCAGGATAAAACAAGATCTCTTTATATATATTACTTGATTAAAATTTTCAGGATCTATATGAAAGACATTGAACAAAACTATCTTAGATTTCACAGTCCATTACAACTAATGTTCTCATAACCCTCACACATGATTCTAATCTCACAACCCAACCTGCTGGAGGATTCTAAATCCAATCATTGAAGAAATCCTGATAATGAATTATCTTACTCCAAAACACCATAAAGACCACATTCAGACATAGAAAGTATTCCACCATGGAAATTTATATGAAAAACTGATCAAAATTGAATACTCATTAGTTGAATTCTGACACCACGGTTAAAATAGGGTAAACAAAACAAGGAGAAAAAAGTACCCAACCTGTACTTCAGGTACATGATATGTAACCCAAAATGTCCCCTTGTTCCATGTGACATAGACTGATCACTGTGTACTTTCCCAAAGTACACATCATGTGTTTCGGTATATGATGTTTACCCCCACCTAGGTAAATTCACATACAAGGCCCCACTTACCATGAAAATTCCCTACTACGTGTAATTTATCACCCCATACACAATGTTTACCCCACATATGGTTCCCATGTATGTACCTATCCATATATCTCCCCCCACAAAAGGTCTACCCACACACAATTCCTATCCATGTACCTCACAGTAGATATGGATTTATACCATACATGGTCATCTACCACTAGCACAAACCCAGTAACCACTACATTGCGTGTAACCCACCCACTTGTATAAATATTTTAGTTCCCAAAACCCATCTTTCCCAAGTACGAAGAAAACATGATGTGTGTTATCAAAACTACACATCATGTACATGAGTTCCCCCAAACTAAACCCCCCCCCCCAAAAAAAAATATCCCAAAACACCTAATTTCTCCCATGTATCCATAGATTGAATCCTGAATGGGTCACCAAAAACCCAAAAATTACGAATAAAACATAAAATTAACTACCCTATAAGAATTTGTGGGGGAGGTGTGGGTGCTTGGCGGGGGTGAGGTGGGGAGGAGGGGGGATGTGTGTGGGGGTTGGTGGGGATGGGGTGGGCTGGGCAGGGGATGGGGATGGGGTGTAGGCTGGTCAGGGGGAGGGGGTGTGCATGTGTGGGGTGTGGATGTG
Organism: Viscum album; assembly: GCA_963277665.1. Classification (NCBI taxonomy): domain Eukaryota; kingdom Viridiplantae; phylum Streptophyta; class Magnoliopsida; order Santalales; family Viscaceae; genus Viscum; species Viscum album. Next base: position 1,485,720,599 of record OY728136.1, read on the forward strand.
TAGGTGGGGGGGGGGGGGGGCTGGGCAAATGGGGGAGGGGGCTGGGCAGGGGGGTTGTGCAGGTGGTGGTGGTGGTTGTGCAGGTGGGGGAGGGGTTGGATGGGAAGGTGGTTAGGCTAGGCAGGGGGAGGGGGCTGGGTAGGAGGGCTGTGTAGCTGGGGTGGTGGTTGTGCATGTGGGGTAGTGGGGGGTTGGATGGGTGGATGAGTATAGAGATGAAGTTGAGTTCTTTGAACCCAATTAGTGAATGCAGAATAATTTTATAGGATCTAAGTATATCAGATAAGGAACATTAGTGGAAGAATCTATAATTCAAGCCATGTCCCTACTTAGACTATCAATGTTTGTAGAAACCGTGGAAGACCCATTTAGTGAGTCTAGTAGGAGAAGGAAAATCCCCATGCATAATCCAACTAGCTAAAATTACTATGAAATCTAATAATGTTATATCCATCATAGATCAAGATTAATATGTCATTATGTTGAGAAACATCAGACCCTTGTACTTGTATTTAATGATAAATGTTATCAATATTTGAAAATATTACATTGACTATGATTATTGATTTAATATCATTGCAATGTTGACACATTCTCATATGTGATATGATGAGGAAAATATAGAACCTTCCACATAGATACTATAGTTTTGTGTCCAATGCAAGGAAAGCACATAAGTCCAATTCATGATCGGGTACCATTACAATATCCCCCACCCTATTTGATCAACAATACAACATTTTGTTGGTTCTGGGTCTCTCTACGACATCAATATGTGAACCATACAAGGGGAAGGGATGTGATTAATCCTTCATAAATGAGATGATTATTTCTATGTGTTTCTTGTGTCTTTTTTGTGTGATTATAGGTGATTCAAGTGAGTTTTTGTGAGTTTTCTATGTGTGTAGTGTTATTTCTGTGTTTGTAGGTTGCAGTGTTCCTAAACACATGGAATGAGTGTTTTTTTTTGTGATTCCAGTGTATTTTTGTGAGATGGCCCATTTTTCACACAGATTGCAGCCTGCAGTTGATTGTAGGCTATTTCATTTTTAATTATTGGGGGTCTAATCAAACATTTTCCAAACCGTTCGGTTATATCCCTATGTGCTTCTTCATTTCCGAAAGGTTCAAAACTATTGGGTTATACCCCATATATGTTTATGCCAACAGTTTAAAAATCGTTGGCATACCCCTGTTCACTAATTTTCCCAATGGTTCAGCTGAATCATTTCTATAACATGATCCAATTTTATTCCAACGGTTCATTATGAACAGTGGGTAGACGAAATCTAAACAGCCTTTTCCAAACGGTTCAACGTGAACCGTTGGTATAAGTCTTTCCCGATGCCTCACACACCAATGGTTTCTAAAACCATTGGGATAAGATTTCTCAACAGTTTGAGGGCCTTTCCAAACAGTTTAAACTCGTTGGGAAAACATGGATTCCCAGTAGTGTTAAAATATCAAAACAGTAAAATATAAAAAATCATGAAAAAACAACATTTCAGAAAAATTCATTTTCCAGTAGATCAATACATTGTATGGAAAATATGTGCCTATGGTTGATTTATAAAAGTGGGTTTTACCCTAGGCATGGTATAAGTTTTTTTTGGAAATAGATGTTATGTGAAGAATTCTTTTGGAAGTTATGTTAAATAGATTAAATAATAAATTTAACTCTAATCTTTTTAGAATTGTGACCTCGAAATCTCTATATAAATTTATGATTATGAAAAATATCTAGGCTAAACCACATTATAATTAGATATTATAGAGGTAGATGAGGATCCACTATTGGTGATGAAGAGCTCATAACCATGGATTGGTGGTGAATATAATGAAGACATGTTCTGAATTAATGATGAAAAAAACTGAATATTTTAATGAGATATCTACAGAATGTTTCGTTATCAATTATCAATAAATTTTTATTGTATGCCTCATTATTGTTTTTTTCCTCAACCCTTTTAATTAAATTATTTATATTCGTTAATTTATCCTCTTAATTTATTGTTCTTTTTCTTCATATCATTCATAAATTTAATCATTTTTTCAATTAGAATTATTTCTTTCATTGTTCCTATGTTTATCATCCCTATTGGTTCCACAATTTTTGATCATTTTCCATATTCACATTATCCATTAATAATATCACAATACTTTCTTCACATGTCTCTATTCTTTATATTCACCTTAATTGTCCCATCAGTTTAGTTATTTAGCATTAGTAGACTAATTCCAACTCATTTGAACCTCTAGATTCATAATGGTTCGGTGATCTGAAATCGATTGAAGTTATGTGGATGTATTGAGGTACCAAAATAGATTTTAGATATATTTTTATGGGTATGGGTACCCTATTATGGAAATAGAATATGCAGTGGATGATGATCAAGCAACCATAATTCTGTTTTTGTGCCAGTTGATTTTAGTAAATGATTATTAAATACTACTTCCTTCATGTATTGTGGATTTTTTTGACTCTATATGCATGAATTGTGAATGATTTCGGGGTGACAATGATACATTATAAGTAAATTAGGTTTGGTGGGAGAATAATGATTACGGTCCGTTTAATCTATATTATTACATGATGTGTTCCTCCGAATCACCAAGAACCTAGGGTTTTAGCCTTATTGTAATATCACAAGTAGTTTGGAAGACCCATATGTCACGTGATCCTTTCTGAGTAGGATAGTATTGTATTGATAGTACATGACCATGCCCCCATGTAGTACCACATGCTATCTAACTTATACTACACCCATTATACCCCTACACACCAAGAGAACCTTTGTATGACGAGGAACATTGTTTGGACCCATGGTGGTCCCACATTCCATTTAGAGACCTATATTTTGATTTACATAGACAATACATTACTTTTGTGTAATAATTAATACATGAAAAAAATAGACGCCCAAAGAACGTATTAGTTTAGTGTCTTTTGGAAACTTTCAAAATAATCTTCTAATCATGGGGAAAGATCATCAACATATCCCACAAAGATATTCCCCTTATCTCTTAAGTAAAACCTTTATTTATATTCTGGGGAAAATAAAAAATAAAAATGGTGAGCTCAAATACTCAGTAAGGGTAAAATTGGAGAACCTAAAACAATCCATAAACATTTGAATATAAGAACATGCACATAAAACATCGAAATCATGAGTAATAGCATAAATTATGTCAGTGCATAAGGCATAGATCATAAAGGAACATTGACCATGATAAAATAGAATGGGAGTGAAACATGTAATTATGGAATCCATTAAGAACATGTTATGATTTCCATAGTATCCCAAACATTGTTTCCAAGACAATCAAAGTGGACAAAGTCCATTACTGAACCATGTTTACATTCCGTTCCAGCCCTGTATTACTTAACCAGATTCACTTGACATTCCAGCCATGTCTATATCATGAGATATAAATATATAACCTATTCATTGGAGGGAGATATAGGTCCCACCCATTTCATATTGAAATCATTCTTACGTGTGCCACAATACAATCATAAATCATGCATATTAACCCAAAGAATAAAATGGGTTGCATAAACATCATTCCATCATAACATAATATATATAACACAAATGGATATAATTTCATCATTAGAAATATAAAACCATGTAAATAATAGATAAATTATACTTAAAACATAAACATTCTAAATAAAGTCATCTTAGTTGAAAAATAGTTTTGATAAAACACTTGAAATGAATTCTTGAAGAAAATAACCTTTCTTCTCCAAAATTATTTTCTTTTCAGAAAATGCAATGCAATTTTAAAAGGAAAGAATTTTTTTGAAAATAGTTATGAAATATTGTAGAGTAAGATTCATGAAAATTAGGCATTATGAAACCGTAATAATCCTTTCATGCCGTATAAGTTAACAAATATTTCTCCTCGTACTTTTTCCAGAAAAGTCCAAAAGTACCTTACATGGTAAAAAAGGGAAAGATTCCTTCCATACAAAGTGGTAAAAGTAAAAAAGGGAAGAAATGACATTAAAAATACATGTAATAATAGAAAACATTTTATGAAAACATTTTTATGAAACATGGACATGGATAATAAACATAACACCAGTAAATACTTACGAATAAACAATCTTTGATACGAAGAAGATTGAAGAAATTATCCTATACCTTATGTCCAATTTCTTCCATACATTTCTGAAACTCTTGTATAGTGCGTTTAAAAATATTATTAACTTTTAACAGAACCATAATAATATTTATGATATCATATATGTTTCACTTACGACTTTATATTACCTGTTCATTTTCCAATTCCATGTTAACGCATCGTTTTGGGTAAAATCATTTCATTTGTCGTATGTGTTATGACTTGTAATTATTCATATGATTACTTAGATCATTATTAATTACTTACATAATGTAAATCATGATTTATATATAATATATATTCAAAATATAAATATATATAATATATCTATAAATGGAACGAAATACACCATCCATGGAGATGGTAGACCGTACGTATGCATGAACGCCGTTTTTGTTTCCTTATTAAATTGAATGGAAATAAATGAAATATATATGTACATAAATCCAGTAGCATTATTATTTCATATATTTCATTATTACATATTATATATACTTTATATTCAATCTTTAATGGTTAACATGGAGAATGAATCTCATTGTATCGTGGAGACGGTAATCTGTACGTACGCACGAGCGATGATATCATTCCCATAATTATTGAATGGAATTGAATTGGATGATATAATATCTTATAATTAAAATCATGTTATAATAATCATATATTGTAATTATTTCCACCATTATACCCATCCATGTAATGTGGTGGTGGAAAAAATCAGAATACACCACGGTGTGGAGAAGGTATTCCGTACGTACGCACGTGCGGTGATTTTGTTTTTCGCAGGATGGATAGAAGGTGAAATAGGGTTGGTTCATATTTATAATATCATATAATTATATGAGTGATACTGATGTTATTAATTTATTTTGAAAAAACAAAATAAGAGGAAGTATAAGAAGAAATGAACTTGAAAGAATCAGTAAAGGATATTACCTCTTCTTCGACTGCCTCTTCTAATCCTCCTCTTAAGGCACTAGAGTTGGTCTTTGAAAAATACGAGGACATATAGTATGTTTCTAGGGAAGTGGAGAAGAGAAATGGTCAGGGTTTTACCAAGCTTGACGGCTCAAAGTAGTGTGAGGAGGAGAGGGAGGATGTGCCCTTTTATAAGAGAGGGGAGGGGCACTTTTGGAAACCTCTCAAATATTACTTTATAAAAAACCCAAACCCCACATAAAAACTTCCAAAGTGACTCAAATTATTATATTAGATAATAAAGGGATGTAATCCCATTCTAAAATTAAATTTATACATGTTTTGATTTTATTTTAGACCTTATCATTTGATTTATCCTTAATTAATCTATTTTATTTTATTGTGGTAATAGTGTTATAAATTTTATATGGTTATTAATACTTACTTATGTGTAGTTAAATATTACTAATATGATACTTTATGAATTATTAGATCATATAAATTTTACTTTGTAATTTTTAAATATTTTTGTGATTTTTAAAAAATTTAATAATATAAAATATCAATAGTGTAAATTTTAACCCAATTAATTTATTTGAATTTAAATGTAATCAAAAGAGAATATATTTTCGAAAAAAACTATTTAATAGATTACTAACAAGTCATATTCATCTATAAATTTAGTAGAGGACACTAATTAGTTCATGTAATATTTATTGTAATACTTTTAAAATCATTTATATGATATTTCTTTTAATAAAATAATCAATACATCATTTTTGTATAATTATTTAATATAATTATATGGTTTATAAAAATAAAAAATAAACTAATATGATTAAGATAAATATAATAGATTTCATAATAATAATACTTTTAGTCTAATTTATCTTCTAAAACAACCAACTTTGAAAATTTTATATTTATTAAAGTATGAAGGTGACAACATTGACATCATTTAAAATAAAAATATATATAAATTTACTAATATGTTATATAAAGCTCTTAATGGTCCATAATTATACCCTTGTATGATTAGGGTATAGATACACTCTACCAATAGTATTTGGTCACGTTTCGGGTCCTTTTTATTTGTATTATTATTGTAATAAGAACTATATTATTGATTTTTTACTAAATAAATAATTTATACAACATTAATGTAATAGATATTAAGGTAATTAAATATATCTTAAAAATTACAAATAAATTAAAATAAAAAATAAAAAAAATTTATCATTCAAATGAGTACTTATAATATAATTTATATTCTATATAACCTTATATTAAGAATACTTTAATTATTATAGTTTGAGAGAGAAATATTTCACATTCTTTAAAATAAAATAAATTAAAGGTCTTAATCACATCCAAGTGGGTTCCAATGGATTCCATTTCTACCCAAATATGCCTTTGGACGAAATATAATCATCCAATTATATTAAGAAAAGTGTTAGGGTAATTTTATAATATTATATTTACCCTTAATTACCCTAACACTTGTCTTAATATAATTGGATGATTATATTTCTTCCTAAGGAATATTTGGGTAGAAATAGAATCCATTGGAACCCATATGGATGTGATTAAGACCTTTAGTTTATTTTATTTTAAAGAAGGTCGCGATTGCATGTAATGCAAGCCATGTCAGGGCTTCATGTAGTGAAAGATCCCTTTGCCGGTGCGTAAAACATAATCAAAACTTATTTCATTTATATATTAAAAAAATCTATACTTAATGTTGCATAGAATAATTTCCACAAAACGAACTTGAAATTGTGTGTAACATGTGCCAAGAATAGTGTTGTGTATACTGCAAGCTAATACGGTGTTGTGTATAGTACACGTTAATCTTGGTGTAGTGTACAATAGAATAAATCGAAGAAATTAAAAAGAATATATCTCATAAAAGCTCAGGGTGTTATATTCTACCCCCCTTAAAATGAATTTCTCCCTCGAAATTCGTTGGGGGTTATAAATAATTTACGACTTGAAAGTTTCTTACATAGAAACCGACGTCATATAAAGTAATACTAAAACATAATTTTAAAAAGGAAATTTAGAAATATAACGGTCACCCAAAGTAACTCAACACTAGGTTTCCACATAAGAGAATATAGGTGAATATATGTATATGGAAGATAAATCTAACCATCTTGTTCTGATGAAGAGTGGTAGAGAACATGGCTATGAAAAATCCAACAATCACAAAGCCATAAATTTGTGATGATCTAAGGTACCATCTGATTCATCAGGTATAAGGGCAATTGGACTACATTGTTGGTTTTCAAGATCATTTCCCTAAAGCCGATGAATTTTTTATATAATGGGAAATACATACTTGATTTTAGTGTAATATCATCATTGGTCATTATATGAAAAAAATCCACTTCATCTCTTATCTAATGAAATGAAGTTGAATTTGTCCTTCATGAAATGTTAGAAGATCATGTGATAGAATGATAGGTTATTCCATCTGTCTCAAACAAAAAGTTAGAAAAAGTTATTAAATTTACCTAAGTCCATATATGGTGAGATTAACTGTATATGATTCCAAAAATGGAATTAGACTCCAACTATCACACCGCTTAATAAAATAAAACTAATTTCCACTATCTAGGGTCTTTCTGTAGGCTAGTGGAAGGCAATAATGGCCTGTTGCACTTCAGTTGTGGGTTCGATTCCCGCATCATTCTCCGACGCAATGGGTTGTCACCAGTCCTATGGGTTGTCATTTTTATAAAACTATACAATTATAAAAGTTCATAAATAATATCAAAAAGTTATATACTTATATAATGCTATCTCATGTCTAAATTAATCCATTCCAATCTTTAGGCTTATCCAAAATACTTCTGTCCAATCTCATAGTATAATGAAAAATATCACTAGAGAGGTCATCAACTAAGAATGTGATTACCTTTATTTATCCCTTATATATCATAAGATATATCTTGTTTTTGGTCACATTCCAAACATGTGAACACCTTAATCATGTATTCTTTGAAAAATGAATACCCATTGAACCTTAGTGAAAAACATGAATGCAGCCAAAAGTTAACTCTTTCCACGTACAAAAATCCAAAAAATTCTATTTACTCAAACCATGATGTCACTTTGTCCTTATTTCAATCATGACCACATTAATACTATCAGACATATTATTTTCTCCTAATCAATTCATTATACGCATATCATAATATTTCCAAAAATATATGAAGAACCTTTCATGGTTACCGGTTCCATTCAACATATACATTGAAATACTTTAGGAAAAACAATAGTGTAACAATCCTTATATGTATCTTTATTCCATAGTACCATTAAATTACCTATAAAACATAACTCTTGATAAACATACAATCATTCCACTACCTTCTTAAACCATTGACCGATCTTCATCATTTTATTCCTCACCACTTCTTTCATCTTATATATCATTTGTAGTATCTTCATCATCATCAACATAAATACTACCCATACGACCAAGCTGATTCTCATCATGAGATTTTCCCTTCAGGAATTGGTTTTTATAATGCCCGTATATTCCCCATTTAAAACATTTAACCATTTTTTATGTCTTAGAAATACCAATATCATTGTCCATGGAGTTAACCACACCACTTCCTTTGAAATTACTGGCTTTGTGTCCTTCTTTTCCAAACCCAAAGAATCTTCCAGATCCTTTGAAACATTCTCCCTAATGCCTCTTACAACATGATTTAAATGATGGAAATTGAACTTTCGTTCCACTATGATCATCATGAAACACCATCTTTCTCTTATTAGATGAGTCAGGAAACATACCAATGTTGAGATTATTGATCATATTATGATATTTATGATTCGGAATAATAACGATTTTTGGACATCCAAATCCCATTACATTTGGTTTCTCATGAAGAATATCATTCCATTGTCTATCATATCTTCCATTATCGTGAATATTCCTATTTCAACAATTTTCTAAAACCCAAAAGAATAGTGTGAGAGGAAAAAATCATACTAGGAGAACAACATAATCAAGGGGAGTACTTTCAATCTCTAACATATTAGGTTTAATCCATGGTTATTCATGATCGTTATCATAATTCTAGGACTGTAACCAATACTTATACATAACCATAGGGACATTCCTAGACATACCTTAGAAATATCTTTAGGGATCTCGCTAATGTTTTAGCATCCTAGTTTCCAAAGGTTGACTAAACCTTCACTCTTATACCAACTGTAGAGACCCATAGCTTGACATACATAGACATTACATTACTTTTGTAAAATACTTAATACATGGAAAAAACAGACTCCCAAAGGCCATATTAGTTTAGTGTCTTTGGAAACTCGGAACATAATCTTCTAATCATGGTGAAAGATCTTCAACATCTCCCATAAAGATATTCCCCCTTTTTTCATACCTAAAACCTTTATTTATATCCTTGGGAAAAGAAAACATAAAAAAGGGTGAGCTCAAATGCTCAGTTAGGGTTAACATGGAGAACCTAAAACAATCCATAATCATTTGAATGAATAACATGAACATAAAACATCAAAATCATGAGTAATAACAAAAATCTTGGCAGTGCATAAGGCATAGATCATAAAAGAACATTAACCATGATAAAATAGAATGGGAACGAAAACATATAATTGTGGAATCCATTAAAAACATGTTATGATTTCTATAGTAGCCAATGCATTGTTGCCAAGACCGTCATAGTGGACAAAGTCCATTACTGAACCGGGTTTACTTGCCGTTCTAGCCCTATATTACTGAACCACATTCACTTTTCATTCCAGCCATGTATATATCATAAGATATAAATATTTACCCAATTCATTGGAAGGAGATATAGGTCCCACCCATCTCAAATAGTAATCATTCTTACATTTTCCACAATATAATCACAAATCATTCATCATAACCCAAAGAATAAAATGGGTTTTATAAACATCATTCCATCGTAACATAATACATCTAAAACAAATTGATATCATTTCATCATATGAAATATAAAACCATGTAAATATTTTAGACATTATAATTGAAACATAAACATGCCAAATAATGTCATCGTAGATGGAAAATAGTTTTGATAAAACATTTGAAATTAATTTTTGAAGAAAATATCCTTTCTTCTTCAAAATCATTTTGTTTTCACAAAATTCCACTCAATTTTAAAAGGAATGGATTTGTTTAAATAATCATGAAATATTGTATAGGATTCTTCATGAAAATTAGGCATTATGAAACCAAAAAAATCTGTTCATGTCGTATAACTTAAAAAAACATTCTCCTCATACTTTTACCGGAAAAGTCAAGACGTACCTTATATGGTAAATAAAATATAGAATCCTTACATAAAAAGTTGTAAAAGTAAAAAAGGTTAAAAATTTCTTTAAACATACATGGAAGAATAGTTAACTTTTTCGGAAAACATTTTTAGAAAACATGGACATGGATAATAAACATAACCTGAGTAAGTAATTTCGAATAAACAATCTCGGATATGAACGTGATTGAAAAAATTATCCCTGACCTTTTGTCCAATTTCTTCCATACATGTCGGAATATCATTTATAGTGGGTTTAAACATATTATTAACTTGTAATAGAACCATAAAAATATTTATGATATCATATGTGATACACTTACGACTTTATATTACCTTTTCTTTTGTTAATTCCATGTTACTCTATCGTTTTGGGTAAAATCATTTCATTTTTCATAAGTGTTTTGACTGGTAATTATTCATATAATTATATAGATAATGATTACTTATGTAAATAATTTAAAACATTATTTATATATAATATACATTCAGAATATAAATATATATAATAGATCGATAAATGGAATGAAATACACCGTTCATGGTGACGGTAGACCGTATGTACGCATGAACATTGTTTTCATTTCCTTATTAAATTGAATGGATGTAAATTAAATGTATATATACATCAATCCAGTAGCATTATTATTTCATATTTTTTATTATTACTTATTATATATACTTTTTAATCATTCTTGAATGGTTAACATGGATAATGAATCTCATCGCATCGTGGAGATGTTAATCCGTACGTAAGCACGAGCGATGATACCATTCACATAATTATTGAATGGAATTGGAGTGGATGATATAATATGTAATAATTAGAATCATGTTATAATAATAATATATATTTATTATTTCCACCATTATACCGATCCAAGTAATGTGGTTGTGGAAAAATTAGATTACACCATGGTGTGGAGACGGTATTCCATACATACGCAGGTGTGGTGATTTTGTTTTCCATAGGATGGATAGAAGGTGAAATAGGGTTGGTTTGTATTTATAATAACGTATCATTATATGAGTGATACTAATGTTATTAATTTATTTTGAAACAACCAAAGAAGTGGAAGTAGAAGAATAAATGAAGTTGAAAGAATCTGTAAAGGATATTACCTCTTCTTCGACGGGACTCTTCTGAACCTCTTCTTAGGACACTAAAGATGGTCTTTGAAGAATACCAGGACCTATAGTATGTTTTTAGGGAAATTCAGAAGATAAATGGGCAGTGGTTGGCCGAGCTTGAAGGCCAAAAGTGGTGTGAGGAGGAGAGGGAGGAGGTTCCCTTTTATAAGAGAGTAGAGGGGCACTTTTGGAAACCTCTAAAATATTAATGTATAATAAACCCAAACCCCATTTAAAAACATCCAAAGTGACTAAAGTTCGGATATTAGATAATATATGGTTGTAATCTCATCAACCAATTAAATTTAGACATGTTTTAATTTTATTTTAAACCTTATCATTTTGATTTATCCTTATTTAATCTATTTAATTTTATTTGTGGTAATAATGTTATAAATTTTATATGGTTATAAATTCTTACTTATGTGTAGTTAACTATGCCTAATTTGAAACATTATTACATTTTAGATCATATAGATTTTAATTTTAATTTTTAAATATTTTTGTGATTTTTAAAATTTTTAATAATATAAAATATCAATAGTGTCAATTTTGACACAATTCATTTATTTGAAATTAAATAAAATCCACAAAGAATATATTTTATAAAAATAACTATTTAATATATTACTATCAGTACATATTAATCTATAAAATTAGTGTACCACATTAATGAGTTCATATAATATTTATTGTAATACCTTTAAAATCATTTATTTGATATTTCTCTTAATAAAATAATTAATACAACATTTCTGTATAATTATTTAATATACTTATTTGTTGTATAAAAATTAAAAATAAACTACTATGATGACGATAAATATAATATATTTCATAATAATACTTTTAATTGAATTTATCTTCTAAAACAACTAACATTGAAAATTTTATCTTTATTAAAGTATGCATGTGACAACTTTGACCTCATTTAAAATAAAAAAATATAAATGTCCTAATCTGTTTTATAAATCTCCAAAATGGTCCATAATTCGACCCTCGGATGACTAGGGAATAGATATACTCGACCAATAAGTTTTGGTCATGTTTCTGGTCCTTTTTCTGTGTATTATTATTGTAATAAGAACTATATTATTGATTTTTTTTACTAAATAAATAATTTCTGCAACATTAATGTTTAAGCTATTAAGGTAATTAAATATCTCTTAAAAATTACAAATAAATTACCATAACAAATAAAAAAAATTTATATTTCAAATAAGTATTTATAATAGAATTTATATTCTATATAACCTTCTATTAAAAATAATTTAATTATTAATGTTTGAGTGAGACATATTTCACTTTTTTAAAATAAAATAAATTAAAGGACTTAATGACTTCTAAGTGGGTTCCAATGGATTACATTTTTACAAAACTATGTATAAGGACGAAATATAATCATCCAATTATATTAATACAAGTGTTAGAATAATTTTATAATCTTATATTTACCCTTAATTACCCGATTTATCTTTAAATATGGTAAATAAAATTTACCGTAGTTAATATTCATAGTGCCCAAAAATAATAAGTAGCCTATTAGAATAATTTGGAACTACTGATTCAAAATATGGAATCCATTTTTCCAAATTCAAATCACATAATTTGTATAAATTAATTTAAAATAACTCCCATTGTTCAGAAAATGAGTTTTAAAAGTTAAAACATTGCAAAAGATTGAAATGATTTTACATATGAATTCAATGTAAAATCAATGATAATGACATAAATTATATTAAATGGTACAAATATATTCTATTTATACTTACAAACCATTCAATATTATTATTTAACCATATAAATTATTACGATGAAAAATGATGTTTTTAATTAAAATATAGCATGTTTTTACTATTAATTAAAATATGAAAGTTATCAAGATAATATGAAAAATATATCCAATGTAAATTTTTATATCATGATTCCAAAGAAGAATTTTATTATTTTCTAATTAAATTTATAAACATGTCAAAAACTAGATTTAAAGTTGGTGCGCCATTAAAAGGCAACAAAACTGCATTTTTTTAAAAATAATTATTTTAACCGAAAAATTGATTTTGTTCTCATACCATGTTCTAGGAAATGTGTAATATGAATAATAATTTTATAAAATTCAAAATGTATTTAATTATATTCATAAATTCTAGTTCATAATAATATTATAACAATATATCGTTGTTTAGTGAAACCCCGTATTGCGTACTACACACACTATCATGGAAGGTCGTGATTGCGTGTAATGCAAGCCAAGTCAGGGCTGTTTGTAGTGCAAGCTCCCTTTAGTATTGCGTGTAACATAATCAAAACTTATATCATTTATACATTAAACAAAATCTATACGTAATGTTGCGTAGAATAATTTCCACAAAACGAACATGAAATTGTGTGTAACACGAGCCAAGAATAGTGTTGCATATACTGAAAGCTAATACGGTGTAGCTTATAGTACATAATAATCTTGGTGTAGTGTACAATAGAATACATCAAAGAAATTCAAAAGAATATATCTCATAAAATATCAGGGTGTTACTTTCAATTTCACCCAGAAGAAACACTATGAATGTTTACTATAACATAATGAGTGCCGCATCGAGACATGGCTAGGATTAAACTACATAGTCCACCCCATATTATCCAAAAGAATATGTTGAATGGTTCCACATGGTTAATGAGACATGACCAAGAAATAATAAATACATCCCTTCATGCGATGGTAGATGTCAACTAATCCCATTTTAATGTTATATACCTTTTTCCATTATATTTACTCCTTACGATCTCCCTCTATAAGCATCTAATTCATACTAGTGATCATCCTATCTTGATTCATATTCCATGAAGGGTGTTTTTGTGTAATATTGTTTTGAATTAGATAAAAGGAATGATGGGTTACCTGTGAGATACATTATTTAGCGATTCTTGTTTTTATAGTATTGATTGGTTTTGATCATCAGAGAGATTTCAAGGTCAGTGCCCCACTATCACACTAGGTTTTGGGTCCCCCATGCTCATTATATTTATAGATTTGGAAATCCCGCACATTTCCAATGTTGAAGGTCCTTTATATGTATAATGGTACACCTCCTTCTTAAATATCCAAAATAGATGAAGAACTATACTAGAGTTAGTTCTCCCTAAATTATAGAGTGCAGTTGAAAGATACAGGACCTCCACCATAATTCCGTTGAGGTTTTGTGTGGTTCTTATCATCAGAGATGGGGAATTTGAGAGTTACAGGATGACTCGTCATTTTTATCTGGCTTTGAAGATGATGATATCCCTTATATCATCATTTTTTCTTTATTGGCATATCTAATGTTTGATTTCATTAACCTCTTACCATATGGGTTTATTTGAATATGATTATTTTATTGCTTCCCTATTATTTTTCATGGCCTCCTAATTGGAATGTATATAATAACTCATGTATGATCTTTTCCTTCACATGCCATGTATTATACACAAGGCGGTGATTAACAGTGAATATGGTGGACATTGTATCAGTGGATCCTAGTAGTATGTGGTTGTGAGTACTATGACTGGTGGTTATACTCTATGATTTTGAGTTGATCAGTCGCCTTTGTTCCCATTTAAGTGGTCATCAAAAATGTATTTTCCCATATATCTCTAATTGGGAATGTTTTTTTTCCCATATTTCATTGCACTGTGGTATGTAAAATAGGGGTTATTATATTAATTTTTTAATATATAAAGGATACGCTTTTTTTATTGTCTCCACTATTTCAATGATTTTCGTGTGTTCAATTTTACATGTACATTAGTCTAAGCCCTGTCAGTCACATTTTTCAACTGTACTAGATCAAATGAAAAAAACCCTTTCCTTCAGGAAAGGCAAGTCCCTATCAATGGCTGGGAGAATCTGCCTTGTGTAGCTTGTTGTTATTTCAAAGTTGGTATACTATATCATGGTATATATATGGTCGAGTGTTGTTATTAAAATTCTCCACATGATGCTAAAAAACGTCATCTATAGTGGAAATAATATGGAAAAAAGGTAATTACTACCCCATAGAAGAAGTGATGTCAGCCATACAATATGGGAGGTCTTGGAATCAAGAACCAAGAGGCCTTCAATCAATACCTTCAAGACATGTTTGTGTGGAAACTCATTAAAAGCATGTCTTAGTCCCTATACTTCTTACGGAATCGGTTCATTCAATGACATCTAGAAGGAAAAGCCAGCTATATAGAGTCCTCTATTTGGAATGGAATTAAATCCAGTTTCCAAAAAATTATCAATCACTCCAGATGAATTGTGAGTAAAAACTCTCCCACATGTTTCTTGTACAATAATTGGATTGGGTATCCACTCAACAACAATGTTAACATGGAATATACTCAAATTGATCATATCATCACAATTAGGGAGCAACTGGAAAACATGGTCATAGTCCCAAAAGGATTTGAGCAGATGGTCAAGGGTTTCAAATTCGTTATGAAGGAGGATAATCTTTTATTGGATGGATCTGAAAATGGTAGGCATGAATCAATATAATTTTACAACCATATGATTAATGGTGAGTATAAATGGATAGGTAATTTAAATAAGAAATAAATGACACCCTCAAAGTTCACTCTCTTATGGAGGCTGAACCTCAACATGATCTTGGTGGATGCCAACCATCAAAGGGTAGGTGTTTCCTTGTGATCTTGATGCACCCTCTAAGTGAAGAATAGAGAAGATGTGGACCATCTTTTTCTGAGTTTTAAGGTAGGATCCTCTCTCTGGATGGCATTGCAGTAATTTTTTGGTTTACATATACCCTATATTGCCTCTATCCGTGACTTTATCAAGGAGATTTTCATCCTTAATAATTCCAGGAAAATAAAAGTGTTGTTTCAAGTGGCTTGTGTGGAGATGATCCACTATATTTGGAGATATAGTAATGCGGTTGTGAATTGTAGGTCCAAGTTCCATGCTGGTCGCATGTTGGAGTCGATCATTGCTGCAGTGTGCGCTGCCAATAGCCTTCACTCGGAAACATGTAGCAATCTGGTCTATGATTTTGTTGTCCTTAGGAAATTAAGCATTGTTTGAAATCTCTCGGACCCTCGTCACATGATGGAAACTTTTTGGATACCACCATTTGCAAAATGGGTAAAGTGCAACACAGATATAGCATCAAGAGGCAATCTAGGCCCCTCGGGGTTTTTCACCATCTCCAGGGACGAAAATAGGGATGCCATTAAATATTTATGTGGAAATTGTGGCAATGTCACAACATTAGAGGCGGAGATAATGAGGCCGATAATGACATTTGAAACTACTATTCAAATATACTGGAATAATGTCTAGTTTGAAGGTGACTCCTCTACTTTGGTGCTGGCTATTAGAAGGGGATAGAGGCATCATTCATGGAGACTGGCAGCTAAATGGGTTAATTGTACTAAAAATATCTCATCCATGATCAATTTCATCACACATGATTTCTAGGAGGACAACTATTTTTTTGATGGGATGGAAAATAAAGGGGTAATAGTGGAAAAATTTCATTATTTTACCACCTTGCCTGATGAAATTATTTCCCTTTTACTCTGAGATAAATGTAGAATTCTCTATTTCCACCTTTTTTAACTATTCCATTTTATTTTAATACATGGTCCTTGGTGCTCATTTTTCCCAAAAAAATGTACCAAGGTAATTACACTTATTTATTGTTCTCTGTCCAGTTAATGGGTAATTATTTTTATATGGGATACATGTTTATGGAATGTTAAATTTTTTCATATAAGGTAACCAAATTAACACACATACTAGATGGAATAAAATAAATTTACTATGTCTATATTATTTTATCAATACATTATTAATCAATTTGGTAAAATTGATACAATTTTTAAAAAAATTAAAAGGATAAAATGGAGAATATTTATTCATAACATAAAATCCCTCAAGGAAATATAAAGCATGAAAGTCATTCCCTTCCATTAGTTAAAATGTAACCATAGTTCAATGTGCTTATCTAGGCCAAGTTATGGTGATTTTAGTTACCCAAGAATATTATTTAATGTTTTCAGTTGGATTAATCATGTAAGATTATATGGTTGGTTTCTAAATAAAGACATGGGGTAATGTGGAGGAAATTGTAGAGGAAATATATGTTTTTGATTTAAGGATTGGGGAGTCCACTCAAATAACAAAGGAACTGTGAGTTTGTATAGTTAGTAAAACTGTGTAACAGACTATAGTCCAAAAATAAATCATGCTCAAGTATGGATTATGTGAAGGAAAATATAGATATGTTCCACTAAAAAATTCATGTGTCATGATATGTTGAATCCAATTATGATGTTTATTATCATTTCGATAAATGGAAGTAGACTAATAAAATAATATTTATTACATCACATAATTGGAAATCAGAACAATATGTTAAAAATATTATTTTATATTATTTTATAAAAATAAATTTAGTATTACCTATATATTATCATTGTAATAGAATTTGAGGAAAGATAATATCCTCACTCTTACAAAATTATTTAATTGCTACATTCACATCCACACATACTTGGTTGAGAAATGAACTTCTACATGTTAGAGTCCCCCGAATCATGAGAATGAACTTTCTATGGATTCTAGTGAGGAGGAACATGTTGTATTATAGAAATATAATGATAATTCATTAGATTTATAGTGAATAAGGTTTTATTATATATATTCTACGATATATAAAATCTTCATGAAAAAATGGATCCATTCTATAATGGTGTCCTATCACAATGATTATTTTTAAGCGAATGTTGGGAAATTGTGTTATAATATCTTCATGTAACTTTTCTTTTACAATCATGTTGTGGGTGAACCATATACATAGCATGTAGTCAATATGATTAGATATATAGATCAATTTAATATCTTGAATCCAAATCTACCTGTTCAGTTGTGTTCTTAGCATAATCTTCCCTCACTACTTTAGAGATTTGTTAGTTTTTTTTGATTTATATAATAAAAAATATTGAAAATTCCTTCTCCTGAATCCTTACTATAATTAATAAGATTTATAAACAAATTGGGAATGAATATTCTATTATCCTTATGCTTAATAAGAGGAAATATAAGGAAATGTTCCATAAAAAAATTCAATGTATAAAGCTTCTTTATACAATAGAAATAAAATAATTACTATCTAGGTATTTTATGAAATAAGATCAGATTTTTTATGTGAAAACAAGGTCCACTAGAAGAAGAATTGAACCATAGTGATGAAGAAAAATTAAGATTATAAATTTTTTTCTTGAATTTAACATCTTTTTATATAAATTTTTTCAAATAATTACTATTTATGATGATCACATTTTTCTTAAAACACAAGAATTAACTACATGAAAAAATTGTGTAAATAGTTTAATGGATATTGACACTCTAAATGGAGAAATAATTGATGTGATGGATGAAATGGACAAATACTATACTAATCCAATTAACATGGTTCTTTTTGATGAAATTTAATTATGGTCCTTGTGTTACCATTATTATTATATCCCTTTCCAGTTTACACATGGATGGACCTGTACACAATTATAAGAATTAAATCTTTTATTTTTATCAAGATAGAATTTTCTTTGGTGTTAACATCTAAGTAATAGTTTTTATTTATATATATGTAAGTAACAAGTGTTTTCAAAAGATAAAAATTCATGTTCACGTAACTCAATTCACAACACATTATGGAATCACCAATTTTATCATGTAAATGGGGAGAGTTTGAATATGAAATATTAAGAAGGGATTTTATATTACTTTAAACTAAAACCACTTGATAGATATGGTTTTTATTTTGAATAAAATTTGAACAAGACTGAATTTAGTGAATATTTTGAAAGACGAATAAATATTCTTCAATTAGTACATAGAGATATGTGTTATACCATTCTAGATGAAATTGGAAATAAATAATCATAAATTATAGATTTTATTGACAAATCAAATAAATATAGATATATCAATTAAATTTTTTATTTTTTTGTTACCTTAGAGAAATTTTAGGAATATAACACTACTGGAAAAACGGCCTATACCCACGGTTCAAAACCGTGGGTATTGCCCCCAAAACTGTGGGTATAGCCTATACCCACAGTTTTTCGAATTGTGGGCTGGGACAGCGTCGGTATAGGTCCCTAGAGTATACCCACAGTTTTCCAAAACCATGGGTATAGGTGTCCTGCCACCATTTCACCGAAACATAGCCAATTTCCATGGTGTCAATGGCTTTTACCCATAGATTCAAGACCATGGGTATAGGTCCAAAAATATTTCAGGCGCTATGTTTCAATCCTGCAACCTCTTAGTTGTAAACACCGCGTCTAACCACTACCCTAAAATCATCTATATGTATATATATATATATATATATATTTAGTTAAATATTATTATAGAAACCATGGTTATAGGGGGAGGAACTGTGGGTATAGGGTTCCCGCCAAAAAAACTTTCCTTCCCGTGAAAAAAAATCCCATGCACACAAAAGTGACCTCTACCCACGGTTTTTCATAACCGTGGGTATATGTATTTTAGCCGAGACATATCCTCATGGTTTTCCCCAAAACCGTGGGGATAGGTGCCCCTATACCCATGGTTTTGGGAATCCGTGGGTATATGTCACTTTTCAGGACCTATCCCCACATTTTTGGAAAACCGTGGGGATAGACACCCATATACCCACGGTTTTGGAAAACCGTGGGTATAGGTCCTAAAAAGTCACCAATGCCCACAGTTTTCCAAAACCGTAGGGATAGGTCCATTTTCCTATAGTGTAAGAATTATTTAGAGAATTATCGTGGTAAGTAGATCATGAAAAATATATCATATTGTAAAGGATAATATTTTTACATGAAAATTCATTAATTTTCTAAGGGTGTTTGGGATTTTATCACAATTAACTCCATATACAGCATAATAAAAATGATCTAGTAAAAAAGAGGAATTTCACCATGTTATTCATGGTTTTATTGATGATGATTCATCAAGATATTCTTCTATACTTTGTGTATATCCATTATAGACTATACCTGACATGCTAAACAATGTGTTAACTATGGTGGACAATATGATTTTATTGGTGTTTTATAGTAAAAAGAAACCTTTTTTGTAACATACTAATATATGGGGTTTCATATAATTTTTCCATTTTATATCTAGAATAAATCTAGCACCACGAGGTAATATATACAGGTTTATAAGATATCCCAAGGAAACAAGGTGATATTATGTATAAGACCAATCATGAAGAATGTAATAGTGGAAATACTGAATATATCTCTTAATATGGAGCGTATATTTAAATGGAATAGTGGTAGGAATATCAAATTCAATGAACTAGATTCCCATGAGATGCAAGATTTGGCATAAAAATGAATTCTGAAAGGCCCTATAGTAGTGTCTTTCTAGAGACACATGAACTAAATAAGATAACCCTATATATTACAGAAACATGGGGATAGTGTTTTCTCATCACCATGGATAGGGACTCGTTATTAGTTGATAAGAAGGATCTTGTATCCTATAAGGCTGAGTAAAAAAACAAAGATGATAAAAAATTGATAGTATCCATGAAATATAAGTCGTATTCAATGTACGATGACTATGTTTATGTTCTAGTACATCTTATTATAAATGTAAATATTTTTTGGAAAAAATGGGTACTCATAAGGAATATGGAAATGGAAGGTAATTTATGTAACTATATGGACCAACTGGTCCCTAATGATTTTATTAAATATCAATGAATTTACATTGATTAAACTATACACTAATATCCATTATGAAATTAATGAGACATTTTCTTTCAATTGAAGATTACCGTGATTATGATATTCAGAAAATGACATAAAAATAGCTTTCTTTATAATGAACTTTATTTAGGATATATATATATGACTTAATAAGATCAGTTCGTGACTCGAAGGGATGTCAATAAGGTATTAAAGATGCAATGATTCATTTATTGGTTGAAATAAGAATCAGAATAAAAGAACATTTACATTGATGTATCTATAGGGGAATTTGGGTTCAAAATAAATGAATGAAACCTTGTGTAAATAATACATTAAATGGGAGGGAATTAATTTTACATGTAGTATATTCTGATGACATATTAATAATGGTAAATAGTATAAAATATTACATTTGGTTAAGATGTGTTTTAACGAGCACTTCTCCAAGATGGATATAACATCCTAGTCTTAATGCATATTGAAATTGCCTAAATTTTATGGAATACATTAAACGTTACAAAACGAATTACCAATGATCACATTATATTAGTTCCGTTGGAAAAATAGAAATAAAACACTTTTATCTTAGTGAAAATTCTTCAATGATTTCCACAAAGATCATCCCCCTTAGTAACTCTACATTAGAACCATTCTTCATAACCTGAAAAAAGTAAACATAAAAAAGTAGTGAGATCAAACTCATTGTAAGGATAAATAAATTAAATGTGTATTCATATTATGAAAGTATGGGTATAAGGTCATTATCATGATCATTAGAAGATCATACCATTCATATCAAACATCATAAACATAAATATTGGAATAAAAATTTAATGTTCACAAGACATCAATCATAAGGAAATCAAGAACATAATCAATCAAACCATGATTTGTTAATAATACATAGAATTTTGGTATACACATCAATATATAACATAGTTAACATGTAATAGTAGAAATACGATCACACATTAAATTTAAGGTCATGTAATCAGTCCATCGCATACACCTATGGACATGTAACCAGGTCCATGCATAATGTTGTAAATATGAAATGAGATTCACAAATAACATTGTGAACATGTAATTTGGTCCATGGATAAACTTACAGTCATGAAACCAAGTCTATAAATAATATTTTCAACTTCTAATTAGTTTCATGAATAATATTATGAACATATAATATGGTTGAGTCGTAAAATTGTAACATGTTATAAGTATAACAAATAAACATATGAACATACAACCAGGTCCATGCGTAACATTATAAACATTTAATATGGTTCACACATAACATTTTACTCACATTTAATCCATAATTACCCAATGAATTGGAGGTACATATAGGTCTCACCCATCACATAATGAAATCATATATTCATATTCCAAAGAACATTTATCATATCATCACCCATTAAAAGTTTGGGGTTCTATAAAAATAAAATCATGACCCCTGAAAATAAATGGGTATCATTAACATTTTATCAATTCACACCCAATTTAAAGAGGTAGTTTTCATAATAATTTCATCATTGCGTAACCTATAAAAAGAAGTGGGTGTTAAAGGACTATAACTCCTTAAAGATAAATGGGTCTTATAAAATCATTCAAAAAAAATCATTAACCTTTGCAAAAAGAAAATGAATGGAAAATTATGATCACTTCCATGATGGAAAAGAGTTACATCCATAGATGTCTTCTTATATTTAAAATAAAATTGAAAAATATTTTGAATACATCTTTTGTGGAGAATATACAATCTTCTTTGAAAAGTATTTATAAAACATTAACTTTTTAGAAACCCATTTTCATTAAGAAATAGTACAAAATTAGAAATAAAAACTTAAATCATTTTTAAATCCATTTCCCTTGAAAACATGTTAATGGAGCACAAAATCATTTTGAAAAGAACATTCATTAAAAATATTTCAATGAATCTAAAAAAATCAATACACATTCCTTAAAAAATAATTCGAAAGCCTATAAATAAATATAGAGAACGTTTTTAAAAACTATTATTTGAAATTTACTTCTTAGAAAAATTTCTTAAAAATTAACCTTTTCATGATGAAATGGAAGATTAAATGAAATGACATTGGGTAAATATATATGTTCCATATGAAGTAAAATGAACATTCCCTTTTCATGGTAAAAAGATGTAGAAAAATTCTTTATTTAGAAAGAAACTAGAATATTCATTTGAAAAAAATTTTAAAAGAAATTAATGTAAAATATTTATTTTAATGATTACTGAAAAATAGTATAATATTCTTTGGATCCTTTTTTAAAAAACATGGTTATCAATGAACTCATATTTTTTATCAAAGAGAGGGAAATTTTGCGATTTCTTAAAAACACTTTCTTAACTATATTATGTACCAAGTAGTAGAAAATTATACCAATACATTACAATTTCATCAATAAACATAGGTGAAGAAAAATAACGAGTGTTATTAGGACATGGATCATAAGATCTCTTTGAAGAAATTATAATGATTAAAATATTATAAAGTTATGGGATTATTTCGATAAATTATTAATACATGGTATCTTTGATCCACATTCCAAATTTAATAAAATAAAATTACATAAATCATAATATATCATGAAAATAAAGAGATTTATGCTATTAAATTTCAATGGAAGTATATACACCTCAGGATGAATATAGGTTTAAAACATGGAATGTGTCTCAAAGAAGGTAAATTGAGAATATATTACATTACAAATTAGGTAACTTTTGAAACATAAACCCCATGAAATAAATATCATAATGTTGATATGTAAATACTCAAAACTATAGGTATAAAACTAATATAATAAATCCATAGGAAGTATACACATAACATGAATGGGATGGGTGGTTAATAGAGAATGTATCTCATCGAAATAAAAAGTGAGATGAAATGCCTTTACCTTGTGTCTTGACTCTCTTTTTGCACATAATAAAATCCTATACAAAAAATATGAGTTTATTATTCATATTTTACATAATCATATTTTTGTTTCTAATTCCATAAAAATGTTTTATTATAAATTTATATTACCTGCTAGTTTATAGTTCTATGTTAAGGTTACGCTTCGAGTAATATTCGGTTAGTTTTTTTCGTGGGTCCTAATTTATTTTTTCATTGGTCCTTATACTTGTAACATGATTTCCAGAATGTGAAACATGATATAAATATCATTAATATTGATTGTATTTTTAATATAATAATCTATAGTATATATATGTATGAAATGGAATACATAGTTCCTGTGGATGGTTATCCATACACACCCTTTAACGATGATTCTGTTTTATTGATGTATCGAATAAAAGAAAGTAAATAAAATATATGTATATATATATAAGTATATAATATCATTAATGTTTCATTATTATTTTTTAAATATCATTTAGGTTCACAAATCATATCCATAATATATTAATTTTAGTCTCTGGATGAATCATGTCGCATTTATGGGTTCGTAGTCCACACATCACGACCCCAAATTCAACATTAGAAGCAGTTTTTTCAATATTGTTTTAGTAAAACATTGAAAAAAATCAATATATAGAGACCATTTTTTAAAAAATGTTGCTAAATCCATTTTCTTAAAGGATGACATCCCCCCCTATGCCTGTCATCGCCCAACCCCATTGAACCCCACACCACTAGGGCCAGACCCCATCAAACCCCTCACAGCTGGCCCCAACCCCATCGAATCCCTCGCCCCGTTAACCCTATCCCCTCACCAATGATCCTAGACCTCATAGAACCCTATCCCATTGAACCCTAACCCCTCACCACCAGCCCCTAACCCCATTGAACCCTATCCCGTAGAACCCTAACCCCTCACCTTCGGCCCCCGACCCCATCAACCCCTAGCCCATCAAACCCTAGCCCCTTCTCATTGGCCCCGAACCCATCAAACCATGTGAATGTGATGACTTGACCGGTAGGGTGAGAATATTATAATTTTTTTGGAATTCTCCTAGTTGGATGAATGCATTTTTTGTTTGGGTTTATGAATGTGTTATTTATATTCCAAGTTGATGAAATGGATATATTATTTATGATGTATATATTTAATTGAAATAAATTAGTTTGTCGTTTTGGATTTCCTTCATATATATTGATTTATATTTTGACCAATGATCTATGATTTTCTATTCATAGTGGCATGTGAGGTAATATTTTGTTGGATTTCTTACTTGGTATACTTACTAACGCCCTCCATATAAACATTAGTGCATATTAAAATACAATATTGGTTTTGATAGAACATTTTATTTATAAATATAAAATATTAATTATATTTTGTAATGGGGTTTTAATAATAAAATTATTTAATTAAAATTAATTACAAAATTTTTGATAAATAAACTATAAGTACACTCCAATAAATGATAACAATTTTAACAATTGAATTTATTAAAGAGTGAAATAAAATTTCTTATTTGGAACATGTTTATATTTTGTAATGAAATTAATTCTCTTTCACCATAATTATATAGTTATAGACTCATTTGTTACAAATTTTTACCATTACAGATAAATTGATGTTGTATTGGAAGTGTGAAACAAACACACATCTGAATAAGGAAATTAATACAAAGATAAAACGATGCAATTTTAATAGAAAAGAAATAAAAAAAAAATATATACATAAACAATTATTCTAAAATAAGTATTCCATTAGTTTTTTATTATTATTTAGGGGTTAATATGTATTTTCTAATCCGAATATGTTGTCGACGTAAGAGATTTTCTTTTTCATGACTTATTTTTTCAAATATTTTTAATCTAAGTTATATATTATTTTATATGTAATATACTATAAATATTATAGCAATAAAATAATTGTTTCCATTTACTTTTAAGGTGTTACTTATATCCTTTCCACTTATAAATATTCAATGTTCATACCCAATATGATTTCTAGTATGTCTTGCTTATATGTTTATTTCTTGATGACATATTCTTTATCTCTCTTTCGTTCTCTTGAAATATTTATAACATAATTTTTTATATTATTTTTTATCTAGTATCTTTACTTTTCAAGGGATACTAATGTATTTATGATTCTCTTCCTAATCATCCATTAATTCAAACAATATGATGTGTTTAAAGAAAAAATTTACATTATTCTTACCTTATCCCCCATGATTCTTCTATATAAAATATATTTATTTTATATTACACTATGGAGAAGTTTTATTATAAAAATTTTCATTTAAAATCCTTCGATTCCTTTTTCAAAAGAAATATTGAGTACAAATCATTTACTATTTTTATAAACAATTCAAAAATAAATTCATGAATTATATTTTCACAATCTCTCTTTTATTTCCTCCACGTTTTTCTCAAGATTCCTTTTTAAGGTATTTTTATATTATTTGATACAACTATTTTATATTATGAAATATAATTAATTTAATTAAAATATTATATTTTAATAACTAAGTAAATCATTGAATAAAATATATATCATTTTTTAAATATGTTGTAAATTCTATATGATTTATTTGTATGATTTATACCTATTTACCTAATTTTTTACTTAGTTTACTTTAATTCTCCTTTTATCTCCACGGGTTATCATTTTGTTATTTTTTGATGGATTTATGTGTGTTTTAATATTAATTTGAATGACTTTTATATATTATGTATTATGATGAATGGATTGGACCTGGGATAATATATACATGAATTAATCGAGTGATACATAATGTATCATGAGTTATCTATGTGTGGGTTATGTTATGTATGAATCATGCATAATTGTAGGCATGAAAATGAGTTCCATCTGTGCAATC
Organism: Viscum album; assembly: GCA_963277665.1. Classification (NCBI taxonomy): domain Eukaryota; kingdom Viridiplantae; phylum Streptophyta; class Magnoliopsida; order Santalales; family Viscaceae; genus Viscum; species Viscum album. Next base: position 1,485,747,653 of record OY728136.1, read on the forward strand.
TTCCAAGTGAACCTTGCGCAAACCATGTTGACCTCACAGATATGGGGTTAGATAATTACTAGGTTCATATGGAGATAGTAATACTAGGGTGTTTCTCCCATGATACATGTTTTAAGTTAATAATTGTATGGTTTTTATTTTTCGTTACTTTTACATAATTTTATCCATGATTGATCTCCTTTTTTAATTTCACAAATTTAGTACTTATATAAATATTCTTATAATTACCTTTGTTGTCTTTTTCCACTTCCAAATTCAAATCATATATGTTCAATATGTTAACTTAAATTTAATCATGCAAACCGGACAACACTGTAGGTTTATAATGTAAAAATATCAAAACGTTTTCCATGCTTTTATACCATATTTCGTAGTGAAATTGATCCTAATTCACAAAATTGGATTAATTGATAAATATTTTATTTAATTAAACATTAAAATAAATTTAAAACATATTTTTTCCTTATCAATAAATTATATGAAAAGGCTATTTTAAATTAAAATTCAGTATTTTTTACTATTTTCCACAAATTGAAACCTTGCAGAAAAATACCGAAAATATATCCAAACCTAATATTCCTATTTCACATTATGAGGTAGTAAATTCACCTTTATAAAATCAAATTTAATCTATAATACAGAAAATAATTGTATTTATAATGTGTTCTCTATTAAGAGGTAATAAAGTCACCTTTAAAAAATATAGGTTTTTAAGTATGAAATTTGGTTTGTTCTTATCGAAAGACTCTAAAATCTATTAGATGAATATAAAAAATATTTTATTGAATAATATATATATAACATTAATAACATTATATAATTTTAATAAATTTGATTTATTATGGTATAATAGATTTGTGGGAATAATAATATTTTCCCCTATATTCAATCGGTTTCCATATTCATTTCTAAATAATTTATAACCAATGAATTCATTTTATATTTTTATAAACATTAGATTTTAATAATTTAGTTAACAGGTTTCATAAAAACTAATTTAGTGGCTATGTTATATTAATTAATATTTAGTAATTTGGTAAAACATAGTCTTGCATGTGACACAAGCCATCGAGTAAAGTAATTGTTGCTTGTAAAGAAAGCTAAACTCTGTATTCTTTGTAGGGGGAGATAAAATTTTTATTGCATGTTGTGAACTTTTAACTTGGTTTTCAAAATAATTTATTCCATATATAGTTTTCTAATATAAAATAAACTATTTTTAGTGTTACGTGAAATGAAAACTATCAAAAAGATAATATTAGTAAGAAGAAAATATCTCAAAAAATCTCAAGGTGTTATATTCTACCCATATTCAAATGATTTTATACCTCTAAATTCTTCTCGGATAAAAAAGTTTTCATAATTTTAGATTATTTTAATATAAACCCACATCTTTAACATTGACACTAAAACATTCTTTAAAAAGTTGTGTTGAAATCAAAATGTTTACCAAGAGAAACACATTGCTGGGTTTCCATGTAGAAGAACATAGGTTTCAATAAAATATGTACATGGAAGAGAAATATAAATATTCATTTCTGATGGAGACTGATAGATAACATTGATCAGCAATTGTGGGAGGTCACGAAACCATAAATCGGTGATAATCTAAGACCATCTGATTTATCAGAAATAAAGGTGCTAGGAAAAATCTTTTTTTGTATCCTTTTCCTAGATTCGAGGAATTCATTTAATATATATGAACATATATAAATATACTTACTTTATTTTGTTCCTTTTCATATGTACACTCTCACCCTTTGGTTTTTCCTTGATCAACTCCAACTTCATCACTTACACCATGGAAGGTAGGTGAACTTTTCATTCTTAAAGTGCTAACAGATCATGTGATCCATGATATTCCATCCCATTTGTAAACAATTATCATGAAAATATATTTTTTGGAATAGGTTATATAATATGAATAAATCCTCATATGGTGAGATAATAAATTGATTTTAGAAAAATCATCTTAATTTTAACATAAATTATCCATATATGGGAACCTTATACCCCTTCCAAAAGACTAAAATCTAAAATGATAGAAATATGGTTATAAAATTACTCAAAAATATATTAGAATTAATCACCCATATATTAAAAAGTATCTCTTTGTTGCCACATCCCAAACAAGTGAATTCCCTCATTTTATATTCCTTTGAAACATAGTAATAACATGAATTACCATAAATCCATTTGGAAATCATTCATGATTTATTATACAATGATTTCTTGATGCATGCTATAAATCCAAGAAGATGAAAACATAATCCTTGATGTCATAGACCATGTTTTAATTAAATTATTAATCAGATCCTGGGTAAGTAGTGTTGTACAATTTACATTATCCAAATCATTCATCTCTTTTTTCCAATCTAAAACAATTTTCTCAAGATCTTGATCATATTAAGGTTTACCTTCCCTCAATCAAAATATCACCATTATAAGAAATCATATTTCTTTTTCTTCATCAACATTAATATTTTCCTTCTCAGTCCTTAATGTAAACTTATAAAAAAAGTTCTAATATATTTTATGATTCATAAAACATAATCTTTGAACTCCAAAACATTAATACTTTATTCCTCCACTATTATTATTAAACCATTACTCTATCTTAATCAACATATTCCATAATACATCATTACAAGAATATGAAATATGAATGATGCCTTAAGGTTCTTAATACTCAATCTAATAATCCTTCTTATGTTTAATATATACAATACTGGAAGCACTTCACCTACCTTTCACATGACATTTGTGGTCTCTTTATCTTGAAATGCATAATAAATACAAATTCCACCTACTTTATTATTTTTATGAGATTTCCACTTGGGAAATATATATGAATGTTGTCTGTTATTATACATCTAAAATATTCAATGTTAACCATGCCCCACCTAGTTATCGTCACTCAATATTACTAGAAGGCATGTGGTGAGAATCAAAAATCATATAAGAAACCCACTTAATCGCGAAGACTTAATTATACGATATATATATCATGACACATAACTTTTAATCGATGACCCCACATGTTTATACTAGTTTATTCTTAATGAAATTATATTGAAATACTTTATGATGAATTGTGAAGAGATTTTTAATTAACAAATCATATCATCATGGAGTGTCAAACTAGGTGTACAGAAAGTCATGTTGTCATGTAATATGTTATGCTGATTCATGATCATCCAACAAGTTGGCTTTGTTACTCCTGGGGTCATTTGTGAGGTATTCACTTCCACTTGAATTATCTAGAAAAGGAGTTATTTCTAGGAAACCACATACTCTATCCTTTACCAGGATCCAAGAAATTTTAATGTACTTTTACTTAACTTAGAATAATTCCTAGACATTTCCTATGGGTTCTCAAAAAGTTTTTCTCAATCTAGATTTTAATGTTTATCTAAACCTTTTCTCAAATACAAACTATAACAACCTAGTCTAAACATAAAATGAAATTACATCGGTATTGTGGAATATATAAAGCATTATATAAAGGGACACCCAATCACAATATTTGATAAGTAACTTTAAAAAATATGAATAGAAATATTATATTGTAGTGAAATATCTTCAATGATTCCCAAAAATATCTTCCGACATGGTAAATCTACTTAAAAAACATTCTTCATAACCTGGGGAAAGGAAAATAAGAAAGGGGTGAGTTCAAATTCTTTTTAAGTGTAAATAAAGGAAATTTTATACATATAAAGAACATAAGTCAATAAGAACATGATAATGATCATTATATTATGACACCCTACAAATCACATATCATAAAAATAAATCATGGAATAAGGATTTCCAGTTCATAATATATGAATCAAAATAAAATCAAGATAATAAATCGTGTAATGATAACATAATAATAAGAAATTCTATTATGTGATACACATCAATATATAACTTAATGAAAATTTAATAATATAAATCGGTTCACACATTATGTTAAATATATGAAATCAATCCCGCTCAAATATTTATGAACATTCAACTAGGTCCCCATAAAATATAGTGAACATGAAATTGTGTTCGTGCATAACAATTTGAACATGAAACCTAGTTCATTTGTAAACATATGGACATGAATATAGGTCCATTCACAATATTTTTAATATGTAATCTAGTTCACACATAATATTATGATCATTTTATAAGGTTCAGTTGTAACATTTTGAACCTGTAATTATGTTCCTACATAAACTTATTAATATGAAACCAGGCTCAATCATTACACAATAAACATGTAATCATATTGATAGATAAAAATTATAGTCGTGAGATATAAATTATTTCTCAATCCATTAGACAAAGATATATGCCCCACCAATAATGTAATGAAATTATAAATGCATGTTATATAAAACAATCATCATATAATGACCAGGGAAAAGTGATGGGTTCTATAAACATCAAATTATAACCCCTGAAATGAAAAGGGAATCATTAAAAAGTTATTACACCATAAAATATGTAAAATTATTGGTTTCATAAGAATTTCATAAAATAATAATTATTTAAAAGAATCTGGATTGAAAATAAAATAACTCGTCGAATAGAAACATGTCTCATAACCATTATTCAATCAAAACATAAAACATTCAATAAAGAATCTGAATGGAACCTTTAGATCATTTTATATAAGGACCTGAGTAACATCAATGTTGGTCATCATAGATTTCAAATAACTTTTAAATATATTTTTAATACATTTCTTGAGATAAATACACATTTTTCTCTGAAAATGATTTTTAAACACAAACCCTTTAAAAAATGTTTTCTTATGAAATGCAATGAAAACATAGAAATCACACTAAAAATCATTCTGAAATCATTTTCATTTTAAATCATATAAAATAATCTTGAAAACATTTTGAAAATAATTTTCCACAAAAACCTGTTAAACAATCTAAAAAATCATTTTCAAATATACATTCCTTGAAAAATACATTGAAACAATACAATGAAATCTTGTAAAAAAATTTAACCATATCTTTCTGAATTAAATTTCTAAAAAACAAATATAAAAAATTAACCATATAAACATTAAAGGTATGATTCGAATAAATGAATGATGGTAAGTCCTTAGATTTTCTAATATATAAAAATAACATTCTTTTTTGCATCGTAAAAAGGGTTGTAAATTTGCCTTTTCCAGAAAGAGACTAGAATATTACTTTTAAAACATTGGTAAAATTAAGAAATGTTAAAAATTTATTTAATAAATTATTTGGTAATATTATAATATTATTTTATACCCTTTCTATAAAACATGGTTTGGAAGGAACACATATTTTTGATTGAAGAGAGGGTAAATTTGGGCATTCCCAAAACATGTTCATAACTATCTAATGTACGAAAGAGTGTAAAATGGTACCAATACATGAATATAAAATTAACAGACATAGGATAAGAACATTACTGAGTGTTCTTGACTGTTTTATAACAATATTTCATCAAAATAATCCAAATCATTAATAATATCGAAAATTGATGACATTGATTCAATAAACCCTTACTGATTGGTAACGTTGAACTGTAATACCCATTTATGAAAATGAAATAAAATGAATCTTAAAATATCATGAAAAAATATAAATTGATTATATATTGTTTATAATAATTTATATACACCACATGAAAAAATATAGGTGTATAACATGACATGGGTCTCAAGGAAGGAAAATTGAGACAAAATTACTTTACCAATTGGGTAACTTTTGAGACATCAACCCCATGAAAGAAATATCATAAAATTTATACCTCACTATCCAAGAATATTTTTATAATAATTATATAATACATCCATGGGAATTATACACACCACATAAATGTAATTTTTGGTGAATAAATCATATATCTCACGAAAATAAAAAGTGAGATGAAATTCCCTTACCTTGTGTCGTGACACTGTTTATACATGTATGAACCTCTTGTATAATAAATATAATTTTATTATAAATATTTTAACAAACCATATTCCTATATATAATTTCATATATAGTTTTTTATGACTTTATATTACCTGTTGTTAACAATTCTATGTTAAGGTTAGGCTTCGGGAAATATTCTCTTTGTTTTTCACGTGTGTCTTAATTTGTTTTCTCATTGGTCTTTATCCGTATATCCTTATTTCCATAATTTAAACCGTGATATAAATATAATTAATATTATTTATATTTTTATTATAAAAATATATAGTATATTGGATTATTAATTGGAATACATTGTTCATGTAGATGGTAAGTCGTACATATGCATGAACATTGCTTTTGTTTCATTAGAGTGTTGAAAGACAGAAAGTAAGTGAAATAAAGGTATGTTTATATATTATAATTATAGTTGCACTATTATTTAATATATAAAATATCAGTTCACTAAAAATATCTTTAACACATTCCATGTATTGTGTGAATGAATCACATCTCTTTAATGGGGTGGTAGTCAACACTTCGCCAAACGAAATTATTGTATTTACACTAGATTGAAATCATAAGGGTATGTACTAAATATAAATTAAATAATAATAATTTCATTATATATAAAATATATATCATATATAAATAAATGTTACATAATAATGTATTACATGAGATATGATAAAGAAAAAATGAATAATTATCGTTTTGTGGAAAAGTAGTTTTTCGAACACTAAGATGGTATGTTTATTACCCATTAGATAAAAGTGTGTGTACGTTTAGGATAAACCCTTGGATTAAAAAATACTTCTATATTTATTATTCTTTTTTTATACAATTATTATGTAAGAATATTTTTTGGTGTGGAAAATGGAAATAAATGAATGGAGCTTGAGGGAGTGTCTTACCTCTTAATCATTAAACTCCATTTAGTTTGCACCAAAGGGATTCCATGGATGTATTATTTACAATAGTGGGTACTCATGGAGTAAATTATGGATTTTGGGAATGTATTTATCATATATTGTTATAAACTAGGTTTTTTTAGTGGTGTGAATAATAGGGAGAGGTGGTGGCCTTTTATATGGAACATAAAGGTTGCACTTGGCATTTTTTAAAATAAGTTAGGTGTATGCCCAAATTTACTTAATAAAGTCATACCAAACCTACTAAACTCAATTATTTATGGTTTATTGGATAAATATGTCCATAAAATAGGTTTTTTGTAATATTATAGGACATTTTTTCCTTAAGTTTAAGGTTTATTCCCTTATTAAGTTTAATTTTTCCTTAATCGCTATAATTAATGTTCATTGCATTCACAAATATATTTGTTAAAAACTGAGTTTTAATAATGGAATGTTATAAATTCTTATTATTCCAAATATATAATCTATTTTTACAAATTCCAATCTCATAAGTGGATGAAATTAATTTAAATTTAATCCTAATGTCGGGATGACACTGCATGGTTTTAAAGTAAAAACATCCAAAAGTTTACTACGTTTTTATACCCAAATTCAATTTTAAATTGATTATAATGAACTAAAATGGTTTAATTGATAAAAATATGATATAATTAAACATTTAAATATATATTAAATATAATACATCTATACAAATAAATAATATAAAAATCTATTTTGAATTAAAATTCGGTATTTTTATCTATTCATTAAAAAATGAAACCTCAGAGAAAAATACCAGAAATTTATCCAAACCTATTTATTATGTTTTGATTTAAAATAAATATATTATTTTGAAATATTAAATCTATAAAATTTCTATGAATTTAATTTAAATTGGGTTCTAATTTAGAAGGATGTATATCTATCATTCTAAAAAGATAGGTTTTCAAGCATAAAATTTGGTTTGTTCCTATATTAATCCTATAAAATCTATTGGATAAATATAAATAATATTTATTGAATATATAATATATATATATATATATCACATTATTATCAATCAGTAATTATAATTAATTTAATTTATCAGGGTAAAACAGCTTTGTGTGAATGATATTATTTTCTGTGATATTAAACCTATTTTTATATTAATTTCTATATAATTTGTGACCAATGAATTCATTTACTATTTTTTAAAACCATATATTTTTATAATTTAGTAAAAATTTTGATAACTACGAGTTTAATTGATAGTTTATATTAAATAATAGATCATTATTCGTTAAAATTTAGTCCTTCCTGTTACACAATCCATCGAGGACAATCATTGTTATGTGTAATGCAAGATAACATCACTGTTCCATGGGGAGAAAGATAAAAGTTATGTTGTGTGTAGTTCATTATTAAATGAATTTTTTTATTAAAAATCTAGACAAAGTTATTTAATATAAAACAATTTATTTTTTTATGAAATTAAAAAATATCAAATACATTAAATTGATTCAAAAAAATATTTCACAAAATATCAGGGTGTTACAATTGAATTAGGTGAATAATACAATATTCAATTAATACAAACCATTCTTGATAGATTGAAGAAACTAATTTTACTATGTTAGGGAACATACTGTGATAAGGAAATGATGTTATTTAGTATTTATCATTCTGTGTTGGGATTGTTAACAATGAAACCTAGTGTAATTTGCTCTTATAAAATGTTTCCTTAGGAATAAAAGGAGAGAGATAAGATAAACAGGTTTATTTATGCATCAGTTATATGTTTATTCATATATGTATAATTATGTACTAGGTTTGATGTTGGTTACACATTTATCATGGTAGTAAAATATATGAAAGACCCTGAAGATTAATATTAGACTCTAGTAAAGATTATCCTAATGTATATTAGGAAAATAGAGGATATGTTCCATATTTATAGAGGATATGTGGAACTTCTCCTTAAAGGATATAAAAATTATAGTTTCTAAACTTATCAAAAATATTAAAAATCTTAGTCAGGATATGTATTCTCTCTTAATAGAGGTGCATCAAAATTTACAAGCTCAACGTAGCCACATTTATCAAATTCTATATTAAATTCTAATTATATTTAGTAATCTGGTAAAACCAAAGAATAAATTTAGCTATAAAATTTTATTTAGGATTACATTGTTGTTCTTAAAATAAGACATTTTAATATATTTTATTTGGATAATACTACAGTGGCATAAATAGTAAGTGAGATAATGTTGCGTCAATGGATAAATAATGTCCTTAATAAGTATTGCATGTTGGATTTATAATAAAGAGGTGAAGTCGAAATAATTAGAGTTTCTACAAAAAGAAAATTGGGTACACCATTTGACTAAAGATTTATCCTCTTAGAATCAAGAATATCCTATTTGATCTAGTAGATATAAAATCATTTGTATTTGACTATAGTAAAAGTGAGTTTCTATAAGAGATAGTTACCTAGAAAAAAATACATTGAAATTTCAATTACGTAAATATTTATGGGCATGAATATCAATAAATATATAATCACATGATGAGTGTTAATTTATTTAATATTAATTTAATAATTTTCTTAGAGTATTTGCCACATCAAAAGGTTATAACATTTACCTATTTTGATAAAAACCTCAGAGTCCTTTTTATATATTCCTAAATATATATTCTATGTCTATATGATATCTCTCTTATTGGAAAAATATGATTTCAGTCTTTTAGGTGTAGGGGTCTTATAAGACATCGAGTCTTCATTTCATGTTATTCGTACTTAGCAATCTCTATGTGAAGATATTTTGACAATAAACACTCTGAAAGAAATTCCACATGTTATATGTTTTATTATATATTACTATATAAATATGTTTGTCTTGGTTACTAGTGTAATGATGCAATATTTTAAAATAATATTATTTTCAATAGTGTATACTACACACAACTCTAAGCCTAAATAAGCTACAATATATTATTTTTTAAATATTGCAGTTACAAACTATCTATTGAATTAACCAGAATGAATAGGATTAAACAAATTATGAAATATATAAAAATATCCTAATAAGTAAAATTATACTAATAGATACCTAAGAAATAGGTAGTAAATTTTTAGTGAAGACATTTAATTGTTCAAAGATACTTTGTCTGCAAATACTATCTCTGTTATCTTTTTTGAGTTAATATTAAAATTACTTTCTGGAATTTATGGAAATCTAATTTTATAAAAATAATATCATTTTTTAAATACAAATATCTAAATTATCCGTGGTTAAAATTTTTATACTTTTCTGATAATAATAATTTTTTTTGAATAGTGAAAAATACATATTTTTTGTAAAATTTTCATCTCATCTCAGAAAAAAAATACCATTATTAATTTAATTTTATATTAAATTAGGGTAAGTATTCATTAATTATTTAGTATCTAATTAATTATATAGGAATCATGTTTACTCTTTATTTTGTTATAAGGTCATTTTTTGGGTTAAAAACATATTTTTCTAAAAAACCCTTTTTTGGGTTTATGGATTTTTTATAAAAGTAATTTTTTTACTTGTAGGATTTGGATTTGATAAAATGGAATTAATTTTTTTGATTTATAAATTAAAATTTCTCATAGGTTAAATTTTTGATATTTTTATGATGATGTTAAATTGTTTTTGAATTGTTATAAATATGATATTATGAAATACCATATCTCTTTATTACATTACCAATTTATAAATATTATATAAAAAGTTATTAATCTTATGAAAAGAATAATGTATTATAATATACTAAAATTTCGAACCAAAAATATTTCAAAATATATAAATAATAATTTCATTCCTTAAAAATATAAAAATCATTTTCAGTGCCGCTAAAGTGTTTAGACAACATAGGAAAAGTATGATTTGGTGTCTTAATGAGAATATTTGAAAGGAAAAAATTTTTTTACAGAATTTTTAATAAATATGATTTATTATTGATGATTATTTTGTGTGAATTTTAATTTAGTATTTATATAACAAGTGACCAATCCAAATGATTTTCCAATGCTTGTACAAGGATAGAAAAGTAAAATAAACATATTAAATAAGTTTTCATGGAATATAAGTGAGTAAATGCAGAAATTTAAGGAAGATAAAAAATTCAATCTTAAAAATGGTTAATTTATTATTATTATGAATATCTTTTTAGTTATTAAATAATTAACCTAAATTATTATTCAATGTTGAAATAGTGAGTGTGTGTAAGAAATAGTAAAATCAATAAAATGATTTCAAACAGTATAAAATTATTTTTTGGTGATTAATAGTGTCCCAAGAATTTAATATTTAATATAACTTTTAATACATTTATAAAATTTTATATTTCATTTAAATTTAAATCGAAGAGGAATTTAAGGTTAATATAAATTAATAGTCTCTCAAATGATATGAATGATATTTTTTTAAATTAAAGATATTTTATTAAATGATTTAATATTTGTAAAAATCATATATCTGGACATTTCAGTGGGATATAATTTATAAAACCAAAAATGATCCACATATGCGTCACTTTTACATTTATACTAACTTATATAGCTCCTATAGTTTAAAAACATTGATACCGTGGTAATCCTCAAAATGGTTATCATATGGTTAAAACTAAGATATAAGGACGAAAACTTCACCTAAACATGTTCAAATTTTATTGAATTAGAGGATTTAAACTAATAATAATATGATATTATGAAAATTTCTATTTCAATACATTTTAATATGGATATTAATTTATTGTAATTTAATACTTTATGTAATTTGTAGAGTTCCCCTCCCCTAACCTAAAAAGGGCACCTCATCTCCTCTCTTCCTCATGCCTTTAGAGTACTCTCATTATCCCACGACCTGCAAAGAATATCATCAAAAAATAAATCCCCTCATAATATACATATTAGTATTGAAATAATACCTTCTTTATTGGGATTAAGGTACAAATCATTGGTGTTTTTTCTGGTGAAGAGGCATAGTTATTAACCTAATGTTTTAGTTTTAGTTCATCTTCCTCCTCCCTAAAAACTCTTCTAACCATTCTGATATAATAAAATTAGTTAATCACATATACTAATAGGTCATTACGATAATGTATTAACATAATTCCATCTCCAATTCCATAAAATGGGAAATGAAACCATCATTCATGTTTATGGAGTACTACCATCTCATAAACCAATGTAATTTTTTTACAATATCCTGAAATTACTGGTTATATATATGCATTTAAAGCACACACACACACACAAACACATACATATATATATATTATTTATTAAATAATTATAATATTTTATGTATGTTATATTATCTATTTTCTTACCTTTCCATCCATTTAATGATGATAACATCAATCAGGTGTACCTGTGGATTACAACCTCCGTCAAGTGATTTGATTCATTTTTCATCATGGAATCACATTAACAGTATATATAAGTTATTTAAAAATATGAAATTTAGGATATAATATTAATTATTCAAAAATAAAATAATACTAAAATTCTTTCCCTTACAATCATTGAAAAATGGAAGCATTACTCATACATTCGTATGACATACTATCTTCGTGATTATGTCATAATTAATATTTGATAACAATGATTCATGGTTTCTTTTAAAATAATAATTAATGTATAAAATTGATAATTATTTTTGGGATGATTTAGTAATGACCTCTTTAACCATAGTCTTCATACCAAATTCATTTTAGAAATATGATTCAAAATTCTCTTAAACATCTCATGTGATCATAATTGACTATGTATTTGTATATAACATGGTAATAAATAAAATAAAACAAATAATAAACATGAGATATTTTCCTAAATTAGAAAATAATTATAATAAATAAATTATTATTATAGATGAAGAATGTATGAGATTATTTTAACATGGGGGAAGGGACATTATCCTTTATAAACCATATTTAAAATGTTTTAAAGTTTTATTTTCCATATATTTTTCCCTCATATGAAAATATTTAAAATAATTTTTTTTGTAAATAAATGAATTATAGAGTAAATTTTATTTCCCTTTTTTATTTCATTAAAAACATTCAAAATTAATATTTTAATATAGTTTTTAAAGATGTTTTTTACTAAAGGAAAAAATAAATATTTTATATTAACTTATACGACATCAAAGGATTCTAACACCACTATAAATTTCATTTGATGATTGGATTCCATTAAAATATTTCATTCTTTATTTGAAGAAAACCCATCCTTCACTCTGTTCTATGTATTTTTAAATTGTTTTTTGAATGTAATAGATGTACAAATACCAAAAAATGTTTTCTTATGGGTGTAAATATTATTTTTAAAATAGATATGACATATTTCAAGTTTTTTATTATGTTATGGTTCTTGGTAATTGTTTTTGATGATGGGTGGTTCCATTATAAATAAAGGATGGTTTCTTACATTATAAACCAAGGGTGGGTGGTTCTGTTATAATCATATAATGGGATGTACAATTTTTAAGAGTGATGGAAAGAGTAATATTGAAATTTTGTCCCAAGTTACCAACATTATTTATTTATATGTTCCATGGGTTCTTTTTTGAACATTATTTATTTTAAAATTATAATATGATGATGATTTATTTTTAAGGAATTATTATTCAATTTTATGGTAAATATTCATTTTTATGATTTTTATTTGATTTTATTGGTTCTGATGTTTTCTATGGATCCCTCATGTTTATGATTATTTGATTATGACAACTTATAATGTTTGTTTTGAAAAAAATCAGTTAGAAAACTTTCATTCGTGTGTTAGAATGTTAATTATTCAATCTTAATGATTATTAAGTTAAAGGTAAATTCTCCTTTAAGATCACATGTATACAAAATGGAATAATCAGTTTACTTTTTATTTTTATATATCTTAATGATCATTTTCTACAAATCTGAAGCTTTTAAATGATATTTATTTGGTATATTTATGATTAAATTATATTAAAAATTCATTTTTAAAATCATGAAATTTAATAATGAAAAAAATAGTTTCTAATGTTTGAAGCATTGGTAAAAATGGATTTCAAATAGAAGTTTCTAAACTGTAATGTCTTAGTTGACTACCTAAGATTAATGAAATAATTCTCCAAAACAAAAAACATTGAATGATCTTAAAAAATGATACAAAATTAATTCATTATTTTAAAAAATTATTTTTAATGTACTTAGGTTCTTATAGTTAGTCTCATAGAAGGGTTTTTATAAATTTATAGTAAATTATTCCACCATTTATGGATAACTTAAGAGTAATTATTGTTATCACGGGTCTACGAGTTTAAGATTGATCAAAAGTTCAAATGATTAAACACACCATTTGAGGATTTAATTAATGGGACTTTAAGGTGATTGATGATTTTATAAGTTGTTTCATTGGATTGTTGTATATATAACACTTATTTGTTTCTTTTGGTTGATTGTAAATATTATTTGGAAACAATGCTATTAATTTTTTGGGGATAAAAGATAAAGGGTATGATATACCCTTTGAGCATAAAAAATCCTTAAACATTTAAGTTACTAATTTAATTTGGAATAAAAGAGATATTACATTGTGGGGAAAATTGACATATCATATAGGTAACCATTTGATTGAAATGTGATTTTGCGACTAATTGAATAATGTAATTTTTGAAGAAGATCACTGTTTTGGGAACATTTTATAATTCAGGTTAATGAAAATACATATGGTTAATATGGGTTTTTACTTAAGTAATAAAAGATTAATTATATTTTCATAGTATATATGATTTTATGGTAATTAAGGTTTTTATAGAAATTATTTATTTTATTATAGAGATAATTTAATTAGGGAATATGAATTACTGGTTCTTGACTTTATGAGTGATTACAATTTGTATTGAGATACATTGTATGTTAGTTTTGGAATACTATATTATTTTATAATTTTTATTTATAGGTATTAATGTCAATTAGGAATATTGTGGGTAAATAAAGAATGGATATTTATGTAATGAACAATGTTTAACCTTATATGTTATTTTTTTAATTTTTTTAATAAAATCTTCATATGAAGGATTATACATTTTGAATATTATATTATCTTCTGCACACCATTTTGGTTTTGGAAATTTTTTAAAGATATGAGGAATGTATTATTTAATTTTTTGGATAATGGGATCTATTAAAATTTGTACTTAGTTATTTAGGTTTAGAAAAAGGATCATGGATACTCACAATTTCAATAAAAAAATAGTTAGTTGTGAAAATTGATTTAATGAAGAAATTATAATTTTCATGTAGTTATATTTCCCTATATCCCAAGTATAGATAGTAAAGTAATTAATTAACTCAATTAAAATGACCTTGAAATAAAAAAAATTATTGTATTACCTTTAATTCAAGTGAATCAATGGACTTTTTCACACATGACAGACTTCAGATATTTAAGTGTAACAAAATATCTCCAGATTATTCACATTCTTATGATCACTATACCATACTAAATTTATTCATTATCTAGGAAAAAAAATTTCCTACGTGCCTATATTTTTTCTTCCCAGTAATTTTCAGCTATTTGGGAAACAAATTATGTGTTATTCTAGATGTCTTTCATATTTCCCCTTCGTTATTTTCAAAAACAGTAATGTTAACCCATTTTACATTATGGGACACCAAAAAAGGGTATTTTTTAATGTATACCACTTTATTATTGAGATCAAATTCAAATTATGAGGATATATTATATTAAATGGGGGATAATACAACACCCTAATATTTTAATATAACACTATGTTTGATTGGGCTTATAGCGAACAATACTGATCTTAAATGAACAAGAAGATATTTTTATTTAAATGAAACATAAATAAATTAACCATTTAATTATTAGGTATCAATATAATTTAAAAAATTTACAAGATATATTTAAATTTCATAATTTGCATACATTTATTGATTAATTCTTACAAAATATGCACTCAATTTTTAGTAAACTAATTTTATTCTTCATATATACTTTTTTATTCCTAATTTATTATATTATTTTTTATGATAGATTATGATAATTAATTAATGGAAATTTTAGAAAAAATATTTTTAAAAAATATATTATATTTTAATCAAAATATCCAAAAGTATACTTTGGTGAAATTTTGGGAATTTTCTGAAAAAATTGATTTCTCCATGAAGAGTGAAAAATAATGATTTTTGTTAAATTTTCCATTATTTCATTGAAAAGTGCCATTATTATTAGAATTTTATTTCAAAATAAGATAATTATTTAATTATTTATAATATAAATAATTCCTAATAAATTTTCTTAATATATGATTTTGGTATAAGAACATTCTTTGGCTTATAAACACATTTTTCTAATTTTTTTTTTTTGTTTTTAGGAATTTATATTAGAAGTAATTAATATAACATGAAGGAATTTAATTTTTTTATATATAAATAAATTTTTATTCACCAATTCTAATTTATATGAGGGTATATTTTTTATATTCTTATGAAAAATATAGTTTTTTGGTGAATAGTAAATAATTTCTGATTTTATGAAATATGGTATCATTTATGATATCACCAAGACATAAATATGACATAAAAATTTATTAAAATTATTTAATAAATAATATTTTTTAATATAATTTAAATATTCTAATAATTCAATGTAAATCACAAAAATTTGTATTTGTTTCATGATAAATGTGAAAATAATTTTGATTGTTGATGTAATGCTTACGCCGAATTAAAAATGTTATATTTAGTGTCCTAAATATAATAATTGGGAAGTAAGAAGTATTATATGAAATTTTTTAATAAATATAAAATATTATTTATTATTTTTCTATATATATAAATTTTTCTCTTATATAACATGTTACTTATCCAAATTCTAGTGCAATGCCTCCGTATGGCAAGAAAAGTCAAAATAACATATCAAATAATTATTCATGGAATAAATGTGATTAAATATATATGTTTAATGAATATTAAATTATAAATATAATTAAGATGATTATTTTTATATTGGTAATTTATTTTTAATTTTTCATTATGAAATATTTACCTCTCAATTCTTATGCAGCACCAACACAGTGCTTGTGCAAACATTAAAAAAATCAAGTAAATGATTTCAAAAATATTAAAAGTATCCTTTTTGCCTTATTTATAGTATACCATGAATTTTATTTAAACATATAACATATTATTGATGTTTTCATTGTTTATAATTCAATTATAATTCTATCTTAATGTCATTAAAGGCTGTGTAAATGAATAAATACAAAAATGGCCTTAATGTTATTATTTAATAAGGTGTATTTTATTAAAAGATTTATAATTCAAAAACCTATATATTACTAAAATCTAATTTTATATAGTATATAATATCATATTTGGTCTATTAATATGACAATTATCCATTTATAGTCACTGTATTGGCACTTATATATTAAAAAAAAATTGATCATATGGTAATTAAATAATTGTTAACATGGGGTTAAAACTATGAGTTAATGATGAAAAAGTAAAATAAACATATAAAAAATTTATTTTATGAAATTAGTTATCCTTATAATCATCCTATATTTGAAATATATCTATTTCTTCATTTTCCCATCAAAATAATTTTATATCCATTAAATAATTTATGTAATTCCAAGAGTGCCCCTCTTTTCACTCATAAAAGGATTCCTGCGCTTCTTTCATCACCACATATTTTTACCAGTCTTGTTACTCCAGTACCATCCAAAATAAATTCCAATCATACCACACAATATCATAGAAGTCTTATTTTGGGAGTTATACTAACCTTATAGGTATTAAGGTACAAAGAAAAAGATGTTGTCTGAAGAAGGGGTATAGCTTTTAACAGCAGCTTCGGGGTTTCAGTTCGGTGTCGAGTTTTCTCCTCTTAGATTCGGCTCTCACCGCAGCTTCGGAGTGCTCTTATATGATCTTGGTGTACTCACCGTTAGCCTCGATAGTTGCTACCGTTTTTCTGTGGATTCTGGCATTGGCTCCGGTGTGCGCAGTGTCTGCCACAGCGACCTTCCGGCTCCGATTCTCCTGCTTGGCTTCATCCTGACTCGTCATCGGCTTGACGTGCACTGGTGTGTTCGGGGTTAGATCCAAGTGCTCGAAGGGAGGGGGCCTTGTGTTCTGGTTCTCTTGAGTTGGTTTGGTTTGCTGGATTTTTTTGGTTTGCTGAAATGGTTTGGTTTGATCTGCTTGGGTTAGAATTTGATGCTAATGTTTTTGTTGGTGAGACTAGTGTGGTGAGACTGGTGTGACTGGATTCTGTAGAGTTGGGTGTGGCATCAGCACTATCTAGAATACCTTGATTTCGATTCATTTTTTCCTTTTTTGGATGTGTTCTTGGACCATCTCACGTCACTGGATGGTTTGGGTGAATTTTGATCAGAGTTCACCGTCAGGTTGGTGGTTTTGGGGCTGATGTCGATGGTCGCATCGGTGAAATTCAAGGAGTCCAGTTCTGAGGTTTGTTCAAGCTCTTCTGATGTTCATGCACCCAGGTTCATGATTTGAATAACTGTGTGGTTTTATTTGGTTTGTGGAATGAGTTGATTCGTTTTTCTATGTTTGAATGTTGTAAGTCGTGAAGTCATGTAAGGTTTACCACTTTTCCTCAAAAGTGTTTTTTGGTTTTTCACTTTTTCCTCAAAAGTGTTTGGATAATAAAAAATTAATTTTTAGTCAGTTGAAATGAAATCACTCTTCATGTGTATGGTAAACAACTACATCACAAACCGATGTAAATAATTGTTCATCGCTCCCTATCATGGTAGGTAATTATAATGGGTTTAATGTTTATATTTTATTTTTAGGAAATAATATAAATTCTAGAATGATTTTATATCATAAATTTCCATACCTTTAAAACCATTGAAAAATGTTAACGTTGTTCACGTATACATGTAGATTACCCTCACCACAATGTGAGGTGATTCATCTTTCATCACCACATAAGTTGGATAGATTATATTAATTTATTTAAAGAGATAATATTGATTTTTAAATATACACATCATTATATAAAGTTAAAATAAATCTTAACTTATTTTTGTTTTTTAGTAGACAAATGGAAATGTTACCCATCTGTGTGTGAAACCTATTTTCTCCATGCTTGTAATGTAATTCGTATTTCATAACCATATGTCATGGATACATTTAATTTTATTAATAATGTAAAAAAATGATAACTATTTCATAATCATTATTTCAAATATGATGTAATTATAGACTTTTTTACCATATTAAACTCACCAATGTCTTTTTAGACACATAAGTTGAATATCATTAAAATGTCTTACTTATACATGATTAATTAATTAGTTTTATATTACATCTTAATTTGTTAAATAAAATAAAAAATAAACATGAGAAATTTTCTTAAATAAGTAAATATTAAATTTAAGTTTATTATTAAGTAATTTAAATAATGTATGTGAAGATTAAGACTCAAGGTAAGGGAAACATTACTTTGAAAACCTCGATTTAAATGTTTTAAATATTTTTTTATAAAATATAATTATTACATGTCTATATTATTAAAAAAATTATGAATGTATCTCTATAAGAATAAAAGAATTATAAATAGAATTTTATTTTTTTTCTCCATAAAAAGGGATTTCAAAAGGAACATTTTTACATATTGCATACACAGGGTTTTGACTTTATTTAGAAAAGACAAACCGAACATCCTATTTTTGAATAAATAGTTTAAATGGATATCCCCTCCACCATTACATTTATTTTATATTTGGATTAATTTAAAATATTTCATGTTTTATTCAATTAAAGACACACCATACCTTTTTTCTAAAAAATTAAAAAATGGGATTTAAATGGAAAAGATATTTAGATATCCATAAATATTTTCTATTGGGGGAAAATCACGATTGAAATGTAATATTTTTGGTTTTACGATTATATTACAGTTATTTGGTATTATTTATAATTATGGGTTGTTTCATTCTAAACAAAGTATGATGGGTTCCATTATAAACGAAGGATGGGTGGTTTGGTTATATACCAAAAAATTGTGTGCCAGATTTAGTTTTGAATTTGATTTGTTAAAGGGATAGAGTTAACTAGTTAGGTTTCTCCCACTAGATTATTGAAATTTAAATGGTGTCTTATTTCATTTTCACTATTGATTCTAAAACCGATATGGAAATTTCATCCCAATTTACCTTCGTGGTTTATCTATTCAGTCTGTTAGTTTTAACAAAAATGTTTTATTTTAAAATGTTAGATAATTATATTTTATTTTAAATGAATGATTATGTCCTTTTAGGATAAAAGTGATTGTCTGTAAAAAATATATGGGTTCTCATTTTTTTAGAGAAACCATATGATTATTTTCATACCTTTCTATTTTTTATAATGTTTTTCAGAAATAATAAGGATGTGGAGAATTTTTTTTGTGTAATATAAATTATAATTTGAGCTTAAGGTTTATTAAGATAATGGAAAACACTCTTTTACAATCTTGTGGTTTTAAAATTGAATAACTTGTTTATTTATTATTATATTATCCACTACTAATCTTTTTCTACTCATTTTACATTTTTTAAAAGTATCATAACATATAATAATGAGTAAAAAAAATTATTTAATTCTCAAATTATTATGATATTTCATGAAACTAAATAATTATTCTATTGAATTAATTTTTGGTTTAAATTAATACTGAGTTTATGTGTCCATATTTCAATATACGAGTTAATTACCTAAGGCTTGAAACCTAATTATCTAAAACTCTAATCCTAAAATGTCCTCAGAAATATAATAAAATTAATTCCTGATTTTAAACACAAGATTATATAATTTTACAAGGCCTAACCTTTATTGTTATACATGAGAATATTATTACTTTTTATAATTAATTATGTACATTGATATATTGAAGAAAATCATGATGAGATATACTCATGGTGAGGTATAATTTCTTGGGCGTGTCATAATTTATATATCAATAATATGTATAGAAAGGATTTTTAAATTTTGATTTAATTAAATTAAATATATCAAACATTTGATTATAAAGGCATTATTTAATTATTTCTATAACCATATCACTTTTACTGATTAGTTCATTTTGATAAAGTCAAAGAAATAAATATTAATCACATAGGTCAATGAAAAAATATTGTAAACTGCTTGATGAGATATTGAGATAAATGGATTCTATTATATGGTGTTTTTTAGTCTAATGTTATTGTCATTATGAAATTTATGTCATATATGGGTTCCATAATGTGTTTCATGATTTTGAGGGTAGATATTTGGTTAGTTATCCAAATATCATCAAGTAAGTGGATGATAGGTTTCCTCGGTATGTGTATCTAGAACCATAGTTAAATTATATTTGAATTTAATAATAGTATAAATATTTATTTAATGTTATAATGAGTAATGATTATTCAGGTTCTGATTATTAGAAAAAAATAATTGAATTATTAATAAATTGGAATTTATTTGTTTAAATTACTCGTTATTATTCACGGTTCAATAACTGTCGAGGAGGATTGATGAAATGAATTAAGTGTCAAGTTGAAATAATATGTAAATATCTAATAGTTTTTTATATATCATGTAAATTATTATTAATATTATTTTATGTGATGTTTATATTGAATATAGATATTAGTAAATGGTTTTTCAGATAAATAATTCTCTAAAAGATGTATATAGGCTAAATTATATCTATTCAGGGATGTAATGAATTTAGAACACAAAAAACAATCTATAGAAATGTCTCAAAAAGAAGTTATAACATATCTAGAATAAAAATCCTTGATTACACTATTCCCTCTCATGACCATGATAAATTGACTAAATCCTTCATGTTTGGATGGAATTATTACTATAACAAAAAATGAAAAAAACCCTGATTTTTTTCTTCCATTCATGAACTCATAGATCTAATATTAATGTTCTACAGTTCATCCAAATATTTTGGATACTTAATGTTTATGTATTCCCTTACATTATTTATGAAATTTATTTTACTGTAAGAAAAGTCAACTGATTTGATAAGGAAGAAATAATTTCAATGAAAGATAACTCTAATTTATAAAATAAATTATAAATTATGGGATAAAAGATTCTCAATATAATATTTATAGGATTTAATACATAGGTTTTTTAGATTTTAATATAGAGAAACCAATGATTAACCATTGTCGAGCATAGGTCCAATGGCGTATGTTATTCACGCATAACATTTTTAGAGGTAAAGAGAGGGAAAGAGTTAACAATTATAAGGGTAACCTACCAAAATGATGCTAGTAAAAATGAATCGTAGGTTTTTAATTATATTTAGTACATTAAATGATAAATATACCCTTCAGTTAATATATTTTACCGATGATTAGAATACAAGTCCATCGGGGCACATGGTTTCACTAATAGAACCTCTTGTGCACATTATATCGCCATTGGGTTTCCAATACTAGTATATTGAGTACCTTGTGCATTTACTGGACCCATTCTCCATCTTTAATTCTACTATCCTCTACCACATATCTCTAATTCCATCTTATTTTAATTTTATGTTATAAAATAGATAGGATGAACAAATTCAAGTAAAAACACCATCCCAAAAATGTTAAATTCATTACAAACTACTTACCAAATTGATTTTCATCCTTAAGAAGCATCCCAATAAACTCAACATGAAACTCATTTACAGCTATAGTTACTAATATTTCTCTCAGTACATAGTTTTTCAGAATGTTAAGGATGATAGACTGATGTTTAATGGTATGTTACTACCATTACCCATATCAGAATATAAATGGGAAAACATCGCTATGTACTTTTTTTACGGACATCCCAAAACATCTAAAGTCCATAATTCTATATGGTTTATAGTAGACCACCATAAAAAGTAGGGACACATAATTTCTATTAGAGTGGATTTCTCTGTGGATCAGATTACCATGATATATGTAGTGGAGGATGTAAGATTTCATGGTGTACCAATTTTCATTATATCTAATCAGGATATGGGGTTTACCTTCAAATTCTTGAAAATTATTCAGAATTATCTGGATACGTAGCTATGTTTTAGTACATCATATCGTCCTTAGATAGAGGGTTAGTCTGAGGGAAAAAATCAAACAATAGAAGGCATATTGAGAGTTTTCTCTATGGATTTCAATGGTGGTTGTGATTAACACCTATATTTGGAGGACATTTCTCACAATAATAGTCTTCACCCCAGTATGCTATGGATCCTTATAAATCTGTCTTTGGAAATATGAGCAAAACTGAAACTTTTTGGGATGAAGTTGGGGAAATAATGCAAGTAGTACTTCACCTTGTTGATGAAATGGTAGAAAAGGTCAGATTTATCCAACAATACATAAGATCAGCTCAAATTTGAAATAACATTGTGCTTAAAACTGAATGAAATACTTAGAGAATGATGTGGGTGACAAGGTGTTTCTAAGAATATATTAATGGGAGAGAGTAATGATATTTATAAAGAAGAGAAATTTAATACCTAGTTATATTGGTCCTTTTGAAATTTTGGATTGTGTTGGGAAGGTAGCATACCGTTTGGAAATTCTATAGAATCTCTCTCAAGTTCATGATGTATTCCATGTATCTCTCATGATAAAGTATATAAACAATCCTTAATACGTACTATACTCAGAATTTGTACCACTGGAGAATGGCCCCTCTTATTAAAAATAGATGATATTGCTTCTGGATCGAAGTAAAAAATTTCTACGAAAATAGACCAGTTTATTGGTTAAAGGTTTATGGCGGAACATACAATTTTAAGAAGCTACATGGGAACTCGAGGACTTGATGAGTCATAGGAATCCTCATCAGTTTGTTTCAAAAATATGAATTTCGAGGGTGAAATTCAGTTTAAGTGGGGTATAATGTAACACTCGTATGTTTTTTTGAAATACATTCTTTAAATAAATTTAATTCTTCAATAGCTTGCATTGCATGCAATCATGAGTTTAAAAAAACTGAGACATTCCATTAGTATAAAAAGACTATTTTATGCCAATTATTAGGTTATCATTAATAAATATAACTCACTAATGATAATTTAGGTCGAATACATTGGCTAACAATTATTTATGAAAAATATAAATCAATTTTATATTTGTAATTTTTTATTAATAAATTGAGTGAATTGCTATTAGTAAATGAAATTAATTAAATATATATGTTATATATTTAATAAAATAATTTTCATATTAATCAAATAGTTATTCTATCATTGGGTAGGAATAAAGCATATTTTATGTAATAAACCTTTATTTTTTAAAAGAATAATTTTACGATATTTTATGGAGAACCCCTTTTAAATTTAGATTTTGACACATTGATAATTTTTATTTGACAATGTAAATATGTTCTTAAGAAGAGAGATATAAATTTATTTTTTGGATGCTTTATATATATATTTATGATAACTTTCATGTTTTGTTGATTAGTAAAAATTCACTAAATTTGAATTGAAAATAATTTTTTCATCAAAATAATTTATATGGTTATGTTATAATATTGATATATTTTAAATTATCAATATAAAATATTTTTACAATTCAATATAATGTATGTCATTTTCATTAATTTTACATGAGATATAGATGTAAAAAAGTTTTAGTATTTTGAAAAAATGATTCGCTTTTTGAAACCAGTAATTCAAAATTATGTAAATTGCTTACATTTATTTTTTGAGCTATATGAATAGTAACTTTAGTAATTTTTATTAATATGGTAAGGGCAAATTCTGTAATAAAGTGTAAAAATTATATTATTAAATTACCCTAATACATGACATAATATCATTAGATGACATTTTTTTGACCTAAATCATCCTTAGGTCGAAATGGTGTCCATTAGAATGCGCATAGATGATATTAGGACATTTAAATTATTTTTTTTCATAAAATGTTAAATATATCACACTCAAAATTTAAATTATTAAATAATTGTTCTTGTTTGTTTATATAGAAGATATATTTTACTATAAGTATTCATTATAAATCTAAAATGTTTTTTATTATCATAGAAATATATTTTTAATTTTTGTCAAATAAATAATTACCCAAATCTATTATACATTAATGATGTAGAAATTATTTAATTGATTATATAAAAATAAAATAATAATTATTAAATTGATAATAAACATTAAAATACCGAAACACTTGACCATGTTTTATTAATTGAATATATATTGAATATAAATATGCAAGGGTTGAGTTATATACTATTTGGATTCTTATATAATGATTATGACACTTTTATTATCTTATTTAAAGTGATAACAAACATCTGCCATTCTTTTTTTAAAATTATAAATATTTTAATGATGGGATTTCCAGAAGATATATTGTAATTAATGTTTTATTATAAAATATAATGGATTTATCATTGTCAAAGAACTTTATTTTTAATTTTTATTCAACAAATAAGTGTAATAAATAATTACACAACACAATTTTATTTGTTATTTTATTAAGGTAAATATCAAATTAATGATATTAAAAATATTATAATAAATATAATTTCTATTTATAAATATATAAAATGAATTTTCTAAAATACCTTAACCTATTACGAATATGAAAAAATATTTATTTTTCAATGTTAAATTGTTATCTTATTATTTTTAATGTATGATGAATTGAGTAGTGTCAAAATTTAAACTATTTTTAGTTTATCAAAATAATGTTTTATTAAAATATTTAAAATACATAAAACATTTTTAAAAAATATTATATTGTCTAAATTATCAACGTAATTTATTTATGATCTAATTTACAAAAACTAAATAATATTTCATACCTTTAATATTGAAATATTGGTTACCCAAGTTAAGAATTAAAATGAATAACAAAGTGTTAATAAAAATAAAATGGTTTAAATTAACAAAATTATTTGTCTAAAATTTATTATTTAATGATATTACAACCCAATATCTTATAATATTATAAGTTGGGTCATTTTGAGGTTTTTGGAAGTGGTTTGAGTATATTATAAATTAATATTTTTGGAGTTTCCAATAGTTCCCCTCACCTCAATTATAAAAGGGGACCTCCTCCCGCATTTCTTAAAAAATCATTGAGCCTTCATGCTCAGAAATCCCATTTCCTTATACATTCTCATCTTCCATTGTGACATTATAGAGGTTATGATCTTCTCTAACTACAATCTCTAGTGATTTAAGAGGAGGTTTAGAGGGAGCATGTCAAATAAGAGGTATTCTCCTCTACTAATTATTCCAAACTTCTTTCTTCTTCAACATACACTTCATTATATTTTTCATTATAAATTAATAAATCAAGTATAAAATATATACTAAGATGTTATTATGGTTATGTAAAAACTGTATTCCACCTTTTATCCATCCTACGAGAAAAGAAATCACTATGCTAGAGTACGTATGACTTGCCGTCTACACGCCGTGGGGTAATCCATTTTTCACCACCACCATACATGGATGGGTATTATTATGGAAATAATAACTAGACATTATTATTTTAAGATTATTATTTTTGAAATATTACTCATCATCCACTTCAATACCATTCAATAATTATTTGAATGATATCCTCACTCGTGCGTACGTACGACCTACCGTCTCCAGGAGGCGATGTGATTCATTCTATATGATCTTCATTAAAGAATTATTATATAAATGAATTTAATGAAAAAATATATTATATATATTATTATAATAATATTCATTAAATAATATATGTATAGCCAGAGAAGAGTAACAATAACTTATCCAAAAAAACACATGTTAGAGAATAAAGATGTTAACAACTAATGGTCTAGTAATAATGTTAGTAACAAACAGTTGATAATATTATCATATTTGATATCATAAAAATTACTATATTAATTAATAAGCCAATGAAATTATTTAAATCAATTAACACGAGGTTAATATACATACAGAAGAAAATCAAACCTATGTTTAGGGATAATTTTGCAATCTCATTTTTACCTGTGATTGATTATATGTAAATATTTATTGGGGTATATTTTTTATCCATGAACATGTTGTATGCATATGTATTATAAAATATTCTCTATATTCATATACTTTTTTATAATCAATTTTATCGAGTGATTAATTTTTAAGAAATGTTATGAAAGGATTCGTTTGTCTTTTTCATTACTAGTTAATATTTTATATTACGAATAATGTTTGAGAAGGTAGTTTTTAACATATACTACATGAATGGATTTTTACACTTTCATAACACATTATTTAAATGAAAATTTTTTTACAATACTTTGATTTTATATTCAATGAAATTATTTTCTTTTTGAAATTTTATGTCATTTTTAGAAAAGAAAACATTTTTAAGAAGAATTGATAATTTAATAAAGAATTAATTTCAGATATTTTAATAAACATATTTCTACCTCGGATGAAATTATTTAAGTGTGGTTTTTTTCTGTCCCTATTTTTAGTTTTTTTATTTTTATGACGGAATCCATTTTTTGTAGATTATGACAAAATTATGATTATTAACCCCATTTTATTCATTGGGTTATTCTATGATTATTGATTTATGTTATTGTGGAACATGTAAGAAGGATTTCATTGTGAGATGGATCGTACGTATATCTCCCTCAAATAATTTGGGTAAATATTTATATCTAATGATATAGACCTGGTTGTAATGGTAAATGATCATAGTTTTTCTCATTCAGGGTAGAATGAGGAGTCAAATCAATTAGTAATAGACTTTTACCACTACAAATCTTTGGGCTATGAGCCTTGAATAAAATGAAATGATTTTATTTTCATATTTCTATAAAAAAATTAATGTCTTATAATATGACTTTTGGATTATGTTCATTGATTCTTATGAACTTTTATGATTTATCCCATGAAATGATATCACAATCATTCATATGAAAGGTAATTTTTATAAACATTATGTTCTTATGTCACATGATAATGATATGATTGATATCTGCATTTTTTACCCTTATTGAGAATATGATATCACCCTTATATGTGATTATTTTCCTCTAGAGATGAGTAAGGGTCTTAAAAGAGATATGTCCAAAAGGGGTCTAGTTATGAACAAATAAGTGGGAGATAATTTAGATATCTTATAAACCAATTGTTTATGTTTCCTAGTTTCTAAATTCACTATACCTATACGGTCAAATCATAGCATTGTTATATTTTGTAATAAATTTTCCTCAATTTTGAATTAAAATATTTGTATTTAAATTATGGTTCGTTATAACTCTAATCCATATATTAAATCCTAACATATCTTTTAATATATTCTTATTGGATTCATGTGAAAAAAAATAATATAGTTTTTCTAAAATTATCAGTAATAAAAAAATTGAGTATAAGAAATAATTAATCCATAGGAATAATTACAATTACATGTTAAATAACTAAACTCACCTGCCATATAATCAGTAAATAGAGAGATAAGTTCATAAACATTATAGACAATTAAAAACTAGAAACACATCCCTCAAATAAATAGATAATTAAAAGTAATTATGGGATGGTATGAAACTAAAACAAATACCATTTAATAAAATAACTAATAATGAATTGTATGTATATAAATAACAACGCAACATCTCATAGATGAAAAATAAATAATTTTAATAAGAAGGAAATTATTTCTAAATGTAAGTCTTATCTAAGTAAAAAATACCATATACCATCAATACTTCTTACAAATGGATTAAAACTATGGATATATACTCATTTATTTTATGAGACTTATTTTTCCGATGAGAACCAATTAACGCATCGAGTACCTATATAAAGTCGGGGATCCACCCATCATTTCTAGTCTGATGCATTCCTCGTATCGCATTACCAAAATAAATAATATGCCTTATCAAATATCTGTATTGAATAAAGAATACAGAATTAACAACATATCCCCAAACAATCATTTAACTATCTAAGTGGACACCTTATGTAAAATAGTGTATGGTTTTGGAAATAATAATATACATGTTAAATGAAATTGACAATTAGGGGGAAATTTAATATTCAATGACCATAAGAGATCGAAGAATTCAAGGGGGATAAAAAATGATTCACAGAAATGAATAAGAATAATATCCCTAGACTAATAAATAATAATACACTTAGATGAATAATAAGTATATTACCAATACAAAAAATCACATGTGGACTAAAAAGAAAAGGTTTTTGTTTTTTGAGGAATAGTAATACCATTAAAATATTATTTCATAGAATTATTTAGGAAATTATCATTATATTTTCAAAATCTTTTTGAAAAACTATTTCTTTGTAAATAACATATGAAAAATTTTCATCAAAAAGTATCATTTTCTACATGTAAAGGAAGATTCAATGTTATGTTTCCGGAAAAATATTTCTAAAACATTTTCAGTACCAAATTGTGGAAAAATTGTACTAATACCTGAAATTGGTCATGAATAACCCAATTATAGAAAATTAAAATTTTTATTTATCATTTTTTAAATAATTTCCTCCAATGTAAATAGCATTGAAAGATCATTAATGTTATTATCGGGAAAATAGTCTTTCATCATTCCAAATTGTCCCATATCACATTGAAACATTTTAAATCATAATAATCATGATGGAATAACATCAAATAAAAGAATAAAATACCAAAAAGTAATAAAGATATAATATAAAAAAAAATTAATTGATACACTACCAAAAAATATTTAATTGGTGAACAGGACATATTTGTCTCACCTAAGTAAAAAGTGAGATGAGAATGCCTTAAATTGAATTTCCTTTTAACTGAATGACATTTAACATCATGTATAATAATATTATTTTAATTTTATTCATTCTTTATAACCTTTTCAAGTTTATCATTACTTTATTTCACTTATTACAATGTTTTGTAAAACTACATAAACAATTATGTTTATGTCTGGTGTTTTGACCGAATTCGATTTTTTTGTCCAAAAAGAACATTGGTAGGTAATCCATGGTCAAAGGGGTAATTATATAAAATATCCATAATAATAATCATCAAATAATTATCATATTTATAAATAAATTTTTCTTTTAAAAACAATAATTACTTACAGTTATGAAAAATGAATCAACATTACATCCCTGGAAACTATTAGTCGTACATATGCATGAGTAGCGTTATTATTTATCAATGAACCTCATGGAAAGAAGGTAATTAATACCATATATTTTTAGAATTATAATTATATCATAAATAACATATTATTTAATTATATATACAAATATATATAATTCTTGTTATGAAAAAGGAATCACATCACGCATGAGGAGGTGATAGTCCATATGTCCACGAAAAAAATTCACACGTTTTAAGTGTGTGAATGGTTTATTTAAAATGGTATATATCGTATATCTGGAAAAGTAATTATTTCATTAATATCATATATATATATATATTTATTTATTTATTTCACATATTTTTAATTAAAACCATCCATTATAAATTTCATGTATCATGTGAATGAATCACATCGTTTGAGGAGGCGGTAGTCCACACTTCCACATACAATGTTATCGGTTTTACACAAAATTGAAAGTATAAAGATATTAGTTTTAAAAAAAATTAAATAATATTAAAGACATAACAAATATCATATATAAAATATATAAACATACCATCTATCATAATTACAAAACATAAATTTTTTATTGGAAAAAATGAACAATCCACATTTCATGAGGTGGTTGTTCGTCGTAAACAGAAACTATTTTTTTGTCACCCATTAGATGGATGAGTGCCTAAGAGTATACTGATCATTTTTTATAAAAAAAATAAATATATTTTGTATACCTATTTTATTATATTAACATTTAATAAGAATATATAAGGTGGAGGAAAATTAAATCAAGTAAAAGATATTTTTGGAAAGTGTTTCTAAAATAATCGGGTAACTTCTTTCGTTTTATGACAAAGGGCTTACATGGAAAGATTTATTCAAAAATTTAGGTATCAAGGTATATTTTACAGAATTTTATAATCAATTTAGTAAGATAATATCGGAGAATAAGTTGTTTTATAGGTGTGATTAATGAAATTAAGTGGGGGCCTTTTAGTGGAGGAGGGGCACACTTTTTATATTTTTAAAAAGTTATTCCTACAAATTTTTTCATTCCAATAATTATTCCATTTCTTGATAATATATGGTATTTTCTAAATATTTCCACACAATATCTCTTGGAAAAATTTATGGGTTGTTTGGGGTCTTATGGTTAATGTTTAATCCCTTATTAATATTAATTTAACTGTTATCGTTGTAATTAATTTTATTCACTTTCACTAATAAATTTTGTCAAAACAATTTTGAAAGAGTTATAAATTATAAATTTTTATTATTCCAAATATAAAATCCATTTTTCTAAATTTAAATTATATAAGTTCTAGAAATTGATAAAAATTTAACCTCACCAGCGGGACGAGAATGCTGGTTTTTAAAATAAAAAAAACCAAAAAATTTGTATGTTTATACAATAACATTAAAAGTGTGATTGATTCCAATAACATAAATAGTATTAATTTATAAAAATATGATCTAATTGAACATTCAAAAAAATAAAATGTATAATTTTTCATTTTATCATAATTTGTGGAAAAATATGTTTTGATCTAAATTTCTGTATTTATAACAAATCATTAAAAACGATATGTTTATGAAAAATATAAAAAATTCAACCTAGACAAATATTTATGATTATTTTTAATAGATAAAGATTATTTTGACAAATTTAATCAATTAAGGTTTCAAAATTCGTATTTAA
Organism: Viscum album; assembly: GCA_963277665.1. Classification (NCBI taxonomy): domain Eukaryota; kingdom Viridiplantae; phylum Streptophyta; class Magnoliopsida; order Santalales; family Viscaceae; genus Viscum; species Viscum album. The sequence continues at coordinate 1,485,779,299 of OY728136.1, forward strand.
AATGGGTTTAACAAATAAAGGTCATAAAATTGTCTATATTAAAATATAAGTTTTTTTGTAGTAAAATGTGTTTGTTATTATTTTATGTCAATTAAAACAAATGGATGAATATGAAAAATATTTTATTTATTATATAACACATATATTTCATTAAAATAGTTAAATAATTTTAATTAATTATCTATACTAATAAAAATACTTAGAAATAAAAAAATATTAACATTTTAAATCGAATTGGTTTATATTTTTGTTTCTCATTAATTGGTAAGAAAATAATAAATTTAATATTTATATAATGCGTTAAATTTGTTGAAATTTTTAATATTATTAATAAATGAAAACATAAGATCTCGATTATATCATATTATATTTAATTATATTTTAACAATGTATTGTTATAAAGAGAAACATGGTCTTGTGTGTAATGCAAGCAATCGAGGAAGGTCATTCATATGTGTAACACAAGCTAACTCAGTGTTATGTTCATTAAAAGCTATATAAAATTTTATATTAATATAAAATTTTATTATAATGAGTTTATATAGTCCATTTTAACACTTTTTTTTCATGTCATAAACACTATTAGATACAATGATATACTTTATCATTTCTAGGTGTTGTATTCTCTCTACCTTAAATAAATTGTGTCCTCTAAATTCAAACTCGATCATGGTAATATATTTTTTAATATCTCCAAAATTGAAACCATACATCATGATAAGGATTCATAAAACATCCTTTGTAAATGATATAATGGGAAGTACAAAGGTCGCATGGACACCTTGTAATTAGGTCTATATGTATGAAAACATTTTTAAAAAGTGAGAATAAATACATTGAGAAAAGGTGTAAATTTTTATAGGAATTGACTGATGTAATCAATCCAAAAAAAGTTAATGATAAATATAATATTTAGGGACTCAAATACATTTAATATGTGATGTTTTATAAGACCATAAGTATGACAAAAATTGAGAAATTAAGACAACATTTTTTTAAGTGATTTTCCTATTTTTGAGTAATTATTTTCCTGGCCAAGAGTGTATGGAAATATTAATACATGATAGATTTCAAATTAAATTTAACTATTATATTTTTTCCTATATATCAAATGAAAATTCCATCATTAACTCCCATAAAATAATTACATACAAATAATTTCTTTTTTTTTTGAAGCATTAAAAGAAACTCTTAAAGGATTCTCAGGGAAATCAAAGAGTGAATGTATAAATATTGGTTTATAAGTATCATCCAAAACCAATAGGGATAATATATTAACCTCTGATACTCAATCTTCATATTACTAGTTCATCAATAACATAGATTCCCACAAAATTAACTACAAAAAATGATAAATTAATGATTAAATTACATAGGTCAGTGATTGGCCTGAAACCTTTATCGTCCTTAGGTCATAGGTTCAAGACTTGTAGCCTTGATATCTTTGATATTTTTTCACTCTTCATAAAAGTTATACATCTATAAAATCATATTAATATAATTTTAAAATAAATATGATGGGTATATTGAAATAATGTTAATAACCAAATAACCTTTTATATGTTGTTTCCAACATAACCTCAGTATATAATTAGTTCATCCATTTTATTTTTACATAGGTCCCTCTTTTGTATAATGATTATATATAATATAAAATCAAGAATTTCTAATTCGAGACTCTTTATTTTATATCTAAAACACCTTTGGATTAACCTAGGTTATCTATTTTCATCATATTTTCAAATACATCACGATTGTTTTTTGAGAAGATGTGAATTATCTTAAGCATATCCCATGACAGTCAAAAACTATGTGTTAAATAAGGCCCATTTTATTGTACCAAGTTACCCAAATTCGGTCTCAGAACACCATTTTGAAGCTATTACTCCAAGGTAAATCTATTCTAGAAGCATGTCCACATTTAGTATCCAGATAGTTATGAATTTCCTGGATGACCAACATAATCTCTACCATAAAAAAATTATAATACTTTCTTATATACTTATCCTAAAATTCTACCTTGGGGTTGTTTCCTCTAAACTATGTTTTCCTAAATCTATTTTCTAAGGGTTGTTTTAAACTTTCTCTGATACCAACTGTAGAGACACAACTCCTAATAGCATAAAGTCAGTGCCTATTACAATAATATTGGCTTGATTACAAGGAATCAAATATCGAAGGAATGATAAAATTGTAGTCTTGGTAAAATATATACATACATGGGTATATTATTGAAAAGGAATTCACTTATTGCAACATAATTTTTCACCTTCTAAATAAATAACATCAAGGATAAATCTTGTCCATCTAGTAATCCCCTGAATATCATTCAAATTATGATTCTTGAATTCCTGATAGAAACAAAATATGGGTCTTCCTGAATGCTCAATAAGGGAAAAATATTGTAGAAATAATAATGAGTTACTAAGAATATTAATTTTTCCATGGAAAATAACTGAATCACATTCTATATAATCAATAAACTGAGAGGAAAGTTAAAAAACAATATAGAATGGTAATGAATAGGAACACATTCCATTCAAATAAATAGATATAAAAATAAATATGGAAAGGTAAAAAAAATAAAACGCATTCAATTTAATCAATGATCTTATAATGAAATGTATCCAAATATATTTTTACCAGAAATATCATGGATAAATATTAACTGAAACTAATATGAAAGAAATGCATTCTTAATAGATGTCTTGCCTATATAACATGATAACCTATATCATCAAGATAATTCACAACACAGTTTAAGACTTCAAATAGAAACCTGTTTCATTTGTGTAGTTTTTTTTCTTATGTGTAACTATCAATCCATTAGCATCTATAAAGAGTCTAAGCTCCAACCATTTTTACTAATCCAAATCCTTTGTTATATCGAATCATAAAAAAATCCTTTATCAAATATATTTATTGAAAAATGAATATTGAACAATAAATATTTATCCAAATAATTAAATAACTATAGAAGTTGAAACTATTTATAAAATGGTATATAGTTTAGTTAATAGAAATATCCATGATAAATAAAATATACCATTAATGGTAAATTCAATGTTCAACGATCAAGTGATATTGAATATTTCAAGAAAAATAAAAAATATATTAAGTAAGTGAATGCAAATACAATCCTTTAAAAATTAAATAATTAACAATCCATATGATAAATAATGATGGTTTCAAGACAACAAATAAAAAGTATAGTAAAAATAAGGGTTTATTGTTTTAATGAATTGAACTACTATAAATATATCTTTTTAAAGAATTATCAGGCAAAATAATATTTTTTTGTAAGACCTATTAAAAATTATTTTCTTTTGAAATATTATTTGAAAATTTTTTCTGTAAAATTAAACCTCATAGACATGAACAAGAAGCTTAAAAAATTTGAAAGTGGGTGAATCTATACTTGTCGTAAGAGGTAAAAGAATATTCATTTTTTATGGTAAAAACATTTGAAAAAATCCTTGTAGGGAATGTGAAAAAATATATTCCCTTGAAAATATTGGTAAAAGAAAAACATAATATAAATTTATTTACAAATCATTTTAAAATAATTTTTGACTAAATTTTAATAAAACATGGTTTTTAGAAGAAAATAGGTTCTCTAACTAAAAAGAGGGAAAATTTGGGTTTTCTAAAAAAATCTAAAAAATTTTTGGTACCAATGTAACGCCCCGACCCCAGTTACCCAGAGTCGGTGCATTATTACATAACATTGGCATGATCACAAGAATGATCAAATTTCGAAAGACCGATTGGTTTAGTAGCCTTGGAAACAGTAGATATATTCATAAGCTTTACATTACATCATAAAATGAAAAAACTATTACAACAACATAATGTTTCCACAGTCCACACTATAATCCCCTCATAATATCCCTGCAGGTTATTCATAACTTACATCTTCACATCCTGGAAAAATTAAACATAGAAAAGGGGTGAGCTCAAATGCCCAGTAAGGATAACAATATAGTAGAACATTAAAAAATAAGAATAAACATTTAAGGCAATGAATTACTAAAACAAAAGCCTTTTAAACTTGAACTTCAACATAGTATGGCAAAAGTAAAATGAAATAATTCCATTTACTTGTTCACATGGATATTCTACTAATCGAATAATCACATGCAAAATCAATAACCACTTTCATAATGTTGGAATGCATAATGCCAGACTATCATAACCACATAGCCAAGGCCTCGTGCCAAGACAACAAATAAGATTTTGCCAAGGCCTTGTGCCAAGACACTAGTTTGTCTCATGAGACCTACCGATGCATCGAGGAGCTATAGTGGGCTCCACCCGTCACATATTAAGTCCAATGCATTCCCATATGAAAAGGTTTAAACATAACATAAAAATTCGTATTAAAACTAGAATACGAAATGTCAATACTTTCACCATAAACTATGAATGGTATAAAAATAGCACATCCACAGTCAAACATATCACAAAACCTTCAATACAATATAGAAGTTTTGTATCATAATAAATCAACTTCAAATAATCGTAAAATCCATCAAAGGATGTTGACATAGATGAAATCAAAATTCTTTTTAAAGAAATATCTCTTTCTATTTTTGAAATCATTTATGAGCCATATAAAAAATTTTCTTGAAAATATTCTTATAAGCTTGTAAGGTAAGCTTTGACGATTTTATAACAGCGGAAAATAACCGCACCCGCCGTATAAGTTAAAAAAAACATTCTTATCTTAATTCTGTCGAAAAGGTTAAAAAGCACCTTGTTTGGAAAACGACGGAAAGATTCCCTTATAAACCTCTTATAAAAAGTCAAACAAGGGTATAAATGACTTTAACCCATATTCTTTTAAATATTAAAAATGTTTTGAAATACATTTTGAAGAAACATGGATGTGGATGATAACGAGATCCCAGTAGATTATTACGTATAAACAACCTCGGATAATGAAGAGATTGTGAAATAACCCTTACCTTGTACTTTTCCTTTGTTGGTTTAGGATAACCTCCTGTATAATGGTGAAATAATTGTTATTAAATTATACAAGAATAATATACATTAATATGATATCATATATGATCTTTTAACATTGCTTTATTAATAATATCTTAGTATTATCGTCGTTTCAGGTGATAATTGATTCGTTCTTCTTAAATGTTTGGTTACGTAAGACATGTTTGTAATGAATATATTATATCTTATTCATAATCAGAATGATATTAACATTATTTTTAACCCTCAAATGAGAATAATACTTGAATGGATACGATGGAGGATGGATCTCACCGCGTTCGTGGAGACGGTAGTCCGTACGTACGCACGAACGCTACTTCCATTTAATTTTTATTTTAAAAGAATTGAATCCAAATGATACATAGGTATATTACTATTCCAGTATAATATAATATTTTATATATGTTACTTAAGTTCATTAACACCATCCTTTATACGTTCCATGTGTGGTATGAACGAGTCATATCATTTTAAGGGGGCGGTAGTCCGCACTTCCTCAAATGAAATTATCGTATGTATATATACAACACGAAACGAATAATGGTATGAAATAAAATGGAATTACAGAAGCTTATATATAAAATATATATCATTAATATCATATTTAATTACAGTGCCATCATAATGGCCACCATGAGAGGCGGTAAGATGTATTTGAACAATCATCGTTTTGTGAGGCGTTAGTTTTCCATCCACAGAAACATTATGTTCATCATCCATTAGATGGAGTTGTGTGTATGTGTAGTTTGAATCCTTCTTATAACAACATCCTAGTATATTGAGGATACTGGTGTTGTTACAAAAGAAAGGAAATAAAAAGATTTTGGGGGTTGGAGAAGCAAAATAAATGAAAATAATTTAAGAGAAATCGTTACCTTTAATTTAGGTAACTCAATTTGGTTGGAACCAAAGGACTTCTTGAAATGCTTTCTGCCTAAGGGAAAGCTTCAAGGAGGAGGAGAGGGATGTGGGGAGCTTAGTTGGGCAGAGTTTGGACGAGCCAAGTGGCTTGAGAGGTGTGAGGAATGAGTAGAAGTGGTCTCCTTTTATAAGGGAGAAGAGGGGCTCTTTAGGAAAGAGTGAAAGTATTACTTTATAATATAATTATATTCGGTTTATAATGGTCCAAAAATCATTGAGGTCGAAGATAAGATGACTCATATTCTAAATAACATCAACCAATAAGAATTGGATAGGTTTTAGATAATATTTTAATCATTATAATCTTATTTATTTAAATGATTTATTAATGAGGTAAACATTGTATCATTATTGTGTCATTAATAATTTAAATTATTTGGTGTCTAAAAATTATAAATAAAATATCATTATGTAGGAAATCCTTTTATCTTTCTAATTAATATTTGTAATCGAAAATCCAACATGTATAACCCTATGTAAAAATTGTTCATCTAAAAGATGTAAGCTTATGCCATTTTTATTTTTATTTTAACTTTATTAATATAAAGTGTCCCTACCACATACAAGTGGCTCCAAGGGGTCCCCAAATTGACCCAAGGATGCTCATGGTCGGGTATGTGTCCACCAATAAAGTTAGGACACGTTTTAGGTAAATTTTGTATTATTATAATATTATTTTTTAACCCTTATTTACCGGATTTACCCTTTAACCATGGTAAATAAAATATTTACCGCAGTAATTATTCAAAATGTGTAAAAATAAAAGTTACCTATTTACATAATTTGGACATCCTGATTCCAAATATGGAATCCATTTTTCTAAATTCAAAACATAGAAGTGGCAGAAATTAATTTAAAATTAATTCCCGCTGTCAAAACAAAAAGCGTGTTTTTAAGAGGTAATAACTATCAAAAGATTGACACTTGTTTATGTTCGGTTTAATTGTAAAATTATGTCCAATGACCAACATTATATTAAATGGTAAAAATATATTCTAAATATACTTTAAAACCACTCAAATTCATAATTTATCAATATTAATTATTTTGATTAAAAAAGTTGTTTTTAATTAAAATTTAGTAATTTTCACTATTCATCAAAATATAAAATTTATCCGAAAAGTACCAAAATTTCACCCTAGGCTAATTTCAATATTCTGAATCCAAAAATGAAGTCCATTTTGAAATATAAAATATATATAATTTTAAAAATTAGGTATTACTATTCACAACGGCTAGTTTAATTAGTTGTGGTGTGTGTTAGAACTCGAGGTTGCGTACAACACACGCTATCGCATTATTCGAAGGGAAACGTACCGTGGAAGCTTGGGGTGTTACATTCTCCCCTCCTTCAAATAATTGCGTCCTTGCAATTTCTAGGGTATTACTGCATAAAAAGACTCGGGTGGTTCTTCATCATAAGTTCCTCGGGTTCCCACGTTGCCTCTTCCATCTTATGATTTCTCCACAAAACTTTTACCAGACGCGTCGTCCGGTTTCTCAGTACTTGTTCTCTTGTATCAAGAATCTTGACGGGCTCTTCACAATAAGACAGATCGGGTTCCAGTTCTAATTCCTCATAGGTGAGTACATGCGTTGGGTCAGGCATGTATTTTCTCAACAGAGATACGTGGAACACATCGTGAACTTTGGAGAGACTTGGCGGCATTGCCAATCGGTAAGCTACAGCCCCAATTCGTTCTAGAATTTCGAAAGGTCCGATGTACCTGGGACTCAATTTACCTTTCTTTCCAAAACGTATGACTCCCTTCCATGGAGATACCTTTAGGAAAACATGATCACCGACTTGAAATTCCAAATCCTTCCTTCGATTATCGGCATAGCTCTTCTGCCTACTTTGAGCTGCTTTGATGTGATTTTGGATTACTTTCACCTTTTCCATCGTTTCCTCCACCAGTTCTGGGCCTACAAGTTTTCTTTCACCAACGTCATCCCAACAGGTTGGTGTACGACATCTTTTTCCGTATAACGCTTCATATGGTGGCATCTGTATACTCGAATGGAAGCTATTGTTATAGGAATATTCTACCAGTGGTAAATATTGATCCTACATACCCTAAAAGTCAAGTGAGAAAGATCTCAACATGTCTTCTAAGGTTTGAATAGTCCGTTCTGATTGTCCGTCTGTCTGAGGGTGGTAAGCAGTGCTCAAATGAAGTTCAGTATCCAGGGATTTCTGAAGACTTTTCCAAAATCTTGAAGTAAAACGGGGATCACGATCAGAAACAATCGATAGGGGTACTCCATGAAGTCACACAACTTCATTAATATATAGTCTTGCTAGACGTTCCAGGGGTAGATCTTCTCTTATAGCAAGAAAATGTGCTGACTTGGTAAGACGATCAACAATAACCCATATTGCATCGTTCCTTCTAGGAGTCTTTGGTAGCCCCATGACAAAGTCCATCGTAATATTGTCCCATTTCCACTCCGGTATGGGAAGAGGTTGCATGACTCCTCCAGGCTGTTGCCTTCCAGCTTTCACTTGTTGACAAACCATACATCTTGACACAAAATCAGCAATCTCCCTCTTCATGTTATCCCACCAAAAATGTTCCTCAAATCTCTATACATTTTGGTGCTCCCAGGGTGTATAGAGAAATTGGAACTATGAGCATCATCCAGCAATTCCCTTTTCAGATCAGGTAAATCGGGAACACAAAGTCTCTTCCCGAATTTCAAAATTCCATCTTCATACACAAAGTCTCTCAATCTCCCATCATTCACAGCTTTAATCTTCTTCTGAAATTCTTCATCATCGGTCTGAGAACTCTTAATCCTTTATAGTAAAGATGGTTTGGCAACCATTTGAAAAAGCATTGATGTTTCACCTTCCCTGATTATTCCCATGTCCATCTTCACTAGATCCATGAAAATTGGATCCCTTTCAATTCTGATTATGTTCAGAACTCCATGGTCTTTTCTGATCAAAGCATCTGCTACTTTGTTTTCTTTCCCCGGGTGGTAGTGTATCGTGCAATCATAATCCTTGATTAAGTCAAGCCATCTCCTTGGCCTCATGTTGAGTTCTTTTTGTGAGAAAATATACTTCAAACTGTTTTGATCAGTATAAATCTCACATTTTTCACCATAGAGGTAGTGCCTCCATATCTTCAAAGCAAAGATTACAGCTGCTAACTCGAGATCATGAGTAGGATAGTTTTGTTCATGAATTTTCAATTGTCGTGATGCATAGACAATAACTCTATCATTCTGCATAAGGACACAACCAAGTCCTTTCTTTGATGCATCACTATAAATAACGAACCCATCATTCCCCGATGGTAGAGTCAATATAGGATCATTGACTAATCTTCTCTTCAGTTCTTCGAAACATTCTTCACACTCTTTTGTCCAAACAAATTTAACCCCTTTACGTGTGAGCTTCGTTAATGGGTTAGCCAATCGGGCAAAATTCTAGACGAAACGTCGATAATAACCTGCCAAGCCAATAAAACTACGTACCTCAGTTATACTCGTAGGTGCTGTCCATTCTTGGATTGCTTTGGTCTTAGAAGGATCAACAGAGATTCCATCTTTAGAGACAATATGGCCAAGAAAAGAAATCTCCTGAACCCAGAATTCACACTTGCTAATCATCCCATATAATTCATGCCTCCTCAGAGTCTTCACGATAATGCGCAAGTGATTTTCATGATCTTCGTAGGTTTTGGATTATACCAAGATATCATCAATAAATACCACCACAAATTCATCGAGATACTCCTTGAAAACTCTATTCATCAGATCCATGATTACAGAGGGTGCATTAGTCAATCCAAACGGCATTACAGTAAACTCATAATGCCCGTACCTGGTTCGAAATGTTGTCTTCAGAATGTCTTCTTTCTTTACACACAACAGATGGTATCCAGATCGAAGGTCAATCTTTGAAAAGTATTGAGATCCATGCAGTTGGTCAAATAAATCATCAATACGAGGTAGGGGATACTTGTTCTTTATCGTTATAGCATTGATCTCCCTGTAGTGGATACATAACCTCATAGATCCATCTTTCCTTTTAACAAAAAGAACAGGGGCTCCCCATGGAGAAACACTAGGGCGAATAAATCCCTTATTACTCAATTCCTCTTGTTGTTTCTTTAGTTCGACTAACTCTACAGTGGCCATTCTAAAAGGGGTCTTCGATATAGGCCTTGATCCAGGAATCAAATCAATGGAAAACTCAACTTCTCGTTCTGGAGGATGTCCAGGTAAATCTTCCGGAAATACATCTACAAATTCTTTCACAACAGGTACATCCTCTATTTGAACATTCCTTTCCTCACCGATAGTTACTTCATTCTCTTCCTCCCCAATAATTGAATTAAGTTGAGCTACTGGGGGTGGATCTAAATAAGAATTAGGTGGTGATGATTCTGCTCTAAAGATAAGGTGCTCCTTATCATTATCATCAAGAATCGTAACCTCTTTATTCTTACAATAAATCTTCGCATCATAGTCCGAAAGCCAGTCCATACCGAGGATTATATCAAACTCAATCATAGGTATGACGATGAGGTCAACAGATAAAGAAAATTTATGTGCTCTAATGGGGACTGATTCACAAAACATTGTTGCAACGATACTTCCTTTAGGAGTTTTAGCTGACAACTCCCTTATTAAATCAAATTGGAAATATCTAATTTTCTTAGAAAACTGGGAAGATATGAAACAATGCGATGATCCAGAATCAAATAATGCATTTTCTAAACTTGAGGAAACCATTAAATTACCTGCCACCACATCTTTCGGAGCTTCTACCTCAGCAGTAGTGATAGCATAAGCCTGGCCTTGATCCCTTGGCCTTTTCTGAGGTAAGTTTTCCTGACGCTTAGGACATGCATTTGCATAATGCCCCATCTCCCTGCAATTGTAGCACTGAACGTTGGTAGCTTCCTTCTTCCCCTTGCAATCATGAGCTTGGTGGCCTTTTTCACCACACTTGTAACAGACTCCCATTCCCTTCAAGCTAGTACCAGGATGTTTCTTCCCGCATTTACCACAAGATGGATATTCAACCTTTCCTTTCTTCCCCTTATTTCCATTCCCAGATTGTTCAGCAGGTCTCTTCTTCTCTTGCTTTGCTTTAAAGTCATAAGACTTAGAGAATTCCTTTTCGGTCTTGATAGCACATGAGATAATGTCTTCGTACGATGAAAAGGATTGTGAGACTAATGCTCGACGGAGAAATGGTTTTAACCCATCAAAGAAACGATCAATCTTACTTCTTGGGTTGTGAATATAATCACCAGCGTACCTCGCTAACCATGTAAAGTTAGCCTCATACTTTGTGACATTCTCATCCTTCTTTTGTCTCAGACTCAGAAATTTCCTGTCCATATCTGCTCGATGGTCGTGAGGGAAGTATTTTTCTAAAAACAGATCTTAGAACTCCCTCCACTCCATATATGATACTTCATCATCTTCCTTCATGTTTTGAATCAATGACCACCATTGATCAGCATCTCCAGTGAGGTGGTAAACTGCCATGATAACTTTTTCCCTTTCACTGCTCCCCAAAGCCTGAAATATTTTCTCTAGGGAAAATATCCATTGCTCAGCTACTAAGAGATTTGTATTCCCATTGAACGTTGGTGGTTTTTGCCTCATGAATCGATCTAACATTGATCCTCCACGCTGCGGATCGGGGTGCTCCATACGGGTAAGGTTATTATTCATAACCTGAGTAAGTTGTCCCAGTATGGTGATTAGCTGATCAGCACCAGTTGCATCACCATCCCCACTATAATTATCTTGAGCAGGAGGGAAATCCCTACATGGAGTGCGTGCATTGATACGGTTTCCATTTCTTCTACTAGGCGCCATTTCTAAACAATGGCATAAACTAGATCAGTTTATGAATCAAAATACATAATCCCATTCTTATAAAACACTTAACATAAATTGAACTATTTATGGATATAATCCATAATCATAAAAATGTTTTCTTTGAGGAAGTATATACTCATAAACCCTTCATAATGATTTTTAAAGAAAATGAGAGTTATCCTAAGCATATCCCCCGGGAGTGTTGTAACCAAGAGTGCATCAAGGCCCATTGTCGTGCACCAGTTCTCGTTCAATAGTGATATGTCATGACATTAGAAAACATGAAAACCTGTATATAAGACTGAATGTATAACATGTTCAAAAAAAGTATAATAATAATAAAAACACTATCCCGAGAATCTCAATATATGGCTCAGTAATCTACAATAAATCTCTATTCTAAATAGCAAGAAATCAAGTGTTCGAAGTGTATCCATCCCTTTATCAACACCTGCATTCTTGTAATCTTCCTGAGTAGAAAGTGATGCCCGAAGAGTGTGTGGGATAAATCGTAGTGGGCCACCTCCAATGGTTTCTATAACATCTAGAGCATGTAATAGAAATATAACACTGTGAAAAAATGCATATATAATATAAAGTGGTAAAATTTTACTAAATACCAAAGTACCTTCATTATTCCTCGACAGATTTCTAAACATGTAATGACTTCATTATTTGATTGTTACCAATTATTAAATAAGTCACATTTGGGAAATGGTTGAGGTTCAAATATGTAACAAGGAAACATATAATAATACTTAATAATGATGTTACAAGGTTATAGACAATTTAACATAGACCTCAAGGGTCTCCAACTCAGTACTAATTGTATCTTGGATTGAGGTAATATTGTAATCCAATGAAAATAGTCCAAGGCATTCCATATTAAGAAACCTACCGAGTCTATAGAAATCATCCAAGGTAAAATAGGGCTAATCAGTGGCTCTGATTGATGGGTGTTAACCATGGAACCTACATGTTAATGTTGGGTCGATGGATTGTATCCAAATAATACTATAGTAATACATGAGGGATACTTGGATGTCATACTCAACATCCAAAGATATATATAGATCGGGATCATTGTGGGTCTCAACCTATGTAAGTTGTATCCATGAATTCTGATAGGGGCACTCGAGTGCATAAACCATTCCTTTTAGAATCCATTGATATCTCAAGTCAGGACACTCCTATTCAGATAAAGAATACATATATAATTCATAAGTTTCAATACATTACTTTTAATTATTCTGACTAGGCTAATTTTGCATGCTACCATTTTATCAATTCATAATTAATCAATTTTTCCATTTGGTTAATGCCTTCGGTTTCATTGGTGTGAAAATCCCATGTAGTATGAAACCATTCATTTAATCCTTTTATATAATTTTTAATAATCATATTTCACTCTGCTACCTCACATTAACATGGTAATGGGTGCTACGAACATGAAATCTGTTATTAAATTATATTTAATAAGGCCAAGTCTTATAATTAGAATACTTTCCAATTTCTATTTCACATTTAATTATCAATTAAAGCACATAGCTTATAGGGGTCAAGTGATGAGAATACATGGTACTTTCCGTTATGAACTTTACATTGTAAATCAATCCACTTAAAAGAGAAAACAATATCCTCAGGAGGTTCCAGACAATGAATTCCCGAACAGAAACTCGAACATGTGAAAACCCTAAAACGATAATTATGGAAAACATCCTCTATGGAATTGATGGATTTGTGGCCATAACCACTAATAACTAGTCACATATTCAGAAATATCAAAACCATATGGTTAAAATTAGTATAATCATGGTCTATGAATTCAACTAATGGTACCCAATGAAATATTTATGCCCACATGACAATTCTAAAATCAATAAACTTGAGTGATAAGTTATAGACCACCCACATTATTATTGTATGAATCTAATCCTCTAGCATCAGCATTGGATATATCTTGTATTGGAGTAGATCTGAGAAATGTAGAAAAAATTTCACACCTCAATAACTAGGTTGAGAAAAACATATAAGAAGAACTGTTCAAAAAAACTCGATTACTTAACATTGTGCATCCAAGTTGATGAAAAAAAGGTTGAACGTATCTTAGAAAAAGGGGATATCTTCATCCAAATATTAGGCCTTCTAAATTCTCAAAAATGAGTGCCATAGAGGATAATGCTGCTAGAAATCAAAATAGGGAAGAAGGAGGGTCTCAATTAGATCAACATGGGTAAAATGGTAAAATTTACCCAAATTTATCCTATGCATGATTCATCCACACAGTATTCCAAAAAATGCGCAAACCCTACACGGATACCTGGAAAAGAAGGGGACTAAAATGGATTGTGAAGCTATGCACAATCAATGTGAGATGGATTTACTTTATATATTGACCATCCACATAGTAAGATCAATCTGTGCTCGCTTCCCACACATTTTACTCTAACTGTGTGATAGATCCATTTTTTCCAAAAAAAATAATTTAGTTCCGTGCATCGAACAAGACATGGAAACAAATGGGCCCTTTTATAACCCAAAAGGAATCTAAATTTGGTGCAAAATAATGATTTGTAATGAAATTTAAAGGATTAAATCCTATGTGGGAAACTAGGTTCTTACTGTCTTCCCCTTAAAAGAAAGTGTCCCCTGGTTCACCATCAATGTCTGGCGAAACACTATCTGAGAACATGTCTTGAAAATGTGCACATATGTTAGCTACAAGATCACATGTGTCATCCAGTACATGATCATACTATCATAGCACTCATAGAAGTGGGACATATCACCCATAGAGAGCCTTCATGCTTCAGTCAAGGATTTCTACTGGATACTCCTAAATGTAACCATCAACATCTAACACAACTTCCTTAGGATCAAAAGTATGAGATAGGTCTACATAAAATTAGTGAATCAATGAAACATGTAAGACATCGGGCATGGAAAATTACCTTTGAGGTAGTAGCAACTGATACGTTACTATCCTGACTCTCTCTATAATCTCAAACTTCCCTATATAAAGAGGTGATAGAATCCCTTGCCTCGGTATCCCTCTATTCCCAAGAATGAGAGATACCCGCAGGAAAACCTAATCTCTGACCTCTAAATATAGAGGTCATTAGTGGTGATTTCCATATTTTTTTTCTAGACTGAGCAACAATAATATTCGTTTTAATTAGCTGAACCTACTCTGAAGTCTCCTGGATGAGATAACGACCTAGTAGGACTGCCTCAACTACCTCTAGCCAGCAAGGGGTGAACGGTGTGGCCTACCATATAAGGCGTCAAATGGAGCCACCTAATCTATCTCTTAGAATCTATTATTATTGGAGAACTCGATTATAAGGATATTCTTCTGCCAAGAACAACCTAAATCAAAGGGACATGCCCAAAGAAAATCATCTAGAAAAATTATTTTTCTATTTGGCTATGCATCGGTCTGGGGGTAAAAGGATGTGGTCAGAAGCACATTCTTTTCTTAAGGTTTTGTAATACCTGCTATAACCAAGTTCTAAAATGAGCTTCCCATTCTTGAAAGACATTAACATGGATCCCGTGTAGACATGTGATCTGACAGAAAAAATTCTTCCAAGATCATCAACCGAGAAAGACTCTCAAATATGAAATGAAGTATGATTCTTTCAGTAGTTGGTCAAAAACTACTACAATAGTGTTGCTTCTCCTCAGTAACCATGGTAATTTAAATACAATTTCAATGGAAACATCTTCCCATTTTTATTCTAGTACTAGAAGATATTGTAAAATCCTTCAGGTATCTGGTGCTCCACCTTCACCTGTGGATTGGTGGAACAACTAGTGATAAAGCATGATATCTGATATTTCATCCCAGTCCATCAATACTGATGTCAAATATCTCGATACATCTTGGATATACCTAGATAAACTTAAAACTAGGAAGAGTGGAACTAATTCATCAACTCTTATCTTGTATCTGTAGGAACCCAGACATTTCAATGTATATGTAGGATATCATCTCTATCCACAGACAAATCCCAAGGATGGTCATCTCTTTATATACTCTCATGGAGAACCATGCCCTTAGGAATGAATTTTTTTTACCCTTCACTATCTCAAAGGGGGGAGACGTTACTATCAAATATGACAGGTAAGACTTGTTGTGATGATAATGAAACATTAGATTCATCTTAGAAAAAAGGCACATTAATTTCTATTCATCACTGATTTACCGTACTACTTAGGCTTGAGTTTTCTTTTTCATCACATTCAACACTTATGAAACTACATTCCCCTTGTTAGGTCTATAATAAAGATGAAAATAAAATTAATATAGATATTCAACCCATATTCACTATTTATGGTTAACATAACACTTTAAAAATATATATTTCATCCTATTGGGGTCTAAATACACCAGAAAGTGATCACCCCAAAGTTATTTTCTCCTACAGATTAAGGCATGGAGAAATATTTCTTGCTCATGATCATGTATCAGGTAGTTTCTATCAAGAGGCCTAAACAATAAAGATTCATACGCAATGACTCAATACTCCTACATCATCATTGCTTCTAGTTCGATTCCTAATGCATCACAATAGATGGTATAACCTCTACTTGAATTTTCTATAATCAAAATAGGTTTTTAGACAAGCTTCCCCTTCATCTCTTTACCATATTTCTCAAATTAATATTTCCACAGAAACATGAAACACTGCATTTTCTTGAAATTAATTGGTAAATCATGGTGTGATGAGTCTTATATGAAATGCTATTAAAATCCAACATGCCCCAAGAATCATTATATTTCAAACACGTTCTTGGGATTCTCCAAGGAAACTAGAGCACAAAAATTTTATAGGCCTAAATATACTGTTAATTATGATGTTCTATAAACCAAGAAATTATCTTGGTTGATCCAAAAGGGGCACATAGAAGACATTTCATAAATATAATGGCCTCTAAGTGTACTAAGAATGATATCAAGATGATTGGAATGGTCGTTATGAGTGCAGGAATACGCCAAGAATTTGTCCACAAAGGCATTGACAATGGAATCGATATATGAATGTAACAACCAATACATTAGAGGAATAAAAATAATGGTCACATTCATAAGAACAAATGACATAACAAGGTACTCATATAGACCATACTTTCTATAAAAATATGTATGATGTATGTCTGATGTCCTTACTTAGACCAAATTATAACATGATCTTAGGTCATTCATAATGAAGATCATATCTCCTCTAAGCTGATCAAAGAGATCATCTATTTGAGGATGTGAATTTTGGTTCCTCCCCATAACCTAGTTCATCCTTCTGTAATCCATGAATAGACATAAGGTAATATCCACCTTCTAGGGGAGTAGCACGAGATAACCACTAGAGGATTTATTGGGCCATATAAATTCATTGGCATCTAATTCATCTAACTACTACTTAATCCCATTAAGTATTGTAGGTTCCATCCTATAAGTAGGAATGGACACTGGGGCTACTCCTAGAACAAGCTCAATCATAAAATCTACTGCTCTATGAAAAGGAATTCCAAAACAAATATTCTAAAATATGTCCCTAAAACAATCCATTATTGGAGGTAAATTATAATGATGTAACCCGAATCCTCCATGAATTGATTTGCAATCCATGATGTCACTCCACATTTTCCATGATTCTCTACTCCAACTCTACCAACCTTGACAACCCACCCACCCTTATGTAGACAATTTTTTCTCTCTGGTGATATAAAAGATACCATGTGGAAATAGCAGTCTAAAAAAGCATGATAATGAACCAACCAATCCATCTTGTGAATAAAATAAAAGTTTTCCATCCAAGGAAGAATTTGTTCCCTAAAAATTGGTGTTTTCCTATCTCAATGGGAAAATCCCTACAATGGATTATTCCCTAAAATTGCTCTCTTAATGGTGTATCTGGGGTCATTACGCCATTGTAATATTGTATCTCAAGCCTGATGCATTCCACAATAGACATTGAGAAAAAATATTTCAAAGCACCTTGATCAAATAAAACACGCTATAGTTGATTCCACTAAAATAGTACCTCATACTACAAATGGTCCTAAATCTTAATCCTTAGGTATCATCTATAGAGCATACAGATGGCTTGATCCATGTCCCTATAAAATAGCTAGACTACCACGATACACAATTCTCCATTGGAGAGGCCGGTGTTGTAGGGTCCAACTACCACATCCACAACCTCCTCCATAGCTAGAATTGTTGGTGCTATTCCAACTCCCCACCTAACGTGGTAAAAAAGCACCCACACTAGAAGGTGGAGCTAGAGTGGATCTTTTTCCACAAAAATCTTGTGGAAAGGCACTGCAGAACCTCTGAATATGTCCCCTATGGCCGCATCCCCAACAAACCATTTGGTCAATATCACAATGGGCCTTCAGGTTCCCCCATCATCCACACTGATGAAATTCCATAGAGCCATCAAAATGGGTACTCTGATTATCACTACCTGGATGATAACCCTTTAGGGAATGCATCTAGCCAACTGGAGAAATTCTAGCTTGCTGAGACACTAGTTCATTATGAATTTTTCTATTGTTTTCCCTCAGGTTGTGCTCATTGATAATAGCATGATTAACTATTTCCGAAAAAGTCTGTATGAAAAATACATTCACCTATATATGGATGGTGTACATAAGCCCATCCTATATGTTTAAAGCCTGAAAATGGTTATCACTGACTAGAAGTGGTGCAAGAAATGTAACTTAGTGAAACACATTTAATATTGTATAACTAACATAGAACCATTCTAGAGACACATGAACTCTCATGATCTATCAGCTCTTGGAGTTTTAATAAAAAAAATCATATAAAATATTTTGTAAGTCTTCTCATAACATTAAATGATGGTTATCATCTTGGGTAATTACATCCCAACAACGCTTGGCCAAATCCCAAAGCATGTATGCGGAAACCTTGACCCTCAAATCAGAAGGTATATCCAACTGATAAGAGATAGAAAGGGTGGCATCTTTTGAAGACTCAAAAAGATTGTGGATTGTCATCCCCTGAGAAAGTAGGAAGATGTTGTTGCTAGAACTCAACAGTCAGATCATCCATCATATGTGCAACTCTTGGAGCACTATGCTTGGACATCATTAGATGTAGGAAACTATCATGAACATTGTAATCAATGCCCATCTCAGGTATAGTAGAAGATTTGTCAAGTGGAACTCTTAGTGGTAATACTAGTGGCTCAGGGACCACCACGTTTGGATCATGATCATTGCCACCTTCTAGGCGTATGATACTAGGATGTTGTGGTGGCATTGATCTACAAATTCAAAAAACATATCTCAGAATAAGCATTAATCAAATTGATATCAACACTTATGAAATTTCAACAAGGGCTCATCACCTGAGGCTTACTACCCCAACTACCCACATTAACGACCACGTACCGGTATGTTCTCATGTATATGTTTCATTTAATTTTACAATCAGTTACTAGGTTCACTCAATTACCTCTTAGAAAAATTAAAATGAGGAATAAGGATGTGAAAAAATTACATTTTAGATGTCTTGTTTCACTTTATAATTCACATCCATTCCCATTGATTCAATTCCCATACACCTTATCATTGAAAATGACACCCAATTATTTATAGAATAGTGGTTTGACTATATAAATTACCCATCCCAAACCATACGGGCTCATGCACCTCATGAATTTAGATAGGAAATCACTCAATCACAACGAGTATTGATACAAGAATAAGATAGCAATCACAATATCACACATCAATCACTGGCATATCAGGCAATGAAAAGCAGTGAGATGCACCTATATGGAATGGAAATATGCATAACATGAATATTCTAGTTGTCTATATGATGCATGTAACAATGTTCCTTTCCCTCATCTCATTGGGCCACATATAAAATACACTCACAATTGGAATAATAATAAAAAACACCACACAACATGTGTGTCACCAAACAGTGAAATAATATCAACAATAATAGGAAAAATAAAACAATAACTATATTTTGGGTAATGGGGATTTTACCCCATACCTAGGTTTGTGACTCCCAAGAACGTCTTATGAGCATGTTCCAAAGTATTTCTAATCTCCAATCTATTATCTCTAAATACTAAATCAAGAATGTAAAACCTTATTTGTTCCCAATTTGTGACATCTTAGACCTAGATTCCACATAATAGGTACCCCGAGCCCGGTGGGACACATGGCCAAAAGTGTATCTCCTGAAATTCAAGAGGGTGCTTACTAGCTGCATGGGCCTTTACTTCATCCATAGGGAGACTATTACTTCATTTCAAAAGTGTATTTAAGAAGATAAATATAAATAGAGGTAAATAGGAGAAGTAGTATAAGTAATCAGAAGGAACAATGGAAAATAGAAACAACATTAACCACAACTGAAATGGGTGGGATAACATTCAAGCATACAAAAATTGATGATGATATGTCATGGTATTAGAAATTTTTTAAAAAAAGGTTACAAGATAGTAAGAATAACGTGTTCCACCAATGTATAATAGAAATCAAAATATTATCCTAGTTATCATGAGCTTTGGATCAGTTATATGCTATCAAGCTATATCCTTAAGAGAAATTAATCTAGCATTCAAAGTCATATTCTTCTCTTTATCAACACCTACATTCATTTAAACTTCCCAATGTACCAAACGGTACCCATAGAGGGTATGACATAAATCTCAATGGGACACCACCAATGGTGTCTTGAACATCTAGAAAATGTAATGGGAATGTAACAGTGAGAAAGAAGGCATATATAATGTAAAGTGGTACAATGTAACTAAATACCCACCTACCTTCTCCATCCCTTAGGTAGTTTCTAAACATGTAACCAGTTCATTATCTAATTGTTGGAAATTTATAAATATGTCACATGTTGATTATAGTGAAGGATCCAAGATGTAACCTGGAAAACTGTAATGTTATTTAATTATGATGTTATATGGTAATGACCAAGGTAGTGTAGACCTCAAGGGTTAGGAACTTTTTAATAACTGTATACTGGCTAGGGGTAAGAGTCTAATACATAGATCATAGTCCTAGGAATTCCATAATAAGATGCCTACATAGTCTAAGGAGTTCATCCAAGGTAAAACGGGGATAAACATTGACCTTCCCTAATACCATTAAGAATAGCTCTTACTTGTCAATGCTATATCTAAGAAGTGTATCTAATGAAAACTGTAATACAAAATGAGGAATCTTACACTGTCATTCCATCCACCCAAAGTAATAAAAATATGACATTATAGGTGGGTCTCAACCTAAGCAAGACATATATTTGAATTTGGAATGGGTTTCTCAAGTGTTTAAGGCATTCCCTCAGGAATCCAAAATGATATGATATTAGGCCACTCATATATTGATAAAGAAGTCTTATATAATTCATCAGTTTCAATCCATTACCTTTCATTAGTGTGACTTGGTTAATTAATCATCCAGTAATTGAATCGATTAATAACTAATTAATAATTCTACTTGGTCCAATTCATGCCTTTCATTAGTGTGACAAGTCCAAGCAGCATGAATCCATTATATTAATCCATTTAACACATTTTAAATGATCAAGTGTCACTCTTTACCTTCCATTAACATGGTTAGGGGTTCTACACACATGGAACCTATTACTAAATTATATTTAATAAGGTCAAGTTTTATACCTTTATACATTCTAATTTCCATTTCACATTTTATAATTAATTGAAGCACATAACTTAGAGAGGCCAAGTGGTGAGAATAAATTATACATCCTAGTATGAAATTCACAATATAAATCCGGCCATTTAATATAGAAAATATTCTCCTTAGGAAGTTTAATCCAAGGCACACTCGAACGATGGATCAAATGTGTCAAAACACTAAAACAGAAATTCTATAAAAACAACCTATATGGGATGGATTGTGTTGTGGGTGTAACCACTATCAAATAGTCCCATATTGGAAAGATAATAACCAAACATTTCTAATGATTATTATTAGGAAATATAAATTCAAATAACGGAACTTAATGAAATATGTGGGCCTAATATGATAATTCCAAAATCAATGAACACAAGGTAAGAGTTATAGACCACCAACCATAGGCTTGTATGAATCCCCTCCTCTAGGAAATACCTATGATTTTGTTTAATATTATATCTGAGGCAAAGTGACAAATTATCACACCTTGATAACTTGGTCGATGGAAATATAGAATAAGAACGGTTCAAATGGATTTGAGTACATATTATTTCTCATCCAACATGATAAACAGAAGATAGAATACATCCCAAATGTAGAAGGTATCTTGATCCATATCTAAGCCCTTAAAAATATATAAAATTAGGTAAATGTAGGAAAATCATACTATAAATCATAATATTGATGAAGGGGGCCTAATTAGACCATTATAAATAAAATGGTAAAATTACCCAAAATTTATCTTCTATAATGTTTTTCCACACTGGTTTTCCAAACCATGTGCTAGCTCTACATAGGTACCTAGTGAAGAGGGGAACTCGCACAGTTAGGCTACATGGTTAGGGAAAGAATGTTCTAACTATACAAGACAGATTAGCTCAAAATAAAGTCCATCTGAACTATTATATCTAACAATGTTCCCTACCCACACAGTTTAATCTAGCCCTGAAACATGGACATTTTTTCAATAAAGTTGGCTTCTATGATCCAAATTATCCCCGGACACCCATATACCTTTTCAAACAAAAAAGGAATCCGTATTAGGTCCAAAATAAAAAATTTGACCTAAATTTAAAGGATTAACTATAGATGGAAAAAATATGTTTATACAATTTGCAGTATAAGATATAGAATATATTGTATATATTTATGATTGTAATGTATCAGGTTATTATATTCCCATTTTTCCAATGTTGTTTCGTGTCAAAAACATTATTGAATATCATGTCTTACTTGATAATTTTGGGGTTTTAGAATGAGAAATGTAAAATTTCACTTTCTCACCCTTTTGGTTCATGTTTTTCTTACGCATCTATGTGTCCTTATGGTTGGAGATTATTCAAATTGAAGATACACCTAGATAATAGTAAAAAATATTATTATTCTTTAATGAAAAATATTTACCATATAAATTCAAATTTTTTTCTAATTAAATATAACCCATATGATATTTAGAAAATCCAAGAGACTATGACTAAGAGAGTTATTTTCATGGAAGAACTACAATCCTCCTAAATACATACAAATAATTATCTGAACAATTATTCCCATCCATGGTGTAGATCTGACAATTATGCCACTCATATGAAATTTTCTTATGAATTAATAAATAATGATCGTCATCGTCACAAAATTGGTGTGGAAGATAATATAATGATTGGATCCACCCATTACTTAATTAATTTAACTAAATTCATCATATTATATAATGATTAAAAAAATTATCAACATCTTTCTAATAATATACCATGATGGAATAAGAATATGGAGAACACTAATACATTACCCCATGTTAAAAAAATAGGTAACATTTTCATAACCAATCCTGATAAGGAAGTTAGATGTTTAAATAGTTCATAGTCAACAATATTAAATAATCAATAAACATGTATATGGGAATAACAAAAATATTGATTTTAAATATTTACCTAATAAATTAATTGAATAAAAAAATATGTAAGCATCCCTCAAACTAAGAAAATATATAGAATGAGGTATATTTATATTTCAATAATTTTATCATTAAATCATTTTTTTAATAAACATGACCACAACTCCATCAACGGATAAAAATATAGATTTCTCACAGAGGAGAGGATTTAGAAAAAAATAATTATTTTATAAGAGGATGGTTTTGACACAGAATTGAAGTGATGGATCATATCGCTCATAAAAAGATCATTTCCTAATCAATATAGGGAAAAATGTGTATGGTTTCTAAATAACATATCCCTAGTGTAATAATTGAATTATATATGGATGTTGACATAGAAGAAACAAATCCATTCAAAATAATTCTTTAAACAAGAAGACATAAGAAGAGATCCAGAATCGAATTAATTCATACCCTATGATATTTAAACCAAATTACATATATATATAGTAGAAATCATGTAAAATAAATCATATGATCCTAAATCGTATTTAATATTAATATAAAAAGGAGAATAAAACTCTAGATATCTATTAAAAATAATTTTTAACATTAATTTAAAAAAAAGTGCATGTCCCATTCAAAATTTCCTTCAGAAAATGTAATGTAAAATAATTGGAAATTACAACTTATAAAACTAATATCTTCTAATAATTCCAAGAAAATAAAACTAATTTTTCTATGGGAAATTTATATCATAAAATGAAGCATTTTATTATTAATGGAATCATTTACATACATTCAAATTGCTTTTTTTGAAACCCCATATTGTAAAAATTGTATTGAAACCTTCTTGGTATTAATTACTTATTTTTTGAAAGAGGATTATATAATAAAAAATATTATTTTAGGGTGGAAAAGCCCATGTATGTAAGAAAAAAGTTCAAGATAAAAACATTATAAACCAAATAAATGTGATTTGAACCAACAATATCACTTGTAGGAAAAATAATCTATAAGGTATGAAAAATTTTACACTATTTATATGACAGGAATAACAATATATAGAAAACTATAAATATTACCACATTATAAAATCAATGGGAAATGTACCAAACTTTTATGAATTTTTTGAAATAGAGTATTCATATCTCAATGAACGAAATGTTGTTACCATGAATCCATACTACTGGATCACAAATTGATTTAATAGAACATTAGAGAATGAAATATGATATATATTAGAATAATAGATGAAATAAAATAAATTATGCTACAATTATTTCCTTGGTTACTAAACACACTATATAAGGAAAGCATTGTGCAGAAAATGAATTTCATTATAGAGAACCGGAATTGAGACCAAGAAATCATTTAACTATTATCATGGATTCGACCATGCACTATAATCTCATCTATAAGAAAATATGATATGTAAATAAAATATTTCATATCCATACTCGTATCTTTGACATTTATATTACTAATTTCTAATTAGTCTCTATATTTATTCCGGGTATTTATTTCATAGTTTATATATTAGGGCAATGTAATCTTGATGATTTTGAACTTGTTTCAAAAAAATAGTGTAGGTATTCATTATTTTTACTACTTTAGTCATCTATGAAATTAAAAATTAATATTATTGACATTCCATGGTAGTTATAAAGAAATTATTTCATTCCATGGCATCTTTTGTTAAAAACAATGAAGATGAAATCAATGATAATCGTGTTTCAGTAGTTCTTATGAAACAAATGATGTTTTCTTAATTAATGAGTTTAATAATCATTTTACCATATAGTAAACAAAAAAATAATTATTTTATAATTTATATCATATTATACGAGTAATTACATTCCAATATTCATCCAAGTTATATATTCATAGCAATGTTCTAGTTGGTGGTTTAACCAACACATACATGAACATACCACAATTAATGGATGATTATATGGTAGTTTAGTTATAAAATCATTATAATAGAAGAATAAAAATATTATTTAGTTTTTATTCATGTGTAATATCAGATAAAGAAATAATTATAATAAAATTTAATTATTATTCAAATATTAAATGACATGAATTAAATGATTCCAGACCCCATATTCTTATTTTAAATGATTGAATTAATAAGGACAATTTTTATCATATCAGTAATAGTTTACCAATAATTACATAATTTATTGTTACTTATATCATAAAAATATATTTTTAGGTTAAAACATTTATTATTACCATCTATCTGTGTCGTTATTGAAATATGGAATACATCATTCCATGAAGGGAGCAAATCGCACGTATGAAGCGACTATAATATTATTTTCCATATAATGTGGTAAAGTAGTAACATGGTTTATTAATAATTATATAAAAATTACATAATTATAATACTTATATATTAAATTCCATATTATAAATATTATTTTTCTTGGTGAAGTTAAATAAATCATGGTTCATGGTGGAGGCATTAGTCCACACAATACTAAAAATGAGAGTTTTAATTTTAAAATTATGAAATAGAACGGTTTTTAGTACATATACCATTATAATAATACATTAAAAGTATTATAATTGTATTGATGATATAATTTTATTATATTTGAATTAAATATTATGATGAATATTTTCACATAATGAAATATAAATTATAATAGAGTGGAATGTTTTCCATACCTCACTTCTTGGATTATCTCCTTGGTAAAAGAGTTAAGCCTTTTAGGTGTGGTATTTTAAGAATACCAAAACCTCTTAAGGTAATATATTATTTCATATGAATGATATGGGTAGAGTTTTGGATAATCTAATTTGGTTTTTGTTGAGGGTAAGTAAGGAGAGGAATTCCTCTTTTATAAGTGAAATGAGAAGTCTTTTTTGTTATTACATGAATCTTTTCAATAATGGGAAGTCGCTTTTAAGGAAAGAAGATCAATTTTTTTGAATTAATAGAAAGGGGATATTTTAATGTTGATTAATTTTTTAACCACAAATTAATGCACATTTTTTGAGGAATTTGTGTGATTCTCCTCTTTGTTAAACACTTTTACCACCTAATTTTTATTGAAATGACTAGTTTTATCAATGCAATTTATCATTTATACATGAAAATAAATTGGTTATTATAAAATAGTTTCAACCTGATGTTTCCAAATTTTTGAAAAAAATTATTATATTAATTTTTTAAATCTGATATAATTAAATTAGAAAATACTATGTGCATAATATATTAAAGACGTTTTCTAATAAAAATATAACAAAAATTCTTAAATGGGAAATATTGTTTTGTAAATAACCACCAAATTTTATTAAATTATAAAGTTTATTATAAAATAAATATTTTACGCATAGAAAAACGTCTCATTAATTTAATATTTACATATAAATATATTAAGAATTTCCTAAAATTCATGATATTTGTAAAATGTTTTTTTTCATAATTCGCCAAAAATTAATATTTTAGAAAATTTGAAAAAAAGTTTATTATTATTAAATTATTACTATGAGAAATCCAAAAAAATCATTTTATGAACTAACATTATAAAACTTTGATACTTTTCTTTAGATAAAATTATGATAAATAAAAAAACACAATTTTTATTTAAAAATAAATTTTTTATTATATTGAAAATCTTCATTAATATTTATAATCACTTAATAATTAAATTTGAATCAATACGCATATTATATTAAATATATTTTATCATAATTAATAAAATGTTTCTTGAAATGGAAATTTAAATCGGATTAAAATCCACACATAGACAAATAAATTTGTGTCTATAAAATTATCATATTTTTTATTCTATCCATATCAATTGAATTTAATATATATTAAAAAAATATTAATTTCTAAAAAAAATTATAAATTGGATAATCGTGTTTACTCCAGCTAATTTAATGGCTACATTTTAAAGGAATAATAAATAATTATAAATTTA
This sequence comes from Viscum album, assembly GCA_963277665.1. NCBI lineage: Eukaryota > Viridiplantae > Streptophyta > Magnoliopsida > Santalales > Viscaceae > Viscum > Viscum album. Next base: position 1,485,806,593 of record OY728136.1, read on the forward strand.
TCTAAATATGTTTCATTTTTACATGATTTCGGTGTTGTGTGTTGAGAAAGCTATTAAAAAGAATAAATTAGTTAAATGTATTCATATATTGCAATATTTGGGGTTTTATAAGTAATATCTAAATGAATATTTTCCAAATCAGTCTATTTCATATAATGACTCCATATTTATTGATATCGTGGAAGAGGGCCCCAATTTATGTTCAAATCTAGGGGCTCTATTTCATATATGTTCACAACCAGTTCCTGATAGAAATTCTCCCTGTGATAAGGATTCACTAGGGGACTTCCTCAAGGTATTTAAATATATCTCCAATGTAAATTATCTAACAGAGTTCATGGTTAGTGATATATCTAATCATACCTTCATGTTATGATATTTGGAATTAACTAGTGATTGAAATCTTGAGGATCGTGAAAAAGAAATACACTATGGATTAGAAATATCATTCAAACCTCATAGTAAATTTAAATTTTTTTAATGTTCATTTAAATTTATCACTATGTATTTAAGATTATAATTAATATATTTATATCCTTCGTATCTCAAATATATATAATTCAATTCATATTCAACTTTTCTTATGTTATGTGAACAAGAAGTATGTCTATCGATTAGAAATACCTATAAAAGATTTTATTTTTTATTATGATATAATTTATTCAATAAATAATATATCGTAGACTATTGATGTTGTATGGTGTGTAAAATATATCTTGTAATGGATTATAATTCCATTTTTTCATAGAGTTAATCAGAATTACCGAATAAGATGTTGTCATGTAATGCACTAATTAGCCTTAAAAGATTAAGAATTTTAATTTTCTCCTCAAAGAGGGACATGATTATAAAGAGGTATACCATATATTAAAACAATCCAAATATTTTGAGCATTTTCATGCCAAAAATAAATAGGAACATTTTTCCAATTCAATAAATATTATTCAATTAAAATGGAATGATGAATGAATTGTAGGGTCTATGAAAACTGAGAACTGAATCATTTTAAACCCTACTACTATTCGTATCATTAATGAACATAAATATTATAATCAAAAGGAACCTATAGATAAGTCCTCTTTTTCATATATAAATAATTTTACTCTTGATGATGTATATATACCTTATAATAGAAAAAAACAATTTTTCTAGGTTACTATTAAGCTCTAAAAATAATAAAAAACCCAACCATATCTTTCATATTATTCAATGGTAATTACATACCCTAGGGGGATCACTAGATGAATAATTCCACTATAAAAAGGATGGTCTTAATTATTCATGGATTAAATTTTTGATCAAATCCACATGAATAGGAAGTATGAAAAACAAATACAGTAGTAAGAAACCTCTTTCTTTTCAGTGGGGAAGATGAAATTTGAGTTTGAAATTACTCAAGAAAATTTATTATCAAAAATATTTCATGATTTCAATATTTTTTTTAATTACATCCCAATATATCTATGGTATCTAGGTATTAGTTATACCAAATCTCTCAATATTTCTTCTGATGAATCAATCTTCAATATGAGTGCAAAAAAATCATTACTGGTTTTAAAACATTTTTTACTTATCTATTACTATAGACCTAAAACAAGAAACTAACGACCATTATGTGACTATTATTATAGTTATGGTTATAAACCATGACACCACATTATTTAATATTATTATTATGGGTTAGAAAGGTAAGAATTTTTTTCAGAGTGTGGAAATATGTTAGGCATTTATGAAACATAGTTTTAGTGAGTTGGTGGAGAAAATATTTTTTCATCACCATTTAATAAATTATAAGAAATCATGAAAACATGATAAGATTTTTTTCCATGGGGAGTAATAAAATAATTTATATATATTTATATATTAGGAGTGGACCCTATGGAATGACATGTTTTACCCATAATCTCAATGTTAAAATAATGTTCTGATATAAAAATATATGCTTATAAGAATATATATATATATATGTATGTATGGATAAAAGGCTTCTCATATAACACCCATAAAAATTATGGTATATTTTATTTTTTAAAAATATATTCTATTTGATAGCTTACGATACACGTATCCTCAAACATAAATGAACTATAATTCAATATACTTTTATAACCTTCCCTTTAAATTTGAGGGTATGAATAGGAATATCTAGATAATAAAAATTATATAGATTATATAGGAATAAAGGAAATTTATTGTATATCAATTGATTCTAAATGAAAATAAAAAACATTTGAAAGATAATATATATAAATATATATATTATTAAAAACTATTTTAATGTATGAAATGAGTTTTTCTCAAAAAAAATTAAGATAATAATTATTAAAAAAAATATTTAGAAAAATTATAAATATTATAATCATTTAGAAAATGTATCATTCATCTCATTCTTTTGAGGTATACTATATGCAAAAATCTACTACTATACATAAAATAAATTTTTATACAAGGCAGTTTCATCATATTTTTTTCAATTCTATTAAAATTACTATTTAATATTTTTTTAATTTATTTGAAACAATTTAATTTTTTTAAAAATAAAAAATTTCAAAAAAAACCTTACTATGAATTTTTATAATCCTTAAAAAAATATAATTGTTCATTGAATAGTTAAAATATTGATTTTTGTTAAAATTGTTTCTTTGCATGAAGAATATAAAATGTAACATTTGTGTTAAAATAGAATTTGGTATATAATTATCTAAAATATTTAAGTATTGATAAATTTTAAATCATTATAATCAACATTATATTGATTTTGGAAAAAAACTTTTTATACAAAGGAAAACTTTTTCTTTAGAAGACTTATTTTTGATCTAGTGGGTTTACATTTAATTTATATTCATCCACCTATATGAATTTAATTTCATAAAATTTATTTCATATATTTAATCACAATAATTAATATTATTTAATATATTCAGCATAATTTTTACTCAAAATTTATAATAACATCATTAATAATATGTTACCATGGTTAAGGTTAAAATTGGTTTACTAGTGTTTATATTACAAATATGTGGGTTATAATGAAATGAAAACATTTTTAAACCCCATTAGTTTTTCTAATATCTACCATAACATTATTACCTCCTAATATTAGTTTTTTTGGATCCTTTTATCCACGAATGTAACTTTACATTATTTTAACACTTTCAAAAATTACAAGTGTATAACTCACCTCAATTATAAAAGGACACTTGTTGTCCTCTCCTATTTAAACTTAATTTGACTACTAGATCAACAAATACCAACCCATATATCATTCATAAATTAACAACTATGACATATAGTCATCTTTTTTATCATAAATACATCCTATGTAAGTTTTATCTATAAAACTTAAATGATTTTCCGAAAAAGAGTTATAGTTCTAAACCATGTGTACTCATTTTACATCTTGTCCTACCTCATTAAAATTATTAAAAAACGCTCTCAAAATAAAAATATATTATATAAAATAAAATAATTTTTCATTATGATATTTTAATATCTTATATTCTTAAACTCTTTCATAAAATAGTAAATTTAATCATCGATCGTGTGAACGATTGACTACCGCCTCATGAACTAATGTAATTAGTTTTCAATCACCACCCTTAACATTGGATATAATGATGAATTTATTGTATTTATATGATATTTATGAAGTAATTTTACTTATGAAATAATATTATCCCATATACCTTCTTACCTTGAATCCCATTGGAAAATAATAGTGTCACTCATTGTGTACTGATGGACTACCGCTACCCCAAAGCAATGTGATTTTTTTATTTGTGATTTATGTGGATGGTAATAAGGATATATTTTTATTATTTAGGTTATATATAAGTTATATTATTTATTATTTAATGTAAAAATAATATTTACCCACCTTTTATTCCACCCATTGAAATGTGAAAATAGAATTTTTGTGTAAGTACGGTCTACCGTCTTCATGAACTAAGAATTAGATTTATCTCTCTCTTAAATTTGTGGATGATATTAATGATTTATATAATTAATATATATTATATTTATATCATTATTAATATTATGGATGTTATTGAACCATTATCAATTTAAAAGACCTAAAATTACAGAACGAAAACATACATGGAAAACGAAACAATTGTCACCTAGAATTGTGATTTTAAAAAAAACGGTTAATAATGTGAGACAAAAGGATGTAAGTAAATAATATATTGTAATATATATATATATATATATATATATATTCTTAATGGATTTATAATAATCCTATATTTGTTATAATGTAATTTAGAACGAGCACAATGAAAGTAGAGACTTGAGATAGGGGATTTTGGTCTCAAATTGTCTTCATTGGGACATAAGTTTTGTTATAAACCTATCTAAACTTATGAGGTATATATGTTATATCATTAAAACCATTATTTTTATGATATTTAAGGGTTCATTTAAAAATTTTAATCCATAGGTCTTATAATTCAAAAGCTTCTTATGTGTTTAGGGATTTATGTTTGAATCCAATTTTTAATCTGGGTAGTTTATTCATGAACATCCATTTTAGAGATTATGAGGCCCATATCTAATAAGTAAAATTAATTTTTCTTATCCTTACTTTATTTAATGATAATTAATGTCTTCCATTAATTTTCCACATTTTATGTACTCAAGATTCAAAAATAATGTGTCTATGAAAAAATGACTATGATTCGTTATTCCATCAGGAATCATTCTCTTCAATGTCCATTTATTCAAAATTTGTTTTTAGGAATTTTTTTAAATTCTAAAATTATAAATTTTATAAATTTTTACTATAAAGACATTTAACCTATTTTCCCATATTCATTATTTACTTAATTACGTGGTAAAAATATACAAGAGATCGTATCACAAAGGAAAAATAATTTATTAGTCCTGGTTAACAAGATTGGAACTTCAACAACATGTTATATTTGAAAACATGAAATAAAACATAGTTACTATAAAAAATTATAAATCCTTAAAATAATTCAAACATTCCTACTTCATATAATATTGAAATGAAACAAAATAAGAGTGATCTCATATTCACAATAAGTGTTGCCTATAACATAAGCTATCATTAATGAAAAAGGATTATTTACTGAAACATTTAATTAAATATTTATTGGTTATACACATATATATATATATATATATATTATTTAGGTAATCCTATTTGTGCCTTCTATTTCAAATGATATGTTATAACAATCATATATATATTGGGTTTTTCCATCTCAATATTTTATATCATATATGCTATCGAACACAATATTTCAATTTTAAAATTTGTGGGTGTCATATTCTAATAGACTTAAATAAATTGTGATATAAAAATTTTATCTTGTGCTATAAAATCATGGGTCTGATATTTGACAATTACATTTTAGAAGAACCATATTATTAAAAGGGTAAACAAAACTAATTCATGATATGTGAGGTAGTTCAGTATTATAGTCCTCTAGAATAACAAATAACTGGGTCTCTAAGTTGGAAACAATTAATGGGGAGTGATAATATGAATATGGAGGAGACAACTAATACCCATGGATAATAATTTAGAGATAAAAAACAATATAGATAATGTTATCATCCAAAAGTCCAAAAATATGTGATGGGTGATGAGAAAATAAATCCGTCATAAATGAATGTAAAAGGAAATCATTTTATCTCAATATAATTTTTTTAATGTTGATAAATAATTTTATTATATAGACTATGAACCTATGTAAATATACAAACCATATATACCTATATTTCATAACTATAATTGTATCCTTTCTTTGTGGTTTAATCAATATCACATCACCTCTTACTCCGTGGAATGGATTCCCAATAAGATTTTTTATGCCGGTAGCACTAAAATTTAATTTTAATGGATTGTAAGATCCATAAAAAGGTGAAAATACCCTTCTTATATATATATATATATATATATATTTCAAAAAAAATGGATATCACGAGTTGTCCAATATAATACATTAATATTTTAACCATAGTAGTGACACCCAATGTAGAAAACATATTATTTATATAACTAATTATTTGAGTAAAAACAATTCAATTCTAACCTCTATGTCACATAATGCAATGGTAGGCGATGCACCCATATCCCACTTCAGTTGTGGGATGAACCCCACCCTTTCCAGATGTAACTTGTTTTAACCAACCTAATGGTTTATTCATTTCACTAGAACTATATTTATGTAATTACTATATGGATTAAAAAAATATGATGAACATCCTTAGAAATAAAAGTTTCCAAAAAATCACTTTTTAGACAAAGAGTTTTTACAAGTTATATTTTTCCACAAAAATAAAAATCATAATTGGTTATTTTCAAACTAATATCAATGATCATATTAACCCTTATGATTATAAATTTCCTTAATAATATTTCCTCAAAATATAAATTCTTAATTTTTTAAATAAACATCTAAATAAAACACATGTTATACAAAAGGGATACCGATACCTCAAGAATCTATTAAAATGTAATAAATTTCTCCTTAGTACATTCATCATAAAAAAACCACAAAATGTATATTTGTTCCCTTAAAATTATAATAAATATAATCTTATTATCCGAGGATGGTTCATAAAAAAATTTAAACTATCCACATTGGAATCATATGCTTTGTGTCATTGAGGATATCAACAATTTTAAATTATTGATGATGGTTTTTAAAGAAAATGCGAATTATCCGAAGCATATTTCCCAAGAGTATCGAACTAGGATTAAAGGATGTTATGTTTTCACAAATTAGTTGAGGTTCATGTTCGATCCCAATGTTCAATTTTCAATGTTGTTACCCCTATTGAAAACCCTACTTGATCCTCAACTATGTGTCATTTCCGTATTGGGAAGTAATTTCATAGAAAATCCATATAATATCATCCTTTCCAAAACATTAGGTTGTTAGTCCACAATCTAATATACCCCTTAACTCTTTTTTCGAGTTATGTTTCCTAATATATAGTTTCCTAAATATAAATCAAATTTTTTGTACAAAAACTTCTCTAAATCCAATTGTAAAACCCTGACCCCAATTTCCAAAAGTTTGTGGTTACATTATTACATTATAATATGATGCAAGAGATCATACCCAAATGGAAGGAATATTTTATCATTATTTTTAAAAAATGTATATTCATGAATATCAAATCACATTTGAAAACACGAAATTAATCACACCAAAATGAATAATTTTTTATCCTCAAAATAATTCAAAGATTCCTTCTTAAAATCATTATGAATGAAAACAAAATAAGGGTTAGATCATATACTAAGTATGGGATACATATTGGAAATTATATAATCAATCAATAATTCATAATAAATCACATAAGGTCAATAACTAAAAAAAGTTTCATTTAATCAATAACATGACTCTCATGATTAGAAAAGGAATAATCACGTGGAAATATAAGTAACTAAACACAATTTCCATTTAATCAATAACAAGATCACAAAATAAATCCATAGATATTATCAATATAGTAATCTCATTTATAAAAAAATAAATTCCCAATATATGGAATTATTAAAATGAGACTTCTTGATTGTAGAAATCATGGCATATATACCATCAATACCCTTTTCAAAGATAGTTTTATTGATGGGTTGGTATACATTAAGATACCATGTAATGTTATCTTATCAACTAACCTCGTGAGAATATCAATGCATTAGGGGGATATCTATGTCTATTTCCCAACCATCACTGCATTTCCAATGCATTCCTCATATATTGAATTATTGATTTTATTCAGAAAAAAATATTCCATATTAATAAATTTAAGTATTAAATTAAGAATATAGAATATAAATATTTCCCCAGTCAATAAAATAACATTATAAGTAATACAAAATATGTAGAAATAGTATATAGTATAGGAAATAATCATATCAATGATACAAAGAATATAAATATTTAATACAAATTTTATGTTTAACGTTCAAAATAAAGTGAATGTTTCAAGGAGTTGTTAATGACTAAAAAATAATTGAAAATTTTAATGTCAATACATTCTCTGGTCAAACTAATCGTAAACCATATATATAAAGGATAAGACTAGAATTATGACCACATATACCTAGTGTAATATATGTAAATCAATGGGTTTTTCGAAATATTGAATATAAATACATTTAAAATATAATTAAAATATTCGTGAATAAAATAACTTATTAACATTAAAGATCAATTTTAATAAAAAAAAATTCTAGAATATTAAAAAACTATTTTCTTTAAAATTATCCTTATTAAATTTTAAACATAACATCAAAGTAATGAGATGTCATGGTGCTGTGAATATTTTAATGCTAAGAACGTAAAATTAAATTTTCCTTTCAAATTTTTATATGAAATGGAAAAAATGACCTTATTTAAAAAATAGTAGAAATATTTTCCATATAAATAATTTATTAGAAATCCAATCATGGGTAAAAATTACATTAAAATATAGTATAATATTAAGACATTTTTTGAAAATAAGGATTTTAATGTAAAATATTTCCTAATTTAAGAGACTAATAATGTTGGATTTTAATAGAAACATTTTATCTGTCATTTTGTGTACTAAATAGAGGTAAATGGAACTATAACCTGAATATTTAATGAATAATGAAAAGAGATTAAAATGGAAGGGGTTTGATGGATAATGATAAAAAATATCATTAAATGGAAATTCTACAACAAAAAATATTGATTAGAATGAGATTATGATATAATCCCATAAAAGTATTATAATGTTATTGTGATAATTATTAAAAGATGTGATTATTTGTATCCAATGTAAATCCACATAAAAATGGAACTAAAACATAAAATAATCAAAAATCATTACACAAATAATCATAGAATATGAAATACAATGAGAAATTTATATAACCCTATGAATTGAAATTGAGATATGAATTTTCATTCCACTTGATAGAATTCATTTAAAATACCCTTATATGAACTAATATATACCTAAACTTCCATTGTTTAAAATTTATTCAGGATATTAAATCTATATTGGCAAGTGAATACAACGTATAAAATAAGATAGATGCGTAATAATAAAATATGCCTCAGTGAAGAGAATTTGTGATGAATTCCCTTACCTCATAATTACCTTCAGTTGATCAAGTTTTAACCACATATATAATGGTTTTAATAATTTTATCAATTTATATCAGATCCATACTCATATTTATAATTTCATAATTTATTTTATTATAACATATTATCACCCAATTGATCATAATATTCTATTAGAACGACTGTTTCAGGTGTTAAAAGCTTCATTTTATCATGAATATTTTGTTGTGGAAGTTCCCACTATAGTTCATATGATATATATCTATCATCCTCATAATGATATTAATTTTATAAATATAAAACTTATTTATTAGATAATTTTTCATATATTTTTTTTAAATATGTACATGGTAAATGAATTATGTCACTTCATGGAGACCGTAGGTCCCACATATACATGAGAAAAGATATCATGTCATTGATGCGGGAATGGGTATGGATGTAGAAGATGTATGTATTATAAAATATAATATCATTTTATATTTATTATATATATTATTTTTTTTCTTTATTGTTTCTCCCAGATATTTTAGAAAATATTCTATCCATATAAATTTCTTTTCTTCAATAGCCTGTCATAAACACAAAATCGAATATAGAAAAAATATGAAATACTATTAAAATATTACTATAACTTATAATTGGGTTTAGTCGGTATGAAAATAAAAAACTAAATTATGAAAATTTATGGTTTACACGTATATATAATGAAACCATTAATTATCAATTAATTGGAAATAAAAATAATAACATTTGAAAATAAAGGATATGTATTTCTAGAAATGGTATTTATGTGGAAAATTTATTTTTATCCTAATAAATTGTGTTGATAAATTTTTTTGAAGGATTTTAATAAATAGAAATATTATATATTAAATAAATTTTTTTTAACATTTATCTCTTGTTTTTATACTCTCTAGGATAATAATAAATCAATTATTATATTTAAAAGGAATTTTTTTTAAAAAAACTATTTGTATCCCATTTTTGGAAAATAATTTAAAATTATTTTAACTTATGTCTTGAAATTTAATTAGATAAAATCAATTACATATTTTAAACAAGGAGGCTCAAATTATCTATATATTCCATCTGTATTTTTCACCAATGTAAATAGTAGTAGTAAAATATATCACCTCAATAATGGGTAAATTTTTTGATCTTAGTTAAAACTATGTGGTAAGGCCCTAAGTGTTTGTATTAATTCTTATTGTATGGGATTAATTATATCATTATCACTTTTTCCTAATATTTACTGGCTTAATGGAATATTTACCATGAAATTTACCAATTTTATATTTAAATGAATCAAAGTTACAAAGTACCACTCTCTTTGTTTTTTAATATCTATTATGTTTCCACATAAAGAAAATATAATCTTATTAATGAAACTGTGATTCTATGTTGAGAATGATCAATTTATTTTCATCATAGAAACATATTTACACTTTTATGTATTTATATAATTACATTAAGTTCATATGCAACACCATTGCATTTTTTCTCTAATTAATAAAAAAATAGTAAATTATATAAAATATGTATATATTCATATAATTTTAATGATGAAATGAGCCAGAAAAAAAATATATTAATATATCATATTATAGTTGTTTTAAAGCATTATATTAAAATTTATACTTTGTCTTGATGTATTTAATATCAAATTAATTGAATAGTTTTTAACTTTTTAGTAATGATATTTTATAAATAAATATTATCTTATTAAATAACATAAAATTCCAAAAAAATATTATATTCATTCCTATGAATGTTATATGGTAGAATATATAAATCCAATTCCATTTATGGGTTATTTTAATTCAATTGTATCATTATTAACCCTTCAAAATGAAAATAACAATAATATTATGGTAGTTATAAAAATGGATAATAATGTGTTAAATTATATGATAAGGGAAGAAAATTGGCCCATACCTGTTTGAATTTTATTATATGAGAGTAATTCAACTCATAATCATATTTTATTCAAATATTATAAATTTTTTTCCATTTTTCCATTAACACAAATTTAAATTAATTTAATTCCTTCATAAACTCCAAGAGTGACCCTACCATCAATTATAAAAGAGAACACCTAATTTCACTTTTCCATACCTAGTTTTTTATTCTAGAATGACCAAAATCCACCAAGGACTCTTCTCAACATCCCTTCCAACATTCTAGAGGTTATGTTCTCCATAGAAGACCAACCCTACAATTAAATAGAGGATATAAAAATGAGTTTCTTTAGAGATAAGGTAATCTTCTTAACTAGACAGTTTCTTTTAAATTCATCATTTACCTACTATAGATATGTGAAACATTTCAATTAATAAATAATCAATGATTCTAAATACACTAAAATTTTATTCTTATTGTGAAATCATCTTTATTTAAAAAAAATTACATCAAATGAGAGATGGAATTATCAGTCATTCATATGTATGGTCATGATTCCTATTCAAAAGGAGAGTTTATCTCAGATGGTTGGGGAAAACCAATACATCAATGATATTCCTATTTTCTATCAGTTTATTGATGTATTTATAGATTAATTTATTTTTATTGAATTGAATCATTAATTTGAGTTGTCAATATTACTCATAAAAGGTTCTATATCCATTTTAAAGACTCCATATAGAGTTGAACCAGTCGAGTTGATGTAACTATTGAAGAAACTCTAAGATAGTTTTCAAAAGAGATTCATTTAGCCAACTAAATCTCCTTTGGGTGCTATTATTCTTATTTTTAATAATAATTATGGATCAATTTGAATCATTATTGATTATTCAGAATTTAAAAATATCACTATGAATAATAAGTATTCATACCCCATACTAATGACTTGTTTGATCAAACACAGAAATCTTAACTCTTTTCCAAGATTTATCTTCATTCTAGTAATAATTAATTGAGGGATAAAATATAGAATATACCCAAGAAATAATATTTAACTATGTATAGACTCTGTGAATTCATATGGTTTCCATTTGATCATAGTAATTCTCCCTCAATATTTATGTATTCTATGAATATAGATTTTATAGATTACCTTGATTAGTGTTTGGTAACCTTTATTGATGATATTATTATTTAATCAAGGTTAATGAAATACAATGATGGTAAAATGATAATTATGTTGAAATCACTGAGGATGGATATGTTTTTTGAAAAACTCCAAATGTTTAAATTTTGGATACAAAAATAATCATTTCTGGGTCATATAATCTAAATGAAATGTATATTAGTAAACCCATCAAATAAAGAAGGTGTTGAATGTTGGCCCAGACCTAGAACTATGGATAAGATCTTTAGTTTTCTTGGCTTTTCTGGATATAATTTTCTCTTTGTATATAATATTTCATAGCTATCAATTACACACCCTAATCTAACTCGGAATGAAGCTATGTTCCTACAGATGGATGAATTTTAAGAATGTGATAAGGAATAGAAGAAAATAAAAGTTAGTAAACATATTTTTTACAACCATATTATGGATAGGTGTTCGTAATCTATTATGACACATAAAATAAGGGACTGGGATTCATCCTAATACACAATAAAATTGTTATAACTTATGAAACATTACACTGAAAGCACATGAGAAAAATTACCGAACTCATGAACTGGAGTAAGTAGTAGAAATATTTTCATAAAAAATATGGTATAATTACCATTATGGATTATGGTGTAACATATATACTGTTCATAAAACCTTATAAATATATTCACACAAAAATAGTTTATATATCACTTGATAATATGGTTGGAGATGATTAAATATTATGACTTCAAAATACAATACCAACATAAGAAAGTGAACTAGGTGGATGATCGTCAATTTTAAGATGGTCATTCTAGAATATCTAAGATAAAGAATAGAAAAGATTTAATATTTAATGATTTTCAATGGATGGATCAAAACATATTACTAGAATAGGGTAAATATAATCTTTCTCAGATTAGTATAAAATAATCTATCCATTTGAAGATTAATGGGTTGCATAAGGAATATGTAGAGAAACAAAAAAGGATGATAAATGATCCACTAATCAGCCTAGATTATGATGAAAAATAAGGTTCAAAATTCATGTACGTGTCCATTCAGTACCATATTTAATGATGGAGTTATTGGATGAACCATAGAGTTCTTCATTGTCTTCTAATCGTGTAAGTATAGAGATGTAGAGATATTTGAATGAGTATTTTTGTATGATGTAATAAAGAAATATATTTCAAATTATGTTCCTTAGTGCTTGGTATGTCATCATGTTATCACTAAGGGAAAAAATTATGAGGTGATGTTACAAAAATTAAACATACTATAATTGTAATGGGAAACCATCACCGTGGATTTAGTAGGCGGACTCTCGAACACATCTAAAGTGAATAATTATATATGGGTTAAAGTCAATAACCATATGAATTCATAATATATTATTGAAATTAGAGAATATTTATCTCATGATCAACTTACTATGTTATAAATTATGTAATTGGAATGATATCATTGTGTACCACTATCAATTGTATCCGATCAGGACTTGAGGATTACCTTACGTTTTTGTAAAAGTCTTCACCCTGATCCAGATACAAAGTTATGTTTCAGTATAGTTTATCATCCTAATATAGATGGTCATTTTGGTATGACCATTCAAACACTAAAATACATGTTTGGATCATAAAATATGGATTTCAAAGGTATTTGGGATAAACACCTTCCTTTTGAGGAATTTCTATACAATAATAGATTTCACTCCATCATTTAAATTTCTCTTTATGATTCCTAATATGGTTATAGATGTTGAACTCCAATGTGATGGATAGAATTTATAAAAGTAATTATATTGGGATTTGATCTATTTTAAGAAGTTATATTGATGTTTTGATCCATTTAACATCACAAAAGATAATCCAAGAGTCAGTAAAACATTTATGATGATAATCATCGGACTGCTATAGAGATTGATGTTGGTGAAAATGTATTCTTATGAATGTCTCTATAGAATATTGGGATGATAATTTGACATAAACTCAAAATAATTGATAGGAATATATGACCTTTTTAAAATTTTAATTATATAGGGATAAGAGCTTAGTGATTGGTGCTCCCACCAAAACACTCCCATGTTCACGATTTATTCCAAGTATATTTCCTAAGAAAGTACATACCTAATATTTACATTTTATGAAGAAATAAGTAATACCAATGGAAAAATATCATTCATATGAGGAACAACATATGGATATTCTATATCATGGACAGAAGGTGATAGGAAAGAAAATAACTATTCTGTTCAAAGTTTTGTTGTGTAACGACAAAGTTGAGGAAGTGAGGTTGTAACTTGAGGATATAAAGATGAAAAAGTACCCGTAGTTTTCTATTTCATAATAAAATAATTTTTAGGTTAAATTTATTTTAATGGTGTTATAATGTAACATATCCAAATTTGATGAAATAATTTTTCCAATTAAATGATATTTCATTGATACCTTGCGTTATATAAAACATTGAATTTAGATGAACTATGATATACAATTAAAAAGTTATTATCACAGATATATTAGATTGGAGGGTATGAATAAAAAACAAAATTATAAAAATATATAGTTTACATATGTAAAAAAAATCAATATTTTTCAATTAATTATAAATATAAATAAACATATTTCTTAAACAAAGGATACGTTGTACTGAAAACCTGATTTTATATTCCCAATATGTTATTGTCCAAATAAAATAATTTTATCTTTATTATGAAATTATTTTATTTAGATTTATATATTATATATTCAATAAAATTTGTTAATGTTTTTCTATTATTTCTTACTATGCATGGTATAATAATTAATATTATTTTATGATTACAAAATAATTTTTCTCAAAAGTGGTTTTCATCGCATTTAGTGAACCTACATTAAAATGAATTTTTACCAATTTTTGGTGATGAATTATATAAAATGACATACATATTTTTATTTAGTTTTTCCTAATTTTGTAAATATTCCCCTTTTATTTTTAGTCAACATTAATAGTAAACGTGCAAATATTTATCACCCCAATAGAGGGTAAATTAGATTAATATAGGTCAAAAGTAAGGGGAATTTCCATAATGATACATTATAATTGTTATGGTATATAGTTATTTTTTAATATATTAGTAAATGATCTATATTTATTATTTTAAGGTAAACTTCTCCATCGAAATGACTTATATAATATTTAAATAAAATAATGTTACAAAATGTCAATATCTTTGTTTTTAATATCCCTTATCTGTCCATGTAGGGATAAAATAAAGTTATAAATAAATATAAGTGTCTATTTTGAGATTAATTAAATTTTTTTAAATATATATATATTCTTAATTTGTATTAATTATATATTTAAACTAATTTATTTTGAAAAGATATATAGTCTTGTCAATGACATATAAATATATAATAAATTATTTTAAAAATATGAAAAGTTATTTAATTTGTATGAGTAAATGTTTTCATTCAATTTTATGTATCTATATGACATTTTATGGTGGTTTAAAATTATTATATTATAATTCAAATTTTATTCTAATGTATTTAAAATTAAGTTAATTAAATAATTTTAAAAATAACATTAATGAAACTTCATAATAAATAATGATTTATTAAATGATATAAAATTCATAAAAATAATAGAATCATAAAAATTAATGTTATGTGATTTTAAAATTTAAAATTTATCAATTTATGGGTCGTTTTTCATTTTATAATAATATTATTTACCTGTGGGGTGTAGAATATATTAATAATACGATAACTGTCAAAATGGTTAATAAGGGGTTAACACTAAAAGATAAGCATGAAAAAGTGATCCAAAGTTATTAAAATTATATTTTGTGAGAGGATTTAGAATATTATACATATTTTCAGGGAATATTACAAATTTGGATAAATTTAAAATTAAAAGTATTTTATATTAATTTAATATTTTATTAAATTACAAGTGTATCCCTACCTTCAGTTAAAAAAGAAAACCCCCTCATTTTTCTATTTCACACAAAATTTAGCATTTTATATAGAATTAACTCTTCCAATATCTCATATAAATTTTTTTAGCATGATTATAGAAGCTGTAGTCTTCCAAAAATAAAAACCATGTGATCCATAATAGGGAACCCAAAGGATATGTTTCCTTGAAGAGGTAATCACCTAAACCAATCACGTTCTTTTTAATTTATAATTTACCTATTATAAATCTATTATATTTTTTATAAAATTATTACTTTAAGATCTTATAAATATGGAAATTTTATTGTGATTATGATACAACCTTAATTCACACAAATTTCATTGAATAGAATGTGAATGTATCACTCGTGCGTAAGTACGTCATACTGTCTCCACATAGTGATACAATTCATTTCTCATAAACATATTTTTATAGATGGGTATTATACTTGGATTAATGATAATATATTTTTAAATATTATGAAATTAAAAATATTATATTATAATGTAACTTCTAACTTCTTACCATACAATCTATTGGATAACAATATCATCGATCATGTATATGTGTGGACTAGCACCTCCACGAAGCGATGTTATTTATTTTTAATTTAAATTTTAATGGGATGTTAATAATGATTATTAATAGTTTAATTACTATTTAATTTAATTTCATTACATAATTTGAAAAATTAAAAAAGTATCCATGCCTATGTATGGATTATCGTCTTAATTGAACAGTGTAATTCGTTTTTTATCCCTAACTATTATGGATGTCTATAAATATATTTATATATAAAATGAATATATAAGATATTTATACCACAATTAACCTTCTTGGTATTATGTAACTATGATCAACATACAAGGACCAAGACAATAAAACAGAAAATTACATGAAAAGAGAAGAAATCTGCACGAGGAATAGTTATCTTAATAATGAATTGTTAATAAATGGGTGATAAAATGTTAATGTGAAATCCTCTATGGTTGTCTATATGTATATATACATATATATATATATATATGATAATGGTTCTATAAAATGATATATAACAAACCTACATTTGGTGCTCATGTTTTTTGAAAATGTATTAAGGAAGTCATACCAAAGATAAGGGGTTTTATGTTATAATCTCATTATCTATCTGTATTTCTTACGACTATGGTAAAATGACGAAATATTTTTATCATCGTCACAAGATACTCAATAATTTTATTCTCCTATTAATATTTCTTTTAAAAAAAAATCCTGTAATTTTCCTCACATTATATTTCTGAGAGACTGTAAATAAGTTTTATGAAAAATGTACATCATTTATCTCTTCAATAGAAAAACCTTTTGTCCATATTCATGTTCTCTAAAAAAATGTCTTAAATAATGTTTTTAATATTCTCCTATGACTGTTTGAATTCATTTTTAGAAATATTTACATATTCCAAATAAATTGAATTAATTTTTCTTTTCTGTTTCCAAATGATGTATTTTGTTGCATTTCCAAACAATATATAGAAGGTTTGATTTATTAACTTTTACATCATGAAGAGGATTCCCCACCATCATAATTTCTCAATGATTTTAAGCTTCCTTTATAATTCTTCATGGTTATTTTCAATGAAATTTGTTCGTATATGATTTGTGAATTTTTTTTTATTTCTATGAAGTTATTTAAAATTGAAAATGTTATATTCCTCAAGAATATGTTTATAATATTTTGATTCATCAATAATAATAACAATTAATGTTGATTGCACTTTAATATGAATAATATCTAAAGATATCATCCTTTTTCTTTCCCTTGATGTTCTATGTTTATGATTAGATTATTTTCATTAAACCTATTCTTTTTCAATGGGATATTCTATGAAAAAAATTTTATTAAACCCATTTCATTTCAAGGGTTCTGATATGATCAATGGTTTATGATCCAATTTCAAACATTCTTTTTATTTTAATTATGTTATATGTGGGAAATATATCTCTATCCAATGAATATGATAATGATTAGGAATACAATTGGCAGTGAAAGCAATTCCATAAAGAGCATTCACAACTATGATAGTCATGGTATTGAGCCATAACAACTACGATGGTTTAGGTAGTGATCATATACCATAATTTTAGTCATTTCAAAAAGCCTTTAATTCCCTGTAAATGATTTTATATTCCTATTTGTATTCTATAATTCCATGTGTTATTCATATATTATGCTCTAATAATTAAATTTATTTTATTATTTTATGATTCATTTAATATAAATTGCCAATATTTATGCTATGAATCAATTTTATGTTGTATGATATACATTTTATGGTTTTCAAATGTTATGATCATATTCTCATACCATTTTTATTAAGGTAATCTTATAGGATCATTGATATTTATCATGTTTATCCTTACTGAGAAACATGTGTCACCCTTTCTTATGTTCCATTTCCCCGGTAATAGAGAAAGGTTTTATGTATGATATGGCCAAGATGTATGATAATTATGACGATCTAAGTGGGGGTGATGTAGAACTATTATGAACCAGTAGTTTATATTTCCAATTTTTCAGTCATATTAGACATATACGATTAATGTTTTCAATAATCATTATAAAAAAAATTAAATTGAAATAATTACCAAATATTAATTATGATGATTAATAATATGGAATAAATATAATCAAATTATTTTCACTTACAAGGAATAATTTAATTTAAAATTAATCCCTCAAAACGAGTTTAAAAACTTGTTTTAAAGAAACACGTTTTACAAAAAGAGGAATTTTGCACTATTCTTTAACAGATTTTCCTTTTCGTAAAAATAATCCATTAGATAATTATGATAATATGACTGAAAAAAAAAATATTCCTTTTATAAAATACAATTTTTTTAAATGTTATAAATTAATTATTATCCCAAAAACTAAAATTCAAAATAAAACTATTTAAAAAAATTATTTTAAAGCCTAAAATAACTTTATATAAAACTTTAGTGAATAATTAATAAATATTTATCAATATATTTGTATTTATTAGGACCAATATATATCAAAATTCAGATATCCTTATCCATACACTCAAATTAAATGGCTAGGTTCAGATGGTCGTATATATATATATATATATCACGGTTTCTTCAACCTTAGTGTCTTGCGACTTATACAATAAAGAATATAATGTTATTATTTTAAAATATTTCCCTATTTTATTAACCCAATTTGAAATTTTTACAAAATATTTTAAAAGGAACATTCTTTCTATTTTCTTAACACTATACATTTACCTTTCACTAAAAATATCATAAGAATATTTATTTTAAATTATATGGAAATTTTTTTTACCACCATCTGGACCATTCAATGATTTAGAGATTAATTTATAATATTCAAATGTTATTTTCTATAAATAATTATTTAAAAAAATATGTTTGACTTTTTAGTTTTAAAAATGATATTTTTATATTAAATTGGTAATTTTCCTCAAGAATTATTTGTTGATATTTTAATGGTATTTCTATTCATTAGTGAAAAAACCCATGAATATACTTACGATCTACTAAGGATATAATACAATTATACCATCAATATACCATCCTTAGACGGTTAATGATTACGATGAAAAGATGATAATAAAACCTGTTTCTTTTCCACGGCTCGTTCCATGATAAAACATTCAAAAAATTATTTTCTTTTTCATGGGTAATTAAATAATGAATGTTTTTATGATCATGAAGAAAAATATATTTTTTTATTTATTTGATGGCTGGGATTAGAATAATGTGTCACTATTACACATTATAGATAATATTATATATCATAAGATGATAAGGTTTTCATTTTGGCATGCTTGATATAATATGGGTAACAAATAGTTGTTCTTAATCAACTATGGTTTACAGATATAGATCCTTGATTCATTATGATATAGGAAAATGGTATGGATTCCTGATCCACAGTGATTTGATGGTCATAATAGTGAAAGTTTAAATATGAAAATGTATATATACATTTGATGGTTCCATAATTTTATAACATGAACCTATGTATTTTGATTGATTTGCGAGGATCTCTCTGCCTTATGATTCATTCCATTTTGAAATGATTATTTTTTATTTCATTACTCATGTTTTTATCTTTGATGTATTATGTATGAAATTTTTATTTTTTGGTTGTGATCCCATGCTTATATGTTTATCATATGAATTAATATAATCATTAGTTGTTATTTCTAATGTTTTACTTTAATGTGTGTCAGAAGTAACCCTTTCTTATGTTTCCTTTCCTCAGGTTATGAAGAACTTTTTTATGTTTTATTTCCATGACGTTTACTAAATTGTGATATATTTCTTTGATATTTTGAAGAACCATTAGTTAAATAAGAATATTTTTTTTAATATCCACAAATGATTAAACATTAAAGTCCTTGACTGTGTATTTGTTAAATTTATTGAATATTCATAAAAAAGTATCAATATATATATAATAATTGGGTTAATATAGTCGATATCAGACTAGGGGTAAGAGAATATTTAGATATTACAGGTTTAAAATATTCTTGAAAACCTAGGTATATATCATAATATAGGATAACATCCTAATGTTTTGGAAAGAAATATATTATGTGTTTTCTTTAGTAATTCATCACATTATAGATACTACACTTGGAAATATTTTTTGCTAATATGCAACACCAAAAATAGTTAGTTGAGTTCATCTTGACCATCATTCTGGTGTATAGTGAGTGTTCCATTACCGGACGCTAGGTTTGACACTCTATGGGTATACATGTGGGTTAATTCATTTTTTCAATATGGAAAAATATGATGTATTTGAATAAAAGTTGACTATGGATGTCTGAGGTAAAGATTAAGGTGTCATAGGATTAAAAGTAGGAGTCCTAAAATAGATATTCCAGAAAAAATCATGATTTATTTTTTTATCACTGTGATTGATTTTTATCACACTTTTCTGTTTGGTTTTTTATATGATAGAACCAGGAAAAATTGTGCTAACAATTAATTAGATGGGAAATGCATTTATTTTTCTCAAGAGTAAACTAGTTTAGTGTGGGCTAGTTTAAATCATCTTCTTGTAATGTTCACACAACATTCTCGGAACATGAATCATGTAGAAATTCCAATAATGAATTAAGGGAATAACATAAATTTGAAGCTTTCTTTATATAAATCCCCCTTATTTTTTTGGGTATTATGATCCACTATTATTTAAGTGATCAATAATCAAAATTTAAAAAGATTTTTTCCCATGAGTGATCATAACATAAAAAAGTTGTCCTATCCATTTATCATTTTCTAGGTCATGGAGACCAATGGTGAAACCTCGTTGACAATACAAGATAAGAATAATAAATTGAATCAATGGAATTGGATGATATTAGGAAGATATTTTTCAGTTATTACTTCCATAGTTTTCCATGAATAAATATAGAGAATTAATCCCTTGAGATTAAGAAAAAGGTGGTAAAATCCATTGCGACTTATGTGGAAAATTTTACAATACATTCATGGTGTAATTATTTTTTAGTCATTTTCCCCGAATGTAAAAACTGATCAAATATTTTGGGGAATAAGGCTAAGTCTCTTAATGGAGTTAGGTAAAAGATTATTTGGTAGATATTTATAAATCAGTCAATTTTCACTCAATGTATAAATGTAAATTGGCTCCATTTGTTTTGATATGAAATGGACAATTGTTTCTCTTGAAAACAAAATTAAATTACACCGTGAAAATAAATTACATCTATCTACATGCAATAAATGTGGGAAGAAACATCAAGGAAGTTTATTTAATGTAATTTGGATTTTACAATTGTGGAATGGTGGTTTATAAGGACCATGAATGTTAAAAGTGATGATGATACTGGTTATGGAAATAGAAGAGAAAAAGGCACCAATGAACACACCACCTACAATCCAATAACTCAAATGCTAGAATTATGGGAATTATGCTAACTAGTTCCCATATCTATATATTAATTAATATAATGAATATAATTAACCCATTATTACTATAGGGAATAGAAAATCTCATGTGATCAGTTTTTTTTTCAAAGGGCGAGATAATGACATGGTTAAAGGTGCATTTACCATCAACTATAGAACAAGTAATTTTCTTAAATTTGTCTCTATTACCTATTTTATGCTTATGTAATTTGAAAAGATAACTGAATTAATATATCAACAATTATAAATTGAGTAATTAGTTAAAACCCATAATTGTAGGATTATTTCATCCCAAGTCTATAGTTCTTCTAAAAATGATTTTCTATAAAACAATTCGAATAAATATTTTGATTCTTCTTCTAGTTGAATTCGATGTTATCCCAGGAATGGATTATCTTTATTTAAATGGAAACCATATGAATTATTCAAAAAGGAAAATCTCATTTCTTATTCCAGATAATCCCAATTTCATTTATCAATTCTGTGATGAATACTAGCTTCTAATGGGAATTACTTATATATTATTGGTATAGATTCGAATTTGTGATGTCTATTATTATAATATGGTTAGGGAAAACAAAAATATATTTGAATTTATTATTTTTTAGATGTTTAATAATGTATTTATATTATAATTTTTTTGTTTTCCTCCAAGTTGGGAAGTCAATTTTTCATAAGAAATCATAACACGTGCTACACCATATTCAAAGAATCCTTATATAATATCCCCATTTTAGATACATGAATTAAATAACAAAATCACTGATATTATTAATAAGGTATTTAATCATCCATGATTGTCAACTTGGGCTGAACTAGTTATTTTTTTATAAATTAAGATGGGTCGATGTGACTCTACATTGATTAAAAGGAACAAAATATGTTCCCAATCATGAACAAATTTCATTTTCCTCATATTGAGGACTTCTTTTATCAAATACACGATGATTAATAAATTTACAAGATTTATATCCTTTCAGTATGTCATTAATTGATGTATAAAAATGAGGATATATCTAATAAAACATTTTATATAATGTTTAGATGCTATGAATACATAGTGACGTTCTTTAGTATTACTAGTGCCCCCTCTATCTCCAAGAATTTTATGAATAATGTCCCTATTGATTAACATAATTTATTTTTTATAGTCATTATACATATTATTCTTTTTTATTCATAAATTATATAGTAGAATAAATATCACATTAGGATTTTACTAATGGTCATAATTAAACATATGTTTTATTCAAAAATTAAAAAGTGTGATTTTTTGATACAAAAAGTTTCATTCTCTTTTCATATAATCTCAATATATGGTATATCTATATATAAATCAAATATGTATCTTATTGAACAATTCCCTAGACCAACCATAGTGACAAATATCGATAGTTTTCTTAGATGAGATGATGATTATCATCATTTTTGGGAATATTTTCATGGATATCTAATCCACTTGACATGTTAGCTTGTATATGAGCCATGTTCTTTTTGACATATGAATGTAACTGAATTTTCTAGGAACTTAAGAAAATGTTATTAAATGAACATATGATTAATTTTTACTATAGTTGATAATGGTTTACAATCATTAATAATGCTTTAAAAGGGGGCCGGGATGCATTATTGTGAAGAATGATAAAGAGGGAGTATATGCCTCATGATAATTTAGTGATCCTGAGAAAAAATACCCAACACATAATTTGGTGTTAACTACAATAATTTTTGTAAAAAAAGACATGGTGGTATTATCAATATATAGAAATTTTTTACACATATAATCATAAAAAATTTGAATTATATATTCACTAAAAAATAGTTTAATGTGAGCTAGATAAGATGCTTGGAGATAATTATGATTTATAACTTCTCAATACATCACCACCCTAAAAAATAAAAAAATGGTCGATTCATTGAGTATTAATGATCATGAAAGATTATCTATTGTGGGGGTCAATAGAGATAAAATATATTTAGATTTTCAAATGATGGATTATAAAATATTAAAGTTGGGTAAAAATATTATCTTTCTCAAAATGAATATTTAGCCATCAATCCTGTTGAGAATTAAAGTGGTTTGGATGGAAAATGTGGAACAATAAAAAAGGTAATAAATAGTTTAAAGCTATGACTTGATTGTGATGAGATAATAATTTTCACGTGCTGTGTATTTCTTTAATCCATTCAAAATTTTATGAAGAAATGGTTTTTAGAGGAAAACCAATAATCATTCCATATTCATCCTGGAAGTATGAAGATGCATATAGATGTATAAGAGTGTTTTTGGAGGGATATCCTGAAGAGAGATATTTTAGAGTTTGTAAATCTGTTATTAGAACATATGTAATTTAATTCTATGATATATGAGTCTAAGGGGATATTAAAACCGTTAACCATTCTAAAACTAATATAATAATAAATCACCCAATATTTTATCATCAGACACTCCAAAATATATAATGGATATAATGGTATTTGGGTATTAGAAACCATAAAAATTCATCACACATCATTTCTATCAAATATGATTTATCTCTTCATGACCTTTCTAGAATATAAATTAATAAAGTGGTAAGGTTTCAAGGGATTCTTTATTATATGGAATCTAATCTAGGTATAAGATTTACCATGATGTACTAGATATGTTTTTAGTAGGATTTGAATAAATGGTTGATTTTCAGAATGGAATTTCATCCTCATATGGTTGAATAATTTGGGTGAACCATTTAGACTATATAGGATATAATGAGATCTTTTTCGATGGATTTCAAATGTGGTTGGGATCAAAACCATTATCTATTCATGTTTTATTAAAACAATATCATTCACTACAACATTCGTATAACTACTTATGAATATCTCTATAGAAATAGGTGTATAACACAAATTTTTTAGGATAATTTTTCGTGAAAATAGCTATTAGAGCTGTTTCTAGCTGTGTAAATTGTTGATATAGTCAAATTTATTCAACATCAAATTAAGGTATCTCAAATTAAAAAAAATTATATTGATAATTGATGTTGTGGTCTATATTTTGATGTTATTGAGATTTTTTTCTTTGAATTTCTCCATGGAAGATGGTTATGAGATTTAGAAACAAATAAGAGTTTATCCCTATGTGTGTTATTTATTTAGATATTCTGGATCAGGTGGGGATTGTAGCTGATCAATTAGTGTTTACACAAAACCTATATCATGTTCATAATGTGTTCCACAAATCTCTCATAATTATGTACATACCTAATGCATCACATGAAGTGAAGTAAAATTATATACCAAAATAGATTGGGCATTCCTATGAAGAACAACACATAAAGATCCATGATTATAGAGATAAAGTGATATGGAATAAGATAGCTCAGCTATTTATAGTTCTCTGGATGAATAATAAATTCAAAAAAAACTACTTGTGATCCCGAGGATGTGATGAGGCTGAGATATCCTCATTTTTAATATCATAGAAAAATAATATCATGGGATAAATTAATTTTAAGAATGCTACACTATAACACCACATGATTTTACGGTATATTTCAGTTTAAATAAATTTAATCAATTTGTTAGCTTATGAAACATGCAACCAAGAGTATAAATATAATATATTATATTATATCATAAAAATAGATCAGTTAAATTTTTTGCTATGAATATTAATAAATTTTTTTTAAATTTTAATTTTTACTCATGAAAAATAAATTAACTAGTTTTAAATTTATTTGGAATGAAAACAAAAATTACTTCAAAGTAAAAGAAATGTTTTTTCCTGAATAACATTTTTATGAATGAAATTTGTTTTTATCTAAATAAATTAAATTAATCACTATTGTTGAATTATTTTAATTTATATTTATATTTTAAATATACAATCAGATGTTTTATTATTTATCTAATATTTTTTCTATGTATTGGATAATAACAAATTTAGTTTTTTTTATAAATTTTTCAAAAAAAATTATTTCATATTTTTTGGGCGTACTTTATTTTAAATTAATTTTTTAGCGACATTATTCATACAAATTTACATTGGTTTTTGAAATAAAAATTTAAAATTATCTTACATTTAATTTTTTTTAATTTTATAAAATGATTAATTTTTTAATGAATAGATAAAAATAGTGATTTTTATTAAAATTTCCTTTTCTATTAAATTATTTAAAAAATCTATTTTTTTATAATGGTTACAAAGAAATATTAGATAAATTATATTATTATTAATCTAATATAGAATATTTTAATCAATTTTATATTTAATTTTATATAAAAAATTATAGAAAAGAAAAACATTTGATTGGAAATTTTCTTTTTTCATAATTGTGGGTTTATTTTTATATTAAATTCTTCCACTTATATGAATTTAATTTCATAAAATTAATCCATATTTGGAATAATATTAATGAATAATAGTAACCATGTCTAATAAAAAATTTTATTCGTAAATAATAGTGTCAAAAGTAACCATTTGCTTCCCAGATTATTGATAAAATGGTTTACATGTGGGATTAAAGAAAGGAGGTGAGGAAAAAATGACAAAAACCCTTTTTGAAACCCTATTTGATGGTTTTATTATCTTCCTTAAAATTATCTTATCCATATATGTGATATTTTGGAAGCTTTTTAACAAGATATTTCCTTGAAATTATTTTGAAACATTGATGAATTACATGTGTTCCACTCACCATTACTATAAAAGGACACATATTATCCTCTATTCTACACACATCAAGAGCATTTTTTTCTTAAAATTACAACCCAAAAAACTTCCTTATATCCCTACACACTAAATAGAATCTCATTATTAATCACATAACAATCCTATAGCGTATTCAGGTCAAAACCTAAAGAGGTTGTCTGATAAAGATGTATAGTTCATAACGATCTTTTTTCATTTAATTTATTTTTCACACACAAAAAAATTTCATAAACTATTATGAGATGTTAATTCAATTATCATCCATATACTTAGGATTTTTTATATTAATTTAATTACCACTATTAGTCTCCTTTTCCGTTGAATTGTAAAAGAAACCATCAATTGTGTATATGACTGACTACCACCTAACTAACATATGTAATTCCATTTAAATCGATACCACTAACAACTGAATATAATGATGTATTTAATGTATATTTTTAATATTTATGATATAATTATAATTACATAATTATAATATCACATTACTTCCTTTAAATTTCTTTTGAAACTAGTATATGAAATCCATGAATTTATTTTCACATCTCCACTACTTCACTAGAAAAGGATAAAGTAACCCTTTCATAAATTATAAATATTCTTTAACCCATTGGCAAGTCAAAAATTTCTTCAAAAACTCAGAAATATATTCCTTCATTCCATCCCAATAGTAATACTCATGAATATCTATTTACATCTCAATACTTCTCGGATAAATAAAATCTGGTGATTTATGAGCTACCACGGAAACTCATTTTTCAAATGTTATATATTATGCACATAGAAACCCTTTTCAACTCTCAAAACACCTTCATTACCGACATTAAATTCAGGTAACATAATTTTCATTAAGAGTTCCCTATTTTTTTTACAATAATGGTCCACCTTATATTCTATCATAATTCCATCTGATAATAAAAACTACATTGAATCCAAAAATAAAAGAGGATGTTTATGCCTTCCAAATTTCTAGGAAGACTTTAATTAAATCATTTACCAAAAGATCATGTCCCAAAAATATCATGGTTAAGGATTCATTATCATTTTTTCATAAAACAGCAGTTATGTTTTTTAGATTTTCAAAGATGATAATAAAACATGAAATTATGATCCTTCTACAGTTTTAGCCAACATCTATCCGTCCAGTAAAGCTATAGTTGAGAGAAAATAAAATTGAAAGTCTTTTTATCAGTATATATTTCATAGTTTACTCTATATAAATGATTAATCAATATTTCTTATAAAAGAACTACAATATCTAGTTCATCATAAATTGTATCATAATTTAACTCATACTATTTCAATTTACATGAATCATAGGTAATAACCTAATCATTATGCATCATAACACAAATAATCCTCTTTAGTGAATAATCATTAAAGGTGAAAATTTAATCATTTTAATATTTTAAATCCAAAAATGGATAATTCATCAGTTTTATTTTCTGTTCCATGGAAAAAACATCACACACTTTCATCTAGGTTAATTTAATGTAATTTTGAGTTAATATTGTATGTAGACTCGATAACCAAGAAACGATTTCAAAAATCCACTTTTAGTAACCCATAATGATAGAAAGATAATGAATATGTACAATTTTTTGGTCACTTCCATTCTTCAAAAACATTAATTTTAGCTGGTCCAGTGGTTACTCCATCATTAGAAACAATATACATGAGGATTTTGATCAATTATATCCAAAATTCCTATTAACTAAATTCCCCATATAACTTTGTTATTTGGGTTATAAAAATAATACATCTGTGTCTTTCATGATTATTATTATTTTTAGAATATACAATAATATATTCCTTCATCACCTTCAAGTGATTATACCTTGACCAGACATAAATATTTAAAAAAATATCTCCCAAAAGTGGAGCAATCAAATTTTAAACATGTTGAAAATGATATTTGTTCATAAAATTTGTGTTATTATATTGTCTATAATAAATGAAAATAATCATTCAACTATCTTTATTTATGACAAATTAAACCAGATAACTACATGGTGAATTCTTTAGATGATTAAAAACATTATCTAGAAATTCTACGAACTTCATTTTCAATTCATAATGTTCTAATTGAGCCATTCAGTAAGGGGAGTTTTGAAATTATCTTAGCATCATGCAATAATACAATTGTAAACTCGTTAACTGGATCAAAAATAAAACCTATAAAATCATCATGAAATGCATCCATGTATTCATTTACAACTCATGGATCACTAGTTTGAGAAATTTCATTCTTTTCATCATCCAAAGATGAGAAACATTAGTTGTCATTTTTAGTCAGTTTCTTGGTTCCTAGATATGTGAAAAATGGTATGAAATCATTTAATAAAACTATATAATCTCTATAATCAATCATATCATGATAATAAAAAATCTAAAAGATACTAAGAATAATCGGAAGCTCTAACATGGTTAGTTCCACATGATTGACTAGAAAATGATACCATTTAATATAATTAGATGATTCATATACATCTATTTTTCTTTAATTACTCCACCAAGAATTTTCACTAATATTTATAAATTATTTTCATGAGGTGATATTAAAATTTTAATTTCATATTTCAAAGAAATGATTGAATGGATTGATACAAATTCCAATATTACATTGATATAATTCAAATAAAAATGTAATATACCTATCACCACTTTATTAGACGGACTTACATAAATCTTATTGGTAGAAAATGATTTTACACACCATTTTTATTTTTTCCTTGATGATTTCCTCATTTTTATACTAACATGTGACACATGTTATCATAATACCCAAACTCATTTCAACTGAAAATACTCACGTTGGTAAATATATATATATTAACCTATTCATGGTTTTTTCATGTCCATTTTTGTTGAATTCACTAGCCCTTTGATTAAACATACCACATAGATAAAAAATTCCATATCCTCCCAAATTTTCTATGAGATGTTTTCTTCCTCACAAAGAATAGACTGGGGAGATTATATATAGATTTCATATTTGACTCCTTCTCTATTTGATCCCACCTTTACTTGGTTTTACTGTTTCATTCATGATCCAAAAAAAATAACTAGTAAACTCCATC
The DNA here is from genome assembly GCA_963277665.1 of Viscum album. Lineage (NCBI taxonomy): Eukaryota > Viridiplantae > Streptophyta > Magnoliopsida > Santalales > Viscaceae > Viscum > Viscum album. The sequence goes on from OY728136.1 coordinate 1,485,836,389, forward strand.
TCATCATTGTTGTCAAAACAAACAAATTTCACAAAAAAAATTAAATTCAAATGGGTATAATTATCTTCACAAACACTATTTCAATCCCGATTAAAATCTATGAAATTAAATACCATATTCTAGAATAAAATTTAGTGCACACCAATAAAATCGTGTAAAGTTTTCTACACAAACAGCTACTAAATCCCCCTTCATTTTCATCATTTCCAATATTTATTTCACTATTCTGATTTGAATAGTGCTAAGGAAATACTTCTTAATGAAAATATTCATTAGTGTATCCCACTACATTGAATCACAATCACTTATATCTATGATATTCTTAACTAATGACCAACATATATTAGATTCACCTTAAAAATATAAATGGAAAGAGATACCTTGTGATGTTATAATAACCTCATGACATTGAATGTTTTTCCCACCATCTGATCCATCCTTCATTCATCATTAGATTTTAGGTTCCACTAAAATCATTAGGTTTCTATTTCATAAAATTATAAACTATTCAAAGTTTCATTTGTAGTGAATCAATTATTTTTCTACCATGTATGAAAAAACAAATTATAGTATATGTAAAGTATCTCATCACTACCAAGTATTTCTCACTTCAAATTCCAACCATTCCAGGCTGCTAATTTTGAATGATATAGCCTCCTTTATTCCATTCTACTTCATATTCTATGTTTTATTTATAGAAAAAAAATTTAATATAAAAATATTATATTAAGTAACATGGTAATAATAAAATTATATATCATTCCAATATAACTATGAATTAGAATATCTCAATTGAATTATCTCAATATTTCCCTAAAAAATAAAATTGTCTAAGCCCGGATGTGACATCAAATATTAGGATACATCTTTAAAATGTTTTATAAACTAGTTTATCTAGATTATAATTCAATTTCATGCATTACTGAGAAAATTTTGGTTTAGATATTTAGATAATTAGGTTATAACTCTAATATAACAAATTCATACAATACCATGTGTAAACTACAACACAGTATCCATTTTTTCCATAATATAATACTTTTAAAAGAAAATACATTTATTTTTAATATAAAGCATAATGAATTTAAACTAAACATATTATTTTTCCATATTCATCATTAAACATAGTGAAAAAACAAGTTTAAATGTGGGATGAGCATAAAAACCATAGTAAGTAATATTAAAATAAGAAATTTATCAGTCAAATGGAAAAAATATTTAACTTTCCAAATTTATTCATTGAGACTGTAAAAAAATAATTTGCAATAGGAAAAAACACTTTCTCACAAATATTTCATATAATATCAAATGAAATAAAATATAAACCCTTCTAGGGATCATCCGGAATCACATTCATAACCCATGTCAACTCATATCACAAATAATGAGATCATATAAAAATATTTTGGAACAACCATAGTTGTTAAATCTATTATACGTTCCTTTTAAGACAAGTAACATTACCTAATTAATTTGATAGATATATCATTCTAAACAGTCATATAATTATGTGGGTCTCACCCATCGTATAGGTTATATAGGGAATACCCATCCTATAACCTATATTAGGTTCACCAAACATCATATATATTAACCAAGTACTATATAATAAAATAAAAAATTCCAAAAATATTTTGTGAAGGATTACATTTGATAATAACCATATAAAATTATAATGTAAAATATAATGAAATTAAATTTTATAATTGTATGAAATTTCATTCATCTCATATAAGATTAAACAATGACTCCTTTGACACCATATCTGAATGTACCTATAATGAAAATAGACAATGAGGATATAATTTTATCCATGTATTTAATGGAAAAGGTTGTTGAATATGAAATTTAGCATCCATTGATGTATAAGTAAAAACATTCCTAAAAAAATTAATATTAATCGAGATGGAAAAAATAGTATAAAAGGAATAATTTCAAAGTAATGTTTTAAACAATAATCCAACACATTAAATTTTATCCAGTTTGATATGTTCATTTAATCCTCCATAGTATAATTTTATATGTTATTTAAATTCTAAATAAAATTTTTAATTTCCTTTTTTTATAATTGTCCAATTTATTTCATGTCTTTTCATATTTAATTGATTTAAAAATGTGATTTATGTTTACATAAAATGTTTTGAGAATGTTGAGTTTATAATACAAAAAGATCTTTGGTAGGATGACTATAGTGAAAAGGTTAAATATTTCATAATCTATAGAATAATAATCATTAAATTATTATCAATTTCATACATAAAATAATATTTTATAACAATCCATGAAATTTGTAAATGAAAAATAAATCAAATCACTTCATCTAGGTGGTACTCCATACAAATTCATCAAAGAAGTTGTAGTTTTTTAAATGAATATAATGGTAGAAAAAAATTATTTTTTATCACAACAGAATGATAATTATTTCATGAATATAAGATATATATATATATATGTATATTAATTAAATCCATTCTAATAACCATGTTTTTTATTTCAGGATAAAATATGAAACACATCTATTCTTGGAGAAGGTAATGCATATGTATACATGAGTGATGTATTCAATTCCCAGATGAAAAAAAGAGTAGAAAGTGGTTTTTTCTGAAATCATAATAAAATATTATTATATTTAATATAATCATTTTATTATTTAATCATCGTTAAAAAATATTTTAATGTGGTATAAGATTAAATAAAATTAAAATAGCTCATTTTGGAGTTATAACTTATCAAAAAATACCACATTGGAAAACACATTAATCCTCCTATGATTGTACTTTTGTAAAATTCAAAACTTCAAGGATTTGTAAAATGTGTTTTTCAATATATTTGGGAAGGTAATGGAAAATATAGTGTTCTTAAAATGAGTGAGGATGATATAATAAGAGGTACCAATTTATTTGACAGAGGAGGAGAACACCTATAATTACTTAATAATTAAATTAATAAAACATAACTTTTATAAATAAATGGATCCAAAATGATATTTTTATATTATTATATTATTATGAGTTTAAATCATTTAATATAGTAAATTATGGTCATTTTTAGGTTATATTATCTCCCTTGTCTCTTAGTTTTAACCAATGTTTTCCCTATTGATGATTATTGTTCTATCTAATTTGTCTTAATATTTATTTCATGAGAAAGATACTATTGACAGAAAAATAAAAAACAGTGTACGATATCTGATTTTATAGACCCTATCAAATTCACTTTTCAAATTTGTACATTTTTATAAATTTAAAATGATTAAGTAAAATATTATTTATGATAATATACTATTTTTTAAATTTTTTGGGCTATTCTCTTAGTTTGAAATTTATGACACAATGATAGAAATTTAAATAACATATATACTATTAAAATATCCCTAAAATGGTATATTTATCTAAAAATTTATTTTAATTCTAAAAATGAACCAAATGTGATTACTTTTGGTATTTTTAAAATCATTTACTTGATTTTTCTACAGCATTCCTAATAACTGAGTCAGTGTTTCCTAACTATATAAGATAATCATTCAATCAAAAAAATTAAAATATTATTACTATTATAAAAAAATTCAATACAATTTAGAATATTATTTTATAAAAAAATTTCTTTTGACCTCTATGGAAAAAAATTAAAGATATTTAATCAAAGTGATAGTGATTTAATATTGTTTTTTAAAATCATACTATGGTCAATATGAAAAGAAAGTGGCAATAATTTTTCAAAACATAAAATATCTTTTTCTAGTATAAGGAACACTCCTTTCCAAAAAAAAGTAAAAAGATGTTCTGGGGATATATTTAGTCCTCTTAACATTATTTTTGACCTCAATTACTCGATTTACCCTTACTGGGGTGACAAATATTTACTATAGTTGATTTCAATAATGAAAAAAATTAAAATGGAACTATTTTCTAAACATAACCCTCATGATTAAAAATATAGAATTCATTTTACATTATTAAATATTTTGAATTGGTAATAATCAAATTTTAATACTAATTTGTAAAATGAAATGAAAAATAGTTTTAAAATATGATTCTAATCTCAATAACAAACTTATAAAAAAAATTGTTACAATTGTGATTCCAATGTGATTAATAATATTATTTATAATTTAAGTAGTATTATTTAAAATTAACATCAAAAGAAAATTTCAAATTACTTTCATTAATTAATGAAAATAAATATTTTATAAAATGATCATTTTTTACTTTTTAATAATAAAATCCTTTCATAAAAATATAAAAATTTTACCTATTGTTAATTTTTATATGTCGATATCAAAAAATAATAATTTCATAATATAAAAATTCTAAAACATAGAAATAAATCCTTTAAATAAATGTTAATAACATATCAAAACAGATTTGATAAGAAAAAAATTGTTTCCATTTGGATTGAATAAATACTCAATATTATTATAATTAATATAACTATATAAAATAAAATTCATGAATGTTAATAATGAATGAATTTTATTTAATATTTCATGTTTCTCCAAATGTATCCATAAATCTAGACAAAAATCATATGGAATCCAACATGTGGAGCATTATCTTATAGTCAATAATCTGTTTTGACCTAGGTGTGATAGAGGATTCAATAAGAATTAGTGCAAGTACTATGATTTTAATGGATCCAAATGGTGGTGAAATATCATTAGATAATATAACTTTTAAAGGATTTATTTTTAATGTGTTTTGTTGTGGTTTTTTTAATCATTGATTAAAAAATTACTACATTTTATTTATTAAAGTATTGGACACCATTATCTATATTAATTTATATGTTATTGTATGGATCAGTGTGTAGTGAAGTGACATCATATATTTGAAAAGGTGAAATTTTTTGGTAGTACATTACCTAAGGTATTGGTCACCCTTTTATATAGAGTTCCAAATAAACGTTTGTGGGTTTTTTTCTTTTTTTATGGATTGTGGTGAAATGTTTGTAATACATGGAGTTGTACAACTAGCCTAGTATGATTTCCTTTTCTTCTAGTGTCATCCTTTCATGACTAAAAATAATATATTAAATGTTGATGATTAACTCTAACTTCAAGATCTAACAACTTAAACCCATGTTTCATTATAATATTCTCCCTTTCAATAATTATTTTTGTTCATCATTGTGACCACTTAAACAAAAGGTTCGATGGGATTTTCTTCTAATTATGCACATAACCTCCTTTGAGGTTGTACCTTATGAATGGTTCAAACCCCTACATCATATAAATCATAAAATACATTACCCCACTCAGGAATACTCTTATGTTAATGTGATAGTCATAAAAACTAATCTATTATATAAAGGATATTATTATAGTCTTTAAGACAACATTGGTGTGATTCTCTACTACCAGCATGGCCTATGTTAATTATTACAGGTATTGCAAACATGATGGTCCACATGAATGCCTCAACAAATCCATATATATTACTTTATCAAGAATCTTATATCATCTCTAAAATGGTGTTTCACAAGTTATTTATCATGTATTTTATATGTAGTGTCTTATAAAATAACCTAAGGATGGGAACCACATATGTATATTCCCCAATAAGTATCTTGGATGTTTATCCTGAGTTATTAATATAAATTACCTGATAAATATAAACTTATTTATTGCAACATATTTTCATAAATCTTACATGATATGGAACCCTTTTGTTGTCATATGTCCACACATATTATATATACACATAGGGTTATCATAACTCTTATCCTGGATTAAAAATGGTGGAGCACACACAAGATCTCATTCTCTAAATAAGAAATTGGTAGCTTAATAACCTTTAAAATCATAACCATAGACATGTTTGTAAAAATACCAAGTGTAGGGATAACCAATCAGGATGATTATTCATATGGGTTTATCAGGATGATATTTTTCTTATGGGAACTAGATGAGGAAATAGTTGAGAACAATTCTAATCAGTTATTATTATTGTTCTAGGAGAAGACTATTTATATATTAGAACATATATATATCCAAATCCTCAATAAAAAACATAATTTAAAGGAATGGGTATCTCTTCTACATTATTCCGAAATACTAAATACATTATAAATTAAATATGTATACTAATCAAGATCACAGTTTAGGATCATCAAACATGTTTTTTATTTTTTCACTAAGGCGAGGATTACTATATTGGTGATAACATTTGTATAAATCCTAATAGAAAAAATATATCTTCAATTAATAATGGTTATTTTTATTATAATGATGTTGTATATAAACAATCATTCCAATGGAAGAACTTATAGTGAGATTACTATTGAAATTAAATGATTTTTATAGAGGACATTGACAGAATTTTTCAATTACACTTCCAAATTTAAGATGGTAATAAGAGTGGTAAACCTGTAACAAATTTATAGGCCCATAATTAATACCATACCTCCTGATATAATCAAGTGGTGGCCTTAGAATGTTTTTTTCAAATGAGGTATTCCTTATAATCTTCTTGAATCACCTTTTTTATATCTGAATTTGTATCTTTGATACTTTTTTCCACATGCTTCCTCTTAAGTGGATCTGTAAGACTATAAATTTTAAAAAAGGAGGATCTACCAATTTAATATCATATCCAGTTTTACTTCATTGTCCAATGTTCACACAATGTTATCATTTTTCTCCTAGAAAAGAGATAAAATAATGAAGACATCATAATCATCAAAATCTTCCATTTTTGAGAGTTGGTTAATGATATTAAGACTTTATTAATTATATGGATATTTATTGTATAAATATTTCTTCTAAATATAGGTCTAACAACGTGTTTATTCCACTATTTCTCAATATATTTTCTTTAAAATAACATCCACAACAATATTTATTTATCAAAATGATCTCTTCAATTACATATTATGGATTAAATTTCATATTACAGGTGAACGGGAGTTATTTCAAACATTTCATCTTATGCTTTGACCTATCACAGGTATACCGTATAAGATTTTTATCTTCTTTCATTTGTGGGGGGAATTTCAGTTAGTTATATAGTTCATCTAAAACAATAATGTAATGCATGTTTAACTCCCCATGAAACACATCTTGAATTTTTTGTTTTTTCCTCTTTAATATTTCATAGATTTCACCCCTAATTGGTCTGAAAATAAGATGAGATGTAATTATTTTAATTAGAATATTCAATACCACCAAAATTATAATTCCTTTTGGGAATCCTGTTATAATTTCTTTAACAATCCAACATTTTCAATGTTAAAAAATTCATTTCTAAATATTCATCATGAACCTAGAGATATTAATGATCCCAACTTTTAATAATCTCTTTATGAATTATAGAGATAAATTCATCGACGGAAGGTGTATTTTTAATCTTGGAGTTTCTAACACTCCATGAGAGAGATCCAGAATATTCACAGTATACCTTGAATTCTAGTTATAAATTTTTTGACTACTATTAATTTTGTAAACTCACTCACTCGGTGAACAATAAGTAAATTGGTTCACTTCATGTCCTCATTTTCACCATATTGAATAGTAGAGGATTCTAGATAGTAGTAGGAGTCCAAAGAGGTATCAATGGTTGTCTATAACCCATTTACCAAAGTGAATAATGAAATATAGATAAAATAAATAACATTCATTATAAATTAATAATGGTGAAGTATTTAAATTTAGAAAAGGGGAAAATAAATTAAATATTGTACATTCCCAAATAAGAATTCAATACGTTCAACAGACCAGCCACTAGGTTGAGCCCATATACAGGATGAAAATAAGGATTAAACAAAGGAAACAAATGAAGGATTAAGAATATCCACCACATATTTGATCCATAGGACAACCCAATATCCATGTACTCATCTGTGATATACCACTCAATAAATATTGAGTGGTTGACCAACCTGTGGATACATCTAATTGTGTGTCTACTCAGGTAACCAATTTCCATCACCACCCAAGTATGGTGTCAATAAATAAATTAGTAGGGAATCACTAATCTGATCCCTAAATAAATAGTATATGTTGTGATAAGTTCATGTAACATCCTCAAATAAACATATAACTTATGGAAATAAATAAATAATCAACCATAATTGATCATTAGGTTAGCGATCAAAATCAACATTAACTGCTTAATACAGTTCCATGGTGTGTCTGAGCATGTCATAGTGATAATTCCATCCAAATAACTTGTGGGATCCAAATCCATGGTTGCCTCATCGATATCCTCATGATGTCAAGGACATATCCCATAATAGACAATCATTATAGCTTCATACCTCTAGAAGTAATAATGGTATACCAGATCTAATTCCATGGAATCAAAATAATATTTCCATCTATAAATCCATTATATTCATAACAATATCAATGTAACCATTGGGACCCATCCCATGATAGTTTAACATCAAAGCTAAAAATTCATGGACGATTCAATAGTACACGGTCTAAAAATCTATGGCATTCCAACTATATGCACGACTCTAAATCCATCGTAGCCCTAAATGTATCATCCAGAATTTGGTGAACCATGCCATAATAGTATAAAATATGACAAAAAATCCATAAAATATATAATGTTACACTTTCCCCATATCCATTTTATCCTAATTAATTGTCTAGACCCAATTCTTTTGTAGCCATTATTGTATCTACATTAATCCTAGGACTCATACCATGGTACTCCAAAATCAAATCTCCAAATATATAAAATATATAACACATAATATCTACAAATATATGGAATCACAAACATACCACACATACCTTGATAGTGTATAAAAAGTCCAGAAATTATAAAGAAATGCCGGGTTGAATAAATGTCCAAACCTGTCATAACTATATATATCCCACCACACAGACTCATGGTCGACCTATTAATATGTTTCCCACAAGAGTCTCATTTATTAATAATAAGGTAGAAACTCCCCATGGAGTCTTCAATCTCAAATAATTTTGGAGTCAATTAATGATTATTTAATGAAATCACATCCCTCCGTATCAATAATAAGGTGACATGGACTTTCTCACCACATGGAGATTCACTATATAGGAAATAGTCAAAGGGATGTGCCACAACCTATAATGGTTTTAAAATTCACTCTAGTTTTATTAGAAAACACATCATGATATTTGTCTACCTAAAATATATCTAATTGGACCATTCTATATAAAACAAAGGAGGATCTCTAGATCTGAGCCAATGATATGAGCCCAATGGATCTGTCTCATAGATAGAGATCCCTAATTCTTTCATAGGCTGAGGATGTCAAGGACACTAAATTACCCTACTAGGGGTGTGAATGGCTCCTAAACATGGTCCATAAATATTTGTTCATATAGGTTACACCCCTCCAAATGGTTTAATTTATAATGGGGAACTACTCAAGTCAAGTCCTCATCCATCAGCGGTTGGGGCAATAAGTCAGCACTCTAGGACCAACATGGCATAGACTATTACTTATCCAGTTCAAGGCATTATGTTAATTGACCATTTTAACATAAAAATTTAATCAAATTTTAAAAATATGGTTTCACCTAACAAAACTACTTATAGGGGTGGGCCCAAACATTGCATTCTATATCAAAAAAATTATTACAACTATAGGGTTGGTATATGAGAGTACCAAGAAAAAATTGAAGTGAAACCATTTTTTATGTATCATGATAACATTCTCTTAGGATTTCTACCCCACTCCATCCATCATCAAAAACCCTCAAGTCATTTTATCATAACCAAACACCAAATTAATTAATTGTAATTACTTTATTAGTTATATTTAATTATAAATAATTTTACCTATTGATTTAAGTAGGTATAATTTCCAAAATACTTACCAGTTAACCATGTCACATTAGAACCATGAGAAACCTGGTGTATTCCACTTCTAATTCCTCCTTATACCTAGGTTATATAAAATAAATAATTAATATCATTCAATCAATATCCAAATAATTTAATTTTGGGTAAAATTTTTTGAAAAAAAAGGATGGTGTTTCTTTTCTAAGATTTATGCCAGAAATGTGTTAATAATGTATCAAGAGCTCCTCTATGAAATATAGGAAAAATATCCATCAATTTTTATCAATTATAACATGATCAAGTGGAAACCACAGAGAATCCCTAAAATAAAATCAATCAAAATTATTGGTCAATCAATATAACAATGAAAATAGGGAGATAAACGGAAGAACATAAACAATGGTTTTGTATAAATGCACCAATAGTTGAATGAAATAGAGGGGAGAATGGGAATGGGAGCTTTGAATGAGTACCCCTCATGATCATTACTCTGTTCTAAAAGAATGTCCATTCATTCACTCTTTTGAATTTAAAAAAAATGTACCAAGAAAGATTCAAGACATGACCGTACGTGCCACACCATGATATTTCATGAATGGATCATTGACCCCATATACATCATTCTTTCTGGCCCTGTCATCACCTTATGAATTTTATTCACGGTGCGAATGACTATTAATCACATGAATGTACTTCAATTTTACTTTTTAGTAGATGAACCCCCCTGGGATTTCCATCAAACCATAAAACATATCCAAAAACAACATGTTGGATTGTTCAAACTATCTAAATCTCTGTACAAATTTAATTTCTAAACAACCCATTGAGCAGAATGAAAATGAAAATTCCTCATGTAATATTGATGCCCATAAAACCTGAGGAATTATAATCTCCCCTCTATAGTACTTCTCATCCAAGAGATGTTCTAGAGGTCAACCAACCAACAATCCTGACCAATCTCATTCATAAAACCCTATTGAAAGGGCATCTTTATATCTAAATCACATAATTCACTTCCCAAGTTACACGTAGAAGTCCTTGGCAACTATGAAAAGAACTCAATCCTACACTCATGGACATCACTAGAACCTATAAGTGATGTTTCATTGCAAATGACTGACCCAGGACCGCATTTTTTCTACTTCCAATAAATCATCCATTCTATGGTTCACACAACTATAGAATTCAATTGATAATGTGACAATATAAATTCATAGTTTTTCACATCATTGATGTTACCCATAGATACACATACAACATAGTATAAAACCTAACTTAGTTTAGTTTATTTCTCCCTAAAAAAACATATACAAATACAATTATAGAATCTGGTACAACCATTCATATCTAATTATTTTCATAATTAAATTTTCAACAACTGATCATATATTCAGTTGGCATATAACATATTCTCCTTGGAACACTCTGATGGAAACTTAGAATACCACTATTATGCGAAAAATGATGTACCTAAATCATGGTAAAATAATACCTTCTATAACTAAGTATTTTCTAATAAATATAATACATTCCCACATTTAATCGCATCGTTCAACCCATTAATCAAGGGGAAAAAGATTTTACCCATTGATCCATGTCATGAAACTATGTCACCCCCCCTAAAATGTGTCACGAATCACTAGAACACCCCTTGAACCACTTGAAAAAATTATATAACCTCACAAAACACAATTAAATAATATTGAAACTGTATAAATCCATATTCCAATATACCAACTCGTCTAAAGACTCATCCAAATTCAAAAATCATTTATTCACACATGACCAATTAAATTGTATTTTTAGCTATTCAGAATCCATGTGCCACATAGGAAATCCAAATACTAGTCCCACAATTACAAAAACCTTTATAGTATGAGGTCCATGCCTCCAAGTATCACACTCCATCAATTACTACAAGTAAATAATGGATTTGACAAACTCTTTAGAAAAAATAATTGAAAAAAATAAGTTGGTGACTGTTCGATAATCACTATAATTTCAACATCGTCGCCTTCCAAGTTTCTAACCATAATGAGGGTCATTCATTTAAATGGACAACGGTCTACTCCCTTCTATATTTAGTTACATGTATTTCCCCTTGAGGAAAACCTCAATACGTTCTACCACCACAATTGAGTCACTCCAGATCCTTTCATATTTCATCCCAAATATTACCTTCCTATATACTTAGATCAGTTGTGTCACTACATCCAATTTATTTTAGAAAACATCCCCCACCGTAGGGGAAGTATTTATTTCCATTATACCATAGGAAACCATTATTTTAAATTCATAACAAATAAATGGAAACATAACTTAGAAACTTATCCCATGAGTCATATATCATTACAATTAAGCTCATGTTCTTAAAACAACTAACAATACCCTCTTACATGTCAGTAGAATCATGAATAAAACCATGTTTCCTATTTAACCAACCTTAAATCCCTAATATTTATATGAGGAATTATATTATCATCGACCTACTATTTTCATTACCAAAATAATAAGGGTATATCAATGATCTATAGATGTACCGATTGAGAATTCATCCCAAATATTCAAATGGTCAGACATTATAGGATCATTCCCTCAAAAACAAAACTCAATACCAAATGTAGAATCGCAAAATGTATTTTCCAAATTATAAATTTTCAAGGTATCTTTATTCCTATACCACATTCCCTAGAAAACCTATAAGGCTTTTATTTCAAACGAATGAACCTACTCGGTATTTATATTTCTATGAAAACATAACCGTAGGATAACCAAAAATAATAACTTGTATTTAAGAAAACTAACTCCTATACCACTAAGGTTAGAGTCAAACAAATGGTTCTCTAGGTCTAACACATTTCCCTACCAATTAGGTTTCATGTCAAGGACATTGGGATCAACCACCTAGATAACGGAAAATCCATGTAGAATGTCATAGTTCATAGGGCATCTTCCATTACCTTTTCTCATGTAATGATATCCTGCATACACTAAACCCCACTCAAATATCCCATCGAAAATATCATACCATTAATATCATGAAAAACTACCCACCAAAAATATAAGTAATTCTATTGATTATACGCAGAAAATAATTCTATATTAGAATCTAAATGCACTAGTTATTTCTAGCATAACCAACAGTACCATCCTAAATAACCCATGTCCATGAAACACACTCACTAACTCAGATTATTATAATTCCATTAAAATATATATCGAAGACACCATATATGTTGTTACTGGAAGTTTTAAAAAACAAATCTACTAATTAATCACTGCCAAGGGGTTCTTTTCTAGGATATTAAATCTCTCCCTCAGCTTATCTATTACTGAATGAACTATGTCACTATATCCATCATTGATCATTACACTATAAGATTCATAATACCCACCACCAAGTACTTATGTCGTAAATTATTGTATGTATCGTTATTATCAAAATAAATTGAGGTTCCTTAGTCTTCAATGAAAATAATTACATGATAAATCCTATGTCATGTGAATCCTATGTTCCTAATAAGATTCATGACTCACCTTTTTCAGGTCCATAAAAATAGACTAATGTTCAATTAATATACACATTCCAAGGGGGAAAGAGATACCTCTCATAAACCATAAATCATAAATCTCAGACATCATGTGTGTCTCAATTTTTAAATATTATAAACAACCATAATATCACATGCTAAGAGAATTAATCACATACACATGGTTACCTTGACTTCTATTAGAAAAGTTGTTTTTGATCCACCAATCCATGTTCAATCATAAGATCTGAAACATTCATGTGTCTTCTTCCTAGAATATTCTGAACAAGTAGTGAAAAAATAAAATAATCTCTAATCTCACATTGTAAGGACTCATCCAAGCTCACTCTATGGATAGTAAGTGGAAAGGTTATCTTCATGTCATCAATTGATCCTCCCAAAATTTGAGATTCTTCTGAATAGCATTGGGATCCAAGTAGGTATCGTGGGGTAGTTATACCCCCTGTACTAAAATAGATTAATTAGTATGCTAATAATGTCAGGGTGTAGATCAAGAAGAAATGTTTTTTTTATAATTAAGATGTTAAATGGGAACCTAAATTAATGAATTATATTTTTATAGAAAGTGGTAATTTTAAAAATTAATCATTGTGTCATATGATTATATATCGGTTATGGGTATTTTTTGGACTTTCTAATTTTCTTGAATATATTTTTTGTTCATATGACACTAATTTGACTGATTCTTGAGGAAGGGATGTTTGGTTGAAAATTGATTTTGACATGATACAACTCATGATTATTTTTATTTCTGACATCATGGTGAATTATTTACTAGCTTCCTACAAGTTGGGTGAATTTGTAAATAATGGTTAAGGGTATAGGATATGAGTATATGGGATTTCATAGGACTAGATGCACAGAAATTCGATTCCCATGGGAAATTTAATTGGTAGCCTATGGGAATTGTACATTTAGTCACGATGTTTTCTTTGAAACTCATCCTCAGTAGGAGAATATTCACCTGAATGAGTGATCCATTGTAATGTATGAATATCCTTACCTAGACATAAATATCTATAAGGGTTCAAATATAGGTTTGGTAGGACAAATATGTAAATATAAAACATGATAGTCTATTGTTTATTTCATGTTCATCATTTAATAATTATATTAATACCTTGATTATACATGCTCTAAATTTCTCATAATGGATTTTTTAAACATGTTGGTGTTAACCTTTTTTTATACACACACACACTATATATGGGTCATCAATTGAGAACCCTAATAGATTTCATGGATTCCGGTTTAGAAAAGGGTAATGGGCTATACTAATGATGGTTGTTTGTTTGATAGGTTAGAGCTTGGAGATGGACCGACATTGGGATCAGGTCTATGGTGTTGGAGTCTTCCTTCTTCATTTACATATTCACATATATTTTTTACATTCATCATTTCCCATAGATACATTTTATCTCATCATAACATAATTTTATTTTAATTATATAGTTATTTATTCTGTTTTGGATCAATGTGGTCAATTATGTTATTTCTTCTACTACTATTTTATCATGTTCAAAATATTTCTAATCTATTTCAGAGGGTATAGTATCCCAACGTTATCACTGAAACCCTATCTTTTAGTTTTATAACTCCAAAATAAGTGCGGGTGCACTTTAGGTTATATAACCATCCCTGGTTTGGTAACATGACATAGAATGTGGTTGGGGTTGATACAAGGTGATATCAAAGGAACATGTTTCTTTTCTGTTATGTAAATATGTGGGAAATGTAAAATGGAGAATATGATGTTCTGAGACATGGTGATGAAATTGTTCATTGGAGTTCCAAACCCATTTGCAGGGGAAAACAAGGTACCCATAGATGGAATAGTTTTTCATGATGTCTAAATGTTAGAATTTTTATGTTATTTCACATTGGGTGATCCACTTGTTGTGTGGTGTTATTTTGACTTGATATTTTTACACACGGATCAGTATGGAGTGATTTGAGTATGCATGTATCATGGAAGGCATATATGGATAAATGTGGAAATGAATTGTTTATGATATGGACATATTTATACTATGTGATATATATTCATATATGAACTATGAAATTAATATCCTATTAAACCTGATAAAAATGAATAAATGAAACTATTATGTTATTTATATTTACTTATTAATACAATTTTAGAGGAAACTTGAGTTAGTGGTTCTATATTTTATGACCTGTTGATGTTGACCTTGGGGTATTCCATGTGTTTTAAGTTTTCTGTTGATCATTATGGAGAAAATTCTCCCTCTTCATCTTTTAATTGAGTTCCAGGAGAGTGGTAATCAATTTGCACCAAACTCAGCTAAGCAGGAACATCCTATTGTTCCATATAATATGATGGAGATTAAAAAATTGGAAATCATCATGAGGTTAATTTGATCCATGGTGGGGGATATTGTACAAAATATAATAATGAATTACGAGATGATGAGGGAGTTTCAGCTACATCATGTACCTCTGTTCACATAAGAGGAAGACCACCAGGAAAATGTGTTCTGGATGAGTTAGTCTAGATGATATTTTTGGAACATGAGACACCATCAAATAAAAGGGATAAAATTTCCACATACATTCTGTGATGAATATCTATGTTTTTATGGGGTATTATTGAAAATTTCAAGAAGCATAAGTATTTATCTATTAATTAATTCAAGGTAAATATCATGATCCACTTCTATCCAGATATTTAAGTGATGAGAAGGATCGAAAGTTCATGCATATGACATAAATGGTCATGTTAGTGATGGAATATTCTATATATTTTATGGACCTTCAATATATTTTCTATATTATGTATATGACGAAGTCTCCTAGGCTAGATGTGTTGGACCCTCTATGATAATGTGTTTTTCATAATCAAAAATAATGTCAATATATAGATTCTACTCTTTCATGCCATTTTAATATTTCTAAGTAAATCAATTATGTCATACAGAAAAATATACTTAAATAATTCAGTAATATATATTCATGAATAAATATGTTTACAAGTGTATTTATACATGTATTTTTGGGAAACCCATAGTATTTTAATGATTTTTGTAAGACAAACACTTAATAACCTTTTTAGATTCCTTGACACACTGATGTTCAACACACCGATGTTTGACACACTCATGTTTGACACAACGATGTTCAACACACCGATATTCGATACATCGATGTTCAACACACTGATATTAAAAACACCGATATTTGAAACACTTAAGATGACAGACTGAAGTTGACCAACCGAAGTTGACACACCAAAGATGATAGACTGAAATTTATATACTGAAGTCAACACACCTAAGATGACAGACCAAAGTTGACACACCGAAGATGATAGACTGAAGTTGACAGAACGAAGTGGACCCACCGAAGATGAAAGACTGAAGTCGACACACTAATGATGACAGACCTAAGTCGATACACAAAATATGACACACCGAAGATGAAAGACTGACGTCCCCAAACCAATGACAACAGACCTAAGATGACTCACCGATAGTCATAAATAACTATTTCGATTTTATAATTCAAATTTATTTCTAACGGTCATATTTAGACAAATTAATGTTTCTGACATTTTTAAATGTTGATTGTACAACTATCCGTAGACTGTGCGAGGCACCTGCACGTGCAGAGATCTTTATGCCTAGTGGATCTTGATGTATAAAAGGACTTCAACCAGAGCTCTAAAACACATGGATATAATGATATATATAGATTATAAGGCACCAGCCTTAAACCTTACTTAATATTTAATTAAATGAATAATTCACATTGAGGATCTTTTCAAGTTTACAGTTTTAGAGAATTAGGACATAACTATTACGTCTCAAAAGATTACAAAGTAGAAACTTTTACTAAGTTTCCATAAAAAAAACTCTTAAAAAGAAACATGTCCATTTCCATGTTTTAGGTTGCATGACTTTCCCTTGATCCCATCCTTGACCCTATTCCACGTTAAGTCCTATGAAAAACATTTCAAAAACTTGGGATGAGCATAAAAAGCTCAGTAAGGGATACACAAAGAATGAAAACTATTAGTTTTTCAAAACAACAAGTAAACCATGTATACTTTATCAAAGTAATACTTTTCACCTTTTCGAAGTAGTAAAAACTCTTCACTGAATAAAAGTTCATTACTTACCCTTCTATAACCAAAAGATTACAATAAAACCCTTATAAAGATCACATAACATATAAAGGTAACTTGGGACATAAACATACTTAAGTGGAATAACCATAAAGTTGACTTCAACACATGTCACTTAATGGAATAGCCATTTGGCCAACTTCCAAACATACTTAATGGAATAGCCATACAACCGACTTCCATACCCAATGCATTGGAGGTTATAATGTAACCACTCATCCTGGTATTCACGGCACCACCCATCATATGGTTTATCACGTAACCACCCATAAAATGTCCAAGTACCATCATTACACAAAAAATATTGAAAATATAAACATTTCAAAAACAACATTTCATTTGCAATCACAATAAGTAATTCCTAGATATTGAATTAATCAATCCATTTTCAAAAACAATTTAAAAGAGATTTTTAAATCAAAGTGTCCCATACCTCTTTGAAGCTTTAAGTGGAATTATAATTTTAAAACATTAATTTCCATATAAATAATTACTGAAAACCATTTTGAAAACATGGACATTAAAGATAAAGATTTAGAATAATAAATCTTTAAAACATTTAAAATGATATTTTTGTTAAAGATTTTTCAACAAAATGAGAGACTCTTGAATACAAATAATAGCGGAATAACATTTAATATGAACTTTATAATATCATGAGAATAAAGGGATTCATGATATAATATGTCAAAGGACAGTATACACACCATATAAGTGTGAATTGGTGCATAACAACAATGAAGTCTCAAAAGAAATGTAAAATGAGATGAAATCCATTATAAAGAAGGTATCCTTAAATTAAGGATAAATCAATCTCAAAATTATGTGTGAAAAATATAAATACACCCAATATAAGTGGATATTAAGTGTAAAACAATAAAATTTCATTCACACATATTAAAAGGATGACAAATTCAATAACTACATGTTTAACCCAAAGAAAACGAAATTGGGTTAAAAGGTTCCCTTGGTAAAATTCGACAGCCTAACGGCGTCACTTCAAAATTCAGAAAATGAGTTGATGAGAGATAAAAAGGATATCTCATCACTTGGACATAAAATTTACATCAATAATGACATATAATAATATATCCCAACATAATAGTATGTTAATTAAAAGACATAACAAAATAAGTCTTTTAAAAAAAGGAGGGTGAAAGGTTCCCTTACCGACTTGGGTAAATTTCGAAACGTACACCCCGCGAAAGAAAGACAATACAACATTGATGTAAATGCTAATAAATAAATTTATATTACAAAATTAGTAAAATAATGGGAAGTACATACACCACTCAAAGGAAATTGTGGCAAATGTAGCATAACTCCCACGGGTATAAAAGTGAGATGAAAAATCCCTTACAAAAACTCGGCAGCCTAATGGCGCCACATAAAACATACAAAAATGGATTGATGAGATCATATAGGGTATTTCATAATATTACCATAAAGTTTATAAAAATGATAATATAAAAGAACATCCCCCAACATAACAAAGAGGATCTTAATAGAAGTGACATAAAGGAGAGTACTTAAAAAGAAAGAGAGAGGTTAGACCTCTTACGAAAATTCGGCAGCCTAACAGCGCCACTCAAAACATCCAAAATGGATTGATGAGATAGAATAGGGTCTCTAATCAAATGAACATAAAAATTACAGTTGAGTAATATAAAATAACATCCCAATAACAAGAAAGATGATCTTTAAAATGAATGACATAAAAGAGCGTACTTAAAAAGAAAGAGATGAGTAGGATCCCTTACTTCGGGTCTGACTTGACTCGATCGTTCTTTAACGTCCTGAATAATAAACTTGAGTTAGTATATACTTGCTTAAGAAAATTTTTCAAGTTCATTATTCCATTTATATCAATTATTGACATGTCATAATAATTATGTAATCATTTATGTTAATAATGTTTGTTTTGTAGATATTTGGTTCTTAAGTCAAAAGTGGACTTCTTACAATTACATGTTGTTCGTGTGGTCAATGGTTCTTTATATCCAAAATGAAATTAATGATTTGGATATCATATATATCATATATATTCATCATATAGATGTATTTATAATATTACATAATCATTTAGAGGTAAGAAATGAAATGCACCGTTCATGGAGACGGTAAGCCGTACGTACGCATGAACGCTACTTTCATTTCTATGTCATATTAATGGAATTAAAACTAAATGATAGATGTGTATATTTTTAATTACAGAATTATATTCATACTTTAGATGTATCATACATCATATATATCCATTATATGTACTAATAATAGTACATTACATTTGAAGATAAGAAATGAAATGCACCGTTCATGGAGACGGTAAGTCGTACGTACGCATGAACGCTACTTTCATTTCTATCTCATACTTTAATGGAAATAAAACAATAATGAAATAAAGTTATATTATAATTACAGTATAACATCATATATAATAACATTAAATCCATCCATTATACATACCACATATGGCATTAACGAATCAAATCACTTTGAGGGGGCGGTAGTCCGCACTTCCTAAAATGAAGATATCGCGTATACCCATAATGGAAGCCATAACGGTGTGCCACAAATGAAAAATACAGAAGCTTAAGTAAAACATAAACATATTATATATCATATATAAACATAGTGACATCTTAATGGCCACCATTGAAGGTGTTATATGAGTGTTGACCAATCATCGTTTCGTGAGACAGAAATTCGCCATCCATAGAAATAGTATGTTCTTTAACCATTAGATGAAGGTGTGTGTAAGTGTAGCTCAAATACTTATTATAAAAACATACTAGTATATTTAAGATACTGGAGTTGTTATGAAATAAATATATAAAAAGAGTTTAGGGGGTTGGAGAAGCAAAATAAAACAAAAGAGCACAAGTGAAGACGTTACCTTAAAATTGGGAACTGCCTTTGGTTTGAACCAAAAGGGTTTCTTGAAGAGCTTCCTACCTACACTGAGGAATCTAGGATGAGGAGAGGGATGTGGAGAGACAAAATTATCAGATCTTGGCCGAACCAAAGGCTTTAGAGGTGTGGGTAAGGTGGTAGAGGTGGGGGCCTTTTATAAGAGGAGAGGAGGGGCACTCTTGGTAAAGTATAAAATGTTACTTTATTTTCAAATGGTATTCGGATTTTAATGGTCCCAAATTGATGTGTTTCTAGGATAAGGTGATAAGGGTTATAAATCCACCCATCCAATAGGTTTTTGACATGTGTAGGTCCTAGATGTTTCATTATCTTCCCATTTTATTTAAATCATTAAATAATGAGGTCATCGATACATCATTATGATGTCATGAAAAATTTAATTTATTTAATGTCTAAAAATTATAGAAAAAATACTATGATGTAGGAAATATTTGTGCCTTTCCAATTACTATTTATAGTCAAAATTATTACTTGTATAACCACATGTAAAAAGTTCTTTAGTAAAAAAATCATGTTTTTGACATTTTTATTTTAACTTTAAATAAAAGGCATAAATGTCATTATCAAACCCAAGTGGCTCCATGGGGTACCAAAAATCGACACATGGGTTGTCTTGGTCGGCCATAACTAATCCAATAGGGTTTGGACAAGTGTCAATATAATTTCATTTTATTATAATATCATTTTTACCTTAAATCACACTAATTACCTTTAATCGCGATTAATAAAATTTAAAAGTTACTTTTCATCAAAAATTATTTTCATCCCATTGAACCACATTTTACTTAACAATTAAAATAATTTAAATTGGAGTTTTTAAATTCAAATCACAGAAGTGGTAAAGTCCCATTTAAATGAAAAATCAAATTTTGTAACCACCACTTTGTGGTTTCACTATTCATCAAAAATTGGAAATTTTCAGAAAAATACCAAAAATTTAACCTAAGATATATTTGATATTCCGAATTCAAAAATGATGTCTATTTTACCAAATTAATAACATAGATGTTTCATTAATTAATTTTATAATTAAATCCCGCTGTTAAAACAAATAGCGTGTTTTTTATGAAACAATATCTTTCAAAAGATTAACACTCGTTTATGTCCAATCTTAAAGTGATATTAATTACAATGACCACCATTGGATTAAATGTTAAAAACATATTCTATTTAAACTTTAAAACCAATTAAAAAGATAATCTAATCATACAAATAAATTAGATTAAAAGGTGGTTTTGAATTAAAATACAACATTTTTCACTATTCATTAAAAATTGAACTTTTTCGGAAAAATACCAAAAATTTACAAAAAGTAAATTTTGATGTCCAGATTATAAAGAAGAATTTTATTTTGTCAAATATAACACATAAAATTGTCAAAAAGTGGATTTAAAAGAGGTTCTCCATCAAAAGGCGGGTAATCGACCTTTTAAAGAATATTAGAATGTCTACGCTTAGAATTGGATTCATTCTCATTTTTAATCCTCTAACATTTATTGAAAAGAGTAAAATTATTTGACAAACTTATACAATCATTTTTTAGGTAGTTCTGTTCATTCCCGCCATTACAATGGCTAGGCGTTAATTACTATTTAAAATAATATTATTTTATTATTAGAGTGCAATGTATGCTTCCCAAGAAACTCGTTGTTGCGTATTTGGGTACGCCATCAAGAATAACATCCCCTTTAAAGTAATATTAATATTCTATTCACAAATATGGATAAATATAAAAATGTCATATTTTTTATTTACCTTGGGTGTTCCATACTTCCCCCCTTTTGGGAATTGCATCCTCGCAATTTTAAAATTGGGCTTGGAAATATCCTTGAAAGTCCCACATCGAAACAAGAGTCGGTAAAACAATCACTTTAAAATAAAGAATGATAAGTACAGAGGTCACCCGAGTTAACCCATACTAGGATTCCATGTAGGAAAACATGGACATGGAGGAGAAAACATAGGGTCATGTTCTGATGGAGAGTTATAGAAAACATGTTTAGGAGAAAGTTAACCATAAGAAAATCACAAACTTGTGATGGGTAAAATGGTATTCGATTCCCCAATAGGAAAAGTTAACAGACAACATTTTTGTTTTAAGTTACTCTTCATTGAGGAATTTATTTTTCAGCCTAACTAAATCATAATGAAACATACTTACTTGTCACGTAGACATCCAACTTTTACTAGATTCCTTAATCAAACTCATATTTTCTCCAAAAGACGAGTATTTAGGAAGACTTGTTTGCATTAAGAGTACTATAATCAATTTCTAGAGAATCACCTAATCCACAGAAGACAACTATATATTTCCCATGTCTTTAGACTCTAACCAAAACCAAATCCAAAAAGGTTAGTACAAGATCAGATAATCCATAAAAGGATACCCCTTTATAAAAATAAAATCTATTCTTAATTTCCAAAATTTGTCCAACAAAACCAAAAGTTCGACAAGGACCATTCGATAAACAATTTTCCATAAAATTCTTCAAAGTAAACCAAACCAAGATTGAAACCCAAATATTTTATGGATTTATTCACATAGTCTTCCAAGGTACAAATTAACTTTTATCTCCAAGTAACATTAGTTGCTCTTAAATTCTCATATTGAAAAGTAATTAACCTAATCACATATCCTCCATGATAGGTTAATAAATTTACATAGATATCCCAAAATTAATATACTCTTAATTCATAAAATCATTTAACTAAGAAGAATTAGTCAAACTAACCCGGGACTTCACATAGTCCAGTGGTCGGCGATAAATACCCATTGCACTTTGGTTGTGGGTTCGATTCCCGCAGCCTTGTCCGACGCGACAGGTTGTCACACGTTCTGCGTGTTGTCCTTTTTCCAAAACTACATAATTCTTAAAACAAACCCCAAAACGAGATAAAATCTACAAAAATAATCATAATATATTTTAACCTCAAGTTTATCTGATGCATTTCATTTTCCATCATAACATATAATAACCCATAATTACCTCAAAAGTAAGGATCATATAAACTCTAATGGTTACCTTTATAATTATTACCTGAACTTCCACATCAATTGGTCATCTCGTACATGATGCATTACAGAACATACCAAGTTTTAAGTGGTTGATCATGGCTCCTTGATAGTTGGTTGAGGATATACACAAGATTTCTCATTGCAGCTCCCATATCATTCAGTTGCTCACTTAGAAAACTGTCACAGTTTCCTTCACATCCACTGTTACTTTGGTGCCTGCTATTTCAAGCCATTTACTAAAACCAAAAGGTCAGTGTGAGTATATCAAAAAAACTATCATGAACTAATGAAGAAGGTAAACACTAAGATATACTTACTCATCAACTTTTTCTAAAACGAGGACTCTTTCTGAAATCATAACCATTATGGTAATGTCACTTGTGATTAGAGGATACCCTAACCTCTAAAGTTATCTAAACTGACCTTTGATACCAACTATAAGGCCCCGTCCTTAAACCTTACTTAATATTGAATTAAATGAATAATTCACATTGAGGATCTTTCTAGGTTTAGAGTTTTAGAGAATTAGGACATAACTATTACGTCTCAAAAGATTACAAAGTAGAAACTTTTACTAAGTTTCCATAAAATAAAAACTCTTTAAAAGAAAAATGTCCAGTTCCATGTTTTAGGTTGCATGACTTTCCCTTGATACCATCCTTGACCCTATTCCACGTTAAGTCCTATGAAAAACATTTCAAAAACTTGGGATGATCATAAAAAGCATAGTAAGGGATACACAAAGAATGAAAACTGTTAGTTTTTCAAAACAACAAGTAAACCATGTATAATTTATTAAAGTAATACTTTTCACCATTTTGAAGTAGTAAAAACTCTTCACTGAATAAAAGTTCATAACTTACCCTTCTGTAACCAAAAGATTACCATAAAACCCTTATAAAGATCACATAACATATAAAGGTAACTTAGGACATAAACATACTTAAGTGGAATAACCATAAGGTTGACTTCCACACATATCACTTAATGGAATATCCATTTGGCCAACTTCCATACATACTTAATGGAATAGCCATACGGACGACTTCCATACCCAATGCATTGGAGGTTATAACGTAACCACCCATCCTGGTATTCACGGCACCACCCATCATATGGTTTATCACGTAACCACCCGTAAAATTTCCAAGTACCATAATTACACATAAAATATTGAAAATATAAAAAATTCAATAACAAAATTTCATTTGCAATCACAATAAGTAATTCCCAGATGTTGAATTAATCAATCCATTTTCAAAAACCATTTAAAAGAGATTTTTGAATCAAAGTGTCTCGTACCACTTTGAAGCTTTTAGTGGAATTATAATTTTAAAACATTAATTTCCATATAAATAAATATTGAAAACCATTTTGAAAACATGGACATTAAATATAAAGATTTAGAATAATAAATCTTTAAAACATTTAAAACGATATTTTTGTTAAAGAGTTTTTAACAAAATGAGAGCCTCTTGAATACAAATAATAGCGGAATAACATTTAATCTGAACTTTATAATATCACGAGAATAAAGGGATTCATGATATAATATGTCAAAGGACAGTATACACACCATATAAGAGTGAAATGGTGCATAACAACAATGAAGTCTCAAAAGAAATGTAAAATGAGATGAAATCCATTATAAAGAAGGTATCCTTAAATTAAAGATAAATCAATCTCAAAATTATGTGTGACAAATATAAATACACCCAATATAAGTTGATATTAAGTGTAAAAAAATAAAAGGTCATTTACACATATTAAAAGGATGACATATTCAATAACTACATTTTGAACCCAAAGAAATCGAAATTGGGTTAAAAAGTTCCCATGGTAAAATTCGAAAGCCTAACGGCGTCACTTCAAAATTCCGAAAATGAGTTGATGAGATATAAAAAGGGTATCTCATCACTTGGACATAAAATTTACATCAATAAGGACATATAAGAACATATCCCAACATAATATTATGTGAATTAAAAGACATAACAAAATAAGTCTTTTGAAAAAGAGGAGGGTGAAGGGTTCCCTTACTGACTTGGGTAACTTTCGAAACAGACACCTCGTGAAATAAAGACAATAAAAAATTGATTTAAATACTCATAAATGAAATTATATTACACAATTAGTAAAATAATGGGCAGTACATACACCACTAAAAGTAAATTGTGGCAAATTTAGCATAAATCCCACAGGTATAAAAGTGAGATGAAAAATCCCTTATGAAAACTCTGCAGCCTAATGGCGCCACATAAAACATACAAAAATGGATTGATGAGATCATATAGAGTATCTCATAATAATAACATAAAGTTTATAGAAAGAGGAATATAAAAGAACATCCCCCAACATAACAAAGATGAGCTTAAAAGAACTGACATAAAGGAGAGTACTTAAAAAGAAAGAGAGAGGTTAGATCTCTTACGAAAATTCGGCAGCCTAACAGCGCCACTCAAAACATCCAAAATGGATTGATGAAAGAGAATAGGGTCTCTCATCATATGAACATAAAAATTACAGTAGATTAATATAAAATAACATCCCAATAACAAGAAAGATGATCTTTAAAATGAATGACATAAAAGAGCGTACTTAAAAAGAAAGAGAGGAGTAGGATCACTTACCTCAGGTCTGACTTGACTCGATCGTTCTTTAACGTCCTGAATAATAAACATGAGTTAATTTATACTTGCTTAAGAACCTTTTTCAAGTTCATTATTCCTTTTATATCAATTATTGACATGTTATAAACATTATGTAATCATTTAAGTTAATAATTTTTGTTTTGTCAATATTTGGTTCTTAAGTCAAAAGTGGACTTCTTACAATTACATGTTGTTCGTGTGGTCAAAGGTTCTTTATATACAGAATGAAATTACTGATTTGGATATCATATATATCATATATATCCAACATATAAATGTATTTATAATATTACATAATCATTTAGAGGTAAGAAATGAAATGCACCA
This sequence comes from Viscum album, assembly GCA_963277665.1. Taxonomy (NCBI): domain Eukaryota; kingdom Viridiplantae; phylum Streptophyta; class Magnoliopsida; order Santalales; family Viscaceae; genus Viscum; species Viscum album. The sequence goes on from OY728136.1 coordinate 1,485,862,788, forward strand.
TTCATAGAGACGGTAAGCCATACGTACGCATGAACGCTACTTTCATTTCTATGTCATATTAATTGAATTAAAACTAAATGAGAGATGTGTATATTTTTAATTCCAGAATTATATTAATTCTTTATATGTATCATACATCATATAAATCCTTTATATGTACTTATAATAGTACATTACATTTGAGGATAAGAAATGAAATGCACCCTTCATGGAGACGGTAAGCCGTACGTACGCATGAACGCTACTTTCATTTATATCTCATACTTTAATGGAAAGAAAACAATAATGATATAAAGTTATATTATAATTCCAGTATAACATAATATATAATAACTTTAAATCCATACTTTATACATCCCACATATGGCGTTAACGAATCAAATCACTTTGAGGGGGCGGTATTCCGCACTTCCTAAAATAAAGATATCGCGTATACCCATAAGGGAAGCCATAAAGGTATGCCAAAAATGAAAAATACAGAAGATTAAGTAAAACATAAAAATATTATATATCATATATAAATACAGTGACATCTTAATTTCCACCTTTGAAGGTGTTATATGGGTGTTGAACAATCATCGTTTCGTGAGGCAGAAATTCGCCATCCACAGAAACAGTATGTTCTTTAACCATTAGAAGAAGGTGTGTGTAAGTGTAGCTCAAATACTTATTATAAAAACATCCTAGTATATTTAAGATACTATATTTGTTACAAAACAAATGAATAAAAAGAGTTTATGGGGTTGGAGAGGCAAAATAAAACAAAAGAGCACAAGTGAAGACGTTTCCTTAAAATTGGGTTACTCCCTTTTGTTTGAACCAAAAGGGTTCCTTGAAGAGCTTCTTGCCTAAGCTAAGGCTTCTAGGATTAGGAGAGGGATGTGTAGAGACAAAATTATCAGAGCATGGCTGAACCAAAGGCTTGAGATGTGTGGGTATGGTGGTAGAGGTGGGGGCCTTTTATAAGAGGAGAGGAGGGGCACTCTTGGTAAAGTATAAAATGTTACTTTATTTTCAAATTGTTTTCGGATTTTAATGGTCCCACATTGATGTGTTTCGAGGATAAAGTGATAAGGGTTAGAAATACACCCATCCAATTGGTTTTTGACACGTGTAGGTCCTAGATTTTTCATTATCTTTCCATTTTATTTAAATCGTTAAATAATGAGGTCATCGCTGCATCATCATGATATCATGAAGAATTTAATTTATTTAATGTCTAAAAATTATAAAAAAAATACTATGATGTAGGAAATATTTTTAGCTTTCCAATTATTATTTATAGTCAAAATTCTGACTTTTATAACCACATGTCAAAATTGTTTTAGTAAAACAAATCATGTTTGTGACATTTTTATTTTAACTTTAAATAAAAGGCATAAATGTCATTATCAAACCCAAGTGGCTCCATGGGGTACCAAAAATTGACCCATGGGTTGTCTTGGTCGTCCATAACTCTAATATAGTGTTAGGAGAAGTGTCAATATATTTTCATTTTATTATAATATCATTTGTACCTTAAATCACACTAATTACCTTTAATCACGATTAATAAAACATAAAAGTTACTTTTCATCAAAAAATATTTTCATCCCATTGAACCAAATTTTACATAACAATTAAAATCATTTAAATTTTATTTTTGAAATTCAAATCACAGAAGTGGAAAAGTCCCATTTAAATGAAAAATCAAATTTTGTAACCACCACTTTGTGGTTTCACTATTCATCAAAAATTGGAGATTTTCAAAAAAATACCAAAAATTTACCCTAAGATATATTTGATATTACGAATTAAAAAATGATGTATATTTTACCAAATTCATAACATATAAGTTTCATTAATTAATTTTATAATTAAATCCCGTTGTTAAAACAAATAGCGTGTTTTTTATGAAACAATATCTTTCAAAAGATTGACACTCGTTTATGTCCAATCTTTAAGTGATATTAATTAAAATGACCACCATTGCATTAAATGGTAAAAATATATTCTATTTACACTTTAAAACCAATTAAAAAGATAATCTAATCGTATAAATAAATTAGATTAAAAAGAGGTTTTGAATTAAAATACAACATTTTTCACTATTCATTAAAAATTGATCTTTTTCCGAAAAATACCAAAAATTTACCCAAAGTAAATTTTGATGTCCCGATTATAAAGAAGAATTTTATTTTGTCAAATATAACACATAAAATTGTCAAAAAGTGGATTTAAAAGAGGTTCTCCATCAAAAGGCGGTTAATCGACCTTTTAAAGAATATTAGAATGTCTACGCTTCAAATTGGATTCATTCGCATTTTTAATCCTCTAACATTTATTGTAAAGAGTAAAAATATTTGACAAACATATATAATCATTTTTTAGGTAGTTATGTTCATTCTCGCCATTACAACGGCTAGGCGTTAACTACTATTTAAAAGAATATTATTTTATTATTAGAGTGCAACGTAAGCTTCCCAAGAAACTCGTTGTTGCGTATTTGGGTACGCCATCGAGCATAGCATCCCCTTTAAAGTAATATTAATATTTTATTCACAAATATGGATAAATATAAAAATGTCATATTCTTTATTTACCTGGGGTGTTACATAGATACACATAGAGCTTGAAGAACATGCAGAAATATATACTGTGTGAACTCAGAATATTGAAAAAGAGAGAAACTGGAAGCTTGACCTCACCTATCAACTACCTACTGAATCTTACTAAACATCCTCACAAAGAAGAGCTAAACACTTTCACAAGAAACTACGAAACTCTGTCTAAAACTGACTTTCAGAAGAGGACTCGAGTATCATTTCCTCAACATCCATTTAATATAGAGTGTTTCTACACAACACATAGAGAATTCTAAACCCTATTATCTTTCATAACTCTTTTTTGTTCTTATCATAACTATTTGAGCAGTTTTTATATCTATTTGAATCTCACACACTGTCTCCTAATCTAAACTAGAGGATAACAAAATATCCTCACTCTCAATCCCTTCTTACACATGTATCCCACCTAGAACTATGGAAGAGATCCAATGTGATCTGTTTATTTTTTTTTCCCACGAATATTTGTTGTAGAGGTCAATTATGACCTGGACAGCCTGTGTGCTATTGTGAACCCTGATCTAGGGTGTGTATCAGAAGTTTATTAATATAAACAGCTTGGTGGGGGGTGATCACCAAGTTGAGAGGACTAATTCTCTTCTTGAGACTGAACCTCTTATTTTAACTGTTGTGTTGTTTACCTTATATATTTTTATATTTTGTATTTTTGGGATTAAGATAAACTGATCTTTGATAGTTAGTTTAGCAAGTTTTTATATCTATTTTGAATCAGTAGGTTTGTTTCGAACGTTTTACTAATCTTTAGATTGGTATGGATGAGAACTAATCAATCTTCTGAGAACCAAAATTAACCTTCAAGAATTTTATAAATCCATTACAAACTAACTTTGTTTAAAATTTTCAAACGGGGATATTATTTTGTAAAGAACCTTTTTAACAGTTATTTTTATAGATACTCAATTCATCCTCCTCTTGAGTCATCTACACCAACTAGCATTTGGTATCAAAGGAATATTGAAAGTTATTATTCTTTTTTCAAATCGTGTCAAATGTGATTATAGTTGTGTTTCAAATATCTTAAAATTTATATTATTTCTAAATTTTTATCTCATTGAAATTATTTTACAACCATTATCATTGAAAATATATTATAAGGGTCTTCTACTAATAGACCACCTTTCTTTAATGAAACTAACTATGCTCAGTGGAAGCTTAAAATGAAAATTACTCTAGAAAGTATGGGATTTGTAATCTGGACTGCAATTGAAAGTAAATATGAAAAACATGAAACTGCAAGAAACACTTCGGATAAACCTACCAAAACTACCTATAACAATAATTATAAAGCAATGAATGCTCTGTACTATGCACTAGGAGATGAAGAGTTTAACTGTATTTGTTCTTGTAAAACTGCACATGAAATTTGGGACACTCTATCTGTTTGTCATGAAGGAACATCTAATGTTAAAGAAATGTTATTGAATACTTATACTATCAAATACGATAACATTAGATTGAAGCTTGATGAGTCAATTTCTGATATGCAACTCAGGTTCAATGAAATTGTGAATACCATGATTTCATTATGAAGAGAAAAAACTACCAAAGAGCAGATCATGCGGATTCTACGATGCTTACCAGAAAGATGGTGTGGAACATCTGTGTCTATCAGTGAATCGAGAGATATTGATAAGAATCCAGTGAAGGAATTGATTGGAAAATTACTGATGTATGAGAATAATTGAAGGTAAATAAAGGGGATAATGAACCAAAATGAAAGCCTCTAGCTTTCAAGACAATTACAATCCAAAGTAAAGACAGAGAAAATTCAAGCCACTATTGAATTCTCAAGTAGTGATGATGTTTCTTTAGATAGTGAGGAAGAAATGGCCCAGTTGGCTAGATGATTCAAGAAATTCAATTGGAATAAAAAGTTCCTCAAAATTCGGAGTTACAAAGGAAAGTATGATGACAAGAGAAACTGGAAAAAGGATTGGAAGAAAAATGATAAATCAGAAGAGTTAATTTTCTATGAATGTAAAAGGAGAGGACATGTCAAGGGAGACTACCCAAAAATATAATACAAGAAAAAGTATGAAAATAAGGAAATAAGGTATAAGAATGAAATAAAGGCCACTTGGAGTGCCTCCAAGGATAGCTTAAGTGAATCAGGATCTTCTCAGAATGAGAAAGATGATATGACTAATACGTGTTTCATGAGAAACACAACTGAGGTTACCTTAGACTATTCTACACATAAGTATTATTATTCTGAAAGTGAGTTTGAAAATATGAAAAATGATGAATTACTTGAATATTGAAACATGTTAGAATAAAAATGTAATGAGTTTAAAGATAACTATAAATCATTGAAAAAACAACATGCTCTTACTGTGACTACTAATTCTGAACATACAAATGAATAGGAGAAAAATGCTCAACTGATCAAAGAAAACAATGACTAAAAAATTTCTAATGAACAACTGCAGAATGTCTTAGAAAAGATTACTAATGGAAAAAATACTCTTACTGAAATGCTTGGTAAACAAATAGTTCCTATGTATACTTTTGGGATAGAATATCAACCAGGTCAAGGTAATTTATCCAAATCATATTTTGTACCCAAATATAGAAAATATTCTACCTTTTTAAAAATCCAGAGTTGTACTACAGGTTCTAGTTCAACAAATACATTTACTATATCTAATTCTTCGGGACCAAACAATGTTTATTTTTCGAACACTCTATATTCTATATATAGGAAACCCATAAGATAGTTGTGGGTTCCTAAGGCTTATAACACTAATTTATGTGGACCCAGACAAATATGGTTACCAAATTCGTTTCATGGTTAAATTGTTTTGTAGGTAAATTGCCTAAAGAGTTCCTGTAAAAAGCTATGGTACTTGGATAGTGGGTGTTCAAGACATATGAAACAGTATTTTTAAATATTTTAATGTCTTATCAAGATCTATAGAGGACATGTCACGTTTGGTGAATGGAAAAGAAAAAATCATCGGCCTTGGCCAGATAGGTAACCCTAACTATATTTCAATTTCTAAAGTACTGTTTGTTGATGGACTAAAGTATAACCTTGTCAAAATATCTCAACTGTGTGATGATGGATTTAATTTTAAAATCAAAAACGATTCATGTCATGTTTTTTATGCCAAAAATGATTTCATATTTACTACTTTTAGAAATGAAAATGTATATGCTATAAATTTAGACACACTAGCCTCACAGAACTTCTCTTGTTTAAAAGCCATTCACAAAGAGTCACGGCTCTGGAATAAAAGACTAGGACATTGTAATATACACTCTCTTAGGAAGTTAACTAGAAAAGTATTAGTTAGAGACTTACCCATATTAGAGTTTCCATACAATAAAGTATGAAATCCTTTTCAAAAAGGAAAGAAACATAAAATTTCTTTCAAACCAAAGAAATATGTAACTACTTCTCATCCTCTTGAGTTGTTTCACAAGGACATGTTTGGACCATCTAGAGTTTCAAGTATTAATGGGAAGCACTATTTTTATGTTCTTGTAGATGATTTCTCTAGGTACACCTAGATCGTTTTCATGGATCATAAAAGTGAATCCTAATTTCACTTAACTAAGTTTTCAAGGAATGTAGAGAATCTAATTGGATTTAAGATTAAATCCTTAAAAAGTTATCATGGTTGTGAGTTTGAGAATCAAGATTTTATTGCTTTTTTCTCACAAAATTCCTATAATCATAACTTCTATGCACCTAGAACACCTCAACAGAATGGTGTGGTAGAAAGGAGAAATAGAACCATATAGGAAATTTCTCAGACTATGCTCAATGAATATGATTTACCAATTTATTTCTGGGCCGAAGCTATTAATACAGCTTGCTACACAATAAACTGAGTCCAAATTAGACCCATTCTTAAGAAAAATCATTATGAGTTGTGGAATAAAAGGAAACTCAATGTAGGTTATTTTAAAGTTGTTGGATGTAATGTTTATATCATAAATACTAATGATAATCTAGATAAATTTACAATAAAAAGTGATGAAGGAATATTTATTAGATATTCTACATCAAGAAAATCCTATAAATTCATTAATAAGAAATCCAAATGTGTGGTGGAATCTGTACACATCAATTGTGATGAAGTAGATCCACATGAGCCCAATACCTCACTATAAAATATTAAAGAGGATATGTCCAATATGGACATTAATGATACAACCTCAAATCATCATGTGAAGGAATCTGTGAAAACATCCAGTTTTGGAAATTCTCCACATCCTAACCGTAGTGAACCAGATCAACTTGAACAACTTGATGTATCATTTCATACTTCCTCTAGACCAACTAGAACGCTTAAGAATCATCCCTTAGATGTTGTTGCTTGAGATTTAGATAGAGGAACACAAACCAACGCTTCCTTGTGAAACCAGGAAGAACATCAAGCCTTCTTGTCACAACTTGAACCTAAAAATATCAATGATGCAATCAAAAATGAATTCCGGGTAACGTCCATGCAAGAAAAACATAATTAGTTTGAAATAAAAAAAGTTTCGAAACTTGTAGACAGACCTAAGGATACTTTGACAAGAGGAACCAAATGGGTATTTAGAAATAAGGAAGATGAAGTTGAAAATATAGTATGAAATAAATCTAGATTAGTTTCACAAGGATAAAATCAAGAAGAGGGAATGGATTATGAAGAGACTTTTGAACAAGTATCTAGACATGAGGCAATTAGTATCTTACTTTCCTATGCAGCACACATGGATTTTAAACTTTATCAAATGAATGTCAAAAGTGTGTTCATGAGTGGTTATATAATTAATGATGTTTTTGTTGAACAACACCCAGTTTTTACAAATCCACGTTTTCCAAATCATGTGTTTGAATTATCGAATTCTTTTTATGGTTTGAAACAAGCTCCAAGAGCTCTGTATGATAGGTTAAGTGATTTTTTAATTTTTAATGTTTTTAAAAAAGGACAAGTAGATCCTATTTTATTTATAAAAAAGTTTTGAAAGAAGTTTTAATATCGAAAATATATGTAGATGATATTATCTTTGGATCTTCTAAAAAAATTATGTAATGATTTTTCAAACATAATGGAAAGAGTGTTTGAAATGTGTTTAATGGTTGAACATCAATATTTTCATGGATTATAAATATTTGAAATTAATGAATGTATTATCATATATCAAAGTATGTACAAAAAAGATCTTTTTAAATGATTTGGATTTGATAGAATTAAGAGTAGTGAAACTCTTATGTGTTCTAAAAGTAAATTATATCTTGATGAAAATGAATAATCAGTTGATCAAAATACATACAGTGGAATGATAGGGATTTTGATGTACATAGTATCTAGTAGGATAGATATTATGTTCAATGTGTGTATGTGTGTGAAATTTCAACAAAACCCAAAGGAGTCACACCTAAATGGTGTTAAAAGAATTTTCAAATACCTCAAGTATACAACTATCATTGGAATGTTCTATCCAAAAGGACAACATTTTTGATTTTGTTAGCTATTCAGATGCTGATTTTGGTGGATTTAAGTAAGATATAAAGAGTACCTCTAGAACATGTCACTTTTTGGGAAAGTCATTGATATATTGGTGTAGAAAATCGAAAAATTCAGTTGCATTATCTACTGCTAAAGTAGAGTACATTGTTGTTGGTAGTTTTTGTGCACAAATTTTGTGAATGAAACACACCTTATTAGACTATGGATTTAAATTCAGACATATCCCCATAAACTGTGAAAACACAAGTGCTATTAAAATTTCAAAAAATACCATTTATCATTCTAGAAAAAATTATATTGATGTAAGACATCACTTTTTGAGAGATCACTATCCAAAAGGTGAAATAACTCTTGATTTTATTAAGACTAAGCATCAACTTGCTGATATATTAAATAAACCCTTAAATCTTGAGAGAATAAATTACATCTGACATGAACTAGTAATGATAAATCAGTAGATGATCTCATGAAACCAGTCCTCGAAACTGATCTCATGAAACTGATCCTATAAACCGATCTCATGAAACCAATCCTCGAAATCGATCTCATGAAACTAATCTCATGAAACTGATCCATGAAACCAATCTCTTGAAACATATCCATGAAACTGATCTCTATAATCTAATCCTTGAAACCGATCCTTCAAACCAATCTCTTGAAATTGATCCTTGAAACCGATCCTTGAAAATGATCTCAGGAAACTGATCCTTGAAACCCATCCTTGAAACCGATCTTCGGAAACTGATCTCATGAAACTGATCATTGAAACTGATCCTTGAAATTGATATCATTAAACATATCTTCGGAAATCGATCCTTGGGACTGATCCCTGAAATCGATCTCATGAAATCGATCTCATAAAACTGATCCTAGAAACTGATCTCATGAAACTGATCCTTGAAAGGGATCTAATGAAACTGATCTCTGGAAAATGATCCCTTGAAACCGATCTCATGAAATCAATCCCTTGATACTGACCCTTGAAACTGATCCCAGAAATTGATTTATTGTCACAGATGTAGTTAAATTTTTTTTTTGTAAATTCTGTTAGTTGTTAAATAAAACTACGCGGTTTTACTCTTATTTTTTCCACATTTAAATTTTATGTTTTATGATTTACAATCCCTAAATTATATATTTAGTTCCATCCATCCCGACCATTAACCTTCCCATCGGCCAAAAAGCATTCTACCATTTGTCACCCTCCCTCTCGACTCTCAACCTCTCAACGCTGTTGAAATCAGAAGCCTTTTCATGGAAAGGACCAAGCGTGCAATGTAAGGACCTAGCAAATATCCTTCTATTAAGTGTCAGAAAGGTGAGTCCAGTGGAACTAAAAAAACCGAGCCTAGAAAGCTGAGTGGTTATGGGTGAAAAAGAGGCGTCTGCTAAGTGGCTTCAGTCAAGAAAATCTTTTCTGTTAAAAGTGATGGAATATCAAGAATGGATTTATTGGTTCTCCAAAAATGAAACACCTTATTTTCCCTAGCTAATGAATGAGTTCTATCAACATTTGAGGATATCCCTAGATGAACCTGAGGCAGAAAAGATGAAGTCTGTGGTAAAGTGAAAGGATATAGATTTCTCGTCTAAGGAATGGGTTGAATGCTTAGAAATTCCTCATGAAGGTGTCGATTCTATCTATCTGGGTAATATTCCACCTTCGTCTAATTTTTCATACTATGAAGATGCTCTGAAGGAGGTGATTGGAAATGGAGAATCCAAGAGGACTGTTTCAAATGAATTTGAAGGAGAAGTAAGACTTCTTTTTAAGTTCATACAACATCAAATCTTCCCAAGGAAGGGATATTTCTATTCTGTGAAGTATCAGGATGTTTTCATGATGTTTTTGTTGAAAATGGGATAAAATTGAGCCTATATAGTTATCTAATGGTTCATACCTTTGATTTGATTAATCCATCCCAGAAGGAAACCTTCTTGTAATATATGAGGAATATTTCTACCATGTTGAAAAGGGTAGGTTGTGTGGAAGATGGAGATGAAGTGATAAATGCATGTAGTGGTTTTTGTCTTCAAAAATAAATTTTTAAGAGAATGAAAATCTTATGGAACCCATGGACGAGATGTTGGGTAGGAGATGAGGAGAGGCTATATGAGGATTTCAATTCAGTTGACCACCATTTTAAACCAAGGGACCAAGTTGATCCGGGTCTCAACCCATGAGTGGTGCCAGTTTATTTTAATGAGGATGCTGAACCTAATGTGCCAAGTGAATAAGGATCTCCTTTTGATGATAGGAGTGATCCTGATATTGTTAAAAGTCCCAAAGATATTTCTTATTGAACTGCTAGTCCAACATTTTACTTTCCCTCAAGAGAACCTTTATTAGGTGATGAGGATGAGGAAGAAACTAAAGTTACTAGAATTGAAGGATACATTAGTAAATCATATGAGGAATCAGATGATGGTGGTGGTGGTGGTGGTCGTCGTCGTGGTGGTGATAATGGAGGAAATGATGATCATGTGAGTGACTCTCTAAAAATGGGACAACAAGTGGTTAACAGATCCACTAAGGAATCTGTACATAGAGCTGGCGAGGGTGTTGAGCATGTTGAACAACAGGCTGTTGGTCATCAATATGTTGAACATGAGGATAGATCACCCATTCCTAATGTTGAAAATCAAGCGATCATTCTGGAATTGAATGATATTATGGTTGCTAGCTATGAGGAAGAATATCTGGTTCAAGTGCCTCAAATTGAGGAAGTGGCTGGTGATGATGATATAGCTGTAGCACAAGCAGAACCTGCTGTTCGGTTGGTTTCTGTTCCCAGACAAGTTGCTATGGCCAAAAACTAGGATGAAGATGTCAATCATGATGGTGTTGTTCCTAATCCTCGGAGAAGAAGGATCAGAATTGATATTGTTGATCCAAGGGACTGGACCTATACTATAGAATGGAATAATGATCCAGGACACATTCTTTTTGGTTAATAATATGTCTTGGATGATTAGAGGGTGCCTTACCCTCCTTCTCCAAAAGTCCAAGCTGAACTAGCACTAGTTGCACCTCCAGCAATTGAACCAGTAGCTCAAACAGTGCCCAGTGACTATGTCACTAAGGCTGATTTGGTACAATTCAAAAATGAGATATGTGAGTCTATGATAGTCTCAGTTGGATCCATATGTGAAGGCTCCACCTCCAGAGGTATCTCAGAAGTTGATGTAGTAAAGATTGTTGTAATGGTGATCTATGAAATTTAACCAAATCTCATTACTACAGCAGAAATCATTTTTAGAAACAATACCTTGCTGAGAGAAGAAGTAAGAAAGATGAAAAATGAGTTAAATTATTTATCCTCTGACTTCAAGAACTCCATTAGTGGATTTATAGAAGTTATTAGGAACTTAGTAACTCATCTACTCAGTGTGGGAATGAAAAAGTTGAAAGACTTTCTTGGGAAAATGTTGACTAACCCATCAAGTTCTAGGAGTGGGAAAAGTACAGTTGCGAATTTGGAGTCCATCCAGGTTATGATGAGAGAGGAACTTCAAAAAATTATGAGTGTTTACGACAAATAATCTCATTGAAAATTACATCAAAATATAGGCCATGTCTAAAATATGGTTAGGCAGTACACAAATGAAGCCTATGCAGCTCAGAAAGTGATTCTAGAAAAGGTGTATAAGTATTTCACTACGATTTATTCCAAGAATGATCTCATCAATAGATTCATGTTTCTCAGAGAAAATAATATAATTCCTCTAGTAATAGAATCATTCAATGATATGGTCCTTCAATTGAAGGAGTTTACCCCTTTAGTGAGTAAATTTAAGGAAAACAAGGAAGACATTGAGAAATCCATGCAATATGGTGGTGAAATCATTAATTACTTCATAAACCTACTCACACCTTATTAGCATATTCAGGCTGAGGCTATTTTGGTCCCTCCAGCTGCTTCAATTGGTACTACCTCTCGGCCTGCTTCTCCAATGACTGCCTCTCAGGCTCTTTCCCAGATTCGACCGATCATCACATAGAGACCTCCTAGTCATGTGTTGTCAGAAAGGTGGCCTACCCTTGTAGCTACTATTCCTATAGGTGTTGCCCTGACTGGTGGTATCTTCAGACCACCTCTTCCCTCTTCCATTCTCAAACCTTCCCCTTCTATCTCAGATCTTTTAGACAAAGGCAAATCCCCTCAGCATCCAAATCCTTAGTGATGGATTTTATTTTACTTTTTTATAGGGATTTGATATTTTTGTTTGATTTGTACTCTTATGCCTCTTAATGAAAATATTTATGGTGTCCTTATTTTCTATTATTTCTCCTTACTATTTTTTTCTTTCTTTTCTTGATAATCCCAAAAAGGAGAGAAAATATTTCATACATTATTTATCTAAGGGGATGTTTTTTATGGTTTAGGACACATGTAATGTACTCACCTTAATCCATTTATTGAGGGGGAGCTTTGTTTTAGAAATTCATACATGGTAAGACGTTAGTTATATTGGATATTTACATTTAGTGCAGTATTCTACGTCAAGCAATCTTTATTCAACATGTTTTTTCATGTATGCCATAATTTGTGATTATTAAAAAGGGGGAGATTGTTGGACCCTCTATGCTAATGTAGTTTTCGTAATCACAAATAATGCCAATATATAGATTCTAATCTTTCATGATATTTTAATATATCTAAGTAAATCAATTTTTCCATACAGAAAAATATACTAAAATAAGTAAATTACCTATATTCCAGAATAAGTATGTTTAAAAGTGTATTTATACATGTAATTTTGGATAACACTTTGTCTTGTAATGATTTGAGTAAGATAGAAAATTCATAACCTTTTTAGATTACCTGACACACCGATGTTCGACACAACGATGTTCGTCACACCGATGTTCGACACACCGATGTTTGACACACTGATGTTTGACACACTGATGTTCAACACACTGATGTTCGACACACCGTTGTTCGACACACTGATGATCGAAACACTAATGATGACATACTGAAGTTGAAAGACCGATGTTGACACAACGAAGTTGACACACCGAAGATGACAGACCGAAGTTGACAGAACAAAGTCGACACATCGAAGATGACAGACCGAAGTCGACAAAATGAAGATAATAGACCGCAGTTGATAGACCAAAGTCGACACACCATAGATGACAGATAGAAGTGGACACACTGAAGATAACAGACCGAAGTCGACATACCGTAGATGACAAAATGAAGACAACAGACCGATGTCACCAAACTGAATACAACAGACCGAAGATGACTCACCGATAGTCATAAATAATTTTTTTGATTTTATTAAATCAAATTTATTTCTAATAGTCATATTTTGACAAATTAATGATTCTGACATTATTTAATGTTGTTTGTAGGAATATCCATAGACAGTACAAGGCACATGCACATGTGTATTTCTTCATACCTAGTGGATCTTAAAGTATAAAAGGACTTCAATCAGAGGTCTAAATATATGGATACCCAATGATATACAGATACACATATATCTTGAAGACCACATTGAAATATAAACTGTGAAAACTCATAATATTCAAAAAGAGAGAAACTTGATGCTTGATCTCACTTATCCACTACCTACTAAAGCTTGCTGAAGATCCTCACAAAGAAGAGCTGAACACATTCACAAGAAACTACAACACTTTATTCTAAATACAACTTTCAGAAGAGGACTCAAATATGATTTCCTTAACATCTATTGAATATCGAGTGTTGTTGCACAACACATGGAGAATTCTAAACCCTATTCTCTTTCATAACTCTTTTGTGTTATTATCATAACTATTTGAGCTCTGTGTATATCTGTTTGAATCTCACACACTGTCTTCTGAGCTAAACTATAGGATAACAAAATATGCTCACTCTGAATCTCTTCTTACACTTGTATCCCATGTAGAACTTTCGAAGAGATCATGTGTGATCTGCTTATTTATTTTCCCCATGAATAATTGTTGTAGAGGTCATGTGTGACCTGGACAGCCTTTGTGTTGTTATGAACCCCAATCTATGGTCTGGATCAAATGTTTATTAATATAAACTACCTGGTGGAGGGTGATCCCCAAGTGGAGAAAACTAAATCTCTACTTGAGACTAAACCTATTGTTTTATCAGTTGTGTTGTTTATCATATATTTTTATCTATTTTGTGTTTCTGGAATTAAGATAAACTGAACGTTGATAATTAGTTTAGGAAGTGTTTACATCTATTTTGATTCAGTAGGTTTTCTTCGAATGTTTTAATTATATTTAGACTGGTAAAGCTGAGAACAAATCAATCTTCTGAGAACCAAATTGAACCTTCAAGACTTTTATAAATCCACTACGAACTAACATTGTTTATTATTTTAATAGGGGGATATTATTTTTTAAAGAATATTTTTAACCTTAATTTTTATAGATACTCAATTCACCCCCCTCTTGAGTCATCAACTCTAAACAACAAGTTGTTTTTGGGATGTAATTCTCTATGTGATAAGGTCATGGGTGAAAGTCTTTTTCTTGGGAATCACTGAAGATGTGATGAATATGGCTCTCATCACTAATGGGAATATGATATAGGAATCGATTTGTCTCTAGGAAATTTTATTATAGTGATATGGTGGTTTTATTTCATTGGACAAGAATCACTACTATTGGAGTTTCCACCAAGGAAGTAGTGGACAGAGTAGCCAAGGTATTTGACTTCAACCTCAAGATCATGGATTAGTTTATTGTTCCCAGTGTGGTGGATTGGGCCATATGATCCCCTCATATCCTTTCCTCCTATTTTAACATCATTTATATGGTCGGATTGATCACCTTTATATGTTATTTAGAAAATTTTAGCATTAGATAAGTGGTATGGGACCTAGATAGTTTCCTGAATCAATGAGGGGATCAACTAATCCACAATATTCTAGTTGCTAGATTTCCACCAGATATTCATTTTAAGGTTGGGTATGCAGTAACCAAGTGTATAAGTTGAATTAACCCTTATAAAGGAAAAACTGTGGAACTATACTAGAGCTCAGGGAAGCGTAGCATGTCAGCTACATGATATACAATCTACTCTATCTTGGTTGGATGCAGGACATTCTCCCTTGATAGGAATTATTCTTATATCTCCTACCTTTGATTGTGTATTATTTGATACAATAGCATCATATTCCCTTTTATATTCTCAATTTGAAATTTTCTTGGGCTTCGTTGGTGAGATATTGGATGGTGTTATGACCATCGACACACATTGAGAGTGAATTCAAAGGATATGAAATGTTGCACATGGTGTTCTCTTAAAATTGATGGATAATATTACCTTTGGGTCCTTTTTGTGATTAAAATGATAGTACATGATTTTATTGATGGTATGGATTGGCTAGTTCTATTATAAGATCATATAAAAAGTATGTGGATATTGAACTAGATGATGGTCATGAACTGGTATCTTTATCTATTCATCAAAGATCATTTTGATCAACTAAAAGGTTCCATGATTTTTTTCATGATGAAACTGAGGTTTTGGTACCATCAGTTAAGGGTGAGACCATCTGATATACACCATACTTCTTTTAGATATAGGTTTGTCTTATACATGTTCATGATTATTCCTTTTGGTATGAAGAAGACATCAGTTGCTAGAAACCCTTATTTTTTAGATCCATGAAAACTACAAGATCATTCATGAGACCGAATGGAAAACCATATACGAATACATTCCATATCTACTATGTAATTATATACATTGTATGTCTGAGGGCCTAACATGAACTTGATGGTATACTAACCTCAATTTGATCTTGGATAATATCATCTCTACTTGGATCCAGTCAATAATGTCATCTATATGAGGTGATGAATATCATTTGTTAACCAAAAGCTAGTGAAAGTGAAAATAATCCATGAAAATCCCAAAGGTACCATTTGAAGTGATAGAAAAAAGGAAAAGAGGATCCCTAGGTGAAGTAGTAGGTCATATAAAACCTTTAGCTTCAAAATTCCCTTGAAAATTTTCATATTCCTTGATCTCAATAGGTTTCCTAATATAAAGATGATTGGAAACTATTGAAACTCGAAAAACTATCTCAATGGAAAACTCTAACTTTATTATAGGAGGTAATCTAGAAATTATATCAGGGAAATAATCACTGAAAGGATATATGCCTAGAGGGAAGTCTATACATCAAGCGACTAGATCTGTCATAAAAAGAGTAACCACATGTGTTTTCACTGTTAATAGTCCAGGATTCTCTGATCCAGATCCATATTCCTAGACATTTTATTTTCCATTGTGAATGTAAGTTCCACCCTCGAGTGATGTGAAGGACACCTTCAAAAGATATAATTCAACATGATCATGATAGGGTACTAACCAGTCCATATCAACTGTGATATATAATCACATAATCTTGATGATGAAGAGGTTCCTTAAAAAAAATATTGTCATATCTCATGGGGGAACTCCTTGTAATGATGTACACTCTCAGATGAAGCCCCTAATTATGTGTCAATATTCATCATGCCACATAAGTAATCTACCTCTAGACCTTGAATTTTATAATTTCCACTAACATTGAAGACTGTGATCACCAATTTTAAAAAAATAAGATACTAAATTAAAATATTCTATATTAGAACTTTAAAAAATATAATTCCATGGACTCTTATCCTTAGTAGTGGGCTATAGTTCATAGATATGGCTAGATTTTTGGTCTTGATATGCGACCTGACTAACCTAGGTGGGTCTGCTATATTATAATTATATATCTTAAGTCACGCTACCTTGTCCATAACCACCTCTTCAGACTGAGCATTCGATGGTACTCCATCATCCTTCTTAGTGAGGTTATACTAATTCTTATCCTGAATATAGCACTGATATGGATCCTCTCCCACAAGGCATAGATAGTAGATTCCTACGGATGCAGGGATGATGTCCCAACCTACCACGTACTCAAGAAATAATGGGATCTCTAGGATATCATAGTTTATTTTTCCCTTGAATTCTTCACTGGTTGAACATGACATTAACATCTGTATGTGTTTTTATAAATGATTTCACCACCACATGTAGTCATCATGTTACATTTCATTTCACTCAAAGAACTACCTCCTTGTATGGTCAGAGAACTACCCTAGATAACACTATCAGCATCCCTCAGGTTCATCTTGGTGGTAAGGACCTAATTCGTATCTCTGAAATGTTGTATAGTGGAAAAAATACACCTGAAATCATATGTAATATGTGATCCTGTCATCAAAATTTGTCGTTATCATAAACTCATAACTAGTAATAGTCAGTCCAAATCACTAAAGATTAGTGAAACGAGATAAATATTCCCTCCTAGACATAGCACCCTACTATTGATGGAAAAATTAAATTGAATGGTCATCTCATAGTGACTATGGAAATAATTAATCATAAAAGGCTATCTAAAGGTATACCCAGTCCATACCCTAATAAAAATCAACCTTGGTAATAACATCCCACCAATTCCTAGTGCAGTCCGGAACAATATAGGTCACAAACATGAACTTAATATCAACAGTCATCACTAGATTCTCGAATATCGACTACATGTAAACCTTCCATGAATCAACATCCTAAGGCCCACCATCCCTTGATAAGGTAGGTGGATGTTGATTCAAAAAGTATCCCACCAACTCAACCATAGTGTGCGAATGTTGGGGAGTTCCATGATCAGACTACATGAATTATATGAATCTCTCTCAAATCTTTGAATTGATGCCCATACTAGGATCAATTTCCAGTGCCTAAAGATACACTAAGGGAGGTAATTATGGTGGCTTGGGGTCCAACACCTCTATAGTATGGTCATCTCCACCTTCCTAGAACACGGCTTGAGTACATCATTGAGGAATATCTCTACAATTTCAATGATCATGCATAAAATTATATTTAGCTGCATATATTATCAAAGATATAAAAATCAGATAGGTGTATAAAATTCCTATAAATGAATAATTCTTCTATACCTACTCCTATTTCATTGTATAGGTTATAAGGAACAATATAAATATAACCCAATACACTTCTTACATCCCATTAATAAGGTTGGTTCAGGGTCAAGGTCTCGTATACCATAGAAGAGGTCCCAGAATATAGAGCGTTAATTACAAGGTATAGAAGATAAAACGCTTTAATTTGGGTTAGGAATACCTATTTCACGGTAAACATTTAGTTTATTAGTTTAGATTAATTTAAGATAATAATAATTTAGTTCAAGTATAAATATATATCACATTCTAGTTAGGGGATTCCCCATTGCAAATTTTTTAAGGCTCATACTCATTATAAATTGTAATTAACACATCTTGTAATAGTTAACCAACCCTTACATATGGTATTAGGCTGTAACAGGTAAAATACAAGGTTTTTATTAAATGAATTATATTTCCAAATTTATATAATTACATTCTTCATAAATGAAAATTGGAATATATATAATCAAAATCATCTAGTGTTTTATCCCATGGAACGACTGGTCCCTGAATCAAACATGGAACCGCTGTTTAATTAATGTAACAACATCATGATATATAGGAAACACCATTTATCTTTATAAAGAACCATTATTTAATCCAATTATTCTATCCCAATAAATAAGCATTATCAAAATTGTATATATAAAATCCAAATCACTTACAACAATCATTGGCAATGAAGGAGATGATAACAACAATATGTGCATATATTCTATGAAAAAATGCATGAAATGTAAATAATAAATATCCTATAATGATGCATTAGATGGTAAAATCAATTATAATAATAGAAATAATAACATCACAAATCATGTGTGTCACTTAATGGTGAAATTTGTATAATTATAATTGAAACAAACCGAAGTGGAAAAATCCCAACCTAGGTAATTTGGATTCCCCTATACATGGGTTATATACTCCTAAGAATGATATCATTACCAAATTATAACACATTCCAAGTCTCCCATATAATACTCAAATAGAAATTTAGGATGAAAAATTATCCTATGATACCACTTTTTAGCATCCTTAACCTAGTTTACACAAAAAGTAACTGATCTCAATTGGACACATGATGTCAAGAGCTTCTACCCATAAGTTAGAGGTTGTCATCTAGCAGTAAGAGTATATAATGGTATAGTGGTGAGACTATAACCTCATGTTCAGAGTGTGGAATATTAGTGTAAATTAATGATAATTTATTTAAATAGTAATAATGACAAGTAGAATGATAATAAATCATCTGGATATAAAAATTTATTATTAAATGAATAAATTTCATTTACATGATGATTCTCATGTCATATTATATATAAAAAATGAATTTATGTGTAGGAAAATACATCATGCTATACTAAAATAACAAGTGGTCAAAAATATCTCCACTAGCATCACAAATAAGAACTTGGTACTATCCCCCTATACTTCATCCTCTTCAGACAATCATGTATCTATAGTAGGACACTGCCATTTATCCCATCCTACTTCCAGATACTCTATTCAGGTACCACTCGTAGCCTGAATATGGTATGAGATATACTCAGTAGGCCACAACCAATGATATCTTGTATAATGCTTTTGTACATAAGAAATGATCAATTAGAAATTATAACAATGTAAGAATAAATATAACTATAATTAGTCATTCTCTGGTTCCTAAAAGACACAAGTGTGACACTTCCTATTTCAGTACATCTCAATAGATGCCAAAAAAAGGAACAATATATATATATATATATATATATATTTGTGGTTTATCTTTTTAGTGAAATTTATAGCCATATATATATACTACTAATATCCAAGACCATTGGATTAACTCAGAAATCCATGGATAGTAGTATTAGTCACATTATATGGCAAGGGTCTCCATTCCTAGGGATCATGAATCAAATGGGTCATCATTCCTATGTATCAAAATATGGGGTCTCCGGAACTATTATAATATTTAATTATGGAATCTATTCCCAAATATCAAACTTCATTAGGGACACCATTCCCTTTTATCACATGTTCATGGGACACCATTCCCATATATATAATTTATATATAATTTCATGTTTTTATGTCACATTCACATGGGATTTCATGCCCATACATCATATTTAAATGGGATTCCATTCCTGCATATGACTTTTACATGTGATACCATGCCTATATATTTACATGGTATGTTATTCTGGTATATTTCGTTTACATGGGATGACATTCCCCTATATGACATGTATATGTGGATCCATTCCTAGGTTTAAAAAATATATGGGTCACCTTCCTCATAAATCACTTTCATAAAATAATGGTTTCCCATGCCTTAATATAAATGAAAAGATGAATTACTATTCATTTTAACATACTTTTTAACAAAGGAGTGTATCCCTTATTTTTACGGAGGTCATGTTAAATGGCCATACCACTTACTAACATTAATTTTAAGGTATTCGTTTCATTTAGGCATCAATCCAATAACACATAGAAGGTAGGTTTTCCTTAAAACATTCAATAATTCAATGTAAATTACATGATCACACCATTATTGGTGGAACTTTACAAGGTGATGGACCTCCATCCATAAATATTTAATATGGGGAATTTAAAACATCTATATAATTTATCCAAAGGAAAATATCAATTTGATGAAAATATATAGAAATTATGGAAACATTAATGATAGTAGAATTAAAAAAATAACTCTACATTAGGGAAAAATTACTATTCCACAAACCATAGGTGTGTAGACGATACCTCATCCTTTATCATCTTTGGATTCAAAGTAGAACAAGAGAAATTAGAAAAATAAAAAAATGACATGAAAACAGGGAACACAATCTCACTAAAAAATAATCTTGAATTTGGAGGCTTAAACTGAGAAAGAAATTAAGTTGTATAGAATAAGGAAAACCATGAAGGCATATAATCTCCCAAATGTAAATTTTCACCAACTCATCTTCTAAAAAGGTATCCTTGATAGTTAAAAAGTGTGATACTTTGTTTTACTTATCGATGATCACCCATACCGCATCACTGTCGTGAGGGGATCTTGGTAATCCCATTATGAAATACAAGGTGAGGTTATAACATGTAAACATAGGAATTCACACAGGAAGTAGAAGTCTAGAGGACAACTGGTGCTCCACCTTCACCTATTGATAGGCGTAATACCATATAATAAAACACGAATTATATCTCTTCATAACTGGTGACCAATAATGATGATGCATTTCTTGGTATGTCCTGGTAATCCCGGGGTGCACTTCCGAAAGCGAGAAACTATTTTACCACATTAATTATTTCCATATTTCTACAGACACCAAATGTAACGACCCGAAATATTTAAATAAATTTTGTTTCCTAATTTTATGTGTTATTGTTATACTCAACAAAAATGTTTTATTTGATAACATGATTATAATTAAAATGAGATCAGTGGGTTTTGACTATTTTATAACCATCGGTCAACATGACCGCTGTGAACAAAATGTTTTGATTATTGTCTCTAAATATAAGTAATCTTGGTTAATTATTATAGAAAGAAGATTCGATGGCCTCACCTAGTAGTCTTGGACCGATCGAAGCCCATCTAACAGAGCTTGAGAAGGAGGTAGCACCACTGGGATTTGCTCTGGATCAAATCCAAGCCGAACTTCATCATGTGAAGCTGGAATGAAATCGCCTTCGTGAGAAGTTCAAACTGATAGAAATTACTACTCGAGAAATGTTGACTGAGCTGCCCCAAGCTTCTATCACCCTAGCACACCTTACTCTTAGGTCCTATGCTGGTATTATAAGGGGTTATGTAACGAGACCGTAACTACCTTGTGTAATCCTTGTTTTAAATAAAAATTGGGATTTCTTCTTATGATGAAGTTTATGAATTTTGAAATGACCGGATAAATATAGTATGCATATTTTTGATGAATTTTAGAAAAAGGATATTTTAAATATGTTTATGTAAACCCTAAATAATTAAAAATGTGTAATGATTTTCAAAAAATGGTCTTCTGCAATTATGTTCAGTACTAAATTTAGAGTCTAATAAGATCAACTTGATTTTTGATGAATAGTAAATTATGAATAGTGATTTTATGATTAGGATTAGTAATATGACCAAATGGATTAGTAATCTCACTTAAAGAAAGTTTTAAAATAATCTAGGCACCTTGATTAAGTAATGTGATTCAAAAAAATAGTTAAATAACGGTTTTATTAATTATTATTCAAGTATTAGTTTTTTCGGGTGAATAGTGTTTTTTAATTAAAAATTTAATTAAAAATAATTAGAAAATTATTTTTATAAAAATGACTTTATTTTTGAATTCAGAGCATCGATATTATGTTATGGTAATTTTTGGGGTTTTTTCTGAAAAAAATGAATTTTCGATGAATAGTGTTTTTATTTAAAAATTAAATTAAAAATATTTAGAAAATTATTTTTATAAAATGGATTTCATTTTTGAAATCAGAGCATTGATATTTGGTTAATGTGAAATTTTGGGATTTTTCTGAGAAAGTTGAATTTTCAGTGAATAGTAAAAATATAGTTTTAGGGTTTCGGTATGTTTAATGACATCATAACGGTGTCATGATGATGTCATGAGATCTTTTGAGGGTTGTCCGGCCAAGGGTGATGAATTATTGTTTTGGGGGCCCCATGTGGCCTAACTCCATGATAAATGACAAGGGAGAGCACAGGGGTTTGAGAAAAGCACATGTGAGGTGTCCCTTGGCCATTAATGCCTTGTCCCCTCACTTTCCCTATAAATACCAAGCCCTCCTCTCATCCATTCGACTCCCCACTCATTCCCAACGAATTTCTGGTCTCATTACCTCCCAATGAGTCCTCCCAAGGTGCCCCCAAGCCCTCAAGGTCCCAACCTTTGAGGTTTAAGATTTACATTTTAAGGTAAGGGATCCGACCTCTCTCTTTCTTTTCAAGTAATCTCTTTTATGTCATTTTTTTATACTCCATGTTCTTATGTTGGAGGATGTTCTTTTATATTCATCCTACTGCCTATTTCATGTTCATATGATGAGATACCCCCTTTCTCTCATCAATTCATTTTAAGAATGTTTAAGTGGCGTCGTTAGGCTGCCGAATTTTTAAGGGATTTTTTCACCTTCCTCGTTTTCAAGTTCTATTTTCATTCAAGTATTTCAAGTTCCTTTTTGTTATATTGGGGTATGATATCTATATATATCATACTGGAATCTTATGTTCATATGATGAGATACCCCATTTGATCGCTTCAATTCAGTATTTTGAAGTTTTAAGTGGCGCCGTTAGGCTGCCGAATTTTTAAGTGGTTCTTCACCCTTCTCGTTTTGAAGTTCTACTTTCATGTCAATTATTTCAAGTTCCTTTTTGTTATATTGGGGTATGATCTCTATATATATCATACTGGACTCTTATGTTCATATGATGAGAGACCCCATTTGATCTCTTCAATTCAGTATTTTGATGTTTTAAGTGGCGCCGTTAGGCTGCCGAATTTTTAAGTGGTTCTTCACCCTTCTCGTTTTGAAGTTCTACTTTCATGTCAATTATTTAAAGTTCTTTTTTGTTATATTGGGGTATGATCTCTATATATATCATACTGGAATCTTATGTTCATATGATGAGAGACCCCATTTGATCTCTTCAATTCACTATTTTGATGTTTTAAGTGGCGCCGTTAGGCTGCCGAATTTTTAAGTGGTTCTTCACCCTTCTCGTTTTGAAGTTCTACTTTCATGTCAATTATTTCAAGTTCCTTTTTGTTATATTGGGGTATGATCTCTATATATATCATACTGGACTCTTATGTTCATATGATGAGATACCCCATTTGATCTCTTCAATTCAGTATTTTGATGTTTTAAGTGGCGTCGTTAGGCTGCCGAATTTTTAAGTGGTTCTTCACCCTTCTCGTTTTGAAGTTCTACTTTCATGTCAATTCTATCAAGTTCCTTTTTGTTATGTTGGGTAATTATCTCTATATCTATCATACTGATCTCTTATGGTCATATGATGAGAGACCCTATTTGATCTTGTCAATTCATTTTCTTTTGAAGTTAAGTGACGCCGTAAGGCTGCCAAATTTTCATAAGAGAAATCTAATTTTGTTTCCTTCCATGTTTTTCATTTCAAATGGTATGTCCCTAAAATTTCATTACCATGTCCATATGTCCTTCTTATGCTTTAACCCTACTGTTTTATGGATCATTTATTAGAGGGTGACCCATGTCCCCTCTCATTTCAATGTTTTTTTAAAACCCCGAAACTTAGCCGTTATGCTGCAGAATTTTCCCCTCAAAATGCCTCTCTCTTTTCTCAAAAATTATTTTATGTTATAAAGTGAATAATCAAAGCTCTTATTTCTAAAAGGGTATTCACATATATATCAAAATGTTCCATTTTAAATTCTCGGATTTACATACATGAGACCCGCTTTCCCTTTCCGTGGGTTTAATGTTACGTAAAGATCATGTCTTTAAAGCAGTTTTTAAAAAGTTATGATTATGAAATGAAACCCATTTATTTTATGCTATGTGGGTTATTTATGAAATGTTTGATGATGATATATGTGGCTCACATGATAATAAAGGCAAATTTAAGGGTGCGCCCTGATAGTGCTCCAATGCATTGGGTAATGATGTAACCACTAGAGATTACAATTTTCACGATACCTTGGTGAATAACCTTGGTAATTTTAAAATGACACCTTGGGGATGGACCTTGGTGATATGTTCATGATTGTCTATGTTAAATTATGTAGCCACATCTTCAAGTTATGAAAAATTTTTATTTTTATTATGATATGCCTCATGATTTCATTTTCATGCATTAAAGTTCTTTTCATGACTTTATTGATGTATCTCAAGTTCATATGTAAAATGTTTCACTTGTTTCCCTTGCTGGGCCTTCTGCTCACCCTTCCTTTTGATGTATGTCCCCAGGTTATGAGATGCAGTAATGAGCCTAGGGTGAACATGAGGAGAAGCCTTTCAAGTGTTTAAGAAGAATGTTTTTTTTGTTTCATGTTTTATGTTCCTTGTTTCCAAGACACTAAACCTTAAAGATCCTCAGTTCCGTGTAATGGAATGAAAAGTTATGTTTTAAAAAGACGGGATGCTATAGTTGGTATCAAAGGATGGTTTAGTTATTTGTGGAAATTAGGATATGAAAACTCTAGGAGGAACCCTATAGAAAAGTTTAATATAGGAAATCTTCCTGGTATTTTGGTGAGTATTGAGTAAGGGGTTGCCAAGCAAATACATCGCTGTCTGGATACGAGCAGGTAGAGGTGGCTCTGGCACAGATGTACATAGGCGTAAAACCCGAAAACACCGCTTTGAGCTAGACTCGAACGGGAACTGGTACACGACAACGGGCCTTGCTGCACTCTTGGTTACGACACTCCCGGGGGATATGCTTTGGTAAATTTATAAGCTTGCTATTAACCATTGTTAAAGGAACAAAGATAAAATAAAATAAAGGTTCACATAAGAATATATGATCATTCAAAACCTAGATGGGAACCTAGGAGATCACAAGTTAGGGAATACCTTTTATATACACGTTATCCTTATATGCTTTCAGTTCCTTTTCATGATTATTAGCTAAGTACTTAAGCCCCTAATTATGCTTTCTCTTCTTAGTTAATGGTGGGAAATGGAAGAACATGTTCCGACAACCAATGTGATAGGAAATGCGACGATTTTCGTATTAATATGACAGGGATGATTAGGGGATTAAAATATGATTATTATTTTGGAAGACGTTCATTATTTTGGGAACCATATTTGATCGAGGTAAATAGATTACTACGATATTTTCATTGAGGAATAAGGTTGACTTATATTTTGAAGAATCGATGAATTTAAGGTGAACTTATAGTAATTTAGGTTACTTATGGGAATGACTAACCTATCTTGGGCAAAATATGTTTAGGTTAGCTACTTTTTTATAAGATGTTAGGAGTGGTTGATGTTGTCTGGAGATGAACAATGAAGTTGTTTTGGAAGACTATGTTATCAAATCCTTATTGTATTTGGGTTTCAATCTTAGTTTGGTTTGTTTTGAGGAATTTTAAGGACCGTTATTTGTGGAATGGTCTATGATGAACTTTGGATAGTACCATGGAACTTTGATGATTTAAAAGTAGTTTCCATTCCTATGGGATTCTTTCTTTTTGAAGAGTTATTTTACCTTAACCTTTCTGTTTTTGGGATAATGTTTAAAGATAGAAGAAATAGATAGTTAATCTTTTGTAGATTATGTGATTCTATAGAAGATGATTCTTGTGCTTTTATGAGACCAAGTGTTTTTGAATTCTCATCATTTGGAGAAAAGATTAGTGTTGGTAGGGACTTGTTAAAGGATGAAACTCTACTTGAAGGTAGGTATATTTTCTTATGTTTTTGTTCTATGTAGTAAATGAAATCCTCAAAATTATGAAAAGAAACGTAAAACAAAAATGTTGTTGGTTTACGTTTCCTACTAGGTAATCAAAGACCGTTTACACACATCATAAGTTTGGGATTTTCTCATGGTTAACTTTCTCCTAATCATGTTCTCTATCACTCTCCCTCAGAACTTGACCCTTTGTTTTTTCCTCCATGTCCATGTTTTCCTACATGGAACCCTAGTGTGGGTTAACTCGGGTGACCATTGTACTTCCCTTTCTTTATTTTAAAGTAATAGTTTTACTGACTCCTTTTCCGATGTGGGACTTTCAGTGAAATTTCAAAACCCAAGTTTAAAATTGCGAGGACGCAATTTCTTAAGGGGGGAAGATTGTAACGACCCGAAATTTTTAAATAAATTTTGTTTCCTAATTTAATGTCTGGTTGTTATACTCAACAAAAATGTTTTATTTGATAAACATGATTATAATTAAAATGAGATCAGTGGGTTTTGAATATTATATAACTATCGGTCAACATGACCGCTGTGAACAAAATGTTTTGATTATTGTCTCTAAATATAAGTAATCTTGGTTAATTATTATAGAAAGAAGATTCGATGGCCTCACCTAGTAGTCTTGGACCAATCGAAGCCCATCTAACAGAGCATGGGAAGGAGGTAGCACCACTGGGCTTTGCTCTGGATCAAATCCAAGCCGAACTTCATCATGTGAAGCTGGAATGAAATCGCCTTCGTGAGAAGTTCAAACTGATAGAAATTACTACTCGAGCAATATTGACTGAGCTGCCCCAAGCTTATATCACCCTAGCACACCTTACTCTTAGGTCCTATGCTGGTATTATAAGGGGTTATGTAACGAGACCGTAACTACCTTGTGTAATCCTTGTTTTAAATAAAAATTGGGATTTCTTCTTATGATGAAGTTTATGAATTTTGAAATGACCGGATAAATATAGTATGCATATTTTTGATGAATTTTAGAAAAAGGATATTTTAAATATGTTTATGTAAACCCTAAATAATTAAAAATGTGTAATGATTTTCAAAAAATGGTCTTCTGCAATTATGTTCAGTACTAAATTTAGAGTCTAATAAGATCAACTTGATTTTTGATGAATAGTAAATTATGAATAGTGATTTTATGATTAGGATTAGTAATATGACCAAATGGATTAGTAATCTCACATAAAGAAAGTTTTAAAATAATATAGGCACCTTGATTAAGTAATGTGATTCAATAAAATAGTTAAATAACGGTTTTATTAATTATTATTCAAGTATTAGTTTTTTCGGGTGAATAGTGTTTTTTAATTAAAAATTTAATTAAAAATAATTAGAAAATTATTTTTATAAAAATGACTTTATTTTTGAATTCAGAGCATCGATATTATGTTATGGTAATTTTTGGGGTTTTTTCTGAAAAAAATGAATTTTCGATGAATAGTGTTTTTATTTAAAAATTAAATTAAAAATATTTAGAAAATTATTTTTATAAAATGGATTTCATTTTTGAAATCAGAGCATTGATATTTGGTTAATGTGAAATTTTGGGATTTTTCTGAGAAAGTTGATTTTTCAGTGAATAGTAAAAATACAGTTTTAGGGTTTCGGTATGTTTAATGACATCATAACGGTGTCATGATGATGTCATGAGATCTTTTGAGGGTTGTCCGGCCAAGGGTGATGAATTATTGTTTTGGGGGCCCCATGTGGCCTAACTCCATGATAAATGACAAGGGAGAGCACATGGGTTTGAGAAAAGCATATGTGAGGTGTCCTTTGGCCATTAATGCCTTGTCCCCTCACTTTCCCTATAAATACCAAGCCCTCCTCTCATCCATTCGACTCCCCACTCATTCCCAACGAATTTCGGGTCTCATTACCTCCCAAGGAGTCCTCCCAATGTGCCCCCAAGCCCTCAAGTTCCCAACCTTTGAGGTTTAAGAGTTACATTTTAAGGTAAGGGATCCGACCTCTCTCTTTCTTTTCAAGTAATCTCTTTTATGTCATTTCTTTTATACTCCATGTTCTTATGTTGGAGGATGTTCTTTTATATTCATCCTACTGCCTATTTCATGTTCATATGATGAGATACCCCCATTGCTCTCATCAATTCATTTTAAGAATGTTTAAGTGGCGCCGTTAGGCTGCCGAATTTTTAAGGGATTCTTTCACCTTCCTCGTTTTCAAGTTCTATTTTCATTCAAGTCTTTCAAGTTCCTTTTTGTTATATTGGGGTATGATCTCTATATATATCATACTGGACTCTTATGTTCATATGATGAGAGACCCCATTTGATCGCTTCAATTCAGTATTTTGAAGTTTTAAGTGGCGCCGTTAGGCTGCCGAATTTTTAAGTGGTTCTTCACCCTTCTCGTTTTGAAGTTCTACTTTAATGTCAATTATTTCAAGTTCCTTTTTGTTATATTGGGGTATGATATCTATATATATAATACTGGACTCTTATTTTCATATGATGAGAGACCCCATTTGATCTCTTCAATTCAGTATTTTGATGTTTTAAGTGGCGCCGTTAGGCTGCCGAATTTTTAAGTGGTTCTTCACCCTTCTCGTTTTGAAGTTCTACTTTCATGTCAATTATTTCAAGTTCCTTTTTGTTATATTGGGGTATGATATCTATATATATCATACTGGACTCTTATGTTCATATGATGAGAGACCCCATTTGATCTCTTCAATTCAGTATTTTGATGTTTTAAGTGGCGCCGTTAGGCTGCCGAATTTTTAAGTGGTTCTTCACCCTTCTAGTTTTGAAGTTCTACTTTCATGTCAATTATTTCAAGTTCCTTTTTGTTATATTGGGGTATGATCTCTATATATATCATACTGGACTCTTATGTTCATATGATGAGATACCCCATTTGATCTCTTCAATTCAGTATTTTGATGTTTTAAGTGGCGTCGTTAGGCTGCCGAATTTTTAAGTGGTTCTTCACCCTTCTCGTTTTGAAGTTCTACTTTCATGTCAATTCTTTCAAGTTCCTTTTTGTTATGTTGGGTAATTATCTCTATATATATCATACTGATCTCTTATGGTCATATGATGAGGGACCCTATTTGATCTTGTCAATTCATTTTCTTTTGAAGTTAAGTGCCGCCGTAAGGCTGCCGAATTTTAATAAGAGAAATCTAATTTTGTTTCCTTCCATGTTTTTCATTTCAAATGGTATGTCCCTAAAATTTCATTACCATTTCCATATGTCCTTCTTATTCTTTCACCCTACTTTTTTATGGATCATTTATTAGAGGGTGACCCATGTCCCCTCTCATTTCAATGTTTTTTTAAAACCCCGAAACTTAGCCGTTATGCTGCAGAATTTTCCCCTCAAAATGCCTCTCTCTTTTCTCAAAAATTATTTTATGTTATAAAGTGAATACTCAAAGCTCTTATTTTTAAAAGGGTATTCACATATATATCAAAATGTTCCATTTTAAATTCTGGTATTTACATACATGAGACCCGCTTTCCCTTTCCGTGGGTTTAAAGTGACGTAAAGATCATGTCTTTAAAGCAGTTTTTAAAAAGTTATGATTATGAAATGAAACCCATCTATTTTATGCTATGTGGGTTATTTATGAAATGTTTGATGATGATATATGTGGCTCACATGATAATAAAGGCAAATTTAAGGGTGCGCCCTGATAGCGCTCCAATGCATTGGGTAATGATGTAACCACTAGAGATTACAATTTTCACGATACCTTGGTGAATAACCTTGGTAATTTTAAAATGACACCTTGGGGATGGACCTTGGTGATATGTTCATGATTGTCTATGTTAAATGATGTAGCCACATCTTTAAGTTATGAAAAAGTTTTATTTTTATTATGATATGCCTCATGATTTCATTTTCATGCATTAAAGTTCTTTTCATGACTTTATTGATGTATCTCAAGTTCATATGTAAAATGTTTCACTTGTTTCCCTTGCTGGGCCTTCTGCTCACCCTTCCTTTTGATGTATGTCCCCAGGTTATGAGATGCAGTAATGAGCCTAGGGTGAAAATGAGGAGAAGCCTTTCAAGTGTTTAAGAAGAATGTTTTTTTTTGTTTCATGTTTTATGTTCCTTGTTTCCAAGACACTAAACCTTAAAGATCCTCAGTTCCGTGTAATGGAATGAAAAGTTATGTTATAAAAAGACGGGATGCTATACCAAAAAAATACATGAATTAAATGAAATCATCCACGTCAATAATTCAACTAGATGATTGGTCCTCCCCTTAAACACTATCCCATAGGACTATTCCCTCAAGTTCAAAATGTTGTCTCCTATATACACATTCTAGAAGAGATTATATCTCTACAAAAGCATCAAAAAAAATGTTTCCATAAATATTCATGAAACTCCTTGTGCATATTTGAAAATTGGGTCATCAAATTCCACTCTCCACTATCATCTTTGATGTTTTTTAGTAATCTAGCTCAGGGTATCAACTAATTAATTTCCCATTCCATGTGTATAAGAGATCTCAAAATAAAATGAATGAAGTTGCTCTAACCAATTTCACAACCTAAGACTAAAGTCACATATATGGAATTGTATTTGATAATTTTATAGTTAATTTAGATGATGAACCAATCCCCTAATAGATAATTCCACCAAAATCATAAATCAAGAGCCATAGCTACCAACATGAGGTCGTGCATGGGATCAATCTTCTTGTGAGGTCTCAATTTGTTATAATTGTACAATAAAAATCAATCTCCATACATTTGATACACTACTATATCAATACATGGGAAATAAATATTGTCAATATAGCTTCTAAATTGCTCTGGAAGAAATGGGATCTGTTCTAATTTAAGTTTTTCATTCAACTCTTGATTGGATGTCTCATAGGATTAAGACCATAAGAAATTAAAACCTTTATTAGTCAATCACATAAGGGACACAACTAGGCATGATAATTCCTAAATGAAATGACTAAAATATCCAACTAGAACCATGAAACTATGAATATCAAATATTTTCATGGGATTCTCCCAAGATACTACAGCTCTCACCTTCTTCGCGTGAATAGATACTCCTACCTCAGATATGAATAGTCATCTTAAGTGAACCATATTGATCAATATGTGGTATTTTGTGATCTTGGTATACATTTACTATTATCTCAATGAATTCAACATGTTCTAAATTTGTTTTTAATGGGAATTTAAATTACTAGAATACACTAAGATATCATCCAAAAATACTACAAAAAAAGGAATCTTGATAAGGGTGGACGACTGTAACACCCTGAGATTTTATGAAAAATATTCTTTTTAATTTCATTAATGACTTGTGTTGTACGCTACACCAAAAGGAGCTTGCACAACACACATCCTTGACTTGCCTTTCATTATACGCAATCACGAACTTCCTTGATAGCATGTGTAGTACGCAATACTGAGTTTCACTAAACAACGATATGCTATTAAAATATTAATAAAACTAGCCGTTATGAATAGTAATAACCAATTTTTGAAACTTTGAAAATTTTATTTTTCAAAATGGATTTCATTTTTGGATTCGGAATATCGAAATTAGCTTAGGGTGAAATTTTGGTACTTTTCGGATAACTTTCATATTCTGATGAATAGTGAAAATTACTAAATTTTAATTAAAAACAACTTTTTTAATAGAAATAATTAATAGTGATAAATTATTAATTTGAGTGGTTTTAAAGTATATTTAGAATATATTTTTACAATTTAATACAATGTTGGTCATTGGATGTAATTTCACATTTAAACCAGTTATAAACTAGTGTCAATCTTTTGATAGTTATTATCTCTTAAAAACACGCTATTTGTTTTGACGACAAGAATTAATTTTTAAATTAGTTAATGCAACTGATATGTTTTGAATTTGGTAAAATAGACATCATTTTTGAGTTCATAATATCAAATATAGCTTAGGCCTAATTTTTGGTATTTTTCTGAAAACATTCAATTTTTGATGAATAGTGAAACCACTAAGTGGTAGTTAAAAAAAATGAATTGTTCATAAAACTTAATTTTACCGCTTCTGTGAGTGGAATTTCGAAAATCCGAGAGACACGGTTAATAACAAGGACTAAAATGTGGTTCAATGAGATGAAAATAATTTTTGGTGAATAGTAACTTTTTACTTTTTTTTACCACGGTTAAAAGTAAATAGGGTAATTAAGGGTAAAGATGATATTATTATTACCCTAACACATGTCCTAATTCTATTGGATAAGTGTAATTCGACCAAAAACAAACTTAGGAATAAAATATGACCATTTAGGCCCACTTGGATTAGATTAGGACATTTATTATTAATTTATTTAAAGAAGGGTTAAAAGAGTTAAAATCAAAGTTTATTTACTAAAACATTTTTAATATGGAGTTATACATAAGATAAATTCGACTATAAATATTCATTAGAAAGATAAAAAGATTTCCTACATAATGGTATTTTATTTGTAATTTTTAGACATTAAATAATTTAATTTATTTATGACACAATGATGATGCAGTAATTATCTTATTAATGAAATATTGACATAATTGATGTTATAAACACCAAAATAAATGTAATTTGAGACTTTTTATTAATTCCACTAATTTTCTAGGTTACTATGATATATTAGTGTTTAATTAATCAACTTGGTTCGAACATATAATTCTGTTATGACTTTCACAAAAATCATATATCAAATAGTGTCAAAATTGACACAAAATAGTATTTAAATGAAATATTATATTATTAATTTTTATTTTATTCCTAAAAATCTACGGTTCGGACAAATGACTTAGATAAGGATATATATATTAATAATAAATAATTTGGGGTTCGTTTGGCATGTTATAGTAATTGTATTAACCATATAGTGTAAGAAAACAAAAAGACACGGTAAAAGTTAAATTATTTAACTTAGAGTTAAATCTAATTGATAAGGTTAAAATAATAACCTCAACTTGTCTAAATCCTATTGGTTGATAGGATTTCGACCCATCCCCACTTTAGCTTCGAAATAAGACCCTTTGGAACCATTATAAACCGATTTTGACTTTAATATAAAATAATAGTTTGAGATATTCCTAAGGTGCCCCTCTCCTCCCTTATAAAAGGGAACCTCCTTCCCCTCCTCCTCACACGAGTTTGAGCACTCAAGCTCGGCCAAACCCTGCCAAAATCCCTTCTACACATCCCTAGAATAATCCTAGAGGTCCTGGTCTTCTTCAAAGACCAACCATAGTTTCCTAACTGGAGTATTCAAAGAGGCGTTCCAAAGAAGAGGTAATATCCATTACCGATCTTTTCAACTTCTTTCTTCTTCAACTTCTTCTTCTTTAGTTGTTTCATGATAAAGTAATAACATCAGTATTTCTTATATACTTATATGTTATTATAAATATGAAACAAATCTAATTAACATTCTATCCATCCTACGGAAAAAGGAAATCACCGCGCGTGCGTACGTACGGAATACCGTCTCCACGCCGTGGTGTAATCTATTTTCCGCCACCACCTTAATTGGATGGGTATAATGGTGTGATGAGTAACTATATATGATTATTATAAAGTGATATTTATACTGAAATAGTATACAAACACTTCAACACAATTCCACGACCATGGGAACAATATCATCGCTCGTGCGTACGTACGGAATACCGTCTCCACGATGTGATGCGACTCGTTCTACATGATCATCATTACATAGTAATTATATAAATGAATTGAATGAATAAATATGATATATTTTACACTAATACAATTCTAGATATAAGGTATCTATAACCTTAAAATAAGAATAAGAATTTATTCGGCAAAACACGCATAAGAACAAAAGGCAATAAAGACCCGAGTAACAAGTAACAATGAAATATTACTAATAAGAAGCTAAGAATATGACCATATATGATATCATATAAATATTTGTGATTCTGGAATAAGTCAATAACATTATTTAAACCATTATACAGGAGCTTCGGACACGTACAAAGCAAATCGGACCTAAGGTAAGGGAAATATCACAATCTCATTTTTATCCGGGATTGTTTATAATTTCGAATTTATTGGGGTGTATTTTATCATCCACATCCATGTTTCCTCAATATGTAATATTTATATCCTTCTACAATAGTTTATATCCAATTTTACCCTTCGGTAAGTTTTTAGTAAAAGATATGAAAGGAATCTTTTTTCGTTTTTCGTACGAGGTACTTTTTTGACTTTTCCGACAAAAGTACGAAGAATGTTTTTTTTAACTTATACGGCATGAATGGATTTTTAAAACATTATTTCAAAGAAGCTTCCTTTAAAAGTATTCAAGTTTATTTTTAATCAAATTCTTTTAGTTTAAAATTGTATGACATTTTAAGAAAGGAAAAGTGTTTTTGAAGTAGAAAGGATATTTTCCCCAAGAATAGAGTTCAAGTATTTTATCAAAATTATTTTCCATCTAAGATAATAAAAGGGTTCTGTTTTTATCCCTATTATTACATTGGTTTGATTATGTTGTGATGGAAATATTTTTATGAATTCCTTTATCTTATATGAATTTTTTTATGATGTCATGTTGTTTAAGAATCCCATTTTTATTACATGGGTTACGCTATGATGTATGGTTTATGATTTTGTGGCACACATAAGAATGGTATCATTATGAGATGGGTGGAACCTATATCTCCCTCCAATGCATTGGGTAAAGATTTTATATCTCATGAGATAGACATGGCTGGAATGGAAGGTTATACCAGTTCAGTGAAACTGGACTGAAACGAGGGTCACTCGATTCAGAAATGGACTTTGTCCACTATGATAGTCTTGGAAATGAGTATTGACTAACAACAAATGATTCTCTATGATTATGTGCGAATGCCACAAATTTTCATGTTTTAAGTTATGATTATTGTGATTACATTTCACTGCCACGATTTATCCCATGTTATGAAATTATGCTCTCTTTTGCAGGTTATGATTTCCAAAATGTTATGTTCTTTTGAAGATGATGTGATTGATATTTCTGTTGTTTACCCTTACTGAGAAATTGAGCTCACCCTTTTATGTTTTCTTTTCCCCAGGATATAAAGAAAGGTTTTAGGTAAAAAAAAGGAAGATCTTTATGGGAGATGTTGAAGATCTTTCACCACGATTAGAAGATTACATTCCGAGTTTCGAAAGACACTAAACTATTAAGATCCTTGTGTGTGTGTTTTTTTATGTACTAAGTATTCTGCAAAAGTAATGTAATGTTCATGTACGTTAAGCTTCAGGTCTCTACAGTTGGTATCAGAGGACTGTTTTAGTCAACCTTTGGAAACTAGGATGCGAGAACTTTAGTGAGATCCCTAGAGATATTTCTAAGGTGTGTCTAGGGATGTCTCTAAGGTTAAGTATACGTATAGGTTATAGTACTATAATTACGCTAACGATCATAGAATTAAACCTAAGATGTTAGATATTGAAGGTACTCCCCCTTTATTATGTTGTTTTCCCTAGCATGATTTTTGCCTCTCACACTATTCTTTTTGGGTTTTAGACGATGGCTGGAACCCGAAGGAACCGTGTTGATCAATGCAATGGACAATGCAATGATTGCCCTCCTGAACAAACAAATGTTATGGGAGCTGGAGTGGAAAATCTTATTTCTATACTTACACAAGCTATGAATCATTCTGGACTTCCAAATGAACAGATAAGGGAACAATATTCTATTGAGTCCTTCATGAGGCAACGTCCACCTTCATTCAATGGGTCTTCCGATCCACTTGTTGCTGAACAATGGATCAGTACCACTGAAAAGATATTTTCAGTTCTTCAATATTCTGAACATGATAAAGTCATCTTAGCAGTATATCATTTGGAAGGTGAAGCTGATCAATGGTGGAATCTTATCAAGAATACGAGGCCAAGAGATGAAATTGAGTCCATGGAATGGGACGAGTACAAGAACTTGTTTTTCAGTAAGTACTTCCCTCGTATTTTTCGAACAAAGATGGAAAAGGAGTTTCTTGAGCTGAAGCAGAAGGATGATGAATCTGTTGGTATATACGAAGCGAATTTTACAAGACTTGCAAGGTATGCATCTGGCATTATCATCCAACCTGAAAGTAAAGTTGATCGATTTTTCAGTGGCTTAAAACCAAGTCTTCGAAGGGCATTAGCTATAAGAGACTTCAGTAGCTATGAAGAAATTGTGCATTGTTCTATCAAGGTAGAAATGGAATTTGGTGTTACATATCCATCTCATGGTCTTGACAAGAAACGAAAGATGGAGTTCAAGGAGAAATCTCAGAATAATGGTGAAAGGAAGATGAATGTTTCCTTATGCACAAAGTGTGGAAAGAAGCATGGTGGAGATTGTCTTAAAGGGACTAGAAAATGTTTTAAGTGTGGAATAGAAGGTCATCGAGCAGCTGAGTGTCGAAGTAATGGAAAAAGGGTTTCTAATGATGTGAATAAAGCAAACACTGCAGAGAACGCACCACCAACACTTCAATGCTTCATGTGCAAGGAAATGGAGCATTATGCTAATAAATTCCCTAATCCAAGGGTTAGTGATGATCGACATGAGCAACCGCTTAAGGAAAAGGATAAAGGGAAGTCACATGCGATCACTATTGGTGATGTTGAATATGACAACGATGTGGTGGAATGATTAAGTGTTTATGTAATGGGATTCCAAAATAATGTTGTATCATGGAGTATTGGAATATTTATGTATTGGTCTAATATGGTATTCAAAGTGATTGAGATATTTTCGGAAATAAGACGATATGCACATAATGAAGGGAAAATGAGAAAATGAAATGTTTAACAGTATTCATGAGCTCATGATTGATATAAGGACTAAGTGATATCATGGTTTGAGTATATAGAATTTTGAGGATTTTGGTATGTGGAAAGTGTTAACTTTTAACTGCATTCATGTTTTCACTAAGGTATTCAAGAGAATACATGATTAAGGACTTTGAATGTGACCAACAAAACATATCTTATGATATATGGGGATCGACGATGGTGTTAAATCTCTAGTAATCGTTTTCACTATGTTATGAGAGTGGACTGCAGTATTATGGATAAGCCTGAAGATTGGAATGGATTATGTTGGATATAAGTTTGTATTGTTTATGGATAGAAGTTTTTTTTGATATTATTGATGGGATGTTATAGTAATATAGTTTTAGAAAAAGGACAACCTGCAGGACGGGCGACAGCCCATCGCGTCGGACAAGGCTGTGGGAATCGAACCCACAACCGAAATGCGACTGGACTTTATCGCCTACCACTGGCCTACAGGAAGTCCCTGTTTAGTAGAAACTAGTTTAATTTTATTAAGCGGTATGATATATGAAGTATAAGTTCATTTTTGGAACCATATACGATTAATCTAACCATAAGATGAACTTATAAATTTTCAAACCTTTTGTTTGAGACAGATGGAATGACCCATCATTCTATTACATGATCTGCTAACACATCACGAATGACAAATTCAACTTCATTTCTTTAAGATATGAAGTGTAAATTGTCCAAAGAATGACCAACGGTGAGACTATACCGAAATCACCAAAGTATTTCTTCTAATTCCAATTTCATCAACTTTAGGGAAACGATCTTGAAAACAAAAAATGTCGTCCTAGTGCTCTTATATCTGATTAATCAGATGGTACCTTAGATCGTTACAAATTTATGGATTTGTGATTGTTGGCTTTTCCATAGCCATGTTCTCTACCACTCTCCATCAGAACATGATGGTTAGATTTTTCTTCCATATCCATATTTTCACCTATGTGGAAACCCAGTGATTAGTTTATTTGGGTAATCGTTACATTTCATACATTAGTTTTTAAACCCATGTTTTGGTATTCCTTTTTACGATGTGGGTTTCTATCAAAGAAAATTTTGAATAGTAAACCATTTATAACCCCGACGAATTTCGAGGGCGAAATTCATTTTAAGGGGGGTAGAATGTAACACCCTGAGATTTTATGAAAAATATTCTTTTTAATTTCATTAATGTCTTGTGTTGTACGCTACACCAAAAGGAGCTTGCACAACAAGCATCCTTGACTTGACTTTCATTACCGGCAATCACGAACTTCCTTGATAGCATGTGTAGTACGCAATACCGAGTTTCACTAAACAACGATATGCTATAAAAATATTAATAAAACTAGCCATTATGAATAGTAATAACAACTTTTTGAAACTTTGTAAATTTTATTTTTCAAAATGGATTTCATTTTTGGATTCGGAATATCGAAATTATCTTAGGGTGAAATTTTGGTACTTTTCGGATAACTTTCATATTCTGATGAATAGTGAAAATTACTAAATTTTAATTAAAAACCACTTTTTTAATAGAAATAATTAATAGTGATAAATTATTAATTTGAGTGGTTTTAAAGTATATTTAGAATATATTTTTACAATTTAATACAATGATGGTAATTGGATGTAATTTCACATTTAAACCAGTTATAAACTACTGTTAGTCTTTTGATAGTTATTATCTCTTAAAAACACGCTATTTGTTTTGACGACAAGAATTAATTTTTAAATTAGTTAATTCAACTGATATGTTTTGAATTTGGTAAAATAGACATCATTTTTGAGTTCATAATATCAAATATAGCTTAGGCCTAATTTTTGGTATTTTTCTGAAAACTTTCAATTTTTGATGAATAGTGAAACCATTAAGTGGTAGTTAAAAAAACTGAATTGTTCATAAAACTTAATTTTACCGCTTCTGTGAGTGGAATTTCAAAAATCTGAGAGACACGGTTAATATCAAGGACTAAGATGTGGTTCAATGAGATGAAAATAATTTTTGGTGAATAGTAACTTTTTAATTTTTTTTACCACGGTTAAAAGTAAATAGGGTAATTAAGGGTAAAGATGATATTATTATTACCCTAACACATGCCCTAATTCTATTGGATAAGTGTAATTCGACCAAAAACAAACTTAGGAATAAAATATGACCATTTAGGCCCACTTGGAATAGATTAGGACTTTTATTATTAATTTATTTAAAGAAGGGTTAAAAGAGTTAAAATCAAAGTTTATTTACTAAAACATTTTTAATATGGGGTTATACATAGGATAA
Organism: Viscum album; assembly: GCA_963277665.1. NCBI lineage: Eukaryota > Viridiplantae > Streptophyta > Magnoliopsida > Santalales > Viscaceae > Viscum > Viscum album. The sequence continues at coordinate 1,485,902,368 of OY728136.1, forward strand.
ATTCTACTATAAATATTCATTAGAAAGATAAAAAGATTTCCTACATAATGGTATTTTATTTGTAATTTTTAGACATTAAATAATTTAATTTATTTATGACACAATGATGATGCAGTAATTATCTTATTAATGAAATATTGACATAATTGATGTTATAAACACCAAAATAAACGTAATTTGAGACTTTTTATGAATTACACTAATTTTCTAGGTTAATATGATATATTAGTGTTGATTTAAGAAACTTGGTTCGAACATATAATTCTGTTATGAATTTCACAAAAATCATATATCAAATAGTGTCAAAATTGACACAAAATAGTTTTTAAATGAAATATTATATTATTAATTGTTATTTTATTCCTAAAAATCTAAGGTTCGGCCAAATGACTTAGATAAGGATATATATATTAATAATAAATAATTTGGGGTTCGTTTGGCATGTTATAGTAAGTGTATTAACCATATAGTGTAAGAAAAAAAAAGACACGGTAAAAGTTAAATTATTTAACTTAGAGTTAAATCTAATTGATAAGGTTAAAATAATAACCTCAACTTGTCTAAATCCTATTGGGTGATAGGATTTCGACCCATCCCCACTTTATCTTCGAAATAATACCCTTTGGAACCATTATAAACCGATTTTGACTTTAATATAAAATAATATTTTGAGATATTCCTAAGGTGCCCCTCTCCTCCCTTATAAAAGGACACCTCCTCCCCCTCCTCCTCACACCAATTTGAGAACTCAAGCTCGGCCAACCCCTGACAAAATCCCTTCTCCACTTCCCTAGAATAATCCTAGAGGTCCTGGTCTTCTTCAAAGACCAATCTTAGTTCCCTAAGTGGAGGATTCAAAGAGGCGTTTCAAAGAAGAGGTAATATCCATTACCAATCTTTTCAATTTCTTTCTTCTTCAACTTCTTCTTCTTTAGTTGTTTCATGATAAAGTAATAACATCAGTATTACTTACATACTGATATGTTATTATAAATATGAAACAACCCTAATTCACCTTCTATCCATCCTACGGAAAAATGAAATCACCGCGCGTGCGTACGTACGGAATACCGTCTCCACGCCGTGGTGTAATCTATTTTCCATAATCACCTTACAAGGATGGGTATAATGGTTCAATGAGTAACTATATATGATTATTATAAAGTGATATTGATACTGAAATTTTATAAATACACTTAAATACAATTCCACGATCATGGGAACAATATCATCGCTCGTGCGTACGTACGGAATACCGTCTCCACGATGTGATGCGACTCGTTCTACATGATCATCATTACATAGTAATTATATAAATGAATTGAATGAATAAATATGATATATGTTACACTAATACCATTCTGGATATAAGGTATCTATAAACTTAAAATAAGAAAAGAATTTATTCGGCAAAACACGCATAAGAACAAAAGGCAATAAAGACCCGAGTAACAAGTAACAATGAAATATTACTAATAAGAAGCTAAGAATATGACCATATATGATATCATATAAATATTTGTGATTCTGGAATAAGTCAATAACATTATTTAAACCATTATACAGGAGCTTCGGACACGTACAAAGCAAATCGGACCTAAGGTAAGGGAAATATCACAATCTCATTTTTATCCGGGATTGTTTATACTTTGGAATTTATTGGGGTGTATTTTATCATCCACATCCATGTTTCCTCAATATGTAATATTTATATCCTTCTACAATAGTTTATATCCAATTTTACCCTTCGGTAAGTTTTTAGTAAACGATATGAAAGGAATCTTTTGTCGTTTTTCGTACGAGGTACTTTTTTGACTTTTCCGACAAAAGTACGAAGAATGTTTTTTAACTTATACGGCATGAATGGATTTTTAAAACATTATTTCAAAGAAGATTCCTTTAAAAGTATTCAAGTTTATTTTTAATCAACTTCTTTTAGTTTAAAATTGTATGAAATTTTAAGAAAGGAAAAGTATTTTTGAAGTAGAAAGGATATTTTCCTCAAGAATAGAGTTCAAGTATTTTATCAAAATTATTTTCCATCTAAGATAATAAAAGGGTTCTGTTTTTATCCATATTATTACATTGGTTTGATTATGTTGTGATGGAAATATTTTAATGAATTCCTTTATCTTATATGAATTTTTTTATGATGTCATGTTGTTTAAGAATCCCATTTTTATTACATGGGTTACGCTATGATGTATGGTTTATGATTTTGTGGAACACATAAGAATGGTATCATTATGAGATGTGTGGGACCTATATCTCCCTCCAATGCATTGGGTAAATATTTTATATCTCATGAGATAGACATGGCTGGAATGGAAGGTTATACCGGTTCAGTGAAGCAGGACTGAAACGAGGGTCACTCGATTCAGAAATGGACTTTGTCCACTATGATAGTCTTGGCAATGAGTCTTGACTAACAAGAAATGATTCTCTATGATTATGTGTGAATGCCACAAAGTTTCATGTTTTAAGTTATGATTATTGAGATTACATTTCACTGCCATGATTTAACCCATGTTATGAAATTATGCTCTCTTTTGCAGGTTAAGATTTCCAAAATGTTATGTTATTTTGAATATGATGTGATTGATATTTCTGTTGTTTACCCTTACTGAGCATTTGAGCTCACCCTTTTATGTTTTCGTTTCCCCAGGATATAAAGAAAGGTTTTAGGTAAAAAAAAGGAAGATTTTAATGGGAGATGTTGAAGATCTTTCACCACGATTAGAAGATTACATTCCGAGTTTCCAAAGACACTAAACTATTACGATCCTTGTGTGTGTGTTTTTTTTATGTACTAAGTATTCTGAAAAAGTAATGTAATGTTCATGTACGTTAAGCTTCAGGTCTCTACAACGACCTAATTTATCAAATTCATGAAGACCTTGGGTTATTTTGTGATGTTGAATGGAAAAACCAGAAACTCGTATAAGCCACATCTATTTCTAAATGAAATGTGTCATGTGTTTCTATTCCATACATATACCTAGTGGTATCCCTCCCTCAAATTGATTTTGGAAAAACCATAAATCATTATAATTAGCATAACAGTCCATCTATATGAGGCAATGCATATCCGAAGTTATCCATAAGCTGGTGTTTCTGGAAATGATCCAAGAAAGTCATGAGGTTATGATATTCCATCTTAAAGAAATGGAATAGTGAACAATAATGTGATATAATGTTTCATATAAGAAACTTAGCTTCTATATCCACTAGTTGCATCTCATATTCCTAAAGCGCAGAATGCGTCATCATGTAAGGTGAAATAGACAATAATTTTGGTCCAATAACTAACTCAACGGTGAACTCCACCTCTCTTATTTATCGTAATCCAATTAAGTCTCCATGTAAAAAGTTATTTCAATGATCTAATACTAGAGAAAATCTAAATGAATTTTTCATTGATAGCTTATAAAAAATACTAGCAATATGCATTATCACTCTACTGGTCCAATGATTCTTTAGTCTATCTCGAATTACCTATATGTTCTAATTTCTGTTGTGAATATATGTAATAGACTCAGCTGATGTAAAAGACACCCTCTGGCAATAGAAATCAATGAGAACATGAAAGGGTTCTAATGTATCTTTCCTGAGTATAATATAAAATCTAGAAATCTCATGGATAATGATGTTCCTTATGAAAAATATACAAATCAATCTTAATGGATACACCTTCAATGGATATATACACTCTAATAAAACCCCTAAAGGTGTGTTCAGATTCAACATTCCATATACGTACACTATATATGGGCCCATACATTCAAAATTACTGCAAATATGATCAAGTTTAATGTTAATGTATCAAATAAGGAAGATACTAAAGTATAGACACAATAATGGATCCTAAAATTGTATATCACCTTAGAATCTACTCCCAAGGAGTGTGATTCACATTATATATTTGGCCAGATCTACAAACATCAGATGATACCTAACTGAACGAGGAAGTTCCACTTCATTGGAACTCTATATCTAAATTTTGGATACCTTTTCCATGACCACATCCCCCACTAGATCATTTGGTAAAACTCTAGTAACCTACCTAGAAAGGTGATACTAATTCATATCTAGAAGGTGGAACTAATATGGATCATCTCCCACTGGGAACATATAGATGAGTCCTATAGAAGTATTAAAAATTCCTCAAATAGTAATAATCTTGGAACTCACATGAAACACTTGGACAATGGGGATTATTATTCACATTATTTGTGTACTAGTGGAACAATTAATAACTATCAATAGGTTTCATTAGGATACTTATTCCCCACTTAAAATATTTAATTGAACCTTCAAGCTACTCAAATAAGTTCCTACCTATCTCAGTGTAGAACTTCAATTTCCCACGATGTCATATTCCCTCAGTTTCTTATTCGAGATGGGGACCTGATTCACTATCTCGTAAATGGTGTTCAATCAGAAAAATATACCAATATTGTATGGAATATACAATACCATCCTTGAGATTATTATTGTCCTAAAATGTACACAAACAAGATTCGATGTGAAATGTTAATGTTTAGTGAAACAATTTGAATATTACATTGTAGACATATCATGCTTTTACAGATACATAATTTACCTAGAATGGTACACTATAAACTTAAGATGAAATAATTAATCGCGGATGGTTTTGTGGAAGTTTAGTATACCATATTATAAGGATGACAATCCTAGGTAATTTTATCCCACCAAAACATGGAGGAACCACCAAGAATTTAGGTTGCAAACTGGTCCCTCCTCTCTAGATGCATCTCTATATACTATAATATGATTATTATTACCTCTAACCATGACTTGGAATCCTAGGATCCACCATCCCTTGATTGGGTAGGAAACTTTTTCTACTAAAATTCTCGTGGATTCTATTCCATAGTAGGGGAAGGTCCTGGATTTACTAGAACTGACAGGATGAAGTGTACTAAGCTCACTTTGAAAAAATAATTGGTTCCTAAAATATGATAAATTATATTTACCTAATGTTTCACTACTATTGGTAATTCTCATTTTTAGGTCTCACTAAATTTGTATCATGATCGTTTCCACCTTCTTGTGCATGAATTTGAGGACATAGTGGATGCTTAGCTCTATAATTTCCAAGAACACGTCTTAGATAAGATACAACAACATATAATATCAAAGATATCAGAATAATACATGTACATGACCTTCTTATAAATGAGTTAAACCTATCTACATACTCCTACGACCAGTTCTAGGTGATAATGAAAATTATAAATATTACCAGAGACACAACATACTACCCAAAAGTAAGGTCAAGTCAGGATTAAGCACTCACATGACATTGCATAAGTCCTAGGTTATTGATTGTAAATTGAAAGATATAGAGTAAAATAACCTTTATATAGAATTTTCATACCCAATTAATGGAAAATGTTTAATTTCTGTGTCTAAATTCATTTATTTTTATACTAATTTTTGTTCAAGTGTACATATTTATATCACATTCTAGTTAAATGATTCATCATTACTAATATCAAAAGTCCTATACTATTTATAAGTTTCAATTGGAATGTATTATAACTATGATAAGCCCTTTAAATCTTTTATTAGGATGTAATTGGTTATATATAATTATTTTATTGAATAAATTGTATTTCCCAATTTATAGAAGTATATGATTCTACAATTTCAATTGGAATTAATTCAATGAAATTAATCAAATTTTTCATCCCATGGAACTAGTAGTCTTTGACTCGGACGTTGAATAGTTGTTTAATTAATTTGAAACCATCCACATAGATAAAAATCTTTTCTGATTATGAATAAAAATTATTTTATCCAATTATTTTATCCCCCCAAGAAACATTACCACAATTCAAAATATAAAATATAGAGAACTTGCAAATGTCCCATGGATTACTTATAATGGAAAAAACAACATATATTTTTACGGAATTACATAATACAAGAAATGTAAATCCTCATGTTCCTATAATTATTATTGAGATGATAATATCCATCATAATAGTAGAAATAATGACATAAAAATGTATTTGCATCAACCAATGCTGAAATATCTATAGTTATAATAGGAATAAACTAAAAGTAAAATATCTCAAACCATGTAATTCGTATTTCCTATATACATAGGTTAACTACTCCTTGGAACATGCTTTCATAGTCTCCTATATAACACAAAAACATTAATAATGGAGGAAAAATATTCTTCAATAGAACCTTGTAACATCCCCGACTGAGTTCACATGAACTGTAATCAACCCCAACTGGCCACCTAGACTTATACGAGCCTCCCCATAATTAAGTAGCTAACAACAAGAAGTTAGGGTCTATAATTGTATGGTGGGCATACTCTAACCTGTTGATCAGAGTGTAAAAAACAGCGTAAACTAATAAAAAACTATGTAAATTGTAATAATAACCAATAAAAGAATAATAAATCATCTAGATAACATAAATTGGAAAACAAATGAAATAATGTCATGTACAAGATAATTTTCATGTCATGTGATATAAAATAGGTAACACTGATACATGTATATACATCATTCTATAAAAAAATACAATATGGTGGAAAACTATAAATATGAGCTTCATGAGACTAATATTTATCCTCTAATCTTGTACTCTAACCAAATAAAATAATTAATAATCCACATAGAAAATACTTCCATTATCACAACCTGTATCAATATGTTCAATTCGGGTACCAACAGGTTTCCCAAACAGTGTGTCGGATATACTAATAGGCCACTACCAATAGAGCCTTTTACAAACCAGATGGTGTATATAAAATGGTCAATGTCCATTAACAACAATGTTATTATAAATATAACTATAAATGGATAAACTATTATTCTTAAAGGACACTAGGTATAAAACACCTGCTTCATCCAAAGTAAGGACATATCTAACAAAGAACCATATGTTTGTGTGTGTGTCTGTTGTTTATATGAATAGTGATGTTTATATCCATGTATATAAATACTACTTGGAAAAAGGAACTAAGGCATAACTTATATATCCATGGATAGTAGTATCAGTCTCATAGTATGTCAATAGATTCCACACCAAGGTGTAATGAATGAAATGGGTAAAAATGAATACATATAAAAATATGGAATGTTATGCCTCGTTATCATATTTAATTTGAGACCCCAACCCTTATATCATATTTAATTTTGGAAACCAAGCTCGTATATCACATTCAGATGGGAAACCATGCTCTTATATCACATTTACATGAGACTTTATGCCCGTATATCACATTCACATGGGATTTTATGCATGTATATCACATTTATCTGGGACACCATTCCCTTGTATAAAATTTACATGGGACACCACACCTTCATATTTTCATGGGATACAATGCTCGTATATTAAATTAAAATGGAATTAAAATCTTGTACATCACATATATAAGGGATGATATTCCCTAAGATCACAAATATATCTAACTCTTTTCCAATAAATCATATTTATTAAAAAACTGTTGATCATTATTTTACACTCGGAAAATGTGAATTTTAATTCAATACAAAAAACACTTTAACTAATTTTTGTGTCCCTAATTCATTTGGGAGTTATGTGATATGGTTGAACAACTCACTCACATTCATGTTGAGGTGATTCTTTAATTTATTCTCCAAGCCAAGACAACTTAGAAGGTGGTTTAGCTAAATAATCATTTAATAATTCATGGTAAATTCCATGATAACACAGTATGGGGTGGCACTATTCATGTTTAGGGTCCTCTGACCATAAACACATGAATATAGGGAATTTATAACTTGGATAACATTTTATAATAAGGAAAATATTTATTTAGAGGATGTATACTGAATTTAAGGTCTATGGTGGGACATTTCAAGTTATAAAATAACTTATATTTAATTAAAAACTACTAGATCTCCAATATTCTGATTTTATATGTGCCTGCATCTGTTATCTGCTTCAGATTCAACGTATAATGGGAGAAAAAAGTAAAATTGAAAAATTACAAGATAATAGGTCATATTATCCCACACAATAATAATTTTAATGATGGTGGGATAAAATAATTAAGGAATAATGAGGAGTGAATCTCTTACTGAGATGAATCCAATGAAACATACAGTGCTACAATTGGAATGAGGAATAGGTGTCAATTTTTTAAAGATAAAATGGGAAATGGTAATTTTAGCCCATTTTTAAAGGGTCATGGTTTTCATTCATGGTTTTCCAAACCGTATGCCTAACCAGTTGCATATACTAGTTAACTAGAATTAATGGTGTATCCACTGGCTCATTGTTTTGAAAACTGGTGTCGTCCCCTCCCACCCATTAGAAATCCCCACATGATCAGGTGCCCGTATGGGTAATGTTACAACCAACTATGCAATCCTCTTTAGTTTAGAAAATTACCTTCATAGTTGAGTCACATGGTTAGCACTAACCAGGCATGAATAATGTGGATCAGTAAGTCTCTCCAAAATTTAGAGCTCTTGGATCCAAAAAATCCATATAAGCTCCAAATTCAATCCTTTTCCTCTATAGAACATAAATCCAATAAAATGATAGGTTCCTTTAAGTAAATTAAATATATTTACCTCTTCAAAATAGCTAGGATATTATTATTATATATATATATATATATTTAGCATCACATTCCTTTTTATCTTCTCTTGGTCTTGGTCACGGTTACCATGGGTGTTGTTATGAACATCAGCACACCATTTGGAGTGAGGTCAGAGGATATCAAATATTGTGAGGGGTGTTCTCTTTAAATTAGTGTCTAACAATTAATTTGGATTATTTAGACACTATAAATAAATATATTGGATTTGATTCTTGGTATGGACTAGCTTCTCTCATACCTGGATCATATTGACTATTATTAAAAAAATATAAACAATTTAATGGTTAGGAAATTTTATCCCCGTCCATGAATTAAGGCATCTTCAGTCATCTAGAAGATTCGAATATAACTTTTAAATAATGAATTGAGGTTTAGGTGCTATATGTTGATGGTAAAAACATCTAAGATACCCCATACTGTTTTTAGAAGTATGTATGGAATGTAGTTCAAGGTTATAACTTTCAGATTGATGAACTCACTAGTAGTATTCCTGGATTTGATGAAATCGATCATTCATCATTTCCTAGATTATGTTATTTTAGTTTTTGATGATGAAATCTTACTGTACTCCCATTTAGTAGATGATCATTTCCATCATCCTAACATCACCGTGGATACACAAAGAGAGAATCATCTTTATGTTAAGCTATGTAAATTCAGTTTTTGGATTGATAAATTGCACTATTGGACAATGTTATCTCACAGGATAGAGTATAACTGAACCCTTAAAAGGTTGTATCAATGATACGTTGGGAGTCTTAAAAGAATAATAATGATATTCATAGTTTTATAGGCCTCGGAGGTTACAATAGACACTATATATCAAATTTATCCTGTTTGGGAACTCCAATTTCAAGGATGACATAAAAAATAGTGAAGTTGTTTAGTCATATGCTTTTGAAATAGATTTCCAAGAGCTGAAGGGTAATAAGACCACATCAACAATCCTCACATATCCTATACCTATAAAAGATTATATTGTGTACCATGATATTTTATAAGTAAGATAAATAGAATTTATAATGTAGAAGGGTCTATTGGTTGCATATGGCTCTTGAAGATTGAGACCGCATGAGAGGAATTACCATGCCTATGTTGTAGAGTTAACAGTAGTGGTGCACACCCTACGGTGTTACAGTAACATTATATTTGGAGAGGGGTTTTTGGTATACATAGACCACCATATCCTCGAGTATATATTTTCTCAATGAAACCTAAACCTTTGGCAGAGGACGTAGGTCACATATCGATAGTCCTTTGGCTTTGAGTTTTCTTTCACACCAGGAATGGGAAATGTTGTTGTTGATTCCTTGATAAGGAATATATGGAGAATGGTAGTATCATATTATTTTGATGAGTGGAGGTTGGGGGCGCACTTTACCAACATGAATCTAGATATTCTTGATTCCTAGTCATGACTATAACTAAATTATAAATTTTTTAATCCTCTTTTTTGAAATGGATTAAGGAAGATTAATTATATAATATAGAGGGCTCTATTCTGGGGAATATCTTGTATGGTGGGGGTCCACTAGTAGGATGGTCATTAGGAGGTAGAATTTTTCTTCAATTCCATGGATGAGAAGGGATCATGTGGGTTTTAAAGATGATATAATGAGGTAGTGTCATGCTTCTAGATTGCTGGTACATCTTGGTATAACAAATTCTTATTATGATATTCCTAAATAGTGAAAGTGGTCATCAATGAAGAAAGAAAAAAAATCTTTTTTGGAGACATGTTTCACCTATAAACAAGTGAAGGATATTAATTAGAGGAATATTGGGTTGTTTCAGCCTCTTCAAATTCCATAGTTAATGTGGAATGATGTCACAATATATTTCTTGATAGTATTACCTTGGATACCTCACATAATTGTGTCATATGAGTGATCAATGATCCACTGAAAAGTTATCCCATTTCTTTCCTATCTGGGAGACCTTCATTATTGATGGTATGGGTATTCTATATATGTGTGAGATATTTTTAAATCATAGTTTTATGAGGAGGGTAATTTTACATCAATATCCTTATTTCACATCTCATTAATTTTGGGGACTTCAGAATCCATTGAAATCACAGGTCATTTTAAGTATAGCCTATCTCTCTTAGAATAATGGCCAATATAATTTAATGTTTAAAATTATAGAGGATGTGTGGTTAGCCTATGTTTTTACTTTACATAGTTCTTTTAAGAATAATATGGAAACCATGGAGTTTACATATCATTACAAACTCTAGGAATCAATCAAAATGGATTATTTTCTTCCTTTTTTGGTTGTCAATGGTTCTCATCTCTTTACATGTTATAGAATGGAGAGTTAGCACTCGTTGAACCTAGTCACATGTAGGATACATCTGATAAGTTTTTATTGATCTGAATTTGGTTGGTGACTACACTGATCCATAATAAATCATGTGTTTTCAATCAGAGAATAAATTTGGACTCTGAGGTGGGTCATCAATGATTTCTATAGGGGTTTCCTAGGTTTGTATTGTGCTATATGAGGAATAAATTGAATCTAGTTCTTAGGTTTTTCGAGTTGTTCATGATTGTCAAAAGGGTTGGTCCATTGGAATACCTTTTAAACCTTCCATAGCACACAGTACAATGCGTGATCTGTTTTATGTTTCACAACCTCAAATTTATCATCTTGACACTAGTCTCATGATTGAATTTAATGACATTGAGCTAGATGTTTATGAATCATTCAAAGAACATCTAACCCATAACATATACTATAGTGAAAAAATCTCTTGGACAGGATTGTGTTGCTAGTACGACCTCTGTGGAAGCCTGGTCAGGTGCAATAAGATACTTTGGGATGTAGTCTGATATGTGTACATAGTTTATATTCTTGTTCACTGACACCCAAAAGTGATTCCTAGAGTACAATAGAGAAATTATGTTATATAGTGGGGTGGTGGTAAGATCCATCCTTTTTTCTCACAACATCCCTATTCATATTTTTGTAAAGCTATTTTAGTATACTCAGTTTTGTTTCGAATCATCTTGTTCAAGCCTGGATTTGTTTGGGCTTGATTTGGGTATGTACAGTAGTCTTAGAAGAAGTCGAAGAAGGGGAGATAAATTTTTGGCTCCAATAAAAATTCACGATGTGAATCCTATCCATGATGTGAATTGTTCAAGCCAACACATGGATCCATAAAAGGCTTGATTGGTTTCAGGCTTGTTGTGAATCATAAATTCAAATTGTGTGATGGATTATCAATGTGATGTTAGTTTCTTATGGATTTTTTATTCCAAGGAATTGGTTTTATCAGAATAAAGGGAATTGGTGAATTAGAAATGTGAATCCCATTCATGTCATGATTATGTTTTGGCTAGCCTTTAATAAACACACCAACACCCTGTCTTTTGGGGAACGTGTAACCCTTTACCCTTGAATGCTTCCCTCCCATTAGTGATCTTTATGTACACATGAATTCATAAGAAATACCACATTAGATCTAGGTGTTTCATACATATATTTTTATAGAGATCCTTCTATTTCATATTATTATTCATGATTTTTTGTTCATAAAATTTCTATTTTTTTGGTCAAGGAGGAAACATATTTATACCTTTTATTTGATGTTTCTACTATATATTATATGGTTTTGTGGTGGGTGGTCTAAATAATGTCCTAAAAGATTATTTCAATCATTCATAGTATTTCATTTTTGTGTGATTGTGTTGGTAAGCCACACACAAGACCCAAATAATAGGGATATGTCCATGTTTGATGATAATCATATTTCAAATCCTTCTTTGGCTTCCTTTTGGATCCATTGTATTAGAGATCAAGACCTATGGCCAACCATATTTTTTCTATCCCAAGACCTTGTTGAACCTTGTCAGTTTGAAATTAGTTCCCTGATATGATTCGGTATTATGATCGATCCCAATTGTAACTTAAAAATTTTCATGACATGTGTATTATATTGGTTTCTTGAAATAGAATAACCTTTCATAAAATAAATTTAATGGTATGGTAATAAACATGGGTCCATTATCACTATAAAATAGGGTTGATATAATTATCATTATAATCAGAAAGCATCATTAATTAAATATATTTGGCTAGATGAAGGACATTTTAAGAAATTAATCATAATGAATTAGGATGATATATCATGTTTTTGTGATGTTATCAATATTATTTTATTTCATTTATTTTTTGTTTACATGAATATATTGTGATTAATGCATGAGGTTGGGATTCATGGTGGCATTTTGAGTTTTTTCTTTCTAGAAATCATTATTATGTTGACAACTAGAGGATAGGTGCATGATTTTCATACCATTTATGTGTTATATTAACTAGTACATGATGCCTAAGGGTATAGTATATTACTATATTGTATTTATGAGTGCAAGAAGTAAAATCACAATTTGACCGAGTGTGAGATTCTGGATATCCTACAGTAAGAGGCAATTTATTCATGAGTTTTTTTGTACAATTCAACCACAGTATGAGAATATATCACTGATTGGGTGATCCATCCCAATGTAGGATTATACTTCCCTAGAATAGATATCCTGTAGGGAACTTCATTTTGTTGGGTTAGCCTCAGGTGTCCCCCTGGAACATGGGATTCAATAGTTTATTTCATCCGCTATATTGATTGATTAAATTAATTCATTGATTATCACTTTATTTCATGCAAACCATTTCTCAAACTGGATTAGTTATACATTGGGGTGCATACCAACTGAGTAGTACTCATACCCTAGATGGGATATTTTTTAGTACCCATAAAATTTTCATTAATGTAGGTTTAGAGATGGAAGTTAATTAGGTCTAGGTCCATAGTTTTGGATACATTCTTTTTTTCTTCTAAGTCCATTATTTGTTTGAATATCCTCATCTCACCTAAATATATTTCACCTCATAATAACATAATTTTATGATTATTGAGTTTTTATTTATTCGACTACGGTTTCATGTTGTATATTTCTTTATTATTTACAAAATATTTATACAATATTCAAATATATAGAGTCTCTCCACTAAATCCCACAAACCCACACTACTAGTTGGTATCCTCTGGCATACGAGGATGAATGCTTGAGGTCACATAGACAACCCCAGTTAGGTCACTTGAGGAAGAACATGTCATAGGGACGATAATGTTTTGTGAAGGGGATTCCATATATAATTATAGTACACAATTCTATCAGGAAGATTGTTGACCAACTAACTAAGAAAGCATGATTCCATTCCTTCTTAGGGAAGAGTCAGTTGTGAGGCTCTAGAGTTTGTGTGTACAAGAGATCATATAGATTCTGGGGGGACTTTATATGATTTTCTTTAACCATAATTCTTGATATATGTCACAATTTATTGATAGGATAATTGGAGTCTTATAGAAACCATGTTGGGATAAGCACAATGTTTCACTACCAATGGGGTGGCCAATCCAATAATACCATATAGGTTTCAAAAGACAATCAAAGATATTGCATGTTGGCATTCATCTGGAGGTGGTAGGTTCAGTTACGTTGGTATGGATTTCATAGAATACCTTCTATCAATCCAACTTTGGCATTGCATCATTTAAGGTATTGTACTCTATTCCCTTTAAGAAACCCTTATATTGGGATAGTGTTGGAGAATCTTCTATTGCTGGGCCAGAATGGATTCAAGAAACGTCAAAGAAGGGTTTTGGTGTTCCAAAAGTTTGTAGAAAGAAATCAGTATTGACATAAATAATACATATATTGACATTATGTAACATTATACTTTTAGTGGAAAGACCACATTTTCTTTAGAGTCTCCCAAATAGGTGTATTGATAAGTTTTTTTCGGTGTAGTAATCTTTCTTTCTGGTAATTTAGGATGTATGATATTATGTATTGGGTTAGTGATGTATCTTTACACTCGGATTTACCCTCAATGTAAGACATAGTTCATGATTTCATCCCTATTTTAGAGATGAGTACACAAGATTATGACCCATCTCACATTATCGACTAGGGTGATATGTAAATTGATGAAGGAGGCACCTTCTCAAAACACTAAGTGACAATCAAGAATCATCATAAGATAATTATTCATGGAAGGATCATTCCTCTTGTCCTAGTTGTTTTGGTGTATGGGACCATATAAGAGGAAACTTAGTAATGAGATAGGTATATGTGGGATAAGTACCCCAAAATATTTTTGTATCTTGTGTTTCTCAAGATGAAAATATTTAAAAGAGTGGAAATTACACAATTTGGATTTTTTTAATTCAATCCTTTTATTTTTTTGTCATATATTTGTGGATTTTTATTCAGAATTGGCATAATTGTTTTCCAGTTTTAGGACCCCAAAATTAATATATCAAAATTGTAATATATAAGAAATCATGCACATACAACATTTCAGAAAAAAATAATTTTCTTATAGATCAAGACCTGGTATGGAAAATATGAGGATATAGTTGATTTTTGAAAGAGGTTTTTACCATAGGCACGTTATAAGGTTTGTTGGAAATAGTTGTTACGTGGAAGAATTTCATTCAATGATATGTTAAATAGATTAAATAATTAATTTAGTTTAATTTTTTAAAATCGTGACCTATAAATATCAATATAAATGTACAATTATGGAAAATGTCTAGGCTAAACCTAATAAAATTGAGATATTATAGAGGTATATGAGGAGATACTATTGGTAATTATGAGCTCATAACCATGGATTAGAGATGAATATAATGAAAAGATGTACTGAATGAATGATGAAAAAACAGAATTCTTTAAAAAAATATCTTCATAATGTTTTCTTCTTCAATGATCAATCAATTCTTATGGTAGGTCTCATTATTTTTATTATCATCAACCCTTTTAATTAAATTTTTCTTATTGGTTAATTTATCCTTATAATTTATTGCTCTTTTAATTTATTTCATTCTTAAATTTAATCATTTTTTCAATTAGAATTATTTCTTTCAGTGTGCCTATGCTTTTTATTCCCTATTGGTTCCATGATTTTTGATCATTTTCCATATTCACATTATCCACTATTAATATCACAAAAAAAAATTCACATGTCTCTATTCTTTATATTCATCTCCATAGGCCCATGACTTTAGTTATTCAGTATTTCGATACTAATTCCATCCCAGTAAAACTTCTATATTCATAATGGTTGGGTGAGAAGAAATGGATTGAAGTTATATGGATGGATTTAGGGACAACGATGGATTTTAGATTGCTTTTTATGGGTATTGTTACCCTATTTTGGTAATGGGATGTGAAATGGATCCTGATCGAGAAACCATAATTCGGTTTTTGTTCCACTTGATTTTAGTAAAAGATTAATGAATACTACTTCCTTCATGTATAGTGGAATTGTTTGACTCTACATAAGTGAATTGTGAATGATTTGGGGTATTTAATGATACATTATAAGGAAATCGGGTATGGTGTGAGAATTATGATTACATGTCATTTGATCTATATAAGTACATGATGTGTTCCTTAGAATCTTAGAGAACCTAGGGTTTTATACTTATTTGAATATCACATGTAGTGTGGAATACCCATATGTCATGTGACCTTTTCTTGGTAAGACAGTTATGTATTGATAGTACGAGCCCATGCCACCCATGTATGACCACATTCTATGTAACTTATACTACACCCATTATGCCCCTACTCACCACGAGAACCTGTGTTTGATGTGAAACACTACTTGGACCCCTGGTGGTCGCACATTCCATGTCACCTAGATGAAACAATATGTATGTTTACTATAACATACTAAGTGCAGCAATAAGACATAGCTAGGATTCAACATTAGAGTACACACCATATTCTATAGAAGAACATGTTGAATGGTGCCACATGGCTAAATGAGTCATGACCGAGAATGAATACATCCATCCCATCATGCGAAGGTACATGTCATCGAACCCCACTTTCATGTTGTGTCACTTTTTTATTTATATTTATACATTGCGTATCTCCCTCTTTAAGAGTCAAATTCATACCAGTGATCATCCTATCTTGAGTAATATTCCAGGTTGGGTGTTATTGTGGGATTTTGTTTTCAATTAGAGAAATGACATGAGGTGTTACATGTGAGATACTTCATTTAGTGATTCTTGTTTTTATAGTAGTGATTGATTTTGATCATAAAAGAGATTTCAAGGTCAGTGACCCACTGTCACACTAGATTTTGGGTCCCCCATGCTCATTATATTTATAGATTTAAAAATCCCTCACATTTAAAATGGTAAAGGTCCTCTATATATATAGTGGTACACCGCTTTCTTAAATTTCAAATATAGAGTAGGAACTATACTAGAGTTATTTCTCCCTAAATTATAGAGTGTAGTGGAAAGATACAGACCACCACAATAATTACTATGGGGTTTCGAGTGGTTCTTATCATCAGAGATGGGGAATTTGGAAGCTATTGGATGACTCATCATTTTTATCTGGCTGTGAAGATAATGATATCCCTTATATCATCATTTTCTTTTTTATTAGCATATCTAATATTAGGTTTCTTTAACCTCTTACCATATGGGTTTATCTGAATTTGATTAATTTACTGCTTCCCTATTGTTTTTCATGGTGACCTAATGGGTATGTATATAATAACTCATGTAAGATCTTTTCCTTCACAATCCATGTCTTATATATAAGGTGTTGATTGGCAGCGAATATGGTGCACATGGTATCAATGGATCTTAGTAGTATGTGTTCGTGAAGACTGTGACCGGTGGTTATACTCTATGATTTTGAGTTGATCACTCACCCTCTTTTCCCATTTATGTAGTCATAAAAAATGGAGTGTCCCATATATACCTAGTTGGGAATGTATTTTTTCACTTATATCATTTCACTTTGATATGTAAAATAGTTGGCCTTAAGTTAATTTTTTAATATAGAGAGCATACTCTTTTGTTCTTTATCTACACTATTTTATTGATTTTTGATTGTGGAATTGTACAAGTACATTAGTCTACGCCCCGTCAGTCACATTTTTCAACAGTGCTGGATCAAATGAGCAAAACCCTTGCCTCCTTGAAAGGCAAGTCCCTATCAATGGTCAGGAGAATATTCCTTGTGAAACATGTTGCTATTTTAAATCTGGTCTACTCTTTCATGGTATATATATGGTCGTGTTCTGTTATTAACAGGCTCAACCTGTTTTTAAAAAACATTGTCTGGAGTGGAAATATTATGCAATGAAAGGAAATTACTTCCCCATGGAAGAAGTGTTGTCATCCATAAAATATGGGAGGTCTTTGAATCAATAATGTTGAGGCCTTTAATTGATCCCTTCAAGCCATGTTTGTTTGGAAACTCATTAACCTAATGTATGAGGCCCTATACTTCTTATAGAATCAGTTCATTACAAGACTTCTATAAAGAAAATCCAGCTATATGGATTCCTCCATTTGGACTGGAATTAAATCTAGATTCCAAAAAATTATCAATCACTCAAGATGGATGGTGAATTAGAACACTCCCCCGCATTTCTAGTATGATAGTTTGACCGGGGATCCACTCATCCACTATTTTAACTTGGAAGATACTCTCATTGATCATAGCATCGCAACTAGGGAGAAACTAGAAAACATGGACATATTCCGAGATGATATTGAGCAGATGATCAAGGGTTA
Organism: Viscum album; assembly: GCA_963277665.1. Classification (NCBI taxonomy): domain Eukaryota; kingdom Viridiplantae; phylum Streptophyta; class Magnoliopsida; order Santalales; family Viscaceae; genus Viscum; species Viscum album. Next base: position 1,485,920,613 of record OY728136.1, read on the forward strand.
TGAATTCATTATGAAGGAGGATACTCTTTTCTACGAGGGAGATGAAAATGGTTGGATTCATTCAAAAAACATTTACAACCGTATGATTAATGGTGAAAATAAATGGATAGGGAATTTGAAAAACAAATAGATGGAACCCTCACGGTTCACTCTCTTATAGAGGCTAAACCTCAAAAAGATTCTGGTGGATGAAAACTTTTAAAGGGTGGGTGTTTCCTTATGTTCTCAATGCACCCGTTTTATGAAGCATAGAGAAGAAGTGGACCATCTTTTCCTGAGTTTTAAGGAAGCATCCTCTCTCTGGATGAAAGTGTAGTTTTTATTTGGTTTACATATACCCTCCACTGCCTCTATCCGTGGATTTCTCAAGGAGATTTACAGCCTTATTCTTTATAGGAAAATCAAAATATTTTTTCAACTGGCTTGTGTGGAGACGATCTATAATATTTGGAGAAGTAGTATTGCAGTATTGCACAGTAGGTCCATGTTCTATACTGGCTACACGCTGGATTCGATCAATGTTGTAGTGTGCGCTGCCAGCAGCCTACACTTAGAAACCTGTAGCAATCTGGTCGATGATTGGGTGGTCCTTAGGCAGTTAAGCATTACTGGAAATTTCCCAGACCCTTGACACTTGATGGAAATTTTCTAGATACCACCATTTATATAATAGCTAAAGTGAAACCCAGATGGAGCGTCAAGAGGAAATCGAGGCCCCTCGGGTTTTGGAAGCATCTTCAGGGATGAAAATGGGGACATCATTGAATGATTATATGTACATTGTGGAAATGTCACAGCACTATAGGCGGATATGATGGGGCTGATAACGATGGTTGATACTGTTTTTCAAAGAAACTGGAATAAATACCAGTTTGAATGCCACTCCACTACTTTGATGTAGGTTGTTAGAAGGGGGAAGAGGCATCTTTCATGGAGACTGGATGCTAAATGGGTTATCTGTATTGAATATATATCATCTATGAACTACTTCATCATACATGATTTCTAGGAGGCCAACTATATTGTTAATGGGATGACAAATAAAGGGGTAAGCGAGGAGGAATTTCATCATTTTACCACCTTTCCTGATGACTTGATTTCTCTTTTACTCCGATATAAATGTAGAATTCCATCATTCCAAATTTTGAACTATTCTATTTTATTTTAATATGTGGTCCTCAATGCTCATATTTCTCAAAAAATATGTCATAGTAATTACACTTATTTATTTATTTTTCTATCTAGATAATGGAAATTTTTTTTATATGGGATACATGTTTATTGAATGTTAAACTTTATCACATATGGTACACAAATTAAAAAACATACTTTATGGAATAAAATAAATTTTCTATATCTATATTATTTTATCAATACATTATTAATCAATTTTGTAAAATTAATATAATATTTAAAAAAATTAAACGGTTAAAATGTAGAATATTTATTCATAAGATAAAATCTGTCAAGGTTATATTATGACTAAAAATTATTCCATTGCATTAGTTAAAATGTAACCATAGTTCAAATTTCTTATCGAGTCCATGTTAGGTTGATTTTAGCTACCCGAGAATCTTAATTAAAGATTTAGGTTGGCTTAATCATTTAATAATTAAGGGTTGGTTTATAAATAAAGACTTTTTGTAATGTGGAGGAAAGTGTAGAGGAAATATATGTTATGGATTTCTGGATTGGGGAGTCCACTCAAATAATCAAGGAACTGTGAGTTTGAATAGTTAGTAAAACTGTTTAACAGACTACCGTCAAATAATAAATCAAGCTCGAGTGTGTATTATGTGAAGGAAAATATAGATATGTTCCACTTCAAAATTCATGTGTCATGATATGTTGAATCCAATTATGATGTTTATTTCCATTTGGATAAATGGTAGTAGACCAATAAAATAATGTTTATTACATCACATAATTGGAAATTAGAATGATATGTTAAAAATATTATTTTATATTATTTTATAAAATTAAATTTAGTATTCCCTATATACTATCACTGTAATAGATTTTGAGGAAAGATGTTATCCTCACTCTTATGACCTTAATGAAGTGGTACATTAAAATCCACACATACTTGATTGAGAAATGAACTTCTACATGTTAGAGTCCCCTAATCTAGAGAGTGACTATTCTAAGGATTCTAGTGAGGAGGAATAGGTTGTATTCTAGAAATATAGTGACACTGCATTATATTTATATTGAATAAGGTTCTCATATATATATTCTATGATATATAAAATCTTTATGAAAACATGGATCCATTCATAATGGTGTCCTTTCACAATGATAATTTTTAAGCAAATGTTAGAAAAGAGAGTTATAATATCTTCCGGTAACTTTTCTTATAAAATCATGGAGAGGGTGACCATATACGTAGCATGAAGTCAATATGATTAGATATATTGGTCATTTTATTATCTTGGATCCTAATCTACTAGATTAGGTGTGTTCTTACCATGATCTTTCCTCTCTACTTTAGAGATTCGTTAGTTTTTTCTAATTTATATTATAAAAAATATTGACAATCCCTTCTCATGAATCCTTGCTCTAATTCAAAAGGTAGATATGGAAATTGGTCATGAAAGTTCTATTATCTTTATGCTAAATAATAGGAAATTCAAGGAAATGTTACCTATGAAAAATTCAATGTATAATGCCTTTCTATACCACTAAAATAAAAGAATTACTATCTATGTATTCTACAAAATAAGATCAATTTTTTTGGGTAAAAATATGGTCCATGAGAGGAAGAATTAAACTATAGTGAAGAAGAAAAATTATGATTGTAATATATTTTTCTTGAATTTAACCACTTTATGACTACTATTTTTGAAATAATTACTACCTATGATGATCACATCTTTATTCAAATAAAAGAATTAACTAGATTAAAAAATCTTGAAAATATTTTAATGGATATTGAATCTCTAAATGGTGCAAGACTAGATGTGATGGATACAATAGACTACTACTATACTAATCAATTAAAAATGGTTCTTTTTTTATGAATTTTTATTAAGGTCCTTATGTTACCATTATTATTATGTCCCTTTCCAGTTTACACTCAGATGGACTTGTACACAATTATGAGATTTAAATCTTTAATTTTTATCAAGAGAGAATTTTCATTGGTGTAGAACATCTTAAAAATATTTTTTTATCTATATGAATATAAGTAACAAGTGTTTTAAAAAGATAAAAATTCATGTTCACATAACTCATATCACAAACACATTATGGAATCACCAATTCATTCATGTAAATGGGGAGAGTTTGAATAAGAACTATTATTAAGGGATTTTATATTTCATTAAACTAAATCCGCTTGACAGATATGGTTTTTGTTAAGAAAAAATTTTTACCAAGACTGAATTTAGTGATTATTTTGAAAGATGAATAAATATTCGGGAATTAGTTCATAGATATATGTGTTATACCATTCTAAATGAAATTATAAATAATTAATCATACATTATAGATTTTATTGACAGATATAATAGGTATGAATATACCTATTAAATGAGGTATTTGTTTGGTACCTTAGAGAATGTTTAGGAATATAAAAATTAATTAGATAATTATCTTGGTAAGTAGATAATGAAATTTATATCATATTATATTGGATAATACTTTTACATGAAAATTCCTTAATATTATAAGGGTGTTTGGGATTGTATCCCAACTACCTCTATATATATCATAATGATGATTCATGTAGATATTCTTGAAGATATTCTTAAACATGGTTAGTAAAAAAATTGGTGTAACGCCCCGACCACAGTTACCCAGAGTCAGGGCATTATTACATAACAATGGCATGATCACAAGAATGATCAAATCTCGAAAGACTGATTAGTTTAGTAGCCTTGGAAACACTAGATATATTCATAAAGTTTTACATTACATAAAAAAATGAAAAATACAACATCATTGTCTCCATAGTCCACACTCATATCCCCTCATACTATCCCTGCAGGTCATTCATAATTTACTCCTTCACATCCTATGAAAAATAATACATATAAAAGGGGTGAGCTCAAATGCACAGTAAGGATAACAATATAGAGGAAACTTTCATAAATAAGAATAAACATTTAAGACAATGTATAACTAAAACAAAGGCCTTTTAAACTTGAACTTCAACATAGTATAGAAAAAATAAAATGAAATAATTCCACTTACTTATTCACATGGATATTCTACTAATCGAATAATCACATTCAATATCAATAACCACTTTCATAATGATGGAATGCATAATGTCAGACTATCATAACCTCATAGCCAAGTCCTTGTGCTAAGACTACAAATATGATTTTGTCAAGGCCTTGTTCCGAGACACTATTTTGTATCATGAGACCTATCGATGCATCGAGGAGCTATAACGGGCTCCACTCGTCACATATTAAGTCCAATACATTCCCATATGAAAAGGTTTAAACATAACATAAACATTCGTATTAAAACTAGCTTACGAAATGTAAATACTTCATCCATAAACCATTAATGGTATAAAAATAACACATCCACAGTCAAAAATAACACAAATACCTTCAATACAATATAGCAGTTTTGTGTCATAATAAATCAACTACAAATAAGCGTAAAATCTATCAAAGGATGTTGACATAGATGAAATCAAAACTCTTTTTAGAGAAATATCTCTTTCTATTTTGAAATCATTTAAGAGTCATATATTTATAAAATAAAACATTTTCTTTGAAAATATTCTGATAATCTTTTGAGGGAAGATTTGACGATTTTATAATGGCGGAAAATAGCCGCACCCGCCGTATGAGTTAAAAAAAACATTCTTACCTTAATTATGTCAAAAAGGTTAAAAAGAACATTGTTTGGAAAATGAAGGAAATATTCCTTTATAAAACACTTATAGAAGTCAACAAGGGTATAAATGAATTTAACCCATATTCTAGTAAATAGTAAAAATGTTTTGAAATACATTTTCAAGAAACATGTATGTGGATGATAAAGAAGTCCTAGTAGATTATTACATATAAACAACCTCGGATAATGAAGAGATTGTGAAATAAACCCTTACCTTGTAATTTTCCTTGGTTGGGGTAGGTTAACCTCCTGTATAATGGTGAAATAATTGTTATTAAATTATACAAGAGTCATATATATTAATATGATATCATATATGATCTTTTAACATTGTTTTGTTAATAATATCTTAGTATTATCGTCGTTTCAGGTGTTAACTTACTTGTTTTCTATTATATGTTTTGTTACGTAAGCCATGTTTTTCATGGATAGGTTGTATCATATTCATATCGAGAATTATATCAAGTCCTTAAACATTATTTTTAAATCATCAAATGATAATTAAACTTGAATGGATACGATGGAGAATGAATCTAATCGCGTTCGTGGAGACGGTAGTCCGTACGTACGCACGAGCGACAATATCATTCATTTGATATTAAAATAATATATAATTGGATAGTATATCTTATATACAGATTCATTATCATGTTATATTTATTATTTACATGAATCACACATCATTATTACACCCATCCAAATAATAATTTATTGAATAACAATTAAACCACGATGTGGAGACGGTAAGCCGTACGTACGCACGTATGGTGACATTTCATTCAAAGGATGGATATTATACTGAATATGGTTTTACCATAGTTATAATAACATCACAGTATATATAAGATACTTGATTTGTTATTTTAGAATGGGAATAACAGAGAAAGAAGAAGTGGAAGAAGAAAGGAACTTGGAAAGGAGTGGTGAAATCATTACCTCTTCTTCGAGTTCTTCCTTTTGATTCGAAAAAAGGGCTCCTTAGGTTAGCTTCCTGAATAAAGGAAGGCCTCTGGGATGATGTGATGGAAGTTGAGAGAGTATTTGGGCAGGGATTGGTCGAACCAATAGGCTTTGATGCTGTGAATTAATGAGAAGGTGGAGTGCCCTTTTATAAGAGGGGTGAGGGGAACCTTTGGAAAAGCTAGAAATATTATTTTATAATAAATTCATATTCAGTTTCTAATTGCTCCAAAGTGGATTATTTAATGGTTATGGTGGGTATGGGTCGAAACCCACTCAACCAATAGAATTTAGATAAGGTTGGGGCATTATATTAACCTTCTATTTTAGTTTTGACTCTTAGTTAATCAGTTTGTCACTTACCGTGTCACTTTGTATTTTTATATTATATAGTTATTAAACATACTATATACCACCAAGAGACCCCCAAGTGGTCCATTAATTAAACACATATCATGATATAATTATCTTGGCTGAACATTATATTTTTATGAATTGAATATCAATTAATAATAAAATATTTGTTTTAAAAACTCTTTTATGTCAATTTTGACAATATTTGGGAAATTGTTTTTTGTGAAAATCATAACAGAATTATTACTTCGAACAAAGTTAATTAAAGAATTCCTAACATGTCATATTAACCTAAAAAATTAGTGTAATTCATAAAAAGTCTCAAATTATATTTATTTGTGTATTTGTAATATCAATTATTTTAATTTTTTACTATTATGGTAATTACTGCATCATCCTTGTGTCATAAATAAATTAAATTATTTAATGTCTAAAAATTATAAATAAAATAAAATTATGTAGGAAATCTTATTAGGTTTCTAATTAATATTTATAATCTAATTTTCCTTATGTATAACCCTATATTAAAAAAAATTAGTAAATAAACCTTGATTTTAACTCTTTTAACTCTTCTTTGAATTAAATAATAATAAATGTCCTAATCTAATCCAAGAGGACCTAAATGATAATATTTTATTCCTAAGGTTGTTTTTGGTCCGGATACACTTGTCCAATAGAATTATGACATGTGTTAGGGTAATATTAATATCATTTTTACCCTTAATTACCCTATTTACTTTTAACCATGGTAAATAAAAGTTAAAAGTTACTATTCCCCAAAAATTATTTTCACCTCATTGAACCACATTTTACTCCTTGATATTTACCGTGTCTCTCAAATTTTCGAAATTCCACTCACAGAAGCGGTAGAATTAAGTTTTATGAAAAATTCAGTTTTTTAACTACCAAAGTGGTTTCACTATTCATCAAAAAATGATGTTATTCAGAAAAATACCAAAAATTCACCCTAGGCTAATTTCGATATTCCGAATCGAAAAATGAAGTCCATTTTGAAAAATAAAATTTATAAATTTCAAAAATTGGGTATTACTATTCATAACGGCTAGTTTGATTGGTTGTGGGGTGTTAGAACTCGATGTTGCGTACAACACACGCTATTGCATTATTCAAAGAGAAGCGTACCGTAGAAGCTTGGGGTGTTACATTCTCCCCTAATTCAAATAATTTTGTCCTAGAAATTTCTATAATACTACCGCATGAAAAGAATTGGGTGGTTCTTCATCATAAGTTCATGGGGTTCCCACGTTGCCTCTTCGATCTTATGGTTTCTCCACAAAACTTTTACCAGACGAGTCATCCGGTTTCTCAGTACATGTTCTCTCGTATCAAGAATCTTGACGGGCTCTTCGCAATAAGACATATCGGGTTCCAGTTCTAATTCCTCATAGGTGAGTACATGCGTTGGGTCAGGCATGTATTTCCTCAACAGAGATACATGGAACGCATCATGAACTTTGGAGAGACTTGGCGGCATTGCTAATCGGTAAGCTACCACCCCAATTCGTTCTAGAATTTCGAAAGGTCCGATGTACCTGGGACTCAATTTACCTTTCTTACCAAAATGTATGACTCCATTCTATGGAGATACCTTCAGGAGAACATGATCACTGACTTGAAATTCCAAATCCTTCCTTCGATTATCAGCAGAGCTCTTCTGCCTACATTGAGCTGCATTGATATGGTTTTGGATTACCTTCACCTTTTCCATCATTTCTCCACCAGTTCTGGGCCTACAAGTTTTCTTTCACCAACATCATCCCAAAATATTGGTGTGCGACATCTCTTTCCATATAACGCTTCATATGGTGTCCTCTGAATACTCGAATGGAAGCTATTTTTATAGGAAAATTCTACCATAGCTAAATATTGATCCCACATACCCTGAAAGTCAAGTGATCAGGATCTCAAAATGTCTTCTAAGGTTTGAATACATAGTTTTTATTGTCCATCTGTTTGATGGTGGTAGGCAGTGCTCAAATGAAGTTCATTATCCAAGGCTTTCTGATGACTTTTCTATAATCTTGAAGTAAAACAGGGATCACGATCAGAAAAAATCGATAGGGGTACTCCATAAAGTCTCACAACTTTAACAATATATAGTCTTTCTAGACGTTCTAGTGGTAGATCTTCTCTTACAGCAGGAAAATGTGCTGACTTGGTAAGACGATCAACAATAACCCATATTGCATCGTTCATTCTAAGAGTCTTTGGTAGTCCCATGAAAAAGTCCATCGTGATATTATCCCATTTCCACTCAGGTATGGGAAGAGGTTGCAATACCCCACCAGGCTGTTGCCTTCCAGCTTTCACTTGTTGAAAAACCATACATCTTGACACAAAATCGGAAATATCCCTCTTCATGTTGTCCCACAAAAAATGTTCCTTCAAATCTCTATACATTTTGGTGCTCCTATGGTGTATAGAGAAATTGGAACTATGAGCATCATCCTGCAATTCCCTTTTTCGATCAGGTATATCGGGAACACAAACCCTCTACCTGAATTTCAAAATTCCTTCTCCATAAACAAAGTCTCTCAATCTCCCATCATTCACATCTTTAATATTCTTTTGAAATTCTTCATCATTGGTCTGACAACTCTTAATCCTTTCTAGTAAAGATGGTTTGGAAACCATTTTAAAAAGCATTGATGTTTCACCTTCCCTGGTTATTCCCATGTCCATCTTCACTAGATTCATGAAAATTGGATCCCTTTCAATTCTCATATTGTTCAAAACTCCATGGTATTTTCTACTCAAAGCATATGACACCTTTTTTTCTTTCCTCGGGTGGTAGTGTATCGTACAATCATAATCCTTGAGTAATTCAAGCCATCTACTTTGCCTCATGTTGAGTTCTTTTTGTGAGAAAATATACATCAAACTCTTGCGATCAGTATAAATCTCACATTTTTCACCATAGAGGTAGTGCCTCCATATCTTCAAAGCAATTATCACAGCTGCTACCTAGAGATCATGAGTAGGATAGTGTTTTTCATTAATTTTAAATTGTCGTGATGCATAGGCAATAACCTTATCATTCTGCATAAGGACAGAACCAAGTCCTTTCTTCGATGCATCACTATAAATAACGAACCCATCATTCCCCAATGGTAGAGTCAATATAAGAGAATTGACTAATACTCTCTTAAGTTCTTTGAAAAATTATTCACACTCTTTTTTCCAAACAAATTTAACCCCTTTACGTGTGAGCTTGGTTAATGGGTTAGCCAATCGGGCAAAATTCTGGACGAAACGTCGATAATAACCTGCCAAACCAATAAAACTACGTACCTCAGATATACTTTTCCATGTAGGCCATTCTTGGATTTCCATGGTCTTAGAAGGATCAATAGAGATTCCATCTTTAGAGAGAATATGGACAGGAAAAGAAATCTCCTGAATCCAGAATTCACACTCGCTAAACTTCCCATATAATTCATGTTTTCTCAGAGTTTTCAGGATAATGCGCCAGTGATTTTCATGATCTTCGTTTCTTTTAGAGTATACCAAGATATAATCAATAAATACCACCACAAATTAATCAGGATATTCCTGTAAAACTCTATTAATCAGATCCATGAATACAGAGGGTGCATTAGTCAATCCAAAAGGCATCACTATAAACTCGTAATGCACGTACCTGGTTTGAAATGTTGTCTTCGGAATGTCTTTTATTATCTACTAAATGAGGCTAATATTAATTGTTAATATATATAATATTCATGTTCTTTATTCTTTATAAAAACCATTTTAGTGCATTTTACACTTTGAACATCATTTCACATTATGATTGTAATACCTTCTTAAATTCCACTATTATGTGGTACATTTTTTAACATCATTTAAAGTACCAAATGAATCATATGATTGTAAGGAATATAATTAAACCTATTTTAATTTTATATTTTTTTTAAATTTATCAACACTTAAATATGAACATGTTTGATTCAGGGATTAGTGGAGAATTCATGGAGGATGATGGAGATATTTGGCAATGAAAAGAAGCAATTCTAGAGAAGGCAGATTGGACATCATCCCACTGATTAGAATTTGGGGCCCACCATAAAATCCCAATTGATACCAAATTTCTCTGTGCTCTAGAAGACATTTATAGGAACAAATCACTTATCAAGATCCAATGCTAATTCGGCCTCCATGGTGGTCATTTAGGCAGCCCAAGTTAGAGATAAAATTATGGGCCAGATTCTACAGCCCAGAAAAACAGCCTACTAATATAATCATATCTCAGAGTATACGAATCTAAATGGGCCTACATGTTACAGGCGGTTAGAAGACATCCAGAGCTCCATTTTCTTCTTCTATGGCCCACTATTATTCAGCCATCTAAAAGGTCTTCCAAGCGCATCTGTTTGGCGAAGAAAATCTGGATGCCACTTCGGGTCATGGGTAGAAAAATCATCTCTCCCTTACTTTACACCCACCTATGGCCTACCAAAATTAATTGAAAAGACATGGACTGTTGGAGGCTCGACCCAAGGGCTCAAAATTCCTCTTTAAGGCAGTGGTTTTTTAGTATTTAATAATCTTTGGTGCTTTGTTCAATTGTAATGTTATGCTGCAATTTTGTTATCTCAAATTTGTCTTTCACATGTAAGTTGTTCAATTCACTTTAGTTTTTTAATAAAATTTCTTCTTCTACTATTATTCTGTTGTTCTTCATTTCACATTTATACTGTTGGATTAAGGTGTGAATTTATTCACACCAAACCTTGTGAAATTATTCACACAATGGTGGAGTGATCGTTTTATTTTTATTGTTTTCTTTACTTCTCCATTTCCTCCCTCATGAGTATAATTTCCGCTTCAACTAAAACCATAGGATCAATGGAGGGCTAACACACTTATGGGTTGATCCAAGGGAGTAGAAATAGGATGTATTGGATGTTATTTATCACCCCATTAATGTATAATCACTTCTTTAATTGAGATTTTTATTTGATGATTTTTAAACTCCATCATCCTTGTTTAATTTAAGGCCACACACTTTAAGTGATAATATGAAACTTTACCTTGAAATGCACAAAACATTGATCCTTCAAGTGTATAGGTGATTAGTATTAAAGGGTGTAGGCATTGAACCAGTAAGTGATGATGTTGTTTTATCTTATTAAATGAACCCATCTCAGATATAAGAAATTGAAATCTTTGAAAAGGAAATATGTCCAATCCACCCCGAGCAATAACCTAGGATCAACTCATTATTTTAAATTGAATTCACTTAAATCTGTTAGATATCCTATAAACTCATCTAATACCAATCCAAGTTGGCCACTTCATAGCTGAAAACAGTCCATAGAATGTACGTGTCTATAGGTTTCTTCTTAGGTCTCTGAGGATTCGATAACCCAAGCTAAACTACAAGGAACCTTTTACCTTCATATCTTGGGTAAATTTGAGCGAGAATCAAATTTTGGCGCCATTTCTGAGGACCCAAGTAAGTCATATAAACACCCATTCTATTCTCCCCCATTTCTTCTTTTCTCATCCAAATTCTCTTATATTTTCCCTTTCTCGTTTTTTTTTCTTTTGGCGCATGTCCGCCTACACCCGCGATCAATCAAACCGTCTAGTTAGGGTGGATAGTCCTGGGGTTGGGGAGTCAAGTACACCAAGGGAACTCTTTCACATAGATCATAATCTTCCTAATACTCTGGAGTCCAAAATTGATCCAGTTTCAATGGAAGTTCTTTAAAGATCCAGTACTACAAATCTGGGCTATAGCCACAGACCTATAGCCACGGTTTTATAGGTCCGTGGCTATATCTCTTCTACCGCCACGATTCATATCCCTCTCCGTGGCTAAATCATAACCCGTTTTTTTCCCAATTATCATCGGGTGCCTTCTTCTGCCCTCTCGCCGCGCCCTCCTCCTCCCCGACGCCTCCTCGCCGCGCCCTCCTCCTTCCTGACGACTCCTCTTCGCGCCCTCCTTTTCCCCGATGCCTCCTCGCCGCGCCCTCCTCGCCGCGCCCTCATCCCCGACGGCTCCTCGCCGTGACCCTCCTTCCCAACGCGACCCTCCCCCCCCCCCCCCCCGACGCCTCCTCGCAGCGACCATCCTCCTCGACTCATCTCTTCCGAAGGCTCCTTTCCGCGACCCTCCTCCCGGACGCCTCCTCCCCGACGCCTCCTCCCTGACTCCTCTCTTCCGACGTCGAGGAAAGTTTTTATGTATGTAAGCATATGAATTATATAATATTCTTCCTAGTTCATGGAGTTGCAGAAATTTTCTCTAACCTTGGGAGGTGATGAGCAATCTATGTATCATCGGTTCGAGTATGGGTTGATGTTAGACATACATTCAAAGGTTTATCACATTTTCTTTATAATTATGAAGGATATAAAATGTATCTTTTTATTTAAATTGAACTTGAGGTGAATAATTAGGAGATAACGGGATCATAATGATCTTTTATAAGTAAGAATAGGAAAGGAGATTATTCTACAAGTTGTGGATGATGATCAATTGGTTAGGGAAAGAATTTATCATTCCCTTCTTCTAGAGTCAAAGGATTCATTTTTTATATGTGGAATAAATATACACACTCAGATGGTTTTCCATTTTGACCCTAGGAAGTATCACTCCTGTAGATATGGGCCATCTTCTAATGAGTTTTCATTGTGGTTGGAGTGGCGGTTATAATTTTACTTTTACAAAGGAATTGTAAGCACAGTTAGTGATTTCTAGTAGAGTGGGATATATAAATTATCTAGGAGGTCAGTATGTGGTGGATTTGAAGGCACTAAAGGGATGGTTTAATAGTTTTATATAGATCTAGGGAACCATATGTAATTTATGTAGGGTCATTGTTTTAGTTTTATGAGGTTTTTTATTTTATCAAGCATTGATGGATTCATCTCATTATTTTATGTCCGTTAATATCATATATAATATATGTTTTTCTATTGTGTTCCATTAATTATTTTTATCATTTATAATGATTTAGGGATGAGGGAAGAGGTTATCATATGGGCTCTTTCTTATAATGTTGAAATTTGCAGGATGCAGTGCAGTGCAGTGATTCGCAACAGGTGTTTTCTCATATATTCATTTAATTATTTGTAGTTCTCTCCAAGAATTTGAATTTCCAGTTTCACTTGTGTTTGTTAAACATTTTTACACTACGTCTCAACAGGATGCAGTGCAATGCAGTGATTCTCAACTGGTGCAGGAGGGCAGTGGGGGGTGTTCAGGGTCTGTCCAGGGGGCTTTTATTTTCCCCTTTCATAGAAATTAGTAGAAAGTGTATAAAATTCCAAAAATTACTCCTCTAATTGATAATGACATCCATGCCACATATCCATCACACAAACCGATGACATGTTTTTGTATTGAGGAGAAGATACTATAATCACATGTACCATTTTCTAGGGGGTGTCAAAGGGCACAACATTGTGAGATTTTTTACTTTTATATCACTTCACACCAAGATTTCACTTATTTGCATATTACTGTGCTAGTTCTATTTTTTCTTTTTTCACCCTCTAATGTGTAACGTGAATACGTAGATCGGAAGTGGTAAGACTTGCACAATGTTGGGAGACATTGAGAGAGGCAGTAAAAGATACAATGTACTAGAAAAATTCCGGTCACAGTGTGCTAGTTCTATTTTCCTTTGCATCTCTTTTCCTTCGTCTCTAGTTTTGACCAAGGAAATTCTAGGAGGAAAAGTAGCATGGAGAGGAGTTTATGATAGCCCTTATGTCACTGCATAGTTCTTTTATTTTTATTTGGTTAAGTAGAGTTTTGGTTTTTATCTCCATGGAGTTCCAGGTGTGAACATGGAAATTTTTGAGGTTTCCATACTCTTCATGGTTAAGGTGCATGGTTTGAGTAAAATAGTATGACCTCCCTTCGTGAGGATAATTTTAAGTTAATTTTGAATTGCACACAATTTTTTAGCATGAGTTGCGCATAGCCAAGTCTAAACCATGTAGCCCCTTGGTGAAACAATGTAGGATCCTTGGGCCAGTGCAGGGGGGCTGGAGAGGGGGGACAGGTACAGGTGGGCTGGGGTAGCTGGGGGCTGGGGGGGGCTTGTGCAGCTGGGGGCTGGGGTTGGGGGCTGGTGCAGGTGGGATGCGGGGGGGGGGGGGGGGGACTGGGGCTGGTGTGATGGGGGTGGCAGGGGTTGGGGGGGCTGGTGCAGCTAGGGGTTGGGGTTGGGGGCTGGTGCAGGTGGGCTGCGGGGGGGGGGGGGTAGAGGTGGGCTGGGGGGTGGCAGGGGGGCTGGGGTAGCAGGTGGCTGGGGGGGGATGGTGCAGGGGGCTGGGGAGGGTGGGGGAGACTGGTGCAGCTGGGCTGGGGGTGGACTAGTGTAGCGAGGGGCTGGGCTAGGGTTGGGGGCTGGTGCAGGTGGGCTGCGAGGGGGGGGGGGCTGGTGTAGGTGGGCTGGGGGGTGGGGAGGGTGGGGGGACTGGCACAACAACAGAGAAAATAAAAATTCGGAATGTGAGGAATTTCTGTGATAGTCAATGCTTTGCACAGGCACATTCAGATTCACAAGCCCATGCTTCTTGTAATTTCTGAACCTAAAGCTTATTTTTCATTAGGCTTTGTTGGAATTAATAAATTTGGTTTTAATTTGGTTGCTTCTAGTGGTTCCAGTAGTTAGGGGGATCTTTTATGGGTTTTTTTTCATTATTCATTCAGAAAGGTTGAAGTTATTGCCATTGATGAGCAGATTATCTCCTGAATGTATGTGATTCAATTTCCAGCGTTTCTCTTCCTAAATTTGCTTCAGATCACCATCCAATTCTGGTTAGTTTCATGATTAAAGAGCAACAAATTCCTCTTCCTTTTTGATTCAATAATGCTTGGTATTTTCAGACTGAATGTGACAATCTTATTAAAACTTTCTGGTTCAGCATGAATTGTAGCTCGGGTGAACCGGCCTTCTCTTACAAGTTGAGCTTACTAAAGTCCCAACTGAGAATTTGGAGCAAGGCCAATTAGAGTGGGTTGGATAAAGAGATCCTCACTCTCGAGTCGACTCTGCAACATATTCAAGACGAAGCTACTAATTCTGATTTTAGTCAGGACATTTCAATAGAATTGGGTGGTATATCCAGGCTGAACTCTCTTATTACAAAGAGGGAAGGTGTTCAAAAGGAAACTTTCAGAATCAAATGGATACAGGATGGGGACTAGAACACAAAATTCTTCAACTATCTTCAGTGAATTCGAAGGTCCAACTGACCTTTTTCTTTTCTTAGAACTGGATAATGCATCTTGCATAACATGGAAGCAATCGTTGAACATGTTGTTGACTATTTCACTAAGCTTTTCAATGGACATGGAATGGAGGGGACCTTAATGGATGGTATTGTTCCTTCAATGGTTTCCGATGTGGATAATCTTTTTCTCACAAGCACCCCCCATGAATTTGAGATTAAGGATGCGGTCTTCAGTTTCAATGCTGGTAGTGCCCCTAGTCTAGATGGATTTGGAAATTATTTTTATTTATAGTATTGGGAGGATATTAAAGTGGAAGTTTGTAATCTGGTCTCTTCTTTCTTCACCTCAGGGGTGAATCCCCATGGTTTCAGTGCCCAATTTATCACTTTGATTCCTAAAGTTGAGAATGCTTGTGAAATTCACCCCTTCAGGTGAAATAACTAGATTGAGACGAGTGATATTCTTTAGATATTCGATCTAATGAGTAATAAACCTCTATGGGACATTCCATGTTCTTGATTACAAAGTCTTGGAAGCAATTTCTGAGTCAGACTCAATCCATAAGCAGCTCTGTCATGCTGAGGTGAAAAATTAGTTCTTGATTATTGAACAACCTTGAATTCCTTGTAGTACACACAATAAAAAAATGATTCCACTATTTCTAGAAAAAGATTCTATACCTGCTCACTGCATCTAGCCTTGGAGACCTGCTCAAGAAACTTGGGTACCTATAGGTGAGTGTTAAATGACATCCCAAATAGAAATCCAGAATATTCCTATAGTTTCTGGTCAAAGTTATATCTCAAAAATAAGTATTGATCATTTTCTGTATCCTGGAAGTAAATAGATCAACCAGAAACAATATGCGACTCGGATTTTTAAGCTAATCATGAGTTGCAATTTGATTTTTTCATATTTTATAGAGAATAAAAAATCTGGATAAATGTATGAATGGTGATCTAAAGTCTATAAGCTATTTTGGTGGTCTATTTGGGCTGTTTCATTCCATCCTGTAGTGAACTCTAGTATTAAACTGTCCAATCTGGTTTTTATTCCATATGATGATGTCATAGTCCATGAAAGCATAACTATAAATATTCAGATTACCCTGTGTACTCAGCAGACCATCGTGACTTTGATATTGTGAAATAAATTCATCAATGATCATATGAGATAAATATAGTGGTATGATAACAATGTCCTGCAGGGGGGGTGATGTCCAGGCAGGGGGGAGGGGTGTCCAGGCAGGGGGGAGGGGTGTCCAGCAGGGGGTGCTGTCCAGGCAGGGGGGGTTGTCCAGGCAGGGGGGAGGGGTGTCCAGTAGGGGGGGTGCTGTCCAGGCAGGGGGGGCTTCCCAGGCAGGGGGGAGGGGTGTCCAGGCAGGGGGGAGGTGTCCAGGAGGGGGGGGGGGGGGGGGGCTGTCCAGGCAGGGGGGAGGTGTCCAGGGGGAGTCCAGCGTTCAGGGGGGTGTCCAGTGTCCAGGGGGAAGGGGGGCTGTAGGGGGGTCTGTCTAGGGGGGGGCTTTACAGGGGGTGGGGGCTGCAGGGGGGAGGGGTGTCTAATGTTCTTTCCACTTTTTTGGTGATTTAGAGGACGACGTTCAGGATTAAATGTATCCATGTATGAGAAGAGTAATATAGGGAGGGTCAACTAGAAAGATAAAAGGGATTACTCATATTTTTCTCTACTAATGGGGACTAGGTCTATGAATATGTCAAAGGACAAATAGAAGGAATATAACCCACCTCTCTAAGGTTGTCTTTTTGTAATGGGGACTAAGTGTTTATGCCTTTTTTTCTGTCCCTTTCTTCAATCATTCATATATTATTCTAATATTTAGTTATGAATTGTCTAGTTATTAAGTAGTTTATGGTATTGCAGAAGTTAAGGGCTACACTCTTCATCGGTTTTAGGAATGATCCTGATTGAGGATGGTCCCTATTATTTTTTCATGCTGAAAATCCTGCTTGGGAAGCTCTCTCAAAGTCTCTATAGTCAGGTATTTCCTGTAATTGAAGGTTTTTCAATCTAGTAGCTTCAAGAATCCATTTTTCTTCATTTTTAAGATGATTTAATCTTTGGAAAATTTTTATAATTACCTAAATCATGTAAAATGTGTCCTTTTTCTGTCTATAGTTGACACACTGATCACATATATATAAGAAGTTGTTATATCTCATTTCTTTTCCCACTATTTTCTTATAGGTGGTTTCTTATGATAAGACCGGTTCTATCCACCACCATCGACGACAATGAGTTCAAGATTTGGTTAAGGTTTATTCCATTTTTATTATTTCAGCCACCTATGTTCATTATATGAGTAGTCATTCAATTTGACATTACCGTTTATCTGCTTATAGGGTGCTTCTTCTAGTGCAAGATCCCAAACAACTGACTCAGGTACTATATTAATGTCATCATTGTAC
This sequence comes from Viscum album, assembly GCA_963277665.1. NCBI lineage: Eukaryota > Viridiplantae > Streptophyta > Magnoliopsida > Santalales > Viscaceae > Viscum > Viscum album. The sequence goes on from OY728136.1 coordinate 1,485,938,430, forward strand.
CTAACAGTATGTAATAAATTATTCCATCATGCTTTTTTCTTTTATGTACTTTGAATTCATTATTCAAATTACAAAATTGTAAATGTGCTTTTCAAAATATTCTCTTAATGAAAAATATAATTTTATCTTATGCAATTTAATTTTCCATGCATCCAAATCTATCATATCATTCTTTATACATTGAACATCAACTATTCTCTATACTTTCAAGGGATTCATATGATTATCAGCTGCTTTATTGTATTTATTACTCATCTCGATTGTATTATTATCACATGATCATCAGTAGTTGCATTTTTTTTGGTGCTCCAACTCTTGTGTATGTAGATTCATATCATAGTCTGTCAACATTTCTACTACCAGGTATGTTATACCTGAATCGTCTGATCATAGGGTGTCTACTTAGATTACAATTTTATTGGACCATCCGATGATCCTCCATTGCATATTGTATTCTCACAGCGCATATTCTTTCCTCTGATTGGAGTGTACTCCATCCGATGATCAATCTGATATTCTCACTCTGCCCATTCGTGTCATTGCACGACCCCTTCATTTGGTTCTTTTACATTAAAATTCTCATACTGTGTCTGGTTATCTTGAACCATTTCATCTATGATTATAACCTTCTGATAGTTACTGCATGCGGAAGTATTGCTAGATCACCTCTATCCGAGCAATGGAGTCTTGGTTTATCCGAGAATCTCGGTCGGTGTATTTATGTCTGAACATCCCCCCTGCCCGCAACACCCACCCTGCCGCCTTCGAATCAGCCTGCACCATCCCCCCAACACCTGCAACCATCCCCTTTCAACCAGCATTCCAGCCTCCTCCCGCTTCCTTTGCTCCTGATCTGAAGATGTTTCCTCACGGATGTCACTGGATTGGGCCAACACGCTGCGGTCACGCCACGGTCACTCCGCGGTCACTCCGCGGTCACCCCGCGGTCACGCTGCGGTCACAGCGCGGTCACGCCGCGGTCACGGCATGGTCAAGCCGCAGTCATGCCGCGGCCACACCGTGATTTGGCCCTGCTCCAGCCACATCCATCCCACACCAGCCCCCTTCCACCTTCATTTCAGCCCGCTGCCACCAGCATTCCGGCCCGCAACAGCCCCCCCCCCCCCCCCACCACCTTCGAATCAGCCTGCACCATCCCCCCAACACCTGCAACAAGCCCCCTTCCACCCACATTCCAGACTCCTCCCGCTCCCTTCACTCCTAGCCGGAAGATGCTGCCCCGCGGATGATGCTGGATCGGGCAAACACACTGCGGTCACGCTGCGGTCACGCCGCGGTCACGCCGCGGTCACGCCGCAGTCACGCCGCAGTCACGCCGCGGTCACGCCGCAGTCACGCCGTGATTTGTCCCAGCTCCAGCCACATCCATCCCACACCAGCCCCCTTCCACCTTCATTTCAGCCCGCTTCCATCGGCATTCCAGCCCGCAACAGCCCCCCCTGCCACCTTCAAATCTGCCCGCACCATCCCCCCAACACCTGCAACCAGCCCCCTTCCACCCGCATTCCATCCTCCTCCCGCTCGCTTCGCTCCTGGCCGGAAGATGCTGCCCCGTGGATGTCACTCGATCGGGCCAACACGCTGCGGTCACACCGCGGTCATGCCGCGGTCACGCCGCGGTCACATCGCGGTCATGCCGTGGTCACGCCATGGTCACTCCGTGGTCACGCCGCCGTCACGCCGCGGTCACGCCGCAATCACGCTGTAGTCATGCCGTGATTTGGCCCTGCTCCAGCCACATCCCGCCCACACCAGCCCCCTTCCACCTTCATTTCACCCTGCTGCCATCGACATTCCAGCCCGCAACAGCCACCCTGCCACCTTTGAATCTGCCCGCACCATCCCCCCAACACCTGCAACAAGCCCCCTTCCACCAGCATTCTAGCCTCCTCCCGCTTCCTTCGCTCCTAGCCAGAAGATGCTGCCCTGCGGATGTCACTGGATCGGGTCAACACGCTGTGGTCACGCTATGGTCACGCCGCGGTCACGCCATGGTATTAATATTTTTCCCTTTCAGAGCATCTTTCAACAAAGTATTAATAGAGGATGGCTTGCAGAATTTATGTACAATTCAGCACTTATCTGTGGCATGGCCTATCATCCTGCAATGCTCATTGTACTTTGGTATGTTTTCTAATACAAAACATACCTCAATAAGATGATCATTTATATCAATAGAAACACATTCCAGGGGGTGTAGAAAGGGCCATGGGGAGGGGTGTCCGGCAGGGGGGGTGTCCAGTAGGGGGGGAGGGGTGTCCAGGGGGTGTCCAGTGGGGCTATCCAGTTGGGGCATGGGGGTCGTCCAGTGGGGTGCAGGGGGCAGGGTGCAGGGGGCAGGGGTGTCCAACAGGGGGAGGGGTGTCCAGCATGGGGAGGGGATGTCCATGCAGGGGGAGGGTGTCCGGTAGGGGGGAGGGATGTCCAGGGGGTGCAGGGGGTGTCCAGTGGGGCTGTCCAGTTGGGGCATGGGGGCTCTCCAGTGGGGGTGTAGGGGGGAGCATGGGGAACTAAGGGGGGCATGGGGGGTGCTGGGGGGTGTTCAAGGGGGCTGTCCAGGGGGTTGCAAGGGGGTGCAAGAGGGCTATCCAGGAACCTAATCCCATGCAGGTTATGAATGTCTCTATAAAGAAAATGTAGTGCTGTCCAGATCTGAAAAATATCATAAAACATCCCACAAATACATCACAGGCACTAGGTATAACTATTTCACCACCTATAGATAGTGATCACGGTGCTATAAAATCTGGTAACTCTATTTCAAATCATAATTCCAATGTTTTGTTTAATGCAGTACTACATGAAATCTGATGATTTATGTTGATGACATGATTACAATTTGTAAGAACTCGAGCCTCATAATTATTGTAAAATCACAAAATAATGGTAAGTTTGAAGTGAAAGACTTAGGCATAGCTAATAAAACCTTAGGCATTAAAATTGTTAGAGATAGACCAAATAATTTTTCTTACTTATCTCAAAATGGTTAAATATTAAATATTAAAAATAGACACATGTTGAATCTCTCAAAATTTCCAATGTACACCTAGTAAAACACTTTAAATTTTCTTCAACACAAAAACCCATTGCTGATGATGATATTCAATTTTGGTGTAAAATCCATTATGATAATATTTTTGGTAGCATTATGTACTCTGATTTCCATGGGACCTGATATTGCCTATGAAATCTACAATCATAGCAGATTTATGACCACACCTGGTGTAGGTGGGCTGCGGGGGGGGGGGGTGGTGGAGGTGGGCTGGGGGTGGCAGGGGAAATTGGTCTACCAATGTGGCTGCCTGGATGCTGGGTCTAACCAGGTCAACAGCATGGATCTGGAATTGCACAGTTGGATCATAATCTCAATTGCTACATGGGAACTGGAACAAGGGGGTTGTGTATTGGGACCTTGAGCAGTTTAGGCATAGAGGTTGGCAGGAATTTTGAGCTGGTCTGAAAAGGGGCGTGTACTGCATGGAAGTGGGCTCAGGTGGGTTTGTGTGGCGTTGTGGGTATATGTGCTTCCATGTATAGCTGATGATGACAAGCCAGGATATTGCTACCCAGATCTAAAAATGATATGCAGGTCTAGAACTGGCTTGGGTGATAAAATCAGCATAGGGGATGACTACAAGGGCTTCCTGATATAAGCTAAAATACAAGGACTGGTACAGTATTCATATGGGCTTCTGCATCAGATTTGTTAGGGAATTTCTTTCTTTGGATGGAGAGAGTCTGGAACGCTGGAGTTTGCTATGACCTACTAGTGTTGAAATGGGATATATTTGACAATGGTTTTACACTACTTCCTGAACCAGCATGAAAATATGGCTGCTTGGTGTAATCCGGGCAATATGTCTAGGTGCAGCTTTGAAGCTGGGGTTTTGGTTATGTGTTGCACCTGGTGAAGATAAGGTGCAAGGCTGGCAGTTGGCTTCAAAGATGCATGTTGAGGGTGCTAAACTGGTGTGCAATGGGGATCTGGTTTGGGCGCAGTTGCTTGGTCTGAACACCAATCTGGTCACTTGTCTTTCCCCTGTATGTTCAGATTCTTCACCATGCTTGCACAGCCAACGCAATAGAGCAGCGCCAAACAAATAGGAAGGGTTTGTGAATACTCCCAATATAGCAGATTGAGTAGACTCCATCCCTTGGACAGTCCCCAATCTGACCTTGATTGTCTCTTCAGCTTCAGGTGTCAATCAATCCAATGGTGTGTGGGGAATAGATGAGTGATCTAACGGTTCTCAGCAGGGGGGGGGGGGCTGTCTAGCAGGGGGAGGGATGTCCAGCAGGGGGAGGGCTGTCCGGCAGGGGGAGGGGTGTCCAGTAGGGGGGGCGGGCTGTCCAGCAGGGGGCGGGGCTGTCCAGCAGGGGGGCTGTACAGTAGGGGGGAGGGGTGTCCAGCAGGGGGGAGGGGTGTCCAGCAGGGGGGAGGGGTGTCCAGCAGGGGGCGGGGCTGTCCGGCAGGGGGGCGGGCTGTCCGGCAGGGGGCGGGCTGTCCAGCAGGTGGGCGGGGCTGTCCAGCAAGGGGGGAGGTCTGTCCAGTAGGGGGGAGGACTGTCCAGCAGGGGGTAGGGGTGTCCAGTAGGGGGGAGGGGTGTCCAGGTAGGGGGCGGGGCTGTAGCAGGGGGCGGGCTTTCCGGCAGGGGGCGGGCTATCAGGCAGGGGGGAGGGGGCTGTCTAGCAGGGGGGGCTGGATATAGGGCTGGGTGCAGGGGGATGGGCTGTGCAGGCAGGGGGAGGGGCTATCCAGCAAGGGGGAGGGTTGTCTAGCAGGGGGGGTCCAGTAGGGGGAGGGGTGTCTGGCAGGGGGAGGGGTGTCCGGTAGGGGGCGGGCTGTCCAGCAGGGGGAGGGGCTGTCCCGCAGGGGGGAGGGCTGTCCAGCAGGGGGGAGGGCTATCTAGCAGGGGGGAGGGGTGTCCAGCAGGGGGGAGGGGTGTCCAGGAAGGGGGAGGGGCTGTCCAGAAGGGGGGCGGGCTGTCCGGTAGGGGGGGCTGTCAGGCAGGGGGCCGAGCTATCCAGCAGGGGGGAGGGGTGTCCGGTAGGGGGCGGGGCTGTTTAGAAATCTGTTTTGTTGTCTTTGATTTTGACACCACCTGCACACTAGAAGAAGTAGTCTGATCAATAGAAGGCTCCCCTAGAAGTATAAATACTTCTTTAGAACCAGGTGTAGCAGCTTTTGCATCAATAGAATGGTCAGCAGAAGCAGGAATCCCACACTACACTTTCCCAGATTCCAAAAAATGTGAAACAGAGGCAGGCTGGTTTTGTTTATTAAAAATATCCGCCTCCTTCACTGTGTCTTGTCCATATTCCGTCATATTTATGTTTACCTGTGCACTAGAGGCATCACTAGAGGCAGTAGAAAGTAAATCTTGTTCCATGAGACATTCATTGGCCACACTAGCAAAGGAGGAAACCTCCTTACTAGTGTCAATCTGAGCGGAATCAGATTGACACAGTGAAGGGGGCCTGGGTTCCTTGCTTTGAGAAACCACTTGAGCATAGGAATGGACAGTAGTAGTAACAGGGAGAATAGGTGTAGGATCCACAACTTCTTCCACAATGTCAGCCCATGTTTTATGGCTGGGCATACAGACCTTCACATTATCATTCTTGGAGTCATAAACAACCATCCCTTGATTAACAGGCTCAGCAAACTGCCTATTAACAGGGTTGTCAGAACCAGAGGTGCAAGATTTATTGCTTTGTATTGTTTTCCTCTCCAAATAAAGTTTGGAACATGATTTATGATCATGTCCTCATTGAGAAAAAAGGGTGAAAATAATAGATCTTCTGCAGTTTTTAACCTCATGATCAATGACCTTACAATCTAGGAAAAATTTTGGTATGTTCTCAAATTCCACTAAGTTCCAGCTCCTCTTAATCAGTAGATAAACAAACTTTGTCTACTATTGTGGAGCAAGGTCAGTGGGGGTGCGGGGGGTGGGGGGTGTTGGGGGTGCAGGGGGGCAGGGGGGAAGGGGGGAGGGGTGCAGGGGGCAGGGGGCAGGGGTAGGGGGGAGGGTGGAGGGGGGAAGGGGGAAGGGGGGTGCAGGTGCAGGGGGTGCTGGGGGGGATGTCCAGCAGGGGGGAGGGCTGTCCAGTAGGGGGGAGGGGTGTCCGGCAGGGGGGCTGTCCGGCAGGGGGGAGGGCTGTCCAGCAGGGGGGATGGCTGTCCAGCAGGGGGGGCTGTCCAGCAGGGGGGAGGGCTGTCCAGCAGGGGGGAGGGGTGTCCAGCAGGGGGGGAGGGGTGTCCAACAGGGGGGAGGGACAGGCTGAGGTTGGGGGGCATGCAGGTGTGCAAGGGTTCATGGGGGAGTGAAGTTGGGTGGGGGTGTCCAGGGTCTGGGGGGTCTGTCCTGGGTGGGGGGGATGGCAGTTCCAGGGGTGTCCAGGGTCTGGGGGGGTCTGTCCTGGGGGGTTTGGGGGGAATACTGGCAGGGGAGAGGGGGGAACTAGCAGGGGGAGGGGTGGAAAGTAGCAGGGGGGAGGGGACTGGGTAGGGGCAGGGGGGTGTTGTGGTTCGGTGTAGGTCTGAACAACAGCATTCACCCAGCCAGGTACCAAGTAGTGAACAACAGCTCTGTAGAATTTCCATGAAACTGCTAACCAAGGAAAAGAACCAGTCTGGAAACTTCTAAGGCACACTTTTGGAATGTTTACTGCAGATAAAAAAGGTTTTCCTCATCCATCTTCATACTCGGCCTCTAAATCATCTCCTTTCCTTTGAACTCTAGCACCACAAATTTCTGAATCTTCAACACATAGTCTAGGCTCCAGTGATGACTTATTACTAGGCTCCAACCCCATCGAGAGAGTTCGTACGGCTTGGCCATCGAGAGTAGAAGGTAAGACAAACTTCCCCAATCTGCGACAATCAATTGTACCTAGAAGCATGTTCTGAATTGTCACCTCATCATCAAGTGGAATCAATTTCAGCCCAGGGAAATATTATTCCTTCACGTCAACCCTTCGCTGAAATTTCTTTTTCAGACTGTGCAAAACTGGAATCATTCAGCTCTTTGCATTACTGTTGTCCTGTGGGGGTGCAAGATGGCTGTCCGGGGGGGGGTAGTCTAGTGAGGTGGAGGGGGGGTGTTCAAGGGGGCTTTCCAGGGTGGTGCAAGAGGGCTGTCCAGGGGGGCATGGGGGTGCAAGGGGGTTATCCAGGCGGTGTGGGGGGGAGGGCTGTCCAGCAGGGGGAGGGCTGTCTAGCATGGGGGAGGGTTGTCCAGCAGGGCGGGGTGGGGTGGGGGGGTCTGCAAGGAGTTGGGAGGAGGGTAGGGGCAGGGGGGGTCTGCAGGGCATAGGGGATGGGTGCAGGAGGTGTCCAGGGGGGTGTCCAGGGGGTGTCCAGGGGGTGTCCAGGGGGGTTTCCAGGGGGTGTCCAGGGGGTGTCCAGGGGGTGTCCAGGGGGGTGTCCCGGGGGTTGGGGGGTATTTTTTTATGCATTTGGAGACCTTATAGCCGCATTTTTAAACTATGTCTATTGGTTTATTGCCATGGTTTTTAACCGTGGCTATAGACCTAATGCCACGGTTTTATACCGTGGCAATAAAGCATGTCCGACCTTTAGTATAGCCATGGTTTAAACACTGGCATTAGGTATACAGCCACGGCTTGAACCGTGGCTTTAACTCTATAGCCACGGTTTGAACAGTGGCTATAGATTTAAAGCCACGGTTTGGAACTGTGGCTATAGGGCTGGGCCTATATCCACGCAAAACATAGCCACAGTTTCTCAAACCTTGGTTATTACCTATAGCCACGGTTTAAGGGCCTATATCCACGGTTTAGAACCGTGGCTATAGCCCGAATTTCCAGTAGTGAGAAATCAACTCATAAACCCGGGTCGGAACCAAAATGGAAACCCAAATGAGGCAGCCCCAAACATGGGGAATGCGATGGATCAAACCCTGAATGGCTACCTCACACCTTCTTGGACCAATGCCCACTCATGCATTAGACACAATTCCCTAGGAGATTCCAACTACATCATTAAAACCCATGTCCTAAACCACCATTCCACATTCCATGGAATGGAGTCTGAGATTTCATACCTGCACATTAAGAAGTTTTATGACATTGTAGAAACCATGTGTCCCCCACATCAACTAGAATCTGCTAAGATGAGGCAATTTCCTTTTTCTTTAAAGGATCGTTCTAAAAATTGGCCAAAAAATTTGAGACAATCGTCCATAAATTCTTGGGACCAACTACAAAAAGAATTCTACAAAAAAATACTTTCCCCACCACAAAACAATTGCACTTAAAAAGAGCATCCAAAACATTTTTGAAAAATAGTGAGTGTCATTCTATGAAACATGGGAGAGGTTCAAAGACACTCTAAACATGGTTCCACACCATGGGTTTTCTATACATGAACAAGTGAGAATTTTCTATGAAGGGTTTGGCCCAGAGAATAAACAATTCATTGACATGATGTGTAATGGAACATTTAATAACAAATCCCCAAATGATGCTTACGAGTATCTAGAAATCCTTTCTGAACAAAACCAAACATGGGGAACTTCACCTTATTCTGAAAAGACACAAATAACTAATGGAATTCATACACTGAGAGAAGAGGAAAGCCTTAGGGCTAAACTCGCATCACTCTCTAAGAAGGTTGAAGAGATAGACCGTAGGAAAGTCCATGAAATCCAAACTATTGACCATGTTTGCACAATTTGTGAAAAACATGACCATAAGACAAACAACTGCCCAACCATTCCATCCATCAAGGATATTCTTTTAGGAGGGCCCCCAGCGGAAGTAAATGCTTTGAACTTTCAAAACCCTCAATACCAAAACAACTTCAACCCAAGGTATAATGACCACCCAGGCTTCCGCTGGAAAGATAACCAATAACATAGAAAACCACTGGGACAAAATCCTTACCCCCATTAGAACTACCAATCCCATAACCAGTTCCAAACCCAACCTATCCAATACCAACAGCCACCGGTCCATTTTCAACAAACCATCCCACCTCCAAAATATACCCCTGGGATAAACCAATCTCCTCAAGCACCAACCCAAACTGTTCCACAAAGCCTACTAGAACAACTGAGCAAACAAATTGAGAGGATGAACTCGGATGTCTCTTCCCTAAAACAAGAACTTCAAACCATCAAAACTAGAAAGCCACCCATGCCTACTCTGGCGGTGCCATCCTCAACTTCAATGGGAGAGTAAAGTTGTGCTCAAACAAATCATGAACAACTAAAGGCTGTGACTATTTTAATAAGTGGTAAATCAATTGAGAAACCTAAACAACTAATTCAGAACACACCTGAAGATTCAAACTTGGATGAAAATTCAAATGAACCACAAGATCAAACTGAGGAAACTGATAAAAATTTTAATGAAACAACTCTTCAAAAAACCACCCCACAACCTGCACTATTTCCTCAACGCATGAGGGGGAAACCCAAGCCTGAACTGAGTGAAACGTTGAGGGAAATCTTTTCACAAGTCAAGTTGAACATACCCCTTCTTGAGGAAATCCAACCCATACCTGCTTACTCAAAGTACCTTAAGGACTTGTGCACTTTTAAAAGAAAATTTTCACATAAAAACCAAGTACTTTTGGCTGCTAATGTGAGTTCCACCATTCAAGGGACCATTCCTCCGAAGTTGAAAGACCCAGGTTGCCCTTACATCAATGTTGAACTGGGAGAGAGAAAAGTTGTCAAGGCCTTATGTGACCTAGGTGCTAGTGTCAATCTCACCCCTTATGCAATGTACTTCCAGTTAGGACTAGAAGAACTCCAACCCACATCCTTCACACTTCAACTTTCTGATCGTAGCATTAGGGTTCCAAAGGGTATTTTAAAGGATGTTCTGGTAATGGTTGAAAACGTCATCTACCCTGCCGACTTCATTGTCTTTGACAACCATCCAAACATAGGAAATAAGTAACAACCCCCAATCATCCTTGGTCGACCTTTCCTTGCAACAATCAACTCTGTTATCCGAGTCCGAAATGGGAACATGACCATCACCTTTGGGAACATGAGTCTAGACTTGAACATCTATAATGCAAAATCACAAATAGGGGATGACGAGGACATTCATGAAGTAAACATGATAGGAAACATTGATAATGAATCTTTGGAACATCAAGGAATATTTGATGAATGTTTATGTCAGGATGAGATTGATTTCCTTTGTTCATATGAAGAAATTTTATCTCCTTGGCTTGATTCATTTTCAAATTGCTCTTATGATGAAGTATTAGGTCAAACAATCAGTGAATCCTTTCAAGAAACCACTTTCATGTAGACCACTGCAAATTCCTTCCCTAAATATGATCATGCCAATCTAGTAGCTGAAACTTTTACATGTGGGGAATCAATCCAATCTGAAACCCTAAAAAAACAAATTGATCTTGATCAAATGTACCAATCTTCTGCTGAAATTTTGAACCAACCTGATCTTGAATTGAAGGAACTTCCTGCTGCACTAAAGTATGCCTTCCTAAGGGAAAATCAAATAAATCCTATTTTCATTTCTTCTTCTCTTGAATCCAATCATGAGAGGATGATTCTAGATGTCCTTAGGAGGCATAAGAAAGCCATTGGTTGGACCCTTTCTGATATTCCTGGGATTATCCCACTTATCGGGACTCATAGGATTGTTTTGGGATCTGATTCAAAGCCATGTCGTTAACCTCAATGGTGAATCAATCCTAATCTCATGATGGTAGTAAGAAAAGAACTCCTGAAATTGCTAAAAGATGGTATCATATATCCCATAGCTGAGAGTGAATGGGTGAGCCCAATCCAAGTGGTTCCAAAAAAGGCTGGAATCATAGTGATAACCAATGAGGATCGAGATATTATTCCAACAAGGGTGAGTAGTGGATGGAGGGTTTGCATTGACTATAGGAAGCTAAACTCAATCACCAAGAAGGACCATTTCCCCTTTCATTCATTGACCAAGTCCTTGAGAGAGTGGAAGGTTATGCCTTTTATTGTTTCTTAGATGGGTACTCAGGGTACAATCAAATTGAGGTCTCCCTAGAGGATCAAGGGAAGACTACATTCACATGTCCTTTAGGTACCTCTGCCTTCAAACGCATGCCCTTTGGTTTATGCAATGCTCCTGGAACCTTCCAGCGGTGCATGATGGGAATCTTCTCAGACATGGTAAGGGATTTTCTAGAGGTATTCATGGATGACTTCTCTGTGTTTGGGGATACTTTTGAGGGATGTCTATGTAATTTAGAGAGAGTCCTGTCAAGATGTGAAGAAAAGAATCCAGTCCTAAACTGGGAAAAATCCCATTTCATGGTTAAAGAGGGACTAGTTCTAGGCCATCTGGTCTTGGGTAGGGGGATTGAAGTTGAAAAAGCCCAGGTTGACATCATTCGCCACCTTCCATCAACCAAAACTGTCAAGGAAGTGAGGTCTTTCTTAGGAGATGCTAGTTTCTTTAGAAAATTCATCAAGGACTTTAGTTCAATCCCCCATCCCCTTTGTGCTCTGCTAGTAAAGGATGCTCCATTTGTTTGGACCGAAAGCTGTGAGGGTTAATTCTCAACCCTCAAATCCTCTCTCACCTCTCCTACCATCCTAAAATCTCCAAATTGGAACCTTCCTTTCGAACTTATGTGTGATTCCAGTGACTTTGTTGTAGGAGTTGTGTTAGGAAAACGTTGTGATAAAACTTCTTATGTCATTGCTTATGCAAGAAAATCCTTAAATGATTCCCAAATCAACTAAACCACTACTGAAAAAGATGTTACTTTATATTGTGTTTTCTTTAGATAAGTTTAGGTCCTACCTCTTAGGATCCCCCATCACTGTGTTCACTGACAATTCTGCACTAAAATACCTCTTCCAAAAAGAAGATTCTAAGGCTAGACTGATTAGGTGGGTCCTTCTATTACAAGAATTTGACCTCACAATCGAGGATAAAAAGGGTGTTGAAAATTTTGTAGTTGATCACCTCTCAAGGATGGAATTCAAAGACAACTCAAATCACCTTTCTTTGTCTGATTCATTTCCTGATGAACACCTATACTCTGTGAGTGACTCACCTTGGTATGCCGACATAGCTAATTTCTTAGTTACAGGAGTCATTCCAAAATTCTTAGGGACTCAAGCTCGAAGGAAATTCCTTTCTAATGTTAGACACTATGTGTTTGATGATCCATACCTCTATAAGTTCTGCCCTGACCAAGTCATTAGGAGGTGTGTCCTAGAATCTGAACAAGAGTCCATCCTTATATTCTGTCATAGTGAGGCATGTGGAGGTAACTTTTCATATATGAAAGCATCTTCTAAGATTCTTCAATGTGGTCTCTTCTGGCCCACCCTCTCAAGGGACTCTTTCACATCTTTTCGAAGTTGTCCTAGGTGTCAACAAGTAGGGTCCATCACAAAAAGGAATCAAATTCCACTCACTCCCATCTTAGATGATGAAATATTTGAATGTTGGGGAATTGATTTCATGGATCCCTTCCCAAACTCTAGGGGATACCTCTACATACTCTTAGCTGTTGATTATGTCTCAAAATGGGTTAAGGCCATTCCCACTAAGTCCAATGATCATCAAGTTGTGATTCCATTTCTAAAAGAGAACATATTTTCTCAATTTGGAATTCCTAGGGCTATAATCAGTGATCGAGGAACCCATTTCTACAATTGTCCATTCTCATCACTCATGGAAAAATATGGAATTTCTCACAAAGTGTCCACTGCTTACCACCCACAGACCAATGGTCAAGCTGAGTTAGCCAATCGTGAAATCAAACAAATTCTTGAGAAAACTGTCAATCCTTCTAGGAAAGATTGGTCTGAGAAACTATTGGATTCTCTTTGGGAAAATCGTACAGCATTCAAAACCATCCTAATAATGTCACCATATAGGTTGGTTTATGGAAAAGCATGTCATTTACATGTTGAAATTGATCATAAGGATTTTTGGGCAATTAAGAAAATGGATTATGACCTCTCATTGGCCGGAACAAAAAGGAAATTAGATCTCAATGAACTGGAGGAACTAAGGATGGAGGCTTATGAAAATTCAAGGATCAATAAAGCTAGAGTTCAAACCTACAAATCTAGGAATATCAAGGTCAAAAATTTTGAACCGGGAAAACTTGTGCTCTTGTATAGTTCAAAACTTCATTTACACCCAGGAAAGTTAAGGTCTAGATGGTCAGGACATTTTATAGTGCATCATGTGTACCTCCATTGGGCAGTAGAGATTCAAGATCCCACAAGTGTTTACATTTTCAAGGTCAATGGTCAAAGGTTAAAACAATTCATTGAATCATTAAATAAACATGAAATAGAGGTTGAGTTAACTGAGCCAACCTATGAACGAGGAAAAAATTGATAGATTTAGGGTCTATGTTGGGCTAACGATGTTAAACAAAGCACTGCATGGGAGGCAACCCATGTTTTTCAAGTTTCCAATCATTTTGTTGTTTTAATAAAATTTATATTTTAATTAATCATTTTTATATTTAAAAAAAATAGACTGTTGACTTATTCTTCTATTATGAGTATGGATGGGTGTGAAAGGGGAGCACCATATTCATCTGTGTCATGTGGTGTGATCCTTGAGTAATACCTTACCCAGAAATTTAAAAAATTATACAATGTATCATCAGTTTATTTTACTTTATATATATACTTATATTTTACTTATATATATATATACTCTTTTGTTTTGTTTGTTTGTTTTCCTTTTTCCACTAAGGAACTCTGCAAGCGACATGGATATCAAAGGACTAAATTAGAGTAGAAAGAACGTCAAACTTCAACCACCAGGTGACTTCATTCCATGATCCTCATTTTCAATTTCCTTTTTGAACTTTCATTCTCTACCTCTACCCCCCTTATAAATTTTATTTTCTTTAAACACTGGGGAGAGTGTTGTTTTAGATTGGGGGGTGAGATTAAATAAAATAAATGCTTTTGTGTCAAAAAAAATGAATGATTTCAAAATAAATTGTGTAAATGGAAGGAAAAATTCCTTTAACTTTGAACATGGTAATACACATTGCACACTTTGAAACTGAATATCAAATAATTTAGCATGCCCGGATTCTTATTTTAATCCTTGTATAATTTCATGAGCATAGATTTTGGAAAGTGTGTATGTCCAATGTTATATTTCATCGTTTATATATTCATCCAAATAAAAAAGGATCAAAATGCACATCCTTTGGATAGTGGGATATTAGTTTGACTTCACGGGGTCCCCCAAATAAATAGCATAGGTTTGGTGATCATTTTAGTTTTAGTATGAGTATTAAATAAAAATAATAATAATAATAGCATAGGTTTGGTTATCATTTTAGTTTTACTAACTCTGGGCCACGCATTATGTCATTTCATTTCACTACACGCAAATTTGAGCTAGTCCCGAGCATGTGGGATTCACTAGACATGCGGGTCCCCCAACTTGAGTTTTTCTAGTCCCGAGCATGTGGGATTAACTTGGGGATCGTGACTCCATAGTTTTCTGGCCCAGAGTTAGTAATTTTATCTCTATTTTTGCTTATTTGAATTTGTTTTTTACTGAGTTAACTTGAGATGATTCCTGAGTATGTGGGATTCACTTGGTTCCCTAAGGTCTTTGAGCTTGGGAGTCATCGGCAAAGTCTCACAACAAGCGTTGACTCTTTTGAGTGCAATTTCAATTACCATGGAAAAATTGCAAAAACAAAAACAAAAAAAATATGATACAAAAAAAATTGAATACTCATCTTAATATTGAAATGTGATTCCACCTAGCGCTTCCATAATTTCCCCCTTGAATAAAGACGAACCCACATGTCTATTGTGATGCACAACACATCCTCATACTTAATTGATATTGGATGAAATATGGAAATGAATTTGAACAACGGAATGGGCTTGGGATTGGGATCTACTTATGAAACTATCTTTTATTAAAATATTTTTATGGGTTTCATGATTGTTTGGTATAAGGTTTTTTGGTGATCATTTTTTATTAAATTTTTTTTGGAAAAGGGAATTCGATTTTCATATTGTTGAGATATATTTTGCTCGGGACTAGAAAAACTCAAGTTGGGGGTGTGATTAGCCACTAAATGAGGATAATATTCATTGGTAATATATATAATATTCATGTTATTTATTATTCATAAACACCATTTTAGTGAATTTTAAATTTTGAACATCATTTCACATTATGATTGTAATACCTTCTTAAAATGCACTACTATGTGGTACATTTTTTAACATCATTTAAAGTACCCAATGATTCATCTGATTATAAGTAATATAATTATACATATTTTAATTTGATATTTTTTGAAGTTTATCTAAACCTAAATATGAACATGTTTAATTTGGGGATCAATGGAGAATTCATGGAGGATGATGGAGATATCTGGCAATGAAAGGAAGCAATTCTAGAGAAGGCAGACTGGACACCAGCCCACTGATGAGAGTGTGGGGCCCAACATAAAGGCCCAATTAATCCCTAATTTCGTGGGATGCTAGAACACATATATAGAAACAAATAACTATTCAGGATCCAATGCTAATTCGGCCTTAATTGTGGTCATTTAGGCGACCCAATTTAGAGATAAAATTCTGGGCCAGATTCTGCGGCCCAAAAAAACAGTCCACTAATATAATCATATCTCCGAATATACAAATACAAATGGGCCCAAATTTACAGGCGGTTAGAAAACAACCAGAGCTCCATTTTCTTCTTCTATGGACTACTTTGATTCGGCCATCTAGAAGGTCTTCCAAGCACGTCTGTTCGGTGAAGAAAAGCTTGCTGCCACCTCGTGTCAAGGGTGGAAAAATCATCTCTTCTTTACTTTCCACCCACCTATGGCCTACCAAAATTAATTGAGAAGACATGGAATATTGGAGGCTCTACCCAAGGGCTCAAAAATTCCTATTTAAGGTAGTGGTGTTTGAGGATTTAAGAATATTTGGTGCTTTTTTCAATTGTAATGTTATGCTGCAATTTTGTTATCTGAAAATTTTCGTTCACATGTAAGTTGTTCAATTCACTTTAGTTTCTTAATAAAAGTTATTCTTCTACTATTATTCTGTTGTTATTCAAATCACTTTGATACTGTTGGATTATGGTGTGAATTTATTCACACCAAACCTTGTGAAATTATTCACACAATGGTGGAGTGATCATTTTATTTTTGTTATTTTCTTTACTTCTCCATTTCCTCCCTCATGAGTCTACTTTCCGCTTCCATTGAAACCATGGGATCAATGGAGGGATAACCCACTTATGGATTGATCCAAGAGTGTAGAAAGGGGCTGGATTAGAAGTTATTTATCACCCCATTAATGTATAATCACTTCTTTAATTGAGATTTTTATTAGATGATTTTTAAACTCCATCATCTTTGTTGAATTTAAGGCCACACAATTTAAGTTATAATACGAACCTTTACCTTGAAGTGCTCAAAACATTTATCCTTAAAATGTATAGGTGATTAATATTAAAGGGTGTAGGCATTAAACCAGTAAGTGGTGATGTTGTTTTATCTTCTTAAATGAACCCATTTCAAATATAAGAAATTGAAATCTTTGAAAAGGAAATACGTCCAATCCACCCAGAGCGATAACCTAGGATCAACCCATTATTTTAAATTTAATGCACGTAAATATGTTAGATATCCTATAAAATCATCTAAAATCAATCCAAGTTGGCCACTTCATAGCCGTAAACAGTCCATAGAATGTACGTGTCTATAGGTTTCTTCTTAGGTCTCTGAGGATTCGATAACCCAAGCTAAACTACATGGGCCGTTTTACCTTCATCTCTTGGGTAAATTTGACTGAGAATAAGTCTTCCTTCTTCACACACAACTGATGGTATCCAGTTCAAAGGTCAATCTTTGAAAAGTATTGAGCTCCATGCAGTTGGTCAAATAAATTGTCAATGCGAGGTAGGGGATACTTGTTCTTTATTTTTATAGCATTGATCTCCCTGTAGTCGATACATAACCTCATAGATCCATCTTTCTTTTTAACAAAAAGAACAGGGGTCCCCATGGAGAAACACTAGGGAGAATAAATCCCTTATTACTCATTTCTTCTAGTTGTTTCTTTAGTTCAACTAATTATATAGTGGCCATTCTATAAGGGGTCTATGATATAGGCCTTGATCCATGAATTAAATCAATGGAAAACTCAACTTATCGTTCTGGAGGATGTCCAGGTAAATCATCCAGAAAAAAATCTACATATTCATTCACAATAGGTACATCCCCTATTTGAAGATTCCTTTCCTCACTCACAGTCATTTCATTCTCTTCCTCCCAAATAATTGAATTTAGTTGAGCAACTGGGGGTGGATCTAGATAAGAATTAGGTGGTGACGATTCTGCTCTAAAGATAAGGTGTTCCTTATAATCATAATAAAAAATCGTAACCTCCATCTTCTTACAATAAATCTTCGCACCATGGTCTGAAATCCAATCCATACCGAGAATTATGACAAACTCAATCATAGGTATGATGATGAGATCAGTGGATAAAGAACATTTATGTGCTCTAATGGGGACTGATTCACAAAACGTTGTTGCAATGATATTTCCCTTAAGAGTTTTAACTGATAACTCCCTTGTTAAATCAAATTGGAAATATCTAATTTTCTTAGAAAACTTGGAAGATATGAAACACTGTGATGATACAGAATCAAATAATGCATTTTCGAAACTTGAAGAACCATTAAATTACCTACCACCACGTCTTTTGGAGCTTCTACCTCAACAGTATTGATAGTCAAAGAATGGCCTTGATCTCTTGGACTTTTCTGAGGTAAGTTCCCCTGATTCTTAGGACATTCATTTGCATAATGTCCCATCTCCCTGTAATTTTATCATTGAACATTGGTATCTTCCTTCTTCCCTTTGAAATCACGAGCTTGGTGGCCTTTTTCACCACACTTGTAACAGACACCCATTCCCTTCAAGAAAGTACAGGGTTGTTTCTTCCCACATTTACCACATGATGGATATTCAACCTTTCCCTTCTTCCCCTTATTTCCATTCCCAGATTGATCAGAAGATCACTTATTCTCTTGCTTTGCTTTAAAGCCATAAGACTTAGAGAATTGTTTTTCTGTCTTGATAGCACATGAGACAATGTCTTCGTATGAAGAGAAGGATTGTGGGACTAATGCTCGACAGAGAAATGGTTTTAACCCATAAAATAAACGATCAATATTACTTCTTGGGTTACATATATAATCTCCATCATACCTTTCTAACCTTGTAAAGTTAGCCTCATACTTTGCGACATTCTCATCCTCCTTTTGGATCAAACTTCGAAATTGTCTTTCCATATCTACTCAATGGTCACAAGGAAAGTATTTTTCTAAAAATAGATATTTGAACTCCCTCCATTCCATATTTGATACTTCATCATCTTACTTCGTGTTTTGAATCAATGACCACAATTGATCAGCATCTCCAGTGAGGCGATAAACTATAATGATAACTTTTTCCCTTTCCTGACTCCCCAAAGCCTAAAATATTTTCTCTAGGGAATTTATCCATTGCTCAGCTACTAAGGGATTTGTACTCCCATTGAATTTTGTTGGTTGTTGCCTCATGAAGCGATCTAACATTGATCCTCCACGCTGTGGATCAGGGTTCTCCATATGGGTAAGGATATTATTCATAACCTGAGTGAGTAGTCCCAGTATAGTGATTAGTTGATCAGCACTAGTTTCATCACCAGATCCACTATAATTATCTTGAGTAGGAGGTAAATCCATACATGGAGTGCGTGAATTGATATGGTTTCCATTTCTTCCACTAGGCATCATTTCTAAACAATGGCACAAACTAGATAAGTTTATAAATCAAAATACATAATTCCATACTTATAAAACACTTAAAATAAATGGAAATATTTATGGATATAATCCATAATCATAAAAATGTATTATTTGAGAAGTATATACTCATAAACCCTTCATAATGATTTGTAAAGAAAATGAGAGTTATCCTAAGCATATCCCCCGGGAGTGTCTTAACCAAGAGTGCAGCAAGGCCCGTTGTCGAGCACCAGTTCCCTTTCGAGTCTAGCTCAAAGCGGTGTTTTCAGGTTTTACCCCTAGGTACATCTGTGCCAGAGCCACCTCTACCTGCTCATATACAGACAGGGATGTATTTCTCATAAAACTCACAAAATCTCTACAATACCAAAATTCTAGGAAGTTCGTCTATACTAATCCTCAAAGTCCATCTCAGGTATATGTGCTATAATCAGATTTTATCTAAATCTAGCTTCCAAGGTTTGTACTAAACTTCCTCTAATACCATCTGAAACACCCCAACCCCTGTTACCCAGAGTCGGTGCATTATTACATAACAATGGCATGATCACAAGAAAGATCAAATCTCGAAAGACCGATTAGTTTAGTAGCCTTGAAAACACTAGATATATTCATAAAGTTTTACATTGCATCATAAAAATGAAAAATACAACAACATATTCTCCATAGTCCACACTCTTATCCCCTCATAATATCCCTGCAGGTCATTCATAATTTATTTCTTCACATCCTGTGAAAAATAAAACATAGAAAAGTGGTGACCTCAAATGCCCAGTAAGGGTATCAATATAGCGGAAACTTTCATAAATAATAATAATCATTTAAGGCTATGTACAACTAAAACAAAAGCTTTTTAAACATGAACTTCAACATTGTATGGAAAAAATAAAATTTAATAATTCCATTTACTTATTCACATGGATATTCTACTAATCGAATAATCACATGCAATATAAAAAACCACTTTCATAATGATGGAATGTATAATGTCAGACTATCATAACCACATAGCAAAGGCCTCGTGCCAAGACTACAAATAAGATTTTGTCAATGCCTTGTTCCAAGACACTAGTTTGTCTCATGAAACCTACCGATGCATCGAGGAGCTATATTGGGCTCCACCCGTTACATATTGTGTCCAATGCATTCCCATATGAAAAGGATTAAACATAACAAAAACATTCGTATTAAAACTAGCATACTAAATGGAAATAATTCATCCATAAACCATGAATGGTATAAAAATAACACATCTATAGTCAAACATATCACAAAACCTTCAATACAATATAGAAGTTTTGTATCATAATAAATCATCTTCAAATAAGCATAAAATCCATCAAAGGATGTTGACATAGATGAAATCAAAACTCTTTTTAGAGAAATATCTCTTTCTATTTTGAAATCATTTAAGAGACATATATTTATAAAATAAAAAATTTTCTTTGAAAATATTCTTATAATCTTTTAAGGGAATCTTCGACGATTTTATAATGGCGAAAAATAGCTACAGCCGCCGTATAAGTTAACAAAAACATTCTTACCTTAATTTCGCTGAAAATGTTAAAAAGGGCCTTGTTTGGAAAACGATGGAAATATTCCTTTATAAACCACTTATAAAAGTCAAAAAGGGTATAAATGACTTTAACCCATATTCCAGTAAATAGTAAAAATGTTTTAAAATACATTTTTAAGAAACACGGATGTGGATGATAAAGAAGTCCCAGTAGATTATTACGTATAAACAACCTCGGATAATGAAGAGATTGCGAAATAAATCCTTACCTTGTACTTTTCATTTCTTGGGGTGGGTTAACCTCCTGTATAATGGTGAAATAATTTTTATTAAATTATACAAGAATCATATATATTAATATGATATCATATATGATCTTTTAACATTGTTTTGTTAATAATATCTTAGTATTATCGTCGTTTAGGGTGTTAACTTACTCCTTTTCTATTATATGTTTTGTTACGTAATCCATGTTTGTCAGGGATTGGTTGTATCTTATTCATATTAAGAATGGTATCAAGTCCTTAAACATTATTTTCAATAATCAAATGATAATTATACTTGAATAGATACGATGGAGAATGAATCTCATCACGTTCGTGGAGACGGTAGTCCGTACGTACGCACGAGCGACAATATCATTCTTTTGATATTAAAATAATATATAATTCGATGGTATATCATATATACAGAATAATTAACATGTTATATTTATTATTTACAAGAATCACACATCATTATTATACCCATACAAATAATAATTTATTCAATAACAATTACACCACGATGTGGAGACGGTAAGCTGTATGTACCCACATATGGTGACATGTCATTCAAATGATGGATATGATACTGAATATGGTTGTACCATATTTATAATAACATCAAATCATATATATGATACTGGAGTTATTATTTTATAATGGTAATAACAAATAAAGAAGAATTGGAAGAAGAAAGGAACTTGAAAAGTGGTGGTGAAATCATTACCTCTTCTTCGGGTTCTTCCTTTTGATTTGATTAAAAGGGCTCCATAGGATGGCTTTTTGACTAAAGGATGGCCTATAGGATGAAGTGAGGGTAGGATAGAAGTATTTGAAGTTAAGTGCCGCCGTAAGGCTGCCGAATTTTAATAAGAGAAATCTAATTTTGTTTCCTTCCATGTTTTTCATTTCAAATGGTATGTCCCTAAAATTTCATTACCATGTCCATATGTCCTTCTTATTCTTTCACCCTACTTTTTTATGGATCATTTATTAGAGGGTGACCCATGTCCCCTCTCATTTCAATGTTTTTTTAAAACCCCGAAACTTAGCCGTTATGCTGCAGAATTTTCCCCTCAAAATGCCTCTCTCTTTTCTCAAAAATTATTTTATGTTATAAAGTGAATACTCAAAGCTCTTATTTTTAAAAGGGTATTCACATATATATCAAAATGTTCCATTTTAAATTCTGGTATTTACATACATGAGACCCGCTTTCCCTTTCCGTGGGTTTAAAGTGACGTAAAGATCATGTCTTTAAAGCAGTTTTTAAAAAGTTATGATTATGAAATGAAACCCATCTATTTTATGCTATGTGGGTTATTTATGAAATGTTTGATGATGATATATGTGGCTCACATGATAATAAAGGCAAATTTAAGGGTGCGCCCTGATAGCGCTCCAATGCATTGGGTAATGATGTAACCACTAGAGATTACAATTTTCACGATACCTTGGTGAATAACCTTGGTAATTTTAAAATGACACCTTGGGGATGGACCTTGGTGATATGTTCATGATTGTCTATGTTAAATGATGTAGCCACATCTTTAAGTTATGAAAAAGTTTTATTTTTATTATGATATGCCTCATGATTTCATTTTCATGCATTAAAGTTCTTTTCATGACTTTATTGATGTATCTCAAGTTCATATGTAAAATGTTTCACTTGTTTCCCTTGCTGGGCCTTCTGCTCACCCTTCCTTTTGATGTATGTCCCCAGGTTATGAGATGCAGTAATGAGCCTAGGGTGAAAATGAGGAGAAGCCTTTCAAGTGTTTAAGAAGAATGTTTTTTTTTGTTTCCTGTTTTATGTTCCTTGTTTCCAAGACACTAAACCTTAAAGATCCTCAGTTCCGTGTAATGGAATGAAAAGTTATGTTATAAAAAGACGGGATGCTATACCAAAAAAATACATGAATTAAATGAAATCATCCACGTCAATAATTCAACTAGATGATTGGTCCTCCCCTTAAACACTATCCCATAGGACTATTCCCTCAAGTTCAAAATGTTGTCTCCTATATACACATTCTAGAAGAGATTATATCTCTACAAAAGCATCAAAAAAAATGTTTCCATAAATATTCATGAAACTCCTTGTGCATATTTGAAAATTGGGTCATCAAATTCCACTCTCCACTATCATCTTTGATGTTTTTTAGTAATCTAGCTCAGGGTATCAACTAATTAATTTCCCATTCCATGTGTATAAGAGATCTCAAAATAAAATGAATGAAGTTGCTCTAACCAATTTCACAACCTAAGACTAAAGTCACATATATGGAATTGTATTTGATAATTTTATAGTTAATTTAGATGATGAACCAATCCCCTAATAGATAATTCCACCAAAATCATAAATCAAGAGCCATAGCTACCAACATGAGGTCGTGCATGGGATCAATCTTCTTGTGAGGTCTCAATTTGTTATAATTGTACAATAAAAATCAATCTCCATACATTTGATACACTACTATATCAATACATGGGAAATAAATATTGTCAATATAGCTTCTAAATTGCTCTGGAAGAAATGGGATCTGTTCTAATTTAAGTTTTTCATTCAACTCTTGATTGGATGTCTCATAGGATTAAGACCATAAGAAATTAAAACCTTTATTAGTCAATCACATAAGGGACACAACTAGGCATGATAATTCCTAAATGAAATGACTAAAATATCCAACTAGAACCATGAAACTATGAATATCAAATATTTTCATGGGATTCTCCCAAGATACTACAGCTCTCACCTTCTTCGCGTGAATAGATACTCCTACCTCAGATATGAATAGTCATCTTAAGTGAACCATATTGATCAATATGTGGTATTTTGTGATCTTGGTATACATTTACTATTATCTCAATGAATTCAACATGATCTAAATTTGTTTTTAATGGGAATTTAAATTACTAGAATACACTAAGATATCATCCAAAAATACTACAAAAAAAGGAATCTTGATAAGGGTGGACGACTGTAACACCCTGAGATTTTATGAAAAATATTCTTTTTAATTTCATTAATGACTTGTGTTGTACGCTACACCAAAAGGAGCTTGCACAACACACATCCTTGACTTGCCTTTCATTATACGCAATCACGAACTTCCTTGATAGCATGTGTAGTACGCAATACTGAGTTTCACTAAACAACGATATGCTATTAAAATATTAATAAAACTAGCCGTTATGAATAGTAATAACCAATTTTTGAAACTTTGAAAATTTTATTTTTCAAAATGGATTTCATTTTTGGATTCGGAATATCGAAATTAGCTTAGGGTGAAATTTTGGTACTTTTCGGATAACTTTCATATTCTGATGAATAGTGAAAATTACTAAATTTTAATTAAAAACAACTTTTTTAATAGAAATAATTAATAGTGATAAATTATTAATTTGAGTGGTTTTAAAGTATATTTAGAATATATTTTTACAATTTAATACAATGTTGGTCATTGGATGTAATTTCACATTTAAACCCGTTATAAACTAGTGTCAATCTTTTGATAGTTATTATCTCTTAAAAACACGCTATTTGTTTTGACGACAAGAATTAATTTTTAAATTAGTTAATGCAACTGATATGTTTTGAATTTGGTAAAATAGACATCATTTTTGAGTTCATAATATCAAATATAGCTTAGGCCTAATTTTTGGTATTTTTCTGAAAACATTCAATTTTTGATGAATAGTGAAACCACTAAGTGGTAGTTAAAAAAAATGAATTGTTCAAAAAACTTAATTTTACCGCTTCTGTGAGTGGAATTTCAAAAATCTGAGAGACACGGTTAATAACAAGGACTAAAATGTGGTTCAATGAGATGAAAATAATTTTTGGTGAATAGTAACTTTTTACTTTTTTTTACCACGGTTAAAAGTAAATAGGGTAATTAAGGGTAAAGATGATATTATTATTACCCTAACACATGTCCTAATTCTATTGGATAAGTGTAATTCGACCAAAAACAAACTTAAGAATAAAATATGACCATTTAGGCCCACTTGGATTAGATTAGGACATCTATTATTAATTTATTTAAAGAAGGGTTAAAAGAGTTAAAATCAAAGTTTATTTACTAAAACATTTTTAATATGGGGTTATACATAAGATAAATTCGACTATAAATATTCATTAGAAAGATAAAAAGATTTCCTACATAATGGTATTTTATTTGTAATTTTTAGACATTAAATAATTTAATTTATTTATGACACAATGATGATGCAGTAATTATCTTATTAATGAAATATTGACATAATTGATGTTATAAACACCAAACTAAATGTAATTTGAGACTTTTTATTAATTCCACTAATTTTCTAGGTTACTATGATATATTAGTGTTTAATTAATCAACTTGGTTCGAACATATAATTCTGTTATGACTTTCACAAAAATCATATATCAAATAGTGTCAAAATTGACACAAAATAGTATTTAAATGAAATATTATATTATTAATTTTTATTTTATTCCTAAAAATCTACGGTTCGGACAAATGACTTAGATAAGGATATATATATTAATAATAAATAATTTGGGGTTCGTTTGGCATGTTATAGTAATTGTATTAACCATATAGTGTAAGAAAACAAAAAGACACGGTAAAAGTTAAATTATTTAACTTAGAGTTAAATCTAATTGATAAGGTTAAAATAATAACCTCAACTTGTCTAAATCCTATTGGTTGATAGTATTTCGACCCATCCCCACTTTAGCTTCGAAATAAGACCCTTTGGAACCATTATAAACCGATTTTGACTTTAATATAAAATAATAGTTTGAGATATTCCTAAGGTGCCCCTCTCCTCCCTTATAAAAGGGAACCTCCTTCCCCTCCTCCTCACACGAGTTTGAGCACTCAAGCTCGGCCAAACCCTGCCAAAATCCCTTCTACACATCCCTAGAATAATCCTAGAGGTCCTGGTCTTCTTCAAAGACCAATCATAGTTTCCTAAGTGGAGTATTCAAAGAGGCGTTCCAAAGAAGAGGTAATATCCATTACCGATCTTTTCAACTTCTTTCTTCTTCAACTTCTTCTTCTTTAGTTGTTTCATGATAAAGTAATAACATCAGTATTTCTTATATACTTATATGTTATTATAAATATGAAACAAATCTAATTAACCTTCTATCCATCCTATGGAAAAAGGAAATCACCGCGCGTGCGTACGTACGGAATACCGTCTCCACGCCGTGGTGTAATCTATTTTCCGCCACCACCTTAATTGGATGGGTATAATGGTGTGATGAGTAACTATATATGATTATTATAAAGTTATATTTATACTGAAATAGTATACAAACACTTCAACACAATTCCACGACCATGGGAACAATATCATCGCTCGTGCGTACGTACGGAATACCGTCTCCACGATGTGATGCGACTCGTTCTACATGATCATCATTACCTAGTAATTATATAAATGAATTGAATGAATAAATATGATATATGTTACACTAATACAATTCTAGATATAAGGTATCTATAACCTTAAAATAAGAATAAGAATTTATTCGGCAAAACACGCATAAGAACAAAAGGCAATAAAGACCCGAGTAACAAGTAACAATGAAATATTACTAATAAGAAGCTAAGAATATGACCATATATGATATCATATAAATATTTGTGATTCTGGAATAAGTCAATAACATTATTTAAACCATTATACAGGAGCTTCGGACACGTACAAAGCAAATCGGACCTAAGGTAAGGGAAATATCACAATCTCATTTTTATCCGGGATTGTTTATAATTTCGAATTTATTGGGGTGTATTTTATCATCCACATCCATGTTTCCTCAATATGTAATATTTATATCCTTCTACAATAGTTTATATCCAATTTTACCCTTCGGTAAGTTTTTAGTAAAAGATATGAAAGGAATCTTTTTTCGTTTTTCGTACGAGGTACTTTTTTGACTTTTCCGACAAAAGTACGAAGAATGTTTTTTTAACTTATACGGCATGAATGGATTTTTAAAACATTATTTCAAAGAAGCTTCCTTTAAAAGTATTCAAGTTTATTTTTAATCAAATTCTTTTAGTTTAAAATTGTATGACATTTTAAGAAAGGAAAAGTGTTTTTGAAGTAGAAAGGATATTTTCCCCAAGAATAGAGTTCAAGTATTTTATCAAAATTATTTTCCATCTAAGATAATAAAAGGGTTCTGTTTTTATCCCTATTATTACATTGGTTTGATTATGTTGTGATGGAAATATTTTTATGAATTCCTTTATCTTATATGAATTTTTTTATGATGTCATGTTGTTTAAGAATCCCATTTTTATTACATGGGTTACGCTATGATGTATGGTTTATGATTTTGTGGCACACATAAGAATGGTATCATTATGAGATGGGTGGAACCTATATCTCCCTCCAATGCATTGGGTAAAGATTTTATATCTCATGAGATAGACATGACTGGAATGGAAGGTTATACCAGTTCAGTGAAACTGGACTGAAACGAGGGTCACTCGATTCAGAAATGGGCTTTGTCCACTATGATAGTCTTGGAAATGAGTCTTGACTAACAACAAATGATTCTCTATGATTATGTGCGAATGCCACAAATTTTCATGTTTTAAGTTATGATTATTGTGATTACATTTCACTGCCATGATTTATCCCATGTTATGAAATTATGCTCTCTTTTGCAGGTTATGATTTCCAAAATGTTATGTTCTTTTGAATATGATGTGATTGATATTTCTGTTGTTTACCCTTACTGAGCAATTGAGCTCACCCTTTTATGTTTTCTTTTCCCCAGGATATAAAGAAAGGTTTTAGGTAAAAAAAAGGAAGATCTTTATGGGAGATGTTGAAGATCTTTCACCACGATTAGAAGATTACATTCCGAGTTTCGAAAGACACTAAACTATTACGATCCTTGTGTGTGTGTTTTTTTATGTACTAAGTATTCTGCAAAAGTAATGTAATGTTCATGTACGTTAAGCTTCAGGTCTCTACAGTTGGTATCAGAGGAAAGTTTTAGTCAACATTTGGAAACTAGGATGCGAGAACTTTAGTGAGATCCCTAGAGATATTTCTAAGGTGTGTCTAGGGATGTCTCTAAGGTTAAGTATACGTATAGGTTATAGTACTATAATTACGCTAACGATCATAGAATTAAACCTAAGATGTTAGATATTGAAGGTACTCCCCCTTTATTATGTTGTTTTCCCTAGCATGATTTTTGCCTCTCACACTATTCTTTTTGGGTTTTAGACGATGGCTGGAACCCGAAGGAACCGTGTTGATCAATGCAATGGACAATGCAATGATTGCCCTCCTGAACAAACAAATGTTATGGGAGCTGGAGTGCAAAATCTTATTTCTATACTTACACAAGCTATGAATCATTCTGGACTTCCAAATGAACAGAGAAGGGAACAATATTCTATTGAGTCCTTCATGAGGCAACGTCCACCTTCTTTCAATGGGTCTTCCGATCCACTTGTTGCTGAACAATGGATCAGTACCACTGAAAAGATATTTTCAGTTCTTCAATATTCTGAACATGATAAAGTCATCTTAGCAGTATATCATTTGGAAGGTGAAGCTGATCAATGGTGGAATCTTATCAAGAATACGAGGCCAAGAGGTGAAATTGAGTCCATGGAATGGGACGAGTACAAGAACTTGTTTTTCAGTAAGTACTTCCCTCGTATTCTTCGAACAAAGATGGAAAAGGAGTTTCTTGAGCTGAAGCAGAAGGATGATGAATCTGTTGGTATATACGAAGCGAATTTTACAAGACTTGCAAGGTATGCATCTGGCATTATCATCCAACCTGAAAGTAAAGTTGATCGATTTTTCAGTGGCTTAAAACCAAGTCTTCGAAGGGCATTAGCTATAAGAGACTTCAGTAGCTATGAAGAAATTGTGCATTGTTCTATCAAGGTAGAAATGGAATTTGGTGTTACATATCCATCTCATGGTCTTGACAAGAAACGAAAGATGGAGTTCAAGGAGAAATCTCAGAATAATGGTGAAAGGAAGATGAATGTTTCCTTATGCACAAAGTGTGGAAAAAAGCACGGTGGAGATTGTCTTAAAGGGACTAGAAAATGTTTTAAGTGTGGAAAAGAAGGTCATCGAGCAGCTGAGTGTCGAAGTAATGGAAAAAGGGTTTCTAATGATGTGAATAAAGCAAACACTGCAGAGAACGCACCACCAACACTTCAATGCTTCATGTGCAAGGAAATGGAGCATTATGCTAATAAATTCCCTAATCCAAGGGTTAGTGATGATCGACATGAGCAACCGCTTAAGGAAAAGGATAAAGGGAAGTCACATGCGATCACTATTGGCGATGTTGAATATGACAACGATGTGGTGGAATGATTAAGTGTTTATGTAATGGGATTCCAAAATAATGTTGTATCATGGAGTATTGGAATATTTATGTATTGGTCTAATATGGTATTCAAAGTGATTGAGATATTTTCGGAAATAAGACGATATGCACATAATGAAGGGAAAATGAGAAAATGAAATGTTTAACAGTATTCATGAGCTCATGATTGATATAAGGACTAAGTGATATCATGGTTTGAGTATATAGAATTTTGAGGATTTTGGTATGTGGAAAGTGTTAACTTTTAACTGCATTCATGTTTTCACTAAGGTATTCAAGAGAATACATGATTAAGGACTTTGAATGTGACCAACAAAACATATCTTATGATATATGGGGATCGACGATGGTGTTAAATCTCTAGTAATCGTTTTCACTATGTTATGAGAGTGGACTGCAGTATTATGGATAAGCCTGAAGATTGGAATGGATTATGTTGGATATAAGTTTGTATTGTTTAAGGATAGAAGTTTTTTTCGATATTATTGATGGGATGTTATAGTAATATAGTTTTAGAAAAAGGACAACCTGCAGGACGGGCGACAGCCCATCGCGTCGGACAAGGCTGTGGGAATCGAACCCACAACCGAAATGCGACTGGCCTTTATCGCCTACCACTGGCCTACAGGAAGTCCCTGTTTAGTAGAAACTAGTTTAATTTTATTAAGCGGTATGATATATGAAGTATAAGTTCATTTTTGGAACCATATACGATTAATCTAACCATAAGATGAACTTATAAATTTTCAAACCTTTTGTTTGAGACAGATGGAATGACCCATCATTCTATTACATGATCTGCTAACACATCACGAATGACAAATTCAACTTCATTTCTTTAAGATATGAAGTGTAAATTGTCCAAAGAATGACCAACGGTGAGACTATACCGAAATCACCAAAGTATTTCTTCTAATTCCAATTTCATCAACTTTAGGGAAACGATCTTGAAAACCAAAAATGTCGTCCTAGTGCTCTTATATCTGATTAATCAGATGGTACCTTAGATCGTTACAAATTTATGGATTTGTGATTGTTGGCTTTTCCATAGCCATGTTCTCTACCACTCTCCATCAGAACATGATGGTTAGATTTTTCTTCCATATCCATATTTTCACCTATGTGGAAACCCAGTGATTAGTTTATTTGGGTAATCGTTACATTTCATACATTAGTTTTTAAACCCATGTTTTGGTATTCCTTTTTACGATGTGGGTTTCTATCAAAGAAAATTTTGAATAGTAAACCATTTATAACCCCGACAAATTTCTTGGGCGAAATTCATTTTAAGGGGGGTAGAATGTAACACCCTGAGATTTTATGAAAAATATTCTTTTTAATTTCATTAATGTCTTGTGTTGTACGCTACACCAAAAGGAGCTTGCACAACACGCATCCTTGACTTGACTTTCATTACCGGCAATCACGAACTTCCTTGATAGCATGTGTAATACGCAATACCGAGTTTCACTAAACAACGATATGCTATAAAAATATTAATAAAACTAGCCATTATGAATAGTAATAACAACTTTTTGAAACTTTGTAAATTTTATTTTTCAAAATGGATTTCATTTTTGGATTCGGAATATCGAAATTATCTTAGGGTGAAATTTTGGTACTTTTCGGATAACTTTCATATTCTGATGAATAGTGAAAATTACTAAATTTTAATTAAAAACCACTTTTTTAATAGAAATAATTAATAGTGATAAATTATTAATTTGAGTGGTTTTAAAGTATATTTAGAATATATTTTTACAATTTAATACAATGTTGGTAATTGGATGTAATTTCACATTTAAACCAGTTATAAACTAGTGTTAGTCTTTTGATAGTTATTATCTCTTAAAAACACGCTATTTGTTTTGACGACAAGAATTAATTTTTAAATTAGTTAATGCAACTGATATGTTTTGAATTTGGTAAAATAGACATCATTTTTGAGTTCATAATATCAAATATAGCTTAGGCCTAATTTTTGGTATTTTTCTGAAAACTTTCAATTTTTGATGAATAGTGAAACCATTAAGTGGTAGTTAAAAAAACTGAATTGTTCATAAAACTTAATTTTACCGCTTCTGTGAGTGGAATTTCAAAAATCTGAGAGACACGGTTAATATCAAGGACTAAAATGTGGTTCAATGAGATGAAAATAATTTTTGGTGAATAGTAACTTTTTAATTTTTTTTACCACGGTTAAAAGTAAATAGGGTAATTAAGGGTAAAGATGATATTATTATTACCCTAACACATGCCCTAATTCTATTGGATAAGTGTAATTCGACCAAAAACAAACTTAGGAATAAAATATGACCATTTAGGCCCACTTGGATTAGATTAGGACTTTTATTATTAATTTATTTAAAGAAGGGTTAAAAGAGTTAAAATCAAAGTTTATTTACTAAAACATTTTTAATATGGGGTTATACATAAGATAAATTCGACTATAAATATTCATTAGAAAGATAAAAATATTTCCTACATAATGGTATTTTATTTGTAATTTTTAGACATTAAATAATTTAATTTATTTATGACACAATGATGATGCAGTAATTATCTTATTAATGAAATATTGACATAATTGATGTTATAAACACCAAAATAAACGTAATTTGAGACTTTTTATGAATTACACTAATTTTCTAGGTTAATATGATATATTAGTGTTGATTTAAGAAACTTGGTTCGAACATATAATTCTGTTATGAATTTCACAAAAATCATATATCAAATAGTGTCAAAATTGACACAAAATAGTTTTTAAATGAAATATTATATTATTAATTGTTATTTTATTCCTAAAAATCTAAGGTTCGGCCAAATTACTTAGATAAGGATATATATATTAATAATAAATAATTTGGGGTTCGTTTGGCATGTTATAGTAAGTGTATTAACCATATAGTGTAAGAACAAAAAAGACACGGTAAAAGTTAAATTATTTAACTTAGAGTTAAATCTAATTGATAAGGTTAAAATAATAACCTCAACTTGTCTAAATCCTATTGGTTGATAGGATTTCGACCCATCCCCACTTTATCTTCGAAATAATACCCTTTGGAACCATTATAAACCGATTTTGACTTTAATATAAAATAATATTTTGAGATATTCCTAAGGTGCCCCTCTCCTCCCTTATAAAAGGACACCTCCTCCCCCTCCTCCTCACACCAATTTGAGCACTCAAGCTCGGCCAACCCCTGACAAAATCCCTTCTCCACTTCCCTAGAATAATCCTAGAGGTCCTGGTCTTCTTCAAAGACCAATCTTAGTTCCCTAAGTGGAGGATTCAAAGAGGCGTTTCAAAGAAGAGGTAATATCCATTACCAATCTTTTCAATTTCTTTCTTCTTCAACTTCTTCTTCTTTAGTTGTTTCATGATAAAGTAATAACATCAGTATTACTTACATACTGATATGTTATTATAAATATGAAACAACCCTAATTCACCTTCTATCCATCCTACGGAAAAATGAAATCACCGCGCGTGCGTACGTACGGAATACCGTCTCCACGCCGTGGTGTAATCTATTTTCCATAATCACCTTACAAGGATGGGTATAATGGTTCAATGAGTAACTATATATGATTATTATAAAGTGATATTGATACTGAAATTGTATAAATACACTTAAATACAATTCCACGATCATGGGAACAATATCATCGCTCGTGCGTACGTACGGAATACCGTCTCCACGATGTGATGCGACTCGTTCTACATGATCATCATTACATAGTAATTATATAAATGAATTGAATGAATAAATATGATATATGTTACACTAATACCATTCTGGATATAAGGTATCTATAACCTTAAAAGAAGAAAAGAATTTATTCGGCAAAACACGCATAAGAACAAAAGGCAATAAAGACCCGAGTAACAAGTAACAATGAAATATTACTAATAAGAAGCTAAGAATATGACCATATATGATATCATATAAATATTTGTGATTCTGGAATAAGTCAATAACATTATTTAAACCATTATACAGGAGCTTCGGACACGTACAAAGCAAATCGGACCTAAGGTAAGGGAAATATCACAATCTCATTTTTATCCGGGATTGTTTATACTTTGGAATTTATTGGGGTGTATTTTATCATCCACATCCATGTTTCCTCAATATGTAATATTTATATCCTTCTACAATAGTTTATATCCAATTTTACCCTTCGGTAAGTGTTTAGTAAACGATGTGAAAGGAATCTTTTGTCGTTTTTCGTACGAGGTACTTTTTTGACTTTTCCGACAAAAGTACGAAGAATGTTTTTTAACTTATACGGCATGAATGGATTTTTAAAACATTATTTCAAAGAAGATTCCTTTAAAAGTATTCAAGTTTATTTTTAATCAACTTCTTTTAGTTTAAAATTGTATGAAATTTTAAGAAAGGAAAAGTATTTTTGAAGTAGAAAGGATATTTTCCTCAAGAATAGAGTTCAAGTATTTTATCAAAATTATTTTCCATCTAAGATAATAAAAGGGTTCTGTTTTTATCCATATTATTACATTGGTTTGATTATGTTGTGATGGAAATATTTTAATGAATTCCTTTATCTTATATGAATTTTTTTATGATGTCATGTTGTTTAAGAATCCCATTTTTATTACATGGGTTACGCTATGATGTATGGTTTATGATTTTGTGGAACACATAAGAATGGTATCATTATGAGATGTGTGGGACCTATATCTCCCTCCAATGCATTGGGTAAATATTTTATATCTCATGAGATAGACATGGCTGGAATGGAAGGTTATACCGGTTCAGTGAAACAGGACTGAAACGAGGGTCACTCGATTCAGAAATGAACTTTGTCCACTATGATAGTCTTGGCAATGAGTCTTGACTAACAAGAAATGATTCTCTATGATTATGTGTGAATGCCACAAAGTTTCATGTTTTAAGTTATGATTATTGAGATTACATTTCACTGCCATGATTTAACCCATGTTATGAAATTATGCTCTCTTTTGCAGGTTAAGATTTCCAAAATGTTATGTTATTTTGAATATGATGTGATTGATATTTCTGTTGTTTACCCTTACTGAGCATTTGAGCTCACCCTTTTATGTTTTCTTTTCCCCAGGATATAAAGAAAGGTTTTAGGTAAAAAAAAGGAAGATCTTAATGGGAGATGTTGAAGATCTTTCACCACGATTAGAAGATTACATTCCGAGTTTCCAAAGACACTAAACTATTACGATCCTTGTGTGTGTGTTTTTTTTATGTACTAAGTATTCTGAAAAAGTAATGTAATGTTCATGTACGTTAAGCTTCAGGTCTCTACAACGACCTAATTTATCAAATTCATGAAGACCTTGGGTTATTTTGTGATGTTGAATGGAAAAACCAGAAACTCGTATAAGCCACATCTATTTCTAAATGAAATGTGTCATGTGTTTCTATTCCATACATATACCTAGTGGTATCCCTCCCTCAAATTGATTTTGGAAAAACCATAAATCATTATAATTAGCATAACAGTCCATCTATATGAGGCAATGCATATCCGAAGTTATCCATAAGCTGGTGTTTCTGGAAATGATCCAAGAAAGTCATGAGTTTATGATATTCCATCTTAAAGAAATGGAATAGTGAACAATAATGTGATATAATGTTTCATATAAGAAACTTAGCTTCTATATCCACTAGTTGCATCTCATATTCCTAAAGCGCAGAATGCGTCATCATGTAAGGTGAAATAGACAATAATTTTGGTCCAATAACTAACTCAACGGTGAACTCCACCTCTCTTATTTATCGTAATCCAATTAAGTCTCCATGTAAAAAGTTATTTCAATGATCTAATACTAGAGAAAATCTAAATGAATTTTTCATTGATAGCTTATAAAAAATACTAGCAATATGCATTATCACTCTACTGGTCCAATGATTCTTTAGTCTATCTCGAATTACCTATATGTTCTAATTTCTGTTGTGAATATATGTAATAGACTCAGCTGATGTAAAAGACACCCTCTGGCAATAGAAATCAATGAGAACATGAAAGGGTTCTAATGTATCTTTCCTGAGTATAATATAAAATCTAGAAATCTCATGGATAATGATGTTCCTTATGAAAAATATACAAATCAATCTTAATGGTTACACCTTCAATGGATATATACACTCTAATAAAACCCCTAAAGGTGTGTTCAGATTCAACATTCCATATAAGTACACTATATATGGGCCCATACATTCAAAATTACTGCAAATATGATCAAGTTTAATGTTAATGTATCAAATAAGGAAGATACTAAAGTATAGACACAATAATGGATCCTAAAATTGTATATCACCTTAGAATCTACTCCCAAGGAGTGTGATTCACATTATATATTTGGCCAGATCTACAAACATCAGATGATACCTAACTGAACGAGGAAGTTCCACTTCATTGGAACTCTATATCTAAATTTTGGATACCTTTTCCATGACCACATCCCCCACTAGATCATTTGGTAAAACTCTAGTAACCTACCTAGAAAGGTGATACTAATTCATATCTAGAAGGTGGAACTAATATGGATCATCTCCCACTGGGAACATATAGATGAGTCCTATAGAAGTATTAAAAATTCCTCAAATAGTAATAATCTTGGCACTCACATGAAACACTTGGACAATGGGGATTATTATTCACATTATTTGTGTACTAGTGGAACAATTAATAACTATCAATAGGTTTCATTAGGATACTTATTCCCCACTTAAAATATTTAATTGAACCTTCAAGCTACTCAAATAAGTTCCTACCTATCTCAGTGTAGAACTTCAATTTCCCACGATGTCATATTCCCTCAGTTTCTTATTCGAGATGGGGACCTGATTCACTATCTCGTAAATGGTGTTCAATCAGAAAAATATACCAATATTGTATGGAATATACAATACCATCCTTGAGATTATTATTGTCCTAAAATGTACACAAACAAGATTCGATGTGAAATGATAATGTTTAGTGAAACAATTTGAATATTACATTGTAGACATATCATGCTTTTATAGATACATAATTTACCTAGAATGGTACACTATAAACTTAAGATGAAATAATTAATCGCGGATGGTTTTGTGGAAGTTTAGTATACCATATTATAAGGATGACAATCCTAGGTAATTTTATCCCACCAAAACATGGAGGAACCACCAAGAATTTAGGTTGCAAACTGGTCCCTCCTCTCTAGATGCATCTCTATATACTATAATATGATTATTATTACCTCTAACCATGACTTGGAATCCTAGGATCCACCATCCCTTGATTGGGTAGGAAACTTTTTCTACTAAAATTCTCGTGGATTCTATTCCATAGTAGGGGAAGGTCCTGGATTTACTAGAACTGACAGGATGAAGTGTACTAAGCTCACTTTGAAAAAATAATTGGTTCCTAAAATATGATAAATTATATTTACCTAATGTTTCACTACTATTGGTAATTCTCATTTTTAGGTCTCACTAAATTTGTATCATGATCGTTTCCACCTTCTTGTGCATGAATTGAGGACATAGTGGATGCTTAGCTCTATAATTTCCAAGAACACGTCTTAGATAAGATACAACAACATATAATATCAAAGATATCAGAATAATACATGTACATGACCTTCTTATAAATGAGTTAAACCTATCTACATACTCCTACGACTAGTTCTAGGTGATAATGAAAATTATAAATATTACCAGAGACACAACATACTACCCAAAAGTAAGGTCAAGTCAGGATTAAGCACTCACATGACATTGCAGAAGTCCTAGGTTATTGATTGTAAATTGAAAGATATAGAGTAAAATAACCTTTATATAGAATTTTCATACCCAATTAATGGAAAATGTTTAATTTCTGTGTCTAAATTCATTTATTTTTATACTAATTTTTGTTCAAGTGTACATATTTATATCACATTCTAGTTAAATGATTCATCATTACTAATATCAAAAGTCCTATACTATTTATAAGTTTCAATTGGAATGTATTATAACTATGATAAGCCCTTTAAATCTTTTATTAGGATGTAATTGGTTATATATAATTATTTTATTGAATAAATTGTATTTCCCAATTTATAGAAGTATATGATTCTACAATTTCAATTGGAATTAATTCAATGAAATTAATCAAATTTTTCATCCCATGGAACTAGTAGTCTTTGACTCGGACGTTGAATAGTTGTTTAATTAATTTGAAACCATCCACATAGATAAAAATCTTTTCTGATTATGTATAAAAATTATTTTATCCAATTATTTTATCCCCCCAAGAAACATTACCACAATTCAAAATATAAAATATAGAGAACTTGCAAATGTCCCATGGATTACTTATAATGGAAAAAACAACATATATTTTTACGGAATTACATAATACAAGAAATGTAAATCCTCATGTTCCTATAATTATTATTGAGATGATAATATCCATCATAATAGTAGAAATAATGACATAAAAATGTATTTGCATCAACCAATGCTGAAATATCTATAGTTATAATAGGAATAAACTAAAAGTAAAATATCTCAAACCAAGTAATTCGTATTTCCTATATACATAGGTTAACTACTCCTTGGAACATGCTTTCATAGTCTCCTATATAACACAAAAACATTAATAATGGAGGAAAAATATTCTTCAATAGAACCTTGTAACATCCCCGACTGAGTTCACATGAACTGTAATCAACCCCAACTGGCCACCTAGACTTATACGAGCCTCCCCATAATTAAGTAGCTAACAACAAGAAGTTAGGGTCTATAATTGTATGGTGGGCATACTCTAACCTGTTGATCAGAGTGTAAAAAACAGCGTAAACTAATAAAAAACTATGTAAATTGTAATAATAACCAATAAAAGAATAATAAATCATCTAGATAACATAAATTGGAAAACAAATGAAATAATGTCATGTACAAGATAATTTTCATGTCATGTGATATAAAATAGGTAACACTGATACATGTATATACATCATTCTATAAAAAAATACAATATGGTGGAAAACTATAAATATGAGCTTCATGAGACTAATATTTATCCTCTAATCTTGTACTCTAACCAAATAAAATAATTAATAATCCACATAGAAAATACTTCCATTATCACAACCTGTATCAATATGTTCAATTCGGGTACCAACAGGTTTCCCAAACAGTGTGTCGGATATACTAATAGGCCACTACCAATAGAGCCTTTTACAATCCAGATGGTGTATATAAAATGGTCAATGTCCATTAACAACAATGTTATTATAAATATAACTATAAATGGATAAACTATTATTCTTAAAGGACACTAGGTATAAAACACCTGCTTCATCCAAAGTAAGGACATATCTAACAAAGAACCATATGTTTGTGTGTGTGTCTGTTGTTTATATGAATAGTGATGTTTATATCCATGTATATAAATACTACTTGGAAAAAGGAACTAAGGCATAACTTATATATCCATGGATAGTAGTATCAGTCTCATAGTATGTCAATAGATTCCACACCAAGGTGTAATGAATGAAATGGGTAAAAATGAATACATATAAAAATATGGAATGTTATGCCTCGTTATCATATTTAATTTGAGACCCCAACCCTTATATCATATTTAATTTTGGAAACCAAGCTCGTATATCACATTCAGATGGGAAACCATGCTCTTATATCACATTTACATGAGACTTTATGCCCGTATATCACATTCACATGGGATTTTATGCATGTATATCACATTTATCTGGGACACCATTCCCTTGTATAAAATTTACATGGGACACCACACCTTCATATTTTCATGGGATACAATGCTCGTATATTAAATTAAAATGGAATTAAAATCTTGTACATCACATATATAAGGGATGATATTCCCTAAGATCACAAATATATCTAACTCTTTTCCAATAAATCATATTTATTAAAAAACTGTTGATCATTATTTTACACTCGGAAAATGTGAATTGTAATTCAATACAAAAAACACTTTAACTAATTTTTGTATCCCTAATTCATTTGGGAGTTATGTGATATGGTTGAACAACTCACTCACATTCATGTTGAGGTGATTCTTTAATTTATTCTCCAAGCCAAGACAACTTAGAAGGTGGTTTAGCTAAATAATCATTTAATAATTCATGGTAAATTCCATGATAACACAGTATGGGGTGGCACTATTCATGTTTAGGGTCCTCTGACCATAAACACATGAATATAGGGAATTTATAACTTGGATAACATTTTATAATAAGGAAAATATTTATTTGGAGGATGTATACTGAATTTAAGGTCTATGGTGGGACATTTCAAGTTATAAAATAACTTATATTTAATTAAAAACTACTAGATCTCCAATATTCTGATTTTATATGTGCCTGCATCTGTTATCTGCTTCAGATTCAACGTATAATGGGAGAAAAAAGTAAAATTGAAAAATTACAAGATAATAGGTCATATTATCCCACACAATAATAATTTTAATGATGGTGGGATAAAATAATTAAGGAATAATGAGGAGTGAATCTCTTACTGAGATGAATCCAATGAAACATACAGTGCTACAATTGGAATGAGGAATAGGTGTCAATTTTTTAAAGATAAAATGGGAAATGGTAATTTTAGCCCATTTTTAAAGGGTCATGGTTTTCATTCATGGTTTTCCAAACCGTATGCCTAACCAGTTGCATATACTAGTTAACTAGAATTAATGGTGTATCCAATGGCTCATTGTTTTGAAAACTGGTGTCGTCCCCTCCAACCCATTAGAAATCCCCACATGATCAGGTGCCCGTATGGGTAATGTTACAACCAACTATGCAATCCTCTTTAGTTTAGAAAATTACCTTCATAGTTGAGTCACATGGTTAGCACTAACCAGGCATGAATAATGTGGATCAGTAAGTCTCTCCAAAATTTAGAGCTCTTGGATCCAAAAAATCCATATAAGCTCCAAATTCAATCCTTTTCCTCTATAGAACATAAATCCAATAAAATGATAGGTTCCTTAAAGTAAATTAAATATATTTACCTCTTCAAAATAGCTAGGATATTATTATATTATATATATATATATATTTAGCATCACATTCCTTTTTATCTTCTCTTGGTCTTGGTCACGGTTACCATGGGTGTTGTTATGAACATCAGCACACCATTTGGAGTGAGGTCAGAGGATATCAAATATTGTGAGGGGTGTTCTCTTTAAATTAGTGTCTAACAATTCATTTGGATTATTTAGACACTATAAATAAATATATTGGATTTGATTCTTGGTATGGACTAGCTTCTCTCATACCTGGATCATATTGACTATTATTAAAAAAATATAAACAATTTAATGGTTAGGAAATTTTATCCCCGTCCATGAATTAAGGCATCTTCAGTCATCTAGAAGATTCGAATATAACTTTTAAATAATGAATTGAGGTTTAGGTGCTATATGTTGATGGTAAAAACATCTAAGATACCCCATACTGTTTTTAGAAGTATGTATGGAATGTAGTTCAAGGTTATAACTTTCAGATTGATGAACTCACTAGTAGTATTCCTGGATTTGATGAAATCGATCATTCATCATTTCCTAGATTATGTTATTTTAGTTTTTGATGATGAAATCTTACTGTACTCCCATTTAGTAGATGATCATTTCCATCATCCTAACATCACCTTGGATACACAAAGAGAGAATCATCTTTATGTTAAGCTATGTAAATTCAGTTTTTGGATTGATAAATTGCACTATTGGACAATGTTATCTCACAGGATAGAGTATAACTGAACCCTTAAAAGGTTGTATCAATGATACGTTGGGAGTCTTAAAAGAATAATAATGATATTCATAGTTTTATAGGCCTCGGAGGTTACAATAGACACTATATATCAAATTTATCCTGTTTGGGAACTCCAATTTCAAGGATGACATAAAAAATAGTGAAGTTGTTTAGTCATATGCTTTTGAAATAGATTTCCAAGAGCTGAAGGGTAATAAGACCACATCAACAATCCTCACATATCCTATACCTATAAAAGATTATATTGTGTACCATGATATTTTATAAGTAAGATAAATAGAATTTATAATGTAGAAGGGTCTATTGGTTGCATATGGCTCTTGAAGATTGAGACCGCATGAGAGGAATTACCATGCCTATGTTGTAGAGTTAACAGTAGTGGTGCACACCCTACGGTGTTACAGTAACATTATATTTGGAGAGGGGTTTTTGGAATACATAGACCACCATATCCTCAAGTATATATTTTCTCAATGAAACCTAAACCTTTGGCAGAGGACGTAGGTCACATATCGATAGTCCTTTGGCTTTGAGTTTTCTTTCACACCAGGAATGGGAAATGTTGTTGTTGATTCCTTGATAAGGAATATATGGAGAATGGTAGTATCATATTATTTTGATGAGTGGAGGTTGGGGGCGCACTTTACCAACATGAATCTAGATATTCTTGATTCCTAGTCATGACTATAACTAAATTATAAATTTTTTAATCCTCTTTTTTGAAATGGATTAAGGAAGATTAATTATATAATATAGAGGGCTCTATTCTGGGGAATATCTTGTATGGTGGGGGTCCACTAGTAGGATGGTCATTAGGAGGTAGAATTTTTCTTCAATTCCATGGATTAGAAGGGATCATGTGGGTTTTAAAGATGATATAATGAGGTAGTGTCATGCTTCTAGATTGCTGGTACATCCTGGTAT
Source organism: Viscum album (assembly GCA_963277665.1). NCBI lineage: Eukaryota > Viridiplantae > Streptophyta > Magnoliopsida > Santalales > Viscaceae > Viscum > Viscum album. The sequence goes on from OY728136.1 coordinate 1,485,980,156, forward strand.
AACAAATTCTTATTATGATATTCCTAAATAGTGAAAGTGGTCATCAATGAAGAAAGAAAAAAAATCTTTTTTGGAGACATGTTTCACCTATAAACAAGTGAAGGCTATTAATTAGAGGAATATTGGGTTGTTTCAGCCTCTTCAAATTCCATAGTTAATGTGGAATGATGTCACAATATATTTCTTGATAGTATTACCTTGGATACCTCACATAATTGTGTCATATGAGTGATCAATGATCCACTGAAAAGTTATCCCATTTCTTTCCTATCTGGGAGACCTTCATTATTGATGGTATGGGTATTCTATATATGTGTGAGATATTTTTAAATCATAGTTTTATGAGGAGGGTAATTTTACATCAATATCCTTATTTCACATCTCATTAATTTTGGGGACTTCAGAATCCATTGAAATCACAGGTCATTTTAAGTATAGCCTATCTCTCTTAGAATAATGGCCAATATAATTTAATGTTTAAAATTATAGAGGATGTGTGGTTAGCCTATGTTTTTACTTTACATAGTTCTTTTAAGAAGAATATGGAAACCATGGAGTTTACATATCATTACAAACTCTAGGAATCAATCAAAATGGATTATTTTATTCCTTTTTTGGTTGTCAATGGTTCTCATCTCTTTACATGTTATAGAATGGAGAGTTAGCACTCGTTGAACCTAGTCACATGTAGGATACATCTGATAAGTTTTTATTGATCTGAATGTGGTTGGTGACTACACTGATCCATAATAAATCATGTGTTTTCAATCAGAGAATAAATTTGGACTTTGAGGTGGGTCATCAATGATTTCTATAGGGGTTTCCTAGGTTTGTATTGTGCTATATGAGGAATAAATTGAATCTAGTTCTTAGGTTTTTCGAGTTGTTCATGATTGTCAAAAGGGTTGGTCCATTGGAATACCTTTTAAACCTTCCATAGCACACAGTACAATGCGTGATCTGTTTTATGTTTCACAACCTCAAATTTATCATCTTGACTCTAGTCTCATGATTGAATTTAATGACATTGAGCTAGATGTTTATGAATCATTCAAAGAACATCTAACCCATAACATATACTATAGTGAAAAAATCTCTTGGACAGGATTGTGTTGCTAGTACGACCTCTGTGGAAGCCTGGTCAGGTGCAATAAGATACTTTGGGATGTAGTCTGATATGTGTACATAGTTTATATTCTTGTTCACTGACACCCAAAAGTGATTCCTAGAGTACAATAGAGAAATTATGTTATATAGTGGGGTGGTGGTAAGATCCATCCTTTTTTCTCACAACATCCCTATTCATATTTTTGTAAACCTATTTTAGTATACTCAGTTTTGTTTCGAATCATCTTGTTCAAGCCTGGATTTGTTTGGGCTTGATTTGGGTATGTACAGTAGTCTTAGAAGAAGTCGAAGAAGGGGAGATAAATTTTTGGCTCCAATAAAAATTCACGATGTGAATCCTATCCATGATGTGAATTGTTCAAGCCAACACATGGATCCATAAAAGGCTTGATTGGTTTCAGGCTTGTTGTGAATCATAAATTCAAATTGTGTGATGGATTATCAATGTGATGTTAGTTTCTTATGGATTTTTTATTCCAAGGAATTGGTTTTATCAGAATAAAGGGAATTGGTGAATTAGAAATGTGAATCCCATTCATGTCATGATTATGTTTTGGCTAGCCTTTAATAAACACACCAACACCCTGTCTTTTGGGGAACGTGTAACCCTTTACCCTTGAATTCTTCCCTCCCATTAGTGATCTTTATGTACACATGAATTCATAAGAAATACCACATTAGATCTAGGTGTTTCATACATATATTTTTATAGAGATCCTTCTATTTCATATTATTATTCATGATTTTTTGTTCATAAAATTTCTATTTTTTTGGTCAAGGAGGAAACATATTTATACCTTTTATTTGATGTTTCTACTATATATTATATGATTTTGTGGTGGGTGGTCTATATAATGTCCTAAAAGATTATTTCAATCATTCATAGTATTTCATGTTTGTGTGATTGTGTTGGTAAGCCACACACAAGACCCAAATAATAGGGATATGTCCATGTTTGATGATAATCATATTTCAAATCCTTCTTTGGCTTCCTTTTGGATCCATTGTATTAGAGATCAAGACCTATGGCCAACCATATTTTTTCTATCCCAAGACCTTGTTGAACCTTGTCAGTTTGAAATTAGTTCCCTGATATGATTCGGTATTATGATTGATCCCAATTGTAACTTAAAAATTTTCATGACATGTGTATTATATTGGTTTCTTGAAATAGAATAACCTTTCATAAAATAAATTTAATGGTATGGTAATAAACATGGGTCCATTATCACTATAAAATAGGGTTGATATAATTATCATTATAATCAGAAAGCATCATTAATTAAATATATTTGGCTAGATGAAGGACATTTTAAGAAATTAATCATAATGAATTAGGATGATATATCATGTTTTTGTGATGTTATCAATATTATTTTATTTCATTTATTTTTTGTTTACATGAATATATTGTGATTAATGCATGAGGTTGGGATTCATGGTGGCATTTTGAGTTTTTTCTTTCTAGAAATCATTATTATGTTGACAACTGGAGGATAGGTGCATGATTTTCATACCATTTATGTGTTATATTAACTAGTACATGATGCCTAAGGGTATAGTATATTACTATATTGTATTTATGAGTGCAAGAAGTAAAATCACAATTTGACCGAGTGTGAGATTCTGGATATCCTACAGTTAGAGGCAATTTATTCATGAGTTTTTTTGTACAATTCAACCACAGTATGAGAATATATCACTGATTGGGTGATCCATCCCAATGTAGGATTATACTTCCCTAGAATAGATATCCTGTAGGGAACTTCATTTTGTTGGGTTAGCCTCAGGTGTCCCCCTGGAACATGGGATTCAATAGTTTATTTCATCCGCTATATTGATTGATTAAATTAATTCATTGATTATCACTTTATTTCATGCAAACCATTTCTCAAACTGGATTAGTTATACATTGGGGTGCATACCAACTGAGTAGTACTCATACCCTAGATGGGATATTTTTTAGTACCCATAAAATTTTCATTAATGTAGGTTTAGAGATGGAAGTTAATTAGGTCTAGGTCCATAGTTTTGGATACATTCTTTTTTTCTTCTAAGTCCATTATTTGTTTGAATATCCTCATCTCACCTAAATATATTTCACCTCATAATAACATAATTTTATGATTATTGAGTTTTTATTTATTCAACTACGGTTTCATGTTGTATATTTCTTTATTATTTACAAAATATTTATACAATATTCAAATATATAGAGTCTCTCCACTAAATCCCACAAACCCACACTACTAGTTGGTATCCTCTGGCATACGAGGATGAATGCTTGAGGTCACATAGACAACCCCAGTTAGGTCACTTGAGGAAGAACATGTCATAGGGACGATAATGTTTTGTGAAGGGGATTCCATATATAATTATAGTACACAATTCTATCAGGAAGATTGTTGACCAACTAACTAAGAAAGCATGATTCCATTCCTTCTTAGGGAAGAGTCAGTTGTGAGGCTCTAGAGTTTGTGTGTACAAGAGATCATATAGATTATGGGGGGACTTTATATGATTGTCTTTAACCATAATTCTTGATATATGTCACAATTTATTGACAGGATAATTGGAGTCTTATAGAAACCATGTTGGGATAAGCACAATGTTTCACTGCCAATGGGGTGGCCAATCCAATAATACCATATAGGTTTCAAAAGACAATCAAAGATATTGCATGTTGGCATTCATCTGGAGGTGGTAGGTTCAGTTACGTTGGTATGGATTTCATAGAATACCTTCTATCAATCCAACTTTGGCATTGCATCATTTAAGGTATTGTACTCTATTCCCTTTAAGAAACCCTTATATTGGGATAGTGTTGGAGAAACTTCTATTGCTGGGCCAGAATGGATTCAAGAAACGTCAAATAAGGGTTTTGGTGTTCCAAAAGTTTGTAGAAAGAAATCAGTATTGACATAAATAATACATATATTGACATTATGTAACATTATACTTTTAGTGGAAAGACCACATTTTCTTTAGAGTCTCCCAAATAGGTGTATTGATAAGTTTTTTTCGGTGTAGTAATCTTTCTTTCTGGTAATTTAGGATGTATGATATTATGTATTGGGTTAGTGATGTATCTTTACACTCGGATTTACCCTCAATGTAAGACAGAGTTCATGATTTCATCCCTATTTTAGAGATGAGTACACAAGATTATGACCCATCTCACATTATCGACTAGGGTGATATGTAAATTGATGAAGGAGGCACCTTCTCAAAACACTAAGTGACAATCAAGAATCATCATAAGATAATTATTCATGGAAGGATCATTCCTCTTGTCCTAGTTGTTTTGGTGTATGGGACCATATAAGAGGGAACTTAGTAATGAGATAGGTATATGTGGGATAAGTACCCCAAAATATTTTTGTATCTTGTGTTTCTCAAGATGAAAATATTTAAAAGAGTGGAAATTACACAATTTGGATTTTTTTAATTCAATCCTTTTATTTTTTTGTCATATATTTGTGGATTTTTATTCAGAATTGGCATAATTGTTTTCCAGTTGTATGACCCCAAAATTAATATATCAAAATTGTAATATATAAGAAATCATGCACATACAACATTTCAGAAAAAAATAATTTTCTTATAGATCAAGACCTGGTATGGAAAATATGAGGATATAGTTGATTTTTGAAAGAGGTTTTTACCATAGGCACGTTATAAGGTTTGTTGGAAATAGTTGTTACGTGGAAGAATTTCATTCAATGATATGTTAAATAGATTAAATAATTAATTTAGTTTAATTTTTTAAAATCGTGACCTATAAATATCAATATAAATGTACAATTATGGAAAATGTCTAGGCTAAACCTAATAAAATTGAGATATTATAGAGGTATATGAGGAGATACTATTGGTAATTATGAGCTCATAACCATGGATTAGAGATGAATATAATGAAAAGATGTACTGAATGAATGATGAAAAAACAGAATTCTTTAAAAAAATATCTTCATAATGTTTTCTTCTTCAATGATCAATCAATTCTTATGGTAGGTCTCATTATTTTTATTATCATCAACCCTTTTAATTAAATTTTTCTTATTGGTTAATTTATCCTTATAATTTATTGCTCTTTTAATTTATTTCATTCTTAAATTTAATCATTTTTTCAATTAGAATTATTTCTTTCAGTGTGCCTATGCTTTTTATTCCCTATTGGTTCCATGATTTTTGATCATTTTCCATATTCACATTATCCACTATTAATATCACAAAAAAAATTCACATGTCTCTATTCTTTATATTCATCTCCATAGGCCCATGACTTTAGTTATTCAGTATTTCGATACTAATTCCATCCCAGTAAAACTTCTAGATTCATAATGGTTGGGTGAGAAGAAATGGATTGAAGTTATATGGATGGATTTAGGGACAACGATGGATTTTAGATTACTTTTTATGGGTATTGTTACCCTATTTTGGTAATGGGGTGTGAAATGGATCCTGATCGAGAAACCATAATTCGGTTTTTGTTCCACTTGATTTTAGTAAAAGATTAATGAATACTACTTCCTTCATGTATAGTGGAATTGTTTGACTCTACATAAGTGAATTGTGAATGATTTGGGGTATTTAATGATACATTATAAGGAAATCGGGTATGGTGTGAGAATTATGATTACATGTCATTTGATCTATATAAGTACATGATGTGTTCCTTAGAATCTTAGAGAACCTAGGGTTTTATACTTATTTGAATATCACATGTAGTGTGGAATACCCATATGTCATGTGACCTTTTCTTGGTAAGACAGTTATGTATTGATAGTACGAGCCCATGCCACCCATGTAGGACCACATTCTATGTAACTTATACTACACCCATTATGCCCCTACTCACCACGAGAACCTGTGTTTGATGTGAAACACTACTTGGACCCCTGGTGGTCGCACATTCCATGTCACCTAGATGAAACAATATGTATGTTTACTATAACATACTAAGTGCAGCAATAAGACATAGCTAGGATTCAACATTAGAGTACACACCATATTCTATAGAAGAACATGTTGAATGGTGCCACATGGCTAAATGAGTCATGACCGAGAATGAATACATCCATCCCATCATGCGAAGGTACATGTCATCGAACCCCACTTTCATGTTGTGTCACTTTTTTATTTATATTTATACATTGCGTATCTCCCTCTTTAAGAGTCAAATTCATACCAGTGATCATCCTATCTTGAGTAATATTCCAGGTTGGGTGTTATTGTGGGATTTTGTTTTCAATTAGAGAAATGACATGAGGTGTTACATGTGAGATACTTCATTTAGTGATTCTTGTTTTTATAGTAGTGATTGATTTTGATCATAAAAGAGATTTCAAGGTCAGTGACCCACTGTCACACTAGATTTTGGGTCCCCCATGCTCATTATATTTATAGATTTAAAAATCCCTCGCATTTAAAATGGTAAAGGTCCTCTATATATATAGTGGTACACCGCTTTCTTAAATTTCAAATATAGAGTAGGAACTATACTAGAGTTATTTCTCCCTAAATTATAGAGTGTAGTGGAAAGATACAGACCACCACAATAATTACTATGGGGTTTCGAGTGGTTCTTATCATCAGAGATGGGGAATTTGGAAGCTATTGGATGACTCATCATTTTTATCTGGCTGTGAAGATAATGATATCCCTTATATCATCATTTTCTTTTTTATTAGCATATCTAATATTAGGTTTCTTTAACCTCTTACCATATGGGTTTATCTGAATTTGATTAATTTACTGCTTCCCTATTGTTTTTCATGGTGACCTAATGGGTATGTATATAATAACTCATGTAAGATCTTTTCCTTCACATTCCATGTCTTATATATAAGGTGTTGATTGGCAGCGAATATGGTGCACATGGTATCAATGGATCTTAGTAGTATGTGTTCGTGAAGACTGTGACCGGTGGTTATACTCTATGATTTTGAGTTGATCACTCACCCTCTTTTCCCATTTATGTAGTAATAAAAAATGGAGTGTCCCATATATACCTAGTTGGGAATGTATTTTTTCACTTATATCATTTCACTTTGATATGTAAAATAGTTGGCCTTAAGTTAATTTTTTAATATAGAGAGCATACTCTTTTGTTCTTTATCTACACTATTTTATTGATTTTTGATTGTGGAATTGTACAAGTACATTAGTCTACGCCCCGTCAGTCACATTTTTCAACAGTTCTGGATAAAATGAGCAAAACCCTTGCCTCCTTGAAAGGGAAGTCCCTATCAATGGTCAGGAGAATATTCCTTGTGAAACATGTTGCTATTTTAAATCTGGTCTACTCTTTCATGGTATATATATGGTCGTGTTCTGTTATTAACAGGCTCAACCTGTTTTTAAAAAACATTGTCTGGAGTGGAAATATTATGCAATGAAAGGAAATTACTTCCCCATGGAAGAAGTGTTGTCATCCATAAAATATGGGAGGTCTTTGAATCAATAATGTTGAGGCCTTTAATCGATCCCTTCAATCCATGTTTGTTTGGAAACTCATTAACCTAATGTATGAGGCCCTATACTTCTTGTAGAATCAGTTCATTACAAGACTTCTATAAAGAAAATCCAGCTATATGGATTCCTCCATTTGGACTGGAATTAAATCTAGATTCCAAAAAATTATCAATCACTCAAGATGGATGGTGAATTAGAACACTCCCCCGCATTTCTAGTATGATAGTTTGACCGGGGATCCACTCATCCACTATTTTAACTTGGAAGATACTCTCATTGATCATAGCATCGCAACTAGGGAGAAACTAGAAAACATGGACATATTCCGAGATGATATTGAGTAGATGATCAAGGGTTATGAATTCATTATGAAGGAGGATACTCTTTTCTACGAGGGAGATGAAAATGGTTGGATTGATTCAAAAAACATTTACAACCGTATGATTAATGGTGAAAATAAATGGATAGGGAATTTGAAAAACAAATAGATGGAACCCTCACGGTTCACTCTCTTATAGAGGCTAAACCTCAAAAAGATTCTGGTGGATGAAAACTTTTAAAGGGTGGGTGTTTCCTTATGTTCTCAATGCACCCGTTTTATGAAGCATAGAGAAGATGTGGACCATCTTTTCCTGAGTTTTAAGGAAGCATCCTCTCTCTGGATGAAAGTGTAGTTTTTATTTGGTTTACATATACCCTCCACTGCCTCTATCCGTGGATTTCTCAAGGAGATTTACAGCCTTATTCTTTATAGGAAAATCAAAATATTTTTTCAACTGGCTTGTGCGGAGACGATCTATAATATTTGGAGAAGTAGTATTGCAGTATTGCACAGTAGGTCCATGTTCTATACTGGCTACACGCTGGATTCGATCAATGTTGTAGTGTGCGCTGCCAGCAGCCTACACTTAGAAACCTGTAGCAATCTGGTCGATGATTGGGTGGTCCTTAGGCAGTTAAGCATTACTGGAAATTTCCCAGACCCTTGACACTTGATGGAAATTTTCTAGATACCACCATTTATATAATAGCTAAAGTGAAACCCAGATGGAGCGTCAAGAGGAAATCGAGGCCCCTCGGGTTTTGGAAGCATCTTCAGGGATGAAAATGGGGACATCATTGAATGATTATATGTACATTGTGGAAATGTCACAGCACTATAGGCGGATATGATGGGGCTGATAACGATGGTTGATACTGTTTTTCAAAGAAACTGGAATAAATACCAGTTTGAATGCCACTCCACTACTTTGATGTAGGTTGTTAGAAGGGGGAAGAGGCATCTTTCATGGAGACTGGATGCTAAATGGGTTATCTGTATTGAATATATATCATCTATGAACTACTTCATCATACATGATTTCTAGGAGGCCAACTATATTGTTAATGGGATGACAAATAAAGGGGTAAGCGAGGAGGAATTTCATCATTTTACCACCTTTCCTGATGACTTGATTTCTCTTTTACTCCGATATAAATGTAGAATTCCATCATTCCAAATTTTGAACTATTCTATTTTATTTTAATATGTGGTCCTCAATGCTCATATTTCTCAAAAAATATGTCATAGTAATTACACTTATTTATTTATTTTTCTATCTAGATAATGGAAATTTTTTTTATATGGGATACATGTTTATTGAATGTTAAACTTTATCACATATGGTACACAAATTAAAAAACATACTTTATGGAATAAAATAAATTTTCTATATCTATATTATTTTATCAATACATTATTAATCAATTTTGTAAAATTAATATAATATTTAAAAAAATTAAACGGTTAAAATGTAGAATATTTATTCATAAGATAAAATCTGTCAAGGTTATATTATGACTAAAAATTATTCCATTGCATTAGTTAAAATGTAACCATAGTTCAAATTTCTTATCGAGTCCATGTTAGGTTGATTTTAGCTACCCGAGAATATTAATTAAAGATTTAGGTTGGCTTAATCATTTAATAATTAAGGGTTGGTTTATAAATAAAGACTTTTTGTAATGTGGAGGAAAGTGTAGAGGAAATATATGTTATGGATTTCTGGATTGGGGAGTCCACTCAAATAATCAAGGAACTGTGAGTTTGAATAGTTAGTAAAACTGTTTAACAGACTACCGTCAAATAATAAATCAAGCTCGAGTGTGTATTATGTGAAGGAAAATATAGATATGTTCCACTTCAAAATTCATGTGTCATGATATGTCGAATCCAATTATGATGTTTATTTCCATTTGGATAAATGGTAGTAGACCAATAAAATAATTGTTTATTACATCACATAATTGGAAATTAGAATGATATGTTAAAAATATTATTTTATATTATTTTATAAAATTAAATTTAGTATTCCCTATATACTATCACTGTAATAGATTTTGAGGAAAGATGTTATCCTCACTCTTATGACCTTAATGAAGTGGTACATTAAAATCCACACATACTTGATTGAGAAATGAACTTCTACATGTTAGAGTCCCCTAATCTAGAGAGTGACTATTCTAAGGATTCTAGTGAGGAGGAATAGGTTGTATTCTAGAAATATAGTGACACTGCATTATATTTATATTGAATAAGGTTCTCATATATATATTCTATGATATATAAAATCTTTATGAAAACATGGATCCATTCATAATGGTGTCCTTTCACAATGATAATTTTTAAGCAAATGTTAGAAAAGAGAGTTATAATATCTTCCGGTAACTTTTCTTATAAAATCATGGAGAGGGTGACCATATACGTAGCATAAAGTCAATATGATTAGATATATTGGTCATTTTATTATCGTGGATCCTAATCTACTAGATTAGGTGTGTTCTTACCATGATCTTTCCTCTCTACTTTAGAGATTCGTTAGTTTTTTCTAATTTATATTATAAAAAATATTGACAATCCCTTCTCATGAATCCTTGCTCTAATTCAAAAGGTAGATATGGAAATTGGTCATGAAAGTTCTATTATCTTTATGCTAAATAATAGGAAATTCAAGGAAATGTTACCTATGAAAAATTCAATGTATAATGCCTTTCTATACCACTAAAATAAAAGAATTACTATCTATGTATTCTACAAAATAAGATCAATTTTTTTGGGTAAAAATATGGTCCATGAGAGGAAGAATTAAACTATAGTGAAGAAGAAAAATTATGATTGTAATATATTTTTCTTGAATTTAACCACTTTATGACTACTATTTTTGAAATAATTACTACCTATGATGATCACATCTTTATTCAAATAAAAGAATTAACTAGATTAAAAAATCTTGAAAATATTTTAATGGATATTGAATCTCTAAATGGTGCAAGACTAGATGTGATGGATACAATAGACTACTACTATACTAATCAATTAAAAATGGTTCTTTTTTTATGAATTTTTATTAAGGTCCTTATGTTACCATTATTATTATGTCCCTTTCCAGTTTACACTCAGATGGACTTGTACACAATTATGAGATTTAAATCTTTAATTTTTATCAAGAGAGAATTTTCATTGGTGTAGAACATATTAAAAATATTTTTTTATCTATATGAATATAAGTAACAAGTGTTTTAAAAAGATAAAAATTCATGTTCACATAACTCATATCACAAACACATTATGGAATCACCAATTCATTCATGTAAATGGGGAGAGTTTGAATAAGAACTATTATTAAGGGATTTTATATTTCATTAAACTAAATCCGCTTGACAGATATGGTTTTTGTTAAGACAAAAATTTTACCAAGACTGAATTTAGTGATTATTTTGAAAGATGAATAAATATTCGGGAATTAGTTCATAGATATATGTGTTACACCATTCTAAATGAAATTATAAATAATTAATCATACATTATAGATTTTATTGACAGATATAATAGGTATGAATATACCTATTAAATGAGGTATTTGTTTGGTACCTTAGAGAATGTTTAGGAATATAAAAATTAATTAGATAATTATCTTGGTAAGTAGATAATGAAATTTATATCATATTATATTGGATAATACTTTTACATGAAAATTCCTTAATATTATAAGGGTGTTTGGGATTATATCCCAACTACCTCTATATATATCATAATGATGATTCATGTAGATATTCTTGAAGATATTCTTAAACATGGTTAGTAAAAAAATTGGTGTAACGCCCTGACCACAGTTACCCAGAGTCAGGGCATTATTACATAACAATGGCATGATCACAAGAATGATCAAATCTCGAAAGACTAATTAGTTTAGTAGCCTTGGAAACACTAGATATATTCATAAAGTTTTACATTACATAAAAAAAATGAAAAATACAACATCATTGTCTCCATAGTCCACACTCATATCCCCTCATACTATCCCTGCAGGTCATTCATAATTTACTTCTTCACATCCTATGAAAAATAATACATATAAAAGGGGTGAGCTCAAATGCACAGTAAGGATAACAATATAGAGGAAACTTTCATAAATAAGAATAAACATTTAAGACAATGTATAACTAAAACAAAGGCCTTTTAAACTTGAACTTCAACATAGTATAGAAAAAATAAAATGAAATAATTCCACTTACTTATTCACATGGATATTCTACTAATCGAATAATCACATTCAATATCAATAACCACTTTCATAATTATGGAATGCATAATGTCAGACTATCATAACCTCATAGCCAAGTCCTTGTGCTAAGACTACAAATATGATTTTGTCAAGGCCTTGTTCCGAGACACTATTTTGTATCATGAGACCTATCGATGCATCGAGGAGCTATAACGGGCTCCACCCGTCACATATTAAGTCCAATACATTCCCATATGAAAAGGTTTAAACATAACATAAACATTCGTATTAAAACTAGCTTACGAAATGTAAATACATCATCCATAAACCATTAATGGTATAAAAATAACACATCCACAGTCAAAAATAACACAAATACCTTCAATACAATATAGCAGTTTTGTGTCATAATAAATCAACTACAAATAAGCGTAAAATCTATCAAAGGATGTTGACATAGATGAAATCAAAACTCTTTTTAGAGAAATATCTCTTTCTATTTTGAAATCATTTAAGAGTCATATATTTATAAAATAAAACATTTTCTTTGAAAATATTCTGATAATCTTTTGAGGGAAGCTTTGACGATTTTATAATGGCGGAAAATAGCCGCACCCGCCGTATGAGTTAAAAAAAACATTCTTACCTTAATTATGTCAAAAAGGTTAAAAAGAACATTGTTTGGAAAATGAAGGAAATATTCCTTTATAAAACACTTATAGAAGTCAACAAGGGTATAAATGAATTTAACCCATATTCTAGTAAATAGTAAAAATGTTTTGAAATACATTTTCAAGAAACATGTATGTGGATGATAAAGAAGTCCTAGTAGATTATTACATATAAACAACCTCGGATAATGAAGAGATTGTGAAATAAACCCTTACCTTGTAATTTTCCTTGGTTGGGGTAGGTTAACCTCCTGTATAATGGTGAAATAATTGTTATTAAATTATACAAGAGTCATATATATTAATATGATATCATATATGATCTTTTAACATTGTTTTGTTAATAATATCTTAGTATTATCGTCGTTTCAGGTGTTATCTTACTTGTTTTCTATTATATGTTTTGTTACGTAAGCCATGTTTTTCATGGATAGGTTGTATCATATTCATATCGAGAATTATATCAAGTCCTTAAACATTATTTTTAAATCATCAAATGATAATTAAACTTGAATGGATACGATGGAGAATGAATCTAATCGCGTTCGTGGAGACGGTAGTCCGTACGTACGCACGAGCGACAATATCATTCATTTGATATTAAAATAATATATAATTGGATAGTATATCTTATATACAGATTCATTATCATGTTATATTTATTATTTACATGAATCACACATCATTATTACACCCATCCAAATAATAATTTATTGAATAACAATTAAACCACGATGTGGAGACGGTAAGCCGTACGTACGCACGTATGGTGACATTTCATTCAAAGGATGGATATTATACTGAATATGGTTTTACCATAGTTATAATAACATCACAGTATATATAAGATACTTGATTTGTTATTTTAGAATGGGAATAACAAAGAAAGAAGAAGTGGAAGAAGAAAGGAACTTGGAAAGGAGTGGTGAAATCATTACCTCTTCTTCGAGTTCTTCCTTTTGATTCGAAAAAAGGGCTCCTTAGGTTAGCTTCCTGAATAAAGGAAGGCCTCTGGGATGATGTGATGGAAGTTGAGAGAGTATTTGGGCAGGGATTGGTCGAACCAATAGGCTTTGATGCTGTGAATTAATGAGAAGGTGGAGTGCCCTTTTATAAGAGGGGTGAGGGGAACCTTTGGAAAAGCTAGAAATATTATTTTATAATAAATTCATATTCAGTTTCTAATTGCTCCAAAGTGGATTATTTAATGGTTATGGTGGGTATGGGTCGAAACCCACTCAACCAATAGAATTTAGATAAGGTTGGGGCATTATATTAACCTTCTATTTTAGTTTTGACTCTTAGTTAATCAGTTTGTCACTTACCGTGTCACTTTGTATTTTTATATTATATAGTTATTAAACATACTATATACCACCAAGAGACCCCCAAGTGGTCCATTAATTAAACACATATCATGATATAATTATCTTGGCTGAACATTATATTTTTATGAATTGAATATCAATTAATAATAAAATATTTGTTTTAAAAACTCTTTTATGTCAATTTTGACAATATTTGGAAAATTGTTTTTTGTGAAAATCATAACAGAATTATTACTTCGAACAAAGTTAATTAAAGAATTCCTAACATGTCATATTAACCTAAAAAATTAGTGTAATTCATAAAAAGTCTCAAATTATATTTATTTGTGTATTTGTAATATCAATTATTTTAATTTTTTACTATTATGGTAATTACTGCATCATCCTTGTGTCATAAATAAATTAAATTATTTAATGTCTAAAAATTATAAATAAAATAAAATTATGTAGGAAATCTTATTAGGTTTCTAATTAATATTTATAATCTAATTTTCCTTATGTATAACCCTATATTAAAAAAAATTAGTAAATAAACCTTGATTTTAACTCTTTTAACTCTTCTTTGAATTAAATAATAATAAATGTCCTAATCTAATCCAAGAGGACCTAAATGATAATATTTTATTCCTAAGGTTGTTTTTGGTCCGGATACACTTGTCCAATAGAATTATGACATGTGTTAGGGTAATATTAATATCATTTTTACCCTTAATTACCCTATTTACTTTTAACCATGGTAAATAAAAGTTAAAAGTTACTATTCCCCAAAAATTATTTTCACCTCATTGAACCACATTTTACTCCTTGATATTTACCGTGTCTCTCAAATTTTCGAAATTCCACTCACAGAAGCGGTAGAATTAAGTTTTATGAAAAATTCAGTTTTTTAACTACCAAAGTGGTTTCACTATTCATCAAAAAATGATGTTATTCAGAAAAATACCAAAAATTCACCCTAGGCTAATTTCGATATTCCGAATCGAAAAATGAAGTCCATTTTGAGAAATAAAATTTATAAATTTCAAAAATTGGGTATTACTATTCATAACGGCTAGTTTGATTGGTTGTGGTGTGTTAGAACTCGATGTTGCGTACAACACACGCTATTGCATTATTCAAAGAGAAGCGTACCGTAGAAGCTTGGGGTGTTACATTCTCCCCTAATTCAAATAATTTTGTCCTAGAAATTTCTATAATACTACCGCATGAAAAGAATTGGGTGGTTCTTCATCATAAGTTCATGGGGTTCCCACGTTGCCTCTTCGATCTTATGGTTTCTCCACAAAACTTTTACCAGACGAGTCATCCGGTTTCTCAGTACATGTTCTCTCGTATCAAGAATCTTGACGGGCTCTTCGCAATAAGACATATCGGGTTCCAGTTCTAATTCCTCATAGGTGAGTACATGCGTTGGGTCAGGCATGTATTTCCTCAACAGAGATACATGGAACGAATCATGAACTTTGGAGAGACTTGGCGGCATTGCTAATCGGTAAGCTACCACCCCAATTCGTTCTAGAATTTCGAAAGGTCCGATGTACCTGGGACTCAATTTACCTTTCTTACCAAAATGTATGACTCCATTCTATGGAGATACCTTCAGGAGAACATGATCACTGACTTGAAATTCCAAATCCTTCCTTCGATTATCAGCAGAGCTCTTCTGCCTACATTGAGCTGCATTGATATGGTTTTGGATTACCTTCACCTTTTCCATCATTTCTCCACCAGTTCTGGGCCTACAAGTTTTCTTTCACCAACATCATCCCAACATATTGGTGTGCGACATCTCTTTCCATATAACGCTTCATATGGTGTCCTCTGAATACTCGAATGGAAGCTATTTTTATAGGAAAATTCTACCATAGCTAAATATTGATCCCACATACCCTGAAAGTCAAGTGATCGGGATCTCAAAATGTCTTCTAAGGTTTGAATACATAGTTTTTATTGTCCATCTGTTTGATGGTGGTAGGCAGTGCTCAAATGAAGTTCATTATCCAAGGCTTTCTGATGACTTTTCTATAATCTTGAAGTAAAACAGGGATCACGATCAGAAAAAATCGATAGGGGTACTCCATAAAGTCTCACAACTTTAACAATATATAGTCTTGCTAGACGTTCTAGTGGTAGATCTTCTCTTACAGCAGGAAAATGTGCTGACTTGGTAAGACGATCAACAATAACCCATATTGCATCGTTCATTCTAAGAGTCTTTGGTAGTCCCATGAAAAAGTCCATCATGATATTATCCCATTTCCACTCAGGTATGGGAAGAGGTTGCAATACCCCACCAGGCTGTTGCCTTCCAGCTTTCACTTGTTGAAAAACCATACATCTTGACACAAAATCGGAAATATCCCTCTTCATGTTGTCCCACAAAAAATGTTCCTTCAAATCTCTATACATTTTGGTGCTCCTATGGTGTATAGAGAAATTGGAACTATGAGCATCATCCTGCAATTTCCTTTTTCGATCAGGTATATCGGGAACACAAACCCTCTACCTGAATATCAAAATTCCTTCTCCATAAACAAAGTCTCTCAATCTCCCATCATTCACATCTTTAATATTCTTTTGAAATTCTTCATCATTGGTCTGACAACTCTTAATCCTTTCTAGTAAAGATGGTTTGGAAACCATTTTAAAAAGCATTGATGTTTCACCTTCCCTGGTTATTCCCATGTCCATCTTCACTAGATTCATGAAAATTGGATCCCTTTCAATTCTCATATTGTTCAAAACTCCATGGTATTTTCTACTCAAAGCATATGACACCTTTTTTTCTTTCCTCGGGTGGTAGTGTATCGTACAATCATAATCCTTGAGTAATTCAAGCCATCTACTTTGCCTCATGTTGAGTTCTTTTTGTGAGAAAATATACATCAAACTCTTGCGATCAGTATAAATCTCACATTTTTCACCATAGAGGTAGTGCCTCCATATCTTCAAAGCAATTATCACAGCTGCTACCTCGAGATCATGAGTAGGATAGTGTTTTTCATTAATTTTAAATTGTCGTGATGCATAGGCAATAACCTTATCATTCTGCATAAGGACAGAACCAAGTCCTTTCTTCGATGCATCACTATAAATAACGAACCCATCATTCCCCAATGGTAGAGTCAATATAAGAGAATTGACTAATACTCTCTTAAGTTCTTTGAAAAATTATTCACACTCTTTTTTCCAAACAAATTTAACCCCTTTACGTGTGAGCTTGGTTAATGGGTTAGCCAATCGGGCAAAATTCTGGACGAAACGTCGATAATAACCTGCCAAACCAATAAAACTACGTACCTCAGATATACTTTTCCATGTAGGCCGTTCTTGGATTTCCTTGGTCTTAGAAGGATCAATAGAGATTCCATCTTTAGAGAGAATATGGACAGGAAAAGAAATCTCCTGAATCCAGAATTCACACTCGCTAAACTTCCCATATAATTCATGTTTTCTCAGAGTCTTCAGGATAATGCGCCAGTGATTTTCATGATCTTCGTTTCTTTTAGAGTATACCAAGATATAATCAATAAATACCACCACAAATTAATCAGGATATTCCTGGAAAACTCTATTAATCAGATCCATGAATACAGAGGGTGAATTAGTCAATCCAAAAGGCATTACTATAAACTCGTAATGCACGTACCTGGTTTGAAATGTTGTCTTCGGAATGTCTTTTATTATCTACTAAATGAGGCTAATATTAATTGTTAATATATATAATATTCATGTTCTTTATTCTTTATAAAAACCATTTTAGTGCATTTTACACTTTGAACATCATTTCACATTATGATTGTAATACCTTCTTAAATTCCACTATTATGTGGTACATTTTTGAACATCATTTAAAGTACCCAATGAATCATATGATTGTAAGGAATATAATTAAACCTATTTTAATTTTATATTTTTTTTAAATTTATCAACACTTAAATATGAACATGTTTGATTCAGGGATTAGTGGAGAATTCATGGAGGATGATGGAGATATTTGGCAATGAAAAGAAGCAATTCTGGAGAAGGCAGATTGGACATCATCCCACTGATTAGAATTTGGGGCCCACCATAAAATCCCAATTGATCCCAAATTTCTCTGTGCTCTAGAAGACATTTATAGGAACAAATCACTTATCAAGATCCAATGCTAATTCGGCCTCCATGGTGGTCATTTAGGCAGCCCAAGTTAGAGATAAAATTATGGGCCAGATTCTACAGCCCAGAAAAACAGCCTACTAATATAATCATATCTCAGAGTATACGAATCTAAATGGGCCTACATGTTACAGGCGGTTATAAGACATCCAGAGCTCCATTTTCTTCTTCTATGGCCCACTATTATTCAGCCATCTAAAAGGTCTTCCAAGCGCATCTGTTTGGCGAAGAAAATCTGGATGCCACTTCGGGTCATGGGTAGAAAAATCATCTCTCCCTTACTTTACACCCACCTATGGCCTACCAAAATTAATTGAAAAGACATGGACTGTTGGAGGCTCGACCCAAGGGCTCAAAATTCCTCTTTAAGGCAGTGGTTTTTTAGTATTTAATAATCTTTGGTGCTTTGTTCAATTGTAATGTTATGCTGCAATTTTGTTATCTCAAATTTGTCTTTCACATGTAAGTTGTTCAATTCACTTTAGTTTTTTAATAAAATTTATTCTTCTACTATTATTCTGTTGTTCTTCATTTCACATTTATATTGTTGGATTAAGGTGTGAATTTATTCACACCAAACCTTGTGAAATTATTCACACAATGGTGGAGTGATCGTTTTATTTTTATTGTTTTCTTTACTTCTCCATTTCCTCCCTCATGAGTATAATTTCCGCTTCAACTAAAACCATAGGACCAATAGAGGGCTAACACACTTATGGGTTGATCCAAGGGAGTAGAAATAGGATGTATTGGATGTTATTTATCACCCCATTAATGTATAATCACTTCTTTAATTGAGATTTTTATTTGATGATTTTTAAACTCCATCATCCTTGTTTAATTTAAGGCCACACACTTTAAGTGATAATATGAAACTTTACCTTGAAATGCACAAAACATTGATCCTTCAAGTGTATAGGTGATTAGTATTAAAGGGTGTAGGCATTGAACCAGTAAGTGATGATGTTGTTTTATCTTATTAAATGAACCCATCTCAGATATAAGAAATTGAAATCTTTGAAAAGGAAATATGTCCAATCCACCCCGAGCAATAACCTAGGATCAACTCATTATTTTAAATTGAATTCACTTAAATCTGTTAGATATCCTATAAACTCATCTAATACCAATCCAAGTTGGCCACTTCATAGCTGAAAACAGTCCATAGAATGTACGTGTCTATAGGTTTCTTCTTAGGTCTCTGAGGATTCGATAACCCAAGCTAAACTACAAGGACCCTTTTACCTTCATATCTTGGGTAAATTTGAGCGAGAATCAAATTTTGGCACCATTTCTGAGGACCCAAGTAAGTCATATAAACACCCATTCTATTCTCCCCCATTTCTTCTTTTCTCATCCAAATTCTCTTATATTTTCCCTTTCTCGTTTTTTTTTCTTTTGGCGCATGTCCGCCTACACCCGCGATCAATCAAACCGTCTAGTTAGGGTGGATAGTCCTGGGGTTGGGGAGTCAAGTACACCAAGGGAACTCTTTCACATAGATCATAATCTTCCTAATACTCTGGAGTCCAAAATTGATCCAGTTTCAATGGAAGTTCTTTAAAGATCCAGTACTACAAATCTGGGCTATAGCCACAGACCTATAGCCACGGTTTTATAGGTCCGTGGCTATATCTCTTCTACCGCCACGATTCATATCCCTCTCCGTGGCTAAATCATAACCCGTTTTTTTCCCAATTATCATCGGGTGCCTTCTTCTGCCCTCTCGCCGCGCCCTCCTCCTCCCCGACGCCTCCTCGCCGCGCCCTCCTCCTTCCTGACGACTCCTCGTCGCGCCCTCCTTTTCCCCGATGCCTCCTCGCCGCGCCCTCCTCGCCGCGCCCTCATCCCCGACGGCTCCTCGCCGTGACCCTCCTTCCCAACGCGACCCCCCCCCCACGCCTCCTCGCAGCGACCATCCTCCTCGACTCATCTCTTCCGAAGGCTCCTTTCCGCGACCCTCCTCCCGGACGCCTCCTCCCCGACGCCTCCTCCCTGACTCCTCTCTTCCGACGTCGAGGCAAGTTTTTATGTATGTAAGCATATGAATTATATAATATTCTTCCTAGTTCATGGAGTTGCAGAAATTTTCTCTAACCTTGGGAGGTGATGAGCAATCTATGTATCATCGGTTCGAGTATGGGTTGATGTTAGACATACATTCAAAGGTTTATCACATTTTCTTTATAATTATGAAGGATATAAAATGTATCTTTTTATTTAAATTGAACTTGAGGTGAATAATTAGGAGATAACGGGATCATAATGATCTTTTATAAGTAAGAATAGGAAAGGAGATTATTCTACAAGTTGTGGATGATGATCAATTGGTTAGGGAAAGAATTTATCATTCCCTTCTTCTAGAGTCAAAGGATTCATTTTTTATATGTGGAATAAATATACACACTCAGATGGTTTTCCATTTTGACCCTAGGAAGTATCACTCCTGTAGATATGGGCCATCTTCTAATGAGTTTTCATTGTGGTTGGAGTGGCGGTTATAATTTTACTTTTACAAAGGAATTGTAAGCACAGTTAGTGATTTCTAGTAGAGTGGGATATATAAATTATCTATGAGGTCAGTATGTGGTGGATTTAAAGGCACTAAAGGGATGGTTTAATAGTTTTATATTGATCTAGGGAACCATATGTAATTTATGTAGGGTCATTGTTTTAGTTTTATGAGGTTTTTTATTTTATCAAGCATTGATGGATTCATCTCATTATTTTATGTCCGTTAATATCATATATAATATATGTTTTTCTATTGTGTTCCATTAATTATTTTTATCATTTATAATGATTTAGGGATGAGGGAAGAGGTTATCATATGGGCTCTTTCTTATAATGTTGAAATTTGCAGGATGCAGTGCAGTGCAGTGATTCGCAACAGGTGTTTTCTCATATATTCATTTAATTATTTGTAGTTCTCTCCAAGAATTTGAATTTCCAGTTTCACTTGAGTTTGTTAAACATTTTTACACTACGTCTCAACAGGATGCAGTGCAATGCAGTGATTCTCAACTGGTGCAGGAGGGCAGTGGGGGGTGTTCAGGGTCTGTCCAGGGGGCTTTTATTTTCCCCTTTCATAGAAATTAGTAGAAAGTGTATACAATTCCAAAAATTACTCCTCTAATTGATAATGACATCCATGCCACATATCCATCACACAAACCGATGACATGTTTTTGTATTGAGGAGAAGATACTATAATCACATGTTCCATTTTTTAGGGGGTGTCAAAGGGCACAACATTGTGAGATTTTTTACTTTTATATCACTTCACACCAAGATTTCACTTATTTGCATATTACTGTGCTAGTTCTATTTTTTCTTTTTTCACCCTCTAATGTGTAACGTGAATACGTAGATCGGAAGTGGTAAGACTTGCACAATGTTGGGAGACATTGAGAGAGGCAGTAAAAGATACAATGTACTAGAAAAATTCCGGTCACAGTGTGCTAGTTCTATTTTCCTTTGCATCTCTTTTCCTTCGTCTCTAGTTTTGACCAAGGAAATTCTAGGAGGAAAATTAGAATGGAGAGGAGTTTATGATAGCCCTTATGTCACTGCATAGTTCTTTTATTTTTATTTGGTTAAGTAGAGTTTTGGTTTTTATCTCCATGGAGTTCCAGGTGTGAACATGGAAATTTTGGAGGTTTCCATACTCTTCATGGTTAAGGTGCATGGTTTGAGTAAAATAGTATGACCTCCCTTCGTGAGGATAATTTTAAGTTAATTTTGAATTGCACACAATTTTTTAGCATGAGTTGCGCATAGCCAAGTCTAAACCATGTAGCCCCTTGGTGAAACAATGTAGGATCCTTGGGCCAGTGCAGGGGGGGCTGGGGAGGGGGGACAGGTACAGGTGGGCTGGGGTAGCTGGGGGCTGGGGGGGGCTTGTGCAGCTGGGGGCTGGGGTTGGGGGCTGGTGCAGGTGGGCTGCGGGGGGGGGGGGGGGGACTGGGGCTGGTGTGATGGGGGTGGCAGGGGTTGGGGGGGGCTGGTGCAGCTAGGGGTTGGGGTTGGGGGCTGGTGCAGGTGGGCTGCGGGGGGGGGGGGGGGTAGAGGTGGGATGGGGGGTGGCAGGGGGGCTGGGGTAGCAGGTGGCTGGGGGGGGATGGTGCAGGGGGCTGGGGAGGGTGGGGGAGACTGGTGCAGCTGGGCTGGGGGTGGACTAGTGTAGCGAGGGGCTGGGCTAGGGTTGGGGGCTGGTGCAGGTGGGCTGCGAGGGGGGGGGGGGCTGGTGTAGGTGGGCTGGGGGGTGGGGAGGGTGGGGGGACTGGCACAACAACAGAGAAAATAAAAATTCGGAATGTGAGGAATTTCTGTGATAGTCAATGCTTTGCACAGGCACATTCAGATTCACAAGCCCATGCTTCTTGTAATTTCTGAACCTAAAGCTTATTTTTCATTAGGCTTTGTTGGAATTAATAAATTTGGTTTTAATTTGGTTGCTTCTAGTGGTTCCAGTAGTTAGGGGGATCTTTTATGGGTTTTTTTTCATTATTCATTCAGAAAGGTTGAAGTTATTGCCATTGATGAGAAGATTATCTCCTGAATGTATGTGATTCAATTTCCAGCGTTTCTCTTCCTAAATTTGCTTCAGATCACCATCCAATTCTGGTTAGTTTCATGATTAAAGAGCAACAAATTCCTCTTCCTTTTTGATTCAATAATGCTTGGTATTTTCAGACTGAATGTGACAATCTTATTAAAAGTTTCTGGTTCAGCATGAATTGTAGCTCGGGTGAACCGGCCTTCTCTTACAAGTTGAGCTTACTAAAGTCCCAACTGAGAATTTGGAGCAAGGCCAATTAGAGTGGGTTGGATAAAGAGATCCTCACTCTCGAGTCGACTCTGCAACATATTCAAGACGAAGCTACTAATTCTGATTTTAGTCAGGACATTTCAATAGAATTGGGTGGTATATCCAGGCTGAACTCTCTTATTACAAAGAGGGAAGGTGTTCAAAAGGAAACATTCAGAATCAAATGGATACAGGATGGGGACTAGAACACAAAATTCTTCAACTATCTTCAGTGAATTCGAAGGTCCAACTGACCTTTTTCTTTTCTTAGAACTGGATAATGCATCTTGCATAACATGGAAGCAATCGTTGAACATGTTGTTGACTATTTCACTAAGCTTTTCAATGGACATGGAATGGAGGGGACCTTAATGGATGGTATTGTTCCTTCAATGGTTTCCGATGAGGATAATCTTTTTCTCACAAGCACCCCCCATGAATTTGAGATTAAGGATGCGGTCTTCAGTTTCAATGCTGGTAGTGCCCCTAGTCTAGATGGATTTGGAAATTATTTTTATTTATAGTATTGGGAGGATATTAAAGTGGAAGTTTGTAATCTGGTCTCTTCTTTCTTCACCTCAGGGGTGAATCCCCATGGTTTCAGTGCCCAATTTATCACTTTGATTCCTAAAGTTGAGAATGCTTGTGAAATTCACCCCTTCAGGTGAAATAACTAGATTGAGACGAGTGATATTCTTTAGATATTCGATCTAATGAGTAATAAACCTCTATGGGACATTCCATGTTCTTGATTACAAAGTCTTGGAAGCAATTTCTGAGTCAGACTCAATCCATAAGCAGCTCTGTCATGCTGAGGTGAAAAATTAGTTCTTGATTATTGAACAACCTTGAATTCCTTGTAGTACACACAATAAAAAAATGATTCCACTATTTCTAGAAAAAGATTCTATACCTGCTCACTGCATCTAGCCTTGGAGACCTGCTCCAGAAACTTGGGTACCTATAGGTGAGTGTTAAATGACATCCCAAATAGAAATTCAGAATATTCCTATAGTTTCTGGTCAAAGTTATATCTCAAAAATAAGTATTGATCATTTTCTGTATCCTGGAAGTAAATAGATCAACCAGAAACAATATGCGACTCGGATTTTTAAGCTAATCATGAGTTGCAATTTGATTTTTTCATATTTTATAGAGAATAAAAAATCTGGATAAATGTATGAATGGTGATCTAAAGTCTATAAGCTATTTTGGTGGTCTATTTGGGCTGTTTCATTCCATCCTGTAGTGAACTCTAGTATTAAACTGTCCAATCTGGTTTTTATTCCATATGATGATGTCATAGTCCATGAAAGCATAACTATAAATATTCAGATTACCCTGTGTACTCAGCAGACCATCGTGACTTTGATATTGTGAAATAAATTCATCAATGATCATATGAGATAAATATAGTGGTATGATAACAATGTCCTGCAGGGGGGGTGATGTCCAGGCAGGGGGGAGGGGTGTCCAGCAGGGGGGAGGGGTGTCCAGCAGGGGGTGCTGTCCAGGCAGGGGGGGCTGTCCAGGCAGGGGGGAGGGGTGTCCAGTAGGGGGGGTGCTGTCCAGGCAGGGGGGGCTTCCCAGGCAGGGGGGAGGGGTGTCCAAGCAGGGGGGAGGTGTCCAGGAGGGGGGGGGGGCTGTCCAGGCAGGGGGGAGGTGCCCAGGGGGAGTCCAGCGTTCAGGGGGGTGTCCAGTGTCCAGGGGGAAGGGGGGCTGTAGGGGGGTCTGTCTAGGGGGGCTTTACAGGGGGTGGGGGCTGCAGGGGGGGAGGGGTGTCTAATGTTCTTTCCACTTTTTTGGTGATTTAGAGGACGACGTTCAGGATTAAATGTATCCATGTATGAGAAGAGTAATATAGGGAGGGTCAACTAGAAAGATAAAAGGGATTACTCATATTTTTCTCTACTAATGGGGACTAGGTCTATGAATATGTCAAAGGACAAATAGAAGGAATATAACCCACCTCTCTAAGGTTGTCTTTTTGTAATGGGGACTAAGTGTTTATGCCTTTTTTTCTGTCCCTTTCTTCAATCATTCATATATTATTCTAATATTTAGTTATGAATTGTCTAGTTATTAAGTAGTTTATGGTATTGCAGAAGTTAAGGGCTACACTCTTCATCGGTTTTAGGAATGATCCTGATTGAGGATGGTCCCTATTATTTTTTCATGCTGAAAATCCTGCTTGGGAAGCTCTCTCAAAGTCTCTATAGTCAGGTATGTCCTGTAATTGAAGGTTGTTCAATCTAGTAGCTTCAAGAATCCATTTTTCTTCATTTTTAAGATGATTTAATATTTGGAAAATTTTTATAATTACCTAAATCATGTAAAATGTGTCCTTTTTCTATCTATAGTTGACACACTGATCACATATATATAAGAAGTTGTTATATCTCATTTCTTTTCCCACTATTTTCTTATAGGTGGTTTCTTATGATAAGACCGGTTCTATCCACCACCATCGAAGACAATGAGTTCAAGATTTGGTTAAGGTTTATTCCATTTTTATTATTTCAGCCACCTATGTTCATTATATGAGTAGTCATTCAATTTGACATTACCGTTTATCTGCTTATAGGGTGCTTCTTCTAGTGCAAGATCCCAAACAACTGACTCAGGTACTATATTAATGTCATCATTGTACCTAACAGTATGTAATAAATTATTCCATCATGCTTTTTTCTTTTATGTACTTTGAATTCATTATTCAAATTACAAAATTGTAAATGTGCTTTTCAAAATATTCTCTTAATGAAAAATATAATTTTATCTTATGCAATTTAATTTTCCATGCATCCAAATCTATCATATCATTCTTTATACATTGAACATCAACTATTCTCTATACTTTCAAGGGATTCATATGATTATCAGCTGCTTTATTGTATTTATTACTCATCTCGATTGTATTATTATCACATGATCATCAGTAGTTGCATTTTTTTTGGTGCTCCAACTCTTGTGTATGTAGATTCATATCATAGTCTGTCAACATTTCTACTACCAGGTATGTTATACCTGAATCGTCTGATCATAGGGTGTCTACTTAGATTAAAATTTTATTGGACCATCCGATGATCCTCCATTGCATATTGTATTCTCACAGCGCATATTCTTTCCTCTGATTGGAGTGTACTCCATCCGATGATCAATCTGATATTCTCACTCTGCCCATTCGTGTCATTGCACGACCCCTTCATTTGGTTCTTTTACATTAAAATTCTCATACTGTGTCTGGTTATCTTGAACCATTTCATCTATGATTATAACCTTCTGATAGTTACTGCATGCGGAAGTATTGCTAGATCACCTCTATCCGAGAAATGGAGTCTTGGTTTATCCGAGAATCTCGGTCGGTGTATTTATGTCTGAACATCCCCCCTGCCCGCAACACCCACCCTGTCGCCTTCGAATCAGCCTGCACCATCCCCCCAACACCTGCAACCATCCCCTTTCAACCAGCATTCCAGCCTCCTCCCGCTTCCTTTGCTCCTGATCTGAAGATGTTTCCTCGCGGATGTCACTGGATTGGGCCAACACGCTGCGGTCACGCCACGGTCACTCCGCGGTCACTCCGCGGTCACCCCGCGGTCACGCTGCGGTCACAGCGCGGTCACGCCGCGGTCACGGCATGGTCAAGCCGCAGTCATGCCGCGGCCACGCCGTGATTTGGCCCTGCTCCAGCCACATCCATCCCACACCATCCCCCTTCCACCTTCATTTCAGCCCGCTGCCACCAGCATTCCGGCCCGCAACAGCCCCCCCCCCCCACCTTCGAATCAGCCTGCACCATCCCCCCAACACCTGCAACAAGCCCCCTTCCACCCACATTCCAGACTCCTCCCGCTCCCTTCACTCCTAGCCGGAAGATGCTGCCCCGCGGATGATGCTGGATCGGGCAAACACACTGCGGTCACGCTGCGGTCACGCCGCGGTCACGCCGCGGTCACGCCGCAGTCACGCCGCAGTCACGCCGCGGTCACGCCGCAGTCACGCCGTGATTTGTCCCTGCTCCAGCCACATCCATCCCACACCAGCCCCCTTCCACCTTCATTTCAGCCCGCTTCCATCGGCATTCCAGCCCGCAACATCCCCCCCTGCCACCTTCAAATCTGCCCGCACCATCCCCCCAACACCTGCAACCAGCCCCCTTCCACCCGCATTCCATCCTCCTCCCGCTCGCTTCGCTCCTGGCTGGAAGATGCTGCCCCGTGGATGTCACTCGATCGGGCCAACACGCTGCGGTCACACCGCGGTCACGCCGCGGTCACGCCGCGGTCACATCGCGGTCATGCCGTGGTCACGCCATGGTCACTCCGTGGTCACGCCGCCATCACGCCGCGGTCACGCCGCAGTCACGCTGTAGTCATGCCGTGATTTGGCCCTGCTCCAGCCACATCCCGCCCACACCAGCCCCCTTCCACCTTCATTTCACCCTGCTGCCATCGACATTCCAGCCCGCAACAGCCACCCTGCCACCTTTGAATCTGCCCGCACCATCCCCCCAACACCTGCAACAAGCCCCCTTCCACCAGCATTCTAGCCTCCTCCCGCTTCCTTCGCTCCTAGCCAGAAGATGCTGCCCTGCGGATGTCACTGGATCGGGTCAACACGCTGTGGTCACGCTATGGTCACGCCGCGGTCACGCCATGGTATTAATATTTTTCCCTTTCAGAGCATCTTTCAACAAAGTATTAATAGAGGATAGCTTGCAGAATTTATGTACAATTCAGCACTTATCTGTGGCATGGCCTATCATCCTGCAATGCTCATTGTACTTTGGTATGTTTTCTAATACAAAACATACCTCAATAAGATGATCATTTATATCAATAGAAACACATTCCAGGGGGTGTAGAAAGGGCCATGGGGAGGGGTGTCCGGCAGGGGGGGTGTCCAGTAGGGGGGGAGGGGTGTCCAGGGGGTGTCCAGTGGGGCTATCCAGTTGGGGCATGGGGGTCGTCCAGTGGGGTGCAGGGGGCAGGGTGCAGGGGGCAGGGGGTGTCCAACAGGGGGAGGGGTGTCCAGCATGGGGAGGGGATGTCCATGAAGGGGGAGGGTGTCCGGTAGGGGGGAGGGATGTCCAGGGGGTGCAGGGGGTGTCCAGTGGGGCTGTCCAGTTGGGGCATGGGGGCTGTCCAGTGGGGGTGTAGGGGGGAGCATGGGGAACTAAGGGGGGCATGGGGGGTGCTGGGGGGTGTTCAAGGGGGCTGTCCAGGGGGTTGCAAGGGGGTGCAAGAGGGCTATCCAGGAACCTAATCCCATGCAGGTTATGAATGTCTCTATAAAGAAAATGTAGTGCTGTCCAGATCTGGAAAATATCATAAAACATCCCACAAATACATCACAGGCACTAGGTATAACTATTTCACCACCTATAGATAGTGATCACGGTGCTATAAAATCTGGTAACTCTATTTCAAATCATAATTCCAATGTTTTGTTTAATGCAGTACTACATGAAATCTGATGATTTATGTTGATGACATGGTTACAATTTGTAAGAACTCGAGCCTCATAATTATTGTAAAATCACAAAATAATGGTAAGTTTGAAGTGAAAGACTTAGGCATAGCTAATAAAACCTTAGGCATTAAAATTGTTAGAGATAGACCAAATAATTTTTCTTACTTATCTCAAAATGGTTAAATATTAAATATTAAAAATAGACACATGTTGAATCTCTCAAAATTTCCAATGTACACCTAGTAAAACACTTTAAATTTTCTCCAACACAAAAACCCATTGCTGATGATGATATTCAATTTTGGTGTAAAATCCATTATGATAATATTTTTGGTAGCATTGTGTACTCTGATTTCCATGGGACCTGATATTGCCTATGAAATCTACAATCATAGCAGATTTATGACCACACCTGGTGTAGGTGGGCTGCGGGGGGGGGTGGTGGAGGTGGGCTGGGGGTGGCAGGGGAAATTGGTCTACCAATGTGGCTGCCTGGATGCTGGGTCTAACCAGGTCAACAGCATGGATCTGGAATTGCACAGTTGGATCATAATCTCAATTGCTACATGGGAACTGGAACAAGGGGGTTGTGTATTGGGACCTTGAGCAGTTTAGGCATAGAGGTTGGCAGGAATTTTGAGCTGGTCTGAAAAGGGGCGTGTACTGCATGGAAGTGGGCTCAGGTGGGTTTGTGTGGCGTTGTGGGTATATGTGCTTCCATGTATAGCTGATGATGACAAGCCAGGATCTTGCTACCCAGATCCAAAAATGATATGCAGGTCTAGAACTGGCTTGGGTGATAAAATCAGCATAGGGGATGACTGCAAGGGCTTCCTGATATAAGCTAAAATACAAGGACTGGTACATCATTCATATGGGCTTCTGCATCAGATTTGTTAGGGAATTGCTTTCTTTGGATGGAGAGAGTCTGGAACGCTGGAGTTTTCTATGACCTACTAGTGTTGAAATGGGATATATTTGACAATGGTTTTACACTACTTCCTGAACCAGCATGAAAATATGGCTGCTTGGTGTAATCCGGGCAATATGTCTAGGTGCAGCTTTGAAGCTGGGGTTTTGGTTATGTGTTGCACCTGGTGAAGATAAGGTGCAAGGCTGGCAGTTGGCTTCAAAGATGCATGTTGAGGGTGCTAAACTGGTGTGCAATGGGGATCTGGTTTGGGCGCAGTTGCTTGGTCTGAACACCAATCTGGTCACTTGTCTTTCCCCTGTATGTTCAGATTCTTCACCATGCTTGCACAGCCAACGCAATAGAGCAGCGCCAAACAAATAGGAAGGGTTTGTGAATACTCCCAATATAGCAGATTGAGTAGACTCCATCCCTTGGACAGTCCCCAATCTGACCTTGATTGTCTCTTCAGCTTCAGGTGTCAATCAATCCAATGGTGTGTGGGGAATAGATGAGTGATCTAACGGTTCTCAGCAGGGGGGGGGGCTGTCTAGCAGGGGGAGGGATGTCCAGCAGGGGGAGGGCTGTCCGGCAGGGGGAGGGGTGTCCAGTAGGGGGGGCGGGCTGTCCAGCAGGGGGCGGGGCTGTCCAGCAGGGGGGGCTGTACAGTAGGGGGGAGGGGTGTCCAGCAGGGTGGAGGGGTGTCCAGCAGGGGGGAGGGGTGTCCAGCAGGGGGCGGGGGCTGTCCGGCAGGGGGGCGGGCTGTCCGGCAGGGGGCGGGCTGTCCAGCAGGTGGGCGGGGCTGTCCAGCAAGGGGGGAGGTCTGTCCAGTAGGGGGGAGGACTGTCCAGCAGGGGGTAGGGGTGTCCAGTAGGGGGGAGGGGTGTCCAGGTAGGGGGCGGGGCTGTAGCAGGGGGCGGGCTTTCCGGCAGGGGGCGGGCTATCAGGCAGGGGGGGAGGGGGCTGTCTAGCAGGGGGGGAGGGCTGGATATAGGGCTGGGTGCAGGGGGATGGGCTGTGCAGGCAGGGGGAGGGGCTATCCAGCAAGGGGGAGGGTTGTCTAGCAGGGGGGGTCCAGTAGGGGGAGGGGGTGTCTGGCAGGGGGAGGGGTGTCCGGTAGGGGGGCGGGCTGTCCAGCAGGGGGCGGGGCTGTCCCGCAGGGGGGGAGGGCTGTCCAGCAGGGGGGAGGGCTGTCTAGCAGGGGGGAGGGGTGTCCAGCAGGGGGGAGGGGTGTCCAGGAAGGGGGAGGGGCTGTCCAGAAGGGGGGCGGGCTGTCCGGTAGGGGGGGCTGTCAGGCAGGGGGCCGAGCTATCCAGCAGGGGGGAGGGGTGTCCGGCAGGGGGCGGGGCTGTTTAGAAATCTGTTTTGTTGTCTTTGATTTTGACACCACCTGCACACTAGAAGAAGTAGTCTGATCAATAGAAGGCTCCCCTAGAAGTATACATACTTCTTTAGAACCAGGTGTAGCAGCTTTTGCATCAATAGAATGGTCAGCAGAAGCAGGAATCCCACACTACACTTTCCCAGATTCCAAAAAATGTGAAACAGAGGCAGGCTGGTTTTGTTTATTAAAAATATCCGCCTCCTTCACTGTGTCTTGTCCATATTCCGTCATATTTATGTTTACCTGTGCACTAGAGGCATCACTAGAGGCAGCATAAAGTAAATCTTGTTCCATGAGACATTCATTGGCCACACCAGCAAAGGAGGAAACCTCCTTACTAGTGTCAATCTGAGCGGAATCAGATTGACACAGTGAAGGGGGCCTGGGTTCCTTGCTTTGAGAAACCACTTGAGCATAGGAATGGACAGTAGTAGTAACAGGGAGAATAGGTGTAGGATCCACAACTTCTTCCACAATGTCAGCCCATGTTTTATGGCTGGGCATACAGACCTTCACATTATCATTCTTGGAGTCATAAACAACCATCCCTTGATTAACAGGCTCAGCAAACTGCCTATTAACAGGGTTGTCAGAACCAGAGGTGCAAGATTTATTGCTTTGTATTGTTTTCCTCTCCAAATAAAGTTTGGAACATGATTTATGATCATGTCCTCATTGAGAAAAAAAGGTGAAAATAATAGATCTTCTGCAGTTTTTAACCTCATGATCAATGACCTTACAATCTAGGAAAAATTTTGGTATGTTCTCAAATTCCACTAAGTTCCAGCTCCTCTTAATCAGTAGATAAACAAACTTTGTCTACTATTGTGGAGCAAGGTCAGTGGGGGTGCGGGGGTGGGGGGTGTTGGGGGTGCAGGGGGGCAGGGGGGAAGGGGGGAGGGGTGCAGGGGTGTAGGGGGCAGGGGGCAGGGGTAGGGGGGAGGGTGGAGGGGGGAAGGGGGAAGGGGGGTGCAGGTGCAGGGGGTGCTGGGGGGGATGTCCAGCAGGGGGGAGGGCTGTCCAGTAGGGGGGAGGGGTGTCCGGAAGGGGGGGCTGTCCGGCAGGGGGGGAGGGCTGTCCAGTAGGGGGGATGGCTGTCCAGCAGGGGGGGCTGTCCAGCAGGGGGAGGGCTGTCCAGCAGGGGGGAGGGGTGTCCAGTAGGGGGGAGGGGTGTCCAACAGGGGGGAGGGACAGGCTGAGGTTGGGGGGCATGCAGGTGTGCAAGGGTGCATGGGGGAGTGAAGTTGGGTGGGGGTGTCCAGGGTCTGGGGGGTCTGTCCTGGGTGGGGGGGATGGCAGTTCCAGGGGTGTCCAGGGTCTGGGGGGGTCTGTCCTGGGGGGTTTGGGGGGAATACTGGCAGGGGAGAGGGGGGGAACTAGCAGGGGGAGGGGTGGAAAGTAGCAGGGGGGAGGGGACTGGGTAGGGGCAGGGGGGTGTTGTGGTTCGGTGTAGGGCTGAACAACAGCATTCACCCAGCCAGGTACCAAGTAGTGAACAACAGCTCTGTAGAATTTCCATGAAACTGCTAACCAAGGAAAAGAACCAGTCTGGAAACTTCTAAGGCACACTTTTGGAATGTTTACTGCAGATAAAAAAGGTTTTCCTCATCCATCTTCATACTCAGCCTCTAAATCATCTCCTTTCCTTTGAACTCTAGCACCACAAATTTCTGAATCTTCAACACATAGTCTAGGCTCCAGTGATGACTTATTACTAGGCTCCAACCCCATCGAGAGAGTTCGTACGGCTTGGCCATCGAGAGTAGAAGGTAAGACAAACTTCCCCAATCTGCGACAATCAATTGTACCTAGAAGCATGTTCTGAATTGTCACCTCATCATCAAGTGGAATCAATTTCAGCCTAGGGAAATATTATTCCTTCACGTCAACCCTTCGCTGAAATTTCTTTTTCAGACTGTGCAAAACTGGAATCATTCAGCTCTTTGCATTACTGTTGTCCTGTGGGGGTGCAAGATGGCTGTCCGGGGGGGGGGGTAGTCTAGTGAGGTGGAGGGGGGGTGTTCAAGGGGGCTGTCCAGGGTGGTGCAAGAGGGCTGTCCAGGGGGGCATGGGGGTGCAAGGGGGTTATCCAGGCGGTGTGGGGGGGAGGGCTATCCAGCAGGGGGAGGGCTGTCTAGCATGGGGGAGGGTTGTCCAGCAGGGCGGGGTGGGGGGGGGGGGGGGTCTGCAAGCAGTTGGGAGGAGGGTAGGGGCAGGGGGGGTCTGCAGGGCATAGGGGATGGGTGCAGGAGGTGTCCAGGGGGGTGTCCAGGGGGTGTCCAGGGGGTGTCCAGGGGGGTTTCCAGGGGGTGTCCAGGGGGTGTCCAGGGGGTGTCCAGGGGGGTGTCCCGGGGGTTGGGGGGTATTTTTTTATGCATTTGGAGACCTTATAGCCGCATTTTTAAACTATGTCTATTGGTTTATTGCCATGGTTTTTAACCGTGGCTATAGACCTAATGCCACGGTTTTATACCGTGGCAATAAAGCATGTCCGACCTTTAGTATAGCCATGGTTTAAACACTGGCATTAGGTATACAGCCACGGTTTGAACCGTGGCTTTAACTCTATAGCCACGGTTTGAACAGTGGCTATAGATTTAAAGCCACGGTTTGGAACTGTGGCTATAGGGCTGGGCCTATATCCACGCCAAACTTAGCCACAGTTTCTCAAACCTTGGTTATTACCTATAGCCACGGTTTAAGGGCCTATATCCACGGTTTAGAACCGTGGCTATAGCCCGAATTTCCAGTAGTGAGAAATCAACTCATAAACCCAGGTCGGAACCAAAATGGAAACCCAAATGAGGCAGCCCCAAACATGGGGAATGCGATGGATCAAACCCTGAATGACTACCTCACACCTTCTTGGACCAATGCCCACTCATGCATTAGACACAATTCCCTAGGAGATTCCAACTACATCATTAAAACCCATGTCCTAAACCACCTTCCCACATTCCATGGAATGGAGTCTGAGATTTCATACCTGCACATTAAGAAGTTTTATGACATTGTAGAAACCATGTGTCCCCCACATCAACTAGAATCTGCTAAGATGAGGCAATTTCATTTTTCTTTAAAGGATCGTTCTAAAAATTGGCCAAAAAATTTGAGACAATCGTCCATAAATTCTTGGGACCAACTACAAAAAGAATTCTACAAAAAAATACTTTCCCCACCACAAAACAATTGCACTTAAAAAGAGCATCCAAAACATTTTTGAAAAATAGGGAGTGTCATTCTATGAAACATGGGAGAGGTTCAAAGACACTCTAAACATGGTTCCACACCATGGGTTTTCTATACATGAACAAGTGAGAATTTTCTATGAAGGGTTTGGCCCAGAGAATAAACAATTCATTGACATGATGTGTAATGGAACATTTAATAACAAATCCCCAAATGATGCTTACGAGTATCTAGAAATCCTTTCTGAACAAAACCAAACATGGGGAACTTCACCTTATTCTGAAAAGACACAAATAACTAATGGAATTCATACACTTAGAGAAGAGGAAAGCCTTAGGGCTAAACTCGCATCACTCTCTAAGAAGGTTGAAGAGATAGACCGTAGGAAAGTCCATGAAATCCAAACTATTGACCATGCTTGCACAATTTGTGAAAAACATGACCATAAGACAAACAACTGCCCAACCATTCCATCCATCAAGGATATTCTTTTAGGAGGGCCCCCAGCGGAAGTAAATGCTTTGAACTTTAAAAACCCTCAATACCAAAACAACTTCAACCCAAGGTATAATGACCACCCAGGCTTCCGCTGGAAAGATAACCAATAACATAGAAAACCACTGGGACAAAATCCTTACCCCCATTAGAACTACCAATCCCATAACCAGTTCCAAACCCAACCTATCCAATACCAACAGCCACCGGTCCATTTTCAACAAAACATCCCACCTCCAAAATATACCCCTGGGATAAACCAATCTCCTCAAGCACCAACCCAAACTGTTCCACAAAGCCTACTAGAACAACTGAGCAAACAAATTGAGAGGATGAACTCGGATGTCTCTTTCCTAAAACAAGAACTTCAAACCATCAAAACTAGAAATCCACCCATGCCTACTCTGGCGGTGCCATCCTCAACTTCAATGGGAGAGTAAAGTTGTGCTCAAACAAATCATGAACAACTAAAGGCTGTGACTATTTTAATAAGTGGTAAATCAATTGAGAAACCTAAACAACTAATTCAGAACACACCTGAAGATTCAAACTTGGATGAAAATTCAAATGAACCACAAGATCAAACTGAGGAAACTGATAAAAATTTTAATGAAACAACTCTTCAAAAAACCACCCCACAACCTGCACTATTTCCTCAACGCATGAGGGGGAAACCCAAGCCTGAACTGAGTGAAACGTTGAGGGAAATCTTTTCACAAGTCAAGTTGAACATACCCCTTCTTGAGGAAATCCAACCCATACCTGCTTACTCAAAGTACCTTAAGGACTTGTGCACTTTTAAAAGAAAATTTTCACATAAAAACCAAGTACTTTTGGCTGCTAATGTGAGTTCCACCATTCAAGGGACCATTCCTCCGAAGTTGAAAGACCCAGGTTGCCCTTACATCAATGTTGAACTGGAAGAGAGAAAAGTTGTCAAGGCCTTATGTGACCTAGGTGCTAGTGTCAATCTCACCCCTTATGCAATGTACTGCCAGTTAGGACTAGAAGAACTCCAACCCACATCTTTCACACTTCAACTTTCTGATCGTAGCATTAGGGTTCCAAAGGGTATTTTAAAGGATGTTCTGGTAATGGTTGAAAACGTCATCTACCATGCCGACTTCATTGTCTTTGACAACCATCCAAACATAGGAAATAAGTAACAACCCCCAATCATCCTTGGTCGACCTTTCCTTGCAACAATCAACTCTGTTATCCGAGTCCGAAATGGGAACATGACCATCACCTTTGGGAACATGAGTCTAGACTTGAACATCTATAATGAAAAATCACAAATAGGGGATGACGAGGACATTCATGAAGTAAACATGATAGGAAACATTGATAATGAATCTTTGGAACATCAAGGAATATTTGATGAATGTTTATGTCAGGATGAGATTGATTTCCTTTGTTCATATGAAGGAATTTTATCTCCTTGGCTTGATTCATTTTCAAATTGCTCTTATGATGAAGTATTAGGTCAAAAAATCAGTGAATCCTTTCAAGAAACCACTTTCATGTAGACCACTCCAAATTCCTTCCCTAAATATGATCATGCCAATCTAGTAGCTGAAACTTTTACATGTGGGGAATCAATCCAATCTGAAACCCTAAAAAAACAAATTGATCTTGATCAAATGTACCAATCTTCTGCTGAAATTTTGAACCAACCTGATCTTGAATTGAAGGAACTTCCTGCTGCACTAAAGTATGCCTTCCTAAGGGAAAATCAAATAAATCCTATTTTCATTTCTTCTTCTCTTGAATCCAATCATGAGAGGATGATTCTAGATGTCCTTAGGAGGCATAAGAAAGCCATTGGTTGGAACCTTTCTGATATTCCTGGGATTAGCCCACTTATCGGGACTCATAGGATTGTTTTGGGATCTGATTCAAAGCCATGTCGTCAACCTCAATGGTGAATCAATCCTAATCTCATGATGGTAGTAAGAAAAGAACTCCTGAAATTGCTAAAAGATGGTATCATATATCCCATAGCTGAGAGTGAATGGGTGAGCCCAATCCAAGTGGTTCCAAAAAAGGCTGGAATCATAGTGATAACCAATGAGGATCGAGATATTATTCCAACAAGGGTGAGTAGTGGATGGAGGGTTTGCATTGACTATAGGAAGCTAAACTCAATCACCAAGAAGGACCATTTCCCCTTTCATTCATTGACCAAGTCCTTGAGAGAGTGGAAGGTTATGCCTTTTATTGTTTCTTAGATGGGTACTCAGGGTACAATCAAATTGAGGTCTCCCTAGAGGATCAAGGGAAGACTAAATTCACATGTCCTTTAGGTACCTCTGCCTTCAAACGCATGCCCTTTGGTTTATGCAATGCTCCTGGAACCTTCCAGCGGTGCATGATGGGAATCTTCTCAGACATGGTAAGGGATTTTCTAGAGGTATTCATGGATGACTTCTCTGTGTTTGGGGATACTTTTAAGGGATGTCTATGTAATTTAGAGAGAGTCCTGTCAAGATGTGAAGAAAAGAATCCAGTCCTAAACTGGGAAAAATGCCATTTCATGGTTAAAGAGGGACTAGTTCTAGGCCATCTGGTCTTGGGTAGGGGTATTGAAGTTGAAAAAGCCCAGGTTGACATCATTCGCCACCTTCAATCAACCAAAACTGTCAAGGAAGTGAGGTCTTTCTTAGGACATGCTAGTTTCTTTAGAAAATTCATCAAGGACTTTAGTTCAATCCCCCATCCCCTTTGTGCTCTGCTAGTAAAGGATGCTCCATTTGTTTGGACCGAAAGTTGTTAGGGTTAATTCTCAACCCTCAAATCCTCTCTCACCTCTCCTACCATCCTAAAATCTCCAAATTGGAACCTTCCTTTCGAACTTATGTGTGATGCCAGTGACTTTGTTGTAGGAGTTGTGTTAGGAAAACGTTGTGATAAAACGTCTTATGTCATTGCTTATGCAAGAAAATCCTTAAATGATTCCCAAATCAACTAAACCACTACTGAAAAAGATGTTACTTTATATTGTGTTTTCTTTAGATAAGTTTAGGTCCTACCTCTTAGGATCCCCCATCACTGTGTTCACTGACAATTCTGCACTAAAATACCTCTTCCAAAAAGAAGATTCTAAGGCTAGACTGATTAGGTGGGTCCTTCTATTACAAGAATTTGACCTCACAATCGAGGATAAAAAGGGTGTTGAAAATTTTGTAGTTGATCACCTCTCAAGGATGGAATTCAAAGACAACTCAAATCACCTTTCTTTGTCTGATTCATTTCCTGATGAACACCTATACTCTGTGAGTGACTCACCTTGGTATGCCGACATAGCTAATTTCTTAGTTACAGGAGTCATTCCAAAATTCTTAGGGACTCAAGCTCGAAGGAAATTCCTTTCTAATGTTAGACACTATGTGTTTGATGATCCATACCACTATAAGTTCTGCCCTGACCAAGTCATTAGGAGGTGTGTCCTAGAATCTGAACAAGAGTCCATCCTTATATTCTGTCATAGTGAGGCATGTGGAGGTAACTTTTCATATATGAAAGCATCTTCTAAGATTCTTCAATGTGGTCTCTTCTGGCCCACCCTCTCAAGGGACTCTTTCACATCTTTTCGAAGTTGTCCTAGGTGTCAACAAGTAGGGTCCATCACAAAAAGGA
Source organism: Viscum album (assembly GCA_963277665.1). Lineage (NCBI taxonomy): Eukaryota > Viridiplantae > Streptophyta > Magnoliopsida > Santalales > Viscaceae > Viscum > Viscum album. The sequence continues at coordinate 1,486,018,361 of OY728136.1, forward strand.
ATCAAATTCCACTCACTCCCATCTTAGATGATGAAATATTTGAATGTTGGGGAATTGATTTCATGGATCCCTTCCCAAACTCTAGGGGATACCTCTACATACTCTTAGCTGTTGATTATGTCTCAAAATGGGTTAAGGCCATTCCCACTAAGTCCAATGATCATCAAGTTGTGATTCCATTTCTAAAAGAGAACATATTTTCTCAATTTGGAATTCCTAGGGCTATAATCAGTGATCGAGGAACCCATTTCTATAATTGTCCATTCTCATCACTCATGGAAAAATATGGAATTTCTCACAAAGTGTCCACTGCTTACCACCCACAGACCAATGGTCAAGCTGAGTTAGCCAATCGTGAAATCAAACAAATTCTTGAGAAAACTGTCAATCCTTCTAGGAAAGATTGGTCTGAGAAACTATTGGATTCTCTTTGGGAAAATCGTACAGCATTCAAAACCATCCTAATAATGTCACCATATAGGTTGGTTTATGGAAAAGCATGTCATTTACATGTTGAAATTGAGCATAAGGATTTTTGGGCAATTAAGAAAATGGATTATGACCTCTCATTGGCCGGAACAAAAAGGAAATTAGATCTCAATGAACTGGAGGAACTAAGGATGGAGGCTTATGAAAATTCAAGGATCAATAAAGCTAGAGTTCAAACCTACAAATCTAGGAATATCAAGGTCAAAAATTTTGAACCGGGAAAACTTGTGCTCTTGTATAGTTCAAAACTTCATTTACACCCAGGAAAGTTAAGGTCTAGATGGTCAGGATATTTTATAGTGCATCATGTGTACCTCCATGGGGCAGTAGAGATTCAAGATCCCACAAGTGTTTACATTTTCAAGGTCAATGGTCAAAGGTTAAAACAATTCATTGAATCATTAAATAAACATGAAATAGAGGTTGAGTTAACTGAGCCAACCTATGAACCAGGAAAAAATTGATAGATTTAGGGTCTATGTTGGGCTAACGATGTTAAACAAAGCACTGCATGGGAGGCAACCCATGTTTTTCAAGTTTCCAATCATTTTGTTGTTTTAATAAAATTTATATTTTAATTAATCATTTTTATATTTAAAAAAAATAGACTGTTGACTTATTCTTCTATTATGAGTATGGATGGGTGTGAAAGGGGAGCACCATATTCATCTGTGTCATGTGGTGTGATCCTTGAGTAATACCTTACCCAGAAATTTAAAAAATAATACAATGTATCATCAGTTTATTTTACTTTATATATATACTTATATTTTACTTATATATATATATACTCTTTTGTTTTGTTTGTTTGTTTTCCTTTTTCCACTAAGGAACTCTGCAAGCGACATGGATATCAAAGGACTAAATTAGAGTAGAAAGAACGTCAAACTTCAACCACCAGGTGACTTCATTCCATGATCCTCATTTTCAATTTCCTTTTTGAACTTTCATTCTCTACCTCTACCCCCCTTATAAATTTTATTTTCTTTAAACACTGGGGAGAGTGTTGTTTTAGATTGGGGGGTGAGATAAAATAAAAAAAAATGCTTTTGTGTCAAAAAAAATGAATGATTTCAAAATAAATTGTGTAAATGGAAGGAAAAATTCCTTTAACTTTGAACATGGTAATACACATTGCACACTTTGAAACTGAATATCAAATAATTTAGCTTGCCCGGATTCTTATTTTAATCCTTGTATAATTTCATGAGCATAGATTTTGGAAAGTGTGTATGTCCAATGTTATATTTCATCGTTTATATATTCATCCAAATAAAAAAGGATCATAATGCACATCCTTTGGATAGTGGGATATTAGTTTGACTTCACGGGGTCCCCCAAATAAATAGCATAGGTTTGGTGATCATTTTAGTTTTAGTATGAGTATTAAATAAAAATAATAATAATAATAGCATAGGTTTGGTTATCATTTTAGTTTTACTAACTCTGGGCCACGCATTATGTCATTTCATTGCACTACACGCAAATTTGAGCTAGTCCCGAGCATGTGGGATTCACTAGACATGCGGGTCCCCCAACTTGAGTTTTTCTAGTCCCGAGCATGTGGGATTAACTTGGGGATCGTGACTCCATAGTTTTCTGGCCCAGAGTTAGTAATTTTATCTCTATTTTTGATTATTTGAATTTGTTTTTTACTGAGTTAACTTGAGATGATTCCTGAGTATGTGGGATTCACTTGGTTCCCTAAGGTCTTTGAGCTTGGGAGTCATCGGCAAAGTCTCACTACAAGCGTTGACTCTTTTGAGTGCAATTTCAATTACCATGGAAAAATTGCAAAAACAAAAACAAAAAAAATATGATACAAAAAAAATTGAATACTCATCTTAATATTGAAATGTGATTCCACCTAGCGCTTCCATCATTTCCCCCTTGAATAAAGACGAACCCACATGTCTATTGTGATGCACAACACATCCTCATACTTAATTGATATTGGATGAAATATGGAAATGAATTTGAACAACGGAATGGGCTTGGGATTGGGATCTACTTATGAAACTATCTTTTATTAAAATATTTTTATGGGTTTCATGATTGTTTGGTATAAGGTTTTTTGGTGATCATTTTTTATTAATATTTTTTTGGAAAAGGGAATTCGATTTTCATATTGTTGAGATATATTTTGCTCGGGACTAGAAAAACTCAAGTTGGGGGTGTGATTAGCCACTAAATGAGGATAATATTCATTGGTAATATATATAATATTCATGTTATTTATTATTCATAAAAACCATTTTAGTGAATTTTAAATTTTGAACATCATTTCACATTATGATTGTAATACCTTCTTAAAATGCACTACTATGTGGTACATTTTTTAACATCATTTAAAGTACCCAATGATTCATCTGATTATAAGTAATATAATTATACATATTTTAATTTGATATTTTTTGAAGTTTATCTAAACCTAAATATGAACATGTTTAATTTAGGGATCAATGGAGAATTCATGGAGGATGATGGAGATATCTGGCAATGAAAGGAAGCAATTCTAGAGAAGGCAGACTGGACACCAGCCCACTGATGAGAGTGTGGGGCCCAACATAAAGGCCCAATTAATCCCTAATTTCGTGGGATGCTAGAACACATATATAGAAACAAATAACTATTCAGGAGCCAATGCTAATTCGGCCTTAATTGTGGTCATTTAGGCGGCCCAATTTAGAGATAAAATTCTGGGCCAGATTCTGCGGCCCAAAAAAACAGTCCACTAATATAATCATATCTCCGAATATACAAATACAAATGGGCCCAAATTTACAGGCGGTTAGAAAACAACCGGAGCTCCATTTTCTTCTTCTATGGACTACTCTGATTCGGCCATCTAGAAGGTCTTCCAAGCACGTCTGTTCGGTGAAGAAAAGCTTGCTGCCACCTCGTGTCAAGGGTGGAAAAATCATCTCTTCTTTACTTTCCACCCACCTATGGCCTACCAAAATTAATTGAGAAGACATGGAATATTGGAGGCTCTACCCAAGGGCTCAAAAATTCCTATTTAAGGTAGTGGTGTTTGAGGATTTAAGAATATTTGGTGCTTTTTTCAATTGTAATGTTATGCTGCAATTTTGTTATCTGAAAATTTTCGTTCACATGTAAGTTGTTCAATTCACTTTAGTTTCTTAATAAAAGTTATTCTTCTACTATTATTCTGTTGTTATTCAAATCACTTTGATACTGTTGGATTATGGTGTGAATTTATTCACACCAAACCTTGTGAAATTATTCACACAATGGTGGAGTGATCATTTTATTTTTGTTATTTTCTTTACTTCTCCATTTCCTCCCTCATGAGTCTACTTTCCGCTTCCATTGAAACCATGGGATCAATGGAGGGCTAACCCACTTATGGATTGATCCAAGAGTGTAGAAAGGGGCTGGATTAGAAGTTATTTATCACCCCATTAATGTATAATCACTTCTTTAATTGAGATTTTTATTAGATGATTTTTAAACTCCATCATCTTTGTTGAATTTAAGGCCACACAATTTAAGTTATAATACGAACCTTTACCTTGAAGTGATCAAAACATTTATCCTTAAAATGTATAGGTGATTAATATTAAAGGGTGTAGGCATTAAACCAGTAAGTGGTGATGTTGTTTTATCTTCTTAAATGAACCCATTTCAAATATAAGAAATTGAAATCTTTGAAAAGGAAATACGTCCAATCCACCCAGAGCGATAACCTAGGATCAACCCATTATTTTAAATTTAATGCACGTTAATATGTTAGATATCCTATAAAATCATCTAAAATCAATCCAAGTTGGCCACTTCATAGCCGTAAACAGTCCATAGAATGTACGTGTCTATAGGTTTCTTCTTAGGTCTCTGAGGATTCGATAACCCAAGCTAAACTACATGGGCCGTTTTACCTTCATCTCTTGGGTAAATTTGACTGAGAATAAGTCTTCCTTCTTCACACACAACTGATGGTATCCAGATCAAAGGTCAATCTTTGAAAAGTATTGAGCTCCATGCAGTTGGTCAAATAAATTGTCAATGCGAGGTAGGGGATACTTGTTCTTTATTTTTATAGCATTGATCTCCCTGTAGTCGATACATAACCTCATAGATCCATCTTTCTTTTTAACAAAAAGAACAGGGGTCCCCATGGAGAAACACTAGGGAGAATAAATCCCTTATTACTCATTTCTTCTAGTTGTTTCTTTAGTTCAACTAATTATATAGTGGCCATTCTATAAGGGGTCTACGATATAGGCCTTGATCCATGAATTAAATCAATGGAAAACTCAACTTCTCGTTCTGGAGGATGTCCAGGTAAATCATCCAGAAAAAAATCTACATATTCATTCACAATAGGTACATCCCCTATTTGAAGATTCCTTTCCTCACTCACAGTCATTTCATTCTCTTCCTCCCAAATAATTGAATTTAGTTGAGCAACTGGGGGTGGATCTAGATAAGAATTAGGTGGTGACGATTCTGCTCTAAAGATAAGGTGTTCCTTATAATCATAATAAAAAATCGTAACCTCCATCTTCTTACAATAAATCTTCGCACCATGGTCTGAAAGCCAATCCATACCGAGAATTATGACAAACTCAATCATAGGTATGATGATGAGATCAGTGGATAAAGAACATTTATGTGCTCTAATGGAGACTGATTCACAAAACGTTGTTGCAATGATATTTCCCTTAAGAGTTTTAACTGATAACTCCCTTGTTAAATCAAATTGGAAATATCTAATTTTCTTAGAAAACTTGGAAGATATGAAACACTGTGATGATACAGAATCAAATAATGCATTTTCGAAACTTGAAGAACCATTAAATTACCTACCACCACGTCTTTTGGAGCTTCTACCTCAACAGTAGTGATAGTCAAAGAATGGCCTTGATATCTTGGACTTTTCTGAGGTAAGTTCCCCTGATTCTTAAGACATTCATTTGCATAATGTCCCATCTCCCTGTAATTTTATCATTGAACATTGGTATCTTCCTTCTTCCCTTTGAAATCACGAGCTTGGTGGCCTTTTTCACCACACTTGTAACAGACACCCATTCCCTTCAAGAAAGTACAGGGTTGTTTTATCCCACATTTACCACATGATGGATATTCAACCTTTCCCTTCTTCCCCTTATTTCCATTCCCAGATTGATCAGAAGATCACTTATTCTCTTGCTTTGCTTTAAAGCCATAAGACTTAGAGAATTGTTTTTCTGTCTTGATAGCACATGAGACAATGTCTTCGTATGAAGAGAAGGATTGTGGGACTAATGCTCGACAGAGAAATGGTTTTAACCCATAAAATAAACGATCAATATTACTTCTTGGGTTACATATATAATCTCCATCATACCTTTCTAACCTTGTAAAGTTAGCCTCATACTTTGCGACATTCTCATCCTCCTTTTGGATCAAACTTCGAAATTGTCTTTCCATATCAACTCAATGGTCACAAGGAAAGTATTTTTCTAAAAATAGATATTTGAACTCCCTCCATTCCATATTTGATATTTCATCATCTTACTTCGTGTTTTGAATCAATGACCACAATTGATCAGCATCTCCAGTGAGGCGATAAACTATAATGATAACTTTTTCCCTTTCCTGACTCCCCAAAGCCTAAAATATTTTCTCTAGGGAATTTATCCATTGCTCAGCTACTAAGGGATTTGTACTCCCATTGAATTTTGTTGGTTGTTGCCTCATGAAGCGATCTAACATTGATCCTCCACGCTGTGGATCAGGGTTCTCCATATGGGTAAGGATATTATTCATAACCTGAGTGAGTAGTCCCAGTATAGTGATTAGTTGATCAGCACTAGTTTCATCACCAGATCCACTATAATTATCTTGAGTAGGAGGTAAATCCATACATGGAGTACGTGAATTGATATGGTTTCCATTTCTTCCACTAGGCATCATTTCTAAACAATGGCACAAACTAGATAAGTTTATAAATCAAAATACATAATTCCATACTTATAAAACACTTAAAATAAATTGAAATATTTATGGATATAATCCATAATCATAAAAATGTATTATTTGAGAAGTATATACTCATAAACCCTTCATAATGATTTGTAAAGAAAATGAGAGTTATCCTAAGCATATCCCCCGGGAGTGTCTTAACCAAGAGTGCAGCAAGGCCCGTTGTCGAGCACCAGTTCCCGTTCGAGTCTAGCTCAAAGCGGTGTTTTCAGGTTTTACCCCTAGGTACATCTGTGCCAGAGCCGCCTCTACCTGCTCATATACAGACAGGGATGTATTTCTCATAAAACTCAAAAAATCTCTACAATACCAAAATTCTAGGAAGTTCGTCTATACTAATCCTCAAAGTCCATCTCAGGTATATGTGCTATAATCAGATTTTATCTAAATCTAGCTTCCAAGGTTTGTACTAAACTTCCTCTAATACCATCTGAAACACCCCAACCCCTGTTACCCAGAGTCGGTGCATTATTACATAACAATGGCATGATCACAAGAAAGATCAAATCTCGAAAGACCGATTAGTTTAGTAGCCTTGAAAACACTAGATATATTCATAAAGTTTTACATTGCATCATAAAAATGAAAAATACAACAACATATTCTCCATAGTCCACACTCTTATCCCCTCATAATATCCCTGCAGGTCATTCATAATTTATTTCTTCACATCCTGTGAAAAATAAAACATAGAAAAGTGGTGACCTCAAATGCCCAGTAAGGGTATCAATATAGCGGAAACTTTCATAAATAATAATAATCATTTAAGGCTATGTACAACTAAAACAAAAGCTTTTTAAACATGAACTTCAACATTGTATAGAAAAAATAAAATTTAATAATTCCATTTACTTATTCACATGGATATTCTACTAATCGAATAATCACATGCAATATAAAAAACCACTTTCATAATGATGGAATGTATAATGTCAGACTATCATAACCACATAGCAAAGGCCTCGTGCCAAGACTACAAATAAGATTTTGTCAAGGCCTTGTTCCAAGACACTAGTTTGTCTCATGAAACCTACCGATGCATCGAGGAGCTATATTGGGCTCCACCCGTTACATATTGTGTCCAATGTATTCCCATATGAAAAGGATTAAACATAACAAAAACATTCGTATTAAAACTAGCATACTAAATGGAAATAATTCATCCATAAACCATGAATGGTATAAAAATAACACATCTATAGTCAAACATATCACAAAACCTTCAATACAATATAGAAGTTTTGTATCATAATAAATCATCTTCAAATAAGCATAAAATCCATCAAAGGATGTTGACATAGATGAAATCAAAACTCTTTTTAGAGAAATATCTCTTTCTATTTTGAAATCATTTAAGAGACATATATTTATAAAATAAAAAATTTTCTTTGAAAATATTCTTATAATCTTTTAAGGGAATCTTCGACGATTTTATAATGGCGAAAAATAGCTACAGCCGCCGTATAAGTTAACAAAAACATTCTTACCTTAATTTCGCTGAAAATGTTAAAAAGGGCCTTGTTTGGAAAACGATGGAAATATTCCTTTATAAACCACTTATAAAAGTCAAAAAGGGTATAAATGACTTTAACCCATATTCCAGTAAATAGTAAAAATGTTTTAAAATACATTTTTAAGAAACACGGATGTGGATGATAAAGAAGTCCCAGTAGATTATTACGTATAAACAACCTCGGATAATGAAGAGATTGCGAAATAAATCCTTACCTTGTACTTTTCATTTCTTGGGGTGGGTTAACCTCCTGTATAATGGTGAAATAATTTTTATTAAATTATACAAGAATCATATATATTAATATGATATCATATATGATCTTTTAACATTGTTTTGTTAATAATATCTTAGTATTATCGTCGTTTAGGGTGTTAACTTACTCCTTTTCTATTATATGTTTTGTTACGTAATCCATGTTTGTCAGGGATTGGTTGTATCTTATTCATATTAAGAATGGTATCAAGTCCTTAAACATTATTTTCAATAATCAAATGATAATTATACTTGAATAGATACGATGGAGAATGAATCTCATCACGTTCGTGGAGACGGTAGTCCGTACGTACGCACGAGCGACAATATCATTCTTTTGATATTAAAATAATATATAATTCGATGGTATATCATATATACAGAATAATTATCATGTTATATTTATTATTTACATGAATCACACATCATTATTATACCCATACAAATAATAATTTATTCAATAACAATTACACCACGATGTGGAGACGGTAAGCTGTATGTACCCACGTATGGTGACATGTCATTAAAATAATGGATATGATACTGAATATGGTTGTACCATATTTATAATAACATCAAATCATATATATGATACTGGAGTTATTATTTTATAATGGTAATAACAAATAAAGAAGAATTGGAAGAAGAAAGGAACTTGAAAAGTGGTGGTGAAATCATTACCTCTTCTTCGGGTTCTTCCTTTTGATTTGATTAAAAGGGCTCCATAGGATGGCTTTTTGACTAAAGGATGGCCTATAGGATGAAGTGAGGGTAGGATAGAAGTATTTGGGAAGAGGTTGGCCGAACCAAAAGGCTTTGAGGGTGTGAATTAATGAGAAGGGGGAGTGCCCTTTTATAAGAGGGGTGTGGGGCACCTTTTGAATAGTTAGAAATATTATTTTATAATAAATTCATATTCAGTTTCTAATAGCCCAAAAGTTGATTATTTAAAGTTTAAGGAGGGGATGGGTCGAAAAACACTCAACCAATAGAATTTAGACAGGTTTGGGTCATTATATTAACCTTATTTTTTAGTTTTAACTCTTAGTTAATTAGTTTGACACTTACCATGTCACTTTGTATTTTTATATTACATAGTCAATAAACATACTATATACCACCAAGAGACCCCCAAGTTGTCAATTAATGATACACCTATCATGATATAAGTCTCTTGGCCAAACCTTAGATTTTTAGGAATTTAATATCAATTAATAATAGAATATTTGTTTTAAAAACTCTTTTATGTCAATTTTGACACTATTTGGAAAATTGATTTTTGTGAAAATCATAATAGAATGATTACTTCGAAACAAGTTAATTATATCATTCCTAACATGTCATATTAACCTATAAAAGTATTTTAATTTATAAAAAGTCTAAAATTATTTTTATTTTTGTATTTATAATATCAATTATTTTAATTTTTCACTATTATGGTAATTCCTACATCATCATTGTGTCATAAATAAATTAAATTATTTAGTGTATAAAAATTATAAATAAAATATATTTATGTAGGAAATTTTTTTAGATTTCTAATGAATATTTATAATCGAATTTACCTTATGTATAATCCTATATTAAAAATCTTTAATAAATAAACCTTGATTTTAACTCTTTTAACTCCTCTTTGAATTAAACAATAATAAATGTCCTAATCTCATCCAAGTGGACCTAAATGATAATATTTTATTCCAAAGATTGTTTTTGGTCGAGATATACTTGTCAAATAGTATTGGGGCATGTGTTAGGGTAATATTAATATCATTTTTACCCTTAATTACCCTATTTACTTTTAACCGTGGTAATAAAAGTTAAAAGTTACTATTCACCTAAAATTATTTTCATCTCATTGGACAAAATTTTACTCCTTGAAATCAACAGTGTCTCTCAGATTTTCGAAATTCCACTCACAGAAGCGGTAAAATTAAGTTTTATGAAAAATTCAGTTTTTTAACTACCACTTAGTGGTTTCACTAGTCATCAAAAAATGAAGTTTTTAAGAAATATACCAAAAATTCACCCTAGGCTAATTTCGATATTCCGAATCCAAAAATGAAGTCCATTTTGAAAAATAAAATTTATAAATTTCAAAAAGTGGGTATTACTATTCATAATGGCTAGTTTCATTGGTTGTGATGTGTTAGAACTCGATGTTGCATACAACACACGCTATTGCATTATTTAAAGAGAATCGTACCGTAGAAGCTTGGGGTGTTACAATTGGACTCAAACCTTCTTAAACAGGTTAGATTAATGATGATTCATGAAGATATTCTTTTATCCTTTTGTGGATATTCATTATAGACTATACCCAACATGCTAAACCATGTGTCAACAATAGTAGAAAAAATTGTTTCATTTGAATTTTGTAGTAGAAATAAACCTTTTGTAACATAGTAATATATGGGTTATAAAATTATTTTTATATTATATATCTAGAATACATCTATCAACTACAAGTAATGTGTAATGATTTATAATATATCTCAATGAAACAAGGTGATATTATTTATAAGACCCCTCAAGAAGAATGTTGTATTGGAAATACCGACTATATTTCTTGAGATTGAGTATATATTAAATTGGAATAGTGATAGAAATATCAAATTCAATGAGATAAATGCTCATGAGATGCATGATTTGGAATTAGAATGAATTATGAAAGGCCCTAGAGAAGTGGATTTGTAGAGACATGTTAAATAAATAAGATAAACCTATAGATTACAGAAATATAAGGATAGTGTTTTCTCATCACCATGGATGAGGACTCATTATTAGTCGATAATAAGGATCTTTTATCCTATAAGGAAGGATTAAAAGAACTTAGATGTTGAAAAATGGATATAATCCATGAATTATAAGTTGGATTCAATGTACAAAGACCATGTTTTTGTTCTAGTATATCCTCTTATAGATGTAAATATTTTTGGGTAAAAATGGGTATTCATGAATAATAGGAACAATGAAGGTAAATTTAGTAACTATATGAACCAACTAGTCACTAATGATTTTAAGAAACATAAATGAATTTACATTGATGAAACAGTACACTAATTTCCATGATGAAATTAATCAGACTTTTTCTTTCAACAGAAGCTTACAATGATTATGATATTTATAAAATGATATAAAAATAGATTTCTTTATATTAAACCTTATTTATGATATATATATAAGACATAATAAGAATGGTTTGTCACACGAAGTGATTTCAATAATTTATTAAAGAAGAAAAGATTCATTTTTGGGTTGAAATTAGAATCAGAATCATAGAACATTTACATTAATGTATCTATAGGGGAATTTGGTTTCGAAATGAATGATTGAGGCCATGTATATGTAATATATTTAATGGGAGTTCATTAATTTTGCAACTAGTATATTTTTATGACATATTAAGAGTGGTGAATAGTATAGCAATATTACAGTTGGTTAAGAAGTGGATGAACAAGCACTTCTCCAAGATTGATATAACAACCTAGCCTTAATGGACATTGAAATTGTATAACTTTTATGGAATACATTAAACATTATAAAAACATATTACCAAAGTTAAAATTAGTTTATTTCCATTCGAAACATAGAATAAAACTCTTTTATCTTAGTGAAAAATCTTCAATGTTTCCCACAATGATCATCCCCCATAGTAACTCTATATAAAAACAATTCTTTATAACATGGGGAAACTAAACATGAGAAAGTAGTGAGCTTAAATGCTCAGTAAGGATAAATAAATGAAATGTGTATTCATAACAAAAAAATAAGGGTATAAGAACATTATCATGATCATTAGTAGATCATACCATTCATATCAAACATCATAAACATGAATCTTGGTATAAAAAATTATATTTCATAAGACATCAATAATAAAGAAGTGAAGAACATAATCAATCAAAGAAAGACATATTAATATGACATAGAATTGTGGTATACACATCAACATATGACATAGTTAACATTTAATAGTAGAAATAAGTTCACAAATTAATTTAATAACATGAAATCATTCCCTCGCATACACTTATGGACATGTAACCGGGTCTACGCATAATGTTGTGAACATGAAATGGGGTTCACAAATAACATTGTGAACATGTAATCAGGTTCATGGATAAACATACAGACATGAAACCAAGTTAATGAATAACATTGTGAACATGTAATCAGTTTCATGCATAATATTATGAACATATAATATGGTTCACTCATAAAACTGTTAACACGTTATAAAGATCAAAAATTAACTTATGGAGATACAACTAGGACCATGCATAACATTATAAACATGTAATAAGGATCACACATAACATTTATACTCATGTTCAATCAATAATAACTTAATGAATTGGAGGGATATATAGGTCCCACCCATCACATAATGAAATCATACATGCATGTGCCAAAAAAATTTATCATATGCTGACCCATTAAAAGATATGGGTTCTATAAAAATAAAATCATTACCCTTAAAATTAAATGGGAATCATTAATATTTCATCACATCAGAACTAATTTAAATAGATAGTTTTCAAAATAATTCCTTTAGTTCATAACCTATAAAAAGAAGTCGATGTGAAAGGAATATAACTCTTGAATGATAAATGGGTGTGATAAACATCATTCAATAAAAACATGAACCATTCATGAAAGAAAATGAAGGGAAAATTATGGTCACATCCAAGAAGGAAATAAGTTATATCCACAGATTTAATCTTAGATTTAAAATAAAATTGAAATATATTATTGAATACATTTATTATGGAAAATATCTATTCTTCTTTGAAAAGTATTTATAAAACATTAACTTTTTAGAAAACTATTTTCTTTAAAAAAACACAGCAAAATTAGAAATAAAACATGAAATAATTTTTAAAATCTAATCCCTTCAAAAAATATTAATAGATTATTAAATAATTTTGAAAATAATTTTACTTAAAAACTTTTCAAGGAATCTAAAAAAAAGTTTTGAAAACACTTTCCTTAGAAAAATAATATGAAAACATACAAAGAAATAGAGAAAAAGTTTTGAAAGATAATTATTTGAAATTTATTTTTTTAAAAAAAATTCTTAAAAACTAACCATTTAAAGATGAAATAGAAGATTAAATGAAATGACGGTGGGTGAATCTATATGTTCAGTGTGGAGTAATATGAACATTCCTTTTTCATAGAAAAAAGGCATAGAAAAATACTTTATTTTGAAAGTGAATAGAAGATTCCTTTGAAAAAAAATTTAAAAGACAAAAATATTAAATATTTATTTTAATGATTGTAGGATAATAGTATAATGTTCATTGAAGACCTTTTTACTAAACATGGTTATCAAGGAACACATATTTCTGCTCAAATAGAGGGTAAAGTCAGGATTTCTAAAAAACACATTCTTAACTATATTAAGTACCAAGGAGTAGAAAATTGAACCAATACATTAAAATTTCATCAATAAACATAGGTGAAGACCAATACTGATTGTTATTGAGAGACAGATGATAAAATCTCTTCGAAGAAAGTATAATGATAGAAAATATCGAATAGTGATGTGATTATTTCAAAAAACTCTTACCACATGGTAACTTAGATCCATATTCCCTATTTAATAAAATTAAATTAAATAAATCATAATATATCATGAATATAAGGATATTCATGACATAAAATTTCAATGGAAGTATATACACCTCATAAAAAATGTTGGTTCATAGCATGGAATGTGTCTCAAAGAAGGTAAATTGAGAAACAATTAATTTACCAATTTGGTAACTTTTGAAACATAAACCCCATGAAATAAATATCATAAAGTGGATAAGTAAATAAACATACATATGAGTATAAAAATAATATAATAAAACCCTTGGAAGTATACACACAATATGAATGTAATGGGTTGTGAATAGAGAATGTATCTCATGGAAATAAATAGTGAGATGAAGTTATTTTACCATGTGTCTTGGCTCTCTTCTTTATCATAATAAAATCCTATATAAAAAATATGTGTTTATTATTCAGATTTAATAGGACCATATTGTTATATCTAATTCCATAAAAAGGTTTGATTATGAATTTATAATACCTACATGTTAAAAATTATCTGTTAAGGTTACGCTTCGAGTAATATTCGGTTTGTTTTTTGCATGGGTCCTGATTTGTTTTATCATTAGTCCTTATACTAATATCATGATTTACAGAAAGTGAACCATTATATAAATATAATTAATATTCATTATATTATTATTATTATAATCTATAGTATATATATATATATATGAAATGGAATACACCGTTCATGGGGACGGTTAGCCATACGTACCCATGAACGATGATTCTGTTTTACAGATGTATTGAATACAAGAAAGTAACTGAAATATATGTATATGTATATAAGTATATAATATCCTTAAAGTTTCAATATTATTTGGTATTTATTATATAGGTTCACAAATAATATCCTTAATACATTCAGTGTAGTGTGTGGATGAATCACGTTGCATTTAGGGTGTCTTAGTCCACACATCACCACACCAAATTGAACAATTAGAAGTAGATTTTCTACAATTTTTTATTAAACCATTGATTAAAAAATCAAAATATATAGAATTTGTTTTAAAAAAACTGTTGTAAAATCCTTTTTCTTAACGGACGATAGTCCCCCACCCCCTAAGCCTATCATCCCCCAACCCCATGGAACCCTACACCATCGGCCCCGACAACCTTAAACCCCTTGCTTCTAGTCCCAACCCCATCAAATCCCTAACCCCGTCAAACCCTAACTCCTCACCATCATCCCCAGACCCCATTGAACTCTATCCCATTGAAACCTCTTCCCTCACCGCCAGCCCCTCACCACATTGGACCCTAGCCTGCGGAACCCTAACCCCACGCCATCGGCCCCCGGCCCCACAAAACCCTAGCCTATTGAGCCCTAGCCCCATGTTGTCAGCCCCCACCCCATCAAATCATATCCCCTTGTTGCCTACCCACTTCTCTTCTACCACCTTCATTCCCTACTTGTCCGAAAAATCACTCCATAGTTTGTGGTAATTCACCCTTTTATTATATATCTTTTCGATTTTATATAATTTATGAGTTTGATCATGGTTATGTTCTAGATAAGTTAATCTAACAATCATGTGAATGTGATGACTTGACCAGTAGGATGAGAATCTTATATTGAGTATGGAATGCTCCTAGTTGGATGAATGTATTTTTTGTTTGAATTTGATAATGTGGTATTCATATTCCAAGGTGATGAAATGGATAAATTATTTCTGAAGTATATATTTAATTGAAATAAATTCATATCTTATTTTGGATTTTATCCCTATTGTTATATTTATATGTTGACCTATTATCTAAGCATTTCAATTAATAGTTCTGTGGGAGGTAATATTTTGGTTGGATTTCCAACTAGGTATAATTATAAACCCCCTCTATATAAACATTAGTGCATATTCAAATACAACACGGGTTTTGATAAACCATTTTATTTATAAATATAAAATATTGATTATATTTTTTTAATGGGTTTATTATAATAAAATTATGAAATTCAAATTAATTTCAAAATTTTAGGTAAATCAACTATATTATAACTCCAATAAATGATAATAATTTTGATAATTGAATTTTTTATAGAGTGTAATAAAATTTGTTATTTGGAAATAGTTGACCTTTTTTAATGAAAATAAATCTATTTCACCATAATTATGGAGTTATAATCACAATTTTTATAAATGTTAACCATTATAGATAAATTGATTTTTCATTGGTAGTGTGAAACAAACATACCTCTGATTAAGGAAATTAACCCAATGATTAAACAATGTTATTATAATAGAAAATAAATGAACAATAATAAATCATATATAAATAAACAATTATTCTAAAATAAGTATTCATTAAAATAAATTTTATTATTTATCGGTTAATATGTATATACTATGCCGAATCTGTTGTCGACGTAAGATATTTTCTTTTTCAGGCCTTATTTTTTCATATATTGTTTATCTAAGGTCTCTATTTTTTTATATGTAAAATAAAATAAATATTATAACAATAACATAATTTTTTCTATTTACTTTTGAGGTGTTACTTCTCTTCTTTCCACTTAAAAATATTCAATGTTCATACCTTGTATGGTTTTAATTAGGACTTCCTAATCTTTCTATTACTTGATGATATATTATTTATCTCTGTTTCATACTCTTGAAAATTTTATAATATAATTTATTTATATTAATTTGGATTCAATATCATTACTTTTTAGGGTTTACTAATGTATTTATGATTTTCTTCCTAATATTCCATTAATTCAAACTATATGAAGTATATAAAGGAAATATTTAAATTTTTCCTACCTTATCCCCCATGATTCTTCTATATAAAATATATTTATTTTTAAGATTACATTGTGGAGAAGTTTTATTATTAAAATGTTCATTTAAAAGCCTTTGATCCCTTTATGAAAATAACTATTGAGTATGAATCATTTTCTATTTTTATAAACAATTCAAAAATAAATTCATGAATTCTATTTTCACAATCTCTCTTTTACTTCCTACACATTCTTTTCAAGATTCCTTGTTAAGGTATTTTTTATATTAATTGATACAACTATTTTTTATTATGAAATATAATTATTTTAATGAAAATATCATATTTTAATAACTAAGGAAATTATTGAACGAAATATATTCATTTTTTAAATATGTTTGGAATAATATATGATTAATTTTTGTGATTGATGCCTATTTACCTAATGTTTTACTTTATTTCTATTGATGATCGTTTTATGTCCACAGGTTATCATTTTGTTATTTCCTATGGATTTGTGAGTATTTTTATATCCATCTGAAAGACATATATATATATATATTATTTATCATGATGAATGGAGTGGACTTATGATTATATATCCCCAAATCAATTGTGTAATACATAATGTATCATGATTTATCAATGTGTGCATTAAGTTCTGTATAAATCATCAATAATTTTATGCATGAAAATGAGTGCCAACCCTGCAATCTTCCTGGTTCCCCGCAGTGTATCCCTAACTGGCATAACCAATGTGGTGATAGAGAATTACTAGGTCCACCAAAATATATTAACCCTAGGGTTTTTATCTCATGATACATGTTTTAAATTAATAAATGTATGATTTATATTTTTCTTCAATTTTACATAATATTAAACATGATTGATTTCCTTTTTTACTTAGACTTATTTATTACTTATTTCAATCTTATTATAATTACATGGGTTGTGTTTTTTCACTTCTATTTATCACTTTTCCCACTATGTACTACTTATGTGTTTTAATTTTTTTATTTTCAATGGATTATCACCAAAAAAATTGATCAAAAAAAGGATATTGTCTTGGAATAATTTTAAAAGGAAGATATTAAATATATATGTTTTTATGGTTGGAGGGATTAGATATTTTTGAATGAAAAGGAAGAACAACAAAAATTAGTTCAGAGATATCTACAGATGTTCAGTTTGAGGACACATTCAGGGACACTACTAAAGACATGCTCAAATATACACATGTCTCCCATATTCTGATTATTGTATTCTGCAATAATTATCCAACCAAGCCATTTTTTTGAATGTTCATGATACATAAACTAATTCACTTCCCAATTTCTAGAATTGTCAGAATCCCAAATGATGACTCAGTTACATATATTCTGGGAAATTCTCTTAGCGAACTGGTTTGGCTGTTACTGCAAACATGGAAAGAGAATTACAGACACAAAAACAAAAGAGAGAGAGTGGGAGAGTTATCTTCACCTTGAGTGGAAGATTAGGGTTCAACAACCTAGTTTTTCTAGTTTTTTGGGATGGGGTATTACTACAATTTTCATCCAAACCTTTTAAAAGAGGTTATTCTATTTTTATTTCTGACAAGTCGAACATCATGAAAAAACATCGAATAGACTTTCTATGTGAATATTACCTAGTAGATATAGATTATTCTATAAAACTTGACGAACTACCACCATCCTTTTGAAAACCAAGCCTGGTGACAATGAATTCAGGAGGGATCCTCTATTTATTGATACCATGATTTATAGCCACCATGTTTTGTTTCAGGAAGGATGGAAGAAGTATATCTAGTTCTATAGTATCAGCTATAGTGAATTTCTCATATTGAAATGTCAGTTCTATTCCATGATTGTTTTCACCATCTTCAATGAGGAGGAAAATGAAATAGCCATCCTTCTTTCCAGAGGTAGGGAAGCAATTTATAGTAGTCCACCATCCAAAAAAAATTAGGAACATAGAGTTGTGGAACCCAAATCCACCACTCAAGTTGAATCTAACTCACCCACTCTCACTCTTGTGTTTCTGCGCCTCTACTTATCTATCCACATTTACAGCAATTGCAATCAATGTTATCCAATGGAATTTTCAAGCCAAGATGTTTCCCGGTCAACTTTTGTGCATCAGATCTTTCTATAAATTTGTATGTGAATTTATTTATTCTTGATTAATTTTTAAAAACATGGCATCATTGGAGGATTTTTGTTGATGAAAACAATCTAAGAGTGAGGGATGTGTGTATATTTTTGTGCAACGTTATTAGACTCCCTGAAAGTGTCTTCAAACTGACCATCTTCAGACTTCTCTAAAATTTGGTTTTTTATTCATAATTTTTCATTATAAATCTTTAATCCTTCCAAACATAAGAACATATAAATTTATAATGGTCATTTTAAAACTATTCAACAATTATATAATTTCCCTTTTGAGGAATTTGGTTTTGTTATTATCCATTTAAAATAAATCAATTATTTGTATACGCATGATCAAAAATAATTTATCTAATATATTATCAATTTTTCAAGGATTTATGTCGCACATAAAGATAAAACACCTCTACAACTCCTTAAAAATATTATTAAAATTAAAATGTATTTCATTATCCATTTTTTCATTATTTATAGTGTTTACTCATTTTGATTTATTTCATTTCACTCATTTTTAAAATGAATGTATTTAATATTATATATCCACTAATAATGCAAAAAATACTTTTGTAATTAAAGATTTTTGTTTTATTCATAATATTCCACCCATAATGGTCCCCTAATTATCTGGTTGGTATCACCATCATTTTGGTTCTCCTCAGTTGCTACCCATATTTTTTGGAAAAATACGCTCATTAGAGGCAGAGAAGTGTCTTGAAGAATTTTATCATGTATTTAGAGAGTTTGTAACTCCCGAAGCTGGCAGAGTTCATAAAGTTCTGAGTCTGTTTGGGGGGTCCATCTTTGGAATAATGTGAGTCGTTTTCCCCACTAGTGATGCAATTTGGGTAGATGTGGGTATTTTTTAAGTCCATCTTCGTCTAATGTTTTATACCTGAGGAGCTGTAGGTGATGAAAATGGAAGAGCTCAGGAGTGTCCAGTAGGGCCAGTGGATGGTGAAGGATTATATTGAACACTTCAAATAGTTGTTTTTCATTTTCTCCATAGATGATGTCATAGAATAGGTTGATATATTCTCTTTCCATTGGGGTTTTTCATTAAAAATAAAAAAGTGAGCCCTCTTCTCCAAGGATCTCCATTTTCATAATTTGGTGGAGGAAGATTTTTTTATGAGTTGTTGTGAAAGAATAATATAACACATTGAATATATGTGTTCTTTAATTGAGGATTAATTGATGTTGGATTTTTTGTTCAATGATTAGTTCGGGTTTCATTTTGATATGTGAAAATGGTTTTTTAATTGAATGATGAAATGCATTGGTTTTCATGGAGGTTTCTAGTTTTTTTATATAGTGGTGCAAACGGTTTTGATTGTCATCCTATGGTGAAATAGTTGTGTTATAGTGTATTATTGTGTGGTTGTTTGTTAATTAATACATTAAATGTATCGGTCTCTGCATTTTTTTTCATGGTAATTTTGGGTTGCATAATATGAAGTTGGATTTTTTTGTAATTCAACATTTAGATGCAGTTCAAACTGCTATTAAATATGGTATATTTTGTTATTAGAGGCAGTTTTAACAGGCACTATTTTATGAAAAATTTGTCTATTGCAAGTTAAAACTGCTACTAAATATGATTCATTGTTTTTCTAGTGGTGGTTTTCATTTTTTTAGTGGAAATTGTACTCATAAAAAAATTTATTCGGCACTTTTAACCACCACTAAATCCTCGATATTTTTTTCCCTAAATGTCATGACCCATCCCTCGGGGCCCGTGCCGTGACTACCCCAAGACTTCCTTCCATATGCCAAGAGCTGGCGACTAGCACCGAAAGGTGTATTCCCTATAACCGGGATGGAATTGCCATCATAATCTGTGAACACACACAACCATGCATACAGTAAGGCACGAACACAAGTCAACATTATAGAAAAAAAAGTTCTGAAAGTAAAATGGGGTTGGAATACAAGCCCAACAGAAATAGTACAAGTACAACTAAAATATAATACAACTGAAGAAAAATAAAGGCAGCTACTCAGTCGTCCTCTGAGGTTCCTACATGATGGGTAGGTACAGATCGCCTCCTCAGCACTCCACGTCCTCTTTTCTCCTCTGCATATCGTCACACCGTATGGTCCACCTCTGGGCCCTGTCTAGCATAGGTACCCTCAGCCTTGATCAGCGTTGTCTGTCATCTGCACTAGACACAACAAGGTGCAGGCATAGCCCGTGCAGGGGTAAGTATAAAGATACTCATTAGGGACCCTGAGACCCTCAAGGTCTCACAAAATCCACAAAGGATAAACCACATAACATGAAATCAACTAACAACCCTACTTAGGTATATTCCCATACATAGACCTAAGTTATCAAGAATACCTATATCATTCATGAGGAAACACAGATTCCAACTCAAAAGACCAAATCTCAACTATTCCTTAAAGGAAGTAGTGGCACAATGGTAAGTACACCTTAGGTACGCCACACAAAAGAATTCCACCAAGGTAATACAACAAAGGAAATTACCGCTCAGGTATGGACTCAGCTCACACCAGGTATTTCTTAAGAACAGTAGTAGAGATGATTAGACGTAACTACTGAATCATCTTAATATGTGAAGAGGCTCTACTAATAACCCACATAGGATCTCTCGGTGATGACCCACATAGGATCTAGAGATGTTAACCCACATAGGATCTCTTGGTGATGACCCACATAGGATCTCTCAGTGCTGACCCACACAGGATCGCTTGTTGTTGACCCACACAGAAGTTCTTGGTGTTGTCCTACATAGGATCTCTAGGTGCTGACCCACACAAGATCGCTCAGTGCTAACCCACATAGGATCGCTCGGTGCTGACCCACACAGGATCACAATTCATTCTTCACGTCATAGCCAGCTATTAGTTTCCCGCACTAGGATTGCTAGTCTCCAGGAGGGTCCACTCCTCAAGCAACTGGTCGATACTCCAATTGCTACAAAGTCCGATGAATAAGTATCCCAATGGACTACCACGTCATAGGGGTCTCTATGAAACATACAGTGCACAAATCGGATACCTGGTCTGTAAGATATTAGCCTTTTTGTCCCGAGGGCCCGGTTGGATTTTTGCTCGATCCATACCAACCATATCCCTACTCTATCCAAATATCATGTGGGGTATGCTAATGTGATCATCTTACTCCAGGGTTTTTGGCACCATAGACGGTTCGTCAAATGGATGTATGGTGCCAACATTATAGAAAAAAGAGCATAAATGGGTCAAAGTTGGCCCGGGTCTAGTTTGACACGGTCAGACCCACCCGGAACTTTGGGTCCGGCCCGGCTTGCACTGGGCAGCCCAGACTAGGCGGCAGCCCATGGTGCGGTGGGGGTTCCGCGGGACCATGAGGGCAGTGTGAGGCCGTGGGGGGCCGTGAGGAAGGCGCGGAAGCCGCGTGGGGGGGGGGGTGCTGTGAGGGAAGCCCGGAGGCTGCGTGGCTGCAAGGGCTGCGCGAAGGCTGTGAGGCTACAATGGTGGCACGAGGCCATGGGGTCTCTGCGAGGGAGGGGTGGAGGCCACATGGCCTCGAGGGCCGTGGAGGCCGCGGGGGCCACGAGGGCCACAGAGGCGGTGGGGGCGGCGACGCCACGGGGTAGTGAGAGGTCGCGAGGATGAGGAGGTAGCGAGGTCCGCAAGCCTACAGGGCGACAAGGGGCCGTGGAGGCCACGATCCAGCAGGGCGGCTGTGATGCGGCAAGGCCGCCGCGGTGTAGCGTTCCTTTGCGGTCAGCCAGATCGCTATCCATCCTCTCTGCGCGGCACAGTCATGCGTCGGGACATCAGTAGTAGCTGGTTCGGCAGTCCTCTCTTCATTCATCTCCGTGGCACAAAGTTTCCTTCTTCGATTGCGAAGAACACACCAATAAATAAGAATAACGGAAGGGTCGATCCATGTTTGTTTGGACATCACCCTCCATGTTGGAGCAGTAGCAAGAAACTATAACCTATTCTTGATTTTATGATAAATTTTTAGGAATGGGTAAGGGGAAGAAATTCAAACAACCACCATACAACCTCCTGCAAGGATTAATCCAAAACAATAAAATGAAAACATCCACGGATCAACTAGTTAGAGATATAATCTGCGTTCTTCTTTTTAGAGGGTAAGAACATGGGAATATATAATAATACACAACTAAACCCCTACCTGGAAGGTTCGTTGACGTTGGGGCGAGAAATAATTTGATGAAAGTGAAGAGGGTGCCGACAATCGTCGCTTATGAAACCACACTTTAATGTGAGCCTCATACGTTGTCCTCTTCCATGATTTCCAAAGAATGTTCTTCAATGGTGTTCTTCATTGGATAAATTTATCCCACCAAGGAACTTTTTTGCTAACCAAAATTCCTCCCAAACTAAGAGGTGCCAATATAATTAAATTAAGTAGATTAATTAGGTTGGCATGTTGGCATAATTAATTGGCTCATTTAATTGTACCACATTGGAAAAATTGTCCCAATTATTGAATGGTGCTAGAAAAATTTAAGAGGAGTTGATTGGTTTTCTATCATTAAAGGGGGTTCGGGTGGTCCCCACCTCTAAATTCAAAATTGGGGTTTTAGGCTTTGTGGTCCCCACCTCCATAACACACATGTGGGATGTTTTAGTTCAGGTGGTCCCCACCTTTAAACCATCCACATGAGAGGATTCATCAAAATGAAAAATAAAATAAAAGTTTATTTCATTTTATTTCTAATTCCACAAAAAAAACAAATTCAATCTTTCACCCTCGACCTACTGCAGTCGAGGTGAAGGTCCCTTTAAGAGAATATCGGCATTGCGATTTCCACAGTGCCCTCATATTTCAATTCTGAGTATTGGTTCAGAAGTTACAACAACCCTCTTGTACATTTACCGAATGTACCTGAAAAAAAGTTCAAAAATTCATTTTGGGCATACCAGGCCTTTGACTCACGAGCTGTCAATTTTCGCAGACTCATAAAATTACCATATATTTTAAAAATATTACATGTAAATTACGAGTCTTTACATTCTCCCCACCTCTGGGCTTTGCATACCCAAAATCCACAACACCAAAATTGGAAAACATGTTAGGGTACTGAGAATTAATATGAGCCTCCCACTCCCATGTGCTCTCCTATAGGTTACCATGCTTCCAAAACATACACACCATAGGTATCGACTTCCCATGAAGGACATGTTCCTGTCTATCGTCAATCTCAACTAGAACCTCTGAAAAAGTCACCCCATCGTAAATGCCCAGATCACTGTGGTCGATGAAGTGAAAAGTGTGAGACCTGTAGGCCTCCTCACCAACTCTACTGAGGACCTGAAAACTCCCAATGAACCTCAGAGATAACTTGTTGCCTCGGCCAAATATCCACAGACCTCATCAGGGTGAGACCTATAGAAATACAAGGTCACCATCCTCGAACTCTAGAGGTCCTTGTCTCCGGTTGGGATAAGACTACTGCCTGCTTTGTGTAGTCTTCATGTGCTCTTGGGTGATCTGCACTTTCTCTATGGTAGCCCATATCATCTTTTGTCCCACTAGTGTTAACTCCCCTGGTTCAGTCTAGCACAAAGATGATCTACAAGGTTGCCTGTACAACCCCTAAAGAGGTTCCATCCTAATGGTGGAGTGATAGTTGTTGTTGTATGAAAACACCACCAAAGGAAAGTGATCCTCCCAGCTACTACTAAAGTCAAGGATGCAAGCATGTAGCATGTCCTTGAGGGTCTGAATGGTTTGCTCAGTATGATCATCCATCTGTGGATGGAAGGCGATGCTCAAACGAATCTGCATCTGGAAAGCCTCCTGCAACCCCTTCCATAGCCGGGAAGTAAAACATGCATCACGATCGGAGACAATCGTCATGGGTTCTCCATGTAGTCGCACAATCTCATGCACATAGAGGCTTCCCAAGCTCTCTACTGAACCCTACTCTCTGATCGGTAGGAAGTGAGCCGACTTGGTGAGTCGATCGACGATCACCCAAATCGAGTCATAACCCATGGATTTATGTGGATGTCCGATCACGAAGTCCATAGATATCCCATCCCACATCCTCTATGTGACATATAAAGGATAATACAAGCCTTTTGATACCTAATTCACCGCCTTCACTTGGAAAAAAGTGTGGCCCCGAGAGACAAACTCTGCAACCGCTTTCTTTATTCCCAGCTACCAGTGTTTTTGTCGATGGTCCTGGTATATCTTCTCCACTCTTAGATGTACTGCTAGAGGGGATGTGTGGAACTCTCTCAACACTTCCTCGTGAAGTGAAACCGGTACCATGGTATGTCTTATGTAGAGAATGACATGCTCCCCACCTTTAAAAAATCTATCAGGTGCCTGTCCCATGGATATCTGAGCACATCGAGTCTCACAGTTACTGTTCTCACACTGTGCCTCCCTGACTCACTGATGATGTGAGGGAGAAACCGTAAGAGACTGAAGGAATGATGCTCCATCATGTTCCACGAAGGATATCTGCAAAGAGGCCAACCGCCATGTTACCTCACCTAACAGTTGTCTACCAGATCACCAGCTGAGTGCATCTGCTACAACTTTACCTTCCTAGGAGTATATACTATCTCGAATTGATAGTCCTGGAGGAACTCAAGACAACGCCGTTGTCTCAGGTTCATGTCCTTCTAAGAGAATATATACCTGAGACTCTAGTGATTAGAGTACATTTTAAAATGATCACCCATAAATTAATGTTGGCACATCTTCAAGGCGAAGACCACTGCTTCTAACTCCAGGTCATATGTAGAATATTTTTGCTCATGTTGTATTAGCTGTCAAGAACCATATGCGATCACTGCTTACTCCTGCATCAAGACAAATCTGAGTCTGATCCCTGATGTGTCACAGCAGACAACGTACCCTACACCCTCCTCTAGAAGCCTTAATATGGAGGCACTAGTCATCCTCTTCCTTAGCTCCTGAAAACTCTGATGGCATCTCTCCACAAAAACAAAGGGTTGCCTCTTCTTTATCAATGCTGATAAAGGTGATGCAAATCTGGAGAAATCTGGCACAAATCTTTTGTAGTATACAACCAAACCTAGGAAACTCTGTATCTCTGTCACACTCCTGGGTGGCTCACAAGAATATACAGTCTCAATCATCGCTAGATCCACTAAAATTCTAGCCTCTATGATGTTGTGTCCTAGAAAGTGAACCTCTCAAATCCAAAACTAGAACTTTGAGAGCTTACCATAAAGCTGGTGCTCTTGGAGTGTGTCCAGTACTTCTTGAAAATGATAGGCATGCTCCTCCACAGTAGCCGAGTAGAGTAGAATGTCATCGATGAAGACCACCACAAAATGATCAAGGTAGGCTGAAAGATCATGTTCATGAGTCCCATGAACACTGCTGGGGCGTTGGTCACACCGAAAGTCATAACCAAGAACTCATAATGGCTATACCGACATCTAAAATTCGTCTTCTGTACATCCTCATCTCGTACTCTGAGCTGGTGATAACCTAATCTGAGGTATATCTTCGACAACCACGGTGCTCCTTTCAGCTGATCAAAGAGGTCCTCAATCCTCAGAAATGGGAACTTGTTCTTTACGGATACCTGGTTCTGGCATAGATAGTTGACACAAAGTCTCAAGATCCCATCCTCCTTCTTGGCAAAAAAAAATCAGGGCTGCCCAAGGAGAAACACAGGGCTGAATGGTCCCTTTCCAATGTAAGTCCTCCAACTGTACCCGCAGCTCACGAAGCTCCACGGGAGCCAGCCAACACGTTGGTGAAGATATCATTGTCATCCTGGGGTACAAGTCAATGTAAAATTCCACCTATTTGTGAGGAGGTAGACCTAGAACATCATCAGGGAAGACATCTGTGTACTGGTCCACCGCTACTGGGTAACTCGGACTCTCCACATCAACTGCTCTGAGGGTAATGCTAGCCAACTGATGAGTGATCAGAAGAACTCTCCATCAAGTAAGTCCATACTATGCTGAAAATGATCCATTCTTGTTGTTGAAGGTAAACCTGTTCCCACCCATGCGGACATACCACACATAGCGCCTAATACCATCAATCTGAGCATGGACTGTAGATAACGAGTACATACCCAAGATGATAATATAAGGCCTCGACGCTGCTACTAAGAGATCCCATCCCAAGATCTTGTATCCTATAGTAAGGTCACACTACTGGAACCAGTGCGTAATCATCGAATCTCATCCCGTATGAGTCTCTAGCTGTAATTCTCGAGCCAACGGCCCAATCAGATTCTCCGAGATCCAAACGAGGGCAGTGGAAATAAAATAATTACTAGAACTTGAGTCTATAAGTACTGAAACTCTGGTGGAATAGACACAGATCGTACCTCGTATCATCTCCAGAGTTCCATGGTCGTAGGCCTTAGCTGCCTAGAGCTAAGATTGCCCATGTCCACCTACTTCTTATGGACAGGGTGGACCACCTAGTGGTGGTGGCGATAACATCTCTAATCATCGCTCACTTCCAGCTGCATGGCCTGCTCCTCTACCACATCTGCATGTTCCCTATGTAGAACCTTGTTCGAACCTCTATCTCTGCCTGGGTAGTCCATCGACCATCTGCTGATTATCCGTATGGCAGGTCGGACAGTCACGAGGCATGTGACCCTTCTTGCCTCATGTGTAACAATGCCCGCTCATGGCATGACTGGCTCTTCCTCGAGTCACTCGAACAACCGGCCTTGAATCATGCAGTCATCCACCTGTAGTTCTGGTGCTCATAGACCTCTTCAATATCTGTATGCTTCCAATTGTGAAAGACACTACTATGTGACGTCCAATGGTGGCTCTTGCTGCTGGTGACAGCTCAGCAAGTAAACTCTCCACTAAGAGAGCTCTCTCTAACGCCTCCACCTACGTTGGGATGCTAAGAGAAATCATCAAAGTCCGGATCTCTCACCTGAGCCCCAAATCGAAGGTCTAAGCCCTAAATAATGGATCCCACACCATATCAATGGAGTAGTGTGAGATTTCAGTGAACCTTTCTGAGTACTGGGCTACAGTCATGCTGCACTACTGCATATGAAGAATCATATGTTTGCACACTGTGTGAATAGTTGTTGGGACAAACTCTGCAAGAAACAGGACCTTGATGTCTACCCAGAGAAGTGTCACCTCGTCGTGAACATAGAGCATCAAGCTCCACCATCGGTCAGTTTTTTCATGTAGAAGGCTGGTGACAAGGATCACCATGAGATCAGTTGGTGTCCTTACCAGTTGGAAGACTATCATTATAGCCTCCAGCCAATCCTTAGCTTCCTATGGGTTTGTCTCTCCCTTGAACCAGAGTGGCCTCTGGGGCAGGAACTCATGCAATGCGCACAAGCGGCATGCACCCACTACTGCTGGGGCTGGTGCCATCCATGGCCCAATGGGTAATGGTACCGCTGGATCCTCCACTGGTGCCTGTACTGGAAGAGGGTCCTACACCAAGGCCTCATCGCTCAGTGGGCTGTCAGTGTGTGCTTTATCTGGAACCCCAGCAGGCTGTTTGAATGGAGGTATCTTGAAAAGAAACAGGTTCTCTATGGTCAATAAGTTATACCTGGTGAGCTGACTCAAATAGATCGAAAATAAAACTCTTCAAAACACACATGCAATCAGTGTTTTCGTGCACTCAGTCAGAAATCAGAAGTCAAGGTCCTTCTATATGGATACGTCGGCCGCCACACCAACACTGGATTCCCGAAACTGATAACCATGTTCACTATACATAACACTATTCTCATTAAAAAAACATCAGAGTCATATGTTCTATGGTGGAACCGACTCCTCTGATACCAATTTGTCACGACCTATCCCACGGGGTCCGTCTCGTGACTACCCAAAGCCCACCTTCCATAGCCCAGGGACTGGCGACTAGCACCGAAAGGCGTATTCCCTATAACCAAGAAGACATTTCCTTTATAATCTATAAACACACGCAACCATCCAAACAGCAAGATACGAACACAAGTACACTATATAGCAAAACGTGTGCTGAAAGTAAAATGGGTCTGGAATACAATCCCAATAGTAATAATACAAGTACAACTGAAATAAAATACAAATGAAAAAAATAAAGGCAGCTATTGGGTTATCCATCGAGGTTCCTACCTGAAGGGTAGGTACATATCGCCTACTCAGCACTCCACGTCCGCCTGTCTACTTGGTGTATTGTCACCTCGTATGGTCCACCTCTAGGCCTCGTCTACCCTTGGTACCCTCAGCCTCGATCCGTGATATCTGTCATCTTCACCAAAAACATCATGTTGCGGGCATAGCCCATGCAGGGTTGAGTATAACAATACTCTGTTGGGACCCCGAGACCCTCAAGGTATCACAAAATGCACCAAGGATAAACCACAGGGCGTGAAATAAACTGACAACCCTACTTAAGTTTATGCCCATACATACACCTAAGTTATCAAGAATACCCATCTCATTGATGAGTAAACACA
Organism: Viscum album; assembly: GCA_963277665.1. Taxonomy (NCBI): domain Eukaryota; kingdom Viridiplantae; phylum Streptophyta; class Magnoliopsida; order Santalales; family Viscaceae; genus Viscum; species Viscum album. Next base: position 1,486,047,523 of record OY728136.1, read on the forward strand.
TAGTCCAAAGAAAATTACCAAAGAATAACTATTCCACAACGGAAGGAGTACCATGAAGGTAAGTACCACTCAGGTACGCCACACAAAAGAATACCACCAAGGTATTACCACAAAAGAATGTTCCTCTCAGGTATGGACTCAGCTCACATCAGGTATTTCTTAGGTACATTAGTAGAGACGATTCGGTGTAACTATTGAATCATCATACACAGATAAGAGTCTCTGTTGGTGACCCACACAGGATCTCTCATTGCTGACCCACATAGGATCTCTAGATGCAGTCCCATATAGGATCTCTAGGTGCATACCCACACAGGATTGCTCGGTGCTGACCCACACTAGATCGCTCGGTGCTAACCCACATAGGATCGCTTGGTGTTAACCCACACAGGATCTCTAGGTGATGACCCAGAAATAATCGCTCAGTGCTGATCCACATAGGATCCCTCGGTGATAACACACAAAGGATCTCCATTCATTCTTCACGTCAAATCCAGCTACTGGGTTCCCCCACTAGGCTTGTTCCTCTCCAAGAGGGTCCACCCCTCAGGCCACAGGTCGATACACCAACTGCTAGGAAGTACCATGAAGAAGTATCCCAATTGACCTTCAGGTCATAGGAGTCTCAATGCAACATACAGTGTGTCAATCAGACGCCCGGTTTGTAAGTGATTATCCTTTTAGTCCTGAGGGCCCGTCTGGATTAGTGCTCGATCTAACCCGACCATATCATAACACTATCCAAATCCCAAGTGGGGTATTCCAAAGGGACCGTCTCACTAGAGGGTTTCCGGCGCCGTAGACGGTTCGTCAATTGGACATCTGGTGCCAAAGTTATGGCCAAGAGAGTATAAATGGGTCGAAGTTGGCCCAGGTCTAGTCCTACCCGGTTGGACCAACCCAGACTGACCCAGCCTAGGCCAACCCGACCCGGTATGGGTCGACCCGACCCACTGGGTCCGGCCCGTCCTGGGCTACTCAGCCTGGGCAGCGGCCAACAATGCGATGCGGGGGCCAAGGGACCGTGAGGGAGGCGTGAAGCCACGTGGGGGCCGTGAGGGCAGCGTGCAGGTCGTGGGGCCGTGAGGGCAGTGAGCAGGTCGTGGGGCCACGAGGGTGGCGTGAGGCCTCAGGTGGGGGACTGAGGGTGTCGCAATGGGCGCAGGGCCACAATGGCCGTAAAATCCATAAGGGTCGTAGAGGCGACAGGGGTTGCGAGGCCGCAGGGCAGCGAGGGGTCTTAGAAGCTGTGGAGGCAGCAGGGGCCGTGAGCCAGCAGGGCGGTGATGGGCTGTGGAGGCCACGATCTGTCGAGGAGGCTGTGGTGCAGCAGGGTGACTGTTGTGCGGCGGCCCACCGTGGCTGGCTAGATGGCCTCCCATCCTCTCCACAGGGCGTGGTCAGGCATCATGCCTTCACCGGTAGTTGTTTTGGCTGACCTCTCTTTTTTTCTTTTCCATGGCACAAATCTATCTTCTTCCATCACAAAGAACACATCAATAAAGAAGAATGTTAGATGGGTCGGGCCATGTTTGTTTGGCCCACACCCTCCACATTAGTGAGGTACAATGCAGATTTAACCTCTTCCTGATTTTATGATGAATTATCAAGAATGGGTAAGGGAAAGAAATTCAAACAACCATCTTACAACCTCCTGCAAGGATTATTCCTAAACTCACAAGAGAAAACATTCGCGGATCAACTAATTAGATAGTTGATCTGAGTTATTTTTTTAGAAGGGAAGAACATGGGAATATATAATCATAGACAACTAAATCCCTTCCACAAAGGTTTGTTGACATTGGCGCAAGAAAAAGTCTATGAAGGTGATGCGGGTGCCAACGATCCTCACTTCTGAAACCACTCTTTGATGTTAGGCTCATACGTCATCCTCTTCCTTGTTTTCTGAAGAATGTTCTTCGATGGTGTTCTTCGTTGGAGAACATTCTCCCAACAAGGAACTTATTTTCCATCCAAAAATCCACCCAAACTAAGAGGTGCCAATATAATTTAATTATGTAAATTAATTATGTTGGCACGTTGGCATAATTAATTGGCTTATTTAATTGTACCACATTGGAAAAATTAATTGGCCCAATTAATGAATGGTGTTGGAAAAAATTAAAGTAGGGGAGTTGTGGTTTTTTCTCTCATTAAAGGGGGTTCGGGTGGTCCCCACATCTAAAATCAAAATGGGGGTTTAGTCTTAGGGGTCCACACATCCATAAAAGACATGTGGGAGGTTTTTGTTCACCTGGTCCCCACTTTTAAACCATCCACATGAGAAGTTTTGAAAAAAAGAAAAAGAAAAGAAAATTTTATTTTTTGTATTTCTATTTCAACAACAAAACCAAATTTTATCCTTCACCCTCGACCTACTGTGGTCATGGTGAAGGTCCCCTTAAGCAAATATTGGCACAGCGAGTTCAATGGTGCCCTCAGATTTCAATTCTGAGCACCGATTAAAAAGTTATAAAAACTCACTCGTATGTTTACTGAACGTACCTCAAAAAAATTTCATAATTTCATTTTGGGAACACTGGGCCTCAGAAACACGTGCCATCAATTTTCTTGGACTAGTAAAATTCTCATATATATATATAAAAATTACATTGAAATTCTGGTTCTTTTCACTTAAAACCCCCCACGAAACTGAAAAAAACCTAATGCTAGATACACATTCTACAATGGTTTCCACAAAAACCCACAAAATGGAAGGAACCACTGCGTATTGGATTTCAACACCAACTTTAGCGATGCATTTTTTAATCCTTTGCAGAAACATGTGGCGGTATTTTAAACCACCGCAAAATAAAAAAAATTGCGCTAAGAAGGCATTTTCTTGTAGTGCTTCCTCAAATGAAATTATCATATTTACACAAGAAGGAAATTGTAAGGGTATGTTATAAATTAAAATTAAAATGAATAAATAAATTATAAATATATAATATGTCACATGTAAATATAGTTTCCATCATCATTTTCACTATGAGAGTAATTAATAGAAAATACGGACAATCGTTGTTTCATGATGCGGTAGGTCGTCAAACAAAGAAACAGTATGTCTGATAACCATTTGATGGAAGTGTGTGTATGTGTTAGTCAAAACCATAACATAACAACATCCTTTTATATTTTTTATATTTTTTATTTTATTCAAGTATGGTGTAATAAGACTTTATGTAGTGGAGAATGGAAATAAACAAAATGATCTTGAGTCAGGGTGTTACCTCTTAATGAAGTAACTCCTTTTGGTTTTCACCCAAGGGTTTACTTGGAAGTAATTCTACCAAAAGGATTGATTTGAGGAGTAAGGGTTGGATTTTGGAGATTTTATAAGTTAGATAATGGAAAATACAATGTGGTTTTAGAGTAGATAAGAAGAGGAAGAGTTGGTGGCCTTTTAAAGGGAAGGGAAAGGACACACATGTAATTTTTTAATACAAGTTAGGTGAGTCCATGTTTTTATATAAAAAATTCATTCCCATCCAAATAACTCAATAATGGATAATTTAGGGCCAAAATATGTGAATATAATGGCTTTTGGACAAGTGTCTAGGTCATTTGGGCCCTTAAGATTAAGGTTTATTCCCCGGTTAAGCTTAATTTTTCCATAATCACTCAAATTAATTATATTTTCTTTCACTAATATTTTTTATGAAAACCAAGTTGAACATATTATACCTGAAAATTTATTCTAATTCCAAATTTTAAATCAATTTTTAAAAATTCCAATCACATAAGTGGTAGATATTAATTTAAATTTAATCATGCTAACAGGACGACACTCTAGGTTTATAAATTAAAAAAATCCAATAGTTTTCCATGTTTTTATACCCTATTTCATAGTGAAATTAATACTAATGACCTAAATTGGATTAATTGATAAATATATTATCTAATTTAATCCATATAATAAATTTAAAATATATTTTATCCTTATCGATAAATTATATGTAAAATCTATTTTGAATTAAAATTCAGTATTATTAACTATTTTTCACAAATTGAAACCTTGTAGAAAAATACCGAAATTATATCCAAACCTAATATTCATGTTTCCCATTAAGATTAAGAAAAATAAAATTTATAACGTCACCTTTAATCTATAATAATTGCAAAAAAAAATTATTTATAATGGGTTCTCCATTTAGAGGTAGTAAAATCACCTTTATAAAAATATAGGTTTTTAAGTGTAAAATTTGGTTTGTTCTTATCTTAAGACTGTAAAATCTATTGGATGAATATAAAAATATTGGATTGAATAAAATATATATATATATATATATAACATTAATAACACTCATTAATTGTAACTAATTTGATTTATTATGGTATAATATCTTTTTGGGTATAATAATATTTTCCCATATATTCAATCGGTTTCCATATTCATTTATAGATAATTTGTAACCACTGAATTCATTTTATATTTTTCTAAACTATAGTTTTTCATAATTTAGTTAACACTATTCATAACTACTAATTTTATGGCTATGTTATATTAAATAATATTTAGTACTTTGGTAAAACACATTCTTTCATGTTACAAAATCCATCTAGGAAATTAATTATTTCATGTAATCAAATCTAAAATCAGTATTCATTGTAGAGTGAGATAAAAATTTTGTTGCATGGTGTGAACAATAAACATGGTTTTTCAAATAATGTATTCTAAATATATTTCTTTAATATAAAATAAACTATTTTTTGTGTTTTGTGAAATAAAAACTATCAAAATGATTACATTAATAAGAAAAAAATATTTCAAAAAATCTCATGGTGTTATATTCTATCCCTCTTAAAATGATTTTATAACTCTAAATTAATTTGGGTTATAAAAGTTTTAATAATTTTAGATTATTTTAATAGAAACCAACAGTATTAACAATGACACTAATGCATCCTTTAAAAATGTGTGTTGAAATCATAATGTTTTTCCAAAGTAACACATTGATGGGTTTCCATGTTGAAGAACATAGGTTCCAATGGAAAATTGGCCATGGAAGAGAAATATAACTATTTAGTTTTGATGGATACTGATAGAGATCATTGATCAGCAGATGTGGGTGATCACAAAACCATAAATCTATGGTAATTTAAGACTATCTAATTTATAAGAAATAAAGAAGCTCGGATAAATATTTTTCCATATCCTTTTCCTAGATTCGAGTAATTCATTTACTATATATGAACATATGGAAATATACATACTTTATTTTTTTCCTTTTCATATACACAATCTCACCCTTTGGTTTTTCTTTGATCAATTCCTAATTCATCACTTACTTCCTACAAAGTAGGAGAACTTTTCATTCTTGAAGTGATAATAGATAATGAGATCCATGATATTCCATCCCATTTGAAAACAGTTATCATCCAAAAAGAGTTGTTGGAATAGGTTATCCAATACGAATAAATCCTTGTGTGGTGATTTAATAATTTTCAATTAGAAAATTCAACTGAATTTTAACTTAAACTATCCATAAATGGTAACCTTATGCCTCTTTCAAAAGATTTAAATCTAAAACGATAGAAATATGGTCAAAAAATTTCTCAAAAATATATTAGAATTAATCACCCATATATTAAAAAGTAACTCTTGGTAGTCACATCCCAAACAAGTGAATTCCCAAATTGCATATTCCTTTAAAATATAGTAATAACATGAATTTCCAGAAATACATTTGGAAAACATGCATGATTCCTTATACAATGATTGCTTGATACTTTGTTTAAATCCAAGAAGATGAAAACATAATCCTTGATGGCATAGAAGATGTTTTCATTAAATAAATAATCAAATCCAGGGTATGCAGTGTTGTACAATTTATTTTATCCAAATCAGTCATCTCTTTGTCGAAGCTAAAAACAATTTTATAAAGATCTGGATCATGTTAAGGATTACCTTCCCTCAATCAAAATATCACCATTAAATGAAATCATATTTCTTTTTATTCATCACCATTAAAAATTTCCATCTCAATCCTTAATATAAACTTATAAAAAAGTAATAATATATTTCATGATTCATAAAACATAATCATTGTACTTGAAAACAGAAATAATTTATTCGTCCATCATTATTCTTAATCCATTACTCTAGATTCATTAACTTATTCCATAATAAATCTTTCCAAGAATATGAAATATGAATCATTCCTTAAGGTTCCTAAACCTCAATATAATCATGCTTCTTATGTCTAATATAAACAATATTGGGAGACCATCACCTATTTTTCATAGGTCATTTGTGGTCACTTTATCTTGAAATGTATAATAAATACTCATTTAACCTTATTTATTATCATTATGATATTTCCCCTTGGGAAATATATTTGAATGATGTCTATTATTCTAAATCTGAAACATTTAATCTTAACCATGCTCTTTCTAGTTCTCATCACTCACTAAAACCAGAAGGCATGGGGTGAGAAATACAAATCATATAAGAAACCCACTTAATCATGAAGACTTACTTATATGATGTATATATCATGAAACATATCTTTTAATAGATTTCCTCATAGGTTTATACTAGTTTATTCTTAGAGAAATTATATTGAAATACTTTATAAAAAATTGTGAATAGTTTTTGAATTAAAAAATCATATCCCAATGGAGTGTCAAACTAGGTGTGCATAAAGTCATTTTGTCATGCTCTAGGAAACCACATAATCTACCCTTTACTCATCGGTTCATTTGTGAGGGAGCCACATCCACTTTTATTATCTAGACAAGGATTTATTTCTAGGAAACCACATAATCTACCCTTTACTAGGATTCTAGGACCTTTTCATATACTTTTATTTATCCTTAGAATTATCCCTAGACTTTTCTTTTGGGTTATCACAACATTTTTCTCATTCTAGGTTTTAATGGATATCGAAAACTTTTCTCTAATACGAACTACAACAACCTAGTATTAATGTACAATGACTGTACATCCGTTTTGTGTAATATATAAAACATTACATAAATGGACACCCAATAACCATATTAGATAAGTAACTTTAAAAAATTTTAATAAAAAAATTATATTGTAGTGAAATATAATCAATGATTCCCAAAATATCTTCCCCTTTGGTAACTCTACTTATAAAACATTCATCATAACTTGGGGAATGATAATAAGAAAGGGGTGAGATCAAATGCTTATTAAGGGTAACTAAAGGAAAGTTTTATACATTCCTTGAACATAAAGCAATAAGAACATGATAATGATCATTATATTATGACACCCTACAAATCACATATCATAAAAATGAATCATGGAATAAGGATTTACAGTTCATAATACATGAATCATAATAAAATCAAGAGAATAAATCGTGGAATGATAACATAGTAAGAAGATATTAAATAATGGGACACACATCAACATATAACATAATGAACATTTAGTGGTATAAATAGGTTCACAAATTATGTTAAACACATGAAATCAATCCTACTCAAATATTTATGAAGATTCAACTAGGTCCCTAAAAAATATTTTGAACATGAAATCATGTTCATGCATAACATTGTGAACATGTAACCCGGTTCATTTATAAACATATAGACATGAATCTAGGTTCATTAACAAAAATTTTAACATGTACTCTGGTCTACACATAATATTACGAACATATTATAAGGTTCACTCGTTACATTTTGGACATGTAATTAGGTTCATGCATAAACTTATGGACATGCAACCATGTCCATTCATTACACTATGAACATGTAATAATGTTCACAGATAACATTTATACTCGTGAGGCATAAATTATTACCTAATATATTGGATGTAGATATATTCCCCAGTCACCACATAATGAAATTATAAATGTGGGTTTGATAAAACATTCATCATATAATGACCAGTGAAAAGAGATTGGATCAATAAACATCAAACTATTACCCATTAAATGAAATGGGAATCATTAAAATTTAATTACATAATAACCAATGGAGAAGGATAGGTTTCATAATAATTTCCTGAAAGAATAACTATTTAAAAGAATCGGGTTTCAAAATAAAACAACTCGTCAAAGAGAAATGGGTGTCATAATCATTATTCAATCAAAACATGAACCATTCCAGAAAGAATGGGAAAGGATCCTTTGGATCATTTAATATAAGGGCCTGAGTAACATCAAAGGATTTCATCATAGATTTCAAATAACTTTGAAATATACTTTGAATACATTTCTTGTGTTAAATTTACTTTTTTCTCTGTAAATGAATTTTAAAACATAAACCCTTTAAAATCTGTTTTCTTTAGAAATATAATGAAAACATAGAAATCACACTCAAAATATTTCTGAAAACATTTTCACTTGAAATACTATAAAATAATCGTGAAAACATTTTGAATATAATTTTCCCTAAAAACATACTAATAAATTTAAAAAAATCCTTTCAAAACATACATTCCTTGGAAAATAAATTGAAACATTACAATGAAATCCTGAAAAAAAAATAAACAATATCCTTAAAAATTAAATTAAAAAATATATATAAAATTAACCATTTAAACATGAAATGTAAGATTTGAATAAATTAAGGTTGGTAAATCGATACATGTCATAATATATAAAAATATCATTCCTTTTTCATCTTAAAAAGGGTTGAAAAATTGATAATATGATAATATTATTTTAAACCCTTTCTATAAAACATGGTTTTGAAAAAACACATATTTCTGGCCAAAGAGAGGGTAGAGTTGGGCTTTCTTAAAACACTTTCTTAACTATCTTATGTACCAAAGAGTGTAAAATGGTACCAATACATGAATATACCATTAATAACCAAAGGGTAAGAACATTCTTGGGTGTTATTGGGTGTTTTATAATAATATTTCATTAAATTAATCCCAATCATTAATAATATTGAAAAATGATGACATTGTTTCAATAAACCCTTACTGATTTCTAAATTTGAACCATTTCCCCCATTTAAGAAAATTAAATTAAATGAATCTTAAAATATCATGAAAAAAATATATTAATTATATAAAAATTATAAAAATGTATATACGCCACATGGAAACATATAGGTGTATAACATGACATGTGTCTCAGGGACGGAAAATTGAAACAAAATTACTTTACCAATTGGGTATATTTTGAGACATCAACCCCATGAAAAAAATATCATAAAATGGATATGTAACTAACCAAGAATATTTTAATAATAATTAAAAAATACATCATTATGAATTATTCACACAACATGAATGTAATTTTTGGTGAATAAATCGTGTATCTAGTGAAAAAAAAAGTGAGACGAAATACCCTTACCTTGTGGCTTGACACTGTTCAAAATTGTAAGAACATATTGTATAATAAATATAATTTTTTTATAAATATATTAATAAACCATATTCCTACATATAATTTCATATATAGTATTTTATGACGTTATATTATCTGCTTGTTAACAATTCTATGTTACACTTAGGCTTCAGGTAATATTCGCTTTGATTTTCGCATCTGTATTAAATTGTTTTCTAATTCGTCCTTATTTATATATCATTATTTCTATAATTTAAACCATTATATAAATATAATTAATATTAATTATATATTATTATAAAAATGTATACAATATTGAAATTTGAATTGGAATACATTGTTCATGGAGATGGTATGTCGTATGTATGCATGACTGTTGCTTTTGTTTTATTAGCGTGTTGAAAGACAGAAAGTAAATAAAATATATTTATATGTATATATTATCATTATAGTAGAATTATTATTTTAAATATAAAATATTGTTTCACTAAACATATCCTTAAAAAATTCAATGTAGTGTGTGAACGAATCACATCCCTTTGAGGGTGTTGTAGTCCACACATCCCCAAACGAAATTATTTTATTTACACAAGATGGAAATCATAATGGAATATAATAAATAAAATTAAATAATAATAATTAAATTATATATTATATATATATAATATATAAATAAATTTTCCATCGTAACGTATATCATGAGATGTGGAAAATGAATAAATGAATAATTATCATTTTGTGAGATAGTAGTTTTTCGGACACTTAAACGGTAAGTTTATTACCCATTAGATAAAAGTGTGTGTAAGTTTTTGTTGAACCATTAGATTAAAAAATACTTTTATATTTATTATTCTATTTTTTTATACCATCATTAAGTAAGAATATTTTAGGGGGTGGAGAATGGAAATAAATGAATGGATCTTGAGAGAGGGTGTTACCACTTAATCATGAAACTCCATTTGGTTAGCACCAATGGGATTCCATGGAAGTATTATTTACAATAGTGTGTCTTGATAGAGTAAATTAAGGGTTTTATGGAATGTATTTATCATGTATCTATATAACCTAAGTTGTTTTAGAGGTGTGAATAATAGGGAGTGGTGGTGGCCTTTTATATGGAACAGAAACGATGCACTTGGCATTTTTTAAAATACGTTAGGTGTATGCTCTAATTTACATAAAATAAGTCATAAAAAATCAACTAAACTAAATTATTTAGTGTTTACTGGATAAATATATCCATAAAATAGGTTTTCTAAAAGTTTCTATGCCATTGGGGTCCTTAAGTTTAAGGTTTATTCCCTTATTAAGCTTAATTTTACCTTAATCACTATAATTAATGTTTATTGCATTCACAAATATTTTTGGTAAAAACTAAGTTAACCTTATTAAATGTTATAAATTATTATTATTCCAATATGTAATCTATTTCTAAAAATTCAAATAACATAATTGGATGAAAATAATTTAAATTTAATCCTACTAATGGGATGACACTACAGGTTTTTAAAGTAAAAACATCCAAAAGATTACTAAGTTCTTATACCCAAATTCAATTTGAAATTGATTATAATGAAATAAAATTGATTAATTGATAAAAATATGATCTAATTAAACATTTAAATAAATATTAAATATAATACATCCATACAAATAAATAATATAAAAATCTATTTAGAATTAAAATTCAGAATTTTGAACTATTTATTAAAAATGAAACCTTACAGAAAAATAAAAAAATCATTTCCTAACCTATTTATTATGTTTTTATTTAAAATAAAAATTTTATTTTGAAATATTAAATTAATAAAATTTCCATGAATTTTTTTTTAAATGGATTCTAATTTAGAAATAGGTAAAACTAACTTTCTAAAAAGATAGGTTTTCAATCATAAAATTGGTTTTATTCCTATCTTAAGCCTATAAAATATATTGGAGGAATATAAAAAATATTTTATTTAATATATTATATATATATATCACATTATTATCACTCAAAAATTATTATTAATTTAATTTATCATGGTAAAATAGCTTTGTGTGAATGGTATTATTTTCCTTTATATTAAATCAATTTTTATGTTAATTTCTAATTAATTTGTAAACAATGAATTCATTTAATATTTCTGAAAACCATATATTTTTTTTAATTTAGTTAATAATTGGATAACTACAAGTTTAATTGATTGGTTATATTAGATAATATATCATTATTCGTTAAAACATAGTCTTTCTTGTAACACAATCCATCGAGGATGGTCATTGTTGTGTGTATTTCAAGAAAACCTCAATGTTACGTAGATAGAAAGATAAAAGTTATGTGGAATATAGTTCATGATTAACTGAATTTTCTGTTTAAAATAATCTAGACATTGAGATTTAATATAAAATAAACTATTTTTTCATGAAATGAAAATATATCATAAACATTAAATTAATTAAAAAATATATTTCACAAAATCTCAGTGTTTTACAATTGAATTAGGTGAATAATTTTATATTCAATTAATAAAAAACATTATTGATAGATTGAGGAGGACTATTTTACTATGTCAGGGTATATACTATGACAAGGTAGTGAAGTTATTTGGTATTTCTCAACCAGTGTTGGGATTGTTAACAATGACACAAAGTATACTTCGCCCTAATAAAATGTTTCCTTAGACACAAAAGGAGAGAGATATGATGAAAAGGATTATTTATGAATTAGTGATATGATCATTCATATATGTATAGTTATGTAATAGGTTTTATATTGGTTACACATTTATCATGGTAGTAAGATATATTAAAGACCTTGAAGACCAATATTAGACTCTAGTAATGATTATCCTAATGTATATAAGGAAAATAGGGGACATATTCCAGATTTATAGAGGATATGTGGAACTTCTCATTAAAGGATATAAAAATTATAGTTTCCAAATATATCAAAAAGATTAAAAATCTTATTCGGGATATGTATACTCTATTAATAGAGGTTCATCTAGATTTAAGAGCTTAATTTGACCACATGTATCAAATTATATATTAGATTCTAATTATATTCAGAAATCAGGTACAACCAAAGAATAATTTTAGCTATCAAATTTTATTTTGGAATATAATGGTTTTCTTAAAATAAAATATATTAACTTATTATATTAAGATAATACTACTCTAGTGGAAATAAAAAGTGAGATAATGTTGTGTCAATGGATAAATAAAGTACTTAAGAAGTATTAAGTGTTGGATATATAATAAAGAGGTGAGGTCAAAATAAGTAGAGTTTCAGTGGAATAAAAATTGGGTACACCATCTAAGTAAAGATTTATACTATTAGAATCATGAATATCATGTCTGAGATAGTATACATAAAGTCATTAGTATTTTACTATCATAAAAGTGAGATTCTATAAGTGTTGGTTACCTAGAAAAAACTAGATTGAAATTTATATTACCTATATAATGAAGGGCGTGAATATCAATAAATATATATTCAAAAGATGAGTGTTCATTTATTAAATATAAATTTTATAATTCTCTTAGAGTATTTTCCACATCAAAAGGTCATAGCATTTACCTGTTTTGATAAGAACCTTAGAATCCTTTTTATATATTCCAAAATATATTTTCTATGTCCATATGATATCTCTATTATAGGAAAAATATGATTTCTGTCTTTTAGGTGTAGGGGGCTTATAATACATTTAGTTTTCTTTTTATATTGGTCGTACTTAGTAATCTTCATGAGAAGATATTTTGAGAACAAACCCTCGGAAAGAAATTCCACATGTTATATGTTTCATTATATATTACTATATAAATATATGTGTATTAGTTACCAGTGTAATGATCCAATATTTTAAAACAATATTCTGTTCAATAGCATATACAACACAAAACATTAAGCCTAAATAAACTACAATATATTATTTTTAAAATGTTGCAGTTTTAAACTATCCATTGAATTAACATTCTTGAATAGGATAAAAAAAATTATGAAATATATAAAAATATCCTATTTTATTAAATTATACTAATAAATACATAATAAATAGGTAGTAAAGTTTTAGTAAAGACATTTTATTCTTTAAAAATACTTTGTCTGCAAGAATGGTTTCTATTATCATTTTTCCGTTAATAATAAAATTACTTTCTTGAATTTATGGAAATTTAATATGATAAAATTTATATCATTTTTGGAATCAACATACCTAAATTATGTTTGGTTTAATGTTTTAGATTTTTTTGAAAATAATAATTTTTCATTTAATAGTAAAAAATACATATTTTTGTACAATTTTCATCTCATCTCACTAAAAAATACCATTATTAATTTAATTTGATATTAAATTAGGGTAATTATTAATTAATTATTTATTATATAATTAATTATATAGGACTAATGGTTAATCTTTATTTTGTTATATGGCCATTTATTTGGTGAAAAACACTTTTTTTAAAGAATCACTTTTTTGTGTTTTATCGATTTTTGTTAAAAGTAATTTTTTCCCTTATAAGATTTAGATTTGATAAAATAGAATTAATTTTTGGGATTTATAAATTAAATTTTTTCATAGGTTAAATTTTTAATATTTTTATGATGAAGTTAAATTGTTTTTGAATAGTAGAAAATATGATATTCTGAAATATGATATCTTTTTATTATATTACAAATATATAAATATGATATAAAAATTTATTAAACTTATGAAAAGAATAAAGTATTACAATATAATAAAATTTCAGAAAAAAATAGTTCAAAACATATAAATTATAATTCCTTTCCTTATAAATATGAAAATCAATTTTAGAGCTGCTGAAGTGGTTATGTAACACATGAAAAAGTCAAATTCGGTGTCTTAACGATAATATTTGAAAGGAAATTTTTTTACATAATTTTTCAAAAAATAAGAATTATTATTGATGATTATTATTGATAGAAATTAATTTTGGAATTATATAACAAGAGACCAATCCAAATGATTGTGCAATTCTTGTACAAGGCTAGAAAAGTCAAATTAATATATTAAATAAGTTTTCATGACATATATGTGAGTAAATAAAAAAAATTAAGGAATATAAAAAATTAAATCTTAAAATTAATTTATTTATTTTTATATTGAATGTTTTTTAGTTATAAAATAATTAACTTAATTTCTTATGCAATGTTGAAATAGTGTGTGTGTGTGTAAGAAATAATAAAATCAATAAAATGATTTTAAACACTATAAAACTATTTGTTACTGATTAATAGTGTCCCCTGAATATAATATGTATTATAACATTTAATTCATTTATTAAATTTTATATTTCTTGTAAATTTATATCTTGAGTAATTTACAATCAATATAAATTAAGTCCCTCAAATGAAATGAATGATATTTTATAAATAAAATACATTTAATTAAATGATTTAGAATTTGTAAAAATCATATGTTTGGACATTTTTGTGGAATATAATTTATAAAACCAAAATTGATCCATATATGGTTCACTTTTACATTTATAATAACTTATATACCTCTTTTTTTTACAAAACATTGATACCGCAGTAATCATAAAAATTGTTAACATGTTGTTAAAACTATGTTATAAGGAAGAAAAAATCACCTAAACAGTTACAGATTTTATTGGATTAGAGGATTTAAACTATTAATCATCTCATATTCTGAAAATATCAATTTCAATACATTTTAATAGGAAAATAAATTTATTTTAATTTAATACTTTATGTAATTTGTAGAGTTCCCCACTCCAAACATAAAAATTAGCACTGAATCTCCTCTCTTACTCATGCCTTTAAAGCACTCTTATTATCCCACGACCAACAAAAATATCCTAAAAAAAATCATCCCCTCTTAATAGACATATCAGTTTTGAAATATTACCATCTTTATATGGATTAAGGTATAAATCAATGGGGATTTTTCTGGTGAAGAGGCATAGTTATTAACCTAATGTTTTAGTTTTAGTTCTTCTTCCTCCTCCCTGAAAACACTTATAACCATTTAGATATAATAAAATCAGTTAATCATATATACTAATACGTCATTATGATAATTGATTTACATATTTATATCTCCTATTCCATAAAATGGGAAATGAAACCATCATTCCTGTGTACGGAGGACTACCTTCTCATAAACCTATATAATTTTTTTCCATAATATCCTTGAATGGATGGTTATATAAATACATTTAATGCACACACCCACACACACCCACACACACACACACACACATATATATATATTATTGATTAAATAGTTATAATATTTTACGTATATTATATTTTTTATATTCTTACCTTTCCATCCATTTAATGATGATAACGGCATTCATGCGTACCTATGGATTACAAGATTCGTTAAGCAATTGGTTCATTTTTCATCAAAGCATCATATTATCAGTATATGTAAGTTTATGTAAAGATAAAATAAGAAATTTATGACATAATAATAATTATTCAAAAATAAAATAATACTTACCTTCTTTCCATCATGTTAATTGAAAAATGGAATCCTTACTCATACATTCATACGACATACTAACTTAATGATTATAACATAATTCAATTTTGATAACCATGATTCATGGTTGATTTTAAAAGTTTAATTAATGTATAAAAATGATTATTATTTCATGATTATTATTTTTGGGATGATTTCGTAATGACCTCTTTAATCATAGTCTTCTCACCAAATTCATTCTATAAATTTGATTCAAATTTCATCAAAACATCTGATGTGAACATATTTGACTGAGTAATTATATATAACATGGTAATAAATAAAATAAAACTATTAATAAACATGAAATATTTTCTCAAATTAGTAAATAATTATCATTTGTTTATTATTATTATAGATGAAGAATGTATGATATTATTCTAACCTGAGGGAAGGGACACTATCCTTTAGAAACCTCATTTAAAATGTTTTAAAGATTTATTTTCTATATATTTTTCCCTCACATGAAAATAATTAAAATATTATTTTTGGAAATAAATGAATTATAGATTAAATTTTATTTCCCTTTTTTATTTAATTAAAAAATTCAAAATTAATATTTTTATATATTTAATATAGAAGTTTTTTTTATTTTTTTTACAAAAGGAAAAAATAAATATTTTATTTCAACATATATGACATCAAAGGATTCTAACACAAATATAAATTTCATTTGATGATTGGATTCTATTAAAATATTTCATTCTTTCTTTGATGAATATCCATCCTTCACTCTGTTCTATGTATTTTCATATAGTTTTGTCAATGTAATTGATATACTAATACCCACAAATGTTTTTGTATCACTGTAAATAATATTTTTATAATCGAGATGATATATTTCATGTTTTTTTATAATATATTGGTTCTTGTTAATTTTTTATGATGATGGCTGGTTCCATTATATATAAATGATGGGTTCTTCCATTATAAACCGAGGGTGGGTGGTTTTGTTATAAACCTAGAATGCCATATATCATTTGTAAGAGTCATTGTAAGAGTATTATAGACTTGATGTCCCAAGTTACCTATATTATTAAATTATAATTTCCATGGGTTATTTTATAGAAATTTTTTTTTTTGAAAATTATAAGATTAAAATAATTTTTTTAGGGAATTATTATTCTCTTTTAAGGTAAAAATTAATTTTTATGTTTTTTTTGTTTTTATAGGATATGATGTTTTCTGGGGATCCCTTGTGATTATGATTATTATTTTATGATAACTTATAATGTTTTTTTAAAACATTAGTCATTGTCGTTTCATTCATGTGTTAGAAAGTTAATTATTTGATCTTAATGTTTATTAAGTTTAATGTAAACTCTCTTCTAAGATCACATGGATATAAAATAGACTAATGAGTTTATTTTTTATTTTTATATATCATAATGATTTTTTTTACATATCTGACCCTTTAAAATGATATTCATTGGGTATAATTATGATTATATTTTAATTACAATTAATTTTTAAATTCATGAAAATTTATAATGAAAAAAGAAGTTTCTAATCTCTCAAACTTTGGAAAAAATAGATACTGAATAGATGTTTCTAAAGTGTAATGTCTGAGTTGATTACATAATAGTAATGAAATAGTTATCCAAAACAATAAACTTGTAATGATCATAAAAAATTAAAGAAAATTAATTCCTTATTTAAATTTTTTTTAATTTACTAAGTCCTTATAGTGAGTGTCGTAGAAGGTTTTTTATAAATTTATAATTAATTATTTCAGCATTTGTGGTTGACATAAGAGTAATAGTTGTTATCAAGGGTCTATGAGTTTAAGATTTATCATAAGTCCAAATGATTAAATACCCCTTTTGAGGTTTTAATTGATTGAATTTTGAGGTGATTAATGATATTTTAGAAGCTGTTTCATTGGATTGATGTATATCTAACACTTATTTGTATCTTTTTGTTTATTGTAAATATTATTTGGAAACAATGATATTAAATTTTTAGGGATAAAAGATGAAGGGTATGATATACCCTTTGAGAATAAAAAATCCTTTAACATTTAGGTTATTAATTTAATTTGGGATAAAAGGGTAATTACATTGTTGGCAAATTTGACATATCATATAGTTAACCATGGGATAGAAAAGTGATTTTGTGACTAAGTAGAAAATGTTATTTTTGAAGAAGATCAATATTTTAGAAACCTTTAATAATTAAGGTAAATGGAAATACATATGGTTAATATGAGTTTTTACTTATGAAATAAATGATAATTTATATTTTCTATGTATATATGATTTTTTGGTAGTTTAGGTTTTTTATTGAAATTATTATTTTATCATGGAGATAATTTAATTCGTGAATATAAAATTTGGTTTATGACTTTATGAGAGACTACTATAGTTTTTAGATACATTGTAAATTTATTTTAGAATACTATATGATTTTATAATTTTTATTTATAGGTACTAAATTAATTTAGGAATGTTATGGGTTATTTTAAGAATGGTTATTTATGGAATGAACAATGTTGAACCTTGGATGTTATTTTTGGATTCTTTAAATAAAGTCTTCATATTAATGATTATACTTTTTGAATTATATATTATCTTATACACAAAATTTTGATTCTGGAAATATTTTAAAGACATGAGGAATAGATTTTATTACTTTTTGGATTATGGGATCTATTAAAAGTCGAATTTAGTTCTTTAGGTATAGAAAAAGGATCATGGATACTCACCATTTCAATAAAAAAGAAGAGTTTGTGGTGAAAAATGATTAAATGAAGAAATTATACCTTTCATGTAGGTGTATTTTCTTTTATCCCAATTATATATTGTAAAATAATTCCTTAACTCTATTAAAATGACCTTTAAACCAAAAACAATTATCGTATTACCTTTATTTATAGCAAATCGATGGTCTTTTTTCACACATCACAGACTTCTGATTTTTGGGTGTAACAAAATTTCTCTTGATTATTCACTTTCTTATGATCAATGTTCTATACCAACATTCTTCATTATCTAGGAATAAAAAAATTTCCAATGTGTCTATATTTTTACTTCTATGTAATTTTCACTTTTTTGTGAAACAAATCATGTGTTATTCTAGATGGCCTTCTTATTTCCCTTTCCTTATTTTCAAAAATAAGTTTTGTTAACATGTTTTACATTGTGGGTATTATAAAAAGGTATTTTTGAATGTATGCCTCTTTATTATTGAGCTCAAATTCAAATTCTGAGGATATATTTTTTAAAATGGGGGAGAATATAACACCCTAATATTTTAAAATCACACTATGTTCGATCGGGCATATAGCTCACAACATTGATCTTAAACGAACCACAAGATATTATTATTTAAATGTATAATATATAACAAAACCATTGAATTATTAAGTACTAATATAATTTAAAAAATTATATGATATGTATAAATTTCATATCTAGTAAACATTTATTGATTAATGCTTACAAAATTTTCACTCAGTTTTTAGCAAATTAATTTTATTCTTCGAAGATACTTTTTTATTCAAAATTTATTTTATTATTTTTTATGAAAGAATTTTATAATTAATTAATGGTAACTTTAGAAAAAATATTTTTTAAAAAATATATTATTTTTTATTCAAAAAAGCTAAAATTATATTTCGGTGAAATTTTGTGAATTTTCTGAAAAAATAGCTTTTTCATTGAAGAGTGAAAAATATTGATTTTTCTTAAATTGTCGATTATTTCATTTCAAAGTACCATTATTATTTAAATTTTATATCAATATAAGATAATTATTATTTAATTATATATAATATAATTAATTATTAATAAATTGTCATTATATATGATTTTGGTATAAGATCATTCTTTGGCATAAAAACACATTTTTCAAAAAATTATTTTTCATTGTCTTTAAGGAAATTATAATAAATGTAATTGATATGACATAAAAGAATTTAATTTTATGATATATAATTTATTTTTTATTCACCAATTCTAATTTTTCCAAGGGTATATTTTTTATATTCTTATGAAGATGTTAGTGTTTTGGTGAATAGTAAAAATTATTGCTTTTATGAAATATTGTATCATTTTGGATATCACCAAGACGTAAATATGACATAAAATTTTACTAAAATTATTTAATAAATAATTTTTTTTAATGTAATATAAATATTCTAAAAAAACAATGTAAATCAGATAAATTTGTACTTATTTCATGATAAATGGGAAAAATAAATTTGAGTTTTGACGTAATGCTTACGCAGAATTGAAATTTTTAAATTTGGTGTCCTAAATATAATAATTGGGAAGTAAGAAGTATTCTATGGACTATTTTAATAAATAAGAACTATTATTTATTATAGATAAAAAAAATTCTTATATAACAAGTTGCCAATCCAAAATCAAGTGCAATGCTTGCGTAAGGCAGGAAAGGTCAAAATAATAAATCAAATAATTCTTCATGGAATAAATGTGGGTAAATATATATATTTAAAGAATATTAAATTTAAAATAAAAGCTAATTTGATCATTCTTATAATGGTAATATATTTTTAATTTTTTATTATGAAATATTTACCTCTCAATTCTTATGCAGCACCAATACAGTGCTTGTGCAAACATTAGTAAAATCAAGTAAATGATTTCAAAAAATCTAAAAGTATATTTCGGACTTATTTATAGTATACCATGAATTTTATTTAAACCTATAACTTATTATTGATGTTTTCATCATTTATAATTTAATTATATTTCAATCTTAATGACTTTAAACACAGTGTAAATGAATAGATCCAAAAATGGCCTTAATGATATTTTGTTTCTTTAAGAAGCAAATGCTTCTGATCATTTATTGAAGATAGAACGAAAAGTACAAGCAGGCAGCGAAAGGGGTCACACAATCAAAAATTCCCTCATTCATCATGAACTATAGATCATAATACAACATGTGATTCCCATAATCAGAATCCCCAGAAGGTTCCCATTCAGATTGAGACTTATCCTGATTGAAAGTGTTCTAATAGTTGTCATCAATTTTCCTAGACACCTTTGTAGATGATCTAGTAGTCACAGTCTTCGTAATTTGAGAGTAATCTTTTAGAGGCCTTCTTTTAGCAGGGATAGGTATAAAATTCTCAGCATCAGTCATCCTTTCCTCACCGGCTAAGACAGCCTCCTTGAATGATATAGATCCACCGCTATTTCGAGTAGTAAAGTTAATCTTTTCTTTTTCATCATCTGATACATTCCCCATTTACCAGTAATAAAGGGTATTTGTTGACCATCAATATGCTGACCATCCACCAATAATGGTACAGAAATCTTAGTAGTCATTCCTTGATCCAGATTTACACAAGATGGGCCGCTATAATCTCTTGTCGGGGACTCCTTGTCCATATGAGGTATCTGAGAGACATAATTCTTTGTGCCAGCTGGCGACAGCTCTTTAGGAGTGTCATGACCTCTATCAGCAGCCTTAGAAAATGAGGGGAAATTTGTCTTTCGACGGAAAAGGCTGGAGGGATGCCCTTTCATTCCACATTCCGAACAAGTAATATTCTTTAGGCAGAGCTCCAAGGAGTGCCAAACCGCCAGACATGTCGTACAGTATAGAGGTTTTTCTCATA
Source organism: Viscum album (assembly GCA_963277665.1). Lineage (NCBI taxonomy): Eukaryota > Viridiplantae > Streptophyta > Magnoliopsida > Santalales > Viscaceae > Viscum > Viscum album. The sequence continues at coordinate 1,486,068,888 of OY728136.1, forward strand.
TTCAACATCAATTAAAATATTATCTATGGGAGTATCAAGAGTTCACTTGTAAATAAGGGTGGAACTGAGATCAACCTCCACTAGCATTCTGGCAAAGTGTCCAAATCTTACATCTTCAGTTTCTTTGTCAAGACGAATGGGTTTCCCTATTGTCGTGCCAATGTCATGAAGAATTTTTGAATGCCAAAGAACCCAGTTTATCCCATGAAGGTGGACCCAGACCTGAGAAAAAGCATTCCTTATATGCGAGACATTAAAATCTAATGACCTCTCATGTAATTGTAGCCATCCAGGTTTAAGAAAAAGGGATCCAAAGCTCCAAGCACGAATTTTCAAATCCTCTGATGGAAATAAGCAGTGATAAAAACCCCAACCAAGTGAGACACATTTCCAGTTATCAAAACCCCCTAACATCTATGTTCTAATAGATAAATCTTAAAATATCCAAGGCGATGTACCTTTGGAGAGGACAATGCAAGGAATTAGTGAGTTCTTCCCCATTTTAAGTCTTTCAGCTAGCACAGAGGGGTTGGATTCAACATGTGCAGTTGAGCCCTTGTGAAGGATTCCTCCAAAATGCAGATCCTTTGCAGCAGCCAGTATTGGATAATGGTTCACATTTGAATCCTTCATCAAATTAGAAAAAGACTTGGAGCTAATGCATCCACTTCCCCTTCGAGCCGGGTATGCAGAACCCCCTGCTTCAGGTTTGGAAACCACAACAGAATCAAAAAAGCCCCTTGTCGGGACTTCGGGGCATATAGCTCTAGATCTGGAGTCCGGAGTAGCTGAGACAGGTCCCGCAAGCTGTGATGCACCACCTTCATATCTGGAGTCTGGAGCAGCTGAGACAGGTCCCACAAGGCATGACACACCGCCATCAGAACTCCTTGCACCATGAAAATAATCATCTTATATTTTAAATCTATCTATTTTTTTTCATTTTCCCATGAATATAATTTAATATCCATTTAATAATTTATGTAATTCAAAGAGTGCCCCTCATTTCACTCAAAAAAGGATACCCACTCTTATTTCATCATCACTCCTTTTTAACAGTCTTGTTACTCCAATACCATCCAAAATACATTCCAAACATACCTCCCAATATCATATAAGTATTAATTTTTTCGTAATACTAACTTTATAGGTATTAAGGTACAATGAAAAAGATGTCGTCTGAAGAAGGTGTACAACTTTTAACAGAATGCTTTAGTTATTTTACTTCTTCATCATCATTAAAAAATATTATTAAAATTAGGATATAGTAACATAATTCTGTAAAATATAATGATATTATATTTTTTATTCCATTAAACTATATTCACCTCCGCTTTTAGAAAATTTGAAATGAAATCATTGTACGTGTGTATGAAAAACCACTGCATCATGAACCGATGTAAATCATTTTCCATCACTCCCAATCATGGTTGGTAACAATAATGGGTTTAATGTGTGTATATTATTTTCATGAAATAATTGAAATTCGAGAATGATTTTATATCAAAAATTTCTTGTCCTTTAAAACCATAGAAAAATGTTAATGTTGTTCACGCGTACAAGTAGATTACCCTCACCATGATGCGATGTGATTCATCTTTCATGACCACATAACTTGGATAAAATATATTATTTTATTTAAAGAGATAATATTATATTTAAAATATAATCATCATTATATAATGTTAAAATAACTCATAACTTATTTTTTTGTTGAGAAATGGTAATGTTACTCATCTGTGTGTGAAACCTATTATCTCCATTCTTATAACGTAATTCATTTTTCATAACCATATTTCATGGATACATTTAATTTTATTATTAATGTAGAAATTTATAACAATTTCATAATAATTATTTCATATGCGATGTAATTAGATACTCCTTTATTATATTAAACTCACCAATGTATTTTTGGACATATAAGCTGAATATCATTAAAACATATTACTTGAGCGTGATTGATTAACTAGTTGTATATTACATCATAATAAATTAAATAAAATGAATAATAAACATGAAATTTTTTATTAAATAAGTAAATAATTAATATTGTTTTATTATTAAGGAATACAAATAACGTATGTGATGATTCATACTCGAGGTAAGGGAAACATTACTTTGAAAACCTCGATTAATTTTTTTTAATGATTTGTTTCTGAAATATAATTACTACATATCCATATTATTAAAGAAAATTATGAATGTATTTTTATAATAATAAATTAATTATAAATGGAATTTTTTTTTCATTCTATAAAAGGATATAAAAAGGAACATTTTTACATATTTTAAACACAATTTTTTGACTTTATTTACAAAAGAAAAACCGAACATCATACTTTTAGCATAAATAGTTTAAATGGATATCCCTTCCACCATAACAATTATTTTATGTTTGGATTAATTTATAATATTTCATGTTTTATTCAATTAAAAACAAATCATACCTTTTTTCTAAATATTTAAAATATGGGATTTAATTGTAAAGGATATTTTAATATCCATAAATATTTTCTTGTGGGGGAAATCATGATTGAAGTATAATATTTTAAGGTTTATTATTATATTACAGTTTTTGGTATAATTTATAATTATGGTTTGTTTAATTCTAAACCAAGGATAAGGGGTTCCTTAATAAACCAAGGATGGTTAGTTATGTTATATACCAAGAATGTTTGTGCCCGGTTAGCTCCGAATTTCACTTGTTAAAGAGATAGAGTTAATTAGTTAGGTTTCTCCCAATTGATTATTGAAATTTCCCTGGGAGGTTATTTTATTTGTACTATTGATTCAAAAAGTGATATGTAAATTTCATCCCAATTTACCTACATGATTTATCTATTCATTCCATTAGGTTTTACATAAATGTTTTATTTTACAATTTTAGTTAATGATATTTTAATTTTAAAGAATGATTATATACTTTTACGATAAAAATTAATGTAAAAAAATAAGGGTTCTCATTTTATCAGACAAAACGTATGATTATTTTCTTGACTTTATGTTTTCTTATAATATTTTTATGGAAAAATTAGGATGTGTATAATTTTTTATGTGTAATAAAAATTATTATTTGAGCTCAAGGTTTATTAAGATAAAGGAAATCAATCTTTTACGATCTCATAGTTTTAAAATGGATAAACTAGTTTATTTATTATTATTTTATCCATTACTGATATTTTTATACTCATTATACATTTTCAAAAAATATCATAAGCTATAGTGATGAGTAAAATAAAATCATATGTAAAGTTGAAATTTATTTGATTTTTCATGAAACAAAATCATGTTTATATTGAATTAATTTTTGGTAGAAATTAATATAGAGTATAAGTTCCCATCTTTCAATATGTGAGTTTGTTATATAAGAGTCGTATCCTAATTATCTAAATATCTAATCCCAAAACGATCTTCAAGAATATAAGAAAATTTATTCCTGATTTTAGACACATGATTATATAATGTTACAAGGCTTAGTCTTTGTTGGTATACATGAGAATATTATTAATTTTTAAAATGAATTGTGTACATTGATGTATTTAAGAAAATCATGATGAGATATACTCGTGGTGTGGTAGAATTTTTTGGGTGTGTCATAATTTATAAGTCACTAATAAGTATAGAAAGGATTTGTTCATTTTGATTTAATTAAATTAAATATAATCAAACCCTTTGATTGTAATAGAATTATTTAATTATTTTCATAACCATTTCTCTTTCACTAATTAGTTCATTTTGATAAATTCAAAGAAATAACTATTAAGCACATATGTAAATGACAAAAGTATGTAAACTACTTGATGAGATATTGAGAAAAATTAATTTTATTATATGGTGAGTTTTAGTCTATTGTTATTATCATTATAAAATTTTTCTCCTTCTATATGGGTTACTTAATGTGTTTCGAGATATTGAGCGTGGATATTACGTTAGTTATCCAAATATCATCAAGTAAGAGGATGATAGGTTTCCTCGGTAAGTGTATCTAGAAACTTAGTTACATTCTATTTGAATTTAATAATTGTATAAATATTATTTTAATGATCTACTGATTAATAACTATTCATGTTATGTTTATTAAAAAAAATTAAATTCCTAATAAATTAGTATTTATTTATTTAAATAACTCGTTATTATGCATGGTTCAATAATTGTCGAGGAGGATTAATAAGCTGAATTAATTCTCAAGTTGAAATGATATTTATATATCAAATAGTTTTTCACATATCATGGAAATTATTATTAATATTATTTTATGTGAGGTTTATAATGAATTTAGATACAGGTTAATAGGATTTTTGATAAATAATTCTCTAACCAATGTATATTGGATAAATTATATCTTTTGGGGATGTAATGAATTTGGAACACAAACAACTATCTAGAGAAATGTCTCAAAAAGAAGTTATAATATATCAAGAATAAATAGCATTGATCCCCCTATTCCCTCTCATGACCATGATAAATTGACTAAATCCTTCATGTCCGGAAAGAATTATTACTATGACCAACAACAAAAAACACACGGAGTTTTTTTTCATGCTAGAACTCGAAGATCTAATTGTAAGGTTCTACGGTTCATCCAGAACTTTTGGATACTTCTAGTGGAATTATTCCCGTATATTATTCATGAAAAGTATTTTACTGTAATAAAATTCAACTGATTTAATAAGGAAGAAATAATTTCAATAAAAGGTAACACTCTTTTATATAAATAAATTATAAATTATGTGTGAAAGGATCCTCTATAGAATATTCGAAGTATTTAATACATTGGTTTTGGGATTTTAATATAAAGAAACCAATGATTAAACACTATCAAGCATTGGACCAATAGCGTATGTTATTCCCACATAACATTTTGGGAGGTAAAAATAGGGAAAGATTTAACAATTAGAAGGGAAAACAAACCAAAATTATGCAAGTACCAAGGAATCATTGGTTTTGAATTATATTTAGGATTTTAAAAGATAAATGTACCCTTAAATTAATATATTTCCCTCATTATTCGAATAAACGTCCATTGGGGAACATGGTTTCACTAACAAAACTACTTGTGCATATTATATCCCCACTTGGTTCCCAATACTAGTCAATTGAGTACCTTGTGCATTTACATGACCTATTTTCCATCTTTAATTCTAACATCCTCTTCTACGTATCTCTAATTCCATCCTATTTTAATTTTATATTATTAAATTGAAAATTTGACCAAATTCAAGTTAAAAATCCATCCCACAAATGTTAAATTAATTAAAAACTCCATACCAACATGATTCTCATCCTTTATAAGCATCCCAATAAACTCAACATGAAACTCGTTAACAACTATAGTAACTAACTCAAAAAAATCAATATTTAAAAACATTGAGACAATTATTATACAGACTATCATGTATTATGATCTTCTAGAAATAGAATACCAAACGAACATCCACTAAATGTACAATATAATCCAATCATAAATATTAGCTAAATTCTAAAATAGTAGATCCCCAAGAATTATAACCTTGTTATACTACCAAACTAAGCCACCATCAAGAAGATAAAACGTAATATATAGAAAGGAAACCCAATAAAAATGAAACAAATAACCCAAAAATAATTTAACCACAAATTTAACTAATATATAATGGTTTATGTGATAAATTGATATCCCAGAAAACCGGATGGTTCTTGGACAGACAGTCACCACCTGATGTCAATCACACCTCCTCATACACTTGATGCTACTAACTAGTAGTGAGGATATAGGTTTTATCATGGGAGGATTGTACCATTATTTCAGATCAAGAAATTATTGAATAAATCAAATAGAGATCCATAATAACAAATCATAGTATGTAGGAAAAATAAAAATAACTTTCCATGAAAAAAACGAGTATCAAAGAATAAATACTAATACACAGTCATTCTAACACACATAAACTAAACATCCATAGGTCTAGTAATATATTCCTGATAAATAAAGAATAAAAATATAATGAAATTCACCAACCATTCCTTATTTTAAACAAATCTCACTCTTAAACTCCATATCATCAATACATTTTTATCATACAATATTGGGCCCCTACCCAACTGAAACCCGTGAATAGTGATGTCTACTCTGGTACCCTATTCCATAAATTCTCGATTAGGGTAGGAGTATAAATCAGTTGGGAACCACCAAATGGGTCCCAAACATATCTACTAAATCAATGTATTAACATGTGATATGCATAAAAGACATAATAGATATGAAGTGGAAGCATAAATTAAATAATGATCACTAATACGTGGTCTATAATGAGACCCCTTAGATCGACTATGTCTTATCTAGAAAATAAATAATGTCTCTTTTGATGTGGAAAAATATTCCATATAATATCAGTTGTAAACTCTAGAGCATAGGGTACATCCTACATATCACAAATAAGTGTAACTGATTAATTCAAAGTAAAACATACACATTCCATGTAGGCATACTCCCTAAATGAAATATACAAATTTAGGCATTCCATATTGGCATACTCAATGAATCATAGATAATTATCTTGGAATTCCAAATAGTATAACTATCTTAGCTAGATCCAATGGGTAACCAAGGTATCCACCATATCTGGGGACAATAATTGATTTTAGGGTGTATCTTCGGAATCCCATATATGAGATCATTTAAATCCCTGTAACTTCATGTGTATTACATATTGGCATAATCATAAAATCCCACGAAACAATTTTGGAATTCTATGTACACCAAACCACCATATCCTGGAATTCCAATCATTCATTCTATATATGAATTGTTAATGAATATTGGGTAATTACTATGATCTTCCAAGTAATCAATAATAAAACTAAATCATATGAGGTAATCCTAGGAATACCATATTGATAAAGAGCTGAGTTATAACTGAAATCCTAAGAATTAATTCATAAATAATCAATGGATGTGTGTCCCTACCCTAATATCTTACATCCTCATCACCAATTTTGACACAAGAGGTTAACACTATCATCCTTTATGTTATAAGGTGGTGCTTTAAATAAACATCATCTACCTCTAGTCACTTCCCCTATTTAGGGACTACATAATAATGAGGTGAGAATATGGATACCGAAATCAACACCATACCATTGACATCATACAGGGTTCCACTATCACATATTTATCAATTAGAAAATCATGTAACTTGTAGGTAATAACATCCCACATAATTTGAAAAATTACATTTCTACCTCACTGGCCTCCTAGGAAAACCTATATCAGCATAACTCTCAGAAGATTATACACTTCTCATCTCATTTCCCAAGTCACCTTGGGCAGGTTATCCCACATCCATGGGGGAGTGGTAGTCCCTTCTCTAACTCATTTAGTTTTAGTTATTTTTTTGACGCCAATAGACAACTGATTCCTTTCAAAATATACAATAGTAAATTCTTTTGTAGAAATATTAGCCATGTGATTTTGAGTGGAAACATACTCCAACATCACATCTTATTTTTCCACCTTCTCTGTGAGGAAATTATATTTAATATTCTTTTTCTTAGAACTCTTAGTTTGAATGATATTTTTCTAATATTATTATCACTAAGTAGTAATGTGTGATTGGAAAAGTAGATTAGACCTCAAACCCAATTTTTTCATGTTATTATAAAAATTTTATCAACTGGGTATAAGTGTTACTATCTATAACATATTTGGTCTCTAGAGTGCTTAAACGGAATAATTATTTATTAATTATTTTCCAAGAGATAAAATGGCTACCAAGATAGATATGTCACCCAATTTTTACTTTCAAGCATCAATCAATAATTCTAAATAAACATATGTATAACCCAAGAGTTATAGTTGTGGAGTATTTAAATAAAACATATAAAAATGATATTTTTTTAATGAAATTAGGTATTAGTCTCATGGATTACATATGAATTTATTTGGGACTTATTTAGTAGAGTGTGACTTAACATGTGTAAAATATGATGTTCAAATCAGTGGATATCATGTAAAGAAAAAAACTAATTCCTTTCGTATAAAGTTTGATATCTTCCTCCTTTCCTTCATTATATTTTCAAATTTTCATATGGTTCACTTCGGATTTGTAACTGTTACTAAATCATCCATTTGAAACATTTTGATAACCTCTTGGGAAAATGTTTTTTTAGAAACAAATGTAGTTAACTTTTATCAGATCACTTATAATCTAAGAAAAAACCACAAGTCATCAATTAAAGAATGTTCACATTCAAACCTCATGAAATTTGAAATAATCATGAATTGTAAAAAATTAATCCTCTAAAAATTATTTCGTCAAGATAAATACGTACAACAATACACTTCTATTTATATTTGTAACATTGAGGTTTGGGTGAACCCATCATCATTGAAAACCAATACTTTAGGTATCAAACCATCCATCAATAATAATTCATTAATTTTTATTTTACTCCATACAAGGACTTATGTAATAGTTAAGAACATTTCTCATATTAATCTTCTAGAAAATGATCTTTTATCCCAATGTAAACCTCCCCATCATGGACCCCTTCTAGAATATTGATTTTAAATTAATTTGATATAGTTTAAATCCAATTTTTCACTAACATGTCAAAAAAATACTACATAATTTCAAATCATGAAACCAGATTAAATGAATCGTCCACAAAACAAAAATTCTATTTTTGAATAACCCTTCAATATTGGTAATTTTTATCCATGTCACTATTTTATCTACATTGAGTTCATTCAGAAAGTCAAATTTAGTTCTGATGACAATTTTTCATCCTAGGAAATAATTCTCATGTCGTGTTCATTTTAATCTTTTAGTCCTCTTCTTGAATATATTTGAACAAACATCCACCTCTCGAAGACCTATAAAGAATAATTAGATCTTATAATAATTTATGAATTCATTTCTTGATCCTTAATTTTCCACGTTTAAATTGGGGTTGTTTGGTCACTAACAATGTTGTCATCACGAATTTTAGACAGTTAGTTTTCTTTAATATAATCCCATTTTCTAATATATTATCTATATATACTGAGATTTTATGTGATTCTCTTACAACTCCTCGATCTTCTCCTAAGACACCCTCATTATCGTCATATTCATCATTTGTTTTTTCATTATTTTACTATAGAATGTGTTTTCCTGATTATAGATTCTTCTTATTCTCAAAAACATTTATGAATTGTATTTCCACAAATTTTCCAATAACTTTTATAGAATTCACATTCATTTATCTTGTATGAGTAACCAATTAAAGTATCATCATCCCCATGACATTTGAAATTAGATTTAATATTCTTATCTATGTCAATAATTAAACATTTTTTCTGTAGAACAAAAAGTATTTGCAGGTTGGTTTATTTCGTCACCACATATCTTATGGGGTATTCTTTATATTTAAGAATAATAAGGTGACATTGGTGATAAAAACTTATGTCATCCCCTTTTAATTCCAATATTCTTCTGATAGATTATTTTTAAGTAGCACTCCACAAGCCATGTGGTTGAAAATAAAGTTCATTATTTCAAAAAATTCATTTCTTGTAGAGTTATTATAACTAAAAGATGGTGATTTAGTAAATTAATATTAAGGTATTATTCCAACTTATTATTAGAAAAATATATTCCCGTATATGTTTTTGTATGTTTGACTTTTCATCCCTATAATTTTTTCTTCCAATCTCTAATAAAGAGATATTCACTAGAACACATCAATTTATTTCGAAATTACCGTAATCAATGCCATTATAAAATAATCATAAATAAATAATATAAAATACAATTATCATTTATTGATTTGGGTTTCACCGTCCACACACATCCACATACACTATATTGAGAAATATTGTTGTATTCTTCTCTTTTATCTTTTCTTTTTAAAATAATATTTTCTTTATGAAAAATTTTACAATTATATATGCTATCGTGAGTGAGTTTAGGGTTTTCTCAAAGAAATTTATTATTTAAAAGCTTTTGAAAATAAATTTGGCTGAAATGGATAGTATAGTTTCTCGACAATTTATATTTATCTTCATTTTAAATCAGGCACATATCCTCTTATCCATCTGTAAGATATAGGGTTCCCTTAATTCACCTTTCATGAAAACACAATTGAGTCATCATTACCATTAATTTTAAAGAATTTCTTATTTAATTGAACTTTCTACCAAGATCAGAAAAGGTGAATTACACTATGTATATTGTATATAAGAAAACAATACATTCACGCACCATATATATTTTACACTAACCTTTACATTCATGATGTTAATTATTTTTATTAATTCCATATCTCTATATAAAAAAATACCATAAATGTGGAATATGATGCTAGTGGAATGGTCTTTATTCCTCATCATGTGAGACACACAAAAAATATCCAGAATATAGGTTTAAAAACATTTTTGTTTCCTTAAAATGTATTTTTTTAATATTAACATTCAATGATATTCCTTTCTTGATACAAGACTATAGGTTCATATTCGTTGGTGAGGTTTTAGATTTTTGTTCCTCTGGTTTAATATATAATTCTACATCATGAAAAAATTAAGGTATTTTTTGAGAGACACAATTTTTTGATAACGTCTCATGATTCTATGTACACCTTAATTGGGTCACCATTTCCACAATTATTTATGTATTTAATGTAAAAAATTACCTTATGCACAAAACCATAAAAACAAACCCAATATTCAATAAAAAATATTGAGAAAAATAATTATTCTCATTTATTTTTTTCTTTCTCAGACTATATAGAATATCTAAGGAAAATAGTGCACATATTTTTTATTCCCCATCTCCCAAAAACAAGAAAACCATGTTTTTTATGTCTTTGTTTCACCCTTTAATCTATGAAGAATGGTCTTTTCAGTTTCGTGTAGCTGATAATTCATTTAGCATTTCATTTCTTGATGTTTTTATTTATCCAATAATTGTTATATCATTAAGTTAATCCCCACCACTATATTTCCTTTAACAATAAAATGTTTCACATGTGGGATATGAAAACAAATAGTGGACACCCTATGAACATACTTAGCCTATATACGATTAAAATCAATCAAACCCCCCAATTTTATACTTGGAGTAAGGATTATTTCTTGGTAATCACATTTTCTCCATAGAATCATGAATTCACATTCAAGTTCCAATGTTCTTTTGACCCATTATTGAACTATGTTGTTCAGGTTGTTAATAAGTTGGGCATTTTTTTCAATTTTGAGTTATAGGTCAACTCCTTCTTCTTAAACCCCCAAAATTTATAGATAAGGTTTTTAATTTGAAATATGTATTTAAAATATTTATTTTTCTTATTTTGTGATATATAGTTTTGAATTTTTTACAACCGTATTTTTTTATTTATTTAATCTATACAAATTCCAATTTCTTCAATTGTTTCTTCTTGTTAAGCTTTAAGATCAACAATGACATCAATTAAAACATCAACATCATCGGTTTCCTATGATTAATACTTGTATATAAAAACAAAAAGAACCTATTCACGGTGTTCTCTATATTCATATACCAACTATAATTCATCTTCCTGAGAGGTGAAATCTACTTTTGAAAGTATATTCTTACTCTAATTTTTTTTATGATTTTCTCATGTTTCATTTTAATTTTAATGTTTTTTTATCGATTCTTATTTAATGGAATCATAATTAAATTTCTTAGTGATCCTAACCCCAAGATATCTTCCATTTTTACATTGATAAAAAGCATGTGGAAACTTTCCCTTGAATATTTCTATTAGAATTATAATATTTGAGGAATTAAAAGTCAGAATCTCATTAAGATCATTATCATCAGTTTCTTCTCTGACTGAGAGTATCTTAAAATCCTTAAATTTTATTTCTTGATAATTTTCATTTAGAATATACTTATTATCATTATTTCTCAGTTAAAGTGTCAGAAGTTTTATATATAGGTTATCCTTTATTACCTACCTTAGATCTTTATAGTCAAGCATTGATACCTTCATATTGAACCAAATAGGTAGTATTTTTTGGATTAATTTTACCATTTTTATATCAACAGTCATCTATTTAATACCACACATATCATCAATAAGAGTATTAATTCAGTCAAAAAATGAGTCAACTATTTCATTCATTCTCATTTTCATTTATTCATACCTATTCCACATTACTTATACTCGTAATTTTTTAATCATTAAATCTCCATTAATGGTATTTAGAAGAATCTTGAATATTTACTATGAGGTTTTGCTTAATATTTCCTTTATATAGAAAAGTGTATCCAAATATCCCACTAAATAATTAATTATATTATAATCTGGATCTGACTCATCATTATCTGTGTATAAAAAAGTTTCATTATCCATGATTATTATGATCCAAAGTATTTCTAAAACATTATAATCGATACCCAATTACTGAAACAATTGCATCATTTATTTCTCCCATAGATGAAAGTTGATTATTTCAAAAAGGGTATTCAATTATGGAAGAAAATCATTTTCATATATTTTTAATAAATAATGTTTCACACCTAAACTTTTATTTGATACAACTTGTCCATCCCAAACAAAGTTGGTAACTGAGAGTGGGAGTGAATTATAGTATTACAATTATAATATTCCAATTATCTATGATTTTTTTCTCCTTTTACTTAGTTATTATTATCTCTCTATTTCTATGAGGAAATTATATTTAATATTCTTTTTCTTAGAACTCTTAGTTTGAATGATATTTTTTCTAATATTATTATCACTAAGTTGTAATGTGTGATTGGAAAAGTTGATTACACCTCAAACCCAATTTTTTCATGTTATTATAAAAATTTTATCAACTGGGTATAAGTTTTACTATCTACAACATATTTGGTCTCTAGAGTGCTTAAACGGATTAATTATTTATTAATTCTTTTCCAAGAGATAAAATGGATACCAAGATAGATATGTCACCCAATTTTTACTTTCAAGCATCAATCAATAATTCTAAATAAACATATGTATAACCCAAGAGTTATAGTTGTGGAGTATTTAAATAAAACATCTAAAAATAATATATTTTTTTAATGAAATTAGGTATTAGTCTCATGGATTACATATGAATTTATTTGGGAATAATTTAGTAGAGTGTGAATTAACATGTGTAAAATATGATGTTCAAATCAGTGGATATCATGTAAAGAACAAAACTAATTCCTTTCGTATAAAGTTTCATATATTCCTCCTTTCCTTCATTATATTTTCAAATTTTCATATGGTTCACTTCGGATTTGTAACTGTTACTAAATCATCCATTTGAAACATTTTGATAACCTCTTGGGAAAATGTTTTTTTAGAATCAAATGTAGTATCCTTTTATCAGATCACTTATAATCTAAGAAAAAACCACAAGTCATCAATTAAAGAATGCTCACATTCAAACCTCATGAAATTTGAAATCATCATGAATTGTAAAAAAAATTGTTCCTCTAAAAATTATTTCATCAAGATAAATACGTACAACAATACACTTCTATTTATATTTGTAACATTGAGGTTTGGGTGAACCCATCATCATTGAAAACCAATACTTTAGGTATCAAACCATCCATCAATAATAATTCATTAATTTTTATTTTACTCCATACAAGGACTTATATAATAGTTAAGAAAATTTCTCATATTAATCTTCTAGAAAATGATATTTTATCCCAATGTAAACCTCCCCATCATGGACCCCTTCTAGAATATTGATTTTAAATTAATTTGATATAGTTTAAATCCAATTTTTCACTAACATGTCAAAAAAATACTACATAATTTCAAATCATGAAACCAGATTAAATGAATCATCCACAAAACAAAAATTCTATTTTTGAATAACCCTTCAATATTGGTAATTTTTATCCATGTCACTATTTTATCTACATTTAGTTCATTCAGAAAGTCAAATTTAGTTCTGATGACATTTTTTCATCCTAGGAAATAATTCGCATGTCGTGTTCATTTTAATCTTTTAGTCCTCTTCTTGAATAGATTTGAACAAACATCCACCTCTCTAAGCCCTATAAAGAATAATTAGATCTTATAATAATTTATGAATTCATTTCTTGATCCTTAATCCTCCACGTTTAAATTGGGGTTGTTTGGTCACTAACAATGTTGTCATCACGAATTTTAGACAGTTAGTTTTCTTTAATATAATCCCATTTTCTAATATATTATCTATATATACTGAGATTTTATGTGATTCTCTTACAACTCCTCGATCTTCTCCTAAGACACCCTCATTATCGTCATATTCATCATTTGTTTTTTCATTATTTTACTATAGAATGTGCTTTCCTGATTATAGATTCTTCTTATTCTCAAAAACATTTACGACTTGTATTTCCACAAATTTTCCAATAACTTTTATAGAATTCACATTCATTTATCTTGTATGAGTAACCAATTAAAGTATCATCATCCCCATGACAGTTGAAATTAGATTTAATATTCTTATCTATGTCAATAATTAAACATTTTTTCTGAAGAACAAAAAGTATTTGCAGGTTGGTTTATTTCGGAACCACATATCTTATGGGGTATTATTTATATTTAAGAATAATAAGGTGACATTGGTGATAAAAACTTATGTCATCCCCTTTTAATTCCAATATTCTTCTGATAGATTATTTTTAAGTAGCACTCCACAAGCCATGTGGTTGAAAATAAAGTTCATTATTTCAAAAAATTCATTTCTTGTAGAGTTATTATAACTAAAAGATAGTGATTTAGTAAATTAATATTTAGGTATTATTCCAACTTATTATCAGAAAAATATATTCCCGTATATGTTTTTGTATGTTTGACTTTTCATCCCTATAATTTTTTATTCTAATCTCTAATAAAGAGAGATTCACTAGAACACATCAATTTATTTAGAAATTACCATAATCAATGCCATTATAAAATAATCATAAATAAATAATATAAAATACAATTATCATTTATTGGTTTGGGTTTCACCGTCCACACACATCCACATACACTATATTGAGAAATATTGTTGTATTCTTCTCTTTTATCTTTTCTTTTTAAAAGAATATTTCCTTTATGAAAATTTTTACAATTATATATGCTATCATGAGTGAGTTTAGGGTTTTCTTAAAGAAATTTATTATTTAAAAGCTTTTGAAAATAAATTTGGCTGAAATGGATAGTATAGTTTCTCGAAAATTTATATTTATCTTCATTTTAAATCAGGCACATGTCCTCTTATCCATCTGTAAGATATAGGGTTCCCTTAATTCACCTTTCATGAAAACACAATTGAGTCGTCATTACCATTGATTTTAAAGAATTTCTTATTTAATTGAACATTCTACCAAGATCAGAAAAGGTGAATTACACTATGTATATTGTATATAAGAAAACAATACATTCACGCACCATATATATTTTACACTAACCTTTACATTCATGATGTTAATTATTTTTATAAATTCCATATCTCTATATAAAAAAATACCATAAATGTGGAATATGATGCTAGTGGAATGGTCTTTATTCCTCATCATGTGAGACACACAAAAAATACCCAGAATATAGGTTTAAAAACATTTTTGTTTCCTTAAAATGTATTTTTTTAATATTAACATTCAAATATATTCCTTTCTTGATACAAGACTATAGGTTCATATTCGTTGGTGAGGTTTTAGATTTTTGTTCCTCTGGTTTAATATATAATTCTACATCATGAAAAAATTAAGGTATTTTTTGAGAGACACAATTTTTTGATAACGTCTCATGATGCTATGTACAGCTTAATTGGGTCACCTTTTCTACAATTATTTATGTATTTAATGTAAAAAATTACCTTATCCACAAAACCATAAAAACAAACCCAATATTTAATAAAAACATATTGAGAACAATAATTATTCTCATTTATTTTTTTCTTTCTCAGACTATATGGAATATCTAAGGAAAATAGTGCACATATTTTTTATTCCCCATCTCTCAAAAACAAGAAAACCATGTTTTTATGTCTTTGTTTCACCCTTTAATCTATGAAGAATAGTCTTTTCGGTTTCGTGTAGCTGATAATTCATTTAGCAATTCATTTCTTGATGTTTTTCTCTATCCACTAATTGTTATATCATTAAGTTAATCCCCACCGCTATATTTCCTTTAACTATAAAATGTTTCACATGTGGGTTATGAAAACAAATAGTGGACACCCTATGAACATACTTAGCCTATATACGATTAAAATCAATCAAACTCCCCAATTTTATACTTGGAGTAAGGATTATTTATTGTTAATCACATTTTCTCCCTAGAATCATGAATTCACATTCAAGTTCCTTTGTTCTTTTGACCCATTATTAAACTATGTTGTCCAGGTTGTTAATAAGTTGGGCATTTTTTTTCAATTTTGAGTTATAGGTCAACACCTTCTTCTTAAACCCTCAAAATTTATAGATAGGGTTTTTAATTTGAAATATCTATTTAAAATATTTATTTTTCTTATTTGGGGATATATAATTTTGAATTTTTTACAACCATATTTTTTTATTTATTTAATATATACAAATTCCAATTTCTTCAATTGTTTCTTCTAGTTAAGCTTCAAGATCAACAATGACATCAATTAAAACATCAACATCATCGATTTTTTATGATTAATACTTGTATATAAAAATCAAAAGAACCTATTCACTGTGTTCTCTATATTCATATACCAACTATAATTCATCTTCCTGAGAGGTGAAATCTACTTTTGAAAGTATATTCTTACTCTAATTTTTTTTATGATTTTCTCATGTTTCATTTTAATTTTAATGTTTTTTATCGATTCTTATTTAATGGAATCATAATTAAATTTCTTAGTGATCCTAACCCCAAGATATCTTCCATTTTTACATTGATAAAAAGCATGTGGCAACTTTCCCTTGAATATTTCTATTAGAATTATAATATTTGAGGAATTAAAAGTTACAATCTCATTAAGATCATTATCATCAGTTTCTTCTCTGACTGAGAGTATCTTAAAATCCTTAAATTTTATTTCTTGATAATTTTTATTTAGAACATACTTATTATCATTATTTCTCAGTTAAACTATCAGAAGTTTTATATATAGGTTATCCTTTATTACCTACCTTAGATATTTATAGTCAAGCATTGATACCTTCATATTGAACCAAATAGGTAGTATTTTTTGGATTAATTTTACCATTTTTATATCAACAGTCATCTATTTAAAACCACACATATCATCAATAAGAGTATTAATTCAGTCAAAAAATGAGTCAACTATTTCATTCATTCTCATTTTCCTTTATGCATACCTATTCCACATTACTTATACTCGTAATTTTTTAATCATTAAATCTACATCAAAGGTATTTAGAAGAATCTTGAATATTTACTATGAGGTTTTGCTTAATATTTCCTTTATATAGAAAAGTGTATCCAAATATCCCACTAAATAATTAATTATATTATAATCTGGATCTGACTCATCATTATCTGTGTATAAAAAAGTTTCATTATCCATGATTATTATGATCCCAAGTATTTCTAAAACATTATAATCGATACCCAATTACTGAAACAATTGCATCATTTATTTCTCCCATAGATGAAAGTTGATTATTTCAAAAAGGGTATTCAATTATGGAAGAAAATCATTTTCATATATTTTTAATAAATAATGTTTCACACCTAAACTTTTATTTGATACAACTTGTCCATCCCAAACAAAGATGGTAACTGAGAGTGGGAGTGAATTATAGTATTACAATTATAATATTCCAATTATCTATGATTTTTTCTCATTTTACTTAGTTATTATTATCTCTCTATTTCTTTTACTTTCAAGAGATATGAATGTAACAAGAGGTATTTGAAGATAATCTTACATGGATCACCCAAATCAGGTAATATAAATATTATTCCAAGAGGTTTTTCTATAAAACATCATAAGTGAAGCTCATTGTTGTTAAGTTGCATGTTTTCTTGTGGCTGAACAATCCCTCATGGTTTACAACCATGAAAAAAAGAAAGATAACTACTCTTATTACCCATAGGGGTCACTCTTCTTCTACTAGTTTTGTATTATTCTTCCATATACATTCGATAAAAGCTACACCATGAGTGGTGTAATAATATGATATAGCATTTTTTTCTTAATAAACCACACACACAAATTATATTAAGATACCTCCTAGAATACCTCTTCTGATTCTTTCCATCATATAATATGAAATACCTCACCTTCAATTCTATGTGTTAAAAACATCCAACACCTTTTTCACTCTACATTTTATTCTTGAATAAGTGAATCCTCATTCTTTCTATATTTTCTTCTCCATTTTTTTGATATTATCTTCACGCCTTTTCTTATAAGATTTTTTTTATTTATAGTAGTCCTTTTATCCTCATATATCTCTGAAGGTTTTCACCATACTTTTAAAAGTAAATAATCTAATAAAGATGTTATTGTATCCCTGTTTTCCCTGACAACCAAAAATATCCTCTAAATCATGAAAAATAAACCTTCTATGATGTAATATTTATATAATAGAATGGTCTTAAAGTGTCTAAAAATTATTTTATTTTCAAAATAAATTAATCTTATGCGGTTGTAACCTCAACATTTACACATTTGTGAATCATGATTCTATATGCATGGATAAGAAGAGACTGATAAAACCATCCTTAAATGCACTTTAAATAATCAAAATCACAAGTTTATCTCCCCTGAATCCGGGTATGATTATATCCACTTAAATCATGTCATAATAAAAAAACACATTCGTTATAGATAAAGTAATCAAAAATATATTGTTGGACAATCGTATAATGTTTGGTGAACCCCTGGTAAATAGTAAAAATCCTCTCTCAACCTTTTCTGTGTCTCAAACAAACCTTATGGGGGTCCACATCATCCTTACAAATATGAATCCCAACATTATGGGAGGATCACACCATCATTATGAGTTCATTTCCCAAAATTATGAGGTATTGATATAACCCTACAATGTGCACCCCTAAACTTATGATCCATCATAACAACCATACAAAAACATGAATCAACCTTACAGGGTTTAACACTATACATAAAATGGCATGCCCATGGGCAGTCATCACTTTATGGGCGGTTTCCTCAATCTTACACCCAAAAAGACTTCCTCTTCCCATTAAACAATTTCCCAAAACTTATATTATTCTTCAAAATAAGAACTACTCGCATTGAAAAACTCTATTAAATATTCATCGAACTTCATCTTTCAGTAAACACAACACAAAGGGCAATATATGATAATTTCCCAACAACCATGATGATGATTCCCATTCCAAGATCTTGTAGAAATCATTATCATGAAAAAAAGTTCATATCTATGAATATGATTGAAAATTCAACAAGAACTAGATAATTATTTATCCTTTACCATTAAAAACAATCTTCTCAAAGACATAAATCATAGAAAAAATGATGACATTAAAAATCCAAATATTTATAATTCAATGGAATCTCTATTGTTATATTTTTGGGATGGCTTTAAGAATAAAATAAGGATTCAAATAATGATTTTATGTTATAAAATTATGGAAAATATAAAGGTTTTTCTAAATTGTGATTATTTAATGTTTGTTTGAAATAAATATTCTATAATGGTGGCAATTAAATAAACGATAAAATTACACATGACATTGAATTTACTTATTTAAAATGAATGATAAATATTGTATTATATTTTATTATTTATATATCATATATATGTTTATATAAATTTTGGGAAGCTATAACATAAAAAATATACAATGTGAAATGTGTTGAAAGTTTCAAATTTGAAATAATAAAGTTATTTTTAATATTTATCATTCTCTTGAAGTTTTTACTATTAAATGAAGGAAAACTAGAATTTTTAAGAACTATTTATTTAATTATTAAAAAAAACATAATTAAGAATACATTACAATAGAATGGATGGGAATAGAGAGAAGAAAATAAAATAATAATCATTTTATTTCCTTGAATATTGACATCCATTGTTTTTTTGAATTCATTGAATATATTATCAAAATATTTTACAAGTGATAAACCTTAGAGATATATTTATTCCTGGTAAAAAGTATCTAATATTAGTCACTAGAAGCTAGAGTTACAATTATGCACTAAATATGTTAAACATTTATACATCTCATTTATTTCTACTATGTCACAACTACTTGTACTCAATTATGGGTGTAGTGGTAGCTACGTGTATATAGATGTGGAGTTATTGAATCCATGAAATATATTTCTAAATTACCAGTAAAATCCTAGTATTAAGTGAGAATTTAATACACTCATTTATGATACATCTAGGGAGTGTATCTAAATGAAATCATTAAGCATGTATTATGTGTTAATGGAATGGTCTATATAATTTTCATTATAATACCAAACCGATATTAAAACCTAGTGTTTTCTACTATTTAATTCCATTAATTTCACTTCCTAAATTATATAAAATAGAAATAAGGGTTATAAAAAATTAATAGGGATGTCTTATATCAGTGAAACTATTTTAAGGGACATAATTTACTCCACTCTTTAGTCTTAAACATTTACTTAACATGGAAAATATTTTATTGGTGATTATTCTTTGAAATTAAACAATTGTAAAAAAAAATTCTTTTTTGAATGAATAAATTCATTATTAAGAAATTTATTTTTTGAAAACACATGAACTATATTTTATTTTGTTATGTTTTACTATTATAAAATATGGATATAAATTATTAGTCTAGACTAAAATATTGTTAATTGTCCTGACCACTAATAATGCAGTTTTTTACAACAAATATTAATATTAATATACATTATGGGTTATGATAGATTTTAAATGAAACAGACAGAAGAAGATATGTCCTCAACCAAGAGGATCGGTCCATGTGAATCCTATTTATGAGATCTTATAAGGGAGAGGGCATCTCTAGGTTTTTACCCCAACCAATCCCAATCAAAGATCAATCAATTGAAATATTATTAATATATTTTATTGGAGAAGTTGAATATTATCAATATCATATCATAAAATATTCTTTCTGAACCACCCCAAGAGAGTACTACCATTGTACAATGTACCCTTAGGGATCATATTAATGTAATATGGGGTTGTGTATATGGAACCCAATAGTATTAATTCTTATATATTCTTTTATGTTAAATAATGATTATATATATCACATTTTAATTATTAAATCATATATATATATATATATTGTTAATTAATGAGTTCCATATAAATGAAATTTTGATATAATAATAATAAAATTATATTTTTGGGAAATATACAATTTTAATTAAAAAAACATTTTTATAAATTCATTTGTTTTTAAAAGAAATTTATTTTATATAAAATATTATTATTAAATATGTTTTATTTCAATATAATTTATAATATAATTTAACTAATTCATGTGTAATTTTTAAAAGGTTTAGAAACTGTTCACTGACTTGAAAAATACGTATTTTCTCGTAAACAAATATGTGAAAAATGTAAATTCTAATATTTATAAAATTATTCTAGTAAAATAAAAATTATTTTTGAAATCACTAAGTTTAAATTATGTATTGGTAAATCTTTTGTATGTTTATCAGATAGTTTTAATTTTTGTGAAAAAATAAATACGTTATAAATATACAATTTTTATTTTGACAACATATATCATAATAATGATTTAATAAATACAATAAATGTAATCTAGTACCAAAAATAGATTTTTTATTTAAAATAATTTTTTTTAATTTATTTCATCACTTTATAATCTTATAATGATTCCTCCAAAATAAATATTATATTTTAAGGTTTTAAAAAAAATATTTAGGAAAAAAATAACTTACCCATAATAAGTGGTATTATCTTAAGGATTTCCATTAAAATACAATTAAAATATAGAATCAAAACTCTATTTTGGATGAAAACATTGGAAACCCCAATTAAAGGTTTACGGTTTTAATGATTTTATCATAGATTCCAAACCCTATATTTAGAAATTAATTAATTTTTCCCCAATACTTTTCTTTAAATAACCACCCAACCTACCATCCCTCTTCACTCAAACCACTTTTATAAAGAATTTAATTTACCTATCTATCTCTAAATCCATTACAAGGAGTTTCCATGCTCTTAAGAAGTTTACCTCTGTCTTTTAGAAGTTTCCTCTCAAGGTAATGGCTTCTTACATACTCATTTTTATTCAAGCACTTTCAATGTACGAAGAATTTTGTTTCAAATTTATCAACTTTTTATTTCTAATTACACATACCTTAAAATAATTATTATTATATATTAATGATATACCACATTTTACTCTCATTAGACCCTTTCTGGAACCTTTATGTACACCTATTGTGCTACAAGAATTATACCACTATTTTGCGAGCCAATTTTTGTCTGTAAATACCCATAACTATTACTAATTAAGGTTATTCACCTCAATATACCTATATTTAATTTATTGGTAATCTCCATGTATCTATCCAAAACTCGTTAATTAGGGGATTAAATGTAATGAAATAAGTTATTATATTGTTTGATATATGGGGCACACAAATTTATATACAAAATATAAATTTTATGGGTGGGCCTGGAATTATATATCCCTTCAATTAATTGGGTAATGTTTATCCTCATGAGATAAAAAATATGGTGCATGAGATGTTTTTATAATCACATTATGTTACTATTTATCAGTATTTATCCTTAACATTGGCTTCTGATTTCATATTTTATGTTGTTACCACGTTCTAATGTAACGATGATGCTTAAGTATTGTATCATGTTATGATGTAAATTTTTATTATTTCCAACCTTATATGTCACCTTGATATACGTCTTGTATTATATTCATTATGTTATGGTTTTATTATTTCGTTATTTAGCCTTATAAATCACCATTTTCTTATCAACATCACTTGGTTATCTTATGTAGTTTTAAATGGTCAATGAATTTTAAGAGAATGTTATATATTTTTAAATAATATTTTTGTATCCTTGTTTCAAGATATTGTGATATATACCTTTTTACACATAGACACTTGTTTTATTGATCTTTTTGGATAGTACTATGTGTATCCTTATATAATAAATCATAAAATAAATTTTATAAATGATATGTGTTTTCATTGATGGTATTAGAGAAAGGCATTTTTATTTTAGGGATTATAATTACAAAACCTTAGTGTAATCCATAAGGGTAAGTCTAAATTTATGAAAACATCCCCAGATTTTGGAAAATTATAAAGTGGTTGATTTTTTAGTAATGAAATCTCTTTAAGATTACTATAATTTGATGTGGATCTATCATCGTTTTCTTAGGTAAAAATGACTGTGCAATTTAATGAAGGGAAAAATGAAATCTCTTATTTAGTAAATTCGAAATCTCTTTTTAAAAAATTATAAAGGGAAAAAATGACTGTGAAATTTAATGTTAGGAAAATGACATTAATAACTATGATTGAAACATATAAATTCATAGGTAAATGAATATATAGGATTCATGATTTATCTATTCAATGTTCATAGTTTCCGCTTTATATGTTTAAAAGTTTTAAAATTCCCATACCTAATATTCCCCTTATTTTAGTCAAGGGTTGGAAATAGGGGTATCTGCATCAATATCCAGCGTGATGGGAAATGTGATGACTAACCCAATGAGATGTCCAAACCCATGGGATCTGAAGACGAGATGGTAATTATAATACTTACTCAATTAAATCATTTTTTAATAGTAATATGAATCATGGGAAAACCAACATCACCCAAAGAAATATAATGTTTAAATTGATACCTTTATGTGACAAAGACCATAAAATTTCAGTGGATCTTATGATCTATTAATCACTACAAAATGGATCAACTCCACTGAAAATATATTCCTATCTATTAAATGATCAGATCATGATAATTTCATGTTGTTTTTTATATCATATATTGAGATGGTAGTAAATGGTTGTTCATAATCAATAACATAAATCTAAATGAAGATATTTATGAAATATAGTGGAATATATTTATAAACACTTTTTAAAATAAATATATTCACAAAAATATCTAATTTAAAATAGAGAGGGAGTTCCTTTTCCTTGTGATGAAGGAGGATGAATCCAACAGGTCGTATGAGGAAAACATCAAATGAATTTCTTGATACTCCTCTGGTTTTATCAATATCTCTATAAGTATATTTGAGTTCTTCTTAAGTGGGAAAATTTTGAATCTCTAAAATCATTTGGTTATTTGATACTTTCAAAACTGTGAGAAAATTATTTGATGTTCCCTTAATGTGGAAAGGGATATCAGTGAATCTCTTGGGTCTCATGGGTCATGAGATGGGGACTGTAGAATGGATTTAATTATAGTGGGTGGATGGAGATATATCATGATGTTAAGAATTTCTAACATCCCACTTTTCAAATGTATAGATATAAATATCCTAAAAATTACCTAATGTGTACATGTAATTTCTTTACATAAGTTATTGACAGGAACCTTTCAAGAAAATGAAGAGTTGAAAAACTCAAAAATTTTATGGAAGAAATGAATTCTTTTTTCAGACCTCGTCCTATTTCTATTGATTCAACTATAAGAAATAAATCTTTTATGTGAAACATTTCCCTAATCCAAGGTGTATCAATGATAAATAATGAAAATAATATTCAATCCCTTTAGAAAGAAGGTAGATCATATTTCATCCCTACCATTGAGGTGGATCCGGAAAATGAAGTGGTAGAAGGTATTCATTTTATTCATTCAAGGATAGTGAATAATCAATATTATTTTATTTCTACTAATTATTTTATATAAAATTAGTTTTGACGAACTATTCAAACACCTCCTCAAAACATTGAAGTCTTGCTATATATAAAAATCAAAAAGGAGAAATTTTTTTTTCTATGTATATTACTTTTACCCAATAAATATTTCACTATATAATTTTCCAGTGAACCTTATCGTACAACCTTTAGTAGAATTAAACATTATTTACGACAAGGATTGGATTTCCATATATATATCCCAATTAAATTTTTAGGAGAAGGAAATCACCTTCCATGGGTTAAATTTCCCTCTGATTCTATATAGGTGTAAGGATGAAGATAGATCTCCTTTAGAATCACTATCTCAATAATGGATATTATTACCATATAAGAAATCATATCTAACTCAAATTATTAAGACTATGTAAAACATTATCCTTAAGTAAATTCATATTGTTAGGAAATATTTTGTCTTTTTAATTAAAGGATTGACATTTCTTCCTCTTAATCGAGATGCAGAGTTTTCAATCCAAGTTATACCAAAAGATTTTCCAAATTCCAACACTCTGTATAGAATGGCCATTGTTAAACTTCAAGATATAAATAATCATGTATAGAAAAATATTTGTAAAGGGTTTATTAACCAATTTCATTCACCATGGGGTGAACAAGTCATTTTCATCAAAAATAAGTTTGGGTCAATGTTCTTCGACATTGATAATCGTTATATGAACAAGATCATAATAAAATGAAAGGTATCATCTTACATTGATTGATAACCTATTGGATTAGAAATGTGGATCCCATTACTTCTCTAAGTAGGATATTTAGTTAGTATATTATCCTGTAAAAGTTGAGATGGGTGATATCTCAACGACTTCATTTTGTACAAGGTATGGTCATTGTGAGTATATAGTGATGCGTTTTTGACTCATTAATAATCTAGATATCTTCATGGAAAAATAAATAGTGTCTTTGGGGACTACCTTTGAATTTTTTCATTATAAAGGATATTATTATCTAATTATATTTCAAGGTGGAACATAAGGATTCATTTAATGTCATACTAGAGACCTCTAAAGGGAATGTTACATTCTTATGGAATGTTATCACCAAAAATGGGATATCATTGGATCATTCGAAGGCGTAAGAAACTAAACGATGGCCAAAACCAACATCTATAAAGGAGATCTATAATTCACATGGATTATCTCGATAATATCATCAATTTTTGAGAAACCTATCATAATTTTCATTCCCAATAGTCAAGATAACTCGTAAGGGAGTACGGTTTAATGGGGCTAATGAGTTATATGAGATATTTTAATATTCAATGATGAAGTTAATCACTTCACCTATGATCACGTTTCACACCATTTTGGAAATAATATTGATTTGAAACGATGCATCATATAAAATCTTGGTTTATGTACATGAAAAGGTTGATAATGTGATAGCCTATTCCTACATTTAATTAAAGATCCATTACCCAAAATAATAAACATGTGATTTTTTACATATTACTATAGTCTTCACACTAAATATTTTGATATGTTATACATACAGTGAGAGGTGTGATATATATATATATATTTAAAAACCCTCAAGTATATATTCCCACAAAAGGAGATCAATATGAACCAATAATGGTGGTTAGATATGATCATGTATTATGATAGTTCAATCAATTACCATCCTAGGAAGGTTAATAAAGGGTAAGGGATGCAGAGTAGAAAGGATTTGAAAACCCAATATTTGATGATGATTGAAAAGGATCCAATATTCTAGTACATGAAAAGGATAGACATAGGAATGATAAAATGAATGTCATTATACATTTCTCAGATTAATACTCTAATTTATAATCTTGAGGGGACCAAGGATACCAAAAGACAGGATCAATAACTTAAAAGACACCTAGCCAATATTATGGAGTTTTACTTTTCTAAAGATAGATTTATAAGGTTTGAAACCCAAATATGTATCCCAAAAAATTAATACTGAAGAAGGAACTTCATTATAATATCCATATCTCATCCTTCTATTGTTCATGTAGGAAGAACTAAGAATCATAGAGATATGATAATAACATCTAGTGGAATAACATGAAGAAAGATATAGCATAATTTTTTTCCCAATGATTGTTATGAAAAAAAAAAAGAAAACGTTGAGCAATAGAACCCTAAGGGTTTGATGCAAAAAAATCCCATATTAGGATCTAAATGGGACACATAACCATGTATTTCATCATAGGAGTCCCAATAATATCTGAAATAAATAAAAATATTTGGGTTGTAGTTGATTCCCTTACAAATTTTTGTCACTTCATTATCATCAAGGATGTTTACTCTCTTGAACAACATTCCATGATATAAATAAGAGATGTGGTAAGGTAGCATGGAGTAACCGTCTCTACTGCATCAGATTATGATTTTAGGTTTACCTTGAGGTTCTTTACAAGATTTTAGTATGAATTAGATATCACACTTAGAATGATTTTCAATATGGGAGAACCATTAAAAATCAAGAGGATATGTTTAGATAACATTAAATCATCTTCCTATGATTTTAAGATCAGTATTTTTCTCTATTGAAGTTCTCACATACAGAAAATTTATGTTCTAGTTGTCAAATATGACCTTATGAAGATCTATATGGGAAGACATCCTAGACTCCAAGATGCTGGTATAAAATTGGAAAGTGGAAGTTTGTGGGACTTGTTATTATCCAAGAGGAAATAGAGAAGGTTCAAACAATTCGGTGTCATATGAAATCATCACATTGTTGAATGAAAATTTAGATATATAATCGATGAAGAGACCTATAGATTTAGGTTGAATACAATTTTTACCCTTGTATATCAGCATGGAATAAATTGATAAGGTTTAGGAAAAAAGTAATGCTTAGCCCTAGATACATAGTCCCCTTTGTGATTTATAATTTCATTGAATCCAATGACATAACCTAGAAAATCAACCTATTTATTATCTAGTACATTCTGTGTTCCATGTATCACTCTTGAGGAAATATTTATTAAACCCCTCATATGTCATGAATCCAATTTTGGTACAATTGGAGAATGAACTTCAATATTAGGAGCCCACATTAATGAGATTAGATTTTTGATACATAGTTATACGACACAAGATAACTCACCTAGAAAAATAACTATAGTGGAACCACACGTTTGAGGTCGATCCATGGGGACACGAACATTCTATTAAAAAAAGTAATCTCATCTCTTTTAGTGTATGAAATTATATTTTTAGGGTGAAATATTTGAAGGGGGAAGAATGTAAGAACCTAAACTTTTCAAAAAACAATTTTTATTTGAATAAATTAATTCCTTGTTAATATATTTAGTTATTCAAAACACATTCACTAGATTTCATATTTTTATTTTGGACCTTTATAAAATAAATCCATAATTTTTATGTCGGGCATGAAATAGAAATAGTCATAATAATAATTTATAAATAAGTTTTTCTACAATGATTATTAATCATTCAATATATTATGGGATATGATAGCATCTAACTGAGAAAGATGGAAAATGTGATGCCGTGATCTATAGGATCATACTCTAATAATCCTATTTACTGAAGCTCTGTGGAAAATGGAATCATTGGTGTTTAACCTTGAGAAAGATAAAGATGATATTCCACAACAAAAACTCAAGAGAAATAATATAGAGGAAAAGTTCAATCATATCGAAATCAAGGCCCAAACCGGGTTTTCCAACCTAACATTAACGTACCACAAGAACCTTAACCATAGGGAATAATTTGGTGTAATAAGGGGTGATGTATCTGGACCCAAGTAGTATTGAGTTTTATATTTAAATTTTACTAAAATATATATTATATTTAACCATTTTCCTTTATTACTTGTTATATATATTATTAAATAATGAGTTTGATGAAAATTATCTTTTTATGAGTAGAAAATAAAATTTTATTTATGGTAAATAAATAATTTCCCTTAAAAACCTTTTTTGGGGTAATTTCATGACATTTCGAAATAAATCATAATTTCTAAAAAATTTCTTATTATATGATATTTATTCAAATTTTCAAGATAATATAATATAAGGAAGTCCAATTTAATTTTTATTTGGGTCATAAAGAGGTTAATATCGAAAAGACTATTATTTTACAGTAAATAAATTTTATAATACCAAATTTTAATTTCTCTTATTTAGAAAATTAATTTTGTAAAATAAGTATTATTTTCGAAATCATCGCATCAAAATTTGCTGATATGGAATTTTTCATAATTTTCTAAGATAATAAAACTTTTCAATTAATATTAAATATGCTATAAATATATAACACATATTATGACACCATGATGGTGAAAAAGAGGTGTATTAAATACTGTAAAGTATATCCATGTTCACTAAAAGATTTCACCTTTAAAATACTGTATTTTTTAAGTTATTTTTTTACTATTAAAAACCTATAATAAATCCCCCAAGAACAATATTATATTTTAATGTTCAAAAAAATCATTATGAAAAAGAAATTGTTCCAGATCATAAATGAAATTATTTAAAGTTTTTAGGTTCTTATTAGAATAAAATATTGAAACCAACACCTCTTTGGTAGAATCTATGGGAAAAATAATCGAATGACTAGTGGTTTTTATTATTTTATCACATAGAGTCCAAACAATATGTTTTGAAATTAATAAATAATTTCCCCCTTTTATATAAATACCCAATCAAATTTTATCACTCTCACCTGGATGGAACTTTAAATATCTCTTTGGGATAGTTCAAAAATGTTCTTTAGGCACGCCACCTGATATATCTAAGGTTGCCGACTATGAGTGAGGGTGTAAAGACGTTATAGTGTGGAGACTATACCTTTAGGTGGTGATAATAATAATGGTCTATGTATATAAAATAGTATAATAACCCCCTAACATGGAGGAATCAAAAATAAATAATAGTAAAATATTAAATAAGAAGCAGTTTCAATAAAAAAACATGCCCAAACATACAACTTTTAAACAAAAAATAGTACAACATGGTAATTCATACAAAACCAATAAACATCTGAATCACATGTAGCCAACCATAAATACATAAATATAATAATCATTCTATATTAGAAGTAAACTGAAAATAAACCCCAAGTGATGAAAAAAAATCCAAGGTCCCTTTCCAACCATCACATGAAAAGGGTCTGAATTAATAACTATAGGCCATTTCTTGAGTTCAGTCCCTTAGCATATCATAGAGACTTAATGTCTACACAATACCTAAAGGGCCTATGTTGGGAGTGAGACTAAATCCCAGTATGACACAACCAATGTGTCTCAAACATACATCCCTGATCATAAAGGTGTTTAAAAAATATAAATTAGAAGTCCTTGCATAAAAATCAAATAAATAAACTGCCTCTATTGTGCTCAATATATACAAGGATGTGATCACCTAATTTGGAAATCCCCAGTAACTCTAGATAAGTGCCCTAAAATATATATAAAGAATTAAACACCTTTCTGTATATACAAAA
This sequence comes from Viscum album, assembly GCA_963277665.1. Lineage (NCBI taxonomy): Eukaryota > Viridiplantae > Streptophyta > Magnoliopsida > Santalales > Viscaceae > Viscum > Viscum album. The sequence continues at coordinate 1,486,099,155 of OY728136.1, forward strand.
CTATAGTGGAGAGGATGCATGGCATATTCCCCCAAGGCATCCACGGATGAAAATGTGTCCTAGGTGAACCCTCAGGTTCCACCTAAAAATACATAACCTAGAACCTCATTCAATCAATATCCAAACTGGAATCCTAAGAGAACACCCAAATATTAATTAATTGGTCCATAGAGCCTCATATAAGAAGTCCCATTTTCCTCAAAGTACAGTTTCTAAGGTGTAGTAATATCTATACTTAAATAAATGAGCATTATCGTCTTCACATCTAAAATCCTAATTCAGGGAAATATCCATCCTCCCAATACCCTAACCAATGGCCTCTACAATATCGGTGACCCTTATAATAACCTGGTTCTTCCTTTGAAATATGGATATTTCCTATCAGTTTGTATTTAAGAAAATGGGGTGAAAGAGGTCAAGGGATGACTATAGTCATGTTACACATTGTAACTGGGGACTAATAATTTAGTAATTTTAAGAACACATCATTTATGTATGGTTGCACGCCATGTATTCCCAATACACTACCTTGTAATAGTCTCTCCAAGAGTTGTACGGACACAATTAGTCTTCTCAACTACACATCGTGCACTTTTTTAAAATTTTTATGTCAGGAAGTAGCATCCTTTTTTCATATTGATATAAATGAACCCCCTTCGAAGAGTTGCATGCCTAGGAAATTTGAATTTTAAATTGCTTCATTTCATCATTTGATGCCTAATTCAAAAAATTTCAGATCTATTGGAATCCCCTTGGTGAGTGATTGGTTCATTTTGATCCATTCTTACCGGTTTCTTCTCTTGATTGAGTTATCAATTGTTAAGTGTTTTTACTAGTTTTATAGATATACTTATAATTAGGTTGAATTGAATATTAACACTGGACAATGTGAGTCAAACGAACATGAGGTAGGTGGTCTAATTCCTTTTGTTGATTATCGAGTTGATTATATATTCCGGAGTGACGCACTCCCACTTTTACGGTGTGACTTGATTGAATAATAAACCTTTTTATTTAATATTGATGATTATGTAGTTAATTAAATTCGTTGAAAGCATGTTTAGGGTTGCAAAACTTAATTTAGGGTCACCCGAGAGTTGTGTTTCCCTTGGATGAAAATTTGGCCGAGAATGACTCTTTGGTTTGACTTGGATTCCCATTATTGGGTTGTAAATACTTTATTTCTCATTGTATAAATTTTCCATTTGAGTTATCCTTTTTCTATATGTAACATTTTAATTTTAAAATGTTTATCATTATGTAAATTGTGCCAACATGAGTTGATTATATTAAGGCCAAGTGATTGTTTAATTCACATTTTTCACTTATGATATGTGATTCTTATTTGAATTAAATGTTAAAAAAGTAATTAGAAAATGGAGAGACAAACTCTTGATTAAAAGACATGTTCGGGCTCATGTGAATAATTTATCCATATATACCACAGGTGAACCATTGTCTTAGTTAAAATATAATGGATGTCCTCAAGAGATTAATTATGTATAGTCCATGAGCAAGCCTTGGATAGGGTGGTCGGGCTTATTGGGTCTTATTTAAGAAATCCAGAGAACCATGGATCCATTGAGGGATACCATGCCCGGGCCTAATTGGAAAATGATCAAATGATTAAATGTTTATTATGTTGCAATTTGACACTTACCTTTATATAGGGGGGTCATCGGGCCAAGGTCGAACCTCGAGAGTATTATATAATTCAAGGAACTTAAAAAAAATTGAGGACTTATAATGTGTCTTCCCAGTTAAAGCACAAGCTTGGATTCAGTCTTCATTTATATTTGTTTACATTGTCTTTTGAGACATCTATTACGCTAGCTTTTGAGTACACATAGCTTGATTTTTCACTATTGTACACTTCCTATTATATATATATCCCCTAAAAGTTAGCTAAGACCATGGGTGGTTTCCTACTAGTATTTAGTCTCACACCATGTTTGGGTCATTCTTTTAAGACAAAAATAGATTATATGATTATAGGTGTTGATCAAGTCATGCTGCCAAGTACAAGTACTTGATGTGATTCTTAGGAGTATAATTTCATCGGACTGAGTAGAGGCATGCGATGCAACCTATTCCCTTTTTTCATTTGTAATTTTGACACATATAATGTTTATTACTGCAGTGTACTTGTTTTTGATGCTTTCTTAGAAGATCTAACATGTTGTAACGTCTATTGTATGGAACCATGCTAGGTAATTTATTTTATCATTCTTTCACTATTTATTTCGTATTTATGTTCTTTACTGCTACCACTATTGAATTATTAATTATTTATCTATGTTATACTCTACCAATGAGATCATAGTTTCCCCCACTATCACACCTTAATCCCTTACTGCTAGTCAGCAGCCTCAGGCATTTAGGGAAATGTGCTTGAGTCCATGTGGCCAACAAGGTACGGGGCACCAGTAGACTTGAATTCAAATCTGGGATGTTATAACCCCCATCCCCACCTAAAGGTATCATCACCATGAACTAATGTTCCATCACCATCCACCTGGATTTATATAGTTAGAACCCAAAAAAATTACTGGTGGTCAACACCATCACCTAAGCTACATAGTCTTTGGGGGCCTCCACCCACATTAATGGTTGACACCACCTCAATCTGATTCAAATTTTTGTGCACATGACTATAATGTTGGGTTTTCCAATAGATTGTGAGTGTCCTTCATCCAAACGAAACATATTCCATATCATCAGAGTTACTTATTCCCATTCAACCACATCTCCAATCCCGGTGTTCAACACCATATAAAATCACAATGGCCTTTCCCTCATCTTGATGGCCTCTTCACCTCATTCTGATGACCATTTCACCTCAACATGTGATCAAATCTCCAATATATATATCTTAGGCCTCACCCATCCTAAAAAATTAATTTTTTTGAGTCCATGTGATCAGCATCTCTTCAATACCTTATCTAATCCCAAAACATTCAAACGAAGCCAATAAATTCAATATAACAATTTATTTTAGTTAAAACATACATCTATCTAAAACTAGAGAACTTGATCGAAACCTCTCACTTAGATTGAACATTTTATGTTATACTATGAATTACCAATGTCATCCAATTACATCATTTAATAAATTTAAATATAAATATCAAATTTTTTGGGTCACTCTCAGAAAACATGATGGCGCATTTTGAGGACACCCCCCATCCCCCTAAAAACCGCAAAAACACTGAGAAATATATGAACCACCAACCATATACTTTTAGGTGTACTCTCATCCAATATTGTCTTCTAAATCAAGTAAAAATTAGAGAAATCAATGTTTTAGTAAAAGACTTGAGAATAGGGTATAATAGCTCGCATGGATTTTTTTGAAACATATAGAGATAACATAGAATAAAAGGAGATGGTGGATTAAATGTATTTCCAATATATTTCAGTGAGGCCAAAAAGAAATATATCATATCTCAAACAAAGGATTTTTCTCTAAGACTATGTGGGTGAAAAATAAAGAATCCCCCTTTATGTCTGTGAGAAATGGAGAAGGAAGAAAGAATAAAGAATGAAAATGGGGGAAGAGATAGAAAATTAAACTTTCCCTAGTTAATGACTCAAATTATTTGAACACATATTTTGGATAAATTGGAACCAACCAAGTGGTGTTCATTTCCTTAACACCACACAACACATAGTTAGGTGTACATTTTTTCAAACCCTCGATAACCTGTGCATATTTCATGCACTAAAAACTACAGATCTCTTTCATGGCCATGCAACCCCACCTACATGATTTTGATAGCCATGTTCAGTACCACTGGAGGCCCATACGGTTACTCTTAGGAGGCTGCACAATTTTTCCAAATTGTTATCCTATGTCATTGCATTTTTTAAAATGAGTTTTTGGGGGTCTTCATGCCTGAAACTCACTAAAAACCCCAAGGAACGTTCCAAGACATAAAACCCATCTAATAAAAGTATTTGGGTCAATAAAAATACCAAAATTATGTTCTAGAGATCAATAAAATAATTTTCTCACTCACTAAATAGAAAATGTTCAAATTAACCTAGAAAATAGCGCATTCAAAAACTCGAGATGTTATTATATCTGGACCTAGACATAGATCCTCCTTGAGCTATCAATCATTACTCAGAGATGGTATCAATCATACCAATGTTTTTTAAAATCAACTGAGTCTAACCTGGTCTGTAAATCACTGGTCAACTATTGTTAAGGCACTCTCCTCCTTAGTAGTTACCTACCCAGTCACTTTGTGACCTAGAGCTAAAATAACCAGATGGTACCTGACCTTCCCAAAACTCAAAATTTATCTCATGATGAATTTTAATTATTTCACCTCATTTGGTTCTCTAATAAAACTTGTTTCATATCTTACGCCCTTCATATCTAACATCTCATCATATTCCTATACCTTATTGATTCCCATAACCTCATATGGAACTGTGTTGCTATGATTCTGAGATTGCAGAACTACTCAAATAAAATCCACATTGAATCAATGCCCATCAAAATTATCAGTTCCATGCACCTCAAAAATAAATACCAAACATTATAGATGATTCCAACATAAAAAACTATAACTAGTTTATCTAAAAACCATAAAATTTCCCCTTCTATGTAAAAACCAAAACGAATCCCATAAAAAATAAAACCTTCGTCATGCCCATCACAATAGCATACCTCTATTTGATGTCGGCACCCCATCCTACTCTTCTCCTGGAATCTCTTCTACTTACACCAAAACTGAATCCTCCTTCGATGAAGCTTGTTATCCCAATCAATCTATGGTTCCTACCATCCACTGACCCTACTATTGTGTCCCATTATCACATCCACATCCTCTATTTTCAACTGAATCCCAGTTACAAGTTCCTGGTATCGCCGCTAGTATGACTTGAGGTGCATTATTCTACCCTGATACCAAGATCCCAGATGTCTAATAATGATTCCTTCATAACCTCTTGAGATGGCCCATCTGTCAACAAGCCCATAACTCCTGTAGAGGGCACTCACACTGATTCAAGAAATGCCCTGGATTCCTTCCCTGGAACAACAAGGATGAAGACTCACTCATTGATTGTCCTCTAGAATCTCTATCTTATATTCCCTAATGATATTCCTAAAAGTCATTCTTCCATCTACCCAAAGAATCATATTCCTGGTCATGTAACACCAACACCCCACTAAAATAATACTTTCCTATTGGATTTCCCTTATCTATCAGTTCTTGGTTTAATATGTCTAAAAAATATTTCATCCTGAATATATTGACTAGTACTATTAGGTAATTCCATAGGCCATCCACAAAACAGTGAACCCTAGTGATTTCATTACCCACAATTGCATGTTAAAATCTTGACAGTTCCATGAAATTCACCATGTATTCCATTAGAGAACTATCCCCTTCTAGAGATTCATGAACACTCATGCTCGGTCCACCAATAGAATCTTTAGAAAGTAATCAACAAACCTACCCTTGTTGTCCTTCCATGACAACCACTTGTGTCTGCCAACTTGTATATAACAACACTTCTCTTTATTTCACACGTAAACATAATATATTTCATAAACTCATCATTAGATAAAACATAGATGATATAGAGGTCTAGTGTATTTGGGGCTTACGAACACTGCATGGAACATTATAACATAAAACACAACATCTTAATTGAAAACTTCTTTTTCATAACCACTCACATTTATTCGTACTTAGCATTGCATGGGATAACCTGAGAACATGAAAAAGAAAAGGGTGAGCTATAAATCCTAGTAAAGGAGTAAATAATGCATAACATGAAAAATACATTTCATGTTAGTAAATAGTAAAATCAATGGATCATAATAGAAATATTAACATAAAGGCTTAATATATCATGATTATCATAACATGGAAATGTGGAACCAACATTTAACATGATATTAGCATGAGCTAAGGATAATTGCACATGGATCATGAGTAAACCCTAATTGAAAATGAATTAACATGAGTAAACCCTCATTGCATTTGAAGTATCATGATACAAGTGTTTACCCAATGCATTGGAGCTCTATCAGGTCACACCCTTCCAAATCATTTCATTTTATATATAGGTGTGCCACATGGATCATATAAGAAGGATTCATTAATCATCATCATTTATTCCATGATAAAGGAAGGTGGAACTCTTACACAAAACTCTATAATCAATAAGTAAATGTTCATAATGTTGGATACCCATTATAGAGAAATGGGCATAGTATGGATGACACAATGACTTTGGTTTGGAATCCCGCGGTGCAATTTCGGCAGCATAACGGCATGACATCATAACGCCTAAAAATAATTGATGAATGTGAAAGGGGTATCTTGACATATTTAAATGAAATGGACAGTAATGGTTTCATATATATAAATTTCCAATCATATGTAATGGAATTTAGATTCAAAATATCGAATAATATTTTAATGTAAATGAGGAGAGAGAAATCCCATACAGAATTTCAGCATGGTAATAGTTTTACATGGAATGATTTAATGAGACAGAAAGGGTTATTTCATAATTTGAACATAATTAGGGAAGTATAGGGGAGGTGATAAATCATAAACCATCATTTTTAATTGATAATATAATATTATAGAAACCTAAAGAAACATGGAAAAATGATTGAGGAAGAAATCCTGTATGGAAGTTCGGCATTATAATGGGAGTACATCAGGGGAATTAATGAGAGATAATGGGGTATATAATAATTAAAACACAATGATGGTCGTTTGGGGGATGTTATAAATCATACCCAGACATTTTTAATTGAAAAAATGTGTATACCTACATAACTAAATTTGGAAAAAAATTAGAAAGGAAGAAATCCCTTACAGAATTTTGGAATATTAACCATTGTACATGGGAGAAATTAATGAGAGAGAAATATGTCTCTAATAACTCAACCATAATGAGGTCATTATGGGGGAGGAGTGAAATCACATCCCAAAATTTTTAATTGAAAACAAAATGGTATAATAACATAATGGAATTTTTTACAAAAAGAAGAAAGGAAGAAATCTCTTTCTTGGAAGTGTGATACCAAAGGCTTGGAAGGGGCTTGAGAGGGGACTCATGGGATATTGGGGCACCTTGGGAGGATTATAGTTTGTGTATGGCATAGTAAGGTTGATATGTAATGTCTTTAATTGAAAATAAATGGGAGTTGGTGGGTGTATATATAGAAAGGGAATAAATATTTTATTATTACATTTTGGAAACCATGCATTAAACTAATCAAAACCACAGACCAACCCATGGTTTTTACAATTTTGTTTTCCAAAGGGGAGTGGAACACATTATTTTATAAGTCCAATTTTCAAAATTCTTAAAATTTTAGGCTTCCTTATGTGGATGTGTGTCACACACTCAAGGAAAACATTTTAAAAGGATAAAACATTTTATATGCCTTAGAGGGTCCACTAATGATTTGTAAAATAAATAAATAAAACCCAAATTCACATTAAAGTAATGGTAAAATATATATTGGCCGAAAACCCCATTTATAGTATTTTAATACATCAGTATTGGGTCTTTATGATGTCCTAAAACACATTATTTAATTTTTACCCAAAAATTCAATTGACTTAGAAAATCATGAGAAATTCACTATTGGATAATTTTGATATCCCAATTCCAAAAATAATATTCATTCTATCTAAATAATTTTTGAAATATGTGAATTTTTATATTTCAAATAAAAATTGACATTTATCAAAAAATCATGGGTTTTGACAAAACCATCCTTCAATCCTTAATAAAAATAACAGTTGTATTCATAAAAATTGTATGATCATTTATAAAAAGTAATTTAGTAATAAAATTTTACTAATATATTATTTAATTCAAAAATCCATTAATTCATCAAAATAGATTTCTTAATTGAATATTAACTAAAAGTATTATTTCTTCTTTAAAACTAGTTACAATGTAACAATAATAAAATGAATGTATATTATTTATTCTACACAAAAATTATACACATAATCATAGTGGTAGGTCCTTGTTACATAACCCTATATAACACTGGTAATCTGTATCTACATCAACTTCCTATGTAAGCGGTTCTATTTGAGCTTAACATGTAGAAGCACAGCTTGGGCTTGGTCAAGAGTGATTCCCAAAGACACCATCTATTTTTCCACCATTTACAAATGGGCATCGTATGGTGCAATTTTACTGGATGAGGCTATCGCTTCCTTTGTCTGAGTAAATTGGATTTGTTAAATCCCTACATTTTTACTAATCATGTGATCTCTATTCAATGACTATATTAGGAATAGTGAAAATTATTAATGGTATTTTAAAATCAAAAAACCTAAAACCAATAAGGTTCATATGTTTTATATAGAGATTTTACATAATAAGACATTAAATTAGATCAAGAGTAATCTTCATTAATAAAATATTGGGTCTTTAAATATTCCCCCCTTAAGAAATTTGTCCCTTGAAATTTGCTTTTCCTACACTAAAATTGATGAGGGTAATTCTGCTTCATCACATCCTCTAATTCCCATGTTTCTTCTTCGAACTTGTGGTTTCACTACAACACCTTGGCTAAGGGCATTGTCTTATTTCTTAGAACTTTTTTCCTACGATATATGATCTTCACCGAGTTCTCTTCTTATGAGAGGTCATTCTCTAATGGGACCACCTATGGATTGAGTATATGTGATGGGTCATATATCTAATTCTTCAAGAGTGATACATAGAATACATGATGTACTTGAGATAGGTTAAGTGGGAGTGGTAGTTGATAGGCCACTGCACCAATGCGGTCAAGTATCTCAAAAGGTCTAATGTACCATGGACTAAGCTTTCCATTATTCCCAAATCTCATAACTCTCTCCCTCATTGATATATGGAGGAATACCGGTTCTCCGACATCAAACTCTAGGAATCATCGATGATTATAAGCATAGATCTTTTGTCAACTCTGGGCAGTTTTAATGTATTATTGAATGGTCTAAACCATATCCACCATTTCTTCGACCATTTACAGACCTAAGAATTTTCACTACCCAACTTCATCCCAACATGCCAGTGTTCTGCAGCTCTTCCCATAAAGGGCTTCATAAGGAGCCTTTTGGATGCTTAAGTGGAAACTATTATTATAAGGGAACTCAACAAGAATAATATATTGATCACATTCTCCTTTTAAGTCCATTGAGAATGCTCTCAACATTCCCTAAAGTGTTTGTATAGTCTGCTTAGATTGGCCATCAGTTTGGGGATAATAATTCGTACTGATGTTCAGCTTAATATTCAGATCTTGTTGAAGACTCTTCCATAACATAGAGGTGAATCTTGGATCTTGGTCAGATATAATAGATAGTGGTACTCCATGAATCATTACCCCTTATATAATATATATTCATTCTAGATGATCCAATGAGAGATAATCTAGAGTTGCAATTAACTATGTAGTCTTTGTAAGACGATCCACAACAACCCAGATAGCACTTTTCATTTGGATGTTTTCAGAATTCCAGTGACAAAGTCAATGGTGATGTTCTCCCATTTCCATGTCGGTATGGGTAATGGTGGCATAATCCCTTTACATGTTTTCCTCCTAGACTTCACTTACTGACATACTAGGCAGTTGATGTTTACTCAGTGATCTCCTTCATCATGTTATCCAACCAATAATGCTCCCAGAGATCATGATACATATTTGTGTTTCCTGGGTGAATAGAGAAATTTGATCTATGTGCATAATCCACAATACCATCCTTTAACTCTTGATTTTATAGAACACATAGTCTTGTCCCAAATCTCGTAATTCCTTATTCATTAATATTGGACTCTGAGTATTTCCCTTTTTCTTATTGTTTTCACTTTCTTCTGAATTCCATGATCATCATTTTGAGCGTCCTTTAACCTTTCCAAACGAGATGGTTGAGAAATTATTTGTGAAATGATTGATCATGTTCCCTTCTTAATGATTACCATGTCCATTTTCATCAAAACAAAGAATATTATATTCTTTTCGATTATAGTCAATGATAGAATCACTGGTTTATGTTTACTTTGAGAATATGCTACCTTTTTTTCTTTCCCAGGGTGCTAATGGATTGAGCAGTCATAGTCTCTGATTAGCTCTAACCAGCTTCATGTGCGCATGTTCAAAAATTTATTTATTAATATATACATGAGGCTTTTGTGATCCGTATATATTTCACACATCTCCTGAAAGAGGAAATGTCTCCAAATTTTCAAAGTAAAGATTTATACAGCCAACTCCAGATCATGTGTTGGATAGTTTCCCTCGAGAACATTCAATTTCCATGAAGCATAGGCAATGGCTTTTTTATTTTTCATCAACACACAACACAGACCCTTCATCGAAGCATTACTAAATACCACAAAAAGTTATCCACTTGTGGGTAGTGTGATCACAAGTGCAGTGATAAGCCCCCTTTTGAACTCCTTTAAGATCTTTTTGAATTCACCATTCCAAGCAGACATTAATCCCTTCTGAGTTAGATTGTTAAGAGGCGTAGAAAGTTGTGAGAAATGTTTCACAAATCAACGATAATTTCCATATAACCCCAGGATGCTATGGATATCCATTACTAATGTTGGACTCATCCATCCCTCAGTTGCAGCTGTTTGGGGGGGGATCCACACAAATCTTATTGCTTGTGATTATATCACCAATGAATGATACCTCCTTCAACCAAAACTCACACTTGTTGTACTTTTCATTGAGTGCATCCTTTCATAAGGTCTCTAATATAGTGTTTAGATTCATCTCATACTCCTCCATGGTTTTGGACTATATTAGAATATCATCTATAAAGACTACCACAAATTTGACTATGAAATCTATAAATAATCTATTCATCAATTCCATGATTATTGATAGAGCATTAGTGAGTCAAAAAGGCATTAATATGAATTCATTGTGCCCATATCTTGTATGAAAACATGTCTTAGAGATATCCTCCCTCTTTACCCTCATGTGTTAATATCCTGATCGAAAATCCACCTTAAAGAAGTACATTGATCCACATAGCTGATCAAACAAGCCATCAATTAGGGGCAGATGATACATTTTCTTTATCGTTATTTTTTTTGGGCTCATGATAATCAAAGAAATTGTTGATTGAACCATCCTTCCTCTTGACGAAGAGGACTAGTGAACCCCATGGTGAAGCACTTGGGCATATAAACCCTTTATCCAAATTCTCCTGTAATTGTTTCTTCATCACCTCAATATCCACAACATCCATTCAATACAGAGTCTTGGATATTGGAAATTCCATAGGTATAAGATTAATTGATAATTCAACATCTCTTCTAGGTGGATGACCAGGAAATTCTTTATTAAACACTTTAGTGAATTACCTCACAATAAGAATGTCTTCAAGGATTGTTTGTTCTGTAGAGTCAATCATCTGATCCAGATACGTGTTCTCATAGGGGAGTAATATTCATCCTTCAGATGATGGTGATAAAGAAGAATCATCCTACACCTTGAACTTGTATATAATTGGGGGTTGATTCACCATAAGGAGAGTGATTTTCCTATCATGGCAGTTTATTTTGTATCAATATATGGAAAGCCAATCCATGCCTTGAATTCCATTAAATTACACTAGAGGGAGTATGAAAATGTTATTTGAGAAGTTCAATGGATAAATTATGATAGGAGAGGAGTTATATTCATGGGATACAATGATTTACCCATTTTCCTTTCTCACTTAAATCATTACTTCCATGATTTGGGGTGGTGTTGGGATACTTATTATAAACATTTAGGATATAAAATTTTGCGTAGAACTATAATCATAAAGTATTTTTTCTATTCTTGAATGAATAAGCAGCGTACATGTCACCACTTCATTGTCGGGATCCACTTCAGTGGTAATGATGGAAAAATATTAAATTTACTACCTTGGTGGTTGTTGGTTGCCTCTGAAAACCTTGGAATTAGGGCACTAGTTTGCAAAGTGCCCCAGTTATTTATTGTTGAAGCAATGAACACTTCGTTGAGCGTCGAATGGAGCGTTTCTTTCCTCTATCGCAGCCATAGGTCTTTCTTGTTGGATGTTAATGGCTAGGTTCCCTTATCTTTCACACCTAAATCATTTCCTCATCTCCTTCAAAAAATTATTTGGGTGCTTCTTTCTGCACCATTGGTATTTTTGTGTTGTATTTTCTTAGCACCATTGGATTTATCCATAGGAGCACTAGGATTTAACTCCACCATCCTCTTCTTAACCCCATGATACCCCTGGTATTCGCTTATCTCAATTTAGACTTTGAGGGAACATTAGAAAAATTCCACATAGTTCTCAAAGTCACAAATCGCTAGGGCATTCTGTAGGCTAGGTTTTAGCCCAAAGAGGAAGTATCAAAACTTGAATTTGGGGGTAACGAAAAACCCATAGGCATATTGTGCAAGCCTTGTGACATTTTCCTCATATGCTCTGATGGATTATTCATCTATTCTTTTGAGGGAAAGGAAGTCCCATTCCATATTAAGTCAGAGGGTGCAAGGAAAATATTTATTAAAAAACATTTTCTAGAAATACTTCCATTCGATTACATCAATCTCCTCCTTAGGCTTCGTATTTTTTATCAATGTCCACCATTTATCAGCTTCACCCTCCATATGATAAGCATCTAGAAGTTCCTTCTCTTGTTCATAACATTTATGTATGAAGAAGATATTCTCAAAGTATTTGATCCATTGTTCGGCGATTGAGGGATTAGAAGATCCATTAAAATTAGGAGGCCTTTGTCTCATAATGATCATGATTGTGACATGTTCTTTCATGGGGGGGTGAATGTTCTTTTTGACCCATGTTTCTATTCAAAACATAATTTAACTAAGAGAGAATCATGAAAATGGTTGTGATTCCTTCTCCCATCAGATTGGGAAAATCATTAGAAAAGTTGTCACATTGATCATCACATCGGTTGTTAGCCCAATTCCTCCAATTACAGGCCATTGGCTGGAAGGAAAAGGAATGTTTGGGGTAACACCTAAATGATAATCCGAAGACAAAAATAGATTACTTATATATAAATTTTATTTCCTTAACTAATAAATTTATATGATTAATCTATGTTATCTGTGATCTACTTCCCAAGATGTATTCTTAGATGATTTTTTTTAATTATCTTAATAATGGTTCGTACATCTCTAATGAATTTACCAGAGCATATCCCCTTGGAGTGTGGCAACCAAGAGTGCATCAAGTCCCATAGTCATGCACCATTTCCCGTTCGAGCCTATCTCAAAGTAGTGTTTTTGTGTTTTACCCCTAAATACATTTGTGCTAGAGCCACCTCTACCTGCTCGTATCCAGAAAGGGACGTATTTTCTTAATAAAACACATACTAAATGCTCACAAAATTTTAGGTATGTTTTTATTACACATAGTCTTATCCCTATAGATTTCACTAGGGTTTTCTAATCCTAATCCCAAAAATAACTAACCTTATCCTCAGATACCAACTATAACAACCCTTCTATTTATTTAACACTTAAACATAATTTTTTACATAAACTCTTCACTTGGTACAACTTAAAGATCAAGAGGTCTAGTGACATTGGGGATTAGGAACATTACGAAACAAATTAGAACATAAAACACAACATCTTTAATGAAAATGTCTTTTATATGACCACACACATTCCATCGTACTTAGCATTTCATGGGATAACCTGAGAACATGCACAAGAAAAGGGTGATCTATCAATCCCAGTAAGGGAGTAAACAAGGAATAACATGAAGAATACAATATATGTTAGGAAATAGGCATATAAATTGAGAATAAAAGAAACATGAACATAAAGTCATGATATAGAATGATTATCATAACATGGAAATGTAGAAACAACATTTAACATGATATTATAATGAGCCAGGGATCATTGCACATGGAGCATAAGTAAACCCTCATTTCACATGAATTATCAATATTAAACCCTAATTTCATGTAACACCTCATGATTTCATAGTACATTATCTCTTTAATTTAATTCAATAGCTTTCACTATATACAACACCGAGTTTGAGCACACCACGACTTACCAAACTAGCCATTTAAAAAGTGGTTATGAATTGTATTAACTGAAATTTGAATTTTATATACTCCATGTAATTTTAACATTAATATAATTGGTTTCTTAGACCTAATATAAGAACAAATTCATTTTTTTAGCTAAAAGAATTATTTTTCAGGAAAAAAAATTAATTTTACCTTCTTTTAATGGAGAACCCATTTTAAATAAAATATTTTACACATTTATATATTAAATATGAGAAAATAAACTTCTTACTTAGAAGCGGGACAGAAAAATTTAGTTTGGATAAATTTTTGGTGTTTTTCTGATAACTTTCATATTTTGATGAACATTCAAAAATACTAAATTTTAATTGATAAAATCATTTTTAATAAAAATAATTTATAGTGTTAAATAATACATTTAAATGAGTTTCAAGTTTAATTAGATTATCTTTTTATCTTTTAATATAATTTTGGTCATTAGAAGTTATTTTACATTAAAATTGGACATAAACACAAATCAATCTTTTGATAGTTTTTACTTCTCAAAAATATGATTTCTGGTTTTGACAATGGGAATTAATTTTAAATTAATTAATTCCATTTATATGTTATGAATTTGGTAAAATAGACATAATTTTGGAATTTGGGATATCAAAATTAGCTTTGGAGGAATTTTTGGTATTTTTTGAAGACATTCAATTTTTGATTAATAGGGAAAAACACAACATTGTAGACAAAAAATGGCTTTTTCATTTAAACAATTTTTAATTTACCTTAAACTAAAAACAGATAAATAATACATATATTATTATAATGTAATTAATATGTGTAATTTTATAATAATATTTCATATATCAAATTTTATTGAACCTTTTTTATGTCTTTTTACCCACCTTCAACCACATTTACCCACCTTCTAGGCACATTTGAAAATTTTCATAAAATGTAATTCTGCCGCTTTTGTAAATTAAATTTCAAAAATATTAGTTAAATGATATAAATCTGTAATTAAAATGTTGTTCAATAAGATGAAAATAGTTTTTGGAGAATAGTAACTTTTCAATTTTATTTACCATGGTTAAATGTAAATGGGATAATTAATGGTAAAAATGATATTATAATTACCCTAACACGTGTCCTACTTCTATTGGATAAGTGAATTTAGACCAAAATAAACCATAGTAATAATATATGAACCTTTTATATCCACATGGATTAGATTAGGAAATTTATTATTATTTTATTTAAAGATGAGTTAAAAGTGTGAAATTCCACTTTTAATAATTAAAACATTTTTAATATAGGGTTATATATAAGGTAATTTCGATTATAAATATTAATTATAAAGATAAATAAATTTCCTACATATTTATATTTTATTTATAATTTTTAGACATTAAATAATTAAATTTATTTATGACATAATGATGATGCAGTAGTTAACTTATTAATGAAAATTTAACATAATTGATATTATAAATATCAAAATAAATGTAAATTGAGACTTTAGATGCATTGAACTAATTTTTTAGGTTAATATTACATTTTATTATTAATTTAATGAATTTTTTTCTATGTAATCAATTTATTCTGACATTCACAAAAACCAAATACTGAATAGTGTCAAAATTGACGTAAATGTGTTTTAAAACAAATATTATATTATTAAATGATATAATATTCCAAAAAATATATTGTTTGGAAAAAATACTTATATAGTGATATATAATTCATTAATGAACTACATTGGGTTCTCTTGTCAATTTATAGAATTTTTTTTAACCATGTAATATAAAAATACAAGAAGACATGTTAAAAGTTAAACTATTTAACTAAGAATTAAATCTAAAAGGTTAGGTTATATGGATACCTAAACATGTCTAAAACCTATTAGTTGTGAAAATTTGACCAATCCCCACCTTATCTTCAAAATAAATCTATTTTTAGCCATTATAAACTGAAAATGATTTTATAATAAAATAATATTTCAAGCTTTTCCAAAAGTGACCCTCACCTCCTTTATAAAAGGGTACTTCCCCTTCTCTAACATTTACACAAACATTGACATTTGACTCGACCAAACCCAACTAAAAAATTCTCCCAACTATCATCTCTTCATCCTAGAGGACTTAAATTGATCATAAATCTACCCTATGGATCCCTTTTGATCAAATTAAAAGGAAGGACCCGAACAAGAGGTAATAATTTCATCACATCTTTCAAAGTTCATTTCTTCTTCCACTTCTTCTTCCATTGTTATTTCCATACTAAAATAATAAATCCAATACCTTATACATAATAAGATCTTATTATAAATTTTTTACAACCATATTAATTATTCTATCCATCCTATGAATGATGAAGTCACCATACGTGCGTACGTACGGCTTGCCATCTCCACGACGTGATGAGATTTCACTCCCCATTGTTACCATTCCAGAATAATTTATATTTGATGGTTTAAAAATAATGATTAAGAACATATATCATTATGTATATGAATAAAATACATCTTATCCATAAGAAACATGACTTATGTTACAAAACATATAAATAAATATGAATCACTTAACTCCCAAAACAATGATACTACTGAAATATTATTAACAAAGCAATATTAGAAGATCATATATGATATAATTTTTTATGGATGAGGATATTTTATAATTTTAATACAAATTATTTAACTATTATACAGGATGGTAATGTACCCTTAACTATAGAAAATTACAAGGTATGGGTTAATTTCACAATCTCTTTACTATCTGAAGATGTTTATCCGTAAGTATCTACTGGGACCTCTTTATCATCCACATTCGTGTTTCTTAAAAATTTATATCAAAACATTATAAATATTTCATATAATATGGTATAAAGTCATTTATACCATTATTTCCTTTCTATAAAATATTTTGAAATAAATATTTTTATTTTTTTCCAAACAAGTTACTTTATCACCTTTTCAACAAATTAAGGCAAGAATGTTTTTTTAACTTATACAGTATGTGCAGCTATTTTACGTTATTATAACGCCTTCAATGCTTCCCTTAAAAGATTAAATATTATTTTCAAAATAATTTTTTTCTTTTATAATTATGTGACATTTTAAATTATTTCAAAATATACAGAAATATTCCCCTCAAATAGTCTTGATTCCATCTAGGTCAACATCTTTGATGGATTTTACTGTTGTTTGAAATTGATTTTTTATGAATCAGTCTTCTATTTTGTATTGATGGTTCTGTGATATGTTTGAATTTGGATGTGTTATTTTTATACCATTCATGGTTTAGGGTTATAGTATTAACCCATCATATTCTATTTTTAATAAAAATGTTTATGTTATGTTTCTACCATTTCATATGAGGAATTCATTTGACGTAGTAAGTGACAGGTGGAGCCTGCTATAACTCCTTGATGCATCGGTAGGTCTCACAAGAAAAACTAGCATCGTGGCACAAGGACATGAAAAAATCGTATTTGTAGTCTTCTTACAAGTCCTTGACAATGTGGTTTTGATGTTCGGTATTATGCATTCCATAATTATAAAATAAGGTATTTATATTACATTTGATTATTCAACTAGTAGAATATCCATGTGAATAAGTAAATGGGATTATTTGATTTATATTTTCCATATGATGATGAATTTTATGATAAAAGGGATTATGTTTTAGTTTTATTCATTAGCTTAAATTTTTATGCTTATTTATGAAATTTTCTGCTATATTGTTATCATAACTGACCATTTCAGCTCACCACTATCTAATGTTTTATTTTCCCCAGGATGTGAATAAGTATATTATGATTGACCTGTAGGAATTGGATAAGGTATATGAGTGTGTTAAAAAGAAGAAACAATATCATTTTCTTTTTCATTTCATAATGTCATGTAAAACTTATAGATGAATCTAGTACTTACATGGCTACTAAATTGATCAGTCTTTCAGAGTGGATCAATTGTTATTATGCCAATGTTATGTAATAATACACTAACTATGGTTAACTAGGTTTGGGAAATTACATTTCACTTGACTTATCATGATACTAATCTTTACCGAATACATAGGAGATCTATCAGGGCGCACCCTTCTTAATCATTTCATTTCATGCATAAATGTGCCTCAAGGATCATAAAACATGGATTCATTAAAAATCTTCATTTATTACATGAGAAAGGAATGTGGAATTCAAACAAGAAACTCTAAAATCAATAAGTAAATGTACATAAAGTTGAATATCCATT
This sequence comes from Viscum album, assembly GCA_963277665.1. Lineage (NCBI taxonomy): Eukaryota > Viridiplantae > Streptophyta > Magnoliopsida > Santalales > Viscaceae > Viscum > Viscum album. The sequence goes on from OY728136.1 coordinate 1,486,117,444, forward strand.
ATAGATAAATGGGAATGGTATTCACTACACGATGACTTTGTCTTGGAAAATCACAGTGTAATTTCAGCATCATGAAGAATTGACAACAGAATTAATAAAAATGGATTATGTGAGAGAAAGGGGTATCTCATTATATTTACAAGAAATAGACAGTAAGGGGATAATATAGATTCATTTCACAACATATATAATGGAATTTAGATTCATAATATAAAATAATTTCTTGAATGTAAATGAGGAGAGAAAAATACCTTATTTAATTTCTGTATGGTAACAGGTGTACATGGGAGGAATTAATGAGAGAGAAAGGGGTATATCATCATTAAAACATAAGGTGGGAAGTATAGGGTAGGTGAAAAATCATACCCTGGTATTTTTAACTGAAATGAAAATAATATAGAAACATAATAAAACTTATGCAAAAAATGAGAGAGGAATAAATCCCCTATAGATTTTCGACATGGTAACGGGTGTACATGGGTGGAATTAATGAGAGAGAAATGGGTATCTCACCATTTAAAGATAGGAATGGATCTATGAGGGTGAAAAATCATGTAGTAAAATTTTTATTGAAAAAAATGGTATAAAAATATAATTAAATTCGGAAAAAAATGAGAAAATAAGAAATCCATTACGGAATATTCTCATAGTAACGAGTGTGCATGGTAGGAATTGATGATTGAGAAAAATGTCACTAATATTTCAAACATAAGTAGAGAAATATGGGGGAGGTTTAAAATCATACCCCAACATTTTCATTTGAAAAAATTCTATAATAACATAATGAAATTTGGACAAAAATGAAAATTTAAGAAATCCCTTACTTGGAATTGTGATCCCAAAGGCTTGGGAGGGGCTTGAGAGAAGATTCTTGGCAGCTTGGGGCACCTTGGGAGGATTATAGAGTGATGAGAGATGAGGTTTTCAAGCTCCAAAGGCATTAAGAGAAGAGAAACGGGATCTTGGGTGGGTTTATATAGGAAAAATGATGGAATAATTTATTATTTAGGTTTTGGACACCACAATTAAACTAATCAAAACCGCAAACCAGCCCCTTGTTTTTGCCCAAGGTTTTTCCCAAAGGGGAGTGTAAAAAATTAATTTATAAAGGAAATTTTCTCAAATTCTTAAAATATTAGGCTTGATTATGTTGTGGAGAGTCACACTATAAAGGAAAGTATTTTAAAAGGATAAAATATTTTATAAGCCTAGGAGGGTCCACTAAAGCATTGTAAAATAAATAAAACAGACCTAAAATAACATTATTTTAATGGTAAAACATATATTAAATGAAAAAAATATTTATAGTATTTTATTAAATCACTATTGGTTCATTATGATGTCATAAAACACATTATATAGTCAAACGGTATTTAATTTTTTCCCAAAAAATCGACTATGTCAAAAAATTATGAAAATTTAGATTTTGGATATATTTGATGTCCCAATTCCAAAAATAATAGTCATTTTATCTAAATTATTTTATAAATATATAAATTTTTACTTTTAAAATAAAAACTAACATTTATCTAAAATTCATGGCTCTTGACAAAAACATCTTTCAATCCGTAATAAAAATCACAATTGTACTCATAAAAATTATATGATCATTTACAAAAAGTAATATGGTAATAATATTTTATTAAAATATAATTTAATTTAAAAATCCATAAATTCATCCAAATTGATTTCTTAATTGAATATTAACTAAAAGTATTATTTGTACTTTAAAAACTACTTGAAAAGTAAAAATAATAAAATGAATGTATATTCATTATTCTATAAAAAAAATTCACATAATCATAGTGCTTGGGTCTTGTTACATGACCCATTATAACAGCCACATAAGACTGAAGGGTAAGGTGTGTGACGGTGATAGACTCTTTGGGTGGCTCGGATAACATCACTCAGGTTGTAATCTCTGTCAACTTCCACTACTACTGTAGGTGGTTCCATTAGAGCTTTATGTGTTGAAGCACCGCATGGTATTGGTCAAGAGAAAATACCAATGACACCACCTCCTTTACAAGCTCTGAGAAATGGGCTTCGTACAGAGAAATTCTACTGGATGAGGCCATGGCTTCCTCTTTCTGAGTAAATTTGATTTTTTAAAGCCATATATTTATACTAATCAGGTGATCATTGTTTGACACCTATATTAGAAATGGTAACAATTCTTAACGGTATTTTTAAACCCAAAAACATAAAACTAAGAAAGTGAGTATTTTTTATCTAACCATTTTACAAAATAAGACATTAAATTAGGTTAAGAGGAATTTTCATAAATAAAATCATGGGTCGTTACATGTACTTGAACATACCACTATCATTTTTTGGTCATTTTATAATATAGGTAGCTAAATTCACCCTCTGGGATGGTGGTGTCTTGAGAAAATATAATATGGTCTATACTAACTCAATCAAGTTCTCATACACTAGTTTTACACCATCACCATTAAATAGTGGTTGGTTATGTGAATGGAAGTCTTGGGTAAGGTAGTTCATTGATGGATCAACTCCCTAAGCTTCCCTATTGATGTCGTTGATAAACCATACCAGACTTGATTTGAGATTCTCATCCAGCCATGGAAAAAACTCCTCCATTTCATCCATTTTTATTGATTATACATGAAAATATCCCAGAAAGTTGTTATCTGTATGACCCTATGGGGTCTCATCTGAACATATAGGGGCTTCATCCAATACGCACTCATGTTGTTCCATATCACCTCCATCTTGACGCTCCATTTGATCTGTTGTAGGTTTCATATCATTGAATACAATACAATTCTAAAACATCCATTATAGTAAATATATACAAAATTGTAGATGGGAGCTGTAACATGTTGTACAATCACACCAACCTTACACTCCCCCACTGATCATGCCATGTGACATCTAGCCTTAAGGCCCCTTTCTTTACCATATCAAGGTTAGATATTACATGTGAGTTTCCCTCATTTCCCCCATCATACCCCCATCAGAGTCATGCGTCAAATATAATCTAAGGAAGTAGATTAAAATTCTACCAAATGGGGTATGTAGGAAAACACAGTTTAGCTTATTTGTTAACACTATAAACAACTCGCCCCAAATCATCATCCATTCATACACTTATCAGGGTCAGGAACACACATACACAGAGATATATATATATATATATATTTGAGCACATATAATCAGACACATATTTCATTAGAACTACCTATCTGGGATGGATGAGTAAAATTACACTAAAGAGATGCTAAGTAGGAAAACATTATTTATCATCCATTGTTGACTCTTAAACTACCCAAACCCTTTTAGTGTGTTCCTTGTTCCCAAAGATAATCATTTAAAAAAACATACAAATATAAAAACACTCTATCTAACTACCGAGATTAAAATCAAATCATTCATTTCCATATAAATCCAAGGGTCAAAATCCATATAATAACAACTATCACACCCAAATGAGATACTCATGGTGGATATCGAATTAACTGTTAAAGAGTAATGAGTAACATTTATTTCCCTCCCCTAGAAACCTGGTGTGTCCCATATGTATGGGGATTCAACCATGCAAACATGATCTCCAAACCCAATTATGACAATATACTAACCTACAGTATACCATAACCCAAATTATAAGACCTAATAAGGAAAAATAAATCATTTGATACCATTAGTTTCCATGAAATTGGTGCTACCCAATCCTAGAGAAGAAAACTCCTCTGATACCATTTTTTGCACCCCAACCCAAATGCCACATTAAATTGTTCTTGGGGACAATTGACCAAAAGAAGATAGGTTCCCCTCCCCGTATTCCAAAGGATACTGATTAGCATTGAGGGTGAAAAGAGGTGATTGTTGGTAGATTATACCCACATGTGGTGATAATAACATAAATGGTAAATGTATACAAAAAACTGGAATAATACCATAACATAGAGTAATAAATTAAAAAATAGTATAATCTTAAACAAATAGTAGTAGTAATAAATAGCTTTGTTAAACAAACCATTTGTAGAAAAAAACCATTACGACATAGCCGTTCAAAAAAATTATAAAACAGTGTCTCCCATGGATGATCATGATTATATACCTATATCAAGAATGCATGAAAAAAATGAAACTCCAAATAAACATTAGATTATGTATGAACATCTAAGGTCCCATGTCATACATTCCATGTAATAGGTCTGAATTAACCCCAACATTCCAACTCCTATGATCGTTCCCTTAGTTGATCGTAGATATAAAAAGTCTGCATGCATCAAAAAGGGCCTATGTAGGGCATTTGAATAAATCTCAGTAGTCCACCACCAATGTGTTCTTAGCATAAATCCCTGAAAATGAATGTGTTTAAAAAATATAAATATGCATGAATCACATACAAATGTTATAAAAACCATCTTCCCATATTCTTAGGAATGATAAGGAAGCGATCACCATCTTCATCTGGTGCTAGTAAGTCAAAATAAGTTCCCCCATTAATATTTAGGGAATACACCACATTTTTTTAAATATGTAACTCTAGTGATGAGTGTCCATGGACTAAGTCACAGGTAATACCATTAAAAAAATGTGTCCCAGGTGAACTCACAGGTTCCTCCTATAAATACATAACCTAGAACCTCATGCCAATAATCTCATAACCAAACTCTATACTGCATAACCCAAAATTAAGTAAAAAGTCCCTTAGACGTCATCTCATAAGTTCCCATTGAGTTGAAGCTCAACGTAAGAGGTGCATATATATCTTCCCTTAAATAAATAATCATAGTCAACCCCATAACCAATGTCCCAAGGCACTATGATATTTTTCCTCCCAAGCCCCATCCCAATGGCCTCATGCATATCAGTGAGCCTCATCCCCCAACTGATGTTCTCATTACCATTAACCAATGGACTATAACAATCCATATGGATCTATATAGTGATAAACCCCAAACATAATCAATGGTCAACACCATCACCTATGCCACATATTCTATAGGGGCCTCCACCCACATGATTGGTACACACCACCTCGATCTGAGTCCTTTTGATGTGCACACAACTCCAAAGGAATGTTTTCCAAAAAATGGTGATAGCCCTTCTCCCAAAAACATAATACATATAATGCAATCAACTCATTCCCATGATATAATGTATCAAGTCCTGATGGTCTACACCATCTCAAATCACATGGGCCTTTCCCTCATTATGATCATCACATCAATTCGATGAACATGACCCCTAATACTATGATCAACATCATACTCACACACACACAGATATATATATATATATATATATATATATCATGCGTGACCCAGCTTGAAAAATTACATCACCTCACTATAAGTCATCAGCATCACCTCAATCCTTAGGGAACGCCCAACATGTTTCCACATAACCATGAAATTCAATATAACAATTTGAATTAATTTAAATTTAAACACATCCTAAACTTACAAATATTATACAATCCCCTCACTTGGCTCAATCATTTATAGATGGACTAGGGAATTCCAAAAAAATCTCATTGCATTATTTAAAAATTTTAATGGTAGGAATCAATTAAATTATGGCCTCTCTTAGAAAACCCATAAAAGAATTTAAATCTCACCATAGAAAAAAATAAATAAAACATAGAGAAAACTAGGCACCACCTACCGGGTACTTGTAGGTGAATGATTTTCCAATATATTCCTCTAACTCTTGATGAAATAAGAGAAATCTGAATTTTCGATAAAGGGCCTTAAAATCGTGTTAAATGGATCACATGGATTTAGTGCACTATATGTCTAGATAAAAGAAGAAAAGTTGATATCTAATTAAATTTCTCACCAATTTTATTCCAAAATTACCAACGAAGATCAGATCAGAGTGTGGACAAAGGAGTTGGCCCAAAGCCTAGGAAAGATAAAAATGGAGGATCCCCCCTTGTTGATCATAAGAAATGGAGGAGGAAGAATAGAGATAAAAATGGGGAAGAGGTAGAAATATAATTTCTCATTAATTAATAACCCATACATCTTGGATACATGGTTTGGATAATAATACACCAACCATGTAGTGACCACTTCTTGGAAACAAAAATGAAATAGGTTAGACCCATGGTTTTCCAAATCCTGTGTAGCCCATGTGGATTCCCTCTGTTAAATATTGGAGAGATAAAAAATGTCCATGTTCCTGAACTTACACTATTTGGATAACTATGTCCATTTCCACTAGAGGGTTACATGTTACTCCAGGGAGACTGCTCAATTGGTCCAAATCGTTTGCCTCTATCAAGGTATATCCTAAATTAGTTTCTAGGGAAAGCAAGACCCGAAACTCATCTAAAACCCCTAAGGAACATTACGGTCCTTCAACCCAATATAAAAAGGATTCCTTTGATCAACAAATATATGATGTTAACTTAAAAATATAAATTACAGAATTGGCCTCATCACCAAATAGAAAATGTTCCAATTTACCTAGAAAACAACCAATTGAAACTCGAGTAGTGTTAAATAAACATACATTCCTCTTCACTCAAAACCCTTTTTATCTTGAATTATACTCTCTATACCTCTCTAAATACCTCCAAATGTGTTTCTAATCTCTTAAGAAGATCCTATAAAGCTTTTAGAAGATTCCAATAATGGTAAATAATTCTATCCTATTCTATTTTATTTAGGAACTATCTTTGAACAATTATTTTTTATTTCTAATTTCTCATGTTTTAATGCGTTTTAACACATACCTTTACTATCCTCATGATTTATGAGTTATGATATACCACCATTCACTCTCATTAAATCGTTCCTTGAACCATTATTTAAAACTATTAATCTTCAAAAATTATCTTGTGATTTTCCATTCTATTTTTTTATCGTGAATTACCATCCCCATTTCAACACTATGGTGTTCACCTAAAAATACATATACTTCATTGATTTGGTATATTAATGTATATAACTAACACTCTTTAATAATTTTTTATTTTTTATTAAGGATGTTCATATATTGTATGGTCGATGTTGAAAACAAATTCATGTATATAATATGAATGTGAATGGTTTTCAACAAATTATATATCCCTCATGTGAATTTGGTATTTTATTATCTTATGATATACCATATTTTCTAAACATTTTGTTATCCTAACCACACTATGTTATGAGGTCTAAGTGATTTCCCTTCACTTCTTTTTGTGGTGTAATTTTTTATGTTGTTTCAAAATTCATATATTTTCTTGATGATATCATATTATACCATGATTTGACATTCATGTTTATGATTATTACACTTATACGGCACATTGATGTGCTGTATGTATTGATTTAATCATTTTGTGCTTTAATTATTCCCTTACTATGATTTATAGCTTGACTATTTCTTATTAATATGTCTAGTTATCTTATGTAGTATTTTAATATCTATGGATTTTAATGTCATATTAAAGTGTTTTTAATAATATAGTGAAATCACTTTTAAATTTAATCTGATATATACCTAATTACCCAAAACACTATGATTATAAATATTTTGGGATTATATTATTTGAATTATTATATTTTAAATAAGGAAATAAATTATAAAAAATATATGGGTTGTCATAACTATCTTGTTTTGAGGAGATATTACATAGTGGTGGACTATTTTTAATAGTGATCAAGAAAGTATAGATGTGATGTTGAATATGATTAGAATCTAGTTACAAGATAATTTTCATTATTTATTATAAAAGGTATAGAAATATTCAACGTTTCTCACTCTCTATCAAGCGAACTTGAGTTTGTAATGGCGTCAATTTTTTCTTAAATTTACCATTTGAAATATTTCCAATTTTATTTTGACAACGAGGCTAGGTAATGTAATTTATTATAGTACATTCATAAATAGATCCATTATCATGTCGCTCATTCAAAAAAATAATTTTTCTTGATATGATAACAAAGCATAATGTGATCAAGAATATATTTTGTGCAAACTAGATCATCTTATATTGGGAGATATCTACATTTTTTATTTCCAAAGATTTGGTAATTAAATATTAAACCTTCGTATCCCCTCTCATATTTTTCATAAGCTTGAAATTGTTAGACCCATAATGGGGAAGTAGTGTGTCATTCTATTTATATTTTTCATTCAATAACTGATAATTTTAGTGACCATATTTATTTTTTAGACATTGTGGAGTAATCATGTCATTTATAGAGATGTCCTTGAGGGACGATCTAAAGAGAGTTATCACTATGTGTTATTTAATGGGATGATATTTATTCTACATGGATTCATTTGAGGTATTATATCTAGGGCATTTAATATTTTATGTTTTTTAACAATGGTTAAATAGTTTTTGATTCTTAGGTATGGTTTGGTGGAAAGTGTAACAGAAAATATTTAGGTGATTCATGAGAGGATGAAATTTACCGAGGATCGTGAGAATTAATGTTTTTATCAAAAAATAATACCTATAGAGATAAAGGTTTGTGATTATATATTTTTAATGGTTCTCATTCTCATGGGAAATATATACTTAATCGAAGTAGTAAGATTTATACAAGATTTATTGACATATTTAAGGTGTTGGATTGAGCTAATAGGGTGGAATATTAGTTAATTCTTCCATTATTGATCAATTCATTTCCTGAAGCCTTCCATGCATCTCAAAATTTATAGGATCATTATTGTAAAGGTCTGGAATTACTTCCAGTGGACTATAATTGATACCTATCAGGGCACTCCATGGGAGGCTACACCCCCTGGGCAGGACACACCACCATCCCCAGTGGCAGCCATTTCCTCATGAAGCCCTTGGGCGGAGAGCCATGCTTCGTCCAACGCTCACATGTGAGAGTTCCCAAGGATCGAATACATTCCTACCTCCTTTTCCTCTGATACCAACTGTAAAGACCCGAAGCTTATCGTACATGGACATTGCATTACTTTTGCGGAATACCTAGTACATAACAAAAACACACACACAAGGATCGTAATAGTTTACTGTCTTTGGAATCTCGGAACGTAATCTTCTAATCGTGGTGAAAGATCTTCAATATCTCCCATAAAGATCTTCCCTTTTTTTTACCTAAAACGTTTCTTTATATCCTGGGGGAAAGAAAACATAAAAGGGTGAGCTCAAATGCTCAGTAAGGGTAAGCAAAAGAAAAATCAATCACATCATATTCATAAGAACATAACTTTTGGAAATCCTAACCTGCAAAAGATAACATAAATTCATATCATGGGATAAATCATAGTAGTGAAATGAAATCCCAATAAGCATAACATAACACATGAGACTTTGTGGAATACACACATAATCATAGAGAATCATTTCTTGTTAGTCAAGACTCATTGCCAAGACTATCTTAGTGGACAAAGTCCCTTTCTGAACTGAGTCACCCTCGTTTCAGTCCTGTTTCACTGAACCGGTATAACCTACCATTCCAGCCATGTCTATCTCATGAGATATAAAATCTTTACCCAATGCATTGGAGGGAGATATAGGTCCCACCCATCTTATAATGAATCCTTTCTTATGTGTGCCACATAATCATAAACCATACATCATAGCGTAACCCATGTAATAAAAATGGAATTCTTAAACAACATGACATCATAAAACAATTCATATAAGATAAAGGAATTCATAAAAATATTTCCATCACATCATAATCAAATCCATGTAATAATAGGTATAAAAACAGAACCCTTTTATTATATTAGATGGAAAATAATTTTGATAAAATACTTGAACTCCATTCTTGAGGAAAATATCCTTTCTACTTCAAAAACACTTTTCTTTTCATAACATTTCATACGACTTTAAAATAAAAGAAGTTGATTAAACATAAACTTGAAAACTTGTATGGGAAGCTTCTTGGAAATAATGTTTTTAAAATCCAATCATGCCGTATAAGTTAAAAAAAACATTCTTCGTACTTTTGTCAGAAAAGTCAAAAAGTACCTCATACGAAAAACGACAAAAGATTCCTTTCATATCCTTTAATAAAAACTCACCGAAGGGTAAAATTGGATTTAAACAATTTTAGGTGGATGGAAATAACATTACATATTGAGGAAACATGGATGTGGATGATAAAATACACCCCATTAAATTTCAAAGTATAAACAATCTCGGATAAAAATGAGATTGTGATATTTCCCTTACCATAGGTCCGATTTGCTTCGTAAGTGTCCGAACCTCCAGTATAATGATTTAAATAATGTCATTGACTTATTACAGAATCATATTCATTGTTATGATATCATATATGGTTCACTTATGACATTATATTACCCGTTCTTTTGTAAATTCCATGTTAAAGAGCGTTTTGGGTAAAATTGTTTCATTTGTCGTCCGTGTTTTGACTTGTAATTATTCATATGATTACCTAGATCATGATTACTTAAATCCAGAATATAAAACATGATTTATATATATATATATATATATATATATATATATTCATAATATACATATATATAATAAATCAGTAAATGGAAAGAAATACACCGTTCATGGAGACGGTAGTCCGTACGTATGCATGAACGCTGTTTTCGTTTCCTTATTGAATTGAATGGAATTAAGTAGATGACATACATATAAATATAAATAAATCCAGTATCATTATTATGTCATATATTTCATTAGTACTTATTGTATATACTTTATAATCATTCATGAATGGTTAATCATTGATAATGAATCTCATCGCGTCATGGAGACGGTAGTCCGTACGTACGCACGAGCGATGATATCATTCCCATGGTCGTGGAATTGTGTTGAAGTGTTTGTATACTATTTCAGTATCAATATCACTTTATAATAATCATATATATTTACTCATTACACCATTATACCCATCCAATTAAGGTGGTGGCGGAAAATAGATTACACCACGGCGTGGAGACGGTATTCCGTACGTACGCACGCGCGGTGATTTCCTTTTTCCATAGGATGGATTGAAGGTTAATTAGATTTGTTTCATATTTATAATAACATATCAGTATATAATAAATACTGATGTTATTACTTTATCATGAAACAACTAAAGAAGAAGAAGTTGAAGAAGAAAGAAGTTGAAAAGATCGGTAATGAATATTACCTCTTCTTTGGAACGCCTCTTTGAATCCTCCACTTAGGAAACTATGATTGGTCTTTGAAGAAGACCAGGACCTCTAGGATTATTCTAGGGAAGTGTAGAAGGGATTTTGGTAGGGTTTGGCCGAGCTTGAGTGCTCAAACTAGTGTGAGGAGGAGGGGAAGGAGGTTCCCTTTTATAAGGGAGGAGAGGGGCACCTTAGGAATATCTCAAACTATTATTTTATATTAAAGTAAAAATCGGTTTATAATGGTTCCAAAGGGTCTTATTTCGAAGCTAAAGTGGGGATGGGTCAAAATCCTATCAACCAATAGGATTTAGACAAGTTTAGGTTATTATTTTAACCTTATCAATTAGATTTAACTCTAAGTTAAATAATTTAACTTTTACCGTGTCTTTTTGTTTTCTTACACTATATGGTTAATAAACTTACTATAACATGTCAAACGAACCCCAAATTGTTTATTATTAATATATATAACCTTATATAAGTCATGTGGCCGAACCTTACATTTTTAGGAATAAAATAACAATTAATAATATAATATTTTATTTAAAAACTATTTTGTGTCAATTTTGACACTATTTGATATATTATTTTTGTGAAAGTCATAACAGAATTATATGTTCGAAAAAAGTTGATTAAATCAACACTAATATATCATATTAACCTATAAAATTAGTGGGATTCATAAAAAGATTCAAATTACATTTATTTTGGTGTTTATAACATCAATTATGTCAATATTTCATTAAAAAGATAATTACTACATCATCATTGTGTCATAAATAAATTAAATTATTTAATGTCTAAAAATTATAAATAAAATATAATTATTTAGGAAATATGTTTATCTTTCTAATGAATATTTACAATCCAATTTATCTTATGTATAACCCTATATTAAAAATGTTTTAGTAAATAAACTTTGATTTTAACTCTTTTAACTCTTCTTTGAATTAAATAATAATAAATGTCCTAATCTAATCCAAGTGGGCCTAAATGATAATATTTTACACTTAAGTTTGTTTTTGGTAGAGATAAACTTGTCCAATAGGATTAGGACATGTGTTAGGGTAATATTAATATCATTGTTACCCTTAATTACCCTATTTACTTTTAACCGTGGTAAATAAAAGTAAACAGTTACTATTCACCAAAAATTATTTTCATCTCATTGAACCACATTTTACTTACTGACATCAACCGTGTCTCTCGGATTTTTGAAATTCCATTCACAGAAGTGGTAAATTTATGTTTTATGAAAAATTCAGTATTTTAACTACCACTTAGTAGTTTAACTATTCATCAAAAATTGATGTTTTTTCAGAACAATGCCAAAATTTCATCCTAAGCTATATTTAATATTCCGAATTCAAAAATGAAGTCTATTTTACCAAATTCATAACATAGAGGTTGCATTAATTAATTTTATAATTAAATCCCGCTGTTAAAACAAATAGCGTGTTTTTAAGAAACAATATCTTTCAAAAGATTGACACTTGTTTATGTCTGGTTTAAATGTGAAATTACATCCAATGACCAACATTGTATTAAATTGTAAAAATATATTCTAAATATACTTTAAAACCACTCAAATTAATAATTTATCACTATTAATTATTTTGATTAAAAAATTTGTTTTTAATTATAATTTAGTAATTTTCACTATTCATCAGAATATGAAAGTTATCCGAAAAGTACCAAAATTTCACCTTAGGCTAAATTCGATACTCCGAATCCTAAAATGAAGTCCATTTTGAGAGCTAAAATTTCTAAAATTTTAAAAGGTGGTTATTACTATTCATAGCGGCTAGTTATAATAATATTTTAATAGCATATTGTTGTATAGTGAAACTCGGTATTGCGTACTACACATGCTATCGAGGAAGGTCGCGATTGCGTGTAATGCAAGGCAAGTCAAGGATGTGTGTTTTGCAAGCTCCTTTTGGTGTAGCGTACAACACAAGACATTAATAAAATTAAAAAGAATATTTTTCATAAAATCTCGGGCTGTTACATTCTACCCCCCTTAAAATGAATTTCGCCCTCGAAATTCGTCGGGGTTATAAATGGTTTACTATTCGAAAGTTTCTTTAATGGAAACCCACATCGTAAAAAAGAATACCAAAACATGGCTTTAAAAACTAAAGTATGAAATGTAACGATTACCCAAATAAACTAATCACTGGGTTTCCACATAGGTGAAAATATGGATATGGAAGAGAAATCTAACCATCATGTTCTGATGGAGAGTGGTAGAGAACATGGCTATGGAAAATCCAGTAATCACAAATCCATAGATTTGTGATGATATAAGGTACCATCTGATTCATCAGGTATAAGATCACTAGGACAACATTTTTGGTTTTCAAGAACATTTCCCTAAAGTTGAAGAATTTGAATTAGAATAAATACTTACTTTATTTTGGTAAAATCTCGCTGTTGTTCGTGCCTTGAACAATTTCCACTTCATCTCTTAAATAAATGAAGTTGAATTTGTTATTCATGAAGTGTTAGCAGATCATGTGATAGAATGACGGGTCATTCCATCTGTCTCAAACAAAAGGTTAGCAAAAATTATATACATAAGTCGATCTATAGTGAGATTAATCATATATGGTTCCTAAAATGGACTTATACTTCATATATCATACTGCTTAATATAATAAAACTAGTTTCTACTAAACATGGACTTCCTGTAGGCCAGTGGTAGGTGATAAAGGCCAGTCGCACTTCGGTTGTGGGTTCGATTCCCACAACCTTTTCCGAAGCAATGGGCTGTCGCCCGTCCTGCAGGTTGTCCTTTTTCTAAAACTATACTACTATAATATCGAGAAAAAGAATTCTATCCTTAAACAATACTCACTTATGTCCAACATAATCTATTTCAATCTTTAGGCTTATCCATAATACTGCAGTCCACTCTCATAACATAGTGAAAACAATTACCAGAGATTTAACACCATCGTCGATCCCATTATATCATAAGGTATGTTTTGTTGGTCACATTCCAAACATTCAAAGTCCTTAATCGTGTATTCTCTTGAATACCTTAGTGAAAACATGAATGCAGTTAAAAGTTAACACTTTCCACATACCAAAATCCTTAAAATTCTATATACTCAAACCATTATATCACTTAGTCCTTAAATCAATCATGAGCTCGTGAATACTGTCAAATATTTAATTTTCTCGTTTTCCCTTAATTATGAGCATATCATTATTTTTCCAAAAATATCTCAATAACATTCCATGGTTACTGGTACCATAAAATTATTGAAAACCACAATAGACCAATACATAAATATTCCAATACTCCATGATACAATATTATTTTGGAATCCCGTTACATAAACACTTAATCAATCCACCACATCATTGTCATACTCAACATCGCCAATAGTGATCGCATGTGACTTCCCTTTGTCCTTTTCCTTAAGTGGTTGCTCATGTTGATCATCACTAACCCTTGGATTAGGGAATTTATTGGCATAATGTCCCATCTCCTTGCACTAGAAACATTGAAGTGTTGGTGGTGAATTCTCTTCAGTGTTTTCTTTGTTCACATCATTAGAAACCCTTTTTCCATTACTTCGACACTCAGCTACTCGATGAACTTATTTTCCACACTTAAAACATTTTCTAGTCCCTTTAAGACAATCTCCACCATGCTTCTTTCCACACTTTGAGCATAAGGAAACATTCATTTTCTTTTCACCATTATTCTGAGATTTCTCCTTGAACTCCATCTTTCGTTTCTTGTCAAAACCATGAGATGGATATGTAACACCAACTTCAATTTCTACCTTGATAGCACAACGCAAAATTTCTTCATAGCTACTGAAGTCTCTTGTAGCTAATTCCCTTCGAAGACTTGGTTTTGAGCCACTGAAAAATTGATCAACTTTACTTTCAGGTTGGATGATAATGCCAGATGCATACCTAGAAAGTCTTGTAAAATTCGCTTCGTATATACCAACAGATTCATCATCCTTCTGCTTCAGCTCAAGAAACTCCTTTTCCATCTTTGTTCGAAGAATACGAGGGAAGTACTTACTGAAAAACAAGTTCTTGAACTCGTCCCATTCCATGGACTCAATTTCATCTCTTGGCCTCATATTCTTGATAAGATTCCACCATTGATCAGCTTCACCTTCCAAACGATATATTGCTAAGATGACTTTATCATGTTCATAACATTGAAGAATTGAAAATATCTTTTCAGTGGTACTGATCCATTGTTCAGCAACAAGTGGATCGGAAGTCCCACTGAATGAAGGTGGACGTTGCCTCATGAAGGACTCAATAGAATACTGTTCTATTCTCTGCTCATTTGGAAGTCCAGAATGATTCATAGCTTGTATAAGGATAGCAATAAGATTTTGCACTCCATATCCCATAACATTTGTTTGTTCAGGAGGAAAATCATTGCATTTTCTATTGAATTGATCAACACGGTTGCTTCGGGTTCCAGCCATCGTCTAAAACCCAAAAAGAATAGTGTGAGTGGCAAAAATCATGCTAGGGAAAACAACGTAATAAAGGGGGAGTACCCTCAATATCTAACATCTTAGGTTTAATTATATGATCGTTATCATAGATCTAGTACTATAACCTATACGTATACTTATCCTTAGGGACATCCCTAGACATACCGTAGAAATATCTCTAGGGATCTCACTAACGTTTTCGCATCCTAGTTTCCAAAGGTTGACTAAACCTTTCCTCTGATACCAACTGTAATGGTCTGGAATTACTTCCAGTGGACTATAATTAATACCTATCAGGGCACTCCATGGGCGGCTACACCCCCTGGGCGGGACACACCACCATCCCCAGTGGCAGCCATTTCCTCATGAATCCCTTAGGCGGAGAGCCATGCTTCGTCCAACGCTCACATGTGAGAGTTCCCAAGGATCGGATACATTCCTACCTCCTTTGCCTCTGATACCAACTGTAAAGACCCGAAGCTTATCGTACATGGACATTACATTACTTTTGCGGAATACTTAGTACATAACAAAAACACACACACAAGGATCGTAATAGTTTAGTGTCTTTGGAAACTCGGAACGTAATCTTCTAATCGTGGTGAAAGATCTTCAATATCTCCCATAAAGATCATCCATTTTTTTACCTAAAACCATTCTTTATATCCTGGGGAAAAGAAAACATAAAAGGGTGAGCTCAAATTCTCAGTAAGGGTAAGCAAAAGAAAAATCAATCACATCATATTCATAAGAACATAACTTTTGGAAATCTTAACCTGTAAAAGAGAGCATAATTTCATATCATGGGATAAATCATAGTAGTGAAAAGAAATCCCAATAATCATAACATAAAACCTGAAACTCTGTGGCATACACACATAATCATAGAGAATCATTTCTTGTTAGTCAAGACTCATTGCCAAGAATATCTTAGTGGACAAAGTCCCTTTCTGAACTGAGTCACCCTCGTTTCAGTCCTGTTTCACTGAATCGGTATAACCTACCATTCCAGCCATGTCTATCTCATGAGATATAAAATCTTTACCCAATGCATTGGAGGGAGATATAGGTCCCTCCCATCTTATAATGAATCCTTTTTTATGTGTGCCACATAATCATAAACCATATCTCATAGCGTAACCCATGTAATAAAAATGGAATTCTTAAACAACATGACATCATAAAACAATTCATATAAGTTAAAGGAATTCATAAAAATATTTCCATCACAACATAATCAAATCCATGTAATAATAGGGATAAAAACAGAACCCTTTTATTATCTTAGATGGAAAATAATTTTGATAAAATACTTGAACTCCATTCTTGAGGAAAATATCCTTTCTACTTCAAAAACACTTTTCTTTTCATAACATGTCATACGACTTTAAAATAAAAGAAGTTGATTAAAAATAAACTTGAAAACTTGTAATGGAAGCTTCTTGGAAATAATGTTTTAAAAATCCAATCATGCCGTATAAGTTAAAAAACATTCTTCGTACTTTTGTCGGAAAAGTCAAAAAGTACCTCGTACGAAAAACGACAAAAGATTCCTTTAATATCCTTTAATAAAAACTCACCGAAGGGTAAAATTGGATTTAAAAAATTTTAGGTGGATGGAAATAACATTACATATTGATGAAACATGGATGTGGATGGTAAAATACACCCCAGTAAATTTCAAAGTATAAACAATCTCGGATAAAAATGAGATTGTGATATTTCCCTTACCTTAGGTCTGATTTGCTTCGTAAGTGTCCGAATCTCCTGTATAATGATTTAAATAATGTCATTGACTTATTACAGAATCATATTCATTGTTATGATATCATATATGGTTCACTTATGACATTATATTACCCGTTCTTTTGTAAATTCCATGTTAAAGAGCGTTTTGGGAAAAATTGTTTCATTTGTCATCCGTGTTTTTACTTGTAATTATTCATATGATTACTTAGATCATGATTACTTAATTCCAGAATATAAAACATGATTTATATATATATATATATTCATAATATATATATATATAATAAATCAGTAAATGGAAAGAAATACGCCGTTCATGGAGACGGTAGTCCGTACGTACGCATGAACGCTGTTTTCGTTTCCTTATTGAATTGAATAGAATTAAGTAGATGACATACATATAAATATAAATAAATCCAGTATCATTATTATGTCATATATTTCATTAGTACTTATTGTATATACTTTATAATCATTCATGAATGGTTAATCATTGAGAATGAATCTCATCGCGTCGTGGAGACGGTAGTCCGTACGTACGCACGAGCGAGGATATCATTCCCATGGTCGTGGAATTGTGTTGAAGTGTTTGTATACTATTTCAGTATCAATATCACTTTATAATAATCATATATAGTTACTCATTAAACCATTATACCCATCCAATTAAGGTGGTGGCGGAAAATAGATTACACCACGGGGAGGAGACGGTATTCCGTATGTACGCACGCGCGGTGATTTCCTTTTTCCGTAGGATGGATAGAAGGTTAATTAGAGTTGTTTCATATTTATAATAACATATCAGTATATAAGAAATACTTATGTTATTACTTTATCATGAAACATCTAAAGAAGAAGAAGTTGAAGAAGAAAGAAGTTGAAAAGATCGGTAAAGAATATTACCTCTTCTTTGGAACGCCTCTTTGAATCCTCCACTTAGGAAACTAAGATTGGTCTTTGAAGAAGACCAGGACCTCTAGGATTATTCTAGGGAAGTGTATAAGGGATTTTGGCAGGGGTTGGCCGATCATGAGTGCTCAAATTGGTGTCAGGAGGAGGGGAAGGAGGTGCCCTTTTATAAGGGAGGAGAGGGGCGCCTTAGGAATATCTCAAAATATTATTTTATATTAAAGTCAAAATCGGTTTATAATGGTTCCAAAGGGTCTTATTTCGAAGCTAAAGTGGGGATGGGTCGAAATAATATCAACAAATAGGATTTAGACAAGTTTAGGTTATTATTTTAACCTTATCAATTAGATTTAACTCTAAGTTAAATAATTTAACTTTTACCGTGTCTTTTTGTTTTCTTACACTATATGGTTAATACACTTACTATAACATGCCAAACGAACCCCAAATTGTTTATTATCAATATATATAACCTTATCTAAGTCATTTGGCCGAAACATAGATTTTTAGGAATAAAATAACAATTAATAATATAATATTTGATTTAGAAACTATTTTGTGTCAATTTTGACACTATTTGATATATGATTTTTGTGAAAGTCATAACAGAATTATATGTTCGAACCAAGTTGATTAAATCAACACTAATATATCATAGTAACCTATAAAATTAGTGGGATTCATAAAAAGTCTCAAATTACATTTATTTTGGTGTTTACAACATCAATTATGTCAATATTTCATTAATAAGATAATTACTGCATCATCATTGTGTCATAAATAAATTAACTTATTTAATGTCTAAAAATTATAAATAAAATACCATTATGTATTAAATATTTTTATCTTTCTAATTAATATTTACAATCCAATTTATCTTAAGTATAACCCTATATTAAAAATGTTTTAGTAAATAAACTTTGATTTTAACTCTTTTAACTCTTCTTTGAATTAAATAATAATAAATGTCCTAATCTAATCCAAGTGGGCATAAATGATAATATTTTACACTTAAGGTTGTTTTTGGTCGAGATACACTTGTCCAATAGGATTAGGACACGTGTTAGGGTAATATAAATATCATTGTTACCCTTAATTATCCTATTTACTTTTAACCGTGGTAAATAAAAGTAAAAAGTTACTATTCACAAAACTTTATTTTCATCTCATTGAACCACATTTTACTTACTGACATCAACCGTGTCTCTCGGATTTTTGAAATTTCATTCACAGAAGTGGTAAAATTAAGTTTTATGAAAAATTCAATTTTTTAACTACCACTTAGTAGTTTCACTATTCATCAAAAATTGATGTTTTTTCAGAACAATGCCAAAATTTCATCCTAAGCTATATTTCATATTCCGAATTCAAAAATGAAGTCTATTTTAACAAATTCATAACATAGAAGTTGCATTAATTAATTTTATAATTAAATCCCGTTGTTAAAACAAATAGCGTGTTTTTAAGAAACAATATCTATCAAAAGATTGACACTTGTTTATGTCTGGTTTAAATGTGAAATTACATCCAATGACCAACATTGTATTAAATTGTAAAAATATATTCTAAATATACTTTAAAACCACTCAAATTAATAATTTATCACTATTAATTATTTTGATTAAAAAAGTTGTTTTTAATTATAATTTAGTAATTTTCACTATTCATCAGAATATGAAAGTTATCCGAAAAGTACCAAAATTTCACCTTAGGCTAAATTCGATACTCCGAATCCAAAAATGAAGTCCATTTTGAGAGCTGACATTTATAAAATTTTAAAAGGTGGTTATTACTATTCATAACGGCTAGTTATAATAATATTTTAATAGCATATCGTTGTTTAGTGAAACTCGGTATTGCGTACTACACACGCTAACGAGGAAGGTCGTGATTGCGTGTAATGCAAGGCAAGTCAAGGATGTGTGTTGTGCAAGCTCCTTTTGGTGTAGCGTACAACACAAGACATTAATAAAATTAAAAAGAATATTTTTCATAAAATCTCGGGCTGTTACAATTATGATGACTCTCATTTAATTTATTTTGTTTAAATAGATAATTATAAAGATACAATACTAGTGGAGTATCCTATTTAGATAAAACATCATGTGGAAAATGTACAAATTTGGGGTGCCAATCCAATATTTCAAATATTATAGAAGAATACAAGATTATAAGAGTGTGTATGGGAGTGTGAGTCATAAATGTGAGCTTAGTATTTAAATTCTTTTGAGTAATTTTATTATGACAAAAAAATTGATTTTACATTGTTATGATTTAATTTTTATTCTTATTTTTTATTATATTTTTATTCTTTTACGATGGTGAAATCTGAATTTGGGAAGTATAATTGCCAACGAGCCTGTACCAAAGGGGTGAGGGCTCCTACTTGGCATCCAAAACACCCAGCATCATGTCTATGAACGAAATAATTTTTGGGGTACTATATTATTATTATAGTAGGGAATTATAGTAGCACTATAGTAGTAGAATATCTGTCGAAGTAGTGACACTGTAGCAGAAGAGGCTGTATAGAAAAAACTATAGTGGTGGGGGTACTATTGTAGCTCGGGTACTGTAGAATTACTATTCATTAAAGGTCCCTTTTAGAAACAAATGGGGTTACAAGCCTTGTATTCAGGGCCACATGGACATGGCCTTTGGAATATGTAATGGGTCTCCATCATCATTGTCTTTTTGGTTCTATTTTTCGTCAATTGTATATAAGAATTATTCAAGGGGTATCTAATATAAAAGGCCAAATTAATTAAATCTATATATTTTAGGGATTTTAAGGAGGGTATATGGGTTAGGGATTTTTGAAGTACACCATGACCATAGTGGGATTTCATTATATCAAGTTGGAGTAGATTGGGGTCATAGTTTCACTATAGGAATTGTAGGTCTGTATTTCTTATGTTTTATAAAGTTGAGATTGGAAATGAATATTTTGAAAATTCCTATATATTGGATGTTATTTTTGTTATGGAGGTAGTCATTTTGATGGGTGTGGTCCTTAGTATAATCTCTATATGAATTAATGAAAAATTAAATTTTCATTTCAGAGGATGTGGTGGACTATTTCATATTCCAAAGAACATTTCCAAGTGTTGGATTAATAAAGATAGAGTAGAAATAGTGTGGGATAAAGCCTTATGTCACGTACACTTAATTGATAAAATCATGTTTTATAATGAAATATACATGTTCATTTTAATTATACAATACTTGTGGTTAAGTAAAAATTCTATTTGAAAAATGGTCAAGGGGTTTCAAAAGAAATATATCGTTGTTTCGATGGTTTGAAATATCATATCTTCTTTGCATGCTCTCATTTATTCCATAGAGTGGTCTGCAGCTTGAAGTGATGATTTAATATAGATTTAAATATTAATTTTTATGTCAATGTTTTTTGGTTTTATCCTTCCTTTATCAAAACCTATATGTCTAAAGGATTATTTTTTCACATTTTACACTCATAGTGGATCAAAATTATTTTTCTTAACATGATTAATCCCAGGTGATCCAAGGTTCCATTCTCCTCCCACTTTTTTCATTATTCTCTATTTATTACTATTTTCATGGGTATATCATGGGATCAGGATCAGTTTTATCATATATTTGTAAAATTACTTCTGATATATAATGTTCCATTTGTTTTTTAGAGTTTCCCTAGGAATTATTTGTTGATGACCACTATTCTTATCTAGTTCATGTATTTTGATTTTCGATGCTTCTATCAAGGTGGATTATTTGTACGTTATCTTTTTCATTATTGAATTGGTAGTTAATTATCTTTGAATGTTTTTATTTGGATATATATTATTAAATAACCTAAGGAAGATGAAAAATTAAACATTAATGAAAATAAAGGATTATTGTAATGATCATGTTTTTATATAGTTTCTAGTTATTATATATTTCATGATTGAGTTTTGTTACAAAAAATATGTAGTAGTGATTTAATTTTTTTTTATAAAAATTATTTTAAAATAATGTAATCAACTGATGATTTTAAAAAATAGAGGACGTGGACATCTATAATTTTTTTCGACAAATTGTTAAACAACGTGATAAACATGAATGTACAAGGTTTTTATTTATTTTTTTCAATTGTGATCATATTACAAGATGATATTTTTATATTTGTATTAATATTTTATCTTGTGGTTATGTTATTAATATTTTTGTCTTGATGTGGTGGAGGGAAGGATGATTATGTGTTTTATTATGGTTTGGTTTTTTGTGGTTATGTGGTACAGTGTGGTTTTTATTGTGGAAGTGGTTGAGATTATAATTTTGAATTGGTGGAATGGTTACTGATGTAGAGGTTTGATTAGTTAATTATGGTTATCATGGTGTATTTCCTTGATAAGTTGAATTGATTGATAGATAAACTAATTAAAATGTAAATTGGTAATGGTTTGTGATGAGAAAATATTTTGTTAAAAATGAATAAAAACGTGATGATGTTTCTCATAGTAATTAATTTTTTTAGGAGTCATAATTGAAATATAAATGATTTGAAGTTGTAATAGGAATGTAAAAATGTTATTGATAGAATTAAATTATTAACAATTTAATGTTTTTACATCAATTTAAAAATGAAATCAGTATTAATACTTTCATCCATAGTGTGGTGGATTTTTGAGTAATGATCTATGGAGACCTAAATTGGTTCGTATGGAAATAGTATCATTTGATCTTATCATTTTATATTAGAAAATCGTAAACTATCTTTATTCTATCATCTATCATATGTGATGATGTAGGGATCTCATCTCTAACTACAAGGATGACCTTCATATATCGCATGGGGGAACAAAGTAGCTAACTTCCTTGATTCCATTACAACCCATGGTGGTGTTGACATATTTTCTAGCATGCGCTACCATCCATTGTTTGTTATGGCTCTAGTTATATGGTATTCACTTATGATCTACTACATTGATCCAAAATATCTCATTTTCACCTAATATTCTCTTTTCTTATCCCATTTCCCTTCATATACGCTTTTTTTCTCTCCTTAAAAAAAATTAAATAAATATTTTATGATGTAAGAAAATGAGATTTTCTATGATTAATATAGAGACCCCATAATTCAATGAATCAATATTAACCATATTGAATATAATAAAGGGAGATAGTTTTATTACATCATAAATATCATGGTGTCATACATGTGCCTATTAATTGGTTATTTTGTTTAAATAATGGTGATCATAAGATATTTTTTGAAAAATAAAATTAAAATATATTGAATTAAACCAATATATTATGCTTTGAATATGGTTTATTTTTGGAATCACCCTGTGTTTCAGGGTGATGCGGTGTAATATGACGTTTTGATGCATAATTATAATATTGATCTTAACGAATATAATTTAGAGAGGATTATGTTGTGTGAGTTTTAGTGGTAGATTCTACAAAATTATGATATTGATATCTCTAGTAAGGAAACTAAAAGGTGGTCGGATAAGGTTGAGATTAATTCTAGAATGATCCAAGATTAATGTAGTCATTGGATTGTATTGGTTGTTAGTTTATTTTGTGGGGATTCTATAAAGTGATGGAAAATTTTTCTGAGAGATTAAGAACATTTATAGATGATATAATTATTTTTTAATTATCAGTTTCATGTTTCTATTTTATTTGATACTAAAGGTAAATTGATTGATATATTTTATAAATCTATATTTAGGGATGATGAGTGTTAGAGATCTTGTAATTCCATTTAATAAACTACTTTATTATGTTCTCTAACATCTTCTAGATAAGGATATTGTTCAGGGGAATTTTTAGGAGGCATTGGGTCCATATATCTAGAATCAAGAAACTCCTTTTACAATTATAATGTATTTTGAATAATTGATAAAGTAAAAAATGTTACAAGTAATTTATATGTATGGAATATTTTATACCCTTGTGGGATTTCCAGACCATCTAGGTTATCAAAATTATAATCAATAATAATTTAACCCCATTATACACTCTACCAATTTTATATTCATAATTGTTCTTATACATTTACTCAGGGTTAAAGTGCAGTCTATTATCTATTCAGGGAGTGTAGGACGTGGTAGTTTTAATGTATAACATTAATTAGTGTTTAGTATTGAGTTAAAAGACTGAAATTGATATTGAATTCAATAACTATGATTTACATTCAATTATTTTTATTTACTCACATTTAATAATTAATTATATTATAGGACGTTGTGGAATTCAAATAATGCTTCATTAAATTTCATGAATATTTCATAAAATGGTTGAATTATATATTTAATTGATTTATTAATTTTTTAGAATCAAATGAATTTATAGACAATGATAATCCATTGTTCTTTTTTTAAGGAAAATAATTCAACTTCAGTAATGATGAATAACTTTTCTATATTTACAAGGAATAAGCTATTCATTATGATGAAGGGGAATGAAATTGGAATAGTGTTAGAATATAAAAATATTAAAATAGAATGAAATGTTATATGTAATATATTCTCCTTTGTTATGTGGATGAATAAAATTTCATTATTTTTCAATTAAAGAGAAGAGGTCATGCATAATGTAATTTTTTTATATGTATGATATAAGAGGTGAAAATGGAAAATTCATTTCTTTGTAAGCGATGTATAACCTATTTATATGCAAAGAAATTTATTTTACTTTTTCCTGTAAAAAGAAACATTAATGAGTAATATCCTTATATAACGTATAAGAATTTTTACTTTATAATTGATAAGGAACTTATAATTGGATAATTTAAGGATAAATATTATTTTTAGATCATAAGTAAAACCTTGGAGCTGATATATAGTATTTAATGCATTTTGTTGAATTGATATATATGTTTTTTAGCTAAATATTATGTTTTTTCCGATATATAAAATTTCCAAATTAATATTTGGAGTACATGTAAATTTTTTATGGATCATAAAATTGGTTTTAAAATTTCTTTAAAAAAATTAAATGGGCAAGAAAAGGGATGAAAGTAGCTGAGACATGGAATCTCCTTATAGTCATTCCTTCTACGGTGTCTTCCATAACATAATTCAATTAAAAATCTAAACAGAATCCACTATGATGATTTATAAAAATTGAAGAAACATTATCTATGCACATATATTAAATCTAATGGGGACAGATGATATGGAATATTGAATACCATGGGAATAAATTTAAAGATAATAAAAATGGTGATACCATAGAACAGATACCTAGGGAAATAAGTAAACATATAATCATTACATAGCTGAGGATAAGATAAGGTGATGGATTTCTTGGGAGTATGTTATTAAGAAGATTAATAAAAAAATTAGATGATTATCCATACACTTTTAGATCATGGGATTTCAAGTGGATTAGTTATTTAAAAAGTTGTGTGTGAGTTTGAAAAAAATCTCTTAGGGGGGTGTTGGATGAGTATACTACTTGATGATTTCATTTAAAATTACATTTTATTCTATTTTATTACACATCTATCTTAACCTTGCACTAAGAGAGATAAAACAAATTTTATGACTAGGGAATAGGGTAGGAGAATCATTTTTTATGCTTGATTTAGAAAATCAATGAAAAATGTTTGGTTATTATTTGATCTCTACTTCTAGTGTTTTCACATTAAATTCAATGTGGTTGTGTTCAGGTTGAATCTCCCTCTATTTACTGAAGGGATATATAACATCATTTCTCTCCCCACTTTATCCTACCTATACACCATTGAATGATTATGGTTTGGGGGAGAAGTATTGATTGGTCATTGATATGACTTTGGATGGAGGTGGTCCTTTATATTTTTCTCTAGAGTTCCTTCACCAAACTGGGTGTTTATTCAGTTTTTTGATAGACATAGTTTTCTTGTTTAAAACTCAAAGGAAAAAAGGATATTTTGTTAGTCAATTCTACGGATTGAAACTAATATTCATCACCACCCCCTGATGAAAGTTAACATGATTATAAATTTTCCCATTCATCAAAGTTTTTCATAAATGTTAATTAGCTTCAGATCAAGATGACATATCAATTGGTGATCCTACCCCTAAACTAATCACATATCTCTTCAATAGAATGAAGTAAAATATTATAATATTCTGATTGTTTTTATTTAAAAACCATATACTTTATTGTAATAATTTTGAAATTTTGTAATTTTCACCCTTCTATAGAGATTATTATTTCCCCCACTTTACTATATTTAAACCTCATTTAATTGAATTATTTTTTTTACCAACTCTCGAATGCTTTGTAACATTCCATTTTTTGTTTATACATTATAGTCGTTGCCATTGAGGGCATGTCATTAGTATTAGTAGCGTCCACTGGGATTGATACAATAGATAATAGATGGAACATGGAATGGAATTCCTCAAGATATTCCAAATACATAGAATCATATGGATGATTATTGAGGAGAGAGTCATCATTTTTTGGAATATAATGGAATAGGATCTTTTAATAGTTAGTTGTACATCATAGAGATTCCAGTATTAAGTGAACCACAATTTTTCTGCTATAATTAAGTTATCTTTCACCTTATCTTTTGTTTTATATGATTTAGCATATTCACAGTTCTTACTAAGGTTATCATTATTTCATTCTTGGGGACATAACTTAGAGATACTTATAGATCAATTTGCATTGATTATGTCTATTGTAGAAAATTTTATATTTTTAAGGTGTTTCAAGGGTGTGAGAAATCTATGGGGACCATTAGTTAATCTAATTTTTAGATTATTACAAATTTATCTTCATAATTTCATCCATATAATGGATTTTTTATGTTAATATTTAAAAATTAATTATACCTTCTAGAGGTGACTGTTTTTCTCTTGAAAGGAATGATGGCATGTGGTCTTTAATAGTGAATGGGATAATAAAAGGTATTATGTATGTTTATGTCCTTGTTGGACTCCTCATGTATTAATCATTTTTTAATGATCACAGGTCCTATTTAGTCTATAAACCATGTTATATTTATGTAATCTATCTCCCATAAAATGCACTGTTGTTTAGTAAAATCTATCCAAAGCTCTTAAGTGCTATACACTCTATTTGATTACTATAAACCATCTTTTGATTCACTTTATAATGATTTTTTTTGACAAATGATTGTGTTTAATTCATTAAATAAATATCAATGCTTAAGTCAGAATACATATATCTTCCTAAGTATGAGACACTGTGAACAAGCAGACATCGTGACAACCAGACACCGTGAGCAAGCAGACACCGTGAAAACCAGACACCATGACCAAGACATCGTGAACAAGATACAGTGACCTCAAAACACCATGAACAAGACACCATGACATCAAGACACCATGAACCAGACACCATGACCACAATACACAATGAAAAAGACCCTATGAACAAGACAATGTGACATCGAGACACCGTGAACAAGACATTGTGACATCGAGACACCGTGACCACAAGACACCACGACTAATCTGGACACTGTGTGAAGGAGACAATGTTTCCATGACATACTGTGACCACATTTCATAATACATTTTTTTGTCTTTCAATTTAATCTCTAACAGTCATATTTGAAGATTTTAAATGCGTTGACTTAATTAATATTTCTTTGTAGACATTTCATTTGATAGTACGATGTACGCGGTGCAGAATACATGCAACATGTCGGCTCAAACACGTGAACTCCTACATAAAAGAGTAATTTGGCCCCAAAAAAATTAGAATTGTGGAACGACAATAAAAAGAAGAACAAGTTGGTGGCCATGAGCATGACAACAGAACGCACATAGAATATTCGTAAAGAAAGAATTGTCTCAGGAAACTCAACACTGCTGGAGAACACAAAAAGCTCAACTGAATCCCAGAATCAAGAACATCTTCACACTGTCAAACATCACGGAGAACACAAGCCGGAATTGTCTGACTTGTGATACTATGTTTTCCATACAAGGACTTGATTTCGGCATCTGTTTCATCTTAGTAGTCCATAGCTTCAAAGACTAAAATTCAGATCATTTCTAAACCTCTCTCAATATTTATTCTCTATTGTGTATCATTTTACTGTCTTTCAAGTTTTGTGTGTATCTGTATAACAACACACTCTATCTCCAACATAAAACTGAAGGATACAAGATCTCCTTACTCAGTCATTTTTTTATATTTGTATAACCACTTATAAGTGTGGAATAGGTCGCTGTGTGGCCTGGTTTTTTGTTCCAATGAAGAACTATGGAAGAGATCCTTGTGCGACCTGGACAGTCATGTGTACTATTGTTTAACCCCATTCTAAGGTGTGGATAATTTTTATTTATACAAACTACTTTGTGGAAGGTGATCACCAAGTGGAGTGGATCAGGTCTCGGCTTTAAACTGAACCACTTCTTTCATATCTCTTGTGCTGCTTAATTTAGTCTTCTCTATTTTACTGCATTACGGTATAATTCAGAAATCACTAAATTCACTTTAATAGTTAATATTGGAAAGAATTTATAATTGTATTTTCTTAGTAGAATAGCTTCAAAAGTAATATTAATAACATACATTAATATTACTGAGAACTAATCAATCTTCTAAGAAGTTTTTTAAATAGTCAAAATCTAATAAAAATATAACATTGATTAACTGGGATGTTTTTATCCTTTTGGGAAAACCGTTTTAAGAATAATTTTTAACCCGAAATTTTTATAGATACTCAATTCACCCCCACCCCCTCTTGAGTAATCTACTAAGTCCTATATTTGGTATCATAGGGTGTTTATTAAGACTTTTTTTAACCATATTCAACTGTGATTTTAGAAGTACTTTGAAGATCTGTAAATTTCTATTAATTCTATATTTCTATCTCTCTCAAAGTATTTTTATAATATGGATAATAGATTGGAAGGTGCTTCAACAAACATACCACCATTATTTAATGGGTCCAACTATGCTCAATGGAAAATTAAAATGAATATGCATTTAGAGAGTATGTGTTTTGAAATTTTCCTTCCATTATATATGAATATAAGATTCCTGCAACTAATATAATCACATGGGATGAACCTGTCAAAACTACCTACAATAACAATTGCAAATATATGAATGATTTATACTACTTCTTATGAGATGAAGAATTCAATAAAATTTCTGCTTGTAAAACTACCCATAAAATTTGGAATACCCTATCTGTCTCACATGAAAGAACATCTAGTGTTAATGAAACGAGAATTAATACTTATAAAATTAAATATGAAAACATTAAAATGAAACTTGTTGAGCCTATCTCTGACATGTATCTTAGGTTCAATGATATTTTCAACATAATGATTTCTCTTGGAAGAGATGTCACTACCAAGGAACAGATCATGAGAATTCTCAGATGTCTGCCTGACAGATGAAGAGGAACCTCTATCTCTATTAGAGAATCATGCAACATTATCAACCTATATGTAAAAAACTCATTGGGAAACTGATGATAAATGAAGAAGAGATGAAATTGAATAAGGAAGTGGAGGAAGAACCAAAAAATTAAATCTTTTGCATTGAAAACCACCCCCTCTAAACACAACGACAAAGGGAAATTGGAAGCATCTGTAGAAAGTTCTAGAAGAGAACAATAATCACCTGACAGTGATGAGGAAATGGCTCAATTATCCAGAAGATTCAAGAAATTTTACAATAAGAATAACTTTTTGTGAAAGCCTAACTTCAAAGGAAAATATGACCAAAAAGGAAGTCGGAAGAAGGATTGGAAAAGAAGTGACAAAACTAATGAGACTGTCTTCTATGAACGTAAGCGCAAATGACATATCTAGGATGAATTTCAAAAGATGAAGTGAAAAAATAGATATGAGGACATGGATAGGAAGTATAAAAAGGAAATGAAATAAACCTAGAGTGCTTCTGATGATAGTTCAAGTGACTTGAAAACATCACATGATGAACAAGCTAACAAATCCAATATGTGTTTTATGACAAGCGCATCACAAGTAACACTAGACTCTCCTGTACATAATTCATACTATTATGGAGATGAGGGTGACTTTGAAAACATGACTAATGAAAAAAAATATTGAATTCTATAACATGCTTGAAGAAGCATGCAGTGAACTAAAAGACAAATATAACTCATTGAAGAAATATTATGCTCTTACTATGACTGTTAAATCTGAACTCACAACTAAAATGGAGAAAAATGCTCAACTGCTCAAAGAGAACAATAAATTAAAAATGTCTAATGGGAAATTGAAGAATGAACTAGAAAAGACTACCAATGTGAAAAATACCCTTACTAAAATCCTAGATAAACAAATTCCCCCAAAATATAACACTGGCATTGGTTATTAACCTGGAAAAATAAATATTGCTAGAAAAAATTTTGTTTCTAAATCTAGGATATATAGTTTTACACCCTATTCTAGACACAAATCAATTAATTCAATTTATGATACACTTTGTACTGTTTCAATTTATTCTAGACCAGTTAGTGTTTACATTTCAAATTCATCATTTAATGCTTATAGGAAACCTAGTAGGTAAATATGGGTTCCTAAAGCACTCATTACTAATATTACAGGACCCAAACAAGCATGGGTACCAAAATCTATTTTTGCATAATCATTTTGTAAGAAAGCTACATAAATAGTTCATGTAAAAGTTTATAGTACATGGACAGTAGATGTTCAAGACACATGATAGGAGACTACTCATTATTCATAAACCTAATGAAAATATATGGCAGATGTGTCACATTTGGTGACAATGCCAAAGGAAAGATTGTTGGCCTCGGACAAATCGGTAACGCTAACTTAGTTTTAATTTTTAAGTACTGTTTGTTGATGGATTAAAATATAATCTGCTTAGTATCTCAGAATAATGTGATGATAGATTTCATGTTAGATTTGAAAATGATGCTTTCAATGCCTTTAATTCTAAAGAAGAATTAGTATTTTCTGCATTAAGAAACTAAAATGTTTACTCTATTAACATATATTACTTAGCTTCTCAAAATGATTCATGCTTAAATGTATTTCATAAAGTGTCTTGGCTCTGGAATAGAAGACTAGTATAATGTAATATTCACTCCCTTAGAAAGCTAAGTATAAAAATCTTAATTAAAGACTTACCTAAATTTGAGTTTCCAAATGACAAAGTGTTTGATCCCTATCAAAATGGAAAACAACACAAAATTTTCATCAATCCAAAGAATAAAGTGTCAACTTCTCAACCTCTATTATTGGTTCCCAAGGATATTTATAGACCATCTAGAGTTTCTAGTTTAAATGGGAAGAATTATGTTTATGTTCTTGTAGATGACTTTTCTATATATACTTGGACCTTTTTTATGGCTCACAAAAGTGAAGCCAACTCTTATTTTACTAAATATTCCAAGTCTGTGGAAAATTGTAGTGGACTTAGAATTAAATCCTAAAGAAGTGATCATGGCCATGAGTTGTAAAATCCAGAGTTTGAATCCTTCTTCTCCCAAAATGGTTATAGTCACAATTTCTCTACCCCTAGAACAGCTCAACAAAATGGAGTTGTAGAAAGAAGAAATAGAACCCTGAAAGAGATTTCTAGAACAATGCATAGTTAATATGACCTACCTATTTATTTTTGGGTTGAAGCTGTCAATACGGCATGCTACATAATCAATAAAGTGTTGATCATGCCTATTCTTAAAAGAATTCCTTATGAGTTATGGAACAATCCAAAAACCAGGGTTAACTACATCAATTTTATTTTGCAAAGTCTATATTCTTAATAATAAGGAAAATCATTAAAATTTTCATCCAAGAGTGATGAAGGTATATTTTTAGGATATTCCATGTCATGTAAATCCTATAGAGTGATAAATAAAATAACTAAATGTCTGGCAGAATCTGTCGATGTTACATTTGATGAAGCAGATCCACATGATCATAAAACCATTCTAAAGAACCTGGAGGATGATGTTTCAAATCTGAACACTAATTCAAAATCATCAAACAATTCTATGAAGGAACCTTTGAAAACATTCAGTTCTGTAAATTCCTAAGATTCAGGTTATAATGAACCTCAACCTGTTGATGAACCGGAAATCACTAGTCCCCCATTTTCTATAGCTCTTATAACTCTTAAGGACCATCCTTTAGATGTTTTTGTAGGATACCTAGATAAAGGAACTAAAACTAGAGATTCTCTTAGAAATATGGTTGAACATCAAGTCTTCTTGTCACAAATTGAACCTAAAAACATAAATGATGCTATCAATGATGAATTTTGGGTGATGGCTATGCAAGAAGAACTTAATCTGTTTGAAAGGAACAAAGTTTGTAAACTTGTTGAAAGACCTAAGGACACACTAACCATAGGCACTAAATGGGTGTTTATAAATAAGGTAGATGAAGCTGGTAACATAGTTTAAAACAAGGCTACATTGGTTGCACAAGGCTATAGTCAAGAAGATGTAATTGACTATGAACAGACCTTTGCACTATTAGCTAAACTTTAAGCCATCTAAATCTTTCTTGATTATTCTACACATCTAAATTTAAAACTATATCAAATGGATATTAAGAGTGCATTATTAAATGGGTATATAGCTAAGGATGTATTTTTTGAACAACCCATGGCTTTACAGGCCCCCATTTTCCAAATCATATTTTTATATTATCAAAAGCCTTATATGGATTAAAACTAGCTCTAAGAGCATGGTATGATAGGTTGGGTATTTTTCTTATTTCCAATGGTTTTACAAAAGTAATAGTTGATCCTAACCTATTTAAAAAATTGATTTCTAATGATGTTTTAGTTGTTCAAATCTATGTTGATGACATTATCTTGGGATCTTCAAGAAATTCTTTATGTGTTGATTTTTTTAAAATGATGCAAAAAGAATTTTTAATGATTTTAATGGGTGAACTAAAAATTTTCTCAGATTTCAAATATTTCATAATAATGAAGAAATTATTTTAACTCAAAGTAAATATATAATAGATCTTCTAAAACGTTTTGGTTTAGATAGCACTAAAAGTAGTGACACTCCCATGAGTACCACTTGTAAGTTGGATCTTGAATAAGATGGAAAATCTGTTGATCAAACCACTTATAGAGGAATGATAGTAAGTTTACTATACATAACTGCTAGTCGACCTGACATTATGTTTAGTGTGTGTATGTGTGCTCATTTTCAAGCCAATCCTAAGGAATCTCATTTAAAGGTTGAAAAGAGAATTTTCAAATACCACAAGCATACACCCAATCTAGTATTGTTATATCCTAGAGGACAATCATTTGAATTAGTTAGTTATTTTGATGCTGACTTCAGTGCATGTAAGTTAGATAGAAAAATCACCTTTAGAACATGTCACTTTTTAGGAAGGTCACTAGTATCATGGTGTAGTAAGGAACAAAATTCCGTTTCATTATCTACTGTAGAAACTGAATATATAGCTACTGGCAGTTGCTGTGCACAAATCTTGTGGATCAATCACACATTACTGTATTAGGGATATTTATTCCTGCATGTACCTATAAATTGTGAACACACAAGTGCTATTAACATCTCAAAAAAATCATGTTTCACATTCTATGACAAAGCATGATGATGTAAGAGATCACTTTTTGAGAGACCATTATTAAAAATATGATATCATTTTGGAATTCATTGGTACTAAGTATCGACTACTTGATATATTTACCAAACCATTAAATTCTGAAAGAATATACTACATCATACATGAATTAGGAATGATAAATCTTAAGTAAATATCTTACTGTTTTATATCTTACTGTTTCATGTTTACGGTCTCATAATTAGAATTTTGTGATTACTTTCTGATAGTCAATGTCTCGCCGTAAGGACCAGTCATTGTCTCACCGTAAGGACCCGTCATTGTCTCATCGTAAGGATGAGTCAATGTCTCACCATAAGGACTTATCACTATCTCACCGTAAAGACATGATATGGTCTCACCGTAAAGATTTTCTTAAGATTTTTATTTACAAATTAAAACTGTATCAGAGTAATTATTCATTTCATGTTTTTATTTTCCCACGCATTTACTTTTGTAACGATTGATATTCCTAAATGATAAAATAAAATAAGTGTCACTTGTCCTTCGATCGAGCTTTATTCTATTCACTAAACTTGTAACCCATAATGAATCCTCCAACCCTTCTCTCCCTTAAACCTTCAATGAATTCCCATGATGAAATGCCCTTCATCATCGACTCCTGAGAAACGTAGCTCAAAGAAGACGAAGATCACACCTCAGCTAACACCTAAAGGTCCTCTAAATCCAAATCTAGTGAACCGAGAAGTAGTAATTGACAAAGATACATTCCCTAAGTGGATTTTATTGACTAAGTATCTATTTTTTATTTTATTAAAAGAGAATGTCTGGCTACAAGGGTTTTCGATGAAAGATAGGCATATCTACCCTAATTTTCTGGCTCGATTTTATCAGTATGTTCAGTTCTCCTTTCATTTTGAAGATGGTTATGCTGTAAGAAGCTGGATAAATGGACAGAAATGCTCATTCTCTTCAAGGTTATGGGCTGTATTCCATAGGATACCTCGTGAAGGAATATTTGAGGACTAGCAGAGAGGACCTCCACCTTCCAATGAATTCTTTGTTTTGGAAGATACTCTAAAAAGATTAATCGAAAATCGAACCAAGAGGAGGGATATTGGTGCTAAACTGGATGGAGAATATATAATTCAATTTATGTTTATACAGAAATTGATTAGCCATAGAAAAATTGATTTTGTTGTACTGACATATCAGGATGTGTTTTTAATTCGTCTTTTTAAAATGGGAATAAGATCAACATTTTTAAGTGTGTCATACACCATATCTGTGAGCTGATCAAAACCATGTGCAAGTCTACCTCCCTATTTTATTCTCGGCTTATCTTAGTCATGCTTCATGCCAAAGTAATGGTTGAACCTAATGAAGAAGTTATCATGGACTTTGAGTTATTCCTTTCAAAAGACATTATCAAAAGGATGAAAATCAACTGGAATCTTTGGAAAAGGCATGGGTGGAAGAAAATGATAGGATTTATGAAATGTTCAATCTAGTGAAAAATCCTTCATGACCAAATGATATCACTGATCCTAGTTTAGAACCACATGAAGTTGTTTAGTATTCTGAAGAAGAAGAATAAGAGGTTGTTGTGCCTCCCAGAGAAACTTTTTCTGATAATAAAGACTGTACTCCTGTCCCTCATGTAGTAAGTGAAAAGAAAGTCCGTGATTATAAAGATGTTATTAATCTGGAAGATCAACCCAAAGTTGAAGTAGAATCTATTGTCAAAGAAACAAAATATAATGTTATGGAAGATCTTATAGTAGAATAATTACCTATTATGAAAAAATCTGACCTTGAGGAATTCCCAGTGGAACATTTTATTCCTAAAGCCATTCTTTCCATTGAAGAAAGGCTACAGATGGCTTTTCAGTTGGCTAGAATAGAATTGAGAGTGGAAATAAGAGATGAATTGATGGAACTAGATCAAGCCTCAAAACCTCTCAGTCCTGAGAAGGATGAAACTATTTAGGGGGAGCAACCCCCAAATCTAGAATCATTTGTAGTACTAAACCTGATTAATCTAAGCCCTATAGACACTTGGTATAAATTCCCCAACTTTTATGATGTGAATGACTCCCAGGAAGTCTCAGTAAAAAGCCTTGACCTTTCCACAATTTTCCAATTAAAATTTTTCTCTAATATTTCCCCTGAAAAATAACTTCAGCTAGTATCTGTCCCTATCTTTGAACCATCACTAGAACAACCAACCTTGGTGAGTAAAGATGATCTGAAAGAATTTGGAGCTACCCATTTGGCTGGAGTTGAAAAAATCTTGAATACCCAACCATCCCATGTAATAAATCTAAGTGTGAGAGATGCCTCGCTGTTATTGGAAAAAATTATTGGGCAAATTCAACCCAAAATGCTTCATGAGATTTTAGAATTCTGAGTTGAAATAGACTGCTTATTGATGAAGTGAAGACACTAAGAGGTATGATTAAACACATACAGAAATAGACGAATTTGATATCAGAGCTTCCTTCTCATCCTTTGGAACCTATTATTCCTCAAACCCCACAGAATGTTCTCTCTTAGACTCAACCTCATTTAGCATCCTTAGCTAAAAAAGTGGCAGAGAGAAACAAAAAAATTGTGAATAAAATGTGAGAGTTTGTGGTTAATCTTTACAAGCTCACTGATAAGTATACGGGGTGCCTTCAAAAAGTGATAAATCAACTGAAATCTCTCACCTCAGATGTCCCAGCTTCTAAGACGTCTGGAAAATCATCTCAATCTTCCTTCGATAGTGACTTGCTCAAAACAGTGATCAAAGAAGAACTTCAGACTATGCTTAGTGGTTTCAATAAATATTCTCCATCTGAAGTTATCAAGAACAGTGAAAGAGTTCTTGATCTGGACCAAATCCATTAAAAAATTGCTCATGATGCTCAGTAGTAAATTTCCATGAAAGTCTATTTCTAATTATATCGAATCTGCTCAAAGACTGACATGACCAATCATTTCAAATATCTTGTAGAAAATCAAAGGATTCCGCCTATTACTCATGCTTTAAAGACTTAAGTTGAAAATCTCATAGAGTTCACTCATCTATTGGACTAGTCTATGGAAAACAAGGATGTCTTTGAGAATGCTATGCAGTATGTTGGAGAGATCATTGCAGATTTTATTAAGCTCATGAGGCCCTATCTTCATGTACAGAGTACAACCATTTTTCCTTCTATGGGTGTCCCTTTGTGGCCTAGTTTCCCTAAATTCACCTCTACCCAAGCCTCCACTTCTATGTCTGTCAGTCTAGCACTAAGTCAGATAAGCCCTATGATCCTTGATCAAAAACTGCCTCGGTCTTTTACTGCACCAACTCTGGCTCCCTCTGTCTTTGAATGTCTTCTTTTACGTTCTCTATCAACCACCTAAATACCTTCTTCTACCTCAACCCATGATTCTATGGATTCCTCTTCTACTATAGCAGCTAAGGGAAAAGAGAATACCATCTAGTGATGAAGGACAATTCTTACTCTTTTTTTATGGGAATCTTGTTAATTTTATTTTACTTTATGTAATGCCCCTCTTTTTATCTAATACATTATTCCCTTTTCTTGTCACTTTTTCCTTTCTTTTTCTTTCTCTTTTTTGACAATCCCAAAAGGGGGGAAATATATGAGACATATAAGATAAGAGAACACTAACTCTATATATGTTTTATCCACATTTGAACTATGTTGTTATAACTAGTATACACTCTAAATATACGTGATTTGTGATCATCTAAAAGGGGGAGATTGTTGGACTCCTCATGTATGAATCATGTTTTAATGATAAAAAATCATTTTCTGTCTATAAACCTTGTTAACTCTATGTAATCTATCTCACATCCAATGCACAGTTGGTTAGTAAAAGTTGTCCAAATATCTTAAGTGATATACACCCAGTTTGGTTACTATACACTATCTTTTGATTCACTTTATAATGATTTTTCTGACAAATGATTAAGTTTAATTCATTCAATAAATTCCCTTGTTTATGT
Source organism: Viscum album (assembly GCA_963277665.1). NCBI lineage: Eukaryota > Viridiplantae > Streptophyta > Magnoliopsida > Santalales > Viscaceae > Viscum > Viscum album. The sequence continues at coordinate 1,486,155,177 of OY728136.1, forward strand.
CTGAATACATATATGTGCATATGTGAGAGGCACTATAAACAAGCAGACACTGTGACAACCAGACACCCTGAACAAGCAGACACCTTGACAACCAGACACCATGGACAAGCAGACACCGTGACAAACAGACACTGTGAACAAGACGCCATGAACATGACACCATGAACAAGACACTACAACATTGGGAAAGTGAGAACCAGACACTGTGAACAAGACACCGTGAACAAGACACTGTGACATCGAGACACCGTGAACCAGACACTATGACCACAGGACATCGTGACCAATACAGACACCATGTGAAGGAGACACCGTCTCCATGACATATTGTGGCACCGTTTCTTAATATGTTTTTTCGTCTTTCAGTTTAATCTCTAACTGTCATATTTGAAGATTTTAAATGCGCTGACATACTTAATATTTCTCTGTAGACATTTCATGTGAAAGTATAAGGTATGAGCTGCAAAATACGTGCAACCTGTCGGCTCAAACACGTGCACTCCAAGATAAAAGTGTAATGTTTCCCAAGAAAAATAAGAAGTGTGGAATGATAATAAAAAAACAAGCTGGTGGTCATGAGCACAAAAACAGAATACACATAGAAAATTCCTAAAGAATGAATTGTCTGATGAAAGTCAACGCTGCTGGAGAACACACGACGCTCAACTGAATCCCAAAATCGAGAACATCTTCTCAATATCAAACATCACGAAGAACCCAAGCTGCATATGCCTGACTTGTGACACTCTGTTTTCCATACAAGGACTTTATTTCTACATCTGCTTCATCTTAGAAGTCCAAATATATAAATACTATCATTCAAAGAATTTCTAAACCTATCTCAATATTTATGCTCTTTTTGTATCATTTTACAATCTTTCAAGCAGTGCGTGTATCTTTATAACAACACACTCTATCTCATATGTAAAACTGAAGGATACATGATATCCATACTCAAACATCTTATTATATTTTTACCCACTGATATGTTGGAAGAGGCCCCTATGTGGCCTGGTTGTTTGTTCCCATGAAGAACTGTGGAAGAGGTCCTTGCGCAACATGGGTTGTCCTATGTACTTTTTTTTAACCCCAATCTAGGGTGACGATAAAGTTTATTTATATAAACTACTAGGTGGTAGGTGATCACCATGTTGAGTGGATTAGGTCTCCTCTTGAGACTGAACCACTTGTTTCATATCCAATATGCAGCTTAATTTAGTCTTCTCTGTTTTGCTACTTTACTGTATAATTCAAAAATCACTAAATTCACTTTGATAATTAATCTTGTAAAGAAGTTATAATTGTATTTTCTTAGTGTAATATCTTCAAAATTAATATTAATAATTGACATTAAGATTACTAAGAACTAATAAATCTTCTATGAAGTTGTTTAAATAGTCAAACTCTAATGATTGTATAATAATGATTAACTGGAATGTATTTATCCTTTTGGGGAAATGTTTTTAAGAATACTTTTTAACCATAAATATTTATAGATACTCAATTCACCCCCCCCCCCCCTCTTGAGTAATCTACTCCGACCAACAGTCTTCATTATTTTAATATAGAAAAATTGATGTTAGGATTTGTGTAAGTTTATATATTGGTGTTTCCAAAAACCGCAAATAATATTTCCCATGTTTTCCCTAAATAAGCTGTGATATTATCACTATGAGGTTAGATTTAGTTATAATAGAGTTTGACCATGCTATCTCTCTTATTAATATGTATTTTTACATTATCTTACTTCATAATTGTTAGATTTTAGGATCTATAGTCGTGGTCTATTATAGGTGTATTTTTTTCAGGCCTAGAGAATTGTCATAGGCTATTTAGAATTTTTCCTCTAAAATGGTATATGGTAATCTATGGTATCTATTCATATCATTGGTTAAACATTATGATGGTGATGAAATACAATCCCTTTCTATATATTAAATAATTATTATATTTGATGAATGGACTGATCTTGTTTTCAAAGATCATCATATGGTATAGATGTCCTTAGATTAGGGTGAGGTATATAGATATTTCAAAGGACACTTTTACATTTCATTATTGGCACATTAAATTCAAATTAATACATTTCTATTCATTTAATTACCATTTTTTTCATTTTCATGACGAACTCAATGCTTCCTGAGTTCATTTATTAGTTGGTGTTGGTTCTTGTCGATGAAACATGTATTCGACATAAGAGTATGATCAGTCTAATAATTTGAGGACTATTTTGCATGTTCTCCAAAAACCTTCGTTATATGAAAATATTTCCAAGTACATTTTTGGGCTGGTGATGTCCATTTTCAAAGACATGTCATGTCTTTATGATGTATATTTATGGATCGCTTAAAGATTGATATTGTATTTTATTGGGTGGATCCTAATATATTTTTAAATACTTATAAATTTTTTCCCTTATAGGGTATTAATAAATTGTAATGTCTATTTTTTTGTATTTTTTTTCCTTTGATAAATTTTATATAGATAATAAAACTTTTCTATGTATATATTAGTATCAAAAAAATTGAGTATCTAAAGTAGAATATAACTAATTTTCATGTTTTTCATCTTCTAGAAGAGTATCCAAATTAAAGGCCTTATATAATGCTTACTATAAATATTAGGGTTATATTCTGACAAATAAAACAGGGTGGACCCTCTATAGGTATAAATAGTTGCATCACATGGGAATAACAGCACTTCTAATTATATTGATCTTCTAGAAGTAGGATTTTATTTTATGTTATAGTGGTGCCATAAAATCAATCAGATCTGTTTTTAAAATTTGTGGAATTTTCTTATCTGTGATCCTTTTTTTATGTGTTGAGAAGGATGTCTCATGATGATGATACTCAAGATGTTAAATATGAGTGGAGGATGATGAAGGATAATAAAATATTAGCTCTTGATATGAACGAGGTCGATAATGGAGTTTTAACGTAATGTGTAAAATTTTATTCTTACATGATAAAATAGGTGGATGTGACTTATTAGGGTGATGTTTAGGTATATGTATGATGATATAATGTTTTTGAATCAGATATTCCAATGGGATTGTCCACGGATTGTTATCATTGAGTTTTGTTTTATGAGAATATTTCTATTCCATTATTAATGTGACTAGTGTTATTTCATGAGTTTCATATCTCACCCCTACTCATTGATCTTATTATTAACAATATTTATAATTATTTGAAGAATTGGTTTTGGAGGTTAGGTTTGAAGTGGTGGATGGTTGAGCTTGATTCTCAATGTCTATTTTCTAAATATGATAATACCAAGTGTCATGATATTACATGTTTTTTGAATATGTAGGATGTTCCTTAGTGGAAAATAGTAGATATGTTGACATATTAAATAACTACTTTTAGATGATCTTAAGGAGGACATGATGACCTCTGGGTGATTAAATTATTCTTAATAGTGTTGTCTCATTTCTTGGTAATCAAGGAGTCAAATCTAGTGGATGATTTTGGATGTCTATATATGGATGAGATTTTATGAATTTATAGGGTACCAATGGTGAAAATCTTTGATCATGGTTTTCATTTTTCATTTTGGGTTTGGAGATTATACATCCCACTATTGGCTCAAAGTTATTCCTCATCACATCTTCATATACTTTATATAGATGGTGAGATATGTTTGACGATCTGGACTCTAAGTACATATTGTGAATATATAGTTTAGATTTGAGTTATTACTGAGTGAAGAATTTAACCTTTGAAATATTTTCCTATAATAAAAGTAATCACTCATTCATTAGTATATATTGGAGTGGCTTGAAGCTATAGAAAGTGATGATCTGATTGAGAAATTTTATGATGAGGTTTTGTCAGGTTATGTAGTTGAGACATTCCAGTGGACGGGAGAAAGAGTTTTATTCTTTTTTGATGCATCTCAATCATAAAATGTATTTATCTTTGGTATGCATATATAGATATGTTCTATAGTTGAGGTATAAGATTATGATATGAGTTTATGAGGATATAGAAGTGATGGGAGAACAAGGAAATCTTATTTTTGGGTTTGAGGGTTACAGTAATGACATGACCCTAGAATCCTGGAGTTTGTGGCTAACTTTATTACATTTGTGGGATTATAAGGAATCAAATACTGAAAGAAATAAATATTAAAAAATTTTCATAACCATATTAAATATATTAAACCCATTTTATAATGAAGATAGAAAATAAAAATAAAAATATCAAAATATTTGTATCCCTCAAACTCGTTCCAATAATTCATTTTTATACCCTACGAAAAGGAAACAAAATAAGGCTTAGATAAGTTGCTCAGAAATGGTTAAGTACAGTGGAAGTAATAATAAATCAATGATCATAATAAATATTTCAAGTTAAATGACTAAAAACACATTTCATTTTATAAATAAACTCATAATGAAGTACATCCACAAATTTTGTGATATTAAAAACCCTCTCGATAATAATAATCAGAATTAAGATGATGATAAATATTAAATGTGATGTTTCCAAGGAACATGAAACCTTTACCATCAAGACCATTCTTAATATGGTTTAAAACAAATAGTTTACAAACTGATTTGGTATGTCTAACCATAACACTGATTTTAAGACCTTTTAAAATATATTTTAAAACATACTGGTCAAAAACGTGAAGGGTTTTTCTAACTAAATTTATCCCATGAGACTATTGATGCATCGAGGAGATTTTATTAATTGATCCACAATCCATGTATTGCATTTTCAAATAATTCCATAAATACAAAATAATTCATTTGAATTCATAAAAAAAAGTGACGTATCAAATATCTCTATCATATAAAAGAAGTTTATTTTTCAATATTTTCCCAGTTAGACAAATAACTTTTGATGTCAAAAAAGTATATAAATTTTGTATAAGGTTTAAAAAATAATGATATAAATAATATAAAATTATTTATATTGTAGAAAAATATAATTTTTAAGGAAAAATGATTTTGAGAAACTGATTATTTTAAGAGAATGTTAACAATCACAAAAGAAAGTGAGATTGCATGATATCTTTTACCAGTTGGTAATCTTCAAGTTCAAACCCCTAAGATGAGATAATTAAAAGTAAAACATTGAATACCCTGAATATAAAATGATTCATGATATAATATAACAAAATAGGAATATTATACACCACATAATCATATTAATTGATGAATATTAAACTTATATCATAGATGTACAAAAGTGAGATGAAAATCCATTACCTAATGCTCTCTTTTGGTTGAACACTATTTAACATCTTGTATAATGGTGTAAATAATGTTACTAGCTTATAAAAACCCATATCAATAATAGTGATATCATATATAGTATTTTATAATAAATTATACCTTTTCCATTAATAATCTTTCATCATTTTCAGATTTTTGGGTGTTAGTTTCCATGTTTTTCTAGTATGTTTTGAAATTTAATTTTTTCCAATATTACTTAGATAATGATTCAATGATATATATAATTAAAAAGTTGATTTAAATATGATATATATTCTGTACATATTTTTTTAGATTAATTCATGGTTTTTAGAGATAGGAAAAGAAATACACTGTTTATGGAGACGGTAGGTCATACATATGCATGAATGTTGCTTCAATTTTCAAATCGTATTAAAAGAAATAAAATAATAGATATATTTGTAAATTATAGATATAGAATCATATTAATGTTTTATATATCACATATGTTAATTAAAACTATCCTCAACACTTTCCATGTAATTTGTGAATGAATCACATTGCTTTGAGGAGGCGGCAGTCCCCACGTCCACAGACGAAGTTATCATATTCCCACAAAAAAGAAAAGAAAACAATATTTGTTATATAAATATAGAATAAGAATAAATAAATCATAAATATAATAATAATCATATATACACTATAAATTCATCATTATAATATTCCTATAAATGTAGTAATAGAATAATGAACAACATCAGTTCTCGAGGTGGTAGTCCGCAGTACACACGAACCATGATTATTCATCCCATTTGATGGAAGTGATTGAATGTGAAGGTCAAACCCTTATGTTAAAAATGTTCCAGTATATTTATAATAATTATTTTATTATATAATAAATATATAAGATGAATTTTAAGGGTTAATAAATAAATATGACAAAGGTGATCATTGAAGAAGCTTACCACATTTTTTGGGTTATATATTTTTGTTAACACCGAAATACTACATTTTTTGTATTTATGCTAAATGTGAGGCTTATGAGATTTGGTGAGGGATTTTGGGAGCTTATTTGGTCACGTTTTTTATGATAAAAACGGATTTATAGGTGTGGATAATTGGGGAAGTGAATGTCTTTTTATAGTGGAGAAAGAGTGACATTCTTGTAAATGTAAAAAGGTAAATAGTACTGGGAGGTCTCCCTTACCTAATGTTCCAGAAAAAATTCAAAATTTATGGATTAATGTAATATTATGTTCTATAAAAACCTCTAAACCACAAAAATAAGATAATGTTTCTAATTTTTTCTTTAATTTCTATGTTCCCCCACTTTTAGCATTTTGTTTTTTTCAAGGTAACTTGTTTTAAAACATAATAATTTTAAATAGTAAGACTAAATTAAAGTAATATTTTTTATAAAATATATTCTCACTTAATTATAAATATTATATCTAATTTAAAAAATTAAAATGAAATTAATTTTGGAAATTAATTTTAAAATAGTTCATGCAATGTCTAAACACGGGGCTCTAACATGTACCGTGCCAAAAATTGTTTTTCTATTTTAGGGTAAATATTTTCATTATAAAAGATCAATTAGTAAACTAATGGACCATATTTTATATTTATTTTTTATTTAAAAAAATCAAAATATTTGATTTGTTATTAATTTAAATATTTTAATAATGTATAATTTATTATAAAATTACATTATTATAAATTTTAACATTTTTTATCTTCATTTTAATATAAAAATATCAATAAAAATATGTAATTATAATCCATTAATTTAAAACCTATGTAACATGATATATTCATCTAAAATATTAATGTAATATAATAATTCAACAAATTTACTTAATTTTTTTAAAAAATAATACCATTTATTTTAATTAATTATTAACCAAATAATTACCATACTGAAACTCCATAAGCAGTTTAATTAACTAATTAATCTCTAAAAAATAAAATTATATTATTAAAAAATTAAATATTATTTTAAAATATTATTTTTAACTGAACTAAGGTGGTTTTTTCCATATATCAATTTTTTATAAATGTAAAAGGTAAGGAAGGTTATTTTCTGTCTTTTTTAATTACTTAACTAAATTTTATAGAATAGTATCCCAATGAATCATAAAATTATAAAACAATATGGTATATGGTCTTAATATGGGACGCCAATGGATTTTTTTCATGTTTCTAGGTCAATGATTCCCCTGAGATTAAATATCAACAACTAAGAAAATTAATTTTTAGCTTAACCGTTGTATTTTATTTTAATTAAATTCAATAATATTTTTGGTGAAAAATATTTTTATCATATTTGAATATAAATATTATACTTATTTCAACTATATGTATTCATTTTTATGAATTCAATTCACTAAAGTGGAATAATTAAATTTACAACTAATCTCGCAAACGTGGTGGGAAAGCTGATTTTTAATGTGAAAATATTCAAAAGTAAAATATGTTTTTATATCTAAATTCAATATAAAAATTATTCCAATGACCTAAATTGGATTAATAGATGTATAATTGATCTATTTTGACATAAAATCAATTTAAAATATAAATTTAAATTAATAACTATTTAAATAAAATGGTAGTTTTCAAATAAAATGCATTATTTTTCATTATTCAAAAAAACAATGAAACTTCTTATAGAAATTACAAAATTTATCCCTAAAATAATTTTTAAAATTATCATTCAAAAATTGATCTAATTATGAATAATAAAATTTATAAAACTATAAAAATTAATTTTTAAACAACTGTGCCATTAAAATATGGTAAAACTGCCTTTATAAAAATACAGATTTTTATGCATAAAATGGATTTGTTCTTATTATATGTCTATAAAACATATTTTACGAACGTAAAAACATTATATTTAATATTATATATATATATATATATGTATAAATATATTATTTATTCATGTTCATAACTACTAATTTAACGACATGGAGATAACTTTTAAATTTTTATTATTATTCGTAATACTCGGTCTTGTTTGTAACACAAGCTAACTCAATATTGTGGTTATTTTAAGTTTAACAAGCTGTTTCATATAAATAAATCTAGAAAAAAATTAAATTTATTCTAAAAAGAAAATATTTTAATGTCTTGGTGTGTTACATTCTCTACACCATAATTAAATTGTGTCCTCACAATTTAAACTTGATTTTGGTGATTGAGAGTTTGTCTAAAGACCCTAAATTTTCAAGGAATTTTTTTAATAGATTCTTTGGAATTTTACGAGTCTGTGGCTTTGGACGGCGCCGGATTCCGAGGCCTGGTGTGCCCGGAATCAATTTCTGATGTTTTGTTCGGGTACGTTCAGTAAACGTATGTGCGGGTTTTTACATCTTTTGAACTGGTGCTCGGAAGTGAAATCTGAGGGCTCCGATGAACTCGCAGCATGGGTAATTGCTTGAGGGGGTCTTTACCGCAGTTGCGTTTTATGCGGGTTGAAATTTAAAATTTGGGGTTTAGTTAAAAAGTTAAATAAAATTGTTTAGAACAATTTTATTCACCATGGTGGTTAAATCATACATGGGGAAGTTAATGTTGGGGCCCACCCCCACATAACTTCCCATGTGTATATATTTGTAAGGTAGGACCCACACGAGCCCCAACCTTACATATACCTTGAAACCCTCCTTTAACTCCCTTTCATTTTATTACTTGACTCCTCCTCTCATTTATTAAGGAGGAACCTCTCCACCTCCCACCTATTGAAGTTGACAACACATTCAATTAATAGCTTTATTAATTATGTGGCACCACTCTTTTGAATTGATCTTTTATTTTCATGGGTTAATAAAATAATATCATGAGCAATTATTTTAGTTTGGACAATTATTGTGTTGGGAAATTCATTGGTGGGAGAGTTATTGAGAGGAATGAGAAAGAAGTGTTCTTCTCCAACGAAGAACAACAACCTTCAACGAAGAACGACTCCAATGCAGAACGTGAAGTCACTGAAAACATTCCCTTTTCTTCTTCTTCCTCTACGTCAAGGGAGGAGACACAGCCGGGGGGAACGTTGCCAATGACAACATTCTTTCTTCTTTTGATGTCAATGGGATCGAAACCGTTCTTCCGCGACGCCATTCTATCATGACGCTTGCCTCTTTCCGCAGCTCGATGACATGCAACGTCATAATAGAGGTAGGGTGGATTGATTCAATTTTATTTGAATTAAATTTTTATTTGTTCTACATGAAACCATGTTTATCTCTGGCCAATTGATAATGCCAAACACGTAGGGCGCGGGCCGAACTAACATGGCCTGACAACCCTCCGCAGGGTGTTTGTCTGTGCGTGGATTGACGGGCGATGACTAAACGGGGCCGCAATGGCTATTTGGTGCCGTCGTAGTGAAGAACGGGTCCCGAGAGAGCCGGTGTCACATACGATGGGCAAAACAGACCACCAGAGTGCATCCGGGGGTCCACGGAAGGTAGCGGCGCCAGCGACCGGTGGCGGTGGCGCGCCGCCGGAGTAGACCGCCACGGCTGATCCACGGCGGCGGGTGAACCCGAATGGCAAAGACGTTCTGGATTTGTGGGGGCGTGGCTTAATGTCGGTCCAACTGGGGAGGTCACGTCCTCCTCTCGGCCAACCTGGCCGAGCTGCGGCCGGCCGCAGGTCGGGCCGCGTACACTAGGAAGTATCGACTAGTAGCTTGCGGAGTGGACACTCCCAGAGATGGGAGTACGGAGCATGGAGAACTTCTAGATGGCTGAGACATGATGAATGTTTGTTCGATTTGATGTGGAGTGACTTGACTAGGCCAGTGGGGATCGTTACTATGTTGGGGCGATAGACCCATAGCGGAGGAGCGCTACTGTGTTTGGGTGGCAGACCCGTGGTACTTGAGAGGAGAGGAGTACCTCAGCAGTCTAAGGTTAGTGAGTAGCACCTCGGAGTCGTGACAGGACTACTGCGCTCGACAGAGGAGAAGTTCTCCAACATTCGTATCTTAAACATCATGAATAAAATCCTGGCTTGAGCTGAGTCAATGACCTTTGTCTTTTCCTCATGATTGAGATGGGTTACTTGATAACTTTGTTAAATGTATGGGAATATACATAAGTAAAGGTTATCTGTTGAGATCTTTCTTTTTGGTTTATCCTTGTTGGATTTAGTGAGACCTCGAGGGTCTCGGGGTCCCTACTGAGTATCGTTATACTCACCCCTGTATAGGCAATGCCTGCACCTCATTGTGTTGGATGCAGACGACGGACAACGCTAACCGAGGAAGAGTGTACGAGGACTGGATGGTACACGGAGGTGGACACTCGGTGTGACGGGACATGGAGCAGACCGATAGACGCGGAATGCTGAGGAGGACATTTGTACCTACCCTTTAGGTAGGAACCGGGAGGACGATCCAGGAGTTGCTTCAGCATTCAGCTATGGTCTTTTCAGTTGTACTTTCCATTTAGTTGTAGTTGTACCTTTCTGTTGGGCTTGTATTTCTGGCCCCTTTTTACTTTCATCACACTTGTAATACGGCTTTGATTAGTGTTTTCTTCCTCTTGTTCTCGGGTTGTTTGAGTTTACATTTTATAAAGGCAATTCCTTCCCAGTTGTAGGGATTTACGCCTTTGGTGCTAGTCGACAGCCCCTAGCCAATGGAAGGTAGGATTGGGGTATTTAAGACACGGACCCCGGGGGATGGGTCCTGAAGTATCAGAGGATTCGGTTCTACCGTAGAACTTAGGACTCTGATTTTTCCTTTCTATGAAGCAATATTGTTAAGGGTACCGAGTGTGTTTTTCAGTTCAGGGAGTCCAGTGTTGGCACGGCAGCCGACATATCCATACACCAGGACCCTGACTACTGATTTCCGACTCAGTACACGAATACACTGATTGTGTGTGTGTTTCCAAAGTTTTTCTTTAAGTCATCTCAACCATGTCAGCTGACCAGGTTTAAATCGTTTGACCATGTCACATCTGTTTAGGATGCCTCCATGCAGACTGTCAGTGGAAGTTCTGGGAGATTACACGATGAAGACCCACCGAGCGACGACGCTCCAGTGCAGGGCCCTCTTGCTATGTTGGCACCTTAGGGTGGTGTACCAGAAACACCACCACCTGTTAGGCAGCAGATACCACTAGCCGTACTAGTGGACGATGTACACTGACAGAGCACATTCCACAAGTTCCAGCAGCAGAGGCCTACGAGGTTACAAGGCAAGGCAGATTCCCAGGAAGCAGTGGACTTGATGGAGGCTATTTCTAGAGTTCTACACCTATTTTTGACACTAGAAGAGTAGATGGTCATCTTAGGTACTAGTGTTTCCCAGTGAGTGACCATGAGGTTGCTCTTCATAGTGATGAGGCTTCGGTGTATGGACCGAGGCTTGAGATAGTACCATCAGGTATTGTGCCTACTATATCACTACCTGTTGGTTAGCAGTTCCAGCTGGCGGTAGTAGTAGATGACACATATAGGATTAGATCCTTACACGTGTTTTAGCATCAAATTCCCCTCAGGTTCCGAGGTGAGCCCGACTCACAGGCGGCTAAGGACTGGCATCAGGAGGTGGATGAGAGTTTTCTAGAGCTTATACAGCTTCGGTGGGACGACATGTTGGAAGCTGAGTATTCATCAATGTGTACCGATCATTCCTGGTACTTGATGACTACGATACGATCAGTGCTTTAGAGCTTGTACCTCAGAGCGAGGTTTGTTTAAAGGACATCTAAGCTATAACTTTACCTCTATACATTCCTACTTATGCTAGGGTGTTAGAGAGAACCGTTCTGGTTTAATGTTATTTAGCTAAATGGATACAGCTAGAAAATGTTATCAGTTGGAAAGAAGGGAACTAGCACTAGTCTCAGAGACTTGGTCATGTAAAATGTTTTAAGGAGAGGAGGTGTTAAGTACAGATGAATCTGCAGAGCAGCAGACGTGGAAGCAGAGCTAGGTGAGTAGCATGAGGTGGTGTACATTTCGACAGGATACAACCACCAACCCATGTATCCCCCACCAGGATCAGGGAGCAGGAGGTCAGGGAAATAGAGTAGCTACATGCGGTCAAGGAGTGTGACCCAAGGGCTCTAGTAATGATTCGAAGTACGGTCTGTGTCTACTACTAGCTGCCGTAACAACAGACATTGATACGAATCCTTCCTTACTTCCATGAATCTTGTCTCAGAACTAGAGTTTCCAATTAATCCATTGACTTGACCCCCACTTCAAGAGATACCTTTGAGAGGATACTCTAAAATCATTCTTATACTGACGGTGTGATCTGACCCTTGAGGCGAGAGTTTCGGTTGGAACCTCTTGGTGGAAACGTCGAGGCCTTACGACGTTAGTTTGGGTATGGACTATTCATACACAAATTGACTGTATTAGGAAAAAAGGTTGTGGATTACCTACAACGTTGGGATGGGTTTTCCTTGGTCAGAGAAAAGGAAACCCCAGGCAGCACAGGATGGAATCATGCATAAGTGGGTGCAGTCAATCACTCATGAGTCGTTTAAATTTAAATTTGTGCCAGACTTCTCTCGAGTTGCTGCACCGCTTTTAGCATTGATGAAGAAGAGGAAACCCTTTGTGTGGTCAAAGAGATTCTAGCTGAGATTTTCAAGAGCTAAGGCAAAGGTTGGCCAGTGTGCCCATTTTGAGGCTACCATAGAAGGTGAAGATCATCCAGGAGCAGATGAAGACAGCCCACAGTAGACATAAGGCATATGCTGATAAGAGACGGAGACCACTAGAGTTCGAGGATGGAGACCACGTCTAAATATGGGTCTCACTTCGATGAGATCTACGGAGATGTGGCCGAGGAGACAAGTTATCTCCGGGGATCATCAGACCATTCCAGGTTCTCAGCAGAGTAGGCAAGGTGGCTTACCGCCTGGCCTTTCCACCTCAGTTGCATCGAGTACATGAAATCTTTCACATATCTCAGTTGAGAAGATACGTGCATGAACTGTACCGCATCATCGACCATGGGGAGCTGCACATTGATGATGGGGCAACATTTATAGAGGTTCCGGTGGAGATCAAGGATCGACAGGAGCGGGTCCAACGTGGATGGTAGATTCCTCTGGTGCACATTCACTAGCGGCACAGGAACCTCTAGTGGAGCACATGGGAGCAAGAGGCTCAGATGCATGCTCACCCCTTTAGTTTCCCTAGTGTGTGTTGGAGCTTTATAGGGACGTAAATCTTTGAGGTGGGATTAATGTAAAGAACCATACTTTTCAAGATAATTTTTTTCTTGATTATTTTGAATTTTATGAGTCTGTGGCTTCTGACGGAGCCTGATTCCGAGGCCGGTGTGCCCGAAATCAATTTTGTAATTTTTTTCAGATACGTTCAGTAAATGTACGTGTGGGTTTTTACATCTTTTGAACCAGTGCTCGGAATTGAAATCTGAGGGAACCGATGAACTCGCAGCGTGGGTAATTGCCTAAGGGGATCTTTACCGTAGTTGACTTTTATGCGGGATGAAAGTTAAAATTTGGGGTTTAGATAAAAAGTTAAATAAAATTGTTTAAAACAATTTTATTCACCATGGTGGTTAAATCCTACATGAGGAATTTAATGGTGGGGCCCACCCACAAATAACTTCCCATGTGTGGATATTTGTAAGGTGGGGCCCACACAAGCCCCAACCTTACATCTCCCTTGAAACCCCCCTTTAACACCCTTGCATTTAATTACTTGACTCCTACTATCATTTATTAAGGAATAACCTATCCACCTCCCACCTACTGAAGTTTCCAGCACATTCAATTAATAGCCTTATTAATTAAGTGGCACCACTCTTTTAAATTGATCTTTGATTTGCATGGGTTAATAAAATAATAGCATGAGCTTTTATTTTATTTTGGACAATTGTTGTGTTTGAAAATTCATTGGATGGAGAGATCTTGAGAGGATTTAGAAGGAAGTGTTATTCTCCGATGAAGAACACTAACCTTCGACGAAGAATAACTTCGACGAGGAATGCGGAGTCACCAACAACGTGCCATTTTCTTCTTCTTCCTCCGCATCAAGGGAGGAGACACCGCCGCTGGGGAACGTCGCCAATGAAAACATTCTTTCTTCCTCCGATGTCGACGGTATCGACATCGTTCTTCCATAATGTCGTTCTATCGCGACGCTTGCCTCTTTCCACGGCTCGACGACATGGAATGTCATAATCGAGGTAGGGTGGAATGCTTCAGTTTTATTTGAAAAAAATTGTTATTCGTTCTACATGAAACCATGTTTATCTTTGTCCAATTGATAACACCTAACGCGGAGGGCGTGGGCCAAAAAAACACGGCCCGACGACCTTCCTCAGGTTGTTTGATTGTGCGTGGATTGACAGGCGATGACGAAATGGGGCCACAACGGTGATTTGAAGCCTTTTCAGTAAAGAGTGGGTCCTGAGAGAGCCGTTGGTGCAAACGGTGGAAAAAACGGAGCAGCGGAGTGCTTCTGGTGGTCCACGAAAGGCGGTGGCGGTGTGCCATGCCGGCAAGGTAGCGCCGACAACCGGCGTCGACGGCGCGCCACTAGAGCAGACCAACGCGGCTGAGCCGTGGCGGCAGGTGAACCGGAACGGCGAAGCCGTTCCAAATTTGTGGGGGTGCGGTTTAATGTCGCCCCAACTGGGGAGGCCACTCCCAGCCTGGACGGGGCGCAGCCAGCCGAGCCGAGCCGCACCATCCGAGCCGCGCCCAGTCGGACCAGGCTGCGCCAGCTGGTCTGGGCCGCGCACTACCGGGCCGGACCCGGACCCAGGTCGGGTCGACCCAGATCAGGCCAACCAAGGGTGGGTTGGGCTAGGTCGGACCGGGCCCAGACCCCCCTTTTTCGGACGAGATTCGTTTAAACACCCATAACATGAGCTATGACCTCCGATCGACGCACTGTCAGTTGTGTAGAAATACTTGGATTGAGATGGTCGTTTCAGTATATTAGACTCAAGGTTTCGGCAATGTTTGTGTATGGTCGGCCCCTCAGAGCGGGAACACTTATAACTTTAGGATCAGACAACCGATTAACGTGTCGTCAACTACGCTAGATTCCTCTTGATTGGACAGTTCTTTTTTCATACTCCACATGAGTTTTGGATGCAGTTGGAGTATGGCAGAGTTGGTTTTAGCTTAAAAACCAATCGGGCCCCTGGAACGGAAAATCCAATAACTCTCAGACCGGACGTCCTTTTGACGAACCGTCAGCGGCGTTGGTAATCTCGTAGAGAAACGGTTCCTTTGAGTATACCCCATGGGAGTTCGGGGTACAGTTGAGATAGGGTCAGGTTGGTTCGTACACAAACCAACCGGGCCCCCTAGACAAAAAGACTAATAACTGACAGACCGGGTGTCCGATTGACATGTCGTCTGTTGCGTTGAGACCCCTATGATGAGGTGGTCCTTTGAGATACTTCCACATGAGATTAAGCGACACTTGGAAGTATCGACCTGTATCTCATGGAGCAGACCCTCCCATAGACGAGCGTACGGAGTACAGAGACATTGTAGCTGGCTGAGTCCTGATGACTGCTTGTCCGATTCGATTCGGAGTGACTTGACTAGCCAAGTGGGGATCGCTACTGTGTTGGGGCGACAGACCCATGGCGGAGGAGAGATATTGTGTTTTGGTGGCTGGCCCACGGTACTTGACAGGAGAGGAGTAC
The DNA here is from genome assembly GCA_963277665.1 of Viscum album. Lineage (NCBI taxonomy): Eukaryota > Viridiplantae > Streptophyta > Magnoliopsida > Santalales > Viscaceae > Viscum > Viscum album. The sequence continues at coordinate 1,486,171,034 of OY728136.1, forward strand.
CTCAGCAGTCTAAGGTTAGTTAGTAGAACCTCGGAGTTGTGACATGACTACTACGCTCGACAGAGGAGGAGTTCTCCAGCAGTCGTGTCTTAAAAATCATGAATAAAATCCTAGCTTGAGCTGAGTCAATGACCTTTGTGTTTTCCTCATGATTGATATGGGTTACTGGATAACTTAGGTATATTTATGGGCATATACCTAAGTAAAGTTTATCTGTTGAGATCTTTCTTTGTGGTTTATCCTTGTGGGATTTAGTGAGACCTTGAGGGTATCGGGGTCACTACTGAGTATCGTTGTACTAACCCCTGCATGGGCTATGCCCACACCTTGTTGTGTTGGATGCAGGCGACAGATAGCGCGGACCGAGGTAGAGTGTACGAGGACTGGATGGTACCCAGAGGTGGACACTCAGCGTGACGGCACACGGAGCAGACCGATAGACTCGGAGTGCTGAGAAGGACATGTGTACCTACCCTTTAGGTAGGAACCCGGAGGAAGATCCAGGAGTTGCTTCACCATTCACCTGTTTTCTTTTCAGTTTTACTTTTCTTTCAGTTGTAGCTATACCTTTCTATTGGGCTTGTATTTCTAGCCCCTTTGTACTTTCTGCACACTTGTTATAATACTTTAATTCGTGTTTTCTTCCTCTCATTATATGGTTGTGTGCGTTTACGTTTTATAAGGGAAATTCCTTCCGAGTTATAGGGATTTATGCCTTTGGTTCTAGTCTCCTGCCCCTGGCCTATGCAAGGCGGGCTTGGGGTAGTTACGACATGGGCCCCAGGGGACAGGACGTGGCAGTTTGATTTTTGAAAATATAATTATTTTAGGAACCAACCTAATAAATTGTGTTAATAACACGTATTCATAATAAGATAGATATGGTAGTATAATGGTCACATAATTGTGATCCCAAATATGATAATATAGTTTTGAAATGAAAACATGTACATGGCTGAAAAGTGTAAATAACTATTTTCATTGGTCAAAAAAACGTGAGAAATAAATGGAATGTTAAGGGCTTTAAAACAATTAATATGTGATGATATAAAGTACCATATGATTAATTTGAAATGAACATAATAGGATAACATTTTTATTTCATTTTCCTTTCCCTAGAGTTGAATAATTCTTTTACACTCTAGTAATATAATTAAATTGGCATTTCTATATCATAAAGACAATCTAATCATTTGTTTTTTACTTGAACTATTTATAATTCATTTCATAGAATGGGTTTCATCCTATAGTGAAGTAATACATTAAACTCTAAAACCTCATCTGTATATAAATTTAAAACTTTTCATAAATTGTTAACTTTTCCAAAACATTATGACCATAAACTTTATAAGGAAGTTCACCAAATTTAGCAAATAAATATTTATTAAATTAAATCAACATGAAATATCTCTTTAATCATCACATATCGAAAAAAGTTAAAACATTAATCATCTTTTCTAATGAAATATTATAGAGAGCATGGGGTTACAAACAATTATATTACATTATTTAACATGAATATTCATCACATTACAAAAATACAAACATGAGTAATGTAATAGTTTAGTGTCTTTTGAAACATGGAATCATAATATTCTAATTGTATGAATGATATTAAACTTCTCCCATAAAGATATAATCCTTTTTTAATCCAAATTTAAACCTATATTTATATCCTGAAGAATGTAAACATATTAAATAAGTGATCTCTGATGTTTAGAAGGGGTATGAAAGGGATATATGTAAGCATTACATGAGAATAATGATATGAGATCATTGTCTTAACATTATAAGATCATACCCCTCATAAAAAACATAATCAAGATACATGGAATAAGTATTGTAATTTCATAAGGCACGAATAAAAATATAATGTAAAACATAAACTGTGTGATCATATAAAATTCATAAGACATTGAATTTTTGGACGTCACATAAACATGTTACATCATACCTGATAAATCAAAGCGCATAGCCAAAACATAACTGGTCACTTCATGTAGACTACACCTACAGGGTGGGACACACCACCGTCCCTAGTCGTAGTCCGTTCCTAGTAAGGTATCAGGATTCTCCATATTCTCCTAGTGGATTGGGTATCTTAATATTCCCATAGTGGATAAGATTTTCCAATCTTCTCATAGTGGATTAGGACACACAAGTTTCCCATTTTGGGTGAGGAAACACATGTTTCCCCTTATTGGATCCCGAAGCACCTATTTCCCATTTTGTTTCAGGAATATAGAATTGGTTCCTGTCATTATCTTAGGAGATATAAATCATTACACAATGCATTGTAGGAAGATATAGATCTCACCCATATTATAATGAAATCTTATATTCGTGTGCCACAATATTATAAACAATCATATCATAACCAATGAAATGAACTCGGTATCATAAACATGTAATAATGTCATTTTTTGTAAAAATTGGCCTTAATATTCATTTGATCAATGAAGGAGAAATGAATTTCTTAAACATATAACCTTTTTAAGAGAAACGAGTTTCATAAACAAATAACCCATAAAAGAGAAAGGGGTTTCATAAAACTCAAGCCATCAAAACCTAAACCATTTGGAGAAATAATATTAATAGAACCATTGTATTAGTTTCTTATAAATAAATGAGTAACACCAATTGTTGTAATATTAGATGTAAAACATTTGTTAAATATATATTAAAAACTTATTTTGAAGAAAATATCCTTTATTCATTAAAACACTTTTTAAAATATAAAACCTTTTGTAACCCATTTTCATTAAAAGTAAAACCTGAAAACATATAAATGAAGTTTGAAAACTTTTTTGAAATTTTTTTTCTTAAAAACATATAAAGGAATCTTGAAAATATTGTTTAAAACATTTTCTTTTAATATTAATAAAGTAAGCTTGAAAACATTTTGAAAACAATTTTCATTTAAAATACTTTGAAAACACTTAAAGAAGGCTTGAAATTAGTTTTGAAACCCATTTTTTTAGAAAATATATAAAATAGGATTGAAAAAATTTTGAAACCCACTTTATTTGAAGATAATATGAAAATGTAGAAATATTTCTTGAATTCATTTTGAAAACATTTTTCTAGAAAAGATATAAAAGAATATTAAAAATGTTTCAGAAAACATTTATATTGAAAATACGTTGAAAACCTAGAAAGAATAAATAAAACCATTTTTAAAACCATTTTCTTTGAAAATATAGGAAAAATTTATGAAAATATTAAAATCAATTTTTAAATGAAGATCATTTTTGGAAACATTTTTAGAAAATAGTGTTTTTAATGGACACATATTTCGGATCGAAAGGAGAAATAAATTCAGATTTTTATAAAAACTTCTTTTTAATTATATTATTTATAAAAGAGTATAAAATGGAAACATTACATTCATATAACATGAATAAATATATGGTAATAATAATTAGTATAGTTCTTGTTATTTTGATCTTAATATTTCATTCATGCAAGCATAATCATAAAGGATCTCGATAAACAATAAGATTGTTGCAATAAACTGTTACTACTTTAGTAACATTGAATCATAATATAATAGAAATAATAACATAACATTTATATTAAAATATAAAGTAAATAATTTTATTAATGATATATCATCTCAACGTTATTATCTACACTTCATAGAAAAATATAGGTACATGACATGTGTCACAAAGAATGCAAATTGAGACAAAATTACATTACTGATTAGTAATTTTGAACCATAAAAGCAATGAAAGAAATATAATAAAATGTATATGTAAATACCAATAAATTTAAATTAAATTATCCTATTAAAAAATCATGGGAATTATATGTACTATACAAAAGAAATGAGTGCTGAACAAGGACCGTATCTCATAGATATAAAAAGTGAGATGACAAAACCCTTACTACTTGAGTAACATTAGAATCATCATCCCCATTAAATAATTACATTAATTAAATAGTTTAATAGCACAAATATTAATGAAACTAATGATATAAAATTTCATAGATTATTATATACACCACACAATATAAGTGATTCATGAATATGGCATCTATCTCACAGAAACAAAAAAGTGAGATGAAATTCTCATACCTTAAGTCTTGAAACTCCTTGTGCACATTAAATACTGTTGTATAATAAGTATAATTATATTATAAATCTAAAATGGAACCATATTTTTATATATAATTTCATATATATTTTTTTGTGAATTTATATTTCCCATTTATTAATAACTTCATGTTAATGTTATGTTTCGGTAATAATTTGCTTTATTTATAATATATGTTTTGTCTTGTTATTATTGATCCTTTTTCGTAGATCGTGACTTAATTATTTAAATAAGGTAAAGAATGATAAAAATGTCATATATATTTACCAAATATGTATATACAATAATATGTAGAGTATAGATATATAAAATGGAATACACCATCAATGGAGACAGTGGGACGTACGTACACGTGAACGTTGTTTCCATTTTATTATCATATTGAAAGAAAATAATTAAATGAAATATTTGAATAAATATATATGTATATATATATTATCATTACAATATAATTATTAGGTCATATATATCATATAATTTCATTAAACCTGTCCTTAATAAATTCCATGTAGACTATGAATGAGTCACATTTCATTGAGGAGGTGGTATTCCACACTTCCCCAAACAAAATTATTATATTTACACAAAATGGTAACCATGTATGTATGTGTAATATAACAAATAAATAGAAATAAATTCATCATAAGTATCATACATATCACATAAAAATATATTTTTCATCATATTTCTCAACCATGAGAGGTGGTAAACGAAAAAACCAAACAACATCATTTCGTGAGGTGCTAGTTCACCATCCACCAAGAACGGTGAGTTTATTACCCATTATATGGAAGTGTGTGTATGTTTAGTTCAAAACCATAGATTATAAATATATTTATATTTAGTATAGTGTTTCTTTTATAAAATCATGTAATAATACGGGTTTATGTGGTGGATAATGATAATAAAGCGATGGAGCATGAGGAAAGACGTTACCTCTTCTTTGGGTAACTCCTCTTGGTTTACACCAAAGGGCATCCCTTTTTGTCTTTATCCCCAAGTTTTGGGTTCTAAGTCAATATGAGGTATTTTGGAATATTATATGTGTATATTTTTGGTGATTTTAATGACTTGATTGGGGTAAAAAAATGGGAGTGGTGTGTTCTTATTTATAGTGCAGGAGGATTGGTAATTTTATAAAAAATTTAAAATGGAATTACCCCCACTATTTTCTAATAAAAGGTTTCTACAATAATGATAAAAACAATATAAAATGGATTATAGGGTCTTAATAAATCTATAAAATTCCTTTTGTACAATTCTTTAGGTCACTTTTTCCCTTAATTTTAAGTTTTAGTGATTTGTTATGCTAATTTTTCTCTTCATTGCAGTATTTCATTTTAAGCACTTTCTCTAATATTTTTTACCATAAAATAAGTTTATATTATTATAAATTATAAATTATTATGATTATAAATATTTAAACCATTTTTACAATTTATAATGACATATTTGGCATAAATTATTTCAATTTTAATCCCGTAGATTGGACGACAAAGTGGATTTTTAATGTAAAAGTGTTCAAAAGTGTGAAATGGTATTATATCAAGTATCAATTTTAAATTAATTAAAATGAATTAAATTGGATTAATTTATTTAAAAATGATCAAATTAAACATTAAAACAACTCTAAAATATAATTTAACTATATAAAAAATTACATGAAAAGGCAGTTCTGAATTAAAATTAAATGTTTTTCACTATTCATCAAAAAATGAATCTTCTCAAAAACATACAAAAAACTCACCCAAAGGAAATTTTTGTATTCCACTTCCAAAAATGAATTTTATTTTTACAAATAAATATTATTAATGTTTTAAAAAATAATATTTAAAATTTCTTCCCCATAAAAATACGTTTAAAAAACCTTTTAGAGAAATACATCTTTTTATTCATATTATTTGATTTATTATTATAGTGTACCAATAAAATAAATTGTAAGATTATAAAAAACATTTATTGAATATAATATATATATATATATATTATTTAACAGTTTAATCAAAATTTGTTTGTTTAATTTATTGAGATAAAATTGTGTTTGAAAATAGAAAAATAGTTTTCTTAGAAAAGCAATTTCTTTTTTTCCAATAGATCATACATTCAATTATACTATTTTACAACCAAAGTATTAAGTTTATATACATGTTCAAATAATATTTTAACAATTCAGTTAATATTATTTTTATATTTCATTCTAACGGCGAGGTTGGAGCTATTATAACATCTTAATAATAATTTTAACAGTATTTTCTAGTTTGGTAAAACTCGGCCTTAAGTGTAACACAAGATATCATTGGAACCCATCATTGTTTGTAAAACAATCCAAAAATTGTGTTTTTTACCAAAACCACATCTAAGTATTGCATGTAGGGAAAAGATAACTTGTTATTGCATGAAATACATGGAAAACCTAGTTCTTTCACAAGTTTTATTCAGTGTAGTGTAAAATAAAAAATATCAAAATTTTAATTTAGATCTAAAAATTCCAATATCTATGTGTGTTATATTCTACCCCCTTAAAAGTAATTATCCATAAAAACTAATTTGGATTATTAGAGGATTAATACTTCAAATTTCCCTTCATAAACCCAACATCATAAAAATGAATACTTAATCATACTTTAAAAAAAAATCGAAACATAACACTTATCAAAAGTAACACATAACTTGGTTTACACATTGTAGAACATAGGCAGTAAATGAAAACATGGACATTTATGAAATTCATAAATAATCATAGATATTGAAAAATATAACTGATCATAATAAAGTGAGTGGTCCATAAAATGTTAACAATCTCAAACCCATAAAATAAAGATGCATAAAAGAGGTCATTGATATGATCAGAAATCGTGATAATATTTAAAAATTTTATTTCAAGAACCTTTTACTAATGCTGAATAATTTTTATGAGAAGTTATAGATTCATTATTTCAGAATACTCTCACCCTTTACTGCACACTAATAAATTTCCACTTCATCTATTATTCCAAGAAATAAAGGCTAATTTTTCATTAATGTGGAACAAAAAAATCATGAGGTATAATGATATGTCATTCAATCCATCTTTAATTAGAATCATATAAAAATGGTAAGAACAAGTTATCCAATGTGCATAAATATTTATATAGGGAGATTATAATTGAATATCTAAAACATCAACTTAATTTTAAATTAAACCATTCCATAAATTGATAAACTTATAACCTTTTCAAATTGTGGAGGTACAAAATATTAGAAATAAGGTAACTAAATTTACCAAAAAAAATTATCATTTATCCCCTGTATATCTTAAAGATTCCCTTATTTGTCACATACCAAACATGTGAATACATTTTTCATGTATTTTCTTGAAATATGGTAATTGCCTACATTACTATAAATCCTTATTAAAAACATAGTGTTTCTTTATTCCAATGTTTTTGGGATATATTCCTCAAATCCAAAAATGTTTCAAAATTCATCAATTATAGCATAAACCACTTTTCAAAAAATTCCATAATTTGTTCCATGATAATCAGTACATTCCAATTTACTTATTCATATCCCACATATCATTACTAAAATATCATTATATAAACATTAGGAACATACTAATGGTGATCTTTCCATATTCAAAACGTCATGTTTCCATTAACTTGCTTTTCTAGTCCATCGGAACAATTCAACATATTATTTAAAAATACTTAGTAAATAAAATAAACTAAAAAATTCTTATATATTTCACCATTCATATAACATAATTCTTTAATCCAAATACTTAAAAATTTTGATAATTCCACTTCATGCTTAATCCATAAGAATTATTCCTCATCTTATTACTTATACCTCTTTCCATTCACATTTCATCAATATTCCCATCATTAGTAGCAATATAATAATTAATTGTACCACCTTTCTGATACTATTTGGGAGACTTTCACTTAGGAAAACAATTTTCATAACGACCATTAATTCTACACATACATAATTTATCCTTTAATTATTTCATAGTGAGTCTAATATTATCATATTACATTAACTGAAATCTTCATATTTTGTTTTCAGTTAATTTTTTGTGTCGTTTTTTGAAGTCAAAATATCTTCATGTACCTTTAAGACATTCACATTGGTGATCCTTTCCACATTTTTGACCAAAATGAAATTAAATCTACTTCCCTCCTTGATCTTCATTACCCGAAATATCAGTAAACACTTTCTTTCTAATCCTTTGTGAGTCTGATAGTTTGATAGGTTATGCATTGTTAATCATGTTCTGTGAAAACTAATTAGGCATGATCACAAAATACATCACTCTGGTGATCATCCCATTTGATTCCTCATCAGTAAATTTTCCATCACATTAAATGTTAATCTAGTTCCTTCGATTTCATGCCATTGGCTAAAACTATACAACATAGTTTGACCATCACATATCACATATGAAAATAACATAATTTGGAAAAATTACTTATAGTATGTATAAATCAAGACACCTACTTACTAATGGATTACACCTTCGGTTTGTTGTAGGTAATTCATAATCTTATACTATTTAAATCCTTAAATATGGTTCAAAATTAGTTTGTGAATTTAATAAATATATCCCCCTGTAGTGTCAAACTAGATGTTCATGATGGACTTTTATTGCACCAGTTCCTGATCGACTCCAGATCAATATAGTGTTTTTGGATGACCCCTTGTACATATATTCCATATCCACATCCACTTGTAGTATCAAGAAATAGATATATTGAAAGGAAACCACTCACTCTACCCTTTACCAAAATTATTTGAAATTTTCTTAAACATTCACTCATCTTTATAGATATCCTTAGAGACATCCCTATACATATCCTTATAAATATACCTATTGATATCACTAATTTTTTCGAAACCTAGTTTCCAAAGGTTGAATAATCCTTTCCTTTGATACAAACTATGGTGACCCCGTCTTAACATGAATGTATATTACATTATTTTAGATGAATAGTCATCACATTACAAAAATAAATTCTATTGGATTTCAATAGTTTAGTGTTATGGAAACCTAGAAACATAATATTCTAACTTGGTGAAAGATATTCAACATCTCTAATAAAGATATTCCCCTTTAGTAATCCTACTTAAAAAATTTCTTCATAACTTGGGGAAAGAAAAAATAAGTAATGGGTGATATCAAATGATCAGTAGGGGTAAACAATGAAGATATATAAGCATAACATGAGCATATGGGTATCAAAACATGATCATAACATTAGAATATCTTACCCTATGTAAAAATATCATAATCCTAAGACATGTAATAAATATTGGAAGTTTATAAGACATTAATAATAAGATAATCAATAACATGAACCATGTAATCATATTAAAGTCATACGAAATATAATATGTGGTAGACACATAAATATGTAACATAATTTTTGATAAGTCAAGGCATATTTCCAAAACATAAAAGGGGTCTTCATGTGTACTACACCAACTGGGAGGTACAAACCACCTTCCCCATTCACAACTTTTTCCATTTAAGGGATCAAGATTCACCATATTCCCATACTGAATCAGGTTTCCCCATCTTCCCATAGTGGATCAACAAAATCCTCTTTCCTATTTTGGATCAGGTCGCACATGTTTCCAATTTTGGAACAGGACTAACCGATTTCCCAGTTTTGGATCAAAATCATGAACTTTTTTCTCAACATTATCTCATGATATATAAATATTTACCCAATGGATTGGAGGGATATATTGGTCCCATATCATAATGAAATCATTGATACATGTGTCCCAAGATCATGAACAATAATATCATAATGTGTGAAATGAAATTTTTAGCATAAACATGTAATAAAATCATAAATTAAGGTTTTATAATCATATAACCCTTTAAATAGAAATGGTTTTCATTAAAATATAATGCAGGAAAGAGAAATTGGTTTCATAATCATATAACTTGGGAAATATAAACAGGTTTCGGGAACATCATTCTATTGGAACATAAAGCATTCAGAAAAATAATATGAATGAACCACTGGATTATTTCCCTAGAAAGGCATGAGTAACATCAACTATGACATCCTAGACTTCGGGTCCTCCAAATAGGTGCCCTGAGCTCGGTGGGCCACATAGTCTCAACCATAACTCCATGAATACCAGTGGATTAGGACTAGCAGCAAGGGCCTAGGTTGTGTCTATGGGAAGACTATGTCTTCATTACCAAAGTGTAGAACAGTGGATCAATGTAACTTATGTAATTAGCATAAGCAATATAAGTAAATAGAAGGAAGAATTGAAAGTATGGACAACAGTAAAAATAAATGAAATAACTAGAATAACATTCACCGACTGATGATATGACATGCCACTAGAAAACTGGAAAACATGGATACAAGACAATAGGAATAACATTTTCCTTATAATAATAAAGGAAATCAAATACTATCTCAATTATCCTGAGCTCTGGCTTGGTCATCTCGTATCAAGCTCTATCCTAACTAATAAGTAATCTAGTGTTTAAAGCTGTGTTCTTCCCATTATCAACAACTATAACCATGTAATTTACTCCCGGTACAAATCAGTGCCCGAAGAGGGTGTGAGATAAATCTTAGTGGGCCACCACCAATGGTGTCTATAATATCAAGATCATGTAATGGAAATGTAACAATGTGGAAGGATTCATATATAAAGTAAAGAAGTACAATGTAACTAAATACCCAAGTACCTGCATCATCCCTTTGATAGAATCAAAACTACTAACCAGTTCATTATTTGATTGTTACGAGATAATAAATATGTCACACATTAATAATAGTAAAGTTTCAAAGATGTAAAAAAGGCAACTTCTAATGATATTCAATAGTGAATTCCTAATATAATAACCAAGGAGACGTAGACCTCTAGGGTTTCCAACTCAGAAAAAACTATAGACTGGCATGTGGTAAGAGTGTAATACAAGGAGCATATTCCAAGTCATCCCATAATTAAATCCCTACCAAGTATAAGGATTTCATCTATGGTACATCAAGGTTAAGAAAGGACTGGGCCTGATGGGATTTAACCATGGAACATACATGTCAATTGTGGGTCCAAGGATTATATCTGAGGAATCCTATGATAATATGAAAGTAATCCTACGATGTCATACTGAGCATCCAAATAATAGACAAGGATTGGGATCTTGGTGGGTCTCAACTTATGCATGTCTAATTCTTGAATTGGATGGGGGTTCCTGAGTGCTCAAGGCATTCTCTGATCAGAATCAAAAGTGAACTCGAGTCAAACCATTCCTATTTGATTAAGATGCCATGTAATATTTCATTTGTTTCAAGCCTTTCCTTTCATTAGTGTGATAAGTTAAAGTAGCATGCAACCTTTTAATCAAGTCATTTGGTTTAATCCTTGTCTTTCATTAGTGTTATAAGGTTAGGTAGCACGAAACCTTTTAATCAAGTCATTTGGTTCAAACGTTGTCTTTCATTAGTGTCACAATTCAATGTAGCATGAAACCATTCATTTAATCCATTTAAATCAAATTCCATATTCATTTTTAAATATGATACCTCCCATTAATGTGGTAAGGGGTGATATGGATATGCAACCTAATTTTTGTTTATAGCTAAGGCCAATTCATTTACTCAGTATACTTTCCAACTCAAATTTCACATTTTATTTTCAACATGACGAACTTAACTTAGGTGGGTCGTGTTCTTTAAATATATGGTAATTTTTATTATGAAGATCTCATTAAAAACATGCCATTTAATATAGAAATGCTTTCCCTTAAGAAGTTCAAACAATGGAACACCTGAGTGGTGGCTCAAATGTGTCAAAACACAAAAACGATAAATATGGCATAACATCCTACATGGGATGAATGGGGTTATGGGCATAACCAAAAACAATTAGTCACATATATGGAAATAGAATATCCATATTTCTCAAGAGATTATAATAATCGCATATAAATTCTATAAATAGTACTTGATGAAATCGATTGGACCCACATGACAAATCCAAAATCAATGAAATTGAGAGATGAGTTATAGACCATCCACATTATGCTTGTACGAATCTCCATCACTATTGTCCCTTGATTTATCTCATATCAGAATAGATCAATGAAAATAGTAAAAACACTCATACCTCGATAACTAGGTCGAGAGCAAGATATAAGAGGAATGACTTAAACAAACTCAAGTACTTATCATTGCACCTCCAACGTGATGAACAAAAGCTCAAATAGATTTCGGATGAATGAGATCTTTAAATCCCATGATTTTTCCATCCGAAATCATAAATTTGGGAGCCATGGAGGTTAATCCCACATAAACATAGATTATAAAAGAAGGAGGGGGATAATTGGATCATTAAGGGAAAATTTGACATTTTAACCAGAAATGGCCTATACACGATTTATCCATGTGGTTTGAAAAATGATGCACAAAACATGAACAGTTAACTAGGAATAAGGGGTGATCACACAGTTAGGTCCCACGATCATGCGCCAAACATGCAAGATGGCTCTCTCTAAAAAAATACAATCCATAAGGTTTTCCATAGTGTGCGGCATTTAACATGGTTTACTCTAAATCATGCACCAACCTTGTGTTTCCCAAAAATATGGGTTTTGGGATCTAAATAATCCTAGGACACCCCTAAGTCCTTCAAAAAACCATTAGTCATCCATACTAAGTCCAAAGTAATGATTTAGACCTAAATATAAAGGATCCACACCTGTATGAACAGTTGTGTTCTTATAATCTTCCCCTTTTAAAATAACTCATCCTCGAGTTCACCATCCAAGGGGGATGAAGAGCTATCTAAGAGAAAATATTTCCATTGAGTGTGTATGTTGGCTTCCCTCTCCAAGGTCTCATCCAATATGTGCTACCATAAAAATCGTACTATTGGGACATATCAGCCTCAGAGAGCCTTTTTTCTTTATTCCATTATGTGTACTAGATATTCCAAAAAGGTAGCATTAGCAACATACTCAAATTACTCGGGATCAAAGGAATGAGATAGGGCAGAAAGATACTGGAGAATATAAGAAACATAGAAGTTGTCTTCATGTCATGATACCTCTTATGTAGTAGAAACATATAAGCCATTGGCCAGACTCCCTCCAATATTTCAAAAAGCCCAACATAATGAGGTGACAGCTTACCCTGCTTTCGTAACCGTCTATGACCAAGCTTGCGTGATACCCAAAGGAAAATAAGATATCCGGCTGTGAACTCTAGAGTTCATCGATGAAGAAAATCATAAGATTTATGTCTAAACTGAGTAGTATACATACGCATCCTGATCAACTGAACCTACACTAATGTCATTTGAATGAGACAAGGACCTAGTAGGGCTGCCCCACCTGCCTTTATCCTGAACAAAGGTTGTGGAGACCCGCCCCCATAAAACTAGGAGTCGGTGATTTCTGGACATGATGTATCATTTAAAAAAAACATGAACTAATAAACTACACATCATGTCCCATACAAGAGATCGAATTTGATTCAGGCTCTGAGAAACCAGCTACTTATTAAAAGTTTCATCTATTAAAAGTTGTTACCTGAAAATTTAAATCAAAAAATAAGGTGAGCATAAGAAGGCTGAGTAAGGGGTTTTAAAATAAACAATGTAACTTCTGAAAACATTCTTTAAAACTTTCCATAGGGAATTTCTCTTTAAGAAAATTGTAACACACGTAACATATCATAAGAGTGCTCAAATAAAAATATACCAACTGAATTACAATGATACATGATTCAGTTAAAGGAATGCTCATTTGTATTAATAAATAAAAGACGTTCTAAACATGTATGACATGTGAAAATTCAAGCATAAAAATGAACAAATAAGAGTAATGGTTAATCATAGTTGCGCGTCAAGGAAACAACTTAAATTTCATATATTGGATACTAATTCACAGAGTGCTAAACACAGGTCATGTCATAAGCTTTTAATTTTTTGATACTCACAAGTACTGGGTCAAAACCAAGTACATTATACTAGACGAATATCTATTGGTTAATTAATTGTCATACACATATTGAGGGAATGAATAATGTCAGACTTCTTGTGTCAATGCCTTCTGCCAATCCCTAGGGATAACTGTTACCAGACCCCAACCTAGAGAGCATCTGTAACTAGACTCCATCTTGGAGAGCATCTGTAACTGGACTCCAACCTAGATAGCTTACTTTTACCATTCCACTACCCAGAACATTTTAGTCCAATAAACTCCTCATATGCCAAGAAGGGTTGTATATTCAAAATGTCCCATACCATTTCGAATATAAATTTTATAATTTCCAATTATTCAAAGTGTCACATACCTCCTTGGAAAATCTCATACATAATTGGTCATAGTAGTTGAATTTAATCCTTTAACATTTACATATTTTAAAAAGTGAGACATGCATCTGGATGTTAAAAACCAAGCTAAAAATTATATGACTGTTATTAAATGGTAAGAGGAAAGGCAGATTATGGAACGTGAATTGACATCCAAGGTACTAAAAGAAAAAAATTGGATTTTTCACATGAAATTTTATTCCTATAATTCTAAAACCTTATTATCCAATTAATTGAAAAGGTAAACAAACATTTCATGAAGGGTTTTATCCTTGTAGATGCTAAATCATTCCATGTTGATAAGCCTTTGTATACCACAAAATAATTTACAAAATAAAAAGCATAAATCATCACCATAATCAACATCATTTAAAATATAAGAAAATATGTGACTCTAAAATGGGGATATAAGTTTTGAGTAACACATAATTTCTTATGTTTTAAATATATATTAAAACATCAAGACTCATGGTACAAAGACCTCAAGAACTAGGTATAATGCCGAACATATATGTCACTATCCAAGTAAATGTGAATTTATATATACATATGTAAAAAGTATATAATCACTTATATATAAATTTTATGGGGAAAAAACCACAATTGCATCTTGAAATTCTTATTTTTCAATCATTCCAGAGCTTGGTGGATTTGGTAATTAGGGGTCTCGACTTGAAACCGGGAGACCACATCAATACTTGTGTATATATAAACTGAAGTACATATACTGTATAATTTTCTATATATATATATATCGTGTATCAGGCTTTGTAAACATTAAAAAACATTAAAATTTACAAACACTCCAAAGTAAAAAATTAAGAGACTTAGGTTCGGTCATAAGGAAGGTTTTAAAACTAACCCGCTGGGTTTCTTTTATAAATGATTTTATGAGCGGATATATATATAGATACATGTGTGTATGTTCAAAAGAACAAAACGAGGTAAAATATAACCATTACATATTTTATACCATTTGAGCCTGAAAACCCAAAGGCCTAGGTTCAGCACAGAAGAACCTATAAACTAAAACGCAAAGTTATAAAAATATTTTTATGGGCGTATATGCATACATATATACTCTCAATGAAACAATATGAGTCAAAACTAAAACACATACATTAAAACCAGGGGTAGGGTAACTCAAGGAAGGTTGGTTGGGTCTTGCTGGAGGCTTGAGTGGGGGGGAGAACCGAGTGTGTTTTGGATGCAGTCTAGTTAGATATATACAAAAAAAACACAACTTTTCATGCTAGAACATACCCCTTACGGTGCATTAAAGGGGTGGTGTGGTGCTTGAAGAATAGGGGAGATAAGGAGCATCCCTGGCGATCAGTGGTGAAGAAAACAAGATGGTGTAATAGGATAGGGCTACTGGTGTAAACCCATGTGAAGAAGGAAGAGGATGACACGATAAGATGGAAAATCAGAGAAAAACAGACGATCCAGATTGACTCATATCATGATCCAAGGGCTGAGGCGCGTCCGAGTTTTTAAAAAGAATAGGGTAGCTCTAATTAAATATGAGTTTGATAAGATATTCCCAGTTCGACGTGGAATGTTAAAACATACGGATGACCGAGATTAGATCTGTGGTAGATCGAACGGCGTACAAAAACGTGGTGGAAGTCCGCTTTTACTGAAGGTTGAAAGAGGGATCAGGACTGACGGTCCATATCGCACACGACGTGATCCAATGGCCAAGATCATGTTTCACTTGAAAAAACTCATCCCACATCGAAACAGAGAGTTGTTTTCACCTACCTTATAAGCCCGGGCCTCCCAATGACTGCTCAGAAAACACAAAACCCACACAATGGGGGACCTAGACATGGGCTCCCACCACCTCGCAGGCCTTGTCCTACCCATGCCCTACCGCGGCCTCACGCCTGCGGTGGTGCGCATATGTGCTCCTACTCTCATGTTCCCTTCAGGGAACCTCTTCCCGAGCTTGGCCAGCCTTGGCTTGGCTGAGTGCTAGGCTTAGCCACGTCGTGTGACCCGCCTCCCTCGACCTAGCCTATAAAGGGCTCGCCCCAGCAGGCCTATTTTTAAAAAAAAACACAAACACAAAAATAAAAAATTATAGAAGAGAACACTATATTTATTATAATTATAAAGAAATTATCTTCTTAAACACGGATTTTATTAAATATTAGGATGTTAATTAAACTTTGTCTTTGTTAAAAGTATCTATAAAATTTTAAACACCAAACCTTTAACATAAATGTTATATAAAAAAAGAGTTTTGATAAACCTACATGATAAATATTAAACTAGTATTATAGAAAACATAGTTTAAAAAAACATAATTTAATTTGAAGAATTTAAACATATTTTAAAACATTCTTTAAGAAATGAAAATCATTACATTGTATTTGAAATATTTTCAAAGTGTTTTGAATTCCTTAATACTTCTCAAAATCACTTAATTGTAATTCGAATTATTAAACCATATCTTTTCAGTGTTCATAAATGGTGGTTATATTATAATTTTAATTATTACTTATATATTTGGAAACTAATTAATACTTAAATATAAATATCTATTTTATTTACCCTATCAATGTTCAATGACTATAGTTATGGACATTAGATTTCAATGGTCAAGAGAGAAACGGTCAGGTTGATTCCCTATAAGACCCTGTCTTGAGGTGTCTTCATCTTAAATAAAGTGATGAGGATGGTACTTTTTATACCCCTGATGTTTAGTACGGGCTTCATGTTCATGTTGGTGTTGTTCTTTTTTTTACAGACACAAATAATATCCTTTATTTACCTTGCCTTGTTTTCTTTGTAGGGGGCCTTCCCGTAGTTCTGATAGGGTTTTTATTAGGAATTATTGGGTAGGATGTTTCCTTGTGATCTTGACACATTGTAAACACTATCGTGTTCTTTTTATTATGAAAATCCTTGTGTCTATTTGTATTTTACTCAGTTTTATAAATTTAAACCATATTATTACTTTCTCATGAGAAACAAGTTGGTTCAGTTATTTTGGAATTCAAACAAAATGAAAACATAAATTTATCATTACCAGAGGTACAAGTTTTTAGGGTGTTACATTAATCCCCCCTACGAATAATTTCATCCTCACAATTCATTTCATACATCCATAAAGGTTATCCAGTGTTCTCCCCCATCCCCCTTCGTAGAGGAACCTCAAGTGTGTTCAACAGAAAACTCAAATTGATCATCAGCTGCTCCAGTTCTCTGGCCCAGATATACCTCGGACAGAAGGGGTCGAACTCTTCCATCGAACACTCAGGCTTCCAGAGGGAGGCTCGAACGGTAGAATGTTTGGAAGTTTCCATATGGACCAACACATGAAGAACTCGCCAAACTATGTCTCTATTGAGAACACCTAAGTTATAGATGTTGTCATATAGGCTAAAACTGTAACACCCCGAGATTTTATGAAAAATATTCTTTTTAATTTCATTAATGTCTTGTGTTGTACGCTACACTAAAAGGAGATTGCACAACACGCATCCTTGACTTGCCTTTCATTACACGCAATCACGACCTTCCTTGATAGCGTGTGTAGTATGCAATACCGAGTTTCACTAAACAACGATATGCTATTAAAATATTATTAAAACTAGCTGTTATGAATAGTAATAACCACTTTTTGAAATTTTGTAAATTTTATTTTTCAAAATGGACTTCATTTTTGGATTCGGAATATCAAAATTAGATTAGGGTGAAATTTTGGTAATTTTCAGATAACTTTCATATTTTGATGAATAGTGGAAATTACTAAATTTTAATTAAAAACAACTTTTTCAATCGAAATAATTAATAGTGATAAATTATTAATTTTAGTGGTTTTAAAGTATATTTAGAATATATTTTTACAATTTAATACAATGATGGTCATTGGATGTAATTTCACATTTAAACCACTTATAAACAAGTTTCAATCTTTTGATAGTTATTATCTCTTAAAAACACGCTATTTGTTTTGACGGCGGGAATTAATTTTTAAATTAGTTAATGAAACTCATATGTTTTTAATTTGGTAAAATAGACATCATTATTTAGTTCAAAGTATCAAATATAGCTTAGGCCTAATTTTTGGTATTTTTTTGAAAACTTTCAATTTTTTATGAATAGTGAAACCACTAAGTGGTAGTTAAAAAACTGAATTGTTCATAAAACTTAATTTTACCGCTTCTGTGAGTGGAATTTCAAAAATCCGAGAGACACGGTTGATGTCAGTAAGTAAAATATGGTTCAATGAGATGCAAATAAGTTTTTGGTGAATAGTAACTTTTTACTTTTTTTACCACGGTTAAAAGTAAATAGGGTAATTAAGGGTAAAAATGATATTATTATTACCCTAACACATGTCCTAATCCTATTGGACAAGTGTAATTCGACCAAAAACAAACTTAGGAATAAAATATGACCAGTTAGGCCCACTTGGATTAGATTAGAACATTTATTATTCATTTATTTAAAGAAGGGTTAAAAGAGTTAAAATCAAAGTTTATTTACTAAACCATTTTTAATATGGGGTTATATATAAGATAAATTAGACTATAAATATTCATTCTAAAGTTAAAAAGATTTCCTACATAATGGTATTTTATTTGTAATTTTTAGACATTAAATAATTTAATTTATTTATGACACAACGATGATGCAGTAATTATATTATTAATGAAATATTGACATAATTGATGTTATAAATACACAAATAAATATAATATGACACTTTTTATGAATTTCACTAATTTTATAGGTTAATATGACATGTTATTATTGATTTAACTAACTTGGTTCGAACTTATCATTCTGTTATGAATTTCATAAAAATCATGTACCAAATAGTGTCAAAATTGACATAAAATAGTTTTTAAAACAAATATTATATTATTAATTGTTATTTTATTCCTAAAAATCTAAGGTTCAGAAAAAAGACTTAGATAAGGTTATATATATTAATAATAAACAACTTGTGGTTCGTTTAGCTTGATATAGTATGTTTATTAACCTTATAGTATAAGAACACAAGAAGACACGGTAAAAGTAAAATTATTTAACTTAATGTTAAATCTAAATGATAAGGTTAAAATAGGAACCTAAACTTGTCTAAATTATATTGGATGAGAGGATTTAGACCCATCCCCACCTTAGCCTCTAAATAAATCAATTTGGAGCTATTTAAAACCGAATATGACTTTATAATAAAATAATATTTTTAGTTTTCCAAAGGAGCCCCTCTCCTCCCTTATAAAAGGGCACCTCCTCCCTCTCTTCCTCACACAACATTGAGCCTTCCAGCTCGGACAACCCCTACCAAATTCTCTTCTCCACTTCCCTAGAAACATCCTAGAGGTTCTGTTCTTCCTCAAAGACCAATTTTAGTGCCCTAAGAGGAGGTCTCAAAGAGGCGCTTCAAAGAAGAGGTAATTTCCGTTACCGATTCTTTCACCTTTATTTCTTCTTCCACTTATTCTTATTAGGTTGTTTCATTATGAAGTAATAACATCAATATCACTCATATACTTATATGTTATTATAAGTATGAAACAATCCTATTTCACCATCTATCCATCCTATGGAAAACGAAATCACCACGCGTGCGTACGTACGGAATACCGTCTCCACGCCGTGGTGAAATCTATTTTCCACCACCACCTTATTTAGATGGGTATAATGGTGTAAATAATAACTATATATTATTATTTTAAATTGATATTTATTTTTAAATAGTATACGTACACTCCAATACAGTCCCACGATCATGAGAACGATTTCATCGCTCGTGCGTACGTACGGACTACCGTCTCCACGATGCGATGAGATTCATTCTCTACTTTAACCATTCATGAATGATTATAAAGTATATATAATAAGTAATCATCAAATATATGACATAATAATAATACTGGATTTATGTGTATATATATGTATGTCATCCACTTAATTCCGTTCAACTCAATAAGGAAACGAAAACGGCGTTCATGCGTACGTACGGCCTACCGTCTCCATGAACGGTGTATTTTTTTCCATTTACTAATTTATTATATATATGTATATTCTGAATATATATATATATATAAATCATGTTCTATATTCTGGAATTAATTAATCATTATTTATGTATTCATATGAATAATTACAAGTCAAAACACGGACGACAAATGAAACAATTTTACCCAAAACGCTCTTTAACATGGAATTTACAAAAGAACAGGTAATATAAAGTCATAAGTGAACCATATATGATATCATAACAATGACTATGATTCAGAAATAAGTCAATGACATTATTTAAATCATTATACAGGAGGTTCGGATACTAACGAAGAAAATCGGACCTAAGGTAAGGGAAAATCTCGCAATCTCAATTTTTATCCGAGGTTGTTTATACTTTGAAATTTACTGGGGTGTATTTTATCATCCAAATCCATGTTTCCTCAATGTGTAATATTATTTCCATCCACATACAATTATTTAAATCCATTTTTACCCTTCGGTGAGTTTTTAGTAAAAGATATGAAAGGAATCTTTTGTCGTTTTTCGTACGAGGTACTTTTTGACTTTTCCAACAAAAGTACGAGAAGAATGTTTTTTAACTTATACGGCATGAATGGATTTTTAAAACATTATTTCCAAAAAGATTCCTTTAAAAGTCTTCAAGTTTGTTTTTAATCAACTTATTTTAGTTTAAAATTGTGTGACATGTTAAGAAAGGAAAAGTGTTTTTGAAGTAGAAAGGATATTTTCCTTAAGAATAAAGTTCAAGTGTTTTATCAAAATTATTTTCCATCTAAGATAATAAAGGGTTCTGTTTCTTATCCCTATTATTACATTGATTTGATTATGTTTTGATGGAAATATTTTTATGAATTCCTTTATCTTATATGAATTGTTTTATGATGTCATGATGTTTAAGATTCCCATTTTTATTACATGGGTTATTCAATGATGTATGGTTTATGATTTTGTGGCACACATAAGAATGGTATCATTATGAGATGGGTGGGACATATATATCCCTCCAATGCATTGGGTAAAGATTTTATATCTCATGAGATAGACATGGCCGGAATGGTAGGTCATACCGGTTCAGTGAAACAGGACTGAAACAAGGGTGACTCGGTTCAGAAAGGGACTTTGTCCACTAAGATAGTCTTGGAAATGAGTCTTGACTAATAAGATATGATTCTCTATTATTATGTTTGTATTCCACAATGTTTCATGTTCTAAGTTATGATTATTTGGATTTCATTTCACTACTATGATTTATCCCATGTTATGAAATTATGCTCTCTTTTGCAGGTTAAGATTTCCAAAATGTTATGTTATTATGAATATGATGTGATTGATATTTATTTTGTTTACCCTTACTGAGCATTTGAGCTCACCCTTTTATGTTTTCTTTTCCCCAGGATATAAATAAAGGTTTTAGGTATAAAAAAAAGGAATATCTTTATGGGAGATGTTGAAGATTTTTTCACCACGACTAGAAGATTATATTCCGAGTTTCCAAAGACACTAAACTATTACGATCCTTGTGTGTGTGTTTGTTATGTAGTAAGTATTCCGAAAAAGTAATGTTATGTCCATGTACTTCAGGCATCGTGTCTCTACAAAAACCAAGGAGATGGTACATGTAGGCCGCACACAGGTTTCCCTCAAAACCAGCCTCTTGAAATCTTATCCTGGCCGTCTAGTTCCATCCTAGGGTGAAACATAAGAAAAGCCCTTTGTGGTATTTTCCACTTCGCCTATGCTCGGCCAGCTGGGCCGCGGCTATGTGGTAGTAAATGGAAGAATTCCATTGATAGGTGTGGAGAATATTCGGACTATTTGACACTTCATATAGTTTTTTTCATGTTCTTCGTAGGTTTGTGAAGGGATGACCCACTTCTTCTCAGGTTATGATCGCAATTATCTCCATTGTCACAATAGGAAGAGATAACATGTGGGTTTTTCCTTCCATCAGAAAATTTATTAGGAAAGTTCGGTCGGCAAAACCTATTCAGAAGCATAAACATAGAAAATATAGAAAAAGGAGAGAA
Organism: Viscum album; assembly: GCA_963277665.1. NCBI lineage: Eukaryota > Viridiplantae > Streptophyta > Magnoliopsida > Santalales > Viscaceae > Viscum > Viscum album. The sequence goes on from OY728136.1 coordinate 1,486,193,505, forward strand.
GGAATAAAAAGTTTTGTTCTCATATCACCACTTGTTCATAAAAAGGGTAAGGATAATTGTTTCCCCAGTTCCATAATACATGAATCCCCAGACCAAGATCAAAACTCTCGATCTCCCTAAACCATATGCATCCTGAGAAATCAGGTTTGATATCGTGGGAGCACTTATGGTATCTCTATAGTCTAACATGAGGGGTGTATAGCTGAGAGATATCAGTATGCACTTGATATTTGTACACCGATCAGAAGGCTTCATATTCAAGAACTCTGAAGTACATTACTTGACTGAAATGGCCATAGGACAAGACTTGACACATATATGCTGCATGGAGGTCTCCCGCTGTTGTAGGTTCTTGGAAGGCTGTGAGGGACTGGATTCCTTCCATTGTAGTGAAGCATCCAAAAATTCCCTCATAGTACTTTCCCCATCATGCATGGGACAGAAATTGGGCTTTCATCATAAAGATGTAATCCAGACCCGCTCTTCGGTGGAGTTGAAGTACTCTGGGAGAATTGGATATATCATAGAGATGTTTGAATGACATATGGATATAGGCATAGTTTATAAAAGTTTCATGGATGGCTATTGAAATTATGGTTTCTAGGGCCTCACTGGGAAGAGACAGAAGACTAGTACTTTCATTTTCCATCTGAAAATTAGAAAACTTCATATTTAGTAATGCATAAGTAAATTTTTATTTGTTTCAGTTCTGGTATTCCAGAGTTATTAAAACTGAATCCTATGATACCAACTATAGAGACCCACCCCTAGAAAACTAAGATTCGGTGCCTTTCGGACGTGATGTGTCATTTTAAACAAAACATGCACCGATAAACTACACATCATGTCTCGTATAGGGGATCGAATTTGATTCAGGCTATGAGAAACCAGCTACTTATGAAGAGTTTCATCTGTTAAAAGCAGTTACTTAAAAATTTAAATCAAAATGTAGCGTGAGCATAAGAATCCCTAGTAATTGGTTTTAAAATAACCAATGTAACTTTTGAAAACATTCTTTAAAACTTTCCATATGGAATTTCTTTTTAAGAAAATTCTTACACACGTAACATATCATAAGAGTGTTCAATTAAGAATATACCAACAGAATTAGAATGATACATGATTCAGTTAAAGGAATGCACATTTGGAGTAATAAATAAAAGAAATTCTAAAAATGTAGGACATGTGAACATCAAGCACAAAAATGAACTACTAAGATTAACAGTTAATCAGAGTTACGTGTGAAGGAAACAACTTAAATTTCATATATTGGATATTAATTCACTGAGTGCTAAACAAAATTCATGCCATAAGATTTGACATTTCTGATACTCATAAGTATTGGATCTTAAAAAAGGATATTCTACTAGTCTAATATATATTGGATAATTAATTTGTATACGCATAATGAGAGAATGTGTCACAAACCAACCCGGGTCGACCCAGAACTGGTCACCCGAGCCAGCTCACGAAAAGTCCCGAGAGGCATTCCGGATCCCCCTGGGATGGAAACTAGTGTCGGGCATCAATGTTAAAACATTGGGAACGTTTTGGCCCAAAAAAGTTAAATAAGTAAATAATAATAAATAGAAAAAAAGTACTAAACTCTAGCAGCAGAAAGAAATAAAACCAAACAGTAGACGTACCTCCATGTGACCCTTCGGTCACCACCCAACCAAGGCCAACATTGCTCCCAAAATGAGCAACTCATCCAAAAAAACTTGAACGAGGGAAACCTGCGACTGAAAGGATAAAAAAATGTGTGAGCATTCAAAATGCTTAGTAGGGGTGCCAAAGTAAACCACAAAATCCAACCAAGACCACTTTCTAGAAACAATCCCAAAAACACTTGTTTGCACATACAAAGATAGAAAATAGGGTATTCATATTCTAAAGGAAAATGGATCCTGATTTTCCATTTCAAAAACCAACACATGCCACAACCTGTTTTCCCCGAAACAATGCTTTTCATGAAAAATTAATTTCAAATCCATGTTTATCACATTTGCGAAAAAGAAGAATAGGTAATAAGTAAATGCTGGAAACAAAGTGAAAGTAAAAGTAAACAATCAGATATAAGCAATAACAAAGGGTGATCCGAAACATCCCTAGAAAACCCCTGGACGTACTTGGTTTCAGACTACATGCCGGCGTGGTACTCCATAGTCAATAACCAACTGGCCACCTTAATAGCCAACCAGTGGCACATCCCTCCTGGACGTTCCACAACTCCATGGGGGTACTAACCCGTCTAATCAAGGCTAGCAAGCAACCGTCACCCGATAATCTATAAGACACCTAGGAACCCATGGTGATTTCTATAATACTGTGTAAGTAGGAGGCCCTCACATGCGTGACTCATCTCACCGCACTTGCCAACCCCTTACATGGACACCACCACATGACAACCCTCTAAGGGAAGTCCCCCTGTAGAGATTCCAAAAAATATGTATATATTAAATTCATTCACATTCAACAAGGTGCCAACTGGGCCTTCACAACATGTGCAGTTTCAAAACATTTCGTAAATGAGTTAAGTTGCCAATCGGGCATAAACCCCTTTCCCAAAAGTCAGTACAAACAACCCATTCAAAACCCAATACCAAACGGGCCTTCAAACTGAACAACCATTCAACTCACACCAAAGGCCAACCGGGCCAACTTCTTTTCATCCCTCTTTAAAATACCAAACCATTTCATCAAAAACCTATCTTTAAGAAAATATAGTTTTTATGTGTCATTTTCATTTGAAGGCACGTCCATGGGAGCACCTAGTGCTCCCATGGATGTGCCAACACCCAATGACACGTCTAGTTTTTATAAGAATCACCTTAGAAACCATTTTCATAAAACACTTAGCATTGAAACCAAACCCAATTCTTTCACAACCCTTTATAAAAGCAAAACATAGCTTTCAAACCAACCACCATTTCCAAAACATTTCTAAAACACCATATTGGTTCATCATTTTGTCAAACAAACACACCAAACCATATCTTAATTTTCCAAAACACAATCACTATCAATTACAACCAAACACATCACAAGGAACTCAATTTAAATTTACCAAGAACTTATGCATTTCATATAAATCAATATCAAAAGAAACTTTCAGAAATTTAAAACAACAATATAACTATGGAAGATGCTTTTTATAAACAAAACAGAAATGCAATGATATAAAAGAATTAATTGAAAACATTCAAGTGCTAAAGGTTTGAATCAAAAAGGAAAATGGTTGGAAACACCTACCTCGGTTAACCCATGTCCGAAACGCACGCTCTTCCAGTGGCAGCCATCTTCACACGTCACACAGTTGTGCACACGTGTCTTTGATGTGCATATATACATATATATATATACCTATATACACTATACACCAATATATCGTAGGTATATATATCCTGCAATGCAAATAGTGAGACATTGCTAAATTAATAATTCTGGTAAAGCCGACTCTGGACCAGATGAAGACCTCAAGGTTCCGCAACTCAATTTCACATTTAAATTGGCGTAAGAATATATAACAATGTATAAATATATCCCTACCCAAATATCACTGATAAACGGAGCCGCGCTCACCCCCGGTTGTCAGAGCGTGATCCGACGGTCCTCACAAGCTACTCGCACAACCTTGAACATATAAACATGTCACTGCATTAAACCCAAATCGAAAAAACGATACCCAACGCAACCAAATGAAAATCTCACCTCTATGATCCTACCACATCGAGGAACCAATTTGGATAAAGAACTCACAGTCAGCATAACCAGAAGGAAGGGGGGTTTCACGCTGCTAGGGCTATCCAAGAAGCCACTACACACTAAAGAGGAGAAACCGCAGGGCCTGTGCACTGCTCGGGGTCGCACTGCGGGTGAGGGATAGCAGTTCGAGGAGTGCCTCATCAGGAGGAAAGTATGGATGCTATGCTATAGAGGGAGGAGAGGCTTGTGCCTTCTGTCCGGATCGGGCTGCCTGGGTTGCGCAGCAGGGAGGGGAAACCAGAGGAGGGTCCGGCCATGGGGGGGAGGGAGGAGCATCGGCAGCCGGCGAACGGACGGCGGCGGTTCGCCAGACCAGATCCGGACTAGAGGGGGCGGCGCCGGCGCGGTCGGGTGAGGGAGCAGGGGGTGGGCCGATGGCGGGCGGGTGGAGGCGGACGGCAAGGCGGTGGCAAGAGGGCCGACAAGGCGGAGTCGGCCGGTGGTCGGAGCGCTGGGATGCGGCCGGTGTAGGGCTGCAACACACAGGAGCGGACCAGGGGGCGCTGTGCGATTCTGAGGGGGGGATGCCGCCTGTCTGGGTAGATTAGGATTCCATTTTTTTCATCTTAATAATTGTAATAATAATAATAGTTATTATAAACATATATATATATATAAATATATATAAACATATATAAACCTACTTATATAAACATATATACATATATACATATATAAACATATAAATATATATGAACATATATATAAACATATATACACATAACTATATAATGATAAAACATATTTATTTATAAACATATGTGTATATATATATAAACTTATAAACATATATACACATACATATATATACACACATAATGTTAAAACATAAACATATAAAAACGTAGATACACATCTATATACACATATAGAAACATATAAACAAACATTTACATATATATCTACACACATAAAGTTAAAAATGGATGACCGTGCGGTATTTGTGCACCGTACGGTACCCAAGCGGACAGCGTGTCTTAAACATATGGTGTTCACACACTAACCCAAACCATCAACTCATCCTAACATTAAAATTTTAAACTGGGACTCACCCGCACTTACGCAAAATCACCCGACGCCAAGAGAAATAAAATAAATAAAAAGACTAAAAAACCATGTGCGATAATTCTTCCCTCCACAAACACTTTCTTCCCCTAGAAATTCAGCAAGTCAACTGTTAGCAAAACTCGAGTCTATGCCCAAGCAAAATTAGAAGAAACTGAGAGGCTTGGGGTGACCATTACCAACACAAGTCACACCCGACCAACTCGGGTACAATCATTTTCCGGGATTGAGGGGAGAACATGGGAGGGTTCTCCCCCCCCCCCCCCCCATAGAAATTTACTAACCCAGAGACCTTGAAAGTCGAACACACCACCCCGGGGGGGCAAGGCGGGAACTCCCCATACTGAACTAATCCCTACTTCTCAATGCTAACAGAACAACTCCACCACTAGGATTAAAACTATTCTGGGAAAAACTGGCACACTAAGACAAAGGGAAGGAGGAATCCCATACAAAACTCAAACACACTAAATGAAAACTCACGGAGAGGCGTCTGGCCTAATAAAAAGCCTAGAAATGATACCCATTAATTTCACAGAACCAAACATCCCCCTAGTGTATGCAGCTGAGACCATCCTCAAGATCAAAACGGGTTCGTTTAGTCACGGACCCATCGCCTTTCAAAGAATCTAAACGATTTAGAAACTATACCAAGAGGAAATGAGGCCACTTGGATTGCGGCATAACAAGATTATCGCACGACCACAAAAAGGATGAGCTTACAACGATGACAAGAATAGGACAAGAAAACTTTGGATATTTCCCTTCAGAAAGCTGAAAACATAATACGAAGCGAGGTTCTACGCACCCTCAGCAACTCCTGACTGTGCGCGAGTTTCACCCCGAGACCTGTGGTTGGGGATCTGATGGCTGAAGCATCCCTTGCCTCACAGTCAGGAATTTCCATTCTCCAGTCCCCAACTTCTTCCTCTTATCGATGATTCAAACGACCACATTGGTGGCACGTTTTCAAAGGGAAATAAGATGGTGGCTTAGAATTCCCGAACTGGCCATACTGGTGGCACACAAGAGAACGGTTAGACAATAAGAATTCAGCAATGATGAAGATGGTGTCTTGGGGACAGGTTCCTCCGGCATACACTCCATGCCAGATGGGGAACCAGTACCAGAGCCAATTACCATTAAACACACCCCAATATTCAAAGCTAGTGAGACATCCATCTTTAATAGTCCAGAACTAGACCCTCAAATAAACCTGAGACGGTACGAACCCTAACAACCATTAGAGTTCCCAACCCGAAGGCCCACACTAATTCCACAACCACACAACTACCAATAACGGACTTTGAATACCTTGATAGATAAAACACATGAAAAGAACTGAATACAGGGCATGACTCATTAGCAACCTTGGCGACCTTTCTGGGCGGCATACTCAGAACAACACAAAAAAAACACAACCAAAATCTGCATCTAGACAAAACTCAATCAAAGAAACAGCCCGATCCAAGGGCAACAAACTCATAGCTAAACATATAAAACATAAGTAAAAATTTCTTTTCCAAAAACCATCATTTCCTTTAAATTTTAAAACTCGCCTATGGCCCCTTATGGACTACCACATGGGTGTTCACCATATCCCGGCTACATCGCTCACGAACAAGTGCTCCTGTGCACCCTTGACACATATCAATGCACATGTGATCCTCCACAGGTAATACCATGGTTCGAACAATTCTTTCCCTTATCAAATCCAAAAAAGCAATAAAATATTCCAAATCGAAACACTCCCACATTAAAAAATCAATTTACCAATTTCGAAACAATTTAAAAGAAACAATTTTTTTTCATTTAAAAATCGCTTTCATTTTTAACACACACTCACATCAATAGAGATCAAAACGAAAAACAATCACCAACAAACCACCGGAATGAGGAACTGGTGCATATGCCTAACTCAGCGACATGGTGGTGAGCCATATCCGAAGTAAGGTATATCACTAAAAGGACCTTGAACTGGACACTTGGACTCTACATGGGTCACCACTCCATGTGAGGCCACAACCTAAACCAGTTCTCCTTCATTATCATCCCTCAAACCAGAACAACCAAAGGAAAAATACTCAAAACACAGAATACCCCTGGTAACTCAGGTCTCGTCACAGGCGGTGGTGATCAAGCACCAACCCGTAACCTACCTCCTGAGTCCTGAAAAATTCAAATCTCATTCTACCAGACATCCTAAATATCAAGAACCTCCTCTGATACAATTTTTTCACGAACCAACCCGGGTTCACCCTGAACAGGTCACCCGAGTAGGCTCGCAGCAAGTCCCTAGGGGCATTCCTGATCCCCCCGGGATGGCAACTAGTGTCAGGGATCAAAGTTAAAACATTGGGAACGATTTGGCACAAAAAAGATAAATAAGTAAATAAGAATAAATAGAAAAATCACTAAACTCTAGCAGCGGAAAGAAATAAAACCAAAGAGTAGACGTACCTCCATGTGACCCCTCGGTCACCTCCCAACCAAGGCCAACATTGCTCCCAATATGAGTAACTCAGCCAAGAAAACATGAACGAGGGAAACCGGTGGTTGAAGTGATAAAAAAAGGCTTGAGCCTTAAAAATGCTCAGTAGGGATGCCAAAGTAAACAACAGAATCCAACCAAGACCACATTCCAGAAATAATCCCAAAGACACTATTTTGAACATACGAAGATAGAAAATAGGGTTTTCATATTCTAAAGGAAAAAAAGGATCCTGATTTTCTATTTCAAAAACCAATACACGCCAAAACCCATTTTCCCCAAAATAGTGCATTTCTTGAAAGCTGAATTTCAAATCCATGATTATCACATTTGTGCAAAAGAAGAACAGGTAATAAGTAAATGCTGGAAACCAAGTGCAAGTAAAAGTAAACAAGTAGATATAAGCAGTAACCATGGGTGATCCTAAACATCCCTAGAAAACCTCTGGATGTACTCAGTTTCAGACTACCTGCCAGCGTGGTACTCCATAGTCAATAACCAACTGGCCGCCCTAATAGCCAACCAGCGGCACATCCCTCCTAGCCTTTCCACAACTCCAGGGGTTATTAACCCATCTAATCAAGGCTAACAAGCAACTGTCACCCGATAATCTATAAGACACCCAGGAACCCATGGTGATTTCGATAATACTGTGTAAGTGGGAGGCCCTCACACGCATGACTCATCTCACCCCACTTGCCAACCCCTTACACGAAAACCACCACACGAAAAACCTCGAAGGGAAGTCCCCCTGTAGGGATTCCCATAAATATGTATATATGAAATTCTTTCACATTCAACAAGGTGCCAACCGGGCCTTCACAGCATGTGCAGTTTCAAAACATTTCATAAATGAGTTAAGTTTCCAATCGGGCACACACACTTTTCCCAAATGTCATCACAAACACCCCATTCAAAACCCAATACCAAACGGGCCATCAAACCGAACAACCATTCAACTCACACCAAAGGCCAACCGGGACAACTTATTTTTGTCCCTCTTTGAAATACTAAACCATTTCATCAAAAACCGATCTTTAAGAAAGTATACTATTTATGTGTCATTTTCATTTGGAGGCACATCCATGCGAGCAGCTAGTGCTCCCATGGATGTGACAACACCCAATGGCACATCTAGTTTTTAGAAGAATCACCTTAGAAACCATTTTCATAAAACAATTAGCATTGAATCCAAACCCAATTCTTTCACAACACTTTATAAAAGAAAAATGCATCTTTCAAACCAACCACCATTTCCAAAACTATTCTAAAACAACCTATTGGTTCATCATTTTGTCAAACAAACACACCAAACCAAATCTTACATTTCCAAAATACAATCACTACCAATTAAAACCAAACACATCACAAGGCACTCCATTTAACTTTGCCAAGAACCTATGCATTTCATAGAAACCAACATCAAAATCCACTTTCAGAAATTTAAAACAACAATATAACTATGTCAGATGCTTTTCATAAACACAACAGAAATGCAATGATATATAATAATTAATTGAAAACATTCAAGTCCTCAAGGATTGAATCAAAAAGTTGAATGGTTGGAAACACCTACCTGGGTTAACCCATGTCCAAAACGCACGCTCTTCCAGTGGCAACCATCTTCAAATGTCACACAGTCGTGCGCACGTGTCTTTGATGTGCATATATACATACATATATATATATATACCTATATACACCATACACCTATATACCATAGGGATCTATATCCTTCCATGCAAACAGCGAGACATTGCTAAATTAATAATTCAGGTAAAGCCGAATCTGGACCAGATAAAGACCTCAAGGGTCTGCAACTCAATTTCACATTTAAATTGGCGTAAGAAAATATAACAATGTATAAATATATCCTTACCCAAATATCGGCGATAAAAGTAGTCGCACTCACCCGTGGTTGTTGGAGCGTGATACAACGGTCCTGACAAGCTCCTCGTACAACCTTGAACATATAAACATTTCACCGCATTAAACCCAAATCGCAAAAACGATACTCAACGCAACCAAAGGAAAATCTCACCTCTATGATCCTACCACATCAAGGAACCAATTTGGATAATGAACTCGCGGTAGGCATAATTGGAAGGAAGGGGGGTTTCAAGCTGCTAGGGTTGTCCAAGAAGCCGCTACACACTGAAGGGGAGAAACCGCAGGGCCTGTGCGCTGCTCGGGGTCGCACTGCAGGGAAGGGATAGCAGGTCGCGGTGTGCCTCATCAGGAGGGAGGTAAGGATGCTACGCCATAGAGGGAGGAGAGGCTCGTGCCTTCTGTCTGGATCGTGCTGCCTGGGTTTCTCAGCAGGGTGGGGAAACCATAGGAGGGTTCGGCCATGGTGGGGAGAGGGAGGAGCACTGACGGCCGGCGAACGGATGGCAGCGGTTCGCCGGACCAAATCTAGATGGGAGGGGCGGCGTTGGCACAGTCGAGTGAGGGGGCAGGGGGTGGGCCGACGGTGGGTTGGCGGAGGTGGATGGTGAGGCGTCATCGAGAGGGTTGGCGAGGCGGAGGCGGCCGGTGGCCGGAGTGCCGGGATGCAGCCAGTGTAGGGATGCAGTGCGCATGAGCGGACCAGGGGGGGCGCTGCGTGATTCCGAGGGGGGGGTGCCTGGCTGGGTAGATTTGGTTTCCATTTTTTCATCTAAATAATTATAATAACAATAAAAATAAAAATAAAAATAATAGTTATTATAAAATTATATACAAATATAAATATATATAAATATATATAAACCTACTTATATAAACATAAACACATATATACATATATAAACATATATGAACATATATATAAACATATATACACATAAGCATATAATGTTAAAACATATTTATTTATAAACATATGTGTATATATATACACCTATAAATATATATACACATACATATATATATACACACATAATGTTATAACATAAACACATACAAACGTAGATACACATATATATACACATATATAAACATATAAACATACATATAAATCTATATTTACACACATAACGTTAAAATTGGATGACCGTGCAGTATTTGCGCACCGTACGGTACCCAAGCAGACAGCGCGTCTTAAACGTACGGTGTTCGTGCACTAACCCAAACCATCAACTCATCCTAACATTACAATTTTAAACTAGGACTCACCCGCACTTACGAAAAATCACTCGATGCCAAGAGAAATAAAATAAATAAAAATACTAAAAATACAGGTGTGACGGAATGCATAATATCGGACTTCTTGTGTCAAGGCCTTACACCAAGTCCTTGGGATAACTGTAACCGAACCCCAACTCAGAGAGCATCTGTAATCGGACTCCATCCTGTAGAGTATCTATAACCACACTCCAACCTAGTGGGCTTACTTTTACCGGTCCCCAACTCGAAACATTTTAGTCCAATAGACTCCTCATATGCCAAGAAGGGTTGTATATTCAAAATGTCCAATACCGTTTTGAATATTAATTTTCTCATTTGTAGTTATTCAAAGTGTCCCATACAACCTTGGATAATCTCATACATAATTGGTCATAGTAGATAAATTTCATCCTTTAACATATACATATTTTAAAAAGTGATACATGCATATGGATGTTAAAAACCAAGCTAACAATTATATGATTGTCATTACATGGTAAAAGTAAAGGAAGATTATTCCACGTGAATTGACATCCAAGGTACTATGAGAAAAAAACAGGATCTATCACATGGAATTATATTCCTATAATTCTAAAACCTTATTAACCAATTAATTAAAAAGGTAAACCAACATTTCATGTAGGGTTTCAACCTCGCTAACTCTAAATCATTCCATACTGATAAGCCTTTGTATACCACAGAATAATTTCCATAATAGAAAGAAAAAATCTTCTCCATAATCAACATCATTTAAAATATAAGAAAATAAGTGACTCTAAAATGTGGATATAAGTTTCAAGTAACACATCATTTATTATGTTTTAAATCTCTACTAAAACATCGAGACTCATGGTACAAAGACCTCAAGAACAAGGTATAATGTCGAACATATATGTCACTGTACATGTAAATGTTAATTTATATATACATAAGTACAAAGTATATAATCTCTTATATAGAAATTTTACCTAAAAAAACCACACTTGCATCTTGAAATTCTTATTTTTCAATCGATCCAGAGCTTGGTGGATTGGGTAATTATGGGTCTCTACTTGAAACAGGGAGACCATGTCTGTACCTATATATATATAAACTGAAGTACATATATTGTATATATGTCTATATATATATATAGAACGTCTCAATCTTTGTAAACATTAAATAACTTTCAAATTTAGAAACACTCCAAAGTACAAAATTAAGAGACTTAGGTTTGATCATAAAGAAGGCTTTAAAACTAACTCGTAGGGTATTTTTTTATAAATGATTTAATGAGAGGATATATATTTAGAAACATGTGTATATACTCAAAACAACAAAACAAGGTATAATATAACCCTTATATCTATTATACCATCTGAACCCGAAAACCTGAAGGCCTAGGTTCTACACAGAAGAACCTTTATACTAAAATGAATAGTTATAAACATATTTTTATGGGTGTATTTGCATATATATATACTCTCAAATAAACAAAAAGAGGAAAAACTAAAACCCTTACATTAAAACTAGTGGAGGAGAACTTGGGGATGGTTGGCTAGGTCTTGCTCAAGGCTAGAGTGGCGTAGAAGAACCGAGAGTTATTTGGGTGTAATCTGGTTACTTATATACAAAAAAGCAGAAAATTTCCCATGCAAAGACATACCCCCTTGCGGTGAATTAAATGGGTGGTGTCGTGCTTCAAGAAAAGGAGAGACGAGGAGGGTCCCCGGTGATCAGTGGTGAAGAAAACAAAATGGTGTAATAGGGGAGGGTTACTGGTGTAAACCCATGTGAAGAAAGAAGAAGATGACGGGACAAGAGGGAAAACTGGAGAAAAAAGGTCGGTCCAGATCGAATCCAACCTTGATCAAAGGGTTGTGGTGTGTCCATGTTTTTAAAAAGAATCGGGCGGCTCTGATTAAATTTGAGTATCATCGGACGGTCCTGGTTTGACTAGTCATTTTAAAACATCCGGATGACCTAGATTAGATCTGTGGTAGATCGAATAGCATACAAAAATGCGGTGGAATTCCGTCTTTGCAGAAGGTTGAAAACGGGATCAGGATCGACGGTCCAGATCGCGTGCGACGTGATCCAATTGCCCAGATCACATTTTTCCTGAAAAAACTCATCCCACATCGAAACATCAAGTTGTATTCACCTCCCTTATAATCTCGGGCCTCCAAACGACTACCCAAAAAACACACAGCACACACAAAGGGGGCCCTATACATGGGCTCCCACCCCCTCGCAGGCCTTGGCCTACCCATGACCTGTCGCGGCCTCGCACCCACGGTGGTGTGCCCACGCGCTCCTGCTCTCGTGTGCCCTTCAGGGAGCCTCTGCCTGAGTTCAACAGGACTTGGCTTGGCTGAGGGCTAGGCTCATCCACTTCTTGTGAGCTACCTCCCTCAGCCCATCCTATAAAGGGCTGGCCCTACCAGGATGATTTTTTAAAAAAAAACATAAACACAAAAATAAAGTCATAAAGAAGAGAACACTACATTTATCATAATTATAAAGAAATTATCTTCTTAAACATGACTTTTATTAAATATTAGGATGTTAATTAAACATTGTATTAGTTAAAAGTATCTCTAAAATTATAAACACCAAAACTTTAAAATAAATATTATATTAAAAATAGAGATATAAAAAACCTAAATGATAAATATTATTCTAGTATTATAGAAAACATAATTTTAAAAAAAATAATTTTAATTGGAAGAATTTAAACATAGTTTACAACACATTTTAAGAAATTAATTACATTGTATTTGAAATGTCTTCAAAGTGTTTTGAATTCCTTAATACTTCTCAAAAATCACCAAAGTGCCATTACATGTATTAAACCATATCTTTTAAGAGTTCATAAATAGTGGTTATATTATGATTTTAATTATAACTTAAATATTTGGAAACTAATGAATACTTAAATATATAAATATATATATATTATTTACCAAATCAAAGTCCAACGACTATAATTATGGCTGTTAGCTTTCAACAGTCACTAAAGCAATGGTCGGTTTGATTCCCTATAAAACCCTCTCTTGGGTGTCTTAAGCTTAAAGCAAGTGACGAGGATGGTGCCTTTTATACCCCTTATGTTTAGTACAGTCTTCATGATCATGGTGGTGTTGTTATTTTTTTTCACTAACACAAAGGATCTCTTTTATTTACCATGCCTTGTTGTCTTTGTAGGGGGTCTTCCTGTAGTTCTGATAGGGTTTTTATTAGGCATTATTGGGTAGGATGTACCCTTGTGATCTTGACACATTTTAAACATTATGGTGTTCTTTTTATTATGAAAAGACTTGTGTCCATTTTTGTTTTACCCGATTTCATAAATTAAGACCATATTATTACTTTCTCGGGAGAAACAAGTTTGTTCAGTTGTTATGGATTTCAAACTAAATTTAAATATAATCTTATCAATACAATAGGTACAAGTTTTTGGGGTGTTTAAAGGGTGAATTTAATGGAAAACTAATATAAGGCCTCAAACAGATCCATCTGAATTGTTTTCTGGAAGCTGTAATTATAGGAAAACTCAATGAGATGGATATTCTTCTCCCATGAACTGCCATAATCATGATCACATGATCTGATAATATCCTCTAGAGAACGTATTATCAATTTGGATTTTCTATCAGTTTGTGGGTGAAAATCTATGCTTACCATCATCTGGGTTCCCATATCATTTTTCAAACCCAACCAGAACCATGAAGTGAAATAAGAATCCCTATCAGAAATGATAGTATGAGGGACAACGTGGACTCGTATAATCTCAAGGACACATAGTCTTCCTAGATCATCAACTGATAATGTTTCCCGAATATGTATGAAGTGGGATGATTTTATTAGTTAATCAATGACTACCAATATAGCATCACTACCGCTTGGCTACCTAGGTAATCCAACTACGAAATCCATGGAAACATCTTCCCATTTCCATTTTGTGAGTGGAAGAGGCTGTAACAATCCTATCAGTCCATGGAGCTCCTTCTTTCCCTACTGACAAGTGGAACACGTCGTGATAAAGACTTTTATTTGATGCTTCATCCCAGGACACCAATACTGGCATCATATGTGTCGATACATATTCAATATTCCTCGATGAACTCACCACTAAGACATGTGGGACTCTTTCGTCAACTCCCCTCTAATATCTATAGGAACCTAGATACGTCGACATAGAAGCAGGATGTCATCTCTATCTATAGACCAACCTGGAGACAGTTTATCTCTTGATATATTCTCATAGAGAACCAAGCCTTCTAGTTCTCAAAATTGTCTACTCTTCACCATCTTAAGGGGGGAATATGTACCTTTCAATGATGAGAGGTAATAATATTCGTGAATATCAAGAAACTCTATATGCATCTCAAAAAAGTGGTTCATTGAATTCCATTCATTACTGGCTTCCCATACTACCTGGGTTTGAGTTTTCTGACTCAGCACATCTGCAACTACATTTCCCATCTTAGGCATATTTGAAATGTCGAAAAATATAGATTATGGATATTTAACCAATATTTATTGTCAAAGTTTCAATTCACAATGAGAAAAGATATACTTAAATATTTTTCACTCTATGTGCACCAAAAATTACTCACCAAAAAGATAATATCTTGATAAATGTAAGTCATGGAAAACTGCTACTAGATCAAGGTTGGGCATTGGGAAGTTTTTCTCATGCGGACTCAACTGTCGAGATCCATACACAATGACTATGTCCTCCAACAATAGCACTACAACTAGGCTGATTCCTTATGCATCACAGATGCTGGTATAACATATGCATGGATCTGGAAGATTTATAATTTTCGTCGATATGAGCCTCCCTTTCAGAACCAAAAAATTCATTCTCACATGATTCTGACCATATTAAATTGAATCCTTTCTTTGTAAGACTATAAATAGGTGAATCAAGGTGTGAGAAATCATGTACGAAACACCTGTAATATCCATCTATCACCAAGATACTCCAAATGTCAAACACATTCTTGGGCTTCTCCTAGGAATCTACAACATAAGTGATTTTTTTGTCAATAGATACACCTAATTCTAAAAAATATAACCCCAGAAGTGAACTTTTTCGATCCAGAAGTGGAACTTAGAAACCATGTCATAATTTTGATACCCTCTCAATGTACTCAAAATGATCTCAATATGTTTTACCATGGAGATAAGATATTGATAATAAACCAAGGAATCATCCACAAATACTATGAAAAAAGAATCCAAATATGGGTGGAATACACTATTCATCATAGCTAAGAAAATTGTTGGTCCGTTCATAAGACTGAACGAAAATAAAGATACTCACACAAACCATACCTACAATGGAAATATATCAATGTTATGTATGATGGCATGGCTCGTACCTAATAATAACATGATCTCAGGTCGATCTTAGATAAGACCCTAGCTCCCCACAGCTGGTCAAAAAGATCATCTATTTCAGGCAGTGGAAGTCGGTTCTTGACCATTAACTGGTTCAACCTTCTGTAATCCACCAATAGATGTAAGTTTTCATCCTACATCTTGGAAAAAAAGCACGGGCGAACCCCAAGAGGATTTACTGTGTCGTATAAAACCTTTGGCCTGAAAATCTTCTAACTTTGACTTTAGCTTCTGATTCTCTTTATCTGTCATCCTAAATGGAGGAATGGAAACTATAGATACTCCTAGATTAAGATCAATTGTAAACTCTACCTATCCTTGAGTGGTAATCCATAAAAGTCATTGCGAAATAAATCCCTAAAACTATCCACTACTAGAGGGAAACCAAATTTTCATAAACCCTGATCCTTCATGAAGAGATTTATGATATGGGCGGTCACTCAACCTAGACCATGATTCTCTGGTCCATCTCTACCAACATGTACATCCCAATCACCCTAATGTAGATAACCGATTCCCTCTGGTGATGTAAATGATACCCTGTGGTGTTAGAATTCTGAAAAATCGTGATAGTTAACCAACCATTAAATACCAATAAAGACATTGAATACCTTCATCTTGAGAACAATGAGGTTCCATAAGAAAGGTTACCTACCTACCATAAGGAGAAAGTCCCTACACTGGCATATAACCTCTGTTCGTACCCCTAATGGTGTATCTAGTTTCATTACATCATAGTCATACTATAACACTAGTCAAAGTATTATCATGATAAATGTAGAGATAAAAGAGTTCAAAGTACCTGTATCAAAAAAAGATACTATAGTAGATGCCAAAAGAATAGTACCTTGTACTCTATATGGTCTCGTAGCCTGATCTTCAGGTATTAACTGTAGTTCATGTAACTAGCTTGATCCATGAACCTATGCAAAAGATTGACAACCATGATCATAACTACTTTGTTGGTGTAACTGGTGATCAGGGGTCTGGCTACCATAGCCACGACCCCCACCTCGGCCATACCTTCTAGTTCTATTCAAACACCCTACCTCACGTAGTGTAAAAGAACCCTCCCCATAAGGTGGAGTTGGTGTGGATCCTTTTCCACTCGAAACTAGTGGAAAAGTCTTATTGAAATGATGAAGATGCCCCATACAGCCACAAGCCCAACACTCCAGTGGGTCCTTATCACACTTAGGCATCAAATTTCCATGTCCTCCACAATGATGAAACACTTTTGAGAAAACAAAATGGTCACTCTAGTTTTCACTGCCTGGAAGAGAAACCTCGAGAGAACATTTCTTGCCACCGGAATAAATAATTTTATGATGCGGCGTTGATCCTTTAATCCCAGTACTATTTCTATCCCTTATTTTGCATTCAGTGATAAAATCATGATTGACTATCTCATAAAAAGTAGGTTGGTGGAAGACATTCACCTAAATACGAATGGAATAATACAGCCAATCCTCAAAACATTTAGAATCCAAAATCTCCCCATTTGCTAGAAGTTGTGAAAAGAACTAAAAATCCATAAAATGTGTTGACTATTCCATGAATGACATAAAACCCAGCTCAAGATTCAAAAACTCTCTGTATATTTCATATCATAGTGTTAGAGAAAAGAACTAATCATATAAGGGAGTACGGAAAATCAATGTGTAACATTCCATGTTGATGACTGGACAGGGTAATCACATCCCATCAATGCTTGGTTGAGTCCTGAATTTTTTATGTGGAAAGCTTACTCCCCACTTTGGAGGGGTTTCTAGATGCCCAAAGATAGATTGGATAGCCTCTATCCCAGACTCAGTAACCAGTGGACTAGCATCCCCTGAGAAAGTAAGAGGATGCTGCTATTGGAACTCATGAGTCAGATCAAAAGTTTTTGATCCCCATGCATAGACTATATCAAATGTATGAAACTATCACGGTCATGGGAATCATTTCCCAGATTAGGTATAGTAGGGGGTTCCTCATGTGTCACTCATGGAGGTAAGAGTGAAACCTTAGGGCCCAAGATGTCTAGAGCCTGGTTGTCGCCCCCCTCCAAGCGTACGACATGAGGATTTTGTGGTGGCATTGATATGCAATTGCCAAGAACACTCCACATGAAAAGATTAGAATCATAAAGATATAATAACAAGTAGAATTTGAACGTATGAAAACTCACTACCCAAGTCATGCTATCTAAACTACCCACTTAGACAGCCAGGTATCAGTAAGTTCTCAAGTATAATTTTCATTTCATTTTACATTTAATTACCGTGTTCACTCCTTTACCTTTAATAAACATAAAATGTTTGGATAAGGATGTGAAAACCATTCATTTTAGATCTCATGATTCACATTATAAAGGATACACATTTCCATTGAATTGATTCCTATACACCTATCACAAGAAACGAAACCCATTTATTCCTGACATAATGGCACGACATGGTAAATTACTCATACCAACCCTTGAGGACCCATAAACCTTGTGAATTTAGATAGAAAATCACTAAATAAAAACAAATATTAACATAATGAAAAGCTATGTATCACAACATCACTCAACAAACACAATCATACCAAATGATGCAAAGTAGTGAAATGCACCTATATGGCATTGAAATATGCATGACATGAAACTTCTAGGTGCCTATAAAGATTCATGTAAAAATTCACATTTCCCAAGTATCATTGGGAAAAGTATGAAATAAAAACCTCATTTAGAGTAATAATCAACAACCCTGAATAGTATTCATGTCACCCAATGGGGAAATAATATCAACTATAATATGAAAAATCAGAACAATAATTATAATTTATGTAACATGGTTTTTAGACTGAGAATGGGTTCATGATGCCAAATCATGACAAATAACCAAGTACCAAACGTTATTAATCTCTAATATATTGTCTTCAAATAGTAATGAATGAAAGGGAACTCCTTTGATACCACTTTGTGATGCCCCAGACCCAGGTTCCACCAAATGGGTGCCCTGAGGCCGGTGGGCCACACGGCCTCAAGCGCATCTCCCTAAAGGCAAGTGGTTTCCGACTAGAATCCAAGGCCAAGGGTGTATCCATGGGGAGACTACGCCCTCATTACCCATGTGTAGCATAGTGGATAAAATTAAACATAGGAAAATAGAGGAAGAAATATATGTAAATAGAAGCCACAATTGAAAATAGACACAATAATAAAAATAAAAGAAACAACTGGAATAACATTCAACAATTGATCATATGTCATTTTATTTGAAAATTATAAAACATGGATACAAGACAATAGGAATAACATATTATACATAAGTTTAACAGAAATAAACGACAATCCCAAGAATCTCGAGCTCCGTATTTGTCATCTTCTATCAAGATCCATCCTAAACAGTATTCAATCATGTGTTTGAAGAAGTATGCTTCCCTTTTCCAACACTTGCAACCATGTAATATACTCCGGGTACAAAAAACACATGTAGATGGTCAGATATAAATCTCAGTGGACCTACACCAATGGTTTCAATAACATCTATCTCGTGTAATGGAAATGTAATAAGGTGAAAACATGGATATATAAAGTGAAGAAGTATAATGTAACTAAACACCCAGGTACATGATTCAGCCCTGAGATGGCATATGAACATGTAACAAATTAATTATTTTATTGTCATGAGTTTATAAATATTTCACACATTAATAATAGTAATGGTTCCAAGATGTATCAGGGAATCCTATAATGATATTCAATAGTGAAGTCTCAAGGTAATAATCAAGGTGATGTATACCTCAAGGGTCACCAAATTAGTAATAATTGTAGCCTGGCATGCGATAAGAGTGTAAACCAAGGAGCACAATATAAGGAATTCTACAATGAGATGCCTACCAAGTCTAAAGAGTTCATCCATGGTAAAACATGGCTAAGCAATAACTGGTCTCGATGGGATTTAACCATGGCACCTACTTGTCAATGATGCATCCAAGGAGTGTATTTGAGGAATCCTGTGATAATATTTTAGGGATCATACAGTGTTATACCAATCATTCAAATAATATACAAGGATCGGGATCTAGGTGGGTCTCAACCTATGCAAGTTGTGTCCTTGATTCGGAATGGTGTTCCCCAGTGGTATTGGAATTCTCCGATTAGAATCCAAGGCGAGCTCGAGTCAGGCCATTCATATTTGATTATTAAGACATGTAATATTTCATTTACATAAAACATTTCCCTTGATTAGTGAGAAAAGTTCAAATAGTATGAATCCTTTTAATCAATTCATTTTGTCCAACCCTTTCCTTTTATTACTGTGATAAGGTCAAGTAGCATGCAACCTTTTAACACTACTACAAATACGGATTTTATCAGTGCTATAAGATCATTGTTAATTATGGCGAAGATAAGGGGGGGGGTTCCCCTTTATCAGTGCTCCAAAAAAGCACTGATAAAGACCCCTTTTATCAGTGCTAAAAAAGCGCTGACAAAAGATGTCTTTTATCAGAGCTAAAACAAAGCGCATATAAAATGGTCCTTTATCAGCACTTTGTTTTAGCATTGATAAAAGACCCCATTATTAGCGCTTCCTTTATTAGCGCTTTCGTTTTAACACTGATAAAGGACCACTTTTATCAGCGATTTTTTAAAAGTGATGATTAAAGTAAAAAAATTATAAAAAATTAATAAAATACTGCCAATCGGGGGGGATTTTATAGCTCTTGATCCCCCCCACCTTTTACAAAGATTTTTCGCCCACCTGCAGTGCCCCATGCACCCCTCCACCCTTTATCATCTCTTGCTCCCATATTCCCCCATGCGCGCGTAACCCTACCTTCGCCAGGATTTGGACTTGAGACCTCCCCCCTGTGCGCATAAGCCCTTACCACTCCTCTATTTTGATTTTTTTTCCATTTCATGATATATATATATAGTTATATTTATTCATATAGTAAAATATATTTATATTAATATATATATATAGACATATTAATATATATATAGTTATATTACTATATATATATAGGTATATTAATATATATCTCTATTTATATATATATATATAGTTATATTTATTTGTATAGTAATATATATATATATATAGTTATATTAATATATATCTCTATTTATATATATATAGTTATATTTATTCAGATAGTAATATATATTTATATTAATATATATATATAGATATATTAATATATATATTTATTGTGATATAAATATATATATTTATAGTGATATTAATATATATTTATAGTAATATTTATATATATATGATGTTATATTAATATATATAAATATATTGATAGATTAATATATATAAATATATTGTTAGATTAATATATATATATATATATAATTAAATTAATATATAGGTATATAAATATTCGTATATTTTTATTTCAAATAAAATGGATATTAGTTATTATTTATATAAAGATAATATATTTTATACATAAATATATTTTATTATTTATATTTATATAATTAAATTTTTATGTGTGAATATATAAAAAATATGTATATATTGCTATATATTTGATTATAAATAGCAGTGCATTATAAAAAACGATGAAATTTCAAAGACATAATATCAAAATGAATACAATACCTTGTCATAAATTCTATCACCACAAAAAAATCCAATAATACCCCCTTAAACAAGGCTGAAAATCAACAAAATGTTAAAAAATCTGGGTACCCTGATTAAAAACTCGGTTTTGGAGGCCTTATGGGCCTTTTTGGGCCTCAAAAAATCCTTTACCAAGGTCCCTCTAGGTCGCAGCGATGTAGAACTCGTCGCAGGATTCGATTTTATATGTGGTAGAGCTCAAACGGACACCTGGATCAAAAGTTATGACTGTTTGAAGTTCGAGTTGCGTTTTTAACATATTTTGGATCTTTTTTATTTTTATTTTTTATTCTTCAAATTTTTATTAAATGACTATTACTCTATAATAATAAGAAAATTGTAAATTAAAAATATTTTTTAAATTTTTTTATAAGCCATTTTCAGTAAATATCATATATATTTAGAATATTAAGTGTAAATGTATATTTATACTTATCTAAAATATATTTAAAAATTATATATTATATTTATATCAATATAACTATATTTACATATTAATATATTCATATATTATTTTTAATTAAATTCTATTTTGAAGATGACCATTTATGAGTGCTTTTAAAAAAAGCACTGATAAAGGCTCCCCCTTTATCAGTGCAACTAAAAAAGCACTGATAAAGGGGGTCCCTTTATAAGCTCTAAAAAAAGCGCTGATAAATTGGGTACGTTTATCAGCGCTAAAAAAAGTGATGTTAAAAGGGTTCCTTTATCAGTGCTTTTTTTAGCGTTGATAAAGGGACCCTTTATCTGGGATTTTTTAGCGCTAATAAAGGAACCCCCCCCCCCCTTTATCAGTGCTTTTTCGTTAGCGCTGATAAAGGTTGGCGCTGAGAGAAACTGTTTTTGTGGTAGTTTAATCAAGTAATTTGATTCATGTCTTTCATTTCATTAGTGTGAAAAGGACAAGTTGCATGCAACCATTAATTTAACCTATTTAAAGAATATTCAAAATTCAAGGTTCATTCTACTACCTTCCATTAATGTGGTAAGGGGTTCTACAGATATGAAACCGACTATTCATATAAATTTAAGGCCTATACATATACTTTGTATACTTGCCTGCTCACATTTCTCATTTTATTATCATATTGAAGAATATACCTTAGGTATTTCAAGTGGTGAGAAAACATGGTACTTTCCATTAAGAAATTATGATTGCAAAAAAGAAATTTAATATAGAAATTCTTACCCTTAGGTAGGTCAAGAGAAGGCACACCAGAACAGTGGTTCAAATGTATCAAAACACAAAAATGAAAATTATAGCATAATATACTAAATGGGATGAATGCATTTGTGATTGTATCCATAAATAATTAATCACATACCAGTAAAGATCATATCCATATGTTTCTAATGATTATAATAATGGAATATACTGACTATAAACAGCACCTGTTGATATCGGTGGGGCCGACTTGACAAATCTGAAATCAAAGAACATGAGGGATGAGTTATACACCACCAAAATTAGGTTGGTACAACTCTCATCCTTCAGTATTGGCCCTTTATTTGTCTTGGATTAGAGAGAATCTAAGAAAATATGAAAAAACATTCAAACCCCAATAACTAAGACAAGAGAATAAGTTAACAGGAAAGGCCTAAACGAACTTGAGTACAAACTGTTGCACATCCAACATGATGAAGAGAAGATCGAGCAGATTCCAGATGAAGAATATCTTCCAAAACCCGCTTTGGCCTTCAAAACCCTCCAATTTGAGATCCATGGCAGTAAATCCTTCATAAATTCGGATTATGAGAGAAGGAGGGGATAATTAGATCAATAAGGGAAAATTTGACATTTTACCCAAAAAATGGAATTTATAAAGTTTGTCTGAATAGTTACCTGGAAAGAAGGGGAGATCACATAGTTAGGACCCACATTCATTCGCAAACCATCTGAGGTGGATCTTTTTGAAAAAACACAATCCGTACAGATTTCAAAACTATGCGACATTACTTTAATACATACTCTAAACAGTGCACCAAGCCACTTTTCCCAAAAACGATAGGTTTCAGGCATTAGATAGGCCACTGGCACACCTAAGGCCTTAATTAACCCATTAGGCATTCATATTAGGTCTATATTAATATTTTAGACAGTAATTTAAAGGATCCATACCTAACTGAAAAATGTAGTTCTTACACCAACATATGTCATCATAGATGGAAAATAATTATGAAATATCTCTAAATAACTTTTCTTGAAAAAAATATCCTTTATTTATTGAAAAATTATTTTCAAAACACAAATCCTTTTGAGATTCATATCCATTGATTGTAAAAATTCAAAATTTATAAATAATACTAGAAAATATTTTAAAAAATATTTTCTTATAAAACTTATAAAGGAATCTTGATAAAATTTTGAAAACCATTTTCATTGAAAACTTATAAAGGAGACTTTAAATAGTTTTTAAAACTATTTTCTTTGAAAATAATTTGAAAACATAGAAATAATCCATGAAATCATTTTGAAAACCTTTTTATCGAATATTTATAAAAGTATGATCGCAAAATTTTGAAAACTATTTCTTTTAAAATACATTTAAAACAATAAAAAGGGATTGAAATCATTTTGAAAACATTATTCAATAGAACTTTTAACAGAAGCTTGAAACATATTAAACCCAATTTTCATTAAACGTACATTGGAAACATAAAAATAAGGCTTTAAATAATTTTGAAAAATATTTTATTAGGAAATATATAAAAGAGGCTTGAAAACATTTAAAACAATTTGTAAATATAGAAAACTTTTTAAAACATTTTAAAAAACACTATTTTTAAAGAACATAGATTTCCACCATAAAGGATAAATAAAGTTGGATTTTCATGAAATAATTTTCTTAATTCTCATAAGTACCAAATATAATGAAAATGGTACCATAACTCTGATCTAACATGAATAAAGATAGGGTAATAAAATTCGTGAGATTTCTTGAGAGTTGGGTCATAATATTTAATTAACTAAATCATAATCATAAATAATCCGTATAAATGATAATATTGTATCAATAAAGCATTACCACTTTATCAAATTTGAATCATAATAAATTAGAAATAATAATAATAAATGAAGATTAAAATATCATTAAAAGAAAAAAATTCATTATATAACATTGAAAAGTCAGTATATACACCTCATAGAAAAATATAGGTGCAAAACATAGCATGTGTCTCAGAGAAGAAAAATTAAGACAAATTACATTATATATATGTCAAATTTTTAACCAAAACCCCCATTTAAGTAAGATCATAAAATGAATATGAAAATAACCATAATTTTAAATATAATTATCAAAGACTACATTTAAGGTCTGTATATACACCAAACAAAATAAATTTTTGGTGATCATGGCATGTATATCATGGATAAAAAAAGTGAGGATAGAAAATCGTTAATACTTGAGTAATTTTATAAATATGTTCCCCATGTAATAATAACATTAATTAAATAATGTAAAATCATTAAAGAAAGGAAATTAAATTTATAACAAGTCATGGGGAAGTATATACACCACAATATAGAAGTGGGTGGTGAATATGGAATGTATCTCATATAAATAAAAAGTGAGAAGAAATTCTCATACCTTAAGCCTTGAATTTATTCATACATGTTAAAAAATAGTTTATACAAAATATAAGAATATTATAAATTTAAAATAGAATCATATTGTTATATCTCATACCATATATTATTTTTTATGACATTATATTACCCAATTATTAAAAACTCCATGTTAATTTATTGTTTTGGGAAATATCTTCTGTGTTTTCTGTATAGGTTTTGTCTAGTTATTCATTATAATATTACTTAGATAATGATTTACTTATTTAAGGAATGTAAATAATGATATAAATATAATTTATATTAATTATATATATATTTATAATAATCTACAGAATATAGATTTATTAAATGAAATACATCACTCATGGAGATGGTATGTTGTACGTACGCATGAACGTTGTTTCCATTTTATTGTCTTATTGAAAGAAGTTAAATAATTGATAAATATGTGTATATATATAGTAATTATAGTAGAATTATTTTTTTATGTAATACATATAATTTCACTAAACCCATCAATAATATATTCCTTGTAGAGTGCGAACGAATCACATCGCTTTGAGGAGGTCGAAGTCTACACTTCCCCAAACGAAATTATTGTATTTACACAAAACAAGTAATATGAAGGCATGTGTTCTATAATAGTTAAATAATAATAAATAAATCCAATATATAACATATATCCTATAAAAACATATCATCCATCATAATTACTGATAATGAGATGTGGTAAAGGAAAAACAAAAAATATATTTTCATGAAGCGGTAGTTCGTCGTACACAAGAATGGCAAGTTCGTTACTGATTATTTGGATGCCTGTTTTAGTGAAGTTTGAAAATTTATAATAAAAAATATCATTATATTCAGGATAATGAATTTATTATATAATCATGTAATAAGAAAATTTTACTGGGTGGAGAATTAATACAATAAAAATGAGCTTGAGGAAAGATGCAACATCTTCTTTGGGTAACTCCTCTTGATTTAAAACAAAGAGATTCCTTTGTTGGAATTAAGCTAAATGTGAGCATATTCGGTATCTTATTTGGATATAGGTTTGTTTTTTCAAAGGGTTTCATAGGTGTTAATAAATTGGAGGGTGAGTGCCTTTTATAGTGGAGTAGTGGCATTCTTGTAAATTTTTTAAAATGGTATTCCTCCAACATTTTTTCTATGAAAAATGGATCCAATAATGAAACGAACTCAATAAAATGGATTATATTGTATAAATATGTCCATAAATTGAAGTTATACAAGTTTCTATGTATTTTTTGTTCTTATGTTTAAGGTTTAGTCCTTTGTAAAGCTAATTATTCTCTTAATCAGTATGATTAATTTTATCACTTTCACTAATATTTTTTCCCAAAGGTTATGTTTAAATTATTTGAAATTATAAATAATCCTGATTAAAAATATGGAATTAATTTTTCCAAATTATAATTTCATAAGTTTCAAAAATAATTTTAAATTTAATCCTATAGATGGGGTGAAAACCGGATTTATAAAGTAAAATTTTCAAAAGTTTGTATTTTTTTATATCTAAGTTCAATGTAAAGATTATTGAAATTAACTAAATTTGACTAATTTATTTAATATTTATCTATATAATGTTTTGAATGATTATAAATTATAATTTACCTCTAATAATAAATTATATGAAAAAGAAATTTTGAATTAAAATTTAGTGTTTTTCACTATTCATCGGAAAATTAAACTTCTCATAAAAATACCAAAAACTCAACCAAAGTAAATTTTGATATTACTGTTAAAAAATGGATGTTTATTTTTTCAAAATAATATTATAAAACATTAAAAACATATTTAAAAATGGTTTCCTATAAAAAGGAGTTACAAATACCTTTTTTAAAAAGACATTATTTTATTCATAAGATTGGATTTATTCTTTTCTTATACCTGATAAATCTATGAGATGAGTATCAAAAATATTGATTGAATATGAGATGTATAAATTTTATTAAAAAATAATCAAATGTTTTTATTTTAATTTATTGAGATAAAATTGTGTTTCACATAAAAAATTGTTTTCATAGAAAAGTAATTTATTATATTTACCTATGGTTCTTACATTCAATCCTAATAATTGATAACCAAAGGATTCATTTTATTTACTTGTTTCAAAAATATTTTCCAAGTTTATTTAATATTATTCTAAAGTTTCTTTCAAATGGATAGGTGGTGTCTATAATAATATTTTAAAAATATTATTAATATTATTTTTTAGTTCGGTAAAAATTGGCATTGTGTGTAACACAAGCTATCGAAGGAACTATGAATTTTATATAACACGAGACAAAAATATTGTTTTATAAACCAAAATATAGTCTAATTGCTTCATATAATTACATATTAACATGGTTTTTGGTGAAACCCAAGAAAAAACCAGTGCTTTCATAGGAAATATTCAATGTTGTGTGAAATGAAAATTATCAAAAGGATATAATTAATTTGAAAAAAATTTACAAAATCTCGAGTTGTTACAAACATGTTAATAACTTGAGATATCCCAAATCTTTGTTTTAATCATTAATTATTCTTTATTCTTTAATTGGAACAAATTTTATCAGATATATTCCATAAATCCAAAATTATTTTAAACTCTATCAATGATTTCATAAACCAATTTGTCAAAAAATCATTAATATGTTCCAAGTAATCAGTACAATCCTAACTAATTTATCCAAATAAATCATAGCTTTATTACAATGTCATTAATAAAGTATCAAAAAATATTAAGGTTTATCTCTCGTCAACCATGTGTTTTCCAATAAGTTCAACATGTCACTAAATCATTTTTTTCCCATTGTTATCATTCAATATTCACTTTCAAAACCATAATGAAAAGGTACTCTAGTAAAATCCTCATATATTCTCTAATTCTTATTACATTTAAATCATTGATAAAATAATTAGAATAGATAATTATTTTATCCAAAAATAAGAATATTATTTATTCCTCTTCATATGTTGAATAGCATAATCTTGACCATGTTCTATTAGCATATTCTGGGAAATATTCCATTGATGCTTGAGACATTGATTTTTGTAGTGTCTCATCTTATTATAGGTAAATCATTGTACATTGTAAACCTTTTTCATCTACTTTAAATCCAAATCACGGTGAGATTTCTCTGTACACATGTTGAAAAATCCAATTCCTTTGAAGAAATTACCAGTGTGATTGTTTCCACTATTATTTTAGTAATCGCCTTGTTCTCCTTATTACCAATGAATTAATAATAATTAGAAAACTCTTTTCCTTATCTCATTATCACATGATACTATATAATCATATAATGATAATTCTTCATAGACCAGTTCTATATGAATGATTGGGTAAAGACCATAAAAGAAATGGTCAATCTAATTCTTTAGATCATGTGCATAAGTGAGGTTATCATTCCTTCAACTATGGACCATTTATAAATGACAACACACACTCGATTAGATCCTATCATGTATATTCTCAAAACTATTGCAGTACATAACATAAATTGATAATTTTATGTGTAAATAATCTCATAATAATAACAATGGTTAATTAAGGATGTTCTAATATACTTGTCCTAAAATTATATCATAGTATTATGTTCTCTAATCTATGTTTTCCTATATATAGTTTCCTAAGATTCTACTAAGTTTCATTTCATACCAACTGTAACACCCCCACCCCAAAATCATGGGGCCGGTGCCTTAATTTATTACATTGGAATGATTACAATGAATCATATACTAAATGACAAAAAAATTAAGTAGTTTTCGAGAGACAGACAATATACATAAAACCCATTTTACGTTGGGGATGAAAATAAAACATCAAAAAAGTAAAATATTTGTGTCCTTGAAACTCATTCCATAAATTCATCTTCATACCCTAGGGAAAGGAATGAATAACGGTGAGATCAGATTCTTTGTAATGGTTAAGTGTAGTGGGAGTAATAATGAATCAATAAGAATAATGAATGTGGAGAGGTAAATAAAGAAAAACACATTCCATTTAATAAATAAACTAATGATGATTTGAATCAATATATTGTTTCATAGTGAAAATCCTAGGGATAATAATTGCTGAAATAAATTAAATTCATAATTATTAGACTCCATGTTTCCCAGGTACACATATCCTTTACCGTAAAGACCTTCATAGAGAAGGTTTAAAACAAAAAAAATTAAATCTTGATTCGGTTTTTTCCAGCCTTAACACTATTTTCTAGACCATTCAAAAGAAATCTTAAAACATGTTGGTTACAATCCTTAAGCGTTTGTCTAACAAAATTTGTCCCATGAGAATACTGGTGCATCAAAGGTGATGTATTAACCATTACCCAACTTGTGTCTTTCATTTCCAATTCATTACTCATATATTGAATGATATATTTAAATTCGTAAACAAAGTAACTTATCAAATATCCTTATTGTGTAAAAGATACAAATTTATCAATATTTTCCCAATAAATTAAATAACATTCAAAGTAAAAAATCATTTGTAAATATGGTATATGTTTTAAGAAATTATAATATCAGTCATAAAATAATATTTATATCAAAATTAAATATAATATTCAATGAAAAATGATTATTATAAATAGATTATTTTAAAATAAAGTAAACAATCACACACAAAAAAGTGAGATTGCAAGATAAAGTTAACTTGTTTGTAATTTTCATGTAAAACCCACAAGAATGAAATAATTCAATGTCATAAATTTAAATACCATGAAAATAAAATTATTAATGATACAATATATCAAAATTAGCAGTAGATACACCACAAAAAAGAACTATGTGGTGAATAGGATATTTATCTCACTGATGTAAAGAGTAAGATCAATATCTCTTACCTTATTCTCTATTTGTTGATTGATCATTAAACTATTGTATAATAGTTTTAGTCATGTTATTAAATTATAATATAATCAAATGAATATTAATTATATCATATTTAGTCCTTTAATAACATATTATAGTGTGTTAATTAAAAATCATTCATTATTTTCATCATCTCTAGTGTTAATAGCTTTGTTTTTTGAGAATGTTTGGATTATCATTTTTATTCCTATTACTTATATCATTATTTCATAATATCCATAATTTAAACCGTGATTTGTATTTTATATATTTTTATTATGTATTTATTTATATTAATGCATAAATTTTGGAGATTGGAAATGAAATACACCATTCACGGAGGCGGTAGGTCGTACGTACCAATGAATGTTGTTGTCATTTTTATTTCATATTAGAGGAATGAAAATTAATACATATATTTTTATATTGAAAATAAATAATCATATTAATTTCATATTTATCACATATTGTAATTAAAATCACCATTAATCTGTTTGATGTATTGCATGAATGAATCACATTGCTTTGATAGAGCCATTAGTCCACGTGTCCTCAAATGAAACTGTTGTATTCCCACAAAATAACAAACATGAAAGTCTGTGTAATATAAAAATTAATGAAGCAAAAAAATATCATAAATATCATATATATATATAATATATAAACTATACATCCATCATTATTCCAAACCGTGAATGGTTGTAATCGAATAAAGAAGGATATCGGTTCGTGAGACGGTAGTCCGCCATACACCTGAATGATGATTGTGTATCCCATTTGATTGGAATGTATGAACATGTGTGTTTTTTAATTAATATTGAAACATATAATTATATATATGTTAATTATTTTATTATATAATGAAGATAAAAGAATACTTGAATGGGTGAATAAATAAATAAAACAAAATTGATCATTGAAGATTGTTACCTCTTTTCAGGTAACACTTTTAGTTTATAACAAATAACATCTTTAGTTCGATATCTACCAATTCTAATGCTTATAGTAATTGGGGAGGGATTTTGGGAACATATTTGGGAAGGTATTTTATGATTCAAATTGATTTATATGTGTAAATATGTTAGTTGGAGTGAATACCTTTTTTATACTAGTGGGGGTGCCATTCTTGTAAATATAAAAAGGTTAACACAATTGAGAGGTCTCTCTTATCTCATGTGCCTAGAAACATAAAAACTAATGACTGATACTATGTTATATCTAAACATAAAATACATAATAATAATATAATTTTTAGAATTTTTTTCACTAGCTTAAAATTTTTCCTGCTTTTACCATTTTGTTTTTTAAGGTAACTAGTTTTCTAAACTATGTAATTAAACCATTAAGAATAATTAAAGTGGTATTTAATTGAAAATTAAGACCTAATAAATTATAAATATGATATATATTTTAAAAAAATAAAAACCTCTTGTTTTTTAGAAATTAATTTTTAACCAAGATCATGTAATGTGAAAAAACAATACATTAACATGAACCATACTAACAATGTTTTTTCTATTTAAGAGTCAATATGTTCATTATTAAATATTAATTTGTCAGAGAATAGACCATATTTTAAATTTATTTAACTTTTAAAAATCAATAAGAAGCAGATATTTTTTGAGTAATTTTTAATCATTTAATAACATATCTTATATTATGAAATAACATTATTATTAATTTTGATATTATTTACATGATTTAAATTTTAATATTTCAAGACAAGGATGGAATTTGAATCTAAAAAGATAAAAACTATGAAACAAGATATATTCATCTAAATAACTAATGTAAGATCATATTTTAATAAATGTACATCATTTTTAATACTTTTGGTTTCATTTTTTTTAATTATTTACTAAATAATTACTATATTAATATTCCTTAAGAATTTTAACTAAATTATTATCTTGTAAAGATTAATCATAAAATAATATGATCAAAAATATGATTTTTATTTCTTATGAATGATTATGAACGACCTAACTAATTTTTTCCCATGTATCATAGTTTTAAAAATGTTAATGGTAAGGAAGGCTCCTTTCTTGTCTTTTCAAACACATCTCCCAAGATGTAAGAGGCTGCCGACTAGCATCAAAGACCAAGGGTGTGTCTATGGGGAGACTATATCCACATTACCAAAGGGTATCATAGAGAATGAATGTAAAAATAAGTAAATATTGCAAGAAATATATGTAAATAAAAGTCAGAAAACAATAGACACAATAATGAAAATAAAAGCAACGACTCGAATAGCATTCAAGAACATATCATATGTCATGTCATTTGAAACCTAGACAACATGGATATAATATAATAGGAAAAAAATGTTATACATTAGTTTAATGGAAATAAATGACAATCCCTTGCATCCTGAGCTCCGGATCGGTCATCTTCTATAAAGCTCCATCCTAAATAGTAAGAAATCACGTGTTTGATGTTTTATGCTTCCATTTTCCAATAACTCCTACCTTGTAACCTACTCAGGGTACCAAAACGCACCTAGAGAGGGTTTTATATAAATATCAATGGGCCACCATGAATGGTTTCAATAACATATTTCATTTGTAATGGAAATGTAACAGTATGAAAACATGCATATATAAAGAAAAGAAGTATAATGTAACTAAATACCCAAGTATATGCATCATCCCTTGGATGGAGTCAAAACATGTAACCAATTGATTATTTATTTTCACAAGTTTATAATTATTTCACACATTAATAAGTGTAATGGTTCTAAGATGTAACAAGGAAACCGATAATGATATTCAATAGTGAAGTCCCAAGGTAATAACCAAGGTGACGTATACTTCAAGGGTCACCAAATCATTAATAATTATAGCCTGGCATGGGGTAAGAGTGTAATCAAAGGAGAACAATCTATGGCATTCCAAAATGAGATGCCTACCGATTCCAAGGAGTTCTTCCATGGTAAAACGGTTTTAAGCAACGACTGGTCCAATTGGGCTTTAACCAGGGAACCTACTTGACAATGATGCATCAAAGGAATGTATATTTGGCATCCTATGGTAATATTTCAAGGATAATATAGTGTCATACCAAGCATCCTAGTAATATTAAAGGATCCAGATCTTGGTGGGTTTCAACCTATACTAGTTGTATCCTCTATTCGGAATGAGGTTTTGATGTGATCGTGGCATTCTCTGATCAGAATCCAAGGCGAGCCCGAGTCAGACAATTCTTATTTGATTATTAAGACATGTAATATTTCAATTAGTTATAACTATTCCATTCATTAGTTTGATCAGGTAAAACAGTATGAAACCTTTTAATGAATTCATTTTCTCTAACCCTTACCTTTTATTAGTGTGATAAGGTCAAGTTTTTTGCAACCTTTTAATCAAGTCATGTGATTCATGTATTTCCATTCATTAGTGTGAAAAAAACAAGTTGCATGCAACCATCCAATTAATATATTTAAAGCATAATCAAATTTCAATGTTCATTCAACTTCCTTCCATTAATGTGGTAAGGGGTGTTACGGATATGCAACCAAATTTTCATCTACATTTATGGCCAATTCATATACTTAGTATACTTGCCTACTCACATTTCTCATTTTATTGTCAAATTGAAGAACTTACCTTAGGGGGGTCATGTGGTGATAAAACATGGTACTTTCCATTATGTAATTCCTATTACAAAAAACCAATTTAATATAGAAATGCTTACCCATAGGATGTTCAAGGAAAGGCACACCTGAACAATGGCTCAAACGTGTCAATACACTAAAATGAAAATTATGGAATAACATCCTAAATGGGATGAATGGGTTTGTGGGAATAAACACAAACAATTAATCCCATATTTGTAAATAACATATCCATATTTTTCTAATGATTATAAGCATGGAATATAAATTCTATAAAGGGAACCCGTTGAAATCGGTGGGGCCTACACAAAAAATCCAAAATTATCGAACTTGATGGATGAGTTATACACCCCCACATCAGGCTTGTACAACTATCCTCCTCCGGTATTGGGCCTTTATTTTTTTGGGATCATAGTTGATCTAAGAAAAGATGAAAAACACTCATACCCCAATAACTAGGTCGAGAGAAAAATATAAGAGGAAGGGCTTAAAAGGACAAGAGTACATACCGTTTCACATCCAACGTGAGGAACACAAGATCGAATGGATTCCAGAAGATGTAGATCTTATAATCCCTAACTTTGGCCATTAAAAAACTCCAATTTGAGAGCCATTGATGTAATCCTACATAAAATCAGATAAGGGAAGAAAGAGGGAATATTTACATAATTAACGGAAAATTTGACATTTTACCCAGAAAATGGCATGAGTATAGTTTGTCTGAATGGTTACCTAGTAAGAAGGGGAGATAACACGGTTAGGCCACACATCTATGCAGTAACCATGCTAGGTGGATCTATTTTAAAAAATCGAATATGTAAAAATGTTCAAACCATGCGATATTCTTTCACGATTAACTCTAAACCGTGCTCCAGGCCTGTTTTCCCAATTAAGATGGGTTATGAGCTCCGAACAGGCCACTAACACCCCTAAGAACATCAGTAGCCATTTATTCATCCATATTAGGTCCATAGAAAATATTTTGATAGAAATTTAAAGGATCCATACCTAAGTGATAAACTGGGTTCTTACACTAACGGATTTCTTCGTTGAATGAAAATAATTATAAATATCTTTTACTAAAATTTCTTGAGTAAAATATCCTCTGTTCTTTGAAAAATTATTTTCAAAACAAAAATCCTTTTGAGAACCATTTTCATTGAATTTAAAACATTAATATTTATAAAGAAAACTAGAAAACTTTTTAAAAAATATTTTCTTAGAAAACATATAAACGAATCCAAATAAAATTTTGAAAACCTTTTTCATTGAAAACCTATAAAGGAAACTTCAAATGATTTTTAAAATAATTTTATATGAAAATAATTTAAAACCATATCAATTTGGCTTGAAATCATTTCAGGAAAAGTTATCTCAAATATTTATAAAATTATGTTCCAAAAAATTTGAAACAATTTTTTTAAAAATACTTTGAAAACATAGAAAAATAATTGAAATAATTTTGAAAACATTTTTCTATTGAACTTGTAAGTGAAGCCTGAAAACATATTGAAAACCATTTAATTTAATCATACACTGAAAACATAAAAATAAGGCTTTACAAAATTTTGAAAAATATTTTATTTGGAAATATATAAAGGCTGCTTGAAAAAATTTCAAAAAAGTTCTAAACATAGAACATTTTTTTAAAAATTTAAACAAACCCAATTTTGAAATAACATATCTTTCTACCCAAAAGGATAAATAAAGTTGTATTTTAAAGAACAAAATTTAATAATTATTATAAGTACCAAATATTAGTAAAATGGTGCCATAAATATGATCTAACATGAATAAAGAGAGGTTAATAAAACTCATGAAATTTCTTAGAATATCGGTCATAATATTTCATTAACAGACGCATAATCATAAATAATCTGTATAAATGATAAGATTGTATCAATAAACTGATACCACATTAGTAAATTTTAATCATAATAAATTTGAAATAATAACATTAAATGATTATTAAAATATCATTAAAAGAAACAGATTCATTATATAACATTGAAAAGTTAGTATATAGACCTCATGGAATAATATCTGTGAAAAACAT
Organism: Viscum album; assembly: GCA_963277665.1. Classification (NCBI taxonomy): domain Eukaryota; kingdom Viridiplantae; phylum Streptophyta; class Magnoliopsida; order Santalales; family Viscaceae; genus Viscum; species Viscum album. The sequence continues at coordinate 1,486,229,085 of OY728136.1, forward strand.
GGTATGTGTCTCAAAGAAAGAAAATTGAGACAAAATTACATTATATATTTTGTAAATTTTGAAACATAAACCACATGAAAGTAAGATGACAATATTCCTATGAAAATTCCCACAAATTTAAATATAATTATCAAAGACTACTTTTAAGGTCTGTATATACACCACAAAAAATAAACATTTTATGATCATGGCATGTATATCACAGATTTAAAATGTAATGAGAGAAAATCCTTATTACTTGAGTAACATTATAATAATGGTCCCCATGTAATAATAAAATTAATTAAATAATTAAAAATAATTGAATAAAATAAAATAAATTTATAACAATTAATATGGTAGTATATACCCTACAATATATAAGTGATTGGAAAATAAATAATATATCTCACAGAAATAAAAACTGACACAAAATTATCATACATTAAGCCTTAAATTTAATCAAACATGTTAAAAAATCATGTATAGTAAATATAATTTTATTATAATTGTAAAACATAATCATATTTTTATAACTCATACCATATATGATTTTTTAGGACTTTACATTGCCCATTTATTCAAAACACCATGTTAATGTTTTGTTTTGGGAAATATCTTCTTCATTTTTCGTATACGTTTTGTCTAGTTATTCTTGATCATATTACATAGATAATGATTTACTTATTTAAATTATGTAAATAATTATATAAATTTCATTTATATTCAATATATATTTATTTATAATAATCTATAGAATATAGATATATTAAATGAAATACACCGTTCATGGAGACGGTAGGCCGCACATACGCATGAACGTTGTTTCCATTTTATTATCATATTGAAATAAAGTAAATAAATGAAATATATATATATATATAATCAGTCCAATAGAACAATTTTTTTATGTAAATCATATAATTTCACTAAACCCATCTATAATATATTCTTTATCGATTATTAATGAAGCACATCGCATTGTGGAGCTGGTAGTCGACACTTTTCCAAAAGAGTTATTGTATTTACACAAAATGGAAATAATGAAGGTATGTTATCTATAATAGTTACAAAAGAATAAATAATTGATAAATATAATATATATACTATAAAAACATATTTTCCATCACAATTCCTGACTATGATATTTGGTAAAGTAAAAACAAACAACATATTTTCAGGAGGCGGTAGTCCGTCGTACACAAGAACAGTAAGTATGTCATTGATTAGTTGGATGTCTGTGTAAGTGTCGTTAAAAAACTTATAATAATAAAATATAATTATATTAAGGATATTTAATTTATTCTATATTCATGGAATAAGAATATTTTAGGGGTGGAGAATGAAAATAATAAAATGAGTTTGAGGAATGATGTTACCTCTTCTTTGGGTAACTCCTCTTGGTTTGAACCAAATAGATTCCTTGGTTGGAATTCGGAAAAATATGAGATTATTTGATATTTTATTTGGGTATAGGTTTGGTGTGCCAAAGGAGTTCATAGGTGTGAATAATTTTAAGGGGTTTGTGCCTTTTTACAATGGAGGAGTGGGAGTCTTGTAAATATTTTTAAAGGGAATTCCACCAAAAATATACTACGAAAAGTGGGTCTAATAATGAAAAAAACTCAAGAAAATGGATAATATCGTATAAATATGTAAATAATATGATTTTAGACATGTTCATATGTCAGGTTTGTTCATATGTTTTATGTTTAGACTTTTGTAACAAAAATTTTTCTCGTAATCACTATAATTAATTTTAATCACTTTCACAAACATTTTTATCCAAATACTAAGTAAAAATTATTAGAAATTATAAACATTCCTGATTCAAAATATGGAGTTAATTTTTCAAAATTATAATTTCATAAGTGGCAGAAATATTTATAAAAGTAATCTTATATACGGGGTGAAAATCGGGTTTTAAAAGTAAAAAAATTAAAATTTTGAAATTTTTTTATGTCTAACTTGAATGTGAGGATTAATCGAATGAACTAAATCAGAAAAATTGATTTAAAATTTAACTAAAAAAATTTCAAACAAATATAAAGTATAATTTTACTATACAAATAAATTATATTAAAAGTATTGAATTAAAATTTATTGTTTTCACTATTCATCAAAAAATGAAACTTCTCCTAAAAATACAGAAAACTCACTCAAAGTAAATTTTCATATTACTCTTCAAAAAATAAATTTTATGTTTTCAAATAATAATTAAAAATCTGCAAAAAACATATTTAAAAAGGGTTTCCAATAAAAAGGAGTTAAATTTACCTTTTAAAAAAAGACATCATTGTATTTATAAGATTGGATTTATTTTTTATTATACCTATAAAATCAAGAAAATGTGTATTGAAAGTTTTTATTGAATATTTGGTATATAAATTTTATTAAAAAATTTATCAGAAGTGTTTATTTTAATTTATTGAGATAAAATTGTGTTTCTACATAGAAAATTTTTTTTCTTAGAAAAGTTATTTATATATTTTATAATAGTTATTACATTCAATTTTACTAATTGATAATATAAGGAATCATTTTATTTACATGTTTCAATAATATTTTTACTATTTAGTTAATATTATATTAAACTTTCTTTCAAATGGATACGTGGTATCTATAATAATAGTCTAATAATATTATTGATAGTATTTTGTTGTTTGGTAAAAATCAGCCCTGTGTATAACACAAGCTACCAATGTAACTCGGAATCGTATATAACACAAGACAAAAATAGTGTTGTGTGAACCAACATCTAATCTAAGTGTTGTGTGAAATAAAAATTATCAAAAGGTTAAAATTAATTTGGAAAAAAATTAAAAAAATTCAAGTTGTTAAAAACATTTTACTAACATGAAATTTCACAAAGCCTTATTTTAATCATTATTTATTATTTATTATTTAATTGGAATACATGTTATTGGACACATTACTTAAATCCAAAAATATTGTAATCTCCATCAATGATAGCATAAACCAATTTGTCAAAAAATCATTAATCTGTTCCATTGAATCAATACTATCCAGATTAATTTATCCAAATAAATCATATCATTATTACAACGTTATTAACTAAGTATCAAAAACATATTAAGGGTTATCTATCTCTCAACCGTATGTTTTCCATGAAGTTCAAAATGTCACTGAATTATTTGTTTTGTCCATTGGTATCATTCAACATACGATTTCAAAACCATAATGAAAAATTACTCCAGTAAAATCCTGATATATTCTGTAATTATTATTACAAGTAAATCATTGATATGATACACAGAAAATATAGTTATTGAATCCAAAAATAAGAAGATTAATTATTCCTCTTTATGTGTAGAATATCATAAGCTTGACCACGTTCTACTAGCATATTCTAGGGAATATTACATTGATGCTTGAGACATTGACTTTTGTAGTGTCTCATCTCTGTATAGCTGAATCACTGTACAATGGAAACCTTTTTCCTCTCCTTAAAATCACAATAATGGTGGGATTTCCCTCCACACATGTAGACAATATAATTCCTTCGATTAAAGTACAAGTGTGATTGTTTCCACTATTATTACTTGTGGGTAAATTATTTTTTTAACTTATTCCCATTATCCATATCTTTTCTAGTTATCACCTTGATCTCTTTCTTCCCTATAAATTCATAATACTTAGATATCTCTTTCTCTATCTCATTATCACATGGTATTATATACACATATAATGAGAATTATTTAGAGACAAGTTCCATATGAAAGATTTGGTAAAGAATATAAAATAAAGGGTCATTCTAAATATTTGGGTCATGTGCATAACTGATGTTCACATTCCTTCTACTTTGAACCATCTATAAATGGGGACACACACTCGATTTGAACCTATCGTGAATCTTCCCAAAAATATTGAGCTATATAACATAAATTGATAAATTTATGTGTCACTAATCTCATAATAATAAAAATGGTTAATTACAGAAGTTCTTATAGACTTATAATCAAATTATATAATATTATTATGTTCTATAATCTATGCTTTCGTAAATATAGTTTCCAAGGATTCTACAAAGCTTCATTTGATACCAACTGTAACACCCCCACCCTAAAATATTGGAGTTAGTGCCTTAATTTATTCTATTGGCATGATTAAAATGAATCAAACATTGAAAGACTAAAACTTTTAGCAATATTTTAGAGTCAGACTGTATATATAACCCATTTTACATTGAGGATGAAAATAAAACCCAAAAATAGTAAAATCTATGTGTACTTGAAACTCATTCAATGAATTCTACTTTATAACTTGGGGAATGGAAAAAATAAGGGTGAGATCAGATTCTTTGTAAGGGTTAAGTGTAGTGGGAGTAATAATGAATCAATAAGAATAATAAATATAGAAAGGTAAATTACTAAAAACACATTGAATATAATAAATAAAGTAATAATGATGTGAATCCATATATTTTTTCCTAGTGAAAACCTCCGGATAATAATTACAGAAAAAGATGAAATGATTAATTATTAGACACCATGTTTCCAAGGTACACATATCCTTTAACTTCAAGAACTTCCAATAGAAGGTTTAAAACAAACAATTTGAAACCTGATTTGGTTTTTCCAACCGTAACACAAATTTCAAGATCATTCACAAGAAATTTTAAAACATGCTGGTTACAAACATATAGCATTTTTTCAAATAAATTTGTCCCCAGAGACTATTGATGCATCAAGGGTCCTATGTTAACTAGTACCCAACTCATGTCCTTCATTTCCATTTCATTAATCATATATAAAAAAATTAATTTAAATTCATAAAAAAAGAACATTATCAAATAAATAAATTGAGTAATATATTTAGATTTATCACTATTTTCCCAATAAATCAAATAACTTTCAATGTAAAAAGTAATATATAAATATGGTATATGTTTTATAAAATAATCATATCATTCATAAAATAATATTTATATCACAATGAAATGTAACATTCAATGAAAATTGATTAGGATAAATAGATTGTTTAAAAATAATGATAATAATCACAAAAGAAAGTGAGATTGAAAGATAAAATTAACCAGCTGGTAATTTTCTTGTAAAAACCACTAGAATGAAATAATTCAAATATAAAATCTAAATACTATGAAAATAAAATGATTAATGATCCAATATATAAAAATTATTAGCATATACACGACACAAAATAACTAAGTGGTGAATGTGACATTTGTCTCACTGACGTAAAGAGTGAGATCAATATCTCTTACATTATGCTCTATTTTTGTTGAACGATTGTTAAAATCATGTATAATGGTTTTAATCATGTTATTAAATTATAATACAACCAAATTAATATTAATAATATCATATATAGTTCATTAATAAAATATTATAGCATGTTTATTAAAAATCATTCATTATTTTCATCATTTCAGGTGTTAATTGAATTTTTTTTCGAGAATGTTTTGACTTATTTTTATTCCTATTAATTCTATAATTATTTCATAATATCTATAATTTAAACCAGGATTTAAATTATATATATATTTATTATATATTTATTTATATTAGTGCATAAAGTTTGAAGATAGTAAATGAAATACACCAGTCACGTATACGGTAGGTTGTAGGTATGAAAGAATGTTGTTACCATTTTCATTTCATATTAAAGGAATGAAAATTAAATGATATATTTTTATATTAAAAATAAATTATCATATTAATTTCATATTTATAACATAATTTAATTAAAACCATCCTTAATCCATTCCATGCAGTGTGTGAATGAATCACATTACTTTGAGGAGGCCGTTGTCCACATGTCTACAAATGAAATTGTAGTATTCCCACAAAATAAAAAGCATAAAGATATGTGTAATATAGAAAATAATGAAGCATAAATACGTCATAAATATCATATATATAATATATGAACTATAAATTCATCATTATTCCCAACTATGAATGGTTGTAATGGAAGAAATAATGATATTGATTCGTTAGGCGGTAGTCCGCCATACACCTGCACGATGATTGTGTATCTCATTTGATGGTAATGTATGAACGTGTTTGTTTTTTACCTAATATAAAAACATATCATTATATATGTGATAATTATTTTATTATATAATCAAGATATAAGAATAATTGAGTGGGTTAATAAGGAAATAAAACAAAAGTGATCGTTGAACAATATTACCTATTTTCAGGTAACTCCTTTTAGTTTATACCAAAAAATATCTTTAGTTCGATATATACTAAGTTTAAGGCTTCTAGAATATTGGGAATGATGTTGGGAACTTATTTTGGAAGGTGTGTTATGGTTTAAATTGATTTATATCTATTAATATATTGGTGGGAGTGAATACCTTTTTATATGGAGGGGTGGCTTTTTTGTAAATATAAAAACGTAAACAGAATTGGGAGGTCTATATTACCTCATGTGCCTCAAAAACTGCAAAATAATGCCTCAAAGTATGTTCTATAAAAACATCAAACACATAATATAATATAATTTTTATAATTCTGTTCCCTAACTTATCGAATATGATATTATTTACTAGATTTAAATTTTAAAATATCAAGAAAATGATTGAATTTGAATCTAAAAAGTTAAAAACTGTGTAACATGATATATTCATCTAAGTAACTAATATAAGACAATAATTTAATCAATTTACATCATTTTTAATATATTTTTTATTATTTATTTTATTTAATTATTTTCTTAATAATTACTACATTAACATTCCTAAAGCATTTTAACTAAATAATTCTACTCTCAAAATTAAACATAAAATAATATGATAAAAAATATTATTTTTTCCAAAATAATTTTTACAAACTACCGAACAAATGTTTTTTAGCATGTATCGTAGTTTTATAAATGTTAATGGTATGGATGGTTCCTTTCTTTTCTTTTCCTTACTTAACTTATTATATAGGTCACTTCCAGTGAATAGTATACAACTAGCACATAAAATTTTAACCAATAGGGTATATGGTCGAAATATGGGCCAAAAATTTCGTTTATAAATGTTTTTATTTCTTTTCAACCAAATGATTAAAGTTTAACAACTATGTAAACTTATTTATACATAAATTTATATAATTAATTTTAATAACTTTAACTAATATTTTTGGTAAATAACTATGTTTATATAATTATTAAATAAATGTTATACTGATTATATGTATTTAAATACATTTTTCTAAATTCAACTCAATGAATTTCCAAAATTAAATTTTAAGTCAATTCTGCAAATGTGGAAAGAAAGTAGTTTTTAAAAGTGAAATTGTTCTAAAAGTTCAATAAGTATTTATATATAAATTCAATATAAAAATTATTTTAAATAACTAGATTGGATTAATATATGTATTATTGATCTCTTTTTACTACAAACACATTTTAAAATATAATTTTACATTAATAATGTTATAAGTAAAATGGTGTTTTAAAACTAAACTCCATTATTTTTAACTATTTATTAAAAATGAAATCTCTCAGAAAAATACCAAAAAATCACCATAAGATAATTTTGATATTACAAATTAAAAAATTTATTTCATTTTTAAATATAAAATTTATAAGTTTCGTGATTAATTTTAAAATAGGTGTTCTATTAAAAGAAAGTAAAACTACCTCCAGAAAAATACAAATTTTTATGCATAAACTGGATTTATTCGTAACATATTTCTATAAAACATAATATATGAATTTAAAAAAATATATTTAATATATATATATATATATATTCATAATTTAGTAAACCCTATTCCAAAATTCTAATTTAATAGAAATAAGATGACAGTTAAATTAATAATATTAAAAAAAAATTCTGACTTTTGTTTAATGCTTGCTAACTCAGTACTGTGTGTAGTGATACCTTAGCAAGGTGTTTTATATAAAAAGATAAAATAATTAAATTTATTCTGAAATGAAAACATTATAAGGTCTTTGGGTGTTGCAGTAAATAATTTTATGGGTATGTGGATATAAAATATTTTTATCAATATATTTTCAAGATTATCTAAAAATATGTGGATTTTGATCAGTGATCCTTATAGAGGATTAGTGGTAGTTAACTTGGTATTGGTAAATACTTTTTTGAATGGTTTCATAACAAATTATTTAGTTTATCTCTCCTATATTATAATGAGACATCCTTGGTATGAACCTGATGAGTACGCTTATATTCTCCAAAATATTAAATATATATATTTATAGTTAAAGAACTGAAAAACAAGTGTTAGGGAGTAAAATATCATGTTGGACCGTAATAAAACATCTAAATGAGTAATTATAGTAAAAAACACTCTAATATAAGTTTTCTCTTAGTATTTCCTTTATTTTATAGATTTTTTTCAATAATAACATTGCATGAATTATTGGGATGCTGGGTATTGTTAAGTATCACTTTTCATAGTTGATTGGAAATTTTATCTTAGTATACCTGATATTATAAGTGAAATTACACACTTGTGTGCATTTTATTACCATGGTTCTAGTCGTCGACCTATTTATGATTGGATTTTTTCTTTGGTGGTTACACTCAACTTCACTACTGGCCCAAAAGGGATTATAGATAGGATGGTCCATGATAAGTTGATCATCCCACATGATGAGGAATATGAATTTTGTTAAAAAAAAGAAGGGTAGTTTTGATGGAACTATTCATTTTAGTTATGATATAGCTTTGAAAATAACAAATATTTTAAAAAACTAAGATAGAAAAATAGTATCTAATAAAATTTATTTTATTTTATATGGATGAACTTTTATTCGACCTATTCACTATAAGTAAACTTTGTGACTCAAGACCCAATATTTTGTTCAATAAAAATGGATATATTTTTAAGGGAAACGTACAAAACACCTAATTTACATCATATATAATAAAATATAATTTATATCGTGTAAACATCATGGAAACAATTGGTGTCCCTTGGTAGAAAATAAAAATAGCTTGTGGAAAAGAAGGTTATGATATATATATATATATACAAATCATTGAGAACCTCTCAAATATTTATTATCTAAATCAGAAAAGAAGTGAGATATAAATAATGTGATTTTAGTTTGGGATTGAAAATTGTGAGTAATCAATATAGGGAAAAAATTAGTATTTCAAATTTGATAAAATTTACACACAAAAATATGTGAGTTTCAAATAAAAAATCTAGAATAAGAGGACAGAGACATTTCATAATTTTAATGGATGAAAATGTTAGAATGGTTTTCATAATTTAAATTAAAATAAAAATATAGGTGTTAGAATGCATCTATAAGTTTCAAAGGATATATTAAAATGAAACCACACTATCAATTAATATTTTATGGTTTGATAAGCACATATAACATACTTCCTTTGATGTATAAAATTATTCAAAAAGATAATTTCAAAATTTAAAGCTTCATTAATGGAAAATCTATAAAATGCATTTTTCAAAAGTATAAATTCCATGGAAATTAATATGGAAAAGTTATTTCTTATTAATTGTAATATTTATCAATAATACTGAAAATAAAAAGTATATGTTAACTTTAACACTAAAAATTGAGCATTGTTTCTACAAAACTGAACACCATAAAATATGTATCATGAAAGCAAGAAAATTTGTAAAAACACTATGGTGTTTTTAAGTTAATAATATATTGAGATCATGTAATAAAATAAATACGAGAATGGTGATGTATTTAATGAGTAAGTTTTTCTTTGCTACTCAACTAAAGGTAAGGGAAAAATTATTCAAGAAATGGTCAATAAAATTACTGAATACAATGATATTAGTGTGATGAAAGAGAAATGTTGAAATAAATATATAAACAAAAAATTAAAAGAAACATCAAGAGTAATTTGAATCATTTAAATAAGTAGAATATGACGATTCGTGGATAAAATAAATGAATAAATATTTCTATAAAATATAGAAAAATAAAATATATGATATGGTGAAATGGCTGAATGATTACAATGTCATCAAAACAAAGCGTGTGTTTAAAAATAATTATGATTCCAATAAAAATTTGATCTAGAACAAAGATAGATTTTTATGTGAGATATATTCTAAAATTCATTGTAGTGATGTAGAAGAATAATTTGAATCAGTGGATAGAATTATGTCAATTCAACTATTTTTATCTATTATAATTCAAAAAAAATACTTTTTATCAAATGCATATAAATAAGTCACTCTTAAATAGAGTTCTTAAAGAGGAATTATATAATTATAAAATCTATGGGATTTCAAATTAGAGAACATAAAACAATGGTGTCTCATTAAAATAATGTGTGATATGTTCTAAAAAATAATTGTATTCTTAGGGTGTTATTCTTATGTTTCTTTCCTCAGCGTGGTGTGTGGTTGGTTCTATATTTCTCCCCTGATATACACAAACCCATGTCAAAATGAACTGTAATATAATATACCCTTATAACAATATAGTTAATTTGGTGTGATGAATAATATTATCTAAATTTTAAAAAATTTATATAATGGTTTTAGATAAATGATATATATACATATTCAATTTTTGGTAGAGTTATTATATACTTTTAAAAAATATATTTTCCATTAAAAATGGTTTTCATTGATTATTTTGAGAAAAAAATAAAACTAATTTGTTCCACTTTTTGAAAATTAATTCAATAAAATTAATTTCATTCACAAAAATAATCATTTAAAAATTAGTTTATAATGAACTTTTTATAATTCTCTGAGAAGATTTAATTTACAAGGAATAGTGGAAATACTGATTTTTTTAAACTATATTTTTTATTCAACAATTTAAAATGATCCATTTTATTTTAAAATTATATATATATATATATATATATATAATTAGTTAAATTACATTATTATTAATATAATTAAGTATTTGGAAATAAATTTCTAGGTAAAATTTGGTATAAAGACATTATTTACATAAAAAATAATTTTTCACAAAAAAATATAGTTCTCAATACATTATAGGATTATATTTTAAATTAATTTAATCCATTTATAAAAATTTAATCTTGAAAAATGGATTCCATATTTGGAATCATGAGTTACAAATTTTTTAAATAGGTCCCTTTTATTTTTAGTGATTATGAATAGCAACCATATTAAAATATTTTTACATAGTAATTTTAAAATTTGATAATTAGGGTTAAAACTAAAATGATAATGTCTAAAAATAAACACAGCACTTGAATTTATCATATATGGTGAGTTTATTTTATCAAATTTTAACTAGTTTTCAAAAGTATGTAATTTTTGTTCCATTTTCAATTATTTTGACATATATAATTTTTTAGTAAAAGATAAAGTAAAAATGTCACTCTCTTAACTTTAATATATCTATTTTTAATCATAAGGGTAAATGAGGTTATGTTTGTTTGTAAATTTTTATTTTTAAGATAAATTTATTCTATTTATCATTTAAATTTATTTTTAAATTTTTTGATTGAAAATTTACTAAAAACCTGTACACATGATTGAAAGAATATTTATTCAATTTAAAGGAATATAAAATAAATGATTTTAAAATATCACAAGTAAAAGAATTTGGATGAAGGATTGTGTTAAATATCCTATTATGATAAATATAACATATTACATATGTTTAAAAGGTTTTTATTCTAATTCCATTTCTTTAATGATAGGTTCAAAGTCATATTTTGTGAATAGTGCCAAAATTTTTTGAAAATTATATTTTGTTAAAATGATACAAAATATTAAAAACCATAAAATAAGAAAATTATGATGATTAATGGTCTAAATTATCATCCATTTTACATTTTTAAGCTAGTTTTTTAGGTATATGTAAAATTATATCCTTTTAAGACTGAAAAGGGTGTTATTGCGGTTAAGGTTAAAATAGGTAAACTGAGGGGCTATACAAAAAGATAAGTTTTAAAAAACCACTTAAACAATCCATAATTTTAATTATTGGTGTTAGTTATTCTATATAATACCATATATATTAATATTTTTCCATTTTCAATAATTTGGATTCATAATTTACTATATTTTAGTATTTTGAGAAATTCCAAGTTCCCCCCCCCCACTTATAAAATCACACCTCTTATACTCTCTTAATCAAAATTTTTGAGACTTATAGCATAGATAAAACATGTACTATTACATTATTATATTCCTTAAAATCATCATATTGATTATTTTTTTTATAAAAGGTCATCCATTCAAGGATTAAGGTGTAATCCGAATAAAGTATCTCAACAATGAAGTATAACTCTTAACCAAGAATTTTCATTTTAATTTCTAACTTTACCTATTTTAAATCCATTTTATCTATTCTCAAATAATGATTCTAAAATATTATATTTGATTAAATTTTATTATGATAATGAAACAGTCATTATAGACATTCTTTTTATCTATAAAAAAAATGAAAACATCGCTTTTAATTTCATGTAGACAATCACATCCACAAAGTGATGTGATGCATTTCCGTTTCCATTTTACATGGATAGTAATAAGGATATATTTAATTAATATATATGATATATATGACATAAAAAATGATCCAATGAAGGTAAAAACCTATTTAATGAAAGAATAAATTATTTTATTGTTTATTATATATTATAAATAAGACTGTTATATTCAATATAAATATATTAAGATCTTTTAAAAATCAAAAATGAACTATTTTTATTAAACTCTATTCATTTAAGGTTTTATATAAAATATTGATTTTAAATTTATATAATTTTCATTTGAATTAATTCATTTCAATTATTAATTTTTCTATTCAAAATTATCTTAAGATTAATTTTTAATAATTTTTTGGAAATATTTATTTTTCAACAAATAATGAAAAAATGAACTTTTATCAAAAACTGTATTTTATTTTCCAATCTTTACAAATTAAGATTGAATTTTGAATTTTTTTTAAAAAAAATTATTTAATATTTATTTTAAATAATCCAATTATGGTTTTTTGATGAATTTATTATTATAATTTTGTATAAAACATCTTGTACTAAAAAATCAATTTTTTTAAAAACTGTTTATCATTGTGTTTCATGAGTTTAATTAAAAAATTAATTATTCCACTTCTATGTTTTTACTTTTGAAAAATATATTACATATTTTTTATCAGTGGTTCTAAATTTTATAATTATTTTTCTTTTTTGGACATTATAAATAGTAACCCTAGTTATTTTTTTCCCATGATAAAAAGGTAAATTAGGTAGTTAAGGTTAATGATAAAATGATGAGGATAATAAGATAACCCTAAAAATTGTATAAATTTTATCGGATGATTATATATCATCCATATTCAATAAAAACATGAATTTATTTCCTTTTGTTTCTATTTATCAATGATTTTCACTTTTATATTATTTTATATGAAGAAATTCCCAAAATATATTTCAATTTTTTTTATTATGTATACTTTTTTTAATCGAGAGAAATATAGAATAGGATTGGTTGTAAATTTTTAAATTAAATATAAATTATTTTTATCCATGATAATTTATTTTTAATCTACAATGATCAGATATTTTCCATAAATACTTATATAACACAGACACAATGCTTGAGTAAGATGTAGAAAAATAAATAAAATTCTATTAAAAACTCTAAAACAATATTATTTGAGTGAGTAATTTTTTTACATGATTTTCATAAATAAAAATGAGATATTATATAATATTTAATGAATTATTTTCAAATTATTTTGTTGTATCAATGTTGTTCAATAAAATGTAAATTAATTTTTCTAAAATTTATATTAATGATATTTGTAATAAATAATACATGATCAGATAATTTAAATTTTCTAAAAATAATAACATTGTCTAATTGATTAATATATGATTTTAAATATGAACCATATCCATTTTATGAGATGTTTGTCCTTTTATACTAACAATATTTACCCCTTAATAGTAAAAAACATTGATATCAATATAATTTCCAAAAAAGGTAAATGGAGACCTAAACCAAACAGAAAATATTAAAAATATGATCAAAACATAGAAAAATTTTAATAGATGGGTTTTTTTGTTATAATAATTTCATCTTCTAGTGTTACTAATTTTAATCCAATTTTACAATAAATTTATTTTATATTAATTTAATATTTCAAAAATTTCCAAGAACACCACTCTCTTCTTCTAAAAATTGGAACCTGTTCTTATCATTTATCATTCATTTAGGATCCCTTATGGTTTAGAAAATACCTGAAAAAATTTCTCCCTTACATCCCCACACATCTACTAGAGTTATTTTTTGTTATAAAACCACACAATGAGATATTTTTTGGTAAACCCTAAGTGGCTGTCTGAAAAAGATGTATCATTCTTAATCAAGAATTTTGTTTTATTCCTATATCCATATTTGTTAAATATTTCTTACCGATATTGATATAATAAAATTTTTATATTGTATACTTAGATTTCGTTATTTTAATTTCATAACTAATATCCATATCCAAACTGCAGTAAATATGAAAAGAATCTTTCATTCATGTGTATAGAGAACTACCACATTGCAAACCAATATAATTCTTTTTCCTTCATCTCCCAGCACCATTGCTTACAATATTGAATTTATTATATATATATATATATATATATATTATTCAAGTAATATCTATAATTCTTTAAATATAATATAATACATATTTTCTTACCATTCTATTCATTGAACAATAATGATGTCATTCATACGTATGTGTGGACGACCACCTCTATGAAGCGATATAAATTGTTTTTTCATCACCACCTAACATGGATGATATATTTTATTATATTTAAAAGAAATAATATGTTATTTATGAGATCATTCTCATTATATAAATACAATATAAAATTTTCTTTATTACCACAATAATCATTTAAATTTGGTAGCGTTGCTCAATTGTACATACGACCTACCGTCTCCCTGATTGTAACATGGTTTATTTTCTAAGACCATCATAAATAATTGGTTTTAAAAGTATAATTTAGGAATAAAAATTATAATTATTATATTTTATTATATTTTATATTTGGATATAATAAAATCATTGTCCATATTCAACCTAATGTAGTCACTGTCGATATATTTTCTGAATATCAAAAAAATTATTGAAGTGAAATTAATTGATTAAGTAATTGATTAGAAATGTAAAAATGGAATAATTAACTTGAAAAGGGGTATTATAAAAATATATAATTAACATATGTTTATGATTTAGTAATATAAATAATGTACATGAAAAATCAGACTCATGGTATGGGACTCCCTTTTAAAATTCCTATGTTAATGTTTTCCTTTTATCAATTTTTCTTCTATGTCCAAATTTTAAAAAATTAATTAATATTATAATTATATCGAGATAAAATAATTATAAAGGGAATTTTTTGTTTCTTTTTTACTTTATTTCAATAGATTTTAAAAGTAAATTTTTATAGAATGTTTTTTCTTTCTTCTTAAAATAAAAAATGAATGAACTATTTTATCTTATATAGTGATAATTAGTTTTCTATATTCCATAAATTTTACCTAATTTTTTTATTCCATTACAAGATTAATTCCTTTCCTAAAATAAAAACAATTTTCTTTTTTATGGGTATTTTATTTTTGAAAAAGTGTTTTGAAAAGAAATGGAATTTCGATATCTCTAAGTGTTTTCCATATGTTTACAAAAGAGTTTTCAAAAATTTTATGAAAAAAATGTGAAAGAATAAATGTTTTATTAATTATATGGAACTTAAAAATTATATAAAAGAAATAGGTGAGCTTTTCATATAATATATGATGTATTGATACCCATTATATTTCATGAAAATCTACTAATCCCAACACAGTTTATACGACAAGTTTATCCCCTGTATATCTAACGAAAAATAAGTGATACAAATATATCTTATATGGAGGGTGAGCCCAATTATATATTCCAAATTCATAAATTAATGTTTAATTTGATAAAAGGAAATGTGGATGGACCTAACTCAAGTTTTTTCTCTTCTATATTTAATTGGTCTGCAGTTATTTCTAATGTGGGTTTAAAATGACTTATGAACATGATTCTCTATATTTCCTAAAAAGGGTTTTGTATTTCATGATATTTGTTTTAAAGTATTTATTATAGAAAATTGTGTGTGTTTTACATGTGTAAAATATTTATTTCATACACTCAAATTAAAATTTGATAAAGGTAATTATTTTGTCGGTATTCATATTTTTCTCTGGACTAATAGATTTAGTCTTTTTATGTCCCTTTCTGATAATATTTTTATTATTCTTGTATTTTAAAATTTTTGTACCAAGTTTTAGTGATGTGTAAGAGAATAGAATAAGTCATGTTGAATTTCATGAATAATTTTCATGAAAATAAATAAATTTTTACTTTACTATTTTTAAATTTTGAAAAAAAAATTGCTACTGAGTAAAAGTGTCTATATTGTAACATATGTGATTGTTGTGTGATATTTATAACATAATTATATAAAAATCTAAAACAAAAATATATTTTGAAATTAAATAAAAATTATTTCTAGTTTGAAAAAATTAAATTACTTAATAATTGAGGCTAGTTCTTTATAGTTGTAATTAGAGAAATGGTTAGATAAATTTACAGTTTTCGATAATGTTAATGCCATAATCTTGAATGATTTCACTGTATGGTTAATATAAAAAGATATAGAATTTTATGATTAAAGTTTCACTTCATCTAAAATTATATTATTCAAAATTAATTTCAATAGAGTAAATAGTAAAGTTATAGTATGAAGGCACAAAGGGGAAATGTCCTTCCAAATTAGTATCCTAGAATTAATGGAGTTGGAACTAAGAGGTTTTTTATTATGATATATCATTTGACACAATATATAAAGTTTGGTTGTACCTATATAGAGATAAACTTGATCTAACACCATAGATTAGGATAATAGTTTAGAATTCCATGAAATAGAACCCTCCAGTGTTCGGTGGAAAATCAGATCCAGTGGTAGATGAATAATTGACCAATGTACTGAAACATATATTCAAAGTTAGGGTATATTTTGAATTTAAAATGGTAACCCATCCCATTTATCATTTTGATAGTGAATCTGATTGATGTTGGTCTTAGTTAAGAATACCATATATCAAGGTGATCTTGATTCGATGGTATGGAGAACATTTTAGAATATTTTCCACGAGAAATATTGCCTAATGTTTTTTCAGATAAGGATAGATAAAAAATTCATTGAATTGAAAGAAAAGGGGTTTATATTTAGTAGTTGTATACGATATAAATTTTTAAAGATTATCTATGTATTTAGTGGATATTATTCTAGGCATTAATAGTAAATTTTATATATTCTACTTAGGAATGTAACCAAATTTATGAAGATCGTTGGCTACATGAAAATTTAACATCTATTGAAAAGTTTTATTTTATCCTGGGAAAGATGATTTGGAGTGTTCTAACACTTTTGTTCCATAAGATAATAAGTTTAAAAAAGATTTATGTGGAAATAAAAGGATAATTATCCAATAAAAAAGTTTTCATGTAATTCACCAACATTTGTAAGTGTGGTAAAATAAATTTTAGGGAATTTTTTACAAGATATAAAAAATGTTATGGGTGTGGTTATTTTGGTCACATAAATCTTGTAAACAATTAAGAGATTCCTAAATAGTCTAATAATGGAACAATAATAACCAGTCAATATTGAGATATTTTAGTTGTAATCAGTTGGGAGATTATGTTGATGTTTGTCCAAATTTGGTAACTCAAGGCGGAAATCATCAAGATAAAAAACAAAAATGTGTGTAAAATTAATTTTTTTTTCTAATATTGTTGATGCAGGTAGTGGTGAGTATATTAATTTTTTATTCAAGTTATGCCAATACCCTATTTTACTCTCGATTATCACATTCTTTTATTTCTGATAAATTTTAATTTAAATTGGTATTATCACCACAAAAAAGGAATATAAGACTTTTGGTAAAAAGTATAGGTTAAAATATGAAAGAAACAACTATTTATAGGAATATTTCTATTATTATTAGTGGAATGATATTTCCTATAAATATTCCTCAACTGTCTATTATAGAATTTGATATTAGTTTGGGTATTTATTGGATTTTAGTATATCATGTGAAGATAGAATTTAGAGCAATGAATGCTTCATTCAATGATTCCATACCACTGATAACCTATCAATAACTAGACAAAATAACTAAGAATGGGAGTTAATTTAACATTGATATTATTTTTCAAAACAATGAAATTGTCTAGATTAGTGATATCCTAGGAGTGAATAAATATTTATATTTTTTCCTGATGATTTTCCTGGTGTTATTTCTTATTTGGATGTCGATTTTTCAATTGAATTTATACCTTATGCTAACGATATTTAAAATCCCCCTTTTAGAATGAATCATGTTGATCGTTATGAATTGAAAAGGTAATTAAAGGAGTTTCTACATAAATTTTTTATTCATACGAGAACATTAACATGGGGTGAGCATATTTTGTTTTTAGGGTAGAATGTTGGTTCCATGAGGCTTCTCAAAGTCTATCAAGATTTTAATAACATCACTATTAATAAAAATTCCATTTTCCTAATGTATATGATTTTTTAATAAATCTGGGGAATGTAATATTTTTAGAAGATTAATCTATGGTTGAGGTACCATCTGCTGAAGATGAAGAAGGAAGATATTTGGAATACTGAATTTTTTACTATATTTTAGTATTATGAGTTTGTAGTTATGAAATTTCGGTTTTCTGATGAACCAATTGTATATATGGATCTCATGAATTGGGATTTCCATGAATATTAACATAAGATTATGGTTATGTTTATTAGTGATATATTGGTATTACAAAAGTCTTGATGATTAGGAAATACTACGGGGTAATATTTTCAAAAAATAAAAGAATAGAAACTATATAGATTATTTAATAAGTGTGAATTTTGGTTGTAATAAATTTATATATTTGGAATATTGTTTCTAAATGTGGTATAATATTTAACCCTTCTAAATTTTTTTTAAGGAATGGACAACACCTACCAATGTTGCCTAGATTTTTAGTATTTTTTTGGATTAATGGCTTTCTATGGGTGGTTTGTTGACAGCTTTTCAATTTTTTCTAGACCACTAATAAAGTTCACTTAAAAATAATTAAATTAATTTTGATAGAAGTGTGTGATGATTATTTCTTGGAACTAAAAATACGATTGGTGAATACTCCAGTTTGGGCCTTTCCCTCCAAAAGTAATGAATTTTCCATCCACAATGATGCTTATATTAATCGACCCAATTGAATTCTATGGTAGAATGATCAGGTAATTGCTTAAGCCTAAGGTTAACTAAACCCTATTGAGTTAAATTGACCTATACAAGATCCATAATTAGCTAATATGGTTTTTTCATTAAAAATTGGATGTAATTATCTATATAGAGTAAATTGTGGAATATATATTGATCATAAAAGTTTGAAGTATATATTCAGTCAAAAAGAATTTAACATGTGGGAGAGAAGATGGTCCAAAGGGATCAAGGATTATGATTTCATGACTCATTACCATCCTATAAAAGAAAAAAATATTGAAAATTATTTAAGTTTAAAATATCATGCATCATTAGCCATTAAATGTTTGGAACCCAACCCTTTGGTTAGTGATTTGAGGGATTTTGTCCAATAAATTATGCTTGTTGGGATACCCTATTTTTTTAGGTCTTATTATAAATGTCTCCATCAAAACGAATTTTTTAATATCATAAGGAAGACTGTGAGTCATATTAAATGGTATAATAGATTAGTAAGTGTTTGTTTTTGAAATTTAATGTTGAAAATTAAGATGTTTTTAAAATTTGAAAGTGATTATTTGTGGCTTGTCTTTCAAAGATGAAGATAGAATTTTTGAGTTAATATGAGGGTACCATATTTTCCATTCAACTAGGAAGCACTATTATGTTTAAAGAATATCAAGAATATTTATTTTGGGATAGAATTAAAAGAGATATTGTGGAATTTACCATGAAAATTTTGAATTGTCAACAGGTTAAAGTAGAATTAAAATTAGAGAAGGGGATTCTTCATCATTTTCTAGTTCCATAGTGGAAATAGGAAAATATATCCATGGATTTCATAGTGGGATTATCTAATATATATTGAATTAATAATTAGATTTTGGTTATTATTGATCAACTAACTAAATATATGAATTTATTTTATATTCAAGACACAATTTCCTTATATCGGATTTCTTAAATACATCTCAATGGGATAGTTGGGTTACATGGAGTTCCCCTCTCCATTTTATCAGACCATGATCACAGATTCACTTATAATTTTTGTAATGGACTTCAAAAGACTTTGGGTAATGAATTAAATTTTAAAATATCTTTTCAACTTCAATATGATAGACAGTTAAAAAAATTATTTTCACCTTAGAAGGCATGATTTGTACTTGTTTAATGGATTACCAAGAAATTCAGGATCAATATCTTTAATTAGTTTAGTTTTTTTATAATAACATTTTTTATTTTAGTATATAGATGGAACCCTTTGGCGAATTATATGGTAAATGGTGTGAGACTCCTTCTTTTTGAGATAATGTATGAGAAAATAAACTGATGGTGCCAGAGTTGGTATAGAAAATGGAAGATGAGGTAAAGATTATTAAATAGTACATGAGGGAGGATTAGAGATTAACAAATTATATGCATATAACCAGAGAAAGGATATTTTTTTCGAGGTATGTTATTATGTTTATATAAGGTATATCGATGGAATATTGTTATGTGCTTTGGTAAACGTGGTTAGCTATGCCCATAGTAAATTGGATCATATGAAATTTTAGAGAAATTTTGATCTGTTTCTTACTAGGTGGAATTACCAATGAGTTTATCTAATGTACAAAATGCATTTCATCTCTCTAAGTTAAGAAAATATGTGTCGAATTCATCTAATGTTGTGTGGCCTGAAGTAGTTTAGTTGGAAGAAAACCATTATTATAAAGAATATCCTTTTTCGATTATTTATTATAGAGATAATGTATTTTGTAATATGGTAATTCACTATGTTAGTGTTTTATAGAAAACATCATATGGTTTAAGAAGAAACATGAGAATATGAAAATTCCATGAGGGAAACATGTAATCAATTGATTAGTAGGTGAATAAATTTGTGAGGACTGATTTTCTAAAAGGTTGAAGAATTTAAAAACATGGATAATGATAGAATAAATAATTTTTATGTTTATTAAAAATCATAAATTAAATATTTTTATTCAGTCTAAAAATATTAAGTACTTTTTAAAATCAGAAATGAAATAGTTTTATTAAACTCTTTTCTAATATGGATTTATTTTAATGTTTAACTATCAAAATCTATAATTTAAATTAGAAAAATAAATTTCAATTTTCAATTCATCATATTAAAATTATCATAACATGAATTTTTTATGATTTTCTAGAAAGATTGATTTTCCAATAAATAGTGAAAATACTTATTTCTATTAAAAATTGTAATCTCTTTTTGAGTATTCACAAAGTCAAGTTCTATTGTGGATTAGTTTTAAAATTTAATTTATTTAAATTAATTTAAAATAATCCAATTAAGGTTTTTTAAATTTATTTTCTAATTGAATTTAGTATAAAAACAACTAATACTTAAATAAGCCTTCTTTCAGAACAACTATTTTTTATCACTTTTGGTTGTATAAATTTTTAAATAAAATTTTCCACTTCTGTGTTTTAAATTTCTAAAAAAGGATTCCATATATGGAATCACTAGTCTAAAATTAAGTAATTAGTTTGCCTTTTGTTTTTAGGAAATTATGAATAGTATCATTATTAACATTTTTTACCATTGTAATGGGTAAATTCTATAATTAATGTTAAAAATAAATTGAAAAGGAATAAGAAATGAACATAACACTTGCCTAAATTTTATTAGATTAGTATATTTAATAAATAATCATTCAAAATTCCAATATATGGTCTTTTCCCATTTGTCAATGATTTTTAACTATATATTCTTTTTTATAAAGAAGAATCGTTAATGTCATTATCATTGTTTTATTTTCTCTAATTTTTTGGAATAGGGGTAACCAATGGATAGGTTCAATTATAAATTATCATTTTAATGATAAATGAATTTTTTATCTTTTTAATTTATTTTAAATTTCTAATGAATAAAAAATTACCTTAAATGATTACGCAACACTCACACTATGCTTGTGCATGTAGTGGAATAATAAATAAAATTATTTTAAACTCTAAAAAATATTATTTAATTGATTTTGAATATTCCATGATTTTTTGTAGATAAAGGATACATATTAGATAAGTTTAAATGAATAATATTTTAATTAATATTTTATATTTATATTTTTTTGTAAATTTAAATGAGTAGTTTTAAAATCAATATTAATGATATTTTATAATAAATAATATTTTATTAAATGATTCAAAATTCCTAAAAATTCTATATTTTAAAATTTAATATTCGTATGTTTTAAAATACCAATAATATATCATTTAGCATGAATTTTTTATTTTATTGAAACTATATTAACCCCTTAAGAGTAAAAAAATTGATATTAATGTAATTGTCAAAACAATAAACAGTGGGTCAAAATAAAAAGATAAAGGTATAAATGTGAACTATATTTTTAAAAAATTATTTCATGATTTTATCTTCATTCCTACTCATATTATATTCAAGTCTCAATAATTTTGAATCATTCTAAAATCAATATTAATTTACATTTATTTAATTTTTTAAGAAAATCCAAGAGTGCCTCTCCCCCTCTATTTAAAAAGGGAACTTATTATTCTCAATTATTCAAACAAAATAGAACCATTTATTCAACTAATACCTAACCAAAAACCTAACTTAAATACCTACAAATTTTCTAGAGGCCTTATTTAGTATATAAAATCATCCAATGATATATTTTTGTGTAAACCTTATGATGTTTTTGGAAGAAGGGGTGTCATTCTTAATTATGTTTTTTTATTTTATTTCTTCTTCAAATTCCTTGAAATATTCCTTAACCATTATAATATAATAACATAATTATCGATAATATAAATATAAATAATTATCTTGATGTTGAATCCTATATCCATCTTCATGCTCCATCTAGTGGGAAAATAGTCCATCATTCTCGTGTACACAGGACTACCGCCTCGTAAACAGATTTAATTTTTTGTCCATCATGGCCCCTCAAGGAAGGATTTAGTGATGAATTTATTGTATATATTTTATATTCATGAAATATTTCTATTTTTATAGAGATAATATAACATATACTTTATTATACTTCCATTCACTGAAAATTTGATAAAGTTGTTCATGCATTTGTGTGGACAACCACCTTCATAGAGCGATTTGATTCTATTTTTCATCACCACATCATATTGATGATATATATATATATATATATATATATCTGTGTGTGTGTGTGTGTCTGTATAAATAAATAATGTGGTATTTAGGATATTATTATCACTTTCTAAAGATATAATAATACATACCATTTTCAATAATGATCATTAAAAATTTTAAACGTTTCTCATTCATACGTATGTCCAACCATCTCCATTATTATAATGTAGATAACTTTTTATAACTATCTTTCATGAATAGTGTTAAACTTATAATTTATGTATAAAAATTATATTTATTTCATTATTATTATTTTAGATATTTTTATATAATGAACTCTTTTTCCACAGTCAACTTACTGAAGACATTTTGGACTTATGAATCGAATATCATTAAAAATCCCGATGTGAACTTAAATGATTAAGTAATAGATCATTACAAGGAAAAAATAGGAATAAAATTAAAAATGTTTTTAATAAAGAATATAATTGTGATTTTTATAATTCAAGAAGATAAATAACATATGTGAGGATTTGGACTCAATGAAAGAGACTTTATTTTAAAAATAATCTTTTAATGTTTTATTTTTAACTTCTTTTATTTATTATACATATTTTTTAAAATATATTATTATTGTATCTAAAGGTAAATAAAATAATTGTAAAGTAAATTCTATGTAAATTTATAATTTCAATAAATTTTTTTAAAAATCAACCATTTTACATAATGTTTTGACTTTTATTACAAAAGGATATTAGAAGGTTTTATTTTAACATATAAGGTGACAAAAAATTTTCCTACCACTGTAACCATTATTTTATTTTTGGATTACATTTTAATATTCCATGTTTTATTCAAAGAAACCCCATTTTTCATTTACTCTAGGTATTTTATCTTTGAAAATTGGTTTTTAAAATATAGGGTATTCCAATAGTTGAAAGTGTTCTAGATATGGGTTCAAAAGAGTTTTCAAAAGTCTTGTGGTGAAAAGTTTCAAGAAAAAATGTTTTATTTATGATCTGGTACTCGATAATTATATATGAGAAATGGTTGATATCGATACTATTTATATGAAGGTTTTATATCCATTATAACTCATGAAAATTTAGTGATCCTGATACACCTTATATGACCAGTTGATCTGCATTTCAGCTCATGAAATACAGGTGTGCTCGATATAGCTTACAGAAAGGAAGAGCCACTTTATATATCCTCAATGCATTACATAATGTTACTTATCATAAATTCTAAGAATTGGGGTGTAAATCAGTTTCATTTATCTTATGTATTTAACTAAGCTCAAGTTATTTTTGACATGGGTTTAAAAAAGGTTATGAATACGACTCCCAAATATTCCTAAAATGGTTTCCAATTGATTGTTATGGATTATAAAGGTTTTATTTGATAAAAGGTTGTGTTTTATTACATGGAAATGAATTATTTTTTATGAAAAATTAACAATTTGATAATGGTAATTTCTTTATTGGTTTTCATGTTTTTTACGAGAGTAATTTTGTTTTTTTTTCAATACCCCTTATATATATTTTTGTGCACATATCACCTTTTTAAAATGTTTTCATAGGGTTTAATTAACGGTATGGGAACAGAATAATTCATGTTAAAATTATTGATGCTTTTTTATGAAAATAAATATTATTGTTTTAACTAATTTATATGACGGTAAAAATGGATACTAATAAGAAGTGTCCATATTCCAAAATATAGGATTTCTATATTAGAGTTATGACTTAATTTTCTAAGTATTTAAACATAAAAAGATAATTTGGAAAGAAATAAAATGAATTTTTGTAAAAACGAACTAGATTTTGTAATGTTTAAGGTTTTTTTAATTTAATTATTTTTTATCTTGGCTGCATTTCATCCATTGAAAAGTGAAAACAACGTTCATGATTATTAACACCCAACCATCTCTATGAACAGTCTATTTCAATTTTCAATTTTTACCTTTTAAGGATTGATATAAATATAAATATTATATAATATATAATATCATAATTAACATTTTGGATATGTTGTTTCCATACTCAACGCATAAGGATTGGAAGACAAACAAAAACATGCATGAAAAATGAAGCATTTATCATCTGAAACTATGATTTTCCTAACAAATTGTTAATAAACGGGGGATGTGATCTTATAAGTAAATAATATATGGAATTATAAATATAATATGGTTTTATAATAGATTTATATTAAATATATATTTATTAAAAATATATTTCAAAAGTGTATGTAATGAGAAAAAATATGAGGTATGGGATTTACGACTCAAACACATTTTATTAGGGATTTTTTATTATTGAATTTACATTGAGTAAATTTTTTTATCCTTATCTAAAAAATCCCATTAATATTTATTATCCTATATTTATTTATGTATAACAAATATTTTCTATTTCTTTTTCCTCAATTTAATTAATCATGTTGAAAAAGAGAATGTTTTAAGGAAAACTCACAATGTATTGTAATTTGATCGAGAATCGTTTTGTTTCTTATCTTGGTTTTCTAAAATTATTTTTAGAATGTTATTAATTTTATCATATTATTATTAAAAGTTATTTTTAACCATGTTTTACTTTTAAAAAAATGATACAAAATTAATCTTCTTTTCTTTTTGTATATGATATACCTTTTATTTTTTACAGACAATATGAAAGGAATCAATGTTTTAACAAACACAACACGGAAAACATTTCCTACCATAGGGAACACTCAATGTATTGAAGCATAAATTAAATTTTTTAATGTTTATTTTTAAATAAAAGATTTTCTTTAATATTTTTTTTTATTTTTATATTTTAATTTGTGATTAAAAAATGAAAATGGTATTATCCTCAAATATTTCAGTGATATATTAACGGAATCTGCAACTACGATAACACCCTTTAAATAAATTATCATTTACCAGGGATATGATTAAATGCTAAGATCCATGTTCTTTCATTGAATAGTTTATTATTATGATTATGAGAAAAATAATGAACCCAATAATTCTTTTTTGGTTATGACATGATGATTTTATAAAATGTGAATAAAAAACATTTTCTTGGTAATGGTTACAATACGATGAAAAGAAGAATATTTTTTGGTCCTATGGAACACATATATATGGTTTTCATTATATGATGTATTTGATCAGAATAATATATCGTTCTAATTCATTATGTAAATTATTATATCAAATGATATAATTATGTAAAACAAGTTAGTGTTCTTGATATACTTTGGGAAATAAGTCTATATGTTTGACCCACTATGGGAAACAAGTCGATGTGGTTGATCCACTATGGGAAAGAGGTGATGATTGCTAATATATTATGATATAGAATGTGTTGATTCCATATACACCATGATTTTATTGTCTTGGTAGTTAACCATGACATGTTATATAGTTTTTATAAATATGATGGTTCCACACTTTTATAACATGTATTCATCCTTATGAAGTGAACTTATGGTTCATGATTGATTTATGAAAAATTATCATGGTTTTGACTCATGCGTTTTTTACATTTAATTTTTTCTTCAATACAACATGTTTTTGATCTATGAAAAGTTGGGTATAGTTTTCAAATGTTAATCTGTTGTTCTCTTTCCCTTTATCATTATCTTATGATTTTATATGATCTCAGATTGATATCTCCTTTGTCAACCCTTACTAAGATTCTGATCTCACCATTTCTTATGTTTCCTTTCTAAAGAATGTGAGTTAAAATATTAAATATGGTATTAGTAAGAAGAGTACTATATTGGAAAATCATTTTGGGTGATGTTGAATATATTTAATGAAATAATAAGATACTGTATCTAGTGACCGAAGACACTAAACATTTAAGGTTATGGTGTGCATCATAATGCTATGTATTGAATATTCATCTAAAATGTAATATTTATTTATAAAATGTTTTTGTTTCTATAATCTTTTTTCTGGATCAATTCTTTACATCATTACACCATATCTGAGTGTACAATCGAAAGATAGGTTATAAACTAATCTTTATCTCCCCATAAGATAGGTGGTGATTTAAAGTTTTTCATACAAATCACCAAGTACAAAAAAAATAACTTTTTTGTTAATAGTTAGGTGGTCGTATGGACATGGTATGGTATTTTTGAGTACTTTTATAAACTAAAAATGTAATCTATTTTGTGTAACCTTCATAGGGTTATCTCTAGTTACAACAAGTGGATATCTTTAATTTCATCAAAGTGGTTGTGAGGTCATTTTTTTAAGATGAAATAGTTAATCATGATCTTTATTCACATCTAATATGTTAGCTTCATGATTCTTATGTTTTACTAGATTTAGATTTATTTCAAAAAATTTATAAGTATAACATTTGAATATATATACATTTTTTTGTTCGTTCTTTGGATTAATTTTTTCATAGTAATGTATGATACTAGTGTTTTTATCCAGTTTTATCATCTTCTATACAATTTTACAGAGGTAGAGGTAGAATATTAAATAAGATAAAGATGTTCAGTTACCCCTTATTAATCTATATTGATTACTAAAACTCAATATGGGTCTTAGAGGAATTATATTATATAAATTCACTAAGGATGATGGATATTTATCTAAAAAAATTCAGTTCTTCTAGTTTTTTTCTTCAGGTTTTGTGATTATTTCGGTTTTTTATAACTATAAAAAGGTATTTTAAAATTCATTAAATACCCACTCACTAGTATTGTGGTCTATTTTTCTTCTTGGGGACCTATTTAATCAATGGAAATATTTTTCTTCTTTATGAGTAATAACTCTTGATTTTATAGGTTTTAAATTCATGGGAAATAGGAATTTTTTGTCTCAAATTTTTTAATGGATAAAATAGTAATTTATGATATCTAAGGATCATGAAATATTTTTTTGATGATTCCATTCTTCTCAAAATGGGATGTTTAACCTTGGGATAGAATTTGGTATAATTTCAAACTAGATTTTTAATGTCCTAAAAATGTCATGTAATTTTTTTAATTATATGGGCTTATTTCGAGACCAGACACTTATGCAGCACTTGATTCTGAGGCCTGATGAGCCTGATATATAATTTTGAATATTTTTTTAGTTCATTTAAATAAATTTGCGAGTGGGTTTTTCTAACATATAAACTGGTTCTCGGATCCAAATTTGGAGGGAATCATTGAACTTATAAAGATGGGATTCGCATAGAAGGGACCAAACATTGATCAGAAAAGATTGACGGGAAAAGATAGTTTTTTGAAATTTTGGACGAAAAATAAATTAATGTAAAAAAAATTATTTTATTTTTTCTCTCCACCATTGAGAGGTGGCACGTATGCACTACTTCCGAGATAAGGCATCGACAAGTTGCATTAAATGAATCCCATTAATAAGGCTCTTTAACTGAATTTTAATAGAGATGTGGTTTCAAAAATGAAATAGTATAACGACGTGATGACACAGCGTAACTAAAAGGTTGTGATGCGGTTCTATTTTAATGATATAAAGGGTTGGAGAAATAGAGGGAGATATGTATATTACTCTGAAAAAAATACAGTGAGGAATCCTCTCCAATGACGAACGATGAACCCATTCTCTTTCCATCCTTCGAAGGATCTCTAAAAACATGGGTGGAGGATAACTAACAGACAATAAAGGCGTGTGACACTGCACTTTCCTCGACCAACATCTATACCATGTAGGGGTTACTTTTGAAATTTAAATTCCTTGTTATTCAATCTAAAACAATGAATGCGGATCAACCCACGAATAGAAAGATCCATGGATTTTTTTGTCTTGTGGGAGGGAACTTATTCTCATGGTTTGGATTCGGGATTAATTTTGATAGAATTGTAATCATATCCTCCCATATTTTAATGAAACTCTAATGGAGAGGGTGTTGGCTGACACGAATACATCTTAAGACCCTCTACCTTTGTTCCTTCTTATACATTCTTTGTGGGAAAACCTCTGAGTTGATGGTGAATCTTTTTTGGGGCTGTAGTAGGGAAAATAGAACCCCATGGAGGCCAGAGGTAAAGAGAGTATGAAGAACGGATAGTCAAAGCACACTTGGGGGTCCGCGGAAAACCATGTTGGAGCACCATCACCGATGGCAGCGGCCCATGGTGGTGCACCTTGATGGCATGCAGAGGAGGGTTTCGCTGCTAGATCGAGCTGCAGCAGACAAGCATGAGCTGCCGGTGCTAGGACTGGTGGTAGGAGGAGGCAGGATGCAGCCATCTGGCCATGTCGGAAGGGCGGCCCATGCCACATGATCTGTGGTGACCTGGAACGTTGTCCAGCAGGGACCACATGCAGGATGAAGGTTGGTCATCTACTTTCATTCATGGCATGAACAAACCAGATGCCACCTGGAATCCGGGCTGAAGGAGATCGTCCAGCACAGCTAGTCGGGCTAAGGGGCGTGAACAGTGCTCCTGAGTTGCCCTAGATGGAATTAATTTCGCCATCTTTTTCAATCAAGGATGGAAGAATAATATCGGGTGGCGGGGTGTCCCAAGCTGGTAACAAACTAGCCTGCTAGTTGCACGCCAGGATGAAGGGAACTGGTTCACTGGGAAACCTAGTGGGATGGACCCCCATTCGGACCGAGATGGGTCCAGGAAGGCCCAATGCACTTTGCCTATTGTTCATGCTAGAACGGGCCAACCTAGACCCAAAATGGGTTGGGGTGGGTCGTTCAGACTAGGACGGGGCATTGTGGGCCACCAGGCCAGGTTGGTTGGGTCAGTTCGACGAAGTCAAATTGAGCCCAGACATTTTCGGTCCCTATTTAGGAAAATGCCAATATCTTTCAGATTGGGTGTTTGGTTAATGACCTGTTTGCGGTTATGGAACCCTCAGGATGAGGAGGTACTTTTGAAATTATTTAAGAAGGCATACATGGAATTTGAAATATGAAAAATTTCTTGAGTATTGGATTCTATCATAATTAAGAATTCTATGTGTGGGAATCATTCATTTGGATGAGACCTGCAGAATACTAACGAGTGGGCCCTAGAGAGCCTATGTGGATCAGCTCCAAGAAAACCCTATGAGGACCAGCTAAAAGAGACCATGTATGGATCAGCTCCAAGAGACCCTATGTGGATCAGCTAAAAGTGACCCTTTTTGGATCATCTCCTAGAGACCATATGTGGATTAGTTAAAAGTGGCCCTTTGTGGACTAGTGATGGTGGCGTGAGTGGGAAGTGGTTCTGTGTGACCCAGCAAACCCATGGTACTCATCAAGGATGAGTGCCTCAGTAGTCCAAGGTGTTAATCTTTATGATAGATGGTCTTTCTTTCTGTACATTAGATTATACTTGTGTGAGGTTTCTTCTTTCTTGATCATGCTTCATTACTTGCTTGTGGATTTCATTGTAGTATTCCCTTTGGGGTTTGGTGTCCCTAATGAGTATTTTTGTATTGACCCCTGCATGGGATTCTCCCACATGTGTTGTGTCTAGTGCATAAGACTGCCAGATTGATGAAGAATTTGGTGGACTAGAACCTGGTAGAGCCTAGTGAGATTAGAAATACTGGGTGTACTTATACGTCTTCCAGCAGCTACTCTACACTAACCCATTAGGTGGGGTTTTCAGTGGACATCATTAAGAGATCTTTTTTAAATAGCAGTGCATTATAAAAAATGATGAAATTTCAAAGACATAATATCAAAATGTATACAATACCTTGTAATAAATTCTACCATCACCAAAAAATCCAATAATACCCCCTTAAACAAGGCATAAAATCCACAAAATGGTAAAAAATCAGGGTACCCCGAATAAAAACTCAGTTTTGGAGGCATTATGGACCTTTTTGGGCCTCAAAAAACCTTTACTAAGGTCCCTCCAGGTCACAGAGATGTAGAACTCATTGCAGGATTCGATTTGATATGTGGTAGAGCTCAAACGGACACCCGGATCAAAAGTTATGACCGTTTGAAGTTCGAGTTGCATTTTCAACATATTTTGGATCATTTTTTATTTTTATTTTTTATTCTACAAATTGTTATTAAATGACTATTACTCCATAATAATAAGTAAATTTTAAATTAAAAATATTTTTTTAATTTTTTTATAAGCCATTTTCACTAAATATCTTATATATTAAGAATATTAATTGTAAATGTATATTTATACTTTTCTAAAATATATTTTAAAATTATATATTATATTTATATCAATATAACTATATTTATATATTAATATATTAATATATTATTTTTAATTAAATTCTATTTTGAAGATGACCATTTATGAGTGCTTTTAAAAAAAGCGCTGATAAAGGCTCCCCCTTTATCAG
This sequence comes from Viscum album, assembly GCA_963277665.1. NCBI lineage: Eukaryota > Viridiplantae > Streptophyta > Magnoliopsida > Santalales > Viscaceae > Viscum > Viscum album. Next base: position 1,486,260,679 of record OY728136.1, read on the forward strand.
TGCAACTAAAAAAGCACTGATAAAGGGGGTCCCTTTATAAGCACTAAAAAAAGCGCTGATAAAGTGGGTCCATTTATCAGCGCTAAAAAAACGATGATAAAAAGGTGCCTTTATCAGCGCTTTTATTAGCGCTGATAAAGGTACCCCCCCCCCCCCTTATCAGCGCTTTTTCGTTAGCGCTGATAAAGGTTGGCACTGAGAGAAACAGTTTTTGTGGTAGTTTAATCAAGTAATTTGATTCATGTCTTTCCTTTCATTAGTGTGAAAAGGACAAGTTTCATGCAACCATTAATTTAACCTATTAAAAGAATATTAAAAATTCAAGGTTCATTCTACTACCTTCCATTAATGTGGTAAGGGGTGCTACGGATATGCAACAGACTATTCATATAAATTTAAGGCCTATACATATACTTAGTATACTTCCCTCCTAACATTTCACATATTATTGTCATATTAAAGAATATACCTTAGGTATTTCAGGTGGTGAGAAAACATGGTACTTTCCATTAAGCAATTATGATTACAAAAAAGAAATTTAATATAGAAATTCTTACCCTTAGGTAGGTCAAGCGAAGGCACAGTAGAACAGTGGTTCAAATGTATCAAAACACGAAAATGAAAATTATAGCATAATATACTAAATGGAATGAATGGATTTGTGATTGTATCCATAAAAAATTAATCACATACCTGTAAAGATCATATCCATATGTTTCTAATGATTATAATCATGGAATATACTGACTATAAACAGCACCTGTTGATATCGGTGGGGCCCACTCGACAAATCTGAAATCAAAGAACATGAGGGATGAGTTATACACCACCCAAATTAGGTTGGTACAACTGTCATCCTTCAGTATTGGCCCTTTATTTGTCTTGGATTTGGGTGAATCTAAGAAAATATGAAAAAACATTAAAACCCCAATAACTAGGATGAGAGAAAAAGTTAACAGGAAAGGCTTAAACGAACTTGAGTACAAACTGTTGCACCTCCAACAGGATGAAGAGAAGATCGAACGGATTCCAGATGAAGAAGATCTTCCAAAACCCGCTTTGGCCTTTAAAACCCACCAATTTGAGAGCCATGCCAGTAAATCCTTCATAAACTCGGATTATGAGAGAAGGAGGGGATAATTAGATCAATAAGGGAAAATTTGAAATTTTACCCAGAAAATGGAATGTATACCGTTTGTCTGAATAGTTACCTGGGAAGAAGGGGAGATCACATAGTTAGGCCCCACATTCATTTTCAAACCATCTGAGGTGGACCTGTTCGAAAAAACACAATCCGTATAGATTTCAAAACTATGCGACATTACTTCAATACATACTCTAAACAGTGCACCAAGCCACTTTTCCCAAAAAAGATAGGTTTCGGGCTTTGAATAGGCCACTGACAGACCTAAGGCCTTAATTAACCCATTAGGCATCCATATTCGGTCTATATTAATATTTTAGACTATAATTTAAAGGATCCTTACCTAAGTAAAAAATGTAGTTCTTACACCAACATATGTCATCATAGATGGAAAATAATTATGAAATATCTCTAAATAACTTTTCATGAGTAAAATAACCTTTATTTATTGAAAAAATATTTTCAAAACACAAATCTTTTTGAGATCCATATACATTTATTGTAAAACATCAAAATTTATAAAGAAAACTAGAAAATATTTTAAAAAATATTTTCTTATAAAACTTATAAAGGAGTCTTGATAAAATTTTGAAAACCTTTTTCATTGAAAACTTATAAAGGAGACTTTAAATAGTTTTGAAAACCATGTTCTTTGAAAATAATTTGAAAACATAGAAAGAATCCATGAAATCATTTTCAAAACCTTTTTATAAAATATTTATAAAAGTATGTTTGCAAAATATTGAAAACTATTTCTTTTAAAATACATTTAAATCATTAAAAAAGGATTGAAATCATTTTTGAAAACATTTTTCAATAGAACTTTTAACATATTCTTGAAACATATTGAACCCAATTTTCTTTAAACGTACATTGGAAACATAAAAATAAGGCTTTAAATAATTTTGAAAAATATTTTATTTGGAAATATATAAAAGAGTCTTGAAAACATTTAAAACAATTTGTAAATATAGAACACTTTTTAAAACATTTTAAAAAACACTATTTTGAAAGAACATAGATTTCTACCCAAAAGGATAAATAAAGTTGGATTTTCATGAAATAATTTTCTTAATTATCATAAGTACCAAATTTTATGAAAATGGTACCATAACTCTGATCTAACATGAATAAAGATAGGGTAATAAAATTCATGAGATTTTTTTAGAGTTGGGTCATAATATTTAATTAACTAAAGCATAATCATAAATAATCTGTATAAATGATAATATTGTATCAATAAAGCATTACCACTTTATCAAATTTGAATCATAATAAATTGGAAATAATAACATTAAATGAAGATTAAAATATCATTAAAAGAAACAAATTCATTATATAACATTGAAAAGTCAGTATATACACCTCATAGAAAAATATAGGTGCAAAACATAGCATGTGTCTCAGAGAAGAAAAATTTAGACAAAATTACATTATATATATGTCAACTTTTTAACCAAAACCCCCATTTAAGTAAGATCATAAAATGAATATGAAAATAACCATAATTTTAAATATAATTATCAAATACTACATTTATGGTCTGTATATACACCACACAAAATAAATTTTTGGTGATCATGGCATGTATATCATGGATAAAAAAGTGAGGAGAGAAAATCGTTACTACTTGAGTAATTTTATAATTGTGGTCCACAGGTAATAATATCATTAATTAAATAATTTAAAATCATTTAAGAAAGGAAACTAAATTTATTACAATTCATAGGGAAGTATATACACCACAATATAGAAGTGGGTGGTGAATATCGAATGTATCTCACATAAATAAAAAGTGAGAAGAAATTATCCTACCTTAAGCCTTGAATTTATTCATACATGTTAAAAAATAATTTATACAAAATATAAGTATATTATAAATTTAAAATAGAATCATATTGTTATATCTCATACCATATATGATTTTTTATGACTTTATATTACCCAATTATTAAAAACTCCATGTTAATTTATTGTTTTGGGAAATATCTTCTTTGTTTTTTCTATAGGTTTTGTCTAGTAATTCATGATCATATTACTTAGATAATGATTTACTTATTTAAGGAATGTAAATAATGATATAAATATCATTTATATTAATTATATATGTATTTATAATAATCTACAGAATATAGATTTATTAAGTGAAATACATCGTTCATGGAGATGGTATGTTGTACGTACGCATGAACGTTGTTTCCATTTTATTGTCTTATTGAAAGAAGGTAAATAATTGATAAATATGTGTATATATATAGTAATTATATTAGAATTAGTTTTTTATGTAATACATATAATTTCACTAAACCCATCAATAATATATTCCTTGTAGAGTGCGAACGAATCACATCGCTTTGAGGAGGTCGAAGTCTACACTTCCCCAAACAAAATTATTTTATTTACACAAAAAAAGTAATATGAAGGTATGTGTTCTATAATAGTTAAATAAGAATAAATAAATCAAATATATAACATATATCCTATAAAAACATATTTTCCATCATAATTCCTGATAATGAGATGTGGTAAAGGAAAAACAAACAATATATTTTCATGAAGTGGTAGTTCGTCGTACACAAGAATGGCAAGTTCGTTACCGATTATTTGGTTGTCTGTTTAAGTGAAGTTTGAAAAATTATAATAAAAAAAATCATTATATTCAGGAAATGAATTTATTATATAATCATGAAATAAGAAAATTTTAGTGGGTGGAGAATGAAGATAATAAAAATAAGCTTGAGGAAAGATGCAACATCTTCTTTGGGTAACTCCTCTTGATTTGAAACAAAGAGATTCCTTTGTTGGAATTAAGTCAAATGTGAGCGTATTTGGTATCTTATTTGGATATAGGTTTTTTTTCAAAGGGGTTCATAGGTGTTAATAAATTGGAGGTTGATTCCCTTTTATAGTGGAGTAGTGGCATTCTTGTAAATTTTTTAAAATGGTATTCCTCCAACATTTGTTCTATGAAAAGTGGGTCCAATAATGAAACAAACACAATAAAATAGATTATATTGTATAAATATGTCCATAAATTGAAGTTATACAAGTTTCTATGTCTTTTTTGTTCTTATGTTTAAGGTTTAGTCCTTTGTAAAGATAATTATTCTCTTAATCACTATGATTAATTTTATCACTTTCATAAATATTTTTTCCCAAAGATTAAGTTTAAATTATTAGAAATTATAAATAATCCTGATTAAAAATATGGAATTAATTTTTCCAAATTATAATTTCATAAGTTTCAAAAATAATTTTAAATTTAATCCTATAGATGGGGTGAAACCGAATTTATAAAGTAAAATTTTCAAAAGTTTGTATTTTTTTATATCTAAGTTCAATGTAATGATTATTCAAATTAACTAAATTGGACTAATTGATTTAATATTTATCTATATAATGTTTTGAAGGATTATAAAGTATAATTTACCTCTAATAATAAATTATATGAAAAAGAAATTTTGAATTAAAATTTAGTGTTTTTAACTATTCATTGAAAAATTAAACTTCTCATAAAAATACCAAAAACTCAACCAAAGTAAATTTTGATATTACTGTTAAAAAATGGATGTTTATTTTTTCAAAATAATATTATAAAACTTTAAAAACATATTTAAAAAGGGTTTCCTATAAAAAGCAGTTACAAATACCTTCTATAAAAAGACATAATTTTATTCATAAGATTAGATTTATTCTTTTCTTATACCTGAAAAATCTATGAGATGAGTATCAAAAATATTGACTGAATATGAGATGTATAAATTTTATTAAAAAATAATCAAATTTTTTTAGTTTAGTTTGTTGAGATAAAATTGTGTTTTCACATAAAAAAATGTTTTCATAGAAAAGTAATTTGTTATATTTACCTATAGTTCTTACATTCAATACTAATAATTGATAAACAAAGGATTCATTTTATTTACTTATTTCAAAAATATTTTCCATGTTTATTTAATATTATTCTAAAATTTCTTTCAAATGGATAGGTGGTGTCTATAATAATATTTTAAAAATATTATTAATATTATTTTTTAGTTCGGTAAAAATTAGCCTTGTGTGTAACACAAGCTATCGAAGGAAGTAGGAATTTTATATAACACGAGACAAAAATATTGTCTTATAAACCAAAATATAATCTAATTGTTCATATAATTACATATTAACATGGTTTTTTGTGAAACCCAAGAAAAACCCAGTGCTTTCATAGGAAATATTCAATGTTGTGTGAAATGAAAATTATCAAAAGGATAAAATTAATTTGAAAATAATTTACAAAATCTCGAGTTGTTACAAACATGTTAATAACTTGAGATATCCCGAAGCTTTGTTTTAATAATTAATTCTTCTTTATTATTTAATTGGAACAAATTTTATCGGATATATTCCATAAATCCAAAAGTATTTTAAACTCCATCAATGTTTTCATAAACCAATTTGTCAAAAAATCCTTAATATGTTCCAAGTAATCAGTACAATCTTAACTAATTTATCCAAATCAATCATAGATTTATTACAATGTCATTAACAAAGTATCAAAAAATATTAAGGTTTATCTCTCGTCAACCATGTGTTTTCCACTAAGTTTAACTTGTCACTAAATCATTTTTTCCCATTGTTATCATTCAATATTCACTTTCAAAACCATAATGAAAAAGTACTCTAGTAAAATCCACATATATTATCTAATTCTTATTACATGTAAATCGTTGATAAAATAATTATAATAGATAATTATTTATTCTAAAAATAAGAATATTATTTATTCCTCTTCATATGTTGAAAAGCATAATCTTGCCCATGTTCTATTAGCATATTCTGGGAAATATTCCATTGATGCTTGAGACATTTATTTTTGTATTGTCTCGTCTTCTTATAGTTAAAGCATTGTACATTGGAAACCATTTTCATCTACTTGAAATCCAAAGCATGGTGGGATTTCTTGGTACACATGTAGAAAAATCCAATTCCTTTGAAGAAATTACCAGTGTGATTGTTTCCACTATTATTTCAGTTATCGCCATGTTCTCTTTATTACCTATGAATTAATAATAATTAGATAACTCTTTTCCTTATCTCATTATCACATGATACTATATACTCATATGATGATAATTCTTCATAGACCAGTTCTATATGAATGACTGGGTAAAGACCATAAAATAAATGGTCAATCTAATTCTTTGGATCATGTGCATATGTGAGGTTAACATTCCTTCAACTATGGACCATTTATAAATGACAACACACACTAGATTAGATCCTATCAGGTATATTCTCAAAAATATTATAGTACATAACATAAATTGATAGTTTTATGTGTAAATAATCTCATAATAATAACAATGGTTAATTAACGATGTTCTAATATACTTTTCCTAAAAATATATCATAGTATTATGTTCTCTAATCTATGTTTTCCTATATATAGTTTCGAAGGATTATACTAAGTTTCATTTCATACCAACTGTAACACCCCCACCCCAAAATCATGGGGTCAGTTCCTTAATTTATTACATTGGAATGATTACAATGAATCATATACTGAAATACAAAAAAATTAAGTAGTTTTCGAGATCCAGACAATATACATAAAATCCATTTTACGTTGGGGATGAAATAAAACATAAAAAATGTAAAATATTTGTTTCCTTGAAACTCATTCCATAAATTCATCTTCATACCCTAGGGAATGGAAAGAATAATGGTGAGATTGGATTCTTTGTAATGTTTAAGTGTAGTGGGAGTAATAATTAATCAATAAGAATAATGAATATGGAGAGGTAAATAACGAAAAACACATTCCATTTAATCAATAAACTAATGATGATTTGAATCAATATATTTTTTCATAGTGAAAATCCTAGGGATAATAATTACTGAAATAAATTAATTCATAATTATTAGACGCCATGTTTTCCAGGTACACATATCCTTTACCGTCAAGACCTTCCTAGAGAAGGTTTAAAACAAAAAGAATTAAATCTTGATTTGGTTTGTCCAACCTTAACACTATTTTCAAGACCATTCAAAAGAAATCTTAAAACATGTTGGTTACAAACATGAAGTGTTTGTCTAACAAAATTTGTCCCATGAGACTACTGGTGCATCAAAGGCGATGTATTAACCATTACCCAACTTGTGTCTTTCATTTCCAATTCATTACTCATATATTGAATGATATATTTAAATTCATAAACAAAGTAACTTATCAAATATCCTTATTGAGTAAAAGATAAAAATTTATCAATATTTTCCCAATAAATTAAATAACATTCAAAGTAAAAAATCATTTGTAAATATGGTATATGTTTTACGAAATTATAATATCAGTCATAAAATAATATTTATATCAAAATTAAATATAATATTCAATTAAAAATGATTAGTATAAATAGATTATTTTAAAATAAATTTAACAATCACAAAAAAAAAGTGAGATTGCAAGATAAAGTTAACCTGTTTGTAATTTTCATGTAAAACCCACAAGAATGAAATAATTCAATGTCATAAATTTAAATACCATGAAAATAAAATGATTAATGATACAATATATCAAAATTAGCAGTAGATACACCACAAAAAAGAACTATGTGGTGAATAGTACATTTATAATATAATCAAATTAATATAAATTATATCATATATAGTCCTTTAATAACATATTATAGTGTGTTCATTAAAAATCATTCATTATTTTCATCATCTCTAGTGTTAATTGCTTTGTTTTTCGAGAATGTTTGGATTAACATTTTTATTCCTATTACGTATATCATTATTTCATAATATTCATAATTTAAACCGTGATTTATATTATATATATTTATTATGTATTTATTTATATTAATGCATAAATTTTGGAGATTGGAAATGAAATACACCGTTCACGAAGGCGGTAGGTCGTACGTACCAATGAATGTTATTTCCATTTTTATTTCATATTAGAGGAATGAAAATTAATACATATATTTGTATATTGAAAATAAATAATCATATTAATTTCATATTTATCACATATTGTAATTAAACCCACCCTTAATCTGTTCGATGTATTTCATGAATGAATCACATTGCTTTGATAGAGCCATTAGTCCATGTGTCCTCAAATGAAATTGTCGTATTCCCACAAAATAACAAGCATGAAGGTCTGTGTAATATAAAAATTAATGAAGCAAAAATATATCATAAATATCATATATATATATATATATATATAATATATATATAAACTATACATCCATCATTATTCCAAACCGTGAATGGTTGTAATCGAATAAAGAAGGATATCGGTTCGTAAGACGGTAGTCCGCCATACACCTGAATGATGATTGTGTATCCCATTTGATTGGAATGTATGCACATGTGTTTTTTTAATTAATATTAAAACATATAATTATATATATGTTAATTATTTTATTATATAATCAAGATAAAAGAATACATGAATGGGTGAATAAGGAAATAAAACAAAATTGATCATTGAAGATTGTTACCTCTTTTCAGGTAACACTTTTTAGTTTATAACAAATATCATCTTTAGTTTAATATCTACCAATTATAATGCTTCTAGTAATTGGGGAGGGATTTTGGGAACATATTTGGGAAGGTATTTTATGATTCAAAATGATTTATATGTGTAAATATGTTGGTTGGAGTGAATACCTTTTTTATACTGGAGGGGTGTCATTCTTGTAAATATAAAAAGGATAAAACAATTGAGAGGTCTCTCTTATCTCATGTGCCTATAAAATTAAAAACTAATGACTGAGACTATGTTATATATAAACATAAAATACATAATAAAAATATAATTTTTAGAATTTTTTTCACTAGCTTAAAATTTTCCCCGATTTTACCATTTTGTTTTTTAAAGTAACTAGTTTTCTAAAATATGTAATTAAACCATTAAGAATAATTAAAATGATATTTATTTGAAAATTAGGACCTAATAAATTATAAATATGATATATATTTTAAAAAAATAAAAACCTCTTGTTTTTTAGAAATTAATTTTTAACCAAGTCCATGTAATGTGAAAAAACAATACTTTAACATGAACCGTACTAACAATGTTTTTTATATTTAAGGGTCAATATGTTCATTATTAATGATTAATTGGTCAGAGAATAGACCATATTTTAAATTTATTTAACTTTTAAAAATCAATAGGAAGAAGATATTTTTTGAGTAATTTTTAGTCATTTAATAACATATCTTATATTATGAAATAACATTATTATTAATTTTGATATTATTTACATGATTTAAATTTTAAAATATCAATACAAGGATGGAATTTGAATCTAAAAAGATAAAAACTATGTAACAAGATATATTCATCTAAATAACTAATGTAAGATCATATTTAAATAAATATACATCATTTTTAATACTTTTTGTTTCATTTATTTTTTTTAATTATTTACTAAATAATTACTATATTAATATTCCTTAATAATTTTAACTAAATAATTATCCTATAAAGATTAATCAGAAAATAATATGATCAAAAATATGATTTTTATTTCTTATGAATGTTTATGAATGACCTACCTAATTTTTTCCCATGTATCATAGTTTTAAAAATGTTAATGGTAAGGACGACTCTTTTCTTGTCTTTTCAAACACATCTCCCAAGATGTAAAAGGCTACCGACTAGCATCGAGGATCAAGGGTGTGTCTATGGGGAGACTATATCCTCATTACCAAAGTGTAGCATAGAGAATGAATGTAAAAATAAGTAAATAGTGCAAGAAATATATGTAAATAAAAGTCATAAAACAATAGACACGACAATAAAAAAAAGCAACGACTTGAATAGCCTTCAAAAACATATCATATGTCATGTCATTTGAAAACTAGACAACATGGATACAATAGAATAGGAAAAAATGTTATACATTAGTTTAATGGAAATAAATGACAATCCCTTGCATCCTGAGCTCCGGATCGGTCATCTTCTATTAAGTTATATCCTAAACAGTATGAAATCAAGTGTTTGAAGTTGTATGCTTACATTTTCCTACAACTCCTACCTTGTAACCTACTCAGGGTACCAAAAAGCACCTAGTGAGGGTTTTATATAAATATCAATGGGCCACCACGAATGGTTTCAATAACATATTTCATTTGTAATGGAAATGTAACAGTATGAAAACATGCATATATAAAGAGAAGAAGTATAATGTAACTAAATACCCAAGTATACGCATCATCCCTTGAATGGAGTCTAAACATTTAACCAATTCATTATTTATTTTCACAAGTTTATAATTATTTCACACATTAATAAGTGTAATGGTTCTAAGATGTAACAAGGAAACCGTTAATGATATTCAATAGTGAAGTCCCAAGGTAATAACCAAGGGGATGTATACTTCAAGGGTCACCAAATCATTAATCATTATAGCATGGCATGGGGTAACAGTGTAATCCAAGAAGCACAATCTACGGCATTCCAAAATGAGATGCCTACCAATTCCAAGGAGTTCGTCCATGGTAAAACGGTTTTAAGCAACGACTGGTCCAATTGGGCTTTAACTAGGGAACCTACATGTCAATGATGCAACAAAGGAATGTATATGTGGCATCCTATGATAATATTTCAAGGATAATACATTTTCATACCAAGCATCCTAATATTATTAAAGGATCCAGATCTTGGTGGGTTTCAACCTATACTAGTTGTATCCTCTATTCGGAGTGAGGTTCTGAAGTTATCGTGGAATTCTCTGATCAGAATCCAAGGCGAGCCTGAGTCAAACCATTCCTATTTGATTATTAAGACATGTAATATTTCAATTAGTTATAACCATTCCATTCATTAGTGTGATCAGGTCAAACATTATGAAACCTTTTAATGAATTCATTTTCTCTAACCCTTTCCTATTATTAGTGTGATAAGGTCAAGTTTCTTGCAACCTTTTAATCAAGTCATGTGATTCATGTATTTTCATTCATTAGTGTGAAAAGAACAAGTAGCATGAAACCATCCAATTAATATATTTAAAGCATAATCAAAGTTCAATTTTCATTCTACTTCCTTCTATTAATGTGGTAAGGGGTGTTACGGATATGCAACCAAATTTTCATCTACATTTATGGACAATTCATATACTTAGTATACTTGCCTACTCACATTTCTCATTTTATTGTCAAATTGAAGAACTTACCTTAGGTGGGTCATGTGGTGAGAAAACATGGTACTTTCCATTATGTAATTCCTATTACAAAAAAGCAATTTAATATAGAAATGATTACCTATAGGAAGTTCAAGATAGGGCACACCTGAACAAGGGCTCAAACGTGTCAATACACTAAAATGAAAATTATGGAATAACATCCTAAATGGGATGAATGGGTTTGTGGGAATAAACACCAACAATTAATCCCATATTTTTAAATAACATATACATATTTTCCCATTGATTATAAGCATGGAATATAAATTCTTTAATGGGCACCCGTTGAAATCGGTGGGGCCTACACGAAAAATACAAAATTATCGAACTTGATGTATGAGTTATACACCCCCACATCAGGCTTGTACAACTATCCTCCTCCGGTATTGGGCCTTTATTTGTCTAGGATCATAGTTGATCTACGAAAAGATGAAAAACACTCATACCCCAATAACTAGGTTGAGAGAAAAATATAAGAGGAAAGGCTTAAAAGGACATGAGTATATACCGTTTCACATCCAACGTGATGAACACAAGATCGAATGGGTTCTAGAAGATGTAGATCTTCAAATCCCTAACTTTGGCAATTAAAAAACTCCAATTTGAGAGCCATTGATGTAAATCCTACATAAACTCAGATAAGGTAAGAAAGAGGGAATATTTACATAATTAACGGAAAATTTGACATTTTCCCCAGAAAATGGCATGAGTATAGTTTGTCTGAATGGTTACCTGGGAAGAAGGGGTGATAGCACGGTTAGGCCACACATCCATGCGGTAACCATGCTAGGTGGATCTATTTTAAAAATAGAATATGTACAAATTTTCAAAACATGCGATATTCTTTCACGATTAACTCTAAACCATGCTCCAGGCCTGTTTTCCCAATTAAGATGGGTTCTGAGCTCCGAACAGGCCACTAACACCCCTATGAACTTCATTAGCCATTTATTCGTCCTTATTAGGTCCATAGAAAATATTTTGATAGAAATTTAAAGGATCCATACTTAAATGATAAACTGGGTTCTTACACTAACAGATTTCATCGTAGAATGAAAATAATTATAAATATCTTTTAATAAAATTTCTTGAGTAAAATATCCTTTGTTCTATGAAAAATTATTTTCAAAACAAAAATCCTTTTGAGAACAATTTTCATTGAATTTAAAACTTGAATATTTATAAAGAAAACTAGAAAACATTTTAAAAAACATTTTCCTAGAAAACATATAAACGAATCCTAATAAAATTTTGAAAACCTTTTTCTTTGACAACCTATAAACGAAAGTTCAAATGATTTTTAAAATAATTTTATATGAAAATAATTTGAAACCATAAAAATTAGGCTTGAAATCATTTCAAAAAACTTTATCTCAAATATTTATAAAATTATGTTCAAAAATTTTTGAAAACCATTTTTTTTAAATACTTTGAAAACATAGAAAAATAATTGAAATAATTTTGAAAACCTTTTTTTATAGAACTTGTAAGTGAAGTTGGAAAACATATTGAAAACCATTTTCTTTAATCATACATTGAAAACATAAAAATAAGGCATTACATAATTTTGAAAAATATTTTATTTGGAAATATATAAATGCTGCTTGAAAACAATTAAAAAAAAGTTATAAACATAGAACATTTTTAAAAAAATTTAAACAAACCCAATTTTGAAATAACATATATTTCTACCCAAAAGGATAAATAAATTTGTATTTTCAGGAAAAAAATTTAATAATTATAATAAGTACCAAATATTCGGAAAATGGTGCCATAAATATGATCTAACATGAATAAAGATAGGTTAATAAAATTCATGAAATTTCTTAAGATATGGGTCATAATATTTCATTAACAAATGCATAATAATAAATAATCTGTATAAATGATAAGATTGTATCAATAAACTGGTACCACATTAGTAAATTTTAATCATAATAAATTAGAAATAATAACATTAAATGATTATTAAAATATCATTAAAAGAAACATATTCATTATATAACATTGAAAAGTTAGTATATAGACCTCATGGAATAATATATGTGAAAAACATGGCATGTGTCTCAAAGAAAGAAAATTAAGACAAAATTACATTATATATTTTGTAAATTTTGAACCATAAACCACATGAAAGTAAGATGACAATATTCCTATGAAAATTCCCACAAATTTAAATTTATTTATCAAAGACTACTTTTAAGGTCTGTATATACACCACAAAAAATAAACGTTTCATGATCAGGGCATGTATATCACGGATTTAAAATGTGATGACAGAAAATCCGTATTACTTGGGTAACATTATAATAATGGTCCCCATGTAATAATAAAATTAATTAAATAATTGAAAATAATTGAATAAAATAAATTAAATTTATAACAATTAATATGGTAGTATATACCCTACAATATATAAGTGACTGGAAAATAAATAATATATCTCCCAGAAATAAAAACTGACACAATATTCTCATACATTAAGCCTTAAATTTAATCAAACATCTTAGAAAATCATGTATAGTAAATATAATTTTATTATAATTGTAAAACATAATCATATTTTTATATCTCATACCATATATGATTTTTTAGGACTTTACATTGCCCATTTATTCAACACACCATGTTAATGTTTTGTTTTTGGGAAATATCTTCTTCATTTTTCGTATACGTTTTGTCTACTTATTCTTGATCATATTACATATATAATGATTTACTTATTTAAATTATGTAAATAATTATATAAATTTCATTTATATTCAATATATAAGCATTTGTAATAATCTATAGAATATAGATCTATTAAATGAAATACACCGTTCATGGAGACGGTAGGCCACACATACGCATGAACGTTGTTTCCATTTTATTATCATATTGAAAGAAAGTAAATAAATGACAAATATATATATATATATATAATCATTCCATTAGAATAATTTTTTTATATAAATCATATAATTTCACTAAACCCATCTATAATATATTCCTTGTCGATTATTAATGAAGCACATCGCATTGTGGAGCTGGTAGTCGACACTTCCCCAAAAGAGTTATTGTATTTCCACAAAATGGAAATAATGAAGGTATGTGTTCTATAATAGTTACAAAATAATAAAGAAATGATAAATATAATATATATACTATAAAAACATATTTTCAATCACAATCCATGACTATGATATTTGGTAAAGTAAAAACAAACAACATATTTTCATGAGGCGGTAGTCCGTCTTACACAAGAATAGTAAGTATGTTATTGATTAGTTGTATGTATGTGTAAGTGTAATTCAAAAACTTATAATAATAAAATATAATTATATTAAGGATGTTTAATTTATTCTATAATCATGGAATAAGAATATTTTAGGGGTGGAGAATGAAAATAATAAAATGAGTTTGAGGAATGATGTTACCTCTTCTTTGGGTAACTCCTCTTGGTTTGAACCAAATAGATTCCTTGGTTGGAATTCGGAAAAATATGAGATTATTTGGTATTTTATTTGGGTATAGGTTTGGTGTGCCAAAGTATTTCATAGGTGTGAATAATTTCAAGGGGTGAGTGTCGTTTTATAGTGGAGGAGTGGGAGTCTTGTAAATATTTTTAAAGGGAATTCCACCAAAAAATTTACTATGAAAAGTGGGTCCAATAATGAAAAATAACTCAGGAAAATGGATAATATGGTATAAATATGTAAATAATATGATTTTAGACATGTTCATATGTCAGGTTTGTTCATATGTTTTATGTTTAGACTTTTGTAACAAAAATTTTTCTCTTAATCACTATAATGAATTTTAATCACTTTCACTAAGATTTTTATCCAAAGACTAAGTTAAAATTATTAGAAATTATAAATATTCCTGATTCAAAATATGGAATTAATTTTTCCAATTTATAATTTCATAAGTGGCAGAAATACTTTTAAATGTAATCCTATATACGGGGTGAAAATCGGGTTTTAAAAGTAAAAAAATTAAAATTTTCAATTTTTTTATATCTAACTTGAATGTGAGGATTAATATAATGAACTAAATAAGAAAATTTGATTTAAAATTTAACTAAAAAATTTCAAACAAATATAAAGTATAATTTAACTATAAAAATAAATTATATTAAAAATATTTAATTAAAATTTAGTGTTTTCACTATTCATCTAAAAATGAAACTTCTCCTAAAAATACAAAAAACTCACTCAAAGTAAATTTTGAAATTACTCTTCAAAAAATGAATTTTATTTTTTCAAATAAAAATTAAAAATCTGCAAAAAAACATATTTAAAAAGGGTTTCCAATAAAAAAGAGTTAAATTTACCATTTAAAAAAAAGACATCGTTGTATTTATAAGATTGAATTTATTCTTTATTATACCTATAAAATCAAGAAAATGAGTATAAAAGGTTTTGATTGAATATTTGGTATATTAGTTTTATTAAAAAATTTATCAAAAGTGTTTATTTTAATTTATTGAGATAAAATGGTGTTTTTACATAGAAAATTTATTTTCTTAGAAAAGTTATTTATATATTTTATAATAGTTATTACATTCAATTTTACTAATTGATAATAAAAGGAATCATTTTATTTACATGTTTCAATAATATTTTCACTATTTAGTTAATATTATATGAAACTTTCTTTCAAATGGATATGTGGTATCTATAATAATAGTCTAATAATATTATTAATAGTATTTTGTTGTTTGGTAAAAATCGGGCTTGTGTATAACACAAGCTACCAATGTAATTCGGAATCGTATATAACACAAGACAAAAATAGTGTTGTGTGAACCAACATCTAATCTAAGTGTTGTGTGAAATAAAAATTATCAAAAGGTTAAAATTAATTTGGAAAAAAATTAAAAAAATTCAAGTTGTTAAAAACATTTTACTAACATGAAATATCACAAAGCCTTATTTTAATCATTATTTCTTCTTTATTATTTAATTGGAACACATGTTATTGGACACATTCCATAAATCCAAAAATATTGTAAACTCCATCAATGATAGCATAAACCAATTTGTCAAAAAATCATTAATCTGTTCCATTGAATCAGTACTATCCAGATTAATTTATCCAAATAAATCATATCTTTATTACAACGTTATTAACTAAGTATCAAAAACATATTAAGGGTTATCTATCTCTCAACCGTATGTTTTCCATGAAGTTCAAAATGTCACTGAATTATTTGTTTTGTCCATTGGTATCATTCAACATACTATTTCAAAACCATAATAAAAAATTACTCTAGTAAAATCCTGATATATTCTGTAATTATTATTACAAGTAAATCATTGATATGATACACATAAAATATAATTCTTGAATCCAAAAATAAGAAGATTAATTATTCCTCTTTATGTGTAGAATATCATAATCTTGACCATGTTCTACTAGCATATTCTGGGGAATATTACATTGATGCTTGAGACATTGATTTTTTTAGTGTCTCATCTCCGTATAGCTGAATCATTGTACAATGGAAACCTTTTTCATCTCCTTAAAATCACAATAATGGTGGGATTTCTCTCCACACATGTAGAAAATATAATTCCTTCGATTAAAGTACAAGTGTGATTGTTTCCACTATTATTACTTGTGGGTAAATTATTTTTTTAACTTATTCCCGTTATCTATATCTTTTCTAGTTATCCCCTTGATCTCTTTCTTCCCTCTAAATTCATAATACTTAGATATCTCTTTCTCTATCTCATTATCACATGGTATTATATACACAGATAGTGAGAATTATTTAGAGACAAGTTCCATATGAAAGATTGGTTAAAGAATATAAAATAAAGGGGCATTCTAAATATTTGGATCATGTGAATAAGTGATATTCACATTCCTTCTACTTTGAACCATCTATAAATGAGGACACACACTCGATTTGAACCTATCATGTATCTTCCCAAAAATATTGAGCTATATAACATAAATTGATAATTTTATGTGTCACTAATCTCATAATAATAAAAATGGTTAATTACAGAAGTTCTTATAGACTTATACTCAAATTATATAATATTATTATGTTCTATAATCAATTCTTTTGTAAATATAGTTTCCAAGGATTCTACAAAGCTTCATTTGATACCAACTATAACACCCCCACCCAAAAATGTTGGAGTTGGTGCCTTAATTTATTCTATTGGCATGATTAAAATGATTCAAACACTAAAAGACTGAAAATTTTAGCAATATTTTGGAGTCAAACTGTATATATATCCCATTTTACATTGGGGATGAAAATAAAACCCAAAAATAGTAAAATCTATACGTACTTGAAACTCATTCAATGAATTCTTATTTATAACCTGGGGAAAGGAAAAAATAAGGGTGAGATCAGATTCTTTGTAAGGGTTAAGTGTAGTGGGAGTAATAATGAATCAATAAGAATAATAAATATAGAAAGGTAAATTACTAAAAACACATTGAATATAATAAATAAACTAACAATGATGTGAATCCATATATTTTTTCCTAGTGAAAACCTCCGGATAATAATTACAGGAAAAAATGATATGATTAATTATTAGACACCATGTTTCCAAGGTACACATATCCTTTAACTTCAAGACCTTCCAAGAGAAGGTTTAAAACAAACAATTTGAAACCTGATTTGGTTTTTCCAACCGTAACCCAAATTTCACGACCATTCACAAGAAATTTTAAAATATGCTGGTTACAAACTTGTAGCGTTTTTTCAACTAAATTTGTCCCCAGAGACAATTGATTCATAAAGGGTCCTATGTTAAACAGTACCCAACTCATGTCCTTCATTTCCATGTCATTACTCATATATAAAAAAATCAATTTACATTCATAAACAAAGAACATTATCAAAGAAATAAATTGAGTAAAATATTTGGATTTATCACTATTTTCCCAATAAATCAAATAACTTTCAATGTAAAAAACAATATATAAATATGGTATATGTTTTATAAAATAATCATATAATTCATAAAATAATATTTATATCACAGTGAAATGTAACATTCAATGAAAATTGATTAGGATAAATAGATTGTTTAAATATAATGATAATAATCACAAAAGAAAGTGAGATTGCAAGATAAAATTAACCAGCTGGTAATTTTCTTGTAAAAACAACTAGAATGAAATAATTCAAATTTAAAATCTAAATACCATGAAAATAAAATTATTAATGATACAACATATGAAAATTATTAGCATATACAGGACACAAAATAACTAAGTGGTGAATGTGACATTTATCTCACTGATGTAAAGAGTGAGATCAATATCGCTTACCTTATGCTCTCTTTTTGTTGAACGATTGTTAAACTCATGTATAATGGATTTAATCATGTTATTAAATTATACTACAAACAAATCAATATTAATTATATCATATATAGTTCATTTATAAAATATTATATCATGTTTATTAAAAATCATTCATTATTTTCATCATTTCAGGTGTTAATTGATTTGTTTTTTGAGAATGTTTTGACTTATTTTTATTCCTATTAATTCTATAATTATTTCATAATATCTATAATTTAAACCAGGATTTAAATTATATATTTATTTATATTAGCACATAAATTTTGAAGATAGTAAATGAAATACACTAGTCACGTATATGGTAGGTTGTATGTATGAAAGAATGTTGTTACCATTTTCATTTCATATTAAAGGAATGAAAAGTAAATGATATATTTGTATATTAAAAATAAATTATCATATTAATTTCATATTTATCACATATTTTAATTAAAACTATCCTTAATCCATTCCATGTAGTGCGTGAATGAATCACATTGCTTTGAGGAGGCCGTAGTCCACATGTCTACAAATGAAATTATCGTATTCCCAGAAAATAAAAAGCCTAAAGGTATGTGTAATATAGAAAATAATGAAGCATAAATACGTCATAAATATCATATATATAATATATTAACTATAAATCCATTATTATTCCCAACTATGAATGGTTGTAATGGAATAAATAATGATATCGATTCGTTAGGCGGTAGTCCGCCATACACCTGAACGATGATTGTGTATCTCATTTGATGGTAATGTATGAACGTGTTTGTTTTTTACCTAATATAAAAACATATCATTATATATGTGATAATTATTTTATTATATAATAAAGATATAAGAATAATTGAGTGGGTTAATAAGTAAATAAAACAAAAGTGATCATTGAAGAATATTACCTATTTTCAGGTAACTCCTTTTAGTTTATACCAAAAAATATCTTTAGTTCAATATATACCAAGTTTAAGGATTCTAGAATATTGGGAATGATGTTGGGAACTTATTTGGGAAGGTGTGTTATGATTCAAATTGATTTATATATGTTAATATATTAGTGGGAGTGAATACGTTTTCTAAGACCATCATAAATAATTAGTTCTAAAAGTATAATTTAGGAATAAAAATTATAATTCTGTCATAATTATTATATTTTATATTTGGATATAATAAAATCATTGGCCATATTCAACCTAATGTAGTCACTGTCGATATATTTACTGAATATCCTAAAAATTATTGAAGTGAAATTAATTGATTAAGTAATTGATTAGAAATGTAAAAATGGAATAATAAACTTGAAAAGGGGTATTATGAAAATATATAATTAAAATATGTTTATGATTTAGTAATATAAATAATGTACATGAAAAATAAGACTCAAGCTATGGTACTCCATTTTAAAATTCAAATGTTAATGTTTTCCTTTTATCAATTTTTCTTCCATGTCCAAATTTTAAAAAATAAATTAATATTATAATTATACCGAGATAAAATAATTATAAAGGTAATTTATTCTTTCTTCTTTACTTTATTTCAACAGATTTCAAAAGGAAATTTTTATGGAATGTTTTTTCTTTCTTCTTAAAATAAAAAATGAATGAACTATTTTATCTTATACAGTGATAATTAGTTTTCTATCTGCCATATATTTTACCTAATTTTGTTATTCCATTACAAGATTAATTCCTTTCCTAAAATAAAAACAATTTTCTTTTTTTATGGGTATTTTATTTTTGAAAAAGTGTTTTGAAAAGAAATGGAATTTCGATATCTCTAAGTGTTTTCCATATGTTTACAAAAGAGTTTTCAAAAATTTTATGAAAAAAATGTGAAATAATAAATGTTTTATTCATTATATGGAATTTAAAAATTATATAAAAGAAATAAGTGAGCTTTTTATATAATAAATGATGTATTGATCCCCATTATATTTCATGAAAATCTACTGATCCCAACATAGTTTATACGACAAGTTTATCCCCTGTATATCTAACGAAAAATAAGTGATCCAAATATATCTTATTTGGCGGTTGAGCCCAATTATATATCCCAAATTCATAAATTAATGTTTAATTTGATAAAAGGAAATGGGGATGGACCTAACTCATGTTTTTTCTCTTCTATATTTAATTGGTCTGTAGTTATTTCTAATGTGGGTCTAAAATGACTTATGAACATGATTCTCTATATTTCCTAAAAAGGGTTTTGTAATTCATGGTATTTTTTTAAAGTATTTGTTATAAAAAATTGTGTGTGTTTTACATGTGTAAAATATTTTTTTCATAGACACAAATTAAAACTTGATAAAGGTATGTATTTTTTCGGTATTCATATTTTTCTCTGGACTAATAGATTCAGTCTTTTAATGTCCCTTTCTAATAATATTTTTATCATTGTTGTATTTTAAAATTTTTATACCAAGTTTTAGTGATGTGTAAGATAATAGAATAAGTCATGTTGAGTTTCATGAATAATTTTCATGAAAATAAATAATTTTTTACTTTACTGTTTTTAAATTTTGAAAAAAAATTGATACTGAGTAAAAGTGTATACATTGTAACATATGTGATTGTTGTGTGATATTTATAACCTAATTATATAGAAATATAAAACAAAAATATATTTTGAAATGAAATAAAAATTATTTCTAGTTTGAAAAAATTAAATTACTTAATGATTAAGGCTAGTTCATTATAGTTGGAATTAGAGAAAGGGTTAGATAAATTAACAGTTTTCGATAATGTTAATGCCATAATCTTGAATGATTTTACTGTATGGTTAATATAAAAAGATATAGAATTTTAAGATTAAAATTTCACTTCATCTAAAATTATTTTATTCAAAATTAATTTCAATAGGGTAAATAGTAAAGCTATAGTATGAAGGCACAAAGGGGAAATGTCCGTCCAAATTAGTATCCTAGAATTAATGGAGTTGGAACTAAGAGGTTTTTTATTATGATATATCATTTGACACAATATATAAAGTGTGGTTGTACCTATCTAGAGATAAACTTGATCTAACACCATAGATTAGGCTAATAGTTGGGAATTCCATGAAATAGAACCCTCCAGTGTTCGGTGGAAAATCAGATCTAGTGGTAGATGAATAATTAACCAATGTACTGAAACATATCTTCAAAGTTAGGGTATATTTAGAATTTAAAATGGTAACCCATCCCATTTATAATTTTGATAGTGAATCTGATTGATGTTGGTCTTAGTTAAGAATACCATATATCAAGGTGATCTTGATTCGATGGTATGGAGAACATTTTAGAATCTTTTCCACGAGAAATATTGCCTAATTTTTTTTCAAATAAGGATGGATAAACAATTCATTTAATTGAAGGAAATGGGATTATATTTAGTAGTTGTATACGATATAAATTTTTAAAGATTATCTATGTATTTAGTGGATATTATTCTGGGCATTAATAGTAAATTTAAAATATTTTACTTATGAATGTAAGAAAATTTATGAAGATCGTTGGCTACATGAAAATTTAACATCTATTGAAAAGTTTTCTTTTATCCGGGGAAATATGATATAAAGGGTTATAACACTTTTGTTTCATAAGATAATAAGTTTAAAAAATATTTATGTGGAAATAAAAGGATAATTATCCAGTAAAAAAGTTTTCATGTAATGCACCAACATTTGTAAGTGTTGTAAAATAAATTTTAGGGAATGTTTTAAAAGATATAAAAAATTTTATGGGTGTGGTTATTTTGGTCGCATAACTCTTTTATACAATTAAAAGATTCCTAATTAGTCTAATAATGGAACAATAATAACCTGTCAATATTGAGATATTTTAGTTGTAATGAGTTGGGAGATTATGTTGATGTTTTTCCAAATTTGGTAACTCAAGGTAGAAATCATCAAGATAAAAAACAAAAATGTGTGTAAAATAAATTTTTTTTCTAATATTGTTGATGCAGGTAGTGGTGGGTATATTACTTTTTTATTCAAGTCATGACAATTCCCTATTTTACTCTCGATTATCACATTTTTTTATTTCTGATAATTTTTAATGTAAATTGGTATTATCACCACAAAAAAGGAATATAAGACTTTTGGTAAAAAGTCTAGGTTAAATTATGAAAGAATCAACTATTTATAGGAATATTTCTATTATTATTAGTGGAATGATATTTCGTATAAATATTCTTCAAATTCCTATTGTAGAATTTGATATTAGTTTGGGTATGTATTGGATTTTAGTATATCATGTGAAGATAGAATTTAGAGCAAAGAAAGTTTCATTCAATGATTTCATACCACTGATAACCTATCAATAAGTAGACAAAATAACTAAGAATGGGAGTTAATTTAACATTGATATTATTTTTCAAAACAATGAAATTGTCTATATTGGTGATATCCTAGGAGTTAATAAATATTTATATTTTTTCCTGATGATTTTCCTGGTGTCATTTCTTATTTGGATGTCGATTTTTCAATTGAATTTATACCTTATGCTAACAATATTTAAAATCCCCCTTTTGGAATGAATCATGTTGAACGTTATGAATTGAAAAGGTAATTATAGGAGTTTCTATATAAAATTTTCATTCATACTAGAACATTAACATGGGGTGATAATATTTTGTTTTTAGGGAAGAATGTTGGTTCCATGAGGCTTCGCAAAGTCTATCAAGATTTTAATAACATCACTATTAAGAAAAATTCCATTTTCCTAATGTATATTATTTTTTAATAAATCTAGGGAATGTAATATTTTTAAAAGAGTGATCTCTGGTCGAGGTACCATCTGTTGAAGATGAAGAAGGAAGATATTTGTAATACTGAATTTTTTACTATATTTTATCATTATGAGTTTGTAGTTATGAAATTTCTGTTTTTTGATGAACCAATTGTATATATGGATCTTATGAATTGGGATTTCAATGAATATTAACATAAGATTATGGTTATGTTTATTGGTGATATATTTGTATTACAATAGTCTTGATGATTAAGAAATAATTCGGGGTAATATTTTCAAAAAATAAAAGAATAGAAACTATATGGATTATTTAATAAGTGTGAATTTTGGTTGTAATAAATTTATTTATTTGGAATATTGTTTCTATATGTGGTATCATTTTTAACCCTTCTAAAAAAATTTGTTAAGGAATGGACAACACCTACCAATGTTTCCTAGATTCTTAGTATTTTTTTGGATTAATTGGTTTCTATGGGTGGTTTGTTGACAGCTTTTCAGTGTTTTCTAGACCACTAATAAAGATAACTTAAAAAGAATTAAATTAATTGTGATAGAAGTGTGTGATGATTATTTCTTGGAACTAAAAATACGATTGGTGAATACTCCAGTTTGGGCCTTTCCCTCCAAAAGTAATGAATTTTCCATCCACAATGATGCTTCTATTAATGGACCCAATTGAATTATTAGGTAGAATGATCGAATAATTGCTTAATCCTAAGGTTAACTAAACCCAATTGAGTTAAATTGACCTATACAAGATCTATAATTAGATAATATGGTTTTTTCATTAAAAATTGGGTGTAATTATCTATATAGAATAAATTGTGGAATATATATTGATCATAAAAGTTTGAAGTATATATTCAGTCAAAAAGAATTTAACATGTGGGAGAGAAGATGGTCAAAAGGGATCAAGGATTATGATTTCAGAACTCATTACCATCCTATAAAAGAAAAAAATATAGAAAATTATTTAAGTTTAAAATATCATGAATCATTAGCCATTAAATGTTTGGAACCCAACCCATTGGTTAGTGATTTGAGGGATTTTGTCCAATAAATTATGCTTGTTGGGATACCCTCTATTTCTAAGGTCTTATTATAACTGTCTCCATCAAAACGAATTTTTTAATATCATAAGGAACACTGTGAGTCATATTAAATATTATAATAGATTAATAAGTGTATGTTTTTTGAAATTGAATGTTGAAAATTAAGATGTTTTTAAAATTTGAAAGTGATTATTTTTGGATTGTCTTTCAAAGATGAAGATATAATTTTTTGAGTTAATATGAGGGTACCATATTTTCCATTCAACTAGGAAGCACTATTATGTTTAAAGAATATCAAGACTATTTATTTTGGTATATAATGAAAAGATATTGTGGAATTTACCAGGAAAATTTTGAATTGTCAACAGGTTAAAGTAGAATTAAAATCAGAGAAGGGGATTCTTCATCATTTTATAGTTCCGTAGTGGAAATAGGAAAATATATCCATGGATTTCATATTGGGATTATCTAATATATATTGAAGTAATAATTTTATTTGGGTTATTATTGATCAACTAACTAAATATATGAATTTATTTTATATTCAAGACACAATTTCCTTAGATCAGATTTCATAAATACATCTCAATGGGATAGTTGGGTTACATGGAGTTCCCATCTCCATTCTATCAGACTATGATCACATATTCACTTATAATTTTTGTAAAAGACTTCATAAGACTTTGGGTAATGAATTAAATTTTAAAATATCTTTTCATCCTCAATATGATAGACAGTTAAAAAAAATTATTTTCACCTTAGAAGGCATGATTTGTACTTGTTCAATGGATTACCAAGAAATTCAAGATCAATATCTGTAATTAGTTGAGTTTTTTATAATAACATTTTTCATTCTAGTATATAGATGGTACCTTTTGACGAATTATATGGAGAATGGTGTGAGACTCATTCTTTTTGAGATAATGTATGAGAAAATAAACCGACGGTGCCAGAGTTGGTATAGAAAATTGAAGATGAGGTAAAGATTATTAAGTAGTACATGAGGGAGGATTAGAGATTAAAACATTTTATGCATATAACTGGAGAAAGGATATTTCTTTTGAGGTATGTGATTATGTTTTTATAAGGTATATCGATGGAAGATTGTTATGTGTTTTGGTAAAAGTGGTTAGCTATGTCCGTAGTTAATTGGATCATATGAAATTTTAGAGAAATTTTGATCCATTTTTTATAATGTGTAATTACCAATGAGTTTATCCAACTTACAGAATGCATTTCATCTCTCTAAGTTAAGAAAATATGTGTCGAATTCATCTAATGTTGTGTGGCCTGAAGTAGTTTTATTGGAAGAAAACCATTATTATAATGAATATCCTTTTTGGATTATTTATTATAGAGATAATGTATTTTGTAATATGGTAATTCACTATGTTAGAGTTTTATAGAAAACATCATAAGGTTTAAGAAGAAACATGAGAATATGAAAATTCCATGAAGGAAACATGTAATCAATTGATTAGAAGGTGAATAAATTTGTGAGGACTAATTTTCTGAAAGGTTGAAGAATTTAAAAACATGGATAATGATAGAATAAATCATTTTTATGTTTATTAAAAATCATAAATTAAATATTTTTATTCAGTCTAAAAATATTAAGTACTTTATAAAATCAGAAATGAAATAGTTTTATTAAACTCTTTTCTAATATGGATTTATTTTAATGTTTAACTATCAAATTCTATAATTTAAATTAAAAAAATCAATTTCAATTTTCAATTCATTACATTAAAATTATCATAAGATGAATTTTTTTTATTTTCTAGAAAGATTGATTTTCCAATAAACAGTGAAAATACTTATTTTTATTAAAAATTGTATTCTCTTTTTGATTATTTACAAAGTCAAGTTCTATTGTGGATTAGTTTTAAAATTTTATTTATTTAAATTAATTTAAAATAATCCAATTAAGGTTTTTTAAATTAATTTTCTAATTTAATTTAGTATAAAAACAACTAATACTTAAATAAGCCTTCTTTCAGAACAACTATTTTTGATCACTTTTGGTTTCATAAATTTTTAAAGAAAATTTTCCACTTCTGTGTTTTAAATTTTTAAAAAAGGATTCCATATATGGAATCACTAGTCTAAAATTAAGTATTTAGTTTGCCTTTTATTTTTAGGAAATTATGAATAGTATCATTATTAACATTTGTTACCCTGGTAATGGGTAAATTGTTTAATTAATGTTAAAAATAAATTGAAAAGGAATAAGAAATGAACATAACACTTGTCTAAATTTTATTAGATTAGTATATTTCATAAATAATCATTCAAAATTCCAATATATGGTCTTTTCCCATTTATCAATGATTTTTACCTTTATATTATTTTTTATAAAGAAGAATCATTAAAGTCATTATCTTTGTTCTATTTTCTCTAATTTTTTAGAATAGGGGTAACCAATGGATAGGTTCAATTATAAATTATCATTTTAATGATAAATGAATTTTTTATCTTTTTAATTTATTTTAAATTTCTAATGAATAAAAAATTACCTTAAATGATTACGCAACACTCACACTGTGCTTCTGCATGTAGTGGAATAATAAATAAAATTATTTTAAACTCTAAAAAATATTATTTAATTGATTTTGAATATTCCATGATTTTTTGTAGATAAAGGATACATATTAGATATGTTTAAATGAATAATATTCTAATTAATATTTTTTATTTATATTTTTATGTAAATTTAAATGAGTAGTTTTAAAATCAATATTAATGATATTTTATAATAAATAATATTTTATTAAATGATTCAAAATTCCTAAAAATTATATATTTTAAAATTTAATATTCGTATGTTTTAAAATACCAATAATATATCATTTAGCATGAATTTTTTATTTTATTGAAACTATATTAACCCATTAAGAGAAAAAAATTGATATAAATGTAATTGTCAAAACAATAAACAGTGGGTTAAAATAAAAAGATAAAGGTATGAATGTGAACTATATTTTTAAAAAATTATTTCATGATTTTATCTTCATTCCTACCCATATTATATTCAAGTCTCACTAATTTTGAATCATTTTAAAATCAATATTAATTTACATTAATTTAATTTTTTAAGAAAATCCAAGAGTGCCTCTCCCCCTCTATTTAAAAAGGGAACTTATTATTCTCAATTATTCAAACAAAATGAAACCATTTATTCAAATAATACCTACCCAAAAACCTAACTTATAAACCTACCAATTTTCTAGAGGCCTTATTTAGTACATAAAATCATCCAATGATATATTTTTGTGTAAACCTTAAGATGTTTTTTGAAGAAGGGGTGTCATTCTTAATTATGTTTTTTTATTTTATTTCTTCTTCAAATTCCTTGAAATATTCCTTAACCATTATAATATAGTAACATAATTATCGATAAAATAAATATAAATAATTATCTTGATGTTGAATCTTATATCCATCTTCATTCTCCATCTAGTGGGAAAATAATCCATCATTCTCGTGTACATAGAACTACCGCCTCGTAAACTGATGTAATTTTTTTCCATCATGGCCCCTCAAGGAAGGATTTAGTGATGAATTTATTGTATATATTTTATATTCATGAAATATTTCTAATTTTATAGAGATAATTTAACATATAATTTATTATATTTCCATTCATTGAAAAATTGATAAAGTTGTTCAAGCATTTGTGTGGACAACCACCTTCATAGAGCGATTTGATTCTATTTTTCATCACCACATCATATTAATGATATATATATATATATATATCTGTGTGTGTGTGTGTGTGTCTGTATAAATAAATAATGTGGTATTTAGGATATTATTATCACGTTCTGAAGATAAAATAATACATACCTTCTTTCAATAATGATCATTAAAAATTTTAAACGTTGCTCATTCATACGTATGTCCAACCATCTCCATTATTATAATGTAGATAATTTTTTATAACTGTCTTTCATGAATGGTGTTAAACTTATAATTTATGTATAATAATTATATTGATTTCATTATTATTTTCTTAGATATTTTTATATAATGAACTCTTTTTCCACAGCCAACTTACAGAAGACATTTTGGACTTATGAATCGAATATCATTAAAAATCCTGATGTGAACTTAAATGATTAAGTAATAGATCATTACAAGGAAAAAATAGGAATAAAATTAAAAAAGTTTTTAATAAATAAGATAATTGTGATTTTTATAATTCAAGAAGATAAATAACATATGTGACGATTTGGACTCAATGAAAGAGACTTTATTTTAAAAATAATCATTTAATGTTTTATTTTTAACTCCTTTTATTTATTATACATATTTTTTAAAATATATTATTATTGAATCTAAATGGATATAAAATAACTGTAAAGTAAATTCTATGTAAATTTTTAATTTCATTAAATTTTTTAAAAAATGAACCATTTTACATAATGTTTTGACTTTTATTACAAAAGGCTATTAGAAGGTTTTATTTTAACATATAAGGTGACAACAAATTTTCCTACCACTGTAACCATTATTTTATTTTTGGATTACATTTTAATATTCCATGTTTTATTCAAAGAAACCCCATTTTTTATTTACTCTATGTATTTTATCTTTAAATTTTTTTTTAAAAAGATAGGGTATTCCAATAGTTGAAAGTGTTCTACATATGGGTTCAAAAGAGTTTTCAAAAGTCTTGTGGTGAAAAGTTTCAAGAAAAAAAAATTATTTATGATCTGGTACTCGAGAATTATATATGAGAAATGGTTGATATCGATACTATTTATATGAAGGTTTGATATCCATTATTACTCATGAAAATTTAGTGATCCCGATACACCTTATATGATCAGTTGATCCGCATTTTAGCTCAAGAAATACAGGTGTGCTCGATATAGCTTACAGAAAGGGAGAGCCACTTTATATATCCTCAATGCATTAAATAATGTTACTTATCATAAATTCAAAGAATTGGGGTGTAAATTAGTTTCATTTATCTTTTTTCTTTAACTAAGATCAAGTTATTTTTGA
Organism: Viscum album; assembly: GCA_963277665.1. NCBI lineage: Eukaryota > Viridiplantae > Streptophyta > Magnoliopsida > Santalales > Viscaceae > Viscum > Viscum album. The sequence continues at coordinate 1,486,290,100 of OY728136.1, forward strand.
CATGGGTTTAAAAAAGGTTATGAATATGACTCCCATAGATGCCTAAAATGGTTTTCAATTGCTTGTTATTGATTATAAAGGTTTTATTTGATAAAAGGTTGTGTTTTATTACATGGAAATGAATTATTTTATATAAAAAATTAATAATTTGATAATTGTAATTTATTTATTGGTTTTCATGTTTTTAACGAGAGTAATTTCATTTTTTTCAATACCCCTTGTAGATATTTTTGTGCACATATCACCTTTTTAAAATGTTTTCATAGGGTTTAATTAAGGGTAAGGGAACAGAATAATTCATGTTAAAATTATTGATGCTTTTTTATGAAAATAAATATTATTTTTTTAACTAATTTATATGACGGTAAAAATGGATACTGATAAGAAGTGTCCACATTCCAATATATAAGATTTCTATATTAGAGTTATGACTTAATTTTCTAAGTATTTAAACATAAAAAGATACTTTGAAAAGAAATAAAATGAATTTTTGTAAAAACGAACTAGATTTTGTAATGTTTAAGGTTTTTTTAATTTAATTATTGTTTATCTTGGCTGCATTTCATCCATTGAAAAGTGAAAACGACGTTCATGATCCTTAACATCCAACCCTCTCTATGAACAGTCTATTTAAATTTTCAATTTTTACCTTTTAAGGACTAATATAAATATAATTATTATATAGCATATAATATCATAATTAACATTTTGGATATGTTGTTTCCATACACAATGCAAAAGGATTGGAAGACAAACAAAAACATGCATGAAAAATGAAGAATTTATCATCTGAAACTATGATTTTCCTAACGAATTGTTAATAAACGGGGGATGTGATCTTACAAGTAAATAATATATGGAATTATATATATAATTATGGTTCTGTAATAGATTTATAATAAATATATATTTATTACAAATATGTTTTAAATGTGTATGTAGTGATAAAAAACATGAGGTATGGGATTTACGACTCAAATCCATTTTATTAGGGATTTTTTATTATTGAATTTACATTGAGTAAATTTTTTTATCCTTATCTAAAAAATCCCATTAATATTTATTATCCTATATTTATTTATGTATAACAAATTTTTTCTATTTCTTTTTCCTCAATTTAATTAATCATGTTGAAAAAGAGAATGTTTTAAGGAAAACTCACAATGTATTGTAATTTGATCGAGAATCGTTTTGTTTCTTATCTTGGTTTTCTAAAATTATTTTCAGAATGTTATTAATATTATCATATTATTGTTAAAAGTTATTTTTAACCATGATTTACTTTTAAAAAAATGATATAAAATTAATCTTATTTTCTTTTTGTATATGATATACCTTTTATTTTTTACAGACAATATGAAAGGAATCAATGTTTTAACAAACACAACATGGAAAACATTTCTTACAATAGGGAACACTCAATGTATTGAAGCATACATTAAATTTTTTAATGTTTATTTTTAAATAAAATATTTTCTTTAATATTTTTTTTATTTTTATATTTTAATTTATGATTAAAAAATGAAAATGGTATTATCCTCAAATATTTAAAGGATATATTAACGGAATCTCCAACTACGATAACACCCTTTAAGTAAATTATCATTTACCAGGGATATGATTTAATGCTAAGATCCATGTTATTTCATTGTATAGTTTATTATTATGATTATGAGAAAAATAATAAACCCAATAATTCTTTATTGGTTATGACATGATGATTTTATAAAATGTGAATAAAAAACATTTTCTTGGTAATGGTTACAATATGATGAAAAGATGAATATTTTTTGGTCCTATGGAACACATATATATGGTTTTCATTATATGATATATTTGATCAGAATTATATATCGGTCTAATTCATTATGTGAATCATTATATCAAATGATATAATTATGGAAAACAAGTTAGTGTTCTTGATATACTTTGGGAAACAAGTCTATATGTTTGACCCACTATGGGAAACAAGTTGATGTGGTTGATCCACTATGGGAAAGAGGTGATGATTACTAATATATTATGATATAGAATGTGTTGATTCCATATACACAATGATTTTATTGTCTTGGTAGTTAACCATGACATGTTATATAGTTTTTATAAATATGATTGTTCCACACTTTTATAACATGTATTCATCCTTATGAAGTGAAATTATGGTTCATGATTGATTTATGAAAAATTATCATGGTTTTGACTCATGCATTTTTAACATTTAATTTTATCTTCCATACAACATGTTTTTGATCTGTGACAAGTTGGTTATAGTTTTCAAATGTTAATATCTTGTTCTCTTTCCCATTATCATTATCTTAGGATTTTATATGATCTCCGATTGATATCTCCTTTGTCAACCCTTACTAAGCATCTGATCTCTCCCTTTCTTATGTTTCCATTCTATAGAATGTGAGTAAAACTATTAAATATGGTATTAGTAAGAAGGGTACTATATTGGAAGATCATTTTGGGTGATGTTGAATATATTTAATGAAATAATAAGATATTTTATCTAGTGACCAAAGACACTAAACCTTTAAGGTTATGGTGTGCATCATAATGCTATGTATTGAATATTCATCTAAAATGTAATATTTATTTATAAAATGTTTTTGTTTCTATAATCTTTATTCTGGATCAATTCTTTACATCATTACACCATATCTGAGTGTACAATCGAAGGATAGGTTTTGAACTAGCCTTTATCTCCCTATAAGTTAGGTGGTGATTTAAATTTTTTCAGACAAAGCACAAAGTACAAAAAAAATCCCTTTTATGTTAATAGTTAGGTGGTCTTATGGACATGGTATGGTTTTTTTTGAGTACTTTTATAAAATAAAAATGTAATCTATTTTGTGTAACCTTCATAGGGTTATTGCTAGTTACAACAAGTTGATATCTTTAATTTCAACAAAGTGGTTGTGAGGTCATTTTTTTAAGATGAAATAGTTAATCATGATCTTTATTCACATCTAATATGTTAGCTTCCTGATTCTTATATTTTACTAGATTTATATTTATTTCAAAAAAATTATAAGTATATCATTTGAATATATATTCATTTTTTTGTTAGTTCTTTGGATTAATTTCTTCACAGTAACGTATGATACTAGTGTTTTTATCCAGTTTTATCATCTTCTCTACAATTTTACAGAGGTAGAGGTAGAATATTAAATAAGATAAGGATGTTCACTTACCCCTTATTAATCTATATTTATTACTAAAACTCAATATGGGTCTTAGAGAAATTATATTATATAAATTCACCAAGGATGATGGATATTTTTCTAAAAAAATTCAGTTCTTCTAGTTTTTTTCTTCAGGTTTTGTGATTATTTCAGTTTTTTATAATTATAAAAAGGTATTTTAAAATTCATTAAATACCCTCTCACTAGTATTGTGGTGTATTTTTATTCTTGGGGACCTATTTCATCAATGGGAATATTTTTCTTTTTTATGAGTAATAACTCCTGATTTTATAGGTTTTAAATTCATGGGAAATAAGAATTTTTTTTCTCAAATTTTCTAATGGATAAAAGAGTAATTTATGATATCTAAGGATCATGAAATATTTTTCTGATGATTCCATTCTTCTCAAAATGGTATGTTTAACCTTGGGATAGAATTTGGTGAAATTTCAAACTATATTTTTAATGTCCTAAAAATGTCATGTAATGTTTTTTTAATTATATGGGGTTATTTCGAGACCATACACTTAGGAAGCACTTGATTCTGAGGCCTGATGAGCCCGGTATATAATTTTGAATATTTTTTTAGTTCATTTAAATAAATGTGCGAGCGGGTTTTTCTAACATATAAACTGGTGCTCGAAACCAAATTTGGAGGGCATCGTTGAACTTATAAATATGGGATTCGCATAGAAGGGACCAAACATTGATCAGAAAAGATCGGCGGGAAAAGATAGTTTTTAGATATTTTGGAAGAAAAATAAATTAACTTAAAAAAAATTATTTTATTTTTTCTCTCCACTACTGGGAGGTGGCACGTATTCACTACTTCCGAGGTAAGGCATCGACAAGTTTCATTAAATGAATCCCATTAATAAGGCTCTCTAACTAATTTTTAATAGAGATGTTGTTTCAAAAATGATATAGTATAATGACGTGATGACACAACGTAACTAAAAGGTTGTGATGCAGTTCTATTTTAATGATATAAAGGGTTGGAGAAATAGAGGGAGATATGTAAATTACTCTGAAGAAAATACAGTGAGGAATCCTCTCCAATGATGAATGACAAACCCATTCTCTTTCCATCCTTCGAAGGATCTCTACAAACATGGGTGGAGGATAACGAATGGACAATGAAGGCATGTGACGCTACACTTTCCTCGACCAACATCTATACCATGTAGGGGTTACTTTTGAAATTTCAATTCCTCGTTATTCAATCTAAAACAATGAATGCGGATCAACCCACGAATAGAAAGATCCATGGATTTTTTTGTCTTGTGGGAGGGAACTTATTCTCATGGATTGGAATCGGGAATACTTTTGACAGAATTGTAATCATATCCCCCCATATTTTAATGAAACTCTAACGTAGAGGGTGTTGGCTGACACGAATACAGCTTGAGACCGTCTGCCTTTGTTCCTTCTTGTACATTATTTGTGGGAAAACCTCTGAGTTGATAGTGAATCTTTTTTGGGGCTGTAGTATGGAAAATAGAACCCCATGGAGGCCAGAGGTGTAGACAGTCTGAAGAACGAATTGTCAAATCACACTTGGGGGTCTGCGGAAAACCATTCTGGAGCACCATCACCGATGGTAGCGGCCCATGGTGGTGCACCTTGATGGAATGCAGAGGAGGGTTTCGCTACTAGATCGAGCTGTAGGAGAGAAGCATGAGCTTCCGGTGCTAGGACTAGCGGCAGGAGGAGGCAGGATGTAGCCATCCGGCCATGTCAGAAGGGCGGCCCATGCCACATGATCTGTGGTGCCCTGGAACATTGTCCAGCAGAGACCACATGCGGGATGAAGGTTGGTCAGCTACTTTCAGTCATGGCATGAACAAACCAGATGCCACCTGGAATCCGGGCTAAAGGAGATCGGCCAGCACAGGTGATCGGGCTAAGGGGCATGAACAGGGATCCTGAGTTTCCCTAGATGGAATTAATTTCTCCCTCTTTTTCAATCAAGGCTGGAAGAATAAAATCGGGTGGCTGGGTGTCCCAAGCTGGTAACAAACTGTCCTGCTAGTTGCGGGCCAAGACGAAGGGAACGGGTTTGCTGGGCAACCCGGCGGGATGGACCCCCATTCGGACCGGGATGGGTCCTGGAAGGCCCAATGCACCTAGCCTATTGGTCATGATATAACGGGCCAACCTAGACCCAAAATGGTTTGGGGTGGGTCGTTCAAACTAGGACGGGGCATTGTGGGCCACCGGGCCAGGTTGGTCGGGTCAGTTTGACGAAGTCAGATTGAGCCCAGACATTGTCGGTCCCTGTTTAAGAAAATGCCATTATCTTTCAGATTGGGTGTCTGGTTAATGACCAGTTTGCGGTTATGGAACCCTCAGGATGAGGAGGTACTTTTGAAATTATTTAAGAAGGCATACATGGAATTTGAAATATGAAAAATTGCTTTAGTATTGGATTCTATCATAATTAAGCATTCTATGTGTGGGAATCATTCATTTGGATGAGACCTGCAAAATACTAAGGAGTGGGCCCTAGAAAGCCTATGTGGATCAGCTCCAAGAAACCCTATGTGGATCATCTAAAAGAGACCTCGTGAGGATCACCTCCAAGAGACCCTATGTGGATCAGCTAAAAGTGACCCTTTGTGGATCAGCTCCTAGAGACCATATGTGGATTAGTTAAAAGTGGCTCTTTGTGGACCAGTGATGGTGGCGTGAGTGGGAAGTAGTTCTGTGTGACCCAGCAAACCCATGGTACTCATCAAGGATGAGTACCTCAGTAGTCCAAGGTGTTCATCTTTATGAAAGATGGTCTTGCTTTCTATACATTAGATTATACTTGTGAGGTGTCTTCTTTCTTAATCATGCTTCACGACTTGCTAGTGGATTTCTTTGTAGTATTCCCTTTGGGGTTTTGGGTCCCTAATGAGTATTTTTGTATTGACCCCTGCATGGGATTCTCCCACATGTGTTGTTTCTAGTGCAGAAGACTGCCACCTTGATGAAGAATTTAGTGGACTACAACCTAGTGGAGCCTAGTGAGATTAGAAATGTTGGGTGTACTTATACGTCTTCCAGTAGCTACTCTACACTTACCCATCAGGGGGGGTTTTCAGTGGACATCATTAAGAGATCTTTTTTAATTCACTGTTTTCAGTTTTCTTTTGTTGAGTTGGTATTTTGGCCCATTTTACCTATAGCTTGTACCTTTACTCTATGGTTGTTTAGTGGAATGCATGTTAACCTTTCTAGTTTTTGGGATGTGGTTGCTTGTGTGTGAGTATAGGTACTCAGGAAAATGTCTCCCACTTACAGGTTGATGCCTTCGGCACTAGCCTACAACCCATGCCCTTGGGGAAGCTGGCATGGGGTAGTTAGAGCATAGTCCTCGAGGGATGGGTCCTAAAAAAGTGGTATCAGATCTGGTCGGTTCTACCTCAAAGACCGGGAGTATGTTGTTGCTTTTTTGAAACAATGTTAAATGTTTCATGTTTGAATTTTCGATTTGGGGAGTCAAGTGTTGGTGTTGCATCTGACATATCCATACAATAGGACCTCAAATTAGACTTTTTGTCTTAATACATAAAAACATTGTTTGAATTCATCATATAAGAATTGAGTGTCTCCTCATGATCTTTTTGAATTAGAGTCATATCACGTGGTATAATTTGTTGACCGTGGTACATCTTGATCTGTTTTAGGATGCCTCCCATAGATAGCCAGATATGATTCTCATGTGTGACAGAGAGTAAATCTCGCCTAGCAATGAGGCGTTGATTTATAGACCAGTGCAAGAAATGGAACCATCGGGTGGGGCACCAACATTACCACCACTCGTTGATTAGAATTTACTGCCACTCCTACCAGTATAGGATGCACACAGGATCAGTGCCTTGCACGAGTTCCAGAGACAGAGACCTCCCAAGTTCAGTGGATAGACATGTCCTCAGGTTTCTAAGGACTGGATGGATGTGATGAAATGCGTCTTCCACTTGGTGAGGATTCCACTTGACAAGAAGGTGATCTTAGCCGTGAGCCTTCTTTCGAGCTCGGCAGGTAGATGGTGGAGTTTTAACATTCAGACTCATGATGAGGCGACCCTCTCCTGGGATAACACCTAACATCTTTTCCAGAATTAGTTCTACACTGTGACCTTTCAGTCAGTGTGCATATATGAGATTCTTCACCTACAAAAGGGTAGCATGTAAGTCTTTGAGTACTCTGTGATGCTTTCGGACCTATCCCGCTACTCTACGGATATGGTATGGGACCCTTTCCTTAGGTCTTGAACCCTTGAGCAGGGACTCTAATGGGAGATCTGGGCATCGACGATTTCCCTCAGCATCCCCTCTCAAGTTAGATTTCTAGACTGGGCTCTAATAATAGAGATATTCCTCATAGAGGAGGAACCAATGGTGGGAGATACCACCTGGTGATAGGGGCTGATTCATCTTTGGCGGGCACCCGATAGATGACACAGAGGTTCAAGCATGCTAGACCATCTGGAGGGGGAACCTAGGATAGAGGATCAGTAGTGCAAGTCCACTGGGGCAGTGGGGTAAGAATAGAAGCAGGTAATGTTACTCGTGCGGTGGGCATGGAAAAATGTATCATAAATTCCCAACCTTCCACAAAGACGATCAGTGGATGGTCGAGGGACCGCTGAGGTATAGAAATTTGTTAGAGTGAGGAGTTCCATAGGGAGGAAGATTTGGCAGAGGAGCAGGTCAAGCAGCAGACAGTGGTTTACAGTTTGATATACTACCAATACCACCCCAAGTAGGTCCACTGGAGCCTGAAGGAGCAGGTGTATAGGGTAGAGATCAGCTTCAGGTAGTAGAGACCTATGCCCACGGCACTCCGAAGATGATTATAGGTATGATCTATGTCTTCTCCACCCTATCTATACTTTTTATATTCATAGGTGATAGTCACTCTTTCCTTTCCATGGACCTCATTCAAGGCTCGGAAATTCTAGTGAATCCATTAGCTAGATCTTTACAATTAGACACTCCTATAGGAGGTGACTAGACTATAACACACTGGTTCCAGTGTTGTGAGAATACTCTTGGAGGTGAGAGCTTCGCCTAGGATCTCCTAATAGAAATGTTGAGTCCTTAAGATTTCATCTTGGGCATAGACTAGTTATCTATAGTTCATGCTCAGATTGACTATCTCAGGCATAGAGTGTGTTGTGTCTACAAGGATGGGACCCAGTTTTCCTTCACCGGTGAGAAGGAAACTCTTGCATAAAATGACAGACATTCTCGGATAAGGGTTAAGACGATCACTCACCAGTTTTCCAGCCTCACCCTCGGTGTGGTGTATGAGATGAGTCCTCACTTTCCTATAGTGTTGGAAGAGTATGAAGATGTCTTTATTGATTATAATCGGAGGATATATACTCACAAGGAGGTAGACATCAGCATCAAAATGTACCCCATGATGACACCAATATCCACACTGGCATATCGGATGGATCCGGCGGAACTTTGTGAGTTGAGGGTATAGCTAGAGGACTTTCAAGAGAAGGAATTCATGAGGCCCAACACCTCATGATGGGAAACCCCAGTGTTGTTTAACAAAAAGGATGGCCGTAGAATGAGGCTATGTGTGGACTTCCGGTTTCATGATCCAAGTGACTATTAAGAACAAGTATCCACTACCAAGGATTGATGACCTATTTGATTAGTTGAAGGGTTAAAGGTGTTTCTAAAAGATAGACCTCAGATCAGGCTATCATCGGCTTCAGGTACAGGATGAGGATGTACTGAATACAACCTTCATATGCTAGTATGCCAACTAAAAGTTCTTAGTGACGCCCTTCGGTGTGACCAATGCCCCAGTAGTGTTCATGGGACTCATGAATTGGATCTTCCATCCATAACTCGATCATTTCAACGTGTTCTTCATTGATTAAATATTGGTGTACCTATCATCAGAAGAGGATCATGCTACACACCCATGGATATTCATGGAGACACTCAGAAAGAACTATATTTGTAGGAATCTCTCGAAGTGCGAGTTCTAGATTTGGGAGGTCCACTTTTTGGGATACATTATCTCGGAAGCTGAAGTAGTGATGGATCTAAAGAAGATAGAGGCATTTCTTTATTGGGTTCCACCCTGAAGTGTGACTGAGGTGCATAGTTTCTTGGGGTTGGCTAAATACTACTAGATTTTTGGGCAGGTCTTTTCCCGAGTATCATCACCGTTATCAGCATTTTCATGGAAAGAACTTACATTCGTGTCGACAGAGAAGTGCTAGAAAAGATTCCATGAGCTCTGGCAGAGACTAATGAGTTCCCCATCTTGGACTTCTAGAGGACCACATAGGGTATATAGTTTTTTGTGATGCGTTTGGTACTATAATGGGTTGTGTCATGATGTAGGAGTGATCAGTAATCACCTTAGGTTCACGGTAGTGGAGGAATCATGAGAAGAACTATGCAACCCATGACCTAGATTTAGTAGCAGATGTATTTTCTCTGAATATGTGGTGGCACTGCTTGATGGTTGAAAGGTTTACTGTCTACTACAAACACAAGAGTATGAGGTATATCTTCTCCTAGAAGGACCTAAACCTAAGGTAGCGGTGATTTATAGAGTTTCTCCAGGACTATAACTTTGAGATATTATATACTCCTGGGTATAGGAATGTGGTGGCAGACGCACTCACCATGAGGATTGTTTTGCAGGTGCTAAGTGAGGCAAAAGAGAATCTATTCACGATGAAGATATCTATAATGGATGATGATGGAGTAGATTACCTTTAGTCAATGACTATCACTCCCCCGCACTTATAACGAGTTAGGGGGCATAGTTTCTGGATGTTGACTACGAGGCCCAAAATCCTCAATTATCCTCAGGATTGTCTCTTTATGGATTTTCGATAGGTGGGGAGCACGTAATCCTTTTCAGAGGGCACATAGCAGTACCAGTGGTGTTGTGAGAGTAGATTTTGAGGGAGATCCATACCTCCCCCTAGAGGTATATCCTAGAGTTGATAAGATGTACCAGGATCTGCAACGTCGGTACTGGTGGCAAGGGATAAAGAAAGTGGTGGTCGAGTTCGTGTCATGGTACCTCACATATCAGCAAGTGAAGGTAGGGAATCAGTTTCTTGTAAGCATGGAACAACCACTTGAGGTGACAAAGTGGAAGTGGGATGTTATCTCGATTGAATTTGTGATGGGATTACCACACACATCCAAGTTCCATGATTCTATCTGGGTGATTGTTTACCGACTCACCAAGTCAGCTCAAATCCCACCCATCCAGGAGTAGGAATGATTAGAGGGATTAGGATGCCCCCATGCCCAAGAAATAGTGAGGCCTCATATAGTGCCTTTAAAAATCATCTTAGACTATGATTCATGTTTCACATCCCAGCTTTGGAAGTTATTACAGGAGGCGATTGGGAATCATCTTCACTTGATCAAAACCTTTCTCCCATAGACATATGGTCAGACAGAGCGGACCATACAGACATTGTAGGACATTCTTTTTTCTTGCATCTGTGATTTTGGTAATAGTCACGAGGAACAGCTGTCTATGGGAGAAAGGTTGTGATCAAGTGAAGATGAAAAGTTCATGTGTTGGCCTCACCCGCCAAGAGTTGGTATGGGATACCACTGAGAAGGTGAAGATCATCATGAAGCAGATGTGGACTTTATTGAGACGACATAAATCTTTTGCAGACAGGAGATAGAGACTCTAAGAGTTCAAGGAAGGAGATCATGTGTTACTTAAATTCTCATACCAATGGGAATTGTTGAGATTTGGATGGGGTGGAAAGTTATCTCTGAGATTCATCAGCCCTTTCCAGATTATGAGTAGAGTAAGAGAGGTGGATTACCATCTAGATCGTCCTCCACAGATGCATCGGGAACACGGTGTATTTCATATGTTGCAACTGACTAGGTACGTGCATGATCCATCACATGTCATCGATAAGGGAAAGCTAGACATTGATGATGTGGAAATGTTTTCGGGGTTCCCGGTGGAGATAGTGGATCGATCCGATCAGATCCTTCATATATGGTCGATTCCTCTTGTGCAGGTTTAGTGGAAACATGGGAACTTCTAGGAGAACACATGGGAGCGGGAGGCTCAGATTCTTGCTCAGTACACCCAATTTGTTTGTTTAGCCTTGTTTTGGATTATAGGGACTTAAAACACTAAAAGAGTGGAGTAATTTAATGCCCTAGAAATTTCATGTTAATTTTTTTTCGTTCATATGGTATTATTTTGACAAAAGACGCTCAGATAGTATTTGATTCCAAGTCCCAGTGAGCCCAGAATAAAAACATTTACTTTTTTTTGTCCATTTAAATAAATGTTCGAGTGGGTTTTTCTTTCAATTAAACCAATGATTGGATCCAAAATATGAGGGTAATGATGAACTCAGAATTATAGGATGTTCCTAGACAGTTCCTAACTTCGACTAGAGAATGTCAACCGAAAAAGATAATTTTCAGACATTTCAGAAGAAACATAAAATAAATTAAAAACGTTATTTTATTTGATTCTCTCCATAGTTTAGTGGTGGCACGTCATCTCTGCAGTAGTGATGAGGTGACGACAAGTCGCATTAAATGAATCTCATTAATGAGGCTCTTTAACTAAAGTGTAATATATACATTGTTTCATAAATGAAATATCATAAAGATGCGATGAAGATGGGTAACTGAAATGTTGTGATGTGTTTCTTTTTTAATTAGATATCTAGTTGGAGAAATAGTGGGTGATTTGGAAATTTCTTGGATGAACCTATAGCGATGAATCCTCTCCAACAATGAATGATGAACACATTATCCTTCCACCCTTCGAAGGATCGCTAGCAATGGGGGTGGGTGGTCAAGAATGGATAATGAAGGCGCATGACACATCTCTTCCCCGGCCATTGTCTATCCTAGGTAGGGGTTAGTTTTTGAAGATTCAATTCCCCTTTATTCATTCTAAAATAGTGATGGGGGATCAACCCACGAACCTGCTGATCCGTCGATTTCTAGTTCTTACGGGAAGGAGATTAATCTCAGGGTTTTGAATTGGGATTGATTTTGATAGAATCAAAATCTTATAAACCATGTTTTAAAGAAACTCCAACACATAGGGTTAGGGCTGACACGAACATGGCCCAATCTCCTCTTCCTTTTTTCATTCTTGTGCATTCTTCATGGACGAACCTCAGATTTTATGAAAAAAGCTTTTTCAAGGCCTTATCAAGGTAGGTGGCACCCCATTGAGGATGGAGGCGTTGACAGTCTGAAGAACGTACCACTAGAGTGGACCCGGTGGTCCAAAGAAAACCCAGTCGGCATGCCAGCACCAGAGACAGTAGCCACGGGTGGCTAGGGGTGCACCAAATTGGTGTGTTGAGGGGGGTGAGGTGGCTGGTTCGGGTCGCATCAGACCAGCCGAAGTTGTCAACGCTTATACCATTGAATATGATAGATGAGACATGGCCATCTGGCTGTGTCAGAAGGGTGGCACATGCTTCACAAGCTGCGGTGCACATGAAAATGGTCTAGTGGGGACCACGAGTAGTAGGATAGGTGGTTGACCTCAACCAGCCAAGGCACACACAAACCAGACACCACCTAGCATCTGGTCTAAAGGAGACAACCCTACACAGTGGGCCAGGCTGGGGGAAAGAGCTGAGAAACTGAGTGTCCAAGGCTCGAATTAATCCAGCCCGCTTTTATGGGCTGGGACGATAGAATAAAACTAGTCCACTGGGCAGCTCGGGATGGAAACAGACAGGCCTACCTATTGTGGGCCAAGCCGGATGGAACCGGGTCTCTAGGCGACATGGTAGGCTAGACCCCCAGTCGGGCCGGGCTAGGTCCATCTAAGACTAATGGTCCTGGCCTAGTGGCCAATACAGACTAGTCCGGCCCAGACCCTAACGGCATTGGGTTGGGTCAGTCGAATCAGGCCCAGGCACAACTGGCCCCTATTTATTAAATTGCAATAAATGCAAATCAGGCATCCGATTGACATGCCTTTTGTGGAGATGGAACCCTCATAAAAATGTGGTCTTTTTGTAATTCCATAAGGAGTATTTCAAGGAAGTTAATATGTGACAAATGGCTTGAGTATTAGATTCTCCTGGAATCAAGATTGCAATGTGCATGAATCTTTTGGTTGGATGAGACCTGAAGAATACTGGAGAGTGATCCCAAGTGACCATGTGTGGAGAATATCCAAGAAACCATATGTGGATTAGCTTCAATTGACCCTGTGTGGATCAATTACAAGTGAACCTGTGGGGATCGCCTACAAGAAACTCTGTGTGAATCATCTCCAAGCGACCCTGTACGGATCAACTAAAAGTGACCTTGTGTGGACCAGTGATGATGGCGTAATGGGGAAGTGGTTCTGTGTGACCCAGTAGACCCATGGTATTCATCAACGATGAGTACCTCAGAAGTCCAAGGTGTTCATTATTACGACTGAGAGTCTTTCTTTCTTTACTTTCGATTATACCTCTGTGAGTTGTCTTGTTTCATGATCATGCTTCGTGGTTTGCTTATTGATTGCTTTATGGTCTTCCATTTGTGGTTGGGGGTCTCTACTGAGTTTTTTGTTACTCTCCCTTTCATGGGATTCACCTGCAGGTGTTGTGTCTAGTGCAGATGACTACAACCTTCACAGAGGACTTGGGGGCCAAGAACCCGGTGGCGCCTCCTGAGATCAGGTCGGCGAAGTGTACTTCTACGCTTCCAATAGCTACTTTACACTTACCCATCATGTTTTATTTTCATGGGACAACTTTCAGAGATATTTTGTACTTTCTTTTTTCAGTTTTGTTTTGTTGGGTTTGTATTCTAGTCTATTTGACCTACATCTTGTGCCTTTACTCGGTGGTTGTTTAGTGACATGCATGTTTACCTTTCTTCTTTTTGGGATGTGGTTGTCTTTGTTTGCATACAGATACATAGAAAAATGTCTCCCATATGGTGGTTGACACCTTTGGTGCTAGTCACCAACCCTTGGCCTTCGATAGGTAGGCTTGGGGGAGTCAAAACAAGGGCCCCGAGGGACAGGTCTTGACAGGATTTATTTTTCAAAATATTTTATAATTTATTAAATAAATAATAATTATTCCTATATGAAATAATGATGATATATCCTAAATAATTCATTTGAATGAATTTATAACTTAATGAATGGTTTTATAATTTTAAATATTACCTATGTTGAGGGTGAATTTTGTCTAGGTTTTGAGCCCTGGTTTGAAATTTAAAACTTGTCATTATTTTAATTTTATTTTATTAATTTTTAACCCCAACAACATTTTCTCTCTTACTCTTAAAAAAGGATTTACATTCTTCCCCTATTATAATACATTAATCCAATAGAAGAAAAGTGAGAGGGATGTACATGCTTCATTCATGGATTCTAATCCATGCTGCATCAAGATGTAGTGGCATGGGTGCTTGGATCTGAGACTAATGCTTTGGGGATTCACCATTATGTAGTCTATTGTTTTAATTTCTTATTATTACCAATTTTAATTACATTTATTGTTATTATGGTGTTATATTTACATTTTGGGATGGTCCAAGGATAGTAGATGAGTGATTTGGGGAAAATAGAGGTATCATGCAATTCATGGAGATTTTAAATCAGAAACCCCAAACGTAAAATCTATGTATCAGAATCACATTCCATGTAGATTTTTGGTTTAATAAAGGAGGATGATGATGTCCAAAAAAACATTTTGTCCATAATTGAATACTTTATAAGACTATTGGAACATTGCCTGAGGTGTGGCCAAGATCGCGACCATACACCCAATGTGAGGTGAATGGTGTACTATAGAAAATGGCTAGACACATGTGTGATACACATGGAATGTAAAGGTATATTCTATGCTTGGTTATGCAATATGACATGATATGAATAAAAATTTTGGTATAGAACATATATCACACTTCATTTTCACCTTAGATACATTCTATGTATTTTGAAAACTCCCATAGATACTGGAAGGTATATTTAACAAGAGTGTTGTCTTAGATGTACACTCTATTTACACTAAGTTAAGATCCATATACTTAAGAAATACACAATAGGAAATGATAATGTATATTCCCATAGAAACTAATTGGGTTTAAAAATTGTGTACAATGATTCAAACACCTTGTATTGTTCTCAGAGGGTTTTTATATATTTTCATACAATAAGTATTGAATTACACAAGTAATTCGTCTATTGCATTTACTTTTTTGTATAATGTGATGGTTGAGGTATAATTAATAATATACTCTATTGATGATTGTTTTCACGACTGATGAGGTATGAATAATGGTCATTTCACTAGATGATTGGTTAAAATACCTCATAAGGTAGACATGAAACAAGGCCTTTGTGGAGGGTCCTGAGGAAGATTTTGTGACTTGGAAAAGGATTTCCATGTTCTATAGTGTGAAAAATAATTGAGTTATTCTTCAGTGGAAGAAATACATAATGACATGCTAAATGGGATGAGATTTTTTATATTCCCTTAAAGGATTGACTCAGATATATCTTATGGATTCAGAGAACACCTTGAGAATTGGATATCTTTTGGGTAGATTTATAGTGACTAAAATGGGTCTAGATGGCCCTAGAAGATCATTTTAGGGTGATATATGAGTGTCAATTTTCTCATTATATTTTTTTCTAGTAGGTATTTATACAAGGAGGTTTCACAAGTGTTTAGGTGGACAATTAGGTTTGGCCTGAGATATGTGCCATGGTCTAAGAGTTTGGAACACTGATGATTAGTTGTTAGGCTTATTTGGAAAGAAACAATGGCCTTTTAGAGTGTATGAAATGGGATGGTTATGAGGAATGTTATGACTAGGGTGCATATCATATATGAGACCTATTTCTCCCCCATGTTTTAAAGAGGATATTATAGGGTGGTTCGCCCCCCAAATTCTAAGATGAGATAATCATGGACGGGCCACTTATCTACCAAATGTTTCATGTTATATATAAAGGTTGGGTAGCTCCCACCCCCCCACCCCCAATGTAATATGAGATATAAAAGTGCTATATGATCCAATCATTTTACACATATTATTATATTATTATTTTTAAAATAGATATATAATGAATTTAAACTAAGGATCAAGAGTCCTTGCGTCTTTATGGGATAGGGTAAATTAAATGACAACACGAAACTAAAATAAAACCTATTTATTTTAATCTCCACAATGATCACCTAATTCAATTTGATTAAAAAACACATAGGATAACTTGTGAATACCTAATAAAATGGGTCTATTTAAAAAGATCAGTATAGGAATAAACATGGCATCGAAGCATTTCATTTGATTAAAAATAAAAAACATGATATCATAAAAGACCATAATTATGAATAATCATAGGGATCATAACAAAAATAAATTGGAACCATAATATTTTAAAAATATTGCAATTTTGAAACAACATAAAATATGGAATAAGAATTAGTCAATGATACCTATCAAGAAAACCTCACGTAGTGGGTAGTGTCCCGTCATGGATTAGGTTTAATTTTTAATCCCATATATATCATCACAAGAGACAAAAACATTGGCCAATGCATTGGAGTGTATCTACGAACCCCCATCATGACATGTACATGTCTATGTGTATTTCATAATGAATCAAACATAAGTTATAAACATAAATATTATCCATGAAAGGAACTGGCTTTCATAATCATAGATTAAATCATAACTAAATTGAATATCATAAAGGATTCCAAGAAAAAAACAATTAAAACTTATTGGACCATAATAGATGTAATATAATCATTATTTATGAAAAAATGGTACCCAAGTTAAGTGGAGGTGTGAAACAAAGAACAAATTTAACATTGGAAATGTACCTTTTAATTGGGGTTTTATGGAAAATGAGAAAGTGTTTTCAAAAAGGGAAGGATTTTATAAATTTCCATAAAACATGAAATGAAAAAAAAATCAATAATAAAATTTTATATTTTAGAAACCAAATATGGTTTGTAATATTTCATAGAGTGGTACCCAAATTGGGGAAAGTAATAGATAATTCAACTTTAATCGAGTTTTCTTGAGGAATGAAATTGATAAGAGAACCTTTAACACAAATATATTCCCATCATATAAAGTAAAATTAAACATGTTTTATATTTGGGGACATATATATTGAATATAAAATAAGTAACTAATAAAAAAAGTGATAATGTGATATAAATATAGAGAAATTGTAACCTAAATAAAATATGGTGGTTCAGAGAGATCCCACACCTTATGTTCGAAAAGTATTCTACTATTTAATGAAGTAGCAAAAATAATCACATTAAATTCATTAATTAAATTATTTAAAACCTCTTAAATCTATATTTTATTTATTATGAATTTATTTATTCCATGTAAAATTATTTTAATTAGAAATAATGTAAAATATCATTGTTCTGAGGGAATTCATTCTATATTTCTCTAGTAGGGGAACTTTAGGATAGTTATAGAGATTCTTGTAAAATGGGACTACAACTTCATAAGTGAAATTAAATGATACTCAAGTCCTTATAAAAACTTAAATGGTTCCAAATACCCATATTCATTTTGATATGTGGATGATTCATTTACTAAAAATACTAATTTTATATTGTTTGATTATTTTAGCGGGTTTACAGACCACTATGAAGCAGTTTTGATTTATTTAGTAATATATAAATATATTTACTCAGGAATACTAAACAATATATATTATATATATTGAGGTCATTTTTCTATTTTAAATAATTTACTCTAATCATGAATGTGGTATTGGAAAAAAACTCATTAATCATAGAAGCTGTGAAGCAACATAATATAGGAAATAGTTTAATTTTTAGAATAATAGGAGAATATAAGTAGATGGATGGTAGATGTTAAATTATAACTATAAAATTCATTTATATTTTTATGATTATATATTAATTATTCTATTTTGAAGAAGGTATTTGAGGATAAGTTAGCATAATAACGGAATTCAAAAGAGGTAGTTTGAGAATATTACCATGTGAATGTCATCTCTTTGAAGAACTCATTATGTCACATAGAATTATTCTTCAAGTGATACAAGAAGAACTAGGATTTATAAGATAGTATTGGGAAGATAATTGGGTATAAATTATTCATTCTAAAATTCTAAGAAGATGTAAGGAAAATGGGAGATGAGGGTGGTATTTATAAGGGGAGAGAGGGTGTTTGGAAAATTATATTCATCAGTTTATTATTTTGGATCAAGACTACCAATAGTGATAAATATTGTGGCTACATATATTAAATAGTGTGTATGATTTTGAACTAATAGGTTATTACATCAACCCTTAGGGAATTAATCATGTATGTAATTTATAATGTTAAATACTGTGTGCTACCATATTTCACTATTCACCAAAGATTCATCTATTTTAAAAAAAGTGAAAATTTTAATACTAACCATTTTTAATATTTAGATTCCAAAACTGAGGTATGTTTCATGAAAATGATTTTATAAATTTGAGAAAATTGTATTTTAAATAAAATGGTTATTTATTTGATGAATTCCAATTTTAATATTATGATAAATTTTCGGACCCTTTGATAAATTACTTATAGTCTCATAAATTTATATTATCATTATAGTAAATATTAATATTACTTTATAAAATCATTTATGAAAATAAAATTTCATTTGAATAATTATATTTTTTATAAGAAAGAATATTATAATATATATTTTTCATAAAATACAAACACATATTTTACCATTTTTAAAACATCTATTTTCTTGAATCATGATACAGGTATACAATATTTTCATTTTATGAGGTAACAAAATATAAATTTACACTTCCATGAGTGAGTATACTATTCTACCGATCAGGTTAAATTTCCTAACGGTGGGGTTACTATTCCAATGATCATATTACTATTCCAATGGTCATATTTTTAACTGTCATATGGGTTCTATACTTCCTATAAATATTAAATTTTCATTAATTATTCATTCAAATGTATTTTTTGTCAATGTTTTACATATTTTTATTTTCAAGATTAATATTATTTGCAAATATTATTCTATATTTCTACATCATTGTGTGAGATTATGATTATTCCGGTGGATCTAGAATATCTAAATTTCCATTTTTTTAGTTTTTTTATTTTATTTTTTTTAAAACTTTTAGTATTTTAAATTATTATTATCAGGTTTATTCAATAAATTTAATATTAAAATCAATATAGTGAAAAAAATTTGGTTTCATCTTGTGGTGAATTCTCTTTTTACTATACAACTAGATATGAAAAAAATTATAATCATTGGGGAAATTCTATTAATAATATTTTTTGTCATATTATTGTTCAGCCCTTCTGAAATTTCACCATCAAATTTTCATGAAAATCAGTATATCTCTTATTTTAACTCTAACCATCACTGATGTGATACATAATATTCTTGAACTTTTATACCATTTCCATATCCATTTCAAGTCATAGTAGCTGGTAATCACTGACTTTTTTCCAGAACATATGTGTCATAAATCACTTCCTATTAAGGCATCCATTTGGATCCATTTTTATTCTTGGATTAATGTTATTATTGTGAGAGAACACAGCCATAGAAATATATTGAACACATATTTCTTTAACATAAATCAAGCATACTCTCAGCGTGTCTCCCATTATCTGTGTAGTCTACTCATATTATCCCTTGGTTTGGGGTAATAAGTTGTACTTAAGTTCCATTCTGTGTTTAGATAATATTAGAGACACAAGAAATTATGGAAAATATCATATCTCAATCCTATAATTTCAGTAGTGGTATCCATTTATATTCAACACTTCTATAATTTATATCCATATACGTTGGCCTAGTTATAAATCAACTCATGTTTCAATTAAATGAGAAATATTGGTAAGATGATATACCACAATACATATCGCACTATGTCCCTTGTTTGAATTTATAAAACCTATGAAAAAATCTATTTTAGAGTTCTCAAATTTCTTAGTCATTATTGGTAGTGGTTACATCATCTTTATATACTTTTTTATTTTAGCCTTCACCTTCTTTCATACTGAGAACAATGTTGTATATTCTGTTATCTCCTTCTTTATATGGTCCTACCAATAGTTCTCCCAAATATCTCAATATATATCCCTGCTCCTTAGGTGGATAGAGATGGTTGATAAATTTGAATTATTGAATGATGCCTTCTTTATCTCTGGATTTTATGGTACACTTTTTTCTACTTCAAATCTTACAATATCTTTATCATAAATTTTTAACTCTAGGGATTTCTCTTTTTGTATATATTCCTCCTTATTTTGAAATTTCTAATCATCTCCTTGAGAATCCTTTAACTCTTCTATAAGGTATTGTTGGGATATCATTTGAGAAAGGAATGATTATATTCCATCCTTTACGATTTCCATGTCCATACTTTTCATGTTTAAGAATTTGATTATAAATAAAGAGGCATAGCATCATTAAGATACTAGGTGTATAAAACAAAAACATGAAACTAAAAAACTTCATTATTTTAATCTCTATATTGAGATCCTAAATCCCTTTGAGCTCCTAAAACCACATTGGATAAATTGGGGAATACATTAATAGTAGGGGTGAGCTAAAAATTGCTATAATAAAATAAATAATATAAGGAAGGATAGAATATGAGTAAAAATGAATAACATGATATCAAGAAAGACAGGTCTCCTGAATAATCATATGTTTGAATATTATAATGAACATGGAATCTAATTAACTTTATTTCCATTCATAATTTTAAAAAAATTTAAAATAATATTGATTGATTTTCATGTAGAATGGCCATGGATTTTAATGTTTTACAAATATATGGTAAATGCTAAATGAATAATTTAAGTGATTAAAAATGAATGAAATTTATTAATAATTCGAAGTTTGAATTTTATTTCACTATTTTGTTGAACGTTACTATGTAATTTATTTATGGTTCAAGAGTTTTCTAAAAAAAGTTTCCAATTGTTATATCCCTCATCCTAAGGGCCCACATGACACGTAGGCAACTTACAAGGGGCCACCTGGTCAAGGAGGCCCAAATGAAGGCCAACAACAATGGAAGATCCCATAAGGGGGATCAAGATCATGTAGGGGGCATGGGGATGAATCTGTGGGAATTTACAGTTGGGTCTCATCTCTGATGTGTTTTCCCATTGTGGTGAGATGTTCAAGGAGATGAGAGGAAGGCCTCTTTAGTATTGGGTGCTACACAGTAGTAGGCAGGGTCCTCTGGTCCCTATTCTACTTCATTTTTGTGGGAGAATTGTGAGTTGATATTTATGTTCTTGGAGTGTTGCTTCTCATTTTCAATATGAGAAAGAGTTTATCAGGGAACTATTTATACTAATAAAAATGGAAATTTTGTTCCTCACCTACATTCCTCCCATGCTCAAATACCCATTATGACCCAAGACTATTGCTCTCCACCTTTTTCATCAACCTTCGTTTTTTGAAAAATCTGAAGAACCACTATTAGTTCCATAGGTAAAGATCAATCTTGATCTATTACCTACTTCCAACTCCATACATAACTTCTGATCACTATCAGACCCTTAGTTACCACCGTGGACCCCCTTTCTGAAGATAACTAATGCCCTGAAACTCCATTTTGAGCTCTATATGGATTTTGTAAAGGCCAAAAAGTCATTTTCACATCTACCAAATCATGAAAAATGCACCATTGATAAAACTCTAAGTATTATCTCACCACAGTCGTCATTGAATTTGGATATTCCACCACCATTGAACTATGGTTTCACTATGGAGAGGATTTGTGACACTAGGAATAAATGTGGCCAATAGGTCTGCCTCCATAGATGAGTAACACATTTAATCGTTAGGGCATATGGTAGGACCTACCACTTTTGGAACCAACATTAGAACTTTTACCATCATGCAGCCAATGATCGCACCTCCTACCATCGAGTCAATTGTGGAACCTACTATCATTGGGCCAACAGTGTCATCTGGGGGATTTGAGGCTGCCATTTCCTCCACTGCCTCACATGATTCATCGTTCTCACCACAAAAAACCCCATAATTTATAAGAATCCACTTCCCTCCACTTGCCACCTCTACCGCTTCTCAATCCTGGTTGATGTGTCATTCCCTCATGAAAACATAGTTTTGTTTCTATATCCTCATCTTGCATTGCCAAATCCAAAATTTCCATCCTCACGCACCACTTCTAGACGTGTTACCTCTATTGGTGTCTCTCACCCATGATCACCATTATCATAGATTCTCCCTCATAAGTGTTATGAATGAACCATCAATAGTGAAGGAACCTGCATGAATAATTTTCCCTTTCATCCATACGTGGATGAAGAACCTAGCAAGGTTTGATTTTCTAAGAAGGTGCCTGAGTGTTTATTACCACCACTAATCAAGATGAATAATATAGGGAAAGGAGAATCTAGAATAAAAATTAAAAATGTATGATACCAATACACCAATGGTAGAACATTATCTACCATGGATAATTTGTAGAACATGAACTACTGTCACCCCAATAGTGGATATGATCAAACATTTGTTTAAAAAAAGTTGTGCAATGGTACATGATGCTACTACCACTAACAAAATAACACCTCATCACTAAAAATTAGAAACACCTAAGAATTAAGTAGATTCAATGATGAATAACTTTTAAAATATAAATTCAATGATTGTGAGGATATTGAAATATTCAAATGAGAGAGATTAAGTGGTTTTCTCCCTCTATTAATAAATTTTTTCTAGGTTGAGGAGTACCGAAGGATCTAGAGAAGTCTGCTACTAGAGGATCTATTTTTGTTGTTTTTTAAATGTATTGTGTAATTTAGTTTATTTCATTCAACTCATTCTATTTATCATTATCAACGTGTTTCATTCATCATATTTCTTCCACTATTATGTGATCTCATCCTTCTTACGTACATTATCTCATTGTATTCTTCACATCCCTTCCAATGTGACTTCTTACACTGAACAATGAGTGAATAACCTTTGGATTGTTCTGAGGGGAGGATTCGGTGTCCAAGATTCTATTCATCAATTTTAAAAAAAATACATTTTTTTGTTAAGAGTGAAGTTTGTAAGGGTGGAGATTTCCCTCCATGAAATGGAACCCAAACTCACTTCTGTCCTTTTTTGTAAAACTTTTCCCTTCCTTCTATTGATCAAAATCACATCAAGAGATAGAGTTGAGACTTTAAAGGAATTAAATGGAATATAATTAGGCCGATTCCCTGAAGATGTCACACTCTCGATTATGGTGTTTCATCAACCTTGATTACAGGAGGAGGGGATCTATTTTCCTTCATTATTCAAGATTTCATATTCACTCAATAAAAGAATAGTAATCTAATAGTGATATTTTAAATTTTTTTCATCAAAATAAATTTAATCAAATGACATAGATAATTTATGTAACCCAAATCCAAACGACAAAAGGATAATGTCTTTTTACATTTCCTCTTTCATTCCATGTGAATCTAGATTTGAAATTTATTCTACATTCCAAGAAAATGTTTCTTTTATAAAATTAAAAAACCAAAATAAAGGAAGCAGTTATTATTTGAATTAGACTAAAAAGATAGAAAACTAATAATTTCATCATGTGCGATGACCCTAGTCCTACTTTGTACCCCATTATGAAAATAAGTTTTCCTTTTACATTCCCTATGATTGGCATGTTATCAAAACTATGTCTCACTGCTATGGAGTAGGTGTTAAATCATACCCATAACTTGCATAACTAGAACTAGAATAAGGATATATATGATCATTACCCTAATTTTTATAGAAATTTTCTAATTAATATTATGATAATTAATCTTAAAAACATCTTTGAAAAAATCAAGTAAGGAGAATCGAGTTAAAAATCATGTGTTCAATTAGCGTTTGAAAACATGGCCCTCAAACTATAAAAACACTTAATGCACCTCTGTCCCCCATATTTTTCAAAAAATAATAAACTAACCATGAATGCATGCAAAATGAATTTTTACTGTGATTCAATATGATTCCACTTTTACCCAAGTTTCATATCCTTTCTTCAGAATTCCTGAATTGTCCCATAATGGGGTTTATCTAGGATTAATTGAACCTTAATCCAGGAGGAGTGTTTGAAGAACAACTCAAGATTAAGTAAATCCCTTTTTCAGAATATATATCCTCTATATAGTGGTTTTATAGCCTACAACTAGGAGATATCCATTCCTAGTATGACATCTAAATAATTTTTATATAGAGATTCTTTCCAACATCCCAAACTACGATAATAATAAATTAGATCTACTCCATCATACATGATACTGGAAAAACCAACTATGAATATTGGTAATGATTAAAAAAAATGTGTGAAAGTTTTATTCACCAATCTATATAAAATTATCACTTCCTAGTCCTCTTCTTCCACCGTCATCAAAATCATTAGAGGAATCTTTTTTATGGAACATCTATAGGATCTTTGATTGACAGGTCACCCATAGAATTTAAAATCCTAAAAAAGAATATTGTCTTATAATTCATAATTGTTTGGAACAAGATGTATAAAAACAAGAGGATTAAATGAGGTAAAAACCTTTGATTCATCACACCTAATTGAAAATAAATATATAAATTTGATGAACCTAGTAAGACTGATATTCTAGAAATAAATTAATGAACACCAAACCTCACCTTTGGTATGTGGTTTATGTTCATAACCCAATTATTTCACTAATTAGTGTGCTCAAGAATAGTTTGTGTGGAGCTATAAAGAATTATTCTAGTTAAACACATTTCAACATAACAAACCATGGATGGAAGGTCATGACCAATATGGATTGAGATGTGAACACAGTAAAACTATACAACCTTTATAGTATAAATTCAAAAATACACCCCATTTCAAACAATGATATATGAACCAATACTTCCAACATGCCAATAAATCACCCCCTTTTCAACAACAAATCAACATATTGCCCTCATCTGGAGCACTACTGGTCAAATGAAGGCATGAAATATAGATGGAGGAGATAAAAAATATTTTTAAGGATTTACCAAAAAGATTTTAGAATGTCTTGGACATAATAACAAAAAACACATGAAATGTACCAACATGGATAGACCCAAACCCAAAGGAAAATGTGAGAATCATCCTCAAAATGAGTGGCATAAAGATCCAGCCACCAGAACCTAAGGAAACTCAAGCTTCACGGGAAGAAGGTGAGTCTATAAACTCTTTAAATTTTAGAAATATTATAGAAGATAAAACCACCCCACCTGAACAAGAATAAAATGAAATTAAGTAAGAACTAGAGACATGATTTTTGGAGGAATGAATAAAAACTCCTCTGAAAATATATAAAATAGAGTAGAAATACATCCTTCTTCCATTACCTTTTAGATTTATAGAATCCAAAACAATTAAGAAAGATAAACTACAATGATAGATACAATAGACATTTTAAAAGTTGGAAATTAACATTCACCTCTTGTAATCCATCCAGAAAAATCAAAGATATACCAAATTACACAAATAGATTTACAGTAAGAGAATGATGATGGATGGTAATGAAAGAATAAACATAGAGAGAAGTGTTTAATCCACAGTCACACTGCCATTACAAAAAAAATGTAAATATACAAGGACATTGTCTATTATCACCACCATTGGTTATTTAAAATATTTAATTAATTGTGTGATCTTTGTGATAGAATTAATATAATGTCTAACTCTATATATTCATATTTCAAATTAGATAATTGAATCCCACAATAGTGGTTTTCCAGCTGGAAAATAGATTCAGTATCTTTCTAACTCGAGTTCTAGAGGATGTTCTAGTTTGAGATGGAAGATTAGTTTTCCAAAAAACTTGTATGTACTCACTGTGGATGAAGATAGAGCACTAGGTAATTATCACATTATTTTTGGAAGACCACTTCTATAGATGTCCAAAATAGTAATAAGTGTACATGAAAGAACCCTCTCCATGATGTTGGGATACATTATGGTGTAAATAAATATTCTTTACACCAAGATTAACCATTCCAATAATAATTCACTCTCTATAATTATCCATGAAGGGGGTATTGAGACCATTGAATATTCATGTTTGTTTAGAGAATTTTATTCCAAATGAGATACACTTTCTATAAAAAGCACCGAGGAATAAAAAAATTTGATAATTTTTTATAATAAACTTAGATGATACTGTTTTTTATAGAGATTAAATCTTTTTAATTAGGAAATTATAATTCAATATAATCTCTCTAACTACCCCCAACTTAAAACTCTACAATGTGACTTAATGTATGGGTATCTTATGGAAGGAGAAAATTTTCATTTGATCATATCCCACCACCTATTCCAAGGCTAATAGATAATTTAAATTGACCTACCTAAAAGAAATAATCAACCCATATCATGGATCCATGGAGACATAATTGGAAAAAACCCCGAGGTATGATCCTATATAATTTTTCAAGAAGGGGACCACTGACCAGCTAGGATACCATAGAGAAATATTATCCTAGCCAATATAGAATTTGATATAAAAAAAATAGATAGAAAAATATGGTAGCCGACATAATAAAACAAATTACTGACTCCCAATGGGTTATCCCTATCCATGTGACTCCCAATAAAATTTGTATGAAAATACTGACAAATAAAAATTTTGAGTTAATTAAAATGATATTCCAAAATATTTTTAGGGTATGAGTTGAATACATAATTATAAACCAATTCACCTTTAAATGACATTTCTCCGTCCCATTCGTACACTAAATACATGAATGTTTGGTAGTCCTAACACATCCCTATTTCATGGACGGTTTCTACAGTTACTTTTTGGAACACCATTCCCAAAAATACCATTAGAAGAAAAAATTCACCTTCCGTTTTGGGGAATTTTATTAAAACAATATGCCATTTAGATTATGTAATGATCCAAGTAAATTTCAGTTGTGTGTGATATGTATTTTCTTATATCACACGGTGGACTTCCAAGACGTATTTTTGTGATGACTTTACTCTTTTTGAAAACACCTTTGAACACTTACTTGAGAACCTAAAAATTGTTTTAAAAACCTAAATAGAAAAAAATATTGTTTTAAACAATGTGAATTTTCACTTTATGTTCGAAAAAGGGAGAGTGTTGGGGCATATCATCTCAAAGAGATCGATTGAGGTGGATAGGTCCAAATATGAAGAAATAAATTACTAACTATATCCCACTTGTGTGAGATATATTAGGTCATTTTGGGGCCATGATAGATTTTATATGATATTTGTCAAGGACTTTGATAAGATAGATATTATCCTTTCAAGATTAATTTTAAAACAATTTGAATTTGTTCTAAATGATAATTATATGCGGAATTTGATTAACAAAAGGAAAATTTAGTCACCCCACCAATTATGAAAACTTGAGATTGGGAGTATCCATTTGAGTTTATTTGTGTGGTATCAAACAAATTTTTATGAGCAGTCCTCTCCAAAATAATTTAAGGAACACCAAAATTCTAAACATAAGACTCAGTAACTTTGGATGAAACTCATCCCAATTAAAAAACTCATGAAAATTAATTTCCAGTCAATGTATTTTCACTATAAAATTTTAAATCTAATTTACTGGGAACTAAGGTAGTTGTATTTTCTAATTGTGTAGAACTTAATTTCAGGAAGAATAATCTTTATGCCAAACCAAGGTTGGTGAGATTAATAGTACTCTTGAAAGAGTTAAACCTATATATTAAGGTTAAGAAGGAAGTTGAAAATCAGGTGGAAGATCACCTCAATAGACTCACAAACACTACTAAAAAGACATTATGTAACTTATCCCACTAAATTATCATATACCTATTGAGAAACTCTACAAAGAGGAAGGAGAAGAACCATGGTATGCTAATTTAGTGAATTATTTGAAAACTGCTTAGGTAACTTCTCTCTTTAACTATAATCAAATTAACAAACTTAAACCTCAATTTGGATTCTATATTTGGGAAGATTCATTTATGTGGAAAATATATACTGATCAAGTCATAAAGATGTTCTTACTAGCAAAGGATAAAAACAGTATATTTGAATTTTTTTTAATCCTTTTACGGATGGGGGATCATTGGACATCAAATTATGGTCATAAAAGTTTTCAAACCTAGAATTTATTGTCCATACATATTTAAATAAGCTCATTAATATTGTATAAAATGTGAAAAGTTTCAATATTAAATAAATATTTCAAAAAGATATGATATTCCTTAAAATCCAATCATTTTTTGTCATATATTTGAAGTATTGGGCATTGATTTTTGGTGACCATTTCCCCTAACTTCTAATAATTATTAAATTTTACCTTTTGTAGATTATAAATCAAAATGGGTGGAAGCTATGTCCACCAAGACTGATAATGGAAAAGTTTAATGTGATTTTTTCAAGACAAGAATACATTGTAGGTTTGGAGTTCCAAGGGACTTCATAACTGACAAAGGGACTCAGTTTCTCAATATAAATATGGAGGTTGTCCATAAAAAGTATGATGTGAACAACAATACATCTACAACTTAATATCTATCAATAAATGTCCAGTATTGAAACCAATAACTTGAATAAAAATTATGGGTATACCAATAATCATAAGAAAAACCTATAGGTATGGTCTCATGCCAAAGGATTTATAAAAATATTTTTCACCAACTTGTAGAGTTAGAGAACCAAGCCGATTGGGATATCAAATTTATGAATTTGGATTTAGTGAGAACTATGAAAGAAAGGAATCACCTATTATATGAATGGAATGAAATTATAAGTGAGTCTTTTGAAAACTCATGATTTTATAGGGAGAGAACTAGAGTGGCACATAAAAAAATTGATCAAATGAAAGACCTTTCATCCAGGATACCAACCCTAACTCTACAATTCTATAACAATCTTAATGCTTGGCAAACAAAGTTCTAAGTGGGAAAGACATTTTATAATTACTAATGTCTATAACATTGGTTCTATATATATAAAGAGAAAATACGAATGAAAACCATTTACTTTCAATTGGAAGAGGCAGAAAATATTCCATTGGAATAACCTTAAGAATCGGTGGAGGAGCTCAGACTTCTCCAACATATCAACTGATTTCTTCTTAAAAGATTTGGTTGAGAAAATAACCTCAAACAAATGATATTTTGGGATCCAACATAAGTTTTACTATTTTCATCAGATTTATGACTTTGATACCTCTCACATCATCCCTTGATCATTAATGTAATATCTCTTACACTAGTATGAGTTGTTTTATAGGACCACCTTGAAATAAATCAATAACAAGGGCTGTGAAAAGAGAATAAAGTAGTGAAATGATTCATGTGAATAGGGAGATCACCCTTTCATTATTTATGTTTAAAAATATGTTCATGGTTCTGAAAATATGTTTTAAACTCAAATTTATAGCATTAATGAAAATTTTATTCCAATTCTTGAATCTATAAATTTACATGACTTATCTAGGAAACATGAGTTTATTAGGAATATTTTTATTCCACGATTTATATTTCAATGATAATGATATTGAATGAGTAAATATTATAAAAGAATAACTAATGTGAATTATGGATAATAAAATGATAAATCATGATTTTAAGGTATTGGATTATTCATGTAAATGAGATCTCATTAACATTATTCCGGATTTGAATATCAAATTTTAATGTAAATTGATTAGTTATTATTATTCTGTCCTTGAGTTATTGTCAAAAATCAAATGTTTCATCCCTAAAAGGATTTCTATACAAAAAAAATCCATGATATGTCACACTATAGAGTTTAAATAGTCAGTATTAATATTAATAAAAACAACTTTATAGTGCCTCTCCAATGTTATTCCCATTCTTAAACACTCATTATCGTTTAAAACCACTATTTTTCGCCTTCATCCTCAATCACCATCATCTCCAAACACCAAATAACCACCATTTATGCCACACATGAATCTTGATATCAACCCATCATGCACTACCAAAAATCAAGATCACCTCTGGTCACTTTTCAACACTCGGTCAACAACTATGGACCCTCTTTGAAAGATAACAAATGAAATGAAATTCAATTTTGAACTCCCTTTGGACACTATGAAAGCTGAAATCAATATTTCTACATCTACCATAGCACAAGAAAATCACCACTGATATCCCTCGAAAGATTATCTGACCACTTCCATTCCTGAAGAAGGATATTCCATCACCATTGATTCATAGTTTCACTATGGATTGTAGGTGTATCACCATAACGAAATACGGCCATGTAGGGTGACCATAGTTGTTCAGAATCACATACCACCATTGACACCAATGGTAACAAATGTCACCATTGGCACTAATGGTAGCACATGTTCTACCATTAGGCCAATGGTAGCACATGCTACCCACGATCCAATAGTGACAATTGCTACTGTTGGGCTAGTGGTAGAATATTTCAGAGTTGTTTCCTCCTCGTCATCTACTTCCTCACATGATTCATCACTATCACAGCCTATCGGAGCCCATACATGAATAAGAAGACACTACCCCCCCCCCCACTTTCCACCTCAATCACTGCTTGATATGGGGTGCTGCACCATTTCCCCCAATAACCAAGGAGTGTTTCACTGTCCTCATGATGCACTACTAAATCCACCACTACCACGATCTTTCACTACTTCTAGAGGTGTTCCCTCACCTACTATCAAACACCCATTCTCACCACTTCCATTTTCATGCACCACTTTCATATGTGGTCCCTTTCTAGGGTCGTGCATAACCCAGGAATAGTAAAGGATCCCGCATGATTAAGATACCCATACGGCCATACATTGAGTAAAAACCTTCTAATGTTTAATCTTCCAAGGAGGAGGATGAGTCTTTTATAAGGCCACAAATCAGGTCAAATGATAAGGATAAAGGACAATATGTAATGAATAAGGAATGTATGATACCAGTGTGCCAAAGATAGCATATGATATACAATTGAGGTAATAGTATCACATAATCTACCATTGTTATAATGGTGGATATGATATACCACTGGGACAATAGTGGATGTGAAACGTTGGATGATGCTACACACACAGATAAAACTACACCTCAGCGTTGAAAATTGAATACACCTCAAAATTGAGTAGATTCAATGTTTAATATCTTTTAAAATACACATTTAATGATTGTGAATATATTTAAATATTAAATAAATTTATATTAAGAGATTACTTGCCTCTATAAATACAAGGATACATCCAAATCAAATAATCGGTAGTGGAATGCTTCTGGAGGCTCAATTTTTTATGATTTTGTGTTTTCTTCTATAATTTAGTTTAATTCATGTAACACATTCTTTTAATCTTATTAAAAGTTTCCCATAATTATTATTTATTCCACTATTACATGATTTCATCATTATATTATACTTTATCTCATTATGTTATTCTCATCCCTTCCACTATGACCTCCTAAACATGAAAATGATTTTCTAAACTAAGGCATGGCCCTGGGGGAGGATTTGGTTTCTTGATTTCTGTTCTTAAATTTTAAATGTTTTGTTTATATTTATTGAGTGAAATATTGAAGAGTATGTGTGGGAAGGTCCCACCACACATGAAACAAAAAAAACTTCTATCCTTTTTTAAAACGTTTCCATTTCTTCATTTGAATATAATATATTCACATAACTGAGTTGAGATGTTATAGAGATGAAACAAAATACAATGGATTCGTTCCTAGAATATGACACACTCTTGATTGAGGTGTGCCATCAACCTTGATTATAGGGGGAGGTGGGATCTATTTTGATTAACAATTCAAGGTTTCTGATAACAAAGTAAAATAATAGTAATCCAAGATTGAGATTTCATAATTGGCTATCATATAAATTTAAAATGCCTACATGAATAATGTAAGGAACCCAAAAAAGTAAAATTAATTTTTTGAATCATGTATTACATGTTAATATTGATTCGAATTATTTTATCCATTCCCATAAAAAAATAGAATTCATAACATAATAAAAACACAAAAAGGACGTAGTTACTAGGGGAATTGGACTAATTTGGAAAAGAAATGATAATCTCCTCAAGTTAGACAACCCTAGTCATCATTTATGCTAAATTAGGAGAATAAATTTTATGTTTACACACCCTATGAAAGTTATTCTATCATAATCATAAGATAATTTATACATAGTAATGTGGAAACAACATAACACAAGATATAAAAATAATTGATGGATATCATCCAAGACAACCTCACATGGTGGATAGATTCTTACCGTGGATTATTTTTACTCCCTAATTCCATACATATCATATCATGACACATATACATTACCACATTAATTGGGTAAATATATGGTTAAACACATTGTAAAACTTGTATATATATGCTTTCCACATAAGGGATCACACATAAGGTGTAAGAATAATGAAAATACATGGAATGAAATGGGTTGTATAATAATATCTTAAAGAATAACCAAATATATTATCACAATGATTTCAAAGAAAATCAAGAATTAAAACCTTCTAGGATGTTCATAAATAAAAAAATAAGCATGGTTCATTAAAATGTCGTCCAATTGAAGTAAATTAATGAAATACAGTGAACATGTAACTTTGTAAATATACATATTAAACGAGCTTTGGGGAAAAGGGTAAAGAGTCATTAAAAAGGTAAATAGTATATGAATTCCCATAAAAGATAAAATTCAAAACCCCAAAAATTCCTTAATAAAATGGGAATATTTTCAAATCAAGGATGCTTAAAAACATTATATAGAGTGGTACTTGAAACCGGGGTAAGATAAAAAAAATATCCCTTTAATCGGGATTCCATAACAAATGAAATTAAGAAGGGAACCTTTAAAATATATATATATATATATATATATCAATGATAGGGAAATTAAATTGGTTATATAGGTTGGGGAAATATATAATAATATATAATAATTAAATAATAAAATTATGGAGAGAAACTAAGTTAAACATTGAGATAGTGTATCCCAAATAAAATAGGGGGATCGGAGATATCTCATACTTATGTTCCATAATAATTTTTCACTTTTAATTAACATATAGAATGATCAAATTAACATCATTAATTACTTAATTAATAACCTATTACACCTATAATTTATTTTTTATAATTATATTTTGTTTATTTATAACTATTTCAATGAGATATAAGAATTAATTTCATTGTTTCAAGGGTGTTCGATCCACTATTCGTAGGGCAGGTCACATGAGGATAATTATGGAGGTTCTTGTACTATGTGAAAACAATAATGAAGTGAAATTAAATAATAATCCGTTCCTTAAAAATATTAAAATAGTTCCAGATAAAAAAATCCCAAAATATGGCTGATTTATTTTGTAAAAATGTTAATTTTATGTGGTGAGATTATTTTGGTGGTTATACCGACCATCAAGAACTAGTTTCACTTAAAATAATATTATGGAAATATATTCATTCAAGAATATTAAAAATATATAATATTAATATTTTGATCATTTAAAACCATTATAAGTTTATTTAAACCTTCCATGAATGAGGTAATGTAAAATTAATACTCATCATCCATGGTGGCGGTGAGGAGAAATAATATGGATGATGGTTTTATTTTTAGAATAAGAGGATAATGGAAGTGGATGGATGGTAGATAGTCCATTATCACTATAAAATTTCAATATATATATGATACTGGTGTTATAATTCCATGTTGCGTGAGACAGGTGATGATAAATTAGGAGATGAAAAAAAAATTAAAGACGTAGTTTGAGAATATTACCACATTAATTTTGTCTCATTGAAAAAATCCATAAGGAACATCGAATTTTTATTTTGGTAATCCTGTTAGGACTAAGTCATGAGGTATAAAATTGGGAATAGAATTAGAAATCAATTAGGAAATATACAAGGCCGAGAAGATGTGAGGAAAATGGCAGGCGATGAGTTTTGTTTATAAGGGGGGAGGAGTGTTTTTTCAATATTATATTCGTTAGTTTATAATTTTGGCTCATGACGACCAACGATAATGAATACTATAAATAAATATAATAAATAGTTAATGTGATTTTAAACTAATCGGTGCTTACATCATCCCTTATTCTATCAATCTTATTTTCAATTTATAATTTTAAATACTATATTTTACTATTTATAATTACTCACCAAAAATTCAACAATTTTAGAAAATTAAGAAAAAATTAACCCTAATCATTTTTTATTTTTAATTTCCAAAATTTAAGTCTATTTTATTAAAATAAATCTCTAAATATAATAAACTTAACCATTATATAACATCTTTATTTATTTAAATACAACCAATTTTAATTTTACGATCAATTTTCTCACCCTTTGAAAATTTAATCAGGGTCTCATAAAATTATATTATTAATATAATACCACTTAATAAAACATTATAAACTTATTTTATGAAAATAATCATTATTTTGAGTCATTATATTTGTTATAAAATGAAAATAAAATATATATGTTTTTCAAAAATATGAAAAAATATTTTATCATTTTTAGAAAAATTATTTAATTGTATCATGATATAAGTATTTTATACTTTAATTTTATAAGATACCTAAGTATTATTTTACACTTAAATAAGTGAGAAAACTAATCCAATAGTTTGGTTAGTATTCTTAATTTTTTATTTACTATTCAAACGATCCTATTATAATTCCAATAGTCAAATTTGTAGTTGTCTTATAGGTTCCCAACATGAAATAAATTCTTCATATTTCATTCATTATTCATTTACCTTTATTTTCTCTCATTGTTAAATATATTAAACTTTTCAGGATTAATATTTTATTACTAATGGTATGCTTTATTTCTATAGTTTTTTTCATGAGTGAGATTATTCTGGAAGATTAAACATTTCAAAATTTTCAAATTTTTGTAATCTAATTTCCTATATTTTATTCTGTTATTGTAATTTCAATTCCTATAGCCATGTTTATTCTCTATATATAATGTTAAATTAAATATAATAAAATGTTATAACTTTCATCATATTGTATTTGTGAATTATTGTACATTACTAAATAGGAAATAGAAGTATATAATGATAGTGTAAATTGCATTGATAAAATTATTGTTCAAAATAAGTACGGCACAATTCACCCCTCACTCCTTGAATTTTTATATATGAAATTTTGGGAAGGATCACCCCCCCCCCCAACTGAATTATATGAGATTTGGGTGAGGATGGTCGCCCACTAAAATTTTTTACATGAGATTCATCGGGTGGCATTATCATTAACTGAGTGATAATTTATTTAATATTTCAGGTGGAGCATCTCATACCCCCAATATAATTATTCCTCTGATTTTGGTGAGGGTCACTTTCCCCCTAGAGGGTGGTATATATAATATGATATTCATGAGCTTATTTTCCCCTTGGGTGATCATATATATATATTTCTGACAATATGAGGTTGTATATCTATACCCCTAATAGATATGTTATATTCTTAAAGACATTCAGCAATGGTCAAAGTAGATATGTTCATTCCTAGGTTTTAGATTAGAAATCATATATGGATAGTTATTTTTTTCTTCTAGCTATTATTATGTTGTTCTGGGATTATCAATTATTTTTTAAATTTTATATAATAAGATATTAGTGACACCAATAGGGGTGGGCTAATAAGAATTTATTTCGCACCACCTATACATGAACCATGGTATGTGTGCAAACTTTATAATTTTTAACATGGAAAATATAGTGGGTCATGATATAGAAGATTTACTACAATTTTGACACTGATGTTTTAGTATGGATTGAGGATGGAAATAGGTTATTTGTATTTTGTATCATTTTTTATTTAATTATAATATTTGACCACTAGGAGATTATTTATGATGTATTGTTTCATGCTTATATGTTGCATTACATTTGTTATAGAATGAGTCTTTCTTATTGGTTATTCATACTATTATTATTATTATAAATAAAATTTTGTTATTTTTCAATATATTTGTACTTTGTAATGATGGTATAGTCTCCTAATGGAAACACATTTGGACTGCACTGCTAGTTGGTAGCCTCTGTTGTACAGGGTGTCTCACTTGAGGTCACATAACCCATATGGTCTGAACACCAGTATCAAAGCATATTTTTATTCATATTACTATTTGGTATATGTATGATAGGAACTACAAATGTATTGAATCATTTAATGGTCCTTTGATTGGTGTTTTATATAAACCCTTCACTGTATGAATTCTAGGTTACCCATGGTATGGAATTGATGTTCATGGTTATATATGTTGTCATTTAGATATTAACTCACACATTACAAGATTATTTTAGATTTATATTTATGTATTTTGGATCTTGTACAATTTAAAATATTTCCTTGTACAAACATCATTATTATTTCATAGGTATTACATGGAATTCATGTGTTTCTCTATGATTGATATCACTAAACAATGAGGGTTCATTGGTTTAAAATTTCAACCAAAACTTATACAAAGATTCACAATATAACATGTTGGTTGAATTCTAATCAACTAAAGAATAGTATATTTTATTCCAATGATAGGCCATGTGGATCTTATAGAGTTATGTTCATTGAGTTTTATTATACAAACCCTCTATCGAAGGGAAGTATAGTGACCCACTAGAGGGTTAGTATAGTTATTTTACATCTTATTAAGGGACCACTCATGGGTGAATATGATAATGGTTTGGTTACATAAAGTATCAACAACAACCTATATTGTGTACACCAATATAGATTCTTTTTGGTATTCTACTTAAGAAAACCATATTAATAAAATTATCTTAATACATATTATCCTAGAGTGATTGCACTACATATTTATGAATTATATCCCAATCCTTGAGGGGTAGTCTTATATATGTATCCTCAATGAGGATTAGTTCTATAGTGTGGGATAATTATCGGGAATGTGGTTCCCAATATATATATATCTGTGTGTGTGTGTGTTTGGTTTTGAGAGAGAGAGAGATTCATATAATGGATTCTTCAGCACGTGAGTTACTTTGAGATTTGGGATATCCTTTTAATGATAAAATAAATGAATGGTATGATTCTTAGTTCTCATTATAAAGTTAACTAGGAATGCTTTTGTTATAAAGGTTAGTTTTTTAGGGAATGATTAGTTGGATGCCTATTCATGTTGATTATAAATATGATTTTGGTTCCATGGTGAGAAAATAAGTAGATGCATTGGTTTTGCAACAATTTCATGTGGCATGTGATCATTTGGTGTTCCTTGAAAAGAGTTATATATTTGGTTTTTAATAACATAGAATCAAGTATGCCTATGTCTAGATAAGATTTATATGTGAAGTGGTAATGATCATTTGTCTAGGTGTTTTATCTTAGGTTCAATGACCTAAAACACTATGGGATTGTGGGTTGTGATCCATGATCGTGCGGTATGGTTGGGTACACCTGCCACATTTGAATAACAATGTAGTATTATGTGTGGTGCCCATTGATTGTTTAACAGTGTGTGGTCATGTGATCACTAAGGAATAATGGATTAAATGATATAATTTTGGGCATGGTATCCTCGATCACTTGATGTAAATGGTGCATATTCCCCCTCATAATATATTTGGACAACATGTATGGTTGATGTTGGGAGTTGATATGATTGGTGAGTGTGGCTTGGTAGGAGTGACATGTGTGTCACGATGGAATCTATTGAGGTTTCACTCTAGGATTAGCATAAGGGAACCTATATCGTGGGGAATGCATCGATGGATTCTAGAATTTGAGGCTCTCACTATAGATGGAATCTTCATAATTCCAAGAATGACAATCCTGGTGAGATGAGAAAGAGTGGTTATTGGTGTTTCAAGTGGGTTCTTGGGTATGAGTTGTAAAACTACAACCAATGATTAAATTTTGTAATGGATGGATCATTGTCCATAGAGATAATCCTTTTTTTATTGCAATATCCAAGAGGAAAATCATATGGGTATGACCCCCTATGGGTATCATTGTGGATGTGATAAGAATGGTCAGTGTATGGTTCGGATGACACCAGGTTGATGATTTTTGTTAACATATGTTGAAATTAATTTCTTTTGGGAATACTATATTTTGTATTTGGATGCGATGTTGGATAAAGTATATGTCTTGTCATCAAACTCGTGATATAACTAAATTGATCTATGGTTTAGTAAAATCATTAGTATTTCAATGTTTGTGATGAGAGTATGAAGACTAGTAAGCTTATTGGTGATCAAATAATTTAATTTCACAAGTAGTTTAGTTTTTACTTTAATGTGTGTGTGTGTGTGTGTGTTTGGATGATTTTGGTATGCATTCAATATATTAAGGAATCATGATTAGGTGATGTGATGGTGTGCATATAGGTGTAGCCAAGTGTTTTGGGGATCCACCATCCATAGGATGACTAACTAATTTTGTATGTGGGAATTCAATGTGGAGTGGTTAAAACCACTCCAAGCATGTTTTAAAATCATTTGGAATGAATTTTTTTTAATTTATTCATATGGTGTATATCACCATGGTTTAGAATCACCCACTAAAAATGAAATTTATAGTAGGTATCACCATAATATCAAGGTTTAATTTATCAATGACATCATGGTGTCCTAAGGGTTATGAGTTAGGTTGAGTGCCCCATTAGTATTGATAATAGTGATAAGTGAATACCTCAGCTTTTAGTGAATAGTAAATTTTTTTAAAAAAGCTACATAGTGGTAGAATTTTCATTGTTTTGGGTTACAATGTATTGATCTAGTGGTTAATTAGAAATCTTTGGTACTTTGGAATGATGGATTGAGGACTATTTTAACTTCCCTGTGGTGAGAAGTGTCAGGTTGGAGAGGTTTTCAAGACCCTTATTTTTATAAGATGTTAAATTCAATTGAAATTTTAGGGTTTCTATGGAGGGTAAATAGTAATTTCACTTTTTATATGAACTTGGAATATATTTTTGATAGTTATTATGATCCTAGAATGGGAGTTTTACTATTATAGTGAAATTAAGTGAAATTTTGAGTCATGTTTATTTTTCGAAAGATTTTACTAATTATTAGACAAATAATATTCATTGTCTCATGTGAGAATGTTTATATCTCCTAAATAGAGTCCCATATTGAAATTATGATTTCATTTTTGAGTCTGAAATGGTTTTCATTACGTGGGTGAGTATAAATTTTTTTGGGCATCCGGGTCAGCCTTAAAAATGTGTCTTTATTTAAATTTTATTATTGTATTATTTTTTTATTTTTATTCTTCTCTCCCACATCCATTTTCTCCCTCACACCCATGAGGGGTATGGGTGGGTTCCCAAGTAATTTTCCATCAATATAACATGATAAGGAGAGATTTTGGCACTAAATTTGTTTACAGAGTCCTATCTAATATAGATCGAAATATTGTGAAATTGGAACACATATTTGAGCCCAAATCATTGAGGAGTTGTGATGCGAGAAGACATTAATTGAATTTAATATTATTCCTCACTTTTTTTGTTATTTTTTATTTTTATTATGATATATGGTCCACTAGGGATGGTCTAAGGGTCATAGAGGAGTGAGTTGGGGGGGCACCAAGATTTCAAGTGATTCATAGGGGGTTTCATTCAGAAAACACAATCAATGAGTATGTACTTCAATAATATTTGTTCTATAGTTTTTTTAGATAACAGTTAAAAATTATTCGAAAATATAATATTTCCCATGAGGACATGTATGTAGGGAAATTAGTACATGATCATGGGTGTCTCCATGTGCATAGTTAGATACCATGTGTGAGGTGAATGGTGTGTATAAGTACATGGTTAGACTCCCATATGAGGCCCAAGGAACATAAATGTACACACTCTTCTTGTTTTAAAAACACATCGAAATCTAGGTACATGACACGATGGGATAATTTACATTCATAGAATATGGAGTTTTATGTACACATCATGTACACTGATGTACATCCCATGTACTATTCCTCTAGAATAATTTTACATGTTTTCTATCCTTAAATATATAATTTGGTAAATCGTATGTCCATTTCATGTATTTTGTCACATAGAATACGATAACAGGGTTCTCATTACTATTATTATCCATTAATAATACGATTTAGGGATAATTACGTATGAATGTAGGGTATTTCTCTAGATGGTGGGATGATATCTCTCTTATGGTAGATATGAAAAGATACTTGGGAGATGGTATTGAAAAGGATATAGATAAAAGGTGTAAGATTTCCATGGTCTATAGTGTGACATATCATGGATTGGTTATTGAGTGTCTAGACCAGGCCATTAAAAGATAAATGAGATGATTTATAATTTCCTACCTCTAATGGATTGAGTTAGATTGGGCCTAGGGGCCAAAGGAACACCTTGGGTGTTATATACGGCTTGGTATCAATGTTTTGAGACTGAAATGAGTCTGGGAGATCCTATAGGATTTCATGGGGGAAATGTGAGTTCTGATGAATTCATTAGATTGTTATTTTCTGACCAAGATCAAAATAAGGAGGTAATCCAAGTGTCTTGGTGGATGTTTAGGCATGTTCAAGAAATCATTTCCCTCATGATGAGATGTTGAGAAAGTGAGGATAGCTTTAACTCCCTTTTAGCATGTATTGTATTGGACGGTTATGAGGTATAGTTTGATTATGGAGTATTTGAGATATGATAATTTCTTGGGTGGGCCAATTACCCCCTCAAGATGTTTACAAGATATATTTAGGGTTGGGTAAATTCTCCTCATATATATTTATGTGAGATATATGGGTGGTGTATTGTATTATCCCAGACTTGTACACCTAGATTTGAGGAGAAAATCATAATCATTACATACTAGTTTTGATACCGACTCAATGGAACCAGTTTTTACCATCGATAATTACGAATTCAAGGAAGTAGTTGAGTCATATATATACCTAATACATTTTTAGGTTTATTGATTTAGATAATTTAGAAAAAATTTAATTAATAAAACTCATATCGTTCTCATCTAATTAATATTTTTTCTATTATACCCAAGTTTTAATATTCCACAATAATTATTCAATATATCCTATAAAATTATCCACTCATAATACTCTTCTGGAAGTTCCATTCGTATTATTCTTCTCATTAACTTGGTGAATGTAAACATAAGAAAAGGGTGATAAAAACGTATTCTAAGGGAAAGGGTATAGTGGAATTTATCACAGAATAAATAAAGAATGAATTATATGGTATAGATAAAAATGACCAAATATTCCATATAAAAAATTATAGAAGGGGAATATCCATGAATGATATATAAAAATAAGTAATCACATGTTTGATAATAATATATTTCATAATGTTGGAATTCATAATTTTGAACATCATAATTTTTTGTCATTTCATCATTCCAATATATCATCCCTAAACATGTAGTAATGTTCCAAACACACGAGCAAGTTTCCATAATGATAACTACTGATGCATAATGGGTAAATTTAATGTCAGGACTAACCCATCAGTTACTATATCTATTACATCCATCATATGAAATAAATAAATAACCATTTAATAAATAATCAACATGAAAAAATAATATACATTCATATTGGAAAAATAGAATACAAAATATCAATATTTAAACAATACATATTCAACCTCTTTAGTTTTAAATGGTCATTGGTATGTAATTAATAATAATAAAAATTTTTAATGTCTCCCTAAGTAATAAAGAAGTAATATTTCTAGGTAAACAACCCCATTTAAGTAAATAAATGTCTATTAGAAAATATAAATCAAAATGGAAGCCATGCTTTTTAAAAGAATTTCCCTTAAACTTTTGTAACATTATTTTAAAAATGATGTTAGAAATCACTTCCAGAAAATGTTTCATTAGTTCTAAATAATACTTTCAAAACATAATTTTAAAAAAATTACAATAATAGACTTCTGAAAATACATTATACTTAAGTAATAAAAAGTGGACTGGATGATAAAATTGATAATAGGGGATTGAAATCCATTTTCAAAACATTTATGAAATTAATAACCTTTTCCTTTAAAAATAATGAAATATTAAGAACAGAAATTAAATTTAAAACCCTTCATGACACAAAAATAAGATAAATCAATAGGAATAGTCATGATGGTGGGAAAATCTATTTATGCATAAAATATATAGAAAAATTATTTAAAATAATTTTAATGAAATCCTATAATGTTGTTTATAGAAAGAATTAAAAAATTTTGAATATAAAAATGAATATTAAATCAAATTTAATAGAAATTAAATTTAATAAATAATTTATTTATAGAGGATAACTTTCTTATAATAAAATAATGAACATTAATATGGAATATAAAGGATCACAATGATGAATGAGATATAATTTTGGATTTTATTATAAATATCATTTCTGTATATTAGGGTACTAAAGAGGTGTAAAGTGGGATGAATACTTATAAACCCCATAAATTATTGTTGGAGAAGAATATGGATGGGTTTTAAGATAAAAGGAACATTTAATTCTTCCAAATATTATTAAATCATATGAAATCCCTAATAAAAGTGAGATTGACACATAAACCATTATAGATTCGGTAACATTCGAAAAAAAACATATCAAAAGTTATAAAAATATATAATTAAATAAATATCATTAATTACATAAAATAAATGTCCAAATATATTCATGGGGTTTTAAATAATCTATATAATGAAAATCATGGGGTAAA
Source organism: Viscum album (assembly GCA_963277665.1). Lineage (NCBI taxonomy): Eukaryota > Viridiplantae > Streptophyta > Magnoliopsida > Santalales > Viscaceae > Viscum > Viscum album. Next base: position 1,486,332,987 of record OY728136.1, read on the forward strand.
ATATGAAACATGCCTCAAGGAATCAAAATTAAGAAAGAAAACCCCATAAAGTTATCATGACACTTTAATCAAAAACTATATAATGAAAGAAAAAAAAATAGATTCATGACTTACATTATTATAAAATGGATAAATATATAATATTACAAAAAGGTATAATATCCATGTAATGGAAATATATTATGAATTCAAAACAATTTTAAGAGAAATAAATTTGAGATGAGAAACCCCTACAAAGATAGTAACATTCAAGTGATAATAATATAATGAAATTACTCTATTTAAAAAATTTAAATGCATAGAAAAAAGTGTAATAAAATCTAACTAATTATAATTCATAAGACACATAATATTGGTATAACATAGTTAATGAATAAGTAAAATTACCTAGTGAAAAGAAATTGAGTTAAGAAACCCCATATATCATGTCCTAACTTGCCTTATACATCTACTCCCATAATGAATACTAAAATTATATTAATTATATAAAAGTTTCAAAAAATATTCCATGTTTAATCCAAAGTTATTATCCAATATTGTCATGTTTATTTCATTTACTAAATTGGTGTAGTTCATATCTTTTGTTTTGGGATCATTTGGTTCATAATATCGAAACATATCCAGTATATTCATAATGGTATATGGGATTAGTAAAATAATTTCATAAAATCTATAATATTCAAGGAACATTATCCATATCATTTCATAACTATGTATGTTCAATATATCATCAAATTAGTATCATATCAAAAACATCCCTCAACAAGCCTGTTTTTTTGTTATAAAAAACCATGTTAGTTTACTTTTACATTAATTATTATAATAGACACTTTACGATTGCAAAATCTAACTAATAAAATTTATTTAATGATAATTTTATATTAAATCATCAAATCAATTTTTAATAATTTCAATGAGATTCTTAAATTCCTGAATATATCACTCTTCATGTAATTTGGGAAAAACCAATAAGGTGGTACATCAAAAATAACAAAAATAAGGGTGACATAAAAATATATGAATTTTTTAAAATAAAAAAATTTATTCACAAAACACCAATTTAGTATAATTTTGGATTTATTACCTTAATTATTTAAAAATAAAGAGTAAAATTTAAATTAAAATACCATCTTTGAAAACCCTTCTTTTTAACATAATAATGGATTTTTTAGAATAGTTTTTTAGTAGTTAACATTTGATCCAACATCCTTAATTGACCAAATAGTTTATAATAACATATAAATATAATATGGGGAGAAAAATAATTTAATGTAAAATATAGTTTCATGAAATTGAATCATAATAAAGAAAGGTGAAACACACTTGGAAACCCTTTCCTCAATCATTGAAACACTACTTTTGGATTGATCTTATGGCCTTTGGAGAAGTGAAATTTCAATAATCAAGGGGAATAAGGATGTGGTTTTGTAATTTTAAATATGAATTAGTTTATGTTTTGAAACAAAATATAACTAATATGTTTCTTTGAAACGGTGAAATGAAGCCCCTTCTATTGGAAAAATTCAATGGATTTTTAGTAAATACTTAGGATTTACGAGCCAAATATGTAATTTAAAAATTACAAGTTGTTAAAAAAATTAAAAACAAGTAGGTTTTTAGGAAATTACACAATCCAATTGAGTAATTAGAGGATTTTTATGATTTTTAATTCAAATTATATGATATTATTTTACATTAAATATCATTAAAGTCATTTTCATAACTATTCACATAATTTGACTTCAAAGACCCAAAGATAACAACATATTTCAAATTTAAATATTTAAAAAATTATTAAATTTTATTTTGAGGCATAAAACTTGTTAAATAATATAAATTATGCAAAAAATCTCTTTTAATATTTTTAATACTATTTAATTTTACTTTTCGCTCACTTCCACAATCACTGCATCAGTAATTCATAATAGTTTTTTGAAATTACATAATCACTAAAATTAAGAAATAAATTTTAATCATAAATATGGTTTATATATATTCAATTTATCATATATATTTATTCATATATTATTTTTCTATATATCCTTACCATGAAAATAAAATAAGTGTGAGGAAGTGATATTTTTTAAAATATAGTTTTACTAACACAAAAGTGAATTCATATTCACAGAAAGTGGTTCAAAATTTAACCATTAGTGAAGATAATATCATTTTTGGTTAATAACAACCTTGTTCAAGAATTTTATGATTAAGTTTCTGTATATTTTAAGGCATTATCCACAAATTTAACACTTTCATTACATTCTATGGTGATAAACATTTATCATGATTACTACTCCTTATGACTAATAATGAATTTTACCATATTACATAATTTGAATATTCTTATTAAAAATATGGAATAAATTGTATAATATTTAACTTCTAGAGGTGGGAAAAAATATTTTTAAGGAAAGTGAATGAAACATAATGAAAAATATTATAAAAATTTGTGTTTAATGCATAAAAAAATTTTATACAAAACAAATGAGTAATTATGATTCCCAATGAATTAATTATACTACGTTTAAGAAAAGTATATTTATTTTAATGTATAACTAATCCAAAAAAACGGGTCTCATTAAAGACTTTGGAATAAATTATAGTTTAAATAAAAACCGTATTTTCCAATATTCATCAAAAATAAGTTTTTTTTGGAAAAATCCCAAAAAACCGTTATATATATTTGATATAATGATATAAAGAATTATTTGAATTTTATAAAATAAAATTTATAAAATTCATGAAAGTATCATTCAAATTAAAACTTAAAATACAAGGCAAACCTCCTTTTTAAGAAAAATGAACCTTTTACACTTTTAATAGATTTTATTAATATTTGATTAAGTTGTTATTATTCATAATTAAGTACTAATAAACATATTTATATAAGAAATAATTTATAATATCTACTTTATAATTTTTTTACTCATATTCATACATTCCAAAATAATGGATAGGATATAACAGCTATATTAAAATAATTATATTTAACTACAATATCGTAGTTTCTTTTGGATTGGTGTTGGATGTGGTACACAATATAGAACATATTATTTTTTAAAAAATAATTAAATGTTGAAATATTTGGATATTACATTATTCCCCTTATAAAAATTGGACCCACTCAATTTGAATTGTTTCTCATAAAAACGAATGTATCTTTATACTAATATAATCTTAGAAATAGATTTTATCATAACCAATAATTTCTAATTTAATAATAGGATACTCATTATCACTTAGATATTTATAAAACATGTGTGTTCCATTATAACACTAATAATTATGAAAATGCTTCCTAAATAATACTTTAATATCTGGGAGCTATTTTCTATTTGTGTGCTAATATATTGTTTTCCTCTAGTTTGAGTTGTGGAATTATTTTACCATCAAAATAAGTAATGAAAAACATACTCACTTGATTTATTTTATTTACACAAGAAAAAAATATTACATTTTGTTATGTTTTGAAAATTTTACCTCCTCAACCTCATCTCATATTAAAAATTATATATATCATGATGGATTTTTCATTCCTAAAGCACTAAGATAATTTTTTAACAGACCGTGATATCTAAAAAACAAATTAAATTCTATTCATCTCATCTATAGAACTTTAATTAGGAATAAAACTATGAGTAAAATATTGTACAATACTCTATATGTATAAACCATCATGTGAATAATTATTACATTAATCTCCAACAATATCCAACGTTCCACTTAAATCATTTCATAATTAGCTATCCAAAAACTATTCAAAATATACATGACCAAATTTGAAACCCAAAAATAATAAATATTTGATCATATATTCATCCAAAATGAGCATAACATTTATCTTCAAATAACATCAATTTCTCATAAAGTCAAAAACCAAAAATATATATGCCCTTGATGGTATCTGGTCATATAAAATAAAAATAGCCCATTTTTCCATTCAAATTATGATCAATCACAAAATATTAACCCCTGATGGTATCTAAAACTATTAAATTATTTGTATCTAATAACATCCTAACCTATAATGTTATCAGAAACCTTCTCTGAGACCAAATATTATATCCCAAACCCATACACCCAAATTTAGTTCCAAAAACATAATCATTACAGACATGTTTTGATACCAACTCAAATAACCCAATCATGACATTATATAATTAAAAAACAAATAAATGGTGGATTCATTCATATACCTAATACCTTTTTAATTATATATATTTTTGGAATTAAAAAATCACTACATTAAAAATCTACATCTTTCTCATCCAAAATATATTTTTACATTATACCTCATTTTTACTGTTGGATAATAAGTATTAAATGTATCTAATATAATTTTCCACTAATTATATTTTTGTATAATTATCATTCAAATTGTTAATCTTCATAACATGGGGATAAAAATAATAGAAATGGATGGTCTCAAATGATCATAAATGGAAAGTGTATAGTGGAATCTATCATAGAATAAATAATGAATGAATATTATGTCATAGATAAACAATGATTGAACATTACACGTAACAAATATAATAACATGGGAATATATCTATGAATAACATAGAAACATAAATAATCATATGGAAATTACAACTAATTTTATAATGATAGAATTTATAATGGTAGACATCAAATTTTTATAATCTAGGCCTCGTACCAATACACTATATATAAATATATAAGAAATATTCCATATAAAAAAATAATATTTATTATGAGGCTAACCAATTACGAAATGGTCTATATAATATTCGGCCCTATTAATCATTTGATGTTTCCAATGTATTCGTCATATGAAATAAAAAAATTATTATTCAATACATAATCAACAGACCTTAATAACAAACATTCATATTTGAAATCTATAATATGAAATGTCAAAATTTTCCCAATACATATTCAACCTATCATAGAATTAAATATTCATGCATCTTGAACTAAGAATTATACGTAATATAAATGTGCCTATAATTGATAAACTTTTTAGCTTTCTATGTAAACACCCCAAATCTGATTTATATAAAATGGGGTTCTTACACTGTATAAATTCATAAGTATAAAATTTAATAAAGACTAGAAATGATGTATAATACACCCATGATAATAAAGAACATGGAAATGAGTATGACCATAAATTATTTATAAATTAATGTGGTTCAGAAATGAAAACTTCATTGGAAAATAGAGAGTAAACTAGAAGTTAAATTTGTAAAATGAATTTCTCTGAAAATTTTGTCACATTATTATAAAAATGAAGTTATAAACCTCATCAAAAACTATTATCATAAAGTTTCAATAGTAAATTTAAAATATATTTTTAAAATATTACACAATAATATAATAGATAAAATAAAACATATTTATGTAAGAAAATATAGAGCTGAGGATAAAAATGTACACAAGTAGATTAAAATCCCTTTTTTAATCTTAAAAAATTACTTTTTCATTTTAAAATTTCAATGAAAACTGGGAATATATATTACATTAAAAAACCAAAAAACATATTAAATTAGCTATATCATGAATAAGGGTCATAAAAATTTTAAAATTAGTCTATATGGAAAGTATTTAGAGTATATTCATTTCACAATTATATAAAGAAATTCATCACTGAATTTTTTGGAAGAAATTAATAAATATTCCTTTAAAACTTTTTAATTGAAATAAAACATTAACATAAATTAAACTTATTAAATAATTGATATGTTGAAGAAATTTTTTAAAAAATAGAATAAATAAAATGGAGTTGGAACAGAAAGGTTCTCAATTGATTAGTGTAAATGATGTTAATAATTATTATAAAATATCTTTCAATTGATTTGCGTACCAAATAGAGGGAAATTGGAATAGAACTTTTAAATCCAAAAAATAAATAGAGGAGAATAAAATATATGGGGTTTAATAGAGAACGATCATATAATTCACCCAAATAAGATTCAAGTGTAAGAAATCCGAAATAAAAGTGGGAGTGAAACATAATCCCTTTCAACTTTGGTAACTTTTGAATCAAAGGACGCAAAAGGTTATAACATGATATTTTTCTATAAATCCAATGAATTTTATAAAATATTCTATAAAAATTAATTAATGGTGTTATAAGTTATCCTTATAAAAGAGAACATGATATGTGTTATGAAACATGTCTCAAAGAATTGAAACTGAGACAAAAACCCAGAAAATACATCATAAAACATCAATCAAATCTACTTTTAAGAGAGAAGAAGAAATTAATAATTAAGTAACATTATTAAAAAAATTATATTTATATAATATTCTAGATAGGTATTATATACACCATGTAATTGATATAGGAGAATAAATCAAAATATATCAAAATAAATAAATTTGAGACAAGAAACTCTTACAACATTCATAACATAGAATTGGGAATTAATAAATAAAGTGTGTATTTGTAAAAAAAATATAAATAAACATAGTTCAATTTGATATGAATCAAAATCTAACATTATTTCATTACACAAATAATCTTGGCATAACAAGTTAAATGAATAATTAATATAAGCCAATGAAAACAAATTATGTAAAGAATCCCCATACATCAAGTCTGGACATTCCTCATATATCCATTAACATCCTACATAATAAAATTATATCAAGTATAAACTCTCTTTATAACATATTTAGTGATCATTACCTAATTATTATAACTTATTACCGTGTCTTATTTATTTTGAAATTCAGTATAGTTCATATCGGTCATTTTGGTAACATTCAGTTCAAAATCTCCAAAGAAGTATGGCATACTTATAATAGATAACTGCCTTGGTATAGTGGTTTCATAAACTATATAAGCGTTAATAAATATTTTCAATTTTAATACATAGGTAATACTGTACAATAGCTTATCAAATTGGTACCATCTTGAAAACCTTTCTCAATAAGCCAGTTTTGATGGTTAAAAATAAACGTATTTGTTTACTTTTACATTCGCTGTTATAAGGTTTAATTTTCCATTATATAATAATAATAATAAAATTAATTTAATATTATTTATATATTCAATAATAAAATCAATTTTTAATAATAATACTAAGAGAATTAATTTAGTTAAAAAATAATTCACATAGGTTGCATAAACCCACCACGATGAGAGATGTTTTTTATAGTATTAAGAAGAATGTAAACTAAAAAAATATGTTATTTTTTGTTAAATAAAATTGATAGTAACACTTATTTAGGATAAATTATGGGTTATTACATTCATTTTTTAAAAAATAAGAGGTTAATTTAAATAAAAATGCTATCTCTGTAAAATTTATATCTTGGAATAATAACATTATATAGAGGAGAGTTTATTGATAGGTAAAAAGTGAACCATAATTATTAAATAATGAAATATAATCGTATAAAATATGTATTAAATGATTTTAGAAAAAAATAATTTAATTTCTAATATGGTTTCATGATAATGAATTGTAATTAAGAAATATGAAAGAGGCTTGCAAACCCCTACCTTGATCTTTCAAATACCACTTCTCGATTGAGATTTAGGCCTTTAGGAAAGATAAACATTAATAATCTAAGGGATTTAGGAGTTTATAATTGATGTTTCGAGATATATTTTGGTTCTTATTTGAGATTAAAAGAATCACATTTTTTTCTTTTAAAGTGTTATATTATGTTCCATTTTATAGGAAAAAAACAATGGCATTTTTATAAATACATAGTTTTTTAGTGTAAAAGTTGTAATTTAAAAATTAAAACTGGTTCATAAATGAAACATATCTAGTTTTACATACTGATTTACTGAAAAATTTAGTCATGATATAATTTTTATATTTTTAATTCATTTTAAAATATTTTATTTATCATTAAATATCATTAATTTCATTCTTATAACAATTTATATAATTTGACTTTAAAGACCCCAATATAACAATATATTCTAGAATTTAATATTTAAAACATTAATTACCATTCATATGATCCGTAAAAATCATTTAATAATCAATCATATCCAAAACAAATATCACTTTTAATATTCTTAAAACACTTTACTTTGAATTTTCACCGTCTTTCTCAAGTTCTGCATTAGTGATGCATGATTTTTATAGTTAATTATATCACCACCCAAAATAAAAACATGAAATCATAAATATACGCTATATATCTTCAATCTTATCATATATATTCATCCATATAGTATTAATATCTATATCTTTATCGTGATAATATAATACGTGAGTGAAACTGATATTTTTGGGAATGTAATTTTATTAATACAAAAGTGAGTCCTATTCATATAGAGTGACTCAATATTTCACCATTAGTGAAGATAATTTGAATTGAGGTTTATAGTAACCTCATATATTAATTTAAATATAAGTTTTTCTGATATTTTGGTGATTTAACCATTTGTTTAATATTTTACCTGATTAATTGTATATAAAATAATAATCATTTGAATGAAAAAGAAATGCTTTATAAAAAATAAATTTTTTTCTAGAAGAAGGCTTAGTCATTCATTTCACACATAATTTAAAATTAATTTTTATCACTTTTAGAAAGAAAAAAATGGGAAAATAATATTCATTTTTTGAATAATAGTATCAAAATTATATTAGAGTAAATTTTTCCATTTTTCAAAAATATTTCATTTTTTGATTAATAGTGATATTCAATATTGTTTAGTGGAGCCTATGGTTTAGTGAAAATCACCTCCCCTCTTATTTGTGATTTCTTCATAGGATCTCTCAATTGGGTCCTAATTCGCCTTCTGGACTGGTGATCTTCCTCCTCATGCATCACTATTCACACTACCCAGTCAGTCAAGGTAGTAATGTGTGTTCTTTCTTTGGTTGTTGATAGATATCACTGAGTGTTTTCTTGAATAAAATCTTTTTACGATGAAAATAATTCCTATGGAACTCTAGATTGGAAAGGGTTTATGATCATTACATTTTTTGGATTTGGGTCCTTTAAATATAATTTCTCTTTAGATCTATTTATCCTAATATAGATCTGATCTAAATTTGTATCCTAATTGTATTTTGGTTTCTCATTTTACTATAGATTATTTGTTCATGCTTCATTATTTCTTGGTATTTATTAATGGATTTTGTCAGGGATAATTTAGTTATTCTCCCAACTCTTGTGTTGGATTGTTCAAACTAGACCCCATTTTGGGTTGATTCAGTGGTTTTTGTTGTGGTTTTGTGGTGTGGGAAGTGGTTCCTCATTCGAGGTATAGTTATAGAAGGTTGCATTTATCTTGGTGGTGGTTCCGATTAGAGGGATTTTTCATCCTGAAAATATTCCTAGTTGATTTTTTATTCCCAATTTATCTAATTTTTCTTTACTTGTAGAGGAATTATAGGTGGTTCTAGTTTATGTTGGTGGCTGGTTCAAAAGAAATAGTTCGTGTCTCAGTGAAGGTTGTGTTCGTTATTCAAGAATATTTCCTACTTCAATTTTTTATCTTGCCTCATGTTCTACCTATCACCCAATTTGGTGTGGTTTTATAGTATTCCACACTTTTTTGGGATGTTCCAGTTCAAATTTCATTGGTTTTTTCAGATGAGAGACCTATGTTTCCTTCAATCCTTCCTTACGGGTTTCATGAACCGAGGTGATTTAGTGGTGATGGGATCGTTATGTGGCTATTTTATTAATTTCGACTTTGGTATCTATTTTTCTTTTTACTCAATTGATTTTTAATTTTTAATGTTTTTCGTTAAAATCTATTGTAATGTGAGGTTCACAATTGACAAAAAAGAGACCCATTGAAAAAAATGGATTTGGAGTGTGAATGGTGAAAAATACTAAATTTTAATTAAAACCATTCTTTTGTTAAAATTATTTATAAAGTCAAATTATATCATTAATTTGATTTAAAATTAAATTATTTCAAATATATATATATATATATTAATCAAATTTATTTCATTTTAATCATCTTGATATTTAATTTTGATACAAAAACATTGTAAACTTTTGAACATTTTTTCTTCGAAAACCCACTTTATCAATGCATCTATGGGATTAATTTTAAATATAATTTATCTAAATAAGTGAATTGGATTATGAAAAATAGAATCAAAACTTTTAATCAGAATAATTTATATGATCTTAAAATTTTAGCATTATTTTTAACCAAAATAAATTGTGAAAATAGAAAAAATTATTTAATATGGCTATGGTATAAATGGATTTAACAGGAGTTAAACTAAAAATATAAGATTGAAAATTTTATAAAAACATGTCTAAAATATATTATAATGAAATATTTATACTATATAGTTTATTAGGCTATAGAATACTCCATTTCAGACCCTTTTGTAATGTGAAAAATGTGGGTGTACCCTTTTCTTTTCAAAAATCACAAGCGTGTCACTGACCTCACTTATAAAAGGCCACCCCCTCTTCTCAGTTCTTCACAGATTCAAACTATTTTATTTTTCCCTATTCTGTCCCAAAAAACATCCTAAAATCCATCCCCTATTCCTAGAATCATTATTTTTTATGAAATCCAACCTATTATGGATTTTTGTGCAAACCAAAGGATTTTACCCGAAGAAGAGGTAATGATCATTAATGAGTGTTTTTATTTTAGTTCTTCTAGAAAATACATAAATTCATCTTTAAATTTGAATATATAATAACCTGAATGTATTTGATATACTAATATGATTTTATGTTATGTTCATGACCAAAAACCACCCCAACTTCTATCAAATGTGTTATGAAATCATCATTCCTGTGTATGGTGGACTACTGCTTCATGAAAATATGTCATTCATTTTTCTATTACCACCTCTCATGGTAGGTTATGATGATGGATATAATGTATATATATGAAATTTATAACATAATTAAAACTCTGTATTAATTATATAATATATACCTTTTTAAATTCTATTCCATAAGGGATACGATAATATCGCACACGTGTAAGTTGGATTACTCCCTCGTGAACCATTTTCATTCATTTTTCACTAATTATTTAAATGGAAAGTAATAAGGATACATTTAATAAATGTATTTAATTTACATAAGATATATATGATATTACTAAAATATTTATCATTTGGAAAACAGAATATATCACTTTCTTCTTTACCTTGTCACTCACATACGGATGATAACATCGTTTGGGTACATGTGGACTACCACCTTCAAGAAGCGATGTGACTCTCTTTTCATAACCACACCACAAGGATGATATATATAAATATTTTTAAAGAAATAATATTTTTATTATGATAATATTATCCTTCTATAAAGATAAAAATACTTACCACCTCTCTATAATGATCATTCAAAAATGGAAATTTTACTCATGCTTACATACGGCCTACCATCTCCATGATTTTAACGTACTTCATTATTAATAACTATATTTCATGATTGGTTTTAAATGTATAATTTATTTATAAATATTATAATTATTTTTGGATTTGGTTCCCTAGAACCAACATATATGTACTTTATGATAACCTATATTCATGTTTTTTTAATATCAATAAACTCCTTATCACATCGTGATTGTTCTTCTACGTAACATTGCATGTGATAATGTTCCAAGAGTAGCTATCGCACTAAAAGGCCATAGAATTTCCCTACTATGATGCGAACCTATAAGTGTTATGACACTATTATTAGGTATATGTTATATGGATGGATGATATCATTTAACGGACGCAAATGATACAGGCTATTAGGTGTGGAGACTCATAGGATATTGAGGGACCTTCTCATTGTGTACGCCCTTGAAGATATCCAGCATGATATTTTGAGAATGAGACCCAACAGTAGGAAATCCACATTAATAAAATTCATTGGATGTTCCTATTTAAACACAATTGTATTAGTCTTTAGACTTTAATATTATTATTAATGGATAATATGAGTTGTGTACTTTGATGTATTAACAAAAACTGTGATGATAGATATTTGCAGTGGGGTAGGATATGTTTGGTGCATCATGAGTAATATTGTATTAATGAATAATGAGATAAATGGTTTACCCATCTATTCACTAACGGAACATAATATCCCCATCCCTTTGATTGAAATGATATAGTATAAATAAATCCATGGCCATGGTGTTCTATAGGCAAGTTATATTTCTGAAATGTCAAATAAAGAGATATCGAGCACATAAGTTGATGGTACTAGCATGAAACCTACCCAATTAATAATATTGTGATAAAGGTATTATATTACATGGTAATCATTCATATGTGGTGACATAATGTTTAAGCATTAACTTCTTTCTATATGGTTTCCTTGGCATGTTTCTAGACACTAACCTTGGACTTTAGGCCGGTCCGACTAATTCCACTGAGAAAGATGCCTAAAGGGTCACGCACTATGTGTATCCAGAATCTCAGTTAGATAATTTATTATTTACCAAGTTAAATAAATATTAATCCCAATCATGGTTTAATAATTATTCATGTATTTATGATCACATTTATTCCACAACTAGTTATTCAAGAGAATATATTGTGGGTGGAATAATTAATAAATATTGAAGAGGATTAGTGGACTGAGATTAATGGTTGAGTGAGAAGTAATAACAATGAATGTTACTTGATTAAATATTATTTAATTATAAACTCCAAGTTAATTGAATTTCTGTAAATAATAATATTGCTGTTATTATTTGACATCCAAGATTTTACTTGGATTAAGTAAATAATTAAAGGAACTTTTGTGGCTTATATATTATTATTACCCTAGTGAAATAAATAACTGGTTATATTATTTTATCATTAGACAAGGGAAAACTAAGAAACTCCCATTATGTTGTCCACATCATTTGAAGAAAAACTCTTGAGCCTAGAGAGTTCTTTCCTCTCAGAAGATGCTCTCAAGAATGAGAGTGATCCTCTCCACTGGATCAATGAGAACTCGTTACGTGTAGTTCTCATGGTGATCAATGGCAGACGACACAAGTGCAAGGATCTTTTGTGCTAGCACCTGGAGTCTCTTTTTGTGATGTATGGAGATTCGTGGAGCACGTGTGGATCATCGTTAGATGAGATCTACCCTTTATCTCAATAATGAAATGAAGGTGCACTGAATATCTACGGATGGATGAATCAACGAAGAAATAATAAACCTTGGAGATAATTATTATTTAATTAAATTAATTATAAAAAATATATGTTTATCCTCTCTCTTAGTTTCAGATTTCTATTCCTTTTTCTTATTTCTTGGATTCAATTTTATAGATCACTACGTTCATCATTGTATAGATCATAGTTAGTTCATTTAATACGGAAAAAATCAAAGTTGGACAACGTCCCTCCCATGCTTTCGCTTTTCCTCTAACCTACAGGTGGTATCCATGTGGGAATATTATTTTTTATAATTATTTAGTAATAATTAGGGATTTGCACATTTATAAGTTTGTTTTTCAATTCATGTTTAATTTTTCTTCTTAATATGAATATTGAGATTTTTTTCTTCCTCTATCGTTTCTCACATATCTAACAGAAACAATAAATTTTATGTTTAAAAGTATATCAAGTGACACATACAATGGTGCTATGGATTTTATAGAGGTGGCACAGTAGTACACACTGTGTAATCAGAATTACACACTGTGTAGTTGTGTTCAATGCATCAGGAGTAGTTCGGAATTACTCAAACTGTGTGCATTAAATAAAATTAATGTGGTTAATTGCTAAACCGCTTGTTGGCTAGGATAAAATGGTGCACTATCCGCCATACTACATATCGGGTGGCCCGCTAGACATGGGGTGTAGTACCTTTCGGGTCAGGGTCTGTCCATGAATCTCATATAGGGCTTAACCGACTGATGACCATGTAACAAGAATTCAACACAGCTTGGGGCCCACAGGACATGTTGTGTACTCAAATAATTCTAAATTATGCCCCCCATGCCGAGTCCCTAGGTTTTTAATTAAAATAGATGGTGAAGGTAGTACACGCCATATAGATCATATCTACACGTGGTTTACTGTTGCAAAATTATGTAGAATTAAATATTTAATATATTCATAATGTTTGGATATTTATATCATGTATAGGTTTTATTATTGTGATTATTTTGTGTGCATTAAAGCATGACATGTTACAGAAAAGTCATGTAATTCTTGAAATCTTTCATGAGGTACACATCATTAAAGTACGTGATAAGTCGTGCATGCTATATGTCAGAAAGAATAAAGTGTATAAAAGTATAATATATGTTGAGTAGATTTGAATGGGTATTCACTGGGTTACCTCTAATGTATATTTATGTTCTATTTTTATTTTAAATGAATATTAATGTGATTAAAATTATAATTGATAATAATATCAAGGAAATTCATGAAATTATTAAGATATTATACTTATTTAATTAAAGATAATAATTAGTCGATTCAATCATGGTTTATCTTAAATAAAAAGGATTAGAGAATTTAATTCTAGTATTATTAAATGGGTAATTTGTTTTAAGCATATGGAAGATCATGAGCCAGACTAGACCTTTTTATATAATGTTTTTCCTTTTAATTTATTATTAAATTACATTATTGGAATGCATTCCTTTCCTACTCAATATAATGTATAGAATGTTGGACCGTGGTTTATTTTATGTAAACCCCCTTTTACACCACACCTACATGTGAGTATAATCATATGTATTGTATAGATCTCCCAAGCTAGTGGAGGAGGTTCAACCTATGAGCTGAGGTGAAACCTATCCAATCAGATACAAAGGTGGACAGTTGGAAAACTATAAACACGAACCTTAAAGGGTTCAAGGTGTTTCATACTTAGGTCAATAGTTAGTTTATCAACCCCTAGATAAACTTACCATTAGAACAAGATCATGATCATACCATTTATTTTATTTCTATCAGTTTCATGGTTATTCATTATGGATGTTTATTTGGGATCACATAATTAATGAATTAAGAAGAATGCTAGATGGAACTAAAATAAACTGTCTTTTGTGAAAATATTTTCTAATGACCTGGTTGATCAATTCTGTAATCCCATTTAATATTAATAAGAATATGATAAAGATAATAAAAAGATATTTATATAAAAAGGTTAAAATCCATCATTAAAATATTACGTCGATATAGCCTTTCATTACATTTGTTAGAATCAAACCATAGTTCAAAGTGCTTGACCAGCCAAAGTTGGGGTGCTTTCAATTTTTAGGTAATTCTAATTTGAGGATTAGGGTTGACATAACATGGTTGAAATCATGGGTTGGTTTTAAATGTAGTACTTGGAGTAAATAAAAGTAAAAGGTTGATGAACTATAAATTAATGATTTCAGGATTTGGAATTCCACTTAACAGATCTAGGAAGTATGAGTTAATCCAGTTTTAATTTGGAATGCCTACCTAAAACCATTTGAGTTTCTTGACCATCCAAAGTCGGGTTAATGAAAATTGAATATGGATCCTTGACACCTGAATTTCCAAGAAACATGATATTATGAATCCAATGTGGGGGATATAGGGTTTTTATAATATAGTGGGAGACTGATAAATATAATTTTATTTATTTCCCGAAAATTTAATCAGGTAATATACTAAAATTGAAATCATCTTATTTGTACAAAAAACATTAAAAATGACATCAAAAATATTTTTTTTATCCATACTCAAGAAGGAAAACCTTCTCATTTGTACTAATTTCCAAGAGTGGAAAAGGTTTCTATGGGTCATCCTTCACCATGAAAGGAAATTGTATGTTCTGGAATAGCATTTACTAGTTGTGCATAAAAATGAGGTGAGTGATGAAGTGCTCTCTTTGAATGAGAATCAATTGAATGATGCTACAGTTATAAAGTTCTTCATACTATCATCCATGTTCAATGAGCTATTGAAGGAACCTGATAAAATGAATTATTATAGCATGATGTCTCACCTTCATAATCTCTATCAAGAGAAGGAGAGGCAAGAGAATTATGATATCCCAAATTCTTTTTCCATGACTAAACATGGAGAGTATATCCCAGATGGGCCTCACATCATCAAGATTATTTTTTACATTGAACATAGGTATATATTAGGGATTAAATTCCGACATGAGTTTCATAAAGATCTCATAATTTCATCATTTCTCAAGGCCTTCTTTAGTTTTATTCTGAATTATAATATCAAAAATAATGAGAAGATTCTATCATAACTTCTGACCCAGATTCTCCAAGTGGATAAAGACATGGGGAATGTCATAGTCATGGTTTTTATGGTGTATAATAATATGAAGGAAAAGGAAAAGGGTCCTAAGATCTATAAATAGTTTACATCCCTCGAGAACTATCTAGCCAAGAAGAAGAATATCCAATAGAAGAGAAAGGAAAAGGAGGCAGTATCTTTTGCATGTGGCAAGCCATGCCACTGGAAGAGGAACTACACATAGAGGAAAGGGGAATACAATAGTGTGTTCATTATTAATTGAAATCCTTCTATTTATACACATTTTTTATTAGATATAGCTTGTTGTGATCAAATCTGTATCCAGCTATAAGAACCAATTATATTTAAAAACATTGTCTGAGGAGAGGTGGATCTATGAGCTGTCAATGGTGTAAGGATAACTACTCTTCCCATTGGTGACTACCACCTTTCATTTCCAAATGGTATGATTTTGGTTTTACATGACCGTTATTACATACCAACTGTTACCAAAAACATGATTTCTACTCTCTATGAGAAGTATTTTACTACTCTCTATTAAGAAGGTTATTTAGACTCTTTTGAGCTAAACTAACTTGATAGTTTTCATGTTTATTTACAATGGAAAATGTATAAAGCCCCATTCGATGGACAGGGTAAAAATGGCCATAGACCATTCGGGATTGGAACACACTAATGTGTGTGTACCATTTCCAATATAATATAGAGGTGGATATTAGTACTTCATAACTTTTAATGATGACTTGAGTAGATATTGATATATTTACATGATGAGGTATAAGCATGAACCCTTTGAGAAATTCAATGAATCCACGAATGAAGTAGATAATCATATTGATAAGAAGATAAAGTAGCTTCAATCAGATAGAGGTGGGTAATATATTTACCAAGAGTTCATTGACATTCTATAAGAGTTTGGGATTCTATCTCAATTAAATACACCTTATACACCATAGTGTAATTATGTTAGTGAAAGAAGGAATTGTACCTTATTGGAAATGGTAAGGTCGATGATGAGTCACACAGATCTTTCATTATCCTATTGAGGATATTCATTAAAAACATCAGAATACATATTAAAATGAGTACTAACTAAGGTGGAAAATATAATTGCCTTCAAGTTAGGGAGTGGAAAGAAACCTATTATTTCACATACACATGTATGGGGATGTAAGGCAGTTGTTAAGGATATCCCAGGAAACAATCCAGAACCCTGGGGTACAAAGTGTATCTTTATAGGGTATCCCAAGGAAACAAACAGATACTACCTACACAACCCCTCATACAAGAAAGTGATTGTTTCTATACAAACTATATTTGTTGAGAGGGATCACATCCTTAAAAAGTATAGTGGGAGTAATATTTACTTCGATGAATTTTATGCTCAAGATATACCAGAATTGGTACATGAACATATTCCATAGGTCCCTTTAGAAGAATTATATCTTGAAACAAAAGTAATGCATTGGAGTGTAACAGAGGAAAGGGAACCATAGAGATATTGTTTTCTACTCACCGAGGATGGTGACTCATTATTGTTGGAAAATGATGACCCTCTCTCCTATAAAGAGGCAGTTGAGATCTCGGAAGTTGTAGATCGCTCAAATCTATGAATTCAAAGATGGATTCCATGTACCAGAACCAATTTTTTGTTCTAGTAGAAGCACCAGTTGATGTAAAGCATGTTGGGTGTAAATGGGTATTCAAAAGGAAACTAAACATGGAAGGTAAAGTAAGTACCTATAGATCAAGGCTAGTGTATAAAGGATTTAAAAAGCATCAAGTAATTGACTACGATGAATCCTTTTTTCCAATTTCTATGTTTAAATCCATCATAATAATACTTTTCATAATAGATTTCCAGGACTATGATATTTAGCATATGGATGTCAGAATAGCTTTCCTTAACAGAAAACTTCAGGAAGATATCTATATGACACGACCAAAAGGGTTTGTGACACTAGATAATTCCCAATGGGTTTTCAGGTTTCAGAGATCCATTTATGGATGGAATAAAGTATCCATGTCATGGAACATCCGACTAGATGAATCAATAAGAGAATTTGTTTCTATTAAAAACGAATATGAGTTGTGTGTTTACAAAACTTTTTAGTGGGAATGTGATCGTTATCCTAGTAGTATAAGTGGAAAACATATTACTTATCATAAATTATATACCATCATTACATTTAGTTTTGGACTTGTTGAAAAATTTCTTATCCATGAGATACATTGGTGAAGCAGCCTAAATTCTAGTGATCAAGATCATTCGTGATAGATACAATAGGCTTATTGGACTAAGTAAAAGTGCATATATTGACCGGATACTAAAAAGATTTAGTATCAAAAAATCCATGATGGTTTTGGTTCCAAAGACACATGGATTACATCTTTATAATAAAATGTTTCCATGGACACAACAAGAGAAAGAGATAATGAGTAAGATCCTATATGCTTTGGTGATATGATCAATTAGGAATACCATGTTATCTACTAGACTTGACGTTTTATATGCATTGAGCATGGTAGGGAAATTTCAAGAAGATCTGGGAGAACAACATTGGACTATTGTAACATTGTCCTTAAGTATATGAGAAGAAATAAGGATATTTTTCTACTTTATGGAGGTGATGAGGATCTTTTAATCAAAGGGTATGTTGATGTTGGTTTTTAGACTGATCATAATGATCTAAAGTCGCAATCAGGATACTTTTTCTATCTCAACGGAGGAGCTATGAGCTGGAAGAGTTCAAAGAAGCTAGTTGTCACTAATTCTGTTGTAGAGTCTGATTGTATAGAATCTTATGATGCATCCAAGGAAGCTATTTGGATTCGAAACATTTTCTAGGAGCTTCATGTGGTGCCTAGCAGTAAAAACCCTATCATAGTGTATTATGATAATTCTACAGTGGTGGCTCTCACAAAATATCCAAGGTCACATCAACATGAAAAGAACGTACTCTAAAAGATTAACCACTTTAGGGATTTTCATCAGAGTGATGAAGTTGTAGTGAGTAGAGTATCCATGGAAAAGAATGTGGAAGACCCCTTGACTGAAGGTTTATCTTACCAGAAGCATGAGTATCATGTGAGAACTAGCAGACTGAATGTTGTTCGCTGTTGGATGTAGTGAAAGTGGGAGTCTATTGAAGTCAGTTCCCTAGAAACAACTTCGATATAATTTATGATAAATTATATTCATGGTTTTTTAATATCAATAAAATTCTTATCACATCATGATTCTTCTTCGGTGTAACATTGCATGTGATAATGTCCCAAGGGTATCTGTCACACTAAAAGGTAATAGCAGATCCCAATTATGATCAGAAACCGGAAGTGCTATAAAATTATTCTTAGATATATGTTCTATGTTCGGATGATATCATTTGAGGGACACAAACGATACAAGAGATCAGGGTTGGAGACTCATGTGACTTTGAGGTACCATCTCATGGTGTACACACTTGGTGATCTTTAGTAGGATATTATGAGAATGATACCCGATAGTAGGAAATCCACATTTATAAGTGTCACTGGATATTCCTATATGTGGACATGTATATTGGTCCTTATAATTTAAGATTATTATTAATGGATATTGTGAGTCACGTAATTTTTTTTATTGGAGAAAATTGTGATGACATATGTTCGTAGCGAGGTAGGATACGTCCGGGGTGTCACGGGTGATATTGTATTAATGAATAATGCGAGAAAGAATTTATCTCTTCTGTTAACTAACAGAAGTTAATATCTCATACCCTTTTATGGAAATGATATATAATAAATAAATCTATTTCCCAAGTTTTATATAGGCATGTTATATTTCGAAAAATTTAAAGAAAAAGATATCGAGCATATAAGTTGATGGAACTGGCATAGATCCTACTTTATTAGAGATATTGTGATAAATAGATTATATTACATGGTAAATTATTATATGTGGAGAAATTTCATTTCGGCCGTAACTTCTTTCTCTATGGGTAACGTGGAATGTTTCTAGATGTTGAACATGGATTTAGGCTGCTCTGCCTAATGCCATTGAGAAATTGGCCAAGAGGGTCACACACTAAGTCTATCCAGAATCTCAATTAAATAATTTATTATTTAAAAATTTGAACTAATATTAATCCTAGTCATTGTTTAATAATTATTTATGCATGCTTGATCACATTTATTCCATCACTAATTATTCAATAGAATATATTTGGGTAGTACAATTAATAAATATCGAGGGGGATTGTTGGATCGAGATTAATGGTCTAAGGAGAAATAATAATATTGAAAATTATTTGGTTAAATAATATATAATAATAACTTTCAACTTATGTGCATGACAAGATATACTGATATTACTTTTATTATTTAACATGGTGTGTTTCACTAAGATTAATGAAATAATTAAAGTCACTTGTGCATATAATTTATTATTATTACCCCATTGAAATAAATGCATGGTTATATTATTCTATCATTATCCAAGGGAAAGATAAGTGATGTCTATTGTGTTGGGAACAAAATTTTGAGAAAACCTCTCGATCCTACAGAGTTCTTCCCTCTCCAAGAATGCTCTCATGGATGATAGAGATACTCCTCCACTAGATAAAGGATAATGCTTTGGAAGAAGTATTCAAGGTAATCAAAGGCTGATGACCCAAGCACAAGGATCTTCCATGCTAGAACCTGTAGACTCCTTCAGTGATGTATGTAGTTTCTGGGAATACATTTATATCACTCCTTGAGGAGGCCTACCATTTATCTCTACAACATAACCAAGGCGCACTGCAGATTTGCGGTCAGACACATCAACGAAGAAATATTAAACCTTGGAGGTAATTATTATTTAATTAAATTAATTATAAACAATATATGTGGATCCTCTATCTTGGATCCAGGTTTCTATTCCTTAAACTTATTTCTCTGATTCTATTCCATGGTTCATAACAATCCTCGTCACATAGATCACATATTGTTCATTAACTATGGAAAAAATCAAAGTCGGGCATCATCCCTCCAGCACTTTCGCTGCCCTCAGAACCAAAAATTATGTCCTGATAATTATTCTACATTAGATATAACTATATTATATGTGCAAGAACTGGATCTTTCATGATAAAGTGCACATGATTAAATAAGTAAATTAATACCCAAGTCAACGAAAATAATTATTGATTGTTAACAAATGTGTGATATGATGTTATAAAATGATCATATATGAAATTATAAATATTAATATAGTTTTTTATAATTTAATAACATGTTTAAAACCACATTAAATGAGGTTAAATCATTTTCAACCAAAAGGAAGAGTGAACTATGGGACTTCATCTTAATTTCTTTTCATTGAGGCATATTTTATTATTATGCTGCAAATTAATTTTAGATTGTCTATATGTTTCTCATATTCTATGTAATATCATGAATACTTCATAATATATTGTTTATTAAATTTATATTTTAATTAATTTAACAAAGGTAAGTTTTTTTAAAAGTTATCAAGTGGTAAATAATTTCATAACTCAATTTCATTTCATTGGGTTATATTACTTCTTTGTTATCTTTGATATTCTAATATTAAAAGTTAAATAACTATTGATTATCTAATGTTTTATTTTGACTTTTTTTATATGTATTTAAAGTTTATGAAAACAATTTTTTCATCGATTAATTCTCATTTCAATTATATGATCATTGTAAGGGTTTTTTTTAGAATATCATTCGAATTGAGATTTTTTTTCTTGAATTTAATTTGATTGAAATTATTTGAACTTTTCAAAATAAAACCATTTCATTTTCTTATCATCTAGTTATTCATGATATTTAAAAGTAATAGTGAAACTTTTCATCACTTTGGTTCTTAAAATGTGTGTGAAAATATTTTTAAGAAAATAAGACATAATTTCTCTCTATGGTTAGAAATATTTTATCTTATAAAACAATGCCTTCAAAAATTACATTAAAAAATGTTTTAAATATTTTAAAATTATTTATTTAATACATATTTACCCATTCTTACTTTTTGGAAAATATTTTTAAAGGAATCCTTTTGTATTTCTCAAAACATATCTTGTTCTTCTTTTAGTGAAAATGTGAATGTAATCATTCTTTAACATACTCATCATATATATAATTTCCTTCCATCATGACCACTCAATGTATCTCCCTTTATAATTTTATAATATTGTTTTCAAATAAATATACTTTCAATATGTTTAGTAAAATTTTAGTTTAAAAAGTTATTTATATCATGAAAAGGATATTTTCCTCAAGAACTTTTTTAACTGTATTTTTATGGAATTTATATTAATAAATAAATAAAAATGCCTTATTACTACTCCAATGGGTATATATTTTATTACATCCTCCCTTATTCCTACTCTGGAATGTTTATGATGATTTTTCCATGGAAATTGTTGACATTCTCTTTCCTTATTCCTTGTTGTAATCATTAACTTTACCTTCAAATATTCACGTTCCTATAATCATTATACATTAAATTTCCAATAAATATATATATTATTTATCATGGATGTTCCTATTTATTAAACCATATATCATTTCTACATTTTTTTTTCGTGGAAAGTTATTTGATTAACTTGAAAATTATTGATAATCTGTATTCCATCTTCAATATTGATATTTAGTGGTAATGCATGTTGTTCAAGAACTAAATTGATTTTTTGATATATTAGGAATGCTTTTGAAATGTAGGCATGGGTGGGACCCTGTTATATACACCCCCCCTGTGCATCAGTAGTCTTGAGGGGTGAATCAATAATCTAGAAATAAATCTATTATCCAAATAAATGAGTTTGTACTCATTAGTTTTAAACTGTTTTGTTAGAGGTCTTGATGGTAGACATATCATAATCCAAAGTTCATAAACTACAATAATTAAGAACTTTTTATGTTAAGAAATCAGTTATTATTAAGCATGATATTTTTTAAATGATATTTTATATAGATGCATTTTCTTCTCAGTTATTGGTTAAAGGGAATGTGTTTTCAGTTATTTTCCATTCCATATTGAATATGAATTATCCAACTATAATAATCATGTTATTGATTAAATGGAATGTTCTTTCTGTTATTTACCTTACTATAT
Organism: Viscum album; assembly: GCA_963277665.1. Taxonomy (NCBI): domain Eukaryota; kingdom Viridiplantae; phylum Streptophyta; class Magnoliopsida; order Santalales; family Viscaceae; genus Viscum; species Viscum album. The sequence goes on from OY728136.1 coordinate 1,486,356,228, forward strand.
TTATTATTATCTGTGATATTTGCACATTAATATTACATTTGGATGCACTTCTTCCTCGGTTTATTGATTATGTGGCATCTGTGTTATGTTATTTACATTTCTATATTAACTATTCTTATTGGTTCATGTTTTATTATACTATACATAACACTAATAAATCATTTGATCTCACCCTTATTTTCTTTCTATTCCACCTGATTCCATGATGTGTACAATGATTGATGTCAAAGAATATTCTAGAGAGAATAATGTTATTATTAAAAAATTATATTGTAATTTCTGTTTTCAAATGTAATTATAAACTCAAGTATGTATCTATTTTACTGAATCTATTGAACTATTAGGCTCTGCAGGATACAATTCTATATATCTTATGCCAATGTTATAAAGAAGACATTGATTTCAAGCTACTGGGGTTAAGGTCTCTAAAATATGTTAATATCTTAGCAATTTTTTAATGACGTCTTGATATATTTATATTCCCCTTATTGTAGTTAAGCTATTTTTTTACCATCAAGATAAAAAAGGTAAAACTTTATCTATTTTTATTCTATAAGAAAAAAATATTCATTTGAATGTGTGTTGATCATCATTCCACCTTTTCTTTATCTTGTATTCTAAATAATAAAAATTTTATTGAATTTTACATGCCTAAATCACTACAATTAACTTTTAATATATCTTAAGATCCCAAAAAGGTACAAAATTTTATTCCTAATATCTCTATAAATTTAATTAAACCAAAAATGTATTGCTTAATTTATGATAAAAAATCCATATGAATAATCCTTGATGTGAAGAAGTAATACATTAATATCCAACAACACAACATGTTCTATATAAATAGTTTCACAACTAACTAAATCAAATAAATTTTGAAAATATGCCTAAAAAAATTAACAATTCAAAATAAGAATGATTTTATCATATATTCTTCTATGACCAATATAAAATTTATCATGAATAAACATCAATCACTCATAAATTCACATGTCAGAAAATGTATATTCCTTGGACTATATTCTCCAAAATTTAATAATATTTTCACAAAAACAACATGAATCTCCATGACATAAAACCACAACAAAATCATATATTCATCCAAAATTTAACTCGATATTTATTAAAAATATAATATCAACTGCATTGAAATAAATCATATTTATTGGATAGTTATCAATAAGATAAAACATTATATCCTAATATTCTAATAAACATTTATCCCAAAAAATATCAAACTAACCACATAATAAATATAAATTTTATATAAGGTATTCACATAAATTTCTCAAAGCATTTCATTAATATCATTAATATCTAGTCACATAAAACCATAATATATTATCTATGCCATTTAACTAATGATCATCCTTGAACGTATTAACCCATGAAGGAGTATAAAACTCTAAAATTATCCTTATTCAATAAAATATTAACCTATAAAGTTATTTAAATCCTATTTTAATACCAAATATAGTGTCCCAAAATTATATTCTCAGATTTAGTGCTAAAAACCTAATCTTTACATACTACTTTTGATACTAACACATGGGACCAAATTTTGACCGTTTATAATTAAATAATCTGGTAAATGGTTTAGTCACTTATATACACAATACAATTTTAGGTTCATAGATTTAGATTATTAGGATTATAATTAATTAATAAAACTTATAAAATTTTCATCCAAAGAAAATTTTTCTTCTCTACCCAGATTTTATTATTCAATAATAACTCATAAACATCACCCATAAAATTCCACACACATAAAACAATTCTAGAATTATCATTCATATTATTCCTCTATATAATTTGGGGAATGTAAATATAAGAATATAATGATCTTAAATTATTGTTAAGGGAATTTAAATAGTGGTAGTTATCATAGAATAAATTAAACATGAATAATCTGACAGAGATAAAAAATGATAAAGTATTTCAAATAACAAATATCATGGAATATATCTATTAATGAAATAGAATCCTAAATAATTCCATGGATGACAATAAATTATTTAATAATGATAGGATACATATTTATGGAAATAAAAATCTAATCATCCAGGCCACATGCTTAGAAATCCCATATAAATAGGTATCACATACCCCAAATACTCAACCTAGTTTGTCTCGTGAGACATATCGATGAATCGAGTGCCTATAAAATGTTTTTCTTCACCTATCACTTACTATTTATAATTCACTTGTCATATGAAATAAATGAATAATAGTTTAATACATAATCAATAGCCTTAATATCAAACATTCATATAAGAAAACTAGAATAAGAATGTAAATATTTCCCCAAAACTTATTCAACCAATATTATAATTCAACAGTAATCCATATATAACTAAAATGTATATTTTTTTAATGTTTACCCAAATAATAAATGAGCTATAATTATTGGTAAATATCCAATATCAAATTTATATAAAATGGGGTCTTTGTAATGAATAGAGTAATGAGTATGTAGATGAGTCAATACTTGAATTGATGTAGGATGAATCCATGATAATAATGAACATTTACTTGAATATAACCATAAATTCATCATAAATGATGACATTGATGTGAAGAAAATACCATCAGAAAATTGAGAGAAAAATGGAAGTGAATGTTTTCAAAATATTTTTATTAAATATTTTTTTAAAATTATCTCCAAAAAGAAGTTAGAAATAACTTAAAAACTATTTTCGTGATGTCTAAATTTTAATTTTAAAACATAATTTGTTAAATAAATTAAAATAATATATACTTTACTATATACTATAAAACATTAATAAAATATTGAGTTTATGGTAAAAATATACATAAGTGGATTGAAATCCCTTTTCAAACCTTTTATGAAAATAATATACTTTTCATTTAAAAATTTCATAGAATATTTGGAATAGATATTACATCTAAAAACCTTAAAATTTTGGAAAGTAAGATAACTCATTTTGATGTTTTATAATGGTGAGAAATTTATTCATGGAGAACATGTTTAAAATAAATTCTTTTTACAATATTGTAAAGAGATTCCATAATAAATTTTATAGAATATATTAAAATTATTCCTCAAAAAATTTAATAAAAATTAAATTTTAATTGAAATTTACCTTAATAAATATTTAATGTAAATGATATAACATTCTTAAAAGAGAATAAAGAATACAAATATAGAAGAGAAAGGTCCCCAATTAAGAATCAGAAATAAAGTTGACATTTATTATAATTAAACTTTCAATGGATTACCAAAGAGTGGGTAATTGGGAAGTATACTTATAAAAGTAATAAATAAATATATGATAATAAAATAGATGGGTTTTAAGAAAGAAAAATTAAATAATTCCCCAAAATAATATACATGCACAAGAAAACCCAAATAAACGTGACATTGAAATATAAACCCCTAAGGGATTTATAAATTTAAAATAAAAGGACATTGAAAGTTATATCATGATATTTTTCTATAAATCCAAAGATTTTTAGAAAATATTATGTCAAAATATATTCATAGGGAATGAAATACAATGTATAAAATAAAACAAGGTGCACAATATGAAATATGTCTCGAGGAACCAAAATTGTGACAAAAAATTATTAAAGATATCAAAACACTTCAATAAAAACTTATATAAAGAGATGACATAAAATGGAAAATTAATTACCATTGTTATAAATTGGATAAATATATAATATTCCAATGAGTAATTGTATACACAATGTAATAAAAATAGGTTCATAATTCAAAGCATGTCTTAAAGAAGGAGATTTTAGATGAGAACCCCTTATAAAGATCATAAAATTAAATTTTACATTAATAAATTAATTCATTATAGGTAAAAAATAAAAATCTTCTGAAAATATTTATAAATACAACATCAATTAATTATTCGTAATTAGATAATTAATCTTTTCATAACATAGTTATTGATGATTTAATGTATCCTAATGAAAAGAAATTGAGTTAAAAACCCCCTTACTCAATTTTTGACATTCTGCATACATCTAATGTAACGACCCAAACTTTCATTAATGGAAATTCTTATTGATCTTATTAAATTTCTTATTATGGTTAAATAAAATGTGAACTTCATTGGTTTTACATTTCTGGATTTTAAAATACCATTATGAATTGTTACCATTTCTAATATAGCCCTTGAAGAGTGATCACATGATTAGTATAAATATAGGTCTCTAACAAATCCAATTAACTCAAAGAAAGGAAGTGATGGCCACATCCAGTAGACTTTCTCCATATGAAGCCCATTTTTTAGAGCTTGGAAATAAGGTGGTGTCATTGGGATTCGCTCTTAACCAAGCCCAAGCCGAGCTTAAAAATGTTAAGATTGAATGAAACCGACTATGGGAGAAGTGGAAGTAAATAGAGATTACCACCTGAGCGATGTTATCCGAGCCACCCCAAGAGTCTTTCATCATCTCACAACTTACCCTTCAGTCTTTTGCGGGTTTTATAATGGGTTATGTAACAAGATTATAGCACTATTACTATGTAAATTATTTTTGTATAAAGAATGTGAATTCATTTTATTATTGTTACTTTGTAAATAGTTTTTAAAGCACAAATATTATTTTTAGTTAATCATAAAATAAGAAGTCAATTTTGATGAATTAATGGATTTTTGAATTAAATAATATTTTAAAACGATATTATTATATTTAAATTAATTTTTATTAAATATAAATGATTATATTATTTTATGAATGCAATTATAATTTTTATTAATATTTGAATGTTGTTTCTGTCAAATCCCATGAATTTTCTATAAATGTTGGTTTTTATTTTAAAAGTGAAAATTAAAAGATTAATAAAATTATTTAGATAAAATGAATATTATTTTTGGAATCAGGATGTCGAAATTATCCAACGGTGAATTTTTCTTAATTTTCTGAGACAGTAAAATTTTTGGGTAAAAATTAAATATTGTTTAACTATGTAATGTGTTTTATGACATCATAATAAACCAATAGTGATGTAATAAAATACTATAAACATTATTTTGGGAAAATATATATTTTATCATTAAAATAATGTGATTTTGGGTTTGTTTTATTTATTTTACAAAGCATTAGTGGACCCTCCAAGACTTATAAAACATTTGGTCTTTTTAAATTTTTTTCCTTGAGAGTGTGACTCATATCCACATAATAAACCTTATTATTTTAAGAATTTAAGCCATTGGAATTATAAAATATTATTTTCCACTCCTCTTTGTCAAAAACCATGGGAAAAAACCATGGTCTGGATTGTGGTATTGATTAGTTTAATGTGTGGTAACCCAAACCTAAATAATAAAAATTCCATCTCCTTTCCTATATATACCCACCCATGATCCCACTTCCTATTCACTCAAAGCCTTTGTATTTCGACCAAACCCTGACCTCATCTCTCTATAATCTTCCCAAGGTTCCCTAATCTCCTAATAAGCCTCTCTCAAGCTTCTCCCAAGCCTTTGGGATCACACTTCCAAGTAAAGGATTTCTTCCTTTCTCATTTTTTCCAATTTTCATTAAGTTGTAATGCCCTTTTATTTTCAATTACAAATGTTGGGGTATAATTTCAAACCTTCCCCATACTTCCCACTTTATGTTTTGATAATTTCATACCCCTTTCTCTCTCATTAATGCATCCCATGTACACTTGTTACCATTCTGAAATTCCATGAGGGATTTCTCCCTCCTCTTTTACGTCAAATTAATTCTTTTGTATTATGCATCTAAATTCCATTAAGTTTGTTTGGACACCTATCTATATGACCCCCTAATTTTCCATTTCATGTACATATGATGAGACACCCTTTTCTCTCTCATCAACCATTTTCATGAATCCATATATCATGTTGTTATGTTGCCGAAATTTCACCATGTGTTTCCAAGACAAGATCATTGTGTAGTGAATACCATACCCACGTCTCTATCAAGGGTATTAACCTTTATCCACATATTCATATTGAATGGTAATTTAATGTATTTATTCCAAATTAATTAATCTTGGAATAACTTATAATGTTGATTGATTCCATGTTATATGATACATGTGGCACACTTATGTATGAAATGAAATGTTTAAGAAGGGTGCGCCTTGATAGCACTCCAATGCATTGGGTAATGTATAGTATCATTATATGTCATGTGTAAAGGGTGTTGACTCATGATAATTCATTTTCAATGAGGTTTTACTAGTTATTCATGTTCAATGAGGGTTTACTCATGCTCCATGTGCAATGAGCCTTAGCTCATGCTAATTCCATGTTATATGTTGTTTCCACATTTCCATGTTATGATTATCCTGCTTTATCATGGCTTTATGTTCATGCTTCTCTTGTGCTCCATTGATATTCCTATTTTCTAACATGTATTGTATTCCTCATGTTATTACATGTTTATTCCCTTACTTGGCTTTATAGCTCACCCTTTTCTTATGCATGTCCTCAGGTTATGCCATTAAATGCTAAGTATGAGAGAATGTAGTGGTCTTGTAAAGGATGTTTTCAATAAAGATATTGTGTGTTTTATTTTATAAGCTATTATGTAATTTTTCTAAGCCCCAAAGACACTATACCTCTCGATTTTCTATGTTTTATCAAGTGAATATTTTATGTAATAAATCGGAATTAAGTGTGTAACAAAAAGAAGGGTTGTTATAGTTGGTATGAAAGGATAGGTTTTGTTATTTTTGGGGTTAGGATTAGAAAACCATAGTGAAGACTTAGAGATAGGAATAAGTATAATAAAAAATCCCTAAGTATTTGTGATTATTGAGTAAGTTTTTAATCAAGAAAACACATCCTTGTCTGGATACGAGCTAGTAGAGGCGGCTCTGGCACAGATGTATCCTAGGGGTAAAACCCAAAAACACCGCTTTAAGCTAGAATCGAATGAGAAATGGTACACGAAAACGGGCCTTTCTGTACTCTTGGTTATGACACTCCCAGTGGATATGCTTTGGTAAATTCACAAGCTTATTATGAACCCATATTAAGAGAATGAAAAAAAATGCCCCTAAGAATATATGTTAGAATATAGATCAATAGTATCATAGATTGAATATTATGGATTCATAAGTTAAGGAAATAAAAGTTATTTATAAGTCATCAGTTTTGTCCTTGGATTACCCTTTATGTGTTACCCCCGAACTTTCCTTTTATTCCAGCCAATGGCCGGTAATATGAGGAATTGTGCTAACAACTGATGTGAAGATCAATGTGATGATTATGCTAATCAGATGCCCAATCCAATGGGAGCGGAATCATGAACATTGTCACGCTTCTCTCTCAGTTAACTAATTATTTGAATATAAACATGGGTCAAGAAGAATGTACAACCCCCCCCCCCCAAAGAAAGAACAAGTCGCTATTGAGAGATTCATGAGACAAAGGCCTCCTACTTTTAATGGATCATTTGATCCCTCAATCGCCGAACAATGGATAAACTACATTGAAAAGATCTCATTCATCTTTCAATGTTCTGAACAAGGGAAGGTTCTCCAGGCTGCATATCACATAGTGATTGATTCACATCAACTGACGGGGGTTGCCACTCTGAATAGCCTCAAAATGATATTTCTTTCTTCTAGATAAACTATCTCTCTATTTAGGTGTTGAATCTACTTGGATCAAATTTCTGGATTCCCACAAATTTTGATCATTAAAGACTTCCTTGTTGAATATATTCTACATAGTGTTCAATTGAAATACATTCGCCTACGATTAGATGGTATTCGTAAGCCCCTCCTCTAACCATCTCTCATTTGTCACCTCGTCATCGGTCAGTGTCAGTGTTAAACCCATAAGCTCATTAAAATGATTTAAATACTCCATCATGGAGATATCACCCTATTGTAGGTGAATGAACTCTCTAGAATGGTCCACTCTCAATTTCTACAGAAAGAAGTAGTCATAGAAGGACGTTTGGAAGCATGTCCAGACTATACCTTGACAACGATAAGCCTAAGAGATGTAATTCCACCAATTCATGGTAGATTAATTAAGAATATATGTGGAAATATTAACCCCCCCACTCTGGAGGAGTCTCTATATACTTGAATATCGATAACATGGATTCCATCAAAGATTCTACTGCTAGAGGTCCATCATTCCTTGGGAATGTGGGAGGATGTTGGTTTCAAAATTCTCATGTCAACTCTGCCATAGAAGGGGTAGGTCATGGAGAACCTTTTCTAGAATATGTGAAGTGTAATAATCTATATCAAAACTAAGAATTATCACCCATTGGAAAATTAATATGAGGTTCCTTATGTTTAACTATTGGAGGTAATACTAGTGGTTCAGTTCCCTTCACCTCCAGAGCAAGGTCATCACCACCCTCCTGGCGTATGACTCAAGGGAATCATGGTGGAATAGACATAAAATATCCTAGTGCACACATAAGATAATATTTAATAGTAGATAGGATCAATGATAAAAGAAAAGAGTAGGTACATAGTCATCTTATAAATGAATCACACCTCTCCTCCTCCTCCCAAATCCTGGTCTATGGGATAAAAAGTTTGCATCGGATCATTGGAGACATTGCTTACTTCCCCTACTAAGGTCAGATCAGGTTCAATGTAACATTTAACACAATATAGGTTCCAATATATAGATTTTCAATTTCATGTTATAAAGTAAAACACCCTTTAAATTTCAATTATCATCCCATTTAGTTGTACCCATTTCATTTAATTTTTGAATTTATTTAAGATCGTACTTATTTGTATGTATATATTTATCAGGTTATAGTTGTATGCTTGAACATTCCCAATTTATAAAGTCCCATACTCTATATATTATAATTTTTACTTCATGTAACTATAATCTAACCATTACTTCTGATATCAAGATGTATCAGGTCATATAAAATGATTTTATTAGATGAATATCCATTCCCAATTTATATAAGTACATGATTCATAAATCAACATTGTCATTCATATAATCAAATCAAATTATGTTTCAGTCCATATAACCTATGGTTCATGGCTCAAATATGGCATTATTGGTTAATTAAGGTGTCATCATCAATCTATGTGGGAAAACACATTTAAATTGATGCATACACATTAATTAATCCAATTATTTTAACCATGTTAGAAATTTTATCACATTTCCATATATAATAATCTAGGAACTAACTATATAAAGTAGAAAATTAATATGGTAATATAAATATAGAATGTCATAATGCATGACATGTGAATCCTTATGTACCTAATATGATGCATGATATGATACATCCTTATTGTATATGGCCAAGGTAAAGAGACCAAAATAATATTAACACCAATTTAGTAATGACACAAAACATGTTAATCACCCAATGGTGAAATTAGTACACTTGTAATAGGAAAAAACTAGAATAGAAATAACATATCTCAGGTAATTTAGGTTTCCCCTATATGTGGGGCAGCTACTCCCAGGCACAGGCTCATTAAAAAAATTTGACACATTCCTAAACTCTTTTCTAAAACTCAAACAGTAATACAAATGGAAAAATAATCTCTAATACCATTATGTACAATCAATCCCATGATTCCACTATGTGGTGCCCCGAGATGGTTGGTCACATGAACTCGTATTCACCTCCCCATATGTTAGAGACTATATATTAACTATGAGGTTCTAGGGTGTGTCCTTGGGTATACTTTTTCCTCTTGATAAAGGTGTAGTATAATGGAAAATAATAATGATATGTAGTGGGAGCATTAATAAATAAACAGTAGAATAATAATAAATCATCCATATAAATAAATAGGAAGAACGGCAACCATAAAGAGATACCAATAAAGTATGATGAACATGTCATTTTCTTATACCAAACATGTTACATGGGATATAGGGTAAATAGACATATACCACCGGGTAAATAGAAATACCAAAATAACAAAATCTTCCTCTACAAGAATCGATAGGATCAGACAGGTCCCCTACTCCCATACTTCATCCTAATATTGATAATCAAGCATTAGAATTTGGATGCTTCCCCTTGTCTCTACCTATAGACATGAGGTCTATTTGGATACCCTAATTGTCCTAAACAGGGTGTAAGATATACTCCGTAGGCCACCACTAATTATGTCTATAATAACTCAGTTTATGCATATAAATTGATTAGTGTGCCGGTATATAATAAATGAAAGGTGATAAATAAATAAATACAACGGACTAGATTCCTTATGAGATGCCCAACGTACATTGCCTACTTCAACCTAAACTGGTTACATCTGAACTATAGTCAACATGTATGAGTATAACATGGGTATAATGAAATTATTTTTAAAATATCAAGTATAAAGAATAGACCAAACCCAAACATGTTCTTTTCATTGGTAGATGCATCTCTGGGGTAAAAATTATGCATATTTAGTTTTTGATATAAAATTCATTCATATAATTTGATACCCAGATACACGAGAATGAACAAGGTGACCCACAATAAGAATCATAATTATCACTCCAGGATCACTATAAATACCCAATAATTTAAGAGTTCATCCAAGGAAATCCATAAAAGGTATCCCAGGTATCACACTCAACGTGGTGTAAGAAAGACCCTCTAAGCTGATCCCAGGTATCTCACATACGGGATCAAGTATCACTTATGGAATGGTATAACCATCTTTCCACAAAGACCATCCAAGGTGACTTACTTAGGGAACCAATATTGCTCATGGGTAAGTATGTAATCCACCCAATGATCCCGACCATGGAATTCTATAAAGAATCCAAGTATCACTCCTGGTATATTTACAATCCCTACATGTATTAATTTTAAATCATGATGAGCTCATCTAAGGTCTCCTTAAATCAATACAATTTTGTCACCATAATATTGCTATAAATGTATGTTTAAGCTTAGAAAAACTCATACCATCTCAATAAGGTATAAAAATCGTAATCTTATAATAAAGATGTATAATTCATTTAATTCAATAAAATAAAGATACAAAATAAATTACAAGGTCCTAACTCCTCGCCAATCATTTTTTATATATCATTTCACATTACAAAAGTATTTATTACAAGGGAAAACATACACCTATATTGGTGGATAAATTTTGATTATAAACATGATGATTTTAAGCCTTTAAGGAAGGGAACACCCATAGGGGTGGATCATATCAAGGAAATCAATGAAAGATGTTAATTCACCATTATACTAGACTATATAAATCCTTTAAATACATTTAATTTTAGAAAAATAGACTCTATGGAGGTGAAATTGGAGGATTATAGAATATCGAAAAATGGTTCAAATATAAATGCAATGATACTTTAGGGGAAAGAGATAGACCTCCTACCATAGGCCTGTAGTACTCTCCCTGTCTATTCTTATTCCTTGAATCGAACTAGAATGGGAGAAATCCTAATAATAGATAGAAGTGGATGAAATATGGAATTTGATCTCACACTAAAACAGTGCGGAATATGGAGAGATAACTAATGAAAGGAAGGAATAATAGTGGATATATTACTGAGAGGAACCCAAAGGGGTGAACGGTGGATGATTTCGAGATCAGACAGCGGAGTAATGGAAAAACCTAGTTTAGGATTGGGAGAGACCTTCTTGTGGAAGAGGATCTATCTGCTAAAGGGGAAAATAAATGGGTTGGTATTTATAACATTTTTAAGGGAAATTGTAATTTAACCATCATTAAAGGGTTGCATAATTTTTCTGAATGGTTAGTTAAACCATGAGCCAATCGGGTGATAGATACTGAATAAGGAATCCCCTCACATAGGCTACGTTTGTGATTTGACTAACCATGCACAAACCATATGACATGCCTCTAACACTTGTATGAGAGAAACTGAATAGCCATTAGGGTCTATTCTATGCACTAAGAACCAGCACATAGTTTACATGAATGGTTATCACTAACTAAACACTAACCGTGAGGTTCATTCTACCTCTCTAGAAAATCTAGAGATTTATGCTACGAATAATTCTCAAACACCCTCGTAATCTCTATGTCCCCATTAGGCACTCACATTATGTCCAATAGAAAGAATAAAACTAAAAACTAATGGCTATTTACATCAATTAAAATCTAGGATATTACACCTATATATTCTACATGAACTGTAAATATATAAAGTTTAGATAAAACTAATCTCACAACACAAATTAGGATCAATCACAACTATATTTGTGACCATATATTTTAAATATTCTGATGTATCATGACCATCATACTCACCACATAACAACATATTTATATATATATAATTCTCATTTACAAATATCATAATAATAAGGTTTTTCACAAACTATATCCAATTGGAGGCCACCTAGAACCCAAAGCCTTCGCCCAATGCCACCATCTCGTCCTCATACAACAAGAGTGGTAACAATCATAACCTTATAATCATCCAAAGAATCACTATATTACTCCCTCAATAAATTTCATAACCCAATCAAAATGTATATAAATTGTAGTTTTATATTAAAATAAAATACCTAAAAATAATATTATCATTTCACTTCCCATTATAAGTTTCACTTCCAATGCACCACTGCATATGCACCATTGTCCCTTTCAAGAGAAGTACCTATATATATATTATCATTTAATATAATTACCATTACAACTAATATTCCTAAAACTTTTAGTTTTGGGTTAGAAAATAGTATGTACTTAGTTTAACATTATTTTATATAAAAATATATCTATGTGAAAAAAAATGTAAACACTCAGGTAAATGACTATATACCTCAAATCCAGGTTATTGGATTAAAATAGGATTAAATACATATGTGTACCATTAAAAACTCTAAATTATATCTATGGGATATAATAAGAATAGATATACTTCTATTTTATCATGGTCTTATATCCCTGAGTAACTAGTAAGAAGAGAATAAGTGGTAAAAAGTATTTTCTTAACTCTACCCTGAGTTACTGAGTAAGTCTGAGAGTAATCCCTCATGTATACCTACATTCACAATATTTATCATCCAATAAACAATATCTCACATAAAAAATTAAGGTGATTTAAAAAATAATTCACACTTCCTAATCAATGATCAATCTATTTGCTATAAAGAATTTCCACATAATATCCAATAATCCATTATAAATTCTTTTAACTTCTTCCATATCTTTATAATATAAAAATCCAATTTTAATTTACTACCATTAATTATATTATTCCTTTCATCAAATTATTATAATATTTAAATCAATATGAAAATTATATACACATATCCATATTAATATAATGGATTTAAATCATAATCAAAAGTTCCACATATCATTATTAAATTTTATCTAAACTTATATCTCATAAAATTTATCATCATAATAGATTTTATTAATATCACAATTTCTTATCATCTATTCATGAATCATGTTATCTACCAATTATTCATAACATCTCCAAAGAAATATTATAGCACCACTAGAATATTTCTTTATCAATATTGAAAATAACAATCATCTTCATTTAAGATTTATATCCTTAGTCTCCATCATTGTCCTAATAAATTTATAATAATTATAAGAAATATCAACAACATACATCAATAAAACAAAAGACACATCATAATTTATAGAATTAAATTACTTAAATTAGCCATTTTAATTCCATAAAATCTATGAAGGATTAAATTTTCCTTTCATAATTAATCTTCTTAATTAATGTTAATTTTAATAAATTATATATATATCATTAATCCATCACTATTTTATTCTAACATAATTTTCATAACTTAATTCACCAAGTCATTCTTAATAATTAATATAATTTTATTAATTGATTTATGAACAGAATAAATAACACAATTTATCATAGTAAACTCATTCTATACAATAATAATTCACTATAATTTAATATTACTTAAGTCAAAAAAAAATATCCTTATATAATATTATCAGAAATTTAATAATAATTTTTTTATTCTCATTAGTTATTTAATAATTATTCTTTAATTTCATTGATAATTATCATAACTAATTCAAATCCCTCTCAATAAACTATTTCCATCACATTAATCTTGTTCTATAATAATAATTAGAAATTATTTCTCAAATCATTGAAATATTATTAGTGTAACCCCTTAATAATTTAGTGATCCTGTATTATTTTTTTATTAATAATAATTTATACCATTTTAATTATGTTAAATTATTATAGTAAGATGTTTAGTCCAGTATCACAAAAAGTCAACATTATCAATGAAAGTATTACAACGAAGGTTCGCGTGAGTAAAATCCAATAAAATATAATTATTTATTTAAGATAATAATTATTTAAATTAGTATTCCAAAATTATAATGAAATCATGAAAATGGTGTTCTATTACATTTAGGAGGTTAAAAGGATCCCAGATTCGCTTTTTGTTGAGTTTTTACTATGGAAACAATTTTCTAGGTAACTGATTATAAACAATGAAAACATAAATTTTGACTGCTGTAGTTTTTGATTTTGAAATGGAGATGGTGGAAGTGCCAAAGTCTTAATGATCATATAAAATAAATGGATGATGTTAATTGGAAATTTTTTCTAGATAGGATGAGTTCATATTTCAAAATTGAAGTTGTAATAGAAATCAAAGTCATCAAGGGATGGTTCGCCTGAAGATAATTTAGGGAATATATTTCAATTTTATTAGATGTGAGGAGGGGTTCACCAAATGAACTAGTTAATATGTTGGGATCCTTTAACCAATTAGGCATTCATCTTTGAATATTGGCTTTGTTAGATTCAATCCCATGAATATTGGAAGTCGGTGGTAATTAGAATCACTATCGGGGATCATATATATTAATAAGGTGTGATCCCACTATGAAGGATATGAGGAGGATCTAAGTAATCATTGTTATTATCTTTTATCTCTCCAAAATATTATTAAAGTAGTATTCCCACCATTAATTAACACACATGTATGCACCACATAAATCTATGTTTTTCTTATGTCTTTGTATTTTTATTTTGATTTTTCTTCCAAATAACATATGTGTTATCCTTGTGAAGAATTTTTTTATTGTAGTGGATTGGGTGTGCTTGTCTTCTAATATCTAGAAAACTTAGCATGGGCTCACATTCCATTAATTTGTTCCATGTGGTACTTTTCAATGGATATAGCATCTAGTAGTTTTATAAGATGGTGTTTTTGGACTCAACAAGTGTTTTTACATAACATGGATGGAGTGTTCATGATTGATAAGCCCTGATGAAGGATTTTACAATCTTAGTTTGGTTTCATTTTTTACATTTTCCATGTAGGATATAATCATTAATCATTGAATGAACTCCCACTCTACATGGCTGGGAAGTAGTGGCATTTTAAAATTTCT
The DNA here is from genome assembly GCA_963277665.1 of Viscum album. Classification (NCBI taxonomy): domain Eukaryota; kingdom Viridiplantae; phylum Streptophyta; class Magnoliopsida; order Santalales; family Viscaceae; genus Viscum; species Viscum album. The sequence goes on from OY728136.1 coordinate 1,486,371,535, forward strand.
AAGGGAATTGTGTCTAAAGATGGTGAGTTCCATCAAATGAAGTTTAATGGGGTAGATATTAGGTTACAAAAAAATTAAAATAGTGGATTAACTTCTTTAGAAGGAACATAACCTTATGTTGACTAGTTCCATGCCAAAAGGGATGAAAGAAAATTAATGGGAGAGGCTCGAAAAGAAATAATTTGGGTTGATCCAGTTCACACTTTTCTAGAATTTTGAATTAATTATCCACGAGGTAAAACCTAATTTGGACTCAAAAAGACTCTTGCATACATATATGAAAAAATAATGATGATGAACAAGGTCTTCTTATCGAGGAGACTATTCATAATGAATATTTTGGAAGGAATTTTTTATAACAAACACAGTTATAAATTTAATATGATTTGCATATATTTGAAGTCATTGAAGGTGAACATAAGAGATCTTAAAGGGTATCTATTATTAATCTTTTTTCTATTGGAATCTTACCAAATCATGGTGGCTAATGTGAATAATTATAGTGGAAAGAATAATTTAATGTTCAAAAAAATATACTACATAATTCTTAATAAATAAATCATTTGAAATGAGAACAACCTTCTTCCAAAAAAGCACATTATTTTAAAGGAAGAGTATATACCAATGGATCGAAGAGTCGTAAGAGATGGAAAGGAAGGAGGAGTCACAAAAATAGTACATTTTTGGATGGATCTCCCTTAAACTAGCATTTTGGGATGAAATTCCACTTTGAAGATTATTTTATTGAATGAAGAGAGAAAGATAAAATCATGAGAATTTATGTTGGGATACCCATGGTTTTTTGGGTGGAAGAATTGAATTCTATAACTTACTTAAACAACTAGAGTCATTCGTCTCCAATCATTACAAAACTTATAAAGATCTATTTGTTTGGATGGAAGGTTAATTTATACCACTTTAAAGTATTCATGTCACTTTTCATTGTTCATGATGATACTAAAGAATAAAATAATAATGAGGTTAAAATTTGAGCATGATACTCTGTTCGATATAGAGATGAAGAGTTCGGATTTTGACTCTAGGAAAATGGATCTCATAAGCTCATCAGAATTAAAAAAATGATCAATAATGTGAAAATAATATTGAAGTATTAGAAACTATTGAATAGTTATAATGAAATTAAATTATCATTAAAAGTTTAGGTTTTCCTGGATGAACATAAAGAAAATGATATTCTAGAGAATCTATATTTCTTGGGAGTAGCTTACCCACATTGATAATAAGAGAGGCTAGTGAAAAGTTTTAAAATTAATAAATCCAAAATTTATTGTATCAATAGTAGCTTAGTCATTAATAAAACTACAGATATCGATTAGGGAGAGTTTCCTAGTGTAAATTTATGAAATTATTTTTCATTATACTCTTCTAAATAACATTTGATTGACTGAATACCCAAAATATGAAAGAAGTTTCAAAGACTTTAGAAAGTGGTAGTTATCCATGAGGGATGAAATTTATTCCCTTTATGTATCTAGAATAAGATAGTTGATTAAGAGGCATACATGGTAGAAATTTTTAAAAAAAAATTGGGTATATCGACTGAAATAAGAGTCATATAGTCGATGGAGATACTATTCTAGGATAGATATAAAAGGTTTTCAATAAATTAAAGGCGTGGATTTCAAAGATATTTTCCCACTAGAAGTAAATCACACAAATATATGAATGTTGTTTAGTATTTTTTTTGTTTTAAAGAATTCATCTTGAGCAGTTGAATTGAAGACATCACTTCTTCATCAGGATTTCGATGATAAAATTTCCAAGGAATAACCAAATCAATTCAATGATCAATTTAATTAGGGACTTATGTGTGAGATTATAAGAGTATTCAAAATTATATAATAGGGGTGGATAATTTAATTTTTAAAGAAATAAACTTTCAATTTTCCAAACACTTGCTTCTAAAAAGGTTTATCAATAAAAGTGTTTTTAGGATATAATTTATAAAATTTAGAGTAAAAAAGATATACTATATAGTATGAACATTATATAAAATGTATAGAAAAAATAAGAAAATTTTAGAAACAAGTAAATAAAACTTTTATAAATGATCGTAACAAAACTTATAGAATCCTTCCTAAGAAAGGCCTACAGTCTCACCCAAAGTGATAATGATGTAAGTGAACATGAATTAAGGAATATATGATTAAAAAAATATTTTAAGGTATGTGTTTCAACACTCGTTATCCATTGATCAATGAGATAATAAAAAATAATTATTTCATTTTCTGTAAGATCCCCCAATAACAAGATCAGGCAAACATTATATCTCTAGATACCTAAGATCCCATGATAACATGATCTTATAAACAAAAATTATAGGTGAAAAACCATAAAACATTCACGAGAAATACTCACAATCTCATAATCTAATGAAACACACTAAAGTTTATAATTTAATCTCTCACAGAAGATAGTAGTTAAAAACATTAACAACGACTTCATATCATAGATTTTAAATCATGCTTATTCTCCATGGGGATACAGTATTTATAGAAGATATTATAAGGTTTTGATTCCACACTTATTGGGATTAGTTACAATGGAATTATACAAACCCATTTTATTATTTATGATTTCATCACAACATCACCCTATCTAATGATCATTTGGTATAGTACCCTTACGTTACCTTTAGATTTATTTCTAGTTTAAATGATATATCTTGTTTTAGTGTACTTTATATGACTTTATTTGGTAGTATTAGTAAACTTTTTCTGGTAGAATTTGTAGTTCTTCGTCTAATGATATATCTCTAATGGACTTTTTTAAACTCCATCCAATGGATTTTTTAATCAATCTATTTGGTAGACTTTTTATACATTTGTCTAAATTACTTTCTTAATTTCTATATGGTGTACTTGGTATAGATCAATATGATATACTTGGTACATATCCATTAGATAGAATTGGTAGGTAAAATTTATTAACTTTCTACAAAAACATTATAACTTTGGAAAAGATAAATATTAGAAATATAAACATTCAATAATGAATTATGATACTCAAAAGTAAGGTTATAAAGATCTTTGTCGACTCAATGGTCTCTCCCTTTTTGAAATTAAAATTATATATCTCTTAAGAGTGAATTTTAATATATAATTTTTAAAAACACATTCTCTATAACTTAATAAATTTTGAGTTTTCTAAATTCTCCCCCATTGTGATTTTGGAAAATAATTTCAGACGAATGAAATAATTAGTATAAATATCTTCCCAAAATGTTATAAAAGTACTATATAAATAATTATAAAGATAAATAAGATTTTAAGATGATATGGGATCCATTCAAATAGAAACATAAAAATTGCACATTCATTAAAAAAATAATGTTTAATTGTTATAAAATTTTAAGAGTTTAAGGAAAAATAATTCTTTCTTGGAAACTTTTTTCAAAATTATCTTCTTCTTCTTAAAATCCTAATTTGTTTTCTTTGAGTTTTCTTCTTTCAAATCAAGATTTAGAATCCTTTCTTATAGATACTCCAACATCTTGTTTTTATGAGAATTTACCATGTCCTATTTGATAGAAATGGACCTGAGATTGTCAACAAGTCTTGAATATTCTATAAAATTAGTGTTTATGAAGTCTAAAAGATTTGAGACTAGATCTTTTGTTCACTTAATCCCAACAATTTGATCATCAAAGAACATAATATCCTCTTCAGTGTGAATCATCCAAATTATGATTTTTATTATCTTTCTAAACTCCATTGAATATTTCCCATTAATATTTTTATACTCTGGTTCATTATACAAATTTTTTTGAGAGAATTACATGAGAGAGCTTAAAAATTAAATGACATCCACTTTTCCTTTGATAGATTTACATCTAGAAAATATTTGGGAAGAAATCAATTATTCCTTTAAAAATTTTCATTACTTAATTGAAGTAATTCTATTTCAATTATATATGTCTAAATCTATTTCTCATAGTAGAGTTCGTAGAATCACTAGAAACTTCAGGCATGATGGTTTACCCAACCCTTTCAGGAGATGTATCTTAATTTTCAAAAAAAAATGAGATTGATAATTTCTTGAACTTCTACATATTCATTCTAATTACGTTCTAATGAAGAATTGGTAGTTTATTCATTAATTTTATTTTCTAAGGATCCTTTTTAAAATGAAATAAGGTATTATTCTTTCTATTCGGATTGATAAGTTAATTATATTGAATTATGACATAATATTCTTCAACATCTAGATATATCTTCATAGTTTTAACAACCTCTTTTTACTTTCTTAAATCCTCCTCTCCCCTCGTACTCAAGGTGGTTCATCATAAGAATACATTTCAAAAACTTCTTTGAATTTCTCAAAAAAAGATTCAATGAAAATATAATGAAAATTTTGATTGATATATTCCACAACTTCTTTCCATTTTTCCTGATCAATAAATAGAGGAACCACTTCCTCATAAATGGATAGAGCATCAGTCTAGGGAACTAACTGAAAATTCATATCTTCCTTTTCAACTACAATGGACATAGGGACTAAATTATGCTATTTTTAGACATCTTCAGGAACTATTCCACTCCCTTTAGAAAATATTTATCCACTTTAGACCTTTTTTATTTTATATATTTTTTATTACTCCTTTCCTCATCTTTAGACTTGAATAAATACTTCCTTCAAGGATTTTTCTTCCACATCATCAATCCTAAAACTTGTATATCCTTATTTATTTTCTTTATACTTTTTTATCAAATCTAAAAAAACTTAATTTGACATTACCTTTTCTTTATCTCCTTCTATCTTATTGTATTTTCAAAAATATTTTCAAGATTCCTATTATCATTAAATTTCCTTTTGATAATACAAATCTCCTTTTAAGAGGTAACTTTTCTAAACATTTCAATGAATTTCCTTTTTGAATATAAAGAAGATAAACACTTCTCCACAATAGTCTCATCTACAAAAAAAATTACTCCTTATCTCTAATGGGGGTATATTTATTATAAATTCATTATACATCTACGAGCTTAAAAAATAATCAATAATCTTTGGGTATAAATGAATCTTAATCATTTTAGTCCCTATCTTGACATATTTAAAATAGTTATACGTTAAAATGACCAAGTTTAAATTCCTTATGTTTCATACAAAATTCAACACATATATATCCTCTTCCTTTAGGGTATAATTTTCACCAATCCTTCATAGTAAGTATTTTTGTATTCATTAATATATTATCCTTGTATACGATGAAAGGTTTCATATCATTCTAAATTTTTAATTTGAAGATAATAAATTCTTTTCTAGTAGAGGTATTTCAAATGAACCAACATTTTATAGTAACTTATAGTTTAAAAAGGAGATTTATCCTTCCAAATGAATTATAACTAGCTTAATAACCCTTTTTACAATCACAATCTACGACTTCCCAATAAAATTGAACAAAACATTTTTTATCAAATAAATTTCATTAAAATTTGAAATTATATAAAGATCACATACTACACTTGGATAGTGTAGATCAAAATAATATTTGACCACATGAACCGATTCCCATTCTTGAAGAAATAATTGATGTCTTTAATAAATAATTATACCTATCAAAAAATATTAGTTCTATAAACCTTTACTTGACTACTTCCCTTATGGTGAAATCAGAAGAGGCCAACATTGAAAGTTAATGGATGAACTTAAAACATATTTGAGAGCTAACAGAAAAACTATGAGGATGAAAACATATAGAGGAACTAAGGCACTGAGAGATATTCTCAAAAGTAGCTGAGAGAAAAATGAAAAGAGACACAGATATTATAGATAGGCAAGAGGTACAGTGGTTCGAATTCCAAAAGGTCTAAAGGTAGAGATTAAATCTCAAAAGATGATAATATAAAATCTTTAATAATGTATAGGATCCGAACTATTGAATATTGTAATATGTTTTTAAGAAGTTTTTGAGTTTTATTGAAAAGGCATCATTCTGATAGAAAATTAATTTTTTTAAACACGCTTTTTTAATGTTTTATCATAAAAATTATTTATAAAAAATATGAAGAGTTATTTATGGATTGTTTGAAAATTTACTTTATTATGAATATTTTTTTGGTGATATAAATAATTAGCTATATAAGAAAGGTGATAGAAATGGATTCTACCCAATTAAAGTTCTGACTAACCACATTCTAATGAAACTTAAACATTTCTTAAAAAACTTCTATATGGATATTTTTATAATGAGGTAACATCATAAGAAAATCTATATGAAAAACTAGGGAAAATTCCATTACCCTTTTCTGATAAATTTTTCACTATAAAAAGACGTGTAAAATAACAACGAGACAAATGATCATTTTATGTTGGAAATGCTAAGATTATGTTTAATATTTTCAAATCAATCAGAATTAAGCAGCTTTTTAAAAATGTTAGCAATTTGATCTTGTGTTCCTATAAACAATCAACTAATAACAAATCTTTTTGTGAAAACCTAAATTAAATGACTTTGTATATATATGTTATTCTCTTATGAGAAATGGGTTGCGTTCTTAGAAAAAACCATGTAAATTGTTTTTATCACAATAAATTTTTTATTTTATAAAAACTCATGACAAAATTACGGATTGTGGTCTCATAAACAATACCTAATCAAAACAACTTAAAACTTCTACATATTCAATTTCAACAGTGGAAAGTTCGCCTAAGTGTTGCTCATTGCAAGAACAAGACACTAAATCAACCCATAATAAGGGATATGTTCCATATTCACTTTTACAAAAAAATTGCAACAACTAAAGTAAGAATCTGAATAAAAAAATACTTCAAAAATTTACTAGGAGAATTAAATATTCCAAGATCTAGAGTTACTTTTAGATAATTAAAAATATCTATTTACATATTTAATGTGGGATTATTTTAAATTCTCATGAAATCTCACACACTAGAAAACATTAATTTTGGTCAACTAGATGTGTAATAAAATATACATCCATTCATTCCGCTAAAAAATTCGATTGGTTTCCCAGATTCATCAAGATTAATAGTTTTTTAGGTTCTAAAAAGTGTACTCATACTTTTATCATTGTTGTAACAAATATCTTTTGTAAATGTTTTTTATACCTTTTTGGGATAAGATAGTTCCCTATAGATTTTGAGAAATTAAAAAACAAATGAAAAAGTTGTCTCTCCCATGGTGCTCATTTCATACTCTGATTTCATAAGTTCAGAAAAATAATCGGAAAGGTAGTTTTTAGTTGATCCAAAATATAATATGGTTGATGTAAATTTGAAAAATGATCATATCTATAAAAACCTTATTTATAAATAGATTTAGATCACCATTTTCCATCGAATAATTATTTTGAACTAAAAATACTATAGTTCTATCATACTAGGATCTTGGATCTTGCTTAAGATCATAAATTAACTTAGTAAGTTTAAAACATGATCCACAGATTTTTTTATCTTCAAAACTAGGTATTTATTCTACATAAAATTCCTACTATATATATCCATTAATAAAATCACACTTCAAGTCCATTTGATTAATAGTACAATTTAAGTATGGTGAAAGGGATAAAATTATATGAATAATTTCAAGTCTAACTACTGAATAAATTTTTCTATATAGTTTATGCATTATTTTTTATTATAAATCTTAGAAAATATTATTTCCTTATTTATGAAAATAATTATATTTTCTTTACATTTGTTAGGAAAACTGATTTTACTCCAATCATAATAAAATATTTAGTTAATTCTACCAAATCCCAAACTTCATTCCTCTCAAATTCCCTAATCTCATTAGTATCTCCCATATCTAATCTTCATGTCCAAAACCCTCATTAGATTTTTCAGGCTTTAACAAAGATCAAAATGTGCAATTTTAATATTCATTTATTATGGAACTATGAGTTTTGATTGGTTGATATACATCACCAATGATATTATTAGTGAGATGATTCCTTAGGATCGACTAATTAGTTGGATATGAAAAGTGTTATTATTTGAAACCAATTTGAACTTCTTATAAATTTATAATTTTAAAATTTATTTATTCTGTTGATCTTCTATTAGAATAATTTTCCAAAATGGGTTAAAAATAAGTTTTGAAAACATCATTAGAAGATATGTATTTGTGGTGTTTAACACCAAAAAGGGTTTGTTTCATAAAACTTAAAATGAACCATTTACTCAATAGCTTTTGTTTTTTTAAGTATTATAATCCTTAATTATTTTAGAATATCCAATAAATATTCCTTAATTGGATTTGTGTTCATCTTTATGTAACTTATCTTTAGTATTCATAAGGAATACTTTGGATCCAACAATTATGAAGTAATAATGTTTTGGATCTCTTCCTGTACATAACTCATAAATCGTTTTATTAATAAATGGTCTAAGTAAAACTAGATTTATATTATAAGAATAATTACTATAATTTTTATCCAAATAATGTTTAGTAATTGAGTATTCACTCCACATGGTTCTCAAAATCTTTGAAATAATTCTATTTCTTCATTAAAATACACACATTTGATGAAGACTTATACAAGAAGAAAATTTTTCTATAATGCATTTCATACTAAAAAAATTAATAATCAAAACTTTAAAACTCACCACCATTATCACTATGAATAGTTACCAAAGTCATGTTTTTTCATTTTTAGCACATGACAGAAAAGTTTAGAAAAAAAGAGCTTCTAACTTTATTAGGGATATAAACCAAATTATATTTATTATTGTCATCATCTAAGATATATACATAGTATTTTATACAAATACTTCCAGTTTTTGTTGGGCCCAAAAAATACATGTTCATGGACTATAATGCTTTAGAATTTGATACTTCACTAATTGATTTAATGTTTGGTTTATACCTATTACCATACATACAGGGGTCATATACTTTATAAGAATTAAAAACAAGGTCCAATAGATCTCTCACAAGTCCTTTATTATAGAATTTAGATAAATTTGAAGCATTGTAGTGTCATAACCTTTTATTTCATAACCAATATTGATCTTACATTTCACTTAAACAAGGTAGGTCTTTATTTATAAGTTCTTCTATGTTTAAAGTGTAAAAAATATCTTGTTGAACAATAGAAAGAATAGATTTACCTTATAATATTTAAATAATATATTTATCATTCATGATGTTCACAATGTAATATTTTTTACATAACTGAAATATGCTGAAGAGATTGTGTTTCGATTCAAAAATATAAAAAATATTATAAATTAATGTTTTTCCAAGGTATACAATATCATTTATCTGAAGATTACTCCATGAGTATTGTCACCCAAAGTCACTTTTCAACATTTTATCATAATAATATTCTAAAAGAACATTTTTTCATTCATATTCATTGAACAACCATTATACATGTATGATATATTTTTTTGGATATAACCCTTTGTCCCTAAAATATAAATGTAAATATTTTGGTGCATTTACTTTCTTGGGTCTATAATTATTATCAAACAATACTTTCATAATTCACTTCTATCCAACTATATTATGTCGTAAAACTACCAGTTATTTGAGGAGACTAGCTCTATGAAAACAAAATATCTGAACTCTATTTAACGAACATTTATTTTTTTAATTTACACCTCTTTGATATTTTTTACAGAAGGGTGTATTTTTTAGAATAAAATAATTTGACAAGAAATCGTTTTTTCAGAAGTAAACCCAATTACAGAAGTATTTCTATGTGGTCTCAAATGTCAATATATATTATCATGATTTTTCTTCCCAAAAATTAAAATTTTAGAAATGTTTCTTTAGGCCAAGTACTGCATAATAAAGTTTTACAACCAAATTCTTATCATTTTTAGTTGAGCTAGAATTATATTTTTCATCTAACTCTAAATTATGTTTATAAATTTATATTGTAATTTTAGAAATTCAATTATTGGATTTTTCATGTTCTACATTAGCAGAATCGTATTATTTCCAATGTTTTCTCTTCTTTTTCTCTATTCTAGTAATGTATCTATTCATTTTTTGAAATCTTGGTATATTATACACATCCTAAAAAGTAACAATATTTTTTTTATGAACAAGTTTAACTATATTCATCATAAAAATCAAGGTCATTGTAATTAATATTTTTAATTTTAAAGATATTTAGTAGATACCATTACCATATAGAATTTATTTTTCTTTATAATTCCAATATAAAATCCCATTATGTTTTATAATCACTACTATCATCTGATTAATCTTCAAAATATGAGTCTCCTTCACTATCCTCAAAGCATCAAAAGATTTCATAATTTTCTTCCCACTTCCTTTATAATTTTTTTATTAATTTTCCTTCCTCTTAAACATTAGAAAATAATAACTTTTATATCATGGTTACTTATGTTCATAAGAAATTAGTTCAGAAGATTCCTTATTCTCAATTATAAATTTATAATTCTTTTGAAACTTATAGTGAAAGTATTCATTTTTTACTATGCTATTTATTCTCTTAGCTAGTTGAGAAAGCACATTCCCACTTTCTTTTGAAAAACTATAATCTGATTCAACTATGAATTTATTATTAGATATAGATGATTTAGAAACATTCTCAGTAGACTTAGGTTTATTTTCAATAGTTATAGATTTTTAATAAAAACAAACACCATTATTTTTCTTTTCTTTAATAGTATATCCATTCAATATACTCTTGTAATCCACAAGAGTTCCAACAAGATCATCCAAACTCAACTTGGTAACATTATTAGTATTATTTATTATTTTTATCTTTAATTCCATCTCCATGGTCATGAAATCAACAATATTTTCAAAAAAAATCATCATTCAAGTACTTATATAAAATATATTTCAAAACAATCAAAAATTGTCTTTAATTGATAATGCATCTAATTAAATGATTCAACTTGTAAGAAATCAAAAGCATGATAGTCCACACAGAGAAAATATCTTCTTATTTCCAAGGCATTAGAAGATCCCAAATCAGTAGCTTAGAGATTTTCCAAATAATATTGGCTATTTCACAATAATATATATTACTATAAACATTACATTTCATAGAATACAACAAAGTATTAGAAACTCTATATTTCAACAAATATTTTGATTTCTCCTATCTTGAAAAAGTATTATTTCTTTATCTAGATTTTATTAATTTGAAATCATCATGGATATGTAATCAAAACCAATGTTTGTAATAAATTTATTATTTATATCTCACAAATATTCACAATCAATGCCATCAAACATAGGCAGTCTAGTAGGGTTAAAATTTTCTAGAATCCCAATAGAAAAACCAACCATCACAAAAAAAATACTCATCTCTACCAATAGCTTTATTTTAATAAATATAGAGACATACTATGATACAAAATGTAATAATGTAAGAGTATTCAATTTAGTGAACATGCGGGTGAATTATATTTTATCAAAATTTAAACTTGCAATTTCCCATCACTTGATTGTAATAAATTTTATTGTAAAAATTGTTGTTCTGATATACTTTATAAATATCATATTAAAAAAGATATACTATATAGTATGAAATTTATATAAAATTTATTGTAGAAATAAGAAAAATATAAAAATGACTAAAGAAAATTAATAACAATTTTATAAAATAAAATAACAAAATGTTTAAAACATTTTCAAAGAAAGTTCTTCACTTTTACCTAAACTGATAAAGAAGTTTGTGATAAACCTATCATAAGTTCTATCTTCCAATACTTGGAATCCCTAGATAAAAAAATATTGGACAAAATCTCTCTATATTTATCCCTAGGTTACCTCAATCACATGATAGGAAAAACTTTATGTCTCTCTATTCCTAAGAGCCCTCAATTAAACGACTAAAAAAATAAAGATTATAGTAGCATAACCTTAAATAATATAAAATAAATCCTTTAAAATGTATTCTTTATGTAAATTCTATAACGAATTAATTAAATTTCACTCAGTAAAAAGATATTATAAAACTTAAATATCATCTTCAGTTCAAATATTGTCAACCACACTTCTTCTTCTTGAGACTGTAGTCTTATTTTTAGATAATCTACCAATAGTCTGATTCCACCCTTCTTGGGATAAGTTTTAATGGAATCAGATAGACACCCACTCTTTTTAATGAGTTCATCATAACATCACTTTATCTAACGACCATTAGGTACAAGACCATTATAATGACATTAGAATTATATCTAGTAGAAATGATATATCATTCTCTATTGTACTTTATATGTATCGATCTAGTGTGATTAATAAAACATTATCTTGTAGAATTTATAATTTTTGTTCACTGGTATCTATTTGATGGACTTTATAGAAATCGATATAATAGATTTTATCATCCTTTCATCTGATAGACTTTGAATAAATTATTCTATTTTAGTTTGTACATGTTTATCCAATATACATGGTACACATACATCTAATATACATGGTATATGTATTTTTGATAGAATTGGGTTTCTTTATTTGGTAAAATTGATTACCTTCTTGAAAAACATGATAACTTTGTAATAGATAAATAGTAAGAATAATAATATTTAAAGGTTATTTGTGATTTTCAGAAGTAAGGTTAGAAAAATTTCTTTCAACTCAACATTATATATATAATCAAATGGTACTTTTATGGTTTGGAACAAACATCTAGGAATTGGAACAAGTTGTTAAAAAACTTCATGAAGGAGAGGAAGTTCATCCCTAGAAATACTAATAGTTACAATTTTCGGAAGGATTTTGGTGATGGGATTTTGTTAATATTACTTATTTTTGTTGGGGACATGTTGATTGTAGGTCTAGTGAAGGAAAGAATCAATTTTATAAGAGTTGATTTTTTAGAGTATTTTAGATGATGGATCTCGATCAAAAAAATATTTTTTGGGGATATATATATAGTGAGATACTTATGTTCTAGTACTTTATACTTGACTTCGGAAAACTACATTCAGAAGTTAGTGGAGCACTTTTTCATGGGTGAAACAAAAATGGTGACCATACACCTATTTCAACACTTCAATCATAAAAATTTTAAGACACCATGAATGTAAGGTGAGGTCAAGTATATGGTGATAGTTTTTTATGCATAATCTTTTATATGTTTGATTTATATCATTGTTTATACTCATCCATACACTATGAAAATAGTGGTAGTTTTCATCTTGTTTATATCCAACCACAAGAAGTGAGAATTGGGAGGTTATGAAGTGGATTCTCAATTATTTAATAGTTATAAATATTTGTATCTTTACTTTGGAATGGAAGAGTATTTTCTAGCTTTTGAGGAAACAATGCTTTGTGGAGATTCAAACACATTGAATGGAACCACCAGATATGTGTCTACTTTTGGCAGTATGTGTAACATACTATGAATTTAAATTATATACTTCTATTTAAAACACGGTCTGTCTTATATAATATAATGAATGAAATACTAAACCAAGTTTTGACATATTTTATTTATTTAATATCATAAAAATTAAATATTCTTGTCATAACATAACAATATTACAAAATCTTGTAGAGGAGACGGAATCAAGAAGTTAGAGTATTATTTATGGAGATCATTTATATAGTATGGTAAATTTAATAGATTCACTAGGGTTTTCCCTAGACTAATCCCAATACAAACTAAAAACTTATTATATGAGTGAAATCATATGTGAGAGGAGTTAAAGCATAGGGATGTTTCCCTGGGATCCATGCTAAAGGAATCGCCACCCATTGATCCTCCAGATATTGCCTTATTCTTAAGTCTTATGTAGAGACATTTATAAGTTATGTAAGTTTAAATTGAGATGATATAAACAATTAATTATCCATGCAATAAATTTTTTATAAATCACATGTATTTTATACATTTCATGATTTTATTTTAAAAGAAAATGTAAGTTCGTTTTTAATAATCAAGCATAGATAAATTAATTTATTGATGATAATTAAAAAAGAATTTAATTTAATGAATAAAAATCTATTTATGAAGAGAAATTATTTATTTAAAAATACTATTTTGAATTTACAAAATTCGTGTTTAATATCTTAAGCAATATTGTTTTTCTAAAAAAACTATATTTTAACATTTTCATTTAATAAAGTTTAAAATATGTAAAATTAGATTTTGGATTTTTTTAATGTAAACTAAAACTCATTTCATTACTAATAAACCAATTTATTTCATTAAAATCAAAAAAAAATTATATTTTTGTCCAAAACATAACATTTATACTTAAAAATAAACTTATTATTTAATGGGTTTTTACATGTTGCATTAACTTATTTTAAACTTATATTTCATAAATCTATAAATTTCATTCCAAAAAATGGGATTTAAATTTGGAATAAGTATGTAAAAATTGAATAACAATTCTCATTTCATTTTTTGGCATAAAAACAAGATTACTTTTATTAAAGTTAACTACTATGAAAATGGTAAAACTGTTACTTTCAAACTATTGTTTTATTAATATTGTATCAATTCCACCGAATTAAATAAATTAATATATTCATAATAATGAATCTAATATAATATTTATAACTACATATAAATATATTAACACTCATTAATGTTTTATCCAATACTAAATTAAATTATGAGCACTAATGGTGAAAATAATATTTTTTCTCAAAATAGTTTTTTATATATTAAATGTTTCAATTTAAAAGTTAATTTTATATTATTATGAAATATAGTTTTATTATATTTATATCAAATTTAGGTTAATAAAATTAAAAAAATAGCATTTACTACCTTATATTTTTAATAAAATACATAATACTTGGGTATAAAAACTAGTTACCAAGGTAAAAACTAAAATGGAAAAGTAAAAAAACAATAGTTGTAAATGGAACAAAACATATTTAAAAAATGTATAAAATTAATGGTAGAGTATTTATTGATATTATCTAACCATAAATTTAATTTATTCCCACTTTTATATCCTTTAACTCATGAATTGTCACCTACTATTATTGAAATGTAATGGTCACATATAAAATTTTCGTTCTTTTCATTTATAAAATGGGAACATTTACACCACTTCATGATACATATATTCATAATAATTACATAATAAAAATATAAAAAAAATTATCCTCATGTTATCCCCTCCCATTTTCATAATCCTCTTATCTCAATTAGTTATCCTAATGCCTCTATTTCCAAGTATATTTCTAAGAGAAATCTAAAGTTCTCGACTTGAGTATTTCTTACTTCTTAGTCTTTTCTTCTTGATCTTCCTCTTCCAAAAAACTTTTATAGACACCCTAATATAATTATATAAGTATTATTTATAAAATAAAATGTTTTTATATTACTCTAAAAACTATTATTCAGTCCTTTATATCCATAAATAAAAAACAACATTGATTAGGTAAATGTGTGAACTATTTCCTCCCCAAAGTGATGTGGATTATTTTTCATATGTTTCTATTAGGGCTACTGACAAGGATGAATTTAATAAATTAATATTTTTACTATTTAATTGTTATTATTCTAAAATAATGATTTATAATATACCTTCATCCGAACCCATTCATTGATAAATAGAAACGATAATAGTGCGTTTGTGCGGACTACCACTACCATGAACTATGAATTTCGGTTAGCACCACCACCATATATAGATAGTTCCAAGTATTTATTTAATGAAATTAAATAATATCTATTATATTTTTCATATTATTTTAAATTTTAAATTAACATTTTATAAACATAAATTTAAAATTTAAAATTCATTAGAACATGATCTTATTTGGGTCGATTTTACAGCCAAAGTGAATGATGTTATAATGTTTATTCAGGAATGATAAAAAAATGTTATATAATGGTGACATAATTTAATAAAAATTTATTTAAGATATTTTAATTATTTTTTAATTTTATAATTGATATTTAACATGTTTATTAATAAATCACCTTTCAATCATTAAAAACAATGAAACTAGTTCTTCACAATATCAATTTTACAAATAATACCTTTATCATACATTACTTTAGAATTGGATATGATGAATCATTGAAAAAAGGATTATAATGTATTAGATAATCTTGATAAAATGATATTTTTTTGATAAATAATAATTTACAATCCCATTACAGAACTAGTATAAAAATCAATTGGTGTTTCCTGCATCTCATGATGAAAATAAACCATAATCAACCAGTATATTTGTAATATATTGTTATAAGTTAAATGTATAAATGTAAATATATAATTATATAAATGAATAGTCATATTAAATAGGTTATTAAGATATTAATTTCTTAAATATTGTAATTCCAAGAACATTTTGGCTAAATATAAATTAAGGTAAGGGTTATTTGTATCTATTTTCAATTCCCTGAGACATGTCTTATATTACAAAACATAATTTATTTTATATGGTCTATTCGTTGTCCTAGTTTAATTTAATTATAATTAATATCTTCCATTTAATGACATTCTAATGTCCATTTCTTGGTAACCCTATTATGTTTGATTCTTACATTACCATTATCATAATATTTTTTCATCACAAATTCCTTTCATTAGATATATTTTTTCCTATGCACCTAATTACATTTAAATATTGGATATAATACATATTTTTTATATTATATAATGAATTGCTTTTCATTAATGATATTTTAAGCACAATTTTAAGATCTCACTCTCTCTCTTATAGGGTTTTGAATTAAAATTTCCCACAAGACGTAATGGTTTCTTCTCTGATGTCAGTTTTAAAAATTAGGATTACCTTTGAAGGATAATTTATTTGGGGAATTTTAATGGTATTACATTATAAAACTCTATTCATTTTATTCTCCTCTATTTATTTTTTGGAATTTCACTTATCTTCTCATTTTTTTTCATTTTCTCATTTGACTCTCAATTTACATGTTATAAGGAAACTGACCCTACCTATTCTTATCTTTTAAGAAGCCTTCTCTCCTATGACTATATCCACTGGACTATTTTATAAATGTCCATATTTATACCCTAAATAATTGATTAAGGTGGTGTCCTAAAATAATTGGATTCTTTAAAAATATTTGAAATAAATTTATATAATATAAATTATATATCACATCGTTTTTCTGGAAAAAATCCATCCTCTATTATAGGAATTATATTTATTCTAGGGTATTTCTACTAGGAATACACAATTTTTCATCACATTATTTGAAAGGAATTAAAATATATACCCATGAATTGATCTATTTTGTAAAATTGTTGACTTAACCATATATAATTGATCTATATTGTGTTAGTTTGATAATTATTACATAGAAATATATTTCGCTTATTGTTTAGGAAATATTGATAATTGTTATACTTGTGATTATAATATTGATGTTTATTGATTACACATGAAAGTGGATTATGTATTTCTTAACCATACACCTTATTTCTATAGATGGATTATGTTCATTTATTAAATGGAAAATTATTGATATTCCAAATATTTTTATCTCAATATAGTTTTTTAGTGATTACTAAAGAAGGTTTATTTTGAATTGAATTGATACTCATATTAATCATATAGTGAATACATTGGACATAAAGAAGTTATGGGTGGGGCCAGTATTATATATCCCCTCAATGAATTAGTTAGTTTAATGAGACAAAATCTTTTGTTATTATTTTTATGCCTATTCAATTCAACAATGATGTCTTGGTTATAACCTTAATGAAAAAAATTACATATTAATTATAGATTATATGGAAAGAATAGGGTCTTAATTGATGCGCGGATGATAAAAGATGTTTCATATAATGCATTCCATCACCATGAATTCAATTATAGTAATCTATGTGATTATTTATATTGTTATTTCATCCATGGATTTATTTCAATATCAAATATTTAGTTATATGGAATTATTTTACTCTTATTTATTCTTTCCATATTATTCATCAAATTTTACTTTCATATATATATATATATTCCTTCATAGATTGTTTCATCTCTCCCTTCTTATGTTTTCATTTCCTCAAGTAATAAAGAAACTTATTACAAATTATATTCCTAGAGGGGTATCATGTGGTGAGAATTTGGTGTTAGATGTCAAAGGCTTCATTTTAAATAAGAAACTATTAATATAATGGGAATAATGTTTATTATATAGGAAATATATCTGTTTTTTGGTAAAATATTTATTTTCTTAATTATCTAATTCTATAAACATTAAAGGTCATGAGATTATTTTTAAATAAATATTTTCCATAAATAATGTAATTATAGTACAATTACATCTGGGGAATTATAGTTGGTATCATAGAAGGGTTTAGATAATTTTAGAGGTTAGGTTGTCAATTAAGGATAATATAGGTTTTATAGATATTGTCTTAGGTTAGTATGCGTAATTTTCATTATAGTTTCAATGGAATGGATAAACCTTTAGTTCAGTTGAGTTCATATTGGATCTTTTATATTTTTTTTGAATTAGGATGAGATAAATTTAGTGGGAACCCTTGGAATAAGTCTATGTATAAGAAAAGATCCTAAAATTCTAGTGAAATAGAGATTTTGTGGTCCACTTAGTAATTACATCCCTAAATGGATACTATAAAGTGTATATTGTTGTGTCTTAGATAAACCAAGGGGTAGTTACACTTAATAATATAAGTTGAGATTTGACTCGATATTCACTCGGAGTAGGATGAGAGGGTTTAAATTTCATTTTTGGAAAGACACTCTCATGGGAAATTATTTAAATGATTCAAAAAAAATTTATGATCAATTATTAATGATTTAAATATATAGGTTAGAGAACATAAAAACTAAATGACCATGGATAAATTATATTAAAACATATAGATTCAGAAGTTAAAGATTATATTAATTGTTATTAGTTTTTATATATAATGGGAAAGTTGAATTTTTTTATCATAGATTCCAATGATTTTTGGGTTTTGAATATTTTAATAAAATCTATAGTATTTTTGGACTTTTATTTTCCTGTACTAAGTTAATTAAATAAAAAATCAAAAAGCAACATATACTAAACCATGATTGATATAACTTGAACTAAAATAAATTTAATCTAACATTATGGTGTCACAAATTAGGAAATATTAAGGATAAATTTTTCATAATACTATTATGATAAAAATTGGTAATCACACATGTTAATTATATTTTTAGTAATTCTTGAAACCTGAAGGAAACAAGTTAGAAATGGGTGTCATATAAAATGCATAAAACTTCCCAATGAGCATCCTATTGAAAAATGAGTTGAAGTGAAAAATATTATGATTATGAAAAACTAGTTATCATGAATTATGATTAATAAAAAAATTACATTTACAAACAAACCAAGGAAAGAAATGATAGAGTCTCATGGAACTCTGGGTGATAAAGATGTTAAAAGAAAAAAGATTAAATTTTCAATAAAGAAGAAATGTGGGAAAAAGAAGCGAGTTTCAAATGAAAATAAAGAAATCAATTACAAAGGTGTAGGGGGAAAATGTGTTTCCAAATCATACATAAGATTTTGAGGTATACACCTCATATGAAAATATATAGGGAGTTATTATTTTCATTTAGATACACCCACCAAATTTTATTACTGAGTGATAATTAAAATTTCAAGGATGTAATTTATTTTAGGGAGAAGAATTTAACCCCCTAAGATTTTAAATTGTATATTTCTTTTAAAAACCTATGTTATCAGTATCTTATAATGTCTGAAAAATAAAATAAAAAAACTATCATATATTTTTTATGTTAAAATAAAAAGAAAATATGATTTCTATAACAGAGTTATGGGTAAGCTAGCATAATTAAAAGAACTATAATACATAATCAAATAGAATAAATAGAATTATTAAGTGTGAGTCGTCATTATGAATCTTGTTTTTCTAATCTTATAATTTAATTTGCTTCAATAGTATTTTCCCTGCACTAATCCCTAGAAAAATAAAAAAATACAGTATGATCAAATTCATATTTAAGAGAAGTTCAAGATTATATAAGTTTCCACTTCCATGTAAATGTAATAACCACACATAACTTTTATGAGAGACTATATTATGATTATGTTTTATATAGATATCCTTATGGGTTATGTAAGTAGAAACTAATATGACATAAATATTTAATAATGAATGTAATAAATTATTTATAAATCATATGTATTTTATACGTTATATATTTAGAATTTTTAAGAGAAAAAATGTTTACTTTTCAATTTAATGCATTGATAAATTAAATTTATCTATATAAATAACTAATAAGATCATTTTATTCTCGGAAATTTATTTATTTAATGAAATTATTTATTTAAAAAAACTATTTTGAATTTAGAAAAAACATTCTTAACATTTTAAGAAATACTTTTTCTAATAAAACTATATATTTAGTTTTTTTTAAATAAAGTTTTCATTAGATGAAATTGTGTTTTGTATTTATTTTAAATTTAAAACTACTCTCCATTGATTAATAATAACCCAATTAATTTTATTAAAATAAAAAAAATATAATTTTTTCCTAAAGATAACATTTATTGTAAAAATAAGCTTTAATTTTACAGGTTTTTACGCTTTGCATGTGCTTATATAAAAATTAATTTTTCTTAAACCTGTATATTTTAGTCAAAAAAACTGGAATTAATATTTTTAATAAATAGATAAAAATGATATAAAATTTCTCATTTAATTTTTAGACATATAATAAGATTACTATGATTAAAGTTAATCACTTTGATAATGGTAAAACTGTTTTTTTTTTAAGAATTGTTTGATTATAATTTTGTAAGTTTTATATAATAAAATAAATTAATATCTTCTCAAATATAACACTAATATAATTTTCAAACCAATATATTAAAATATTAATATTCATTCAATAGGTAATAAAAATATAAATAATATAAAGAATATTAATGGTGCAAACAGAATTTGTTTACAAAACAGTTTTTATATATATTAAATTATTTAATTCAAAAATAATTTTTCTGTTATTTTGAAATTGAATTATATTATCTGGAGCTTAAATTTAGTTTCGTAAAAATGAAATTTTTTAATATGGTTTACCTAATTTTTTTAATAAAATATTAATTACTTGTGTAAAAAACATGTTATCATGGTAAAAAACAAAATGGTAATGTTTAAAAATAAAGAAATTAAAAGACATTAAATATGTTTAAAAATTGTGTGAAAATGGATTTTAGAGGCTTAATCAACCTTATATCACATGAAATTATATTATATAAAAATTGTGGAGCCTTCGACCTATGGATGGTGATATATCATTATTGAAATGTAACGGATAGTTTGAAAATTTATCTTCTCTTTAGTTATAAAAGGGTAATAATTCCACCAATTCCTTCCACATATATTACGTTGAATTTCCACCTTAAACTATAAAATTTTTCTCCTACTATAATACCCTCCAAAATTCATAATCCTATAGTATCAATTAGTTATCCTAATGCCTCCTTTTGAACTGTGATTTTCGAGATAAATATCAAGATTTCAATGTGAGTATTTTTTTAATTATTAGTCTTTTCTTCTTTGGAACCCTATTATAATTTTTTTCTAGAAAACCTTATATAAAAAAATAATTATTATAAACATATTTATGTTTTATTACATTATTGGATAAATGATTATTCGATCATTTCTATATACTAATAAAAATATAACAACATTGATCATGTCTATGTAAGAACTACTGCCTCAATGAAGCGATGTGGTTCTTTTTTCATCACTACCTATCAAGAATGGTAAAATGGATGGATTTAATGCAGTGATATATTTAATATTTCACTATTAATATTCTTAAATTAAAATTTTAAATTCCTTTATTCCACCCCATTCACTGAGAAATGAAAATGTTAATCATGTGTACGTGGGGACAACAGCCTTCACAAATGATGAATTTCAATTAGCATCTCCATACATGGATGGTTATAAGAATGTATTTAGTGATGTTAAATGATTTTAATTATATTTTTAATCTTATATAATGTATATATAATCATTATAAAAAAAATTTCTATACTCACAAAATCATTATAACACGCTCTTGTTTGGTTCGGTTTTACCACCTTATAGAATGTTCTTATAATGGTTATATCATGAATGAATAAAGAAATTTATATAAAGGTAATATAACATAATAATAATTTATTTAATATATTCAATTATTATTTAAATTTTTTATTGACATTTAAGATATTTATTAATGTATCTCTATTCAATTGTTACTCACTAAAACTAGTTCTTCACAAATTACATTTTTATAAACCACAACTTTATCATTCACTAAATTAAAATAGGATACTACGGATCAATGAAACTCCATTATTCTAGTATATTGGATTATTTTTGAATTATTTACCTTTTTTTAATAACAAATCCTTGAAAACACCTTTACCCATCTAGTAGGAAATACCCAATATGAGTTTTCAACATATGATGGTGAAAATAATCCACAATCGACTAATATTTTTGTAATAAAAGATTAAAAATGAATTTAATAAATGGTAATATATATATATATATGATTAAGTATCTTAAATAGATTATTAAGATAGTTATTTTTTATATGGAAGGTTAGATAATATTTTTGACTAAGCGGGAATTCTGGTAAAGGTTATTTTTCACTATTTTAAATTCCATGAGGCATGTTTTATATTTCACACTATAATTTATTTTATATTGTATATTCACTACCCTAATTTCATTTATGTATAAATAATATCTTTTATTTCATGAAATTTTAATGTTTATTTCATGGAAATCATCTTATATTTTCTTGATTCTTACATTTCTATTATAGTAAGTATTTTTTGTCTCAAAATCCTTTCTTTGAGATATATATTTTTCAATGCTCCTAATTTAATTTTAGTTTAGCGTATAATTCTTCTTTGTTATATTATTTCATAAATTATTTTTCATTCATGAAATTTTAATTTTAATTTCAATCTGTATATAATATTTTTTTGATTAAAATGTTACCCAACAGGTAATGGTTTATTATCTAATTTCAATTACAAAATTAGGATTATAGATGAAAGATAGTAGATCATGGGAATTTTAATGATATTAATTTAAAAAACACCATGATTTATATCCTCCTATAATTATTTTTTACGTTTTACATGTCTTCTTAATATTTCATTTTCTCCTAGACTCATTATTTTCATGACGTAAGGAGTCAACCCCACATCTTCATTTTCATTGGAAATCCTTATCTTCTGAGATAATATTTCTTGGATTCTTTTATGAGTATCCTTATATCTGGCTCTAATAATTGATTAAGGTAATTTAATACTACTTTAACCTTCTTTAAAAAAATTTGAATCAAATATATATAAGATAAATGAACTATCACTACCTTTGTCTTGCCAAATCAACCTTTATTATAGGCATAATTTTTCTTCCAATGGATTTATTCTATGAGTACCTAAGTTTTCAATACTTCATTTCAAGGGAATTCACAAACATAACAATAGATAAATCAAATTAGGAAAATTATTAAATTAAATATACATTATCACTCTATACATTTTTATATTGGGGATTCTGACATGGAAAGTTATTCTACTTATTTATTTTGAAAATATTGGAAATTAGTATACTTGTTATTCATATATGGATATTTCTTCATTACATAGGAAATTTGATTATATATTTTTTAACCTTCCACATTATTTCTCAAGATATCCTATTTTCATTTATTGACTGGAAAAGTATTTTTATTTCATATTTTTGTAACTCAATATTGATGTTTGTTAATTACTAAATAAATTTGATTATATAATGAATTGATAATCATACCATTAAAATGGTGGGTGTATTATAATTAAAGAATTGTAGGGTGGGGTTTGATATTTTAGATTACCCCAATTCAAAATTGGTTTCATGAGAAATAATGTTTGGGTGTTTGGTGTAAACCTACCTAATACAAGTATGATATCTTCATTGTGACCCAAGAGGTAATATTGGTTTCTTTTTTACTGATTAGACAGTAAACATAATTTCAAGTTTGAGACCTTGTCGGTAAAATATTGTCAACATTCGAGATTTTATCACTAAGAATTCTACAATTTTTATCCATATTATTTTTTATATTATTATGTAATCCAATTTTTTATTTTAAGATCATGTGTTCGATTATATGGAATTATTTGAATCCTATTTTTTCCTTATATATTACTCATTCCATGATACGTTCTTATATGAATTTTCCCTTACTGATAATTTGATATCACTATTCTTATGCTTTAGTTCCCTAGGTTATAAAGAAAAATATTCCACATAATGTTAACATATAGTACCATGTTTGGAAAAAAATTGAAAATGTTGAAGACTGGGATTTAAATAATAAATTCTTGATATAATGTGAAAAAACATCTATTGGATGGGAATGATATAGGTTTTCTTGTAAAAAAATTATTTTCATAATTATCTAAATCAATAAACCTAAATTTTTATGAGATTATATGTATTGTAATATTTTATATAAATCATGTAATTATAGGATGTTGACATCTAGGGAATTATATAACAACAGTAAGTTGGTTATCGAAGCATCAACTGATAATTTCACTCTCGGTAATAGAAATGAATTACATTAAATTAAAAGGACCATGGAAGGTGTTGTTTTTGATAAAATTGTTTCTAAAGGATACTTAAAGGGTAAAAAAAGTTTTAGTGTTATTCTGTCATTTATAGTGTGCGATCATGTTAGTTGAAAATCTATTGTTTCACTCTGGGATGATGCATGTTCAACTAAAGTACCACTTCATCTAAACGTGTTCGGAGGAGAGTTTGGGATCAATAAAATATAAATGGAATTAAAAATAATATAAAATATTTTCTAACTTCATGAATTAATAATTTATAAAGATATTTTGTGCCTTAGTCAGTTTTGGAAGACCAGAAGAGCATGGTGGGCGAACTGTGTGAAGCTATAATGGACATGCAGAGAATGAATGGAGGTCAGTTGAAACTTATGGATGAATTAGTGGAGAAACTAAGAAATTAATTCCCAAATGGTATATTTTTGAGTTTCATGTGTGGAAACAATTTTTCTAGAAAGTTAGAATAACCAACACATATAGAATTCATAGTGGTCTAATCCGATCATCGGATGAAGATGACAGTAGTGGAAAAGTCCTAATTATCAAATAGTATAACTAGATTTTGTCAATTGAAAGATGTTTTCATATGGGATGAGATAATTGTTTAAGTCATAAGTCATATTATAAATCCACCTCATTGAGATATGGTTCACCAGAAGATAATCCAGGATATATCTTGTGATTTTCATAGAAGAGGGGAATAGTTCACTCGATGGGCCAGTTAATGTGATGGGATCCATTTAAAAAAATCCATCCATAAATATCAACTTAGGTGGATTTAAACCCATGAATATAGAAAAGTGATGGTGACCGCAATCACTATTTGGGTACTTTGATGGTTGTGAATGAATTTTGATAGATATGAAGAGGATCTAACTTATCGTTATAATCATCAAATGTTTCTCTTGAATAAAAATAGAGTAGCATCCCCCATGTGGATTAGGATGCAATTATAAAAAAAATAAACTTGTGTTCACTAGCATAGAAAAAAATTAATGACACTATGCATAATGTCATTTTTATAAAATTTAATTAAAAATAGTAATTTATATTGGTTATAAAATAACTAATGTAAAATGAAGGAGTTAAATTTTTTAATGTCTGTAATTTATTATCCAATGTAAAAAATATTTTTTTATTATTTAATTAATAACTTTTGAAATTCCCCATTTTTATATCTACTAATAAATAATTAACTATGAAAATCACTAAAAAATTAGATTTCAACAAAAACCTCTAATTTCATTTCACTCATTCAATCTCTCGTGAATTTTTCTCTTGAATGAAGATATAACCCATGATTATTTATCTTCAATATTCTCAACATTATCACCTATCATTTTTGTAATCTCATCCCACTACCTCCTTTCCTTCCACCATCATTTTCCTCGGTTAATTTTTCTTGGATTTTTTCAAAATATTTTGTATCAGATTACTTACCTCTCAATATTATTTTCTATTATTTTCATATATTTCCTACAGTAAAATCTTTTCCATTTATTTTTGATAAATTATAATTTTAGTCATGCCCCTTTAGGGTACATTGTATTCGTTTTTTTCTTTTTTTTAGGTTCCCATGTTTGGTCTTTGTTAATTTGATCTTCTTTTACAAGTATGTTGTTTTATCTATCCCTATAAATTTATTATTAATTTTTCATGTTATGATTGTTTCTTTGAGTTTACATAGAATAAATAATTCATTTATTTGGTTTTTAATAGGTGAAAATTATTTATATAATAATTTATGCTCTATTACTATATCTTACAATGTATATTTTTCAAGAATAAAATTTTTTAATATTAAATATTTCATATTATCTCAGATGAATATTTTTTAAAAAGGAATATATATTTTATAAACATGATAAATATGTATTATGTAAAACTTTTTAAATGAAACATTTTGACTAATAAAATATTTCATTTCCCTTTTTTTCTTAATAAAATAATGTTTTTTAATAATATGTTATTACATAATGAGAAAAGATAAGTAAAACAATTTTATTTTTTTATTTGTATTAGAATTTATAAAAGTAAATATGAATTTAAATTTCAAAATAAATTAACTAATTTTTAATCGTTGAAATTTTTTATGGGTGAAAATGAATCATGGTTGGATAACTACCTGAGAAACAAGTGATGAATAAAAGGTGTTCTTTATTTTTTGGAATTTTCTAAATAAATGGTCCAAAAAAAGTATCGGTTTTTCTATCAATTCATGGAATTTTTAAAAATTTGTATGCAAAAACGTAAAGATATAGAAGATCATTTATTTTGAAATTTTCTGAATATGATGTGCTGTCGTTTAATGGTTATGTGGTGATGATTCAGTACTTATGTGGTGATGATTCGGTGCTTATGTCCTGATGATAAAAAAAGATTATATATATGTTGTATGAATTTTTTTAGAAATTTTACGATTGTTGAACTTTAAACCTTGGAATAGATAAAGTGGTTAGAGTTTTACAGTATTACAATAGCTATTAGAAGTCATGCTTCTTAAAAACAATGATCTTCCAAATTCAAATTATAATGTGATAAAAAACATATTACTGATGGGATTGCAGTACAAGACGATACATGTATTCCCCAATGAATATGTGTTATATTGGAAGGAATATAAAGGTCTTTTATAGTGTCTTAAATGTGGGACATCGTAGTATAATTTGAAAGGAGGCTCAGTAGATGATTTTTCTATTATACCAAATAACATGAATCGTACTAAATAAATTTGGTATAATATAATAATTTATAATATGTAACATTAATTTGTAAATTATAATTATTTAAAAATGTTAAAATATAATGAAGAGGAGTGAATATCTGATAGAAAATTAAAACATCATCCTGATTGTCTATAAAGTAAAAAAATCAATCAAAAATTTAATAAATTAGGAAATAAAGTCAAAAATATAAGACTTGGGTTGTGCATATAAAGAATTAGTCTATACCATATAATTAATATAAAACATCTTTTATAGCCTTTTTTTTTTGGTAATTGAAAACTTATAGGATAAATTTTATATGAAGTGGAAATATATCATTCTGAGTTTAATGATTTATGAACCAAAATAGCCTAGAAATGATATTGATGTTTACTTTTCACCAAAAAAAAGGTTGATTTTAAAAACGTATTATAGGAATGTATTAGAGTTTATGATTCTCATAAAAATAAATATTTTCAACTGCATGCAATAAATATTTTTACTATAAACAAATTCCTAGTATATAGAATGTTTTCTATATATGGTGTTAAGTGGCATAAATATTATCCAATTTATAATAGAGGGAAATAAATTTTTCAACTTAAACATTAGAGTGATATAGTGTACACAGTTCATCAAAACTTTTTATCTATGGATCATTGTTATCAAAGATTAAAAAAAGAATTCAATGGATCCAAAGAATTTTATATCTCTCCAAATACTTTGTTAAATGATCAGTATTTTAAGAGATTGAAATCATTTATTTTATATTTGTAAAGAAACAAAGATATTTTAATGACTGAAATATATAAAAGAAATAATCAATATTTTTTATGTTTCTATATAGGATATATCATGAGATCAAACATAAAATTGATGTGATTCATGTTGAATAGAATATCTATAAAAGTTTGATTATAACATTGTTAGATATTAAATTTTGGAAAAAGGATGGTTTGAATAGAATATAGGATGTATTGTCAAAGGGAGTAAGTTTGGAGTTATCTCCCAATCTTTAATAAAAATGAACATATTTTTCCTTAACCAATATTACATTATCCAAGAGGGAAAAATCAGTTCTTTTCAGTTACTCCATGGTATAAGAGTGCCTCAGGGTTACTATTCAAATTTTAAAAATATTTTATCATACAAATATTTAAAGTTAATAGGAATAAAATGTCATAATAATAATTTCATGACACATCAACCCCTACTATTTGTATTATATATAATATATTGTTTCCATTTCTAAATGGTTTCCATAAAGGTATGTTATTTTTTAAATTTCACTTATAAAAAAAGTGATGGATCTTAATATTTTGAACACAACTATGTATTTTATATAATTTACCAATATAAAATTTACTATCCACCATATTTTTATGATATAATGGATATTTTAATGGGTTATTTGGTGTAATAAATAAATCATTTTGGTTTCATATATCTATATTTGATGTATGATTTTGAAAAGTATATAATGATATTGAAGGAATATGTAAAGAATCCATATTGGTAAAAAAGCCTTTATCTTTAAGAAGTATATTTAATAGGAGGTTGAAATTTTTTTATAGACTACTTTTTTATAGTATAGCATGTCATTTTTCTTATATCTCACCAAGAATGGATCAGTTTTTAGGGGAAGGGGATCCATGTATTGAAAATAAAATCATTGATAAGTGAATAACCAAAGTAGTCAGATTAATAAATCATGAATAACATAAATTATTCTAATCCATATATAACATCATAAATTAATGTGTTTAAATTGCATTATCCCAATGAGGAAATTGTGTTAGTATTTATTAAGCAAAAAAAACTTTTTAACCATGGTTTAAAGATACCACACATGGGAGATTGGATGTATTAGAAACATTGATATGGTTATTGGGAAGCCTAATTATAAGCGTAATAACATAGTCCAGGTATGAAATTAATGGAAATAAATTTTAAACTAAATATCAGTAGAATTGAAGTGGAATTTAAAATAGTTGTGAATTAGTATTCACTAAAGAAATAAATTATTCACTCAAAAATAACAAATTCATTCTCCAAATCAAGTTCGTATTATGAAGTTATTTAATAAATCTATGATACTAATCACATTAAATTTTGAGCCCATAATTTTAACTATAAATGGGTTATCATTAACAATAGTATTAAACATGATGAATTTAGAATAACACTAGTAAATCTAAATAGATCGGAATAAAAAGAAGAACATTTTTTAATGGAAACTCATTCATAATAAATTTTTGATGTGCTTTATCAATAAAATGTAGAGTGGTCTATTATTTTGTAATAAAAAATTAGTATTTTAGTGATAAAAAACATGAAAATAATGATGAATTAAGTGTGATCCCTACTTCCATAGAAACATTATCAGAGTATATTTGTGACCATGTTGTTGACATGGTTCATAACATATGTAATGATCGTGAGGAAAGAATATAGGAAACATATCCTTTAGTAATATCTTAATAATATAGATAACATATATTTATTTCTTGATTAAATTTTCATATTTTTTAATATTATAGATATATTATTTTTAGTTTTATTTTTTCACATAACGTGCAAATTTTAACAAATAAGATAAATTTTTAATTTTTTAAATCATATTAAAATATTCAATTTTATATATAAATATTGGATTTGTACAATTTTTTACTTTTTTTGTATTTATCATTTCATGTTTCAAAAATGTTTTCACAATTTTTTTATTGTTATTGTTAACTACGATAATGAATTTAATAGGGTTTTTTTCATTGGTATCATCTTATAATTATTCTTCAAAATTATATTAAACGATTGAATTTATATAATATTTTACCCAATTCTTCTTATTATATTTGAACCATTTAGTTTATTGTGAACATTGTAAGCAAATTTTTTCATTTTAGATAACTACTTTAATAAATTTGAATAAATATGTGTTTAATTGAGTTTAGTTTTTTGTTGGATCATTTTTAAATTTATATTTAATTTCATATATAATAGTTAAATTTTTATAACATTTTATTATTATTTTTAATTTGATCTGACAGGTAATGTCAAATCAAATAGATTATTCACCTAGATCTTCTAGGGAATACCCCACACACCCTTCAGAAAAGTACCTACCTCATCCTTCTACAATGGAACCTTATACTTACATAAGTATGGAGAAGGCTTATAGGGTTGGTAGACATGGTACAACACATTTACCTAAATTATCACTTGATTTTATACAATTCTAGTGGATATCTATTGTTTTTTATGATAAAGGTAATTATAAGAGTCTAAATTCAATGTAATTTAAGAGTTTTGTTGTTACTCAAACTAGAACAAAAGTTTCCATTTGTTATTTTTGATTGGAGAAGTGTTGAAAAGTTAACGTTAGTTTAGATATATGATAAAATTTTCGTAAGATCATTTATTATTATTTTACTTATCATGACTTATATTTATTAATATATTTTATTTTTTCCTCCTCATTTGACAAAATATGATACACCTGACATTAAAGAACTCAGGAAGAAATTTTCATGTTTTATCACTTAGAGATTGAGGGATTTTAAGTCAACTATAATTCATTTATCATTTTTTGTGGAATAAAAAATGAAAATATATTTCATATATATTCTTTTATAGATGTATACATATGGATGAAATTTATTGAAAGTAAATAGAAAGAATCATTTTTAATAAGTTCAATGTCATCTTTTTTATGTGTTTTTAAATAATCACTAAAAAATGATCATATTAATGATTTTTTTGTCCTTAATTAATATGAACTATGGAGATCTCATCAGGGGATGAAATTAAAAAATTTATACTCGTATAATTTATCACGTGTATGGTATTCTTTGCTATAAGAGAAAAATTTGGTTGAAATTTTTCAAAATTTGAGATTTGATACTTTATGCTCATTATATTTTGACCCTCCCCCCTCCCAACTAGGCATAAAAATGGAAGAGGTCCATATGATCAAAAGGTGGGAAATATCTTTAAAAGACTCTAGTTATTTAGATAAGAAAATTGTAATATGTTGTTTTAGTTATTTAAGTTATTTTTAAAATATTTATATTTTTTAATTCAGTAATAAATTTTTAAATATTATATATAGTAATCCCATTAGGATTATATCACATAGGAAACCTTTATACCTAGGGGTGTGAATAAAATTTTAACTACAATAATATGAAAGAAAGAACACTTGACTCGTCTATCAGGATGCAAGGTGGTTGTATCAACTAAAAAAATCTTTGTTCATCCTGGAGCATCCTCACAGGAGGTTGTAAATAAAGTTAAAAATATGTGACTTGGAAAAAAAGGATTAGGAGATGGGTGTGATGGTAAAGGAAAGGATTGGTGTTTTAGTACAGTCAATGTTTTCTAATAGGTAGAGATAGTTTCAAGTTTTATATCCCACTCCTTCACCTCCACCCATATATCCCACTTCTATATCTCCAAATACATATCCCACTCCTACCTCCTCACCCCACATATTTCAATATAATGTGATTTATATATTTACGATCCATATAATCATATTATAGTATATTATTCCATATATTATATTGAGGATACCCTATATCATCAGATAATGGAGATGGATTAGTGTAGGATAATGGTACATGATATTATATATGCATTAACTAGAGTATGATTCCCCATAGATGAGGTTTCTAAATTTGGAAAAATTCTTGGTAATATTTTACTTTTGGACATCTAAAACATTTTAGAAACTTACTGTTTAGGTATGCATATATTATAACATTTATTTTCCTTTATTTTTTATATCATTGTTAATATTGTTTTAATATTTTAATATATATATATATATATATAATTATATTAAATGTAAAGATATTTTGTATGGAATGAAAAAATATGTCGAGGACCCTTAGAATTTGGATTCTACTTTTTCATAAGGGCTTTCAAAATTATAAACATATAAATCTGTGTTATTGGGTGTTTATGAGATTCTAACTAATGCTGACATTTTTTAGTGAAATATTATTGTGATAATTTATAAGAGATATACAATGGAGCTTATAAATTAGTAATTTTCAGCCTGGTTTATTTTAATTATAGCAATTATTTTGATTTAAGTTAATAATAAAAAAATTTATGGTGTATCTTCATACACTTTTTATTCTATATGATATGAAATTAGGGTATAGATTTTTCAAAGCATATTTAGTAACTAAGGTAATGAATGATGATGAAGGAACAATATATTTTTTTTAAATGTTTCAGAATAATCCAATTTAGTGTTGGATGATTCCATATTCATATAGGTAAAAAAATATATATTTCATTATGTTTTATCTCCCTTAATTAATAACTACTAATATTATATATTTTTATATTAACATCCATTGGATGTATTTTCTTAGCCCAAAAGAGAAATTGTTTATTGTTTATTGTCCACACATAGTGACATGTGAAAAAACATTAAATAATTATCAGAGGGATAAGTTTTATTATTTGAATAATTATTTATTATAGTAAAAACTAATTTTATTTTAATCATATCATTTTAGAATAGTGAATAGGATTACTATATAGAGATAATAGGAAAGAGGAAATTAGAAATAAAATATGTGTGTGAAATTTTTACTATATTTATAATTAATATAGTTTAAAAGATATTTAAAATGTTATTTTCAATTGAAAAATTCCTTTCAAGTAGAATTCTCATCATCTTGTAGGAATAATAGAATGTGAATATTATGTTTTTGAGATTTATATTTGAAATAATTTCAACCATGATAGTTATAAACTTCATCATTTTTTATTTTAGTACAATATTGCTTTTTATTTATCTTATCATTATATTGAAAATAAATTTTGAATGATTTTGTTTTAATTTTTAGCTTTCTTATAACTCTAACCCTTTTACTAGAAAAGATTTAAATCATATATAATGATCATCGATGGATTATTTTTCAAGTCTAATACAGATTAAGTTTATATTTATTTGTAATATATATTTGGAATTTTAAGTTTAAAATTTTAAAGATATTATAAATTGAATAAAGTAGTGATGTAAATAATTTAAATGTTTTTATATTGTTATTAATAAAAATGTTATCAATTACAAGGTGGGATAAAATTTATTTTCAGAAATATATTAAAAAATTAATCTTTTATGTTAGTTATTTTATAACCTATGTAAAACTCATTTTTCAGGGTTTTTTACGTTGGTTATAGAATTAACAATATAAAATCATGTCTTTTACATCCGTTATTTAAAATAACCAACTTAAAATAATATTCTTTTATATAAATTTTTTATAACCAACTTAAAAATATGTCCAATTTTAAATTTTATTTAGGGTTATTTTATGATAAATTATATAATAATAGAAATATAAAATCGTTTTTATGAAATTTAAAATAAATGAATTAAAAAGTGTATTTACAATATCCATTAAAAATAAGTCGTTAATTAACCAATATTAGAAAATAAAAAAATGATGTGGAATCCCATTTTATGAACAAGTGGTCATTATAAAGCCTTTAGGTGTTTTTTTCTTTTAGTAGTCTTATATGTTAAGATGTATAGAGATTTTACATTATTGTGTAACAGCATGGGTGTGATGGTATTCTAAGCTCTAGACTTCGTAGTGTTGGCTCAAATTCCAGGACTTTAGTTATAACATAAGTTTTGGTGGATATATCATCTAGTGGTTTTATCAGATGGTGATTTTATCATAAAGAGGTCATGGAGCCAACACTTTTAGTGTAAAAATAAAGGTAGTGCATGCTCTATGTTCCATTAATGTATTCTATCCAATCAAGTGGAATCATGTAGAACCCCTCCCCCCTCCCCCTATCCCCAATACACAAATACCTCATATATATTCCAAGACACCTACACATTATTCCCCATATCAATTTATATTGGATATAAAATTTTCAGTTAAAAACCTCAACTATGTACCTTGGTCTATGTTAATGCCTTCGAAGTATGGATACATAGACACATAGGGAACTGCATGATCACCTTAATCAGATGGATGTGGGGAGTCACTACTTCACAATAAAATGACACACCCCAACACCGACGGTAAGGGTACATCACCTTACACCTATCATCTGATTAAGGATTAGAGACCCAAAACTCACCACCATCCATGGTGGTCTTATAATAATAAATTCTATCTAAAACTATCATAATTTCCATGGTTTCATTATAAATTCATTTAGATATTAGTTTCATTCCAAGAAAAGTTAGTGAGAATGTAATAATCAATAAAACTTATTACTTAAATAACATTAAAATTTTAAATTGTTTCATCCCATTAATATTCTTGTTAGACTCATCTATTAATTATCAAAACAAATGGTATATTATTCAATAAATTATTATTTACAATTTAAAGTTTGTCTCACTTTTATAAAAAATTTATTTATTTAATCTATTAAAAATATCATTAAAACCATATTTTGGTTTTTGATACACATTATATAATTATAACTATATAGATATATAAAATATAATTATATAAACAATCATTGAATTTCTAGTTTTGGACTTCAATTATTAGAATGAAGTTTATAGCTATTAGACTTATCTCTAAGAAAAATATCAATTAATAAATCATATTATTTTCATGATGTTTATTATAATTTAATCTCTTTTATAAATTAATTTCATGTTAAAATTTGATCCAAATAAAACATAAGATAGGGTTGGAATTTGATGGACTAAAATCATAACAAAGGGTATCGAAATCAAAGAACCATAACAATTTATCTATTAAATCCACGGTCTCCAGCGAATTCTCTTGCCCTGGAATATTTCTCTTAAACAATCCTTTGTTATGGATTTAGTATAAAATTTGATAAATAAAAGAAAATATAGAGTCATTTTAGGTTAAAATGGTTTCTAAATAAAATTAATTATTTATTTAGAAACTCATAACCATTACCAAAATTTATACTAACTTTAAACCAAAACAAAAATCACTCCTAAAAAGAAAACTTCTCATTCCAAAATCAATGAAAAAATATGTTCTTTAATCGTACATGTTATTAAGAAAAAAATATAGTTTTAAATATTTTATTCAAAAATAAATATTTCATATCACAAATACTCATGCCACTCAACAAAACCATTAAGAGACCTCATTTAGTTTAAATAGTTATCTATGAATCCAATAGAACAAGAATTTGTGCCAAATTACAAGTATAGTCAAGTCATTATGGGAAAATATCTTGGATAGTGTAATTTGTGAAAATATACCCGTGATGTAATCTACAGCAAAAAATAGGACATTTAGTTGGACATTAAAATATAAAAATTATTAAATTTATTAGCTAGTTTTTACCAGTGCATTACTATTTTATCATTAAATGTTAGGAAAAATGGCTCTTAATCACAGTTTCACACGTTTGAAATCGATATATAACTTTTTTAAAAAAAATATATTTTTTAGGTTCATTCAAGCTACTAGAAACTAAAATCCTCATATCAATTTCTTTATATATATGAAATTATTTTGTTTTTTTAGGGTGATATAAAAATATTCAAAAGGATTAGAAATATTTGACACCACTTGGATGAGGTTTATGGCTAATGTATCAGTTGGGAAAAGTATTTCATCTTTTTTGGAATGAACTACAATAAGGCTAGGAAATATTTTATCCTTAATTACCTTAGAATCATTGAGGAGTATCTTCTATTAATATACTTGGGGATTCCCTGTGTTCTAGGGGAGGTCCATGGTTACTTATTTTTAGGATATTATCTACTATATTAAAAAGCAACTTATCAAATTGAAATGGAAATCTCTCTCAATGAAAAAAAGGATTTACATTGTTATTGATGTGATTTTTTCCAAGTTGATTTACTATTTAATGGTTTGAAAATAGAAATAATATTTATTCAATTTAATAAATAATTATATTAAAAATTGAGTGGGTGTATCTATGAGAAGAAGCTCATGTCTTTTTCAACGAAGGAATATTGTAAGCCTCACAAGTCAAGAGGCATGGGAATAAAAAATCTAGAAAATTTTAAGAGGTATCTTAAAGTAAATATTATGTGGAAAATGATTAAAGATAAATCTAGAAAGATAGATCTGATTAAATTTATAATTCTTAAAAGCCTTAAATCTATAAATTAGACCTATGTGGAATGTTTTATATGTCCATATTAGAGAGAAGAATTCTCTATCAAACGATTCATTCTACATAGTGTTTCATATAGAATTAAACTGATAATTTTGGGAAATAAAATTTTATTAGACATACCATTATTTACATGGATGAAAGTAGTAATAATATATCTAAAAATAAAATATTACTAAGATATTCTCTGGTGAATAAAATTGAGGATTTACCTGATGTCATCGAACATGACATTGAAGATTAATCCTTTATGTAGCCTTGGGACACTTTAATATACGAACCTATAATAAATGGATCTCTTAGTAGCAATTTTATCTGACTCTTTATCATATAAAGGGAAAACCCAAACTTGAAATAGGTTAGAACTACCATAATTAATGGATCTAGGAATATAGAACGTGCTTTATATTGAGGTAACATCATAAGAACATTTCCTTTGATGAATGAATAATGTCCTTTGGTTTTAAGTCCATTTTTTTTGTTCAACATATCCATTTATGAGGTTGAAGATCACTTGTGGATGAATTATTATGTATCCTCTATTATCGAGAATATTATTTTATATCTACCTAATATTATACTTCTATAGGACACAAGTCTGTAAGAATTTATGAGACTCTCGAATGTTTCATATTGGTCTAGAAAATTGAGTAAAATTATTCACCAACATAGATGAAGCTTTCTATTTTATATTGTTATATAGAAATAAATTTATTTACCACTTGAAAATAACCTCTACCATGGATGTTTTACATAACCTTACTAGAAGCATAGGGAGGATACTACCAAAAATTATAGCTTCACTGAAAATTTTATTAGATATTTTATTTATCTTCAACATATTAAGGGATGAGGGAAATTATAAGTAAGGAATTTTTTCATCAATATTACTTATCATCCGATTATACAATGATGGGTGAATATTAACACTGATGGAGCTTCAAAAGGGAATCTGAGAGAGGCCAGTTCTTGTGGAATCTTATGGATCTACAAAGGGGGCATGATTAGATGCTTCAACAATCAGTTTGGAAGCACATATTCACTAGAATAAAAGATAAATGGTGTAATCAAGGCTATTTAAATTCTGATGTAACACAAATAAATGAATGTTTGGATTCAGTGTGACTCCCATATTTTGGTTCATTCTATTACGAAAAACCCAATTCAACCTATCTGGGGATCTACTCTCATAATGGATGGAATTTTATGAACCAGCCCAGATACTCTGGTACCATGACACCCAATAGGTTGGTGAAAAACACCTAGTATGAAACAATATGAAAGTGGGGACGGATTTTCCACAAACACAATGAAAGTAGGATATAAAAGTTAGCATGTACAAAGAAAAATCCCCAGGGATAACTATACTATAATCCATGTAGGTATAAAAAACACAAAGTACAATAGAAAATTACCAAAAAATAGGATGATAAAAAAACCATGTCCCAAAAAACAAAAATCTCAAATCAAACATATCATTGGAATCTACCACCTCCAGGTGGTTCCTTGCCCTTTATCAAACCTTGTAGGAGTAAATCTATGAAATCACAAAGGAACAAGTAGGGTTCGAGATAAAAAACATTAATGTATCTATATTTATTCCATAATAATATTTCACAATTAATCAACCAAATAAAGCTTTCAATTTTAGATAAACAGGCATGCCATTTCAAAAGCATATTTAAATCAAATCATGCTTTACATTACAATTTCTGGAAATACTTTAATCAAATGATTTAATAAAAATTTTATAAAAAAAATCTTACATAAATTCATAATCTATGTGTAAAATAGTATATAAATAATTTCATATATATCAAAGTAATTGAAAATGAGAAACATGGTCATACTCCAAGAGATAAGATAGTTCAAGGTTACTAAATCCTCATGAACTTATATAATAAAACTAGAATCGTACACAAACTTCCTTTTAAAAATGGTAAAAAGGACTTAACAACTTCTCACTAGGGATAATATCTACAAATACATATATTTTAGAGTTGTAAATCATCAATCCTTTTCTAGGGAATTCCCATCCAAGTGTGGTTTTCTTAGATAACTAACTAACTACCAAGGCTTGCACATTCTCAAACAATAATCCATAACTGGCAATTTATTTCAAAACTATTCAAAATAAAATTCTACTTATTTTTCCATATCAATATTCCATTCTCCATTTAAAAACCAAAATGGGGTTTTAATCAAATCATGCCCTTTATCCAAGATAAAAACCAACGTGTTTCTATAAAAACAATTTAATCCATTTTTCTAAAATAAAAATTTGAATTCAATTTCCCAAAATAATAACAAATATTGATTCCAGGGTTTAAATTCCCAAAATTCCATCGAATTTTCACAACAAATCCCCAATTCAATGTAATTGGGTGTGTTTACCAATTTTATGTCAAATCAAACAATGCTTCTTAATTCACTGGAATGGGTTTTTTTAAAACCAATTGAAATAAATTTTCATTTAAAAAAATCCATTGAATTTAAATCAAGAAATTTATAGTTAAAGAAATTGGAATATATCAAATGGAACCACCTACCTCAAGATTAATGTATCAAAAATCACAAATACCTCAATGGGAAACTACAACAAAGGACATCGAAAAGTAAAATCCAAGAATAAAACTGAGATTAAAGATCTAAAACAACTAGGATTAGATCCTTTGACGACATGGATATCTTTTAAACCCTATGGAGAAGAGAATAAGAGAGTTTGAGATAGATAACAAGAAGATGAAACTTTCTAGGAAAGGATCAAACAATGATTTCCACAACTCAATCCACCTTGGAAGTGGTTTGGAGGACCCAAATTTGGTTCTTAGGAGATCAAAAAACCAAGGATCCTTTATTATGGATAGTTAGGTCTGAGAAGGGGTAAAAATAGGGGTTTGGGAAATTTTTAATCAATTTTCAAATTAATTAATATTCTCACACATAGTTAGTTGAGCAGGGCGGCATGGTTCAAAAAACCATGTGCCCTGACCATGTTCCCATTTTTGTAGGGTTTTATGTTTTCTCCTTGTTAGGTGCACAGTTTTTCAAAACATATGAAAACCATGAAAACCCTCATAGTATTGGTTTTCTCAGTTTTCACTAGAAGGGCGCAAGGTTTGGGAAAATCATGTGCTAACCATGCACAACCCAAGAACTTCCAAAAAAATTCAAAATTTCACATGAATTAAACCTAAACAAAAAAAACAAAATAACGATCAAATAAAGGGTTTATGAGTGCTTGAAAATATTAATAGGTTGTCACAAACTCCCCACCATATAAACTTTATATCCCTAGAAATTCAATTAAAAAGATTTCATGTCATAAAGATGATCTTACTACTCTCTCATCATTGCCTATATCTCCTACATCTCATGATTGTTAGAACCATGATTCCATAGCACACAAACCAAACGTATCATCCTCCCATGAAGTACCTTGGTATCAGAATAAAATATCCTGACTATATTCTCAGTCACTGATAAATCAGGTTTGATATCAAAATCACTCCATCTCAAAAAATGAGATGGATCAGAAAGATGTTTTGGAAACTGAGATAAATAAAACACATTATGCATCGACATTAGCATAGGATGATGTTATAAATTCTAATCAACTTTTAACACCTTATCAACAACCTCAAAAGTTCCCACAAAATGAGGAGGTAGTTTCTATTTCCTCTCAAACCATCCATGAACCTACTAAGTTGAAACTTTCAAGAACACCTAGTTACCAACTGATAATTCCAATGATCTACGATGACGATCATAATAAGACTTATACTGACTTTATAACATCAGAATTATCTGATAAATAATCAAAATCTTCTTTTTTCATCTCTTAAACCAAGCTTGGTATAACTAAGGAATATTTCTCCAATCATTGGCCAACATAATTGATATTTACAAGTTCGACCATATAAGGCCTCAAAAGGAGTCATTCTGATCGTAGTTTGGTAACTATTTTTATAACCAAACTCAACCAACCTCATATGGTCATCCCAGGTTCCACAAAAGTTGAGAACACAGGTGAAAATAATATCCTCAAGAATCTATATATATCTTTCTAACTGGCCATCCAACTGTGTATGGTATGTCGCACTCAAACAAACTTGAGATCCCATTGCCTTTTAAAGGCCACTCCACATGCAAGAAGTGAACTGAGGATCTCTATCATAGACTACAGTATATGTAAATCTATAAAAATGAAAAATCTCTTTACATAGATATTTAACAACTCCACAAATTTGGTTTTATCATGAATGGGTATAAAGTGAGCTGATTTGGTCATCCTATCAATAACAACCCAAATCGAATTTTTCAATGTCTGGGTATGAGGAAACCCAAACACAAATTCCATATTGATATCATCCCACTTCCATGTTGGCACTGTAAGTGGATGAAGAAAGCCCTAAGGTATTTGGTGCTCTGCCTTCACCTCTTGGCATGTATGATAGTGAGAAAAAAATCAGAACTTCTCAATCTCATTCTTAGCAACCGGAATCATCACTACATTTCATAGAACATCATCATGGTTCATGGGTGCACTTCCCACTAATAATTATATAAATGTCCTATAACATCTCTCATGACCAATAATGGTACTACAAAATGATTTTGATAACATAGAATTCCCTCTATGGGGAATGAACACTCAGTAATAGTCTCCCCACCATTAATAGAGTCTCTAATGATATAGAACACATCATCAAGATGTTGTTCCTAAAGAGTAATTTTGAGAAGAGTGGATTTAATCTAAAAACTTGTTAAAGTAATATCAACCCCAAATTCCCAAACTCTTATATGAAACTATACAAAAAATATCTATCAAGTTCTAATCTCTTGATAATTCTTTCATAGCCAGGGTTGGAAGTTTTCTACTTAAGGCATTTGCAACAACATTCCCTTTACCCTTGTTATAGGTGACATCAAAGTCAAAATATTTTAGGTATTCCACCCAATTCCTTGGAAGGTGATTAAAATATTTTTATGATAATATATAGAAAAATCTATTTTGTTATGATTACAGGTTAAACCTTTCTCAAAAATGATAATGTCACCAAATCTTAAGAACATTCATGACTATTTCAAGTTCAAGGCCATGGGACAGATAATTATTCTTGTGTGGCCTAATATATAGACATCCATAAGAAATTACATGATCACCCTACATAAGAAAATATCCCAAACCTGAACCTAAAGCATCACTGAAGACCACATAGACTTATCTAGCTTCTAGAAGAGTCATAATTGGTGAAGTAGTTAAAATAGTTTTCAACTAAACAAAATAATTATAACATTTTTCATACTAAATAAACATTACTCCCTTCTGGGTTAGAGTGGGCATTAGAGAGGAAACTTTTAATAAGTCCTTTACAAACTAGTGATAATAGCTAGAAGAACCCAATAATCTCATAATCTTGACAAGATTTAAACTTTTCTCCCATGTCATAATAGTTTTCACATTTTCAGTTTCAACTAAAATAATATGTTCTGACACCACATTTCCAAAGAACTTCACTTCCTGAATCTAAAAATCATATTTCAACATCTTGACACAAAATTGGTGATTTCTAAAAAAATCCATAATTTCTCTTATATGATGCACATGATCCTCTCCTGACATAGAGTAAACATTCATGTCATCCACAAATACTACCATGAATGTGTATAGATACTCCTGGAGGATCCTATTTAGTAAGTCTATAAAAACTATAGGAGAATTTTTTAAACCAAATGGAATGAAAAGGAAGTCATAATGGTCATACATGATCCTAAAGATGGTTTTCTAAATATTAGATTATTTTATTCGTAATAGATGTTAACTAGATCAAAGATCAATATTAAAAAACCACATATCCCCTTTGAACTGGTCAAATATATCATCAATCTGTGGTAATGCGTATTTTTTCTTTCTTGTAGCTTGATTTATTTTTCAGCAATCAACATAAAGGGAAAGTGACCCATCATATATCTTAGAAAAAGAGAATAGGCACCACCCAATGTGACACATGCGGGCTTATAAAGTATTTCTCTAATAGATAATCCTACTAAAACATTAACTCTTTCATCTCAACTGGGTCCATGTAGTAAGAAGTAATAGATACATATTGGTTTCCACACACTAAGTTAATTGAAAATGCTACATCCTTTAACAGTGGAAAACCAGAGAATTCATGAAAAAAACATCAAGGAACTCGATGATAACTGGAGAGGGATCACCTCTCAAGGATTCATGTACCACATCAAAATAACACACTAATATTACAATCCCCTACTCTGGATAGGAAGTTTTGGATCTATGCAACTTTAGGTCTCATTCTACTTGAAATACATGGTGCACCCCATCGATTGTACTGAAGGAGACCCTTCGAAGATTACAATCAATCTAGGATCTATCGGTAATGAGACAATATATCTTGAAAATGATGTCATGTGGTTTCATGTCAAGAACTATAAAATATCAAGTGATCTCAATATCTGATACTGAGAAAATACAAGTGGGGATATGAAAACCCTTATCTCTATTTATTCCAACGGATTTAGTAATATCCATCACAAAATATAAAATATCCATATTGAGATTAAGCATATTCGAAATATAGGAAGAAATAAATTAAGAAGATTCACCATTATCATATAAAGCAATCACTATTAATGAATATATAGTGATGGTACCTCTCACAGTCACTAGACCCATATCTGCTTCCTCTGGAGACTCTTCCACTACATGGAGAAGCATCAATCTAGATGCATATGGGTAGAACCCCATTATTCGTGAAGCAATCTAATTGCACCATAGTTTTTTCTGTTGCGAATGATCTCATACCACAATGTGTAGAGGAATAGATATGATATAACTTATGTAATTGAACTGAGCATTTTCAGGTGTCGCATATTTTGGGTGCCTTGATGAAAACCTATTTTGAGTGACTAGGATTTCTACATTGGTAACAAATCAAGATTCCTCTTCCAGAAACCACAAGAGGTCTAGAAAAACTCTAATGTTGAGATCAAACATGTGAATAATCACACTTCCACTTCCCTTTATAGGAATTCATAGAACTTCCACTAGGAGAAATTGGAACTCATGTCGACACTAACTTACCAACCACATCCATTTCAACAATCAACACCATGTCCAACACATTGGTATAAGAAGGAAGCTTTAGCAAGAAAATCAGAGAAAAAATATCAAATTGAAGTCCCATCTAGAACTGTCAAGACTTTATATTTCCCTTAAATTGTATCTCAGGTGAAAACTACACAAGCTCAGCAAAGCGATTTTCATATTCTATAATAGACTTGTCGGCCTTCTTGAGTTCGAATAACTGAATATCCTTGGAAAATACTATCAACTCTGCATATAACTAGTCATTGAATAGAACTTTGAAGCATTACTACTCTGATCCCATATGATTCTCCATCATCACCATCATGTCCCACCTATTCCTTCTATGACCCTCTAGCTTGAAGGTGTAACACTTCACCTTGATCTCATCAGGTGTCTCCCAGAACTCAAACAAACGCCGAATCCTACTTAACCAATCATTAGCCTCTTGAGGATCATTGGAGCCTTTGAACACTATGGGCTTCTAGAGATGAAACTCTTGAGAATGTTTCCAAAGAAACATTCATTTCAGATTCTACAATTGCATCCTAAATGGGTGTTGTTGGCGGTGCATGTCCTCGAGCTTGGACAGTTCGCACAATAACCTCAACCAAATTCTAGTCTATAAGAGGATTTTCTCATTGTGGTTCTTCCTCCTGGATCTAATTTTCATGTCTTCTCAGAGACATGATGCTAAAAAACATTATTATACAACATTGATATCATCATATCAATACTCAAATACAAAAAAAAGGTAAATTAATCCAAATAGATATATAAAAATAATTTGGATTTCATACTATCCAAATAAATATAAGGTTAAAGACTACAACTAATCCTCAAGAATTCTTTCCCAAAACACCCCCTGTGTCTCAAGGCTCATTAGAGTGAGAGATGACCAAGATCTATATCTTAACTAACTCCTAATTCCCAAAAAGATTACAGAACTTCATACTGACAACAATGAAAGATGCTTAACCAAAACCTTTGATACAACTTTTTCATGAACTGTCTTGGATACCATATTACACTAACACATGATCGAGAAATGACA
Source organism: Viscum album (assembly GCA_963277665.1). Lineage (NCBI taxonomy): Eukaryota > Viridiplantae > Streptophyta > Magnoliopsida > Santalales > Viscaceae > Viscum > Viscum album. Next base: position 1,486,416,058 of record OY728136.1, read on the forward strand.
TGGCTCGATGGTATTTCCATATTTCTATAGGGTAGTGACAAGCACATGGAAAAAAAATATTAAATTAGTAATTAATTTTCCAAAAAAACAAAAAAAAAAGAAATTGATACAAGTTAGTATTCACAAAGAAAATTCCACAGGGATAACTATACCAAAAGTAAAATATTTATAAACAATCCAAGTACAGTAGAAAATTAAAAGGAAATTGGATGATAAACAACCCACATCCTGATGGAAAAAATCTCCAAGAAAATAGATCAATAGAAACTACCACCTCCAAGTGGTACCTTCCCCTTGCTCAAAACATGTAGAAGGCAATCTACAGATTCCCAAAGGCACAAGTAGGGGGTGAGATAAAATCCCAGTAGAGACTCATCATGCATTCTATAATAAGATTCTATAATTAATCAACAAAATAAAACATTAAATTTTAAATAAATTTTGATGTAATTTAAAAAGAATCTTAAAACAAATCATACCATACATTTCAATTCATGGAAATACAATAAACAAATGGCTTAATAATCATTTTATATAAAATAGTATATATAAATTCACATGGCATGTGTAAAACCACTTACAAAAACTATCATATATATCAAAGTAATCATAAACAAGCAATATGTTCATCCACTAAGAGGTACGATAGTTCTTGGTTAAGGTATCTTCACACACTTGTATAATGAAAATGGTAATGATAACACTTGTCGCTTTAACACTGGTCAAAATGGACTAAACAATATCCAACTGGGGAAGTGATCTTCCTATACATTTATGTTCGAGTTATAAAGAATCAATATATTAATAGGGAATTCTTATCCTAGTGTGTTTTTTACAAATAACTCACTAACTACATAGGCTTGCATGTTCTTAGAAAGTAATCAACAATGGGTAATTTATTTCAAAACAGTTCAAAATATAATTCAACACATTGTTCCACATCAATATCCCAATTTACATTTAAAAACGAAAATTGTTTTTTAATCTAATCATTCCATTTTTCTAGGATAAAACCAATTGGTTTCTATAAAAATAATTTAACACATTCTTATCAAACAAAAATTTGAACCCAATTTCTCAAATCAATTCCAAAATTTAATTCCACAAACAAAATTTCAAAAATTCCTTCCAATTTTCACAATATATACCCAATTTAATTGAATTACGGGTTTACCCTATTTTTTTTTGAAATAAAACACAACTTACCAATTCACTATAATTGGGTTTTAATAAAACAATTAAAATAAATCTTAATTTAAATCAATTTATTAAATTTAAATCAGGAAATTTAAGGGTAAATCCATTGACAAATCTCAAATGGAACCACCTACCTCGGGATCATGAGATCAAAAATCACAAATACATAAATATTAAACTACATTGAAGAACATAGACAATGAATACAGAGAATAAAACCTAGATTAAAGATCTAAAAAACCATGATTATATCCTCCAACAACACAAAGATCTATTAAACCCTGTAGATGATAGAAGGAGAGGGAGGGAGATAAAGAACAGGAAGAGGAAACTTACCTGTAAAGGATCGAACAATGTTTTACACACTTTGATTCACCTTGAAAGGGTTTTGAAGGAGACAAAATTGGTTCATGGGAGCTTCAAAAACCTAGTATTTCATATCATGGAAAGTTAAGCCTTCTCAAGGGTCAAATTTTGTGTTCAAGAAATTTTTTTATCAATTTTCTGATTATTTAAATGTCATGTGCATGTTTAGCTAGGTAGGGCTGCAAGGTTAGACAAACCATATGCTCTAACTATGCACCGCATGTTGTAGGGTTACACTATTTCTCCTTGGTGGGTACATGGTTTTTCAAACTGTGATCCAATTGTAAGAACCCTCATTATCTTGATTTTCTCATTTTCCACTAATAGGGTGCACGGTTTGGGCAAACCATTCGCCAACTGTGTGTAGTAGAAAAACATCCAAAAAATTTCAATATTTTACATGAAGCATGCCTCAATGAAACCCAACAAAATCATGATCAAAATAGGGGTTTAGTATTACCAAAAAATAGTAAAAATATGTTACATGGAATGATTTCTAGATTTGTACTCCCTCAACATTGTTATCACACACACCTTCACAGAGATAAACTCCATAGTAAATATTCTTAATAGAAAAGTAGTAAGTTTCCTATCAATGGTGTATCTAGATGTTGTTCCATGGTATTTTCATGATATGGTGAAAAAAGAGAAATGTAAAACTCATGCCACCTGACTCTTAAAATATTTTTATTTTTAATTTATTGTTTAGGGACTTCCCACCCGGGCTACCTCTTCTCATACATTTACTTTCACATTAATGATTAAATCATAAACTTATATTTTTACTTATATATATGTGTATATAAACATTAATAATAAATATTAAATAGTAAAAAAAAATTTAAAAAAAATTTATAATTAAGAATAAATAATAACAAATTTAAAAATTGATATCAATAAAAAGTTTATTATCATTAATTATTAGTTACTATATATTTAAATATTTATAGTTATAGTAATAAATTACTTGTTTATTTGTTTTTTTATTAATAAATTATTTTCATTTATTTATACTTATTTTTAAATAATTTATATTTATTTTATTTTTATATATTTCTGTGATATATTTATTTTTATATATTTATATTTATAAAGAATTTATATTTTATATTATTAATTAATTTATATGCTTATATTCATATTTATATATGTAAACATTTATATATTAATATATATTAACAAAAATTCATAAATAATAAATGAAATTCTATTTTATAATTTATTATTAATAATTAATCATTACAAATTTATTATTTTTATTCATAAATTATTTATTTTCATATTTTTATATGCCTATATAATATTTTATAATTAATTTATACTCATATATATATATATCTATATCTATAATTATATTTATATTTACATCAATAAATAAATTATATATTTATATTTATTTATATTTATAACTAGTATATGCAATTAAATTTATTTAAAATACATTTATATATATGTTTATATACTAATTTAAACATTCATGCACTTGTACGAGAACATGCACACACACAGACATAATGCCTAGGGTCATAGTGTGATCATTTGATCCAAACTGTGCAGGTGGGGGTTCCCATCCGACCGTCTACAGTTTATTGTGTATTTTTTCATGGTTTTTTCAATGGTCCAAATTACTCCAGACCTGAAATAGCGAGGTGGAAGGGCCAAGCTAAGTGGGTTGGGGTTGACTGATGGGTAAAATATATTTTTAAAAAAATATTTAAAATAAAAAGAATTATTGAAATTAAAAAATAAACAAAATAAATTGTAACACCCCAAGATTTCATAGTACGTTATCTCTTCAAAATAATTCAATAACTTGCACTACAAGAAACATCATGTTTGAGCACACTGTGACTTACTAAACTAGTCGTTCAAAAAGAGGTTATGAGTAATAATAACTGAATTTTTAATTTTATATTCTTCACATAATTTTATAATCCATATTATTTATTTCTTAGACATAATATAAGAACAAATTTATTTTTTCAGGTAAAAGAAGTGTTTTTCAAAAAATGAAATTTTACCACCTTTTAATGATGAACCCTTTTTAAAACAAATATTTGAAACATTTATATATTAAATTAAATTAAATTAAATTTATTTTTAGAAGAGGTAAATTAAAATTTAGTTTGGATAAGTTTTTGGTACTTTTCTGATAACTTTCATATTTTGAGGAATAGTGAAACATACTAAATTTTAATTGAAAACAACTTTTTAATCGAAATAATTTCTAGTGTTGAATTATGAATTTCATTGGTTTATAAGTTTAATTAGATTATATTTTTAATATTTAATTCAATTTATGTCATTATATGTAATTTCAAATTTACATTTTACATAAACACCTGTCAATCATTTGAACGATTTTACATTTTAAAAACACGCTTTTTATTTTCACAATGGGGATTAATTTTAAATTAATTTATGCCACTTATATGTTTTGAATTTGTAAAAATGGATTCCATATTTTTAATCAGGAAATCCAAATTGTGTATATAGGTAACTTTTATTTTTAAACCATATGAATATTTATTTCAGTAAATATTTTATTTACCTAGGTTAAAGGGTAAATCTAGTAAATAAGGGTAAACAAATATTATAATAATAATATTAAATTACCCTAACTTGTGTCCTACTCCTATGTATTGATAAATTTCTGACCATGGTCATCCTTGGGTCGATTTTCGGACCCCATGGATCCACATGAGAGTGATAATGACACTTTATATTAATTAATTTAAAGTAAATACAGAAATAACCTAAACATATATCTTTTAGTAAAATTATTTTTATAAGAGGTAATATAAGTTATCTTTTCAACTATAAATATTCATTTGAAATCTAAAACTATTTCCTACATCATGGTATTTTTTTTATAATTTTGAGACATCAGATAAATAAAATTATGTATGACACAATAATGATGGAGTGTTTACCTCATCAAAGAATGATTTAAATAAATGAGATTAGAAAAATTAAAAAAAATCAAAAACCTGTCCAATTCTTGTTGGATGATTTTATATTGAACATCAGTCATGTTATCTTCTACTTTAATGAGTTTTTGGCATTTATAAACCGAAAATCATTATATTATAAAATAATATTTTTCAGACATTCCTAAAGATCCCCTCCTCCCCCTTATAAAAATCCCTCACCTATAACCCATTTCGCACACCACTCAAGCCCCTTGGATCATCAAAACACTGCCCAATTAAGTTTTCTACATCCCTATATTCCTCTTAGATTCCTTACCTTAGGCAGAAGTCACTTCAAAGAAGCTATTTGGTTCAAACCAAAGGGAGTTTCCCGATTTAAAGATAGCATCTCCTCTTAAGTTATTTTCCTTTATTTTACTTCTCCAACCCCCTAAACTCTATTTATTCTTTTATTTTATAACAAAAAAAGTATCCTCAATATACAATGTGTTTTTTCTAAGAATTTTTTTAACTACACTTACACACACCTCCATCTAATGGGTATAGAACATAATGTTTTTCTGGACGGTGAACTATTGCCTCACGAAACGATGATTGTTCAATCTTCAACGACCACCCATTATGGTGGCGATTATGATGGAAATGTAATTATATATGATATTTATGATATTTATTTTATCTATAATCTTATTTAATTCTCTTTTATAGCATACCTTTATTCCTTTCAGGCTGTATATATATGATAATTTCATTTGAAGAAGTACGGACTATCGCCCCCCTCAAAGTGACATGACTCGTCCATGCCATACATGGAACGTATAAAGGATGGTGTTAATGAACTTACGTAATGTATTTAGAATATTATATTTTACTACAATAATAATATACCTATGTATCATTTGGTCTTATTTCCTTTTAAAATAAAAAAATAAAATGGAAGTAGCATTCGTGACTATGTATGAATTACCATCTCCATAAATAAAATGAGATTCATTCCCCATCATAACCATTCAAGAATAATTTTCATTTAATTATTTATTATAATATTTAATAACTTTATATCATTATGGATATGAATAAAATATATCATATACATAACAAACATGACTTACATAACAAAACATATAAGGGAAAATGAATCAGTTAACACCTAAAACAATGATACTACTAAAATATTATTAACAAAGCAATATTAGAATATCATATATGATATCATATTAATGTATGTGGTTCTTGTATAATTTAATAACAATTATTTAACTATTATATAGGATTTTAACGTACCCTCGACCAAGGAAAAGTACATAGTAAGGGTTAATTTCACAATCTCTTTATTATCCGAGGTTGTTTTTATGTAAGTATCTACTTGGACCTCTTTTTCATCCAAATTTGTGTTTCTTAAAAATTTATTTCAAAACATTTTTACTATTTACTAGACTATGGGTTAAATTCATTTTTACCCTTGTTTGACTTTTTATAAAATGGTTTGAAAGGAATATTTCTATCATTTTCCAAACAAGGTACTTTATAACCTTTTCGACAAATTGTGGTAGGAATAATTTTTTAACTTATATAGCATGTGTAATTATTATCCGCTATTATAACACCTTTGAAGCTTACCTTACAATCTTATAAGAATATTTCCAAAATATATGTTTTTTTTATAACTACATGACTTTTAAATGATTTCAAAATAAAAAGAGATATTTCTCTCAAATAGACTTGATTTCAACAATGTCAACATCCTTTAATAGATTTTATACATGTTTGAATTAGATTTATTATGATACAAATCTTCTATATGGTATTGAAGGTTTTGTGATATGTTTCACTGCAGATTTTTTATTTGTAAACCATTCATGGTTTATGGTTAATGTAAAAAAATTTCATATGATAGTTTTAATAAGAATGTTTACGTTATGTTTCAACCTTTTCATATGCGGATTTCATTAGACTTAGTTAGTGATGGTTGGAGCCCGATATAGCTCCTCGATGCATCGGTAGGTCTCATGAGACAAACTAGTGTCTTGGAATAAGGCTTTGACAAAATCTTATTTCTATTCTTGGCATGAGGCCTTGACTATGTGGTTATGATGTCCGACATTATCCATTCCATCATTATGAAATTATCTATTGATATTACATGTGATTATTAGAATATTAAAATATTCATGTGAATAATTAAATGTCATTTTTTAATTTATCTTTTCCATATTAGGAGGAAGTCTAGGTTTAAAAGGAATTTTTTTTTAGTTTTATACATTACCTTAAATTTTTATGTTTATTTATAATGTTTCTGCTATATTGTTATCCTTATTGAGCATCTGAGCTCACCCATTTCTATGCTTTATTTTTTCCAGGATATAAAGAAGTATTTTTTTTGTTGACCAGCAGGGATAGGCTAAGGGATATAAGTGTGTTCAAAGGGGACAAAATGTTTTTGTTGTTTTTTTCTCATGATGTAATGTAAAACTTATGTACATATCTAGTACTTCCAAAGATACTAAACTAATAGGTCTTTCTGGGCATGATTCCTTGTATCATTCCAATGTTATGTAATAATTCACCAAATCTGGGTAATTGGGGTTAGGGCGTTACATAAATAAAAAAATAAATGAAATTTTTTTCTCAACATGTAAAATTAATATTAAAAAACTAATTCTAAATAATTTACTATAGTTTTTAAGAAGTGTAATGAACAAATTTATGGTATACATGTTAACACGACTGGCATAAATACCCTGAGATGGGGTTAATCTGGGAATGAAATATTAAAACAATTTTCCCTTCTGGATCTTGTTTCACTGTTAGAAAAATCACTCTTCTCTGTCCTTCCATTAGAAAATAATAAATGCATATTATAACATTCCCTAGGAAAAAACAATTATGTGGTTTAACCTCACTAGGCTATGTCCAAGGAGCATACAATGGAAATGTGTTGAGGCACCCAATCTAATAAAGCACACTATTGTTACAAGGTTTGGAGCAGACTCATTGTCCCTATTGGTTTAAAACCAATCACAATTTGGAAGCTCACTACTCTACCAAATAAATTGTGCTCACTAATCTATTAAAATATTCTTCTTTTGATCACATGAATCAATAATTTTAACTTCTCATTTTATGCATCATGATTCTCAAATTTCAACCTCTTTCTGAATACATCTTTACCACAATAATTCTAGGAAAATCATTATAGGTTTCTATAACTTTGGATTTCACACAACCTTTGCATGACTTTCACGCAAATCTACCAACTTTCATGCAACATTTATGTTTTATCGTGAAGATTTTACTTTCATACAACTATTGAGTTCATTGCAAAACCCTCAAATTTCACGCAGTATTTGGATTTTTGTGTAAATTACTTCATATTATTAACACAATTCCATTTTATACATGAAACTAGTTTTGATTTATTCCTTCATTCAAATATTACATGATTCAGGGTACTAATATTCTCTAAGTGTTTAGCTACTCAAAATAGGGGTAACAACCTATTTATAGATGCGGTTGACCCGTTACACAAAAACATTTCACTCCTTTGACTATTTATATAACCTTTCTTGTATGTTGAATTTCAATGATTTAACAACACCCTTTTCTTAAAAATCACCACCATCATGCAACTAATAGTACTTGGTGGGATCGCGCAACTATCCTTCTGTCGCATAACTCTGACTTTCACTAAGCTTTAGAGTATGTTAGAAACACTATTTTTTTACTTATTTTTATGAAACGACCCCAAATGTTTAATAGGGTGGAATTTTTTGAAACCCTTTCGTGCAGATTTTATATTTACACAAAAATCATTCCTTTTCTAGAAACACCTTTTTCCTACCTCCAAATTTTTGGGGTCTAAAAATTCTAAAAACACTGGGAAATGACACCACCTTTTACATAAAACATTTTATACTTATTCCAATGATTCCATACCTCTTTCTTAAAGATTTTTCAATCTTAATCAATACACCTAGTCAATAATCTCTTTGGAACTCCACACCAGACGTTTAAGCCTTCGTTTCTAACCAACACAATCATCCCAAAAACACTAAAAAGTCACCCTGTGAGATTTATTCCGAATAGTATCCCCCATTGGGTATCCTTAAAACTCTTCACCATTTGATACCACTTTAAATCTTATACTTCCAATGTGTTAATAGCACGTGTCACTCTAACATTTTTTTCAAAAATCACTTCTTTCTATTCCAGATAGTGATCAAATATTTACAAAACATGCCTAATAATCCCACATGAGGCATGCTCAGTGAGAGAAACAAGAGTAGCATGTAAAGTTCATTAATGATGTACTTAATTATCGATTCCACTTTATGACCCTTTATTGATTCCAAATATAACACAGCACGTGGCACTCAAGAATACACTATTCATCATCAATATATTGTAAACCGATATCATCATGAACTTTTCTCATGATTTATCTTCAATAAATAACTTCTTCAGCATCTTCAGATTTAAAACACTCACCCAATTTCTATACTCTCCCTATAATTGTATCAACCAATATTGACCAAGATATTTTCTCTACCTTTTTAATGAGTCCAAAGGTCTCTCCATTGTGATCAGCAACTTGGTAAATATCTCATATCAACACATAAGTGAAAACATATTATACCTCAGAGAGAGCAGGTCCCACATCAACATTTTTCATGTTTGGGGATTCAATTGAACTCTAAGTTCCAGTCGATGATGTTTAAATGCTTCTTTAGGTAAGATCTTCATTAGAATGTCTATAGCCTATAGTTTTATACGCACATACTCCTACTTCATGATCCCATACTCCACCTTCTGGCTGATAAAATGGTACTTGACTTCAATATGTTTTTTTATTGAGTGATAGACTGAAATTTTACTATGTTTTATAGCAGTTGAATTATCACAATGGATTTTCACCAGTGACTTCACTATAACTCCCATATATTTAAATTTATGCTTCATCCACAATGATTGTGTTCATTCATGAGTATGCACAATATATTCAACTTATATGGTTCTCAATGAAATGTGGTCTTGTTTCTTGACAAGGAAATAAATACACAATCAACCAAGATAAAATGCACCACTTGGCATTGATTTCCAATCATCTGTTGAATTAGACCAATCTGTATCTTCATAGCCCAATAAATATTTCTGAGAATTAACATTGTATATAAAACAAAAATCCACCATTCCCTTGATATATTGAATTATTCTTTTCACTAGAAGTATGGGGTTTTCTTTGGTATTTGATTGATACCTGGCTACTTGACATGTGGAAAAAAATATTGATTTATGTGGTTATGATGTACAAGAGAATTCTAATTATCTACCTATATTATTTTACATTAACCAATTTTTCTTCATCATCTCATGTTAGTTTCATCCAAGTATCCACTGGAGTCTTCACTTCCTTGGAATTTTCCTTTCCAAATCTTCTTAAAACCTCCTTGGTATATTGGGATTTAAAAATGAATGTTCCATTTCTTCCTCACATTACCTTTAAACAAAGGAAAATGTTAATTTTCCTATAATTGACATTTTGAACTCACTTTTAACGAATTCCATGAATGGTTGGCACTATTATTCATCCAATTCACCAAATATTAAGTTTCCTATATACACCAAAACCATCATATTTTGGTTACAATTATTTTTGACATAGAGATTGTAATCAACTCCACCAAACTAAAAGCTAATATTCTTTAAAAATTGATCAATTCATGAATACCACACTCTCTATTATTGTTTCAACCCATATATAACCTCCTTGAGAGAAAAAATATCATTTTCATGGACAACAAAACCATATGGTTGTTTTATGTACAAATATTCTTCTTGAACCCAATTCATACATGATGATCTGGCATCCATATAGAAAACTTTGAACTTTTGTTGCACTACAATGTATAGAAATATGAGAATAGTTTACAACCTAGAAACAGCTGAAAATTATCTCATCAACATTCATTCCCTCTATCTGGGAATATCACTTTCACACTAGTTTTCATGACCCACTCCCACCAACGATACCATAATGGAGGGAGGGAGATAACGACCCCCAATCACCACCTCTCGTAGGCCCCAAATTGGTTAATAGCACTGATGGTATAAAAATATCATGAAATGGGAGGTATTACCCTCTATAATAATAAAGAATCTAGAGATAAGATGAATCTCTCCCAATAAAATATATGAAATTTAATAAAAAGAAAGAAAAACCATCCCACAATGAATGTATAAATAAAAAGGATACAGATACAGGTCTCCAAAAGTAAATACCCAAAAGAAAAGGTAAAGCGTTGACACAATAATTGTCTAGAAATTTCCAAGATATTACAATCCATTATGATCCACTTGATCCTCATAAAAACTTGAATATCAGTTTATATATATAGGTTAGTAATACAAGTATACTAAGTATGAAAAACAATGTCACTTGTGAAAATGTGAAGGAAGTGTACTAATGAACCCTTGAGAAAGCAATAGAAACAACGACATCTAAATAGGTAAACTATCTATCCTAACCTTACCATGTCATGGTCACCAAATAACACAATCCAAGTATAATAACATGATAATAATCATATTGATAAAGGGTACCTCATACCAATTTTACACTAATTTTATGCTCTCAAACCCTAACATTGCATGCCATGGTGCTCCCATAACTTTCGAATAACATATACCACCACACCACAAGCATGTTCACATCACATCATGACATTAAACACATGCACCACTACCCCACAGCATAGTCATATATCATCTCACTCGAATACACCTGGTCCATCACATCACAACCCCTGTTATAACCAATGTAGTGGGTCATCATGAATAGGAAAGAAATTAACATCGTTCCCTCCTCCTACCAAGCAAGACCACCACCATAAACCAACCCACATCATCATCATACCACATCTCACATGAATACACCTGATCCATCACCTACTATATAGGGACCCAAGCCTTTTACACATATTATTACATGGATTTAAGCATAATTAACCATAAAATAAAAACCAATGATCAAAATCCTAGTTTCTTTAGAAGAATATATACATAATTAGAAAACATGAAATTATAATAAAGAATATTTCTATTAATCTTCATAATGAACTCATAACTCCCATTGAGATCCTAACACTACATAGGATAGCCTGTGGAATACATAGACAAATGAAATGGTCTAAAAATTCATGTAAGTAAATAAGTGTGGAAAATAAGCATAGCACATGATTCAGAAAGCATAACATGATATCATAAAAGATATGGATCATTAATAAACATATAGATCCATAACATATAGAACATTGAACCATATGATCATGTCAATATCGGAATTTCATAGCAACATATATCATAACATAAACATGATCCAAGGAAAAATACAATGATGATATCACATGGTATACAGGGTCCCATAATAGATTAGGTTTACTCTATAATCCCACACATAAAGTCTTGTGAGAATAAACATTCCCCAATGAATTAGAGTTCTACAAAGGGGTACTCATCATAAAATTTCCATGAATATGTGCTCCACATAAAGGTTTTAAGTACGGTGTAGAATCAAAAGGATTACCCATAGAAAAATGGGTTTCATAATCAAGTAATAAGGCATAACCAAAGGGCATATCCTAATAGAATTACATAAAGAAGGAATTAAATCATTATTGGACATTAATAAAAGAAAAATAAGAATATATCAGGAATAATGATGTCCAACTGAAGTGAAAACCTAAAAGTGGTGGTTGGGTAACTTTAGAAATGTTCCACTTTAGTACAGTTTTAAGGAAAATAATAAATAGTGTGTCGTTTCAGACCCAGATGTCACTTAATCGGTGCCCCAAGTCTGGTGGGCCACATGGGCTCAAGTGCATCTCCCCAGACACCGGTTTGTGTTAACAAGCAGCGAGGGCCTAGGGTGTTTTCGTGGGGAGACTATTCCCTCATTATAAAATTTTAACACAGTGAAGGAAAGTAAACATAGGTAAATAGTAGAAGCAATATAAGTAAACAGAAGGCACACCGTAAAAATAGAGACAAGAGTAATAATAAAAGAAACAACTAGAATAGAATTCACCAACTGATGATATGTCATGTCACTAGAACACTGGAAAACATGGATCAAAGATAGCTGGCATAACATGTTCAGAAAAAATATAAAGAAAATCAAACAATATCCCCAGCATCTTGAGCTCCATCTTAATCATCAACTATCAAGATTTATACTAAACAATAAGAAATAAAGTGTTTGAAGTTGTATTCTTCCCTTTTTAAGCACATGCAACCTTGTAATCTACCCCGAGTACCAAATGGAGCCTAGAGAGGGTGTGAGATAAATCTCATTGGGCCACCACCAATGGTTTATATAAAATAGATCCCTTCTAATGGAAATGTAACAGTGTGAAAGCATGTATATATAAAGTAAAGTAGTACAATGTAACTAAATACCATAGTACCTGCTTCACCCCTTAGTTGGTGTCTAAACATGTAAATAATAAATAATTTGATTATTTCCAGTTTATAAATAATTCACATGTTAGAAATTGCAAAGGTTCCAAGATATAACAAGGAAACCTGTAATGATATAAAATAGTGAAGTCCTAAGGTAATGATCAAGGATACATAGACCTCAAGGGACTCCAACTCATTAATAATTGTAGCCTATAATGGGTAATAGTGTAATCCAATGATCCTATTCTAAGGTATTCCACAATGAGGTGAATACCAAATCCAAGGTGATCATCCAAGGTAAAATGAGGCTAAGTCGAGGCAGGGCCCTATGGGCTGTAACCATGGAACCTACTTGTCAATATTGGATCCAAGGAGTGTATCTGAGGCATCCTACGATGATATGTAATGGATCCTATATTGTCATACCTAGAATTCAAATAATAGGCAACGATCGATATCTAGGTCGGTATCTACCTATGCAATCCATGTCCTTGAATTGAAATAGGATTCTCGAGTGCTCTTGGAATTCTCTTATTAGAATTCAAGGAGATATTGAGTCAATCCATTCCTATTTGATTATGAAGTCATGTAATATTTAATTTGGTTCAATCCATGCCTTTCATTAGTGTGATGAGGTCAAGTAGCATGCAACCTTTCAATTGAGTCATTTACTTTAAGTCTTTCCTTTCATTAGTGTGACAAGGCCAAGTAGCATGCAACCATTCATTAAATCTAATTAAAGCACATTCCATATTTAAGGTTCATTATGCTACCTTCCATTAATATGGTAAGGGGTTCTATAGATATGAAACCTACTATTAATCTACATTTAAGGCCAAGTCATATATTATTATATTTTCTAATTCACATTTCACTTTTTATTGTCAAATTGAAGCACTTTCCCTAGGCGAGTCAAGTGTTGAGCATACCGAGTATTTTCTATTATGAAATTAACAATATAAAAAATCCATTTAATAAATAAATGATTACCCTTGGAAAGTTCAATCCAAGGCACACCTGAACCATGGATTAAACGTGTGAAAACACAAAAATGATATTTATGGCATAACATCCTGCATGGGATGAATAGAGATGTCAGCATAACCACAAACAACTAATCACATATTTTTAAATATCATAACCATACAGTTAAAATAATTATAATCATGAAATATTAATTCTATAAAAGTCATCTCATGAAATCGATGGTCCCCACATGACAATTCCAAAATAAATGAACTTGAGGGGTGAGTTATAGACCACCCACCTTAGTCTTGTATAACTCACCTCCTCTGGTATTGGCCCTTGAATTGTCTTAGATCAGAGTAGATCTAAAAAAGGAAAAAATTGCATTCCTCGATAACTAGGTCGAGAACAAGAGAGAATAGGGAAGGCCTAACGGACTCAAGTACTTACAATTGTGTATCCAATGTGGAAAACAGAAGCTCGGTCAGATCCCGAACAAAGGATATCTCTTGATCCCTAGATTTGGCCTTTAAAAATCTACCAATTAAGAGAGAAAGGGGTTAATCCCAATGTTTCCCCTATTAAGAGGTATAAGGAGGGTTAATATATCATTAAGGGAAATTTTTTAAAATTACCCAGAAAAGGCATGTTCACGGTTTCTCCCCACATCTTGAAAAAACAAGCACAAACCTTATTCAAATCATGCATGGTTACCTTGTTAGAGGGGGAACTTGCACAGTTTGGCCGCACGGCTGTGCACCAATCATGCTAGGTTTCTCTGTCTGGAAAAAAACTATTTTCACGGTCAAGAAAACCATGTGCCAACACTACATCAACCATGCAACTAGGCCAGTTTCTTCAAAAAGTTGTTTTTTCGGCTCTGAACAATCCCCAGACACCCTTGGTACCTTTACCAACTAAAAATGAATCCACAAAAGTTCCAAGATAAATATTAAGACCAAAATTTAAAGTATCCAAATCTGAGTGAAAAAATAGGCTCTTACGGTCTTCTCCCTAAAAGAACTCATCCCTGGTTTCACCTTCCAAGTGTGGTGAAACACTATCTAAGCAAAATTCTAGCTAGTGAACACATATTTCAACCTCCCTATCCTAAGTATCATCCTTCGTACGTCCATGTTCCCATTGCACCCATACTAGAGGGACAGGCCAGCCTTAGAGAGCCTTTGTGCTTTGGTCAACAATGTGTATTGGATACTCCTTAAAGGTATCACAGGCATCTAACTCAAATTTCTCAGGATCAAAGGTATGAGATGGGTTGGCATGAAACTGGAGAAGCTATAAAACATGGAAGACATCATTCATGCCATAGTACATCTAAGGTAAAACCAACTGATAGGATACTTTCCCAACTCACTCTAGAATTTCAAAAGGTCAAACAAAACGAGGCAACAACTTTCCCTGATTTTGTAACCATTTATTCCCTAGCTTGGGCGATACCCAAATAAAAAAATGGTCCCTGACCTTGAACTCAATATTTCTTTAATGGAGATTTTCATAATATTTCTATCTTGATTGAGCAGTAGTCATACACATTCTGATCAGCTGAACTTTCTAGTCTCTTGAACCAGATGAGGACCTAGTAGGGATACCTCACTTACCTCTAGCTGACTTAGTGGTGAACAGTATGTCCTACCATATAAGGTCTAAAACGGAGTCATTTGAATAGTGTCTTTAAAGTTTTTGTTGTAGGCGAACTCAACGAGAGGGATATATTTTTCCCAAGAACCTCCTAAATCTATCAAACAAGCTCGAAGCATATCCTTTACATTTTGTATTGTCTATTATGATTTTCCATCTGTTAGAGGTTGAAAGTATGTTCTTAGAATAATCTATATTCCTATATCCTTCTACAATCCCCACCAGAATAATGAAGTGGAACGAGCATCCCTATCTGAAATGATAGTATGAGGGACCCCGTGGAGTCGTATGATCTTACAGACACTCAATATTCCTGGATCATCAACTAATAAAGTTTTCAGAATAGGTATAAAGTGGGATGATTTCATTATTTGTTCAATGACTACTCATATATCATTTATAACCCTTGGTGACCTAGGTAATCCAACTACAAAATCTATGGCAACATCTTCCCATTTCTGTTTCAGTACTGGAAGTATATTATAAGGACACGACCTCAAAACGTTATATAATATTGAATTAAATGAATAATTCACATTGAGGGTCTTTTCAGGTTTAGAGTTTTAGAGAATTAGGCCGTAACTGTTACATAAGAACTTGAATATTACATGTAGACACTACTAATCACTATCCATTTTTTCAAAAAATAAAAACTCTTAAAAAGAAACATGTCTAGTTCCATGTTTTAGACATCATGACTTTTCCTTGATCCCATCCTTGACCCTATTCATCTTTAAGTCCTGTGGAAAATATTTAAAAAACATGGGATGAGAATAAGAAGCTCAGTAAGGGTTATAAAATAAGGAAGGAAAACATTAACCCATTAATAAATACAAATCAATGAAACCATACTTTTCAGTCATAACATACCTTATGAAATCATAAGATTTATGAATAACACACACAAATCATAACTCATTAAGGTTACTTATGGGATCCATATCAAACATACATTGTAGCTATCACAACTACGTAGGAAGTTTCACTTGGAATACCCATTACTGTATATTCCCAAAATCTCTTAGGAGAAACATCGCGTTTACCTCCATTACGTTACCCAATGCATTGGAGAGCTATCTCAGGCTCACCCGCCCTCGGTTTATCACAGAACACCCGTATACATAAAAAATTCCCAATAACCATAACATAATAATAACACATAACACAAGTATAAAGGAAATATAAAATTTCCACATTCCAATATATCAAATCAGGATATTGAAATAAATAGTGCTTAATCAAATCATTTTTAAAACCATTTAAAAATAGATTTTTGAATCAAAGTGTCCCATACCACTTTCAGGGTTTTAAATGAATTATCATTGAAAACATTAATGTCCATATAAATAAATCCTAAAACTTATTTTGAAAACATGGACATTAATGATAAATATTTAGAAGAATAAACCTTTAAAACATTAAAACGATATTTTAGTTATAGGGTTTTTTAACAAAAAAAGAGACGCTTGAATACAAATAATTGAGGAATAACATTTAATCAGAACATTATAATATCATTATAATAAAGGTATTCATGATATAATATGTCAAAAGAAATTATATACACCATATAAGAGTGAATTAGTGCACACCAACAATGAAGTCTCAATAGAACGTAAATTGAGACAAAATCCCGTATAAAAAAATATACCCTTAGATTAAGGATAAATAAATTAAATAATTATGTGTGACAAATAAGAATAGACCCAATATAAGTAGATATTAATTGTAAAACAATCATAGTTCATTCACACATATTCATAGGATGAAATATTCAATAAGTACATGTTGAACCCAAAGAATTGATTTTGGGTTAAGAAGTTCCCTTGCAAAAACTCGACAGCCTAACAGCTTCACATTAAAATTCAGAAAATGAGTTGACAAGATAAAAATGGTATCTCATCACTTAGACCTAAATTTTTCATCAATAAGGATATAGAAGAACATATCCCAACATAATATGATGTAAATTAAAAGACATAACAAAAGTAATTCTTTAAAAAAGAGGAGGGTGAAAGGTTCCCTTACCGATTTGGTAACTTACAAAACATATGCCACATGAAAGAAGGATCATAAAATGAAGATTTAAATACTCGTAAATGAAAGTATATTACACAAAGATTACAATAATGGGCAGCACATACAGCACACAAAATGAAATAGTGGAAAATATATCATGAATCTCATGAGAATAAAAAGTGAGATAAAACCCTTTACCATGTTGTAATCAACAGAGTTGTATGACCAAAAATTAATAACCACCAAAGGAATCACATAATAAAATAAATATAATGATAATATATATCAAATTTCAGTACACAATACACCACATGCAATGAATAAGTGGTGAACAATGTAAATCTCACCAAATTAAAAGTGAGATAAGAAAATCCCTTACCTCGTGTCCGACTTGACTTGTTTGTTCCTTGTTCTTCGTGAATAATAAACAAAAGTTAATTTATAATTTCTTAAGAACTTTTTTTCAAGTTTATTATCCTTTTTATATCACTTATTATCATGTTATAAACATTATGCAATCATTTAAATTAATAATCGTCGTTTGGTCGATATTTGGTACTTGAGTCAAAAATGGACACCTTATAATTACAAGTTGTCCATGTAGTCAATAGTACATTATCTTTAGAATGATATAAATAATTTAGATATAATATAAATCATATATATCCAGTATATATATTTGTATTTATAATAGTACATAATATTTTGGAGATAAGAAATGAAAT
Organism: Viscum album; assembly: GCA_963277665.1. Classification (NCBI taxonomy): domain Eukaryota; kingdom Viridiplantae; phylum Streptophyta; class Magnoliopsida; order Santalales; family Viscaceae; genus Viscum; species Viscum album. Next base: position 1,486,434,380 of record OY728136.1, read on the forward strand.
GCACCGTTCATGGAGACGGTAGGCCGTACGTACGAATGAACGCTACTTTATTTTCTATTTCATATTTTAATGGAATTAAAACACAATAATACAAAGGTATATTACAATTCCAGTATAATATCTTATATAATATTATTAACTCTATCCTTTATACATCCCACATATAGAATTAACGAGTCATATCACTTTTACGGGGCGGTAGTCCGCACTTCCTCAAATGAAATTATCGCGTTTACCCACTACAGAAACCATAAAGGTAGGATATAAATGTAAAATACTGAATAATAACTAAAATATAAACATATTATATATCATATATAAATATAGTTTCATCTTAATATCCACCATGAGAGGTGGTAGGAGATAATCGAACAATCATCGTTTCGTGAGGCGTTAGTTTTCCATCCACAGAAACAGTATGTTCTTCACACATTAGATGGAGGTGTGTGTAAGTGTAGTTAAAATAATTCTCATGACAACATCATAGTATATTGAGAAAACTGGTTTTGTTATAAAATATGGAATAAAAATATTTTAGAGGTTAGAGAAGTAAAATAAAATAAAAGAAGTTAAGAGGAACTGTTGCCTTTAATTTGGGTAACATCCTTTGGTTTGAACCCAAAGGACTTCTTGAAGTGCCTTATGCCTATGGTAAGGCTTCTAGGAGGAGGAGAGGGGTGTAGGGAGATTAATTGGGTAGAGGTTGGATGATCCAAAAGGCTTGAGAGGTGTGAGGAATTAGTTATAATTGGTGTCCTTTTATAAGGGGGAGGCTATGATATTCGGTTTCTAAAAGTCAAAAACTAATTAAAGTCAAATATACTATGACTCATGGTCAAAATAAAATCATCAAATAATAATTGGATAGTTTTTGGATGTTATTTTAATATTTATAATCTTATTTATTTAAATCATTTATTAATGAGGTATATACTGCATCATTATTGTGTCATAAATAATTTAATTTATCTGTTGTCTAAAAATTATAAAAAAAATACCATGATGTAGGAAATATTTTTATCCTACAAATTAATATTTATATTTAAAAATATAACTTATATAACCCCATTTAAAAATTAATTTACAAAAATATATTTGTTTGTGTCATTTTTTCCTTTACATTAAACTAATTAATCTAAAGTGTCATTGTCACTCTTAAGTGGCTCCATGGGGTCCCAAAATCGACCCAAATATGCCCAAGATCGGACATGACTCATCTTATAAGTTTAGGACAAGTGTTAAGGTAATTGTGTATTATTATGATATTCTTTTTACATTAAATTGCCCTATTTACCTTTAACCGCGGTAAATAAAAGTCAAAAGTTACCATTCACCAAAATTTATTTTCATCTTATTGAACAACATTTTACTTACAAATAACAACCATGTATGTCGGATTTTTAAAATTAAATTCACAGAAGAAGTAAAATTTCATTTAAATGAAAAAGTTGGTTTTTTTAACTACTACAAAGTGGTTTCACTCTTCATCAAAAATTGAAGTTTTCCAGAAAAATACCAAAAATTCAGCCTCAGCTATATTTTATTTTCTGAATTCAAAAATGATGTATATTTTATAAAATTAAAAACATAGAAGTTTCATTAATTAATTTAAAATTAATTCTCATTGTCAAAACAAATAGCGTGTTTTTAAGAAATAATAACTATCAAAAGATTGACACTTATTTATATCCAATTTCAAAATGAAATTATATCTAATAACCAAAATTAGATTAAATGGTAAATATATATTCTAATTACACTTTAATATCAATTAAAAACATAATCTAGCCATATAAATATATTATATTAAAAGGAAATTTTGAATTAAAATACAATATTTTTAACTATTCATTAAAAATGAACTTTATCAGAAAAATACCAAAAATTCACCCAAAGTAAATTTTGTTGTCCCAAATCTAAAGAATAATATTATTTTTTCAAATAGAACATATAAAAATGACCAAAACTATTTTTAAAGAGGTTTCTCCATCAAAGGTGGTAAATCGACCTTTTGCTGAATATTAGAGTATTCATGCTTAAAATCAGATTCATTCATATATAAAGCCCAAAAATTTTATTGGATAATTGTAAAAACATTTAACAAAAATATATTATCATATTTTAGTTAGTTCTATTCATTCCCATCAATACAAAGGCTAGTCATTAACTAACATTTAAAATAATAATATTATTTTATTAGTGTGCAATGTAAGATTTTAAAAAAACATGTTGCTCTGTATCGGGTACACCATCGAACATAGAGTCCCCTTTAATATGAAATTAATATTTAATTCACAAATATTAATAAATATTAAAAGTGTCTTATTCCTTATTTATCTAGGATGTTACATCCTTCCCCCCTTTTGGAAATTGTGTCCTCGCAATTTTAAAACTAGGATTGGAAACTTAATTGAATGTCCCACATTGGAAAAAGAGTCAATAAATATATCACTTTAAAAGAAAGAAAGATAAGTAAAGAAGGTCACTTGATATAAGAGATACAAGGATTCGATGAAAAAATGTATACAGAAGAGAAAACAAACCATCATGTTCTGATGGAGAGTGATCGAAAACATGATTAGGGGAATGTAAACCACCAGAAAATCTAAAACTTGTGATGGGTTAAACAGTATTTGATTCCCCAGTAGGAAAAGTTAACAGAAAACATTTTTGTTTTAAGTTACTTTTCATTGAAGAATATTTTTATGATCTTAACTAAAAACATAAGGAAACATACTTACTAGTCACATAGACTTTCATCCTTTACTGGATTTCTAAAACAAACTCATATTTCCTCCAAACAATGAGTATTCAGGATGCCTTGTTCACATTAAAAGTGTTATAATCAACATCAAGAGAATCACATAATCCAAAAAATATGAACTATATATTTTCCTTGTCTTTAGATATTAACTAAAACCAAAATTGTTAGTAAGAGATCATATAATCCCTCAAAAGTATAATCCTTTATAAAAAAACTACTATTAATCTCCAAAAATTCAACAAAAAGTACCCAAAGTTGAAAAAGACCATTCAATACACAATTTTCCTTAAAATTATTCAAAATAATCAAAACTAATATTTAAACCCAAAACTTATAAAGATTTAAATCACATAGTCTTCTATAGTAAATCTTAATATTTATCCCCAAAAACATCGACTACTCTTAAAGTCCCATACTAAAGTGAAATTAACCTAATCACATATTCTCTATGATAGGTTAATAATTTCCATAAATAACCCAAATCACCTTATGTCCAAAATAAAAACATATATTATTCCAAAATAATATTTCAACCATTACTCCACAATTTAAATCCCAAGGTATTCTATTTTCCTTAATCATATAGTGTTCCCAAAAGAGAAAATTTCCTCCAAAATAACATTTATCCCTTAATCACCAAATCACTTTCCTATACTAAGAATGTCCATTTTATAAAAATATAATCCCAAATAAACTTATTCTTGATCAATAAAATCATTTAACTAAAAATAATTAGTCATAATAACCAGGGACTTTAAGTAGGCTAGTGGTCGGAGATGCACCCTTGTCACCCTTTGGTTGTGGGTTCGATTCCTGTATCCTTGCTGGATGTGACGGTTTGACACCCATCCTATGGGTTTTCCTTTTTATAATACACAAAAATAACCCTAACATGTTTTAACCTCAATGGTTTCCTCATACCTCTAATTTTCATCCAAATTCATTTTGATCTCAACATCTTAATTCTTGAAGTCTTATTTCACCACCATATGATAAAATTAAATGATCCCCAAAATGAAGAACATCATACCTTGATCATGGTGTCCATTTGGTTTCATCATCATCTTGCTCACGTAGTTAGAAGGTCCATGCATTGCAAAAATGATTTAGAGATCCTTAAAAATAATTTTCTTCCTCCATCAATATACACCTTGTACAACATGGGTCATATGGGTGTACACAGAAAAACTGTTTTGGAAAATAATCATGTATGACATATAATTTCAAAACATCTGATATAACATGATTTCTATAAAATAGTTAGACCAAATTTGAGTTGAAAATTTCAATTAATGGTCCATTTAAAATACCGTAAGTATGTGTTGAGAGACTATATTGTAAAATCAAATATAAATAGTTTGTGCAATGGTCTCCTTCTTCAGCACCTTTTTTAAAATCATAATATGCTTCAAAATCTTGTGATAAGTTAAAATATTTGTAAATTACTTGATAATATTTAACTTTCTTGAAAATATGAGAATATTATGAAAATAGGATTTGTTTAAACACAAACTATAATCCACGATGATAATGAGGTATTTGCGGTGTTTGATATCTTAAACAACTTTTTCAATTGAGTTGTATGCTAGAGAAAGTTTCACAATAATCTGAACATGACTTTGCAATAATTATTGGAAGCAAGTCATCGGGAAGAGATAGGAATGGCATTTAAGATCTGCATCCTTCCATTTGTAACTGACTTTCCTTGACAAGAAAAGATTATAAAACAAGGATTTAACTAAAATAATATACATACGGACTAACCACTTGTTTAACGAAAACTCCTAATCACTAAAGTTGTCTAAACCAACCTCTGATACCAACTTTAAGGACTCGGCCTTAAAACATTACATAATATTGAATTAAATGAATAATTCACATTGAGGATCTTTTCAGGTTTAGATTCTTAGATAATTAGGCCATGACTATTACATAACAGCTTAAATATTACATGTAGACATACTCTTCAGTATCCATTTTTTCATAAAATAAAAACTCTTAAAAAGAAACATGTCGAGTTCCTTGTTTTAGACATCATGACTTTTCCTTGATCCCATTATTGACCCTATTAATCATTAAGTCCTGTGGAAAACATTTAAAAAACTCAGGATGAGCTTAAAAACCTCAGTAATGGTAATAAAATAAGGAAGGAAGACATTATCCCATCAATTAATACAAATCAATGAAACCATACTTTTCAATCATTGCATACCTTACGAAATCATACGATTTATGAATAACACAAACAAATCATAAATCATTAAGGTTACTTATGGAATCCATATCAAACATAAATTGTAGCTATCACAACTATGTAGGGAGTTACACTTGGGATACCCATCACAGTATATTCCCTAAATCACTTAGGAGAAACATCACGTTTACCTCTGTCGCGTTACCCAATGCATTTGAGAGCTATCTCGGGCTCACCCGCCCTAGGTTTATCATGAAACCACCCGTATACTTAAACAATTCCCAATAACCATAACATAAAGATAACACATAACACAAGTATAAGGGAAAGATAAAATTTCCAAATTCTAATATATCAAATCAAGATATTGAAATAAACAATGTTTTATCAAATCATTTTTAAAACCATTTAAAAAGAGATTTTTGAATCAAAGTGTCCCATACCACTTTCAAGATTTTAAATGAATTATAATTTGAAAAACATTAATGTCCATATATATAAATCCTAAAACCCATTTTGAAATTATGGACATTAATGAGAAATATTTAGAAGAATAAACCTTTAAAACATTAAACAGATATTTTAGTTAAAGTGTTTTTAACAAAAAGGGAGATGCTTAAATACAAATAATTGAGGAATAACATTTAATCAGAACTTTATAATATCATGAGAATAAATTTATTCGTGATATAATATGTCAAAGGACAGTATATACACCATATAAGAGTGAATTGGTGCACAACAACAATGAAGACTCAATGTAACATAAATTGAGACGAAATCCCTTATAAAAACTGTATCCTTAGATTAAGGATAAATCAATTAAATAATTATGTGTGAAAAATAATAATACACCCAAAATAAATGGATATTAAGTATAAAACAATCATAGGTAATTCCAATATATTTTTAGGATGACATATTCCAAAAGTACAAGTTGAACCCAAATAATTGAAATTGGGTTAAGAAGTTCCCTTGCAAAAACTTGACAGCCTAATGGCGTCACTTTAAAACTCAAAAAATGTTTTAATGAGATAAAAAGGTTATCTAATCACTTGAAACGAAAGTTTTCATCAATAAGGATATAGAATAACATATTCTAACATAATAAAATGTAAATTAAAAGACATAAAAAATGGAAGTCTTTTATAAAGAGGAAGGTTAAAAGTTCCCTTGCCAATTTGGTAACTTACAAAACATATGCCACATGAAAGAAGGATCATACAATGAAGATATAAATACTCATAAATGAAATTATATTACACAAAGAGTACAATAATGGGTAGTACATACACCATACAAAAGGAAATAGTGTAAAATATATCATGAATCTAACGAGAATAAAAAGTGAGATGAAACCCTTTACCCCGTTGTAATCAACAGATTCATAGAACCAAAAGATAATAACCACCAAATTAATCACATAATACCATGAATATAATGATAATAATGATAATATATATCAGATGGAAGTACAAAATATACCACATGCAATTAATAAGTGCCAAACAATTGAAATCTCACGGAATTAAAAGTGAGATAAGAAAATCATTTACCTCGTGTCTGACTTGACACGTTTGTTCCTTTTTATTCATGAATAATAAACTAAAGTTAATTTATAATTTCTTAAGAACTTATTTTCATGTTTATTATCCTTTTTATATCAATTATTACAATGTTATAGACATTATTCAATCGTTTAAGTTAATAATGGTCGTTTGGTCGAAATTTGGTACTTGAGTCAAAAATGAACACCTTATAATTACAATTTGTCCATGTGGTCAATAGTCCATTATCTCCAGAATTAAATTAATGATTTACATATCATATAAATAATATATATCCAGTATATATATACATATGTATTTATAATAGTACATAATATTTTGGAGATAAGAAATGAAATGCACCGTTCATGGAGACGGTAGGCCGTACGTGCGCATGAATGCTACTTTCTTTTCTATTTCATATTTTAATGGAATAAAAACATAATAATACATATTTATATTATAATTAAATTATAATACCATACATAATATCATTAAATCTATCATTTATACATCCCACATATGGAATTAATGAGTCATATCACTTTGAGGGGGCGGTAGTCCGCACTTCCTCAAATTAAATTATCGCGTTTACCCATTATGGAAACCATAAAGGTAGGATATAAATGTAAAATAAATAAGAAGAAAGAAAATATAAACATAATATATATCATATATAAATATAGTTCCATCTTAATTTCCACCATGAGAGGTGGTAGGAGATAATCGAAAAATCATCGTTTCGTGAGGCATTAGTTTTTCATCCACAGAAACAGTATGTTCTTCACCCATTAGATGGAGGTGTGTGTAAGTATAGTTAAAATACTTATAATATCAACATAATAGTATGTTTAAGATACTTTTTTTCTATTAGAGAAATTAATAAAATAAATTTAGGGGTTGGAGAAGTAAAACAAAAGAAAAGAAATTTAGAGGAACCGTTACCTTTAATTTGGGTAACTTCCTTTGGTTTGAACCAAAAGGACTTCTTAAAGTGACTTATGCATAAGGTAAGGCTTATAAGATTAGTATAGGGACGTAGGGAGCTTAATTGGGAAGATTTTTGATGATCTAAAAGGCTTGAGAGGTGTGATGAATTGGTTATAAGTGGTGTTCTTTTATATGGGGGAGGAGGGGCTCTTCAGGAAAGTGTGAAAATGTTGTTTTATTATATAATTATATTTGGTTTATAAAGGTCCAAAAATAATTAAAGTATAATATAATATTACTCATGTTCTAAATAAAATCATCCAATAAAAATTGGACAGGTTTTGGATGTTATCTTAATATTTATAATCTTATTTATTTAAATCATTTATTAATGAGGTATATACTACATCATTATTGTGTCATAAATAGTTTAATTTATTTGTTGTCTTAAAATTATAAAACAAATTCCATGATGTAGGAAAACATCTTATTTTTTCAATGAATATATATAGTCAAAAGTATAACTTATATAACCCCATGTAAAAATTATTTTACTAAAAGATATTTGTCGGTGTCATTTTTTCCTTTACATTAAATTAATTAATCTAAAGTGTCATTATCACTCTTAAGTGGCTCTATGGGGTCCCAAAATCGACCCAAATATGTCCACGGTCGGAAATGACTCATCCAATAAGGTTATGAAAATTTTTAAGGTAATTTTTTATTATTATGTTATTCTTTTTACCTTAAATTACCCTATTTACCTTTAATCGCGGTAAATAAAAGTCAAAAGTTATCATTCACCAAAATTTATTTTCATCTTATTGAACCACATTTTACTTACTAATAAAAACCATGTGTTTCTGATTTTCTAAATTCAATTCACAGAAGCGGTAAAATTTCATTTAAATGAAAATGTCAATTTTTTTAACTACTATTAAGTGGTTTCAATATTCATCAATAATTGATGTTTTTCAGAAAAATTCCAAAAATTCAGCCTAAGATATATTTGTTATTCCAAATTCAAAAATGATGTATATTTTAAAAAATTAAAAATATAGAAGTTGCATTAATTAATTTAAAATTAATTCGTGTTGTCAAAAAAATGGTGTGTTTTTAAGAAATAATAACTATCAAAAGATTGACACTTGTTTATGTCCAATTTCAATATAAAATTATTTCCAGTAACCAACATTATATTAAATGGTAAAAATATATTCTAATTATACTTTAAAACAAATTATAAAGTTAATCTAACCATGTAAATGAATTATATTAAAAGGCACTTTTGAATTAAAATACAGTGTTTTCACTATTCATTAAAAATGATCTTTATCAGAAAAATACCAAATATTAACACAAAGTAAATTTTGATGTCCCTAATCTAAATAATAATTTTATTTTGTCAAATAGAATATATAAAAATGACCAAAACTAGATTTAAAGAGGGTTCACCATCAAAAGGTAGTAAATCGACCTTTTACTGAATATTAGAGTAATCATGCTTAAAATTAGATTCATTCATATTTTAAGCCCCTAACTTTTATTGGATTATTGTAAAAATATTTAACAAACATATATAATCATATTTTAGTTAGTTCTATTCGTTCCTGTAAATACAACGGCTAGGCATTAACTTCCATTTAAAATAATAATATTATATTATTAGTGTGCAATTAAGATTTTAAAAAAAAACTGGTTGTTGCGTATCAAGTACGCCATCGAACATAGTGTACCCTTTAATATAAAATTAATATTTAATTCAAAAATATTAATAAATATTAAAAGTGTCTAATTCCTTATTTATCTGGGATGTTAGATATATGTAGCAAGCCCGCTGGTCCCCAGTACTCTACCTTCACTAGCGAACAGGTGGAACAGATAGTGATAAAGCCTACTACTTAATGTTTCATCCTAGGCCACCAATACTGGTGTTTCATTTCTTGATACATATTCAAGATTTCGGGATGAATTTCCCATTTAGAAGCATGTTACTCTTTCATTAACTCCTCTCTCATATCTGTAGGAACCTTGATATGTCTGCATAGATGTAGGATGTCATCTTTTTCCACAGACGAATCCAGAGTAGGTTATCTCTTGATATACTCTCCTGGAGAACCAGGCCATCAGGACTTAAGAATTATCTTATATTCACCTTATCAAGGAGAAAAGAGGTGACAATCAAGGACGATAGGTAATACAGTATGTGACTATCATGAAACACTAGATGTAGCTCAGAAAAGTGGGCCATTTGCTTCCATTCGTCACTGGATTCTCGTACTTCTTGTGCAATATTTTTTTGACTCGGCACATTTGAAACTACATTTCCCTTTCCAGGTTTATAGTTAAGATCAAAATCAAAAGATTTTAGATATTTGACCCATATCCAATGTTTTCAGTTCAATTCATGATGAGGGAAGATATATTTCAGGCTCCTGCGGTCTGTGTATACCAAAAAGTGCTCACCCATCAGATAATGTATCTAGTAACGTAAGGCATGGATGACTAATGATAGCTCAAGGTCATGCGTCGGATAATTCCTCTCATGAGGCTTCAACTGTCAATATCTGTATGCAATAAAGTTTTCCTCCTACATCATTACTGGTCCAAGGCTAATGCCTGATGCATCACAAAAGATGGTATAACCAATACCTAGATCTGCAAGAGTTAGAATAGGTGCTGCTAAAATCTTCCCTTTCAGCTCTTAAAATGATTTCTCACATGCTTATGATCATATGAACTTGGTACCCTTTATTGAAAGACTAGTTAGAGGTGAATAAAGATGTGATAAATCTTTTATGAAACACATGTAATATCCAGAAATCCCCAAGAAACTCCATGCATCAAACATATTCTTTGGATTATCCTAGGAAAATACAACACTAAACTTTTATAGGTCAATAGATATTTATGATTCTGATATTATATGACCCAATAAGGGGACTTTTTCGATCCAGAAGTGGCACTTAGTAATATTTTCGTAAAGCTGATGCTCTCTTAGTGTACTCAGAATGATCTCAAGATGTTTGGCATTGTTGTTACAAGTGTGAGAGTACACCAAAATGTTATCCATAAAGACTATGAAAATAGAATCCAAATAAGGTTGGAACACCCTTTTCATTAGATCCATGAAAATGGAAGGCAAATTTTTAAGACTTAATGACATAACAAGATACTCATATAGACCTTACCTGCTATAAAAAGTTGTATGAGGTATGTTTGATAGTATGAATCGTACCTGATGATAACCTAATCTCAGGTCGATCTTAGAGAAGGCATTTTCTCCTTAGAGCTGGTCAAAGAGATAATCTATTTGATGAATTGGATATTAGTTCTTGACCATGAACTGGTTCAACTACTTTTAATCCACACAAAGATGTAAGGTTCCAACCGCCTTGTTGGAAAAAAGCACAAGCGAACCCTTAGAGTGTAACGCCCCGACCCCAGCTACCCAGAGTGTAAAGACTCGAAGCCTGACGTACATGGACATTACATTACTTTTGCAGAATTATTAGTACATAACAAAAACACACACACAAGGATCGTAATAGTTTAGTGTCTTTGGAAACTCGGAATATAATCTTCTAATCGTGGAGAAAGATCTTCAACATCTCCCATAAAGATCTTCCCTTTTTTTACCTAAATCCTTTCTTTATATCCTGGGGAAAAGAAAACATAAAAGGGTGATCTCAAATGCTCAATAAGGGTAAACAAAAGAAATATCCATCACATCATATTCATAAGAACACAACATTTTGGAAATCTTAACCTGCAAAAGAGAGCATAATTTCATAACATGGGATAAATCATGGCAGTGAAATGTAATCACAATAATCATAACTTAAAACATGAAACTTTGTGGCATACACACATAATCATAGAGAATCATTTCTTGTTAGTCAAGACTCATTGCCAAGACTATCTTAGTGGACAAAGTCCTTTTCTAAACCGAGTCACCCTCATTTCTGTCCTGTTTCACTAAACCGGTATAACCTACCGTTCCAGCCATGTCTATCTCATGAGATATAAAATCTTTACCCAATTCATTGGAGGGAGATATAGGTCCCACCCATCTCATAATGATACCATTCTTATGTGATCCAGAAAATCATAAATCATACATCATTTCATAACCCATGTAATACAAATGGGAATCTTAAACATCATGACATCATAAAACAATTCATATAAGATAAAAGAATTCATAAAAATAATTCCATCACAACATAATCAAATCAATGTAATAATAGGGATAAAAACAGAACCCTTTATTATCTTAGATGGAAAATAAGTTTGATAAAACACTTGAACTAAATTCTTGAGGAAAATATCCTTTCTTCTTCAAAAACACTTTTCCTTTCTTAACATGTCGTACAATTCTAAACTAAAAGAAGTTGATTAAAATTAAACTTGAAAACTTGTAAAGGAATATTCTTGGAAATAATGTTTTAAAAATCCATTCATGCCGTATAAGTTAAAAAAAACATTCTTCGTACTTTTGTCAAAAAAGTCAAAAAAGTACCTCGTACGAAAAACGTCAAAAGATTATTTTCATATCTTTTACTAAAAACTCACCGAAGGGTAAAATAGCATTTAAACAATTGTATGTGGATAGAAATAATATTACATATTGAGGAAACATGGATGTGGATGATAAAATACACCCCAGTAAATACTAAAGTATAAACAATCTCGGATAAAAATGAGATTATGATATTTCTCTTACCTTAGGTCCGATTTGCTTCGTAAGTGTCCGAACCTCCTATATAATGATTTACATAATGTCATTGTCTTATTATAGAATCATATTCATTGTTATGATATCATATATGGTTCACTTATGACTTTATATTACCCATTCTTTTGTAAATTCCATGTTAAAGAGCGTTTTATGTAAAATTGTTTCATTTGTCGTCCGTGTTTTGACTTGTAATTATACATATGATTACTTAGATCATGATTACTTAATTCCAGAATATAAAACATGATTTATATATATATATATATATATATATATATTCAGAATATACATATATATAATAAATCAGTAAATGGAAAGAAATACACCGTTTATGGAGACGGTAGGTCGTACGTACGCATGAACGCTGTTTTCGTTTCCTATTGAGTTGAGAAGAATTAAGTGGATGACATACATATATATAAACATAAATACAGTATCATTATTATGTCATATATTTCAGGATTACTTATTATTTATACTTTATAATCATTCAAGAATGGTTAAAGTGGAGAATGAATCTCATCGCGTCGTGGAGACGGTAGTCCGTACGTACGCACGAGCGATGATATCGTTCTCATGATCGTGGGACTATATTGGAGTGTATGTATACTATTTCAGAATCAATATCACTTTAAAATAATAATATATAGTTATTATTTACACCATTATACCCATCCAAGTAAGGTGGTGGTGAAAAATAGATTTCACCACGGCGTGGAGACGGTATTCCATACGTACGTACGCGCGGTGATTTCGTTTTCCGTAGGATGGATAGATGGTGAAATAGGATTATTTCATACTTATAATAAAATATCAGTATATGAGTGATACTGATGTAATTACTTCATAATGAAACAACCTAAGAAGAATAAGTGGAAGAAGAAATAAAGGTGAAAGAATCGGTAACGGAAATTACATCTTCTTTGAAGCGCCTCTTTGAGACCTCCTCTTAGGGCACTAAAATTGGTCTTTGAGGAAGACCAGAACCTCTAGGATGTTTTAGGGAAGTGTAGAAGATAATTTGGCAGGGTTTGGCCAAGCTTGAAGGCTCAAAGTTGTGTGAGGAAGAGAGGGAGGAGGTTCCCTTTTATAAGGGAGGAGAGGGGTACCTTTGGAATAACTAAAAATATTATTTTATTATAAAGTCAAGTTCGGTTTTAAATAGCTCCAAATTGATTTATTTCGAGGCTAAGGTGGGGATGGGTCGAAATCCTCTCATCCAATAGAATTTAGACAAGTTTACGTTCCTATTTTAACCTTATCATTTAGATTTAACATTAAGTTAAATAATTTTACTTTTATCGTGTCTTCTTGTGTTCTTACACTATAAGGTTAATAAACATACTATAAGAAGCCAAACGAACCCCAAATTGTTTATTATTAATATATATATCCTTATCTAAGTCATTTGGCCGAACCATAGATTTTTAGGAATAAAATAACAATTAATAATATAATATTTGTTTTAAAAACAATTTAATGTCAATTTTGACACTATTTAGTAATTGATTTTTGTGAAAATCATAACAGAATGATAAGTTCGAAAAAAGTTAATTAAATAAATAATAACATGTCATATTAACCTAGAAAATTAGTGGAATTCATAAAAAGTCTCAAATTATATTTATTTGGGTATTTATAACATCAATTATGTCAATATTTCATTAATAAGATAATTACTGCATCATCATTGTGTCATAAATAAATTATATTATTTAATGTCTAAAAATTACAAATAAAATACCATTATGTAGGAACTCTTTTTATCTTTCTAATGAAAATTAATAGTCGAATTTATCTTATGTATAACCCCATATTAAAAATGTTTTAGTAAATAAACTTTGATTTTAACTATTTTAACCCTTCTTTAAATAAATTAATAATAAATGTCCTAATCTAATCCAAGTGGGCCTAAATGGTCATATTTTATTCCTAAGTTTGTTTTTGGTCGAATTAAACTTATCCAATAGAATTTGGACATTTTTTAGGGTAATAATAATATCATTTTTACCCTTAATTACTCTATTTACTTTTAACCGTGGTAAATAAAAGTAAAAAGTTACTATTCACCAAAAATTATTTTCATCTCATTGAACCACATTTTACTTACTGACATCAACCGTGTCTCTCGGATTTTTGAAATTCCACTCACAGAAGCGGTAAAATTAAGTTTTATGAAAAAATCATTTTTTTTACTACCACTTAGTGGTTTCACTATTCATCAAAAAAATGAAAGTTTCCAGAAAAATACCAAAAATTAGGCCTAAGATATATTTGATATTATGAACTCAAAAATGATGTCTATTTTACCAAATTCAAAACATATCAGTTGCATTAATTAATTTAAAAATTAATTCCCATCGTCAAAACAAATAGTGTGTTCTTAAGAGATAATAACTATAAAAAGATTGAAACTTGTTTATAACTAGTTTAAATGTGAAATTACATCCAATGGCCATCATTGTATTAAATTGTAAAAATAAATTCTAAATATAATTTAAAACCACTAAAATTAATAATTTATCACTACTAATTATTTCGATTGAAAAAGTAATTTCCACTATTCATCAAAATATGAAAGTTATCCGAAAATTACCAAACCTTCACCCTAAGCTAATTTCGATATTCTGAATCCAAAAATGAAGTCCATTTTGAAAAATAAAATTTACAAAATTTCATAAAGTGGTTATTACTATTCATAACGGCTAGTTTTAATAATATTTTAATAGCATATCATTGTTTATTGAAACTCGGTATTGCGTACTACACACGCTATCAAGGAAGGTCGTGATTGCGTGTAATGAAAGGCAAGTCAAGTATGCGTGTTATGCAAGCTCCTTTTGGTGTATCGTACAACACACGACATTCATGAAATTAAAAAGAATATTTCTCATAAAATCTCGGGGTGCTACATTCTACCCCCCTTAAAATGAATTTCGCCCTTGAAATTCGTCGGGGTTATAAATGGTTTACTACTCGAAAGTTTCTTTAATAGAAACCCACATCGTAAAAAAGAATACCAAAACCAATCTTTAAAAAGAAAAGTATGAAACGTAACGGTTACCCAAATAAACTAATCACTGGGTTTCCACATAGGTGAAAATATGGATATGGAAGAGAAATCTAACCATCATGTTCTGATGGAGAGTGGTAGAGAACATGGCTATGGAAAATCCAGCAATAACAAAGCCATAAATTTGTGATGATCTAAGGTACCGTCTGATTCATCAGATATAAGAGCACTAGGACTACATTTTTGGTTTTCAAGATCATTTCCCTAAACTTGAGGAAATTGGAATTAGAAGAAATACTTTCGTGATTTTAGTATAGTCTCACCGTTTGTCGTTCTTTGGACAATTTCCACTTCATCTCTTAATGAAATGAAGTTGAATTTGTCATTCATGATGTGTTAGCAGATCATGTGATAGAATGATGGGCCATTCCATCTGTCTCAAACAAAAGGTTAGAAAAGTTATCAAAAAATACATAAGTCCATCTATAGTGAGATTAATCATATATGGTTCCTAAAATGGACTTATAATTCATATATCATACTGCTTAATATAATGAAACTAGTTTCTACTAACCAGGGACTTCCTGTATGCCAGTGGTAGGCGATAAAGGCCAGTCGCACTTCGGTTGTGGGTTCGATTCCCACAGCCTTGTCTGACGCGATGGGCCGTCGCCCGTCCTGCAGGTTGTCTTTTTTCTAAAACTATATTACTATAACATCTCATCAATAATTTCGAAAAAACTTCTATCCTTAAACAATACTAACTTATGTCCAACATAATCCATTCCAATCTTTAGGCTTATCCATAATACTTCAGTCCACTCTCATAATATAGTGAAAATGATTACCAGAGATTTAATACCATCGTTGATCCCCATATATCATAAGATATGTCTTTTTGGTCACATTCTAAACATTCAAAGGCCTTAATCATGTATTCTCTTGAATACCCATTGAACCTTATTGAAAACATGAATGCAGTTAAACGTTAACACTTTCCACATACCAAAATCCTCAAAATTCTATATAATCAAACCATGATATCACTTAGTCCTTATATCAATCATGAGCTCATGAATACAATCAAACATTTCATTTTCTCCTTATCCCTTCATTATGCGCATATCATCTGCTTTCCAAAGTATTTGAATCACTTTTCATGGTTACCAGTACCTTAAAAGTATTGAAAACCAAAATAGAATAATACAAAAATATTCTAATACACAATAAAAGTACCTCGACAACATTATTCTTGAATACCAATACATAAACACTTCAATCCATCCTCTTCAATTATTGTCCTGGAATAAGTCCTTCGTGGATTTAGAAGTAACTTTTTAGGTCGGGGCATTGAGTTGGGTAATTCCCATGTTCTCCACAAATAATACATTGAACTCCATAACAGTCTGTCACTCTATGACCCTTTTCTCCACACAGATAACATCGGTCCCTCCATTTGAGGTATTCCTCAGGGTTCTTATTCCCTTCTTTAGAAATCTCAATCTTCCTTTCTTTATGATCCTGAACATGCGAACATGAATAATGGTCTATCTTCCTCTTATTTGATGAATTAGGCATACCACTAAATTTCACCTTGTTAATCATATATCGTGATGACTGATTCGGCATAATCACAATATCTTTCTCTCTAGGAATTACACAATTTTGTTGCCCATAGTCACCAATTTTTCCATTGGATTCAATGTTAACCGAATTCCTTCTGGTTCCCTCCATTAACTAAAACACAAAAAGAATTCTGTGAGAGGCAAAAAACATGCTAGAGAAAATAACATAGTAAAGGGGGAGAACCCTCAATATCTAACATCTTGGGTTAAATTCTAAGATTGTTACCCTATTTCTAGGACTATATCCTATACGTATACTTATCCTTAGGGACATCCCTAGACATACCTTAGAAATATCTCTAGGGATATCACTAACGTTTTCACATCCTAGTTTACAAAGGTTGACTAAGCTTTTCCTCTGATACCAACTGTAAAGACTCGAAGCCTGACGTACATGGACATTACATTACTTTTGCGGAATTATTAGTACATAATAAAAACACACACACAAGGATCGTAATAGTTTAGTGTCTTTGGAAACTCGGAATATAATCTTCTAATCGTGGTGAAAGATCTTCAACATCTCCCATAAAGATCTTACCTTTTCTTTACCTAAATCCTTTCTTTATATCCTGGGGAAAAGAAAACATAAAAGGGTGAGCTCAAATGCTCAGTAAGGGTAAACAAAAGAAATATCCATCAAATCATATTCATAAGAACATAACATTTTAGAAATCTTAACCTGCAAAAGAGAGAATAATTTCATAACATGGGATAAATCATGGCAGTGAAATGTAATCACAATAATCATAACTTAAAACATGAAACTTTGTGGCATACACACATAATCATAGAGAATCATTTCTTGTTAGTCAAGACTCATTGCCAAGACTATCTTAGTGGACAAAGTCCCTTTCTGAACCGAGTCACCCTCGTTTCAGTCCTGTTTCACTGAACCGGTATAACCTACCGTTCCAGCCATGTCTATCTCATGAGATATAAAATCTTTACCCAATTCATTGGAGGGAGATATAGGTCCCACCCATCTCATAATGATACCATTCTTATGTGTGCCACAAAATCATAAATCATACATCATTTCATAACCCATGTAATACAAATGGGAATCTTAAACATCATGACATCATAAAACAATTCATATAAGATAAAGGAATTAATAAAAATAATTCCATCACAACATAATCAAATCAATGTAATAATAGGGATAAAAACAGAACCCTTTATTATCTTAGATGGAAAATAAGTTCGATAAAACACTTGAACTCCATTCTTGAGGAAAATATCCTTTCTTCTTCAAAAACACTTTTCCTTTCTTAACATGTCATACAATTCTAAACTAAAAGAAGTTGATTAAAAATATACTTGAAAACTTGTAAAGGAATCTTCTTGGAAATAATGTTTTAAAAATACATTCATGTCGTATAAGTTAAAAAACATTCTTCGTACTTTTGTCGGAAAATTCAAAAAAGTACCTCGTACGAAAAATGTCAAAAGATTTCTTTCATAACTTTTACTAAAAACTCACCGAAGGGTAAAATAGGATTTAAACAATTGTATGTGGATAGAAATAATATTACATATTGAGGAAACATGGATGTGGATGATAAAATACACCCCAGTAAATACTAAAGTATAAAAAATCTCGGATAAAAATGAGATTGTGATATTTCCCTTACCTTAGGCCTGATTTGCTTCGTAAGTGTCCGAACCTCCTGTATAATGATTTAAATAATGTCATTGGCTTATTACAGAATCATATTCATTGTTATGATATCATATATGGTTCACTTATGACTTTATATTACCCGTTCTTTTGTAAATTCCATGTTAAAGAGCGTTTTGGGTAAAATTGTTTCATTTGTCGTCCGTGTTTTGACTTGTAATTATTCATATGATTACTTAGATCATGATTACTTAATTCCAGAATATAAAACATGATTTATATATATATATATTCAGAATATACATATATATAATAAATCAGTAAATGGAATGAAATACACCGTTCATGGAGACGGTAGGTCGTACGTACGCATGAACGCTATTTTCGTTTCCTATTGAGTTGAGCGGAATTAAGTGGATGACATACATATATATACACATAAATCCAGTATCATTATTATGTCATATATTTCATGATTACTTATTATTTATACTTTATAATCATTCAAGAATGGTTAAAGTGGAGAATGAATCTCATCGCGTCGTGGAGACGGTAGTCCGTACGTACGCACGAGCGATGATATCGTTCTCATGATCGTGGGACTATATTGGAGTGTATGTATACTATTTCAGAATCAATATCACTTTAAAATAATAATATATAGTTATTATTTACACCATTATACCCATCCAAGTAAGGTGGTGGTGAAAAATAGATTTCACCACGGCGTGGAGACGGTATTCCATACGTACACACGCGCGGTGATTTCATTTTCCGTAGGATGGATAGATGGTGAAATAGGATTTTTTCATACTTATAATAACATATCAGTATATTAGTGATACTGATGTTATTACTTCATAATGAAACAACCTAAGAAGAAGAAGTGGAAGAAGAAATAAAGGTGAAAGAATCGGTAACGGAAATTACCTCTTCTTTGAAGCGCCTCTTTGAGAACTCCTCTTAGGGCACTAAAATTGGTCTTTGAGGAAGACCAGAACCTCTATTATGTTTCTAGGGAAGTGGAGAAGATAATTTGTCAGGGTTTGGCCGAGCATGAAGGCTCAAATTTGTGTGGGGAAGAGAGGGAGGAGGTTCCCTTTTATAAGGGAGGAGAGGGGTACCTTTGGAATAACTAAAAATATTATTTTATTATAAAGTCAAGTTCGGTTTTAAATAGCTCCAAATTGATTTATTTAGAGGCTAAGGTGGGGATGGGTAGAAATCCTCTCATCCAATAGAATTTATACAAGGTTAGGTTCCTATTTTAACCTTATCATTTAGATTTAACATTAAGTTAAATAATTTTACTTTTACTGTGTCTTCTTGTGTTCTTACACTATAAGGTTAATAAACTTACTATAAGAAGACAAACGAACCCCAAATTGTTTATTATTAATATATATAACCTTATCTAAGTCATTTGGCCTAACCTTAGATTTTTAGGAATAAAATAACAATTAATAATATAATATTTGTTTTAAAAACTATTTTATGTCAATTTTGACACTATTTAGTAATTGATATTTGTGAAAATCATAACAGAATGATAAGTTCGAACAAAGTTAATTAAATAAATAATAACATGTCATATTAACCTATAAAATTAGTTAAATTCATAAAAAGTCTCAAATTATATTTATTTGGGTATTTATAACATCAATTATGTCAATATTTCATTAATAAGATAATTACTGCATCATCGTTGTGTCATAAATAAATTAAATTATTTAATGTCTAAAAATTACAAATAAAATACCATTATGTAGGAACTCTTTTTATCTTTCTAATGAATAATTATAGTCGAATTTATCTTATGTATAACCCCATATTAAAAATATTTTAGTAAATAAACTTGGATTTTAACTATTTTAACCCTTCTTTAAATAAATTAATAATAAATGTCCTAATCTAATCCAAGTGGGCCTAAATGGTCATATTTTATTCCTAAGTTTGTTTTTGGTCGAATTACACTTATCCAATAGAATTTGGACATGTTTTAGGGTAATAATAATATCATTTTTACCCTTAATTACTCTATTTACTTTTAACCGTGGTAAATAAAAGTAAAAAGTTACTATTCACCAAAAATTATTTTCATCTCATTGAACCACATTTTACTTACTGACATCAATCGTGTCTCTCGGATTTTTTAAATTCCACTCACAGAAGCGGTAAAATTAAGTTTTATGAAAAATTCATTTTTTTTACTACCACTTAGTGGTTTCACTATTCATCAAAAAAATGAACGTTTCCAGAAAAATACCAAAAATTAGGCCTAAGATATATTTGATATTATGAACTCAAAAATGATGTCTATTTTACCAAATTCAAAACATATCAGTTGCATTAATTAATTTAAAAATTAATTCCCGTCGTCAAAACAAATAGTGTGTTCTTAAGAGATAATAACTATAAAAAGATTGAAACTTGTTTATAACTGGTTTAAATGTGAAATTACATCCAATGACCATCATTGTATTAAATTGTAAAAATATATTCTAAATATACTTTAAAACCACTAAAATTAATAATTTATCACTACTAATTATTTCGATTGAAAAAGTAATTTCCACTATTCATCAAAATATGAAAGCTATCCGAAAATTACCAAAATTTCACCCTAAGCTAATTTCGATATTCCGAATCCAAAAATGAAGTCCATTTTGAAAAATAAAATTTACAAAATTTCAAAAAGTGGTTATTACTATTCATAACGGCTAGTTTTAATAATATTTTAATAGCATATCATTGTTTAGTGAAACTCGGTATTGCGTACTACACATGCTATCAAGGAAGGTCGTGATTGCGTGTAATGAAAGGAAAGTCAAGGATGCGTGTTATGAAAGCTCCTTTTGGTGTAGCGTACAACACACGACATTAATGAAATTAAAAAGAATATTTTTCATAAAATCTCGGGGTGTTACACAGAGTCGGTGCATTACTTCGTAACATTGGCATGATCACAAAAGATCAAGTCTCGAAAGACCGATTAGTTTAGTAGCCTTGGAAACACTAGATACATTCATAAGTCTTTCATTACATCAAAAAGTAAACAAACTACAATAACATGGTCTTCATAGTCCACACTCATATCCCTTTCTGACTACCCCTGCAGGTCATTCATAAAATACTTCTTCACATCTTGGAAAAATATTAAAACATTGAAAGGGGTGAGCTCAGATGCTCAGTAAGGTTAACAATATAGCGGAAGCTTTCATCAGTAAACATAAAAATTTAAGGAAATGTATAACTAAAACAAAAGCCTTTAAACTTGAACTTCAACATAATATGGAAAAAGTAAAATGAGATAATGCCATTCACTTCTTCACATGGATATTCTACTCGTCGAATAATCACATGCAATATCAATAACCACTTTCATAATGAGGGAATGTATAATGCCAGACATTCTGAAACATTTTGTCAAGGCCTCAGCCAAGACGTCTAAAATGATTAAGGCCTCAGCCAAAACCATAAATCAAATTGGGAAAGGGCCTCGGCCAATTCCACGTCTAGTTGTCTCATGAGACCTACCGATGCATCGAGGAGCTATAGCGGGCTCCACCCATCACTTATTAAATCCAATACATTCCTCATATGAATAGGTTTAAACATATCATAAACCATAACATAATCGTATCACATAAAACATGCATAAAGGAAACATAACATTTCCACATTTCAATCACAAGATATCAATACAACACATTGATATAATAAAAACGCTTTCAAACCCATTTCCAATACCAAAATAAAAGAAAGTTAAAACTTTGTATTTATTTTTCATTAAAAAAATGATGGCTTGTATAGGAAGCCGAAACTCAAATAAAGGTCACGGCGGTGGAGAAGTCATTGTCGTCGCATAAGTACGGAAAGAAAAACATTCCATTTTGTCGTTTAGAAAAATGCTTCGTATAAAAAAGATTCCTTTTGAATAAATGTAAAATTCAAAGGGGTTTATACACCGTATAAAATAAAGTTGTGTATAAAACCAAATTTGCCTCAATGAAAGGAGATTGAGACGAAGTCCTTAAAAAGATTATTTTTAAAATAAAATAGATCTATTATGTGTATTCACAATAGTTACACATAAAGAAAGTAAAAATACAGAATAAGACATAATAATATCATGACATAATTTGAAAGTAGGAGATTAACCCAAAGAATGGAAATTGGGTTAAGAAATTCCCTTACCTCGTGTCCGACTTGACTCGACCGTTCTTTAACCTCCTGAATAATAAAATAGATTTAATATAGACCTTATTAAGAACAATTTTCAATTTCATTATCCTTTTTATATCACTTATTACAATGATATGAACATTATGTAATTTTTTAAGTTAATAACAGTCGTTTTGTCGATCTTTGGTACTTGAGTCAACAATAAACTTCTTATAATTACAAGTTGTTTATGTGGTAGAATATCCATTATATCCAGAATTATATTCATGATTTAGATTTCATATATATCATATATATCCATTATATATATTCATTTATAATATTACGTAACATTTAGAGGTAAGAAATGAAATGCACCATTCATGGAGACGGTAAGCCGTAAGTACGCATGAACACTACTTTCATTTCTATTTCGTATTTAATGGAATTAAATCATAATTATATAAATGTATAATATAATTCCAGTATAATATAGTGTATAATACCATTTACTCCATCCTTTATACATCCCACATATGGCATTAACGATTCAAATCACTTTGAGGGGGCGGTAGTCCGCACTTCCTAAAATGAAATTATCGCGTTTACCCATAATGGAAATCATAATGTATTCCATAAATGAGAAATACCGAAGCATAAGTAAAACATAAACATATTATATATCATATATAAATATAGTGACATCTTAATGGCCACCTTTGAAGGTGTTATATGAGTGTTGAACAATCATCGTTTCGTGAGGCAGAAATTCGCCATCCACAGAAACCATATGTTCTTTAACCATTATATGTCGGTGTGTGTAAGTGTAGCTCGAATCCTTATTATGAAAAAATCCTAGTATATTTAGGATACTGGTTTTGTTGCAAAATAAATGAATAAAAAGAGTTTAGGGGGTTGGAGAAGAAAAATAAAACAAAACAACATTAGAGAAGACATTACCTCAAAATCGGGTAACTCTTTTTGATTTGAGCCAAAGGCTTCCTTGGGAAGAGTTCTGCCCAAAGTGAGGCTTCTAGGAGTAAGGGAGGGAAGTTGGGAGAGTATTTGGGCAGAGTTTGGCCGAGCCAAATGGCTTGAAAGTGTGAATGAGGTGGTAGAGGTGGGGGCCTTTTATAAGAGGAGAGGAGGGGCACTCTTGAAAAGTAAGGAAATTTTACATTATTATACAATGATTTTCAGATTCTAAAGGTCCCACACTTATATAATTCGAGGATAAGGTTATAAGGGTTCGAAATATCCTCATCCAAAAGGTTATTGACAAGTGTAAGCCTTAGATTTTACATTATCCTTCCATTTTATTTAAATCGTTAAATAATGAGGTCATCGTTGCATCATCATGATGTCATAAATAATTTAATTTATTTAATGTCTAAAAATTATAAAAAAAATACTATGATGTAGGAAATCTTTTTAGCTTTCCAATGACTATTTATAGTCAAATATATGACCTGTATAACCCCATGTAAAAATTGTTTTAGTAAAACATTTCATGTTTGTGTCATTTTTTACTTTAACATTAAATAAAAGGTATTTATGTCATTTTCCAACTAAAGTGGCTCCATGGGGTCCCCAAGTTGACCCATGGATTGTCTTACTCGTCCATGGCACATCCAATGAGGGTAGGACATGTTTCAAGCTCATATCATATTATTAAAACATTATTTTTACCTTAAACTACACTAATTACCTCTAATCGCGATTAAGAACTTAAAAGTTACTATTCACCAAAAATTATTGTAATCTCATTGAACCACATTTTACTTCTTAATGACAACCATGTATGTCGGATTTTTGAAAATCAAATCACAGGGGTGGTAATATTTCATTTAAACGAAAAATCAGTTATTTAACTACCACTTAGTGGTTTCACTATTCATCAAAAATTGAATTTTTTCAAAACAATGCCAAAATTTCACCCTAAGCTATAATTGATATTCCGATTTCAAAAATGATGTCTATTTTAAAAAATTCCAAAAATATAAGTTTCATTAAATTATTTTATAATTAATTCCCGCTGTCACAACAAATAGCGTGTTTTTAAGAAACAATTTATATCAAAAGATTGGCAATTGTTTATGTCCAATTTCAATGTTAAATTAATTCTAATGACCACCATTGGATAAAATGGTAAAAATATATTCTAATTATACTTTAAAACCACTAAATAGTATAATTTATCACAATAAATTATTTTGATTAAAAAAGTTGTTTTAAGTATTTTTCACTATTCATAAAAAAATTGGAAGTTCTGAGAAAGTTACAAAAAATTCAACTTAGGATAATTTCGATATTACGAATAAAAAAATGAATTCCATTTTGAAATATAAAATTTCTATAAATTTAAAAAGTGGTTATTACTATTCATAACGGCTAATTTGATTAGTTGTAGTGTGTTAGAACTCGAAGTTGCGTACAATGCAAGCTATTGCATTATTGAATGAGAAACATATCATGGAAGCTCGGGGTGTTACATTCTCCCCTACTTCAATAAATTGCGTCCTCGCAATTTGAAATTTTTCTTTGAAAACAAAAGGTTGAAAATAGAAAATACCTTTGTGGAAAACCCACATCGGAAATAAGGTTAATAAATATATAACATTAAAAGAAAGCAAGATAAGTACAAAGGTCACCCAAGATAGCCCATTCTAGGATTCTATGAAAATATGGATATGGAGGAGAAACAAACCATCAAGGTCTGATGGAGAGTTATAGAAAACAGGATTAGGAGAAAGTTAACAATAAGAAAATCACAAACTTGTGATTGGTTAAACGGTCATTGAATCCCCAGTTGGAAAAGTTAACCGGCAACGTTTTTGTTTTAAGTCACCTTTTATAAAGTTAAAGAATTTATTTAGGAGATTTACTAAGAACGTAAGGGAATATACATACTTGTCATGTAGACTTTCATTCTTTAATAAATTTTTACCAAAAACCCATCTTTCACTCTAAAAGGTAATAGAACTCAAGAATATTCTATTTATCCTAATTGTATAAGGTTCCAAACATTAACACATACCATTTAGATTAGAAAAACTATTTTGTAATAACCAGGGACTTCACATAGTCCAGTGGTAGGCGATTAATCCCAATCGCACTATGGTTGTGGGTTCTATTCCCACAGCTTTGTCCGATGCGATGGGTTGTCACTCGGTCTGCGTGTTGTCCTTTTTATAAATATCCAAAAATAAACTTAACAATAGTATCCAATGTAAAATATAATCCATTCCAACCTTTATATTTATCCAAAATACTTCTGTCCAACTCACAGTTTAGATTTTATGAGGAAGGTAAACATAATGAAGCTCCTTTTTTCCTGCGTAACAACATGTGAACACCTTCATCATGAATTCTTTTAAAACACTGCAACATACTGAATTACCATAAATCCTTATTCATTACATTCATGATCCCTTATTCCTTATAGAAAACTAGATATACTCCTTCTATTCAAAAATGTATACAAATCATTAATCAGTTTCAAGGATGTTAAGAATATCCAAAATAATTTATCTCAATCAATCATGTCTTATTCCAAAATCACTATCTCGGTATCAGAACCATATTATGGTTTATCTTTCTCTCAACCATATATTTTCCAAAAATTTAACCTACTGTGGAATCACTTTTCTTGGTTCCACACAATCTCAAGTCCTAGATGAAATAGTACTGCAGTACAATCCTTATATACTCCATAATTATTATAACTCGTACATCATTGATAGAACACTCAAATTACAAAATTCATTAATAACAACATAAGAACTCAAATCATTCCTCCTCATCTGTGGTAGTATCATAACTTGATTATTATCCGACAACATCATTTGAGGCATACTCTGATGATTTGAACATTGGTTTGCGTACTGTCCCCACTCCTTGCAGATGAAACATTGTACATTTGAAACCTTTTTCTTACCCTTGCAGTCATGCACTTGGTGTCCTTTTTCTCCACACTTATAACAAACTCCCATTCCCTTCAGGCAAATTCCAAGGTGTTTCTTCCCACAGTTATCACATATTGGAAAATTCCTCTTTTCCCTCGTCCCTTTATCCATCATTCTCTCTTCCATCATTTTCTTCTCTTTCATCCCTTCAAATCCATAAGACTCAGAGAATTCTCTACTTATCTTATTAACACATGATACTATTTCATCATATGTTGATAACACATGGGAGAACATTTCCCTTCTAAATGTTGGCTTAATACCATGAAAGATATGATCCTTCTTACTCTTTGGATCATACGTATTGATGGAGTTCACATTCCTTCTACTGGGCGCCATTTCTATACAATGCCATAAACTAGGTTAGTTTATGAATTGAAATACATAATAACAAACTTGAAAACACTTATAATAAATTGAACTATTTATGGATATAATCCATAATCATAAAAATGTTTTCTTTGAGGAAGTATATAATCATAACCCTTCATAGTGGTTTGAAAAGAAAATGAGAATTATCCTAAGCATATCCCTCGGGAGTGTCGTAACCAAGAGTGCAGCAAGGCCCGTTGTCGTGCACCAGTTCCCGTTCGAGTCTAGCTCAAAGCGGTGTTTTCGGGTTTTACCCCTAGGTACATCTGTGCCAGAGCCGCCTCTACCTGCTCATATCCAGACAGGGATGTATTGCTCGGAAAACTCACAAAATCTCTATAATACCAAAATTCTAGGAAGTTTTTCTATACTAATCCTCAAAGTCTATCATTGGGCTATGTGCTCTAATCAGAGTTTATCTAAATCTAGCTTCCAAGGTTAGTACTAAACTGCCTCTGATACCAACTGTAACGCCCCGACCACAGCTACCCAGAGTCGGTGCATTACTTCGTAACATTGGCATGATCACAAAAGATCAAGTCTCGAAAGACCGATTAGTTTAGTAGCCTTGGAAACACTTGATACATTCATAAGTCTTTCATTACATCAAAAAAGTAAACAAACTACAATAACATGGTCTTCATAGTCCACACTCATATCCCTTTCTGACTACCCCTGCAGGTCATTCATAAAATAATTCTTCACATCCTGGAAAAATATTAAAACATTGAAAGGGGTGAGCTCAGATGCTCAGTAAGGTTAACAATATAGCGGAAGCTTTCATCAATAAACATAAACATTTAAGTCAATGTATAACGAAAACAAAAGCCTTTAAACTTGAACTTCAACATAATATGGCAAAAGTAAAATGAGATAATGCCATTCACTTCTTCACATGGATATTCTACTGGTCGAATAATCACATGCAATATCAATAACCACTTTCATAATGAGAGAATGTATAATGCCAGACATTCTGAAACATTTTGTCAAGGCCTCGGCCAAGACGTCTAAAATGATTAAGGCCTCGGCCAAAACCATAAATCAAATTGGGAAAGGGTCTCAGCCAATTCCACGTCTAGTTGTCTCATGAGACCTACCGATGCATCGAGGAGCTATAGCGGGCCCCACCCGTCACTTATTAAGTCCAATACATTCCTCATATTAATAGGTTTAAACATATCATAAACCATAACATAATCGTATCATATAAAACATGCATAAAGGAAACATAACATTTCCACATTTCAATCACAAGATATCAATACAACACATTGATATAATAAAAACTCTTTCAAAACCAATTTCAATACCAAAATAAAAGAAAGTTAAAACTTTGTATTTATTTTTCATTAAAAAAATGATGGCTTGTATAGGAAGCCGAAACTCAAATAAAGGTCACGGCGGCGGAGAAGTCGTTGTCCCCACATAAGTACGAAAATAAAAACATTCCCTTTTGTCGTTTAGCAAAACGCTTCGTATAAAAAAGATTCCTTTTGAATAAATGTAAAAGTCAAAGGGGTTTATACACCGTATAAAATAAAGTTGTGTATAAAACCAAATATGCCTCAATGAAATGAGATTGAGACGAAGTCCTTAAAAAGATTATTTTTAAAATAAAATAGATCTATTATGTGTATTCACTATAGGTACACATAAAGAAAGTAAAAATACAGAATTAGACATAATAATATCATGACATAATTTGAAAGTAGGAGATTAACCCAAAGAATGGAAATTGGGTTAAGAAATTCCCTTACCTCGTGTCCGACTTGACTCGACCGTTCTTTAACCTCCTGAATAATAAACTAGAGTTAATATATACCTTATTAAGAATAATTTTAAATATCATTATCCTTTTTATATCACTTATTACAATGATATGAACATTATGTAATTTTTTAAGTTAATAACGGTCGTTTTGTCGATCTTTGGTACTTGAGTCAACAATAAACTTCTTATAATTACAAGTTGTTTATGTGGTAGAATATCCATTATCTCCAGAATTATATTCATGATTTAGATGTCATATATATCATATATATCTAGTATATACATTCATTTATAATATTACGTAACATTTAGAGGTAAGAAATGAAATGCACCATTCATGGAGACGGTAAGCCGTACGTACGCATGAACGCTTCTTTCATTTATATTTCGTATTTAATGGAATGAAATCATAATGATATAAATGTATAATATAATTCCAGTATAATATAGTTTATAATACCATTTACTCCATCCTTTATACATCCCACATATGGCATTAACGATTCAAATCACTTTGAGGGGGCGGTAGTCCGCACTTCCTAAAATGAAATTATCGCGTTTACCCATAATGGAAATCATAAAGTATGCCATAAATGAGAAATAAATAAGCATAAGTAAAACATAAACATATTATATATCATATATAAATATAGTGACATCTTAATGTCCACCTTTGAAGGTGTTATATGAGTGTTGAACAATCATCGTTTCGTGAGGCAGAAATTCGCCATCCACAGAAACCGTATGTTCTTTAACCATTAGATGTCGGTGTGTGTAAGTGTAGCTCGAATAATTATTATAACAAAATCCTAGTATATTGAGTATACTGTTGTTGTTACAAAAGAAATGAATAAAAAGAGTTTAGGGGGTTGGAGAAGAAAAATAAAACAAAACAACATTAGAGAAGACATTACCTCAAAATCGGGTAACTCTTTTTGATTTGAGCCAAAGGCTTCCTTGGGAAGATTTATGCCCAATGTGATGCTTCTAGGAGTAAGGGAGGGAAGTTGGGAGAGTATTTGGGCAGAGGTTGGCCTAGCCAAATGGCTTTAAAGTGTGAATGAGGTGGTAGAGGTGGGGGCCTTTTATAAGAGGAGAGGAGGGGCACTCTTGGAAAGTAAGGAAATTTTACATTATTATACAATGATTTTCGGATTCTAAAGGTCCCACACTTATATAATTCGAGGCTAAGGTAATAAGGGTTAGAAATATCCTCATCCAATAGGTTTTTGACAAGTGTAAGCCTTATATTTTACATTATCCTTCCATTTTATTTAAATCGTTAAATAATGAGGTCATCGTTGCATCATCATGAAGTCATAAATAATTTAATTTATTTAATGTCTAAAAATTATAAAAAAATACTATGATGTGGGAAATCTTTTTATCTTTCCAATTACTATTTATAGTCGAAAATATGACTTGTATAACCCCATGTAAAAATTGTTTTAGTAAAACATTTCATGTTTGTGTCATTTTTTACTTTAACATTAAATAAAAGGTATTTATGTCATTTTCCAACTAAAGTGGCTCCATTGGGTCCCCAAGTTGACCCATGGATTTTCTTGTTCGGCCATGGCACATCCAATGAGGTTAGGACATGTGTCAAGTTCATCTCATATTATTAAAACATTATTTTTACCTTAAACTACACTAATTACCTCTAATCGCGATTAAGAACTTAAAAGTTACTATTCACCAAAAATTATTTTAATCTCATTGAAGCACATTTTACTTCTTAATGACAACCATGTATGTCGGATTTTTTAAAATCAAATCACAGAGGTGGTAATATTTCATTTAAACAAAAAATCAGTTATTTAACTACCACTTAGTGGTTTCACTATTTATCAAAAATTGATGTTTTTCAGAACAATGCCAAAATTTCACCCTAAGCTATAATTGATATTCCAATTTCAAAAATTATGTCTATTTTACAAAATTCCAAAAATATAAGTTGCATTAATTTATTTTATAATTAATTCCCGCTGTCACAACAAATAGCGTGTTTTTAAGAAGCAATTTATATCAAAAGATTGGCAATTGTTTATGTCCAATTTCAATGTTAAATTAATTCTAATGACCACCATTGGATAAAATGGTAAAAATATATTCTAATTATACTTTAAAACCACTAAATAGTATAATTTATCACAATAAATTATTTATATTAAAAAAGTTGTTTTAAGTATTTTTCACTATTCATAAAAAAAATTGGAAGTTCTGAGAAAGTTACAAAAAATTCAACTTAGGATAATTTCGATATTACGAATACAAAAATGAATTCCATTTTGAAATATAAAATTTCTATAAATTTAAAAAGTGGTTATTACTATTCATAACGGCTAATTTGATTAGTTGCGGTGTGTTAGAACTCGAAGTTGCGTACAATGCAAGCTATTGCATTATTGAATGAGAAGCATATCATGGAAGCTCAGGGTGTTACATAGAGGATGTCCTGGGATATATAAAACCATTGGCATCTAAATCCTCTAACTTATTCTTGAGCTCCTGATGCTATATAGGTTTCATCCTCTATGGAGTAATGGACACTAGATATTCTCCAAGAATAAACTTAATTATAAACTCTACCTCTCTCTCTGAAGTTAATACAAAAAAATCAAAAGGAAATACATCTCTGAAATGATCCCCTGCTAGAGGGAAAACAAATTAAAGTAAACCCTAATCCTCAATAAAGAGGTTTTCAATATGGGTGGTCACTCCACCTATCCCATGTTTCTCTTGTCCATCTCTACTGGCATGGACATCCCACTCACACTTATTTAGATAACTACTGCCCTATAGTGATGTAAATTATACCCAGTGGTTATAGAATTCAGTAAAAGCATGATAGTGAACCAACCAGTCCATTCTGAGAATGACATCGAAGTCCATCATGTAGAAAGAAAAGAGGTTCCATAAGAAATGGTAACTACCTATCGCAAGGGGAAAGTCCCTACACCGGTGTATTCCCTCTTTTTGTACCCTTAATGGCGTATCTAGGGTCATTACACCATAGTAATACCATATCTCTAGTCCGAGACTCT
This sequence comes from Viscum album, assembly GCA_963277665.1. NCBI lineage: Eukaryota > Viridiplantae > Streptophyta > Magnoliopsida > Santalales > Viscaceae > Viscum > Viscum album. Next base: position 1,486,466,139 of record OY728136.1, read on the forward strand.
ATACGGTAGATATAGAGATAAAAGAGTTTGAAGCACCTGTAAAAAATAAATTAGATACTATGGTAGGTACCACAATAATAGTACCTCATACTATAGATTGTCCCACATCTTGGTCCAGAGGTATTGGTTGTAGTGCCTGCACCTGACCTGATTCATAGCCCTATGAAATAGATTCACTACCTTAATCATAACGACTCTATTCGTGATGGCGGTGATCGGGGTTCTGGCTACCATAGAGATGACATCCTCCTCGGCCAGACCCACTGGTTCTATTCTAATTCCCTACCAAACATGGTGTAAAATAACTCTCTCCTGAAGGTGGAGGTGGTACAGATCATTTTCCACTCAAATATGGTGGAAAGGTCTTATAGAAACATTGGATATGACCTATACAAATTCAATCTCGGCACACCATTGGGCCTCTATTACATTGAGGATTCGTATTCCCCAATTGTCCACACTGATGACACTCTATAGAGCAATCAAATTTCGCACTCTGGTTGTCGCTCCCCTGATGAGAAACCCCAAGGAAACATTTCCTACCCTTAGAAGAACTACATGCCTACTGCGGTACTGATCCTTTATACCTATTACTATTTTCATCCCTAGGTTATACTCAGTGATAAGAGCTTGATTGACTGTTGAAGAAAATGTTGTAGGAGAAATACATTGACCTTTGTATAGATGGCATACACAAGCCCACCTTCGAAGCATCTAACACGCAAAATCTCATCACCGGCTAGAAGCAATGAAAAGAACTGCAACTTCATGAAAAGCATTGAATACTTAAAAACTAACATAAAACCCTACTCGAGATGCATAAACTATGTAGATCTGTCATCTCTCAATGTCCGAGGAAAGAACTTATCATAGAAGGTAGTTTGTAAATCAATCCATAACATGCTTTGATGATGGTTGTCCTAGGTAATCACATCCCACTGACACTTGGCTGAATCCCAAAGCATGTAAGTAGAAAGTTTCACCCTCCATTGTGGATGCATATCCAAATGCTCAAAAATTGACAAGGTGGCCTATATCCAATATTCAGTAGCCTATAGACCTATATCCCTTAAGAAAGTAGGGAGATGCTACTGCTGGAACTTGGGATTCAGATCATCCATCAAAGGTGCAATTCGTGGAGCACCCTGCATGGACTGCAGGAGACATTGGAAACAATCATGAACTTGGGAATCAGTGTCCAAATTAGGTAAAGAAGGTGGTACCTCAAGTGTCACTCCTATAGGTAATACTGGCGGCTCAAGATCCACCATGTATGGGGCCTGGTCGTCGCCACCTTTAGGGTGTATGATATGAGGACATCATGTTAGCATTGGTCTAAAAATTCTAATTACACACCTCATAAAAAACTTCAGAAAAAAAAAAAGAAGGAATCACTAGCAGAAGCTGAACATAAGAAAACTCACTACCCAAGGCATACTACCCCAACTACACACTTAGATGGTCAGGCATCGGTAAGTACTCAAGAATAAGTTTCATTTCATTTTACATTTAATTACCAAGTTCACTTCATTACCTTTCATAAACATGACAATTTGGTATAAGGATGTGAAACCAATCCATTTTAGATGGCATTATTCACTTTATAATGGATTTTAATTTCTGGTGAATTAGTACCCATACACATATCACTAAAAATGACATCCATTTATTTGTGGTATAATGGCTTGACATGGTAAATTACTCATCCCAACCCATGAGGTCCCATACACCCGATTAATTGAAATAAGAAATCACTCAATCACAAACAACAATAATTCAATCATAAGCTAACTATCACATCATTAATCAATAATCATAGGCATATCAAGCAATTCAAAATACAGAAATGCACATATATAGAATGGAAATACGCAGGACATGTGAATTGTAGGTGCCTATAAGGATGCATGTACCAATGTTCCCTTCCCTCATATCATCATGATAAGGATGAAATAAACACCTCAAAGAGAGTAATGAAGAACAAAACTGCATAGCATGTGTGTCACCCAATGGTTAAATAATATCAACTGTAATATGCCAAAGAAAAACAACATTTATATTTTGGGTAACGTGGATTTTAACCAGAACATGGGTTCATGACACCAAATCATGTCTTATGACCAAGTCTCAAGCATTTCTAATCTCTAATATATTTCCTCCAAATTATAAATCAAGAAAGGATCCACCTATGATACCACTTTGTGACATCCAGGACCTGGATTCCAGTTAATGGGTTCCCCAAGTCCGGTGGGGAACATGGCCTCAAGCACATCACCCTGAACACTAGAGGCTTCCGACTAGTAGTGAGGGCCTATGGTCTATCCGTGGGGAGACTATTCCATCATTAGAAAAGTGGAGTGCATCAGATGAAAGTAAATATAGGTAAATAGTGGAAGTAATATAATTAAATAGAAGGAACATCAAAAAAAATAGAGAAAACAATAACTATAAAAGAAACAACTAGAAAATCATTCAAAAACTAATGATATATCATGTCACTATAAAACTGAAAAACATTGATACAATATAGTAGACATAAAATTTTCCACAAAAATATAAAGGAATTCAAAGACTACACCAAGCATCTAGAGCTTTGACATAGTCATTTTCTACCATGCTCCGTACTAAATAGCAAGAAATCTAGTGTTTGAAGTCGTATACTTCCCTTTGTTAACACCTGCAACCATTTAATCTTCGTCAGGTACCAATCGAGAGAGTGTGATATAAATCTCAGTGGGCCACCACCAATGGTGTCTATAAAATCAGGCTCGTGTAATGGAAATGTAACAGTGGTTAATCATGCATATATAAATGAAATCATTACAATTTAAAAAAATACCCAAGTACCTGATTTAGCCCTCAGTTGGTTTCTGAGCAATTAAATAATTCATTATTTGATTATTTTCAGTTTATAAATAAGTTAGATGCTAGCAATTGAAAAGGTTCCAAGATGTAACAAGGAAACCTGTAATGATATCAAATAGTGAAGTCCAAGGTAATAATCAAGGTGAAGTAGACTTCAAGGGTCACCAACTCAGAAATAACTGTGTCCTGGCATGGGTAAGAGTTTAATCCAAGGATCCTAGTACAAGTAATTCCATAATTAGGTACCTAACAAATCCATGGTGACTATCCAAGGTAAAATGGGGCTAAGTAGAGACAGGGCCCTATAGACTGTAATCATGGAACCTACTTGTCAATGTCGGATCCAAGGAGTGTATCTAATGCATCCTATGATGATATGTAATGGATCCTACAGTGTCATATCGATCACCCAAATAATATACAAGGATCGGGATCTAGGTGGGTATCTACCTATTCAAGTCGTATCATTGAATTGAAATGGGGTTCCTGGGTGCTCATGGAATTCTCCAATCAGAGTCCAAGGTGAGATTGAGTTAGGAAGTATCTATTTGAGTATGAGGTCATGTAACATTTCATTTAGTTCAAGACATTCCTTTAATTAGTGTGATATGTTCAATCAGCATGCAACCTTTTAATCAAGTCATTTGGTTCAATCCATTCCTTTCATTGTTGTGGCGAGTCCAAGTGGCATGAAACCCTTCATTTGATCCATATAAAGAACAATCCATATTCAAGGTTCATTCTGATACCTTCTATTAGTGTGGTATGGGGTGCTACAGATAATAAAGCTACTAATAATTTACATTTAATGACAAGTCATATACTCAGTATACTTTCTAATTCACATTTCACATTTTATTGTCAAATTGAAGCACTTACCATAGGTGGTTCAAGTAGTGAGCATAAATTTTACATTCCATTATTCAATTCACAATATAAACAAGCCATTTAATATAGAAATGGTTACCCATAGGAAGGTCAATCCAAGGCACACCAAAACGGTGGATCAAACGTGTCAAAACACTAAAATGACATTTATGGAATAACATCCTACATTGGATGAATGGAGGTGTGGGCATAACCACTAAAAAATAATAACATATTTGGAAAGAGCATAACCATATGATTCTACAAGTATAATCATGGCATATTAATTCTATAAATGGAACCTCATGAAATTGGTGGTCCCCACACGTAAATTACAAAATCAACAAACTTGATGCATGAGTTATAGACCACCAATGTTAGGCTTGTATGACTCTCCTCCTCAAATATTGGCCCTTTATTTGGCTCATATTGGATTAAATCTAAGAAAAGGATAAAAATTCTCATACCCTGATAACTATTTTGAGAGCAATAGAGATGAGGAAAGGCTTAAACAGACTCGAGTACTTACTACTGGGAATCTAACATGATGAACACAAGCTTAATCGGAACCCGAATGAAGGATACCTCTAGATCCCTTTCTTTGGACTTCAAAAAGCTCCAAATTGAGAGAGAAAGTGGTTATTCATGTTGGTTCTCATATTAGGAGGAAGAAGGAGGGTTAATAGATCATTAATGGAAAATTTGTAAAATTACCCAAAAAAACGTTTGTGCATGGTTTGTCTGCATGGTTACCTAGGTAGAAGGGGCACATGCATGGTTATGATGCACGTTAACGCACCAACCATGCAAGGCTGGTCTATCTTTAAAAACACCATTTTCATAGTTAGGAAAATTGTGCACCAATCGTGCGTCAACTGAGTGACTTGGCTAGTTTCCCCAAAAAGTTGTGTTACAAACTCCAAAAAGGTTCCAAAAACCCATGGTACCTTTACCAACTAAAAAGGAATCCACAAAAGGTCTGAGATAAATATTTAGACAAATATTTAAAATATTCATACCTAACTGAAAATCAGGTCTTTACAAATAATCCTACAAGATGATAAAGGAATGAGTATTTCCATAAAACTAGAAATGAACTAAAATATTTTTTCATGATAAAATTAGTGATTTTAAAAAATATGGGTGGCTAAAAAAATTTATGTAGTATACAAGAAAATTGATAATAAATAGATAAGTTCTCTTTAATTGAGTTTTCTTATCAAAAAGAGTTGAGAAGGGAACCTTTTTATAACATGTATTTAACATAAAATAAAGATGAATTTAGCTAGATATATATATATATGTGTGTGTGTGTGTGTGTGATTTAAATATAAAAAAAATATGTGAAAATTATATAAGAAGAATGAAGAGATAATTTGAGGAAAAGAAAGATAATTCAAAACCCAAATGAAAAAATGGATGTTCAGAGAGATCCCTTACCTTATGTCCAAATATGTTCTATACATTCACTTCATGTCCTGGATAATAAAGTTATATTAATTAATTACTTAATCTGTAACTTCTTCCAAATATATTTTATTTATTATAATTTTATTAATTTTATTTATGGTAATTTTGGGGATTTATATTGTTCAATTTCATTGTTCTTAGAGAGTTCGTTTCCCAGTTCCATGGTCAGTTCACTTGTGTATAGTTACAGAAGTTCTTCTCAAATAGAAATACTAACATAGAAGTGAAATGAAATGGTTTTCACACAATTATATAATTATAATTGGTACCACATATCATTTTTTATAACAAGGGGATGGTTCTTTATGTAGAAATGTTATCTTAATGTGATTAGTTCATTTAGACAGTTTTACCGTTAGTCGCAATCTAGTTTTTTTTATTTAATATTATGTATTTATATTATTTAAAAAACCTAAAATGATTTAAAATATACTTATTAAAATATTATTTAATTATATTAATAGTTTTATGACCATCATAGTAGGAAATAAGGGAAAATGAAAACTCATTATCCACGGAGACGATCAACCACCATAATTTGGACAGTGGTTTCATTTCATTGAATAAAAGGAGATGAGAAAAGGGATGGATATAATATATTACATTAGATATATAAAATTAAATTATATAAATCATAATTTATTACTTATTATTTTATGTATTAATGAGGTGAGTATAAGTTAGAATAATAAATGAAATTAAAAGAGGTACTTTGAGAATGTTACCTCTTGAATATCACCTCCTTAAAGGTCACCTTAAGGAACATGGAATTGGTCGTTTGGTGAGACAAGAAGAACTTATATGTTTAGAGAGTGTATATTAGAGTTTTTGGAAGATATTATTCTAGCTTCAATTCATAAAAGGTGTGAGGAGAAGGGGTGGTGAGGGTGGTATTTATAAGGGGAGGAGAGGGGTGTTTTTTTAATATATATATTTTTTTATTTTTTTTCATAAAACTATCAATAGTATTGATTGTTGTGACTATATATAGAAAATGGGTCATTTTATTTCTAAATAATTTTTTCATACATCATCCGTGACTCAAAAATTTCCATAATTGGCTTATAATATTAAATACCATAAATTTATTTATTTCACTATTCACCCAAAATTCAACGATTTTAGAGAAAACTGAAAAATTCACCTAACCATTTTTTCACTTTTATATTTCAAAAATGGAATCCATTTTATAAAAAATAAGTTTCTAGATATTATAAATTTAGTTTTCAAATAAAATTCTCATTTATTTGAAAAATACTTATTTTAATATTATAATCGATTTTATGACCCATTGAAAAATTATTTATGTTTTTATTAAATTATTTTACCATTATAATAATACATAATATTATTTTATAAGTAAATTTTTGTAAATAAATTTTAATTTAAATAGTTATATTTATTATAAAAGAGTTATTAAAACATTTGTGTTTTAAAAAAATACATACACTTAATTTATCGTTTTTAAAATATTTATTTTCTTGCACCATGGTTTAAATAAATTAAATTTTCATTTTATATGATACCTAAATATTATTTTACATTTCCATTGGTTATATTACTATTCTAATGGTCATATTATAATTCCTAATAGTCATATTAATATTCCAATGGTTATGTTACTATTCTATCTACTAGATAACGATTTGATTTATAACACTCATATGGGTTTTCTACTTCTTATAAATACCTCTTATTCCATTCATTCTTCATTAAATTATATTTTCTATCATGATTAAATATAATTTCATCTTTAAATGAATATTTTATCATTTAAATTATGTTTTGTTTCTACAACTTTATTCGTGAGTGTGGTAATTCTAGTGGATCAAGTAGATCAAAATTATCCAATTCTAATTCTCTTGTTTTCTATTTATTATTCTGCTATAATATTTGGAATTATTATTGGTTTATTTTATGACTAATATATGTTTCTTTATTTATGATAATAATGATTTTTTGTTTTCTCTGTTTGATATATGTGCTTTATACTACATGACATAATTATAAGAAGGAGATTCCATAGATAAAATCTGGGGTTGTTACATTATTAGTCTCTTATGAAATTTGTACCTCAAAATTTCATTTCATATACTAAGGTGAAAGAAGGTGAGTGTAATTTTAATTTATTACTTCCTCTGAATCTCTCTTCTATTGATATTGGGTAGCCTTAATGTGTTGTTGAATAGTCTTCACATTTTATACTATTTCTTCAACCGTTTTATGTCCCAGAAGATTATGTTCACAAAATTCATCCTAGAATGCATGTGTTCTATGTATTTTCCAATAATGGGATTCATATTAAGTCATTTGGATTCTTGAGTGGAAATTATTTTTGTAAAAGAATCCAGCTATATAATGATTTTGGCCTCGTCATCCTTTGAATTCCATTGATAATTCTCTCAAAATTTCTTCCAATGTATGAATAGATCATGCATACTTGCCATTATTTTGGGGGTGATAATCCATACTAAAGTTTTTCTCAGTGTTCAGGGAATTTTAGATACTTTTCCTGAACATAAAGGTAAATCTTGGATCTCAATCGAATACAATTAGTAATGGTACTCCATACAGCCTCACCACTTTTATGGTGTATACCCATTCGAGTTTATCAAGTGATAATTAATCTCTAACTTCCATAAAATGAGAAGTATTTGTAAGAAAATTCATAGAAACCCATATTTCATAATTTCTCCTAGATTCCTTTATAATTCTAGTGTAAAGTTCCATGGTGATGTTTTTATATTCTTATACTGGTATGGGTAATGGTTTCATCATCCCCTTAAACATTTTTCCTTTAAATGTTATCTTTTTGAAATACTAGGAACTTTGATGTAAATTCATCGATCTCATTATTCAAATTGTCCCTCCAATAGTGCTCTTGGGGATCATGATACATCATTGTGCTCCCTAGGTGTATGGAGAATGTCGAGTGGTGTGCATCATTCAAAATAATGTTATTTATCTCTAGATTTCATGGTAAACAAAATTGTGACCCAAATAATGTGAATCCTTTATCATCAATTTTAAAATCTAAGGATTTATCATTTCTGATAGCTTCAACCTTCTTCTAAATCTCCACATAATCTCTTTGAACATCCTTTATCTTCTCTAAAATGGATTTGTCACGAACCAACCCGGGTCGACCCTGAACCGGTCACCCGAGCCAGGCCGCGACATGGCCCGAGAGGCGTTCCCGATCCTCCCGGGCTGGCGACAAGCGCCAGGGCATCAACAGAGGCTATGGGAACGATTTCTCCCAATATAAATAAATAAGACAGTGAAAATAATACAGAGCAGCGCAGAAAAGATAAACCAAATAAAGTGACTAAACAGGAACAAACAGGAATCAAACTAACCAAACACGACGTCCGAACAACTCCGTGCGACCTCGCGGGTCGCTCTCCGACTCAACGATCAAGCGTCGCCCTAGGTGAGCGCACTCAAGCTATAGCCCGCACAGACACTAAAACAAAAAAAACTATAGGCGTGAGTATTAAAACTCAGTAGGCTAGCCCGATATCTATTCCCAATGCACTACCTTTAAAATAAAAGAAACATCATTTCAAGTTTGAACTACAATCTATAAAAGTATGTTTTTTATAAATATTTTACTTAAAAACAAAGTGCGAACCATTGCCCTTAGCCATTTCCAAATTCGTGTTCATTTCATTAGTGTCAATGAAATTTCAGGAAAGGGGAAAGTGATGTTTAAATTTTCAAATTTGTACAAAGGGGATTAAACACTTTTATTTGAAAACAATTTTTAGAAACCTAATCAAAAGCAATTTACCATTTTCCAAAGAAAACAATACACCAGAATGCACAAAGTAAAACACACAGAAAGGGCAATGTAGGTATACATGTGAGCATCATAATCATTACTGCAAGCTACAAAAGCTGAATAGACATGGGTAAACCTAGGAGATCGAGAATAAACCAGAAGACACCAATACATGAGAAATCATCCTTATCGACATGTCACGATGAAATCAAAACGCACAATACGCTCGACCATCCACTCACAGGCAGGTCAAGGGCAAATCCCATAGCAATAAACCCAATATATCCACCTACTATGGGCCACTGGTCAGTACCATAACCTACCAGTGCAGCAATCATTCTTAGAATATTCTCTCAATATGCCAGATTCCCATGTCTCAAGTGTTTAAAAAAACGAGGGTGAGCCAACCGATGCCAACCGAGCATCCAATCAGATATATCTATATATATAAAGAACAACAGGCATTTCTCGAGCCACTCCATGGGACAACCTCTTGCCTTTAACTACTTAAGTACCCGGGATCCTCTAAGCGCGGCCTCCCAAACAATCAATTACAACCAAGGCATGAGAGTCGTCCTAAGAGGGTTTTTATCAAAACATTTTCATCGCTTTCCATAAAGTGCCAAACGGGCATTTAATACATTTCACAACCACTACTCAAAGAAAGGTACAACTTCTTTATGAGACAAAACCCAGTTTAAAACCGTTTAAAGAACCCAAAAAAACACTATGTCACAGGCTAACAATATTTTTATAAACCAAACCAACCCATTTTCTTTTTCCAAATAATCTTTAAGAGCCAACCGGGCAATTTCTCAAACGAACCAAAGTATTTGTTCACGCATCAAAAGAAATCATTTCTCATTAAACCAGAACTCTATTTTATATTCCGTGAATTATGTTTAAAACCCAAACGGGCATTATTTCATTATTGGGTGTCCGCTTGTCAAAAGGATGTTTCATGTGTCGTGTATAAAATAAAAGGCTCCTTTTGACATTAAATAATCCTTTAAAAATTAACCATCTTATATTAAAAATTAATTAACGTATATTATCTCATATTTATTAAAATTAATAAAATGTTGATTTTGAATAATTAGGGTGCGCAAATAGCATGAAATAATGTGACTTAAATTTTAAAAGCAGTGCAAAGGGAACCTACCTCAAGACCAAGCGCGTCGACACAACAACCTCGGATCCAAGGCGCGATGACACGACGTGTGTCCGAAACCACGTGACAAAGTCTAACACTCTGCATAATCAATTTCAAGGACTCAGACCCATACAAAAACTCACCAGAGCATTCAAAACCAAGCGGTGGGAATAAACGCTCACCTTGAAACTAAAGCGCGGTGACGACGGAACCTCGGAAACAAGGCGCGGCGGTGGCGCTCACTTGGAAACGACCTGCGCGGGTCCTAAAAATCCTAAATCAACCCAAAACAAATATAATTTGTTAAAAAAACCCCTCACAAAGCAAAGGCGAAAGCAAGAGTAATAAAAATGGTAATAATAGTAATAATTATAACTATAATAATAATAATAACAATAACAATAATGATAAAAATAATAATAATAATAATAAAAAGATTAATAATGATAATAATATTAATAATAATAATTATTATTATTATTATAATAAGAATAAAATAATAATAATAATAATAGTAATAATAATAATAATAACCACAAAATAATAATAATAATAATAATAATAATAACAACAATAATAATAAATAATAATAATAAGAGTAATAATAACGATAATAATGAAAAATAATTATAATAATAATAATAACAATAATAATAAAAATAAGAATAATAATAATATGGAAAATAATAATAATAATCATCATCATCATCATCATCAAAATAACAAGAAAAAGAATAATAATAATTGTAATAATAATAATACAAACAATGAAAGTAAAAAAAATAACGTGGAAGAGAAAAAGAAAAAAAACAAACAAACCTTGGGGAGCAGAATAGGAGGCATGGGGCGCGGAAGCCAGCGCGTAGGGGAGGAGTGTCGGGTAGAGGGGTCGACCGGGAAGGCGACGGGGTGAGGGCGTTGTAGGGTGGCCCTGGAGATCCGGCCATGGGGGTTTCTGTGCGGCTACTGTAAAGGGGAGGAGGTGGTCGGTGTTGGCTGATGTGTGAGGGGAAGGAGGCGGCCAGGAGGGAGAGTCGGACTGCAGCAGGTTGGTGCGCTCAGTGGGGGGAACGCGCAGTAGAGCTGCGCCGCTTCGGCAAGGAGAGGAGAGGGTCGCGCGGGGGTGTTCGGCAGCGGACAGGGGGGAAACGGTCGACGTTGGGTGTAGCGCTAAGCAGGAAGGGGGGGCGAAGAAGAAAGAAAAGGGAGAAAGAAAAGGGAGAGGGAGAGGGTGGGGGTGGCAGCGCGCGGGGATAGGAAAAAAACGGGGGAGGAGAAAAATATAAAGGGGACCTCTAGGGTTAGGAAAAAAACAAATCAATAAAAATAATAATATCAATAAAATAAATAAAATAAATAAATAGAAACAACTAAAATAATATATATCTATATATAGGTGTATTCAGATACTTAAACTCCTACTAAATAAATAACAATGAATCAACTAGTAATCTTTATAATTCAACAACAAAATAGTTTCTAGTAATTGCATTAATTAACATCAATTTAATTATAATAATTAGAATGACAATTAGAATGATAATAATGACAACACGAAGATAAAATTTCAAGATAATAAAAGTAGTCATAATATAGGAATAAAATTCTTAACACAATAAAAATTTAAACGACACTCTAATAAATGCACACTTTAAATACAAAACATTTTATATCAATTTTTCAAAGACAACGGAATGTGCAATGGGATGCGCAGTTACCCGAGTGGAGCCATGCAGAGTTTCCAAAACGTGTTCCGCTCGCGTGCCCAATGATGTCGCCTCAAAACGTACACTTTTTAACATAAATTCAAAGATATCATACGAGACTGATCCTGAAGCCCAACAATAATAATTAAAGCCAAAGAGATCATAAAATAAAATAAACGCACATGTCGGGGTGTGACAATTCTCCCCACCATAACGCTTTCCGCCCCCGGAAAGCCACCACACCAACCAGTCGACCGATCAACACCTAAGGATTCCACACAACACGACCCGACCTCTTAACCCAAGGACTTCACAACGACTACCAATGGGACTGAACCTCATTGCCCGAAATAAATCACCAACAGAGGGAGGCCCGAACGGGCTCCCCACCATAAGAACTCCACTAGAATTCGATAACTATTTAAGAGAAAACCCAACGAGACTCATGGTGGGTCTCCCCACCATAAAAGGACTGACCTCTTAGCGACCAACCAGAAATCCAACTTAGGCCAGAACCTGGCCTTACTCAAGCTATAAAAGCACAGCAAAAACATTTAAACCACTTACTCCCATCTGAATGGGATAGAAGCTTAAATGGATACTTTGCGCAACTAAAACCCTAAACCCGTGGGCGGGGAGGGTGGTCCCAAGGATCAAATCACTAAAACTACGACGTACAACTACTCATGACCCATCACTTCGGGATGGACACAAACCAGGGCTGCAACTGATTTACATCAGTGGCCCACTCAAGGTCACTGATCAGCAACTTACATCCAATAGGCACAATTCTAGACGTTACACGAGGGATAAGTCCATCACGCACTTTGCGACAAGAGAGAACTACAACGACAGAGAAACCAGAGCAACAACACCAAAACTATCACACCACGACGATAGAGGCACGACTTTCACCAGACTCTTTAAAATTTCCCCGGTGGTTCCTGACTACGCGCTGGCTTCACTCCGAGACCTTTTGGTTGGAGCTCTGATGGATGAAGCATCTTCTGCCTCGCAGTCAGGTTCTGATAATCCCAATGAGAAACATACATCTTTTCATTTGACAAAGGAAAGGACAAGATTTTAAAATTAAAAACACACCAGCATTGAAAGTCGACGTTCGTCAAAAGACCCATGAAGTTCCCATACTTTTCAAAAGCCAAAACAACGCCCATACATAGGCCACGATAATAGATCACTTACACTGAAAGGAAACTAACACTAGAAACTTTGAACAAAGACCCCACAACACATTACTTCTGAGAACTTCCTCTGCGACGCTTCCTTGCAAAACCCCGACAAAATCGTCGCAAGTGACCCAGGAGTCCACATGCCTGGCATTGCTTCGGAGTGCTTGGGCACGATGACTTCTTGTGACCCTGCTTGCCACACTGATAACACACAATAATCTCTCGCTCTGAAGAGGTCGATGAAAGATCTCGAGGCCTCTTGATTCCACGACCTGATCCATCCACTTCCATTTTCTTACTCATTTCCTTTCCAAAATCTTCACCACTACTCATAGGGATTGAAGGAGGGAGAACTACTTCGAGCACTCCTGCCATCGCGGCTTCGACATGAAAAGCTTGTCTTGCCACATCGACAAAAGAAGTTAGGTTGGACTCTGACACCTTCGACTGTAGATTAGGGTGGAGACCCACCTCGAAGCGTCGAGCCTTCATGGGGTCATTCGTGGCATACTCTGAATCATAAGGTATTAGCTCCACAAAGCGCTGGAAATATTCTAACACGGATCCGTCGCCCTGCTGCAGACAACACATTTCCATCCCCTTTCTCACCCTTTCTTCCTCAGAGAGATACTGACGAATGAACAAAGACTTGAAGAACTCCCAAGTAATCTCTTGACGAGGCTTGTTCCGAGACACTGACTTCCACCACATCCATGGTGAACCTTCAAGAATGAAGGTCGCAAACTTGACCTTCAACGACTCGGGCAACTCAATGAGGTTCAAGTCCCTTTCAATCTTCCGCATCCACTCCTCTGCCATAGAGGTTTCTGCTTGACCATAAAAGAGAGGTGGATCCAACTTCCGAAACTCAAGCATAAAATCCTTAGGTTGATCAACCGCACTACGATCACCCATCGAAGCTTCAAAGGGATAACCGCTGGACAAGGAAAGGTCAAAAACCCAATCATGGTCAACTCAACGAATGAATACAACCTCAAAATAAAACACTGCATCGGTGACAAGCTCAAAATCCGAGAAAACAAGTTATCATAACATCAAAAATTTCTCTTTGAAAACATCTTTAATTTAGAACAAGATTAGTGGGTTAAACCTTGACCATTGGTATTCTTTAGAGCCTCACTCACATGCATGTATCTGTGCCACCAAGGGCAACCATCCACCATACCAGATATCCATCCACATTTCCAACATATCAAAATGCATGTGAGCACTTATCGAAACACCAAGGCCAAAACAAAGCAACCTCATTTTCCAAGAACAATTTATTCATACCACTTCTTTTAAAACAATCTGCAAATCAAACATGTTATTTCAAACAACCATTTTTTTTCCTCAAAACCAACTTTTCTAATTCAAACCACTTTTAAAAATCAAGGGGAACCCAAGACAACTCAAATAGGGGACTAGTGTCAGTGGGTGGCTTGACCATATGGTTGGCGGCCACATGCCAAACACGTCACTGACACAGAGAGCCTTCTTGGACCATGCCCCCAGCTCCACATGGCTTGCCAGGCCATGCAGCTTAGGACTATTAGCCCACCTCCATTTGTCGAACCCCAATTTCAAAACATTTTTCCATAAAAAAACCCAAACTAACCAATTAAACTGGACTTCCCATGGAAACCTGAGGATCGGTACGGGAAAGAGTTCGCGACGCTCTTCTCGTACCTACCCCTCAAGTCCCGACAATCCTACTCCATCTACCTTGACATCCCAAATAACAAAGGGTGCTCTGAAAAGTGAGGTCTCTAAGAGCTAACCTCCTCTGATACCATTTTGTCACGAACCAACCCGGGTCGACCCTGAACCGGTCACCCGAGCCAGTCCGCGACATGGCCCGAGAGGCATTCCCGATCCTCCCGGGCTGGCGACAAGCGCCAGGGCATCAACAGAGGCTATGGGAACGATTTCGCCCAATATAAATAAATAAGATAGTGAAAATAATATAGAGCGGCGCAGAAAAGATAAACCAAATAAAGTGACTAAGCAGGAATCAAACTAACCAAACACGACGTCCGAACAACTCCGTGCGACCTCGCGGGTCGCTCTCCGACTCAACGATCAAGCGTCGCCCTAGGCGAGCGCACTCAAGCTATAGCCTTCACAAACACTAAAACAAAAAAAGAACTATAGGCGTGAGTATTAAAACTCAGTAGGCTAGCCCGATATCTATTCCCAATGCACTACCTTTAAAATAAAAGAAACATCATTTCAAGTTTGAACTACAATCTATAAAAGTATGTTTTTTATAAATATTTTACTTAAAAACAAAGTACGAACCATTTCCCTTAGCCATTTCCAAATTCGTGTTCATTTCATTAGTGTCAATGACATTTCAGGAAAGGGGAAAGTGATGTTTAAATTTTCAAATTTGTACAAAGGGGATTAAACACTTTTATTTGAAAACAATTTTTAGAAACCTAATCAAAAGCAATTTACCATTTTCCAAAGAAAACAATACACCAGAATGAACAAAGTAAAACACACAGCAAGGGCAATGTAGGTATACATGTGAGCATCATAATCATTACTACAAGCTACAAAAGCTGAATAGACATGGGTGAACCTAGGAGATCGAGAATAAACCAGAAGACACCAATACAGGAGAAATCATCCTTATCGACATGTCACGATGAAATCAAAACGCACAATACGCTCGACCATCCACTCACAGGCAGGTCAAGGGCAAATCCCATAGCAATAAACCCAATATATCCACCTACTATGGGCCACTGGTCAGTACCATAACCTAGCAGTGCAGCAATCATTCTTAGAATATTCTCTCAATATGCCAGATTCCCATGTCTCAAGTGTTTAAAAAAAAGGGGGTGAGCCAACCGATGCCAACCGAGCATCCAATCAGATATATCTATATATATAAAGAACAACAGGCATTCCCCGAGCCACTCCATGGGACAACCTCTTGCCTTTAACTACTTAAGTACACGGGATCCTCTAAGCGCGGCCTCCCAAACAATCAATTACAACCAAGGCATGAGAGTCGTCCTAAGAGGGTTTTTATCAAAACATTTTCATCGCTTTCCATAAAGTACCAAACGGGCATTTAATACATTTCACAACCACTACTCAAAGAAAGGTACAACTTCTTTATGAGACAAAACCCAGTTTAAAACCGTTTAAAGAACCCAAAAAAACACTATGTGATAGGCTAACAATATTTTTATAAACCAAACCAAACCATTTTCTTTTTCCAAATAATCTTTAAGAGCCAACCGGGCAATTTCTCAAACGAACCAAAGTATTTGTTCATGCATCAAAAGAAATCATTTCTCATTAAACCAGAACTCTATTTTATATTCTGTGAATTATGTTTAAAAGACAAACGGGCATTCTTTCATTATTGGGTGTCCGCTCGTCAAAAGGATGTTTCATGTGTCGTGTATAAAATAAACGGCTCCTTTTGACATAAATTATCATTTAGAAATTAACCATCTTATATTAAAAATTAATTAACGTATATTATCTCATATTTATTAAAATTAATAAAATGTTGATTTTGAACAATTAGGGTGCGCAAACAGCATGAAATAATGTAACTTAAATTTTAAAAGCAGTGCAAAGGGAACCTACCTCAAGACTAAGCGCGTCGACACAACAACCTCGGATCCAAGGCGCGATGACACGACGTGTGTCCGAAACCACGTGACAATGTCTAACACTCTGCATAATCAATTTCAAGGACTCAGACCCATCCAAAAACTCACCAGAGCATTCAAAACCAAGTGGCGGGAATAAACGCTCACCTTGAAACTAAAGCGTGGCGACGACGGAACCTCGGAAACAAGGCGCGGCGGTGGCGCTCACTTGGAAACGCCCTGCGCGGGTCCTAAAAATCCTAAATCAACCAAAAACAAATATAATTTGATAAAAACCCCTCACAAAGCAAAGGCGAAAGCAAGAGTAATAAAAATGGTAATAATAGTAATAATTATAACTATAATAATAATAATAACAATAACAATAATGATAAAAATAATAATAATAATAATAAAAAGATTAATAATGACAATAATAATAATAATTATTATTATTATTATAATAAAAAGAATAAAATAATAATAATAATAATAGTAATAATAATAATAATAACCACAAAATAATAATAATAATAATAATAATAATAACAATAATAATAAATAATAATAATAAGAGTAATAATAACGATAATAATGAAAAATAATTATAGTAATAATAATAACAATAATAATAAAAATAATAATAATAATAATATGGAAAATAATAATAATAATAATAATAATAATAATAATCATCATCATAATAATAAGAACAAGAATAATAATAATTGTAATAATAATAATACAAACAATGAAAGTAAAAAATATAACTTGGAAGAGAAAAAGAAAAAAACCAACAAACCTTGGGGAGCAAAATAGGAGGCATGGGGCGCGGAAGCCAGCGCGTAGGGGAGGAGTGCCGGGTAGAGGGGTCGACCGAGAAGGTGACGGGGTGAGGGCGCTGGAGGGAGGCCGCTGGAGATCCGGCCAAGGGGGTTTCTGTGCGGCTACTGTAAAGGGGAGGAGGTGGTCGGTGTTGGCTGATGTGTGAGGGGAAGGAGGCGGCCAGGAGGGAGAGTCGGACTGCAGCAGGTTGGTGCGCTCAGTGGGGGGAACGTGCAGTGGAGCTGCGCCGCTTCGGCGAGGAGAGGAGAGGGCCGCGCGGGGGTGTTCGGCAGCGGACAGGGGGGAAACGGCCGACGTTGGGTGTAGCGCTAAGCAGGAAGGGGGGGGAGAAGAAGAAAGAAAAGGGAGAAAGAAAAGGGAGAGGGAGAGGGTGGGGGTGGCGGCGCGCGGGGATGAGAAAAAAAACGGGGGAGGAGAAGAATATAAAGGGGGCCGCTAGGGTTAGGAAAAAAACAAATCAATAAAAATAATAATATCAATAAAATAAATAAAATAAATAAATAGAAACAACTAAAATATTATATATCTATATATAGGTGTATTAAGATACTTAAACTCCTACTAAATAAATAACAATGAATCAACTAGTAATATTTATAATTCAACAACAAAATAGTTTCTAGTAATTGCATTAATTAACATCAATTTAATTATAATAATTAGAATGACAATTAGAATGATAATAATGGCAACACGAAGATAAAATTTCAAGATAATAAAAGTAGTCATAATATAGGAATAAAATTCTTAACACAATAAAAATTTAAACGACACTCTAATAAATGCGCACTTTAAATACAAAACATTTTATATCAATTTTCCAAAGACAACGGAATGTGCAATGGGATGCGCAGTTACCCGAGTGGAGCCATGCAGAGTTTCCAAAACGTGTTCCGCTCGCGTGCCCAACGATGTCGCCTCAAAATGTACACTTTTTAACATAAATTCAAAGATATCATACGAGACTGATCCTGAAGCCCAACAATAATAATTAAAGCCAAAGAGATCATAAAATAAAATAAACACACATGTCGGGGTGTGACAGGATTATTGGGTAATAATTTTAGAAATGAATGATGATGTTACCTCCTTTATGATTCCTATTTCAATCCTTTGTAAGTATAATAGGATTGTATCTTTCTAAATTCTTATCATTGATAATGTTCTAGTATCCTTTCTAATTAGAGCATCTTCCACTTTACTTTATTTGCCAGGATGGCAGTGGATTGAGCAGTCATAATCCTTCATGATCTCTGACCATCTTCACTACTACATACTAAGCTCATTATGTGTGAATATATATTTGAGGATCTTATGATCAATATATATCTCACACTTATCCCCCTAGTGATAATACCACTATATTTTCAATGTGGAGATCATAGCCTCCAACTCCAGATCATATATAGGATATTTTTTCTCATATAATTTCAACTACCTTGAGGAAAAGGCTATCACATTATCATTTTTCATTACCACGCATCCTAGTCCCTTCTTTGATGAATCACTATATAACTCAAAGAGTTCCCCACTTATGGGTAGTGTATGTATTGGTGTAGTGATAAGTCTCTTTTTCAATTTTTTTAAGAAATCATCACAATCACTATTCTAGAAAAATCATTACTCCATTTAGAGTTATCTTGGTTAGTGGTTTTTATAATTGCAATAAATTCCTCACAAATCTCTGATAATACCAAGATAGACCAAGGAAACTACATATCTACATTAAAAATACTGGCTTGAGCCA
Source organism: Viscum album (assembly GCA_963277665.1). Classification (NCBI taxonomy): domain Eukaryota; kingdom Viridiplantae; phylum Streptophyta; class Magnoliopsida; order Santalales; family Viscaceae; genus Viscum; species Viscum album. Next base: position 1,486,485,384 of record OY728136.1, read on the forward strand.
CTCCTCAATTTCATTTTTCTTATATGTGTCAACACATATCCCTCTGTAGGTGGTAACATTCCCTAAGAATGATACTTCCTCTATACATAACTCACATTTACTATACTTTTCATTTAGTTTCTCCCTTCACAAAGCCTTTATCATAGTATTCAAATTCTCTTCATTCTCTTCACTGATCTTGGAGTATATGAGAGCATCATCTATAAATACTACAACAAATTTCTAAAGGTAGTATCTAAAGACTCTATTCATTAGGGCCATGAAAATTTTTATAGAATAAGTGATTCTAAATGGAATTAATATGAACTCATAGTGTCTATACCTCATTCAAAAGGAATTATTGGGAATATCTATCTTCTTCACCTTTAATTGGTGATGTCCTAACCAAAGGTCCACCTTAAAGAAAAACATGGAACAACTTAGTTGATCAAACAATTCATCTATCCAAGGAAGCATATATTTTTAATTTATAGTGATTTTTTTAACTCATGATAATCAATGTGGATGTTCATTGATCCATTATTTTTTTTTGAAAAGGACCAGCACGCCCCACTCTGAATCACTCAAGCATATAAAACCCTTTTCAATATTCTCTCGAAATTACTTCTTCTGTTATTCCAGATCAATTGTGTCTATCCTATAAGTAATATTTGATATGGGTAGAAATCTATTAATAAGTTTTTTTCATAACACAGCCTCTCGGTCAAGAGGAATACCAAGAAATTCTTCAATCAATACATTAGTGTAGTCCCTCATAGTGGGAATGATTTCAATCATGATCCTATATTTTATCCTAATAATTTGATCGAGATATGATTGTTCAAAAGAAAATAGTATCCATACTTGATAAGGTGATTCAAAAGGATATTCATCCACCCCATTATATTTTTATAGAACTTAAGGATGCCACCGGATATTAAGAGTGATCTCCCTTTCCTGACAATTGATATTGGATTTATATAAATACTGTTAATCCATGCCTAAAATAGAATCAAACTCAACCAAAGAAAGTAAGATGATATTTTCTAAGAGTTTTAGTCTAAAAACATTGACTAGGAAGAAGTTATGTACTTTAGAGGCAATAATTTCCTCATTTTCAGTTCTTATGGATAACTCCACATTCATATTTTGAGTTAGCGTTTGAATAGTTATACTTATCATGAAAGATATGAAAGAATGTGTAGAACCAAAATAAAAAAAATATGTTTTCTATTGTAGAATGAATAACCAGTTTACCTATCACTAAAACATTGTTAGGACCCACCTCAATGTTAGTGATAGAATATTTCATTCCTTCCTTGGAGGTTGTTGTCATTTATTGTATCTAACAATCCATGGATTAGGGAATTGGATAGAATAATTTATGTGTTCCTTGAAATTGAAACACTACACTATAGGATGAATGTTTATCTGAACCATCATTTCTTCTTCTTCATTAGTGGGATTCTTTATATCCCTTCAGTAATAATGACATTGATTCGCCGATTTCCCATATTGGAACCACCTCTCGATTCCCTTTAGAGTGTTCCCAGGATGCTTCTTCCCACACTTTTGACACATGGGATGCTGCATTTACTTACATCCATGATATTTATCTATTTATCCTCCCATATTAAAATCTATTTCCTTATTTTTATATCTAAACCCATGAGATCACTGAGATTCTCTAATCTTTATATCAACCATAAGGGAAAAACAAAAAATCTCCTCATATTTTTTAAAGTCTCTATTTTCCAAGACTTTTTATAGACTCAAATTTAATACACTAATTAAGTTGTCCACATTGATTTCATTGTTTATGAAGAATCCATAGGTTTTTCATGAAATCCTTTTAATTTTTTCCTCATACACCAAGATGGACTCATCTTCCTTTTTCTCCAGTATGAGGAAATCCCTCTCTATCTTAAAATATAGATTTTTTAGAAAATATTAATTGAAAAATATTTTCCTGAATCTTTCCCATTCCATGGAATAATTTTCTATTTAAAATTTAGGTTCTTGATCAGTTTACACCAAAAATTAGCTTCCCAATCAAAATTATAGTCCTTTATCATTGATTTATATTCTTCTATGAACTAGAGGATAGAGAATATATTCTCAATAGAGTTAATTCATTGTTTTATGATGAGGGTATCATAATATCCACTAAAGGTAGGAATCCTTTATCACATAAAGTATTTTAAAACAACTTGATCCTTATAATTAGAATGGGGAAATTCCATATGATTCATGTTATTATTCATAACATGAGCTAGTTTATCCATTACTATCATGAATTTTTGATCTCCTATTCCCTTCAATTATAACATCTCATTAGAGAAATCATCATATTTCTTATCACATTGGTTGTTATCCATTAACTAAAATACAAAAACAAAATTATGGTGGATTGAAAACTTAGCTAATGGGCATATAAAAATTAAACTGTAAACATAGAAGGATAAACAGATAAATGAAAATTTTATCCAAAATTATGATTCCCTATGTATCAATATTGGTTATCCATGGTAATTTTCCATATGCATATACTTATCCATAAGGTTCAGACTAAATTTTTCTAGCCGTAATATCTAAAAATACCTAGACCATACTTTGATACCAACTATATATACTTAATAATTTTACATATATTATTACATTAATTTATGAATAATTACCCTTAAAATAAAAACCAACGATTGAAAATCCTTATGACTTTGAAAAACTGGGTGAATCATCAGAAAACAAGAATCTAGAATAAAAAATATTTTTATTAATATATATAATTCGATACTAAGACCCATTGAGCTCCTATAATTTCATAGGATATCCTAGGGAATAAATAGATAAATGGGATGAGGTAAAAATCCCATTAAGGGAATAAACATTGAAAATAAGCATATCACATGAGTCAAAATAAATAACATGATAACATAAATGGAATGGATCTTGAATAAATATATAGATTCATGAAATATGGAGAATTAATCATATGATCAAGGAAATATATTAATTTTGTAGAAACATATTTCATGACATAAACATGATTCATGGATAACTACCATGATGATATCACATGGTTGACAGAGTCACATAATGGATTAGGCTTACTCTCTAATACCATAAATAACATCTTATGAGACTAAAAATTACCTAATTAATTATAAAAATATCTAGGTGCACACATCATAACATGTACATGCATGTGTACCACATAAATAAATTAATCATAATGAATAATCAATAGGATTACCTGTAGAAAAAAATGGGTCTCATAATCATGTCATAAGGAATAACCAAAGAGAGTATCATAATTTTATTCTATAAAATAAGGGATTAAATCATTATTGGAAACTAATAATGTAAAAAATAATAATATATCATTAATAATGATGTTCAACTGAAGTGAAATCATGTGAAATGGTGGTTAAGTGACTTTACAAATGTGTCACTTAGTATGGTCTTAGGGAAACGAATAAAGAGTCTTCATAGAGAATAAAGGAATAATTATTTCTGTAAAAATATAAAGGAAATAAAATAATTTTTCATGATAAAATGATGGATTTTAAGAAATATGGGTGGATTAAAATATTTTATGGAGTTTACATTAAAATAGGAAAGAAACAGAGAAGTTCTCTTTAATTTGGTTTTCTTGTTGAGAGGAATTGGGAAGGGAACCTTTTTTAACCATATATTTACAATAAAATAAAGATGAATTGAGAAATATATATATATATTTGAGACATATATACAGAATATGGGAGAATTATATAAGAATAATTAAGAGATAAATTTAGGAAAATAGAGATAAAGTGTAACAGAAAGGAAAAAATAGAGTTTTGAAGAGATCCCATACCATATGTCTGAATGCATTCTACACTTAACCTTAATGTCCTCAATAATGAAATTAGATTTATTAAAAATTTAATTTAGATCCTATTACAAATATATTTTATTTATTATGATTTTATTAAGTTCATTTTTTACAATTTTTTGAGTTATAATGTTCAATTTTGTTATTATAATAGCATTCATTTCATGGTTTCATGGACGGTTCGCTTGTGTACAGTTAGGAACATTAATTTAAAATGTTAATAATACTATATAAGTGAAATTAAATTGAATTAATGAACTTATATATGTATAATTGGTCCCATATATCATTGTTTTCTGATATGGGGATAGTTCATTGAGTAAAAACATTATCCTTATATAATTAGTTCATTTAGGTGATTTTACCGACCATCACAATATAGTTTCATTTTATTTAATCTTATGTGAATATATTAGTTAAATAACATGAAATGTGTTATAATATACTTATTAAAATCTTATTATTCCATAATAATTATTTTATTATCATAATTTTAGGTGATAATTGAAAATAGAAAACTCCTCATCCATAGAGATGATCAACCGGCATTATTTGGATAGTGGTTTCATTTATTTGAATAAGAGAAGATGAGAAAAGGGATAGATATAATATATTAAATTAAAAATATAAAACTCTAGTATATCCATGTTACTAGATTTATTATTATTTTATGGATAAATTAGGTGAAGAGAAGGTATAGAAAAAAATAAATTAAAAGTGGTAGTTTTAGAATGTTACCTCTTGAATATCACCTCCTTGGAGGACCCCTTGAGGAACTTGAAATTGGTCTATTGGTGACACCATAATAATTTTGATGTGGGGAGAGTGGGGAGGAGATGGTTTTTTATAGATTTATAAATATTAAAGGCTTATAATGTGTGAGGATAAGGGGAGGTGAGGTGTGGAATTTATAAGAGGATGAGAGGGGTGTTTTTTATTATTATGTTCATTTATTTATTATTTTGGCTAAAAACTATAAATAGTATTGATTCTTGTGACAATCTAGAGTAACTGGTTCATTTGAGTTTTAAAAAATGGGTTCTTTCATCATCCTTGACTCAAAAATTCATGTAATTGTCTTCTAATGTTAAATACAGTAAATTAAAGTATTTCACTATTCACCCAAAATTCAACTATTTTTGAAAAATCTCAAGAATTAACCATAACCATTTTTTAAAATATAGATTTCCAAAATATAATCTATGTTAGGAAAATGATTTTCAAAATATGATAAATTTAATTTTTAGACAAAATTCTCATTTATTTGAAAAATAACGATTTTAATAATATAATCAATTTTATTACCCTTGAAAATTTATTTATGATGTCAAAAAATTATATTATCATTATAAAATAACTTGATATTAATTTATAAAACCATTTTATGTAAATAAAATTTATTTTAAATTAATATATTTATTATAAAATTGTGATTAAAACATTAATGTTTTATAAAAATATAAACACTTAACCTATCGTTTTAAAATTATTTATTTTCTTATACCATAGTTTAAAAATATTACATTTTCTTTTTATATGATACTTCAATATTATTTTACAATTCCATAGATGAGGATACTATTCTAATGTTCATATTACTATTCCTAATGATCATATTTACTATTTCAATGGTTAGGTTACTATTCCAACTGTTAGATTACTATTCCAATGGCCAGATTTATAATGGTTATATAGGATTCCAAGTTCCTATAAATACCTATTATTCTATTAATTTTTCATTCACTTATATTTTATCTCAAGTTTATATATACTTTAATCTTAAAAATTAATATTTTATTATTTACTTCATGAGTTCTATCATTTAGGTGGATCGAGCATATCCAAATTATCCAATTCTTATTCTATTATTTTCTATTTATTAACATGATGAAATATTTATCATTCTTATTGGTTTATTTTCAGAATAATGTATCATTATTTATTTATAAGAATATTATTATTTTTTATTTCTCTATATGAAATATTTTCTCTATACTACATGATATAATTATAAGAAGGTAAATTGCATTGATAAAATTTTGGGTCATAACATAGTGCACTAACAAACCTCTGGATAACACATCCAATGCATATCTACTCACCTAGAAGCGGGGGTGGGGAAAAGTGGGAAGTCATCCATCTATCTTCATCATCGAGATGTTGGTAAAAACACCCTCCATATGAAAATATTTGTGTCGACACATAGTTCTCATCATGGGTGGGGTGCATATAGAAATCAAAAATATATATATAAATACATACATACATCCACGCACATGCCCAACCTATGGGTTCACAAAAAAAACTAACGAACTCACAAAATCACTACTTTCACTACCACCTATAAATTCATAACACTACATAAACCACAAGCCACATCTGACACCACCAACCAATTCCATTTTCTAGGCCATTCATTTCATTATTTACAAACAACCACACTAAACCACATAGCCCATCATTTATTTTTTCATTAGTCAGTTTCATCCCATTAACTAAACCAAACGTCATCCATTTCAATCATTATTAAATAATTATTCCATCACTACTAGGGAATCTAGAATAATGCATCCATTATCACAAGCAACTCGTCATTTACATCAAACTGTCACCTTACCACCTCAAAAGCACATCCAAACAAGCCATCACCTCGCTACCCCAAAATCACGGCCAAACAAACCATTGCCTCGCCATCTAAAAAGAATGTCTAAACAAACCATCGCCCCATTGTAACAAGAGCATGGCCAAAAAAACCATCTCCTCATTTCTACAAAATCGTAGTCAAACAAACCATCAACTCGCCACCCCAAAAGTATGGTTAAAAAACCACAAATCACCCCACATTGCATCACAACCCTACATCATCACCCCATAGAACTGTCACACCTCACAACACATCAAATACCATTTATAAATTTAACAAATGGTATTTTATCAAATTTCACATTATTTTAGGTTTGTTATAACATGAACCATAAATACAGGGGAAACCATTTCATTAACCAAATATAAGTCATTATCCAATTCATATTTTGGGATGATATCACAACAGCATGCAACAAGTTTTCTATATAAAACATTATACTACAAGATAAGGCTCCAAATATCCATGGTTTTCAATGAGGCATTCCTCCCAAACAAACATAACACCACAATAATATCAAAGCTGTCAAATAATGTGAATTATTCCCATATCCCCTTCAATTTCAATTAGCTGATTAATTTATCTTTATTAGTAAAATGTAAACCATCCCCCTAGATAAATTGTAAACCCCTCCTGCATTATATTTAAAAGATAGAAATAATGGATTCCCTACCTAAAAGATATTTCTAAACTTTTTCACACCACGGGGTGAGGAAGAAATTCCTACAATCCATAACAAATGAAAAATCCATGGATCAACCTGTACCACATCAAGGGATATAAGAAAATATCCCAACCAAAATCGCACAACTATAGTGGATATATGAGTGAACAATAAGAGAAACCCATGGGAAAGAGAGGATAACTCCCCATTGATCACCAATAGGTATCCATCAGAACCAAGGAATTAAAGTAGGATAAGAAGGAAAAGAATATCTTCCAAAATCACCTAGGGTTTTCATGGAAATGAGAGAGAGGGGTAGGGACTAATTAATAAAAATTATTCAAAATTAAAAGATTTAAAACCATTAATCATGTCCCATTCACTTCATGTAAACCATTCATGAAGTGAATTCCAGGAGAATTCCACAAAAACCAACTTCCTTATAATTTCATGTTTCCTTGGCTGTTAATTAATTACATTTCATGAATTAATTTCATAACATGAATCCATTCCATGGGTTCCCCTTCATCCAAATACAAACATTGAAGCTAGCCAACTACACAAGTCATGAACCACAAATTCACATCATGCACCCTTTTCACAATATGAATTTTCTACAACAACTCTATTACACCTCCAACCACCAAGGAACCTCCCCAAGCCTCCTCTAAAACACCTCCAACATCTAAATATGACAAAGTAATAGGTCGAGATGGCACAGACTATTAAATTCGATATCTATCAATTGGTTCTCACCCTCGGTAATCCAAAAAACCAATCCTAGAAGGAAAATAGGTCTGAACAACCACCCTATGAGATAAATGACAAGGATATCATTACTCCTCAACACTAAAACCACTCAAACATACCAACTAAAACACCTAAAAACACAATTAATAGCCACAAACCACCTCCTTTCACACAACCACACTGCTATATAGCCACTGCAGAGCCATCTCAACCTCTACATAGACCAAACAAAAACTACTTTAACCAACAAACCACACCACATCAAACACAAGAATCATGGAATTCTATCCTCTATGTCATGTTACTATCTACTCTAGATGGCACTAACTCACCCTCGTGGGTTTAACTATATCATAGTGTAATGTATCTCAATTAGAAATCTAGTCCTCCACTTTTCTTATGTTGGAACGTTATCACACATCAAGAAAATAAAAAATTTCACAAAATAATGAGATAAAAATACCACATCACAAGAAAAAAAAAAGGAGAAACTCAAAATAACTCTAGGTACTAGGAACGCATCTACGTCACTCAATCCCGAGTAATCTCCCCATGACCACAAGACATCCATAACACATGAACCGAGAGAATGGTACATCTATAAATCACATTCTCTTTGTGATCCTAAATCTCTACTAGTTACTCCATGAAATTTGCATCATCCTCGATATCCAACTCTCCCTATTCAACAACATGGGATTCATCATGAAGATGTCTATGAATCTAAGATACATTGATGATTTTTTGGTCCCTCTCTTGCTGTTGTGGTAGTACCAACTAATACACCACATCACCAACTTTCCTCAACAACTCAAAGCTTACTCCCCTTTCCAAACCTATTCTACCCACATAAAAGGGAAACCATTACGAACAAATGGTCCCCAGCCTCAAAATTCAAGGTTCTCCTCCTATAGTTAGTATAATACTTCTTCTATTTCTGCACTACTTTAATCCTCTATCAAACCAAATGAACCTTTTATTTTGTGATCTACACCACATCATGACTAAGAACTACTTCCTCCCTAACCAATGTCCAGTGAAATGAATAATAACATGGTATCCCATACAAATCCTCAAATGGGGATATGATGATGGAGGAGTGATAGCTATTATTATAAGTAAACTCAGCTAAGGTAAAGTGTCACTCCCACAGTCTGCTGAAGACGAATATGCATGCCCTCAAAATATCCTCTAACTTCTGGATAGTCTAATCCATTTTCCCATCTATCTAAGAGTGGAAAATAGTTTTGAGGAATAACTGAGTTCCAAAATCATGTTGTACTCCCCTCTCGAATTGAGAGGTAAAACTAGCATCCTAATCCATGATAATGGATCTTATAACTCCATGAAACTAAACCACCGCACCCATATACCTCTTGGAAAACATCTCCACTCCTCCTCTGTCCTTGATCTCTAAGAAGTGGGCCAATTTCATCAACCAATCAATGATCACCCAAATAGAAACATAACCTCCCTGATCTTGGGGTAACCCTATGAAAATATCAATCGATATTTCATCCCATTTTCACTTAGGAACATACATAGACTGTAACAAACCTCCAGGAAAATGAAACTCAGGCTTTACATACTGGAAAACCAAACACCTTATCCAGAACTCCACCACCACCCATTTCATCCTGGGCCACCAAAACTATATCATCAAGCCATAGTGCATCTTGGATACTCCCTAGTGTACTACCAAAGGAGATTTAAGAAACTCATAAAAGACACCCTCAAGCATCGCTTCCATAAAAAACAATCTCTCCTAAAACATCATTCAGTTCTGACCATCCTCCAACCATCCTTCCTGAACATCACCATAGAAAAAGAATCACGCATCACCTCTACCATGGAGTCTCACCATAGATACTCCTCCACCTTCTGAATTAGAGAATACATCACCATTATATGAAATAAACAATTTCTACCATCAACCACCCTTTCATCCAAGTATAAGGATTCCAACTCCTCCATTTATCTCCAAACATCGCCAAACTCATGAACAACATCATTTCATTAGTTTATACTCCAATAATCATCCACAACATTACATTTTATTGAGGTGTAATAGAACTCAAAATCATAATCATGAAGAAACTCTATCCTCCTCTACTACAAAAAAAAATCAAATCAGGTTGAGAAAAGATATACCTCAAACTCTTATGATTCGTAATGACCATAAATCAATCCCCAATAATGTAATGTCACCAAAAATTCATCCTAAACACAACCACTAATATCTCCAAATCATGGATGGAATGGTTACTCCTATGGGGGAATTTCATCCTAGACCTATAAGAGATCATTTACCATTATCTCATCAACATTCTCTCATAACCAGAAAGGAAGCCTCACAAAACTCCACAAACATCAAACCCTCCCCAAGAAGCTAAAGAACTGGAGCATAGACTAACTTACCCTTCAAGTAACAAAGAGCATTCAATAACTAATCAGTCCACACAAAAACATGGTTTATCCCTGTCAACACTATCATCTGATCATTATCTTGATAGAAATCGAGCTCAAACATATTATAATAGCTAGTAAAACTAATAAAATTTTGATCCTCTTCCAAATTATTGGGTACTTATGAAGAAATAACTACCTCAATATTCAATAAGTCTACTTACACACTATAATAAGACACTGTATTCCAAAATCAATTCAACTCTCATTCCCAAAACATAAACTTTGATAACTTTCCCAGGATTTGGTGGTTTTGAAGAACCTGCAAGACAGCTCTGAGAATATCAGCATGATCCTCCACTAACTTCGAGTATATCAGTATTTCGTCGAAGAAAATGACTAAAAATGATCAAGGAATTCATGAAACATGGATTTTGTGAGTCCCATGAACACATCTGGTGCATTGGTGACACCAAATGGCAGGAATAAAAAATAGAAGTTCTCATACCTATATCTAAAGGTAGTACTCATTATATCTCCCTCTTTCACTCTCAAATGGTGATATCCATAATATAGACAAGTCTTATAAAGCTAACTCTCCCCTCTTAGCTACTTTAAAAAATATATATTCTTAAAAGAGGGTAACGGTTCTTCACCATCACTTGATTCAACATTTGGTAGTCTATACAAAACCTCATAATACCATCCATCTTCTTGATAAATAACACTGGGGCACCCCATTGCAACACACTGGGTTGGATAAAACCCTTATGCATTAGATAATCTATCTAAATCCTCAAATCCTCTAACTAAGAAGGTTTCATCCAATAAGGATCCATCAAAATCAGATCATCACTAGGCTATAATTATATCCTGAACTCAACATCACATCAATGGGATGGTGTATTTAACTCATTGGGGAGAACATCTAGAAACTCCCCAATAACCTTGGGGACCCCCATTATCCCAACATCCACTGATTCCATCGATTACTCAACCATAAAAGAAAGAAGGGTCTACACATGATGAATTCCCACTAGACAACCTCTATCACTAAAAAACCACATATTGTCTATCCACATCCGAAAACATTACTCTCCTCAAAAAGAAGTAAGTAATAAAATTTATAGAATACAAATAATCAATGCCTCATATGACATTGTATGGTTGCATATATAGCAATAAAATATCCCCATGGGACTGATGTGGTCCCATAATCAATCTACACTGCTGGAACACATCAAAAAAGATGGTATGGCCTCTAACTGGCATAGTCAACACCAAAATCATGGAAAGAATCTTTATGTCTAGTCCCAAATAAAATACTAGAGTGGGTGAAGTAAGGTAATGTGAAGCTTCTAAATTAAACAAGGCACAAATAAGGGTAAATAAAAAATGGGGCATACCTTGAATGATCTTTGGACCCTCTATTACTGCCTCCTCCACTACATGCAACTTACCATACCCAGCTCCTCTACCTCTATGATGGCATCCACCTCGATGAACACACTCAAGTTGAAGTTACTTAACATGAGGAACGTCCTGATTTCAGCCTCTAACCATTCCATCTCCCCTCAGTTGGTCATAAGTCTTCTGCCTCTATTTCTAAAATGGACTCATTGGAAACTGCTACTAAGGCTGGTACTGAATCAGTTCACCTCACCCAAAATGAGATCAAAGAACCACAGGGCCTTGATTAGGTAAGTGGACATTAACCCTACATAAAAGCACAATAGACCGATATCTCTAGAGAATCATGGACACTACTATCCCCAGAAGGTTGGAAGGGAAGCTACTGAGTTTGACTCCACACTAGTCAAAATATTAAAGGACATGGTGACTAACACATACCAATGATAACCCTGTGCCATGAGAATCCTTTATGATTCCCCTCTCATAGTAAACCTCATTGTGATTTCATCTCCTTGTTCACCTCCACCTTCTTTTGAACCTCAAATATATTGTCAACATAAAAGGAGTAACTATGTACTGGATAGAAGGATGTAATTCCACCTCAATATTCCTTTCATGAGACTCCACATCTAGAAAATGATCCAAGGAAAAAAAGTAGGTCCTTGAACTTGATTCCCAATATTATCATTAGAATACTCCCATACTAAAGATAATGAAGATTCACCCTCTTAAACGCCTTTATAGTCAATGAAAGAAATTCTACCCAAAAATCTTTCTAAAATTCAACCCATGAAATATCTCCCTCCTTACATTCAGCCTGATACAGTGTCCACCACTAATGTGCATCTCCCCACATCTGACTAACTATCAAAGGGACCCAACATCCCACCAAGGAATAGATCAAACTAAAAGAGGAGTTGATATCCTCCAACAATCTTTCTTCCTCCACATCAAAAACATAGCCCTCATTCTCTCCCAAATCCTGCCACTAAAAAACATAAAATGACCTCTGTTAAGTCTCATCCTCCTATGCCTGATCAACCCTAAAATAATAAACCAAATTATCTTGTAGAACCTCAAATTGAGGTGCCAAATGAGGATGGTGTCCAATTTCCATAGATGAAAAGAAAACAATAATTTCCTAATCCCAGTAATAAATAATTTTATTTAGATTCATTTTAATTCACTTTATTCCTTCTAACTTTTCCAAAACAACCCAAATCAAATAGGAACACAGGTTATCAGGAAGTATGTACCTCTCTTGGGTCTCTACCATACAAATAGGTCCACCTCACTTAGGAATTAAATATGTTTAGAGTTTGTAGATAGGATCATGGAGGGGGGATAAAATCCTATTTCCTAACTAGTCTACCAAGCCTATGTCATGCACCATGGTCAACTGGATCTGTTTCCAAACAAACTCAGAAAATCCTCATTTTTCCTAAATCCAAAATTCATCCAATATCTCAAAAATCATCTCTGATAAGAATCTTTCATGATCCACCCCCCCCCCATGCACACACACACACCAATGATACCATAATGGAGGTAGATAAGTAATGACCCTAAAATCTCATCTCCAGTAGACCCTAGGTTGGTGATAATCACTAAGAGTATATAAATATCTTGAAATGGAATGCATTACCCTCTATAATAATATAGTATCGTGATATTTGATAAACTATCCATAATAAAATCCTTAATATAATATAAAAATAAACTAAAACCATCCCATAATTCATGTATAAATGAAACCAATATAGGTGAAATTATCTGAAAGTAAATACTCAAAATAAAATCTAAAGAAGTGGCACAAAATATTTTCAAAAAGGTCTGAGAAATTATTATCCATCATGATCCACGTAATCATCTTGGAAACCTGAAAATAAATTTTTATACATATGGTGATCATAAAATTATACTCAGTAGAAAAACCGAAGTCTCTCACTCACTTGTAAAAGAAGCATACTAATGTACCCATGAACAAACAGAAGAATTGAAAACAACAAAACAGGTCAACTATCCATCCCAACCTCACTAGGGAATTCCCACCAAATAATGTAAGCCAATTATAATAATATAATAAGATGTATGTCGATAAAGGCTACCCCCACATCCCTTTCCCACTGATTTTCCTCTCCCATACCTCAACATCATACGCCATAGTTATCCTATCACTTCTGAATAACATATACCATAACCCACTAGTACGCTCACAACATATCATGATTGCATACTCTTGGGCCACAACCCCACAACACTACCACTTATCATCTCACCCAAAGGCACCTGGGATATCACATCACACCACTACTATTACCAAAGTAGTAGGGTATCATGAACATGAAGGACATCAACCTCATGATATCCTCCTACCATGTATGACCCCCACCATAAGCCATCCCACAACATGGTCATACCACATACTTCTAAAAGAAAACTAGGCCATCACCTAGTTCACTAGTAGACATCTAGCCATCATAGTCTATGCATATGTACTCGGATAGAAGAGAGATTTAAGAATAATGGGTAGCCATACATCCATCCTCATCATTTGGATGTTGGTAAAACACACTCCGTATGAAAATATGGTTGTCAGAACATATTTCTTTATGTGTGTGGGGTGAATATTGAAATCACAAGGAATATATAAGTATATACATATAGTTACACCCAAGTAAAACCAATGGGTTCATAAAAAAATACTAACTGACTCATAATATCCTCACTTTCAATGCCACCTCTAAATTCATAACACCACACAAACCACAACCCACATCTCACACCACCAACAAATTCCATTATCCATCCCACTTGTGTCATTATTTACTAACAACTGCATTTAACAATATAGACCATCATTTATTTTTTCATTAGTGAGTTCTATACCATTAATGAAACCAATATTTATCCATTTCAATAACTATTAAATAATTATTCCATCACTACCTGGGAATATTTCACAAGACAACCATTCTCACAAGCAGCACATCATCCACATCAAACCATCACATCACCGCCCCAAAATCATGGTCAATCAAACCATCACCGCGCCACCCCCAAAATAATTCTCAAACAAGACATCACCTCACTACCCCAAAATGACTACCAAATAAACAATAACACAACTACCCCAAAAGCATGAACAAACAACCATTACCCTGCCACCCTAAAATCACAGCCAAATAAACTATCACCCCCACCACCACAAAAGTAGGTCTAAACAGCCCCACATCACCCTAAATTGTAATAAAACCATACATCACCACCCGGTAGCTTGGCCAAAAATCACATCACATCAAAGATCATGTTACAAATTTAACAAAGGGTGTTTTATCACATTTCACTTTATTTTAGGGGAGTTATCACATAATCCATAAATCTTAGGGGAACCGTTTTTTAACCAAATATAAGTGGTCATACAATTTCCAATTTGTGGTTTTATCACAACAACATGAAATGATGTTTCCATGTCACAACAACTACAACACATGAATTATATACCAACAACCATGATTTTTAGGGGGGAATTCAAATCGTCCAAACACAAAATCACAATAATATCAACGTTGTAAAAACATGTCAATCATTCCTCTTTCCCTTTCAATTTAAATTAAAAAGTTAATTTATATTTCTTAGGATAGCGAAAAAAATCCCCCATAGATAAAAAATAGTAAACCCCTCACGCATTAAACACAAAATTGAGAGATGATGGATTCCATACCTCCAAGTGATTTCTGATCTTGCTGCACACCAAGGGGTGAAGAAGAAACACCCACAGACCACAACCTCATGAAAACCCCATGAATAAACATACACCACATCAAGGGTTTTAAAAAATAGAACCCAACTCAAAACCCAAACCAAAACCATACCACTACAGTAGATCTATGAGATAAAAACAAGATAAACCCATTGTAAATAGAGGATAAATCACCACGGATCACCAAAAGGGATCCATTAGAACCAATAAATAAAAGTAGGAAAAAATGGTTATATGATCCTCCAAAATCACCTTGGAATATTTTGTAAATAAGATGGGTATGGTCAAATGAATAAAAATATGTTGAAAAAAAGGATTTAAAATCTATAATCCCATCCCTTTCACATAATCTAACCCATTCATGGCGTGAATTCTGTATGAATTCCCTAAAATCCAACTTCTTTTGAAATTGAAATCACCTCATCCTTTGTTTAATTACACATCATGAATTACTTTCATAATGTGAATTTATTTCACGAATACCCCCTCATCTGAATAAAATCCATTAAAATATCCCTCTACACAATTCTTGAACCAACAATTCACATCAAATACATCTTTTTCAGTGTTAATTTTCCACTACAACTCTACTGCAGCTCCAACTACAATAGAACCTTCTCAAGCCTCCTCCAAAAAACCTACAACATTTGAAATAGAAAAATTAATGGGATGGGAAGGAATGGTCCATTACATTAGTAGTAATTTGTTCCAAATTACCAATCGATGTTCATTTATTTTATGTTGGAAGACCCATTTGGTCCTAAGGACAATCTTATTTCCTTGTCTCAAAACAATCTCCCATGTGTGATTATTTCCAATTTTTCCAAGATCTCTGTTCATAACCTGAACTCAGTTATCATCTTCATCTAATTATTCAAAACATTTAGTCTCTACCTAATATAGTAAGTATGTCTATTATAAAAACATCATTATCTATGTTTAAACTACTGTTTCCTGGTCACTGATGATGTTTTTCCAGTCAATTTCTACTTGAATATTTAGCTTTCTAGAAAATAAATATTTTAATTCATCCTACTCATCATCAGTATCTTATTATGAATTAAAATTTACCACTTATAATCCAACTAATTCTCTTTTCTCCTCATCACTGTCATTGGGGAACAATTTACTATATTATTGAATATTTTTTTCATTTTCTACTACAGTGACATCATTGATTTCAACTATTTTTCCTAGCCTCTAGTTGAATAATTTATATGATTTTATTTTTCCTTCCCATCCAAGTAATATCCCCTTGTCTCAATGATATAAAGCTTTCTATGTTTCTCTTTATTGAAAATAAAATACTTATAATCATAGATTTAAAAGTATTTAAATGCTTTCTTCATTTATTACCAAAGATTGTATAGAGTATTTTCATCTTCAAGACACAAAAAATACCTATTGTATATGTTTACTTATTTTAGACTACTTCCAAAATTTCTCCGGTAGGTCCTTTTCAAGAATCGTAGCTCTGGACATGTGGTTTATGATTTTATTTCTCCTCTGAACCACTCCATTTAGTATAGTAGTTATCACTTCCAAAACTTGGTGCCTTATCCTATGTTTCTTTAGATAATCCTAAACATTGTTATTTTTTATATTTATACCAATATCAATTTGGAACTTTATAATCCTCTTTCCAAGCATCATTTTAGCCTCCCTCTAATATAGTGTTATGGAACTAAATGCATTGAACTTATAGTAAATGAAAAATATATATACCATCCTACTAAAATCATCAATGAAATGAATATAATACTTTTTTATATCAACTTATCAAAGTGATATAGGTCCATACTCATTACTATACATCAATTCAAGCACTCTGGTTGAATTTGTTTCTTTTTCCTTGTATTTATTTCTAATAATATTCCATTGTTAACAAGCATCGCATGTTTCAATAAGATGATGTGATTGATTTGGGATATCTTGAGCAATATCAAACTTGAAAAAATATTCTAGGGATGGTTTACATAGATATAAAATCCATTTATGCCACAACCTATTCACTTTCTCATTAGACAGAAAGTGCATATCTTCTTTACCACTCACATGGTAAAGATTTGTTTCCCTATAAAAAAACTCATACCATATTCTCCCTTAATGAGACAATAATTATTTGTAAATATTATTACATGACTCAAGTTACACAATTGACTAACACTTATAAAGTTGTGAATGAGACCTCTGATAAATAAGAACTCAACATGACTCATTTATTTTCCCCAAAATTTTCCTTTTCCTGAGCTAATAATATTTTGGCCTTAATAATTTCCAAATTTCACAACACATTAATTTCAATATTTGATGCCTATAATAGAATATTTATTTCATGTCATATGGGATGTGAATCCACTTTCAATAATTCATACACTAACATGATCTGATGCTTTAAGGTTAATATCTACAACAACTGCCGACTCAGCTCTTTTATTTTTAATCCACATCACTGACTTCATACCTATTTTTGACCGATATTATTGATCTTCCTCAGATTATGATGAACCAAATTAATCTTGTGTAGATGGAAATTGATTTTTCATTTTCACCTCATCTAACGATTTTTTGAGCTACTTATTACAAACACAATGGTTTTTCTTCGGTACATTCCTTTGTTTTATTGATGTGAAATATCATTCATGTTTCTGAATCTTCCACACTAGAAATAGTGACATAAAAATCATTATTGGATTATATAATTCTTGTATGACCTCTTTTGTTTCTATTATTACCTTTGGTACCTTTTATATGTGGAACATACAATTTGGGAATCTACCATCTTCCCACAACAATAACACTTGATACAAGGTGAATTACAATGAGTCATTATTATATGTATGATTGTTCCTTAGCTTCTCTAAACCTAATTATTTAAATTTCTACCCAAATAAATTTTCAATCTTATAGTGGACACTTATGGTGTGACATCAAACATCGCATCTTTCAGTTTGTGATCAAGACCCATACCAGCTTTATCATATATATATGATCATTTCTTTTATTTTTTCTAGACCTATAAGACTAAATTATTTATTTTAGGTCTCATAAGTGATATTTTTTCCCAATTTCATGTTGGGATTTGAGAATCCCTTATAGTCTTTTAATTTTCTTTATATGTTGATAAATTCCTCTTTAATTTCTTTGATGTGTTTGATTTGATCATTTTCAGTGTTACTCAAACCATGGATCACTATTTTATATTATTAAACATTGATCTTTTACTAAAATATATTTTCTAAGTTATATATAAATTAATACTAAATATTTTAAATTTATTCCTTCAACTTAGACTTCTCTTCTTTTTTTTGTTTCATATATTGTTTTACATCAAGAACTAATTTGTTATATTTCAATTGTTTTCTCTCTAAAAAACTATCTTCTTAAGAGAAGCTTCTAATTCAACTTGGATATAAACCTTTCCTTTGACTCCTCCTTCATCATTGTCACTTTTCCCCTTGTCTAGGAGTTACCTAAAACTACCACAATAGCATTTTCTACATGAATCTTGTAGTCCTCCATCTCTTCTACCTCGGATTATTTAGAACTATCATTCTCTTGTGAAATGGGTTCAAATTATTGAATAGATTTAACATCACATTTTTCTTACCTTACATATAGGTTGAAGACTTCTTTATGAGAATTTACACTTCATAATCATTGTAATATTATATTTTATTGAGGTACCTTGCTGCAAGATGTCCAAATGTTTCAAGATCGAAAGCATGCTAGAGGAATTTTTCCCTTGAACTTTCTTTTTCTCTTCATAGATTTGATGAAAGTAATGGCATGACCCCATCTCTCTCTTGTTCTTTCTAGAAATCCTCTATAGAGAGTTTCTTTATGGACTTGATTTACACCACTTTGGACTCCCCTTTTTCCACAGACTCATTATCATCATTTCTTATCTTATATGTGATAAGAGTACTATGAACACTATCAAATTTCTACTCCTTTCGATATTTATCTTTTACTACAGAGACCTTCATATTGAATCAAGGTGGAAGTATTCTCAAGATGCACTTAATTATCTTTATATCTTTCAAAATTTCTCATAGACCTTTCATGCCTTCCTCAAGAACATTCACCAAATCAAATAATCCATATACATAATAATTGGTGTGTATTATCATGTCCTCATATTTGTTCCATAGAACCATTAATTTTGCTTCTCTAAATTTTTAATTGAATTTATAGATATTTAATAGATTTCCCATGTGGAATGTGTTGACTTACATGACATTACTATTTTGTAGATTTTTCTATAAAAATATCATCCATAGGCATTGATTCCTTTGGAATCATCATCCAATTATCTTAAGCCTACTTCTAACAAAACTCCACTATCTACACTAGCAGAAATGTTATACATCATAGCAATAAAGAAATGCATACCTTATGATAAGAAGTAGTGTTGCATCTAATTATTACACAACTAAAAAATGTTTTCATCAAAGAACGGAATCTGTTTTTGATCAACAACCTCCATTGAAACCATTAATAGAGAAACATTGATTTTATCCCTTTCCTCATATACCAATTTTTATTTTAACAAGGATGACTATTCTAAGAGGGGGTGAATCAGGGTATCATAGATTAAAATAATTATCCCTTATAGATATTTTTTTATCATTAAAAAAACTTTTTTTCTCCCCTTCTCATAGCACATAATAAATGTAGATTATAGCATGCAGAGGACACAGAACTTTTACTTAGTTCAACCTCACTGGGCTACGTCCAAGGAGCATGAAATGGAAATGTGAGAATGCACCAAATCCAATAAAACACAGTTACATTACAAGGTTTTTAGTGGACACAATATCCCTCCTAGTTTACAACCAATCACAATTTGAAAGCTCGCGGTTCTCTAAATTGAAATGTGTTTAGTGCTCCTTTAGAAGATTGTTATTTTTATCACTTGAATCAATATTGTTAACACCTAATTTGGTGCATCATAATTCTCTAATTTCATACACTTGGTGAATACCTTTTTACCCAAAAAGATCAAGGAAAATACTTATAGTTTGTCCCAACATTGGATTTCATGCAACCTTTTCATGAATTATGCACAACTCTACCAGCTTTCACAAAATATTTATGATTTTTCACAAATATTTAACTTTCATTCAGCTATTAATTTTTTCATGAAACACTCAACTTTATCGTAACATTTGGATTGTCACTAAACTCACATGGTCTTATAGACACAAGTCCCTTTTCTATATAAAACTAATGTTTGAGTTGTTTCTTCATGAAAGAAATATATTCACACAACCATTCCATGATTTAGATACCTGATAATCTCTAAGGGTTTCGATACTCAAATGAGAGGGGTAGCCACTAATTTATAGAAGTGGTTGACCCTTCTAACAACTACCTTATGTTCCTTATACTATGTGTGAAACAATACTTTTTTGCTAAATTTCAATGATTCAGCACCACCTTTAGCATGCAACTCCCCACCATTATGCAACAACATCTCTACTTCATGGGCTCACATAATTGTCCATATCTTTCACAAATCTGACTTTCAAAAAGTTTCATAATTATCATTGAGATTTTTAAATGATCCAAACAAACTTAAAATAAATAAAAACATTTCAATCTAAATAAAAAATATGTTTAAATCAAATAAGTTTCCATTATTTTAAAATATTTCAAAGAAAAATATATACCGAACTCATAAGTAAATGAATAACCAAAAAAATGCAATGAAACCAATTTAACATTATTAAACAACCCAAATCCAAATAAATAAAACCACCATAAAACATATCAATGTATTGCAACTAAAAATTATATCAATAAAAATAAATTAACACCACTAAACATTCATTAAACCACCAAAGACAACATTTTCAAAATGTGTAACACAAAATAATATAGTCATTTTTTTGAAACAAAATATAGACTTTCCCAATAAAATTCATTCTAGTACACACTAAAAAAGAAGACCATTATTGGATAAAAACACATTTTACTCTATTTAAAACATACCTAAACACCTTTTCCGTTAAAACAATATCATTAATATTTTTGTTGTTCATATAAAATGAAAAGAAATTTTCCAAAAACTGATTTAAAACCAAATATTCATTTCTCAATTAAATTTAACTCATAAAATATAATTTTTAAATCATTAATTAATATAAAAATGAGTTTTATAAAAAAAATCAAGAGAAAAATAACCATTTAAAATAGAAATAATAAAAAATCACTTACTTTAATTCAATTAAGTCCCAAATGATAATTTAAAAGGGTTTTTCCCAACAAGATAAGTAATCTTCAAAAAAACACTAAAACAATGCATAAAAGTTTCTAGGTTATCTTAGATCAAAAAAAATATTTTTTAAATTCAATCATAAGGAAATTATCAATGATTTAGTTTAAATTTTACCTCAACAGAATAGGCTACAAGACTATCAATTTCCTCAAGAATTGTGCATTTTGAACTTTTGAATATAAAAATAAAGGTAAGGTATAAAATGTTTTTTCTTTTAGTATTCCTTCATTTTATTAAAGTTTAAAATATATTCAATATACAAAAAATAATATCCAAATAAAATAATTTTAAATTTTATACAAAAATAGAACAATGTATATGTATAAAATGTATAATAACCATGTAAATGATGATTTGATCTATAAAATGATTTATCCTTAACAATTTTACATTAAAAACAAGTTATATAATACAAACAATATCATAAGTAAAAAAGTTACACATTAAAAACAAGAAAATACTTATAAATAAGAAAGTGTAAACAAACTCTGTTGGTATGAGTACTTACTCATTTTCACCCTTCCTTATAAGTCCTACTATTTCAATATTGTAAGGAATAAATAGTTGATTGTCTTTTTGTTGATGGGGTTAACTCTCAAAAAATAAAAATTTATATTCACAAACCATATTACACAAGCTTATCTATTTTATGTATTTGACAATTCTCCACCCTTAATTGACTTTATCATCCAAAAAATAAACATTCTTCACTTCAGAATCCAATTTAATGGATCATGCTCAATATTCTCACTAGTATCCAACATGTGAGAGATGTAAAAATAAGTAAAATGTTACAAATATTTCATTATACACCTATAAATTTTCACCCACATTAATTTTAATAACATAATAATATTTTGAAAATGATAGTTTAGTTCATTGAAATCAACTATCTTTCGATAGTATCCCACATCTATAACTGTAAATATGATTCTATTTTGAGTTTTCATTTCTTTTTAGTGATCAATTATATGAAACTCTAATCCATTAATATTATAATCATTGAATCTCTTAACTTTACATAAAGGATGTCAAGAAAAAAACTTTTAATCATTTGAAATCTAATCTTTATTTTAAGCTTTAACAATCTGCATATGAGGCTATAATAATTAACTTTTAATATATACAAAATGAAATCACGTTAATAATTAGAATATTATAATGTACTTACAAGATGGTTGAACCACTTGAAAATCTCTTAAGTGATAACTTTTTGTTATTTTTGTCTCATTAAGAGCACGACCCCTTAGTCATAAATTTGTTTAGAATATTAATTATTCAATGGAAGTATAAATAATATAACTATTGATTGACATATATATATATATATATATTAATTTAGTGAATTTGATTAGTTCGGTGAAAATTTTGATCCCTTTCTAATTGGTCATCCTACAGTTGTAAAAACTGATAAATTAATAAAAATTTATATTATTATCGGTGTCTTTAATATGTCAAACATAATTAAATTTAGTCTAGGTAATATCTAAATACCAAGAATAAAACATTATACACACTTCATCTAGGTAACATTTAGAAATATATCCTTCTAGTTATGCTTTATATTTCATTAATTGATTAAAATGACCATATTACCTGATAAAATAAATGTAAGAGACATTATAAAAAAATTACATGATGAATTAATAAAATTGAATTTATTACTGAAAATAAAAACAATATTAATATTCCTATCAAATGGATGAATATGTTAATAATGTACTAGTCCACCAAGTTTAGCTTCCTTGACCAAATTAATAGTCAAATGAATCATGACATTGAAAAATGAAGAGGGGAATAACATCTCTAAGTGAAAAGGTTTCATTAAAATTCTTTCTGCTGGGTTTTCAGGATTCAATGGATTATGTGTTTTTTCAAAAATCTATCTATGTAAATTGATAACTCAAGAATAACTTCTATTAATTTTATAGGTAAAACTTTATGAAATTAAAATCCTAGAAACTCCTCCATCAGAATATGTGAGTTGTGACATTTCAATATATGTAACTTTTGATGGTTTATGTCAACATACCAATAAATTTTACCGGAATATCTATAAGGAGATTTTATATTCTTAAATTTTTTAAAGAATATATATTTTTCAGGATTTCATATTACAAAAAAATATTTCATGATACTTACCATTATCATTTTCTAACAAAGCATGTTTTATATCCATTACTTTCAAGCCCTTACAAGATGATACTTTGGATTGCTCTACTCATTTGGAAATTCAAAAAACACATTTCCATAAAAAAAATTCAATATGAATTATGTTAATATTATGTGAGGATATTAACCTTGATAAATACATCATGAAACAAATCTAAAATCATTGACATTTCTTTATTAATAATTCCACAAAGACACTTGATAAGGTACATCTGGACTAGAAAATATAACTTCAAATTTTGGCCACATCCTTTGCCTTATTTATATTTTATATCTTCAAAAAATTCACAAAACTAATTCCTTTGACCAAAATTTTTTGAGTAAAATTAACCTACTCAAGATAAAATAAAGGTTTATTTTATCTATTACAATCTAGTTCATTTAATCATTTCAATTCAAATGAATCATTTATCATGTTCTGAACTAAATTATCCTCTATAAATTCACTTCTTATTTAGTTAATAGCATTGTCACTACTTTTAATTTATAAAACATTATATTCTTCATAAAAAATATAATATACATATCAAGAAAGAAATTATTTCAATATCAAGAGCTTATACACAATATTTATATTTGATTATCACATAAATTTACAATCATGTCACTAAACATTTATTCTATCATCTACTAATCGATTTACAATTACATAATCTAAAAATTCCTCTAAAATCTTAGCATATCATGTTTTCTTTTGGGGTAAATAAATCAAAATTTTAACCATAAAAATTATTTTTTCATTGTTGACCCTATAGATCCAAAATAAAGATATAAATATTAAACCAAATAAGTAAAATCAATCCATAACATCAATGTGAAAAAAACATGAATTTATAAAAATAATATATATATATATATAATAACACTCATATTAATAGTCAATTTAAAAATAAATTCATTTGTTTAAAATAGAATTAAAACTTCGAAATTCATTTCAAAAATATTTTGTTAAAGAAATATAACTTTAAAAAATAAAAATATAAATCCAAACCAATATAAACAAATTCTTTGTTAAATGAGCTCAACAGCACTTCCAAATGGTATAAATAAATCATAATAACATAATATGTGGGTATAAAAGTTTCTCTTAGAACACTCATATATATATAGTGATATTTTTTCAAATTATTAGTTATATAAACATAAGCCAAAATTAAATTCCAAGAATCATACTAAGTTATGTTCATCTAATTTTTTCAATTAAAAATACTACTATTTTTATTCAAAACTTAGTTGCTGATAGAGTAAAAAACAACTGAAGATATAAGTGGAAATAAATGTTTTATATTTATTGAATAAATATTTTTATGGGTTAAACACCTTAAATATAAAAAATATAAATTGGATTCAAGGTCAAGTTTAAATATATTTTTAAAAGACCAAAATTGAGATTCCATTCAAAAAGACTTACTAAAGTATACTTATATCAATTAACACTTATAATAAATATTATAAAAAATATCTAGTGATTTTTATTATTATCAGAAAATTATATACCTAAATTTCACAATAAAACTACTAGAAAAGGTGTCTATTAAACTCTATATCCAATTTTTAGAAAATCATACAGAACCATATCTATCAAAATAATCAACAAAATGATTCCTTGGCTTTTACAATTCCCTTAAAAATATCCTTCAATATATCGTCACAAAATTAGTAAAATAGGAATTATATAATCAAATAGAGAAAGATAACTAAAGAATCCATAAATTCTTTAACCAGCCTATTCAAGAATTTTCTATCTGCAAAAAAATATTTTAAAAACTACAAGATGACTTCATTTGAAAAAAATTAGAGTATTCCTATATCTATAGTAGAAAATCAAACCTAAAAAATTAAGTTATAAGGGTAATGAAACTAAGTTGAGGGGATTGTGGGTCCACTATTTTTAGGTTATGTGTGCATGTATGGAAACTCTTCGATGTTAGGATTTTAAGTATAGAGGGAGATCTTGTACGGTGGTGGGAGGAGGGGAGTGGGAAACTTGTTAGCATCAATACAGAGGGAGACCTCATGATCTAGTGGCATGATGGGTTTAATATGATCATCTCATGATAATGTATAGTTAAAGACACCCCAAAACATATAAGAACAATCTTCAATAAATAAACTTGTAAATATAATCATAAAATAGAGTAATTATAAGCTACATTTTGTAGTGGATTCCATCTCCATCCTTTGACGGGATTGGATTGAGGGAGATCACTAGAAGTAGGGAACAAATTCACTCTTCCCTCATGGGTATACACTGTTCAATAGATCCTTGATCGTATCAATAAGATACTCGAAAGGTGAATGAGTTCTAACAACTTTGATGAGAATAATGAACGACCTTTTGGGGAAAAGAGAGGTTTGGAAGAGGTTCTCGAAAATCACACAAAAAATATAGAGTTTCATCCCCATATGTAGACTTAAAAACACTATTTATGAAATAAAAAAAATCAGTAATATCATAACTTTAATATCCTGATATTTTTTCAAAAATAAATATTATGTTTGATAGCATACAACATACGCATCAGTGATAATAAATAAATAATGAAATATTATTATTTAACTGTGAAAATTATAAACTAGCCATTAAATTGATGAAAATTAATATTATTTACCATATTATGCAATATATAATGGATTTACTCATTTATATGGTATTAATTAATTATTTTTACATAATCTCTCAATTTTTAGTAAAGTCATCCTAGTATTCAAAAAATTGGGTTTTTTTCCTTATGAGTGAATATTTTAATTAATTTATATAAATTACAGAAACGTTATTTAAAAAAATCAATTTATATTTTGTATTCAACAGGTAAATATTATCAATGGATGAATTTAGAAAATTTTCTTAAAAGATTTAATTTTTAATGAATAGTGAAAAGTGCTAATTTTTATTTAAAACTGTATTTTTTAGAGTATTTAAAAATTTAGATTATGTTTTGGATTAGTTTTAAAATTTAATTAGTTAATTTGGATTTAAAATAATCCAATTATGGTTTTTTAAGTAGATTTTATACTTTAATTTATCATAAATAAGTTTTATATTTAAAAAGGTAAATTTCTGAAAAACTATTTTTTGTTGTGTTGTACGAGTTTAATTTTAAATTAATTATACCACTTCAATGTTTTTAATTTTTAAAATTAAATTCCATATTTTTTTAAAATTAGGTCCAAATTTTTTAAAAAGTTCCTTTTATTTTCGGTCAAAATGATTAGAAACTGTAGTAATTTTTGTTACCTCAATAATGGGTAAATCAGGTAATTAAGGGTTAAAAATAAAACTTCAGGGCTATAAAATGACCAAAAAACTTATATAAATTTTATTGGATGCATCAAGTTCATCAATAATCATCCAAAATTCGATTATATGGAATTTTTTTCATTTCGATGTGATTATGACCATTATAATATTTTATTTAGAGAAAATTCAAAAAAGTTACACTCTTGTTTTTAATAACTATAATATTATTAACATAGAGATTACCAAAGGAAATATTCAATTATAAGTAATATTATGAGATATAAAATATTTATATTTATCATGATAATTTATTTTTAGTTTTTAGAGAAGAAATAATTATCTTAAATGCTTAAACAATATTGATGTAGTAATTATTTAATTATTGAAAATAAAATAAATGATAATAATAATATTAAAAGTAAAATAATTTTTGATAAATAATGTGATAAATAAGTTTTATAGATGACCATGAAATTTTAATGACATAATAAAACATTTTTATTTGAACTTTTCTTGTTGTCTAAATGTAATTAAAATCAAATTAATGAAAAGTTCTAAAAATTGACATTTATGATATTTTATAAAAAATAATATTTAATTAGATGATATAGAATTCTAAAAAGAATTATATTTTGACATATTATTAGTATATGGTATATAATATCAATTAGAGTCAATTTATATCCCTTCTTTCCATTTATAGTCACCACATTAACCTTTAAGGATTAAAAGTCCTCATTGTCACGGTAAGAGTGAAAGGGGTTAACGAGGGTTTAAAACCAACTGATGAGCGTAAAAATGGGACATAAACTTGTTCAAAAATTATTTTATAATATTATTTGGACCCATAATCATCGTATATTTGTATTAATCCAATGTATATTTATTTTGAATTGGAAATTAATTTATATTAATTTAATATTTTTAGGAATTCCAAGAGTGCCCCTCCCCTCTCTTATAAAAGCAAACCTCTTCATCTCAATTATTCATGCATAAAACCCATATTCTTTATCCAAACCCTAAAAACATTCCTTTCTTATAATCAATACTCTCATTCTAGAGGTATTGGTTTTACAGACCCATCTTTTTCCTTATAATAATTTGAAATATTTCTAAATATGTTTTCAGAGCTAGAAGCTAAGACGGAATGTGATTCCAAGGCCCGGTGTGCCTGGAATTAAATCTATAAAATTTTTAAATATATTTTATATTGTTTACAAACATCTAATTAAAGAAACTAGGATAACTCTTAAATGGGTGATCCGATCAGAAATCTGAGACCATGGTTGGGTCTGGAATGTGGTATTTTCCCTAGAAGAGATATAAAATGAGTTATCATGGAACATTCTGACCCCTCACTCAATGGCGGTGCATTTAAGTGGTAAAATTATTAAAGTATTTAATTTATTAAATTAAATATTAATTAAGCGAGGATCTTGAAATATATTTTTTTTGGGATTTTCTAGGGTTTTGATAACCCTGAGCTCAGGAAACAGTTTCACCCTTCTTCTTCTCTCTATTGGCGAATGAAGAATGAGTGATGAAGAATAATGAACCCATGATTCAGGGAATATAAAAGCACAGAAGACACAATGTATCCTCTTAAACCCATGGGAAAGCATGTTCTTCACCAATGATCGATCCAAGAAGAAGTATGACTCGTATTTGATGTTTTTACACCCTGGATTAAATGTTCGAGCATATTGAAAATTGATTCTTCAATATGTGCCTACTTTACAAGATCCCAGTTGCTAAAAACGTACTATTTATAAAATTTTCATGTAACCCAAATGCCCTTTATTGATCGGTTGTCCCTGAAAATTTGGCCAATGATCCAAACCCCTGCGTATAGTTCTTTTCTCCCTCAAATTTTTACATTCTTCACTAGCAGAACCCACTAGTTATCAGCTCGAAAATCACAGGATAACCAGAACTCAATTGACTGTCTGGATTTGAGATGGATTTTACTAATGGAAATAGAATCATGATCAAGGCTTATATCCAGATACAATATTATGTATGGATGAATAATTCATAGGCTTCACGGCAATATGATGAGGATCGAAGTCATGGCATCATTCAGAAGATCCAGACAAACCCTCATTTCCAAACAAGGCAGACTCACAACGAACGACGATGATATCTTGTAATCTTCGGCAAGATTTTCAGTTTTCAGTGTAGATTCTTGTTTCCACACCTATATTTGGAGTGGATTTATAATTTATAGTGAAAATTAGATAAACCTTAGGGTTATTGGAAAAAACTTGACTACATGTTACATACCATGAAAGACACATGTAGTGTATCCTCCCTCAATAGGGATGCTAGTGTTTCATGGTATTTAAGTAGGACATGTAATGTACCCCCCTTGAAATACCATATATCCCCCTTGCCATATGAACAAGCCATGTGAAGAACCACACGACCAGAAGACACAACCCAGTCCCCATATAGGTGGGACACACCATGTAGTCCACCTACAGGGCGTGTAACCCTACACAGATGGGATCATGTACCATCCCTAAGACACAGCCAATTATTGGAGAAGGACCACACGACATATGTTCCCTTTACATTCCTTGTTGTTCTTGGGATCTACTTAGTGATCCTTAAACCCCTTGTATATCCTTCCTTTGGACTTGGATTTTGGCCCACGAGATGCCTATCTTGATTATTTTTTCACATAGAATGTGATGGTTCCCTAAGAAGTGGTTTTTGAATACAACATGAATTTTTTTATTTGGAATGCACATATATGAAACCTGATGACCTCAATGATGATAAAGTTTTACTATAGCAGTTCTGGGATGGCCCTCCAGCTAGGCTGGGCAGTGTAGTCCCTGATGATTCTAGGTTGACCCCCCAACTGGGTTGGGCACTGTAGTCCCCGATGATTCTAGGATGACCCTCCATTTGGCTCGGGTATTGTACTCCCTTATGATTCCAAGTTATCCTCCATTATCATCTAGTCGGTGGAGTTCCTCTATGTTTCGGGCTGACCCTCTAGCTGGGCTTGGTAGTGTAGTCCCTCCGAACCTTCTAGGAATGACCCCCTAGGTAGGTTAGGCAGAAATGTCCCCCTGACGACTTACCGGGCTTACCCTCTAGTAGTGTCTGGGTAGTGGCATTCATTAGTGACTATCCTGAGTGGTAACCTCGAGTAGTACTGGGATGTGTCATTCCTTGAAAACTACCAGAGAAGACCCTCTACTGTGCGACACTGTGGTGAGGTGTGGTTTGACTTACTTTTTGACTCAAGAGGAAGAGGGGTGCTTTCTCCACTGATATGTGTTCTTGTGATATGATCTAAAACCATGAAATCAAGTTAGTGTTGTCCAAATTATATAGTATTGAGGTGTGGTGATTTGATCCCCTTTGACTTATGCCTACTGGGCAGTCATATGAGGTGTTGGGCATTGCAGATTGATTTACTTAGAACTATTCGCTACTCACTTTCCTGGGTGGAGTTTTGAGATGGAGATCCCATTACTCTCTCATTTGGGATTCATTTTCTAAGTATATATATATACTATTATAGTACCCAATCCTTGGGTCTTGGTTACTCTCCATCCATGAGAGGCATAGACACACAAGGTATGCCATGTGCTTTCCATGTCTAGCTTCTCATGTTTGGATGAGTCTACTATTCAGCTATAGGTAGTGAAGACTCAATGAGGAGTTTATCTCCTCATCATTTCAAGATCGTTTTGTTTGGATGTATCTAATTTCACTCTCTTGTTGGGTTCAGTTGTACTCTTTCCATTCACTTTTATCAAACCTTGTTCTCTCTACTTCTTTCTTTTTTAGTGTATCTCTAACTGCTCCCTATTCACCTTTTTGGGGCGTTCTAATGGGTATTTATATACTCACCCCTACATGGTATTTTCCCAACACGTGTAATGTATTTTTTAGATGGAGGATAGGTCGATCATGATCTTAGAGGAGCTTAGGGATATGGGCTTCATGGAACGGGTATGGTGGTTAGAGTTAGGATATAGGAGTGGGGCTCTCTTGACTGGTACTCTTTTCTAGATTCCTTCAGGTTGGTATAGGTTTCTAGTTTTGGTGTGTGTTATTTCACTTTCCTTTTTATTTGACACTATCATACTCTTGTACCGTCTATAGGTTCATGCATGTTCATTTTTTATAGGAGTTTTCACTTTTTTTAAATTTACTCCACACTTTTGCATACAGTTGGATGTGTGTGTATGTAAGGTTCTTAGGAAAAGTTATCCCTGAGTTTTTTCTGGCTTCAACACTTGTTTCCAACCCATTTTCTATTTATACGGTCTTGGAGTAGTTGCGGCTTGAACCCCAATATGGGTTGGGTCATGACAGAGTGTTATTAGATATTGCTAGCTCTAAGCATGAAAGTTTGAGCAGGGACTCCGTAGAGAGATTTGGTCCATCATGGTGCCCTTGTGAATCCCCACCTATGTCGAGGTGCTAGAGAAGTCACTTGTCAAAAAGAAATTACAAATGGAGGGACGTCATATTGCTGGAGCTGGTTTTAGGCATGAAAGAGATGAGACATATTCAGTAGTAGGTAGACTCTAGAGCTCTTGAAATAGGATACCCTTTTATGCGCAGACTCGGGGACATGGTCGTGCCATACAGGTCAGAATAGATCACTGGGGTATCCCAGAGAGGGTTTGTGTTATACTTGTGACGGGTGAGGTCACAAGGCACAAGACTGACTGACCTGGAAAGTTGAGCATCCTAGAAAGGTAGTGGATGGACCACCATGGTAGAGATAGCACCGTGATCAGGGATCTCCCCGGAGGGGATAGGGGGTCCCTAGGAAGGGGGAGATGAAAGAGTAGAAAGAAGATCTTTAGGTTGGGGATGACGGTATGAGGTCCTTCCACCACCACCACCACCAGGTGGCCCACGTCAGGATCAGGGAGCTAGCGGTCAAGGTCGTGGAAAACTATAGGCTTTGGATGTCAATGATCATACAACAAAAGAGATGATTCGAGGTATGATATGTGTTTAATCTAATCTAGCATCAGTATTGGTAGACATAGGTTACAGCCATTATTTTATCTCTCGAATCTTGGTGTAGGAGCTGGAGATCCTGGTGGAGACCTTAGCACTATATCTATGCCTTGAGGTTCCTACAGGGAATGTTTCCTCTGCATCTCTCATCTATCGGTAGTGCGAGATATCACTTAGCGTAGAGAGGTTCACATGGGACCTACTGGTCCTCATGATGGAACCCTACAACATTATCTTTGGCATGGATTGTCTTTCTGTGGTCTGAGCCGAGATTGAATGTCACTGCAGACTTTTCAAATGTCTCCACACTTATGGAACAAGGTTCCCCTTTTTCAATGAGAGAGACCTCATAATAGGACCAACGGGTGATGTGAGAAAGGGGTTATGGCCTATTACCCATCAGTTAGTGAGTATGACCCTTGGTACAGTATACTCTTCAGGCATTTAGATACCTTTAGTTATGGAGGATTAATGGGAACTATTTTGTTGGTGAAGCACTTGGGAACCCAAGGCTGAGGGTCCTCTTCTTCGGCGACGGCGACGACCCCTGCGCCGGTCCCTCCCCCTTTGGTGTGGGAGGGATTTTTTTCGACCATTAGGAAAGAGGTTGCCCCTTTTCACACCTTCTCTAACCCCGCCTTCCTTCCTCCATTTCTGAAAGCTACTCTGAGACCTCATGTCCCGGAGATCATTGATGGTTTTCCGAATCTTCAGATTTTGACCTCAAAGTTCACGGAGACCTCTGCACTCTTGAAGCTAACCTTGGTTGCGCGGTTCAAGCATCAAAGGCCTTCGGTGGATTCCTTCGACAGATTCGTCTTCGACTCCTGGGACCTCCGCGAAAGGGAGACAGTCGGATTGCTCGACAATCAACACATCATGGTCTTCTTTTCATCAGAGGAGGACCTCAATAGCACCTGGTCGAAGGCCCCCCGGTGCTGAAATGGTTTCAGTTTCATTCTATTTCGATGTTCATTTGATTTTCATATGAAGCGTGACCCACCCTCTGTCGCGATTTGGGTAAGTTTCCCCAAACTTCCGCTCCCTTTCCAAAATCCCTTTGTGTTGAAGATGCTCGTAAACCTCATTGGTAGATATCTTTGCTCGGACAGCCACACAGAAGCTGTTTGTCACCCGGTGAATCTGCAGGTGTGTATTGAGATGGATGAGTTGAGAATCCCCTTTGATTATGTTTGTATAACAATCGGTGGAGAGTATAGGGGTAAACAACGTGTGGTTTATGAGAGTTGGTTCGATTTTTTCTCGGCTTCTAGACGACTGGGACATCTCTCAGATGTTTGTCGATGGGGGTCTACCAAGTCGGTGGTCAGGGGTATGGGTCACCGGGGTGTCCAGATGGCGACCACGATGGGGGGTAGAGAGGAACAATTGGAAGTGTGCAGAGATCAAAGTGAAGAGGAACCTCAATTTTTGTGGCCAATGGAAGAACGACGCAGCAACCCTTCAGCCGATGTGAGTGTTTAAGTTGCTTTGGGTTTTGAGGTGAGGAAGAAGTCTATGGACCATCATCTGAACCCGCTGGTATCTGGAGTTTTTAGCAGGCTTAGGGAGGATATCGGGGGTTCCTCCAACCATGGTGTTGAGGGGAGGTCTCAGTATTAATATGACCGTGTGGAAACTCCGAAGAAGGAGAGGTATGTGGCCTTGGAACAGACCACGGGAGGTGTGCAGGAGGTTTCAACTACTTTGTGTATATAGGAGTTAGGGGCGAGCAATGTGGCTGTGAGTAAGGGGAAGCATAGACTTTCTACGGGTATGACTTTTTTTAGCAGAGGAGAAGATGCTGGAGGTTCGGGTTTGCTGAAACAGACTCCAGTACAATTGAGCAATAAGTTCGAAGGCCTCTCAGAGGCGGATGCTGGATCTGATTCAGATATACTTGAGAAGGGAGGTGAGGGCTATGGGAAGGAACTCATTGGGGTTCAAACTGAACTCTTGGCAGATGAATCTCTAAGCATGAGGAGTATCAGGAGCAGAAGGAGCATTAGGAGAAGGAAGGGGAGGAAGGATTACTCCTCACTCCCTCCTCCTTTGGAGACTCGGTTTGCCAAATACTTAAATGGAATTAAATTTTCCAGTGAGAACCAAAGTCCTCAAAGAACAAGGGACCAGGATGATCAATCTTTGGACTTGATTTTAAGTTCCAACGAGGAAGCGCTTGAGAAGATATTTGTTCTAAATGAAATTGAAGAGGAAGCATCAAAGATGATGGGGAGGTCCCTAAAAGTTTCTCTTAATGAGGAGCAATACTCTTAGATAGATCAACAGGATCTCATACTAGTATGGGGCTTCAATAAAGTTCTGATTAGTATGGAGGAGTATATCCATTCTTGGGATCAGCTAGCTTATGAGGTCGAAAGGTGGATGACTAAGGTACCAGACACTTAGGTCTCATCTTTATCATGGAAACTATTCAGGGAAGCGGGCTCTGGCAACCTTAAGTTACTCTTTTATAATTCTTTTTAGGTTGGTCTGTTGATTTTAGCTAGTTTGGTGGACTTTGTGCCTGTTGTACCTAATTTAGGTGCAATGTTCTATTTATTATTGTGAAAAAATTTTGCCTATAATAATCACTTCACGTGGTCTTGCTCCAGATGGGGATTAGAGCACAAAGTCTTCACCGGAGCTTGCTTTTCGAATTTGGTCGTTGAGAGGGTACGGCTTCGCCATCGGTACTGTGCCTGTGCATTTGCACGGGACTTCTAGTCAAAGGGTCATACTCTGATGAAGGCTGCAACATGGTGCAACTGCTGGGGAGGACCCTATTCTGCATTTGTTTCTTTTTGTTTTGGTTTCTTTGTGGTTGGTATTGGATCCCATGGTTTCTCAGATTTCCTTAAAAGTGTTTTTATAATAAAAAAGTAATTTTCAGTCATGGAGGATTATATGGACATCATTCCCAAAGATGTCTTGAGAATACCTCCAAGGATGGAGTTAGAGTTTTTCATAGACTTGTAACTAGGGTCTACTCTCATATATTATATGGAGTATTGGATGGCACCCACTGAGCTCCCAAAGATGAGATGGTATTTAAAGGATGTTTGTGAGAAAGGTTTCATCAGACCTAGTGTGTCCCCTAGGGAAACTCCAGTTTTATTTGTAAAGAAGCCAGATTGGTGCCTATGGATTTGCATGGATAATTTTCACCTGAACTTGGCCCTAATAAAGAACAAGTACCCCTTTTAGAGGATTTACAACCACTTTGATCTGCTTCGATGTGCTAAATGTTTCTCCAAGACCGATCTCAGGTCTGGATATCACTAGTTTCAGGTTTTTGAGGCTGATGATATGAAGTTGTATTTTTGATGTCACTATGGACACTACAAGTTCCTAGTGATGACTTTCAATGTGAAAAATGTGATTTTTATTTTCATTTCATTAATGAACCAAATCTTCCAGCATTACTTAGACCAGTTTTTCATTATCTTCATCGATGACATAATCGCCTACTCTACAACAGAGTAAGAGCATGCAGAGAACTTGAGGACGGTATTTCATTTACTTTAGGAGCACTATCTTTATATAAATCTCTTGAAATGATTGTTATGGATAAAGAAGTATCACTTTCTAGGGAATTTCATTTCCAAACAATGACTATACATAGATATAGAAAAGATATAATTAGTTCTTTCTAGTGATCCACCCAACAATGTGTCAGAGGTGCGAAGATTTCTTGGCTCGGTAGGTTACTGTAAGAGATTTGTGGCACAATTCTCTAGAATTGTAGGCCTTTTGAACACTCTGAGGTGAAAGGGACATCCATTTACCAAGTCTAAGAAATTACCCAAGGCCTTCAAGGAGATGAGGTAGAGGCTGACGAGCTCACAAATTTTGAGGCTACCAGAAGAAGGATTTGAGTTCTTGGTGTATTGTGATGCCTCAGGAGCTGGGCTTGATTGCATATTGATGCAATGATAGATGGTCATTGCATATGGGTCAAGGAATTTGAGGCCCCATTAGAATAATTATGTGACTCATGATCTAGAGATTGCAACAGTAGTTTTTACATTGAGGATGTAGAGGCACTACCCTTTAGGATAGTGCTTTGTGGTTTACTCGGACCACCAGAGTCTCAGGTACGTCTTCACTCAGAGAAACATGAACCTAAGGTAGTGACATTGGTTAGAGTTCCTATTGGTTTATTACATCAATATGTTATTCACTCTGGTGAAAGGAAACCTTGAAGAATATTCCCTTAGTAGGAAGTCCCAGGATCACCAAGTGAGGGAAGCTTTAGAATAGTTGGCTTCCATACAAATGAACTTGGTGGAGCAGGAGGGTATAATTTTCTAACATTCAATGGCATTGAATCCATTGCCCCTTGATCATATGAAAGAGTCCCATCTGGGGGAAATTTAATATGAATCTCTACATGATCACATATCCATAGGTGATGTGCCATATGGATATTATGAAGGAGGAAATCATGAGATCTTATTCCAAGGGTGAACAGTGGTTCTAGTTGCGTTGCGAGAAGAGGTGATGTGGAACATCCAAACTTCTCCATTATCCAAACATCCTGGCATGGGGGATATTTATAGGGGCCTTTAGTGGCGGTTTTGGTGGTCTGACATGAGATAAAGTGTAGCTGAGTTCATCTCATGATGCCTTACCTATTAGTAGGTGAAAGAAGAGCATCAGTTCCCAGAAGGATTGTTGCAGCCTATTGACATTCTGGAGTGGAAATGGGATAGAATATCCATGGACTTTATCATAGGGATTCCATTCATAATGAAGTTCCATGACACCATATGGGTGATAGTAGACCGAATCATGAATTCGGCACACTACCTTACCATCAGGGGGCAGAGTTCGGTGAAGCTTTTAGGGTAGCTATACATATGAGAGATTATCTCCCTTCATTGGGTACCCTCGATGATTTTCTATGACTGTGATGCATGGTTTACATCATGATTGTGGAGAGGGCCATAAGAGGTATTTGGGACCCAGCTTTGGAAGAGTAAATCCTTTCACCCCCAGACTGATGGGCATACCGAGTGCACTATCCAACTGCTACAGGATATGTTGAGGGCCTGCGTGTTGAATTTCAGTCATAGTTGGGAGGATCACCTACCCTTAGTGGAGTTCTCATAGAACAATAGATACCACTCCACCATTGGCATGGAAAATTTTTGAGGCCTTGTATGGGATACCCTTCAGGTCACCCTTATGTTGGATGAAGATTGGAGAGTCCTCAATTATGGGCCCAAAGTTGGTGCGGGTAACGATAGGTAAAGTGAAAATCATCTTTGAATGGATGAAGATGTCCCAGAGAAGACCGAAGTCCTATGTAGATTGCTTTCATAGGACCTTGGAGTTTTGGTAGGGAGACCAAATCTTCTTGAGAGTCTCCCCATATCATGGGATTTGGAGGCTTGTCCAGGGAGGAAAGTTATCCCCAAGGTTAATCAAGCCATTAAAGATCATACCGAGGGTCATTGAGGTTTTCTATTTCCTCTCCTTACCCCCACAACTGGAGAGGGTGCATGAAATTTTCCATGTTCCCTAGTTTAGGAGAAAATTTCATGACCCCACACACTTCATTGACTAGGCCAAGATTTACATTGATGACGGAGAAACCTTCATAGATCACCCAGTGGCGATCGAGGACCGATATTAAAAGAGCTTACAAGGATGAGTCATCCCTTTGTTTCGAGTGTTTTGGCAGCACAGAAACATGTAGGAGAGTACCTGGGAGAAGGATAACTAGATGTGGGCTTAGTATCTTGAGTTTTTTGATTAGTTTTTCTTTTCGAGGATGAAAATATTAAAGGTGTAAATGATATATAGACATGTATTTTTCCTTTTAAGATTTTGAAATATTATTAAATATTTTTTTAGAGTTGGGCGTTGAGATGGAGTGCTATTCAGAGGCCCGATGTGCCCAAAATTAAATATATGAAAATATTAAATATATTCTATATTGTATGCATGCAGTAAACTAAAGAAACTAGGATAACTATTAAATTGATGATTGGATCAGAAATTAGAGACCATGTTTGGGTATGAAATGTGGTATTTACCCTAGTCACGACATAAACTGAGTTGGTGTAGGATGTTCTAACCCCATGCTCATTGGAAGTGCATTTAAGTGGTTAAATGATTAATTTATTTAATTAATTAAATACAAGATTAATTAATTTATGAAATTTAAATATCTTGCTATAGATATTTTCTAGGGTTTTGATAAACCTAAGCTCTTCTGATAGTTCCTCCCTTTATCTCCTCTCCATTGGAGAATGAAGAACAAGGGACGAAGAATCATGAACCTCTGATTCGGGGCGGATCGAAGTGCGGTGAAGGTAGTGGATCCTCACAAACTTGTTGGCAAGCGTGTTCTTCACCAATGATCAATCCAAGAAGATTTAGGACTCTTCTTTGGTGTTTTTATGACCGTGATTAAATGTTTAAGCATATTAAATATTCATTATTCAAATTGTCCCCCTTTTCATGATCCCAATTGCTAAAAACAAGCTTTTTATTAATTTTTCATCTAACCTGGATTCTCGTTCTTTATCGGTTGGACAAGAACTCTTATCCGACAATCCACAACCTTTCATATAGTTCTTTTCTCCCTCAAATATCTGTGTTCATTGCCGGTGGAACCCTCCAATTCCCGGTTTGAAAATTTTCGAGTGACTCGAACTCAATATGGCCATCGGATTCTAGATTTATTTTCCAAATGGTGACAGAATCATGAGAAATGCTTAGATCTGGAGATGGCATGATGCAGGAATGGAAAATCTGTAGGCATTGCGAAAATCCGATGAAGATTGAAGTCGTGGTAGTGTGCGGAAGATCCGCCAAAACCCTCATTTTCGAACGAGGATGATTAGTGATGAACAACGATGAAATATTGTGATACTTAGAAAGATTCACAGTTTTAAGAGTATATTCAAGCATCCTTGTATGTGGTTAGAGAAAATTTGGAAGTAGTGTCCAAAAATTGGAGAAACCTTGGGGTTTCTAAAAAAACGCGAATACACACTATGTACCATAAAGGACACATGGCGTGTATCCATCCTTAGTGGTGGAACTGGGGTTTCATGGTAATTAAAGAGGAAACATCTTGTACCACCTTGACATGTCATGTATCCCCCTACCTATGTGAAAAATCCATGTGAAGGACGACATGGCGAGCGGACATGGCCCGGTCCCCAAATAGGTTGGCCATGCCATGTATTATACCTAAAATATGTGTAACCCTACACATACAGTACCCATGTACCAGCCTGAAGACACGGTCAGGAAGGGGAGAAGTACCACATGATGTTTGTTCCCATTACACGTCGTGTTCTTCTTGGCTCTTCCGAGTGCTCTTTAAACCCCTGTATCTCCTTCATTTGGACTCAGATGTTGGCCCGTGAGATGCCTATACTGAGTGTTTTTTCAAATAGAATGTGATAGTGTCATCAGAAGAAAATTTAGATATATTAAATGAATGTTATAGGTTTTCATTCATAGAGATGACACTTGATGATAGTAGAAATTAGACAGGCTTACCAAATCAGTTTCGATCTGACCCTCCAACTGGGATGGGAAGTGTAGTACCTAAAGATTTCGAGCTCACCCTCCAGCTGGGCTAGGCAATGTAGACCCCAATGATTCTGGGATGACCCTCCAACTGGGATGGGTAGTGCATTCACCAATGATTTTGAGTCACCTTCCAGTTAGATCTAGGTAGTGGAGTTCCTCGACGTTATGGGCAGACCCTCCAGCTGGGCTAGGCAGTGTAGTCCCCAATGACCTTTTAGGCATGACCCTCCAGCCAGGCTGCGCAGCAGCGTCCCACTGATGACTCATTAGGCTTATCCTCCAGTAGTATCTAGGCAGTGTCATTCCTTGATGAATTTCATAAGTGGTACCCTCCAGTAGGACAAGGTAGTGGCATTCCTTGGTGACTACCTGAGAAGACCCTCGACTGGGAAGCATAGTGGCGAGGCATGTTTTGACTTACCTTTGGACTCATGAGGAACAAGGGTGCTTTCCCCACTGATATGCATACTTGTGACGAGATCTAAAATTGTGTGATCAATTCAATACCATCCAAATTGAATAGTATTTACGTATATTGATTTGATCACCTTTGACTTGTGCCTCTTAGGCTGACATATGAGGTGTTGTCCATCATAAATTGTTTTACTTGGAACTGTTGGCTACTCACTTTTTTGGGATAAGCTCTGATATGTAGATCCCCTTACTCTCTCATTTAGGATTCATTGACTAAATAAATATATATATATATATATATATACTTACCCACTCTTTGGGTCTTTGTTACTCTCCTTCCAAGAGAGGTGAAGATGTTCAGGCTATGCGACATTCTTTCTGTGTCTAGATTCTCATGATAGGACAAGTCTAATCTCTGGCTATAGGTAGAGAAGACTCTAAGAGGAGTTAATATCCTCACCATTTCAAGATCCTTTTTTTGTTGATTCTACTTTTAGTCTTTTTTTGGGTTGATCTCTACTCTTTCCATTCAATTTAATTGTACCTTGTTCTCTCAATTACTTTCCTTTTCAGTGTATCTCTTACTGCTCCCCCTTCACCTTTTCGGGGTGTCCTGCTGGGTATTTATATACCCAACCCCACATGGGCATTTCCCAACACATGTTGTGTATTTTTCATATGGTAGACAGATCGATCGTGATCTTAGAGGATCTTAGGGATATAGGCTGGGTGGACCATGTACGGTGGTCTGAGTTAGGATACCGGAGCATATCTCTCTTGGATGTTACTCTTTTCCAGTTTCCTTCATGTTGGGATAGGTTTTTGGTTTGTTCATGTTTCTTTACTCTTTACTTTTCATTTTTCACTACTTTACTCTTGTACCATCTAGAGGTTCATGAATGTTCATTTTTATATATATCAATTTTCACTTTTCCTACTTTTCCACTGCACTTTTGCATCGAGTTAGTTGTGTGCGTGTGTACAGGTTCTTTGGAAAATGCCTCCCTAAGTTTTTTGTGCCTTCAACACTTGTCTCTAACCCTTGGAATATGGAGGTGGTTCTAGGTTAATTACGACTATATCTCCGATTTGAGTCAAGTCGTGACATTGGATTAGGCATCACACCAACCATAGAGTGATTAAGGTGTTAATCAAAAGATATTTTCCAAAGAAGAGGTGTAGTTTTTAAGTGAATGTTTTAGGTTTTTTATTATTACACCTCCATAAAATATTATTTAGTAATGATAAAGTAAATACATTAGTATCCTAAATATACTAAGATTTTATTATGTTAATTTCAAAACCTATATTCATCTCTATCCTCCATTAAATGTAAAATTAATTCTTCATTCTTGTGTACGGTGGACTGCCACCTCAAGAACCAATGTAATTGTTTTCCACTACCATCACTCACGACTAGTTATAATGAGGGATTTAAGTTATATATATGATATTCATAAAATATTTATTATTTTTTAATTATAATATATTTTCTTATATTTCCATAAACTGGACAATGATAGTGTCATTCATGTATATTTATGCACTACCACCTCCATGAAGTGATGTGATTTATTTTTCATCACCACATCACATGCAGGATATTTATATAATTATATTTAAATAAATAGAATAAAATATATAATATGATGATCATTTAAGAAATATAAAATAATGCTTACCATCTTTCCAAAATGATCCTTGAAAATAATGAAAAATGTGCTCATGCATACGTACGGTCTACCGTCTTTATGATTGTAACGTAATTACTTTTTCTATAACCACATTTCAGGATTAGTTTTTTCATTACCTAACCCTAATTGTGGCTCGAGACATGGCTACCCCAATCCTGACTCATAGGTCCAGGGTTGACGACCAGCACTGAAGGCATAACTGTAACGCCCCGACCCCAGTTACCCAGAGTCGGTGCATTATTACATAACATTGGCATGATCACAAGAAAGATCAAATCTCGAAAGACCGATTGGTTTAGTAGCCTTGGAAACACTAGATATATTCATAAGCTTTACATTATATCATAAAATGAAAAAACTACTACAACAACATAATGTTTCCACAGTCCACACTATAATCCCCTCATAATATCCCTGCAGGTCATTCATAACTTACATCTTCACATCCTGGGAAAAATAAAACATAGAAAAGGGGTGAGCTCAAATGCCCAGTAAGGATAACAATATAGCAGAACATTCAAAAATAAGCATAAACATTTAAGGCAATGAATTACTAAAACAAAAGCCTTTTAAACTTGAACTTCAACATAGTATGGCAAAAGTAAAATGAAATAATGTCATTTACTTGTTCACATGGATATTGTACTAATCGAATAATCACATGCAAAATCAATAACCACTTTCATAATGTTGGAATGCATAATGCCAGACTATCATAACCACATAGCCAAGGCCTCGTTCCAAGACTACAAATAAGATTTTTCCAAGGCCTTGTGCCAAGACCCTAGTTTGTCTCATGAGACCTACCGATGCATCGAGGAGCTATAGCGGGCTCCACCCGTCACATATTAAGTCCAATGCATTCCCATATGAAAAGGTTTAAAAATAACATAAACATTCGTATTAAAACTAGCATACGAAATGTCAATACTTTCACCATAAACTATGAATGGTATAAAAATAGCACATCCACAGTCAAACATATCACAAAACCTTCAATACAATATAGAAGTTTTGTATCATAATAAATCAACTTCAAATAAGCGTAAAATCCATCAAAGGATGTTGACATAGATGAAATCAAAATTCCTTTTAAAGAAATATCTCTTTCTATTTTTGAAATCATTTAAGAGCCATATAAAAAATTTTCTTGAAAATATTCTTATAAGCTTGTAAGGTAAGCTTTGATGATTTTATAACGGCGGAAAATAACCGCACCCGCCGTATAAGTTAAAAAAACATTCTTATCTTAATTCTGTCGAAAAGGTTAAAAAGCACCTTGTTTGGAAAACGACGGAAAGATTCCATTATAAACCTCTTATAAAAAGTCAAACAAGGGTATAAATTACTTTAACCCATATTATTTTAAATATTAAAAATGTTTTGAAATACATTTTGAAGAAACATGGATGTGGATGATAACGAGATCCCAGTAGATTATTACGTATAAACAACCTCGGATAATGAAGAGATTGTGAAATAACCCTTACCTCGTACTTTTCCTTTGTTGGGGTAGGTTAACCTCCTGTATAATGGTG
The DNA here is from genome assembly GCA_963277665.1 of Viscum album. Classification (NCBI taxonomy): domain Eukaryota; kingdom Viridiplantae; phylum Streptophyta; class Magnoliopsida; order Santalales; family Viscaceae; genus Viscum; species Viscum album. Next base: position 1,486,528,774 of record OY728136.1, read on the forward strand.
AAATAATTGTTATTAAATTATACAAGAATCATATACATTAATATGATATCATATATGATCTTTTAACATTGCTTTATTAATAATATCTTAGTATTATCGTCGTTTCAGGTGATAATTGATTCATTCTTCTTAAATGTTTGGTTACGTAAGACATGTTTGTAATGAATAGATTATATCTTATTCATAATCAGAATGATATTAACATTATTTTTAACCCTAAAATGAGAATAAGACTTGAATGGATACGATGGAGGATGGATCTCACCGCGTTCGTGGAGACGCTAGTCCGTACGTACGCACGAACGCTACTTCCATTTAATTTTTATTTTAAAAGAATGGAATCCAAATGATACATAGGTATATTACTATTCCAGTATAATATAATATTTTATATATGTTACTTAAGTTCATTAACACCATCCTTTATATGTTCCATGTGTGGTATGAACGAGTCATATCATTTTAAGGGGGCGGTAGTCCGCACTTCCTCAAATGAAATTATCGTATGTATATACAACATGAAACGAATAATGGAATGAAATAAAATGGAATTACATAAGATTATATATAAAATATATATCATTAATATCATATTTAATTACAGTTCCATCATAATGGCCACCATGAGAGGCGGTAAGATGTATTTGAACAATCATCGTTTCGTGAGGCGTTAGTTTGCCATCCACAGAAACATTATGTTCATCATCCATTAGATGGAGTTGTGTGTATGTTTAGTTTGAATCCTTCTTATAACAACATCCTAGTATATTGAGGATACTGGTGTTGTTACAAAAGAAAGGAAATAAAAAGAGTTTGGGGGTTGGAGAAGCAAAATAAATGAAAATAATTTAAGAGAAATCGTTACCTTTAATTTAGGTAACTCACTTTGGTTGGAACCAAAGGACTTCTTGAAATGATTTCTGCCTAATGGGAAGCTTCAAGGAGGAGGAGAGGGATGTGGGGAGCTTAGTTGGGCAGAGTTTGGACGAGCCAAGTGGCTTGAGAGGTGTGAGGAATGAGTACAAGTGGTCTCCTTTTATAAGGGAGAAGAGGGGCTCTTTAGGAAAGAGTGAAAGTATTACTTTATAATATAATTATATTCGGTTTATAATGGTCCAAAAATCATTGAGGTCTAAGATAAGATGACTCATATTCTAAATAACATCAACCAATAAGAATTGGACAGGTTTTAGATAATATTGTAATCATTATAATCTTATTTATTTAAATGATTTATTAATGAGGTAAACATTGTATCATTATTGTGTCATTAATAATTTAAATTATTTGATGTCTAAAAATTATAAATAAAATATAATTATGTAGGAAATCTTTTTAGCTTTCTAATGAATATTTATAATCTAAAATCCAACATGTATAACCCTATGTAAAAATTGTTCTTCTAAAAGATGTAAGCTTATGCCATTTTTATTTTTATTTTAACTTTATTAATATAAAGTGTCCCTACCACATACAAGTGGCTCCAAGGGGTCCCCAAATTGACCCAAGGATGATCATGGTCGGGTAGGTGTCCACCAATAAGGTTAGGAAACGTTTTAGGGTAATTTTTTATTATTATAATATTATTTTTTAACCCTTATTTACCAGATTTACCCTTTAACCATGGTAAATAAAATATTTACCGCAGTAATTATTCAAAATGTGTAAAAATAAAAGTTACCTATTTACATAATTTGGAAATCCTGATTCCAAATATGGAATCCATTTTTCTAAATTCAAAACACATAAGTGGCAGAAATTAATTTAAAATTAATTCCCGCTGTCAAAACAAAAAGCGTGTTTTTAAGAGGTAATAACTATCAAAAGATTGACACTTGTTTATGTTCGGTTTAATTGTAAAATTATGTCCAATGACCAACATTATATTAAATGGTAAAAATATATTCTAAATATACTCTAAAACCACTCAAATTCATAATTTATCAATATTAATTATTTTGATTAAAAAAGTTGTTTTTAATTAAAATTTAGTAATTTTCACTATTCATCAAAATATAAAAGTTATCCGAAAAGCACCAAAATTTCACCCTAGGCTAATTTCAATATTCCGAATCCAAAAATGAAGTCCATTTTGAAATATAAAATATATATAATTTTAAAAAGTAGGTATTACTATTCACAACGGCTAGTTTAATTAGTTGTGGTGTGGGTTAGAACTCGAGGTTGCGTACAACACACGCTATCGCATTATTCGAAGGGAAACGTACCGTGGAAGCTTGGGGTGTTACATTCTCCCCTCCTTCAAATAATTGCGTCCTCGCAATTTCTAGGGTATTACTGCATAAAAAGACTCGGGTGGTTCTTCATCATAAGTTCCTCGGGTTCCCACGTTGCCTCTTCCATCTTATGATTTCTCCACAAAACTTTTACCAGACGCGTCGTCCGGTTTCTCAGTACTTGTTCTCTTGTATCAAGTATCTTGACGAGCTCTTCACAATAAGACAGATCGGGTTCCAGTTCTAATTCCTCATAGGTGAGTATATGCGTTGGGTCAGGCATGTATTTTCTCAACAGAGATACGTGGAACACATCGTGAACTTTGGAGAGACTTGGCGGCATTGCCTATCGGTAAGCTACAGCCCCAATTCGTTCTAGAATTTCGAAAGGTCCGATGTACCTGGGACTCAATTTACCTTTCTTTCCAAAATGTATGACTCCCTTCCATGGAGATACCTTTAGGAAAACATGATCACCGACTTGAAATTCCAAATCCTTCCTTCGATTATCGGCATAGCTCTTCTGCCTACTTTGAGCTGCTTTGATGTGATTTTGGATTACTTTCACCTTTTCCACTGTTTCCTCCACCAGTTATGGGCCTACAAGTTTTCTTTCACCAACGTCATCCCAACAGGTTGGTGTATGACATCTCTTTCCGTATAACGCTTCATATGGTGCCATCTGTGTACTCAAATGGAAGCTATTGTTATAGGAAAATTCTACCAGTGGTAAATATTGATCGCACATACCCTGAAAGTCAAGTGAGCAAGATCTCAACATGTCTTCTAAGGTTTGAATAGTCCGTTCTGATTGTCCGTCTGTCTGAGGGTGGTAAGCAGTGCTCAAATGAAGTTCAGTATCTAGGGATTTCTGAAGACTTTTCCAAAATCTTGAAGTAAAACGGGGATCACGATCAGAAACAATCGATAGGGGTACTCCATGAAGTCTCACAACTTCATTAATATATAGTCTTGCTAGACGTTCCAGGGGTAGATCTTCTCTTATAGCAAGAAAATGTGCTGACTTGGTAAGACGATCAACAATAACCCATATTGCATCGTTCCTTCTAGGAGTCTTTGGTAGCCCCATGACAAAGTCCATCGTAATATTTTCCCATTTCCACTCCGGTATGGGAAGAGGATGCATGACTCCTCCAGGCTGTTGCCTTCCAGCTTTCACTTGTTGACAAAGCATACATCTTGACACAAAATCAGCAAACTCCCTCTTCATGTTGTCCCACCAAAAATGTTCCTTCAAATCTCTATACATTTTGGTGCTCCCAGGGTGTATAGAGAAATTGGAACTATGAGCATCATCCAGCAATTCCCTTTTCAGATCAGGTAAATCGGGAACACAAAGTCTCTTCCCGAATTTCAAAATTCCATCTTCATACACAAAGTCTCTCAATCTCCAATCATTCATAGCTTTAATCTTCTTCTGAAATTCTTCATCATCGGTCTGAGAACTCTTAATCCTTTCTAGTAAAGATGGTTTGGCAACCATTTGAAAAAGCATTGATGTTTCACCTTCCCTGGTTATTCCCATGTCCATCTTCACTAGATCCATGAAAATTGGATCCCTTTCAATTCTCATCATGTTCAGAACTCCATGGTCTTTTCTGCTCAAAGCATCTGCTACTTTGTTTGCTTTCCCCGGGTGGTAGTGTATCGTGCAATCATAATCCTTGAGTAATTCAAGCCATCTCCTTTGCCTCATGTTGAGTTCTTTTTGTGAGAAAATATACTTCAAACTCTTGTGATCAGTATAAATCTCAAATTTTTCACCATAGAGGTAGTGCCTCCATATCTTCAAAGCAAAGATAACAGCTGCTAACTCGAGATCCTGAGTAGGATAGTTTTGTTCATGAATTTTCAACTGTCGTGATGCAAAGGAAATAACTCTATCATTCTGCATAAGGACACAACCAAGTCCTTTCTTTGATGCATCACTATAAATAACGAACCCATCATTCCCCGATGGTAGAGTCAATATAGGAGCATTGACTAATCTTCTCTTCAGTTCTTTGAAACATTCTTCACACTCTTTTGTCCAAACAAATTTAACCCCTTTACGTGTGAGCTTCGTTGATGGGTTAGCCAATCGGGCAAAATTCTGGACGAAACGTCGATAATAACCTACCAAGCCAATAAAACTACGTACCTCAGTTATACTCGTAGGTGCTGGCCATTCTTGGATTGCTTTGGTCTTAGAAGGATCAACAGAGATTCCATATTTAGAGACAATATGGCCAAGAAAAGAAATCTCCTGAAGCCAGAATTCACACTTGCTAAACTTCCCATATAATTCATGCCTCCTCAGAGTCTTCAAGATAATGCGCAAGTGATTTTCATGATCTTAGTAGGTTTTGGAGTATACCAAGATATCATCAATAAATACCACCACAAATTCATCGAGATACTCCTTGAAAACTCTATTCATCAGATCCATGAATACAGAGGGTGCATTAGTCAATCCAAACGGCATTACAGTAAACTCGTAATGTCCGTACCTGGTTCGAAATGCTGTCTTCGGAATGTCTTCTTTCTTTACACACAACTGATGGTATCCAGATCGAAGGTCAATCTTTGAAAAGTATTGAGCTCCATGCAGTTGGTCAAATAAATCATCAATACGAGGTAGGGGATACTTGTTCTTTATCGTTATAGCATTGATCTCCCTGTAGTCGATACATAACCTCATAGATCCATCTTTCTTTTTAACAAAAAGAACAGGGGCTCCCCATGGAGAAACACTAGGGCGAATAAATCCCTTATTACTCAATTCCTCTAGTTGTTTCTTTAGTTTGACTAACTCTACAGTGGCCATTCTATAAGGGGTATTCGATATAGGCCTTGATCCAGGAATCAAATCAATGGAAAACTCAACTTCTCGTTCTGGAGGATGTCCAGGTAAATCTTCCGGAAATACATCTACAAATTCTTTCACAACAGGTACATCCTCTATTTGAACATTCCTTTCCTCACCGATAGTTACTTCATTCTCTTCCTCCCCAATAATTGAATTAAGTTGAGCTACTGGGGGTGGATCTAAATAAGAATTAGGTGGTGATGATTCTGCTCTAAAGATAAGGTTCTCCTTATCATTATCATCAAGAATCGTAACCTCTTTATTCTTACAATAAATCTTCGCATCATAGTCCGAAAGCCAGTCCATACCGAGGATTATATCAAACTCAATCATAGGTATGACGATGAGGTCAGCAGATAAAGAAAATTTATGTGCTCTAATGGGGACTGATTCACAAAACTTTATTGCAACGATACTTCCTTTAGGAGTTTTAACTGACAACTCCCTTATTAAATCAAATTGGAAATATCTAATTTTCTTAGCAAACTGGGAAGATATGAAATAATGCGATGATCCAGAATCAAATAATGCATTTTCTAAACTTGAGGAAACCATTAAATTACCTGCCACCACATCTTTCGGAGCTTCTACCTCAGCAGTAGTGATAGCATAAGCCTGGCCTTGATCCCCTGGCCTTTTCTGAGGTAAGTTCTCCTGACGCTTAGGACATGCATTTGCATAATGCCCCATCTCCCTGCAATTGTAGCACTGAACGTTGGTAGCTTCTTTCTTCCCCTTGTAATCATGAGCTTGGTGGCCTTTTTCACCACACTTGTAACAGACTCCCATTCCCTTCAAGCAAGTACCAGGATGTTTCTTCCCGCATTTACCACAAGATGGATATTCAACCTTTCCTTTCTTCCCCTTATTTCCATTCCCAGATTGATCAGCAGGTCTCTTCTTCTCTTGCTTTGCTTTAAAGTCATAAGACTTAGAGAATTCCTTTTCGGTCTTGATAGCAAATGAGACAATGTCTTTGTACGATGAAAAGGATTGTGAGACTAATGCTCGACGGAGAAATGGTTTTAACCCATCAAAGAAATGATCAATCTTACTTATTGGGTTGCGAATATAATCACCAGCGTACCTCGCTAACCTTGTAAAGTTAGCCTCATACTTTGTGACATTCTCATCCTCCTTTTGTCTCAGACTCAGAAATTGCCTTTCCATATCTGCTCGATGGTCGCGAGGGAAGTATTTTTCTAAAAACAGATCTTTTAACTCCCTCCACTCCATATTTGATACTTCATCATCTTCCTTCATGTTTTGAATCAATGACCACCATTGATCAGCATCTCCAGTGAGGCGGTAAACTGCCATGATAACTTTTTCCCTTTCACTGCTCCCCAAAGCCTGAAATATTTTCTCTAGGGAAAATATCCATTGCTCAGCTACTAAGGGATTTGTATTCCCATTGAGCGTTGGTGGTTGTTGCATCATGAATCGATCTAACATTGATCCTCCACGCTGCGGATCAGGGTGCTCCATACGGGTAAGGTTATTATTCATAACCTGAGTAAGTTGTCCCAGTATGGTGATTAGCTGATCAACACCAGTTGCATCACCAGCCCCACTATAATTATCTTGAGCAGGAGGGAAATCCCTACATGGAGTGCATGCATTGATACGGTTTCCATTTCTTCCACTAGGCGCCATTTCTAAACAATGGCATAAACTAGATCAGTTTATGAATCAAAATACATAATCCCATACTTATAAAACACTTAACATAAATTGAACTATTTATGGATATAATCCATAATCATAAAAATGTTTTCTTTGAGTAAGTATATACTCATAAACCCTTCATAATGATTTGTAAAGAAAATGAGAATCATCCTAAGTATATCCCCCGGGAGTGTCGTAACCAAGAGTGCAGCAAGGCCCGTTGTCGTGCACCAGTTCCCGTTCGAGTCTAGCTCAAAGCGGTGTTTTCGGGTTTTACCCCTAGGTACATCTGTGCCAGAGCCGCCTCTACCTGCTCGTATCCAGACAGGGATGTATTGCTCGAAAAACTCACAAAATCTCTACAATACCAAAATTCTAGGAAGTTCTTCTATACTTATCCTCAAAGTTCATCTTAGGTCTACGTGCTCTAATCAGAGTTTATCTAAATCTAGCTTCCAAGGTTTGTACTAAACTTCCTCTGATACCAACTGTAACGCCCCGACCCCAGTTACCCAGAGTCGGTGCATTATTACATAACATTGGCATGATCACAAGAAAGATCAAATCTCGAAAGACCGATTGGTTTAGTAGCCTTGGAAACACTAGATATATTCATAAGCTTTACATTACATCATAAAATGAAAAAACTACTACAACAACATAATGTTTCCACAGTCCACACTATAATCCCCTCATAATATCCCTACAGGTCATTCATAACTTACATCTTCACATCCTGGGAAAAATAAAACATAGAAAAGGGGTGAGCTCAAATGCCCAGTAAGGATAACAATATAGTAGAACATTCAAAAATAAGCATAAACATTTAAGGCAATGAATTACTAAAACAAAAGCCTTTTAAACTTGAACTTCAACATAGTATGGCAAAAGTAAAATGAAATAATGCCATTTACTTGTTCACATGGATATTCTACTAATCGAATAATCACATGCAAAATCAATAACCACTTTCATAATGTTGGAATGCATAATGCCAGACTATCATAACCACATAGCCAAGGCCTCGTGCCAAGACTACAAATAAGATTTTGCCAAGGCCTTGTGCCAAGACACTAGTTTGTCTCATGAGACCTACCGATGCATCGAGGAGCTATAGCGGGCTCCACCCGTCACATATTAAGTCCAATGCATTCCCATATGAAAAGGTTTAAACATAACATAAACATTCGTATTAAAACTAGCATACGAAATGTCAATACTTTCACCATAAACTATGAATGGTATAAAAATAGCACATCCACAGTCAAACATATCACAAAACCTTCAATACAATATAGAAGTTTTGTATCATAATAAATCAACTTCAAATAAGCGTAAAATCCATCAAAGGATGTTGACATAGATGAAATCAAAATTATTTTTAAAGAAATATCTCTTTCTATTTTTGAAATCATTTAAGAGCCATATAAAAAAATTTCTTGAAAATATTCTTATAAGCTTGTAAGGTAAGCTTTGACGATTTTATAACGGCGGAAAATAACCGCACCCGCCGTATAAGTTAAAAAAACATTCTTATCTTAATTCTGTCGAAAAGGTTAAAAAGCACCTTGTTTGGAAAACGACGGAAAGATTCCCTTATAAACCTCTTATAAAAAGTCAAACAAGGGTATAAATGACTTTAACCCATATTCTTTTAAATATTAAAAATGTTTTGAAATACATTTTGAAGAAACATGGATGTGGATGATAACGAGATCCCAGTAGAGTATTACGTATAAACAACCTCGGATAATGAAGAGATTGTGAAATAACCCTTACCTTGTACTTTTCCTTTGTTGGGGTCGGTTAACCTCCTGTATAATGGTGAAATAATTGTTATTAAATTATACAAGAATCATATACATTAATATGATATCATATATGATCTTTTAACATTGCTTTATTAATAATATCTTAGTATTATCGTCGTTTCAGGTGATAATTGATTCGTTCTTCTTAAATGTTTGGTTACGTAAGACATGTTTGTAATTAATAGATTATATCTTATTCATAACCAGAATTATATTAACATTATTTTTAACCCTAAAATGAGAATAAGACTTGAATGGATACGATGGAGGATGGATCTCACCGCGTTCGTGGAGACGGTAGTCCGTACGTACGCACGAACGCTACTTCCATTTAATTTTTATTTTAAAAGAATTGAATCCAAATGATACATAGGTATATTACTATTCCAGTATAATATAATATTTTATATATGTTACTTAAGTTCATTAACACCATCCTTTATACGTTCCATGTGTGGTATGAACGAGTCATATCATCTTAAGGGGGCGGTAGTCCGCACTTCCTCAAATGAAATTATCGTATGTATATACAACATGAAACGAATAATGGTATGAAATAAAATGGAATTACATAAGCTTATATATAAAATATATATCATTAATATCATATTTAATTACAGTGCCATCATAATGGCCACCATGAGAGGCGGTAAGATTTATTTGAACAATCATCGTTTCGTGAGGCGTTAGTTTGCCATCCACAGAAACATTATGTTCATCATCCATTAGATGGAGTTGTGTGTATGTGTAGTTTGAATCCTTCTTATAACAACATGCTAGTATATTGAGGATACTGGTGTTGTTACAAAAGAAAGTAAATAAAAAGAGTTTGGGGGTTGGAGAAGCAAAATAAATGAAAATAATTTAAGAGAAATCGTTACCTTTAATTTAGGTAACTCACTTTGGTTGGAACCAAAGGACTTCTTGAAATGCTTTCTGCTTAAGGGGAAGCTTCAAGGAGGAGGAGAGGGATGTGGGGAGCTTAGTTGGGTAGAGTTTGGACGAGCCAAGTGGCTTGAGAGGTGTGAGGAATGAGTAGAAGTGGTCTCCTTTTATAAGGGAGAAGAGGGGCTCTTTAGGAAAGAGTGAAAGTATTACTTTATAATATAATTATATTCGGTTTATAATGGTCCAAAAATCATTGATGACGAAGATAAGATGACTCGTATTCTAAATAACATCAACCAATAAGAATTGGACAGGTTTTAGATAATATTTTAATCATTATAATCTTATTTATTTAAATGATTTATTAATGAGGTAAACATTGTATCATTATTGTGTCATTAATAATTTAAATTATTTGATGTCTAAAAATTATAAATAAAATATAATTATGTAGGAAATCTTTTTATATTTCTAATAAATATTTATAATCGAAAATCCAACATGTATAACCCTATGTAAAAATTGTTCTTCTAAAAGATGTAAGCTTATGCCATTTTTATTTTTATTTTAACTTTATTAATATAAAGTGTCCCTACCACATACAAGTGGCTCCAAGGGGACCCCAAATTGACCCAAGGATGCTCATGGTCGGGTATGTTTCCACCAATAAGGTTAGGACACGTTTTAGGGTAATTTTGTATTATTATAATATTATTTTTTAACCCTTATTTACCGGATTTACCCTTTAACCATGGTAAATAAAATATTTATTGCAGTAATTATTCAAAATGTGTAAAAATAAAAGTTACCTATTTACATAATTTGGACATCCTAATTCCAAATATGGAATACATTTTTCTAAATTCAAAACACAGAAGTGGCAGAAATTAATTTAAAATTAATTCCCGCTGTCAAAACAAAAAGCGTGTTTTTAAGAGGTAATAACTATCAAAAGATTGACACTTGTTTATGTTCGGTTTAATTGTAAAATTATGTCCAATGACCAACATTATATTAAATGGTAAAAATATATTCTAAATATACTCTAAAACCACTCAAATTCATAATTTATCAATATTAATTATTTTGATTAAAAAAGTTGTTTTTAATTAAAATTTAGTAATTTTCACTATTCATCAAAATATAAAAGTTATCCGAAAAGTACCAAAATTTCACCCTAGGCTAATTTCAATATTCCGAATCCAAAAATGAAGTCCATTTTGAAATATAAAATATATATAATTTTAAAAAGTAGGTATTACTATTCACAGTGGCTAGTTTAATTAGTTGTGGTGTGTGTTAGAACTTGTGGTTGCGTACAACACACGCTATCGCATTATTCGAAGGGAAACGTACCGTGGAAGCTTGGGGTGTTACAATAACTAACACAGGGACACCATTTCCTATGTACCTCTACGCACACACACTGCCATCTCGATGTAGATGTTCAATGGAATAAAAGTAAAAAACTAAAATACTAGGGGAAAAACATGAATGTAAAACCTCTAGATAGTAAAATAGTATGTTAGTGTAATAATTAATGTAAAAATGGAAAAAATTCATGTCCAACCAGAAATATGTCCTAACCTGAAAAAACAGGAAACTAAAGTAAAATTTCAGAGAGATCCCAGATCTTGATCGCCAAGTTATGACTTCCATATGTGGTCCAAGGAACCATGTATCCCAAAGATCATCTCAAATAAATGTTGAACTATCCTTAATATATGTAATACGTTACACATTCGGGAAAATTTCACCTCAGGATTAGTATATACAAACATAATAGGGTGCCCTGAAAGATGAAGGGGTAGTAAGAGACACAATAGGAATAGATAGAAAAAAGAAATAATAAATAGAAAGTAGCTTAACCCAAACCAATAGTGTAAGTAAACTCATCCAAGAACAAGGGTCTCAACATGAGGTGTATATAGAAAACACGTCATGTCTTTTCCACCCATACTAGTAGAGTAACCTCATCCAACTACAAGAAGCTAAACACAAAAAAAGCATATGACATTCCCCGTGCATCTTTGAAACCAATGGTAGGAGAGTAACCAAATCCAAAGGTATATATATATATATATGTTCTTAGTAAAATAATATCAAATTACATAAAAGTGGGATCTCAATATTATAGCCCAGCCCATGAAAAGAGTCCCCAGCAGTTCCAAAATTCCATCATTGATGCACATCATCTCGTGTGTTTGTCCAAAAGTAACTGTGTAGAGGACTCATGCCTCACCACTATGTCGCACAGTCGATGGGGCACCATTTCCAAGTAGATGACCCAAACCCTATACTGATACGGGGATTTCAATATGCATCTGTACAACAAGTATGAAGGACCGGTGACCTAGTATGATAGGGGAGTACCGTCTCCATGGGTATATGACTCGTGCCCTGGTGATACAAGGGAGTATTGTATCTATCTGAAAAACAAGTATGGAGGACCCATTCCCTAATGCAATAAAGGAGTATTGTCACCATGGTTATAGGACCTAAACCCTAGTGATATAGGGTAGTACATTCCTATCTACACACTAAGAATGCGGGAATTTTTCTTTGATATGACATAGGAGTACCGCCTCCATGAATAGAGGACCTTCATGCTAATAAAACAGTAGAGTAAAATCTCTATATGAACTCTCTGGTGATCCTACCTGATCACTGCCATCGGAAACCACCACTTAAAGAATCATCACACTCATAACATCTCACATCGTATCTCAAAAGTCACTATAAAGTTCACCATCACATTCTATGCAGAAAAACACTTTGAACAGGCCACTCGCAGGATAGAATCTGAGTCCAAACAAAGGATATATGAGAGGTTAAAGTTTCCCATAAATGAGGTACATGGAATATAGGGGACCCAAATGGAATCTAGTCCCGCTATTCTTTATGGTTGTTTCCTCATCATCACATAGCTTGATCGACATGTAGTAATACATGGTGTTTAGAGGTACTACACAATGTTTCTCATCCAAATGCTTGATGAGTGCATAGGTATCGACATCGGCCTGAAGGGAAAAAACATAATTCTACTGATATGCCTCTGAAAATGGCCTCAGATGGCCGAACGAATCACACTGTTGTGATACTCATGGAAAACACTCAAGATAGATGATTCATGATCTTAAATTAGACACGTGGTGAAAAAAAATATTTCACCGCATCTTTCTCGAAGGGTGTTTCAGGGTTCCCACCCACAAGTCCGGATTAAATACCATATATTGGTCTCCAAACATCTACCATGATATTAGGGTTGTAATGTCATTGATGGTTTTTCAATTCGGCATCGTATGAAGAAGATACATTGATAAAAGATCCCACTATAATAATATTATTATTATTGGGGGTTTCGTTGACCCAAGCCACAAGTCTGAAAAAGGTATCCAACATTGGTATTAAAATGACCATATCAATTTCAACTTCAAGCTTCCATTGAAGGTTTTTAAATCATACATCACACAAAGGAGTTACATCTAAAATTGTGTTTTTATAACAAAAATAATAATATTAATATTTTATATGAATATTATCAATTTTTTATTAACTTCATCCAAGGGAGGGGTACGCACACATCACTCTCTCTTCTTATCTTGCATCCATCATGCCTCCACTTCTTATCCCTCTCATTTCATTTTTTAATTAATTTTTTATTTTAACATAATTATTATTAAAAATATTCATTTCAAGAGGAGTAACAGAAACCACGCCCCTCAGATTTCTCAATTACAATGCACCTAGGGGGTGTTCATGCCCCCTCTCAATTATTTAATATATTTTTTATTTTATAAAAACATTATTATTATTAGTAATAATAATAAAAATAAATGATACTAACTTCCTTTTAAATTAAATTCACCTAAATGTTTTATTCGAAATTAAATCTCATTCAATTTTAGTATCCAACCACACATTTTTATACCACTGTTATTTTTATTATTTAATATAATAAAAATTAAAAATACTCATATTAGTTTTAATAACTCATCGCCATTATTATTATTGTTTTTTTTAATGCTCATCATTTTGACCACGTCTGACCACCTTGTCGGAGATCCAAGTTTGGACATCATTACATCCATGCTGATCAAACTCCGCAATGAGACCCCATGTGCAGAATCTGCTCAGAACCAATCCCATAAAAATGCACGTCATCACTGCATGTTAACCAGAAAAATGTGGACTATTGACCTGATCTCGAACCACTGTCGATTACCCATCATTCTTGTCGCACTCCGATCACATCCTCGATCGCAGACCTGCACCTATAATTTTGATCCAATCCATTCACAAAACACTACCCCGACCATTTATCAATTCATCCCCAAACCATTAATCCATGTGTTTTTTTGTGATACCGCAATGAATCTAGAAGTTTTATTGCACTCAAACCCACCCCAAAAATGTTAAATCATGAAGTCATGGTCCAGTAATGAATAATGCATTGAACGGTAGGGGGGAAGAACCAATAAAAAATGTGACAAAATTTGTGGGAACAAATATATTGGCCAATAATTTCATATTGACAAATTGGGGTAGGAAACATGGAATAAAAAAGAAATTATTTAAAAAAATAATTTATTTTGCTACACAGCCTCATGTGATGGATCATTTAAATGAAGATAAAAGAAAACAGGTTTGGTCATTCTCATTATTTTAATAATAAGGGAAGAAACCACAAATTATGAGTTCTACCTTGATTATGGATCGATCGTTGGTGAAGAATTCATATTCAATTGATGAAGGCGATATGTTGCTTCAATTGTCTAACGATTCACCTAAACCCCATCACTGATCATCATTCGGCCACCATTATCCAATGAGGAAGGGGTGGAAGCTCCTCTAAATGACACTAGGGTTATGCAGATAACTCTATAGATTTACCATAGTCTCTTAATTATAAAGAAAATTAGTTTATGGCATTTAATTCAAAAAAAATTGTTTTAATTAAATACACCCTCTAATAGTTGCCTCTACTGGACATCCTATTCCAACCAACTTTAGGTCATACTTTGGATAAAATATATGTTTTGAACTTAATAGTGGTCTCAAATTTCTCATCTGAGTCTCTGTTTGTGATTTATCTGGGTTAGGATTATTAAATAAATAAAATTTAATTAATTACTTTTTCCAATGCACATGCCAACAGATTCTCTATCCAAACATCCCGTACTGAACAACCTCAGGTCACTCTTAGGTTAAAACTCTCATTCCAAACTCAACAATGGTCTTATAATTCTAATCTAAGAATCGAGTTATGATATATTTTTCTTTTTAAGAAGGTTGTTCATTCCCAATAAAAATATATTTAATCTTTTTATAAAAATAATTTCAGGCTCACCAGGCCTTGGAATCATTTTATCTTAGTGCTTAGATCTAGAAATATTCCCTAGAAAATTCAAATGTATTACACAGAAAAATGATAGTTTCTATATTATTCCCTTCTTCAAAACCTTTCATCCCTAAAAATCACAAATGGAGGAAGTATGTGGGGATACTAATCTCGTATCTCGCTCTCCCATACACCTTCCCTACACTAGGATGTACCAAAAAAGGATAAGTTTGAAACTTCACCATCACCTCCTCTTACAACATGAATGTAACCACTATCAATCCTTCAAAAAATATGGCATGATTTCTTTCTTTAAAAAATTCATCTATTGAATATCTTGAGAATATCTAGTCATGAAAGATCTCTAAGTCGATATCCCAAAGTTGTCCCTTTATAACTTGTTGAGGAAGAAAAGGGGTAACAACCATCGACTGGGGGTATGTTGCATCATCCTCTCTCAAAAGGGTCAATTTAAAAGTGGTTCACCACTCACCTCACTCGACAACAATGAATGAAAAACCTCACTATGAGCATCTGCTGACATGACCATGCTCTACATGGCTCTCAAGCTCACACTGCCTCAATTTATACAGGGTAAACTATCACTCCCATCTCTAAGAAAAAATATTCTAAAAAGTGGATCTTTGAATCTATAATTGACTCTATGAGAGATATCATATGACTATCACTCCTAGAGCTTATCTAGAACCATCCTCCTATGTTTCACATGCTTTAAATCTGATGTTGATGAGACAAGGGTACCATCATAAAAGAATACCATGAACCGACACAATAAAGGTTAATTATTCATCTCAGAAGTCTTTAAAAATTTTATGGGGAATTAAACGTTCCAAAGGGTATCATCAAGAACTAAAAGGAACCGTAATGGCTCTAGGAAACCACACTTGGTGCATCCAACTCTCAAAACTGGAGCTATTGATAACCCATTTTGAGGTCAAAATTCAACATCAAATTCACCTCTATCCACTAAGTGAAGAGGTCATTGATACATGGGGGTGGATAATCCTCCCAGAAATTCACCTGGTCTGGGAAACGTTTACCCACACCAGACCTCAAGATCTCATCCTCCTCCTAAGAGAACAACACAGGGCTGCCATGGTGAACACACTGAGTCCTACAATGCCCTACCACTACAGACTCTTCCAAGAACAATACTAGATCTCACAGCCCCACAGGGTCATATGAGGTTCTAGGGAAATAATCGGACCATACATGGTGAAATTATATGAAGAGTTATATCTCATGATGGGGAGTTAACCCTGACGTTTCATTAGGAAAGATGTCATCAACCCCCCCCCCCCCCCCACCACCACCATCATTGCATGAATTTGAGAGATCATAAAATCCACTACTCCAAGGGTAATACAAGCATACTATTGGATCATATATAACCTTAGGAAAATGATCTCATCCTACTCCATTTGAGGATTACTCCTCATCAAGGAGGAAAATTGTTTCCACAACCCGAAAGCACTACCATACTAACTGGTAGCAATCATCTGAGAATGGATGGAAAACGACCAGTCCATACTGAGCAAAATAGCATCGGGTCTCACTACCACTACAGAAATATTTCTTGTGAGGATTTCTCTTCTCATAGTGTACGGTCAACCCCATAGATAGAAACATGTGATCACTGATCCTCATTGTAGGTTCCTCTAACATGAAGGTTGAGAAAAAAATCTATGTTGTTGTTAATAGGTCTCAAATAGGGGCCATGTCTAGGGAAATGTGGTTTAAAAATCTCTTCTAAAAATATAACGAGATCCATATAGATTCATTTCATACCCCAAACCACACTTGCGCCTCCAAACCAAAATACCCTTCTTCTAGAATATCATACTTTATCTTTCTCACCCAGTCTCCTTAACCAGGACCTGCTCTAACACCTCAGCATACCAGAAGTACCTCAAACATACAAGTCAAAGGAAATAATCCACCACACCTTGGTATTATCTATTTTGGGATGTCACAGACTCACCAGTAAAGTTTTAAATCGCTTCACAAGAAAGCGTCTCTATGGGAGAAGTGTCCCTCTTTCTTTCTTATCTAAAGCCACATCAAACATCACCAATGCAGGTCTCTACTGATGCCCTGCTTCACCCTAGATAAGACTAACTATGAGGACCAGAACTGAAAAGGGTCTCATTCGAGCGGGATATCCAAACCACGAGATCAGGCCAAACCTCAACCACTTGATAAGGGATTCTGGATCAACATGAAACTTTGGTGATCTCTTTCTCTGGAACCCACAATTCACACTCAATATGGGTGATTCATCTATTGATACTATCAGAACCAGCTGCTTCCCTTTGAAGAGAACTAGTTGCGAATGAAACCATTCGATCAGTCGGGATCTCCACAAGCCTGAAAAATTGGATCACCAATTATAGCCTATCCTCTGCTACCTGGTGATCTAGCTCATTGTTGAACCTTAGTGTCCTCTAGCGCTAGAACTCATGAAGTACGCAAAGCCTGAATGCATCCTTAGCCTAATATACTAGTATTATCTACTGCATGAAGGGTGGAGGTACTAAAACCTACCCACGAGGAGGATGGACCTCATGTGATAGATTCTGAACTAAGGCCTCATTACTCATCAGATCATCATCACTACCCAGAATCAGTAACCAAGTTAGTTGTCTTCGTGAAGGCATATCAAAAGTGATCAAGACATACCACTGTCAAATCTACATATATATATATATATAAATGGGTAGCTGACTCAAGGATATTCAAAGACTCAATCCAATATGATTCATGTACCAATGTTCCCTGTAACCAATGTCTCTATATGTAGGGTTGAAAAGTAGGTAGTCAGAGTCCTGGTGAGTGGATACATTGGCTGCCCGCACCAACACTGGGTTACCTAGAACAAGGGTCTCACTTGAGTTTCTTTGAAATTTTTGCCCAATATCCCAACAAAAACATCATAATGGGATTACTCTAAACACCACCCAAAGGATCAAACCATATATCATAGAAATATCTCACAAACTGACCCTAATCTAGGCTAGGGATACAACTACCCCAATCCCACCTCCATAGCCCATGGGCTGGCGACCAATGTTAAAGGAACAACTAACCATGGGAAAAATTTTCCTAAGTTCATGTACACACACACATATCAATCTTGATAAATAATTACATATAAATAAAAGTAAAAGATTAAAAATATTAGAGGAAAAACTATGCATGTGAAACCTCTAAGAAGTACAAGAGTACGGTAGTGTAATACTGAAAGTAAAAAGAGAAAAAAAATACATGACCAACTAGAAAGATGTCCCAACCAGAAAAAACTAGAAAGTAAAGTAAAAGTTATAAGAGATCATAAATCCTAATCTCCAAGGTATAACCACCATACATGGTCCAAATCACCAAGTATCACTAAGATCCTCTATAAACACTGCTAACATGTTCATCGTCTGTGTATGAAACAACATGTATAGGCAAAGACCACACAGGGGTGAGTATATACATACCTAGAAGGATTCCCCAAAATCTGAAGGGGGTGTAGTAAGAGATGAAATAGGAATAGTCAACAAAAGGGAAAGTGTAGAAAAAAATAGGTTCTACCCAAACTAAAAGAGAAAGAAACCCCATCCAGGCATAAGGGGCTCAGCACGGTATGTAAATAGACTACACGTCGAGTCTTGTCCACCCATAGTAGAAGAGTAACCTCGTACAACCATGAGAATCCAAATATAGAAAGATGTTGAATACCCCATGCTTCTTCACAACCCATTGTAGGAGAGTAACCAAATCAAAAGGCATGGATACAGATTTGTGTATGTGTGTGTATTCTCAGAAAAAGAAGTATAAATGAAAGGGAAAGAGGATATCCATCGCACATCCCACCCCAAGAAAAGTGTCATTAATAGATTCAAAAGTCCATCGGTGATGCCCAGCATCATGCGTGTATGTCTAGAAGAAACTAAGTAGAGGACTCACACCTCACCACTGTTTCGCACAGTCAGGGAAGCACAATTTCAAAGTAGACAACCTATGCCCTATAACAATATGGGGACTACACTCTGCATTTGTACAATAATTATAGAGGACCCGCAGCATGGTATGATAGGTGAGTACCATCTACATATATAGAGGACTCGCACCCTAGTTCTATATGGTAGTACTGCCTCTATATACACAACGAGTATGGAGTAACCATTTCCTGATGTGATAGAAGAGTATTGTCTCCATGGATAGAGGACCTGCACCCTGGTGCCACAAGGGAGTATGGCCTCTATATATACAATAATTATGGTGGACCCACTCCCAAATTCGATAGGGGGTATCATCTCCATGGATAGTGGACTCACACGTTGATACAACAACAAAGTACCATCTCTATATGAACTCTTTGATGATCATGTCTGGTCACTGCCATCGTCAAGTGCCACTTAAAGAGGAATAATTCTCAAAATATCTCTCACGGTATCTCAAAATCCACTAAAAATTCCACCATCACGTTCTATTGTGAAAAATACTCCGGATAGGCTACTCACTATCCACAATTCGAGTCCAAATGAAGGAGATACGAGTGGTTGAAGTTTCTTCTAAAGGAGGTACATGGTGGGTAGGAGACCCGCATATTATGTGGTATCGCTCTTTCTTTTTGGGAATTTCCTTTCCATCACATGGATTTCTGACCATGTAGTACTACACGAAGTGAAAGGGTACTAAGCGATGTGTCTCGTAAGAATTCTTAGTGAATGCATGAGAATTATCATCTTTCTGAAGGGAAAAATGTAATTACACTAATATACCTCTACAAATGGACCCATATCGCCAAATGGATCACACCATTTCAATATTTATATAAATATTCTCAGGATAGATTATTCAATTGCCTCAATCGGACACCTGGTGAAAAATATGCATTTCATTGCATCATTCTTGAATGGCGTTTTATGGGCCCGACCCAGGAGTTCAAATTAAATACATGATGTTGGTTTCAAAACATCCTCCTCAATATCAGGGATGTATTACCATTAACATTTCATCAATACAACATCATATGAAGAAGATACATCAAATAAAAGATCCCATAATAATAATAATAATAATAATGGGTGTCTCATTGACCCGAGCCACAAGTCCAAAAAAGGTATCCAACATTGGTCTTGAAATGGCCATATCAATGTTAGGGTCAAGCTGTTGTTGGAGGTTTGTCAATAGGGAACCACATGAAGGATTTACATTTGAAATGGAGTTTTGATAACAAAAATAATAATAATAGTATTTTAGGTTAATATTATTTTTATTTTTATTAACTTCATCTAAGGGAGGGGCACACACACCTCCTCCACCCTTCTTATCTCATGCCCAGCATGCCTCTACTCCTCATACCTCTCATTTCTTGTTTTAATTCTTTTGTTTTATTTTAAAATTATTATTAATAATCATCATCATTTCAAGGAGAGTAATATAAACCACACCCATCAAATTTCTCAATTACAACACACCAGGGGGTTTCAACACCTCCTCTCAATTATTTCATTTATTTTTATTTTTATCCAATCATTATTACTGTGAACAATAATAATAATAATAAATGAATATAAATTTCATTTAAATTAAATCCATTAAAATTTATTTTAGTCAAAAATTAAAAATCATTTGATTTTTTATCCAACCACCCTTTTTATGCCACCGTTATTATTATTATTATTCAATATAATAATAATAATAAGTCCTCAAATGAATTTTAGTAACTCATCAACATTATTATCATTATTATTATTATTAACTCCTGTCTCATTGACCACATCTGACCACCTCGTCAAAGATCTGACTTTGGTTCCCATCACATCCACACTGATAAGACTCCACCATGAGACCCCATTCATAGAATCTGCTTGGAATGACCCCATCACACCTCACATCCTCAATGCACATTAACTAGGAAAACAGGGGTTATCAACCCAATCCTAAACCACCTCTGATCACCCATCATTTTCATCGCACCTAGATCGCATCCCCGATCACAAACCCACACCCAGAGCTTCAATCCAATCCATTCACAAAACATTATCTTGCTCTTTTATCAATCTATCCCAAAATCATTTATTCATGTGTCATTTGTTCTATCACAATGAATTCAAGGTTTAAATCACACTCGAACTCACCCCAACAATGTTAAATAGTGACCCCGTGATCCAACATTGAATAACGTGATGAATGGTGGGGGGAACCAATAAAAAAGTTGATAAACATCATTTTCCTAGCATTATTGGACAACAATTTCAGAGTGGGACTGGGGTGAGTAACATGGAATAAAAAATAAATAAATTGAAAAAATAATTTATTTTGATACACAGGCTCATGCGATAGTTTATTTAAATTCATAACAAAGAAAACTGATTTGATGATGCTCAATTTTTTAATCATAATGTAAGGAACCAAAAATGAAAAGTCCTACCTCAATTATGGATCGATCATTGGTGAAGAACACATATACTAGCGATGATGGTGATCTGTTAAGTCTTTTATCTATTGATTCACCTTGATCTCATCACCAGTCATCATTTGGTCACCATTACCCAATGATAGAGGGGTGGAAGATCACCTCAATGATTCTAGGGTTATGCGTCTAACCTTGTATATTTTACATAGAACCTTACTTATAGAGAAAAAAATTATGGAATTTAATATAAAATAAAAAAATAAATTATTCATTTTAATTAAAATCACTGGAAAACTTCTTCATTTACCAGATGTTCCATGCAAACCAACTTTAGGTCACACTTTAGGTAAATTCTGCATTATGAACTCAATGATGGTCTCGAATTTCCCATCTGAGTCTCTATTTTTGAGGTATGTGGGTTAGGGTTAACAAATTAATTAATTAACTTTATTTATTTATTCAATTCACCTACCAACGGTTTCCCCATCTGAAAATACCACGTCAACCAACCTTAGTTCACACCTAGGGTAAACCCTACCTTCTAGATTCAACTATGGTATCATAATTCAGGTCAAAGACTCCATCTATGATATATTATACTTTTTAATAAATAATTTTCTTCAAAAATAAAAATATATTTAATATTTTAATAAAGTTAATTTTGGGATCATCGGGCCTTTGAATCAGTCGTTGTCTTTGCGTATAGATCTGAAAATATTCTCAGAAATATTCCAAACTCTTACATAGAAAAACCTGAGTCTATATAGTTTTACAAGTTTAGTTGATGTATAAACATGATAATTATTTCATGAATATTATTCTTGAGATGAGGGAATAATGAACTCTATAACCGTAGTAAACCTACTGAAGTCATTTTCTACTTAATAAATACCATCAAAACATCTGAAATGAACACAAATGATTGAGTAATTGTATATAACATTTCAATAAGTGATATAAAAAATAATAAACATTAAAAAGGTTCTTAAAAAAGTAAACAATTAACCTAAGTTTATTATACAGGAAGATAAAGAACATATGTGATGAGTCGGACTCAAGGAAAGAGACTTTCATTTAAAATTTCCAATTTTAAGGTTCCCCTTTCAACTCTTTATACAAAAGTAATAAAGGAAAGTATTTTTCAAAATATATGGCATGAATGAAATTTTATACCTTCATAAAACCTCAAAACATTGATGTTTTCTTTATAATTTTCTACAATTATACTCAAAGAAAATGGTTTCTTCATTATGTGTTCTGTTTTTATATTTGAATAAATGACTCTCTTTGACTTTTTTCAAAGGTTTTCAAAAAGGAATATTTTTATGGTATATTTGACTTTATTTTCAAAAAGAACAAAGTAATATTCTCTTATAACTTATATGATGACAAAAACTTTTACCACCACCTAAATCAATATTTGAAGTTTGGATTCCCCTACAAGATTCCATGTTTTCTTCATAGAAAAAACCCTATTATATTTTTTATGGTATTTTGGTATTAAAAATGAGTTTTTAAGAATAAAGTATATTTTGATTTTCGAAATAATTTTTACATGGGTTTTAAAGATTTTTTCAAGAGTTTTATTTGTTATATGGTCCTTAAAAATTGTTTATGAAGGTTTGAGCCCCATCATAAATCATGGATGAGGCTGATGTAGCTAATATAATGGGTGCACCTAAATAGTGATCTAATTCAATAGATAATGGTTATGTTCTTCATAAAATTATATTTTAATTTTTATCTTTGTTTATTTCAATTTTAAGGGTTTTGTT
This sequence comes from Viscum album, assembly GCA_963277665.1. NCBI lineage: Eukaryota > Viridiplantae > Streptophyta > Magnoliopsida > Santalales > Viscaceae > Viscum > Viscum album. Next base: position 1,486,551,793 of record OY728136.1, read on the forward strand.
AGTGTTTTAAGATGAAGATATCCTAAGAAACCTATATAAATTTTATATGCCTAATAATGAGTTTTTATGAAAATAGTCTGATTTAAAAAGCTAAGATAATGATATTTTTGAAAAATATAATGCTTTTTATGGGTACAAAGGTTTTTTTTAAGAAACAAAATCACAGGTTTTCATGTTTTTCACTGGACTAATGTTTTATTATTTTTTTTCCCTTATTTAGATTTTTGTTTTCATCCCATGTTTTAAACAATTCATGTGTTTTAAGGATGATTAGGGACATAGATGAAGTGAAGATGAAAGTTGAGAAAAAATTTCATGAAAATAATCATGTTTTATTTCAAATATTTTTATATAAGAAAAATGGATACTTAGTAGAAGTGTAAACTTGAAATGTATAGGTTTACTATGTAAGAGTTTGTCATAATTCTCTAAAAATAAAAAACTAAAAGATATTTGGGAGTGTGCTGAAGTGACTTATTGTATAAAGATACTAGATTATGTGATGTTTATTTCAAAGTCCTTATATTTGGTATCAGGTTAAGGTTTATATAACTTTCTAGGTTATAATCTTATTTGAGTGTAAGTTACAAGTCTTAATTACCACAATGGTTAGTATATTATGGAGAATCATATTTATTTTTTGAATAAATTTAGAGAGTTTAAGATAACACAAATAAGGATATCTCAGTGTTTATCATCATCATAATATGTTATATTATGATTTTATTGATATGATCACACTAACCATTTTGGATTTCTTAAATGGATAGATCTAACAAGAACCAAAGTAACAATGAATGTGAATGAAAATGTGGTGGTTGTCAAAACGAGAAACCAAACAGAATGGGAGCTATAGTGATAACACTAATGGTTATTTTTTAACAATATATTAGGTTTTATGATTAACAACATGAATCTTGGTGTGTTTACTAATGCATCAAATATAAGAGAAATGAATCCATGTGGAAGTTTAGGTAAAAATGATCAAAATGGTAAATATAGTCAACAAATTATTTTTCAATAATGTGGATAGAATCACCAAGTAAAATGTATTAAAAGAAATGTAATATGTTTATATGTGGTAAATTAGGTTATAATGAAATAATATGCCAAGGAAAAAATAAATCATTTAGTTAACTCCATGAAAGGGGAATAAATTCTTCCTGAGGTTCGAATTTAATGTTTTAAATCTAGGTAAAATCTTTTTTATGGAAATTTATGTCCAAATGAGAAGGCTCGTGAATTGGATCAGAATGACCATACAAATAATTTTTTAGAAATAACTAATTCCATTACAGTTGAATATGAGGAAAATTAAAATGATAAATGAAAGGAATTGATTATTTCTTTCCTTATTCTTTGACATTGTTGAACCTCTGGACATGATTCTGTTTTTTTGTAGGGAATAAGTATTAAGTAAAAAGATGTAAAAGCATGCTTAAGGAATTATAAAGAATGATGAATGATTTCGGTGTCTATTTACATGTGTTATGATGAAATGGTAGATTTAATGATGGTCATAAGTTTAATATAATTAATACTCTTTTGATGATAGGATAACTTTGGTATCCACTTACTGAGTTGTGATAGATGTTTTAGGTATATATAACCTTTAAGTTTGTCATGTGAACAAATTATTCGAGGAAGAATAATATTTTAATTTATTAAACATAAGACTAAAAAAATAGATAATCTTTAGGGTTATATGATCTTTTATTTTGAGGTAATTATGGGTTATTAAAATTTTAGGGATACAAAATAAAAGGTATGAGATAACCTTTTAGATGAAAACATTTCTTTAATATTCAATATATTTAGGTTATTTTTAAATACATTTATCACATTTAGTGGAATGTTATAAGGATTATATTTTAAAAAAAGGATATCCTATAGGTCGGGCAATAACCAGTCACATCTAGTAAGTCCATAAGGCTTGCACATACAACTAAATAACAAAAAGGGTGCACCGCCTTCCACTGGCCTACGTGATGTCCTGGTTAGTATGAAATTTGTTCCTTTATCAAAATGATCTAAAAATATAGTCTGAGTTAATTTTTTTGAATATATATTTCATCATATTGATAACCATGGTTTTGGAAAAATAATTTTGTGGTTAAGTGATTAAAGTTATTTCAGAAGAAGGTCTCTATAATTTTTTGGAGAATTATATGGTTAAAGTAAACATGTTACTATGGGATTTTATTTTAGAAATAAAGGTTGAGTTTTCTTTTGAAAGAATATATGATTTTATTATGGGGTTTAGTGATTCAAATTATTTATATAAATGACTATAATATATTATAGATTATGTGATTTTGGAAATTACATTTTTGGCATGAGAAATTAAGAGTGATTAATGCTATTATGGAAAATAAATAATAAATTTATCTTCCAAGGCTATGTGATCAAATAATTCAAATTTTTTGGTTTTAATTTTATTCTAGAATATTTTTGAGTAATTTTAAAGTTAGTTATTTATTGAATGTCCTATGTTGAACATTGGGTATTACTGTTGAATATTGGATATTAAATTAATTTTTCTTCATATGAGGGTTTATTAATTTTTGGAATTACCTTATATTTTATTAACCATTTCATTTTTTTAATGAATAAATATATAAGAAATTATTTTTTAACTTTTTTTTAATTTTATTAACCATTATAATTTTATTATATTTCTTCGAGCATGAACAATTAATCTCGAATACTCTCAATTTGGATCAAGAGATTAGATTATGATAGAAATTGATTAAAGGATGAAATTAAATATGTAAAGTAAGTATATTTCACTATTATGTCAGTATATATGACAAAGTAAATACTCAAAATTAGGAAAAATATTTTGAAAAAAAAATTATTTGCTTTTATTATTGAGAAATCAATGTCCTTTTAACCCATCATAGATTTACAGTTTTGTGATGGTTAACTTTCTCATGAACATGTCCGTGATCATTCCCTAGAAATCCTTGGATGTTTGGTTTTTCCTCTATATCCATGGTTTCAATTTCCAATTATGTTATCATACTTGGAAACCAACTATGTGTTAATCTAGATGTCCTTGGAACTTTCCTTTCTCTCTTGTCAAGAGGAAGTTTTTTAGAGATTTTTTACAATGTCATTTTTCAAAAAAAGTATTTTGAGAAGTCAAACCCAAGTTATTAAGCCTGAATTAAAATTTTGAGGATGAAATTTCATAAAGGGGGAGAATTTAATATCTTGATATTTTTTAAATAACAACTACGATTGATACAGTCAAGATACCGAACATCGAGCTTAAACGAATAACTAAATATTTTTATTTAAATGTGACTATTATAAACTAGCCATTAAATTAGTGGTAATGAATAGTATTAACCACATTATGAAATATATAATGTTCTTACAAATTTCTAAATGATTAATTAATTATTTTTTAATAATCACAATATTTTTTGTAAAGTCATTTTATTCTTCAATAATAAGCTTTCCCAAAAAATGGTATTTCTTCATATTTATGAGTGTATATTATAATTAATTTCTCAAAATTTTAGAAAATTTATTTGAAAAAATGAATTTAAATTCTGTGCCAAGAAAAAGGGATGGATCAAGCGGTGGATTGAATGTGATTCAACCACGGTTTTCCAAGCTATCTAGAAGGGGATTGTACACCTTGCATGTCCGCTTACCTCTAGATGGATGAAATGTCTTTCTTCGCTCATGGATCTCAACTACATCGCCACACATGTGTTTCGTGAAGTGAACATGGTTGTGGATAGTCTAGCCAACAAGGGAGTCAATCAGGTCACTACCTGGTTGGATGATTTTCCTGATGACTTACTCCCTGTTCTTAATAAAGATTGTAGTAAGATTCCATATTTCAGACATTTGTAGTTCCCTTTAGTTTATTAGTAAATTGTGCCTTGGTCTTTAACTGAGGCACCACCTTTTAAAAAAATGAATTTAAATTCTGAATTTGTCATTTAAATATTTTTCTAGGATGCAATTTTAGAATTTTTTGAAAATTTTGATTTTTAAATGAATGGTGAAAAATACTGATTTTATTTAAAACTTATTTGATTTTAAAGTATTTACAAAGAAAAATTATGTTTTAGAATAGTTTTAAAATATAATTAATTAATTTTGATTTAAAATAATCCAATTATAGTTTTGGAATGTTATTTTATTCTTAAATTTAGCATAAATATATTTTACATTTAAAAATGACATTTTTCTAAAGAAAAAAAAAACTATTTTTCATTATGTTTTGTGTGTTTAATTTTAAATTAAATTATACCATTTTTTATTTCTTAAAAATGTATTACATATTTGGAATAATAGGTTCCAAATTTGGTAAATATTCCACTTCTATTTTTTTCTAAGATGAATAGTAATGTTAATAATTTTTTTACCTTGGTAATGGGTAAATCGGGTAATTAAGGGTTAAAAATAAAACTTTAATGACTATAGAATGACCACAACACCTTATTAGATTTTATTTAAAGAGTCCATTTAATTAAAAATAATCAAAAATTTGGTTATATGTCTTTTTTTCAATTTTGGTATGATTATGATGTTTATAATATTTTATTCAAAGAAAAGTAAAAAAATCACACTCTTTTTTTAATAAATATAGTCTTTTCAACATAGAGATTACCAAAGGATATTTTTTGTTTTAAATTTTATTTTGATATATAAAATATTTATATTAATCATGGTAATTTATTTTTAAATTTTAGTGAAAAAATAACTACCTTAAATTCTTGCACAATGCTGATGAAGTAATTATTCAATTAATGAAAAAACAAATGATTTTAAAACAGTAAAAGTAATATAATTTGAGAAAAATATTGGGATATAGGAATTTTATATATGATCATGACCTTTTAGGTATATAATAAAATATTTTATTAAAATTTTACTCATTTCATTGATGTTATTAAAATCAAAGTAATGAATATTTCTAATTATTTACATTAACGATATTTTATAATAAATAATATTTTATTAAATTATATAAAATTCATAAAAATATTATATTCAGAAAATTTATTATGATATGGTTTATAATATCAACCATCTTCCATTTATGGGATATTTTCTATTTATTGTAACTATATTAACCCTAAAAGTGTAAATATCATTGTTGTCACGATAAGATTGAAACGCATTAACGAGGGGTTAAAACCAAATTATAAGCTTGAAAATGTGACCTAAACATTTTTAAAAATTATTTTTTGAGATAATTTAAAATAATACTCATTTTATATTTTAAATAAATAATTTTTGATACATTTTGAATTGAAAATTAATTTATATTAATTTAATATTTTTAGGAATTCCAAGAGTGCCACTCCCCTCTCTTATAAAAGGGCACCACTTATTATCATTTATTCACTCTTAAAAAACATTTTGTTCATTAAATACCTATAAAAATCCATCTTATAATACATCCCCAAATTTTATAGGTCTTTTTTGGTAGAACATCAACCTTAGAAAGATTAAGTTGTTAATCAAATGAGTTTTTCCAAATAGGCACAGTTTTATCTGCGTGTTTTAGTTTTGTTTCTTCTTACACCACCATAAAATATTCTTAATTAATCATAAAATAACAAAACCAATATCCTATATATACTAATATCTAATTATGTTAGTTTTAAAACCTATATACATCTCTTTCCTCCATCAAATGGGAAAAGAATTCATCATTCGTGTGTATGACGGACTACCGCCTCACGAACCGATGTAATTCATTTTCCATCACCATTTATAAAGATTGATTTAAGTTACACATATTATATTGATGAAATATTTATCAATATTTAATGATATATATTTTCTTACCTTTCCATACACTGAAAAATGATATTGTCATTCATTCATATGTTTGGACTACCACCTCTATGAAGCTATGTGATTCATTTTTCATCACCAGATCACTTTGGTGATATATAAATATATATATAATAATATATAAATAAATAATATGACATATATGGTATAGTTATAATTATAGAAATATAAAATAATACTTAATTTTTTTCTATATTGATCGTTGAAAAAAATGGAAATGTTACTGATGTATACAAACAACCTACCATCTCCATAATTGTAACATAATTCATTTTTTTCATAACGCACTTTATGAATAGTTTTAAAAGTATAATTGATTTATAAAAATGATAATATTTTCATGATTATTATTCTAGATATGATTTAATAATGAAATCGTTTACCATATAAACCTACCGAATTAATTTTAGACTTATGTACCAAATATCACCAAAATATCTAATGTTAACTTAAATGACTAAGTAATTGTGTATAACATGGTAATAAGTGATATAAAATGAATAATAAAATTGAAAATGGTTCTTAATTAAGTAAATAATTAACCTAAGTATATTATTCATGGATATAAATAATGTATGTGATGATTCTGACTCAAGGTAAGGGACTTTCTTTCTAAAAATCCACTTTTAAAGTTCCCATTTAAACTCTTAAATAAAGTCAAAAGGAGTGTATTTTTTTACACATACAGCATGAATAGAATTTCATGCCATCATGATGCCTCAAAACTTTGATGATTTCTTTATAATTTTTTGTAATTCATTTAGAAAAATGGTTTCATAATTTTATATTTTAATAAATGATTTTCCTTACCTTCTTTTCAAAGACTTTAAAAACTGAATCTTTTCATAGAACATTTGAATTTATTTAAAAATTAAAAAAGGAATGTTCTATTTTAATGTATATGGTGACAAAATATTTTCCCACCACTGTAACCATTATTTTAATTTTTTCTTCCTGTATAAGCATTCATTTTTTGGTAAAATAAAAAACAATCTTTACCTTTTTTCTAGGTATTTTGGTTTTGAAAATGGATTTTTAAGAAGAAAGGGTATTCTGATATCTAAAATGTTTTGTACATGGTTTTAAAAGATTTTTTCACGGGTTTCATTCATGATATACTCCCTAGACATGGTTTAAAAAGTGTCGGGACCTATTATAGTTCATGGATGGGCCTTATATAGCTTATACAATGGGTGCGCCTAGATAGTGCTCCAATGTTTTGGGTAATTAATAAGTTCTCTAGAGAATTATATTTGAATTAAACCAAATGGTTATCCAATTTTATGGTTTTTGTAAGGGTTGTAAGATGATTATTTCCCAATTCACCTATATAACTGCTTTATGATTTCAAATTAGTTTTCATGGAAATAATTTAATTTTAAATGGTAATGTAATGATATTTTTGAAAAATATATTCCCCTTTTATGAGTACAAAGGTATGTTTTTAGGAAAAAATTATTATGTTTTCATATTTTTCACTGGAGTAATTTTTTTCTTATTTTCATGTCCCTTACTAAGATTTTTATGATCTTTCCAAAATTTTAAAAAAAATCATATATTTTAAGGATGATTGAAAGGCGTTGTCATGGGCGCTTTCAAATAATATGTGATTGTAGGTTACTTAGGTGCGGCAGAGTGGATGACTAAGGTCGTCCCTCAAAGGAGGAAGTAAATTTAACAACATATTAAAGGTATTTTGAAATTAAATTATAATTAAATAAGAAAATTAATTAAAAGTATGGGTTTGTTTATACTTTATAAATATAGAAGAAGTTTTCTAGAAGAATATTATATTTTTGTTTCATTTTTAGTTTTGAAATGAAGTTCGATTAAAATGACACAACAAGAAGAAGTTTTTTTAGAAAATATTTAAAAGGCGTAATCGATCTAACTCTACCTCTTCACTCAATTATTTATCCTTATCATCTAAATTAACATCCAATTAATTATGATCCACTAACTTGTTAACCCCCGAACCCAACTAGAATTAACTTTACCAAAAAGATGAAGTGAATTAAAACCTAGGCTAGCTTTTAAACATGAAATCGTGGCACCTTGCTTTGATTAATGTTTTAAATATTTCTAATGGTCATTGGTAAATAAAGGCACATGTCAATTCTGGAAAATGAAGATTAATTTAGCTTATGGATTATATTTGAACTCTACAAATTTATCATGCGTTGTCTTGTTTTACTAATTAAGTTTGTGCTCTCGCGATTTACAAAATACTCGACCTCGTGTGTTTTTGTGTCAATTGTTCAATTGCTTTCTTATTTTAATTTAAATTAAAAACTCAAGTAATAGATCATATTAAGTGAATTAAAACAGCTCATCGATTCAAAATATATGAATGAATAAGTTTATAGGTAGATCGGTTACTAAAAAGAACTACTCTTCCATGGGCGGTGTAGTCATCGTATAAATGTTTTGCATGTGCAAAGGTTTAGAAAGGGTAGAACTCAATCACATTTATACTCTTGATTCAAGACCAATTAGAAAGATTAATGGAATAAAAAATTTGAAGAAAATAGAAGAAAAGAGAAGAAATAAAATAAGAACAAAAATGTTTATTATGAAAATACAAACATTACAACATGAAGAAGAGAAGAAGGCTTCGATGAGGGGATCCTTGTTCAGGAGATACCCCTCTTACAATGGTTGGAGAATTTGGGTGAAACCAATTATCCTCTACCTTTAATCTCCTGATGCACATCCCAACCCCTCCAAATAAGAAAAACACTAATTTATGGAGTGGAGGGAAGGCAAGGATTAAAGAGGTTTCACTTAAGAATGGGGAATCTTGGCCAAATATTTTAAGCCAAATTGCACTGCCCATTTGACCTCCAAAATCCGTGAACCAACTATTCTTCCAGAAGAATGATTTGTGAAAAATTGGGTTGGAGAGTTCTTCTCAAAACATGGGCCCAATACAATCTTGTAAGAAGTAGTTATTTCCCAAATACAAAACCAATGTCCAATCTAGCGGGTCCAACCCACCTTTTATTTCATGGTCCATTTAGTCCAACCAAATGAAAGATTTAGCATCAATGTCCTAAAAAAAGTTGTAGAAAAATAAGTGAGGAAAACTGTTAAATAAATTTAATTTCAAATAATTCTTATTAAAATAATAATGTGAGAAATACTACAGTGAATTTTAAAAGGGTAAAACTAAAATTTTCATCAAATTTTCAAATGAATGATATAATCCCAAATATTTCATAAATGAACATATTTTGGACAATGTGAGGAAATTATGTCATTTATTATCAATAAAATATTTAACAAAATAGTTTTTTATCAACTTCCCCACCCTTACCCTTTTGCACTCCTAGGAAAAACCTCATATCAAGTAAACATCAATATCAAATCAAAATAAATTTTAAAACACCTATCCTTGAGATCCAACAATTCAACACCAAGAAACAAAAGATACAATACCTCATAAAAACCATTATTTCAAGTTCCCATTTATATCATTTAATATATTTCCACTTCATTTATCCTCCCATGTACAAAACACTTACCTCGCTTGAATTTTCTCTTATCACACAAACGTCAATTTTTATCAATGTCTTTCTCATCTGAACTCATACAAGGGTCACCATAGGCTTGATAAATTCCTAAATCGCCACCCGATGTGAGTCAAGGACATATGTTTATCATGAGGACTTTTCAGGGTTTTTATATAGATTTCGGTTGGTAGGATTAAGATGTGAAAAAATTTGAGGATGAATGAGGGGGGATTGACTCTTTTTGAAGCAAAATTGCATTATTATAATTGACACTTAAATATGGTCTCCTCCTCAATCCACGTAGCATCAATTCATGTTCATCATCATGAAAAATAAAGAAATGTACACACCATTCAACATTTTAGCTGTAAAAATGTCAATCTTCTCAAACATGATTTTCTTGAAAGATCCAAATAGTAAAAACTTTATATCTCTATTAGAAGCTCCAAAAAGGCACACCTTCACTTATCATGAAAGCTCTAGAAAAGGAACAACTTTAAATATAATTATTTTCTTAATAGTAAACACATCTATTTAGAATTTAATTTTTACACCCAATGTATCACATAATATGGTAGCACAACACAAGACAGCTTCTCCCACAGTTAAGTTCGACTAGGTTATACAATTTCACTTCAAGAGTTGGTTGGATAGGGAAAATTGTCTTGTAATGTGGAAAACATAATAGAATGTTCATGGATTCTAATGGCTAAAAGGATTAAATTTTCAAGGTGTTCCTTTACAAAAAAAAATTATTCTTTGAAATATAGGCTTTAATAACAAACAAATTCCTCAATCATTTAAACATAAGTACCTCAAACCCCCATGTTTTGATAGGAATAAATCAAAATCGGGTTAAATAAATCATGGTTTGGTTCTCTGAATAAATGAGGTAAATATAAATAATATGAAAAAGAATGGTTCAGAAGCCTCATAGGAAGGTGATTTCAAATATAAAGATAGTTAGATGTGGCATGTGATTCAAAATTTAGAGTACTTTTCATGAAATTACTAAATATTTAAACTTGAAATAAAGTTATTTTCAGCATTCATTAAGCTTAGTTTGATGGGATAAATTGTTTCACTTATTGATATGAATTTCAAAATGGTGATGAGAATCATTTTGGCTCAAAAGCCTCAAAAATAGACACAAAAAATTGAAAAATAAACACCCAAAATTTGAAAAATAGACAATTGTTTTTAAAAAATCATTGAAAAACAGGAAAACAATTGAAATTACTAAACTAAAAGGTTCTCTCCCCCACACTTAAAATATTTAATTGTCCTCAATGTGAACCCATGAGATGATATATGCACATGAAAATTATACTATTAAATAGGACAATGAATAAAAAAGTGAAAGGGTTATAAACAGCCTGATATGCTCAAGTGATGATGGGGTCATGTAGTGTGATGAAATCCACTACATCTGTAGGAAGTCCCTCAATGTATCTCTTAAATCATTTCCCATTGACTATAAAGATCCTTCATGTGTCCTCTTGTGTGATCTCCACTGCACTATAATGAAAAACATTAGTCACAACATAAGGACCTTACCATCTAAAATGGAACTTACTAGGCATCAGCTTCAGTCATGAACTGTATAGAAGGACTTTCTATCTAACATGAAACTCCCTTTGTTGGATAATTTTGTCATGATATGCATTGGATCTTTCCTTATAGAGAATTGAGTTCTCATATAAAGACAATCAAACCTCCTCAAGCTCTTGAATTTACTGCTTCCTTTGGATTCCAGCTTAGGCCAAATCCATGTTGCATTTCTTTGTATCCCGATAATCCCAATTCTCAACTTCCATGGGGAGATGACACGATATCCCAAAAACAATAAAAAATGGGGATATACCAATGGGTGTCTTGTATGCTATCCTATAATCCCACAATGCATCATCCAAGTGCTTTCTCCAATCTTTCCTATTTGGCTGCACGATTTTCTCCAAAAAAAAATCAACTCGCGATTTGAAAACTCAACCTGACCATTTGTTTGGGGGTCGTATGGTGTTGATGGTTTGTGTGTCACCCCATACTTCTGAAGAAGGGAAGAAAGATTCTGACTGTAAAAGTGTGTCCCTTGGTCATTGATGATGGTCGTCGGTACCCCAAACCTACAAAAAATCTGCGCTTTGAAAAAATCCACAACAACATGAGAATCATCAGTCCTTGTGGCCTTATCCTCCACCCATTTACTCACATAATCAAAAGAAACCAAAATATACAAAAACCCAAAGGAACTAAGAAAATGACCCATAAAATTGATGCCCCATACATCAAAAATCTCACAGAATAGTATGGGGTGTTGGGGCGTCTCGTGTCTCCTAGAAATGTTCCCAGTGTGTTGGCAAGGAGGTAATGACATCAAAATACATTGGAATCATGGAATAATCTAGGACAATATAATCCAAAGTCCAAAACTTTACAAGCTATCCATTGGGGTCCAAAGTGTCCACCACAAGCAAGTGTATGACAGAACTGCATAACAGAATCAAACTCATGATTAAGAACACACCTCCCAATAACTTGGTCACTACACATGCGCAAAAGGTATGGATCATCCCAAACATAAAATCTCGACTCACACTTTTACTTTTGGACTTAATGTTTCTTTAAATTTGCAGGTATTTAAGTGGAAATAAGGTAGTTAACTAAATCAGCATACTAAGGATGCATACCTGAGATGCAATAAAGATGTTAATCAGGGAAAGTGTCTCAAATTGGTACCTAGTACAAGGTGTTATCCTCTAGTGTGTGAGTAAGCCTACTCATGTGGTCCACCATTAAGTTTTCTGACCCCTTCTAGTCCTTTATCTCAATATCAAATTCCTAAAGAAGGAGCATCCATCGGATAAGTCTGGGCATTGCATCTGGTTTCTTCAAGAGGTACCTCAGAGATGCATGGTCAAATAAAACAACTACTTTAGAGCACAGTAAATATGAACGGAATTTATCTAAAGCAAATATGATAGAGAGAAACTCCTTTTTTGTGGTTGTTTAGTTCTATTGGGTTGAATCCAATGTCCTCGAAGCATAGGATATCACATGTGAATGTCCCTCCACCCTTTGAGATAATACGGCTCCAACTGCGAAGTTGGAGGCATCACACATAACCTCAAAAGGAATATCCCACCGTGGGGGTTGTATGATTAGTGGAGTGGTCAGACACTTCTTTATATCATCAAAGGAAGTCCTTCTAGAATCATCAAACACAAAATCAAAATCCTTTTGAAGTAATCGTGACATAGGAAGTGCAATCTTACTAAAATCTTTGAAGAAGTGCCGATAAAATCTTGCATTCCCTAGGAAATATCTATCACCACGCACACATGAAGGATATGGTAAGGATGAAAAAATATCTACCATAGATCTATCAACCTCTATCCCAAGTTTTCACACTACATGCCCTAAGATAATTCCATGACCTACCATGAAATGAGACTTTTCAAAGTTCAAGACCAGATTCTTCTCAATACAATGATTCAAAACATTTTCCAAACTAGATATTTAATCATTAAATGAAGACCCATACACTATAAAATCATCCATTAATACCTTCATGTAGGCCTCAATAAAATCAAAAAAATACTCATCATGCATCTCTGGAAGGTGCCTACGGCGTTGCAAAGTCCAAATGGCATCCTTCGGTAGGCAAACATACTGAAATGGACAAGTGAATGTTGTCTTCTCCTGATCCTAGAGAGTAATAGAAACATGAAAATATCCTGAAAATCCATCCAAGAAACAATAATGTGTCTTCTCAGGTAGTCTCTCAAGCATTTGATCAATGAATGGGAGGGGAAAATGGTCCTTTCGGGTGGACTGATTTAGTTTCCTATAATCAATACACACATGCCAATTGTTTTGTACCCACATTGGAACTAACTCATCTTTATAATTTTTAACAACAATAACACCAATTTTCTTATGCACAACCTGAATCAGACTTACCCACTGATAATCTGAAATGGGAAAGATTATAACTGTCTCGAGCAATTTTCCAAATTCTTTTTTAACAACTTCCAATAGAGTTGGATTCAGTCTCCATTGTGGTTGCCTAACCGGTTTATCCCCATCCTCTAAAATAATCCTATGCATGCAAATGGAGGGTCTAAAACCATATATTCCGTCAAAGGTCCACACAATTGCCCCAATTTTCTCCCACAAAATATTCAAAAGTTTTTCTTCGTGTTAAAAAGGGAAATTGTTAAAAATGATAACAGGTAATTTCTCACCACTCAAAAAGTATGAGTATCTGAGATTTGGTGGAAATGGCTTGAGTTATAGTGTAGTGGGGTGGTGTATGGATGGAGACATTGAAGGAACTGAAAAATGTGCAAAATCGCATCAATATTAGAATAGAAATCATCACGATCAGATAATAAAGTATCAAATCCATCAGCATACTCAATAGCCATGTCATAATCAGAGTTCAAATAATCAGAATCAGAATATGATTCCATTTCAAAATCAAATATACGAGAGTCGTATGCATTAGAAATATGTGTGGAAGTACTCTTAGACATCAAACTACAACCAATACTCATAATCTCCCTAATCATAGGACAATCAAATTCCATGGGGTTTTTATTTGGTTGTTCAAAATGGGAGATAAAAAATGCATAATGGTCCTATGAGGGGTACTTCATGGATTCCATGACATTAAATATCACAACTTCATCACCAAAATCCATGGAATGTGTACCCTCGTTGACATTTATGATAGTTTTTGAAGTTTTGAGGAAGGGTCTACCTAAGATAATGGGAGCATGAGAACTTACCTGATCATCCTCCATGTTAAGCATGTAGAAATATTCTGGAAAGATCATGTCTCTTACCTAGAAAAGTACATCCTCAAGGACTCCTGCTGGATATGTTGTAGCTCTATTTTCCATCTACACCACTACTCTCATCGTTTCAACTCACCAACCTATAAATAAGAGAATACAAAGTGAGGCATCACATTTATGGAAGCTCCCAAATCACAAAGAGAATCCGAAAAGTGCAACTCCCCTATGGTGCATGGGATGGTCAATTTCACTAGATCCATGCACTTTGTTGGCATTTCTAGAGTTTGTGTAATGAGTGCTAACACATTCCTTCCAAGATTTATCCTCTCATTTCCCTTGAGCCCCCTTCTATTGGTACAAATTTCCTTTAATAATTTTGAATACCTTGGGATTTTATTGATCGCTCCAAGTAGAGGGATTTTGATCTCCACATGCTTGAATGTAACCAAAACTTCATTTTTCATCGCCTATTCATCAATCTTCTTAGTTTGAACAACCCTGTTTGGAAAAAGGAAGGGGTTTAGGAGGAATAACATTAATCATTTGCTTACCTTTATCTTTCTCCTTGGGTTTCTCATCAGCCAGTTTTGAAAGGGGATTCTCCGGAGTTGAGGTGAATCCTGGTGGAATGGTAGGTACATATATATCAGTTTTTTGATTCCCACTTCTCAATGTGAAGGCACTAAAATTCCCCTTTGGATTTGGAGTAGGTTGGGAAGGAATATTTCTAGAGTTCTTACTTACCAGTTCATGGAGGGTGGTGGCAATCTGTCTCATTTGAGTCTTCAACTCCCTCAGCTTCGAACTTTGACTCTTCAACTCTTTCTGTTGATTAAGAACAATTTATGTCAAAAGATATTCAGTGATAGAATCTACCTTTGGGTGAGAATTTCCATTTTTTTAACTTGTTGATTTTAGTCTTGAAATCACCTTTGGGGTTGTTGGAAACCCTTTTGGTAAGGTGGAGGTTGTTGGAAGTTTTGTTGAAAGGGGGGCCTTTATTTGTATGCAGATGTATACCTCATGTCTAATTGATTCTTCCACCCATGGTTGTATGTTGGGGAAAAGGAATCAAGATTATTTTGGGGATATTGTGGTGGTTTCTACTAATAAGGGATCCTAGTAAACACCACTCCACAATCTTCTGTTTCTTGTAGTTTGGGGAAACAGTCAGTTGGGTGGCTTGTCTCGGTGAAAATGCCACAAGACCTTGAAAGAGGGGGTTGTGATGTCTTTTATGCCAAAAAAATATATCTCACCATAGTGGCCAATTCTTCTAACTTAGTATCAATAAAATTATTTTCAAGAGAGGAAGTACTTACATAATGTAATACCCTGACATGTGGTGTAACTCGATCTCCAAATTATAGAGAGTTTTGTGCCATCTTGTCAATAAATGCATGGGTAGCTATTGGTGTCTTATCTACCAATACCCCTCTATCCACGGCATCCACCATGCTTCTCTCCATAGGTGTGAGTCCTTCATATAAGTACTGGATGAGTAGTTTATCACTGATTTGGGGATGTGGGTAGCTTGCATAGAACTTCTTGAATCGCTCCCAGTACTCATACATTTACTTCCCTTGGGCTTGCTTGATCCCTGATACCTTTTTACGAATGTAAGTGGTCCTTGATGCTGGAAAAAATATTTGCAAGAAAAGATGTTTCAAATCATTCCAACAAGTTACATCTTCAGGTTGTAAATAATACATAGAGTACTTTGCAGCTCCATCAAGTGAGAATGGGAATTCTCTTAGTTTGATTTGATCTTCAGAAACATTTATTGGTTTTAAGTTAAGAAAACAACATTAAATTCTTTAAGATGTTTATAGGGATCCTCACTAGAGATGCCATGAAACATCGGATGAAGGTAAATTAATGCAGATTGTAGTTCAAAGTCTGATTAAAGATTTGGGTATGCAATACAATTTGGTTGAAAATTAATATCAGGTGCAGCCAATTATCGAATGGTTTTATAAAGCTAATTTCCATTATTTTCAGCCATTGTTTCTTTTTTTATGGTTGAATTTGAATTAATTCCAATTTCAATGTTCTGAGATTAGAGTAATTCTCCAACTGGTTTAATGTTGAAACTTCCTGTAGACTGAGAATGTCAGATTCAAGCCTGAAGTCTACGTTTAATATCAGGATCAAGATCTAAGAGTTATTCGGGATTAGTTTGTGTCATTAGTCAAATAAAAATGAAAATAATAAAAGTGGACCATAATAAAATAAAATATGAGAAGTTTTATTTGATGGTCCAAAAAGAAGAAGAAGAAAAAAAAAAGAAAAATTCAGAATGGGTAAAGAAAGAAGAGAAGAAGAGAATAAAATATAAAATAAAATAAATACCTCTAAATGGTTGAAATAATTACTCACCTCCCTATAAAAGGAGCCAATTTGAAAGGTGTTATCATGGGAGCTTCCAAATTATATGTTATTGTTGGTCACTTAGGGGCAATAGACTGGCTAACCAAGGTCGCCTCTCAAAGGAGGAAGTAAATTTAACAACATATTAGAGGTATTTTAAAAGTAAAATAAAAGTAAATAAGAAAATTAATTAAAAGTATAGGGTTGTTTGTATTTTATAAATCTAGAATAATTTTTCTAGAATAAGATTTTATTTTTGTTTCATTTTTAGTTTTGAAATGAAGTTTGATTAAAATGACACCACAAGAAGATGTTTTTTTAGAAAATATTTAAAAGGCGTAATCAATATAAATCTACATCTTCACTAAATTATTTATCATTATCATCTAAATTAACATCCACTTAATTATGATCCCATAACTTTTGAACCCCCAAACCCTACAAGAATTAACTTTACCAGAAAGATGAAATGAACTAAGCCCTAGGCTATCTTTTAAACGTGCAATCATGGAACCCTGCTTTGATTAATGTTCTAAATATTGCTTATGGTCAGTGGTAAATTAAGGCACATGTCCATTCTGGAAAATTAGTATTAATCAAGTTTAGGTATTATATTTTAACTCTACAAATTTATCTTGCGTGGTCTTGTTTTACCGATTAAGTTTCTGCTCTCACAATTTACACAATACTCAACCTCGTGTGTTTTTATGTCAATTATTCAATTGCTTGTTTAGTTCCATTTAAATTAAAAACTCAAATAATATATCATATTAAGTGAATTACATTATCTCATTTATTCAAAATAAATTAATGAATAATTTTAAAGGTAGATCGATAACTAAAAAAACTACTCTTCTATGGGTGGTGTAGACATCGTAGAAACGTGTTTCATGTGCAAAGGTTTAGAAAGGTTAGAGCCCAATCACGATTCCACTCTTGATTCCATCCCAATTAGGAGTATTAATAGAATAAGAAATTTGAAAAAAACAGAAGAAAAGAGAAGAAATAAAATAAGAACAAAGAAGTTTATTATGAAAACACAAACATTGCAACATGAAGAATATAAGAAGGGTTTGATGAGGGGATCCTTACTTCTAGAGCTTCCCCTCTTACAATGGTTGGAGGATTTCAGTGAAACCAATTCTCATATGCCTTAAATATCCTGATACACATCTCAACCCATCCAAATGAGAAAAACACTAATTTACAGAGTAGAGTGGAGGGTAGGTTTATAGAGGTTTCAGGAGTGAATGGGGAATCTAGGCCAAATATTTTATTCCAAATGGCACCACCCATTTGACCTCCAAAACGCGTAAACCAGCTATTCTTAAAATATATTTATTTGTGTAAAATTGTTTTTTCCATCTCCTCTCAAATTATGGGCCCAATAAAAGCTCAGAGGAAAGATTTATGGCCCAAATACAGAACCAATGTCCAATCTGGTGTGTCCAGCCCACCTTTGTCTTCAGGGTCCATTTAGTCCAACCCAATGAACGATTTAGATCCAATGTCCTGAACAAAAGTTGTATAAAATTAAGTGATTAACACTGTTACAAACTTTT
This sequence comes from Viscum album, assembly GCA_963277665.1. Lineage (NCBI taxonomy): Eukaryota > Viridiplantae > Streptophyta > Magnoliopsida > Santalales > Viscaceae > Viscum > Viscum album. Next base: position 1,486,569,865 of record OY728136.1, read on the forward strand.
ATGTTCAAATAAGTCATATTAAAATATTTATGTGCGAAATAATAAAGTGCATTTTAAAAGGGTAAAACTGGAATTTTCATCAAATTTTCTAATGAATGATCTAATCCCAAATATTTCATAAATGAACATATTTAGGAAAATATGAGGAAATTATTTCATTTATTATCAATAAAATATTCAAAAAAATAGTGTTTAATCAATGAGTTGGGAAATGGATGAAGTCAAGATAAAAATTGTGAATATTTTTCATGGAAAGAAGACATGTTTTGTTTTAAAGAGTTTTATTTTATGGAAAAAATGATATTGAGTATAAGTGTCCACTTTTAATGTATGGGTTTACTATGTAATATTATATCTTAATTCTCTAAAAAACTATACCTAAAAGATATTTGAGAATGTGAGAAATTTAATTCTAGTATAAAGATACTAGATTATATGATGTTTTAGTCCAGGTCCTTATAATATTGTCTCAGGTACCATATCATAGAACTCGAGCATTATAGCATGTTAGGGTTCTTTCATTGAACTCCTTAAATGAATGTTCATGCCATTAATGAACCAAAATTTTGTTTAAAACAAATTAAAACCATTCATATAGGTATAAATGACATATATATTACATCCATCCATCACATTCATGGAAAAATATATGCATCACATGAATATATTAAATGTTCACTGTATATATATCATGAATTATATTCAAGTGTACATGAATCTCTTGTTTGTACATTTTATTAAACAACCAACAATCTCCCACTTTCTCTAAAATCCAAAAAATTCTCTACTCAAAATTTCACAACTCTTTATGAATCCATCCAAACTATTTTGGATATGGTTTTTCATCAAACTCTCTTAATTTTGAACAAAAACAATTGTCTAAAACTTTATCCTTATAGAAAGTCCTAACTGTGTGAATTTGTAGGTCTTAGTGGCATTGAAGAAAAATATGAAATATATATTTCATAGATATAATCAAAGAGTTTCCTCTAGTAAAGAGTTAGTGATACTCAAGATACTAAGGGGTCTAAGGTAATCTCTTTAAAAAAACTCATATCTCTATAAAAGAAAATACACTAAAACATATATCATACACATAATATATATAACTATACAATCCATTTTTCATGATATCGAACAAACACTAGACATGAAACATATCAATATAGTATTATCCTCTCATCATTTCTTGATTTTTCTATAAAAAACTGACCAAGTTCTTAAATATATCACATTTCACTCATTTATCTGATAAGTACATCACATGTCACCTATCCAAGTAGTTTAACACATAATATGGGAAATAACTAAGAATAGACATAAATTTATTCAATCCAATTAAAGAAAGGGAAATATTTATTCAACTTTTCATAAAAATGGAAAAATATCATCTTGGGTTTTCTCTAACCAAATACATCATTAGAAACATACTGAACCACCCCCATATTATTTAAGTCAACATATAGACTTGTATAAGTAGTGTATCAAAGTATGAAGGTTGTCGTTTTAGGTATACCACCAACCTCAAGTAATAAGGATTGATAATAAGTATACATCCCTAAGTATATTGATGGTTGTTTGAAATTTCATGAGATATACTTTAGTGGATCAATCCATATGATATGTCTCTACTTATTACCACATGAATCTATTATTCACGTCTTATATACAAATATTTATAAAAAATAAAAGATTATATTCATTATAACCTTATCATATCATTACAACCCATAATACTCTGTAATATCATTGGTTAGGGAAAACTAAATGTTATACTTTAAGGGGATATTATCATTTTACCATTTATGTAAAATAAATTATTGAAAACATTAATGGTTGATAATTGGAGAATAAATTTTTAATAATAACATAATAAATTTACAACCATTAGAACCAATATATCATACATCTAATACCAAGATATTCTATATGACTCCCATGCTTTTCTACAGTAATGGTTTTATCAGTAGATCAACTACAATCTCCTGAGTTGCTGACAAAACTGATCTTTACAACACCCCTGTCAATGATCACTTGTATGGGATGGTATTTATAAAGGATGTGTTTGGTCCTTTTATGATACAGAGGTTCCTTATATTGAGGGAAATCATCATTTTTATCACAATATACCTCAATTACTCCCTCAATTCTAGGAACCAATCCATTCCAAAATTGATATTCTTGAACCAAACAACTTCCTTTTAAACATCTAATATAGTGATGTATTATGCCTATATTTTTTATTCCACTATGCCAGCATATTTATAACTCCACCAACTAAATGCAACACCATTTGGGAAAAATAAAACTATAGATTGAGATTTCATAAAATCTTTATCATATTAGAAACTAGAATTTGTGCAACACTTTACACAAAGCTCATATTCTCCTCCAAATACCAACAATATATCCTTATTTCTTATTAAGTACTTAAGTATGTTCTTAATAGTAATCTGAGGACTCTCACCAAGATTGGATTGGTATCTAATTGTTATTATAAAATTATATGAGACATCAATTTCAGTTCATATATGATAGATCATATGGTATACGCACAAGGAATAATATCCATCCTTCAAACTCTTTATAAGGATCTTAGATATTCCAAATATTTGTGCCATGTAACACAATTAAGGACCACTTCATTGAGTTGTCATAGATAAAACACTTTAGAACTTTATCAATATACATTTTTGGACTCAGTCCAAGAAAAAACTAAGATCTATCACTATAGATATTCATATCATGTATGTATGCTGCTTCACCCATGACTTTCATTTAGAAACATTTTCCCATCCACAATTTCACAAAGTGAAGTATCAGGATTTCATTTCCAATAAGCCCTATTTCATCTATATAAAGTATCAAAAACCCTAATATACTCTCATTAATATTATTCTATAAATAGGAATCATCCATGATCTTTATGAAACCAAAAAAATTATTTCACCATCAAACTGGATATTCTCACTATGAGAATCTTGATTCAATCTATAAATATATCTTTCTAACTTTAAAACGATAGCATTCTTATTTGGAACTTCAAATCCCTTGGGTTTTATCATATACATGTATTTGGATGAATTCTTGTTAAGGAATTATATTTGCATATCCATTTTATATATCTCATAATCATAATGATCTGTTATGTCTTGTAGAATCTGAATGGACTTTATCATCAAAATATGTTAAAAGGTCTCTACATTGTCAATACTATGAACTCGTTCGTAACCCTTTTCTATGAGGTGTTATTTATCTATAGACACTCTACCATCCATGATATTCTTTTTACAAAAACACCACTTTTACCCTATGGGTCTCACCCTTTCAATTTCATCAACCAATTTCCAAACCTGGTTAGTTTACATAGATTCCATCTCATATTCCTTGGATTTTAACCATTTCTTGGAATTAAAACTCTCAATGGCCTCTCTATAGGAAGTAGGATCATCTTCTTTAAATTTTATTTTATCATAATTGGAAATTAAGAACCGACATATATTCGGTTCATAATGAAACCTACAAGACCTTTTATATTCTTATGTAACTCTAAATATTAATATAATAAAAACTAATATGTTTCTTATACCATATATCCAATGGTGTCTTCCTGATTTCTTTAAATATAACGTAGTTCATAAATAATGTAGAAGCCTCTAGAGTATATCCCCAAAATGAGATAGTAAGGTCACATAAACTCCTCATTGATTGTGTGAGACTAAGAGGTGTTGAGTTATTGTTGGAATAAGAATGAATTTTTTTAATAGGAAGAAGGTTTGGTTATGGTTTTTATTTTTTTAGAATGTAAATAAATTGAAAGTGTTGATCTTATTATGGATTTTCCAGATGGATTTTTATGGATATATAAATTCAAGTCAAAAAAAATAAAGATCAATAAGTGGACTCTAGTTAATGAAGGTGATTATATGGAGTCTAAAGGACTTAGGAAATCAAAGAGAGAATAATTACTTTACTAGATTGAGTTTTTTTTTAAAAAAATCATGCAATGCTTTGTGGATCATCAAAGTAAAAAACATTGTGATTACTATTTCTTCTCAAAGTTCAAGAATACTTTTTCATGAAATTTACAGACTAGTTTTAGGGGACTAATATAATTAGATAAAGCTTAATCAAACGGAGGTTTCCAAATGAATTCATCTGACATAGATTTAAAAATTAATACATCAAACATAGGTCTCCAAATGAATTCATCATATAGAGTTTTTCAAAATAAATTAATTGGATAGAGTTATTTTGAATTAATTCATTATACATAGGTTTCCAAATGAATTCAACAAATATAGGTTTCTAGAAAAAAATTCATTAGACATAGGTTTCTCGATGTATTTTCATTGGATAGAGATACCTTTAAAACTATTTCATCAAAAACCTATAAAGATTAATGAAAAAAACATAATAATACTAATAGATATAGTGTAACTAGATAAGTAAGAACCATATGAAGTTGTATTAGAGGGAGCATTTCCTAGTGGAGGAGTTATTTCTGTAACTTCCCGATTCCAGAAGCTGCCCAAAGGCGCCCCGTACCTGGTTGGTCACATGGACTTAAGCGCATTTCCTTGAATTCCAGAGGATTCCTACTATAAGTGAGAGCCTTGGGTGTGATAGTGGGGAAACTATTCCCTTATTAGAAGAGTAACATAGTAGAAGTAAAATAGATAGCAATAGCGGAAGCAGTAATAATACCATACCAAAAGTGAACAGTGGAAGTAATAAATAGCTGGAGCTCACATATATAAATGATACATGATACATATGTCTATAAAACCATAAAAAAAAATCACAATCCGGGGATACAGTACTAAACCAAAGTATAAAAGAAAATCAGAAAACAGCTCCACAGCATCGCAAACCTCAGCTTGGTCCCATGCTCCCCAGCTCCACAACAATCATGCACCTGAAGTAGAAGGGTGCTTTACCTTATCTATACCTATATAAATATAATTTGTTTGGGCCCAAAAGCATGAACCAAATAGGTTGTGAGACGAATCCCATTAGGCAACCACCCAAATATCTATGCCTAACAGTCAGTGAATATATATGGCAGGCAATAAACAAAATGAAGTAGTAAACAAGGGTGTACACATAGTAAAAATCTTAAAAATTCAATTGCATTCATTTTGATATATCAAGTTAGTAGCTAAACAAAAGTAGGTACCCTCTGGGATGTACTCACAACCTAAACCCTCTGGTTCAACCAAAGAAACACAATCAACCCTCTCGGAAGTACACTTAGTCTAACCCCTCTTGTTTAGATTTATAAAAAACACTCTGAGGAAGCACTCACCTTCAATTCCCCATGTGGTCTCGTATTGGTAACTAATAGCCACTCTGAGGAAGCACTCAATGTCCAATTCCCCTTGTGGCCTGCATCAAGGAAACTAAAGACACTCTGAGGGAGCACAAAGTCCATCCCCATATGGTCTCACAATGTAACAGCAGACAGACACTCTGGAGAAGCCCTCAACGTCAATTCTCCCTATGGTCTACTACACCAGGTTCTCACATCCCTATGTAAGTAAATCGTGTACAAACTATACATGGGAACCAAAGTAAACCTCAATAACTACTTGGTTAAACAATATACAACACATCATAGCATGTCAGATAATAATCACTTCATCCTAACAATACTAGGCATGGAAAGAAAAGCAGCCTAATAGGCAAGCTAAACCAAATGGTCAAAACAAGAAAACATGGGAAAAACCTACATAGCATGGAAAAATTAACCCTATTCATAAACAAAACAAACTCTATCTAAACAAATAGGGAATAAGAGGAAAAACAGGGCTAAAAACCATAAACATGCAATACCCCATTCTTGGGTATTGGGCACTTTTGCACATAAAATTCAAATATTATCTATGAAAAAGAACAAACCACCTACCTTGGAATTGTGAGATCGATATAAATGAACCTCAAGCCTTTAATATCCCTATAATGATGTAGATCTATAAAAATGCTAAAACGTTCAACTGAGGATATCACATGGAAGATGAGAAATTAGGATATGAAGTTCAAGAAGAAATGAGGACTCATCGATGTGATTCTAATGCAATTGATAGCATTCGATTTGGAGAACAGATGGTGATTCAGGGGCTGAGAGAAGATATGTGGTCGTACGGATGTTCCTGGATGAGACAAAAGAAGAATAAGTGTGTTTTGTCTGTCATATGCGACCCTGATCCATTTAATGAAAAAAAATAAAGTACAGGACGTGTTCTTTAAAAGTAAATAGTGTGTACATTCCTTTTTGGCCTCCGATTTAGGTTCTCTCTAGGTCACCACACATGACCATGTGCTCAGCCGTTACACAGCCAGCACACGGTCACCAATGGAAACTAGGTCCATGGCGTGTACTTAAAAGTAAACGATGTGTACTCCGAAAATTTTTAGAAACTCCTCTTTTTCTAAAAAACAACCAAAAAAGAAAAACATACCTAAAAAGAAGATCTGGGTTCTTACAAACTTCCCCCCTTAAAGAAATTAATCCCCTAATTTCCCTAGAAAGGAGGCAGAGAAGAAGAATCCTCTAAAAGATCTGGCCATTGTGATCGTACATCGGACTCCCTCTCCCAAGTCTCGTTATGTACTCACCCATGCCACCATATCACCCATACTAGAGGAACAGATCATCCATGGAGAACCTTCACACATTGATCAATAGTCCAAATATGACGCTCCTTGAATGAGGCGTCCACCTCGAGCTCAACCTCCTCGGGTTAGAAAACATGAGATGGGTCTGAGAAGTATTGTCAAAGCTTAGAAATGTGGAATACAACATTCATATCCTGATACCTCTGAGGTAACTGTAACCGATAGGAAATCATCCCAACCCTCGCCAACACCTCAAATGGCCCGATGTACCTCGGTGAAAGCTTACCCTGTCTCTTAATCCTCATGTGTCCCAACCTCAGTGTGACATGTAGAAAAACCTAATCCCCGACCTCAAACTCTAGAGGTCATCTCTGTCAATCAGCATTACACTTCTGTCATGATTGTGCAATATTCATCCTCTTCTAAATAAACTCTATCTTCTTAGTGGTCTCCTAGACAAGACGAGGTCCCAGTATAGCTTCCTCTCCTGCCTCTAGACAATATAAGGGTGATCGCCATGTCCTACCATACAAAGCCTCAAAAGGTGCCAACTGAATAGTTTCTTGAAAACTGTTATTGTAGGAAAACTCCACAAGAGGTTTGTGTTGCTCCCACGAACCTCCAAAATCCAGGATACATGCTCGAAGCATGAACTCTAGAACCTGAATCGTACGCTTGGATTGGCCATTTGTCTGGGGATGGTAAGCTGTACTCAGAAGTACCTGTGTACCCAAAGCCTTGTGTAATCCCTACCAGACCCGAGAAATAAAACGTGCATCCCTGTCTGAAACAATGGATTGTGAAACCCCATGCAGACGTACAATCTCTCAGATGTACAACCTTCTCATCTCATCAACACTGAAGGTATCCTTGATCGTCTAGAAGTAAGCAACATTCTTGAGTCTATCAATGACGACCCATACAGCATCATTCCCTCGAGGTGACCTCAGAAAACCTATCATGAAATCCATCGTGACATCATTCCACTTCCACTCAGGAATGGGTAACTACTGCAAAAGTGCTGCTGGTCACTGGTGCTCTGCCTTCACCTACTGACAGGTGGAACACCTCATGAAAAAACTAGCAACATCTCTCTTCATACCTGGCCACCAATACTGATGGTGTAGATATCGATACATCTTCTTGAAACCAGGATGAACTACCCAAAATGAGGAATGAAATTCCCACATCAGCTCCCCGCATATGACTGTTGTCACCCACACACATCCATGAAAACACAAGATCTCATCCTCGCCTACTATCCATCCAGGAATAGGGTCCTCTCCTGACACGCTCTCCTGTAGGACTAGGCCTTCTGAATCTGATATCTACCTCATTCTCACTCTATCAAGAAGAGTATAGGAAACAGTTACAGAATATAGAAATGTCTTCCCTATCTATCGTGCACCTCCAAATGCATTTCAGAGAATAGAGTGATAAGTTTCCACTCACTGCTGGCCTCCTGACTGCCTGTATCCAAGTTCTCCTGCTCAGCACATAAGCCACTGCATTGCCTTTACCATGTGTGTAGGAAAGCTCAAATTCAAAAGACTGAAGGTACTCAAACCACCTTCACTGTCTCAAATTTATATCGCGCTGAATGAATATATACTTGAGACTTTTGTGGTCAGTGAAAACCACAAAATTCTCTCCCAGATGGTAGTGTCTCTAACAGCGTAAGGTATGAACGAATGCAGCCATCTTGAGATTGTGCATTAGGTAATTTCTCTCATGTGGCCTCAACTACCGAGAACCGTACGCAAAGACCCCTTCTCCCTGCATTGGCACTGTTCCCATCCTGATACATGATTCATCACAGTATACAGTATATCTCTTACCCAGCTCTGAAAAAACTAGTATCGGTGCTGAATTCAACCACCCTTTCAGCTTCTGAAAGACTGAATCACAAGAATCTGACCACAAGTACTTAGAACCCTTCTTTTTCAAGCCCTTTAGTGGTGCTACTAAATGTGATAAGTCCTATATAAAACTTATGTAGTAACCAGATGGCCCTATAAAACTTCATACCTCAAGGAAATTCTTCGACTGCTCCTAGGAAACTACCGCTCTCACTTTCTCTGGGTCTACTGATAATCTTGTCTCTAAGATAACATGACCCAAGAAGTGAATCGGGTCCATACAAAAGTGGCATTTTGAGAGCTTAGTATCTAACTGATGTTCTCTCATTGTACTCAAAACAATCTCTAGATGTGTGTCATGGTTGTGTCAAGTGTGAGAGTATACCAAGATATCTTCCCTGAAGACCACCAAGAAATAATCCAAATTTGGATGGAACACTCATTTCATTAGTGCCACAAATACTGTCGGTGCGTTCGTGATACCGAACTTCATAACCTCATACTCATATAGACCATACTTTCTCTGAAAGGCTATAAGAGGTATGTCTGATTGTCTAACATGAAACTGATGGTAACTAGACCTCAAGTCAATCGTCAAGAACACCTAGGCTCCTTGAAGTTGATCAAAGAGATCATAAATCCTCAAAAAAGTATATCAGTTCTTGACTGTTACCTGGTTTAACTTTCAATAATCCCCAAAATGTCTAAGCGTACAATTCACCTTCTTTGTAAACAGGACAGGCGAACCCCAAGGAGAAGTATTGGTTCAGATGAAACCCTTTGCCTACAACTCCTCCAACTACTTCTTGAGTTCCTGTAACTATGGTGTAGCCATCCTATAAGGAGGAATAGACACCAGTGCCACTCCTGGATCAAGATCAATAGAAAATTCCACCTCTCACTCTATAGGAAAACTTGAAAAGTCCTCTGGAAAGACATCCCAGAAACAATCCACCCCTATAGGAAAGTCTATCTAGTAAGTCCCCTAGTCATCCATATATAGACTAGAAATCTGGGCTATAAATCCTCCCAACCCATGATGCTCGGGTCCTGCTCTTCTCGGCTGGACATCCCACTCGCCCTTATGAAGAAATGATCAGCCTTGTGGAGATGTGAAACTCACTCTACAGAGATAGCAATCGACAACAGCCTGAAAGGGAACAAACCAGTCCATTCTGAGAATGACATCATAGCCCATCATCTCCAAGACATAGAGGTACCAAAAGAAGTGACACCTACCAACCTCCAGAGGGCACACCTTGCACTAATGTAGACTAGCCTTTCTTGTCCCCAACGGAGTGTCTAACATCAAGATATCAGCAGAAGAAAAGATACAGAGCCCAAAGATCTCCACAACATCAACAGATATAAAGCAATGGGAAGCCATTGTATCAAAAACAGAAGAAGATAAAATAGAGGCAACTAGGATCATACCTTTAACTGTAGAGGGTTTGGGATCCTGCTTCTGCTAGGTCTTCTCCACTACAAAAGTATGATCTACACTGCAGCCCTACGACCCTACCTGACCACCCTGAGCTGATCCACCCTGTTTTCGCTAAAATCATAGAAACTAGCTACCACAGCCATGACCTCCACCTCAGCATAAATAGCCAGAAGAACTCCATTTCCCTGATTGATGAGAAACTAGTGGTGTTACTATTGAACGAGGAGTCATAGAAGAACCCATGTGACCAGCGGTTGGTGAGAAGAACTGACAAAAGCGTTAAAGGTGACCCATCTTGCCTCAAGATCGTCACTCCACTCGGTCTCTTGGGAAATGTGGCCTCGTATGCCTACTCTTCCCACACTGCTATCACACCACCTGGATACTAGAAGATGTCTCTCATATCCTCAGATCTCCGCACGTAGATTCCCTATGGCGCTTCCTACTATCAGTAAGAGGGATACTAACTCCAGATGTCAAGCTGCCCAAGATCACAACTCCAGAATCCCTCAGATTTTTCTCCATGATCAGTTCCTGTTTGAATATAGAAGTGATGGAATCCATCCTAAAGATGTTCACCTAAGATCATATTTCTTTCCTAAGACCATCCTCAAACTTCCTTTCCAGAAATAACTCATCACCTCCTGTAATACGCTTGAAGCGCTGCAGCTCTGTGAAGTGAGAAGAATAATCAATAACAGAAAGAGTACCCTACTCTTGACTCATGAACTCTCAGGCTTGATTGGCCCCCAAAGTCTTTGGGTAGAATTAATCATAATAGGCATGATGGAACTCATCCCAAGCCATAACCTACTAGCATCCCACCTGTGAGATCACATCCCACCATCTCTTGGAGGAGTCTTGAAGCATATAAGTATCGAGATTCACCCTCCCCTCTAGAGGTGTCTCCAAATGATTGAAGATAGAAAGCATGGATTCTAACCATGACTCTACAGCCTGAGGTCCTCCCACCCTTGTCAAGGTGGGAGGATGATGCTACTGGAAAAATCACGTCAACTATCCCATAGAAGGGGCAGGATGCGGTACTCCTCAGAAGGTATACATAAACCTCAAAAAGGCCTCTCAGAATTGTGCGTCAGCACCTGTGTCTGGAATGATGGATTGTGCCAAGACTGGAACAACTGTAGGATCTGCTAGTAGTTTTTGATCAGCCATATCCAGTGTCTGATCATTGCCCTATAACTGGTGGGCAACCGAGGGACGTCTCGGTGGCATGACTCTATAAGGTCAGGTGCACACCTTAGATCAAGATTTATAGGGATTGGAACTTATAAATGTAATAAGTGAACAAGAGAAATAAAGAATTAAATTTTTTCAATACATGGATACACGGTGTGTTCCCTTAAGCCTTCACATGGGCATGTACTTCTGCCAACCCATGTCTTGTAACACCGCAAACACATGGCGTGTTGTCTTAACACACGGTGGGTACTTGAATCCTCTTTCCCTTCCCGAGTTCTTCTACACAGCTAGGCCACATAGTTTCCCTACAACAAGCCTACACAGTGTGTTAGTGCCAAACATGGCGTGTACTAGACAAACTTCAACGACCCATTTTGTTTGTCACATGACCGGTTACACAGCTCACACTACACAGCGTGTTCCAGATGAACACTTTGTGTACTAGAAGGATTTCACTGACCCGTGTTGTTTGCTACATGGCTAGATAAATGGGTTTCACTACACAGCATGTTCAATCTTGACACAGCGTGTATAACTTAAGTTTTATCCATCTGTGTTGTTGTTCACACAGGTGGACACACGGTCTATACAACACGTTGTGTACTTACGGTACACAGCATGTCCCGCCAAGATTTCTCAACCCTATGTCTCTACCCACACAGCAAGTGACATGGTTAGAGACTACACGGTGTGTATATAAAGTACACGATGTTTACTTAAGACAAAAATTTCCTTCCCAAACATAAGGACACATGGCGTGTATTCATCATTACACGTTGTGTATTCTGGGTTCTTTCGGACAGTAAGCCTCAAAAACTACTCTGGAACCAAGAAAACACTGAAAAAAACATTAAGGTTCCAAATTCTGATATGTGAGGGCCTATAATCCCCATGAATTAAATCTTGGCATCTTATACATGTCATATTCAAGGACAAAATGTACAATGATCCACCAAATTCCGATCCTTGAGGGCCAATAACACCTCAAGAACCAAAGCATGGTGTCCATTCAAACAAAACCACACACAAACCAATATCTTATCAAAAATTAGGTATTCTCTCAAGGAATCTATCACAACAGCATGCATATCTAGCACAACATCTATCGCAACAACATGAAATCACTAATGTACCCTAAATGGCATGGAAGGAATTCATGACATGTGATCTCTAGCAAGTTTCTATATGATGCATAAGATTGCATACCCTCATCTAATCGGGTCGAAATAGAAATATAACCTCAATAATACCAATGATAATATCACAATACATGTGAATCACCCAATGGTGAAATCGAATCAACTTTAAAATTGCAGAACCAAAGAAATTTCAATAACGAGGTAAATAGGCTTTTCCCTGTACACGGGTTATCTATTCTCAGGAACAGCTTATTACCAAGTACATATTCCTTCCTATCCCTAGCTATAGGCTCCAAACAGTAAGTCAAGAAGAATATAATTCCTCTGATGCCACTTTGTAACGTCCTGGTTCCAAAAGATGCCCAGAGGTGCCCTATACCCGGTTGGTCACATGGCCTCAAGCGCATTTTCCTGAACGCCAGAGGCTACCGACTAGCAGCGAGATCCTTGGGTGTGATATTGGGGAAAATATTCCCTCATTTTCAGAGTAACACAGTAGAAGTAAAACATATAGAAATAGGGGAAGCAGTAATAATACCATACCAAATGTAAACATCAGGAATTAATAAATAGTTGAATCTTACATATATAAATGATGCATGATACATATGTCTAGGAAATCATCCAAACAAATCACAATTCTGGAATAAAGTACTAAACCAAAGTACAAAAGAAAAGTAGTAAACTCCTCCACATCATCGCAATCCTCAGCTTGGTCCCATGCTCCCCAGCTCCACAGCAATCATGTACCTGAAGTAGAAGGGTGCTTTCCCTAATCTATACCTGTAGCAATATAATCTGTTTGGGCTCAAAATAATAACCCAAATAAAATGTGAGATGAATCCCAGTAGGAAACCACCCAAAGATTTGATCCTAACAGTTAGTGAATATATATATGGCAGGCAATAAACAAAATGAAGCAGTAAACAAGGATGTACACACAGTAACAATCTTACAAATACAATTGCATTCATTTTCATATATCAAGTAAGTAGCTTAAACAAAAGAAGGTAACCCTCTAGGAATTAATCACAACCTAACCCCTCTGGTTCAACCAAACAAACACAAGAAACCATCGGGGAAGTACACACATTCTAACCCCTCTAGTTCAGCTTTAGTAAAACACTCTAAGGAAACACTCACCGTCAATTCCCCATGTGTTCTCGTATCGATAACTAATAGGCACTCTGAGGAAGCACTCAATGTATAATTCCCCCTAAGGTCCGTATCAAGGAAACTAAAGACACTCTGAGGGAGCACAAAGTCTATACCCCCTATGTTCTCACATAGTAACAGTAAACAGACACTTTAGAGAATCCCTCAACATTCATTACCCTATGGTCTACTACACCAGGTTCTCACGGCCCAGTGTAAGTCATTCGTGCACAAACGATACATGGCAGCCAAAGTAAACCTCAAAAACTACTTATCCAAACAATCTACAGTATTTCATAGCATGTCAGATAATAATCACTTCATCCTAACAATACTAGGCATGGAAAGCAAAGCAACCTAATATGCAAGCCCGACCAAACGGTCAAAACAAGAAAACATGGGAAAAACCTCCATATAATGGAAAAATTAACTTTATTCATAAAAAAACAACCTCAATCCAAAGAAACAAGGCATAGGTGGAAAAACAGGGCTAAACCCATAAACACACAATACCCCATTCTTGGGTATTGGGACCTTTTTCACATAAAAATAAAAGTTTATCTACAGAAAGCCACAAACCACCTACCTCAGAGTCATGAGATTGATATACTTGAACCTTAGGCCTTGGATCTCCCTATAATGCTTTATATATACAAAAAACTTAAAAACATTTAACCGAGGATATCTTTTGGTAGAGGAGAAATATGGAGATGAAGTGCAAGAATAAAGGAGAACTCATTGATGTGGTCTCAAAGTAATCAACGGCAGTCGATTCGGAGAACGGACAGCGATTCGGGGGCTCGGAGAAGATCCATGGTAGTACAGACGCTTCTAGATGAGACAAAAGAAGAAGAAGTTTGTTATATCCGTCAAATGTGACCCTGGTCCGTTTAATGAAAAAGAAAGAAAGTACATTGTGTGTTATTTAAAAGTACATGGCATGTACTTACCTTTTCCAGCCTCTGCTTTAGGTAGTCTCCAGGGCACCACACATGGCCATGTGCTCGGCCATTACTCGGCCAACACACAGTCACCAGAAGAAACTAGGTACATGGTGTGTACTCTTGAAATTTCCAAAAACTCCTCTTTTTCTCAGAAAAAACCAGAAAAGAAAAACATACCTGAAAATAAGATCTGGGTTCTTACAATTTCTAAGAAGAACTAGATAGAGTCTTTAGGATCTTTGCATAGTTTTTTGTAAAGTCATCCATTATGAAGATTTTGATCTTGACATTCAATTACACAATAATAATGAATGAATATCATTATTGTATCCAGTATTTCAAGAGTTATTGAAGATCATTGACATTGAGATATGAGAAAATTCTTATAAATATTGTTGAATCCAGTTTTCTTAGTGGGTTTGATGGTGGTCAAAAAAAAGAATGATTCAAGCGGGATATTCAAATATTCAAGTGTAAAGTTCAAATTTGAATAATTAATTGAGAAGGAAGTTCAAATTTATAATCTTCACTCCTCCTTTATTTTTTATAGAAATGATTTATTTATAAAGGGAAGAAGGAGTGCTATGAAGTGTCTCTAGTATATGAAGAATTGAGGTTCCAACCAAAAAGATTGAGATATATTTTTTATAAAGCATTAGATGGAGAGGTATTAGATAGAGAGGTACTGGATATAGAAGTATTATACATGTGGTACTAGATAAACAATTAATGTACCAAATGAAGAGGGTACTAGATGAAGAAATGGAGTATCAGATAGAGTGGTTATGGATGAACAGGTACTGGATGGAAATGTTATGGATGAATAGGATCAGTCAAATAATTTTAGATAAAGTCTTGTAATATATTGTGAAAGTAATAGAATAATAATAAATGACTTATAGAACGAAAAGAGTGAAGAGTTCAAGTAGTACACTGATAACAAGTTGAATCCTATTGGTGAAGGTTTATTTATTTATTTTTTTGAAAATTTTTTCTATCATATTATATGTGAAAGAAGTACATACACTATTAAAGGAATATAGATATTTGAAAGGGATAGATATACCCTAAATTTTGTAAACCACAAAGGGGTTTTTTCTATTGGATGTTTGTTCTTGGATTATTTCCAAACCATGTGAATGACTATACACTCTTATTCAGTAGGTAACCTTATAAATTCTTGTGTTCTTGTGGGTGTTCTTGTGCATTGTTTTTCATTTGAGTTAATCCTTTCTCATAGAGAGAAAATATTTTTTTAGGAAGAAAAATATAAAAACAAATTTCCTTGATTCACCCATGCCCCCACCTCTTAGTGGTCACATGGATTCTAAAAGATCCTCTAAATTGGTATCAGAGCCAAGGATTCCTTTATTGACTCGTGGCTGTCTAAAGAAAGAGAATGGTACTATGGATGTTTATAACCCTATTAATACTAAGTGTTTTACTTTATTTATTGTAAATAACTATCATATCTAGAAAGAAAAGAAAAACTACCATAACTTTTATCCATTAGATATGAATTTCTTTAAGATGGTACAGATAGTTTCACTTCTACTATTGAGATTGTACTTTTAATAGCTGCAGATCAGAAGAATATATTGAATAAAGGGAAATAAAAAAATTATATACTTTCCTCCCTTTATGAAAGTGAATTTTTGAGGGTTTAATGAATTGTAATAGCTAAAGGAATCTGACACAAGTTGAAAAATATTTATGAAGGAAATAAAAATAGTAAATAAATCCAAGTTGTAGATCTATATATTGAAGTATCAATATATTGAAATGGGATATAATGAATATTTTGTTTAATTTTTTTCAAGATTTAATGAAATTACCATAACAAGTTTTGGTGAGAAATCGGAAGATTCAAATATTATTCAAAATATTATATGAATTATTCCTAATAAATTTGATGCCAATGTATCATCTTTAAAATATAAAGATCCTAAGACTCTCACTCTTTCGGTATGATTTTCATAGTACCCTCATCACATATGAAATGATATGTTAAAAGGATATCAAGAATAAGGAAAAGGTTGATAGAGAAATATATTTCAAAGATGCTAAGAAAGGAAAGTATAATAAATTTTTTGAAGAAGTTAGTGACTCTAACATTGAAGATAAAGTGAGTAATGTGTTTGATGAATTCATTTATTTCTTTTCTATAAAGGTTAAAAGTGGAAAATGAAAGTATAAAGTAATGTTTCCATAAAATTTCTTTAACTTTGAATCCATTGGACATTTAATAGAAAACAATCCAAGGGTAAAGGAAGATTAAGATATTAAAGAAGAACATTGAAGTTAAAAAAATATTAGAAGAAGAAGATGGAAAAATAAAAATCCTACTCAAAATAAAATTATAATAAGTTATTAAATAAAAAAAGATAATTGTTTTCTAAGTGTTAGAGATTTGATAATAGGGAAATAGAAACTGAAAATTATAGTGATGATTGTGTTGATAAGTTACTTATTACAAAATTGAATGATGATAGTTTTACCAATGATGAAATCAAAAACTCTGAAGAATTATAAGAGGAAAATCATATGAGGTTTATTATAAAAATATAATTGAATGGGTTTTATCGAAAAAATTATTCAACTTGGGAAATAGAATAATAATTTCAAGATATAGGATCAATTAGTAAATAATTAGGAATCATCACGGGATGAAAAATCCAAGTCGTTAAAATAGATCAATGATCTGATGAAATTTAAAGATAAATAGAAAACTCTTATCAAAAATTTAGGGGGATAATATATAGTAAAGTTGAAATAAATTGATCATGTTTAATATAAACTAGTTGAAATTAAATTAAGAATATCTGGATTTAAAAAGTAAATTAAAGAAACTAGATAATTATCTAAAATTTAAAACTCAATAAATTTTTAAAAATTATCATAAAAAACTGATCACAAATCTATGATTTTTTTATAATAAAATTAATAATAAGAATCAATTAAAGATGACTATATATATTCCTAAAAAAAGTATATTAAAAAATAATGAAATCATGGAGAAATAAAATTTTGGACAAAAATCCACTACAACTAGATACTATATTAAGTCTAAGAAGAAGTCGAATTTAAAAAACAAGCTGTCAGGATTCTATAAAAAATTTAGTTCTCAATAAGGATGTATGTTTGATGGTCCGAAAGATGTTGGAATATAGATACATGGTTCTAGACCTCATATATGTTACAATGGAAATTGTTTTTTCTATTGGTATTTTTGGCACTATAGATGCTTTGGCAATATAGTATAGATGTGTTGGTTAAATCATCATCACTATAGTGAATATTAAAGGAACTAAAAGAATATGTTTATGGGGAGTCAACCCACTAATAGAAGACAACCTGGAAAATCTAGTTTAAAAATAGAAAATAGATTTATACCCCTATAATCAATTTTTTAAAGATATGATAACCCTAGATATGTTTCTATAGGATTTCATTTCATACTTCCAACTCTACAATGTTTTTATGAAAAATTTAAAAAGCCTCGTGTGAATGAGGTAAATATCCAATAGAAGTCCTTAGTTATTGAAAATTCTCTCAAATCCACAAAAGGAGAATGGCCTTGGATATTCGATAATTGGTGTTCTTCAAATATGACTAGATATTTGAAATTTTTTAAAAATAGAAAAGACTACAAATCATGGAAATTGAAAGTCGGAAATGATGATCCATTCAAAATAAAAGTCATTGGATCTACTATTATTGGTAATAAAAATTGAAATCTAAAATTTATTTAGTTGTTGATAGAATAAAACATAATTTTTTGAGTTAAATAGTTTAATTATGAAGGAAACTAATTAGTTTTAGAAGAGATAGTTTTTTCAATGTATTGAAGATGGGAAATTTGTAATAAGATGGAAAAATCCAAGGGAAATCTAGTTCAAGTTGAAGATATATAAATTTCATCATATCTAGGAATGATAGAAGAAAATCAGTTATAAAAAAATGTTTAGACATATGTGTCAGAGGAATATGAATAGGATGAAAAATAGCGAAAGTATTCATGATGTTCCTAGAATGAAAATAATAATATATTGGTATTTTTTAATATACTCTAAAGGAAATATTCCAAACGTAGTAAATAAAAAGGTTTAGATACATTAAACTCATCCATTAGACAATATTCATTCTGACATATGTGATCCCACGCAAAAGAAATTAAAAAATAGAGATAATTATTTCATTTCAGTTTGTGATAATTTCAATCGTATTACATGTATTATGTTTTTGAAATGAAAAAAAATAGGATTTTAATATGGTTAGGAATTTTAAGAGAAGTCCAAAAAGGAATATTTATATTCTATAAAGAATATTCAAACTGATAGTGGTGATGAATACACAAATGGAAATTTTAATTGTGATCTTGAAAACCATGACATTTATCCTGAACATAGTGTATCATATATAGTACAATAGAATTGTGTTTCTAAAACAATGAATAAAAGTTTGGTTGAGATGGCTTGAATCATGCTGATCGAATATGAAAATTATTTATTATTTTAGAGACAGACTATTGTAGAAATAGTTTACATTTAGAATCACTATTTCTATAAGAAAAACTCTAGAATGACTACATAAAAAATGTATAACAAAGTGACCCCAAGTTTAAATTACATAAGGGTGTTTATTGAGCCTTGAATTATCAAGTTCAAGTGTGAGATTCTTGCCATGTTTGATTAAATAGGTGTTGATGGTATGTTCCTTGGATACACTCCTAATGGTTGAGGATACCAGTGTTAGAACAATGAAACTATAATGATTTTTAACTCTCAATATGTGAACATTCTGAAACAATTTGATAGAAATGTTTCATATAGAATTGTACATATAAAAGGAAGTGAAGATGAAGTTGTTTTAGATAGAAAATATGAAAAATATTCTAATATAAGTGATGATGTAAAGGTTTTTCATTATGAAGATATTGATTTAACCATTTAAATTGATAAGGTATAGTTGTTCTTAGATTATCCTATGATGATTAAGAAATTTTAGGTCTAAAATATGATTGGAAATCAAGGAAAACATGTTCAAACTTGAAGAACATCAAGGAAAGTTTCACGTACCTATTTGTTTTCAGATGTTAAACCAAGGGATGTTGAAGAATATTTGGAGTATTAATAATGGATGGATTCCATAAATGAATAATTGGATTTGATTGTGAAAAATAAAACATGGGGTATATTACCCAAAACCAAAAGATAAAAATGTGATTAGGGAAAAGTCGGTTTTATGGAATAAGTTGAGTGAAAGAGGTTACGTGATAATAAACAAGGAATAATTGGTTAAAAAGGGCTAATCACAGGTTGAAAGAACTAATCTCTATGATGCCTCTTACCTAATAAATACTTTAACTCATAATTATATTTATGTTTGTTACTATACAAAGGATATATGAGATATTTAAAATGGATGTAAAGTCTACTTTTTCTTAATGGATATGTAAATTAAAAAGTTTATATAGATAAACCATGTGTATTTTTCTTAGTCAAGACTAAACCTATTTTTTCAAATTGAATAATTATTTTTATATGTACAAATAAGCTCCAATATATTGGTATTATAATATATATACTTTCTTGAAGAATTTGAATGTCAAAAAAAGTAAGAGTGGGATATAACCTCTATATAAAACAAAATTAATAGATATATCTCATTGAGATTATTTTTGTTAATGATGTCATATTTTCAAGGAATAATGAAGAATAATATTAAAAAAAATTACAAATAAATTAAGGTATTTTTTGAAATTTCAATTTTGAGAGAAATGAGGTACTTTCTTGGTTTATAAATTTTTCAAGAGAAGGACCACATTTTCTTATCATAAGAAAAATATTCCAAGTAATTGCTTAAAACATTTTTCATGGTTGATTAGAAACCTATTTCTACACCTATATCTATAATAATAAAGTATGATAAGGATTAATTAGGAAGGAATATTGATCCTAAATAAATTACGAAAGTGAATGGATGCCTTCTGTATTTAACGAACTCTAGACCAAACTAGGTATACGTTGTTAACCTGTGTGGAAGATTTAAAAGTGCATCTAAAATGAAACTTTTTTTTTGTAAAAATAATTCCCAAATAAATTAATTGAACTAAAAATTATTGGATAGAGTATAACATCAAGGTAAATTTGAATCTATCTAGCTAAACAGATATAGACTGGGCAGGTTGTGTTGATGATAGAATATCCACATCTTCGGGAGTTTTTTTTCTTGGAGAAATATATGTATTCTTGTATATAAAGAAGTAAAATTAAATAACTATTTTAATTATAAAAGAAAATTATATATATTCCCCTATAGATACAACATAATTAATATTGATGAACATAAGACTTATTATTTAATGTGAAGTTTTCCCTTCTCTTAGGTTGTGATAATCAAAGTATTATCAATCTCACCAAGAATTTAGCACAACATTCTAAATCTAATAAAATTAATATTAAATATAACTTTATTAAAGAAGATGTTAAAATAAATAAGTTAAATATAGTTTTTTTCTATAAAGTAGAAAGTTGATAATATCTTTACTAAACCACTGTTGAAGGAAACTTTTCAAAATTTGAGGCTGGTAATGGGCATTCAACATCACTTTATTCATGGTTATGGTATGTTATCATTTTACCCTCTATTTTTTTAATTCAGAAATTTTTTTGAAAGGGGGATAAAAATATAACAACATAAATCTATCCATTGATATATTATTTACCATTCAATAGAGTCTATATATTTAGTGGAGTTTTTAAAAAAATAGGTAAGTTTTGATGTCAGTATGTGTGACCATTTTAATAGTTTTATAAATTGGATAAAAAAAATTGGAAGTCATTTTTGGTTTTTGAAAATGAAGTTTTTTACTTTTGGAAAATGTTTTTAATGACTGTTAATCACTAATTTAAGGATTACTCGGTATTTTTTATTATTAAATCTTGTTTCCTGCACTGGTATCACTCACATAGGATTAGAATTTTACGATAGTTATCTGTTGCTTGAGGTTTATATATTCCTTTATTTTTTTCCATGGTTGACTTGGTTGAAAAAAATCCATTGGGGAGATTTTTGAGACAAAGAGTTGTTGAGTTATTATTGTACAAGGAAATAAGATGGTTAAAACGTATAAGTTTTTTTGTGGTGTTTTTTTTATTATTAGTACATAAATCACTTGAAAATTTTAATCATTATTATAGAGTTTCTAGATAAATTAATTCAAATAATAAATTCAAGTCTAATGAACAAATACGATCAAACAGTCTAGCGGACAAAGGTGATCGAATTGAGTGTTGTAAGATGAGGAAATTAGATGGAGAATAATGACATCATCCAATTGAGTTCTCTAGACAAACAAAATTGGGATATGATTTGATGAAATTTAAAGTACCAAAAATCATAATTAATAAAGTTTATCATGGTTAAAGATAATTTTTAAATTAATTTTTTAAACTATTTCAATAGGACTGAGATAATCATATGGAGTTACATCGAATAGAGGTTTCCAAACAAAGTCATCAAACATAGGATTTCTAAATGAATTTATCAGATATAGCTTTCTGAAAAAAAAAATCCATTGAATAGATGTTTTCAAAATGAAGTTATCATATAGAGGTTTTTTAAACAAATTCATTTGACATAGGTTTCTGAATGATCTCATTGAATAGAGGTTTTCAAACAATGGTTCTTTAGAGAGAGGTTTCTAGATGTAGTTTCATTAAACAGGGATACCTTGAAAACTACAACATAGGAAATCAGTAAATCTTAGCGGATGTATAGAGAAGAATACTACTGGAAGAAGTGGAAGTAAATAAATAAGAACCTTATAAAGTTATACCAGATGGATAATTTTTTGGATGGATGATTCTTTTTGAAGAATAACTGGACATAAGGTTGAGGATATTTACAATTTTCTTTCTAAATACATTTATCATGATAATGTTGATTTGGAGGTCCAACAGCCCAATAAGAATGAAGGGAAAATTGATATTATTTCCATGATTTTATCATGTGTTGAATATTGTTGACATAGAGATATGAGAACATTATTATGAAGATTTTTTACTCCAATTTACTCATAGGGTTTAAAGGTGGTCAAATAAAGAATTATTTGATCAGGATATTCAAAGAGTTAAGTCAGAAGTTCAAATATGAATAACGTTCTAAGTGGGGTATTCAAATTTGGAGTTCATGATCCTCCATTGTTTTTTAAAGAAACAATAGATATATAAATGGGAACATGTTCACTATAAAGAACCTCTAGTTTCTAAATAGGTTAGGTATCAACCAAGAAGCAAAAGAGATATTTTTATTAAAGCGCTAGAAAAAAAAAGAGGTATCAGACAAAGAGGTACAAAATAGTTAAGTCCAGACATGTGGTACTGGATAAAATGGTAAGATACTAGATAATGATGATATCTGATGAATAAATTTATTATCAAATATAGTAGTTCCAGAAAAATGGGTACAGGATATTGAAGCTCCATATGAAAAGAATCTGAAAAATAGTTCCACACAAAGGATTATAAGTTTTTATGAAATAAATAGAATAATAAGATCTGACATGCAGGAAGGCTAGTGTGAAGAGTTAAAGAAGCATGTGGTGAATTATTTAATCATTTTGGTTAAGGTTCATTTCATTGTTGCAAAATATTTCTATCATATTATATGTGTAAAAATCACATGCAATTCCAAAGGACTATAGTTTTATAAAAGTGACAAATATAACCTACATAATGTAAATCAAAAGTATTGTTTTCAAGTTGATGTGTGGTCTTGGATTATTTCTAAACCAATCCAAGGACTACTAACTCTTATTGAGTAGTAAAACTTTAAAATTATTATGTTTTTATGGGTGTGATTATGTATTTTTTTTATAGGAATAAATTATCTATAGCCTAAGATGAAAACAATTTTTAAAGAGGAAAAACATAACAAGTAAGGACACTAATTCACCTCCCCCTGGTGGTTTTAAAATTTTGGAAGGGTCCTTTTAGATCAAACTATGTCTAACAATGTATGATTCCTTATTTCATATACCTCATTCTATTGTGGTATTCTAGGATGAGTAATTTGTGAAATAATTTCATAATCTCTCAGATGAGTTATGAGTTCCTAGCTCAAATATTCACCACCCTGATCTGATTGGAGGAATTTAATACTTTTTTATAGTTGATTTTGTACTTCTCTAGGAAAATATATGAACTTTTAAAAAAATTCATACGTTTGTTTCATCGTAAACAAATTCCAATAACAACTAAAGTCATCTTTAAAGTAATAAAGTTCCTAAACCCACCATTTTAATGTGTACTAACTGGTCCACATACATAATTATGTATGAGATCCAATAGTCCACATCCCTCTCACCTTTTCTACCAAAATGTGACTTTATCATTTGTTCTAACAAAGAACATTTAAATGTATCAAATGATTCATAATCAGATGAGTCTAACAATCCATCTCTATGGAGTTTATAGATGTGTTTCTCGTTTATATGTCTAAGGAAACAATTCAAAAGGTATGTGGGATTAGAATCAACCTCAGCCTTTTTATTCTAAATGTTACAACCATGATTAACCATATCCAGAATCTATTAATCATTCATTATATTCCAAAGGACATAAAAAATTCATTCATATATATATATATAAACTCTTTTTATTAATAATAAATTAGAATCCAATCTTATACTGACGAGATATGTAAATCAAATTCTTATCTATTATTGGAAAATAAAAATTAATTTTAAATATATGATCAATCCACATGGTAATATTATGTAATGCTCGGACCCTAGTTACCCAGAGTCAGTGCATTATTATATAACATTGGCATGATCACAAGGGATCAAGTCCCGAATGACCGATCAGTTTAGTAGCCTTGGAAGTACTAGATACATACATAAGTTTTACATTATATTATGAAATGGAAAAACAAAAAAATTGTGTCCCCTTTTAACACACTCATATCCCTTAGCCTATTCCTATAGGTTAATCGTAATATACTTCTTCACATCCTAGGAAAAATAAAACGTAAGAAAGGGGTTATCTCATATGCACAGTAAGGATAACAATATATCAGAAACTATCATAAATAAGCATAAACATTTAAGGAAATGTATAAGACTAAAACAAAAGCCTTTTAAACTTAAAATTCAGCATAATATGGAAAATATTAATCATTTAATTCCATTTAATTATTCATGTGGATATTCTACTAGTCAAATAGTCACATGTAATATCAATACCTAATTTCATAATGATGTAATGCATAATGCTAGACATCATAACGATATAGTCAAGGCCTCGTGCCAAGACTAAAAATAATATTTTGTTAAGTTATTATTCCAAGACACTCGTTTGTCTCATGAGACCTACTGATGCATCGAGGAGCTATAGCAGGCTCCACCTGTCACTTACTAAGTCTAATGCATTTCTCATATGAAAAGGTTGAAACATAACATAAACAGTCATATTAAAACTAGCATATGAAATGTTAATAATTAAACCATAAAACATTAATGGTATAGAAATAACACATCCACAGTAAAACATATAACAAAACCTTCAATACAATATGTAAGAATTTATCATAATAAATCAACTTCAAACAAGTGCAAAATACATCAAAGGTTGTTGATATAGATGAAATCAAAACTATTTGGGAGAAATATCTCTATCTATTTTGAAATCATTTAAAGGTCACATAATTATAGAAGAAAACATTTATTTTTAAAATATTCTTATAAGCTTGTATGGTAAGATTCGAAGGTGTTATAACGGTAGAAAATAGCTGCACCCGCTTTATAAGTTAAAAAACATTCTTACCTTAATTTGTCGAAAAGGTCATCAAGTACCTTGGTTGGAAAATGACGGAAAGATTCCTTTCAAAACATTTTATAAAAAGTCAAAAAAGGGTATAAATTAATTTAACCTATATTCTAGGAAATAGAAAAAATGTTTTGAAAAACAAATTTAAGAAATATGGTTGTGGATGATAAAAAGGTACTAGTAGATACTTTCATAAAAACAACCTTGATAATGAAGAGATTGTAAAATTAACCCTTACCTTGTAATTTTCCTTAGTTGAAGGTATGTTAAACTCCTGTATAATGGTGAAATAATTGTTATTAAATTGTACAAAAACCATATACATAAATATGATATCATACATGATCTTCTAATATTGCTTTGTTAATGATATTTTAATAGTATAATTGTTTTGGGTGTTAACTGATTCGTTTTCCTTTATATGTTTTGTTAAATAAGTCATATTTGTTATGGATAGGATGTATTTGATTCATATATAGAATGATATTAAGTTCTTAAACATTATTTTAAATCATAAAATGAAAATTATTCTTTAATAGTTATGATGGGGAATGAATCTCATCACATTCGTGAAGAAGGTAATCCGTACGTATGCACGAGCGACAATATCATTCTATTGATGGTGAAATCGTATGTAATTGGATGGTATATTATATATAGAGAATAATTAATATGTTATATTTATTATTTACATCAATTATACTCATTATTATATTCATCCAAATAATGAAGTGTTGACTAACAAACTATACCACGACGTGGAGACGGTAAGTCGTACATACACACATATGGTGACTTTGTCATTCATAGAATGGATAGAATAATGAATATGGTTGTAAAATATTTATAATAACATAATAGTGTGTATAAGTCACTGGATTTATTACTTTGGTAAGGAAACAACAAAGAAATAGGAAGTGGAAGAAGAAAAGAACTTTGAAAGAGGTGATGAAATTATTACCCTTCTTCAGGTGCTTCCTTTTGATTTGATCAAAAGGGATTCATAAGTTGTCTTTCTGATCAAAGTAAGGCCTCTAGGTTGAAGTTATGGTTTTTGGGAGGATATTTGAGTAGGTTTTGGCTGAGAAAAATGGCTTTGGAGGTAGGATTTTGAGAGAAGGAAAAGTACCATTTTATAAGAGAGGTGAGGGTCACTTTAGAAAAATATTGAAATATTAATTTATTATAAAATCATTTTCGGTTTATAATGGATAAAAATGGATTTATTTAGAGGATAAGGTGGGGATGGGTCGAAATATTCTCAAACAATAGGTTTTAGACAATTTTAAGTCACAATATTAACTCTATATTTTAGATTTAATTCTTAGTTAAATAGTATAACTTTTACCATGTCTTCTTGTATTTTTATATTACATGGTTAATAAACTTAGTATAAATTGCCAACTGAACCCCAAGTGGTTAATTAATTAAATATCTATAATTATATAAGTCCTTGTCAGAACATTATATTTTTAGTAATATTATATCTTTTAATAATATAGTATTTTTTTTAAAAACTCATTTATGTCAATTTTTACACTATTTAGTATTTTTTTGAAAGAAAACAAAACTTGATTACAAAGAAAAAAATAAATTAAATCAATTCTAACATGTCATATTAACCTAAAAAATTAGTGTAATGCATCAAAATTTTCAATTTACATTTATTTTGATATGTATAATATCAATTATTTTAATCTAACATTAATACAGTAATTACTGCATCGTTATTATATCAAAAATAAATTTAATTATTTAACATCTAAAAATTATAAATAAAATAAAATGTTTTAGGAAATATTTTTATATTTATAATGAATATTTATAGTCAAATTTATATTATGTATAACCCTATATTAAAAATGTTTTAGTTATTAAAATTTGAATTTAGCATTTTAACTCTTCTTTAAATAAAATAATAATAAATGCCCTAATCTAATCCTAGTGGATCAAAAAGGATCATATTTTATTCCTAAGGTTGATTTTGGTTGAAATAAACTTATCCAATAGAATTAGTACCTGTGTTAGGGTAATTATAATATCATTTTTACCTTTAATTACCCTATTTACTTTTAACCGTGGTAAATAAAATTCAAAAGTTACTATTCACAAAAAATTATTTTCATCTTATTGAACCAAATTTTACTTAATGATGTCAATCGTGTCTCTAGGATTTTTAAAATTCAATTCACAGAAGCGATAAAAATACATTTTATGCAAATTTACAAATGGGCCCAGAAGGTGGGTAAAAGACGTTAAAAAATTCAATAAAAGTTTATATGTATAATATTATTATAAAATGTATCTAATGAATTACATTGGAATAATATATTTATTATTTATCTATTTTTACATTAAGATAAATTTTTATTTAAAAATAATTATTTAAATGAGAAAGTCAGTTTTTATCTACAACGTAGTGTTTTTCACTATTCATCAAAAATTGAATGTTATCTGAAAAATACCATAAATTCACCAAAATATAATTTTGATATTCCAAATTAGAAAAATTCTGTCTATTTTACCAAATTCAAAACATAAGAGTTGCATTAATTAAATTAAAATTAATTCCCATTTTCAAAACCCAAATGCGGGTTTTTGAGAAGTAAAAACTATTAAAACATTAATATGTGTTTATGTCCAATATAAATGTTAAATTACTTGTAATGAACAATATTTTATTAAATGATAAAAATATAATTTAATTATACTGAAAAACAATACAAATTTATAATTTAACGATATAAATTATTTTGATGGAAAATGTTGTTTTCAATTAAAATTTAGCATCTTTAACTATTCATAAAAATATGAAAGTTATTATAAAAACACTAAAAAATTATCCAAACTAAATTTTTTTGTCCCACTTCTAAATATGAAGTTTATTTAGTCAAATTGAATATATAAAAGTGTCAAATATTGGATTTAAAAACGGTTCTCCATTAAACGCTGGTAAAATTGCATTTCTTGAAAAATACTAATTTTATCCGAAAAATTGAATTTGTTGTTATATTATGTATAAGAAACACATAATATGGATGTTAAAATTACATGGAGTATATAAAATTCATAATGCAGTTAATACTATTCATAACTGCTTTTTGAATGGATGGTTTTGTAAGTCGTGGTGCGCTCGAACTCGATGTAGCACAAGCTATTGAATTGCTTTAAAGAGATAACGCACTATGAAGTCCTGGGGTGTTACATTCTCCCCTACTTCAATAAATTGCATCCTCACAATTTGAAATTGTTTTTCGAAAATAAAATGTTCAAAATTGAAAATATCTTTGTGGAAAACCCACATTAGAAATAGGTTTGATAAAATTTAGTCTTAATAAGATGGAAAGGGAAATGAAAAAGACACCACCAAATTAGGATTTAGAATATGAAAACATTGGTGGAAATTTGAGACACATAATTGGAGGAAAACCAAAAATATTTATAGGGAGTGATTGTGGTCATCAATCACAAACAAATGAACAATAAATAGAAAATTGAGGGCCTCAAAGCCATAAATCTATGATGACTTAAAATATTATTGGTTGATCAAAACATAATGTATTAGGATAACACATTTTTGGTTTTAAGATCCTTTCCCTAAAGTTTGATAATTAATTTCTTCATAGAATAAAAAAATACATAACAATTATAGTTCCATCCTTTAACTAATTTCTACCACAAACTCATCTTTCACTCCAAAAGATAATAGAACTAAAAAATATTCTATCTATCCTAATCGTATAGGGTTTCCAAAAAAATGAATTTATAATTCATCTATCAGATAATTTAAAAAAAACTACAATATAAAAACCAAGACATCACATAATACTGTGGTAGGTGATGCACCTGAGTCGCCCTTCGGTTGTGGGTTCAAGCCTAGCGTCCTTTCCAGATGCGATGGGCTGTCTCCAGACCTTTGGGTTGTCCTTTTTATAAAAAAATCCTAAAATAATCATAAAAAATGTTTTAACCTTAAACCATAGTATCCAATGTCCAACTTAATCTATTCCAAATTTATACTTATCCAAAATACTTTTGTCCAAAATCATAGTCCAAAAATTTATAAAAAGGTCAACATAACATAATGAAGATCACTTTTTGACACATAATAACATGTGAGTACTGTAGAGACCCGAAGCTTGACGTACATTGACATTACATTACATTTGCGGAATACTTAGTACATAACAAAAACACACACACAAGGATCGTAATAGTTTAGTGTCTTTGGAAACTCGGAGTATATATATATTATTTCAGTATCAATATTACTTTATAATAATCATAAATAGTTACTCATTACACCATTATACACATCCTTGTAAGGTGATGGTGGAAAATAGATTACACCACGGCGTGGAGACGGTATTCCGTACGTACGCACGCGCGGTGATTTCATTTTTCCGTAGGATGGATAGAAGGTGAATTAGGGTTGTTTCATATTTATAATAACATATCAGTATGTAAGTAATACTGATGTTATTACTTTATCATGAAACAACTAAAGAAGAAGAAGTTGAAGAAGAAAGAAATTGAAAAGATCGGTAATGGATATTACCTCTTCTTTGGAACGCCTCTTTGAATCCTCCACTTAGGGAACTAAGATTGGTCTTTGAAGAAGACCAGGACCTCTAGGATTATTCTAGGGAAGTGGAGAGGATAAAATGGCAGGGTTTGGCCGAGCTTGAGTGCTCAAATTGGTGTGAGGAAGAGGGGGAGGAGGTGCCCTTTTATAAGGGAGGAGAGGGGCACCTTAGGAATATCTCAAAATATTATTTTATATTAAAGTCAAAATCGGTTTATAATGGTTCCAAAGGGTCTTATTTCGAAGATAAAGTGGGTATGGGTCTAAATAATATCAACCAATAGGATTTAGACAAGTTTAGGGTATTATTTTAACCTTATCAATTAGATTTAACTCTAAGTTAAATAATTTAACTTTTACCGTGTCTTTTTGTTTTCTTTCAATATATGGTTAATACACTTACTATAACATGACAAACGAACCTCAAATTGTTTATTATTAATATATATATCCTTATCTAAGTCATTTGGCCGAACCTTAGATTTTTAGGAATAAAATAACAATTAATAATATAATATTTTCTTTAAAAACTATTTTGTGTCAATTTTGACACTATTTGATATATGATTTTTGTGAAAGTCATAAAAGAATTATATGTTCGAACCAAGCTGATTAAATCAACACTAATATATCATATTAACCTAAAAAATTAGTTCAATTCATAAAAAGTCTCAAATTACATTTATTTTGGTGTTTATAACATCAATTATGTCAATATTTCATAAATAAGATAATTATTGCATCATCTTTCTGTCATAAATAAATTAAATTATTTGATGTCTATAAATTACAAATAAAATACCATTATGTAGGAAATCTTTTTACCTTTCTAATGAATGCTTACAATCAAATTTATCTTATGTACAACCCTAATTTAAAAATGTTTTAGTAAATAAACTTTGATTTTAACTCTTTTAACTCTTCTTTGAATTAAATAATAATAAATGTCCTAATCTAATCCAAGTGGGCCTAAATGATAATATTTTACACTTAAGGTTGTTTTTGGTCGAGATACACTTGTCCAATAGAATTAGGACATGTGTTAAGGTAATATTAATATCATTCTTACCCTTAATTACCCTATTTACTTTTAACCATGGTAAATAAAAGTAAAAAGTTACTATTCACCAAAAATTATTTTCATCTCATTGAACCAAATTTTACTTACTGACATCAACCGTGTCTTTCGGTTTTTTGAAATTCCATTCACAGAAGCCGTATAATTAAGTTTTATGAAAAATTCAGTTTTTTAACTACCACTTAGTAGTTTCACTATTCATCAAAAATTGATGTTTTTCAGAACAATGCCAAAATTTCATCCTAAGCTATATTTCATATTCCGAATTCAAAAATGAAGTCTATTTTACCAAATTCATAACATAGAAGTTTCATTAATTAATTTTATAATTAAATCCCGCTGTTAAAACAAATAGCGTGTTTTTAAGAAACAATATCTATCAAAAGATTGACACTTGATTATGTCTGGTTTAAATGTGAAATTACAACCAATGAACAACATTGTATTAAATTGTAAAAATATATTCTAAATATACTTTAAAACCACTCAAATTAAAAATTTATCACTATTAATTATTTCGATTAAAAAAGTTGTTTTTAATTATAATTTAGTAATTTTCACTATTCATCAGAATATGAAAGTTATCCAAAAATTACCAAAATTTCACCTTAGGCTAAATTCGATACTCCGAATCCAAAAATGAAGTCCATTTTGAGAGATAAATTTTCTAAAATTTAAAAAGTGGTTATTACTATTCATAACGGCTAGTTTTAATAATATTTTAATAGCATATCGTTGTTTCGTGAAACTCAGTATTGCGTACTACACACGCTATCGAGGAAGGTCGCGATTGCGTGTAATGCAAGGCAAGTCAATGATGCGTGTTGTGCAAGCTCCTTTTGGTGTAGCGTACAACACAAGACATTAATAAAATTAAAAAGAATATTTTTCATAAAATCTCGGGCTGTTACATTCTACCCCCCTTAAAATGAATTTCGCCCTCGAAATTCGTCGGGGTTATAAATGGTTTACTATTTGAAAGTTTCTTTAATAGAAATCCACATCGTAAAAAGGAATATCAAAACCAATATTTAAAAACAAAAGTATGAAATGTAACGGTTACCCAAATAAACTAATCACTGGGTTTCCACATAGCTGAAAATATGGATATGGAAGAGAAATCTAACCATCATGTTCTGATGGAGAGTGGTAGAGAACTTGGCTATGGAAATTCCAGCAATCACAAAGCCATAAATTTGTGACAATCTAAGGTACCATCTGATTCATCAGATATAAGATCACTAGGACAACATTTTTGGTTTTCAAGATCGTTTCCCTAAAGTTAAATAATTAGAATAAATACTTACTTTATTTTGGTACAATCTCACTGTTGTTCGTGCCTTTAACAATTTCCACTTCATCTCTTAAATAAATGAAGTTGAATTTGTTATTCGTGAAGTGTTAGCAGATCATGTGATAGAATGACGGGTCATTCCATCTGTCTCAAACAAAAGGTTAGCAAAAATTATATACATAAGTCGATCTATAGTGAGATTAATCATATATGGTTCCTAAAATGGACTTTATACTTCATATATCATACTGATTAATATAATAAAACAAGTTTCTAATAAAAAGGGACTTCCTGTAGGCCAGTGGTAGGCGATAAAGGCCAGTCGCACTTCGGTTGTGGGTTCGATTCCCACATCCTTGTCCGACACGATGGGTTGTCGCCCATCCTGCAGGTTGTCCTTTTTCTAAAACTATATCATCCCATCAATAATATTGAGAAAACTTCTATCCTTAAACAATACTAACTTATGTCCAACATAATCCATTCCAATCTTTAGGCTTATCCATAATACTGCAGCCCACTCCCATATATCATAAGATATGTTTTGTTGGTCACATTCCAAACATTCAAAGTCCTTAATCATGTATTCTCTTGAATACCTTAGTGAAAACATGAATGAAGTTAAAATTTAACACTTTCCACATACCAAAATCCTCAAAATTCTATATACTCAAACCATGATATCACTTAGTCCTTATATCAATCATGAGCTCATGAATACTGTTAAACATTTCATTTTCTCATTTTCCCTTCATTATGCGCATATCATCTTATTTCAAAAAATATCTCAATCACATTGAATACCACATTAGACCAATACATAAATATTCCAATACTCCATGATACAATATTATTTTGGAATCCAATTACATAAACACTTAATCATTCCACCACATCGTTGTCATATTCAACATCGCCAATAGTGATCACATGTGACTTCCCTTTGTCCTTTGCCTTCAGTGGTTTCTCATGTTGATCATCACTAACCCTTGGATTAGGGAATTTATTAGCATAATTCCCCATTTCCTTTCACTTGAAGCATTGAAGTGTTGGTGGTGCGTTCTCTGCAGTGTTTTATTTATTCACATCATTAGAAACCCTTTTTCTATTACTTCGACACTCAGCTACTCGATGACCTTCTTTTCCACACTTAAAACATTTTCTGGTCCCTTTAAGACAATCTCCACCATGCTTCTTTCCACACTTTGTGCATAAGGAAACATTCATCTTATTTTCACCATTATTCTGAGATTTCTCCCTGAACTCCATCTTTCGTTTCTTGTCAAAACTATGAGATGGATATGTAACACCAACTTCCATTTCTACCTTGATAGCACAACGCACAATTTCTTCATAGCAACTGAAGTCTCTTATAGCTAATGCCCTTAGAAGACTTGGTTTTAAGCCACTGAAAAATCGATCAACTTTACTTTCAGGTTGGATGATAATACCAGAAGCGTACCTTGCAAGTCTTGTAAAATTTGCTTCGTATATACCAACAGATTCATCATCCTTCTGCTTCAGCTCAAGAAACTCCTTTTCCATCTTTGTTCGAAGAATACGAGGGAAGTACTTACTGAAAAACAAGTTCTTGAACTCGTCCCATTACATGGACTCAATTTCATCTCTTTGCCTCATATTCTTGATACGATTCCACCATTGATTAGCTTCACCTTCCAAACGATATACTGCTAAGATGACTTTATCATGCTCAGAACATTGAAGAACTGAAAATATCTTTTCAGTGGTACTGATCCATTGTTCAACAACAAGTGGATCAGAAGACCCACTGAAAGAAGGTGGACGTTGCCTCATGAAGGACTCAATAGAATATTTTTTCCTTCTCTGCTCATTTGGAAGTCCAGAATGATTCATAGCTTGTGTAAGTATAGAAATAAGATTTTGCACTCCATCTCCCATAACATTTGTTTGTTCTGGAGGACAATCATTGCATTGTCCATTGTATTGATCAACACGGTTCCTTCGGGTTCTAGCCATCGTCTAAAACCCAAAAAGAATAGTGTGAGAGGAAAAAATCATGCTAGGGAAAACAACATAATAAAGGGGGAGTACCCTCAATATCTAACATCTTAGGTTAAATTCTATGATCGTTAGGGAAATTCTAGGACTATAACCTATACGTATACTTAACCTTAGAGACATCCCTAGACATCCCTTAGAAATATCTCTAGGGATCTCACTAACGTTTTCGCATCCTATTTTCCAAAGGTTGACTAAACCTTTCCTCTGATACCAACTGTAGATACCCGAAGCTTGACGTACATTGACATTACATTACATTTGCGGAATACTTAGTACATAACAAAAACACACACACAAGGATCGTAATAGTTTAGTGTCTTTGGAAACTCAGAGTATATATATATTATTTTAGTATCAATATTACTTTATAATAATCATAAATAGTTACTCATTACACCATTATACCCATCCTTGTAAGGTGATGGTGGAAAATAGATTACACCATGGCGTGGAGACAGTATTCCGTACGTACGCACGCGCGGTGATTTCATTTTTCCGTAGGATGGATAGAAGGTGAATTAGGGTTGTTTCATATTTATAATAACATATCAGTATGTAAGTAATACTGATGTTATTACTTTATCATGAAACAACTAAAGAAGAAGAAGTTGAAGAAGAAAGAAATTGAAAAGATCGGTAATGGATATTACCTCTTCTTTGGAACGCCTCTTTGAATCCTCCACTTAGGGAACTAAGATTGGTCTTTGAAGAAGACCAGGACCTCTAGGATTATTCTAGGGAAGTGTAGAGGAGAAAATGGCAGGGGTTGGCCGAGATTGAGTGCTCAAATTGGTGTGAGGAGGAGGGGGAGGAGGTGCCCTTTTATAAGGGAGGAGAGGGGCACCTTAGGAATATCTCAAAATATTATTTTATATTAAAGTCAAAATCGGTTTATAATGGTTCCAAAGGGTCTTATTTCGAAGATAAAGTGGGGATGGGTCGAAATCCTATCAACCAATAGGATTTAGACAAGTTTAGTGTATTATTTTAACCTTATCAGTTAGATTTAACTCTAAGTTAAATAATTTAACTTTTACCGTGTCTTTTTGTTTTCTTTCACTATATGGTTAATAAACTTACTATAACATGCCAAAAGAACCAAAAATTGTTTATTATTAATATATATATCCTTATATAAGTCATTTGGCCGAACCTTAGATTTTTAGGAATAAAATAACAATTAATAATATAATATTTTCTTTAAAAACTATTTTGTGTCAATTTTGACACTATTTGATATATGATTTTTGTGAAAGTCATAACAGAATTATATGTTCGAAACAAGTTGATTAAATCAACACTAATATATCCTAGTAACCTAGAAAATTATTGGAATTCATAAAAAGTCTCAAATTACATTTATTTTGGTGTTTATAACATCAATTATGTCAATATTTCATAAATAAGATAATTACTGCATCATATTTGTGTCATTAATAAATTAAATTATTTGATGTCTAAAAATTACAAATAAAATATCATTATATAGGAAATCTTTTTAGCTTTCTAATGAATATTTAAAATAGAATTTATCTTATGTACAACCCTAATTTAAAAATGTTTTAGTAAATAAACTTTGATTTTAACTCTTTTAACTCTTCTTTGAATTAAATAATAATAAATGTCCTAATCCAATCCAAGTGGGCTTAAATGATAATATTTTACACTTAATGTTGTTTTTGGTCGATATACACTTGTCCAATAGAATTAGGACATGTGTTAGGGTAATATTAATATCATTCTTACCCTTAATTACCCTATTTACTTTTAACCGTGGTAAATAAAAGTAAAAAAGTTACTATTCACCAAAAATTATTTTCATCTCATTGAACCACATTTTACTTACTGACATCAACCGTGTCTCTCGGATTTTTGAAATTCCATTCACATAAGCGGTAAAATTAATTTTTATGAAAAATTCAGTTTTTTAACTACCACTTAGTAGTTTCACTATTCATCAAAAATTGATGTTTTTCAGAAAAATGCCAAAATTTCATCCTAAGCTATATTTCATATTCCGAATTCAAAAATGAAGTCTATTTTACCAAATTCATAACATAGAAGTTGCATTAATTAATTTTATAATTAAATCCTGCTGTTAAAACAAATAGCGTGTTTTTAAGAAACAATATCTATCAAAAGATTGACACTTGATTATGTCTGGTTTAAATGTGAAATTACAACCAATGAACAACATTGTATTAAATTGTAAAAATATATTCTAAATATACTTTAAAACCACTCAAATTAATAATTTATCACTATTAATTATTTCGATTAAAAAAGTTGTTTTTAATTATAATTTAGTAATTTTCACTATTCATCGGAATATGAAAGTTATCCGAAAATTACCAAAATTTCGCCTTAGGCTAAATTCGATACTCTGAATCCAAAAATGAAGTCCATTTTGAGAGATAAATTTTCTAAAATTTAAAAAGTTGTTATTACTATTCATAATGGCTAGTTTTAATAATATTTTAATAGCATATCGTTGTTTTGTGAAACTCAGTATTGCGTACTACACACGCTATCGAGGAAGGTTGCGATTGCGTGTAATGCAAGTCAAGTCAAGTATGCGTGTTGTGCAAGCTCCTTTTGGTGTAGCGTACAACACAAGACATTAACAAAATTAAAAATAATATTTTTCATAAAATCTCAGGCTGTTACAAGTACCTTAATCATGTATTCTCTTAAAATATGGTAACACCCTGAATTACCATAAAAACTTATTGATTACATTCATGCTCCCTTATTCCTTATAGAATACTAGATATATTCCTTATATCCAAAAATTTTGAATACTTCAACAATGATGGAATAAACAAACCATTAATCTGTTCCAAGGTAGTCAAGAATATCCAATATAATTTATCCAAATCAACCACCTCTTATTCAAAAATTACTACCTTAGTATCATGTCTATATTAAGGTTTATGTTTCCTTAAACCATTTATTTTCCAAAAAAATTAACTTGATTTGAGTCACTTTTCTTAGTACCATATAATCACAAATCCTCGATGAAATAGTACTGCAATATAATATTTATTTATTTCCATAATTAATATAACCAGTAAATCGTTGATACAACATTCAAATGACATAATTCATTAATAAAAATATAAGAACACTAATTATTACTCTTCATCTGCAGTAGTATCATTACTTTATTATTATACAATAGCATTATTCGGGGTATACTCTAATGATTAGGACATTGATTCACGTAGTGTCCCAACACCTTGAAGATGAAACATTGTACATTTGAAACCTTTTTCTTACCCTTGAAATCACGTACATGGTGTCCTTTTTCACCACGCTTATAACAAACTTCCATTACCTTCAATAATTTAACAAGGTGATACTTTCCACAGTTATCACATATGGGAAAATCCTTCTTTCCCTTCTTCCTTTTATCCATCTATCTCTCTATCATCATTTTCTTCTCTGGCTTCCCTTCAAATCCATAAGACTCAGAGAATTCCATACTTATCTTATTATCACATGATACTATTTCTTCATATGATGAGAATACATGGTAGACTATTTCCCTTTTAATGTTGTCTTAAGACCATGAAAGATATGATCCTTCTTACTCTTTAAATCATGCATATTTATAGAGTTCTCATTCTTTCTACTGGGAACCATTTCTAAACAATGGTATACACTTGGTTAGTTTATGAATTGCAAAGAATAATTCCAAACTTGTAAAATACCTAACATAAATTGACTTGTTTATGCATATAATCCTTAGTCATAAAAAATGTTTTCTTTGAGGAAGTATTTACTCATAAATCCTTCATAACGGTTTGTAAAGAAAATATCAATTATCCTAAGTATATCCCCTTGGTAGTGTCGTAACCAAGAGTGCATCAAGGCTCGTTTTCATGTACCAAGATACCCCAGGTCAAGCCCAAAACACCTTGTCGGATTTTTTACTCCTAGGTAAATCTATGTCAGAGCCGCCTCTACCTGCCCGTATCCAGACAGGGACATATTTCTTGGAAAACTCACAAAATCTCTACATTATCAAAATTATAGGATGTTCTTCTATATTAATCTTCAAAGTTTATCTTAGGGTAATGCTCTCTAATAAGAGTTAATCTAAATCTAGTTTCCATTGTTAGTACTAAACATCCTCTGATACCAATTGTAATGCCCCGAACCTAGTTACCCAGATTCAGTGCATTATTACATAGCATTGGTATGATCACAATAGATCAAGTCCCGAAAGACCGATTAGTTTAGTTTCCATGGAAGTACTAGATACATACATAAGTTTGAAATTACATTATGAAATGAAAAAACAACAGAATTTCGCACCATTTGAACACACTCATATCCCTTAGCCTATTCCTATAGGTTAATCGTAATATATTTCTTCGCATCCTAGAAAAAATAAAACATAAGAAAGGGATGATCTTAAATGATCAGTAAGGATAACAATATAGAAGAAACTATCATAAATAAGCATAAACATTTAAGGCGTTGTATAAGACTAAAACAAAATCCTTTAAAACATAAAATTTCGAAAAATATGGCAAAGATAAATCAAGTAATGTCATTTACTTATTTACATGGATATTCTACAATTCGAATAGTCACATGTAATATCAATAGCTAATTTCATAATGATGGAATGCATAATGTCAGACATCATTGCCACATAGTCAAGGTCTCATGCCAAGACTACAAATAATATTTTTTTCAAGGCCTTGTGCCAAGACACTAGTTTGTCTCATGAGACCTATTGATGCATCGAGGAGCTATAGCAGGATCCACCTGTCACTTACTAAGTCTAATGCATTCCTCATATGAAAAGGTTCAAACATAACATAACCATTCGTATTAAAACTAGTAAATGAAATGTTAATACTTTAACCATAAACCATGAATGGTAGAGAAATAACACATACACAGTAAAAAATATCACAAAACCTTCAATACAATATGGAATATTGTATCATAATAAATAAAGTTCAAACAAGTGTAAAATCCAACAAAGGATGTTGACATAGATGAAATCAAAACTATTTGTGAGAAATATATCTTTCTATTTTGAAATAATTTAAAAGTCACATAATTATAAAAGAAAAAAAAATTATTTTGAAAATGTTCTTATAATCTTGTAAGGGAAGCTTTGAAGGTGTTATTGCGGTGGAAAGTATCTTCACTCGCCGTATAAGTTAAAAAAACATTATTACATTAATTTTTTGAAAAGGTCATAAAGTACCTTGTTTGGAAAACAAAGGAAAGATTCCTTTAAAAATGTTTTATAAAAATTCAAACAAGGGTATAAATGACTTTAACCCATATTCTATGAAATAGTAAAAATATTTTGAAATACATTTTTAAGAAACACGGATGTGTATGATAAAGAGGTCCTAGTAGATACTTTTGTAAAAACAACCTCAGATAATAAAGAGATTGTAAAATTAACCCTTACCTTGTACTTTTCCTTAGTAGAGGGTATGTTAACCTCCTGTATAATGGTAAAATAATTGTTATTAAATTGTACAAGAACCACATACATAAATATGATATCATACATGATCTTCTAATATTGATTTGTTATTGATATTTCAGTAGTATCGTTGTTTTGGGTGTTAACTGATTTGTTTTCCTTTATATGTCTTATTACATAATTCATGTTTGTTATGGATAGGATTTATTTGATTTATATCCATAATTATATTATTTTTTGAAACATTATTTTAAATCATAAAATTAAAATTATTCTAGAATGGTTACGATGGGGAATGAATCACATCGCGTTCGTGGAGATGGTAATCTGTACGTACGCACGAGCGACAATATCATTTTATTGATTGTGAAATAGTATATAATTAAATGGTATATTATATATACATAATCATTATCAGGTTATATTTATTATTTACATCAATTATACTCATTATTATACCCATCAAAATAATTAGGTGTTGAATAACAAACTACACCATGATATGGAGACGGTATGTCATACGTACACATGTATAGTGACTTTGTCATTCATAGCATGGATAGAATATTGAATATGGTTGTACCATATTTATAATAACATCACAGTATGTATGTGGTACTTTAGTTATTACTTTGGTATGGAAACAATAAATGAAGAGGAAGTGGAAGAAGAAAAGAACTTTGAAAGAGGTGATGAAATTATTACATCTTCTTGAGGTGCTTCCTTTTGATTTGATCAAAAGAGATTCTTAGGTTGGATTTATGATCAAATTAAGGCCTCTAGGTTGATTTGAGTGTAGTTGGTAGGATATTTTAGTAGGGGTTGGCTGATTCAAATGGATTTGTATGTGTGATTTTGAGAGAATGGGAAGTACCCTTTTATAAGAGAGGTGAGGGTCACTTCAATAAAAGCTTAAAATATTAATTTATTATAAAATATTTTTCAGTTTATAATGGATCAAAACAGATTTATTTATATTATAAAGTGCGTATGGGTCGAATTATTCTCAACCAATAGTTTTTATACAAGTTATGTCACCATATTAACTCTATCTTTTAGATTTAATTCAGAGTTAAATAGTTTAACTTTTACCTTGTATTCTAGTATTTTTATATTACATGGTTAATAAACTTACTATAAAATTCCAAGATAACCCCAAGTAATTCGTTAATTACCTATCTATAATTATATAAGTACTTTGGACGAACCTTAGATTTTTTTTGAATATTATATCATTTAATAATGTAGTATTTTGTTAAACTCATTTATGTCAATTTTGACACTATTTAGTATTTGGTTTTTTTGAAAGTTAAAAAAACTTTATTAATTCAAAAAATATATATTAAATAAATCCTCAAATTTCATATTAACCTATAAAATTAGTGTAATGCATCAAAAGTGTCAATTTACATTTATTTTGATATTTATAATATCAATTATTTTAATCTTACATTAATAAGTTAATTACTGCATCATCATTGTATCATAAATAAATATAATTATTTAATGTCTAAAAATAAAAAATAAAATTCCATGATGTAGGAAATCTTCTTATTTTTATAATGAATATTTATAGTAAAATAAATCTTATGTATAACCCTATATTAAAAATGTTTTAGTTATTAAATTTAAATTTAACACTTTTAACTCTTCTTTAAATATAATAATAATAAATGTACTAATCTAATCCAAGTGAAACAAAAATGATCATATTTTATTCCTATGGTTGATTTTGGTCTCAATACACTTATCCAATAGAATTAGGACATGTGTTAGGATAATTATAATATCATTTTTACCTTTAATTACTCTATTTACTTTTAACTGTGGTAAATAAAATTCAAAAGTTACCATTCACTAAATATTATTTTCATCTTATTGAACCAAATTTTACTTACTAATTTCAATAGTGTCTCTAGGATCTTTGAAATTCAATTCATAGAAGTGGTAAAATTACATTTTATGCAAATTTTCAAATGTGCCTTGGAGGTGCGTAAAAGACGTTAAAAGTTCAATAAAATTTTATTTATCTAATGTTATTATAAAATGTCTCTAATGAATTAAATTGAACTAATATATTTATTATGTATATGTTTTTACTTTAAGATAAATTTTTATTTAAAAATAATTATTTAAATGATATAGTCATTTTTATCTACAACGTAGTGTTTTTCACAATTCATCAAAAATTGAATGTTTTCAGAAAAATACCAAAAATTTACCCAAAGATAATTTTGATATTCCAAATTAAAAAATGATTTCTATTTTACCAAATTCAAAATATAGAAGTTTCATTAATTAATTTAAAATTAATTCCTGCTGTCAAAACCAGAAAGTGGGTTTTTGAGAAGTAAAAACTATCGAAAGATTGATATGTGTTTATGTCCAATTTAAATGTGAAATTACTTCCAATGACCAATATTTGATTAAATGATACAAATATAATCTAATTATACTTAAAAACCATTCAGATGTATAATTTAACACTATAAATTATTTTGATTAAAAAATTTGTGTTCAGTTAAAATTTAGTATCTTTCACTATTCATCAAAATATTAAAGTTATCATAAAAACACCAAAAATTTATCCAAACTAAATTTTTATGTCCCACTTCTAAAGAAAAAGTTTATTTTGTAAAATTTAATATATAAAAGTGTCAAATATTGTATTTAAAAAGGGTTCAGCATTAAAAGGTGGTAAAATTTCATTTTTTGAAAAATATTTATTTTATCTGAAAAATTTAATTTGTTATAATATTATATTTAAAAAACACATAATATGGATATTAAAATTATATGGAGTATATAAAATTCAAAATTTAGTTAATAATATTCATAAATTCATTTTAAATGGCTAGTTTGATAAGTCATGGTGCGCTTGAACTCAATATAGCGCAAACTGTTGAATTACTTTAAAGAGATAATGTATTATGAAATCCTGGGGTGTTAAAAATTATATCATAAGTTACAACATCTAATGTAGCAAATCTTACTCCATTACTAACATAAATAACTAATTCTCCCTTCATAAACTTTCTTTTATCTCTATGTCTATTTTTTCATCGCAAATGTGTGACACGCACTCGAAATTTATTACCCATGAGTCAGGTTTTGAGCAATTGATTTTTGTAACATTCACATTTGGGTACTCTAAATGTTTCTCCTTGAGAAAAATTATCATTTCTAGATACCAATCCTTAACTATTTTATAGTTCATACCTATTAATAATCTCAATATGATTAGTGTAAATTATGCCATGATCTACAACAATGACATATCAATAGGTGAGTATCATCTATTATATCTTTTCACGAAGGTATTTAAATGAAAATATTCCCACTAAAAATGATGACAATGTAAATCATATCTATTTAGTGAGCCACCATCCATATGTTACTAAGCAATAATACCGTTATGGATTTTATCTCACCACTTAAATATTTTGGTAGGGAATCATCTGAATCACAATATTTGTTAATATTGGAAATTTCAGTGGATAAAAACTTATCTAAATTCATAATATGGATACAATAGACACTATTCATCCTATAAACTAATACTATTAGTGTAAAGACATGGAATTTCCATGTAATTTTTTTTAAATATATGGGAATTTTACGAGTCCATGAAATTTGACGGTGCGTGATTTTGAGGCCCGGTGTGCCCGGAATAAATTTCTAAAGTTTTTTTTGGGTACGTCCAGTAAACGTACAAGAAAGTTTTTATAAATTTTGAATCAGTTCTTGGAATTAAAAACTGAGGGCACCGTTGAACTCACAGTGTTGGTATTCACTTAAGAAGACTTTCAACTCGACAGCAGTTGGTCGAGGGTGAAAGTTAGTTTTTGGGTTTTT
Source organism: Viscum album (assembly GCA_963277665.1). Taxonomy (NCBI): domain Eukaryota; kingdom Viridiplantae; phylum Streptophyta; class Magnoliopsida; order Santalales; family Viscaceae; genus Viscum; species Viscum album. Next base: position 1,486,613,375 of record OY728136.1, read on the forward strand.
CAAGGAAATAATAAAATTAAATAAACGCATGTTTTATATTATTTTATCTATTATAACCACTCATGTGGAAGTTGGAGGTGGGGACCACCACACCTTAACCTCCCATTAGAGGTTATAGTAGTGGGGCCCACCCAAACCTCACCTCCCATGAGTGGTTACGGTGTGGTGACCACCCGGGATTAAACCCCCCATTTAATTAGGGAAAACCTCTCAACTCCCTCATAAATGAGGGAGAGTCTCTTGACCTCCCTTAACTTAATGGTGCCACCCCCCCCCTCTTTTAATGGTGTCAACCCTCCCCGTTTAATTAATTGAGCCATCTCATTTAATTAAATGCTACAATTTGAATTTTAAACCCATAAAACTAAATAATAGATAATCTATTATTTGGAGGGGTTATCTATTCATTTTTTGGAAAAAGTTTTTCAAAGGAGGATTAGATCTCTTGGGAGAAAACTCTCCAACGAAGAATGCTTCCTCCATGAAGAACGCTCCACCGATGAAGAAAGTCGACCTTGACTTCGACTTCCTTTCTCGGAGCTTCCTTCGATGTAGGACGTGTTCATCTACAACAAATTGATGTCTTCCTTCTTGCGCCGACGTCAACCAACTTCAAACATGGTAGGGATTTTATTTTTGAATATGGTATTATTCCCTTGATTCTTACCTTCTAAAACAAAGAATCATTGCAGATGTTTTCCTTGCAGGATTGGAATATTTTGTTGCGGGAAGGGCTTGATGTTCTTCATTATTACCTTCAGTTGAGCCCCTTGCTACCACTCTAAACACGGAGGGTGTGGGATAAACTAACAAGGCCCGACCCCTCCGCTGATCTCCTTTGGTGTTCTTTACGATGGAGAAGGACAGAAACCTACGTGGAGGAGTACTAGAACGATGTCCGGCCCCACTACCAACCACGACAGAGGCAATGACGCACGGCACCGCCCCGTGGCACAGCCTCCCCGCCACGCCCACACGGCTACCCTGGCCGAGCGGCCTGCACCTTCACGGCTACCCCGTGGATCTTCTATCCATGCACCCCACACACCTCGCGGCTCCACCGCCCTCCCACCCAGCGTACCCCGTGCACCCCGCGGCTACGTCATCCTTGCACCCTGCACACTCCGCGCACCCCATGGCTTCATCGTCTGCACGCCCCACGCACCCCGCGGCTCCACCGTCCACGCGCCTCGTACGCCCCACACACCCCACAGCTCTGGCTTCATGGCGTCCTCCCGAGTTGTCCCGATCGAGCAGGCCTTCCACGCCCCTTGCGGCACCCCGTCCGAGCCTAACTTCCATTCCCATCATCGTGCCCCGGCTGAGCCGGCCTCCCGCACCCCTCACGGTGCCCCAGCCAAACCGGCACGTGCCCTCACAGTTCCCTCCGGGCCGAGTCGCCCATGCGGCGCCCTCCAGACCGAACCGTCAACACGCCGACCCACGGCTGGTCCAAGCCCTCGCAGCCGGTTTACGCCCCCTCCACTCTTCGCGGCCTCTCGCGGCAATCTGGACTGGGCCCAATGGGCCGGGGTGAACCCAATGGGAAGGCCCGCCCAACGGGCTAGACCAGTCCAAACGGGTCGGGTCGGGTCAACTCAAACCAAGCCAGCCCAGGCTGGGTCCGGGCGGGTCGATCCGATAGGGTCAGGCCGGGTTGGTCCGACTGGGTCAGGCTGGGTCGGTTCGGCTGGGTCGGGTCAGGTCGGTCCGACTGGGTCGGGCGGGGTCGGTCTGACTGGGTCGGACCGGACCAGGGCGCACTATGGCCCTTTACTTTCTTTTGGTCATATTTTTGGCACCGGACGTCCGTTTGATGAACCGTCAGTGGAACTGGTAATCTTGGAGCTTAATGGTCCTTTTGAGTATACCACACTAGATTTTGGGGTATAGTAGAGATATGGTCAGGTTGGATCGTGCACGAATCCTATCGGGCCTCTGGGAATAAAAGGCTAATAACTCACAGACCAGGTGTCCGATTGACGCTCTGTCAATTGTGTTGAGACCCCTATGATGTGTCGAACCTTTGAGATACTTATTTTTGGGACTTCGTGACAATTGGAGTATAGACCAGTAGCTCATGGATAAGATCCTTCCATTAATGAGCAAGTAGAGTGCGGAGACCTAGTAGCTGGCTGAGACTTGACGACTGCTGAGTAATTGACTCGGAGTGACTCGAATATCCTAATGGAGAGCGCTTGGTTGTGGTGGCAGACACACGGTGAAGGATCGCCTGGTTGTGGTGGCGGACCCGCGGTACTCGATAGGAGGTGTACCTTTGCAATCTATGAGGGGGAGCACCTTGTTGTGGCGGCAGACCCATGGTGAGAAGCACATCTGTGTGACATAGCAGACCCACTGTACTCAACAGGAGGAGTACCTCAGCAGTCCATGGTTAGTGGGAAGTGCGCTCGGTGTCACGGTAGGCCCACTGTACTCGACAGAGGAGGAGTTCTCCCGTAGTCATGGTTTTGATAATGTGAATAAAATCCTGGTTGAGGTGAGTCAGTACTTTTGTGTTTTCCTCATGATTGAGATGGATCACTTGATAACTTAGGTATATGTATGGGCATATACCTATGTAATTTTATCTATTGATTTAATGCTTTTTGGTTTATCCTTGTTGGATTTTGTGAGACCTTGAGGGTCTCGAGGTCCCTACTGAGTATCGTTATACTCACCCCTGCATGGGCTATACCCGTACCTTGTTGTGCTGGTTGCAGACGACGGACAACGCTGACTAAGGCTGAGAGTACTAGGACTGGACGGTACTCGGAGGTGGATCTCACGACTAGTTGGTACACAGAGGAGACTGACAGACTTGGAGTGCTGAGGAGGCTATCTGTACCTACCCTTCATGTAGGAATTCCGGAGGATGACCCAGAAACTGTTTTTCCTTTCTTCAATTGTACTTGTACTTCCAGTTCCATGTACTTTGCAGTTGGGCTTGTATTTCCAGCCCCTTTTAATTTTTAGCACTATTTTGTTATACAGTTTTCCTAGTGTTTTGTATCTAGTTGTGTGCTCTGTTGTGTGAATTTATAGGTTATAAAGGCAATGTCTTCCCTGTTTAGGTAATTACGCCTCTGGTGCTAGTCTCTAGCCCCTGGCCTATGGAAGGCGGACTTTGGGTAGTCACGGCAAGGGCCCTGGGGGACGGGTCGTGAAAAATTGGTATCAGAGGAGTCGGTTCTACCATAGAACTTAGGACTTTGATCTTTGTTTTATATGAACCAATAGTGTAAATAGTAGTGAGTGTGGTTCTCAGTTCAGGGAGTCCAGTGTTGGTGTCGCGGCTGACGTATCCATACACTAGGACCCTGAATTCTGATTTCTGAATCAGTGCACAAAAATACTGATTGCGTGTGTGTTTTCAAAAGTTTTCTTTAAATCAGCTCAACTAGGTCAGCTCACCAGGTATAATATTTTGACCATGTCACATCTGTTTCTTTTAGGATGCCTCCATGTAGACAGCTAGTTAGAGTTCTGAGAGTTTTATGCTCAGATAGCCCACCGAGCAACGAGGCCTCGGTGTAGGGCCCTTTTCTAGAGGAGGCACCAGCGGTACCACACCCCGTTGGGCCATCGATGCCACCAGTCCCATCCGTAGATAGTGCATGCCGCTTGAGCGTGTTGCATGAGTTCCAGCACTATAGGCCACCCAGGTTCAGGGGAAAGATGGACCCACAGGCAGCTGAGGATTGGCTGGAGACTTTGGTGAGAGTCTTTTGATTGATAGGGACACCAGTAGACCTTATGGTGATACTTGCTGCCAGAATTTTACAGGCAGTAGTGGGAAGATGGTGGAGCTTGATGCTTCAGGTCCATGACAAGATGACTCTTCTCTAGGTAGACTTAGAGAGCCTATTTCGAGGAGATTCTTTTCCAGTGACTCCTCATGCAGTGCTCATATAGGAGCTACTTTATCTGCAGCAGGGCAGCATGACTATAGCTCGGTACTCAGCAAGGTTCATAGACCTCTCACGCTACTCCACCAATATGGTGTAGGACCCATTCTTCAGGGCCCGGACACTCGATCAGGGACTCAGGCAGGAGATCAGGGCTTTGGGGATCTCACTCAACATCTAGACGCAGGTGGGGGTGCCAGAGAGAGCCCTCCTAGTGGAGAGTTTCCTTGCTGAGTAGTCTCTAGTAGTGAGATCCACAACCTGTCAACACGTAGCAGAGTCTTCTATAGCTGGCAGTAGACAGATGTCGCGAAGGTCCAAGAGGACCAGACCTGCCAGGAGCGGGTAGTGTTCCTCATGCGGCGGGCAGGGTCACATCGCTCGTGGTTGTCCGACCGGCCACCACCACCAGGAGGTCCACCGTGACCATAGGGAGCAGGCGGATAGGGGAGAGCTCATCTCCAGGTAGCTGAGGCTTACGATCATGGCGCTCCGGAGATTATTCGAGGTATGATCTGTGTCTACTCTACCATAGCTGCAGTACTTATAGACATAGGTGTCAGTCACTCTTTTACTGCCACTACCCTCGTTCGGAGCTCGGAGATTCCGACGGATCCGTTGGCTCGATCCTTACGACTACAGACTCCTACGGGAGCGAATTTGAAGATTACACACTGGTGCCAGCAGTGTGAGCTTACTCTAGGAGGCGAGATCTTCGGCTGGGATCTCCTAGTAGCGACATCGAGGCCTTACGATGTCATATTTGGTATGGATTGGTTATCTACATTCCATGTTCAGATAAACTATGTTAGGCGCAAAGTGGGGTGTTTCCACACAGATGGGACCAGGTTTACCTTCACTAGCAAGAAGGGAGATTTTGCAGCACAGGGCAGACTTACCCGGAGGAGGGTGCAGCTGATCACTCATCAGTTGGCTTGCCTTACCCTCAGAGCAGTTGATGTAGAGAGTCTGAGATATCCTGTAGTGGTGGACCATTACATGGATGTTTTCTCTGGTTATGTCTCAGGTCGACCTCCCCACAGAGAGGTGGACTTTTACATTGACTTCTGCTCCAGGACAGAGCCGATATCTACTCCAGCATATCGGATGGCTCTCGCAGAGCATCGTGAGCTGTGGGTACAGTTTGAGGACTTTCAAGGGAAGGTATTCATTTGGACTAGTGTTTCTCCCTGGGCAGCCCCAATTCTATTCTCCAGGAAGGCGGATGGGAGCTTGAGGCTTTTTTTTTGACTATCAGTGCCTGAACCAGGTGACCATGAAGAAAAACTACCCAATCCTGAGTATTGATGACCTCTTTAATCAGCTGAAGGGAGCACGGTGGTTCTCGAAGATAGACCTCAGATCAGGCTATCACCAACTCAGAGTTTGAGATGAGGATGTGCAGAAGACAGCTTTTAGATGTCAATATGGCCACTACGAGTTCTTGGTTATTCATTTTGGCATAACCAATGCTCCAAAAGTATTAATGGGACTCATGAACAGGATATTATAGCCATACCTAGATCGATTTGTCATATTCTTCATCTATGACTATCTTATCTACTCAACTACTGAGGAGGAGCATGCCTATCATTTACGGGTAGTACTGTACACGCTCTGTGAGCACCAGCTTTATAGTAATCTCTTGAAGTGCCAATTCTGGATCTGAGAGGTTCACTTTTTGGGACATGTCATCTTGGAGGCTGGATTTTTAGTGGATCCAGTGAAGATTGAGGTGGTACATTCTTGGGAGCCACCTAGGAGTGTGACGGAGGTATGGAGTTTCCTCGGTTTGGCTGGTTACTACCGGAGATTTGTGCCAGATTTCTCCAGAGTTGTAGCACCACTTTCAGCCTTGACAAAGAAGGGGCAACCCTTTATATGGTCAGAGATATTCTAGCAGAGCTTTCAGGAGCTGAGGTACAGGCTGACTAGTGCCCCCATCTTGAGGCTTTTAGAGGAAGGCGTAGGGTACATAGTCTACTACGACGCCTCAAAAACCGGACTCGGATGTGTCCTGATGTAGGAGCAAGTAGTGATCGCATATGTCTCTCAACAGCTGAGACAGCATGAGAAGAACTACGTTGCCCATTACCTGGAGTTAGTAGCAGTGGTCTTTTCCTTGAATATGTGGTGACACTATCTGATGCGCGAACATGTTACCGTGTACTCTGATCACAAGAGTCTCAGGTATATCTTCTCTCAGAAGGACCTGAACCAGAGACAGCAATGTTGGCTTGAGTTCTTCCAGGACTATGACTTCAAGATATTCAATACTCCTGGGAAGGGGAACGTTGTTGCAAATGCACTCAGCAGGAGGTCTGATATACAGCTGCTAGGTGAGCCAATGGAGCAGCTGGCCGCTTTGTAGATATCCTTTGTGGATAGAGATGGAGAAGACTTCCTTCAATCTCTTACAATCACTCCCCCACTTCTTCAGCGAGTTAGGGAGGCGCAGCGTGGGGATGCTGACTGCAAGACACGACGTACTCAGATATCCACGGGGAAGGCACCTAAAAGATTTTCTAAAGGTGGGGAGCACGTCATCCTCTTCAGAGGACGTACTATGGTACAAGTGTCACTTCAGGAGGAAGTATTGAGGGAGTTCCACACATCCCCTCTAGAGGTACATCCAGGAGTGGCAAATATGTACCAGGACCTCCGACGACAGCACTGGTGGGTGGGAATGAAGATTTTAGTAGCATAGTTTGTCTCTCGATGGCTCACTTGTCAGCAAGTGAAGGCAGAGCATCAGGTACCAGCAGGCTTGGTTCAGCCTTTAGAGGTCCTAGAGTGGAAGTGGGATGGGATATCCATGGAGTTCATGGAAGGACTTCCACATACATCAAGAGGTCATGACTCTATCTGGGTGATCGTCGACCGACTCACCAAGTCGTCCCACTTCCTACCGATCATTGATAAGGGTTCAGTAGAGATCTTGGGATGCCTCAATGTGCAAGAGATTGTATGGCTACATGGAGTACCTACTTATATTATCTCTGATTGTGATGCACGTTTCACTTCCCGGCTGTGGAAGGAGTTGCAGGAGGCTTTCGGGACACAGCTTCAATTGAGCACTACCTTCCATCCTCAAACTGATGGTTAGACAGAGCAGACCATTCAGACCCTTGAGTACATGTTGTGTGCTTGTGTCCTTGACTTTGGTCGCAGTTGGGAGGATCACTTACCATTGGTGGAGTTTGAAAACAGCACCAGTTATCACTCCACCATAGGGATGGAACCTTTTGAGGCATTGTACGGGCGACCTTGCAGATCACCTTTGTGCGGGACTGACCCAAGGGAATTAGCACTAGTAGGACCAGAGATGGTATGGGCTTCCATAGAGATGGTTCAGATCATCTAGGAGTGGATGAAGACTTCACAGAGCAGGTAGAAGTCGTATGTTGACAGGAGACGGAGACCTCTGGAGTTCGAGGATGGTGACCATGTCTTCCTACGGGTCTCACCCAGATGCGGTCAATGGATATTTGGCCAAGGCAGCAAGTTATCTCTGAGATTCATCACACCTTTTCAGGTCCTTAGTAGAGTTGGTGAGTTGGCTTACCGCTTAGCTCTTCCACCTTAGTTGCATCGGGTGCACGACGTCTTCCACGTATCCCAGCTGAGGAGATACGTGCATGACCCTTCTCACATCGTCGACCATGGCGAGATGGACATTAACGATGGGGTGACTTTTACGGAGGTTCTCGTAGATATTGAGGGTCGACAGGATTGGGTCCTACGTGGATAGTCATTACCTCTGGTGTGTGTTTGCTAGCAGCATGGGAACCTCCAAGAGAGTACATGGGAGCGGGAGGCTCAGATGCGTGCTCAGTACCCCCACTTGTTTACCTAGTTGAGTTGTGGATTACAGGGACTTAGAGCACTTAGGTGGGGAGAATGTAAAGATCTATAATTTCCATGTAATTTTTTTTTAATATATGGTAATTTTACGAGTCCGTGAAATTTGACAGCATGTGATTCTAAGGCCCGATGTGCCCAGAATCAATTCCTGAAGTTTTGTTCAGGTACATTCGGTAAACGTGCGAGCGGGCTATTCTAACTTTTGAATTAGTGCTAGAAATTAAAAACTAAGAGAACCATTGAATGCACAGTTCCGGTATTCACTTAAGAAGACATTCACCTCAAAGGCCGTTGGTCGAGGGTGAAAGTTAGTTTTTGGGTTTTTTATGGAAATAATAAAATAAAATAAACGCATGTTTTATTTTATTTTATCTATTATAACCACCCATGTGGAATTTAGAGGTGGGGACAACCACACCTTAACCTCCCATGAGAGGTTATGGTGGTGGGGTCTACCCGAATCTAACCTCCCATGAGAGGTTACGGTGTAGGGACCACCCAGGACAAAACGACCCATTTAATTGGGGAAAACCTCTTAACTCCCTCATAAATGAGGGAGAGTCTCTTAACCTCCCTTAACTTAATGGTGCCACCACCCCCCTCTTTTAATGGTGTCAACCCTCCCCCTTTAATTAATTGAGTCATCTCATTTAATTAAATGCGACAATTTTCATTTTAAACCCATAAAACTAATTGATAGATAATCTATTATTTGGAGGGGTTATCAATTCATTTGTCGGCAAAGTTTGGAAAAGGAGGATTAGAGATCTTGGGAGAAAACTCTCCAACGAAGAATGCTTCCTCCATGAAGAACGCTCCACCGACAAAGAACGTAAACCTCGACTTCAACTTCCATTCTCAGAGCTTCCTTCAACGTAGGACGTGTTTGTCTACAATGAATCGACGTCTGCCTTCTTGCACCAAATTCAACCAACATCAAACAAGGTAGGGATTTTATTTTTGAATACGTTATTATTCCCTTGATTCTTCCTTTCTAAAACAAAGAATCATTGTGGATTTTTTCCTTGCAGGATGGGAATAATTTGTTCCAGGAAGGGCTTGATAATCTTCATTCTTACCTTTTGTTGTGCCGCTTGCTACCACTCTAAACATGGAGGATGTGGGCAAAACTAAAATGTCCTGAACCCTCTACCGATATCCTTTGGTGTTCTTCGTAGTGGAGAAGGATGGAAACCAATGTGGAGGAGCACAAGAATGGCGGTCACCACCACCGTCGGTCGTGACAAAGGCAATGATGCATGGCACCACCTCGCGGCACCGCCGCCCCTTCGCACCCTCGTGGCAGCCCCGGCCGAGCCGCCCGCACCCTCGCGGCCGCCCCACGGCTCTGCCTTCCGTGCGCCTCACGCACCCTACAGCTCTGTTGTCCGAGCACCCCATACAACCCGCACACCCTACCGATCCACCGTCTGCGTGCCCCGCGCACCCCGCGCACTCTGCGGCTCCGCCGTTTGCGCACCCTGCACGGCACCGTCCGCGTGACCTACGCACCCCAAAACTCCGGACTCACTGCGCCCTCATGAGCCGCCTCAGCTGAGCCGGCCTCCCGCGCCCATTTTCGCGCCCGGCCGAGCCGGCCTCCTGCACCCCTCTCAGTGCCCCGGGCGAGCCGGCCTCCCGCGCCCCTCACGGCGCCCCGGTCAAACCGGGCCGCACCCTCACGGTGCCCTCCAGGACAAGTCTCCCATGTGGCTCCCTCCAGGCTGAACCACCCTCATGCTGACCCACAGCCGGTCTGGGCCCTCGTGGCCAGTCAACGCCCTTTGGGCTCTCCGCGGCCTCTAGCCGCCTGCTGGGCTGGGCCCCGTGGGACGGGCCGAACCCAACGAGCTGGCCCACCCAATGGGCCAGGCCAGACCTAGTGGGTCAGGATGGGTCGACCCAAATTGGGTCAGACCAGGCTGGGTCGGGTCGGGTCGGTCCGACCGAGTCGAACTGGACTCGGGCCCACTACGGACCTTTACTTTCTTTTGGCCATATCTTTGGCACCGGACGTACGTTTGACGAACCGTCCATGGTGCGGGTAATCTTGGAGCTTGAAGGTCCCTTTGAGTATACCCCACTAGATTTTGGGGTATAGTAGAGATACGGTCAGGTTGGATCGTGCATAAATCCAATCGGGCCCCTAGGATTAAAAGCCTAATAACTCACAGACCGTGCGTCTGATTGAGGCGTCGTCAGTTGCGTTGAGACCCCTATGATGTGACGGAACTTTGAGATACTTCTTCCTTAGACTTTGTGATAGTTGGAGTATCGACCAGTAGCTCGTGGAGCAGATCCTTCCAGTGACGAGTGAGCAGAGTGCGGAAACCTAGTAGCTGGCTTAGACATGATGATTGTTGACCTATTGACTTGGAGTGACTCGACTAGCCCAGTGGGTAGCACCTGGTTGTGGCGGCTGACCCACAATGGAGGAGTGCCTAGTTGTGGAAGCAGACCCACGGTACTCGACAGGAGGAGTACCTCTATAGGCTATGACCAGGAGTGCCTAGTTGTGGCGGCAGACCCATGGTGGGGAGCACCTCTGTGTGAGGCAGCAGACCCACGGTACTCGATAGGAGGAGAACCTCAGCAGTCCAAGGTTAGTGGGAAGCGCAATTGGTGTTGCGGCAGGTCCACTGTACTCGACAGAGTAGGAGTTCTCCAGGAGTCGTGGTTTCGATAATGTGAATAAAATCTTGGTTGAGCTGATTCAGTACTTTTTTTTTCCTCATGATTGAGATGGATCACTTGATAACTTAGGTATATGTATTGGCATATACCTAAGGTTATCTATTGATTTCATGCTTTTGGTTTATCCTTCTTGGATTTTGTGAGACCTTGAGGGTCTCGGGGTCCCTACTGAGTATTGTTATACTCACCCATGCACGGGCTATGCCCACACCTTGTTGTGCTGGTTGTAGATGATGGATAACTCTAACTGAGGCTGAGAGTACCAGGACTGGACAGTACGTGGAGGTGGACCTCACGACGAGTCGACACACGGAGGAGACTAAGGGACGTGGAGTGCTGAGGAGGCTATCTCTACCTACCCTTCAGGTAGGAATCCCAGAGGATGACCCAGAAACTATTTTTCCTTTCTTTTGTTGTACTTGTACTTCATGTTCCTTGTATTGTAGTTGGGCTTGTATTTCCGGCCCCTTTTAATTTTCATCACTCTTTTGTTATACAGTTTACCTAGTGTTTTGTATCCAGTTGTGTGCTCTATTGTGTGCGTTTACAGGTTATAAAGGCAATGCCTTCCCAGTTTAGGGAATTACACCTTTGGTGATAGTCTCCAGCCCCTGGCCTATGGAAGGTGGGCTTGGGGTAGTCATGAAACGGGCCCCGGGGGACGGGTTGTGACAATTTGGGTCTCTAGGATAGTGTTTCCCAAAGAAAATGCAAAAAATATGCTAACAAAGGTGGATCCAAGGGAACTCGGCTATGGAATGACCTACGCAAGGATATTATAGTGTCACAAATTACTTGGTTTCATTACACAAGATAATCCATGGGAACTAAACTATGGTATGACCTACCTGATTAGATAATCTAAGTCTTGAAAAGGGTTGGTCTGAAATGAATCTCTTACATAGTATTAAGGGGTTTTTCAACCTCACCAATTTAATATATAATATATGATTATTAAATTCATAACTACTACATCATATAGAATATTTATAATTTCTTATTTTATTTATTTTATATATGAATGCTTCTAAAAATTTAGTTTTGGAAATCCCTATTCCAAACACAAAATTAATTTTTTCACACCATATTATTGTTTAACACTTTATATAACTCACAAGTCTATGTTACTAACCCAAAAATAGTAGCCAATTACATTCACACATATCCAAATTCATCATATTCATATTCTACATGAAGGTTTCATGTAAAGTCATAGGGTTATATGATATTTTAAAACATTTCATGAGTAAGCTAGGAGTGATAAATGGCCAACCCCATTCACTTTCATAGCCAAAGAATAATCCAATTGGAAAGTAGGTGGTACAACCCCAAGTCCCGCTACCTAGGAGTCTTTATTCATGATAGAATTCAATTCATGAAAACTCTGATGCTTAATATTCAAAAACTATACACAAAAAATATTCACAATCACATAAATATAAATAAAAACTGAAGTTAAAGTAGATGAAAATTAAATTTTATGAAATCGAACCAAGAATGGAATTTGAGGATCTATCCTAGAATAAATTTATCATATAAATGGAAATACACAATATTCATATTTCATAAATAATTTACTAAAGATTAAAATAAATTTAATTTAATTATTTTCAAAAACATGAGACATGTATGAATTATTCATAAATAAATGCTAATTATAAACAATTTAAAAATTTAAAAGAGTATAAACATTTTATATTCATTTTAATATGATCTCTATAATAGCTAATATTATATAGAATTTATATGATATTTCAAGAATAATAAATATTTCATAATTCAATTTGTATTATATAATCACTTCATATAATTTGAATAAAACATATTTTGTAATTTTTAAAAACTTTATAAAATACCCTTTATGATTTCTAAATAAAAATTTTATTTCTAGATCATAAAGTATGACATATAAAATTTCAAAATTTATATTTAAAATATTAATATTTAATATTTTCACGACCCGCTCTCGGGACCCGTGCCGTGACTACCCCAAGCCCGCCTTCCATAGGCCAGGGGCTGGCGACCAGCACCAAAGGTGTAAATCCCAATACCATGGAAGGTATTGCCTTTAAGTAAGAAAACTAACACCACAGAGTAAGAAAGCAGAAGTAAACACTAAGTAAACTGAGTACAATAGTAAATGATGGAAAGTAAATGGGCCAGTATACAAACCCAACTGAAAGTAAATTACAACTGAAAGAAAGTACAGCAGCAGAAAAGTAAAGCAGCAACACCGAGTCATCCTCTGGAAATCCCACATAAAGGGTGGGTACAGATAGTCTCCTCAACTCCTTGGATCCAGCCGTCCGCTCCGTGTACTTCTCGTCCAGTGATCCACCTCCAGGTACCGTCCAGCCCCATGAGCTCCTACCTCGATCAACATTGTATGTCGTCTCCATCAAACATAATGTAGTGCGGGCATAGCCCGTGCAGGGGTGAGTAGACGCTACTCAGTAGGGACCCCGAGACCCCTGAAGGTCTCCCAGAATCCACGAAGGATAAACCACAAAGGAATGATACAATCATGAAGTAACAACCAACTCTACTTAGGTATATGCCCATACATATACCTAAGTCATCAATTCTAGTTCGACTCCAACATCCGAGCCTAAGTTCGATCTAGTCCACACAGGAAAGCACAAACCAATCCACAAAGGATAACACAACCCGATCCATACAGGATAGCAAAACAATAATATCGAAGATAGTGATTGAAAGTCAAGAATCATCTCACACAGGATAGCAAAACAATCATATCAAAGATAGTGATTGAAAGTCAAGACTCATCTCACATGGGTATACTTCTTCATAAGACGATAGATATGATCAGATGTAGCCACTGATTCATCTAAGCTATCGGACCCACGTAGGATACAAGACCAGCTAAGCTGTCAGACCCACAAAGGATACAAGACCAGCTACTCTGCCGGACCCACGTAGGATACAAGTACAGAGTCAAATACTGTCGGACCCACGTAGGATACAAGAACAGTAGTCACGTACTGTCGGACCCACATAGGATACAAGAACAGTAGTCATCACCGTCGAACCCACGGAGGATTTCAGTACGTTCGTCGTCACTGCCGGACCCACGGAGGATCCCAGTACAGTCGTCATCGTCGTCGCAGTCGCAGGCAGCTCTAGGGTTCCCGCACACAGCATGCTCGATTCCGGGAGGGTCCGCTCCACGAGCCAAGGGGGTCGATACATCAACTGAAACGAAGTCCGGAGTTTATGTATCCCAAAGCTCCATCTCGTCAATAAGAACTCAACATGACAGACGGCGCGTCAATCGGACGCCCGGTCTGAGAGTTATTGGCTTTTTCGTCCAAGGGGCCCGGTTGGTTTTTAAGTCAAAACCAACCCAACCGTACTCCAACTGCATCCAAACCTCAAGTGGAGTAATCCAAAAGAACTGTCTCACTAAGATAAATCCAACAAAGTCGATGGCACGTCAATCGGGCGTCCGGACCTCAAGTTATAAGTGTTTCCGCTCGGAAGGCCCGGTTGGTTTCATGTTCGAACCAACCTGGTCATACCCAAAGTTCTCCAAAACCTTGAGTGTAATATACTGAAAAGATCTTCTTGATCCAAGGATCGCATTGCAACTGACGGTGCGTCGATCGGATGTACGTTGCCCAAGTTATGGGCCTTTGAACGTAGCTGTCCGATTTTAGGAGGTCTTGGGCCCAGACCGACATGGCCCAAGACACCCCTGGGTCGGCCCAAACTGGGTCGACCCGACCCGGGTCTGGGTCCATCCCCCTTGGGCATGACCGGCCTGGCCCCGCACGGGCGGTTCGGCCCGGCCCGGCCGGTTTGGCCCGGTGCGGGCACCCGCGTGCTGAGCGGACGCAGAAGGGGGGGAAGTCGCCGCCCCCTTCGAACCAAACGGTGGACCCACGGGGGTCCGCCCTTACTGCGCTGGCCAGGGGGTTCAAACCCCCAGTTTTCTCGGATCCGGTCGGCAGTAACGGCCGGTCGGTTGTGCCGCGTGGGACCAGTTGGCCCCGCCTCCTGAGCGCCAGCGGCCGGCGGTTTCGGCTGCCCTCCTCTGCACCGCCACAGCCTTAGGCCACGGCCCTCCGTGGTTCTCTGGCGCGGCGCAACGGCATTGTGCCCCTTCGTCACGGTCTGCCCTGGCCGCGGCCCTCCATGGTTCTCTGGCGCGGCGCGACGGATCCGCGCCCCTACGCCATGGCCCATTCTTGGTCGCGGGTTCCTTCAGCTTCACCAGCATGGCACTACGGCGTTGTGCACCTTCACCGCGATTTACCTCGTTCCTGCGTGGTGTCGTTGCACCGCACTGCCTCCGTTCTAAGCCACAAGATATTCAAAAACAAAAGGGGAGGAGGGTCGGTCGTGTCTGTGCGGTCCGACCACCTCTGTTATTTTGATAACAGGCGGCCAAAGAATTAACGGAGTACGTCAATTAATTCCGAAAGTAAAAACAACCCATACCTCTAAGAAGTAATCACGGAAGCCTGCATCGCGGAAAAACGGTGTCGCGGGATGAAGCTTCGTATACGTCTATGTAGAACATCCGAGGAAGGGTGGCGTCTCCCTTCCTTTGACATGGAGAGAAGATGGAACGGCTTGCATCCAAGAAAGAAACTTCGTCACACACTGGCTGCGGAGAGAAGAAGAGACGGCTCGTCGATATCTCCTTGTG
Organism: Viscum album; assembly: GCA_963277665.1. Classification (NCBI taxonomy): domain Eukaryota; kingdom Viridiplantae; phylum Streptophyta; class Magnoliopsida; order Santalales; family Viscaceae; genus Viscum; species Viscum album. The sequence goes on from OY728136.1 coordinate 1,486,628,513, forward strand.
CTGATGGCGTTCTTCATCGAAGCCTTGGTGTTCTTCGCGTTCTTCAAACTTAAAGCTTTCTTCCCCAACCCTCTCACAAAAAAAACAACCCCAAATAAAATAAGTTTCATCCTTATTTTATTAACCCCTTCCATGAATTCCAAAGGTTCAAAATTCAAACTCTTAATTAAATAAATTGAATAACTTAAATCAATTAATTTAATGTGAGAGTTGACCTGAATTAAGGAGGGGAAGAGGATGAGTTACAAATTAAATGGGGGGTTTCTAACATTAAGAGGGCTAGAGGAGTTAGATGAAATTGAAGGGGTGGGGCTCATGTGGGCCCCACCTCACTAATATCCTAACAAGAGGTGTTAGGATATTCTCTCACATGGAAGTTATACAACTTAGAGAAAAATAAAGTTATGACACAACTTTATTTACTAAGCACTTAAACCACATTTTTAAACAACTCTTTCCGAGAAAACACAATTCCGAAAAAGGACAACTTAAGCAATTACCGGCGCTGCGATTCCACTGGTGCCCTCGGATTCCGATTCCAAGCACCGGTTCAAAAGTTAGGAAAACCGGATTGTTCGTTCACTGAACGTACCTGAGCTAAACTTTGGAAAATGATTCTGGGCACACCGGGCCTCAGAATCAGGTGTCGTCAGAAACTTCATACTCGTAAAATCCCAAAGAAATTAAAAAAAATCCTTGAAATTTACGGGTCTTTAAATTACTCCCACCTCAGGGCTTTACGTCCCCGTAAAGATATATCACAAACTAGAGGAACAAATGAGGGTAATGAGCACGCATCTGAGCCTCCCACTCCCAAGTGCTCTCCTGGAGGTTCCTGTGCTGCCACCTGATGCGCACTAGAGGAATCGACCGCCCACGTAGGACCTGCTCCTGTTGATCCTCGATCTCCACCGGGACCTCCACAAACATCTCCCCGTCATCGTTGTCCAGCTCCCCATGGTCGATGATATGTGTCGGGTCGTGCACGTATCTCCTCAGCTGAGATACATGGAAGACATTGTGCCCTCGGTGCAACTGAGGTGGTAGAGCCAGTTGATAAGCCAACTCGCGTATCCTACTGAGAACCTGGAATGCTCCGATGAAGCGCGGAGATAACTTTCCACCCTGGCCAAATCTCCGTAATCCGCGTCGAGGTGATACTCACAAGAAAATGTGGTCTCTATCCTCAAACTCTAGTGGTCTCTGCCTCCTGTCAGCATAAGACTTTTATCAGCTCTGAGCTATCCTCGTCCGCTCTTGGATGACCTGGACCTTCTCTGTCATGGCCTAAACCATTTCTGGTCCCACAAGTGCTAACTCCCCAGGGTCTGTCCAGCACAGAGGTGATCTGCAAGGTCGGTCGTACAATGCCTCGTATGGTGTCATCCCGATGGTGGAGTGGTAGATGTTGTTGTACGCAAACTCCACCAAGGGTAGTTGATCCTCCCAGTTGCGATCAAAGTCAAGGACACATGCACAGAGCATGTCCTCGAGAGTCTGAATGGTCCTCTCCGTCTGACCATCCGTCTAAGGGTGAAAGACAGTGCTCAGACGTAGCTGCGTCTCGAATGCCTCCTGCAACCCCTTCTAAAGCCGGGAAGTAAAGCGAGCATCTCGATTGGAGACGATAGATGATGGAACACCATGAAGCTATACAATCTCCTGAATTTAGAGGCACCCCAAGCTCTCCACTGAGCCACGCTCTCTTATGGGTAAAAAGTGGGCCGACTTGGTGAGTCAGTCGACAATCACCCAAATGGAGTTGTGACCTCTGGAGTACGTGGAAGTCCAGTCACGAAATCCATAGATATCCTGTCGCACTTCCACTCCGGGACCTCCAAGGGTTGTACCAAGCCTGCTGGTACCTGGTGCTCTGCCTTCACCTGCTGGCAGGTGAGGCATCGAGAAACGAACTCTGCCACAGCCTTCTTCATACCCGGCCACCAATACTGTCGTCTGAGATCCTGGTACATCTTCGCTACCCCTGGATGTACCTCTAAAGGGGAAGTGTGAAACTCTCTCAACACCTCCTCCTGTAACGTAGCTGGAACCATGGTAAATCCTCTGAAAATAATGACGTGCTCTCCTCCTACAGAGAAACCATCAGTTGTGTGTCCTGTGGAAATATGTGCACGTCGCATCTCACAGTCAACGTCCCCACGTTGTGCCTCTCTGACCCGCTGAAGAAGTGGAGGTGTGATTGTGAGAGACTAAAGGAAGGCTTCCCCATCTCTATCCATGAAAGATATTTGCAAAGCAGCTAGCTGCTCTATCACCTCTCCAAGTAGCTGAATGCCCGTCCTCCTGCAGAGAGCATCGGCTACTACGTTCCCATTTCCAGGAGTATAGACTATCTCAAAGTCATAGTCCTGGAGGAACTCGAGCCATCGTTTCTATCTCAGGTTCAGGTCCTTCTACGAGAAGATGTACCTGAGACTCTGGTGGTCAGAATAGACTGTAAAGTGCTTTCCCATCAGATAGTGCTCCACATATTCAGAGCGAAGACCACTACTGCTAACTCCAGGTCATGGATAGCATAGTTCTGCTCGTGCTTCCTCAACTGTCGTGATCCATAGGCGATCACTGCTTGCTCCTGAATCAAGACACACCTAAGTTCGGTCCCTGATGCATCATAGTAGACTACGTACCCTATTCCCTCCTCCAGTAGCCTCAAGATGGGTGCACTGGTCAATCTCTGTCTCAGCTCGTGGAATCTATGCTGACATCTATCTGACAACATGAAGGGTTTCCCCTTCTTCATCAAAGATTAAAGTTGTGCTACAACCCTGGAGAAGTCCGGAAAAAACCTCCGATAGTACCCAGCTAGGCCCAAGAAACTCTGCACCTCCATCACACTCCTGGGTGGCTCCCAAGCTAGCACTGCCTCGATCTTCGCAGGATCCACCGCAAACCAAGAACTCATAGTGGCCATGCCGACATTTGAAGGTCGTCTTCTGCACATCCTTGTTTCGAACTCTGAGCTGATGATAGCCTGACCTGAGGTCTATCTTCGAGAACCACCATGCTCCCTTGAGCTGATCTAAGAGGTCGTCAATCCTCGGTAGCGGATACTTGTTCCTCACGGTCACCTAGTTCAGGCGATGGTAATTGACACACAGTCGCAAGCTTCCGTCCTCCTTCTTGGAGAACAAAATCGGGGAAGCCCAGGGTGAAAAACTAGGTCGAATGAATCCCTTGCCCTGCAAGTCCTCCAGCTATACCTATAGCTCTTGAAGCTCAGCGGGAGCCATCCGATATGATGGAGTAGATATCAGGGTTGTCTCGAGGAATAGGTCAATGTAGAAGTCTAACTCTCTGCGAGGAGGTAGTCTTGGAACGTCATCAGGAAAAACGTCTGCATACTGATCCACCACTATAGGAAAACTCAGACTACGCATGTCCATTGCTCCTAGGATGAGGCTAGCCAACTGATGAGTGATCAGCTGTCCTCTCCTCTGCGTCAGTCCATCCTACACTGCAAAGGTTCCCTTCTCGCCGGTGAAGGTGAACCTGCTCCCATCGGTGCGAACACACCGCACCTTGCGCCTAATACAGTCGATCTGAGCATGGACTTTAGATAACCAATGTAACACCCGAGACTTTTATGTTATATAAATCATCAAAGGAATCTTTTTCAACACAACACTTGCTTTGCTTGCTTTACACGAAATCGTGACCTTCCTCGATAGCTTGCGTCGTACGCAATACCGAGTTTCACTAAACAACGATATGCTATTAAAATAAAACTAGCCGTTATGAATAGTAATAACCACTTTTTGAAATTTTATAAATTTTATTTTTCAAAATGGACTTCATTTTTGGATTCGGAATACCGAAATTAGCCTAGGGTGAAATTTTGGTATTTTTCTGAAAACTTTCAATTTTTGATGATAGTGAAACTACTAAGTGGTAGGTTAAAAACTGAATTTTGCATAAAACGTAATTTTACCGCTTCTGTGAATGGAATTTCGAAAATCCAAGAGACACGGTTAATATCAAGGACTAAAATGTGGTTCAATGAGATAAAAATAATTTTTTGGTGAATAGTAACTTTTTGCTTTTTTTTACCACGGTTAAAAGTAAATAGGGTAATTAAGGGTAAAAATGATATTATTATTACCCTAACACATGTCCTAATTTTATTGGACAAGTGTAATTCGACCAAAAACAAACTTTGGAATAAAATATGAAGATTTAGGTCCACTTGGATTAGATTAGGACATTTATTATTAATTTATTTAAAGAAGGGTTAAAATAGTTAAAATCAAAGTTTAATAACTAAATAATTTTTAATATAGGGTTATACATAAGATAAATTAGACTATAAATATTCATTAGAAAGATAAAAATATTTCCTACATAATGGTATTTTATTTATAATTTTTAGACTTTATATAAATTAATTTATTTATGACACAACGATGATGCAGTAATTACCCTTTTAAGGAAATGTTAACATAATTGATGTTATAAATGCCCAAATAAATGTAATTTGAGACTTTTTATGAATTACACTAATTTTATAGGTTAATATGATATATTAGTGTTGATTTAATCAACTTGTTTCCAACATATAATTCTGTTATGACTTTCACAAAAATCGTATATCAAATAGTGTCAAAATTGACACAAAATAGTTTTTAAATAAAATATTATATTATTAATTGTTATTTTATTCCTAAAAATCTAAGGTTCGGCCAAATGACTTAAATAAGGATATATATATTAATAATAAACAACTTGGGGTTCTTTTGGCATGTTATATTAAGTGTATTAACTATATAGTGTAAGAAAACAAAAAGTCACGGTAAAAGTTAAATTATTTGACTTAGAGTTAAATCTAATTGATAAGGTTAAAATAATAACCTAAACTTGTCTAAATCCTATTGGTTGATAGGATTTCGACCCAACCCCACTTTACCTTCTAAATAAGACCCTTTGGAACCATTATAAACCGATTTTGACTTTAATATAAAATAATATTTTGAGATATTCCTAAGGTGCCCCTCTCCTCCCTTATAAAAGGGCACCTCCTCCCCCTCCTCCTCACACCAATTTGATCACTCAAGCTCGGCCAACCCCTGCCAAAATCCCTGCTCCACTTCCCTAGAATAATCCTATAGGTCCTGGTCTTCTTCAAAGATCAATCTTAGTTCCCTAAGTGGAGGATTCAAAGAGGCGTTTCAAAGAAGAGGTAATATCCATTACCGATCTTTTCAATTTCTTTCTTCTTCAACTTCTTCTTCTTTAGTTGTTTCATGATAAAGTAATAACATCAATATTACTTAAATACTGATATTTTATTATAAATATGAAACAACCCTAATTCACCTTCTATCCATCCTACGGAAAAATGAAATCACCGCGCGTGCGTACGTACGGTATACCGTCTCCACGCCGTGGTGTAATCTATTTTCCATCATCACCTTACAAGGATGGGTATAATGGTGTAATGAGTAACTATATATGATTATTATAAAGTTATATTGATACTGAAATAGTATAAATACACTTAAATACAATTCCACGATCATGGGAACAATATCATCGCTCGTGCGTACGTACGGAATACCGTCTCCATGATGTGATGCGACTCGTTCTACATGATCATCATTATATAGTAATTGTATAAATGAATTGAATTAATAAATATGATATATGTTACACTAATACCATTCTGGATATAAGGTATCTATAACCTTAAAATAAGAATAAGAATTCATTCGGCAAAACACGCATAAGAACAAAAGGCAATAAAGACCCGAGTAACAAGTAACAATGAAATATTACTAATAAGAAGCTAAGAATATGACCATATATGATATAATATCAATATGTATGATTATGGAATAAGTCAATAACATTATTTAAACCATTATACTGGAGCTTCGAACACGTACAAAGCAAATCGGATCTAAGGTAAGGGAAATATCACAATCTCATTTTTATCCGAGATTGTTTATTTGTAAGTATTTACTGGGGTGTATTTTATCATTCACATCCATCTTCCCTCAATATGTAATATTGCTTCCATCCACATACAATAGTTTAAATCCAATTTTACCCTTCGGTGAGTTTTTAGTAAAGAATATGAAAGGAATCTTTTGTCGTTTTTTTTCGTACGAGGTACTTTTTGACTTTTCCGACAAAAGTACGAAGAATGTTTTTTTTTAACTTATACAGCATGAATGGATTTTTTTAAAACATTATTTCCAAGAAGCTTCCTTTACAAGTTTTCAAGTTTATTTTTTATCAACTTCTTTTAGTTTATAATTGTATGACATGTTAATAAAAGAAAAGTGTTTTTGAAGAAGAAAGGATATTTTCCTCAAGAATGGAGTTCAAGTGTTTTATAAAAATTATTTTCCATCTAAGATAATAAAGGGTTCTGTTTTTATCCCTATTATTACATTGATTATGTTGTGAGGGAATTATTTTTATGAAGTCATTTACCTTATATGATTTGTTTTATGATGTCATGATGTTTCAAGAATCCCATTTTGTTACATGTGTTATGCGATGATGTATGATTTATGATTATGTGGCACACATAAGAAAGGATTCATTATAAGATGGGTGGGACCTATATCTCCCTCCAATGCATTGGGTAAAGATTTTATATCTCATGAGATAGACATGGCTGGAACGGAAGGTTATTTCTGTTCAGTGATACAGGACTGAAACGAGGAGTGAACTCGGTTCATAAATGGACTTTGTCCGCTAAGATAGTCTTGGCAATGAGTCATGACTAACAAGAAATGATTTTCCATGATTATGTGTGTGTGCCACAAAGTTTCAAGTTTTATGTTATGATTATGGGGATCTAATTTTCACTTCTATGATTTATTCCATGTTAAGATATTATGATCTCTTTTGCAGGTTATGATTTTCAAAAAAATATGATATGATTTTTATTTCCTTTATTTTCCCTTGCTGAGCATTTGAGCTCACCCTTTTTGTATGTTTTCTTTTCCCCAGGTCAGGAAGATGGATATTAAGTAGAATATGCTAAAAGGGACCCTAGATATGGTGAAATAAATGGAAGACAGTGTAGAAGATTTATGAACCAGTTGTTTATGTTTCCCAGCTTCTAAAGACACTATACCTATACGGTCCTTTGTGGTTTTGTCATATGTTGTAATAAGTGTGCTTAAATTTTGAAGTATTAACAATGTATGTAAAGTATGGGTCGTTATAGTTGGTATCAGAGGCACGGTCTAGATAACTCTGTGAATTTAGAACCCTTCAATAAATTGACTGTCCTTTTCAGTCAACATACTTCTTTGTAATTTTCAGATGGAAGGAAGGAGAACTCAAACAAGTCTCTTAGGTCTTCCAGATGAATTACTTGCTATGATCATGGAAAAATCATGCAAAGAAGAATCTGATCCCTATGAAGCCATGCGGATTTCTTGTAAACGTCTCTATAATATATTAGGCACACCAGATATACTTCATTTTCATCATGGTTCTGGTTTCGTTTTCGAAGATATCAGGCAGATCCAACGTCATTTCTATTGATGCCAAGGAGCATATTTTGAAGGACTTTTTAGGTGTTTTACAATGTTTGAGCAACCAGAATCAATCTCCAATTTTTATAGAGCAGCTGAAGAAGGTAATCTTCGCGCAGCATTTATGTGTCAAATTTTAAGCTTTTACTTCACAGGAAGAATTTATGATGAATTCGAAACATTCGAAGACGAATCAATGAGACTTTCTTATAGGAATCAAATTCAAGACGAACTCCTCGGATACTATATTGATTATCATTCCTTGAGGACTGTCTTCCGGTGCCTACATCCATACAACCCCTCTTGGACTAGTTGCATATGGGCGAAGGAAGTGGAATATTTCGAAGCCACATTGAACTTTAATTTCTTAGGGAGACATGGAAACCGTGGAAGACAACTATACAGACCTTGGGGACATCATGTGAGACTCAGAATAGATGAGAATTGAGAGAGATAAGTGTAAATGAATTTCGAGGACGAAATTCTATTTAAGGGGGGAAGAATGTAACACCCCAGGTTTAAATTTAAGTTTTATGTTTTGGCAATGTTTCCAAGATGTAATAAAATAAATTACCGAATGCAAATATATAATTAGCAAGCACTTTATTCATACAAATTCCAGAATACACCCTTGATACACAATAACTAACCCATTAAACCCACTTCTATTGATAATAAAACAATTGGAAGACTACCGAGAAACACAACGATGTCGATCGAGTAGTTATCATCTCTTGGATCTGATAGAAGAACAAACGTTATGGCAAGGATGAAAGCAATAAAACTAAAAATAAGAGGAACATATAAAACCATCTCCAAAAGCAATGGCGTGAGCGTCGAGGTATTTTTCTTCTGAGTGTTTGAACGACCCGTAAAACATTAGTATTTATAGAGTTTTATCCGACCGTTAAAAAAAACTATCCATTATTACTTTTAAAATTTTAAATAAAAATGACTATTGTTGTATTAATAAAATAACTGAAAAAAAATTACTAATTTAAATATTATTACTAAAATTAATATGTAATAAACAAACATTGTGTTTTTAATAAATTTTATTAACTAACATATATATATATATAATGTTAATTTGAGATATTAATATTATGTTGTAATTTATCATCTAATTTTACATTGTTTAAATATAGAAATACATATAAAGAACATTAAGTGTTTAATATTAAAATAAAACCAAAATAATGAAGTTATAAAATTAATGTAGTATATTATTATTAGTTCGGTAAAGATAAAAAAAATGATATGTTCAGTAGGGGTAAAGAGGGGTTCCGTGCAGAGGTAGGGTTTTCGATGAGGAGGGGTCTGTCAGGTTACTTTCAGCATGAAGGCAAGCCGATCCACGATGCTTCGTACCTATAGAAAATCGAACCTAAGGCACTGTGCCAAATCGAGAAGGACCGAGCAAGGTCGCGGTGATGAGATTCAAGCTCGGATGAGTTTCATTTCCAAAGATCAAGCTCAGACCGAAGAACTAAATCCATTTTCGCGTTTAGGGTCCCGGTTTCTCTTTTGCGAAGTCTATCTTGAGGTATGAATGCAGTCTGGGATTCAATATTCAGATTTGTATAATTACCATGTTTTAGTTATCGAGATATAATCCTTGGATTTTATTTCAGCGTAATAAATTCAATATCGTTGTTTTCTTTGTTTTATTCTTAATCGATTTAGACATTGAGTTTGGAAATCGTCTCAATAATGCAAGTAGGTTTGTTTTTTAGCGCAGCAGTAGGGTTTTGAGCGTGTTAGATGTCGGGCTGATTCGTGGAGGAGGGTTCGTCGTTGCAAAGAGTAGTATTAGGGTTTTCCGCGGATGATCTCTACCAAGCCAGGCGGAGCCTTTAGGCACAGGTCGCGATTCAGGGGTTTGAGAAGCGTTCAATGCCAAGGGCGTTGATGACGAGGCTTTGGGGGCCATAGATTTTCGTCAGGTGTTCGTCCGAGAGTTGAGTCCGAGCTACAGATCGATGTTGCGGATGAAATGAAAAGCCGTCCTTTCTTTCTTCCTGGTTTGTTTCATTTAGATCTGCAATTTGGTATCCGAATCTAGATTTAGATTCAATTTTTTTTTAGATGTCGATTTGTTGTATTTTTAGATTTTTCCACCTCCGTACGTCATTCTGTTTCTGGTCATTGATGTTGTGGTATTTTAAATAGTAGTCATTATCCAGTATTATATGTGATCTATCTGGTTGACATTTGTTTTTATCTGTTTTGGATCATTTGCTGTGTGGATGAAGTTTGATGCTATTTTGTCAATTTGCTTCGAAACTAGTGGTCCTGTTATCAGATGACTTCATTTTGGAATTTTTTTATTTCACACTAATTGAACTCGTCTACATCCTTTGAATTTAGCCCAGTTTTTCAATGTTATATCAATTAAATATAATAAATTTGGGGACACACTTGTTGTTTTCTTTATTAGGATAATCCAATTGTATAAAATATTTATATCTCACTGTTTTGGCTTGACATTGATTAGCTTGTAGTGAAAGCACATTTTTAAGTGGAAATAAAATATACTAATAGTTTCGTCCCTCCAAATGAATAAATAGAGGATTCTGAGAGGGGTATGCGATATATATCTCTCTTTGTGATGTGTTGTGTTTTTCGGTCCTGAATATGAGATTTGAGTAGAAGTTTTAAGGAGTGAAGTATTCCAGCCTTTCAAAATTTGGTAATGGATTTCTAAAATTTATTTTAGCAACTTATTTTCCTTCCTAAAATAATAATTGTGTAAGGGACTATTTAATTTTCAATTACGTAGTATGCAATTCCATTTTACTTTAGGATAGGGGAAAATATTAATTTTCCAACATTTGGTTCTTTTGAACTCTTATTTCCGTAAGGAATTATGTATTTTTAAAAAACATTATATGCAATTACATATTATTGTTTTTGTAAGGGAATAATTGTTTTAATCTAAATTTTCTTATGAGAAAATATTATAGTTTTTATGATTTCTTGGTGTGCATAAAGAACTATTTCCAATCATTTCAATTTCTACAAAACTTTTATTATATAATTCTATGCAGTTTAATAATCTTAAGTAGACTTCAATCCCTCCTCTTTTAAAATCATCCAAATAGGTTTAGTGATGCTTTGTTGGAGTTTGTATACCTAAAATCAGTGTAAGGGATAAATTATTTTTAAATTTATATTGTTTATGTATGGGTTGTAATGCTCATTTACCCTCAAAATGATGATTTGTATTTTATGATTTTAATGCGAGGTTCGAACATCTATTTATTTTCCAGAAGTATTTACAATCTTTGATTCTAATTGTTTTCTAAAATTATATAAAGTTATATAATCTGTATTTTTGGATATTCATTTCAGAATCCCAAAAGGGTTAAAATGTTATAATAAGTTAAGATTTATTTTTATGGATATACACATATATATATATATTTAGATGAAATTACCATGTTCATAATCCTACTACCATGTTTATAATATTATTTTCAGTTTATTGTCATGTTTTACATTACGTATCAACATGTTTTATCAATATTATCGGCATCACACTTGCATATACATTTTCCATGTGTTTATGCATATCATCGACGTTCTTTTCGCTAAAAGTAAACTTATAATTCGAGTTAAAAAGATAAGGTTCTGTTCTCAAATTCACCAATTACAAGAATTTCATTAAAAAATTGAACGTCAAATTTATAATGTTTTATTTATAACTTTATTAATTGTTATAGTTAATTTAAATTAAAACTGCACATATTTTCAACAAAGAGGCTTTGAGAATGAATGATTAATCGCAGGGATATACCTTGTAAAGTGTAGAAGAGTTGGTCATAACCAAACTTGTAGATGATAAAAATATGGAAGTCTTTATTTAATTATGTTGTATTTATAAATACATGTGTACTTTAAATATATTGATAAGTTAAGGGCAAAAACTCCAGTGACCAATACTAGTATATATGTAAAGCAAACTCTAAACATTTTCTTAAAATATCGGCTCTTGTTCGTTGTAAAAATATAAGGTCATTGGGGAGTGAACCCATCCTTCATTAAGTGGGCAGGCCCAAGACAGCCTTCGACGAATTAAGTTTCCTCAAAATGATGTTTTGTTTTCATGAAGTTTGCTTAATATTTTCCAAATAAAATCACTGGAATAGTTTAAAAGTATTTTTTAAAGTATAATTATCTTTCAAAAGGTTTATATTATTTTATAAAGGTTGTTTTACAAATGAATTTTCAATTGAAATTTTTCAAATGTATTATTGAAAGGATATTTTTCTGAAATTGATTTATCAAAGGTTTTCAAAACCCCTTACTGGGCAACTTTTGTGCTCACCCTACATTTTTGAAATGTTTTTCACAGGTTACCTTGAATCCCAGAGTTGGTCATCTTTGTTGTAGCGTGCAGTGGAAGAGTAGTGGACAGTTGTGTAATTGTTTCAGCTCTGATAAATGTAGGTTTATGTCTAAATCTTTCAGAACCTAGACCGGTAAAAGATCCTCGTTTTGTTTAAAGTGTTGTGAAATTTTTAAGTTAAGTTTATAAAAAAAATTATTACACAACATTTTGAAGCAACGAGTCCGGAAGAGCGGGCTCGGGGCATCACAACCAATCTATTACCAAGATGACGTCATAAGGCCTCGACGTCGCTATAAGAAGATCCCATCCAATGATCTCACCTCTTAGAGTAAGCTCACACTACCGGAACCAGTGTGTAATCGTCGATTCTACTCCCGTAGAAGTCTCTAGCCGTAAGGATTGATCCAACGGCTTCGTCGGAATCTCTGAGCTTCGAACAAGGGCAGAGGCATTGAAAGAATAACTCACTCCTATGTCTATAAGAACTCCAGAAAAGGTGGAGTAGACACAGATATTACCTCAAATCATCTCTGGTGCATCGTGGTAGTAGGCCTCCACTGCCTGAAGCTGAGCCTGCCTCTGCCCTCCAGCTCCCTGTGGTCGGGGTGGACCTCCTGGTGGTGGTTGTAGTAGAGCCTCAAAGCGTCGCCCACCACCCGTTGCTCGGCCATCTCCTCTGACTCGTCTTCCTGCTCCCTGCGGACCACCACGGTCGAACCTCTACCTCTACTTGGGTGGTCCCTCAACGGTCTGCTACTCCTCTGCATGGCAGGTCGGGAAGTCACGAGCCATATGGCCCTGCCCGCCGCATGCATAGTACTGTCTGCTCCCCAGAAGGCTGGCTCTATGTGGTGTGCCCCGCACCTCTGAGCCAGTATCCTAAGGTTATCCACTAGATGGTCTGGTCTACTTGGACCCCTATAAAATCCGTCGACTTTCAGCTGTAGAAGACTCTGCTACATGCCGCCCTACGGTAGGTCTCGCTGCTGGTGTAGGCTCAGCAAAAAATCTCTCTACAAGAAGGGTTCACTCCAGTACTCCTGCCTACGTCGGTATGCGGAGGAAGATCATCGATTCCCTGATCTCATGCCTCAGTCCCTGCTCGAAGGTTCGGGCCTGGAAGAATGGGTCTCATACCATGTTTGTGGAATAGCGTGAGAGATAGGTAAATCTCGCCAAGTACTGGGCTACCGTCATGCTACCCTACCGCAGCTACAGTAACTCCTGAATGCGCACTGCACGAAGGGTGGCTGGAACGAACTCTGAGAGGAAGAGGCTCTCAAAGTCCGTCCAAAGAAGAGATGCCTCATCGTGCACCTGGAGCATCAGGCTCCACCATCTGCCTGCTGCCACGTGCTAGAGACTCGCTGCAAGGATCACCATGAGGTCAGATGGTGTCCCCACTAACCTGAAAACTCGAACAACAGCCTCCATCCAATCCTTGGATGCTTGAGGGTCTGTCTCCCTACGGAACCTGGGCGTTCTCTGACACTGAAACTCATGAAGTGCACTAAGGCGACATGCACTCTCAGCGGCTGGGGCTGGTGGCATCGGTGGCTCGGCGGGTAGAGGTACTGCCAGTGCCTCCGCTGTAATATGGCCCTGCACCGATGCCTCGTCGCTCGGTGGGTTGTCGTCTCGCACAAAGCTCAGAACCCTAGCTGGCTACCATCATGGGGCCATCCTGAAAATAAACTGGTGTGTCACGATCAAAACAGTATACCTGGTGAGCTGACACAAAGTAATCACAAAGAAAACTTAAGAAACACACATGCAATCAATGTTTTCATGCACTGAGTCGGAAATCAAAAGTCAGGGTCCTGCTGTATTGATACTTCAGCCACCGCACCAACACTAGACTCCCTGGATAGATAACCACACTCAATACCCTTAACATTACTGCTTCACATAGAAGAAGATTAGAGTCCAGAGTTTTGCGGTAGAACCGAACTCCTCTGATACCAATTTGTCATGACCCGCTCTCGGGAGCCGTGTCGTGACTACACCAAGCCTACCTTCCATAGGCCAGGGACTGGCGACTAGCACCAATGGCGTAAATCCCGATACCAGGGAAGGAATTGCCTTTAAGTAAGAAAACTAACACCACAGAGTAAGAAAGCAGAAGTAAACACTAAGTAAACTGAGTACAATAGTAAGTGCCGGAAAGTAAATGGGCCAGTATACAAACCAAACTGAAAGTAAAGGAAAAATGAAAGAAAGTACTAGAGTAGAAAAGTAAATCAGCAACACCGAGCCGTCCTCTGGAAATCCCACTTGAAGGGTGGGTACAGATAGTCTCCTCAGCTCCTCAACTCCAGTCGTCCGCTCTATGTACGTCTCGTCCCATGATCCACCTCCAGGTACCGTCCAGCTCCCCGATCTCCTACCTCGATCAGCGCTATCTGTCGTCTGCATCCAACACAACGTAGTGCGGGCATAGCCCGTACAGGGGTGAGTATACGCTACTCAGTAGGGACCCCGAGACCCCTGAAGGTCTCCCGGAATCCATGAACGATAAACCACAAAGGAATGATACAATCATGAAGTAACAACCCAATCTACTTAGGTATATACCCATACATATACCTAACTCATCAATTCCAGTTCGGCTCCAACATCCGAGCCCAAGTTCGATTTAGTCCACACAGGAAAGCACAAACCAATCCACACAGGATAACACAGCCCGATCCACACAGGATAGAAAAACAATCATATCAAAGATAGTGATTGAAAGTCAAGACTCACCTCAAACAGGATAGAAAAACAATCATATCGAAGATAGTGATTGAAATTCAAGACTCAGCTCACACGGATATACTTCTTCATAAGATGATAGAGATGATCAGATGTAGCCACTGATTTATCTAAGTTGTCGGACCCACGTAGGATACAAGACCAGCTAAGTTGTCGGACCCACAAAGGATACAAGACCAGCTACTCTACCGGACCCACGTAGGATACAAGTACAGAGTCAAATACTGTCGGACCCACGTACGATACAAGAACAGTAGTCATGTACTGCCGGACCCACATAGGATACAAGAACAGTAGTCATCGCTGTCGAACCCACGGAGGATTTCTGTACGGTCGTCGTCGCTACCGGACCCACGGAGGATCCCAGTAGAGTCATCATCGTCGTCACAGTCACAGCCAGCTCTAGGGTTCCCGCACACCGCTTGCTCGATTCCGGGAGGGTCCGCTCCACGAGCCAAGAGGGTCAATGCATCAACTTACCCAAAGTCCGGATTTGATGTATCCCAAAGTTCCGTCTCATCAATAGGAACTCAACGTGACAGACGGCGCGTCAATCGGATGCCCGGTCTGAGAGTTATTGGATTTTTCGTCACAGGGGTCCAGTTGGTTGTTAAGTCAAAACCAACCTGACCGTACTCCAACTACATCCAAACCTCGAGCGGAGTAATCCAAAAGAACCATCTCACTAAGAGGAATCCAACAAAGTCGACGGCACGTCAATCGGACGTCCGGAGCTCAAGTTATAAGTGTTTCAGCCCCAAGGGCCCGGTTGGTTTCGTGTTCGAACCAACCCGGCTATACCCAAAGTTCTCTGAAACCTTCATTTTAGTATACTGAAATGACCATATCGATCCAAGGATCGCATCGCAACTGACGGTGCGTCGATCGGAGGTCTGTATCCCATGTTATGGGCCTTTGAACGTAGCTGTCTGATTTTAGGGGGTTTTGGGCCCGGCCCAAGACCCCCTGGGTCGGACCGAACCAGGTCGACCCGACCCAGGTCCGGGTCTGGCCCCCTTGGGTGCGGCCTAGCCCGGCGGGCATGGCCAGGCCCTGCGCAGGCGGCCCGGCCTGGCGTGGGAAGTCCGGCCCGGCCTGGCCCGTTCGTCCTGGTGCGGGCGCCAGCGTGCTGAGCGGACGTGGAAGGGGGGGAAGCCGCCGCCCCCTTCCAACTGAACGGCGGACCCGTGGGGGTCCTCCCTTGATGTGGTAGATGGGTGGTTCAAACCGCCGTTTTTCCTGGATTTGGCCGGCTGTAACGGCCGGCTGGTTGTGCCGCGCGAGACCAGTTGGTCCCGCCTCCTGAGCATCGGCGGTCGGCGATTCCGACCACCCTCCTCTGCACCACCGTAGCCTTAGGTCGTGGCCCCTTTCCGATGGGTGCGGTGCGGCGGTGCCGCGCCCCTCCGCCATGGCCCATTCTTGGCCGCGGGTTCCTTCAGCTTCACCGACACGGCACGACGGTGTCGCGCACCTTCACCGTGATTTACCTCATTCTTGTGCGTTGTCGTTGCACCGCGCTGCCTTCGTTCTAATCCACAAGATATTCAACAACAATAGGGGAGGAGGTTCGGCCGTGTTTGTGTGGTCCGACCTCCTCCGTTATTTTGATAACAGGCAGCTAAAGAATTAATGGAGTACGTCAATTAATTCCGAACGTAAAAACAACCCCTACCTTCAAGAAGTAATCGCGGAAGCTTGCGTCACGGAAAAACGGCATCGCGGGATGAAGCTCCATATACGTCGATAGAGAACGTCCGAGGAAGAGCGGTGTCTCCCTTACTTTGACGTGGATATAAGATGGAACGGCGTGCATCCAAGAAGGGAACTTCGTCACACACCTGCTGCGGAGAGAAGAAGAGATGGCTCGTCAATCTCTCCTTGCGGTGACGACGTTCTTTGTCGAAGCCTTGGCATTCCTCGCGTTCTTCAAACTTAGAGCTTTCTTCCCCTACCCTCTCACAACAAAACCAACCCCAAATAAAATAAGGTTCATCCTTATTTTATTAACCCGTGCCATGAATTCCTAAGGTTCAAAATTAAAACTCTTAATTAAATAAATCGAATAACTTAAATCAATTAATTTAATGTAAGAGTTGACTTGAATTAAGGAGGGGAAGAGGATGAGTTAGAAATTAAAAGGGGGTTTCCAAAATTAAGAGGGCTAGAGGAGTTAGAGTAAATTGAAGGGGTGGGGCTCATGTGGGCCCCACCTCACTAATATCCTTACAAGAGGTGTTAGGATATTTTCTCACGTGGAATTTACAGCACTCAGAGAAAAATAAAGTTTTGACACAACTTTATTTACTTATCACTTAAACCACATTTTTAAACAACTCTTCCCGAGGAAACGCAACTCTAGAAAAGGTCAACTTAAGAAATTACCGACGCTATGATTTCATCGGTGCCCTCGGATTTCGATTCCGAGCACTGGTTCAAAAGTTAGGAAAACCCGCTCGTTCGTTCACTGAACGTACCCGAGCTAAACTTCGGAAAATGATTCCGGGCACACCGGGCCTCGGAATCAGGTACCGTCAGAAACTTTGTACTTGTAAAATCCCAAAGAAATTAAAAAAAAATCTTTTAAATATACGGGTCTTTACAAATATTTAGTAAAAATGTTTCATGAACCTTTATTTAGTTAATTATAAAAAAAAATTAATTAATTAATTAATTCCTTATAAATTAAGAATTTTGAAAATAAATTTTAACATGATTTATAAACAAATTATAAACCATAAAAATAATTTTACATTAAAAACATTTTTTAAACATTTTATATGTTTACCCTTACATGGAATCTGTAATGGATTGGAAATTCGGTTACACTACTTTGTAGGAATTTTTGTTATGGAGGTGTTCAGGGGAAATTCTAAGGAAGTTTGAGGTAATAGGAGGATTTTTAGATGAAAAATCATTTGAGAAGGATTATGTGTCATGTAGTATTGATTTGTGTCATGAAGGGTAGTTGTTGTGGTATGGAGAGGTCAGCTGCGATGTAAAATCATGGATGTTGGTTTTCAATGATTCTCTCATTTTTGGCATGGATGTGGTGTGAAGAGAGGCCATAACATGGATCCTTGAGGTAGAGTTTTGTGGTACCGTAATTTTCAGCATGGTTGTGGCATGGTGAGGCTAGCTATGGAATTGAGCCTCAGGGTGGATTTTTGGTCCTTCTACCATTTTTTTAGCATGGTTACAGTGTGGTCACCAGGCTGTAATGTGGAGTGTAGGAGTAAGAGTTTTGTGGTTCTATTTATTTTGGGTTAGTTACATCATGGAGTTGGGATTTTTTGTGTTATTCTTCTTGGTTTATAGGTTCTGTAGTGTGGTGGTCTCAGTTTCACCATAGTCCCTCTCCTAGTTTTTTGGAGCTGTGGTATGGACCACACCGTGTTTCTTTTCCATGTATTTGACCATCCATGTTGTGGAGTGGTCACTTCTCTTATGTTGTCATCTTGTCCTTTTTAGTAGTTTTTCACTGTAGTGAGGTAGGTTTCATCATGGTATTATGTTTTCCATGTTGTTTATAAGATATCAAACCCCCTTAACCCCCATCATTCTTTCAACATTTATCTTGATTCTTGGGTTCCCCAAGATCATTCCTTGGAGGTATTTTATCCCATTTTCGTTGGATTTAAACCCTGGCCTTAAGAGATCGATCCCTAGAGGTTCTAAGTGAGTTTATTTTTTTCCTTTTCCCTACTTTCTCCCCAATTTCCATTCTAGGAAATATAATATCAAGGGAATCATTGGTTGTGGTGATTTTTTGGTAATAGAATGAAGTGGGATATTGTGTTCTAGGTTAATCAAGGAATTTTACTTCATTTTGGTGCTTGGTGGTTTTCTTTATATTTTTTCAACCATGAAAAACTATTCGGAAAGCTATGTTTGGGTTAGGGGGTCCTTCATATTTCTTCTAGTTTTACATGCAGAAGGGATCATGATTTTTTTTACTTCGGGAAGATGGTATACACCAGCTTAATGAATATAGTTAATTGGTTAATTAAATTAAATGGGAAGAGAAAGTTAATGCATGTTTTACCACATTTAATGATATTTCTATTATACATGTTTAATTCCCTACTAAAAATCCTTGTTTTTGGAAGCCTTTATTGTGTTGTTGTTGATATAATTGTGGAACCCTTATTTTTTGAATTTTTTATATCAACTTGAATGAAATTTTCTAAGAATTTATATCTAGATAATGAATCGGTTTCCCAGGGGAAATCACAGTTTTTGTGATAATTACCATGAAATTAAATAAGTGAATGTTATTAAAGTCATTTTTTTAACCTATAATGAAATATGTGAAAAGTTTTTGTGTTGTTTTGTTGTGATGTAGTGGTTTTGATGGTAAGTGGTTGTGATATTTTATTGTTTTCATGATATATGGTGGTTTTGATGATGAAGTGGTTTTGATGTGAAATGGTGGGAATGTGGGGCTCATTGTCATAAGGATAATGGGTTGTCATGTTTTGTGTTTATATTCTCTTAGTTACCTGGTATTAGTGGGGAAAATTTTTAATGATGAAACTGAAATGGAATGGGTTGGAATGGCTAATGAACATTTCAATTAAAATGATAAATGTTGATAAACCGTTGTTTTATAATACAAATTTAATGGGATGGACAAATGAAATTGTTTGGTAATGATAAAATATGAAAATTGTATTAACTTGAAAAGAAAGGTGGAATATGTCTTATCAATTGTGGATTTCTTGTGTGGTGTTATGTATTTAGTGGTAGTAGAAAAAGTGGAAGTGGTTGTGATGATTTGTAGTGATGTTTAGAGTTGGGATGGTACACTTGTGGTTAACCCATAGGTTGCACTTGTGTGTGTGTGTGGCTATTATATATAAATTTTATCTCCATCATGATTTCTATGTGCACACCACCCACATCGAGCACCATGTGCTAGCACCCAAATGTTTTGGGAGCTATTTTCCCGAACATCTAGATTGTGATGACAAATGGTTTGAAGCCCCATCTTCCACACTCTCTCTTCTAGGTGAGTTTGATATGTATGGATTGTGATGTGAAGAGTTCAAAAGTTCAAAAATGGTGATGTTTGGTGAGATAATGAGGTTTTTCAAGGTTGGGTTCATGCATGGTAGGAGGAGGGTATGAATTTGATTTCCTTTATGTTCATGATACCCTTTTATTTCAGTTATAGTTGTGGTCGAGGTGTGATTTCATGGACAAGGTGTCTTTGGGTGAGATGTAATGTGATATTCTAGGTTTCTTTAGGTGGGATGTGATGTCCTACTTCTTAAAGGTTTCTTAGAATGATGTGGTTTCCCCAATTTATTTGGTAAGGATTATATATAATAGATGGGAGTTCCATGAAATATGACATTGGGGTGTGAGAGTGAAAAATCAGTGGGAAAGTGGTGGGGGTACCATTTTATTGATATGCTTATTATGATGTTATTATACTTGGATGCATTAAATGGTGAGTGTGTCGTGGTGAGGATGGGATTGGTTAGTTGACCTCTTTATGTGTTGTTCGTTCTGTTGTTTGATCATGGGTGTATTATTATACTCTTTTCACAAGTGTATAAGATAGTTTGGGTATGATATTATAGAGTATACATGTTATTATCACCCTATATATATATTGTTTTTCAATTTTTCAAGAGGACCTCATGAAACATGATGGAAATTACTATCTTTTACTTTGGGTTCATTTTTTTGGGTCACTACCTTATGATTTTCTTTTAGGTATTTATTTTGAGATTCTTTGTATTTTTTTTACTTTTCACATGCATTATGGTAAGGTTTTAGATTCCTTAGTTTATATTCTGTCATAGTGTTTCTTAATATTTTATTTCCTATCTCCCAGACTTACAATTTCATTGAGGGTAATTTATTATTTATATAAGATTCTTATACCCTCGTGCTAGTCACCAACCGAGGACCAATCGGGGGTGGGACTCAAGGGTCATTATCTGGTGGAATATGTGGGGTACCTTTAGAGGGAGGGTCATGATAGAGTAGTTTCAAAGGGAGTTTGAGAGATAGGATGGAGTTTCGAGTTAGGAACAGTGAGGATTTAATGGTTTGGTAATTCTACGACATCAGTTGACCAAAATACATGACATGGTATAGAGAAAACCATCAATGAAATAAGATTTTTGGGACCCCCATTATCTGAAATAAGGAATCTAGTTCTACCAAATAACCAAGTGGGGTGCGGATTCCTACATGGTAGACACCTAAGAGAGGCTCATGTATCATTATTTTTTGTGTTCTTGTTAGAATTTAGAGGTTCTCAGAAGTTAAAATGAATTAAATGAGACTGAAAAAAAATTACATACTACTAAAATTAGGGAATCTTGGTGTTCTATTTTAGTTATGGATCCTGGAAATAATATATGGTGGGTTAGGATAGTGTGGTTATGTAGGATAACTTGACTAACTGCCAAAGGGTCTACCCAGTCAAGGAAGATGATCAGTGGTGGAGGAAATTTTGTTTCTTTCAGTGGAAAGATTTGGTGAAGTATGGGGGAAGAATCTATGATCTTGAAACAAAGCACTAGTCAGAGGAGCTCAAGATTTATTTTAGTCATATCTGGGCCTAGACAGAGTACTGGGACCAATAGGTAATTAGAAATTTGAGAGGTAGATAATGTCGGTGGTGGAAATTATATATTTGTTAGTAGAAGGAGGTGAATTACTCTTGGGTATACTTTCAAAATGAGTTATACATAGAGTTTATATCTTCAACTATTAAGGTGGTAAAGAGTTAGGAGCATATCTCTCTTCACTGGGGAATCATGTCTATGAAAAATCATGGGATCAAGTTTAATGAGCTTTTTTATTTCACCCCTGATATATTTCCTGATGATGAGTCTCATGTGAAACCTCTTGAGGATTATCTTCATTCTTCTATCTATAATAAAATTATTCATTTTACATTACTATTATATTTTGAGGTTAAAAAGTATATATATGTGGTTGATAATGTTCTCTCATGATGAGTTTTACCATGGGAGGGGAACCAGTAGGTTTCCTCGATGAGAAGAGTTTTTAGTGGTAGGTCTCACATGTTAGGACCTTTGAGGTTTTGGCCAGTAGGGATTCAACCTCATAAGTTTCCCTTACTCCCTTATGGGTCCAATGGATTACTTTATTTTCTTGGGGATTTTTTCAAGTTTAATTTATCTTTTTGGGTTATATTCACCATTATAACCAATTCCCAGTGGTTCTTAGAGCTCAACAGAGTGGTGGTGGTTTGGTTTAGAATTATCCATAGCAACCACTATCAATGAGGTTGTTTTAGTAGTAGGGGCACTAGGATTTTTCTTCACCAAGATCAGATGGAGCTATAATAGGTTAACTTTAGAATTTTATTCATCTATAGGGACCTTTACCTAATCATAGACATGTAGGTTTCCATCATTAGTGAGGCTGGAGAGCTAGGCATAACCAGTTTCATGCAGTAGAGGTTCCCGTGTTAGAAGGTCTAGAGATCATTAGAATTATGACAAGCTTATTGCCTACACATTTTTGTTCCTTGTTTTATTCAAAATATTCATGATACTTTATTTCACCCACTATGTTCTATGCTCTAGTACTAGATTTATAGAGGCTTTTCATGCCCCTGGTATTGACTATTCTAGTCAAAGGCTATACCATCTTGATTCATGTGTGTTGAGGGTGTAGACCAATGATGAGAAAACATCAATCATGTGGGGATCAATTTTTTCTTCATATATAGCCTTAAAATGTCATCATAATCATCTATTATTTTTATTCTATGATTTTAGTCATCAATTTTGTTCATAGGAAGGTTATGTTCTCAGATATAGATGGTTAGTGTGTAGTTTTCATTGGCCAATGGGGTTGTAATATGGTCATTAGGTGTGTGGAACCCCCTATATCTTTAGTAGAATATTTTTTATTTGAATAAATAAATTTTTGGATATAAGAGGCTTTGAGGGTTTTTGGGGTGTTTCTGGATATTTTCCCCAAGGAGGATATCACACTAACCCCTCAACATGATGTTGAGTTTGGGATAGAGTTGAAACCAGGTGATTCTAAAATTTTGATGGATCCTAATAAGATGGAACCTTATATTTTATTATATTTTAGGATTTAGATATATGATTTGATGAATATTGGTTTCATTTAGTTCAGTGTGTAACCATGGGGTGCTCCAGTGTTATTTTCCAAGAAGGAAGACGGAATTTTGAGGTTTTGTGTAGACTACTAGTGGTTGAGTTAGGTGATGGTCAAAAATTATTAACCTTTTCAAGTATAGATGTAATTTATAAATATTTTAAGGGGTATAATTTGTTTTCTAATAGATATCTATAATCAGGATATCATCAGATGAGGTAAAGGAGGAAGATATCCAGAAAAAACCCCTTCTGGTGCAAGTATGGGAACTTCAAATTTGTAGGCATGATGTTCGGCGAAACAATCACACTAGATTTATTCAAGGGACACATGAACTCTATTTATTTTTAGTTATTCTAAAAGTTTGAATTCATTTTCATCGATTAAATCTTGTTCTATTTGAATTCATAGGACGATCATGTTAATCATCTCAAAGTTTTCTTACAAGTTATTTGATGCCACCAACTTTATGGAAATTTTTCCAAGTGAAATTTTTTGGAATAGGGGGTGAATTTACTTGAGAATATGGTGTCCTATTAGGGTGTTTCCATAGACTCATATAAGGTTGAGGTATTTTTTTTCTTGGAAATCATCCAATAATGTGGAATAGGTTCATAGTTTTCTTAGTATCATGGGGTATTATCGGATTTTTGTTTCCAATTTATCTCAGGTTGTAGAACTCATCATAGATTTGACCTGGAAGGAACGATATTTCATCTAAACTAATCATTTACATGTATAATTCATCTACCTAGAGGGTAAATTTATTAGTTCTCTAGTGATTTAGTTATTAGAGGAAGGGGTGATGTTTGAGGTGTTCTGTGATCCTTTCTGTCTGGGATTGGGATGCAACTTGATGTAGTATAAAGAATTGATATCTTATGTGTATAGGTATTTATGTCTCCATGAGCATGAATATTCCACCCATAATCAAGATTTATCACTGGTTGTGTTCTCACTAAATTTGTAGTGACATTACCTCATTGGATAATGCTTTATAATCTTAATCGTCCACAAGAGCTTGAGATATATCTTTTCTCATCATTTCCAAAATCTAAAAAATTAGATGTGGATGGATTTTGTTCATGAATATGTATTTGAGATATCATATACCTAAATAAATGGTAATTTCATGGAAAACACACTAAGCATAAATGCATAAAGTCATGTTGTTCTGGATTCTAGAGATACTTTCAAAGTGAGGGAGGAGTTGGAAGAACTATTCTTAGATGAAAGTTTGGTTGATGGGTAAGGTTTATTATTTCAAATGATGGTGTAATATTCTATGATGAGGTGTTTATATGGGTCCTTGTGGGGAAACATGTAGGTAGAGGTGATGTGTGACTATGTTTTCCATGGTGATGCTCTAGAGGAATGGTTAGAGGATGGTTAGAACTAGAAGTTGTTTCAAGGGAGGATGTTCATTCCAATGGTGATGTATAATAGAGTACTTAGTGAGTTTAAAATCTCACCATTACTGGTTAATCTTGGATTTTTTTAAGATTTATCATGGTATGAATATGTAGTTTTGGTGGCTCGGGATGAAATAGGTGGTGGAAGAGTTTGTGGCTTGGTGTCTTTTTTTCTAGTTGGTAAAAGTTGAACACCATGTTTATGGAGGTTTATTGTATCCCTTTTATATTATCAAGCGAAAGTGAGATGAAATTTTGAAGGAATTTTTTATGGTATTACCCCAAGATTAGGTATGATTTGATTTTATCTATGTATTCATGGATCGTTTGACAAAGTTGCCTCACATACAAGCGATCAAGGAGTCAAACATCATATTTTTCTTTACAAATAGGTATGTGGTTGTGGTTATTCAAATGCATGGATTATTGAGTTCCATTTCATAATATTGGGATTCTCATTTAACCTTGTAATTCTGAAGAGGATTGTAGCATTCTTTTGGAACTCGGTTTTGTCTCATCACTGCTTTCCACCCTCATATAGATGGAAAGATACAACATACTATCTAGGAACTGAGGGATATACTATAGGCATGTATCTTATAATTAGGAATATCTTAGGTAGATAAATTTACAGTGGTTAAGTTTTCCAACAATAAAAGGTATCACCCATCAATTTGGCATAGCTCTATTTGAGCCTTTTTATTGGAAATCATGTCATTCTCTGTCATATTAGGATGAGGTTGGGGAGTCATCAGTTCTCAATTCCTAGGTGATGTGGAGAATTATAGAGAAGTTTCAAGTGGTTTTTTAGAGGAAAGAAGTATCATGGGACTAGAAAATGTTCCATGTTGATTAAAGGAGGAGGTCCTTGTATTTTCTAGTGGGTGACCACGAGTTCCTGGAGGTTTCATCTCTTCATGAGCATCAAAATTTAGGTTTGGGGAAAAAATGTTTTCCCTGGTTCATGGGACCCTTAGAGGTGTTAGAACATGTTTTCATGGTGTAATATCAGTTGGAACTTCCTCCATAGATAGACAGTATCTAGGACATCTTACAAGTCTCTCAACTCCATCAATAATATCATGATGAGTCACACATCATTGACTGGGGAGAGTTGAATATCAAGAATTACGCAACATTCATAGAGCAACCAATAGAGATACAGTATCATCAAGATAAGATATTACATGGATGGAACATTACATTAATTCATTTACTCTATAGGCATAGTGGTTTTGATAAGATTACTCAGGAGTATGAGATGAATATGTGTTCCCATTACCCAAATTTATTTTTAGTTTTTCCTTGTTTTTTTCTTCTTGATGATGTGGTTCTTGGACCATGTTTGTTTATGAAATGTTACTTTTGCTTGATTTTATGTGTTCTAAAACTTTAATAATAAGAATAAGTAAAAACCCTTTTCTAATCAAGATGCATTGTATGGAACATATTAAAATAAGGTGGGTGAGTTAGTGTCACCCAAAGAAGATAATATTTTGAGGTGGAAGGTGCAACTCCTTCATGTTCATGCTTAAATCCATATTGTCTGATGGTTATGGTGATTCTTGTCTTAGGCTATGTAGAGGTTTTGAGTGTGGTAAAAATGGTTCTGTAGAGAATAGGTGGTTTAAGTTTGGTGAAAACTAGTGTGTTTGTGTTTGAATTGTAATAGGATCCTAAATAGGTATCTCATGGGATAGTTGTTCGAACCTCTTCCTTTTTCCTTTCCTATGTTTGTTTTCATTATTGAGGATGATAATTGTTTGAGAGGTATATGATGTAATGGTATATAAATTTTTAACTTTTTATTTGTGAGAACTCTAGAGATGGAGGTGCATGGTGGAATTCTAAGGAAATTGGATGTGAAAAGGAGGTGTTGTAGTTGAAAAATTCAGGTAACAAGTATTCTACGGCATGGAGTCTTGAGTTGCACTATAGAGGATAGTCATTTTGGTATAAAGAGTTCTGATATTGTGTAGAGGCTCGGAGTTTGATTTTAGATTCTTCTATCATTTTCTGAATATATGTAGAAATGATAGAGGATGCGGCATGGATCCTCGTGGTTGAGTTTGGTTTTATGCCATTTTCAAAATGGTTATGGCATAGTGAATCATGATGGGGAGTGAAGCCTCTGGGTGGAGTTTTGGTGGTTCTTCCATTTTTTGGAATAACTATAACATAGACTCTAGGGGGAATAGTATTATGGTTCTATCAATTTCGGGGTAGCAACATCGCTGAACTAGGTAACAGCATGGCCTTTTTCTTGGATAATGGGTTCAATAGTGTGGCAGTCTCAGTTTCATCACAGTCCCTCTCCTAGTTTTTCAAATATATCATGTAGACCTCACCATGTTTATCATACATGAATTTGACTAGCCATGATGCAGTGTGGTCCATTATCTTGTGCCATGGTCTTGTCCTTTTTCAGTAGCTCTTCACTACGGTGAGGTAAGTGGTAACATATTCTCATATTTTTCATAATGCCTAAAAAATATCAAACCCCATAAAACCCTACCATTATTCCATATTTTCTATCATTTATTAAAGAACCCAAGTGCATCCTTAGGATGCCTTTTGGACCATTTTCATTAAATTTCAACCCCTTCCGTGCGAGATCAACACTTAGATATTCTAAGTGAGTTTTTTTCTTTCCTCTTTTCTATTTTCTTCCCATTATTCATCAAATTAAAACTTTTATCAAGGTAATAATTTATTTTGGTGATACATTGGTAAGGTAATGGTGTGGTATATTTTATTCTAGCTTTATTAGGGTGTTTTCTTCATTATGGTTCCCAGCATCCATCTTCCTCTTGTTCCAACCATGAACAATAGTTTGTAAATCATTGTTTTAGGTAAGGGATCCTTTTTATTTCTTCTATTTGTACATGTGGTAGATATCATGCTTTTGTTTTTTCTATTTGAAAGATGGTATGCACCATATTAATGAAGATAATTAATTTGTTAATTGAATTAAAGGGGAAGGGAAAGGAAATGCATGTTTTAACACTTTTGATGTTATTTCTATTATATATGCTTGAGGAATTACTAAATATAAATACTATCAGAAGACTTTATTGTGTTGTTTTTTATATAATGTGGTACCCTTATTATGTGATTATTTGATATCACATTGAATGAAATTTTTTAAGAATTCATATTTGGATAATGAATTGGTTTCCCATGAAAAATATTGGTTTGTCTGAGAATTCCCATGAAAGTAAAGAAGTTAATGTAATGAAATCACTTTTGTTAAACTGAATTGAAAGATATGAAATTTTTTTGAGTTGTTTGGTTTTGATTTGGTGGTTTTAATGGAAAGTGGGTATGATATGTGGTGGTTTTCATAATATATGGAGGTTGTGATGAGAAAGTGTTTGTGATATGAAATAGTGGAAATGTCGGGCTCATTAGCATGAGCAGGATGGGTTGGTGTATATTTTGTTTATGTTGTGTTAGTTTATAGGTAGTTGTGTAATTAATTATTAATAAAGAAAATAAAATGTAATTCTTTGGAATAGATAATGAACACTTGAATTAAAATGGAAAGTATATCTAAAGTGGTTTTTGTTTATTATGAAATGAATGGGACGAATAAGTGAAATTGATTGGTAATTGAAAAATATAGAAATTGTATTAACTTAAAAAAAATATGGAATTTAGATTATGGATTGTATATTGTGGATTTATGATGTGATTCTATTCATTTAGAGGCGTTAGTGAATGTGGCGAGGTTTGGGAGGCTTTGTGGTGAGGTTGTGAGTTGGGATGGTAATCTTATTGTTAACTCATAGGTTGGGCTTGTGTGTGTGACTATTTTATATATATATATATATATATATATTATTTTAATCATAATTTATATATGACCCCACCTATTTTGATCACAATTTTCGAACACCCAAAGGTTTTGGGGGATTTCTCAACATACAGATAGTGATGATAGATGGATAGTTAAGCCCTATTCCCCACTCTCTCTTCCATGTGAATTTCATATGAAAATGCTCTGATAGAAAAAAGTTAAGAGTGAAAAAGTGGTGATGTTTGGTGTGAACATAAGGAGGTCCATGGTGAGGTTCATTCATAGTAGGAGGAGGGCATAATTTTTATTTCCTTAATGTTCACAATACCCTACAATTCAAGTTATAGTTATGGTAGAGATGTGATGTGATATCCCAGGTGTCTTTTTTTGAGATGTGATGTGATGGACCAGGTGTATTTAGGTAGGATTTGATTTCCAATTACACATGGTGTTATTGGAATGGTTTGGTTTATTAGGTGTATTCAAGTAAGATTATATAAAATATATGGGAGAGACATGATGTACGATGTTGGGGTGTGAGATCATAAAATCACTGGGAAAGTGGTGTAGGGTGCCATTTTATCGATATAATTCTTACTATGTTGTTATAAATGGATTTATTATCTATTGATCATGCCATAATGAGGATGGGATTGGTTAGTTGACCTACTTAGGTGTTGTTGGTTATGTTGTTCTCTCATGGATTCATTAGTATGATCTTTTCACATGTGCATGAGAGAATTTTTGTATGATCCTATTGAGTATACATGATATTCCCACCCCATTTGTAATGACTCGGGTTTTGGCCCTATCAGACTTTGGAATATTCTTATGAATAATTCTAGAGCTAGTGCGAAGACGGCATTCGATTCCGAGGCCTGGTGTGCCTGGAATTAATTTTATAAAAATATTAAGTATTTTTATACTATGCACATGGAGGGGGTGTGTTATCTCCAAAAAGGTAGCTCATAATAGGAATCTGAGGGCAAGGTTGCATCAGGAGCATTCTGTTTACCCTAGGTGGGGGGTAAACTTTGTGGGTGTGGGCCTGCTGTGAGAAAAGCCACCAGGGGCGTTTTCGTAAATAAATGGAAAGTTTAATTATGAGTGTCGGCTCGAATAACTCTTGAACGGAGACTTATATCACAATTAGGAGTCCTCCGTTGCATTCAGAACTTCGTGTTTACCCTAGGCGTGACATAATTTTAGTTTGCACCGGGTGCAGGGTCGGAGGCGTGTTGGAGGGGAGCTGAAATGAAGTGTTTATTAAAAAAAAATACACATCAATCACCTCCCCCAAACCTTATCCCCCACATTTTACGCTAAGGAGGTGACAAAACCCTCCTACCTCCTCTTTTTCTTCACCGAATCGAGCTCCGGGCATCCGTTTTCAGCACCGATCGTCAGCGGATCGAGTTTCAGGACGTCGCGGGCGTCCTTCTGCACCCGAAGTTGCGGCGATCTACCAACAGGTAAGTGGTTTGAGTTTTGAAATCATGAATCTCATTTGGTTTGGTTTTTCTCTGTTTTGAGCCTGCAGATGCGTAGATCTGGTCCCGGGGGGCGTGCAGATGGCTTCGGAAGTGCGTTTGGACCCGCGGGGTGCCCCCAGCAGACCTCGGAAGGTCCGTCGACGCAGCTCCGGCACGGCGGCCCGCGGGAGACAACCGGGACCGCCAAACTACGGAGGTCTGAAATCAATTAGCGGTGACCCCCTCAAGGGGGGGGGGGGGGGGGGTCGGCTACGCGCATGATGCAACACGCCATGGCGGCACGGTCCGCCGGCCGGACCAGCGAGTTCAGGCTGGTCCGACCCTCTTCTTGTATACGGTGGTTTTAAAACCCTCGTATTTTACTCCCTAGAGGTCAGAATCACATGTCGTCTATGGCGACGTGACCCTGGCGATGAGGTGAACCTTTTGGTGTGGGTTCGGGGGATTCTAAGTACAGGATTATGGCCTAGGCGCTAGAAACGTCGAGTAAAATAATAATATTTTATTATTATTCGACTTCGGGTCGTTGTATCTTCTACCCGGAGTGTCCGATTGATGTGTTGTTAGTGGCGTTGAGACACTGATGGTACAAAGAACTTTTCTAGATACTTTTTGGGTGTTGGGACCGAGTTTGGAGTGTGGTCCCCATGAGTATGGGTTTGGGCGTTTACGGAGAAACGCAACTTTCTCACCAGGAGTCTGATTTTGGCTGATGAATAGTCGATCCTATGTGTTTTTTCAAGAGGTTCACAATGGTGTGATCCGTTCATTGAGTTTCGGGATCTAGGCGTGGGCCCCACCCTGGATGGCTTCGGTGAATAGTACCTTTTTCACCAGGGGTCCGTTTCGGATGAATGAGTAGTCGATCCCGTGTTTTTTCGAGGGGATCGCAGTGGTGTGATCTGCTTGATGAGTTTCGGGATCGTGGTGTGGGCCCCACATGGGATAGCTATGGTGAATAGTTCCTTTTTCACCGGTTGTCCATTTCGGTCGAGTAAACAGCCTATCCTGCGAGTTTTTCTATGTGGATTGTGATGGTGGCCTCGGTATCGGCCTTGGAGGTGCACGGTGTGGCGTTGTGGCAGGTTGCTCGGGTTATAGACGTTTGGACCAACAGTGGTTGAGGGTACTCCCTTGGTTCATTCCTACGAGGGTTCACACGGCATCACAACCCTAGTATAGGTTTGTGATTCTCTCGATGGGATGTTTATTATGTTAGAGTTGTGGAATCCCTCTAGTGGGCCCGAAGTGGGATCCTCTAGAATTGTTTCCCTAGATCGGGTTTTTGGTATCATTGTGACCGCTTATCCATAGGCGGTGATCCCTTATCTAGCAGGTTAACTCTGTAGGGTTTGTGGCATCATCGGAAATATGATCCCCTATGTGGTGGGCCTTGCTCAGTAGGGTTGTGGCATCGTTGGGTATACAATACCCTACTCAGCATGAAGATTATAGTAGGGTTGTGCTATCATTGGTTATACGATCCCCTACTCAATGCATGGTGTCGGTAGGGTTGTGGTATCGTCAGTTTGATCCCCTACAGCGCGAGACGTACCAGATAGGGTTTCCGTATCTTCGTGACCATCGTGACACGGGTGAAAATCGTCTATGTGAGTGGCGTGTTTTTGCCAAGCGCCAGATCGGGTTGTGGTATTCCCGAGCGGATCCTGGGAGTGATCCCCTATCTATGAGCTCTACTAATGCCATATCGGGTTATGGTATCCCCCGGTGAACCTTGGGAGTGATCCCATATCTGTGAGATCTTTGTATACCAGTGTGGGTTTTGGTATCCCCAAGAGGACCCTAGGAGTGATCCCCTATCTGAGGAGTTTGTTGTTCTTACTGTTTCAGTATGGTTTTCTCAGTGACGATATCTGAAGAGCGTGATCTCTCGGGTGAGCGTATGAGGTGTTTGTGTGGGACCTGATGGAGTGTATCCCTTGGACGAGTGTCATCTGGGATGACAGTGATCGTGGAGTGTGCTCTCCTGGTTGTGAACTGTTGCTGGTGATGAGGTCAGTACCTCATGTGGCTTGGGGCGTGAGCTGAGTATATCTGGATGTTCAAGGTGTATGTTTGGGCATACACCTGGATTGAGCTGACTAGTTGTTTTTAGCCGAGGATGTTCATGAAATGGAGTTTCTCTCTCGTCTGGGTTCCCTCTAGCTCGGATGAGCGGTATGTTTCCTTTCAGTTTCTCTCTCTTGTTTTGGGTTTTTGGGGTGCCTGCTGAGTATTTTTATACTCACCCATGCACGATCTTTGCCCACACATGTTTGTGTCTTGTGCAGACCACAGGCCTTTCGATGGTGTCCCAGGAGGACCCGAAGCAGGCGGAGCTTAGTGAGCAGAACTGACCATGGAGTCTTACCAAAGGTGTGTCTAGGAGCCTTTCGGTGGTGCTTTTGGCAGCATACCCCTTCTTCCGAGAAGGTTGGACACTTTTGTAATTTTCTTTTGGTGGGCACTGTTTTGCCCATTTGCACTTCTATTGCACTCTGGTTTGGGATAGATTTATAAATGCATTTTATTTTCAGTTTTATATATCTCTGTATTGTTTCATGGAGGTGTATGTGGGTGCATGTGTACAGATGTCTTAGGCTAATGCCTCCCTTGTGTGTGATAGCCTACTCAGTGCTAGACGCCATCCCCTGGCCTTTTGGAGGCGGGCCTGGGGAGTCGCAGCTCGGGCCTCGTTGGGTTGGGTCGTGACAGAGTGAAATCAGAGGAGGTTCCACCTTTGGGATCTCATAGAGTAGTTGGTCTAGTTGTGAGGTTGGTTTGTGTTGCATAGTGGCAGTGTTATGATGTTTTGAGCTCAGCTTTCAGGCCAGAGACTCTAGTGTTAGTGCGGAGGCCGATGTATCCATACACTAGGACTCTGAAAACCTGCCTTTCGACTCGAGACATTCGTACACTGGTCATAGGGGAAAAATGGTACATGCATCATATAGGACTGGGTTTTGGGTTTTTCCTTGTCCTTCTTGAGTCAGCTCCCCAGATATACTCTTTGATTATGGAGTGTCTTGATTGTATTTCAGGATGCCTCCATGTTGATAGCCAGCGAGGGTTCCGCAGCGGGGTTATGGTGACGATCTGCCCCGTGTAGAGGTTATAGACCAGGGCGCATGTTCTAAGGCTGCAACTCCAGGTGGTCTGCCAGTTAAGACACCACCTGTCGAGAAGCTGGTTGTGTTAGTAGTGTAGGATGAGGTTGTGCGCAGGCTGAGTGTGCTGCACGAGTTCTAGAGGCACTGACCTCTAATGTTCCGGGGTGATCTAGACCCTCAGGCATCTGATGACTGGCTTGAAGCAGTCACCCGGGTTTTCCGCCTATTGAGGACACCTCCAGATTGGATGGTGGTCCTAGTGGCGAGCCTTCTGCATGGTTCGGTTGGGAGATGGTGGAGACTAGTGACGCAGTCCCACGATGAAGATATGCTCACGTGGGTGATGGTCAGAATCTGGTAGACGATGGCATACTTAGGGGCCCGGACGTGGGCGACATTTCAGGAGGCGACCCCAGGATGGAGGATCTGAGGCTTAGGGCTCACAGGGCTTGCAGGATAGTTTTGGTCAGCCGCAGGAGATGTGGTGTTATGCTTACAATGGTTGGGGACATCTTACTAGAGATTTTCTAACCCGTCGTGCTGATGAGAGAGAGCCAGTCGACATACAGCCTTGGCAGAGGCAGCGTCTCGAGCAAGGAGATCCGCAGGGTAGCGGACGTGGCGACGAAGCTGGTGCAGTAGCAGGAGATGGTAGGTGGTATCAGTTACCACCACCCCCACCCCTAGGTGTTCCACACCGAGCTCAGGGAGCTGGGGGATGAGGGCGAGGACAGATGCAAGCCCTAGAGGTTGTTGACCCAGAGGCTCCAGGGATGTATAGAGGTACGCCATGTGTCCTTTATACTTTCTGTAGTAGTTTGTTAAACACTATTTAGTGGTACTCTCCCCATTCTGTTTCTTGCTTGAGTTTTGTTCGGGGCGTTGGTAAGACCACGTGTGGGTGTTGTTTAGCGTTCTTTGAATGTATGGGGAAGAGGGATCCTTACCCCATCAAGATGTGTTTTTTTACGTGATCAAAACTATGTAGGTGAGTCAGTGCCACCAAAATCAGATAGTGTTGAGGTATGGTGGATGAGTCCCTATGACTTATGCATTCAGGAAGGGGTGTTTGTTGGCGAACTCGCTGGTGTGGGAGTCCAATTTGAGAGTCCAGTCACCTTCCTTGTGCTTATGGTTTTTCGGGGACAAAAATTTCTAAGGTGGGTAGGATGTATCGACTCGTGTTTTGGGCCTGTCAGGCTTTGAAATATTCCTATGAATAATTCCAGACCTAGGCGTGAAGACGACGTGTGATTCTGAGACCTAGTGTGTCCGAAATTAATTTTATAAAAATATTAAGTATTTTTATACTATGCATGTGTCGGGGGTGTGTTATCTGCTAAACGGTAGCTCATAATGATAATATGAGGGCACAGTTGTGTCTGGAGCATGCCATTTACCATAGGAGGGGTGTAAACTTTGCGGGCACGGGCCTGCTGTGAGAAAAGCCACCAGGGGCATTTTCGTAAATAAATGGAAAAGTTTAATTACAAGCGTCGGCTCGAATAACTCCTGAACGGAGTCTCATATTGCAATTCTGAGTGCACTATTTCATTTAGAACGCTGTGTATACCCTAGGCGCGACATAATTTTAGTTGGCGCCGGGTGCAGGGTTAGAGGCGTGTTGGTGGGGAGCTGAAATGAAGTGTTTATTAAAAAAAAATAAACATCAATCATCTCCCCCCACCCTTATCCCCCACCTTGTACGCACAAGAGGCAACGACACCCTCCTACCTCATCCGTTTCTCCACCGAATCCAGCCCCGGGCATCCATTTTCAGCGCCGATCGTCAGCGGATCGAGCTTCAGGGCGTCGTGGGTGTCGTTCGGCACCTGAAGCTTCGGTGATCCGCCGACAGGTAGGCGATTTGAGTTTTGAAATCCTGAATCCCATTTGGTTTTGTTTTTCTCCGTTTTGAGCCTACAGATGCGTAGATCTAGTCCCAGAGGGCGCGAAGATGGATTCGGAAGTGAGTTTGGACCCCCGGGGTGCCCCCGGTGGACCTCAAAAGGTCCACCGGTGCGGCTCCAGCGCGGCGGCCAACGGTGGTGGCGGCCGGCGCTGCGGCCCACGGCGGCGGCCCACAGGAGACAACCGGCACCGCTGCACTGCGGAGGTCTTACATCAATTTGCGGCGATCCCCACAAGGGGGGGTCAGTCATGTGTGCGCTGCGCCGCGACGGTACGGTCCGCCGGCCGGAGCGGCCAGCGGCGGCGGCGGCCGGGTTGGCCGGTCTGGTCCTCTTCTTCTATACGGGGGTTTTAAAACCCCCGTATTTTTCTACCTTGAGGTAGGAATCGCTTGTCATCTACGACAACGTGACCCTGGCGACGAGGCGAACCCTTTAGTGTGGGTTTGGGGGATTCGAAGTATGGGATTATGGCCCGAGCGCTAGAAACGTCGGGTAAAATAATAATATTTTATTATTATTCAACTTCGAGCCATTGTATCTTCTACCTGGAGTGTCCGATTGACATGCCATTAGTGGCGTTGAGACCCTGATGGTATGGCGGAATTTTCTTGATAGTTTTCGGGTGATGGGACCATGTTTGGAGTGTGGGCCCCACGAGGCCGGGTTTGGTCGTTTACAGAGAAATGTAACTTTCTCACCAGGGGTCCGATTTTGGCGGATGAATAGTCGATCCTATGTGTTTTTCCGAGAGGTTATCAATGGTGTGATCCGTTCGTTGAGTTTCGAGATCAAGGTCTGGGCCCCACCCGGGCTGGCTTCGGTGAATAGTACCATTTTCATTGGGGGTCTGTTTTGGACGAATGAGTAGTCGATCCCTTGTTTTTTCTAGGGGATCGCAGTGGTGGGATCCGCTTGATGAGTTTCGAAATTGTGGTGTGGGCACCACATGGGCTAGCTATGGTGAATAGTTCCTTTTTAACCGGTTGTTCTTTTCGGGCGAGTAAACAGCCTATCCTGCATGTTTGTTTGCGTGGATCACGATAGTGGCCTCGGTATCGGCCTTGGAGGTACGTGGTGTGGCATTATGGCGGGTCATTCGGGTTAGCGACGTTTGGAACAGGAGTGGTTGAGGGTACTCCCTTGGTTCATTCCTACGAGGGTTCGCGCGGCATCACAACCCTAGTATAGGTTTTTGATCCTCTCGATGGGATGTTTAATCTGTTAGAGTTGTGGCATCCCTCTGGTTGGCTCAGAGTAGGATCCTCTAGCATCATTTCCCTAGATCGAGTTCTTGGTAACACTGTGACTGCTTATCCACGGGCGGAGATCCCCTATCTAGTAAGTTGACTCCGTAGGGTTTGTGGCATCATGGGGAATATGATCTCCTATGCGGTGGTCCATGCTTAGTAGGGTCGTGGCATCGTCGGGTATACAATCCCCTACTTAGCATGAAGATTATAGTAGGGTTGCAGTATCGTTGGTTATACAATCCCTTACTCAGCGCATGGTGTTGATAGGGTTGTCGCATGATCAGTTCGATCCCCTATAGCACAAGATGTACCAGATTGGGTTTCAGTATCATCGTGATCTTCATTACACAGGTGACGATCCTCTATCTGAGTGGAGTATTTCTGTCGAGCACCAAATCGGGTTGTGGTATTCCCCAGTGGATCTTGGGAGTGATCCCCTATCTATGAGTTCTAAGAATGCCAAATTGGGTTATGGTATCCTCCAGCGGACCCTGGGAGTGATCCCCTATCTGTGAGATCTTTGTATATCGGTGTGGATTTTGTTATCCCCTAGTGGACCCTAGGAGTGATCCCCTATCTGAGGAGTTTTTTTTCTTGTTGTTTCAGCATGGTTTTCTCTGTGACAATATCCAATGAGTGTGATCTCTCAGGTGAGCATCTGAGGTGTTTGTGTGGGACCTGATGGAGTGTATCCCTCAGACGAGTGTCATCTGGGATGACAATGATCGTGGAGTGTGCTCTCCTGGTTGTGAACCATTGTTGGTGATGAGTTCGGTACCTCATGTGGCTTGGGGTGTGAGCTGAGTATATCAGGATCTTCAAGGTGAATATATGGGCATACACCTGGATTGAGCTGACTGGTTGTGTTTAGCTGAGAATGGTGACAAGATGGAGTTTCCCACTCGCCTGGGTTCCCTCTGGATGGGATGAGAGGATTGTTTCCTTTCAGTTTCTCTCTTATGTTTTTGGTTTTTGGAGTGCCTACTGGGTATTTTTATACTCACCCCTGCACGGGCTTTTCCCGCCCATGTTTGTGTCTTGTGTAGACCATAGGCCTTTCAATGGTGTCCCAGGAGGACCCAGAGCAGCCAGAGATGAGTGAGCGGGACTGACTGTGGAGTCTTACTGGATCTGTGTCGAGGAACTATCCAGTGGTGCTTTTGGCAGTATACCCCTTCTTCTGAGCAGGTTGGATGCTTTTGTAGTTTTCTTTTAATGGTCCATGTTTTTCCCTTTTGTACTTCTGTTGCACTCTGGTTTGGGATAGATGTATGCATGCATTTTCTTTCTAGTTTTATATATCTCTGCATTGTTTCATGGATGTGTATGTGGGTGCGTGTGTACAGAACCTTAGGCTAATGCCTCCCTTGTGTGTGATAGCCTACTCAGCACTAAATGTTAGCCCCTGGCGTATTAGAGGCGGGCCTGGGGAGTCGCGGATCGATCCCCATTGGGTCGGGTCATGACACCATTTATATACATACTATTTTTAAAGTTTTTAGGAACACTTCATTGACCATACTAAAACTTACTACCTCAAACTTGGGGGATATTTCTATGTCGTTGCCTTATAATTTTCTTTTGGGTATTTATTTATAGACTCTTTGTATTTTTTTTACTTTCCACATACATTATGGGATGGTTTTTTCCATGTTTTATATATCATGGAGTTTATTCATGGTTGATTACCTATATCTTGATCCTACAACATCTTTGTAGGTAATACCTTCCATATGTGAGATTATAATACTTGCATCCCTATTCACCAACTTGGGGCCTATAAGAGGTGGGAATCAGGGGTCATTATCTATCTTCCTTTATTGTGGTCCAGTATCACTACCTTTGGAGGGAAGGGGTTATAATAGAATCCTTATTTTTTGTAAGGGTATCCCATATTTACCCTTATATAGACACTATATGTAAGGGTAACTGCCACTTACCTTTATGTGGGCACTCTTAGGAAGGGTAAAACCATTACATGATTCCAATTTCAAAAGCATTGGGAGGAAATATCCCATAAATAGTGACTCACGTATAGGTAATACCATTACACAATATCCTTACAAATAGTTAATATATATTTTGATATATTGTGTAAAGGTAATCATTAATGAACTTTATGAATTAGATATGATACCTATACATGTAAGGGTAAAGCTCCTGTGACATTTATGTAAAACCCCTTACATAAGGGTACTACCTTTATGCAAACCATTTGCGTAAAGGTTACAAATAGATTTCCCTTATACAGACCTTCTATGTAAGGATATGTATTTTATTTAATCCTAATTGTGTAAGGTTATATACTTTACATAGCCCACCAGTGTAAGGGTAAATCATATTTACCTATAAATAGCTCATGTAATGTTCTTTAACCTATAACAGTTTTATAAAAAATTATTTTTCATTTTTAGTTATGATATTATCAAAAACTAGTGAACCAAACACATTTTAATCTTATAGAACCTCCCTATGATACCACTTATGGGTTCTACATGAGCATACTATGATCATATTCCATGGAATACATTCCAAAACATTGGAGATTCATCTTCTATAAATAAACTTCTAAATATAATCATAAAACGGAGTACCAATAAACCACTTATTATAGTGGATTCTATCTTTTTTCTTTAATAGAGATTTATTTAAGTAGATCACAAGAATCAGTGAACAAAATAACTCTTACTCTATCAATATACACCAAAAAATTCAACCTTGATTGTATCAAGAGGAAACTTATAATTTGAAGGGGTTTTACTTCCTTCATTGAGAACAATGAACAACCATTCATGAAGAAGAGAGGTTTGACAGAGGCTCGCAAAAATCACATACAATACAGGATATAATTTCATCCTCTTATATATCCTTCCTCATAGATATTTATTAAATGAATACTATTGACTATATCATAATGGATCAGGTTTTATCTAATATAACTCAAGTGTTATATCCTATTAGTGTTCATTCATTAAAGTCCATCAATGAATGTTTCCATAAAGGAACCAACTTTTGGTGTGAAAAAAGTGAAAACCATTCGAGGAGCGATTAATATTATATATATATATATATATATTAGTTTCTTGGTGGTATAATTACATCAAACACACACACACACCTCAAACACACGCCAGAAAGGAAGACCATAGCCCAATTTACCAAGGGGATATCCCACCTATCAAACAATATTTATTTTATATGGATGGTCTGAAGGCCTAGTGGGCATGAAGCCCATTATATGGACCAAAGTCCCATTTTATTGGCCCAAAGGTCAAGTGTATCATCATTCCTAAATCATCCTACCTACGTCACTAGGCCATTATCATTCTTGAATCACCACTTGCCCATGTCATACCTGCATCATTGTCTTCCCTTATTATGCATGTGTTACCACCTTTCTGCATCATGGATCCATCATTGTCTGACCATGTCATGTCTATATCACCACTTACATTATAAATCCACAAAGGGTCTTAGATGGATTCAAACCATGGTCTTTTGGATGCAGTATTGCATGGTTTATGACTTAGGAACCTCCCCAAATATATATATATATATTACATTCATGCATCGCATGAATTGAACAATACATAAATCACATGAATGCATTAAATTCACACTATATAAATAATATCAAGTTATATATATATATAAATATTTCATGCAACATATACATTTTTACATGAATCTCACTCATGTACATTTTAGTGCACAACCAACAGGTAGAGGGGAGTGAGTAAGTGCACATGACAAGAGTATAGGTGGGGTTGAATTTTAAAAAACATAGAGGAGATATTTTTTAATAACCACTTATATATTCATTTTATAGTGGTGGTTTACCAAAAAACTTAGTGAAATGTTTAATCCATTTTTATTTCAGATATATCATTTATTTTATAAAGGCACAACTAAATTTAAAAATATATTTAACATTTACCAACAATTTTAGAAACCTCTATATTTTAATCATTTTCTATGGTGAATCTACATTCCCAAATATGGTACTATAATAATAAATTTTCTATACATAATATGAAATTTATTTCAATTAAATAACTCCCATAATAACAAATATAAAGTCTTCTATATCTAAAAAAGGTTTCACATGATGAAATAATGAAACATTTTTTATTAAAACCATTTTATACAAGTGTCTTTTATCCACAATTGATCTATGTGTCTTGTATTTTACATAATAAAAATATTTTCATATAGATTTTACCAAATAAGAAAATGTTAATC
Organism: Viscum album; assembly: GCA_963277665.1. Lineage (NCBI taxonomy): Eukaryota > Viridiplantae > Streptophyta > Magnoliopsida > Santalales > Viscaceae > Viscum > Viscum album. Next base: position 1,486,668,475 of record OY728136.1, read on the forward strand.
TTACAAAATCTAGTGAGTATTTAATTTAATAATGATATCATTTTGATAAATATTTCTCCATATAAAATGGGATGAATCATTTCATAGTCATAAAACAAGGGAAGGATCAATAATGATAATTAGGCATAAGTAATGTTAATATATGGATATCATAAACATGTGTAAAAGAATAACCTTCAAAACCTCTTATGAAAAGGCTACATACCATGCCCTGGTATTATAATAGCTCCTTCGATATGACTATATGAAAATTAGGGGCTTAATAATGGGAAAGGTTACTCTCTAGTACTATATACATCATATCATCAAAGATGAAACATTTCTCAACATGTTTATAGTTCTGAATAACCCATATCATATCATTTTAAGAAATTCAACACAATAACCAATCCCACCTACCCCTCCCATGAATAGTTTTTCCCCAACATGTTGTGTTCACTTCCAAAATATCTTATATCTCAACAAAAAATAAATAAAAACAAAACCCATGTGAAAAAAAGTTTCATAAATATTCATCACTGATATAAGAGAAATTAATGATACTATAATGGATGAGATATAGAGACAAGGATATATAGAGGGGGTGAGATATATGAGTAGTTCCTTTTTCGATTTGGCTAATTTGGAATAATTTCATGTAAAGGAATATATAGTTCCAACATTCCCATTTTCTCCTATGATGTTGTCTTGAAGTACATATAAATAAGGATAATGAGAAAGAGAGTGAGGAGTAAATATTTACATATATAAAAAATATTATATTAAAATTTTGATTATTCATTATTTTATTTATGGTGAAATAAAATAAGGACTTAAGAGAAACAAGAAATGGGGGGATTAAGGGATTAGGTTGAAGAAAATATGACACAATTTTCTTTACTTTCATTTCATAATAGAAAATTTATTTATAAATTTTAAACCATCATATCTACATTCCATTACAAATAATTGACATTAAGTTATTTTAAAACCTATAAATTTGACTCTGGTAGCCAATGAAAACCCTCAAGAAATGCATTTTTAATTGAGTTAAGTTATTTTCATATTCTATGATGGATTCATCATCAGTTTAAATCAACTAATTAATGATCTATTTTGATATATACTATATGAAAAAATATTTTTCATGAAATAATTTCTTTAAATATCTCCCACAATATATCTTCTATATTTTATATATCCTTGTTATTCTTTATCAATGACCATAATTGATCTAATTCTCCCTTCAAGTGATAAACTATTAGCATGACCTTCAAGATTTTGTTGTTATAAACATTTCATAAGAATGAATATATTCTCTGTGGATTATTTTCAAATTTCATCCATGATTTCACTTCACACAACTTATAGTTTTTTTAAAACCCATTTTTGATGATAAATCTAATTTATAATTCCAATTTTTTTATTTTTAACATAAACCCCATTTTGACTGGGTTGAGCGGAAATACTTAATTGGCCCATGAAATCCCAAACATGAAGACCTAATGGACCATACAATAAGTGACCCATGTGTTTGGCATGTTTCCTCTGCTCATGCCCATATCATATGGTTATGATATAGGAAGGAGGGTCATTTCTTAGTCTATGTCATAATTTTTCACCCATCAATGCCTATAAACACCATCGTTTGAGCAACTGCACACACCCCACCGCCTATATCAGCCACCTCTTAACCCCCACCCACCATTTATCCCCATGTGTTCACTCACACTCTATATTAATTTCCTCTAATAATATGCATTCCCTTTCTCTATTTGTAGAAAGGATATCACTACCCCTGAAAGGGATTCTGAAATAGGGATATTTCTATGAACGAACTGGGTCCTACCCATGCTTGTGTGTGGTGGCCTACATCCAAGAACCACTAAAATATGGCATCTACCACATGATAAATATAATCTCTATACATTATATAATATAATTATTATGGAAAATCCCTTGTGAATATATTTTTAGTTGAAAAAGTGAACCATTATTAGATAATAAAGACCTAAACTAATTTTGATTTGCCAAAATAAAATCTATACTATCAAGAATTTAATATGGTGAATAAGGTGGGAGAAGAAAATATAAAACAGGTGCTCAGAAGTAATGATTCTAGGTTCATGAGATGAAAAGGTGTGAAATAATCAAAGAACAATCATCCATTTGTCATCTTATGACAATTGGACTTTCTAAGACCCGATTCCGAAACTACATGATTTTTACTTAATTATTTCATACATTATAATCTCATGATCCTGGAATCATTGCTTCCCAGCACCAATTTTTTGCTTTATTCTCCCATGTTATTCAACATATCAAATTATTGATAGTATAGATTTTATTTCTACAAATCAAAATTAGTTTAGGAGTTTATTATCTAATTAATATTTTCTACAACCCTGTCTCTGTGGGTTCAACCATGAACTTGTAATTCTAATACTCCCTTATAGTTTATTGTTTTACTGTTTTGTGTATTAAATTTATAAATTTGGTAACCCCATAGGAATTGTTAATTCCCATTGGGTTATTGAATTTAAAAATTTAAAACATAAAACAAAAAAACCACTAAAATACAGGGTAGTATAGGATATGCAAGTCTGAGGTCGAACCCGTAAAGACAGGGTTGGAGAAAATATTAATTAAATAAAATAAACCTAAAATAATTAAAATTTAAGGAAATTGAATCTAAACTAATGACCATTGTATTTTTGAAGAATATGGGTGAATAAAATATAAAAATGGTGTGAGGCAGCAATGAATATAGGTTCATGAGATGACAAGTTATAAAAAATTAATTAACAATTGTGTAGTTGCCAGTTAGGTTCTTAGTGAGTACAATGTTCATATAAAACACTCTCCATCATAAGTTCTCATTTTCTCATGGTTAGGTACTTCAGATTACAAGGAATTGGTAACCCAAAACCTAGTTTAAAAATAGGACAAAGATAACACCAATGGTCATGGTGGAATTCTAAATCCTAGATCCCATATTAAATAAATTCATTCAATCGACTAAGGAAATGTGCATGATCAATGAATGAAATAAATTAAACCTAATCCCTAACCTCGCTTTCAATGGTCATGCAAGAATAAAATAGGGGGAAGATATAATTGAAGAACAAATACGGAATCCAAACATTAATTTCATTCAAATATAAAATACCTCTACATTCAATCCCCAGTCATCACGCACACACTGGCACAATGAAATCACCCTCTCATGCTAACCATGACCGGGTGAAAAAAATAAATAAATTAAAATCCTACAGAAAGTGGTGAAGTATATGGGTGCATCCTCTGGTAGGTGTCCCGGTGTTTCCCTCCATCCGAAATGCTTCAAAGGGGTGGTCGAGGGGCTCAATTTATATGTATTTTCGTCAAAACCCATAGATGATGATTCTTTAATGTTTTTTACAGTTTTGATATTTACACGACATGTAAGTGGGTTACATGTCGTGTAATTTTGATACATGTTGCCTCTGCATCTGTAATAATCTCATGAAAATCCTTCATCTAAATTTTAATTTTTGACTCATTCCACAATGTGAAATAGGGACTCACATCATGTAACTAGAATTCATAGTGTGTATCCTCGTCACAACATTTCTTGGTGGGTCTAATTCACTTGAAAAAGTCATAACGTATAATGGAATGACACATCGTGTAATCATTTCATGTCTAGTTTTCCATATTTTATCATCCTCAAAAATCCATTGTTTTTTCTCTATTATTCATCCCTTTTTGTTCCTCTACCAAATATTTATTATTTCTTGTCATAAAACATAAAGAAACTCAAAATTATTCAAAATTGGAAAGATTATTCACAAAATAAAAACATTAAAATACCATAAAATATATACATGAAATACACTTATCAACCATATTTACAATTTTATAGGCTTTATTTTTATACAGGTTAAAAATATCATTGGGGTGGTCAATAGTGACCAAATAATTTCTAGAATATGTGGATATACAATAAAGGAAACTAAATACATAGGTAAAAGTTTATTTAAATTCATCAAGTAAAATGTATTTAAGACACAAAATTGAGACAATATAAAGAAGAATTAATATTTGAGAAAATGAAAAGAAAATACCTCATTGATTTTCATAATAAAATCATCTGGATTCTCAAGGTTATTCTTCTAATATTTAAATATGGATCTAAATTTAAGGAATAAGTCTTTTATAGTGGGGTGGAATGGATAAAAAGGCATATGTGAGATGGCCCCCATCAATGTAAATAAAAATATCAGTATCGACACTAAGATGGGGAAAGATTTCAATTTCAAGAAAATATGTAAATACCCATGGGACATTTAATAAATTTTAAATAGTTATAATTCTCTTCTCAATTATTAAAATTTAATTCGGGTTTATATTAATGCTTTTTTAGGGATTTGAAAGGTGATAGATTTCATTATTTGGATAGAATAATTTTAGTTGGTTTAAGGACATGGTAAATGTTAAGGTTAAGGCAAGGTTCCAGTATTTAATTATAAAGAATAAAATGTATACAATCAAAAAAATGAAATAGTTTTTATACATTAAAAACCAAATAATATAGGCTATTATTATATATAGTAAATAATGAACTAGATATTTATTTAAAATTAAAATGGCTTATTTGTGTGAAAAAAATGATGTTTGTATGATTCTTAAAATAGATAGGGTGATGAATAAAAATAGAGATGGAGATGATGTAAAAGAAATATAATATTGGAAATTTTGAAAATAATGAAGGAGGGTTTTCAAAATTACCAAATCAAATAAGAAAATAGAATAGATAAGGAGAAGAGTAACTTGGAGATGTATAATATGAGGTTTAATAAACCTTGGATTCCAAGGTTATAAATATTAATTGAAGAGGAAGAAATACAAAGGGGAAATTAGGAGGTCGTAACACATTGAAACAATTTTTATATTGGATTTATTTGAAGCTACTACTAGTTTTAAATTCATATTGAATTAGTTATTAGTTGAAAATAAAATTATATGTTAGTAGTGTTGTTAATATGGTGGGAAATAGTGTTTGAATTAGAAGTTTTATAGTGGATATTCTTGGAAAAAGAATAAACTTAGGTGAATGTGTTCTACACTCAGAACATCACTTATGCTAGAAGACATGTGGTGATGTGTGAAGGATTTGGGTTAGTGGAATCATTTTAAGTATGGTTAAATTAAATATGCATGAAAATTAATATATTTCAGTTATTAATGTATTATATTATATGTCTTGATTGATTTTTTCATTAATAGTGGAAATTATGATATGAAGTATTTGAGAAATTATTAATCCATGTAATATTATATTCTGGTTTTGTGAGTATTGTGAGGAAAGATAACTAGCCGCATATGATTGATCTAAAATTAAAACTGGTGTAACATGAGGGTTTTAATTATGTTTTGTTTAGATTATATCTAAATTGAATCATGGAAACATTGTTTGATTTGTAATGGGTCATTTCCCCAAAAGATTAACTTTTTTAAAAATTTGAATTTTTAAGAGGAGTTAGGAGAGGATTATCTAAGTCTATATAGTTAACCACAGAGTTCTGGGGACTATGTAAGGATACCATGAATTATAGGGATTTGGGACCATAAGGTTTGGCATAGTCCCAAATATATTACAAGGATACCATTTATTTTTCATTTTTAGACTAGTATGGTCCTGAGAATCATGCATGGTGACCATTCAATTGGGTTTAAGTGGAAAAATTTTATTATTTATTACTCAATTCTCCTCTAAAATATCCTATTAATTCATATAAACACTCTTGGAAAATTATCTAGGAATTTTATGTTAATTTTTCTGGTTTCACATCATCTATTCATCAAATTATATGTATGGATTTAGATTTGGCATCGGATCTTAGGTAAGACTTATATTTATTCACTCACTCTCTCTATAGCTCTATATCTCTATCTATATATATCAATATTTCCAGACCCCTCCATATATCTCCATCTCTATCTCTCCCTCCCCCCTCTCTATATCCCTCTCTCTCCCTCTCTCCCTCTCTCTCTGTATATCCCTCTCTCTCTCTCCCAGTCTCCCTCTCCCCTTTTTGTCTCTCTCACTCTCCCTCTATCCCTCATTCCCTCTCTCTCTATCTCCCTTTCTCTTTCTATCTCCCTCAATCCCTATCCCCCTCTACCCCCCCCCCTCTTTTTCTATCTAATTTTCCCTTGATCTCTCTCTCAAATCTAGACTCGATGATGTTGTGTTTTTAAATACATAGATTTATGTTGAGAATTTCCATTAATCTTATTTAATATTTTAGAATTTATAATGTTAATGTGATTTTAGACCATGTATTGAAAAACAATATAAATGAAAAATCTAGGTAGGTGTTTTAGACCCCTTTTATAAAACTAGATACTTTTCTATGATTTATTGATTGATTTTGATTAATTTATGGTCGAAATTCATGAATTGAATGAAATCATAACTCTATGTGAAATGGGGTTTTGGCATAAAATGATTTATATAGAAATTGAGGTTTTTAATAATAATTAATTTTTTTAATAGATAATGGTTTTTTTTAATTATAATTTGGTTCATTTATGTAACTTCCCTACCCCCAAAGCCACTAAATAGTGCCCGGGGATGAGTTTCCACATGAACTCAAGTGGGCCTCCCCATACAGAAGAGTTTGTCGAGTAGCAGTGAGGGTCTGGATGAGTCATGTGGGGAGATTATACCCTCTTTACCATATTAAAAAACATAATATAACAATCATAAATAGTGTAAACAAAGTTTAATGACCAATAAACATGCATAACTAACATCTCCCAAACTGGGTACAAACCAAAACTAACAATAAACATGGTACGTCCTGCTAAATAGTGCTAAAGTGAACAAAACCCAAAATAAAGAAAAATAGTGGAATCCCAAAAATGGCCATTACTCTAAGTCTAGAACCTCATCCATGAATTTATAATTCCCAACTCAACTCCCTGGCATAGTTAATTTATCCTTGTCCTAGCCTGCAAGCATGAAGTCTACTCACATACCAAATGGAAGCCTGATCATGGTGTGAGTACAACTCAGTGGGCCACTGAAAATGGTTTCTACAAAAATATCTAATAAATATATAATGCATTAAGGTTATAAGTAAAGACAAGTAAATAAATACAATTTGGGTACTATTAGTTAACAAAGTTCACTTAAGTCATTCCTAGCATTATTCACAATTTAAATTCTTATACCAACTTCATTACTTAGTTCACTTTTATCACATCATCAATGGGTTTGGAACTTTCATCAACATAATGCATATGAAAAATAAATTAGGTTCCCTATCTCAGAAGGTATAGTCTTATAATCACATACACAACACAATCACCCTGAAGCCTCGATCTAGGTGGTCTCATCGAATGCAACCTTTAGGGGAATAGAACTCTGTCTCCATCCCTAATTTGTGCATTTTGAGGTGGAGTTTAGAACCACAGTCTAACTTGAACTGTGGGTGTAGATCCTAATTTCAATACCCCACTCTACAAATCCATCTTCACATATTTATTTTCCATTCACCACACATATTCCATACCACAACCAAACATAACCAATGCCAAAATAAATCAAAAATCATAACAACCAACATGGGGATTAACATTATGCCACAACCAATTAACACATGTACCATTTACATTACCTATCCATTTAATCCAACTTCCATTTATTATTCTTAGATCACTAAGAATATTCACTAATTTCACCTACATTATCCTAATTAACATATCCAACCCTTCCATATGTTAATTCATTTATCCCATTTTGCATTTCCCATGTATTATCCCATTTATGCATTTCAAGTTCAAATCACACTTCATTTGGTACCTCACCGTTAGCCTCATTTAACCATTTTCATGTCAACAAAAAACTCCTTGTCCATTACCCACCTCTAATAAAATCTACCCATTTTCCATTCTTATTCATTACAAATCAATTTAACATGTTCACCTTGGGCTCTACTTAACTATAAGTCTATTTCACCCATAACATTTATGTTAACCTTGTTCAGAAAGGTTGGAGCACCCCATGGGTGGCCCTAAATTCTTCAATTCATCCTTCATTAATCCAATGGGAATCATTAGGGGTTCTATTAGTAATTAGGAAAGCAATTACATCAATCCACACAAACGATACCAAGAGCGTAACAAAGAGAAAACAAGAACTAAACTTTGCATGCACATATCCATGTAAAAACCATGGGATATAACTTGTAGACCACCTACCTAGAATACATTGAAGAAAACACTCCCAATCAAGTCCTTGGGTTCTGATTCAACCAACATTTGAATCCAAAACCTAGATCTTGCTGGAAAATAAGGTTTTAGAGCTTAGGATGGAGAGAATAGGAAGATGTAAACCCTAAGCCAAAAAGAGAATCATGAGAAGGATTAGACTCACCCGAAGCTTTGATTTGCAACTGATGGCACTCCAAATATATTAGGATTAAAAGAGAACCACCTCTTGGAAGATAGGGTTGATAGGGTTTTTACCTAGGGTTGAAGGAGGTGAAATGGAGGAGAGTGCCTAGTTAAAACATAAAAACCTGAGGGGGAATTTTTTTAATTTTTCCCAACTTTACTGGTTTGCATAGTTTACCCACGCGGTTTTTCAAACCATGCATAAACCATTATCAAGTCATTTTTTAAGGGGATTTGGGTCATATGGTTACCTAGGAAGACCCACGCAGTTTAAAAACCATGTGATACGACACTGTCCAAAATTGAACAATTTTTCCTCCACATCGCACGGTTTATTTAATCGTGCACCGGTCATGCCCCAACCATGTGCCCCATAAAGGTTGGCCCGTTTTCCTCCTCCTTTCATCTTCCAAACCCTTGGAACACCCCCAAGGCCCCTAAAACTCCCAAGAAAACCTTCATTAACCAAAGAAAGATATTTAAACCAAAATTTAAACAAGGATATAACTTCATAAAGTCTAGGATCTTAAAACCTTCCCATCTTATAATAAATCATCATCAAGCTAAATTCTCAAGCATTAATATGCATCTGAAGCAAAGAAATTAGGCCACTGGGCCGGAATATCTAACTCCATATCCCATGATTCATCCTGAACATTTCCATGTCGCCACAGAACATGAATGAAGGGCACAACTTTTCCATGCAATACCTTCTCGATATGATCCACAATATGAACTGGATGCTCCACAAAGGACTTGTCAACCTCAAGCAAAACATCCTCAACATTAAGTACATGAGATTAATCTTGGTGATATAGTCGAAGCTGCAAAACATGAAAAACATTTTGCATTCCACTATAATATTGTGGAAGATCCAACCAATAACCCACCAGTCTGATCCCATACACAACATCAAACAGCCCCACGTACCTGGGTTCCAACTCTCCCTTTTTCTAAATATGACGGTAACCCAGTCTTTGTGAAACCCTAAGGAACACACTATCACCCACCATAAACTCAAGGGGTCTACGACGCCAATCTACATATGACTTCTACCTAATCTAAGTCATTTACATATGTTTTTGAATAAAATGAATCTATTCTAATGTCTCCTGAAAGATACTCAGTCCCAAAATTTTGGACTCCCCCACTTCTAACCAACACAGCAGAGATCTACACAGCCTCCCATAGAGAACCTAAAATAGTGTCATCCTAATCATAACTTAGAAACTTCTTTTGTATTAAAACTTAATAATCGATAATTTTTTCTCCCACAAAACACCAAAATCAAGGACAAAATATCTCAACATGTCCTCTAACACCTGAATCATGCGCTCTGACTTCTTGTCTATCTGCGGGTGAAAAGTCCTACTCATAAACCCTAGGCTACCAAGAGCCTTCTATAATCCCTGTTAGAACCGTGATGTGAATTGAAAATCCTGATCTGACACTATAGTCCTTGTTACTCCATGCAACTACAATAACTCCAAAACATACAACTCACCCAACTAATCAACAGTGAAGGTCTTATGGATCGGTAATAAATGATCTTCTTTAGTCAGTCAATCCACAATCACATAGACTGCATCATTATTTCAAGGTGTACTTAGAATAACCGCTACAAAATCCATCATTAAATCATCCCACTTCCATTACATAATGGTAAAAGGTTGTAGCAAACCACCAGGGTGCTAATTCTCGGCCTTCACCTGCTGAAAAGTGAGGCATCGCACCATGAAACCTACAACCTCTTTCTTCATTCTCATCCACCAAAATTATCTACAAAGATAGCTATAAATTTTAGTAAAACCAAGGTTTAATTACCACTTTGAATTATGAGACGAATTCATCAACTCTTCTCACATACTCATTGGCACCACAACATAGCCAGAAACATGAAAAACCTCATATGCACCAACAGTCCCAAAAGAAAGTGAATCCCCACCATTAAGACTTTCCTTCATAGCCAAACACCCTAGATATTCGAGATGACTCTCCTTAAACTGGTTTAAAATCACAGAATCAACTGCTATGTCTATGAGGTTCATCTTACCATTCCCATACTATACCTCCATGTACATTTTCGCAAACAATTCCATCATTCCCCAATAAGTGTTGGATTCTTGAACCACTTGATCTTGAGTCTTCTGAATCAAGGAATCTGAAACACTATTCCCCTTGTTGGGTGTGTAAACCAACTCAAAGTCAAAGGAATACATGTACTTTACCCACCTTCACTGCTCAATATTCAGGTCACACTAGGAGAATATGTACTAAATACTTTTATGATCATTATAGATGGTAAACCACCCTCCCAACAAGTAGTTCCTCTAGCATTTCAATGCATACACCACTTTGATCAACTCAATATCATGAGTGGTGTAATTTATTTCATGATGAGTCAACTACCATGATCCATAAACTACAACCCAATCATCCTCTATTAAAAAAACCCTAATCCAAACACCGAACACATCACAAAATAAGGGTTACTTCTTACCTGGATCGGGTAACATCAAGCTCAGTGTAGTTGTCAATAGCATCTTTAACTCCTGAAAAGAGATCTTGTATTCCTCATACCACTCATACCTAACTCCCTTCTTATTAAGACTAAAAGTTGAATTTCCAAGTTGGAGAAATATTTAATGAACCTTCAGTGATCCTCGTCCAATCCCAAAAAACTCTGAACATAAAAAACATTCTTAGGTTGCTCCCAAGACACAAAAACTATACTTTCTCTAGATCCACTGACACACCTAACTCGGACAAGATGTGACCCAATAAATTCACTTCATAAATCCAAAATTGACATTTGGATAGCTTGTAATAAATCATATGCTCTCTCAATGTACCTAAGATGATGTCAAGATGTTTGGCCTGATCGTCAAGAGTTTTAGATTACACTAAGATGTCATCGATGAAGAAAACTATGAAATCATCTAGATATGGGTGGAAGATTTGATTCATTAAATCCATGAATATAGCCATTGTATTGGTCAACCCAAACAACATCACCACAAATACATACAACCCATAACTACTTCTGAAAGTTGTCCATGGTATGTCAGAAGGTATCACACTCAGCTGATGATACACTGACCTCAAATAAATTTTTGAAAACACAGAGGAACCTCTCAGCTAGTCAAATAGATCATCAATCTGAGGAAGAGGGTATCAATTCTTAACTTTCATCTGATTCATCCTTCTATATTCGATACACAATTTTAATGATATGTCAGACTTCTTGAAAAATTATATAGGATATCCATAAGGTGATTTACATGGGTGGAAGAACCCTTTACACTCCAACTCCTATAACTGAACCTTAAATTCCTGGAGTTCTACCAGTTCCATTCGGTATGGTGGAATGGAAACAGGTTCCTCCCTAGGAAGCAACTCTATTGTGTACTTCATGTATCTCTCATGCAGTAGCCCTAAAAAATCCTCAGGAAACACATCCTGAAACTAATCCATAATATTTGGAAAGATAAGATACTCTACCCCTCTATCATCAAGCACAAGGAAAGCCACTTGGGCTGTGATTTCAATCATCCACCGAAAAACTGGCCCTACACAACTCGCTCAAGAATCCTATTCACCATGATGGACATGCATGTCTCCCTCAAGAGACGTGAAATTTACCCTTGGATAGTAACAGTCAATGTGGGCATGATATTTCACCAGCCAATCCATACCCAAAATTAGTTCAAAACCTGACATAAAGAGGATGAACAAGTCCCACTGAAAATGGTACCCACCAACATCTAGAACACAACCATTACATTGATTAATATTCTCAACTTGAACCCCCCAATAGAGTATCAATCGACATAATCCCACACACACGCTCCACTTCTAAACCCAAAACAGCCAAAAACTGAGCAGAAATAAATATTGTGTGGAACTTGTGTCAAATAACATTCTAGAAAGGGTAGAAGCTACAAGAATCATACCTCAAACCATTTATGGTCTAGTATCTCCACCTCCACGTGCATACTGGACTGTGTGGAGCTAACCTACCCCTCTACCCTGAGCTCTGGCCTAAGTGCATGGAACTACACTACCCTGTTGGTATGGGTGCTCCCGCCCTAGAGTACCACGTCCACTTCCTCGACTAGTATGACCCATATAAATCCAACTACATTCCTGACACGTGGTGGTTGAACCCATTCCTGCACTTGATACCTTCTTTAAACCTTCATCCATGCCTAACTATCGAGGTTTCCTACAGAACCTTTGTATGTGCCACATTCTTCCAGATGATTTTTACTCAATGGGTGGTCAGGGAAACTAACCATGCATGTACCCTATCCGACCACACTTATAACAGGAAACCTAATCTCAACCCTGAGAGGCTATCCCTTTCTTCTGACTACTCTGCACACTTCCACCCTAATGGAAACTCCCAAAATTATGTTTCCTACCCTTGGATGATGCACCACTTTCTTGACTAACTAGAACCACAATTCGACTACCTAAATACCCCTTCATATTCTCTTCCAAGATAAGTGCTTGGTCTAGTACCTCTTGAAATATTTTCAACCTAAATATATTCACTTAAGACCTGATCTTGTTTCTCATCCCATCCTATAAATGTTTTTCCATAGTTGCCTCTTCTTCTGCCAACACTTGAATGAAGTGTTGTAGATCAGTGAAACAACTGGCATAATCCATTACTTACATCACCCCTTTGGTCAGACTCATGAAATTTGTTGCCTTCTCCTGCCTCAAGGTATCTAGATATAAATTTTCCAGAAACCTTTCTTGAAATTCTTTCCATAACATCCCTTCATCTTGTTTGATCTGAACCATGATATCCCACCAATACTTCACCTGGCCACTAAAAATGTAGGTGGCCAACTAAACCCTCTTCTAGACAGGATTCTCTATATGGTCAAGAATCTTTTGGATGGACTCTATCCAAAACTTATCTTCCTTTGGCCCACCCTCTCTAGTAAATTTGGAGGTTGTTGCAGCTGAAACTCCCTGGTCAGCTTGAACATGCTTGGCACAGCCCGTCATAGGTCCCATTCCATCATTTTCATAAATTTTGCATGATTCTCATGCAACTTATCATCTCTTCCATCCTAGATCACCAAATTATCTTGCTCCAATACTGAAGGATCATTTTCGGAAACATCCTTTTGTCTCCCAACTTGTACTCGACGTCGTGGGGGAATTTATCTACAAGAGAAACACTATCTTTAGAACACATAACATATAACTTTCACATATTTAAAATGATGGATCTTCACTAGACATAGACAACCATTCCACATACACTATCGAAATGGACCTTATCGCATTCAAAACACTACCCTCAACCAACCCTACCATGGGTCATGGCTAACATGGGGTAACTAACTCACATGGTCCCAAGTCCTACCTTAGGCACCATTCGTTAATATTCTATTTCCTTTTACCATTTTATCCATTTAATTAGACAAAATTTTCTTTAAATTTTCATGGAAATGTGTACTTTTTAACCCCCAAACCCCACACACCCATCCTTTGTGTACCTATCATTATTCATGCCACTTAAATGAATAGGTGCCTATAATGATGCATGAATGCTCATCCTCATGCCATGGTGGTCATGAAAAAAATATCATAAAATAGTCTCATCACAGAAAAAGTTCATCACCCAATGGTGAAATATCATTAAATGTAACAATGCACAGTGAGGAAAATAATTCCCACCCTAGAGAACTTGGGTATTCCCTCATACATGGGTTATTTAATCCCAAATATAAGCTCATTACCAAGGGCCAAAACTTTCCTAATCCTCTTTATACTATCCCCAAATAAAAATTCATATAAAATACCTCTTATAATACTACTTTGTAACATCTCCACCCTACAAGCCACTAAACGGTGCCCCGAGCTGAGTCTCCAAATGACCTCAAGCTTGCCTCCCTGTACGCCATAGGTTTCCAACTAATAGTAAGGGTCTAGATGAATCGCATGGGGAGACTATACCTTCTTTACTAGAGTAAAAAATAGCAGATAACTAGTATAAATAACATAGAAAAATTGAAATGACTAATAAAGATTAATAACTAATATCTCTCAAAATGGGTACCAACCACAATCGATAATAAACATGGTATGTCATGATAAATAGTGCTAAAGTGAAAAAAACCCAAAATAAATAAAAACAATAGAATCCCATAAAAGGTCCTAACTCCAAGTCCAGAACCCCATCCATGAATGTCCCATGCCCAACTCAACTCCCTAGAATAGGGCCTTTTCCCTTGTCCCGACCTGCAATCATGAAGTCTTCTTGGGTACCTAATGGGGACCTAAGCAGGGTTTGAGTACAACTGAGTAGGCCACCACCAACGATGCCTACAAAATATCTGATCAATATATAGTGCATGAATGTGCTAAGTAAAGACAATTTGGGCTCCATTAGTTAAAAAAGTCCACTTAATTCATTCCTAGCATTATTTCCAATTTCAATGCTTATACCAACTTCATTACTTAGTTCACTTTTATCACATCATCAATGGGATTCGAACTTTCATCAACTCACTATATAAGGGAAATAAATCAAGTTCCCTATGGATAGTCACATCACCACATATACAACACACTCACATTGAAACCTCTTTCTAGGTGGTCTCATCGAATGCAAGCATTAGGGGAATAGAACTCCATCCCCTTTTCTAATCCATGCATTTTGGGGTGGAGTTTAGAGCCTCAATCTAACTCGACCAGTGGACATAGATCCTCATATCAATACCCCACTCTACTAATACATTTCCACATGCTTATTGTCTATTCACCACATATATACTATACCACTACCAAACATAATCAATTCTAAAATCAATTACAACCCATAATAACTAACATGGGGATTAACATTATTCCATAACCCATTAACCCATTTACCATTTACATTACCTAGACATTTATCCCAATTTCCATTTATTATCCCTAGCTCACAAAGAATTTTCACTATTTTCCTCTACATTATCCCAATTAACATATCCAACCCTTATATATTCTAATTCATTTTACCCATTTAGCATTTCCCATGTATTAGCCCATTTCTACATTTCAAGTACAAATCACACTTCATTTGGTACCTTACTATTAGCCTCATTTAACCATTTTGATGTAAAGAAAAATAACCCCTTTTCCATTACCCACTCTAGGAAAAATTACCCATTTTCCCTTCTTATTCATCAAAAATCAATTTAACGCATTTACCTTGGGATCTACTTAACCATAAGTCTATTTCCCCTTTAACATTTTTGTTAACCTTGTTCATAATGGTCAGTGCACCCCATGGGTGGCCCTAAATTGGTCAAGTCATCCTCCATGAATCCCATGGGGTTCATGATGGGTTATATTAGTCCTTTGGACACTCATTATATCATTCCCCACAAATAGTACCGAGAACACAACAAAGGGAAAACAAGAACTCAGCTTTTCATCCACAAATCCATAAAAAACATGGTATATAACTTGTAGACCACCTAACTTGAATCCGTTGATGAAAACACTCCCAATCAAGGCCTTGAATCCCAATTCAACCACCCTTTTAATACTCAACCTATATATCACTAGAAAAGAACATTTTTGAGCTTAGGATGGAGAGAAGGGGAAGATGTAAACCCTAAACCAAAAAGAGAATCAAGAGAGGTATTAGACTCACCCAGAGCTTTGATCCATAACCAAAGGTACTCCAAAACGCTTGGGACTGAAGGAGAACCACCTATTGGAATATTGGGTTGATAGGGTTCATCCTTATGGTTGCAGGAGGTGAAATGGAGTAGAATTCGGACTTAGAACATAAAACCTCAAGGTTTCAATTTTATAATTCTTCCCAACTTTACTGGGTGGCATGATTTACCCAAAAGATTTTCCAAACTATGAGATAATTGTTCCCAAGACATGATATAAGGGGATTTGGGTCTCAAAGTTACCTAGGAATACCTACACGGTTTACAAACTGTGCACCAGTAGTGCGCCAACTGTGCACCCTACACCGGTTGGCCTGGTTTCCTCCTCCTTTCGTAATATGAACCCCCAGAACACCCCTAAGGCCCCTTAAACACTGAACAAAACCTTTATTGACCAAATAAATAGATTTAAACCAAAATTTAAACAATTACATACCTTCATGAATTTTGATATCTTACACTTTACAAATATTATACGATTTAGTTTTTTCATTGATTATTTTATCAATACAAAAAATTCTTTTTTTATGTTAGAGGATTTCGTGTGAAATGCTTGGGATGGAGCTGATTTTAGATTGTGTTTTGAATGATTATTTGGGGTTCTCACACATTGTGGATGCATGTCTAAGAGAATTTTTTTAAAACCACTAGGATTAATTTATAGAAAAAGTATGAATTAATGAGATTACAATGACATGATAAATAGTTGGTATAACTAGGGTTTAAAGGAAACACTCGTTATGTTCTGAGTTTGGATGTGTAAATGGGGATTCACATTTAGTAATCATGTTAACATGTAATTATTGTACTATGCTTTGGATTCCATAACAAAATATATTTTTGAGGAAATTGGTAATTTCCATTGAATTATAGGAAAATAGACCTTCTCTATTAAATTATAAGTCAAGATTTTACCTTTATATGTGTAAAGAATGGGTGTTTTTTGGAAATGGTTTTCTGGGGGAGATCTTTTTTAAAAAATTCTTATATTTTTCTATGATAAAGTAGAGACTTAATGGGCGTGTTATAAGGTGAGAAATGGTAGGGATAATTTGTGATCAAATTCAACACTTATTATGATGTGAGTTTGTGTTTATATACCTAAATTAAAATCATGGTAAAATAGCTAACATATAATTATTAGATTATGCAAAAGTATGCCTTATCATGAGGAATTTCAAGTAAATAGAGATTTTCGATTAGATTTTAAAATGATAATTTTCTTTAATATATTGGAATAATGAGTAGTTTTTTATAAGTAATGTTTTCAAGGAGAACATGTGTTTTTTTATTTTTAAAATAAAAAGTTTTGATATAATTATTTTTGTAAAATTGATCATTTTAGAAAAAAAATCTTACTTGATTATGGAACTTTTATTTTAGAGATTTCTAGAAAAATCAACTTTTTTAGTTAGAATTATTTTGATTTTTTATTTTTATTTATCATTTTTTATCAACATTTCATATTGAGATATCTTATAAATAGAAGTGTATCGGAGTTATTGGGGAAATTATACTATGTTTATGTTAAATGGTTATGATGTAAGTAAGTGCAATATTTAATTATTTATAAATAGAGAGTCTTAGATGCATGTTGGAGATATAAAGGAGGAGCCAATGGATTTTTTTTTGGAGTCTGTTATTTTATTATGGAATGTGACTCATTTTTTTTCTAAATAAATGTTTTATTTTAAAAAAAAGTTTATTTACATTGAAAATTTTACTCTAAAGTTTTTTCAGTTAAATATTATACATTCATTTATATTGATTTTCATGTTTTTTAGGGAAAATTTTTCCCTAAATAGTTTAATTTATCCCTCACGAATTTTTTTATACCTCTTGTGATAAATTAATGTGCTTTAATCCATATGGAATCTGGGATCATGTGTCAATACTCGAAATACTGGGTTGGGGAGTTAAAAATGGTATAAGGGTATAAATTTTGTGTTGAGTCTTGGGAATTTGGGTAGGTGTGGAGAATAATATGGTTAGAGATCAAAATATTCCCATAAAAATGTATAACAAAGCTCCTTGTGGTGAAATTCGAGTAATCTTGAAGTCCGAGTAAGATAAAGGTTTGTGATAACCACATAGGATTGTCATTTGAACTGTGTTAACCCCTGATGGATCAGATCATAAAAAAGTACATGCATCAGATATACATGGTATGGAATACATCATAGGACCATGGTTTTGAAAAAATGGATTTTCCAATGACTCGATGATTTCTATTTTTTCAAAAATATCTTTAAAATGATTGTTTTTTAACTTTCTTAGTTTTTTAATGAAGAGAATTGAATGGTATTACCTAAGGAGAATGGGAATACATATAGACATAGTATGGAATGAAAATTATTACAATGATGAATGATGAGTGACTGCATGGTTTTAAAATATATACTTTTTATGATATATAATCATGCTTCCTAGAAGGATTGTAGTCGGGCAAGGGAATTGGTAAAGAGTGGTAAAAATTACTCATATTCACCCTCAACTGGCGAGTGTTATTGTAAAATCTATCCAATAAATTATTAGGGATTACATTTAGGATATATTGGGGAAGGTAGATCTTGTATCGTAATTTTATAAGAAAAGCCCTATATTATTCAAGGGTGATGTTGGACCAGAGAAATATAAGAAGAGGATGAAAAAGATTATGTTTTATAGATATTTGGGACCTCAAAGATTGATTTTGAATCATATATGTTGGATAGACCATCTATAAAGTGGTTGGATTCAGTTGATGGGGAAGGGAAAGATAAATATGTTGACTAAAAAGGTGTTTTAAAGATCTTTAAAGATCAATATTTCTCAAATGTCTTTAAGTTTGATAAATCTTTGGAGTTCTTGGATTTTGAGTAGGGTAATATATATGTTGTGGAATATGAATTGAAAATTTTTAAAATTGTAATTTATATACCAAATTTTTAGATGAGTGGCTCAAGTAATAGATATTTAAAATGTGTCTAGGACAAAATATTTGAAAATATGTTACTCTATTTAAGATAACAACTAAAGTTCCCAAGAATGCGTAGACCACTCAGGAGGTGGGTTAAATTAGTGGTGATATTTTATAATTTTATTTATCTTAAAACTGACCTATTCAACTTTTTAGAGCTACAATCCTCTCAACTTTAAAGAATAACCTCACTGTTATGAAAATATAAGCAATTAAGTCAAGGCACAAAATATTATTACAAAGTTCTCCCCCAATGTGGGTGAATATGTCTTTTCCATGTCAACTATCATCGATCCATAGATTTTCACTAAATAAAGAGGTAAATAAAATTAAGCTAACTCTCATCATACTACTTCTATATCCTGACTAGAAATTATACTAGATCCCACCAGTTATATAGTTTTATTATTCTCATGATCTAATATAATAATAAAACATTGAAAATAGCTAACAACACATCGTCCAGAATCTATATCTAGTACACTCGATTCATTTCACCTCTTCCAAAGCACATTATTTTTTTATGGTATTAAATCATCAATTTCATGTCAGTTTAGTGCAACTCAGTCTTATTCTAATATCTTATGCATCTCTACCGGTAGCTCTATCTGGTGGCTCTATCTAGTGGCCTTGTCTGGTAGATTTTTCCAGTTCCTCTGCCTCAACCAAATGATCCTTGGATGGATGCTCATGCTACAATGACTTTTTCATTTCTACTCTATGGTAATAATAGAAACAATAACTCAATGTTCATTCACCCCATCATATAGTCTTACGAACATCAAAAATAAAAGAGGTGGTTTGGGGTCTAAATTTAAAATTTCTCACACAACTCAACATTTATTTTACTACCTTCAAACTCTATAAAACTTATCAGTAAACTTTATTCTTTAAAGTTTCATTAGATCCCTACATAAATGATCTCTCTAAATATTCCTTAAATATTTTATAGAGTTATGAATTTTGAAAGAATAAATCATCATCATCACATTTTATAACTTCACGATGTCTATATAAAGTCTTAAGTCTTTGTATGATCCCCCCAAAAGGAATTATCTATTCGATAAGTCTTCATATTGTTCTTTTTAGTTCGTTTGACTCAGGAATACTCTATATGATCATCCTATTTCAAATCAAGCATCAATAAGAACTTGATCTACTAATCTCAACCAGATTTCTTTTTCTACATCTGATCATATTTGGATTTCTTCATCCTATAGACTTCAAAGAAATATCTTCCAAGTATGGCATTGTAAATATTTATTTGATGGAAGTTGTAGATGCATGACTATTGGAAATTCATTGACCAACAGATCTTTCCATCCTTTTTATTATATTTCTGAAAAAATTCAGATAATTCTACTTCTTCTAGGTTTACCAATTCTCTTTCCAATCATTCTTAGTTTGATGGACTTGATCCAGTAACATTCATACAACAGGAAACTTCATGACTTCAAACATTCAAATTTCAACATCTTATAACTTCATTGATACCAAACATCAACTTATTACAAACTATCACTATATGTTAAGATTTCTCCATTACCCTCAGACTGGTATCCTTTGCATTTTTTCATCCAATGATCTTCTACAACTTCATCTCTTCATTTCTTGATCTTTATAAAGCCACATATCAAACTTTGTAACATCAAAATTTATGAAAACTTATTATATTAAAATTTTCACTACTACATTTTCCTAAAATATTCATCTTTGACCATGATAACCTCTTTGTCATCATGATGTTAGAAACATTGAGGATTATCAAATCATTATATGGATTCAAAAGGAAAGTATCCCAAACATTATTATGATGAAAAAAAACTTACTTCCACCTAAAATAAAAAAAACATTCATAGACAATATATTGAAAAAAACAAAAAACTACACAAAATAAACACAAATTGTCTTCAATCTCCCCCTTTGGATTTGTTGTAAATATTCTCAACGACTATTATCTCAAAATTTTATCAAAACACAGCCTTTCTCATAGAGAGTCGATGTAACAGCCCGAGATTTTATGAAAAAATATTCTTTTTTAATTTTATTAATGTCTTGTGTTGTACGCTACACCAAAAGGAGCTTGTACAACACACATCCTTGACTTGCCTTGCATTACACGCAATCGCGACCTTCCTCGATAGCGTGTGTAGTACGCAATACCGAGTTTCACTAAACAACGATATGCTATTAAAATATTATTATAACTAGCCGTTATGAATAGTAATAACCACCTTTTAAAATTTTAGAAATTTTAGCTCTCAAAATGGACTTCATTTTTGGATTCGGAGTATCGAATTTAGCCTAAGGTGAAATTTTGGTACTTTTTGGATAACTTTCATATTCTGATGAATAGTGAAAATTACTAAATTATAATTAAATACAACTTTTTTAATCAAAATAATTAATAGTGATAAATTATTAATTTGAGTGGTTTTAAAGTATATTTAGAATATATTTTTACAATTTAATACAATGTTGGTCATTGGATGTAATTTCACATTTAAACCAGACATAAACAAGTGTCAATCTTTTGATAGATATTGTTTCTTAAAAACACGCTATTTGTTTTAACAGCGGGATTTAATTATAAAATTAATTAATGCAACTTCTATGTTATGAATTTGGTAAAATAGACTTCATTTTTGAATTCGGAATATGAAATATAGCTTAGGATGAAATTTTGGCATTGTTCTGAAAAACATCAATTTTTGATGAATAGTGAAACTACTTAGTGGTAGTTAAAAAAACTGAATTTTTCATAAAACTTAATTTTACCGCTTCTGTGAATGGAATTTCAAAAATCCGAGAGACACGGTTGATGTCAGTAAGTAAAATGTGGTTCAATGAGATGAAAATAATTTTTGGTGAATAGTAACTTTTTACTTTTATTTACCACGGTTAAAAGTAAATAGGGTAATTAAGGGTAAAAATGATATTAATATTACCCTAACACATGTTCTAATCCTATTGGACAAGTGTATCTCGACCAAAAACAACATTAAGTGTAAAATATTATCATTTAGGCCCACTTGGATTAGATTAGAACATTTATTACTATTTAATTCAAAGAAGAGTTAAAAGAGTTAAAATCAAAGGTTATTTACTAAAACATTTTTAATATAGGGTTATAAATAAGATAAATTCGATTGTAAATATTAATTATAAATCTAAAAAGATTTCCTACATAATGGTATTTTATTTGTAAATTTTAGACATCAAATAATTTAATTTATTTATGACACAAAGATGATCCAGTAATTATCTTATTAATGAAATATTGACATAATTGATATTATAAATACCAAAATAAATGTAGTTTAAGACTTTTTATGAATTACACTAATTTTCCAGGTTACTATGATATATTAGTGTTGATTTAATTAACTTTTTTAGAACATATAATTCTGTTATGACTTTCACAAAAATCATATCTCAAATAGTGTCAAAATTGACACAAAATAGTTTTTAAATCAAATATTATATTATTAATTGTTATTGTATTCCTAAAAATCTAAGGTTCGGCCAAATGACTTAGATAAGGATATATGTATTAATAATATACAATTTGGGGTTCGTTTGGCATGTTATAGTAAGTGTATTAACCATATAGTGAAAGAAAACAAAAAGACACGGTAAAAGTTAAATTATTTAACTTAGAGTTAAACCTAATTGATAAGGTTACAATAATAACCTAAACTTGTCTAAATCCTATTGGGTGATAGGATTTCGACCCATCCCCACTTTAGCTTCGAAATAAGACCCTTTGGAACCATTATAAACCGATTTTGACTTTAATATAAAATAATATTTTGAGATATTCCTAAGGTGTCCCTCTCCTCCCTTATAAAAGGGCACCTCCTCCCTCTCTTCCTCACACAACTTTGAGCCTTCAAGCTCGGCCAACCCCTGCCAAAATCTCTTTTCCACTTCCCTAGTATCATCCTAGAGGTCTTGGTCTTCTTCAAAGACCATCCTTAGTTCTTTAAGTGGAGGCTAAGAAAAGGCGCGTCAAAAAGAGGTAATATCCATTACCGATCTTTTTCAATTTCTTTCTTCTTCAACTTCTTCTTCTTTAGTTGTTTCATGATAAAGTAATAACATCAGTATTTCTTATATACTGATATGTTATTATAAATATGAAACAACTCTAATTAACCTTCTATCCATCCTACGGAAAAAGGAAATCACCGCGCGTGCGTACGTACGGAATACCGTCTCCACGCCGTGGTGTAATCTATTTTCCGCCACCACCTTAATTGGATGGGTATAAAGGTGTAATGAGTAAATATATATGATTATTATAAATTGATATTGATACTGAAACAGTATACATACACTTCAACACAATTCCACGACCATGGGAACGATATCATCGCTCGTGCGTACGTACGGACTACCGTCTCCACGACGCGATGAGATTCATTCTCAATAATTAACCATTCATGAATGATTATAAAGTATATATAATAAGTACTAATGAAATATATGACCTCATAATGATACTGTATTTATGTATATTTATATGTATGTCATCTACCTAATTCCATTCAATTCAATAAGGAAACGAAAACAGCGTTCATGCGTACGTACGGACTACCGTCTCCATGAACGGTGTATTTCTTTCCATTTACTGATTTATTATATATGTATATTCTGAATATATATATATATAAATCATGTTTTATATTCTGGAATTAAGTAATCATGATCTAAGTAATCATATGAATAATTACAAGTTAAAAACACGAACGACAAATGAGACGATTTTACCCAAAACGCTACTTTAACAAAAGAACGGGTAATATAAAGTCATAAGTGGACCATATATGATATAATAACAATGAATATGATTCTGGAATAAGTCAATAACATGATTTAAATCATTATACTGGAGGTTAGGACACTTACAAAGCAAGTCGGACCTAAGGTAAGGGAAATATCACAATCTCATTTTTATCCGAGATTGTTTATACTTTGAAATTTACTGGGGTGTATTTTATCATCCACATCCATGTTTCTTCAATATGTAATATTATTTTCATGCACCTAAAATTGTTTAAATCCAATTTTACCCTTCGGTGAGTTTTTAGTAAAAGATATTAAAGGAATCTTTTGTCGTTTTTCGTACGAGGTACTTTTTGACTTTTCCGACAAAAGTACGAAGAATGTTTTTTTTAACTTATACGGCATGAATGGATTTTTAAAACATTATTTCCAAGAAACTTCCTTTACAAGTTTTCAAGTTTATTTTTAATCAACTTCTTTTATTTTAAAGTCGTATGACATGTTATGAAAGGAAAAAATGTTTTTGAAGAAGAAAGGATATTTTCTTCAAGAATGGAGTTCAAGTATTTTATCAAAATTATTTTCCATCTAATATAATAAAAGGGTTCTGTTTTTATCCCTATTATTACATTGATTTGACTATGTTGTGATGGAATTATGTTTATGAATTCCTTTATCTTATATGAATGGTTTTATGATGTCATGTTGTTTAAGAATCTCATTTTTATTACATGGGTTATGCAATGATGTATGATTTATGATTTTGTGGCACACATAAGAATGGTATCATTATGAGATGGGTGGGACCTATATCTCCCTCCAATGCATTGGGTAAAGATTTCATATCTCATGAGATAGACATGGCTGGAATGGTAGGTTATACCGGTTCAGTGAAACAGGACTGAAATGAGGGTGACTCGATTCAGAAAGGGACTTTGTCCACTAAGATAGTCTTGGCAATGAGTCATGACTAACAAGAAATGATTCTCTATGATTATGTGTGTATGCCACAAAGTTTCATGTTTTAATTTATGCTTATTGGGATTTCATTTCACTACTATGATTTATCCCATGTTATGAAATTATGCTCTCTTTTGCAGGTTAAGATTTCCAAAAGTTATGTTCTTATGAATATGATGTGGTTGATTTTTTTTTCTTTTGTTTACCCTTACTGATCTTTTGATCTCACCCTTTTATGTTTTCTTTTCCCCAGGATATAAATAAAGGTTTTAGGTAAAAAAAAGGGGAAGATCTTTATGGGAGATATTGAAGATCTTTCACCACGATTAGAAGATTACGTTCCGAGTTTCCAAAGACACTAAACTATTACGATCCTTGTGTGTGTGTTTTTGTTATGTACTAAGTATTCCGCAAATGTAATGTAATGTCCATGTACGTCAAGCTTCGGGTCTCTATAGTTGGTATCAGAGGAAATGTTTAGTCAACCTTTGGAAACTAGGATGCGAAAACGTTAGTAAGATCCCTAGATATATTTCTAAGGTATGTCTAGGGATGTCCCTAAGGATAAGTATACGTATAGGATATAGTCCTAGAACTATGGTAACGATATTAGATTAAACCAAAGATGTTAGATATTGATGTTACTCCCCCTTTATTATGATTTTTGCCTCTCACACTATTCTTTTTGGGTTTTAGAAAATGGCTGGAAACAAGATGATTCACGATAATGGAGGATATGATGGACAATGGAATGATATTCTTCATAAGCAATCAAATGAAGTGGGATTTGGAAGTCCAAACATCATTATTATGCCGAATCAGCAATCTCATAATATGATCAATAAAGTAAAATTTGGTAAGTTTCCTGACTCGGCTAATAAGAGAAAGATGGAGTTTCATGATGATCATAGAGGAAAGAAAGTTCAATTTCCCCTATGTAAATCATGTGGGAAGAGGCATCAAGGAGAATGTTTCAAGGGAACTGGAAGATGCTTTGGGTGTGGAAAAGAAGGACACAAAGCAAGTAAGTGCAAAGGAAAAGGATCAGTTAATACCATGGATGAGGATAATGGTATTGCTACGACATCAAAAATGGTTAAGTGTTTTAAATGTGGAATGTATGGGCATTATGCAAACAAATGCCCTAAGGGAAAGACTCATGAAGAGAATCAGTATGGTCATATGGGTAGTATTTATGTGGATGATGATGAAGAGACTACAAATGATATGTGAGATGAAAGAATTTTTGAAGCTCGGTCAATGGTTTAAGAATGTAGTGGAATGATTATATGTTTATCATGTGTAATTTTGTATAAGTAATCTCATGCTACTATGGAATAAAGAGACATCTATGGATTGTTACACTGTTGTATTTCCTTGAGTTTTGAAAGTGTATGATTAATGTTACCAGTATCCATGAAAGGTTATTCAGAAATTTTTGGAATGTAGATGATATGCGCATAATGAAGGGATAAGGAGAAAATTAAATGTTTGATAGTATTCATGAGCTCATGACTGTTATAAGGAGAAGGTTATATCATGGTTTGAGTATATATATTTTTTGGATTTTGGTATGTGGAAAGTGTTAACTTTTAACTGCATTCATGCTTTCATTAAGGTTCAATGGGTATTCAAGAGAATACATGATTAAGGACCTTGAATGTTTGGAATGTGACCAACAAAACATATCTTATGATATATGGGGATCGACGATGGTGTTAAATCTCTGGTAATCGTTTTCACTATGTTATGAGAGTGGACTGCAGTATTACGGATAAGCCTAAAGATTGGAATGGATTATGTTAGACATAAGTTAGTATTGTTTAAGGATAGAAGTTTTGTGATATTATTGATGAGATGTTATAGTAATATAGTTTTAGAAAAAGGACAACATGCAGGATGGGCGACAGCCCATCGCGTCGGACAAGGCTGTGGGAATCGAACCCACAACCGAAGTGCGACTGGCCTTTATCACCTACCACTGGCCTACAGGAAGTCCCTGTTTATTAGAAACTAGTTTTATTATATTAAGCAGTATGATATATGAAGTATAAAGTCCATTTTATGAACCATATATGATTAATCTCACTATAGATCGACTTATGTATATAATATTTTCTAACCTTTTGTTTGAGACAGATGGAATGACCCGTCATTCTATCACATGATCTGCTAACACTTCATGAATAACAAATTCAACTTCATTTATTTAAGAGATGAAGTGGAAATTATTTAAGGCACGAACAACAGTGAGATTGTACCAAAATAAAGTAAGTATTTATTCTAATTCAAATTCTTTAACTTTAGGGAAACGATCTTGAAAACCAAAAATGTTGTCCTAGTGATCTTATATCTGATGAATCAGATGGTACCTTAGATCGTCAAAAATTTATGGCTTTGTGATTGCTGGCTTTTCCATAGCCATGTTCTCTAACACTCTCCATCAGAACATGATGGTTAGATTTCTCTTCCATATCCATATTTTCACCTATGTGGAAACCCAGTGATTAGTTTATTTGGGTAACCGTTACGTTTCATACTTTTGTTTTTAAATATTGGTCTTGATATTCCTTTTTACGATGTGGGTTTCTGTTAAATAAACTTTCGAATAGTAAACCATTTATAACCCCGACGAATTTCGAGGGCGAAATTCATTTTAAGGGGGGTAGAATGTAACAGCCCGAGATTTTATGAAAAATATTCTTTTTTAATTTTATTAATGTCTTGTGTTGTACGCTACACCAAAAGGAGCTTGCACAACACACATCCTTGACTTGACTTGCATTACACGCAATCGCGACCTTCCTCGATAGCGTGTGTAGTACGCAATACCGAGTTTCACTAAACAACGATATGCTATTAAAATATTATTATAACTAGCCGTTATGAATAGTAATAACCACCTTTTAAAATTTTAGAAATTTTAGCTCTCAAAATGGACTTCATTTTTGGATTCGGAGTATCGAATTTAGCCTAAGGTGAAATTTTGGTACTTTTCAGATAACTTTCATATTCTGATGAATAGTGAAAATTACTAAATTATAATTAAAAACAACTTTTTTAATCAAAATAATTAATAGTGATAAATTATTAATTTGAGTGGTTTTAAAGTATATTTAGAATATATTTTTACAATTTAATGCAATGTTGGTCATTGGATGTAATTTCACATTTAAACCAGACATAAACAAGTGTCAATCTTTTGATAGATATTGTTTCTTAAAAACACGCTATTTGTTTTAACAGCGGGATTTAATTATAAAATTAATTAATGCAACTTCTATGTTATGAATTTGGTAAAATAGGCTTCATTTTTGAATTTGGAATATGAAATATAGCTTAGGATGAAATTTTGGCATTGTTCTAAAAAACATCAATTTTTGATGAATAGTGAAACTACTAAGTGGTAGTTAAAAAAACTGAATTTTTCATAAAAAATAATTTTACCGCTTCTGTGAATGGAATTTCAAAAATCCGAGATACACGGTTGATGTCAGTAAGTAAAATGTGGTTCAATGAGATGAAAATAATTTTTGGTGAATAGTAACTTTTTACTTTTATTTACCACGGTTAAAAGTAAATAGGGTAATTAAGGGTAAAAATGATATTAATATTACCCTAACACATGTCCTAATCCTATTGGAAAAGTGTATCTCGACCAAAAACAACCTTAAGTGTAAAATATTATCATTTAGGCCCACTTGGATTAGATTAGGACATTTATTACTATTTAATTCAAAGAAGAGTTAAAAGAGTTAAAATCAAAGGTTATTTACCAAAACATTTTTAATATAGGTTTATACATAAGATAAATTCGATTGTAAATATTAATTAGAAAGCTAAAACGATTTCCTACATAATGGTATTTTATTTGTAATTTTTAGACATCAAATAATTTAATTTATTTATGACACAAAGATGATGCAGTAATTATCTTATTAATGAAATATTGACATAATTGATATTATAAATACCAAAATAAATGTAGTTTAAGACTTTTTATGAATTCCACTAATTTTTTAGGTTACTATGATATATTAGTGTTGATTTAATCAACTTTTTTTGAACATATAATTCTGTTATGACTTTCACAAAAATCATATCTCAAATAGTGTCAAAATTGACACAAAATAGTTTTTAAATCAAATATTATATTATTAATTGTTATTTTATTCCTAAAAATCTATGGTTCGGCCAAATGACTTAGATAAGGATATATGTATTAATAATATACAATTTGGGGTTCGTTTGGCATGTTATAGTAAGTGTATTAACCATATAGTGAAAGAAAACAAAAAGACACGGTAAAAGTTAAATTATTTAACTTAGAGTTAAATCTAATTGATAAGGTTACAATAATAACCTAAACTTGTCTAAATCCTATTGGTTGATAGGATTTCGACCCATACTCACTTTATCTTCGAAATAAGACCCTTTGGAACCATTATAAACCGATTTTGACTTTAATATAAAATAATATTTTGAGATATTCCTAAGATGCCCCTCTCCTCCCTTATAAAAGGGCACCTCCTCCCTCTCTTACTCACACAACTTTGAGCCTTCAAGCTCGTCCAACCCCTACCAAAATCTCTTCTCCACTTCCCTAGTATCATCCTAGAGGTCCTGGGTTTTTTCAAAGACCATCCTTAGTTCTTTAAGTGGAGGCTAAGAAAAGGCGCGTCAAAAAGAGGTAATATCCATTACCGATCTTTTTCAATTTCATTCTTCTTCAACTTCTTCTTCTTTAGTTGTTTCATGATAAAGTAATAACATCAGTATTTCTTATATACTGATATGTTATTATAAATATGAAACAACTCTAATTAACCTTCTATCCATCCTACGGAAAAAGGAAATCACCGCGCGTGCGTACGTACGGAATACCGTCTCCACGCCGTGGTGTAATCTATTTTCCGCCACCACCATAATTGGATGGGTATAAAGGTGTAATGAGTAACTATATATGATTATTATAAAGTGATATTGATACTGAAATAGTATACATACACTTCAACACAATTCCACGACCATGAGAACGATATCATCGCTCGTGCGTACGTACGGACTACCGTCTCCACGACGCGATGAGATTCATTCTCAATAATTAACCATTCATGAATGATTATAAAGTATATATAATAAGTACTAATGAAATATATGACCTGATAATGATACTGTATTTATGTATATTTATATTTATGTCATCTACCTAATTCCATTCAATTCAATAAGGAAACGAAAACAGCGTTCATAAGTACGTACGGACTACCGTCTCCATGAACGGTGTATTTCTTTCCATTTACTAATTTATTATATATGTATATTATGAATATATATATATATATCATGTTTTATATTCTGGAATTAAGTAATCATGATCTAAGTAATCATATGAATAATTACAAGTTAAAAACATGAACGACAAATGAGACGATTTTACCCAAAACGCTACTTTAACAAAAGAACGGGTAATATAAAGTCATAAGTGGACCATATATGATATAATAACAATGAATATGATTATGGAATAAGTCAATAACATGATTTAAATCATTATACAGGAGGTTAGGACACTTACAAAGCAAGTCGGACCTAAGGTAAGGGAAATATCACAATCTCATTTTTATCCGAGATTGTTTATACTTTGAAATTTACTAGGGTGTATTTTATCATCCACATCCATGTTTCTTCAATATGTAATATTATTTTCATCCACCTTAAATTGTTTAAATCCAATTTTAACCTTCGGTGAGTTTTTAGTAAAAGATATGAAAGGAATCTTTTGTCGTTTTTCGTACGAGGTACTTTTTGACTTTTCCGAAAAAAGTACGAAGAATGTTTTTTTTAACTTATACGGCATGAAGGGATTTTTAAAACATTATTTCCAAGAAACTTCCTTTACAAGTTTTAAAGTTTATTTTTAATCAACTTCTTTTATTTTAAAGTCGTATGACATCTTATGAAAGGAAAAAATGTTTTTGAAGAAGAAAGGATATTTTCCTCAAGAATGGAGTTCAAGTATTTTATCAAAATTATTTTCCATCTAAGATAATAAAAGGGTTCTGTTTTTATCCCTATTATTACATTGATTTGACTATGTTGTGATGGAATTATGTTTATGAATTCCTTTATCTTATATGAATGGTTTTATGATGTCATGTTGTTTAAGAATCCCATTTTTATTACATGGGTTATGCAATGATGTATGATTTATGATTTTTTGGCACACATAAGAATGGTATCATTATGAGATGGGTGGGACCTATATCTCCATCCAATGCATTGGGTAAATATTTCATATCTCATGAGATAGACATGGCTGGAATGGTAGGTTATACCGGTTCAGTGAAACAGGACTGAAACGAGGGTGACTCGATTCAGAAAGGGACTTTGTCCACTAAGATAGTCTTGGCAATGAGTCATGACTAACAAGAAATGATTCTATATGATTATGTGTGTATGCCACAAAGTTTCATGTTTTAATTTATGCTTATTGGGATTTCATTTCACTACTATGATTTATCCCATGTTATGAAATTATGCTCTCTTTTGCAGGTTAATATTTCCAAAAGTTATGTTCTTATGAATATGATGTGGTTGATTTTTTTTCTTTTGTTTACCCTTACTGAGCATTTGAGCTCACCCTTTTATGTTTTCTTTTCCCCAGGATATAAAGAAAGGTTTTAGGTAAAAAAAAGGGGAAGATCTTTATGGGAGATATTGAAGATCTTTCACCACGATTAGAAGATTACGTTCCGAGTTTCCAAAGACACTAAACTATTATGATCCTTGTGTGTGTGTTTTTGTTATGTACTAAGTATTCCGCAAATGTAATGTAATGTCCATGTATGTCAAGCTTCGGGTCTCTACTGTCGATAAATTAAAGTTTTTGAAGGAATTACATTCCTTGTTGATAAGAACTTTTTTTTCCATTAAATTAATAAACTCCCCCTTAATCATCTAAACTTCCAAAATTTTAACTTCCATCCCTTTTACTTACTCCCATGTTTAATGATAATTTCGGCTTCAGTTTCAAAAACATAGAGTGCATAGTTTTACTTTTCTCCCCCGTTGACAACAAAACCCAAAGTAATGTATGTAACACCCCCAGTTTGAGGTATGTAACCCTTTTTCGTTTATTTTTAAGTATATAAGGTTGTTGGGTGGATTTATGGTGATTTGGGGACGGTTTTGGAAAACATTGAAGGCCTTTTAAGGTTGTATGATTTGAGCACGGTTAAGGGGAAACCATGTGAGATAAGCATGTGGGTAGTGGGGTTATGCATAGTTTTCACATGGTTTGTCTAATAGTTTGAGGAGGCTATGAAAGATTCCCATTTTAGGAAGTATTAGGTGCATGGTTATCTCATGGTTTTTCTAACCGTGTGAGCTAACCATGATTCCCTTTAAAATGGTTTTTTTTAAATGGGGTTAGTCAGGATTAACCCTAACTCAACCATTTCTTATACTGTATGAAACCTACATGGTATTTCCTCTTCCCAATGGATAAGGGTGCTCTCCCATACATTTTGGAAGTTATTTTAAGGGGTTTCTTGGTGGTTTTAAGGCGGTTCATCTCGGGTAAGCCTTCTCTCTTGGTTTCTCTTCGGTTCTCTCTAGATCTACTATACCCTCTCTCTTGGTTTTCTAGATATACATCTTTTGTGTGTAGATATAGGGTTTTTGTTTCCTTAAATAATGATATTAGGGATTTTTAATGTTAGGTAAGAGAATCTATAGTAGTTTCAGTGGAAGGTTTTCTGGATTTTTGGTGTGGTTGCTTGTGGGTCGATTTCGCCGGAACCCTAAAGGTAGGTGGATTCTCTCACGACTCCACTGGGTTAGAATTAGTGAACTTGGTTTTAATTAATTTTTTTTCCTTGAAATCAATTGTGATAATTATATGTGAATCTTGTTTGAAATCCATTTGGTTATGATTTGGGGGATTTGGGGGAAAATGTTTTATTATTGCAAAAAGGGGGCTTCGTTATGTGATTTTAAAATTATGATATTAAAATCATTAGTGGTTGATTTTGTGAAATGTTTTGTGAAATATGGTTTTCAATAAATATTTTGTTTATTGAAATTTTTTTGGGCATGGAAAGTTTGTTAAATGGTGCTTTCAATAAATGGGTGATTTATTGAAGTGAATTGGCATGTGTTGGAAATGTTGGTGTGCTTATTGTGTGGTATTGGTGCTTTATCCTTTTTGGTTGATTGAGTATTATGGATTTTGTTGATTGTGTGGAAGTGGGTGGGAAGTATCACTATAAAATTTGATGTATAGTGGATGGAAGAGGCACCATTTTGGATAGTGGTCGGGAAGCACCGCTAGTTGGAAATGTAGTGAACGGGTTGGACGGAAGCTCCACCATTTTGGTTGCCTTGTTGTGTGTTGCTTTGAAAGATGGAATTTGTCATGATAATATGAAATGATGAAGTGGATTATAGAATGGTTGGTTAGATTTACTTCAGTTTTCATGGTTTGGGTAAGGTGGCTAGGTAATGGTGTGTTTGGATTATTAGTAATTGTTGAATTATTTGATGTTTTATATAAATTTTTTTATATAAAGGTGATAATGGTTTTATCCTAGTAGTGTGTGTATAAAAGTCATTTGGGGAAAGTATACTAAGTATTATTACTCACCCCTGCTTTGGAACATGGTTGCTTTTGCATATGGTGTACTCCAGGACACAGGTAATAGTAAAGCATCTCATTTTACTAGCGGTTCGACGTGATAATTTGGTGATGTCATGGTGTTTGGAGCATGGAGCTTGGTGTGGAGCTATGGATGGTGTCCCAGTTCTTTGGGGTCTTGGTGTGTTTTCTTCCACTTGGTACTCTGAGATTTGGGTTTGGTTGTATTGGAATGTGGGAACTGTTATGGAATAGTTTGGTTGTCTTTTGATAATGTATGGGTTGGGTTTCTTGTTGACATGCATCATATAGTTTGTTTTGATAATGGATTATTGGTTGGTTGATTCTATATTAAGGGAAAATTGTTCCCCAGTGATTCTTGAAGCCCTTGGAATTTATTGAAAGCCTTTGGCGCCCTGGGAACATCACTTAAGGCCAAGTAGCATTCCTCCACCCTCTAAAGACAATGGGATGGGGCGGGGTGTTACAAGTGGAACTAGTTTGTTCGGTCCTTGGCTTTCAAGTGAGAAGTTGTTCAGCCCTTTTGCACTGATTGTTGGTTATAGTGTTGACATTCGTTCTTGTTCTATTCCTTATTTCGGGATGGTATCAAGATGTAGGATTGTCAGAACATGGAATATATAGCGTAAAAGGATGTAGATAACCATTTTATGCTGAAATTCAAGTTATCAGGTAATTGGGTACTTAAGTGTTTGGAGACACTTATAGGCATTGGATATCTAATTGTCGTGGGTGTATCCAATGAGATGAGAATGGAATTCATGGTAGAAATTAATTCCCACTTGGATGAATATTTCATTGGGGTATAATGATTTATGGGGTGATATGAATCTTTGGATTTTTAAAAATATGAATTGGGTTTCAAAACGGAAGGATTTGAAACATGGAAACTAGTGGTATTTTGAAAATGGGATGATTTTCAAAACATGGTGGTTTTTTTAGAATGGCGAAACATGGGAAATATGAACTTCTGGAAATCCTAGTTGTGATAGTTGTTATGTAATTGAATTTGAAAATTTTATGCCTTTCCTCGTTAAGGGAGTGGGACTTATGGTTGTTTTTGTATTGATAGAAATGGAACCGGATAGGCATCGTAGAGACCAACCAGAGAAAGCTATAGAAAATGTGATTGCACCTAATCCCCAAGTGAACCAGCAGCTAGTGAAAAGTATAGTGCAAGGTTTCCAAGCTATGGGAAGTGAAAATAAAGCATATGAACTGAATCATGTGGATCATGTGGTTCAGTTTCAAAGGCAGAATCCACCCATATTTAGGGGCGATTCGAAGATAGAAAGGGATGAAGCGTGGGGGAACAGAATGAATAGGATATTTTATTACTTGGGAACACTGGTAGAGATAAAAGTGAAACTAGCCACATATATGTTGGAAGATCATTCTCTTTAGTGGTGGGAGCTGGAGGTCCAAGCTAGGACAGACCAAGGTGTGACATTGTAGGGTTTGAGGAATTGTTTAATTAACAATTCTACACTCATACGTTCATAATTCAGTGTACAAAGGATTTCTTTTGTTTTAAGCAAGGGAACAATGATGTAATGGAATATGTGGATAATTTTATAAACTTAGTGTGGTTTGAACCCGAGGTGGTGGGTAGTACATCATTGAAAGCACGAATTTTTTAAGATGGGTTGAGGTAGTAAATTTGTTCCAATATAGAATTGATGTGTATAAATGATTATATGAAAATGGTGAATAGATCTAAAGTGGATGAGTGAGATATTTTTAGGGCTACATGTGGGGGAAGTATGTTGGTACCCATTGGGAATAGTGACAACTCAAATGATGGGTTCAATCAGAAGAGGGACACTTATTTACAGGGTGGAAGTACGGCTTAGAATCTGATGGCAGGATCAGTGAATCATCCTCTGAATCCTCACAGTAAGTTGTCATGTTTTCAGTGTCTCTCTATGTAAAACATCAAGTCGGATTATAACGCAAAACCTTGAGCATGTCATAATTGTAACTAGATGGGACATCTTCATCGATATTGTCAGAATGCTCTGAGGTCGGGTGTTTGTGACACTCTTCATGGGTCATAGAGGTCTTATGCCTCAATGGGATGGGGGAAGCAACATAACCCTTGTCAGCAGAGAAAATTGGGTCATGGTTATTCTCATAATACCATGATGCCTTACCAGAGTAATAAAGAGTAGAGTGTGGCAAGCAAGAAATTGTTCGGAGCTGAACAGGTTGTGATGGATGATCTGTTGGGACCATCAATGGTGCGAGGTATGGTTATTTTAAATTCTAATTTGGTGAAATATTTGTTTGATATTGGTGCTTTTTATTCTTTTCTTTCTTATCACATCATTTATTTGTTGGTTTTACATGTGGAGATGATGCCTTATGTTTTGAAACTACGAAATCCTATGGGTAAAAGAGAGTGTTGAGCCTTCTTATGTAGAGCGTGTTTCTTAGTTGTCGATGACATTGAATTGATGTGGGATTTCTCAGTGCTTGAAATGGATATTTATGATATAATCTTGGGAATGGATTGGTTGGAGATGTTTAAGTCTCACATCAATTGCTATGTGTGAATGGTTAGTTTTACGATAGAGGATGGCGTTGAACATCTCCTTAGAGGAGAGAAGAATGAAAAGGTGGGTGAAATGGATTTGTTTTCACCAGCTTTTGGAATGATCTCGTATCAGTTAGCAGCATTGTCATTGGAATTAGTGGGAAGTAGTTGAGAAAAGAGTTTTTCTATTGGTTGTGGATCAGTTTATGGATGTCTTTCCTGAAGAATTCTCAGGGTTTCCACTCGTGATAGAAATGGAGTTTACAATTGATCTCCTTATGAGGACCAGTCATATCTCACTTCTATCTCACCGTATGGCACTAGAAGAATTACGAGAATTAAAGGTTCGGTTTGAAGAGTTAGAAAACAAAGGGTCCATCTATCCTAGCACGTCTCCATGGGAAGCACCGATTTTGTTTGTTAAAAATGCAGATGGAACTCTGCGGCTCTTTGTTGATTATCGTAGACTTAATTAGGTTACAATAAAGAAATGATAGATACTTCCACACATTGATGATTTTTTTGACCAGTTGAGGGGAGATCAATGGTTATCCAAGATTGACTTGTGGTCAGGGTATCATCAATTTCAAGTGAGGAAGGAGGATATTTCCAAAACAGCTTTTAGAAGTAGATATGGCCATTACGAGTATGTGGTTATGCCCTTAGATCTAATGAATGCACCATCAGTGTTCATGGAATTGATGAATCAGATATTTCAAAGATATATTAATTCTTTTTTGGTGGTATTTGTTGATGATGTACTAGTATATTCAAGTACAAGGGAAGAACATGAGAATCAATTAGTGACAGTTTTGGGGATCCAAAGAGATCATCGGTTGTATGCCAAATTATCGAAGTGTGACTTTTGGAAACAGGAGGTTCATTTCCTTGGACATGTTATTTCCGAGAGAGGTGTTTCAGTTGATCCCCAAAATATAGAGGTGGTTATCCCCTAGAAACTGCCAAAGAATTTTTTTGACATACAGAGCTTCCTTGGTCTAGCTGGCTATTATCGATATTTTGTCCGTGATTTCTCACGATTGGCTTCACCAATGACAGTTTTGACAAGGAAGAATATCCCATTTCAATGGGATGAGTAGTTTCATAAATTCTTTGAAGAACTAAAGGGTCTCCTTACATCAGCACCAATCTTGGATTTTCTTGAACCAGGGAAAGGGTACATGGTGTATTTTCAGGCATCGGGATCAGGTTTGGAGTGTGTTCTTGTGCAAGGGGATCATTTGGTTGCATATGGATCATGACAATTGAGGTTTCATGAGAATAACTACCCAACACATTATTTAGATTTGGCGGTAGTAGTTCATGATTTAAAAATGTGGCGTCATTATCTATTCAGTGATAAATTTACAGTGTTTACCAATCAAAAGAGCTTAAATAATATTTTCTCACAGATATATTTGAATTTGAGGAAAACTAGATGGATGGAATGTATCTCGATGTTTCATTTCGACGTAATGTACCCATCGGGTCAGGGAAATTTGGTGGTAGATGCATTAAGTAGGAAATTATATGCTCAGGTAATGAAACAAGCATCAGATCCATGATAGTTGATGTTGGTCATAGCTGATATGCAGTTGCAATGTGAGGACTGGGGCAACAGAGCGGCTTCTTTCCAGTTTTTTTGATTCCTAACTTGGTTGGTTTAGTTAAAAAGGCAGATTCATCTAATTCCAAGTGTATGGAGAGGAGGTTGAAACTCAATGGTGGGGATACCATTGAGAGTTGGTAATTGAATGGGAATTTGATTTTGTATTTTCATAATCGGATAGTGGTACCAGTGGCTTGTTAGGAGGAACTTCTCAGGGATTATCATCATTATAGGTGGGCTGTCCATCCTAGAATTTAGAATATGTATAAAGCATTGAAGCGTAGTTTTGGTTGGCTGGTATGAAAGGGAAAGAGCCTGAGTATGTTTTGAGATGCTTGACTTGTCTGCAAGTCAAGGTAGTGCATTAGTGGCCAGCAAGAATTTTGCAGTCCTTACTTATCCCTGTGTGGAAATTCGATCACATGGCAATAGATTTTGGGATAGGTATTCCAAGAACGGTTAGGAATCATGATGTCATATGGGTGATTGGGGATCGACTCACAAAGTCAGCCCATTTCATTTCGATTCATGAATCTCATATGGTGGAAGATCTATCCAAAATCTATATCTGAGAAGTGGTAAAGATGCATGGAATTTCAGTTTTTATTGTATCAGATAGAGATCCTAGGTTCAAATATCATTTTTGTAAATCCTTGCAACAAGCCCTTGGTACACAATTGATGATGAGCACTATGTATCATCCTCAGACGGATGGCCAATTCGAGAGAATGATACAAAATTTGGAGGATATGTTAAGGGCTTGTGTGATGGATTTTGGTATTTTTTGGGAGTAACACTTACCATTGGTGGATTTCTACTATAATAATAGTTATCAGGCTTCAATACATATGGATCTATTTAAGGTATTGTATGGGTGTTCGTGTCGTTCTACAATATGTTGGGTGGAAATGGGTGATACTTTGATGATTGGACTAAGCCTTGTCCAAGAGACTATAGAGAAGATCAATTTGATCGGCAAGAGGATGGAGATGGCTCAAAGTCATCATAAATCATATGTGGACCATCCTCGGCAACCGTTTTCGTTCGAGGTGAGTGATCATGTGTGTTTTTGATAATATCTCCTAGGTTGGCACATCGTTGGTTTGGAAATCAGGGTAAGTTATCTCCAAGGTATATTGGTCCTTTTGAGATACTTGAGTGGATTGGAGAGGTGGCTTATCGGTTGGCTTTTCCACCACAGTTTAGTGTGGTGCAAAATGTGTTTCATGTGTCGTTGTTGAAGAAGAATCATCCAGATCGTTACCAGGTGATTCGTTGGGAACGTGTTGAGCTAGAACCAAATGAAAATGGTGTACATGCTAGTGCGGATTGTGGATATGAAGGAGAAAGTCTTTTGCAGTAAAATAATCGGTTTAGTTAGGGTTTTGTAGCAACATGGTCATATTCAGGAGGAGACTTGGGAATAGGAGAAAGATATGGCTGAGCAATGGCCCGAGCTCTTTCGGCAAAGCGATGGTCCTCAACTTTCCAAGGACAAAATTTCCAATGGTGGGGAGAATGTAGCACCCCTAGTTTGAGGTATGTAACCCTCTTTCATGTCTTTTTAAGTATATAATGTGGTTGGGTGGAGTTCAGAAGAGTTTTGGAAGGTTTTGGAAAACTTTGGAGGCCTTTTAAAGCTGCACGGTTTGAGAACGGTGGAAACAGTGCGAGATAACCATGTAGGCAGTGGGGTTATGCATGGTTTTCACACGGTTTGTCTAACCATGCGAGGAGGTCGAGAAAGATGCCCCTTTGAGGTAGCAGTAGGTGAACAGTTAGCATATGGTTTTTCTAACTATGCGTCCCTTTAAAAATGGTTTTTTTAAATAGGGTTAGTCAGGATTTACCCTAACTCACCTATTTCTTATCCCATACAAACCCTATGTGGTATTTCCTCTTCTAAAGGTATATGGGTGCTCTACCACTCATTTTAGAAGTTATTTGAAGGGTTTTCTTGGTGGGGTTCATCTCGGGTAAGTCTTATCTCTTGGTTTCTCTTTGGTTTTCTCAAGATCTACTCTTCCCTCTCTCTCAATTTTCTAGATCTACATCTTTTGTGTGTGTATATAGGGTTTTTGTTAACTTAAATGATGATATTAGGTATTTTTGATGTTAGGGAGGAGAATCTAGAGTGGTTTCATGGGAGCATTTTCTGAATTTGTGGTTTGGTTGCTCGTGGGTTGATTTCGCCGGAACTATAAAGGTAGGTGGCTTCTTTCTCGACTCCATTGGGTTAGAATTAGTGACCATGGTTGCAATTAATTTGTTTTACTTGAA
Source organism: Viscum album (assembly GCA_963277665.1). Classification (NCBI taxonomy): domain Eukaryota; kingdom Viridiplantae; phylum Streptophyta; class Magnoliopsida; order Santalales; family Viscaceae; genus Viscum; species Viscum album. Next base: position 1,486,708,384 of record OY728136.1, read on the forward strand.
ATTATTTGTGATAATGATTTTTTAATCTTGTTATAAACACATTTAGTGATGATTTGGGGGATTTTGGGGAAATGGGTTATTGTTGTAAAAAGGGGGCTTTTTTGTGTGATTTTAAAATGATGATTTTAAAATAATTATTGGTTTATTTTGAAAAATGTTTTGTGAACGATGGTATTCAATAAATATTTTTTTTATTGAAATGTGGTTGGTCATGGAAAGTTGGTTAAATGGTGTTTTCAATAAATGGGTGATTTATTGAAGTGAATTGGCATGTGTTGGAAATGTTGGTGTGCTTATTGTGTGGCATTGGTGATTTATGCTTATTGGTTTATTAAGTATTATGGATTTTTTTGATTGTGTGGAAGTGGGTGGGAATTTTCACTATAAAAGGTGATGGATAGTGGATGGAAGAACCACCATTATGGATAGTGGTTGGGAAGCACCACTAGTTGGAAATGTAGTGAGCGGGTTGGATGGAAACTTTACTGTTTTGGTTGCCTTGTTGTGTGTTTCTTTGCAATATGGAGTTTTCTATGCTAATTTCAAATGGTTAAGTGTATTATTTCATGGTTTTTTTATTTAACTTGGGTTGTATGGTTTGGTTAAGGTGGCTTGGTAAGGTTTTGTTTGGCTTATTGGTAATTGTTTAACTATTTGATGTTTTATATAAACCGTTTTATATAAAGGTGCTAATGGTTTTATCTTAGTGGAATTTGTAGGTAAGTCATTTGGGGAAATCCTACTGAGTAATATTACTCACCCCTGATTTGGAACTTGGGTGATTTTATAGATTTTGTACTCCGGGACACAGGTAAGAGTAAATCATCTCATTTTACTAGTTGTTTGGCATGATTCTTTATTGATGTTGTGGTGCTTGGAGTGTGGAGATTAGTGTGGATGTATGGATGGTGTCCTAGTTATTTGGGGTCTTGGTGTGTAGTCTTCCTCTTGGTACTTTGAGATTTGGGTTTGGTTGTATTGGAATGTTGTAATTGTTATGGAATAGTTTGGTTGTATTTTGGTAATGTATGGGTTGGGTTTCGTGTTGACATGCATCATATAGTTTGTTTTGATAATGGATCATTGGTTGGTTGATTCTATCTTAAGGGAAAATCATTCCCAAATTATTCTTGAAGACCTTGTCATTTACTGCCAACCATTGGCACCCTGGGAATGTTGCTTAAGGCCAAGTAGCATTCCTCCTCCCTCTCAAGCTAATGGGATGGGGTAGTATGTTACAATGTGGGGGTGAATTTAATAACATTATTAAGTAATTTATGGAGGCTGAACATATATTCTCAACCTTAATTAGTCAAATATTTCTCTTGGCATGGATTTAGTGAAAATGTATGTTCTAATGAATCTCTTCATTTACTATCCTAAACTTAACAAGATCATGAAAAAGAAAATGTATCCCATACCATAGATTTCTGAATTTTTTGACCATCTATGTGGAGCTCAGTACTTATATAATGTTGATCTTTGATTAAGATATTATCAATTAAACATGAAGGGTGATATTACAAAGATTTTTTTTGTACAAGATATAGAAACTATGAATACATAGTAATTCCATTTAGACTTATTAATTCTCTATAAATATTTGTGGATTTGATGAATAGATTCTTTATAAATTACCTTAATAAATTTTTAGTAGTCCTTATAGATTATATTCACATATACCCAAAAAAGAAGTAAGAACATGAGGATGATTTGAAATTTGTGCTAAAGACTTAGATAAATGATAAATTATATTCCAAGTTCATAAAGTATGAATTTTGGCTACAAAAAGTATCCATATTAGGTTAGGCCATCAGAAGTGTGCATATATCAATGGATACTTCAAAAATAGAGCTGATCAAAGAATTTATCATACTAAAAACTATAATAAAGTTCCATAGTTTCCTCTAATTATCTGGGTATTATTGGTGATTTATGAGAAACTTTTCGTGATTTCAAAATTTGCAATCCAAGATAACTCGTAAGGGTGTAATGTCTATCTTCACCGATGAATGTGAAGAGAGCTTCAAGTGTTTGAAGAATAGGATAGTCGCTACACTTTCACTCACATTACCCACCTTTGGTGAAGGATTTATTATCTATAGTGATGCTACAAAGAATGTCTTGGGTTATTTCTTCACGTAACATGATAAAGTGATATCTTATGCCTCTCGACAATTGAAGGTGCATGAGTAGAATTATCCTATGCATGATATGAAGTTATTAGAATTGATTTTCACATTAAATATTAATATAAATTACCTATATAGGGAGAAGTTTGACATATATACATACCATAATATCCTCAAGTATATATTCACCCAAAAGGAGCTCAAAATGCACCAATGAAGTTCGTTAAATAGGATCAAATATTATTATTTTTCAATTAACTACAATCCTTGGATGGAGAATACAGTGGCATATGGTTTGAGTAGAAAGGATTATATAACCCTATCCATGATGTGTATTTATAGGGATAAAATCATCTTGAACATGCATAGGATGTAAATTATAATCATCAAAATAACGTCAACCTACCTTACTCAAATAAATTCTCAACCATACATTCATGATAATGTTAAATGGGCTTAGAAAGATGATATGGAGTTATAGAGAAAGGTAGAGAATATTTCAGAGTTCAAATTTTCTAAATATGGAGTCATAAAGTTTTGAAACTAGATAGTTATCCCATAAAAACTAGAACTAAATGAGGAACTTCTAGATGATTCACATATCTCATCCTTCTCTACTCATCTTAGGAGCACTAATATGTATAGAGATATGAATAAAAATTATGGTTGGATAACATGAAGAGGGATATTTTGGAATATGTATCTTGATTATTTGTATACCAACAAGTCAATATTGAATAAGATAAGTCTAAGGGTATGAAACAACCATTTCACATACCAATATGGAAATGGAAAAACATAACCATATATTTTTTCATAGGACTCCCTAGGGAATCTAAATACCATAAAACCATTTGGGTTGTAGTAGATATACTTACAAAGTTAGTGATTTTAATTTAAATAAATTAGGATTTCTCTCATCAATAACTCACCAAGATGTACATAAGAGAAGTGTTGAGTGTATAGTATACCACTCTCCATTATATCTAATTGATATATGGTGATTACATTGAGGTTCTTTATAAGGATTCGGAAAGTGTTATATATAGAGATGTGTTTCATTTCTCTTTATCACCCTAATAATGATATATAGTTTGAGATAACTATTAAAACTCTTGAAGATATTTTGAGATCACATCCAATGGATTTTCAAAAAAAATGGATCTACACCTTCCCCTAGTATAGTTATCATATAAAAATAGTTTCAATTCTAGAATTTAAATGGAATCTTAGGAGGCTCTATATGGGAAGAGGTGTAGGACTCCAATATACTAAGATTAAATTGGGGAATAAAAGATGATAAGACCTAATATTATCCAAGTTATGATAGAGGAGGTTCAAACCATTCAACATCATATGAAATTAGTAAAAAGTCAATATATTATATATGATGAAAACTATCGATGATACCTATAGTTTTAGGTCAAAGAAAAAGTGTTCCTTTATATATCACTATGGAATAAATTCATTAGGTTTGGTAAGAAGGGAAAGATAAGTCTAATATATATCATACCCTTTAAGATTCTTGATCTTGTTGTAGTTTTATTTTATCTACTATAACCCCAACTTAACATTACTCATATACAAGACATGTTCCATGTATCCCTATTGAGGAAGTATGTACTAGATCCCTCACATCTACAAAATCCATAGGTGGTCTTGCTGGAGAATGATATTTCATATGAGGAGTAATTGATTAAGATCTCAGATCACAGAGACAAATTTCAATGAAATAATACAACTTACTAAGTCAAAATACTGGGGCGAGACCACAAGTTTGAGGAGGAAACATGGGAACTATAATAAGTGATGAAATAAAAGTACCCTTATCAATTTTTGGGTATGAAATGAAATTTTTGAGGGTGAAATATCTTAAGCACAAAGAATGTAATGATCCAAACTTTATAAATGAATTTTTTTTTTTGAATTAATATATGATTTATTAAGTAATTTTGGTATATAAAACTCATGAACTATATTTAATTTTAGTTTTGGACCATTATAAAATATATCCATAATATGATTTTTGTGGATAAACATTATTAAGCATAATAACCATTGGTAATATAGATGTTATACAGTGACCATTAAGATTATTATATATTATGGCTCATAATAAAATCTAATTGATATAGAATAATGAATTTATGGTCTCAACTAGTTGGATTTTACCATTAGAGGCTCATTTATCAAAGCTTGATATGGAAATTGCATCACTATGTTTCACCCTTAACCAAGACCAATCCAAGATTAAACAACTAAAACACAAGAGGAACCATTTTCAGGATAATTTCAAGATTATTGAGATCATCTCCCAAACAATGTTCTCAGAAACAACCCAAGAAAGTACTAACACTATACACCTAACCCATAGGGTGTATTCTAGTGTAATAAGGGTTTATGTATCTAGACCTTAATATTATATAAAATTCATATTTAAATTAAATAATATTTTCCTTAATATCACTTACTTCTTATAAAAATTATATTTATAACAAAATACACCTAAATTGAGGATTTAAGTGATAGAATGGATTTTTCATACATATAAATCAAAATTGTATTTTTTTAGAAAAATATATATCCTTACTTCTTATTAAAATTTATTTTTATGATAAATTCAAGAATTTTAAATAAATTTTTACCTGAATATAAATGTTATAAAAATAGTATCTACATATTTATAAATAATAAAATTATTTTATGTAATCATAGTTGGTTTTTTTGAAGATTAGAAGTTTGATCGTGTAATAAAATTATCACTTTTTAATAAATAATAATTTTATTTTAAAAATTAAAATTTTAATATTTAGAAAATTATTTTGATAAAATAAATTTAATTTTTTAATTCATAACATTTAAATTATCATATGGTTAATTTTTCATAATTTTCTAAGACAGTAAAATTTTTGGGTGAAAATTAAATATGGTGTGAATATATACTAAGTACTATAGCATAATAATAACCCAAAAATGATGTAATAAATTCCATAAAGGGTTTTATCATCCAAAAATAATATTTTTAGTTAAAATAAGGTAATTTCATGTGATAATATTATTTTTTTTCAAACTAATAGAGAACCCTCTTAAACCTAAAGAATATTAAAATATTTTAAAAACAATTTGTTATGAACATTACTCACTTCCACAACATCAATGACATTATTTAAATATTTTCATCCCATGGACAATTAAAATAATTAAAACCACTTCCCTTAATAAAAAACCTTGGGTTAAAACCATGGGAGAACCAATGGATTTGGATATTTTATAACTTATAGTTCAAAACTTATGTTTAGAAATTAATAAACAATCTCGTCTCTTTTTCTATAAATACCCACTCATTCTCTCATTACTCTCCACAATAATACCATTAATCATGAATTTCTACTCATAAACCTCTCTAATTCTCTCCCAAGTATTTTCTAAGGTCCTAAGGAGTTCTTCCCAAGCTTTAAGAAGCATCATCTCAATGTAAGGGTTCTCTCTTTCCTCTTTTCCATTCAAGAACTTTCTTTGTATTAAGAATTTTGATTCTCTATTGGTCATGTTTTCATGTGTTTATAAACATTAATTGAATATCAATATTATTACCAAATAATGATATACCGCCTTTACCTCTCATATATCCCTTTTGTGAACTTTTATGCACACATGTTATGATTCTAGAATTATCCCCTGATTTTCCGTGTTATGCCTTTATAACGTGAGTACCCAAACCTACATCATTCAAGGGTATTAACCTAGATATAAATATCCTTAATTGATTTTGAAGTTCCATTTATGACACCCACATTCCTTAATTATTGATTAAAATAATGAAATATTCTCTTATGTTAAATGATCAATGTGGCACACATAAAGGTAGACAATATAAAGGGAGTTCCATGTTAGCGCTCTAGTGTATTGGGTAATGTTTTCATATTATGAGATTCCATATATGGTGAATGATAAGTTATCCTAGGCACACTAAGTTATAATGTCTCAGTGGTTATCCTTGACTTATGCTTATTATGTCATATTTTATGTTACTGTCACATTCCTATGATACCATGATTTCATGATGTCTTTTTCTCAGGACATGTTACCATGTGACTATATTTGATTCTTACCTATTTATGTTATTATGATATGCCTCTTGAATCACATGTTTTTTATCAGTATATTATGCTTTATTATTCCCTTACTAGGCTTTATTCCTCACCCCTTTACTTATGTAAGTCCCCAAATTATCCCATGTAGTATTAAGAGTTGAAAGGAAAGTAGGATCACTTTACAGAGTTTAAAACATTAATTTTTTAATTTATTTTAAGTTAATAGTTTATTTTTCCAATTTCCTAAATATACTAGGCCTCTCATCTAACACCTCAGCCCCTCTGGTCATGTTGTCATGTGTTTATAAGGATTTAAAATACTGAAGGAACAATCAGTTTAGTAGTCTTGAATAAACTAGATATATATATGTTACTCAAATTAAGTTGGAAAAGTTTACAAAATAAAATACATAACGAAAAATAAAAATTGCATCCACAAGAACTCAATAAATGATCTCCTATTTTTCACCTTTTGAAAGTAAAAAATGAAAGGGGTGACCTCAAATGATCGTTAAGGGTAACAAATAGAGGAAGCGTGAATACAATAATAAGTGAATCACAATCAATCGAACATAATAAATATGGCATGGTGAATAGACAAAAAACTCACACCATTAATAAACTGAGAATGAAACTGCATCCATAGATTTTGTCATAGTGAAAACCTCATGGATAGTAATAACTGATAATGAATAAATAAAATACTTATTATTGGGAATTCATGTATCTGGCACATGAAACCATAATACCATTAAAATAGTTTAGTTCTTTGGGAAGAAACCCGTCTGATTTTTTAAAAACAAACTCGAAGGGTTTGTCGCCAAAATGATTGGTCTCATGAGACCTACCGATGCATCGAGGGGCTATAGAGGGCCCCACACACCACTACATGTCCAAATAATTCTTTATAAAATTTTTCAACACAAGATCAATATGCCTTTTCAGTATCCATATAGAGTAGAGTATACAGATTCAACAATATTTCCATAATTAAAATAACTTTACAAATAAACACCGTATGTAAAATGGTATATAGTTTAGAAAACAAACATATCCATGATATGAGATTATGGATATTTAATATAAATATAATTTAAAATGAAAAGTGATCTCAAATTGGCAGTAGGTACACCACATAAGGATTATTAGGTGCACTATACGAGGTTAGTCACAACAAAATAGTAGTTGTGACAAAGTCTCTTACCACAATTTAATTGGTCAAATCATATGACCAAAGCTTAATAACCCTAAAATGAATCATTTAATAACATTAATATGAATATAATCATGTTATAATATATCAAAAGGAAGTACATATATACCACATACAAGAAATAAGTGGCGAACAATGAAAATATCACAGAAATGAAAGCAAGATGAGAAACCCCTTACAAACATTTTAGCATGGTAACGAGTGTTATTGCAAGGTAATAATGAGAGGTAAAGGATAATTCCATTATTTATATGTCACAATGGAAGTATGGGGTAGTTTCTAAAATATACCCCATCATTAGGAATTAAAAATAAAATGGCACAACATAGGGGATATTCTTGAACAAAAGTGAGAGACAGGATCCCTTACCTTATGCTCGAAGGTGTTCTTGATTGTTCTTAACGACCTAAATAATCAAATTTAGATTCATTAATTAATAATTTCAGAACCCCATAAACATATAATTGATATTTTATGACCTTATTAGGTTCATTAATGGCATTTTTAATGGTTTAAGAGATTAAATTTTATTGTTTTGGTAGCATTTTCTTCATTGGTTTTCATGATCTGTTTACTTGTATTCATGAATGGATGTTTGTTTGAAATATGGTTAAACATCCAGAATTTTTAATATAAATTATTAGTGACATTAGAAAGATATAAATGATCTTATAATGATTCTGGTTATATACCATGAGGATGACTCATTCAATGAGTTAAAATAAACTCTTGGATTTTGGCTTGGTGGTTTTGTGCACAATAAACTTGTTTTGTATTATTATTCCATATTATGAATGTTTAAATATTACAAAACATTAATCAAGATAAAATACATATATTATGACCTGGTTAAACCATTTAAAAGGTATAATGACCAGTATTTAAGATAGTAATGCAAATTGAAAACCCGTCTTCCTTGAGTGTGATAAATTTACACACCTCGGATGGTGTTTGCATTTATTATATAAAAGGAGGGGAAAAGGGGATATTATGATGAAATATTCCATTATAAAAATGAAAATCCTGTACATGTAAGGTACTGCAATTATCATGGCATTTGGATGATGGGAGGTGAGAAGGGAGAACCAAAAAAATGGAACATTGTAAAATAAATTGAAAGAAAAGAGAAGGAAGGTTCCCCTCTTGAGTACTCCTCCTTGAGAAACTCCTTAAGGCCCTTTTTTGGCCTTTTGGTGAGACTATAAGGTCTTGAACATGAATAGAGGGCTTGGAAAGATTATTTTTTAGAATTTAGACAAGTCATGAAGCTTTAGTGGTGTGGGAGGAAGAGGGGGTTAGGGGTGGTTTATATAGTGGAGGAGAGAGGAGTTTTCTTAATATTATAATCATTAATTTATTATTTCCTCTCAAGACAACCAATAGTGGCTATTTCATGACCAAGAACAGTAATATATGCATTTTAATTAGAACCAATTGGGCTTACATCAGCATATCATCATCAATGACTCAATAAATTCCTTATTTCGCATTTATCGTAAATTTTCACATTTTACTATTCATCAAAAATTTAAGTATTTCAGAAAAATATCAAAAATTCACCCTAACCATTTTTCAATGTGTATAATCCAAAAATGAAGTCCATTTTTAAAAAATAACTTCCTAAATATAATTAATTAAATATTTAATTAAAATCATTATTTAATCGAAAAATATAAACACTTAAAACATTCATCTTCATTTTTAAGGTGCCTGAATTCACTTATACACTCAAGGGTATGGATACCATTCATAAAATTCATATTAATATTCATAAGGGTAAGTTACTATTCATAAGGGTAGGTTACTATTCATAAGGGTAGGTTACTATTCACCGAAAATTAAGTTAATTCTATCAGACTCTAAATATCATCTTGAACACAACCATGTATGTCATATTTTCAAAATTCAAATCACAGAGTTTGAAAATTTAAGTTTAATGGATAGTTTAAGTATGTATCCTATAAGTAACCATGTTTTGTTCCATATAGGCTCATTGATTCAAGAAATATAGGCTATAACTAGAATTTATTTAAGAGAAACATACCATGAAGTGTTTGGGGTGCTACATTATTCCCTACTTCAGAAATTTCATCCTGGAAATTTTATGTATGAAGCCCACTAAAAATATGTGGGTGGTTATTTTTCATGAAATCCATTGGTTCCCATGCTGCTTCCTCCATATTCTGATTCCTCCAAAGAACCTTTACTAGATAAGTTGTCTGATTTCTCAACACCAGCTCCCTTGTGTCAAAAATCCTGATAGGTTTTTCACAGTATGAAAAATCAGGTTCCAGTTCAATTTCTTCATATGTGAGCACATGTGTTGGGTCTTACATGTATTTCTTTAACAATGGCATGTGTAACACACCATGAAATCTGGAGAGATTTGCGGCATTGCTAAATGGTAAGCTACAGCTCTGATTCTTTACAGAATTTCAAATGTTCTGATGTACCTGGGGCTCAGTTTCCATTTCTTACCAAACCTTAAGACACCCTTCCATGGAGATACTTTCAAAAATACATGATCTCCCACTTGGAATTCCAATTCCTTTCTCTAGTTGTCAGCATAACTCTTCTTCCTACTTTGGGTTGCTTTAATATGGGCTTGTATTTTCTTCACCTTTGTCATGGTATCTTCAAAAAGTTATGAGCCTATAAGTTTCCTCTCACCAACTTCGTCCCAACAAGTTGGAGTTCGACATCTCTTTCCATATAATGCTTCATATGGAGCCATTTGAATACTAGAATGGAAACTATTATTGTAGGAAAATTCCACCAAAGGCAAGTATTGATCCCACATACCTTGGAAGTCAAGAGAGCATAACCTCAGCATGTCTTCTAGAGTTTGAATAGTTCTTTCAGACTGTCCATCAGTTTGGGGTGATAAGCAGTACTCATACGAAGCTCAGTATTCAAATCTTTCTGGAGACTTTTCCAGAATTTTGATGTAAACCAGGGATCTCTATCGGATAAAATCAATAGAGGTGCACCATGAAGTCTTACAACTTCATTAATATAAATTCTTTCCCAGTGATCAAGTGGAAAATATTCTCTTATAGGAAGGAAATGTGCTGATTTTGTGAGACGATCAACAATTACCCAAATTTCATCATTCCTTCTAGGTGTCCTCGGTAGTCCGGTGACAAAATACATCATAATGTTTTCCAACTTCCACATAGGAATAGGTATAGGTTGCATCACTACTTTGGGATGTTGTCTCTCTGCCTTCACTTGTTGAAAAACTAGACATCTTGACACGTTTTCAGCAATTTCCTGCTTCATATTATCCCACCAAAAATATTCCTTCAGATCTCTATACATCTTGGTGCTACCTGGGTGTATAGAGAAATTTGAGCTATGATCATCATCTAATAGTTCCCTTATTAGCTTAGGTACTTATGGAATGCATAACCTCTTACCAAATTTTAGAACTCCTTCTTCATACACGAAGTCAGCCAGTCTCCCATCCTTTACTGCATTAATTTTTTTTGTGCAGATTCTCATCATCAGATTGATAGCTTTTTATCTTCTCTAGTAAAGATGTCTTAGAAATCATTTTAAAGAGGAGCTATGTTTCCCCTTCCTTAAAAATTCCCATATCCATCTACAGTATATCCATGAATATAGGATCTCTTTCAATCCTCATTTGAGTCAGAAGGCCATGATCTTTCAGGATTAATGAATTTTCCACCTTATTCACCTTTCCTGGGCGGTAGTGTGTTGAACAATAGTAATCTTTGAGTAACTCAAGCCATCTTATTTGCCTCATGTTGAGTTATTTTTATTTGAAAAATGTATTTCAAACTCTCTTGGTCCGTATAAATCTTACATCTCTCTCCGTAGAGATAATGCTTCCATATTTTCATAGAAAAGATTACGGTTTCTAACTCTAGATCATGAGTTGGATAATTTTTCTCATGAGTCTTCAAATGTCTTGATGCATAAGTAATAACTTTATTATTTTTCATAAGGATGCAACCCTGTCCATTCTTTGATGCATCACTGTATATTACAAATCCATCACTTCCAGATGGAAGAGTAAAAATTGGAGCATTGACCAATATTCTTTTCAATTCTTTGAAGAATTCCGTACACTCTTTTTTCCACACAAACTTAACTCCTTTACGTGTGATCTTGGTTAGTGGGTTAGCCAGTAGGGAAAAATTATGAATGAAACACTAATAGTAACCTACTAAGCCAATAAAACTGTGTACCTCAGTTATGTTTGTTGGCATGGGCCATTCTTGGATTGCCTTTGTCTTTGCAGGATCAACTAGGATTCCATACTTAGTAGTAATATGGCCTAGAAAAGAAACTGATTGAATCCATAATTCACACTTGCTAAAATTCCCATATAATTTATTTCTTCTAAGAGTTCTCAGAATAACCCGCAAGTGATTCTCATGGTCTTCATAGATTTTTGAGTATAAAAGGATATCATCAATGAATACCACAAAAAAGTTATCAAGATATTCCTTGAAAACTATATTCATTAAATCCATGAAAACAGATGGTGTATTCTTCTATCCAAAAGGCATCACTGTAAAATTATAATTCCCATACCTAGTATGAAATGTTGTCTTAGGAATATCTTTCTTCCTCACATGCAACTGATGATATCCAGATCAAAGGTCAATCTTTGAAATGTATTGAGCTCCATGAAGTTGATCAAATAAATCATCAATCTAGGGTAGAGGATACTTATTCTTTATTGTAATATCATTGATTTCCCTATAATCAATGCAAAGCCTCATAGATCCATCTTTCTTCTTGACAAAGAGGACAGGGGATCCCCATGGAGAAACACTAGGTCGAATAAATCCTTTTTCACTCAAATACTCTAGTTGTTTCTTTATCTATACTAATTCCATAGTGGCCATTCTATAGGGAGTCTTTGATATAGGTTTTGTGCCCGGAATTAAATCAATAGAGAACTCAACTTCCCTCTCTGGAGGATGTCCAGGTAAATCCTCTGGAAATACATCAATGTACTATTTCAATATATGTATATCTTCAATTTGAAGATTTCTTTCCATGCCCATAGATATTGGTTTATCTTCCTCTCCAAGTATTGCATTCAGTAAAGCTACTGGGGGTGGTTCTAGATAAGAATCAGATGGTGAAGTTTCTTCCCTAAAGACAAGGGATTCTACACCGTTTTCAAAAATTGTAACTTCCTTCTTCTTATAATAAATCTTCACATCATAATTTGTCATCCAATCCATACCGAGAATTATATCAAATTTAGTCATTGGTATGATGATAATCTTAGAAACTCAAGCACATTTTGGTTTCTGGAGGGGGACTAGTCGACATGCCTTTGTTGCAATGAGACATCCCCTGGGAGTTTTGACTGATAACTCCTTTATTAAATAAAATTGGACATATCTAATTTTCTTGGAAAACTGGGAAGATATAAATGAATGTGATGATCTAGAATCAAATAAAGTGTTGTCTAATTTTGAGGAATCAATTAAAGTACTTGTCACCACATCATTAGGAAATTCAACCTCTGCGGCTGTAATCTCATAGGATCTCCCTTGCTCTCTTATCCTTTTCTGAGTCAAGTTTCCTTGGAGCTTAGGAAACTCATTTTCAAAATGTCCCATCTCTCTACAATTGTAGCATTCAATATCATTGAATTGTTTCTTCCCCTTGCATTCATCAGATCGATGACCCTTTTCTCTGCACTTATATCAGACTCTCGTTCCTTTCATGCATTTCCCGAGATGATTCTTTCCACAGTTCTCACATAATGGGAATAGCTTTGTTCGCTTGCTCTTCTTTGGTTCTTATCCTTTTCCTTTGTTATCAGAGTACCTCTTCTTATCTTGGTTTCCTTTGAAAATATTTGATCTAGAAAATTCCTTCTCTGTTTTGATGGCACTTGATACAATTTCATCATATGATTAAAATGATTGATAAGCCAGTGCCCTTCAAGGACTTGGCTTAAGACCTTCAAAGAAATGATCAATCGTGTCTGCCGAGTCACATACGTAATCTACGGCATACATGGCTAGCCTTGTGAAGGTAGCCTCATACTCTGCAACACTGTCTTCTTCCCTTTGTTTTAAGATAATAAATTTCCTCTTCATTTCAGTTCTTTGCTCACGAGGGAAATATTTTTTGATAAATCTTTCCTTAAAATTCCTCCATTCCATATCTTCTATTTCTTCTTCCTCCATGGTATTTTGAATCAAGGACCACCATTGATTAGTGTTTCCCTTGAGACAATATAATTCCAGTACTACCTTTTCTTTTTCATTGCATCTTAATGCCATTAATATCTTTTCAAGGGACTTGATCCATTGCTCAGAAACCAATAGGTTAGTAGTCCCACTAAAATATGGGAGCTTCTTCCACATGAAATGATCTAACACTAGTGTGGAATGGTTATTTGTAACAACCTGAGAAAGTTGTCCCAATATGGTCATGATCTGATCTGATCCAACATTGACTGTGTTGACTTGCTCAGTAGGGAGATCTCTACATTACCCATGAGTATTGATTCCCCTACTTCCATTAGATGTCATTTCTAAATAATTGGATACACTATATTAGTTTATGAATCTCAAATACAAAATCACTCAACATAGATTGAAATTCTATGCATAGATAATCTTATAAACATGGTTTCTTTGAGGAAAAATTTACATTAAACTCCTTCATAATGGCTTATAAATAAAATGTGAATTATCCTAAGTATATCCCCTAGGAGTGTCATAACCAAGAGTGCAGCAATGCCTGTTGTCGAGTACCATGATACCCCAAGTCAAGCCTAAAACTCCTTGTTGGAGTTTTCACTCCTAGTACATCTGTGTCGGACCCACCTCTACCTACTCGTATCCAGACAAGGATGTATTTGCTAGAAATATTCACATAATATATTCATTACCAAAATACCATGACATTATTGTACATTTATCCTCAATTACTACATTAGGTATTTGTTCCCAACTATATATTTCCTACTCTAGTTTCCAAGTTTCCTACTAAACTTTCTCTGATACCAACTGTAACACCCCGATCCCTTTAGGCTGGAGCCGGTGCATTACTTGTGATATTGGAATGGTTATAAGGAATTAAAATCCCAAAGTAATGATCATTTTATTATTATTTAAGAAACTAGATATATAGATTTTACACAAATTACATTGGAAAAGTTTACAAAATAAAATACATAACGAAAACTAAAAATTGTATCCCCAAGAACTCAATAAATGATATACTCTTTGTCACCTATTGAAAGTAAACAATGAAAGGGGTGAGGTCAAATGATTATTAAGGGTTAAAAATAGTGAAATAATGAATAAAATAATAAGTGAAACATAATCAATCTAACATAATCAATATGGCATGGTGAATAGATGAAAAACTCACACCATTAATAAACTGAGACAGAAACTGAATCCATATATTTTTTCATAGTGAAAACCTCATGGATATTAATAACTAATAATGAATAAATAAAATGATTATTATTTGTACATCATGTATCTGGCACATGAAACCATAATACCGTTAAAATGGTTTATTTCTTTGGGTAGAAACCCGTCTGATTTTTGGAAACAAAATCAAACGGTTTGTCGCCAAACTGATTTGTCTCATGAGACCTACTGATGCATCAAGGGGCTATAGCGGGCCCCACCCTCCACTGCATGTCCAAATAATTCTTTATAAATTTATTAAATTCAAGATCAATATGCCTTTTCTATATCCGTATAGATTAGAGTATACGGATTCATCAATATTTCCATAATTAAAATAACTTTCCAAATAAACACCGTATGTAAAACGGTATACGGTTTAGACAAAAAACATATCCATGATATTAGATTATGGATATTTAATATAAATATAATTTCAAATGAAAAGTGATATCTAATGGTTAGTATGTACACCACATAAGGATTATTAGGTGCACTATACAAAGTTAGTCCCAACAAAATAGTAGTTTTGACAAAGTCTCTTACCACAATGTAATCGGTCGAATCATATGACAAAAACTTAATAAACCTCAAATGAATCATTTAATAACATGAATATGAAGATAATAATGTTATTATATATCAAATGGAAGTACACATATACCACATAGAAGAAATAAGTGGTGAACAATGAAAATCTCACAGAAATGAAAGTGAGATGAGAAACCCCTTACAAACATTTCGGCATGGTAACGAGAATTATTGCGAGGTAATAATGAGAGGTAAAGGGGAATTAAATTATTTATATGTCACAAGGGATGTATGGGGGAGGTTTGAAAACATACCCCATCCTTAGTAATTAAAAATAAAAGGGTACAACATAGGGGAGACTCTTGAACAAAAGTGAGAGACAGGATCCATTACCTTATGCTCAAAGGTGTTCTTGATTGTTCTTAACGACGTGAGTAATCAAATTTAGTTTCATTAATTAATAATTACAGCACATCATCAACATATAATTGATATTTTATGACCTTATTAGGTTCATTAATGTCCTTTTTATGGTTTAAAAGATTAAATTTTAATGTTTTGGTAGAATTTTCTTCTTTGGTTTTCATGATCCGTTTACTTGTATTCTTGAATGGATGTTTGTTTGAAATATGGTTAAACATCCATAATTGTTAATATAAATTATTAGTGACATTAAAGAGATATATATTATCTTATAATAATTCTGGTTATATACCATGAAGATGACTCATTCGATGAGTTAATATAAACGCTTGGATTTTGGCTTGGCGGTTTTGTGCACAATAAACTTGTTTTGTATTATTATTCAATATTATGAATGTGTAAAGATTACAGAACATTAATCAATATAAAATAAATATATTATGACCTGTTTCAACCATTGAAAATGTTTCATGACCAGTATTTAATATATTAATGCAAATTGAAAACTCGTCTTCCTTGAGTGTGATAAATTTACGCATCTCGGGCGGTGTTTGCATTTATTGTATAAAAGGAGGGGAAAAGGAGATATTATGATGAAATATTCCAGTATCACAATGAACATACAGTACATTTAAGGTACTGAAATTATCCTGGCATTTGGATGATGGGAGGTGAGAAGGGATAACAAAATAATGGAACTTTGTAAAAGAAATTGAAAGAAAAGAGAAGGAAGGTTCACCTCTTGAGTACTCCTCCTTGAGAATATCTTTAAGGCATTTGTTTTTTTTTTGGTGAGAAAAGAAGGTCTTGGACGTGGGGAGAAGGCTTGGGAAGAGTATTTGGCAGAATTTATACCAGGAATAAATCTTGAGTGGTGTGGGAGGAAGAGGGGGTGATGGGTGGTTTATATAGTGGAGGGGAGAGGAGTTTTCTTATTATTATAATCATTAATTTATTATTTCCTCTCAGGAAAACCAATAGTGAGTATTCCATGAAAAATAAAAGTAATATATGCATGTGTATTTGAACCAATTGGGCTTAAATCCATAGATCATCATCAATGACTCAATAAATTCCTTATTTATCATTTATCATAAATTTTCGCATTTTACTATTCATCAAAAATTTAAGTATTTCAGAAAAATCCCAACAATTCACCTGAACCATTTTATGATGTGTAGAATCCAAAAATGAAGTCCATTTTTCAAAAATAAGTTCCTAAATATGATTAATTAAATATTTAATTAAAATTATTATTTAATCGAAAAATATAAACACTTAAAATATCCATCTTCATTTTTAAGGTGCGTGAATTCACTTATACACTCAAGGGTGTGGATTCCATTCATAAAATTCATATTAATATTAAAAAGGGTAAGTTACTCTTCATAAGAGTAGGTTACTATTCATAATGTTAGGTTACTATTCACTGAAAATTAAGTTAATTCTATCAGACTCTAAATATCATCTTGAATACAACTGTGGATGTCATATTTTTAAAATTCAAATCACAGAGTTGGAAAATTTAAGTTTAATGGATAGGTTATGGATATCTCTTATAAGTAACCATGTTTTGTTCCATAGAGGCTCAGTGATTCAAGAAATATAGGCTCTAACTAGAATGTATTTAAAATAAACATACCATGAACTGTTTGGGGTGCTAAATCTCAATTTTCTAGGATTATATTATATGTATCTTTATGTTAAAAATCAATAAATAAAATATATTTGAAATATGTGTCATCATAGTTTGTATCAAAGTAAGTTATTGTGATTTTGGTGGATTGGTACTAGAAAACCAAAGTTGAAACCTTTAGGATAAGTCTAAATATAAGAAAACTCCCTAAATTTTTGGTAGAGTATATGGTGTGTGCTTTTTTCAAGAAAATATATCCATTTATGGATACTACAAAGTGGATGCGGATATAGAACAGATGTACCTAGTTTTAATAACCTTTAAAATTATTATTGGATATTAACTCCACCTACACCTCATGTGTGAAAAAAGAGTCCTATAACTACACACCTAGCCATACACTCTTGGGGTACATGATTTGGTTAATCATGTTCTTTTTACAAACAATTATAGAGGTAAAACAAGGAAAATTTTATATGAAATTTAATAACATGAAATAGACAATGGATAACCTAGATTGAATCCTAGAAAGTCATGAGATAGGGTGAAACTTTCATTTAGTATTTTTCCACTTTATGTTCATAGTTTCTCTTTTACATGCCTAATCATTTAAAATTATCATCCCTAGTTTTCCTTTATTTTATTCAATGGATGTAAATATGAGAACCCTATCAATAACCAATGTGATGGGTGATGTGATGACAACCAAAATTAAATTCCTAATATGATGGGAGTAGGAGTAGATTACTTAAAGGACATACTTGAGAAACTGACTCAATTCAGGAGTAATAACATGAATCAAATTGAACACCCTAACTCTCCTAAGAAAGAGAAATTATTGATTGAGACCTTTATGTGACAAAGGCCTCCAAATTTTAGTATTTATTATGGCCATTAAATTATAGAATAATGGAATAAATCCATTGATAAGATATTATTTATCCACTAATATTCTATGAAAGAGAAATTCATAGTGTTTTTTTATTACTTAGAGGGATAAGCTAATCAGTGGTGGTTGCTGATAAAAAATAACAAACCTATGGAAGATATCGAGTATATGGATTGGTATGAATTCAAGAAAATATTTTTTAATAAATATTTTCCTTGCAATCTCATTATCAATATGGAGATGGAATTCCTTTGACTTAAGAAAAAAGAGGATGAATCTATTTGTGTGTATGAACTAAACTTCATAAGGCTTGAATGATATTCCTCTGGATTTGTTATCAACCCTAAAGTTTAATTTTACTACTTCCTTACCAGGTTAAAGTCAAACCTATGAAAATATTAGGAAATTTAAGACTTTGATATCTAAGAGAGAAACAATTGTTGCACCCTTAAATTCAAAATAGAGATTAGTTATTCTCAGTGGTCTCATGGAACTGGATATAAGAAGAAAAAGATATATATTAACTCTGGATGATCAATAGATAATCCTCATGGTGGCATGAGAGCTCAGCTGCCCAGATGTCAAAAGTGTGGGAAGAATCATCATAGAAATTTCTTGAAGGGGAAAAGAAAATGCTTCAAGTGTGTAAAAAAGGAGAATAACATTAATTAATATGGAAAAGGGGGAATAATTCCACTTAAGTGATGTAAGAAAAGAATTTTTTGGTTAATCTTTAGCCCATATTCCAATATTTCAATAGTAAGGAACATGGACACTATGAAAACCAATTCCATAAGCCAAGGGTTTTTGAAGATAACCAACAAGAACAACCTCCATGGCCTAGATAGAAAGGTTGACCATATTCTATTACAACTACCAAATTGGATCTTAAAAATGGAGTGGTGATAGGTATACTAGTTATTTATTTAAGAATAGTAAATTTACTATTTGATTCTAGTTCTATGCATTCATTCATATCACGCAAGATTAGTAGAACTATTAAAACAATAACTCAAAACATGGAAGGTGAGTTATTAGTGAAAATGTAAAATGGGTAAATTTTTTACCCCAAGCATATAAATCCTCCCTAGTCAATATTTGTGGGATGAATTTCTTAGTGAACCTTGTGATACTCCCTTTATTATAATTTGATGATATTCTACCCATAGATTGGATATCATTTAATAAATAAAACATAAATTACTAGGAGAATAAAATAAATTTTTGTATCCCAAATAAACCTATGATCCTATACCAATGAGTAAGCCCTCATGTCTATTTGGGCATTATAATTCAAGAAGATTTTGTGTTTTCATTTGGTGGATGGGATATATTTTCAATCTAGGTTCAAAATGGAATTCCAAACTTTTGGACATCTTAAAGTGATGTTTTTAGATGATTAATTTTTCTAGGAAGGTGTCTCAAGTTATTGGGTGATAATTAGTATCTTCAGTTGAATTTTTGAGTTTTTTGGATAAATATTACGAGGGTTCCTATTTTTTGTTTCACAGTTTAGAGAAAAATGTGCAGTTACACTTACATTAGAGGAGTCTTGGTTCAATTTCTATAGGGATCAAACTAAAAAAATGATTATCACGTGGTTTGGGGAAAACCCTGAAGATATTATAGTAAACAACATGGATTGTTTTTTAATTAGGGTATGGTTCATGGTTTTTTCATGGTTTTAGACAAACCATGTAAAATTTTACTAACTAAGGCAGTGCCAATTTTCATAGTTGCCGCATGGTTTTGAAAACTATGTAGAAAAACATTATAGTTCATTAAATGTGGATTTTTATGATTTTACCCTAGAATTAATAAAACCCATGCCCAATTTTTTCCTCCTCCCTCATGAGCGTACACCCCAGCTATTCGAGCACCTCCTCCCTATTTCATTCCTCCTCGGATTTGGGTGATTCCATGGGTGATTTATTCAGTTTTTGGGTGATTATCCTCCTCTATTTCATTCCTTTACTCTTACCTTACCTTCCTCTATAATTTTTTGTTTCATCCCTATAGTTTTTTATTCATATTACTCTAGATCATGGTGTAATTGGCCGAAGGAGATGGTAATTTTTCTCACCCCTCATAAATGATGTCCCGAGACAACATCCACCTATCATTGTTAATCATTTCATTAATTTTAGTCCACATTACAAAATTTATTAAGTTTTTTATATTAAATTATATTTAATTAGTTTTAGTTTTAGTGACATGTGTTATTGATTTCACTCGAGATGATGTTGGGGGTCTATTGTAGACCTTCCATGGGTTGTTAATTGTCTTTTTAGCATGAGGATGTCGTCTAGTGAGTTTCCAAAGTTTATATATTTATTAAAATAAATTATTTAATTACTTATAAATTTTATAGCTAATTTTTATAGACTTATTGGATTTTTTTAGGTCCCTGTGTTGGTTTATGTTGGATATATTATGTTGGGAGATCTTAGACAGACCTTGGCAGCTGTTTTCAGCCTTTGGATAATTATTGGAAAAATATTTGAATGTGGTAGGAAGTCCATTAAATTTTCCCATAGTATCATTTTTATTCTAAGTTCATTTGGTGTTCATCTCATGGGGTTGTCAAATGATGACTTTAGAAAATTTATTAATAACTTTAAATTGGTGTTTCATTAGTGAACACATTTTACATGCCTTGAGTATTATGGGGAGGAAGTTCCTAGTGGGATGCCTTAGTAATAATGTGACCTTAGTAATTGGATAATTATATAGGGTTTTTAATGAATATAGAATTTTGGGGAAATGGAATATTAAATGGTTTTGACAACACATGTTGAGTGTTTCAAATGGGTATTTAGAAAACAAGCTTTTGGAATTGGGATTTGAAATAAGGAAATAGACTCAAATTTGAAATTAATTACTAAATGTTGGTGTAGGTTAAATAGGGATCCAATAAGATAACTATAATAATGACATCCGTTTTAACCAAACCTTAGGGAAAAGATAAATCTATTATGAAATGACAAGTGAGATTTCATTGTTGCATGGGTTAGTAAATAAGGTCATGGTAATTAGTTTATCCTTGGGTAAATTCTTTCTATGGGTGGAATACCTTAAGTGTTATCCCTTGGATTATTTATTGGATATGAAATGGGTGGAATTTCTTGATTGATCATATATTCCATTAGGGTAATCACTTGAATTCTATGGGAGGTTTCCTCATTGGATTCAACGATGTCCAAAGCTAAGGAATTCCATGAGCTAGCTTGGGTTCCTCATTGATTTCATGAGCTAGATTTGGGTGATTTATTATTTATTGATTCCATATATCAATATCATGGATTCCATTAGGTTTACCTTGATAATTTCCTGATATTAGATCCCAAAATTTGTATTTATTATATAAGATGTAATTCAATGGGTGTAGACCAAGATTCTGGTCAATCCTAATATTATAAATGCCTTGGGTTGTTAGTTACTTGGAATCAGTTTAGATAATTCCAAGTTTGTATTCCTTATATTCTCTAGGATGGAACTAAGAGGAATTTCATGAATGGATTCCTTATAAATTGTATTAACTTAGTAGGAGAGGAATTACCGATAGATACCCTATGGATTCCCTTATGTTTCCATGGTTGTTATTACCTTGTTCACACACCTTGGAACTAGCATTGAGTTATGAGATGCATCACCCTAATTAGAGATACATTGGTGTTGGTCGAACTAATTAGTTCTGACTGATGGTGTCACTGAAGAACCTGGGATCAGCAACTATGAATTATACATTATTTAATTATTCTTATAAGTGGTAAGTTTTTATTAGTATCACATCCACAAGAACTTATTGTATACACTGTTTATTTTAGGTATGCCTTTATTTGTGGCCTACTGAGTTGTAATCACACCCTACTTGGGCTATCATGGCACTTAGGTACCCAAATAGACTTTATTCTTGATCACAGGTCAATGTACAGGGTAATACATGATGTTGATTCTTGTTGATTGGCTTCCTAGATTGGATTTGGATGATAGTATTAGGAAGGATTTGGGATCAGTTTGGGATAGGTTATTAGCTTTAGTTTTACTTATGCTCCATTAGTACTGCATTTTTATGATCCTCCCATGGGGAGTCTAGTTTGTATGTATGACTCAATCATTCATTATTACCTCTGATGTTGTATTCATTTTATTTTCACTTTCCCCAGTTTCTAGTGATTATCTGGATGTATATCAATTTTATTTTATATATATTTTGTTGTGAACTCTGATAATGAGGGAATAGTCTCCCCATGGTGACCTTATAGGCTTTCCTCACTAGTCGACAGCCTATGGAATATGGGGAGGTATACCTGAGGCCATGTAGCACACCATATTGGGGTACCGATTCAATGGAATCCAGTTCAGGGCATTACAATGTGGCAATATAGTATGTTTTTATTTTTCTTTACTATTTGGGTAAGGTATAAATGAGACTAGGAATGTTCCAAGTCTTTTTAATGAGCTCATGCATGTGTGTTATAGCCTCACATATGGGGGAAACCAAGTTTCCAAGGGTGGGAATTTTTTTTATTACTTTACACCTTTTATAGTTGATTTATTTCCACCTTAAGTGACACACATAGGTGTGATGTTATCAATTTAAGGTATTTTTAATCTTGGTAAGTATAGTAAGAGGATGTGTTAACTCATGCATCATGATAGGCACATAGTTTTGGGTGTCATTCATATATTTCTTGTGATTAATATATTCCTAGGTTTCACATGTGTTGGTGTTTTATTTACTGTCTATTGTTATGTCTTATAGTAATTTATATCCACTTACAGTTTAAAAATAATTGATATGGTTTGGTATTTAAAGTGTCTAAAACCATTTTATATGGTTTACATATAAATTTATGGTGTAATTTTACTCGACCAACTCCTATGATGACTTCTAGTTAATAGGTAGGTATAAATGAATTATCAAAGTGATTCTTTTGGTTTAATAAAGTGTCGGTAAGAAACTTATATGGTGTTTTCCATTCTAAATTGTGAAAGGTATTCTATTTAACCAAACCATGTTATTTAAAATTTAATAAATCTTGTAAAATTTTGAAAATGTTGGGTAATGAAATTTTTTAAAATATGAAACCTTGGGTTTTAAATTGTGAGTGTAATTGAAATAAATAAGAAATTTTAAGAACATTAGAGATCTTAGAAATGAGTATCATGTGTAGTTATGACCTGAATTTATGTAAGGGTTTTAGGTTTAGAGAGAGATCACAAGTGGTGAGACCCTTGGATATGGGTTGTGAGGCCTTGATGGGTCAGAGTGTGCTAGATAGTGGGAGGTCTCAGGTTGTGCCTTCAATTGGGTTGTTACCATGAGGTTATGATATGTTTCCCTATTTCACAATTTCTTGTGACCCTTATGGATGTGTAGGATCCTAGAGTTGGTTTCTTGTCTTGTCTTGTTGTTGATAATGAGTGGGTATCTATAGGCATGTGGTCCCTAGAGTAAGTGGTTTCCTTTGGTTTATTGAGATTCTATGTGTTATGCAATGGGGGTAGGAGTGTCAGATGTGATTTTTCACTTGTTTGAGACATGACCTAAAGGTATGGGTGTGAGTTCCAAGTGATATTTATAATGTGTCTTTAGATAGAGGTAAGTTATAAAATTTCAGAGTTTTAGGGTGAATGTGAGAGGGGTTAGCCCAGTGTTGTGGGTGTTTAGATGTGTGAGTCATAGAAATATGCATTAGTGTGTGGAATAATTACATTCTTGGTGTTGTCAAGTTTTTGGTTAAGCCATGGTTATGCCTTATATATTTTTAGGTAAGTATCTTGAGTTCTTGTGTTTCAGTTTCAAAGCTGATTTTGAAGAGTGGTATCATTTGGATGCCTGACCATGGTGTTCTGACATTATTATGATGTGGTAATTGGGGTTGATCTAGGGTAGATGAGTCTAGGTCTGATGGATCATGGGTAAATGATTCTAATCATGAAACAACATCTAGGGTGATGGGTGGTCATGATTTTTGACAAAAATCATGGAAAATTCGAGCTTGTTTGATGAGTGAATTGAGGATTCTTTAAGTATGATATAGATAACATGCCAGGAGGAATGGTTAGATGCATGAATTAGCGATGATCCTAGGATCAAAAATATATGACTCATGGGACCATGATTCGGTTTAATGAGTGGTTGTAGGGGAGTTTTTGTTCCTGATGTTGGGTGATATCAGGATGGCGGGCATGTGCTGGAGATGTGCCGTGGTGTTGAGTTATATAATTAGGTGTCTTAGGGGAAAGAAGCTATTTATTTTAAGTGAAATATAGGTGATGCACTTGGTATAGGAATAGATCTTATTGATTTTTGGGTCATTAATATTTACTAACTATGTTTCAATTGGAAATCTTTCGGGTCTTGTAGAATCTCTAGTGATGTGGTGGTAGTGTTTATACGACAAATGTTAATTCACGATTGCTCGGTAAAGAGTCATGAGGTTGTAGTGGGTTGGGTTTATGGGTCCCTCGAGAAGATATGTGGATTAGATTTTATCATATTATTATAGGTAGGTAGGGATAGGAACATGGTTGGAATTTGAAATTTACCTATAATGAGTGTGACATCATGGATGGATCAGAGTGTGGTGGTACAAACATTCGGTTTTGACCCTAACAAAGGTTTCAGCAGTCAATGGATGCGTTGAGAAATGATAAGAAGATAATTGATCATTTTTTAGTTAAAACCTTATGGGATATACTTAATAATATATATATATATAAGTGAATTCATAGGGTGGAAGTTACACCGTTGATCCTCGAAGGTAGAGTCCCTTGTATTGGATTGAATATCGGTTAATGTTGTGGGTGTTGTTCTAAGAAGTCAGGGATAGGTGATAGTGGTGTTTTGTTTTGTCTCTAAAGAGAGAGAAAGATAGACACATACAAAATTTGAGTTCAGTGATGAATGGGGTGTGGGACATATTATTTGGTAGTTACTGAATAGAAATGATTATAATGACACACCTATGGTGGGAATGATGTATTAGTCATAGACATGAAACTCTTATGTCGGAAGGGTCGTGGGAATGTGGAGTTGACCATGAATATATTTTTTGGAATTATGATTCTAGTGTGTAGAAAATACGATGTGTACCTAGATTCCTTAGGCCATACCAAATAGGGAATTATATGTGGTGTTGAATTGATCCCAATATTGGGTTATGGGCTCGAGTTGGTTTTAATGTAATCCAAGGATTCTTTGATCAGAGGTGCATTTGTGTGTGTGTTAGGGAATAAAAATAAATTTATATGAATAAGTATCTAACCATGGTACCTCACTAGGAGTTAGTTATAGAATTTGATGAGATGTTCAAGTGATTACAACATGCCTCTGAGTGTGAAGGCATCATGATCAGGTAAATTGGTGATGCGTCAATAGTTAGAGTCCGAACTTTTCAAGACAAGTCAGACAAGCATAGTTTGAATTGGGTTTTCATATGAAAATGGATGTGATGAGTTACAAACCACATCTATAATTTCATCTTGTATATTATGGGTGAATTTCAAATATCAAATTAGTAATTTGAGAAAATTTCATTGTGTCTCAAGTTTGTGTATAGATAGAGGTTATGCATCCATTAAAGTTTGGAGTTTGGGGATGTGTATGTGTACCGATATTAAACAATAATTTTCATCAGAATTCAGGTTTGGTGGGTCTGGAACTATGTTGGTACATTTTTGGGACATGATTTCATGTTTCAATAAGTTATTCCTATTTTTTAAATACCAATACAACAAAATTAGTGGTTTTAAGATGAAATTTATGGTTGGGAGAACTATAGGAATGTCGAGTGTTTAGATGAAAACACCGTTGGTGTTTAGGATAGATTCGATCTGGTGAGAACCATATTAGTGTTTCAGTTACAATGATGATTTTTTCATCGTTTTTTATTGGTTTGATTTCCTTATAATTGGAGCCACACTGTGGGATCACATTTGGAATTTAATTGTGTTATGCAGCTATTATAATGGGAATTGATAGTCGATGTAGGATAGGAGATGCATATGGAAAACAATTGGGACTTATAAGGGATAATAATTGTTATAGTGGGGTGTATGTAAGTCCTCACATCTATTTAGGAATTAAAATTCAAAAAGAATTTGAGTATTTATTTGGGGGATGGATGGATTTTGAATCAGGGTTTGGAATATAATTTTGAACATCTAAAAGTGATTTTTTTGGATAAGGGGTGATTCTTAGATGGTAACTCGGATGGTTAGTGAACCTTAGGAGATTCAGGTGAACTTTGAAGGTTTTTTAAGAGCTCTAACTAGGATACATAGTTTGGGTAGCATGGTTTAGATAAAATCATGTTGTTATCCTTACACGGGATGAGTTTAAGTTCAATTTCTATAGGGCATGGTTTCTTGGCATGGTTAGCACACGATTTCGAGGAAACCTTACATATATAAAAGTAAAAAACACATCATAAGTTGGACTTGGGGTCTGGAACATGGTTAACATATGGTTAAATAAAAACCATGTCAAATGTTTTAGGCTAAGTTAGTGCCAATTATCACTGTTGTCACATGATTTTACAAACCGTTCGGCTTAATTATGTGAGAGGGGTGCACTTGGATAATTCCTAACACACGGTTGGCACATGGTTTAGAAAACCATGCATCCTATTAAAGGTTTATTTTTATGATTTTTCCTCTCCAATTATTTAAACCCCCGACCCCTTTTTCCTTCTATCTCATATGCACACACCATAGCTAGTTGATATCCTCCTCCCTCCTTCATTCCTTCTCATATTTAGGTTATTCTACGGGTGATTTATTTGGTTTTTGGGTGATGATTCTCCTTTATTTCCTTCCTTTATTCTTCCCCTCCATTGTTCTCTAATTTCTAGTTTCCTCCCTTTAGGGTTTTGATTTTTGATTCCACTAAATCAAGGTGGAATCGACTGAAGTAGATGGTACTTTTACTCATACCTCATAGAAGAAATCCCAAGAAAATGTTTGTGTGTCATTATTCATAATTTCATCAACAATAAGTCACATTTTCAAATTTATTAAGGTTTTAAATTAAATTGGTTTTAGTTTTAGTGGTGTGTGTAAGGTATTTCTCTTGGGATGATATTGGAGTTCCACTACAGACCTTCCATGAATTTTTTGTTGTATTTATGGTGCAACGAGGTCATCCAATGAGTTTTCAGTGTTTAAGAATTTATAAATTAAATTTTTCAATTAATTATAAATTTTATATTTGATTGTTTTTTATTTTTCAGATTGGCTTAGGGCCTCGCATGTGTTAAAGTTGGTCGGATGATGTTAAGTGATCTTGGAAGATCCTTGGAAGCTGCTTCCAGTTTTTGTAGAATTATTAGAAAAAGATTTGAATGAGGTAGGTGGTCCCTTAAATTTTCCCATATTCTCATTTTTATTATAATTTCATGTAATGTTTTTCTCACCAAGTTTCCAAGAGATAACTTTAGATAATTAAATAATTACTTTAAATTGGTTTTTTGTAGTGAACACACTTTGACATAACTTGAGTCTTGATGGGAGGTAGTTCTTAGTGGGATACCTTAGTAATAACCTAACCTTGGAAATAAACTAATTAAATATGGATTTAATTAAAATGATATTTTTAGAAAATGGAATATGAAATAGTTTTGACAACACATGTTGGGTGTTTTTAATAGATATTTAGAAAATAGGGTTTTGGAAATGGGATTTTAAATAGTGAAATAAACTCAACTTTGAAATGAATTTCTAAATAGCGATGTTGGTTAAATAATGTGACTATAAGAAACCTATACGGAATTTTCCTTTGTAGCTTGTGAATGAAATCCTATTAAACCAAACATTGGGGAAAACATAAGGCACTAATGAAATGTGTAGTGATATTGCATCACGGAATGGGTTGGTAATGAAGGTCTTGGTAATTGGTTTTTCTTTATAAAAATTCTTATTATGGGTGGAATTACTTGGCTGACATCCCTTAGATTAATTCTTAGATATGAAATGGGTGGAATGACTTTTGTGGGTGTGGAATTCGTTATGGGACTCTCTTGAATGTTATGGTAGGATGCCTCATTAGATTCATCAACATGAAAAGCTATAAGGAATTACATGAGTTTTTGGGGTTCCTCACTAATTCATCACTAAAAATAACTCAAGGTGGCCCTCCCTTAGATTCTGGTGATGTCTCATTTATTTAATTCCATGGATTAATGTCGTAGATTACCTCAGGTTTCCCTTTGGAATGTTTTGGGATGAGATCCATGGATTTTTATTGATTATTAGAGATGGAATGTCAAATGTGTGGACCTGGATTCCTATCAATTTGGGTACTTTGATTTCCTTGTACTAGTGTTTCCTTGGATTCAGTTTAGATAATTCCAAGGTTGGATTCCTTAGATTTTTTGGTTCTAGGTGTAGCAGAAGCATGCAGTGGTGGGTGATATATTAAAATTTATTTTAAAATTGAGTTTCCTAAAACCCAAAGTGAGGATCTTGCACATAAAATTTATAATAAATTTATTTGACCTTGAAAGAAATGAATAAATTTTCTAAGAATTATTTCTTAAATGTGTATGTTGATCATCCAAAAAGACGCTTTTGTATTACAATCATTTTTTGTGAGAATCCAAGGATATGATCCCAGGATAGGATCCCTCTAGTGGTGATCCACACATGCTCCTTTGATCTCCAAGAAATGTCAATCAATATCTAGGTGCTATTAAAGTGAATTGATCATCTTTCATTATCCGTGTTGATCTCTTTTCCTTCGGTTTTGAAGGAATCTCTCTTGTTTTTCTTGTTCTTGAGAGGGGGAGAGAAGGATGATTCGAGGGAGAATTTGTTGTGCACAATAATTCTCTATTTTCAATTACACACCCTGCATAATAGATATAATTGTCTATTTATAGAGATAGGTTTTAGGTTAAAATAATATCTTGAACAATATTGTAACCTTTAATAAACCCCATTTCTCATAATAATAATATGATTATTATTTTTATTATTTTTTGGTATATATGACAACCCTTCTCTTTATTTCATATTTAAACATGATTTATTAAATAAAATTTCTCTTAATAAAACTCATAATATTGAGAGTTCCGGTGTCTTTGGGTTTTAGGAACATTAAATAACAACTTAAAACATGAAATACAACATCTTTATTGAAAAATTCTTTAACATGACCAAAAAATTCCTTCGTACTTAACACTGCATGGGATAACTTGAGGACATACAAAAGAAAGTGGTGATCTATATAGACCATTAATGGAATAAACATGTAATAACATGAGGATAATAATACATTTTAGAAAAGTAATATCAATGATGCATAAAGGAACATGAATAATAAGGCATGATATAGCATGATAATCATAACATGAAAATGTGGCAACAACTTAAAACACTACATCATAAACATAAGTCAAATCTAAACCGTAAAGACTTAATGGTGGAAAAAAGTACCATAAAGGAATCAGGTAAACCCCTACCCCAAAATGACATATCATTATACTAAACATTACCTAATGCATTGGATCTCTATCAGGGTTCACCCTTCATAAACATTTCAATATCATGCTTAAGTGTGTCGCATATATCATATAACATAGATTCATTCAACATCATAATTTTATTCCACAATATATAATTGTGTAATACATACATGTAAGTCCCCAATAAATATTATTATGTTCATAAAGGTGAATACCCTTGATAGATAAATGGGTATGTTATTCACTATAAAATTATTTTATTATGGTAAATCGTGGTGCGATTTCGGTAGCATAACAGCAACATATATAATTTCATAAAATGGGTTGATGAGTGAGAGAGGGGTATTTCATCATTTATAAATGAAATTTATAGTGATAGGGACATATAAATTTATGCCCCAACATAAGTATTTGGAAATAGAAGACATAACATAATAAAGAATCTTGAATAAAGAGGAGGAATCAAAAGAACTCTTACAAAATTTTGGCATGGTAACGGGTGTACGTAAAGGTTATTAGGATGGATAAATGAGATTAAAATGGTATATTATCATTTATAAATAAAATTTACAGTAATTAGGATATGCAAGAATGTATCCCAACATATGAAAATGGAAATTACAAAGGCATATCATAAATGAAGTGTTCGATAAAAAGAAGAGAGATAGAATCCATTGCGGAATTTTGGCATAGTAACGGGCTTAGGTAAGGGTACAAATTGGGAGGGAAAATTATAACTCATAAAAATAACATAAAATGGACAGTAATTTAATGATTAAAAATGAATTTAACTAAGATAAATTGAAAATAAAATAATTAGTCTCAAAGAAGGTGCTTAAATTCAAAGGTGAGGAGAGAAATCACTTACTTGGATGTGCGGCACCAAAGGCTTCGGAGAGGCTTATTGGGAGCTTGGGGGCACCTTGGTAGGACTCTAGAGAGTATAGGGAAGAGTTTTTATGAGCTTAAAGTAGTTTTAGTGAATATAAATGGGATCTTGGGTGGGATTATATAGGAAAAGAAGAGGATTTCTTTATTATTTTTTGTTTTGGACACTATATAATAAAATATTCAAAACCACAAATCATCCCATTATTTTTTCCCATGATTTCTAGAAAAGGGGAGTGGTATAAATTATTATATGAGTCCAAGGGATGAAGATAATAAAATATTTCCATTGCTTATGTGGATATGAGTCACACTCTAAAAGAAATGATTTTAAAATCTTAAAATATATTATAAGTTTTGGAGGATTCACTAAGGATTTATAAAATAAATTTAATAAACTTAAAACCGCATTATTTCAAACAAAAACAAAAAAATTGACAAATATACATTTTATATTATTTTTTTACATCATTATTGTTCTATTATGATTTCATAAAACACACCGTATATTTATACGGTATTTATTTTTTACCCAAAAATTTGACTATCTGGAAAAATTATGAAAAAATCACCATTGGATAATTTTGACATCATGATTCCAAAAATAATATTAATTTTATCTAAATATTTTTTTTAAATATGTGAATTTTCACTTTTAAAAGAAAAACTGACATTTATTGAAAATGACAGGTTTTGGACAATAATAGTTTTTAAACCCTGATAAAAATTACATTTGACATCATAAAAATTATATGATCATTTATATTTAAAAAAATTAATTTAATAATAGTATTTTATTGAAATATAATTTATTTCAAAAATTCATTAATTCGTCAAAATATATTTCTTAAATAAATTTGAATATTAATCAAAAATACTATTTGTGCTTTAAAAAACATTTTAAAAGTAACAACAATAGGAAGAAAATTTATTTATTATTCTATAAAAAAATAATTTACATAATCCTATTAAAAAGGTCTTGATACTCATCCATTTATTACACTAGAATATTCCCTAAAAGTAAGGTATGCGATGGTGGGGCTTTCATGGGGTCGTTCAGAGAACATGATTTGGGTCGTGATCTCGATGAGCTTAAACTTCTCCCATAAACAGTTTCTCTCATGCTTAATTTATTGGATATCAGATTTTTATTGGTATAGGGAAAATCCATGAAATGATTCCTCCCTTGAAATCTCTGATAAATGGGCTTCATAGGGTACGATCCTACTGGTTGAGTTCATCACTTCCTTGGTCTGTGCCAAAAGGATTCGTTAAAACTCTATATTTATACTAGTCATGTGATCATTGTTCAATGGCTATATTATCAATGGTAAATAAACTTAATGGTAATTTAAATCCAATTAGATAAAATAAAATAATCTCATGTTTTTTTATATTCATAATACATTTAATTAAATTAAAATAAAAAAAAATTATTAAAAATGTTTGGGTCTTCACAACCTTCCCCCTTAAGAAATTTCACCCTAAAAATTTTCTTTTCCTACACTAAAACAAATGAGGTTAACTATGCTTCATCACATCCTATGGTTCCCACATTTCTTCTTCAAACTTATGGTTTCTCCACAACACTTTGATGAGGAGAATTTTATTATTTCATAAAAAAATTTATCTATGATCTAAGATCTTCACCGGATTCTCCTCATAGGAAAGGAAATTATCCAATGGTACCACCTCTAGATTGAGTACATGTGATGGGTATGGTATGCACTTTATTAATAGGGACATAGAGAATACATCATGTACTTGAGACAGGTTTAGTGGGAGTGCTAGTCGATAGGCCACTGCTCCGATGTGATCAAGGATATCAAAAAGTGCCAATGTACCTTGGACAAAGCTTTCCCTTATTCCCATATCTCATCACTATTTTCCATGGAGATATGTGGAGTAATACCATGTCTCCAACATCAAAATCTAGTTCTCATCGATGATTGTCAGCATAGCTCTTTTTGTCGACTCTGAGCATATTTTATGTGTTGTTGTATGTTCTTAACCTTCTCCATCATCTCTTCGACCATTTTAGGACCTAGAAGTTTTTGTTCCCCAACTTCATCCCAACATGCCAGTGTTCTACACCTCTTCCCATAAAGGGCTTCATAAGTGATCATTTGGATGCTTGAATGGAAACTATTGTTGTAAGAGATCTCCACCAAAGGAAGATATTGGTCACATCTACCTTTGTAGTCCATTGAGAAAGATATCAACATATCTTCAAGTGTTTGAATATTATACTAATATTCGCTATCAGTTTGAGGGTGATAAGTTGTACTAAAGTTTGTCTCAGTGTTTATAGCATGTTGAAGACTTTTCCAAAACATAGAGGTGAATATTGGATCTCGATCGAACAAAATCGATTGTGGTAATCCATAAATCCTTACCACTTATCTAATTTATATCTGTGTGATTTGATCTAGTGAGAAGTCCTCTCAAATTGCAATGAAGTGTGCAGTCTATGTAAGATGATCCACAACAACCCAGATAGGATTGTTTCCTTTGGATTTATTTGGAATTATGGTGACAAAGTCCATAGTTATGTTTTCTTATTTCCAAGTTGGTATAGGTAATGGTTGCATCATCCCCTTAGAATTATTCCTTTCATCCTTCACTTGCTGACATACCTAACACTTTGATGTATATTCAGTGATCTTCTTCTTCATTTTGTTCCACCAATAGTGCTCTCAGAGATCTTGATACATCTTTTTGTTTCCTAGGTGAATGGATAAATTCGAACAATGTGCATCATCCAATATTTCATTATTTAAATCAGGATTTTATGGAACACATAGTCTTGACCCAAATCCCACAACTCCTTCTTCATTAATATTAAACTCTGAGGATTTCCTTTTTTTGATAGCTTCCGCTTTCTAATGAATCCCCACACCATCTTTTTTATCATCCTTTAACCTTTCCAAAAGAGACAATTGGGCAATCAAGTGTGAAAGGAGTGATGGTGTCCTTTCTTTATGATTTCCATGTCCATCCTCTTCAAATATAAGAATACTAGATCCTTCTAAATTATCATCAATGATATATTTACTAGGTCCTTTATACTTAGAACATCTGCCACTTTGTTCACTTTCCCAGGATGTTAGTGGATTGAGCATTCATAAT
This sequence comes from Viscum album, assembly GCA_963277665.1. Lineage (NCBI taxonomy): Eukaryota > Viridiplantae > Streptophyta > Magnoliopsida > Santalales > Viscaceae > Viscum > Viscum album. The sequence goes on from OY728136.1 coordinate 1,486,742,217, forward strand.
CCTTGATGAGCTCTAACCATATTTGTTGGCACGTATTTATCTCTTTATGTGTGAATATATATTTGAGCCTTTTTTTATCTGTATATATTTCACACTTCTCCCCAAATAGATAATGCCACCAGATTTTCAATATAAAAATCATAGCTTCCAACTCCAGATCATGTGTGGGATAGTTTTGCTCATGGATTTTCAACTGCCTTGAGGCATAGGCGATGAATTTTTCATTTTTCCTCAAATTCCACCAAAGGGAGACTTAAAATATTTTCAAGATGAACATTCCCACAAACTTCAACATGTGATACTATACTTATAGAAGTTTTCTCTAGTGATTTTATATCATTTCTTGTGGGGAATCACTATTCTTAGAAAACATAAAATATATACTTGTAGGACATGAATTTAAATACATTATGACCTACACTAATTTTATGTAGTGGTTACATATAATTCATTCATTACTATCCATATTAGAATAGGAATTTCTATGCTCCCTTGATTATGGATATTTTTTATGCTCATCATGCTTCTTATCCCTTGTAGTAGATCATTGTCTTGGATAATGCCTGACTTCTCCACATTTATGACATAGAACTATGTATGATTCCTTAGATGGTACTTTGTTTCCATCCATCACATTATCCATTTTTTCATGGAAATTGGATACTTTTTGCCCTATCATTCCACACTTAAAACATCTCCTAGTCCATTTGTGACATTTCCCTTACTGCCTTTTTTCACACTTGTTGTACGAAAGAAATTGGGTCTTCTTTCCCTTATCACCTTTATCATATGGACTTCCATGAGATGTCATATTCCTATTCCTTAATGTCCATGGGAATTCAAAAAACTTACAATTTTTTATCGTGATTTTTGATAGTTGGTTTGGATTAATCATGATCTGTTCTACTCAAGCTCCAATCTGATTGGGAATCTCATTGTGGTAGTCATCACACTTCCCTTTGCATCAGTTGTTAGCACAATTCCTCATATTTCTTGACATTGTCTATAATAAAAGGAAAATTAGGGATGAGTATCTTATGTAGTTAAACACATAAAGGGTAATCCAATGACATAAAAGTGATAATGTATAAATTATATTTATCTTCCTAACTTATGATTTTTTAGGATTGAATCTATGTTATCCATGATCTACTTACTAACATATATTATTATGGGAATTTTTTTTCTTTGTTCCATTAATAATGGTTTGTAATGATCTTATGAATTTACCTAATAATATCCCCCTATAGTGTTAAACCTAGTACGTAGTAAGTCCCATTTTCATGTACCAAGTTACCCCGAGTCATGCCCGGAACACCTTGTTAGAGTTGTTACTCTTAGGTTCATACGTTCCAAAACCATGTCCACTTTTAGTATCTAGATAGGGATTTATTTTCTTGATAAACCAATTTATCTATACTCACTAAAATTTAGGTATGTTCACTTACACTTAGTCTTGTCCCTAAGGGTTTTCACTAGGGTTTTCTAATCTTAGTCTCAAAAATAACTAAACTTATCCTCTGATACCAACTATAACAACCCTTCTCTTTAATTAACATTTAAAAAATATTTATTACATAAAATTTCAATTAATAAAACTCAAAATATTGATAGGTCCAGTGTCTTTGGGGTTTAGGAAAATTACATAACAACTTAAAACATGAAATACAACATCTTTTTTGAAAACTTTTTTGACATGACTAAAACATTCCTTCATACTTAACACTACATGGGATAACCTGAGGACATACATAATAAAGGGGTGAGATATAAAGCCTAGTAAGTGAATAAAAATGGAATAACATGAGGATAATAATACAAGTTAGATAAGTCATATAAATGAGGAATAAAGGAACATGAATAATAATGTATGATATAGCATGATAATCATAACATAGAAATGTGGCAACAACTTAAAACACTACATCATAAACATAAGTCAAATCTAAACCTCCAACACTTCATGGTGGAAAAAAGTGTCATAAAGGAATCAGGTAAACCCATGTCCCAACATGATGTTTCATAATACAAAACATTACCCAATGCATTGGAGCTCTATCAGGGCGCACCATTCAAAAACATTTCAATCTCATGATTAAATGTGCAACATAGATAAAATAGCATGGATTCATTAAACATCATAATTTTATTCCATGATCTATAAATTTGGAATAAATACATGTAAAACCCTAGTAAATAGTAGTTTTTCACAAATTTTAATACCCATGATATATAAACGAGTATGGTATTCGCTACACAATTATTTTATCATGGTAAATCATGGTGCGATTTCGATAGCATAACAACAACAAATAAAAATTCATAAAATGGGTTTATTAGAGATAAATGTGTCTTTAATAATTTATAAATGAAATGGATAGTAATATTAACATGGAAATCCATGCCTAAACATAAGTAATTGTAAATATAAGACGTAACATAACAAAGAATCTTGAAGAAATAGGAGGAAGCAAAAGAACTCTTACAAATTTTCGATATGGTAATGGGTGTAGATAAAGGTTATTAGGAGAGTTAAATGAGAGTAAAAGGGGATATAAACATTTATAAATCAAGTGGATAGTAATTGGGATAGGTAATAATGTATCCCAACACATGAAAATGTAAATTACAAAGGCATGTCATAAATGAAGTGCTTGATAAAAAAAGGAGAGAGAGAATACCTTACAAAATTTTGGCATAGTAACGGGCTTAGGTAAGGGTACAAATTAGGGAGAAAAATGATACCTCATACAAATAACATAAAATGGACTATAATTTAATTATTACAAATGAATGTAAATATAAGATATTGAAATTAAAATAACTAATCTCAAAGAAGGTGCTTGAATTCAAAGGTGACGAAACAAAATCCCTTACTTGGATGTGTAGCTCCAAATGATTAATAGAGGCATATTAAAAGATTTATGGTGCCTTTGGAGGACTCTAGGGAGTACAGTTAAGAGGTAGGATGAGCTTAAAAGAGTTTTAGTGAATATAAATGGATGTTTGGGTGGGATTATATAGGAAAGGAGGAGGATTTCTTTATTATTTTTGTTTTGGACACTACATAATAAAATATACAAATCCAAAAACCATCCAATATATTTTCCCCATTGATTCTGAAAAAATGGAGTGGTAAAAATTATTTTATGTGTAAAAGGTCTTAAGATAATAAAATATTTCCCCTTCTTATGTGGAGGTGAGTCAGACTTTCAAAGAAATGATTTTAAAATCTTAAGATATATTATAAGTTTTAGAGGATTCACTAAGGCTTTATAACATAAATAAAATAAAATTAAAATAATATTATTTAAAATTTAAAACAAAAATTTGGACTAAGATACCTTTTATAGTAATTACTATATCATTATTTTTTCATTATGATGTCATAAAGCACACCGTATATTTACACGGTATTTAATTTTTACCCAAAAATTCAACTCTCTCAGAAAGTTATGAAAAATTCACCATTGGATAATTTTTATGGTATTATTCCAAAAATAATATTCATTTTATCTAAATAATTTTCTAAATATTTTAATTTTTACTTTTAAAATGAAATCTGACATTTTTTAAAAATGGCGGGTTTTTGACAATAATTGTTTTTGAACCCTAATAAAAATTACATTTGACTTCATAAAAATTATATGATCATTTGTATTTAATAAAAGTGTTAATAATAATATTTTATTAAAATATTATTTATTTAAAAAATCTATTAATTCATCAAAATATATTTCTTAAATGAATTTGAAAATTAACCAAAAATTTTATTTTTTCTTTAAAAAACATTTTCAAAGTAACAATAATATGAAGAAAATTTTTCATTATTCTATAAAAAAATAATGTACATAATCCTATTAATATGGTCTTAATACATATCCCTTTATTACACTAGTAAACTCCATAAGATTAAGGTGTGCGATGGTGGGGCTTCCATGGGGTCGTTCGGTGAATATGGTTTGGGTCGTGATCTCGATGAGCTTTAACTTCTCCCGTAAACGGTTTCACTCATTCTTAAGTTGTTGGATCTCATATTGGGATTGGTCTTGGGAAAAGGCCAGAAATTCTACCTCCATCGTAATCTATGATAAATGGGATTTATAAGGTATGATCCTACTGGTTGAGGCCATCACTTCCTTTGTCTGTTCCAAAAGGATTTGTTAAAACCCTATATTTATACTAGTCATGTGATCCCTGTTCAAATGTTATATTATCAATGGTAAAGATACTTAATGGTATTTTATATCAAATTGGATAAAATAAATGAATCGCATGTGTTTTCTATATCCATAATACATATAAATAAATCAAAAGAAATGGAATTTTATTCATAAATGTTTGGGTCATTACAGTATGCTCCAACATGAAAAATAAGAAATATTATTTAATTAGCTTGTTAATTAATATTTGTCACTGGATATGGTTATTGTCCATTTTAACTCCTCTAGCATTTATAACACATCTAAATATATATTAAATATTTTTTTCATAAATAATTTTTTGGGGATCAATTATACCTGAATAAAATTATTCCTTGATATTGAGAATAATATTTATTATATTAATCAAATTCACTTATAATTTAATGGAGATCATAAAAAACACTTAGGGTGTGTGTCATGAACCAACCCAGGTACCCTGGTAACCTGATAACCAAGGTGACACTGACATAGCCCGAAGGGCATTCCAAATCCCCATGGGTTGGCGACTCGTATATGGAATCATAAAAATTGAGTATGGGAACTGTTTTTCCACAAACATTACGGATGTAAAAAAATAAAAGATATAATGAATTTCCAAATAAAATCCACTCGGAGTAATGTACCATAATTCAAAGAAAAATTATAGCCAAAATTACTACAACCAAAGTACCAAAGTAGGGAAAACAGATAAATTCCCTACACAGACGTAACTCATCAAGTCCAAGGTTCGATAGCTAGATCCACCTCTAAGAGATACTTTACCCCTTCTCAAACCTAGAAGGAGATAATCTAAAAATACCTAAATTCACAAGTAGGGTGTGATCCAAATCATAGTAAGATTTCACCAAAAGATTACATAACAAGATTCCAATATCAAATTATCTAGGAATGTACTTTCAGTTTAAAACAAATAGGTTTGTAATATTAAGATCATATTTAAACAAATCATGATTTATAATTTAAAATATGTAAAAACTTTAGAAATTCATGTATCACATTTCAAATGATGGAAATACATTTTAAAAGATTAAATTTTCCTTTAACTAAAGGGTGATTTACACAAAAAGAACTTTTCCCAAAAATGGAATAAATAAACACTTTTATATAAAATAGTTTATATAAGTTATCAAGCCATGTAAAACAGTCTACAACAATAGAATATATACATTTTAAATACAAAAAATTGAGCAACATGGACATGTGCCTAATAAGGTATGAAATTTCCACACTATAAGGATCCCACACTCATAGTGAACAGAAAATATGTACATACTCTCCTTTGAACTCAAGATAAAGAGGACTCATCACCATCACCTAAGGGATGTGATGTGTTGATGTGATGTTTTATAACATTATAAGTCATAAAGTTCCATCTATATAACTTACTAACTACCTAAGTTTTTCATGTTCTCAATTAAAAAACAATGATGGGTAATTTATTTCAGGACTACTTAAAATACAATTAATCCCATTCCCCATTTCAAATAAGAAAATTTTTCCTTTAAAAATCATAACAGGTTTTTAATAAAAAAACATTCCTTTTCACCAAGATAAAACCCTAAAGTTTATATCAAAATATTTTTAACCACTTTTCATAAATAAGGATTAAACACCAATTTATGCAATTCCATAATACAATATCACAATTTAATTCATCAATTTAATTTTCAAATAAATTCCATCAATTTTATAAAACAAACCCCAAATCACTAGAATTGGGGTTTCTCAAAATTTTCCAAAAAATTTTGTTCACAATTTAAATTAAACAATTTAAACTTTTCCAATTTCCATAACCACACCCCAATTCACTGGAATTTGAGGTTTTCCAATTCCATACCAAAAACCCATTCCAAAACCCTAATCCAAAGGAATTGGTTTTTCTCTAACAAACAAATTGAAATCCATTTTAAACAAAATCAAACAATTGAATTCAACAAAAAAAATAAAATTAAACAATAAATTTTAGGTTAATATAAATTGGGCATCAAGATGGAACCACCTAACTTTTTTTGATGAATCCCCAAATCCCACAACGTACCCACCAACAAAAACAAATGTGGAGAGGATTTAGGAACTCAACATATAAACAATATTTGAAAAAATAGAGTTTAGATCCATCATTTCCAAGAAGATATATCAAACCCCAAGGAGGTAAATATAAATAGATCGAGATGATGAGATAATTCTTACCCGGTAAGTTACTCCACAACAGCAACAATGACCGAACATTGAACGAAACCAGCCAAAAGGGTTTGAGAGCTCTAAAGTTTCTTGGGAAATCCTAAAGGGTAGATAGAAAAAATTTATAAAGAGGAGGAATAATATTTTCTTCCAGGATACCTATTTAAAAACAAAGCTTAGAGTTTTACATGACGTGTAACCCAGTTACACGTCATTAAATTGAAATTTTTCATATCCTCTGAAAAACCCATCAACTTTTACTTAAAAAGAATTATTTTCATTTCAGGATTTTCACAATGTGAAACCATATTAAATGACATTTAAATATCTATAAGGCTATATAAATTACTGGTTAATGTTGGGAATCCAACAAATCTGTGAATTCACCATTATAGGTATCCTCCCAATTCCTTCTTGGCCCTATTTAGACAACGAAAAAGGAAAAACATGACAAGGTTAAAGACGTACCAGACAGATCAGTAATGGGATGTAATAGTGTGACCCTATAGGATTATTTTTCTTTAACATTAGGTGTTATTGCATAAAGTATAAGATTATTGTCTAGTAATGGGTCAAGGAACCTAAGAGAAAGAACTTAAAGTTTCAATGACGATAATCACATATGAACACTCACTATGTAATATAATCCATTTATCACATTATCTTATCAAGAAGGTTTCACATATGTGTCATCAACCTATGTGCTTGATGCATCTTTATTTGACTATCTGAAATAAACATGTCATTATACCATGTCCATGGAATTTAGGGTAATGGTTATACTTCAATTAAATGGATAAGATATTAGCTTTTATAAAGATAGAAGGTAAAAATCATTCCTTGACGTATCCATTAATGACATGTTAATTGTGATGCACCCAACGTACCCTACCATGCCACAAACATATAGGGTCACATTTTTCATCATAAAATCTAATTTTTTGAGTGATGACATGCATTAATGAAAATATTAAAGTCTAAGGACCATTACAGACACTCAAAAATAGGAATATTTGATGACACAAAAACATACATAATTCCTATTGGAAAGTTTATTTTCATAATCTCTCATCTTGGTGATTACCAAGTGTGAACTTCATGAGAAGAAGCCTCATTTACTTACAAGTACTCACACCTAAGAGTCTATATACTATGTTTCACATCATAGTAAATTATCTAAAAACAAAACATTATCTAAGAATATCATCATATCACTCCACGGTTCTCATCATAGTGGGAAACTACTATGACCTTATCAATGAAATGTATACTCTAAGAAATTATTACACCAAAGTCATGAAAAAAATGAATGATATTTAATAATATGTTTTATTATATTAAATACATTAAATATTCATGTAATCAAAGTATAAATTGTTGTTCCTAAGACACTAACTCCAACAAACTCCCACTTAGACTAGATAAAATTTCCTGTAACTTTTAGTCCACTATACCACACATGATAATCATGTTTCTAATGAGTCAAGTATTTAGTCAAGGGGTCTTCCATGTTATATTTCAAGGAAATATCAATCATTGTAACTTCATCTCTCTAAGAAAAATCCGTCAAGAGGTGATACTTCTAAAGTAAGTGTTTCAACTCCTGATGTGACCTTGTCTCTTTTGTGATATACATCATCGTAGTATTATCATAATATAGTGTGATAGTATCTTTATTGCTACGTACCATTTCAATATCTTGGAAAAAAATTTCTATCCATATTTCTTTTTAATCTACCTCTTGGATCAATCATGATGGATCTTGATCCAAAGAATATATGATGCCTCTCCCAAGTCCTTCATAGAGAAGAACTTATTCAACCAAGACTTAAAAACTATAATATTTGTATTTCATTTCAAATGAGTAATATTTCATCAACATATACTATTAAGAAAATTAATGCACTCCCACTAAACTACTTTTGGACACAAGGTTCACAATCATTCTTTATAAAACCAAATTCTATTATGGTTTCATCAAAATAAATGTTCCATGGTCAAGATTATTACTTTAATCTATAAATTTATTTTTTAAATGTTTATATCTTGTTTGCATTTTTGGAGTCACAAACCGTTTTGGTTTTTTTATATAGACAAATTTCTAAATGTTCCTATTAAGGAAGGCTATTTTGACATTCATTTTCTAAATATCATAGTCATGTTAAGCCATAATGGAAAGTATAATTTTGATGGATTTAAGAATTTTAACTAGTGATAATGTGTCATTATATTCAATGCCTTGGTGTTTTTTAAATCCTTTTGCAACTATTCATGCCTAATAGGTATTGACTTGTCCTTCCATGTCCATTTTCTTCTTGAATACGCATTTACGAAAAATGGTCTTTTCATCCATAGGAGGATCAAACAAAATCCAAACTTGGTTTTGGTACATGGAATCCATTTCATAATTCATGTATTCTTTCCACTTGGAAACATATATTACACTTAATACTTCTTTATAAGTTGTAGGATCATAAATATCAACTAATAATTAGTCACCATCCTTAGTGACTAGAAAACAATACCATTCTGGTTCTCTAATCTCTCTACTACTCCTATGAAGTACTTGTGTCTCTAGAACAACTTCTTATTCCATGGGGATTTTTGGAATTTTTTCATATGACAACTCATGTGTATCTTGAGTATGTACTTCTTCAAATTCTATCTTACTCTCACTATCTCTTTTAGAGATAAGATCCTTTTCAAGAAATGTGTATCATTTTTCATCCACAACCATTTTGTTCGATGGATTACATAATTAGTATACATTTTTTTCTTTATGATATCCTATAAAGATACACTTTTTCTCTCAGGGTACAAGCTTGATACCTAAAGAGGCCTTAACAAATGATTTTCAACCCCACACATATAAGTAAGACAACACAAGTTTCTTTCCATTCCATGATTGGTTCGGTATATCATCTATCACATTAGTTTTCACTTGGTTTAGAATGTATGCATTTGTTTATAACACATATACCCAAAAGAATAATGGAAGACTTGTATGACTTATCATTGATCTCACCATGTCCAACAAGGTGTGGTTCTTTCATTTTCTTACATTGTTACACTAAGGAGTATAAGGAGTCAGTTGAGATAGTATCAAAAACTATCATAAATAATCAATTAATTCTTGATTAAGATATTCTCTACTATGGTCTAAGTATAGTTTCTTAATATTCTTACCAAGCTAGTTCTCAACTTCATTCTTGTATTCGATGAATTTATTAAAAGAATCTAGCATATACTTCATTTAAGTTGACATATCCATATATACTAAAATAATCAGTAAGAGCTATGAAGTATGATTACCCACCCATTACTTCAACATGAAATGGTCCACACACATTGGTATGAACTAATTAAAAAATCCCTTTATACCTTTCACCTTTCCCACTAAATGGGGATTTGTTCATTTTAACTTGTAAACATTCATGAAATACACCAAGTGGTTTTAGTTCAAATGAATCTAAATATCCATCTTGATGTAATTTATTCAATCATTTTTCATTTACATGACCTATCCAATGATGGAAAAGTTAGGTGTGGTATGATTCATGTGAAGTGACATCATTATCGATTTCCATTACTTGGTTCATGTAATCTAACACAAAAAGACCATTATTTAAATGTGCATTAGCATAAAAAATTATATATTTAAAAAATTAGAAACATTTATTCACAATTTATAAAATAAATACATCTGTATTAATTCTTGATACATAAATAATTCTTTCAGTAATTGATGGTACATAATAACAACCAATCAAACCCATGATAATTATATTCAACAATGTGAGGTGGTAGTCCCTGATAGCTACAACATCAAGTTTAGATCTGTTGGATGCTTGTATATCTACCTCCCCTCGATCAATCTTTATGAATCTACTTATTTCTTATATTTGAATACATATGTGACTACCAAAAGTTATATCTAATTCTCAATTTTTTAAAACAGATAAATTTCACTTGATAACAACCCCCCCCCCCCTTACTTATTTGGATAGGTGTATTTTTTCTTCTAGTGGACCTTCTTTCCACATATGAAATAGACAACATCTTATTCCATTACTTTTCCTTTGATCCTCCTCTTCTTGGAAGGTCATGAAGAAGCTTTGGACTTGGATCTATCCACTTTCCATTTATGTATGTTTTCCATAAGGATGGAAATATTTTCATGATTTATATCCTTTTATAATTGATGATAGAGAGTGAGTATATCTAGAAGATTCTTCTAAATGTTTTTCATATTAAAATTTAAAATAAATTTTTAGAATCTATGAGAGAGCGGTGTAATAATGATATCGCTGCCTAGTTTATCAGGGAGTTTAAACCCTATAACTTCTAAGCACTAAATGTAGCCAATGAACTTAAATACATGAGTCCTGTCTAGAACACCCTTCAAAATCTTACTCAGAAGAAGTGATTTGGAAATCTCAAACCATTATTTTCTAGATCTCTCCTGGTATAAACCTTAGAAGTGCTCAAGCATGCTCTATGCATCCATATTTTTATGAGACTTTCTATGTTCACTATACATAGATAAAATCATCAAATATTGATCATAAACCATGTCACTCAAATGTTTTTCATATATAAGGAACTCATTATCACTTGCCTCCTTTGAAAGAAGATCAAGCATTTAGTATTCTAGAATATAATATTTTTTCTCATGGCATAGCACAACCCAAAGGCATCAAAACCACTCTTAGAAGTTACTGCCAGTGATTAGGTTGTCTTTATCCAATATTTATGGTAGGGTAATGTGGATGAAAAGATTTATATTTTATTCTAAAATTAAATATAATATTATTAGTACTTTTTCTTGATTAAAAATTATGTGATAAATAATAAATTAATTAATTTTATTAATTAAGTATCCCTATATTTTATCAAGTCTCAATAAACCTTACCATTGAACTTAGAATGTAATGTTTCTAAGACATTATAGTGGAAAGGGTCCCAATTAATTTTATTAATGATTCAAACTTTGTCCATGAAAACTATAATAAAGTAATTAGGTAGGCGGTATTTCCAACTGTGTGCTTATAGCTCCTTGATCTGTTGATTGGATTCCCCTATCCTAAAATTATGACTCAGATTTCCTCTACAATTGCCTCCAAATATGAATTTAACAGACTTTGGCAGTTAACTCCATACAATTTCTCTTAATCCAACCCAAAACCCTCATGAAAACTCCCTGATAAAAGTAAGTGTCCATACTTTGGCCATGTACTACACTTAGTTCTATAGTTTCATTACCAATCAAGTAATGGAAGGCTTAGCCTGGCTTAATATTAGGTTGAGGTATTTTAATTAATTATGCATAAATTTTGTCTTGTTTTATCCTTTACATGTCTGGTTAATATTAAGTGTATGTTATTTAATTATTTAACTATACTGTACAAAACATTTATGCATAATCCATTTATTTAAATTCTATCTTTGCACATTAATTCATTGATTTATGTGATTTCGCTCTTGCATCCATAAAATAAATAATTCATATAAAAAATAAATAAATAAATAAATAACATGATCATGAGATTATCTAATGGTTGATTTGATGAGTGGATAGTAAATCAACCTTTGAACTAGGGGAAATAACTCTTATTTCTAATCTTGGAATGAGTTATAGCATTCCACATATCCACCTATGTATCTCCTGGGATGGAATCATTAGGGTTCCTTCTTGAACTACCTCTACACACCTTAGAAAACTCCATTAATTACATGTATTTATAACTCACATATAGGTGAGAATAACCGAAGGATTGGTTAAGGTGGATTACATAAATAACCATGGTCATGTGGTTCCTATGTAATAATGGAGTGAGGGATGACTCACAGGCCATCATTTTTAATTTTATAATAAATAATTGAAAACCCAAGAAATAAATTAAATTAAAACATCCAAAACATATACATGTCTTTTTCAAGTTCATGAATGGTCATACATGTAACGTCAACGCAAAAGTAAATGGCTAACATTAATTTCTTATTCATTCTTTATTATTAAGATAAAAATTATTTTATTAATTAATTAATTCTTATTCATCTAAATGACCATCCAAATACTCTTAGAGATAACTATAATAAAGGTATTAATGAAAAATAAATAGAAAAACTAATAGTGTTATATTTATTACAATAAAATAATTGAGAATTTAGAAATTATTTAAAAACCTTATTAAATTATCAAACACTTAAAGTGTTAATAAAATAAATATGGTTTTAATGCTTTAACCATCAATATAATGTAATTAAATTCTTCTAGTAATTGGGAGACTATATGGTGTGTACTATCCACATACACTTCGTGTACCTCGGTTTCCTTGTATCTAAGTTACACACCTGGACCTTCGACATATTGAATCGGATAGACTAAATGGTGTGTACATGTCAGATACATGTTGTGTATCCACTTTCCATGTTCCTGAGATACTCATCAAGTTCTATGGAATGTATCTCGATGGATTACATGGTATGTTCAAGTCATCTACATACCGTGTGGTTCGAATGTTGTGTGCTCATGAAATCTATCAAAAGACTCGACATGTTCATGGGAAAGAGACTACATGATGTATGTCACCAACTAAACATTTTGTATCTCTAATTTGATGTGTCCAAATAAAAATATTGAGGACTCGGTGTGTATCTTCATTGTGTAAGTTGATAAACAAGACATCATGTACACTGCATACACATCATGTATATCATAAATTCTCCAGGTTGTCAGTCTCTTGCAGTTTAACTATGTATAATGACCATACGGATTGTACAATTTACACTACTAACCCATGCAGACTACACAACATGTATGTTGTATACATGTTGTTTAATCTGACATACCATGTGTCGGGTTAGCCGGTAAACACGTGGCATACACCACATGCAATAACTGTGTGGAATGTCGTGTATCTCATGGCATGGACAAGTGAAGCATACTAGGGTGTATAGCATGTACTCCAGCTACATGTCGTGTAACCCTATATTACCAGCCAAAAATTTGGAATTTTCTGATGGAATCTATAGTCATTATTCATATGTTATTAGAACTCTATGAATATGAAACACTGAACAAACATGATTAACATGTTGATAAAATTCTAAATCAAAATGGATTGAATAAATTATAATTCAACCATGATTTCATATGGATCAATAATCAAATAAATAATTATAAATTTAAATGTGACCACTTTAATATAACTTTATAGTTTCAGGTTTAGTGGACGCGTACGGTGGTGGGTGATATATTAAAATTTATTTTAATTCTGAGTTCCCTGAAACCTCGAGTGAGGATATTACATGTTAAGTTTTTTGTTAATATTTTTAATATCAGAATAAATGAATATTTGATCTGATAATTATTTCTTCAATGTTGATGTAAATGATATTAAAAGACATTTTAAGATTACCTCCATTTCATTGTGAGGATCGAAGGATATAATCCCTATATCGATGATCCACACGTGCTCCTTTTATCTCCAAGAAATGTCAATTGATCTCTAGGTGCTAGAATAGAAAAACGATTGTCATTTTTGTTTTTTTTATCAGTCATCCTTGAGTCTGGAAGTAATTTATCTTATACTTATAATTCTTGAGATAGAGAGAGATATAAGGAGGATTCGAGATAGAATTAATTGTTCACAAAAATTATCCATTTTTTATTTCACACCCTAAATAATATAGATAACCATTTATTTATAAAGCTATGGTTTGGGTTAAAATATTATTTAATTGCATGTCGACCCTTGAAAAATATTATAACCTTTAATAAACCCCATGAATAATAATAAAAATATTATTATTATTATTATTATTATTATTATTATTATTTGGTGTGTTCCAACTTTCACAATAACTAATATTAGTTAATTGGATTTTTAATTAATATTTTCCACTAGACATAGTCTTGGTCTATTCAAACTCCTCTAGAATTTATTAAACATATGAATAAATATTAAATATTTTATTCATTAATAAATATTTGTGATCAATAAATTATGAATAAAATTATTCTTCATACTTGAGAATAATATTTATTCTATTAATTAAATTCTCTTAGAATTTAATCAAGACCATTAGTAACATTTAGTTTGTGACCCTCTCGGATTCTTTCTCATTAGTATTAGGTAGGCTTATCTAAAGTCCAAGATTACTATATTGTAATGGTTCAAGAAACCCAAGATAAATAACTTAATGTCTCAATGATGAAAACCACATAAGAATTATCACTGTGTAATATAATCCCTTTATCATAATATCTCATCAAGTAGGTTGCACATTCATGTCATTAACCTCAATGCTCGATATGTCTTTCTTTGACTGTCTAAAATAAACATGTTGTTACATAATGGCCATGGAAATTAGGGTGAAAGTTATATTTTAATAAAAGGTTCAAGATATCAGCTTCCATAAATATGGAGGGGACAAATCCTTCCTCAACTTATCCATTAATGACATGTCAATCGTGAAAAACCCAACATAACCTCCTTCACCATGAACATATGGTGTCACGGTTTTCATTAGAAAATATAAGTGCATGATTCGAGACATTTATTAATAATAATAATAAATTCTATGGTCCATTACACATGCTCGCAGATAGGAATATCTGATGACACCAAAACATGAGGAATTTCTACTAGCGGGTCAGTTCTCATAATCTCCCATCTTGGAGATTTCCAAGAGTGAACTTCATGAGAAGAAGCCTCATATGCTTATGAGTACTTGAAACTGAAATTATATGTACAGTGTTTCCCATCATAGTAAGTTATCTAACCACAAATAATTACATAATAATATCATCATAGCACTTCATGGTTCTCATCATAGTAGGAAACTTCTATGACTTTATCAATGCAACATATACTCTAGGAAATTATTACATCAGAGTCATGTGAAACAATGAAAAATATGTAATAATATGTTTTATTAATATTAAATATATTGAATATACATGTAATAAAAGTAAAAAAAATTGGTCCTAGTTTAGTGACCCAGCCTTTTCGTACATTACTATTAAATCATTTCAAAGACAAACAACACAATAGTATTACAAATAGAGGATATAAATATTTAGCATCTTCGGAAAACTAGGACCACACATACAAATACAACATCAAGCATAAACATTTATTTAATTTCTTCTTCTCTATCTTCTTATTGGCACTTATCCTCTTCTTAGTATATTTAGCCACCTGAGGATATACGTCAAAAGGGGTGATCTAGAAGCCCAGTAAGATGATAGATAGGAACAATATAGTATGGGGTGAGAATAATCATAACATAGGCAAAAGATCATGAACATGAGAGGAGCATAAATAAAAGACTTGAAATATGGCAATCCATAAAAAATGAAACATCATGTCTTAGTGGTTAACTACCACACATACTTGTGAACCAAGATAGCATCTTGTTCACACATCATTTCACATTTACTCATGAGATTTATCACTTTACACAATGCATTGGAGCGCTGTATAATTTCGGGTGCACCCGTCACTTTGAAACATTTATCATTGCGCTATATAATTCTGGGCGC
The DNA here is from genome assembly GCA_963277665.1 of Viscum album. Classification (NCBI taxonomy): domain Eukaryota; kingdom Viridiplantae; phylum Streptophyta; class Magnoliopsida; order Santalales; family Viscaceae; genus Viscum; species Viscum album. The sequence continues at coordinate 1,486,758,153 of OY728136.1, forward strand.
ACCTGTCACATCATAACATTATCATTATCATGCTTGCCACATGGAACATACATAAAAAGTGAACATAACTAACCCACGGTAAAGAATGGTTTTCATCTCATAAGAATACATTCATAATCTTTGGGTTCCCAAAAGAAAAAGGGAACAGCATACTTGATACAAGAACCATCAACCATGAATGAGAGGTAAAAGTTGAGTTCTTAAAAGAAGAGTTCATTTGGAAAACATCTGGATTGACATAAACTTCATTCAAAAACATGTATATCCTAGAAAAGGAAAGAAAATGATGAAAAAATTATCTTTAAGGAGTGACCATATAAAAAATGTATTGAAAGAGGTAGAACCCGAAGGATGAAAGTTGGGTTCGAGAATTTCCCCTTACCTTGTATATGAATGTTTCCTTCTCTTTAATGTCCTATATAATGACATTATATTCATTAATTAGAAATCCAGAACCTTTTTTACATTAATATGGTTCATTATGGTTTCATTAAGTGATTGTATGTGCCTTTGGATGAGTTATGGATTTTAAAGACATTATTCGGGAATGTTTGTTTTTTATAGTTTTCTTCAGTGGTTCACTTGTATTCTTAAATTGAAGTTCGGGTAGAACATGGGTAAACATCCAGAAATGATATTACATGTCACTAATGATATTACAGGAGTTTTAATGATCTTATAATTAATTATATTAGATCCATGTGGATGAATCATTAGATAATAATTAAATGATGGTTATTTGGGTCAATTTGGGCGGTTTTTTAATCACAACAAACTTGTTTTAACTTATCACATAGTAATATGGACATATATTATTTACATAACATTAAATAGGAAATAATACATATAAAATATTCTGTTTCAACCATAAAAATGGTTTCATGACCAGATCTGAAGGTAGAAATGGAAGAAGAAAGCATGTCGTTCTTGAAGGTGATAAATTAACACCTCACAAACAACGTTCACTTTAATAAAATAAAAGGAAGATGGAAAGGGGTTTGGGTGATATAATATCCCATTAGAATCATAAAATTACATTATATGTATAATAAGGGAGTTACAATATCATTTGTATGAAGATAGGTGGGGAGATATCAAGAAATGAACTTGAACTTGAAAAAAAATTAAAGGAGAAGTGGGAGAGAAATTACCTCTTGAATCCTTCTCTTAAGAACCACCATAAAGGCCTAAGCTTGGTCTTTTGATGAGACCAGAAGCTCTTGTTCGTGGGGGAGGGGATAGGGAAGGTGTTTGGGAAGAGTTTATAGAAGGCTTGGAGATTGAGAGGTGTGAGGAAATGAGGGTGTGAAGGGTGGCTTTTATAGTGGAGGGGAGAGGGGTTTCCTTAATATAAAATTCATTAGTTTATTAATTTCCCCTAAGACAAGGAATAGTGATTCTTGAATGACAAAGAATAGTAATTTTATCATGTGATCTAGAACCAAGTGGGCTTACATCAGTAGAGCATCATCGATGACTCAATTAATCCATTATTTATCATTTATTGTAAATTATCGGATTCTACTATTCATCAAAAATTCAAGTATCTCAGAAAAATCCCAAAAATTTACCCCAACCATTTTTTGATGTGTAGAATCCAAAAATGAAGTGAATTTTTTCAAAAATAATTTTTTAGGTATTATTAATTTAATATTTAATTAAAATCATAATTTACTTAAAAAAACAGTTTTTAAGATTAAAACTGATTTTATAGTGCTTTCAAAAATTACGTAGGGTCTTATAAAATTATCTAAAAACAAAAATAAATTGATTAAATAATTTATGAATACATTTTAGGGAAATAAATTTTCTTTTAAATTAATTAATTAATTATAATTATTTATTTATGTCTTACAAAATACCAAAACGTTTACTAAGGTCAAATTGTCAATTTCTAAGATGTCTAAATTTTATTTAATTATTCATAGGTAGTGTTACTCTTATTTTGGATGATTTACTATTCATAAGGGTATGTTACTATTCATAAGGGTAGGTCATTATTCACCAAAAATTATTTTTGTTTCATTAGACTCTAAAAATCATCTTGAACACAACCGTGTATGTCGGATTTCGAAATTCCAAACACAAAAGTGACAAACTTATGTTTAAAGGTCACTTATCACTTAGTAGTTCATTATTTTGTGTTTTCATGTTATTTTATGACATAAATATAAGAACAAAATTTCCATTGAAAAACTTTGGGTCGTTACATTCTCCACCCCCCCCCCCTTAAAAAATTCCACCCCTGAAATTTCACTTTACACAAACAGGTGAGGGTATTTCTCCTTCATTACCTCTTCTAGTTCCCAAGTTGCTTCCTCAAACTTATGGTTCCTCCACAAAAATTTGACAAGATGGGTTTTCTTGTTGCGTAGAACCATCATAGGAGATATCATCTTCTAGCTGCACCACCTCTGAGTTTAGTACATGTGAGGGGTTTGGTATGTACTTCCTCAGTAGTGATACATGAAACACGTCATGAACTTGAGCCATATTCAGTGTAAGTTCAAGATGATAGGCCATGACTTTTATGTAGTCAAGGATCTCAAAGGGGCCAATATACCTTGGGCTTAGCTTCCCTTTCTTCCTGAATCGCATGACTCTCTTCCATGGAGATATTTGAAGGAAGACTTTATCTCTAACGTCAAACTACAAGTTCCTTCAACAGTTCCCAAGTTGCTTCCTCAAAATTATGCTTCCTCCACAAAACTTTGACAAGATGGGTTTTCTTGTTGCGTAGAACCATATCTCTTAGATCTATAATCTTTAGTGGCTGCTCCTCATAGGAGATATCATCTTCCAGCTACACCACCTATGAGTTTAGTACATGTGAGGGGTTTGGTATGTACTTCCTCAGTAGTGATACATGAAACACATCATGAACTTGAGCCATATTCAGTGTAAGTTCAAGATGATAGGCCATGACTTTTATGTAGTCAAGGATATCAAAGGGGCCAATATACCTTGGGATTAGCTTCCCTTTCTTCCTGAATCGCATGACTCTCTTCCATGGAGATATTCAAAGGAAGACTTTATCTCCAACGTCAAACTACAAGTTCCTTCAACAGTTGTCAACACAGCACTTTTTCCGTCTTTGAGCAGATTTGATGTGTTTCTGGATGACTTGAACCTTCTCTATCATCTCTTGAACAAGATCGGGTCCAAGTAGCTTTCTTTCTCCAACTTCATTCCAACAGGTTGGAGTTCTACATCGCATTTCATACAAAGCTTCATATAGATCCATCTGGATACTCGAGTGGAAGCTATTGTTGTATCAGAACTCAACCAATGGGAGATACTGATCCCAAACACCTTTGAATTCAAGAGATCAGGCTCTCAGCATATCTTTAAGTGTATTAATAGTCCTTCAGACTGGCCATCCTTTTGGGGGTGATAGGTCGTGCTGAAATTTAATTTTTTACTCAAATCATGTTGAAGGCTCCTCTAAAAATTAGATGTGAACCTTGGATCACAGTCAGAGACAATTGAGAGTGGAACACCATGCAGTCTCACCACTTCCTTCACATATATCTTTGAAAGTTGTTCAAGAGAGAGGTGTTCCCAAATAGTGATAAATGGGCATTCTTGGTGAGTCGGTCAACCACAACCCATATCGCATTATTTCCCTTTGACGTCTTCGGGAGACCCGTGACAAAGTCCATAGTAACATTTTCCCATTTCCACATGGGTATAGGCAATGGCCGCATCATACCTTTGGACTTTTGTCGCTCAGCTTTAACTTGCAGATATACCAAGCACCTTGATATATATTCTGCAATCTACTTCTTCATGTTATCCCACCAGAAGTGTTATTGGATATCACGGTACTTCTTGGTACTCCCAGGATGGATAGAGAAAGTTGAGCTATGTGCATTTCCCAAAAGCTCATTCTTTATCCCGGGTGATGAACGCACACAAATCCGTGTTCTAAACCGAATCACATCATCGTCGTCGATATGGAACTCTTGCAGCTTACCTTCCTTTACTACAGTCACCCTCTTTTGTATCTCTACATCAACCCTTTGTACTTTCTTAATCTTCTACTAGATGGATAGTTGCACAATCATTTGGGAAAGGTAGGATGTATCCCCTACCCTTATGATTTCCAAATCCAATATTTTCATATCCATGAAGATAGTGTCTTTCTCACTTCGTAACATGGATAGAGAAGCGGGTTCTTTTTTGATTAGAACATCATCTACCTTGTTCGCCTTTCGAGGATGATAGTGAATAGAGAAATCGTAATCCTTGATTAGATCTAACCATCTCCTTTGACGCAAGTTGAGCTCCTTTTCTATAAATATATACTTTATGCTCTTGTGGTCAGTGTATATGTCACACTTCTTGCCATAAAGGTAGTGCCGCCAGATTTTCAAGGCAAAAATCACAGTTTCTAGCTCTAGATCATGTGTCAGGTAGTTCTGCTCATGGATCTTCAACTTTCGTGAGTCATAGGCTATCACAATGTCATTTTGCATCAGTACACAACCCAAGCCTTTCTTTGAAGCATCACTGTATATCACAAAACTTTCTCCACTTTTTGGTAGTGTGAGTACTAGTGCAGTGATCAGCCTTATCTTTATCTCCTTGAAGCTTCCCTCACATTCTTCCGTCGAGACATACTTTACCCCTTTCCTTGTTAACTTAGTTAGAGGGATTTACAATCGTGATTAGTTTCTCACAAAACGTCGTTAGTACCCAGATAATCCAAGAAAACTACGAATTTCTGTGACACTAGAGGTTCTGGGCCATTCCTCAATCACATTTTTCTTTGAAGGATCCACATAAATTCACTCACTTGTGATCACATGTCCAAAGAACGTGACTTGATTCATCCAAAAGTCACACTTGATGAACTTGGCGTACAACTTCTCCTTTCTCAATGTCGCCAACACAAGTCTTAGATGTTCTTTATGTTCCTCCTTAATCTTGGAGTAGATGAGAATATCATCGATAAACACTACCAAAAATTTGTCGAGGTAATTTTTAAAGAATCTATTCATCAAATCCATGAAGATTACAGGGGAATCAGTAAGTCCGAAGGGCATCACCAAAAACTCATAGTGCCCATACCTTATTCGGAAGGCAGTCTTCTGGATATCTTCCTTCTTCACCTTTACCTGATGATATCCAGAACGAAGATCCACCTGTGAGAAGTATTGAGCTCCTCTTAACTGGTCGAACAAGTCATAAATTCTTGGGAGAGGATACTTGTTCTTTATGGTGATCTTGTTGAGTTCCTGATAATCGATACACAGCCGCATTGTTCCATCCTTCTTCTTCACAAAGAGCACTGGCGTACCCTAAGGTGATGCACTAGGGCATATGAACCCTTTGTCCAGATGCTCTTGCAGCTGCTTCTTTAACTCCTCCAGTTTGATAGGAGCCATCCTATAGGGACACTTCGAGATAGGAGTAGCTCCAGTTATGAGTTCAATAGAAATATACCTCACGATCCAGGGAAATTCCGGGCAACTCTTCAGGAAATACATCACTGTATTCCCTCATGATGGGCATTTTCTCAAGGTTGGAACTTTCCTTCGACTCAACAATTTGGGTGAGGTATGATTCTTTATAGGGAATCAACACCCACACCATTGAAGGATTTTTCAAAGGAGATTCATGATCTTCCTTGCATTTGTAGAGGATCATGGGATGGTTCAGAATATGAAAGATATTTCCTTTTCCCGATAGTTGATATGTGCTCTATATAATGAGATCCAATCCATTCCCATTATAGCGTTGAATTCCACCAAGGGAATCATTACAAGATCTTCTGGAAGAATATTTCCACATACAACAACAGGAGAAGAGTCAAACACTTGGGTTGAAATGATTTTACCACTTGGTGTTTTTACAAATATCTCTACTTCAAGGTTTCGGGGCTTCGATTCTATAGTTCTAGAAAACCTGTAAGATATAAAGGAATGCGTAGAACCAGAATCAAATAAGACTTTTTCCATTCTTGAGTGTATAGGAAGTGTACTGTGTACGACTTTATTATCATGCTCCACATATGCAGTAGTGATGGCATAAGTCTTCCCTTGTTCCTTTGGATTTTGTGGCTACTGACGCTGATTACCCTCCAAAACTCGAGGTTTAGTGCACTGGTTTTCATAGTGCCCTATCTCCCTACAATTGTAGCATTGAACCATGAGTGGTTATCTCCTTTCATCGGCTACATTATCCTTCCTTTTCATGTCTTTTCGACACTCTTGAACATGATGTCCTTCTTTCCCACACATGAAGCATTTCCCCATCCCTTTGAGGCAGTTCCCATGGTGCAATTTTCCACATTTTTGGCATGTGGATCGTTGAGTTTTATTCCCACCTTTATCATTATATCCACCGGCTTGAAACTCCATCTATTTTTTCTTATCCCCATAGCCATGGGACCATTCTCCAAACTTCATCTCCACTTTGAGGACACATCGAACGACTTCTTCATAACTCCCAAAGTCTCTAATTGCATGAGCCTTTCGAAAGTGTGGTTTTTTCCACTAAAGAATCTTTCAATTTTGCTATCATTATTGATAACAAAACCTGAATCATACCTTGCAAGCCTTGTGAAATTCACTTCATAAGTTGGGACAGATTCTCCATCTTTTTTCTTGAGCTCTATGAATTCTCTCTCCATCATCGTGCGAAGAGTTCTTGGGAAATACTTGTTAAGAAACATTATCTGAAATTATTTCCATTCCATCTCTTTAATTTCCTCCCCTGGCTTGGTGTTCTTAATCAAAGCCCACCATTGATCAGCTTCTCCATCTAGACGATAAACGGCTAGAGTCAACTTCTCCGTCTCAGAATAGTGAAGCACAGAAAAGATCTTCTCCATGGAGTTGACCCACTATTCCTCAACTAGTGGATCGGAAGATCCACAAAGCGTCAGTGGTCATTGCTGCATAAAACATTTGATAGCCAGTAGATCCCTCTTTTGTGAAGGAGGAAGTTCCCCATTATTATAGTTATTATTCATAACCTGAGATAATTGGGTAATCATTTCTATGAAGTTTTGAACTTGACCTCTCAAATCATTGGGGATGTCATTCAGGCAATCATTGCATTAGCCCTCGCATGAGTTGTTGGCCTGATTTCTCCTGGTTCCCACCATTTTCTAAAATAGAAAAGGTTAGAACAAAACATAAGTAAACAAGTCATGAATAACTTATTCATTTAAACAATTTATACCAAAAACATAACATATGGGATCTCTAGGTAAATATTCTTGTGTGAATATTTGTACTTAGTCTCATGCTATAGGTTTCCTCTAGGGTCCACTAATCCTAATTCCCAAATTAACTAAACCTTGCCTTTGATACCAACTATAGTGACCCGGACTTTTCTTAAATTACTATTACATCATTTCAAGTATAAACAACATAATAGTATTACACATAGAGGATCCAAAGGTTTATATTCTTGGGAAAACTAGGACCACACATACAAATACAACATCAAGCATAAACATTTATTTAATTTCTTCTTCTCTAGCTTCTTATTGGCACTTGTCCTATCCTTAGTACATGTAGCCACCTGAGGATATACATCAAAATGGGTGACCTGGAAGCCCAGTAAGATGATAGATAGGAACAATATAGCATGGGGTGAGCATAATCATAACATAGGCAAAAGATCATGAACATGATATGAGCATAAATAAAAGACTTGAAATGTGGCAATGCATAAAAATGAAACATCATGTCTTAGTGGTTAACTACCACACATACTTATGAACCAAGCTAGCATCTTGTTCACACATCATTTCACATTTACTCATTATATTAATCACATTACCCAATGCATTGGAGCACTATATAATTCCGGGCGCACCCGTCACTTTGAAACATTCATAACTGCGCTATATAATTTTGGGCGCACCCGTCACATCATAACATTATCATTATCAAGCTTGCCACATGGAACATACATCAAAAGTTAACATAACTAACCCATGTTAAGGAATGGGTTTCATCTCATAAGAATGCATTCACAAGCATTGGGTTCCCAAAAGAAAGAGGGAATAACATACTTGATACAAGAACCATCAACCATGAATGGGAGGTAAAAGTTGAGTTCTTAAAAGAATATTTCTTTTGGAAAACATTTGGATTGACATAAACTTCATTATAAAACATTTATATCACAGAAAATTAAATAAAATGATGAAAAAATGATATTTAATGAGCAACCATATCAAAAATTGAGTGAAAGAGGTAGAACTTGAAGGATGAAAGTTGGGTTCGAGAATTTCCCCTTACCTTGTATCTGAATGCTTCCTTCTCTTTAATGTCCTTTATAATGACATTATATTCATTAATTATAAATATAGAACCTTTTTTACATTAATATGGTTCATTATGGTTTTATTAAGTGATTTTATGTGCCTTTGGATGAGTTATGGAGTTTAAAAACATTATTCGGGAATGTTTGTTTTTATGGTTTTCTTGAGTGGTTCACTTGTATTCTTAAATTGAAGTTCGGGTAGAACATGGGTAAACATCCAGAAATGATATTACATGTCACTAATGATATTAAATGAGTTTTAATGATCTTATAATTAATTATATTAGATCCATGTGGATGAATCATTAGATAAGAATTAAATGATGGTTATTTGGGTCAATTTGGGCGGTTTTTCAATCACAACAAACTTGTTTTAACTTATCACTTAGTAATATGGCCATATATTATTTACAGAACATTAAATAGGACATAATACATATAAAATATTCTGTTTCAACCAAAAAAATAGTTTCATGACCAGATCTGAAGGTAGAAATGGAAGAAGAAATCATGTCGTTCTTGAAGGTGATAAATTAACACCACACGAACAACGTTCTCTTTAATAAAATAAAAGGAAGAGGGAAAGGAAGTTGGGTGATATAATATCCCATTAGAATCATGAAATTAAATTATATGTATAATAATGGAGTTACAATATCATTTGGATGAAGATAGGTTTAGAGATATCAAGAAATGAACTTGAACTTGAAAGAAATTAAAGGAGAAGTGGGAGAGAAATTACCTCTTGAATCCTTCTCTTGAGAACCACCTTAAGGGCCTAAGCTTGGTATTATGATGAGACCATAAGCTCTTGGACGTGTGGGAGGGTCTAGGGATGGTTTTTGGGCAGAGTTTATAGAAGGATTGGAGCTTGAGAGGTGTGAGGAAATGAGGGTGTGAAGGGTGGCTTTTATAGAGGAGGGGAGAGGGGTTTCCTTAATATAAAATTCATTAGTTTATTAATTTCCTCTAAGACAAGGAATAGTGAGTCTTTAATGACCAAGAATATTAATTTTATCATGTGATCCCAAACCAAGTGGGATTAAATCCACAGAGCATCATTCATGACTCAATTAATCCATTATTTAGCATTTATTGTAAATTATCGGATTCTAATATTCATCAAAAATTCAAGTATCTCAGAAAAATCCCAAAAATTTACCCCAAAATTTTTTCGACATGTAGAATCCAAAAATGAAGTCCATTTTTTAAAAATAATTTTCTAAATATTATTAATTTAATATTTAATTAAAATCAGAATTTACTTAAAAAAACAGTTTTTAAGATTAAAACAGATTTTATAGTGCTTTCAAAAATTACGTAGGGTATTATAAAATTATCTAAAAAGTATAAGACATTGATTCAATAATTTATGAATACATTTTAGGGAAATAAATTTTCTTTTAAATTAATTAATTAATTATAATTATTTATTTATGACTTACAAAATACTAAAATGTTTACTAAGGTCAAATTGTCACTTTCTAAGATGTCTAAATTTTATTTAATTATTCATAGTTAATGTTAATCTTATGTTGGATGATTTAATATTCATAAGGGTCATATTACTATTCATAAGGGTATGTTACTATTTATAAGGGTAGGTCACTATTCACTAAAAAATATTTTTGTTTCATTAGACTCCAAAAATCATCTTGAACACAACCGTGTATGTTAGATTTTCGAAATTCCAAACACAAGAGTGAAAAACTTATATTTAAAGGTCAGTTATCACTTATTAGTTCATTATGTTTTGTTTTCATGTTATTTTATGACATAAATATAAGAAGGTAATTTCCATTGAAAAACTTTGGGTCGTTACATTCTTCCCCCCCCCCCCCTTAAGAAATTTTGCCCCCGAAATTTCACTTTACACAAACAGGTGAGGGTGTTTCTCCTTCATTACCTCTTCTGGTTCCCAAGTTGCTTCCTCAAACTTATGGTTCCTCCACCACACTTTGACAAGATTGTTTGTTTTGTTGCGTAGAACCTTATCTCTTCGTTCTAAAATCTTTACTGGCTGCTCCTCATAGGAGAGATCATCTTCCAGCTGCGCCACCTCTGAGTTTAGTACATGTGAGGGGTATGGTATGTACTTCCTCGGTAGTGATACATGAAACACATCATGAACTTGAGCCATATTCTATGGAAGTGAAAGATGATAGGCCATGACTCCTATGCGGTCAAGGATCTCAAAGAGGCCAATATACATTGGGCTTAGCTTCCCTTTCTTCCTGAATCATATGACTCTCTTCCATGGAGATATTCGAAGGAAGACTTTATATCCAACGTCAAACTTCAAGTTCCTTCAACAGTTGTCAGTATTGCTCTTTTGCTGACTTTGAGCACCTTTGATGTGTCTCTGGATTACTTGAACCTTCTCTATCATCTCTTGAACAAGATCGGGTCCAAGTAGCTTTCTTTCTCCAACTTCATCCTAACAGGTTAGAGTTCTACATCGCTTTCCATACAGAGCTTCATATGGAGCCATCTGGATACTCGAGTGGAAGTTATTGTTGTATGAGAACTCAACCAATGGGAGATGCTGATCCCAACCACCTTTGAATTAAAGAGAGCAGGCTCTTAGCATATCTTCAAGTGTATGAATAGTCCTTTCAGACTGGCCATCTATTTGGGGGTGATAGGCCATGCTGAAATTTAATTCAGTACTCAAAGCATGTTGAAGTTTCCTCTAGAATTTAGATGTGAACCTTGGATCATGGTCAGAGACAATTGAGAGTGGAACACCGTGCAGTCTCACCACTTCCTTAACATATATCTTTGCAAGTTGTTCAAGAGAGAGGTCTTCCCAAATAACGGTAAAATGGGCAGTCTTGGTGAGTTGTTCAACCACAACCCATATCGCATTATTTCCCTTTGACGTCTTCAGGAGACCCGTGACAAAGTCCATAGTAACATTTTCCCATTTCCACATGGGTATAGGCAATGGATGCATCATACCTTTGGACTTTTGTCACTCAGCTTTAACTTGCTGACATACCAAGCACCTTGATATATATTATGCAATCTCCTTCTTCATGTTATCCCAAAAGAAGTGTTCTTGGAGATTATGGTACATCTTGGTACTCCTAGGATGGATAGAGAAAGTTGTGTTATGCACATTATCCAAAAGCTCCTTCTTTATCCCGGGTGATGAAGGAACACAAAGCCACATTCCAAACCGAATCACACCATCATCATCGATATGGAACTCTTGCAGCTTCCCTTCCATTACTACATTCACCCTATTTTGTATCTCCACATCATCCCTATGTGCTTCCTTAATCTTCTCCTGGATGGATGGTTGTGCAATCAATTGGGAAAGGTAGGATGTATCCCCTGCCCTTATGATTTCCAAATCCATTCTTTGCATATCCATGAAGATAGGGTCTTTCTCAATCCGTAACATGGATAGAGTAGCAGGTTCATATCTTCTTAGAGCATCAGCTACCTTGTTCACCTTTCCAGGATGATAGTGAATAGTGCAATCATAATCCTTGATTATCTCTAACCATATCCTTTGATGCACGTTGATCTCCTTTTCTGTCAATATATACTTTAGGCACTTATGGTCGATGTATATGTCACACTTCTCGCCATAAAGGTAGTGCCGCCAGATTTTCAAGGAAAAAATCACAGCTGCCAGCTCTAGATCATGCGTTGGGTAGTTCTACTCATGGATCTTCAACTGTGATGAGGCGTAGGCTATCACATTGTAATTTCTCATTAGTACACAACCCAACCCTTTCTTTGAAGGATCACTATATATCACAAAACTTTCTCCACTTTTCGGTAGTGTGAGTACTAGTGTAGTGATCAGCCTTCTCTTTAGCTCCTTGAAGCTTCCCTCACATTCTTCCATCCAGACATACTTTACCGCTTTTCTTGTTTACTTAGTTAGCGGGCTTGACAATCGTGAGAATTTTCTCACAAAACATCGGTAGTACCCAGCTAATCCAATAAAACAACGGATTTCTGTGACATTAGAGGGCCTGGGCCATTCCTCAATTGCATTTGTCTTTGAAGGATCCATAGAAATTCCCTCACTTGTGATCACATGTCCCAATAACATGAATTGATTCATCCAAAAGTCACACTTGCTGAACTTGGCGTACAACTTATCCTTTCTCAATGTCTCCAACACAAGTCTTAGATGTTCTTCATGTTCCTCCTTTCTCTTGGAGTAGATGATAATATCATCGATAAACACTACCACAAATTTTTCGAGGTAATGTGTAAAGACTATATTCATCAAATCCATGAAGATTGCAGGGGCATTAGTAAGTCCGAAGGGCATCACCAAAAACTCATAGTACCCATACCTTGTTCAGAAGGCAGTCTTCTGAATATCTTCCTTCTTCACCTTTACCTGATGATATCCAGAATGAAGATCCACCTTTGAGAATTATTTAGCTCCTCTTAACTGGTCAAACAAGTCATCAATCCTTGGGAGAGGATACTTGTTCTTTACGATGATCTTGTTGAGTTCCCGATAATCGATACACAGCTGCATTGTTCCATCCTTCTTCTTCACAAAGAGCACTGGAGTACCCCAAGGTGATGCACTAGGGCGTATGAACCCTTTGTCCAGATGCTCTTGCAGCTGCTTATTTAACTCCTCCAGTTCGATAGGAGCCATCCTATAGGGACACTTCGAGATAGAAGTAGCTCCAGGTATGAGTTCAATTGAGAAATCTACCTCATGATTTGGGGAAATTCTGGGTAACTCTTCGGGAAATACATCATTGTATTCCCTCACGATGGTCATTTTCTTAAGGTTGGAACTTTCCTTCGACTCAACCATTTGGGTGAGGTATGCTTCTTCATAGGGAATCAACACCCACACAATTGAAGTATTTTTCAAAGGAGATTCATGATCTTCCTTGCATTTTTAGAGGATCATGGGATGGTTCGGAATATGAAAAGATATTTCCTTTTCCCTAAAGTTGATATGTGTACTATATAACAAGATCCAATCCATTCCCATTATATCATCGAATTCCACCAAGGGAAGCATTACGATATTTTCCGGAAGAATCTTTCCATATACACCAATAGGAGAAGAGTCAAACACTTGGGTTGCAATGATTGCACCACTTGGTGTTTTTACAGATATCTCTACTTCAAGGTTTCGGGGCTTTGATTCTATAGTTCTAGAAAACTTTCAAGATATAAAGGAATGCGTAGAACCAGAATCAAATAAGACTTTTCCATTCTTGAGTGTATAGAAAGTGTACCATGTACGACTTCATTATCATGCTCCACCTCCGTAGTAGTGATGGCATAAGCCTTCCCTTGTTCCTTTGGCTTTGGTGGCTACTGATGCTGATTACCCTCTAGAACTCGAGGTTTAGTGCACTGGTTTGCATAGTGCCCAAGCTCCCTACAATTGTAGCATTGAACCATGAGTGATTTTCTCCTTTAATTGGATACATTCTCCTTCCTTTTCATGTCTTTTCGAAACTCTTGAGCATGGTGTCCCTCTTTCCTATACTTGAATCATTTCCCCGTCCCTTTGAGGCAGTTCCCATGGTGCTACTTTCCACATTTTTGGCATGTGGATCGTTGAGTTTTCTTCCCACCTTTATCATTAGATCCACCGGCTTGAAACTCCAACTTTTGTTTCTTATCCCCATAGTCATGGGACCATTATCCAAACTCCATCTCCATTTTGAGGGCTCATTCAACGACTTCTTCATAACTCCCAAAGTCTCGAATAGCAAGAGCCTTTCGAAGGTTTGGTTTTAATCCACTAAATAATCTTTCAATTTTACTACCATTGTCGATAACAAAACTCAAAGCGTACCTTGAAAGCCTTGTGAAATTCGCTTCATAGGTTGTGACAGATTCTATTTCTTTTTTGATTGAGCTCTATGAATTCTCTCTCCATATTCGTGTGAAGAGTTCTTGGGAAAAACTTGTTAAGAAACATTATCTTAAAGTCTTCCCATTCCATATCTTCAATTTCCTCCCTTGGCTTGGTGTTCTTAATCAAATCCCACCATTGATCAGCTTCTCCATCTAGATGATAAACGGCTAGAGTCACCTTATCCATATCAGAATAGTGAAGCACAGAAAAGATCTTCTCCATGGAGTTGACCCACTATTCCGCAACTAGTGGATTGTAAGATCCACAAAACGCCGGTGGTCGTTGCCGCATAAAACATTCGATAGCCAGTTGCTCCCTCTTTGGTGAAGGAAGAAGTTCCCCATTATTATGGTTATTATTCATAACCTAAGATAATTGGGTAATCATCGCCATGAAGTTTTGAACTCCACCTCCTAAATCATTGGGGATGTCATTCGGGCAATCGTTGCATTGGCCCTCGCATGAGTTGTTGGCCTGATTTCTCCTGGTTCCAACCATTTTCTAAAATGGAAAAGGTTAGAACAAAACATAAGTAAACAAGTCATGAATAACATATTCATTTAAAAAATTTATACCGAAAACATAACATATGGGATCTCTAGGTAAATATTCTTGTGTTCATATTTGTACATAATCTCATGTTATAGGTTTTCTTTAGGGTTCACTAATCCTAATTCCCAAATTAACTAAACCTTTCCTGTGATACAAACTATAGCGACCCGGCCTTTTCTTACATTACTATTACATCATTTCAAAGATAAAAAACATAATAGTATTACACATAGAGGATCCAAAGGTTTAGTGTCTTGGGAAAACTAGGACCACACATACAAATACAACACCAAGCATAAACATTTATTTAATTTCTTCTTCTCTAGCTTCTTATTGGCACTTGTCCTCTCCTTAGTACATGTAGCCACCTGAGGATATACATTAAAAGTGGTGAGCTAGAAGCCCAGTAAGATGATAGATAGTAACAATATAACATGGAGTGAGCATAATCATAACATAGGCAAAATATCATGAACATGAGAGGAGCATAAATAAAAGACTTGAAATGTGGAAATGCATAAAAATGAAACACCATGTCTTAGTGGTTAACTAACACACATACTTGTGAACCAAGATAGCATCTTGTTCACACATAATTTCACATTTACTCATTGGATTCATCACTTTACCTAACGCATTGGAGTGCTGTATAATTCTGGGCGCACCCGTCACTTTGAAACATTCATAATTGTGTTATATAATTTCGGGTGCACCCGTCACATCATAACATTATCATTATCAAGCTTTCCACATGGAACATACATAAAAAGTGAACATAACTACCCCATTTCAAGGAATGTGTTTCATCTAATAAGAATACATTCATAAGCTTTGGTTTCCCAAAAGAAAGAGGGAACACCATACTTGATACAAGAACCATCAACCATGAATGAGAGGTAAAAGTTGAGTTCTTAAAAGAAGAGTTCTTTTGGAAAACATTTGGATTGACATAAACTTAATTAGAAAACATGTATATCCCATAAAAGGAAATAAAATGATGAACGAATTATCTTTAAGGAGTGACCATATCAAAAATGGGTTGAAAGAGGTAGAACCCGAAGGATGAAAGTTGGGTTCGAGAATTTCCCCTTACCTTGTATCTGAATGCTTCCTTCTCTTTACTGTCCTTTATAATGAAATTATATTCATTAATTAGAAATCCAGAACATTTTTTACATTAATATGGTTCATTATGGTTTCATTAAGTGATTTTATGTGCCTTTGGATGAGTTATGGAGTTTAAAAACATTATTTAGGAATGTTTGTTTTCATGGTTTTCTTGAGTCGTTCACTTGTATTCTTAAATTGAAGTTCGGGTAGAACATGGGTAAACATCCAGAAATGATATTACATGTAACTAATGATATTACAGGAGTTTGAATGATCTTATAATGAATTATATTAGATCCATGTGGATGAATCATTAGATAAGAATTAAATTGTGGTTATTTGGGTCAATTTGGAAGGTTTTTCAATCACAATGAACTTGTTTTAACTTATCACTTAGTAATATGGCCATAGATTATTTAATGAACATTAAATAGGACATAATACATATAAAATATTATGTTTTAACCATAAAAATGGTTTCATTTCTAGATCTGAAGGTATAAATGGAAGAAGAAAGCATGTCGTTCTTGAAGGTGATAAATTAACACCTCACAAACAACGTTCTCTTAAATAAAATAAAAGAAAGAGGTAAAGGGGGTTGGGTGATATAATATTACATTATAATCATGAAATTAAATTATATGTATAATAATAGAGTTACAATATCATTTGGATGAAGATAGGTGGGGAGAGATCAAGAAATGAACTTGAACTTGAAGGGAAATTAGAGGAGAAGTGGGAGAGAAATTACCTCTTGAATCATTCTCTTGAGAACCACCTTAAGAGCATAAGCTTGGTATTTTGATGATACCATAAGCTCTTGGACGTGGTGGAGGGGATAGGGAAGTTTTTTGGTCCGAGTTTAGAGAAGGCTTGAATCTTGAGAGGTGTGAGGAAATGAGGGTGTGAAGGGTGGCTTTTATAGTGGAGGGGAGACGGGTTTCCTTAATATAAAATTCATTAGTTTATTAATTTCCCCTAAGATAAGGAATAGTGATTCTTGAATGACCATAAATAATAATTTTATCATGTGATTTAGAACCAAAAGGGCTTACATCAGCAGAGCATCATCGATTGCTCAATTAATCCATTATTTAGCATTTATTGTAAATTATCGGATTCTACTATTCATCAAAAATTCAAGTATCTCAAAAAAATCACAGAACTTTACCCCAATCATTTTTCGATGTGTAGAATCCAAAAATGAAGTGAATTTTTCAAAAATAATTTTCTAAATATTATTAATTTAATATTTAATTAAAATCATAATTTACTTAAAAACAGTTTTTAAGATTAAAACTGATTTTATAGTGCTTTCAAAAATTATGTTGGGTATTATAAAATTATCTAAAAACTATAAGACATTGATTCAATAATT
This sequence comes from Viscum album, assembly GCA_963277665.1. Classification (NCBI taxonomy): domain Eukaryota; kingdom Viridiplantae; phylum Streptophyta; class Magnoliopsida; order Santalales; family Viscaceae; genus Viscum; species Viscum album. The sequence goes on from OY728136.1 coordinate 1,486,775,348, forward strand.
TATGAATACATTTTATGGAATTAAATTTTCTTTTAAATTAATTAATTAATTATAATTATTTATTTATGACTTACAAAATACCAAAACGTTTACTAAGGTCAAATTGTCACTTTCTAAGATGTCTAAATTTTATTTAATTATTCATAGGTAATGTTACTCTTATGTTGGATGATTTACTATTCATAAGGGTCATATTACTATTCACAAGGGTATGTTACTATTCATAAGGGTAGGTCACTATTCACCAAAAATTATTTTTGTTTCATTAGACTCCAAAAATCATCTTGAACACAACTGTGGATGTCGGATTTTCGAAATTCCAAACACAGAAGTGACAAACTTATGTTTAAAGGTCACTTATCACTTAGTAGTTCATTATGTTGTGTTTCCATGTTATTTTATGAAATAAATATAAGAAGGGAACTTCCATTGAAAATCTTTGGGTCGTTACACCTAGGACACCAACTTCAACAAGATTCACCTAGATGGCACTAATAGAAATGCTAAGCATGACTTCCTTGGACACTGGATTGACTCTATAATAGAGGAGTTCTCAGTGGAGTCCCAATAGATTCACTTATGTTGTCATGGTTTTTATTTTATTGGTCATGCACCTTGGAACTATAATGAGTTATGATACCCATCACTCTAATAAAAGATACATCGGTACTGTCCAAAGAGGGTAGGTCTGACCCTAGGTGCCACAAAGGAACCCGGGATCAGGGGCTATATATTATCCATTGTTTAATTGTTCTTCTAGGTGGTAACCTGGTATTATTATATCATATTTATTCAATTTTTGTATGGATATTTTATTTTAGAGATTTCATCAGTGGTGTCCTAATGAAAACTACTCACAACCTAGTATAGCTATCATGACACTTGGGTACCTAATAAGACTCTATTCTTAATCGTAGGTCCATGAACTATACAAGGATTGATGTTGAAGCTTGTTTATTGGATTCCTAGGTAGGATTAGGTTTATGTGACAATGAAGGACTTGGGAATAGTTTTGGATAGGCTGTTGCATTTATTTTTACTTTATTTCCTTTGGTACTTTGTGCATATGATCCACCCATAGTGGATTCGGTTAGTATGTATGACAAATTCATTTATTATTTCTTTAGATTTTGTATTTGTTTTATTAGAACTTTACTTGGGTTGCGTGATTATATAAATGTGTATCTATTTTTTTACATTATTATGTGCACTCTAATAATGAGTGAATATGCTCCCCATAGTAGCCTCACGTGCCCTCTCCGCTAGTAGTCATCATCTATCACTTGAGGAGGTGCACCTGAGGCTATGTGGTGTATTGGCTCAGAGCATCAGTTCAGTGTCATTCAGATTGGAGTTTTAAAAAGTGTAAAGAGGTGGATGAGACTCCTTTGAAATCCTCATCTTAATAATGGATATTATTTCCCTGTGAGAAATTGTATCTACCTCAAATGATTACGACTAAGTAAAAGACTGTCCTTAATGACATGCCTGCTATAAGGGACTATTTTGATGTGTTACCTAAACATTTTTCTTGTCTTCCTCTTAACTGATAGGTTGTGTTCTCAATCTAAAATATACTTGGATCCCTGATAATATCCAAGACTCTATATATAATGGTCACTATTGAAAATAAATATTGGAATAAGAAACTACAAGAGTATCTATATAAATGTTTTATATGACCAAGTACCTCTCCAAGGGCTGCGGCAATCCTCTATATCAAGAAAAATGATGGGACAATGTATCTCTACATCGACTATCATGAACTCAATAATATCACGATAAAGAACAAGTATCCCCTAACACAGATTGATGAATTTTTTGATCGGCTATGTGGATCTCAGTACTTCTCTAAGGTAGACCTTCAGATAAGATATTTTCAAGTAATAGTGAAAATAGAGGATATTACCAAAACTAATTTTCATATAAGATACAGAAAATTTTATTACATATTAATTTCATTTGTAATAAAAAATTATCTAGAAATATTCATGGATTTTATGAATATATTATTTATATATTACCTCGATAAATTTCTCTAAGTCTTTATAGATGGTATTCTCATATACTCTAAGATTAAGGAGGAACATGAGGAGTATTTGAATACAGTGTTGAAGACTTTGAGAAAGGATAAATTGAATGATAAATTTATAAAGTGTGAATTGTTTCTAAAAAATTTATCCTTCTTAGGTCATGTAATCACAATTGAGGGTATATCTGTGGATCCTTCAAAAATATAGGTGATTAAAAAATGGCCCAAGCCAAAACATGTAACAGAGATCCATAGTTTCCTTAGACTATCTGGGTATTATCAATGATTTTTGGGAAAATTTTCATGATTTTGAAACTCATTAACTAAGCTAACTCATAAGGTTGTAAAGTTTGTTTAGACTGATGAATGCGAAGAGAGCTTCAAGGAGTTAAATAATAGGTTGGTTGTTACTCCTATTCTCACACTACCCACCTATGGAAAGGCATTTGTGATCTATGAAATAATTCAAGGAATTAATTTAATTGTGTCCTTATGAAAATTGATAAAGTGATAGATTATGACTCTCTATAGTTGAATGTGCATGAGAATAATTATCTTACACATGATATAGAGTTGGCTACAGTGATATTCATATTAAATATTTGGTGAAATTACCTCTATGGGTAGAATTGCGACATACATATAGACCATAATATCCACATGTATATATTCACATAAAAGGATCTCAATATGCACTAATTAATGTGGTGAGATCTGATCAAGGATTATGAATTTTCATTCCATTACCATACTAGGAAGGAAAATAAAGTGGAAGATGATCTCTGTAATATCTATAATTCTAGAAACCTAGATCCAGTAGTTGTAGGACATTATTAGTATGAGGTATAAGGGTTACCAATGTATCAAATAGTTTAGTAGTCTTGGAAGACTTGATACATACAAAAATTAAAATTCTAAACATGAGATGTAGTATGAACATATTTTGAGAACATGATTTTCCCTTCTTTCATATCCCTAAAAAATACACATAGTTTTATTATATGTTTCCTAGGTAAAGGAAAACAAATAAGTGTCTACTAATATGATCTGTAAGGATTAGAATACAATAGAATATTACATAATATAAACATTCCCTAACTAATATGGAAATAAAATATGAATAACATAAATCCATAATCAACTAAAACTTATGGAATTTTATATCCATGATAATAAATAAAACATGGATAACAATAATCATTGATCTCATGCTAATGTAATGAATAATGTCATACATCAAAAACTTATTTTTATTTTTTTTTAAAGACACTTTATTTTTTATCAACACCATATTCAAGACATTATCCCATTATGGGAAGATACATATAGAAAACCCCAACCTGTTTTGTCTCATGAGGCATGTCGATGCATCGAGGGGAAACATAATTTTAGGCCCCACCTATCACTTGATTAAGTCCAATGATTTCACTACTAGAGTCATCAATAACTTTAATTTTTTCCCTAATAAACCTAATAATAAATAAAACTTGGTTATCCATATAATGAGAAACACATATATCAAATAATTCCCTATTTAATGGAATAATGTGGATGTCTTGGAAAACATCCCTTAAAAAACATGGAAGTTATGGGTTGTCATAAAAGTAACATGAAGTACTCTTATCAAAAAAATATAATGGAGATGGTAATTAAAATGTAATAGGTTATCCATTTTATATAGTAATTAAATTAAATTTATTTCATTTGTAGGAGACCATAGAAATGGTTGCAAAAAACCTTTATCATGGTTCATTATGAGAGTGTAAATATTCCAAAACATATCCCTTGGGAGCATCTTTACAAGTGTGTAGTCTTAGGCCCACCCATTTTATATCTGAGTGATTTTTTATTAAATTCTCAACAAACCCTTTTTGGGGTGATTTCCCGCAGGTGAATCTATGTCATAACCACATTCACTTGTTGTTATCTAGATAGGGATGTATTTTCTAGGAAATTACACACTTTTACTTTATCAGAACTTATGATAATTTTTTCACTATGGAATAGGTAACTCTTGAATCAAAAGAATTTGATAGAGGTATAATAATATTGGATTTTAAATCCATTAAATTTTATGAGTAACACGGTAGAAATTATTCCATGAAATGTATTCACCTCGCAAACTAAAGTATCTAGTGATTATAAACCAAGTTCCAAAGAATGAAAATTGAGATGGAAAATTCTAGATTATGCTTATATAGAAATTAAATCATAATATATTGGAAGATAGGTATTAAACCTGATCTTAAAATACAATTAATAAATTAATTTCATGATATAAAATCTCACTAGGTATTATATACACCACATAGAGGAAATTAGGTGCATAATACAAATTATGTCTCAAGGAGAGGAATTTGTGATGAAAAAGACCCTTACCTCTTATCCTTAATTCCACAAATGTACTTTAAATTGTTATATAATAAAAATATATATCATTATAACTAAATTAATAACCTTAATCATATCCACTTTCATCTTCAATCTTCACAAATATTCATTCTCAATATGAATTCTTTTGATTTTCCACATCAGTGTCTAGAGCTTTGATTTTTTGTATAGGTTTCTTAATAACAGTGTTCATATTCATTATTATTTAAAAAAATATTATTATTACTTCATTAATGTTAATTTTATGGATTATTTACAATAATTTATGATGTTTCAAATCCATTTCATGAGTATTTTATACATTATCCTTGAAGATGAAGTCGATAATTAGCAAGTTTTGGTGATTTTTTAACAATGAAGGTTGTTTCCTTAAGTTATGAATTAGATATAGATATAATATATCCAGAACCAAAAATAATAATTATTTAAAAATTTATATCATGTTATACTATTAAATAATTTATCATAGTCATCCATGACATAAATGTATATTAATGTCCAAGTTTGTGGTTAAACCAACCCAAACATGAACCTACCATGATTAGTGGTTGATTATGAGATGGTTTAGATATAATACCATTATAAAAGGAGTAAAATGATATTATTTAATATTTATTATTGTGATATATCATAATTATAAGTAATTATAATAAAAACTAATTCATATGAAATCATTACGCAATTTGAATAAAATATTATCATCTTAGTATGCTTATTTTAAACGATTCAATTAACAATGAATGTTTGTTGGCCATATCATTAATATGTTATTAAATTTTTCACATAATAAATTTAATGATATCATAAACATAATATTTATAATTTAATATGATCCATATATCAAACCTTTTAAGGTGGTTAAGGAAAAGAAAACATGTTACGTCGTGGATGTGGTAGTCCGCACAACGCACGAACAACGGTTTTGTTTTTCTTAATAGATGGGGTATATTATTAAATAATGATAATAACCTTAATATAGTGAAATTAAAGTATATAAATTATAAAAAAAATAATTATATTAGTGTTTATATAATTAATTTTAAAAAATATAATTAAGAAGAAAACGAAGTTGTTAATAATAATTTCGTCGGGGACTTGATTTTTCTTCAGAAGTCTCCTTCAAATTGAAGGGATTATGATATATTTGAGTGAAAAGGGGATTATATTATTGGTATATGGTTATATTTATATAAAAATCATCAAATTTTAATAATAAATTCTAATTATAGGTGTTACTTGAAGTAGTGAAGATGTTCACCTTTTATAAGTGAAGGGAAGGGTAGTTTTGGGAACACCTTTACATTTTTCAATAATTCCATGACTCTATTAAAGGGTAAGTTGATAAAAAATGTGAAAATGTGCATTTAAAACATTTATTGATTTATATAAAGCTCAATCATTCAATTATAGTCACTTTTTTAAAAAAAATAGGAATTTTACACTAGATTAAACTCAATTTACCCCTTTTACTTTTACCTTAGTAATTAATTTTTAATGTTATTAATTAATTTTAATGAAAAAGATGAAGATTGACCATTTTACCTAATTTTATACTTATAATTTTATATGAAAAAAATATTTTATCAAATAAAAATTTTAAATGTGTAAAAATTTAATTTTAAAATAAATACGCTTGATCACGTAAAAATCATTTTTAAAGAAATAACATTTTCAAGATTTAAATTTTTATATAATGTAAAATTATTTAGGTTACTAATTTTAATGAACTAAATTGATTTATTATAAAATAAATTAATTTTATGATTCTTTCAAAGATATAAAAAGATGAATCTCCCCTGAAAATACTTGATTCAATGAAAAGACCGAAAAAACGGTTTTATATTATAATAACATTTTAATAAGTTCCAAAAAAATTCATGGGTTTTATAAGCTAAAATAATATTTTAAAATGTATAATGTTATTATTAAAATTCAAATTTTATTGCTTAAATTTTTTTCCAAACCCTTAAGTCATTCATAAATAATAGTAAAGTTATACAAATTACAAGGTTCGTGAAAACCATATTTTTCAACTAAAAACTGACTTTTTCAAAAAAAGATAAAAAATTAATACTAAGCTAATTTTTATATTATGAATTCAAAAATGGAATTATGTTTATAAATTTAAAAATTTAAAATTTAACTTTACAATAAATTCTTGAATAAAGTCTCTTTAAAAGTCACATTTTGACAATAGTTCATGATATGGCATTTACTTACTATAATAGAATCTTTGGTGTTACATTCTCACCCACATAAATAACATTATCCTAAAAAATTGGGGTATATATAATTAAATATATATGGATAGTCCTTTATTATTTCTTCTTCAGGCTCCTAGGTTTCATCTTTTAGTTTGTGATTTATTCAAAGTACTTTCACCAAAAAAAATTGTCCAATTCCACAATACTTGCTCTCTCATGTCAATAATATGGACAGGCTTCTCATTATAATCCAAGTCATGCTCTAACTCTATTCTGTTTTATGTGAGCACATGCATTAGATCCATAATTTATTTCCTTGATAATGAAAAAAGGAAGACATTGTGTACTTTAGAAAAGTTGGGAGGCATAGCCAATTGGTAAGCTACAGCCTCAATTCCTTCTAATATTTCAAAAGGTCCAATGTTCTAGGGGATTAACTTCTCATTTTTACTAAATGTTATGACTCCATTCGATGGTGAAAAATTCAAGAATACATGATCCCCAACCTAAAATTTTAAGTCTTTCCTTCAATTATCTAGATATCTCTTCTTACTTATTTAGGCTTATTTAATGTGATCTTTAATAGTTCTCACTTTAATAGTTGTCTCCTCTAAAATATCTGGGCTGACTAAATTTCTATCTTCGAATTCTATCCAACTGGTTGGTGTATGAAATCTCTTCCCATACAAATCATTGTATGGTTCCATATGGATACTTGAATAGAAACTATTATTATATTAAAATTCCACCAAAGGTAGATACTGATCCACATACCTTGGAAGTCAAGAGAAACTGATCTCAACATGTCTTAGTAATTATAGATAGTTATTTTAGACTATCCATCAGTCTAAGGATTATAGGAAGTGCTTAAACGTATCTCAGTGTTGAGATCCCTTTGAAGAATCTTCCATAATTTCAATATGAGATGATGTTTATAGTCAAATAAAATGGATAGAGGTGAACTATGAAGCCTTATGATTTCATTGATATAGATCCAAGAAATATTTTCAAGGGGTAGAACCTATATTATTTTTAAGAAATGATAATACTTAGTAAGATGATCAATGATGACCCATATAGCATCGTTCTTCCTTGGAATCTGTGGGAGTCAAGTGAAAAAACCTATTATATAATTATACCATATCCATATAGGTATAGAAAGAGGTTTCATATCTCCCTTAGGATGTTCTCTTTTATCATTTACCTGTTGGCATACTGATCATCTAGATACATATCCACAATTTATCACTTAATACCATCCCACCATAAATTTTCTCTTAAATCCCTATACATATTTGTGCTATCATGGTATATAGATAAATTTGAGCTATGTGATTCATCTAGTAGTTCTCTCTTCAACTATAGTATGGATAAAACACATAAACTCTTTCCAAACATCAACACTCTATTTTTATAGATGAAATTTATCAATTTCCCCTCATTCAATGCTTTAATCTTACTTTTTACATTCTCATCATCATGTTGGTACTTCTCTATCCTTTCTAGTAAGGATGGTTTAGCAATTTATTAGAAAAGAAATGATATCTCTACTTTCATAGAAATCACCATATTCATCTTTACTAAATATTTATACATGGTTTCCTTTGTAATCCTCATTATTTTCATAACACCATGGTACCTCCTAATCAATGCATCAACCACCTTGTTTTCCTTCCCAAGGTGGTAGTATATTGAGAAATCATATTCATTGAGTAGTTCTACCAATATTCTTTTCCTCATTTTGAGATCATTTTAAGAGAAGATATAATTAAAACTATTATGGTCTATATATATCTCAAATATTTCCCCATGGAGGTAGTGTCTCCATATTTTCATAGAAAATATTATAGTTTCAATATCAAGTTCATTATTTTGATAGTTATGTCATGGATTTCCAATTTCCTTGATGAATAGGCAATCACTCTATAATTATACATAACGAAACTGAAAAATCCATTCTTTGATGCATCACTATAAATTAAAAATCATTTCTTGCATAATGGTATAGTTAATACTGGAGTACTAATCATTCCCTTGACCATGTTAATTTAACCCCTTTAAGTGTTAACTTGGTTAATAGGTTGGACAACCAGAAAAAATCTTCAACAGACTATTGATAGTAACCTGATAAGATCGGGAAAATTCAGATCTTGGTTATGTTCATCAGTGTAAGACATTCTTTGATTACCTTTGTCTTTGAGGTGTCAATATATATCCCATCCATGGAGATAATATGTCCAACAAAATAAACTTCATTGAGCTAAAATTCACACATAATATAGTTCCCATATAATTTTTTTTATAGTCTCCATAATTATTTCAAGATAAACCTCGTGATCTTTATAGATATTATAGTATATTAAGATATCATCAATTAATAACACAAAAAATTTATTAAGATACCCCTTGAATAATCTACTCATTAGATCTATAAATATAGAAGGTGAATTATTCAACCCAAAAGGCATTGATATAAACTCATAATGTCCGTACCTTATTTTAAATACCATATTTGGTATATCATCCTTATTCACCCTTAACTGATGAAAATTATAGTAAAGATCAATCTTTAAAAATTATTATCTTCCTTTAAGTTCATCAAATAATTCAACAATTTGTTTGAAAGGATGCATGTAATTTATTGTGATGGCATTGATCTCCCTATAATCGATGCACAATATCATGGGCACATCCTTCTATTTCATGAATAAAACAAGGGATCCCCATAGTGAAACACTAGGGAATATAAATCCCTTATCACTCAACTCTTATAGTGGTTTATTTAACTCCTCAAACTCTACTGGTTCTATCCTATAATGATTTTTAGATATATGGGTCTTAAATTACGAATGAGTTCAATAGAGAACTCAACTTTACACTCTGGTGGATGACGAGGTAAATCTTTTAAAAAAATATCAATGAAATTTTATACCATGGGTACATCCTTTTTAGGATGATTTATTGTAGTTGAATCTATGACACAGTAATATCCAATTTCCATTATCTCTAAGGGGTGTATTTTCTATAAAATTACACACACTTTTTCTTTACCAAAAATTATATTGATTTTTCTACCATGGATAAGGTAACACTTGAATGAAAATAATATGAGAGATTTATAAAAATATAGAATTATAAATATGTTAAATTTCGTCATTAAAGTTTCAAAAATTATTCTATATAAATTCATCCACCATACAAAATAAAATAGGTGGTGATTATAACCTGAGTCCCAAAGAATGAAAATTAAGGCAGAAAAACCCCACTTATGGATAGGGTAGAAACTAAATCAAAACCTATTAGAAGATAGGTATTAAAATTTATATTAAAATACCATAAATTAATTAATTTCCGGATATAAAATCTCAAATAGGTATTATATACACCATATAAAGTAAATTTGGTGCATAATACAAATTATGTCACAATGAGAGGAATTTGAGATGGAAAAACCCTTAACACTTGTCATGAATTACATGAACATATTTTAACCTAGTATATATTAATAACTTAATTAAAAACCATACTCATATCCATTTTCATTTATACTCTTTATAAATAGTCATTCTCTACATGAATTATTCCAATTTCCCACTGCAATATCTTTGGTTTTGATCATTTGTACAAGTTTCATAATAGCAGTGTTAGTATTCATTATTTTTCCAAATTTTATTATTAATATGTCATTAAATTTACAATTTGATATTATTTATAATAATTTATTATGTTTCAAATCCCTTTCATGAGTGTTTTAGACATTATCCTTGAATATGAATTCGATAATAAGGATGTTTTGGTGATTTTTGATGAACAAAGGGTGTTTCCTTAATTGACGAATTACATATAGATATATTGTATAAATATCCAAAAATAATAATTATTTACACATTTATACAATATTACACTAGTAAATAATTTATCATAGTCATCCATGACATAAATGTATAGTATTGTTCAAGTAGGTGTTTAAATCGACCCAAACATGAACCTACATGATTATTGGATGATTATGAGATGGTTTAGTGGTAATATCATTTTAAAATGAGTATAATGGTATTATTTGGTGTTTATTAGTGTGATATATCATAATAATAAGGAATTATAAGAATAATTATTGGATATAAAAACATTATGCAATTTGAATAAAAGATTATCCTCTTAGTATGCTTATTTTAAATGATTAAACTAATGATGATTGTTTGTTGGTCATATAATTAATAGGTTCTTAAATTTATCACATAATAACCTTAATTATATCATAAATATCATATTATAATTTCATAACATCCTTATATTAAACCTTTTAAGGTGGTTAAGGAATACGAAACACGCTACATCATGGAGGTGGTAGTCTGCACAATGCACGAACAATGGTTTTTTTCCTCAATGGAAGGGGTATATGTATAAATAATGATAATAATCATAATATAATAACATTAAAGTAGATAAATTATTATATTATCATAATATTAGTGTATATATAATAATTTTTAAATAAAATAATTAAGAAGAAAACTAGGTAGTTGACAATATTCACATCGGGGACATGATTTTTCCTTGGAAGTCTCCTTGAATTTGAAGGGATTAGGCTAGATATGAATGAAAATAGGATTATTTTATTTATATAAGATTATATATATATTAATTTATTATTTTCAAGGATAAATTAAAATATTATATTTGTATTTAAGTGGTTAATATGTTCTCTTTTTATAAGTGAAGGGAATGGTAGTTTTGGAACACCTTTACATTTTTCAAAAATTCCATGGAACCATTCAAGGGTAAATGGATCAAAAATAGATAAAATTGTAGTTTACACATATATTGGTTAATAAAAATCTCAACCATTAAATTATAGTAACTTTTTTTAATTTTTTGAGGACTTTTACACTAGGTATACTCAATTTACCCCTTTTACTTTTACCATGGTATTTATTTTCTAATCTTAGTAATTAATTTTTGTAAAAAAGATTAATATTTTCCATTTTAACTAATTTGGTAAATATAATTTTTTATTTTAAAATTATTTTATCAAATAAAATTTCTAAAGGTTTGAAAAGTTAATTTTATAATAAATACGCTTAATCATGTAAAAAACATTTTTTGAGAAATAAATTTTTTAATAATTAAATATATATAATGTAAAATTATTTTAGTTACTAATTTTAATGACCTAAATTGATTTATTATAATATAAATAAATTTTATGAGGCTTTAAAGGTAAGAAAAAACCAAATCTCTATTGAAAATTCTTGATTCAATAAAAATACTGAAAAATAGTTTTTATATTAAAGTAACATTTTAATTAGTTCTAAAAATGTTTTGCATGGATTTTATAAGTTCAAAGAATATTTTAAAAGGTATAATATTATTCATAAAATTTATATTTTATTATTATAATTTTTTTAACCTCTAGTAAATTATTATATAATGGTAAAGTTATATAAATTACAAGTTTCATGAAAACCGTAATTTTTTACTAAAATCGATTTTTTAGAAAAAGCACAAAAATTCATAATAAGATAATTTTTATATGATGAATTGAATGGAATTATTTTAGTAAATTTAAAATTATAAAATTTAACTTTTAAATAAAGTCTTTAATAATGTATCTTTAAAGGGTTCATTTGTGCAATAATACATGATATGATATTTATCTACAACAGTAAAGTCTCTAGTGACTCTGAGTAGAAAGGATCCCACAAACTTATCCATGATGATGATTAATAGGGATAAAATCATATTGTACATGAAAAGGATGTAAATTGGAATCATTAATGTAAGTTTTCCCTACTTTTCTTAAATAACTTCTCAACCATCCACTCTCAAGAAGATCAAAGAATCCTAGAAAGATGACATAGAGAGATAGAGAAAGGTCGTGAGTATTATAGAGTTAAACGTTTCTAAATATGGATCTATAAGGTTTCAAAACTAGATATGTATCCCATAAAAACTATAAATAAATAGGGAACTTAGAAATGATGTTCATATCTCATAATTCTCTATTCATCTAGGGAGACCTAAGATGGGATAACATGAAAAGGGATATTGTAAAATTATTATCTTGATGCTTTGTATGCCAAAAAGTAAAGGTTGAATGATATAATTTTAAGGTTATGAAGAAAACATTTCCCATAATAGTATGAAAATTGGAAAACATAACCGTATATTTTTTTATAGGACTCCCAAGGGAATCTAATGTCTATAACTCTATTTGGGTTGTAGTTGATCACCATACAAATTAAGTGCATTTCATTTCCATTATGGAGGATTTATATCTTAACCAACTCACAAATATAAACATAAGATAAGTGGAAAGACTACATGGAGTACCACAATTCATTGTATATGATCAATATTTAATGCTTTCCTCTAATTTCTGCTGAATACTTTGGTAATAATTGGATACAGAGATAAGGTTTGGAACTGCTTATCACCCTCAGATAGATGGTCAGTCTGAGAGAAGCATTCAAAAGATGGAGGATATGTTGAAATCATGTTCAATGGATTTCTAGGTATGTTGGGATTTACATAAACACTATATAGAGTTTCATATAACAATAGTTTCCATTCTATCATTCCAATGGAACCTTATAAAGCTTGGTATGGGAAGAGGTTCATGATCCAAAATGCGGGGATGAAATTGGGAAAAGGAAGATGATCAGATTTTATCTTATCCAAGAGATTAGAGAGAAGGTTCAAACCATTCAGAATCATATTAAATCAACACAAAGTTGATAGAAAATATATGCTGACAATCATTGATGAGACCTAGAGTTTGAGGTCAGAGATAAGTTATTCCTTCATATATCACTATGAAATAAATTCATGAGTATTTATAATATGGGAAATCAAAGTCATAGATACATCATCCAATTTATGATTCTTGATCACATCGGAGTTTCAGCCTATTGACTATCACTCCCACCTAACTTATCCCAAGTACATGATGTGTTCCATGTATCCCTCTTGAGGAAGTACAAAATAGATCCCAGGGATGTACTAAATCTAAAGGTGGTACCACTTGATAATAATATTTCATATGATGAGCAATCGGTGAAGATCTTGGATCATAGAGATAGAGTTATACTAAATAAGACAACTCTCCTAGTCAAACCTACAAACCCTCATCTATTTTAGGATATGAAATGAAATTTCAAGGGTGAAATTTCTTAAAAGGGGAAGAATGCAATGAACTAGACTTTTATAAATTAAATTTCATTCAGAATGAATATATGCCTCATTAAGTAATGTAGTTATAAAAAAATTATGTATAATATTTCACTATTATTTTGGACCATTATAAAATATATCCAAAATATGACTATTGGGAATAAAGTCTATTAAGCATCATGATCATTGGTAATATAGTCATTATATATTGACTATGAATATTAGTATATATTAAGGGTTATAATAAAATCTAATTGATATAAATGGAATAATTGATATCCTTAAAAAGTATAAGTTTCCCTTATGAGGCTAATTTATTAGAACTTTTGAGGGTGATTCCATCACAGGGCTTCACCCATGACCAATCCTAAGCTAAGATTCAATAACTAAAACTTTAGTGGAACTATTTATGAGTGAATTTAAATCTTATAAAGATCACTACCTAAACTATGTTCACTAAACCACCCCAAGAAAGTAATACCATCACATGCTTTACCCTTAGGTTATATGCTGGTGTAATAGGGGATTTTGTATATAGACCTTATTAGTATATAAAATTTATCTTTAAATGAAATAATGGTTTCCCTAATCTCATTTCTTTCTTTTCAACCATATATATATAATAAAATAAACCTGAATTGAGGATAGAAATGATATAATGGGTTTTTGATACACAGAAACCAAAATTGTATTTTTGAAAAATTATATATGTTTATTTTTTAATAAATTTACTTTTATGAAAAAAATAAAGAATTTGGAATAAATTTTTATTTTCATATAAATTTTATAAAAAATATTATTTACTCATTTATCAATATTAAAATGATTTTATGAAATCATAAGTGGTTTTTCTAAAGATTAAAAATTCGATCATGTAATAATATTAGTACTTTTAATAAATAAGAATTTTCTTTTAAAATTTAAAATTTGTGTATTTAGAAATTTATTTTGATAAAATAAATCACATTTTTGAATTTATAAAGTCGAATGTATCTAATAGTGAATTTTTCATAATATTTCTATAATAATCAAATTTTTGGGTAAAATTAAATACGGTATGAATATATGATAAGTATTATGACATTATAATAACCAAAAAGTGATTTAATAAATGTTATAAAGGGTTTTCGCAACCAAAAATAATGTTTTTCATTAAAATAAGGTATTTTAATGTGATAATATTATTTTTCCCAAACTAATATAGAACCTTCCAAAACCTAAAGGATATTTTATGATTTTAAAAAAAATCTTTATGAACATGACTCACTTCCACATCATCAATGATATTATTTAAATAATTTTGGCCCATGACCTATTAAAATACTTAAAATTTCTTCCCTTTAGTAAACACCATGGGTTAAAACCATGGGAGATCTAATGGTTTTTAATATTTTATAACCTAGATTCCAAAACCTTTGTTTATAAATTAATAAATAATCTCCTCTATTTTGCTATAAAAACCCACTCATTCTCTCATTCCTCTCCCCTCTAAACCCATTGATCATAAATTTCATCCCCATATACCTCTAAAATTCCCTCCCATGTTTTTTCTATAGTACTAAGGATCACTTACAAAGATTTAAAAAGCATCCTCTCAAGGTAAGGGTTCCCTCTATCCTCTTTTCCATTCAAGAATTTTTTTTTTGTATTAAACCTTGTGATTCTATATTGGTCATGTTTTCATATTTTTATACACATTAATTTATTTTCCATGTGATTACCAAATAATTGTATACCACCTTTCTCTCTCATTTATCCCTTCTGTGAACTTTTATGTAGACCGGTTATGTTGTCGAAATTATCCCTTGATTTTCCATGTTATACCTTTATGTTGTGAATACCCAACCCTATTTTAATTAAAAGGTATTCACCTAGATATAACTATCCTTTTTTATTAGGGAATTCCATTTATGAAACCCACATTCTTTGACCTTGGGATTAAAATAATGAAATATAATCTTATGTTCAATGATCGATATGGAACACATAAAGTTAGAAAGTATGAAGGGTGTGCCCGCATAGTGATTTAGTGAATTGGGTAGTGTTTTCATCTCATGAGATACCATGTATGGTTCATGGAAGGTTACACTAAGAATACTATGTTATGATGTCTTTGAAGGTAGCCTTGACTTATTCTTATGATGTCACATTTTATGTTTTTGCCACATTCCTATGATTTCATGATGTCTTTTTCTTATTCCATGTTACTATGTGATTATGTATTATTCTTACATCTTTATGTTATCATGATATTCCTCTTGACTCACATATTTAATTTATTATAACAAACCATATTTTCATGAAGGTATGGATCATTTTTTTTAAATCCTTAATACAGACCTTGTAATGTTACCTAACATATTCATGGAGGTTACGAGGGCGTTCGGGGCTTATTGGGAGCCCAAAGCCCAAAAATAGGAAGAAACAAACTGGGTCACACGGTTAAGAGAAACCATGCATCCTAGCATGCATGGTCTTCCTAACCATGTGGGGAATTTCAGAGGATATTAGGGGGGACGCATGGTTTATTTGAAACTATGTAAGCCCAAGTGCATGCATGTGTGGGTTATAGATAGACTTAGGATAGTGATACTCGCACAGCTTGTGTATGGTTAGGGAAATCATGTGCCTAGCCCGTGTGGGGTCCCTCCTTGGATAATCGTGTGGTGCATGGTTGGTGCACTTTTTATCCAATCATGTGGCCAAATCATGCACCCTTATCGTGATGGGGGAAATTACATTTCTTATCTTAAAATTTTTAATACCTCACCTATTCTTTCTTTCTCTCATTTCCAACAGATGAACTCTTCTTCCTCCTTCCAAGGATCTCCCTTTTTTCTAAGCTAGGTAATTCGATAACTCCCTCATCTGAGCTCCAAATAAAGTTCCATTATAAGAATTGGATTTTCATTGGTGATCACTCAAATCCTCTTTCTTCCTATCTTGGTTTCTCTTCCTATCCTTTGTGATATTTTAGTGCGAGCTCATTCTCTCTATTTTTAAAACATTATACCATTATTAATTTTTCATACAACATACTTCTAATATTAAGTCAATATTGGATAAATATTTGTCTGCAACCCTAAGTTATGTGGTCTAGTTTTTTTTTCAAAAGTTATGATGTTTTCATAGCCCTATCGCTGTGCATCATTTTTTCTGTTGTCTCGCATTGCCTTAAAATGCGTTCTTTCTCATTAAATTGATATATGCATGTTCTTATAATCCTGAGGGTCATTGATGAGTATTTAGAGGATTCCAAACTCAATCATAGCCACCCCTTGGGTGTGTCATCTTGAAATTACCCTTTATATTTAATTTATTAAATGGTCGGAACACCTTCTAAGTGTTCATCTTAGATTGTAAAATGACATTCCCACTCTTATATACTTTTATAGATGTCCAAATCACCTTCTAAGTTCTTGGATTATATGAAATTGAATTATCATGCCTTGTTTAATTAAATAGATTTTTCTTACAGAACAACTTAGCTTCAAGATGGTTTTCTTTTCTTAAATTAATTAAATGGATTAATTAAAAATGAATGATAATGGGTGGAAATGCCACACCAATTGATGAATTCTTTCTTATATGGATATTATGAATGGTGACACCCATTTATAGATGGGGATTGATCATAATGGTTCTAAGTGGTGATTCCTCATATTATTATTATTATTATTATTATTATTATTATTACTATAACACCATTTATGTTGACTATGGAGCGATGGATAAGGGACTTGTTGAGGATATCGTTTAAATCTAACTTACATCGGGTGTTAAGTAGGATGTCTCTTACTGTTATACTATTATTTGGGTGATGGGAATGATGTTCCATGTTCCTCTATATCGGTTGTTGTGCATGATATCTCAACCCACCTATCTCGAGTGTTGATCAGGATGACTCTCATTCATTATCAGATTTAGGGAATGTGCCCTCTATTTGAGCGTGTAACTCATTAAAACAGTTATAGATGCTTGAGTTACACCCTAGGTCTAGTCAGAACCTAGTATCCAGGTATATGAATACTTATGTACTCATGTACTTAGTGTATATAGGTGGATATGATATATAACTATACTATATATATTATTACTATATATGAGTATGGTTACTGATCATACTTCTACCAATCTATATCAAAGCAGGTAGAACTATCCAGGTATCATGATGGAACCTAATATGACTGGTATTTATTTATTCAACACTGATTATTTTTCATTATACCCGAATATTATTTATCTATGTAAACTGTGTGGATTATTTCTAAACACCGTTGGTGGTGGCTTATTGGGATTTTATCTCACACCCTACTTGGGTTGCCTTGGCTACCAGAGTATATTACTTATTTACCAGTATGGATAAGGTAAAGCACCCTGCGACATATGTTTGATTCATTTTTCTTGTAGTATGGATCATGGGAGAAAAGGACCGATCATATGCTCAAGGTTCTAGTGGTGTGGTCTTTTTTCCTTTTTTAATTTTGTATAGAATTTTGTATATACATGTCCCCTATTTCTCCTTTTTGTATATCATTACTCCATAACATCATCATGTATATGACTCATCCTTTAGGATTTTATTATTATTATAGTTTCTTGGTTATTTACACTCATATAGTTTCTTATTATATCTATTTTTATTCGGCTTCTGCTACAGTGGGTTACCGGTCCGGTTGTCATAGTGTGTGTTTATATATGCTTTCGCAGTTGTCTGATTATTTATCATATTTATTGTGACACTATAATATGAGGGTATAGTCTCCTGAATTTACAACCTTAGACCCTCATTTCTAGTCAGTAGACTCTAGTGTATTGGGAGGTGTGCTTGAGGCATTGTGACCCACCGGCCCAGGGCATGGGTTAATTGGATCCTAGGTCGGGACATTACAAAGTGGTATCAGTGGATTTCTTTGTTCTTTTGGTCTTACTATTTGGGTATTAGACATAGGACTAGAATTTTATGTAATTTGGTAATGAGATTATTCCTGGGAGTAATTATCCCACATATAGGGGAAACCCAAATTTCCTAGGATATGTTTTTGATGTTATCATTTATGTCTATTAAAGTTAATATGAATTCACTATTGGGTGACGCACACATCTTATTATATTATTATTATTTGTGTTATTGAAATTATATTTCTTTTACTCTGTCCTGATGAAATGATGGAATGGAATATCATGCATCATTATAAGAACCTTAGGACTAATATTTCATGCATTTTTTCATGCCACATTTACTTTAAAAATGTACTTTACTATTTCATATATTTAGTTCCTGGATTATTTATTTGAAATGTGTTGATGTTTCTTTCAAGACTGAGAAAACATAATTGACACATAAATTTTCTACCTTAAACAAATAGTGTTTTCCTACATAGGATAAAGTAGACACCATGATTGGTCAGTCATGGCACATTGAGCCATGGACCAATGGTCGCATGGGCTGAAACGTGTTATGGTTAGGATAAAGCGGACTCCACATTTCAATTTATAAGGTGTATGGGCCCTTATAAATTAGAAATTTTGATCTATCTAATTCAACCATTTGAAAATATTTAAATTCATAAATGAGAATAACTGTAAAATGAATATGAATTTTAGAATGAAATGGTTATCTTATACATGAGATATGAGACCTTGACCCTGAATCAGCCTTATCTATCTATGATCTTTACAACTGTTAAATTCACTTCTAAGGAATGTGTTTAGAATTGTAGAATCATACCACCATGATATCCTCATGTAGTATTCCCTGAAGGTAGTGACAACCATGCACCGGAGTTGGTGAGCCCTGAGCCTCTAATGATCCCTCTTGAAGTTCCACCTATGACACCACCTGTTGTTCCTGATATCGGCATCGATGCCCAGTTCCATGAAGGCTTTTCCATATGATTCAAAATATTAAGTGTGCTGCTCAACCTACCCTGACTATGAAAAAGTTGACTCGGGAGTTCCAACAACAGCATCCTCCCACCTTTTCAGAGGATGGAGGGCCACATGATGTTGATTCATGGTTGGAGGCCATGGTTTCTATATTTGATCATCTAGATATGAAACTATATTATAGTTTCAATCTTGCTACTTATATGATGTGAAATTATTCCAAGAGATGGTGGGATGTTATTACCCAAGTAGATCGACATCGAGATATGGTCTAGGAAGATTTCTAGATGATCTTATATGACTAATTATTTTCATAGAATCTGAGGGCTGACCAAGAAAGAGATTCTATAAACCTACAGTAGGGATCCATGTCTATCATGAAGTATTATACTCATTTTAGTGAGTTATAGAAGTTCGTGCCGACTCTATCCGATGATGATCCTATGACCATGAGGTGATTCGAGGATGGGATGGTATACACAATCCAATCACAGATCAATGTTTTCAGGCTAAATAATATTTCTAAGATATTCAACGAGGCCCTCATTATTGAGGGGAATCTAAGGGAAGTCGATGGTGAGATTTAGGGTGGCTCAATACCCAAACTGGCTAGTGGTTCTTCAAGTGGATGAAAGAAATGGTTTGAGGTTTCTTGTAAGGTAGTAGTAGTCAGGCTCCTCATGCAGATATTTTCCTCATATGTCACCAGTATAGAAAGTTGAGACATAAAAACCTCAGTTTTTACAGGATCCAGTGGAATGTAAAGTTTATAGTAGGATGGGTAATATTCAGTGCTTCTACAAGACCTTACCATCAGTTCCTAGTGAGCGGAGATCTACCCCTACTCTATGTTATAGAGTGGGGAAGTAGTATCTCATCAAGCAGGTGGTTGTAATACCATTGGTCACTCAGGACAAGGTTTCAATTGAGTAATATGTAATTAGACTCAGGATTCTCAGTGCCAGTAGATCAGGCTTGCTCAGGCAGACAGGTTGTGACTCAGGGTCGTAGTGTAGGCTAGTTACATGCAGTGCGACCTATTCTGGAGGAGTGGAGCACTAGAAATTATATTATTCAATTTACTATTCTAGTAGCTTCTAATTTAGTATCGACTTTATTTGACATAGGTGTGTCACATTTATTTATATCTAAGATTATTATGGAGAGTCTGGACCTCAATATAGAACACTTCTATAGAATTATGACACTCGATACCCAATTAGGTATCCAATCAAAGATAATTATCTACTGAAAAGATTTTCCACTTGAGATTGGTGGATATATTTTCATGTAGAATCTATTCATCCTTGATATGAAAGGGATTGATGTAATCATCAGTATAGACTGGTTAGTTCCCTATCGAGCTCATATTGGATGATATCATCAAAGGGTGGCATTTATATGACTATAGGAAAGTAGGTATGATTATAATGGAGAGTGTAATGTTCTTTCAACTCGAGTGGGACCTAAGTAGCAGAGGCTGGGCAGAGTGACAGCTTAGATCACCAGTCTTTTCTTGGATGATCAGGGGTTATGAACCAATTTTTTCCCTCCTGTAGTGGATCGTTTCAAAGATGTATTCCCTGATGACTATTATGTACTACCTCTAGTGAGAGAGGTAGAATTTTCTATTGATATAGTGTCAGGATCAACACCAGTGTCCATTACTCCTTATAGGATAGCACCTAAAAATCTTCTGAAGATTAAGAAATAGTTGGAGGATCTAGAGGCTAAAGGCTTTATACACCTCATAACTTCACCATTGGGTTCACCAGTCATTTTTTCAAAAAAAAAAGTGGATGGTACCCACAGGTTTTGTGTGTATTAATAATGGTTGAACCAGCTTATGATAACCAAAAAATATCCACTAACTTTAATAGATGACCTATATGATCAAATCTGAGGAGCGAGAGTGTTTGCAAAGATTGATCTGAGGTTGGTCTATAATCAGGTGAATTTTAGATCATCATACATACCTCACATAGCTTTTAGGATCATGTATAGTCTATATGAGTACCTAGTCATGTCGTTCGGTTTCATGAATGCACCTATGGTTTTTATGGCTCTAATGAACCTGTATCTAGATTTATTCATGGAAGTCTTTGTGGATGAAATTTTGGTTTATTCACACTCTCAACATGACCATTTCAACCATATTGAGATCGCATTGAATACACTAATAGAGAACTATATTTATGATAATATCATTAAATTTTAATTCTGGATCAATAAAGTCTACTTCTTGGGTCATATCATCTCAGAATCGGGAGTTTCAGTAGACCTAGAGAAGGTGGGAGATGTAGTGTCCTAAGAGTATCCTAATACCTTCTTTGAAATGTGAAGTTTATTGGGGCTAGTTAGATATTAAATAATATTTATCTATGATTTATCATTCTTAAAATCACCTCTTACAGTCTTAAATTAGAAGGGTGTGAAATCTGTATGGTCAGAAGCTTATGAAGCAGCCTTTCAGAAGTTAAAAGGTAGCTTGACTTCATCACTAATCCTTGTTTTGTTGGAGCCATGAAGGAGCTATATTGTTTACTATGAAACATCATTTAGAGGGATGAAATCTGTTTTGATGCAGTATGAGAAATTCCTAGCATATGGTTCTTGTCAGTTGAGGCCTCATGAGTGGGATTACCTAACGCATAACCTCGATCTAGTTGTGGTTGTTCATGCTTTACACTATTTGAGACACTATTTACTTGGATATTTTTTGTGTGTATTCACATATCATAAAATCCTCAATTACATATTTATAAAATTTTATTAGAATATGAGGTAGAGAAGATGGTTTGAATATCTATAGTCCGTTGATTTTGATCTTACCTAAACACCTAGAAAAGGAAATG
The DNA here is from genome assembly GCA_963277665.1 of Viscum album. Classification (NCBI taxonomy): domain Eukaryota; kingdom Viridiplantae; phylum Streptophyta; class Magnoliopsida; order Santalales; family Viscaceae; genus Viscum; species Viscum album. Next base: position 1,486,797,892 of record OY728136.1, read on the forward strand.
TTGTAACTGACACTGTAAGCTGGAAGACTTAGACACAGGCGGTTTAGGAGGCTAGTGACAAGTGGTATCTCATGGCCTTGTTTTCATATATGCATGTTAAGGTTCAAGAGTATCATGGGAATACTATCATCTCATCTTTAATAGTGACCTATACTCTTCTAAAATGATTAAGAGTGAGATAAATTTCAAATCCTAAGGGCATATTCCTAAGGGAAAGTTGTAACGACCCAAAAATTTATGAATAAAATTCCCTTTCTTTTAATTAAATATCTTATGGATATATAAAAGACATGAACTCCTTTTGTTTTATTATATCCAATTGGATTTAAATACCATTAAGTATCCTTACCATTTATAATGTAATCGTTGAATAGAGATCACATGACTAGTATAAATATAGGGTTTTAACAAATCCTTTTGGCATAGACAAAGGAAGTGATGGGCTCAACCAGTAGGATCGTACCATAAGAACCCAATTTATCAGAGCTTTCGAGGGATATAGAATTTCTAGGATTTTCCCTAGACCAATCCCAATCTGATACCCAACAACTTAAGAATGAGCAAAACTGTTCATGGGAGAAGTTCAAGCTCGTTGCGATCACGACCCAAACCATGTTCACTGAACGACCCCATGAAAGCACCACCATTGCACACCTTACTCTTATAGAGAATGTTGGTGTAATAAAGGGATATGTAACAAGACCCGAGCATTATGATAATGTGAATTATTTTTTTATAGAAAAATGAATATACTTTCATTATATTATTGTTACTTTGTAAATGATTTTTAAAGCACAAATAGTATTTTTGGTTAATATTAAAATTAAATTAAGAAAACTATTTTGATGAATTAATGGATTTATGAATTAAAAATATTTTAATAAAATGTTATTATTAAATTAATTTTATTAAATTTAAATGATCATATAATTTTTATGAAGTCATATGTAATTTTTATTAAGGTTTGAAAAAAAAATTGTCAAAACCTGTCAATTTTTAATAAATGTCAGTTTTTATTTTAAAATTGAAAATTAAAATATTTATAAAATTGTTTAGATAATATGAATATTATTTTTGGAATTAAGACATTTGAATTATCCAATGGTTAATTTTTCATAATTTTCTGACAGTCAAATTTTTTGGTAAAAATTAAATACCGTTTAAATATATAATGTGTTTTATGACATCATAATGACCCAATAGTGATGTAATAAAATACTATAAAAGGTATATTCTTCCAAATATATGTTTGTTATTTAAAATAATTTAATTTTAGGTTCATTTTATTTATTTTATAAAGCCTTAGTAAAACCTCCAAGACATATAAAATATTTTAATATTTTAAAATCATTTCTTTGAAAATGTGACTCACCTCCACATAAGCAAGGGAAATATTTTAATATCTTCGGACCTTATTGCTATAAAATAATACATACCAATAACCATTACTAGAAACCATGGGATAGTTTATGGTTTTGAATATTTTATTTGGTAGTGTCCAAAACCAAAATAATAAATTAATCCTCATCCTTTCCTATATAAACCCACACAATATCCTATTTCTCTTAACTCAAGCTCTTTGAATCTCAATCACCCTCTTCCCCATACTCCCTAGAGTCCTCCCAAGGATCCCCAAGCTCCCAAGAAGCCTCCCCCAAGCCTTTGGGATCACACATCCAAGTAAGGTATTCTCACCTTCCTCTCCTCCTTTCAATTCAAGAACCATGTTTGAAATTTGTCTTTTTAATTTCAATTGGTTATATTTATATCACTTTATAATAAATTTCTAACTATCCATTTGATGTTATTTTGATAATTGATCATTTATCCTCCCCCATTTGGACCCTAACCTACATCATTACTATGCTGAAATTCCGTAAGGGATTTCTCTCTTCTCATTTCCATTCAAGAACTTATTTTATATTATTATTCTTAAATTCAATTTTTATATGTTGGGTTATGATTATTTCATGATCCCATTTCTTTCAATTTGATTTATAAATGATTTTATCTTTCTTTCACTCTCATTAATCCTCTATGATCCTTTATGTACATTCGATACTATGCCGAAATTTCGTAAGGGATTTCTCCCTTCTCATTTCCATTCAAGCACTTCTTTTATATTATGCTTCTTATATTACATTTTTATATGTTGGGTTGTGATGATTACATGATTCCATTGCTTTCCATTTGATGTATAAATGATAATATATTCCTTTAACTCTCATTAATTCCCCATGATCCTTTATGTATATTCGTTACTATGCCAAAATTTTGTAAGGGATTTCTCTCTCACTACCACAAAACTGGGTTTCCACAACACCGCCCTTTATCATCACTTTTTTTAGTAGCACTAATAAAGGGGAGCTTTATCAGTGCTTTTTTCCCTAACACTGATAAAGTATATATATATCAAAAAATATATATTTCATAAAAAATAATATATTGATATATAAATATATATTTATATTTGTATTTATATAAATATAATATATATATATATTAAATATGTTTTAGATAAGTATAAATAAACATTTTCACTTAATATATAAGATATGTAGTGAAAATAACTTATAAATATCTTTAAAAAATTATTAATTTATAATTTTTATAATTATCATCGATTAATAATCATTTAATAATAATTTAAAGACGCAAGAAATCAAAAAATAAATAAAATATCTAAAATAAGTTGAAAACGTAACTCAAAATTCAAACAAACAAAACTCACTACTGCAAATATGGCCTTTATCAGGGCTTGTGTGTGTCTATATATATATTTGTGCGTCTGTATTGACAAACTGATATATATTATCTATATATTCTAAATATATGTATATATATATTAATATATAATATTTGTAAATATATATAAATATTTATAATTATACTTACAGATACACATATAATATATATGTGTGTGTGTGTTATATATATGTATTTATTTATTTATAAACACACACCAAAAAGCATATTTTATAAATGTATTTAAAACTGATCTTATAAATATATATTAATATATGAATAAATATATTAATATATAAATATAAATATATGTATATTAATATACAGATATATATTTATTTATATATATATTAATATAACTAAATATATATATTAATATAAATATATATATGTTAATATAAATATATATATGTTAATATAAATATATATTAATATATGATTAAATATAAGTAAATATATATATAAATAAATAGACATATTATTAAATATAGAGAAAATCATTATGATGGAGTGGTAAAGGTTTAGGCGCATAGGCAATAGGTTTCGGGTTCGAATCTAAGGGGAGGCAGGGGGCACGCGCAGGTGGAAATGGGGCTAAGCATTGTTAAAGGCTAGGGTGGGGTGGATGTTGGGGCGTACGGGCTAGGGTGGGGGGTGCTGTTGAAGGGGGATTAAAGCACTTTTGAAGCCCCTCCCCGAATTGTAGAATTTTTTTAATGTTTTTTAACTTTTATAAGTGCTAAAAAATGCTAATAATGGACCCATTTATCAGTGCTTTTTCTTAGCGATGATAAAAAACAACTTTTATCAGCACTTTTTTTTAGCTCTGATAAAAGGGGTATTTATTAGCGCTTTTTTAGCATTGATAAAAGGGACCCCCTTTTATCAGTTCTTCAATTAATAATTCTTTTTTTAGTGTAGTAAATGGAATTTTCTAGCACTAGTAAAGGCCATATTTGTAATATTGTCTTCTGATTTCCATTCAAGAATTTATTTTAGATTATGCATCTAAATTCCATTTCATATGTTGGGATATTATGTTCCATGATCCCTTTATTGTCCATTTCATGTATAAATGTTGAGATAAACCTTTTCCTTTCATCAACCCATTTTACAAATGTCTATTTAACATCGTTATGCTGCTAAAATTGCACCACGATTTTCCATGCCAAAATCATCATGTAGTGAATACTATACCCATTTCTCTATCAAGGGTATTAACCTTTATACTCATGTACTTATTGATTAGGGAATTACATGTATGTATTACACATTCCTTTTTCATGGAATAATTTATTTTGTTTAATGAATCCATGTTTTATGATCTATGTGGCACACTTATACATGAAAACAAAATAATTATGAAGGGTGCACCCTTATAGCGCTCCAATGCATTGGGTAATCTTTAATATCATGGTACTTCATGTGAAATGAGGGTTTACTCATTCTAATCCATGTGAAATGAGGTCTTACTCATGATAATTCATGTTCAATGAGGGTTTAATCGTGTTAATCTAGGTGCAATGATCCTTGGCTCATGCTAATATCAGATTGTATGTTGTTGCCAAATTTCCATGTCATGAATATCATGCTATACCATGCCTTTATATTCATGTTTATTTTTTACTCCATAGATATGACTATTTACTAACATGTATTTTATTCCTCTTTTTATTCCATGTTTACTCCCTTACTAGGCTTTATAGCTCACCCCTTTCTTATGTCTTTCTTCAGGATATCCCATGCAGTTTTAAGTACGAAGGAATATTGTGGTCATGTAAAAGAAGTTTTCAATAAAGATGTTGTATTTCATGTTTTATGTTGTTATGTGATGTTCCTAAGCCCCAAATACACTATACCTCTCAATATTCTAGGTTGTATTAAGTGAAAGTTTATGTAATAAATCATGCTTAAATATGAAATAAAGAGCAGGGTTGTTATAGTTGGTGTCAAAGGGAGGTTTAGTTATTTTTTGGATTAGGAATAGAAAACTCTAGTGAAATAATTATGGATAAGACTAAGTATAAGAAAATAATACCTACATTTTGGTGAGTATAGAGTAATTGGTTTATCAAGAAAATATATCCCTGTTTGGAAATGAACAAGCAGAGGTGGCTCTGGAAAAGATGTATCTTGGGGTAAAACCTGAAAACACCGCTTTGAGCTGGACTCGAGTAGGAACTGGTGCAAAACAATGGGCCTTGTTTCACTCTTGGTTCGACACTCCCAAGTTATATGTTTTGGTAAATTAATAAGCTTAGTATGAACCATTATTAAGGAAACAAAAAGAATGCCCCTAAGTATATATGTTAGGAAGTAGATCATGAAGAACTTAGATCGAATCTTAGAAATTCATAAGTTAAAGAGATAAATGTAATTTATAAGTTATACCTTTTTTTAATTGGATTAACCTTTATGTTTTTAATAGTTTAAAATATTTACCCCTAGTTTTTCCTTTTATTGTAGAGAATGTCTGGTAATAGGAGGAATCGGGCTAACAATTGATGTGAAGATCAATGTGATGACTGCTCTAATGAGATGCCCAATCCGATGGGAGATGGAATCACAAACTTTGTCACGATACTCTCTTATTTAACTCAAGTTTTGAATAGAAACTTGTATCAAGAGTAACATCCAACCCCCCCCCCAGAAATAATAATTCACAATTGAGAACTTCATGAGAAAAAGGCCACATAATTTCAATGGATCATTTGATCTCTCAATCGTCGAACAATGGATCAACTCCATTGAGAATGTCTTCTCTATTCTTAAATGTTCCGAAAAAGATAAGGTTCTTCTGGCTGATTATCATATGGAGGGTGAAGTTGATCAATGGTGGACATTGATCAAAAATATGAAGCCTAAGGAAGAGATTGAGGCAATGGGATAGAAGGATTTTCAAAAAATATTTTTTGATGAATATTTTCTCCGCACCCTTTGTCTTAAGGTGGAAAGATATTTCCTTTCACTCAAGAAAATGAACAACGAATCTATTGGGGCGTATAAGGAAAATTTCACCAAAATTTCACAATACCCCTTTGGTTTTGTCTACTCCCTCGAATGGAAATTTGACCGCTTCTTTGGTGGGATAAAGTCTAGTCTATGAAAATCCTTGGAAATCTGTGACTTTGATATCTATGAGGAAATTGTATGATGTTACCTCAAAGTAGATATGGAGATTGGAAAATCTTCGGGGTATCATGAGGATAAGAAGTGGAAAGTGGAATTTAATTTTTGTGGTCTGATGGATAAATCCAATGGTGCTAATAAATTACAGCACCCCACTTGTCAAAAGTGAAGAAAGAAGCACCTTGTAAATTGCCTAAGGGGATCAAGGAAATGTTATAGGTGTGGAAGATAAGGGAACCTGGATAATAATTTCCAACAGGAGAAACCCCTCAATGTGACAGAGGAAAGGAATGCTCCATTAGACCCTCAACGCATTGTTCATTATTACAACTATAAGGAACCAATGCACTTTGTGAACCAATTCCCTAAGCCAAGGGTACTTAGAAGTAACCAACAACCTCCAAGGCAGCAAGGGGGATCTTTTTCCATCACTACCACCAAAGTTAATCCTAAAAATGAAGTGGTGACAGGTACACTAATTATTCATTCAAGAATAGTGAACGTACTTTTTGATTCTGGTTCTAAGCATTCTTTTATATCCTAAAAGTTTAGTAGAACAATCCGAACACCACCACAAAGCATGGAAGTAGATATGTCAGTGAAAATGGAAAATGGGGAAATTATTAAATCCTATGTATATAACTCCTCCCCTGTCACAATTTTGTGGACTGAACTTCCAAAAGAACCACATAATACTCTCTCTGGTGTAATTTTATGTAATTATTGGCATGGATTGGCTTTCCCTATATAGAGCCAACATAAATTTTCGCATGAGGAAAATCACTTTCCATATGGTGAATCAACCCCTGATTCTATACAAGTGCAAGAAGGATGATGAATCTTCTTTAGCACCATCATCTCAAGCATGGATATTACTACCCTATGAGCATGCATATCTTTCTCAGATGATTGATTCTAAGGAAAGAACCATCATATATTTTTCTATTGTGATGGAATTCGGTGATGTGTTTCCTAAGGAATTTTTTGGTCTTCCTCCTAGAAGAGATGTTGAATTTTCTATTGATCTTATACCTAGGACATTTCCAATATCCAAGACTCTATGTAGAATGGTTTTTGTGGAGCTTTAAGAGATAAAGAAACAACTACAGGAGAATATGGATAAAGGGTTTATACACCCAAGTGCTTCACTGTGAGGTACATCAGTCCTCTTTGTCAAGAAGAAGGATGGTTCAATGTGCCTTTTCATTGATTATTGTGATCTCAACAAAATCATGATAAAGAACAAGTGTCCTTTTCCACGAATTGATGACTTGTTCGATCAACTACATGGATCACAATACTTCTCCAAGGTGGATCTGCGGTCGGGATATTACCAAGGGTGAAGAAGGAGGATATCCCCAGGAATGCTTCTCGTACAGGGTACGGGCACTATGAATTCATAGTAATGCCTTTCAGACTCACTAATTCTCTAGAAATATTCATGGAATTGATGAATAGAGTCTTTAGAGATTACCTCAACAAATTTTTTGTAGTATTTATAGACTATATTCTAATATAATCCAAAACCAAGGAGCATGAGGAGCATATAAGCACAATTCTAGATACCTTGTGAAAGGATAATCACTATGAAAAGTACATAAAGTATGATCTCTAGTTAAATGAAGTCTCATTCTTGGGTAATATCATCACAATAAATGGGATATCTTTGGATCCTTCCAAAACAAAAGCAATTGAGGGTTGACCAAGGCCGAGATATATAGTGGATATCCATAGCTTCCTGGGGTTAGATAGATATTAACATGGATTTGTGACAAATTTCTCACGATTTTCAAACCCTCTTACCAAGATAACTTCGATGGGAGTCAAGTTTTCTTGTAATGATGAATGTGAAGAAAGATTCATGTATTTGAAGAAGAGGATTATCACTGACCTTGTGCTCACACTACCCACATGGGGAGATTTTTGTAATCTTTATTGATTCTTCGAAGAAGGTCCTGGGATTTTTTTTATGAAAAATGACAAATTCATTGCCCATGCCTCAAGGTAGTTGAAAATTCATGAGCAAAACTATCCCATACATTATCTAGACTAGGGAACTGTGATCTTTGTGTTGAAATTTTGGCATCATTATCTCTTTGGGGAGAAGTGTGAAATATATATGGATCAAAAAAGTCTCAAATATATATTTATATAGAAAGAGTAGAATATGTATCAATGAAGATAGTTAGAGATCATCAAGAATTACAATTGCTCAATCCATTACCACCCTGGGAAAGCAAACAAGGTGGTGGATTCTCTAAGTAGAAATGACCCAGAAATTTTATCATTGATGAGAATTGAAAAGGATCCAATATTCTTAGATTTGATGAAGATGGAAATGGGAATCATAAAGAAGAGAACACCATCAATCCTTTCACAAATTATTGTTCAACTGTCTCTTTTGTAAAGGCTAAAGGATGCTCAAAAAGATGATGTGGGAATTCAGAAGAAAGTGAAAACTATCAGAAAAGGGAAATCCTTGGATTTCAATGTTAATGAAGAAGGAATTGTGAGATTTGGATCGAGACTATGTGTTCCATCAAATATATAGTTAATGAAATAACTTTTGGATGATGCACATATTTCAAATTTCTCTATTCACCCAGGAAACATAAAGATGTATCAAGATGTATAAGAACACTATTGGTGGGATAACATGAATAAGGAGATCTCTGAATCTATATCAAAGTGTCTCTTATATTAGCAAGTGAAGACTGAGAGGAATAAGTCTAAGGGTATGATGAAACCATTACCCATACCAACATAGAAATGGGAAAATATCACCATGGACTTTGTCACCGGACTTCTAAATACATCTAATGGAAATAATGCTATCTGGGTTATTGTGGATACTCTCACAAAGACTTCACACCTCATTGCAATTCGAGAAGATTTCTCACTGGATCAACTGGCACGGATATACATCAGAGAAGTGGTGAGGCTGCATGTTGTACCACTATTGATTGTATCTGATCGATATCCAAGATTCACCTCTATGTTCTGGAATAGTATCCAATACGCTCTGAACACTGAGTTGAACTTCAGCATGGCCTATCACCATCAAACTGATGGCCAATCTAAGAAAACTATCTAGACACTTAAGGATATGTTGAGAGCTTACTCAATATAATTAAAAGGTGTATGCGACCAATATCTTCCATTGGTGGAGTTCTATTAAAACAAGATTTTACACTCAAGCATCTAAATGGATCCTTATGAAGACCTTTATGGGAAGAGGTGTAGAACACCAGAATGTTGGGATGAATTTGGGGAATGAAAACTTCTAGGTCTGAAAATGGTCTATGAAATGGTGGAGAAGGTTAAGACCATCCAGCAGCACATCAAATCTACTCAGAGTCGACAAAACAGATATGTTGATGATCATTGATGATACCTAGAGTTTGATGTTGGATACATGGTATTTCTCCATATATCTCTATGGAATAGAGTTATGATATTTGGCATGAATGGAAAGCTTAGTCCAATGTACATTGACCCTTTTGAGATCTTTGATTGCATTGGGGCAATGGCCTATCGACTAGTACTCCCATCAAACCTCTCTCAAGTAAATGATGTGTTCCATGTTTCACTGTTAAGGAATTACATACTAGACCCATCACATGTACTCAATCCATATGTGTTTCCCTTGTAGAATGACCTCTCCTATGAGGAGGATCCGGTGAAGATCTTATATCATAAAGAAAAAGTTATATGAAATAAGACAATGACCCTAATCAATGTGTTGTAGAGAAACCACAAGCTTGAAGAGGAAACATGGGAACTGGAGGAAGTGATGTGGCAGAGTTACCCTTGTCTATTTTAGTGTGGGAAAATTAAATTTTGAGAGTGAAATTTCTTAAATGGGTAGGTTCTAATGAACCGAACATTTATGAATAAAATTTCCTTTATATTAATTAAATATATTATGGATATAGAAAACACATGAACTCCTTTTGTTTTATTATATCCAATTGGATTTAAATGACCATTAAGTATCCTTACCATTGATAATGTAGTCATTCGATATTGATCACCTGACTAGTACAAATATAGGGTTTTAACAAATCCTTTTGGCACATACAAAGGAAATTATGGCCTCAACCAGTAGGATCGTACCCTATGAAGCCCATTTATTGAAGATTTTGAGGCAGATAGAATTTTTGGGTTTTTTCCTACACCAATCCCAAGTTTAGACCAACAACTTAAGAATAAGTGAAATCGTTTATGGGAGAAGTTCAGGCTCATCGAGATCATGGCCCAAACCATGTTCACTGAACGACCCCTTGAAATCCCCACCATTTCACACCTTACTCTCAGGGAGTATGCTGATGTAATAAAGGGATATGTAACATGGTCTTAGCATTATGATTATGTGAATTATTTTTATATAGAATATTGAATATACTTTCATTCTATTATTGTTACTTTGTAAATGATTTTTAAATCACAAATAGTATTTTTGGTTAATATAAAAATTACATTAAGAAATTTATTTTGATGAATTAATGGATTTTAGAATTAAATAAATGTTATTAAAATATTATTATTAAATTTATTTTATTAAATATAAATGATCATATAATTTTTATGAAGTCAAATGTAATTTTTATTAAGGTTTAAAAATTGTTTTTGTCGAAACCCGTCAATTTTCAATAAATATTAGTTTTTATTTTAAAAGTGAAAATTAAAATATTTATAAAATTATTTAGATAATATGAATATTATTTTTTGAATCAGAACATCGAAATTATCCAAAAGTGAATATTTCATAATTTTCTAAGAGAGTTGAATTTTTGGGTAAAAATTAAATATCATATAAATATATAATGTGTTTCATGACATCATAATGACACAATAGTGATGTAATAAAATACTATAAAAGGTATATTCTACCAAATATATGTTTTTCCTTTTAAATAATGTAATTTTAGGTTTATTTTATTTATTTTATAAATCCTTAGTAAATCCTCCAAGACATATAAAATATTTTAAGATTTAAAAATCATTTCCTTGAAAATGTGACTTACCTCCACATAATCAAGGGAAATATTTTAATATATTCGGACCTTATCCCTATAAAATAATATATACCACTCCCCTTTTCTAGAAACCAAGGGAAAACCCATGGGATGGTTTATGGTTTTGAATATTTTATTGTGTTGTGTCCAAAACCAAAATAATAAAGAAATGCCCATCATTTCCTATATAAACCCACCCAATATCCCATTTCTCTTCAGTCAAGATCATTTAATCTAGACCACCTTCTTCTTCATACTCCCTATCATTTTCAAAAAGTTCCCCTAAGCTCCCAATAAGCCTCCCCCAAGCCTTTGGGATCACACATCCAAGGGATTCTCGCCTTCCTCTCCTCCATTCAATTCATGAACAATATTTGAAATTTGTCTTTTTAATTTCAATTGGTTATTTTTTCATAATTTTATAATAAATTACCTACTTTAAATTTAATTTTATTTCAATAAGGTATCATTCATCCTCCCCCATTTGGACCCTTACCTAATCCGTTACTATGCCAAAATTTCGTAAGGTATTTCTCTCTACTCATTACCATTCAAACAGTTATTTTATATTATGCTTCTTAAATTACATTTTTATATGTTGGGTTATGATGATTCCATGATTCCATTGATTTAAATTTTATTTATAGATTATTATACCTTCCTTTAAATCTCATTAATCCCCCATGATCCTTTATGTGTATCTGTTACTATGCTAAAATTTTGTAAGGGATTTCTCTCTTCTCATTTCCATTCAACCACTTTTTTTATATTATGCTTCTTAAATTACATTTTTACATGTTGGGTTAGGGTGATTACATGATCCCATTTCTTTACATTTGATGTATAAATCATTATATCTTCCTTTCACTCTCATCAATCCCCCATGATCCTTTATGTACATCTGTTACTGTGTCGAAATTCTGTAAGGGATTTCTCTCTTCTCATTTCCATTCAAGAAATTATTTTATACTATGCATCTAACCACCATTTCATATGTTGGGATATTATTTTCCATTATACCATTAATGTCCATTTCATGTATAAATGATAATATGCCCCTTTTGTCTCTCATCAACCCATTTTATGAATTTCTATTTGACGTCGTTATGCTATCGAAATTTCACCCCGATTTTCCATGACAAAATCATCATGTAGTGAATACCATACTCATTGCTCTATCAAGGGTATTCACCTTTATCCTCATGTACTTATTGATTAGGGACTTACATATATGTATTCCAAATTCCTTGTTCATGGAATAAATTATAATGTTTAATGAATCCATGTTGTATGATCTATGTCGCGCACTTATACATGAAAACAAAATGATTATGAAGGGTGCGCCCTAATAGCACTCCTATGCATTGGGTAATGTTTAGTATCATGATACACCATGTGAAAATAGGGTTTAATCATGATAATACATGTGCAGTTAGGGTTTAATCATGCTAATTCATGTGCAATGATGGTTTACTCATGCTAATTCATGTGCAATGAGCCTTGGATCATGCTAATATCATGTTGTATGTTATTTACACATTTCCATGTTATGAATATCATGATATATCATTACTTTATGTTCATATTTCTTTTGTGCTCTATAGATATTACTATTGACTAATATGTATTGTATTCCTCATGGTATTCCATGTTTATTCCTTTACTAGGCTTTATAGTTCACCCCTTTCTTATGCCTTTCCTTAGGATATCCCATGCAGTGTTAAGTACGAAGGAATGTTGTGGTCATGTAAAATAAGTTTTCAATAAATATGTTGTACTTCATGTTTTATATTGTTATTTAATGTTCCTAAGCCCCAAACACACTAGACCTCTGGATCTCCTGGGTTGTATTAAGTGAAATTTTATGTAAAAAAACATGTTTAAATATGAAATAAAGAAAAGGGTTTTTAAAGTTCATATCAAAGGGAGGTTTAGTTATTTTTGGGTTTAGGATTAGAAAACTCTAGAGAAAGACTTTGGGGTAAGACTAAGTATTAAAAAAATCTCTAAATTTTTGTGATTATAGATTAAGTGGTTTATCAAGAAAATACATCTATATCTAGATACAAGAAAGTAGAGGTGGCTCTGACATAGAGGGGTAAAACCCGAAAACATCGCTTTGAGCTAGACTCAAACGGGAACTGGTATACGACAATGGGTCTTAATACACTCTTGGTTCGACACTCCCAGGGGATATGCTTTGGTAAATTAATAAGCTTAGTATGAACCATTATTAAGGGAACAAAAAAATCCCCTAAGAATATATATTAGGAAGTAGATCATAGATAACTTAGATCGAAGCTTGTAAATTCATAAGTTAAGGAGATAAATGTAATTTATAAGTTATCCCTTTTTTCATTGGATTCCATTTTATGTGTTTAATAGTTTAAAATATTTACCCCTAATTTTTCCTTGTATTCTATCCAATGGCTAGTAATATGAGGAATCAGGCTAACAACCAATGTGAAGATCAATGTGATGAATACTCTAATGAGATGCCCAATCCGATGGGAGTAGGAATCGAAAACTAAGTCATGATACACTCTTAGTTAACTCAAGTTTTGAATATAAACTTGGATCAAGAGGAACGTCCAACCCCCCCCCCCAAGAAACAACATGTCACAATCAAGAGCTTTATGAGACAAAGGACTCCAACTTTCAATGGATCATTTGATCCCTCAATCATCGAACAATGGATCAAATCCATTGAGAAGATCTTATTTATCCTTAAATGATCAGAATAAGAGAAGGTTCTTTTGTATGCTTATTGTATGGATGTTTAATATTTTAAATGGTGTACATTGATCAAAAATATGAATCCTGAGGAAGAAATCGAGGTAATGGGATGAAAGGATTTCTGGAAAATATTTTTTGGTAAATATTTTCCTTGCACCCTCCATATTAAGATGGAAAAATATATCCTTGCACTCAATCAAAAGGATGAAAAATATATTAGGGTGTATGAGGAAAACATCACCATAATGTCATGATACGCCTATGGTTTTTTTGTCACCCCTGAATGCAAATTTGACTGCTTCTTTGGTGTGCTAAAACTAGTCTATGAAAAGCCATGGAAATCTGTGACTTTGATAGCTATGAGTAAATTTTTTGATGTGATCTAAAAGTTTAGACGGATATTGGAGAATCTCAGGGGTATCATGGGGATAATAAGTGGAAAGTGGACTTTAATTCTTGTTGTCCGATGGCTAAATCCAATGGTGCTAAGAAATTACAGCACCCTTCTTGTGAAAAGTGCAGAAAGGAGCACCCTAAAAATTAACTAAGGGGGTCAAGGAAATTATAAAAGTGTGTAAGAGAAGGGAAACTGGCTAATAATTTCCAACAGGAGAAACCCCTCAATGTGATATAGGAAAGGAATGCTTTGGTCAACCCTCAGTGCATTGTTCATTACTACAACTTCAATGAATTAGGGCACTTTTCAAAGTAGTTCCATAAGCCAAGGATAATTGGAGGTAACCAACAACCTCCAAGGCATCAAGGGGAAGATTTTTCCATCACTACCACTGAAGTAAATCCCAAAAATGAAGTGATAAAAGGTACGATAGTTATTCATTAAAGAATAGAAAATGTACTTTTTTATTCTGGTTCTACGCATTCTTTTATATCTCAAAAGTCTAAGAGAACAATCCAAACACCACCAAAAATCATGGAAGTATAGATGTCAATGAAAATAAAAAATGGAGAAATTATTATATCCTATGTATATAACTCCTCTTGTGTCACAATTTTTGGATTGAACTTCCCAGGAAACCTCGTCATACTCCCTCTCATAGAATTTGATTAATTTATTGGCATGGATTTCCTTAACCTATATAAAGCCAAAATAAATTGTCATGAGAGGGAAATCACTCTCTATATGGTGAATCGACCCCCTAAATCTATACAAGTGCAAGGAGGAAGATGAATCTTCTTTAGCACCATCATCTCAAGCATGGATATTACTACCCTATGAGCATGCATATCTTTCTCAGATGATTGAGTCTAAGGAAAGAACAATCCTTGAATACATTCATATTGTGATGGAATTAGATGATGTGTTTCTCATGTAATTTATTGTTCTTACTCCTAGAAGAGATGTTGAATTCTCGATTGATCTTATACTTTGGGAATTTCCAATATCCAAGACTCCATATAAAATAGTTTTTGTGGAGCTTGAGGAGATAAAGAAAGAACTATAGGAGAATCTGGATAAAGGGTTTATACACCCAAGTGCTTCACCATGGGGTGCACCAGTCCTCTTTGTCAAGAAGAATGATGGGTCAATGTGCCTTTGCATTTATTATCATGATCTCAACAAAATCACGATAAAGAAAAAGTCTATTTTTTCATGAATTGATGACTTGTTCGATCAGCTATATGGAGCACAATACTTCTCCAAGGTGGATCTACAGTCGGGATATGACCAATTAAGGGTTCGTAAGGAGGATATCTCCATGAATGCTTTTTGTATAAGGTACAGGAACTATGAACTCATAGTAATGCCTTTCAGACTCACTAATGCTCCAGTAATCTTCTTGGACTTGATGAATAGAGTATTTAGAGATTACTTAGAAAAAAGTGTGGTAGTATTTATAGATTATATTCTAATATACTCCAAAACCAAGGAGGATCATGAGGATCATCTGAGAACTATACTAGAGATCTTGTGAAAGGAGAATCTCTATGCAAAGTATAGAAAGTGTGAGTTCTGGTTAAAGAAAACATCATTCTTGGGGAATATAATCACAAGAAATGGGATATATGTGGATCCTTCCAAAATAAAAGCAATTAAGGGATGGATGAGGCCGACATTTGTGATGGATATCCATAGCTTCCTGGGGTTAACTAGATATTATCACCAATTTGTGAGAAATTTCTCAGGATTGTTAAACCCTCTTACCAAGCTAACTCAGAAGGGAGTCAAGTTTTCTTGGAATGATGAATGTGAAGAAAGCTCCAGGGAGTTGAAGAATAGGTCTATCACTGCCAATGTTCTCACTCTACCCACAAGTGGGGAGCTTTTATTAATCTTTATCAATGCTTTGAAAAAGGGCGTGGGTTGTGTGTTGATGCAGAATGACAAAGTCATTGCCTATGCCTCAAGGCTATTGAAAAATCATGCAAAAAACTATCTTATGTAGGATCTGGAGTTGGTAGTTGTGATCTTTCTATTGAAAATTTGGTGGCATTATCTCCTTGGGGAGAAGTGTGAAATATATACAGATCACAAAAAGTATCAAATATATATTCACACATAAATAGATGAATATGTTCCAATGAATATGGTTGGATCTCATCAAGGATTACGAATGCTCAACATATTACCACCCTAGGAAAGCAAACAGGGTGGCGAATGCTCTAAGTAGAAAGGAACCAGCAATTCTATCATTGATGAGAATTGAAAAGGATCAAATCTTCTTAGATTTGATTAAGATGTACATGGGAATCATAAATAAGGGAACATCATTAATCCTTTCACAAATGTTTTCTCAACCGTCTCTTTTTGAAAGGCTAAAGGACGCTCAAAAAGATGATGTGAGAATTCAGAAGAAAGTGGAAACTATCAGAAAAGATAAATCCATGGAGTTCAATGTTAATGAAGAATGAATTGTGAGATTTGGGTCAAGACTATGTGTTCTATCAAATCCAGAGTTAAAGAAAGAACTTTTGGATGATGCACATAGTTTGAATTTCTCCATTCACCTAGGAAACATGAAGATGTATTGAGATGTCTGAGAGCACTATTGGTGGGATAACATGAAGAATGAGATATTTGAATATACATCAAAGTTCCTGGTATGTCAGCAAGTGAAGGATAAGAGGTATAAGTCTAAGGGGATGATGCAACCATTACCCATACCAATATGGAAATGGGAAAACATCGCCATAGACTTTGTCACCAGACTTCCAAAGACATTCAAGGGAAACAATTCTATATGGGTTGTTATGGATCATATCACGAAGACTTCACGCTTCATTGTGATTCAAGAGGATTTCTCACTAGATCAACTGGAATGTATATACATTAGAGAAGTGTTGAGGCTGCATGGTGTACCACTATCGATTGTATATAATTGAGATCCAAGATTCACCTCTAAGTTCTAGAAGAATATCCAATACGCTCTGAACACTGAGTTGAACTTCATCACGGCCTATCACCCTAAAACCGATGGCCAATCTAATCAGACTATCCAGACACTTGAGGACATGTTGAGAGCTTTATTAATGGACTTCAAAGGTGGATGGGACCAATATATTACTTTGGTGAAGTTCACTTACAACAACAGTTTCCACTGAAGCATCCAAATGGATCCTTTTGAATCCCTTTATGGGAAGAGGTGAAGAACACCAATATATTGGGATGAAGTTGGGGAACAAAAACTTCTAGGTCCGGAAATGGTCAAAGAAATGGTGGAGAAGGTTAAGACCACCCAGCAACACATCAAAGATGCTCAGAGTCGACAAAAGATCTATGCTGACAATCTTTGATGATACCTAAAGTTTGATGTAGGAGAAATGTTATTCCTCTACATATATCTATCGAAGATAGTTATGATATTTGTGAAGAAGGGAAATCTTAGTCCAAGGTATATCATCCATTTTGAAATCATTGATTTCATCGGGGAAGTGGCCTATCAACTAGCACTCTCACCGAACCTATCTCAAGTACATGATGTGTTCCATGTATCACTCTTGAGGAAGTACATGCCAGACCCATCACATGTACTCAATCCAGAGGTGGTACCATTGGATAATGACCTCTCCTACGAGGAGAAATCAGTAAAGATCTTAGATCGTAGAGAAAAACTTCTATGAAATAAGACAATGCACCTCATCAAAGTGTTGTGGAGAAACCACAAGTTTGAAAAGGCAACGTGGGAACCGGATGAATTGATAAGTTAGAGTTACCCTCATCTATTTTAATGTGGGAAAAATAAATTTTTAGGGCAAAATTTCTTAAGGGGGGAAGGTTGTAATGACCCAAAAATTTATGAATAAACTTCCATTTATTTTAATTAAATTTCTTATGGTTATAGAAAAGACATGCACTCCTTTTGTTTTATTATATCCAATTCTATTTAAATGATCGTTAAGTATCCTTACCTTTGATAGTGTAGTTGTTGAATGATGATCATATTACTAGTATTAATATAGGGTTTTAACAAATCCTTTTGGCACAGATAAAGGAAGTGATGACCTCAACTAGTAGGATCATACCCTATAAAGCCCATTTATCAGAGATTTTGAGGGAGATATAATTTCTAGGATTTGACCTAGACTTTCCTAATCCAAGACCCAACAACATAATCATGAGTGAAACCATTTATTGGAGAATTTCAAGCTTATCGAGATCACAACCCAAGCCACGTTCATCGAACGATCCCATGAAAGCCCCACAATCACACAGCTTACTCTTAGGGAATATTCTGGTGTAATAAAGGGATATGTGAAAATAACCTAGAATTATGATTATGTGCATTATTTTTTATATAATAATGAATACACTTTCATTCTATTATTATTACTTTGTAAATTAATTTTTAAAGCACAAATAGTATTTTTTGTTAATATTCAAATTAAATTAAGAAAGTTATTTTGATGAATTAATGGATCTTTGAATTAAATAATATTTTATTAAAATATTATTATAAAATTAATTTTATTAAATATAAATGAGCATACGATTTTTATGAAGTCAAATGTAATTTTTATTACGGTTTGAAAACTGTTTTTGTCGAAACTCGGCAATTTTCAATAAATATTGGTTTTTATTTTAAAGGTAAAAATTCACATATTTAGAAAATTATTTAGATAAATTGGATAATATTTTTGGAATCAGTATGTAAAAATTATCCAATGGTGAATTTTTCATAATTTTCTAAGAGAGTTGAATATTTGGGTAAAAAGTAAATACCGTATAAATATATAATTTGTTTTATGACAATATAATGACACAATGGTGATGTAATAAAAAAATATAAAAGGTTTTTTAGGCCAAATATATGTATTTACTTTAAAATAATGTAATTTAGGTTTATTTTTTTATTTTATAAAGCCTTAGTAAATCCTCAGAGACATATAAAATATTTTAAAATTTTAAAATCATTTCCTTGAAAGTGTGACTCACCTCCACCTAAGAAACGGTGATATTTTAATATATTTATAACTTAGACATATAAAATAATGTATAAAAATCCCCTTTTCTAGAAACCATGGGCCAAAATCATGAGTTGTTTTATGGTTTTGAATATTTTATTGTGTAGTGTCCAAAACCAAAATAATAAAGAAATCCCAATACTTTCCTATATAAACCCACCCAATATCCCATTTCTCTTCACTAAATATCTTTGAATCTATACTTACCTATTTACACTACTCCCTATATTCCTACCAAGGTTCCTCCAATCTCCCAAAAAAACCTCCCCCAAGCCTTTGGGAACACACATCCAAGTAAGGGATTCTCACCTTCCTCTCCTCCTTTCAATTCAAGAACCATGTTTGAAATTTTTCTTTTTAATTTCAATTGTTTATATTGTCATCCTTTTATAATAAATTACATACTTTCCATTTTATGTTATTTCAATAATGTATCATTTATCCTCCCCCATTTGTACCCTTACCTAATCCATTACTATGCTGAAAATCCCTAAGGGGTTTCTCTCTTCTCATTTCCATTCAAGCAATTATTTTATATTATGATTCTTAAATTCAATTTTTATATGTCGGGTTATGATTATTTAATGATCCCATTGATTTAAATTTTATGTATAAATTATTATATCTTCCTTTCACTCTCATTAATCCCCCATGATCCTTTATGTACATTTTTTACTATGTCGAAATTCTATAAGGGATTTCTCTCTTCTCATTTCTATTCAAGCACTTATTTTATATTATGTTTCTTAAATTATATTTTTATATGTTGGTTTATGATGATTCCATGTTCCCCTTTATTTAAATTTGATTTATAAATGATTATATCTTCCTTTCACTCTCATTAATCCCCCATGATCCTTTATGTACATTTGTTACTATGCTGAAATTCCGTAAGGGGTTTCTCTCTTCTCATTTCTATTCAAGAATTTATTTTATATTATGAATATAAATTATATTTAATATGTTGGGATATTATGTACCATGATCCCCTTACTATCCATTTCATGTATAAATTATGAGATACCCCTTTCTCTATCATCAACGCATTTTACGAATTTCTATTTGATGTCGTTATGCTGCCGAAATTGCACCGCGATTTTCCATGCCAAAATCATCGTGTAGTGAATACCATACCCATTTCTCTATCAAGGTTATTGACCTTTATTATTATGTAATTTTTTATTGGGAACTTACATGTATGTATTCCACATTCCTTGTTTGTGGAATAAATTTTCATGTTTAATGAATCCATGTTGTATGATCTATATGGCACACTTATACATGAAAACGAAATGATTATGAAGGGTTCGCCCTAATAGAGCTCCAATTATTTGGTTAATATTTAGTATCATGATATTCCATGTCCAATGTGGGTTTACTCATGATAATCCATGTGAAATGAGGGTTTACTCATGATAATTCATGTTCATTAAGGGTTTACTCATGATAATCCATGTGCAATGAGCCTTGGCTCATGCTAATATCATGTTGTGTGTTGTTGCCACATTTCCATGTTATGAATATCATGATATATTATGCCTTTATGTTCGTGTTTCTTTTTCACTCCATTGATATTCCAATTAGCTAACATGTATTGTATTCCTCATGTTATTCCATGTTTATTCCCTTACTAGTCTTTATAGATCACTCTTTTCTTATCTATTTCCTCAGGATATCCCATGAACTGTTAAGTACAAAGGAATGTTGTGCTCATGTAAAAGAAGTTTTCAATAAAGAATATATATTTCATGTTCTATGTTTTTATGAAATGTTCCTAATCCCCAAATACATTAGACCTCTCAATCTTCTAGGTTGTATTGACTACAAGTTTATGTAATACATCATGTTTAAATATGAAATAAATAGCAGGTCTATTATAAAAGTATCTCAGATGACGATTCATCTTATGGTTGGACCGTGGATAAGGATGTGATCCTATGCTTTCATGGATGTGTTTGGGTTCCTTTTGAAATTAAAGAGGATCTGATGTGAGAATTTAATGCCTTGGAATTTTCATTACATCCCAGTGTCACCAATATGTATCGAGATTGACATACCCAGTATTGATGGTCTGCTTTGAAATAAGAGGTTTTCGGTTTTATCACTTAGTGTTCCACCTGTTAGTTGGTGAAAGCACAACATCAGCGACCAATCAGAATTTTACAGTTGTTATCCATTCCTAAGTTGAAATGGGATAATGTTTCTATGGATTTCATGAATTTTTTATCTATATAACCTTATGGTAATGATATAGTTTGGGTTTTCATTGATTGTTTGATGAAGGCCACACACTTTTTACCTATTTGAGAGACTTTCTCTATAGACGATCTATGGAGGCAATACATTTGGGAGATCATACATCTTTATGTAGATCCATGTTATATCATATCTTATAGGGATTATTTCTTCACATATTAGTTCTGGAAGGGGTTATAGAAGTCCTTAGATGCCCCGGTGCTTTTGAGCATAGCCTACCACCCTAAGACTAAAGGATATATAGAGCGTATGATTCAGGTGTTAGAGGACATGCTAGGTGCATGTGTCCTTGACTTAGGAGGTTCCTAGGAGAAACATATACCCCTTTTGATTTTTCTTATAATAATAGATTCCAGGCTACCATTGAGATGGTTCCTTTTGAATCCTTATATAGTAGGCCTTGTTGATTACCTTTGTGATGGATAGATTTAGGGGATGTAGATTTTCTTAGAATGTAATTTGTTTAGGAGACTACAGACTAGGTCCAGTTGATTAGAAAGTGCATGATAACAGGTCAGTCAAGAAAGAATTCACATTCTAATCGACGTCGATTACCTCTTGAGTTCAAGGTCAAAGACCAGGTTTTCTTGAGAGTCTCGCCAAGGTTGGGCCATCAACATATACGGAGGCAGGGTAAGCTTTCAACTCGATTCGTTGGACCCTTTGAGTTTTTGAAATGAATCAGACTAGTAGATTACCAGATAGTACTTCCTCATAAATATCAGTCTATGCATGATTTCTTTCACATATCTCATCTTTTTCAATATTATCCAGACATGTCGCATGTTTTCCAACCTGATGAGGTTGAGTTAGAGATGGATTATTCTTTTGAGGAGTATCCAGTGTGTATTGTGGGTCGGAGCATGAATGCACTCTAAGGTAGGTTAGTTCCTTTGGTATGGGTGTTATGGAAGCATGGACAAGTACAATATGATACCTAGGAGTGGGAGGCTAATATAAAATATTAGTGGTCAAAACATTTCTCGGATGATACCTCTTTACCCTTATAAGGCCAACTC
The DNA here is from genome assembly GCA_963277665.1 of Viscum album. Lineage (NCBI taxonomy): Eukaryota > Viridiplantae > Streptophyta > Magnoliopsida > Santalales > Viscaceae > Viscum > Viscum album. Next base: position 1,486,820,216 of record OY728136.1, read on the forward strand.
GGGGATGAGTTTCTTTAATGAGGGGAGGTTGTAACGACTGGGTTTTTCATGAAGTTATGGGTATTTTTTTTCAAAAAATCCTTAATACCTCCCTTGTAATGTTATCCAATGGAGTCATAGAGTTCTTGAGGGTGTCTAGGGCTTGTTAGGACCCTGGAGCCCTGAAATTGTCAGAAAAAAACTGGGTCGCACAGTTAAGAGAAACCATGTAGCACATCCCACACAGTCTCCCTAGCCGTGAGGGGAGTTTTATAGGAGAGAATAGGGACACATGGTTTGTTTGAAACCATGCGATCCTAGGTGTATTTTCGTGCACTTTGTAGAAGGACTTAGAACAATGACCTTCGCACTAATTTTTCATGGTTAGGGAAAGTGTGAACCTAGCTTGTGCGGGGTCCCTCCTTATACAATGGTGTAGCGCATGATTGGTGTATGGTTTTTCCAACGGTGTATCCAAACCATGAATCCCTATCAGGATGTTTGAAATTATATTTTTCCCCCTTAAAATGTTTAATACCTCACCCCTTTTTTATTTCTCCCATTTCCAGCTGATGAACTCTTCTTCCTCCTTCTATGGATCTCCCTTTTTCCTAAGATAAGAAATTTTATAACTCCCTCATCCAAGATTTAGATTAAGTTTCATAGAAATAATTGGATCCAAAATGGTAATCACTCGATCCTCTTGCTTCCTATCTTAGTTTCTCTTCCTATCCTTTACACTATTTTGGTGCAAGCATATTCTCCCTACTTTTAGGGAATTGGACCGTTCTTCATTTTTCTTACGATCTACTTTGAATCTAAATCCAACATTGGAAATGGATTCATATATGGTCTTAAGGTAGGTGGTATAGTTATTTTACAAAAAAATGTGATATGTTTATATCCCCACCATTGTGCCACACGTCAGCTATTTCCACACATTTCCTTAAAATCAATTATTTCTCATTAAATTGATATGTGCATGTTATTATACTCCATAGGATCATTGCTCAGTATTTAGAGGATTCCGAACTCTATCATAGCCACCCCTTGGGTGTTATAACTTGAAATACACCTTTATATTTATTTTATTAAATGATCAGAACACCTTTCAAGTGTTCGTCTTGGATTGTAAATGGATTTTCCCACTCTTATATACTTTTCCAATTGTCCAAATCACCTTCTAAGTTCGTGTCTTATATGAAATGGAATTTTAATGCCTTGGTTAATTAAATATATCATTATTATAGAATGTATTAGATTCAAGATGGTTTTTTTTCTTAAATTAACTAAATAGAATAATTAAAAATGAATGATAATGGGTGGAAAGGCTATGCCAATTGATGCCTGCTTTCTTATATGGATATTGTGAACTGTGACACCCATTTATAGATGGGGATTGATAATAATGATTTTAAGTGGTGATCCCACATGATATTATTATTATTATGACTACACAATTGAAATTGGATGTGGAGCGACAGATAAGGGACTTTTTGATCATGACGTTTCACTCTCCCTTACATAGGGTGCTGAGCATGACGTCTCTCACCATTATACTATTATCTGAGTGATTCACATGTTGTTTCATGATCCTTTGTATCAGTTTTTGGGTATGACATCTCACTCCACCTATCTCAAGTATTGAGCATGACATCTCACATTGATTATGAGATTCAGGGCATGTACCCTCTGCTTGAGCCTGTAGCGTGTTATATTGGTTATACACTTGAGTTACTCCCTACGTCAAACCAGCACCTAGTATCTAGATATATGACTACTTAAGACCTCAAATACTTAGTGAATATAGTTCGATGCAGTATATAACTATAATATATATATTATTACTATATATGAGTATGGTTACCAATTAGACTTCTACCATCCTATGTCAAAGTAGGTAGAGCCATCCAGGTGTCCGGATCGAACCTAATCCAGTTGGTATTTATTTATTCGGCATTGATTATTAATCATTATACATGTGCACTACTTATCTATGTACACTACTTGGATTATTTCTAGAAACTTTTGTTGGTGGACTGCTGAGATTTTTTCTCACACCCTACTCAGGCCACCTGGGTACCTGAGTAGATTACTAATCTTTAAGTATGGATAAGGGAAAGCTCTCTACTATAGATGTTTGATTCATTTTTCTTATAGTATCGAGCATGGGAGTAGAGGACCAAGCATGTTCTTGAGATGCTGGTGGAGAATTATTTTTTCCTTTTTTATTTTTTTATAGCATGTTGTATATGCATGTCCCTTATTTCCCCTTTTTATACATCATAATGTCATGAAATCATCATGAATATGACTCATCCTTTCATCTTTTTATTATTAAATTTGTTATTTAGTTATGCTTTTGCATTTTTTTATTATATCTATTTGTATTTAATTTCTTCTACGATGGGTAAGTAGTCCAGTTTTCATATAGGGAGATTCTCTTGAGGCCATGTGACCCACCAGCTTGAGGAACGGATTAAGTGGATCCTAGGTCGGGACGTTACATTTATCATCACGTTATGATTGATTATTCCCTTACTAATATTTATAGCTCACGCCTTTCCTTATGTATGTCCTCTATTTATACAGTGCAGTATTAAGAGTTCAAAGAAAACTAGAATAATTTTATGGAGTTTTAAACAATGATGTTGTAATTTATTTTAAGTTAATGGTTTGTGTATCTAATTTCCTAAAGACGCTAGGCATCTAGATTTTTTGGGATTATATTATAGGGATCTTTATGTTAAAAATCATTAAATAAATTATTATAAGTATGGGTTTTCATATATAATGCTTGACTTACTCATCTAATAACATGTTTAGAAACTAATGAAACACTTGAAATAATAAATACATGTGTGTACAACATAAATAATCCATAAAATGTGATCAATCATTTTATAGAATATAAATGGAATCAGAAGAAAAACCTAAAAATATATATGATTTATCTTTGATAGAGTCAATGTTTAATAAATAAAAAATTTTGTACCTGGATATCCAATGCAATGATCTCCAACAAGTTTTCTTAATAAATATCACTAGAGAAATAAACAAAAGTTTCTGGACTCTGAGGGATTACACTGGACCATGGATCCCAATCTTAATCAGAGGACTCTCATACACTTGAAGATACTTTATCATCTTCACCTAAAGTGATGTACAATATACGTTAAGGAAGAGAGTTTTGAGAGGCTTGCATAAAATCAGTTGTTTTCAAAAGGAGGGACAGTATCCCTTTATTTATCCATCCATGATGCATTTATGAAATACATCATCCATATTTAATGTATCTATATGCATTTATTCCTATTTTTATTAATTTTTTTAATCATATTCAATTAATATTTGATCCATTTAATCCATTCATAATGGATTATTATCAACGAAACCTCATAAAAGATAAATTCATCTAAATTAAATATTCCATTAATTATTTTAGTGCATATTCAATAATCTCCCAATTGTACTAAAATATATAAGGACTCTATGAAAAACTTCACAACTTTTTGTAAATCCATCCATAACTCTTTTTAGATATGGTTTCATTATACTGTCTTCATTGTGGAACAAAAACTCTGTCCAAAACTCAATCCTTATCTAGAGGAATAACTGTGTGACCTTATAGGTTTTAGAATTATTGAAAAAAATATGAAATCTATCTTTAATATATGTAAGCAAAGATAATCCTATAGAAAAGCATCAATGCTAATCAAGCTACCAAAGGTTCTGGTGTGATCTCTACCAAACATACTCGTATCTCTATACAAACATGTACACCGCTATATCTATCATATGCATCATATGTATACCTATATAATCATTTTTTATATAACATCAGATGAATAATAGACATGGAACATGTAAATATAGTATAAACAACTCATCTTTCTTGATTATCATAAATTGACTAACCAATTTGATGAATACATTGCATGTCATGCATTTAATGGATGAGTACACACATGCCCCTCATACAATTAGTTAAACACGCCTCTTGTTTTTCAACTATAAATGGACATGAATTTCTTTAGTTGAATTCTATCAAGGTACAGATATATTTTATTTTCATACAAGTGGATAAATATCATCTTGGTTTCACTCCAATGAAAGACATGATCAGCAACATACCCAACCATCCCCATATTAGCTAAGTTCATATGTTGAATTACATAATTAGGGTATCAAAGTATGAAGTTTTTCATTCTAAGTATCTCACCAACCTTAGGTAAGATGGATTTATAATGATCATTCACCCCTAAGTATATCTATGATTGTATGAAATTACATGATATATACTTTTTGGGGATTAGTCCAAGTAATAAGTCTCTACTTATTATCTAAATAATCTATTATTCATATCTCATATAAAACCTTTTTTAATTTATATAAGAATATTTTCAAGCTAGGATTTACATATCATCACAACCCATTATACTCCATGATGATCATAGATTAGGGACAAATCAAAATTTATACTTTGAGGGTAGATTTATCATTTGATCATTAATGTAAATTAAATTGTATCACACATAAATAAATGATAAATGGATATTGACATTATTATAATTACATTATTCTTAACCCCATTCATATGAGGAATGCATTGGACTTAGTAAATTAGGGGTGGGGCCTGCTATTTCCCCTCGAAGAATTAGTTGGTCTCATGAGATAAACTAGTTTGGGTATTGGATGAGGTTTTACCTTTTTTTTGTATGGTGTCTTGGTCGAAGCCTTGATGGTATGTTTATGATGCCCCACATTATTCATTCCCCCGTTATGAGATTATTTATTGATTTCCATGTGATTATTTAACTAGTTATGATATCCATGGATAAGTTTTAACTCATGTTATTATGGAATTATTTGATCATAATTTATTCATACCATATTATGCTCAAGTTTTTAATTAAATGGAATTTTTCAGTTATTTACCTTTACATATTGATTATATCTTATTTATTCATAGTTTTAACTATACTCTTACCCTTACTAAGAATCTAATCTCACCCCCTTAATATGTTTCCTTTCCCAAAGATATAAAGGATAATCCTTTGAATGAGTTCAAGGATGAAAATTACTTACCTTTTTTATGTTCTGTGTTTAATTACCAATGTAATAAAGGTACCATGTATCTTGTTCTTCAATACTACAAAAATATTTGGTCCTTCAAGATGTGATTCCTTGTATCTTATTCCAATGTAATAAAGTAACAACTGACTATGGGATACAAGGGTCGGGGTCTTTACACTTATGGGTCATGGGTCCTTTGGACCATGTAAAAAAGGCCCTTAGGCCATGTATTTCATAGGGTTATGTGTCTCTAGGCCTATGGACCATGTAATGGGTTCCCTCTCAACCTAGTTAAAAAGGGGTTTCTTTCCTCAATAAAAAAGGGGCATACCCCAACATGTTTCACATATTAAACCATTTTTTAAATTAGCTAATAATATGGAAATTGCATTATTTTGATTATAAACTCTTTTATACACAATTCAATATGAACTCTTTCATATTATTTATTATATCATTAAAATTTATTATTTAAAACTTTGATAAAATTAATAATAAAAACCTTTTTTATGTAGTTTTAATAATATATTTAAATAAGGTCCCTTTTTAATTTGAAAAAATTCAACTTAATTAATTATGAATAATTAATAATTATTAATATAAATAGATTTTATATTTTGATCATATTTATGATATTTATAATATATTTTATAAATAATTTTTATAATCCTTAAATAAAATATTTTTTTAAGATTACTAAGATGCCATATAATTTCTGACAAAAAGGTTTTAATATCCCTTATTATGATTTATAACATTTATAAATAATATTAATGTGAAATAAATATTCTTAATATTAACACTTTAATATTAAATAAATATTTGTGATAAATGTTTCAAAAAAAATTAATCGATTAACCATAATAATTTTTATAGTTAATTAATTTATAAATACCCTTTTATAAATTTTACAAATATTCTATAAAACCTTTTCATTATTTATAAAAAGTTTATAAATAATCTAATTTAATTATCAATTGAATTTTTTTATAAATATAAAATTTATTATTTTACCAAGACTTTATTGATAATTAATCAAAATATGGCCCCTTTTAATTTGAATAAGATCAAATTAATTATTTATGAACGATTTATAAACTCAAATATAAACTTCTTTATATTTTAGCCTTACTTTAAAATTTATAACCCTTTATAAATTGCCCCTTATGACTCTTAAATAAATATTTTATTTTAGATCACAATCCATACCAAATGATTTGGTAAAAGTTATTTTAAAATTTAACATTTAATATTTAGAATATTTTGTTAATAAATGTTTCATAAATATTTATATAGTTAATTATAAAAAATTTACAATTAATTAATTTATAAACCATTTGTAAATTAAAATACTCCCAAAATACTATTTTTATTATTTTTTAATAATTTCTAAACCATATATATCTGAAAAATATTTATCAAATAACCAAAAACATTTTATAGTTAATTAATTCATAAAACACTTTTGTAAATTTTTATAAATATTTCAAAATATATTTTCCATTATTTATAAAAAAATATAAATAATTTAATTTAATTAATAATATTATCTTGATTAAAATAAATACCTTATTTATTTTCATAAACAAGAGTAATAAGTATTAACTTTTCATATTTGAAAAAGGCTAAAAAACTAATTTTATTAATCCTTGATCATTAATTTTATTCCCATTTTATAAACTATTTTATAAACATGAATAACATAAATAATTAGATAAAATTTTAACTTAATTATTAAATATTAAAATGAATTTTCAGAAGAAAAAAAATCCAAGATTGAAATGTCCTATTTCATAGTTTTTAAAACATCTTCTTCATTAAATAATAAAAATGAACACATTGATGTGTCAAAGAATCCTACCCTCTCATGTCATTGTTGGGTGTTGGAATATCTATGCCTCGTATGAATGCTTCTAATATGACATCCATATGAACCTATAAAAGCACTTTATTAACCAAACTCTTTGGGCATGCAACTATTTGCATCAAAATGAATATCCTAAGCGAAGAGCCACTCTTAATTACCATTCATGTGTGAGAGTTCCCATGAATCAGTTAACTCTTCAACCTTTCCTTTGATACCATTTTTGGGTTTTTTTTCCATCATATGGATATAGAAGTGGAAGAAAAAACCAAAAATATATATGACCTATATTTACCTGAATCAATGTGTAATAAATAAAGTATGAAAATTGTGTTCATGGATAGAAAATGAAATAATATCCAATGAGTTTTCTTGATGAAATCATTATATCAGGAAAAAAAAAGCTTCCTAAATCTGAGGGATTACACTAACCCACATATCTTTATCTCAATCAGAGGACTCTTGTACACTTGAAGAGGTGTTAGCATCATCAGCTAAGGTGATGAACAAGCTATATAAAGTAAGAGAGTTTTTAAAGGCTTGTAGAAAATCGATTATTTTCAATACGAGGGATTGTATCTCTTTTTATAGTCATCCATAACATGATACATTTAATTAAACACATCATCCATATTTAATGTATCCATATACATTTATTATTTTTTTTAATTAATTCATTGAATCATATTCAATGAATATTCAATCCATCTAATCCATTCGTAGAAGATTATTATCAATGAAACTACATTGAAGATAAATGCACCTAAATTAAATTTTCCATTAATTTTTTTTAGTGTGTAATCAACACGTTTTTATGACATAAATCATTCATAAAATGTGTTAATTATCATGGTTAACCCACAGTTAGGGTATATGAGTGTCAAGTTAGGAAATAAAAAATCTAAGAATGATATGGATTAAAATATGGATAACCTTTAATCAAGTGGAGAATATGATATTCATAATGTAGGGGAACATGATATAAATAACTCTTATGAATTGACGGAGTTTCAAAGGATAGTGTAAAGGGGCTATCAATTTAGAAACTGAACATTTTCTTGTTTACAAGGGTATACAATGGTAAAATACCAAGGTAGTGATGGATAAATCGCTTTAAAATTAAGAATATATATCCCATATATATGATTCGCATTGGAGAAATTAACTAATTCATGTAAAAATTCCTAGATTGGTTGGCTTAAATTCCAAAAGTTTATTTGTGCCAATTCAAGGAGTATTCTCAAAAACCCTAGTAAAGTTTGAACAAGAGTTATCTAACAATGTCTTTCTAGTCAAAGCCATATGTAAGATCCTGACCTTTTTTGGATTTGTCCCTAGCCCATTTATAGGTACTAGTTTTTCCTTATTTTATTACTTTTTTGGGTTTTATCTTGGGGTTTTTTTGGTGAAAATTTGAGAAAAATGGAAGAAATAGGGTAGTGCGTGGTTGGCGCACAGTCTTCTCTAACCATGCACCCCATCCCACCAAACCATGCAACCCTTGACAGTGGGGGTTTTCACGATTGGAACATGGTTTTTCAAATCGTACACCCTCTTATGAGTAACCATGCACCCCTATAAATGAGATACACGGTTTAGGCACACGGTTAGCGAAACCATGCACCCCAAGCAGCAAACCATGCGTGAGAATTTAATCAATCCTAAAATTAGTTTTTTAATCACCCAAACCCCTGAAACTCACCCTATTCGACCCAAACTTAGATCAACTTGATTTATATCAATTTCAGAGCCTCCCAGATAGATTCCAAGCCTTCCCAACCTCTGTTATTAGTGATTGGAAGCCCATAATGAAGATATTCACCCCTCCTAGTAAGTGAATCCTATCCCGCTTGGTTTCCCATTCTTCCTTCCTTCCTTCTCCTATTATTTTGGTGGTTATTCTTCCTATTTTGGGAAATATCTAAATCTAGTATTGTGGATCTAGATCTATAATTATAGATCTAGATCTAGATTAAATATATCTTGATTTATTTGATCTTGATTTAGGATATAGATCCAGATCTCATTCTACGTCATGACTCTGCTAAATTTTGGGGATTTTCATTCGGTGATCACTCATCAACAAATCAAGGTGGGTGGTCATTAATCAAATACCATAGTCTTAATATCAATTTTGCGTATGTGATTATATAATTTCTAGGGTTTTTTTAGAAATTGGAATTTATAAATTGAATTAATTAATTTGGTCGATTAATTAATTGTGGGATTAGGGATTTGATTGAATAAATGAATTGTGGAATTGGGATGATTAATTGATGACTTAATTATCAAAGTATTGAATTGTAGAATTGGGATAATTAATTAATGAGTTAATTATCAATGTATTGAATTGTGGAATTTGGATAATTAATTGATGAATTAATTATAAAAGTATTATATTGTGGAATTTGGATAATTAATTAATGATTTAATTGTTAAAGTATTTAATTGTGGAATTGGGATAGTTAATTATTGAGTTAATTTATTGGAATGTTGAATTGTGATTTGAGAATAATTAATTGTCGAATTAATTAATAGACTTTATATGGTTAATTAATTGTTTAATTAATTAATGGAAGTGTGATTAATTAATTGTGTAAATTAATTAATGAAATATATATGATTAACTAATTATTGAATTAATTAATGGAAGTTATGTGATTAATTAATTTTTGAAATTAATTAATGAGATGGGTATAATTAATTTATTGTTTAATTAATTAATAAGAATGATTTTTGAATGAACTTTGGTTGTACATCACTTGGTTGTGATTATGTTGGCATGGAGTAGCACATGGTTTAACTGGGGTGTGAGCAATGGATTTCTAAGGAAGGTCGTGAGAGCTTCTATTTTGATTTCTAAAGGTTCGTGAGAGCCATCGAGGAGGAAGACCATGTGAAATTCTATTTTTATTCCCAAGGGACCATGAGAGATCTTGGATTTGGGTTAGGGGAAAGACCATGAGAGCTTTCCCCTTTTCCTAGAAATCTAGTATGCTTCATTTAGTCTCACTCGCATTAGACCCTTAAGGTTAGAGCCCTATTGTACATCACTCATTTCAGATTGATTTACATGTTTTATGCATTTTATCAGATATGAATTGTGATAATGAATGGTAATAATGAAATTCAAATACCTGGTATCCCTTGGGGAAAGTTCAGACTCTAACATTATCTGAAGTAGGTATTGGGGTTCGGGTGTCCTTGGGAACCCAAGGGTTTGGGTGGTTAAATGAAGAATAATCGATAATGTGATAACTATTTACTTATGTTTTGTACTTAGTTATTTATATAACTAGATATACTATTATTGACTGAATATTGTTTTAGACACTGTTGGTGGTGGCCTACTAAGTTGTACTCACACCCTACTTGGGTTTCCTGATTGTTACCCGAATAGATTTCACGTTTGTAGGATAGGATAAGGGAAAAGGCAGTGTGGTAGATGGATGAGTTGGGATGGGCATGATTGAGGGAACTGGATGTTGTTTGAGACCCTCATTGTAAGAACCTAGTTTTTTCTATAAAAGACTTCAGAAAATTCTTGATGTTATTCCAACGCAGGGCGTTCAGACGGCGTGCAATTCCGAGGCCCGGTGTGCCCAGAATTAATTATATAAAAATGTTAAGTGTTTTTATATTACACACATGTGGTTAACTAAAGGAAATGTGATATCTCTTAGATGGTTGATCGGATCATAAATATGAGACCATGGTTGGGTCCGGAACGTGGTTTTTACCCTAATCGCGACATAAAATGAGTCGGCACAGGACGTTCGGACCCCTCACTCATTGGCGGTGTGTTAAATGGATAATTAAATTATCAAATTATTCATTTAATAGATCAAACCCGAATAACTCCTAAAAGGTAGCTATGAATGGAAATCAGAGGGCACAGTTGCGTCCGGAGTGTGCCGTTTACCCTAGGCGTGGTGTAAAAGTTGCAGGCGCGGGCCTGCTGTGAGAGATGTCACCCAGGGGAAAAACTGTCTTTTTGAATTAATAACTTAGTGATTTTTATCACTGACGATCTTTTCGAATAAATTTCGAAAGAAGCCTCGGAATGGAAACCTGAGACTTCCGTTGAGTTCGAAACGGGGCGTTTTGCCTAGGAATGATATAAAATGATAGGGCGCAGTGATTTCAGATTCCGCGCTAAGTGGGTTTTTCTATAAATAGAAAAACAGGAGTTTGGAGTTGGGGTCTCTCTCTATATATATATATATATATATATATATATCTATCTCTATCTCTCTATATATCTCTCTATCTCTCTCCAATGTTCCTCGACGTTATTTTCCATTCTTCACCTGATTGAGGAGCGATCTCTGCCGAAACCTCGGCGGATCGAAGGTGGAGCGCAACGAAGGCATCGCCAATGACAAACGGATCCAAAGAGGTAGGATTTCTTTTTTTAAGTTCCAAATCAAGTTTTTAAATTAAATATCCTTCGTTTTCCATTTGTTTCATCATTTTAATTATCGTCATCGATGGCTTTAGGAACACGGCCATCGATCTATGTTTGGAACCTCGTTCTTGGTTCCGTTCTTCGTGAACACCAGCTATAATTTTTGGATGCATCAACTGACTATCGAATCGTCGATTAAAGGTAGGCACTGCGAAGGTCTCGTCGCAGGGAACGCAAAAACATTCTCGGATCTAGAATCGGGTGTCTGATCGAGTCGTGGTGATCTGCCGAAGGAACCATCAGATCACCACAGGTTGGAGCGGTCGGCAGCTGCGCGCGGCAGCCGCGGTGTGTCGCACGGCGGAGCATCGTCGGAGGTGCGGCCGACCGAAGGCAGAGCGCAGCCGGAGGAGCCAAGTAGGAAGGGCGGTGTGCGGTCGGAGGAGTCATCTTCAGCTGGTTTGGTGGTGGAGTGCGGCCGGGCGGAGACGGCTTCGGCCGATGCAGCAGGGACAAGGCCGGAGAGGCAATGCCGGCAGGTCCAGTTGGTTGCGGTTGCGGCGTAGCAGGGGACCGAGGAGCGGGAGGTGGTGTGGTCGAGTGAAGGGGTAGTCCGGTGTGTGGTGGGGCACTGCGTTGAGCAGTGGCGCCAGGCGGGGGGGGCTTCAGCGGAGCAGGCGGGCATCCCGCGGCCTGTCGCGGTCGGCAGGCGGAACCCAAGGCGGTCAGCGCCTCGGGCATGTAGAGGAGGCCAGGACCCGCGAAGCGTGGGTCCTGCTGGCGACGCGGAGAAGACCGGCCGAAGGGCCGGTCTGTTTGTAAAAATCGGACCCGAGGAATGGGTCCAGTGTTGCTGGGCGGGCCGCGGCTGAACCCGTGGCTGGGCCGTGGGCTGGCTGCTAGGACAGGGCCGACATGGGTGAACCGGCCCGGTTAGGCCCCCTTGCGTTCGGGGGTCGTAACTGCTAAATGGAATGTCTTTTTGATGTGTCGTCTGTGGCTATGGATCGGTCTCTTCGAGACGGACTTTTTAATATGGGTTCTGGGGTTTTTGGGTTCTGTGCTCGAAGGCGGGTGACCCGAAACGCGTTAATTTAATAATAATAAATTATTATTAAAGTTACGATGGACGTGGTTCGCGAGCCGGACGTCTATTTGACGTGCCTTCAGAGGCACGGTGGCCCCAGAGCTGAGACGGTCCTTCCAAAGTTGGTTAGGAACCTTTGCGGGTTGGTTTCATTGCTCGGTGGCACGAAATGCTAAATGTGAGTAATTAATTTATTAATTAATTGTTGCGCCGGACCTAACTCTTGCTTGGGATGTCTGATTGATGCGCTGTCAGCGGTAGCGTGACCCCAGTCCTCGTGTGGACTTTTTGAGATGCTTTCTGAAGTGTTTGGGTTGGAGACATGGTGCGGGCCCCACAGGGCCTAGTTCGCACTCTTTACGGTGAAACGCCGCTTTTTCACCCGACATCCGTTTAGGGTGCTTGAGTACTCATTTCTGAGTGTTTTTTCGGGGGGATTTTAACGGTGCAATCCTCCCACCTAAATTCGGGCTCGAGGGGTGGGCCCCACAGGGCTCCGTTTGCGTATAACGTGGGGAGTTGCAGCTTCTGCATCAGGAGTCCGTTTTAGGCGTCGTTAACGGCGTTGTGACCCTGGAATCGAGGCGAAGTTGACCAGGGTGGTTTCAGGCATTGAAGCTGGAGTTGAGGCGTGGGACCTACAGGCCGTCTCTTAAGCTGTGTGTAGCATACTGTGAATTTTTCATCAGGTGTCCGTTTGGGGCATATGAATAGTCATTTCGGCGTGTTTTTCCAAGGCTATCGCAATGGTGCAGTCCGCCCGACCTCTTTTGGGACCAAGAGTGGGCCCCATGAGACACCGAGTGGGCCTAATGTAGTGGCGAACAAATGTTCGGTCGGGAGGTCATTTCCAGCGAGTATTTAGTCTATCTCACGTGTTTTTCCACAAGGATTACAATGGGGTAATCTATTCGCACAAGCGGATCCTCTTAAGTGATATTATTAAATGTGGAAATATGAAAGGGTGTTAGTCAGAGGATCCTTTGACGCACTCCGACCCAACGCATGGTCGCGATGTTAGCGACACCCAGTGATATCATGGGCAGTGCAGAGCTATTAGACCAGTCTCGGGTTTACCCTCCAGTTGGATTGGGCAGTGGGTTACCCAACGACTATTAGGGTTTACCCTCCAACAGGTCTGGGTAGTGGGTTACCCATCGAACTATCAGGGTTTACCCTCCAGTCGGGCTGGGCAGTGGGTTACCCATTCACTTACTAGGGTTTACCCTCCAGTGGGGTTGGTCAGTGGGTTACCTGATGACTTTTAGGGTTTACCCTCCATTGCAGCTGGGAAGTGGGTTACCCATCGACCTATCAGGGTTTACCCTCCAGCAAGGCTGGGTAGTGGGTTACCCGATGACCTCTTAGGGTTTACCCTCCGGTAGAGACTGGGCAATGGGTTACCTGACGCCCTCTTAGGGTTTACCCTCCAACAGAGACTGGGCAGTGGGTTACCCAATGACCTCTTAGGGTTTACCCTCCAGCAGAGACTAGGCAGTGGGTTACCTGAAGACCTCTTAGGGTTTACCCTCCAGCAGAGACTGGGTAGTGGGTTACCTGACGACCTCTTAGGGTTTACCCTCCAGCAGAGACTGGGCAGTGGGTTACCTGACGACCTCTTAGGGTTTACCCTCCAACAAAGACTGGGCCGTGGGTTACCCGACAACCTCTTAGGGTTTACCTTCCAGTAGAGACTGGGCAGTGCGTTACCTGACGACCTCGTAGGGTTTACCCTCCAGTGGGGCTAGTCAGTGGGTTACCTGATGACTTCTTTCAGACTCATTCCTTTCTACTAGGATAGTTTGTGGCTTTTCTCCATGAATACCAGAGCGGGACCCTTGGTTGTATGGGTCAGTGATGTGACAGCTTTGACTTTGAGAAGACCTCTTGATTGTGTGACAGTGAAGATGTGTGGTTTGACTTTCCCCAGAACTCTCAAGTATGTGGGGAACTTTCCCCACAAAGACACATCCTTGTGATGCGACCTAAAACTGTGTGGGAAAGTTAGTGCCGCCCAAAGCAGATAGTGTGAGGGTGCGGTGATTTGAGCCCCTTGGCTTGCAGTTCGGGGAAAACGTGCAGGATGTTGGGCATCGATGGTGGTTACTTCTGGGACTATTGGCTACTCACTTTCTTGGGATGAGCTATGGGATGGAGATCCCCTTATGATCTTGTTCGGGTTTCTTTTTTAGCATATGGATATGTATATACCTTGTTCCAGTACCCACTTCTTGGGTTTTGGTTACTCTCCTTCCAGGAGAGGCGAAGACGTGCGGGGTATTCCACATGCTTTCCATGTCTAGCTTCTCGTGGTTGGACGAGTCTACTCTCCTGCTATAGGTAGCGAAGGCTCGATAGAAAGTTTATCTTCTCAACATTCCTAGCTCATTGTGTTAGAACGAGTCTACTTCCTTCCTCTTGTTGGGTTGATCTGTACTCTTTACTGTACTCTCTGTCGTTATCCTTTACTATTCCCTGTTCAATCTACTGCTCACTCTTTGGTACCTCCTTTGTTGCTAACTCGAGCCTTCAGGGTATCCTACTGAGTATTTTTATACTCACTCCTGCTTGGGCTTTGCCCGCACTTGGTGTGCCCTTACAGACGATGGACAGGTTTCTCGTGACTACAGAGGAGCTTAGGAGTTCGGGAGATTGGACCGCGTATGGTGGTTATACTCAGGTTCCAAGTGTGGGACTCTCCCAGTTGTTTTACTTTTGTTTACTTGTTACCGTGTTGTGGCACTTTTCTGGTTGGGCGTGTGTTTTTCCATTTTATTTTCATTTTACCTTCAGCACTCACTTTTTACTATTTAGAGGTCAATTCACCTTTGGGATTATTTTATAGAAGCTGGTACTTTACTTTTCCTTGTACTCTTCACTTCTACATTTAGTGGGCTGCGTGTGTGTGAACAGGTACTTAGGAAAAGGCCTCCCCAAGTTGTTTAGCCTTAGGTGCTTATCGCCAGCCCCTGGCCTATGGAGGCGGGCTTGGGGTAGTTGCGGCTCGAGCCCAGGTAGGTTCGGGTCATGACAAAGTGGTATCAGAGGTGGTTTGTTCCTTGGGACGTTGTTCTGACATCCCTAAAAAGAAATTGGTTGGGATCTAGGGCAATAGTGTCAGCGTGTCTCGAGAGTGGCTCTCAGGCCAGGGAGTCTAGCGATGGTGCGGCAGCCGACGTATCCATTCACCAGGACCCTGATAACCCACTTGTTGACTTGGTATGTTGAGACACCTGTTGCAGGGAAAATTGGTTTGTGCATCACATAGGATTGAGTCTTTGATTGTCCTTCTTGAGTCAGCTCCCCATTTTTGTTACTATTATATACATATATGCTCATCTGACCGCGGAACTCCTTGATAACATTGAGGATGTCTCCGTGAAGACAGTCAGCCCGGATACCAACTTTGGTTCGTGACGATGACCCTGTGAGTGACGAGGCCTCAGTCCAGGACCCATCATGTGAGTCCCTTTCTCCGGGTGGGCTGGTAGCAGCACCCCCACCTGGTGAGCAGCAAACAGCTCCAGCAGAGCAGACGGTGCTTGAGCGCAGGTTGAGCATGCTCTGTGAGTTCCAGCGATAGAGACTGTTGAGGTTTAGTGGTGAGCCAGACCCTCAGGCAGTAGAGGTTTGGCTCGAGACGATGGTTTGCCTCTTCAGGCTTGCGCAGACACTGGCAGATCAGAGGGTGGATTTGGCAGCCAGCCTTTTCCACGGAGAAGCTAGGCATTGGTGGAGTCTGGTGACTCAGTTACTTTATGATGCGACTTTCAGCTGCTATTTCATGAGTAGTTTTACCCCTCCAGCTTACGCCCCGTTCAGATCCAGGATCTCCTGCAGTTTCAGCAGCGAGGGATGACGGTGACTGAATACACAACTATTTTCGCAGACCGTGCACGTTTTTACCCGAAATTGGTCAATGACGGAAACTTCCAAGTGTATAATTTCCCGCAGGGTCTCCGTAGAGAGATCCATGCTATCATAGTACCCTTGGTCAGTCCCACTTATATCGAGGTACTAGAGCTGGAGCTGGTGACAGAGAGCTTCCTGTCACGTTTTACAGATGGTGGTGGCAGTAGGCATGACAGATCCAAGACGTCTGTCGTAGCTAGCAAGCACCGAATGACAGAACCTCAATGCAGGTGGCCTTACCACCACCGGTTTCAGAGACGTTGTCGTGCACCACTGTGGCAGCAAAGTGCAAGGCCTCAGTCGAGGAGACCCTTCTGTGAGTGGACTCCGGGCCGTGTTCGTACAACACAGTGGCGTCGGAGGGCACTAGGGCAGCCCAGAGAACACAGGTGCTATGCTTGTGAGGGGCGAGGTTACTTGGCATGGGACTGCCTCACCAGGTATGCTGAGAACTTTAGGCATGCATCAGGCGCACCACCATGGCAGAGGCAGTTCCATGATCAGATTAGTGCCCAAAGAGGTGGTGCTAGCAGAGGAGTGAGAGGAGATGGAAGTGGGAGACGATGGTACAAAGTCTTCCCATCACCACCAGGTGGTCCATGTCAGGATCCAAGAGCTGACAATTGAGACCATGGACAGCCGCGAGCTTTGGATTTCTATGATCCTGCAGAGCATGAGGTGATAAAAGGTACTCTTTACAGCTCTTCTACTTTTTGCAGTAGAATTGTTAGACTTTGTATGTGAAATTATTTTCTCCCTACTCTTTGTTTGAGGTGTTACCAGGGTGACGCAGGGCATCTGTGTAACCCTGTATCAGTAGAGTAGAAGATGTGGAAACTATTCTTTAGCCGATGGTATCGACTCCTTCGCTTTCTGAGTGTGTAAGAGGGTCTTGGTCGTGGGACATCGACTGTGAAACCTTGTCTGACCGGATATCCTTGAGTGTTTCACCATATAGATATTCTGAAGTAGGGAATCACCAAGATTTGTCCCAGGTCCAAACGGTGATTCCAATCACGGAGTGCGGTGTGGGGGTTCGATTGGGGAGGTGAGCTACCCTCGAGGGTCTTTGGGCCATTTGAGACCATGTGAAGGGATGGCGAGGTTGTCTACTGCCTTTCCCTAACCCCCCAAAGTCCGGAGTGGGTGCACGACGCCTCCCACATGACATACCTGAGGAGATGTGTGCATGCCCCTATGCACGTCATCGGCGAGGGCAGACCTCGTGTGAATGGATCAAATCCTTTGTGTGTGGTAATGCAAAACTGTGCAAGAGTTTTCCTGGGTACGGGAGAGCTAGGTGTGGGCTTAGTACCCTGTGTTGTTCCCTGGATTTTTTTTCGGAGACGAAAATCTTGAAAGAGGGAATGATGTAAGAACCCAGATTTTTCTATAAAAGACTTTGGATAATTCTTGATGTTATTCCAACGTAGGTCGTTCATACGACGGGCAATTCCAAGGCCCGATATGCCTGGAATTAATTATATAAAAATGTTAAGTGTTTATATATTACACATGCATGGTTAACTAAAGAAAATTTGATATCTCTTATAAAGTTGATTGAATCAGAAATCCGAGAGCACGGTTGGGTCTATAATGTGGTGTTTACCCTAAGCGCGACATAAAATGAGTCAGCGTGGGACGTTCAGACCCCTCACTCATTGGTGGTGTGTTAAATGGGTAATTAAATTATCAACTTATTCATTTAATAGCTCAAAACTGAATAAATCCTAAATGGTAGCTTGGATCAAAAATATTTGGGCGTGGTTGCGTTCGGAGCATGCTGTTTACCCTAGGAGGGGTGTAAAAGTTGTGGGCACGGGCCTGCTGTGAGAGATGTCACCCAGGGGAAAACCCGTCTTTTTGAATTAATGACTTAGTAATTTTTATCACTGACGATATTTTCGAATAACTTTCGAACAAAGCCTCGGAATGGAAATCTGAGACTTCTTTTGAGTTCAAAATGGGGCATTTTTCCTAGGCGTGATATAAAATGAGAGGGTGCGGTGATTTCGGATTCCGCGCTAAGCAGGTTTTTCTATAAATAAAAAAACAAGATTTTGGAGTTGGGGTTTCTCATCTCTCTCTCTATCTATCTATCTCTCTCTCCAATGTTCCTTGGAATTCTTCATCATTCTTCACCAGATTGAGGAGTGATCTCCACCGAAACCTCGGCGGATTGAAGGTGGAGCGCAACGAAGGCATCACCAACGACAAACGGATCCAAAGAGGTAGGATTTCTTTTTTTAAGTTCAAATCAAGTTTTTAAATTAAATCTCCTTCATTGTCCATTTGTTTCATCATTTTAATTATCGTCATTGATGGTTGCACGAACACGGCCATCGATCTATCTTTGGAACCCCGTTCTTGGTTTCGTTCTTCTCGAACACCCGCTATAATTTTTGGATGCGTTAACCGACTATAGAATCGTCGATTAAAGGTAGGCGTTGCGAAGGTCTCGTCGCAGAGATCGCAAAAACGTTCTCGGATCTGGAATCAGGTGTCTGATCAAGTCTTGGTGATCTGATGAAGGAACCACCAGATCACCACCGGCAGGAGTGGTCGGCGGCTGTGTGTGGCGGTCACGGTGTGTCACGCGGCGGAGCGTCGTCGGAGGTGTGGTCGGCCGAAGGCGGAGCGCGGCTGTAGGAGCCAAGTAGGCAGGGCGGTGTGCGGCCAGAGGAGTCAGATTTAGCCAGTTCAATGGTGGAGTGCGGCCGGGCGGAGACGGCTTCGGCCGGTGCAGCAGGGATGAGGCCGGAGAGGCGGTGTCGGCAGGTCCAGGCGGCTGCGGCTGCGGCGTAGCAGGGGACCGAGGAGCGGGAGGCGGTGTGGTCGAGCGAAGGGGGCAGTCTGGCATGCGGTGGGGCGCGACGTCGAGCGGCGGATCAAGCCAAGGGGGGGCTTCAGCGGAGCAGGCGGGCGTCCCGTGGCCTGTCACGGTCGGTAGGCAGAACCCGAGGCAGTCAGCACCTCGGGCGTGCGGAGGAGGCTAGGACTGGAGAAGTGCGGGTCCTACTGGCAACGCGGAGAAGACCGGACAAAGGGCCAGTCTGTTTGTAAAAACCGGACCTGAGAAAGGGTTCCGGTGTTTCTGGTCGGGCCGGCGGCTAGGACCGGGCCGGCCGAGGTGAACCGGCCCGGTTAGGTCCCCTTGCATTCGGGGGGCCGTAACTGCTAAACGGCACGTCCGTTTGAGGCGCCGTCTGTAGCTGTGGATCTGTCTCTTTGAGATGTACTTTTTAAGATTGGTTCCAGGGTTTTTGGGATCTGTTCCCAAAGTCAGGTGACCCAAAACGTATTAATCTAATAATAATAAATTATTATTAAAGTTGCGACGGATGTGGCTCGCGAGTCGGACGTCCGTTTGACTTTCCGTCAGAGGCGCGGTGGCCCCAGAGCTGAGATGGTCCTTCCAAAGATGGTTCAGAACCTTTGAAGTTTGGTTTTGTTGCTTAGTGGCATGAAACGCTAAATGTGAGTAATTAATTATTTAATTAATTAATTAATTATTGCGTCGGACCTAACTCCTGTTTGGGATGTCTGATTGACGCGCCGTCAGCGGCAGTGTGACCCCAGTCCTTGTGCGGACTTTTTGAGATGATTTCTGAAGCATTCGGGTTGGAGACAAAGTGTGGGCCCCACAAGGCCTAGTTCGCATGCTTTACGGTGAAACGCCACTTTTTCACCCGACATCCGTTTAGCGTGTTTGAGTACTCATTTATGAGTGTTTTTTCAAGGGAATTGTAACAGCGCAATCTGCCCACCTAAATTCGGGCTCGAGGTGTGGGCCCCAAAGGGCCCCGTTTGCGTATAACGTGGGGAGTTGCAGCTTCTACATCCGAAGTCCATTTTAGGCATTGTCAATGGCATTCTGACCCTGGGATTGAGGCAAAATTGACTGGGGTGGTTTTAGGCGTTGAAGCTATAGTTGAGGTGTGGGCCCTATGGGCCGTCTCTTAAGCTGTGTGCAGCATACTACGACTTTTTCATCAGGAATTTGTTTGGGGGTATGAATAGTTGTTTCTGTGTGTTTTTACAAGGCCATCGTAATGGCGCAGTCCGCCCGACCTCTTTCGGGACCGAGAGTGGGCCCCATAAGACACCGAGCGAGCCTAAAGCCGTGGAGAACAACTTTTCTGTAGGGAGGCTATTTCCAGCGAGTTAGTAGTCTATCTCGCATGTTTTTCCGTGAGGATTACAATGGGGTAATTTGTTCGTGCGAGCTGATCCTCTTACGTGATCTTATTAAATGTGGAAATATGAAAGGGCATTGGTTAGAGGCTCTTATGATGCACTCTGACCCAATGCACGGTCGTGATATTAGCGACACCCAATGATAGCACGGGCAGTGCAGAGCTATCGGACTAGTCCTAGGTTTACCCTCCAGCTGGGCGGGGCAGTGGGTTACACAACGACTATTAGGGTTTACCCTCTCGCGGGGCTGGGCAGTGGGTTACCCGTCGAACTATCAGGGTTTAACCTCCATTCGGGCTGGGCAGTGGGTTACCCGTTCACTTACTAGAGTTTACCGTCCAGCAGGGCTGGGCAGTGGGTTACCCGATGACTTTTAGGGTTTATCCTCCAGTGCAGCTGGGCAGTGGGTTACCCATCGACCTATCAGGATTTACTCTCCAGTGGGGCTGGGCAGTGGGTTACCTGATGACCTCTTAGGGTTTACCCTCCAGCAAAGATTGGGTAGTGGGTTACCTGACTACCTCTTAGGGTTTACCCTCCAGTAGAGACTGGGTAGTGGGTTACCTGATGACCTCTTATGGTTTACCCTCTAGAAGATACTGGACTGTGGGTTACCGAATGACCTCTTAGGGTTTACCCTCCAGCAGAGACTGGGCAGTGGGTTACCCGACGACCTCTTAGGGTTTACCCTCCAGTAGAGACTGGGCAGTGGATTACCTGACGACCTCTTAGGGTTTACCCTCCAGCAGAGACTGGGCAGTGGGTTACCTGATGACCTCTTAGGGTTTACCCTCCAATAGAGACTGGGCAGTGGGTTACCCGATGACCTCTTAGGGTTTACCCTCCAGCGGGGCTGGTCAGTGGGTTACCCGATGACTTCTTTCAGACTCAGTCCTTTCTACTAGGCTTGTCTATGGATTTTCTCTGTGACTACCGAAGTGGGACCCTTGGTTGAACAGGTCAGTGATGTGACAGCTTTGACTTTGAGAAGACCTCTCGACTGTGTGACAGTGAAGAGGTGTGGTATAAATTTCCCTAGAACTCTCAAGTACGAGGGGAGTTCCCCCCCCCCCCCCACCCCCCAAGATGCATCCTTGTGACGCAACCTAAAACCGTGTGGGCGATTCAGTGCCGCCCAAAGCGAATAGTGTGAGGGTGCGGTGATTTAAGCCCCTTGGCTTGGAGTTCGGGGCAGACATGCAGGATGCTGGGAAACGATGGTGGTTACTTCTGGGACTGTTGGTTGATCACATTCTTGGGCTGAGCTATGGGATGAAGATCCCCTTACGATCTTGTTCAGGTTTCTTTTTGAGAATATGGATATGTATATACCTTGTTCCAGTACCCACTTCTTAGGTTTTGGTTACTCTCCTTCCAGGAGAGGCGAAGACGTGCGGGGTATGCCACATGCTTTCCGTGTCTAGATTCTCATGGTTGGACGAGTCAAATATCCTGTTATATGTAGCGAAGGCTCGACGGGAAGTTCATATTCTCACAGTTCCTAGCTCCTTGTGTTATCACAAGTTTACTTCCTTCCTCTTTTTGGGTTGAGTTGTACTCTTTACTGTACTCTCTATCGTTCTTCTTTAATATTCCCTATTCGATCTACTTCTCGCTCTTAGGTACCTCCTTTGTTGCTCCCTCGAGCCTTCGGGGTATCCTATTGAGTATTTTTATACACACCCCTGCTTGGACTTTGCCTGATCTTGTTGTTCCCTTGCAGACAACGGATAGGTTGCTTATGACTATAGAGGAGCTTAGGAGTTCGGGAGCTTGGAACGCATATGGTGGTTGTAGTCAGGTTCTAGGTGTGGGACTCTCCTAGTTGTTTTACTTTTCCTTGTACTCTACACTTCTGCATTGAGTGGGATTCGTGTGTGTGTACAGGTACTTAGGAAAAGGCCTCCCCGAGTTGTTTAGCCTTCGGTGCTTGTCTCCAGCTCCTGGCCTATGGAGGCGGGCTTGGGGTAGTTGCGGCTCGAGCTCGGGTAGGGCCGGGTCATGACACTCTAGGGATTCATTAGTGTCTTTATTTTTTTGGATTTTCATTTTGACACTTAGCACATACTTAACATGGAATATTTCTAATTCATTTTTATATATTAAATCTCTAGTTTTGGTCATATTGTGATCTTGGTACTGTTCTGTTTATAATTATATGTTATTCCACTATTGCTTCTTATTTTTCAGTGGTGTATTACTTTGATAAAAGAGGTTATAGTCTCCCCATGATCAATATTAGACCCTTGCTGCTAGTTAGTAGCCTTTAGCATATGGGCAGGCGCACTTAAGGTCATGTGGTGGTCCGGCTCAGGGAACTGGTGTGTGGCACCCGTGTCGGGATGTTACAAAGTGGTATCAGAGGAGTTTTATTTTCTTTTTATTTTGTCTTACAATTTGATAAAGGTAGATAGGAGACTAAGAATATTTGGGCCTTAGTTATGATCTCGTGCATGGGAATTTCATACCCATGTATGGGGGGAAACCCAAGTACCCAGGGTGGGATTATTGTTATTATTGTTTTTTCTTACAACTGAGTATTATTTAACCTTGGGTGACACACTTTTTGTGTGATGTGATTATTATTTATGAAAAAATTTAATAATTGGATCATGGACCAGTATGGAATGAGATTTGAGTATGAATTCATCATTATAGGCACTCGGGATTATTTTGTGACATGCGTCATTTTAGGAATGCACCGGGAAATGGGTTTTGGGTAAGTTGTTGAGCTTGAACTATTTTTCCCTGGTTGTGAAATTTAATTGAAAATGGTTCCTAATATAAAAATGAAAATGGTAAAATTATGAAAAATGTGAATAAATTGGTGTCTAATAGAATGTGAATAATGATAATTTGTTTTCCCTTGTTAACCAGAACCTAGGTGTAAGATGGTTAAGGGTAGTAATAGCACCTCAGTTTTAACCAAGTTCTGAGGTTTTGGGAAAATAATTTTTGTGACTTGTTGTGATTTTCCTCTTACATAAATGTGATAAAGTTGTGTTATGGGTCCTAAGATGTGTGTTTGTAATTGTAGTCATATGACTCCACAATGATGCTTGTTGAGAGGATGATAAGAGGATATACCTGGAGATGCTCCACCAGTAGTGGAACCTGAGGTAGCGATGGTGTCGGTTGGGGAAGTAGGGGAGAAGTTCTAAGAGAAATTTTCTTGCTTCATGAAATTAATGTGAAGAGATCTAGGGAGGGTTGTGAAAAGTATGACTGATCTGATGAGGGAGTTCCAGTTGCAGCACCCTTTAACTTTTACTAGAGAGGGTGGACCTAAGGGAGTCGAGTTCTGGATTGAGTCTATCCATACTATACATGACCAATTGGAGACTTCTACTGAGAAGAGAGTAAAATTGGTTACTTATATGTTACATGGTTAGGTGAAGTGATGGTGGGACATCCATATTATGGATGGATAGATAGAATCTATGGAATGGAAGTACTTTCAAGAGAGGTTTATGGAGAACTTTTATCCAGATACACTGAGACAGGAGAGAGCAGCTAAGTTCATGAGGTTGACTCAGGGGAGTATGTCTGTAATGGACTATGTCGGACACTTTACATATTTGTACCACTTTGTTTCAATGTTGGAAAGAGATGAGGATACTACGGAAAAGCAGTTTCAAGATGGGATTAAGTTTGAAATTAATTCCCAGGTAAATATCTTCAGATTGAGAAAGTTTCCAAATTTGGTGAATCAGGCTACCATATCTGAGGGGAACCTAAAGGAGGATTCTAGTAGAGGACAAGTGGTTTCCTTTGCACTATTAGGAGGTACAACTTCTGAAAGTAGGAAACATCGTTACAAGGATTTCTCCCAGATTAGTGGTAATAAGAGTATCCATTGGGAAAGGTTGGTTACACAAGACCTTACCCATGTGGTTTTCCACCTATGTGGTAGGTTGGGACACTTTCGGAAACATTTTCCCTAACCACCAGTGGAATGTCAAGGCTGTAGAAAGATGGGTTATCTACAAAGGTTTTACAGGAACCCATGGAATATGGTTAGTGATAGAGGATCTAGATAGAACCAGAGTGTGAGAAGGGGGTCTTCTACACCATATCAGTCTAGAAACTGGAGTTCTACTAGTCGAGGTGGTAGCAGTAGTGGACATGGTTCTTCTGGGAAATAGTTTCTCTATCAATAGAGTGGCATAGATTAGGGGAGTTGGACTACATTATAGCTAAGAGGGGCAGGACAGTTACATGCCATTTATCCTACTCTTACAGAAACAAAGGATGGACCATCGACACTAAGAGGTACTATTCTTATAGATTCTACATTAGATAGTGCCATATTTGATATCGGTGCCTCTCGTTCCTTCATTTTTTGCACAACTTATTAATATTTTGAGCCTAGTAGTAGAGTTCATGAGTGGGGTATTGATGATAGACACACCTCTGGGAGTACGGTCGAGAGACATTTGCTTGTGCAAGGGGTTTTCTCTCAATATTAGGGGGTATTGTTTTCTATGGGATCTTTATATCCTTGAAATGTTAGGATTTGACTTGATTTTGGGTATAGACTAGCTAGTCACATACCAATACCACATAGATTGTTACCATAGGAGAGTGGATTTTACATCTCTTAAGGGTGACTATTACATTCACTGTGGAGAGTGGGATATCCAAGAAAGACGAGTAGATCCAATTACTCAACAACTAGGAAAGCTCATAGCCTAGGTTTCTAGTTTATTACTGGATAATGGGGGTGATAAGTAAGATGTCTTTCCACTAGTGGTGGACTGATTTTAGGATGTGTTTCCTAAAGACTTATTAGGTTTTCCACCTGAGAGAGATGTGGAATTTACTATTAAGATCATGCTGGAGATTATCTGGTTTCTCTTACACCATCTATAATGGCACTGATAGAGCTTCAAGAGCTCAAGACATAGCTAGAGGAGTTGAAGGATAAGGGGTTTATCCATCCGAGTACGCCACCTTGGGGTTCACATGTGTTGTTCACAAATAAAGCTGATTGGACTCTGTGCTTATTTATTAATTACCAAAATTTAAATTGGATGAATATAAAGAACTAGTATTCACTTCCATGTATCAATGATCTATTTTACCAGCTGATAAGATCTTGTGTCTTTTTCGAGATAGACTTTAGATCAAGGCATCATCAATAGAGAGTTAAGACTTCTAATATACCAAGGACTAATTTCAAAAGAAGACATGGCCTATATGAGTTCATTGTAATGTCGTTTGGGTTGAGGAATTCACCAGCAGTGTTTATGGACTTGATGAAGATGATCTTTCATTGGTACCTGGATCATTTTGTGGTAGTGTTTGTGGATAACATCTTGGTGTACTCAAAGACTCATGAAGATCATTCCCAGCATCTTGACATTTTCCTAAGTACATTGAGAGAGAATCTGTTATACATCAATCTATCTAAGTATCAATTTTGGATTGATCAGGTACACTTCTTGGGTCACATCATCTTAAAGGAAGGTGTGTTAGTAGACCTAGAGAAAGTTCAGGTAGTTTTTTCTTGGGATCTTCCCAACAACCTTTTTGGTATTCATATATTTTTGGGGTTTTCTTGAAATTATCGAAGATTCATTAAAAATATTTCTTGTTTAGAGACACAATTTTTGAGATTGACCAAGAAGGGGATAAAGTTTTTCTGGTTGGAAGCTTGTGAGAATGATTTCTAGGATTTGAAGAAGCACTTGACATCAACACCAATTTTGATCCTACCTGAGCCAAGTGAGGAGTATACAGTATATTGTGATGTTTTTGGGATCAAACTCGGAGTTGTGTTGATGAAAGGAGATTAAGTTGTGATGTATGGGTCTTAGAATTTGAAGCTACATGAATGAAAATACACTACACATGACCTAGATTTGGCAGTAGTGGTTTATGATTTAAAGTGTTGGAAGAATTTCCTATTGGAAGAAAATTTTATGATGTTTACAGGCCACAAGAACTTGAAATATATCTTTTTGCAGTGATATTTGAATCTTCAGTATCAAATATGGGTGGAGTATATTAATTCATTTAAATTTGAGCCGGAATGTACTCCTAAAAAGGGTAATGATGTTGCTCATTCTTTGAGCAGAAAAAATCAGACTCAGGTGGTTCAGGAGTCTAGTGATGAATTGAAAATGATAGATTTACTGGATGAGATGAATGTTGTGGTTAAGGAGAGTTAGGATCTGATGTATCTTGTATCAGTTTTAGAAGAGTATGCACTTTTGAGATGGATCAGAAACAGGCAGTATGAGTATTTGGAGTGTTTTCCCTTGAGGGAAAGCCTTGAAGGTGGAGAGTCACCTTCAGAATGGAGCATAGATGAGGATGAGATCATCTATGTCAAGAACCATGTTATTGTTCCTACAAGCATATGGGGGAGTTAATGTATGAGTTTCATGCCTCTAAGTGGGTGGTACATCTAGGTGTGACAAAAATTTACCATGACCTATGATGACAGTTTTGGTGGTTGGTCATGAAAAAGGAGATAGCAAGGTTTGTGACATGATGATATACCTTTCAGTGGGTGAAGGTTGAGCATCAATGAACTGGAGGTTTACTACATTCATTGCCCATTATGGAATGGAAGTGAGATGATGTGACCACAGACTTTGTGGTAGGTCTCTTGAGGAAACCCGAAAAGAATGACACAATTTGGGTTGTTGTGGATAGACTGATGAAAGTAGCACATTTCTTACCTGTACGAGAGATGTTCTCAGTGGAGAAGCTGCGATATTTGTATATTCAAGAGATAGTTCATCTGTACAGGGTGCTATAGACTATAGTTTTAGAACTTGGTTCACACTTTACTCTGTGCTTCTATCAAGGCTTTTAGAAGGTTCTTGGTTCACAGGTTTTTTTGAGTACAGATTCCCACCCATAGAAAGATGGGCAGTCGGAGCTTACTATATAAGTGCTTGAGGATATGATGCGAGCATGTTTCCTAGAATTCAGTGGGTCTTGGGAAAAGAACCTAGCTTTGGTGGAGTTTTCCTATAACAACAGTTATCAAGAAATGATACAGATGGCATCATACGAGGCTCTTTATGGTAGGCCACGAAAATCACCTCTATAATAGATGGTGGTAGGTGAGTCAGAATTTTTGGGACCGAGTCTCATGTAGGAGACATCATAATAGGTTAAACTAATTTAGAAACATATGGCTATAGCTCAGAGTATACAGAAGTCATATATTGGTAGATTTTGATGACCCCTAGAGTATACAGAGGGTGATCATGTATTACTTTGGGTGTCGCCTAAATTGGGTCACCATAGGATACAGAGACAGGGCAAGTTGGTGCCCAGGTTTGTTAGACCGTTTGAGGTTGTAGAGATAATCGGACTGGTGGCGTACTGATTGACTCTTCCACATAAATATAGTGATTTGCGTGAAGTTTTACATGTGTCACAACTTCGGCGGTATCACCATGTCCCTTCTCATTTGATCGAGATGGATGATGTTGAGCTTGATATAGATGCATCCTTTGAGGAGAATCTGATACATGTGTTGGGTCAGAGTGAGAAAGTGTTGAAGGGAAGGACCGTACCGACAGTTCATGTATTGTGTCAACATAGGTGTGGGCAGGAAGAAACATGAGAAAGGTAAGCAGATATGATGGCTCAATGGCCTATTATTTTTGGCTTGGAATCTTAGAGATTCTTGGGAGTACAGCTCGAGGATGAGCAGTTATAAGGTGGAGATATTTTAAGATCCTAACTGTAACATCCCAGGTAAATAAATAATATAATATTTTCATATTTATTAATATTTTTGAATTAAATACTAATTTTACTTTAAAGGGGATGCTATGTTCGATGGAATACTCAACACGCAACAATGGGTTTCTCTGAAATCTCATGTTGCGCACAATGCTGAGTCATACTGAAAAAAATATAATAATATAATATTATTTTAAATGGTAGTTAACGTCTAGCCTTTGTATTGGTAGTAATGAATAAAACTAACTAAAATATGATTATACATGTTTGTTAAATGTTTTTACATTTATCCAATAAAATTTAGTGGCTTAAAATGAGAATAAATCCAATTTTAATTATAAATACTCTAATATTCTTTACAATGTCGATTTACCGCCTTTTGATGGAGAACCCTTTTTAAATATAGTTTTTTTCAATTTTATATGTTCTTTTAGAAAAAATAATATTCTTCTTTAGAATCGGAACATCAAAATTTACTTTGGATTAAATTTTGGTATTTTTCTGATAATGTTGATTTTTTAATGAATAGTGAAAAATACTACATTTTAATTCCAAACTGACTTTTAACTTAATTTATTTATAGGGTTAGATTATCTTTTTAATTGGTTGTAAAGTTTAATTATATTATATTTTTACCATTTAATCCAATCTTATTCATTGGAAGTAATTTCACTTTGAAATTGAACATAAACAAGTGTCAATCTTTTGATAGTTATTATTTCTTAAAAACACGCTTTTTG
Organism: Viscum album; assembly: GCA_963277665.1. Classification (NCBI taxonomy): domain Eukaryota; kingdom Viridiplantae; phylum Streptophyta; class Magnoliopsida; order Santalales; family Viscaceae; genus Viscum; species Viscum album. Next base: position 1,486,849,189 of record OY728136.1, read on the forward strand.
TTTTGACAATGGAAATTAATTTTAAATTAATTTCTACAAATTTTGTGTTTTGAATTTGGAAAAATGGATTCCATATTTGGAATAAGGAGTTACAAATTTAGTAAATAGGTAACTTTTATTTTTAGACGTTATGAATAGTAACTTCAGTAAATATTTTATTTACCATGGTTAAAAGGTAAATCTGGTAAATAAGGGTAAAAAATAATATTATAATAATATTAAATTACCCTATCACATGTCCTAATCCTATTTTATGATACATGTCCAACCATGGGAATTATTAGGTCGATTTTGGGACCCCATGGCGCCACTTGTAAGTGAAAATGACACTATAAAAATTAATTTAAAGTTAAGGAAAATGTAACATAAACGTATATCTCTTAGTAAAAAAATTATAATGGGTTATATAAGTGATATTTTCAACTATAAGTAGTAATTAGAAATCTAAAAATATTTCTTACATCATTGTATTTTATTTATAATTTTTAAACATCAAATAAAAAAATTTATTTATGACACAATAATGATGTAATGGTTACCTCATTAGTGAAAGATTTAAATAAATGAGATTATAATTATTAAAATAAATTTATTTTGAAACTTTTTATTCCATACAAGAATTTTAGAGATAATTATAACTTGTTATATTTGAATTAATGAAGTTTTTTCTAAAGAATCAAGTTGTTATAGATTTTTTAAAATTCTTGATATGAATAGTTTATAAATTGACATAAATGAGTTTTTAAAACAATTAATATTTTATTAAATGATAAAATAGTCCTAAAAATATAATATTAGGCCAACTGACATATATTATGTTACAAATTTCATTAATGATCCATTTTGGGTCGATTATCATTTTATTGTAAATATATTAACTATATAGAATGAATATATAAGAGGACATGGTAAAAGTTAAATAAGTTAACAAAGGGTTAAATAAAAAAACGATAAGGATTAAAAAATATCTAAAACCTATACAATTATTATTGTATGATTTTATTTTGATTTATATTCACCTTTTAACACCTCAATATTTCATAGTATGTTATTTCTTCAAAGTAATTCAATAACTTGCACTACACGCAACACTGAGTTCAAGCGCACCACGACTTACCAAACTAGTCGTTCAAAAGAGGTTATGAATGGTATTAACTAAATTTTGAACTTTATATAATCCTTATAATTTTAGAATCCATATTATGATTTTATTATACATAATGAAAAAAACAAATTCATTTTTTTTAGATAAAAGAATAATTTTTTTAAAAAATGCAATTTTATCACCTTTTAATGGAGAACCCTTTTTAAATCCAATATTTGAAACTTTTATATATTCAATTTTACAAAATAAACTTCTTCTTTATAATCAAGACATAATAATTTAGTTTTAATAAATTTTTTGTGTTTTTCTGATAACTTTCATATATGGGTGAATAGTGAAAAATACTATATTTTAACTGAAAACAACTTTTTTAATTAAAATAATTTGTAGTGTTAAATTATACATTTTAATGGTTTGGAAGTATAAATAGATTATATTTTTTCCATTTAATCCAATGTTATTCATTGGAAATAATTTCACTTTGAAATTGAGCATAAACAAATATCAATCTTTTATGAGTTATTATTTCTTAAAAACACGCTTTTTGGTTTTGACAACAGGAATTAATTTTAAATTAATAAATTCAAATTATATGTTTTGAATTTGGTAAAATATACTTAATTTTTGAATTTATAATATCAAAATTATCTTAGGTTGAAATTTTGGTATTTTTCTGAAAACTTTCAATTTTTGATGAATAGTGAAAAGCATTGAGTTATTGGTTAAAACCAACTTTTTATTTAAATAATTATTTATTTTATTTAAATTTATTTTAGGTAAAAATAGATACATAATACCTATATAAGTTCAATATAATTCATTGGAGTCATTTTATAATAAGTTTAGATATATAAAAATTTTATTGAACTTTTTAGAGTCTTTTACCAACCTCCTAGGAGCATTTGCAAATTTGCATAAAACTTAATTTTACTGCTTATTTGAGTTGAATTTCAAAATTCAGAGATACACGGTTAACCTCAGTAAGTAAAATATGGTTCAATAATATGAAAATGATTTTTGGTGAATAGTAACTTTTGACTTTTATTTACCGCGGTTAAAGGTAATTAGGGTAATTCAAGGTAAAAATAATATTATAATAATACAAAATTACCTTAACACTTGTCCTAAACTTATTTTATTAGTCATGGCCGACCATGGGCATCCTTGGGTCTATTTTAGGACCCCATAGAGACACTTATGAATGATAATGAAACTTTATTTTAATTAACTTAAAGTAAAGGCTAAATGACATAAACAAATATCTTTTAGTAAATCAATTTTTACATGGAGTAATATAAGTCATATTTTTCGACTATAAATATTCATTATAAAGATAAAAATATTTAATACATTATGGTATTTTTTTATAATTTTTAGACATCAAATAAATTAAATTATTTATGACACAATAATGATGTAGTATTTACCTCATTAATAAATGATTTAAATAAATAAGATTATTAATATTAAAACTATATCCAAAACCTATCCAATTATTATTGGATAATTTTATTTCGACCATGACTCTTCTTATATTTGACTTTAATTAGTTTTGGACTTTTAGAAACTAAATATCATTATATAATAAAATAATATTTTCACACTTTCCTAAAGAGCCTCTCCTCCCCCTTATAAAAGGACACCACTTCTAACCCATTCCAAACACATCTCAAGCTTCTTGGATCGTCCAAGAACTGACCAAATAAGCTCTCAATATCCCTATCTTACACCTAGAAGCCTTACCTTAGGCATAAGTCACTTCAAAAATTCCTTCTGGTTCAAACCAAAGGAAGTTACCCAAATTAAAGGTAACGGTTTCTCTTAAATTCTTTTCTTTTATTTTGTTTTATTTTAATTTTCCAAACTCTTTTTATTCCTTTATTTTATAAAAACACCAGTATCCTCAATATACTAGGATTTTGTTATGATAAGGATTCAAACTACACTTACACACACCTCCATTTAATGGGTGAATAACATATTGTTTCTGTGGTTGGCAAACTAACGCCTCATGAAACGATGATTGTTCTATTATCTCCTACCGCCTCTCATGGTGGCCATCAAGATGGAACTGTATTTATATATGATATATATATATTATGTTTATGTTTTCTTTTTACTTCTGTATTTTCTATTTATATCATACCTTTATGGTTTCCATTATGGGTAAAACGTGATAATTTCATTTGAGGAAGTGCGGACTACCGCCCCCTCAAAGTGATATGACTCGTTAATGACTTATGTGGGATATATAAAGTATGAATTTAATGATATTATATATGATATTATATTGTAATTATAATATACCTATGTATAATTTTTTTTTAATTCCATTAAAATACAAAATAGAAATGAAAGTACCGTTCATGCGTACATACAGCTTACCGTCTCCATGAATGGCATTTCATTTCTTATCTCCAAATGTTATATACTGTTATAAATACATATATATACTGGAAATATATGATATATATTAAATCTAAATGAGTAATATCATTCTATAGATAATGGACTTTTGACCACATGGATAATTTATAATTATAAAAAGTTCATTTTTGACTCAAGTTCTGAACATCGACAAAATGTCCGATATGAACTCAAATAATTAACTAATTGTTCTATCAAGGTAATAAGTGATATAAAAGGAATAATAAACTTGAAAATATTCTTAAGAAATTAGAAACTAACTTATGTTTATTATTCAGGAAGAACAAGGAACATACGAGCGAGTCAAGTCGGATACATTGTAAGGGGTTTCTTATCTCACTTTTAATTCCGTGAGATTTCCATTGTTCACCACTTATTTATTGCATGTGGTGTATTGTCTACTGCCATTTGATGTATATTATCATTATTCTCTTTATATTCATGATATTATGTGATTCATTTGGTGGTTATTGACTATTGTTCATACGACTCAATTGATTACAACGAGGTAAGGGTTATTTCCTCAATCTCATTATTATCTGAGATTGTTCATGTGTAAGTATTTTCTAGGACATACTTATCATAGATACCCATATTTTATAAAAATGATTTCAAAAGGAATATTTTAAGGTTTTATTGGAGGTTCTATTTAACTAGATCATCATTTTAAATGTTTTAAATATTTATCTTTCTAAACCCTTTTAATTAATGTCCATGTTTTCAAAATGATTTTAAGGATTTATTTATATGGACATGAATGTTTTGAAATGATAACTCTTTTAAAAAGTTTCAAAGTGGTATGGGAAACTTTGATTCAAAAATCCATTTTAAATGACTACCTTTATAAATTGTGATAATTTTAAACGATATCCTGAAAAAGGTGTATTTCTCTCAAAGCATTTTACTGATCATTTTCATCTATTTCAACATCCTTTAATGGATTTTAAAATTATTTGAAGTTGATTTATTATGATAAAAATCTTCCATATTATATTGAATGTTTTGTGATACATTTGAATGTGGATGTGTTATTTTTATACCATTCATGGTTTATGGATAAAGTATTGACATTTCATATGCTAGTTTTAATATGAATGTTTATGTTATATTTCAACCTTTTATTATGATGAATGTATTGGACTAGTATATTCTGGGTTGGGGTCCACTAAAATTAAGCCCTCTAGGATGGGGTCTGGTTACAGAAAACCCTCTGGGTTGGAGTCTAGTTACAGAGGCTCTCCGGGTTGGAGTCCGGTTACAGAGGCTCTCTGGGTTGGAGTCCAGTTACAGAGGCTCTCCAGGATGGAGTCCAGTTATAGAGGCTCTCCAGGTTTGGGTCTGGTTACAGTTATCCCATAGGTCTTGGCACGAGGCCTTGACACATAAATTAAAGTTTGGTACTATACATTCCCTTGTTATGAAATTAGTTATTACATGTGATTCTTCGACTAGTAGAATATCCATGTGCATGTTTATATGGTAATGTTTGATTTATTTTTTCCATATTATATTCAAGTTTATGTTTAAAAGGCTGTTGTTTTATTACACATATTGCCTTAATAGTTTATAGCTTACGATAAATTATTTACCCTTACTGAGCATATGAGCTCACCCATTTCTTATGTTTTATTTTCCTAGGATATAAAGAAGTTAGTTATGAGTGACTTGCAGGCATAATCTAGGAGGCTTGGACGTTTCTAATGGAATAAATTACTATTGTTTTTCTTTTCAAGTTGTAATGTTGAACTTCATGTATGTGATCTATTTTCCAAGACTGCTAAACTGATCAGTCCTTCGGGACTTTATTCATTGTAATCATGTCAATGTTATGTAATAATGCACTGACTCTAGGTAACTAGCGTCAGGGCGTTACATACCTTATCTTCAAATTTAATGAGTTGTGGACCTTTTGAAACCAAAAATCGTTTTATAATAAAATAATACTTTCAAGATTTCCTAAAGAGCCCCTCCTCCCTCTTATAAAATGACACTTCTAACCCATTACTCACACCTCTCAAGCCCCTTGCCTCATCCAACCACTTCCCAAATAAGCTCCCAACTTCCCTCTCTTCCACCTAGAATCCTTAACTTATGTAGAAGGCACTTCAAGAAATAATTTTGGTTCAAAACAAAGGGAGTTACCCAATTTAAATGAGATTAAAGAACGAACGATTCAAGTCAGACACGAGGTAAGGGAAATTCTTAGCCCAATTTCCATTCTTTGGGTTGATCTTCTCTTTATTTTTTATGTTGTTCTTTGATTATGTGATAAATGAATTTATATATCTTATCATGTATTTATACTTTCTTTATGTGTTCTTATATTGAATACACATAATCAATCTATTTTATTTACAAAATGATCTTTGTAAGGGACTTCGTCTCAATCTCCTTTCATTGAGGCATATTTTGATTTATACATGAATTTCTTTTATATGGTGTATAAACCCCTTTGACTTTTCATTTCTTTCAAAGGGAATCTTTTTCTATGTAGCATTTTATTAAACGATAAAGGGAATGTTTCTTTTTAATGTATGTGGTGACAATGAACTTTCCACCTCTGCGAGTGTTATTTGATATTTGGATTCCTTAACAAGTCATAATGTTTTTAAAAGTAAAATAAATATCACATACTCTTTTATGTATTTTGGTATTGAAAATGGTTTTGATAATGGATTGATTATGTCAATATAATTAAATAATATATTCTGATTGAAATGTGTAAATGTTATCTTTCCTTTATGTTTGTTTTATGTGTTATGATTATGTTATGGTTCTTAGGAATTATTTATGTATACGGGTGGTTCCATGATAAACCTAGGGTGGGTGAGTCTGAGATAGATCTACAATGCATTGGGTAACGTGACAGAGGTAAAAGTTACTGTTTCTCCTAATAGATTTAGGGAATATATTATGATGGGTACTCCAAATGTAACTCCCTGTGTAGCTGCGAAAACTACAACGTAAGTATGTTATGGATGCCACAACTTACCTTTATGATTTCGGATTACTATGTGTTATTCATAAATCTTATGATTTCATGAGGTGTGGTAAAGAGCTTATGTTTTGTATGTAATGATATACTAATGTTTTCTTTCTTTATTTTATAACCCTTACTGGGCTTTTTATGCTCATCCCATGTTTTTGAAATGTTTTTCACAGGATATAAGGCAGGGTAAGAGAAAGGAAGAATTCAAGAAGATTTATATCAAGAAAATAATTCTTGTTTTCTTTTAAGAGTTTTTATTTTATGAAGAAAAAGGATACTGAGTAGAAGTTTCTACCTTGTAATATTTGAGATATAATGTAATAGTTATGGTCTAATTCTCTAAAACTCTAAACATAAAAAGATCCTCATTGTGAATTCTTGACTTAACTCAAGGGCTCATTTATAGGTACTATTTTTCTTTATTTGAGTAACTTTTTTGGGGTTTTACCTTGGGGTGTGTTTGGATAAAAATTTGAAAAAAATGGAATAAATAGGGAAGTGCATGGTTGGCACACGGTTTTCCCTAACTGTGCGCCCCAGCCCATCAAACCATGCAACCCTGGATAGTGGGGATTTTCACAGTTGGCGTATGGTTTTTCAAACCATATGCCCTATTAGGAGTAACTATGAACCCCTACAAATGAGGTACATAGATTAGGTGCATGATTAGGGGAAATCATGTGCCTAGAGCATCAAACCATGTACGATTTAATTAACCCAAATATTAGTTTTTTAATCACCCGAACACCCGAAAATCACCCTATTCGACCCAAACTTGGACCAACTTGATTTATATTGAGTTTAGGTCCTCTAAGGTGGATTATAAGACTTCCTAACCTCTGTTCTTTATGATTCGAAGACTAGATCGAAGATCTGTACCCCTCCTGTTAAGAGAATCCTATCCAGCTTGGTTTATCATTCTCTCTTCCTTTACTATTCTTTTGGTGGTTATTATTCATATTTTGGAATAGATCTAGATCTAGTATTGTAAATATAGATCTAGGATTATAAATCTAGATCTAGATTAGAGAGATCTTGATTTAGGTTATAGATCTGGATCTCATTCTACATTGTAACTCTGCTGAATTTTAGGGATTTCCATTGGGTGATCACTTGTCAAATAATCGAGGTAGGTGGTTTATTAATCAAATCTCATAGTCTTGATATAAATTATATGTATGTGATTATAGAATTTATAGGGTTTTTTTAGCAATTGGAATTCCTAAATTGAATTAATTAATGTGGTTAATTAATTAATGGGGAATTGGGGATTTGATTGAATAAATGAATTGTGGAATTGGGAAAATTAATTGATGAGTTAATTATCAAAGTATTTAATTGTGGAATTGGTATAATTAAATGATTAGTTAATTATCAAAGTATTGAATTATGGAATTGGGATAATTAATTGATGAGTTAATTAAAAAGTATTGAATTGTGGAATTGGGATAATTAAATGATGAGTTAATTATCAAAGTATTGAATTGTGGAATTTAGATAATTAATTTGTGAGTTAATTATAAAATATTGAATTGTGTAATTAGTATAATTAATTGTTGAGTTAATTTATCTAAATGGTGAATTATGATTTGAGAATAATTAAATGTTGAATTAATTATTGGATGTTGATATTATGAAATGATTAATTAATTTCCAAATTAATTAATGGAATTTATCTGGTTAATTAATTATTGAATTAATTAATGGAAGTGTGATTAATTAATTTTGGAAATTAATTAATGAAATAGATATGATTAATTAATTTTTTAATTAATTAATGGAAGTTATGTGATTAATTAATTGTGGAAATTAATTAATGAGATGGGTATGATTAATTAATTGTTGAATTAACTAATAAGAATGATTTTTGAATGGCCTTTGGTTGTACATCACTTGGTTGTGATTATGTTGGTATGGAGTAGTACATGGGTTAATCGAGGTGTGAGCGAGGGATTTCCAAGGAAGACTGTTAGAGCTTCTATTTTGATTTTCGAAGAACTGTGAGAGCCTTCATGGAGGAAGATCATGTGAGCTTCCATTTTGATTCCAAAGGGACCATGAGATCTCTTGGAATTGGTCCATGGTAAAGACCATGAGAGCTTCCCCCTTTTCCTAGAAATATATTATGCTTCATTTATTCTCACTCACATTAGACCCTTAAGGTTAGATCCCAATGTGAAAATTACTCAGGCCAGACTGATTTACATGTTTTATGCATTTTATCATATATGAATTGTGATAATGAATAGAATAATGACATTCAGATACATGGTATCCCTTGGGGATAGTTCAGACTCTAGCATGATATGAATAATGTATTGAGGTTCGGGTGTCCTCGAGAACCTAGGGGTTTATGTGGTTAAATAAAGAATAATTAATAATGGGATAATTATTTACTTATGATTTATACTTCATTCATTATACAACTACAAACACTTTTATTAATTGGATATTGTTTTAGACACTGTTGGTGGTGGCCTACTGAGTTGTAATCACACCCTACTCGAGATACCTGATCAGTACCTGAATAGATTTAATGTTTGCAAGACAGAATAAAGGAAAAGGCCTTGTGATAGATGGCTGAGTTGGGATAGAGCGTGGTTGAGGGAACCGGATGTGGTTCGGGTCCCGCTTGGGAGTCGTTAGTGCCTTTTTTTGGGGGGGTACATTTTTACACTTGGTCCGGGACCCGCTTGTGATCTTGGTACTGTTCTGTTTATGGTTATATGTTATTCCACTATTTATTTTTATTTTTTACTAGTGTATTACTCTAATAAAAGAGGGTATAGACTTCTCATGATCGATATTAGACCCTCACTACTAGTTGGAAGCCTCTGGCATACGGGGAGGCGCGTCTGAGATCATGTGGCGGTTCGGCTCAGGGCATCGGTGTGTGGAACCCGGTTCAGAATGTTACACCCCTACTCATAAATCTCATGTCCATAATATCAAGAAAATATGACATAAATAGTGACTTGGAAAATAATAAATTGATTTTACATAAATTAATTAATATTATTTGAAAATTTAAGGAACTCATTAAAAGATTTCAAAGAGAGTGAATAAAAAACACTTATTAATAATCCATTAAATGAATAGTATAAATGGATACTAAATAATAATTAAATATGAAGCTAACATTTAAAAGGTTTTCTTGCAAAATAATATAATAAATAAAGAATGAATGAAATGCACGCATACCTTACTTATCATTTCTTAGCCTTAGAGAGAAAACTTGTTGATCCATTTGGAGACTCTTTAAAATACACTTAAAAGATAAAATGCATGTAAAAATGTGCTCAAACTTCTTTAGGAAAGAGATATGGGTGGAGATATGAATCTTTGTAGTAAAAATTGGATAATTATTCAATAATTTTTTAATATATATTTTTAAAAAATAGTTTGTGAATATATCATTTAAAATGAATCGCAAGTGGTTTTGACTCATGGTATTTAACATTATACTCATGATTTTTTATTTTTAAAATTAAAAACACCAAACTCTTATATTTTAAATTATTATGACTATTAAGAGAACCATTTATTCATAAAAAAAGTTTTTAAAATTAGTTTAGAAATTAGAATTAACATCTAAAATTAATTGTTTAAATAATAAGATATATTGTAAGTATTGGAAAATATCATTTCAATTATTATATTATTTTTATATCAAAATGAGATCATGGTGCGCTACTAGAGAACACGTGATAAGGAGAACTACCCTTTATCAGTTCTAGATAAAAGCATTGATAAAGGCAAACCCTTTATCAGTGTTTTTTTAGCATTGATAAAAGTGAACCTTTATCAGAGCTAATAAAATGTATATTTCATAAAAAATTATATTATTAAAAATCATATATTAATATATAAATATATTTATACTGATAGAAATGTAATATATTTTATCAAACATGATTTATATGTGACTGAATATACATTTACATTTAATATATAAGATATTTAGGTAAAATGGAATATAAAATAATTATAAAAAATAATATATTATTAAAAATAATATTTAATACAAAAATATATTTATATTGATATATATATATATATATATGTTTAATTTTCTTAAATATGATTCTTATATACTAAATATGTATTTACACTTAATAGGTTATATAATTAGTGAAAATAGTTTATAAGTTAATTAAAAATTAATATTTATTAAAAATACTGAGTAATTAATACTAATAGACATTTAATAACATTTTCTTATATCAATGACATTTTTTTAATTTGGCATATGTATCAAATAATAAATATTTAATTATTAATTATAAATATTGATTAAATATGTATTTACACTTAATATGACAAATAATAATTTCACCTTATGTATATGAAATTAATTCAATTTTATAGAGACAAGCATACATTAATAATAAATTGTTAATATTATTGTTTTAGATTTTTATTTATTGATATTTAATATTTAATTTATTATGTTTTTAATTATTAAATTTTATTCATTTTTTATATTTTTATCTAATATATACATATACTATTTATTACATTTTAAAATATATGTTTTTAATTTATTCAGTTATATTATTATTTAAATCATTAATAAAATTTTTAGTATTTTTTTTTAGTTTATTCATTTTTAATTTTTTTTATTTACTATTTTTTGTAATTTTAATCATTTTAATTTTTTTGTTTAGTATTTTTGTAATTTTATTTATTTTTAATATTTATTCATACATATTTATTGATTAACATTTAATGTTTTTAATATTGTTTTAATTTTCATAATTAATATATGTGTATTTAATTTCATTTTAAGTATTCATTTCTATTTTTTCTAAATATATATATAATTAATATCTCTTATTCATTCTTTCAATATTTTTTTGATACATTCATTTTTAAATTAAATTTCACTCATTTTTAAAATTCATTCATTTAATATAATTTTTTCATTCATAATCTTAAGTGCTTTTACCTTTTTTATAATTTAATAGTTTTTAATATTTATTGTTTTAATATTGTTTTAATTTATTCATTTTTTATATTTTTTATACATAATTAGTCATCAATATATTTAATATTTTTAATATATAAATTTATTTATATTGATATATATATATATATAATGTTTCCTTAAATATTATTTATATAAAAAGTGTGTATTTACATTTAATAAATCATATATCTAGTGAAAATGGTTTATAATTAAAAATTAGTATTAATTAAAAGTATTGATTAATTGGTATCGAGTAATAGACATTACATTTTATATAATTTCATTTTTTTCATTTAACATATATCAAACTTGTGTGATATATATACACAATAATTTCACACACACATATGTGTAATTAATGCAATTTTATATAAAAACACACAAACACACACATAATATTACTATAATTTATTCAAATTTTAATCTTCATTTTAGAGTTTTATCTACTAACATAGTATATTTAATATATTATGTTTTTAATCAGTAAATTTTATTCATTTTTTTATGTTTTTATTTAATATATACTATTTATTACTTTTTAATATTTTTTCTAATTTATTCATTTTTAATCTTATTTATTCATCAATAATATTAATTATTTGTTTATATTTTTTTTATTTATTCATTTTTTAATTTTTATAATTTTGATATTTTATAATTTTATCCATTTTTAATATTTATTTACACATTTTCATTCATTACCATTTGATGTTTTTAATATGGTACGTGTAATTTATATAATTAATATGTCTTCATTTTCATTTTAAAACATATTCATTTTTTATTTTTTTAATAGTCTATATAATTAATAACACTTATTCACTTTTTTAATATTTTTTCAATCAATTGATTTTTTTAATTATTAAATTTTACTCTTTTTTAACATTCATTCATTTAATATTATTTATTCACTTTGGCGGTTAATTATTTTTTACTTTTTTATAATTTATTCATTTTTAGTATTTATTCATTTAATATTTTTTGTAATTTATTCATTTTTAATATTTATTTATAAATATTTATTCATTAACATTTAATTTTTTTTAATATGGTTGTAATGTACGTATTTAATATGTATTCATCTTCATTTTAATATATATTCATTTTTAATTTTTTTAATAATTTATATAATTAATAAAACTTATCCATATTTTTAATATTTTTGAAGTCTATTCATTTTTAATTATTCAATTTCACTCATTTTTAATATTCCAGCATTTAAGATTAATTATTCATTAACAAATGTTATTTATTTTTTACTTTTTTATAATTTATTCACTTTTTAATATATATTTGTTTAATATTTTTATTTTATTTTAAATATTTGTTATCGGTGCTTAAAAAGAGCTAATAAATATAGGTTTTATCAACACTAGAATAATAAGCACTGATAAAGATAGGTTTTATCAGCGCTCATTATTTTAGCAATAACAAAAATCATCTTTATCAGCACTTCTTGGAAAGCGCTGAAAAAACCCTTCTCATCTTTTAAATATAACCCAAACAAAACCCAACTCTTTTGCACTATTCAAGCTCTCAAAGAACTCAACCTTTGTCACTAATCCCCCACAAACTTCACAGACGAATCGAATTTCTCAAAACCAAAGTTATGTGATTTTTTCAACTCCTCTTTAGTCGATCTTACATTTTTCACCATTTTTAGTTATTTTTTCCCTGTGTACCATACCACCCCCATTCCCCTGTCATAGTGGCTTGACATATCCTAAACAATCGAGACCATGAGGTTTTTGATTACTCATGTTTTTTGCATCTAATTCCTTCATGGTTTGTTGTTTGACCATGATTTCTAAAGGGTTTGGATACTCAAGTTTGAGTGTTTTTAATTATTTGAGTTAGACAATAGATGTTTTTGGTTTTTCTTCACAAATGTTGAACTTAAGGGTCCATTTGGTTTGAGTGATTTGAGAGGAGAAGAAATGGTGTTGAGGTATTTAATTTATTTTTTCAATCCTGTTTATGGAGATATGAAAACAAAAAAAAGAATTAATAAGTCTTCCCCAATATATTAATGCCTTGCCACTCTCTTTTTTTATCCTCCATTATGTCTTTAGCTTCACTTCTAACATCTGAGTTTAATACCTTTTTAATAAGTGAATCAATTCATTATTCCTTTTTTCATATTCTTACTTATGGCATCTTCCTCCATGATATCATTAATGTGATATAAAAATATTCTTTGGATTTTTTATCCATCCATACGAATTATTATATTATAATTTCATATGAAGAGGGCTACATACACTACAAATAATATTCTTGATGTTGGCGCAGTAGTTATTGACAACAACATCCTAAAAAGAATTTTGTGATCTTGTTATTTTCTTATTGAAAATTTGTTATAAAATTATTTTATTTGAATAACATGATCATGATATATAGAAGTTTACTACCCAAATAAATTTTTTTATTGACTGGTTTTTCTTTTTTTCCTTCTTTAAATCAATGTACATTATTTTTTGTCTACCACAACTTCAATGATTGCTTCTTGTTTCCTAGAGCCTTCCAATAATAAAAAAATCCATGAATAACTTATTGAGTCTTAATAGATGAAAAAAAATCACTTCCCTATAATACTTATAATGAAATGATCCTTCTAAAAATGATTATGTTATCCACCAATGTTGAAACTAATATGTATAAATTGTCAATGTATGATGCATATCAAATGAAGTACATACAAGTTTCTTAGATCCAATAAGTGTTGCATACTTGACTAAGATGATATCATATAGTATCTAATGTAAATTTTAATTCATTATACTCATCAAAAATTGATTTTGATGGCTATTGTAACACCCCAGGTAAATAAAGAATATGACATCTTTATATTTATCCATATTTGTGAATCAAATATTAATATTACTTTAAAGGGGATGCTATGCCCGATGGCGTACCCAATATGCAACAACGAGTTTCTTGGGAATCTTACGTTGCACTCTAATAATAAAATAATATTATTTTAAATGGTAGTTAACGCCTAGCCGTTGTAATGGCGGGAATGAACAGAACTAACTACCAAATGATTATATATGTTTGTCAAATATTTTTACTTTTTACGATAAATGTTAGAGGATTAAAAATGCGAATGAATCCAATTTTAAGCGTAAACATTCTAATATTCTTTAAAAGGTCGATTAACCGCCTTTTGATGGCGATCCTCTTTTAAATCCACTTTTTGACAATTTTATGTGTTATATTTGACAAAATAAAATTCTTCTTTAGAAACGGGACATCAAAATTTACTTTGTGTAAATTTTTGGTATTTTTCTGAAAAAGTTCAATTTTTAATGAATAGTGAAAAATGTTGTATTTTAATTCAAAACCTCTTTTTAATCTAATTTATTTATATGATTAGATTATCTTTTGAATTGGTTTTAAAGTGAAATTAGAATATATTTTTACCATTAAATCCAATAGTGGTCATTGGAATTAATTTCACTTTAAAATCGGACTTAAACTAGTGTCAATCTTTTGATACTTATTGTTTCATAAAAACACGCTATTTGTCATGACAGCGGGAATTAATTATTAAATTAATTAATGTGACTTATATGTTTTTAATTTTGTAAAATAGACTTCATTTTTGAATTTGGAATATCAAATATAGCTTAGGGTGAATTTTCGGTATTTTTCTGAAAAACAATAATTTTTTATGAATAGTGAAACCACTAAGTGGTACTTATAAAAACTGATTTTTCGTTTAAATGAAATTTTACCACTTCTGTGTTTTGAATTTCAAAAATCCGACATACATGGTTGTCATTAAGAAGTAAAATGTGGTTCAATTGGATTAAAATAATTTTTTGGTGAATAGTAACTTATTAAGTTTTTAATCGCGATTAGAGGTAATTAGTGCAATTTAAGGAAAAAATGCTATTATAATAAAATGAAAATACCTTGACACATGTCCTAACCTTATTGGATGTGTCATGGCCGACCAAGACAAGCCATGGGTCAACTTGGGGACCCCATGGAGCCACTTTGGTTGGGAAATGACATAAATAACTTTTTATTTAATGTTAAAGTAAAAATGACACACACATGAGGTGTTTTACTAAAACAATTTTTACATGGGGTTATACAAGTCAGATTTTTGACTATAATTATTCATTAGAAATATAAAAATATTTCCTACATGATAGTATTTGTTTTATAATTTTTAGACATTAAATAAATTAAATTATTTATGACATCATGATGATGCAGCGATGACCTCATTATTTAACGATTTAAATAAAATGGAAAGATAATGTAAAATCTAAGACCTACACATGGCAAACACCTATTGTATGGGTGGATTTTGAACCCTTATCACCTTATCCTCGAAACACATCAATGTGGGACCTCTTAAATCCGAATACCATTTTAAAATAAAGTGACTTTTCTTTACCTTCCAAGAGTGCCCCTCCTCTCCTCTTATAAAAGGCCCCCACCTCTACCTCCTTACCCACACTCCCAAAGCCTTTGGATCAGACAACCTCTACCCATTTTGTCTCTCCACTTCCCTCTCTTACTCCTTGAATCCTCACTTTGGGCAGAAGTCTTCCCAAGGAATCCTTTGAGCTCAAACCAAAGGGAGTTACCCGATTTTAAGGTAATGTCTTCACTTGATTCCTTTTGTTTTATTTTGCTTCTCCAACCCCCTAAACTCTTTTTATTTATTTCTTTTGTAACAACTCCAGTATCTTCCATATACTATTATGTTGTTATAAGAATTATTCGAGCTACACTTACACACACCTACATCTAATGGTTAAAGAACATACTGTTTCTATGGATGGCGAATTTCTGCCTCACGACCTTCAAAGGTGGCCATTAAGATGACACTATATTTATATATGATATATAATATGTTAATGTTTTACTTAAGCTTCTGTTTTTTTCATTTATGGAATACCTTTATGGTTTCCATTATGGGTAAACGCGATATCTTCATTTAAAGAAGTGCGGACTACCGCCCCCTCAAAGTGATTTGATTCGTTAATACCATATGTGGTACGTATAAAGGATATATTTAATGATATTATATATGATACCATACTGTAATTAAAATACTATTATGTATCATTATGTTTTAATTCCTTTAAATATGAAATATAAATGGAAGTAGCGTTCATGCGTACGTACGGCTTACCGTCTCCATGAACGGTACATTTCATTTCTTATCTCAAAATGTTATGTAATATTATAAGTACATATATATAATGGATATATATGTAATATATTACATCTAAATTATGGATATCATTCTAGAATTATAACATATATATACATCTCTCATTTTGTTTTAATTCCATTAATATGACAAAAAAATGAAAGTAGCGTTCATGCGTACGTACGGCCTACCGTCTCCATGAACGGTGCTTTTAATTTTTATCTCCAAATGCTATAGAATAGTATAAAATGAATATATACTGGATATATATGATATTTAAAACATCAATACTATTCTGGATATTATGTACCTATAACTACATGGAAAATTATTTTCCAACAAGTTCAATTTTTGACTCATGTACCAAACATCGACAAAAACATCTGATATGAACTCATATTATTAACCAATTATTATAACATTAAAATATGTGATATGAACTGAATAATAATCTTTATAGGAGGTTCTTAAGCAATTATAAATTTACCAAAGTTTATTATTCAGGAATATAAAGAAACGAACAAGACAAGTTGGACTTGAGGTAAGGGATCCTACTCCTCTCTTTCTTTTTAAGTACACTCTTTTATGTCATTCCTTTTAAGCTCATATTTCTTGTGATTGGGATGTTCTTTTATATTAATCTTACTGTAATTTTTATGTTCATATGATGAGAGACCCTATTCTCTCTCATCAATCCATTTTGGAAGTTTTGAGTGGTGCCGTTAGGATGCTGAATTTTCGTAAGAGATCTAACCTCTCTCTTTCTTTTTAAGTACTCTTCTTTATGTCACTTCTTTTAAGATCCTCTTTGTTATGTTGGGGGATGTTCTTTTATATTATTATTTCTGTAAACTTTATGTTAATATGATGATAGACCCTATTTGATCTCATCAATCCATTTTTGTGGCGCCGTTAGGCTGCCGAGTTTTCGTAAGGGATTTTTCATCTCACTCTTATTCCCGTGAGATTTATGCTACCATTTGCCACAATTTCCTTTGAGTGGTGTATGTACTACCCATTATTTTACTCATTGTGTAATATACTTTCATTTATAAGTATTTACATCAATGTTGTATTGTCCTTCTTTCACGGGGTGTATGTTTCGAAAGTTACCCAAGTCGGTAAGGGAACATTTCACCCTCCTCTTTTTAAAAGACTTCTTTTGTTATGTCTTTTAATTCACATACTATTATATTGGGATATGTTCTTATATATCCTTATTGATGTAAATTTTATGTCCAAGTGATGATATACCCTTTTTATCTCTCATCAACTCATTTTCTGAATTTTGAAGTGATGCCGTTAGGCTGTCGAATTTTACCAAGGGAACTTTTTAACCCAATTTCGATTTCTTTGGGTTCAACATGTAGTTATTGAATATGTCATCCTTTGAATATGTTTGAATGACCTTTTATTATTTTAAACTTAATATCCACTTATATTTGGTGTATTTATATTTGTCACACATAATTCTGAGATTGATTTCTCCTTAATTTAAGGATACCTTCTTTATAATGGATTTCATCTCATTTTACATTTCTTTTGAGACTTCATTGTTGTTATGCACCAATTCACTCTTATATGGTGTGTATACTATCCTTTGACATATTATATCATGAATCCCTTTATTCTCATGATATTATAAAGTTCGTATTAAATGTTATTCCGCTATTATTTGTATTCAAGAGTCTCTCATTTGGTTAAAAACTATTTAACAAAAATATCGTTTTAAATGTTTTAAAGATTTATTATTCTAAATATTTATCTTTAATGTCTATGTTTTCGAAATGGTTTTCAGTATTTATTTATATGGACATTAATGTTTTAAAATTATAATTCCATTAAAAGCTTCAAAGTGGTATGGGACACTTTGATTCAAAAATCTCTTTTAAATGGTTTTTGAAAATGGATTGATTAATTCAATATCTGGGAATTACTTATTGTGATTGCAAATGAAATGTTGTTATTGAAATGTTTATATTTTCAATATTTTATGTGTAATGATGGTACTTGGACATTTTATGGGTGGTTACGTGATAAACCATATGACGGGTGGTGCCGTGAATACCAGGACGGGTGGTTACGTTATAACCTCCAATGCATTGGGTATGGAAGTCGGCTGTATGGCTATTCCATTAAGTATGTATGGAAGTTGGCCGAATGGCTATTCCATTAATTGATATGTGTGGAAGTCGACCTTATGGTTATTCCACTTAAGTATGTTTATGACCCAAGTTACCTTTATATGTTATGTGATCTTTATATGGGTTTTATGGTAATCTTTTGGTTACAGAAGGGTAAGTAATGAAATTTTATTCAGTGAAGAGTTTTTACTACTTCGAAAAGGTGAAAAGTATTACTTTGATAAAGTATACATGGTTTACTTGTTGTTTTGAAAAACTAACAGTTTTCCTTCTTTGTGTATCCTTTACTGGGCTTTTTATGCTCATCCCAAGTTTTTGAAATGTTTTTCACAGGACTTAACATGGAATAGGGTCAAGGATGGGATCAAGGGAAAGTCATGATACCTAAAACATGGAACTAGACATGTTTCTTTTTAAGAGTTTTTTATTTTATGGAAACTTAGTAGAAGTTTCTACTTTGTAATCTTTTGAGATGTAATAGTTATGTCCTAATTCTCTAAAACTCTAAACCTGAAAAGATCCTTAATGTGAAGTATTCATTTAATTCAATATTAAGTAAGGTTTAAGGCCGGGGCCTTATAGCTATAGTTATTAACAATCAATTATCTAAAAATAAAATAACTTTTTAACACATATAATGTTTTAAGGTTTCCCACCGAAAACATCATTATCCTTCACAAATTCATCATAACTAACAACCATTAATAATTTTTTGAGTGGACATTATTGATCTCTATATTTTTTAATAGATTAAAATTTAATTATATTATTTGTAACTTAATAGATTTCACACATTCCCATTTATCTCTATATTTTTTAATAGATGAAAATTTAATTAGATTATTTGTAACTTAATATATATCACACATTCCCTTCAATAATTTTCACCACTATAAAACATTCTCAATATGCATCATTCAGATCTTATTATCTTATGATAATAGCTCCATGTTTCTTAAATGATTCTTTAATAAATTTCCAATACTTATTCCCTCTTTTTGGGAGAGTATAACCCTCCAACAACCATAAGTTGTTTCTTGGAATTTTTCCCTTGTGTAAAATGATAACTTGTTTGGAATCATCAATAATAACATTCAAATTTTGAGATTCCTTCAACTTTAGTAGTCAAATATGATCATTATTATTCAATTAAGATTAAAATCTACAAAAGGGTAAAACAAAATGGTGTTTATTATCCCATGTGGGTTCCCCCTTATTATAATTTAGCTTCAACCTTAATCTCTCTACTTCAAAGATTTCATCCATCATCAATTTCCTACTTTAATGCTACCACACACCATATTAATTTGTTTAAAACACTCAAAATTATTGTTATATGAGGAGGTTATAAATGTGAAACCTTTTCATAAGAAGGATTCTAACATTCCAATTTTAATAAATTCTATCCTTTAATCTGTTACAATTTTTGTTTTGTTTCTTATTTGAGTTTCCAAAGTGAGTATGATGTTTTTCTTAGAAAAATAATCAAATTTATTTGAAGTGTCTATAACTTTCTCCTTTGATTATGAATACCTTATGTGTATTTATTTATTTATTGTACAAAATGAATTTTTTGAACCTAATAGGATGGATGTGAATTGAAAATGGATGGATGTTAATTGTATGAAAAATGAGTATTAGGATTGAGTTAAATAGTTCTTCCAGTTTGTAATAAAGAATTCATATGACCCTTCTCAAATCCTTTATCTGTGTTTATGTTGTTTTCATTCAAGATGAATTCATCCAAAAGATTTAGAAGGGAATTTGATTTGTCACGGAATAGATTGAAGCTATAAATGTTGGACTAAACATGGAGAAAATTGAATGTGAATACTTACCGGGATGATACTTCAATTTATGGATCATTTGATATGAATATGAATATAAATGATGATAAAAATTGAAGATGACCTTAGTGATTGTCCAAAGTTGTTTGAGAAGTAAAAAAATTGTGCAAAGAAACCATTGTATACCGGTTGTGTTACATATACAACATTGTCACCAGTATTGAAGTTATATAATTTGAAAGCTAGTATGGGAAGGAGAAACACCAATTTTATAGGACTACTTGGTATCCTAAATGATTTGATACCAGAAGAAAATGAGCTTCCTTGTCGAACATATAACACTAAGAGAATTCTACGTTCAATGGGTATGATCTCTAAAAAATACATGTATTTCCAAATGATTGTTTATTATTTCACAAGGACCATGAATCACTTGAAAAATTCCCTAAGTGTGGCACAGATTGATGTAAGAAAGATGAATCAAGTCCTTAAAAAGATGTATGGTACTTTCCTATCATTATAAGTTTTGGATGTCTATATGGATTTTAGGAAACCACTAGACAATTGACATGGAATGTAGATACAAGAATTTAGGATAAGAAACTACATCACTTAGAAAACTCTCCTCAGTAGAAGAAAATTGATTATGAGTATCCTGGATTTGGAAAAGATCCAGGAAACTTCGGTCTTACATTATCTATAGATAGAATAAATCCTTTTGGTGTACAAAGCATTCCCCATAGTACATGACCAGTTATGTTGGTAAATTATAAATTTCCACTATGGTTATACATGAATCACAAATATATTATTTTATCTTTATTTATATCTGGACCAAAATAACCTAGTAATGATATTGATGTCTATTTGGATTCATTGATCAAAGATCTGAAATTGATGTGAGATACAGGTGTTGCATTGTATGATGCTCATAGAAGTGAAGAGTTCAAATTGAGAGTCTTGTTGTATGGGATGATAAATGAATTTTCTACTTATAGAAATTTGTCAAGCTGTAGAATTAAATGAATGTTGGAGTGTTCCATTTTTAAAGAAGGTACACACTCAGTTAGGTTAAAACATTCCTTGAAGATTGTGTTTTTAAGAAATCACAAATTTTTACCCTAATAACATAAATATCAATCCTGGACAACATCATTTAATGGAAATATAGAACAAGTTACAACATCATATGCACTAATGGGTGATTAACTATTAAAGAAAGTAAAATATATTGACACTAATTCTGATAAAAAAATTTCAAAAAACCTTACGAAATCAAGTTTTAAAAAGAGATCAATTTTCTTTAAATTACCATAGTAAATTATTTGTACATAGGAAATTTTATTGATGTCATGCATATTGAAAAAAAATATGTGATAGTGTTATTAACACATTACTTAATGTACCAGAAAAAACAAAATATGGAATTAAGTCTAGGATGGACATGATTAACATGGGGATAAGGGAAGAGTTGGCAACAGTGAAGGGTGAAAGATGAAATTTTCTTCCTCTAGTAGATTACACTCTATCCAGAAAAGAGAAATTTCACTTTTGTAACTTCCTTAACGGTGTAAAGTTTCCAAAGTGGTATTCATCAATTATCAATAATGTTGTGTCAATGACTATTTTGAAGTTACAGGATGTAAAATCACACGATTTTCATGTTTTAATGAAAGATTTAGTGTTTGTATCTTTACATTGCATTCTTCCTAAAAATGTACAACATACATTAACCAAACTTTACTTCTTTTTCAAATTCATATGCAGTAAAGTTATAGACGGTAAATTTTTCAATCATGAATATGGAAATTGCAGTCATATTATGTGATTAGAGATGTTCTTTCCATAACCATTCTTTGATATAATGTCCCACTTGATGGTTTACTTGGTTAGATAGATTAAACTATTTGGTCATATTCATTATAGATATATGTACCCCATTGAATGGTATATGAAGATTTTGAAAGAGTACATCAAGAATTGAATTCGGCTAGAAGGTTGTATTGTAGAGTGATATATTATTTAAGAAGGTGTTGATTCTGTACTAATTACCTATCAGATGTTGATAGCATTGGTCTCCCAAAATCATCATAGTAGATGCCATATAGAAGATGGTATTTTCAAAATTGATGTTGTTACAATTACCATTATAGAGTAGGAATAGGAACACCTTTACATTTTACATAATAGTGCAGAAGTTTGTCCATATGTTGAAGCCCAAAAAGTAATTCCTAGAAATTTGAATCCTTCAAGGGATAAAATATAGATATAAAATACACATAATCAATATTTTATAGGTGGTTTGGAGATCATATTTATAAAGAGTTATATATAAATTTTAATTCAATTTTTGAACGACTTTAATGGTTATCTGGGATACCAAATGTAAATGTTATATCTTACACTATTTTTATAATTAATTGTTATACATTCTATATGAACGAATGAGATGAACATAGTAAAATGAAAAATAGTGGAGTTATGATTATGGTGGAAGCGATGCACGTATTTGGTTCCAAGGATATAAATCCAATCACTACTAGAATTATAGATATTTGCGACAACCTATTTGCGACGAGATCCCGTCGCAAATACCCTGTTGCAGAAAAAAAAACGTCGCAAATAAGCATCCAATTATATACATTATATATCAATCAACCTTTTGCGATGGGCCCGTCACAAATACTATTTTTGATGGGAAACTTACATGTCACAAATAACCATCCAATTATATACATTATATATATATAAACATTTTGCGACGGACCCGTCATCCTATTGCAAATACTAATAATAAAAAATTATATTTAGATTATTTGCAATGGGATACCATCGCAAAAGGTCTCTTCACAAATACTAATCATAATAAAAAAAATTAATAAAATTATGATTAATGAAAAAATTATATTATTATTATTAAAATAATAAAAAAATAAAAAATATTATTATTAGTAAAATAAACAAACATTAAAAAATATAAACATAAAAAATATATTTAATAAAATTATGATTAATAAGAAATTAATATTAATATTATTAAAATAATAAAAAAAATTCTTAATATTCTTAATATTTACAAAAAAATATAAATAAATCATAAAATATTATTATTATTAGTAAAATAAACAAATATTAAAAAATATAATACTAATAATAAATAATAAAGTATTAAAAATAAAAAAAAATATGCAATATTGGCACCAATATAAAAAACAAAAACTGTAAATAGTTCATATTACTACAAATCTTGAATTCAAATGTTTTTAACATAAAAAAATCACTGGGGGGTCATCTTCTGGAGGAGGTGGAAGAGGTGGAGGAGATAGTGGAGGAAACTACATCCCTAAACTACGAGTCAGACGGCGCATGTACTTCATCTGCTCATGATGCTGCTGCTCCCATCGACACATCTCCTCCTCATGTTGTTGCTACTACTGCTATTGCCACTGACACATCTCTTCATGATGCTTCTGCAAACTCTCTATAAGCTCAGCCTGAGTTCGCAACTACTCCTGATACTATGAGGCAAAAGATGATGCCTCTCCACGAGCTCCTCTCGAGTTGGACTCTGACATCGCAGCAGTACCATAATAAGTACCAGAAGTCAAATGAGAGCTGATACCAACTACTCAACCCTTCTCAAAGCCATACTGAGTCGCCTGCATTCATGCCGCCTCATCGAAATGGTAGGCACTGGTCTGGTCAGTCATCTCGTTCTGACTCTCAGCCTGTGTCTGAGAGGTCGCAGCCTCATATGACTCCTTCAATTCCAATTTGAAATTAAAATGGTGAAAATGTTGTATGTAGTTAATTGTCAAACTAAAAATAATAATACTAACCACAATCTGTTGCTGGCTATCACCTCTAATCTCTCCAGTGGCTAGATCACTATACATCCTCCGATACACATCGAACTCCGTAATATCGAGATGCTCGACTGCCTACAGAAATATAAAATAAACTGTTTATATTTAAAGTTATATAAAATATTTAAAAAATATACTTACCAGATTCTCTCTATGCATACTGAATGTACATCTACAAGCTCGATGTGTCACCTCCTGTCTCCCCCGATTCTACCATCCCACTAAAGATCTCCTCTGAAATCCACCACCCAACCAGTGTAAACATAATCCATCCCCAACGTGAGATGAAATGTACTCTGGTCGGTGGGCTTTACACAACTCATCAAATTCTATTACTCCTACTTTCTTAATGGTTGTTCTTCTCAAATTGTGCAAAAACTGATGGAAAAGGTCATGCATAGACACCTGCCATGCCGCGTGGATAGTTTCATGCATGATATAATCGATGGGATACCATAAACCCTGCAAATAATTTATAATATCAAGTTATTAATAAAATAAATTTTAAAATAAATATTCTTTATTTACGTACCAGCCAATGATCGAACATGTCACGCCACACATCAATGGGAATTTGTTCCCATGTGATCCATGGATGAGAAAAATAATTGTGTAATATAGCACTCCCCTTTCCAATAGCTACATGCGCAAAATTGTGAAAAAGGAATAAATAATCAAACAATTAGTATATATATAAATAAATTAATGAAATCTAACTAAAATATATAGGTCACCATAACTCTGTGTGAGCGGATCGAAGCCAAGATGTGGATGTCGCTTGGGGATAGGGTTAAGAATCATCAGTCGCGCAAGACCATGCCCCCTCCGCGTACCCCCTGAACTGCCAGTAGGCTGAGGGTCAGATGATCCAAAATCCCCCTCATCCAAAGGTAGATCAGCCTCCTGAAACTCGTGAAATATATCAGGATCCATCTGAAACACAAAATGATTGTTGTTGGCAGATAGTTGAAAATAACTATTATATATAGATATATATTAGTTATGATTATAACCAGCATTTAACTATGTCAATGTCCATATTCATCCTCATCTTCGTAGCTATCCATGTCGATGTCTTCATCTTTCTCCTCAACATCATCAATATCCATATGAGTTTCAGTTTCTTCATCTCTTTTCATTTCAAATTCATTTGTAACATCATTAATATCTTCTTCATCATCGATCCTTAATTTTGGGGTGTCATCATCGATATTCACGTCTCTTTGTGAAAAAGATGTATTTTGAGAAGTCTCTTGAAAATTTTCAATTCCTTCCACTTCAGCAGAACCACATTCAATTTGAGTAAACTGATTTTCCCAAGATTTCATTTTTATTATGCTCCACCAATCACTCAAGTATCTTGAAGTAGTACAGTACTTTGCATAGTAAATTTGATGTGCTTTTTGAGCCAGTAAAAATGGTTCATTTACTGTAATAAGACATTTATATTTAATATCGACGATTCCATGAGTCGTATGAACACGTAATCCTCTCTCAGTATCCAACCACCAACATTTAAACATCGTTGTGTATTTTTTTCCTAGATAACACAGCTCAATAATTTCATCCAGAATGCCATAAAAGTCAACTTCAGTTTCTCTGTGATGCAATCCTCTCAAGAAAACTCCACTGTTCATTGTTTTTTTTGATTCCTCATATGCACGTGTATGAAATCAAAAATCATTCACCACATATGCATTATAAGATTTAACCATTTTGGATGGTGGGTTACTCAATATACACAGTCGCTTATCAATTTTATCAGCATGTTGAGACACCTGAAAATTTTTAAAACAATTATCAATATGATAAATAATAAACAGAATTGATATTAAAGTGTCAATAATTTATGTTACCAGTTTTTGAAACCATTGAGAAAAAAAATTTGTCTGCGTTCTTCAAGAGCAGCTGCTGTAATTTGTGGAAGTTGTTTCTTGATATGATTATCATATAACCTAAAAATAAAATAAGTTTACATACTGAAAAATAAATTATAGAATAAGTGATAGAATCACTCACATCACAATTGATTTCATTTCTTTATAGTTGAGCAAAACATATGTATGAGCTCTGTGATGTTCATCATCTGAAATCCATTGTTTATGAACTCCACCGAAACCAAGATTTGGATGATTAAAAACTGATAATTGATTGTTCATTTCATCATTAACATTACCCTTGTTTCATCCCATGTGATTGTGTTTTGAGGGATATTGAGATTCAAAATAATGAGAGCAAGAAAAAGCAATTTCCTCTTGAAAATAAGCTTCAGCAATTGAGCCTTCAAATGATGCTTTGTTACATACTTTTTTCTTCAATTTCTGCATGCATCTCTCGAATGGGTACATCCTTCGAAACTGTATGGGATCTCCACATTTAGCTTCATGTGGAAAATATAATATCATATGTTCCATTGAGTCAAAGAAATCCGGTGGAAATATTTTTTCCAGTTTACATATAATTACAGCAACATCTTCTTCCGGTTTTCTTAGGGCATCGTAGTCTGTTGTCGTTGCACAAATGTCTTGAAAAAAATATGATATGTTTGTTATCGAATCCCAAATCATAGAATTAAACAAACCTCTAAATCCAATCAGTATAAGTCTTTCCATTATAACATTACAATCATGACTTTTTAATCCGGTAATATAACCATTCTTAACACATCTGCCCAAATTGGAATCACAACCATCTAGAAGTCTCAAATCTGCAATCCACTGACAAAATAATAAGCGAATCTCTTTGGACAGTGTATAAGCTTCTTTTGGCTTCATTAAACTCTGTGATCTGACATTTTTAAATAGTTCAAGTTCTGGTCGCCTACAAATTTGGGCAAGATCTAATCGTGCCTTTATAGTATCTTTGGTCTTACCTGGTGTATCCAAAACTGTATGAAATAAATTATCAAAACAGTTCTTCTCAATATGCATGACATCCAACATGTGGTGGATCAACAAATCATGCCAATATGGAAGATCCCAGAAAATGTTTCCTTTTATCCAATTATGTTCTTTCCCAAAGCCATCAATTTTCTGTTGGTTTACTGTTGGCCCAAATGTGATGGGAGGTAATGAAAATACAACTGATTTTAACTATGTACCTAAGATCATCTTTGGAGGTTCATCCCTTTTAATTGTACCTTTTCTGAAATGAGATTTGTTCCTTTGAAAAGGATGATCATTTGGAAGAAATCTATGATGACAGTCATAATAGCAAGGTTTTTTTTCATTAACGATAATAAAGGCTTTGTTTTCTTTCATACAATAAGGACATGATTTCGGACCATGTGTACTCCAGCCAAATAACATGTCATATGCCGGAAAGTCACTAATCATCCACATCAATACAGCTTTTAATATGAAATTTTGTTTTGCAGCAACATCATATGTACTAAGACCATCACTTCACAATTCATTTAACTCATCAATAAATGGCTTCAAATAAACATCAATATTATTTTTTGGATGTCTTGGGATTAATAGAGTCAAAAAGATATAGGGCTCCTTCATCAACATCCATGGAGGTAAATTGTACAGAGTTATAAAGATAGGCCAACATGAATACTGACTACCATAAGAATCAAACAGACAGAAACCATTAGTAGAAAGACCCAATCACACGTTTCGGGCTTTAAAAGAAAAAGACGGATGCAGACGATCAAAATGTTTCCATGAACCACCATCAGATGGATGATTCAAGATTTTATCAGTTGAATTCTTGGTTTTGTGTCATGACATCATTGACGCTATGTTCTGAGACATAAATAAATGCTGTGACCTGGGAGTAAGGGGGAAATATCTCAACTTTTTTACTAGAATCGATCCAAACTTCCCTGGTTGAGCTTCTTTATACCTCGATTTTCCACATGTGGGACAACTATCCAATGACTCATTTTCACCAAAATATAAGATGCAATCATTTAGACATGCATGAATCTTTTGATAACTAAGGCCCAGATTACGAACCAGCCTCTTTCTCTCATAGTAATTTGTAGGTAACACATTTCCTTCAGGTAATATTGTTTTAACCAAAAAAAATATCTGATCAAAATAGTTGTTTGACATTGTATTATCTGATTTAATAGCCATAATCAACCACTTCTAATTTTCTTATCTTGCAACCAGGATATAATGCATCCTCAGCAGACCTCAACAAATCATAAAATTCAAATGGTGCCAACTCAAGAGTTAAATCACTATCATCTTGAGTTTCAGTTTGTTGAACAGATGGACCTGCAACATCATGTACTAAATTTTGAAACCATGATGGATCAGAAATCAAGTTATTAGTATCTTCTCTGGAACTGCGTTCACCGTGTTGATACCAAAAAACATAATCTGGTTAAAAACCAAACCGCAAGAGATGTCCCCCAACCTTGTCAAATGTGTCAAACGTTCTCGGAGCACATTTTTTACAAGGACACTTAATTGTTCCTTCTAAAACATATTCTGGTTTTGATGATGCAAATGATAAGAAAGCTTCAACACCTCAATATCTAGAGGATTTAAACCAGAACCATTTGGATTTCTGTACAGATTTATCCAAGCTCGATCATCTAATAATGACTGATGTTGATTTCCTTTTTCCATATTTTTTTAAAAAATATAAATCATCACTATTTTTCAATAATTTGAAATTATAAAAGCACTATCTAAAAAAATAAGATAAATAATTGCAACTACTTCTTCATAATTACCATTAAATTTAGGCAACACAATTTCCAGTGGATTGACGGCTACTCTTTTTTCCGACGGCTCATTTACTTGCATCTTTCTCACACTGAAATCACAATGAATAATCTACTCGGAGGTACGCTTATTCATTATTATGCATATAAGAATGTATAAGCGTACCTCCGAGCAGTTTCTTCATTGTGATTTGAGTGTGAGAAAGATGCAAGTAAATGAGTCGTCGGACAAAAGAGCCCCCTTTTCATCGATGAATCATCTTCTTGCAACTATCACCGCCTGAACACATTATGAAAAATGTGGTCTTACGAATGCATATTCAAAATCATGCATATGATATTGGATATGCATACGTAGAAGCATGCTTTTCATAATGTTTTGAGTCGGTGAAAGTTGAAAGCATAAGAGTCATCGGGAAAAAGGAGTGTCGTCAATCCACTGGAAATTGTGCCAAGTTATTACAAGTTATTAGAATTTATTTCTATTTATTCCAATTTATTCCTATTTATTCTTATTTATTCCTATTTATTCCTATTTATTCCTATTTATTCCTATTTATTCCTATTTATTGCTATTTATTACTATTTATTTCTAATTATTCCTATTTATTACTAATTATTCCTATTTATTACTAATTATTACTATTTATTACTATTTATTTCTAATTATTACTATTTATTTCTAATTATTCCTATTTACTACTAATTAATCCTAATTACTACTAATTGATCCTAATTATTTTTATTTAATCCTAATTATTGCTATGTATTCCTATTTATTACTATTTCTTCCTATTTATTATTAATTATTTCTATTTATTACAATTTATTCCAATTTATTACTAATTATTCCTATTTATTACTAATTATTCCTATTTATTCCTATTTATTCCTAATTATTCCTATTTATTCCTAATTATTACTATTTATTACTAATTATTCCTATTTATTACTATTTATTTCTAATTATTCCTATTTATTACTAATTATTCCTATTTATTGTTAATTATTCCTATTTATTCCTAATTATTCCTAATTATTCCTAATTATTCCTATTTATTCCTATTTATTACTAATTATTCCTATTTATTCCTATTTATTACTAATTATTTCTATTTATTACTATTTATTTCTAATTATTACTATTTATTTCTAATTATTCCTATTTATTGCTAATTATTCCTATTTATTGCTAATTATAAATATTTATACCTAATTATTCCTATTTATTCCTAATTATTACTAATTATTGCTATTTATTACTATTTATTTCAAATTATTCCTATTTATTACTAATTATTCGTATTTATTACTAATTATTCCTATTTATTAGTATTTATTATTATTTATTCCTATTTATTACTAATTATTTCTATTTATTACTATTTATTTCTAATTATTACTATTTATTTCTAATTATTCCTATTTATCGCTAATTATAAATATTTATTCCTAATTATTCCTAATTGTTACTAATTAATCTTAATTATTACTATTTTTTACTAATTATTATTATTTTTTCCTATTTGTTACTAATTATTCCTAATTATTCCTATTTACTACTAATTATTCCTAATTATTCCTATTTATTGCTAATTATTCCTATTTATTGCTAATTATTCCTATTTATTGCTAATTATTCCTATTTATTGCTAATTATTTCTATTTACTAATTATTCCTGTTTATTGCTAATTATTCCTATTTATTACTAATTATTTCTATTTATTACTAATTATTCCTATTTATTACTAATTATTCCTATTTACTAGTATTTATTATTATTTATTCTTATTTATTATTATTTTTTGCTATTTATTACTATTTATTATTATTTATTACTATTTATTCCTATTTATTAATATTTATTTCTAATTATTAGTATCTATTACTATTTATTAGTATTTATTACTATTTATAAGTATTTAGTCCTATTTATTACTATTTAGTCCTAATTACTACTATTTAGTCCTAATTACTACTATTTAGTCCTAATTACTACTATTTAGTGCTAATTACTACTATTTAGTCCTAACTACTACTAATTACTACCAATTACTACTAATTACTACTAATTGGTACTAATTGGTACTAATTAGTACTAATTATTACTAATTACTACTAATTACTACTAATTATTACTAATTATTACTAATTATTCCTAATTATTCCTAATTATTCCTATTTATTCCTATTTATTACTAATTATTCCTGATTATTTTTTATTATTCCTATTTATTACTAATTATTCTTAATTATTACTATTTATTACTAATTATTACTAATTATTACTAATTATTACTAATTATTACTAATTATTATTAATTATTACTAATTATTCCTATTTATAACTATTTATTACTAATTATTCCTATTTATTACTAATTATTCTTATTTATTACTCATTATTCCTATTTATTACTAATTATTCCTTTTTATTAGTATTTATTATTATCTATTCCTATTTATTATTAATTATTCCTATTTATTATTAATTATTTCTATTTATTACTAATTATTTCTATTTATTACTAATTATTCCTATTTATTACTATTTATTTCTATTTATTACTATTTATTACTATTTATTCCTATTTATTACTTTTTATTCCTATTTATTATTATTTATTCCTATTTATTACTATTTATTCCTAATTATTCCTAATTATTACTATTTATTTCTAATTATTTCTAATTATTACAAATTATTCCTATTTATTGCTAATTGTACCTATTTATTTCTAATTATTCCTATTTATTGCTAATTATAAATATTTGTTCCTAATTATTTCTAATTGTTCCTAATAATTACTAATTATTCCTATTTATTGCTAATTATAAATATTTGTTCCTAATTATTTCTAATTATTCCTAATTATTCCTAATAATTAATAATTATTCCTATTTATTACTAATTATTCCTATTTATTACTAATTATTCCTATTTATTAAAAATTAGTACTAATAATTTCAATTTATTATTACAAATAAATACTGTTGACAAAACAATTTAAATCTGATTAAATTAAAACTAATCAAAAATAATTAAAATTAACATAAAAATGAAATAAATATTAAATTAAATAAAATATAAATACCTTTAAACTTGATCTTCTATTGATGTAGACGGCTTCAAAACTTTTTCTTCAAAAAAAAACTAACTCAAACAAATTCTCACTCTGAAAATAGGGTTGAGAGAGAGAGAGAGAAAGTGAGAATTGAGAGGAGGATTTGATAAAACTGATGGGGGTATATATAGGTTAGATTAGTTGCGACATGGCCTTTTGCGACAGGAATACCGTCGCAACAGGTACCTTTTGCGATGGGGCCCATCGCAAATATCTTTACCCGCATTAATTGCTGTCGGCGGTTAAAAGGGTATTTGCGACGGCCCATGTCGCAAAAGGTACCTGCTGACACACGTTTTGCGACGGGACAACATCCCGTCGCAAAAACCCATATACCACCGCCGGGTATTTGCGACAGGAATCGTCGCAGATACCCTCCGAGCGACGAACTATTTGCGATGGGAGAATTCCCCCGTCGCAAATAACCTTCCTGTCCCAAAAAACCCATTTACCGTCGCTGGGGTATTTGCGACGGATCCCATCGCAAATACCTCCGAGCGATGAACTATTTGCGACGGGATCCCGTCGCAAATAAGCTTTTCGCGATTTGGCGCGCAAACCGCGCCAAACCGCACATTACTTTTTGCAATGGGCCACCAAAACCCGTCGCAAATAATCTCTGGAAAGGACTATTTGCGACGGGAAATTATCCCGTCGCAAATAGCCCGTTGCAAAAGTTTGTTTATCCCGTAGTGAATTTATGTGAATATGATATACTTTGGCATCATTGAACAAATATACGAGTTAGGTTATATAGCATTTCAAGTTTCAATTTTTCATTTCAAATGGGTTGACAACAGAAGTGTAGTTAAAGTCCACGAATTGGGCTTCATGAAGATGA
Organism: Viscum album; assembly: GCA_963277665.1. Lineage (NCBI taxonomy): Eukaryota > Viridiplantae > Streptophyta > Magnoliopsida > Santalales > Viscaceae > Viscum > Viscum album. The sequence continues at coordinate 1,486,882,306 of OY728136.1, forward strand.
ATTTCAGTGTGGAAGGGTATAAGGATGAACTGTTCATAATGGCATCACAAACAGTTCAAGTAATTTATGTCCCAGAACCAGCAAACAAGAATTGGTCAATTATTATATTGGATACTAAAACAACTACAGGGTCAGATGAAAATTCAATTGAGGATGACCCTTTCATTAGGAGATCATAATCATTTCACGATAGTTCCAATATAGATAGTGTCATGTACATTAGAGGGGACCATAAGGAGGGGATTTGGATACTTGATAGAGGATCCAAATCCCTTAAAACCTTTAAAGAAAAAAAGAGATTTAAATGAATAGGTTAAAGTGTTTTTAATATACTATGATTTTACTCATAATATTATGTGTTCTCTACTGCATTTACATAATCTGAATTAAATATTTAACTACTCATGCAGATATTGACTTCTTCACACATTGATGCTACCAATCATAAGGAAGAACATAGGATCGATGCTGAAACTACAGAATTATTAAGGGACCAACATCATGTGGGTGAAAAAAAGAGCAGTGTTGCATCACCATGTTAACTAAATTTATCGAGGAAATGGGCAAAGTTATAAAATTTGAGGTTGGTTGGAATCAACATGACTAACCTGTTGGCCCTAACAAGTCAATGTCCATTAGTTACATTAGAGTCACAATGAAAATACATATGTCAATTAATATAAATACATGGAACAATGTCCTGCATGTATTGAAGAAACCCATATGGGAATATATTAGGGTAATGTCATTATATACTTTCTCTATTTTACCAACAAATTATATAATGAAACATTGAATTACTTTTCATTATCCTTTATAGAGTTCGTTTATTTTAGATAATTGTCATAAGAAATTTGTCTTAATGGTCGCTCAAAAGGCTCATAGAACCTTTCAAACACTTCTAACAAAGCATCATCTCAGGGATGATGAGGGGAAAGTAAACCCCCACCCACCAACTATGTATGTATACATTATTGTTAGACTCCTCGTGTTTTAAGCATGTTTTAATGATCAAAAATCTTATTTAATCATGTATTAATGATTCCAACTCTTATTCAATCTAGATCATGTGTGTTTATGTTTAAAGTTTTCTCATGCTTTAAGAAGAGCCACGCAAGATCTTAATTGCTCTATATTCAATTTACTTACTTTATACTATCTTTAATCTACTCTCAGATTACCTTCTTTGAAAAATACTTAAGTCTAATCCTTTCTATTATTATCTTTATTTAAGTCTGCACATAGTTACTTTGGAAAGTCTAAGACATTGTGAGTCTGCCACTGGCTATGCATTTATGACACCGTGAAGCCAGACACCGTGAAGCCGGACACCGTGAATCCAGACACTGTGAACAAGACACCGTGACCCTGAGACACCGTGAACAAGACATCGTGACCCTGAGACACCGTGAACAAGACACCGTGAACCAGACATCGTGAACCAGACACCGTGAACCAGACACCGTGACCACGAGACACCGTGACACTCAGACACCGTGATCAACCTAGACACCATGTGAAGGAGACATGGTTTCCATGACTTACTGTGACACCATTTCTTAAACTATTCTATCGCTTTTCAATCTAATTTCTAATGGTAATATTTGATGACTTTAATGCACTAACATAATTAATGTTTCATTGTAGACATATCATCAGACAGTATGAGGTATGAGGTGCAGAACACATGCAACCTGTCGGCTCCAACACGTGCATTCCAAGTTAAAAATGAAGTGTAATCAAGAATCATAGAGAGCGCGATACAGAAATGAAAAACAAGGGAGGACAAGAACAAAGAACATACTTGGAGGAAGTTTTAGAAGAAAGGCACACTGCATGCAACTTGACACGACTGAACATACAAAGCATATTTGAAGCCTAAATAACATCTTCACTTGACTGAACCTCATGGAGAACACAAGCAGAATCTCAACACTCTATTTTCCACACAACTTCCAAAAAAGGACTCAAAGCTTCATCTGCTTCAATCCAAAGGAGTCCATAACTGCATTGACATCACACAAGAGCATTCTAAACTCATCTCTATATTCTTGCTCGACTGTGATTATCCTTTTCTTTACATTATGAGCAATGGGTACTTCTCTCTGTTTGAACACACACTGACTCCTAAGCAGAACTGGAGGATTTCTAAATCCTCACTCAATCTTTCCCTTACACTCTTGTATCCCACTGTGGATAGTGGTAGAGGTCTGAGGACCTGGACAGCCTGTGAGCTGTTGTTATTATTGCTTTCCCACGTAGAACTGTGGTAGAGGTCTGAGAACCTAGACAGTCTGAGTACTATTTTAAACCCCGATCCAGGGTGTAGATCAAAGTTTTATATAAATTGTTTGAGAGGACTAAGTTTCAGCTTGAGACTGAACCTCTTGGTTAAAATAATTGTGCATATTTATTTTAGTTAAAACTATTTTGAATATTCCACTGCTAAGTACTTTAAATATAAATATATTTTAAAGTTACTGTGATAGTTAAACTAGAAGTGTTTGTATTTATTGTAAACCAATAGGTTAGTTTCAAAAGCTAATCTAATCTTCAGATTAGATTAACTGAGAACTAATCAATCTCTTGAGAACCTAACTGAACCTTTACTGTATTACAAATTCACTATAGTTTGGCTTGATTATTTAAATTGGGGGATTTCGATATATATATTTTAAACAGAAATTTTTAATTGGAACTCAATTCACCCCCCCCCCCCCTCTTGAGTATTCACTCCGACCAACATTTGGTATTAGAGGTTTGTTAAAAGGTTTTCAAAACTCTCTGTTTGTGAAAATTTTTCAACTGTGATTTAGTTGTATCTTAAAGATCTCAAAATTTCTGTTATTTCTAAATTTTATCTCTTTAAATATATATGCTAAAATCTTATTATGGATAATAGACTAAAAGGTGTAGCAACCAACAGGCCACCCTTCTTTAATGGTGTAAATTATGCCCAATGGAAAATCAAAATGAAAATTCATTTAGAAGGTATGGGATTTGACATTTGGAATTCTATAGAGACTCAGTACATGATTCCAGAAACTATTATAACTACTTGGGATGAACCTACTAAAGATGCTTACAATAATAATTGTAAAGCAATGAATGCCCTGTATTGTGCTTTAGGAGATGAATAATTTAACAGAATATCTGCTTGTAAAATTTCTTTTGAAATTTGGGATACTTTAGCTATTTCCCATGAGGGAACAACCAATGTTAAAGAAATGAGACTAAATAAATAGACTATTAAGTATGATAACTTTAAAATGAAATCTGATGAATCTATTTCTGATATGTATCTCAGGTTTAATGAGATAGTTAATACAATGAGCTCACTGTGAAAAGTTGTTCCAGTAAAAGAGCAAATCATGAGAATACTCAAATTCTTGCCAAAAATATGGAGAGGCACATCAGTTTCAATTAGAGAGTCTTGTGACATTAGTGATCTTCCTATCAAGGAACTCATTGGTAAGTTAATGATGTATGAGGAAGAACTGAAAGTAAACAAGGAAGAAGATGATGAACCAAGAAAGAAATCAGTAGCCTTCAAGACCTCTACTTCAAAAATCAAGGACAAAGAGAAAATTCAAGCTGTAAGTGATAGTTCAAGTAGTGAAGAAAGTGCATCTGGCAGTGATGCTGAAATGGATCAGATAGCCAGACGATTTAAGAAGTTTTATAGGAAAAATAAATTTTTCAGAAAATCAAATTACAAGGGAAAGTATGACAATAAAGGTCATTGGAAGAAGGATTGGAAAAGGACTGATAAAAGTGATGATATAGTCTGCTACGAATACAAGAGGAAAGGACATGTGAAAGCTAACTGTTTAAAGTTAAAGTACAATAAGAAATATGATTACAAGTGCAAAAAATACAAGAAAGCTATGAAAGCAACCTGGAGTGCTTTAGAAGATAGTTCAATTGATTCTGATTCCACTCAGGATGAAAAATCTCAAAAATCTAATATGTGTTTCATTACAAACACATTTGAGGTAACATTGGATACTCCTGCTTTAAACTCTTATTATCCTGGAGATGATTTTGATTCTGATGTTGAAAACTTGTCTAGTGAAGAATTATTTGAATACTGTAATATTCTAGAAGATACCTTCAATGAGCTGAAAGACAAGTATAAAGCCTTAAAGAAACGGCATGCTTTAACTAGCACTGTCAAATCTGTACTAGAAGTAGAAAAGGAAAAGAATGCTCAACTACTCAAAGAGAATACTGAACTAAAATTTTCTAATGATCAAATCAGGAAATATTTATAAAAATTTACTAATAGAAAGGAAACTCTTACGCAAGTTATAGGAAAACAAGTAGAACCAAAATATACTACTGGTTTAGGCTATCAGCCTGGACAAAGAAAGATTACAAATAATAGATTTATTCCTAAATCTAGACAGTATGCTGCTAGTTCCAGTTCTAAAAATCCTTATGTCTCAACTAGATACTCACATAGTAATATATCAAACAAAGTTTATCTTTCAAAATCTTTTAAAACTACTGGTTATATGAAACCTATTAGACAAATCTGGGTACCAAAAATTCTGCTTGCTAACCTGTCTGGACCCAAGAAAATATGGGTACCAAAATCACTTTCTATCTAAAATTTTGTTATAGGAAACATGCTTAAAAAGTTCCTATAGGAAGACATGGTATTTGGACAGTGGATGTTCAAGGCACATGACTAGATACTTTTCATGATTCAAAATCTTAATCAAAGTTGATGGAGGATATGTCACCTTTGGTGATAACTCAAAAGGAAAGATCATCGGCTTAGGCCAGATTGGTAACACTGATTCAATCTTAATATCTAAAGTTTTATTTGTTGATGGACTAAAGTATAATCTGTTAAGAATTTCTCAATTGAGTGATGATGGTTTCAATGTTAAATTTAAAAATGATGCTTGCAATGTATTTGATTCTAAAAATATTTTGGTATTTACTGCACTGAGAAATGAAAATGTTTATGCTGTGGATTTGAATTCTTTAGCTAAACAAAATATTACCTGTTTAAATTCCTTTCACAAAGAATCTTGTCTTTGGAATAGAATATTAGGACACTGCAATATACATTCACTTAGAAAACTGACTAGGAAAAAATTAGTTAGAGACCTACCTAAACTTGAATTCACAACTGACAAAGTTTGTAATCCTTTTTAAAAGAAAAAGCAACATAAAGTTTCTTTTAAATCAAAGAAAGAATTTTCAACTTCTCAACCTCTCGAGTTGGTTCAGATGGATTTATTTGGACCATCTAGAGTTTCTAGTTTAAATGGGAAGAACTATGTCCATGTTCTTGTAGATTACTTATCAAGATACACTTGGGTATATTTTCTAGCTCACAAAAGTGAAGCTAGTTCTTACTTTATTAAATATTCCAATTCTGTAGAAAACCTTAGTGCACTTAGGATCAAGACCTTGAGAAGTGATGATGGTCGTGAGTTTGAAAATCAAGAGTTTGAATCTTATTGCTCACATAATGGCTATAGTCACAACTTCTCTGCTCCTAGAACACCTCAACAGAATGGTGTAGTAGAAAGAAGAAATAGGACTCTTCAAGAGATTTCTAGGACAATGCTCAATGAATATGATTTACCAATTTACTTTTGGGATGAAGTTGTTAATACAACTTTTTACATTATCAATAGAGTCTTGATTAGACCAATTCTTAAAAATACCCCTTATGAAATTTGGAATAATAGGAAGCCTAAGTTTAACTAATTTAGAGTTTTTGGTTGTAAAGTCTTTATCCTTAATACTAGAGATAATCTTGACAAATTTTCTTCTAAAAGTGATGAATGAATTTTACTAGGTTACTCAATATCAAGTAAATCCTATAGAGTATTCAATAAGAGAACCAAATGTGTGGAAGAATCTGTACACATCAAATTTGATGAAACTTATCCACATGAACCTAAGACCCCTCTTGAAAATCTTGAAGAAGATATGTCCATTCTAAACCTTAATGACAAAAACAGTGAACCTGATGTTAAGACAACCAGTTCTAGAAATGTTCCAAAATATGCTTCTGTTGAACCCGAACCTATAAATGAACCTAAAATATCTAGCCCTATCTTTTATAGACCAACTAGGACTCTTAAAAACCATCCTTTAGATATTGTAGTAGGAGATTTAGATAGAGGGATACAAACTAGAGCTTCTCTAAGAAATCAGGTTGAACATCAAGCTTTTTTTCATAGCTTGAACCTAAAAATATCAATGATGTAATCAATGATGAATTTTGGGTGATGGATATGCATGAAGAATTAAATAAATTTGAAAGAAATAAAGTCTGGTAATTAGTAGACAGACCTAAGGACACTTTGACCATAGGCACTAAATGGGTCTTTAGTAATAAAGTTGATGAAGCTGGTAACGTAGTTAGAAACAAGGATATACTTTTTGCACAAGGCTATAATAAATAAGAAGGAATTGACTATGAAAATACCTTTGTACCAGTAGCCAGACTTGAAGCTATCAGAATCCTGCTTGCCAATGCTGCACATCTGAATTTCAAACTATATCAAATGGATGTTAAGAGTGCATTCTTAAATGGGTATATAGCTGAGGATGTTTTTGTTGAACAACCCCTAGGATTTAAAAACCCTAATTTTTCAAATCATATTTTTAAACTATCAAAAGATTTATATGGTTTAAAGCAAGCTCCAAGAGCTTGGTATGACAGATTAAGTGCTTTTCTTATTTCTAAGGGATTTACCAAAGGAATAGATGATCCTACTCTTTTTATAAAACGAATTTCTAATGATGTTTTAGTTGTTCAAATTTATGTAGATGACATTATTTTTGGATCTTCAAAAAATTCTTTATGTGTTGATTTTTCTAAAATGATGCAAAATGAATTTGCAATGAGTCTAATGGGAGAGCTCAAATATTTTCTTGGATTTCAAGTTTTTCAAAATTAAAATGGTATTATTTTAAATCAAAGTAAATATACAAAGGATCCTCTAAAATTTTTTGGATTTTATAGAACTAAAAGTAGTGACACTTCCATGAGAACCACTTGTAAGTTGGATCTTGATGAAGATGGAAAATCTGTTGATCAAACCACTTATAGAGGAATGATTGGAAGTTTAATTTACTTAACTGTTAGTCGTCCTGACATTATGTTTAGTGTGTGTATGTGTGCTCGTTTTCAAGAAAACCCTAAGGAATCTCATTTAAATGTTGTAAAGAGAATTTTCAAATACCTCAAGCATACACCCAATCTAGGACTATTTTATCCTAAAGGACAAACATTTGAGTTAGATAGTTATTCTGATGCTGACTACGATGGTTGTAAGTTAGATAGAAAAAGTACTGCTGGAACATGTCACCTTTTAGGAAAGTCACTAGTATCATGGTGTAGTAAGAAACAAAATTTTTTTGCATTATCTACTGCAGAAGATGAATACATAGCTGCTGGCAGTTGTTGTGCACAAATTTTGTGGATAAAACACACATTACTAGATTATGGATGTCAATTTAGACATTTACCTATAAATTGTGACAACAAAAGTGCTATTAACATCTCAAAGAATCCCGTTTCACATTCTAGGACAAAGCATATTAATGTAAGACATCACTTTTTGAGATATCGTTATCAAAAAGGTGATATCACTTTAAAATTCATTGGTAATGAATATCAACTTGCTGATATATTCACTAAACCATTAAATTCTAAGAGAATAGACTACATCATACATGAACTAGGCATGATAAATCTCAAATAGAGACCTTGCTTGTTACTGTTTCAGGTCTTACTGTGCGATATCTTACTGTGTTATACTTTACTATTTTATGATTACGGTTTCTCAGTTACTGTCTCTCATGTTTACTGTCTCATCGTAAAGTTTTATGTTTATGGTCTCACTGTTAGCATTTTGTACTTACGATATGACGTTCATTGTCTCATTGTAACGACTGCTCACTGTCTCACCGTAATGACCACTCACGGTCTCACCGTAAAAATCCTTTTTATCTTTTTTTTAACCCATATCGTCGTAATTATTATTTCACCTATTTTATTTTCCCGCGTTTTTATTTTAGCGACGTTTGGTATTCCTAAATTATAAAACAAAGCAAGTATCACTTGATTCTTCACTCGATGTTTCTTCTACCTACTCTTTTCGATGCCTTCTTCATCCTTGAAACCTTTCTCTTGCTCTAACCGTCAGTGAATGCCAAGGATGAAGCGTTCGTCATCATCGACACCTGAGAAGTGCAGCTCAAAGAAGAAGAAGATTGCACCTAAGCTGACACCTGAAGGGCCTTTAAATTTGAATTTGGTAAACCGCAGTGTTGTACCTGAGAAAGAAATTTTCCCCAAGTGGCTTATGTCTAGTAAGTCGCTGGTATTGAAATTGTTTGAACAACAAGGTTGGTTGGAATGGTTCTTGAAGGAGGATAGACCCTTCTATCCTAGGTTAGTGGCTCAATTTTACCAGTACGTTCAGTTCTCATTTGATTTTGGTGAAATTTTTGTTGTAAGGAGCTGGGTCAATGGCCAGAGATGTTCTTTCTCTTTGAGGTTATGGGATGCATGACTTAGGATAACTCATGAGGGAATTTGTGATGATTATCAAAGAGGACCTTTACCATCAACCGATTTCTTTGATTTAGAAGATGCTCTGAAAACCCTAACTGGAAATGGCACCCAGAGAAGAGCCATCGCTGCTGAATTAGATGGAGAAACAAGGATTTTGTTTAAGTTTGTATAGAATTTGGTAAGTCCAAGAAAGGGTGGTTTTACTGTGTTAGAGTATCAAGATGTTTTTTTGATTCACCTTATGAAAAATGGACATAAGATCAACCTGTGCAAGTATATCATACACCACATGTGTGAGTTGATCAAAGTCACATCCAAGTCCACTTCTCTATTCTACTCTCAGCTTATATCATCCTTGCTTCTTGCAAAAGTTGTGGTTGGACCTAATGAGGAAGTAATTATGGACTATGAATACTGTCTCTCAAAAGCTACCATCAAGAGAATGAAGATAAACTAGAATCATTGGAAAAGGGAATGGGTGGAAGACAATGACAAGGTTTATGAGAAATTCAATCATGTGGATTATCCCTCAAGACCGAAGGACATTTCTAATCCTGTTTTGGAACAAGATGAGCTTGTCGAGTATTCTGAAGAAGTGGAAGAAGAGGCTTTAGTGCCACCTAAGGAGGCTGTTGTTGTTGAGGAAGATAGAACTACTGTTTCTCATGAAGTTCTTGAAGAAGAAGTTCCTTCTCCTGAAGAAGCTGTTAGTTTGAAAACTCAACTCGAGGCTGTAACAGAATCAGTTGCCAAAGAATCATAAAAGTATGCCTTGGAAGAGCCTACAATAGAAGAGATTATAGTGGAAGAGTTACCTATTCTGCAAGAGGTCAATCTTGAGGAACTCCCTATGGAACAATCTGTTCCTGAAATCATACCCTCTTCTAAAGAACAGATGGAGCTATCTTTTCAGCTGGCTAGATAGGAAATGAGTGAGGAACTTAGAGCTGAGTCTGTGGATTTAGACCAAGCTCCTGAGCCTCTCATTCCTGAGAAGGAAGCACCTATTGAGGGGGATCAAACCCCAAATCTTGAGTATGCTGAATCCTCACATCCAACTGAGTCAAGTCCTGTAGACATTCAGTTCAAATTTCCTAGTTTCTATGATGTGAGTGAGTCTCAGCAGGTTACAGCAACCAGGCTTGATATTTCCACCCTATTTCAGTTGAAGTCAATCACAAACTTTGCACCTGAGAAGGAACCTAAACCTGAGCCTGTACCAATTCCTACTTCTGAACCCTTATCTGAATAGCCATCTTTTGTGAGTAAGGATGATCTGAAGGAATTTGGAGATACTCTCTTATCTAGAGTTGAGAAACTCATGAATACCCAACCTCTTTCTGTGACAAATTTAAGTGAGAGAGATGCCTCACTATTATTGGAGAAGATTATTTGGAAAATACAACCTAAGATGATCCATGATATTCAAGAGGTAAGAGTTGAAAATAGACTGCTCAGTAATGAAGTTAAGTCCCTAAGAAGTATGGTTGAAGATATGTAGAGAGAGATGAATTTGAGATCTGAATCTATTGCTCCTCCTGTAGAATCTGCTGTTCCTCAAATCCCACAAGTTGGTGTGTCTCAGATTCAACCTTATCTTGCATCCTTAGATGAAAAGATTGCTGAAAGGAATAAGCAAATTGTGAAGGAAATGAAAGTCTTGTTGCCAACCTCAATAAACTCACTGATGAGTACACAGGATGTCTTCAAAAGGTGATGAATCAACTAAAATCCCTGACCACAGATGTCAAAGAATCTAATCAATCCTCTACACCTTCATTGGTTAGTGATCTACTCAGATCTGTAGTTAAAGAAGAGATTCAGAATGTCTTCAGTGGATTTAATGCAGATTCTTTATCTGAATTAGTCAAAAACAGTGATAGAGTTCTTGACTTAGTACAAATCCACTCCAAGATTGCTAATGATTCTCAGCAAGAGATTACCAAGAAAGTGGATTTCTACTTCAACAGAATTTTCTCCAAGACCGATATGACAAATCTTTTCAAGTACCTTGTAGAAAATCTGTGGATTCCTCCTGTGACTCAAGATTTCAAGAACCAAGTCCAGAAACTCACAGATTTTACTCGTTTGTTGGAAAAGTTTATGGAGAACAAGGATGATTTTGAGAAAGACATGCAGTATGGTAGATAGATCATTACAGATTTCATCAAACTCCTCCAACCCTATCTTATGTTCAGAGTACAGCCATTGTTGCTCCAGCGGCTGCACCTCTCAGACCAGGACTGCCTAACTTCACCTCTTCACTAGCCTCAACCACCATGTTTGTCGGTCAAGCACTTAGTCAGATCAGGCCTGTGATTCTTGATCAACAACTACCTATATATTCTACTGCTCCTACCTTGGCTCCCTCAGTATTTAAAGACCTTCCTTTACCCTCTTTTTCAACCACATCTCTACCTTCTTCTACCTCAACCACTGCACATATGGCTTCCTCTTTTGCTACTGCAAAAGGAAAAGAGAAGGCCAGCCCCTGAAGAAGAACAGTGTTTACTCTTTTTGATAGGGATGCTATTTTTTTGTATTGATCTTGTTGTGTATTATCCCTTATTTGCTATTAATGGACTGTGTACCTTTTTTCCCTCTCTTAGTTCATCTTTTTGATAATCCCAAAAGGGGTAGAAGTTTTTAGTTTCTATATATTATGTTAGTTTCTATATATTATGTCAGTTTCTATATATTATGTTAGTTTTTATATATTATGTTAGCAATTTATCTTTATGGTTGAATCTAATATGCACATTAAAAAGTATATGATTTGTGATCATCAAAAGGGGGGATATTGTTGGACTCCTCATGTTTTAATCATTTTTTAATAATCAAAAATCTTATTTAATCATGTATTAATGATTCTAACTCTTATTCAATCTAGATCATGTGTATTTATGTTTAAAGTTTTCTCATGATTTAAGAAGAGCCATGCAAGATCTTAATTTCTCTATATTAAGTTTACTTACTTTATACTATATTTAATCTACTCTCAGATTACATTCTTTGAAAAATACTTAAGTCTAATCTTTTCTATTATTATCTTTATTTAAGTCTGCACATATTTACTTTGGAAAGTCTAAGACACCGTGAGTCTGCCACTGGCTATGCATTTATGACACCGTGGAGCCAGACACCATGAACAAGACACCATGACCCTGAGACATCATGAACAAGACACTGTGACCCTGAGAAACCGTGAACAATACACCATGAACCAGACACCATGAACCAGACACCGTGACCATGAGACACCGTGACACTCAGACACTGTGATCAACCTAGACACCATGTGAAGGAGACACTGTTTCCATGACTTACTGTGACACCATTTCTTAAACTATTCTGTCGCTTTTCAATCTAATTTCTAACTGTTATATTTGATGAATTTAATGCACTGACATAATTAATGTTTCATTGTAGACATATCATCAGACAGTGCAAGGTACGAGGTGAAGAACACATGTAACCTGTCGGCTCCAACAGGTGCATTCCAAGTTAAAAATGAAGTGTAATCAATAATCACAAAGAGTGCGATACAGAAATGAAAAACAAGGGAGGACAAGAACGAAGAACATACTTGGATTAAGTTTCAAAAGAAATGCAAACTGCATGCAACTTGACACGGCTGAACATACAAATCATATTTGAAGCCTAAAGAACATCTTCACTCGACTGAACCTCATGGAGAGAACAAGTAGAATCATGACACTCTGTTTTCCACACAACTTCCAGAAAAGGACTCAAAGCTTCATCTACTTCAATCCAAAGGAGTCTAGAACTGCATTTACATCACACAAGATCATTCTAAACTCATCTCTATATTCTTTATTACACTTCGTTTTTAACTTGGAATGCATGGAAATATTTCATTAGTCGTCATGATGTGGAATCATTTCAGGTGTATTATAATCGATGATATTTTATTTGAAAATATTTATTTTATCTACTTTGATTTAATAAATTATTTTATAAAACAACAATGGTGTGCTAAAAATAAGTAATGTGTATCAAAACCAATATACCCCTACCATAAAGCAAGGATTGGATACGCTTCAATTGAAAATAAAATGGTATGTATTTTAAATATATAGTAAATTTTTATGTGATATGAAATAATATATGTTACTTTGTTTATATTTAGATTGATGAATCAAAATACAAAGCCACTTCTATCTTATTTCATGTGATATGGAATGAGTCTCATGTAAATAAAGAGGGAAAACTAGTAGGTGAAAACACACAAGCATTGTGGGAATCATGTGTAAGTATGACATAATAGTAATTTGTTATACTTTATAACAGTATTACATAAAAACATTTATTTATGTTCGAATTTTTTTATACAATTTAGACACAAGAATTAGCATCGACTATAACTAATGAAAAACCATGTTCAGTAGCTTTGAAGTGGCCAGAACAATATAGTCGCGTTAGAGGTGCAGATTTTAAAGTGTTGCCAAAAACATATTTTGAAAAGACAAATCCGCAATGAGATACATATGATAATATAAAAGGCATGTAGACATAGATAGATTCTTTAAAAGATATTGTTTCCCAGTTTGGTTTGACAGACCAGTATATGAGAAAGGATCAAAGTGAACCAATAATAGAACAACGACCAATATATGAAGAACAAGATGACCCCACTAGAATTGAGGCGATCCATTCCCCTAAACTACCTATCTTACCTGAGTTAATAAATTTTTTCATAACACTTTCTCCTAAATGTGAATCAAATAACTTTTGATAACTTTGTATTACTAAAATTTTGAAGTGTGAAATCATATGTGATTTATATCTATCAACACCCATGCATCACCATGTTATGAGGGGTATAGTGTATAATATCATAATAGACATGATATGGAATAAGAAACTCCCAAAAGATCATGTGAGAGTGGGGTTTGAAGTAACTCATGAGCTGAGCATTGAGTTTCATGTTTTTCTTGATGATCTAGATGTTACCGCAATTGATATTTATTAGAACTTTCATAGCATGGTCATTTAATATTATAAAGATATATGAGGTATGTCCTTAATATTTTTTTTCAAATGAATAACCTTTAATAGTTGATGAAAAAGTTTTGAAATAAGGTATGATATTATAGATGGAAAAATGAAGGGGGATGAAAGATCTGGTCAAGACAATCTAGTGGATCAACCAAGAAATCTAAAGAACCTTCCAAGAGTACCTTCACCCCACCAATTCCATTGTTGCATATATTAGCATTACAAGTTTGTGAGGATACAACATTCAAAGATGAAAATATTTCCTATGTTGAATATGAAGAAGAAATATTTGGAGAGGCCATTACATACGTGGTTGGTCTTGAGAGTATAAATTAAATTATCTAGTTTGAATGGCTATGAGTCTCAGCTATGAATACATATATGTGGTACATTTTTATAATATGTTTGTCCAAAAAATGATCTACTATGTTCATTAAAGTTAATAACTATTCATATGTTATACATGCGTATATATTATTACTATATAAATGAAAAACCCTGCAAATAAAGATTTGGACTTTTTAATTCCTCTATCATTTCTATGGTTGAAAATAAAAAATATGAACTAAGTGTTGACCTCACCTATTTTGATAATCCCAATCATTCCTTGATATGTCTTTATAATCTTGATGTGTGATTATAATTCTATATATATATATATATGTGTGTGCTGAATATCAAAATAATCGGTGGAATATGTCAATCAATGCTTATCTATGTTTAATAATATTTTAACATAATTCTAACTCAATCTGGATATGTTTTTCATAGAACAGATAAGTGTTAAGTCACTGATATACTTAAAGCTACTGATACAGACCTACCGGTACTTAGTCTACCGATACAGATGAGCTACTGGTATGAAGTCCACCAATAAAACATCCACCAATATAGATAGCTACCAATAGAAGCAGAGCTACCGATAGAATAAGTCGACCGGTGTAGGTCCACCGGTATGCACTTAATCACTGGTATAGAATGGAGCTACCGGTATGCACAAGCTACCGATACAACATCTACCGATACGAGCTACCGTTACACCAGAGCTACCATTAGAGTAAGTCTACCGGTATAAGTAAGTCTATTGCTATGAAGTTCACCGATATAAAGAAGCTCACCGCTACTCAAGTCTACCGATAGAAGTTCACTGATACAATGATCCACTGACTGATTGATAAGAAGAGCTACCGATAGACCAAAGCTACCAATAGAAGGAGTCACCGGTATATAGAGCTACTGATACACGGAGTAACTGCTACCGATACAAGGAGCTACCGGTACAAGAACAAAGAGTTACCGATATGAGCTCATCGCTATACAAAGTCCATCGTTACAAATCTACTAATAGAGAGCTACTGATGAAAGACAACCAGTCACTGATACTTAAACTCTATACTTTGTCAATATTATTAAAATAATGCTAACGGTCATATTTGATGATTTTAATGCAATTAATGTTATTTAATGATAGTTGTTGGCATGTCAAGGAACCATACCTCGTACCTGTAAAAAGGTAATCATTCCCATTGTCGGAGCTGAAAGCTATAAAAGGAAGGACAAAGGTCGGGTGTAAAAGTGTGCAAAAAATAAGGACTGAAGAGTGCTGAACAGTGGTATATACACACAGAAAAAAAAGGCTACATCTATACTGGAAGAACACTAGACATACACGAAGCCATTCATACAAGAAGAGAACATAAGCTGAACTTTAGTCAAGGAGTGAAGAACTACAACGAGCTCTCCATGCACTCAAGATGATCAAACTGAACTTGAAGAAAACGACCCTTTGTTTTTCAGAAAAAAAAACCAGAGAAGGACTTAGAAGCATTCCTGGTCAATAAAAGGAGTCCAGAGCTGCACTTCAAATCACTAGATCATTCTAAACCTCATATCTACTCTCTCAGTGATTCTTTTATTTACATTTTGAGTAGTGTGCATACTCTGTATATTTTCTACCCACACTATCTCCTGTACTAAACTGGAGGATTTCTAAATCCTCACACAAACCTTCTATAACTCTCTTGTATCCCACTGTGGATAGTGGTAGAGGTCAAGTAGGACGTGGACATCCAGTGTGTTGTTGTTTTGTTTTCCCACGAAGAACTGTGGTAGAGGTCTTAGTACCTGGACAGTCTTTGTACTGTTATTTACCCCGATCCAGGGTGTGTATCAAATTTATAAAATTATTTAAGAGGACTAAGTCTCGTCTTGAGACTGAACCTCTTGTTTTAAAACTATTATGTTTACTTATTTTGGTTTTAACCTATATTGAATATTCCGCTGCTAATTACTTTGAAATATAAAATTGTTTTAAAGTTACTTTGATAGTTAATCTAGAAAGTGTTTGTATTTTATCAAAAAAAGGCAAGTGTTTGTAACTATTGTAAATCAGTAGGTTAGTTTCAAAAGCTAATTTAATCTTCTGATTAAATTAACTGAGACCTAATCAATCTTTTGAGAACCTAATTGAGCCCTTAAAGTTTTACAAATTCACTACAGTTTAACTGGGCTTGAAAAATGAGGTGCGGCCCAATATGCTGACGGACTACTTTAACGGACCATCGCTGATCAGGTTGTCACCCTCTGGGACGCTCTGCCATCTCGGCTGGTAACGGCTCCTTCTCGGCTGGGGCTCTCTCCAGAGTGACCCCTTCGTGGAGAGGGGGGTTTCCTTGTGTGGAGGGTTCTAAAAGGCCACACAGGGGAATTCCCTTTTTAGAAAAAAAAATAGAAATATTTTTAACAGAAATTTTAATTGGAACTCAATTCACCCCCCCCCCCCTCTTGAGTATCCACTCCGACCAACATTTGGTATCAGAGGTTGTTAATTTTAAAGGTTTTAGAATACTCTATTTTTCAACTATGATTTTAGTTGTATCTCAATGATCTTAAATTTCTGTTAGTTCTAAATTTTATCTCTTTAAATATATTTTCTAAAATCTAGTTATGGATAATAGACTAGAAGGTGCTGCTACCAATAGGCCACCTTTCTTCAATGATACAAATTATGCCCAGTGGAAACTTAAAATGAAAATTCATTTAGAGAGTATGGGATTCGACATCTGGACTGCTATAAAAACTCAATATAATATTCTAGACACTGAGAGAACTACTTGGGATGAACCTAATAAAACTACATACAATAATAACTGTAAAGCAATGAATGCTCTGTATTGTGATTTAGAAGATGAAGAATTTAATCGCATATCTGCTTGTAAAACTGCTTATGAAATTTGGGATACTTTGGGTGTTTCTCATGAGGTAACAACCAATGTTAAGAAAATGAGATTGAATACCTATACTATTAAGTATGATAATTTTAAAATGAATCCTTATAAACCCATTTCTAACATGTATCTCAGGTTCAACGAAATTGTAAATACAATGATCTCACTTGGAAAAGTTGTTCCAACAAAAGAACATATCATGAGGATATTAAGATGTTTACCAGACAAATGGAGAGGCACATCAGTTTCAATTATAGAATCCTGTGATATTGGTGCTTTACCTATTAAGGAATTAATTGGTAAGCTTATGATGTATGAAGAAAAACTTAAAGTGAATAAGGAAGAAGATGATGAACCAAAAAGGAAGTCAGTGGCATTTAAGTCTACTCCCTCAAAGAGCAAGGATAAGAAGAAAGTTCACATACCTACTAAAAGCTCAACAAGTGAAAGTTTAGATTCTGATAGTGATGCTGAGATGGCTCAAATAGCCAGGAGATTTAAGAAGTTTTATAGGAAGAAGAAATTATTCAAGAAATCAAATTATAAGGGAAAGTATGATAATAAAGGTCATTGAAAGAAGGATTGGAAGAATCCTGATAAAAGTGATGACATTGTCTACTATGAGTGCAAAAGGAAAGGACATGTAAAAGCAGACTGTCCAAAGTTAAAGTTTAAGAAGAAATATGACTACAAGGATAACAAGTATAAGAAATATATGAAAGCAACTTGGAGTACTTCAGAAGACATTTCAAGTGATTCTGATTCTACTCAGGATGAAAACTCTTAGAAAGCTAATATGTGTTTCATGAAAAACACATCTAAGGTAACATTGGATACTCCTGCTTTAAATTCATATTATTCTGAAGTTGATTCTGATTCTGAATCTAAAAATATGTCTAGTGAAGAATTATTTGAATATTGTAATATGCTAGAAGAAACCTGTAATGAATTGAAGGACAAGTATAAATTTTTAAAGAAATGGCATGCTTTAACCAGCTCTGTTAAATCTGCCCTTGATATAGAAAAGGAAAAGAATGCTCAATTACTGAAGGAAAATATTGAACTGAAATTGTCCAATGAGCAATTAAGGAAGGACTTAGAGAAATTCACAAATGGAAAGAATACTCTTAATCAAATGTTAGGAAAACAAGTGGCACCAAAATATACCACTGGAATTGGCTATCAGCCTGGAAAGAGATAGATTACTAAAACTAGATTTATTCCTAAATCTGGATAGAATGCTACTAGTTCTAGTTCTGAAAATTCATATGCTTCAACTAGTTATTCATATAGTTATAGATCAAATAAAGTTTATATTTCAAAATCTATCGATTCTGTAAATTATTTGAGACCCATAATACAAATCTGGGTACCTAAAGTGTTGATTGCTAACCTGTCTGGACCCAAGAAAATCTGGATACCAAAATCATTTTCTGTTTAAACCTGTTTTGTAGGAAACTTGCTTGAAAAGTTCCCATAAGAAGGTATGGTACTTGGACAGTGGATGTTCAAGGCACATGAATAGAGATTAATCATGCTTCAAGAGTTTAATCAAAGTTTATGGAGACCATGTCACCTTTGGTGATAACTCTAAAGGAAAAATCATCGGCCTATGCCATATTGGTAACACTAACTTAGTTTTAATTTCCAAAGTTTTATTTGTTGATGGACTTAAATATAATCTGTTAAGTATTTCTCAGTTGTGTGATGATGGTTTCAATGTTAAATTTTCAAATGATTCTTGTAATGTTTTTAATTCTAAAAATGTTTTAGTATTTTCTGCTTTGAGAAATGAAAATGTTTATGCAGTTGATTTGAATTATTTAGCTAAACAAAACATTACTTGCTTAAATTCTTTTCATAAAGAGTCCTGGATATGGCACAGAAGATTAGGACATTGCAACATTCATTCACTTAGAAAACTGACTAGGAAGAACTTAGTTAGAGACTTACCTAAACTTGAATTCCCAGCTGATAAAGTTTTTAATCCCTATCAAAAGGTAAAGCAACATAAAGTTTATTTTAAATAAAATAAATAAGTTTCAACTTCTCAACCTCTTGATTTGGTTCACATGGACTTGTTTGGACCTTCTAGAGTTTCTAGTTTAAATGAGAAGCACTATGTCTATGTCTTAGAAGATGACTATTCTAGGTACACTTGGGTATACTTTTTAGATCACAGAAGTGAAGCTTATTCTTACTTTATTAAATACTTCAAGTCTATAGAGAACCTTAGTGGACTTAATATTAAGACCTTGAGAAGTGACCATGGTCGTGAGTTTGAAAATCATGAGTTTGAATCTCATTGGTCACGCAATGGATATAGTCACAATTTCTCTGCCCCTAGAACACCTCAGCAGAATGGTGTAGTAGAAAGAAGAAATATAAACCTACAAGAAATTGCAAGAACCATGCTTAATGAGTATGACCTGCCTGTTTACTTTTGGGCTGAAGCTGTAAACGCAGCTTGTTATATTATAAATAGAGTCTTGATTACACCTATTCTCAAAAAGACCCCTTATGAGTTGTGGAACCATAGGAAACCTAAGGTTAATTACTTTAGAGCTTTTGGATGCAAAGTCTTTATTCTTAATACTAAGGATAATCTTGACAAGTTTGCTTCTAAGAGTGATGAAGGAATCTTTCTTGGTTATTCTTTAACTAACAAATCCTATAGAGTCTTTAACAAAAGAACCAAATGTGTGGAAGAATATATTCACATCAAGTTTGATGAAAATCCACATAAACCCAAATCTTCCATTGAAAATCTTGAAGAAGACTTACCTGTTCTGGACCTTAATGATAAAACCAATGAACCTGTTGTAAAGACAACCAGTTCTGGACACATTCCAGAACCTGCTTCTGTTGAACCTGAATCTAGAGATGAACCTGAAATTTCTAGTCCCACCTTTACTAGATCAAGTAGGATTCTAAAGAATCATCCTTTAGATGTTGTTGTTGGTAATATTGATAGAGGGACACAGACTAGAGCTTCTCTAAGAAACTAGGTTGAACATCAAGCCTTTCTTTTACAGTTAGAACCTAAAAATGTCAATGATGCAATCAATGATGAATTTTGGGTAATGGCAATGCAAGAAGAATTAAATCAATTTGAAAGAAACAAAGTTTGGGAATTAGTTGACAGACCTAAGGACACTTTGACCATAGGCACTAAATGGATTTTTAGAAACAAAGTTGATGAGTCTGGAAATATAGTTAGAAACAAAGATAGGCTAGTTGCACAAGGATATAGTCAAGAGGAAGGAATAGACTATGAGGAAACCTTTGCCCCTATAGCTAGATTAGAAGCTATAAGGATCCTGCTTGTCTATGCTACTCATCTGAATTTCAAGTTATATAAAATGGATGTTAAAAGTGCTTTTCTAAATGGTTTTATAATTGAAGATGTTTTTGTTGAACAACCACCTGGATTTACTAATCTTCATTTTCCAAATCGAGTTTTCAAGCTCCCCAAAGCTTTATATGGTTTAAAAAAAGCTCCAAGAGCTTGGTATGATAGACTTAGTAATTTTCTTATTTCAAAAGGTTTTTCTAAAGGGATTGCTGATACAATTATTTTTATTAAAATAATTTCTAAATATGTTTTGATAGTACAAATCTAGGTTGATGATATTATTTTTGGATCTTCTAAACATTATTTATGTACTGAGTTTTCAAAGAGTATGCAAAATGAATTTGAAATGAGTTTAATGGGAGAACTCAAATATTTTCTTGGATTTCAAGTTTTTCAAAATGAAAATGGTATTATTTTGAATCAAAGTAAATATACAAAGGATATTTTAAAACGTTTTGGTTTGGATAGTATTAAGGAAAGTGATACACCTATGAGTACTGTTTGTAAGTTGGATGTTGATTAAACTAGAAAACCAGTGGATCAAACCAACTACAGAGGTATAATTGGAAGCTTACTTTACCTTAATTCTAGTTGACCATATATTATGTTTAGTGTGTGTATGTGTGCAATATTTCAAGCTAATCCAAAAGAATCTCATTTTCTTGCTGTTAAAAGAATTTTCAAATATCTTAAACATACTGCAAATTTAGGTTTGTTTTATCCAAAAGGACAATATTTTGAATTAATGAGTTATTCAGATGCTGACTTTGCTGGTTGTAAGTTGGATAGAAAAAGTACATCTGGAACATGTCATTTATTGGGAAAATCCTTAGTATCTTGGCGTAGTAAGAAACAGAATTCAGTTTCTTTGTCTACTACTGAAGCAGAGTACATTGTTGCTAGTAGTTGTTGTGCACAAATTCTATGGATGAAACACACTCTTTTGGACTATGGCTATGATTTTAGACATGTATGTATTAACTGTGATAACACTAGTGCAATTAACATTTCAAAGAACCCTGTATCTAACTCTAGGACCAAACACATTGATGTAAGACACCACTTTTTAAGATATCATTACCAAAAAGGTGATATTACTCTTGAATTTATAGGTATTGAACATCAATTAGATGACATTTTCACCAAAAATTTAAGTTCGGATAGGCTAAGTTACATTAGAAATGAGTTAGGAATGATAGATCATCGTTAGAAACCTCATCATTAGAAACCTCGCCGTTATGAAACCTCATTGGTACACCTCACTGGTATGAAACCTCACTGTTATACCTCACTGGTATGAAACCTCACTGTTATACCTCACTGGTATAAAACCTCACTGTTATACCTCACGGGTATGAAACCTCACTGTTATACCTCACCGGTATGGACCTCACTGTTAGTGGACCTCACTGATAGATATACCTCACTGTTAAGAATTCTCACTGGTATATCCCACCGTTAAGTATGCGCTGTTTTAAACTTTTGTCTTTAGCCGCCAGAATCTGTATCATTTATACTTTACTTGTTTTATTTTAATTATTTATTTTATGATTCATAAATGATAAAACTAAGTCTTAGTTACTTCTCAATCTACCGAACTCTCCCTTTACCCTCAAGCCTTAGCTCCCGAATCTCACGAAAACCCTAAGTTCCTCGAACCAGAGATGGAAAAAACCAAACTCCCTACTATCAGAGATGACGTTGATGATTCGAATGCGAAGAAGTAGAATACAGGACCTGATTCAAGTTGCAGTGTTGTTAAAACAAGGTCAGGAAGGCATCCAGTGAACCCACATTTACAAAATAGAGATATTGTAATCGAGAACGAACTATGCGCGGAATGGCTGATGTCTAGTAAATTGTTAGTTCTAGAGGTTCTAGAAGATCAGAAGTGGGTAGAATGATTTTCGAATAAAAATGGCCTCTACTATCCAAAGCTAGTAAAACAGTTCTATGAGTTTGTGAGTTTTGAGAAATCTGATGAGGAAAATAGAATGGTTTCATGGGTAAATGGAAAGAAGATAACTTTTTCATCTTTTGAATGGGCTGAGTACCTGAGAGTACCACAAGAAGAAGTTTTTGGATATTCATCGAAGACAGTACCACCTACAAGTGACATATTTGATTATGAGACTGCCTTAGAGGAGCTCACTAGTAGTGGCAAGAAGATAAAGGTGGTGGCTGCTGAAATGGATGGAGAAAACATATTTTTATTCAAATTTGTGCAACATGTGCTAAGTCCAAGAAGAGGGGACTTTGAAAATTTGAGATATCAAGATATCTATCTGTTACATCTCTTGAGACATGGTGTGAAAGTGAATCTGTGCAGGCTACTAATGATTCAAATGGAGGATGTGACCAAACCCAAATCAAAGACCAATGCCTTATTCTTTTCCAAGTTGATCTCTGTGATGATCAAGGTAAAAGGAATAGTTGAGTCTCAGGATGAGATAGTGGTAGTAAGAAACAACTTTTGTATCACAAGCACAATGTGTAAGTACATGAAGATAAACTAGAATCCATGTAAAAGAGAGTGGTTTATTGATGATAAGAAGTTATATGATAAGTTTAATCATGTGGATCATCCTTCTAGTCCTAAGGATGTGAGGGATCCAGGTCTAGGACCTGATGAGGAGGAGCCATAGTACAATGATGACTCAGAAGAGGAGGATTCCTCTGCAGCAGATGGAGGAGATCCAGACTTTCCTCCCAGCCCAACTCCTAAAATTGTGTCACAAGAAAAGGAAGTTAAGCAGAGATCAGATCAGGAAGAGGCTGCTCAAGAGAATGATGAAGAAGTTCATGCAAGTGAAGCATCTTTTTCTGTCATCTTGAGCCTTAGTCCACTGATTGGACACTCCTTAATGCCTGCTGAGGAATTTAATGAAGTTGATAGACATATACCTATTCCTGAGGAGCCTCCTACTATTGCATAATTGGAGATGGTTGTGGAGGATTCTGATGAGAAAGACCAAGCAGCTGAGGGTGCTATTTCTATACAGGAGAATGCACCAATTGAGGGGGAGCATCCAACCAGATTTGGCAGTGTTTCAGTGGCTATTGAGATTGAGGAATGGGTAGAAAACCCAGGTTTTGTGGTTTGTGGATTAGATTACCCAGATTCTGATAATGAGACATCCCTTTATAGACCAAAAGTCAATTATGATATTCAGTCTGAGTTATTTCCTAAAGTTGTGATAAGAAAACATGATTTGGATAAGTTAAAGCCTGATCTTAAAGCCAGTTTTGTGGAAGAGGTAAGAAAAATGGAAGCTTCACTGGTGTCATCCATTCAATCAGTTATGAATGACTAAGTGTCCAGTATTGTATCTAAAAGATCACCTGTTGGTGAACCTACTAATATAATCACCAGGGATGATTTAGAATCTTTTAAGGCTGAATTGAAAGAGTTTTTGAATGCTTCTATTGATGAGTTAAAGAATCGCTTTGTTGAAGAGATGAGCAATATGGAAAAGTCTTTTGAACTCTCTCTTGGTTGTAATGTGTCAACCTTTGTGGAAGAGATTGTGGATGAAATCACAGCTTTCCAGAATCAGATGTCTAGCTTGGCAGAGGATGTTGAAGTTCTAAAGAAATCAGTTGTCTCTCTAGAATCCTATATGAGTTCTAAATCTCAAGCAGACAAGGATTTGGCCTATGTGAAGAGTGTAGTCAGACAAATCGTCTCAGTTTTTGAGGAGTTTAAGCATTCCATAACAAAGCATGTTAGCACCCAAGATTCTACAGTGAAAAATCTTATTAGTGGGTGAACAAAGATTTTCAAGGAAACTGTGACTTTTTCTATTGGTTCTCTTGATTCAAGACCTTCAATAGAGTTGGATCAAATTAGAGCTTTGATGAAGGAGGATCTTGGTTCAGCTTCAACCAGTAGCTCTGTGGACTCATCTGTCATGACCCAAGTGGTGTCTACCACAAGAGATATTGTCACGACCCGCCTTCGGCAAGACGATGGAAGGGGCGAAAAAGATCCCCGCCCTTCCTTACTCTAGTCGAAGATGAGATAATGACCTCCGAGTACCGCCTCCAGTAGGCCCCAGAGTGGCGACTAGCACCAAGGGTATAACATTTTCACAATATGGGAGTCATTACCCTTTTTAGTTAACCAGGATTGGGAGAAAGAATGAGTCAACACCAAACACCACCATGTATAGAAAACTCAAAGTAGAAACCAAACTACATGCATGTTTTAATAATAAAACTGAACAAAGTACAAGAACTCCAAAGTACAATAACAAACAAGAAAGGAAAAAGGCTAAGCAGAATCCAACTGCGACCAACAGCAACTCCAACGTCCAGACTAGTAAGGTCTCGCACAGCCTCCGAAGCCCTCCTGGAAACCTGAAAGTAAACGTAGGGTGAGCATACAAAGTATACTCAGTAGGAAGACCTAAAGCTCTCGTGCACAAGTGGGGAGACTTCCTAAAGTCACGTGAGAAGAAGAAGAAACATCATCTATCAAGGAATATATCCATCCCGCCTCACTGTCCATGCTCACCAAATAACACAAGCAGTAAGGTAATAGTAAAGAAAAAAACATTAGGGTACCCCGCACCACTATTTCCCCCACTAGCTAGATGCTCATCCCTAACGGCAAACGTCCTGACACTACCACGCTCTTCCTGCCCGCACACACACGGGCCTCACAACCATCCACATCCCTGCCCGCACACACCTGGGCCTCACAACCACACATCCCTGCCCGCACACACCTAGGCCTCATCCCGAAGACACCTGGGAAAACAAACTAGAACCAGAACCCCTGCCCGAAAACACATGGGCCTCATCCCGAATATTCTTGGGAAAACAACCTGCCCAAAGAGTCCTGGGCTAACAACACACCAAACGAAACCTCCCTGAAGATCCTTGGGTGTAAGGTCACCTCCAGCTATCACAGCCTAGGGAAGAGGGAGCAGGAAGGAGAGTAACTAGGGGAAAACACCCTTCCCCATGAGATGGGGTGTCCGACACTAAGTGCCCAACGCGGGTGGGGTGAGACCAAATACAAAACATACAGTTACACATATATACCAACACACATCCCAACCTATGGCTCCTCAAACAGATACAAGCAGGTGCCCAAGCACTACTGACTCAGAAAACAGGCACACCACAAACAGTTCCCAGTTTCCCTATTCAAGTTATCATTTCATAACAGTTCAGTATGAGTTAATCCCTTCACTACTGGGCAACTAACAGGCACAATCACAGATGAAACAACAATAAAGCAGGAAGGAAAACCATCAGGTAATTTAAGCATTTACACCCAGTTCTCTTGTAAATAATAGCATCAAAGTGGGATCGGTGGAATCCCTCGAAAAACTAGAACCAAAGAAAAACTCAACAAACAATTAGTTATCCCCACATTAATTCATTACCATTCCACCCAGTTCATTATTAAATTTCCACTTTTATTCATGTTCACAACCCAACCTGCAGCCCTGCTTCCAAACACCACCACATCCACACAACAACTCATGCCATTCCAACCACACCATTCACAGCCCCACTGTTCACCCATCCATAACAAAACACATTCACCCCTTCACCTATTTCATAACCGAACCATCCCAACATTCATAATTCATTCTTTATATTATTTAGTTCAACTGGGGTGATCACACAAGGTTATGGCCATTCGTATTCAACGGCTGAGTTTAAGTGTTTAACCGATTCATACATGATTCCCATTCACCAGAAAATGCGTAAAATAGAGCATAGCATAGGTGCGCAAACAAAGTCCCCCAACGGCCGTGATTTTTAGTAGGCCTAAGCCCATTCAATTCATAACAACATCATAGGGAAAGCATGGGTAAAATCATGTAACAACATTAACAAACTTCCTCATCCCTATTCTTTAACCGGTTATTATCTTCATTACAGAATTGATTAACTGCCTCATGGAAACCATAGAACACCCACCCCGCATGATACACAAGGAGGAGAGACAAAGGTAAGATCCCTACATGATTGATCAAGGATTGACGTTAAGTCCTCATGTGGAAACTGGAAATCATGAGTAGCAGGAACTCCACGGAATGTGATCAAGGAAAGCTTCGCAACGGGGGTACAACTCATTGGGAGGAAGGGTAGTCCGAGCGCAGGGTGATAGAAAAAAGAAAAGAAACCCAGGGAGAAGAGAATCCTTTAGGTTATAAAGGCTGAGATACAGCATTCCCGGGACGGTTAAGATATGGAGAAAAAAACGTGAAACTGCGGAAGAAGCGGGATCGTGGGTTGACCACGCGGCTGGTCCACCTCACACGTCCAACTTAAAAGGTCCCCACCCTTTTGGGTGGTTAAAATTGACGCACACCTCCTTAACTAAGGAGGGACTCCTCACAGGATGCGTTACAGGAATTTCTGAAAACGCGGTTAAAGGCATGACCAAAATGCATGGTTTTTCATTTAAGGAGGGTACCTCACCAATCATTTAATTAAACGCCATTAATGGGCTTTAAAACAGGCTTAAAGGGGTCAAAACACAGTTTAAAAACCAATTCGCGCAAAAAGGAGGCGCTACTGGAAAACCCGTGGAGAGGTCACCGTTACACCAAGGCCACCGGTAGGCGAGAGCTACCGGTACCCCAAGGTCACAGGTAGGCTAGGTCTACCGGTAGGTCGAGGCTACCGGTAGGCTGAGGCTACTGGTAGGCTGAGGCTACCGATAGGCCGAGGCCACCGGTAGGCCAAGGCTACTGCTAGGAGTCTTAAGCTTCACCGAGAAGCTGGGATGGCCTTTTAGACCACCCAGAACACCCCAAACATCAGATTTTTACCATGTAATAGACCCCAAAACCCCGGGCCATTACATCAGATACTTCTCAAACTATTCTCATCCCCAAGAATATAAGAACAAACCAGAAAGGAGAAAAGAGGGGTCCAAACAACCACCCTCTAAAGATACTTCTCAGGGGAAAACCCCTAAGTTGTTTGAAAGCTAGAACAGAACCCCCTACATCCAAGAATACTCCCCCAAGAGTTATCAACAATAAACATCCACAACAACCACAAGGATCACACTGTCCAACACATGAGTCAGGGAGTCTCTTCCTACATGTCAGGATATTATCCTCTTTGGGTGGCACTGACTCGCTCGCACGGGTTTAATCACATCCACATTAATGCACCTTGATATATTAAAGCACAAGGTAAAACATCTCAACAAAACTCATAACAAAAACAACAAGTCAAAACGGCTCTGGGTATTGAACGCGTAACTGGGCCTCCCTCTCCCAAGTGCTCTCCTCGAGGACACCATGCCTCCACAACACACAAACCAAGAGGATGGTTCATCCACAAAGCACTTTCTCTTTATGATCCTCGATCTTGATCGGTCGTTCTATGGAGGTCGCATCATTTTCGACATCTAACTCTCCCCAATCGATGACATGGGAGTCGTCGTGTAGATATTGATGAAGCTGGGAGACATGAAAGATGTTGTGAACTTTCTCCAACTGAGGTGGCAACGCCAGCTGATACGCCACCTCACCAACTCATCCCAACACCTTGAAAGGTCCGATAAACCTAGGGGATAGCTTACTCCCCTTCCCAAACCTTCGCTGCCCACGTCGAGGGGAAACCTTCAAGAACACATGATTTCCAACCTCGAACTCCAAGGGCCTCCTCCTATGATCGGCATAAGACTTCTGCCGGTCCTAGGCTGCCTTCATCCTCTCACGCACGAGCTGAACCTTTTCAGTGGTGCCTTGCACCACTTCTGACCCAAGAACAGCTGATTCCCCAATCTCTGTCTAGAAAATGGGTGAACGACACGGCCTTCTATACAAGGCCTCAAACGGTGTCATGCCGATAGTGGAGTGGAAGCTATTTTTATAAGAAAACTCCACTAGAGGCAAGTATCGTACCCATGATCCCCCAAAATCCAGAACACATGCTTGCAGCATATCTTTCAATGTCTGGATCGTTCGTTCTGTCTTTCCATCTGTCTGAGGGTGGAAAGTAGTGCTAAGGCGTAGCTGGGTGCCAAAGGCATGCTGTAATCCCCTCCAGACTCATGAGGTAAACCGCGTGTCTTGATCAGAGACAATAGATCTCGGAATTTCGTGCAACCGCACCACCTCATCGACGTACCTCTGGGCTAAGGTACTCACTGAGCTCGACTCCTTAATCGCAAAGAAGTGAGCTGATTTTGTCAACCGATCCACCACTACCCAGATGGAATCATAGCCTCCCTGAGCCTTGGGTAGCCCTGTGATGAAGTCCATCGGGATTTCATCCCACTTCCACTCAGGAACATCTAAAGGCTGTAACAACCCTCTAGGAAAACGGTGTTCAGCCTTCACTTGCTGACACACTAGGCACTTAGCCACAAACTCTGACACCACCCACTTTACCCCGGGCCACCAAAATTGTCCCCTCAGGCCTTGGTACATCTTTGAGACCCCAGGATGTACCGCTAAAGTTGAGCCATGGAACTCACGGAGAACTCCTTTACGCATCATCTCTGGAACAAAAATCCTTCCACAGAAAAGCATCTGATGTTGATCATCCTCCGACCATCCCTTAGGAGCATTTCCCTAATAAACACGATCTCGCATCACTTCTACCTCCGAGTCCCCCCACTGAGACTCTTCCACCTGTACCACTAAAGAGAAAACTACAGTCATCTGAAACAGACAGCCTCTTCCACCTTCCACCCTTGCATCCAAATGCAAGGCCTCTAACTCTTCCATCCCTCTCCAAGCATCTGCAGATTCCCGAACTACTTCCTTCTATGATTTCCTACTCAGGGCATCAGCCACAACATTACCCTTGCCCTCAGTATAAGAGATCTCGAAGTCATAGTCTTGGAGGAACTCAACCCATATCCATTGTCGCAAGTTCAGATCCCGCTGGGAAAAGACATAATGCAAGATCTTGTGATATGATAAGACCACAAAGTGCTCTCCGATGAGATAATGCCGCCACAACTTCAATGCGAACACCACAGCTGAAAGCTCTAGATCGTGGGTGGAATAGTTACATTCATGAGGACGTAACTTCCTAGACCCATAAGAGATCACTTTTCACTGCTACATCAGCACACATCCCAACCCAAGGCTAGAAGCATCACAGAACACTTCAAACAACACCCATTCCTATGGTAATCTGAGTACTGGAGCACTAACCAGCTTCTCCTTTAGGTAGCCAAAAGCTGTCTGGCACTGGTCGCTCCACACGAAGGCCTGGTCCTTCCTAGTCAAATTTGTCAATGGAGATGAAACTCGAGAGAATTCAGGCACAAACCTCCGATAATAGCTTTCCAAACCCAGGAAACTATGAACTTCTGCAACATTCTTGGGTGCTGCCCATGAAACGACTGCCTCGACCTTCGACGGGTCTACTGTTATTCCCTTCTGAGACACTACGTGTCCAAGGAAATGTACTTATCGCGTCAAGAACTTGCACTTAGACAGTTTCCCATAAAGATGGTGGTGTCGAAGGACTCCCAAAATTTCCCTAAGATGCTCAACGTTCTCTTCTTCTGATATTGAGTAGATAAGGATGTCGTCGATGAACACCACAACGAACTGGTCCAAAAAATCTTGGAAGACAGAGTTCATGAGGTTCATGAACATAGCTGGTGTGTTCGTAACGCCAAACGGCATGACCATGAACTCGAAGTGGCCATATCTGCACCTGAAAGCCATATTCGAGATATCACCTTCCTTCACTCTCAACTGGTGGTATTCAGACCACAGATCGATCTTAGAGAACCAACCTACTCCCCTCAGCTGGTCGAATATATCTTCTATCCTCGGGAGGGGGTAACGATTCTTGACCATCACCTGATTCAACCTCTGGTAGTCTATGCATAGTCGTAGACTACCATTTTCTTTCTTTATGAATAAAACTGGAGCACCCCACGGCGACACGCTGGGTCGAACAAAGCCCTTCTCCATCAGATCGTCAATCTGAATCCGCAACTCAGAAGGTGTCATCCGATAAGGATCCATCGAGATCGGGCAGGCACCAGGCTGTAAGTCTATCCCAAACTCAATGTCACATCAAGGGGGTAGAGTCACAACCTCCTTGGGAAAGACATCAGGGAATTCTATTACGACCTCTAGGACATCCATCATTCTTGCATCCACCGAATCCACTAACACCTTGTCCATCATAGAAAAGAGTGGCTCCACATGTCGACTCCCCACCTGATAACTCCGCTCCCCAACAAAAGCCACACACCGTCCATCCTCATTAGAGAATTCAATCCTTCTTCGATAGCAGTCGATGATGGCATGCATAGAGAATAACTAGTCGATTCCTAGAATGACATTGTATTGCTGCATCTGTAATGAAAGAAGGTCTCCACTGGACTGATGTGGTCCCAACATCAGTCTACATCCCCGAAAAAATTAAGATACGTTGTTCTGACCCCCAAATGGTGTTCTCAAAACTAGGGGCACAAAAAGTCTCTCGGCATCCAGACCCAGAGCATGGGCTAATTCGGGCGTAAAAAAGGAGTGTGAAGATCCCGAATCAAACAAGGCAGAAACAAGAGTACTGAATAAACTGATCGTACCTCGACCGACCTCTAGTCATGTCGGAGATACTAACTTTACGGTGTAAAACTATCCACGCCCAGCTCCTCTGCCTCGCTGCTGTCGACCACCACCCCGACCACGCCCTGGTCAAGGTCCCTGAGGAGCACCCTGGTGTCGGTCTCCTCCTACAAAGTCATCCCTCAGAGGGCCAGGGGCCTGCTGCTGCTACTGGAAAGGCCTCACCGGCAACGGATGCTGCTGAGGTGGGTGCTGAAACTGCCCACCTCCACCATGTGGAGCTTGAGTCGGACACCTGCTCTGGATGTGCCCGAAAACTCAGCAAGAGAAACACTTTGGTCCTAGACCTGTGGAAAAGGGGCGAGGGCTAGAAGCTCGGAACTGGAACTGATGAGGCCTACTCCCTGGTTGTCAAAACCAGGAAGGCCCTGTCGCTAGAGACCTTCTTTTAACCGCCTTCCCCTTTAATGAACCCAGTTGGTTCCCCTCTCGTGTAATGTCTCCCTTCAAGTGCATCCTCTCTACTATCTCAGCCTTCTTCTGTACTGCTAGGTATGTCGGAAGGGTGAAGGGAGTGACCGCGTACTGAAGAGAAGGACGGAGTGCCTCCTCTAACCATCTTACCCGAGACTCCTCATCCGGAAAGAGATCTAGGGAAAAGCGCAGGAGATCTTTGAACTTGATCCCCAGCTCCCTCACTGACATGCTTCCCTGCTGAAGGGAGATAAACTCATGTCTCTTCTCAGCCTCCGCCGTAGAGGAGAGGAACTCCTCACGAAATTCCTTCTCGAAACCGGCCCATGAAACCTCTGCCTCTGTCTTCTCACCCAGGAAAAGTGTCCACCACTGATGCGTTGCTCCTCTCAGCTGACTGACGGTCAATGGAACCCAGTACTCCCTCAGAGCACAGATCAAAGAGAAGGTGATGGCTAGCTCCTCGAGCCATCCCTCCATTACTGAGTCAGAAACGTTGTCATCGTACTTCTCAAGGGTCTGTCGCTAGAAGGAGCGCAGAGTCCTCTGCCACAAGTCGTCCTCCTCATCTCGGTCAACCCTCTGCTAGTCAACTACCTCAATCCACTGAGCCTCAACCGCCTGAGTCGCTCGTGGATAACGTCTGGGTGCCATAGCTGCAAGGTAAACAAAGAATGCCTAAGTCCGAGTAGCAATGGAATTTTTTTTGTCTCCTTAGTATTATTATTAAATTTCTCTCCCCAAGATGCCCCAAATCAATAAAAAAACACAATCAGTATAATGCATGTACCATCCCTAGGGTCTCTACCCTGTAATAAATGTTGTCTCACTTGGTCATTTGATAGGCTCAGAGTCCTTGCATCAGATCACGGGGGGCCCTAAAATCTCATGTCCTAGCCGGTCCTCCCTGGTATATTTCACGAACCAAGATCACCTAACATTGTTGCCCTACCATCCCATGAAATCCTCACTGTGCCTAACTCCGGACTCCATCTTATCCCTCAACCTTTGCCTCTGATACCATTTTGTCACGACCTGCCTTCGGCAAGATGATGGAAGGGGCGGCAAAGATCCCCGCCCTTCCTTCCTCTAGTCTAAGACGAGATAATGACCCCCGAGTCCCACCTCCAGTAGGCCCCGGAGTGGCGACTAGCACCAAGGGTAAAATATTTTCACAATATGGGAGGCATTACCCTTTTTAGTTAACCAGGATTGGGAGAAAGAATGAGTCAACACCAAACACCACCATGTATAGAAAACTCAAAGTAAAAAACCAAATTACATGCATATTTTAATAATAAAACTGAACAAAGTACAAGAACTCCAAAGTACAATACCAAACAGGAAAGGAAAAATGCTACGCAGAATCCAACTGTGACCAACAGCAACTCCAACATCCAGACTAGTAAGGTCTCGCATGGCCTCTGAAGCCCTCCTGGAAACCTGAAAGTAAACGTAGGGTGAGCATACAAAGTATACTCAGTAGGAAAACCTAAATCTCTCGTGCACGAGTGGGGAGACGTCCTAAAGTTCCGTGAGAAGAAGAAGAAACATCATCTATCAAGGAATCTATCCATCCCACCTCTCCGGTCATGCTCACCAAATAACACAAGCAGTAAGTTAATAGTAAAGAACAAAACATTTGGGTACCCCGCACCACCATTTCCCCCACTAGCTAGCTGCTCATCCCTAACGGAAAACTTCCTCACGCTACCACGCTCTTCCTGCCCGCACACACTTGGGCCTCACAACCATCCACATCCCTGCCCGCACACACCTGGGCCTCACAACCACACATCCCGTCCCGCACACACCTGGGCCTCATCCCGAAGACACCTGGAAAAACAAACCGTAACCAGAACCCCTGCCCGAAAACACTTGGGCCTCACCTGAAGATTAT
This sequence comes from Viscum album, assembly GCA_963277665.1. Taxonomy (NCBI): domain Eukaryota; kingdom Viridiplantae; phylum Streptophyta; class Magnoliopsida; order Santalales; family Viscaceae; genus Viscum; species Viscum album. The sequence goes on from OY728136.1 coordinate 1,486,915,361, forward strand.
TGGGAAAACAACCTAGCCGAAGAGTCCTGGGCTAACGACACACCAAACGAAACCTACCTGAAGAGCCTTGGGCGTAAGGTCGCCTCCATCCATCACAACCTAGAGAAGAGGGAGCAGGAAGGAGAGTAACTAGTGGGAAACACCCTTCCCCATGAGATGGGGTGTCTGACACTAAGTGCCCAACGCGGGTGGGGTGAGACCAAACTTAAAACATATAGTTACACATATATACCAACACGCATCCCAACCTATGGCTCCTCAAACAGATACAAGCAGGTGCCCAAGCACTGCTGCCTCCGAAAACGGGCACACAAATAACAGTTCCCAGTTTCCCTATTCAAGTTATCATTTCATAACAGTTCAGTATGAGTTAATCCCTTCACTACTAGGCAACTAACAGGCACAATCACAGATGAAACAACAATAAAGAAGGAAGGAAAACCATCAGGTAATTTAAACATTCACACCCGGTTCTCTTATAAATAATAACATCAAAGTGGGATCAGTGGAATCCCTCGAAAAACTAGAACCAAAGAAAAACCCAAAAAACCATTGGTTATCCCCACATTAATTCATTACCATTCCAACCAGTTCATTATTAACTTTCCACTTTTATTCATGTTCACAACCCAACCTACAGCCCTGCTGCCAAACACCACTACATCTACACAACAACTCATGCCATTCCAACCACACCATTCACAGCCCCATTGTTCACCCATCCATAACAAAACACATTCACCCCTTCACCCATTTCATAACTGAACCATCCCAACGTTCATAATTCATTATTTATATTATTTAGTTCAACTGGGGTGATCACACAAGGTTATGGGCATTCATATTCAACAGCCGAGTTTAGGTGTTTAACCGATTCATACATGATTCCCATTCACCAGACAATGCGTAAAACAGAGCATAGCATAGGTGCGCAACAAAGGCCCCCAACAGCCGTGATTTTTAGTAGGCCTAAGCCCATTCAATTCATGACAACATCATAGGGAAAGCATGGGTAAAAACATGTAACAACATTAACAAACTTCCTCATCCCCGTTCTTTAACCGGTTATTATCTTCATTACAGAATTGATTAACTGCCTCATGGAAACCATAGAACACCCACCCCGCATGATACACAAGGAGGAGATACAAAGGTAATATCCCTACATGATTGATCAAGGATCGACGTTAAGTCCTCGTGTGGAAACTGGAAATCAGGAGTAGCAGGAACTCCACGGAACGCGATCAAGGAAAACTTCACAACGGGGGTACAACTCGTCGGGAGTAAGGGTAGTCTGAGCGCAGGGTGATAGAAAAAAGAAAAGAAACCCAGGGAGAAGAGAAGCCTTTAGGTTATAAAGTATGAGATACAGCATTCCCGGGATGGTTAAGATATGGAGAAAAAAACTCGAAACCGCCGAAGAAATAGGATCGTGGGTTGACCACGCGGCTGGGCCACCCCACACGTCCAACTTAAAAGGTCCCCTCCCTTTGGGGTGGTTAAAATCAACGCACACCTCCTTAACCAAGGAGGGACTCCTCACAGGATGTGCTACAGGCGTTTCTGGAAACACGGTTAAAGGCATGATCAAAACGCATGGTTTTTCATTTAAGGAGGGTACCTCACCAATCATTTAATTAAACGCCATTAATGGGATTTAAAACAGGCTTAAAGGGGTCAAAACACGGTTTAAAAACCAATTCGCGCAAAAAGGAGGCGTTACTGGAAAACTCGTGGAGAGGTCACCGTTACACCAAGGCCACCGGTAGGCGAGAGCTACTGGTACCCCAAGGTCACCGGTAGGCTAGGTCTACCGGTAGGCCGAGGCTACCAGTAGGATGAGGCCACCGGTAGGCTGAGGCGACCGGTAGGCCGTAGGCCGAGGCTACTGGTAGGACGAGGAGATCGGTAGGCCGAGGCCACCGGTAGGCCGAGGCTACCGCTAGGAGTCTTAAGCTTCATTGAGAAGCTAGGATGGCCTTCCAGACCACCCAGAACACCCCAAACATCATATTTTCACCATGTAATGGACCCCAAAACCCCGAGCCATTGCAGATATAATGAATATTGTTCAAGATTATATGAGAGAAGCTTCTGCTTCTCAGAAAGAAGTGAAAGACAAGGTAGATTACTATTTCCAAAGGTTCTACACCAAGCATCAGCTCAACAATCATTTCAAGCTTATGTTAAATAACATGAAGCCACCTCTAGTCAATCAAGCTTTCAGAGAGCAAGTCATCAAACTTAGAGAGTTGACACCTACACTAGACAAATTTATGGAAAACAAGGATGATTTCATCTCGGCCATGGAGAGAGGAGGAGGAATAATTATGGATTTCAGAAATCTATTATTGCCCTTCTTGCATGTTGATGCTCGGCCAGTGATCATACCTCCAGCTTTACCTGCATCTGCCTCTACTACTCCTCCTGCTCAGATGACTCCAGTCCAAGCCATTCGCAGCCTTACTCCTATGATCACTCAGAGAGCTACAGAGTACAGGCCAGGAACAGTTTCAATAGCTCTGCCTCCTCTGATCATTTTTGGTGTTTTTAAGCCTCCACCTACATCCACCACCCTTGAATCCTCTTCTGATCCCAAGGTGAAATCTCATGCTGAGGATGTGGATTGATTCGTGACTAGGATCTTTGATAGGAATCACCTGTATTTATTTTTGTTTCATTTGTGTTTTTCTTTGTACCTTTTTGCCCCAAGGAATATATATGCTCTTACTTTCTTTTACTCTCTGTTACTTCTCTTTTCCTATATTTCCTTTTTGTCCCTTCCTTTTTGCTAATCACAAAGGGAGAGAATATGTATATACAAGGGGGAGAGTATGTATATAAAAAGGAGAAATATGAACATATAAACTTCATGCTACCTCTGATATAGAAGGGTACATATGTTGTACACAAAGGGAGAAATATGAGCTTAATATGTTCCATTGTTATCTTACCTTTGATACATTTATTTTGTATTTTCCTCTGATACCTTTCTATTTTATTTTACCTCTGGTACTTTTGGTCTGTAACTCTAGTACATTTTTTTTTATATTTAACTCTGATACAATTATGTTTTAATTCTATATCCTCTGATACATTATTGATTTTGTTGGTTTATAATACCATGAGTTGTGATTATCAAAAAGGGGGAGATTGCTGACCTCACCTGTTTTGATAATCCCAATCATGCCTTAATATGTCTTGATAATCTTGATGTGTGCTTATAATTCTATATATATATATATATATATATATGATGAATATCAAAATAATCATTGGAATGTGTCAATCAATTCTTATCTATGTTTAATCATATTTTAACATAATTCTAACTCAATCTGGATATGTTTTGCATAGAACAGATAAGTGTTAAGTCACTGATATGCTTAAAGCTACTGATACAGACCTACCGGTACTTAGTCTATCGATACAGATGAGCTACTGGTATGAAGTCCACCGATACAACATCCACCAATACAGACAGCTACCGACAGAAGCAGAGCTACCGATAGAACAAGTCCACCGGTGTAAGTCCACCGGTATGCACTTAATCACTGGTATAGAATGGATCTATCGGTATGCACAAGCTACCGATACAACATCTACCGATACGAGCTACCGTTACACCAGATCTACCGTTAGAGTAAGTCTACCAGTATAAGCAAGTCTATCGCTATGAAGTTCACCGATATAAAGAATCTCACCGCTACTCAAGTCTACCGATAGAAGTTCACAGATACAATGCACCACTGACTGATAGACAAGAAGAGCTACTGATAGACCAAAGCTACCAATAGAAGGAGTCACCGGTACATAGAGATACCGATACACGGAGTAATTGCTACCGATACAAGGAACTACCGGTACAAGAACAAAGAGCTACCGATAGGAGCTCACCGCTATACAAAGTCAACTATTACAAGTCTACCGACAGAGAGCTACTGATGAAAGACAACCAGTCACTGATACTTAAACTCTATACTTTGTCAATATTATTAAAATAATGTGAACGGTCAAATTTGATGATTTTAATGCAATTAATGTTATTTAATGATAGTTGTTGGCATGTCAAGGAACCGTACCTCATACTTGTAAAAAGGTAATCATTCCCATTGTCGGAGCTGAAAGCTATAAAAGGAAGGACAAAGGTCGGGTGTAAAAGTGTGCGAAAACTAAGGACTGAAGAGTGATGAACAGTGGTGCATACACACAGAAAAGAAAGGCTACATCCATACTGGAAGAACACTGGACATCACGAAGCCATTCATACAAGAAGAGAACACAAGCTGAACTTTATTCAAGGAGTGAAGAACTACAACGAGCTCTTCATGCACTCAAGATGATCAAACTAAACTTGAAGAAAACAACCCTCTATTTTTCAGACAAAAACCAGAGAAGGACTCAGAAGCATTCCTGATCAATAAAAGGATTCCATAGCTGCACTTCAAATCACTAGAGCATTCTAAACCTCATATCTACTCTCTCAGTGATTCTTTTATTCACATTTTGAGCAGTGTGCATACTCTGTATATTTTATACACACACTGTCTCATGTGCTAAACTGGAGGATTTCTAAATCCTCACACAAACCTTCTATAACTCTCTTGTATCCCACTGTGGATAGTGGTAGAGGTTAATTAGGACCTGGACAGCCAGTGTGTTGTTGTTGTTTTTTTCCATGAAGAACTGTGGTAGAGGTATTAGTCCCTAGATAGTCTTTGTGTTGTTGTTTACCCCGATCCAGGGTGTGGATCAAATTTATATAAATTGTTTGAGAGGACTAAGTCTCGGCTTGAGACTGAACCTCTTGTTTTAAAACTGCTGTGTTTACTTATTTTGGTTTTAACCTATATTGAATATTCCACTGCTAATTACTTTGAAATATAAAATTGTTTTAAAGTTACTTTGATAATTAATCTAGAAAGTGTTTGTAACTATTGAAAATCAGTAGGTTAGTTTCAAAATCTAATTTAATCTTCTGATTAAATTAACTGAGACCTAATCAATCTTTTTGAGAACCTAATAGAACCCTGTAAAGACCTGAAAAATTCAAGTAAATTTTTTTTCTTAATTTTCTTGGGATTTTAGAAGAACGCAGTTTCTGACAGCACCTGATTCTGAGGCCCGGTGTGCCCGGAATCATTTTTCGAAGTTTAGCTCGGGTACGTTCAGTGAACGAACGAGCGGGTTTTTCTAACTTTTGAACTGGTGCTCAGAATCGAATTCTGAGGGCACCAATGGAATCGCAGCACCAGTAATTTCTTAGAAACAATTTTTCCGGAGTTACGTTTGCTCGGGTGTGATTTTTTAATTTTTGGGGTTAAGTTAAGGAATAAAATAAAAGTGGTGCGACAATTTATTTTATTTTACTTAAAGCAGCTTAACCTAAGTTAAACGGATAAGGTCGGACCCATAATATCCTACCCACTTGGTAGGATATTTGTGAGGTGGGGCCCGCATGAGCCCCACTATTTCTTTCCTTCTAAGTAACGCACCCGCACCCCACTTTTTAATGAAGTCAAACCGTGCGTTTATTCTGGTTAAGAAACGCCTCATTAATTGGGCGGTTTAAAACGTTGTAATTAATTGAGTTAATTGTTTGATTTGTTTTTGAATTTTAAGAACGTTTGGTGTGAGTAATAAAATAAGGTAACCCTTATTTTATTTTTGTTGGGTTATTGTGTTGAGTTTTTGGGGAGAATAAGAGAAGTCTTGAAGTTCTTCGTTCTTCGTCGAAGAACGCGAAGAACGCGAAGAACGCCGACCTCCGACGAAGGTCGACAAGAACGCTGGATCCTCAGAGATCGACGACGCGACGCCGACGAATCTTTTCTCCGCGACGCGACGATCCCCCTTCCGCGATGCCTTCTTCCGCGACGTCCCTTTCCACGACGAGCCTTCGTTCAACTACGCTCGAGGTAGGGGTTAATTTTTTTGTGTAAGTTTATATTCCGTGGTTCCTTCCTTTTAAAACAAAGAACTCGTATCAACTCATCCTCAAGTTGATCCGCGAATGATTTCTTTTGTGGGTTGGGAATATTTATTTGCGGGGAAAACTGTTTGGGTTGATTTCTTTTGTTCGTGAAAAATCCTTGTTGTTCTTTGTCTTTTGGGCTGCTTGTTACCAACTTAACGAGAGGAGGTCGGACCGCACGAACACGGCCGACTCTCCTCCCCCTTTTTTGTTTTGTTCGTTGCGGCATGAACAAAGGCGGCGGGTGCAATGGCACCGCGTGGACATGAGAAAGAACACAGCGTCGTCGCGCCGCGTCGTTGAGGCCGAACGAACCGCGGCCGGAGTCGGGGCCGCGGAGGCGATTGAAGACTCCGCTGGTTGATCGTTTTGCGCGGATTGACGAGCGACGAAGCAGGCCGCAAGGGCGTTTTGAAACCTTCGCAGTAAACTGCGGATCCCGGGAGAACCGCCAGCGCAGACGGCGGGCAAAACAGACCACCGGAGCGCGTCCGGTGGTCCGCGGAAAATGCTGCCGGCGCGCCGCCGGTAGGAGCCGCCGCGGCGGTGGCGGGACGACCGGATCCCGCGGCCACGCGGGATCCGGGGAAGACGCGGCGGCTCGCGCCACGTCCGGTGAAAAGGGTCGGAGGCAGCGCACCCCCGCGTCCGCTCAGCGCGCGCAGCACCTGCTGAGCCAGACCAGCCGCACCGGGTCGGGCCACCCAGGCCGGGCCGGGCCGCCCGCGCCTGCTGGGCCGGGCCGCGCCGGTTGGGCCGGGCCACGCCCTGATGGGCCGGATGTAAAGACCCGTAAATTTCAAGGAAATTTTTTTCTTAATTTTCTTTGGATTTTTTACAAGAACTCAGTTTCTGACAGCACCTGATTCCGAGGCCCGGTGTGCCCGGAATCATTTTTCGAAGTTTGGCTCGGGTACGTTCAGTGAACGGACGAGCAGGTTTTTCTAACTTTTGAACCGGTGCCCGGAATCAAATTCTGAGGGCACCGATGAAATCGCAGCGCCGGTATTTGCTTAGAAACGCCTCTTCCGGAGTTGTGTTTTCTCGGGTGTGGTTTTTAATTTTTGGGCTTAAAGTTAAGAAATAAAATAATTGTACAACAAACTTTATTTTATTTCACTTAAGCCACTTGAAGCCACTTGAAAGCCACTTAAACTGAGTTGAAATGGATAGGGTACTATCCAAAAATATCATACCCTCTTGGTAGGATATTTGTGAGGTGGGGCATGCACGAGCCCCGCCGTTTCTTTTACGCTAAGTAACGCACCCGCGAAAACCCGTCATTATGAAAGTCAACTGACGCGTTTTCTTAAATTCTTAATAGACCATTTAATCGGGCGGTTTTATTCGTGAATTAAATGGGCAGTTTCTTTTGTTGAATTAATTCTACGAATTAATGGGTCGTTACTTACCTCTTTTTCGTTTGTTGGCGTAATAATAAAATAAGACCAACACACATTTGGAGGATTACACGTTGAGAGGCTTTGACAGAATTCTTGAGCCTTCATCCTCCTTCGCGAAGAACACGAACAACGCGAAGAACGTGAAGAACGCGAAGAACGCGAAGAACGCCGTCACCCTCGGAGTTTGACGACGCTTCATCCGAGACGTTCTTCCCCGCCCCGATCTCCGATCACCAACTGCTTGAGGTAAGAGATCTCGGGTTTCTTTTTAATCTCCTCGGTGGTTTTTAACAAAACACGGATTTAATTATTTATAATTAAATCTGTTGTTTCTTGGTCCGTTGAGTTCGTCGACGCAACGCCGGATTCCGTGACGACGTGACGCCCTTCCGCGACGACGCGACACCTTCCGCGACACGACGATCGCCTCCTTCCGCGGCAGTCAATTTCCGTGAAGAACCCGCGGACGACGACTTGAAGAGGTAGGGATTTTATTTTGGAAATGCCCTTATTCCCGTGAACGTTTCTTTAAAATTAAAGAATCGGTTTCAAATGAACAATTTTAATTTATAAAAATTGTTGTTTCATGTGTTGAACTATTTTCTCCCGTTGTTGTTATCTAACGCGGAGGGTGCGGGCCAAACGAACATGGCCCGACAACCCTCCGTCGTTCTTCGTGGTTGTGCGGATTTGGCGGGCGACGACGAAACGTGACACAAGGGCAATTTGTTGATCCCGCAGTGAAGAACGGAACCCGGGAGGAACACCAGCGCAGACGGGAAGGAAAACGGACCACCGGAGCAACTCCGGTGGCCCGCGGAAGATTCCGGCGACGCGGGTCGCCGGAGGCGGCGGCGCCCCGGCGCGCTGCCGGATGAGACCGCCGCGGCTGAAGCCGCGGCGGCGGTGGCCAACGGACCCGTGGCCGCGCGGGTCCAGCTCGCCCGCACGGGACGCGACTGAAGCTGCGTCTATTGCTCCAACGCGGCCCCAACGCGGGGCCGCGGCATCTCCAGACCGCGGGGGCAGCGCCCCGCGGCGCACGGCCGTTCGGCCGCTCGGCCGAACCGAGCCAGGTCGGTCCGACCGGCCGGGCCGTGCCCTGGCCGGACCGGACCGGGTTGGACCGGGTCGGGTCGACCCGGTTCGGCCAACCCAGGGGGGGTCGGCCTGGGTCGGCCCGGGCCCGGACCCCCCGTCTTCGGACCGTTTTCGGTCAAATGCCTGTAACTTGAGCTACGGGCCTCCGAACGACGCGCCGTCAGTGGAAACGCGATTCTTGGATCGAGACGGTCGTTTCGGTATATCGCACTCAAGGTTTCGGAATACTTTGGGTTTGGCCGGGTTGGTTCGTACACGAAACCAACCGGGCCCTCGGAGCGGAAACGCTCATATCTTGAGTTACGGACGTCCGATTGACGTGCCGTCAGCTTTGTTGAATTCCTCTATATGAGACGGATATTTTGGCTCACTCTGCCCGAGGTTTGGACGCAGGCGGAGTACGGTCAGGTTGGTTTTGCCTTAAAAACCAACCGGGCCCCTGGGACGAAAAAACCAATAACTCTCAGACCGGGCGTCCGATTGACGCGTCGTCTGTGACGTTGAGTTCCTGTTGATGATACGGAGCTTTTGGATACATCAACTTCAGACTTTGTGACAGTTGATGTATCATCCTCTCGGCTCGTGGAGCGGACCCTCCCGAACGAGCTTGCTGTGTGCGGGAACCCAAGTACTGGCTGCGACTGCTACTTCGACAGCGACGACCGTGCAGAGATCCTCAGTGGACTGCGACGACGGCTGTGCAGAGATCCTCAGTGGAATGCGACGACGACTGTGCAGAGATCCTCAGTGGACTGCGACGACTACAACACTCAGTGATCCTACGTGGATCAGTGCTACAGGTCCTGTGTGGGCCCGATCCTGTGTGGGTCCGATCATGTGTGGATCAGCGCTCAGCGGTTCTGTGTGAGCCAGCGCCTACAGGTCCTGTGTGGGCCCGATCCTGTGTGGGTCATTGCGGGGGTTAGTTACCTATCGATCCTTTGTGGGTCCGACGACTTAGATGGATCAGTGATCATCTTTATCGTCATTCGAAGAAGTATACCTATGTGAGCTGAATCTTGAGTTACTCTCCTTGTGGATTGTGTTGAGCTATCCTGTGTGGATTTACTGTTTACTCTCCTTTGTGGATTGTGTTGAGCTATCCTGTGTGGATTTACTGTTTACTCTCCTTTTTGGATTGTGTTGAGCTATCCTATGTGGATTACTGTTTACTCTCCTTTGTGGATTGTGTTGTGCTATCCTATGTGGGTATACGTTTTGCTTTCCTGTGTGGACTGGGTTGTGCGTGAGCTCGGACGTTGGAGCCGAGCGGGAATTGATGACTTAGATATATGTATGGGCATATACCTAAGCAGTGTCGGATGTTACTTTGTGATTGTATCTTTCCTTTGTGGTTATCCTTTGTGGATTCTGGGAGACCTTCGGGGGTCTCGGGGTCCCTACTGAGTAGCTTATACTCACCCTTGCACGGGCTATGCCCGCACTTCATTGTGTTGGTTGCAGACGACGGACAGCACTGATCGTGGTGGAGGCTTGCGGAGCAGGACAGTACCTGGTGGTGGACCATTGGGCGGGACGTACTCGGAGCGGACGGCTGGACCGAGGAGCTGTGGAGGCTATCTGTACCCACCCTTCAGGTGGGACCTTCAGAGGACGGCTCGACGCTGTGGATTTTCTTTTCAGTTGCTGTTTTTCCCTTTCAGTTGTACTTTACATTTGGGCTTGTATTTCCGGACCCTTTTACTTTCAGCACAGCTTGTACAGTTTTTACTTAGTGTTTACTTTTCTGCTTGCTTACTCTGTGGTGCTTGTTTACTTTTCAAAGGAAATGTCCTCCCTTTTTACTGGGATTTACGCCTTGGTGCTAGTTGCCAGCCCCTGGCCTATGGAAGGCGGGCTTGGGGTAGTCACGGCACGGGCCCCGAGGACGGGTCGTGACAAATTGGTATCAGAGGCGGTCGGTTCTACTGCAGACTCTGATCTTTCTTCTATGTGAAGCAATAGTGTTTAGCGTATTGGGTGTGGTTATCAGTCCAGGGAGTCCAGTGTTGGTGCGGCGGCCGACGTATCCATACACCAGGACCCTGACTTCTGATTTCCGACTTAATGCACGAAAACATTGATTACATGTGTGTTTCAAGTTTTCTTTGTGATTACTTGTGTCAGCTCACCAGGTATACTGTTCTGACCATGGCGCACTTGTTTCCTTTTCAGGATGGCCCCATGACGGCAGCCAGCTAGGGTTCCGAGAGTAGAGCGCGACGACAGCCCACCAAGCGACGAGGCCTCGGTACAGGGCCCGTTGACAGCAGAGGCACCGGCGGTACCTTTACCCACCGAGCCCCCGATGCTACCAGCACCGACCGCTGACAATGCGCGTCGCCTCGGAGCTCTGCACGAGTTCCAGCGCCAACGACCACCCAGGTTTCATGGGGAGACGGACCCCCAGGCAGCCGAGGACTGGCTGGAGGCGGTCGTACGAGTTTTCAGGCTAGTGAGGACACCAGCAGACCTCATGGTGATCCTCGCGGCGAGCCTACTACACGCAGCAGCGGGACGATGGTGGAGCTTGATGCTCCAAGTGCACGATGAGGCCTCTCTCATCTGGACGGACTTCGAGAGCCTCTTCCGCTCAGAGTTCGTCCTGGTCACCCTCTGTGCGGTGCGCATTCAGGAGATTCTTCAGCTGCGGCAGGGCAGCTTGACGGTCGCCCAGTACGCGGCGAGATTTACCGACCTTTCTCACTACTCGACAGATATGGTACGGGACCCCTTCTTCCGGGCCCGGACCTTTGAGCAGGGTTTGAGACATGAGATCAGGGCATCGGTGATCTCCCTCATCATCCCGACCCAGGCAGGGGTGCTAGAGCGAGCCCTTCTGATCGAGAGCTTTCTGGCAGAGTCCATAGCGAGACCTACCGCAGGGCGGCAGGTAGCGGAGTCTTCGGCAGCAGGTAGCCGACGAATGACTCAGGGTTCCAGGCAGACCAGACCTTCCGGCAGACGACCTCGGGACACTGGCTCAGCAGTGCGGGGCACACAGCGCGGAGCCAGTCTTCCGAGAGGCAGGCAGTGCTACGCCTGCGGCGGGCAGGGCCACATGGCTCGTGACTGCCCGACCCGCCGTACCGAGGAGCAGCAGACGGTGGAGGGACCACCCAGGCAGAGGCAGAGGGTCGACCGTGGCGGTCCGCAGGGAGGAGGCGGACGAGGCAGAGGAGTTGGCCGAGCAGCAGGTGGTGGGCGATGCTTTGAGGCTCTGCCACCACCACCACCAGGAGGTCCTCCCCAACCACAGGGAGCTGGCGGGCAGAGACAGGCACAGCTCCAAGCAGCGGAGGCCTGCGATCACGGCGCGCCAGAGATGATTCGAGGTACGATCTGTGTCTATTCCACCCTTTCTACAGTTCTTATAGACACAGGAGTGAGTCACTCTTTCATAGCCGCTGCCCTTGTTCGGAGCTCGGAGATTCCGACAGAGCCGCTGGCTCGATCCTTACGGCTAGAGACCCCTACGGGAGCAGACTCGACGATTACGCACTGGTGCCGGCAGTGTGAGCTTACTCTAGGAGGTGAGAGCTTCGGCTGGGATCTTCTTGTAGCAGTGTCGAGGCCTTACGACGTCATCTTAGGCATGGATTGGTTATCTACAGTCCATGCTCAGATTGACTGTTTTAGGCGGAAGGTGCGATGTGTGCGCACCGACGGGAGCAGGTTCACCTTCACCGGCGAAAAGGGAGCCTTTGCAGCACAGGATGGACTCTCGCAGAGGAGGGGACAGCCCATCACTCATCAGTTGGCTAGCCTCATCCTAGGAGCAGTGGACGTGCGGAGTCCTAGTTTTCCTGCAGTGGTGGATCAGTATGCGGACGTCTTCCCCGACGACATCCCAGGACTACCTCCTCGCAGAGAGGTAGACTTTTATATTGACCTGTACCCCGGGACAGCCCCGATATCCACTCCAGCATATCGGATGGCCCCTGCTGAGCTTCGAGAGCTGCGGGTACAGTTGGAGGACTTGCAGGGCAAGGGGTTCATCCGACCCGGTGTTTCACCCTGGACTTCACCGATTTTGTTCGCCAAGAAGGCGGACGGGAGCTTGCGACTGTGTGTCGATTATCGTCGCCTGAACCAGGTGACAGTGAGGAACAAGTATCCGCTACCGAGGATTGATGACCTCTTCGATCATCTCAAGGGAGCACGGTGGTTCTCGAAGATAGACCTAGATCAGGCTATCATCAGCTCAGAGTTCGAGACGAGGACGTGCAGAAGACGGCCTTCAGGTGTCGGTATGTCCACTATGAGTTCTTGGTTATGCCCTTCGGTGTAACCAACGCTCCATCAGTGTTCATGAGCCTCATGAATAGGATCTTCCATCCATACCTCGATCGATTTGTCGTGGTCTTCATCGACAACATTTTGGTGTACTCGACCACGGAGGAGGAGCACGCCTACCACTTGCGGGTTGTACTAGACACACTCCGAGAACACCAGCTTTATGGCAAGCTCTCGAAGTGTCAGTTCTGGTTACGTGAGGTCCACTTCTTGGGGCACGTCATTTCTGAGGCGGGAGTTGCATTGGATCCCGCAAAGATCGAGGCAGTGCTAGCTTGGGAACCACCCAGGAGCGTGACGGAGGTGCGGAGTTTCTTGGGTCTAGCCGGATACTATCGGGGATTTGTGCCGGACTTCTCCAGAGTTGAGGCGCCACTCTCAGCTTTTCCGAAGAAGGGGAAACCCTTCGTGTGGTCAGATAGATGTCAGTAGAGCTTCCAGGAGCTGAGACAGAGATTGATCAGCGCACCTATCTTGAGGTTGCCTGAGGAGGGAGTTGGTTACGTAGTCTACTGCGATGCATCAGGGACTGGACTCGGGTGTGTCCTGATGCAGGAGCGGGCCGTGATTACCTATGGATCACGTCAGTTGAGGCCGCATGAGCAGAACTATTCTACCCATGACCTGGAGTTAGCAGCAGTGGTCTTCGCTCTGAATACTTGGCGGCACTATCTGATGGGCGAGCACTTTACAGTCTTTTCTGACCACCAGAGTCTAAGGTACATCTTCTCTCAGAAGGACCTGAACCTGAGATAGCGGCAATGGCTCGAGTTCCTCCAGGACTATGACTTTGAGATAGTCTATACTCCTGGGAAGGGGAACGTGGTAGTTGATGCCCTCGGCAGGAGGACGGGCATCCAGCTACTTGAGGAGGCGACAGAGCAGCTAGCCGCTTTGCAGATATCCTTCGTGGATAGAGACGGAGCAGCCTTCCTTCAGTCTCTCACCGTCTCTCCTCCACTTCTACAGCAGGTCAGAGAGGCTCAGCGTGGGGACGCTGACTGTGAGACACGGTGTGCACAGATATCCTCGGGACAGGCACCTGATGGTTTCTCCCTTGGAGCAGATCACGACGTCCTTTTTAGAGGACGTACCCTGGTACTAGTCACTTTACGAGAGGAGGTGCTGAGAGAGTTTCACACTTCTCCTTTGGCGATACATCCTGGAGTGGCGAAGATGTACCAGGATCTCAGACGACAGCACTGGTGGCCGGGCATAAAGAAGGTTGTGGCAGAGTTCGTTTCACGGTGCCTCACCTGCCAGCAGGTGAAGGCAGAGCATCAGGTACCAGCAGGCTTGGTACAGCCCTTGGAGGTCCCGGAGTGGAAGTGGGATGGGATATCTATGGACTTCGTGACTGGACTTCCACGCACTTTCAGAGGTCACGACTCCATTTGGGTGATTGTTGACCGACTCACCAAGTCGGCACACTTCTTACCCATCCGAGAGCAGGGCTCAGTGGAGAGCTTGGGGCGTCTCTACGTTCAGGGGATTGTACGGCTTCACGGTGTTCCATCGACTATCATCTCTGATCGGGACGCTCACTTTACTTCCCGGCTTTGGAAGGGGTTACAGGAGGCATTCGGGATGCGGCTACGTCTGAGCACAGCCTTTCACCCTCAGACGGATGGTCAGACGGAGAGGACCATTCAGACTCTCGAGGACATGCTCCGCGCATGTGTCCTCGACTTTGGTCGCAGCTGGGAGGACCACCTACCCTTGGTGGAGTTCGCGTACAACAACAGCTACCACTCCACCATCGGGATGGCACTATACGAGGCGTTGTACGGCAGACCTTGTAGATCTCCTTTGTGCTGGACAGACCCTGGGGAGTCAGCACTTGTGGGACCAGAGATGGTCTGGGCCACGACAGAGAAGGTCCAGGTCATCCAGGAGCGGATGAGGACAGCTCAGAGCCGGCAGAAGTCATATGCTGACAGGAGGCGGAGGCCACTAGAGTTCGAGGATGGCGACCACGTCTTCTTGCGTGTCTTACCTCGACGTGGTTTGCGGAGATTTGGTCGAGGCGGCAAGTTGTCTCCACGCTTCATTGGACCATTCCAGGTCCTCAACAGGATTGGCGAGGTGGCTTATCGCCTGGCTCTACCACCTCAGTTGCACCGGGTGCACGACGTCTTCCACGTATCTCAACTGAGGAGATACGTGCACGACCCGACGCACATCATTGACCATGGGGAGCTAGACGTGGATGATGGGGCGACTTTTACAGAGGTCCCGGTGGAGATAGAGGATCGACAGGAGCGGGTCCTACGTGGACGATCGATTCCTCTTGTGTGCATCAGATGGCAGCACGGGAACCTCCAGGAGAGCACTTGGGAGCGGGAGGCTCAGATGCGTGCTCAGTACCCACATTTGTTTCCCTAGTTTACGATGTATCTTTACGGGGACGTGAAGCCCTTAGGTGGGAGTAATGTAAAGACCCGTAAATTTCAAGGAAATTTTTTTCTTAATTTTCTTTGGAATTTTACAAGAACGCAGTTTCTGACAGCACCTGATTCCGAGGCCCGGTGTACCCAGAATCATTTTTTGAAGTTTGGCTCGGGTACGTTCAGTGAACGGACGAGCGGGTTTTTCTAACTTTTGAACCGGTGCCCGGAATCGAATTCTGAGGGCACCGATGAAATCGCAGCACCGGTATTTTCTTAGAAACGCCTCTTCCGGAGTTGCGTTTGCTCGGGTGTGGTTTTTAATTTTCGGGCTTAAAGTTAAGAAATAAAATAATTGTACAACAAACTTTATTTTATTTCACTTAAGACACTTGAAGCCACTTGAAAGCCACTTAAACTGAGTTGAAACGGATAGGGTACTATCCAAAAATATCCTACCCTCTTGGTAGGATATTTGTGAGGTGGGGCCCGCACGAGCCTCGCCGTTTCTTTTCCGCTAAGTAACACACCCGCGAAAACCCGTCATTATGAAAGTCAACTGATGCGTTTTCTTAAATTCTTAACAGACCATTTAATTGGGCGATTTTATTCGTGAATTAAATGGGCAGTTTCTTTCGTTGAATTAATTCTACGAATTAATGGGTCGTTACTTACCTCTTTTTCGTTTGTTGGCGTAATAATAAAATAAGACCAACACAACATTTGGAGGATTACACGTTGAGAGGCTTTGACAGAATTCTTGAGCCTTCATCCTCCTTCGCGAAGAACGCGAAGAACGCGAAGAACGCGAAGAACGCCGTCACCCTCGGAGTTTGACGACGCTTCATCCGAGACGTTCTTCCCCGCCCCGATCTCCGATCACCAACTGCTTGAGGTAAGAGATCTCGGGTTTCTTTTAAATCTCCTCGGTGGTTTTTAACAAAACACGGATTTAATTATTTATAATTAAATCTGTTGTTTCTTGGTCCGTTGAGTTGGTCGATGCAACGCCGGATTCCGCGACAACGCGACGCTCTTCCGCGACGACGCGACGCCTTCCGCGACACGACGATCGCCTCCTTCCGCAGCGGTCAATTTCCGCGAAGAACCCGCGAACGACGACTTGACGAGGTAGGGATTTTATTTTGGAAATGCCCTTATTCCCGTGAACGTTTCTTTAAAATTAAAGAAACGGTTTCAAATGAACAATTTTAATTTATAAAAATTGTTGTTTCATGTGTTGAATTATTTTCTCTCGTTGTTGTTATCTAACGCGGAGGGTGCGGGCCAAACGAACACGGCCCGACAACCCTCCGCCGTTCTTCGTGGTTGTGCGGATTTGGCGGGCAACGACGAAACGTGACGCAAGGGCAATTTGTTGATCCCGCGGTGAAGAACGGAACCCGGGAGGAACACCGGCGCAGACAGGAAGGAAAACGGACCACCGGAGCAACTCCGGTGGCCCGCAGAAGATTCCGGCGGCGCCAGCGGCCGGAGGCGGCGGCGCCCCGGCGCGCCACCGGACGAGACCGTCGCGGCTAAAGCCGCGGCGGCGGAGGCCAACGGACCCGCGGCCGCGCGGGTCCAGTTCGCCCGCACAGGATGCGGCTGAAGCCGCGTCCGTTGCTCCAGCGCGGCCCCAACGCGGGGCCGCGGCATCTCCAGACCGCGGGGGCAGCGCCCCGCGGCGCACGGCCGTTCGGCCGCTCGGCCGAACCGAGCCAGGCTGGTCCGACCGGCCGGGCCGCGCCCTGGCCGGACCGGACCGGGTTGGACCGGGTCGGGTCGACCCGGTTCGGCCGACCCAGGGGTGGTCGGGCCGGGTCGGCCCGGACCCCCGTCTTCGGACCGTTTTCGGTCAAATGTTTATAACTTGAGCTACGGGCCTCCGAACGACGCGCCGTCAGCGGAAACACGATCCTTGGATCGAGACGGTCGTTTCGGTATATCGCACTCAAGGTTTCAAAATACTTTGGGTTTGGCCGGGTTGGTTCGTACACGAAACCAACCGGGCCCTCGGAGCGGAAACACTCATATCTTGAGCTACGGACGTCCGATTGACGTGGCGTCAGCTTTGTTGAATTCCTCTATGTGAGACGGATCTTTTGGCTCACTCCGCCCGAGGTTTGGACACAGGCGGAGTACGGTCGGGTTGGTTTTGCCTTAAAAACCAACTGGGCCCCTGAGACGAAAAAGCCAATAACTCTCAGACCGGGCGTCCGATTGACGCGCCGTCTGCGACGTTGAGTTCCTGTTGACGATACGGAGCTTTTGGATACATCAACTTCGGACTTTGTGAAAGTTGATGTATCAGCCTCTCGGCTCGTGGAGCGGACCCTCCCGAACGAGCTTGCTGTGTGCGGGAACCCTAGTACTGGCTGCGACTGCTACTTCGACAGCGACGACCGTGCAGAGATCCTCAGTGGACTGCGACGACGACTGTGCAGAGATCCTCAGTGGACTGCGACGACTACAGCACTCAGCGATCCTACGTGGATCAGTGCTACAGGTCCTGTGTGTGCCTGATCCTGTGTGGGTCTGATCCTGTGTGGGTCAGCGCTCAGCGGTTCTGTGTGAGCCAGCGCCTACAGGTTCTGTGTGGGCCCGATCCTGTGTGGGTCATTGCGGGGGTTAGTTACCTATCGATCCTTTGTGGGTCCGACGACTTAGATGGATCAGTCATCATCTTTATCGTCATTCGAAGAAGTATACCTGTGTGAGCTGAATCTTGAGTTACTCTCCTTGTGGATTGTGTTGAGCTATCCTGTGTGGATTTACTGTTTACTCTCATTTGTGGATTGTGTTGAGCTATCCTATGTGGATTACTGTTTACTCTCCTTTGTGGATTGTGTTGTGCTATCCTGTGTGGGTATACGTTTTGTTTTCCTGTGTGGACTGGGTTGTGCGTGAGCTCAGACGTTGGAGCCGAGCGGGAATTGATGACTTAGGTATATGTATGGGCATATACCTAATCAGTGTCAGATGTTACTTCGTGATTGTATCTTTCCTTTGTGGTTATCCTTTGTGGATTCTGGGAGACCTTCGGGGGTCTCGGGGTCCCTACTGAGTAGCTTATACTCACCCCTGCACGGGCTATGCCCGCACTTCGTTGTGTTGGTTGCAGACGACGGACAGCACTGATCGTGGTGGAGGCTTGCGGAGCAGGACGGTACCTGGAGGTGGACCACTGGGCGGGACGTACTCGGAGCGGACGGCTGGACCGAGGAGCTGTGGAGGCTATCTGTACCCACCCTTCAGGTGGGACCTTCAGAGGACGGCTCGACGCTGCGGCTTTTCTTTTCAGTTGCTGTTTTCCCCTTTCAGTTGTACTTTACAGTTGGGCTTGTATTTCCGGCCCCTTTTACTTTCAGCACAGCTTGTACAGTTTTTACTTAGTATTTACTTTTCCGCTTGCTTACTCTGTGGTGCTTGTTTACTTTTCAAAGGCAATGTCTTCCCTTTTTACTGGGATTTACGCCTTGATGCTAGTCGCCAGCCCCTGGCCTATGGAAGGCGGGCTTGGGGTAGTCACGGCACGGGCCCCGAGGACGGGTCGTGACACCGGACCCGAACCCGGGTCGGGTCAACCCGGTTCGGGCCGACCCAGGGGCGGTTGGGTCGGGCCGGGCCCAGACCCCCATTTCTGACTATTTTCAGTCTTTTGCCCATATCTTGGGCTACGGACCTCTGATCGACGCACCCTTAGTTGCGTAGCGATCATTGGATCGAGGCGGTCGTTTCGGTATATTACACTCAGGGTTTCGAAGAACTTTGAGTACGATAGGGTTGGTTCGAACACGAAACCAACCGGGCCCTCGGAGCGGAAACGCTTATATCTTGGGTTCCGGACGTCCGATTGACGTGTCGTTGACTTCGTTGGATTCCTCCTGATGAGGCGGAACTTTTGGCATAGTTTGCCCGAGGTTTGGACGCAGTTGGAATATGGCCGGGTTGAATTGTACCCGAAATCCAACCGGGCCCCTGGAACGGAAAAGCTGATATCTTCCAGACCGGACGTCCGTTTGACGAACCGTCAGTAGAGTTGGTGATCACGTTGAGAAACGGTCCCTATGAGTATACCCTATGAGAGTTCGGGGTACAATTGAGATACGGCCGGGTTGGTTCGCACACGAAACCAACCGGGCCCCTGGGACGGAAAGACTAATAACTCACAGACCGGGCGTCCGATTGACGCGTTGTCTGTTGTGTTGAGACCCCTATGACGAGGCGGTCCTTTGAGATACTTCTTCGTGGGACTTTGTGATACTTGGAGTATCGACCAGTAGCTCATGGAGCGGACCCTCCCGGAGACGAGCATGCGGAGTACGGAGACCGTGTAGCCGGCTGAGACCTGACGACTGTTTGACCGATCGACTCGGTGTGTTTTGGATAGCCCAGTGGGAAGCGCTTGGTGTTAGCGGCAGACCCACGGCGGAGGAGCGCTTGGTTGTAGCGGCAGACTCGCGGTACTCAATCGAAGGAGTACCTCTGGAGGCTATGAGGGGGAGCGCTTGGTTGTAGCGGTAGACCCATGGTGGGAAGCGCTTGGTTGTAGCAGCAGGCCCACAGTACTCGACATGAGGAGTACCTCAGCAGTCTTAGGTTAGTGAGCAGTACCTCGGAGTCGTGACAGGACCACTGTACACTCCAGAGACGGGGCTCTTCAGCAGTTACGGTTTCGATAATGAAAATCCCGGTTTGAGCTGAGTCTATGACCTTTGTGTTTACCTCATGATTGATATGGGTCACTTGATAACTTAGGTATATGTATGGGCATATACATGGGTAGTGGTTATCTGTTGATTTCATAATCTTTGTGTTTCCTCATGATTGAGATGGGTTACTTGATAACTTAGGTATATGTATGGGCATATACCTAAGTAGAGGTTATCTGTTGAGATCTTCTTTATGGTTATCCTTGTTGGTTTTAGTGAGACCTTGAGGGTCTCGGGGTCCCTACTGAGTATTGTTATACTCACCCCTGCACGGGCTATGCCCGCACCTCATTGTGTTGGTTGCAGATGACAGACACTGCTGACGGAGGTCGAGTGTTCGTGGACTGGACGGTACCCGGAGGTGGACTACACGACGAGTCAGTACCCGGAGGTGGACCACACGACGAGTCAGTACCCGGAGGTGGACCACACGGCGAGTCAGTATCCGGAGGTAGACTTCACGACGAGACGACACACAGAGGAGGTTGACGGGCGAGAGCGTTGTGAAGGCTATCTGTACCTACCCTTCAGGTAGGATCCGTGGTGGACGATCCAGGAGTTGCGCCATCTGTACCTACCCTTCAGGTAGGATCCGAGGAGGACGACCCAGGAGCCGATTCCGTTCTTTCAGCTGTTGTCTTTTTCTGTTGTACTTTTGTTCGATTGTAGCTGTACTTTCAGTTGGGTTTATATTCTGGCCCATTTACTTTTCAGCACTTTCTTTTGTACTTAGTGTTTTACTTCCGCTTGTACTCTGTGGTGTTTTGTTTACTTTTATAAAGGCAATGCCTTCCCAGTTATCGGGATTTACGTCGTTGGTGCTAGTCGCCAGCCCCTGGCCTATGGAAGGCGGGCTTGGGGTAGTCACGGCACGGGCCCCGAGGACGAGTCGTGACAAACCCTTACAGTTTTACAAATTCACTACAGTTTAACTTAGTTTTTAATTAGGGGATTTTAATAGAAATATTTTTAACAGAAATTTTAATTGGAACTCAATTCACCCCCTCCCCTCTTGAGTATCCACTTCGACCAACACTAAGCATGGTGTTTGAAAAAAAAAACAGAGGAAATACTCTTCTTGATGTCTACAATGCATGGGTAAAACTCTACAATCTAATCATATAAAATATATTTTTTCATTAATTAATTGTTTTTGTTTTTTAGAAAGTATTGGATGATCATCACAATCAATTTGGATACCTAAAATGTTTATTTTTTTATCCAAAGCATGGATTTCCATCAAATTGACCACACGTGATGTCCATTAAAAATTTGTAATGCACTGCAATCAACATTTTACATATAAACTTCAAATTATGTGTTTTAGTTTGTGTTTTAACAAGAATTTTGTTATGGTAGGGTAGTCTATAAATATCAGCTAAATCATGGTATGAGGTTGATGACATTTCATACAAAACCTAAGGATTTCTTTAAATGGAAACAAATTAAGGTATATATAGTAAGATTTAACTATCAAAACATATTTCAAAACAATTTACTTATTTTGGTCAATGTTTTTGTAGTGACCAAAACAAAATAACAACAACAATTGTGGATATTAAATTTTCAAATTTATGAAAGATATTATATACCATCAATAAAACATCATCCCCGGATAGTTAATTTCTGAAGGTAATTACATTTCCTTTAAAATATTTTTTAATCATTTTTTCTATATTTTTTCAGTACTACCATGATTTCTAATAATCTACATGCTCAAAATAAGAGGTAAATTTATTTAGAGATGATTGAGAAGAGTACATAGTGTCAAAAAAAAATTCTGACATCAAGTTGAGGTGATTAGATATTATGTTTGTGATCTAGTACAAGCTATAACTTTAAAGATATGTTTAGGATGTGAAACATTAGTATCGTAATGCTTAGATGTTATTTTTTCTAAAATAAAATTCATGTAGTATTGGAAATTTGATCGTTATATTTTTATTTTAATCTTATATTTTCATTCGCTATCCAAATATATTTTTTAGATTTTATCCTCCCAGCATTCCAAAGGAATTTGAACCCCATCATATATTTTATGCCCCTCTTGAGTGAGGATACAAAGTTGATGATCCTCCCCCACCCACGGTTCCTCCACTTGATGACAACAGTATAAAAAAAATTGATTGAGGGTGTTGCATCTGGGAGGAGGAGCAAAAACATCTCGATAACAAGCCACAAATTAATGGGAAATCATTTCAGATACATTCAAATCCACTTGCATCTACAGATGTAGTCCAACTTCAATTCAACCTTTCAAATGCATTTACTAAACCTACATCTCATGTGAGTACTTCAATATAATATTGATTACATCTACCACCATGGAACTCAATGCATGGAAAGAAAACTGTAGTAAACACACAGGCCCGAGGACTTAATCCCATGACCTGCCCCTCACCCCCGCCCAAACTCAAACCACTCCACCACCAATGGTGGGGCTTCAATATTATTATTGTTACTATAATTTTTAAATTCTTCTAAAGAGTATATGCTCATTCCCCAATTTACTGTGCATTTCTTTTCAACTGTTCAATAATTTCCTTCCTTTAGGGGTTAGGATGAGTTGGTAGAAACAGCAAAAATGCTTTGGTGATGAACCTTCAAAACAAGAAATATTTGAGATATTTCTCAAGGAGAAGTATCATGGAGGGTTACACTCTACAGATTCTGACAGAGCTGGTAACATGTCTGAAGCTGCTCGTGCTCGTAAGAGATTGGAATTTGAGGCTGCAGCTGAGATAATGGCGAGAGGGAAATGGGTCAAGGATCCTTCTACCCACAAATCTGAAGACATTACCAACTATTGGGGAAGGTACTTCCATGTCCTTATCATCATCATTTTCATTTTGTGTCTTACTATCTTTTGATGAGTTCGTAAAAACGGTTTGGTCTCTGTTGCAATCATTTCTACCTCCACGGTGAAGAAACAAGATGAATTACTTTATTTTCACATTTGATTCAACCAAATACATGATAATGAAAGATACTGTAAATACTAACTGAATTCCTCACCCATATCCCGATCCAATTCTCAAAGTATAAACGAGGAATTAACTGTGAAGTAAGTTGAACCAGGGTTGCAAGTTGAAAATGTTGAGAGGTTGGTGGATCTCTACAAGGTAATTTAGTTTAAAACACATGTCACGTTATCAAAATTGAGTAAACGAGATCAGATTGTTTTCAAAATTTAGGACAACGATCGATGATTCATTTGTGAGATGTAGAAATCAACCACATGTCAATCCAACACACGATGTGGTTGATATGACTCAAAGTTCATATTTTCAAATGTCCATTTAGTATAAAACACGCGTTGCATAGCCAAAACCGAGGAAACGAGCACATATTATTTTGAAACTTCAGAAAAATAATTCATAATTCATTTGTGATGTGTATGAATCAATTGCGCTTCAATCTAACATATGATGTGGTAAGCATGACTCAAAATTTGTGTTTTCAATATAAAAGTGTCATTTTAGTTTAAAATGTGCATCGCATTGGCAAAACCAAGCAAATTGGCTTGGATTGTTTTCAAACTTTAGGAAAAAGATCCATAATTCATTTGTGATGTGTAGGAATCGACCGCATCTCAATATGACACATGATGTGGTCAGTATGACTCAAAGTGTGTGCATTCAATATAAAAGTACCGTTTTAGTTTAAAATGCACGTCACATAGCCAAAACTGAGCAAACAAGCTCGAATTATTATTAAAAGTTATGACAAAGATCCATAATTCATTTGAAACATATAAGAATCGACTACATGACAATCTGACACATGATGTGCTCAGTATGTTTCAAAGTGCGTGTTTTCAATATAAAAGTGTCATTTAATTTAAAACGTGCGTCACATAGCCAATACTAATCAAATGAGCACGAATTGTTTTCAAAATTTAGGATAATGATCCATAATTCATTTGTAACGTGTAGGAATCAACTGTACATCAATTCGACACCATATATGGCTGGTATGACTCAAAGTGAGTGTTTTCAATATAAAAGTGTCATTTCAGTTTAAAAACACACGTAACATAGCCAAAACTGAGCAAATGAGCTCGAATTTTATTTAAACTTCGAAAAAATGATCCATAATTCATTTGCGATGTGTAAGAATATGTCGCACGTCAATACGACACACGATGTGACTAACATGACTCAAAGTGCGTGTTTTCAATATAAAAGTGTTATTTTGGTTTAAAACGTGTGTCACGTTATCAAAACTGAGCAAATGAGCTTAGATTGTTTTCAAAATTTAAAACAAAGATCCATAATTCATTTGTGATGTGTAGAAATTGACGGCACGTCAATCCGACACACGATGTGGTCGACATGACTCAGAGTGCGTGTTTTCAATATAAATTTTTTATTTTAGTTTAAAAGAGGCACATCACATAGCCAAAACCGAGCAAAGCTCGAACTATTTTCAAACTATAGGAAAATGATCCATAATTTATTTTAGACGTTTAAGAATCGAATGCATGTCAATCTAACACACGATGTGATCGGTATGACTCAAAGTGCATGTTTTCAATATAAAATTGTCATTTTAGTTTAAAATGTGCGTCACATAGTCAAAACCGAGCAAACGAGATCAAATTGTTTTCAAACTTTATGAAAATGATCCGTAATTCATTTATGATGTGTGAATCAACCACACTTCAATTTGAGACATCATATGACCGGTATGACTCAAAGTGTGTGTTTTGAATATAAAAGTATTGTTTTAGTTTAAAACACTCGTCACATTGCCAAAATTTAGCAAACGAGCTTGAATTGTTTTCAAAGTTTAGGAAAATGATCCATAATTCATTTGTGATTTGTAGGAATCGACTGTACGTCAATTTGATACATGACGTGACTGATATGACTTCAAGTGCGTGTTTTCAATATAAGAGTCATTTTAATTTAAAACGCGCACTGCATAACCAAAACTGAGTAAACGAGCTCAAATTGTTTTCAAACTTTGGAAAAACAATCCATAATTCATCTTTAACTTATAGGAATCGACCGCATGTCAATCCAACACATGATGTGGTCGATATGATTCAAGGTGTGTGTTTTCAATATAAAAGTGTAATTTTAGTTTTAAACGTGCATCACGTAGCTAAAACTGAGCAAACGAACCCGAATTGTTTTCAAAGTTTATGACAACTATTCATAATTCATTTGTGATGTATAGGAATTGACCGTACGTCAATTCGACCCATTATGTAGTCGTTGCGACCCAAAGAGTGTTTTCAATATAAAAATGTCATTTTAGTTTAAAACATGAGTCACATTGTCAAAACTGATTAAATGAGTTTCGATTGTTTTCAAACTTTAGGATAACGATCCATGATTTATTTGTAATGTATAGAAATCGACCGCACGTCAATCTGACATACGATGTGGCCGATATGATTCCAAGTACGTGTTTTTAATATAAAAAAGTCATTTTAGTTTTAAACGTGTGTCACATTGTCGTAACTGAGTAAACAAACTCGTTTTGTTTTCAAAATTTAGGACAATGATCCATAATTCATTTGTGACGTGTGAGAATCGATCATACGTCAATTCGACATACAATGTGTTTGATATGACTTGAAATGTGAGTTTTCAATATAAAAATGTCATTTTACTTTAATGATATAATTAATAACTATTTAAATAACTAAGATAATTAATAACTGATAATATCATTAATATATTTAGTGATTAACAATATTATTTGTATAGATTATTAATTTACAATGTAATTAGAAATTCATAATATAATTATTAATTAATAGTATAATTAATAATTAATTATCACTATAAAATTAACAATATAATCATTAATAACATAATTAATAGTATAACTATTAATATCAATAATATATTCTGTAATTAGCAATATAATTTATCATGTGGATTGTATAACATTAAAATTAAAATTTGTTTATTTTTTAATGTACAACTAAAATAAACATTGATTTTGTTGCAGAGGAAAAGTTTTGTAGGAAGGTTGATCATTGAAAAAGTCTTGTTATAATAGTTGATTTTGCATAATGAGCTGTAATTTTTTTTGATTAATTGCAAATATCACATCGATGTAAATATTTTATTTGTAAACTTTGAATTGAAATGATAGTGCAATTGAATATTTGTATTTCAATTTGGTTTTATGTAATATGTGTATTCTAATTTGACAACATTTCTAATATGGTTTTGTTATAAGGTTGATGTAGGGTTTGAAGTAGTTGTCATGACTTTTATTGACGTCGACAAAATCAATGATAAAAGCAACATTTATTATCAGTTTATTATCAATGATATACAAATATTATATTTTTATTTATGAAATTCATATTTTCAAAATAAACCATGACATACATGTTAGTTGATAGAATAACCCTGGTTTGATTGAGCTGAATCATTGGATCAAATTGGGTCTACCTTAACCAGCACTAACCCAACCTTTCCAATTATTTATTTCAACTTTTGGTGTGGGGGAGGAGAGAGGAGGTGTACCGTTTCCAATTGTGGAAAGCACCACAGGGTAAGGGCGCCTCGTCCCACTTCCATTATTGGAAGTTCGGGGTTCCACTGGGACCACATCCCCGCGCGGGATTACAGATTAGACAATCGAGCGAACCGTCGAATGAACAGTCGCGTTTCCACCTAGTGGGCTGGGCCTGGGCTTCCACGGGCCACACAGCCCGGCCGGAACAGCACGACCATCACAATTTAAAAAATGAAAAAGAATTTTAGAATAATATAAAACTAAGACAATCTACCGGCGCGTAGGGATGTCGGAAGGTGCGGGAAACGCGCGGAGGTCGGAGCGTGGGGGGGTTGGGGAGGAAGGCGGGAACGCGGGAACGCGGACCCTCCCTTCCCGTACTCTTGGATTGGACTTTTTCGGAAAGTCCTTCCTTTTTCTATCATTATTCCCATTTCCTTTTTCTGAACACCACCCCCCATTCAGCCCTCCCACGAATACTTTTCCCCCAACACGCTATGTTCCCTTCCTAAAATGCCCCTATCGCCCCCAGAATTAAAGAAAAAGAACCCCATGTGAAATAAAGTTGCATGAATGAATCACTGAAGCAAGGAAGAAGGCCAGTAGGGTTTTTATGAACGAGTCTGTGCTCGTACTCAACGTATGAAAGGCTAAGGCTACGTGTCAATATATTCATCACTCAAATAAAAATCGTGTTTTTAATGGGGGAGTGAGAGGGAGGAGGAGGGAGAGAGAGGGAGCGGCCTTTTGGTTTTTCGATTTGGCTAACGTGGGAGAAAGCTGTGTGAAGGAACAGATGGTTCCTACTTTCCCATTTTCTCCTCTGATGCTGCCTTGAACTCCATATAAAGAAGGAAAGCGAGCGAAGGTATAAATAAGAGTATAATAACAGGTTGATGATGGCCTCGAGGGCATCGAGGATGGAGATAGAGAGAGAGATTGGGCGATGCGGTTGAAGAAAACTTGCCTCTTTCTGCCATGTCTGCTTTAGCTTCCTCCATACTTGCCGTGTTCTATGTTCTATCGGGCCGGTCCGCCTCAAATATCTGTCACTCCAGAAGATGATTATGGCAGGGTTTGGGTTTGGGTTTGCCTCCCCTCCTCTCTCATCCCCTCCTCTGGTTTTGCTGTGACGACGCGAAAGCTCGAAGCTTTGCGCCTGGTTCTTCCATTTAGCGCCAAACACAGAGCAGGAGCACGGAAACGGAAAGACTGAAAGACAGAGCCCGCAAAATGTGGGATCTGAACGACTCCCCTCGCCCGGATCACTTCCGCGGCGGCGACGAATCGGACGGGCCGTCTTCCCCTTCCCTCGACGACGGCGGCAAGGGCAAGAGGCCGGGCCCCGGATCCGCCTCCGACGACAATTCGAGCTCCTCTGCGGTGGTCATCGAGGACGGATCCGACGAGTACGACGGCGACGGAGCCGTCCAGAGGCGGGACGGGGGCGATTTGCTGCCGGTGACGCGGCAGTTCTTTCCGGAAGAGGCGGAGGCGTGGACGCCGGCGCCCTCGGATCCGGCTGCGTTCCCGAGGGCGCACTGGGTCGGTGTGAAGTTCGGGCAGACGCTCGACGCGACGGCCGGGAAGACTTCGCCGGCGGGGGAGGCGTCGCAGCCGTTGAAAAAAAGCCGGCGGGGACCCAGGTCCCGGAGCTCCCAGTATCGCGGCGTCACCTTTTACCGGCGGACCGGCCGCTGGGAATCCCACATATGGTCCGTTTCTCCATCTTCTGTTTTATCTTAGTTTCGGCAATCTTCTGCAACTGATCATATCTTGCATTGCTCCATTGGCGGATCGTGGGTTTTAGGGATTGCGGGAAACAAGTGTATCTTGGTAAGCCAATTCCTCTGTAAGCGAAATAAAGCTCTTTTTTTTTACTGCAAACAACTAATTATGGTGGATTTGGTTGTTGGGTTTGTGTTATGCAGGTGGATTTGACACTGCCCATGCGGCCGCTCGGTGCGTGTTCTTCCTCCTCCTCTTCTCCTTCTTCCTCCCCTTCCCTGATCTCCAAATCTGAAACATTTCAATGGAACTTAGGGCATACGACAGGGCAGCCATTAAATTCAGAGGAGTAGAAGCAGATATCAACTTCAGGCTCCAGGACTACGAGGAAGATCTCAAACAGATGAGCAACCTAACAAAGGAAGAGTTCGTGCACGTCCTTCGCCGCCAGAGTACAGGATTCCCCAGGGGAAGCTCAAAATACAGAGGGGTGACCCTTCACAAGTGCGGGAGATGGGAGGCTCGGATGGGCCAGTTCTTGGGCAAAAAGTATGAACTCGTTTTATTTGTTTGGGTTTCTTGAATGTTTCCCTGTAATCACGCCGTTATTTTATGAATCGGTGGTGTAGGTATGTGTATTTAGGCCTATTCGACACCGAAATTGAAGCCGCGTGGTTTGATCATCTTCCTCAAATCTCTTCAGCCCCTGTTTCTCTGTAACAAAATCTCAGAGCGATTGCGTTTGCGTGCGCAGGGCGTATGACAAGGCGGCGATTAGGTGCAGTGGGAGGGAGGCCGTCACCAATTTCGACATCAGCATCTACGAACAGGAGCTGAACCTTTCTGGTAATCAAACTGCAGCAGAACAATCTCCACGAAGAACTGGGTTTCTCTGATCTGTAGTTTAATTCAGGAAACGGCGCTTCCAGCGGCCCTCACGCGCTTGATCTGAGCTTGGGCACCTCCGCCCCCAAACATCCCGCCGCCGCCGCCGTCTCCGACGCGGCGGCGGACCGACGGAGCCAAACCATGTGGCCCGCGGTAGTATATATCTCGTTCTTTAGGTTATTTCATCGAACAATTTGTCTCTCAATCTCACACCCAGTCTCTTTCCCCAGCAGGTCCGGCGACCCCTCCCCCCACCCCAAAACATCTCTCCGGCCCCCTTCCAGTTCGGAGGCGGCGGCGGCGCAGCCGGGATTGCGGCGGATCTGTCGCTGTTCCCGCCGTCCGGCGACCACCACCAGCAGCAATGGCAGCATCACCCACAGTATGCGGTGGCGGGGTCGGGGCCGGGGCCAGGGCATGCCTTCTTCGCCAGTGCAAGCGCTGCAGCATCATCAGGATTCCCCCGGCGTCATCACGGCGGCGGAAGCAACAGCACCGGCAGCAGCGGTGGCGGCGGGCCGAGCCACCAGTGGATGCACCCAAATGGCTTCCACGACAGCTCCCCGTTCAGATGAGACGACACCCTAATAATGGCGGCGGAGGGGAGTAGTGGGTAGAAAAGACTCCTCCTTTTGGCTGACCTGGTTTCACGGGGCCCTCCCGGTAGAAAATCTCTCTCCGCCGGTCTCCTTCTCGCCGTCTCGTGGCGGTGGGGGTCTGGTTTTTACTGTGCGAGAGCGAAGATTATTCCCCTTGCCTTGCTACTGCTACGAATACCGAGCAATAAACTATTTTTCCTCCCTGCGAAACTGGATGATCTAGCGGCCCGCCATGATTGACTCTTGAAAAAGCTTGAAGCTCTTTTAACGAGGAATGATAAATATTCCGGGAAGCGATAAACAAATAAAGGGTTGGGTTGGAAAAGGGGAACATTGACCATTTGCGGCATCTTTTAGTTTATTTTTATTTATGATGGGAAGATGCCATTAATACATGATGTGTATGAAGCAGAGGGGGAGGGGTACTTGGAGCAGAGGAGTGGTGGGGGGAGAGTTCCCGGATTAAGTAAGGGCATCTTTCCTAAAAAGGTGA
This sequence comes from Viscum album, assembly GCA_963277665.1. Classification (NCBI taxonomy): domain Eukaryota; kingdom Viridiplantae; phylum Streptophyta; class Magnoliopsida; order Santalales; family Viscaceae; genus Viscum; species Viscum album. The sequence goes on from OY728136.1 coordinate 1,486,945,431, forward strand.
CATCTTTAGGGGACATGGGTGGGGAGAGTGGGCTGAGTGGTCACTGTCGGGGGTGAGGTGTCCTGGGCATCAGTTCCTTTTGAGGGGTAGGGTTCGGGGTAGGGGTGAAATCAATGGGGAAAATCCATCATTGTTATCTTTAAATGTGTCAACAATACGAATTGATGGAATCAGTAAAGTATGAAGTATGTAGGTGAGTAGGCTAGTTGCACCATCCAATAGGGTTTAGTGTCATTTAATAAATTGAAATCTGATTATACTCTTATATATGGAGTCGTTTGTCATTGATGCTTCCCACAGTTGGTCCCTGTTATAAAAAGGGAAATATGAACCCTCGTCCATTATAATATCCTATTAACTAGATATTTCAAATCTAATCGTGTGGACTATAATAAATAGTAGACATGCATTATTTATATAGTTGGATAAGTGAAATGTCCTCATCAGTGTAAATTTTTAGGACTGGTCACTTGTGCAAAGTACTATGTAAAGAAAATAAAATCAAATCTTTGTACTCTATTAAGATTCCACGAGGCAATTTAAATTCAATGCATTATGTTGTCATTGAAGCCAAGTGATATGCAAAAACAACACGGGGGTAAAGATGCATTCACCATATTGTCTAATCGTCGAGAGCTTTATCAAGAGAAATCTAGATGCGAGAGAAAATTATCAATACAGTTTTTCATGTGAAAACTGGGATGAGACCTTTTTGGGACGCATTTGCTTAGGATGATAGGGCACATTGAGTGATTAGAAAAGTTAGGATTTGAGTTAGACGAGGAATTATCCACAAATGTCATACTTTACCTCCTTGTTACTTAATTTTAATTGTTAATTTCAACTTGAACAACTCAGAGAAAACTCTTCCATATCTGTTGATCATGATTCACCGAACTGATACGAACATGAAATAGAATAAAAGGATAATGACATGAGCAAAGCCAAAGGCACTTATGCATCTTTCTTATAAGAAACTAAAGATTCATAGGGAGATAAATGAGCATGAGGTTGTTTTCCAAAAAGGTTCTTCAAGTAGGGTCTTTGTAAGGAGTCCCTTGCTACTTAAGCTGAGTAGGGTTTTTAGAAGAATGGTTCCTTTGTAACTCAGTTTCTCTATTAATGAAACATGTAGTGTGTTCCCTAGTGGAGTAGTTGTAGCATCCCGCCCCAGATTCCACTTAACGGTTCCTCGAGACAGTGGACCACAAACCTCAAGCACATCTTCTTGAACACCAGAGACTGCTGATTAGTTGCGAGGACCTAGGGAGTGTCTGTAGGGAGACTATACCCTCATTGATTAGAGTGGACAACAACAATGTATAAGGAATAAGAAATAAATAGGAAACATCGTAAACAAACTCTAAGACTACACCAGTAACCCACCGCAGCAGTAGTATCAACAGATAGATAACAGCAGGACAACAATAAAAATAACATGTAAGATAAATAAATAACCGTCAGAAGCTAAATGATAGATAGATACCATATGATGATGATCACAGTAATGTACATATACAAAAGTGTGCATGAGAAATAGGGGATACAAGCATAGTCCACATGCTAAAAATATACAAAAATATAAAAAGGCCAAAATAACAACTATTAGAATCATGAGCATAGGCTCGGTCCTCCACTCCTGACCTCCATCCTAGTATTGGTAATCAAGCATCGAAATCCAGTCGCTTCCCTTTATCTATACCCGCAACCATGAAGTCTGCTTTGGTACTAAAGGCGGCCCAAGCAGGGTCTGAGATATACTCAGTAGACCACCACCAATGACGTCTAGATCAATCCATCTCATGCAATATAAAATGAAAAATGTTCAATAATTAATAAAATCAAGACAGAAATAAATAAATAAGTACATCGGATTGGGTTCCACTTGGGACACCCGTCCAACTCTACCTGCTTTGTCTTAAGCCGAATGTGTCTCAACTAAGGGATCCTGCACAAGTAAAGTGACAAAGGTAATGTGTAAGAAGATGGACTATCCCCAAGCTTGTGATTTAGCTTTGTGGACACATCCTTTAAGTCCCAACATCAAAGGATCATTTCTTAATTAAGGCTATTCTTTGAATTTTAGCAGAAGTACCCTTAGCCCATCCCAGGCAGTCCGAGTGGGACCCCAAGTATCATTCTAAGGGATCTGTATATAACCAATTCCATAAGAGTCCATCCAAGGTGACCCATGAATGAAGTCCCAAGTGTCACACCAAACATGGTGCGATAACATCAAGAACTAACTTTTGTGCTTGTCCCTGGTATTGCATGTAGGGGTCTGGGTCTCTCTCGTGGCATGGTATAACCATCACACCACTGATCCCACCATGGGGTCTCCCCTAGGGAACCAATGTCACTCGTCTGGAGGTAAAAATCAAACACACGATGAGCCTATCCCAAATATAGCTAGTTTTCCCCCAGTGTGTTTACAATGCATTAATACATTCTAACTAAGGCATGATAAGCCCATCCAAGGGGTCCTTAAGCAGAAACCCCTTATATCACCCTCAACATAAGGTGAAGATATGACCTGGTTAGAAAAGCCATACCATTTAACAAAACAAGCATTTACAACATGAAATGCATGTTGGTCAAGAAATTTCATTGGGCAATCCATTTATGGAATAATGCATATGGCACATGGCCTATCCTCTTGTCCAATTCATTTAGTTCAATAGTTTCATTTATAGCATGAGGGTAGGGGCCTAACTCATGGCTCAACATTAAATTTAACTTAATTAATTAACTCTAGAAATTAATTATAAGGCAACACCCCTCAAGGAGTGTTTATCCAATTTAGAGAAAAGGGGAAAAGGGCCTCTAAGGTAGATCACACCTATTTGGGTGGTTTAAGTCAAGGAGAACAACTTTAGTGGTGATTTTCCACTATCTAGGTTCATAATAGGCATGAAAAAAAACTCAATTAAAAATATTTATCAAATTAAAGGCATCTCCGGAAGGGTCTGGCTCACGACACAATGACACATGTTATAAAAATGAAACGAAACAAGGGGAAGGAAGCTAGACCACCTACTTAATCTCATAGGGGACCACTCGTCCATTAATGACCCTCGAATCAAGCTTAAATGAGTGATAGTTGAGAAATAATCAAATACCCTGAAAATGGGGAAAATGACATTGCACCAAAGTAGCGCAACAGAGGAGGAAAGCAATGAAGAATGGAAGGATGAGGAGTGAGATTACCTCAAGCTTTCTGATGGATCTGACAATGAGATATTTGGATGACAGATGAAGAAGTTACCTCAATACCTAAGAGAGGAGGAGGGGTATTCATGAGAGGGAGGATAGGTTTGCTAGAGAATTGAGAAAGAAAGAGGGGTTGAGGTATTAAAACATTTTAGTGGTGGAAACGCAAAACCACCCACACAGACAAAGGTGCATGGTTTGGCCGCACGGTTGGCCAAACCATGCACCAACAGTGCACAAGGCCTATGTCCCAAAGGTTTTCAATTCTTCATGGCCATATGCCTGGTTGCAGACAAACTGTGAGGCCCCCAACACCCCACTTTCTCAAGGCGCATAGTTTTTCCTAACCGTGCAGCCCGGTCCGTTTCTTCAATTTTTAGGGCTCCAGGCTTTGAAACAAGCCCCAAATACCCCCATGACCTCCATAACTCCCTTAAGAAACATTTAAAGGGACAAATAAAAGAATTAAATCTGAAAACTAACGGTCCATACCTTTAAGAAAATCCGATACGCTACAAAATCTTCTCCTTAAGAAAAACCATCCCCAAGTTTCCCTTTTGAGGGTGGTAGAACATCGTCAGAGAAGAGTTCTGACCACTATGCATGTACATCGGCCTCCCGATCCTAGGTCTCTTCCTATACGCGTCCGTGCTGCCATAGCACCCAGACCAATAGAATTAACCTACCTCATAGAGCCTTCATTCTCCAATCAACGATACGTATCAGATGCTCCTTGAAGGACACATCCACCTCCAGCTCAATATCCTCAGGGTCAAACGCATGAGATGGGTCGACATGATAGTGATGAAGTTATGATACATGGAAGATGTAGTGAATAGAATGGTACCTATGAGGTAACTACAACCGATAGGATACCGACCCGAATCTCTTCACTATTTCTAAAGGCCCGACACATCGAGGTGATAACTTACCCTATCTCCGAATTCATCTATGACCGAGTCTAGGTGATACTCGCAGAAAAACTCGATGCCCCACCTCGAACTCCAAAGGTATATGATGACGATCAATATAATAATTCTTACTGGATGGATCTGTAGCCATATGCTTCTAAATCAACTAGACTTGCTCTAAAGTCTCCTAAACAAGATAAGGACCCAATAGCGCTGCCTCACCTGCCTCTAACCAGCACAAAAGTGAACGACACGACCTACCATAAAGGGCCTCATACAGTGCCACCTGAATCGTTTCCTAAAAGTTTTTTTTGTAGGAAAACTCAACCAGAGGGATATGATTTTCCCATGAACCTCCAAAATCAAGGATACAGGCCTAAAGCATATCCTCTAACACCCGTATCATCCGCTCGGACTGATCGTCGGTCTAACGGTGATATGTTGTACTCAAGAGAACCTATTGGCATAGTGCCCCTTTCAACCCTTTCTAGAACCATGATGTAAAAGGGATGTATTGGTCTGAAACAATATAATGGGGTACACCATGAAGGTACACTATCTCCTAGATATAAAGCCTCTCAAGTTTATCAACTGAGAAGGTCTCTTGGATCAGTAGGAAGTATGAAACCTTGGTCAACCTGTCGATGATCGCCCATACTGCATCTCTGCCTCGAGTGGATCTCAGCAAGACCATCACAAAATCCATGGTGACGTCGTTCCATTTCCACTCAAGAAAAGATAGAGGCTATAGAATTCCAGCAGGTCGCTGATGCTTAGCCTTCACCCATTGACAGGTGGAATACCTCATGATGAAACCTGCTATTTTCCTCTTCATACTTGGCCACCAATACTGACAACGTACATCCCTGTACATCTTGGTAATCCCAGGATGAACTGTAACACCCCAAGATTTTGAAAATAAATTTAATATTGAATGCGTAAAACACTGAGTCTTTACAAAACACCATTTTTTTTATAACCTAGCTAGTAAACATACTTTTTCCACCTATGTGATTTGAATTTTGAAAAACTGACATACACGGTTGCGTTCAGTAAGATATTTAGAGTCTGATAAGACAAACTTATTTTTTGATGAATAGTAACATACCCTTATGAATAGTAACATACCCTTATGAACAGTAATGCCACTCTTATGAGAAGTAATGAATAGTAAATTGGTCAAAAAATAGAAACCTCACCCATGAGTGTATATATACAATTTAGACATCTTATAAGTGAAAAAATGATCATAGTATAAGTATTGGTATTTTTGTATGTCATAAATATTTTAATCACAATTTTCTGATTAATTTAATAATTTAAAATGGAAATTTATTTTCATAAAATGTAATAATAAATTGTTACTTTATTGTCTTATGGTTATAAGATAATTTTATGGGACCCTTATTAATTTCTCAAGGTGTTATAAAACGAGTTATAGTTTTAAAGTTGTTTTTTAGAATAAATTATGATTTTATTTAAAAATTAAATTAAAAATATTTAGAAAATTATTTTCAAAAAATGGATTTCATTTTTTAATTATATATGTTTAAAAATGGTTTGGGTAAATTTTTGGGATTTTTCTAAAATACTTGAATTTTGGGTAAATAGTAAAACACGCTAATTTACGATAAATGCTAAATACATGATTTATTGGGTCATAAGTGATGTAAGGCTGATGTAATCCCACTAGGTTTAAACTCACATGAACTTATTACTATTATGAGTCACATGAATCAACACTTGGTTTTATTGAGAGAAATAATAAAATAAACAGTAAAATAATGGGAAAACCCTCCTCTCCTACACTATAAACCCCCTCACTTCCTCTTCTCTTCACTCCTCTCAAGCCTTTTTCCTTGCCTAAATTATTCCCAAATATCCTCCCAATATCCTCTCCTAGGTTTATCAGCCCTTGGTCTCATAAAAATACCAAAATCTCTCCCCTAAAGAGGCTCTCAAGGAAGATTACTTCAAGAGATAAATTCATCTTTTCATTTCTTTTATTTTAAGTTCCTTTCTTTTATTTTTATTTCCTCACCTACTTTCATCCAAATGTTTAGATGACTCCAATACCTTACATGTACTAAAATTTTGTTATGATAAAGAAATAATTATTCACAATCTCTCCTTTCCCCTTCTTTTATACTAGAAATGAAAACACCATCAGAGATGGGTTAATTTATCACATTCAAGGACGACGAGTTTTCAATTTCTATTACCATCTTCAATTATGGTCATGAAACCATTGTGATGGTTAAAATAGATTATAATATATTCATTATAACTTATTTAAGTTTCTGTAATCCTTTTTACACATGATATTAATTTATAAAGCAAAATGAGTTCATTGTGATCAAGAACCGCCAATTAACCCAAACGACTGTCATTAAAGTTTTATATAATGATTCATCTTCACTCCAAATAACCAAGAAAATTTTATGAACATTTAATCTTCTGGTTTTTCACTAATATCATACACATTCTATTTTTGAAAACCATTCTTATTCTACATTTTTACCCATACATGAATATAAGTAAACCGATCATGAAAACCAAGGAAGAAAACACTCCCAAACAATGAAATTGAATCTCTTAACCCTTAAAAAGGTCATGAATGAAACTAATAAGGTTATAATAAATCAATTAAATGCATAAGAGGTTTTGGAATCATTAATTTATGAACCTAAATTTTATTATTTAGTCCATTAAGATCAAGTGAGGAACACCTTCAGACTTAAGGTAAGATCTTTCTACCCGAACCTCCATTTTCATTCGGGTTACTCTTATTCTCTATATACCTCAATTAAATTATTATTTATTCATATTAAATTCTCATATATTCTATTATAATGTTCTATATATGTGTACTAACCAGAATCCTACTTTTATTTATAGGGAGTTCTATGCTTTAAAAGAATTTTTCAAAAATCCTTCCTGAAATACAAGCCCGATTCAAGGGAATTTCTCAAATTCTTACCTATTCTAAAGGGAACTCTATAATATATTTTTGGAAACTATTATCTTTATAAAATATCTCATTTTATTATGAAAATAATATCTTACTTCACTTCTGGTTTTATACAAATATTTTTCCAAAAGAACTCTTCTTTTCAAAGTAAAAGAGTATTTATCTCAAGAATTACTCGATGATTTTATAAGAGTATCTTAATCTATTTCAAAAATCATGTTGATTATTATGTATTATTGGAATTAATATTTTATGATCTCATATACCATATTTAATTGAATGTTTTATGATTATTTTTATTGTGGATGTGCTATCTTAAAACTATTCACCAATTTACTTCGAATGGTTAGTGTTTATGCTTAATGTTTGGGGAAAGTCATTTACATTTCATATTGGTTTAAATATGAATGTATATGTTGTTTATTTTTATCTCATTTCATATGAGGAATTCGTTGGACTTATTAATTATCGTGTGTGGCCCTCTATAGCCCCTAGGTGCATCAGTAGGTCTCATGAGACAAACTATGGTCTTGGCACGAGGCCTTGACAAAATGGATATTTATGGTCTTGGCATGAGGCCTTGAAGGTATGGTTATGATATCCCACATTATAAATTCCCCCATTATGAAAATAGTATTGATATTTCATGTGGTTATTCAACTATTATAATACCCATGATTATGTTTTATTATGACATTATTTATTCAACTCTTATTCTCGCCATAATGTGTTCAAGTTTATTTTTAAAGGCATGTGTTTCTAGTTATTCACCATGCCTAATGTTTATATTTATGATATCTTCCGTTTTATTGCTTACCCTTACTGAGCATTTGATCTCACCCCTTTCCTATGTTTCATTTTCTCAAGACATGAAGGAGTTTATTATAATTGACCTGCAAGTATAAAATTATAGTTATAGATGTTCCCAAAAAAACTTATTTGTTGTATTTAATTTCAAGTTGTAATGTTGAACTTAAGTATGTATCTTGTTTCCAAATATACTAAACTACTCGGTCCTTCGGGATGCATATTCCTTATTCATATAAAAATGTAATAAAATAAGGCACTGTCTCCAGACAACTGGGTTCGGGTCCTTACATGAACTACCCAAATAGAGGCATGAGATTCCCTCATCAGCTCTTCCTGTATATCAAAAGGTACCCAAACATGTCCACAGAAGAGCAGGATCTCATCCTTGTAAAAAATCTAACCAAGAGGTGGGTTCTACCCTATGATGATCTCCCTCAAGAAGAGGCCCTCATAATTAGATAATTGCCACATTCAGACCCACTATAAAAGGGAGGATGTCACTGCCAGAGCTATTATGACAGGTTTCTTATGCTGTTCCTCATTTCAAAAAAATAGAGCCATCAACCGCCACTCACTACTAGCCTACATGATGGCTTGCATCCAAGTCTTCCAGCTTAAGGAATCATCTATGTCATCACCCTTTTCAGGTGTATAAGAAAGATCAAAATAAAACGACTGTAAGTATTCAACCCACATATGCCGCCTCAGATTCAGGTCTCACTGTGTGGAGATATATTTGAGACTTCTGTGATATGTGTAAATAATTAAACACTCACCCAATAGGTAGTGCATTTGATAGAGTAGATTATGAACCATGGCTTCTAGATTGAGGCCGTGCATAGGGTAATCCCACTCATGAGGCCTCAGCTGGCAGGACCCATATACTACAACCCAACCACCTTGCATCAAAACTACACCCATTCTGATACCTAAAGCATCATAGTAAATAGTATAGATTATGCTCAGATCAAGCATAATCAAGATCGACACTGAAGTCACTCTTCCCTTTAACTTCTAAAAAGTTATCCCACAAGCTTCATTATAGTCAATTTTTACACCCTTCTTGCTTAAGCCCATAATCAGTGCTGCAAAGCATGATAAATCTTGAATGAATCACCTATAATAGCTATCCATCCCTAATAAGCTGCGTATATCGAATACGTTCTTGGGCTACTCCTAGGAAACCACGATGCTCACCTTCTCTGGATCGAAAGATTCACTTTCTTATGATATTATATGACCCAAGAAGCAAACCTTGCTAATCTAAAAGTGGCATTTAATAAGATTTACATATAGATGACACTCTCTTAGTGTATTCAGCATGATCTCAAGATGGTTGAAATGGACACATATGGTGTGAGAATACATTAAGATTTTGTCTATGAAGACCACCATAAATTAATATCAATAAGGGTGAAAGACCCAATTCATAAGAGCCATAAAGACTACTGCAATTTTCGTCAGGCTGAACGACATAAACAAATACTCATATAAGCCGTACCTACTCCGGAATGCTGTACATGGTATGTATGATGCTCTCACATGAACCTGATGATAGACTAAAGTATGTAGGTGAGTAGTCTAGTTGCACCATCCAATAGGGTTTAGTGTCATTTAATAAATTGAAATCTGATTATAATCTTATATATGGAGTCATTTGTCATTGATGCTTCCCACAATTGGTCCATGTTATAAAAAGGGAAATAGGAACCCTCGTCCACTATAATATCTTATTAACTAGATATTTCAAATCTAATCGTGTGGACTATAAGAAATAGTATACATGCATTATTTATATAGTTGGATAAGTGAAATGTCCTCATCAGTGTAAATTTTTAGGAGTGGTCCCTTGTGCAAAGTACCACGTAAAGAAAATAAAATCTTTGTACTCTATTGAGATTTCATGAGGCAATTTAAATTAAATGCATTATGTTGTCATTGAATCCAAGTGATATGAAAAAACAATACAAGGGTAAAGATGCATTCAACATATTGTATAATCTTCGAGAGCTTTATCAAAAGAAATCTAGATGTGATAAAATTATCAATACAGTTTTTTCTTGTGAAAATTGGGATGAGACCTTTTTGGGATGCATTTTCTCGGGATGATAGGGCACATTGAGTGATTAGAAAAGTTAGGATTTGAGTTGGGCAAGGAAAAATTCCACAAATCTCATACTTTACCTCCTTGTTTCTTAATTTTAATTGTTAATTTTAACATGAACAACTTAGAGAAAACACTTCCATATCTATTGATCATGATTCACTGAACTGATACAAACATGAAATAGAATAAAAGGATAATAACATGAGCAAATCCAAAGGCACTTATGCATCTTCCTTCAAAGAAAATAAATATCCAGAGGGAGATAAATGAGCATGAGGTTTTTTTTCTTGTGGCATTAAAGTCCACTGGAAAAAAACTGTAATATTATAAAAAGGGGGAACTTTAGGTATGTTCATTAGAATCTATATAATTCTAAAAATTGAGTATTAGACACAACTCATGGATCACACATTTTTATTCAAATACACAAACAAATAATATTTTAAAATATTGAGAAAGGAGGAGCAAATCTTCAAGTTGCAAATGAAAAGAGTTTTGGTGTATTAGATATAGCATATCACCATCTCACTTTTCCAAGTAGAATGATTCTTATTTTGGAAAACTATTTTCATGTGCATAACATTATCAAGTACATTATTTTAATATCAAGTTTAGACACAAATGGTTTTTTTCATGTTTGAGAATAAATTTGTTTCTTTTATAAAGAAAATACATGTCACTATATGAAAAATTTAAATAATGGTTTATATAAACCTGAATTAGAAAATTTTGATATTTGAAATAAATGACAAATCCAATTCAAAAGACTCATATTATACCAAGTTGTGACATTGTAAACTTGGTCATGTAAACCAGAAGTGTATAAAAATTTACAAAAAAAAGGGTATTTAGATTCATTTTGAGTAAACATCTTTAGATATATGTCATACTTGTTTACATAGTAAAATGACCAAGGCACCATTTAAAGGTAAAGGAAAAAGGGCCACATATATTCTATTATTAGTTCACACACACATATATAAACCATTTCTAGTAGAAAATATAAGTTCATTCTCATACATCCTTTATTTTTAATGATGACATCGGTAGATATTCATATGAGTACATGATGAAAAGAAAACAAGATTCTTTTGAGATGCTCAAGGAATATAAAATGAAGTAGAGAATCAAATTTGAAAGAAGATAAATAAAATACAATTAGATAGAGGTAGGGAATATCTTATCCATGATTTCATTGATTATTTGAAAGTGTGTGGGATAAAATCTCAAACTAATCCTCCTTATACACCTAAGTGGAATATAATATGTGAAAGGAGGAATAACACCTTGTTAAATATGGTGATATTAATGATGATTCATAAAAATTTTCCATTATCCTTTTAAGGATATACATTTCAATCAACAATATATACACATAACTATGTTCCAACTAAAGTGATAAACTAGATCCCATATGTGTTATGGTATAGAAAGAAGCCCACCTTATCACATATTTGTGTATTGGAATGCAAATCATTTTTTAAGGCTAATACAAGAACAAAAATTTCTTCAAGTGGAAAAAATTTCATCATTGTAGGTTATCCCCAAAGAAAAAAAAGTATATTGCCAATATAAGCCCTTGGATGGAAAATTTATAGTCAAGATATAAGCTATATTTCTTGAAAGGGAGTATATCTCCAAAATAGGTAGTGCGAGAAGGATAAAATTTGATGAAATCGATGATCACAATGTTCAATATGCACAATTTTTTTGTAACTGCCCTTCTTAATACAAGTTGGTGAAACTCAGAGGAAATTTGACATTTGAATCCTAAATCAGGGGGTGTTTTTAAGAATTGGGATTCAGATTAGAATTTTGAGATTTAAGATATCTTTAGGAGGTCTTTTTTACATGTCTTTGGGTGGTTCTTGATGGCATTAGGTGTAGTTCGTAGGGCTAGAGAGCCTGGTTCCTTATGCAGTATACCCACCAGGTACTTGGTCTGTGTAAACCAAGTACCTAGTGATACCCCTAGAAGCTAGGTATCCCATGGGGTTCCACTGATTACTTAGTGACCACCAATCGGGTACCTAGTACCAACATGGGATTCTTTTTTATATTTTAAAATGGAATCCCTCTCTCCCTAGTTAAAGCTGCTCGACCCATCCCCTACCCCACCCCACCCCCTCATTCTCTCGTTCTCCCCTCTTCCTCACACCTTCAAATATATCACATAGGGTAGTCTCTCATTATATTGAGGAACTATTTCATGAAATATCCATCCCTATACGAGTCTAAGGTAATCCTCGGGATCTCCCCTGCTATTTAGTGTGTTTCATCATTGTTTTGGAATGAACAATGTTTTGGGGCCTATTTGTTTGTTTTCTTGATTTCAGGCGAATGGGGACGAACTGAGATGCAATATCATTCAAGTTAAATAATATAATCTTGAGGTAGGTGGTTCTTTATATATCTCTCTATATGTTGCACATATACACATTCCTGTTGGGGTTTTTGTGTGAGAACTATTATTTTGTTAGGTGTTGGAAGTTCTATAACTTGTATTTTTGGAATTATACATACCAAAACTGAATGGAGACATGTTCACCTTCACCATGGCAGTATAGATTCAAATCAACTAAAGTAACAATAATGAATGTGCTCAAGTGTGGGAATATAAGAGGAAAATCAGGACACATGCACTTGGAAGAGAAACCATATTCTGGAGGATTGAGTGATGTGGGAGGAAGGGTAGTTACAAATGTGGAACACAAGTTTTAGACAAAGTGGGAATGTCGATAACAACTGTTCACTTGATGATGGGAGTGAAGAAGTAGACCTTGCATATGAATCGATCTAAAGGACCTGCATAAGGGTTCTTTGTGATTTACAAAGACTACATTAGAGTTTTCATAAGGCTATATAACAAGAGATTCACTGTTTACTAGAAGGGTGAGTCAAGGTGTGACTCTTAGCCGATTTCCATGGACGAACATAGGGATAGACATGAATCATGGAAGGAGGTTCAACCAGAATGATTAATTAGAATCTTTGGTTTACCTTTATAAAGAGAGAATCTTGACTCATTTTTTTGAAGGTGAACTCCCAAAGGGACGAGTGAGATTCAATCTAGAACATGTCTGAGTTGCATTCATCCCCATAGAGTGAATTATCCATGAAAACACTTGAGGTCTGAAGGAGTTGTTGGAGTTGTTTCCAAAAAGGTTCTTCAAGTAGGGTCTCTATAAGGAGTCCCTTGCTACTTAGGCTTGGTAGGGTTTTTAGAAGAAGGTTTCCTTTGTAACTTAGTTTCTCTATTAATGAAAGATGTAGTATGTTCCCTAGTAGAGTAGGTGTAGCGTCCCTCCCCAGATGCCACTTAACGGTGCCCCGAGACAGTGGACCACAAGACCTCAAGTGTGCCTCCCCGAACACCAGAGACTACCGACTAGCAGTGAGGACTTAGGGAGTGTTTGTGGGGAGACTATACCCTCATTGATTAGAGTGGAGTGAAAAAATATATAAGGAATACTAAATAAATAGGAAACATCATAAACAAATTCTATAAGACCCGACCAGTAACCCACCATAGCAGAAGTAGTATCAATAGACAAGAAGTCTGAGTGGGACCCCAAGTATCATTCTAAGGGACCTGTATATAACCAATTCCATACAAGTCCATCCAAGGCGACCCATGAATGAAGTCCCAAGTGTCACACTAGACATGGTGTGATAACACCAAGAACTAACCTATGTGCTCGTCCCTGGTATCGCATGTAGGGGTATGAGTCTCTCTCGTGGCATGGAATAACCATCACACCACTGAGCCCATCCATGGGGTCTCCCCTAGGGAACCTGTGTCACTCATTTGGAGGTAAAAATCAAACACACGACGAGCCTATCCCAGACACAACTAGTGTCTCCCTCAACATGTTTAAAATGAATTAATACATTCTAACTAAGGCATGATGAGCCCGTCTAAGGGGTCCTTAATCTGAAACCCCTCATATCACCCTCAACATAAGGTGAAGATATAACTTGGTTAGAAAATCCATACCATTTAACAAAACAAGCATTTACAACATGAAATGCATGTTGGTCAAGGAATTCCATTGGAAAATCCATTTATGGCATAATGCATAAGGCACATGGCCTAACCTCTTGGCCAATTCATTTTGTTCAATAGTTCCATTTATAGCATGAAGGGTAGGGTCCTAACTCATGGATAAACATTAAATTTAACTTAATTAATTAATTCAAGGAATTAATTATAAGGCAACACCCCTCAAGGGGTGTTTAACCAATTTAGAGCGAAGGGAAAAAGGGACTCTAAGGTAGATCACACCCATTTGGGTGGTTTAAGTCAAGGAGAACAACCTCGTTGGTGATTTTACACTAGCCAAGTTCATAACAAGCATGAAAAAAAACTCGATTAAAAACATTTAACAAATTAGAGGCATCTTCGGAAGGGTCCGGCTCATAGCACAATGGCACATGTTATAAAAATGAAACGAAACAAGGGGAAGGAAGCTAGACCACCCACTTAGTCTCATAGAGGACCACTCATCCATTGATGACCCTCTAATCAAGCTTAAATGAGAGATAATTGAGAAATCATAAAATACCCTAAAAATAGGGAAAATGATATTGCACCAAATTAGCGCAATGGAGGAGGAAAACAACAAAGAATGGAAGGATGAGGAGTTTATAGATTACCTCAAGCTTTCTGATGGATTCGACGATGATAGATTTGGATGACGTATGAAGAAGTTACCTCAATACCTAAGAGAGGAGGAGGAGGAGTCTTCACGAGAGAGAGAGGATAGGTTTTCTAGAGAAATGAGAAAGAAAGAGGGGTTGAGGTATTAAAACATTTTAGGGGTAGCAATGTAAAATCACCCACACAAAAAAAGGTGCATGGTTTGGTCGCACGGTTAGACAAACTGTGCAACAACCATGAACAAGGCCTCTGTACCAAAGGCCTACAATTCTGTACAACTATACTCTTAGGGTTTCATGGTTTCAGAAAAACTATGCGGCCCCCAACACCACACTTTCTCAAGCCGCACAGTTTCTCCTAACCGTGCGGCCCAGTCTGTTTCTTCAATTTTTAGGGCTCCGGGCTCCGAACAGGCCCCAAATATCCACATGAACTCCATAACTCCCTTAGGTTACATTTAAAGGGCCAAATAAAGAATTAAATTTGAAAACTAATGGTCCATACCTTTGAGAAAATCTGGTACGCTACAAACTCTCCTTCTTAAGATAAACCATCCCTAATTTTCCCTTACGAGGGTGGTAAAACATCATCAGAGAAGAGTTCCGACCACTACACACATACATCGACCTCCCGATCCTAGGCCTCTTCCTATACACATTTGTGCTTCCATAGAACATGGACCACCAAAACTAACCTACCTCAGAGAGCCTTCATTCTCCAATCAACGACACGTATCAAATGATCCTTGAAGGACACATCCGCCTCTAGCTCAATATCCTTAGGGTCAAATGCACGATATGGGTCAACATGATAGCGATGAAGCTATTATACATGGAATATGTCATGCATAGAATAGTACCTCTGAGGTAATTGTAACCGATAAGATATTGGCCCGAATCTCTCCACTATTTCGAATGGACCAACATATCGAGGTGATAATTTTCCCTATCTCCGAATTCTTCTATGACCCAGTCTAGGTGATACTCACAGAAAAACCTGATTCCCCACCTTGAACTCCAAAGGTTTATGATGACAATTGATATAATACTTCTGAATAGATGGAGCTGTAGCCACACACTTCTGAATCAACTAGACTTGCTTTGAAGTCTCCTAAATGAGACAAGGACCCAATAGCACTACCTTACCTACCTCTAACCAGCACAAAGGTGAACGACATGACCTACCATAAAGGGACTCATATGGTTCCATATGAATCGTTTCTTGAAAGTTTTTGTTGTAGTAAAACTCAATTAGAGAGATATGATTTTCCCATAAACCTCCAAAATCAAATATTCAGGCCCGAAGCATATCCTCTAACACCTGTATCATCTGCTCGGACTACTCGTCAGTTTGAGGGTGATATGTTGTACTCAAGAGAACCTATGAGCCCAATTCCCCTTTCAACCCTTTCTATAACCATGATTTAAATCATATGTCTTGGTACAAAACAATAGAATGAGGTACACCATGAAGGTACACTATCTCCTGGACATAAAGCCTCCCAAGTTCATCAACTGAGAAGGTCTCTTGGATCGGTAGGAAGTATCCAACCTTGGTCAACCTGTCGATGATCACCCATACTACATTGCTGCATTGAGTGGATCTCATCAATCACATCACAAAATCCATGACTATGTCTTTCCATTTCCACTCAAGAAAAGATAGAGGCTATAGAAGTCCAGCAGGTCACTGGTGCTCAGCCTTCACCCACTGACAGGTGGAATACCATGTGATGAAACCTGCTATTTTCTTCTTCATACCCAGCCACCAATACTAACAATGTACATCCCTATACATCTTGGTAATCCCAGGATGAACTACCCAAATAGAGGCATGAGATTCCCTCATCATCTCTTCCTATATATCAGAAAGCACCCAAACACATCCACAGAAGAGTAGGATCTCATCCTTGTCCACAAACTAATCAGGAGGTGGGTTATACCCTATGAAACCCTCCCTCAAGAAGATGCCCTTAGAATTAGATATATTCCTCATCCAGACTTGCTCTATAAGGGTGGATGTCACTACCAGAGCTATTATGATAGGTTTATCGTGCTATTCTTGAACCTCTGGGTGCATTTTAAAAAATAGATCCATCAACCGCCACTCACTACTAGCCTACATGATGGCTTGCATCCAAGTATTTTGGATTAAGGCATCATCTATGTCATTACCCTTTTCAGGTGTATAAAAAAACTCAAAATCGAATGATTGTAAGTATTCAACCCACCTACGCCACCTCAAATTCTGGTCTCACTATGCGGAGATATATTTGAGACTTTTGTGATATGTGTAAATAATGAAACACTCACCCAATAGGAAATGCCTCCAATAGAGTAGAGCATGAACCATAAATTCTAGATCAAGGTCATGAATAGGGTAATCCTGATCATGAGGCCTCAGCTGTAAGGATCCATATTCTACAACCCGACCACCCTGTATTAGAAATACATCCATTCTGATACCTAAAGTATCATAGTAAATAATATAGTTTATGCTTGGATTAGGCATAATCAAGATTGACACTGAAGTCACTCTTCTCTTTAACTTCTAAAAAGCTGTCTCACAAGCTTCATTCTAGTAAATTTTCACACCCTTCTTGGTCAAACCCATAAGTGGTGTTTCCAAGCATGAGAAATATTGAATGAATCACCTGTAATATCCAACCATCCCTAAGAAGCTGTTTATATCAAATACGTTCTTGGGATTCTCCTAGGAAACCATGATAGTCACGTTCTCTGGGTTAAAATATTCATCTTCTTATGATATTATATGACCTAAGAAGTGAAACTTGCTGATCCAAAAGTGGCATTTACCAATATTCACATATAGATGACACTCTCTTAGTGTATTCAACACAATATCAAGATGGTTGGAATGGTCGTGTCTAGTGAGAGAATACATTAAGATTTTGTCTACAAAGACCACCATAAAGGAATCCCAATAAGGGTGAAGGACATGATTCATCAGAGCCATAAAGACTACTGGTGTGTTCGTCAGGCCGAACGACATAAATAAATACTCGTATAATCCATACCTACTTCAGAACACTATATGTGGTATGCCTAATGGTCTCACATGAACTTGAAGATAGAATGACCTCAAATCAATCTTAGAAAAAACTATCACTCCTCAGAGCTAGTCAAAGAGTTATTCTATATGAGGAAGTAGATACCAATTCTTCACTGTAAGTTGGTTTAGTTGATGGTAATTCATGCACAATATAAGGGTACCATCCTAATTCTTTGAAAAAAAGATAGGTGAAACCGATAGAGATGTGTTGGTTCGGATAAAAACCTTCACCTGTAGATCTTCAAGTTGCTTATTGAGTTCCTAGAGCTCTATAGGTGCCATCCTATAAGGAGGAATGGAAACTAGTTCTACACCTAACACTAGCTCAATGGTGAACTCAACCTCTATCTCAGGAGGTAATCCATAGAAATAATCAAGGAATATTCCCCTGAAATGATCCACAACAAGAGGGAATTCCATTAGATGCATTCCTCGATCGCTCATGAAGAGACTGGCCATCTGGGCTGTCACTCAACCTAGCCCAACACACTTAGGTCCGACTTGACTTTCCTGGATATCCCATTTACCCTTATGAATATGTGTGCTGCCCTTGAGTGATGTAAAGGATACCCTTCAGTGATAATAATCTACTTGGGATGGATAAGGCATAAACCAGTTCATACTAAGAATGATGTCGAAACCAGTCATCTCGAGGATGAAGAAAATCTATAGAAAATGGTACCCACCTATCTTAAGGGGGAAGTCCCTACATTGGTGTATACCTTCATCTTGAACTCCTAACGGCATTTCAAGAGTCATCACGCCATTGGAATACTCTATCACTAGGACCAACCTTCCCATAGTTGCAGCAAATAGAAAAGAGTGCGATGCACTAGAATAAAAAAGGGTTGAAACTAAAGTGGAGGCTACTAGAATAGTACCTTATATAGTATAAGGCCCTGGACTCTACTTCTCAACCATAGGCTACACAACATAGATATTTCCTAAAATGTGACCTTGAGATGCTGCCTAAGTAGCCTGAGCAGGTCCACTCTACTGATGCTGAAACTCTGAGGCCTGACTACCTCGACCACGACCACCTTCTTAGCCCGAACGACCTATAGAAGACCAAATTCCACCCTAACATGGAGTCCATGACCCTAAACCTGAAGGATGTTATAGCGTAGAACCCCACTCACTAGGCATTGTAGGAAACGATTGATAGAAATGCTGGAGGTGACCCATCCTGTAGCAAGCCCGATACTCGATCAGGTTCCTCATACACTGGGGATTTTTATGCCCTGGCCTTCCACATTGGAGACACACTACGTAGATGTCAGTGCATGCCACCTAGCTAGTACTTCCCCCACATGTACCCTCAAATCAAAGTTTCCTTCTACTGGATAACCCACTTTCCTGCTTGGAAGATGAACTGCCCTGTCTCACATTTTCAAATTCCCTAAGGCTCCACTCATTGATGAGGGCTTGGTTTATTATCTCTGAAATGGTGGTCAGCCAAAAGACATTCAATTGTGATTAAATGTCATATGCAAGCCCATATTCAAATTGTCTCGTATTCATTAGCTCATCACCGAATAAGGTCGGTGCAAAACACTATAATTTAGTGAAATGAGATGGATATTTCATCACTGACATGTCACTTTACTAAAGGTGTATGAACTATCGAGCACAGTCTATTCTCAAGCTATGTGGAAAGAAGTATCAACGAAGGATGTCTGGAAGTCCGCCCAGACCATACCCTGATATTGAACAACCTTAGTAAGGATGTCCCAACAATGCTTGGTGGAGTCACATAGCATATAAGTTGCGATATTGAACCTCTACTTTAGAGGTGCCTCGATATGCTCAAAGATATCCAACATAGCCTCTAGCTGTGATTCAGCAGCTCGAGGTTTTCTATCCCCTGAGAAGGTGGGAGGATGCTACTGTTGGAACTCATGGGTCATATATGCCATGGTAGGGTTAGGTTGAGGAGAACCCTGTACAAACTTCATGAACTGAAAGAAACTATTGCGGAATTGAGCATTGATGCCCAGTGGAAGATCTGTAGGAGGTGCCTTAGGTGGCATTATAAGAGGTATCATTGGTAGCTCAGGTCCCACCACCTCTGAAGTGTGTTCGTCTCCACTTTCCTAGCATACAACATGAGGAATTCAAGATATAATACCTCTATGTTTTCTAAGTGCACACATTAGATAGGAATTATAATAGATAGGAAAAGCGATAAGGAACATGCACAAGGCCATCCTATAAAACGACATAACCCCTAACCTACTCCTAAATATAGGTCTAGTTGATAAGAAAAGATCATAAAAGGATCAAAAGATACATGAACTACTTACCAAAACTAAGTTTGGTTAATGGTCAAGGTCCCATGTCACATATATAAGATGACCATTTCATTTTAAAGATTAACCATTTTAATTTAGTATTCATTTATGTATTCAAATTTATTTAAATGGATGGATTAGATGGATAAAAATTTCCAATTTATAAGGGCTAATACACATTATAAATTGAAATGTGGAATCTAATTAATCCTAACCATAACACATTCATCCTATGCGATCAATGGTTCATGGCTTAAAGCACCATAACCGACTACTTAAGGTGTATTTTTTAACCTATGCAGAAAAAAATATTAGGTTAAGGAAGACACTTTAAGTGTCAATTATTTTTTCTTAGTCCTATAGGAAATATCATCACATTTCTAGATATAACAATCAATAACTTCAAGGCGTAAATAATAAGGCACCACAACAAGCACATGAAATACAAATGATGCATGCAAAAAATAGATATGTAATGGAATAATTCATGGAATTTTAATCCTATGGCGCCTAGTATGATGAATGTTTTTTAATATTCCTTCACATCCTCAAGCCAGGGTAAAGAAACCCATGATCTTAGAAATTTTATCAATAATAATAATGACATAAGGTAAGTGTATAACCCAATGGTGAAATTCATGAAACTATAACAAGCGCAACCAATAACAGTATTAACCCAACCCAGGTAATTTGGGTTTCCCTAGTATGCGGATTAACTACTCCCAGACGTAGACTCATTACCAAATTCCATCATCCCAGTCTCCTACCTAATAACTATAAAGTAAGGCAAAATGAAAAAAGAGCTCTAATACCACTCTATAGAATCCCGTCCTAGATGCCACTTAATGGTACCCTGAGACGGCGGGCCACAAGACCTCAAGAATGCCTCCCCTAATTCTAGACGCTACTTACTAGTAGTGAGGGCCTAGGGATTGTTAGTGGGAAGATTATTCCCTCATTGATTAGAGTGGAGTGCAACAATATATAAGGAATAATAAATAAATAAGAAACATTAGAAACAGACTCTATAAGACTAGACCAGTAACCCGCCGTAGTAGAAGCAGTATCGATAGAAAGATAGCAATGAAACAATAATAAAAAAACATGAAAGATAAATAAATAAATGGAAGAAGATAAATGATAAGTAGATACCATATGATGATGATCATGGTAATGTATCTATTTAAAAGCATTCATGGGAAATAGAGGATACCAACATATACCACATGCTAACAATATACAAAAATACAAAAAGGAAAAAAATAACTACTACTAGCATCATGAGCATAGGCTCAGTCCTATGATCCCGTACTCCATCCTAGTATTGGTAATCAAGCATCAAAAGTTGTATGCTTACCTTTATCTATACCTATAACCATGAAGTCTTATTGTGTACCAAAAGGTGGCCCAAGAAGGGTGTGAGATATAATCAGTAGGCCACCACTAATAATGTTTAGATCAATCCATCTCGTGCAATATAAAATGAATAGTGAACCATAATTAATAATTTCAAGAAATAAATAAATAAATATGTATGCCGAATTGGGTTCCACTTGGGAAACCCATCCAACTCTACCTGCTCTGGCCAAAGCTGTATGTGTATGAACCAAGGGATCCTTCCCAAGTAAAGTGAGAAAGGTAATGTGTAAAAAGATGGACGATCCCCAAGATTGTGATTCATCTTGGAAGACACATCCTTTAAGTCCCAACTTCAAAGGCTCATTTATTAATTAAGGCCATTATTTGAATTTAAGTAGAATCACCCTGAGCCTGTCCTATACAGTCTGAGCCGGATCCCATGTATCACTCTAAGGGCTCTGTATATAACAAATTACATAGGATTTTGTCTAAGGTGACCCATGAATGAAATCCCAAGTTTCACTCTAGGCATGGTGTGGTTAAATCAAGAACTAACCTCTGAGTCTGTCCCTGGTATTGCACATAGGGGTACGAGTCTCTCTTGTGGCATGGTATAACCATCGCGCCACCGAGCCCATCCATAGGGTCTCCCCTAGGGAAATAATGTCCCTCATTTTGATTTAAAAAGAAAACTCACACTGAGCCTATCCTAGACATATCTATTGTTTTCCCCGACATGTTTAAAATTCATTAATACATTCTAACTAAGGCATGATGAGAACGTCCAAGAGATACTTAATTTGTAACCCCTCATATCGCCCTCGGCGTAAGGTGAAGATATGACTTGGTTAGCAAAGCCATACCATTTAACAAAATAAGAATTTACAACATGAAAGGCATGTTGGTCAAGGCATTCCATTGGGAAATCCATTTATGGCATAATGCATAAGGCACATGGACTAAAATTTTGGTCAATTAATTTAGTTCAATAGTTATATGTATATCATGAAGGGTAGGGGCCTAACTCATGGCTCAAAATTAAATTTAACTTAATTAATTAACTCCAAAAATTAAATATAAGGCAACACCACTCAAGGGGTGTTTATCTAATTTAGAGAAAATGGAAAAAGGGACTCTAAGGTAGAGCACACCTATTTGTATGGGTTAAGTCAAGGTGATCAACCTTGGTGGTGATTCTCCACTAGCTAGGTTCATAAAAGACATGAAAAACAACTCGATTGAAATTATTTAACAAATTAAATCCATCACTAGAAGGGTCTGACTTGTGTCACAATAACTCATGTTATAAAAATGAAATGAAATAATGGGAAGGAATCTAGACCAACTATCTTAGTTTCATATAGGACCACTCATTCATTGCCGACCCTCAAATTGAGCTAGAACGAGAGATAATGGAGAAATTTTCAAATGCCCTAAAAATGGGGAAAATGATATTGCACCAAAGTAGATAAATAGAGGAGGAAAGAAATGAATAATGTAAGGATAAGGATTATAGATATTACCTCAAGTTTTCTAATGGATCTTACGGTAAGAGATTTGGATGACAAATGGAGAGGTTACCTCAATACCTAAGAGAGAAGGAGGAGTCTTCAAGTGAGAGGGAGGATAGGTCTGCAAGAGAAATGAGAAGGAAAGAGGGGTCGAGGCATTAAAAATATTTCAAGGGTAGAAATGTAAAATCACTAACACAAATAGGGGCACATGGTTTGGCCGCATTATTGGCCAAATTGTGAACTAACCACGCGCAAGGCCTTTATCCTAAAGGTCTGCAATTTTGCACAACAATTCACCTGAGGTAACATAGTTGTAGAAAAACCATGTGGACCCCAACACTCCACTATCTCAAGCCACATGGTTAGATAAACCATGTGGACTGGGCGACACAGTTTCTCCCAACCATGCGGCCCAGTCTGTTTCTTCAATTTCTAGGGCTCTAGGATTCAAACAAGTCCCATATACCCATGTGACCTCCATAAATCCCTTAGATAAATTATAAAGGTCCAAATAAAATAATTAAATCTGAAAAATAATGGTCCACACCTAATCTGAGACATTACTGTAGTACTAAAGTATGAACCATGTAATTTTTTCATGTGTCGTGTATATTCCGTTTATATAATGTATTTGTTCTTTCTTGATCATTTATTATGAAAGATATTATCAATAGATATAAACTTACTAGAATCTAAGAAAAGGGTAGATTAATATGGTTACTATGGTGATTTTACTTCTTAGTTCCAGATATTGAATTTGTAGGGGTGTGTTTGGGCATTTCAGACCCTTAGTAGGAAGTTGGTTGATTCTGATTTTCTGGTTATGTTTCCCTAAATATAGTATGGGATGAAACGGATTATAATGCAAGTGGAAGGGATAAATTCCCCACAAAGTGTTATTAAATCCATGGTTATTGAGTTTCGGTATTAGAGTTTGGTTGCAGAGCATATGGTGAGTGGTTTATTGAGTTTCGAAAGATCCATAATCAAGCTGTGTTGAGATTAATTGCAGGACTACTGGGTAAATTTGGTGGAGTGTTTTACTGAGTCTAGAAGAATTCCATTGGTAATATAGTGGCATTACCAGAGTTTTTAGGTTTTTTGAATGATTTCCACAACCTTGGGTTTGTCATCTTGTTTAATTATTAAGGCGACATTAAAAAATTAGTTGGAAGACCACTGAAAAATTCCTAATTCAATCAAAATCCCTTATTATTTTCATATTCAGTGGGAGTTAAATGTTTCCAAAGGATAAAATTATAATGGGTAAGGTATAGATTGATGTTTCAATGGTGAAATATTTTGACTTTAGAGTATGTTTGATTTTATACTCCTTGAGAGTTTAGAAGTTCTGTTGACAGTAAACCAATAAGAAGTGAGGTGTTAAGAAGAAAAAGAAACCATGATAGGAAAGAATAAGGGAATGTTCCTGAAGGTGTAGCCATGTGAAATGGTGTATGACCCAGAAGGTGGATTTGAATCACTGTAATTTGATTAAGGTGATGAAATAATGAGTCAATAATATTTAGTTGGTGCCTCAGTTTTGTATCTGGCGTTATGAAGGAAAATGAGACTATAATAGGACTGTTGGGATTGAAAGGTCCATTCTAGAAGGTGAATGTTTAAGTTCTTCTACAAGTCCCATACCTGAGAGGGGGTGGATTGTTTTTATACAAAGTGTTTTCTATCCCTCTTGAGTCATGGTTTTTGGTATGGGGTTCTCATCACTCAATTCATGAAAAGGAGAGATGGTGTTTGTTTTTAGAGGCTTCGGTTAGAGGAGTGATTGGGACTATTAGAGAAGGTGATAATTTAGTTTAAAAGTAGAAATAGAATCAAGTAGTGTGACATGGTCCTAGTTTTATGGAAGGTGTGTTTCCATTTTTCAACTTTTGAAAAGGTTTTTTGTATAAGGGTTTGTGGATGGGGGTTTCATGGTTATGGAAAAGTGTAAAATATGAATATTTATTTCTTGATGAATGCTATTGGAAGGATAATTTCATGCCATAGAATCATATTTCTGGGATATAGAGGTCATGAAATGGGAATTTTGATCATATTGATGTGATATGGGGGTGAAAAACCTAGTTGTTGGAAGGATTAATAGAACCAGGACATAGGGAATATGAAAATTCTAGGGAGTTTCATCTTTGGAATAAGTGTAAAGTGATATTGTCCCAAAATTAGAAGGCACCAATGAATCAAAAGCTTATATAGTTCTAGTTGTTCTCAAAGAGACATTATAATTTATACCTTCATCAATGAGGCAACATGAAAGTAAAATTGTTTCTTCCTCAATCACAAGTCTAAGGTATTTTAGAATATTTTTCTATAAAAAACATGGTGTAATTAAGGAGAATAGATGATGATCTAGAGGATGAGAGTTTAGAAGTAATGGAAATTTTAGATGATTTTATGGAAGAGAGGACTATAGTTTGAGGAGACTATACCCGGAACCTCGGAAGGTGTCACAAAGTGAATGATGTTCTATTTGGGGAAGGAGCATTCGAAGATACTTCAAGTCCAGAAGCATGATGGTTTGTTTTTTTCTATCACATGTAAAGTTTTGGGATTTTTATTATCACAACTTTGACACCGAAAGAGGGATAACCCCAAGTTTTGGGCATGTTTCTTTAAATGGAGTGGAAATAAAATGTTTGTAATTTTTGACTTTGTGGAAATGAATTCAGGAGGTTATTCAAAGTTATAGAATGTTCTCTATGATAGGGATGATCCTTGGATGGTTCAGAACCAGGCTTGAATTTAGTGTGAGTAAAGGGCTAGGGAACGCCTTAGTTTCAAATAGTAATGGTGACTAGAAGGTCCCAGGTTCGTTTAGTAGGAGTTCATAAGTTCATTGATACTAAGCTTTCTAGAAGTTAAATTTAATATAGTGGTTAGTTTCAGTAGTATCATTGGAGTTTGATGCACCAGAAAACTCTCATATTGTAGATGCTTGGTGGAAGAGTTTCGAAATAAATGGGGGGGGGGGGAGATCCATCATTGTTATCTTTAAATGTGTCAAAAATATGAATTTATGAGATTAGTTAAGTATGAAGTATTTATGTTAGTAATCTAGTTTCACTTTATAATGATATGATATAAGGAACGGGGTTTAGTGCCATTTAATAAATTGAAATAAGAATTATACTCTTTTTATGGAGTCATTTTTCATTGGTGCTCCCCATGTTTTTTTAATATACTATAGACCATATTACAAATAAGGAAATACAAACCCTTGTCTAGTATAATATCATAGTAACTGGATATTTCAAATCTAATGGCATGGACTATTAGGATTTTGATAAAAATTAGGATACATGCATGATTTATATAATTGAATAATGTAAAATTTATATTGGCCATAAATATAAAATACTAAATTGTTAAGTTTCATTTGTTATAGACAATGTTCAATAATACTATGAGCTAATTATCACTGCAATAAATTATGGACAAGGGGAAATGTCCTCACTGGTGCATATTTTTAGGAGTGGTATAAATGATTGTGCATAGTACTATGATAATAAAGAAAATACTATGTTTGTAGTCCCTGTTACCTATTGATCCTCCATAAGAATCCAACGAGGATGGAAATATGTTCAATGGATACAATTTAAAGATGTATTATATGTTCAATGCATCAATTTTTCATTAACTCATTGTGATCTATGAAATTAGAATGAGGGTAAAGATGCATTCACAATATTGTCTCATCACTAAGATATTAATTAGGAGAAATCTAGATATGAGTTATATAACATCTCCCATACATTTTTACCTGAAAATTGGAAGGTGAACTTTCTTGGCCACATTTTCCCAGTATGATAGGGAACATTGAGTGATTATAAAAGTTATGATTCAATTTGGACAAGTAATTATCTACAAATCTCATACTCTCATATTTACCTCATAGTCTTTTAAGTTTAATTATTAATTTTAACATGGAAAACTTATATAAAATACTTACATATATTTTTACATGATTCACCTAAATGATAGGTACATGAAAAATAATAAAAGGACAATGGAATGAGAAAAACCAAAGAAACTTACGCATGTTCCTTCTAAGAAACTAAATATTCAAAGGGAGATAAATGATCATGATGCTATTTTTTTATCTTTTAGCATGAAAGTCTATTGTAGGAAGAAATAAAATTCTATAAAGAAACAAGGGGAATATTTATGTGTGTTCATCATAATCTATATATTTCTAAAAATTGAGTATTATAAAAAACTCATGGCTCACACATTTTTATTAAAATACAAGAACAATAAAGATTCTAAAATACTAAGAAAGGTGGAGTATATCTTTAAGTTTGCAATGGAATGAGGATTTTAGTATTAGATATAGGATATTAATATCTCACTTTTCCAACTTGAATGATTATTGTTTTGGAAAAATATTTTTATGTACATAAAATTACCAAATTCATTATTTTAATATCATGTTTAGACACAAATTGTTTTTTTTCAAGTTTGAGAATAAAGTTGTTTCCTTTGTAAAGAAAATACATGTTATGATATGAGACATTTAAATAATGGTTTATATACTTGAATTGGAAAATATTTTATTTGAAATAAATGATGATTCTAATCCACATAACTCATACTATACCAAATTGTGTCATTGTTAACTTGGTCATGTAAACCAGAATCATATGAAAAATTTAAATAAAAAGGTTATTTAGATTCATTTTGAGTAAACATACTTGGATATATGTCATGCTTGTTTATATAGTAAAATTATCAAAGTACCATTTAAGGGGTAAAGGAAAAAGGTCCACACATCTTCAACAATTAGTTTACATAGACGTATATGAACCACTTCTTTTAGAAACTATTTAAGCATATTATCCTACATCAATATTTTTACTGGTGAAATCAGTGGATATGAACATGTTTACATGATGAAGAAAAAATGATAATCCTTTGATATGTTCAAGTATTATAAAAATAAAGTAGATAATCAAATTAGAAAAAAGATAAAGAAATTGCAATTGGATAGAGTTAGAGAATATCTTATCCAAGATTTTATCAATTATCTGAAATTGCGTGGGATAAAATCTCAAATCAATCATCCTTATACACCTCAATGGAATAGAGTAAGTGAAAGGAGGAATCACACCTTGTTAGATATACTGAGATTGATAATGAGTCATGAAAATATACCATTTTACTTTTAAGGATATACATTTAAATGAACAACACATACACTTAAGTATTATCAAACTAAAGTGATAGATGGAACCACATAAGTGTTATGGTATGAAAAGAATCCCATATTTTCACATATCTGTGTATTGGAATATGAAGTATTTTTTAATGCCAATCCAAGAAAAAAAATTTCATCAAGGGGCATGAAGTGAAATATTTTAGGGTATACCTAAAGAAATAAAAGGGTATTACCTATATAATTCATTAGATAAAAAGTTATAATTGATATATAAGGTTTATTTATTAAAAGGGAGAATAGCTCTAAAATTGGTAGTGCGAGAATGATAAAATTTTATGAAATCGAGGCTCAAAAAGTTCAAGATTCATAATTTAGTTGTAACAACCCTCATTGTTACTAAAGGTTTCAAGAATAGTAGATGAACCTATTGGGAATTCCCAACTTTAATTTTTTTCATAATCGGTGAATAATCCAAGATTCACATGATAGAGAACATCATGACCAATAGAATTAAACTGAAGATTGATTAACTTGTTGATGTAGGAACTAGAAGGCATGATCGCCTCATATAATTTATAATTAATTTATACATAAATTTAGAATTACCTTGTCTTGTAATTATTTATTCATTGATGTTTTTTGACTAATCTCTTCATACCGTCATTGTGTCATGAGATCCAAGGGAAAAATACCTCTAGTGGTGATCCATATGTGCTCCAAAATCTCAAAATTTCATCGTAGAATCATCAGGTGTTAGAGTGGTTAATTATAACCACTTGAATTATTTTTCATTGATCATAGAAAAAATATCTTCATTGAAAAAGGATTATTAAGGATCTATGAAAGGATTGAGAGTTTGGATGAGGATTTACACCCTTGTTCTTTTGCGTGTTCTTAAGATGATTCCCTCTAAGGATTGAGAAAATTCACTCTAGGGTTGTTCAAAATAAGTGGATAACCTTGAAATGTGATATAAAAGGGTATTTATAGAGATAGTCTAGGGTTGGTAATTAAACATGTTACCTTATCCAATTCTTTATTCCTTCACAAACCTCAGATCTAATAATAATATAAATAATAATGTAATTTACTTAACATGCGCCACACCTGTTGATAAATAAATAAAATTTGTTAAATAGATAAATTAATATTTATTTAAATGATATTTAATATATCATTTATATTCATACCATTAAACTTGGCCTGCAACCCTCCTCAATATTTATTGGTCCTTGAATAATGACTATTCAATTAATAAATAAATATTAATGCATTATTTACTAATAAATATAATAAATATCATATTCACTAAATCTTGTAAAAAATGTTTATTATTATTTATCTCACATATTTATTCTTCTAAACAATTCGTATTTAAATCTTGGTGATCAACCAATCCTGAATAATTATTAAACAAAAAATCATGAATAATATTTATTTTAACTTGTTAAATTCAAATAGAATTTAACTGAGATTTTGGATACATTTAGTGTGTGACCCTCTAGAGCCCTTTCTCAATGGTATTAGGCAGAATTTCCAAAAGTCCAAGGTTAGCATCCAGAAACATGCCAAGACACCCATAGAGAAATAAGTTAATGCTATAATGACATAAAACCTCATATGAATTCTAACCATGTAACATAATCTCTTTATCATAATATCTATAATTAACAAGGTTACGTACTGGTGTCATCAACCTATGTGATCGATGTCTCTTTCTATGAATTTCCAAAATTGAACCTACCTATAGAACACTGAAAGTAAAGATTTATTTAGGCTATTCCATTCCCATTAAAGAGACTGATATATCAACTTCCATTAAATAACATAAGGGAAAAATATTTTCTGACATTATTCATTAATACAACATCACTCATGATATACCCAACGTATCCTACTTTTCCATGAACATATGCTATCACAGTTTTCATCAATACATAAAAGTAAGTGACTAATGATATCCATTAATAATAATCTTGAATTTTAAGGATCAATATACATGTCCATGTATAATAACATCCAATGACACATACGAATTTGGATTTCTTATCGAAGGGTCATGTTTTCATAATCTTCTATATTATAAATTACCAAGGGCGTATACCATGAGAAAGTGACTCAGGGTACTATAAGTCTCCACCCTTAATAGAATGTATCATTTAGATCCCATAAAATGATATAATTTTTCTATAGAATATATATTTAATAATACTATCATGTCACTTCTTAGTTCCCTTTATAGTGGGGAACTATCATGACCTTTCTGTGTGACGGTTACTCTTAGGACATTATCACATACTATGTCACATATAATAATAATCATGATTTGATAAGAACATTATTAATATTCAAAACAACAAAATACATGTAATAATAAAGTACATGAAAGTTTTTTCTAGTGTACCAACTATAATATAATCCCACTTGCACTAGAGCCAATTGCTAATAACCTTCAGTATGATAGCTCACACATGATAATCATGCTTCTATTGAGATATGGATTTTAATCAAAGGGCCTACCACATTATCTTCATTGTAAAATATTCTCACCACAACTTCACCCCTCTGAGAAAAATACCTCAAGAGGTGATAATTTTAGAGTATGTTCCTTTTCCATTGGTGTAACCTTGGCTCCTTTACAAGATCCATTGCTGTAGTACTATCACAATATAATGTTATAGGGTATTTACTGATTGGAACCATGACAAGATCTTGGAAAATTTTTTATATAAAAATATTTTTTTTTGTTGAATCATAAGTTTCTATATAGTTAGACTCTACTGTAGAATAAAAAAAAATGGCTACTTTGAACTCTTCTAGCTCATATATCCTCTATTGAGATTAAATTCAATCCTCACTATGACTTCATATCATCTTGATGTGTCTAAAATCTAGAATCTATGTAACTCCTAATGACTAGCTCCTTATCTCCTCTATATACTAAAAACATATCCTTAGTTCATCTTAGATACTTAAGGATAACCTTAATAGCATACTGATGTTTTTCACTTAGATAAACTTGATATCTGCCTACCATGCTCAAGGAATAGGTAATATCAAGCCTAGTATATAACATGTTTGATATGATTGATATTATCATATAATCGTAGGGGATCTTACTCATTATCTCTCTTTCTTATT
Organism: Viscum album; assembly: GCA_963277665.1. Lineage (NCBI taxonomy): Eukaryota > Viridiplantae > Streptophyta > Magnoliopsida > Santalales > Viscaceae > Viscum > Viscum album. Next base: position 1,486,976,653 of record OY728136.1, read on the forward strand.
GTGTCACATGACACAATTTCTTGGAAAGATGTATACCATGTGACACTGGAAACAATCACCTATTGGACTGTTACATACTTCATTTTTTTAGTATCTAGTAAATGTATGTACCTTAACTTAGTCCAATAATCCTCTTGGATCTATCATGATTTATTTTGATTCTAAGGATTTAGGCTACTACACCGAATACCTTCATAGAAAAGTACTTGTTCAACTAGTCCTTATCCGACTGTAAGAATTGTATTTCATTTCCAATAAATAACATGTCATCAAAATATTCTACTAGGATAAAGACCATGCTACCACTAAATTTATTATAAACACAAGGTTTACATTCATTCTTAATGAAACCAAATTCTTTTATAGCTTCATCAAATTGAATGTCCCATGACCAAGATGATTGCTTCAATCCATAAATGTATCTCTACAAATTGCATACCCTTTTAGCATTACATGGAGTCACAAAAACTTTTGGTTATTTTATATAGATATCTCCCCGAAGGTTCCCATTAAGGGAAGTAGTTTTTACATCCATTTTCCAAATCACATAGTCATGGAAAATTACTATAGTGAGTATAATTCTAATTAATTTAAACACGGTTGTTAGAGAAAAGGCTTCAACATAGACAATTCCTTGATTCTATTTAAAACCTTTATCCATTAGTCATACTTTTTAGGTATTCACTTTACCTTCCATGTCCAATTTTCTCTCGAATACCCATTTTCACCCAATGGGATTTACATCAACTAGCAGATTGAGCAGAACCCAAACTTGGTTATGATACATGGAATCTAACTTAGTCTTCATGGATTATTTCAATCTTGCAACTTCTTAGCTCTCCACTTCGTTCTTGTAGAAAATATGATCATCATTTTCAATAAAAAACGAGTCACCATCATCGATGACTAGAAAAATATACCTCTTTGGATCTCCAACATATCTAGTTCTCCTATGTAGTTTTTTTTTGTTTCAAGAATAACATCTTCCATGGGGACCTGTGGAATGTGTTCCTAACCCAACTCTTTTTTATCTTGAGAATAAACTTCATCAAATTCAATATCACTCCCACTATCCTTCTTAAGGACGTAATCCTTATCAGTAAAAATTTATTTTATTACGATGGTCATGTTAGGTTGGAAATATGACGAAGACACAAGAGGGGGGTATTTTTTTCATTTGAAAATTAAATATTTTAGAACTGATCCTACTTTGTAACTTTGAAAGAGATGATTTTCCTTTTTCTTTAGTTAAATATGCAATTGAAATTAAAAGTAGAGAACACAATGAATTTTTTAGTGGTTTGGGACAAAAAGGTCCTCTAGTCCACTCCAACAACACTCTCTCTACGAGCTTTACAATTTTAATAGCAGATAATTTTCCAAGGGATCTCAAAAGTTAAGTGTAATTAACTAGAAATTATTACAAAGATTTTACAAGGATTTAAAATTGGACTAACAGTAGCCATCAAAACAATCAACACCCAAGTGTTCAAAACCAAAGGAGATTTTCTTTGGTTGGATAAGTTCTATTAGAAATAATTCATAAGAAAATAATGAAATTGAAAGATAAATATATTTTTAGAGGAATATATTAATAATTTTAAATCATTATCCTTATGAAGAATCTCTGAACTTGTTGTGGAGAATATATTCAAATAACACAGCAGCAGTACAAAAAACTTTTATATCAGCAGGATGGACATAAAATAACAACTATAACATGTATATCTTTAAAGTATAGTCCTAATTTTTTTAACAAACTACAGTAGATGAATAATAGATTTGAATTACAGTAGTTTCAATAAATAGAAAAATATACTCTATAAAGAGAAAAATACAATGTAAAGTCAAAGTAAGAGATTCAGATCATCAAGAATCTGGGAAAAAATATCATTTAGTGAAAAAGATCAACTCTATTATAGATATATCTAATTGATAACTAAATAAGAATCTCAATTTTTATTATAGGTAAAAAGATTTGAAAAAAGTTCTAAATAAATCATGATCTTCAAAAAACTCAACATATTTGAAATTTGAATTTAATCAACCACTAAAAATCATAAATTCATTTCTAAAATTGAATGTATTAATCCACTTTTGATGAACTTCTAAAATAGAATTTTAATTAATTCATTGAGATATTTATTTCAGTTAAATCATAGCAGAAATATCATAAATAATTCAAAATTTGAATCCCACAAAAGGCCGATTCAACATGGGGTTGATCTACATGAGGATAAATCCAAAAGTATGGTTGATAGTGTATGGTTGATAATAAACCTAGAGTTCCAGAACATGGAGTATCATACCAACATGGAGTTACTTACATTAGATGCATACCAAATGTTACGTACTCAAACACAAAGTTCATTAACAAAAGTTAGGTTCCCAAACACAACGTTCCACACAAACGCGGGGTTCCAAACATAGGTTTGGATATCAATGTTAGGTTGCAACTTCACTTTTTTGAACAATGATTCCAGACTTATTCAAAACATCTAGAATACTTTGTAGAAAATATTTCACCTGAAAATAAAGATAAAAAAATACTTCCATAATTCTAAGGAATATAAAATAATTATTCAAGTAAATATAAACCTGAAATCCACTCAATGTATCCTTATCAGTAAAATAAATGAGGGTATTTGTGAGCAATAAAATCAATAAAATACCTATTGGAACAAAATCCATATGTCTAACAATATTCCCTATTTTTATGATCACAAAACCCAAAAACCAAAGAAATAAAGGTAAAAAAAATAGGTCTATAATTAATATTGATCAAAGGAAATTAAAAGCTTACTTGGAAATTTTGTGTTTATCTTGATTTATCCCTATTTTTTTGAGATAAGAAAGAAAGTGTAAAAATGGAATGTAACACATTTAATTTTTCATAGAACTATATGTGAATGTTACTTAATCTGAAATAATAAAATTCTGTAAATGGATACAAGGCTTATAAATAAAATGAACAACACACATAAAACACAAAGACAATATAAAATATCAAAAGAATCTGAATTTTTATAAATGATTTTTGATTACATAGAAATTAAGCTCAAGGAAAAAATAATTAAGGTTCAGGGGTAGGATGAGAGGAAGAACTGAAAATCAGTTGAGATTATTCAGAAGAATAATCATAGGTTAGGGAATCTCTAATAGTTAGGTTCATAACCATAAGATCCTCTATAAAATCTTTGAAATTATTGTTCAACGGTGCAACCCACTCTCTCAACAATTTCCTTTAATCATAACTCGCCTTTAGTACTTCAACTGTAACAACCTAGAATTTTTAACTGATATTTGTTTCCAAAATAAATTTTTGTTACATAATTTTATACATGTACAAAATAAATAGAAACTGACATAATTTTATCTCATTAATAATGATCATTATATTAGTCAAATATAAAACCAATTAAAATTCAAAATATTACAACCAGACAAAAAATATAAGATAGAAAATCTAAAATGGTAAAATAAGGATCACCTCAATCTACTAGAATCATCACCTCCACTGAAAATCCAATAGAAATGAAACAAAATCTTAGCAAACCAATCAATATATTAACAAATGAAAATATAACCCCAAGGAGAAATTATAGTGAATTTTGAGTAAAAGAATGAAGTGTTATTTATAGGGTATTAAGGGAAATGTGATCGTCAAGATTCGACCGTTATATAACCGTTGGTCAAATATGATCGTTGTTTAATATGACCGTTCATCAATACGACTGTTAGTCAATATGACTATTGTTCAATATGACCGTTGTTCAATATGACCATTGTTCAATATGTTTTTTGGAAACTATACCCTCAGTTGATAATTTTTCCATTATAATTAGTGTTTATAAATAGTAATGATAAAGGATAATTGATATATAAAGGAGAATCAATGGCCTCAACCAATAGAGTCATACCGTTTGAAGCTCATTTGTCAAAACTTGGGAGAGAGGTAACGTCATTGGGGTTATCCCTTTGACCAATCCCAAGAAAAGATTCAATAATTGAATATTGAAATAAATCACATATAGAAGAAGTTTAAGTTAATGGAGATTACCACTTGGTCAATGTTAGCTGACCCACCCCATGAATCTACCACCATCACACACCTTACCCTTAGGGCCTATGCGAGTGTAATAAGGGGTTATGTGTCCAGACCTTAGTTACTTAAAGTGTAAATTAATTTGTATAAATAAAATGTTTATTTTTTTAATTCTTATTAAGAATATTTTTTTAATTAAATATATGTTTAATTGAGATGAATTTGATAGTTTGATTTTTAGACACTAATAAAACATAATTTTATTTTTTTTATAAAATATATACACTTTTATAATACACTCAGGTATTCAAAATAATATTTGTTTTAATAAAATAGTCTTTTAAAACACACTTATCAAAATATAAATGATAAAATAATTTTATAATGGCCTATGAAATTTTTATAAGTGTTAAAAATTTGACTATGCCTTAAAAACTGCTATTTTTAAATAAATAATGACTTTTATATTTAAAAGTTAAAATTATAATATTTAGATTTTTTTTGATAAAATAATCATCATATTTTAAATATACATGTCTCGATTATGTTAGGTTGAATTTATGATAATTTTATAAAATTCTTTAATTTTTCTATGAATAGTAAAAATACAATTATGAGTTTTCAGTATGTTTAATGACTTCATATTTATGTTATAATGATGTAATAATTAATTAACCAAAATCAATGACCTAAAATATGTTATTTTATTAATATAAAGTATTTTAATGGATTTTAATCAATTTAAAAAACTTATAAGCGACTTTCCAAAGTCTAAAATGGAAACTTTGACTTTAAAAACATTACTTTGTGGAAAATTTACCTTTCCATGAAAAAATAAGTAATAAAAAATGATTCTCGATTCTATTGGGTTAAAATAACTTAAAATGTGACCCAAATGTTAAAAACAATGATCAAAAAACATATGTAAGCCAATGGTTTTTCATTCTCCACAACCTAGTTTTCCAAGACCTATATTTGGAAATTATTAAACAATTCCTCCACTTTTGCTATAAATACCCACCCATTTCTCTATTTACTTTCACTCCCAATCCATACTCCATTATGTTCTTGTGTTTTTTCCTCCCAATAAGTCCTCAAAGGGTTCCTCAAGCCTCCAAGGTTCCATACTCAAGTTTTAGGAACAACTATTCAAGGTAAGGGAAATCTTTACTTCTCTTTACCATTCAAGTTCCCTTTTTATATGGAATATCTTATAATTTCCAAACTAATTTATTTTTTCCACTTTCTATTAAACCATTACTATAAGAATAGTCTTTTATAAATGGGATACCCTTTTCCCCTCTCATTTTACCCTCTTCTAAAACCATGTTTTATACCTGTCATGCTGCTGAATTTACTTATCAAATTTCCCTCTTTTACATGATAAATTTTATTTTCCTTTTTATTTGAATACCCAAAAGATCTTTTATTTAAAATGGATTTTCAAATAGATTTAAAAATATTTTTTTTATTTGGGTATTTACATATATTAAACCCACATTTCCTTTCATGGGTTAAAAATGATGTAATGATCATGTATTTAAGCTCTTTCATATACCAATTTTTTTGATAAGAAACCCATTATTTATTCCCCATGGGTTATTAATGAAATGATTTATTATGATCTATGTGGATAACATGAAACTGATACATATAAAGGGTTCACCCTGATAGTGCTCCAATGCATTGGATAAAGAATTTAATCTCTATTGATGAAATGTTTTATGATACATTGGTGAATAAACTTGGTAATTTTCATTTATAAAACCTTTGTTATAAAACTTGGTGATATGATTATGAATTTCTCATTTAAATGTTTTGTTCACATTTCCATGTTATGATTCATGTTCTTATTATTATGATATGCATCTTTTTCATGCCTTATTTTTATGCCTCATACACTACTAGAAATTTCACACATCCCAATGGTTTCAAATTGTTGGGAAAGGGCCTGAAACCGTTGGGATAGTCTATCCCAATGGTTTCCAGAACCATTGGTGTGTTATCCGTTGCAGTAGATTTATGCCAATGGTTCATTAGAAACCGTTGGTATAGGATGTCTGAATTTAATATGAGCTAACAATTTAAGTAAAACCGTTGGTATATATCCATCATCTAACCTATTCCAACAGTTCAATGAAACCATTGGAATATATGTATACCAACGGGTTTTGAACTGTTGGTATACATGAATTATATGTTTTTTCCCAAAGGTTTCATAAACCGTTGGTATATATGTTGTCCACTAAAATCTTTACCAATGGTTCTTGGAAACCGTTGGTATATAGTTGCTGCCACTCAAAGATCCCAGCAGCCTGCATCCCTCCCAGCCTACCTGCATCCCTCCCAGTAGCCTGCATCCGCCTGCACCCCTCCCAGCAGCCTATTTGCATCCCTCCCAGCAGCCTACATCCCTCCCAACAGCCTGCCTGCATCCCTCCCAACAACCTGCCTGCATCCCTCCAAGCAGCCCGCATCCACCTGCATCCCTCCCAACAACCTTCCTACATCCCTCCCAGTAGCCTGGCTGCAACCCTCCCAGCAACCTGCCCGTAACCCTATGCAATTACTGCCAATACACCACAGAAGCCTGCATCCCTCTACAATTACCACTATAAATACACCCCAGATTTCAAAATATATCCAATATATACCCCACTGATATATGTATCTATATGTATCCCTCTACAATTAATTTGAACCGCTATATCAGTTCAGATATATGTATCTACTTATGAATTCCCAATGCACAATTACCACATGAAAAATAATAGACAGAGAATAAGTATATAGTATTTTTACACGGTTTGATCCCAATGTGGGTATTTAATCCTTGGTGTGTTTGGGTAATGTATGAGACTCATATATCCACTATATCACATATTTGAATACAAGTGGCTTATCTCCCAAAAATACTTTACTATCTCCCAATAGTCTTACAGTATCCTGATTAATTTACAGTCTCTCAATTGCGCTCTTTATACTAGATATAGACAGTTTATAATGGATCCTTCCAAAAAAATCTTGAAAACTATTTTCATACACAATAGAATATGTGCATAATATACAAAAAGTAACACAATACACCATTAACAATTAAACATGCACAATACATACAGAATTATGTATGAATTCAATTCATCTAACACAAAATTCAAACATAAATATGAATACCTCCAATTCTGTATTTAATTACCCTCTACACACATACTGAATTAACACATAATTTATAAGGTAATCACAAAAAGTATACACATACAACAAGTATACCCATAGACTATTAACACATAATTTATAAGTTAAATAAATACATAAAGAATTCAATTCAGAATTTATGGGGTTGGGGGGGCTGTTCAGGGGTTTGGGGTGGCTGTCTAAGGGGGGTGGGGGTGTCCAGGGGGATGGGGGTGTCCAAGGGGGCAGGGGGCTGTCCAGGGGGTGGGGGGTGTCAAGGGTGGTGGTGGTGATGGTGGTGGGGTGGGGGTGGGGGTTGTCCATGGGGGTGTCCAGGGGGTGGGGTGGTGTCCCGGGGGGGGGGGGGGGTCTATGGGGGTGTCCAGGGGGGTGGGGTGGTGTCCAGGGGGTGGGGGGGGGGGGGGCTATCCAGGGTGGTGGGGGGGCTATTCATGGGGGTGACCAGGGGGGTGGGGTGATGTATGGGGGGGGTGTCCATGGGGGTGTTTAGGGGGTGGGGTGGTGTCCAGGGGGTTGAGGGGATTTTCAGGGGGTGGGGTGGTGGTGGTGGGGGGGTTTCAGGGGGTGGGGGGTGTCCAGGGGGTGGGGTGGTGACCAGGGGGTGGGGGTCCATGGGTTGGGGGGCTGTCTAAGGGGGTGGGGTGGTGTCCATGGGTGTGGAGACTATCTAGGGGGTGGGAGCTGTCCAGGGGGTGGGTGGGCGGTCCATGGGGGTGGCGGGGCTATCTAGGGGGTTGGGGGTGTCCAGGGGGTGGGTGGGGCTGTTCATAGGGGGGGGGGGGGTAGGGGGTGTCCATAGGGGTGGGCGGGGCTACTCAGGGGGGTACAGGGTGTTCAGGGGGGCGAGCGGGTTGTCCACGGGGGGTAGGGGTGTTCAGGGGGGGGGGGGCTGTCCATGAGGGTGGGGGGCTGTCCACAGGGGGAGGGGCTGTCCAGGGGGTGGGCGGGCCTATCCAGGGTGGTGGGCGGGGCTGTCCACAGGGGGAGGGGCTATCTAGGGGGTGGGCGGGGCTATCCAGGGTGGTGGGTGGGGCTGTCTAGGGGGGTGGGCTGGGCTATCTAGGGGGTACGGGGTGTCCAAGGGGGTGGGCGGGGCTGTCCAGGGGGTACATGGTGTCCAGGGGGTGGGGTGGGGGGGGGTGTCCACAGGGGGAGGTGCTGTCTAGGGGGGTGGGCGGGCTATCCACTGGGGTGGCGAGGCTGTCTAGGGGGGTATGGGGTGTCCAGGGGGGGCTACCTGAGGGCCTCCCTCCCCATTAACTATGGGTGGGTAATGTATCTAAAACTCTATCTAGGTATCATACATCGAATTCCGATAGGACTGTGAACTACCTCAGGGTGTCGTCCTGGAGCAAGGCCAAATCACAACATTACCACAGCGTGACCGTAGCATGACCGCGGTGTGACCGTAGCGTGACCGTGACATGACCACGACATGTTGGCCCAATCCAACGACATCCATGGGGCAACATCTTCTAGCTAGGAGTGAAGGGAGCAGGAGGAGGCGGGGCAACATTCCGGCCGTCACCCCGCCGGCAGAAATTGTGATTAGTCAGTCTCAACATTGATCACAAGACTCATGAAATACTATCACAGAGCTGATCAAAATAATCTATTTTAAAATTAAATTTGGCTTCAATACTTTAAAAGATTCTCATTATGCTTTATTAATATCACTTTAAAACCTTGAAAATAATTAACACTATCCCTTTTTCTAATGAAATTGATTTTTTTTTTTCAAAAATAGGTTATCATTTTATAACAAAAACATTTTAGACACTTTTCCAAATACAACTATCATTATAAAAGCATTATCAAGTATTCTTATTGTCAAACATTTACTATGATGTCCCTTGATCACTTAGATGGTCCTTGTAGAATACAAGTAGCAAGCTTCACCCTCATCTCCAATGTTGTCTATAGGTGGCTAAATATTTTCATGAGAGACTCAATCCAGAGATTTTCTACCTGAGGGTCTCCCTCCCTGTTAACTATAGGTGGGTAATGTATCTAAAACTCTATCTAGGTATCATACATCGAATTTTGACAGGACTGAGAACCGCCACGAGGTGTCTTCCAGGAGCAGGGCCAAGTCACGGCGTGACCGCGGCATGACCGCGGCGTGTTGGCCCGGTCCAGCGACATCCGTGTGGCAACATCTTTTGGCTAGGAGCGAAGGGACTGGGAGGAGGTGGGGAAACATTCCGACCATCACCCTGCTGACAGAAATTGTGATTAGTCAGTCTCAACATTGATCACAAGACTCATGGAATACTATCACAGAGCTGATCAAAAGCATCTATTTTAAAAGTAAATTTGGCTTCAATCATTTAAAATATTCTCATTATTCTTTATTAATATCACTTTAAAACCTTGAAAATAATTAACACTATCCCTTTTTCTAATGGAATTGAATTTTTTTTCCAAAAATAGGTTATCATTTTAAAACAAAAACATTTTAGACACTTTTCCAAATACAAATATCATTATAAAAGTATTCTCAAGTCTTCTTTTTGTCCAAAATTTACTATGATTTCCCTCGATCACTTAGATGGTCCTTGTAGAATACAAGTAGAAAGCTTCACCCTTACCTCCAATGTTGTCTACAGGTGACTAAATATTTTCATGAGAGACTCAATCCAGAGATTTTCTACCTAAGGGCCTCCCTCCCCATTAACTATAGGTGGGTAATGTATCTAAAAGTCTATCTAGGTATCATACATCAAATTCTGACAAGACTGCGAACCACCATGGGGTGTCGTCTTGGAGCAGGGCCAAATCATGGTGTGACCGTGGCGTGGCCACGACGAGACCGCGGTGGGACCGTGGTGTGACCGTGGCGTGACCGCGGCGTGACCGCGGCGTTACCGCAGCGTGACCGCGGTGTGACCGCGGCGTGACTGTGGCGTGACCGTGGAGTGACACCGAGGCATGACCACGGCGTGACCACGACATGACCACAGCGTGACCGCGGCGTGTTGGCCCGGTCCAAAAACATCCGTGGGGCTGCATCTTCCGGCCAGGAGCGAAGGGAGCGGGAGGAGGCGGGGCAACATTCCAGCCATCACCCCGCTGGCAGAAATTGTGATTAGTCAGTCTCAACATTGATCACAAGACTCATGGAATACCATCATAGAGATGATCAAAAGAATCTATTTTAAAAGTACATTTAGCTTCAATACTTTAAAATATTTTCATTATGCTTTATTAATATCACTTTAAAACCTTGAAAATAATTAACAGTATCCCTTTTTCTAATGAAAGTGAAAAAATTTCCAAAAACAGGTTATCATTTAAAAAAAACATTTTATACACTTTTACAAATACAAATATCATTATAAAATTATTCTCAAGTCTTCTTATTGTCCAACATTTACTATTATTTCCCTTGAGCACTTAGATGGTCCTTGTAGAATACAAGTAGAAAGCTTCACCCTCATCTCCAATGTTGTCTACAGGTGACTAAATATTTTCATGAGAGACTCAATCCAGAGATTTTCTACCTGAGGGCCTCCCTCCCCATTAACTATAGGTGGGAAATGTAAAGACCCGTAAAATTCAAGGGAAATTTTTTCTTAATTTTCTTTGGAATTTTACAAGATCGCGGTTTCAGACGACACTTGATTCCGAGGCCCGGAGTGCCCGGAATTTCTATCCGAAGTTTAGCTCGGGTACGTTCAGTGAACGAATGAGCAGGAATTCCTATCTTTTGAACCGGTGCTCGGAATTGAAATCCGATGGCACTGATGAACTCGCAACGCCGGTAATCGCTTAAGGGAACCTTTACCGTAGTTGCGTTTGTGCGGAAGAAGAAGTTAATTAATGGGGTTTAATTAAGAAGTAAATAAAATTGTTGGATCAATTTTTTTTTATCAAGGTGGTTAATTTCTCCCATGGGAAGTTGGTGGTGGGGCCCACATCCACCCAACTTCCCATGTGTGGATAATTGAATGGTGGGTCCCACACGAGCCCCAACCTTTCACCTTCTCCCCTTTTTAACTCTTTAACCTCCCATTTAAGTTTTGCCAACTTATCACCTCTTTATTTTATAACAACTCATGTTAATAACTTATGTGAGTTAAATGTGGGTTTTGATTTTCAAACTCTTAAATTCAAAAGCCTATGTTGGGTTAATAAAATAAGTGGGAGACTTATTTTATTTTGGGGTTAGTTTTTCTTGTGGTGGAGACTTGGGAGAGAAAGGGCTAAGGGTTTGAGGAAGTCTTCTTCTTCTTCAACTTCGACGAAGAACGTGAAGAACACCTCGGACTCCGATGAAGAACACCGTTCTTCAACAAAGAACATCTCCGCTGAAGAATGCAAAGAAATTCTCCAACGATGTTTCCTCATCAGAAGCACCTCGACGAAAACGGAATAGACATTCGTTTTCCGCGACGCCCGACTTCCGCGACGCTCGTCTTCCGCGGCTCGTTGACGTACACTGTTCTTGAAACCGAGGTAGGGGTTTTATTTATTTATTTTGTTCGTGAATACCAACTTGACGATCTTCGTGGATTAAAACCAATTGTTATCGAATAACGCGAGGGGGCCGAACCACACAAACACGGCCGACCCTCCTCCTTATTTCATGTTGTTTCCTTTGTGGTTTGGTACGGGAAGGCGTGGTGGCGGCGCACCACGCGGAATCATGCGAAAGGAAATGCGCGGCGTCGTGGAAAGAAGATCAAGGACGCGATGCCGTCGCGCCGCGTCGGAGACACCCGAAAATACCACGACCAGTACCGGGGCCGCGGCGGAGGGGCGCGGTGCCTTCGCGCCGCGCCAGACGACAAGGGCCGCTGCCGGTTCCGGGCCGCGGCGGAGCAAGGTGACTGGCGGCCGGACCGGGCCGCCGGCGTCGGAGCTGAAAGGGGACCGGCCATCGCCAGTCCCGTTGAGGAGGAACCGGCCGGCCAGGTCGGGCCAGCCGGACAGGGAGGAGCCGGGGGAATTAATTCCCCCGACCGGACTTCAAGCGGCCCCAATTAAGGGGCCGCAGTTACATGAAACAGGAGGGGCAGCGCCCCCCCCCCCCCCCCCCCCGTGCGAGCCGACAAAACGGCTCGGCCATTTAGGCCGAGCACAGACCAGCGTGCCCAGCACGCAGGTCGCTGGACCGGGCCGGGCCGGGCCGACCCGGACCTGGGGCGGGTCGACCCGGTTCAGGCCGACCCAGGGGGTCTCGGGCCAGGTCGGTCCGGGCCCGAAACCCCCGTTTTCGGACCATTTGGGTTCAATTGCCCATAACTCGGGCTACGGACCTCCGATTGACACGCCGTCAGCGGCGACACGATCCTTAGAATGAGACGGTCGTTTCGGTATATCGCACTCAAGGTTTCAGAATACTTTGAGTTCGGACGGGTATGTTCGTACACGAAACCAACCGGGCCCACGGAGCGGAAACGCTCATATCTTGAGCTATGGACGTCCGATTGACGTGCCGTCGACTTTGTTGATTTCCTCTTAGTGAGAAGGATCTTTTGGCTTACTTCGCCCGAGGTTTGGATGTAGGTGGAGTACGGTCGGGTTGGTTTTGCCTTAAAAACCAACCGGGCCCCTGGGACGAAAAAGCCAATAACTCTCAGACTGGGCGTCCGATTGACGCGCCGTCTGCGACGTTGAGTTCCTGTTGGCGATATGGAACTTTTGGATACATCAACTCTAGACTATGTGTCAGTTGATGTATCAGCCTCTCGGCTCGTGGAGCAGACCCTCCCGAACGAGCTTGCTGTGTGCGGGAACACTAGTGCTGGCTGCGACTGCTACTGTGACTGCGACGAAGACTGTACAAAGATCCTCAGTGGATTCGACGACGACGACTACAGCACTCAGCGATCCTATGTGGAACAGTGCTACCAATCCTGTGTGGGTCCGATCCTATGTGGGTCAGCGCTCAGCGGTTCTGTGTGAGCCAGCACCTACGGATCCTGTGTGGGTCTGATCCTGTGTGGGTCTTTACGGGGGTTAGTTTCCTACCGATCCTGTGTGGGTCATTGCGGGGGTTAGTACCTATCGATCCTTTATGGGTCTGACGACTTAGATGGATCAGTGATCATCTCTATCATCTTTCGAAGAAGTATACCTGTGTGAGCTGAATCCTGTTTGCTTTCCTGTGTGGATTGTGTTGTGCTATCCTGTGTGGATTACGTTTTACTTTCCTGTGTGGACTGGGTTGTACTTGGGATCGGAGGTTGGAGCGTACTGGAATTGATGACTTAGGTATATGTATGGGCATATACCTAAGCAGTGTCGGTTGTTACTTCGTGATTGTATCTTTCCTTTGTGGTTTATCCTTTTTGGATTTTGGGAGAGCTTCGGGGGTCTCGGGGTCCCTACTGAGTAGCTTATACTCACCCCTGCACGGGCTATGCCCGCACTACGTTGTGTTGGTTGTAGAGGAAGGACAACGTTGATCGTGGTTGAGGCTTGCAGAGCAGGACGGTACCTGGAGGTGGACCACTGGGCGGGACATACTCAGAGCGGACGACGGGACCCGAGGTGTAGTGGAGCTATCTGTACCCACCCTTCTGGTGGGATTTCTAGTAGACAGCTCGGCGTAGCGGCTTTTACTTTTCAGTTGCTGTTTTCCCTTTCGAGTTGTACTTTACTTTCAGTTTGGGTTTGTATACTGGCCCACTTACTTTTCTGCACTTACTGTTGTACCCGTTTTTACTTATTGTTTACTTTTTCCGCTTGCTTACTCTGTGGTGCTTGTTTACTTTACAAAGACAATGCATTCCCTTTACCGGGATTTACGCCTTGGTGCTAGTCGCCAGCCCCTGGCCTATGGAAGGCGGGCTTGGGGTAGTCACGGCACGGGCCCCGAGGACGGGTTGTGACAAATTGGTATCAGAGGAGTTCGGTTCTACCGCAGACTCTGATCTTTCTTCTATGTGAAGAAATAGTGTTAAGCGTATTGGGTGTGGTTATCAGTCCAGGGAATCCAGTGTTGGTGCGGCGGCCGATGTATCCGTACACCAGGACCCTGACTTCTGATTTCCAACTTAATGCACGAAAACATTGATTGCATGTGTGTTTCAAGTTTTATTTGTGATTACTTGTATCAGCTCACCAGGTATACTGTTCTGACCGTGGCGCACCTGTTTGCTTTTCAGGATGGTCCCATGATGACAGCCAACTAGGGTTCCGAGAGTCGAGCGTGACGACATCCCACCAAGCGACGAGGCCTCGGTGCAGGGCCCTTTGTCAGCAGTGGCACCGGTGGTAGCTCTACCCGCTGAGCCACTGATGCTTACAACACCAGCCGCTGACGATGCACGTCGCCTCAGTGCACTGCATGAGTTCCAGCGCCAGCGACTGCCCAGGTTCCACGGGGAGACGGACCCCCAGGCAGCCGAGGACTGGCTGGAGGCAGTCGTACGAGTTTTCAGGCTAGTGAGGACACCAGCAGACCTCATGGTGATCCTCGCTGTGAGCCTACTGCACACAGCAGCGGGCCGATGGTGGAGCTTGATGCTCCAGGTGCACGATGAGACATCTCTACTTTGGACGGACTTTGAGAGCCTCTTCCGCTCGAAGTTCTTCCCAGCCACCCTCCGTGCGGTGCGCATTCAGGAGCTCCTTCAGCTGCGGCAGGGCAGCATGACGGTCGCCCAGTACTCGGTGAGATTTACTGATCTCTAGCGCTACTCGACCGACATGGTACAGGACCCATTATTCCGGGCCCGGACCTTTGAGCAGGGATTGAGACACGAGATCAGGGCATCGCTGATCTCCCTCAGCATTCCGACTCAGACAGGAGTACTGGAGCGGGCCCTTTTGATCGAGAGCTTTCTTGCTGAGTCTACACCAACACCGAGACCCACCGCAGGGCGGAATGTAGCAGAGTCTTCTGCAGCAGGCAGTCGACGGATGACTCTTGGGTCTAGGCAGACCAGACCCTCAGGCAGACGACCTCAGGAAACTGGCTCAGTAGTGCGGGGCACACAGCGCGGAGCCAGTCTTTTGAGAGGCAGACAGTGCTACTCGTGCGGCGGGCAGGGCCACATGGCTCGTGACTGCCCGACCCGCCGTGCCGAGGAGCAGCAGACGATTGAGGGACCACCGAGGCAGAGGCAGAGGGTCAACCGTGGCGGTCCGCAGGGAGGAGGCGGACAAGGCAGGGGAGCTGGACGAGCAGCAGGTGGTGGGCGACGCTTTGAGGCTCTACCACCACCACCACCAGGAGGTCCACCCCGACCACAGGGAGCTGGCGGGCAGAGACAGGTACAGCTCCAGGCAGCAGAGGCCTACGACCACGGCGCACTCGAGATGATTCGAGGTACTATTTGTGTCTATTCCACCCTTGCTGCAGTACTTATAGACACAAGAGCGAGTCACTCTTTCATAGCCGCTGCCCTTGTTAGGAGCTCGGAGATTCCGACAGATCCATTGGCTCGATCCTTACGGCTAGAGACTCCTACGGGAGCAGACTCGATGATTACGCACTGGTGCCGGCAGTGTGTGCTTACTCTAGGAGGCGAGAGCTTCAGCTGAGATCTTCTTGTAGCGGCGTCGAGGCCTTACGACGTCATCTTGGGCATGGATTGGTTGTCTACGGTCCATGCACAGATTGACTGTATTAGGTGCAAGGTGCGATGTGTACGCACCGACGGGAGCAGGTTCACCTTCACCGGCGAGAAGGGAGCCTTTGCAGCACATGATGGACTCTCGCAGAGGAGAGGATAGCCCATCACTCATCAGTTGGCTAGCCTCATCCTAGGAGCAGTTGACGTGCAGAGTCCTGGTTTTCCTGTAGTGGTGGATCAGTTTATGGATGTTTTTCCCGACGACGTTCCAGGGTTACCTCCTCACAGATAGGTAGACTTTTATATTGACCTGTACCCCGGGACAGCCCCGATATCAACTCCAGCGTATCGGATGGCCCCCGCTGAGCTTCAAGAGATACGGGTACAGTTGGAGGACTTGTATGGCAAGGGGTTTATCCGACCCAGTGTTTCACCCTGGGCTTCCCCGATATTGTTCGCCAATAAGGCAGACGAGAGCTTGCGACTTTGTGTTGACTATCATCGCCTGAACCAGGTGACAGTGAGGAACAAGTATCTGCTACCGAGGATTGATGACCTCTTTGATCAGATCAAGGGAGCACGGTGGTTCTCGAAGATAGACCTCAGGTCAGGCTATCACCAGCTCAGAGTTCGAGATGAGGACGTGCAGAAGACGACCTTCAGGTGTCGGTATGGCCACTATGAGTTCTTGGTTATGCCCTTCGGCATAACCAATGCTCCAGCAGTGTTCATGGCCCTCATTAATAGGATCTTTCAGTCATACCTCGATCGATTTGTCGTGGTCTTCATCGACGACATTTTGATTTACTCGACGACTGAGGAGGATCACGCCTACCACTTACGGGTTGTACTAGACACACTCCGAGAGAACCAGCTTTATGGAAAGCTCTCGAAGTGTCAGTTCTGGATACGTGAGGTCCACTTCTTGGGGCACGTCATCTCTGAGGCGGGAGTTGCAGTGGATCCTGTGAAGATCGAGGCAGTGTTAGCTTGGGAGCCACCCAAGAGCGTGACGGAGGTGCGTAGTTTCTTGGGACTAGCTGGATACTATTGGAGATTTGTGACAGACTTCTACAGAGTTTCAGCACCACTCTCAGCTTTGATGAAGAAGGGGAAACCCTTCCTGTGGTCAGACAGATGTCAGCAGAGCTTTCAGGAGCTGAGACAGAGATTGACCAGCGCCCCTATCTTGAGGTTTCCTGAGGAGGGAGTAGGGTACGTAGTCTACTGCGATGCGTCAGGGACCGGACTCGGATGTGTCCTGATGCAGGATCGGGCAGTGATCGCCTATGGATCATGTCAGTTGAGGCCGCATGAGCAGAACTACTCTACCCATGACCTAGAGTTAGCAGCAGTGGTCTTCGCCCTGAAGATGTGGCGACACTATCTGATGGGAGAGCGCTTTACAGTCTTTTCTGACCATCAGAGTCTCAGATACATATTCTCTCAGAAGGATCTGAATCTGAGACAGCGGCGATGGCTCGAGTTTCTCCAGGACTATGACTTTGAGATAGTCTATACTCCTGGAAAGGGGAACGTGGTAGCCGATGCCCTCAGCAGGAGGATGGGAATTCAGCTACTTGAGGAGGCGACAGAGCAGCTAGCCTCTTTGAAGATATCCTTTGTAGATAGAGATAGAGCAGCCTTCCTTCAGTCTCTCACAGTCACTCCTCCACTACTACAACAGGTCAGAGAGGCACAGTGTGTGGACGCTGACTGTGAGACGTGGCGTGCACAGATATCCTCAGGACAGGCACCTGATGGTTTCTCCTTTGGAGCAGAGCACGACATCCTTTTTATAGGACGTACCTTGGTGCCAGTTGCTTTATGGGAGGAGGTGTTGAGAGATTTTCACACTTCTCCCTTAGCGGTACATCCCGGAGTGGCGAAGATGTACCGGGATCTCAAACGACAGCACTGGTGGCCAGGCATGAAGAAGGCTGTGGCAGAGTTCGTTTCTCGATGCCTCACCTGCCAGCAGGTGAAGGCAGAGCATAAGGTACTAGCAGGCTTGGTACAGCCCTTGGAGGTCCCGGAGTGGAAGTGGGACGGGATATCTATGGACTTCATGACTGGACTTCCACGCACTTCCAGAGGTCACGACTCCATCTGGGTGATTATCGACCGACTCACCAAGTTGGCTCACTTCTTACCCATCAGAGAGCAGGGCTCAGTGGAGAGCTTGGGACGTCTTTACATTCAGGATATTGTTCGGCTTCATGGTGTTTCATCATCTATCGTCTCCGATTGATATGCTCGTTTTACTTCCCGGCTATGGAAGGGATTACAGGAGGCATTCGGGACGCAGCTACGTCTGAGCACAGCCTTTCACCCTCAGACGGATGGTCAGACGGAGAGGACCATTCAGACTCTCGAGGACATGCTCCGCGCATGTGTCCTCAACTTTGGTCGCAGCTGGGAGGACCACCTACCCTTGGTGGAGTTCGCGTACAACAACAGCTACCAATCCACCATCGGGATAGCACCATACGAGGCGTTGTACGACCGACCTTGTAGATCTCCTTTGTGCTGGACAGACCCTGGGGAGTCAACACTTGTGGGACCAGAGATGGTCCAGGCCATGACAGAGAAGGTCCAGGTCATCCAGGAGCGGATGAGGACAGCTCAGAGCCGGCAGAAGTCTTATGATGACAGGAGGCAGAGGCCACTAGAGTTCAAGGATGGCGACCACGTCTTTTTGCGTGTCTCACCTCGACATGGATTACAGAGATTTGGCCAAGGCGGAAAGTTGTCTCCATGCTTCATCGGACCGTTCCAGGTCCTCAGCAGGATTGGCGAGGTGGCTTATCGCCTGGCTCTACCACCTCAGTTGCACCGGGTGCATGACGTCTTCCATGTATCTCAGCTGAGGAGATACGTGCACGACCCGACACACATCATTGACCATGGGGAGCTAGACGTTGATGATGGGGTGACTTTTGTGGAGGTACCGGTGGAGATCGAGGATTAACATGAGCGGGTCCTACGTGGATGGTCGATTCCTCTAGTGCGCATCAGATGGCAGCACAAGAACCTCCAGGAGAGCACTTGGGAGCGGGAGGCTCAGATGCGTGCTCAGTACCCTCATTTGTTTCCCTAGTTTTTGATGTATCTTTACGGGGATGTAAATCCCTGAGGTGGGAGTAATGTAAAGACCCGTAAAATTCAAGGGAAATTTTTTCTTAATTTTCTTTGGAATTTTACAAGATCGCGGTTTCAGACGGTACTTGATTCTGAGGCCCGGAGTGCCCGGAATTTCTATCCGAAGTTTAGCTCATGTACATTCAGTGAACGAACGAGCGGGAATTCCTATCTTTTGAACCGGTGCTCGGAATTGAAATCCGATGGCACCGATGAACTCGCAACGCCGGTAATCGCTTAAGGGAACCTTTAACGTAGTTGCGTTTGTGCGGGAGAAGAAGTTAATTAATGGGGTTTAATTAAGAAGTAAATAAAATTGTTGGATCAATTTTATTTTTTTTATCAAGGTGGTTAATTTCTCCCATGGGAAGTTGGTGGTGGGGCCCACATCCACCCAAATTCCCATGTGTGGATAACTGAAAGGTGGGGCCCACACGAGCCCCAACCTTTCACCTTCTCCCCTTTTTAACTCTTTAACCCCGCATTTAAGTTTTTCCAACTTATCACCTCTTTATTTTATAACAACTCATGTTAATAACTTATGTGAGTTAAATGTGGGTTTTGATTTTCAAACTCTTAAATTCAAAAACCTATGTTGGGTTAATAAAATAAGTGGGAGACTTATTTTATTTTGGGGTTAGTTTTTCTTGTGGTGGAGACTTGGGAGAGAAAGGGCTAAGGGTTTGAGGAAGTCTTCTTCTTCTTCAACTTCAACGAAGAACGTGAAGAACACCTCGGACTCCGACGAAGAACACCGTTCTTCAACGAAGAACATCTCCGTCGAAGAACGCGAAGAACTTCTCCAATGACGTTTCTTCACCGGACACACCTCGACGACAATGGAATAGACGTTCGTTTTCCGCCACGCCCGACTTCCGCGACGCTCATCTTCCGCGGCTCGTTGATGTACACCGTTCTTGAAACCGAGGTAGGGGTTTTATTTATTTATTTTGTTCGTGAATACCAACTTGACGATCTTCGTGGATTAAAACCAATTGTTATTGAATAACGCGAGGGGGCCAGACCGCACAAACACGGCCAACCCTCCTCCTTATTTCATGTTGGTTCCTTTTTGGTTTGGTACGGGAAGGCGTGGTGCTGGCGCACCACGCGGAATCATGCGAAAGGAAATGCGCGGCACCGTCGCGCCGCGCCGTGGAAAGAAGATCAAGGACTCGATGCCGTCGCGTCGCGTCGGAGACACCCGAAAATACCGCGACCGGTACCGGGGCTGCGGCGGAGGGGCGCGGCGTCGTTGCGCCGCGCCGGACGACAAGGGCCGCGACCGGTTCCGGGCCGCGGCAGATCAAGGTGACCGGCGGCCGGACCGGGCCGCCGACGTCGGAGTTGGAAGGGGACCGGCCATCGCCGGTCCCGTTGAGGAGGAACCGGCCGGCCAGGTCGGGCCGGCCGGACAGGGAGGAGCCGGGGGAATTAATTCCCCCTGTCGGAATTCAAGCGGCCCCAATTAAGGGGCCGTGGTTACATGAAACGGGAGGGGCAGCGCCCCCCCGTGTGAGCCGACAAAACGGCTCGACCGTTTTGGCCGAGCACCGACCGGCGCGCCCAGCGCGCGGGTCGCCGGATCGGGCCGGGACGGGCCGCCAGGCCGGGCCACGCCGGGCCAGGCCAACCCGGACCCGGGGCAGGTCGACCCGGTTCGGGCCGACCCAGGGGGTCTCGGGCCGGGTCGGTCCGGGCCCGAAACCCCAGTTTTCGGACCGTTTGGGTTCAATTGCCCATAACTCGGGCTACGGACCTCTGATTGACGCGCCGTCAGCAGCGACACGATCCTTAGAACGAGACGGTTGTTTCGGTATATCGAACTCAAGGTTTCGGAATACTTTTAGTTCAGCCGGGTTGGTTCGTACACGAAACTAACCGGGCCCACGGAGCAGAAACGCTCATATCTTGAGCTACGGACGTCCGATTGACGTGCCGTCGACTTTGTTGGTTTCCTCTTAGTGAGACGGATCTTTTGGATTACTCTGCCCGAGGTTTGGATGCAGGTGGAGTACGGTCGGGTTCATTTTTCCTTAAAAACCAACCGGGCCCCTGGGACGAAAAAGCCAATAACTCTCAGACCGGGTGTCCGATTGACGCGCCGTCTGCGACGTTGAGTTCCTGTTGGTGATATAGAACTTTTGGATACATCAAATCTGGACTCTGTGTCAGTTGATGTATCAGCCTCTCAGCTCGTGGAGCGGACCCTCCCGAACGAGCTTGCTGTGTGCGGGAACCCTAGTGCTGGTTGCGACTGCTACTGTGACTGCGACGCCGACTGTACAGAGATCCTCAGTGGATTCGACGGTGACGACTACAGCACTCAGCGATCCTATGTGGATCAGTGCTACCGATCCTGTGTGGGTCCGATCCTGTGTGGGTCAGCGCTCAGCGGTTCTGTGTGAGCCAGCGCCTACAGATCCTGTGTGGGTCCGATCCTGTGTGGGTCTTTGCGGGGGTTAGTTTCCTACCGATCCTGTGTGGGTCATTGTGGGGGTTAGTACCTATCGATCCTTTTTGGGTCCGATGACTTAGATGGATCAGTGATCATCTCTATCGTCTTTCGAAGAAGTATACCTGTGTGAGCTGAATCCTGTTTGCTTTCCTGTGTGGATTGTGTTGTGCTATCCTGTGTGGATTACGTTTTACTTTCCTGTGTGGACTGGGTTGTACTTGGGCTCGGAGGTTGGAGCGTACTGGAATTGATGACTTATGTATATGTATGGGATATACCTAAGCAGTGTCGGTTGTTACTTCGTGATTGTATCTTTCCTTTGTGGTTTATCCTTTGTGGATTTTGGGAGACCTTCAAGGGTCTCGGGGTCCCTACTGAGTAGCTTATACTCACCCCTGCACGGGCTATGCCCGCACTACGTTGTGTTGGTTGCAGAGGACGGACAACGTTGATCGTGGTTGAGGCTTGCAGAGCAGGACGGTACCTGGAGGTGGACCACTGGGCGGGACATACTCAGAGCGGACGGCGGGACCCGAGGTGCAGTGGAGCTATCTGTTGTCACGACCCGTCCTCGGGGCCCGTGCCGTGACTACCCCAAGCCCGCCTTTCATAGGCCAGGGGCTGGCGACTAGCACCAAGGCGTAAATCCCAACAAAAGGGAAGGAATTGCCTTTGAAAAGTAAACAAGCACCAGAGAGTAAGCAAGCGGAAAAGTAAACACTAAGTAAAATTGTAACAAGCTGTGCTGGAAGTAAAAGGGCCGGAAATACAAGCCCAACTGTAAAGTACAACTGAAAGGGGAAAACAACAACTGTAAAGAAAATCCGCAGCGTCGAGCCGTCCTCTGAAGGTCCCACCTGAAGGGTGGGTACAGATATCCACCACAGCTCCTCGGTCCAGCCGTCCGCTCCGAGCACGTCCCGCCCAGTGGTCCACCTCCAGGTACCGTCCTGCTCCGCACGCCTCCACCACGGTCAGTGATGTCCGTCGTCTGCAACCAACACCACGAAGTGCGGGCATAGCCCGTGCAGGGGTGAGTATAAGCTACTCATTAGGGACCCCGAGACCCCCGAAGGTCTCCCGAAATCCACGAAGGATAATCCACAAAGGAAAGATACAATCACGAAGTAACATCTGACACGGCTTAGGTATATGCCCATACATATACCTAAGTCATCAATTCCCGTTCGGCTCCAACGTCCGAGCCCAAGCACAACCCAGTCCACACAGGAAAGCAAAACGTATACCCACACAGGATAGCTCAACACAATCCACAAAGGAGAGAAAACAGTAAATCCACACAGGATAGCTCAACACAATCCACAAAGGAGAGTAAACAGTAAATCCACACAGGATAGCTTAACACAATCCACAAAGGAGAGTAAACAGTAAATCCACTCGGGATAGCCCAACACAATCCACAAAGGAGAGTAAACAGTAAATCCACACAGGATAGCTTAACACAATCCACAAAGGAGAGTAAACAGTAAATCCACACAGGATAGCTTAACACAATCCACAAAGGAGAGTAAAAAGTAAATCCACACAGGATAGCCCAACACAATCCACAAAGGAGAGTAAACAGTAAATCCACACAGGATAGCTCAACACAATCCACAAAGGAGAGTAAACAGAAGATTCAGCTCACGCATGTATACTTCTTCGGATGACGATAAAGATGATCACTGATCCATCTAAGTCATCAGACCCATGAAGGATCGATAGGTAACTAACCCCCGCAATGACCCACACTGGATCAGGGCCACACAGGACCTGTAGGCACTGGCTCACACAGAACCGCTGAGCGCTGACCCACACAGGATCGGACCCACACAGGATCGGGCCCACACAGGACCGGGCCCACACATGACCTGTAGCACTGATCCACGTAGGATCGCTGAGTGCAGTAGTCGTCGCAGTCCACTGAGGATCTCTGCATGGTCTTCGTCGGAGTCCACGGAGGATCTCTGCACAGTCGTCGCTGTCGAAGTAGCAGTCGCAGCCAGCACTAGGGTTCCCGCACACAACAAGCTCGTTCGGGAGGGTCCGCTCCACGAGCCGAGAGGCCGATACATCAACTGTCACAAAGACCGAAGTTGATGTATCCAAAAGTTCCGTATCGTCAACAGGAACTCAACGTCGCAGACGGCACGTCAATCGGACGCCCGGTCTGAGAGTTATTGGCTTTTTTCGTCCCAGGGGCCCGGTTGGTTTTTAAGGAAAAACCAACCCGACCGTACTCCACCTACGTCCAAAACTCAGGTGGAGTAAGCCAAAAAGATCCGTCTCACTTAGAGGAATTCAACGAAGTTGACGGCACGTCAATCGGATGTTCGTAGCTCAAGATATGAGCGTTTCCGCTCCGAAGGCCCGGTTGGTTTCGTGTACGAACCAACTCGGCCGAACTCAAGGTATTCTGAAACCTTGAGTGCGATAAACCGAAACGACCGTCTCGATCCAAGGATCGCGTTGCCGCTGACGGCGAGTCGTTTGGATGCCCGTAGCTCAAGTTACGGGCGTTTGAACGAGAACCGTCTGAAGACGGGGGGGGGGGGGGGGGGTCCGGACCCGGCCCGACCCGGTCGGACCGGTCGGGCTCGGCTCGGCCGGGCGACCGAGCGGCCGACGCGAGAGGAGCCGCCGCTCCCGCGTGACACCCGCGGGACGCCCGCGTGACACCCGCGGGACGCCCGCGTGACACCCGCGGGACGCCCGCTGGACACCCGCGGGACCCCCGTGGGACACCCGCGGGACACCCGCTGGACACCCGCGGGACACCCGCTGGACACCCGCGGGACACCCGCTGGACACCCGCGGGACACCCCCGCGGCACCCACGGGGTGCCGCCCTGGACACCCGGGGGCGCCGAGTGACAACCCCGCGGCACCCGCGGGGTGCCGCCCTGGACACCCGGGGGGCGCCCGCGGGACACCCGCGGGACACCCCCGCGGCACCCACGGGGTGCCGCCCTGAACACCCGGGGGCGCCGCGTGACAACCCCGCGACACCCTCGGGGTGCCGCCCTGGACACCCGGGGGGCGCCGCGTGACAACCCCGCGGCACCCGCGGGGTGCCGCCCTGGACACCCGGGGGGTGTCGCGTGACAACCCCGCGGCACCCGCGGGGTGCCACCCTGGACACCCGGGCACCCGCGGGGTGCCACCCTGGACACCCGGAGGATGTCGCGTGACAACCCCGCGGCACCCGCGGGGTGCCACCCTGGACACCCGGCGGGTGTCGTGTGCCAACCCCGCGGCACCCGCGGGGTGCCACCCTGGACACCCGGGGGGTGACGGGTGACAACCCCGCGGCACCCGCGGGGTGCCCCCCTGGACACCCGGGGGGTGCCGCGTGACAACCCCGCGGCACCCGCGGGGTGCCCCCCTGGACACCCGGGGGGTGCCGCGTGACAACCCCGCGGCACCCGCGGGGTGCCACCCTGGACACCCGGGGGGTGCCGGACCCGCGCGGCCGCGGGTCCACGGGCGCCGCCACCTCCGGCCGCCGGCATCGCCGCACCGGCGACCCGTGCCGCCGCCGGCTTCCGCGGGCCGCCGAAGTCGCTCCGGTGGCCCGTTTTCCTTCTCGCCTGCGCCGTTGTTCCTCCCGGGTTCCGTTCTTCACTGCGGGATCATCAAACATCCGTTGCGGCACGTTCCGTCATCGCCCTCCAAATCCGCAAAACACGAAGAACGACGGAGGGTTGCCGGGCCGTGTTCCTTTGACCCGCACCCTCCGCGTTAGATAAGAACAACGGGAGAAATTTTTCAACACATGAACCGAAAATTTTAATAAAATAAAATTGTTCATTTGAAACCGGTTCTTTAATTTTTTAAAGAACGTTCACAGGAATATAAAGAGGGGTATTCCAAAATTATAAAATCCCTACCTCGTTGGTCGTCGTCGTGAGCGTTCTTCGCGGAATTGCTCGTCGCGGAAGAGGGGGATCGTCGCATCGTCGCGGGAAGGCATCGCGTCGTCGCGGAATCCGGCGTTGAGTCGGCGAGCTCAACGGACCAAGGACAACAGATTTAAATTATAAATAATTAAATCTGTGTTTCGTTTAAAACCAAAAAGAACCTTTAGAGGAAACCCAAAATCACTCACCTCAAACGGTTGGTGACCGGAGATCGGGGCGGGGAAGAACGTCTCAGATGGGAGCGTCGTCGATTTCCTGGTTCGGCGTTCTTCGCGTTCTTCGCGTTCTTCGCGAGGGAGAAGAAGATACAAGGGTCCTCTCAAATCCTCTCTACGCACAAATAACCAGAGGTCGTGCGTTGGCCTTATTTTATTATTACGCCAACGAATTTGAAAACTGGTTAAGAAACGATTGAATTAATTCGTTGAATTAATTCGATGAAAGAAACTGCCCATTTAATTCACGAAATAAACCGCCCAATTAAATGGTCTAGAAATGTGTTAGTTGACTTTCATAAAGACGAGGTTTTGCAGGTGCGTTTCTTAGCCGAAAGAAATGGCGGGGCTCGTGCGGGCCCCACCTCACAAATATCCTACCAAGGGGGTAGGATATTTTTGGATAGCATCCTATCCGGTTTAACTCAGTTCAAGCCGCCTTTAAGTGGCTTCAAGTGGCTTCCAAGTGGCTTAAGTGAAATAAAATAAAGTTGTCGCAAAATTATTTTATTTCTTAACTTTAAGCCCGAAAATTAAAAACCACACCCGAGCAAACGAAACTCCGGAAGAGGCGTTTCTAAGCGAATACCGGCGCTGCGATTTCATCGGTGCCCTCAGAATTCGATTCCGGGCACCGGTTCAAAAGTTAGAAAAACCCGCTCGTCCGTTCACTGAACGTACCCGAGCCAAACTTTAGAAAATGATTTCGGGCACACCGGGCCTCAGAATCAGGTGCCGTCAGAAACTGCGTTCTTGTAAAATTCTAAAGAAAATTAAGAAAAAAATTTCCTTGGAATTTACGGGTCTTTACATTACTCCCACCACAGGGATTTACGTCCCCGTAAAGCTTCAACACAAACTAGGGATACCAAGGCGGTACTGAGCACGCATCTTAGCCTCCCGCTCCCATGTGCTCTCCCGGAGGTTCCCGTGCTGCCATCTGATGCGCACAAGAGGAATCGATCACCCACATAGGACCGCTCCTGTCGATCCTCTATCTCCACCGGAACCTCCGTAAAAGTCGCCCCATCATCCATGTCTAGCTCCCCATGGTCAATGATGTGCGTCGGGTCGTGCACGTATCTCCTCAGCTGAGATACGTGGAAGACGTCGTGCACCCGGTGCAACTGAGGTGGCAGAGCCAGGAGATAAGCCACCTCGCCAATCCTGCCGAGGACCTGGAAAGGCCCGATGAAACATGGAGACAACTTGCCGCCTCAGCCAAATCTCCGCAAACCATGTCGAGGTGAGACACGCAAGAAGACGTGGTCGCCATCCTCGAACTCTAGTGGCCTCTGCCTCCTGTCAGCATATGACTTCTGTGGCTCTGTGCTGTCCTCATCCGCTCCTGGATGACCTGGACCTTCTCTGGTCCCACAAGAGTTGCAAGATTTCTTCTTTGCCGATAAGAGAAATCTGGTCCCATCCCCTGGATAAACCACATTCTTTGCCTAATACAGTCAATCCCGACATGGATGATACTAATCCATACCAATGATGACGTCGTAAGGCCTCGACGCTACTACCAAGAGATCCAACCGTTACTCTCGCCTCCAAGGGTTGAGTCACACTGTCGACATCAGTGTGTGGTAACTGGGTCTCCTCCAGTAGATGTCTCACAAGTGAGGGTCAAGTCAACAGTCAAAACTGGAACCTCTTAGTAACAACACAAAAGAGGACAGGAATGAAAACATCACAAGGTATGCGTCTTTTATTATTGCACCTCATAATACAAAGACGCTACACAATAGCAACAAGGAACTAGAAGTACAAAGGACGTATCCACTAGTTCTGCTCCTTTCCATCTGCTCCCCGAGCTCCATGATCGAAGGCCTCAGCTGCCTGAAGCTGAGCTCTCCCCTGTCCACCAACTCCCTGCGGTCGGGGCGGACCTCCTGGTGGTGGTGGTGGCAGAGCCTCAAAGTGTCACCCACCACCTGCTGCTCGGCCAGCTCCTCTGCCTCGTCCGCCTCCTCCCTGCGGACCGCCACGGTCGACCCTCTGCCTCTGCCTGGGTGGCCCCTCCACCGTCTGCTGCTCCTCGGTACGGCGGGTCGGGCAGTCACGAGCCATGTGGCCCCGCCCGCCGCACTCGTAGCACTGCCTGCCTCTCGGAAGACTGGCTCCGGGCTGGGTGCTCTGCACTGCTGAGCCAGTGTCCCGAGGTCGTCTGCCGGAACCCTGAGTCATCCGTCGGCTACCTGCTACCAAAGACTCCGCCACCTGCCGCCCTACGGTAGGTCTCGCTGTAGACTCAGCCAGAAAGCTCTCGATCAGAAGGGCTCGCTCTAGCACTCCTGCCTGGGTCGGGATGCTTAGGGAGATCAGCGATGCCCTGATCTCGTCTCTCAATCCCTGCACGAAGGTCCGAGCCCGGAAGAAGGGGTCCCGTACCATGTCTATCGAGTAGCGAGAAAGGTCGGTGAACCTCGCTGCGTACTGGGCGACCGTCAAGCTGCCCTGCCGCAGCTGAAGAAGCTCCTGAATGCGCACTGCACGGAGGGTGGCCAGGACGAACTCTGAGTGGAAGAGGCCCTCGAATTCCGTCCAGATGAGGGTGGCCTCATCATGTACCTGGAGCATCAGGCTCCACCATCGCCCTGCTGCTGCGTGCAGTAGGCTCGCCGCGAGGATCACCATGAGGTCTGCTGGTGTCCTCACTAGTCTGAAAAATCGGACGACCGCCTCCAGCCAGTCCTCGGCTGCCTGGGGGTCCGACTCCCCACAGAACCTGGGTGTTCGTTGGCGCTGGAACTCGTGCAGAGCTCCGAGGCGTCGTGCGTCGTCAGCTGCCAGTGCTGGAAGCATCGGGGGCTCGGTGGGTAAAGGTACCGCCGGTGCCTCTGCTGTCAACGGGCCCTGTACCGAGGCCTCGTCGCTCGGCGGGCTGTCGTCGCGCTCTACTCTAGGAACCCTAGCTGGCTGCTGTCGTCGTGCCATCCTGAAAAGGAAACAAGTTTTCCACGGTCAGAACAGTATACCTGGTGAGCTGACACAAGTAATCACAAAGAAAACTTGAAACACACATGCAATCAATTTTTTCGTGCATTAAGTCGGAAATCAGAAGTCAGGGTCCTGGTGTACGGATACGTCGGCCGCCGCACCAACACTGGACTCCCTGGACTGATAATCACACTCAATATGCTAAACACTATTGCTTCACATAGAAGAAAGATCAGAGTCTCCGGTAGAACCGACCACCTCTGATACCAATTTGTCACGACCCGTCCTCGGGGCCCGTGCCGTGACTACCCCAAGCCCGCCTTTCATAGGCCAGGGGCTGGAGACTAGCACCGAGGCGTAAATCCCAACAAAAGGGAAGGCATTGCCTTTGAAAAGTAAACACGCACCACAGAGTAAGCAAGCGGAAAAGTAAACACTAAGTAAAAATGTAACAAGCTGTGCTGGAAGTAAAAGGGCCGGAAATACAAGCCCAACTGTAAAGTACAACTGAAAGGGGAAAACAACAACTGTAAAGAAAATCCGCAGCGTCGAGCCGTCCTCTGAAGGTCCCACCTGAAGGGTGGGTACAGATATCCACCACAGCTCCTCGGTCCAGCCGTCCGCTCCGAGCACGTCCCGCCCAGTGGTCCACCTCCAGGTACCGTCCTGCTCCGCACGCCTCCACCACGGTCAGTGATGTCTGTCGTCTGCAACCAACACCACGAAGTGCAGGCATAGCCCGTGCAGGGGTGAGTATAAGCTACTCATTAGGGACCCCGAGACCCCCGAAGGTCTCCCGAAATCCACGAAGGATAATCCACAAAGGAATGATACAATCACGAAGTAACATCTGACACGGCTTAGGTATATGCCCATACATATACCTAAGTCATCAATTCCCGTTCGGCTCCAACGTCCGAGCCCAAGCACAACCCAGTCCACACAGGAAAGCAAAACGTATACCCACACAGGATAGCTCAACACAATCCACAAAGGAGAGAAAACAGTAAATCCACACAGGATAGCTCAACACAATCCACAAAGGAGAGTAAACAGTAAATCCACACAGGATAGCTTAACACAATCCACAAAGGAGAGTAAACAGTAAATCCACTCGGGATAGCCCAACACAATCCACAAAGGAGAGTAAACAGTAAATCCACACAGGATAGCTTAACACAATCCACAAAGGAGAGTAAACAGTAAATCCACACAGGATAGCTTAACACAATCCACAAAGGAGAGTAAACAGTAAATCCACACAGGATAGCCCAACACAATCCACAAAGGAGAGTAAACAGTAAATCCACACAGGATAGCTCAACACAATCCACAAAGGAGAGTAAACAGAAGATTCAGCTCACGCAGGTATACTTCTTCGGATGACGATAAAGATGATCACTGATCCATCTAAGTCATCAGACCCAGGAAGGATCGATAGGTAACTAACCCCCGCAATGACCCACACAGGATCGGGGCCACACAGGACCTGTAGGCACTGGCTCACACAGAACCGCTGAGCGCTGACCCACACAGGATCGGACCCACACAGGATCGGGCCCACATAGGACCGGGCCCACACAGGACCTGTAGCACTGATCCACGTAGGATCGCTGAGTGCAGTAGTCGTCGCAGTCCACTGAGGATCTCTACACAGTCATCGCCGTAGTCCACTGAGGATCTCTGCACGGTCGTCGTCGGAGTCGACGGAGGATCTCTGCACAGTCGTCGCTGTCGAAGTAACAGTCGCAGCCATCATTAGGGTTCCCGCACACAGCAAGCTCGTTCGGGAGGGTCCGCTCCACGAGCCGAGAGGCCGATACATCAACTGTCACAAAGACCGAAGTTGATGTATCCAAAAGTTCCGTATCGCCAACAGGAACTCAACGTCGCAGACGGCGCGTCAATCGAACGCCCGGTCTGAGAGTTATTGCCTTTTTTCGTCCCAGGGGCCCGATTGGTTTTTAAGGCAAAACCAACCCGACCGTACTCCACCTGCGTCCAAACCTCAGGCGGAGTAAGCCAAAAGATCCGTCTCACTTAGAGGAATTCAACGAAGTTGACGGCACGTCAATCAGATGTTCGTAGCTCAAGATATGAGCGTTTCTGCTCCGAAGGCCCGGTTGGTTTCGTGCACGAACCAACCCGGCCGAACTCAAGGTACTCCGAAACCTTGAGTGCAATAAACCGAAACGACCGTATCGATCCAAGGATCGCGTTTCCGCTGACGGAGAGTCGTTTGGAGGCCCGTAGCTCAAGTTACGGGCGTTTGAACGAGAACCGTCTGAAGACGGGGGGGTCCGGACCCGGCCCGCCCGGCTCGGCTCGGCCGGGCGACCAAGCGGCCGACGCGGGAGGAGTCGCCGCTCCCGCGTGACACCCGCGAGACGCCCGCTTGACACCCGCAGGACACCCGCTGGACACCCGCGGGACACCCGCGGGACACCCCCTTGCACCCACGGGGTGCCGCCCTGGACACCCGGGGGCGCCGCGTGACAACCCCGCGGCACCCGCGGGGTGCCGCCCTGGACACCCGGGGGGTGTCGCGTGACAACCCCGCGACACCCGCGTGGTGCCGCCCTGGACACCCGGGGGGTGTCGCGTGACAACCCCGCGGCACCCGCGGGGTGCCGCCCTGGACACCCGGGGGGTGTCGCGTGACAACCCCGCGGCACCCGCGGGGTGCCGCCCTGGACACCCGGGGGGTGTCGCGTGACAACCCCGCGGCACCCGCGGGGTGCCGCCCTGGACACCCGGGGGGTGTCGCGTGACAACCCCGCGGCACCCGCGGGGTGCCGCCCTGGACACCCGGGGGGTGTCGCGTGACAACCCCGCGGCACCCGCGGGGTGCCGCCCTGGACACCCGGGGGGTGTCGCGTGACAACCCCGCGGCACCCGCGGGGTGCCCCCCTGGACACCCGGGGGGTGTCGCGGGACAACCCCGCGGCACCCGCGGGGTGCCACCCTGGACACCCGGGGGGTGTCGCGTGACAACCCCGCGGCACCCGCGGGGTGCCACCCTGGACACCCGGGGGGTGTCGCGTGACAACCCCGCGGCACCCGCGGGGTGCCACCCTGGACACCCGGGGGGTGCCGGACCCGCGCGGCCGCGGGTCCACGTGCGCCGCCACCTCCGGCCGCCGGCGCCGCCGCACCGGCGACCCGTGCCGCCGCCGGCTTCCGCGGGCCGCCGGAGTCGCTCTGGTGGCCCGTTTTCCTTCTCGTCTGCGCCGTTGTTCCTCCCGGGTTCCGTTCTTCACTGCGGGATCATCAAACATCCGTTGCGGCACGTTCCATCGTCGCCCGCCAAATCCGAAAAACACGAAGAACGTCGGAGGGTTGCCGGGCCGTGTTCGTTTGACCCGCACCCTCCGCGTTAGATAAAAATAACGAGAGAAATTTTTCAACACATGAACCGACAATTTTAATAAAATAAAATTGTTCATTTGAAACCGGTTCTTTAATTTTTTAAAGAACGTTCACGAGAATATAAAGAGGGGTATTCCAAAATTATAAAATCCCTACCTCGTTGGTCGTCGTCGTGAGCGTTCTTCGCGGAATTGCTCGTCGCGGAAGAGGGGGATCGTCGCGTCGTCGCGGGAAGGCATCGCGTCGTCGCGGAATCCGGCGTTGAGTCGGCGAGCTCAACGGACCAAGAACAACAGATTTAAATTATAAATAATTAAATCTGTGTTTCGTTTAAAACCAAAAAGAACCTTTAGAGGAAACCCGAAATCACTCACCTCAAACGGTTGGTGATCGGAGATCGGGGCGGGGAAGAACGTCTCGGATGGGAGCGTCGTCGATTTCCGGGTTCGGCGTTCTTCGCGTTCTTCGCGTTCTTCACATTCTTCGCGAGGGAGAAGAAGATACAAGGGTCCTCTCAAATCCTCTCAACGCGCAAATAACCAGAGGTCGTGCGTTGGCCTTATTTTATTATTACGCCAACGAATTTGAAAGCTGGTTAAGAAACGATTGAATTAATTCGTTGAATTAATTTGACGAAAGAAACTGCCCATTTAATTCACGAAATAAACCGCCCAATTAAATGGTCTGTTAAGATTTTAAGAAACGCGTCAGTTGACTTTCATAAAGACGGGGTTTTGCGGGTGCGTTTCTTAGCCGAAAGAAACGGCGGGGCTCGTGCGGGCCCCACCTCACAAATATCCTACCAAGGGGATAGGATATTTCTGGATAGAATCCTATCCGGTTTAACTCAGTTCAAGCCGCCTTTAAGTGGCTTCAAGTGGCTTCCAAGTGGCTTAAGTGAAATAAAATAAAGTTATCGCAAAATTATTTTATTTCTTAACTTTAAGCCCGAAAATTAAAAACCACACCAGAGCAAACGCAACTCCGGAAGAGGCGTTTCTAAGAGAATACCGGCGCTGCGATTTCATTGGTGCCCTCAGAATTCGATTCCGGGCACTGGTTCAAAAGTTAGAAAAACCCGCTCGTCCGTTCACTGAACGTACCCGAGCCAAACTTCGGAAAATGATTTCAGGCACACCGGGCCTCGGAATCAGGTGCCGTCAAAAACTGCGTTCTTGTAAAATTCCAAAGAAAATTAAGAAAAAAATTTCCTTGGAATTTACGGGTCTTTACATCTGTACGCACCCTTCAGGTGGGATTTCCAGTGGACAGCTCGGCGTAGCGGCTTTTACTTTTCAGTTGCTATTTTCCCTTTAGATTTGTACTTTACTTTCAGTTTGGGTTTGTATACTGGCCCACTTACTTTTCCGCACTTACTTTTGTACCCGTTTTTACTTATTGTTTACTTTTTCCACTTTCTTACTCTGTGGTGTTTGTTTACTTTACAAAGGCAATGCCTTCCCTTTACCGGGATTTACGCCTTGGTGCTAGTCGCCAGCCCCTGGCCTATGGAAGGCGGGCTTGGGGTAGTCACGGCATGGGCCCCGAGGACGGGTCGTGATAGGAAATGTATCTAAAACTCGATCTAGGTATCATACATCGAATTCCGACAGGACTGCGAACCGTCGTGGGGTGTTGTCCTGGAGTAGGGCCAAATCACGGTGTGACCGCGGCGTGACCACGATGTGACCATGGCGTGACCGTGGCGTGACCGTGGCGTGACCGCAGCGTGTTGGCCCGGTCCAGCAACATCCGTGGGGCAACATCTTCTGGACAAGAGTGAAGGGAGCTGGATGAGGTAGGGCAACATTACGGACATCGCCCCACTAGTAGAAATTGTGATTAGTCAGTCTCAACATTGATCACAAGACTCATGGAATACTATCACAGAGATGATCATCCATTAGATTCACCACTGTTGTAGAAATATCCTAATATACTATATGAGGTGTGTGTTGTTTACTGTTCTCAAATATAAAAAAAGATAATATAGAATCATTTTCTCTACAAGGGTCAAAACACTCATCAGATCATCAGGATCATAAAAATATCAATCTCTGAAGGACAAGGACAAGTACAAAACAGAAAACCATACATAAATGGTTTCATCAACTCTATTGAGAAAGTTAATTAATCATATTTTGGTAGAAAATCTTTTATTCTTATATTTGTCAATCATGTTATATAATTTCATATGAAATTAATGAATCCCTAAAATGGAAAAATCAGGATAGGACTCCACTCTTATAGAACATGGAACCAAGTGGTCATGGAATTAATTTGGGAGGACTAGTGATCATATAAAGTTTTTAAGTATTATTGAAATTTTATTCTACTTACCAATGTCTATACTAGATATCAAAATTTTGATTACTCTTTATACAGGATTCCAAATAAATCCTTTGTATTTGTCCTTCACATTATAGAAACCGATCTTATGTTATAAAAAATAGAATCTTGATTTGGGATTATGGTATGATAAAGATATATATTTTATATTTGTTGTTTTTAAAAGTGGTAATAGGTAGTTGAAACTACAAATTGAGAGTCAAATTATGCAGTTGTATTACTTATCAATGGTATATGTATTTCTTGGAACTCTAATAATAAAACTTTAGTCACCTTGAGAACAATAGAATTTGAGTATGTTTTAACATCTCAGGATGCAACACAAATCTTATGGGAGAATTCATATATGTAAAAAATTAGATGTCCGTCAAGGCTAAGAAAACACCCCAAATGGTGTTAAGATGAAGCTTATGGTGGGGAGCACTATAAGCCTGACATGTGTTAAACAATGACACCATCAGTGTTTTTAGATATATAGGCTCGGGTAAACACCCAAAGGGGTATCCAAGAGGCAAGGAAAACACCCAAAATAGGTTTCTCCATAAGATAAGGTCACAACAAACATGATAGAACAAATTAACTATTTAATATGTTATAACAAGGGATCGTCAGAAGGTTGTAGTGAGTGGCACAATGACGCAACATCTAAAGGGAAAAAAATGATGGAAAAGAATCATACACCCTAAACAAACCATTTACAAATTCATTCACTTCACCTAAACATGGAAATTTCATTTATAATATTCAAAGGGTGAAAAATAAAGTGTCATGGTCAAGACATATTCCTACTCGAGCAATGTCATTTGATCTAAACGAGTATGATAAGCCAATTTATATTATTCAAAGAAAACAAAAACTAACATGCCACAAAACAAACACCAACAAGAGACATATGGAAAACTCAAACCAAATC
This sequence comes from Viscum album, assembly GCA_963277665.1. Lineage (NCBI taxonomy): Eukaryota > Viridiplantae > Streptophyta > Magnoliopsida > Santalales > Viscaceae > Viscum > Viscum album. Next base: position 1,487,011,728 of record OY728136.1, read on the forward strand.
TATACATGATACAAATAACCATCACTACACTTTGGTTTAAAAGACATCGCACCTCCATTGGAGGGGTTTTATTATAAAATAATGGCATGGATTTATCACACAATTCATTTAATTATATTTAAAATTTATTCTAAAACTCATTTAGCACAAATAAAATGCAATAAATTAAGCTACTAGATCAATATAAATATCACTGTGAGTTGTCGCGAGCATCACACCTCCGTTGGAGGGGTTTTATTATAAAAACATGAATTTATTTATCAAATGAAAAAATTATATTAAAGAACAATTATTCAAGATATGAAATTCAATATAATTAAGCAGAATTAAGAAAGAAGTTAAATTCAATTTAAAGCATTCTTGAATTAAAGAGGCTAGGAGAGTGACCCTACCTCAAGGTGGAACCAAGCCATCCACTTCGGCTCTTGGAGCTTTCTAACTAAAAGCTACTACTCCCCCACTGGGTATACACACCTTTACACACATGCAAGGACACCTAGCCCCTATGTACACACCTGCATGGCAATAAGCATGTGCAAGGGGATCCTTGCACATATTATTATATGAATATACCAGTCTCCACTCACCTACGTATTAATATATATATATATATATATACATGGGAACACTTATCCCCATACGTGCATAATCACTACCATGGGTGACTATACACGTAACGGGGGAACCCACATACATATACTTACTTACCCATGCACATGCAGGCGAGTCGCCCTTGACTTGGAGACTCCAAACCAATGAGAAGGGATCAACACACTACATAAAAGATATTAGGAACGTTAAAACACATAAAGGATGCTAAATAGCTAGTGATAAAACAACCAACGACATTAAAGCCTTACCTAGATTGAGATCGGAGAACCAAATCCACCCGAACCAACATGAAATGATCCAACGCCCTACCGAAAACATAATATGGAGTCAAAAACATTGAAATCCCCAAATAAATGAGGTACAAGACAAGTAGTAACCATAAAATATTACCTTAGATCAAAGTCGGTGGACTGAATCAATTTGAACCCCTTCTGGCCCCTTTGCAGAATATAACAACTCTTTGTCCATAGAAAGCAGTAAAAGACCTAAGTGGCCAATGCGATAAAGAAAATAAAATAAAAACTAAACTAAAACATACCTGTCTCCTGTGACTATACACATCACCGCCCAACATTTAAGAACCACAACACCCCATGGGTCAAATCATGTTCCTATAAGCAAGGGGGAAACAAATCCATATTTCAAAATAATAATATCAAATAGTACATTCCTATTAATTAAAAATTACACTTCCTATTAATGTTATATAATCAGTTTGGATTGAGTTTCTAAATAGTTTGATTTTGTTCGATACAAGTTTGTTTGGGACATTTCCATTAGATTTAGTTTGTCTTGTTTTTGTTTATATTATCTTGGACAATTTCATTCATTTGGGTTCTAGTCGATCATGAAATTAGTCTTATTCATGCAATTCATACCTAATATAAATTTTTCATGGGCACATAAATCACCAAAATCCCCAAATTAAATTGGTCCAAACAAAGAGGGCAGAATAAACTAACCTCAAATCCCCTTGGACACCCCACCCCACCCCCTGGACACCTCCACCCCCCTAGGCAGCCCCCCAATCCCTTGGACAGCCCCACCACCCCCCTGGACACCACCCCACCACCTGGACACCCCCACCCCCTGGACACCCCCACCCCCATGGACAACCCCCACCCACATGGACACCCCCACCCACTTAAACAACCCCAACCCCCTTAGACAGCCCCCAACCCCCTGGACAGCCCCCACCCCCTGGACACCACCCCACCCCCTGAACACCCCCTCTCGATACCCCCACCCCCACAAACAGCCCCCCACCACCTGAACACCCCCACCCCCTGGGCACCCCACCCCCATGGACAACCCCCCTGGACAGCCCCCACCCCCTGGATAGCCCCCACCCAAACCCCCTTGGACAGTCCCCAACCCCTGTGGATAGCCCCCCAACCCCCTAGACACCCCCTGGACACCCCCACCTGGACACCCCCACCCACTTTCACACCCCCACCACCCACCTGGACACCGCCCACCCACTTGGAAACACCCCATACACCTGAAAACCCCCCACCTGGACACCCTCAACCCCCTTGGAGAGCCCCCAACCCCCTGGACATCCCCCCACCCCCTGGACACCACCCCACCCCCTGAACACCCCCACCCCCTGGACAGCCCCTCCCACTGGACATCCCCTACCCCCTTGGACATCCCCCCAACCCCCTAGATAGCCCCAACCCCCTATAAACCCCCACCCCTAGAAATCCTCCCACTCACCTCAACATAAACATTTTTAGAATGTGAGAAATAAGAAAGCGCAAATAAAATCAAACAGTTTTAAGCTACAAAGAAAAGTTCTTTAGTAGAAAAAAGCCTCAATCAGTGTTATAACTTAGAAGTTGATAAACCCACATTATTACCATACTTGTTGATATAAAACAAAACTTGAATGGAAATTTCACATAACACACACTTCACACACACATTTTTTTTTCAAGGAAAATATTTTTTCAAAATGAATCCTTCATATAGTGTTGTTATTCCATTGAAAAAATCAACATGGAGAAAATAAGAAAATACATTCTTGTTAATCACATCTCTAAAAATGTTTCAATAAATTTCCCATGAGCTAATGCCATATTTATAGGGAACTTTTCATATAGATAACACTTTATAATTTAATAAAATATGGTTACCCATCCAACTGTATGTGAATCCAAAAAGAACAACACATTTATCCACAAACCAATTTCCCTTAACATGCATCATGTACATATTAAAATAGTATACATGATAACATTTTTATTTGAAAATTATAACACTCCATTCACATGACAACGACATCCACAAAGCATCAATGGTATGAATAATTCTACACATAAAATATTCTTAAAATTTTTATGAGATCCAAATGGTTTCACATAGAATATGATATTCTTTATGAAACTAGAAACACATCATAACCTAAATCACAAAGAAATAATGTTATCATGGTATCTTCTATGTGAACTTCCAATGAATTATATCTAAAAACACTACAATGATAACTATTTTTATGTTTTGAGAAAACTAGAATCAATAATATATCATAGATGAATGAAATAATATGAAAAGATACAAATTGAATCAACAAAACTCAAACTAAACAATGAATCAATTAATCATACCAGAAGAAAATTTGGGAATTACTTCCAAATAATACCGAAAATGTAGAAGGGGATGCTCGAATAAAGGGGATCATCGACCTAGGTGGAATGCCCGACCACTAGAGGGGATTCTCTACCTTCTCAACCCAGAAGGGATTCGCATCGGGTGAGGGAAAGCTCGACCTAGGGGGAATTAGCGTCGGGTGAGGGAAATATCGACCTAGGGGGGGGATGTGTAACCTCGGAGGTTATTATCTACTAGAGGAGGACGAGGAGGGTGATACATGAGAGATGAAGAGTAGTGAATGGTGAGCTGTGAGGGGGAGTTTTAATGGGAGGAGGGGAGCATAGGATGAGCTGTGAGTAGCGGCGAGGGGGAGTCGGGATGGGAGCGGCGGCGAGGGGGAGTTGGGATGGGAGCAGCGACGAGGGGGATTCGGTATGGGAGAGGCGGCGAGGGGGAGTTGGGATGGGAGTGACATCGAGGGGGATTTGGGATGGGAGCGGCGGCGAGGGGGAGTCGGGATGGAGAGGATTGTTTCATGATGGAGAAGTGGGGGCACGACGTGAGGGGAAGTCGGGATGGGAGGAGGGTCACATTTTAGGTAGGTTTATCCCAATGGTTTATAAGAACCGTTGGCTATTGAGATAGTTTTTTTCAACGGTTCACTAAAACTGTTAGTAAAACCAAATTATATTAATGTATACCAATGGTTTCACAGAATCGTTGGGAAATAACTATTGGTATAGGTGGGATTTCCACCAGTGATATTCTTTTTGACATGTCCCATGATCACATGATATATGTATCCCTTTCTTATTCCCTTACTGGGATTTATGCTCACCCTTTTCCTTTGATATATTTCCCTAGGATATGAGATGAAATAAAAGTAACTATGGGTGAACCCATGAAGATGTATTTTAAGTGGATTTAGAAGAATGTTTTATGCTTTTATGTATCATGTACCTTATTTAAAAGAAATTAAACTTTAAAAGATCCTCTATTTGTACCATGTAACAAAATGTTATGTAATAAAAAGGTGGGATTCCATAGTTGGTATCAAAGAATGATTTAGTTATTTGTGGAAATTAGGAATTGAAAACTTTAGTATGAACCCTAGGAACAAGTATAGATTTAGAAAAACATCCCGGTATTTTGGTAAGTAATAAGTAAGTGGTTTCCAAAAAAATACATCCCTATCTGGATACTACAAGTGTATGTGACTCTATCATATATGTACTTAGGGGAAACACCCAAAACAACACTTTGATCTAGACTCGAATGGGAACTAGTGCGTGACAATGAGCCTTGGTTCACATTTTGTTGGACACTCCTGAGGGATATGTTTGGTTAATCACATGTTTTTATGAACCTTTATGAAGGATATATAGAAAATTTAATTATTATTAGAGGATATTAATAACATACTTAATCATGATGTTTTAATACTTAAAACTCCGTTTATAATTATAAAATTCGTAAAACTAACATGCTTCTCACTAAGGTTTTCTTCTTTTAGAAAAATGGTGGGAAAAAGAAGGAATCACATAAACGATGAGTGAAACAAATGATACACTAATGACATTTCAATGGAAGATGGAATGAAAAAATTCATGAGGATGATGAATTAACTAACTCAAGTTATTAATAATAACTGGAATCAAGTCAAGGGGCCCAATTCACCTCGAAGGGAATAAATTTTTATCAAGTCCTTCATGCGTCAGTGACCACATTCTTTTAGTGGATCTTCCAACCCATTGATTGATAAACAATGGATAATCTCTATAGAAAAGATATTTTTTGTAATCAATTGTTCATAGTAAGATAAAGTCACCTTGGTAGTATACCACTTATAAAGAGAAGCTAATCAATAGTGAACACTGATTAAAAACATGAATCCAAGAAGGGAGATCCATGCTATGGAGTGGGAAGAGTTTAAGGGAATAATTTTCAATAAATATCTCCCTCATTCGATGTGAAAAAAATAGAGAAATATTTTTTTGAGATCAATTAGAATAAAAATTAATCGTTGGTAAGATATGTGGTTAAACTTTACAGTACTTTCTGGATACACCTCTAGATTTGTTATTCATTCTAATGGAATGGTTGATAGATTCTCTGGTGGACTGAGACCCAATCTATGGAGGAATTTGGAAAACCGAGACTATAAAATCTATGAGAAGATAGTGCAAAGTACTATGATGGTTTAGTTAGAGTTTGATGAGATGCAGTGGTCACATATGTCAAATGAAAAGAAGAGATACCTGTAGACAAAATTAAGTAAGAATTTCGATCATGGAAGAGGAAGAAAGAAAGTGAAACTTCCCATGTGTAACAAATATGGGAAGAAGCATTCAGGGAACTACTTTCTTAGGAGTGTAAAGTGATACAAGTGTGGAAGATATAGACATATATCTCAAAACTATCATGGTGAAGCCTCAACTTCTCAACACTAACGACAAAGGGAAGATGGTGCAGGCCCAACCAGAAGTTCAATGCTTCAAGTGTGGATAGATTGGGAACTTTTCCAATCAATGTCCAAATAAAAATATAATGGAGGAAAACCACCATCATCCTCAGCATAGGACAAGAGATAAAGGTCGAGCATTTTCTACGATGAGGGTTGAAGTAGAGGATCCTAATGATGTGGTAGCAGGTGTACCCGTTGTGCTCTCAAAGCAAGCAAGTACTTTGTTTGATTCTGGTTCTACACATTCCTTTATTTCATCCATGTTTGAAAAGAATATAGAATCAATCCCTAAACTTCTAGAATTTGAGTTATCAATCAACACTCCTAGAGGTATTATTCTAGCATCATTAGTGTATAGAAACTCTAGTATTAACTTTGGTGAGTACAATCTCATCACAAATCTAGTAGTCATTCCCATAGTGGAATTCGACACCATACTAGGGATGGAATGGACCTCAAAGTATAATGCTAAGATCAAATTCAGAATCAAGGACATTTTAGTAGTCTTGAATAGAAAACATATATTTATTTTAAAAGGAGAGATATCCCGACCCGAGCTTTTTCTAGAAGAACCTCCCATAACCTTATTTATGGATATGATTAGTGAAAATAGGGAGAAGGAAATGAAAGTATAAATATAGAGAATGTTCTCATAATTCCAGAATACATTGACATATTTCTTGAAGAGTTACCTAGAACTCCCCTAGAAATATAGGTAGAGTTATACATTAAACTCATACCTAGATCCAAGATGATATCAAAGACCCTATATATAATAGAAAATATGGAGTTAGTGGAATTAAAGAAACAACTTCAAGATCGTTTGTAGAAGGTATTTATCCGACCAAGTGTGTCTCCTTGGGGATCACCCATTCTATTTGTAAGGAATAATAATAGATCAATGCATCTATGCATTGATTATAGATAACTTAATGGTATCACAATAAATAACAATTACCCTTTCTAAAGGATTGATGATTTATTTGACCAGCTTCATGGGGGTTCAATTCTTCTCAAAGATTGACCTCCGATCTAGTTATCGTCAATTGAGGGTGAAGAAAAAAGACATTCCAAAAACTACCTTTCAAAAAAGATATGGGCATTATGAGTTTGTTTTTACTACCTCTGGCTTGACTAATGATCCTGCTATATTTATGGATTTTTTGAATAAAGTCTTTAAGGACTAACTTGATAAATATGTGGTAGTTTTTATCGATGATATTATGATATAATCTAATATTTTCCAGGAGCATGAGGATCATCTAAGGGTTATTTTGGGAACTCCGAGGAAGGAGAAAATATTTGTAAAATTTAAAAAAAGTGAATTATGGTTACAAAAAGTTTCATTCTTGGGAAAAATTGTAACCAATGAAGGAATCTCAATTGAACCTGCGAAGACAAAGGCTGTAGAGGAGTGGACTTATCCTAAAATGGAAACTGATATTTGAAGTTTCCTTTTTTAGCAGGATACTATAGGAGGTTTGTGAAATTTTTTTCATGGATTTCTAATGCACTAACCAAGTTAACTAGAAAAGGAGATAAATTCATATAGATAAAGGAGTGTAAAGAAAGTTTCCAAGAACTGAAGAAGAGATTGGTTACTAAACCTGTGTTAACTCTACCCTCCATTGGAGAAGGAATCATTGTTTATAAATATGAATATATAAAAGGAATTGGGTGAATCCTCATGAAAAATTAAAAGGTGATTTCTTATCATCTCAATAGTTAAAGGTTCATGATAATAATTATCCTACACATGACCTAGATTTAGCTACACTTTTTTTGCTCTAAAAATAAGGAGTTATTATCTTTATGGGGAGAAATGTGATATATACACATACCACCAAAGTTTAAAGTATATTTTCACACAAAAGGAATTTAACATGAGAAAAAGGATATGGTTGGAACTTCTTAAAGACTATGACTATTAAATTAATTATCACCCTAGAAGATCAAACAAAGTCACTGATGCATTAAGTAGTAAATACCTTATTGTGCTAGAAATTATGAGAATTCAAGGAGATCTTGATCAAGGACCTAGTAAAATTGGACATGAGAATCATAATGGAAGAGACACTATCAAACCTATCCCAAATGATTTCTCAACCATAATTACTAAAAAAGATCAAGAAATATAAAAGAGAAGATCCTTTATTAAAAATGAAGATAGAGGCTATGAATAATGAGAAGTTTCATGAGTTCAATATTGATCAAGAAGGTGTATTGAAATTTAATACAAGGCTATGCATGCCATCTACCTTGGAGATAAAGAAGGAGCTGATGGATAAAGATCATATCTCTATATTCTCTATACATCATGGTAGAACTAAAATGTATAGGGGCCTTCGTGATCATTATTGGTGTGATAATATAAAAAGGAAGATTGTTGACTACACTACAATGTGATTGGTATGTCAATAAGTGAATGTGGAGCGATAAAATTTTAAATGGGTATTGAAACCACTACCCATTCCAATATGGAAGTGAGGAAATATCACTATGGACTTTTTCATTGGTATCCCAAGAAAATCCAAATAAAATAACGTGATATGGGTTATAGTGGATCAACTCACCAAGACTACCCATTTTATCACTATTTGGGAAGATTTATCTCCTGAACAACTTCCCAAGATATACGTAAAGGAAGTGGTGAGGTTGTATGAGGTTCCACTTTATATCATTTCTGATCATGATCCAAGATTCAAATATAAATTCTAGATAATTCATCAACATGATCTGAATACTGAATTGAATTTCAGTACGACCTATCACCCCCAAACTGATGGAAAATATAAAAGGACTATTCAGACACTCGATGACATGATGAGAACATGATCAATAGAATTTAAAGGTGGATGGGATCAAAACCTACCATTAGTTTAGTTCTCATATAAAAAAATCTTCTACTCTAGTATTTAAATGACACCATATAAAGCTTTATATGGGAAGTGATGTAGAACTCCTACTTGTTGGGATGAATTTGGTGAGAGGAAATTGATTAGGCCCAATCTTGTGCAAGAGATAAAATAAAATGTTCATTCCATCCAACAACATATAAAGGATACTTTGAGTTGGAAGAAGATATATGCTGATAATCATCAAAGGGACTTAGATTTTGATATTGGAGAATTTTTTTCCCTTCAGATAGCACCATTGAAGAGATTCATGTGATTTGGAAATAAGTGGAAGATTAGCTGTAGGTACATCGGCCCCTTTGAAATACCTGATTGCATAGGAGTAGTCGCCTATTGGCTAGCACTTCCACAAAATCATTCTCATGTTCATGATATATTCCATTTATTCCTCTTGAGGAAGTTCATACCTGATCCATCACATGTACTGAATCTAGAGGTGGTACAACTGAAACATAACCCCTCTTATAAGGAGCAGTTGGTAGAGATCCTGGACCGTAGGGACAGGGTTATACGCAACAATACTACCCACATTATCAAAGTGTTCTTCAGGAACCATAAATATAAAGAAGTAATGTGGTAACTAGAGAAGACAATGGGACAAAAAGTACCCTCATTTTTCTCAACTAAGAAAATGAGTTAAAATTTCAGGGACAAAATTTCTTAAGGGGGAAGAATGTAATGACCCATATTTTTTAAATAATATGTATTTCCTGAATAAATGTTTGTTGTATAATATTATACATGTACAAAATAAATAGAAACAAACAAATTTTTTTCTCATTAACAATGACCATTAAATTAATCAACTATGAAACTGATTAACATGCCAAACATTACATTTGAAAAAAAAATATAAAATAGAAAATGGGAAAATAAGGATTGACCTAGTCTACTAGAATCATCTCCCCTACTGAAAATGATATAGAAATGAAAAAAATATTATTAAACCAATCAACATCTTAATAAATGAAAATATATCCTTAGGGAGAAATTGTAGTGAATTTTGAGTGAAATAATGAAGTGGTAATTATAGGGTATAAGGGAAAATGTGACCATTGGAGATTCGATCATTATACGACCATTGTTCAATATGAATATTGGAAACTATACCCTAGTTTGATAATTTTACCATTATAATTAGTTTTTATAAATAGTAATTATAATGGATAATTGATCTAGAAAGGATAATCAATGGCCTCAACCAATAGAGTTGTGTCATTTTAAGACCATTTGTCAGAACTTGGGAGGGAGGTATCATCATTGGGGTTTGAACTTTTGAAAAATCAAAATATAATCTTTAACAAGTGAAGCCTAAATGAAATCACCTATAAGAGAAGTTCAAGTTAGTGGAGATTACCACTCGGTCGATGTTAGCCGAGCCACCCCATGAAACTATCACAATCGCACACCTTACCCTTAGGGTGTATGCAGGTGTAATAAGGTGTTACATATCAAGACCTTAGATACATAAAGTATAAATTAATTTGCATAAATAAAATTTTTATTCAGTTAATTCCTCTTAAGAATATTTTTTTAATAAAATATATGTTTAATTGAGATGATTTTAATAATTTGATTTTTGGATGCAAATAAAACAAAATTGTATTTTTATAGAAAATATATACACATTTATAATACAGTAAGGTATTCTGAATAATTTTTTTAATAAAATACTCTTTTAAAACACACTTATCAAAGTATAAATGATAAAATAATTTTTAAATGGCCTATGAAATTTTTATAAGTGTCAGAAATTTTACCACGCCTTAAAAATTACTATTTTTTAATCAATGAGGATTTTTATATTTAAAAGTTAAAATTATAATATTTAAATATTTTTTATGATAAAATAAAAATCATATTTGAAATCAGTACATCGAAATTAGGTTAGGGTGAATTTATGAGAATTTTTTAAAATACTTTAATTTTTCTGTGAATAGTAAAAATACATTTTGGGTTTTCAGTATGTTTAATGACTTAATATTTATTTCATAATGATGTAATAATTAATTTAACATAATAAAAAATATAAAATATTCTATTTTATTAATATTAATAATTTTAATATATTTTAATCCATTTTCAAAACCTATAAGTGACTTTCCAAAGTCTAAAATGGAAACTTTGACTTTAAAAACATTAATTTATGGAAACATTACATTCCCATGCCAAAAGAAGTAATAAAAAAAGATTCTTGGTTTTTTTGGGTTAAAATAACTTAAAATGTGACCTAAATATCCAAAACTATGAGAAAAAACTATGGGTAATCCAATGGTTTTTCATTTTTTACAACTTAGTTTTCCAAGACCTATATTTGGAAATTATTAAAAAATTAATCCACTTTTGCTATAAATACCCATTAATTTCTCCATTTTATTTCACTAATAATCCATCCTAAACGATTTTGTGGTGTTTTTTCTTCCTAAAGATCCCCCAAATGTGTTCTTAATCCCCCACGGTTCCATCCTCATGTTTTAAGAACAAATATTTATGGTAAGGGAAATCTACACTTATCTTTTCCATTCAAGTTAACTTTTTATGTGGTATGTATTCTAATTTCCAAACCAAATTATTTTTTCCACTTTTTATTATCCCATTTATATAATAATAGTCTTTTATGAATGATTTACCCTTATACCCTATCATTTTACCCTCTTATAAAACCATGTTTTATACCCGTCATGCTGCCAAATTTACATATCAAATTTCCCTCTTTTACATGAGAAATTCTCTTTTCTTTTTTTATTTGAATACCCAAAACCTGTTTTATTTTCAATGGGTATTCAAATAGATTTAAAATGTAATTTTTTATTTATGGATTTACATATATGAAATCCATATTTACTTTCATGGGTTAAAAATGACGTAATGATCATGTCTTTAAGCTCTTTTGTGTGCTAATATTTTTGATAAGAAACCCATTCTTTATTCTCCATGAGTTATTAATGAAATGATTTATTATGATCTATGTGGATCACATGAAATTAATACATATTAAGGGTTCACATTTTCATCATTCCAATTTATTGGGTAAAGAATTTAATATATTTAGATGACATGTTTTACGATACCTTGGTGAATAACCTTGGTAATTTTCATTTACAACACTTTGGTGATAAACCTTGGTGATATGATTATGAATGTATCATTTAAATGTTATGGACACATTTCAATGTTATGATTCATGTTCTTATTACTATGATATATATATTTTTCATGCCTTATTTTCATGCCTCATGTTCGTTTTGATATGTCCCATGATTTCATGTTATATGTCTCTCTTGCTTATTCCCTTTATGAGATTCATGATCACCATTTTACTTTTTTGTATGTCCCCAGGATATGAGATGCAGTAAAGGTAACTTAGGGTGAGCCCATTAATATATATTTAAATTGGATTTAGATTAATGTTTTATGTTTTCATGTATTATGTACCTTATTTACAAGAAAATCAACTTTAAAAGATCATCTTTTTGCACCATGTAATGAAAAGTTATGTAATAAAAAGTGGGATTCCATATCAACTAAATTATCCTTAATTTTTTTTAAATAGTCTCATAAGGATGAACATAATTATCCATCATTCTTTCCAAATAGTTATGCAAAACCCGGACACCTGGTTCTGTAAAAGTCATCCTTTCAATCTGTTCTTTCTGACTGTCCAACAGGGTGTTCAATGGTACACTTTAACACTAAAAGCTTTAAATATTTTAATCAATTATAGAAATATAATCATAGATAATATTTAACCTTATCAACACATCATTATATCCCATTACATTAGATGTGGACTCTCTTCCCTGATTGGAACTATAGAATCTTACAGACTCAAACTTATTTGACAAAAAATTCTTGTGATCACTAAAACATGTTTTTGAAATAGTCTCACCTTTGATATTTTAAACCTATATAGTGATATCCTTATTAAAATGATCAAAATATTCACTATAAATTTATCTTTACTTCAAACTTTGATATTGATCCTGAAGAGACTCATATTCTATTTTGGAAACAAATTCATTTCTCAAGTCTTCCACAGACTTCCTAGAAATATCATGTTCTTTTTGAAGATTTATGACCTCATATTTCAACAAATAAAATATTGATAAAATAATTTCAATAAAATTTTAAGCTTGATATTCAAAATTTAAACCATCCTTAGATTTTTAGGGCACTACCTCAACCCTTGAATAGGGTTCTCAAAATTGAACTAATTGAAGTGATTGAACTTCAAAACCTTCACCAGATGGAGCTGATAACTCTCCAATAACTTCTCTAAATTTTAAATATTATTCCAAAATCCTTTGCATAGAATGTTCAACCAAATAAACTGAATAATACTCAATCAATTTAGTTATAATAGTAACATGAGAACTCAATTTCTTATCAGAGCAAGATTCCTCTTTTCTGTACAAAACTGGATAATGAATAGACTCCTCGACCGATTGTTCGTTCCCATAAAAACTTTCTCATCACTTTCTTTAGAAACAAACTCACTAGTATGCTCAAATTATTCTTTCAAATATATAAATGGCTGATCAACTTCACCAAACTTCTCAACAGGTGTAGGTATTACTCTTATTAGAGGTATCTGAACAAGAATAACACTGCTATCCTATTCAGTATAAGGTTCTTAATAAGCACTAGGAAACTAATGAACTCCCCCAATCCTGGAAGGAATGTTCTCATTTATGACTTTCCTCCTTATAGTTATTACAGAAACATTCACTACACCAGAAGTGGAGTCCTCTAAGACTCCAGTAGCACATAGCCTAGCATTATCTCCTTCCACTTGATATTCTCCAATCTCTTCTGCACCAAGCCTTACATATCCATCAGACTTCAAACTCCAATGATCCCCCTCATAATGAGTACCTAATGGATCCTCTACTTTATCACCAACATGTATAATCTTTACCTTTGTTACACTCCAAAATAAACCAAATTTTTCTAAGGTTCAAGCAATAAGAACATTGTTGTGATGAAATCTCAAAATAGTCTTGATGTCACCAATCATCCCTCTCTTGCAACGAACAAGAGACACCATCCTAACATATTTATAGAAATACATATTGATATAATTTTGATAGTATTGGATTATGTATCTTAAAATTCACCAACTTATATTTAACTTGATGTCATTGATCAATAGGAACATGATATACATATCTGGAAATAATCTTCTCAGACTCAATAATTTTTTGAAAAACTAATGTCTAAATAAACATAACCAATACCTTATGGTCATCTTCTAAATATTTTACCAACCTATTCTTAAATTGAAAAATTATAAAAATAAAGGACATGATATCCTCATACATTTAAATTCATCTTCAATCGATCTTAGGATAAAATTAAAACCCCTTTCATGAGGGAACTTAAAAATCTTATCCATATCAAGTTCTGAAACTAAAAACTCCTTATCATTCACCTTTGAAGAAAAAAAATCCTCATATTCACCAAATCTAAACTGGCCATTATCATAAAATTATTTTACTTCCCTTTCAAAAACATAATCCAAATTTCCTCCACCGAACATGAATTATAGCCCTTGAAATATTAATGCTTTATGTGGAAATAGATTAGTCTCAAACAACCATTAGAGGTTGAAAGCTTTCCCTTGAAACACTCAACAATTCATATTAGAAAGTTTTTGTTTCTTTACACCAATGGGACCATATATATCAGTGTTCTTTGTTTTCACTATCCCAAGATGTAGTTAAAGGTTTAGGGTTAAAAAAATCTAGGGTTTGAAAGATCGAGAGTTCGAGGGTTCAAAGGTAGGAGAAAGATAAAGAAATTAACTTTAATGGTTTTAGGCAATGGTTTGGTTTCTCAATCCGATAATTCAATTTAATCATTTAAGTTTTAAAACAATAAAATATTTTTTTTGGAAAATAAAATACAAAAATTGAAATTTTAATAAAATTATTTAAACAAAAAATAAACAATAGAAAAAATAAACCTTTAAAAACAAATAATTTAAAAGATAAATAAAAAAAATTATTAATCTAAATAGAGATTAAAAAGATAATAAAATGTTTAATTATAATTAAATAAACCCAACTCCCCTTAATAAAATTAAAACTAGCAGTGGTAAATGGTTTAGTAAAAATACCAGCAAGAAAATATTTATTATTAAAAAATTCCAAATAAATATCCCCTTTCTAGACATGATACCTTAGAAAGTGATGATGAATACCAATAGTCTTATTTCTATAATGACTTACAGGATTTTATAAAATATTAATAGTATTAGTATTACCACATAAAATTGTAAAATGATCAAAATTAATTCCAAATCCTAGATGTGTTTGTTTCATTCATAATAATTGTGCACAAAAACTACTAATAGATATGTATTCTACTTTAGAAAGTGACAATGCAACTGAATTTTTATTCTTACTAGTCCACTAAACTAATAATTTACTTAAAAAGTGGTAGGTTCTTGAAGTTATTTTTCTATCTAATCTACAACCTCTAAAACCACCATCTGAATATGAAATTAAATCAAAACCAGTGTTTTTAGATAAATCAAAGATAGATAAATAGTTCCTTTTAAATATATCAAAAATACTTTTAACAATAATTAAATGAGACTCTTTTGGATTTGATTGAAATATTGAATATAGGTAAACAGAAAACATAATATCCAGTATACTAGTAGTACGATATAATAAACTACTAATCATACCTACATACAATTTTTTTCAACTAATTTACTATATTCATAAAAATAAAGTTTTATATTGGTATACATAGGATTTTTATATGAATTAATGTTTTCAAGACCAAAATTTTTCAATAAATAAAAAATTTATTTAATTTTATTTAAAAAATTTACAAAATCCTTTTAATAGATTTGAAATCAAAGAAATAAATTTAATTCTCCCATCATAAATATTTAAAACTATTTTTTCATAAGTTTTTAAAACTCATTAGAAAGATTTTGATTAATTGAACAAAAAATATCATCATTTACATAAATTTGAACTAATAAAATATTACAAGAAAATATTTTCTTAAAAGGATCACATTCATGAAATCCTACAGAAAAAACATTTTCTAAAACAAAAGATATCAACCTATCATAAAAATCCCTTAGTGCTTGTTTAAGACCATAAAGAGATTTATTAAGTTTAAAAAAAGAATTTGATAGATAAGGGTTTTCAAAATTTTGGGGTTATTCAACATAAAAATCCCCCATTAAATAACCATTAAAAATAATTATATTTATTATCTATCCAGTATAATTAAAAATTCACATGAGATTTATAGGATAAAAATATTCTAATGGATTTAAGTCTAGAATCATGGGAAAAGGTATCCTCAAAATTTATACCTTCCTCCTAATTATAAACCTTATAAACTAACTTATCCTTATTCCTATTAATTATACCTTAATCATATTTCGTATTCTTAAACACCCATTTAGTTCATATTAAAGGATGGTCCAATGGTCTATCAACCAATTCCAAATTTTTCTCTCTCTCTTAAACAGATTTATCTCATCTTACTTAGTTAAAATCAAAACCTCATTATCTAAGGCTTAGTCTATAGAATTAGTTTTCAACCCTCATTTCTGCAATTTTTATATTTATGCTTTTAACAATCCTATTTTTAAGGTTTTCTTGGTGAATAAAAAGTATGTGTAAAATATAGAATTGAGAAAAAAGAATTAAATTCATGATTTTCAAATTCTTCTCCATTATCACTTCTCAATGAGATTATTTTGAAATATTTTTCATTTTAAACCAACTTAAAAACTCTTAGAAAGACTAAAAAATATCCAATTTTAAACTTAAAAAAGTAAACCTAAGTAAATTTGGAAAAATTATCAACTAAAAAATATACAAAGAATATTCTAGACAAGCTCTCTACTCTATAAGGTATAGAAAAATCCATGTGGATAAGTTCTATAGGTTTAGATGTTTAGCTTTATTTATTGATTTTAAAGATGAATTATGCTACTTGCCTATTTGGCATGCATAAAAAAAGTCTTTTCTCATCAAACATAAGATAAGTCAAACTAAAAACTAAATTCTTTATAGATAATTTAGATAGATAAAATATATTACAAAGAAAAATCCTTATATACTATATCTAGGATTCATTTAATTCACCATTTAAATATTTCACATTTTTTTCACACAAGAAACTCATGTCCAAAGTATAAACATTTTTTTCTAAGTGCTCTAAACTTAAATAGTTTATTCTTAAAAATAGAACAAACATCATTAGAGAAATAAATAGTAAAACCATAATCATAGAGTTGATAAATACTTATAATATTATTCTTAAAACCTTGAACATGTATAAAAATTCTGATCATGATAGATTTTGTATCTCCAACTGATTCAACTCCAATGATATTTATTTTAGCATTATCACTAGAGGTAACCAAACCTCCATCAGCTTTAGATAGTGCATGAAAGTTGGAAAGGTATACACTCATATTACTAAAATAATAACTATTTATATACCATATAATTTTTTCATGAATATTTTCACCTACATAAATATCAACCAAGAATTTATTTTGGTACCCAAATGCTTCTAGGACCTGCAGTGTCAACAAGTAATGATTTAGGAAACCAGATCTATCTAATTTTTCTAGAAACATAAGAATAAAATATAGTTAGTCTCTATAAATATAATATTTATTTACACCACTACTTTTAGTTTTCCTTAAGAAAAAAATATCAGCATAGTGACCATTAATACCATAATAAAAAAAGTAGCAGTTGACATGATATGATTTTTTAATGAGGAACAAAATATTTTATTGTATAGTTTAGGTTTCTCACCATTACTGCCAATTCCATAAATTTCTTTTATACAAACATTCTTCCAAATAATTTTATTTAAATAATTTTTTCCTCTAGTAAACACACTATAATCACCTTTTAAATATTCCAGTAATTATTTAATTTTACTTTCATGTTCAGTACAACCTAATGTAGACTTGTTTAATTTTTATTTCAATTCTAAGTACTGTTTTAGCATAATATATTTATCACTTAGAAAATAATTATGAATATTCTAAAAATATTTATGATTTTTCTACAGAGATTCATATTTTAATTCTACCATAGAATAATATTCAACTAAATTTTTATTAGGGAAGTTTTCAGAATCAAAGTCAGAAAAAGAAGAAAAACAAGATTTTACCTCATCTTCTTTAGTTATAAAGAACATATTTGATTTCTGATTTTATTATTCTTGATCCGATTTAGAATTTGAATAATTTTTGGAATCTTAATATACACTCCAGGTATCCTTTATCACTATCTTTCATTTTTTCTCATACTAAGATTTCATTTGAAGCTTCTTTTCCTTACTCTCTATTTTTCTCCTTTACTTCAGTCGTGGATAATCAATTTTAATATGTCATTTCTTCTTAAATTAAAAACATATGATTTTTTCAAATTTATTTACTTGTAATCATTTAAAGGTTTCCTAAACCCTTTATTATTTTTATAAAACTTCTTGAATATTCTATCTATCTAAGCAAGTTACCATCCTAAATTTTAATAACTTGAATCATTAGAAAATATAGAATCCTCTTTTGAATTTTTTTAACTTTGAGAATAAAAACTTTGAGAGATGTGTTTTTATTTTTCATTATTATATGATCCTTATCCTTGGTTTGCATGTCAGATTCATACATCATAAGAGTACAAATAAATTCCTTCATATGTAATTATTTAATAGGATTTTACTATCTAATTGCAGTTGAAATATAATTCTATCTAGTAGGTAAACTCTGATAACTTTCAATGCTTAACCTGGTTCAGGAACATGTGTTCTGAGAGCGGGAACAAAATTGTGTATATCTTTCAATATTCCATTAATATTAGTAATACTTTCACTTTAATGCATTTTGAAAGTATCATACTTCAATTTAGTAGTATTTTATCTCAATTAACTAGCATTATCATTCCCTTCACGAGAAATAGTGATTTTCTATCATATTTCATACACAATAACACATTGAGAGATACGATTAAACTCACCTAGCCCATGTCCAAAAATAATAGCATTCATAGCTATTGAATTTATATAATATTCACTTTATTTGGAAACATCCCATTTTCTAGTTCATCCTTAGAAATTTAATATGGATTGAAAGCCTTAAGATAAAATTTTAAACCAGCATTCTTAAAATATATAACCATTCGATCTTCCTAGCATCCATAATTTTTACTATTGAAATATGGATCCTTAATCATAAATATAACTTCTATGAGTTCATCCATTGAAATATTTCTTCATCTAGATCTTTAACTCAAGCTTTCTTGAGATTAAAACAAATCTTCAAAGACTTAAAGAAAGAGAGACTTCCATCTGATACCAATTGTTAGGTAAGAAAGATGAAAAAGACACAAGAAGGGAGGGGGTGAATTGTGTTCTTTTAAAAAACTTGAATATTTTAGAACTTACCCCTTCATAAATTGGAAAGTGATATTGTTCCATTTTCTTTAATAGAATACATATTAGAAATTAAAATAAGAGAACACATCAAATTTTTATAGTGGTTCAAGGAACAAATATCCACTAGTCCACTCCAAAAACACTCTCTCCATGAGTTTAGTTATTGTTACTAGTAGATTATTTTCCAATATATTTCTAAAGTTGAGTTCAAGAAACTTTAACTTATTACCAAAAATTTTATAAGGATTTTAAATAGGTCTAATAGTATCCCTCAAAACACTCAACATCTGAGTGTTAAAAAGAAAAATATTTTTCCTTTGGTTAGAATAATTATCTTTGAAAGCATTTAAAAGAAAATGATGAAACTAAAATATAGATATATCTTCATAGGAATAGATAAATAACTTTAAAGCACTATCCTTATGAAGAATCTCCAAACTTACTGTAGAGAATATATTCATGTAATACAACAGCAGTAAGAATATTTTTTGCAACAATAGGATGAATACATAAAAAAATATATGAAATGCATGTCTCCAAAGTGAAGTGTTGAAAAACGTTAACAAACTATAGTAGATTAATAAAATATTTTAGTTGAATTATATTCAAAATATAGGAAAATATCCTCTTTAAATGGAAAAATCTGATGTAAAGTCATAGTAATAGATTCAGATCATCAAGTATCCAAGAAAAATTTCATTTATAAAAAAAAACAACTCTACTATAGATATATTCATTTAAGAATTAAACAATTTGCCTAATTTTATTCTAGTTAAACAGATCTAAAAAATGAAACAAATAAATCATGATCTTAAAAACACTCATTGTATTTGAAATTTAAATTTAATCAACCACTGGAAATTAAAACATCTCTTAGAAAATAGAATGAATTAATATTTTATTGAAGGCCTTCTGAAACATCATTTGAACTAATTTATCAAGATATTTAATCTAGTAAAATAATAGCACAAATCTTAGAAATAATTCAAAATTTAAATCCTATAGAGGAATGATTTAACATGGGGTTTCTCTATATGAGCATAACTTCAAAATTATGGTTGACTGTGTATGGTTGATACTAAACATATAATTTTAGAATGTGTAGTATGATACCAATATGGGGTTACTTATGTTAGGTACATACCAAATTTAAAATAATAGAAGATGAGGTTCCTTAAAAAAGTTAGGTTCCCAAACACAATGTTCAACATAAATGTAAAGTTAAAAACATGGGGTTGGATATCAACATTAGGTTGAAACATCACTTTTTAAATAGTGATTATAGAATTATTCAAAACATATAGAATAATTTATAAAAAATATTTCACCAAAAAATAAATATAAAATAAAAAACTTCCAGAATTATAAGAAAAATAAAATAATTATTCAATAAAATATAAACTTGAAATCCACACAAAGTAACCTTATCAGTAAAAAAATGAGGGTATTTTTGAGCATTAAAATTATTAAAATACTTATTGGAACAACATATATATAACCAACATGTCACCATTTTATCTAAGGAATTTTATAGATATCATCCCCTTGTTTCCTTAGAGTACCCTATAAACATACTCATCATGCCTTGGGGTGTTATTTTCTTACCTGATTAGGTCTTAACAAATGCCTCGCATCACCATGTATGAGCATTTGAAAAAATAGGTTTCAATCTACTCCATAACTCAAAAGTAATTCCTTTTTCCACTTTTTAGTCCTCATTTTTGTATGTATGTTGCAATGTGTAATGCATATCCCCAAAAGTATAATGGAAGATATACACTAATCATCATACACCTTACCATGTCTAGAAATAAACAGTTTCTTATTTCACTAACACTATTAAACTATGGTGTATAAGGAAGAGTGAGTTGAGATAGAATATCAAAATCTCATAGAAAATTACTAAACTCTTAGTTAATATATTCACCACCTCAATTAGATCAAAGCTTATTTGTCTTATTTATAAGTTGATTTTCTACTTTAATTTTTAATTATTTGAATTTCTCAAAGGATTCAAACTTATATCTTATCAAGTAAATATAACCATATTTACTCAAGTCATCAGTAAAAGTAATGAAGGAAGAAATCCCACCTCTATATTATACTTGAAAATGTCCACACACATTAGTGTGTACCAATTATAGAAGCTCTGGTGTGTTGATATGTTGACAATGACTATGTGGTTCTATCTTTTAGTTCTATTGACAGTCGATGGTATGATCTAGTTCGACGGTGATGCCTTTGGTGACTGGTGCGATGTTAGTGATGACGGTGATGGAAGGATGTTGATGCCATCAAGGGTAATGATGATGACACACAACCAGATGTAACATAGGCTGTTGTGGGTACTCATGAATCAAGGTCTCTTGGATGCTGTGTATTTTGAATTTTGAATTTTGAACTCTATTTTTGGATACTTTGAATCTTTAACCCACGCTTGTTGTTCCGGTTACCGCTCAACCATTAAGCAGACTATTTGAAAATCAAAAAAAGAAATTGTCTGTAATACATAAATACTATTATTTTAATGCACCATACCAACAAATGTTTCCTTTATAAAAGAAATAATTATTTTTTTTAAAACATGTAAACAAAACTATATGTATCTAAACAAGATAAAAAAATTATATTCTTGGTAACTATTGGTACATAATAAAAATATTTTATAAGAAAAATCACCCCCATTGGAAATAGAAGGTGGTAGTCTCCTATATCCAAATAAACAAGTCACATTCCATTGGCTGCTTGAAGATCCCTTTATCCACTAGAAATATTATAGAAACTACTTGGTTCTTGTATTTGGATTTATATTTAAACACCAAAAGTTTTATATAATACCCAATATGTAGATATAGAAACATTTCAATCAATAATGAACACGCTTGAAGCTTCCTCTTGCTTCTTTAACTGGGCATAATTCTTCTTCTAGTGGCCTATATTACCACATGAAAAACATAACATGTTTTGTTTTCTTATCATTGGATGTTCTTATTCTTGAAAGGTCAATGCTCAGGAGCCTTATAATTAGAATGGGTTGTGGGGACATTTTCTTTGCTTCTCTTTTTCCTATTCACCATAAGTATTGTAGGTTTTTCATTCCCCATACCCTCATTAACTTGGTGAATTAAAATAAAAAGTTCCAAATGATTTTTTACACTATTTCTCATTTAATAATTCACGATGAAACTATAGAATAATTTAGGTAGTGAGGATAGAATGGGATCTGTACATAGCTCATCAGGGATATTAAACCCCAAGATGTATAATAACTATATATATATCTAATAATATTGACTAAATGAGACCCATCCAATGCTGATTCTCTAAGCTTTCACATGAATAGTTCATTGGAGATTTCATATCTCTCACATCTCTCATTCTCTTGATAAATATCATGAAGGTGAGACATGATTCTATACACATACATATCCTTATGTTTCTTAAGAAGATAATTGGACATGGAAAATATCATGGGACATTGGAAATCCATGATATCATCCACATGTTTTAATTAGAGATACCTTTCTTCCTCACTAACCTCTTTAATAATAGACTCAAGAAGTGGGTTTTCTAGCATGTATAATTTCTATTCCTAGTGTAGTATAACGCATAAGAACCTATACCATTCTAGGAAATTTGAGTTGGTGAATGAATTTTTTTCTCTAGTATGGATCGCAATGATATATTCGAAGTTGTGTGGGTTTAAATTTCTATAATAATTAATTTCATAATTTTAGTGCGTTATCTAGATTACAGAAATCAGATAATTACATTTAAAATTTATTAATCTCCAACAATATTATTGAAACATAATAGACATAATCATTAGTTTTGGAATATCCTATAGCATGGATATTATAGTGGAAATGATCCACATTCTTCTTCTTACAACCCAGAAATTTTCCTAAAAAGTTATTTGAAGGGTTTTTGGTAGACATAACTCACTAACTGCATTAACTCATAGTTTTTTGATATGCTGAGCAGAAACCCCAATCCTGAAATCCTATAAAATAATTTCCTCAACACTTATCTCTTATTTACACCAAGTCCTTCTTAAGCATTCAACCCTTGATGCGAACTAAGTAAATTCAACCCAAAATTCATGCTATAATTACCTGATAATTGAAAGTACCCCAACTTGGACCGGTCAATCACTTCAAACTATTGATTTGATTTTAGATTAAGTAGTGAAAGACCATATTGACTTAATATTTAATTTTATGGATTTTATCTTTATATATAAATAACCTATTTTATCATTATTACATTCTTGTTAATATTTTGTGGATTTACTTAAGTGATTAACCATGTCTTGAAAACATTATGTATACTAAAAATATTTATATTTTTCTTGTATGAATTGTTAATTCATTTATTTAATGTGAATTCCATCCATTAAAATAAATAAATTACCTTAAAACTAACAAAAATAAATAAATAAGGTGGTATGATCATGATATTTATCTAATAGTTGGTTTATCTTGTGGATGATAAACAAAATTTGACCCTAGGGGAATAACTCCTTGAACCTACACTGGTTTGAGCTCTAACACTACACATGTGATTCTATAAATATCATGGTTTGGTTTTTCATCATCTCTAAATTGGAACTACCTCCACCCACCTAGGAGCTCTATCCATTACATATGCTTTACTCACATGTAGGCAAAGGGAACCAAGGATTCGTTTAGGGGGTTTACATAAAATAAATTGTAAGCATACAAGTCCTTACATAATGAGATTAGGGGATGAAATACATGCCATATATTTAATTTAATAATAATAATAACAATAATAATAAATTAAAATAAACCAATCACATACATAGGTTTGGTCTAATATCATGATCACCCACTCCTCCAATGGCCCGAAGTCCTTCATTTTTTATTGATTTTTGATAATCCACGTTTCAAGGGGTGAGGTGGAACCCTTACAAGGCCTGTAGGAATAAGTATTACATGACCCATAGGACTTAGAGGAATTCAATACCTGTAGGATTCAAACATTACATACAACCCAGACTAACTACTTGGAACTGCTCCTCCCCAGCATCTTCATCTTGAAATCAGATACCCACCTTCGCATGGCTGTTCGGCTTAGCTTTCCTGTGAATGAAAAAAATTATCCCGATGGCATGTTCCATACCCTATCATTCTTTAAATCCCTTTAGCTTCTTCTATGGTGAATGCTCCTTGCTCATCATCCTTCTGAAGCTTGTTCCTTGTAGGTTTCCTGGTTAGAATCTGCACTTAAGTTAGCCCTAAGGCCTTGAGGTGGCTCGAAGGCCTTACTGACCCGAAGGCCTGGGTGGCCTGAAGGCCTTAAAGGACTTGGGGACCAAATAGGTGGCCCAAAGACCCAAAAAGGGGAATATTCCTGGCTGCTATAGTTCCAAACAATGCCTGCTACAGTTCCCACTATAGTACCTGCTACAAAACCACACACTTACTGCTACAGTCCCTGCTACAGTGCTGCTACAATATTGCTACAATACCTAGAAATTAGCCTTCACCTGGATTTGATCCCAGGTCTCCTGGATGCACTTAAGGAGTCCTCACCAACTAGGCTGAGGCTCATGTGCATCATGATCACCCACACACAAGCAATGAATATACATTTTCAATCTAGATAAAAATTACTTCAACTCATTATTTAATTAAGATAAACACCTTGAATTAATCCAATTAATTATCTGACAATTTAATTAATTCAAATTATATTAATTCCATCCAAACCATCCTTAAATTTCCATCATCCATAATTTTAAACAAATTAAACAAATTAATTTTATTAAAAATTAACAAATGACACAAGTGTACCTGGAGGTAATGACATGTATCTACCCAACCTATTTAGCATGGTCCTTATACTAAGTATTCACATAGAATCCAACATACATTTCAAGGCCCGTAATAAAAAGGCATGAATTTTTCAATAAATGATGCATGATCATATGTAAATTATGTGTCATGTAATGCTATTAATTCACATAGAGTACACTAATAAAATACCATAAACAACTTGTAGTTCATAATTTAATAAATAAATCAATTTAATATATAATTAATAATCCTATCTCTTGGTGCATATTATAAAATAAATAAAACACAAAACACATTAAAATAGGTTTAATTATATCATTAATTTTCCCTTTGTGTTAAATAAATCAAATTAGGAAAAATATGTTACAGAGTGTGTATTGGAGTTACACATCATTTAAACACTTCTTCCTATGTCCGTAATACACACATATGGGATGGTTGTGTTTTATAGACATGGATTTATATGATTTATATGGCGTGTTTGGTTTCTACATGTTATATAACCTCAAATTTGGATGGTTTTCTAGTCCACATGTCATGTAATAAATACATGAAAAAACTTAGACCCCCTTTGGTTTTCTCTATGAAAACACATGGACTACATGACATGTAAGTGAGTTACACGATGTGTATTCTAGTTAAACTGCAAGAAATCCTAGCTTGATCAAAATTATATGTGCATTAAATTTATTCTATGTGTAGTAAATACCTGATGCCCCACTTTTAACACGATTCATCCTGATACATTGAACATAGGTATACAACGTGTACCTCCAGGATACATGCCATGTACTCTTATTCATTATATCCAGAACCCTAGGCATCTCATAATGGGGTCTTCAAATTTTATTCATGATAATTTAACCTTTTCTTGGTTATATGAGTGATAATGAAGAAGGAGGGAGAATAAATTGACCCTCATATTTAAAGAACTAAAAATCCAAAAATAAAACTATCAAAAAATTCATATCACCAATAAATGATTAATAAATAATTATAAATTAATTACGTGACTGTTCTAATAGCACTTGAAGGTTCTGGGCATATCGAAAGTGCCTATTGGGAATAAACAACTCAAATTTTTATCATAATCGATGAATAACCCAAGATGTACATAATGAAGAATGCAACGACCAATAGAATTAAATAAAACATTAATTGACTTTTTAACACCATAACAAGAAGGAAAGACCATCACATATAATTTATAATCAATTTATATATATATTTAGAATTACCTTGTCTTTTTATTATTTTTTTGTTGATGATTTGGATTTCTACACTCTTCATATCATCATTACATCATAGGATCCAAGGGCAGAATCCATCTAGCAGTGATCCACACATGCTCCAAAATCTCAGAATATTAGTATAGAATCATTTAGTGATAGCACGATAAATTATGATCTCTTTCATAATTTTCCATTGATCACATAAAGAATACATTCATGGAAAAATAATTATTAAGGATCTATAGACATATTGAGAGGCTGAGGAGGATTTATACTCTTGTTTTTGAGTGTATTCTTAAGAGGATTATTTCTAGGGATTGAGTGAATTCTATTTAGGTTTGTTTTGAACAAGATAAATCTTAAATGTTATATAATGGGGTATTTATAAAGTTAGTCCAAGGTTGGTAATTCCACATAGACCCTTAATCAATTCTCAATTCCTTATAAAAACCTATGTTTAATAATAATAATAATATAATTATTATTTTCTTGACATGTGAAAAACCTGTGGATAAATAAATATCATTTTTAAATAAATAAATTAATATTTATTTAAATTATATTTAATATATAATTTCCAAAAAAACCATTAAACTTGGTCTGAAACCCTCCTCAATATTTATTGGGCCTTTAATAATGACTATTTATTTAATTAATAAATATTTCTATATTATTCATTGATAAATATAATAAATATTATATTCACTAAATCTTGAGAATAAATATTTATTATTATTTAACTCCCATATTTATTATTTAAAATAAATCATGATTAAGTCTTGGACATCAACCAATACCAAATAATTATTAGACAAAAAATCAAGAATAATATTTATTCTAACTTGTTAAATTAAAATATAATATAATTGATATTTTGGATATACTTAGTGTGTGAATCTCAAGGCCCCATTCTCAGTGGCATTAGGAGGAACCAAATAAATCTCAAGGTTAACATCTAGAAACATACCAAGACACCCATATAGAAATATATTGATGTCTCAATGTAATAAAACCTCATACAAATGCTCACTATGTAATATAATCCTTTTATTTAGATATCTCTAATTAAGCAGTTGCATGCTGGTGTCATCGACCTATGTTCTCGATGTCACTTTATTTGACTTTCCAAAATTGAACCTTCTCATATAACACCATGGGAATAAATTTTTTTATCCCATTCTATTTCCATAAAATATAATGAGATATCAACTTATATTAAGTAATATATGAGAAAAATCCTTTCTGACATTTTTCATTAATGTAATATCACTCGTGACACACCCAATGCATCCTACTTCACCATGAACATATGTAATCATGGTTTTTTAATACATATAAGTTTGAAAATAATGATATCCATTAATAATAATCTTAAAGTCTAAGGATCAATACACATATCCAAAAATAGTAACTTACAATGACATATGTGAATTTGGATTTCCTACTGGTGAGTCATGTTCTCATAATCTTCTGTATTAAAAATTACCAATGGCGTACTCTATAAGAATGTAGTTGAAAGTAATATGAGTATCCACCCTTCATATATTATATCATTTAAATCCTATAAAACCATATCATCTAGTTATAGAATATATATTTAATAATATTAACATGATACTTCTATGTTCATCATAAGGGGAAACTACTATGACCTTTTAATGAACCGGTTACTCTTAGGACATTATCACATATTATGTCATACAAAAGAACAATTATGATGTGATAATAATTTTATTAATATTCAAAAAAAATTAATATAGGTAATTATAAGGTACAAGGAAGTTGGTTATAGGGCACTAAATTCAATAGTTCTGAGCTAGTGAAACTTAGAGGGAATTTGACATTAAAGTCTTATATTAGGGAAGTTTTGAGAATTGGGATTCATATCAGAATTACAAGAGTTGGTATATCTTTAGGAGTTGTTTTTACACATATTTGGGTGGTTCTTGGGGGAATTATGTGTATATTCTAGGGGTGATGGGACTAATTCCTTAAGTAGTAGACCCGCTAGGCACTTGGTCTAGGTACATCAGGTAACTAATTATACCTCTAGAAGCTAGGTACCATTTTGGTTAACACTGGGTACCTGGTGACCAAAGAATGGGTACTTGGTAGAAGTATAAAATTTTTCTTTAATTTTATTATTATTTTTAAAATGGAATCCACCTCTGCCTAGTTAGATTCGTTCAACCCATCCCCCATCCCCCTCTTTCTCTCATTCTCCCCTCTCACTCTCACCTTCAAATCTCTCATAGAGGGACTTATCTTACCATATAAAAGTATTATTTTAATAAATATCCTTCCCTAAATTTGTCTATGGTAAGATATATGTTCTCCCTCACTACTTAGTGTGCTTCATCACTATTTTTTCATGAACCATGTTTTAGGTCCTATTTATTTAATTTCTCGATTTCAGGTGAACATGACTGAACTAAGTTATGATATTGGTCGAGTAAAATACTATAATATTTAGGTAGGTGGATCCTTTTATATATATATATATTTTATATATACATTATAATATTGGGTTTTTAGGTGATAATTGATTTCTAGTTAAGTGTAAGAAGTTTTAGAACTTTTTTTCTTGAATTGCAATTACCAAAACAGAATGAAGATAGGACACCTTCACTATGGATGTGAAGATTCAGATCAATGGGTAGTATAAATAATTATGGTAAATTGTGTGAATGAATAAGGATTAACATTTAAAAACATGAAATTGGGGATCAACCATGTCTTATAGGATTGAGTGATGTTGGGGGAAGGGATGTTCCAAATGAAGAACAAATGTTTTGAAGGAGGCGGGAATGTCAATATAAATAGTTCACCATATTATGGGATTACAGAAGAAAAATTTACATAGTAATAAATACAAAGGACTTTCACAAGGGTTAAATGAAATTTAAAAAGGATATTTAAGAGTATTCTAAGGGCTATATAAGGAGATATTTCACTGTTCATCAAAAGGTCTAGTGGAGGTAATATTACTTAGTCAGCTGCCTTGGAAAAATAGAGAGTTGTCCATTATGTTTAAAAGGAAGTTTAACTAGAAAAACTAACTAGAATATATGGAACACCTCTATAAATATATAATTATGGATCATTTTTTAAAAGGTGAAAGCCCAAAGGGTTTAGAAAGAGTTTATCCATAATGTGTGGGAGTAGAATCCATCCCCATGGAGTGAATTCCCTATGAAATTGCTTATAGTCAGAAGGAGTGTTGGAGGTGTTTGTAAGAAGCTACTTCAAGTAGGGTGTCTGAAAAGAGTCCCTTGTAACTCAGGCCGGGTAGTTTTTTCTGAAGCAGGGTTCCCTTGTAAATCAGTTTCTCCTTTAATAAAAGATACAATGTACCCCCATGGAGTATGACTAAATTGTGAACCATTAATTTTTTTCATGTGTCATAATTTTTCCATTTGTGCCATGTGTTTATTATTTATTGCTCATTGATTATAGAATATTTTATTAAAGACTATAAAGACACAAAAATCAAAGTGAAGGTTGGATCAACATGGAGATTAGGGTGCTTGGAATTTTTAGTTCTAGATGTTGAATTTATAGTGGTATTATATGGAATTTCAGACCCTTCTAGGTATCTTGTTCTACTTGGAGCTCCAGATGATAACTTCTAACAATAGGAATTTGGTTGGTTCTGATTCACTAGTTCTGCTTACCCAAATATAGTATGTGATGCATGGGATTCAAATGAAAGGAATTGAGAAAAATTTCATAAAAATTGGTATCAAAGCCATGGTTACTAAGTTTTGGTATTAGAGATTTTTTAGAGCATTGGGTGAGTGGTTTATCAAGTTTCAAAAGAGCCATAAACAAGTAATGTTGAGCTTAGTTTCAAGAATGATGGGTACTGTTAGTCAAGTGTTTTACTAATTTAACAAGATTTTCACTAGTAAGAAAGTGATAGTACCATGGTATATAGGCTTTTTGAAATACTTCCATGACATTTTTTTTGCATCATATTTTATTATTGTAGTGGAATTCATAAATTAGTTGGAAGACTACTGAATAATTATAAAGTTAATCCTCACCCCTTATTCTCCTCATATTAAATGGGTGTTAATTGTTTCCAGAGGATGTAATTTTAATGGGTAAAGTACATATTGATGTTTGGATGGTGGAAGATTTTTACTTTTGAATATGATGGTTTTTATACTCCTTAAGAGTTTAGAAGTTCTATTTATGGTTAATCAATAAGAATCAATGTGTTTTTTCAGAACAAGAATCCATGATAGGAAATCATAAAGGGATGTTCCTGAAGGTGTATCAAGGTGAAATAGTTCATGAACCAAGAGGTGGATTTCAATCATTGTAATCTAATTAAGGAGAAAAAATAATGATCCAATGACATTCAGTTAGTGCCTCTATTCCATATATGTAATTTTGGATGAAAAAGGATATTGTAGTAGGGATACTAAGACTGGAAGGTATATTATAACAAGTGAATGTTTTGGATGTTCAAAAAATCTTATAGTTGATAAGGGTGGATTGTTTTACAAACAATTGTTCACCAACCTACTTAAGTCATGGTTTTTGGCATGGGGTTCTCATCCCTCAACATACAAGAAGGGGATCATGTGTTTATTACTGGAGTCTTCGGTTATAGGAGTACTCAAGACCACTAGATAAGGTGGTGGATCTATCCAAAAAAAGAGAAACAAAATCAAGAAGTTTGATATAGTCTTATTTTTATGGAAGGAGTGTATCCATTGGCTAGTTTGTGAAGTGAGTTTCTATAAAATGGTTTTAAGAGAGGGGATTCATGGTTATGGAAAATTGTAAAAAATGGATCTATATTTCTAGATTAATATTTCTAGAAAAATAATTTCATTCCATATAATCTAAATTCTGAAATATGGAGGTCATGACATTGGTATATTGATTACAAAGATGTGATAAGGGGGTGAAAACCCTTAGTTTTCAGAAGTCTTACTGGAACTTGGATGCCTGGAATATGGAAATTTCATAGAGTTCCATATTTAGTAGAAGTGGAAGGTGTTCTTGTCCCAAAAGGATAAGGAACTAGTGAATCAAAATCTTGGATAGTTCTATCATTCTCATAGAGACATTATACTTTATACCTTCATCGATAATTAACTATAAAAGTGTTAGGGTTTCTTCATCAAGAAAAAGTACGAGGTATTTTATAACCTTTATAGAGAAGAGCCATGGATGAATGAAGGTGACTAGATGATGCCCAATAGGATGAGAGTTCAGAAGTAGTGGTAATTTTAGAATATATACTAGAAAATAGGCATTCAGTTTTAGAATACTAAATCTAGAACACTATAAGGTTTCATGGATTAGATGATATTTTGTTTAGGGTAATAAATTTCAGAGATATTTAAAATCCAGAATTATGGTTGATTGTTTTCTCTCTCACTTATGATGTCTTTGTAAAATCGATCATGACCAATTTGATTCCAAAATATGGATAACCCCAAGTCCTAGAAATATTTCTTTCCAAGTAGTGGTGATTAAGTGTTTTTCATTTCCAAATATGTGGTAATGAATTTTAGAAGACATTTAGAGTTACAAAATTTCCTTTATGGTAGGGAGGTGACTTGTATGGTTTAAAACCAGGATGGAATATAGTGGGAGTAAAGGGTCAGTGCATGCCTTGGTTATAATGGGCAATGGTGATCGAAAGGTTCCAGGTTATTTCAGTGGGATTTTGTCAATTCATTGATACTAAACTTTCTAGAATTTATGTTTCTGATAAAGGTTAGTTTTGGTGGTATTAGTAGAATTTGATATACTAGTAAACTCCCATACTGTAGAATCCCGATGGTAGTGTTGTAGAATAATAGGATTCTAGAAGGATTAAGGCCATGAACACAATACATAGTGAATTTTTTTGATGGGATTTCAACAAATTCAAATAGAGCTTAGGCCTGTTTGCTTTAGATAAATTCCATGAAGTCATTCATAAGGTCTTATGGTTTTATAAAACAAGTGTTCAAAGTCTTGATTATTGGGATTATTTTTTCAAGGTGGGGATCAGATGATCATGTACATAGCGGGGAATTATGGTGACACTACATATAGAAGGAATGGATGATGCTACTCAGAATTTAGCTAGTGGAATTTGGTGAATGCATTGATAATGGTATTTGAGTGGTTGATTGTTAGTTTTAACATGAGAAAAAATTATCTAATGTTATATTGTTGGGTTTTAGTGTGGGAGTTATTTTTTAGGTGTTGTAATTTTTGTAATTTATCTTTATAGAATTATAGTTTTTGAAACCAAATTGGGTCAAGTTCACCTTTATCATGGATGTCTAAATTCAAGTCAAAAAAAGTAGAAACAATAATGGTGTTCATGTTTTGAAATGTGAAAGGAGTAATTATTGGATACATTTAACTATAGAGAAACCATATTTTAGAGGATGGAGTGACATAAGAGGAAGGGTAGTTCTGGATGTGGCGTGGGTGTTCCAGAAAGAGTGGGAATGTCAGCAATAACCATTTACTAGATGATGAGAGTGTGGAAGTATACCTCAAATATGAGTCACTTAGAAGTACCTTTTTAAGTGTTACTTGTGATTTATGAAATCTATGTAAGATTATTTATATGGTTTCATAAGAATATTGTTTTACCAAAAGGTATAGTCATGATAGTAATGCTTAGTTGGTTTCCTTATCTAAATGGAGGGTTATGCATGACATTTAGAAGGTAGTGATATTGGAATGAATGGATGGTATCTATGGCTTACCACTATAAATATATATATATATAAAACTCATTTTTTTGGAGGTAAAAACCCAAAGGGATGATTTTTAGTTGATTTGGAATGAGTTAGAGTGGCATTTGTCTCAATGGGGGGACATATCTACAAAACATTTGTGGCCGGAATAAGTTGTTGGAAATGTTTTTGAGAAGGTTCTTTAAGTAGGGTGTATGAAAGTATACCATTGTAATTATGGATGGGTAAGGTATTTTTAATTAAGGATCCTTTATAACCAAT
Organism: Viscum album; assembly: GCA_963277665.1. Taxonomy (NCBI): domain Eukaryota; kingdom Viridiplantae; phylum Streptophyta; class Magnoliopsida; order Santalales; family Viscaceae; genus Viscum; species Viscum album. The sequence continues at coordinate 1,487,044,785 of OY728136.1, forward strand.
TTTACCCCTTAATGAAAGATGCTTTTTGTTCCCCCATGGATTAGGACTAAAGTTTAAACCATGTAAATTTTCACGCATCATGCTTGTTTTATTTATATCACATGTTAGTTATTTATTATTAATTACTTATAGAAGATCATATCAAAGATCATGAAGTTATTATAATTGTATTGTATAGAATATTAACTTTTTTGATAGGGTTATTTCACTTCCTAGTTTAATATATTGAATTTATAGAGGTGTGATATATATTTATGGACCCTTCCAAGTGCCTTATTTCACATTGGAGTCCCTAAAGATAAATTTTAATAGTAAGAGGTTTGAAAATACATATTCATTAGTTCCATTTCCCTAGATTTAGTATAGGATACATGGGATCTGGATGTAAGTGGCATGGATAAATTCCCTAATAGTGAGGCACATGTGTGTTCTTAGGGGTCCAGGTTTGGGAACTGTGTGAGTGGACTAGATAGATTCAAAATTAAATGTTAGGCCATGTTAAAGCCTCCTATATGTTGAGTGGACCCTCTAAACTTGGTTGGTGGGTTATAATTGATTGGTGGGTTTAGATATTCCCAATGAATATTCCTCCAAGGGGTGTGACTATGGGTTGTGCGTATTTCAACCTATAAGGGTCATGTCCTATGTGATAAATTTTGAAAGGTTTAAAGTAAACCCTAGTGTGTGGGTTGAAAATATCTTGAGTGGTTGGAATATTATGTTAGGGTAATTGTGGGTGTTGATCCATGAAAAGAGGATGTGAGGGATTTTTAAATGTCATGGAAGCCTTGAAAGTGAATTTTTTGCGTTTAGTGTTATAGGATTATGGGTTTGGAACCATGATCTAAGGGAAGATTTACTACTATAAAGAATGGAATTGGGTGGGTAGTTTTGTCCAGTTGGACTGGAGTGTTCTTGGAGAATTGAAGGTGGCATGTGGCCAATAGTTAGGTTGATGGTTAAGATATTTTGGGTTCCTTTCTATGCCTAGAGTGAGGTTAGGGTTGGATTGGATTGTCCTTAAGAAGCAGTAATTTATGGGTGGAATAAATTTGGTTCCCATTAGGTACTCACATGAGCATAAAAAATGGGGAAATTTTGGTACACAGAGGAATTTTTTTATAATACCCTGGGGTGATATTTAGGCATAATTGGTGTACTAGTAGTATGAGTGGATATGATGTGTGTCTCTTCATACCTTATGGGATAAAGAATTTCCTAATAAAGGAATATTCAGTTGATGTGGTTGAGTCTTATTTATGAATTGGGCTAGTAGATGAGTATGAATGGGTATTATTGGAGAGTTTCAAAATGTTTACTGATTATATATAGAGGTGTTTGAGATCATCATGGGTTTATACTTTGTTATAGGTTGTACGTGATATGTCCTTATAGATAAATTGGTGATGACCAATTATGTTGATCTGTTAGGTGATACCCTCTAGTGGGGTTCTAGTTATGGTGGATAGCTAAGAGTTAGTATAGGTTATTTATTCCATGATTATATATATATATATCCTAAAACTATTCATGTAGATGATTCTATTAATACATTTTAAGACCTATAGATAAGTTTTTACAGTAACACCACCCAGTGGATCATTTATTTTGATTTTTAGAGGGATCATGGATAAAGTGTGATGATCCCTAGTTTCTTTACTATGAGGGTCTGAATCTATCTTGATCATACCATGAGGTATTTTATATATAGTGTTATTAAGATATTGATAATGTTCTGATACGAGTTTTTACATGGTTTCTAGGGATCAGGGTGTGGAGTTTATTCTATATAGGTGTTTTTCAATCCTAGGTTCTGGGAGGATCACAAGATTGTGAGATGCTCCCTATTTTCTCTATTATATGGGTATATAAAATGGTTTTACCTTTCCTATGATGCATTTATTATATAATATATTACATATGTTGGGATATTTTTGAGATATGGATTCAAACGGGACCTGGGAATTGGGGCATGGAGATTACATCACCTAGGCATTCATCATTACCGAGCACTGGGAGGATCTTTTTCCTATGAGAGGATACCTGTATACTCTATATTCCTCAGTCTGGTAATGTTTTAAATTTAATTAGATGGGATTCCTATGGTATTTTACTATGAAAATTTCTTTACCAACATTGACCATGGTAGGTGGGGTCATGTGTTGTGGTGGCCGGATTAGCACGTGATGACTTTATGTGATTTATTATTTTTTGTTTGTTGTTGTATGTTTAATTTTCATATGCATCCATTCAATATATATAATGACATTTATGAGTAACCTTGTTGTTGGTCCCATACTGAGTTTTATTCCCACACTCTAAATAAGATCTCTGGGGTACATGAAAACCCCATGTTTCACTTCTAGGTCACAAGTTTCATAATATATTTGGTTGGATTAATTGGATGGATTTTTGGGAGGTTGGACCAAGGAGGTACTTAGATTCATGTGGAAATGTCTCCACATAGGATTTGGTATTTTTGTTTATTTTAGTACTTTAATAGATTAATGAGACATCCGTTGATGTATGTATGTATGCATGCATGTATGTATGTATGTCTGATATGTGTCTCATTTTGTTATTTCATGTTGTTTACTTGATATTTTTGGTCATCACTTAGTTGTGATTCCACACATTTACTATGATTTTATGTGTGGAATTTTTCATTTATATATTAGTTGATGTGATGGAACCAAGAGTATAGTCTCCCTATATTGATTATAGAATATTGTTACTAATCAATAGCCTATAGGGTACAAGGAGGGGTGCTTGAGGTCACGTGGAACCACTGACTTGGACTAATAGTCAATTACCCAATCCGGGGCATTAAATAATCATAGCATATTTAGTTGTTTTAATAATGTGAACTTTGTAAGTGAAGGTAAGAGTGGTCATATATTGGGATGTACATTGGCCTTATGTGTTGTGAACACATGTACAAGGGAATCCCAAGTCACCAAGGGTGTGAGAGTGTTGATATCAATTTGTAGTATTATAATTGGTTAATTTATATAAATATGGTGTTTTGAGTTGAGCTTGTTATTTATTTTATTACTCTTTGTTTAGGGTGGAAAGAGTTCAAGTGTTCGTGCATCATATTAGGCATGTAGATTTATCTTCTCATGTATATGAATTATTGTGAGTGTGAAATGGTGTTTAAAATAAGTAAATATTTTGGAATGAAATTATTAAAAAAGTGTTTTGGAACTATTTTGAGAAAATTGGGTTTCAATTAATTAAAACATTGATAATAAATTATTTGGTGATTTCCCAAATAATTAAGACCATTATGTTGTTGTATGTGTTTATTTATTTATTTATAGAATATTCATGCTTATATATTTGATAAAATAACTTTAGTTTGTAGGTACAGGTATTATATTCCCTGTGGTTTGAGGTATGAGAGGTATAGTTTGGCCTTGTGTAGAGTTTTTTGGGTTACTTATACACCCTATAGTGGGATGGGATAGTTGGGGAATATATCAGATGGAACCCCCCTGAGTAGGTTAAGTTGTAATATGATGTTTTTTATGGTTTTGAGATGATATTTTCTATAGTGGATGTAGATTGATTCACGGTGATGTGATCAAGAATTCCTAGTAAGCAGTTATTTGTTAGTTTTTTAGGGATAGATGGTTTATTTTTGTCTCAAGGTGAGTGTGTAAGGTTTGGTTCTATTTCTTGGTACTTGAGAGAGTTCCCCCTTATATTTTTTGTGATAATTCAAATGATTTATTATTTTGGTAATGAAATTACCTTGTGAAGTAGGAATGAAATAAACTGGCATGATTTTTGGATCTATATAGCCTGATCCTTGGATGAAGTTAGGACAATTATTGGTAACCCATAACATATAATAGGTATAAACTCTAATAGTTTTACCTCTATAATGAGGTCACTAGTGGTTTTAGGGGGAAGCATAACCTTTCTCAGGGGTTCGGGGGCTGAATGCCCATGATTAAAATTTTGGACACTGTAGAAATTATGACCTAACTATAGTAGAGATAACTAGAAACACCAATAGGGAACTAAATTATTTTTAACTTTAACATTTTTAATATAACATTTTAGACTTTTTAGAAAATTTTATTGTAGATTTTTGGACCTCCATCCACTGGTCACTATAGCACAGTAGACTTACTATACAATTGGTGGCATAATTGCACTATCTTCTCTAAAAAGGTCATTTAATCTAGAGTTTTTATGTGCATGATTCTCTAAAATCATCCTTTATTTATTATCTTTATTTATTAAAATTATTCCATCTCTCTTTGGATGCAGGGATCATTCCAGAACCACGTAAATCACAATGTCTTGTGATCTTCCTCTTTTTCTTTTCCCCCCTTTTACTCCTATTTCTAGACTCATTCTTCTATATTACTCCTATATTTTATACAATGATGATTATATTATATTGATTGATTCTTGGTTTTGTGATGCGATGGGATTCTAATTGTTAATTATGTTATCTCAATATGATATCAGAGTGATATTCATTAGTCAAGAATTGACCAAGAATAAAAGAGTGTTCTAATGGAAAAAATACTCATGTGGATGTGTCTTCAAAATAAGTATATTTCATGTGTTAAATTACATTGACCTAAGATTTTTAAAATGAGAAATAAGGGTGGTCTTTTTTATCCTTGATTTCTAGGAGAAGAAATATTAATTTTTTAGCTGTGACCTAGGATCACAAGATGCAGAAAATTAGTTAGATAATGTTCAATTTTTGTTTAAAATTACTGTAACTTCTAGAAATTTTTTGTTATAGTTGGTGGTATATAGTTTTAGTGGTAAATAATCTAAATAATATGATGTTTTTATCTTAAGGGGAGGAATGAGTTGATGTCATGTATTGAGTTTCATTTCCTCTTCTATGAGAGGTCTTACTAAGAGTTGTAGCACCAAGGCACATTTAAGGAAATCATGGAGTATCAATAGTAGGGGAAGTCAATGGTGGAGTACATCACCTAATTTGAAAGGTTATTTAATTTCATGTTGTCCTTTAAAGGGAATGAATTAATAAATGAATTCTATTTTCAAAAAGTTCTTAAGAACTTGTTTCGATTATGGGCGTCTTCCTTCTATTTGTATAGTTTCATGGGAGCAGTCAAGAAAGATTTGTCTATTGAGGAAAATAATTATGTTTCTCAGGAAGCTACATTGTGTAGGGTAACATATGGGTAGCAATGTGGGCTAGTAAGTGAACCTCAAAATGAGGGTAAAAGAGGCAGTATCCAGGATAGTCCATCACCCCATCATCTAAAAATAAAGTATATTATTGCATGCTTCTAGTGTTGTAGGAGTTGAAATATGTGCTCTTGAAATCTATATAAGATAAGAGAGTGTATTTTCTATGTAAGGATGACGCATCTTCAATGATTTTATGACTAGGATAAGCAGACATAGTCATAAGGTTTTTAGTATACCATATTTTTTGAGGTATACTTAAAATGACCCTGTTATTATAATTTGGCTTAACCTTGTTAAATCTATTTCAACACCTTGTTGATATTGGATATGATATGGCCTAAGATAAATATTTATGGTTTACCTTAGCATGTTATCAAGATACATGGGGCTATGTTCTAGATAGTGATGCTCATGCTGTGTAGGGGATTTAATTTTTGGGTGTATATCATGTGATGGTATGGGTAATCTATGATGAGAATGGTCCTACCTGTCATCTAGAAGGTGGACTTATTTTTAGGAGGTGGATATCCATTTTTGAGGGTGGTACATGGAAATTTCAACTGGTATATGAGTGTATTTTTGAAAACTATTTTTGGATAGAGGAAAGGTAAGTTTTGTCTAGTTCTATGGGTGTTCTAGATTTGTGGGTTCATCACAAGTATTTAATGTAGTCAGCGAGTTTGGAAACTAAATAGGGGTGAGATTTGAGAAACGGGATAGGTGGAGCTTATGTGTTTCTATGAAATTGTTTGAATTAAAGTATTATGTTTCTAATCATGAATTGATACCATATGTGATGGTTCCATATGTAGTAAAAACACCTATTGGTCCTACGGTAAGCCTGGATTTTATCGAATTGAAAGGATTATTCACAATGTACATGATATGAATGCCATGACCAATGTGTTTTTTGAAAAATATTTACAAATAAGTTTTCCCAAACTAAGATAGTGGATCTTTACCTTAATTTATAATTAAATTGATAGCATGAATAAATACCTCAATCTTGAGTCTTTACTTTGATGCAGGTGTTGAATATACGAATAATATTTGGTTTTATATTTATTGCGTTGATGAGGACCTAAAGTAGAGACCCTCTAGAAGTGATCCACATGCGATCCTTTGATATTGGAAGGTCGTTGATGGTACTCTGGGTGATAATGTGGCGGTACTGATCATCTTTTATAACTCCTTTAATATAAACCACAATCTCTTTGGTCTATAAATGATTTTATCTTTATCTCTCTATCTTGAGATAGATGGAGGAAGATAGAATCTCTCAATATTGAGGGAAAACCCTAAAGACGTTCTTTATTGAGATAGAATTCTCTAGGGAGTAGAATGTCATGCATGATAAGAAACCTCTCACAATTTCCATAATTGTCTATTTATAAATATATGGTTATGGTTTCATATTATTTAATTACACAAAGTCCCTTGTTAATATGTTAAACCCAAAAGAAACCCCATTTCATATAAAAATAAAAATAATATTATTTTATTCCATGATGTGCGCTAACCTGTTCAATGGTAAATACTATTTATAATATGGTAAATATATATTTATCACCATACCAATAACTTGGAATGATCATCCTCCATGCAATTTTTTGGATTTTTGAATAAATATCATAAATAAATATTATATTCGTGGTCTAGAGAATAAAATATTTACTTTAATGTTTTCATCATTAATTAAATTATTTATTAATAATTAATTATTTATTACCATGTGAATAATAAGAGATAAATAATATTAATTGAATAAAAAAATAGTATTCATATTCTTACATATAAAATATTTATTATATATTCATGTAGTTATTTATTTATTATTGAAGAAACAATTATTTATTAACCTACAACCAGAAAAAGATAAATAAATATTATATATTTATGTAATTAAATGATTACCATATAAATTAATATTTATTTAATATTTTTAATCATTTAATAGATCTTGAATATAGATTACTTCTCATCCTAGAGAATAATATTTATTCTAGCTGTTAAATATATATAATGTTTAACTAAGATAAAAGGAAACACTTTGAATGTAACCCTTTAAGCCTCTTCTTTGGTGGCATTAGACGGGCTTGCCTAACTTCCAGGATTACTTTTTATAAATGGGCCAAGGAACCAATAGAGAAATAGGATATGTCATGATGATAAAAACTACATATGAATGCTCATTGTGAAATATAATAATTTTGTCATGATATCTCATCAAGTTGGTTTCATACTCATGTCATCAACTTATATGTTTGATATATTTATTTGATTATCTAAAATAAATTGTCCTATACACCATGGACATGGAATTTAATGCAATGGTTCCAATTCAATCAAATGTTCAAGAAATCAAATTTCATAAATATTTAAGGAGAAAATCCTTCCATAAATTATTCATTAATAACATATCATTCATGATGAGCTCAATATACCCAAATTTGATGTGATCATATGTCAGCATGGTTTACATCAATAAATCAAAGTGAACAATTCATGACATGCATTAATAATAATATTAAAGTCTAATGATGATTACACACACCCATAGACAAGAATATCCAATGACACATAAACCTGTGGATTTCCTATTGTTAGGTTCATTCACATAATCTTCAGTCTTGGATATTACCAAGTGAAAAATTCATAGGATGAAGTCTCATCTTCTTATGAATACTTATGTATTAATGTCAATATAATATGTGTCCCATTGTAGAATTTTATTCATTCATAGAATAATATTTATTAATATTATCTTGGAACTTCAAAGTTCTCATCATAGAGGGAAACTACAATGATTTTTTCAATGCAGCCGATATTCTAGTAAATTTTCACATTATTTCTACACAAAAGAATAATCAATATGAGATAAGGTATTTATTAATATTAAAATCCATGAAAAACAAGAAATCTAATGTATAAAGTAGTTAGTTATGGGGAACCAACTCCAATAGACTCCCACTTTCACTAGAGCCAAATACTAATGAATGTTTAGTTCTTACATGCTAAACATGATTCTGTTGAGTATGTATACAACAATTGGGTCTACTAATTTTTTGCTACTATTTTTGGTAAGACAACATGTCTATGCAATGAATCTTCTTACTGTGACATAACTACCTTGAGAAAATCCATCAATGTGTGATATTACCAAATATCAACCTCTTATTCCCATATTAGAAACTTGGCATATTGATTAACTACATAGTCCAATAATATCTTTATAATGATAATATTTTTCTTTTGTAATAACCCTTATTAGAAACATGACATTGATAAACAGATTCTTAAGATACATCAAAAGCTGAAACATACTCGTGTATCATAGATATGTCAACCACTGTCTATAATAAGTTTTCCTGGAATATTACCTTATCTTTAATATAATTCTAGATAAATTTAAACCAAATGAATGAAAGTGTTCAATTCCATTGATCACTAGTAATCCCACTCCTCTAGACACCAAGAATTTATCCAGTTCTACTTTTTTCAATTTTATTTGGATAGTTTTAACCATAAGTTAGTGCATATATGTTAGATCTATTTGATATTCACCTACTATATATTATGCATAAATAATATAAAATATCAATGCATATAATATAATATGAGATAAATTCATATTACTTAAGCTTGTGAAGTTATTTTAATCTAAAAAATATCTTCTGATGCCCATTCATATACTAATGGAAAGATTATATGCCAATAACAATTCAGTATTGAATTATTTCAACTTGTATTTTTCAATACTTTGTTAATATATGTACTATTACTATATTTAGAAAACCCATAGATCTATTTTTTTATATCTCATTCCTTAGAATATGGTTGTTACTTTAAGCCATTTTTTGGAGAAATTCATTCTTTAGTCTTAACTAAAAAGTAATACATAACATTTTTTCCACATTTTATCAACATATCAATCTTGAAAACTTATAGAACTACCACTAACCCATTAGAGAAACATTCACTCATTCATTTCTAAATGAATATTCTATGATCACTATACATGATTTATCCATAAATTAATTGATGTAATTTTTATATCTTATTATCATTCATTGATGTTATCAACCCTTTCTAGTTATTCCTTATAGACATATACCAATGGGTCACCTTTTGGTTGAATCATATAGACATCTTCCATAAGGTTTCCTCTAAATGAGGTGTCCTTGACAATCAATAGCCCAATATGATGACCATAAAATTATGATTCGATAAGTATAATACAATAGGATTTCAGTCATGATGATTGATGTATATGTTCTTTAATAGAATAAACATTTCAATAATAAATAATGATTTATTGGTACCAGCTTGTACCATCCATGTCCAATTTCTCTTGAATACTCACCAGTATTATCAAGTCTTAGAACCATTCAAAATAAAGAGTCTCCAAATATTGATACATGAAATCCATTAATTGAATTCATACAAACTTTTCATCCTTATCATGTTTCATTTACTAATTATTTATAGACATATTTATTTTTAAAGAATATAATACGTATCACCCACTATTATGAATAAAAACCACCTCTTTGGTTATGAATTCTTACAGTGCATGTGTCTTTGGAACTACTCCTCCCACTATGCTCAGTGGAGTCCAATGTTCCTATACTAACTCATGTGTATCCAGAGCCTTAAACTATAGAACTTAAGTATTATCCCTATATACTTAAAGATATAGGTTTAATTTATAGAAACATATCTAGTCTTAACTATACATTAATATTCTTAGTGTCTATAAGATTATTAGATGATATGCACTAAGTGTTTAATGCTCATTATTAGCTAAATAAAACTTTTAATAAATGGTTTTCAACAAACACTTGTGGCTATGTACTAATTTATTCTTACCATATAATAATTTATATGATATACATTAGTCAGTATAGTTTGAAAATGGTTAGTTGTTTCAATGTTATTTTCCAAACATGTCTTGGAAGAAATTATGAAATTTTTGAAATATATATAAGAATAATCATTTATCTTTCTTTTAATAACATCATTATATTGATGTATATTAATAAATGTGATTTTGGGAATACCTTTATTCCACATGTATGATCAATCATTACTTGGATAATATGTTCTTTTATATGATAGCTCATAGGATCCTTTATCTTTACCAAGTGAAATCATTTACTTCACTGATAATTTCTAAATTTTTTAGAGTAATCTCATAAAATATATGAATTTAACTTTAACTTTATAATGGTTCACATGTAATGGTTGAAATAAATCTAAAATATTTGTGGTAAAACTTTATTTTTGAATGTTTCTTTATCTAAAACTTGATAATTAGTTTGTTATTATACCTAACATCTTAGATTAAGAGAGACTAAAACACTTTTCTAGGTATAAGAAAGTCAACTAATTTCAGTTTATTTTGAAAAAGAAGTATCTTTCCATAATTTGGTAAGATTATATATATTTTATATTCATTATTAATTGCAATGGATATATGTGATTCAAGAGTTACTAAACTATTAGTTTAGTATGAAGCACCATAAAAATTGTTTTCCAAATATGAAATAATGGCTCATTGTGTATTATTGCAAACTAAGATAAATGTTTTGAAAACACTCATTACAAACTTGAATCAATATATTCTATAAATTTAGAAGTTTAATCTTCTCACTTATGACATATGAATTAACATTTCTCATCCCCTAGTATAAATCACCTAACATCTTATAGTGTTGCCAAACTTTCTTAATTATCAAATGAGAATATTAATAAAACATAACATATTTAATTCCAAATAAGTCCATGGGAAATATTATATTCAATGATGGATGTTTTAGAATTTTATAACTACTTTTACTTTAATTTATTTTAATTATATCAATAACTATTTCCTTCCATATAAGAACTAAATACCCTCCTATTTTTTTTATCTCCCTATGAATATTTTTTCTTTTGAAAGATGTTGTAAAGTCACCATTGGATTTAAAATTCCATGGCATTTAAAACCTTGTCTTTTATTTTTCTTTCTATAAGGTGTAAGTAAATAAGTTTCCACCAAAACTTATTATTCTGGGTTAAGTATAGAAAAAAGGATTTATAAGAAGTTTTTATATACTTTTGATCCAGTCCTAGATAAAAAAGGATAACCTTGGTGGTAAGGATTATAACATGATATTCATAAATGATCTCTTATAAAAATAGAATCTTAAATTTAAATAATTTACTTCGGTACTTGAAGACAGGATTACAATCCAATAACCCCTTTCCAATTTATAATAAGATATTGTTGCATGAATCTCATTTATCTTTAAGATTCTATTTAATCTTATAAGGTGATATAAGATAAGATATCATGGAGGAATCACCCTCTATATATATTATGTAGGTGTCCCTTCTCACCTCTCTTGGTGAGAAGATGATTAGGAATGGGGAATTCCAATACATAGTATGAATTATATGATAGTAAACAATGTAAAAAATCTATACCACTTCAAGGATTTTGTGCCTGTGAGGACATTCACTAAGTTAAGAAATGATCACTTTAATGACCCCCTCCCCACAAAGTGTATCCCTCCTGGGCTGGAAATGTGAGTAGGGAGATAATGACACCCGAGTACCTTCTCCTGTAGGACCTGGGTTGGTGACTAGCACTGAGGGCATAGTAAACATACAAATGGGAGACATTACCCTCTAAGAGAACACATGCATAAGAGTGAGATAAGACAGACACCAACTAAATCCAAATCAAACTGAAATATAAAAGAAACCTAAGTACATGTATGAAATGTCATTCAAGAACTACTAAAACTAAAAGGGAAAATTGTAAGTACCAAGAGAAAGTAAAATGTCAGTGACCACGAAGCCCGAACAGCTCCTACAAACCCTAAGATATTAGTAACCAACCTAATCTTCAACCTACTCTAAATGACCTAAAAAACAATTTATATTTTTAGGGTGAGTATAACAATATACTTAGTAGGATTCTCCTTGGAGTCTCATGAAAATGTAAAGAAAGCATGTTAAAGCATAGTGACCAATAATTGAAACTAACTCATAACCTAAACATGTATGCTACGTTCCCTGCCTCACCATGTATACTCTCAAAAAGTATCACATAAAAGAGTATATAATATAATAAAGAACATCAAGGGTACCCCAATACCACTTCCCCCTCCAAAATGCTTTCCCACATACATCTGGACAAAGCACTAAAACACGTACCTTATGAAAAACAACCACCATATCCATGTAACCAAAGTAACCAGGTAGTTTATGGGATCCACCATTGCTCACATAATGTGTATCATATGTCGAATTTTATACCTCAATCCATTACTACCCATACACCGAGTAAAGATCCTCAAGACATCACATCCTATAGTAGTCCATAAGAAACTATATCTAGCATATATGTGTGTGAATAACCGCAATCCATTAAATACCTATACACACATGTATGGGGAAAACTAATCATCGTTCCTACAAGAACAAGTAAATACCAAGAGAAGAGAGTGGGGCCAAAGGGGGTAGTCATCCATCTATACTCCCACTGGTATGTTGGGGAAAACACCCCCCATCAGGACTCAGAATCCCCAGGGTGTTAGTTTCCCTAACCGATAATGAGGATTAGTGTATGGAAACACAAAAATTAAAGAGTATAATATATCACACAAGCACACTATTGGAATAACCTTGTCTTAGACTCAACTATAGCTAACGTCTCTCATACTTCCAGCGGCCACTACTTTGACTACATATCCTATAAGCACACAACCAATTAAAGATCTACATTATATTAATTTATCCATTTTTATTAGTTTCAATTTATGTTAATTAATTATTTAACCATTAATTAACCATCATCATTTCCACATTCCATTTCATTATCATCACACCAAAGTTCCATGTCATCTAGGCATAACCAAACCAAGTATGAAGTTCATTCGAAGTATAACCACAACATTTCATCCCCGAAAGCTCCAACCCCATGGTTTCAACATCATTTATTCAATCATTTATCAACATCACCACTTTACGTATTTCTTAGTATCCTAAGAAAGTATAATAAGCTACCAAACAAAAGGGTGTCAACATGGTGAGTAGATGAACTACCTGTCGAGCCTTTACCACCCATAAAAGAAGCGTAGACCCATCATTCCTCAATAATCTAAACACAGAAAGAACAAGTCATACCCCATGCATATTCGAATATTTTGGAAGGAGGGTAATAAAGACCATCTACCTCAAGCACTGGAGAGATTATAGCAGATAAACAAAGACAAGAATCCAACAAGTAAAACATCGGGTAAGCCTAGATTCAACAGTTTTCATCATCTCCAGTGTCCTCCCAAACACCCATATGCATAAACCAAAGTATCTCACCACTATAGGCCTCGATTTCTTCCACAAAAACTGGCCTCCCAGCCCCATATACCCTGAAAAACTTCTAGGATCAGCCATACCATGCTCACAAAATAGCACAAGTAGTAGGAAAAAACATCATAGAAACCGGGCTCTTAACCCTTAAACAAGGCATCCAACCTTTATACATAGTGAGTACTCACAACTCCAAAGCACAAGGTTCTTGGAATTTACAATCAATAGGGTAATTTAGAACCCTAAAAAGAATTATATTTACAACATAACCAGTTTCTTATTCCATCTACAATTAACTGATTAAATTTAAACATGCATAACTATATCCATCTAATTATCACCAAAGCACAAAAACAACAACAAGATTAATTAAAAATACCTCTTTATCTTTGTCCAATTAATTTATAATTAATCCCAAATTTAAGTTATTTTCTAATTTTCATCAAGAATGACATGATAAAATAGAAAACATAGATATTACACTCTCTAGAAAATCTAGAGGAAATAACATCGCTAAGGAATTAACACAAATTATTTAATATGGTTCGAGTATTTTTTATGTCAATTTCATTGAGATCCAGTGAGATAAATCATGATAACTATACTAATTCATATAAGAATAATTGAGAATCTATGAATCCCCAACCTCAAAAGGTTTCCAACATTCCTTACATGAGAACAAGCCAACATAATGGATCACAATCAACTACCCCGCAATGATTGTATTCACCTGAGGATGTCGGGGAATGACTGCATAAAGCAACACCCAAGAAGTATCCATTAGAAACATAGAGATAAAAGTCCATTACATGGAAAGTATACATGGGAGGAAACTGATCAAGAAACCCCAAAGACAGAGGTAGAACATAATTTATATTGAAGACAGATCAACACTTACTAGTTTCACCAAAACAAGGGGTGCAAATATATTAAGAAGAAACTTCCAAGGGAAACGATCCAAGGATTACTATTTGATCACACTAATCCAATGGGAAGGAAGTATCAGGGTACCTCACACTAAGAGAAAGGTTAAGGAATGAAAGAAGGGAAGATGCCCGACTTTGAAGGATTAGATCCGAGACTAACGATATTTGAAACAGCTTAGAACTTACATTAATGGGAATCACATTAAACAATATGGTTTAACCGATTAAAAGTGTCCAAATTTTTATAAAATCAAAGATATGATTTATCTCCCTTGATACGAATTCAAACCCACTTAAATACGGAATTTAAATAATTTTATGTCAAAGAAAGATGTCAGAAGGGAAAAACTAGGAAATCTGAAAAAATATGGAAATATGAAAAACTGTTGGAAATGACACACCATTCTGGAAATTTGATTTTTTTTGGAAATGACTCACCATTTTTGAAATTTTAGAAACTGTTAAAAATGACTCACCATTATGGAAATTTGAAAAACTATTGGAAATGACTCACTGTTTTGAAAATTTGACAAAATGCTGGAAATGAATCACCATTCTGGAAATTTGAAAAACTATTGGAAATGACTCACCATTCTGGAAATTTAAAAAACTATTGGAAATGACTAACCATTTTATAATTTTTTAAAAAGTGATGAAATGAGTCACCTTGACCTCCCCAAACACCTCTAGCATCATATTTTAGCAAACGAATAGAACAAAGGGGTATGGGCCATTAAATCAGATACCTATCAAAATATTCTCATCATTGATAATCTAAAACCAACCAATAGAGGATAATAATAATTTTTTTTTCGAACAACCACCCTTCGAGATACCTCTCAAGGCTATCGCAAACAAAGGATCTCAATAGCTTCATCAAAGGGACATTGTGAAAACACATGAAAACTAAAACCATCCCCTAACCACTCTCTTAGAAAAGATACCTCTCAAAAGAGATCAAGATAAAACAAGCAACAAGAGAAATACATCTCATAAACTTGACGGGTCTACAACCACAAACAAATATAATTACAAGAAAAGAGATAAACATCAAATAGATCAGGGTATTGAGCATGTATCTGTGACTCAAATTCCAAATTACTCTCCTCCACACCACCGTACCACCAAATGACATGAACCAAGGGGATAGTACACCCATGAAACACCTTCTATTTGTGGTTTTAGATCTCTATAGGCTGTTCCTTGAGGTTGTATCATCATCAATATTGATATCACCCCAATCGATGACGTGAGAGTCATCATGAAGATAACGACAGAGCTGCAAATCATGAAAACATCATGTATCTATCTCATTTGTGGGGGAAGTGCTACCCAATAATCCATGAATCCAACACGATCCAACACATTGAAAGGCCCAACAAACCAGGGATAAAGATTACTCCCATGACTAAACCTTCGCTACCACAATGGGGGTAACCTTAATAAACACATAAACCCCAATTCCAAAATCCAAAGGTCTCCTCCTATAATAGGCATAAGATTTTTGATGATCCTGCGCTGCCTTCATTCTCTCAGGAATCACCTAAACCATATCTATCATATTCTGTACTAGTTTTGGCCCGAGAATTGTTGAATCTCTGACCCTAGTCTAGAAAAATTGAGAATGAAAAGGTCACCCATACAAGTCTTCAAATTGTTCTATACCAATGGAGGAGTGAAAACTATTTTTGTAATAGTACTTACCAAGGGAAGGTGCCTCATTAAAAAATATCCAAAATCTAGGACATAAGAGTGAAACATGTCTTCAAGAGTCTGGATGGTGTTCTCTATCTAACCATCATTCTTCAAATGAAAAGCAGTGCTAAGGCATAACTGATAACCGAAAGAATGATGGAGACCTCTCTATACCCTAGAGGTAAAACGGGGGTCTCGATTGGAAATGATCATCCTCGGGACTCTGTGGAGTCTCACCACCACCTCCCGATACTACCAAGAAAAAAACCTCCATTGAGATCGATTCCTTGATTGCTATAAAGTGGTATGATTTAGTCAAACAATCTACTACCACCCATATAGCATCATATCCTCCTCGAGCTAGAGGTAAAATAGTAAAATAATCAATCAATATGTCCTCCCACTTCTATTGAGGAACATCTAATGGCTGGAGAAAACCACCAGGAACATGGTGCTCAACCTTCACATTATGGCATACCAAACATTGAGACACAAACTCTGAAACCACATGCTTCAACCCAGGCCACCAAAACTGACTCCTCAAGGCTTGGTACATCTTTGTCACACCAGGATGTACCACTAAGGGAGAACTATAAAACTCTCTGAGAACCGTCTCACACATCTCCAAAGGAATTAAAATCCTCCCCTGAAATAATACTTGGTGCTGTTCATCCTCAGACCAACATTCAGGTGCCTCACCACAAAAAAATCAATCTCTCTAGAACTCCACCTAAAGATCCACCAACTAGGAATCTTCCACCTATTGCACCAAATATGGATGCATTATCATCTGAAAAAGACAACCTCTTCCCCCAACTTCTCCCATATCCAGATTTAATGCTAAAAGTTCTTTCATAACTCTCCAGGAATCACCAGATTCCCGCACCACATCACTATGTGACTTCCTGCTTAGTGCACAGGCTAAAACATCCATTTTCTAGTTGTATATGAGATTTAAAAGTCCTAATACTATAAGAACTCTATCCACTAACCCTGTCACAAGTTCAAGTCATGTTGAAAGAAAACATACCTCATGATCTTATGATTGGTGAAAACCATAAAGCTCTCTCTGATGAGGTAATGTCTCCACAAATTCATGGAAAACAACACTACTACCAAATCAAGATTGTGGGTGGAATAGTTATTCTCATGGGGATGTAACTACCGAGACCCATAAGAAACTACTGATCTCTACTGCATCAAAATGCAACCCAACCTCAGATGCGAAGCATCGCAGAAAACCTCAAAATAAACTCCTTCTACTGGGAGACAAATAAACAAAGCACTAACCAACTTCTCTTTCAGATACTCGAAAGCTTCCTGACACTGATTAGTCCACATGAATGCCTGATCCTTCCTGGTCAATGCTGTTAGAGGAGTCACAACCCAATATAAATCGTCCATGAACCTCCTATAATAGCCCGTGAGACCAAAAAAACACCACAATTCTACCACTATATTGGAGAATTACCAAGACAAAAATACTTCTATATTTTACAGATCCACATATACTCGCTTTTGGGATACAATATTCCCTAAGAAACAGACTTCTCGAGCCCAAAACTCACACTTGGGAAACTTCCCAAATAGTTTCTATTAACGAAGAACTCCTAAAATGGCATAAAAATTCTATACATTCTCCTCCTCAGACGTGAAGTACACAAGGACGTCATCGATGAAGAACACCATGAACTTATCTAAGAACTCATGGAACATAGTGTTCATCAACCCCATGAACAAAGCTGGAAAATTCATCACACCGAACTACCTCACTAAGAACTCGTAATGTCCATGATGATAATAGAAAGCAGTCTTCAAAATTTCCTTATCCTTTAAACACATCTGATGATACCTAAAACACAAATCGATATTAGAGAAACAACTTGAACCCTTTATTTGATCGAAAAAATCATCAATCTTTGGAAGAGGATAACAGTTCTTCACTGTCACTTTTTTCAAGAGACGATAATCGACACACAATTGCAAACTACTGTTAGCCTTCTTCATGAAAAAAAACTAGCGCACCCCATGGTGACACACTTGACCAAATGAAACCACACTATAAAATATCATCAAGATGTATATGTATCTCCCAAAACTCTGAAGGCACCATCCTATACGGAGACATTGAGATAGGAGACATGCCTGACTATAGCTAGATCCTGAACTTGATCTTCTATTGAGAGGGTAACACAAAAGACATTAAGTTACTCTTCAAAGACACTAGAAAATTACAATTTCTAAACCTCCAATGAACTCAACATCAGCTCATACATCAAGGATGAAAAATAAAGAACACGCCTCTGACCCATCCAAGGGTGTTTCTCACCAAAAAACACTACTGGTTCTCCATTAGCATCAAAGAACACCACCTGCCTCTAGAAATAATCCACTATAAACTACAGTGAATACAACCAATACATTACAAGGATGAAATCATATGGTTATATTTGTAAACATCAGAAATCTCCCCAAGAGCGGTGATACCCTCGCACTAGCTTGCAGTATCTACATACTTCAAACAAGTCATCTTGACCTCCAAATAGAGTATTCAACACCAAGGGAACTGGAAGCCTCTCTACCTCAAGTCCCAATGAATGGAAAAGGGTAGGTTATATGAAGGAGTTCATTGCTCCTGAGTCAAACAAGGCATACACCAAAGTATAAAACAAGAAAAGGGTACCTCGAATGACGTGTGGCTCACCTAGCGCTGACAACGCTAAAGCATGAAGCTGACCAAGACCTGATCCACAACCTCTCAGACATAGATGACAACCAACACCATAGCCATGCTATACTCTTTGAGGATGGGGAGCATCCCAAGGTTGTACTATACCTACCCCATCTACTCTCTACTAATCCAAAGATGGGGAAACCTACTGCTGATGCCTTGGATGGAACTGTATCAATGGAGAAATCTAGAGTAGAACACTTGGTGCATGCTGACTAATATGAAATATTGGGAACTATTGCTGTTAATGACCTTGGACTCCATAAGAAGAATAACCGCTTGATCCCTTAGCATAGTCCCGAGAACTGATGCCCCTAGATAAACAAGATACTGTGGGCTGGGACCTAACCCCAACCAAACAAAAAATTTTCTGCCCTAAAAACAGGGAACCCCGGATCATAGATCTACTTTTTGATGAATCATGAGGAATCCCCTCTTGTGATGATCCAATTCTATCTAATATCGCCTTGATGACCTTTTACCTCTCCAACACCTCAACATATGTCATCATCATTAATGGGGTGACCTGGCACTGAATCTTTGGATGCAAATCCTCCTCAAAATTCCCCATCTTGGTCTCCTAATATGGAAATAGGTCCAAAGCATATCATAGAAGGTTCCAAAAATGAATCCTATACTCTCGCGCACTAGAGATTCCATACTGAAGGGTAAGCAGCTCCTGTCTCCTGGCTGCCTTTGTGGTCGAAGAAAGAAACTCAACTCTGAACTACTATAGACACTTCTCCCATGAGATCACCGACTCCTTGTGATCCCAAACGAATATAGACCGCCACTGCCTCAATTACCCACATAACATCGTCACAACCAATGACACCCAGTGCTTCTTCCAAGAATGGATCAAACTAAAGGATATCTCAACCTCTTATAACCAATCTTCTGTGACTGCATCTGAAATGGATCCCTCATACTTATATAGAATTTGGTGCTGAAACTCTTATAGTGTCCTCCTCCAAGTGTCTTTGTCATCAACCTTTACTCTATAGTGATCTGTTGGCATAACCTACTGAACATATTCTGCATGAACCTGATGAGGACGTCGACTTGGAGCCATACCTACAAAAGGAAAAATATTTAGAACTCTTAAACCTAGAATATGGGAGAATTTAACATTAATTATTTTTTTATTCATTTTAGGTTAACCTATCCCAAGGTCTACACATTAAAACATAGGTGCAAAGAGGAATGATGCGTGATCCTTTATTAGGTCCCTACCATGTAACTAGTATCACCTTGTTTATAAGACACTGTAAACTTAAAGGTCTATGCACCAGATCATAGGGGGCCCTAAACACTCATGTCTCAACTGGTCTCTAGTTTTTACAATACTTGATAAAATTTACTGACACTGTTTCCCAACAAACCCATTCAACCTCACCTGTGCCTAACTCTAAAATCCATCCTATCCCTCAACCAGACCTCTAATACCACTCTATCATGACCCCTACCCACAAAGTGTACCCATCTTATGTTGGAAATGTGAGAAGGGATATAACAACACCTGAGTCTTGCCTCCAGTAGGTCTCAGGTTAGTGACTAGCACCGAGGTCATAATAAACACACAAATAGGAGGCATTACACTCTAAGAGAACACATACAGAAGAGAGAGATAAGATAGAAAACAAACAACTCTAAATCAAATTTTAATATAAAATAAACCTGAGTACATGTATGCAATGTCATGAAAGAACTACTACAACTGAAATGGAAAACTACAAGTACCAAAATAAAGTAAAACGACAAAGACCAAAAATCCTGAACAACTCCTACGAACCCCAAGATAGTAGTAACTAGACTAATCTCCAACCTACTTCAAGTTACCTGAAAAAAATTTATATATGTAGGGTGAGTATATAAGTATACTCAGCATGATCCTCCCTAGATCCTCACATGCAAAAGTAAGGAAAGTATTCTAAAGAATAGTGAATAACAAGTGAAATTAAATCATCAACTAAATAGGTATGCTATGTTCCTAGCCTCACCATGGATAATCTCACCAAGTATCACATAAAAGAGTATACAATATAATAAATAACATCAAGTTTACCCCACTACCACATCCCCAATGGTTTGTTGCTTTGGCCCAATGTCGCACATCCTAAACATCACTCTCTAAAAAGGCTTGCTCGCAGACACTTGGACGAAGCACCACAACATGCACCTCATGCGACACAACCACAATGTCCATGTATCCAAAGTAACTAGGTAGTTTCCAGGATCCAACATGACTCATATAACATGTATCCCACATTGGGTATTATACCTCAAGACATCACAACCCATACACTGAGTAAGGATCCTCAATCCATCACAAACTATACACGTTTCACCTATAGTAGTCCATAGAAAAACATATCCAGCCTATATGTGTGTTAATAACCACAATCCATTATATCCATATACACACATATATGGGGAAAACTAACCGCCTTGCCTACTAGCACAGGTAACTACCAATAAAAGAGAGCATGGACAAAGGGGGTAGTCAACCATTCATCCTCCCACTGGGATGTTGGGGAAAACACCCCCAGGGCTCAGAATCCCAAGGGTGTCATTTGCCTTAACTAATAGGGTGGAGTAGTGTATAGAAACAAAAAAGTACAAAATATAATATATCTCAGAACCACACTATGGGAATAACCTAGTCTTAGAATCAACTATAGCTAATGTCTCTTGGAATCCCGGCTACCATAGCTAAGACTACCTATCCTATAAGTACACAACCAATTAAAGAGATACATTAGATTACTTTATACCTTTTTATCAGTTTTAATTTACATTAATTAATTATTTAACCATCAATTAACCATGATCATTTACATATTATGTTTCATTATCATCACATAGAAGTTACATGCCATCCAGGCATAACCAAACAAAGTTTATAGTTCCTCAGAAGTATAACATCATCATTTCGTCCCCAAAAGCTCCAACCCCATGGGTTCAACATAATTTATTCAATAATTTATCAAGATTACCACTTTATCTATTTCCAGGTATCCTAAGAGAACATTATAATCTACCAGACACAAGGGGATCAACATGGTGATTAGATGAACTACCCGTTGAGTCTTTTCCACCCATAACAGAAGTGTAGACCCATAATTCCTCAATAAGCTAAACATGGAATGAATTTCTCATACCCCATGAATATTTTCCCCTTTGGAAAGAGGTTAAGTGAGAATATCTACCTCAAGTAGTGGGGAAAATATAGAAGAAATACAAAGACAAGCATCCAACAAGAAAAACATCAAGTAAGCCCAACTTTAACCATTTTCATCATCTCTAGTATCCTCTATGACACCCATATATATAAACCGACATATCTCGCTACTCTAGGTGTCAACTGTTTCCACAAACACTGGAATACCTAACCCACATACCATAACATACTTCCAGGATCAATCATCCCAGGCTCACAAAATAACACAAGCAGTAAGAACAAACATTATAACAACTAGGATCTTAGCCCTTAAACAAGGAATCCAACCTTCGTAGATAATGAGCAATCACAACTCCAAAGAATAAGGCACTTGTCCTTTACAATAAAGTGGGAAACTAATAACACTACATGGTATTATATTTTCAACACAACCAGTTACTTATTCCATCTATAATTAACTGATTCAATTTAAACATTCATAAATGCATCCATCTAATTATCTCCAAAGCACAACAACAATAACCAGATTCATTAAACATGCCAGTTTATCTTTGAAAAATTAATTTATAATTAATAACAAATTTACATTCTTTACCAATTTCCATCATGAACAACATAATAAACAAGCCATCATAAATATCACACTATCTAGAAAATCTAGAGGCAATACCATTGTGAAGGAATTTACACAAATTATTTTATCCTATTCAAGTATTTATTATGTAAATTTCATTGTAATATAGTGGGATAAATCATGATAACTCTACTACTGTATGTAATAATAATAGAGAATACATTAATCCATTAACTCAAAAGGTTTCCAACATTCCCTACATGATAATGATCCAACACAATGGATCATAATCACCTCTCCCACAATGATTGTATTCACCAGTGGATGTCGAGTAACGACCGCATCAACCAACACCCAAGACGTATCCATTAGAAACATAGAGATCACAAGACATTACATGGAAAGGATACATGGGAGGAAACTAATTAAGAAACCCAAAAGACAGAAGTATAACATACCTTATATCAAAGATGTATCAACACTTCTTGGTTGCACCAAAATAAGGCGTGAACATATAGTAAGAAGAAACTTCCAGGGGAAACGATTTAAGGATTACAGTTTGATCACACCACTCCTTTGGGAAGGAAGTATTGGGGTGAATCACACCAAGATAAAGGAGAACGAATAAAATAAAGGAAGGTTCCCAGCATTAAAGGATTGGATCCAAGACTAACGAGATCTTAAACGGCTTAGAATTTCCATTACTGGAGATCACATTAAACCACGAGGTTTCCCCAATTAAAAGCCTATAGATTTTTAGAAAATCAAAGACATGATTTATATCCCTTGAAATAGATTCAAACACACTTAAATATGAAATTTAACTCATTTTATGTTAAATAAAGATGTCAAAAGGGCAAAATTGGGAAATCTAGAAAAATATGGAAATTTGAAAAACTGTTGGAAATGACACACCATTCTAGAAATTTTTCAAACTACTGGAAATGACTCACCATTTTGGAAATTTGATAAAATGTTGAAAATGACTCACCATTTTGGAAATTTGACAAACTTTTAGAAATGACTCAACATTATAGAAATTTTAAAAATTGTTGGAAATGACTCACCATTCTGAAAATTTGAGAAACTGTTGAAAATGACTCACCATTATGAAAATTTGATAAAATATTAGAAATGAATAACCATTCTTTAAATTTGAAAAACTATTGGAAATTACTCACCATTATGTAATTTTTTGCAAAGTGATGAAATGAGTCTACTTGACCTCCCCAAAAACCTTAAACATTAGATTTCAGAAAATGAATGGATTAGAGGGGTTCGACCCATTATAATCACATTTTTTTTCATGGTTCACTTTCCATTTTTTGAAAATAATTAAAACAGATATATTAATACTTTACTTGATTATAAACTATGTGAGATATAATAATTAAATTTATTAAGACTCCAATTACTTTATCAAGTCTCAACAACCCTCACCATTGAACATATAATATCACATAACATTAGAAATTATAGTGGTAAGGATCCCTATTTCCATACTTATGATCTATACTATGGCTATAAAAACCATAAGAAGGTATATAAGTAGGAAGTATTTCCAACTACGAACTTAAAGTTCCTTGTTCTGTTGATTGGATTCCCCAATCCGAAAATCCTAAATCTAATTTCCTTAACACTTGCCTCAAAATTTTCATTGAATAGACTATGGACATTAAATTAAATACAAGTTTTGTTAAGTCATTCCATCATCTTAGTTAAGACACCCCAATAATTAAAAGTGACCAAGACTATGGCCTGAATTTATACTTTAACTATGGTTTGTCTTAATTCAAATAATGGAAGGCATAAGGACTCAATAATAACTTGGGGGATTTTGTTTATTATGTGTAAATTTTATTATTTTATTTTCTACATGTCTTTTTAATATTATGTGAATTTTAATTAAGTGATTAACCATGGACTAAAATAATTTTCATGTATAATAATTTTATTTTAATTATATCATTAAAAATTTATCAAATTGTTTTTGTGATAATATTATTAAATCTATAAAAAATATTATTCACATAAAAAAATAAAATAAATAAAACATGTCATTATCATGAGCTTTAACTAGTTTTTTTGAGTAGACAATAAAAAAACCATTTACCATAAGGGAAATACTCCTTGGGCTATCTTAGGATTAAGTTTATAACATTCCACCTATGTCCTGTGTATCTCATTGGTTTTATTTCACCTTGGATCTATCTCAAACCAACTCCATGTTCTTGGGAGCTCCATCCTTATAGTGTTTTTATTCAATAACATGTGAAGGGAACTATAAGGGGGGGTGGGTACATAAAAGAAATCCTCGGAACACATGCTTATACATAATAAGGATGGAGGGGAGTCTCATAGTCTATAAATTGAATTTAATAAAATAATTACAAAAACCCATGAAATAATTAAATTGAAAGAAAGTATACACATACCCAAGTTATTCTAAGATCATGATCATCCATTAGTACAAGAAATACATATTTAAAATAACTAGATAACATTCATTTTGATTCATTCCTTTGTTAGGATAAACAAACATGAATTAATCTGATTAGTTATCTGATTAATAAATTAATTCAATTTATCTTAATCTCCATCAAATATTTCCTAGTGATACCTATATACTGTGATTTTAAATTATTTATGTAAATTAAATAAAATTAAATAAATTAAGTAAATAAATTTTATTTTAAATTTAAAAAAATAAATGTATAGCTTTTACTTGGAAGAAACTTGGCGAGTACCTATTCAAACTAATCAGTTTGTACAGTGAACACATATAGTATACTCGTGTGACATATAGTATATACATTTTATTATGCAATTACATGTCATGTGTGAGTAAATAAACGATACATGGAACCCATATTAATTAACATAATACATAATTATTTTAATGTGCATGGAGTAGTTGATGTATTATAACTATACATGTTTTGTAGTTGAGAAATTTATGCATAAATTAACACACACACACACACAACCTCTCATACAACATGTATGAGTCAATAAATGTCACACAAAACACATGTTGTTGAGGTTTAAAGGAGTAATAAATTAAATTTTAATTTTTTATATGAATAGTTTGGGTACACGATGTGTAAATCTAGTTATAAACCATGTATATTTCTCAGTGTATGTCCGTAATACATGCTTAGGGACTTGGTGTGCATTATTACATGAACATTTTTGGGGTACACGACATGTAGAGCTGGTACATGCTATGTGACCTCCTTGTTTTATGGGTGTCATTACCTCCACATCATGTAATTATTACTTGACATGTATTTAATGATTCCTTTTCCATTATGAAATCCCATGGACTACATGAAATGCAACATAGTTACATGATAGGATTTCCCACATGTCGTGCACTGAATTACTTTATCATCACATAGAGCATTTAATGCACCGTGTTTTCTTTATTACATGAAATGATGAATTAATTTTCACTACTTCCTAGTGCAATGAACTGGAATACACGATATGTACACTGGCCACACATTTTTTAATCCCATGTTATCCGACCCAACTTCTCGACAGCCAAAAATGGATTCTTTAGATTATATTTGTTAAAATTTAATCAAATCTAGATTAAATGAGGGTAAAATAAAGGGATTAAGAATTTATCTTAACAATCAGAATATAAGGATAAATTTCTTGAAATTAAAACTAATTTTAAATGAAAATACAGTCAATAATAAATAAATAATTATAAATGAAACATGACTACCTTGATACCACTTGATAGTTCCAGATGTAGTGAAACTGCCTATTGAGCCTTTGAACAACTCAAGTATATTTGAATTCAAAAGATTATTCAAAATGTAAATGGTTTTAATTCCACGAGCAATGAATTTTTTTACAAATATTATTGAAAAATAATTTTTATGGAACCAAGATAGAGTAATTTTAACATTAATTTATAATTAATTTAATAGTATGAAAAATACCATGGTCTTGAGTTCTTTCTTTTATGTAGGTGTCAGTTTTCCAAAGTATGCTTGGATATATTTTCATTATATTGAAGAGGACTCAAAGTAGATTCCCTTTTGTGGTGATCCACACATTCTACTTTGATATTGAAATGTCATCGATGATACTCCGAGTTCTATCACGGTGGTATTAATCATCTTGAGTTACTCCTTTGATTGCAACCATGACCCCTTCTGTATAGAAAGGATCATCTCTTAATATATATAAGTTGAGAGAAATGGAGGAAGAGAAAATTCCTCAAGCTTGAGAGAAAACCCTAGTAACACTCTTTATTGAGAGATAATTATATAGGGAGGAGAATGTTGTTCATGACGACCAACCCATCATAATTATCATAATTGTCTATTTATAGACTTATGATTAATGTTCAAATTATTTAATTTCTTAAATGCATTTAATAATATGTTAAACCCAAAAGGAACCCCATTCAATGTAAAATAATAACAATAATATTTTATTCCATGATATTCACTAACCCACATAATGATAAATATTATTTATAATATGATAAATAAATATTTATCACCAAACCAATAAGTGGGTCTACTAATCATCCTTGACATTTATTGAATTTATGAATAAATATAATTACTCTATATTATATTCATCGTCTGAAGAATGAAATATTTACTTTAAAATTAATTTAATTAAATAAATTATTTTTTGATAAATAATTATTTATTACCTTAATATTAACTAGTGATAAATATTATATATTCAATAAATTCATAAATATTATATTCATAGTCAAACAAATAAAATATTTATTTTGATATTCATATAATAAATTATTTATTAACAAATAAAAGATTATTTTTACCTTACGAATAATAAGTGATAAATAAATATTCTATATTCATGTAATTAAACAATTAACTTATGAATAATTATTTATTTAATGTTTTTGATCATTTTACAAATCCTGAATAAATATTAATTCTTAGTCTAGAGAAAAATATTTATTCCAAATTTTAAATATAAATAACATTTAATTAGGATAAAAGGAAACACTTTATGTATGACCCTATAGGACTCTTCCTCAGTGGAATTAGGTGAGCATGCCTAAAGTTCAAGATTAATCTATAGCAATGGGTCTAGGGACCCATAAAGGAAGATAATATGTCATAATGACAAAAAACATATACAAACACTCACTGTGTAATATAATCCCCTTTTCATGATATCTCATCAAGCAGGTTTCACACCTATGTCATCAACCTATATGATTGATAAGTATTTCTTTGACTTTTTGATATGAACTCACCTATATACCATGACTATGAAATTTAATGTGATGGTTCCATTTCGATAAAAGGTATGAGATATCAAATTTTATAAAAATGGAAGGGATAAATCCTTCCTTGAATTATTCACTTATAACTTATATTTCATGAAACACCCAATATAACCAACTTCATTGAAATTTTATGTCATCACAACTTACAGAAATACATCAAAGTGAATGAGTCATGACATGGATTAATAATAATATTAAAGTCCAAGGTTTATTACACGTTCTCATAGACATGAATATCTAATGACACATAAACATGTGGATTTTCTACAAGTGTGTTATTTTTCATAATATCCCATATTGGGGATTTTAAAGTGTGAAATTAATTAGAAAAAGTCTCATCTACATATGAGTACTCGCACCTGATGATAAAAAATATGTGTCCCATCATACAATGTTATCTAATTATAGTATGATTTTTATAAATATTTTCATGGAAATTCATGGATCTCATCATAACTGATAACTGATATGAACTTTCAATACAATAGATATTCCATGACATCATAACCATAATTATATGAAGAATAATAATCAATATGTAATAAGGTATTTATTATTATTAAAATCCATAAATATAAAAAAAATATAATTTACAAAGTAGTTTGTTTTAGGGAACCAAACCAACAATATGGTCCAGAGTTGGTTTTCTGGAAGGTCGGGGCATAAGAGATTCGACTAATTATTTCCCATGTATATATATAGGGTGATATGGATTTTGAGTTAGATATTTCATTTGAGAAATTTTTAGTGTGAGTTGAGGGTCAGATTAGTAATTTTCAAAAGAAAGATGGTATGGATGGATTAGGTAGTTGTTTCATAGAGACATATCAAATTTTAAATCAATAATGATCTTTGTTGCTAGATTCTAATGGATGAATAAAGTATTGAGGAATAATCCCAAATGCTTCTCAAATATGAGAAACCCCTTAGTGGGATTTTTTTAATGACTTGAATCATTAAAGTTTAGTGAAACTCAGAGGGAATTTAAATTTTTATTCCTTGAGCATGGGATATTTTGAGAATTGGGTTTTGGATTTCTATTCTAATAGATGATGTAATGACTCAAGATTTTGGTTCCTTTAAATAAATACTATATTTGATAGCTCGTGTTGCAAACATCACTGAAATAATGCAATACCTGGAAAAAATAAACCATAAGATATTAAAAAATTAAATGAATAATATAATAAACTTTAAATAAAAATATATAAATCAATTAAAATAATTAAATAATATATATATTTTTGACTAGTATTTTAAAAAGGATACCTTTCAAAGAACAATTTTCAAAAAAGGAATTCTATTTTATATTAATAAATTAAATTGATTATAATTAAAATTATATTATAATATTTAATATTTAGATTTATTAAACAATATTTCAACATTCAATTATTTATAAATTTATATTAAATAATATTAAAGACACTTAATGTTTAAAATGGTTATATTTCTACAAAACTAGTTTTTTCTTAATATTTTCATTTAACAGATAAATTTAATAATTTTATAAATTTAATTCTTTGAAATAAACTTCATTTATGGATTCATCTTGTTAATATTATCTTAATATTTTTTTTATTTTTTAAAACATTCAATTTTTAGGTAAATAATGAAAAATATAGTTTTTTTACAAAAATTATAATTTTTTTGATTTTAGAATTAAATAAGAAAGGAATTGAAATTTATTAAACATTTTAATTTAAAAAATATGTATTTAAGATGTAAAAATTATTCATTTTAAATATTATTCTGAACTTATAAAACATATGTTTAATTGTTATAACTTAAGTAACATTTTATTCCAATTAAAAAAAATTTGTTCTATAATTTTAATTAAACATTTTAATGATGAAATTTGGGTTATTATTTCATTTAATGTATTTTTTTTATTTTTTTATAATAAAAAATTTATATCTTGAAAATAATAGACATTAATAATTTTATCCCACGCATAATTTTTAATCTTAAAAACACAATCTTTCTAAAAAATGTTTTTATGTGTCATGTGTGTTAATTATGAAATAAACTTTTATATACCTTAGAGATTTTATTTTGTAAAATTATTTTCAAATATTAAATCATAATTTTAAAATTATATAGTAATTCCAATTTTAATTTTATTCATTAAAATTAATTACCGAGGTTAAAAACATTTGTTTCTACGATAAAATTAAAAATATTAAAAAGACTTTTACTAATTTTAAAAGACCTAAAACATTTAAAAAATATTCTTCCAAGAGATTTAATGTTAGGTGGATCATCCAAACCTCCTCCCTAAAATTATTTTAAACTTTTCTAGCCTTTTATCCTTGAATAGCGACATTCCATTTTTGAAATGTAATGAGTACTTCCAAAATTATCCCCTCTTCACTTACGAAATGGAATCACTTTCACCTCTTCATGCTACAATTAACCCTTTGAGTTTCATCATAAAACTAAGTTATTTTTAAACTCCTATAATAATCTCTCAATTTAATAATCCTCTAGTCTCAATTATTTATCCCAAAACCTCCATTTCTAAGAAGATTTCCATGGTAAACCTCATGTTCTCAATGTGTGTATTTCTTACTCCATAATCTTTTATTCTTAATATACCTATTTAAAAAAATTTATAGCCACCATAATAAAATTAAATAATTACTATTAATATACTATAATGTTATTATATTTATAGATAAACCATTACTAAATCCTTCCCATACACTAAGATAAGTAAAACAATATTGATCATGCATACATGCAGACTACCACCTCCATGAAGTGGTGTAGTTCATGTTTCATCATATCATTTAATGTTTGATAATAAGGTTGAATTTTATGAATTAATATATTTAATACTTCTAAATTATAATTATGAAATGATAATTTATCATACACCTTCATTCCATCACATTTATTGAGAAATGGAATCCTTAATCATGCATATGTGTGGACTACCACCTCCATGAACGATGAATTTAATTTGTAATCACCACCCCACATGGATGGTTATAAGAATGAATTTAAATAATATCCATTATATTTTAAATATCATTTATAATTTATATTACCATTATACAAAAATGTGTCCTTACTCATTAAATCATTAGAATATGCCCTCATTTTGGTCAGTTTTACCACCTTCATGAACTATGTTATAATGTTTATATAATAAATGATTAATAAATGTTATTTAATTTTAATATAATGTAATAATAATTTATTTAATATATTTTTTAAATATTATGGAATGATGTTATTAATATTTAATACATTTATTAATATACCACCTTTCGATCATCAAACATGCAAAAACTAGTTCATCACAAATTCTTTTTTCATGAACCATATTCATGTATTCCACCTAATGAAATTGGGAATAAAGAATCATTGAAAAAATTATTATTTTTTCTTGAATAATATAGGAATTATTAACTTTTAAA
The DNA here is from genome assembly GCA_963277665.1 of Viscum album. Classification (NCBI taxonomy): domain Eukaryota; kingdom Viridiplantae; phylum Streptophyta; class Magnoliopsida; order Santalales; family Viscaceae; genus Viscum; species Viscum album. The sequence continues at coordinate 1,487,076,164 of OY728136.1, forward strand.
AAATAAGTGATAATCAACCCTGTCACTATGAAACATATATGAAATAAACTATGAAAAAATCCTAAAATCTGATGATGAAAATAAACTATAACTCGGTAACATATTTGTAATAGATGGTAATAAAATATATGTACAAAATTTAATATATTTTAATATGTTTATTAAATTAGTGATTAAGATAGTTTTGTTCATTATACTGGGGATTTAAGCACTATTGTGTAAGTTAGGAATTAAGGTAAGGGTTATTTGTCTATATTTTCATTTTCATGAGACATATTAGATATTGAACATCTTAATTTCTTTTATATGATATATTCACCACCATATTACCTTTAAGTATAATGAATATATTTAATTTCATTATTTTTAATGTCCATTTCATGGTAACCCTCCTATGTTCTTTTGATTCTTACGTTACTACCACCGTAAGGGGTTATTTGTCTAAAATTTAATTTATTGGGGCATATTTGTTATTGCGAAAAAATGTCTTTAATATGGTGTGATTAACACCTAATGAATTTAATTAAATATATTCATTTAATTCAGTGTGTTTTAATATCCATATCATTTTATCTCTTTAAATAGTTTTAGATTCAAAAGGTGCCAAATTTGTAATTATTTATGTCAACTCAACTATCTTTATTGAGTTATAATGATTTTTCTTGAACTTATCTCTTACAATATTAGTTTATTCAACCCTAAGATTTTATTTCATGATAATTTGTCTTCATATATATTTGAAAATTATATTTTAATTCAAATATCTTACCTTGAGAAAATTTCATTCCCAAAAATTATATCATCCTTGAGATTAATTCCGAGAATATTTAATGATGGTTTCCCATCCTTGTCCACATTTTATTTTTCTACTAATATTTTACTTTATAATTGAAAATATAATTATTTTTTATCTCATATGAACTTTATATATTATCCTTACCCTCATATCAAAAGGTTTTTTGTTACTCTTTTTATGATGTGGAGTTTTAACAATGTTTTTTGAAAATATTTAAAAAATTTATTCCATCCTTTCAAAATAAAATGTTTTATTTTACACTCCACATTTACAATAAATAATATTTCTTTATTTTAAAGGATTCATTATCAGGAATTTTTTTAAAGGTAATTTTTTTTAAAAATTTTCATATAATTTTATTTTTAAAAATATATTTTAAAAGTGACCCATAAATTTTTATTTTATGAAAATGGTAAAACCATTTTATAAAAAAACTTTTATGTATTTATTATATTTTCCTATTTATATCAAAAGGATTTATTTACTCATAAATTTCCTTCCATGAGTTACCCTATAAATTTTCTCATACTATTTTTTTGGGATTAAACTGATAGAAATCCATTATTTCCTTTGTATTTATTATTCATTGGATGTTTATGATTTTTATTCCAATGTGTTTAATCCATGAACATCTATATTTTTTTCCATTAATTGAAGGGTTTTCACCTAGATTTCATACTATGATTGATTGGGAAAATTATTGACTTAAACATATACCCTTTATTAATAGTGTGTAAATACCATGTGCTCTATTATCATGGTTAAAGGTAATTTATTTAGAAAGTTATTAAATATCTTTGGATACCCATTTATTTTCCATGGAAATATCATGTTATGATTATTGATAAAATTATTAATGATTTCCTTACGTGATTCTATTTAAAAAAGATATGAAACCCATTTTCTTTTCATATGTTCTTTATGATATTATGAATGATTTATTTCAAGTAGAACATGTGGTTATGAATGAATGAAAGTTGGGATCCAATATCACCCTCTAATTCATTGGTTAAATCTCATAAGAATTGTACACATTGGAAAAATTTAGTTTCTCACATGTGTAGGTAAAAGTGTGTGACTCATGAAGGTGATATATATGTTGGTACAACTAAATTGTCTTAAAAGTATGGGTGGAAGTGTGTGGTTCGTGAAAATGATGTTTCCTTATGCTTATAGTTATTACACAATTCAAAAGTATGCCTTGTTTTAATGATATGTGGTGGTTCTATGATATTTTATTTTGTTTTTCTGTGACTTATGACATGAATTGTTATTTATGATTTATTAGGTATTATTTTATAGTTTATGTTTATTATACCCATATTTTTATCTTATTGTCACTTATGATTTTTGATTGTTATTGGTTATTTTTCCCTTACTGAGAATATAATCTCACCCCATTATTATGTTTCCGTTTACCTAGGTTATAAATAAAATTAACACGTATGATTTTCTAGAAGTGTATATTGTGTGCATAATTTTTGAGAGATTTGAACGACTTGTTAGGGATGAAATAGTTATTTATACAATGGGAGAAATATATATTGTATGAGAAATACATGGGTTTTATTAGTTCAAGAGTTATCCTAATTATTTAAAACTATAAACCTAAATGGTCATGGGAATGTATAGATGAAATATTTTCTTTAAGTCATGTAATTATGTGTAACGCCCCGACCCTAGTTACCCAGAGTCGGTGCATTATTACATAACATTGGCATGATCACAAGAAAGATCAAATCTCGAAAGACCGATTGGTTTAGTAGCCTTGGAAACACTAGATATATTCATAAGTTTTACATTACATCATTAAACGAAAAACTACTACAACAACATATTGTCTCCATAATCCACACCCATATCCCCACATAATATCCCTGCAGGTCATTCATAACTTACTTCTTCACTTCCTGGGAAAAATAAAACATAGAAAAGGGGTGAGCTCAAATGCCCAGTAAGGATAACAATATAGCGGAAACTTTCATAAATAAACTTTTAAGGCAATGTATAACTAAAACAAAAGCCTTTCAAACATGAACTTTCAACATGGTATGGCATAAATAAAATGAAATAATGCCATTTACTTATTCACATGGATATTCTACTAATCGAATAATCACATGCATGAATCAATAACCACTTTCATAATGTTGGAATGCATAATGCTAAACTTTAATTACTTTTCAAGGCCTCGTCCCAAGACCTTGGGGCTAACTGTAACCGGAACCCAACCCGGAGTGCTCTAATAACCGGACACCAACCCGGAGTGCCTCTAATAACCGGAAACCAACCCGGAGTGCCTCTAATAACCGGACACCAACCCGGAGTGCCTCTAATAACCGGACACCAACCCGGAGGGCTTACTTTTACCAGTCCCTAACCTGGAGGGCTTACTTTTACCAGTCCCCAACCTGGAGGGCTTACTTTAACCAGTCCTTAACCTGGAGGGCTTACTTTTACCAGTCCCCAACCTGGAGGGCTTACTTTAACCAGTCCCCAACCTGGAACATACTTGTCCAACACATTCATATGAAGTAAAGATTGAAATATAACATAGACATTCTTATTGGAACTAGCATACGAAATGTCAATACTTTCACCATAAACTATGAATGGTATAAAAATAGCACATCCATATTCAAACATATCACAAAACTTTCAATACAATATAGAAGCATTGTATAATAATAAATCAACTTCAAATAAGCGTAAAATCCATCAAAGGATGTTGACATAGATGAAATCAAAATTCTTTTTAAAGAAATATCTCTTTTTATTTTGAAATAATTTAATATCCATATATAATAAAACATTTTCTTTGAAAATATTCTTATAAGCTTGTAAGGAAAGCTTTGAAGATTTTATAACGGCGTAAAATAACCGCACCCGCCGTATAAGTTAAAAAAACATTCTTACCTCAATTCTGTCGAAAAGGTTAAAAATGACCTTGTTTTGAAAACGACGGAAAGATTCCTTTATAAACCTCTTATAAAAAGTCAAACAAGGGTATAAATGACTTTAACCCATATTCTTGTAATAGTAAAAATGTTTTGAAATACATTTTTAAGAAACATGGATGTGGATGATAAAGAGATCCCAGTAGATTATTACGTATAAACAACCTTGGATAATGAAGAGGTTGTAAAGTAAACCCTTACCTTGTACTTTTCCTTGTTTGGGGTAGGTTAACCTCCTGTATAATGGTGAAATAATTGTTATTAAATTATACAAGAATCATATATATTAATATGATATCATATATGATCTTTTAACATTGATTTGTTAATAATATCTTAGAATTATCGTCGTTTCGGGTGTTAACTTACTCATTTTCTTTTATATGTTTTGTTACATAAGCCATGTTTGTTGTATATTATTCATATCCAGAATGATATCAAGTCCTTAAACATCATTTTTAAATCATCAAATGATAATTATACTTGAATGGATACGATGGAGAATGAATCTCATCGCGTTCGTGGAGACGGTAGTCCGTACGTACGCACGAGCGACAATATCATTATTTTGATATTAAAATAATATATAAATGGATGGTATATCATATATACAGAATCATTAAAATGTTATATTTATTATTTACATGAGTTACACATCATTATTATACCCATCCAAATAATAATATATTGAATAACAATTACACCACGACGTGGAGACGGTAAGCCGTACGTACGCACGTATGGTGACATGTTATTCAAAGGGTGGATAGAATACTGAATATGATTGTACCATATTTATAATAACATCACAGTATATGTGAGATACTGGAGTTATTATTTTAGAATGGTAAGAACAAAGGAAGAAGAAGTGGAAGAAGAAATGAACTTGGAGAAGGGTGGTGAAATCATTACCTCTTCTTCGGGTTCTTCCTTTTGATTTGATCAAAAGGGCTCCTTAGGTTGGATTTCTGATCAAACTAAGGCCTCTAGGTTGTATTGAGGGATGTTGGGAGAGTATTTGGGCATAGTTTGGCCGAACCAAAAGGCTTTAGAGGTGTGAAGAAATGAGAAGGAGGAGTGCCCTTTTATAAGAGGGGTGAGGGGCACCTTTGGAAAAGCTAGAAATATTAATTTATAATAAATTCATATTCGGTTTATAATGGCTCCAAAGTTGATTATTCAAAGGTTAAGGTGGGGATAGGTCGAAAACCACTCAACCAATAGAATTTAGACAGGTTTGGGTACTTATATTAACCTTATCTTTAAGTATTAACTCTAAGTTAATTAGTTTCACTTTTACAATGTCTCTTTGTATTTTTATATTATATGGTTAATAAAATTACTATATACATCCAAGTGACCCCCAAGTGGTCCATTAATGATACACCTATCATGATATAAGTCTCTTGGCCGAACCTTAGATTTTTAGGAATTTAATATCAATTAATAATATAATATTTGTTTTAAAAACTCTTTTATGTCAATTTTGACACTATTCATTAGTTGATTTTTGTGAAACTCATAACAGATTTATTACTTCGAAAAAAGTCAATTAAATCAATCCTAATATATCATATTATCCTAGAAAATTAGTTTAATTCATTAAAAGTTTCATATTATATTTATTTGGGTATTTATAATATCAATTATTTTAATTTTTCACTATTATAGTAATTACTGCATCATCATTGTGTCATAAATAAAATAACTTATTTAATGTCTAAAAATTATGAATAAAATATCATTATGTAGGAAATCTTTTTATATTTCTAATGAATATTTATAATCGAAAAACCAACATGTATAACCCTATGTAAAAATTGTTTTGCTAAAAGATATATGCTTGTGTCATTTTTGTATTCATTTTAACTTAATTAAAATAAAGTGTCATTATCACTTACAAGTGGATCCATGGGGTCCCAAAATAGACCCAAAGATTCCCATGGTCGACCATGTATCAACCAATAGGGTTAAGACACGTTTTAAGCTAATTTAGTATTATTATAATATTATTTTTTAACCCTTATTTACCGGATTTACCCTTAACCATGGTAAATAAAATATTTACCGCAGTAATTATTCAAAATGTCTAAAAATAAAAGTTACCTATTTACAAAATTTGAACATCCTGATTCCAAATATGGAATCCATTTTTCTAAATTCAAAACACAGAAGTGGCAGAAATTAAATTAAAATTAATTCCCGCTGTCAAAACAAAAAGCGTGTTTTTAAGAGATAATAACTATCAAAAGATTGACACTTGTTTATGTTCGGTTTAATTGTATAATTGTGTCCAATGACCAACATTATATTAAATGGTAAAAATATATTCTAAATATACTTTAAAACCACTCAAATTAATAATTTATCACTATTAATTATTTTGATTAAAAAAGTTGTTTTTAATTAAAATTTAGTAATTTTCACTATTCATCAAAATATGAAAGTTATCTGAAAAGTACCAAAATTTCACCTTAGGCTAAATTCGATATTCCGAATCCAAAAATGAAGTCCATTTTGAAATATAAAATATATATAATTTCAAAAATTAGGTATTACTATTCATAACGGCTAGTTTGATCGGTTGTGGTGTGTGTTAAAACTCGAAGTTGCGTACAACACACGCTACTGTTTTATTCAAAGGAAAGCGTACCGTGTAAGCTTGGGATGTTTCATTTTAAATTTTTTGATGTCTCCATTTAGTCAAAAAGTATAAAATATTGTATTTAAAAAGGTTTCACTATTAAAAGTTGATAAAAGTGTAATACTGAAAATGAATCTGTTCTTGCATTATGACTAAGAAACTCATAATATGGATTCTAAAATTATAAGGATTATATAAAGTTTAAAATTTAGTTAATAATATTCATAACCTCTTTTGAATGGATTTTTCCTTTGGTAATTCATGGTGTGATTGAACTCGGTGTTGCGTGTAGTGCAAGTTATTGAATTATTTTGAAGAAATAACACACTATGAAATCTTGGGGTGTTACATTATGAGATGTTCATGCTTTTGGGGTGTCATAGTTGGTATGAGAGCAGAGTTTAGATAAATTTATAGATTAGGATGTTATAAATTGCATATGTAAATATCATCAATGGGTGATAAGTTATGGATGATCATAATTTAAAAGGAATAAATAACTCTTTAGGTTAGTTAAGGAAATATTAAATATTTTTGGTATTAGGATAAGATAAATTTAGTGAAAACCCTATGGATAAGTGTAAGTAAAAATTTTAAGTATAAGATAATATCCTAAAGATTTTTTAAAGTATAGATTGTATAGTTCTACTAGAAATTATATCCCTATTTGGATATTTGAAAGTTGATTAGATTTTGGAATAGATACAATTAGGTGAAATCACCCTGAAAAAGGTTAGTTGATTTTCAAATCAATCTTCACACTAGTTCACGATTAGTGGTATTAAGACTACACACTTAGATATACACTCTTGGGGGATATGTTTTGGTTAATATCATTCTACTTGAAATCCATTATGAAAGATTTATTATATAAATTAATAACATTAAGTAATATAAGATAACCCAACCTAAATAAACCTGAATCAATCAGAAAGTGATTTAAATTGAACTGATGGATTTTGTAATAATTTCAATGAGTACAATATTTTGAGGTTGAATATGTTATATCTTATAATAATTCTCTTATGTTATTAATTTTTTATCAATCATTATTAAATATTTTTTTTATTAATGGATAAATCCTGAAGGAACCAAGTTAACATTGGATACCATGGAAACTATATAGATTTTCCCAATAAAAAACAAATGAGATAAGAAATGGGGTGATAAATATTTTGATTTTTCCAAACCATCTATCAATAATTATAATTAACAATGTGAAATTATTTGAGTTTCCAAACACACCAATGAATATAAGGATGAAGTCTCATGGAAGTTATGGTGGTGAACATGATGGATGAAATAAGATTCAATTTTCTTTATATAAAAAATGTGGGAAGAAGCACCTAAGGGATCATATTAAAGAAACATGAAGATGTTTTATGCAATTTTATGAATCATAATCCACCTTAACTAGTGTCCCAATTAAGTAGGTCACATGGCCTAAAGATCATCTCCTCATACACTAGAGTATTTCGACTAGAAATTAAGGTTTAGGGTGGTACAATGGGAAGACCATACCCTCATATCGGAGTGGAAAAGAAGATATGATAAATAATAGGCAATAACAGAAGCATAATATAAGAGGTGTAATAATAAAAACAAAAGTAATAATCAATTGAAGAAACATAAATAACCAAGAAACTATAACAATAATAAAAATTCCATAGGCTGAGTCATATATGTGATGATGTCCTGGAATGGTGATATACAAAGAGGGAAACATGGGTTACAATGGACATACATATACAACATGTTGTAAAAATATATAAAAAAGGCCAAAAGTTTGCTCCTCTAGAATCACGATCATATTCTTGGTCCTCTACTATCATTCTCCAATCTATAATTAAAATAGATCAAGCATTACTAGCAGGGTGCTTTCCCTTGTCCATACCTACAGTCATGAAGTCTACTCAAGTACTAAAAGCGGCTTGAGTAGGGTGTGAGATAGACTCAATAGGCCACCACAAACAATGTTTAGAAATAATCCAAGCACTATATATTGAAAAATAGTGTGTAGGTATAAGGAATAATAAAAAAAGATGAATAAATAAATACTAATTGGCTCAGGTTCCATTAGGACACCCAACATACTCTACCTACTTAGGCATATCTCAAAATATGTCTGATCATAATACCATATATATATATATAAGTAATAATATATATATATATATATATATTTATATACTATATACACTAATATTCACTAAGTATGTGAGGAAATAAGTAGGCATATATATGGATACTAGGTGCTAGCTAGACTCGATGCATAACTTAGGCATCCATAACTAGTCTAACCAGCTATTGGATCAATAAAGGGCACAATTCCTGAATATCGTGATGAATTCTAGATATATTTCCCATAAATTGAGATGTTGGGGTAAGTTTTCCTTCACAACACCTGATATGGAGGAACATGGAACATCATTCCCATCACCCAAATTAAATCATAAAGGTGTGATAAATCATGCCCAACACATGATGTAAGGGAGTGAAAAACATCATGGTCAATAATTCCCTTATCTATTGTTGAATAGCCAATATCCATGGTATAAAAATAATAATAAAAATTCATTATATATAAATCATTCCAATTCATTAATAAAATTACATAATGGGTATAATAATTTATGAAATTCACATTTAAAATTATATATCCCATGGAATGAATTTTACACTCACTTCCAATCCATCAAAATAAGACTTTTGATTTAATTAATTAATGAATATCCATTTTAGAGTCAAGACAAACCACTTAATAAGGGGTCAGATTCATTAAACTTTATATTAAAGAGGGAAATTTAATATGTCACACCTAAAGGGATGGATATCAATGATTTTAATATCCTTTAAAAATAAGAAACAAGTCAATGAGAGTATAATAACATGTGTATATTAACTTAGAAAGGAAAATCAAATTTTAAGGTGATGTATGGAAATGTACTGCATTAAACACAATGGTGAAAGATATACAGTCACCTAAAATGTTAGGGAAAAAACTATACCACATACCTTAGGGATATAAAAGAATCCTCATTCAATATCGACTTTAGGTTTGAAGTAGAACAGAAGAAATCATAGAAATAGAACAACGCCCTAAAATAGGGTATAAGATCTTGAACCTAAATAACACAAGAGATGGTAAAATAAACTAAGAACAAAAGAAAGTGTATTAAGAATATTACTGAGATGAATCTAATATTTCTGATGATGTTCCATTTAGAGTTCATATGTAGGAGTTATAAAAGAACCTAAAAGAGGAGGATGAATTTCTATCGAAGGAGGAATGAGGTGTTGCACACTAAAAATAAGAAAAGAAAATATGGGGGGGGGGGTAAGGTTTTATGTTCATTAATGGGAAAAAGGTAAATTCACCCCAAAAAACTGGATTGCAAGGTTTTGTGTACGGTTGTCCAAACTGTGCACCAATTGTGTTCCAGCCACCACCCTTGAACACCACTCACACGGGCTAGGTTCATGGTTTTCCTAACCATGGAAAACCCTTGTGAAAACCCACTACCATAAACCTTTTCCGTCCATCATGGTAATGCTCCCTATCTCACACAGTTGCAGACAAATCATGAAGCCTCTCCTATGTGTTGGGTACCTCGCATGGTTGAGTCACACAGTTAGTACTACCTATTTTCTAACCATTCCACCCATTCTATTTCTACAATTTTCAAAACTCTTGGCTCCAGAAAATCCGTAGACTCTCCCAAAACCTTCTTTATGCCATAGTGAATGTTTATCAAGATTAAAAAAGGATTCAAACTTAAAAAATGAGTTATACCTTCATTAAAATCTGGGTCGTTACAACCTACCCTCCTTAAATAAACTCATCCCTGAGTTGGCCTTTAGAGGATAAATAGGGATCATATGAGAATATCTCCATCCACTAGGCTTATATATCATCTTTACATTCCTAGGTATCATCATGTACTTGTCCGTATTTCCATATCACCTATACTAAAGGAACATACCTTCCTCAGAGCGTCTTCTCACTTTAATTCATGATACACACTAGATACTCCTTGAAGGAAGTTTCCGCACCCAAATAAACCTTGTTAGAATTTAGAACATGCGAAGGGTCTGGAAAATACTAGTGATGTTGAGATACATGGATGAAATCATGTAGAGAATGGTATCTATGAGGAATTTATATCTGGTAAGCTAATGGTCTGATTTGTTTTAAAACTTAAAATGGTCTAATGAATCAAAGAGAAAGCTTAGCCTACCTATCAATTCATCAATGGACCAATATAAATGAAACTCATAAGAAAAACCGATCCATGAACTCAAACTCAAGCAGTCATTAGCAATGATTAGAATAAGACCACCATCTAGACTTATCTATTAACATGGGATTTCTGATCAACTTGACCTACTCTGAAGTCTCTTGGATGATACATAGTCCAAGAAAAGCTTCATCCCCTACCTCTAACAAGCATAGATTTGATTAAAAAGGACTACTATATAAGGATTCATTAGGATACATTGGGATGGTTTCCTAAAAGATATTATTATAGGTGAACTGAACTAGGGGTATTTGTTTCTCCCAAGAACCCCCAAAATAAATGACACTTTCACGGAGAATGTCCAATAATAACTGAATCATACACTCCATCTGTCTATTGGTTTGGTGGTGATAGGATGTTTTCAAAAGCACCTATGTACCCAAGGCCCTGTTCAACTCCTTCCAGAACCTAGATGTGAAGAAAGTATCCCTATCAGATAAAATAGAACTTGGAGCTTCATGAATATGTATGACCTCCATGATGTATAGCCTCCCTAGTTCATTTATCGAGAAAGTCTATCTAATAGGTAAGAAATGTGAGACCTTTTTCAAATGATAAAAAACTACCCAAACTATATTATTTCCTTAAGGTGATCTTGGAAAACCAATCATGAATTATATGAAAAAATAATCCCATTTCTACTCGGGAATAGAAAATGGATATAAAAGTCCTACGGGTCACTGATGTCCTATCTTCACCTGATGATTGGTGGAACACTGATTAAAAAATCCAGCTATCTCCCATTTCATACTAGGACACTAATACTGGCGATGTAAGTCTCAATACATATTTGTGACACCATGATGTACTGACCATATCAAGGCATAAAATTACTACATCAACTCCTCTATGATGTCTGTTGGGACCCAAAAATGACCATGGAAGTGTAAATTATCCTCCTCATTCATAGTCTGACCATTAGACAAATCTTGATCTTAGATACTCTCCCTTAGGACTAGGACCTCATGATCTAAGAGTTTCTTCATTCTCACCCATTTTAGAAGGGTAGAGGTCACTGCCAAAGTTGGGTGGATTGTCTACCCATGATCCTCCTGAACCTCGACGTGTATCTCTGAAAAGAAGGCCATGAGAAACCACCCACCACTAGATTCCTAAATAGCCTATGTATGAGTGTTCTGATTCAAATCATCTACCACATCATTGGATTTTCTAGGATTTTAGGCAATCTCAAAATTGAAGTATTGAATATAATCAACCCATCTGCACTGTCTGAGATTGAGATCACACTGTGTAAAGATGTACTCAAGTATTTTATTATACATAAATACCAAAAAATTATCCCCAATAAAATAACACCCACAATAGAATAAATCATGTACTATAGTATCTAAGTTGAGGTTGTGTATCGGGTAATTCCACTCATGAGGCCTCAACTAATGAGACCCATACACTATAGATCACTCATCCTAAATCAGAACCACTCTCATATCGATACATGATGTGCCACAGTAAATAATATATATCATTTATATATTTTAAAGAATCAAGATCATCACTGAAGTCAATATTCCCTTAAACCCCATAAAGGCTCCTTCACAAGGTCTTGACCATAGTAATTTCACTCCCTTCTTAGTCAATATCGTAAGAGGCACTGTAAGGTGTGGTAAATCCGAGATGAAGTGTCTATAATACCAAGATATCCCCATGAAACTATGTATCTCAAAGACGTTCTTGAGATGATCTTAGGAAACTATATCTCTCACCTTATATGGATCCACTAATACTCCTGACTCCAAGATCATACGACCCAAGAAGTGGAATCTATCAATCCACAAGTGGTATTTGTAGATCTTTTCATATAGTTGATTCTCTCTCAGTGTATTCATCATGATATCAAGATATTGGGCATGGGAATTCTGAGAGCATGGATACACCAATATGTCATCAAAAAATAAAACCATGAATGAATATGTATACAAGTGGAAATCTAAATTCATCAAATCCATAAAAAAGTTGGTGTGTTTTTGAGACCAAACAATATTACCAAGTACTCATAAAGACCATACCTACTTTGGAAATCTATACAAGGTATGTTTAAAGGCCTGAGATGTACCTGATGGTTCAAATAAATATTTTAAAACACCCTCACTCCTTCGATCTGACCAAATAAGTCATCTATTAAAGAAAATGGATACAAGTTCTTTATAGTAAACTGGTTAAACAGTTGGTAATCCACACAGATCCTGAGGGTACTGTCCACCTTATTGGAAAAAAGGACAGTTAAAACCCATGGAGATGTGTTGGGGAATATAAAACCCTTATCCTCTAACTCTTCCTACTATTTCTTGAGCTTCATAAGATTCATATGTTTCATTTTATAAGGAGGAATAGACACTGTGAAAGATCTTAGCAGTAGATCAATAGTGAATTCTACTTCTCTCATTAGAGGTATCCTAGAAAAGTTTCCAGGAAGCCATCTATGAAATAGTCCACTATAGGAGGGAAAATAACAGTCCATATTCCCTAATAATCCATGAAAATACTAACGAACTAGTTTCCCCCCTACCTAGACATTGATACTTATGTCCAAATCAAGATGCATGGACATCCTATTCTACCTTGTGGATATTTATACTACCCTATGGTGATATAAACATCACCCTCTAGTGATAAAATTCAATATGTGATTGATAAAAAACTATATAGTCTATTATGAGATTACACCAAACCCTTTCATGCTGAGGATGAAAAGATTTAATATGAATATATATTCACCTATCTCAAGGGGTCAATCCTTAAAATGGATAATTCTCTCTAATCAGATACCCAATGGGGTATCAAGTGTCATAATGCCATAGTAATTCTCTATCTTGATACCCAAACTCTATATAATTGTCTTATATGTAAAATAGTATGATGCGTATGTGTCAAATAAAGTAGACACTAATGTAGAGGCTATTAGAATAGTTCCTAGAACTGTAGAAGGTCTAGAGATCATATCCTTTGGAATAGGCTACACTACATGAAACTGGTATATACAGAGGCCCCGAATCAAAACCTTACTAAACTAAGTAATCCTGCTCTGCTGGCACTGCAATTACTGAGTATGACTACCTCTGCTTCAACCACCACCTTAGCCTGAGTGGCTAGTGGTATTATATTTTCCTGCCTAGTGAGATACTATTGGCCCCACTCTAAAATGTGGGTTAGGTATAGATCCCCACTTCCTAGTCACTGATATAAAAATCTTGAAGAAACACTATATTTGTCCCATCCTTCTATATCCTCTACACTATATTGGATCTCACATACACTGAGGTTTTGCGTGCTATGGATTCTCGCACTGGGGAAATATAACGAAGATGTGAGTACGTACTATTTGAATTCTACTACCCCCACAAGACACCTCAAAATGAGGATTCCTTCCACTAGAAGAAACACTAACAAGTTTGGGTGCATATTTTCCCTGTTTCCCACCATATACTTATCTAATATTCCTCTCAGTAATGAGAGTCTGGTTAAATATCTCAAAAATAGTCATCAATCAAAAGACATTAACTTATGATCAGATGGCATACATCAAACCATCCTCGAATCATCTGGTGTACATAAGATCATCTCAAGATAAAGTTAGTGAGAAATGTTGTAGCTCAATAAAAAGTGTAGAATATTCCATGAAAGACATGGCTCCCTACTGTAGGTTCATGAACTCTCTATCCCGTTCATCCCTTAGTGTCTGTGGAAAGAAGTAATTATAGAAGATCATATGGAAGTCCATCTAGATCATGTCTCAATGTTAGTTTTCCTGGGTAATAACATCCCACCATCTCTCGAAAAAACCACATAGTTTATAGAAATCTATCCTGAACCTCCTCTCTAGAGGAATATCTAGATGATCAAATTTAGAGAGCATAGCCTCAATCCCTGACTATACAAATTTATTTCCACCATCCCCCAAAAAGGTGGGAGGATGGTTCTACTGAAACTCTCGAGTCAACTCTTCCATAGTTAGGGAAGAACGAGAAACTCCTTTTATATTCTACATCATAAGAAGAAAAATCTCTCTGAATTGGGAATCAGTTCCCATATCAAGAATAGAATGTGGAACCATAGGTGGCACTACAGAAGGTATCACTAATGGATCAAGGCCTACCACCTCCAGTGTGTGGTCTTCACTTCCTTCTTATTATATGAATCAAGGATGTCATGGTGGAATGATTATACAATTCTAATCACACGCCCTACAAAATAATTTTACAGTTGAAAATATTATGGATAGATAAAAAGATAGGCACACAACCTTCTTATAATAAAAGGTCACACCTCTCTACCTACACCAAAATATAGGTCTAGGTGGTAAGGTAAAACCATAATAGTCCATAAGAATGTAATAGAAACTCCTAAATACCCAGTACTAAGGCCAGGTTTGGGTCTAGGTCTCATATAACACAAGAATGGTTCTAATATATGGAGTGTCAATTATATGGTATAGAGGAAAACACCCTTTACTTTACAATTGGAATACCATTTAATGGTAAAAATTTAATTCCATTTTATTTCATAATACTTTTTACAAATATATAGATACATATCATTTTCTAGTTATATTCGTCACCATGGAAAATTTATAAAAGTCATACTCCTTATAAATTGCAATTGGCATGTCATTTAACAACAACCTAACCTTTACATCTGGTATCGGGATATAACAGGTCATATGCAATGATTTTTTTACTTGAATCACAATGTAGTATTTATAGATGTACTTAAGCCATAAATCACATTTGATATTCAAGTAACCCAATCATGAATTTTTTTATGCTCCATGGAACTAGTAGGCCCATAACCCACAACATAGTATAATTGGAAAATTAAGGCGTCATCACCAATATATATAGGAAAAAACTATTTATATTAACATAGGAAATTTAATTAATAAATTTATATTATTCCTGAAATAAATTTTAGCACATTCAGTATATAAGAATCAAGGCACTAACTATACGCAGTAGGTAAATACATGTAAAAGGTAGATGTGGCATGAAAAAATGCATGGAATATTTTTCCTAAGGTGCCTATAATGATTCATGAGATGAAATTTCCTTACTTTAACATGCCAAAGACCAAGTCTACATCAATAACATAATCAATAATAACATTAAAAAGTATGTGTGTCACCCAATGATGAAATCGTTTCAACTATAATAGGCATAATTCAATAATAGAATTAACCCATCCTAGGTAATTTGGGTTTCCCCTATACATAGGTTAGATACTCCCAATAAGATACTAATTACCAAATTACATCACATCCTAGTCTCTTATCTAACAACCTAATATTAAGATAATAGAAAAATAAACAACCTTGATACCACTTTGTAACATCTTGACCTAGAAGCCCCCTTAACCAATATTCCGGGCTGGTAAGTCACCTGACCTCAAGCTCACCTCCCCGTATGTTAGAGGCTTCTAACTAGTAGTGAGGGTCTATGGTGGTAAAATGGGGATATTATACCATCATACCAAAGTAGAATAATGTATATGATAAATAACAGGAAATAGAAAAAGCATAATATAATTGGTGTCATAATGAAAAAATAGAAACAATCAACCGAAAAAGAATAAATAACCAAGAAACCATAATAGTTTTCAAAATACCATGTTTGTGTCATGTACATGTTGATTTCATGGCATAATGATATATAAAAAATGAAACATGGGATACCGGGGATAGCCATATACATCATGCTATACAAAAATACAAAAAGGCAAAAAGACTGCTCCTTTAGCATCATGAGTATACACTCCATCCTCTACTCCCATGTTAAAATCTATAATTAAAACAGATCAAGAATCTCTAGTAGGGTGCTTGACCTTATTCATACCTATAGGCATGGAGTCTACTCAGGTACCAAAGGTGACCTGAGTAGGGTGTGAGAACAAATCAGCAGCCCAACACCAATAGTTTCTAGAAATAAGACAAGTAGTGTATATAGTATAGAAATGTGTAGGTATATGGAATTAATAAAAAAAGTTGAATAAATAAATACCAGTGGGCTCAGGTTTCATTAAGACACATTCCATACTCTACTGAATTTGGTATAGTTTGGAATATGTCTGATCCGAATACCATATATATATATAATTAATAATATATATATAGTTAAATAATGTATACACATGTATGCACTAAGTACGTGAGGACATAAGTTGGAATATACATGGATAATAGGTGCTAGCTGGACCCGAGGTGTAAATCAGGCATCTATAACTAGTCTAATGAGCTATAGGCTCAAGAAAGGGTACAATCCATGAATCTCATGATGAATGTGATACATATTTCCCATCACTCAAGATGGTGGTACGAGTCATCATTCCCAAAAATCGATATGGAGGATTGTGGAACATCATACCCATTTCCCAAATAAAAGTCTAACGGTGTGAGACACCATGCCGAACACCCAATATAAGAGAGTTTGAAACTTCATGATCAACAAGTCCCTTATCCATCGTTCAATAGCCAATATACATGGAATACCAATATTAATAGTAAGGAATTATATATAAAGCATTAAAATTCATCAATATTAATCAATCATGGGTATAAAAATTTATACAATTCCCATTTATAATTGTATATCTTGTGGCACGACCTTTCCACCCACTCCCAATCCATTAAACTAAGCCATTTGATTTAATTAGGCAAGGTAGGTCCATTTTAGTGTCAAATCAAACCCCTTAGGAGGTGGAAATATTCAGTAACCTTTATATTAAAAAGGTAAATTTATGCCAACACCCCCAAAGGGGTGGTGATTAATGAGTTAGATATACTTTTATAAGATAAAACAGGTCAATGGGAGTATAACAACACACACATATTAACTTAGAAAGGAAAAGAACATTTTAAGGCGATGTTTGAAAATGTATGGCATGTCACACAATGAAGAAATCTATTTAATCACATAAAATTTTAGGTAAAACAACTAGAACACGTGCCTTAGGGATGTAGATGACTCCTCATCTAATTACAACTTCATGTTTGAATTAGAATAGAAGAAATCAGAGAAACGAACCAACACCCAAAAAATAGGGAATATGATCTCATATATAAATAGAGTAAGATATGGTAAAAAAAACTAATAATGTAAGCAATAAAATTAAGGATATTACTGATATGAATTCAATACTTCTGACGATGGCATATTTGGAGTTCTAATGAAGGAGTTATCAAAGAACCTAGAAGAGGAGGAAGAAGATCTCACGAAGGAGGAATGGGGCACTGCATACTGAAAATGGGAAAATAAAAGAGGGGGGAGGGGTTGAGGTTTTAAGTTCATTAAGGTAAAAATGGTAAATTCACCCCCAAAACTAGATCCCATGGTTTGTCCACACGGTTGGCCAAACTATGCGCCAACTGTGTTATACTCACTGCCCTTGAACACCATTCACATGGGAAAGGTGCATGGTTTTCCTAACTATGTGCAAGCCATGTGAAAAAATACTACAAAAACACTCTGAAATCATACATAGGGGTTCTCTCTAGCTCGTATAGTTTTGAACAAACTATGCAGACTCTCCTGTGCATTGGGTACCCCACACGGTTGAGTCATGCAGTTAGTACTAACCGTGTGACCCATTGTGTTTCTCCAATTGTCAGAACTAAGAGCTCTGAACATGACCCAAACTCTCCTAAAACCTTACTTAGTCTATAAGGAACATTTAACAAGATTAAAAAAAGCATTCAAACTGAAAAAAAATTGATCCGTACCTTGATGAAAATATGAGTTGTTACATTTTATCCATGGTCAAGGAGGGATTGAGTTATAAACTACCAAAAAATAATGTGTTTGGTTAACATATAAAAGGTATGAATAAATTTTATTATATAAAAAGTAGGGAAAATAATTAGATTTATATTGATAAATTTCAGGACTTGATTCATTTTTTTGGTTTTAGGTGGGAATTATTATGGAATAAATTGATAGATCTTGGTTGATGAAGGTATTTGGATAATTAAAGTGGCTATGTATAGTGTTTCAACGAATATGATATAGTGACATTTATCAATTATATTTTAGTTTTTTAATAAATTATGAAGATTATATGAAACATATATGGATTGTTTTCCATTAATTTTTCTTTAAATGTTTGGGAATATATGTTACATGTTATCAGCAACATTGTAAAGTGATTTTATGAAATGTTAATTTATTTAGAGATAACTATTGAATATGTTCTTGATGGAAAAATAATCATGAGATAAATCTTGGGTTTAATATGTGCTTGATGGTGAGATAATGGTGGATGGATGAGATAATGGGTTAATTTATTTAGAGAAATTAATCTAAACAATATTGGTAACCATGGGATTCATATTTGATTTGATAAAAAGTGAATCATGATATTTTTAGTGAATTTACCATATTTTTGGGATTATGGTAAATATTTTGATGGAACCAAGCAATTGAAACCATTTTAGGGTTAAATATAGAGTTAATTTTCATAATTATATATGATTTCTCTTTGGTTTTATATCTTGAAAATTTATCTTATCTTGGAATATATTATTATGGTATATATATACTTGGGTATATGTGTAATTAATGTAAAAAAAGATCTTTATCTTGATCAAGAATTAGTTAGTATGGAAGACGTTTCATTAGAAGTTGTATGTTGATTAAAAATTTTGTTAATAATTTCCTTATATATTCTCATTAGTAACTGATAATTAAAATTGTGAGAACACAATTAATTTAAAGGGGGTAGAATGCAATGAACCAAGATTTTGGATCATTTAAATTAATACTATCTTCGATAGCTTGTGTTACACACATCACCAAACTATTGCAACACTAAAATAAAAAAAACTGTGAGATATTAAAAAATTAAATGAAGAATATAATCCTTTTTAAATAAAAAGATAACAATAAATTAAAATAATTATTTATTATTATTTTTATTTGATTAATTTTTTAAAAGGATGACTTTCGAAGAACTATTTAAGAAAAAGTATTTTATTTTATGTTTATAAATTCAACTGATAATAGTTAAAAGTTCATTTTTATATGAAATATTAATATTTAAAGAAAAATATTTAAACATTCAATTATTTCCAAATTTATAGGAAATAAGATTGAAGGTACTTTGAATTTTAAAAGGTTATTTTTTTATAAAAGCAGTTTTACGTTATATTTTCATTTAAAAGATGAATTTATGAATTTTATATTTCTAATTTTTTGAAATAAAATCTATTTATGGAGTTGTCATGTTAATATTATCATAATATTTTTTTTGGAATTTTAGGAAATATTTTATATTTTTGAGAATGGTGAAAAATTCTCTTTCTACAAAAAATACAAATTTTATTACTTTATAATTATATAATAAAGGTATATAAATTTATTTAACCTTTTTATTAATAAAATATTTATTGACGGAGAAAAATTATGCATTTGAAATATTATTATAAAATTATAAAACCCATGTAAAATTTTTAGAACATAAGTAACATTTTAGTCCAATTTGAAAACAGTTTTTAGTCTTTTATTTAAATTAAAAATTTTAATGGTGAAATTAGGTTTTATCTTTATTTTAAATCCAAAAAAAAATTAATTGATTATAATAAACTAATTGATATCATGAAAATAAAAAACATTGAAAATTTTAACTAATAGATAAATTATAATCATAAAACACACTTTCTAAAAACTGTTTTTATGGGTCATGTGAGTTAATTATGAAATTAAATTTTATAAAACACAGATATATTATTTTATAAAATTATTTTAATATTTGGAATAAGAATTTTTAAATTATGTAATATATATAATTTTAATTTTTATTAAAATTAATTATCGAGGTTAAAAATATTAGTCACTCTGGTAAAAGTAAAAAGGGTAAAAAGAGTTTCACTAAGTTTAAAAGACCTAAAACATTTAAAAATGTGAATAAAAGTGTGTGTATGGTAGTTGTATCATCAAACCCTCCTAATGACTATTATTTTAAACTTTTTTAGTCTTTAACCCTTGAATAATGACATACCCTTATTCAAATGTAATTCGTACTTCCAAAATTACCCTCCTCTTCACTTATGAAAGGGGATAACTTGAACCAATTTATGTTACAACAATACCATAAAAAATCATCCTAAAACTCAGTAATTATTATATTAATATAAACCTATCTCAATTTCATAATCCTATAGTTTCAATTAGTCAACCTAAGACCTTTATTTCTAAGGCGATTTCAAAGGGAAATATCAAGTTCTCAATGTGAGTATTTCTTACTCCTCAGTATATTCTTATTAATATTACAATTATAAAATTATTATATACAACCTAATATAATTAGATAAGTATTATTAATATAATTTGATGTTATTATATTAATAAATCAACCATTACTCAATAATCTCTATCCATTAAGATAAACAAAACAACAACGATCATGCATCCATGCCGACTACCGCCTCCACGAAGCGATGTTGTCCATTTTTCATCCCTGACTCTCATTTTTTCTCACAAGTATTTATTTTATGAATGATTATTTTTCATATATCATAATTAAAATTTCTAAATTCTAATTTATCCTACACATTCGTTCAATCCCATTTGTTGAGAAATGAAATCATTAATCATGTGTACCTGTAGACTACAACCACCACCAACGACAAATTTTAATTGAGATCAACAAACCACATGGATGGATAAAATAATTAATTTAATGAAGTTAAATTATATTTTTTACATGTTCAATATTTTTTATATTTATATTAGTTTTATATAAAAACATATTCTTTCTCATTAAATCATTATAACATGCTCACGTTTGGTCTGATTTTACCACCTATGTGGATGATGTTATAATGTTTATATCATAGATGATTAATAAATTCTATAGAATGGTAATATAAAATAATAAAAATTTACATAATATGTTTTAAATATTTTTTAAATGAGTTATATAATATTTAATATATTTATTAATATTCAACCTTTCGATCGTTAAACACATCGAAACTAGTTCATCATAAATTATTTTTTCAAGAACCGTATCAATATCTTTCACCTAATGGAATGGAATATAATTAATCATTAAAAAAAATGATTATTACATATTTAATAATATATCAATGACAAAATTTTAGCCAATAGGTGAGAATAAATTTTATCACCATGAAACACATACGAAACAAACAATTGAAAAATCCTAACAACCAATGATGAAAATAAACTATAACCAGGTAACATATTTATAAATATGGTAAAAAATGATGTGTATACAATATAATATATTTTAAAAACGTTTATAAATTATTTATTAATATAGTTATGTTTATTATATAGGATATTCAAGAACTATTATTTAAGTAAAAAATTATGGTAATGGTTATTTGTCTCTATTTTTAATTCCATGAGATATGTTTGATATTACACATAATCATTTCTTTTTTATTTGTAATAAATAAACTATTTGCTTAAATTATAGAAAATATAATTAATTTCATGATATTTTAATTTACATTTCATGGTAACCGTATTATGTTCTTTTGATTCTTATGTTACCACCACCGCCATGGGTTGTTTTTTCACAAATTTAATTTCTTATTGGGAACCATGATATATTTAATATAGTTTGATTAATTACTAATGAATTTATTTTAACATATTCATTTAATTAATGGGTTTTTAATATACATATCTTGATCTCTCTTTAAGTGGACATTTATTAAAAAGATATAATTTTTTTAAGGGTTTTTGTTAACTCAACACTCTTTATTGAGTTGTTGTGTCTCTTATTGTACTTATTGCTTCCATAATTGGTTTCTTCCTAACTTAGAATTTAGTTCATAATAATTTATCTTATTATCTATGTTAAATTACCTTTAAATTCAAATATTTTACCATGATAATATTAATTTCCTAAAAAGTATATCATTATTGAGAGTAACCCTTATCCACTTTAATGATGATATCCCCTCCTTGTACATTTTTTACTTTCCTACCAATGTTCCCCTTAATAGGAAACCTAATTATGTGTTATCCCATGATACCTTTATATTAACCTTATCCTATTTTCAAAATGATGTTTTTTTACACTTTTTACAAGTTAGGTTTTTAATAATGACTTTTCAAAAGATTAAAAAAAGGTTTTCCATCCTTCCAAAATAAAATGATTTATTTTCGACTCCAAATTTTCTTGAATTTTTTTTTTATTTTTATGGATCCATTATTGTGGATTATTTTTAAATGTAATTTTTTTTAAATTTTTCTTACCACCTTTTCAAAAAATATATTTTAAAAATGACATGTAACTTCTATTTTTGACTGTTAAACATGTTTTCTAAACACTATTTTATAGTTTTACTTCCATTTTCATATTTATCTAAAAAATATTTGTTTCCTTGGAAATTTACTTTCATTAATTAACCTATAAATTCTATTAAACTATTTTGGGGATTAAACTAATGTAAATTTATTACTGTAGTTTTCTTACCAAGTCATTTAATGTTTATTATTTTTCTTAAAATTTAATTCCTCTTTAAACATTCTATATTTACTTTCATTGATTGGAGGGTGATCAAATATATACCATAGATTCCTTACAGTTCTTGGGATCAAGATATGGCAGCTCTGCCACTAGGTAGACATGACCTAGGCCGTGATGGCCACTTCGGCCCCTCTCCCTTGGTGGGGGAGTGTACTCCGCTGCCTCTCATTGGCGTTCAACCATCACATTTCATTCCCTTATCCAACCCTAAGTTTCTACCCTCCTTTTATCCAATTTCACTAAGCCCTAAAGTTTTGAAATGCTTCAATAGATTACCACATCTACTGATTTCAACTTTGGAATTCACTGATGCATCTTCTCTACTTCATCTTATGTTAATTGAATTCTTTAAAAATTGTCTTACTTCGGTTGAATTCTTTGATTAAATGATATTAAAATATTTGGGATTGAAGGAACGAAAAATGTTAGGGTTTCTTGAATAAAAAATAATAATGATCCAATTCTCAACTAAAGAATACATGATTCTAGCCTGGGCAAGAATGCCTCATAACTATGATGGAGCATGATTTCTGCTCTTCAAGTGGTCATACGATGTTCATATGAAGTGGGATTCCCCAAAAATAGTAGTCCGGGTAAGATTTCTAAATCTTCCTCTTCTATTTAAAAACCTGTCAATCCTTCATTTTCTGGGTAATATTATAGGAAACTATCTTTGTTCAGATAGTAGGACTAGGTCCATATGTCATCTGATTTATCCTAGGATTTGTGTCGAGGTTGATGTCTCTAAGATGCCAGTTGAGTTTTTATTGATTATAGTAGGTGAGGAGTTTAGGTAAAAATAATTTTTTGTGTTTGAGTCATGATTTTAGTTCTTCTTATCTTTTAAGATATTGGAACACAACATGGAGGCTTACAGGCGTAAGGGGATAAGGAACCTGAGTGTTGGTGATTTTTAGATGACTTGATCTATAGATGGCCCCTATACTAGAAAGCCTCAAGATTAAAATGATCCAACTGATATTGGTGAAGGTTTGGTTCGAAATACTGGAAAAGATGATAGTTTTAGTAATTCATACATTTCAAGTAAGTAGAAGTAGGAAGTGGCGACCTATCCCAATCCAAAGGTCACTAATATCTTCAACAGGTTGAGTCAGGATCTGGAAGGCCCTTCAGGATATTATGTACAATCCATAAATAATGGTTCAAGGTCATGTGATGTCTTCGGATAGAATAGTGATACTAAGAGTGAGGTCCAATTTCATTTGTGTAATGATGATGAGCCACAAGAGGCAATATGTGATGATCATGCTAATGTAGAGGAGGAGAAAAAGGGATTGTTTACTAATTTTCCTATAGGGGATCTAGGATTAGACAGTGTTTCCTTGATAAAGGAGGAAATATATGGGAATTTATAGGATGTGATTAACCAAGCCTCATTTGAAAATGTAGAGGTATCTGACTCAGTGATCAACCCATTAGTTCAGTTGGGCAATATATTTGAAGAATTGGTTGAGGAAGGATTTTATTTTGAACAACCATACTCTTTAAATGTCAAGGTTCTAGACGGGGTCTATGGGAATGAGTCCAGTGAAAATGGTTACCTAAGGAGAAATGAGAGTTTTAAGGGTATTTGTAAAGTGAAGAAGGATTACTCCTCTTTACCACCTCTAATGGAGACATGATCATCAAAGAAGTTGAACACCAAACGGATAGACAACGAGGTCACCGGCTAGAGGATTTCAGGTGGTGTATGTGATTAATCATTGCAAATAATTTTGATTTTGGAAGAATAAGTGGTAGAATAGGTTCTGCTTCTCAATGCTAATGAAGAGTAAGCCACTAAAATGATGCGGTGGTCACTGAGGGTGACTATCAATGAGGAAAAATATACCTGGATCAACAAGAAGGACTTGATTGTTGTTGGGGGATTCAAAAATGGGAATATTATCCTTAATAAGTACATTCAGTCCTAGGAAAACCTGGAATTTGAGTTTGAAGACCTCATAATGGATGAACCAAACACTCAGGTAACTAGTATCCCCTAGAAATTGATTAGGGAAATTAATTCTGGTAGACATAAATTGTCCTTCAATAGTTCTGTTATTTCCTTTTGTGGTTGAATGCATGGTTTGTCATTGTTTCTGTAACATCCCAAGTAAGTATTGAATAATAGATATTTTTAACTATGTCTATTAATGAATTATATAGTGTTTTAGAGGCTTAAAATGAGAATAAATCCAATCTTATGCATGGAATACACTAATATTTTTAAAAGATTGTTTTACTGCCTTTCGATGGCAAACCATTTTTAAATAAAACTTTTGACAATTTAATAAGCTCTATTTGTCGAAATAAACTTATTCTTTATGATTGGGACATTGAAATTTACTCTGGGTAAAATTTTGGTATTTTTCCGATAAAGTTCTTTTTTTTAATGAATAGTGAAAAATGTTGTATTTTAATTCAAAACCTCTTTTTAATATAATTTATTTATATGATTAGATTATCTTTTGAATTGGTTTTAAAGTTCAATTAGAATATATTTTTACCATTTAATCCAATAGTGGTCGTGGGAATTAATTTCACTTTGAAATTGGACTTAAACTAGTGTCAATCTTTTGATACTTATTGTTTTATAAAAACACGCTATTTGCTCTGAAAGCGGGAATTAATTATTAAATTAATTAATGTAACTTATATGTTTTTAATTTTGTAAAATAGACATCATTTTTGAATTCGTAATATCAAATATAGCTTAGGGTGAAGTTTTGGTATTTTTCTGAAAAACTTCAATTTTTGATGAATAGTGAAACCACTAAGTGGTACTTAAAAAACTGATTTTTCGTTTAAATGAAATTTTACCACCTCTGTGTTTTGAATTTCAAAAATCTGACATACATGGTTTTCATTAGGAAGTAAAATGTGGTTCAATGGGATTAAAATAATTTTTTGGTGAATAGTAATTTTTAAGTTTTAATCACGATTAGAGGTAATTAGTGTAGTTTAAGGTAAAAATAATGTTTTAATAATATGAAATGACCTAGACACGTGTCCTACCCTTGTTGGATGTGTCATGGCCGACCAAGACAATCCATGGGACACCTTGGGGACCCCATAGAGCCACTTTGCTAGGAAAATGACATTAATAACTTTTTATTTAAATTTAAAATAAAAATGTCACACACATGAGTTGTTTGACTAAAACAACTTTTAAATGGGGTTATACAAGTCAGATATTTGACTATAAATATTAATTAGAAATATAAAAAGATTTCCTACATGCGTACGTACGGCTTACCGTCTTCATGAACGGTGCATTTCATTTCTTATCCACAAATGTAATGTACTATTATAAGTACATATATATAATGGATATATATGATGTATGTTACATAAAAGTGATGAATATGATTTTGGAATTAAAATATACATACCTATCATTTAGTTTTAATTCCATTAATATAGCATAGAAATGAAAGTAGCGTTCATGTGTACGTACGGCTTACCGTCTCCATGAACGGTGCATTTCATTTCTTACCTCTAAATGATTATGTAATATTATAAATACATGTATATGCTGGATATATATGATATATATGATATCAAAATCATGAATATCATTCTGGATATAAAGAACCTTTGACCACACAAACAACATGTAATTGTAAGAAGTCCACTTTCGACTTAAGAACCAAATATCGACAAAACAAACATTATTAACTTAAATGATTACATAATGTTTATAACATGGTAATAAGTGATATAAAAGTAATAATGAAATTGAAAAAGGTTCTTAAGAAAGTAGAAATTAACTCAAGTTTATTATTCATGATGTTAAAGAACGATCGAGTCAAGTCAGACCCGAGGTAAGGGACTTCATCTCAATCTCCTTTCATTGAGGCATATTTTGTTTTATACACATCTTTCTTTTATACGGTGTATAAACCCCTTTGACTTTTAATTTTATTCAAAAGGAATATTTTTATACGAAGCGTTTTACTAAATGACAAAAAGGAATGTTTCTTTTAACATACGTGGTGACAACGACCTTTTTTGCCGCCGCGAGTATTATTTGGTCTTTGGCTTCCTCAACAAGCCGTAATGTTTTTAAAATGAAATGAATACCATATACTCTTTTATGTATTTTGGTATTGAAAATGGTTTTTATAATGGATTTTTTATGTCAATATATTTATGTGATATATTGTGATCAAAGTGTGGAAATGTTTTCTTTCCATTATATTTGTTTTTTGTTTTATGATTTTATAATGGTACTTGGACATTTGATGGGTGGTTATGTGATAAACCATATGACGGGTGGTGCCATGAATACAAGGACGTGTGGTTACTTTATAACCTCCAATGCATTGGGTATGGAAGTCGGCCGTATGGATATTCCATTAGGTGATATGTGTGGAAGTCGACCGTATGGTTATTCCATTTAAGTATGTTTATGTCCCAAGTTACCTTTATATGTTATGTGATCTTTATATGGGTTTTATGGTAATCTTTTGGTTACAAAAGGGTAAGTAATGATCTTTTATTCCGTAAATAGTTTTTACTACTTCATAAAGGTGAAAAGTATTACTTTGATAAAGTATACATGGTTTACTTGTTGTTTTGAAAAAACTAACAGTTTTCATTCATTGTGTATCCCTTACTGAGCTTTTTATGCTCACCCCAAGTTTTTTTGAAATGTTTTTCACAGGACTTAATGTGGAATTGGGTCAAGGATGGGATCAAGGGAAAGTCATGCTATCTAAAACATGGAACTAGACATGTTTTTTTAAGAGTTTTTATTTTATGGAAACTTAGTAGAAGTATCTCCTTTTTAATCTTTTGAGATGTAATAGTTATGTCCTAATTCTCTAAAACTCTAAACCTGAAAATATCCAAATTGCGAATTATTCATTTATTTCAATATTAAGTAAGGTTTAAGTCTAGGGCCTTATAGTTGGTATCAGAGGTCGGTTTGTACAACTTTAGGAGTTAGAAAATTGTTAAATTATGCATTAATTTATGGTATGATTGAAATGATATATCATTTAAAGACTACCATGTTGCTTCACCTAAGATATTTCTGTGATAAGAATGGTTTTCCATAGAGGAAACAGAGCAGCTTTTCTAGGAAGGCATACAGAGTATAATGACCTTTCGAATCAGCAACCAGAGATGGTCGGAATCATAATTGAGCAGTTTATTGCACTGATGGATCAGTTGAATCAGGTGATAAATGGAGGTTGTGTTTATTAATAATATTTTGGTGTTTTATAAAATTAAAGAGGAGCATGAAAGTCATTTAAGGGTTATCTTGCAAACCTTAAAAGAAAAGAAACTGTATGGAAAATTCAGCAAGTGTGAGTTTTGGCCACAACACATTTCTTTCCTTGGTTACATTGTTTCAAAAAATGGCATAACTGTTAATCCTGATAAAACAAAAGTTGTTGAAGAATGGCCAAGACCCAAAAATGTAACCGAGATCCATAGTTTTCTTGGTTTGGCAGGTTACTACCGAAGGTTTGTTTATAATTTTTCACGGTTATCTAGTCCAATGACTAAGCTAACTTAGAAGGGTGTTAAGTTTATCTGGACAAAATAATGTGATGATTGTTTTCAGGAGTTGAAAAGAAGATTGGTGAATGCTCTAGTTTTGGAACTTCCTTCTAGGAATGGTGAGTTTGTTATATACAGTGATGCTTCATTGAAGGGACTTGGTTGTGTCCTTATGCAGAATGATCAGGTAATTTCATATGCTTCACGTCAATTGAAAACTCATGAGGTAAATTACCCTACACATGATTTGGAATTAGCTGCTGTTGTTTTTGCTCTAAAAATTTGGAGGCATCATTTGTATGGAGTAAAGTGTGAAATATACACTGATCACAAAAGTTTAAAGTATATATTCACTCAGAAATAATTGAACATAAGACATAGGAGATGGATGGAATTAATGAAGGATTATGATTGTACAATTCATTACCATCCGGAAAAAGAAAATAAAGTGGCTGATGCTTTGAGTCGAAAAAGTAATGCTTCATTAACCATGCTACGCTTGGAACGAGATCCTTTGGTTTTTGATTTGATGAAATTTGGAATGGAAGTTGTTTGTGCAGGAAGTTATTCTGTTTTGTTTCAGGTATCAGTGAAATCTTCTCTATCAGAAAAAATCAAGCAAGCACAGAAGCAAGATAATGAGTTGCAGAAAAAGGTAGAGCTGGTTCAGAAGGGTAAGTTTCCTGAATTCAAAATTGATAATGATTGTTTTTTGAGGTTTGGGAAGAGATTATGTGTGCCTTGTGATTCACAGTTGAAGGGTGAGTTGTTATGTGAGGCTCACAGTTCCCCGTTTTCAGTTCATACTGACAGTACTAAGATGTACAGAGATCTGCAGGAGTATTACTGGTGGGATGGAATGAAAAGAGATATTACTGATTTTACAGTGAAGTGTTTGACTTTCCAATAGGTTAAAGTAGAGCGGCAGTTACTGAAAGGGATGCTTCAGCCTTTACCAATGCCAGAGTGGAAATGAGAAAATATATCCATGGACTTCATTGTGGGATTGCCGAAGACACCTCGAGGTAATAATGCAATCTGGGTTATTGTTGATCGCTTGACTAAATCTGCTCATTTTCTTGCTATACAAGATACTTTTTCCCTAGATCAACTATCCCGTTTGTATCTTAAAGAGATAGTCAGGTTACATGGAGTTCCTCTCTGCATTTTATCTGACCGTGATCCCAAGTTTACTTCTAACTTTTGGAAAGGCCTTCAGAAGTCGTTGGGTACTAAATTAAATTTTAGTACAGATTTTCATCCTCAATCAGATGGGCAGTCAGAACGAACAATTCATACTTTGGAAGATATGCTACGTGCTTGTTCGATGGATTATCAGGAAAGTTGGGACCAACATATTTCTTTGGTTGAATTTTCTTATAATAATAGTTTTCATTCCAGTATACAGATGGCTCCGTTTGAGGCATTATATGGGAAGCGGTGTCGAACTCCATCTTTTTGGGATGAAGTGGGTGAAAGGAAGCTGATGGGACCAGAATTGGTAGAAGAGATGGAATAAAAAGTTCATTTGATTCAGAAACACATGAGAACAGCTCAGAGTAGACTGAAAAGTTATGAGGATAACCGGAGGAAGGATCTATCTTTTGAGGTAGGTGATCATGTTTTTCTCAAAGTTTCACCGTGGAAAAGTGTGATGCAATTTGGTAAGAAAAGAAAGCTAAGTCCAAGGTTCATTGTACCATATGAAATTTTGGAGAGAGTTGGATCAGTTGCATACAGAGTGGCATTACCTCTGAGTTTATCTTAGGTACACAATGTTTTTCATGTTTCAATGTTAAGTAAGTACATGCTAGATCCATCTCATGTTTTGAGTCTAGAGGTAGTTCTGCTGGAAGAGAACCTATCTTATGAGGAACAATCGGTCCAGATTTTTGACCATAGGGAGAAAGTGTTACGGAATAAGGTGATTCATCAGGTAAATGTTTTGTGGAAAAACCACATGATTGAAGAGGCAACATGAGAATCTGAAAATGCAATGAGGGCTAAATACCCCCACTTATTCGATAAGTAAATAAATTGCGGGGACACAATTTTATAAAGGGGGGAAGGATGTAACATCCCAAGTAAGTAATGAATAATATATATTTTTTTCTATGTCTATTAATGAATTAGATAGTCTTTTAGAGGCTTAAAATGAGAATAAATCCAATCTTAAGCATGGAATACACTAATATTTTTAAAAGATTTGTTTTACTGCCTTTTGATGAAAAACCATTTTTAAATCAAACTTTTGACAATTTTATAAGCACTATTTGTTGAAATAAACTTATTCTTTATGATTGGGACATTGAAATTTACTTTGGGTAAAATTTTGGTATTTTTCCGATAAAGTTCTTTTTTTTAATGAATAGTGAAAAATGTTGTATTTTAATTCAAAACCTCTTTTTAATCTAATTTATTTATATGATTAGATTATTTTTTGAATTGGTTTTATGGTTCAATTAGAATATATTTTTACCATTTAATCCAATATTGGTCGTGGGAATTAATTTCACTTTGAAATTGGACTTAAACTAGTGTCAATCTTTTGATACTTATTATTTCATAAAAACACGCTATTTGCTCTGACAGCGAGAATTAATTATTAAATTAATTAATGTAACTTATATGTTTTTAATTTTGTAAAATAGACATCATTTTTGAATTCGGAATATCAAATATAGCTTAGGGTGAAGTTTTGGTATTTTTCTGAAAAACTTCAATTTTTGATGAATAGTGAAACCACTAAGTGGTAATTAAAAAACTGATTTTTCGTTTAAATGAAATTTAACCACCTCTGTGTTTTGAATTTCAAAAATATGACATACATGGTTTTTATTAGGAAGTAAAATGTGGTTCAATGGGATTAAAATAATTTTTTGGTGAATAGTAATTTTTAAGTTTTAATCCCGATTTGAGGTAATTAGTGTAGTTTAAGGTAAAAATAATGTTTTAATAATATGAAATGACCTAGACATGTGTCCTACCCTTATTGGATGTGTCATGGACGAGAAAGAAAATCCATGGGTCAACTTGGGGACCCCATGGATCCACTTTGGTAGGAAAATGACATTAATAACTTTTTATTTAAAGTTAAAATAAAAATGTCACAAACATGAGTTGTTTTACTAAAACAATTTTTAAATGGTGTTATACAAGTCAGATTTTTGACTATAAATATTCATTATAAATATAAAAAGATTTCCTACATCATGATATTTTTTTTATAATTTTTAGACATTAAATAAATTAAATTATTTATGGCACCATGATGATGCAACGGTTACCTCATTATTTAACGATTTAAATAAAATGAAACGATAATGTAAAATATAAGACCTACACTTGTCAAAAACATATTGTATGGTTGGATTTCTAACCCTTATCACCTTAGCCTCTGAATTTATAATTTTGGGACCTTTTTTATCTGAACATCATTTTATAATAAAGTAACCTTTTATAACTTTCCAAGAGTGCCCCTCCTCTCCTCTTATAAAAGGCCCCCACCTCTTCCTCCTTACCCACACTTCCAAAGCCTTTGGATCGGCCAAAACCTGCCCATTTTGTCTCTAAACATCCCTCTATAACTCTTATAAGCCTCACTTTGGGCATAAGTCTTCCCAATGAAGCCTTTGAGGTCAAATCAAAAAGAGTTACCCGTTTTAAATGTAGTGTTTTCTCTTGTGTTCTTTTATTTTATTTTGCTTCTCCAACCCTCTAAACTCTTTTTATTCCTTTATTTTGTAACTAAACCAGTATCTTCAATATAATAGGATGTTGTTATAATAAGTATTCTAGCTACACCTACACACACCTCCACCTAATGGTAAAAGAACATACTGTTTCTGTGGTTGGTGAATTTCTGCCTCACGAAACGATGATTGTTCAATCTTATTTTGACACATTTAATGGTGGCCATTAAGATGTCACTATATTTATATATGATATATATTATGTTTATGTTTTCCTTATGATTCTGTATTTTTCATTTGTGGTATACCTTTATGTCTTCCATTATGGGTATACACGATATCTTCATTTTAGGAAGTGCGGACTACCACCCCCTCAAAGTGATTTGATTCCTTAATGCCATACGTGGGTCATATAAAGGGTGGATTTAATGATATTATATATTATATTATACTATAATTATAATATAAATTTATATCATTATGATTTAAATCCATTAAAGTATGAGATAGAAATGAAAGTAGCGTTCATGCGTACGTACGGCTTACCGTCTCCATGAACGGTGCATTTCATTTCTTATCCACAAATGTAATGTAATATTATAAGTACATATATATAATGGATATATATGATTTATTTTACATAAAAGTGATGAATATAATTATGGAATTAAAATATACATACCTCTCATTTAGTTATAATTCCATTAATATGACATAGAAATGAAAGTAGTGTTCATGCGTATGTACGACTTACCGTCTCCATGAACGGTGCATTTAATTTCTTACCACTAAATGATTATGTAATATTATAAATACATGTATATGATGGATATATATGATATATATGATATCAAAATCATGAATATCATTCTGGATATAAAGAAACTTTGACCACACGAACAACATGTAATTGTAAGAAGTCCACTTTCGACTTAAGAACCAAATATCGACAAAACAAACATTATTAACTTAAATGATTACATAATGTTTATAACATGATAATAAGTGATATAAAATTAATAATTAACTTTAAAAAGGTTCTTAATAAAGTATAAATTAACTCAAGTTTATTATTCAGGACGTTAAAGAACGATCGAGTCAAGTCAGACCCGAGGTAAGGGACTTCATCTCAATCTCCTTTCATTGAGGCATATTTTGTTTTATACACAACTTTCTTTTATAAGGTGTATAAAACCCTTTGAATTTTAATTTTATTCAAAAGGAATCTTTTTATATGAAGCGTTTTACTAAAAGACAAAAAGGAATGTTTCGTTTAACGTACGCGGTGACAACGACCTTTTTCGCCGCTATGAGTATTATTTGGTCTTTGGCTTCCTCAACAAGCCGTAATGTTTTTAAAATGAAATAAATACCATATAATATTTTATGTATTTTGGTATTGAAAATGGTTTTTATAATGGATTTTTTATGTCAATATATTTATGTGATATATTGTGATCAAAGTGTGGAAATTTTTTCTTTCCATTATATTTGTTTTTTGTTTTATGATTTTATAATGGTACTTGGACATTTGACAGGTGGTTACGTGATAAACATATGACGGGTGGTGCCGTGAATACCAGGACGGGTGGTTACGTTATAACATCCAATGCATTGGGTATGGAAGTCGACCGTATGACAATTCCATTAAGTGATATGTGTGGAAGTCGACCGTATGGTTATTCCATTTAAGTATGTTTATGTCCCAAGTTA
Organism: Viscum album; assembly: GCA_963277665.1. Lineage (NCBI taxonomy): Eukaryota > Viridiplantae > Streptophyta > Magnoliopsida > Santalales > Viscaceae > Viscum > Viscum album. The sequence continues at coordinate 1,487,110,288 of OY728136.1, forward strand.
CCTTTATATGTTATGTGATATTTATATGGGTTTTATGGTAATATTTTGGTTAAAAAGGGTAAGTAATGATGTCTTATTCAGTGAAGAGTTTTTACTACTTCATAAAGGTGAAGAGTATTACTTTGATAAAGTATACATGGTTTACTTGTTGTTTTGAAAAACTAACAGTTTTCATTCATTGTGTATACCTTACTGAGCTTTTTATGCTCACCCCAAGTTTTTTTGAAATGTTTTTCACAGGACTTAATGTGGAATAGGGTCAAGGATGGGATCAAGGGAAAGTCATGCCATCTAAAACATGGAACTAGACATGTTTCTTTTTAAGAGTTTTTATTTTATGGAAACTTAGTAGAAGTATCTACTTTTTAATCTTTTGAGATTTAATAGTTATGTCCTAATTCTCTAAAACTATAAACCTGAAAATATCCTCAATGTGAATTATTCATTTAATTCAATATTAAGTAAGGTTTAAGGCTGGGGCCTTATAGTTTCCTTAAAAGTGTTTAAATTAATAAAAATTTAATTTTTAGTCAGTCCATATACCATACATCAATTGATTAGGAAAATTATTTATTTAACCATATACCGTTGATCTATATGGTGTAAATACCATATTATCTATTATCTAGTTTTAAGGGTATTTTCCTATAAAGTTACTGAATATCTTTGGATTCCTATTTATTTTCCACAATTATGTGATGTTATGATATTGATGGGATAATAAATATTTTCCTTAAGTTATTCTATTTACTTTTTTTTATAAACCTATTTTTTCCATGGGTTCTTTTTGATATTATGAATGATTGATTTCAAGTGGCACATGAAAGTAAGTTCGAGTGCTAGGTGGGGTCTTATATCACTCTCCAATACATTTATTAAATCTAATGAGACATGTATATGCTAACATAATTTGGTTTCTCTCAAATCATTGGTGAATGTGTGGAACTCAATAAGGTGTTTTATAAATTGGTACAACTAAGTTTTCTCACAAACATAGGTGGAAGTTAATGACTCATGAAGTAAATGTTTCCCAATGTTTATAGTTGTGCCACAATTCTCAAGTATCCCTTGTTTCTATGGTATGCGATAGTTACATGATATTTTATTATGTTATTCCATGCCTTTTTCTTTGATTTTTTATCTATGATTTATTAGGTATGGTATTATTATATATTTTGATTATAGAAATATTATCATATGATGATCATATATGATCTTTGATTATTATTTCTTAGGTTTAATCTTACTAATAATCTATTTTCACACCTTTCTTATCTTTCCAATTCCTAATGTTATGAATAAAATTAATATATATGACGTGTCTAGAAGAGTATCTTATGCAGAGAATTTATGGGAGATATTGAAAGAATATTATGAATTAAACATTTATTTATATAGTGGGAGAAATTTTCATTGGGTGGGAAAGACATGGGAATTAATTGTTAAAGTGTTTACCTAATTCTATAAATATCTAAACCTTAAAGATCATGGGAATATATTGTAATGAAATATTTTATTTAATGTAAAATCACAGGTAATTATATAATAATACATTTTCTTATCTATTAATATTTATGAATTAGATATTAATTTTAATTTAAAGGGGATTCTATGTCCAAAAATGTACCCGCCACACAACAATGAGTTTCTACGAAATCTTATGTTGCACACAAGACTGATTTATATAAAAAAATAATACATTATTAATATCATTATTTTAAATGGTAGTTATTTCCAAGCCATAATATTAGAAATAAATGAAAATAACTAGATATATTATGTTGAAACATGTTTATTAATCATTTTTACTTTCTTATAATAAAATTTATGGACCTAAAATAAGAATAAATCCAAGTTTAGGCATTAAAGCTCTCGTATTTTTAAAAGGTAATTTACCAACTTTTGATGTTGAACCCATTTTAAATATAGTTTTTGAAAACTTTATATGTTATATTTTATAAAATAAACTTATTATTTGTAAGTGGGACATAGAAAATTAGTTTGGATAACTTTTTGGTATTTTTCTGATAATTGTCATATTTTAATTAATAGGGAAAAATACTGCATTCTAATTCAAAACTACCTTTTCATATAATTTTTTTAAATCATTAGATTATCATTTTAATCAGTTTTAAAGTATATTTAGATTATGTTTTTATAATTTAATCCAATTTTTGTCATTGAAATCAATTTAAAATAGAAATTAGATATAAACACATTTCAATATTTTGAACATCTCACTTTAAAAACCCACTTTTTTGTTTTGTCTGCATAATTAATTTTAAATAAAATTTTCCAAATTATATTAATTTGATTAGCTAAAATAGATTATTTTTTTATAATCATAAGTTACAAATTATTTCTAAGGTCAATTTTATTTTTAGGTACAAAAAATGTAACGTGGTAAAAAAATTATTTACCATAGTAAAAGTGAATTTTTGGCAAGTTTTAAAATTAAAAGTCAGAAGATTAAAATACCTAAAAACTAAAAAATTTAATGGTAAATTGAGGTGTGTATCTACCCTAAACATCCTATAAAACATTAATTACAATCCATGGTCTTGGAATTTAATTCCACCTCTATATGGTTAGCTTTTAATATAAAATAATTAACAAATTAATCACTTGAACCCACCTCTCCTCAAGTATAAATTCCACCTCTCCACCACCCCATTTCGACCCAAAAAGCCTTTTAGATCCTAAAATATATGCCCAAACCTCTCCTTATCACTATACCCATGTTCAAGTACTGTTTTAATCAGAAAAAGACTAAATCCAAGTTTCTAAAGGGTCTTTCAAGGAGGGGACATTCAAGAGGTAATTTTCTTAATGTACCTATCTTAATTTCTTTTATTTTTCTACTTTCTCATCCCCTCATTTATCCATCAATGAATGGTAACTACATAATCATGTAAATAATATATTTATCTGTTTATAATAGAATATATAATATCCATTCCATTTCTCACCTCCTCTTATTCAAAGAAACGAAATTGTTGTCCAAGTTATGCTGGTTAATCACCTTTGTGAATAATGTTTTGGTTCCTTCTCCATTACCACATTTATGGATTTTATTAAAAATATTTTTATGGTTAAATAATATTTAAATATTTATATTATAACCTATTTAATATTATTTAAATGTTATATTAAATACACCTTCCATATTATTGTTATACAATAATTTTGTTTAGGGATGAGTGGACTACCGCCTCCTCAAAATGATGTGATTCATTCAAACATCACTTGGAATATGTTAATAATAATCATAGAAAAAATATATGATATAAATGAAATATTAAATATAATATAACAATATTATATATATACATATTTACTTATATTTCATTTAATTTCACTCTTTCAATACGATAGGAAAAATGAAAATAGCGTTCATGCGTATGTACGAGCTACCATCTCCATAAAAAATGTTTTCTGTTTATCTTAAAAGATTATTATAAATACTTATATAATGGATATATAAGATATTAAAATCATTTTTTATATTCTATAGATAATTTACTTATGACCACCAGGACTTTTGACATCACACAAAGTTCATTTTCGACTCAAGTACCGAATATGGACAAAACGTATGACATGAACTTAAATGATTATGTAATTTTTGTAACATGTCTAGAAGTGATATAAAATGAATAATAAACTTGAAAAATGTTTTCAAGCAAGTATAAATTAACCTATATTTATTATTCAGGAAGATAAATAACATACGAGACAAGTTAGACTCGATATAAGATAATTTCTTAACCCAATTTCCATTCTTTGGGTTGAATTTCTACTTCTTGATTATGTTGTTCAACTATTATGTGTGAAATTAATTTTGAATATATTATATTTTATTTATATATTTAATTTCATTCAATATTTTTTTTAAAAAGAATTTTTTTATTTTTAATGTTTCCCTTTCCGTACAAAATTACAAAAGAAATGTTTTTTAATGTATGTGGCGACAATGACTTCTATGTCACCGTAACTGTTATTTGATAGTTGATTCCTCTATAAGACTTATTGTTTTTAAAAGGAAAATAAATAACATATTCCATTTACATGTTTTTTTTATTGAAAATGGTTTTGATAAGGGATTTATTATGTCAATATATTGAAATGATATCTTGTGATTTCAATATAGAAATATTATTTTTCTTATATGCATGATTTATGTGTTGTGAGTATATTTTGGTTGTTGGGTATTGCTTATGTATATAGGTGGTTCCATAATAAACCGAGGACGGGTGTTCCTATTATCGGTCTCTAATTTATTAGGTAATGAGATGAATTTAAACAATAGGGTTTCTCCTAATAGATTTAGGGAATATACTATAATGGGTATTCCAAACATAACCCTGAAGGTTACTCCCTAAGTAGCTGTCAAATATACAATATAAGTATAATATGGATTCCACAAGTAACCTTTATGATTTATGATTGCTAAGAATTATTTTTAGGAGTCTTATGTTTTCATGAGGTATGTTTTTATTGGTGAAAAGTATGATGTTGTGAAAATGTTTTCTTGAGTTTAAAATATTCTTGGACTAACAGTTTCATTCCTTATTTTATATCCATAATTGATATTTTTTTCTCATACAAAGTTTTTGAAATTTTTTCCATAGGGTATAAGGATGGGTAATAGAAAGTAAAAATTAAAGAAGTTTTTTATCAAGAAAATAAATCATGTTTTATTTTAAAAGTTTTATTTTTGAAAAAAATGGACACTATTTTGGGAGCATCCTCCTGTATGATTATGGGATGTTATGTATTAATGATGGAATTGTTATCTAAAACTATAAACCTAATAAGACCCTCAATGTGAATTCTTGACATAACTCAATATTATGTAATGTTTAAGGGTGGGTCCTTATTGTTGGTATCAGAGGCCAATTTAGATAAATTTTGGGTTTAGGATATTGTTAACAGAATATCCATAAATTATTTTTACATTATGGCCAAATTGAAATGATATATAATTTTAAGATTACCATATTTATCCATCTAATATATGACTATTTAGAATGGTTTTCCACAGAGAAAATAGGGAAGCTATGCTAGGATGAAATTCTAAGAAAATCAACCTTACAAATCAGCAACTGAATATGGTCAGAATCATAATTGAACAGTTTGTTGTAGGGATGGATCAATTGACTTAGGTGATAAATGGTGGTGGTATCCTTGTATGAGATCATCCAGATCAACCAAAGAGTTACATTTTTTTAGTGGAGAATTTCATGAGGTAATATCCCCCATCATTTAGAGGATAATCTGACCCCATTCTAGCTAAAGGATGGATTAAATCCCTAGAAAATATTTTCATTATAATGGGGTGTTTAGAAAATCAAAAGGTTAGTCTTATTGTTGACCATTTAGAAGTTGAACCAAATTTGTGGTGGTTGATGGTTAATAATATCAGTGATAGTGAGGAGATTTATGATATTTATTGGGATGAATTAAAAAATATGTTTCTTGAGAAATAATTTCCTACAGTAGTTCGACTTAGGATGGAAAACAAATTCTTGGAATTAAGGTAAGAGGATGTATCAGTGGCTCCTTATGAAGAAAAATTCACTCGACTGGAAAGTTATGCCCTGAATTTCATCCATGATCTTGATATTAAAATCAATAATTTGTACTCAGTATTGAAGAAAATGTATCAAATGGAATTGGATTCTCATGAGTTTGAAAGTTACGAAAAACTTGTTCGGTGTACAGAGATGGTGGAAATGGAGTTTGTTGATGATTTTGTGTTCTTTTAAAAATAATAGAATTAGAGGTCTAGGTGGAATGATAAAGGGAATAATTCATCAAAGAGGTTTTATGGTAAGAAAATTATCTTTACAGTTTTTAAAAATTGTGGTAAAACACACACTGGAGAATGCCTTTTGAATTTTGGTAAGTGCTTCTGATGTGGTAAAATAGGGCATATGTCTCATAACTATACTAAAAAATATTATGGTATTGGTAATACAAAATATTATTTACAATAAATAAATTTTTTTAAGTGGAATGATATGAGTTATTATGAAAATGAGTGTTTCATGAAGAACTTTAATGAATGGAAGCAACCAAACTATAAACATAAAGGTGTAGTGAAATACCTTACAACTACTTAAGCAGATGTTAGGCCATCAAATGAAGTGGTATCAGATACATTGTGTCTTTTCTTTGATTATACCAATTTGCTTTTTGATTCAGGGTCTATACATTTTTTTTGTTTCTAAGAAATTTTCTAATAAATTAGAAATTCCACCTCAAGAAATGAATCCAGAAATTATGGTAAAAACACCTAGGGAAAATGTTGAGGCAAAAAGAAATTATAATAATCTTATTATCCTTATATGTTGGAAAAATTTACCTACAAACCTTGTTGTTTTTCTTCTAATAGAGTTTGATTTTATTCTGGGTATGGATTTAGTTTCTATTTACCATGCTAAGATTAATTATAGAGATAAAGAAGTTTCTTTTTAGAAATAATTTCAATTTGTGTACAAGAATAAACCCTTACCATTGATAACATATCATAAAGTTGAGAAACTGTTAAAAAATGGAAATTAATGTTATATTGAACATATTTTTGAAAAAAGGAACTGTTTATATTAACGATGTGGCCTTGGTAAATGAATATCTTGATGTTTTTCTTGATGAGTTGTCTGGTATTATTCATGATCAAGAAGTTGAATTTACTTTTGAATTAGTTCCTGATTCTAATCTAATTTCAATATCCCCTTACCGAATGGATCAAATTGAAATTTTATTGTTGAAGAAGCAATTGCAAGAGTTATTAGATAAATGTTTCATTAGACCTAGAACATCGCCATGGGGTTCTCCTATTTTGTTTGTTGAAAAGAAATATTGTTTAATGAGACTTTTCATTGATTATAGAGCCTTGAATTACATCACTGTTGAGAACAAGTATCCTTTTCCTTATATTTATGATTTGTTTTATCATGTCTAGTGAGCACAATATTTTTTAAAGGTTGAATTGAGGTCAGGGTACCAACAGTTTAAAGTAAAAGAAACATACATTCTAAAGGACTTTTTTATTACTAGATATAGCCATTATGAATTTTCAGTTATGCCATTTGGTTTAACTAATACGTATTTTTTATTCATGGATCTTATAAATAGAATATTTCATGAGTTCTTGGATACGTTTTTGGTTGTGTTTATTGATGTCATTTTGATATATTCTAAAAGTAAAGAGTTGCATAACTGTCATTTAAGGGTTGTCTTGCAAACCTTAAAAGAAAAGAAACTGTATGTAAATTTCAACAAGTGTGAGTTTTGGTTATAATAAATTTTATTCCTTGGTCAAATTGTTTTTAAAGATGGAATAACTATTGATCCTACTAAAAATAAATTTGTTGAATAATGGATGATACCCATAAAAATAAATGAGATTTATAGTTTTCTTTGTTTAGAAGACTATTATCAGTGGTTTATTGAAAATTTTTCATGGTTATATATCCTACTGACTAAGTTAACTTGGAACAATGTTAAGTTCATCTGGAAAAAAGAGTGTGATGATTTTTTTTCTAGGAATTTAAAAGAAGATTAGTGAATGCTACAATATTTGAATTACCTTATAGAAATGGTGAATTTGTTATCAATAGTGATGGTTAGTTTAAAGGAATTTTTTTTGTCTCCTAATGTAGAATGATTAGGTAGTTTCTTATGCTTTACATCAGTTAAAAAAGAATTAGTTAAATTACCTTACACATGATTTTGAATTTTCTTCTATGGTTTTTTCTTTAAAAATATAGAGGCACCATCCGTATGGAGTAAAATATGAAATATATACTAACAAAATAAGTTTGAAGTATATATTCACTCAGAAATAATTGAACATGAGATAGAAGAGATGGATGGAATTAATCAAGGATTATGATTAGATAATTCATTACCATCTAAGAAAAGAAAATAAAGTGGCTGATGCTTTGAGTTGAAAAAGTAATGCTACATTAACCATGTTATGTTTGGAATGTTATACTTTGGTTAGTGATTTGGTGAACTTTTGAATGGATGTTGTTGGTGGAATAAATTCATTTGTTTTTATTTTTGGTTTTAGTGAAATCGTCACTCTTAGAAAAAATTAAGCAAAAGAAGAAGGAAGACAACGAGCTTCAAAAAAATGTAGAATTGGTTCAGAAGGGTAAGTTACCCGAATTTAACATTGATAAAGATTGTGTTTTGAAATTTGGGTAGAGGTTATGTGTTCCTTATGATCCATATTTAAATAAAGAGTTGTTATGTGAAGCTCATATTTCTCAGTTTTTAGTTCATCCTAGCATTATTAAGATGTATTGATATCTTTGAGAGTTTTACTGGTGGGATGGAATAAAAAGAGATATTGTTGACTTTACTATGAAGTGATTGAATTTTCAGCAAGTTAAAGAAGAATGAAAATTTCCAAAGGGGATACTTTAGGATTTTATAGTTCCAGAGTGGAAATAGGAAAATATATCCATGGATTTAAAAGTGGTATTACTGAAGACTTCTTGAGGTAACAATGCAATCAAGGTTATTATTGATTGATTTAGTAAATCTTCTTATTTTATTACTATTAGAGATAATATATCTCTAGATAAACTCTATCGGTTTTACATTAATGATATAGTCGAGTTTCATGGATTTCATCTAACCATTGTATCTGATTGTGATCCTAGGTTCACTTCTAATTTTTGGAAAGGCCTTCAAAATTCATTGAGTAATGAATTGAATTTCAGTATATCTTTTCATCCTCAATCAGATGGGTAGTTAGAATGAATAATTTAGACCTTGGAGGATATGCAACATGCTTGTTAAATGGATTAACAGGGAATTTAGGATTAATATCTTTCATTGGTTGAATTTTCTTATAATAATAGTTTCATTCTAGTATGCAGATGACATCATTTGTGGCATTATATGGAAAGAGGTGTTGAACTTTTTATTTTTGTGATGAAGTAGGTGAAAGGAAGTTGATGGAACCAGAACTGGAAGAAGTGATGGTAGAAAAATTTCAGTTGATTCAGAAGCACATGAGGATAGCTCAAAGCAGGCAGAAATGTTATGTGGATAACCAGAGGAAGGATTATTCTTTTGAGGTAGGTGATCATGTCTTTCTCAAAGTTTCTCCATGGAAAAGTGTGAAATGTTTTGGTAAGAAGGGGAAACTGATTCCATAGTTCTTTGGAACCCATGAAATCATGGAGAAAGTTGGATCAGTTGACTATCGAGTGGATTTACCTCATAGTTTTATCCCAAATACACAATGATTTTCACGTTTCAATGCTGAGAAACTATATTATAGATTCATCTCATGTTTTGAGTCTAGAAGTAGTTTAGTTGGAAGAGAATATTTCTTATGAGGAATAACCAGTCTAGATTATTGACCATAGGGAGAAAGTGTTGCAGAATAAGGTGATACATCAGGTTAATGTTTTATAGAAAAACCATATGGTTTAATAATAAACATGGCAATATAAAAATTATATGAGGAAGAAATACCCCCACTTATTTGATAATTGAATAAAATTGCGAGTATGAAATTTCAAGAAGGGGGTAAGGATCTAACATTCCAGATAATTATAGAATAATAAATTTTTATATCTATTAATATTTATGGATCAGATATTTATTTTACTTTAATGGGGACTTGATTCTAACTCAAATTTACCCAAGAGTAGAAGGTAAGACAGTCCTTGTAGTTTAGCTTGGGTTATCGAATCCACAGAGACCTAAGAAGAAACCTATAGACACGTACATTCTATGGACTGTTTTCGGCTATGAAGTGGTCAAATTGGATTGATTTTGGATGGGTTTGAAATATATCTAATAGATTTAAGTGAATTCAATTTAAAAGAATGAGTTGATCCTAGGTTATCGCTAGGGGTGGATTGGACGTATTTCCTTTTTAATGATTTCAATTTCTTATATTTGAGATGGGTTCATTTAAGGAGATAAAACAACATCATCACTTACTGGTTTAATTCCTACACCCTTTAATACTAATCACCTATACACTTGAAGGATCAAAGTTTTGATCACTTTAAGGTAAAGGTTCGTATTACCACTTTAAGTGTGTGACCTAAAATTCAACAAGGATGATGGAGTTTAAAAACCATCAAATAAAAATCTCAATTAAAGAAGTGATTATACATTAATGGGGTGATAAATAACATCCAATCCAGACCCTTGCTACTCCCTTGGATAAACCCATAGGTGGGTTAGCCCTCCATTGATCCCATGGTTTCAATGGAAGTGGAAAGTAGACTCATGAGGGAGGAAATGGAAAAGTAAAAAAAATGCAATAAAATAACAATCACTCCACCGTTGTGTGATAATTTCACAAGGTATGGTGTGAATAAATTCACACCTTTATCCAATGATATCAAAGTGATAAGGATAAGAACAGAATAATTAGAGAAGAAGAACTTTTATTAAGAAACAAGGATGAATTAAAACAACTTACATGTGAAGGAAGAACATTACAAAGAGAAATTGGCAGCATAACATTAAGATGAAAAAAAGCTCAAAGATTCTTAAATCCTCAAACACCACTACCTTAAATAGGAATTTTTGAGCCCTTGGGTCGAGCCTCCAACAGTACAAGTCATCCCACTCGAGTATGGTAGGTTTAGGGTGGTGGAAAGTTTGTGGAAATAAGACTTTCCACCCTTGACCCGAAAAGGCATCCATCTTTCATGCACCGAACAGACGTGCTTGAAAATACTTCTACCTGGCCAAATTAAAGTGGTCCATAGAGGAAGAAAATGGATCTCCGGATGTCTTCTAACCGCCTGTAAAATTTGGGCCCATTTATATTTTTATATTCGGAGATATGATTAGATTAGTGGGCTGTTTTTCTGGGCCGCAGAATCTGGCCCAGAATTTTATCTCTAACTTGGGCCACCTAAAGGACCACCATGGAGGCCGAATTAGCATTGGATCCTGAATATTTATTTGTTCCTAGACATGGCTTCTAGCATCACACGAAATTTGGGACTAATTGGGCCTGTATGTTGGGCCCCACAGTCTCATTAGTGGGCTAGTGTCCAATCTGCCATCTCTAGAATTGCTTCCTTTCATCACAAAATATCCTCATCTTCTTCCATGAATTCTCCATTTATCCCTGAATGAAACATGTTCATATTGGAGTGTAGATCAATTTCCAAAAATATCAAATTAAAATATTTATAATCAGATGAATCATTGGGTACTTCAAATGATGTTAAAAAATATACCACATAATAGTGCATTTTAAGAAGGTATTACAATCATAATGTGAAATGATGTTCAAAGTGTAAAATGCACTAAAATGGTGTTTATGAATAATAAGGCACATGAATATTATATATATTAACAATGAATATTAGCCTCATTTAGTGGCTAACCACACCCCCAACTTGAGTTTTGCTAGTCCCAAGCAAAATATATCTCAACAATATGAAATTCAAATTCCTTTTTCTAAAAACATTTTAATACAAAATGATCACCAAAAAACCTTATACCAAACAATCATGAAACCCATCAAAATATTTTAATACAATATAGTTTCATAAGCAGATCCTAATCTCAAGCCCATTCCTTTGTTCAAATTCATTGCTATATTTCATCCAATATCAATTAAGTATGAGGATGTGTTGTGCATCACAATAGACATGGGGGTTCATCTTTATTCAAGGGGGAAATTACGGAAGCGCTGGGTGGAATCACATTTTAATATAAAGATGAATATTCATTTTTTTTGTATAATTTCTTTTGTTTTTTTGTTGTTTTTTGTTGTTTTTTCAATTTTTCCATGGTAATTGAAGTTGCACTCAAAAGAGTCAACCCCTGTAGCGAGACTTTTCCGATGACTCCCAGGCTCAAATACCTTAGGGCACCAAGTGAATCCCACATACTCGAGCATCATCTTGAGTTAAATCAGTCAAAAAAAAAATTCAAATTACCAAAAATAGAGATAAAATTACTAACTCTGAGCCAGACAACTATGGAGTCACGATCCCCAAGTGCCGAAAGCCACGCATTAGGTCATTTCATTGCTCTACGCACAATTTTTTTTTAATATTTTTTGAATACTCATATTAAGCTAAAATGATCACCAAACCTATGCTATTTATTTAGGGGACCTCATGAACTCAAACTAATACCCCACTATCCAAGGGACGTGCATTGTGATCTTTTTTTTATTTGGATGAAAATATAAACGATGAAATATCACATTGGACAACCACACTTTCCAAAATCAATGCTCATGAAATTATACAAGGATTAAAATCAGAATCAGAGGATGCTAAATTATTTGATATTCAGTTTCAAAGTGTGAAATGTGTATTACCATGTTCAAAGTTAAAGGAATTTTTCCTTCCATTTACACTTTTTTTTTTCAAATCATTTATTTTTTTGACACGAAATCATTTTTTTATTTTATCTCCCCCCAACTTAAAATAACACTGTCCCCAGTGTTTAAAGAAAAGAAAATTTAGAAGGGGATAAAGGTAGAGAATGAAAGTTCAAAAAGGAAATTGAAAATGAGGGTTATGGAATGAAGTCACCTGGTGGTTGAATTTTGAAGTTCTTACTGCTCCCTTTTAGTAATTTGATATCCATGTCGCTTGAAGAGTTCCCTTAATGGAAAAAGGAAAAAAAACAAAAAAAAAAACAAAATAGTATATATATATATATATAAGTACAATATAAGTATATATATAAAATAAAATAAACTGATGATACATTGTCTTCTTTTTAATTTTCTGGGTAAGGTATTACTCAAGAATCACACCATGTGACACGAATGAATATGGTCCTCCCCTTTCATACCCATACATACTAATAATAGAAGAACATGTCAACAGTCTATATTTTTTTTAATATAAAAATGATTAATTAAAATATAAATTTTATTAAAACAACAAAATGATAGGAAACTTAAAAACCATGGGTTGCCTCCCATGCAGTGCTTTGTTTAATGTCATTAGCTCAACTTGAACTCCCCAACTTATCCAATACCAATTTTTAACATTTTAAAGACTCCATAATTCTCCATGTCCACTAGATTGAGATTGATTATTTTTTTATAATTTTTGTTGTGTGAAAACCTATGTTCTAAAATGAGTGGTAAAATCCAAGGAATATAAAAAATGGTTGATCTAGTTCCTTCTGTAGTCTTTCCTAAGACATAAATGACCATTAAAACTTTTTTGGTTTCCAGATAAGAATGAGTTCCAATTGAAAGGTCATTATTATACCTTATGAAGGTATTATTTAGTGAGGAGGGAAGGAAAATAATTTTGGGCTCGGTTTGGATAGGACATTTAGACACAAGTTGATATTTTGAATCCAACTCAGTTTCATTTTCCAAATTTCTCAACAAAATTGGTTCCTTTTGAATAGAAGATTCAACCACAAAATTGGAAAGATTAGTGTTTGGAATGAATATGGACTAAAAGTTTATGATTTCTCCCAATGGTTCAAAGATTGGTGTTTTTGAAAATTCATCAATGGAGTTATAATTAGGAGACTCAATCCATGATGTCAAATTCTCTTCTTTTGAATCCAAAAAGTTAATTTCCTCCTGATTTAAAGACCCTTCAAAAATTCCTTGATCCTATTCATCTATCCCAAATCCAAAGGTTGGTTCTTCAATAAATTCATGTGGGGTTTGTGTGAAACTAGACACTTCACATAAGGTTATGGAAGGGACAGTTTGTGTAGGGATGAGTTACTCACAAATTTTAATGCTTTGTAGTTCTAACCTCAATTATGAAACCTCAAAATTCATTATATCCATTTTTTGACATAGTTTTTCGAGTAATGGTTGTGGATCATGATGGGAAAGGGGTTGAGACAGATGGTCTATTCCAGGAGGTTAACTGTGTTGTTGGAATTCCATAGGAGGATGTTCAGATTGGCCTTGTTGGGATTGGAACTCATGATATGTTGGAATGTATTGTGGATCATATGAATAAAAACACCGTGGTTCAGTAGGTTGTTGATGATCCCACAAGTAGGAATTAGGATGGTCATTGTACATCGTACATGGGGTTGGGTGATCAAAGTAGGGATAGGTTTACCATGTTTGGACTTGTTCAAAATTGATTTCCATAGGAGTGAGGAGTGAGAAAAGAGAAGTAGAATGAAAAAAAGGATTATAGTGTCTAAGATAACTTACTTAGGTCCCCGTAAATGGTGCCAAAATTCGATTCTCGCTCAAATTTACCCAAGAGAAGAAGGTAAGACGGTGCTTGTAGTTTAGCTTGGGTTATCGAATCCACAGAGACCTAAGAAGAAACCTATAGACACGTACATTCTATGGACTGTTTTTGGCTATGAAGTGGCCAACTTGGATTGATTTTGGATGTTTTTGAAAGATATATAATAGATTTAAGTGAATTCAATTTAAAATAATGAGTTTATCCTAGGTTATCGCTCGGGGTGGATTGGACGCATTTCCTTTTTAATGATTTCAATTTCTTATATTTGAGATGGGTTCATTTAAGGAGATAAAACAACATCATCACTTACTGGTTTAATGCCTACACCCTTTAATACTAATCACCTATACACTTTAAGGATCAAAGTTTTGAGCACTTCAAGGTAAAGGTTCGTATTAGCACTTGAAATGTGTGACCTTAAATTCAACAAGGACGATGGAGTTTAAAAACCATCAAATAAAAATCTCAATTAAAGAAGTGATTATAAATTAATGGGGTGATAAATAACATCCAATCCAGACCCTTTCTACTCCCTTGGATCAACCCATAAGTGGGTTAGCCCTCCATTGATCCCATGGTTTCAATGGAAGTGGAAAGTAGACTCATGAGGGAGGAAATGGAAAAGTAAAAAAAAACGCAATAAAATAACAATCACTCCACCGTTGTGTGATAATTTCACAAGGTATGGTGTGAATAAATTCACACCTTGATCCAACGGTATCAAAGTGATAAGAAGAAGAACAGAATAATAAGAGAAGAAGAACTTTTATTAAGAAACAAGGATAAATTAAAACAACTTACATGTGAAGGAAGAACATTACAAAGAGAAATTGGCAGCATAACATTAACATGAAAAAAAGCTCAAAGATTCTTAAATCCTCAAACACCACTCCATTAAATAGGAATTTTTGAGCCCTTGGGTCGAGCCTCCAACAGTAAAAGTCATCCCACTTGATTATGGTAGGTCTAGGGTGGTGGAAAGTTTGTGGAAAGAAGACTTTCCACCCTTGACCTGAAAAGGCATCCATCTTTCAGGCACAGAACAGACGCGCTTGAAAATACTTCTAGATGGCCGAATCAGAGTGGGACATAGAAGAAGAAAATTGATATAAGGATGTCTTATAACCTCCTATAAAATTTGGGCCCATTTAGATTTGTATATTCGGAGATATGATTATATTAGTGGGATGTTTTTCTGGGCCGTAGAATCTGAACCAGAATTTTATCTCTAACTTGGGCCGCCTAAAGGACCACCATGGAGGCCGAATTATCATTGGATCCCGAAGAGTTATTTGTTCCTAGACATGACTTATAGAATCACACGAAATTTGGGATTAATTGGGCCTGTATGTTGGGCCCCAAAGTCTCATCAGTGGGATAGTGTCCAATCTTCCTTCTCTAGAATTGCTTCCTTTCATCACAAAATATCATCATCTTCTTCCATGAATTCTCCATTGATTCCTGAATGAAACATGTTCATATTGGAGTGTAAATCAATTTCCAAAAATATAAAATTAAAATATTTATAATCAGATGAATCATTGGGTACTTCAAATGATGTTCAAAAATGTACCACATAATAGTGCATTTTAAGAAGGTATTACAATCATAATGTGAAATGATTTTCAAAGTGTAAAATGCACTAAAATGGTGTTTATGAATAATAAGGCACATGAATATTATATATATTAACAATTAATATTAGCCTCATTTAGTGGCTAATCAGGACTCTATGTATGATGGCGTACCGAACACACAACAATGGTTTCTCTGAAATCTTATATTGCATACAAGACTGAGTTATACCGAAAAATAATACATTATTAATATTATTATTTTAAATGATTATTATCTATAGCTATCGTATGGGTGAGAATGAACATAACTTACTATATTATGTTTACACATGTTTATTAAGTATTTTTACTTTCTTATAATAAATATTTTGGGACTAAAATAAGAATAAATCCAATTTTAGGCATAAAAGCTCTAATATTTTTAAAAGTTAGTTTTATCGCCTTTTGATGGTGAACCCATTTTAAATATATTTTTTGAAACCTTTATATGTTAAATTTTAAAAAATAAACTTCTTATTTATAATTTTTATATCAAAATTTAGTTTGGATATTTTTTTGAATTTTTCTGATAACATTCATATTTTAATGAATAGTGAAAAATACTGCGTTTTAATTCAAAACTAATTTTTCATATAATCTATTTAAATTGTTAGATTATATTTTTAATTGGTTGAAAATTATATTAAGATTAGGTTTTTATCATTTAATCCAATTCTTTTCATTCAAATAAATTTAAAATTGAAATTAGATAAAAAAACATTTCAATCTTTTGAACTTTTCACTTTAGACCCCTCTTTTTAGTTTTGTTCACAGAATTAATTTTAAATATAATTTTTCCAATTATATTAATTGAATTAGATAAAATGGATTATATATTTGTAATTATAAGCTATAAATTAATTTCTAATGTCAATTTTATTTTTAGGTATAAAAAAGTTATCATGGTAAAAAAATTATTTACCATAGTAAAAGTTAAAATTTGACAAGGATTAAAAGTTAAATGTTAAAAGCTTAACATACCAAAAAATAAAAATTTTAATGGTTTGTTGAAGCGTTTCTAGACCCTAACCACCCTATACAACATTAATTATAAGAAAAATTCGTGGAATTTAATGCCATATCCATATGGTTATCTTTTAAAATAAAATAATCAATAAACTAATCACTTGAACCCACCTCTCTTCAAGTATAAATAACACCTCTCCACCACCCCATTTTGACCTGAAAATCCCTGTGACTCATAAAATATCTACCAAAACCTCTCATCCTCACTCTCCCCATGTACAAGTTCCAATGGTCTCACCAAAAGACTAAATATAAGGTCCTCAAGGGTCTTTCAAGGGCGGGGGGATATTTAAGAGGTAATTTTCTCAAAGTACCTCTCTTAATCTCTTTCATTTTTTCTACTTTATACCCACCTAATTCATCTATAAATTCATGTTAAATCTATAATCATATAAATAATATAGTTTTATGTTTCCAATTGAATATATCATATCAATTTATTTTCTCACATCCTCTTATTCAAAGAAACTAAATTGTTTCCCAAGTTATACCGATTAATCACCTCCGTGAAAAATGTTTTTGTTACTTTTCTATTACCGCCTTAATGGATGGTATTAAAAATATTTTAAGGTTAAATAATATTTAAATATGTATATTATATCCTATTTAATATTATTTAAATGTTATATTAAATAGAACATCATGCTTTCCATATTGTAGTTATACAATAACTTCTTTTGGGGACGTGTGGACTATCGCCTCCTTAAAATGATGTGACTTGTTCACAAATAAAATGGAATGTATTGAAGATTGTTTTAGTAAAAATATATGATATAAATTAAATATTAATTATACTGTAATTATATCATATTTTTATACACATTTACATACATTTTATTTTATTTCTCTCTTTAAATACGACAGTAAAAATGAAAATATCGTTCATGCGTACGTACGCCCTATCGTCTCCATGAACGGTGTTTTTAGTTTGTTTTAAAAGATTATCATAAATAATTTTCTAATATATATATAATATATTTATATCATGTTTTATATTCTGGATATAATGCAATTATGACCACATGGACTTTTGACATCATACCAGGTTCATTTTTGGCTCAAGTACCGAATATCGACAAAATGTCTGACATGAACTTAAATAATTACGTAATTGTTATAACATGGTAAGAAGATATATAAAATTAATAATAAACTTGAAAAAATTTCATAATCAAGTATAAATTAACAGAAGTTTATTATTTAGGAAGATAAAGAACTACAAGACAAGTCGTACTCAAGGTAAGAGAATTTCTTAACCCAGTTTCCATTTATTAGGTTAAATTTATACTTATTGATTATGTCATTAAACTCTTATGTGTGAAATTAGTTTTGAATATCTTATATTTTATTTATATATTTAATTTATTTCAATGTATTTTTGAAAGGGATCTTTTTATATGGAATGTTTTTCTTTCTGTACAAAACAACAAAAGGAATTTTTTTTAACATATGCAGTGAAAATGACTTCTCCGTCACTCTCATCATTATTTGATAGTTTGATTCCTCTATTAGAATTAATGTTTTAAAAGGAAAATAAATACTATATTCCCTTTTAATGTATTTTGGTATTGAAAATGGTTTTTATATGAGATTTATTATCTTAATATGTTGAAATGATATCTTGTGATTGTAATGTAGAAATGTTATTTTTATTTTGTGCATGATTTATATGTTATGATTATGTTTTGGTTATTGAAAATTGATTATTTATATGGGTGGTTCCATGATAAACCAAGGTAGGGTGAGCCTATGATATCTCTCCAATTCACTGGGTAATGAGACAGAGTTAAAAGATCGGGTTTCTCCTATTAGATTTATAAAATATACTTTGATGGGTATTCCAAACGTAACCATGAAGGTTACTCCATATGTAGCTATGAAAGATAAAATATAAGTATGATATGTATTCTTGAATTAACCTATATGATTTATGATTTCTAATAAGTTTTTTCAGTAATATTATGTTTTCATGAGGTATGTTCTTATGGTTGAAAATTATGATTTCGTGAAAATTTTTTCTTGAGTTTATAATATTAATGGACTATCAGTTTCATTTATTATTTTATATACCTTACTGAGATTTTTGTGCTCATCCCTATGTTTTTTAATTTTTTTCCAAAGGGTATAAGGATGGGTTAAAGAAAGGAAGAATTCAAGAATATTTTTATCAAGAAAAGAAATCATGTATTATTTTAAAAGTTCTATATTTTGAAAAAATGGATACTATTTTGGTTATATCCTCTTGTATGATTATGAGATTTTAAGTACTAATGATGGGATAATTATCTAAAAATTTAAAATTGATTAGATCCTAAATGTTAATTCTTGACGTAAATAAATATTATGTAATGCTTAAGGCTGGTTCCATATATTTAACTCATGTAATTATGAGACATTCACATATTTGGTGTGTTATAGATGAGACATATCCATGAGGTGTTTTTATACATTTTTGAGTGTTTGTATGGTTCTTATGGACATTAAGATTAATAAATGGGGTATAGGGCCTACTAAATTAAGCATTAGAGCCCTAAAATACCCAGTCTGGGTAAACTAGGTACTCATTGAAACCCCCAAAAGATGGGTAGCACCTAAAGTGCCACTAGGTACCCAGTTTGGTTGTATCCTCTTGTTTGGATGGTTTTTTTATTCTATTGGAAGTTTTTTTATTTTTGTTTTATTTTGGTTATTTTTCTTTAAAATTAAAGTTCTCCCCCCCATGTTTGAGCCATTTTAACTATCCCCTTTCCCCTCTCTTTCTTTCATTCTTCCCTTTACTTATCGCCGTCAAATACCTCTCAGAGACCTGTCTCTAATTGGATTGAAATGTTAGATAAATAAGTATAATTCCTTCAATGATTACAAGGTAATTCCTTGGATATTTCTCAATTTTTATTTCATTTCATAATTTTTTTGAATAAACCTTTTTTGGGGCCTACTTATCAAATTTATTTATTTTAGGAAAACGAGGCTGAACCAAGCTGTGATCTTAGTCGAGTTAAGTCTTATAAGATTAAGCTATATGGTTCCTTTAATATATCATTATATTTTGTGTGTATTCACATGTTTTTCATGTGTGTTACTGGGAGTTTAATCTTTGGGAATTTTATGAGTAAGTAAAATATATTATAAATTGACCGTTATTCTATATTAGCTTCTCCTAGAAGTAGAGTAGACCCCTTACACATGTTTTATGGATTTAGAGATGCTTGGAGGGAATATTTACAAATTTTGTAACCAAGGATTATGTGTGTTCGACCATAAAAAATTCTTGGATTATGTGATAAATTAAAAAATACATAGAATAAACCTTAGTGGGTTAGTTGATCATCTATAGAGTGGTTATCATCTCAGGTAGGGGTCATGATGGGTGTTGATCTATGGAAAGTGGATGAGTAGGGTTATGACATTATTGGAAGACTTAAAAAACCCTTTTTTAAGGCTATAGTTTTTATGTGGGATCATTGGTTTGAAAACTTGATCCGAAGACAAATTGGATACTATAAATCATGATCCTTGGTTGGTTATTTTTTATAGTTTGACTTGATTATGCCAAGATAATTGAAATTGGGGTGTTCCATATATATAGGTTGATGGATGGTTGGATCTTATTCCTTTCTATGCATAGTGAATGGTGATGGATTGGATTTTCTATTCCTTAGGAATTGTTACCTTATGGTTGGAAAAAGTAGGTACCACTTGGGTTCTCCAATGAGCTTAGATCATAATAAAATTTTGGTATAGAGATGATGTATCTTGTTTAGTACCTTGGGGTACTGTTCATGCACTGGTGGTGTAATAATAGTATAAGATGTGATGAAAAACATATCATGAGACCTTATGGGATAGATTATTTATTAATAAAGGTATATTGAGTTTAAGAGGTCAAGTGTGACTAGTGAATCAGGCTAGTAGATAAGTATGGCCTGGAATGACCATGAAGTCAAGCATGGTTGGATGATTATAGTCTAAGGGATTTAGAATCATCATGGGTTATTGTTTATCTATAGGTTTCACATGAGATGATTATATAGTAAAAATTTCTAGGACTAATTATACTGAGATGTTTCATGATACAAACTAGCGAGGAACTAGGTATAGGATGACTTGCTGAGAGCTATGACGAGCTATGTCAGCCAAGATTGTATATATATCCTTATAATGTTCATTTAGATGATGATGTGACTATGAGTTGATAAATATGGATCATGGTATATAGTGAAGGATTTATAAGGATTTAATAACACTTATTCAATGCAATAGAGGAGAACAATAACATAAAAGTCCATATCACTATGCTTTATAAAATCACAACATACAAAAAATAAATAACATATACCTTGCACCAATTATAACCTCATATAATACCTTCAACCATATGGATGATGAAGATTCATTAGAGGAAACCATCAAGATCCTTCCTCTATGGTGTACCCATGAGTTGATATTAATCTCCCAAACTCTTGGGTGGGATTATCCATAACTTCCATGATATAATATTACCTCACAAATGTAAAGGTATAAAAAAGAAGAGAGATTCAATAGAATCAATAGGAGGCTAGAAAATATTAGGAAGCCATCTCAATGGAATTATACTCCTTATATATCTCTCAATGATTCTCCCTAAGTATTAATGCATTTACTTATACATTACATAATATATGAGTAATGTATATACTTATAAACTATTGTAATCCCTTCAGCTGAAATCATTCTAACCAATGTTTCATATTAAACATTAGTATTGATGATTGTGAATGTGGAAGAGTCCAAAACATTAAAACTTAACCTTTGGTTTCCATTTATCAATTTTATATTTCCATATTAATTATACTATATGATTAACACAAATTATGATACAACCAAATTGTACAATATTAATAGCCAAGGAAAATGTAATAAGCTATCACTATATCATGTGTTACGATATTCCTATACAGGGCACATAACTATCCTTGGTGATATGGATATCATTTAATATTGTATACCTATATTATTCACTATGAAATAGGATAACTTATATTATTTAAACATTATAATTTAGGGTAGATATCCATCATCTACCCCTCGTACTAATGTGTAATGGACTTTGTGTCATTTTACCCTTATGTTGTATAATATACAAAAAATTATAAAATCATATCCAAAACTCTCTTTGAATATATACAAAACACTTTGGAAAAACTGTCATCAACTCTAGCTTCTATCACATCATATGAAATTCTTTGTGAATATCCATCTAAAAATCTTTTTGGATAAACTCTAAAAACTTTTATAGTATCTCTCTGGGTTTTATAAAACTTATTCACCATTTATTCAACTATAAAGCATGACCTCACAGGCCTTTATAGTGTTGATAATAAATATTAGTTCCCAAATTCCTAAGAAAAGAAAGAACTCTAACACAATATTGATGCTACTCAAGAAATAAAGGGACCAGACATGATCACCATCAAAACATGCATCTTAATACATGTTTCCACTAAATATATCATATACAAGTATTCATAACCATATAATTCATTTTTATAATAAATTGAGTGACCATGGGGAATTGATTATATCAATTATATATATATATATATATATATATTACTCATATGTTCTCAATTATCTAATTATAGACTAACCAAGTTGATTAATTCATCACATGTCATTCATTTTAGTGGATGAGAACATCACATTCCCATCACAAAATAGATAAGAATATCACATTCATCTTATCTAGGTATGCCCATACACATCCTTATTCTATCTAAATCATGGGTCTAAATTCAATAATGATTGTACAAGAGGAAAAATCCAATATTGATTAATCCTAAATTAATGACATGATCATCGACATATACAACCACCCCTGATTAGCTACGCCTCAAGGCTTGTGTAAGAAAGGTTTTATAGTATGAAGTTTCTAATGAAAGGTATCCGACAAACCCCATGTACATTGATTTAATATGAAATATTCACCCTTAAAAATATATTACACTCCATGTGGTAAACTTATCAGGTCATCCAATGAAAAAACTTATTTTTGCCTTTTTTTATATTTTATGTCTCTATTTGAAATCATACCCACTCTAAACTTAAAATATCATCACAATAAATAATATTACGTGATGAATATCAGTTATGGATATCTTAATTTTTTTTTACTTTGACAGTTTAAGTATCATTTCATTTCATGTGATATATGCATCCAATGTAAAAGAATGATGAATTTGAGACTACATTTTTTATGAGATGATACATTTTATATTACTAAACTAATTTAATAATACTAAAAAACCATTACATAAGTTACCATAAAATCATATCCCATATGATAAACCACTAGAGAGGCCTTATATTCCTTACACTATTCGAGTTTTGTTAAAATCACTATAAATATATATAATTCTAGTCACATATCTATATGAACACTAGATAAAACCCTCCAAGTAATTGTTAGGTTAGAATAATAAAAAGTGTCACAGGGAGGTGGGTGAATTGTGTCTTTCCATTAATCTATAAAGATTCAAATTTTTGTCCCTCTTTATGATTTATGCATTAATACAGTGTTATCTTCTTTTAGAAAGTTGAGCAGTGGGAAAATAGAGAACGACACATCAATTTTTATAGTGGTTTGGGGCACAAAGATACCCTAGTCCACTCTACTAGCATTCTCTCAGTGAGCATGATGGTTTTCACGAGACATGTCCACTTATCACAAGTCCTTAAAAACTTAGTAAACGCAGTTGAAACCTTTACAATAAGGATTTTATAAGGAATTTTGGTTATTTTACTGGGAACCAAAAATATCCAAATCTTAGTTCAAGAAGCCGACACTCCACCATGACTGAGTACGACCAGCTGATACTCTAATAAACTAAAATTAATTGATTTTATTGAGAAAACAAATTCTTATTCACAGTCACAACAACAACTAACAAAAAATGGATCTTCTCCTTCAAATAATTTTTTTTCAATAAATAAAAATTTTAAGAGATCTCGATTTCAATTGATATTTAATAAAAATAACAATAGACAAATAGTATTAGTAATATTTAATTAGTAGTTTAAATAATACAATATTGAAACATGTATGTCTCCAAAGTGCAGCTCCTTATGAATAGTATTGGAGTTCATTACTTTTCTTTTGGAATTAGTTCTATCATTAAAAATATGTCACACCCACTTTAAAATGAAATCACTCTTGGTATTTAACTAGAGAAACATGGATTTATTTTGATTGAATAGATACAAAATATCTCTTAAAAAATCATGATCAATTGAATTCCAAACACTCAAAGAGTCATAACTTCCCCTAGAAATATAAACGATTTAATCAGTGAAATTTGAGCCTTTGAATTACTCATAAAATATCTTTAAATAGTTATTTTGTTTTGGTGAGACCATTGTAGAAAACATGTAAAATATAATGAATTTATAAATCTTTCATTGACCAAGCCAAACATATGGTTTCTTCTCATATCTAAGAACTTCAAAATCATGGTTTAAAACATTCTTTTGATTTCAAAATTAGTGTTAATAAACTATACTTTTGTTCCACAAATATAGGGTTTCTTTAAAATGTAAGGTTTCTGATCTATAATTTTTCAATGACTTAGGGTTTATGATCCATGCATTTTATTCCAAACATAGGGTTCCCAATCCATACGTCCTGATTACAAATGTAGGGTATGAATAGTGTTTCTAGATTATTTACAAACATGTCTAGAATACTTAATCAAAAACTTTAACCCATAAATAAGATAAATTTATCAAGAAATAAAGTCCAAAAAATACTTAAAGTAATTTCATTATTAAAAACAATTAGGGTATTTGTGAGCATCCAAATAAATATAATTTATAGAGTATTTTTGGGACAATACATACCTAACAATACCCCCTTTTCTATAATAGAAAAAACCCATACATTATAATTTATAAAATATAGGAAATTTAAAAACAAATGAAATAATGTATTTAAAGAAATTTAATAGTAATTATATTTTTCATTTAAAGTTTTATAAACCAATATTTAAATAGGTAATATAAGATGTTATTTTTCAAACCAAGGATTTACAATAAATATTCAAATGTCCATTTTCATTAGTTAAATAGAATGTTGTGTTTACCCAATTTTATCCCCCTTTTTATGATATAAAAAATAAATTAATTGAAAATATCTTATAACAGATTTAGTGTAGTATATAACTGTCAATGAATATTATGATATTCTAAGACAAAAATGATTTTTGTTCAGGAATGAGAGATAGACTGAAATAATAAGAAACTAATAGATAAAAATATAATATACAAAGGAATTTCACTAGAAGATGTTTTTTATTATAATAAACATTTGGCTGAGAAATTTTAAAAGGTAGGACTGACTAATGGTGATGTTTCTAGTTCAGATGAGGTGTCAGAAGATTGAGAAGCTTGAACAACCTAGTGAAAATCCATTAGCTCTGTCATTATTCCTTTGAAATTATGATTAAACATATTATCCCACTATTTCATCAAAATATTTTAATACTAACCTACTTTTAAACTTTTAACTAAATTTAATTTAAAAAACCCATGAATATTATATTCATACTGAACAAAATTTTATAGCATTGCACTTAACTAAATGATAATATGTCTAAGACTTGGTTCATATGACATTAATTTCTTAACAAGATCATTTTTATTGTCCAATATAATATGAAGAGGAGCACTATTACATTGAAAATTATGAAACCGATCATTCCAAGAAGAAAAAACTATAGTAATAGTCTAAAATATTCTTATTAAATCTAGATAAGTTTGTTAAGAAGAAGTTGAAGCTATGGTTTGACTAGATCTACTACTTAACAATTCAAACTGACTTCCGAGGTATTTCATTAAATATCCAAAATATATTTTTTAAATTAATTCTTCTTTAATTTTAACAATTTTATCTGTTATTTCCATTTAAAATTCATAAAAATATCATTTGGAAATATAATATTATTTGATAGTTTGTAGTTGAACTTGAACCGATTCCAATTTATCTTTTTAAACAATTGAGCTTCTCAAATCCAATAAAAACTTATCAGTAACATCCATCTCACTTTGAAAGGATGAACTATATTTTATGATTTTATTATAATTTATATGTAAATATTAAGTTTAACTATTTAGAGAATCATAATATTCTTATTCTTGAACTCTTGATCATTGTATTATTTCAATTACAACTAAGGACTGACCTTTTTCTTTCTCACTAGAATATGATGGTATAGTTCCTAGAACTTTTTTCTTCTCACCAGATTCAGAAGAAGCCTTTTCCAAATAATATATATTAGTAAAGACTATCTGATTTTCAACTAATTCAGAAGTTTCATCAATTGATGGTTTCAATTTCTCATCCCCTTGAGCATTCTTCTAAACTAGTTATGATTCATGAATTTCTTTCTTATCTCTATTTTCATCTTGATTTTACATAGGAGTAGTAAAAACTCCTAAAAAAACTTGTTGTTAAACTTATTCAGTTGTAGAAAATTCAGCTTCTTGATCTTTAAATTTAGGTTCTTCTCCATTTCAAGGTAGTGTGACAAGGTCCTCATTTTTTCCTACTTTTGATTGTTCTTCAAGAGGGTAATAAATATCTATTGCAACATTCAGATCAGTGAAATCATACCTGAGTCTTCATCTTGTTGTTTCAAAAACATTATATTTTCATTATTCACCAACTTCTTCTTCAAAAATATGCACTAAAGTAGCATATTTCAAATTTTCTTACCCCCCTGATCATTAACACAAGATTATCATTGATCATCAGTACCAAAAATTAGCATATTTCCTTTCATTGTACTCTAAAAGAAACATAATTTTCTTAAAGTTATAGTATTAAGAATGTTACTATGATGACACCTAATGGTTAGCTGTATATCTTAAATCTTGTTATTTTTATACAAAAACGAATAAACAATCCTTCCATATGGATAAAAAGACATATTCACATCTATCTTAAAGAAATGATGAATATACCATGGCATATATCTAATGAAATTAAAATTTTATATCACTTATCTGGAAAAAAATTATATACATACCAAGATATAGAATCTTCTCTAACTCATCAATTCTTAGTAGTATTGAAAACTAAATAAATTTGACCAGAACCTTTTAGTTAGCTAAAAGATCCCATAAAAACATCATTCAAACTAGAGTCGATACAAAAATGATATATTACATTCATATTTATGTTATTTATCTCCAATATATTGATAGTCAAAGTGAAAAAACCCTTTTTTAGAAAACTTAAAAATATTTTCTATCTCTACTGAAGAAATGAAAATTTTTATATCATTTACCTTTGAAATGATGACATCCTTTGTGTTGCCAAAACTGAATTGAGAATTTTTATAGATTTCTTTTGCTTCTATGTTGGACACATACTCATTATTTTCTTCATTGAAAATAAATTCTAACCCTTGAAATTCCAGAGCTTTTTTTAACAAAATATTTTTCTGAAATAGCTATTAAAAATCAATAAATTTCTCTTGGAGAACTTTTCTAAAAGTTTACATTTTTTATTGATGATTAAATTTTCTAGATCTGCCTTCACATGTCCTATTAGTTTTTTTCATTACTGAAAATCTGATGGTTTTAGGTTCCTATTCTAGGGGTTTGAAAGAAAAAAATAAGAGATATGAAATTTGAAAGGGTTTAAAAATGAGGGTGAGAGAGAGGGATAGAGATAGTTTTGATGGTTTTTGGTGACGTTAGTTTGGTTTACTCAACCCAAATAATCATTTTAATAATAATTATTTTTTATTTTGAAAAGACACTTCTTAGAAAAAAGATAATTAAATACCTGATTTTTTAAACAACTAGTAAATTAACAATAAACAAATAAAAAGAAAAAAATAATTAATAAAGAAATAAATAAATGGATTAAAAATATTTATTTAAAATTAAATATACCTAACCCCTTAATAAATTCAAAAATAGCAGTGGGAAGTGGTTTATTGAAAATATCATCAAGTTGTTATTCATTATTTAGAAATTCTAAAGATATATAATTTTTTAGAATGTAATCTCTTAAAAAATGATGCCTTATGTTAATATTCTTAGTTCTAGAGTGACTTATATGATTTTTTGAAATATAGATTGATATTTTATTGTCACATAAAATAAGAATATTATTGAAATTAAGTCCAAAGTCCAATAGTGTGTGCTTCATCTACAATAATTGTGCACAACAACTACTAATAGATATGTGCGATTAAATTAAAATCAGAAGATTTTGGCTAAAGTGTAGATTGAAAAATATTTCCTTTTAAATATTTAAAATTTATTTTAACAGTATTAAGATGTGATTATTTTTGATTTGATTGAAATATAGCACATAGACATACAAAAACATGATTTCTGGTATGATAGAAGAAAGATATAGAAAAATTCCAATCATACCTCTAGAACACTTGTTGTCAACCAATTTTCTAGCTTCATCCAAATCAAGTTTTATATTGGTACACATAGAAATTTCATAAGTATTACTATTTTAAAGTCCAATTTTTTTTATTAAATCAATAATATATTTACTTAAATTTTATAAAATTATATAATTCTTTTGATAGATTTGAAAACCCAGAAAGAAATTTAATTCTCTTGTTATACTCATTTCAAATTCCTTTTGCATATGATTTGAAAAATAATTACAAATCTTTTTATTTATTTAACCAAAAACAACATCATCTATATAAATCTATACTAATAATATATTAGAACAATATTTTTTCCTGAAAAGAGTTGGATATGATAATCGTAAAAAAATCCATTTTTCAATTGAAAAGAACTTAATATTTCATACCAATATATATTTTCATTTTAAGTACATAAAAAGATTTAGTAAGTTTTAAAAATAAATTTGGTAGATGAGGATTTTTAAAATCTTGTGGTTGTTTAAAATAAAATTTATTAATTAAATATATATTTATAAAATAAGATTTTACATCCATATGATATAATTTAAAATTCATATAAGATACATAATATAAGAGGATTATAATTACATCTAATCTAGAAATAGGTGAAAAGGTTTCATCATAATATATTCCTTCTTCCCGATTGTATCCTTTAGGTACTAATCTATCTTTATTTCTATTAATTATTCCATGACAATATCAATTATTTATAAAAACCAAATCAGTTCCTATTACTAGATGATTAGATGGTATTTCAACCAATTCCCAAACATTTTTTAGGTTCATTAGATTCATGTTCTTATAAACTGGATTGAATTTAATCTAGTTTTTTTTCATAATCATTTTTAAGTGATTCAAGTCTCATTTTTTTTAATGAATCAACAACTCCATCTCTTTGAGTTTTCCTGTGATAAAAAGGGAAAATTTCATAAAAATTTACATGAAAAGATTATTTAATAATCCTTGAGTTTTTATTATACACTTTATAAGCTTTATAGGTAGCATAATATCCTATAAATATTTCTTTATCAACATTTGGATCAAATTTACCATGGTTTTTCTTAGTATTAAATATATACACCTTGCATCTATACACTTCAAAGTATTTTACCTTAGAGTTTATATTATTCCATAGTTCATATGATGTCTTTTTAAGAAGTGGTATTATTAAAACTCTATTCATCATATGAAAACTATTATTTACAACTTCTTCCAAAAAGTAGGTAGGAGTACTATGTTCATTTTATATAGTTCATTCCATTTCTTGAAGTCCTTTTTCTTGTTTTTAGAATTACATTTTTTTGAGGTGTCCTTGGTGAAGGGAAGGCGTGTTTAATATCCTTGTATGTGAAAAAATAATTAAACTTTGGATTCTAAAATTCTCCAATATGACCACTTCTCAATGAAATGATTTTAAAATATTTTTCATTTTGAACAATTTTACAAAAATATTCAAAAATAGAGAAATCTTGATATTTAATATTTTGAAAATAAACCCGTGTAAATCTTTAAAATTCATCAACTATAAAAAAAAACATGAAATCTTACAACCAAAATTTTTACTCTAGAAGGTTCAAACAAATCCATGTGAATAATTTCTATTCTTTTGGATATAGAAACTTTGTTAATATATTTGAAGGATAACTTGTCTTTCTTTCCAAATTATCTTGCATCACATAATTTATCTTTATCAAATTTAAGATTAGGAAAATCAGAAAGTAAGTGTTTCTTAGAAAATTTATATAAATTAAATACATTATAGTGTCTAAGTATGCTCTTCCAGATCCAAGATTCATTTGTATCACCAGTTAAACAATTCAATTTTTATTTACACAAGGAATTAAGATCCTAGGTATAAAAATTTTCAGTTTTGGGTGCTCTAAATTTAAGCAATTTATCTCTCAAAACTGACCAGTGGTTATTAGAAAAATCAACATAAAATCCATCATAAAAAATTTGAAGGATAATTATTAGATTATAAACTTATATAACTTTATTGATCGAAATTGATTTGGGATCTCTACTAGATCAAACTTTGACTAGTTTCCCTTTAGCATTATCTCTGAATGTTACCATCCCTCCATTTAATTTTTCTAATTTATGAAAATTGGAAGATATCCCACTTATGTTCCTTAATAATCCCCTATCTGTATACCATACAACATTTTTTTTATTTTACTATTTTCCAATAAATAATTTTAACAATTTTTTGTTCTGGTATCTACATTTTCCTGGGACCAACTATGTTAGAAAGAAAAGATCTAGGTAACCAGATTTTTCTTATTTTTCTAAATTTGTAGTATATGTTTCAATAATATTTCTAGAAATAAAAGCCTTTTTAATTCCACAAATCTTGGTATTTCTTAAATAGAATTTATTATAGTAATATCCATTAATTACATAATAAAAACTAGGGACTCTTTATATGTTGTTAATTATAGAACTAGGTACAAAGTAATTTATATATAATTTTTATTTTTCACCATTGATTATTATTCAATACTTTTCCTTTTTGATAATTTTTTACAAGAATCTCATTTAAAGATTCTTCTAGTTTATTTAATATTCTAGTAACAATTTTGAATGACATGACTTTATCTTGTAATTATTTTATTCTATTTTCATGAATAAAATAGTTTGAAGTAGATTTATTAAAATTTTCTTTTAATTCTTGGTGTTGTTTTAGAATATCATATTTATTTCTTAAAATATAATTATGAATATTCTTTAGTTATTTATGATTTTTTACTAAAGATATATATATTTCTTAAATAATTGAGTAGTAAACAACTAATTTTCTATTAAATAATTTTTCAGAATTAGAAGTAGAAGAATAATAGGATTGTACCTCATTTTCTTCCTTATACATAAATCACATATTTCCTTTTAGATTTGTTGGGTTTTTCTTAGTCAGTTTTATAAGAACTGATAGTGTCATCAAATACAATCCAAGTATACTTGATACATTTCTGTTATTTTCAGTCATAGTCAGTTCTCATTGAATTTTTCCTTTATTTATTCTCCAATTTTCTCTTTTCTTCCTTTAACTGTGGGAAACCAGGTCTGATATGACCAATATGATTACATTCATAGCATCATACTTCTTTAGATCCTTGTTCATCATTATAGAAGGTCTTCTTGATGACTCTATTCTTCTTAAAAAATTTTCTTAATCCTATGGATAATTGAAGTAGTTCCATTTCAAAATATAAACACTTTAAATAATTTTAGAATATTGAATCTTATTTTTTATTTCTTTTCATGCTTCTGATTAGTAACTTTAATTATGGTATATTACCATTTTATCATTGAATGATTTTCTTCTTCAACTTGTATCTCTGATTCACACATCATTAGAGTTCCAATAAATTATTTTGTTTCTATTTATTAAACTATAATAGATTAAAATATAACAAATGATATTCCATTCCACTTAGAGGGAAAAAATATAAGTAATTTTAACACCTAATATAGTTTTGATATTGAGGTTTCCAAGGTGGAAACACCATTGTCTAATTTATTCTATCTTAAATTCATCTAGGTGATGCTTTCACCATCATACATTCTTGTTGACTAAAAATTACCTTTTTATTTTTTCACAAACCTATGAGGAAAGAGTAAGAAACCACACAAGGTAAAACCACAAAGTGTCAAACATTGAAATAGATCATAAAACCATTAAAATAAAGTTTGATACAATTAGAAGCATTATATTTATATAATTTTCATTTAAGTGAAGTTACCTGTGTATTTTAATTGTTCTTGATAAGTTCTTCCAAATAGTAATCCATCTTGTCCCAAATTTAAATGAAATGGTCGACATTTATCTTGTTTTTTTGAATACTATTTTCAAAATAAGATATTTCTTATTAATCCACCCACACTGATCTTTACTGGTATCCACATGAATCATTCTATCAGTCATCCTATCTACATTCTATTGAGAGGCCATAATCAGGAAGGCCTCCTCCAACATTTATTCATCTGAGTAGATGGTAATCTGTCATGTTTTTCCATTATTTGAAACCTCATTACCTGAATCTTGGTGCTGATCAGCTGGAAAAGTCTTAGAGGAATCATACAGAATAGTAATGGCCAAACTGTTATCATAATCCACCATCAAAGAGTCTACCTACATCAATTTAAGGTCTTCAAACATACCACTATCCTTCTCTTGTTCCTTATAAACCTAACACAGGTAATAGAAAATTTAGATACTCTACTGAATACATCTGGACCAATTTCGCATATAATAGCGATTGTTTCTCTCGAATTAATATCATACTAGACTTATTTGGTAAAATCCCTAGTTTCTAGTTTTTTATGGATTTTATATGGAGTGAAAATATTCATGTATACTTTGAATCAAATATTTTTAATTAATTAATAATGCAATATTTACAACATATATAACTATCACCTATAAAGTATGGATCTCAAATTATTGATATACCTTCATTTAGTTATGTCATTGATATATATATTTGTATAGAACTTTTTCTTTTGATTTCTAGAGATTATCTATCTTCATAAAAATCACTCCTTTGATACCAATTGTTAGGTCAAAATAATACAAAGATACAATGGTGCGGGGGGGGGGGGGGGAGGTGAATTGTGTCCTTCCAATATTATAGATAGATTTAAACTTTTTCCCCCTTTATGATTTATGAAGATATATAGTATTCTCTTCTTTTAACAAGTTGAGCAGTAAAAAAATAGAGAAGACGAACACAAAATTTTTTATAGTGGTTTAGGGCACAAATATCTCCTAGTCAACTCCATCAACACTCTCTTAGAGAGTTTGTTGATTTTCACTAGATATGTCCACTTATCATAAGACCTTAACAAATGAGTATAAGTAGTTGAAACAATTAAAATAAGGATTTTATAGGGGATTTTAATTCTTTTATAGGTAACATAAAATATCCAAAACATAGTTTGAGAAGCTAACACTCTACCATTAATTAGTCTGATCAACCGATACTCTAAAAAATCAGAATTAATTGATTTGATTGAGAAAATAGATTCTTCTTCATAGTCAAAAAAGAAACTGAAAAAATGGTTCTTCTCCTTAAAAGATAAAAGTAATCAGTAAATAAAAACTTTTAATATATCCCAATTGAAAAATATCTTTAATCAAAATATCAATAAAAAATAGCAGTAGTAATAGTTAATCAGTAGTTTTCATAGCACAATATTGAAACATGTATGTCTCCAAAGTGCAGTTCCTTTAGAATAAGAGAGATTCTCATTATTTTTATTTCAGTATAAGTTCTTTATTCAAAAAGATATCACACCCACTTTAAAACAAAATCTGTAACACCCCGAGATTTTATGAGATATATTATTTTCAATTTATTTGACATCTTCTATTATACACTACACCAAGATTAGCTTGTTCTATAAACAACACCATATTTGCTTGCAGTATACGCAACACTATTCCTGGCTCGTGTTACACACAATTTCAAGTTCGTTTTGTGGAAATTATTCTACACAACATTATGTAAGATTCTGCTTAATGTTTAAATGAAATAAGTTTTGATTATATTATACGCAACACCAAACAGAGCTTTCACTACACGCAACATTGACTTGGCTTGCATTACAAGCAATCAAGACCTTCCTCGATAGCGTGTGTAGTACGCAATACTGAGTTTCACTAAACGAGATATTATTATAATATTATTATGAACTAGTCGTTATGAATAGTAATAACCACTTTTTAAAATTTTATAAATTTTATCGTTCAAAATGGACTTCATTTTTGATTCATAATATCGAAATTATCCTAGGGTGAATTTTTGGTATTTTTCTGAAAACTTTCAAATTTTGATGAATAGTGAAAACACTGGGTTACTATTTAAAAACCGAATTTTTATTTAAATAATTATTTATTTTATTTAATTTTATTTTAGGTAAAAATTGATACATAGTACCTATATAAGTTCAATGTAATTCATTGGAGTCATTTTATAATAATTTTAGATATATATAAATTTTATTGAACTTTTCACCGTCTTTTACCCACCTCCTAGGAGAATTTGAAAATTTACACAAAACTTAATTTTACCGATTCTGTGAGTGGAATTTTGAAAATCCGAGAGGCACGGTTAATATCAAGGAGTAAAATCTGGTTCAATAAGATAAACATAATTTTTGGTGAATAATAACTTTTTACTTTTATTTACCATGATTAAAAGTAAATAGGGTAATTAAGGGTAAAAATGATATTATTATTACCCTAACACATTTAATAATTCTATTGGATAAGTATAATTCAACCAAAAACAATCTTAGTAATATAAAATTATCATTTAGGTCCACTTGTATTAGATTAGGACATATATTATTATTTAATTCAAAGAAGAGTTAAAAAAGTTAAAATCAAAGTTTAATAACTAAAACATTTTTAATAGAGGTTTATACATAAGATAAATTAGACTATAAATATTAATTATAAAGATAAAAATATTTCCTACATAATTTTATTTTATTTATAATTTTTAGACATCAATTAAATTAATTTATTTATGACACAATGATGATGCAATAATTAACTTTTTAATGAAATATTAACATAATTCATGTTATAAATACCCAAATAAATGTAATTTTTGACTTTTTATAAATTAAAATTATTTTTAGGTTAATATGACATGTTAGTATTTATTTAATTACCTTTTTTCGAATTATTCATGCTGTTATGATTTTTAAAAAAATCAATTACCAAATAGTGTCAAAATTGACATAAAATAGTTTTTAAAAAAAATATTATATTATTAATTGTTAATCTATTCCTAAAAATATAAGGTTCAGACAAATGACTTATATAAGATTATATATATTAATAATGAACCACTTGGGATTAGTTTGTCTTGTTATATAATGTTTATTAACCATATAGTGTAAGAAAACAAGAAGACACGGTAAAAGTTAAATTATTTAACTTAGAGTTAAATCTAAATGATAAGGTTAAAATAGTAACATAAACTTGTATAAAACATATTGGTTGAAATTATTTCCACCCATACCAACATTATATTCGAAATAAATTAATTTGGATCTATTATAAACCGAATATGACTTTATTATAAAATAATATTTTCTGTTTTTCCTAAGGTGCCCCTCTCCTCCCTTATAAAATGGCACCTCCTACCTCTTATATTTACACAATTTTGAGCCTTCAATCTCGGAAAACCCTTTCCCATTTCCATTCTCTACTTCCCTAGAAAAATTATAGTGGATATGGTCTCCGGAAAAGAGCAACTCTAGTGCCTTAAGAGGAGGCTAAGAAGAGGCGCGTCAAAGAAGAGGTAATATCCTTTACCGATTCCTTCCAATTTATTTCTTCTTCTAATTCTTCTTCATTATTTATTTCATCATAAATTAATAACATCAGTATCACTAATATACTAATATGTTATTATAAATATGAAACAACCCCATTTCACCTTCTATCCATCCTACGGAAAACAAAATCACCACGCGTGCGTACGTATGGAATACCGTCTCCATGCCGTGGTGTAATATTTTTTTCCACCACCACCTTACTTGGATGGGTATAATGGTTTAAAGAATAACTATATATGGTTATCATCGCTCATGCATACGTATGGACTACCGTCTCCACGAACGCGATGAGATTCATTTTCCATGATTAACCATTCAAGTATGATTATAAAGTATATAAATAAAAAATAATCATGAAAGATATTACATAATAATTATACTGGATTTATGTACAGATATGTTTCATTTACTTAATTCTATTCAATTCAATAAGGAAACGAAAAGAGCGTTCATGCGTACGTACGGTCTACCATCTCCATGAACAGTGTATTTCATTCTATTTATCGATCTATCATATATATTTATATAATGAATATATATTATATATAAATCATGTTTAAAATTATTTAATTAAGTAAATCAGGATGTGAGTAATAATATCAAGAACAACGAATCGAAACACGTACGATAAATGAAACGATTTTACCCAAAACGCTGCTTTAAAATGGAATTCACAAAAGAACGGGTAATATAAAGTCATAAGTGAACCATATATGATATCATAATAATGAATATGATTATTTAATAATTCAATTAAACTATTTAAATCATTATACAGGAGGTTCGGATACATACGAAGCATATCAGACATAAGGTAAGGGATAACTTTTCCAATCTCCTTTTTATCCGAGATTGTTTATTTGTAGGTATTTACTAGGGTTATATTTATCATCCATGTACCAGTTTTCTAAAAATGTTTTTGGGTATGTTTAAAGTCCTTTTTACCCATTTTTGACTTTTACTACATGGTATGTAAGGAATCTTTCTATTTTTTACCATATGAGGTACCTTTTGACTTTTCCAGCAAAAGTACGAGAAGAATGTTTTTTTAACTTATACGGCACGAACATATTTTTACGGTTTTATAACACCTTATTTTCATGAATATTACTCTACAATATTTTATGATTATTTTCAATAAAATCATTTTATTTTAAAATTTCATGGCATTTTGTGAAAAGAAAATGATTTTGAAGAGGAAAGGATATTTTCCTCAAGAATTCATTTCAAGTGTTTTATCAAAACCATTTTCCATCCAAGATGACATTATTTCATATGTGTATGTTTCAAGTATAATGTCTCTATGATTTACATGGTTCCACTTTTCTTATGATGAAATGATATCCATTTGTTTTATATGGATTATGTTATGATGGGATGATGTTTATGAAACCCATTTTATTCTTTGGGTTATGATGAATGATTTATGTTTATGTTGTGGCACACATAAGAATGATTTCAATATGAGATGGGTGGGACTTATATCTCTATCCAATGCATTGGGTAAAGATTTATATCTGATGAGATAGATATGGTTGTAAGGGTAAGTTAGTCTGGTTCAGTGATACAAGACCGGAACAAGGAGTGAAATCGATTCAGAATGGGACTTCGTCCACGAAGATGGTCTTGGCAGCAATGCCTTGGATACTATGGAAATCATAACATGTGACTAATGGTTTCCACAATTACATGTTTTATTCACATGCTATTTTATCAGGATTAATGTTTCTTTATGATCTATGCCTTACGTACTGCCATGTTTTATGTCATTTCTCAAGATCTTTATGTTTAAACATTATTTTCATGTTTTTATGTTCAAATGTATATGATTTAATTTATTTTCTCCATGATTAACCTTACTGAGCATTTGAGCTCACCCTTTTATATGTTTTATTTTCCCCAGGATTTAAATAAAGGTTTTGGGTAAGAAAATAAAAAGGTGAAGATATTTATGGGAGATGTTGAAGATCTTTCACCATGATTAGAAGACTATGTTTCGAGTTTCCAAAGTCACTAAAATATTACGGTCCTTGAGTGTTGGTTCTTGTTATGTATTATTTATTCCAAAAAAGTAATGTAATGTCCATGTATGTCAAGCTTTGGGTCTCTATAGTTGGTATCATAGGAAAGGTTTAGTTAAACTTTGGAAACTAGGATGCGAAAACTTTAGTGAGATCTCTAGAGATATTTCTATGGTATGTCTAGGGATGTTCCTAAGGTTATGTATAATTATAGGTTATAGTCATAGAATTATGATAACGATCTTGAATAACCTATGATTAAACCCAAGATGTTAGAGATTGAAAATACTCCCATTGATTATGTTATTTTCCTAGTATAATTTTTGCCTCTCACACTATTCTTTTTGGGTTTTAGAAAATGGCTAGAAACAGGAAGATTCACAATAATGGAGGATACAATTGACAATGGAATGATATTCTTTATGAGCAACCAAATGAAATTGGATTTGGAAGTCCAAACATCGTTATTATGCCTAATCAAAAATCTCATAATATGATCAATAATATCAACTTTGGTAAGTTTCCTGACTCAGATAATAATAGAAAGATGGAGTTTCATGATTATCATAGAGGAAAGAAAGTTCAATTTCCATCATGTAAATAATGTGGTAAAAGGCATCAGGGAGAATGTTTCAAAGGAACTGGAAGATTCTTTGAGTGCGGAAAAGAAGGACGCAAAGCCAATAATTATAAGGGAAAAGGTTTAGTTAACACCATGGACAAGGATAATGGTATTTCTAAGACATCATCAATGGTTAAATGTTTTAAATGTGGAATGTACGGGCATTATGCAAACCAATTCTCTAAGGGAAAATTTCATGAAGAGAATCAGCATGGTCATATGGGTAGTATTTATGTTGATGATGATGAAGAGACTACAAATGATATATGAGATGAAATAAATGATGAATCTTAGTCAATGGTTTAAGAAGGTAGTGGAATGATTGTATGTTTATTAAGAATAATGTATGGTACTATGGAATAAAGAAAAATCTAAGGATTGTTACACTATTGTCCTTCCATGAGTTTTTGAAAGTATATGATAAATGGTACCGGTAACCATGAAAGGTTATTCAAATATTTTTGGAAGGTAAATTATATGTTCATAATGAAAGGATAGGGAGATAATGAGATGTTTGATAGTATTAATGAGCTCATGACTGATATAAGGACAAAGTGATATCATTTTTTGAGTATATAGAAATTTTGGGATTTTGGTAAGTGGAAATAGTTAACTTTTGACAGCACTCATGTTTTCACTAAGGTTATATGGTAATTCATGTTTCAAAAGAATACATGATTAAGGTATTCACATGTTTGGAATGTGACCAACAAGATATATCGTATGATATATGGGGGATAAATGATGGTATTCACGTGCTTGTTATGTGACCTTTCAAGTAATCGTTTTATTTATACTATGAGATTAGACAGATGTATTTTGGATAAGCCTAAAGATTGGAATGAATTATGTTGGACATCAGATATTATTATTTAAGTATTGAACTTTTTTTTTTTCGATATTATTTTTGGAATGTTATAATAGTATAGTTTTAGAAAAAGGATAACCCGTAGGACGGGCGATAACCCTTTGCGTCGGAGAAGGATGTGGGAATCGAACCCACAACTGAAGTGCGACATTAATGTATCAACTATCACTAGACTACAAGAAGTCCATAGTTAGTAGAAACTAGTTTTATTTTATTAAGTGCTATGATAGATGAAGTATAAATCCATTTTAGCAACCATATACGATTAATCTCACCATAGACGGACTTATGTATATTTAATAAATTGTGATAAAATTTTTGCGATAAAAACCGATGGAATGACCTATAATTATATCACATGATCTGCTAACACTTAAAGAATGACAAATTCAACTTCAGTTCTTTAAGAGATGAAGTGGAAATTGTTCATGGCACGAACAACGATGAGATTGTACCAAAATCAAGTAAGTATTTCTTTTAATTCAACAATTCTTCAACATTAGGGAAATGATATTGACAACCAAAAATGTTTTCCTAGTGCTCTTATATCTGATGAATCATATGGTACCTTAGATCATCACAAATTTATGGCTTTGTGATTGTTGGATTTTTCATAGCCATGTTCTCTACCACTCTCCATCAGAACTTGATGGTTAGATTTCTCTTCCATATCAATATTTTCACCTATGTTCTCCTATGTGGAAACCCAGTGATTAGTTAATTTGGGTAACCATTACGTTTCATAATTTAGTTTTCAAAGTTCAGTTTTGGTATTCCTTTTTACGATGTGGGTTTCTATGAAAGAAACTTTCAAGTAGAAAACTATTTATAACCCTGACGAATTTCGAGGGCGAAATTAATTTTAAGGGGGGTAGAATGTAACACCCTGAGATTTTATGAGATATATTACTTTTAATTTCTTTGATGTCTTCTATTATACACTACACCAAGATTATATTGTACTATAGACAACACCATATTTGCTTGTAGTATACGCGACACTATTCTTGGCTCGTGTTACACACAATTTCAAGATTGTTTTGTGGAAATTATTCTACACAACATTATGTATAGATTCTGTTTAATGTTTAAATGAAATAATTTTTGATTATGTTATACGCAACACCAAACGAAGCTTTCACTACATGGATCCTTGACTTGGATTTCATTACACGCAATCAAGACCTTCCTCGATAGCATGTGTAGTACGCAATACTGAGTTTCACTAAAAGAGATATTATTATAATATTATTATGAACTAGTCGTTATGAATAGTAATACCCAGTTTTTAAAATTTTATAAATTTTATCTTTCAAAATGTACTTCATTTTTGGATTCATAATATCGAAACTAGCCTAGGGTGAATTTTTGGTATTTTTCTGAAAACTTTCAATTTTTGATGAATAGTGAAAACACTGGGTTTCTTTTAAAAACCGACTTTTTATTTAAATATTTTTTTATTTTATTTAAATTTATTTTAGGTCAAAATTGATACATAATACCTATATAAGTTCAATTTAATTCATTGGAGTCATTTTATTATAATTTTAGATATATCAAAATTTTATTGAACTTTTTACCGTCTTTTACCCACCTCTTAGAAGAATTTAAAAATTTATGCAAAACTTAATTTTACCACTTCTGTGATTGGAATTTCTAAAATCCAAGAGACACAGTTAATATCAAGGAGTAAAATTTGGTTCAATAAGATAAAAATAATTTTTGGTGAATAATAACTTTTTTACTTTTATTTAACACGGTTAAAAGTAAATAGGGTAATTAAGGGTAGAAATGATATTATTATTACCCTAACACATGTCCTCATTCTATTGGATAAGTATAATTCGAACAAAAACAACCTTAGGAATATAAAATTATCATTTAGGTCCACTTGGATTGGATTAGGACATTTAT
This sequence comes from Viscum album, assembly GCA_963277665.1. Lineage (NCBI taxonomy): Eukaryota > Viridiplantae > Streptophyta > Magnoliopsida > Santalales > Viscaceae > Viscum > Viscum album. The sequence goes on from OY728136.1 coordinate 1,487,151,356, forward strand.
TATTATTTAATTCAAAGAAGAGTTAAAAGAGTTAAAATCAAAGTTTAATAAATAAAAATTTTTTAATACAGGTTTATACATAAGATAAATTAGACTATAAATATTCATTAGAAAGCTAAAAATATTTCATACATAATTTTATTTTATTTATAATATTTAGACATTAATTAATTTAATTTTTTTATGACACAATGATAATGCAGTAACTACCTTATTAATGAAATATTAACATAATTGATGTTATAAATACCCAAATAAATGTAATTTGTGACTTTTTTTATAAAATACAATAATTTTTTAGGTTAAAATGACATGTTAGTATTGAGTTAATTAACTTTTTTCGAATTAATCAGGCTGTTATAATTTTCACAAAAATCAATTACCAAAGAGTGTCAAAATTGACATAAAATAGTTTTTAAAACAAATGTTATATTATTAATTGTTATTCTATTCCTAAAAATCTTAGGTTCAGAAACATAACTTATATTAGATTTTATATATTAATAATGAACCAATTGGGGTTAGTTTGTCTTGTTATATCTTGTTTATTAACCATATAGTGTAAGAAAACAAGAAGGTACGGTAAAAGTTAAATTATTTAACTTAGAGTTAAATCTAAATGATAAGGCTACAATAGTAACATAAACTTGTCTAAAACATATTGGTTGAAGGGATTTAGACCCATCCCCACATTAGCTTCAAAATAAATTAATTTGGAGCTATTATAAACTAAATATGACTTTATTATAAAATAATATTTTAAGTTTTTCCTAAGGTGCCCCTCTCCTCCTTTATAAAAGGGCACCTCCTCCCTCTTCTCTTTACACAATTTTGAGCCTTCAAGATCGGCCAAACCTTGACCATTTCCCTTATCAACTTCCCTAGAAACATTATAGTTGTTTTGGTCTCCTCAAAAGACCAACTCTAGTGCCTTAAGAGGAGGTTAAGAAGAGGCGCGTCAAAAAATAAGTAATATCCTTTACCGATTCTTTCCAATTTATTTCTTCTTCTACTTCTTATTAATTATTTGTTTCATCATAAATTAATAACATCAGTATCACTAATATACTGATATGTTATTATAAATATGAAACAACACCATTTCACCTTCTATCCATCCTACGGAAAACGAAATCATCACGCATGCGTACGTACGGAATACCGCCTCCACGCCGTGGTGTAATCTATTTTTCCACCACCACATTACTTGGATGGGTATAATGGTGTAAATAATAACTATATATGGTTATTATGACATGATAATAATTCTGAGATATTATATCATTCACTACAATTCTACTCAATAATTATGGGAACGATATCATCGCTCGTGCGTATGTACGGACTACCGTCTCCACGGACGCGATGAGATTCATTTTCTATGATTAACTATTCAAGTATGGTTATAAAGTATATAAATAATAAATAATCATTAAATATATTACATAATAATGATACTGGATTTATTTACATATATTTTTTATTTACTTAATTCCATTCAGTTCAATAAGGAAACGAAAACAGCGTTTATGCGTACGTACGGCCTACCATCTCCATGAACGGTGTATTTCATTCCATTTATCGATCTATCATATATATATATATTTATATACTGAATATATATTATATAAAAATCAAGTTTTACATTCTGTAATTAAGTAAATCAGGATATGAGTAATAACATCAAGAACAATAAATCGAAACACATACGATAAATGAAACAATTTTACCCAAAATGCTGCTTTAAAATGGAATTTACAAAAGAACTGGTAATATAAAGTCATAAGTGAACCATATATGATATCATAAAAATGAATATGATTCTGTAATAATTCAATGACATTATTTAAATCCTTATACAGGAGGTTCAGGTACATACAAAGCATATCAGACATACGGTAAGGGACAACTTTTCCAATCTCCTTTTTATCCGAGATTGTTTATTCGTAAGTATTTACTGGGGTTATATTTAACATCCATGTCCTTGTTTTCTAAAAAAGTTTTCATGTATGTTTAAAGTCCTTTTTACCCATTTTCGAATTTTACTACATGGTATGAAAGGAATTTTTCTTTTGTTTACCATACGAGTTACTTTTTGTCTTTTCCAGCAAAAGTACGAGAAGAATGTTTTTTTAACTTATACGGCATGAACGTATTTTTATGGTTTTATTACACCTTATTTTCATGAGTCTTACTCTACAATATTTCATGATTATTTTTAATAAAATCATTTTCTTTTAAAATTTCATGGCATTTTGTGAAAAGAAAATGATTTTAAAGAAGAAAGGATATTTTCCTCAAGAATTCATTTCAAGTGTTTTAACAAAACCATTTTCTATCCAAGATGACATTATTTCATATGTGTATGTTTCAAGTATAATGTCTATATGATTTACATGGTTCTACTTTTCTTATGATGAAATGATATCCATTTGTTTTATATGGATTATGTTATGATGGGATGATGTTTATGAAACCCATTTTATTCTTTGGGTTATGATGAATGATTTATGTTTATGTTGTGGAACAGGTAAGAATGATTTCAATATGAGATGGGTGAGACCTATATCTCCCTCCAATTCATTGAGTAAATATTTATATCTCATGAGATAGACATCGCTGGAACGGTAAGTTAATTCGGTTCAGTGATATAGGACTGGAACGAGGAGTGAACTTGATTCAGAAAGGGACTTTGTCCACTAAGATGGTCTTGGCAGCAATGCCTTGACTACTATGGAAATCATATCATCTGCTTAATGGTTTCCACAATTACATGTTTTATTCCCATGCTATTTTATCAGGATTAATGTTTCTTTATGATATATTCCTTACGTATAGCCATGTTTTTTGTCATTTCTCAAGATCTTGATGTTTAAATATCATGTTAATGTTTTTAAGTTCAAATGTATATAATTTGTTTTATTTTCTCCATGCTTACCCTTACTGAGCATTTGAGATCACCCTTTTATATGTTTTATTTTCCCCAGGATTTAAATAAAGGTTTCAGGTAAGAAAACAAAAAGGGGAAGATCTTTATGAGAGATGTTGAAGATATTTCACCACGATTAGAAGATTATGTTCCGAGTTTCCAAAGACACTAAACTATTACGGTCCTCGAGTGTTGGTTCTTGTTATGTATTAAGTATTATGCAAAAGTAATGTAATGTCCATGTAGGTTAATCTTTGGGTCTCTACAAAATAAATCTTGGTATTTAACAAGACAAACTTTTATTTCTTTTAATTGAATATATCCAAGAATATCTCATGACAAATCATGATCAATTTAATTCAAACCATTCAAAGAGAGTCTTAAATTCCCTTAGAAATAGTAATGATTTAATCCATTGAATAAATGTCTTTGAATTAGTTATAAAATATATTTAAAGCGATATTTATTTTTTGAAAGACCATTATAGAAAACATGGGAAGCATATTGAATTTAAAACTCCATTATTGACCAAGTCAAACATAGGGTTTCTTTGTATAGAAAAAAACATTAAATTTATAGTTTATAATGTATGATTGATTAAAAAAGTAATTTTAATGAACCATGTGTTTATTCCTCAAACTTAGGGTTTCTTCTAAATTTAAGGTTGCTAATCCATAATTTTTCAACTACATAGGGTTATAATTCATATGTTTTACTCCAAATATAAGGTTCCTAAAGCATACATTCCACTTACAAACCCAGGGTATGAACAATGTATCCAGATTAATTAAAAACACATCTATAGTAATTAATAAAATACTTTAATCCATTGATAAGATAAATTTATCAAGAAATAAAGTCATGAAAAATATTTAAACTAATTTCATTAGTTAAAAAAACAAGGATATTTGTGAGTATCAAAATCAACAATATTTATAGTGTATTATTAAGAAAATACATACCCAATACTAATCTCTTTTCATGAGTAACATATATGAATAAAATTTTGTTTGAATAATGATCAAACCTAGGAATCACATTTATAATTTTCAAATATTTGAATATGGAATTAAAACTCCTTTAATTCACAACATTAAATGTTAGAATGTTAATAACTACTATTTTCTACTTACAACTCTTCCTACGTTCATTATCATTATCATTCTTGTAAATTTTCTATAAAATGTTTTTCTTGAGATTGTTTAGGTAACTATGTGTAAAAATTTACATTATTTATTAACCAAATAATCCTAAAATTATTTAGGATATTAAGTGGAGTTTAATTTTTATTTTGATCGGTATAATCCTTTATTTGTTACATTTTAAAGTTTTTAATTTCTGAAAATAATCCCACTACCATCTTAGATACTATATTCTCTTCATAACATCATTATAATATACATAAAACATTTTTTCTCAAGAAATAAAACTTATCATCTTCAATGATAATATTTAGAAATAAATTATCATTTTAATATTATATATGTTTTACTCTAAGTTTGTAGAATTATTATAAAAATGGAGTTTATTATTTAAAACATATAACTGATGATTAGTGTGAACTCTTTACCTTATATTTTAACAAATATCATGGATAAAATATTTTATCTTTCATGTAAATTCTTTAAATCTTATCTCATATTCAAATAATATATAAAATTGGATCAACCATATCCCCATGTATCAAAATAATCATTATATTTATTGATAGAAACTATTTTTTACAATACGACCTCTTATCACATTAGAGGGAAAAATATGGAAAACATAATATTTATTTCATTCCACTAAATCTTTAAATTAATATAACGTGTCTAACTCTTCTATGCATAAAACCATTACTGTATATATTATATTCATACTTTAGGATCTTAACATCAATACTTCATCAATTTTGAATCAAAATAATTGTTTAATGCATAATTTTTATCATATATCCTTCAAGATAGAACAATTTAATTCTTTAGCATTCATTACTAACAAGGAATCTCAATTGAGTTTCTTACTTCACTTTAGGTATTCTTGGAAATTCCTCCTCTATTGACCAAATTTACCACATTGAAATTGTAATGACCTAATCCACTAGGGTCTATCTAGAAGGTGGATGGCTGATCCGTCACTACCCTAAGCCAACCTCCAATAGGCTAGGGGCTGGATACTAGTACCAAGTATGCATATATCACACTTGGGAGCCCTTATCCAATGGTACCTATATGAACACACACAAACATCTATGAAATAGTGCATAGATAATAAACTATTGATACAAAATTCACACATACATCTATATACCCTAAAAATATTACAAAAAAAGTACAAAAAGAACAAAAATAAAAAATAAAATCCCACTAAAAAAATAAAAGTGTTTAACCTACTCATAGGGAGGGACTAATTTTAAAAGAAACCATTAGTACACACCTTGGTCTATCTATATCGCAAAGATCTTCCTACCCCAAGTCCTCCCTAGAATCTGTTGAAAGGCCTATCGTCTGCATATGACACGATATGTGTGGGAAGATCCCAAGAAGAGGTGATTATAATAATACAAAGTAAGATCCCCAAAAACCCAAAATCAAAATGGAGAAAATCAAAGGAAACAATCTACTGGACCAAAATACAAATGAGGAAACCCAAAAGAGATAATAAGAAACTCTATATTGACCACTCATCGGCTATACATGACATGTCAAATCATATCCACATGGTGTGTCCACCTGACATCACCTCATGGAATCCCATAATAACCCCTATATACTCATAACAAACTCTAAGTCTCATGGGATCCCATCCTTGCAACCAATAACAAGATCCTACTTGAGGCTCAAAGGTAACACTCGTCTAGGAGAACTCACTCCATGAGACTTTATGTACTAGATGGAACTCATCCGAGAGATGTCACTCATTAGGAATAACTCTCCTTTCCCTGATGGAAATTTTATGAGAGATCTCACCCATTGTGTATCACTAAGACGATAGCACATCTCCACTCTCTTAGGTGAAATACATATAAGATAACACACTCATTAGGTCTTTCCATGAATAAACTCACACTATAAATTAGAGGATCATGAATCTTATATTGGGTATCTCACACATCTCTAATGAGGGACTTCTCGAATAGTACTAGAAACACTAAATATCACATCTCATAGATCGGGGATCACACCCAGGACTACTTGGGGACACCATGAACCTAATATGGTACCCCTAAGATCATATCTCCCCATTATAATATCACAATCTACCTAGTGTTGGTTAGGAAGATTCCAAAAAAACAATCTATAAAACCCCTCTAAGTAGGGGATCATATAGCTGATGATACCAAAAACCCTACTGAAACTATCCGCTAAGTAGGGGATCATATACCTGATGATACCAAAAACCCATCATAAATATCTTTATAGATAGGAGATCAAATATCATATAGTGTTGGTTAGGAAGATACCTCAAACCCCACAAATGGAATTTGATATGATAGAGGATACCACCTTAGCCTCCCAGAGGGATACAACAACTCTATTCATGCTCATCTGATCTAGGGGATTACAATTCTACGCGGAGGATATAATGCCACACTTACCCTAACAAGGTCAATCCAATGGAACCTACTCAGTCAATACTAGTCTATAAATTTATATTAAAAGTGACCAAAAAACATCACCTCTATAACACCTATATATTTTGTGAATTATTATTTTTTGAATTAATTTAATCATTTTGATAATTTTCATTTCTCACAACACTGAAAATAGATTATTTTATATTAAAGAACTATGTTTGGATTGAATTATATGAAACACCAATTTAATCATGCTCTACATGCAACAAAAATTTTATATTTCTCTATACATAACACCAAGGTTATTTTTCGTTACATGCAACAATGAATTTCCTCGATGGCTTTCCAAACACGCATGGCCGATTTTTACCGAACAATAGTATATCATTAAAATGTCAATATTTAAAATAGTAATATATAACCTATCCATTAAATGCGAGGTTATGAATAGTATTAACTAAATTATGAAAATATATAGTTTAAAAAAATATAATATGAATTCATAGGTTACCAATTAATTATAAATGAATCTGAAAACTGATTGAATATAAAGAAAAATATTATTATCTTTATAGCCACAAAGTTGTTTTAACATAAAAAATTAAATTAATTACAATTAATTAGTGATATTAATTTAATATATGTGTTATATATTCAATAAAATATTTTTGTTATTCATTAAATAGATTTTATTGACATAAGATAAGAACAAACCCAATTTTATGCATAAAAACCTATATTTTTTATAAAAGTGGTTTTACAGTATTTTAATAGAGAACCCAATTTAAATCCAATTTTTAGAAATTTTATAGATTTAATAAGAAAAAATAAACTTTACATTTGTAATATAAACATAAAAATTATTTTAGGATAATTTTTTGGTATTTTTTTGTAAGTTTTCATTTTTTAATTAATAGTTTATAATACTGGATTTTAATTGAAAACTTTTTTTTCATCTAATTTATTTGTAAGGCTAAATTATATTTTAAATTGATTTAAAAGTTTAATTAGATAATATTTTTATTAATTAATCTAATTTATTTCATTGGAACTAATTTCAAATTGAAAACAGATATAAAAACTTAGAAAACTTTTGATCATTTTTTTACTTTAAAAACCCACAGTGTCGTCCTGCCAGCGGGAATAATTTTAAATTAATTTCTTCCACTTATTTGATTGAAATTTTGAAAAATGTATTCCATATTTTTAATTAGAATAATTTATATTTTATAATATGGTCTAATTATTTTTTGACCAAAAATATTAGTGAAAGTGAATAAAATTAATTACATCGACAAAGGTTAAATTAAGTTTAATAAGGGACTAAACCACAATCTTAAGGTCCAGAACGACCTATAACCTTTTAAAAAATTCATTTTATGGACATATTTTGATCCTATACTCTATTTTATTGGATTTGGATGATTATTGGTTCCACTGTTAACAAGAAAAATGTGGCTGGAATTCTCTCTTCAAATATTTACAAGAGTGCCGCTCCTCCTTCCATATAAAAGTACACCAACTCTCCCTCTTCTACACACCTATAAAACCTTTTAGGTCTAGAAAATATCTACCCAATAAACTTTAAAACATCCTTAAATTCCTACTTGAATCCTAACTTTGGGAATAAATTTTTCCAAGTAAGACTTTTGGCACAAACCAAAAGGAGTTACCTGATTAAGAGGTAACATCTTCTCTCAAGTCCTTTATTTTATTTTCTTTCACCACCCTCCACTTTGTTTTTACATGATTTTATAACAAAACCAGTATCCTAAATATACTAGGACTTTTTTATTATATGTTTTCAACCTAAAATTACACACACCTTTATCTAATGGATAATGAAAATACTATTTATGTGTACGACGAACTACCGCCTCACAAAACGATGGTTGTTCAATTTTCCATACCGCCTATCATGGTAGAAATTATGATGGAAAATATGTTTACATATGTTATATATTATATTTATTATTTATTTAAGCTTATTTATTCCTTTTACAGCACATATATTTTTACTTTCCATTTGGTTTTAATATAATAATTTCGTTTGAGGAAGTGTGGACTATCGCCCACTTAAAGAGACATGATTCATTCGTACACTTAATGGATTGTATTTATGATGGTTTTAGTGAATATATAAGACATATATGATATAATAAATACAATTTAATAATTATAAATATATAAATATGTATACATATATGTATTTTACATTTGTTCTTTCAACACGACAATTAAACAGAAATTGCGTTCATACGTACGTATGACCTACCATCTCCATGAATGGTATATTCCATTTCATACTTATATATTCTATATATTTTAATAATAAACATATAATTAATATAAATTATATTTATATCATGTTTTACATTATTTAATTCATGATATAAATTATAAATACCAAAGATATAACAAATTAAGACAAATACAAAGAATAAAGCAAATATTACCTGAAGTGAAACCTTAACACATGATTGTTAAAAATAAGATAATATAAGGTCATAATAAAAAAATATATATAATAATACGGTTATTTAAAAGATTTATAATAAATTTATATTTACTATAAATGTTTTTTGAATGATTATTAAGTGATTCAAGACACAAGGTAAGGGAAATTTCATCTCACTTTTTATTTCCGTGAGATACATGCTTTATTCACCACCAATTTATTTTGTGTGTTATATGTTATTCCCATGAATGTATTAAATGTATATTAAAATTAAATTTATGGGTATTTAGATATCCATTATATTATCTTTATTTCATGGGTTTAATGTTTCAAAAGTTACCAAATAAGTAAACTAGTTTTGTCTCAAATTGCCTTCTTCGAGACACATGTTTTGTTATGCACCTATGTTCTTTAACAAGGTGTATATGATTCCAATTGAAATTTTATTTCATGGATATAATTAATTTAAGGATATTTTATTCTTCATTTAATTTATTTTTCTTACATGAATATTACAATCCCATGTAACAAAGTGGTAAGATTTTATTGAAATAATATCATCGCTTTTCGAGATTGTTAATGATTTTTCTTCTCTTAAAGAAATATTATTATCCATCTCTCAATAAAAATCATGAGATTTTTTATCCTATTTTTATTAAATATATTTCCATGTATTAGTACCATTTTCCACTCTTTGTTACTTAATATAATTAAGAAATTTTTTTAATAGAAATATGACCGTATCTCTCTCTTCAGTCGAAAATATATTTTATTTCAAAACCATGTTTTAAAAAATATTTTCAAATGATATTTGAAGATAATTTAAAAGTAAAATGAATTTTAAAAATGTTTGATTGTTTCAATTTTTTTATAAGTTTTAAAAGTTATTTTCATAGAAATGGGTTTCAAAACATTTTCAAGCTTTCTTTACAAGTTTTCAAATTATTTTCAAAGAAATTTTTTTGAAAACATTTTCAAGGTTATTTCGTATGTTTTCATATAAAAAGGATTTAAAAACATTTTCAAGATTTATTTATAAGTTCTAAAATAATTTTCAATGAAATGGTTTTCAAAACATTTTCAGGATTCTTTCATATGTTTTCAAGTAAAAATGTTTTCAAAACATTGTCAAGATTTCTTTATTAGTTTTCAAAGAAAATAGTTTTTAAAATATTTTGAATATTATTTTATAAATTTTCAAGGAAAAATATTTTGAAAATGATTTCAAGTATTCTTTATAAGTTTTAAAGGTATTTTATATGAAAATTATTTTTAAATAGTTTTATGTATTAGAAAGTATTTTTCAAAGAAGATATGATATCTTCCTCAAGAAATATTTTGGAAATATATTTCAAAATTATTTTCCATATAAGATGACACCAGTTGATGTTACTCATCACCTTATAAGAAATGATTTAAAGGTTTCATTAATATTATTTATATGAATGGTTTATTATTAATATCATTGTCTTTTTGAAACCTATTTCTCTTTTACAGGTTATATGTTAATGAAATACCTTTCTCTTTCAATGGTTATGATTTTGATGAAATGGTTATGAAACCTATATATTTTTCCATAGGTTATGATATATTTAATTGTTTATGATACCCATTTCATTTCAATTTTTATGATATGATTTTTATGATATTTTGGAACATGTATGTATAATTTCATTATAAGATGGGTGGGACCTGTATACCACTCCAATGCATTAGGTAAAGATTTATATCTAATGAGATAGACTAAGGTGGTTTTGGTAATGATCCTTGACTACTAATATGACCATGGGAGTGATCCATAACTACCATGATGATATGAGGAGTGAACTCATGTTACTAAGATGTCCATGGGAGTGAACCATGACTACCAATATGGGATGGGGAGTAAATTCATACTACCAAGATGGTCTTGGAAGTTATGCCTTGGCTACTATGGAAATCATATTATATTATTATGTGTGTGCCCCAGTTCTATGTTTTATTCCGATGTTATACTTTCATGAATTATGTTATTTATTTCCTTATGATTCAAATATTATGAACTTCCATGATTTATGCCAGGATTCATGTCTATGGTCTTTAATATGTAGGCTATGATATTCTATTTTTATGATCATATTCTCATATACTTATGCCCATAATTATGCATACATATATCCCTTAATTACCCATACTGAGAAATTAATCTTTCCTATTACTTATGTTTTCTTTCCCTAGGTTATGAAGAAAGGTTTTAGGTAGAATTACTAAAAGTGGAGATCTTTATTGGATATATTGAAGATATTTCACTAGGATAGAATATTTTTTCCATGTTTCCAAAAAAACTAAAATATTATGGTCCTTGGGAATTTATTTTTGTAATGTATTAAATATTCATCCAAAAATGATTTAATATGAATGTATGTTAATCCTGGGTCACTATAGTCGGTATCAAAGGAAAGGTTTTGTCAAAATTTAGAAACTAGAATGAGAAAGATTTAGTGAGATCCCTAGGTATATTTCTAAGGATATATCTAGGGATGTATCTAAGGATAAGTATAAGGATGAGTTAATGTTTAGGAAAATGTCCTAGAATTTTGGTAAATGATAGAGTGAGTGGTTTTGTAGAAATACTTCACTATCTAGATACTAAAAGTGGATGTGGCTCTAGAATAAATGTACCTATGGGTAACAAATCTGACCAGATGTTTTAGGCCTAGATTAGGGTAATATGGTACATTAAAACAGGCCTTGCTATACATTAGGTTTGACAATCCTAGGGGATATACTTTAGAAATTCACAAACTCTTGATGATCCATTATGAAGTATTTGAATAGAATATGACTATGAATAACCTAGGATAAACATAAGGTGTAATCAATTAAAAGGTAGGTTTCATGATTTAGACATCCAATAAGTATTTCTTCAGGATTATTTTGATTTATTATATGATATGTGTTTCTCACCCCATGCATCCTAGTTTCAGTCAATGGAGAAAACTATAAGGAAAATGGTTAACATTGAATATTTCAGATGTGGAAAGTATGGTCATTATGAAAATCAATTTTCCAAGTGTAAATATCATACGGAGAATCAAGAAGGTGGTATGAGTATTGGTTATACATTTGAAGATAAAATGACTACAAACGACATGTGAAAGGTATGTGATGTTCTTCTAGTATTGTTTATATTGGTCATAAGAAGCATGATTGGATTGAGGTTGAGGGATATTAAGACATGATTCATATTTCATATTCAGGGAAAGAGGTAGTAAGGAATAACTTTATGAATCTTAAGTAATGGTTTAAGAATAAATTTGGAATAATAAAGTATTTATGTTTTTGAATTCAAAGATTTTGTTATATGAACCATGAAATGTATAAGTACTTTTATTATAAATTTTCATTAAGGATTGAAAAGGAAATGTTGAATGGTGATGAAGACATTTAAAAGTGATTTCATTGAAAGGTGATATTTTTATTAAGGGAAGTTAACCCTTAATTAATGCCTAAAATTGTGATAATGATATATGGATATTGATATGTTGGATATGAATAAGTAGATTGGATGATACAGATTACCCTAGAACTGATTTTTGAAAAAATGGTCTCTATTATCAAGGATGAAATTTATGACTTTTTTGTATTTAAATAATATATCCAATAATAATTTTAATAAGGAAGCATCCATGTTTTCCAATATGATTTATGGTAATTAAGGTTATAACATGTTTAAAGGGAATATACGAGGAGGTTATTCACATGTTTGGAATGTGACAACCAAGTTTTACTTTGTGATATGGGGGGTCAATGTTAAGATGATTTCATGAATTTATTTATAAATATTTGAATTTTTTTCTTTTGGAAGGGTTATAAGGTTAAAAATTTATAAAAATATTAAGTTAAACTTTGGATAAAGTTTATGAGAATGAAGTATTATCATACCACATGAGGATTTATTCATATTGGATAACCTGTTATAAAAACATGGTGTTGATGATAACTGATAATATATGGGATGGAATATCATGGATCTAATGATCTTTTACTTCTTAGGGAATGAAAAATTCACATTACTTTTTAGAGAAATAGGTGAATTGGATCAAGGAACAACAAAGGGCGAGGTTTTCCTAAAATCATGCGAGTATATCTTTTCATGAAAATTATTGAACTTTAGGAAAAATGATCTTGAAACCAAAAAATTTTATCCTAGTACCTCCATTTCTGATGAATCATATGGTCCATTAATTCATTTCATATTTATGTATTTCTGATTGTTAACTTTCTCCTAACCTTTTTATCTATCACTCTCCATCAGAATGTGATAGTTAGATTTTTCTTCCATGTCCATATTTTCAGTTCCCACCAACATTTCCCTATGTGGAAACCTAGTTCTGTTTTACTTTGGGAAACCATTATGGTTACGACATTCCCTTTTTAAATAAATTTTTAGTAATAATTTTTACGATGTAGGTTTCTATGAATGAAAAATTAAAGTATCGAAAATTTGATAACCCAGATGATTTTTGATGGTGAAATTTATTTTAAGGGGAGGGGGGAGGGGGGTTAGTATTTACCACCCTAATATTTTTTTGAATTATTTTTTATGAATTAATTTAATCTTTTTGATATTTTTCATTCCACGCAACACTAAAAATAGTTTATTTTATATTAAAGAACTATGTTTGGCTTGCGTTATACACAACGAAAAGTTAATAATTCACTACATGAAACAGAAATTTTAAATTTCTCTACACGGAACATCGAGTTTATCTTACATTACATGAAACAGTGTATTTCTTCAATGGATTGAGTAACGCACATGATCTATTTTTACCGAACAATAGTATATTATTAAAATTTTGTTATTTAAAATAATAAGATATAGCCTAGATGTTAAATTAGATTTTTTGTTTATTATTCACTAAATTATGAAAATATATGGTTTAAAAAAAATAAGATGAATTCATAGGTTACCAATTAATTAGAAATGAATATAAAAACTCATTAAATATAAAAAAATATTTTTATTTTTATAGTAATAAAGTTTTTTTAACCTAATAAATTAAATTATTTGCAATTATTGAGTTATTTTAATGAAATATATATGTTATATATTCAATTTAATATTTTTGGTATTCATAAAATATATTGGATAGACATAACATAAGAATAAACCCAATTTTATGCATAAAAACCTATATTTTTTATAAAGGTAGTTTTAACCCATTTTAATAGAGAACCCATTTTAATTACTTTTTTGGAACTTTTATATATTTAATATGACAAAATAAACTTTATATTTGGAATAAAAACATAAAAATTAGTTTAGGAATTTTTTTGTTATTTTTCTGTAAGGTTTCATTTTTTTAATGAATAGTTAAAAATATTGGATTTTAATTCAAAACTGCTTTTTCATATAATTTATTTATAAAGTTAAATTATATTATAAATTTGTTTCAAGTTTTAATTAGATAATATTTTTATCAATTAATACAATGTATGTCATTGAAACCAACTTCACATTGAAATTGGATATAAAACCTCAACAAACGTTTAATTATTATTTACAATAAAACCCACCGTATCATCCCGCCAACGAGATTAATTTTAAATTAATTTATAAAAATTATGTGATTAGAATTTGGAGAAATTAATTAAATATTTGGACTCAGAATAATTTATAATTTATAATAAGTTCAACTTAGTTTTTGAAAAAAAGATTAGTGAAAGTGATTAAAATTAATTACATCAATTAAGGTTAAATTAAGGTTAATAAGGGATTAAACCATAACCTTAAGGCCCAAAACAACCTATACACTTGTAAAAAAATCCATTGGATGGACTTATTTCGACTCTATCATCCCTTTTCTCTGATTTTTATCGTTATTTGATCCCCTTGAAACATGAAAAATGTTAGTGGAATTCTCTCTTTAAATATTTACACAAGTGCCACTCTTCATTCCCTACAAAAGGCTACCACCTCTCTATCTTCTTCACACATCTAATACCTATTATGTTCAGAAAATATATTCCCAATAAATATACCAAAATCCCTAAATTTATCCTTGAATCCTCCCTTTTGGAATAATGTCTTCTGAGGAAGCCTTTTGGCACAAACCAAAAGGAGTTACCAGATTAAGAGGTAACATCTTCCCTGAAGTCCATTCATTTATTTTTTTCACCACCCAATCCAATTAATTTTTTCCATGATTGTATGAAAAAACCAGTATCCTAAATATTATAGGTCTCTTTTATGATAATGTTTCAATCTACAGTTACACACACCTCCATTTAATGGATAACAGACATACTGTTTATGTGTACGTCGAACTGCCGCCTCACTAAATGATGATTGTTCAATTTTTCTTTATTGCCTCTTATGGTATAAATTATGATAAAAAATATATTTATATATGTTAAATATTATATTTATTATTTAATTAAGATTATATATTACTTTTAAAACACATATCTTTTTTACTTTCCATTTGGTGTTAATACGATAATTTTGTTTGAGGAGGTGTGGACTACCGCCCCCTCAAAGCGATATGATTCGTTCCTATACTAAATGGATTGTATTAAGGATGGTTTTAGTGAATATATAATACATATATGATATCATAAATATAATGTAATAATTATATATATATATACATACATGTATTTTACTTTCTCTCTATCAACACGACAATTAAATGAAAATATTGTTCATGCATACGTATGACCAACTGTCTCTATGAACGGTGTATTCCGTTTTATACTTATATATTCTATATATTATTATAATACACATATAATGTATATAAATGATATTTTTATCATGTTTTCAATTATATAAATCATGATATAGAGTATAAATACCAACTATATAACAAATTAAGACACATGTAAATAATAAAGAAGATATTACTCGAAGTGAAACCTTAACAAAAGATTTTTAACAAGCGGGTAATTTAAGGTCATTATCAAACCATATATATAATAAAATTTTTCTGTAAAATATTTATAATAAATTTATATTTATTATACTTGTTTTTTGAATGAGTACGAAGAGATTCAAGACCCAAGGAAAGGAGAACTTCATCTCACTTTTTATTTTCGTGAGATACATGATTTATTCACCACCCATTTTTTGTGGTATATATACTGACAATTAATGTGTTACATATATATTATAATTAAATTTATGGGTATTTAAATATCCATTATATGATCTTTATTTTATGGTGTTAATGTTTCAAAATTACCAAATCGTTAAAGTAGTTTTGTCTCAAATTGCCTTCTTTGAGATACATGTTTTGTTATACACATATGTTCTTTAACAAGGTGTATATGCTTAAAATTAACATGTTATATCATGAATATACTTCCTTTAATGATATTTTATGTTTCATGTAATTTAATTTTTTACATGAATAGTATGATCCCATTTAACCAAGTGGTAAGAGTTTGCTGAAACAATCTCACATCATTTCGAGATTATTAATGATTATGCTGATTTTGATGAAACCTTATGATTCATCACTCAAGAATAATCATGATGTTACTTATACAAATTTTATTAAATATATTTCTTTGTATTAGTACCTTATTTACACTATTTGGTACTTAAGATAATTAAGAAAACGTTTTTAAGAAAAATCTGACCGTCTCTCTCTCTTTGATTGGAAATCTATTTTATTTCCAAACCATATTTTAAAAAATGTTTTAAAATGTCCTTTGAAGATAATTTTCATGTAAAAAGTATTTTAATATTTTTTGGTTTTAAAATATTTTTTTTATAAGTTTTCGAAGTTATTTTCAAATAAATGGTTTTCAAAACGTTTCCAAGATTTCTTTATAAGTTTTCAAATTATTTTCAAAAAATGGTTTTCAAAATTTTTTAAATCTTCTTTCATATGTTTTCATAAAAAAAAGTTTTCAAAAAAAAAATCAATATTTATTTATAAGTTTTCAAATTATTTTCAAAGAATTTTTTTAAAAAATTTTATGTAATATTTCATATATTTTCAAGTAAAAAGGTTTTCAAAACATTTTCAAGCTTTCTTTATAAGTTTTCAAATTGATTTCTATAAAATGGTTTTCAAAATATTTGAATCTTATTTTATAAGTTTTTAAGGAAAAATGTTTTCAAAATTATTCCATTTCTTCTTTATAAGTTTTTATTATATTTTATAATAATATTATTTTCTAATGGTTTATATATTAAAAATACTTTTTCAAAGAAGAAGGGATATTTTTCTCAAGAAAAGTTTTGGAAACATTTTTAAAAATTATTTTCCATATAAAATGACATCCACTGATGTTACTCATTTCATTATAGAAAATTATATAAAGGTTTCATTCAAGTTATTTATATGAATGAGTTATGCATAATGTCATGGTGTTTATTAAACCCATTTCTTTTTCACAGGTTATGTGTTTATGAAATCTATTTCTGTTTCACGGGTTATTCTTTTGATGAAATGGTTATGAAACCTATAACTTTTTCTATAGGTTATGATATTTTTACATATTTATGATTCCCATTTCATTTAATGTGTTATGATATGATTTTTTTATGATATTGTGTCACATGTATGTATGATTTCATTATAATAAGGATGAGACCTATTTATCCCTACAATTCATTAGGTAAAGATTTATATCTCATGATATATACTAATATAGTCTTGGGAATGAAACTTGACTACTAAGATGGCCATGAGAGTGAACCATGACTACCAGTATAGTATGAGGAGTGAATTCATACTACCAAGATGGCCATGGTAGTGAACCATGACTACTAATATGGAATGGGGAGTAAACCCATACCACCAAGATGGTCTTGGAAGCGATGCCTTGGCTACTATGGAAGTCTTATTATATGATTATGTGTCTGTCAAAATTCCATGTTTTATTCCCATGTTATCCTTTCAGGGTTTATGTTCTTTATTTTCTTATGATTCATGTCTTATGAACTTCTATGATTTATTAAATGATTTATGTTTATGATCTTTGATATGCAGGGTATGATCTTCTATTTTCATGATTATGTTCTCATACCATTGTGCTCATAATTATTCTTACATATCTCCCTTATTTACCCTTACTGAGCATTTGAGCTCGCCCATTTCTTATATTTCATTTTCCTAGGTATGAATAAAGGTTTTAGGTAGAATTACTAAAGTGGAGATATTTATGGGAGACGTTGAAGATATTTTACTAGGAAAGAAGATTTTTTCCATGTTTTCAAAGACACTAAACTATTATGCTATCTAGACATGTATTTTTTGTAATGTATTGAATATTTATCTAAATGATGTAATATCCACCTATGTTAATCTTGGTTCTCTATAACCTCCTATTGCATCTCTAACAATAAAAACACGACCACCATCATGTCCAACATGAAAAAAATAATTATAATAAGATACTTGTGGACCTCCATTCGAGTCCTGATGATGGATATTCTTGAGGGAGAAGTCTCCATGGGGACTACACAATGTGTACCCCTAGTACATGATGTGTTTAATTTAAGTAGCCCATGGCCGTGTCCCTTAATGGTACTCTATGTGTATTTAATAATATATATAGAGTGTAAGTCATATCACATAGTGTGTGATCCAATCCAATATCCCAGGTGTGTCCTTTCCCATACATGGCCAGCTGGAAATGTCTCCCCACAAAGAGTGTACCCTTAGTACATGACTTGTATTTTCTACCTGGATACTTAGCTGCATCCTCATCTCATGTCCGTTTTCAATACCTTATTCACATATATGGTATGTCATGAACATGTACATAGATGCGAACTTTAGCTTGTGTACATCCCAGAACTCTGGCCGTGTACTTGTACATGACCATGTCCCCTAACATGGAATCCCCGCCCATGTCCTAGGCCACCTAACTTGGGATCACTATATGGAGTTTTCCCACAATACGTGACGTGTAATCAAAAAAGTTCATCTCCCTCAAATGGGAATAACACATGACATTTTCTCCTTCACTAAATTCCATGTGATTGGGAATTCTAAATGGGAATCCCCAATAATCCACCAAAAACTACATAATTTCCACCGAAACCCATAGATCTACCCCAGGGAATCTCTATAAATCATAATAGGGATTTAAAACCCTTAAAAAACACATCAAAGGGTATTGAGATGTAAATATCAAAAATACACCTACCTCATGGGAAAATGCTGATGATTTGGGTTTTAAATGATGTCTAGGAACCTACTGAACCTAGATCTGGTGATGATCAATGTCAAAAAATGGGGTTTAGTGGAACCTCCTCTCCTCAATTTGGCCTTGGGTCATACATCAAACAAAGGTGGATCCTTCCTCTCTTCTGTCATGAATGAGAACCCTAGGGGGGTGGTTTTTTAATGTAATTTTATTAAATTAATAAACCACCATTGAAACCCCTTCCAACAAATGCCTCTAACCAAATGCCTGATGCCATCAAACGTTATGTCTTGCCTAGGGTAAAACCCCATGATCCGGTCTCATCCTTGGTCTCATATTTTTGATCCAGGACTTTTATCAAGAGTTATTATAGTTTTACATAAAAACTATATAGACATGATAAAATATATTTAATATTTTTAATAACTCTACATTGAGGCTCTCCTAGCCCTAGAATCTCACGCTGACTTAGTGCTTGGCTTCAAAAATATTACTATAAATATTCTAAATATTAAAGGGAAAAACTAGAGTTTCTACTCCCTCTCTACCTTCATGGATTTTCATCCCCAAAATCAAAATCTTATGCACACGGGGGAAAATAGAGGTCTCAATTGGATCCTCAAGGCTAGTTATCTCGCTAGATTATTTCCGTTTTGTCTATAAACATGCACTCAGGGGAACTAAATTCCTAAACAAAGTTATCCTTGGTTAGAACCCAAGCACCATCAGTTACCTCTAAAGGATACTCCAAACCTATAATAAAAATCAAACCAAGTCAACATCATGAAATAAAGAGTGTATATGTCTCCTTATCCACGATAGCTAGAAATCACCAAGCACCCATTCCATATTCTAGCATAGATTCTTGTGGTACACCACCTTGATAATTCATTGTAGATACTATTATAACCCTAAAATCCCCATATACCCCTAGATGAATTGAACCCTCAACATCCATTGATAGAAGAAAATCTAGGCCCACAAACCTTGTTTCTTACTGGCTCTGAACTATACATCAGTGACCTACATGGACTCCCAAACATAGCCACAAAGTGTGTTATGCTGATGGTGGAGCCACAACAACACCAATTTAACATGTTAACCCAAAGCATGTTATCATAAACCCAAATGGTTCACCCTACAAGGAACAACCATCCATCTATAGGGTGTACTACTAATAAAAATAAACCTGTTAGCACCCCGTATCGCAGAGTGACTATGTCATAATCAATCCTCAAAATGTCTATGAACTTTACACCTTTGGGAAAACCCATCATGAACTTGTCCAATGGATATTTGATCATGAAATACCTCAGGGAAAAAATATTATGGTTGTGCCTCCTTGTCTCTTTGTAAATAAGAGGGGTGACCACCAATATCTAGAGACATGTTGCATCATACTTAAGCATCTCGTGTGCATTTATGATACTAAGAAAATGATGATTTCAATGAAGAAAATAGGTCTTGGAAAGTGACACACTAGGTATTACTAGGACCTTTGTAAGAAAAACTCCAAGTAAACCACATATCACTAAGATCCATAAAAGTCAACTGATATGATGACAAAAATATCGAGGTAGTCCCTGGGTGCTAGAATATGCAGAAGAAAAATCTCAGTGGGAAGGTAAACCCGAAATTTACTCAGATTGACATCCTCAACTCCACCACTACAATAGGAAACTGAAATCTCATAGCACCCCTTATATAAGGGTCATACTAGAAATTTGATAAAAGTTGTCTATATCTACCAAAATATGATATCATATTTCTCATCCTAGGATCTCTCTTCTCAAAAGGAGGAAAAAACAATCCCACAAGCTAGAAACACCTCCACACCCACTGGTGGAAACCATATGATCATGGTTAGTAGGAAACAAAAACATACTGAGGAAATATCACAGGGCCCCTCTCTGCCACTATAGGAAGTTTCTTTGTGAGGCTCTCCCTCCACTAGAGTTTGGTCATACTACAGATAAGAGTGCATATCCTATGATCCTATATGATGGTTCCTCCAAGCATAAGGGTCAAGAAAAAAAAGGCTCCAATGGTATCACTAGTCCTCAAATAGGGGCAATACATAGGGAAAATTGGATCATGACTCTATGCTAATTGCACCTCTGGAAGCACAACCATGTATCATACTACAAAAAACACTCAAGACTCTGGGATAAAATCCCCTTATACTTGAAGCTCATAATTTCCCTTTCCCACCCATCTTCCATAATTAGGATCTTCTCCGACACCTAAACAACCAACCCAATCCAAGCACACATGTCAAATGATATCTTCCTCCACACCTCAAAACTATCCTCTTTTGGAGACACTAACTCACCCACACAGTCTTGCATCATGTCACAAGAACAAATATAGGTGGGGGATGCATCCCTATTCTTCATGATTTGAAATCTACATCTAACATCACCATAAAAAGGATATACTATTTCCCCGAGTCACCCTAGATAAACCTCAAGAAATAAGTGGTAGGAAAATGGGAGTCTCATAGCTATATCGATCAATACTGCTATAAAATTAGAAAGGGTACAAATACCACCTTTAATCATTCTCAAAGCCTCCAGGTTATAGGTGTCTATGACCTGCATATATCCACACATCATTCTCCTAATCCCTGAGCCTGGAATGGACCACTTGGGGGTGGTGGTAAAAACATATCAAAGCATATTCCACATTATACTTCTCTACCCACTCCTCCTTTGTGTCCTTCAACATGAAAAACTCCATGCTCATGTTACTTCCTATTTTAGGGTAGTCCATAAACCAACTACCTATAAGTATTATGGTGGGTTGGACAATCTCACATAATATTTCACTATTCATAACAAGTGAAACAATGCCTCTCCCGTAGATGACTGGATTCATCCTGGGAGCCTAGAGCTATAGACCGTATATCCTAGGACTATCTCCCAAATAATATTGCATTCTGAGATCCCCTAACCCTATCGTAGGCTACCATCTATCAATGTAACTACTCGTATGTTCTAAATATCAACAATTAGATTTTTATTATCCAGAAAAATATCCAAAATTAAGGCCCGTTTGATCACTCTAGAATAAGTGGGAATGCACAACAATATCAAAAAAGCCTTGATATCCTAGAATAATACCTACACTATAGTCAATTCTTGAAAAAATAGATGTCGAACCATATCCATGGAGTATTGAAAAAGGTATCTGAACCTAACTGAATACTTTTCCATGGTCATTCTACCCTATCAAAGATAAATAATCTACTGGATACAATCCAATCACAATGTGTGCAGATAAAACTATTTTCTAAAGATCCACTCAAACTCTATGCAAATGAGTGTTGTATCATCATGGGTCTACAATAACAAAAACAACCATCACCTGACTAAGCCCTTCTGAAGATTCACTACTACGAACAACATCTGATTGGGAGGTGTCCTCATTGTGTGAAAAACACACATGACCTCTTCAAGATATTCATCATTTTCCTTGGGGTTTGTATCACCCAAATACCTAGGAGGTCTCTACCTCTGAAACTGATATAGTGAAATCAGCTTATGTGCATCCTCAGGCTGAATTTTTGTAAAAAACTACTACTCAACAGGTGGTGGCTTGACTGGAAAACCACCTGGATGTACCACCTCAAGACCATTACCCAACATATAAGCCTTATCACTAGGAAGATCTCTATCATAAGACTACCATGGAAACCTGTCTGGCTGTCATCATGTTGGCATCCTGAAATAGAATCAAGACATTCCATTGTAAAAGAGTATATCTAGGGAGATTACTTGACAAGTACATGGAAACCAAAACCCATTCCTATATGATATATGAACCAAAATTTCCCTATAACCATTTTCAACATGTTATGAGTCAACAAGAAGGCTATCAGATTCCCAATGAATGGATACGTCGTCCGCTGCACCGATATTGGAGTTTTTGACCTTAAATTCAAACTCAAAACACTTCAACACCATCACCATAAATCCCAAACCAAGAGCATATCTAGAAAACTAAAAAATTTGTTCCTCATGAAGAACCTCCTATGATATCACTCTATAATGAACTGACTCATCAAGGCCCACTCGACCTATGGAAGGATGACCTACCACTACCCCAAGCCTGACTTTAATAGGATAGGGGTTGGAGACAGGTGCCAAGTGGGAATATCTCACACATGATTGGCTTAGTCTATGGTACCTATACACACAGACACACATAAATCTCCATAAAATAGTGCATAGATAATAAAATACTGATATAAAATTTTTGTATACATCTATACCCTATAAATAGATTACAATTTAAGTATTGGAAGCCCGAAATAGAAAAATAAAATCCCACCAAAAACTAAAAAAGAATCTAACCTACTCATAAGTATGGGACTATTGTCAAATGAAACCACTAGTATGCACCTTTGTATTTCAAGCTTACTAATCTACACCTTCTCCGAGTCCTCCTAGAACCTCATCAAATGGATTTCTGTCTTTATAAAACACTATATGTGGGGGAAAATACCATACATGGGTGAGTATAAAAATACCTAGTAGGTTCCCCAGAAGCCCAAAATAAAAAATAGAGGCATTGAAAGGCAACCGTCTGCTTGAACCAAAACTAGAGGAGGAAACCCAAGAGAGAGAGAGTAAGAAAATACATCTCAACCACTCCTCAACTATATAGAAAAAGTAACCTCATCTACACATGGTGTTTCAATCCGACATAACCACAAGTAATCCAAGAATGAACCGTATATACTCATCTTAGAATCCAAGTCACATGAGTACATGACCTTATAACTAGTATCCGGATCCTACTCGAGACTCAAAGGTAATGTTCCTCCAGAAGAAATCTCTCCATGATCCCTACCATCCCAGATGGAACTCATCTAAGATATATTCATTGAGAACAACTCTTCCATCCCTAATGGCACTCGTTAGAGATATCTCACTCATCGGGTATGGCTAAGACGATGCCACATACCTATGATTTCTGGTGGAATATATCCAAGAGAACATGCTCATCGGGTATCGTCATGAATAAAGTAATGTTATCACTCATCAAATATAAATAATCAAATAGGATATCTCACCCATCCCTAATGGGGGAATCCTTGAAAAATTCTATAAAAATCGAATTTTTCATCTCACAGATAGGGGATCACACCCAGGACCACTGGGGGAGACCATGAACCCAATATAGTACCTTGGAGATCATATCAATCATATAGGGGATCACCACCCATGTAGTATAGTTCATAATGATTCCAAAAACTGCATTTGGAACAAATCTATATGTAGGGGATCATATCGATGATGATACCACAAACACTAATAAACCATCCACTAAGTTGGGGATCAAATACCCAATGATTCAAAAAACCCTACTCAAACCACCCTCTTTGTAGGGGATCATATACCCGATGATTCCTTAAACCATACTAAGATAGACTACTATATAAGTGATCACTTCCCAAGTAGTGTTGGTCATGACAATACCACAAACCCCACCTAGGGAAGTAGATAATATAGAGGATCCCGCCCTGACCTCTTGAAGGGATACACTAAATCTATAAAAGATCATCTTGTGAGGGGATCACAATAATGTGTTGAGGATGTAGTGCCACAGTATACCCTCACATGGATAGGACAAGGGAACCCACTCAACTGATACTGTTGTATACATGGCTAACAAAATAGACCCACAAACATCACATTACATTATATCTATAACGCCAAAACCACGATCACCATCACCTCCATTGTAAAAAACTACTCAGGATAAGTTACTCAAGGGCCTCTATCTAAGTACTGAAGATTGAGATATGTGAGGGAGAAATCTCTAGGTGTAGTACATGACGTATACCCATAGTACACAACATGTCACATGAAAATGGCCTTTGGATGTGACCCCAAATTTCAATCACTATGTATTTGGGAATATACATAGCATGTACATCATATCACATAGTGTCTGATACCATACGATCTCCTGAGAGTGTCCTTTCCCATATACAGCTATTTTCCTATGTCGCCCCCCACAGAATGTACCCTTGGTACATGGTGTGTCTTGGATACTTGGATACTTGGCTATATCCTCATCCAATTCCTGGTTTTGGTACCCTATTCCTATGTATGGCACCTTTTTTCCATGTAGCTAGCTATGTACTTAGGCCTATGTACACCCCAGAACTCTATCCATGTACTCACACATGACCATGTCTCTTGACATTGCATTCTTAGCCATGTCCTCGGCCACACGACCTGAGATCACTACATGACGTGTACCCACAATATGCTACATATAGCACCTAAATTTCATCTTCCTAGAATGGTAAGAATAGACACCATGTGATCCTATACTACAATCCATGTGATCAAAAATTCCAAATAGGAATCCCTTGTAAGCATCCAAAAACTCCCAGATTTCCACCAAAACCTACAGATCTACCATCATGGTATATCAAGAAATCATAACAAGGATCTATAAACTTAAAACAAATCATAAAATGGGACCAGGATGTAAATATTTTAAATCCACATACCTCATGGAAAATGCTGAATCTTCAGTTCAAAACTATGACTCAAACCTGCTGCACCTCAATATAGTGATGATCATCATCACACATAGTGTTTGATGGCACCACCTCTCCTTGATTTAGCCATGGGTCATCCTTCTCACAGGGGGGGTCCTCCCTTACCGCTACCATGCATGAGAACCAAGGTGGTGGTGGTGGTGGTGGGGGGGGGGGGTTGGTTTATTAATTTAATTTCAGTAAATTAATAAACGACCATTTAACACCCCACCAACATATGCCTCCAACCAGGTTCCTGATGACATCAAATGTTACGCCAAACATTGGATAAAACTCTAAACTCCAAACTCAACCGTGGCCTCAGATTTTTGATATGGGACATCAATAGATATTTGTTACACTTTAATAGAAAAACTAAACATGTGTGATAAAATATATTTAATATTTTTAAAATAACCACACCAAGGATATCCATGACCTTTAATCCTACACTGACTCAGCTATTGGATTTAGAAATATTTCTAGAAATATTCCAAAGTCTTACAGAGATAAACCAGAGTCATTAGAGGGATTAATTCCCTTCCAAATAAACCCCTTTCTTTATTTTAGATGTTGGTGGACTCTCCATGACCTCTCTTATTCTGTCTCTAACCAGTATATTTACTATTTTTTTATACCATCATCAAGAAACATGACACTATACCTACTATGAAGTATATCATGTAATTTTTTTAACTCATTCATGTGGTAATTTATATTGAACCATTTGAACCTTTTTGGTAGTGACTATAGAATGAATTTCAGGGAAAGATCTAGATTTTTAGGTGACCTTAGTCTCTTTAATTCATTCACATTCCTAATCAGGTTTATTATAGAAGTAAAGATAGAGGAAACCTCAGGCATCTTAAAAAAATAGCTTTATAAATTTCATATCTTTCATTTTCTTCTTTCTCTTGAAATAACATTCTTAGAATATCTATCAATCCATATGATTTCATGGTTTTATGTTGATTCTAAAGTTTAAGACCCATAGAGACAACAATTAATGTAAATACATCAAGAGATTCCATTTTATGTTTATAATAAACCTTTCCTCTTCCTGAATAGATTAATATGAAAAAATTTCCTTAGGAAGTGATTTCTCTAACATATATAACATATCTTATTGCTTTAAAAAATTCTCAAGTTCCTATACCTGTCTATAAGGTTTCTTCTATTATGTTTCTATTTCTATAATATGGTTTTATGATTAGGTTTGATTATTAAGAAAACATTTTATCTATACAAAAATATTTTATTGGATGAATATCATGTTTTAAATTTATTTAATAGGGACTTTTATTAAATTTTCTCTCACTATATTGATAACCCCTTTTAAATTTCATTGTATAATATATGACACTTGGATGGTTTAGTGGAAAATTCCTTTCCCAATCCATCATATGGATAAACTAAACAATATTCCTATGGTATCCTTATTAAGGATTTACCATATATGTGTAACCAATATAAAATGTAAAAAATAAGGAACCTAACTCTTAAGGTCACCTCATTACTTGCTTTCTTTACACAATATAATCCAGGGACACCCAAATTTGGTATGAAACTACTCATTTGGACGATCGAGTTCCTAAAAAGTGATTTCTTTGAAATTAGTTTGAAAATTAGTGTTTTAAGGATTTTATTTCTCACTATCCAATCTCATATTATAACATTTTATATATGAGCGATTCTAGTAATTAAGTTTTCATACCTAACATGTAACTCTATAAGTATGGAAATAATATTTAAAAATTATGTAAGGACTAAACTAAATAAATGAATAATTTAGGTATTTAAACATATGATAAAAATTTGTGAAGAATTTATAAATAATGAAATTATAATCTCTTTATAATTATACTTTAGGCATGGATAAAACTAATAAATTCATTTTTATCCCATAGAAACTTTTTATATTATCATTTACATGGTTTGAATATAAACTCCTTCATATTTTATAAATGTATACATTTATAATTTTTTTTATAAAACAATAAACATTTCATAAGTTATCAAACCATTTACATAAATAAATAATTTTTCAATTAATGTTATTAATATAAAGATTTTATATTTTCATTTAAAATCTAATTATAAATCAATATAAATAATTTTTTCATTCAATTTATTTTAACCATGTATGGTCACATTAAACCATAATAACATCTACGAAAACGTTTTTGTTATGGTTTAATGATCACTTTTGGATTTGGCAAAGACCAAGAGGGACCACGCCAATGAAGGTTTTTTAGAATTTTAACAATCATATATTTATTTATTAAATGTTCCCAAACACTTAATAATTAATTACAAAACATTTTATAATTAATTAGTATATAAAAAACGTATAAATTATATATATATCAAAATAGATATTTATATAATTTATAATCATTTAATAAATTACATAATTTAATTCATAATTATAAAATTGAAAACTAAAATTTTATACTCACAAAATATTTGATGATATAGCCATGTTGTAAGTTGTGACTCAGTTCAAATCCGATATCATGTCTTATAAATTTCTATCCATGACCTATGATATATTATTCCATATTATCTATCATATTTTATGATATCCCTATATCATATGTTGTAACTTGTTTATTGTGGCTTATGGTATACACGACATCACCTTAGCAGTACAAGGCTCTATTCTACTGTGTAATTCAATGTTGTCATGCCTTACAAAAAGAATTATTATATGCTATGATATATCAAAAAATAAAAGATTTATACATTGTTATAACTTATAATATCTTATATTATTTTATATGAACACATCATATCATATAACATTCCGTGTCATAAAACTAGCCACAAAATAAATGTTATATAATTTTTTATTATATCAAATATAATATTAAAAATGAAATAAATTTCCCTTATTTAAAAATATGATTTTGGGAATCATGAAGCATGATAAATATATGATACCATTGAAGGGTTTTTAAGGGTTGAATAACGCTTAATCAATATAGTAGAATAGAATAGAAACCTTAAACCCAAGATCACAATTCTATGTGAAACTGAAACTATGCACATAAAAAATCAAGAACATATACCTATCACCAATGATAAACTTAGATACAGAATTAAATCATATACTTTTTAAGAGACCGTATCCAGTCGATCGACCCTTTGATTGTTTTCAAAGACCAAGGTACTCAGAGGAGGCTCATAAGATGTATGGAGGAGTTTGATCATGAATTACTAGAAATAGGAAGAATTACACATCGTGTAAGTTAATTTCATGATGTGTAAATTTTTAGGGTAAAATAAAGAAAAAGGCGATGTGTTTTTTGACGGAAACGATCCCTAAGGATTACATGGCATGAAAGGGGATTAAATATCATATAAATCCCCGATGTTGTAAGTTTTAAATGTTTTCAACCACTGGGGTCATCAAACCCTATGGATTCAACTCCTATCTCTTGATTCCAGGAAACTCAACAACCCACTCTTTGACATTTTAGAGATTCCATCATCAAGGATCGATCCCTATATTTCCTCCTTCGATCCATAGTGATCCTTTTTCAATCAAAGGTATGTTATACCTCTGTTATTGTGATTTCTTCAATTAGTTTCCTACCATTACTATTTTCCATGTGATGGTGCTCGATCTCCGTGTTCTAATAGAGTTTTTTTTGGTTTTTTGTCGGTTCAGTTGTGGCACGACATCCTCAGGTAGAAGCAGTTCTTATGGGAGAGATGATTGGGATCCGCAACATTAGTCCCTTTCTGTGAAAAGGATGTTGAAACCATTTTTGAGGTAGGGGATTTATTTTTTATCTATTTATTTATGTGAAATCATAGATCTAGAATGATTTATCCCCTTGTATTGAAATGAAATTAACCCAATAATTACTTAACTAGATTAAAGAATTGGTATCGATCGTATGGTGATGTTATTGTTTGTAATATGATAAATTTTTACCTATTGATTTTCTAAATAGTTTGGTATCTTTGATGTGATTTTTGTTCTTTGTTTAACATGTAAAATTGGTAAGGAATGTAAAGCCAAAATTAATTGATAATTAATTGGAAAAAATATGAAAGAGTCATGTTTAATGGATCTGGTTGTTGTTATAATTTAATGATAATCAAATTTATGCAAGTATGCATGTTTAATTTAATTGGTTAAAGAACCTGAAGCATGATAATGATTGTGGATAAAAGAGTTTAAGGAATGTTAAATTAATTATTTAGTTAATTTGTGATAGCTATGATAGATTGTTTCCTACAGTTATAAACTATGATAATGAATTTGTTAATTCAAGATCGAATAAGAATTTGTTATATGATAAAAGATAATGCCTTATAGGGTATGAGTTTCCCACTTGCTTGTAAAGGCCAAGTGCCTTGTGCTTTGGTGCCATGAGAGATCATTGTGTGTGAAGGATGGATGCCTTGTTTTAGGGTTAGGAGATGAGTTTCTTTGTTTGTTTCATACTTCTTGTGATGTGAGCTTGGGATGGATGAGCTTGGAGGGATGTTGTGGTATGAGGGGTGGGGAGGCCTAGATGTGACGTGATCCTCGAATGGCTTTTCCTGGAGGGCTGTTGTGGTATGAGGGGTGGGGAGGCCGACTTATTGTGGTATTTGTTGATTCCTAGAGTGGAGAGATGCATCAGTATATGCATGTGGGTGTCAATGAGGACACCAGAGATTATAGAATAGGTCGAATCTTGGATTACCCATTAATATGAAAGCTGAAAGCTTGTTTGAACTTGTTGATTGGTTGATGACTAGGTTTTTTGTTTATAAAATTTTATTTCCTCACTACTTAAGGTAGATATACGTGCTTTGTTGTCTACTTTTTTTGGTAGATTTAGATTTTTTCCTAGAGTACATAGTAATATAGAAAGTAATGTTATTAATAAATGAATAATTTTTTAACCCATTGGTTTGGAGCTTGTTGAGATGAAATGTTGAGGTTAAAATTTTGAGAAGCCATAGACTCATTTTTCTTATGCCTAGAGGGCATGGAACTTTATTATAATGCTAATGCTAATATAATGTGGGAAATGATAATAGTTAATTAATGGTTAATGAATTAATTAACATAAATTTAAACTAATAAAAAAATAATTAAATAACTTAATGTAGCTCTTTAAATATTTTTTTGTGAATATAGGATATCTAGTCTTAGAAGTGGAAGCTGGGAGTCCAAAAGACGTTAGTTGCAGTTGAGTTTGAGACTAGGTTATTCCCAGAGCATGGTTTTGAGATATTTTATATCATGTACATTTTGTGTTTTGATACGCTACTCCACCCTCTTGGTTAGGGAAACTATCACCCTAGTGATTTTGAGCCATGGGGGGGGGGGGTGTTTTACCCAACATCTTGATGGAAGGATGAATGACTGAATACCCCCTTTGACCCCTGTAGTGATTTTGAGTAGTGTATAAAAACACCCATATATGTGTTTACTATACCCTTGGCTCTAAAAACCCTAGTGATTTTGTGTTTTATATCTATTTTTCATGTGTTCTCTTAGAGGGTAATGCCTCTCGTATATGTGTTTACTATACCCTTGGTTCTTGTCACCAACCTGGGTCCTACTTGAGGGGGGAATCAGTTGTCACTATCTCTCTTCTCTGATTTCTAGCCCAGGAGGGGTACATTTTCTGGGGAGGGGGTCATGATAGAGTTGTATTAGAGGTATGATTGAGGGATAGAATGGAGTTTGGAGTTAGGCACATGTGAGGTTGTGTGGGATCATAGGGAAACAATATCACCTACGTTTATAAAGCACTATAAACATGGGAGACTGACTTATACATAGGTATTCAGGCCCCCCTGTGATCTGATGCATGAAACTTTAATCTTACAGTGGCTACTAAATGAGGTGATACTGGTTGTAGGGTAGAGACCCAGAAAAGGATCATTCATCATTCTTTTTTTGTGCTTGTATTTGAATGGGTATAACTTGGGATAGTTTAATCTAAAATTAACAAAAAAAATTAATTATTGTTAAAGTATTCCATATTCCATTTTTAGGAGCTCTAACTAATTTTTTTTGCAGGCATGGTTCCCGATTGACGTCAACATCAGCTTCATGAAGAAGATGTTAAAATTTGTGCCAGCGGATTTATGTAGAGTGAAGGTTGAAGACAAAGGCACTTGGAGGAGGAAAATCTGAGAGTTTTTCCACC
This sequence comes from Viscum album, assembly GCA_963277665.1. Taxonomy (NCBI): domain Eukaryota; kingdom Viridiplantae; phylum Streptophyta; class Magnoliopsida; order Santalales; family Viscaceae; genus Viscum; species Viscum album. Next base: position 1,487,183,177 of record OY728136.1, read on the forward strand.
AGATTCTATAGCGGTACGAGGTATCCTTTTTAGATGAATTCACTGAAGACAGGTTGTAGGAGGTTGAGATAACCTTCAATTCGATCCGTTCTCAAAAAAAGCACTTGGTACCATTATCTATGATGATGATGCCTAGGGTAGCAAGGAAGTGGTAGTTCTTATTCCTCAGGGATCATGGGGAGTCGATAATCTCTTGGGAAAATTTCCGAGACCAGTTCAGAGCCGAGTTTCTTTCTTTATTTGCTAAGGCGGCCTGTCGCCCAAAGCTGCTTACCTTTCAAAATGGGATATCTAGTGTGTGAGAGTTCAGGGTCCATTTTAAGAAAGTTATGCGATATTATTTGAACCTTTTTTAGATGAGGAGGCTAGAGAGAGGAATTTTAATGAGGCTTTTCACTAAGAGATCGAATAGAAGGTCCCCCTATTTATGCTGAATGCATATCATGAGTTGCTAGAAAGAGTATAGGTTATCAAGAAAAAGTTATCCAAAACTAGATCATTATGATAGGGGAGTTATTAGGATTCATAATGAAGAAAATATATGGTCTGAGGTTCTTAATTTTTAGTACATAATAGATTACGATCAGCCAAGGTTTGGTCCCCACCCTCAATGTATTGTTTCTCAAGGGGTGGTGGCTTTCAGTTCTATGCCAAGGGATCAAACACATGTTTTTATTATAGAGGATGAAGTTATCAGCAGAGAGAGTGCCTGACATTTTTGAGCAGTCAACATGTGCCATTTATTTTGCTTCAGGTTCCTCCACTGAGGTAGTTCCAGCTGAGGCAGTAGAAAAAAGTTGTTTTGACTAGGGATAAGTAGAGATTGGATGGGGTAGGTAGAGGAAAACTCCAGGACACTTCCCACCCCTATACAGTAGAGATAGTCCATGGAGGTGGTCATCAACATGGTTAGAGAGTCAGTGGAGTAGGTCATGGATAGCTTCATGCTTTAGCATTGCCATTGATAGGAAAGAGATATATCGTTCTAGGTACCCCTTTCTTGTTTTCTACTTGGGTTCATGACTTGTTTGTTCTTGGAGCAACACACTCTTTCATATCACCTACCCTTGCCCACGCTGTGGGGTTTGAGGTAGAGATACTTCTAGTGCCCTTGTCATTGACTACACCATTTGAAGGTTGATTTGACTTGTTTGATGTATGTAGAGACTATGAGATAGTGCTAGAGAACACCACTCTTGGGGAGATTTAGTATTGTTATAGAGACAACCATATAACATCATCCACAACATGGATTGGTTGTGTTAGGTGTAGGAAATCATGGACTGATTCAGGAGGCAAGTTTTATTCTTTGATGCTGATGAATATCAAATAGTTTTTTTAGAGAGTGAGACCCTCAGATGGGTTAGAGGCTTGTTCCGTCCTTGTCATACTTGATGGTTGGGATCATATTGATTTCATCATAGGTTTAGTAGTCAGTGTTTCATAGGGTTATGATAGATTACCCTAATGTATTTCCAAAATAGGTTGTATTATTAACCCCTTGATGATAGTTTGAGTTCGGGATAGAACTAAATCTTGGAATGTATCCTATCTCGTTGTCTCAATATAGTATGGTTCCTTATGAGTTTTGATAGATACATATATAGCTCGATGGATTGTTGTGGTGTGTTTTTTTTGGGAGAGTGTTTCACCGTAGGGTGGACCATTTTTGTTTGTAAAGAAGGCTGATGGTAGTTTGCGATTGTGTATCAATTATCATCGCTTGAACTAAGTGATAATGAAAGACTGATATAATCTTCCAAGGATTTATGTTTTATTCAATCAACTAAAGGGTGAAAGTCTTTTCTCGAAGTTTGATTTGTAGCTCGGATATAATTAGATGCATGTGAAGGATGAGAATATATGAAAGACTGCTTTCCATTGTCGTCATGGGAATTATGAGTTTTTTGTGATGCCGTTCGGTATGACGAATTATACAGATATGTTCATGGGGTTAATGAATGTTGTGTTTCATGAGTTCTTGGAAAGTTTCATGGTGGTTTTCATAAATTACATCCTTATGTACTCCACATCTATGGGGGATCATGCAGATCATCTGTGTGCCATTTTGGGAGTTCTTCATTATGAGCAGTTATTTTGGAAGTTTCCAACGTGTGAGTTTTGGGATCAAGAAGTACATTTCTTTTCTCATGTTGTATCCCAATGGGGAGAAGCTATGGATCCATCAAATTTATAAGTAGTTGTGTCTTGGTAATCCCCAAAGATAACAGTAGAGGTGAAAAGTTTTTTTTGATCTTGCAGGCTATTATAAGAGGTTCATATTCGATTTATCTAAAGTTGTGACTTTTCTGACAGTGTTGAATAGAAAAGAAGAGGTATTATTATGGAATTATTAGTGTTATATATATTTTGAGTACCTAAATAAGAAGTTCTTCAGTGCTCCAGTTCTTTTTCTTCCAGTAGAAAGAGTTTAGTTTGAGGTTTTCTGTGATGCTTCTTGTCTTCGGTTGGGCTGTGTTCTAATTCAGTAGAGATCAGTCATTTCTTATGGGTCCTAGAAGTTACATACCCATGACCATAATTATTCCACCCATGATCTTGAGTTTGTGATGGTGATGTTTTCCTTGAAGTTATTGAGACATTACCTCATCGACGAGCATTTTTTTGTCATCACCGATCATAAGATCTTGTGTTTTTTATCGTAAAAGGACTTGAAATTGCCCCAGCTTTGGTGGATGGAGTTCATAAAAGATTACGGCTTCGATATTTCATATACACTTGGAAAGGGTAATGATGTAGTCGATATTCTATTCATAAAGTCACTTAGTGATGAAGTGTGTGAATCAGGTGATTTATGGAGAGGGATGGAAGAACATTCAGCATTGCATCTTGATGTGGGAGAATTATGGGGAGTAGATTGTATTTTTTAGATGACGGTGAATTCATATTTAGTGTAGTAGGTGGAGGAATTTCATTAGGGTGATATTGAGGGGGAGGTATGGAGAGACCGAGTTGTTTGTGGTGAGACCCCTAATAGTTGTTATGATGATGAATAACACTGAGGGTTATTTCAGGGAAGGATTTTCCTTCCTTTGGAAATGCGTAAGATGGTTCTCAAAGAGTTCCACAGTTTGAATTTGGCAGTACATCCTGGCATGAAAAATATGTAATGAGATTTCAGAAGTCAGTTTTGGTGGCTTGGGTTGAAGCATGTAGTTGCAGGGTTGTGTCTCGATGTTTGGTCAACCAGAAGGTGAAGGCCTAACACTATTTTTTCGGTGGTTTTCTTCAGCCGTTAGATGTTCCTCAGTTGAAGTGGGAGGGAATATCGATGGAATTTGTTGCCGGTTTACCTCAATATTAGGGAGGCAATGACACTATATGGGTGGTAGTCAATCGTTCAATGAAATCATTCCACCTTATTGCGATCAAGGAGTGAATATTAATAGAGGTTTTGTTGACTCACTATTTAGAGGAGGTGGTGAGACTGCACAAAGTCCCGAGGACAATCATTTCAGATTAAGATCCTTGTTTTACCTCCAAAGTGTGGAGAGGTATCCAGAAAGATTTTGGTTCTTAGCTATGCCTTAGCACTACTATTCATACGTAGTCCAACGGTCAGACAGAACGAACTATCTAGACTCTTGAAGACATGTTGCACTCTTGTGTCTTGGATTTTGGTTGTTCATGGATTAGGTACCTGCCCTTGGTAGAGTTCTATTACAATAATTGTTTTTACTCCACCATTGGTATGGAACTATTTGAATCCTTTTATGACGGACCTTTCCTTATCCATTGTTCTAGATTGGGGTCAAAGAGTCATCAATTCTTGGTCTAGATTTGGTACAAAATATGACAAAGATGATTCAAGTTATTCACAAGAGGATGAAGGAATCACATGATTGTCATAAATACTATTTCGATCATAGGAGGAGACATATGGAGCTTGAAATTGGGGATCAGGTGTTCCTAAAGATGACTCCTTATTATGGGAAGTGAATGTTTGGTCATGGGAGTATGATTTTTCCCCATTTTGTTGGGTCTTTCAGAGTGTTGGATCATGTTAGAGCCATGGCGTATCAGATAGAAGTTCCATCATAGATGATCCAGATACATGAGGTTTTTCAAGTTTCATAGATCTATAATTATCTTCATGGAGACTCCCACATCATCAATTGGGGTGATATCGTTGTTGAAAATGTTGTGACCTTTGAGGAGTGGCCTGTAGAGATCCATGAACTCCAGGAGAAGGTGTTGCATGGGCACGATATCCTCTTGGTTCATGTCTTGTGGAAGAACAATGGTGTGTAGGAGAGTACCTATGAGCATGATTCACTGATACATGCTCAATAAATCGAGATGTTTGATGTTTAGATCTTATCTTTTGATGCTTTTCATTTTCTGGTTGGAAAAATTTTCTTGTTTATGAGTTATATTTTATTATTGCTTGTTGTGGCTTACTCTTTTTCTATGGGAGACAAAGATATGTGATGAATTCCACATTCTTTTCATGTTTATCTTCCTTTTTTGGGATGATTCTACTCTCCTACTAAAGGTGGACAAGAGTCGATGATTATTTCACATACACACCGTATTGGTCCCCTTGTTCTCGGATGAGGTGGTTGAGCTCTTGTATGGCGTGGGACTTGATAGGTATCTCAAGGGGTGGTTGTTTGGATGATCCATTTCTGTTTCCTCTTTGGGTTGGTTTTGGATTCTCTAAGATGATAATTTTTTTAGAGGTATCTAATGTAAGGTCATAGAACTATGTGGATCTACCCTTTTTATGTTTCATAAGGCCGAGGTGCATAGAGGAGGATTAGTGGATGTCAGAAGGAGTTTGGCTGAACATTTATGGAAACTAGAATAATTACACATCATGAAATAATTTCACGCCATGTAATTCAAGTTCATGATGTATAATTTTTTGAGTTTAAATAAATAAAAAGGCGATGTGTTCTTCAGAGGAACTGAACCTTGACAATTGCATGACATGAAAGAGGATTACACATCATGTAAATCCTTGATGCTGTAAGTTTTAAATGTTTTTAGCTACTCTAGTTTGTCAAAACCTATGGATTTAGTGCCTCTATCCCAATTACAGGTGACTTGGAGATCCCCTCTTTGATGTTTTGGTGATTCCTTGGTCAAGGATTTATCCCTAGATTCCCTAAAAAATCTCTATTAATATATCTTTGATCCAAGGTATGTTCCACCTCCGTTCTTGAAATTTATTTAATCTGTTTCCTCTCATTCCTCTTTTCTATGTGATGGGACCTAATCTCCATGTTTTAATGGAATTTTGTTAGTTGTTTGCTGGTGCAGTTATGTTGCGACGTCCTCAGGTGGATGTAATTCTTTCGGGAGAGGTGATCAGGATCCACAGTTTCGGTCCATTATTGTGTAAAGAACATTGACACCCTTTTTGAGGTAGGGGATTCATTTCTTCTCTATTTATTTATTTGAAATAATAGAGGTAGCACGATTTAACCCCTTGGATTTCAATGAAATTAACCTAATAATTTTTTAAATCAGATTAAAGAATTGGTATCAATTGTATGGTGATGTTATTATTTGTACCATGGTAATGTAATTTCTATTTATTTTATATATAGTGTGATATCTTTGTTGTGATTGTTGTTCTTGGTTTAGGATGTAAAATTGGTAAATAACATATATCTGGAATTAATTGATAATCAATTTGATAAAATATTAAAGAGGAATGTTTAATGAATTTTACTATTATTGTAATTAGATGATAATCAAATTGATGCAATTTTTCACGATTAATTGAATTGGTTAAGGAACATAGAGAATGTTAACGATTGTTGATAAAATAATTTAATGCATGTTAAATTAATTTGTGATAAATATGATCGTTGTTTTCTTAGGTTTCTCTAGTTGGAACTTGTTATAATTAATCAGCTAATTGAAGATGAAATAAGAATCATTTTTTTGATAAAGGATAATTCATTATAGGGACTGAGTTTTTCAATTTTTTTTAAATCCAAGTGCCTTGTTCTTTGAATCCTTGAGATATTGTTATGTTTAATGGTTGGATGCCTTGTTTTTGGGATAAGAGCTAGGTTGATTTGTTTATTTCTTGCTTCTTGGGATGTGAGCCTAGGATGGATGATCTTGGAGGGTTGTTGTGGTATTAGGGGAAAGGAGGTATATATTTTACGTGAGCCTGGGATGGATGGTCTTGGAGGGATGTTGTGGTATGAGTGGTGGGGAGGCCTAATTATTGTGGTAGTAGTTGACACATTGAGTGGCGAGTTACATCAGTATATGCATATAGGTTCCAGGGAGGAAACCATATATGATGGAACAAATTGAATATGTTCTTACACTTTGATATGAAATTTGAATACTTGTTTGAACCTATTGATTGGACGATGATTAGGTTTTCTATTTATATGATTTACTTTTCCCACTACTTGAGGTAGATGGAAGTGATTAGTTGTTTACTTTTTTTGAAAGATTTGGATAATTTCTTAGAGTACCTAGTAATATAGAAAGTAATGTTATTAATAAATGAATAAATTTTTAACCCATGGCGTTGGAGCTTGCCGGGATGAAAGTTCGAGGTTAAAATTTTGAGAATCCATGGACTCGGTTTTCTTATACCTTTAGGTCATGGAACTTTGTTGTAATGATAATGTAATGTATTTTGGGAAATGAAAATAGTTAATTAATGGTTAATGAATTAATTAATTGTAATTAAAACTTATGAAAATGCAATTGAATAACTTAATTTATCTATTTAAATGGTTGTGTGCTTATAGGATATCGGGTCTTAGCAATTGAAAATGAGAGTTCAAGATACATTATCTGAAATTGATTCTAAGACCAGGTTATTCCCATAGTGTTGTTAAGAGATATATTATATCATGTAAATTTTGTGTTTTGAAATGATACTCTACCTTGTCGATGGGAGGATGGATAAATGACTACCCCCTTTGACCCCACTCTTTTCTCTTGTCTGTTACTTATGTTGGCATGCATGGTGGTTAGTTTTTACCATATATGTGTGTAGAGGGATTTAATGGCCTGTGGTTATTTTCACACACATCTATTCTATATATAATTTCTTAAGTAATGCTATAGGTATAACATGTGTAGGATATGATGGATTGAGGTTCCTTACTCGGTGTATGTGTTGTGATGTCATGAGGTATAATACCCAATGTATGATACAAGTTATGTGGGTTTTGGTGGATCTTAGAAACTACCTTGTTACTTTTGGTTACATGGAAGTGGTGGTGTGTTGCTTGGGTTTCTTATTGTGGTGCTTCACCCAGGTGTATGTGGGCTAGTCTTTTTGGAGGAGATTCTCAGGACATGCAATGTTGGGAAAGAGTTGCAAACTAGTGGGGAAGAGGTAGTGGGGTACCCTTGATATTCTTTATTATATTTTATAATCCTGTATGCAATAATTTGTGAGAGTATCCATAGTGAGTATGAGAACTTAATATACCTATTTAGGTGATGAGTTAGTTTCACTTGTTGTTCACTCTGATTTAGCTTGGTTTCTTTACCTTTTTCACAAGTGGATCAAGGGAGGATCCTACTGAGCATACTGTTATACTCACCCTACATATAAGTAATTTTTTTTAGGTTAGGTGGAGCATATAGAAGATCCGGATGGTTACTACTAGCTTGGGATTTAGTAGGAGCTATTTGGGATTCTTGGTCATTTTCATCTTTACATTCTTTTGGGACTTGCAATTTTCCCTTCAGTTTTAGTAGTCCTTCCATGTTGTTACAAAATGTGCACTTCAGTTTTATTTTATATTTTAGTCTGATTAGGATTTGGTTGGTGTCCATCTTATCTATCTATTTCACATGTGTTCTCTTAGTGGGAATTTCCTCCCATCTATGTGTTTACTACACCCTCGATGCTAGTATCCAACCCAGGTCCTACTGGATGTGGAACTCAGGTGTCACTATCTCTCCTCTCCCATTGTCGGTCCAGGATGGGTATAATTTCTGGGGAGGGGGTAATAACAAACTTGATGAAGATCCCTTAGAATAAACCATCAGGTTCATTCCTATGTGGTTAATCTATGGGATTATCTATAAGGTACCTACCCAAGTCAACCAAACCATACACTCGATCCATATTTCAAATGGCGAACTATAACAAAAATAACTAAAACAAGTATTGAATATATCTAAAACAATTTATAATACCATAGTACAAAGAGGAAGAGAATAGATACAACCAAAACCATAAAATACAAGATGAAATAGGCTAAACTTGAAAGTTTGAAAAACTCCACATGACCAGAAGTCACCTCCAAAGCAGTCCTCTATAAAGGAAATGAAAAAAGAGAAGCTTAAATGGTACAAGATGCCCTCTTCTTTACCTCTATCCTATAAAAAAACATCAAAAACCAGCCTAATGAAAAAGTAGCGTGTGAGAAAAAATTCTACTAGGATACCATCAAAGAGTATGTAAAAGGTTTAGTATCAAGAATGAAACATTTCTTCCTTTTAAAACAAAAACAAATTTACAACAAATTTTCATAAAATATAAACTATTTTCAACTCATTTTCATTTTGGTTTTTCATAAAATCCATTTATATTTTCAAACCATAAATATGGAAAGTCTAAGTGATAAAATAATAAAGTGTATCTATACATCATAAGGTAATCAAGTAAACAAATATCCATGAAATAATATCATTCGATGTTATGTGATATAACCTCATATAAAAACCCATGAGAAAAAATTCATGATAAAAACCATCATGAAATTAAAATACATAAATTAAAAATAACACTATCATTTGGGATCTATCCTATTGGATAATATATATTAAACATAAAGAATCATAAACTTGGACAAACATTAGATCCAATCGATATCGAGTCCTACCATAGTTTTTTGATATCAACAAAACAACCACTAGCAGCTCCACACACTAAGGTTGCCTAGGACTATTTCCAAATGCACAAAAGGTTCCCAAAGTGACAAGTTTTTCAAATTAAATTTTCAAAACAATTCTCACAATTTATAATTTTTTTTAAAATCCAAATCAAACAACTTTGGTGTTTGAAAAAATCATTTCTGAATTAGAAAAAATATATTTAAAAAAACACCTTTAAATTTTTTTATCTTTACAAGTAATCCTTTAAAACCAAAAATCACTTATAATCAATGAACAAACAAAATTAATTTATCAAAAATGATAAAAAATTCATCAAATTAACATATTTTATAGAGTCACCTACCTTAAAATGGTATAAACCTAGTCGCCTTGAACAAAGGTGATTAGAAACTAAAAGACCAACCTTTAAAAGTCTAGGAATACTAATAAATTGAAAAGGATTGATAGAAAACACTATTTGATCCCAAATATGAACCATAAACGTAGAAAATTAGTAGTTATGACCAAAATAACAAATAACCAAAGGAAAACTTACCTGAAGAAGAACAATGCAACAACACTAATGATCGATCGACAAGAGAATGATCTGGAAGGATTTGAGATCTCTAAATCACCTAAGGTGAGATCTAGGTTGATAGAGGGATGATAAACCATAAAATTAAATGAATATCACTCATAATATTCCCTATGAACTATATCTCATGATATTTACATGGAGTGTAATCCCATTATATTTCATGTATTCCACAAAGTCTAAAAACACCGAAAAATGTGACACCTTTTTATAAAAACCCTATTTTATCAATTAAACAATTTGAAATCAAAATACACAACATATAAACTTCATGACCTGAAAAATATTAATGAAATTTTCCTAGAAACCATTACATGGTTCAAAATACCTTTACATTATGTGTATTCACACTTTAGACGAAAAAATGTCAGTTCTTAGTAAAAAAATACCAAAACACCTAAGATATTCTTTGAACCTGGGAAGAACCCCTAAAATCCATTAACACAATTATACCTAGAATCCATTAATTCAAACAAACATACATCCTCAAACTTAAGTTAATTTTCCCTGTAAAATTCTCTCCATCCTTGAGAAGTCCAAAAACACACCTAAACAAAGAATATAAACAAAGCATGAATAAGGGAGTACCTGAAAACTGTAAGAGAGTTTGAAAATATCCCTACCACAGCTCTTTATATCACGAGAAATGCCTCAGATTCTTGGACTTACAAAAAGTGAAGACCAATACTTCCTTATCAACAATTTCCTCTCCCATGTCTCATGGCAATATCATCCACAAATTCACAATACCTGGACCATAGGAATCATTTTAACATGTAAAACCTTCACTAGGTGGTCTATAATCTAAACTGGTTGCTCAACCAAAGTGGTTTCAATATCAAGATAAACATCCTCCCATCCCATCACATGGGAAGTGAAAGGTTTCGTGGCCCGTAGAGGAAGCCGATGGGCCATGGATTTTAAATTTTTCATTGAAGGGATGACCAAACATGTCAACTCCAATGATCCGAACCCTGAAAATATCTGAGGATCTCACGTAAATTATAAAGAGCACAAAAATTAAACTAAAAACAAACAGTTTTAGATCCGAAGTCGCGCTCGACTACAACTCTTCACAGGCAATCACTGCTTAAAGAATCTATATTAGTATCCCTCTTGATCATCCCCACGTGCTTTAAAACCCATGGGAGTGTCGATCGTCAAATTCCAGGTGCTAGCGCGAAGATCTGACGATGCTTTCAATGTCCCGATGATCACAACATCAAGATGCTTTCAATGCTTGAGATATTTCTGGATCCAAGCTCATTGGATTGAGAGAATCTCTCCCTAAAGAGCGAGGGGAGAGAGAGGATCTCATTTTCATTCCATGAAAATTAGTGAATAGTATGAATGGAAAAAATGAGAGATCCTCCTTCTATATTTATAATGGAGTTGATAAATACCCGGTTGGGTTCCCTGACCCCCATTTATTTCAAAATCCACTAAATAAATAATTTTGAAGAACTAAACTACACCAAAAGTATTTATTATTTTATTGAATACTTATAATATATATATATATAATTTAGACGCGATAAAATCTAATCCATTTAACTCGACTCGCTATCCCACTTAATATTAAATGAACCTTGAAAATTAAAATGATATTCTTTTGATTAATATTATTTATTATTTACTAAACTTGTAAATACATTAAATAAATTCAATCCCAAATATTCATAACTTGAATATTAATGAATATATTTAATTCTTTTGGTGGTCGAAAAATTGGAAAACACTCATACCCCATGTTGGGGCCCACTATTTCCATATACCTATTGAACTGAATAGGGTAGATTCTTGAAGACGCTATTGTGTGTGACCCTCTAATTCCTTATCTCAATAGTAGTGAATAAATCCAAATACCAAGAGTAGAGTATAGAAACCCTTCATGGCCCCTAAAGAGATGAGGATAGTCATAGAAACGACTACCATCTTATGAACACTTACTTTAAACTATAATCACCTTATCATTAAATATATCATAAAGAAGGTTGCACACTTGTGTCAACATCCTTTCATGCTTTATTATTTTTGGATCTATCTGGATGAATTTTCCTTTCAACTGCTTTGTCCAAAGACTTATAAAGGTAGCACCATCCTGATCAACCAGTTTTGAGATATACAACTTCCTAAACATTGAAGCAACAAATCTTGTATTGACTATTCAACCAATGTCATACCACCAATGATGCACCCAACACAAGCTACCTCGCCATGATTTCAATACCATGGTTTTTTTCTTGCATTAAAGTACAAATTCAAATGGTACACAATGGTAATGATCTCATGTCAGGAGACCAATACACATGTCTCTAGATAGGAACAACCAATATCACCCAAAACATGTGGTGTTCCTATTAGCGGGTATGTCCTCATGATCTCACTACTAGAGATCACCAAGTGCGAACTTCATGTGAATAATTATCAATGCTTATGATCCCCCAACACCTGATATTTAAACATCTACTATGTCTAGTTAGTAATATGTATCTAGACTATAGAACATATATTTAATATTAATGTCATAGTATCTTGAGGTTCTCATTATAGTCTAGGATCTGCTATAACCATTCGATTCGACAATTAATCTTTGTAAATTACCATTATAATAGTGGACACATAAAATCTACACTATAATGGTAATATTACATCATGTATAACTAACTATACACATGATATGTTAATAAAAAGTACTATATAGCTGGGTCTAGGGAATCTACTATTTCAACACTCCCACTTGCACTAGATACAACTTGCTAACCAAACTTATTATCTACTCACATGATAAATATTGTGCTTCTACAGAGTAATGGATTTAACTACTAGGCTTGCCACGTTTCCACTATGTGCAATATCTACTGTATGAGACCTCATCTCCTTGAGTAAAACTTCTAAAGATAAGGTATCCCTGAGTGTATCACTTTTTTCCATTGTCATAACTTGACAATCTTGGCTAGTAATAATATCATAATTTTCATAATGATAATACTTTTCTCACTAGGTGTGAATCCAAGAACAAGATAAAATCATTGCATTTAACTACTTCTTATCTGCCTAAGAAGATGCAGTGTACTCGATATTTGTAGGTATGTCTACAATTGGATTTTAAGAGATTTACTTACTCATCAACTTAGCCCAACTGTGATACCAGATCAAATTGATCTTAGGATTATTAGTTTTTGTCCCACAAAAAAATAGTATACCTTCTTCTCCATATACCAGGTACATATCACTTGTACTCTCCAAAGTACATGATGACAGTTATGACTACATAACTTTTAATGCTCCTAGATATAATTGATATCTGACTTTTATAAAGTATATCATGATAGTATCAATTCTTGTACATATTATGGCATACGTGATTGATCCATCGCTAAAGCATATGGAACTCAACTCACAACTTTAATCTCCTCCCATGTTCAGAACATGTCAACCTGGAGATATTAATCCATGTGACATTGGAAACAATTCTGAACTTGAATTGTTCCAAATTGTATTTTTTAATACAATGCCACTTTATGTACGATTGAATAGGACCAAGCAACCATTAGATCTACTTTGATAGATCAAGTTCCCTAGAACTTAGGTTGCTAATTTAAGTCAATCATTGGAGTATTACCTTTAACCTGGTCTTATCTATCTGCAAGACCAAAATCTATTTTCCATATGTTTCCAAACATATTTATCTTGGAAAACATTGGAACTCCCACTAACCTTTGGTAGAAAAGGAAAAGATTCATTTAAAATTAATTCTCTAATATCTTGTTGCTTACTTTAATCCAAAACTGGATTTCTGTAACCTGAAACCTTTATTGGTATTCGATGGTGTCATCATCCCTTTCTGGTTGTGGCATACAGACATCTTCCAAGAAAGATGATCTTGACATCCAATGATCAATAGAATGATATTATAAGTTTAGCTATGAAAAGTTGAAATTCTAATGGATTTAGGCATACCGACTTGTAATAACTAATTGAGCCTTATTGATACCAGGCTTGTACCATCCATGTATCATCTCATTTAAATACCCACCACAATATTCAATTTATAAGTCCCTTTTTAATTTGATACATGGAATCCATTGTTGAATTTTAAATTTTCTTGTCAATATTAGCTAATTACCATATAATACTTACTTGTTGGATATATTATTCTTAATGAATAATTTATCACCGAACGTGGTGAATATAAAACCATCACCATGGTTTCATCCTTCCTACGTAGTATGCATCTCTGGAATATTCCTATTCCACATGTACTTGTAGAACATGTTACTATTCCAACCATTTGGGCATCTCGAGCATTGACTAAGTCCAAGTCAATTCATCGCCCACTATCTCTAAAAGAGATGTGTACCCTTATATAGAAATTTAGTCTATCACTTGACCACATCTTTTCTTTCTTAGGGATTTAAGTAATATCCTAAGCAACATTTAGGAAATTTACTTAGATGCACCATGTGTTTAGCATGATACATGTTTATTTATATCTCAACAAACTCTTTGCATCCTAACACATGATCTATGACATAACATATTTTCATCATACTATGACTCATATGATATCCATTTATCATTTAATAGTTGGCATATTGGTTATGGTATTTCATCGTTATTTTAAAAAAACATCTTGAAATATAATGGAAGTTTCTACAACTTACAACATTGATACTCCATATATCATAACTTTGATGTATAAAATGTGCATTTAGGAATTTCCCCATGCTATATTTTGTTTATCAATTTCAACATGTAAGACTCATCATCGATCCTACTTATGAACATCAATACCGTGATGTAGATAAGGTAACATGAGTTTAAAAATTACTCACGCTACATTATCAGGATCGATGAATGCTTGGCCAAGATATTGTTATGCTTTCCAGCCAAAGAAACTCATATCCTTTGACCATACATATACTTCACAATTACATTCCTTAAAGGAATGTTATTAAGTATCTTTACCTCTATCTTCCCTTTTGAATAGTTCACACTTGCTTGTTGAACTAACCCTGGATGTTTTGTGGCATACCTTTATTTATAAAGGTTTCATTGTCTAAACTAAATATGTCAATAATACCAATGGAGTTTAGCTGTGCTGAGCCTAAATACCATACTTGGTATATTCTTGATGTCTATTTTTAGTTTTACTTAACAAAGAATTATATTTCCACAACTGGGTAAGTCTTAAATTTAAATATTCATCAATTATTGCCTATGATTCAAGTACCAATGAACTATTTGTTGAATATGTTACAAAAAAAAACATTCATTACAAAAACTTGGAATAATGTCTCATTATGACCAAATGGGAACGTAGGATAAATATTTTGGTTATACTCAATAGCTTGTTCAATTTGAATCAATCTCTTGGAAAATAGAAGTTATGTGTTTCTCACCGCTGACTTAGGAATCACCATTTCTCAACTGCCTGGAAATGATACATTACTTATTATAATGTTGCTTTACTTACTTGGTTATTATATTTAAATACACATATGTTATTGGCATATTTTATTCAATACCCAAGAAGTTTGTTATAAGCATTAATTTATATTGATGAATATACCTGAATGAGAAGCAGGTACTTGCTTCTAGTATTTTAGTCTATTTATTTTTAAAACTTCCATAAATTTATTTCAATATTGGATGAAAATAACCTCATATTAAATAACCAACCTCTTTTATTTTAAGGACTTGAAAAAGGTTCCTTTGGTGTAACTTTCCCTAGACCTTTCAACTTGTATTTCAATATATTCACCATAAGAACAAAAGACGATGCTATCTTTAATATTCTTATTACTTAGAGAATTTTACCTTCAAGGAAATGAAGAGATTACTCTATACCGTTAATTTGAATCCTTAAATGAAACTAGAGTAATTGGGTGTAAAAGGTATAAGAATGGGATGATATGAAATATTGTGAACTGTATTTCACTTTACACAAACCGAGTGCAATCATTGTATTCAAATATTGCTTCCCTTTCTCCTTTGAAAACTTCTTAGAGATTAGACTAAATGTAATGTATTCTTTGTTTTGATGTAGAGACCACAACTAAAATCATATGTTGATGATAAAAATATGACAAAACCATCATATTCTTAATTCATGATTCTCTAGTAAGTAGGTTTACACCCTCGCTTGCTGAGGTGGATTAACAGGTTGGGACACTAACACCTTGAATTTCTGATATAGTAATATTATGAACGAGAACCTATACTACATTTTGAAAATTTTATAGTTTGGACAATAGATTTTTTTCAATATTTATCGCAGTTTTTACTTATGGTATTAGTTTCCATTTTCTACAAATAAACCTTAACAGATTGTACTTTTATGCTGATTATCAGTTTAGATATCACCGATTAATTTAATCATTAAATGTCTACCACTAATTTATCAAATATCAGGAACCCTCTATACTTGAATTGGAATACTCTATCGTTTGAGTATTCTAGTGGTCAGGATCCTCGAACCTCCCTCATAGTCTATAAGCTATGGCTACGTCACTACTCAGAGGGTCCAAGGTAGGATTTTGGCTAGCCTACCACATCAACTCGCGATTCCTTGATCTGTTGAGTGAAGTCACAACTTCAAAAATTGTTTTCTTTATTTACTCAATGCTTGCCTCTAAAATTAAAAAAAGCTGTCTATGGCTATTTATTTGCTACAATTTTAGTTAAGTCAACCCACCAACATAATAAAAACTCCCTGATAGTAAGAGACACCCTCAGTTATGGAATGAATGACACCCCAAACACCCAGTTCTGTTCAAACTTGAATGATGGAAGACTGTTGGGACTTAATATTTCTTTGAGGGTTTTGTGTTTTTCTCTCTCGACAAATGTAATCCATTTCTATTAAACTTTTTCATCTATGTTGTCGCGCTCACAACTGGACTTTAATAGAAAATCATATGCCACTTATTTATGAATTTTATTATCTTTTATTTTATGTATTTCTACTGCTATTCAAAATGCATAAAATAATAAATAAATGCATAAAGGTAAACTGCCACCCAATTGGTCTTGAGCATCTAAACGACCTAGGGGCATCATAACTGAGTTGAATCTTGACTCTAGATGCAGCTTGCCCCCTGTCTTGTATGATTGATTCTCTTCTGGAGTATCACATTGTCTTAGTGGGGTCCACATCACGTCTTAGAGTACTGCCTCATCTGGGAGGGATCCACGTGTCGTCTTAAATCATCTTAGACATCAAACACTACCTCATAATGGCGGGGTCCACATCGTTTGCTGTCTTTGTCTGGAGTAAAAATATATTTTCGCGTAGGTGAGGGGTACTAGTTGGATAAATGTACATCAGGAAAAATTGGGCGCGCAGGCCTTTATACATTTTAACCAAAAAAGAAAGATGATGCACAAACTGTCTATTTAATTAAGTACAATAATATCACACAATTAAATAATTGAATAAATAAATAATCAAATGCAGACATACAAGGGTCTGTGCTCAAAACCAGCAGATGGGTAAATAATGCACGACAAAATTAAAATTAATTAAATAAGTACGAGGGTTATATAATTAAATTAAATTAATTAATTAATTAAAATAATTAAAATAATTTTTGGAACTTTAATTAATTTAATTTTTATTCCAAAATTAAATTAATTAATTAATTTGACTTCATTGAAAAATTAAATTAATTTATATCCCAGTTATTAAAAATAATTAACCAAATTAATTTTAATTAATTTAATATATATATACTAAAATTAAGTTAATTAAATTAATTTATTTTGATTAATTTAAATGGACTGTCCCTGAAACATCACTGCTGGGCCTGTACGAGTCAGGCCAAACCTGCACAGGGCCTTACTAGGTCGTGCCGGGTCAAACTGGGTTGGACCAATCCGCCAAAACCAGTTCTAGGTTGGGCAGGTCCGCCCGGACTACTTTGGGGTAAAATTTTCTCTACGTAAAAAACTTAGAGACAAAATTAAGGAATACCTCCCGGATGGGTGAGGGGCCGTGAAGGAGGGCAGTGGTGTTTTATCCGTTCCTGCATGGCGTCAGCGATGGCAAGGTGCAGGTTAAAAGGCAAGTGGTCGGTCTGGGTGGCGACCTTTGATGGGAGTAGGACGATGCTAAGGGGGTGGCCGGAACTCGATCCCGATGGGTGATATGTGGCTTCAGTAATGGTTATCAGGGACAGTGAGCCTACTGCACCAAGGAAGGAGGCCAGAGGCCGGTTCTGGGAAGGCGGGACACCAATTGGGGCCGCTGCCTGCAGTGGGTGCGATGGGAGGCGAACACTGGGACCAGGGTAGCCGGTGCGAGCGAGGGTGCCTCCTGCGGGTATCTTGTATAGGGATGGGTGGAGGGAAGACCATGGGTCTCCTTCCTGTGGTGCTGCTCGGGAGGGTGCCCCGACGTGGAGCTAGGTTGTGGCGCCAACCGCTATTGGGTGTGACATCCGGCAGCATCCTGCAAGGGAGGCGACGGTCGGGAGGAGGTTGGGAAGGCTGGTGTTGCGGAAGGGGGCCGAATCAGTGTGGAGTACAGGCAGAGGAAAGCACCTGGGGTTGAGGCGGGGTGTGGGAAGAAGATAGGGCGATCAACTCTAGTGCGCATCATGCCAGGGATGACATAGTTGGGGGTCTGACCAGACCCCCTTTCCCATTATTTTTTGTTGAAGTCAAAAGTGGTGCCCTTTTTTTATTGATTTCCTTTTTTTTTGCTTTTTCAAGCGGCCGCCCTCTACCCCACCTAGGTTTTTCTCTCCTTTTTTTTCTTTTGAAGTCTTCTTCCACCCTTTTTTTAAAATTTTAAAAGAAGTCTTCTCCTTTATTTATTTATTTATAAATAAGGAGTCAAGTCCCCTCCCATTTTCCACACAAAAAAATTCTAAAAGCTACTTGATAGCCTTTTGATATAATAAGAATAAAATTATTATAATAAAATAATAATTTATTATTATTGTATTATTATAATAATAAAATAAATATTATTATAAAAATAAAATTATTATGAAAATTATTAAATTATTAAATTTATTATTTTTCGTATAATCTTAATCATATCCGATGAACGGTCTACACTCGATCGGTTCTTCAGAATGAATAAAATTTAATACCTGCGATCAAACCACAAATCCAATCCAATCCAAAAATTTAAAATGGCCATAACTTGGCTATTCGATATCAGATCGACGTGCGGTTTGAACTGATCAGACCTTTTTTGAACCCTCTACTTAATTTTAATGCATTTTTAATTTTCTAGGCTCAGAAAATCTACACGATCCCTATGATACCACTGAAAGGTTCTGGGGCCCACAGTGGAAGCCGATGGGCTAGAGATTTGAAAATTTTCATTGGAGGGACAAAGAAACTTGTCATCACCAACGATATAAGCCCCAAAAAGATCCAAGCCCAGGATAGGTCCATGGATCTCGTATAAATTATAAAGGGCACAAAAATTAAATTGAAAACAAACATTTACAGATCCGAAGATGCTCTCAACTGCAACTCGTTGCTGGCAATAAATGCTTGAATAATCCATATCCGGATCCCTTTAGATCATCCTCACACACATAAAAATCCATGGGAGAATCAATTGTCGAATTCTTGGTGCTAGCACGGAGATCCAATGATGCTTTCAACATCCCTACGATCACTGCATCGAGATGCCTTCGATGCTTGAGAGATTTTTTGATCCGTGATCCTTGGATCGAGAGCTTCTCTCTCTAGAGAGTGGAATGAGAGAGAGGATCTCTTTTTCATTCCATGAAAATGAGTGAATAGTATGGATGGCCACACATGAGAGAGAGACTCCTCCTATATTTATAGTAGTGTTGATAAATACCCGGTTGGGTTCCCCAGCCCCTATTTATTTCAACGTCCACTAAATAAATAATTTTGAGGAACTAAACTGCACCAACACTATTTATAATTTTATCACATACATTTAATATATATAAAATATATTATATGATAAAATATGATCCATTTAACTCGACTCACTACCCCACTTAATATTAAACAAACCTTGAATATTAAAATAATATTCGTTCGATTAATATTATTTCGTATTTACTAAACTTGTAAATAAAGTAAATAAATTCAATTCAAAATATTCATAACTTGAATATTAATTAATTAATTTAATTCTTTTGGTGTCAAAAACTTGGACAAACTCAGACCCCATGGTGGGGCCCACTATCTCTATATACCTATTCAACTGAATAGGGTGGATTCTTGAATATGCTATTGTGTGTGACCCTTTAGGCCCTTATATCAATAGCAGTAAAAAAATCCACAGACCAAGAACGGACTCTAGAAACCCATCATGGCCCCTAAAGAGATAAGGATAGTCATAACAATGACTACCATCCTATGAACACTAACTGTGTACTATAATCTCTTGGTCATTAAATATCTCATAAATCAGGATGCACACTTGTGTCATCGTCCTTATTACTTTTTTATTTGTTGATCTATTTGGATGTATTTTCCTTTCAATAGCTTTGGCCAAATACTTATAAATTTAGAAACATCCTTGTCAACCAGGCCTGAGATATACAACTTCCTAAACTTGGAATTGAAAATTCTTTCTTGACCATTAAACCAATGTCATACCACTAATGATGCACCCAACACAAGCTACCTCTCCACGATTTCAATACCATGGATTTTTCCTTGCATCAAAGTACACAATCAAATAGCACACACTGGTAGTGATCTCAAGTCAGGAGACCAATACACATGTCTGTAGATAGGAACAACCAATGAAACCCAAAACATGTGGTGTTCCTATTGGAGAGTCTGTCCTCATGATCTCACTACTAGAGATCACCAAGTGCGAATTTCATGAGAAGAAGTCTCAATGCTTATGAGCCCCCAACACCCGATAGTCAAACATCTACTATGTCCAATCAGTAATACGTATCTAGACTATAGAAAATATATTTAAGATTAATTTCATAGTATCTTAAGGTTCTCATTATAGCCTGAGATCTTTTATAACCTTTCAATATGACAATTAATCATTGGACATTACCATTATAATAATGGATGCAGAAAAGTCTAAACTATAATGGTAAGATGACATCATGTATAACTAATTGTACACATGATATGGTAATCAAAAGTACTGCATATTTGGGTCTAGGGAACTTACTATTTCAATAGGAAGTATCCAATATATACCTCCCCAAATAGGAAACATGAAATACATCGTGGATGGATGTCAAACCATATGAAAATTCCAACGGATAGGACACCTTTCCCAATCATCTAATGAACTCAAAGGGGCCCAAAAACCTTGGTTCCAACTTACCCTACTTACCCAACTGATAATGTCCCAAGTGAGGTGAAACTATAAGAAAAACATGATCACTAACCTCAAACTATTGCAACTAAGGAAGATGGTTCACATAATATTTATGATAGATTTGTGCCTTGATCAATATCTTCTGAATCAATTGCACCTTCTCTTTCATCTCAAAAAATACTCATCCCAATGAAGGACAACTCTCCTAACTCTAGAAAGAACAAGGGAGATCTACATGTCTTCCCATACAAAGCCTCAAAGGGTTCCATATTAATCAAGGACTGATAGATATTGTTGTAGGAAAATCTGACCATAGGAAAATTTTTCCCAAGGTCCATAAAAATCAAGAACACAAGATCAAGGAAATATAACCAGTATCCACTATCCATAAAATCCTGCCTTAGGAAAATTGGAATAACCAACCTACTAGAGAATCACAAAGTTCCACTGGGAGACCAAGACTAGTCACCCGAGGTCTCCCCACCATAAATGCTTTTACCCAAGTGTTGTAACTTGGTGTCTGTCACCTACTAGAGTCAAAATCACTCATCAAAAGACATGTTAGATTATATAAAATCCAAGAACCCCTATCCACTAACCACCTTTTCTCCCAATATCATCTCAATAATAAAACTCATTAGAGACCACTCATTAACTGATTCCTTCAAGGATTGTGTTAGTAATTTTATGCTCAAGGCATCGACAACCACATTTTCCCTCTCAAGGGTGTAATAAATATAAAAATCCAAATACTAAAGTTAATAAAACCTGTATCTCTATCATAAGTTTATTTACCTCTAGGTAAAGATATATTTTAGGACCTTATGATTAGAATACACTACAATTTTCTCCCCAAAGAAATAGTGATAGCACATTTTGAGTCCTTGCCTAACTGCTGCAACCTCAAGATCATGGGTAGCATAGTTCTTCTCATGAGGGTGTAACTGGTTTGATCCATAGACCTCCACCTTTTCTGCTACATCAAGATACATCCCAAACTCGTACTGGAAGTATCGTAGAAAACATCATAACCCGAACCTAGTTCAATAAGAATCAAATTTGGAACTGAATTCTACCTCACCTTTAACTCCTAAAAAAATATCTAACAATTGTTGTTTCATTGAAACTTTACACCCTTATGGGTTAAATCTATCATAAAATAAGCAAGCATTGAGAAATATTGTACAAATAATCTATATTAACCTACCAAACCTAAGAAGCTTCAGATCTCAAACACATTTATGGGATTCTCCCAAGACATAAATGCTTCTATATTTTTTGGATCTATTGGTACACCCCTATCAGATATCACTTGATTTATAAATTTCACTTATCAAATCCGAAACTCACATTTGAAAATATTAACATACGGAAAATTTTCTCTCAAGGTCTTAAGAATGATATTCAAATGGTTCTTGTGCTCCTACTATGACTTGGATTGCACCAAAATATCATCCATGAACTAAAAAATAAAAATTCAAAGAACCAATGAATGATATGGTTCATCGAAGACATAAACACCACAAGAGCATTAGTTAGACCAAATGGAATAACCATAAACTCAAAATTCCAATACCAGATTCTAAACACTATCTTAGGTATATACTCTTCACAAAATATCAAATGGTGTTACCCAAACTGAAGGTCAATATTTTAAAACCATCAATCCCCTTAAAGCTGGTCAAAATGGTCATCAATCCTAGGTAATGGATATTTGTTCTTAACAGTCACCTGATTCATATTACGATACTCAATAAAAATTCTTAGTGTCCTTTCTTCCTTTTTAGGAAATAATATAGGTTAAACGTATCGTGACATGATATCATGAAAAAAAATTATCCTCTAGGTCCTAAGGATGTACCTTAAGTTCCCTCTGAAGAACCCAAATTGATTAAAGTAATAGTTGTGTTGTAATTTTTTTCAATTTAATTGATTTATTAATACTAATTGTTTGAAGAATGGAGGATCTACCTTTGAATTATTATTTAGGAATATTAATAAATCGGTAACATTATTTTCTATTTAAAGAAGTTACATTAAATAAATAAATAAGTTTAATGGGTTGATTTTTGAACTGGTTTATAGTTTAGAAAACACATGTCGTTTGTTATTTTAATTGAAACATTGTTTATTACATTTGAAGAAGATATTTTGATGTTTATTATCAAATGTTTGATGTAGTTTATCATATTTTAAGATCTTATGATGATGATTTTCAAATGAATGATGAAAGATTTAAAAGGAATAAGAAAAATATCATGTTCATGAAAATTTCATGATGAATATTTTTAAAAAATATTAGATATTTTGGATTTAATTATTATCAAGAGAGTAATATTTTTTATAATATGATCAAGAATTATTCAATCTACTTCCAAGACAAAGAAAACTCAACTTTAACCATATGTGGGACCTCAAAGGGTCGACCACGACTAAGGGAGCTAACACTATCTAGGATAGCAGGTAGCAAGGTGGGTGGATGAACTCGCCTGCATAGAGGCATGGAGGCACACATTCGACATAGTGCCACCATGCGGGGTGACACGATGGCAGAGACAGTTCTCGAAACTGGGTGATGATAGGAGGTTATGAGGGCATATGAATTCATATTTCTGAGTGGTTGATTTCATGTTCTTTATTATTAAGGAGCGCTACGATTGAGCTTGTTTTGATGTGGGATTCTGCATGGTGAATCATAACTATTGGATCCATTCGATGAATATCCTAGCCATATGATTGTCTCATCTATTCTTTGAAATCCTGAGGTATTTAAAAAAACTATATTGAGCCACTCGATAATTTTTGGATGTCGTTTTCAACCTCCACTCATTCCTAAGAGTTTAGTTCATTAGGATTTCCAAGATATATTGATAGTATCCCTATCTGTGATCTATGAACATCATATGAGTATTTTGAAGATTTGAAACTGATTGAAATATCATGCATCTGCATTTGCATGAAAAAATGAAGATCAATACGTTGATATAAAATGATTTTCAAAAAATGTTTTTATCATTGATGGTGATGGTTTATAATAACAATACGCTCTTAAGAAAAAACCAAATGAGTCTTCATGATTATCGAAGGTTTTGATTCGATATACATTGACTATAAATGCCTGACGGTGTTCTTATTTTTTTTGGATGATTAAACAGATAAGTTCTATAGTTTTTAAATAAAAATAGATTTATTAGGATCCTATGGTTCATTATGGATAACTCTTCTATCATAATAAAATTACATGAATAAGAAGATAAGTTCCACGGATCTTCAACAAGTGATCAAAACTCTCTAAGAAGTTTCATGAAGAATATTGTTTCCCAAAGCATTCAAGGTTCATGATACTTTAATGTATAATCCTCCTATTTGTGAGAATCAAGAATATATGATTGTATATCTTTCATGAAAAGTGTTTCTGTGTGTGCATTAAAAAATAGAAAATGGATAGTCACACACTTGTGCGTGAATACTTGTGCATTTGAACCTATGTGTTTGCATACAGTGTGTAAAGTTATAGCACATACAAGGTTGTGGATGATACATTGATTATCTAAACACTTTCACATTAATGACAATGTAATCGATGTTCACAGGAGGATTTTGGCATCTATTTTCATGACCAAGAATCATTTGGGTTTGTGCAAAGAAGGAGGAAGCGGTTAGTATATGCATACAAAGTGAGTATATAATCTCATGAAAGTGAAACTGTTTCAAAATAAGTATCAAAGAGAATATAGCATGATGAATAAAATATGCATGTATGAAGATTATATATATATTGTGCATGAATAATAAGTGAGAATATGGTAGTGTATATTTTTGGGTTTTCATGAAGAAAGGGTGGTCAGTATGTGTGAACATACAAGGTGTACGTGAAGAAATACAAAAGAACACAGTGTATTGAACACATCCTTGTGAGAAGGATTTTCCTGATACATACATGGAATACACATGAAAATAAGTACATGCATGCATGAATATATAATTTTCATCAAATTTTATTGAATAACACATGATGAATCATGTGTGTAATATTTGAGTTGATCTGAAGAAATATTTTTCAGTGAAGAAAAGACAAAGAAAGCATACAATTTATTGATATATATTTAGTTGTTCATTTTATAACTCAGTGAGATGAATTTGAAGTGTTATCTTCAACAATTCAAAATATTATACTGAATTTACTATCATATAGTGTTGTTGAATATATTTAGTGGAAGTAGAAGAGTTTATGTAGAAGTGAGGAGGTACAGAATTAGTTTATTCTCAGTGGATCGAAGAGGAATATCAGCTTTGTGTTGCAATGGATGCTTTATGTTTTTGTGATATTTCTCATTGTGTTAGTGTTGTTTTTATGAAACACTATAGGGATGCTAGTATAAAGAACACTGGTGAGATGCTAATATAATTTGGGAAAAGGTTCATACCTACCCATAATGGTTTAAAGATGATACACGACCAACCCACTTATAATTGTTGATTGATTTATAGTGGAGAATATGTGGGTCAGATCATCTGAAATAGAGAAAGGACATATTCAACCACTTCCTGGGAAAACATTATAAAAATACCATGTATTGTACCTTATTTAATTTTTGTCTTTATTGTGGTATAATTTTATTTTTAACTAGTGAAGATCATTCACTCTAACAAGTGCAGAGGTGAAAATTAAAAGGGGTAAGAGAAAAATAAAAGAAAATTTGTAAAATCTTGTGTATACTGATTCACCCCCCTTAGTGTACCTACATGATCCATTAGGAACTTCAATTGGTATTAGATAAAAGGTTACATATCTTATTGGATCTTTATTATTATCCTAGTTGTTTTGTATCAGACATATATAAAGTACATATTTTATTTTGAAGAAGTAAAAGAGTTGAGTCAAATGGAAAGGTCAATTCCAATCTCTTTCAATGTAAAAAAACAGGTTTCTACAAAAACCTATAAGAATAGACAAAATAAAGAAGAAAGAAGGATAAAAATAATTTTAAGAAGAAATAGGGCTCATAAAAATTTGAATATATTCAAAGAGGTAGTCTTTCTATAGTATTTTTTAAATCATTTGATAAATATCCTTATGATGAGTACGATTCAAGTGGTGGTAAAGAAGAATTTATTAAATCACTCATTTATTTTTATTCAAAAATAAAAAATTATTTAAATAATATTCCTACCAATGTTGACACTTACATATTTTCTTTTATCAGTGGAATATATGATGAAATGTCACATCTTGAAAAGGAGGCTGAGGATATGGATCAGGCTTTAAAAAATAATTTTCAAAGATTTAAACTTCTATCACATATTATTAATGATAAATAAGAAACCATATCACTTCACCATGAAAATTTCTCTTATTTTGAAGAACAATTGAAAATAAATATTTGTGAGAAATAAGTTACTGGGAATTTTCTTACTAAGATAATTCACACACATGAAGAATAAACTACAAGAAAAGTGCCTCATAGCAGCGGTTTAAACCATCACCATATGATTCTACGATGATTTCATAAAACCACCGCTAAATTGGGCGTCTGCAATCCAAAACATAGTGGTTTCTTAAATTTAGTGGTGTTTTATGGGAAGTGTCATAGTAAACATATTTATAGGTGGTTTTGGTGGTTTTAGTGGCAGTTTCATGTGAAAAAATAGAGTATTTAGTGGTGGTTTAAACCGCCGCTATTTTTTTCATTTTTTTGCATTAAAACTGCCACTAAAACCACCATAACCACCGTTAAAAAATAGAATGAATTTATTTATTAGTGGTTTTAACAACCACAAATAATATAATATCAAACTATAGAGGCGGTTTAAACCTCTATGAAATATGGTCCATTTCTTCGGCGGTGGTTTAAACCACCGCTAAATGTTGATTTTCAAGTAAAAAAATGCAGAAGATTCTGCATCCATAATACCATCACCCTAGAAAACAACCATGGGTAGAGAACATATAAAAGAACAATATAAACCATCTAACAATGTTCAGTAGTCAACAATCTGACAATGTTTCAGAATAAATCCATGTATAGAGATCATATAACAGAATAATCTAAACCATAACATCTTAACCATCTAACAATGTTTCATATATCTAACTCTAAGAATTTAAACTATATAGAACCAACTTTTGAGTTATAATCCTTCAAACTAAAGAGCATAAACTTATAATATGTATCCCTAATCCATCCTAATGAGGATGATTTATCCCAGTTCTTAGGATAAAGATGTAAAAATAATTGGGTCTGACAATACTACTGATTAGTTTTAATTTGGAAATTATGTGTGATACAAATGAAGTTCTTAAACATGACTCGGTAATATCACCACGCATGCATCTATGATAAAAACTATACTATAAAACTTGTAAGAGGATAGTGTTTTTTCAATTCAGGTTGATGATTAATATAAGCACATTATCCTAGTTTTGAATCCACATTTAGTAGTGGATGAATCATGTTCCATGGAAAGTTTTTTATTTTTATAAAATGTTTCCCTAGAAATTCCTAAGGTGGGGAGAATGATGAGTATTATGGAAACTATGTCCATTCATGTAGAGGTACATAACTGTAATGGACCAATTGGAAAATTTCAGAATGAGTTCTTATAGCTGATGAGTTGGTATATTCAATATTTCATATCTCAAACATGATGATGACTTTTAATACATAGGTTTGAGTTTAAACTAATTTTGGATGATAGATTCATGCTCGAGATAAATAAGCAATCTATGAGTTTTACCGATTGGTAGTGTGTCTATGAACTCATGACAAAATGATGGAAAGGTGGTTGGTTGATTACCCAACCATTGATGAATGATGATATTAATTGTTGTAATTTTTTGGTTATGCATGAAATAACATGGTATAATTGGGAATTAAGGTTATGTGATCAATACCTTAATTAAAACACCGACTATTAAGATGGTAATCTCTTAAAAAAGTAAGTACAGAGTGGATTTATTGATGCTTTAGTGATCAAATTTTTAAGGGGAGTTGAGCCTTTCATCTATGCATCATGTTAAACATGATGTGAGCTTTTTGGGGTGTAACCCTTTAAAGATATACCATAGAAGTACAATGAGGGTTTTAGGATGCACTGAGGTGGTTGACGCATTGGTTGACCTAGTCACACATTATCGAGAGACGTGGCATCAAGGGTTGGTTCAAGGCAAGTATAACATGTTTTTACGGAGTGTGTATCAAAATATCTAAATAGGCCTATCAATATAATTTTTCAAAAATCATAGGATGTTTTTATTTGTGAGCCAGGAATGGGTAATGTTTAACAACTTGATGTACTCCTATTCTTGATTCAATCATTCTTAATATATTTACACCATCCTAATTATGTTGGGGGAGCATCTATATACCAAGATAAATAATAAAAACCAATTCCTTTTTTGGATGGAATAAATCCTTGGGAGTTTTACACAAGGATTGATTTATAAAAATCCTTAATACATGGATTACAAATTTCAAATATTGGAGGGTAACACTCATGTGAGTGTTGGACCAGTCGTTGGATGGTTGTTTTAGTTTTTGAGTTTCTTGATAACTGGAACTGAGTACTTTTGTATTCCATGGTGAATTCCAGGTATTGGTTCAAAAAAATACTTGGGAGAAGCTCGAGTCTAGGCATTAGGCTTGGGATACTTTTTGATTATCTTGGTGTGTTGGATCGGGAATGCACATGAATGTTTTTTTGGAATAGTGACATAAACAAGTATGTTTTGGTAAGATCAAGAGACATCACCAGAAGTTGGTTATAAGTAGTGGTGAGAATTCACGAAGTTATATTGGGTTACCTTGGATAAAAGGTGGTAGAATATGGATTTAGAGACGTCTATTATTAAAGTTGTGTGTTCTTGAAAAATACTCAACCAAAAGCTGTTCAATATGAGTTATTTCTAAAAGTAGTATGTGGTCTATGAGGGACCACTTCAAACTACATAGCAAGAACTTATGATCTATAAGAATTTAAAATTCCTAGCCTAACATTGACCATCTTGGACCAATATGTAATGAACATTATAATCTATCCCTTTCAGGATAGGACTTTCTATTCTAATGATGATCATCTACCACACTGATTTCCAAAACTACATATGGGTGAATTTTAAGTTTCATGGGATACAAATAGATGCCAAATATCCTATCGTAGTCCCATAACAAACAATGACCAACATCAGGGCCTTCTCCTTGATAATAGGGTTCAATATCTCTTATATATATAGGCTGACTCAATGTGCTGAAGCACATGGTGGTGTAGCTCCCAATTTGGATCCCCATAATCGTCTATGCATTATTCTCCCCTATAGTGATGGAGCGTGGCCAAAATAGGGTCAGATTTCATTTCGGGCACACACCTCAAAGGATATCTTGTGAGAAGTGATCATTCCCATGTTTTGAATGTGGTCAATGGCCGACCCAAATTTTTTGGCCCCCATCCTTGAATGACACGGTTGTGGGGATTGTTTATCCAACATGAATAAAATGAATCGAATAAACAACATAATAGATAGTCCAAAATACTGTTATACACATCCTAACATAACTCAAATGAAACTATTTAATATCTCCATCTTCCATGTGGAACATATATTAATTCATACTCCACCAACTTCATACTTCACCTATTCTAGACTCACTACCTTACTAAATCATCAAGCCATATCAAATTCCAATTCCTTTATCTAACATGGGGAATCATGAAAATGTTAGGTCATGAAAATGTTAGGTGACTACTCTACGCACACATGATACATGAGACATGATACATGAGACATGATACATGATACATGATACATGATACATGATACATGATACATGATTCATGATACATGATACATGATACATGATACATGATACATGATACATGATACATGATACATGATACATGATACATGATACATGATACATGATACATGATACATGATACACGATACACGATACATGATATATGATACATGATACATGATACATGATACATGATACATGATACATGATACATGATACATGATACATGATACATGATACATGATACATGATACATGACACATGATACATGACACATGATACATGATACATGATACATGATACATGATACATGATACATGATACATGATACATGATACATGATACATGATACATGATACATGATACATGATACATGATACATGATACATGATACATGATACATGATACATGATACATGATACATGATACATGATACATGATACATGATACATGATACATGATACATGATACATGACACATTATACATGATACATGATGTAAAAACAAACCCTTTGTTTCCATATTTTTCCAAAATATCAACAAGACCACTAATTACTGTCTGATGATGAACACTACTTGTCACCCTCTCCACCTTTATCTCTACTTCTTACTACCATCACCTGTAAGAAAATTATTTTGAAAATAAAATAATGTTTCATATTTATATTTAAAATAAAAACAAATAAATGTTTACAAACTAAATTATTTTGAAGTTGTGTGATTTACCTTCTCACCACCCATCATCGATGCGATATCACCAGGGATAGATTTGATCATCTTCTGATATAAATTCACCAATGTTTTCTGCAAAGAAGATATCTAATCCCCCTCTTCCTGAATTGTGTTTTTCATAGAAACATAATATTTATGGGCATCTTGAATACAACCATAATTAGATTTAGATTCAATTACCGATGGATTTCTAAAGACCTCAGATGGTAAGGGTCCCAAACCCACCCCACGCACTCGACCAGAATGCTCCTTCCCAAGCACTTTACTAACTTGGTCATCCTAGGAGACCGAGTAGGACTTCCCGAGATTGGAATCCCATAGTTCTGTAATTTTTAACTATAAATAAAATATTATTCATATTAGAAGTATGATATATATTAAGATTGTTACAACTAATAATAAGTTATTATAATGAAAAATTAATCACACCCCAACTTCTTTGGCAGGATCATTAACAAAACTCCCATAAATTTTTTTATGAACATCCAACCACACTTATGTTTGGGATTCTTGGGTCCCTAAACTCTGTGACTTCATTAAAAAAATATTAATCATAAATTTAATTTATTAAAAAAATAATACTGTCTTATAAATATTTAATCTATCGAAATGATTAACAGAGTTGATCGGCTTCTATAAAAACTCTTTCACCCTACAGTGTAAGGGATGATTTGCTTAGCCCAACTCAATGCATTCTTCCTTGAAAGATATTGAAATAAATAAAATTTAATTTAATTATAATTTATGAAATGTCATATCCTTTTCATATACATTTGTAAATGTAAAATTATATTAATATAATAAACTGTATTTAAATACCATGTGCTTCTCATCGCGATGTCTGTCAATAAAAACTTTCCACTGCACTCTGGGTACCCCATTGGGTACCTTTTCATACATCTATTGGGAACTGAACAAATTTTCATTGACATCACCCCATAATCTCTATTTAAATTCTTTCCATTTATTTCCCAGGGTTTTCAATGTCCACTCTCATGAGAGCACATTAGAAACCGTAAAGTGTAAAAACATATGTACAGAAAAATTCATTTCAAAAATATTAGAATTTAATAACATAATGAAATTAAATTACACCATAACGTATTAAAATTACCTTTATTTGTGAATCAAAAACTTCATTCTTCCAAGATGAAGTTTTTTTCCTCCAATCATTATATATAATTGAATGGGAAACCGGCTCTGCGGCCAGTTGACCAAGAATCTGTCCAAGTAATCCTTCAGCATCATCCATAGGGACCCCATAAGAATCAAATGGGACAACTATATTTAGTATATTCAGATTCCATAAATCATAAATTTTCATAGTTTTCTCCATAGTTTCATTGTTTCCATCTTTCATGAACAAACAATTAGTATAAAAAAATTACAGTAAATTTATTCATATTAAAATTTATACCTATAATAGTAACCTTATAGTATCCCTGAGATGAACTAGAAGTGGCTCCCTAATCCCTCACTGTTGAAGCTACTTAATGGGATGGAATAAACTGAGCTACTAGTGGGATGCTCATGAAGGGTGTGAGAGATGGTGCAGGGGTGAAAACAGATGGTGTCTCTGACGCTGTAGAGAGGAAGAAAGATAGATTTTCATCTATCGGTGTGGTCAATGGAACAACATAATGCCCCCCCTTGAAATTCCTATCATTTAATCAAATAAAATTAAATTCATAACATATAATTAGGAAAATTTATATAGAAAAAAGTATAAATGATAACATATGCACAATACTAACAAAAAAAATATACATAACAACGATAAATAGTGAAGCATTTTAAATAAGGTTTTCTATTTCATTATTACTATAACCAGTTGTATAGAATTATCTTGAAGATTCCATCCAAATATTTTTTTTATTTATAAAATAACCAAAAAATAAAATAAAATGTTTTCTTGGTCTAAAATGAAGCATCGAAGAAGGCTGTGTTCAACATGTTAATATATAATTGAAAAATACTAAAAAAATACCTGACCCCGATGGTAAATAATGAAATGATTGATTGGTGGAGTATCATATAAAAATAGTCAAATCCAAAAGGACTATAACCATGGTGTGAAGAAATTTGAAGGCCCAACAGTCAGCTGGGATATACGGTGTATATGTAGTGGTGTGAGTGTTTCATGCTTGGGTGGGGGAATTGAGAGTTTCTCCATGGATATTCCATGAGGGAAAGTGATATCTATAATTGATTAAAGGACACCAAAGTTTTCATGCATTATGGAATGAGTTGTTTTGGAAATGGTATGGACCATAGTAAGTTACATGAAGGGAGTATAAGGGGTTATCCTTGAGAAATATACTAATCAGTGTTGGAACATTGGAATTATATAGGATAAGATATGGAAATTGACTTAAAATCTTGAAACTCCTTGAGCGAGAAGATTGGGATGCAGGAATGGGTCTAATGTCCCATGATAAGTCATTGTTATTGGGGTATCTATGTTGGCGGATCATAGAAGAGAATATTCACTCCCTTTGGGCGTTTTTAGTGTAACTAGGTGATTATAATTGGGGGAATAGTCTCTCTTTAGTGTGGGTATCCTGAGGGACTGAGGATAAATCATTATATAAGTATGAATTCCTAGTGAAAGGTCATGTAAGACTTAGGTAGTGTTAAAAGGGGTATGACTTGGAGGAACTTAGTGGATTTTGGTTAGTTCATATATGGACTTGGTTCTTGGGAAGTGATGGGAAGGGGAATAAAAATATAGTGATATCAAGATAGTGAAGTACCCATGAGGGTCATAATGAGTGGTATGATCGTAGTGTCAAGTTGTGATTTAAGTGTTGAATAAGGGCATGAGATCATTATGGAAGCTATGTAGTATATGTTTATGTTTGAGATGAGGATGAGGAATGGAGACATAAGGATCAGAGTGTAGAGTTTCATATCCTAGGTTTTCATATTTTATTGAGTTATATATATTTATTTATCTATGATATATACCTTATGTCAATGCGGTTTAGCTAATACAGTAGGTTAAATATTAAGATTCATTGCTTTCACCACTTCTAATAATGCTCGATATGTATGTAACTATCCATGGGACTTACCTTATACTGATATGGTTTGGATTTTGTGGGAGGTTGGAAATTGAGATAACCTCCTCAAACTACTTCCTAAATTGACTGGTCGAAAGGAGATGTGTCCATGGTACCCTACCCAGAGGGAATGATTCAACTTATGGGAGAGTTTGGATATTGAGATTATATCCTTAAATATCATTTTATATGTGATGGATTTTCTATATGATTAACACTAGATATTTTGATGACCTTAAATTTTTATTTTTAGTATGGTTAGTACTAGATATTGAAATTCCATTCTTTGATGGAACTCTAATGACTTGTGGCTACAATAGATGTATCACCAGAATTGATGAAAATAAGTGAGGTTAAGGGTTGGGGTAACCTGGTTAGGACATGATGACTGAGCATGGATTCTAGTAGACATGTTTCAAGATGAAACCTATAAGATAATTCCCAAATGCTTCATATGATATTCATAACAAAATCAAGGTTATACATGTGAAATTTAAAATAAGGAAACCTAAGGTATTTACAATGAAATCAATTAATGATAGAGAAACATAATGTTCTCTATATTTACACACTAAACATTCTCTACATCATAACCATAGACATGATTCATATCAAAAAAATAAAAATTCCCTATATTAAATGATTTTACATGTTTAATATCAAAAAAATAAATTATTATAATTTATTCATATCAAAAAAATAAACATGCCCCAGAGGAAAACATAATACACCTTCAGTATGCAAAATATAATTTATTCTACCATCCATTTATTTTAATCCCCAATAAACTTAATACATTTGAAGTTAATTTAATTTTAGAATGATCCATAAATCTATAACTTCTAGGAAACAATCAAGCCAATAGAAAAACCCATACATAATTCACATACCAACTGCATGCTCCTACATCACTCATCATTACCACAACCATGATCATCACACAACTATACCACACATCATCAAACTTCATATATCATTCCATCCAACCATTTTTTCACTGAACAAAACTCTCTAACTCAAACTTAATTACCACCAATAATGGTAAAATACCCACAAGGACCACATGAAGCACATAAAATTCATCAATCACAAAAACATATAAATGATATTTCAGCATGCACAACACCACATTTGAAATTGAAAAAATGTAATTCAATACATTTCATAATTATTAAGGTTTTTATATTGATGTAATTCTATATTTCCATCAAAAAAAATATAGGGGTTCACATGAATGAACATCAAAACAAAATAGCAGGGTTCACATGAATGAATATCTAAACAAAAATAGAAAATGATAGAGAAAACAAGCAGAAGAAGGTACCTTGATTACTAAGTATATTTTTTTGATGATCCAAGAGTCTAGAAGCCACAATATATATAATAAAAGTGAGTTTGGGTGACAAGGCTCAGGAGTAGTAGTGAGGCTCGCGATCAGTGGCAAGGGGCGGTGAGGCTTGGGACCTACAGCAAGGTGCGGTGAGGGTAGGGATTTGGGGGGTCATGGGGGTTGGGGGAGTGGGTGTTCGGGAGAGAAGTTTCAGGTTTTTGAAAAAAATTAAAGTTTTAGTGGCAATTTTTAATAAAATTCCCCTAAAAAATAGCCACTAGACACTAATTTTGGTGTAGTGATATCATAAAGATTCAATTAGTATTGAGGAATCTCAATTGAAAATCAAAGACAAGGATGAGATATTCATCCAGGTTAAAAAATAAAAAGAACAATCTATATTGAATTTTAATGAAAAATTTTATTTTATTAAAGATGAATTATATAGGCCTACTTGTGAGAAGGATGTGACTGAGATAGTCGATACAGAAGTGATCTATGCATCATAGAAAATACAAATAACCTCTCTGAATTTCAAAGAATCCACACTAGAGGATAAAACAAATAAAATTAAAGAGTTGACTAATTCTCTTTTGATGGAAAATCAGATGCATGATGATCATGTTCAGAAAATGAAGCGTCAATTGTAAGACAAACTGAAAGCTGTCAAAGATGATAAAAACTTTCTCAACATGAAGCGTCTTTAAATGAAGCCAATATGAAAAATATGAATGGGAAAAAAATTAAATACTTTTAAAAAATAATGTGAAGAGATGGTGAAATCAATTGAATATCATAAGAATTTTCTAAATCTAAAATATCTTGAGTTGGAGGTCAAGTTCAAAAATCTTGAGAATATTCTATCTAAATCTTCACAAAATGATGAGATAGAAAATTCCACCAAGAGTTATTCTCAAAAGAGTATTACTTATTAAATGGCTCATTGAAGTTCCAAGACAAGTTTGATATTACATAAAGATTTGAATGCCCATTAAAAAAAGGTAATCCTTGATCTAGAAGATTCTGTTTGTACTAATTTAGTGTATTTACATGTACAAGTTACAAAAGGAATTCTAGACAAACATGGGTAAAGAAGACTGATGATAAATCCACCATATCATTAATAGTGTATATGAATAAATTTTATAATTCTTATTCCCCAAATTTTTTTATAAATAATCATATTATCCAAAAGCGAAAAAATGTCAAAAAGATCCAATTATTAGCACAAAATAAGAAATAAAGATTTGTCAGCTATTGTTGGTGATGTTGAAAATTTGGGAATTAGTCTATTGATTGTTGGAATAATTTTTCAACACATGATAATTATATAATACCATTATTAAGGGGGAGAAGATATGATGTGAAGAGATATCCTACAAACTTGAGTCTTAATTATTAGATGAAGAATAATATATCAATCAAGAGTATATTTGATTATCTTGAAGATTTATATGATTATTGAAATAGAAATTGTCACAATTATAATAGGGGATGACATGTACCAACCATGTACTATGTATATGCTAATGTGAATACAAGACCAAAAAAATGCATAGGCAAAGAAAAAATATAGAAAATAATTGGGATATAAAAAGGAAAATAAAGTTAATAAAACTTTGAAGTAATATATTTTCAATAATAATGATGGAATAAATGTAACACTAAAGAAAAGGTTATTCAACTATGGAAGAAGAGGACATATAATGGATCTTTGAAAATATTTCATAAACACCAATTCTAGTGGAAGAATGCTGAAGGGGAAAAAGATATCAATCTCAGAAAAAATATGACATGATTGATTTGGTGCCTGAAAATCACGATAAAAAATTTGAATTTCGTGAGAGGTTGTCTCAAAGGGATAACCCTATGATTTCTAGAGATTTATGTAGAAGGTGAAAATTTTTAGGAAATATTGATGATAAACTCATGACATGGTTTCCTGAAAAAATAGAATTAGTGAAAACAATGGATAATCACCTATGGATTCTTATTTTAATAAAAATACTTGAAGAATGAGTCTCTATATAAGAATAAGTCCAAGAACATACCAAAATAATTTTTAGTCATATGGAAAGAGCAGCTAAAATTGTCTAAAAAGATGGAACAAGAATATAAGATTGAAAGTGTACTATTTTTTATATAAAGAAGCCCATTCTATCTAAGATGAAAGCTGAAGAAATCAAGAAGTTCTTGTTTCCCTTAAATTATAAAAGTTGTATAGTAAAATAATGATCAATCATGATGAATTTTAATAATTATGGAGTAGAATTTAAAAGAGTTTATAGATTGATAAATAAATCTCATCCATGTTGACTTAACTGGAAATCATTGAAGAAACAACTTATTCCTATAAATATTATGTGTTTGTTTCTTTTATAAATGAAATTCTTTGTGAGTAATATATTTTGGGTGTTTCTTGAAGATACGAGTACTGTCAAAATTTTATATAGTATTCAGGAGTCTATCCATCATGGAGTTATTTATATCAATTCCTATAATGGCCCGAACCCACTTGGTCCATTACTTTGCCAATTTCTAGTGTTGGGGTGCCCTGAACCCATTAGTGAGGCATGAGGGCGGTGGTGTCAGTGGAAGGGTGTCACAGTGGTTCCACCCATCGGTGTCACCGATCGGTCTCACCAATCGGTGTGTCCCCGATCGGTCTCCCCAATCAGTGTGTTTCCAATCGATCTCCCCAATTGGTCTCACCGATCAGTGTGTCCTTGATCGGTGTGTCCCTGATCACTGAGTCACCGATCGGTGTGTCCCCGATCACTGAGTCACCGGTCTATGTGTCCCCTATCGGTGAGTCACTGATCGGTGTGTCCCCAATCGGTGCCATGGGGTTATCAGGGGTTTCTTTCCCCAGTTTATCTTAATGATTCCTTTAAGGTTTAATGCCTCTTTAAAGTGGTTTGAGGTTATTTTTGAAGACCATAAGTGATGTTCTAGATCTCCATGAGTGGGGCGACCCTCGACTGACCCAAAATTTGTGTCGCTGTTACGCATTTTCCTCTATTTAAATGAAATATTTTAACAAATAGCTGTTATGGAAACATATTCAATGTGAATTATTAAATAACAATTAATTCCATCATGTTTAACCACCCAACCATGTGGATAAACCACATTCCACCTTTAAAGCCGTTCAATATTTCATATAGAGTAACTCTAGGATCTTGCCTTTTTTCGCACGGAGTTTCTTTTTTCTACTTGGCTGGTCTCTTTTTATTTCCTTGGTGCATTTGGATTCCCCCTTCCTGAGGCCAGTGGTACTCCTGTGATGGAGCCTTCTTGCTCACTTTTAGAGTCCTCAGAGTTCCTCCCCTGCAAGTCACGCATCCCCAGTTATTGGTGCATTGAGAAAAACTTCCATCGTTGATCATCCAAGTAGGGTTTTTACTTCTTCTCCCTTTACTGTGTATCACGTGGGGTGGGTATGATAATGTTTCCCTGGGGCATGGATGAAACCCAACCTTAAAAAAGATAAAAAATGCTTTACAAGTAATTAAGGGGTGTGTTTGATGATGCTGTTGTACTCTTTTACCTTTTATTATATGTTGTGAATTGTATGGGCTTTTTTACACTGAAAATCATGACCATTGGTGGTACTTTATTGGGCACTAATGAATCTCTGTTTTCTGGATAATTCTGTGATTGGATGGATGAAACATGAAAACTGGTTAATCACGTAAACTCGGTTGATTAAATGGATGCCCAATGAATAAAAATCATTGTGTGGTCACCCAAGTTAACTCAATGGAAAAGAGGAACTAAAGGAATGGTGTGTTTAAATATAAAATCTCCCTTGCTATATTCTTGTGATTTTTGTGGTTGTTCTGCTCGATGCTTGTGGGGTGATGTGGTTGGGGATGGGATCCCCTATTTTGTAGTTGTTGGTTTGTGGATATGAGGCCGTGTGGGGCTGTATGTTGGGGATTGGTTTGGTTCTAGTACTTCTAGGGATCTCAAGGATCCCTATTGTTGTTGTGACTTTACAAGAGAACTGAGTGTGAATTCTTAAATTGTTGCTTGACTGTTTTTCCTTCCTTGGCTTGTGGCTAGGACTATTAGTTTCCCAATAGTGAAGAATTATTTAAATGGAACCACTTAAATGTGATAACAAGAATGGGTTCAATGGGAAATTGTTTTCTGGGAATGAGTTGTAACTTGTTTGTGGTTGTTGTTCTTTTTATGAATGAATAGTAAAAAGAGTGTTTGTGTATGGGCTAGTTTTGGAACCCCTATGTTGGTATGATTGATTCTTTACCTATATGTATATTTTAGTTCTTATATTTCTTATTTGCGCCCCACCCAAGTAGAGCACTTCATGCAGAACAACCCCATTTCATGGGGTATGGTGTTTTCCCCAACAATCCTATGAGTGTATGGTTGTTGGATGCTTTTTTCTCCCTTTACCGAGTATCCCAAGACTCTTCGTGTAGGCTGTGACGGTCTGAGGTCCATTATATCCCAAGATTCTTCAGGCATGGTATGTTGTGGTGGTTGGACAAGGTGTGTTCGGGTAGGTTGTTTCCCAAGTGTCTTTAGGATGACGCCCAAGAGTATTTGGGCATGGCAGTAGTTGTTGGGGCCCAGGTGTCTTTGGGTGTGGCGATAATTATTCTATCCTATATGTCTGTTGGCATGGTTATGTGTGGTTGTGGTGGCACAGGTGTTTGCGGGTGTAGCTATGGTTGTAGTGGCCCAAAATGTTGTTGTTGGGGCGGCAGTGGGACTGTAGTGGGAATGGAAGGGGAGGTATAACACATAGGATGTATTCAATAACCAGTGGGAAAGTGGTGCAGGGTACCCAAACATTGATGTTTTATTACTCTTACATTACTTGACTTGAGTTATTTGGGGAGTGTGCCTTGGTGTGGTTTGGGTGTATAGTTTTCTTGCTAGCTGATTTGGTTATCTTCTTTTTCTCATGGGGCATTAGATTGTATCCCCAATTGTGAACTACAGTTTTTGGTTTTCCCTACTGAGTATACCTTTATACTCACCCTATGTATATAAAAATGCTATTAGGTTTTTAGGAGGACTTCAGGGGCCATGCAGGACCGTACTAGCTTGGACACCGGGACCCTTGACGTTTCTTCTTTTATTTTCTTTTGGTACTTCCCTTTGGGGTTTTCTTGTACCTTGTTGCACTTTATTTGGAACATGCATATGGGAATGAATTTTTGGTTTTACTTTACTTCTACCTTCAGTTTTGGAGTTTTTTGGCTTTTCACCATTGTATCTCTCAATCATACTAAAGAAAAAGGGTAATTCCTTCCATATTACGTGTGATTATATACGCTTGGTCCTAGTCGCCACTCTGGGGCCTTTTTAAGGCATGACTTAGGGGTCATTATCTCTCATTCAACTTGAGGAAGGAAGGGTCTGGTAGTTTTTTGTCCCTTCCCTCATCTCAGTGAAGGCGGGTCGTGACAAAATGGTATCAGAGGAAAATGGTTGAGAGATAGGATGGAGCTCGGGGTTAGGCATAATGAGGATTGCCTGAGATGGTATGACAACAATATTAGGCAATCTTGGTGCGTGAAATAGCCAAGGGAAGACCAGCTAGGAAACGTGTCACACCCATAATTCTAAAGCAATTTTTGTTTTACTTTTATTATTTTTTATTTTCTTTTGAAAAATCTTGGTCGGAGTACGAACCGAGCCCAATTTAAATTTTACATTTGGCTAATAAATGAATATTTTGGGCTTGGAGACATCCAAAGCACGGGCGGGGGATGGTCGAAGCTGCTTGACTTCGCCCGGGTCACCGCATGACCATGCCCAGTTCCCCGCACGACCTTCCTGATGCTCAGAACAAATAATTTAAGCGAAATGAAATAAATTATGTGGGAGTAAGATAAAAAATAAATAAATAAATAAATAAATGATGTTTAAAGAATTATTTTAATAATAATAAAATGGTAAATTTTTCTTTATTATAATTCATATTATTATTATTAACATTGTTAATATTATTAATGTGTTAATTATTATTATTATTATTATTATTATTATTACACTTATATTTTTAGTTTTTTAGAGTTTCATTTTTTTTTCTTTCTCTTCCCCCCCCATCTTTTTTTCTTTCCTCTCTTCCTCCCCTTTCTCTCTATCCCATCAGATTCTCCTCTCCCTTTATTTGGTGTCACACCATAATACCCCCCCAAACCTTATGACATATCTTCTTCGCTAAACCTCCCAGCCAGCCTCCTTGCATCTCTTGCATCCCCCCTGGACGACCCCACCTACCCAGATCGTCGCACCCCCTATTCTCCCATTTACTCCCCTTGCACTGCACCCCTAACCCATGCACATCCCATGGCCAACCGTACACCCTCCCATTTCAGTGGTTAGACCTCCTAGAGACTCTTCAATAGGAACCACCATTGCCCTCGCACGCCGTCTGCCATGACCTCCCTCCTCCCTGCCGTCCTTGACCAGCCACTGCGCCAGCCCTTCTTCCCTTGGCCGACCTTCGTCTGATGAGCACCCTATTCCCTTGGCCGACCACCATTCAGTGAGCCAACCTGTCGCATTACGCCATCCACCTAGCCAGCCTCATCATGCTTATTACCTTCTGGACATCAACCTCACCGGCTCCGACTTCCCCACTAGGGCCTTTCCCTCCTTCCGTGCGAGCTACCCCCTTCGGTTGAATCTCTTTTCCTTCATTTTTTGAGTTCTTGGTTGTTTAGCTTTTGTGGGTTCATTTTAGGGGTCAAATTTGAATCTCTTATTTATTAAAATTCTATTTTTTAGGGTTTAAATCAAGTTGGTTGTGATAAAAATTGGTTGCAATTGGATTTCCGCACCCAAGTTTGGATGTTTCAACATCGAGGTAGGTGGTTTCGCATTTAACCATTGTTTGATGAATTAATTTTCCTCTTAAATTAATTATTTCATATTATCTAAATAGTTTTTTTTGATGAGAATAATTTTTTTAATTTAACTTGACATTCATATGTGATATAGGTGTGTTTTTTATGGAAATTAATGTCTAACTATTTATTTGTAGTTTATAAATTATAAAAACTGTGTTCTGGTTTAGTGACAATTTTCGTGGAGTTATAGAGAAATTTTTGATTGTATTTTTAGTTTTTTGATTCATGTGACATATTCTGAAAATTGTTTTATAAATTTTCTGGTGAATTATTTTGTTAATTTAATTAATTTAGCACAATTGTGAAGTAGTTTACATGCTGCAAAAGTGATTTTTGACTGAGTTTTGTTGGGAATTTGTTTTATAGTAGAGCGTTTATGTGATGTTAATGTCTTTTGTTTTGAAAACCTACATTGAGATATTTATCAGTGTTCTCAAGATTGTGCATTATGTTTTTTGAATGTGAAAGAGCTACAATTTGGATTTTGGGTGTGACATCAAGGTGCATTTTGTCATAAAAAAGGTCCTGAGTGCGTTTTGGTGTTTAAAGTCATGGGGAACATCTTTGAAATTGTTCAATAAATTTTCTTGGGGGTTTTCTAAGTGTAAAACTATTTTTTTAAATCGAAAGTGGTTTAATTGATGGTGTAAGCGATGCAGATTAAGTCCTAAAAGTATTTTGGGTGTGCGTTTAATTCAAAATGGGGATTTTGAGTGTGTTTTAATGTGTAAATCCTGGTGATACTCTTTTAGAATTGTCTTATGAAAATTTTCAAAGGTTTTATCAAATTATATCAATGGTGCGAAACTTGTTCGGATAAGGTTTTGGTGTGCGTGATATTTCAAAATGGAATTTGGGTTTGCAAATGATGGTTCAGTGTGTGTAAGTACTCTATTTGAATTTTATGTGTAAATGTGACACTTGACATGGACTTGAACTTTAAAAGTGGATTTGATGGCGTAAATGGTATCTTGTCATGCACAGTGTTTTTCTTGGTTTGTTTATGTGATGGGAACCTATTATTATCTTGAAGTTTTTTTTAGCACAAGGCGGTAAGCCTGGGTAGCTAGGAAGGTGGACTAGACTAGTGGGCTTCTGATCCGAGGGTGGATTTAGCCTTGATTCACTTAGTAGGATTGACGACTGAAACACTAACTAAACATTTGAATGACTGATAGTCGTGGTTTAAAATCCACATTTTTTGAGGGTCATGGTTTCTATGCCATGTTTTCTGAGGGTCGTGGTTTCTAAGCCAGGCTTCACCGAGACACGAAGATATAGGGACCCAACCTATCTAACACCCACAAGGCCTCTCCCATATTTGGTGCTCCTTGGTTACTTTACACTCATCAGCATGACAAATTGGTTATTTTAAAAATTATGTGTGTGTGTGTGTGTTTTAATTTAATTTGTTTCATTTGAAACACTTTTCTTTAATATTTTTTTCTATAAAAGTGTTCAAGTATTTAATTCTTCTCTCTAATTTATGTTTTTATATATAAATTTATTTTTATTTAAAGCACCTATCATTAAAAAATTATCTTCATTAAATACTGTTCAAGAATTTATTTCCCTTTTATCTATTTGACTGAAAAATGTATTCTTCATTTAAATGGTTATACGTGGAATCTTCTCCCAGTGTCATCCTACTGGAATCTTGGCTCACACCCTACATACACCATTGGGTGTATGTAGACCTTGTTCTTTTTGTATTCCAGGTTGAGGAATTGTGCTTAGCGATGGTGGTTCAGGTTGCCGATGGTCTTCTTGCAAAGGTTGGTATTGGAGTTTTAGTTATCTATCTTTTTTGTTGTTCACTTTGGGTTTTTAGTTAAATTGTAGACTTTAAACCTATTTATAGTTTAAATGCGTGTTTGGTTTTTTGTTTCCAATTTGAGTTTACTTATCTAGATAGTTGTTTAACTATATTTTATTTCTGGTAAATCGTTCCCATGTACTATTTTGATACTCGGGCACTTGTTCCAGCCCATGGGGATCAGTAATGCCCTTTCGACCATGTCACAGACTGGG
The DNA here is from genome assembly GCA_963277665.1 of Viscum album. Classification (NCBI taxonomy): domain Eukaryota; kingdom Viridiplantae; phylum Streptophyta; class Magnoliopsida; order Santalales; family Viscaceae; genus Viscum; species Viscum album. Next base: position 1,487,226,752 of record OY728136.1, read on the forward strand.
TTGGGCACTGGGTCGGATGACAACCCAGCCTGGTTTGTGAAAAATGGTATCAGAGGAGGTTTTTTCTCTTGAGTAATGTTATTTTGGGATAGGGTCATGGTATAGAAAAGTTAGGGGTGTCAGAACTCGACGTTATAGCTATAAGTACGGTGCCTAGCCCGCACACCTCGTGGAGGAACTTGAGTTACCAATGAAATTTGAGGTTTTTCTAAATCCTTTTTCTGTGTGGTTAATATTTTTTATGAGAAATAAAAAAGGAGTAGGGTCAGAGGTCCTAGTGAGGTCGCAGGGTCTGGCAAGACATGTAGAGCTAGGGACGCAATCCTAGAATACCCTTTTTGGCGGTGGGGTGATTGGCTTATGTCTGCCAACCATATGTCCCAATCATCCACTGACACTATTTCTCTCTTGCATAATTCCTCATCTCTTTTTTTAGATTCATGGAAATCCGTTTTTAAGTAAAAATGATTTGGTATTGAAAAATGTTTTGAAATGAATAACTTTAAAAATAAAATTATGTGTAAGGTTTGAAAATTTTGGGTTGAATGTTTGGTTTTGAAAAATTTAAAGGTCTTATTTTGATTCTTGGTGTTCTCATGGGAAATCACATGCATGAGTGTATATAAAAATAGAAATGGTTAATGGAAAAAGTGGATGAATTACTGGATGGACATGATTTGGGTGCCAGTGTGACATGTGAAAATGCATGTGTGAGGCCCATGAGACACCATTGGTGTTTGTACAACCCACCAGCTTTTTTTTATTTTCAAAAAGTTTGGCTAAGATTTTTTTTTTGTGTTTTAATAACCAATGATTGTGTGATGTGTCCTTGTGTTTTGGGAAGTTTTGGATGTGAGGTGTTTTGAGCCGATAATCCTTTTTGATTGATTTGTATCTTGAGTTTGAATTTTTATTTGTAATTTGGCTTGCAATCGTGTGGTTAGTTTATTATTTTGAATAGTACTACGGGAAGCCCTTGTAGTGGTTTCCCCTGCACATTTAGTGTTATCTTGTAGTACGTCTTGGCCATTACACTGGTTTTATTAGGTCCATGGTTTTCTTTCTAGACTAGTGCACACAACCATAAATCATTAACATGTAATTGAAGTGCGGCCACTGTTAACTTGCCACTGGCCGACACACCATTTGATTAAAGGAGGGACTCTCCCTTTTGAGTGATAGTGCTAAGTCTATTCATTTTTATTTTTGGTTAAGTGGATCCTCTTGTAGCAGGATGATAAATACAAGGGAAATTGATAGAAGCTTTTGTCCCTTTGAGTTGTCTGAGTTGTCGGGTACGAAGTTTGACATCGTTGTGTCAGAAGGTTTCCCGTAGAAACAGTGAAATTAATTCCAGCGGGGAAGGGTGAAGGCGATTTAGAGTTATCAATGTTGACCAGTGTCTTGAAGGGATTTTCAGTACTTTCATTGGCCTCAAGGGTCATGTTTGGTGACATCTTGCACTGTGAGTTCTCTTTAAAGAGCAATAGTGGATTTCGTAGAATCCTTCAGGAATCCTTTTTTTCATAGGAGTGTGTCCTTTAGGGGAGTTATAATTAGTCTGTTCAAAGGGGAGTGTTTGTCGTGTGTCTTTCCTTCTCATGTTTCATGGTTAAGGTGAAGAGGTGATGCATGTTCATCATCTAAACCTCTATTCTAGTGGATGTGTCATGATGGAGTAGTTGTATGTCTTAGTGTGTTGTGTTTGTTGGTGTTGTCTCAGTTGCGGTGTGGTTTCATGTGACATCAAAAGGAGAAGCTCGGCTCGGGAGTCTTCCATACCTTTCTGTAAGTAAGGAGATGCTTCAAACATCATGGCTTCATCCATAGGCCTCAGAATGAAGCTGGCGCGTGGTCAAAAACCCCAAGAGTGTATGGGACCCTGACCTTATTTTTGTCATTAGTGTTGGGTTGAAGGCTGTTTAAATCATTTCTTGTAGCCGTTCCATTCCAAATGACCCATCTGGGTGTTTGAGAGTTTCCGTGGCTTTGAGGAGGTGTAGTCACCTCATACCTTAATGTCCCGGTGGATGCACCCCACCAGATATAATCTCGTTTACTAGTCCTTATGAGGTGCATTTTGGGAAATCGGTGTCAATTTTAATGAGTCCTCATCTAGGAATGTGGAGATGCTGGTTTGTCTTGGGCCAAGCTTTTGATGCCTTGGTAATCGGGCCCCTACCTCCCCACCCCTTGTGGTGGGATGTTTGGTCACAGAAATGAAATTTTGAAATTTTATCTTTTCTTAGTTCCAATGGTGGGGAGTTCATCCGGGCCTGCCTGTGTTGGTTTTCCAATCTTTTATTAGGTGTTGGTAAGTTTCTAATGGTGGGGATCCCATTCGGGTTTCCCGATGTTGACCTTTTTATTCTGTTCCTAAAGATGGCTAGGTGGTGAGTGATAAGTGTGTTCCTTGGATGCGTTTGGTCTTGTTTGTTCATTCCATTCAAATGGTGTGGTTTTCATTTAATTGTGATTGAGGATTTTCATATTGTGAAGTTGGTTTCCAAGGGTGCAAGGGATCCTTTTCTTAAAAAATCAACTGGAGGTGTTCCAGCTCTTTGGGGCGGGTAACACATATTAGAAAGTCATTTTACGAGTTTCTTGAGGTTGTTCTTTAGGTCACTTTCTCTAAGCATGATGTGTATACCTATTTCCGCATCATGCTTGTAGGGATCCTCTTTGAACCTTAAGGGGGTTTCATTTTCTACTTTGGGGTTCAATCTTAGTTGTGGCTTTCTAGGGACGGAAAGAGAAATGGTGGGGAGAATTGTCACACCCGGATTTCTAAAAAAAAATTATTTTACTTTTATTATTTTTTATTTGCTTTTGAAAAATCTTGGTCAGAGTGCAGGCCGAGCCCGATTGAAGTTTTACATTATGCTAATAAATTAATATTTTGGGATTGGCAGCATCCGATGCATGGGCAGGGGATGGTTGAAGCCGCTCGACTTCACCCGGTTCACCGCATGACCTCGCCCGTATCCCCGCAAGACCTGCCTGATGTTCAGAACAAATAACTGAAGTGAAATGAAATAAATGATGTGTGAGTAAGATAAAAAATAAACAAATAAATAAATTAATAAATTAATAAATAAATGAAGTTTAAATAATTATTTTAATAATAATATAAATGGCAATTTTTTCTTTATTATAATTCTTATTATTGTTATTAATATTGTTAATATTATTAATGTGTTAATTATCATTATTGTTATTATTATTTTTATTATTATTATTACACTTCCATTTTTATTTTTTACAGTTTCATTTTATATTTCTTTATCTTCTCCCCGCTCTTTTTTTTTCTTTCCTCTCTTCCTCCCCTTTCTCTCTATCCCGTCAAATTCCCCTCTCCCCTTATTTGGTGTCGCACCGAAATACCCCCCCAAACCCTACAACCTATATTCTTCACTGCACCTCCTAGCCAGCCTCCCTATGTCATCTGCATCTCCCTTGACCGACCCCTCCTACCTATCTCGTCTCGCCCCCTCTTCTCCCCTCACATTGCGCCCCTACCCCATGCAAATCCCATAGCCAGCTGCACACCCTCCCATTTCAGCAGTTGGACCTACTGGAGAATCTTCAGCTGACACCACCCTTGCCCTAGCATGCTGTCCACCATGGAATCCATCCTCCCTGCCATCCTTGACCAACCACTACGCCACCCCTTCTTCCCTTGTCTGATCGTCGTCCAACGAGCACCTTCTTACCTTGGCCAACCACCATTCAGTGAGCTAACCCATAGCGCTACCCCAGAAACCCAGCCATCATAGTTGTGCTGCTTACCTTCCGGCCATCAGCCTTTTCGGCTCCGACTTCCCCACCAGCACCTTTCCCTCCTTCCATGCGAGCTACCCCTTCAGTTAAATCTCTTTTCCTCCATTTTTTGAGTTCATGGTTGTTTAGCGGGTGTGGGTTCATTTTAAGGGTTGAATTTGAATCTTTTCTTTATTCAAATTTTGTTTTTAGGGTTTAAATCAAGTTGGTTTTGATGCGAATTGGTTGCAATTGGAGTTCCGCACCAAAGTTCAGAAGTTTTGACACCGAGGTAAGTGGTTTTACATTTAACCATTGTTTGATGAATTAATTTTCCTCTTAAATTAATTTATCATACTATCTAATTAGTTTGATTTATGCGAATAATGTTTTTAATTGAAGTTGACATGCATATGTGATATAGGTGTGTTTTATGTGTAAATTAATGTGGAACTATTTATTTGTAGTTTATAAATTTTAAAAACTGTGTTCTGGTTTAGTGTCAATTTGCGTTGAGTCATAGAGTAATTTTTGATTGCATTTTTAGTATTTTGATTCATGCAACATATTCTAAAAATTGTTTTATAAATTTTTTGGTGAATTAGTTTGTTAATTTAATTAATTTAGCACCATTGATAAGTAGTTTACATGCTACGAAAGTGATTTTGAATGAGTTTTGTTGTGAATTTGTTTTGTTAGTAGAGATTTTAGGTGATGTTTTTGTGTTTTATTGTGAAAACCTACATTGATCTATTTATCAGTGTTCTCAAGATTGTGCATTTAGTTTGTTTGAATGTGAAATAGATGCAATGCGGATTTTGGGTGTGAAATCAAAGTGTGTTTTGTCATAAAATTGGTCTTGAGTGCGTTTTGGTGTTTAAAGTCATGTGACGCATCTTTGAAATTGTTCAATAAATTTTCTTGGTGGTTGTCTAAGTGTAAAACTATTTTTTTAAATTGCAAGTGGTTTAATTGATGGTGTAAGTGATTCATATTAAGTCCTAAAAGGATTTTGGGTGTGTGTTTAATTAAAAATGGGGATTTTGATTGTGTTTTCATGTGTAAATCCTGGTGATACTCTTTTATAATTTTATTATGAAAAATTTCAAAGGGTTATCAAATTATATCAATGGTACGAAACTTGTTTGGATATGGTTTTGGTGTGCATAAAATTTCAAAATGGAATTTGGGTGTTCAAATGATGGTTTGGTGTGTTTAAGTATTTTGTTTGGATTTTATGCATAAATGTGACACATGACATGATCTTGAACTTTAAAAGTGCACTTGATGGTGTAAATGGTATCTTGTCATGCGTGGTGTTTTTCTTGGTTTGTTTATGTGATGGGAACCTATTATGATCTTGAAATTTGTTTGCGCCCAAAGAGAGAATCTTGGGTAGCTAGGAAGGTTGACTAGACTAGTGGGATAATGATCCGAGGGTGGCTTCAGCCCTGATTCACTTACCAGGATTGATGACTATAACAATAACTAAACATATGAATGACTGAGGGTCATAGCTTCTAAGCCATATTTTCTGAGGGTTGTGGTTACTATGCCACGTTTTCTTAGGGTCGTGGTTTCTAATCCATGCTTCACTGAGACACGAAGATCTAGGGACCCAAGTTAGCTAACACCCATGAGTCCTCTCCCATATTTATTGCTCCTTAGTTACTTTATGCTCGTCAGTGTGACACTTTGGTTATTTTAAAATTAAGTGTGTGTGTGTTTTAAATTAATTTTTTTCATTTGAAACATTTTTCTTTAATCATATTTTCTTTAAAAGTGTTCAATTATTTAATTATTCTCTTTAATTTAAGTTGTTTTCTTTAAATTTGTTTCATTTAAAGCACCTGTCATTAAAAATTATTTGTTCATTAAATTTTGTTCTAGCATTTATTTCCCTTTTATCTATTTGAATGGAAGAAATTTATTCTTCATTTAAATGGTTATTCATGGAATCTCCTCTCGGTGGCATTCTACTGGGCTCTTGGCTCACACCCTACATACAGATTTGGGTGTATATAGACCTTGTTCTTTGAGTATTCCAGGTTGATGCATCGTGCTCAGTGATGGTGATTCGGGTTGTTGATGGTCTTTTTATGAAGGTTGGTATTGGAGTTTTAGTTATCTATATTTATTGTTTTTGACTTTGGGTTTTTAGTTGAATTGTATATTTTAAACCTGTTTATAGTTTAAAGGCGTGTTTGGTTGTCTATTTGCAGTTTCAGTTTACTTATCCTGATAGTTTTTTTTCTGTCTTTTTTTGGGTAAATCATTCCCTTGTACTATTTTTATTCCAGGGAACTTGTGCCAGCCCGTGGAGATCAGGACCGCCCTTCAGGCCAGGTTGCAGACCTGGTCGGGCACTAGGTCGGATGGTGACATGGCTTGGTTCCTAAAAACACGGGATTTTAGGGCCCCCCATGATCTGATGTAAGGACTCAAGACCTACCGAACGACCGAGTGAGGCTACACTAATTACAGGGTAGAGACCCTAGAAAAGGTGTATTTATCATAACGACTTGTGTTATTTTCGGTTCTGATTGTTCTAAGAATTTAAATAAATAACAATTTTAAAAAAATTTAAAATAAATCTTCCACACTACTCAGTATTAGGCATTCTTTGTTTACATTGTAGCTATTGCACCTAGAAGATGACTATGAGTAGTGCAGGTGATCAAGGCCCAGGAAGCTGATCTGGCCGATCAGTAGAGGATTGATCGAGAGGAGGTGGATGACTAGTGGTAGAGGATGGTTCGTGCCTTTCAGCGGGAGACCCTCGGGAAGTACGAGGGAAGTGTCTCAGACATAGAGACTGAAAGTAGGCTTGAGGAGTTGGTGATAGATTTCAGCTTGATCTGGGATCCGACTGAGTATGGAGTTTTGTTGGTATTCATTCAGATGAGGGGGGGGGGATGCGTTAGTGGTGGTTGCTCTACCTTGGAGAGAGGATGGATAGTGATATTTTGTGGGATGACTTCGAGAAGGAGTTCCAAACAGAATTACTTTCTTCTACGATGAAGGCTGAGATGAGGTAGGAGCTACTCTCCCTTCAGCAGGAGAGTATGTTAGTGAGGGAGCTGGGAATAAAGTTCAATGATCTCCTTCGTTTTTCTCTGAACCTTTTTCCAGATGAGGAGTCTCGGTTGAGATGTTAAGAGGTGGCACATCGACCTTCTCTTCATTATACTGTTACTCCCTTCTCCCAACAAATGTACTTGGAGGTCTAGAATAAGGATGAAGTGGTGGAGAGGATGCACACGCTAGGAGGTGTGCCGCGAGAGGGGAGCCAGTTGGGCTCGAAAAAGGGTAAGGCCGTCATTAGAAGGCCTCTAGTGTCAAGGACTTCTTGGTTTAAGCTAGTGGGGAGTAGGCCCCAACAATTCCAGTTTAGACCTCACGGTTCTCACCCTTTCCTTGCAGGCCGAGGACCGAGATTCTTTATCTATGGAAACCATGGGAACCTTCAGAATCAGTTCCCAGACTGAGTACAATACAATAGGGGTGGACTGGTTCAACACCCACCTCAGCAGTATTAGTTTCTAACTAGGCCCTTTTAGCAGCAACAATAGGTTTAGCGAGCTCCCGCTCATTTGAGAACAGACGTTGTTGGAGTAAGATGACCTTAGGGACCTTGACTAGGGTCTGGTTGGGGAGGTGGAGACATCCGAGGGGCATATGAGCAAGGCGTAGGTAGTTGAACACCGTAGAGGCAACAGTTCCAGTAGGGTCGGAAGTCATTCATGGTATGATCAGCTTGTTTATCACTCTTGCCTACGCCTTGTTTGATTCAGGAGCTTCGCACTCATTTGTTACACCTGGTCTAGCCCATTCCTTGGGCCTAGAAATAGAGAGACTTTCCATGCCCATGGTGCCAAGTATTCCATTTGGGAGTCATAACGTTCTATTTGATGTTTCTTGAGGATGCAGACTGATGTTGGGGCCACATCAGTCTAGTGGGAATCTCCTTTTGCTGCAAATATAGACATATGATGTCATTCTAGGATTCGAGTAGCTATTTTTTGTGCATGCTGTTATATACTTATTTTGGAGAAGATTCATGTTCTCCGATGAGGATGGACAACGTGTGGATTTGTTTGGTGAAAAAAGTTTTCAGGTGGGGATACGGCGTGTGGAGCCTCTTCTTTCAAAGATGGCTGAGATTTCAGTACAATAAGTGGATGCTGAGATGATGGATGTTCCGAGAGTTATCAGAGAGTTCCTGGATGTTTTTTCCAAGGAGGTTGTGACTCTACCCCCTCGACGCAACGTTGAGTACGAGATATAATTACAACACGGTGCCTGTTCAATTTCGATGGATCCTTATCGGATGACATCTTTTGAGTAGCGGGAGTTGTGGATTCAGATTGATGATTTGATGAAGAAGGGTTTTGTCCGACCTAGCATGTTTCTATGTGGTGCTCCTGTCTTGTTTGTGAAGAAAAAATATGGTGGTTTTAGGATGTGCATAGTCTACCAGAGACTGAATATGATAATAGTCAAGAACCGTTACCCTCTCCCAAGGATAAGTGATCTCTTTGACCAGTTGAGGGTAGCAGGTTGGTTCTCTAAGATTGATCTGTAGTCTGGGTATGACTAGTTAAGGGTGAAGGATAGTGATATCCTGAATAATGATTTCAGGTGCAGGTATGGGAACTTTGAGTTCATAGTCATGCCATTCGGTGTTACGAATTCACCTGATATGTTCAGGGGGCTCATGAACTCTGTTTTCAGAGAGTTTCTGGACCGGTTCGTCACTATGTTCATCGATGACATATTGATCTACTCAAGATCAGAGGAGGAACATACTAAGAACCTCATGACGGTCTTGGATATCCTTCAGCATCACCATCTCTATGGGTAGTTTTCCAAGTGCAAGTTCTTGACATGAGAAGTGCATTTTCTTAGACACATGGTGTCTCAGCAAGGGGTAGCAGTTGATCCGTTAATGGTTGAAGTAATTGTTTCTTCGGAAGAACCCAAGAATGTGATGGAGGTTCCTAGTTTCCCAGGTCTGGAAGGCTATTATCCAAGGTTCGTACCAGACTTCTCTCGAGTTGCAACTCCTTTGAAAGCTTTGACCAGAAGGGACCAGGGCTTCGTTTGCAGTGAGTAGTGTCAAGTAGCTTTCAGCTATCTGAAGGAAAGGTTGGTCAGTGCTCCAGTGCTCTAGTTTCCAGAGGAAGGGGTGTTTTTTATGGTGTTTTGTGATGATTTTGGACTTGGCCTGGGTTGTGTACTGATGCAGTAGTAGGGAGTGATCTTTTATGGGTCTAGGCTGTTACATCCCCATGAACGTAACTATGACACCCCCAACCTAGAGATTGTAGCAGTTGTGTTTGCACTGAAGTTATAGAGGCACTACCTCATCGAGGAGTACTTTTTGATCTTCCTAGATCACAAGAGTGTGAGGTATATATTCTCTCAGTGAGACCTCCACTTACGACAGTGAAGGTGGATGGATTTAATTTAGGCCTAAGACTTCTAGATATCCTACACCTTAGGAGAGGGGAACGTGGTGGCTGATTCCTTGGGTAGAAAGTCACAGAAGTATGTGGTCTAAGAATCGGTAGATGCTTGGAAAGAAATGGAAGAGTTGGATGCCCTAAACCTAGATACAAGGATGGATGATGATAGAGGGTGTCTATTTCAGATGAAAGTACAATCCCCCTTATTTTAGCAGGTTTAGGAATCTCAATGGGGGGATGTAGTGGCTGAAGTGATGCACGATCGTGTTATCCAGGTCAATTCTCCGGAAATATGGTCAGAAGACAGAAATAATCGGATGATTTTTCATGGAAAGTTGTTTTTCCCAGTAGTAATGCATGGGAAAGTTCTTGGTGAGTTCCAAAACTTACCCTTGGTGGTACACCTAGGATATTTCAAGATGTACCAGGGCTTGAGGGGTTAGTTTTGGTGGCTCGGGGTGAACCGAGCAGTGGTAGAGTTTGTGTCAAGGAGACTGGTGTGTCAGCAGGTGAAGACTGAACACCACATCCACTGAGGTTTTTTGCATCCTTTAGTTCTCACCATGTGGAAGGAGAAATAAATCTCGATGGATTTCATCAAAGTACTACCCAGGGTTCAAGGAGGCTGCGATGCTATCTAAGTAGTGGTAGACCTACTGACAAAATAAGCTCCCTTCCTGGCTATCAAAGAGTCGAGTGTGGTGGATGGATTAGCACAAAGATATGAGGATGAGGTGGTGAGGTTTCATGGAGTTACGAGGTCTATAGTCTTGAATAGGGATGAACAATTTACCTCATGATTATGGAGGGTATTAAATCATGCTTTTGGCACCCAGCTACGCCTTAGCACTGCTTTCCACCCCTAGAAAGATGGGCAGATAGAGAGGACTATCCAAACATTGGAGGATATGGTACAGTCATGTGTTTTGGACTTCAGAGGATCATGGGTACGACAAATTCCTCTAATAGAGTTTTCCTACAACAATAGCTATCACTCTACCATTGGCATGGATCAATTCAATTCCTTTTATGGGGGACCATGTCGCTCACCCGTGTGTGGGACAGAGGTTTGGGAAGCTGGTGTTCTTGGACCAGAGGTAGTGCAGAGCACAAAAAAGAAGGTTCAGCTTTTGTGTGAGAGGATGAAGGTGGCTTAGCACTGAAAGAAGTTGTATACTGATCATATGAGGAGATCCTTGGAGTTCGAGGTTGGGGACTACGTGTTCTTAAAGGTCTCCCCTCAACCTGGGAAGCGAAGGTTCATCAATGGGAGAAATCTATCTCCTAGGTTCATCAAGCCTTTCTAAGTGTTGGGGAGAGTTGATGAGGTGGAATATCAGCTGAAGTTTCCACCTCAATTGGAAAGGATCCATGACGTTTTCTATGTATCCTAGCTTTTTCGATATCTACACGATGATTCCCATGTCATTGAATGGGGAGATTTGGATATAGGGGATAACTCTAAGTTTGTGGAGCGACTAGTGAGGATAAAAGATCGAAAGGAGAAAGTTCTTCGAGGATGAACCAACCCTTTGGTTTGTGTGTTGTGGAGGCATGAGGGCCTCGAGGAGAGTACTTGGGAGTGAGAAGCTCAGATGCACGCCCAGTACCCAGAGTTGTTTTGAGTTTTGTTCTGTTTTGTTTCTTACTTGATTATGATGTAGTGCTTGACCTTGATAACTATGAAATGTGTTGTTTTCATTGTTATCTGAATGTGTAAGAAGATTACTAACTGTGGGGAGGGGAGGAACTGATCCCTAATCAAGAAGCATTAGGGTGGATGCGATTAAACCCTTGCAAGTGAGTCAGTTCTTCCCAAATAAGATAGTATCTTGACATGAATAAAGGGACTCCCAAATACATATGATTGAATGGTGTGACCTTCGTATGTTTGTGTACTTGAGGGAGAAGTGTTCTTAGATCTTGATGGGGTTTAATCCTGAGAGTTATCTTCAAGATGGTTGTTTAGACCCCTCTGTTTTCTTTGTGTCTTGTTTTGATTCATGAGGATGAGAATAGTTTTAGAGGTATCTGATGTAAAGGACCATACCCTCCTAGTCCATTAGTTTGTCAATATTTGGTGTTGGGGCACCTCAGACCCATCAGTGAGTCATGAGGGCGACAATGTATATGGCAGGGTGTCATCGTGGGGTCACCCATCGGTGTCACCGATCGGTGTGTCCCCGATCAGTGAGTCACCGATCGGTGTATCCCCAATCAGTGAGTCACCGATCGATGTGTCCCCAATCAGTGAGTCACCGATCTGTGTGTCCCCGATCAGTGAGTCACCAATCGGTGTGTCCCCGATCAGTGAGTCAACGATCAGTGTGTCCCTGATCGGTGCCATAACTTTGTCAGGGGTTTCTTTAAATAGTTTCTCTTAGAGCTTACTTTAAGGTTTAATGACTCTTTAAAGTGGTTTGAGGATGTTTTTAAGGACCATAAATGATGTTCTAGATCTCCAAGAGTGGGGTGATGCTCGACTGACCCAAACTTTGTGTCGCTGTTGTGCGTTTTCCTCTATTTAAATGTGTTATTTTAACTCACAACTATTATGGACACCTCTCCAATGATAATTATTAAATAATAATTAATTCCATCCTGTGTAACCAACCAACCGTGTGGAGAAACCATGATATTCCTTTAAAGATGTTCAAGATTTCATATACGGTAACTCAAATATCTCTCCTTTTTTTGAACAGAGTTTCTTTTTTCTTCTTGGATAGTATCTTTTTATTTCCTTGGTTCGTTTGGAGTCCCCCTTCCCGAGGCTAGTGGTGCACCTATGATAGAGCCTTCCTACTCACTTTTGGAGTGGTTGGAGTTCCTCCCCAGCAATTCGCGCATCCCCAGTTCTTGGAGCGTGGAGAAAAACTTCGATCATTGATCATCCAAGTAGGGTTTTTCCTTCATATCTCTTTATTGTGTATCAAATGGGGTGGGTATGATAATGTTTCCTCAGGGTATGAATGAAACCCAACCTTAACAAAGATAATAAATGGTTTATAAAGAATTAAGTGGGTGTTTGATTATGCTGTTGTACTCTTTTACCTTTGGTTATATGTTGTGAATTGTTTGGGCTTATGTACACTTAAAATTGTGGCCATTGGTGGTCCTTTATTGTGCACTAATGAACCTATATTTTCTGGATAATTCTGTGATTGGATGGCTGTAACATGAAAACTAGTTAATCACGTAATCTCAGTTGATTAAATGGATTCCCAATTAATAATAATCCTTGTGTGGTTGCCCCAGTTTACCAAACGGAAGATGAAACTAAAGGAATGGTGTGTTTAAATATGAAAACTTCCTTGCTCTGTTCTGGTGATTTGTGTGGTTGTTCTGCTCGATGCTTGTCAGGTGACGTAGATGGGGACGGGATTCCCTGTTTTGAAGTTTTTGGTTTGTGGATTTGAGGCCATGTGGGGCCATATGTTGGGGTTTGGATTGGTTCCAGTACTTCAAGGGATCTCACAGATCCTTTTTGTTGTTGTGAATTTACAAGAGAATCGGGTGTGGATGCTTAAATTGCTACCTGACTGTTTTTCCTTCCTTGGCTTGTGGCTATGTTTGTTATTTGCTCTATAGTGAAGAATTATTTAAATGGATCCACTTAAATGTTTTAACAAGAATGGGTTTAATGGGAAATTTTTTTCCGGGAATTATTTGTGACTTGGTTGTGGCTGTTTTTCTTTTTATGAATGAATAGTTACAAGGGTGTTTGTGTGTGGGCTGGTTTTGGAAACTCTAGGTTGGGATGAGTTATTGTTTACCTATATGTATAATTTAGTTCTTATGTTTCTTATTTGTGCCCCACCTGAGTTGAGCACTTCGTGCTGAACACCTCCATTTCATGGGGGAGGGTGTTTTTCCCAACACTCCTATGAGTGGCTGGTTATTAGCTCCTTTTCTTGTCCCTTTCCCAAGTATCCCAAGACTCTTTGAGAAGTATATGATGGGCTGGGGTCCATTATATCCCAAGATTATTTGGGCATGGTATGTTGTGGTGGTCCGCCTAGGTGTGCATGGGAAGGTTGCTTCCCAAGTGTGTTCCAGATGAGGCCCAGGTGTCTTCAGGCATGACATTAGTTTTTCGGACCCACATGTCTTCGAGTGTGGAACTAGTTATTCTGGACCAGGTGTCTGTGGGCATGGTTACATGTGGTTGTGGTGGCCAAGGTGTTTTTGATCATAGTTGTGGTTGTGGTCACCCAAAATGTTGTGGTTGGGGAAGCGGTGGGACTGCTGTGAGAATGGAGGGGGAGGTCTGACGTGTATGATGTCTTCAATAAACAGTGGGAAAGTGGAACGTGGTACCCAAGCATCGATTTGTTGTTACTATTACTTTACTTGACTTTAATTATTCAGGGAGTGTTCCTTGGTGAGGTTTGGGTGGATAGTTTTCTTGCTAGGTTCTTTGGTTATCTTCTTTTTCTCACAGGGCATTTGATTATCTCTCTACTTTTGTACAAGAGCTTTTGGTTTTCCCTACTGAGTATACTTGTATACTCACCCTACATATATAAAACTACTTTTAGGTTTCCAGAAGGACTTCGAGGACTATGCGGGACCGTACGAGGTCGGATGCCGGGACCATTGACGTTGCTTCTTTTCTTTTCTTTTGGTACTCCCCTTTAGAGTTTTCTTGTACTTTGTAGCACTTTTTTTTGGAACATTTATATGGGAATGGATTTTTGGTTTTACTTTACATATACCTTTAGTTTTGGTGTTTTTTGGGTTTTTACCATTGTATATCCCAATCCTACTAAATAAAGTGTAATGCCTTCTATATTACGTATGATTCTGTACCCTTGGTGCTAGTCACCAGTCCAGGGCCTATTGTAGGTAGGACTCTGGGGTCATTATCTCTTCTTCAACTTGAGGAAGGAAGGGTCTGGAATTTTTCTATCCCTTCCCTCATCTTGGTGAAGGCGGGTCATGAAAATTTCTATTAAAATTATTATTGAAGATCATTATTGAAGAAATTTAGTCATGTTGAAGAATATGGATAAAGATCATCCCACTAGGGGGAGAAAATCTAAACAACACCCAGATTTGAATATCACAACTAGTATTAAATGAAGATTTTATGTTCTGGTAAGGGATTTATCTGATGATTAGAAATTATGGAAGCTGAATATTTTCATTAAAAAGGTATGTTCTATAATCTCTTTATGAATGACAATTCTGAATCAGAAGGGGAGAAATTGGTAATTTGATGAAAAAAGTAAAAAAAATTTATAAATGGGTAAGTACATTAATGTAATTAAATCATTTTAATCTATTTATCAAGATGAATTCAGGAGATTAGTTGAATTAATTTTTATTAAATTCAAAAGGAAGGTTTAAGTGTTGGCATTAGTTTTTAAAAATTTGACAACTTTGATGTCTAGATTGATCACTATAGTTTTCTACATTAGGTTATCCCAAATAGACTTAGAGATGATTAGTTGATGAATAATTTATTTAAGAAATGTGATTCATTAAATATCTCAAGTAGATCAATTTTACTTTCTGATAAGTAGAATATCTTATGGAATGAGAAGATTTAATGAGAGAAGAAGAAAAGTTTAGTTGTTAAAGACTAAGATTAGTTAAATTATTTCCTATAACTATTTATTTGATTTTATTGTCAAGTAAGGGGGAGAATAAAACATTGAATTTTAAAGTAAAATGGGTATTGAAAAAAAATCCAAAGGGGGATATTGAATATCCCAAATTGATTAAAGTAATATATTTTTTATAATTGTTGTCAATAGACTTGATTGAAGATGAAAATTCAATGTTTTAGTGTTTTACAATGTTTTAAGAATGGAGTTTCTACCTTTTAATTGTTGATGATGATTATTCATAAATTTTAAAGTTTATTTTGATTTTAAGAAGTTTCATTAAATGAAGAAACAATTTTAATGGTATGATTATTGAACAGACCAGTAGTTCAAAGAACGCATGTCATTGGTTATATGAATTGACTAATTGTTTATGACATTTGAATAAGATATTTTGATGTTGATTATCAAATGTTTGATGTTTTTATCACATTTTAATATCTTATGATGACAAATTCTAAATTAATGATAAAAGAGTTAAATGAAAGAAGACAAATATTATGATCATATAAATCGTATGATGAATATTTTGAGAGAAGACTGGATATTTTGTCTTGAATTTTTATAAATAGAATATTTTTTGTATAATCCTATAAAAAATTATACAATCTATAGACACTACCAAGATAGATCAACCTTCACTATTTGTGGGACCCATAAGGGTCAACCACGACCGATGGAGCTGGCACTGGCCAGGCTAGCAGGCTGCATGGTGGGTGGAGGATCTCGCCCTCATAGAGGCATGGAGGCACACATGCGATGGAGAGCCACAATGTATGAGACACTTCCTGGAATGGGGATATTCTAGGTGGTAATGAGATTATATGGATTCAAATTTATGAGTGGATGATTCCACATTATGTATTATAAAGCAGCATCACGAGTGAGATCGTTTTGATGTGGGATTCACTAAGATGAATCACAACCATTGAATGTAGCTCGATCCGTGATCTCCAAACATCATCCAAGTATTATAAAGATCCAAAACTGATCTAAATATCATGAAACTTTGATTTCATGAACAAATGATGATCAAAATGTTGATATATAGTGATTTTTGAAAATTATTTTTATCAGTGATGGTGATGGTTCACAATCACACTAATCTATTAAGAAAAAACCAATTAAGCCTTAATTGATCTCCAAGGTTATGAGATAATATACATTTTCTATAAATACATATGGGTGCTATTATTTTTTATTTAGGATTGAACAGAGAAGTTCCCTCATTTTATAAGTAAAATAGAGTCATTGTGACCCTATAGTTCGCAAAGGAGAAGTCTTTTCTTGAGATAAACTTACAAGAAGGAGAAGAGGAGTTCTGTGGATCTTTGAAAAGTGATCAACACTCTCAAAAGAGTTTCATGAATAATATACTTTTACAAAGAATTCAAGGTGCATGATACTTTAATTCATAATACTCCTATCTACACAAACCAAGAATCTGTTCTTTTCTATCATGGATGAAGAAAGTCCTTGTGTGTGCATTAAAAAATAGAAAATGGATAATCACACAATTATGCATGAATACTTGTGGATATGAACCCGTGTGTGTGAATAATGTGTGTAAAGGTATAACAGATACAAGGATTTGAATGATACATTGATTCTAAACACACTTACACATTGAAGACAATTTTCTTGAAGTTTAGAGGAGGATTTTTTCTTCTGTTTTCTTGACCAAGAATCATCCTGGTTTGTGAAAAGAAGGAGGCATCAATTAGTGTATGCATACAAAGTGAGTGCATAATCTCATTCAAGTGAAATCATCTCAAACCAAGTATCAAAGATAGTAAGTCATAATGAATGATATATGCATGTATAATGATTATATATTTATTGTGCATGAATAAGAAGTGAGAAAATGACAGTGTATGTTTTAATTAAAAAATAGTGGTCAATGTTTTTGAACATACAAGGTGTATATGAAGAAGTTTAAAATAATACTGTATTGCACACATTATTGTATAAAGGTTTTTTTGAAAAATAATGGAATACAAATGAATATGAGTACATGAAATCATACACATAAAATCTTCATCAAACTTTTACGAAGAATAAAAGAAGATTCATGTGTGTAATATTTGAGTTGTGTTGAAGAAATATATTTCAGTGAAGCAAAGAAGAATACAAAATACAATTTATTTATATATATTCTATAGCTCATTATATCACTATAGTGAGTTCATTTAGAAGTGTTATCTTCTATAATATATAACAGTACACCGAGTCAACTATCATATTATTTTTTCGAATATATTCAGTGGTAGTCGAAGAGTTTCAGTTGAAGTGAGTAGGTGCAGATTCAGTTTATTCTCAGTGGCTCGAAGAGGAAGATCAATTTTTGTGTTGTCATGGTATCTTAAAGTTCTTGTGATATTTATCAGTGTGTTAGTGTTGTGTTTGTGAAACACTGGTGGGATTCCAGTATAATGAACACTTGTGGGATGCCGGTATAATTTTGGAAAATGTTAATACCTACCCATAATGGTTTCATGATGATACCCGACCAACCCACTAGTAATTGTTGATTGATTTATAGTGTAGAATATGTGTCTTAGATAATCCTGAACACAACGAGGACATAGTCACCTACTTCATGGGTGAACCTTGTAGAAATACTATATGTTTTGCCTTATTTAATTTCTATCTTACATGTGGTATATTTGGGTTTGTAAACAATCAAAACCCATTCAATATAACAATTGAAGAGGTACATATTAAAAGGGTTAAAAAATAATGAAAATAAAATCGGTAAAGTCTTGTGGACACTTATTTAACCCCTACTTAGTGTACCTACATGATCCACTAGGCACTTAACCCCCAACTCAATTGGTTTCATATAATAAGATGAAATAGAAATGGGAATTGTACCAAGGAGTAGGTCAATCATAAACATGACATCTCTCTGGGGTGGTAAACCAAAAAAATCATCTATAATGTCCTCAAGGTACACACAAACTACTATAGGAATTAGACCACCCAAACAAGGGTCAGTTTCATCCAAATAATTATTTGATAAATGGAATGAAATTACCCTAGAAAAAGGCACAACACACCCTTACCTTCCTTATCTAGAGACCCAATAACCCTCAAATACATGAGTGACCCCATTAGTAGACAAGAAATGTACCTAAAGTTAATAATATTATATCAGGGACTTAACACTAATCATCCAATCCATGTCAATGATCAAGTTAAAGATTTCAATATCAATCACTAATAATTCCCATTCTTACTCAAAGTTTTCTTTCATCACCTAACATGTGGGACCCTTAAAACCCTGTTATATCCTATTTCCCAAAATGTTGAAAGATACAAAAAGTAAGATATAAGATACAAATTGAAACCGAACACATGAACTAGATTTTATGATATAAAAGAATTAGTATCACCCATATGAAACAAATCTATCACCATAGAAGAATAAATAAACACCACACCTCAAACAATAGCTATTACTGCTTCAGATTCCTCTTGAACATACTCTACCACATAAAGCTGTCTGATCTCAGCTCCTCTCTAAGATTTATTTGCCACATGAGTGTTCCAATTAGTACGAGGATACGAACCACTATCATTGGAAGCATCTGGATGGACCTACAAACCCACAATGAATGTAGATCCTACCCTATAACCATGGGATATCCATTTACAAAAACATTTTAGATGGAAAAATCATCCACAAAGATGAAAAGTCCTTGGAGAATTTGTACAATTAGGATTGGTATGACCAAGCCACCAATAATGACAAGAAATCAATATTATGGTGTCCTCATGAATCCCCCGAAGTTGGTCCTAAAGAAAGCTAAACAACTTTTCTCTTTCTCTTATAGAAAAAAGATTGACCATGGCTAATAACTGTACTAAATAAAGCATCACCCAAATGAGTCTTTCCAATTATGTATACCTAAACCAAATATTCCTTTTCATGTACCTCCCCAAAGGATAGAAGTAACATGAGAATCAACATAAACTGAATATCCTACCTCCATAACAACTCCAAAATATGATCCTTTAGGTACTCATTAGTGATATGATTTGATATTAGATGCACCATATTATAAAAATAGGTTGAATACTCAAGAATGGTTTTCTCTCCCCACTCCAAAGACAAAAATCCCAGGTCTTTTCTGCATGTTGTGTATCAGGGTAAAACAATTGATTAAATATTTTATAGAAGGAAGTCCATGTAAGATTATCATGAAACATAGCTTGCACAATAGATTCCCAACATATCCATCCCATTACCTCAAGAACATATCTTATAAAACCCACCTTATGGTCTTTAAGAGTCTTGAATAAGTTGATGATCTTATCAATCTTTTCAATCCACTCCTTAGATTTCTAGGGCCCTTTTTCCTCCAGAAAAATGGGTTGATTTTACTTAGTGAACTTAGAATCATGATCCACCACACATCCTGGGTTCCCTACACCCAATTGACCTAGAGTTTTAATAGCATGGATAAATTCTTCTACCAAATAAGGGTCCACCTGGAGGATAATTACTTGGATCCTATCTTATAGATTCCTATCTCGTATTTAGAATCACTTTCTCATATTCATTATCTTATAAACACTAGATAATAACCAATTAGATGATGAGAACATTCCAGAATCTTAAAACACAATACAAAATTTAAACCAATGCTTTAAAACAAAAAAAATTTAAATTAATTTTTAATTATAATAGAAATAGACATTACTTAAGAAGGAATTGGTAAATTTAAATAAACATCCCATAAAGTTCATTCAAATGAACTCATGATCTAACTCTCAAACCTAAAAAAAGTATGTGACCACCCATGGTAACTCGGGTTCAGTCAAGGATGTGATCTGGATTAGCCTCCTTTTCACACTTACAATCTAAATTCTAATGTTCCTAACTCATGTCAACGCAAGACACAGAACCAAACACAATAAGTGTTAATACAATTAGAACTGATTCCTCCTTTGATAACAAATTGTAACATACCAACCCAGGTCAACTAAACCATACACCCAATCCATCCATTACAAGGTGATGTATTACAAAAAAAATGAAAATATCCATTAATATATCTAAAACCAGACATATAATCAAAGTACAGAGTAGAATAAAAGAGATAAAACAAAAAAACCATACAATCCAAGATAAAATAGGCTAAACCTAAAAGAATGGAAAACTGTATGTGATTAGTAGTTACCTCCAATCCATCTCTCTATGAATGAAATTATAAAAGATAAACTGACATGCTAAAATATTCCCTTCCCTTTACCTGTATCCTGTAATATAATATCTATAACATCTCAATGTCAAAAGTAGGATATGAGAACAATTCCAAGTAGGATTCCACTATAGAGTCTATTTATCATCTATTATTAAGAATGAATTATTTATATCCTTTAAAATAATAATAGATTTATAAACCATTTTCATAAAATCCTAACCATTTGAAAGTCATTTTCCATTTGTTTTTTCATTAAATCCTTTCATATTCTTAATTGTTGAATTTTAAAAGTGCAAGTGATAAAATAGTAATGCATATCCATGCATCATAATGTATGAAAGTAAACACATATCAATGAAATACAATTGTGAAATTTCATATGATACAACCTCATATAAAAACATTTGAGCAATAATCTATGTCATAAACCATCAAGCAATAAAAATATATAAATGAACAAGAACACTATAATTTGGGCTCTAAACTATAGAAAAATTTATATTAGACGTAAATTAGTAAAAACAAGGCCAATAGTTTAATCCAACAAATATCAAAACCTTCCAAAGTATATCGATATCAACAAAACAACCACTTGTGGAGCCACACACACTGAGGTTACCTATGTATATTTCTAGATGCACACAATGTTAAAAACGTCCAAGATTATAAAATTAAAATTTTGAAACCATTATCATGATTTATTATTATTTTAAATCAACTCTAAACCGCTTTAGTGTTTGAAAAAACCATTTCCGAATAAAAACATTATATTTTTAAAGAAAACCTGTTTATAAAGAATTATCATTCCAAGGAATCCTTTAAAACCAAAAATTACTTCTAATAAATTAAAATCCCAAATTAATTTATCGATAATGATAATAAATTTTTCAAATTAACCCATTATATAGAATCGATGACCATAAAATGATATAAACCTAACTGTCTTTGACACCGGTGATTGGAAACCAAGAGATCAAACTTTGAAAGATAAGTCATGCTAAGAAACTATAATGTATCAGCCGAAAACACTATATAATCATGAATCTGAACAAACAATGCTTCCAATAGAGTTACTATGACCAAAAGACTGAAGAAATAGAAGGAACTCTTACCAAGAGATGTTTTCCACAACAACCCTATTGATTGATCACTGAAGAAATGATTTGGATGGAGTGTAGATTTTCAAAATCATGTAAGGAGAGATTTGGGTCAAGTGAGAGATACCGCATGGTCTAATGAAATGAAAGTAAGTCATACTATTCCTTAAAAACAACATCCCAAGATATTTACATAGCATGTAGTCCTATTTCATGTCATGTATTCCTTGAATTTTAAAAATACTAAAAAGTATATCTTCTTTTTATAAAAACAAGATTTTAGCCATTACATGATGTGAACTCAAAATAAATGGTGTGTAAAATTCATTCACAGAACCAGATTCATGAAATCTATGAAAAACATTACATGAAATAAAATTCCTTTACATACTGTGTATTCACCGTACAGACAACGAACATGCCTGTTCTCATTAGAAAAAATTCAAAACACCCAGGATGTTATCCAAACATGGGGAGAAACCCTCAAATCCATTAAAAAATTTATATCCAGACTCCATTAATTCAAACAAACATACATACCTGAACTAGAGGTCATTTCCCCCAGCAAAGGCTCTCTATTCTCAAGAATCCCAAAAACAAACCCAAACATAGATGATAAATAGAGAAAGATTAAGGGAGTACTTGAAAAGTGTAAAATGGAATTACATGATCTGAATTACCCAATGCTTGGGTGGTATTCTCCCCAATTCCCATGGTTTGTTAGTACCTCATGAAGGTAAAGGGAGAATAATGAATAGAGATTTATGATAATGAGGAAGATTTTATATAATCTTGAGTATCCATCTCAATGGAATGAACATTATTATATTTCCATTATGAACATTGACTTAGTATTCATGCATTTACTCATACATTTAATTATTGATGAATAATGTATTCATTTATAAAACCTCATAATCCCATTGAATGAATGAATTGTCCCTAATATTTCATCATATGAAATATCAGAATTGATGATAGCCAACCTGAAATATTCCTGAATATTAACACCTAACACTTAGTTTCCATTTATCGATAATTGTATTTCTTGTTAATCCTACATTATGATTAACCCACCTAACAATAAAACCAAATTTTATACTATAATCGACCAAGGTAAATGTAATAAAATATCACCGTATCGTGTCTTATAATATTCCTATATAATGTATATAACATTCCTTGGTAATATGGATATTATTATACATGATATTCTTATAAAATACACTATAAAATATGATAACATGTATCATATACACATTAGAATATAGGTAATCTCTCCTTGATAAAGTTACACCTCCCACATGTTCATTTCTCTGATAAATTGGGAGGATAATGAGTAGAGTAAGATGATCCCAAGTTGTTATGATACAAAAGTCTAGTATTGTTTTATATTTCCCATGATACATTTTCTCTATGATGTCATGAAGATATTCATATGGTTTTGAGATGGGGGTTAAACTGATACGTAAAGATTAGGGTGTAGAGATTACACTAACCAAGTGTTTATAATTCTTGAGTTATGAGAAGATCCTAAGACTATGAGATGATACCCATTTTCTATGTTACGTGGTCTTGGATCACTTTTTTCATTTCCTATAATTTATTTCTTCTTTGGTTTCTCAATGATATTGAGATAGTTTCCAGAAGGGGATTGGAATGGGACCTGAGAATTGGGTTGTGGATATTAAACCATCTAGGTGTTTTTTATCCTTGAGGACTAGGAGGATCACAATAATGTGAGAGTATCCTAAACTACACTATATTGTTGGGTATATCACTACTATTCCATTACCGCAATGGGACTCAAATGGTATATGTCTATGGTGGTTATGATACTAGAATTGGCCAAAATGATGGGGTAAGGTGACGTGGTGGCTTGGTTAGCATGTGATTACTTTATGTGATAACTGTTTTACTATTTTTATTGATTTTTTATTTATAATATGAATTTAGATGCTACATATTGTGACATTGAAGAGTAACCTTATTGGTGATTCCATAATGACCATTGTGATCTAACATCACCTGGGTACCCTAGTGGGCATGCATACCCTATGTTTCACTTCTAAGCTATAAGTTGTGCAAGTTAATTGTCTGTAGTAGCTGTATGGATTTTTTAGAGGCTAGGACAAGGAGTGATTCAAATTCCATGGGTGATGTCTCCACCTAGGATTTTTTCCTTTTATTTATTTTAGTAGTTTAATAACTCAATGGGTGATCCTTTGATGTATGAATTTATGTTTATATATATTGCATGGGTTCCATTTTTTTTATAACATATAGTTCTTTACTTGATATTTATAGTATCACTTAGTTATGATTTCTGAAATCTAATCTAATTTTATATGTGACATCTATTATTTAAAAGTTATGGGACATGATATTACTAAGGGTATAGTCTCCCCACATTGATTATTGACACTCATCAATATTTTAATGTCTCTCACATATGGGGAGGAATTCTTGTGTTCATGTGTCTCCCCTAGCTTAGATCGATAATTTATTACCTAGGATGGAGCATTATCGTTTACACATAAAACAATTCCAGTATATCCAAGGGAAGAAGTTATTCTAGAGAGAAAAGTAATTTTTATTCTAATTAGGTAAGATAGATATCCAAAGATATATGGATTTATTATCACTAAGGGAGTTGACACATTAATCATTGAAGATAACAAAACCATATCCTCTAAGAAAGTATTAAATGGATTAAAAATTTCAAAATAGAAGGAACCCATTAATTATAAAATGGATTTGACATACCAAAAATTTATATTAGAGTTAATTCAAACCTCTAATTTGAGTAAATCCCATTATATGAAAATTGGTATTCAAGAAAAAAATGGACATGGATGATAAATCTTATTCACATAAGATATGATGGGCCATATAGGGTTTTATGAAATGTCATGAAAAAAACTATGATGAAACCTTTTCACCCGTTTCTATGTTAAACTCTATTAGAATTATACGTATTATAATAACTCAACATAATCATGAGATTTGAGATATGGATATCAAAACTGAATTCCTAAATTGGATACTAGTGGAAGTTATATATATGACACAAAATGAATAGTTTGTGACACCAAAGGAAACCAATAAGGTATGCATATTTCAAAGGTCCATTATGTGTTAAAATAGGAAACAATATTATGGAATATTACTTTTGATGAGGTTAAATGATTTTATGATTTCATTAAGAATGAAACAGATTCATTTTTCGAAAATAGGGTTAGTAGAAGTGTTATATTTTTGATAGTGTTATATTTGAATCATATATTAATAATTGTAAATGAGGTGAACATATTATTTTTATTTAAGGATTAGCTAAACTATTTATTCTCCATGAAAGATTTAGGTAAATCAACCTATATTCATGGCATAAAGGACCACAAAGATAGATCCAAGAGTTTTATTCAACTAATCTAGTGAATATATATTAAAATGGCATTGAAATGATACCATATGAAATTATAAAATATAGGATTATTACCGATTTTATATAGTATACATCTCTCTCTAAGAAAATTTATCCCAAGCTAAAACATGATATAGAAATAATGATTATAATTACTTTTAATTATGTGATCATAATTAATCCTGCATGTCATGGTATGTAATATAATTTTTCCCCTATACCTAGTGTACTGTATGTAGATATCAATAAGATCCGAGAGATATAAATTAGGTATTAATTTAAACTATCCTATAATACTTAATGTGTATGAAGGATATCATCGTGGTATATGGATGGGATGAGGAACTAGTCATGATTAGATATAAAGAAACTAGTTCTCAATTATATTAAACTAATGTAAAATTATATTAAGGATATATTTCCTTTCTTAGTGGAGGTTCTATGATCTAGAAAATCTCAATGAAGATAGTTTCTGTAGATTCTATTACATATTTTAGTTATAATAAATTTTTTGATATGGCTAAAGCTATAACATGAATACACATATTTTTCCAGAATCTTGGATTTAAACCCAATAATGCAAATCCTGTCATAATTTATTTTTATAATAATGCAACAATGGTTCTTTCCAATGATCTAAATTTAAAAAAAATTTAAAAAATATATTTATAAAAAAATATTATATTGTGATATATTTTTCTCACACATGTAAAGTTTTTATTATAAGAGTTTCCATAAAAGAAAATATTTTAGATCTACTAAAAAAATACATTTTTCAGATAAAGCATGGGATTCCTATAAGAGCTAGTGGGTTAAAAATTGTTCGTAGTTATCTCTAGTTCAATTAAGAGTTTGTAAGAGTTGTTGCTATAGAATAATATTTAACATGTACTTTTGATTACAACATTATATATTTAATTTGGAATAGATATATATATTCATTATTAACACATATAATATATTATTCTATATTATTTATATAATATTCTCCCGTGGTCATATTTGAAATTAATAGGTTATATAAGCTCATTGATATAATGAAAACCTAGAGATATTATGATAATATTATTAATCAATGTCATATGGTATAATCATATTTTTATGATGGGATATAGATGATGTATGACTAGTAGGTGTTATAGTCTTTTAATTATTTAGGTTTTTTATCATGGAATTATCATTTGGTGATATCTATAAAAGTTATTCATGATAAAAAAATAATTAATAGCATCTCCACTTATTTTAGGTGGGACTTGATGTTCCCATCAAAAATCACGCGTATTGGTACTTGGAATTGTGATCATTATTATTGTTTATTATGATTTATGTACTTTTATTCAAGATAAAAATTGTAAAATTTATGTTCATGGTGAATTATTGTTTATTAAGTGATTAATTAATGGTATAAAATTTATTGAATGACCAAATAATAATTTATCCCTTTAGAGTTATGGAAGCAGATATCTATTTACCTTTAATCAAGAAATATGTTCTTGAACTAAAATATATAGATATTATTCTTAAGGTAAATTAATTCCTAGTAAATCAAAGAATGTTAAATAAAATAATGTTGGTGATGAAAAAATTATGCATCTTTATTGATGAAATATTAATTTAAAAAGGAATTATTTTACAAAATAATATATATAGAAAATTATTTATTTTTTCTATAATGAATTTCGTCTTTCTCCATGGAGGATATGATTAATTTCTATATACTTATCTTGGTATGTTTTTGGGACTAAATTTCACTGAGAAAGAGGCCTATAGGTTCAAATAAAAAGTGAATCTAGAAGCATATTAGATTTAGTTTAATCTAATTATGAGAACAATATTAGTTACAACTTGTACACTGATGTTTATTTTCGTTTATTTGAATATAAATCTAACCACCTGTTACTAATGTTCATAATAAGTGATTTTTAATTTTTATATTATTCATATACGAGTTACTTTTGGTCAGATAATTGAATATACTAGTTAATATTGAAAGAAAATTATTATTTTATTATTCAAGGTTTTAATAATTTATGGAAGAACTTGGGCCAACTTAAAAGTTATGTATTTTGGTAATTAAAATATTAAATAAATAAATATGACAAGGGTTATATTATTTATTTTAAGATTAAATAATGTCTTGTTGAAATATTCTTCAACATAAACACACACACACACACATTATCCATGTCATGGAAAAAGGTTTTCATTTTACTAATTCTCCTCTCAAGATCAAGAGAGAGAATTAGTGTAAATTATACCATATCCTCCCAAGATCTAGAGATAGATATAAAGATAGATAAAAATATGTGATTGAATGGAAATTTTAAAGAACTTATTTTTCCCATTCTAGTAATTTAGACATTATGACTGACATTCAAGATTTTAGGGATCTTATGCTAAAGGATGTTGGTCGGAGAAAGAAAGGAGTGATGGCAAAAGGGGGGGGGGTGAATTGCCTTTTAAAAAATGATTAACAAATTAAAATCAAAGTTGAAAGTGCAGCGGAAATAAATAAGGCAAGACACACAATTGATAACGGAGTTCGGCCTCAAACCCGGCCTACGTCTCCGCTCCCAACTCAACCGTTGAGAGATTTACTACCGCTTGCTTTTCAATGGTTGTAGCAAGAAACCCACTAGCCTTTTTACAGGTGAAGGCTAGCTCACCTATTACAGCTTGCTTTTTAATGGTTTGAGAAAGAAACCCACTAGCCTTTTTACGGGTGAAGGCTAGCTCACCTTTGACTCAAGCCTTTTAAAAGTAAAGGCTTGACTAACCTCTTCACACCTTAAAGGTGGTGTGAAAACCCAAAAGAAAGGATGAGAGAAAGAGATGAGGTTTGTAGGCACAAACCCAAAATGATGCTCAAAATAAATAAAACAATAAAACCCGTAATGAGGAAGTCTTGGGCGCCAATGGATTGATGGAGCTGATGAAGGGCGCTCCTAAGCTTCTTTGGAGGTGCTCCTTGGATGTGGAAGTGTGTTGGAGCAAGTGGGGTTCCCTTGGAGGAATCCGCCAGAGGTTCGCCAAATGATGGAAAATGTGTCCGTTGGCTTCACAATAGTTCCGGCTATGTTCCTTGGGCTTCCGGGGGTTCCTAGTCCTTTATTTATAGAGGGGGAACCCTCAAATGGCCTTAGGGAGTCTTCGGAGCCATTGGAGAGGTCTTCGGAGCTGTTGGAGGCCAAGTGGACAGGCTGGTCAAAAGCCCAATGGCTAGTTTGACTGGCTCCACCGGCTGACCGATGCAAGGCCACCGGTTGGCCGGTGCTTGCAAAATGGAGAGCCCTTTGGGCTCAGCCGCCACCGGCTGGCCGATGAGGTGGCCACCGGTTGGCCGGTGCTGAGGCAGTAGCTAATACTGTTCTGGCTGGGTGCCACCGGCTGGCCGGTGCTGAGGCCACCGGTTGGCCGGTGAGGAGGCAGTAGCTACCCCTTCTGTCTGGGTGCCACCGGCTGGCCGGTGCTGAGGCCACCGGTTGGCCGGTGCTGAGGCCACCGGTTGGCCGGTGCTGAGGCAATGGCTCAGCCTTCTGCCCAGGGTCCATCGGCTGGCCGGTGGTGAAGCCACCGGTTGGCCGGTGGACTGAATTTCAGTCCATTTTAGGCTTTTTGCCTTCTTGGCCTTCTTGGCCCAATTCATTGGCAACCTGAAATTATGCCTATCATCCAAAAACACTTAAAACAAGATTAGATAAATAAGAGGGTGATTGTGATCATGAAAATTAAACCACGAGGGGTACGAGAGGTACAACAAAGGAATCATCATTTTTATTAAAAAATAATTTACAACATAATGATTATTAAAGAAAAAATCATTAACGTTAATGTTGAGTAGGAATAAAATAAAAAACCATTGATGTAATTATTTTATTTAAATAATTTATTATAAATTATGTGTGATAATATTGTAAAATGATTTTGGTGTCATTTATTGAGATCTAGATATAATTTTTTTAAACATGCATCACCACATGTCGCTTTTTCTATGCTAAAACAATTTTCAAAATTGGTTCAAAATCATGAGACTTAAAATAATAAATATCAACATATATTACCTTAAAATTAAGAAACAGAATTATAATTCATATTAATATATGAATCCTATTCATTAAAACTCTCCTTATATATTTGATGCAATTTCTAAAAAAAAAACATTATCAATTATTACACAATATTCCTCTCTTGAATATACCTAAATTCCACCCATTTTTCAATAGTATCACGTGATTTTTTATTCAATATAATGTTTATAAAATAATTTTCGTTTAATATATAATTTAAATCCCTAAAAATATGATCTGTATTAAGCTATTTCACTCATATTATGAATTTTTTTAATTTTAATATATCAACTATCCAGGAAAATATAGATATTTATGTCCACGAAGTTATCAATATAATTTAATTCAAATTATCTATTGAATATGAAATAATATCTCCAATACTTTCTTAATAAATATTATAATTATATTCCAACATCCAAATTAAATCCTAATAAAAAAATCCACTTTGAATTAGATTTTTCACATAAATATCTCAAGTTATTTCATCTATTAAACCTCCAAATATCTTTAAAACTAAATAAATAATCTTCATTCTCATTATTTATTGGTGGAAATTATATCTCAATATAATTTTACTCATATGTTATGTAATCTATGCCATATATTTTTTATTTTACTTAGCTAATTTCACAATTCCTTACTTATATTCCACAGTCCAATCATTAACATATATTTTATGGAATATATTAAATCATTTCCCTTTATTTAATTTATACTTGAAATTATCCAAGGACTATCAAACTCTAATATTTTTTATCCTTATTAACTTTTTATTTTCATTATAAAAATCTAATGCCTCCATATAATTAATTTTGAAACTTATGAAATAAGTTAAATTTAATTGATATATATAAAATACATTTCATTTATCCAAATCAAATTCAAATAGAATCTTGTATATCACACCATGAACCTAATTGTATTTTATTATTTTATTTACATTTTTTATTTCAATATTAATATTAGGTTAATTATGAATTCTAGTGAAAATTTTGATTTTTTATGTTTTGAGTATTTTTTATCTTTATCACACAGTTAATGCACACAGTTTAGGGGAAATCATGTGAATAATTTTACACAGGGTTGTTTTCTGTTCATTTCGTTCTTGCATGATTCAGTTCACATGGGTAGTACATGATTGAGTTTAAAACATGTGAATTCTAGGGGAAACCCTCTGAGATCTTTTTTGCATAAGTGTGTTTGAACATGACTTGGAAACATTCAATAGAAGTGTGACAATCATTTGAGAGGTATGTAATTTTTAACAGAAATATTTCATGTGGTTTCCACAAGATTTTTCAAACCATGTGACTAATACATATAGGTGTCCTAGTGTGTACAATGAGGGGTTCATAGTTGTAAAATTGTTATTAAACCGTACAATTGAACCATACGAGAGTGGTTTATCTGTCTAATGGAAGGTGAATGTTTATTGCATTTTTTTGTACAACATGCATCCTAAATGTGTAGTTTTATCAATTTTTATAATACTTGAATGTTTTATTCTACCCTTCCCTAAAACAAATTCCCATTTTACCATAGTACCTATCATTTTTATGAGGCACACTAGAGGAGGTCTCCACCCACTTACAACTTCTTTTTTGAGGCTTATTCCTTCATTTTTTATTGGGTTACTTCATGGTATGTCATCCACTCATCTTTTAATCCTACTTTCTTTATTTTTTTTTTAATTTTTTCCTTGTAATATATTTATTCAAACCCTTTAGTGAGGTTGTTCTTTTGTGTGTTGTTTCTTTTTATGTTATTATATTTGGATGATATGTTTGGATGAGTTACTTCCATATTTGAGGGTTTCATTGCATCTATACATGTATGATTTAGGTGTCTCCATACATTTTATTTCCAAATAACACCATGATATGATTGGGGTTTTATAATTAATTTTTATAATTCCTATAATTTTTAAAGTCTCTTAATTGGGTTTAAAAGAAGATTCTTAAAGGTTTTAAATGACTATTCCTTTGTGCTAATGGTATATGCATGCTTTGTTCTTTTTCAAATCCTAGTGAGGAACATTCAAAATATTTTGATGTATTAAATAATTATTAGTATTTAATAAAATTATTTAATTTGATTTGTGATATTTAATTGTTGTTTTTTCAAGTTATGTATACTTTTGATGATTTCATGTTTTTTCTTGAAACCTTATATAACTTAGTGCATGACTTGAATCGCAACCTTTAATTTAAATTATTTGGAATTTATGTGAATGCTTATATATATATGAGTGATATGTATATATCTATATGAACATATATGTGTACATATATATTTGTACATATATATATGGAAATTTCATATGATACCCTTGATAAAACACTGTTTTTCAAATTTTCCTTTGGTTCCCAAATTTTTTCATAAAAGACATTTAAAATTTGTTTTTTTTGAAACATGATGAGAGTTTCATTTGGAACTTTGAGTAAGTGGTTTGATGATTCTTTTGGTTTTCAAAATTAGTTTAAAAATAAGGATTATATTTTATAAAAATTATTTCATAGTTTAAATTCTTTGTCCTTGTTGGTACTTTAAAATAGTTTTTTTATAAATGTGCATCTCTATAAAATCCCTCTATTTTAGAGAGGGATTTCACATTAATTCATGAAGGGAGGTGGGGTAAGAATTTGTGATAGGATTATGAGATTTTTGGTGGAGACATTTTATATAAAATCTACTTAACCTCCACTTTATTATAATCATGAAATCCTTATCATCTAGTGAGGGATGAGAAACATTTCTATTTGTTACTGACGATACAGACTAGATACCCTACGATGTTAGTGTCCATTGGGGGGGGGGGGTGTTCCATTAGTGAGGTGAGTTGAGAGCTGTCAGGTGGTTATGGAATGAGTAATTTAATTGATAATACTGATGATGGTTAGGGGGTAAGTACATCTTGGGTCACCTCAAGTAGTTTTCAGGACTTTCCCATGATTACATCCACTATGTTTCTTATTTACTACATGTATTGAATCCCATTATTTATTTCACCTTTTATTATCTCTTGATGTTTCATGTTCGTATATTTATATATTTTATTTTTTTACTCTTGTTTATGTATTTAATTTCTTGGTACTTTTTGGATACTTAATGAGCCTTTCTTTTTTATGGCTTTGATAGATTATTTTTATTAAAAAATGGATTTCTAATGAATTTTAGGAATATATTTTTAGGGAAATTTAAAAAAATAGGAGTTTATTTTAGAAAATGAAGAAAAATATAATTTATATCAATATTTTAAAACTATCAGGCATGGTTTGTGTTGGGAAATAAAATTTAAGGATTCTTTAATGGTTAACTACTAAGCTGTTTTAATGATCAAACCCCACTTGTGACACTTGGTTTTATTAGAAACAAGATGTTTTTTAGATTTAGATTATGTTTTTTAGATTTAGATTATGTTTTTATATTACTATTGGATTGGATTGGTTTTTAAAGATGGACAATGACCTGGAAGTCAAACAGAGATCTTGGTATGTGTTTTTGTTTTTTATTTTTTAAATTAGTTTTACTAAATATGCCATCCTTCTGTCTTCCAGATTCTACATTGTACTAATTTTTCTATATTTATTTTATTTTTATCAGGTTCTTATATGATGTTCATGCCCTATTTGGTTTTTTTCATATATTATCTTTGCATGGTTTGATTTTGTGTGGAAATAAAACATATAGATGGGTTATGATGGAATTTATAGAGAATTTAGTGGCTTCTTAAGTTATATATTTTGTGATAAATCATCCCTAATGATTTATTTGAATGCTTTTTACACTTTTCAACTTACCAATATATCAGGGATGCCTCTTAGGAAAATCATGAGCTAACTTGGGTACCTGTTTTAGGGATTAACCTAGATTAGTCTGTTAAAAAATGTCATAAGATCTAGGTTCCTCAATAGGGTTATAGGTTCTTGGAGAACCATTTAGTTTTTTTGGGTGTATGGTAGATTGGATATATGGCTACCTTGAATTTAGGGGTATGTATGAAGGAGTGTTTGTCTAACACTTCTTCTTCCAAACCTTGAGTTACCAAGGGAAGTTAGGTTTTGAGTTTTGGATTGTGATTTTTGGTTAATTTTTGGTTTATGTTTTTTTTATTTTGTATTAATAAATGGATATTTTTTTGATGGATATAAATGGGTGGTGAATTGGAGTCACCAATTGATCTCACACATGTTAGAAAACCATGTAGAGTATGATCTCTTAGTTCTTCATGAAATCCAATGAATGTTGCATGATTGGAACATGGTTTTATAAAACATGTTCCTAAGTAATGAAAAACAACTAGTCTCTCTTAAAATAAGATTGGATGTTATGTTATTTCATTTAATTAGGTTTTATATTTTCATGAAATTTATATTATACAACGTAGAAAGCTTTGGAAGGTTCCTATGAAGTCTCTTCCAATGTATGAATCAACCCAGAATTCTAGTAGAGTGGTAAGTCTTGGATATTTTTGGTGTATGTTCATGTTCAGCGGTCATTGAGGCCTATTAGAATATGTGGTCTGGTTTATAGAAATTTAAGGAAACTTTATGTCCCAAGGAACCTTATGAGACTTGAGGGTGGTAGTTTTATCAGGGTTGTTCAAGGGAACAGATCCTGATCTGTTGAAATTTTTCATTCCATCCCCATTGAATTATAGAATGATGTGGGAATTTTGTAAGACCACATTTTTCTAATGGATTCTTCTTAAGGAGGTGAGGGTGAAGGAGTATTATGACCACTTAAATATGTTAGTTACTTTTTCTTTAAAGGTGGTTTTGAGTGATTCATTGGAAGAAAATCTCTTCACAAGAGGACTTCACCCAAATATTAATGTGAAAGTTATATCATTCAAGTGAGTTTTATTTAAGGAATTGGTTGATGAGGTATTTTTTTAATATTTTTTAGGGGAGATACATGAAAGGTAGTATCCTTATCTCCATGTTTTTAAATAAGGTTCCCCATATATAGAGGAAAGTAAACCAAAAGAACCTATTTTGAATTGGTCCCCTTAATCTGCACACACTTCTCCCAAAAGGGATCGTTTACTCATATGGTCATAGTGCGTCCAATTAGGGCATTCCCATCCTTCTTTCTTGAGTACTATGAAGGCCTATCATCAATGTGGTTGATTAGTGAACAGAAAAATATTCTCTATGTTAGGAAATTTGTAGAGGAAGAATAATCCCACACCAAATCTAATATCTTGGTAGAATCCCCAATCATTATATTGAGGAAACCCTTAGTGTATTTTCCTTTCACCGTGTATATTTCCTTGATTTCTTGCATCACTTTAATTTCCAGGTTTCTTTTGGATGGTTCCATATCCCATTCTTGATTGGAGATATATGCTCCCTATTGAATTATGGATTGTTCTCTTATTGGTTAATTTTTCATGTCCTTTTTATTTGAATATCATGTTGTGTTAGGGGTTGATTATTAGAGAGCCGTACCTTATAGAGCTACCAAGCTAGTATAATCCATAATTGGTACAGAGACCCATTTTAGGTTTCAAATTTTATTTCTCCCTTGATCTTTTTGGGTGTGAATTTTGGAGTTAATAACTACACCATGGTTAATAAATTTGATTAATTTTATATTAGTTTGGAGATTTTTGTTTAGTATGTTCTTCTTCCTGGGTTTAGTGCCCTTATTTAATTGATCTATCTTGAATTCAGTGACTTTACAGGAGAAAATTCTTATGGTGGTGAGTTCTATCACACCTTATCCCTAATTTTCTTTAAATATTTTATTTTTATATTTTAATATTATCATTAGTTTTCGGGAATAATTTACCTGAAAAATTTTATCTTTGTAATTTTTTAGTAGTTTTTATTTATGTCTCAGAGCTACTGCACACGACTTTGGGTAAACCACATGATTACATTTATACAGGGGTATTTTTATTTCATTTTTTTATGAATGATTTTTTATAAATAATTAGTGAACATTTGAATTTGAATTTTTTAAATCCTAGGGAAAAACATATGAGGGATTTGTGTGTAAGGGTGCGGCGCACTACTTGTGCATGGTCTATAGGAACTGCATAACCATCCAACAGGAGGTATGAAATTTTTAATAGAAATTTTTTTTCATGGTTGAAACATGATTTTAAAAATGGTGTGGGTTATTTATTATTATTGTGAGGTGCATATGTTTTTAAAATCATGAATAAAAACCACGTGAGGGTGTTTTTTTACCCATTAGAGGGTGCATCATTGTCACATGGTTTGGTAAATCATGTAAACTAACCATGATATTTTCCCAATTTCTGTAAACCATGAATTTTATATTCTAACCTACCCTAAAATTAAATTCCATTTGAACAATATATTTCTAATTCATCCAAGACACTCTAAATGAGGTATCCTTCTCCATATCCACTTTGTTTTTGAGGCTCCATCCTTTGTTTTTTGGTGGTTTCCTTCAAGGTACAAAATTAATTCCTCTTTTAAATCATATTCCTTTTATTTTCTTACTTCCATTTATTTGGATTATATTTTGATGAACCCTTATTTAGGGTTTGGATCATTTGTATTGTTTATTTTTATTTTAGGGTTTGAAATTGATTTGTTATGTGGAGTTACTTCCATATTTGAGGGTTTGGTTGCATATGCATACGTATGAGGTTAGTTCCTCTAAACATTTCCTTTTGAAGGAAAACCATGAGATTCTTAAGATTTTCTAATTAAATTTCATTGAATTTGTATTTTTTTAAATTTGTTATTTTATTAAAGAAATATTTTAATGGTTTTCAATTCTTATTCCCTTGGACTAAATGTATATATACACAATGTGTTTGCTAAAATGTCCAGGATGCCCTTTCAAAGTATTTTGATGTTTTAAATGAAGATTTGTATTTAATAAAATTATGTAAGTTGGTTTGTGAGATTTTATTGTGGTTATTTTGAGTTATATATAGATTTGAGGATTTAATGGGGTTTCTTGGAACTTCATGTTGCTTAGTGTGTGACTTAAATGGTGTACTTTTATTTAAATTCCTTAGAATTTATATGAATGTTTATATATTTTTGAGTGATATGTACATATATATATATATAAATATGTTTACATATAGTTGTATATATATATATATGTATGAAAATTTGACAGAATTCTTGAAAAAATTGGGGTTTCAAATTGTCCTTTGGTTCCCAAAATTGTTCCTAAAATACATTTTAAATGGATGTTTTCTAAAATATAATGAGTGACCCATTTGGAACATTGAGTAAGAGGTTTTATTATTTTTTGGTTTTCAAAATTTATTTTAAAAATGATGGTGTTGTCTTAGAAAAATGATTAATAATTTTAAATTGAAAACCTTTATTGGTACTTTAAAGTGGTTTTCATTGGAATTATGCACCTCTATAGATGCCCTCTATTTTGAATAGGGGTTTAATATTAATGCATGAAAGGATAAGGTATAATAATATGTGATAATATTGTCCGATTTTTGGTTGAGTGTTTTTTTAATGTCTACCTCACCTTCCAATTATTATCATCATTAAATAATATATATAATGAGGGATGAGATATGTTTATATCATGTCCAAACAATATAGAATAGATCCCATATATTCTTCGAAACCATATGGGGTGTGCCAATGGTGTGGCTAGTTGAAATAATCCATTTGTTTATAGACTTAGGAACTTCCTCAACATGCCTATAAGTTATTCTAAACTGAGTATATCTAGGGTATACTCACGGGATGTTTAGGTCTTTCCCATGATTACATACCTTATGTTTCTTATTTCTTACTTTTAATGAAGGTCTTACTCTATTTCACCTTTTTTTATATTTTATGTTCAATACTAATCTGCTTATATTTTTGTAATTGGTTACTATTTCTTATGGATTTACTTGATTGGAACCTTTTTAGATATTGATAGATCCTTCCCTTTTGTATAGTTTTTAAAGTGATTTTTTGAAAATTTACTGAATGTTGTGAATTTATATTTATATCAATTTAAAATAAAATTGGTTTTTTTATAAAATGATTAATATCCTATTTTTTATCTATATTTTCAAACTATAATATGTGGGTTGTTTTGGGAATTGAAATGTATGTATTTTGTGGTGATTACACACTGAGCCATTTTCATGATCATAGCCATATTATTCCAATTGGAATTGGTAGAACATAGATATTTTTTAGGTTTATATATATATTTTTTCAATATTTCTCTAAGAGTGGGTTGTTTTTTCGGATAGATGGTGATAAAGGGTTCACATGGAGGTCATGTGGTTTATGTTTTTTTATATTAGCCTTTTCGATCTTCTATCTTCCAGATCATGCCTTTATACCACTACCAATGTATTTAATTTATTTTTATTATCTTCTTAATTTATTAGTGTGCTTTATTTATTTTTTCATATATTCTCTTTGTCTAGTTTTACTTGATGTGGATGTCCAACATATAGATGGGTATTGATGGAATTTTTGGAGGAATTACATTGCCTAATAATTATATTTAATGAGTGAAATCATTCCCAATTATTTATTTGGATTCCTTTCATGATTTTAGTCATCTTAAAGAAATTAAGGACGTGCCTCTGGTATGTTGAGGGCTAGATCCATTGCCCAATTCAGAGATTATCCCTTAATATTTAGTGGCACTCTTAAAAAATCAACACTGAATGTTATTTCGAGTGAAATTAAATAAAATACATATTGGAAGATCATCTTTATAGTTACTTAAATATCATGGAAATTGTTTATAAAATATTTAAATATTATCTAAATCAATCCAAAATAAATTTAAAGCTCAAATATTTGATAATTTATCATAGAAACTAAAATGAACTAAAATATTTTATATTTTAAATTGAAATGTTTTGTGAAACTTCAAAACATTTTTAAAAAACTACCTAAAGAACAAAACCTTTGAATTGTTTCTTAGTATAAAATCAGAATTATATTTAGTTATTTATCACAGTCTTTACTTAACTCAAATAAAATGGTATATAGAGCTTGGGAAATCCCATTTCAATTTTTCTATGTTTTTATTTATTATTTTATACTCTAAAAATATAATCTAAAACTATATAATTTATTTTATTTATTGAATAAAGATTAAAAATATAGTTAAATATTTATATAACTTTTATCTTTAATAAATTACATAGTATATTATCAGTGTGTATATTTTTCTATGCCCATTCATAATTTTTTAGTGCTAGTTAAATATATTTTCTATATTAAAAAGCACCAAAGTTTCATATTTTTTTGTTAAATTACATATATTTATTAACTATATTTTAATTAGTATTTATACATTAATCATATTTATTAGTTTTATAATAAATAGGATATTAATTTAAAATGAATTAATTTCATGTTTTTTATTATTTAAATATTTTGGAATTTATTTTAGTATAGAACAATATTGTGATTTTTATTTGAATTTGTTTTTTGTTAGGTTAAATATAATTTATTCACCATGTGACGGTTGAAATTAATTTTGGGTGGTTATAGAATATTAATTGATAAATACTAGGTTTTAATACGATTTTAATCGTGTTATGTGTGATTAAAACTGGAATTAGAAATTCCATGTAAGATTAACATTGTTCGGGAAGCCATTGTTGACGATGAAAATCATTTCCCAATCACTATTTAGGACTTACCACATAAATTTAGTTATTATGTTAGATTAAAAAACCATGATTTTTGTTAGAGAAGTGGATTTTCTGTAAGTGAGAGATAAGAGAATTATCTCAATGGTTTGAGTCACTAAGTAGGATTAACATTGGTTTTTGGTACACTGTGTCACATTAAAGCAAGAATTGTAAGAGTCACATTAGATTAATTTAGATATACATAATATTAAGTTATAATCATGTACTCTAAACTTTACTACACTAGATGACATTAGATTAACCCCCGTGACCAGGAATATATGTAAGATAATTTAAAAGGGAGCTGATTTCGATGTTGATATTCTATGACATATCGATGTCACTACAGGTCTATGATAATCTATTTTCCATCTTGACCTATATTAACCAAGAATACATCAACTTCTATGACTTGGTAATTAGTTGGTTATAGCATATAATCATCAAAATCACTAAACTATGTCTTAAGATCATTCAATAACACTTTGGAGGACTTAAAAACTCTACTTAAGATCAATAAAAGCTTTGGTATTTATCCAAGATAACATATGGAAACCATTAATTCCTTGTATAGAAAAAATAATATTCTTATACTTTATGCCTTTCCAAATTAGGTAAATGTTAAGAATGATTCCCACATGTATCTCATCTTGACAAAACAACCAACCTAGGATCATTGGATGATTGGGCTGACAAAATTAAAGAGAAACATGATCGATATAGAAGTATATGTGTGATAATCTTAGAATCCAAGACTTTATGTGGTAGTTATCAGAATAAGTAGGAAATATTTATATTGCTTACTTAAATGTGTAAAAAATAAAACACAACCACTATTTTTGGGGTTCCTGACCCTAGTATTAGCTCTTGTATTTTAGTATATTGTATTTCATGAATTGTATTAATTATATTTTGTGTTTCTACTTTTGTACTTTATGTTTAATCTAAATTTCATAGTCATGAACTAAAACTATATGAATATGCAGTTCTAACCTAGGGGTTTCTCTAGGAGTGGATCTATATGATTTATACTCCATAAATGTTTATTTCTTATTTACAAATTTTAACTATGGGGTTTTAGGATGTTACATTAGTAGAGGTTAGTGACATTTCTTCACTTTTTTTCATTTCTACTTTATTTTCTCATCAGATAATCATTTTACCTTCCTTCAATTTTTAATCTTCATGGATCCATGTATGTTGAGTTATTAATGGATATAGGAGTATATTACTTGATCTAGTAGGGTGATTTCTCTTGAAAGGATCATCTTGTTGGATTCTTGTGAAGGAGGTGGTTATACTATTCAATCGAATGTTTTAGTGAATTGTGCATTCAGATTTAAAATGACCAATGAGTGTTGTTCATGTATACAATAGTGTGTGAAAAAGTGGGTGATAATGTGATTCATATAAGTTTAGTAGTGAAGTAATTCATCAATACCAATCCAGGACTAGCTTCTTTCTTTATTTCCAACGTCATTCTATTCTTGAGTCTATATTAATATGTGTTAATTCTACCTTGAATTATCTCACACAATTCCCCACATTATTTTTTTATAATTATTTTATGGATAATAGTAAGAATTTTACTTATTATAGTAGATAATAAGTGGTCCTCCTATTGATACAAATTATGGTACTCACTTTTTCTACTCTTATAAAAATTAAAAATATCACATTACACCATACCCTTTAATAAGTTTCAGTTCTTTACTTTTTGGTGATGTTTCTTGGGAAGAACCATTGTTATTTACTATTCTTAAAGTTATCAAAAAAAAAATCTAAAAAAATAAATATAAGAAAACTTAAAGGGGGTTCAATAATGGTTTTTATACTGAAAATCTTCATATAGTTACCACCTCACAAGTGTTTGAGAATGTAGATGAATGTTTTGGAAAAATGAAATGGAATAAATTTTATATGAACAAGGGAAAAAAATCTCAATAGTATACCATTAACAGAATCAAAGGGAAATTTTTATAAATATCTACTATACTTTAGAAGATTCAAGAGAAAATAGAGTAATAACAACAATCACACTAATCAGTGGATGGAGAGAATATTTTTTCCACCTATATTTTATATAGAGGGTTCAATTGAGTTTGAGGGGAAGATTGAAAATAACTCACAGTTAGACTGTAGATCACTTCAAGGATAACTACTAATACAAAATGAAAAAGAAATAAAACTTAAACATTGAGGGAGTTTCATTATAAATTTATTTTATTTTATTTTTTAAAGGTATATTGAGAACTCATACTCTATTGAAATTATTTTGGATTCAAATAATAGTTTAATGTCTCAAGTTGATTTTGATTTATATGAAAATACACCTATTGAGGAACATTTAAAACTCATGGATTGTATTGTGGAACATATAATGGGAGGAGAGGAGGAATGGATTCCCAAAGATCCCATAATAATGTCCCCACTATTTCAGTATTATATAGATAATCCTACTGATGAAAGTAGAATTTTTTACATAAATTAAGGGTAAGGGAAGAAATTATTTCCAAAAAACTTATGAACTTATATTTTATAATCCATTAGGTAAACAAATATGGGATTTATTAACTAATGAGAGCCCTTCCTTTTACAGATTGAGTGTGATCCTTTGAAACTTCCTATCTATAGGTAGTAAAAATGCATCACCCTTGTGGGATGAACGAAGAATCTGTTCCCTTATCTTTCACATTTCTTTATTTTTTAATAATTTTTAAATGTATTTGTTTTTATTCGTATGTATTTTATGGAGGGAATCAATAAAATGAATATTGAAAATTTAGTGTAGAATCTTCATTAAAAATAACCATCAGGTTGTATTTTTTCCTTTTCATTAAATTATTTATTTCTGAATTAATTTATTATGTGGACATTATCACAATAATTTTTGAATTAAAAAGTGATTTTTAAATGGTTAAATGTAGAGGAAATGATTTTAATTTGTGCAATGTTTTGTATTGTTTCCTTTTTTGGGTGTGTTTTTATTAAACATTAAGGTTGAATGAATTTTTAAGTAAATTTTAACATTTCAATTCATTTTGATAAATTTTCAATTATTTTTGAATAAATGGACTTTAAATGATGCCTGACATGAATAATTTTTCCTTTAATTTTATTCCCAATTTTTTTTCCTTAGTTTGACTAATTTTTTAAATTCATGTCCGTAAGAACTAAACTAAGTATTTTATCCTGTTCTAAAATGTTTCTTAGCTTATTTTTACATATTCATCATAATATATT
Organism: Viscum album; assembly: GCA_963277665.1. NCBI lineage: Eukaryota > Viridiplantae > Streptophyta > Magnoliopsida > Santalales > Viscaceae > Viscum > Viscum album. The sequence goes on from OY728136.1 coordinate 1,487,268,251, forward strand.
CACCTTTTTAAGAGATAATTTGGAATTGTTTGTAAAATTAGACTTATGACTATTTATTTTTAAAATTATTAGAGTTCATGAAATGTTTTTAAAATTATTGAAGCACTTCTCTAGATAGCCCATGTTTTCCTTAGACCCACTGAAATTCTAGTTTTTATGTGTCGTTATCAACCTTTATTCTTTTTATTTATCCCTAAATACTGCAGTTTAAAAGTACCCATGATTTTCACCCAATGTAACTTCCCTATAGGGGTTCTTCTATCATGTTTTTTATTATTTGATTATTTTAAGTTTTTAATTATTTTTAGTGGATTAATATTAATATAAAATAAATTATTCTAATTTATAAAAACATAAGGAATTTTAAATAGATGTAAAAGTATAAATAATTAGATAGTAGAAAAGGAGAAAAAATTAATTGAAAAGAGGAAGGAAGCCAAATCCAGTAGATATCCTGGTTCAATATTTATTCATCACTTGAAATAATTTAAAATAAAACTCCATCATTTTAAAAATTAAAATCTCACAACATGCATATTTTTCAGCTCAAAATGATAATGTCATCAACTAATGTCTCCGTTAATGAGCTCCTTTCATTAAGATACAGTTAATTAACTTAATGATCATCAAGCACCAAGACACAATCTCGCTCCCATTATTATCACAAATCTCAATGCATAATTGATAAGTTGAAGCAATAATAGTCATACTTGAGTTCCTACTAAGACTAAGTTGTCAATAAAAACTCTATTGAAAACAAACTTTGATCTATAATGTGATGATCATATAATAGAAGAGATACGAATAACACAAAGTGACAAAAAACCTAATCATTAAACATAAATTAACTATTCAACAAAAAATTCTAGATAGGAAAAATAATAAAATGGTCACAGAATTAATGATTTAAAATAAATCCCCATTTTAATCTCTAGGATTAATCTATATAGAATCTATATGGACATGTTTACACAATGCAAAATACCTTTGAATAATATAAGCATAAGAAGGACTAAAATATCAATGGAAGATCTACTGGTTTTCACTCATGTTGCTCTGCATCTAAATTTTTTCATATAAATTGATATAGTCTTATAAAAATAGGTTTTACACTAACTTGAATTTTACTATACTCACATATGGGTCCTCACTACTGCTGTATAAGTGTTCTTTCTAAATTCGATGATTGTTTCATTGTGCAATAATTCTAAAGAAACCATCCAGCTAATTCATATTGTCTGTGCCGATACTAAATTAGCCAATAGTTAGCACAAAATATTCCACAAATTATTGCACAAGTTATAACCAAATTTTGATAGTAGAACTTCTCATTTTTTAAAGTATGTAGGTAAGGCTCATCAATCAAAACATTTGGTACAGAGGGGATCTAACGACCCAATCTTGGCATACATAGACATTACATTTCCTTTGAATAATACTTAATATATGACACAAAAAAATTCCCAAAGACCAAATTAGTTTAGTGTATTTGGAAACTCAGAACAAATTATTCTAGCTTAGTGAAAGATCTTCAGTATCTCCGATAATGATCTTTCCATTTTGTTTTCCTACCTAAAACATTTCTTTATATCCTCGGGAAAATAAAACATAAAAGGGTGAGCTCAAATGCTCAGTAAGGGTAAAAATTGACAACATAAAACTAACCATAATCATTAGAATGTAAAAACATTAACATAAAGTTTAAATATCAAGATCTTGAGTCATGAAATAAATCTTGGTAGTTTATAAGGAAAAAATCACAAATGAACACACACCATGATAACATATCATTGACATAAAAAAATGGAATTATGGAAAAAATAAGCACATGACATGATTTCCATATTATCCAAGGAATTTATTCCAAGACCATTATAGTGGAAAAAGTCCATTACTAAACCGAGTTTACTTTCCATTCCAACCATGTATTACTGAACCCGATTTACTTGTCGTTCCAACCCTGTATTTCTGAACCAGATTTACTTGCCATTCTAGTCAGGAATATCTCACGAGATATAAATATTTAACCAATTAATTGGAGGGAGATATAGGTCCCACCAATATCATAATTAAATTATTCTTACATGTTCCACAAAAACATAAATCATTCATCATAGCATAACACATTAAATAAAATGGGGTTTCTTTAACATATTCCATCATAAAAAATCCATATGACTAATGATTACATCATTAAAAAAATCAAATAATAGTAATAATAGGGATATAAACATAAATCTATTTAAATAGAATCATCTTATATGGAAAATAATTTTGATAAAACACTTGAACTTAATTCCTGAGGAAAATATCCTTTCTTTTTAGAAAATGTTTTCTTTTCTAAAAATGCCATAAAGCTTTAGAATGAAAAAATTTAGTTGAAAATAATCTTGAAATAGTGTATAGGAATCTTCATGTAAATAAAGTTTCATGAATCCTTAAAAATCCATTCATATCATATAAGTTAAAAAAACATTCTCATCGTACTTTTTCCAGAAAAGTCAAAAAGTACCTCGTATGGTAAATAAATAAAAGATTCATTCCAAACCATGTTGTAAAAAAGTCAATATTGGTAACAATGACATTAAAAATACATATAATAATAGTAAAAATTTTATGAGAATATTTTTATAAAACATGAGCATGGATGATAAATATAACCCGAGTAATTACTTATATATAAAGAATCTTGGATAAAAATGAGATTTGAAATATTATCCCTTACCTTTGGTCCGATATGCTTCCCATGTGTCCTAAAATCCTGTATAATTATTTATATAATGTTATTACCTTATTATAAAACCATGGTAATCAAATATGGTCATATTTTCCTTCATTTGTTTGTACCAATCCATTTTTACTCGTTATTCAGGTTGTAACTGTTTTATGACCGTATACTTGTTTTATCGAATAAGTTCTGGTAATCCTTATTAGGTCATATTTAAATCATTATAAAATTATATTAACAAAATAAATACCAAATTTATTCATTTTTTAAATTTATATAATCATTATTGAGAGGTTATCATGTAGAATGAATCACATCATATCGTGGAGACTATAGACCGTACGTACGCACGAGTGACGATATCATTCCCATAATTGTTGAATGAGATTGATTTGATTGGTTTAATATATTTAAGAATCAATATAATTTTATAATAATCATATATAATTATTGAATCTATTTTTATACCCATCCAAGTAAGATGTTGGTGAAAAACATATTACACCACAGCGTGGAGACGGTAATTCATACGTACGCACGCGCGATGATTTCATTTTTCATAGGATGGATAGAATGTGGAATATGGTTGTTTAATATTTATAATGAAATATAACTATATGAGTGATACATATTTTATTACTTTATAATGAAACAACTAATTAATATGAAGAAGAATAAGAAATAATTTTGAAAGAATTGATAAATTATATTACCTCTTCTTCGACGTGGCTCCTTTAAATATCCTCTTAGAGAACTTGATATGGTCTCTAAAGAAGACCAATACCTCTATAATATTTATAGGGAAGTTTATAAAGGAAATTATAAGTGTATAGTTGATCTTAATGGATCAAAATAAAGTGATGATTTGGGGGAGGAAGCGCCCTTTTATAATTGAGGTGAGGGGATCTTTTGGAAACCTCAAAATATTAACTTATAAAAATTTGAAAAAATATAACAAAATACCTCAAAAATGATAAATATTATAAGATAATATATACAATAATATTTAAATATCACCAAATAATTAAATTTATACATTTTTGGATGTCAATTTAATCACTATCATTTTAACTGACAATTAATTATTCTATTTAATTCTAATTAACATAACAAATGTTTTAATAATAAAAGGGTAAAATATTTTCTTATTTGAGTTAAATTATACCATATATGAATCATTTATAAAATTTTAAATCATATCATAATTATTATATATTTTTAAATTTGTTTTATTATTTTTAAATAATTTTATAAAACATTATTTTAACAAAATAACAATTGTTCCAATTTTGACACTATTAAATTCTTGTATTTTTAGAATTATCAAGATAAATTGTTATCCTAAGAAAAATATTTTATTATATAAATAATTGGTCAAGGTAATATATAAAATTAATTGTTAAAATTAATTATCCCAAATTTTATTTATTTTAATATTTTTATTAACATTTATTTGATATCTTCCTTATTAAAATAATCACTACATATATATTGTGTAATTATTTAATATACTTATTTTCAGAATAAAAACTTGAAATAAAATATTAAAATGAACATGAAATTTTATTTATTTATTAATAATATATTTAGTTTAATTTATCTTCTTGAAAATCCAAAATTAATAATGTTATACTTATTAAAGTATTAATGCGACAACTTTAACATCACTTTATATAAAATAAAATAAAAGTCTTAATATCTTATATAAAGCTACAAATGTTCACTTGATAATCTCTTAAATTATTGTGGTCTAGATATACTCAAACAATATGATTTGTTCATGCATTTTGGCCTATTTATGGTTATTAGTATTTTAATAAAAATTGTTTTTTGGATTTCTCATCAATTAATTAATTTGTACATCATCAAAGTATAAGATTTTAAGGTAATTATTAATCTTACAAAAATTAAATATAAATTTACATGATTTAGTTAATTATTATATATTTCCATGGACTATTTATGTGTAAATATATCACCTCATTATCCGTATATTAAAACTATTATACTTATAAAAAATGTGAGTTTGACATTTTGTCACTTTCCTTGGTTTTATTAATATCTATGTAATTTTCATTATCAAGTGGCACTTAAATGACTAATTTTGGAACCTAATATGTCAATGGTATAATTTTATTCCTAATAATGGATTATTGTAGGTTTTAGGATTATTTTAATCTCATTATCATATTATTTGTTACCCTAATTTACCCGATTTACCTTTAACTGTGTTAAATAAAAATTACCGTAGCTACTGTTCATAATATCCTAAAAAAACATTTTATCATAATTTTTTCCCACTAATTCTAAATATAGAATCCATTTTTCATAATTCAAAACTCCGAATTGGCAGAAATGAATTTAAAATCAATGATTGTTGTAAAAAAAGACGATTTTTAGAAAGTAAAAAATTATCAAAAGATTGTCATGTGATTATGTCTTATTTAAATATGAAATTACACCAAATGACCAAAATTGGATTAAATTATACAAAAATAGTCCAATTAAACTTTAAAACTAATTAAAAAGACAATTAAACTATATAAATAAATTAGATGAAAATGCAGTTTTGAATTAAAATGCAGTATTTTTCACTATTCATTAAAATATGAATTTTATTAGAAAAATACCAAAAATTCAGAAAAGTACATTTTTTATGATTCAATTCTAAATAAGAAGTTTATTTTATCAAATATAACACATAAAATTTTAGAAAACTAGATTTAAAATGGGTGGGCCATCATAAGGTGGCAAAAGAACACTTTTTTGAAAAGTACTTCTTTTATCCAAAAAATTGATTTTGTTCTTATATCACATTATAAAAAATATATAAAATGAATTTTAATGTTATATAAAATTTAAAATTTGTTTAATACTATTCATAATGGCTAGTTTTTATTCTATTAAATAATAATATTTTAATAATATATCGTTGTTTAGTGAAACTCGGTATTGCGTACAACACAAGCTATCGAGGGAGGTCGATCTTTTCTGTAATGCATTCCAAGTCAGTGTTACATTTAGAGAAATATTTCTTTGGTTTTGCATACAACATAATCCAAACATAGTTCTTTTATACATTTAAGAAAATCTATTCTCAATGTTGTGTGAAATGAATTCTATCAAAAGAACATGAAATTGTGTGTAACACAACACAAGAATAGTGTTGCATATACTGCAAGATAATATAGTGTTGCATATAGTGCAATATAATCATGGTGTAGTGCACAATACAAGACATAAAATAAATTAAAAAGAATCTATTTTATAAAATGTCGATGTGTTACCTTCTACCCCTTTGAAAATGAATTTCACCCTCAAAAGTTTTCAGGGTTATAAATGGTTTACTACTTGATAGTTTATTCCATAGAAACCCATAACGTAAAAAGAAATACTAAAAATTCATTTTAAAAAGGAAATATATAAAAATATTAATTACCCAAAGAAACTCATCACTGAGTTTTCACATAGGATAACGTAAGTGGGAAGTGAAAACATGGATATGTAAGAGAAAACTAACCATAAAGTTCTGATGGATTGTGTTAGAAAAGAAGGTTTGGAGAAAGTTTGCTACCAGAAATCCATAAATCTGTGATGATTTAAAGGACCATCTAATTCATTATATAAGAAGGTACTAGGATAAATTTTTTGGTTTTAGGATCCATTTCCTAAAGTTGATGATTTTTTCATGAGGAGAAATACTTACTTGATTTCAGTACAATCTCATCGTTGGTTGTTCCCCGAAAAATTTCCACTTCATCTCTTATTTAATGAAATTAATTAGAATTTTTCATTCTTGAAGTGTTAACAGATCATGAAATAAAATGATAGATCATTCTATATGTCTCAACAAAAAAGTTAGAACATGTTATCAAGTATGCATAAGTCCACCTATAGCGAGATAATACATTAATATAACAATATTCAACCAGATTATAATTTATACTATCTGTAAATGGATAACATTACAATCCTTCGAAAAAACAAAAATATAAAACTTTAGAAATAGGTGAACTAAATCGACTTAACATTTGTCTCCCATATTTCATTTTGAAGTTCATGGTTTTCACATTTCAAACACGTGAATTCCTTAATCATGTATTCTTGTGAAACATGGTAATAACATGAATTACCATAGAAACTTAGAGAAAATATTAATTCTACCAAAATTTACTCTTTTCACACACCAAAAATAAAAAAAATTCTATATACTCAAACCATGATATCACTTTGTCTTTATATCATTCATGAGGTTTTTAATAGTATCAAACATCTCATTATCTCATTATCCATTCATTATGCGCATATAATTAAAAATATGTAAATCAATTTTCATGGTTACTGGTAGCATAAACTTATGGAAAACCCTAATGAAACAATACATATATATTCTAATATTCCATAGTACTATAAAAGAGATTCAAAAATAATATTTTCGAATCCCATTACATAAACACTTAATCTCTCCACTACTTCATTTTCATACTCAACATCACCAATAGTGATCACATGTGACTTCCATTTGTCTTTTTCCTTAAGAGGTTGTTGAGGTAGATCATCATTAACCCTTGGATTAGGGCATTGGTTTGCATAATGCCCCATTTTCTTTCTCTTGTAGCTTTAAAGTGTGGGTGATGCATTCTCTATAGTCTTTTCATTATTCACATCATTAGAAACATTTTTCCAATCACTTTGACACTCAACTACTCAATGAACTTTTTTCCACACGTAAAATTTTTTTAGTCCCTTTAAGACAATCTCCACCATGATACTTTCCACACTTTGAACATAATGAACCATTCATTTTCTTTTCACCATTGTTTTGAGATTTTCCTTTAAACTCTATCTATCGTTTCTTGTCAAAATAATAATATGGATATGTAACACCAACTTCTAGTTCAACCTTGATATCTCAATGTACAATCTCTTAAGAGGTATTAAATTATCTTATATCTAATTCCCTTAAAAGACTTGTTTTTAAGTCACTAAAGAATCGATCAATTTTACTTTCTGGTTGGATGATAAATCCAGAAGCATACCTTGCAAGTCTTGTAAATTCTCCTTATATGTAGCAACAGATTCATCATCCTTTTTCTTAACCTAAAGGAAATCCTTTTCCATATTTTTTAGTTAAAACAATGGAATTAATTATTGAAAAATATGTTCTTTAACTCATCCCATTCCATGGATTCAATTTTGTCTTGCTACTTTTTATTCTTTATTAGAGTCTACTACTAGTTTGATTCACCTTCTAAATGATAAATAGAAAAGCATGAATTATTCATGTTCTAAAAAACGAAGGATGGAAAATATCTTTTCAGTGGTTCTGAATCATTGTTCAGCAATAAGTGGATTAGAAGACCCACTGAAAGAAGGTGTACATTGCCTCATGAAGCACTCAACAAAATTTTGTTCCATTCTCTGCTCATTTGGAAGTGAAGAATGATTCATAGCTTGTGTAAGTATATCAATAAGATTTTTTCATTCCATATCCCATAAGATTTGGTTTTTCAGGAAGATAATCATTTTATTTACCAATTAATTGATCATTAACAAGGTTCCTTAGGGTTCTATCCATTGTCTAAAACCCAAAAATAATAGTGTGAAAGTAAAAAAATCATAATAAGAAAACAACATAATCAAAGGGGAGTGCATTCGGTCTCTAAAATAATAGGTTTAATACTAGTATATTCATGATAATTACCATAATTATAGGACTTTAACCTATTTTTATACTTACCCTTAGTGTAATCCCTAGACATAACTTAGAAATACCTCTAGGGATCTCACTAAAGTTTTCACATTCTAGTTTCCAAAGGTCAACTAAACCTTCGCTCTGAAACCAAATCTAATGAACCAAGATTGATATAAATATAAATTACATTTATTTTTTAGAATACATAATACATGAAACAAAAAGATACCCATAAACCATATTACATTAGTGTATTTGGAAACTCAGAACTCATTCTTCCAGCTTGGTGAAATATCTTCAACATGTCCCATAATGATCTTCCGCTTTTGTTTTCCTACCTAAAAACTTTATTTATATACCAGGAAAAATAAAACATAAAAGGGTGAGCTGAAATTTTTAGTAAGGGTAATCATTGAGAACATAAAACAAACCATAAAAATTATACTGTAAAAACATGACCATAAAATTTAAATATCAAAATCTTGAGTCATGGAATAAATCTTGGTAGTTTGTAAGGAAAAAATCATAAATGAACAAAAACCATGATAACATAACATTTACATAATAAATGGAATTGTGGAAAACAAATAAAAACATAATATTATTTCCATAGTAGCTAAGGAATTTCTTCCAAGACCATCATAGTGGACAAAGTCCATTACTGAACCGAGTTTTCTTGTCGTTCTAGCCATATATTACTGAGCTAGATTTAGTTACTGTTACAACCCTATATTACTGCACTGTATTTACATGCCATTCTAGTCATCTGAATATCATGAGATATAAATATTTACCCAATGCACTAGAGGGAGATATAGGTCCCACCCATCTCATAATGAAATCATTCTAACGTGTGACAGAAAAATATAAATAATTCGTCATAGCATTACCGATGAAATAAAATTGGTTTATTAAACATAATTCCATCATAAAATAATCCATATAAAAAATTATTCCATCATTAACACAATAAAATCATAGTAATAATAGTTATTGAAACATAACCCTATTTAAAGAGCGTCATCTTAGATGGAATTTTTTTTGATAAAACACTTGAAATTAATTCCTAAGGAAAATATCCTTTCTTTTTCAAAAATGTTTTATTTTCTCAAAATGCCACCCAGTTTTAAAAGAAAATAATACATTTTAAAACAATATTTAAATATTTTAGATTAAGATTCATGGAAATAAGGTGTCATGAAACCGTATGAATCCATTCATGTCATATAATTTAAAAAAACAATCTCCCCATACTTTTTCCAGGAAAGTGAAAACCTACCTCACATGGTAAACAAAAAAAGATTCCTTCTAAACCATGTAGTAAAATAAAAAATGTGTTAAAATGAATTTAAACACACATATAATAATATTAAATATTTTATGAGAATATTTTTAGAAAACATGGACATAAATGATAAATATATCCCTAGTAAATACTAATGTATAAATAGTCTCAGAAAAAAATGAGATTACAAAAATTATCCCTTACCTTAGGTCTGATATGATTCTTATGTGTCCAAACCACCTTTATAATGATTTAGATAATGTTATTAACTTATTCTATAATCATGGTCATAATATATGGTTATATTCTTCTTCTTCTGTTTGTAACAATTCATTGTTACTCGTTATTCAGGTTTTAACTATTTTATGATCGTATGCTTTTTTTATTGAATAAGTTCTATATCTACTTCTTATGTCATATTTATATCTTTATAAAGTTATATTAAAAAAATAAATACCATATTTATTCATTATGTACATTTATATAATCCTTCTTGAGTGGTTATCATGTAGAATTAATCACATAACATTGTGGAGATGGTAGGTCGTACGTACGCAGGAGCGACGATATCATTTCCATAATTGTTGAATGGAATTGATTTTAATGGTGTAATATATTTAAGAATCAATATCATTTTATAATAATCTTATAAAGTTATTAAATCCATTTTTATACCCAACCAAGTATGGTAGTGGTGAAAAACAGATTACAATACAGCGTGGAGACGGTAAGTCGTACATAAGCAGACGCGATGCTTTCATTTTTCATAGGATGGATAGAAGGTGAAATATGGTTGTTTAATTTTTATAATAAAATTTCAGTATATGGGTGATACTAATTTTATTACTTTATAATAAAACAACTAATGAAGGGGAAGTAGAAGAAGAAAGAAGTTTGAAAGTATCAGTAAATGATATTACCTCTTCTTCGACATGCCTCCTCTAAATCGCCTCTTAGAGCACTAGAGTTGGTCTTTGAAGAATAAAAGAACATATATAATTTTTATAGGAAAGTTTATAAGTGAAATAGTCAGGAAAATGTCAAGCTTGAATTCTCAAAATGAACTGAATATTTTAGGGAGGAAGTTCCCTTTTAAAATTGAGGTGACGGGCACTTTTGGAAACCTCCAAAATATTAATTTATAAAAATTTGAAAAAATCAAACAAAATACATCAAAAAATGAGGTATATTGAATGATAAGATATGATAATATTGAAATATCATCAACCAATAAAATTTAGACAAGTTTTGATGTCAATTTATACATTATCGTTTTTATTGACAATTAATTATTCTTTTTAATTTTAATTAAGATAAAAAATGTTCCAATAATATAAGGGTGCAATATTTACTTATTTGATTTAAATTATACCATAAATGAAGAATTAAAAACATTTTAAACTATATCATAATTATTATATATTTTTAAAGTTGTTTTATTATTTTTAAATTATTTTATAAAACATTATTTTTACAAAATAACTGTTGTGTCAATTTTGACACTACTCAATTCATGGATATTTAGAAATATCAAGATAAGTTTATATCCTCAAAAAAAATATTTTATTATATTACTAATGGTTCAAGGTCGTCTATAAAATTAATTTTACAAATTAATTATCTCAAATTATATTTATTTTAATATTTTTAATAACATTTATTTGATATCTTCGTTATTAAAATGATCACTACATCAATATTGTGTAATTATTTAATATAATTATTTTTTGAATAAATTTTTTAAATAAAATATTATGATGAACATAAATTTTCTATATTTAATTATAATATATTTAGTCTAATTGATCTTCTAGAAAATGGAAAATTAAAAATTTTATACATATTAAAGTATGAATGCGACAACTGTAACATCACTTTATATGAAATAAAATACAAGTCATAATCTCTTTTATAAAGCTGCAAATGGTCAATTTCTCAGCACTTGGATGATTTTGATACAGATATACTTGACCAATATTATTTGGTCAGGTGTTTTGGCCTTTTTATAGTTATTAGTATTAAAAAAAAATTGTTTTATGGATTTCTCATTAATTAATTAATTTGTATTTCGTCAAAGTATAAGATTTTAAGGAAAATATTAATTTCCTTAAAATTAAGAATAAATTAACATGATTTAGATAATTAATTTATATTTTCATTTTATATTTAGTTTCCAAGATATCACTTAGTTATACCTATATTAAAATTACTATACTTATAAGAAATGTGAGTTTGACATTTTATCACTTTCGTTGGTATTATTAATATTTATGTCATTTTCATTGTCAAGTGGCCTTTAAATGACTAAGTTTAGAACCTAAGACGTCAAGGGTATAATTTTATTCATCCTAATATATTTTTTTAGGTTTTTGGATCATTTTATTCTCCTTATCATAATATTTGTTACACTAGTTTGCCTGATTTACCTTTAACCACGTTAAATAAAAATTACCGTAGTTACTATTCATAATATCCAACAAAAAAATAAAATAAACCTATTAACAAAATTTTGACCCACTGATTCAAAATATGTAATCCATTTTTTAAAATTAAAAACACATAATTGGTAAAATTAATTTAAATTTACTTCCCATTGTCAAAAACCAAAAAGCGGGTTTTTAAGAAGTAAAAACTTATCAAAAGATTGTCATGTGTTTATGTACAATTAAAAGTGAAATTAAATACAATGAAAAAAATTTGGATTAAATGATAAAAAAATAATCCAAATACACTTTAAAACCTATTAAAAAGATAATTCAACTATATAAATAAATTAGATGGAAATGCAGTTTTGGATTAAAATGCAGTATTTTCACTATTCATTAAATATGATTTTTATCAAAAAAATACCAAAAACATTACAGAAGTAATTTTTTTATGTTTATATTACAAATAATAAGTTAATATTTTCAAATAGAATACATAAAAGTGTTAAAAACTATATTTAAAATGGGTACGCCATCAAAAGGCGGAAAAACAACATTTTTTTTGGAAATTACTTCTTTTATCCGAAAAAATGATTTTGTTCACATATCATGTTATAGAAAATATATAAGATGAATTTTAATGTTATATAAAATTAAAAATTTTGGTTCATACTATTCATAATAGCTAGTTTATATCTCATTAATTAATAATATTTTAATAATATGTTGTTGTTTAGTGAAACTTGGTATTGTGTACAATGCTAGCCATTGAGGAAGGTCTCTCTTACGTGTAATGCATTCCAAATCAGTGTTACATTTGGTGAAAGTTTACTTTGGTGTTTCTTATAACATAATCTAAACATATTTCTTTTATACATTTAACAAAATCTATACTCAGTGTTTTATGAAATAAAAACTATCAAAAGAACTTGAAACTGTGTATAACAAAAGCCAAAAATAGTGTTGCATATACTGCAAGATAATACGGTGTTGCGTATACCGCAAGATAATCTTGGTGTATCATAAAACACAAGACATAAAAGAAATTAAAATGAATCTATCTCATAAAATATCAGGGTGTTATAGGGGCTCTATGTTATTCAATGTTTCTTTGAAACTAAAAATTAAAATGTAAAAGCTAGTGATTGAAATATCAAGAACATATACTAATAGTGATATGAAGTTCAGAAGGATTCACTTAATGATTTAACTTGTATTATTATATACCAGTGAAGATTCATCTTATTTTCAATATTAATTTGAAATTTAGAACTTATTAATGAAAATAAAAACTCAGCATCGACGCTCCTTCAACACACCTTGACTAGGTTTGTCTCCTTCAACCTATTCGGTAGTCAAGCATAGTTATTCTTCGAAGCTTGGATCATCTTCTAATCAGGATAGTAGGATTCCATACTTCATCATCCTCATAAACATGGATGGAAACTTAGTTCATATTCAAATAAAACTTTACACCGGACAAAGTTTAGTGTTCTTCATCGGGCTTTGTGAAATCTCACCTTCTATTCAATAAAATAGTCTTGGGTTTAATATTCACTGGATTCATCAAGCTCGGATCTAAAAACAAGTTAAAGAATCAAAAGTGAATATCTTATAACTTGGTTGGGATGGTGAAATTTAATTCATTCGATCATTAATGGGATTTTCTTGGTTTAACTTCTTTATGAAGATTCAGAATTATGGTGGTGCTTTAATGATCTTTATTATGCTCAACTGACAATCAGATTCCTAGGGGACATCAGTATTAGACAACATTGATGGTTTAGATATCATCATTTGGCTTTGATATCATGTCTGAGTTTCTTAAGATATTCAGAGAGATTAAAATATTGGTGATATCAAAATCTTCAGTTTTCTTGAAGTTTGATTCATCCACGTTTAGAAAACTCCAATGTGGGTGATTTAAGAAATGTGTACAAGAAGGGCTTCCTAGATCGACTGCATGAATATAAAAAGTATTTGGATACATGAAAACTATATTTTGGTATTTTTCTACTTGGTTCCTTCTGAATTTTGATAACATGGTCGGAACTGCAATTTGGCACACAGTTTTATTCCACACAAGAAACCTGTTATGTTGCCAATATATATAGAGATTAATACTTGATTAAAAATATAATCCATTAAAATTAATAAATTAAATAATTAATAAAATTTAAAAATGGACGAAATTATTAAATAATGTTACAAATTAATAAATAAATTTATTCTTTAGATTAAAAATAAAATTTAAACTTTAATTAAATTTCTCATTAAAAATAAAAACATGGAAATAAAAATTGTATTAACGTTAGAGGAAGAAAAAATTTAAAATAGAATACAAAAACTCAAAAAAAACATTAATTAAAATAATAATAAAATATATTTATAAATTAATTATAAAAAATAATATAAATAAATAAATAATAAATTTATTTTAACTAAAATATTAAATTACTCATTAAACTTTTAATAATTAGTAAAACTAAAATTAAACAATTAAAAAATTATTTAAACACATAATTAAGAGTCTTATTAAATTATCAATAAAACATAAATAATTATTAATTATCAATAAAACATAAATAATTATTAATTATTCAATAAAAACATAATTTTATCAATTAAAACATAATTAAATTAATGAAAATATGTGGGAAAATTTTAGAATAAAATGCCATAGAAAATTTCCCCACACTAATATTTTTCTTGTCCTCAATAAAAAAATGATCTAAATTCAGTAGAATGAAATGCAATTTTGTTTTAAGTACTAGATGTCAAAAAAATTGGTTTTCCAATATATTTTCCCTCTTGGATTCTCATCAAGAAGAGAAAATATTTAACCTTAAAAATTGATTTTTTTTTATTTCTAATATGATTTCTATTTTAAAAATATTTTCGAACCTAAAAATGTAAAAACATATTAAACCACTTCAATTTGAATTCGATTCAAATTAAAAACTACTATTTACCTTAAGGTGAACAGACTTACATAATTAGAAACTAAAGTCATTTAGAAACTATTTGGATGAGATAATTTGATAACTTATATAGCAGTGTAAATAATTCATCAAACAACTTAAAGAATAAAATAATGAGTTCAAACTAGATTATGATTTACATTTCATAATTTATTTGAATGAATATTTTATGATTTTTAATCCAAATAAAATATTTCAAGAGAAATTATAATTGTATAACATTCATTTTTTAACCAAAGTAAACCTATTTTGAAGAGGAAAATAGAAAATGTTTTACCCAACCAAATCCAAGGGGTAATTGAGAATTAACCTCCTTAACGTGTCTATAAAACATTCAATCTTAAAGAAAATTAATACTTCTAAAACTGATTAATTGAAAATTATTTTTTAAATATTTAAGCGTTTTCATTGGATTTACATTGTGGTATAGCTTAGCATAGTGAAAGACCCTTCCCCAACACTAAAAATCAACATTGTACCCAATATTTAACCTAAGGTGAAGAAACTTGTAAATTGATTTTTAATGTTCAAAATAAATTTAGAAATTCAGAAAACTAAAATCTCATAATAAGTGTCAATAGAAAGTTAAATTTAATTTTAATATATAATAAAAATAATTGAAAACTCACATAGTGCTAAATTGTTTCCTACTAGTTTCTATTTGGAAAAATAAGCTCAATAGTAAGATTTATATAACAGTACATATTTAAGGAAGTGTATAAAATAATTTATATAAAAGAAAAGAATATTTAGGACTAACACATAATACAAATAAAAAATTTAATATGAACAACCAAATTTTTTTAGCAAAGATTCCAGTATGTAAAACTCTTCCATTTTAAGTTGTTTATGAAGAATTTAAAGACCAATGTAGTATCAACAACAAGAAACAGATTTTAAGTGAATGAAAATGAGTAGAATTATAACTTTTAAATCCCCTAAAATAGAAGTTTTAGTATAATTGTTATTAACCTATAATATAACCCTTATTGTGTTTGATAAACTATCTCTGGTAGATCTCCTTCAATCTTATAAATATGAAAACATATTAACATTACATTTATGAAATTTCAACTTATATAAAATATAACCATAATTTATAAAGTTAGAGGGTTAATTTATAATTATTAATATAGTTGCTTCTCCTAATTTTTAGAAATGTATATTATCTACCCCATTAAGTGTAAAGCAACGTCAAGTAGATTTTTCATGGTGAAAAAAATTAACAGCTTGTGGATATACTTGGAAAATAGTGAACTCAAATTTAGTTCTAGTTATGTTTTACAAGAAAAACAAGTAGATTTTAAAAGTTTATTGAAATTTAAAAACTAGATATGAAATTATATGGAAATAAATAAAAGTGGAGATAAATATTGGTTAACACCCCCCAAGTGGTGATTCATTTCATATTATCCACTGCTAGACAACCTATTATTTATCCCCAATCTAATAGTGGTTGGGGATTTTGTGGAAAGAACCACCACATCTTTAGTTTTCCATAGTCGGTTTGCAGCAATTATTTTTCATTATACCCTTTGATTTTTTTTTTGTGAATCCACCCCCTCTTATTGTGGTACATATTCAAAGTTCAGGGTGGAAATATAATATACCGAGACCCCATTTTACTTTTCTAAGAGGAGTGGTGTCCAATAGTCTCTACACTTATTTTAGCTACATCTGAAGGGAATATATTTTTTTCTCACCTTTAAATTGGATAACCAGTTTTTTTATTTCAAGATCCAAATATCATTTCTATAAATACTATCTCATGTTCCTACTCTATATCCTCATTTTATCTTTTATAGATTAAAATTTCTTCCAAAAACACATCCAACTCTTCTTAGGCTTGGGAAGAGTGTGTCGTTCCTATAATGTAATAAAAAAAGGATTGATTTAAAATATAAGATTCAAAAATATCTAAAAATTAAAGTTCAAACATGTTAGAATACCTTAAATAAAATCAGATAAAAACACTTGTTCTTCTTCTAATGATTTTTGAAAATAAATCAATTTAGAAAGTTATTATAGAAAATGTATGAGATTAACCGCTTGGATTTATTTTTCATAATTTGAAAATTTGAGCTCTCCTATATTGAACACGAGTAAAAAATGTGAAAAATATTAAAGTTACTTAACTAAAGCTTCAATGTCTTGTGGATTTAAATATTCTTTAATTTATACCATAATTGGTTTGAAATTATTTTCATTTAAAATCTTGAATATCTTCCTGGTTTTGTAGGAAAAGTATCTAACTATATTTTACAAGGGTGGTATAGATTCTAATTTTTTAGTGAGTTTTTTAAAGTTAGTTTTAATGTTTTATATTATATATTTTTGAAACTCCTTAGTAGCCTCGCTGGAAATGGTACCGATTGAATTTTTTGGGTTTTATGTGTAATTATAAACCTTTATTCAAGTTATTTATCATTATACATTGTTGTATATTAGTGCCCTAGATTATCTCCCAACAAGACTACCCTATAAGAGTTATACTAGCATTATTTTTATTATTTTATAATTTTAAATATTTAATTTTTTTGGGGGGGAATACCATTATAGTAAAATTTATTATTCTATACTCAAAACACATAGGGAATTTTAAATATAAATAAAAATGGACATCATAAAGAAGTATAAAAGTAGTTGAAAAAAGCATAAAGTTAACAAAAAAGAGAGAAGTTTCCAAATCTTTTAGATGTCTGGATTCAATATTACTTCATCACATGATATAATTTAAACATAAATTCTCTCAATGTACAACTTAATATCTCAACGAATGAATATTATTTGGATAGAAATGTCATGGACATCAATGAGGATATCAGTTATTGAACTCCTATCATTAAGTTCTAATCAAAGTGCTCAACGATCACCGAGTACCATGACATAATTATGATCCTATTGTGCTCATGATTCTCAGTTGGGAATTGAAAATTTTAAACAATGCTATTCAAAATTGAGTTCCAAATCAATATGAGTAAATAATTTACACTTTATAAATAAAAAAACTTTGATCAGAAATGTACCAATGGATAAATAGAATAGGGAAGAAGAAAAAGAAGTGATTGAAAAATTATTCTTGAAATATAAATCAACCATTCAATGAAAAAAATTATAAAGTGTAATTGTAGTAATATATTCATGTAATTGAATATTAGAATTAAATCCCCATTAGAATATACAAGATTTGGTGATAAATAATCTAGTTGTACATGCTTATAGGGAATGAAAGACATTCAAAATTCATCAAAATCAGAAGTACGAATAGTTCTTGAGAAGATTTTCTTGTTTTCTATCCGATTTCTCCACTTTAGAATTTTTTCACATAAGTTTATATCTCCTTCTAAAAATATGTTTTCCAACAACCTGAATTTTTATAAACTCACATATAGTTCCTCACTACTTAACCACAAGATTCATTTCTAAATTCTATGATTTTTTCCTTGTGTTGTAATTCTAGAAAAAATCTCCATCCAATTCATGCAGTCTGTGCCAGTAATGAATTATCCAGAAATCTAGTAAAGAAAATAAAAAAAATTATTCCACATGTTTAAACCAAATTTTGATAGTATTACTTACAATTTTTAATGCACATGGATGAGGATCATAAAATAAATGTTAAGTTCTAGGAGGATCCACCATCTTCAATTTTACTCCGAATCTATAAATCAATAGATAAAAACTAGTGACCCAAAAATCTATAACCTCCACTAACCAAGATATGGATATCAAAAAGATTCCCTTCATTCTTAAAATTATGTTATTCAGTATTAGTGGAGAATCATCTTCTTATCAATCTTCATTTAAACTTGAGAACATATCAATAAAAATTCAAATATGGAATCGAATTTTCTTAAACACACCTCGGTTAGATTCATCTCCTTTAACATACTCAAAACCCACCATGGATGTTTTTAAAAACTTATATCATCTTTAAATCAGACATATAGGTGTCCCTAATTCTTCTTCCATGAAAAATCAAATGGAAACTCAGTTATTCTTCAAATTAAACCTAAAACCAATATTCAGTTTGATGCTATTCATATGAATCATCCAAATATGAACTGATATTCAATCAAACAGTCTCAGGTGTCATCTTAGTTGGATTAATCAATTTTATATCTCCAACATGGATGAAGGATTATTTCCATATCCCTTATAACTCAGTGGGGATAGAAATAATGAATTCTTTTGATCTTCAACATGCTTTGCCTAGTTCAACTTATTCACGAATATTAAAAATAGTGGTGGATGCTCCATGATCGTCATCAGGCTCAACTGGAGATGAGATCCTGATACGGTTTTAGTATTCCAAAATAGATCTGGTCTATATCTCGATGTCTAGTTTTGATAGCATGTCTCAGTTTCTTAAACACCTGTGGATCTTCCAAGGTTGGTGATATTGGATGTTTATCTTCTCCCAGAGCTTGATTCGTCCATCTTCAAAAAACTCATATGTGGATGCATCCAGAAACACATTTATGAAGGGATTAGTAAATCGTCTATTCGATGGGATTCCCTGACTAGAAACATGAATTTGGTAAATATTTATATATGTGGAAACAATATTTTGGAATTATGCTACATGGTTCCTTCTAAATTTTGGCTATGTGGTTGGAATTGTAATTCCATGAGGTGGTTTTCTTCCACATATAATACTAGATATGTAGCCAATCTTTATATAGACTAATAAATTATGAATAATATTCCACATTAAAATTAATAAAACAAATAATTAATAAAATTTATAGAATTATTAAATTATTAAACAATGTTACCAAATTTTAAACCAACTAAGTCATTAGACTAAAATGAAAATTAAAAATTATATTTACATAATAATTAAAAAAATAACGAAATATAAAATTAAATTAACATCAAAGGAAAAACAAAAATTAAAAGTAGAAAAAATAAGAATTAAAATTAAAATAAAACAAAATGATAAATTAATTATTAATTTTTTTTAAATTAAACACAAATTTATTAAAAAAGAATAATTTAAAATAACAATAATTACTAATTAAATGTTAAATAACCAGGAAAACTAAAATTAGCCAATTAAAAATATATTAAAACATAGAATTACAATTCATTTTAAATTAATAATAAAAAATCAACAATTCTAAATTATTCAATAAAAAATACAAATAAACACAATTAAATTAATGAAACAATGTGAAACAATATTAGAATAAAAGGCTATATCACCCACCTTTACACAAACCATAGTTTAGACCTTATAATATATGATTTTATTGGTTTGTTTAGTCCACATATCAAGACATTAATTCCCATACCTATTATTAATTTTTAATATTTTCCATGAGTATCTCATGTTTTAGTGTGGGGGAAGCCTTCATGTTGTTTATTTTGTGAGGGATTTCATGTTATAGGGAATGCATACAGATTTAATCATTTTTTCTTACTTGAAAATGCAATGGGCATGAGTCAAAATCATTATATGCATTTTCATTCCATTATCCTTGAAATAATATATTTGGAAAAAGTTTCACAAACAAAAAAAGAGGGAAAAAATGTGTACATAAAAAACATATATAAAATGAGGAAATATGAGAATGAGGATTGATTATAATTCATTATTTATCATTTTTTTACCCACTACTAATACAAAATGGGTATTAGAAATGATTCATTTTTAGGGGAATTAAGTGAGGTATATTACTTGTAAATACATGAATATTAATTCATTGTATTTATGATTTTAACCTCCCATTTTATTTAATTTATCTATAATTTTTATTTCCTAGAAACCCTCAAGACACCAAAATCACCTTTTAATGATATCATGATTAAAAAGAATTATATGTCTCATAATATGAAGAAACATGATTTTTTATAAGAATATAATGATCATTATTTTTCATTGTTTTTGAATAATTCCATTTAAAACGTTTCTTGAGTGAGTGATATGCATTTAAATGTTCTATATCTTGTGATTGGTTCACTAATGAATTTTTAATATTTAACTAATTTAAATGTGTGATGATAAAATGATAGGAAAATATTTTTTCATAGATGTCACATGATAATTTTCATTATGAAGAATGATTGGATGTGTCTTTAATTTTGATTCTTTTGGGCATTTGATTTTATATAAAGATTTTTTCAAAGAGTAAAGAAGATAAGTGAGGGGACTGATGAGATATTAATTTTCATAAAATTTTATTTAATTTCAAATATTTAATCCTAATATTTTAATTAACATTTTTGAATTATTCACATTTTAGAAGTTTTGTAATAAATTATAGTCCAACTATTAAAAGCATTAATTTCAAATTTTTATTGTTTTATTGATTTTATAATTTATTTTAGAATTAATTCATAAACTAATTTTCACTTGTATTTTATTTCTCATTGGTGGTGTGTAATTTATTCACCTATATATTATTAAATTACTTTTTTGTGTGGTTGTAGAATATTAATTTTTAAATTCTGGGTTTTTATGTGATTAAAATGAAGCGAAATGTAATCAAAATTAGAATTCTAGATTATATGTAAGATTAAATTTGTCTGTTAAATTAATGTGGATTATTAAACTCCTTTCCCAATAACTGTGTAGTAATTACCTAAAAAATTGAGCATCTATGTTAGATTAATCAGATTGGGCTATTTCAATATAATATGAATTTCTCCAGGA
The DNA here is from genome assembly GCA_963277665.1 of Viscum album. Taxonomy (NCBI): domain Eukaryota; kingdom Viridiplantae; phylum Streptophyta; class Magnoliopsida; order Santalales; family Viscaceae; genus Viscum; species Viscum album. Next base: position 1,487,290,024 of record OY728136.1, read on the forward strand.
AAGAAACACCTGGAGTACATCCATATGCAATGTCACTACTTAATACTAACACGACTTTCAGTTGATATTTGTCATATTAATCCAATAATTCCAAGATCCAAGTTAAATTAGTTCAGAACCATGGAAAATTAAATGTCGCTCACATAAGATAAGCAGTCTTTCACAAAAGATCACATTAGATGAACCCTTGTGCCCTAGAATCTATGCATACTAATTTTAAAGGGATCCACATTGCTTGGTGATACTCTGTAATATCTCCATGTAACTATAGTTGAAAAACTAATTTTAAGGGGGGATTTAATGTATCCGTACACACATTATGATCTATGACTGGAAAAGAAGTCAACTACAACAGAAAATCATCAATATCACTTCATAGGTTTTTAAGATATTTTAATAGCACTTCATAGAATTTTAAAATTACATTGAAGATAAAATAAGGTCATGTAATTGATAAAATTTAATAGGTTGAATATATTATTTCCTCACATATCTAAAAAAATACTCTCACACATTTTACCTTCCAAAGTTGGCTAATTATCAATAATATTTCTTACGTGTCTCTCATAAAACCAAAGTCTTGAACATAGGATCATTAGGTGATTAGTGAGATGAAATTAAATTGAAGAATGAGCTAGAAATAAGGCTATGTTTTCTAATATGAGAAGGTGAGACTTTATATGGAAACTATTAAAATGAAGAGGAAGAAGGTGAGGTTCTTGCGTTAGTGTGAAAAAAAAGAGAACCCAACCACTATATGAGGGATTCCCAACTGATGATTAGCTATAGTATTTTATTTTAATATATTTCATGTATTTATTTCTATTAAATATAGTGTTCCTTTTCTTGTTTACCTTTATTTTACATTTCATCTTTATAATAATTACATAAACCTATATTAATATGGAAATCTTATCCAAGGGATCTTATGGGATAAGTGTTGTGTGATTCCCATTTCCTTAAGATTCAATTTATCATTTTCAAATTCAATCATTGGGGATTTAAGGGTTTTCATTATTAGATGTTGGCACATCATTTTCTCATTCCTTCACTTGATTATCTCAATATATCCATGGTGACTATGTGGCAAATAAATATAGGAGAATTCTAGGGAATCCACTAGTATATTCTCTCAAGTGAGGTGTATCATGTGGGTTTCTTTTAGAATAGGCAGTTTTACAGCTCACATTAAGGTTTTAGTGAATTTTTTATTCAAATTTAAAAAGTTCAATTAGATTTATTCATGAATATAATGGTATGTGAATAGTGAGTGAGGATAGAAAAATTTAGGAGTGTTGGTAAGAGAATTCCTTAGTACCAATCCATGAGAAGATTATTTCTTTCAAACACAATTCATTGTTTGAGTTCGTATTAGAAATTTTTCATTAAATTTTTCATTATATCACCCAACCCCCATGTTTTGAGTTATTTAATTATTTTATGAATAATAAAAAATATTTCATTACAATAGCCGATAAGAAATGGTCCTCATAGAGAGACAAATAATCATCAACACTCTTATTTAATTCATGTGAACTTTAAAAATATAAAGTGGTACTATACCCATAGAAAATATGTGGTGCATTATATACTATTAAAAATAACTTTTAAGCCATTAATTTCAACTAAAATATTTAATTATCATAAAAAATACTTTAAAAAATATATATCAACAATTTTTTTTTAAAAAACCAATCACATTATGTTTATTGAAGGATTTATTACTTTCTATTGAATCTTTTGTTTTATGCATATTTAAAGTTACTTGTTTCCTTCATGTTTTATTGAAAAAGTTAGGTAACATGATACACATATTATGAAACACACACACACACACACAAGCATCATTGTTAAAAAATAGCAGATTTAGATTTTTTGAAAAATATATATGTTATTTTGATTTTAAATTACCTTTTGAGTCATTTTTTGCTTGAATAAGATCTATTATACCTTATTATTGTGAGATATCATATTATTATCATATCATAATCAATATAGTATGTATGTATAATGTTTTTTACTATATATTCTTCTCAATCTTCATGTTCTATGTTACATTATTAAATATACTATAAATTTCATTCAACGATTAATATAAACACAAATCATGAAATATTTAGCTAAATTATTTCTAATGTCTATTTAAAATAATAAAAACATAAAATATATATTCTATGATGTTTAAGGCGGTGTTAATATAAATTTCATGGGTAATATTAATTCTAATAGATATTTTTCATTGTTCTTTATGTTATGAGCTCTAAGTAATGTTCAATGCCCCTCAATGTGCTTGGAATTATCTATCAGCCTTTTAAGACCTTTGATAGACTTTAGTGATTAATTTTTATTTGGATACAAGGTGAAAAAATTTGTGTTTTTTCTTTCACAGGATATTTTATGTTATTTTAGGCTATGTTAGAATTTCCATTTTTTGTGCTTAATGATTTCTTATAATAAATTAACTATTATACTTAATGATTCAAAAATGACACCAACTCAATATAACTTCTCTAAAAAAATACCATTATTGTTTTGAAAAAAAAACTTTTATGGTATGTTTTAAAACCAAAAAAATAAAAAAAATCTGAACACACTATAAAATAGAACCATGTCGTAAGATGAAAAAAAAAAATCCAAATATGAATAATTTTTTTTAAAATATTAATTCCAAATGTTCTCTAATATTAAATGTTCCCCTTGATATTAAATTTATCCTGATCCTTTTTTTCAGGATTGAATTTTCATTATTTTCTATCTATGAAATGTTAATTAGAAAAATGATATAGTGATTCATATTATTTTTATATAGTGAGATGAACGTTCTATAAAATAAATTATTTAGACATTTATATCATTTTTATAGTTCTCTAGGAAGAGATATAATCCTTTTATAGTACGAAATTCATCCCATAATTGATAGTGAAATCATCTTTGACCATATTTGTTTTCTAAACATATTCTATAGAGTACCCACAACCAAAGAGGGTATGGACACATATTATTGTCATGTTGGATTTTCTTGAGTTTCCATAAAAAATAAAGTCTTATAGGTGTTAATAGTAGGTTTACCCTTCTCTAGATCCAATAAATCAGTAGAGGAATTATTTTTATTCAGAAAATTACATGCTTTGAAAAAATCTCCCTTTATTTTATTTATCACATATTTACTTACCATTGGTATGTAGCACTATGTTAGCTGGCATGTTTAAAATTTTATGTCCCCTATAATATGAGAATAATTAAACCTTTCAGATGATAGAAATATCCTCATACAATGCAGTATTATAATTTTTTTTAAAGAAAATGATATTCTAATGATATTATTGGAAGTGTAAAATGTATGGGTACTAGGTAATTTTGTGATTTCATAAAAATCCTTCAAAAAATGAAATGAAAAGTTTATATTAAATGTGAAGAAATCATATATAAAAAAACAATGTTGAGAAGATTTTATTTTATCCATGAAATTAAATCAAATAAATTTTCAAGTGGAATCAAGATATAAGAATAATAAGAGACCAATCTTGAGGGGAGCTACTAAAACGTTTTTATACAATTCAGCATGATCATCCCACCTTGAAGAAAAAATTTTATTCTTATATAAATATGTATGCTTAATTTTGATTTATCAATGGAGAGAAATGAAAATTACTATAAACATAGAGTGGTCATGGAAATTCTCTTATTGTGTTGTTTGAATTTAAAAATGGAAGTGAGTGACTAAGATTAAACAAGGTGAACACAACATTTATTATTTAAATCCCATAAAAATCAATTTGGGACATGGATAAAATGGGGGATATATTGATTTTCAAAAGTTTCTAAAAATTGAATTTAAATATTTTTTTAAGTCAAGATGGATATAAATAGGAAGAATCCATCCAAGTATTTAAGGTATGAGTTCATGATACCACTTCCCACATTATATTGTTTTTATTATTTTTACAATAATAAGTTTTTAAGTTTGTATCCCAAATGGAATACTTAAAAATAATAATTGATATAAAAATAAAAATATTTAATTATTTGATAAAGGGAGAGATAAAAATTACTATTTAATAGGGTGTAATGATGAAAAAATCTTATAGAATTGATTTTATTTACAACTAGTATAAATTAATTTATCATTTGGAATTAATTATAAATTTAAACTATCAAACTAATTCATTTGATATTAGTTTGATGATTCTATGAGAAGTATTGTTTTTTGAATTTCTTTTATTTAAAATAAAAATATAGATCTTGTATTAATAGAGTGATTAATTAGTTTTTTAAATTATAATAATTCAATAAATCATAAAAATTATGTTTTAATACACTATGAGATTATCATTCAATGGGTGATATAATTTAAAATGGAAAAATTATTTCAGTATAAAAGGAATAATATTACTTAAACCCAAAATGGGGGAGAAGATGAGATGAGTTAATAAAACCAAACTCCGTTAAATCATTTTTTTAATATATATAATATTTAAAAAGGGGTATATAATTGACTCAAACCCATAATAAAGTGGTATAAATGAATCAAACCCTAAAAAATAAAGATTAAAATCAAGGGAGATTAGTAATTAAAATATTACATATTAACTTGAAAATTAAGAGTAAATGTATGATGATATGTTATGTATATTGAGTTTTACTTATGGTTGATGGGATTTAAAAACTAATCCAACAAGAGGACCGAAAAACCTAATGAATTTTGAAGATATCATAGATTTATGGGGAGATTGAAGTTCTAGTGGAAGTACAATGTTATTTAATTTATCAATATATCATAACATATTGAAGCATTGCGTATGGTATTATATTGATTCATCACCCATGACTCAAATATTAAAATAAAAAGTCTCCCATAAATGGATATAAAAAAAAGAAATAAGTATGAAAACTTATTAATATGAGGATTACAAAAGAATAGTTGCAATCGTATAAAATATTTCATAAAACATTTACTATATGTAAAGATAATTTGCTAATATTATAGGTACTTCTTTGATGATTAAGGAATATGATTATTTGTGTCACGACCCATCCTCGGGGCCCATGCCGTGACTACCCCAATCCCGCCTTCCATAGGCCAGGGGATGGCGACTAGCACCAAGGCGTAAATCCCGGTAAAAAGGGAAGGCATTGCCTTTGTAAAGTAAACAAGCACCACAAAGTAAGCAAGCAGAAAAGTTACACTAAGTAAAAACAGAGTACAACTGAAGTGCGGAAAAGTAAATGGACCAGTATACAAACCCAAATAGAAAGTAAAGTACAACTCGAAATGGAAAAAAGCAAGTATAAAGTAAAATCCGCTACACCGAGCTGTCCACTGGAAATCCCACCTGAAGGGTGGGTACAGATAGGTCCACTGCTCCTCGGGTCCCGCCGTCCACTCTGAGCATGTCCCGCCCAGCGGTCCACCTCCAGGTACCGTCCTGCTCTGCAAGCCCCAACCATGATCAATGCTGTCTGTCGTCTGCAACCAACACAACGTAGTGCGGGCATAGCCCGTGCAGGGGTGAGTATAACGATACTCAGTAGGGACGCCGAGACCCTCAAGGTCTCACTAAAACCAACAAGAATTTCTCAACAGATAACCTCTACTTAGATATATGCCCATACATATACCTAAGTTATCAAGTAACCCATCTCAAACATGAGGAAACAAAAGGATTGTAAAATCAACGGATAACCACTGCCCAGCTATATGCCCATACATATACCTAAGTTATCAAGTGACCCATCTCAATCATGAGGAAACAAAAAGGTCAAAAGTCTCAGCTCAAACTAGGGTTTTTCATTATCGAAACCGTAACTGCTGAAGAGCCCCGTCTCTGGAGTGTACAGTGGTCCTGTCACGACTCCGAGGTACTGATCACTAACCTAAGACTGCTGAGGTGCTCCTCCTGTCGAGTACCGCGGGTCTGCGGCCAACTCCCGGGCGCTCCGTCCGCTGTGGGTCTGTCGCCAAATACCGGCGCTCCCCCCAATAGCCTACAGAGGTACTCCTCCTGTCGAGTACCGCGGGTCTGCGGCTAACTACTGGGCGCTCCGTCCGCCGTGGTTCTGTCGCCAAATACCGGGCGCTCCGTCCACTGGGATAGTCGACTCACTCCAAGTCGAGTCGGTCAAGCAGTCGTCAGGTCTCAGCCGGCTACACGGTCTCCGTACTCCGCACGCTCGTCTCTGGGAGGGTCCGCTCCACGAGCTACTGGTAGATACTCCAAGTATCTCAAAGTCCCATGGATAAGTATCTCAAAGGTCCGCATCGTCATAGGGGTCTCAACGCAACCGACGACGCGTCAATCGGACGCCCGGTCTGTGAGTTATTAGCCTTTTCGTCCCAGGGGCCCGGTTGGTTTCGTGAGAGAACCAAACCCGGCCGTATCTCAACTGTACCCCAAACTCTCATAGGGTATACACATAGGGATCGTTTCTCAACGAGATCACCAACGCCGCTGACGGTTCGTCAAAAGGACGTTCTGTCAGAAAGGTATCAGCTTTTCCGTTCCAGGGGCCCGGTTGGATTTCGGTGCGATCCAACCCGGACACTAACCATCTGCATCCAAAACTCTGGCAGAGGATGCCAAAAGTTCTGTATCGTCAACAGGAACGCAACGCAACAGACGGCGCGTCAATCGGACGCCCGGTCTGGAAGTTATTGGCTTTCTCGTTCCGAGGGCCCCGTTGATTTTTAAGGAAAAACCGGCCCGACCGTACTCCACATGCGTCCAAACATTGGGTGGAGTATGCCAAAAGATCCGTCTCACCAAGAGGAACTCAACAAAGCTGACAACACGTCATTCGGACGTCCGTAGCTCAAGATATAAGTGTTTCCGCTCCGAGGGCCCGGTTGGTTTCGTATACGAACCAACCTGGGCGAACTCAAAGAATTCCGAAACCTTGAGTGCGATATACCGAAACGACCGTCTCGATCAAAGGATCGCATCTCCGCTGACGGCGCGTCGTTTGGAGGCCTGTATCCCAAGTTACGGGCATTTGAACGAAAGTGGTCCGAAGCTCGACCCCCCCTGGGTCGGCCGAACCGGGTCGACCCGGTCCGGGCGGCGACCCGGACCGATGACCCGGCCCGGCTCGGAAAATCCGGCCCGGCCGGCGGAGGGGCCTAGACGCCGCGTGTGCGCCGCGCGCGGGGGGCAAAGCCCCCCCCCCCCTTTGTGAACCCGCCCCCCCCTCATTATGGGGGGCCGGTTTGCTGGCCGGGGGAATTAAATTCCCCCGGTTCTTCTCCCTTCTGGCCGGCCCGACCTGGACGGCCGGTTCTTCCTCAACGGGACCGGAAAAGGCCGGTCCCCTTCCGGCTTCCGACACTGGTGGCCCCGCTGGCCGCCGGTCATCTAGTTCCGCCGCGGCCCGGAACTGGCCGCGGCCTTCGTCGTCCGGCGCGGTGTGATGGCACCACGCCCCTCTTCCGCGGCCCCGCTCCGGCCGCGGCGCCTTTGATTTCTTTTGACGCGGCGCGACGGCGTCGCGTTCTTGAATTTTATTCCTCGGCGCGGAGCGACGGCGCCGCGCAACAATTGCCGTGCGATTCCCGCGTGGTGTGACGGCACCACTCCATCCCGTTCCATCCACAAGGAAACATATATGAACATAGGAGGGGGGTTCGGCCGTGTTTGTGCGGTCCGACCCCCCTCTCGTTAATCGATAACATTTATTCGTTATCCTCGAAGTTCGACATTCTAGAATCAAGAATGAAAACAATTAAATAAAACAACAACAATCCCCTACCTCGATAAAAGATGTCACACGTCGGGCGTCGCGGAAACGGCGTCGTTCCGTCAACGTTGGTGGAAAAAGCGCTCGGTGAAGTCGAGTCGAGTCAAGTCGACACTCTCAGAATACTTTATGGGCGGCGGTGCTTCCCTTCCGTGCTCCGGTTGAAGAAGGTAGAAGGTGTTGCTTCACGTTCTTTGGAGACGTGGATCGTTCTTCTTCGAGAGGTTGAAGGTCTTCTAAAAGTTCTTCTCCTCTCCTTAGTTCTCCCCACAAAGTTTATGCCAACCCAAAGAGAAGAATAGAGTCTCTCATTTTAAAGTTGGCAAAATGATTTCAAAATAAATCAAACACTCAAAGTAATTAATTAAGTTGGTTTAATTAATTAAATGCAAAGTGTTGGCAATAATTTCAAAAGATTGAAATTCAAACAACTCAACTCAATTAATAACCCAAGTTGTCAAGATTAATTAAAGAGGAGTTATAGGGAGTTTAAAGGGAAGATGAAGTGTTAGGGTTCGTGTGGGCCCCACCACACTTAATCCTCTCTAGGGAGGTTAAGTGGATGTGGGTCCCACCCCTAACTCCCTTTGGTAGGTTATAACCAACTTGGATAAAAATAAAATGTGTTTCCACATTTTATTTAACTTCATTTTAAATTCCCAAAAACTAACTATCAACCCGCATAAAACGAAACCTCGGAAAAGGTCTTCTTAAGCGAATATCGGCACTGCGAGTTCATCGGTGCCCTCAGAATTCGATTCCGGGCACCGGTTCAAAAGTTAGAAATTCCCGCTCGTTCGTTCACTGAACGTACCTGAGTCAATCTTCGGAAATTAATTCCGGGCACACCGGGCCTCAGAATTAGGTGCCGTCAGAAACCGCGTTCTTGTAAAATTCCAATGAAAATTAAGAAAAAATATCCCTTGAATTTTACGGGTCTTTACATTACTCCCACCACAGGGCTTTACGTCCCCGTAAAGCTTCACCACAAACTTAGGGAAACAAAGGCGGTACTGAGCATGCATCTGAGCCTTCCTCTACCATGTGCTTACCTGGAGGTTCCCGTACTGCCAAAGAAAGCTCACCCGAGGAATCGATCATCCTCATAGGATCCACTCCTGTCGATCCTCGATCCCCACTGGAACCTCCGTGAAAGACACCCCATCGCCATCATCCAGCTCCTCATGGTCGATGATATGCAGAGGGTCAAGCACGTATCTCCTCAGTTGAGATACGTGGAAAACGTCATGCACCTAGTGCAACTGAAGTGGATGGGCCAAGCGGTAAACCACCTCGCGTACCCACCTGAGGACCTAGAAAGGTCTGTTGAACCTCTGAGATAACTTGCCTCCCTGTCCACATCTCCGTAAACCTCGACGAGGTGAGACTCGTATAAGGACGTGATGGTCATCCTCGAACTCTAGAGGCCTCCAAGTCCTGTCAGCATAAGGGTTCTGTCGGCCCTTTGCCGTCCTCATCCGCTCTTGGATGACCTGGACCTTCTCTAGTCTCACAAGAGATGCTATGATTTCTTCTTTGCCGAAAAAGAGAAATCCGGTCTCATCCCCTGGATGAACCACATTCGTTTCCTAATACAGTCAATCCTGACATGAATGATGCATTCATGCCATGGATGACGTTGTAAGGCCTCGACGTAACTACCAAGAGATCCAACTGTCACTCTCGCCTCCAAGGGTCGAGTCACACTGTCGGCATTAGTGTGTGGTCACTAGGTCTCCTTCAGTAGAAAACTTGAAAGTGAGGGTCAAGTCAACAGTCTTAACTGGAACCTCTTAGTAACAACACAAAAGAGGACAGGACTGAAAACATCACAAAGTTAAGCATCTTTTATTATTGCAGCTCATAATACAAAGATGCTACACAATAGCAACAAGGAACTAGAAGTACAAAGGACGTATCTAATAGTTCTGCTCCTGTACATCTGCTCCAAGAGCTCTATGATCGAAGGCCTCAGCTACATGAAGCTGAGATCTCGCATGTCCACTAACTCCCTGCGGTCGGGGCGGACCTCCTGGTGGTGGTGGTGGCAACACCTCGAAGCGCCGTCCACCTCCAGATGCCCGACCACCTCCTCTGCCATGGCCGCCCTGATCGAACCTCTGCCTCTGCCTCGGAGGTTCTTCATTTAACTGCTGGTCATCTGCATGGCGGGTCAGACAGTCACGTGCCATGTGACCAATTCCACCACAGGAGTAACACTGTCCACTCTCGGCGCGTCTGGCTCTGACTCCACCCCGGTTTCCCTGCACAACTGAACCTGAGTCGTGCAGTCGGACACCGGTAGGTCTGGTCCTCTTAGACCCCTGCGTCATCTGTCTACTGCCCGCTACAGAAGACTCTGTTGCATGCCGGCTAGTGGTGGGTCCTGCTGCTTGAGACTGCTCCGCAAGGAAACTCTCCACTAAGAGGGCTCACTCCAACACTCCTATCTGCGTCGGAATGTTGTGCGATACAACCGAAGCTCTGATCTCCCGCCTGAGCCCCTGCTCGATGGTTCGGGCCCTGAAGAATGGGTCCTGTACCATATATGTGGAGTAGCGCGAGAGGTCTGTGAATCTCTCTGAGTACTGCGCCACTGACATGCTGCCCTACCGCAGCTGATGTTGCTCCTGTATACGCACCGCTTGAAGGGTGGCTGGTACAAACTCTACCCGGAACAGGCTCTCGAAGTCTGACCAAGGAAGTGTTGCCTCTTCATGCATCTGGAGCATCAGGATCCACCATCTGCCCGCTGCTGCCTGAAGAAGGTTGGCAGCAAGGATCACCATGAAATCTGTTGGTGTCCCCACTAGCCTGAAGACTCTCACCACAGCCTCCATCCAATCCTCAGCCGCCTACGGGTCCGTCCCTCCCTAAAACCTGGGTGGCCTCTGGCGCTGGAACTCATGCAGTGCGCTCAAGCGACGTGCATCCTCTGCTGCTGGGGATGGTGGTATCGGTGGCCCAACGGGTAGTAGTACCACTGGTGCCTCCGCTGGTGCCTCAACTGGGATAGGGCCCTGTACTGAGGCCTCATCGCTCGGTGGGCTATCAGTACGCACCACTCTCGGGGCTCTAGCTGGTCATCCACGGGGAGGCATCCTGAAAGAAACAACGTGACACGGTCAAAAGTTTATACCTGGTGAGATGACCTGGTTTGAGCTGACATTTAAAAAAAAACTTCTGGAAAATACACACGCAATCAGTGTTTTCGTGCACAAAGTCGGAAATCAGTTGTCAGGGTCCTGGTGTATGGATACGTCGGCCGCCCGCACCAACACTGGACTCCCTGAACTGAAAACCACACTCTGTACTCTTAACACTATTGCTTCACAGAAGGAAACATCAGAGTTATAAGTTCTGCAGTAGAACCGAACTCCTTTGATACCAATTTGTCACGACCCGTCCTCGGGGCCCGTGCCGTGACTACCCCAAGCCCGCCTTCCATAGGCCAGGGGATGGAGACTAGCACCAAAGCGTAAATCCCGGTAAAAAGGGAAGGCATTGCCTTTGTAAAGTAAACAAGCACCACAGAGTAAGCAAGCAGAAAAGTAACACTAAGTAAAAACAGAGTACAACTGAAGTGCGGAAAAGTAAATGGGCCAGTATACAAACCCAAACTGAAAGTAAAGTACAACTCGAAAGGGAAAACAACAACTGTAAAGTAAAAGTCGTTACACCGAGCTGTCCACTGGAAATCCCACCTGAAGGGTGGGTACAGATAGCTCCACTGCTCCTCGGGTCCCGCCGTCCGCTCCGAGCACGTCCCGCCCAGCGGTCCACCTCCAGGTTCCGTCCTGCTCTGCAAGCCCCAACCACAATCAACGCTGTCCGTCATCTGCAACCAACACAATGTAGTGCGAGCATAGCTCGTGCAGGGGTGAGTATAACGATACTCAGTAGGGACCCAGAGACCCTCAAGGTCTCACTAAAACCAACAAGAAGTTCTCAACAGATAACCTCTACTTAGATATATGCCCATACATATACCTAAGTTATCAAGTAACCCATCTCAAACATGAGGAAACACAAGGATTGTGAAATCAAAGGATAACCACTACCCAGGTATATGCCCATACATATACCTAATTTATCAAGTGACCCATCTCAATCATGAGGAAACAAAAAGGTCAAAAGTCTCAGCTCAAACCAGGATTTTTCATTATCGAAACCGTAACTGCTGAAGAGCCCCGTCTCTGGAGTGTACACTGGTCCTGTCACGACTCCGAGGTACTGCTCACTAACCTAAGACTGCTGAGGTTCTCCTCCTGTCGAGTACCGCGGGTCTGCGGCCGACTCCCGGGCTCTCCGTCCGCTGTGGGTCTGTCGCCAAATACCGGTGCTCCCCCCAATAGCCTACAGAGGTACTCCTCCTGTCAAGTACCGCGGGTCTGCGGCCAACTACCGGGCGCTCCGTCCGCCGTGGGTCTGTCGCCAAATACCAGGTGCTTCGTCCACTGGGCTAGTCGACTCACTCCAAGTCGAGTCGGTCAAGCAGTCGTCAGGTCTCAGCCGGATACACGGTCTCCGTACTCCGCACGCTCGTCTCCGGGAGGGTCCGCTCCACGAGCTACTGGTCGATACTCCAAGTATCTCAAAGTCTCACAAAGAAGTATCTCAAAGGTCCGCCTCGTCATAGGGGTCTCAACGCAACAGACGACACGTCAATCAGACGCTCAGTCTGTGAGTTGTTAGCCTTTTCGTCCCAGGGGCCCGGTTGGTTTCGTGAGCGAACCAAACCCGGCCGTATCTCAACTGTACCCCGAACTCTCATAGGGTATACTCATAGGGATCATTTCTCAACGAGATCACCAATGCCGCTGACGGTTCGTCAAACGGACGTTCTGTCAGAAAGGTATCAGCTTTTCCGTTCCAGGGGCCCGGTTGGATTTCGGTGTGATCCAACCTGGCCACTAACCATCTGCATCCAAAACTCGGGCGGAGGATGCCAAAAGTCCCGTATCATTAACAGGAATGCAACGCAACAGACGATGCGTCAATCAGACGCCCGGTCTGGAAGTTATTGGCTTTCTCGTTCCGGGGGCCCGGTTGGTTTTTAAGGCAAAACCGGCCCGACCGTACTCCACCTGCATCCAAACCTCGGGCGGAGTATGCCAAAAGATCCGTCTCACCAAGAGGAACTCAACAAAGCTGACGACACGTCATTCAGACGTCTATAGCTCAAGATATGAGTGTTTCCGCTCCGGGGGCCCGGTTGGTTTCGTATACGAACCAACCTGGCCGAACTCAAAGAATTCCGAAACCTTGAGTGCGATATACCGAAATGACCGTCTCGATCCAAGGATCGCATCGCCGCTGACGGCGCGTCGTTTGGAGGCCCGTAGCCCAAGTTACAGGCATTTGACCGAAAGTGGTCTAAAACCGGGGGGTCTGGGCCCGGGCCGACCCCCCTGGGTCGGCCGAACTGAGTCGACCCGGTCCGGGCAGCGACCCGGTCCGGGCGGTGACCCGGACCGACGACCCGGCCCGGCTCGGAAAATCTGGCCCGGCCGGCGGCGCGGTCCGGCGTGGGGGCGCGTTCCGGCGCGGCGGCGCAGCCTGGGCGCCGCGTGTGCGCCGCGCGCGGGGGGCAAAACCCCCCCCTTTGTGAACCCCCCCTCATTATGGGGGGCCGGTTCGCTGGCCGGGGGAATTAAATTCCCCCGGTTCTTCTCCCTTCTGGCCGGCCCGACCTGGCCGGTCGGTTCTTCCTCAATGGGACCGGCAAAGGCCGGTCCCCTTCCGGCTTCCGACACCGGCGGCCCGGCTGGCCGCTGGTCATCTAGTTCCGCTGCGGCCCGGAACTGGACGCGACCTTCGTCGTCCGGCGCGGTGCGATGGCACCGTGCCCCTCCTCCGCGGCCCCGCTCCGGCCGCGGCGCCTTTGATTTCTTTTGACGCGGTGCGACGGCGTTGCGTTCTTGAATTTCATTCCTCGGCGCGGCGCGACGGCGCCGCGCAACAATTGACGTGCGATTCCCGCATGGTGCGACGACACCACACCATCCCGTTCCATCCGCAAGGAAACAAATATGAACATAGGAGGGGGGTTCGGCCGTGTTTGTGCGGTCCGGACCCCCTCTCGTTAATCGATAATATTTATTCGTTATCCTCGAAGTTCGACATTCTAGAATCAAGAATGGAAATAATTAAATAAAACAACAACAATCCCCTACCTCGATAAAAGATGTCGCACGTCGGGCGTCGCGGAAACGGCATCGTTCCGTCAACGTTGGTGGAAAAAGCGCTCGGTGAAGTCGAGTCGAGTCGAGTCGACACTCTCAGAATACTTTGTGGGCGGCGGTGCTTCCCTTCCTTGCTCCGGTTGAAGAAGGTAGAAGGTGTTGCTTCACGTTCTTTGGAGACGTGGATCGTTCTTCTTCGAGAGGTTGAAGGTCTTCTAAAAGTTCTTCTCCTCTCCTTAGTTCTCCCCACAATGTTTATGCCAACCCAAAGAGAAGAATAAAATCTCTCATTTTAAAGTTGGAAAAATGATTTCAAATGAAATCAAACAGTCAAAGTAATTAATTAAGTCGGTTTAATTAATTAAATGCAAAGTGTTGGGAAAAATTTCAAAAGATTGAAATTCAAACAACTCAACTCAATTAATAACCCAGGTTGTCAAGATTAATTAAAGAGGAGTTATAGGGAGTTTAAAGGGATGATGAGGTGTTAGGGTTCGTGTGGGCCCCACCACACTTAATCCTCTCAAGGGAGGTTAAGTGGATGTGGGTCCCACCCCTAACTCCCTTTGGGAGGTTATAACCAACTTGGATAAAAATAAAATGTGTTTCCACATTTTATTTAACTTCATTTTAAATTCCCAAAAACTAATTCTCAACCAGCATAAAACGCAACCTCAGAAAAGGTCCTCTTAAGAGAATATCGGCACTGCGAGTTAATCGGTGCCCTCAGAATTCGATTCCGGGCACCGGTTCAAAAGTTAGAAATTCCCGCTCGTTCCTTCACTGAACGTACCCGAGTCAAACTTCGGAAATTAATTCCGGGCACACCGGGACTCAGAATCAGGTGCCGTCAGAAACTGAGTTCTTGTAAAATTCCAAAGAAAATTAAGAAAAAATTTCCCTTGAATTTTATGGGTCTTTACAATTTGGGAATGTGTAAAATTATTTATAATGTGAATGATAAGTTTTGAAAACTTTTAAGAAATCCTATGTTCCAATAAAGGTAAAATAATACTATCTTGTATGTTTTCCATAATATGGTGATCATGAAAAAAACATCTTCTTCAAACCAATGTATAGAAATTTAAATATAAAAATAAATAACTGAAATTATTTTTTTATAATGTATTAATGTGATATTTAAGTGGTGTAATCCATAACTCTTTCAATGTATGAGGATATAAGACATGAAACATTCACCTAAAAATAAAGAAATATTAAAATCCAAAAAATGTGTTTTATACATATCATATTGAATAGGGATAGAACATAGGTTGTTAAAAAACTATATAATAATTTAAATGTAAAAAATATAACATTTATATTTATTTTTTAAAAATTTGGAATAGAAATTAAGGATTGATGGTACCTATATTGGGATAAAAATATCGTGATGAGGTTTTTTCCCATTCACCATCTCATCTCATAGAAGCATCCGTAAATGGAGTTTCCTAGGATTTTTCTTCACTTATAATCCATTATCTTGGGATTTCATAGTAGTGTATTTAAAAAACTTGCGAGGTTTCGACATTTCATAATAGGTTTAAATTCTTTATGGTGGTTGTCTTCCCTTAGGGCCACCCATATATGGATATAATGAAGAAATACTGAAGGTCCATTATTTTTATTAGGTCCATAGTGGTGTTTATTTATAATTAATGAATTATCATCTAATATAAAACTTAAATTTATTTCTACTAAGTTTGGATGCAAGGTTTCTGGATGATATACAGTTATCCAATTCATTTCTAGAAATAGGCATCATTAAATCAAGCCGATTTTAACTATTAATTTACCTTGTTTTATATGGTTCATGTAGTGATTCCCATTCATTTGATTCTTCATTAGTATTTTTCCTATGATTGTAATGGTCAATACTAATTTCCATATAGTAAATGTTTTATGAAATATTTTTTATGATTGCAATTATTTTTTTGTAATCCTCATGTTAATAGTTTTATACTTATTTTATTTATATCCATTTATGGGAGAATTTTTATTTTAATATTTGAATCATGGGTGATGAATCAATATAATACCATATGTGATGCTTCAATTTGTTATGATATATTGACAAATTATAAAACATTATACTTCCACTAGAACTTCAATCTCCCCATAAATCTATGAGATCTTCAAAATACATTAGGTGATTTGGTCCTCTTGTTGTATTAGTTTTCCACTCCCATCAACCATAAGTAAAACTCAATATACATAACATATCATCATATATTTACTCCTAATTGTGAAGTTAATATGTAATATTTTAATAACTAATCTCCCTTGATGTAACTCTTTATTTTTTAAGGTTTGATTAATTTATACCACTTTATTATAGGTTTGAGTCTATTATCTATCCCATTGTAAATATTATATATTTTAAGAAATTATTTAAGGAAGTTTGGTTTTATTAACTCATCTCATATTCCCCCCCATTTTGGGTTTAAGTAATTTTATCCCTTTCATACTAAAATAATTTTTCCATTGAAAATTATATCACCCATTCAAACATAATGTGATAGTTTATTAAAATATAATTTTGATGATTTATTGAATTATTATAATTTTAAAAACTAATGAATCACTCTTTTAATACTAGATCTATCTTTTTATTTTAAATAAAAGAAATTAAAAAAATTATGATACTTCCCATAGAATCATCAAACTCATCTCACATGAATTATTTTGATAGTTTCAATTTATAATTAATTTCCTATAATTAATTAATTTATACTAGTTATCAATAAAATCTATTTTATAAGATATTTTCATCATTGTACCCTATTAAATAGTCATTTTCGATCTCTCCCTTTATTAAATAATTCAATTTTTTTATTTTTATATCAATTATTATTTTTATGGACTCCATTTGGGATACCAATTTAAAAACATAGTATTGTTAAAATACAAAAAAAAAACAATATAATGTGGGAAGAGGTATCATGAACTCATACCTTAAATACTTGGATGGATTCTTCTTATTTATATCCATCTTGACTTAAAAGAATATTTAAATTCAGTTTTTAGAAACTTATGAAAAATCAATATATCCCCCTTTTATCTATGTCCCAAATTTATTTTTATGGGATTTAAATAATGAATGTTGTGTTCACCTTGTTTAATATTAGTCACTCACTTCCATTTTTTAATTAAAATAACACAATAAGAGAACTTCCATGACCTCTCTATGTATATAGTACATTCCATTTCACTCCATTGATAAATCAGAATAATCATTCATATATATATATATATAAGAATAAACATTTTTCTTCAAGGCGGGATGATCATGCTGAATTGTATAAAAACGTTTTAGTAGCTCCCCTCAAGGTTGGTCTCTTCTTATTCTTAGAGCTTGATTCCACTTGAAAATTTATTTGACTTCATTTCATAGATATAATAAAATCTTCTCGACTTTGTTTTTTTACATATGATATCATCACATTTGATATGAACTTGTCATTTAGTTTTTTGAAGGATTTTTATGAAATCAAAAAATTACCTAATACCCATACATTTTACACTTCCAATAATAACATTTGAATCTAGTTTTCTTTGAATATTTTTATAATAAAGAATTGTATGATGATATTTCTATCATATTCTTATTATTTTACCTTTTTAAGAGACCAATATGTCTTCTTACAATTGATTTTTTTTGTAATTATGATTTTCTTATCAAACTGTTCATTATTTGTTTCTTCTCTTTTAAGGTTTCTACATTCTTTTAATCACATTCTCTCACAAAATATTTGATTATTTATATTTAGAAACTCACTTGGGTTACCAATGAACCCTAATCCCATATTACCCATAGAATGACTCCATTTATACCCTAGGAATTTATATAATTTACTTGAATCCTATAACATCTTATAAGAATTAAATATCTTAAATATTTCCATTTTAGAAGGTTTAAAAATAATTATTCACGAATCAATATGTTCTCATTACAACTTCTAACTTTGATTTCTTATTCTTGGATAAACATTTCTTGTAGCATAATTTAGGAACTAATGTCTATAATATTTTATTTTTTATTTTTTTATTCTTAATATGAAATTTATATGGATCAATAAATGAAAATTTATAACTATTTAAATTAAATTTAATATTGAAGTGTTTTTATTTATGATAAAAAATTGTTTTTACTTGGACTTCATAATTTTAATGATATATTTTTATGTATCCACTCTATTAGTTTTAAGAAAATATAGTTCATTAATAATAAAAATAATACATTCCTTATCAATATAATAATTATATAAATAATCAATATGATAAACATTTAATTATTCCTATAATTTCTAAATTTCAATCTTTAATGTGTTTTTTTATAGAAGAACTTAATTTCAACCTCATGAATATGCTCCGATATTCTCTGAGTAGATCCATAATTTGATAAATATTTAAATTCATTATCATTGATATTTTCTTGTTCCAAAACATTATTGCTATAAATTCAGAGTGACTAGAATCACACTTACAACACGTTCTTTCTTATTTTCTTTAATTTTCTTCATTTTTGGATTTTGGAAACTCTTCTCTAGAAATTAGTCAAGAATTTTCATAATAATATTGACTATCCTATAACCCAATTTACCTTTCAATTATTCTTTTTTAAATATGTATTGATTTATTTAATTTTTTATGATCCTTAGATCTTAATTCAGTAATTGCAATGTTGATTTCCCTTTCTGCACAACTCTCTCTTGGGGTTTTCACACCATAATTTTTGTTAAGGGACTTTATCTTAACCTCGAAAACATTCTTCATCAAATCCTTGTTAACATTGATATTAAATTATATATATAATAAATCATCTAATTCTAAAATTATCTTGGAAATCAACTAAAAAATTAAATCCTCCACAAATATATCATTTATAAAAAATTTAATCTTTGAATTTACCTTATTGAAACTCATGGAAATGTCTTAGTTCCAAATGAACTCATTAATGCACCAATATTATTTTAAATATGTATAAAAAAATATAATATAATATTAATATTTATAAAATTAATTTCAATTATTGATACAAATTAAGTAATTTAAATCCAAAATAAACAATACGTAAAAATCAAATCCAGAGAAAATTATGTTTAATAGTGATTATGATGCATTTACAATAGAAAAAAATAGAGGTGGACATAGTTTGTATTCCAATTTTAACATCAAGGATATGGGTAATAATGTCATGGCCCGACCACCCCGGGGCATGAGCATGATCATCTGATGCCATGGTTCTCCTAGAATACCTTCGTTTCCTTCTTAATACACCACTTGTTATTAACCACCAGGGTCATTAATCCATAAGTATAATTTTCAAGATGTTTAATAAATATGATATATTTTTAATATTTATAATTTTTTTTTGAAATTATTGATACCCATTTAAGAATTTAAATCCGAATGAAATAATATGTAAATATCAAATCAAGATAAAATTATGACTTGATACCAATTGTGATACATTTCCCATAGGAATAAAAATCAGAGGTGACCAAAGTTTAGATACCACTTTTAGTATCTAGGATATGTGTGATAATGTCATGAACCAACCAGACTGGGCTATGAAAATAATCATAGAACCCCATGGGTCTCGTAGAATACCTTGGTTTCATTCCCGTCACACTACACATTATTAACTACCAAGGTCACTTATCAAAATGGGGACTATCCCTAGAGGTTTACACATGTTATCTCATTGTTCTTTGTGCTCAGTCATAAAGACTCAAGGAAACATCCAAGGAGGTAAACCATCCTGTCACTACTCAAGGATAAGTATTATTAACTATAGAGTTCCCATTCTATATGCTCCTAAAATGAATGGTGTTCCATTTTAACATGTGTAGATACCACACATCAAAACCACGTAATGGATATACACTTCAAGATAGTTATTTTATTTGATAAAATTATATAATGTACTATCCTAGTTCAATCTGACACATCACCCGAGATAGATATCCACAAGTCCCAAAGCATATTCCCAATTTCTATAGGCTGGAATTAAGCACTAGGGTATCAAAACATATAACTATGAAGATGATTGTACCTATAATAAAAAACACAAAATCTCTGATGTATAAAAATATAAATATAAAAAATATGATTATATCATGAAAGTATCAGTACATAACCATGATTAATAATAGAACCATACCCGAAGGCCAGTCCTAGAACAAACCAAAACCAAAACCAAAATCAAAACCAAAATCAAAACCAAGTCTCTATGTGGGAATTATTCTCCACCATTCCAACCCACCCTAAAATTGAAATCAATAAAGATATTTCACTGAGGTACATGACACCCTTTACTTTCCTTGTATCCTAAAAAACAAAATATGTATATTCCCACAGGTATATGAAGGGTGTGAGGAAAAAACTCATTAGGATGTTCGGATGTGAAACCCTGTTCAATCCATCATAAGGCTAAATCATTATAAGTTTAGTATGTTAAAAAATTTAGCATTAGATTAATATTCAATCGAAGTTTGATCAGCAGTAGGTGGTTAGGATTAGTGCAAAGGAAACAATAGTTCCTATCTTTAGTGGAAGCAAAGTCATCCAAATTTTGTGTTTTGTCAATGAAATCAAAGGGTGGTCTAAATTTTTTTTTCAAATATTCTATAGGGGATTATATAGAATGAAGAATCTAGAAGTTCTTATTGTAGAAAGAGATTGTGGCCAATTGTGTTATGGGAAATCAACAGTGAAATTCCATTTGGAGGATTCTCCATGAATATGGTAAAGTGGTGCAACTTGGAAAACTAGATAAGTTACCTATTTAAGGATGTGGGGACTGAACCTAAATATTAAATCAATGCATAAATAGTGAATATGATGCATGAAAAATTTATTATAGGTTTACAGAGTATTAATCATTATATAATGAAATATTACTGAATTATTTTGTTAGTTCAATATATTCTTTGTACTGATGATAATATAAAGTAGTCGTAGTGGTTCCTCTCATGCATGTTGGAGAAAATATAGAACAACATTGACTTATCCTATGTCTATTATCCAATTTATGTATTTTTCATTTTATATATTATCATTTATTTTATTTTATTTATTGTTTTATATTTTAAAAAGGTGTGACAAACCGACCTGGATTTCCCTCACAAATTGGAATCCAACTAGATCATGCACATACCTAATGTGTGTTCCCAATCCCCACGAGCTAGAGACTAGTACCCAATCATTAAGAATAACCAGAGGGAAGGATTTATCCCAAACCGAACAAGATACATGGCATATATATACATTGAAGAAATAATAGTAGATGAAAAAACATAAAAAATCTATGCTATAACTAGTAAAAAATAGTGGTAATGATATAAATTAAAAAAAACCTAAATAAAATGAATGGGTAGAAGTCCAAAAAAATAAAATAAAAACCAAAACACAAGAAAAATACTACTATGATATGTGGGAAATATCCCACCATCTCCCCACCCACTTCCCAAACCTAGATGAGATAAACCTCAATGCCTCATGATGATATATTGCCTTTACTTGCATTTAAATACATAATATGGTCGACACACTACCAAAGGGGTGTGCAGTGTGTGATCGAAATAATCTCAATTAGTTCCCACACATATATTTTATATCAAGTCTCTTTGAAAATAATATATGTATACTCATTTCAAAGAAAACATGTCATGATAAGAAATCAAGAAAATTAATATCAAATCATGGTAAATATTCCACTTTTTTCTAAAGTTCTAAAACAAGATGGATAATTTTCTTAAAATAACAATTTTCCATAACAATTTATCAAAATATAAAAAATGTATATCAATCCAAAATAGTATAATTTATTCCCAATTGTAAACAAGCTAGGATAAGAATGTGTCAGTATAGTATTCTACTTGTAGCACAATTAATGACTAGTGTGAACCCAAGTCCTTAGAATATAGACTTAAGGAGAAAAGTAACACCCCATGAGTGAACCCCCTAATAATTTCAACTACAAGTCCATATAACAAAAGGCCTTAGGAATAAAATAATACCCCATAAGTTAACATATTTAATGTAAAATGAATGATGGCACAAATCTACACCTTCGATGTAATTCCCCGACCCCAATTACCCAGAATCGGTGAATTATTACATAATATTGGCATGATACAAGGAATAATGTCCCAATATACTGATTAGTTTAGTATCCTTGGAAGTACTAGATACATACATAAGTTTTACATTACATCATGAAATAAAAATGACAACATTTTGTCCCCTTTGAACACTCTTATATCCCTTAGATTATTCTAGCAGGTTAATCAAAATATACTTATTTGAATCATGGGAAAAATAAAACATAAGAAATGGGTGAGCCTCAGATGCTGTTTAAGGATAACAATATAGTGGAAACTCTCATAAATAAGAATGAACATTTAAGGCAATGTATAAGACCAGATCACAAGCCTTTTAAACTTAAACTTCCGTATAATATTGAAAAGATAAATCAAATAATGCTATTTACTTATTCACATGGATATTATACTAGTTGAATAATTACATGTAATATCAATTTCCAATTTCATAATGATTTAGTGTATACTTCCAGACTTCATAACCACATATTCAAGGCCTTGTTCCAAGACTACACATAAGATTTTGTCAAGGCCTTGTGCGAAGACACTAGTTTATCTCATGAGACCTACCGATGCACCGAGGAGCTATAGCAGGCTCCACCCATCACTTACTTAGTCCAATGCATTCCTCATATGAATGGGTGAAACATAAACTAAACATTCATATTAAAATTATCATACAAATTGTCAATATTTAAACCACAAACCATGAATGACATAAAAATAGCACATCCATGGTAAAAAATAACTCATTACATATAAACTGGAAGATTGTATTATAATAAATCAACCTCAATCAAGAATAAAATACACTGAAGTATATCGAAATAGATGAAAATAGTCATTAAAACTATTTTAGATAAATATCCCCTTTTTCTTGAAAACATTTAAATGTTGCACTATTTATCTAAGAAGTCATTTAAAATAGATTTTTGAATCAAAGTGTCCCATACCACTATGAAACTTTTAAAAGGAATTTTAATTTCAAAACATTCAAGTCCATATAAATTAATACTTAAAACCATTTTCAAAACAAGTACATTAATGGAAATGATTTATAAGAATATATATTTAAAATATTTAAAACAATATTTTAGTTAAAGAGTTCCTAACCAAATAAGAGATGCTACAATACAAGTAATTGATAAATAACATTAATTAAAACATAATAATATCTTGATAATAAAGGTATTCATGATATAATATGTCATAGGACTGTATATACACCATATAAAATTGAATTGGTGCATAACAACAATGAAGTGTCAATGGAATGTAAATTGAGACGAAATCCCTTATAAAGACGGTATCCTTAGATTAAGGATAAATCAATGATGTAATTATGTGTGAAAAATATAAATACACTCAATATAATTGGATATTCAGTGTAAATCAATCTAATTATATTCACACATATTCTTTTAAAAAAACCAATGACTAGGATGTTTAACTCAATGAATGGAAATTGAGTTAAGATTACCCTTAACAAGTCCAGATCAATGGAATGTGAATTTATCAATGGATTTATTATGTGTATCAAAGGTATATCCACAGAAAGGGGAGTGGAAACTACTGTATAAATAATAAATAATGATTCCACACATAATATTAGAGTAAAATAATTAATGAATTATGCGTTAATCCCAATGAGTGGAAATTGAAATTTGAAATTACCTTACTGATTTGGTAACTTACAAAACACACACCCCATGAAAGAAGTATCATAAAATAAAGATGTAAATACCCACAAATTAATGTATATTACACATAGAATACAATCATGGGTAGTACATACACCACACAAAAGGAATTAGTGGTAGTATAGCATGAATCTCACGAGAATAAGAAGTGAGATGAAAACCCCTTACCATGTTGTAATCAATTGAGTCATATGACCAAAATTTAATAACCACAAAATGAATCACATAATACCATGAATATAAAGATAATAATAATAATATATATCAAATTTTAGTACACAATAAACCACATGAAATAAATAAGTGGTGAACAATGGAAATATCACGGAATTAAAAGTGAGATAAGAAACCACTTACCACGTTATAATCAATCGAGTCGTATGACCAGAAGTTAATAACCACAAAATGATTCACATAATAACATAAATATAAATAGAATAATTATAACATATATCAAATATAATTACACAATACACCACATGAAATAAATTAGTGGTGAACAATGAAAATCTCACGGA
The DNA here is from genome assembly GCA_963277665.1 of Viscum album. Lineage (NCBI taxonomy): Eukaryota > Viridiplantae > Streptophyta > Magnoliopsida > Santalales > Viscaceae > Viscum > Viscum album. Next base: position 1,487,314,266 of record OY728136.1, read on the forward strand.
ATTAAAAGTGAGATAAGAAACCCCTTACCACATTGTAATCAATCGAGTCATATGAAAAAATATAATAACCACCAAATGATTCACAATTCAACAAAAATATAAAGAGAATCATGATAATATATATCAAATGGAAGTACACAATACGCCACATGTAATAAATTAGTGGCGAACAATGGAAATCTCACATAATTAAAAGTGAGATAAGAAACCCCTTACCTTGTAATTTTCCTTAGTCGAGGGTAAGTTAACCTACTGTATAATAGTTAAATAATTTTTATTCAATTATACAAGAACTACATACATAAATATTAAATCTTATATGATCTTCTAACATTTATTTCTTAATTATATTTTAGTAGTATCATTGTTTCGGGTGTTAACTGATTCGTTTTCCTTTATATGTTTTGTTACGTAAGTCATGTTTGTTATGGATAGGATGTATTTGATTCATATAAATAATGATATCAAGTATTTAAACATTATTTTTAGCTTTCAAATGAAAATTAGTCATGAATAGTTATGATGGGGAATGACATCTCATCGCATCGTGGAGATGGTAATCCGTACGTACACATGAGTGACAATATCATTCTTTTGATGGTGAAATCGTATATAATTGGATAGAATATCATATATAAAGAATAATTAACATGTTATATTTATTATTTACATCAGTTATACTCATTATTATACTCATCCAAATAATGAAGTTTTTGAATAACAAACTACACAACGACGTGGAGACAATAAGCCATACGTACGCACATATGGTGAATTCGTCATTTATAGGATGGATAGAATAATGAATATGGTTTTACCATATTTATAATAACATAAAAGTATGTAGGAGGTACTGGAGTTATTATTTTGGTATGGAAACAAAAAATAAAGTGGACGTGGAAAAAGAAAAGAACTTGAAAGAGGTTGGTGAAATTATTATCTCTTATTTAGGTGCTTTCTTTTGAGTTGATCAAAAGGGATCCTTAGGTTGGATTTATGATCAAATTGAGGACTCTAGTTTTATGTGAGTAAAATTGGAAGGATATTTGGGAAGGGGTTGGCCGATACAAATGGATTTGGAGGGGTGATTTTGAGATAAGGGGAAGTTCCCTTTTATAAGAAGGGCGGGGGTCACTTTATGAAAAGATCAATATATTAATTTATTATACAATAATATTCGGTTTATAATGACTCCAAATTAATTTATTTCTAGGATTAGGTGGTTATGGGTCAAAATACCCTCTACCAATAGGTTTCAAACATGTTTAGGATACCATTTTAACCTTTTCTTTTAGATTTAACTCTTTGATAAATAGTTTAACTTTTACCGTGTCTTCTTGTATTCCTACAGTATATGGTTAATAAACTTATTATAAACTTCCAAGAGAACCTCAAGTGGTTAATTAATTACATATAAAATATTATTTAATCCCTTTTGCCGAACATTATATTTTTAGGAATATTATATCAACCAATAATATATTATTTGTTTTAAAAATTAATTTATGTTAATTTTGACATTATTTGGTACTTTGTTTTTCTGAAAGTCATGAAAACCGTATCACTTAGAATTTTTTTTTCTAATCAACCCTAAAATGTCATATTAACTTATAAAGTTAGTGTAATTCATCAAAACTCTTAAATACTATTTAGTTGGATATTTATAATATCAATTATTTTTGTATTTCATTAAAAACGTAATTACTGCATCATGATTGTGTCATAAATAAAATTAATTTTTTAATATCTAAAAATTAAAAATAAAATACCATTATTTAGAAATATTTTTGTTTTTCTAATTAATATTTATAGTTTAATTTATCTTATGTATAACCATATATGAAAAATGGTTTAGTTATTAAACTTTGAATTTAACACTTTTAACTCTTCTTTAAATAATATAATAATAAATGTCCTAATCTAATCCAAGTGGACCTAAAGGATCATATTTTATTAAAAAGGCTGTTTTTGGTTGAATTACACTTATCCAATAGAATTAGGACATGTTTAAGGTAATTATAATATCATTTTTACCTTTACTAACGTTATTTACTTTTAACTATGGTAAATAAAAGTTAAAAGTTACTTTTCACCACAAATTATTTTCATCTTATTGAACCAAATTTTACTTACTGATATTAACCATTTCTCTAAGATTTTTGAAATTCAATTCACAGAATTGGTAAAATTATGTTTTATACAAATTTGCAAATGCTCCTAGAAGATGGGTAAAAGACGGTAAAAAGTCCAATAAAATTTTATATGTCTAATTTTATTATAAAATGACTGAAATGAATTAAATTTAACTTTTATAGGTATTATATATATATTTTTACTTAAAATAAATTTAAATAAAATATATAATAATTTAAATAAAAAGCCGGTTTTAAACAATAACGTAGTGTTTTTCACTATTCATGAAAAATAGAATGTTTTCCGAAAAATACCAAAAATTTACCATATGATAATTTTGATATTAAGGTTTCAAAAATGAATTATATTTTTCCAAATTGAAATCATATAATTTTCATTAATTAATTTAAAATTAATTCCAGTTGTCAAAACCAAAAAGCGGGTTTTTAAAAAGTAAAAACTATCAAAATATTGACATGTGTTTATGTCAAATTTAAATGTGAAATTACATATAATGACCTATATTGTATTAAATGATAAAAATATTATCTAATTATAATTAAAAACCATTAAAATTCATAATTTAACAATATAAATTATTTCTATTAAAAAATTTGTTTTCAATTAAAATTTTGTATTTTTCAATAATCATCAAAATATGAAAGTTATCAAAAAAGTGCAAAAAATTTATCCAAAATAAATTTTCATGTCCCAATTCTAAAAATAATTTAATTTAATTAAATTGAATATATAAAAGTGTCAAATATTGGGTTTAAAAGGGGATTTCCATTAAAAGGTATAAAAATTTCATTTTTTTTGAAAAATACGTCTTTTATCTGAAAAAAATGAATTTGTTATTATATTATGTATAAGAAACACAGTATATGGATTCTAAAATTATATTGAGAATATAAAATTCAATATTCAGTTAATACTATTCATAACTGCTTTTTGAACAACTAGTTTGGTAAGTCGTGGTGCGCTCGACCTCAGTGTTGCGTGTAGAGAAAGCTATTGTATTACTTTAAAGAGAATAAATTACTATGAAATCTTGGGGTTTTACATCCGACTTAAGTATCCAAGTGAACCCATGCAATAAATTTCTAAAATCATTAAAAAGGGTTTCATATTTCATAAATGATCACACAAAACCTTTTTCCACTAAAATATGATTTGAAAAACCCTCTATCAATCAATTTTAAAATTCTTTGAAAACAATATTTTCTTTTACCAAAAAATTGAGAAAACATGTTTTTTCACAAATCCATTTACGTACACAAAAAATAAGCCCAATTCCTTTATAACAATAATTCATGAAAACTATATCAATTTGGTTCCTTTATAATAGGATAGATATGGAACCACCTAACTTAAATTTGTGTTTAATACTACTTGTAACGTGATCCACCAACACCAAAATGAAATCAGAGAAAACAAAATAGTCCCTAAAAATGATTTCCATGTATCATAATCAAATCCTATAAAAAAAAAGATCCACTAAATAGGTTAGATCACACATAACTTGATAAACAAACCCCCCACACCACAACCAACATGAGGGATAACCTTCGAGAGAATATCACACAATAGAGCTAGTAAGGATAAAAAAACACAACCACAAGGTTTATGAATCCATAAATATAGTGAAACACTGCTATTATAACCAATGGTAATGAAGAATATAAAAATTTCATTCAATTAGGGAGACATAATATTTCCACCATGAAGATAAAGTGATGAAAAAAGTGATATGGAAGGAGAGAAAATATCCAAATTCATCTTTAAGAGCCTAGGGTTTGAGAGAGGAGAGCTATGAGATGAATAAGAAAAATTCCAAGAATACAATGTGATAAAAAATACTAGGATAAAGGGATTTATTTCATAAATGGTATAATTACGGTATAAAATTCAAAAAACATGCTTATACCTAAAAACACATCACCTCAGAAAAAATTTATCCCGAGAAATGATTTTATGATGTGAATGAGGTTATTATAGAATAAAATCATTTTATGGTGTAAAATATGCATTCAAGGACTGTAAGAATTTTATTCCTTAGACTATTTTACAATTGGTTCTTAGTAGAGGACGTATGCTGTAAGATAGAACATACAATGTAAAACTGTATATCAACCCAGGTTCTATATAAACTCCCAAAAACAACTCTTGAGCCATATGAACCTAAAAAAAGTCCCAAACAAGTAAGAACATAACCTCAAAATCCATAATGATACAATATCCCCACCGTAAGATGTCTTATACCTAATAAGTCATGATAAAGATTGGTGATCCAGAGAAAGGTGATGCCAGTACTCCCTCGCTGAAGATTCACTATCTAAAGTCTCATGAGAATCTGATCTTTGTCTCCATAACATTCTAACAATTGGAATTGACTTTCGATACAAAAATTTCAATTGAGAATCCATGATATTCATTGGTTACTTTACAATTAAAATATCTGGCTCCAACATGATCTCTTACCAAATCAAAATATAAAATGGACCATGTTATAAATTTTTTAGCATTAGTACATGGGAAAAATCATGAATTTATTTCAATTTATCCAGAAACACAAATTAATAAGAAAGATTCCCCATATTCTCAATGACTTCAAATAGTTTAAAATATCTTAGAGCTAGTTTTCCATGTTTTAAAAACTAATGATTACTCAAGTGAGGAGAAACGTTCAAGAAAACTTGGTCGCCTATCGACAAATCTAAATGATGATTTTGAATATACATATTTTATTTATTCCGACTCAACACTATGACTAGCAATCAGTATATATCCTAAATAATCTCTAATGTCTCATGAATGAGACTCAATTCCATAAGAGAGGCCTTACCCCCCTCTTCCCAACTGAAAGGAGATCTACATGGGAGACCATAAAAAAACATCAAAGGGAACCATCATAATCAACATATGAAAATAGTTTCTATAAGAAAAATCAACCAAACCTAGTTGAATATCCCATGATCCATTATAATCCAAAATTTAGCCACATAGCATATCCTCTAGGATCTAAATATCATGCCCTGTTTTAACATCTATATGTGGTTGGTAAGTTTTACTCACCTTGAACAAAGTCCTCCCCACCTCTTCAAGACAATTACAAAAACCAAGAGGTAAAACTATGATCTTTGTATGAGATGATGGAAGAGGGAAACCAATGTAACCTTATAATCTTCTACACATACAACTTTAGTGGTGTCCCTAATTTAAATAAAATGGGATGATATCTTCAATTGATCAATCAATACCTAGATATAATTCTTACATGACTGAGTCACTGGTAATCTAACAACAATGTCCATGGACACCTTGTCCCATTTTCAAACCAGCACTGTAAGAGGCTAGAGAAACCCAGAAAGTTTCCGATACTTTACCATTATCTGTTTGAAGGTGTAAGTACAAGACACCTTATCATCAATTTAATACTTCATACTCTGACACCAGAATTACTATCTCATGTTATATTACACCTTTATAGTGTTCAGATGAACTAACCATGAATAACGATGAAAATAATATAATAATTAACTCCTCATAATTACTAGTATGAAAAATCAATCCCCAAAGGAGAGATACCATTAAAAGGGAGTGTACAACTAGAAATGGTCTGCCCACCATGAAGGGTTTTTCTATTTCCTATGAACTCATCATCTTATTTCAGAATCTTCAAAACAGTCTCAACGAGGGATGATGATAAAAAAAAACTAGTCAAAACCATACCTAAAACATACTTATGGGCATCTAGATGTGGCTGAGTAAATAACCCCAAAAAGTTCCACTCCTACTTTGATTACAGAACATCCTTTGGTGAATATTTCATTCTGGGAGCATTGATAATGTCATTATTTTTTCTCATGGTGTATGAAATTTTAAACTTGACCATATGAATATATTCCACCCATCGTCTCTATCTAAGGTTATAGTCTCTTTGATAAAAGATATTTATCAGTATTTTTTAGCCAGAAAAGGCTGTGAATCTCTCCCTAAAAATATAATTCCACTAATAGTTATGCACATTCATAAATGGGAGAAGCTCTAAATTATGAGTTGGGAAATTTTTTTCATGTAGCCAAAGTTGATGAGAATCAAAGGACACAACATTATCATATTTTATTATCACACATCCCAAACCTACATTAAAAGCATCATAATGAACCATATACCCCTTCTTGGGATCAGATAAGATCAAAATAGGTGATAATGTCAGAATATATTTCAAATCAATAAAAGAAGTCGAAACAATCACACCACATATGAGCTTCAACCCTTTCCTAGTCACGAACCAATAATTATATACAACCATACCAAGGGAAATCCTCACCTCAAAGAAGTTTTTTTAGCTCTTCCTATGATAAGAGATCCTTCAACTTCTGAAGTTCAATCGATGATCCCTATTCAGAAATCACATTCCCCAATAACTTCACTTTTTATTTCCATAAAATTCAGTTTTAAATATTTTCATATGGATCATGATACCTTAGGATTTCCAAAAAAAATCAAATAGTGCTCATGTTCATTATAATATGAAGTTTCCCAATCACGATCCAAGTATCACTATGAGGGTGAGTGGGTGAATCAGTGAAATATTTTTATTTTGTGTTTCATTTTTTTAAACCACCTTCACCTCCTATTAAAGAGTTATTTACCTACCTAACATAATTCAAACACACATCCACATGAACACCATAATTTACATGGTTCACTACTCAACAAGAGTAGATACATCCTTGGTATGGTATGAAAACACACCAATACCTCACAATCCATAAGAAAACAATAATATGATGTGTAATACAATGAGTAGGATATACCCTTACACTCGTGTTGCACTTGAAAAACAATACTCAAGTGCGTGTGAACCCTCTTAGAACATATAAGATAATAAAAAGTTTATGTTATTCATGATTAGCTTTCAAAAATCTGATCCCTCAAAGAAATTATTCTCTTTCCTACCCAGAAGCTGGTAAGAACATCCTCCTGAACAAATAACTACTTACACAGAGCTCTAATATTTTGCACACCCCTTTTGGATGTCATGTGCGCAACATTGTTATGTTGCCCACAAGATTCACCTTTTTTCATGAAACACATCTTGTTTGAAACTTCAATCTTATACGTAACTCTATTTTTGTGTCAAACTTTTATTTCTTACACACAACTCTATTTCATTTACGCAACTCCCTTTACTTAAAATTTATCCACAATTCAGAGCATAGGATTCCTATAAGTGTTAAGCTTCACATATGAGAGGGGGTTACCTCTTATTTATAGTCATCACCTACCTCTCACGCAAAACCCCGAGAGGTCACACAAGATATTGATGCACCATGAAAAACCCCATTTGACATCTCATTGGGCACATAAGTCTCTTTCATGCCAACCTTACCTTTCAAACACTTCTTAAATATTTCACAAACTTCATGCCTTTTCCATTTTTCGAATTTCTTATCTTGAATCATGCCTTGAGCGCAACATTCCAATCCACCTTCAATCTTGCATGCAAATTATTTGGACAAAAGAACATTTCTCTATCTCCTGATTTTCTGGCGAAAATATTTGGAAAACACTAGAAAATGAGGCCACCTTGTATATGTTCTTTGGTACCACCTACAAATCATCCATTCCTTTTTCATGGTTCACTAGACCACATTCCAAAACCATTATTCTTATTTTATCACGAAATCCACTGTCATGATATCTATCCTTTGATCGATCAACTTTAGCATTGTCAGATTTTCCAAGGAAATTATTGTAACTTACCTCTATTTTAGAAACATCTTTCTTTCCATTCAAATCAGAATATGATTGGCATCACATTTTCTCCCCCTTTCCTTTATATGGATTTCATCAAAAGTTATCCAAACAGTTTATGATATTTGTGAAATACAAATCATCAAAGCATCATCTGGTTTTACAATCCTTTTACAAAGTGAGTTAATTTATTCTCATTGACAACAAAAGACAAAAATTTGAAAAAGAAAATGATTCTTACTCCCTTCCCATTTAAAATTGGTCCCAATATAATACCTCTAATAAATAAAGATATCATCTATGGAAACAACTATAATAGTTTCAAGATACTGATTAAATATCCAATTCATAATATCCATAAAAATTACGGGAGCATTAGTAAGAACAAATGGAATAATAAGACCTTCATAATGGTTATGCCTACTCTTGGACACCATATTTAGAATATCAAATTCCCAAAACAAAAGTGGATGATAAAATAACCAAATAAATACCTTTGAAAACCAATATTGACCTTTAACTATTCAAAAAAATCATCAAAATGTGGAAAAGGATACTTATTCCTAACCATTAACCAGTTTAACTTCCGATAGTCCACAAATAATCAAAGTGAATCATATACCTTCTTGGAAAAGTGCATTAGAGATACCCATAAAGAAATACATGGGTAAGGAAAACCATTATCTATAAGATCATCCAACTAAATCTCAAGCTCATATAGTCACACTAGAGCCATCTAATATGAGGGTATCAAGATTGGATATGTACCCAATACTGAATCAATTGAAAAATCTGCCTCCCTCTCTGAAGGAAGGGCAAAGAATTAATTTGGTAAAACATAAGGAAAGTAATAAACAACTATGTGAAGATCAACGAGAGAAGAAACTACAATAAGATAATACACAAAAACAAACAGAAAAAATCTTAATTTATGGTCGGAAGTTCTTACATGACAATACCTAAGATTTCACAATCCTTGAAACATATGAGAGATCTCATCGTTAGTAAGGAACATGAAATGATGATGATAATAATCAATATTAGCATGATTATAGATAAGAAAATACATACTATTTATAATTTTAAATATATTCAAGTAAAGAATGAAAAAAATACCAAACTAAGTCCACATCAATTATTTATAGAGAAATAAAAGTACATCAAAACTAAAGAACCCTTTCCAAGCGGTGTTGCTAACTCCATGAAAAAATACATGAGATTTGTTAGATGTTTCCATAAATCAACATATCATGAAGATATAAATACATGGGAGGTGCCTGTATCAAATAAAGTAGTCATTATAGATTGTGAAACAAAGATGGTACCTATCACTACCATCATACCCATAGAAAACTCCACTAGAGACTCATACACTATGTGAAAGTGGTCCACTCCTGAGGCTTATGGCTGGATCCCTATGGACTCTGAAGCATTTATCTGTTCTGTAGTGGCCTTTGGAGCCAAACATCCTTGATCTTAGTGAGGCATACAAATAGCATGATATAGCCTCTATAGATAGATATATTGGCCATGAATATTCAACATATTTTTTGGGGTGGGACAATAACACCAGCTTTTCCTAACCTTTAAAAACTATTATAAATTCAGGGAAAGCTGTTGGTAACTACTAATAGTTCAAAGGATCCCTCTACTGAGAAACACCTCCACCACTGTTGTGATGATCATACCACTTATTCTTCTTTCCCAACACACTAAATCTATTAATGGGTGGAATAGTAGGGAAATAATAACTAATATTTCATACCATGTCCCTTTATGACATCATATCTCTATCTATTATCTATAAACATGTAGAAATATTCAATATAAATACCAATAATATGATATCCAATCACAAACCCTGCAGGTAATTCTAGACCTTCACCTGATCATTCCTTACCACCTCAAGAGAAAAATGAATCATCTCAACAAACCGGTTAGTGTACTCTAATATAAAAATCTCTACTTAATTCAAATAGAGGAACTCCTGATACTTTTCGATCATCAAATACTCTAATAATAACCTCTAAAACTAGAGTGTCTTGAAACCATTCCAATCCAACCCCACATGCTTATCCTCCAGTATGATAGAATCCCACCCTTTCTTGGTGGGACACTCAATCCCAAACCCTCCTTGCTTCACCTTGATAGTCTCATGTGTATTTAGGAAGTAGAAAATCTGATCAATATTTTTTGTCTAGTCCTCCACATATTAGGGATCATTTATACCGTTAAAGGATGAGTGATTCTCATATAATAACTCTCAAGATCGATCCCCATCTCCTCTAACTACTAGCTATAACTTAATAATTTGTTTTTGGACATACAATGAATTTTGGTTCATGGAACAAACTTATCACATGGTATCCTCTATAAATGTTTTATCCAAAGGTTGATTACCTTGAGGAGTATCCATTAAAAATTCCCACAGAACTAATGGGAGACAAATTAGAGGCATATCACTTCACACTAAAAATATTATAAATGATCATACAATAGGAAAATATTAGTTAAATCTATAAATCAATAAAAAAATTGAGGCTAATATTAAGATATAAACACAAGAGACAAACATCCCAACATCCCATAGTAATTTGAGTCTCACCACAGTAAGATCTAGATAGAACCTTACCATAAAGTCCTATATCCAGTCTAACAAATGTCTAAAAAAAGGGTTCTTGAGAAAAAACCAACCCCTATTACCAATTTATAATGTGATTACTTAGGTTTCCCTAAATAACTAAAACCCAACCTAATCTAACACATACCCAAAGGGCATTTCCAATCCCCATTTGAATTCGAAGAGTACCCATGAATAAAAAAACCAGAGGGAACAATTTCTACCTACTTGAACAAGATCCATGTAATATATATGAATTGAAAGAAGAAACATTGAAGAAAATATAGAATAAATATATGCCATAACTAAGATAAAATAGTGGTAATGATACCAATTAAAAAAACCCCAGAATAAAATAAAAAGGTAAAGCTCCAACAAAACTTAGAAATAATAAAAATGGAAGATAAATAATCCTTTTATAAGTGGTAAATCTACGACCATATCACCACTATCTATTCAAATATAGATGAAACAAACCTCACCACCTCACTGTGGCACCTTTTATTTCTTTACATTGAAAGACATAACATGGTCTACACACTTCCAAAGGGGTGTGTAGGGTGTGAAATAAACAGGCTCAATAGAATCCCACTAGGTGTTCAACATCAAGCCTCTATGAAAATAATTAAAATATGATAATTTCAAATAAAATATGGCATGATAATTAGTTAAGAAATTTAATATCAAATCTTGGTAAATATTTCCCATTATCTATAGTTCAAAAAAAAATTGAGTAAAAATAGTTTCAAAGCATATTTTTCATAACCATTTATCAAAAAACCAGGCATGTATATCAAGCCAAAATAGTATAATTCTAGAACAGTGGTAAACATGCCATGGGTCATAATAGGTTAGTCTGGAAAACTACCCATACCACGATCAATGACTAGTGCACACAGAAGTCCTTATAAAACAATCCCAAGGATTAGAGGAACACCAAAGGAGTGAATCTGTCAATAATTTCAAAAATTCCCTAGAAAAAAAGCCCAGTGAATAGAGTAACACCCCATGTGTGAGACTACTGATAGTGAAATGGATAATCTTCTAATGATATACCTCCCACCTAAGTTCTCAAGACTTTCTATGAGTTTTATTTCTCAAATCATTTTAAAGGGTCTCAAATTTCACAAACAATTCCACAACCATTTATTCTACGAAAACATTATTTAAAAATCCCTTTCTCAATCCATTTTACAATTCTTTAAAAAACCCCATTTAGTTTTTAAAAGCAAGGTAAAAAACATATTTGATCACAAATCCATTTACACACACAAAACAATCAAGAAAATTCCTTTTTAAAAACAATTCATGAAAACTAGAGCAACACAGTTCATCAAACGTGGGCTAAAGACGGAACCACCTAACTCAAAATTAGGTTAAACACTACCCAAAATGGAATCCACCAAAACTAGAAAGAAATTAGAGGTAACAAAATAGGTTCTAATAGCTATTCCCATATCTCATAATCAAATCCAATAACAAACAAGATCTAGTAGAGAATTTGGGTCACACATACCTCGATAAACACACCTTCCACACCACAAAAAACATGATAGTCATCTTATAGAAGAATATCATATAATAGATCAAGAAATTTTCAGACAATTGTCAGCACAAGGACAAATAATCTATAAACGAATAAAAATTTTACTTCCACTACCAATGGAAATGAATAGGTAAAAATTTCACCCACTAAGATAGATTCCATGACACCACCACAAATATTGAGTGTTGAACAACGAAATCTGGATGGTGAGAAAACACCCAAAATCACCTAGAAGTTACCAGGGTTAGAGAGAGGAGATATACATGACGAATAAGAGAAATTTCAAGCACTAAACTTAATAAAACATACTAGGTTGATGGTATTTACATAATAAATTGGATACTTATGGTGTAGAATTTACATAACATGTTTATACTAAAAAACAAGTTGCCTTAGAATGATTTTTTTCAGGAGAAGATTTTACAAAACGTAAAATATTCATATTGGGTAAAATTAATTTATGGTATAAAATATGAATTTATGGCATGTATTATTTTTATTCCCTAAACCATTTTACTATTGGTACCCAATGAAGGAATTATGCTATAAGATTGAACTTAAAATGAAAAAGTTTCCAGAAGGAACTTCTATACCCAAGTATTTTATTAACTCAAAAGAACAACTCTGAAGCCCTCTGTACCTGAAAAAGAAATATTAAAAAAATATCATACCATAAAAATCCATGATGTCACATGAGGTGTGTGTGAGTTCTAATTTGTTTAGTGGTTAGGGTGGAGTGAATGATTAGTTATGATGCACTTATTAAAAGGGAAGGAATAGTTCTAGAGGTTATTTTCCTCTACACTATTACAACATGTAGCTTTCTAATGGATTTGTCAATAAAATTTCTAGTGCTCTACCATTATTATAGGTGATTTTTTTTTCATGATACCATTTATACCCCAAGATGTGGTATCAAAGGGTTAGTTATAAAGATTTTGTTTCATCACACCAGTGACAGTTGTAAAGATAGAACCAAATGAAAGGAATATTTAAATGAAAATATTTAATGTTTTTTTTGTATTTTAGAGAATATAGATTAATGATAATATTATTTATAAGGACTTGATAGTCCCATTTCTAGGGTAAATCTATTATGAATAAAGATATATGAATGATAGAAGCTGGATAAGAATGTTTTGGAATTAGTAAGAATGTCTCTTAAGAGAAATGTTACTTTCAACATTCAATAGAATAAGAAAACAACCTAACTTTTGAAGGGATTGATGTAGATATATGAAAAATTGACATTCCCAAACATGGTTTTCAAATTGTTATGGTTGTTCATATTTATGCTTTTAGAAGGAATAATAGTGATAGATCATGAGAATTACTTCAACCTGATTCAGGGGTAGCTTCAGTATGTAAAGTTAAATTTTACCAATGATATGTGATAATTTCTATTGCTTTCCCCACTTTAATAAAATTAGTATAAAATTGTTACTGTAGTTTGTAACTCCATTGTAAAAATCCATCTCCTATTTATTTGTAACTAAATTTTTTTCTTAAATGAAGAACTAAGTTGGATGTAATTTTAGATAATGATTGGCTATTCCCTTAATGATTCTAGAAGGAGTAATTCACCCTATAAAAAGTTGGTTTATCAAATAAAACCATCATAAGAAAATCCACATGAAAAAAATTAATGCAAATTAGATGGTTCATATCCAATATATTGGAAATGTGGGGAGAAAGGGCATATCGAGAAGGAATAAAAGATCTAAAGGGATAAAACTAGAAATTAATCAACATTCAGTAGTTTATATTCTATCAACTCAATAGAAGAAATATGAGGTTATCTATTGAGTTTGAATACAGTAGTAGAAACTTTGGTTATTGTCTTTGGGAAGTTTGGGAAAGTCTAACTATCATATGGTGAGCCCCCAAAAGTTATTTTAAATAGATATTTTAACATATGAATGAATAGTGTAGGATTCTTGAAACTTTAATAAGTTCACCACTTATCATCCCTTAAAAGAAATCTTATTTCTGTTGGGAAATTGGATAATGAGGGCATTGGATCTAGATTTTTAAATGGGATATATAGATTTATCTCAAAATTAATGGAAGTGACAACTGTTTTAAATATTGATAAACATTACATAACTAGAAATTCATATAGAGTTGAAATGAACAGAGGTTTAACTTTACATGATCTGATGGTTTGGAACTATAGGTTTGGTCACCTTAGTGAATAGAAATTGAAGGTTCTAATGGTTAGGGGCATATTTAAGCCAAATTGCACTGAAATTGGAATGTGTGAGAGTTGTGTGTTGAGAAACTATAAAATATTGTCTTTTTTCTTAAATGGTCAAAATCCTAAGAATCATGAGTAAAGTCTAGTACACTCAATTGTTAGGGGTTATACCCCTATTCAATCCTAAAATGACTACTTTTACATTCTATATTTCATTAATGATTTAATAAGGAAAGTACATATTTACAAGTAAAGGATAAATATTATGTATTTTAGGTTTTTATTTTATGGAAAACATTAGAATAAAGTGAGTGTAATCAGAATATGAAGTGTATCCAAACAGAAAATAGTGGTGCATTCATCAGATGCATCTTTCATTATTTCTACAGGAAGAAATGAATAAGTTATGAAAATTAATTTACGATAACTCTCTACTGGAATATATTATATTAAACAAATAGTTTATATTTTAAAGATAAATCTAAGAGTATGAGGTTGCACTTAGGAATTATTTATGAAATTTGTCTAGAGGTACTCTACATAAGAGAATATCACATCAATTGAACCCTAACAAGTGCAGTTAGGAAAAATATTATAGAGGAGATATGTTCTAGAAGATAAAAATTATTTCATCATATTAGAGTCTTTGGTAGTTTATCATATATATTTGTCAGCACTAAGGACCATGAAACAATTGAATTAGAATGAAAAATATGATTTTTCCTTTGATCAGGAGATGAAAATTTTGGATATTGTTTACAGTATAGTGATAAGAAATAGATAATAAGAAGTTGAGATTTTTTTTTGATGATAATATTTTTTTAAAGGGTCAATTTTTTTGAGCATGAATTTTAATGGAAATAAATTGTTGAAGTCCATATGGATCAGAGGGTAGTAGTTCAAAAAAACTAGAGAGCTCAGATGTAGGTGCTGAAAGAACTAAAATTACACATATAAGATCATCAGAAGTTATGTAAAGTTCAAGAGAAGATGAATATAAAGTGGGATCATCATAAGAATGTTCCTTGGAAGTTTGAGTATCAGAAATTTAGGTACCGACATAACAAGAAGAACCATGTAGTTCAAATCAACAATATTCATTTCAGGATATCAACCAGAATTAAGGGACTAGTGAAGAGGTTTGGGAATAATCTAAACTCTCTATCCCTAATAGATGCAAGAAATCTTGGAAATGTAAAGGAGGAATATTATCTTAGTGATCATAAGTATTTAAATTCAACCATGTATGAAAATATTAATTTATTAATGTTGAATGGAACTTAGGAAATGGATAAACTACTAGAAGATAAATATGCACTTGAGAATAAGTTGATTTTTTATATTAATGCAGATAGTGATGGAAATAATATATATAAATAATAACTTTTAGTAAAAGGTTTTCAATATAATAAAGGAGTATATTTCTCCAAAATATTCTCATCAGTAGTTAAACAATCTACAATTAGAATAGTTCTAAGTATAGTTTCATAAGAATATATGTAGTTATAGTTGATATATTTCAAGTGGATATTCTTCCATGTTAATTTATATGTGGATATTTACATATTAAGACCTCTAGGTTTAATGGATTTTGGGAATCAAAATTTGGTATGTGAACTAAGGAAAATATTGCATGGATTAAAGAAATCG
This sequence comes from Viscum album, assembly GCA_963277665.1. Taxonomy (NCBI): domain Eukaryota; kingdom Viridiplantae; phylum Streptophyta; class Magnoliopsida; order Santalales; family Viscaceae; genus Viscum; species Viscum album. The sequence goes on from OY728136.1 coordinate 1,487,330,175, forward strand.
CTCTTATAATGGAATAAAACATTTTATGGATTTGTGGTAGAATAAGTGTAACATCCCAAGTAAGTAATGAATAATAGATATTTTTATCTATGTCTATTAATGATTAAGATAGTGTTTTAGATGCTTAAAATGAAAATCAATACAATCTTATGCATGAAATACACCAATATTCTTAAAAGATTATTTTACTGCCTTTTGATGGCAAACCCTTTTTAAATCTATCTTTTGACAATTTTATAAGCCATGTTTGTCAAAATAAACTTATTATTTATGATTGGGACATAAAAATTTACTTTGTTTGAATTTTTGGTATTTTTCCGATAAAGTTCATTTTTTAATGAATAGTGAAAAATGTTGTATTTTAATTCAAAACCTCTTTTTAATCTAATTTATTTATATGATTAGATTATCTTTTGAATTGGTTTTAAAGTGAAATTAGAATATATTTTTACCATTTAATCCAATGGTGGTCATTGGAATCAACTTCACTTTGAAATTGGACTTAAACTAGTGTCAATCTTTTGATACTTATTGTTTCATAAAAACACGCTATTTGTCATGACATCGGGAATTAATTATTAAATTAATTAATGAAACTTACATGTTTTTAATTTTGTAAAATAGAAATCATTTTTGAATTTGGAATATCAAATATAGCTTAGGGTGAAGTTTTGGTATCTTTCTGAAAAACTTCAATTTTTGATGAATAGTGAAACCACTAAGTGGTAGTTAAAGAAATTGATTTTTCGTTTAAATGAAACTTTGCCACTTCTGTGATTTGATTTTCAAAAATCCGACATACATGGTTGTCATTAATATGTAAAATGTGGTTCAATGAGATTAAAATAATTTTTCTGTGAATAGTAACTTTTAAGTTCTTAATCGCGATTAGTGGTAATTAGTGTAGTTTAAGGTAAAAGTAATGTTTTAATAACATGATAAGAGCTTGACACATGTCCTACCCTCATTTTATGTGTCATGGCCGACCAAGAAAATCCATGGGTCAACTTGGGGACCCCATGGAGCCACTTTGGTTGGGAAATGACATAAATAACTTTTTATTTAATGTTAAAGTAAAAATGACAAAAACATGAGATGTTTTACTAAAACAATTTTTACATGGGGTTATAAAAGTAATATTTTTGATTATAAATAGTCATTGGAAAGATAAAAAGATTTCCTACATCATAGTATTTTTTCTATAATTTTTAGACAATAAATAAATTAAATTATTTATGACATCATGATGATGCAGCGACAACCTCATTATTTAACGATTTAAATAAAATGGAAAGATAATGTAATATATAAGACCTAAACATGTCCAAAACCTATTGTATGAGTGGATTTAGAACACTTATCACCTTATCCTCGAATTATATCAATGTGGTACCTCTTAAATCCGAATACCAGTTTAAAATAAATTGAATTTTCTTTACTTTCCAAGAGTGCCCCTCCTCTCCTCTTATAAAAGGCCCCCACCTCTACCTCCTTACCCACACTTACAAAGGCTTTGGATCGGCCAAACCCTGCTCATTTTGTCTCTCCACTTCCCTCTCTTACTCCTTAAAGCCTCACTTTGGGCAGAAGTCTTCCCAAGTATGCCTTTGATCTCAAACCAAAGGGAGTTACCCGATTTTAAGGTAATGTCTTCACTTGAGTCCTTTTGTTTTATTTTGCTTCTCCAACCCCATAAACTCTTTTTATTCATTTATTTTGTAACAAATCCAGTATCTTAAATATACTAGGATGTTGTTATAAGAAGGATTCGAGCTACACTTACACACACCTACATCTAATGGTTAAAGGAAATACTGTTTCCGTGGATTGTGAATTTATGCCTCCCGAAACGATGATTGTTCAACATTTTTTTAACACCTTAAAAGGTGGCCATTAAGATGTCACTATATTTATATATGATATATAATATGTCTATGTTTTCCTTAAGCTTATGTATTTTTCATTTTGGGCATACCTTTATGGTTTCCATTATGGGTAAACACGATATCTTCATTTAAGGAGTGCGGACTACCGCCCCCTCAAAGTGATTTGATTCGTTAAATACCATATGTGGGACATATAAAGGATGGAACTATGATATTATATATGATATTATACTGGAATTATAATATACCTTTATATAATTATGATTCCATTCTATAAAATACAAAATAGAAATGAAGGTAGCGTTCATGCGTAAGTATGGCTTACCGTCTCCATGAACGGTGCATTTAATTTCTTACCTCTAAATGATTATGTAATATTATAAATGCATGCATTTACTGGATATATATGACATATATGATATCTACATCATGAATATCATTCTGGATATGATGGATACATGAACAAATTGTAATTATAAAGGGCTTATTTTTGACTCAAGTACCAATGATCGTTAAAACGACCGTTATTAACTTAAATAATAACATAGTGTTCATGACATGGAAATAAGTGATATAAAAGGAATAATGAACTTGAAAAAGGTTCTTAAACAAGTATAAATTAACTCAACTTTATTATTCAGGAGATTAAAGAACGACCGAGTCAAGTCAGACCCGAGGTATGGGACTTCGTCTCAATCTCCTTTTATTGAGGCATATTTAGTTTTATACACAACCTTCTTTTATACTGTGTATAAACTCCTTTGAATTTTAAATTTATTCAAAAGGAATCTTTTTTATATGAAGCGTTTACTAAACGACAAAAGGGAATGTTTTTGTCATACGTATGCGGCGACAACGACTTCTCCGCCACCGTGACCATTATTTGAGTTTCGGCTTCCTCTACAAGCCATACCTTATTTTAAAAAGAAAAATAAATACCATGTTTTACTTTTATTTTATTTTGGTATTGAAAATTGCTTTCATAATGTTTTTATATCAATGTGTTGTATTGATATCTTGTGATTTAAAGGTGGAAATGTTATGTTTCCTTTATGCATTTTTTATGTGATACGATAATGTTGAGGTTCTTGGGAATTATTATGAAGACGGGTGGTTCTGTGATAGACTAAGGGCGGGTGAGCCCGATAAAGCTCTCCAATGCATTGGGTAACGCAAAGGAGTTAAACGATAAGGTTTCTCTGAAGAGATTTAGGGAATATACTGTGATGGGTATTCCAAACGTAACCAAGAGGGTTACTCCCTATGTAAGAATTTTATGAATGCCTCAAGTTACCTTTATGTCTTATGATTTCTATGATTTATTCATGATTTGATGAGGTATGTTAAAGTGATTATGTTTTATGGGTAAAGTATGATTTCATTCTTATGTATATATGTACCCATGTTTCCTTTCCATATTTTTATATCCCTTACTGAGCTTTTTATGCTCATCCCATGTTTTTTGAAATGCTTTTCACAGGTCAAGGGAAAGGTACATGATATGATGATAGTGTCAAGAAAGAATCCACGTTTTATTCTAAATATGTTTCCATTGATGGGAAAGAAGAATACTATCTTTATGTAACCACTTTGTTTATATGTGGAATGTAATGCAAGTTTTATGATCTAATTCTCTAAAAATCTAAACCCGAAAAGATCCTCAATGTGTAATCTTGTAATAACTCATGATTAAGTAAGGTTTAAGGCTGGGGCCTTATAGTTGGTATCAGAGGTCAGTTTAGATATCTTTAGGAGTTAAAATTCTATTAAATGATTATTCAAAAATATTTTTTTATGGTCAAATTGAAGTGATATAGTATTTGAAGATTACCACGTTGCTTCATCTAAGACATGTTTGTTCAGAATGGTTTTCTGCAGAGGAAATAGGGAAGCAGTGCTTGGAAGGCATACATAAGGAAATAACCTTCCGAATCAGCATCCTGATATGGTCGGAATTGGAACTGACCAGTTTGTTGAAGTAATGGCGCAATTGACTCAAGCGATAAATGGTGGTGGTATCCATGCATGAGATCAGCCAGATCAACCGAAGAGGAACATGTCAGTGGTGGAACATTTCATGAGGCAACATCCCCCATCATTTAGAGGATCATATGACCCTTTGTTAGCTTAAGGGTGGATTAAAGCACTGGAGAAGATTTTCGATGTCATGGGGTGTTCAAACAATCAAAAGGTTAGTCTTTCTATTTACCGTTTAGAGGGTGAAGCAGATCAGTGGTGGTCGATGGTTAAAAATATCAGGGATGCTGATGAGATTGATTCTCTCGACTGGGATGAATTCAAAGGTATGTTTCTTGAGAAGTATTTTCCAAAGGATGTTCGACTTAGGATGGAAAAACAATTCTTGGAACTGAGGCAAGAGGAAGACTCAGTGGCTACCTTTGAAGAAAGGTTCACTCAATTGGAAAGGTATGCTCCAAATTTTATCTGAGACCTTGATAGTAAAATCAATCGTTTTTAATCAGGATTAAAGCCAAAATATCGAAGGGCATTAGCTTCTCATGAGTTTAAAAGTTATGAAAAGCTTGTTCGATGTGTTGAGAAGGTGGAAATGGAGTTTGCCGATGATCAAGTGTTCTATAACAACCAACAGAAGAAGAGACCGAGGTGGTAGGAGAAAGGTAAGAATTCTTCAAAAAAGTCTGATGGTAAGAAAACTAAGTTTCTAGTTTGTGATAAATGTGGCAAAAGGCATGCTGGGGAATGTCTTATGAATTCTGGAAAGTGCTACCGATGTGGTAAGATGGGACATAAGGCTCGTTATTTCACTGAAAAGGATCAAGGTGAAGGTAAGACCAAATTTGATTTACAGTTAGTGAAATGTTATAAGTGCAATGATATGGGTCACTATGCAAATGAGTGTCCGACAAAGAGCTTGAGTGATGGGAAGCAGTTAGACTACAAGTAGAAAGGGGTGGTGAAATCCTTTGCAACTACTTCAGCAGATGTCGGGCCATCAAATAAAGTTGTATCAGGTACTTGGTTTGTTTTTTCAGATTATGCCAGTGTGTTGTTTGATTCGGGGTCTACACATTCTTTCATCTCTAAAAACGTTTCTAGTAAAATGGGAATACCATCTCAAGAAATGACTCCTGAACTTTTGGTAAAAACACCTGGGGGAAATGTTGAGACAAAATGAATTTATATGAATCTTCCTATCCTTATATGTGGAAAGAACCTACTTGAAAACCTTATTGTTCTACCTCTAGTAGAGTTTGATGTTATCCTGGGTATGGATTGGCTCTCTATTTACCATGTTAAGATTGACTGTAGAGCTAAAGAAGTTTCTTTTCAGAAAGACTTTCAGTTTGTGTACAAGAATGAACCCTTACTGTTGATAACTTATCCAGAGGCCGAGAAACTTGTAAAAGATGGAAATGAATGTTACCTTGCACATATTGTTGAAAACAAGGGAACTGTTCAGATTAATGATGTGCCAGTGGTAAATGAGTATCCTGATGTTTTTCCTGATGAGTTTCCTGGAATAATACCAGATCGGGAAGTTGAATTTACTGTTGACTTAGTTCCTGATGCTAAGCCAATTTCGAAACCCCCTTATCGAATGGCTCAAATTGAACTTTTAGAGTTGAAGGAGAAATTGCAAGATTTATTAGATAAAGGTTTCATTCGACCTAGAACATCACCATGGGGTGCTTCTGTTTTATTTGTTAAAAAGAAAGATGGTTCAATGAGACTTTACATTGATTATAGAGCCTTGAATAACATCACTGTTAAGAACAAATATCCTTTGCCTCATATCGATGATTTGTTTGATCAGCTCCAGGGAGCTCAGTATTTTTCAAAGATTGACTTGAGATCGGGGTACCATCATCTGAAGGTAAAGGAATAAGATGTTCCAAAGACCGCGTTCCGTACAAGATATGGCCATTATGAATTTTTAGTAATGCCTTTTGGGATAACCAATGCATATGCTGTATTCATGGACTTAATGAATAGAATTTTCCATGAGTTCTTGGATAAGTTTTTTGTGATTTTCATTGATGATATTTTGGTGTTTTCTAAAAGTAAAGAGGAGCATGATAGACATTTAAGGGTTATCTTGAAAACCTTAAAAGAAAAGAAACTGTATGGAAAATTCAGAAAGTGTGAGTTTTGGTTGCAACAAATTTCTTTTCTTGGTCACATTGTTTCTAAAGAATGGATAACTACTGATCCTGCAAAAACAAAAGTTGTGGAAGACTGGCCAAGACCCACAAATGTAACTGAGAGTCGTAGCTTCCTTGGTTTGGCAGGCTATTACCGAAGGTTTGTTAGAAATTTTTAACGGTTATCTAGTCCAATGACTAAGCTAACTCGGAAGGGTGTTAAGTTTATCTGGACAAAAGAATGTGATGATTGTTTTCAGGAATTGAAAAGAAGATTGGTGAAAGCTCCAGTTTTGGCACTACCTTCCAGGAATGGTGAGTTTTTTATCTACAGTGATGCTTCATCGAAAGGACTTGGTTGCGTCCTAATGCAGAATGATCAGGTAATTGCTTATGCTTCCCGATAGTTGAAAACTCATGAGGTAAATTACCCTACACATGATTTGGAATTAGCTGCTGTTGTTTTCATTTTAAAAATTTGGAGGCATCATTTGTATGGAGTAAAGTGTGAAATATATACTGATCACAAAAGTATAAAGTACATATTCACTCAGAAAGAATTGAACATGAGACAAAGGAGATGGCTAGAATTAATCAAGGATTATGATTGTACGATTCATTACCATCTGGGAAAAGCAAATAAAGTGGCTGATGCTTTGAGTCGAAAAAGTAATGCTTCATTAGAAATGTTGTGTTTGGAACGTGATCCTGTGGTTAAGGATTTGATGAACTTTGGCATAGAAGTTGTTAGTGCATGATGTTCTTCTGTTTTGTTTCAGGTATCAGTGAAATATTCTCTATCAGACAGAATCAAGCAAGCACAGAAGCAAGGCAGTGAGTTGCAGAAAAAGGTAGAGCTGGTTCAGAAAGGTAAGTTTCCTTAATTCAACATTGATAATGATTGTGTTTTCGGATTTGGGAAGAGATTGTGTGTTCCTTGTGATTCACAATTGAAGAGAGAGTTGTTATGTGAAGCTCATAGTTCTCCGTTTTCAGTTCATCCTAGAAGTACTAAGATGTACAGAGATCTGCGGGAGTATTACTGGTGGGATGGAATGAAAAGAGATATTGCTGATTTTACTGTGATGTGTTTGACTTTTCAACAGGTTAAAGCAGAGCGGCAGTTACCGAAAGGGATGCTTCAGCCTTTACCAGTGCCAGAGTGGAAATGGGAGAATATATCCATGGACTTTGTTATGGGATTACCAAAGACATCTCGAGGTAATAATGCAATCTGGGTTATTGTTGATCGCCTAACCAAGTCTGCTCATTTCCTTGCTATACGAGATACTTTTTCCCTAGATCAACTTTCCCGTTTGTATCTTAAAGAGATAGTCAGGTTACATGGAGTTACCCTCTCCATTGTATCTGATCGTGATCCCAGGATCACTTCTATCTTTTGGAAAGGCCTTCAGAAGTCGTTGGGTACTGAATTAAATTTTAGTACAGCATTTCATCCTTAATCAGATGGGCAGTCAGAACGAACAATTCAGACCTTGGAGGATATGCTACGAGCTTGTTCGATGGATTATCAGGGAAGTTGGGACCAACATCTTTCTTTGGTTGAATTTTCATATAATAACAGTTTTCATTCTAGTATACAGATGACACTATTTGAGGCGTTATATGGAAAGTGGTGTCGAACTCCAGCTTTCTGGGATGAAGTGGGTGAAAGGAAGTTGATGGGACCAGAATTGGTAGAAGAGATGGCAGAAAAAGTTCAGCTGATTCAGAAACACATGAGAACAGCTCAGAGCAGGAAGAAGAGTTATGCGGACAATAGGAGAAAGGATCTCTCTTTTGAGGTATGTGATCATGTTTTTGTCAAAGTATCACCATGGAAAAGTGTGATGCGATTTGGTAAGAAAGGAAAGTTGAGTCCAAGGTTCATTGGACCATATGAAATTCTGGAGAGAGTTGGATCAGTTGCATACCGAGTGGCTTTACCTCCGAGTTTATCTCAGGTACACAATGTTTTTCACATTTCGATGTTGAGAAAGTATATACCAGATCCATTTCATGTTTTGAGTCCAGAGGTAGTTCAGCTGGAAGAGAACCTATCTTATGAGGAACAACCGGTCCAGATTCTTGACCACAGGGAGCAAGTGTTACGGAATAAGGTGATTAATCAGGTAAATGTTTTGTGGAAAAACCACATGATGGAAGAGGCAACATGGGAATCTGAAAATGCAATGAGGGATAAGTACCCCCATTTATTCGATAAGTAAATAAATTGTTGGGACGCAATTTTCTAAAGGGGGGAAGGATGTAACATACCAAGTAAGTAATGAATAATAGATATTTTTATCTATGTCTATTAATGATTAAGATACTGTTTTAGAGGCTTAAAATGAAAATAAATACAATCTTATGCATGGAATACACTAATATTCTTTAAAGATTGTTTTACTGCCCTTTAATGGCAAACCCTTTTTAAATCTATATTTTGACAATTTTATAAGCTATGTTTGTCAAAATAAACTTATTATTTATGATTGGGACATCAAAATTTAGTTTGTGTGAATTTTTGGTATTTTTCCGATAAAATTCATTTTTAATGAATAGTGAAAAATGTTGTATTTTAATTCAAAACCTCTTTTTAATCTAATTTATTTATATGATTAGATTATCTTTTGAATTGTTTTTAAAGTGAAATTAGAATAAATTTTTACCATTTAATCCAATGGTGGTCATTGGAATCAATTTCACTTTGAAATTGTACTTAAACTAGTGTCAATCTTTTGATACTTATTGTTTCATAAAAACAAGTTATTTGTCATGACAGCGAGAATTAATTATTAAATTAATTAATACAACTTACATGTTATTAATTTTGTAAAATAGGCATCATTTTTGAATTCGGAATATCAAATATATCTTAGGGTGAAGTTTTGGTATCTTTCTGAAAAACTTCAATTTTTGATGAATAGTGAAACCACTAAGTGCTAGTTAAAGAAACTGATTTTTCGTTTAAATGAAACTTTTCCACTTCTGTGATTTGATTTTCAAAAATCCGACAAACATGGTTGTCATTAAGAAGTAAAATGTGGTTCAATGGGATTAAAATAATTTTTTGGTGAATAGTATCTTTTAAGTTCTTAATCGCGATTAGTGGTAATTAGTGTAGTTTAAGGTAAAAGTAATGTTTTAATAATATGAGATGAGCTTGACACATGTCCTACCCTCATTGGATGTGTCATGCCCGACCAAGAAAATCCATGGGTCAACTTGGGGACCCCATGGAGCCACTTTGGTTGGGAAATGACATAAATAACTTTTTATTTAATGTTAAAGTAAAAATGACACAGACATGAGATGTTTTACTAAAACAATTTTTACATGGGGTTATACAAGTCAGATTTTTGATTATAAATATTCATTTGAAATCTAAAAATATTTTCTACATCATAGTAGTTTTTGTATAATTTTTAGACATTAAATAAATAAAATTATTTATGACATCATGATGATGAAGTGATGACCTCATTATTTAACGATTTAAATAAAATGGAAAGATAATGTAATATCTAAGACCTAAACATGTACAAAACCTATTGTATGAGTGTATTTAGAACCCTTATCACCTTATCATAGAATTATATCAATGTGGTACCTCTTAAATCCGAATACCATTTTAAAATAAATTGACTTTTCTTTACTTTCCAAGAGTGGCCCTCCTCTCCTCTTATAAAAGGCCCCCACCTCTACCTCCTTACCCACACTTCCAAAGCCTTTGGCTTGGCCAAAACCTGCTCATTTTGTCTCTAAAATTCTCTATATTACTCCTTAAATCCTCACTTTGGGCAGAAGTCTTCCCAAGGAATCCTTTGAGCTCAAACCAAATGGAGTTACCCGATTTTAAGGTAATGTCTTCACTTGAGCCCTTTTGTTTTATTTTGCTTCTCCAACCCCCTAAAATCTTTTTATTCATTTCTTTTGTAACAACTCCAGTATATTCAATATACTAGGATGTTTTTATAAGATGTATTCGAGCTACACTTACACACACCTACATCTAATGGTTAAAGGACATACTATTTCCGTGGATGGTGAATTTATGCCTCCCGAAACGATGATTGTTCAACATTCTTTTAACACCTTAAAAGGCGGCCATTAAGATTACACTATATTTATATATGATATATAATATGTTTAGGTTTCCCTTAAGCTTCTGTATTTTTCATTTTGGTCATACCTTTATGGTTTCCATTATGGGTAAACACGATATCTTCATTTAAGGAGTGCGGACTACCGCCCCCTCAAAGTGATTTGATTCGTTAAATACCATATGTGGGACGTATAAAGGATGGAACTATGATATTATATATGATATTATACTGGAATTATAATATACCTTTATATCATTATGATTCCATTCTATAAAATACGAAATAGAAACGAAAGTTGCGTTCATGCGTACGTACGGCTTACCGTCTCCATGAACGGTGCATTTCATTTCTTACCTCTAAATGATTATGTAATATTATAAATGCATTCATGTACTGGATATATATGACATATATCATATCTATATCATGAATACCATTCTGGATATAATGGATACATGAACAACTTGTAATTATAAAGGGCTTATTTTTGACTCAAGTACCAATGATCGATAAAACGACCGTTATTAACTTAAATAATTACATAGTGTTCATGACATGGCAATAAGTGATATAAAAGTAATAATGAACTTGAAAAAGGTTCTTAAACAAGTAGAAATTAACTCAAATTTATTATTCAGGAGATTAAAGAACGACCAAGTCAAGTCGGACCCGAGGTATGGGACTTCGTCTCAATCTCCTTTTACTGAGGCATATTTTGTTTTATACACAACCTTCTTTTATATGGTGTATAAACTCCTTTGACTTTTACATTTATTCAAAAGGAATCTTTTTTATACGAAGCATTTACTAAATGAAAAAAGGTAATGTTTTTGTCGTACGTATGCGGTGACAACGACTTCTCCACCGCCGTGACCATTATTTGAGTTTCGGCTTCCTCTACAAGCCATACCTTTTTTAAAAAATAAAAATAAATACCATGTTTTACTTTTCTTTTATTTTGGTATTGAAAATTGTTTTCATAATGTTTTTATATCAATGTGTTGTATTGATATCTTGTGATTGAAAGATGGAAATGTTATGTTTCCTTTATGCATGTTTTATGTGATACGATTATGTTGAGGTTCTTGGGCATTATTATGAAGACGGGTGGTTCCATGATAGACTTCGGGTGGGTGAGCCCGATATAGCTCTCCAATGCATTAGGTAACACGAAGGAGTGAAACGTTAAGGTTTCTCCGAAGAGATTTAGGGAATATACTATGATGGGTATTCCAAACGTAACCAAGAGGGTTACTCCCTACGTAAGAATGTTATGAATGCCTCAAGTTACCTTTATGTCTTATGATTTCTATGATTTATTCATGATTTAATGAGGTATGTTAAAGTGCTTATGTTTTATGGGTAAAGTATGATTTCATTCTTATGTATATATGTACCCATCTTTCCTTTCCATATTTTTATATCCCTTACTGAGCTTTTTATGTTCATCCCAATTTTTTTAAATGCTTTTCACAGGTCAAGGGAAAGGTACATGATATGATGATAGTGTCAAGGAAGTGTCAAGAAAGAATCCATGTTTTATTTTTAATATGTTTCCATTTATGGGAAAGAAAAATACTATCTTTATGTAACCACTTTGTTTATATGTGGAATGTAATGCAAGTTTTATGATCTAATTCTCTAGAACTCTAAACCCGAAAAGATCCTCAATGTGTAATCTTGTAATAACTCAAGATTAAGTAAGGTTTAAGGCTTGGGCCTTATAAGAAGGCGCTAGCATATGTAACACTGTTAATTTTTTTACTAGAAGCAATGGGATGATGGAACTTTCATAAATTTTATAATAAATTTTGATGACCTATTACTGATTGGAACAAATTTTCACATGATTTACAAGTTGAAAAATAATTTTTCTTAAGTTTTCAAGACTAAAAATCACAGGAAAGAAAGGGAGATGCCGAGGATGAGGATATAAAGAGGTAGAAATACAAGAACTATTGTTATATATATAAATGAGTATATCAAGAAAATAATTGAAATGTTTGGCATCAGTGGATGAAAAATAGTTTATATCGATCTTTCTAAACACTTCAAAATGTTTGGGTCATAATCACCTCCAATGAAATATATGTATTAGTACATGGATAGAGTTACCTATGTTTTATCTTTTAGAAGTGTACGGTATGTAATTATTTGTACTCAAAATTATATTAAACTCGAAATTGGAGCTGTAATAAGGTTTATTAACAAACATGTAAAAGAAAATTTAGAAGCCTTTGAGTGGACCATTCTATTTTTAAATGGATTGAAAGACTGGGAAACTTATTTTGGAGAGGAAGATCCATTAAATTATTCTATTGATGCTGAATTTTCTGGAGATTAAAATAGTTGAAAGGGAGTAACATGAAACAAATTTACTTATTGTGGAACAATTATCTACCGGCTTTTGAGACTATAGAATATTGTTACACTAAGTATAGAGGATGTAGTGTATGTAGTAGAAATGAAAGATGATAAGGATATGATTTGGTTGAAATAGTTTCTATAGGAATTGGGAAGTAGTTTGTATGGTGGTATTATTTTCTAAAATAGACAAAGTGAAATAAACTTGGCTAAAAATATGATTTTCCATGTAAGGAGAAAGAACATTGACCTGAAATACCCCGTCACTAAAAATATACTTGGTGAGAAAGTGTTAGATCTATAGAAGATTACTGTTAGTTAATACTTGAGGGAAATGGTCACTGAGGCTTTAGCTTAAGAAATTTTGAGGCAACATTGTGAATTAGTTGGTCTTGGGTGAATAAACGAAGGGAAATTTTCAGAAAAACTATTAATTAAAAGAAAGGTTGTTGAGGAGGGTTATCAAGGTTTTTCCTAAAACAAGTCTTAAAGTGGTAGATTATTGAGATTTGAAGGCTTGTTCTATTCAAAAAAGTGGAGTGTATCATAATATTAGTGTATAGGAAATTCAAGCACCATATTTTCATTCAATGAAAATTTGAGTAGTGGAATGTTGATGGATTTTTTGTGAAGGAAGCAAAATTTCCTCTCTTCAGTGGAAGAAAGTTAATCATTTCTTCATATCTTTTGATGACATCAAAGGTTTGTACAAAATGTTGGTTAACATTATAGAAGGAATTCAACACAAAGAATAATGTAAAACTCTCTATTAGACCAAGAAGTTGTGTTAAAAAATTTTACTTGGAAAGAAATAGTGACATTCCATTTGGACGCTGCTCTATGAATATAAGAAGGTGACATTCCCTTGATAACTAGCTATGTTTTCTATTTAAAGAAGTGGGGAACAACCCTAAAAATTAATTGAATACATGAAAAGTGACCATAATTCATGCACATTGTATCATTAGTTTATAGAGTGTTGATCATTCTATAATAAAATATTAATGATGGTTTTTTATTAAGCTGTATTCTTTACCTTTTTGATAATATAAATAATTCATAGTGGTTCCTCTCATTAACATAGGATAGAAGTCAAAAACTTGTTTATTTATTCCATGTTCATTTACTATTTTACATACATCTATTTAATTTGTTACCAGTTCTTGTATTTTAGTTTTTTTGTCTCTTTGAGTTGTGAATAAAGTCCACTTTGTGCAGTGGATTGGGTGAAATGACTTCCTACTTGTCATAAAATTAGTTTAAGTAGAAGTGGTGTTATTAAGGTTTGGTTTTCGACTACACTATCATAAAACTTGAATCTCTAGTGGTTCTACTAATTTTACTTACAGTGGTATGCCGATAGTAAAATTCATTGGGTTTTCATGATACATTTCTCCTATAACATAGGATACCACCATGAATCTATTTAGTGTTTATCACCATGAAACTGTTAGTTATCAATTTTAAACAAAATAAGTTTCATGAAGTAGTTTGATTTGAAATTTTTGTCTTTACCAATCATTTGTTATGCTTTTAAAAACTCCATATCCAAATAAACTACGATTAAAGAATATTTAATGTAGGGTATGTATAGTGAAATAATCAAAATTATCCATGGAAAATAATAAGATAAATATATTATCATCAAAGCCTAAAACATCACCAAAATGAAATACATAAAGAAAAATGGGATTTAGATTATGTGAATACATATTTAAGACACAAAATGAACACTAGACGATATATTTTGAATCCTAACAATATCGAGTCCTGCCATAGTCGATCAATATAATTACCAAAATCCCTAGTGGTACAGACCAACTAGAAATTTTCTTATGGGCATATCTCGATGAACCCAAAGCTCCCATGTGGGAGCTTTTCATAAAAAAAATAAACAAAACCATACCAAATATTTAATAAAAACTTATATAATAAATTCATTATCACTATTATCCTTGAAAAACCGTTTTAATGTCAAGAAAATATTTTTTTAACTTCATCAAAGATATGAAATGTGTAAAACTACTTTTAAATAAATACCCCTTTAAAACAATTTACCATACCACTAAATGAAAAATTAAACAAAAAATCACTCATAGGTATCAAATAAACCATTTTCATAACCCAAAACAATGGAAAATAGAAGTAATATAAGTCACACTATGAGAAAAAAACATTTTATAGTGACAAGCACCTCACCAATAGAGGGAACATTGACACTATTGAAAAAGGTGATTGAAAATAAAAATATATGGTCATTTCACTCCTATATCCATAATAAAGATCATTAATTCCCTATAAAAACCTCTAAATCCATCCATTACTGTCCTTAAGATTCCTAATTATTGAATGAGAAGAATATAAAAGGGAGCTCTAGAAAGAGAATGATAAATTAGGTGGAAATTGGAATGTACCTTGAAGGGATCCACCTATAAATAAGGATAATCATGAAAGGATAAAGAGAGAACCTCATAGAGTTTTAGGGAAAGGATTGGTAAAGATAACGAGAGACTATAATGAGACTAGGGTTAAAAATGGGTAAGGATATTAGGGTAATTCTCTATTTTTAAGAGTTTCATGCAGGTTGTATGGTTAGCCAACTTGGTTAGACAAACAATGTGCCAACTATGTGGTCCTTTCCACCCCTTTAAAACCAATGAAAAAAATTACTCGAAGATAGATACATAGTTATAAAAAACATTTTATAGCCATGAAACTAACTGTATAACTAAAACCAACTATGCACATAGTTTATCTAGGAGTCTCAAATGGTTATGAAATCTATGATGAAACTGCGAAAAACTCTACTAGAATCAATAGAGCTAAATAGGGGGATTGATTTAATTAAAAAAATTAAATCAATACCCCCCACCCATTAGTGCACATGATAGAGGAGTTGAATCCCCTCACATATTACCCTTTACTGAAGAATAACAAGAATGCCAGATGAATGAAATGAGTTGTTGTTGGACTCAAATTTTGAAGATGATTTATCTCAGATCATGCAGTAGTAGCTCCGGAGTGCGAATCTAACCCTGAAGCTTCTTCGTTTTGACCCAGGGTAGGTTGTTTCACATTTTATTCCTCATTCCATTGTTTATCCATTTATTTTAATAATGAATGGATTTCAAAATTAAGCTTGATTCTGTGAAGATCTGGTCCTGAGGTTTCCAGATCTGGTCACAGAATAATTTTTGTAGCTCTGGAGTGGACCCAATGGTCTGTGGAAGGGACCACTGGCACATGGTGGTCCAGCGACGGTCCAAATGTGGAAGGTGGCAGTAGAGGCAATGTGACAAGGATTTACCATGAGGTGGGCCATGGGTCGTAGTGACCGGCCAACTATAGTGGGCCGACCTAGGTGGAGCAGAAAGGCTGGAGCAGGGCGGTGCAGCCAGAATGGGTCAGGTCAGACCGATGGGACTTCAAATCCTTGTATCTTTCAAACCGAACGCCCGTTTTATGTTCCGTCTATGGATACATGACTCTATATTCAAGGTATATATTTTGAGGATAGTTTGAGAAGTTTATATTTTGGGATTTATGCTTGGTGGCATGAAAAAACACATTATTATAAATATAATAAAATAATTATTATTTGGTGATTCTTGTATAAGACATATCTCCTGCATCTGATGTCCTATTAACGCACCATCGGTGGAGTTGAAACCCTAAATTTTATCTGGAAATTTCAAGACTAATTATGGGGTTTTAAATCAAAATCAAGGCAAGGCCCACATGAGGCCCAATTTTGGCATTTTCTATGAAATGTGACTTTTTCTCTGGGTGTCTGTTTTGGACGAATGGATAGATGATCCCATGTGTTTTTCCATGAGGTTCATAATCATTAAATCTTCATGACGTGTTCAGGGATTGAGGGGTGGTCCCTAAAATAAACCATTTGGGATTTTTGTGATGAAAAGTTTTCTTTTCACTGGTTATCTATTTTGAGTAAGTAAATATATTGTCCTACATGTTTTTCCACATAGAACTCAATGGTGGCCTATGTGTGGGATTAGGTGGCACGAAGTTAAGGTGATGTTGTGTGGGTCGCTTGGTTCAATGACGCCTTGAACGAAAGGTTTGAGTGAGTCCCCCTGGTCCTTACACTGTAAGGGTTTTTAGTATGCCATCCTCAGTACATGTTTGAGATCCCCTCGATAGTATGAGCTCAAATAGAGTTGTAGCATCCATCTGGTGAGGTCGGGGAAGGATCATCAAGGTTATTGTTTCCCTATATTTGGTTCTTGGAATAGATTTGACCATATCTACACAGGTGACGATCCACTATCTAGAAGGACATGCCTATAGGGTTTTGTGGAATCTCTGGCTATATGATCCTCCATGCAGCAAGAAATGACAATAAGGTTGCAGTATAATCGGTTATACGATCCCTTACTCAGCTTGTGGTTTTGATAGGGTTTGTGGTATCATCAGAACTATCCCCTACTTCATGTGTTATACCAGATCAGGTTTTTGGCATCGTCATGACCACCTATACACATGAGACAATTATCTATCTGAGTGATGTGATATGTAGAATGTCAGTTTAGGTTGTAGTATCCCCCAATGGATCATGGTAGTTATCCCTTATCTAAGAGATATGCGAGTTACCATTTTGGGTTCTAGTATCCCCTATAGGTCCCTATGTGTGATCTACTATCCGAGGAGTTTTGTGTTTCTGTTGAGTTTTGGCATGAGTTTCTTCGCAGTGTTATCTGATGAGCGTTTTCTTTTCCTTCCCACCTATGCTGGAGTGCTGGAACGAGCCTTAGCGGTTGAGAGATTTATGGCAGGGAAGACTCCGACCGTTAGTGCTAGTCATGCAAGAGTTGAGACCTCAGTAGCTAGTTCATTAGTTGGTGGAATATGGAAGGATCAAGGGTCTGGGCATGGAAGATGTTTTAGGAGGTGACACTAGGAAGAAGGATCTGAGGCTCAGGGATCTCAATCTGGTTTTGGTCAGCTAAAAGAGAGGAAATGTAATGCTTGTGATGACTGAGGTTATATTTATAGTGATTGTATTACCCTATGTGTTTCTATGAATGATAAAATTGATATACCACCTTGTAATAGATAACATTTTGAGCACGGAGGTCTTCATGGTGGAAGACTTGGCAGAGGAATAGTTTTCAGAGTGGGAGGTGACATATGCTATGAGTGGCCACCACTACCACCCTAGGTGGTCCATTCCAGGCTCAAAGTGATGGAGTATTGGGACGGGGACAACTGTAGGATGTAGAGGCCATTGGCCCAAAGGCTTCGTGGATGGATAGAAGTATGCTATGTGTTCTTTCTACTTTTTTCCTTAGTTTAGCGGTACACTTTTCATCTCGATATTTTATCGATGTTTGTTCGGAGTGAGATGGGGTGTTGGTAAGACCTTGTATTGATGTGTTCATTTATCTTCTAATTCATGAGGAAGAGGGATCCTTCTCCCACCGAGATTTTGTTTTGGTACATGACTAAAACTACATGGGAATGTCAGTTATTCCCAAAGAGGATAGTGTCATGGTGCGGTGGATGATTCCCTTTGAATTGTTTGTTTATGGTGAGGGTTTAGTGTTGGAGTTTGTACTGAGGGCCAGTAAGACCCAGTGTGTGTTGGGAAGCCCTATTTTGTTCATTTATACCCTCACATGTTTGACATAATCTTGGTATGAAAGTCTATTGAGAACATTGTGGTGTGGTTGATGTGGCTTTATACTCACAAGAATAAAGGACGTTTTCCCTACTAAGACACATTCTTGAAATTTGATGAAAACCCATGCATGTGAGTCACTGCTTCTCAAAGAGGATATTATCGAGGTGAAATGGATGAGTACCTTTGACTTGTGTGTTTGGAATATGTTTGTTTGTATCTACATCAGGTTAGTGAGGTGGTGTACCGCTAGACTTTATGACTACAAGATACTTAGTGTTTTGTGTTTCCCACCTAGCACAGTTGAGGAGACATGTTTCTAGTTGTACGATGTCGATCTAGGATGAGCTGGAATTGGGCGTGGTAGCCCTTGTGGTTCCCCTGAGTGTGTTCTTGTTGAGATCATGTGAAACCTTGGTAGCTTTTTGGTGGTTTTTGGTGAAGTTACTGGCGAGGGAGACCCAGATGAGAGTCTATTTTCTTTCCCTTATGTCTAGCCTTTTTCTTTTAATGGACAAAAATATTTAAGGTGTTGAGAGTGTAGTGACTCAATATTTTCCTTGTATGACTTTGTAATATTTCTTCATATATTTCCTTTCCTAGGCACTAATATGACATGTGATTCCATGGCCCAGTGTTCCTGAATTAACTATTATGAAAATATTAAGTATTTTATGGTATGAATGCGGAGGAAATGGGTTATCCCCTAAATGGTATCTTAGATTATAAAATTAAGGCTATAGTTGAGTCCAGAACATTCCATATACCATTGGTGGGGTATAACTTTTGTGGGATAAATCCTTTTTTGAAAAATTTATCTAGGACATAACCGTAAATAAAATTATTAAATAAAATTATTTTATTTTTATGTCATATATAATAACTATTTAATGGGGTCTTAGATCAAATTTCTCAGAGTACAGTTTATTTCAAAATTTTGTGTTTACCCTAAGTGCGACATAAACTATGTCAGTATCAGGTGTTGGGTCAGAGGTGTTGGGGGGGAGGCATATATGGATGAAGAGTATAATTGGGTAATTAATTTAATAAAAGAATTAAATCAATCCCTCTCCCTCCCTTGTATGTGATAGCCTACTCAGCTCTAGTCACCATCCCCTGGAATATTGGAGGCGATCTTGGGGAGTCATGGATCGAGATCCTTTCGGTAGGTTCATGACACAAGGTTTTACTAAATTATTAATAATGATTATAATGATTATTTAGGGTAGGTATCACCCATGAATCTTTGATTGGAATCATTATAATTTACAAGAATCCCACCAATTTTGATTAATTTGGTAATCTGTAATATTGGTTATCAATTATTCTTTGATTAGTAATCAGGTTCTTCTTATAGTAATATTAATGGATTTGTTGTATTGTGAAAGAACTAATTTAGTGTAGTTCTCTTCAAATATTACTATATTTTTTCTTCTCAAAACCTTTTTTATAGTCAAATCATTACCCATCACCCCTAAAACTTTACCGAGTCCAACTCAAATGTTAATTTTCTATATGTGTGTCCCCGTGACCACCAGAGGATGGAAATAAATTCTAAGTGATGAAGCAACACCATTGGGAGATAGTTTTACCTCAAATAACCCACACTCGTGTGAATATACTACTAAAATTTATATATGAGGTTTCCATATATCTCCCAAAATATTTATAAATAATAATCTTATACCTAATATAAATCATATTTACAACATAATTGATGAATAACGACTTAAAATTATAAAATTAGTCACTACTAAATAGGGGAAAACAATGAGAAACAAGTGTTTATAATCCAAAATATTGATAATAGGGAAAAAATTCATAAAATAAAATATATAGATTATTTTTGGGGCCCCTATGATTCTCCACAAAAATACATGGGCTAACCAATACCTAGAATGAACATCCACCACTATTGATCTATCTCCATGGCTATGATCGACTAGTGATAAATAATTTATTTGTTCCTATACTAATAATGAACCACACATACTATATAAATGAACCATGGTGAGAGTGTATGTATAGATTATAATACCCCACAAGAATTAACATATATCCCATGAATGTGAAAATTAAGTAATATTTAAATGAATTTGATGAAACAAGACCCAATCTAAGGATATTTTATAAAAACGATGTAAATAATATAACATATTATTATTAAAAAATATTTAAAAAAACCAATATTCAACCATATAAAATCCCGTTACTTTTTTATCTATTTATACCTATTTATTTGATTACCCAGTGATTGGGTATCTTCACGGGTCGTTTCTAGAGCTTTTACAGATTTTTTTAAAGGTTTCTAGGCATGTTCATGGTTTGCATGCGGTTTGAGCACAGTATGAAAAGAGCGCAACATAGAAAGTAAATGGTTGCATGGTCGGAACAGGATTTAAAAATTGTGTAGTGAAACCATGAAACACTTCTAATGGATCTATTTTGGGTGGATAATTTGCACATGGTTATTGCAAACCTTTTGACTTAACCTAGGGAATTGTACTTGCATTAACTAAAGTTATGAAAATTTTAATTAAATCTTCAAAACCCCCTAATAAACCCCAAACTTCTCCCACTCAATCATAATCCAATCCTACGTGTTTTGGGAGCCCTCTAGAGCCATTTACCTTCCCAAATCTCATCTCTTGGTAGAAAAAACAACCAATTTATGTGATGATCATCTTTTAGTGGGTTATTTTCTTCTTGATCTTAGACCTCTCTTTTCATCTTGATTACTTATACTTAATGGTTTGAAATAATTTATTTTTATGGTAGCTTGATTGATTTCTATAAAATTTTAGATCTAAGATCTCTTCTCTATTCTTTCAAGATCAATCTTCTTAGATCTGATGATCTCCATCAAAGATGGAAAATATCAGATTCATTGCGGTTGGATTCCATAATTTCCAAGTAGGTGTTTCTATTATTTTTCTTCATTGTTGATTCATTATTGGTAGATAAATTCATAAATACATTTTTCCTAATTTCCAACGAATTTTCTATGATTTTTCCCATTTAATTAATCATAAAATATTCTTTGACCAATTTCTATTTCAATTGAACATGGTATGCTTTAAATATATTTGATCTTGATCTCTACCAATATTTTATGAATTATTTTAATCCCATGTTTGTTTGGTTTTATTTTTAAAGATCCTTTCAAAGATTATTTGGGGAAATTGTGGTATTTTGATGGATTTGTTTTATTTAATGGAATTTGGTCCATGTTTTAATTTATTAAATGAACTTTCTAGATTTTAAATAAATAAATTGAACTATTTAATATTTTATAAATAGTTTCAAATTCATAAATTTATTAAATTACCAAGAACCCCCTTTAAATAGTTTTACCCTTATTTTGAAAATTGATATTCTTGGGTTATTTGAAATAAATGAATTATTCACATGGAAAGAGGGTGTAGAACCATGTTTTTGAAATGTATTAAATACTTTTAACATTTTAATACTTACATTATATGATTTTGGGATGCTTTATAATAAATGATTATTTGAAGTCCTATTTAGAATTTTAATGATGATTTGTGAAATCATGTGGGTATTATTACCATTTTTAATATTATATTATTTAAATGCATTTGGAATTAATTGGTGATTTTTAATGGAAGATTTGGTACTTTAAGGATGAATTATGAAAGGAATTGGGAATGGTTACCATTTTTGAATTTTTAAATTGTATAAATGTTTTTGGATTTAAATTTGATGGAAAATTATGAAAATCCCAATTCCATTGAATTGGGGGTTTTCTTATGAAATTGGTAGTTTTTTTTTGAAAATTAAATTACTAAATTTAATCACAAATTTTGATTGTGAAATTGAATAGTTGTAACGCCCCGACCCTAGTTACCCAGAGTTGGTGCTTTATTACATAACATTGGCATGATCACAAGAAAGATCAAATCTCGAAAGATCGATTGGTTTAGTAGCCTTGGAAACACTAGATATATTCATAAGTCTTACATTACATCATAAAATGAAAAACTACAACAACAACATATTGTCTCCATAATCCACACTCATATCCCCACATAATATCCCTGCAGGTCATTCATAATTTACTTCTTCACTTCCTGGGAGAAATCAAACATAGAAAAGGGGTGAGCTCAAATGCCCAGTAAGGATAACAATATAGCGGAAACATTCATAAATAAGAATAAAAATTTAAGGCAATGTATAACTAAAACAAAATCCTTTCAAAGTTGAACTTTCAACATGGTATGGCATAAATAAAATGAAATAATGCCATTTACTTATTCACATGGATATTCTACTAATCGAATAATCACATGCAAAATGAATAACCACTTTCATAATGATGGAATGCATAACGCCAGACTATCATAACCACATAGCCAAGGCCTCGTGCCAAGACTACAAATAAGATTTTTTCAAGGCCTTGTGCCAAGAAACTAGTTTGTCTCATGAGACCTACTGATGCATCGAGGAGCTATAGCGGGCTCCACCCGTCACATATTAAGTCCAATGCATTCCCATATGAAAAGGTTTAAACATAACATAAACATTCTCATTAAAAATAGCATACAAAATGTCAATAATTTCACCATAAACTATGAATGGTATAAAAATAGCACACCCACAGTCAAACATATCACAAAACCTTCAATACAATATAGAAGTTTTGTATCATAATAAATCAACTTCAAATAAGCGTAAAATACATCAAAGGATGTTGACATAGATGAAATCAAAACACTTTTTGGAGAAATATATATTTCTATTTTTGAAATCATTTAAGATCCATATAAAATAAAACATTTTCTTGAAAATATTCTTATAAGCTTATAAGGAAAACTTTGAAGATTTTATAACGGCAGAAAATAACCGCACTCGCCGTATAAGTTAAAAAAAACATTCTTACCTTAATTCTGTCGAAAAGGTTAAAAAGGACCTTGTTTTGAAAACGACGGAAAGATTCCTCTTATAAAAAGTCAAACAAGGGTATAAATGACTTTAACCCATATTCTCGTAAATAATAAAAATTTTTTGAAATAAATTTTGAAGAAACATAGATGTGGATGATAAAGAGATCCCAGTAGATTATTACATATAAACAACCTCGGATAATGAAGAGATTGTGAAATAACTGTTACCAATTTGGTAACATATGAAACATACAACCCATGAAAGATGTATCATACAATGAATATGTAAATACACATAAATTAGGGTGTATTACACAAAGAATATAATTATGGGCAGTACATACACCACACAAAAAGTGATGGTGGCAATATGGCATGAATCTCACGGGAATAAGAAGTGAGATGAAAACCCCTTAACTTGTACTTTTCCTTGGTTGGGGTAGGTTAACATCCTGTATAATGGTGGAATAATTGTTATTAAATTATACAAGAATCATATACATTAATATGATATCATATATGATCTTTTAATATTGATTTGATAATAATATCTTAGTATTATCGTTGTTTCGGGTGTTAACATACTTGTTTTCTTTTATATGTTTTGTTACGTAAGACATGTTTGTAAAGGATAGGTTGTATATTATTCATATCCAGAATTATATCAAGTCCTTAAAAATCATTTTTTGAATCATCAAATGATAATTATACTTGAATGGATACAATGGAGAATGAATCTCATCGCGTTCGTGGAGACGGTAGTCCGTACGTACGCACGAGCGACAATATCATTCTTTTGATATTAAACTAATATATAAAGAGTTGCTATATCATATATACAGAATCATTAACATGTTATATTTATTATTTACATGAGTTACATATCATTATTATACCCATCCAAATAATATTATATTGAATAACAATTACACCACGAGGTGGAGACGGTAAGCCGTACGTACGCACGTATGGTGACATGTTATTCAAAGGGTGGATAGAATACTGAATATGGTTTTACCATATTTATAATAACATCACAGTATATATATGATACTGGAGTTATTATTTTAGAATGGTAACAACAAAGGAAGAAGAAGTGGAAGAAGAAATGAACTTGGAAAAAGGGTGGTGAAATCATTACCTCTTCTTCGGGTTCTTCCTTTTGATTTGATCAAAAGGGCTCATTAGGTTGGCTTTATGATCAAACTAAGGACTCTAGGTTGTAGTGAGGGAATTTAGGAGAGTATTTGGGCAGAGTTTGGCCGAACCAAAAGGCTTTTAAGGTGTGAAGAAATGAGAAGGAGGAGTGCCCTTTTATAAGAGGGGTGAGGGGCACCTTTGGAAAAGCTAGAGATATTAGTTTATAATAAATTCATAATCAGTTTCCAATGGCTCCAAAGTTGACTATTCAAATTTTAAGGTGGGGATGGGTCGAAAAAAACTCAACCAATAGAATTTAGACAGGTTTGGGTACTTATATTAACCTTATCTTTAAGTATTAACTCTAAGTTAATTAGTTTCACTTTTACAATGTCTCTTTGTATTTTTATATAATATGGTTAATAAACTTACTATATACATCCAAGCGACCCCCCAAGTGGTCCATTAATGATTAAACTATCATGATATAAGTCTATTGGACGAACCTTAGATTTTCAGGAATTTAATATCAATTAATAATATAATATTTGTTTTAAGAACTCTTTTATGTCAATTTTGACACTATTCAATAGTTGATTTGTTTGAAACTCATAACAGATTGATTACTTCAAAAAAAGTAAATTAAATCAATCCTAATATATCATATTATCCTAGAAAATTAGTTTAATTCATTAAAAGTTTCATATTATATTTATTTGGGTATTTATAATATCAATTAATTTGATTTTTCACTATTTTAGTAATTACTGCATCATCATTGTGTCATAAATAAAATAAATTATTTAATGTCTAAAAATTATAAATAAAATATAATTATGTAGGAAATAGTTTTATCTTTCTAATTAATATTTATAATCTAAAATCCAACATATATTACCCTATTTAATAATTGTTTTTCTAAAAGATATATGCTTGTGTCATTTTTGTATTCATTTTAACTTAATTAAAATAAAGTTTCCCTATCACCTACAAGTGTCACCATGAGGTCCCCAAATCGACCCAAAGATGCCTATGGTCGAACATGTATCAACCAATAAGTCTAGGACACGTTTTAGGGTAATTTAGTATTATTATAATATTATTTTTTAACCCTTATTTACCAGATTTACCCTTAACCATGGTAAATAAAATATTTACCACAGTAATTATTCAAAATGTCTAAAAATAAAATTTACCTATTTACACAATTTGGACATCCTGATTCCAAATATGGAATCCATTTTTCTAAATTTAAAACACAGAAGTGGCAGAAATTAATTTAAAATTAATTCCCGCTGTCAAAACAATAAGCGTGTTTTTAAGAGATAATAACAATCAAAAGATTGACACTTGTTTATGTTCGGTTTAATTGTAAAATTATGTCCAATGACCAACATTATATTAAATGGTAAAAATATATTCTAAATATACTTTAAAACCACTCAAATTCATAATTTATCACTATTAATTATTTTGATTAAAAAAGTTGTTTTTAGTTAAAATTTAGTAATTTTCACTATTTATCAAAATATAAAAGTTATCCTAAAAGTACCAAAATTTCACCTTAGGCTAAATTAGATATTCCGAATCCAAAAATGAAGTCCATTTTGAAATGTAAAATATATATAATTTCAAAAATTATGTATTACTATTCATAACAGCTAGTTTGATTGGTTGTGGTGTGTGTTAAAACTCAAGGTTGCGTACAACACACGCTACTGTATTATTCAAAGAAAGCGTACCGTGGAAGCTTGGGATGTTTCATTTTAAATTTTTGATGTCCCCATTTAGTCAAAAAGTTTAAAATATTGTATTTAAAAAGGGTTCACTATTAAAAGTTGATAAAAGTGCAATACTGAAAATGAATTTGTTCTTGCATTATGTCTAAGATACTCATAATATGGAAAAATTATAAGGATTATATAAAGTTTAAAATTTAGTTAATACTATTCACAACCTCTTTTGAATGGATTTTTGGTAAGTCATGGTGCAATTGAACTCGGTGTTGCGTGTAGTGCAAGTTATTGAATTATTTTGAAGAAATAACACATTATGAATTCTTGGGGTGTTACATTCTCCCCTCCTTCAATAAATTGCGTCCTCGCAATTTGAAATTGTTCTTAGAAAATAAAAGGTTGAAAGTAGAAAATATATTTGTGGGAAAACCCACATCGGAAATTGGGTTACTAAAATTTAGTCTTAATATGAGGAAAAGAGAAATCAAAGGGTCACCACCAAATTATGATCTCGATTATGAGAACATTGGTGGCAATTAGAGACATATAATTGGAGGAAAAACGTAAATATTTATAGGTAGTGATTGAGGTCATCAATCACAAACGAGTATAAAATTGAGGTCCCTAAACTCATCAATCTATGATGATTTGAAATACCATCGGTTCAACAACACATAGGGTATTGGGATAACACATTTTTGACGTTTCAAAATATCTTAGTTGAAATCCCACATCGAAAAATGAATTAATGAGGCCTCTATTTAAAACAAAGAGTGGAAAGTATGAAGATTACCGAAAATAACACATACTAGGGTTCCATGTAGGAAAATATGGATATGGAAGAGAAATCTAACCATCAATTATCTGATGGAGAGTGGTAGAGAACATGGCTATGAAAAGGCCAAAAATCCCAAAGCCAAAAATTAGTGATGATTTAAGGTACCATCTAGGACAAATTTTTTGTTCTAAGTTCCTTTTATTAATGTTGAGGAATTTATTTATGAGATTGGCTAAGATCATAAGGATATATACTTACTTTATAATTAGAGTTTTATCCATTAATAAATTTCTACCACAAACTCATCTTTCACTCTAAAAGATAATAGAATGTAATTTTTTTTTCTATTTATACTATTCATACAGGGTTCCAAAATAAATGAATTTATAATTCATCTACCAGATCTTTTAAAAAAAACTACATTATTTAATCCAGGACATCTCGTGGGCCAGTGGTAGGTGATACACCCTTGTCGCCCTTCGGTTGCGGGTTCAAGTCTCACAGCCTTGCCGGACGCGACGAGTTGCCGCCCGACCTCCGGGTTGTCCTTTTATGGCTATCCAAAATAATCCAAACTAGAACTATCCAAAATACTTCTGTCCAAACTCACAGTCCAACATTTATAAGGAAGGTAAACATAATGTAGATCCTTTTTACCCCGTAATAGCATATGAATACCTTCATCATGTATTCTTTTAATACACTGAAACATCCTGAATTACCATATTCCTTATTGATTACATTCATTCTCCCTTATTCCATATAGAATGCTGGATATACTTCATCAATCCAAAAATGTTTTAAACCCCAACAATGATGGAATATACAAATCATTAATCAGTTCCAAGGTAGTCAAGAATATCCAATATAATTTTTCCAAAATAATCATGTATTATTCGAAAATCACTACCTCGGTATCAGAACTATATTATGGTTTATCATTCTCTCAACCATATATTTTCCAAAAATTTATCCTGCTATTGAGTCACTTTTCTTTGTTCCACACAATCTCAAGTCCTTAATGAAATAGTGCTGCAGTACAATCCTTATATACTCCATAATTATTATAACAAGTACATTGTTGATACTACACTCAATTGAAATAATCAACATAAGAACTCTAATCATTCCTCTTCATCTGTGGTAGTATCATAACTTGATTATTATCCAATAACATCATTTGCGGCATAGTCTGATGACTGGGACATAGGTTCGCGTAGTGTCCAAACTCCTTGCAAATGAAGCATTGTACATTTGAAACCATTTTCTTACCCTTGCAGTCACGTACTTTGTGCCCTTTTCCTCCACACTTATAACAAACTCCCATTCCTTTCAGGCAAGTTCTAGGGTGTTTCTTTCCACAGTTACCACATATGGGAAAATTCTTCTTTTACCTCTTCCCTTTATCCATCTTTCTCTCTTCCATCCTTTTCTTCTCTTGCTTCCCTTCAAAGCCATAGGACTCAGTAAACTCTTTACTTATCTTATCAACACATGATATTATTTCTTCATATGATGATAATACATGTGAGACTATTTCTCTTGTAAATTCTGGCTTAAGACCATAAAATATATGATCCTTCATTCTCTTTGTATCATGTGCATTGCTAGAGTTCTCATTCCTTCTACTGGGCGCCATTTCTAAACAATGGCACACACTAGATCAGTTTATGAATCAAAATTCATAATCCCATACTTATAAAACACTTAACATAAATTGAACTATTTATGGATATAATCCATAATCATAAAAATGTCTCCTTTGAGGATGTATATACTCATAAACCCTTCATAATGATTTGTAAATAAAATGAGAGTTATCCTAAGCATATCCCCCGAGAGTGTCGTAACCAAGAGTGCAGCAAGGCCCGTTGTCGTGCACCGGTTCCCGTTCGAGTCTAGCTCAAAGCGGTGTTTTTGGGTTTTACCCCTAGGTACTTCTGTGCCAGAGCCGCCTCTACCTGCTCATATCCAGACAGGGATGTATTGCTCGGAAAACTCACAAAATATCTACAATACCAAAATTCTAGGAAGTTCTTCTATACTAATCCTCAAAGTTCATCTTAGCTCTACGTGCTCTAATCAGAGTTTATATAAATCTAGATTCCAAGGTTCGTACTAAACTTCCTATGATACCAACTGTAACGCCCCGACCCTAGTTACCCAGAGTCGGTGCATTATTACATAACATTGTCATGATCACAAGAAAGATCAAATCTCGAAATATCGATTGGTTTAGTAGCCTTGGAAACACTAGATATATTCATAAGTCTTACATTACATCATAAAATGAAAAACTACAACAACAACATATTGTCTCCATAATCCACACTCATATCCCCACATAATATCCCTGCAGGTCATTCATAATTTACTTCTTCACTTCCTGGGAGAAATAAAACATAGAAAAGGGGTGAGCTCAAATTCCCAGTAAGGATAACAATATAGCGGAAACATTCATAAATAAGAATAAACATTTAAGGAAATGTATAACTAAAACAAAAGCCTTTCAAACTTGAACTTTCAACATGGTATGGCATAAATAAAATAAAATAATGCCATTTACTTATTCACATGGATATTCTACAAATCGAATAATCACATGCAAAATCAATAACCACTTTCATAATGATGGAATGCATAATGCCAGACTATCATAACCACATAGCCAAGGCCTCGTGCCAAGACTACAAATAATATTTTTTCAAGGCCTTGTGCCAAGAAACTATTTTGTCTCATTAGACCTACCGATGCATCGAGGAGCTATAGCGGGCTCCACCCGTCACATATTAAGTCCAATGCATTCCCATATGAAAAGGTTTAAACATAACATAAACATTCGTATTAAAAATAGCAAACGAAATGTCAATAATTTCACCATAAACTATGAATGGTATAAAAATAGCACATCCACAGTCAAACATATCACAAAACCTTCAATACAATATAGAAGTTTTGTATCATAATAAATCAACTTCAAATAAACGTAAAATCCATCAAAGGATGTTGACATAGATGAAATAAAAACACTTTTTGGAGAAATATCTCTTTCTATTTTTGAAATAATTTAAGATCCATATAATATAAAACATTTTCTTGAAAATATTCTTATAATCTTGTAAGGAAAACTTTGAAGATTTTATAATGGCAGAAAATAACCGCACTCGCCGTATAAGTTAAAAAAACATTCTTACCTTAATTCTGTCGAAAAGGTTAAAAAGGACCTTGTTTTGAAAACGACGGAAAGATTCCTCTTATAAAAATTCAAACAAGGGTATAAATGACTTTAACCCATATTCTTGTAAATAATAAAAATTTTTTGAAATACATTTTGAAGAAACATGGATGTGGATGATAAAGAGATCCCAGTAGATTATTACATATAAACAACCTCGGATAATGAAGAGATTGTGAAATAACCCTTAACAATTTGGTAACTTATGAAACATACAACCCATGAAAGAGGTATCATACAATGAATATGTAAATACACATAAATTATAGTGTATTACACAAAGAATATAATTATGGGCAGTACATACACCACACAAAAAGTGATGGTTGCAATATGGCATGAATCTCACGGGAATAAGAAGTGAGATGAAAACCCCTTACCTTGTACTATTCCTTGGTTGGGGTAGGTTAAAATCCTGTATAATGGTGAAATAATTGTTATTAAATTATACAAGAATCATATACATTAATATGATATCATATATGATCTTTTAATATTGATTTGATAATAATATCTTAGTATTATCGTTGTTTCGGGTGTTAACTTACTTGTTTTCTTTTATATGTTTTGTTACGTAAGACATGTTTGTAAAGGATAGGTTGTATATTATTCATATCCAGAATGATATCAAGTCCTTAAAAATCATTTTTTGAATCATCAAATGATAATTATACTTGAATGGATACGATGGAGAATGAATCTCATCGCGTTCGTGGAGACGGTAGTCCGTACGTACGCAGGAGAGACAATATCATTATTTTGATATTAAAATAATATATAAATGGTTGTTATATCATATATACAGAATCATTAACATGTTATATTTATTATTTACATGAGTTACATATCATTATTATACCGATCCAAATAATATTATATTGAATAACAATTACACCACGAGGTGGAGACAGTAAGCCGTACGTACACACGTATGGTAACATGTTATTCAAAGGGTGGATAGAATGATGAATATGGTTGTACCATATTTATAATAACATCACAGTATATATATGATACTGGAGTTATTATTTTAGAATGGTAACAACAAAGGAAGAAGAAGTGGAAGAAGAAATGAACTTGGAAAAAGGGTGGTGAAATCATTACCTCTTCTTCGGGTTCTTCCTTTTGATTTGATCAAAAGGGATCCTTAGGTTGGATTTCTGATCAAACTAAGGCCTCTAGGTTGTAGTGAGGGAATTTAGGAGAGTATTTGGGCAGAATTTGGCTGAACCAAAAGGCTTTGAAGGTGTGAAGAAATGAGAAGGAGGAGTGCCCTTTTATAAGAGGGGTGAGGGGCACCTTTGGAAAATCTAGAGATATTAGATTATAATAAATTCATAATCAGTTTGAAATGGCTCAAAAGTTGACTATTCAAATGTTAAGGTGGGTATGGGTCGAAAACAACTCAACCAATAGAATTTAGACAGGTTTGGGTACTTATATTAACCTTATCTTTAAGTGTTAACTCTAAGTTAATTAGTTTCACTTTTACAATGTCTCTTTGTATTTTTATATAATATGGTTAATAAACTTACTATATACATCCAAGAGACCCCCAAGTGGTCCATTAATGATGAAAATATCATGATATAAGTCTCTTGGACGAACCTTAGATTTTTAGGAATTTAATATCAATTAATAATATAATATTTGTTTTAAGAACTCTTTTATGTCAATTTTGACACTATTCAATAGTTGATTTTTTTGAAACTCATAACAGATTGATTTCTTCAAAAAAAGTAAATTAAATCAATCCTAATATATCATATTATCCTAGAAAATTAGTTTAATTCATTAAAAGTTTCATATTATATTTATTTGGGTATTTATAATATCAATTAATTTGATTTTTCACTATTTTAGTAATTACTGCATCATCATTGTGTCATCAATAAAATAAATTATTTAATGTCTAAAAATTATAAATAAAATATCATTATGTAGTAAATCTTTTTATATTTCTAATTAATATTTATAATCTAAAATACAACATATATAACCCTATGTAATAATTTCTTTTCTAAAAGATATATGCTTGTGTCATTTTTGTATTCATTTTAACTTAATTAAAATAAAGTGTCCCTATCACCTACAAGTGGCACCATGAGGTCTCCAAATCGACCCAAAGATGCCTATGGTCGAACATGTATCAACCAATAAGGCTAGGACACGTTTTAGGGTAATTTAGTATTATTATAATATTATTTTTTAACCCTTATTTACCAGATTTACCCTTAACCATGGTAAATAAAATATTTACCACAGTAATTATTCAAAATGTCTAAAAATAAAATTTACCTATTTACACAATTTGGACATCCTGATTCCAAATATGGAATCCATTTTTCTAAATTCAAAACACAGAAGTGGCAGAAATTAATTTAAAATTAATTCCCGCTGTCAAAACAAAAAGAGTGTTTTTAAGAGATAATAACTATCAAAAGATTGACACTTGTTTATGTTTGGTTTAATGGTAAAATTATGTCCAATGACCAACATTATATTAAATGGTAAAACTATATTATAAATATACTTTAAAACCACACAAATTCATAATTTATCACTATTAATTATTTTGATTAAAAAAGTTGTTTTTAATTAAAATTTAGTAATTTTCACTATTTATCAAAATATGAAAGTTATCCGAAAAGTACCAAAATTTAACCTTAGGCAAAATTAGATATTCAGAATCCAAAAATGAAGTCCATTTTGAAATATAAAATATATATAATTTCAAAAATTAGGTATTACTATTCATAACATCTAGTTTGATTGGTTGTGGTGTGTGTTAAAACTCAAGGTTGCACACAACACACACTACTGTATTATTCAGAGAAAGCGTACCGTGGAAGCTTGGGATGTTTCATTTTAAATTTTTGA
Source organism: Viscum album (assembly GCA_963277665.1). NCBI lineage: Eukaryota > Viridiplantae > Streptophyta > Magnoliopsida > Santalales > Viscaceae > Viscum > Viscum album. The sequence goes on from OY728136.1 coordinate 1,487,362,972, forward strand.
TGTCCCCATTTAGTCAAAAAGTGTAAAATATTTTATTTAAAAAGGGTTCACTATTAAAAGTTGATAAAAGTGCAATACTGAAAATGAATTTGTTCTTGCATTATGTCTAAGATACTCATAATATGGAAAAATTATAAGGATTATATAAAGTTTAAAATTTAGTTAATACTATTCACAACCTATTTTGAATGGCTTTTTGGTAAGTCATGGTGCAATTGAACTCGGTGTTGCGTGTAGTGCAAGTTATTGAATTATTTTGAAGAAATAACACATTATGAATTCTTGGGGTGTTACATTCTCCCCTCCTTCAATAAATTGCGTCCTCGCAATTTGAAATTGTTCTTCGAAAATAAGAGGTTGAAAGTAGAAAATATATTTGTGGGAAAACCCACATCGGAAATTGGGTTACTAAAATTTAGTCTTAATATGAGGAAAAGATAAATCAAAGGGTCACCACCAAATTATGATCTCGATTAGGAGAACATTGGTGGCAATTAGAGACATATAATTGGAGGAAAAACGTAAATATTTATAGGTAGTGATTGAGGTCATCAATCACAAACAAGTATAAAATTGAGGTCCTTAAACTCATCAATCTATGATGATTTGAAATACCATCGGTTCAACAACACATAGGGTATTGGGATAACACATTTTTGACGTTTCAAAATATCTTAGTTGAAATCCCACATCGAAAAATGAATTAATGAGGCCTCTATTTAAAACAAAGAGTGGAAAGTATGAAGATTACCGAAAATAACACATACTAGGGTTCCATGTAGGAAAATATGGATATGGAAGAGAAATATAACCATCAATTATCTGATGGAGAGTGGTAGAGAACATGGCTATGAAAAGGCCAAAAATCCCAAAGCCATAAATTAGTGATGATTTAAGGTACCATCCCGGACAACATTTTTGTTCTAAGTTCCTTTTATTAATGTTGAGGAATTTATTTATGAGATTGGCTAAGATCATAAGGATATATACTTACTTTATAATTAGAGTTTTATCCATTAATAAATTTCTACCACAAACTCATCTTTCACTCTAAAAGATAATAGAATGTAATTTTTTTTCTATTTATACTATTCATACAGGGTTCCAAAATAAATGAATTTATAATTCATCTACCAGATCTTTTAAAAAAAAACTACATTATTTAATCCAGGACATCTTGTGGGCCAGTGGTAGGTGATACACCCTTGTCGCACTTCGGTTGCGGGTTCAAGTCTCACAGCCTTGCCGGACGCGACGGGTTGCCGCCCGACCTCCGGGTTGTCATTTTATGGCTATCCAAAATAATCCAAACTAGAACTATCCAAAATACTTCTGTCCAAACTCACAGTCCAACATTTATAAGGAAGGTAAACATAATTTATATCCTTTTTACCCCGTAATAGCATATGAATACCTTCATCATGTATTCTTTTAATACACTGAAACATCCTGAATTACCATATTCCTTATTGATTACATTCATTCTCCCTTATTCCATATAGAATGCTGGATATACTTCATCCATCCAAAAATGTTTTAAACCCCAACAATGATGGAATATACAAATCATTAATCAGTTCCAAGGTAGTCAAGAATATCCAATATAATTTTTCCAAAATAATCATGTATTATTCGAAAATCACTACCTCGGTATCAGAACTATATTATGGTTCATCATTCTCTCAACCATATATTTTCCAAAAATTTATCCTGCTATTGAGTCACTTTTCTTTGTTCCACACAATCTCAAGTCCTTAATGAAATAGTACTGCAGTACAATACTTATATACTCCATAATTATTATAACAAGTACATTGTTGATACTACACTCAATTGAAATAATCAACATAAGAACTCTAATCATTCCTCTTCATCTGTGGTAGTATCATAACTTGATTATTATCCAATAACATCATTTGTGGCATAGTCTGATGACTGGGACATAGGTTCGCGTAGTGTCTAAACTCCTTGCAAATGAAGCATTGTACATTTGAAACCATTTTCTTACCCTTGCAGTCACGTACTTTGTGCCCTTTTCCTCCACACTTATAACAAACTCCCATTCCTTTCAGGCAAGTTCCAGGGTGTTTCTTTCCACAGTTACCACATATGGGAAAATTCTTCTTTTCCCTCTTCCCTTTATCCATCTTTCTCTCTTCCATCCTTTTCTTCTCTTGCTTCCCTTCAAAGCCATAGGACTCAGTAAACTCTTTACTTATCTTATCAACACATGATATTATTTCTTCATATGATGATAATACATGCGAGACTATTTCTCTTGTAAATTCTGGCTTAAGACCATAAAATATATGATCCTTCTTTCTCTTTGTATCATGTGCATTGCTAGAGTTCTCATTCCTTCTACTGGGCGCCATTTCTAAACAATGGCATACACTAGATCAGTTTATGAATCAAAATACATAATCCCATACTTATAAAACACTTAACATAAATTGAACTATTTATGGATATAATCCATAATCATAAAAATATCTCCTTTGAGGATGTATATACTCATAAACCCTTCATAATGATTTGTAAAGAAAATGAGAGTTATCCTAAGCATATCCCCCGGGAGTGTCGTAACCAAGAGTGCAGCAAGGACCGTTGTCGTGCACCAGTTCCCGTTCGAGTCTAGCTCAAAGCGGTGTTTTCGGGTTTTACCCCTAGGTACATCTGTGCCAGAGCCGCCTCTACCTGCTCGTATCCAGACAGGGATGTATTGCTCGGAAAACTCACAAAATCTCTACAATACCAAAATTCTAGGAAGTTCTTCTATACTAATCCTCAAAGTTCATCTTAGCTCTACGTGCTCTAATCAGAGTTTATATAAATCTAGCTTCCAAGGTTCGTACTAAACTTCCTATGATACCAACTGTAACGCCCCGACCCTAGTTACCCAGAGTCGGTGCATTATTACATAACATTGGCATGATCACAAGAAAGATCAAATCTCGAAAGATCGATTGGTTTAGTAGCCTTGGAAACACTAGATATATTCATAAGTCTTACATTACATCATAAAATGAAAAACTACAACAACAACATATTGTCTCCATAATCCACACTCATATCCCCACATAATATCCCTGCAGGTCATTCATAATTTACTTCTTCACTTCCTGGGAGAAATAAAACATAGAAAAGGGGTGAGCTCAAATGCCCAGTAAGGATAACAATATAGCGGAAACATTCATAAATAGGAATAAACATTTAAGGCAATGTATAACTAAAACAAAAGCCTTTCAAACTTGAACTTTCAACATGGTATGACATAAATAAAATGAAATAATGCCATTTACTTATTCACATGGATATTCTACTAATCGAATAATCACATGCAAAATCAATAACCACTTTCATAATGATGGAATGCATAATGCCAGACTATCATAACCACATAGCCAAGGCCTCGTGCCAAGACTACAAATAAGATTTTTTCAAGGCCTTGTGCCAAGAAACTAGTTTGTCTCATGAGACCTACCGATGAATCGAGGAGCTATAGCGGGCTCCACCCGTCACATATTAAGTCCAATGCATTCCCATATGAAAAGGTTTAAACATAACATAAACATTCGTATTACAAATAGCATACGAAATGTCAATAATTTCACCATAAACTATGAATGGTATAAAAATAGCACATCCATAGTCAAACATATCACAAAACTTTCAATACAATATAGAAGTTTTGTATCATAATAAATCAACTTTAAATAAGCGTAAAATCCATCAAAGGATGTTGACATAGATGAAATCAAAACACTTTTTGGAGAAATATCTCTTTCTATTTTTGAAATCATTTAAGATCCATATAAAATAAAACATTTTCTTGAAAATATTCTTATAAGCTTGTAAGGAAAACTTTGAAGATTTTATAACGGCAGAAAATAACTGCACTCGCCGTATAAGTTAAAAAACATTCTTACCTTAATTCTGTCGAAAAGGTTAAAAAGGACCTTGTTTTGAAAACGACGGAAAGATTTCTCTTATAAAAAGTCAAACAAGGGTATAAATGACTTTAACCCATATTCTTGTAAATAATAAAAATGTTTTGAAATACCTTTTGAAGAAACATGGATGTGGTTGATAAAGAGATCCCAGTAGATTATTACATATAAACAACCTCGGATAATGAAGAGATTGTGAAATAACCCTTACCAATTTGGTAACTTATGAAACATACAACCCATGAAAGAGGTATCATACAATGAATATGTAAATACACATAAATTAGGGTGTATTACACAAAGAATATAATTATGGGCAGTACATACACCACACAAAAAGTGATGGTGGCAATATGGCATGAATCTCACGGGAATAAGAAGTGAGATGAAAACCCCTTACCTTGTACTTTTCCTTGGTTGGGGTAGGTTAACATCCTGTATAATGGTGAAATAATTGTTATTAAATTATACAAGAATCATATAGATTAATATGATATCATATATGATCTTTTAATATTGATTTGATAATAATATCTTAGTATTATCGTTGTTTCGGGTGTTAACTTACTTGTTTTCTTTTATATGCTTTGTTACGTAAGACATGTTTGTAAAGGATAGGTTGTATATTATTCATATCCAGAATGATATCAAGTCCTTAAAAATTATTTTTTGAATCATAAAATGATAATTATACTTGAATGGATACGATGGAGAATGAATCTCATCGCGTTCGTGGAGACGGTAGTCCGTACGTACGCACGAGCGACAATATCATTCTTTTGATATTAAACTAATATATAAATGGTTGTTATATCATATATACAGAATAATTAACATGTTATATTTATTATTTAAATGAGTTAAATATCATTATTATACCCATCCAAATAATATTATATTGAATAACAATTACACCACGAGGTGGAGACGGTAAGCCGTACGTACGCACGTATGGTGACATGTTATTCAAAGGGTGGATAGAATACTGAATATGGTTGTACCATATTTATAATAAAATCACAGTATATATATGATACTGGAGTTATTATTTTATAATGGTAACAACAAAGGAATAAGAAGTGGAAGAAGAAATGAACTTGGAAAAAGGGTGGTGAAATCATTACCTCTTCTTCGGGTTCTTCCTTTTGATTTGATCAAAAGGGCTCCTTAGGTTGGCTTTCTGATCAAACTAAGGCCTCTAGGTTGTATTGAGGGAATTTAAGAGAGTATTTGGGCAGATTTTGGCCGAACCAAAAGGCTTTGAAGGTGTGAAGAAATGAGAAGGAGGAGTGCCCTTTTATAAGAGGGGTGAGGGGCACCTTTGGAAAAGCTAGAGATATTAGTTTATAATAAATTCATAATCAGTTTCCAATGGCTACAAAGTTGACTATTCAAATTTTAAGGTGGGGATGGGTCGAAAAAAACTCAACCAATAGAATTTAGACAGGTTTGGGTACTTATATTAACCTTATCTTTAAGTATTAACTCTAAGTTAATTAGTTTCACTTTTACAATGTCTCTATGTATTTTTATATAATATGGTTAATAAACTTACTATATACATCCAAGCGACCCCCAAGTGGTCCATTAATAATGAAACTATCATGATATAAGTATCTTGGACGAACCTTAGATTTTTAAGAATTTAATATCAATTAATAATATAATATTTGTTTTAAGAACTCTTTTATGTCAATTTTGACACTATTCAATAGTTGATTTTTTTGAAACTCATAACAGATTGATTACTTCAAAGAAATTAAATTAAATCAATCCTAATATATCATATTATCCTATAATCTTAGTTTAATTCATTAAAAGTTTCATATTATATTTATTTGGGTATTTATAATATCAATTAATTTGATTTTTCACTATTTTAGTAATTACTGCATCATCATTGTGTCATAAATAAAATAAATTATTTAATGTCTAAAAATTATAAATAAAATATCATTATGTAGGAAATCTTTTTATCTTTCTAATTAATATTTATAATCTAAAATCCGACATATATAACCCTATGTAATAATTGTTTTTCTAAAAGATATATGCTTGTGTCATTTTTGTATGCATTTTAACTTAATTAAAATAAAGTGTCCCTATCACCTACAAGTGGCACCATGAGGTCCCCAAATCGACCAAAAGATGCCTATGGTCGAACATGTATCAACCAATAAGGCTAGGACACGTTTTAGGGTAATTTAGTATTATTATAATATTATTTTTTAACCCTTATTTACCAGATTTACCCTTAACCATGGTAAATAAAATATTTACCACAATAATTATTCAAAATGTCTAAAAATAAAATTTACCTATTTACACAATTTGGAAATCCTGATTCCAAATATGGAATCCATTTTTCTAAATTCAAAACACAGAAGTGGCAGAAATTAATTTAAAATTAATTCCCGCTGTCAAAACAAAAAGCGTGTTTTTAAGAGATAATAACTATCAAAAGATTGACACTTGTTTATGTTCGGTTTAATTATAAAATTATGTCCAATGACCAAAATTATATTAAATGGTAAAAATATATTCTAAATATACTTTAAAACCACTCAAATTCATAATTTATCACTATTAATTATTTTGATTAAAAAGTTGTTTTTAATTAAAATTTAGTAATTTTCACTATTTATCAAAATATGAAAGTTATCCGAAAAGTACCAAAATTTCACCTTAGGCTAAATTAGATATTCCGAATCCAAAAATGAAGTCCATTTTGAAATATAAAATATATATAATTTCAAAAATTAGGTATTACTATTCATAACAGCTAGTTTGATTGGTTGTGGTGTGTGTTAAAACTCAAGGTTGCATACAACACATGCTACTGTATTATTCAAGGAAAGATTAACGTGGAAGCTTGGGATGTTTCATTTTAAATTTTTGATGTCCCCATTTAGTCAAAAAGTTTAAAATATTGTATTTAAAAAGGGTTCACTATTAAAAGTTGATAAAAGTGCAATATTGAAAATGAATTTGTTCTTGCATTATGTCTAAGATACTCATAATATGGAAAAATTATAAGGATTATATAAAGTTTAAAATTTAGTTAATACTATTCACAACCTCTTTTGAATGGCTTTTTGGTAAGTCATGGTGCAATTGAACTCGGTGTTGCGTGTAGTGCAAGTTATTGAATTATTTTGAAGAAATAACACATTATGAATTCTTGGGGTGTTACAATAGTGAATTGACTTAAAATCCCTAATTGTGAAAATAGATTAAAATGGTTCTGATAGAAATCTCATTATTTTATCATGGTGAAAAGGAAAGTTTTTTATTATAAACCCATTGTGGGTTTTAAAATAAAAAATTGGCATATTAAAATAGAGAATGGGATTTAATTTTATTTTTAGCAGTCCTAAAATAAAATTCCTGTTGTTGTTTTTTATTAGATCACATGAAATACTTAGGTAGTTAGTGGGTTATTTTGGGCGGAACTTTACAATTCTACAACATTATGAAACATAATATCAGAACATCTCATCCCTTAGGTGATGGTGATGAGTCCACTTGGCGTTATTTCAAGGGACGTATATACATACTTTTTCTTATTCACATTGTTGGGTCCCTATAGCCTAGAACTATCATACCTGCTTAGAACACGATCATGATGGTCACTTGTTTGTATTTGAAATGAATATATTTTATTATTGTGAAATTTTTTAAATTCCTTATGAATTTTTATAAACTATTTTATATAAAATGTTTTATTAATACATTTGTTTATAAATATTCCATCATTTGAAATATAAAGCATGATTTAATGAGATATGCTTTTGAAATAAAAAACCTATTTGTTTTAAAATTGAAATCTCTTTACTTGGTTGTTAAACCATCTATAACTCAAGCTTCATTACTTTATTTAGTTATTATTACTATGAAACTTGAAATTATTGTATTGATTCTTGATCCTCTTTAAAAATAAGGTGTATATTCTCAACTTTTCTTGATTACCTGACCTTATTTTGTGAATTGGTTTTCAATTCCTTTCAAGAAAATGTTTAGTTTTTAAATGGTGAAATTGAATGTTTTAGAAGTTTAGTTTAATAAATGATTTTTAAAGGTTTAAAATTTTATTTTTAAACTGATCATCATACTCTCCCATTTGTACTACTATTTTAGAGTATTTGAATTACATTATCAAGTAATTACATAGAATCTTTGGTGCAATCCTATTGAGATATTTATCTCACACCCTTATTGTTCATTTTGGTGTTTTCATCCCTTTACTATCTTATATAATGTGTCCACGATATTTTGTTCCTTTGTGGGTTTCTTCTTGGGTGACCAATGGTGGGTGACTTTGGACATGGGTGTGGTCGTGGACAACCAGAAGATGAGTTTTATTTGGTATGTTCCTCATTCAGTTTTCTTAGTGTGTTTTTCTAATTGATATATATGTATTGATATATATATATATATATAACAATTTTTATGCCTTGTACTCTTTTATTGTGATATTTTTAGGGTGAAATAATTACTCATGGTTATATGTAGATGTCTAGGGGCTTTTCACCAGACTGTTGAGATTAGGAATTCTCTTCAGGTTTGCGGAGAATCGGCTCGGGTATTAATTTAGATGGTATCCTAATTTGGTTCATTACAAACCACATAATGAAAACCATTATTTTTCTAAGCCATCTAAACAAACACCCTTCTAATTATCAAAAACCTAGGAGATTCCTTATACCATGAATGAACAAACTACCTAAAACCCTTCTTATCTTACCGATAATCCCCCTACAGCACAATGATCATTTTCACTATTCTTATCAAACCTAATAAGGTACACACACTTAAGAGTGAATTCCCTGTGTCCTATCTAATGACTTACCCAAAACTATTAAACAATATCAACCATAATATCAACTTTTAATTTTGAATTTTTCAATAATAACAATAAGAAATCCAAACTTTCCTACTTTCCTTAATTTCCCAAAAATCACTCTCTAACCCTTAAAAATATAATTTAACCATTTTTTTAAAATATTAGATTAATTAAATAATTTTTAAAATTTAAAACAATATAATTAAAACCCAATATTCATGCTCATGAAAATTGGGTACAAGGAAGCATGTTGTAGAAGTATTCTACCTTAACCGAGTGATGAAGTAAAATCATACCACTAAACTCAAGATCTACATTTTCTATAACCTTAAAAAACCCCTAAAACCAAAATAAAAAAATAATTCAATTCCAACAGTTTTATTCCAAAAATACTCACTTTGATTAGGGTTTTATCAAGGAATAGATCATAATGAATTAAGGGAGAAGTTATTTGGTGTGAATTACCTTCAATTAGATACCCAGATATCCAAAGATACAAATTTTATATAAAGAATAGAATTATTAGAAATCACCCAAAAATAAATAGTAAGTGGAATACCTATGTTAAGGGGGAGAAAGGATCCAAAATACTTAATTTTTTTTTAGAAATAAAAATTTCAAGTCCCCTTATAACATAATTCATGGCCTCAATGCATGCTCTGAGAAATCATGTATTAGGCTATGCATTTTCTATTGGATAATATTCATGTTTACACAATTTTTATTTCCAGTTTGGTAAGTTTTTTTGTCCGACCACACATTTCACTCTAGATTCTCCAAATACACATGAAAAATCCTTGGGCATGATGTGAGGTCCACTGACCATAATACTGCTTATAATTCAAGTAATAATTCACTCAAAGACACTATTTTCACCCTTAAAACTCTTTTTTCCAATATAAATAATGTACCAATATTATATACCACAATATAGGGTCCTTAAATGCTTCCCACTATTTCAATTTCTATCCTTGGGAAGTTAGAGAGCACTGGTGTTGGTGAAAAAATTTGGATGCTGTTGAAATGTCAATGATTATAACCACCATGCTTCTTTTTTTAAAGCATCATGTTTCTAAATTATGCACACCAATTTAATTATATGACCACATATTCTCTCTCACCATATAAAATGAAAAAATATCATTTACAAAAATTTTATTCAGATCTAGATCAACCTTATTTCATGTGATAATGTGTGGTAGTCCTGAAATATATTTACCAAATAAGATGATATGAAACACACCATAAATAGTTCTATAAGATATGATAATTCCACGTGTTATGAAACTTCCATTATATGTTTGATAACCTCAAAAGGTTCCACATATCAGGATGATAGTTTTCCCTACATTCTATGTATCCAGTTTCCAAACCTAAGAGTAACCCAAATAAATATATGATCAGCAATGGTGAACTAAAAATTCCCTCAATTATGAACATTTAATGGTTTTTTATTACTATTCTTTGTAGTTTTACCCTTTAAAGTAAATTTGTTTCTCATAGAAAAAACCATACTTGGTCCACCTAGGAAGATTAACTTGCTTCTACCTAGAAAAGTGCAGAACAACTTGGTCTACTATAAATCCCCTAAAAGGGATACATAAAATTACTTCTTAGATGATTATTATTATACAAGAACTAAACCAATGGGATATGGTCCTCCCATGGGTGACTGAAATCTATGACACTTTCTTTTTGCATTTCTTTTGTTATTTGTATCATCTACCAGGACTACCCATCAACTTTAAGATGTTTCATTCTATAAATCTTTCCAAAACATATAATTGAATCTAGAATCTCTATATGAAATGTTCAATATTGGCATACTATTAAATTTTTATACTTCTTGTATATACAACATTGAAAATCATTCTACTAAATGTATACCAAAAATCAATACGAAATAAAATGATTTAGTGAATCTATCAATGACTATCCAAATATAATCATGATTTCAAGAAGTCATTTTCAGGGAAAAAATAGTCCATGGAAATTAGATCCCACTTCTATATTGGAATAGGTAATGATCAAAAAATTCTTATCAATTATTTATGATAGTATTTTCTAGATGAAAGACTAGGCATCTGGAAAAATATTTTTAAAACCAAATTAATTTTTTTATTTATTTTTTATCGAAATATATTTTTTTTCTTAGGATTTGTTTAAAATACCTATGAAGTACTTTGAAGATTCTATCCATCATAGGAATAATATGAAATTATGGAATAATTATAAGTGACATGATGTAATGAATTGTAACATTCCATGATTTAAGTATATGTTTAAAAAATTTATAAAATTCATTGAAAACATGTTTGTGTCATATGGTAGTTTCTAAATTTCCGGAATTTGGTATCTACTATTATTTTGGGCATTGAGAACCACACCATAAGAACACTATATGAACCTTATTGTTGTTTGTAGTTTGGAAAAAAATATTCCAAAATTGAAACACAAAAAGATAAAGGTTACGCCATGGGGGAGAAACAAGATTAATCATAGTGCCAAGAAAGCCGCTAAAGGGGAGATCCTAGTAGGTTTTGATTTTATGTGATAAGAAGCACCATGACACAAGGAATCACCATGGACAAGATATTATGCAGGTCATCATAGTTCACTTATTGGGGATTATGGGGCCTTAATGTATTTTATAACCAGGCGATAATGTGTATAGTGTAGTAAAATATATCTTGTATATTTTTATTTAATGTTTGATTCAATTTAAGTGGGATAGAACATATTCCATGTGACCATTCCATAGAATACAAATGGTTGAATATATATAAGAAATATTTTTACTATACTGTGGAGGTGGAGTTGATGATGCATATATATAAAATAGTATTTCAATCATATTGGATATTTTGAAATTAAAATTTTATAAAACATTACCTTTGACATCATGGGAGTGTATTTGGTAGTGTTAAATGTTTATTTTTTTATATTCTATACAATTTTACTCCATAGAGATGTAGACCATGCAACATGAAACATTGAGAAAAAGTCTTCCACATGATAGAAAGAGATTGTGCTATGGAGTGTATGTTTTGGGAACTATAATAATTAGTATATTTATCATGTATATATAATATTTCGCTATGAGTATATGATCTATGTTTTATCCTTTGTTTTAGTTGAAAAAAAAACAAATCCAAAATTAAATTTTCACATTAGAGAGGGGGATTTTGAAAAAAGAGATATAGATTTTATAGGATTTAAATATATTTGATGATGTTGATTTTTATTAAATAATTTTTGTTAGTTAAACATATAAAAACTATTAGATTCAAATTGAATGATAGATATTTTAGGGAGTATTATTAAAGGGTATCAGTTGATGTAGTATAATTAAGGATGTTAATTGAAGTTTGAGTTTAAAATTTTGAAATTAAAATATTCTTTGGTAAAAGAGAATGATTCTATGTAGCCTCAAAGTATCACACATAGAAAAAATTATAGAATATGTGACTATTAAAGATTTGATATAATTATATATAATTGATTATTTGGATTATAGAAGAGATTTTTTTGAGGACTGAAGTGAATTGAAGACCAGGTTTAAAATAATATTTGTAAGATCTTATTTTTAAATATATATATAAGCAAATACTAGATAATCTTGGAAGAACATGCTTGGTATTTAATATTGTTCTATATAATCAATTTCTTATATGATCATCCCATGATTAAATTTCTTTATTACATCCCTCTTCAAATTAGTGATTGGAAGAGAGGAAGTGGTCATAGAATTTAGTGGTATAGTAATCTATTCCAAAATATATAATCATAAACTAGTGAAGTATTAGTTAATTAGTACATAAACACATCATTTATATGTGCTCCTTAGAGTATCCTTTATAAGAGATCCAATTAAAATCATTATATATATACTATTTATATTTCTAAATTTGTATGTATTTAAAATTAGATTCAAGTTAGATTTTCCAATGAGAGTGTCCAAGAAATTTCATTAACTTAATTCACCTCTCCTATTAGGGTGAAAAGAGGGATCTTGGAATTGAAGTGGTATCAGAGCCATTGGCTGTTTCTTGAATATATTTCTAGATTACTTAAATAATATAAAACATTAGTAATACCAAAGTATTTCTCATATTTTATAGATGAAATAATAATATATAGAAGAAACACATGATATATCTTCTATGATTTCATTATTTTTATGTATATTCTTTTGAAGTGCATGGAATATAGATAAGTAAATTCACAGGTCTTACAGAACATGTTTGATGATATGAAAGAATAAGAAATAGAAAAATTAGAGGTTTTTTAAAAGAATATTGAAGTTATGTTAATGAACTTAAAGATGAAGTTTATTATCTTAAAATGTTTTAAAATATTGTGAAAAATATCATGTGAAATTTGAAGTAGCTATTAGTTACTGAATGAAGATATAATGACAGATTAATATCATTGATGATCATAACTCATCTATTAAATAGAAATTAATGAATGTTGAAACTCTTGTAAAATAATTTGTTTCATTGAGAAAAAATTTTTAACCTAAAAAAAAATACTATTGAAAGAAAGAGATTTAGTTTGGGTTGTTTTTAGATAATGGGTTGAAGGAGAGAGTATAAAAAGGTGTAAAAACATTTTAAGAAATGAGTAGTTCTCAAAGTGTAAATTGAATAGGTAAAATTGGTATTTATTATGATGGATAAACATAAAAAATTCTATAAATAAGAACACATGAATGTATAAAAAATATTAAAGTTCTAAACCAATTGGAAATTGTCAACATCAATGAAGTTATACAAAAGAGGATAGATGTGGAGAGTTGAAAAAACAAGACATTTCCTTTCATTAAGTATTATTTCTATAGATTTATTAATTACACTATTTTATACTATGGTGAATCTAAAATTTATCTTAGAGGATATTCTATTGTAATTCAATAATGAAGAGATGGAACATACACATCCTATTTGAAAATAAATTCTTTTTATGCTTAATCTTTTAATTGTTCAGAATATGTATATAAAAAAATATTATAGTAATATAATAGAAATATCCGTTGATATAAGGAAAAATAAAGTAGATGTAAGGAAGAATAATTTTGTTCCCTTAAATATTTTGTTATCATCTTAAAAAATATGAATATTACTTGATGTATTTTAATAAAATGGATGACTAAAGACCAGAAAAAGTCTAAACACGTTCTAGAATTTCTTTAATGGAATAAAAGAAAACTAATAAGGAAAATTAAGTTGAAATATCCTGAAAATGAAATAAGAACAAGACAAAATTAATTATGGATATTAAGTATTTTTACCATATAACTAGTAATTTAATTTTTTTAAAGAATATTAAAGGAAGAGTTGTTGGAACAATTCACTTTAGATTTGATGGAGAATTAGAAATTAATGTTTAGTAAAAATACTAAGATTTATGGTGATATATTTATGAATAAATATGTTCTTTATATTGATTAAATAAATTGAAATTTTATAATCATTAGTTAGCTATATGACACATGTTTATTGGTCACATTTTATTGGTAGGGATACTATATCCTAGGAAAAACTGGTAATTCTATGATAAATGATTATAGAACTGTACATAAAATAAATTAATTTCATATAAAGGTAAATATTTTTTTTTAATAGGGGATGAATAAAATAGATTAAAACATTAAAGTATTTTCCATTTCAATCAACAAAATCTGAAGAACTTATGAAAAATTTTATTTGAGGTGGATATCCTTAACTTGAAGTGTGATCAAGAAAATATTTTTGTTGATTCCATGTGAGAAAATATGGTTCGAAATCTATATACTCCAAAAAGGTGAAGATTCATGTTTTCGATAATCTGTATTCAAACCAATATTTTTTTGGTCTGATTAGTCGGGTATGTAGTTATGGAGACACTAATTTCATTCTATTTATATATGATTACCATAAGATGAAGTTTTCTAAGGGCATAAAATTAAATAAGTATGTTTTATATGGTATCAAGAGGTTCTAGAGAAGAGAAACAAATCTATAATAACCTTAAAAATTATGAGATTAGACAATGAAAAATAGTAAACATCCTATGAGGTTGAAAATTACCTTGAAAAATGAACAATTAAATAAGATGTGTGTTTAGTAAGATTCCATCAATAAAATGAGATAATGGAAAGAATAAATTTTATGGTTAATAATATAAAAAATATATTGTTTATAGATAGTGAAATCTCATGTTACTACTTGGAAGATGCAGTTCAAGTGAATTTCTATACTCAAAATAGATTATTATTCAGTTTTAGAGTAGACAAGATTCAATATTAAATTTGTATGTGAAGGAAGCCATATTTTAATATTCTTGAAGTATTTTTAAGAAAGTGTTTCATACAAAATAAGGAAGGAAATTACGGAAAATATGGTTATGTAGTTGATGAAGTTATATTCGTAGGCCACTTAAAAGAGTAAATACTGAAAGTTTTTCATAAGGGTCTCAAAAAATAATTTATATTAGTGATTTAATGGTCACTGAAAATGATTCCAAAAAAATTCAAAATCTATACTTTGATGAAGTGTTTGAAGAAGGTAAAGAGAAAAATATAGGTTTGGTAGAATCCAAAAAGTTTTAGCCAAATGATAATTCTGAGATTGAATATTTTTAAGTATGAAGTGGAGAAGTGAGTCAACCCATGACTCAATCAAGAAATATAAGGGAACAATTTTATACAATAAATATTATAGGAAAAAATATACACCAACTTAGATTGAAATGATATGTTGAGTAGGTTACACTACACTATTATTTGAGATTGAAGCAATATCATTAGAAGAAGAAAAAAAGGAGGAATCATTTAAGTAAGTGATGAATGAATAATTAGACCAATTTGATAAAAATAAAAATTAAGATTTTGTGTAAAGAATAAATAAACATAATGGGTTTGGTACAAAATTGGCCTCTAAGAATATGCTAGATGAAAATTGAATAGTAATCCAAAATAAATGAAGTTTGGTTTATAAGATATATTCTTTGGTTTAAGGTGTTTATGTTAAATATAATTTCAGATTAGTGGATATAATATAATTTATTACAATCATTCCATTAGGGGAAGTCCATTGAAAATTTAAAATATTTCAAATGGATATTTGGAAAACATTTCTAGATGAGGTTATGAATGAAGAAATATATACCAAAAAAATGGTTGGATTTATTCTTTGTAAGGATGATTCAAAAGTATTTCGGATGAAAAAGGGTTCACATGTCCCCAATAAAAACTTATTTCTTGATATGAAGTACTGGATACTTTCTTGAGGTATATGGAGTTTAAAAGAGGATGGCTTGATCACAAAATCTATGTAAAAATTATTAAAGAGGAGAAGTCCATAGTGTTAGTTTATTTAGATGAAATAATATTTGGTGTCTGTAGGAATAATTCTATTGATGAATTTTTAAAATTAATGAGTTTTATGTTTGAAATATTAGTATAATAAAGGAAACCATATTTGGTTATATTATATGAAATCATATTTGGTGCTAAAAAGAATAATTATATTGATAAATTTGGAATAATATGATTTCATCTAAATACACTAACACCATGAAATTCTACTCTTTAGTGTATTTAGATGAAATCGCATTTTTTTCTAGTAAGAATACTTCTATTGATAAATTTTAAAAATTTAAAAAATTGATGAGTTTTATTGTATTTTGATGAAATTATATTTAGTGCTAGTAAGAATAATTATATTGATAAAGTGTTTAACAATATAATGAGGTTGAATTCATTATAAATCAAAATACTATGGGTTATATTTTCAAAATTCCATAGGTGAATCATGTATTCAAATGGTATAGGTTAAACTTTAAAAGTTCAACCAATTTATTCACTCTATGAAGGTTTATAATTTCCCTTCTCTTACCTTTTATCTGTAATTTTTGGTTTCATACAAGATTATATGAAATATTTGGTGTCAAAGAAAGGTATAGATACTATCCTGTGGGAGTTTTGAAATAGATTAATCTTATTTGAAATCCATAGACCACATTTAATCACATAATAATTTCTCTTATTTTTTAAGTCAAGATTTTATCTTAGGTAATATTAGAGAAAATATTAAAGGTATTTTTCTTGGTTTCTCGAGTATTATATGGTGGAATAACCATTTTAATTTTATTTTAAAAGTGGGAGTAGGTAACTGGGTTTTCTCAATCTCAATTCATAATATGTATTACCAATATTTTATAAAAGTGACAATTTAAAACAAAATCCAATGGGGGAGAATGATGGAACCAAAGGCACTTATTGATAGGATTTTTTATCAATATATATTTGGTGTCTATTAAGATATTTTTGAAATAATTATAAAAGAGTTTTAATAATATATCCATGGTTGGAATAATCTATAATTATTGAAAAAGTATAGGGAGACCAAGATGAAAGGTAGTGTATCACACTATGATTTAAGATGATTTTTGATTTTTTTTTCAAATGCATTAAAAATTCAGAAATGTGACTTCCTATTTCATAAGGTTCCATTGTTTGAAAAGATGTGTTTTTGGGTGTTGTAAACCATGCTGCATGAACAATATCTGTGCCAAATTGGTGTTTCCTATTTGAAAAAGTGGCCAAACTTGTAGAACTACATGATATATGTGCCACGATGAGGTACCTAAAAGCTTAACCGTAGAGCCAAGAAAGGTGGTAAAGGAGATATCCCATCATGAGTCAACACTTAGCCATAATTTGGACCATGACTATAACAAACCTGCTCTTTATTACATATTTAAGCATGATTTATTACATAAAAAATCACTGAAGAATAATCTGAGGATCAAGAGGTCTAGTTTCTTTCAAAATTATGAACATTACATAACAACTTAAGACAAAAATAAAAACATCTTTATTTAAAACTTATTTTGTTTGATGACGACATTCAATTGCACTCAGCATTGCATGGGATTTTTCAAAGACGTACATAACAAAAGGGGTGAGATATAAATCCCATTAAGGGGGTAAAAAAGGTATAACATGAATAACACCATACATGTTAGGTAATATGTATATAAATGGAGTATAATAGAAAAATGAACATAAAGGCATGATATAACATGATTTTCATGACATGGAGATGTGTCAACAACATTTAACATGATATTAGCACGAGCTATGACTCATTGCACTTGGAGTATATGTAAACCCTCATTTCACTTGAATTATCATGAGTAAAATCTTATTGAACATGGAGTATCATGATACTAACCTTTACCCAATGCATTGGAGAGCAATTTGGGCACACACTTTTTAATCATTTCATTTCATGCATAAGTGTTCCATATAGATCATACAACATGGATTCATTAAACATCGCAATTTATTCCACGAATAAGATATTTGGAATACATAAATGTATGTTCTGAATAAAAAATTACATATGCATAAAGGCGAATACCCTTGATAGATAAATGGGTATGGTATTCACTGACACGAAGATTTTGGCATAGGAAATTTTGGTGTAACTTTGGCAGCATAATGAGGTCAAATAGAAATCGAAAAATGGGTTGATGAGAGAGAAATAAATCTCTCATCATTTATAAATGAAGTGGACAGTAAGAGGTCATGGAACATAATATCCCAAAATATTTAATGGAATTTAGTTTCATAATATAAAATAATTTCTTGAATGTAAATGAGGAGAGAGAAACCCCATACGGAATTTTTGCATGGTAATGGGTGTACATGGGTGACATTAATAAGAGAGAAAGGAGTTTATCATCATTAAAACATGAGGAGAGAAGTATAAGGGAGGTGAAAAATCATACCCTGACATTTTTAATTGAAAATAAAATTGGGATAAGAACATAAGGAAACTCAGACATAAATATGGAATAAAGGAAAGTGAGGATCCTTTACTTGGAACTGTGTGACTTGAAGAGCTTGAGGAAGGGATTATTGAGAGATTGGGGTGCCTTAAGATGATTCTTGAGAGAGGAGGGAAGAGTAGGGATGTTCTACAACAGTTTAAATTGAAGATAAGTGGGAGATTCTATGGGTTTATATATGAAAAGAGAGGGGAATTCTTTAATATTTCACAAATTTTGGTTTTGGAATCCATATAATTAAATATTCAAAACCAAAAACCAACACATGGTTCTAACTCATGGTTTTTTCCAAAAGAGGAATGGAAAAAATTAGTTTATAAGGTAAATGTCCAAATTTATTAAAATATTAGGCTTGGTTATGTGTAGGTGAGTCACACTCTCAAGGAAATCATTTTAAAAAGTTAAATATTTTATATGTCTTGGATGGTCCACTAAGGTACCATAAAATTAATCAAATAAATATAAAATCACATTATTTTAAAGGTAAAAAATATATTGGCTGATTGTATTTTTTATATTATTTTATGACATCACCATTGGGTCATTATTATGCCATAAAACACATTATATATTTAAATGGTATTTAATTTTTACCCAAACATTTGACTGTCTTAGAAAATTAGGAAATTTTTTGCAATTTGATAATTTTTTTATCCTAAATTGAAAAATAATATTCATTTTATCTATATAATTTTCAAAATATTTTAATTTTTACTTTTAATATAAAAACCAACATTTATCGAAAATTCATCGGTTTTGACAAAAAAAGCTTTCAAACCTTAATAAAAATTACAATTGTATTTATAAAATTATACAATATTTTATATTTAATAAAATTAATTTAGTAATAATATTTGTTTAAAATATTATTTAATTCAAAAATCCATTAATTCATCAAAATAGATTTCTTAATTGAATTTAATGTTAACTAAAAATACTATTCATGCTTTAAAAACAATTTAAGAGGTAATAATAATAAAATGAATGTATATTTTTTATACAAAAATAATGCACATAATCATAATTTTAGTTTCTTGTTATATAACCCCTTATAAAGCCCATATAAGACCTAAGGGTAATGTGTGAGATGGTGATAAACTCTTGGGGGGGAGGGGGGGCTTGGATAACATCGCTCAGGAGGTAATCTCTATTAACTTCCACTTCTCCCTTAGGCGATTACGTTCAAGGTTAAAATGTTGAAGCTTGGCTTGAGATTGGTCCATAGTGAAGCCTAATGATGCTACCTTTTTCTCGAGCTCTGACAAATGGGCTTCGTATAAAGCAATTCTACTGGAAGATGTCATCACTTCCTTTTTCTGTGTAAATTGGGTTTGTTAAAGCCCTATATTTATACTAATCTTGTGATTACAGTTCAACAAATATATTAAAAATGGTAACAATTATTAATGGTATTTTCAAATCCAAAAACATAAAACCAAGGAAGTGCATATGTTTTATATAACCATTTTACATAACAAGACATTTAATTAGATCAATAAGAATTTTCATTAGTAAAAGTTTAGATCATTACAATGACATAGTGAAGTACCATGGATAAGTCACTATTTAGGTTAGAATAATGCACCATTACAAACTAGTTAAGCCTTAAGAGATTATATGTTTAGTTGATAGTGCATCAAGGATAATAAAGGAAAGCACGCCAAGGTAACAACATAACTCTAATAACAAAGACTCAATGTTTACTTATTACATTGGTATAATTTACAAAGGGTCACACCACCGATGCTGGATTAGTTTAAAAGTCTTGTGAAACCATATATATACAGGAATTTCATATTACATTTGAATGTAAAAACCAACCATAAAAAAATTTCTTATATCCTTGAAAATCACTGAAAGATTCCTTCTTCATATCTTAGGTAAAAGAAAAAAATAAATGGTGAGATTATATGCTCACTAAGGGTTATATATAAATGAATTTTTAATGAGTAAATAAGTAATAATCAATCTGCAAAAGTTGATAATCAAAACACATTCCATTCAACCAATAATATTAGTCAAATGAACATACATTGTTAATATCAACATAGAAATCAAATGGATAATGGAAACAAAATTCTAAATATATGAAATGAATAATTCTAGAAATTAATGATTAAATAATATTGATACCAATATTTATTCATGATTTTAAATTAGTCTCATTCCTTATTTTTTAATGAAAAGTGATTAATTTATATTCAATGTTCATTTTTAGATATTAAACATATGTAAAGAGTGTTGTTTGAATTTGTCTAATTACACTATAGTTTAAGGTTTTGATCATATATTTTAATATAACAATCCAAATTATGTTATTATTATTTTTTAATTATCATAATTCAAAATAAAGAAAATCATTCAACTGGAGTTTTTGCTAATTCTACAGTTAGGAGGTCCATATAGACCACCCAAAAGGCCCATTAAATCTAGTAATTCAACTGGGATTTTATATTTTTTTCACTCAATCCAAATGTTCGAATTCATTGAATATCCACCATAAGTACAAGGAAATTACCTTACAACTTGGATTCAAATTTTGGTGCCAAATTAACAAATAACCGGGTCAATTAATTCATGAAAATCCATCCCATAATTATGTATGTGATATAAAAACAACACAAAATTAATGAATTTTTCAAAATATAGAAGTCAAATTGATTTGTAATTTTGTGGATAGAAATTAAATAAATAGTCTATTTTTTTTAGAATAAATAGTTCATATTTTAGGGAAAATTTATAGCTATAAATTCATTCACATTTTGTCCATGCAAAAATCCAGGATAAAACTAGACAACAGAAAATTGTTTATAAAAACAGACATAAAGTTGGATCCAAAAGTCCAATGGAATCCAAATTTACAGAATTAGATTTTAACATCCATATATACTAATTTTTATAAGAATATATGTCAATATTATTCTGTATAATGGGTCAAATTTTCGATCCAAATTGAAGGGATGTTTGGGATGGAAAAAAGTCTACCGCCTTGTGCTATAAATACACTCCCCTTTTACCCTTACAAGAGGTTGGAACTTCAACACTCAAGGAGGATAATGGGAATAAACATATAATTTCCAAGATGTCACGATGAATTTATATTCTCTTTTATCAACTATATAAACCACTCAAATACTTTCCATTTCATGTTCATTTTCTCTTATTTTCAATTGTAATCGTGTAGATTTATTTTTATGTAAATTTAATTTTAATGCATGTTTCTTCGTCATCATCTCTTATTCTCTTCCAAATTATGTTTTATAATATTAATGGTATTTAAATATTTTAAATCAATTTGAAAAAAATTCCCTATTTCACATTATTATTCTATCCCAATTGTGTGACTAACCCCTTTCCCCATTTATGTGTGTGTTCGACGCACTTCTCTTATCTTGGACTATAAGTTTTCTTCATGTTTTAACTCATCACCCTAAACATAATAAACTAGATTAATAACCATATAAATTTATCTATAAACCATCCATTTGGGTGAGTCATAATTTGGGGAAGTGAATTGATTGAGGTCATTTTATTGTTAAATATTTTTCAGGTTAAGACTGTGTAATAACACAAGTACTTATAAAATAATTTGTTTTCATTCTAAAATTAAAAAGTTAAGTTCATTATAAATGTTTAATGAAATTATTGGTACTTATCTAAATTAAAGAATCTATACTAATAATATAGTAACCTCACATAAGAGAGTATAAATAAAATTTATATATCTTATAAGTGTAATCATGATATATTTTTGTCATAAAAGATATAAATAAATGTTTTGGAAATGATAAATTAAGTTTTGTAATTTTTTTAAGTGAGAAATATTTAAGTACAATTCTATAATTAATATAATAATTTAAAAGAAAACTTATATTCATAAAATATATTCATAAATTAATATTTTTTTCTCTAATGATTATAAGATAATTTTATGTGACCTTAATTAATTTTTTCAAAGAGTTATAAAATCTGTTATAAATTTATAATTGGTATATCTCAAATAAATGATGATTTTAATTAAAAATTAAATTTATCATATTCATAAAATTCTATTCATATAATGGAGTTAAATTTTTAATTCTACATGTTGAAAAATGTTTTGGGTAATTTTTTTCTATTTTTTTTAAATAGTTGAAATATTGATGAACAATGAAATATGAAAATTTATGACATATATTTGTTATATGTTAAATTAACTATTACTTGTGTCATTTATGATATAAGAACCATAATCTAGAACTTTAATTAAATATTTTAATATATTTTGTGATAATTATTAAACTATACATAGTCTTAATCCAAAATAAAAAAACCAATGAATAAAATAATTAGAAAACACCCCTCTCCTCCCCTATAAATACCGCCCTCTGTACCTCTTCTCCTCACACATCCAATTACTTTTATCTTGATTAATTTCTACCCAATTACCTTACCAAGAATTTTTCTAATTTCCAATACCTTTTGGTCCCACTAAAATTCCAAAACTGAAGGCTATAATGAGGTTCTCAAGGAGAATAATTCATGAGGTAAAATCATCTTTCGTTTTTTTCTTTTATTTTCAATTTGTTTTCTTAAATTACTTTATCATAACCTACTATCATCTATTTTTCATGATAACTTCAGTATTTTACATATAATATAATTTTATTATGTTAATGGAATATCTGTCATAAAAAATCTCATCTTTTCCTCTTATTCTAGAAAATGAAACCATCATCTGTGATGTGTCGATTCACCACCTTTATGGTTGATGAATGTTCATTTTTTTATGAAATTCAAGGATGGTAATAAAAAAATTATTATGTTTAATTCAGATTTTGTAATACATTAACTTGAGGCTGGCCACCAATCCCCCTCAATGGATTTGACCCAGACAGGATGGGTTCATCATGGGTCGATCGATCCACGAGGCGGTCGCCTTGGCGCAGGAGATTGTTAATGATGTGGATTTCAAAACTCATGGATCAAACATGGTCATCAATCTAGATATGAGGAAGGCCTACGATTGGGTCGAATGGAGTTTTATCAATAGAGTTTTGGTAGGTATGGGTTTCAACTCATGGAACATGGATATTATCTTCTGTTTCTTCAGTGCTGCATGGCTTTCGGTCTCGTTTATGGGTAAATATTATGGTTTCTTCAAGTCTATCCGGGGATTTAGGCAAGGGGACCTGTTATCGTTGACTCTGTTCATTCTCATACAAGACGTGCTGAGCCTTCTTCTCCAGAGAAGCATTAATAACGGAGGGATCCTCCCATATCGATGCCGGTTGAAGGCTACATCGATTTCCCACCTGATGTTCGCCGATGATACCATCCTATTTATGAATGGTAAAAGCAGATACCTGTAGAGCCTCTACGAGGTGTTGGATGTGTATGGACATTGGAGCGGGCATAGCATCAATAAAGGTAAGAGTGAATTCTTCATATCCAATAGGTGCTCAATCGAGAGGGTGGAGACTATCAGTAGGTTCTTGGGAATACAGAGGGTGGAGTTTCCTACCACCTATCTTGGCGCGCCTCTTTCGTCCAGTAGACTCTGGATTTGGGACTTTGACATTCTTCTATCCAGGATTACAGAGAGGGCGCTGAACTGGAAAAATTAATTCCTTTATTTTGGTGGGAGGATCGTCCTGGTGAACAACGTGTTGACGGCTGCCCCTATACATGGCCTCTCCTCTACCAAGGTCCCTAATGGTGTGATCAAATCCATCGATAGGATCCTCGCCTCCTATATTTGGGACCCGTATAGAGAACGGAAGAAAAACTGGGTGTCCTAGATAATAATGGAAAAACCGGTGGCCGAAGGGGGAATCAGTGTGCGCAACCATAGAGATACCATGTTCTAAATACATTCAAGGCTTACATGGAGTGTTCTGAAACGTCGTACTCTCTGGGGTTCTACCATGCATGCCCACTTGTCGTGATTTCGAGGATCAGTGGATGGGGGTCGTTCTACCCTCTGGTCGAGTGTTGGGATGATTATTGAGATTCTTAGACCCTTTTCCCGTTGGTTGATCGGGAGAGGAGACATCTCGTTCTAGAACCAATACCGGGGGGCGGTGTTATAGAATTCCCTGGGTGCCCGAACACGAATATTACTTTCAAGGAAGCAAGCCTCTTTCCATCCTTCATCTCTGTGGTTCTGGACAAAAACTAGAGGGAGAGTTTTCACCTCATTGAGATGAACTCTGATGATGATAGATGTGTCTTCATCGAGTCCTCCTCGGGTCTCTTCTCATCGAAGGGCTTCCAGGGTGTGATCCATGGGCCAGTGCAGTCAGGGGGTTGGGATGAAATTATCTGGGTGAAAATAATTCCTACTAAATACAATTTTCTCACCTGGAGAATTCGTAACAGAGATCTTCTGACTGACGATAGCATCCGCAGGTGTGGCATCCAACTAGCATCTAGGTGCGTGTGCTATAGGATGCATAGAGAGGGGAGTGCCACTCATTTGTTCTTCGGCAGTGAATGGGCGTTTGAAGTCTGGAATGCCCTGGAAGAATTTATGGTGATCTGTACTCTGTATGGAGATATATCTTCCGTCTTGGAGGACTAGTTTCATGGAGCTAAGGGAGGCGGGGTGGAGAAGGTGGCCCGCTCAGTGTTGCTGCTTGCCGGATGTTGGTGTTTATGGTAGGCACGGAACAAGTTGAAACATGGGGGAGGGACAGTGACTGCTCGAGTTATAATTGTCTGGGAAAAAAATCTCTTGTTGGACTGGAATAAGGCAATGAAATCTTGGGAATAGGCTCCTTCACTGCAAAATTTCCATTCCCGCTTTGAGATGAATGCGCCTTTCAATAGCAAGTAAGGCAACTGGGTTAGATGGAATACTCTTTCAGGTGGCTTGAAACTCAATACAGACGGATCATGTATACAAGGGTACATGAGCAGGGGAGGGGTGTTATGGGATGGAAGTGGATCTGTTTACTTAGCCTTCTCGGCCAGGCTGGGTCAGGGAACCTCTCTCCAAGCAGAGGCTATGGTTATGCTCACCGGGCTCACTTTGTGTAGACAGTAGGGGATGGCCATCTCAGAAGTTGAGACAGAATCCTTGGTTGTTCATGATTCCTTGAAAGGGTGTGGTGTCACACCATGGTCGATATGCTATACTATCAGAAAATGCAAAAAGATCCTCCATAGTAATATTTGTATACGACACACCTGAAGGGAGGGGAACATGGTGGCAGACTACTTAGCCTCGGTGGAGTTCCCTGGAACGACAGATGTGTTTCTCTACATGGCTGGCATCATTAAACCCAAGCGGATGGATTTTATTAAAGGGGATGCCCTTGGATTACACTACTTCAGACCCCCGTAGACTACCTTCCAGGGGAGAGCCCCTCTTAGCTTCTCCTTTTTTGTACTTCCTTTGTTTTCCTTCTTTAATAAAATTAAAAAAACAACATTGATGTGAAGTAATACATATTATAAGCTATATATTTTTTTACAACCAATATATAAGCATAATATTAAAAAAAATTATATAAGTTCGTGTGGTTGTACAAATTGCCAAAATAAATTAAATCATTTTCATTAAGGTTTTATCTAAAGAGTCATCATATTATTAGAAAAAAATGAAATATTGCATCATTTAAATGTTTTGAAACATATTAATACCATTTAATTCCACTTATGTAGTTTTTCATCCATTCGAAAATAAAATCCATAATTGACCAACCATGGACACCATGAAATAAACGCACCCGAAACATTGGAACACTAGTGGAAATCCCACCTATACCAACAACTATTTACCAATGGTTTTCAAAAACTATTTGAATAAATAGGGTATACCAATGGTTCTATGAAACCGTTGGTATACATTAATATATGTTGGTTTTATTAATGATTTTAGTGAACCGTTGGAAAAAACTGGGTCAATAGCCAACAGTTCTTATGAAATATTGGGATTAACCTACCTAAAATGCAACCCTCCTCCTATCCCGACTTCCCCTCGCATCGCGCCCCCACTTTTCTATTTCAAAACGCTCCTCTCTATCCAGAACCCTCCTCACCGCCGCTCCTCTCCTGACTCCCCCTCACCGCCGCTCCCATCCCCACTCCCCCTCGCCGCCACTCACATCTCACTGCGTGCTCCCATCCTCCCATTATAACTCCCCCTCATAGCTCTCTTCTCACTTCTCGCTGCTCGACATCGCTCACATATCCCCCTCCTCATCCTCCTCTAGTAGGGCATCCCCTCTGAGGTCGCACATCCACCCCTAGGTCAATATTTCCCTCACCCAATGCAAATCCCTCTAGGTCGATCTTTCCCTCACTCGACGCGAATCCCCCTAGGTCAAGAAGGTCAAGCATCCCCTGTGGTGGTCGGGCATCCCCCCTAGGTCAAGGATCCACTCTGATCAAGCATCCCCTTATACATTTCTGGTATTCTTTGGTAGTAATTCCCAAATCTTCTTCTGGTATGATTAATTGATTCATTGTTTAGTTTGAGTTTTGTTGATTCAATTTGTATCTTTTGATACAGGTTCATTCATCTGTGATATGTGATTGATTTTGGTTTTCTCAAAACATAAAAATACTTATCATTGTAGTGTTTTTAGATATAAATCATTGGAAGTTCACATAGAAGATACCATTAGAACATTATTTCTTTGTGATTTAGGCTTTGATGTATTTTTAGTTTCATAAAAAATATCATATTCTATGTGAAAGAATTTGATCTCATAAAAATGTTAAGAATATTTTATGTGTAGAATTATTCATACAACTGATGCTTTGTGGGTGTCATTTTCATGTTAATGGAGTGTTATAATTTTCAAATGAAAATGTTATCTAATGAATACTATTTTAATATGTATATGATGCATGTGAAGGGAAATTAGTTTGTGGAAAAATGTGTTGTTCTTTTTGGATTCACATACAGTTGAATGGGTAACCATATTTTATTAAATTACATAGTGTTATATTGATGCAATGTTCCCAATAAATATGGCATTAACTCTTGGGAAATGTGTTGATTCTTTTTTAGAGATGTGATTAACAAGAATGCATTTTCATATTTTCTCTATGTTGATTTTTTCAATGGAAAAACAACACTATACGAAGGATTCATTTTTCAAAATTATTTTCCTTGAAAAATATATATATATGTGAAGTGCGTGTTATGTGAAATTTCCATTAGAGTGTTGTTTTATATCAAAAAGTATGATAATAAGGTGGGTTTATCAACTTCTAAGTTATAACACTGATTGAGGCTTTTTTCTACTAAATAACTTTTTATTGTAGCTCAAAACTTTTTTTATTTTCTTTGCGCTTTCTTATTTCTCACATTCTAAAAATGTTTATGTTGAGGGAGGTGGGGGATGTCCAGGGGGTGGGGGGTTTTTAGGGGGTGGGGGCTGTCCAGGGGGTCGGGGGGGCTGTTCAATGGGTAGGGGATGTTTAGTGGGGGGATGTTCAGGGGGTGGGGGGGTGTTCAGGGGGTGGGGTGGTGTCCAGGGGGTGGGGAGGGGGGGGGGGGTGCTGTACATGCGGTTGGGGGGGATGTTCAAGGGGGTTTTGGGTGTCCAGGTGGGTGGTGGGGGGTGTCCAGGTGGGTGGGGGTGTCTTGGTGGGTTGGGGGTGTCCAGGTGGGGGGGTGTCTAGTTGGTTAAGGGGCTATCCACGGGGGTTGGGCGGGCTGTCCAAGGGGGTTGGGGGATTGGGGGGGGGGGGGGGTTATCCATGGGGCTGGGGGTGTCTAGGGGGTGGAGGTCTGTTCAAGGGTTAGGGGTGTTGTACGTGGTGGTGGGGGTGTCTAGGTGGGTGTTCAGGGGGTGGGGTGGTGTCCAAGGGGTGGGTGGCTATCCAAGGGGGTTGGGGATGCCCAGGTGGGTGGGGGGGGGGTGTCCATGTGGATGGGGGGCTGTCTGTGGGGTTGGGGATGTCGAGGGTTTGTGGGGGGGGTGTCCAGGTGGTGGGGCTATCCAGGGGATTTGGGGGGGGGGGGTTCTAGGGGGTGGGGGTGTCCAGGGGGTGGGGTTGGGTGTCCAAAAATATTTGACGTTGGTTTATTATGCCCTCTTTTTCTGGCCCAATTTAATTTAGGGATTTTGGGGATTTATGTGCCCATGAAAAATCTATATTAGGTTTGAATTGAATGAATAAGACTAATTTCATGATCGACTAGAACCCAAATGAATGAAATTTTCCAAGATAATATAAACAAAAATAATACAAACTAAATCTAATGGAAATTTCCCAAACAAACTCGTATCGAAAAAAATCAAACTAAGTTGAAACTCGAGCCAAAATGATTATATACCTTTAATAGGAAGAGTAATTGTTAATTAATAGGAATGTACAATTTGATATTATTATTTTGAAACATGGAACTATTTCCCCCTTGCTTGAAGGAACATGATTTGACTCATGGGGTGTGGTGGTTCTTATATGTTGGGTGGTGATGTGTATAGTCATAGGAGACAAGTCTGTTTTAGTTTATTTTTATTTTATTTTCTTTATCTCATTGGCCACTTAGGTCTTTTAATGCTTTCTATGGACAAAGAGTAGTTATATTCTGCGAAGGGGCCAAAAGGGGTTCAAATTGATTCAGTCCACCAACTTTGATATGAGGTAAGATTTTATGGTCACTATTTATCTTGCACCTCATGTATTTGGGGGATTTCAGTGTTTTTGACTTCATATTATGTTTTCGATAGGGCATTGGATCGTTTTTTGTTGGTTCGGGTGGATTTGGTTCTCCGCTGCCTATCTAGGTAAGGATTTAATGTTGATGGTTGGTTTCACACTGGTTATTTTTTGTTATTTATGTGTTTTAAGGTTCCTAATATCACTTTTGTAGTGCATTGACCCCTTCTCGTTGGTTTGGAGTCACCAAGTCAAGGGAGAATCACCTGCGTGTTCATAGGTAAGTAAGTATATGTATGTGGGTTCCCCCGTTACATATATAGTCACCCATGGAAGTGATTATGCACGTATGGTTCCAGGTGTTCCCAGATATATATATATATATTCATACGTTGGTGAGTGGAGACTGGAATATGCATATAAGCACATGTGCAAGTATCCCCTTGCAAATGCGCATTGCCATGCAGATGTGTGCATAGGGGCTAGGTATCCTTGCATGTGTGTGAAGGTGCGTATACCCAGTGGGGGAGAATCATCTTTTAATTATAAATCTCCAAGAGACGAAGTGGAGGGCTTGGTTCTACCTTGAGGTATGGTCCCTCTCCTAGCATTTTTAATTCAAGAATGATTTAAATTGAATTTAACTTCTTTATTAATTCTACTTAATTATATTGAATTTCATATCTTGAATAAATTTTCTTTAATATAATTGTCTCATTTGATAAATAAATTCATGTTTTTATAATAAAACCCCTCCAACGGAGGTGTGATGTCCG
Source organism: Viscum album (assembly GCA_963277665.1). Lineage (NCBI taxonomy): Eukaryota > Viridiplantae > Streptophyta > Magnoliopsida > Santalales > Viscaceae > Viscum > Viscum album. Next base: position 1,487,392,983 of record OY728136.1, read on the forward strand.
CGGAAACACACATTGATAGTTATGTTGATCTAGTGTCTTCAGTTATTGCATTTAATTTATGTTGAATGAGTTTTATAATAAATGTTAAATATAATTAAATGAATTGTGTGATAAAGACGTGCTATGATTTTATAATAAAATCCCCCCAACCGAGGTGCGCTCTCTTCTAAACCAAATTGTAGTGATGGTTATTTGTATCATTTTTACATTTGGTTTGAGTTTTTCATATGTCTCTGGTTGGTGTTTGTTTTGTGGCATGTTAGTTTTTGTTTTCTTTGAATAATATAAATTCTCTTATCATACTTGTCTAGATCAAATGAAATTTCCTGAGTAGGCATATGTCTTGACCATGACACTTTCCTTTTCACCCTTTGAATATTAAAAATGAATTTTCCATGTTTAGGCGAAGTGAAAGAATTTGTAAATGGTTTGTTTATGGTGTATGATTCTTTTCCGTCCTTTAGTTTTCTTTTAGACGTTGCATCATTGTGCCGCTCACTACAAACTTCCGACGATCCCTTGTTATAACATATTAAATAGTTAATTTGTTCTATCATGTCTGTTGTGACCTTATCTTATGGAGAAACTCATTTTAGGTGTTTTTCTAGCCTCTTGGCCACCCCTTTGGGTGTTTACACGAGCCTATATATATAAAAACACTAACAATGTCATTGTTTAACACCTGTGAGACTTATGGTTCTCCCCACCATAAGCTTCATCTTATCACCATTTGGGGTGTTTTCTTGTCCTCGATGCACATATAATTTTTTACATATATTAATTCTCCGATAAGATTTGTGTTGGATCTTTAGATATTAAAAGATAATCAAATTCTATTGTTCTCAAGGTGACTGATGTTTTATTATTAGAGTTCCAATAAATTCATGTACCATTGATAAGTAATACACCTTCATAATATGAATCTCAATCATTAGTTTCAACTACCTATTACCACTTTTAAAAATAAGTAATATAAAAAATATATCATTATCATAACACAATCCCAAATCAAGAGCCTGTTTTTTATAACATAAGATTGGTTTCTATAATGTGAAGGACAACTACATAGGATTTATTTTGAATCTTAAATAAAGAGTAACCTAAATTTTGATATCTATTATAGAAATTGGTAAGTAGAATAAATTTTAAATAATACTTAAAAACTCTATATGATCACTAGTCCTCCCCAATTAATACCATGACCACTTGGTTCCATGTTCTATAAGAGTGGAGTCCAATCCTAATTTTTCAATTCTAGGGATTCATTAATTCCATATGAAATTATATAACATGATTGATAAAAATAAGAATAAAAGTTTTTCTACTATAATATTATTAAATAACTTTCTCAACAGAGATGATGAAACCATTTATGTTTGGTTTTCTATTTTGTACTTGTCCTTGTCCTTCAGAGTTTGATATTTTTGTGATCCCGATGATCTGATGAGTGATTTAACGCTTTTAGAGAAAATGATTCTACATTATCATTTTTTATGGGTGAGAATAGTAAAAAACACACTCCTCATATAGTGTAGTTAGAGATTTCTATAACAATGGGGAATATGATGGATGATCAGCTCTGTGATAGTATTCCATGAGTCTTGTGATCAATGTTGAGATTGACTAATCACAATTTCTGCCGGCGGGGCGACAACCGGAATGTTGGCCCACCTCCTCCTGCTCTCTTCACTCCTGGACGGAAGATTCTACCCCGCAGATGTCGTTGGACCGGGCCAACACACAGAGGTCATGCCACAGTCACGCTGCGGTCATGCCGCGGTCACGCTGCTGTCATGCCATGGTAATGCCGTGATTTGTCTCTGCTCCAGGATGTCACCCCGATGCGGTTCACAGTTCTATCAAAATTTGAAGTATGATACCTAGATAGAGTTTTAGATACACTCCCCACCCTTAGTAAATGGGGAGGGAGGCCCTCAGGTATCAAATCTCTGGATTGAGTCTCTCAGAAAAATATTTAGTCACCTGTATACAACATTGGAGTTGAGGGTGAAGCTTGCTACTTGTATTCTATAAGGACTATCTAAGTGATCGAAGGACATCATAGTAAATGTTGGATAATAAGAATACTTGAGAATAATTTTATAATGATATTTGTATTTGGAAAAGTGTCTAAAAAGTTTTTTATTTAATATGATAACTTATTTTTGGAATTTTTTTCAATTCCATTAGAAAAGGGACAGTGTTAATTATTTTCAATGTTTTAAAGTGATATTAATAAATCATAATGATATGTTTTAAAGTATTGAAGTTGAATGTAATTTTAAAATAGATTATTTTGATCAACTCTGTGATAGTATTCCATGAGTCTTGTGATCAATGTTGAGACTGACTAGTCACAATTTATGCCGGTGGGGCGATGACTGGAATGTTGCCCCACCTCCTACCACTCCCTTCTCTCCTGGCCTGATGGTGCTGCCCCGTGGATGCCTCTGTACTGGGATAAGACTCCACGGTCATGCCGCAGTCACGCCACTGTCATGTATTTGTCACGCCGTGGTTTAGCCATGGTCACGCCACGATCATGCCGTGATCAACCCGCGGTCACGCCATGATTTTTCCCTGCTCCTGGACGACACCCCGCGACGGTTCATAGTCCTGTCAAAATTTGATGTATGATACCTAGATAGAGTTTTAGATACATTACCCACCTATAGATAATGAGGAGGGAGACCCTCAGGTAGCAAATCTATGGATTGAGTCTCTCATGAAAATATTTAGTCACCTGTAGACAACATTGGAGATGATGGTGATGCTTTCTACTTGTATTCTACAAGGACCATCTAAGTGCTTGAGGGACATCATATTAAATGTTGGATAATAATAATACTGGATAATACTTTGATAATGATATTTTTATTTGTAAAAGTGTCTAAAAAGTTTTTTTTAAAATGATAAACTAATTTTGGAAAATTTTTCAATTCCATTATAAAAAGTGATACTGTTAAGTATTTTCAAGGTTTTAAAGTGATTTTAATAAATCATAATGAGATTATTTTAAAGGATTAAATCCGAATGTACTTTTAAAATAGATTCTTTTGATCATCTCAATGATAGTATTCCATGAGTCTTGTGATCAATGTTGAGACTGACTAATCACAATTTCTGCCGGTGGGGTGACAACTAGAATATTTCCCAGCCTCCCCCCTTCTCCCTTAACTCCTAGCCGGAAGATGTTGCTCCGTAGATGTCGTCGGACCGGGCCAACACGCCGCAGTCACGCTGCAGTCACGCCGCGGTCACGCTGTGGTCATGCAGTCATCACGCTGCAGTAGTGTTGTGATTTGGCCCTGCTCTAGGACGACACCCCATGGTAGTTCGCAGTCCTGTTAGAATTCGATGTATGATACCTAGATAGAGTTTTAGATACATTACCCACCAATAGTTAATGGGGAGGGAGGCCCTCAGGTAGCCCCCTGAACACCCCGTACCCCCTGGACAGCCCCGCCACCCCCGTGGACAACCTGCCCACCCCCTAGACATCCCCTCCCCCTGTGGATCGCCCCCACCCCTTGGACACCCCGTACCCCCTAGACAGACCCACCAACACCCTGGACACCCCTTCCCACAGGAAAACCCTGCGCACCCCCTGGACACCACATACCCCCTCGATAGCCCCGCCCACCCCCTGGATAGCCCCCACCCACCCCTGGACAGACCCTCCCCCCGTGGATAGCCCGCCGCCCCTGTGGACAGCCCTCCCACCCCATGTACTCCCCTACTCCTCGTGGAAAACCCACCCACCCCCTGGACACCCCGACCCCATGGACACCCCAACCCCCTGGACAACCCCACCACCCTAGTGGACTGCCCCACCCCCGTGGATAGCCCCCACCCCGTGGATAGCCCCCTCCCCCGTGGGCACCACTCCACCCCCCTTGGATAGCCCCCCAAATGCTATACCACCCCACCCTCTGGATACCACCCCACCCCCTGGACACCCCCACCCCTGGAAAGCCCCCCAACCCCTAGAAATCCCCCCAAGCCCCCGGACACCACCCCACACCCCTAGAAACCCCCATGGATAACCCCCCTAGACACCACTCCCCCCTGAACACCCCCATGGATAGCCCCCCTGGACAACCCCCACCCCTGGAGACCACCCTACCCCCTAGACACCCCCACCCCTGGACACCCCCACCACTGGAAATCCCCCAACACCCTAGAAACCACCCCACCCCCTGGACACCCCCATGGGCAGCCCCCCCGGACACCACCCACCCCCCTCTACACCCCCATGAACAACTCCCCCACCATTGACAACCCCACCCCCTAGACTGCCCCCCGCCCCCTGGGACACCCCCATCGCCCCGGACACCCCCACCCCCATTGGACAGCCACCCCAAACCCCTGAACAACCCCCAACCCATTGAATTCTGAATTGAATTCTTTATGTATTTATTTAAATTATAAATTATGTGTTAATGGTCTATGGGTATACTTATTGTATGTGTATACTTGTTGTAATTACCTTATAAATTATGTCATAATTTGGTATGTGTGTAGAGGGTAATTAAATATAGAATTGGAGGAATTTAGATTTATGTTTGAATTATGCATTGGATGAATTGAATTCATACATAATTCTGTATGTATTATGTAGGTATACTTTTTAATGGTGTATTATGTTGCTTTTTGTATATTATTCACATATTCTGTTGTGTATGAAAATAGTGTTCAAGAGTTTGTAGGAAGGACCCATTATTAAATTTTTATATCTAGTATAAAGAGCGCTAATGAGAAACTGCAAATTAATCAGGATATTGTAAAACTATCAGGATATAGTAAAGTATTTTTTGGATATAACCCACTTGTATTCATCTATGTGATATAGTGGATATATTAGTCTCAAACATTACCCAAACACACCAAGGATTAAATACACATATTGGGATCAAACCATGAAAAAATACTATATACTTATTTTTTGCCTATTATTTTTCATGTGGTAATTGTGCATTGGGAATTCATAAGTAGATAAATATATCTGAACTGATATATCTATTCAAATTAATTGTAGAGGGCTACATATAGATAAATATATCAGTGGGGTATATATTGGTTGTATTTTGAAATTTGGGGTGTATTTATAGTGGTAATTTTAGAGGGTTGCAGGCTCCTCTGGTGTATTGCCAGTAATTGAAGAGGGTTGCAGGCAGGCTATAGGGAGGGTTGTAGGCAGGCTGCTGGGAGGGATACTGGCAGACTGATGGGAGGGATGCTGGAAGATGCAGGCTGCTGGGAGGGATGCATGCAGGTTGTTGGGAGGGATGTAGGAAGGCTGTTGGGAGGGATGTAGGCTACTGGGAGGGACACAAACAGGCAGCAGGGAGGGATGCAGGTGGATTCAGGTAGCTGGGAGGGATTCAGGCTGGCTGGGAGGGATGCAGGATACTAGGAGCTTTGAGTGGAAGCAACTATATACCAATGGTTTCCATGATCTTTTGGTAAATATTTTAGTGGACAACATATATCCCAACAGTTTATGAAAACATTGGGAAAAACATATACTTCATGTATACCGATGGTTCAAAAACAGTTGGTATACATATATTCCAATGGTTTCGTTGAACCGTTGGAATAGGTTAGATGTTGATAAGAATTTGTACCAATTGCTTAAGAACCGTTGGTAGACATATATACCAACTCATTTACTTAAACCTTTGGCATAGATTACATTCACACATCCTATACCAACAGTTTCTAATGAACCGTTGGTATAGAGCTACTTAAATGGCTAACAAACCAACAGTTCTGGAAGCCATTGGGATAGACCATCCCAATGGTTTTAGGCCCTTTCCCAATGGTTTGAAATCGTTGGAATATGTGAAATTTATAGTAGTTATTATAAAAAAATATTGTCATTAAATGGGTGGAAAGTTGTTATAAAAAGATCATTTAACGTATTATAGATATGAATATGGTTATTTAATATATTAATAACACTATTTAAACCATTGTATAATATGTTTGAACACATTTTAAGTAATAAGAACCACGATTACAAGAATTTTCATTTAAAACCCTATTTTAAATTTCTATTTTTAGAAAATTCCAAAGGAATGTTATTATAATGAAAGTATACATGTTTTAGGATTATTATATTGTTCTTAAGAATTATTTTTGATGAAGGGTAAGACCTATATCTCCCTCAAATTCATTGTGTATGTTTATGTTGGAGTTCTACCATATGTTTACTCCAAGTGTAACTATGATGGTTATGCTATTAGGTAGTTTTGAGGGTTACATTACAAGGTAGCCACGAGGATTACAAATCATGTGATACCCCTGAGGGTTATAATCTTAAGTAATTAATTCCTTAAGTTACCTTTACTTGTTTTATTTATTTTCTCTTGGTTTCATGGAAATACCATGTTTTCAAAAAGTATATGATTGTTTAAGGATGGGAAGTATATATTTGTGAATATGATTTCTTATGTTTATAAGTATTCATGGAATAATTGTTTACTTATTTCTTTTTATTTCCCTTACTGCAATTTTTGTGCTTATCCCAAGTTTTAAAATGGATTTCACAGGGTTTATGGTTGGGTAATATAAAAGAAGAATCCAAACTGAATATTGTGAATATTTTTCATGAATATTTTTCACGTTTTATTAAAAAATATTGTATTATTGAAGAAATGGGTACTGTTTGAGCAATACCCAGTTTTATACTTGTGGTTTGATATTTATAAATTATGTCACAATTTTATATAAATATAAACAGAAATGACCTTTGGGAATAAAAGTAAGTTAATTCTAAATTAATTTACTAGATTATGTAATGATTAAGGATGTGTCCTTATTTTTTACATCAAAGCATGTTTTATATAAATTTAGGGTTAAGGATAATGTTAATAGAATAAAATGAATTATTTTCACCTTATTTTTATTTTGTAATGATATAGAATTTTAAGATAACCATGTTTCTTGATCTAAGATATGTGTGTTTGGAATAGTTTTCCACAGAAGAAACAAGGATGTTAAAGTAGGAAGGCACTGAGATGATGAACTCTTTCTAAATTCACAACCTAGAATGGTGGTAATTGTAACTGAGATGTTTTTGATAGTAATGGATCATTTGATGCAGGATACAAATAGTGGTGGAATCTATAACAGAGAACAACCATAAATACTACAATGAAACATGATGGTAGTTGTACATTTTTTGAGCCAACACCCTCCAGATTTTAGTGGATATCTTGATCCAAAGGTGGATGATGTGTGGACTAAATACCTTGAAAAGATATTCAATGTTATGGGGTGTTTAGATAATCAAAAGGTTAGTCTTTCAATTTACCATTTTTAAGGTGAATCTGACCAGTGGTAGTCAATGGTCTAGAGTATCAGGGATAGTGATGAGATCTATTCCGTGGAATGGGATGAATTTAAGAATATTTTCCTTGAAAAATATTTTCTAAGGTGGTTCAATTTAGGATAGGAAAGTAATTCCTTGAATTTAAACAAAATGAGGAAGATTCAATAGCTGTTTTTGAAGCAAATTTCACCTTATTGGAAAGGTATGATCTAAATCATATTCAAGATATTAGTAGAAAAATAAATAATTTTTACTTAGGATTGAAGCCAAGATATTGAAGGGAATTGGCTTCCTAATAATTCAAAAGTTATTAGAAACTTGTTCAATTTGTTGAGAGGGTAGAAATAGAGTTTTATAATGATCATGTGTACCATAAAAAGAAGTATAAGAAAGGGTATATATGTAAAGAAATGGGTAGTATTCAATCAAATAAATATGAAGGAAATAAAGTTCATTTTATAGTTTTGGGTAAGTTTGTTAAAAAAACCCTAGGGGATTCCTTAAAAAATGTGGGAAGTGTTTTTGTGTGTGGTAAGTTTGTACATATGGATTGAGATTTAAATGAAAAATATATTAGTTTTGGTATGTCTAATTTTGATAAGTAAATAGTAAAATGTTTTAAATGTGGCGAGACATGTCATTATGAAAATACCTACAAAAAGAAAGATCTGAATGATGGATAACGACCAGATTATAAGCAGAAAGGTACAATGAAATACTTTGTGACTACATCAGCAGATGTTGGGCCATCCAATGAAGTGATATTAGGTACACTTTTTCTTTACTCAGATTTTGATAATGTCTAATTTGATAGTGGGTCAACACATTCCTTTATTTATGATAAGTTTTTAAGTGAATTTGAAACATCACCTCAAGAAATAAAATCAAGACATATAGTTAAAACCCCAGGAGGAAATATTAAAGTAAAAATAAATTATAGGAACATTTTGTTTTATATGGAAATAAAATATCAACAGACTTTTTTATTTTCCCTTCAGTGAATTTTGATGTTATTATGGGTATGGATTTGCTTTTTTTATCATTATAAGATATATTGTAGAGATAAGGTAGTTATTTTTCAGAAAGATTTTCAATTTGTATATAAGAATGAATCCGTACTATTGATAACATATAAAGATTATGAGAAATTATTATATGGTAGAATGAAAGTTATCTTGTAAATATTGTTTAAAATATAGTAATTCCCCAGAGAAATGATGTGCCAATGGTAAATGAATAGCTGGATGTTTTTATAGATGATTTTCCCTATTTTATACCTAATCTAGAAGTTGAATTTACTATTGACTTATTTCATCATGATAAGACAAGTTTAAAAACCCCTTATCAAATGGATCAAGTGGAACTTCTAGAATTGAAACGGCAGTTGCATGAGTTTCTTGATAAAGGATTCATTCATCCTAGTAATTAACCATGGGGTGCTCATATTTTATTTCTTCAAAAAGAAAGATGGTTCTATGTGGTTTTTTGTTGATTAAATATCTTTTAATAATAATATTATTAAGCATAAATATCTATTTCCTCATATCTATGAATTGTTTGATCAGAACTTGGGTGCTCTGTATATTTCCAAGATTGACTTGGTATTCGGGTACCATAATCTAAAGGTGAATGAGGGTGACATTTGAAAATAAAATTTCCATACTATATATGGAAACTTGGAGTTTGTTGTTATTTCCCTTAGTTTAAAAAATTCCACTACTATATTTATGGATCTTATGAATAGAGTCATCCATGAATATTTGGATAAGTTTATTACTGTTTTTATTGATGATATTATGGATTATTCAAAAAATTATGAGGCTTATGAAAAAAATATAAGGGTTTTTATATAAACACTTAAAGAAAATAAGTTATTGGGTAAATTTAGCATATGTGATTTTTGGTTGAGATAGATTTATTTTCTTGGGATCATTGTAAATAAGGATGTAACAATAGTTAATCCTGACAGAAAAAAAGTGGTTGATGAATGAAAAAATCCTCCAAACATTACTAAGATTCATAGTTTTCTTGGATTAGTAGGCTATTACCGATGAGTTGTTAATAACATTTCATTCCTATAATTCCCACTAACTAAGTTAACATGAAAAGGGGTTAAGTTTATTTGGAAAGAGGAAAGAGATATTTATTTATTGGAACGGAAGAAGACATTGGTGAATTATCCCGTTTTGGACCTACCTTACAAAAAATGGTGAGTTTTTTTATTTATAATGATGATTTTTTGAAAGGAATTGGTTTAATTTCGATGTAGAATGATTACGTAATTTCTTATGTTTCAATAAAACAAAAACCTCATGAGGTAAATTATCCCACACATGATCTAGAATTAACAGCAGCGGTTTTCAATTTAAAAATTTTTAGGTTTCATTTATATAGATCCAAATGTGAAATATATTTTGGCCTTTAAAGTTTTAAGTATATATTTAATCTGAAGTAATTGAACATTAGGCAGAAAAGATGGATGAAACTGGTAAAATATAATGATTTAATGATCAATTACCATCCTTTAAAAGAAAACAAAGTGGTGGATTCATTGATTCAAAAACATCATGCATCATTAACCGTGTTACATTTAGAACATAACCCCTTGGTTTTTGATTTGATGAATTTTAGCTTGAGAGTTATTTGTTTAGGATATTATTATGTTTTGTTTCAAGTGTCATTAGAGTCATCTCTATCAAACATAAATAAGAATGTGTAGAAGGAAGACTGTGAGTTTCCAAAAAAGGTATAATTGGTTAAAATTTTAAGTTTCTATAATTTAAAATTGGTAATGATTGTTTCTAGAGATTTGGAAAGAGATAATGTGTGCCTTGTGATTTCCATATAAAGAAAAAATTTGTTAAGTGAAGCTCATAGTTCTTTATTTTTAGTTCATCTTGGAAGGACTAATATGTATAGAGGTATTCAGAAGTATTACTGGTGGGATGGAATGAAAAGCAATATTGTAAGTTTTACAATGAAATGTTTAAGTTTTCAGTAGGTTAAAGTGAGGAACAACTATAAAAGGGGATATATTAGGATATTCTAGTGCTAGACTGAAAATGGTATAATATATCCATGGAATTCATGGTTGGACTAAAAAATAAATCATGAGGTAATAATGTGATTTGGGTTATTATTGATCGATAACCTAAATCTGAAAATTTTCTTCATGTTGGAGACAATATTTCTCTAAATCATCTTTTTAGACTGTAACTCAAGTATATTTTCAGGTTACACGGTTTTCCCAAGGACATATGAAGACATTTACATAGTTTATTATAATATTTGAAATCATAGAGAAATTTAGACTAGTTTACCCCCAATTAGCATTTCCTTCGTGTTTATCACAGATGCACAATTTTTTTCTTGTTTCGATGTTAATAAAGTATTTTGAAAGTTTATCTCATGTATTTAGTGCAAATATAGTTCATCTAGAAGAGAAAATTTATTATAAAGAGAAACCTATTCAGATTCTTGATCATAGAGAGAAAATATTGTGGAATGAGGTAATTTAATAGGTTAATGATTTGGGGAGAAACCACATTGTTGAAGAAAAAACATGGGAATATGAACATCCTATGAGGAGAAGGTACCCTCAATAGTCTAATAAGTGAATAGAAAATGTGAGGACACAATTTCTAGATGGTTGGGAGAATGTAACAACCTAGGAAATTATAAAATAATTTGTTTTCATCATAGAATTAAATATCTAAATTAATTATATATGTATAATAAAATAAGTGATATTTATCAAAATTAAAGAATATATTCTAAAATAATAGTAACCCGATCGATAATAGTATAAGTAGAATTTATGTATCTTATTAGTGTAATTATGATATATTTATATCATCTAATAAGTAAATAAATGTTTTGGAAATGGTAAATTAAGTGTTGTTTTTTTTGTAAGTCAAAAATATTTAATTAAAATTTTATAATTAGTATAATGATTTAAAAGAGATTTATCTTCATTAAATAGATTCATAAATTAATATTTTATTTTCCAATGATAATCCGATAATTTTATGAGACCTTAAATAATTTTTAAAGAGAGTTATAAAATCTATTATAATTTTAAAAATCATATTTTTCAAATAAATGGTGATTTTAATTAAAAATTAAATTTATAATATTTAAAAGAATATATTCATAAAATGGAGTTCATTTTTAAATTGTACACAGATAAAAATTGTTGGGGTAAATTTTTGGATTTTTTATGAAATAATTAAAATTTTGATGAATTGTGAAACACAATAATTTACAATATAAAAACATTTTAAGTTAAATACACTGTTACTTGATTCAACGCTGATGTATGAACCGTAATATAAAACAATAATTCATTATTTTAATATAGTTTTCTGATAATACTCTAACTATTCATAGTCTTGATCCAAAATAATAAACTAATGAATAAAATAACGAGAAAACACCCATCTCTGACCCTGTAAATTCCACCCCTCACCAAGGGCCTTAAGAAGGTTCTCAAGGAGGATAATTCCAGAGGTAAATCCCTCTTTCATTTTATTTTATTTTATTTTTAATTTATTTTCTTTTCTTATTCTCTCCTCACCTACCATCATCAATGTAACATGATATTTCCAATATCTTACTTATAATTTATTTTTATTGTGTTAGTGGAATATCTATCATCAAACCTTACCTCTTCTCCTCTTATTCATTAAAATTAATGCATCATCTATGACATGTCGATTCACCACTTTCATGGATGATGAATTTTCATTTTCTTTTACCGCCTTCAATGCTTGTCATAAAAAAATTATTATGATTAAATATTATTTTATTATAAATATTATAAGGTATATAATGTTATGCAATGAATTTATAAACATGATATTAAATAAAATGAAATATGTTCCTCATGGTCTTAAAAACCGTGAAAATAAAATAAATAATTTTCATTAATGTTTTATCTAATGAATCTTCCTAATTTTAAAAAATTTATATATGGTTTCATTTAAACATTTTAAAATATATTAATATAATATCATTCTACTTAAGGAGTTTTTCATACTTTCGGAAAAAATCCATAATTAACCAACCATGGAAACCGTGGAAAAAACACACCCTAAATAATGAAGATAACAAAATATTTTCATTAAATGGATGGAAAGTTTTTATAAAAAGATCATATAAGGTTCTATATATATTAATATAGTTATTTAATATATTAATAACACTCTTTAAACCATTATATAGTTGGTTTTAACACATTTAAAATATGACAAACCCATGGTAATGGAATTTTCTTTAAAAATCATCTTTTAAATTTATATTTGTACAAAATTCGGAAGGATTATTTTTATGATGAAAGTATTCATGTTTTATGATTATTATCTAGTTTTTGAGAATTATTTATGATGTAGAGTGGGACCTATATTTCCTTCCAATGCACTGGGTATGTGTATGTTGGAGGTCGACCATATAGTTGCACCAAGTGTAACTATAATGGTTACACTATAAGGTTTCCATGAAGGTTACATAGTAAGGTAGATGTGAGGGTTACTAATGATATATAGTATCCATGAGGGATAAAATATTATGTAATTAATTACCTAATTTATATTTGTGGTTATATATATATTTTTCATGTTTATATAAATATAATGTTTTAAAAAACTATGTAATACTTTAAGGGAGAGAAGTATATCTTTGTGAAAATGATTTGATATGTTTATAAGTACTCAAGGAATAATAATTTCATTATTTATTTTTATGTCCTTTATTGTGATTTTTTGATAATACCACGTTTTAAAATGTTATTAATATTATTTATGGATGGTTAAGAAAAAAAAACCCAAGCTATATATTGTGAAGATCTTTCCTGAAAAGATATCATGTTTTATTAAAAACTCTTGTATTAAGGAATAAATAGTTACTATTTTTGTATACCGACTTTATATTCTTGTGGGTTGATATTTATGAATAATTTTACAATTTTCTGAATATATAAACTGAAAATATCTTTGATAATGTAAGGAAGTGAATTCTAAAATAATTTACTAGAGTATGTATTTTTTAAGATCGGGTCCTTATACATTGTATACGCTAAACTTACAATGTCATGGATTAATGACTTGTCTTTTTAACATATGGATTACAGGGACTTTTGTAACTATAAACATAATACCATAAATAGGTATTTATTGATATTATATCCTTATTTAAGTTATGTATTTCATTAAAGGCGCAATACTTGGGAATTCTGAACAAAATCTTCTTGTGAAGTGGGTGTTCATTTAATGACATATAACTATAAACTCAAGTATACCATAACCATAAATCCCCAATAATTAACTCACCTTATTATTTATAAAATTTACCACTCAAAATTCAACTATAAATAAATTTACTTAACCTATTCAAATGAACCAGCCATTTAAAATAAAAATAAAAAACAATCGACTCCAAAAATTGTAACCATCATCGAGGATTCGACTTGAGTGCCTCAATACACATTATAGGAGAGCACTAGACCTTTGAACAGTCGGTAAATAAAATCTATTCTTAAAATAGTGATGTTTCCAAGGATGGTTTAATATGTAGTGAATATATATTTTTTATTTTTCTGTAAAAAATCATTAAGAAAAATTAAAAAACTAAAAATAAAAAAAATATGGGAAAAAAGAAAACACATCTTCCTCATCCTTGAAAATATCTATGAATACCCCGTAGCTTCCAAAACAATACTTCATATTTTTTTGAACTAGAAATCAAGGTATCTCTTCACTGACTTAGGAAGAAAATTAGGGATAATCAAATCACTCTATACCCTTTTATCTCTCATCCAATTGATCTAGATATGTATAATCATAGGGATTAATCCATTAAAGAACTTATTTCCTATAATATGAATTACCAACCCCTTGGTTTTCAATTCCAAATATCGATGTTAATTCCAAAAATCAAGTAGGGTTTTATTGATCTTTTTCCTGATTTACGTGGTCTGTCTAATCGGGATCCTCATCTTCACCTTCAAAAGTTCCAATTTGTATACTCTACTATAAATCGTTAAGTGGTTTCTAAAGAACAAATCAAAATTCAAGAATTAAATTTCCTCCATAGATGAATCCACAATGTCCTGGGTCTATTTCCTCCATTTTAGTTTCATAAAAACATGAAATGAAATGATGTGACTCTTCTTAAAAAAATTATTCCTTACTTATCAAACTGGTTATATCTGAATGTAAATTAGTGGTATCCGCCAATTCACTAATGAATCACTCCTTAAGTACTCGGAGAGATTAAAAAATATTATGGAAACTTTACCACACCACCAATACCTATAAAATTATGAATTTTATAATTTTATAATGGGTTATTGTCTTTGGAGAGAACTCTCATTGATGCCGCAAGTGGAAGTGCTCTTTTTGAAAAAAAATCCTACAGCTTCATAATATCTCATGTGCAACATGGTTGCAAACACGCAACGATTCTATACTCAATCAAATTCTCAAGTTAAAAAAATCCAAAATAATAAATTCATAGAGCAAAATAATATAGATGAGTGAATGAGTTAACTTATAGTCCTTGTGCGACAATAAACGATGCATGAAAAATATCAAAATTCACATTCCCCATAATCTATGTTCCTTAGTTCTATAAAAAATTATAGAATTTAGAGATCACCAAATCATAAAACTGACACATGTACAAAACTTAATGATGATCCTTGATATTCATATAGACCAATGTAAATCAATGAAACCAATTCTAAATAGAGATCCAACCCTCAAAAATCTATTCTATTCATTATAAAATCCAACCAACCCCACTACAATACCTTATATTCTACTTATGACCTAGGATTGAGGTATGATAATCATGTATCTCATCCCCCATGATTCCCTCCTCATAATACAAACCAATTACAATATAGTGAATATGGTGGTAACTTCCATCAAATATATCCATTTGTTCCTCAATGTAAAAGGATAAATCCACATCATCTTTGTGGTTTCCACTATCCTAGTGAGCCATCTATATTCCAAACCCAATACAAGAACTTTCTCAAGAATCTAAATTAAGCAAATCCCAATGTCAGACATTCTGCTTCTTCTAAGTATCCATGGAAAATCACTATGAAATTTCTTTCACCCTTCATCCATTCTAGCCTAAGAAAACATTGAAAAAGAAATTGTTCAAATTTTATCCTACCTAAGTTGGCGAGAACAATCCAATTCTTCCCATCTCCCAGCTCAACCATTTCCCAATCCCTTGGGAATTGTAATTGAATTTTCACTTTGATATGGAAAGAAAATTTCTATGACTCATTATGAATCCACAGAATCCCATTTTACTATTTAGTTGAAAAAAATAAAAGAATAAAAAACAAGGAAAAAACTTTAAGACACTCCCTAACCTCTTTTGATACCTCTTAGGTACTCAATTACTTTTCATCAAGTAGTCTATAATCTAAATAATTGTTTTGAAACCGATACTGAAATTATTGATAAGTAGAAGATAACATTCCCCTCTTAGATTCCATCAAAAAATTTTAAAGTAAAAAAATATTATTAAGAAATTTTTCACCCAAAAGAGACAAATTTGGACCATGTAAAATTTTCAACCCAATAGTCCATACCCTTTAAGAGAAAAGATCTAGAGAAATTTATAGTTCTATACATAATAGGGAGTTCCAACATAGATGATGCACTCATTGACCTAAGATACTTGGTTAATGTAGTTCCAAAATTCATCTTATTCAACCTTGTTCTTAGTCTATTTCTCCCAACAAGAGATGTCATGTTGTTATATGATCGAAGTACTTCTATTCCGAAGGGAATAAATGAATATAGCCTTGTCTATTTTAATGATCTTATATTACCACATGATTTCTATGTCATTGAAAAATTAGGCTAGACATCTTCTTATCTATCTAACCTAATTCTTGGATGATCATGGATCATGATATCAATATCTAATATTAATGTCCATTCAGGTATCTTATCTATGAAATTTGCTGACCAACTTGTCAAGTTCAATATTTTCCAAGCCACATGATACCCATCATAGGATCACTCTATATTATTTATCTATACCTATGAGGAAACATATGAGACTATATTGAATATAGTTCAATCATGTTTCTATTATTATAATGGGAATAGAGTTTGTGAAATTATCACCATGATTAAAAATTTCATAAATGGAGAAGTTGATTTTGACCTTTCATTTACAGAATCCATGAATCTAAGGGATCTTGAAAACTATTTGTAATCACATCCCAAATTTTATCTATAATGTTCCATAATGGATAGTAATGAGGAAAGTTAACCCAAACCAACTATAACACCTTCCTCTATTATTTAGTTTTTCAACCCACAAATGAAGGATGAAAATAATCTAAAACACCTTTCTACACAACCAAAGTAAGCATTTATTGTCCATGAACACTCTAATCCTATCATTTTCTCTAATGAACTTACTAGAACTGAGTATTAAAAACTTATTCATGTGTTAGAGGAAAACAAAATGAAATATGTTGGACCTTATATGAAATACTAGGCATCAACCTAACCCTTTTTATACATCACATCCATCTACAAGAATCATCCAAACCAATAATAAAACCTCAAAGAAGACTCAATCCACTCATACTTGAGGTAGTTAGGGAAGATGTCCCCAAGATTCTTCAAGTTGGTATTATCTACCAAATTTCCAATGGGGAATGGGTTTGTCTGATTTTAGTTGTAACTAAGAAGGGAGGGATAACTGTCATCACAAATTAACGTAGAGAGGTGGTTACTAAAGGAGTGAAAAAATGGCGTGTGTGCATCGATTATTTAAAATTGAATGTTGAAACATGATAAAATCACTACCAATATCCTTTCATTGATAAAATTCTAGAAAAATTATCCTTAAAGTTAAATTATTTGTTTTTTATGGATACACTGACTAATTCCAAATCTAAATCTCACCTCATGCCTAAGAAAATACTACATTCACATTTTCCCTTTAGAATATATTCATATAGAGGAATGCATTTTGGCCTTTAAAGTTCTCATGAAAAATTCCATAAGTGTATGATGGGTATCAATTTGGAATTAATAGATCATTCATGGAGGTATTCAGGGTTTAATTTACCATTATGGTGAATAATTTGAATCGCCCTTTAATTAACTCTCTCTAGTCCCTCAAAAGAGTGTCAAATGTAACCTTGTGTTAAATTTTAAAAAATATAATTTCATGCTTTCAAATGAGATTATTCTATTAAAAATAGTTTCCCAAGAGATTATTAAAATTTATCTAGCTAAAATTGACTTTTTCCAATAAATTATTAAACCAAAATCATTTCATGATATCTATTTATTTCTTGGTCATGTAAATTTCTATTGGAGATTCATCCAAAACATCAGTAGTATTTCCCTCTCACCCACTCGTATACTCTAGAATTATGTTACAATCCATTTTGATGAATATTTAAAGAGATAATTCATTAAACTCATATATTTTCTCAAATATTTTCAGATAATCCAACCCCCATATTGGTCCTTACACTTTGAATTGATTTGTGATTTTCTAAGAGGGCCATTGGGACCTTTTTTGGTCAAATAAGAGGAAACATTCTCATGACATATATTTTTAAAAAAAACTAGATGAAACTAAAATTAATTACAATGAAACTATATTGGAACCTTTATCTATTATTTTTTCCTTATATAAATACTGGACATATCTCTTAGGTTCCAAAATCATCATATTTACAGACCATTTAACATTGATGTTTTTAATCCAGAAAAGTGACTTCAAAATAAGGATAATAACATGGATCTTGATGCTTAATGATTTTGAAATTTTTGTTAAAATATAAACCTGTAAAATAATACCCTATGGATAATCACTTGATTAGATTTTTCAATTATTCTCATTCTAAAAGAATTGATCCTAAATTTATTATTAAGAACCTCTCATATCTCATCTCTCACTCCAAAGTTACCCTTATATTCCCAAATTGTAAATTACTTGGTAGTTTTTATTTTTCCTAATTTTTTTTCAAACTAAATAAATGAAGTATAAAATTGATAAAAAAATACTATTTTTAGATGATAATAAACTTTGGAAGATTGGGTCTGACATGGTGATTATGAAATGTGTTGATGATGATGAACATTTATCTATCTTCAAATTCTACCACTCAATTCTTTGTGGTGGCTAGTTTGGACCAAGAATCACCTTTATAAATATACATGAATATATATTATTTTGGACTTGCTCTTCAAGGACTCGCATTAGTTTTATCAATCATATTTGACTAAGCAAAATTTAAGCACAATTTCCAAAAGAAATAAAATTCGCCCATATCCCTTTGTCTTCTTTAAGATCTTCGATGTTTGTGGAATCGATTTAATGGGACCACTGCCCACTTAAATTGGATTTTATTTCTTTCTTCTTATGGTTGATTATGTTTCTATGTGGGCTAAGGATAAACCCCATAGAAAAGATGATACACATATTATTAGTGATTTCATAAATACCCACATTTTCCACCAATTTGGAACACCACATGACTTAGTAAGTTACTTAGGAACCCATTTCTGTAAAAGAACCATGAACTAATTTTTTAAAAGCAACGAGGTTGTAAATAAAGCATAAAATTTATATCACCCTCAAAGAAACTACACGGATGAAATTTCTAATAGATAACTGAAAAGAATTCTTTACACAATTTGTAATCCCACAACAAAATACAGTTCTAAAAGACTTAGTTAAGTGATTTGGTCTTATCAAACTGCCTTTAATTCATCCATTGGGATGCATAGTTTTTGGATAGTTTTTTCATAAGTGTTTATTGACCAGTGTAAATGCAACATAATTCATTTTGTGATATGAAAAATTGTAAATTCAGTTGTCAAAAAATAGTAAATAGTGACTAATACAGTTAAATTAATATGAGGAGTTTCTAATAGTTTTTTAAGATAATTCCAATTTCTAGAAATAAAAAGATAATTTAATCCATGATAAAAAAAAATCATGTGAATGTTATTTCCAGAATATGAAAAATAAATTCTCTTCAATTCTTGATTTCGACTTCACTCTGGTAAACTTAATTCTCATTTGTAAGGTCATTTTATTATTATTAATGTTTACCCATTTGGTGTTGGGATGTCGAAGACCCTTATTCCAAAGTTACATTCCCAATTAATGGGCCCCTATTAAAGAATAAACTTGAGAGGAAACACACCACATGAAGCATATCTACTTCCACCAGATCCCAAACTATTGGAGTAGACCCACCACTAGATGGAGATTGTGACCCGTAAAATCCAAACCACGGGGAACCTATTTCCATTTAACTCTATCTCCCTCTCTTATTTCTCCTCATATTTCTCTGTATTTCTCTCTATTTATTCTTATTTCTCTCCCATTCCCACCTTTTCTCCTTTTTTATAACTTTCTTCATTAAACCATATTTTCTTCCATATCTTTTCGATGAGCGTGTATTTGAAAAAACTAAAAAAGAAAAATAACTATAAAAATAAAATAAATAAAAATATTCCCAATAATACACCCTTTATTTTGGAAATTTTGGCCAACCATTTTTGGGAGTCAAAAAAAATGTTTTCATTGCAAACCGTTTTTTTATTTTAATTTAAATTTGGATAAAGAATTTTTTGTCAAGAAAAATAAATTTTGAATGCTCAAATTTTTATTTGGAAAAGTATTCTTCCCCAAAAATGTAGAACAATGTTACATTTAATTCGAAGGTCACTTATGACAATCTTTTCATATTGTGTGTTTTTCAACATCAATTTTTAGTAATGAGTTTGTGGAAATTTGAGATGAATTTCATTATTTAGTGTATATTAATATGATAAAGGAATTTTATAAATCACCTAATAATCAAATTAAAAAAATATCCTCCCATTACCATAACATTTATTCTTCTTTTAAAAAACCCTTTAAGCATATGAAAACCCATTTTTCGTAGCCACATTACAGGCTTGAAACATCATCCCACCCAACATCTACTTGGATTTTCATTACGTAATTTGTTAGAATGTAATTGCGGGGAAATGGATTTCATTTTAGCTACCATTTCCAGAATTTTAAATGTTTCATCATATAATCGATGAAAATAATCCATTTAAATGTGGGTAGAGGTTTCCATTGGGAGTGTTTTGGGAATTTTTTAATGCGTATATGATTTTTTACAATGGTTTTTGAAAAGCATTCACAGAAATATGGAAAAAGAACCAAATAATGGGTTTTGTCTTGGGAAGGTCAAAAATCACTCTTCCCCAACATTTGGTCTTGTTATAAATATTAAAATTCATGTCATGAAGATATAAAATAAGGTTTGGGTGATGAGTGTGATATTTTTTCGAAGTAATAATTTTGAAAAAACGGAAAAACTAAAAAACAAATACTTTCATAAAATTTCCTTGAATCTCTATGGAATCATGGTGTTTTTTATATAATACATCTTTTCATCCCCTTCCAATTTTATATATATGTTATTTTCTTCCACTAATTAATGGCCTTGTAAATATATGTTTTAATTTATTTCCATGTTTGATTTCTAAAACAATTGCACATTTCCATTTCCATATTAGTGTTTTACCCTTTATTTAATCTATTTTGGCCATGATATTTCTACAATCCCATATCCACAAAAAAATCCTAAAAATACCTCTTGATTCTTGTGATCTTTAGTATAGGGAATGAAGATATCTACAAAAAAACCTATACTTTTCACTTTTTGTTGGTTGATGAGTGTACTTCATTGAACAAATTTACATAATATTAAGAGGAGTATTTTTTAAGTGCCCAAATTTTCAAATTAAAATTTTGAACATGAATAGTGAGTTTTATTTACACCTGATTACATTAACAAATTATGGTGAAATTTATTATGATTTATTGAACTAGTATTTTCCACCCTTGATTGGTGAAAACAGAATTTTAATATTTTTTAGTGAGGGAAAATGTTTTTGTTAGGTTTTTATATTTTTTGTATATGAGAACAAGGACTATATTAATTTTGGGGGAGTTGAAATTAAATATTCATTCTTGATTTTACATTACTATCATCACTTATTTTTTTCCTAAAAAATGTTTAATTTCTATTTAATGTTCACATTTTTATCATAAAAATATATAGATAGAATTGTTCAAATTCATTTAATTAAACTGTAGTTTAATGTTTTGATCATATATTTTAATATAATAATCCAAATTATTTTATTTTTTTAGATATCCCTATTCAAACTACATAAAATAATTCCACTGGTTTTTTGGCTAATTTGTCCATTTATGGGTCCATATAGACCACAAAAGAAGGCCCATTAAATATGATAATGAAATTAGAATAACTAGGTTGTTATATTTTATGAGCTAAATATAGAAGATAAAATTAATTTATTATCATAAATATTTATAATAACATTACCTTACAACTGTGAAAAAATTTTAAGTCCCAAATCAATCAATAATAGTCCCAATTGAGGCACGAATTTTGAGAACAAAATTTGGTCTAGGATTTGCAAACAACACACATTTTTTGACTTTTCTACCAGTATAAAAGTGAATTTGAGCTATAATTTTGTTGTAATAAATTCAATATATATGTAAAAATTTTTTTATAACAAATATTTAATATTTTATGGTATCTTTATATCCATAAATGGATTCAATTTTAGGCTATTTAAAAATCTAGAATAAAATTGGACAACAACACATTATTTAGAAAGAACAACCATAAAATTAGATCAAAAATTAAAAAGGCCATTAAATATGGATGTTGAAATTTAAATATACATATATAAAACTTTAAAAAATAAAATATATTGATATTCTACTGCATAAATGGTAAAATTTTCCATCCAAATTGATGGGAATGTTTGGAAAGAAAACAATCCACCACTCTGGGGTATAAATAAAATCCCATCTTCTAATTAAAAGAGGTTGGTACTTCATCACTTAAGGAGGATAATTTTCATGAAAAAAGACTTATATGTTGTTAATATGACTTTACATAATCTTTTTTCATCAATTTGAACCTACCCTTGACTTTTTATTTCATGTTCATTTTCACTTGTTTTCAATTGTAATACTATAATATTTTTTCCTTTGCATTTAATTTTAATGCATGTTTCTTCATCATCAAATATAATTATCATTAAATTTATGTTTTATAATATTAATGGTATTATAATATTTTAAAAAATGTTAAAAACCCTTCCATATTTCAAATTCTTATTCATTCCAATTTTCATGTTTAACTCCCTTCACGGTTCATGTATGCGTTTTATGCTCTACTCCTCTCTTGTACCATTATTTTTATTATATTTTTAACTCATGACCCAAAACATCATAAACTAGATTAATAAAAATCAAAATGAATGAGTGAATAATCCATTAGAGTGAGTCCTAATTTTAGGATGTCAAGTGATTGAGATCTTTTTATCGTTAAATATTATTAAGGTTAATGTTGTCTATGTTAAACTTCAAATGTTATAGATTAATGATATTATTTGTTTAATGTGTGGATTCCATGGAATATTGGAACCATAAATATATGACCATAAAAATTTATTTATTTATATTATAACCCTAGTTAGGTTATTTATTGGATTAATGACTTAACACTTGGGAATTATGAAAAAATCATTTTGTGAAATGGTTATTAATTTAATGAAATATAATGCAAAGCTCAAAATATCATAATCATAAATAACCAATAATTAAATCGCATGTATATTTTTCAAATTTTTATATCAAACTTCATCGATCAATTAATTTAATGAATCTATGTAAAGAAACAATCCATTCAAAAGGAAAATAAAAAGAAACTCACTCCAAAAATAGTACCATCTCTAAGGATTCAACCCAAGTTTTCCTATAAAAATTTTAGCAAAGAACAAAAACTTTGAATATTAGGTAGGATATAATAATCTATTATTAACCTCTCAACCTAGATTTCATGAATCTTACCATTAGTACTCTGAACCAATAAATTTTTTATTTCACCAAGGAATCCCATCCATGAAAATTTTTAGTCTATCAAGGTATCACAACCAAGAAATTTTCATACCATGTGCCGACATACACTCCATAACCATCTCTTATGAACTTACCATATATCTCTGACCTGTAGATCATGCCAAATTGTTTTGATTAATGATACATATCAATGCATCAATGTTAAATCTATGACTGAGATCCACCCATCAACTACACATCCTATTCATTCCTCATATTTTGAATGATAAATAAAATTAATTCTAAAAAATTTCTTATAATTCAATAGTTATCAAAATTGAATCGAGAATAATAATATTCCCCCATTCAATGAAATAAATATATTAATAAACTTACTTTAATAAGTACTTTATATAGAAATGGTATACAGTTGAGACATCATCAAATTAATATAAATTATTCTAAACACATTAATGATATTAAAAATATGTACATGAAGAAGAAAAATAATGTCCAATGAATAATAGAGAGTGATAGAGGACATGATCACAAGAAAGTGGATGATAAAAAAATAATTTATAAACCATTATCAGAAAAGGATGATAGAATTTCATCAATTCATCACAATTAATAACTATTTAATTCAAAAAAATCATTTAGAAAATAAAATAGAATCAATATATTAAAATAAATTCTTTGTTACTTTATGTAATAATGGATTTATTATCACTTTTCAAAATTATTTTTATTCCTTTTAAAAAATAATACAATTTTATTTTGATATAATATTTAATAAAATTTCTCAAAATATATATAAAATTATTTTATATGAAAATGAAATTGTAAGATTGTAAAGGAAGTTTTAAATTAAATATTCTTCATTATGGTGAGAAGAACCATTCATGTAGAGTATGATAAAATAATAAATTTTTCACACTTTTGGTAAACAATTTAAGAAATGAAAAGAAGATTCATTTAAAACCAATTTATAGAAAGTAAAACATTGGTAAAAATGGATTTAAAAAATAATTGGATAAATATAAAAATAGTCTTGAAATAATTTTAAATAAAATATGGATATGGAAGAAAAATATTTGGATGGAAATCATAAAAACATAATTTTTAAAAGAAAGTCCCTAACATGTAACTTAATTGTTAATTATTGATCAAAAAAGAGAATAAACAGAATATAAACCCACAAACCCCAGTATAAAATGATTAAAGAAAAATATATGGAATTTAAAATATTCTTATCATATAATTTTCCCAATGAAAATATTAATATAATCAATCTATAAATAAAAAGAAAATGTAAAACAAATTACTTATTGCTTTGGTAACTTTTGAATCATAACCCATTGGATGAAATAAATTTAATTTTAAATTTCAATATATTTATTTAATAATGAATCATCAAATAAAATATCAAATGGGAAATATATACCCCTCATAGAATGATATTGGTTCTTTGTATAACATGTCACAAACCAAGCCGGGTCATCATCTGAGCTAGCCCCCCCGACCCGGTTTGTGGCAAGACCTGAAAGGGAATTCCTGATCCCCACATGATCGAAAAAAGTGTTTGAGTATCAATAATAAAACATTGGAATGATTTAACCAAAATTTAAAAGCATAAACAATAAAAAAAAAGAAAAACTGAAAATGAACCCCTAAACCTAGCATAACACATTCTAGTTTTTAAAGATTACAACTTGGAAAAAAACCCCAAAAGGACAATGAAAAAAAGGTAACTAAAACACCATACCAAACATCCATGTAACAAAGGTAGAAACATCCCCATGACCACACCACCAACCTGAATAATAGAAATCCACTAGCAACCCATATCCTCTATCATCTCCACAACACATTTTTTCTTTACATAGGACAAACATATGACAAGGTCTACATACACCCAATTGTGTATGTTGGGTGTTAAAAAAATCCTAGTAGGATTCCAACTAGATAAAAATATTCCATGCTTTAAAATTATATGACAATCTAACATTATCATTTTTATAAAATAAAACTTTTAAAAATTTCAAGGAAAACATTTTTAAGAGCCACTACTGTAGTATATCACAATATAATGTGATAGGGTCTTTACTACTAGTCACCACAACAGTCTCCTAGAAAATGTTCAGAATCAAAAAGGCTTAATTGTTTGCATTATAATCCACTATATAATCAAATTACATAGTTGAATCAATGACAAATATATACTTTAAACTCTTCTAGCTTATAGCTCAGCCATTGAGATAGAAAAAATATCCTTATCGTGACTTCAAATCATTTTGATCTGTTTGAAAACCAGTATTAGTATAACCCTTGATGACCAGCTCCTTGTCTCTTCCACACACCAAGAACATATCCTCAATTCTTCTCAGATACTTAAGGATAGCCTCAACATTTGTCCAATACTGTTCTCCTAAATCTACTTTATTTCTGACTACCATTCTCAATGAAAAAGAAAATACTAACTCTAGTACATAACATGGCATACATGATTGATCCTATCACTAAATCATATGGGATCTTACTCATTCTCTCATTCTCTTATTATGATTGGGGACACGTTTTCTTAGAAAGATGTAAACCATGTGATACTGGAACCAATAACCTCTTGGATTAATCCATACTAAATTCCTTTAGTATCTGGTAGTTATATGTACTTTGACTTAGTCTACGTAGTCTCTTGGATCTATCACAAATGATCTGGATCTCCAGAATATAGGCTGCTTCACCTAAGCCATTCATGGATAAGTACTTGTACAATAATTCCTTAATATATTGTAATACTAGTATTTCATTTCCAATAAGTAATATTTCATCACATATACTACTAGGATAACAACTATATTCAAATTAAGCCTTTTGTAGACACACGACTCACATTCATTCTTAATGTAACCAAATTATTTTATGGATTCGTTGAATCAAATGTTCCATGACCTCAAGGCTTAATTCAATCCATAAATGGAACTATGCAACTTGAAAATATTTTTGGTATTACCTGGAGTCCCAAAACTTTCTGGTTGTGTCATATATACATCTTCTTGAAAGTTCCCGTTAAGGAATATAGTTTTTAGATCCATATAAAAAATATCATAGTCAAGGTAAGATGATAAATAATGTATGATTCTGATGGATTTAAACATATAAACTTTCTAAAATGTTTCATCATATTAAATTAGTTCATTATTTTCAAAACCTTAATCCACTAACCTTGCTTTATAGGCACTTACTTTACCATCCCTTTCTAGTTGCCTCTTGAATACTCAATTTCGTTCAACAGGCTTTACATCAGCTGGAACATTGAACAGAACCCCAAATTGGTTTTGATACATGGAATCGATCTCAGAATTCGCATCTTCTATCCATCTAGCATCTTATGAGCTCTCTACTACCTCCTTGTAGGATATTGGTTCATCATTGTCAACCAATAATTAGTCATCATCCTTAGTGTCTAGAAAACCATATCTCTCTGGTTATCTTACCTCTCTTATACTCCTACGTAGTACTTGTGTTTTAGGAACTATTTATTTTACATGGACCTATAGAATCTGTTCTTATAACAGCTTCTTTGTATCTTTAATATCAATTTCCTTGAAGACAATATTTCTCCCACTATCCTTTTTAAAGATATACTCCCTCTCAAGAAAGACAGCTTGTTTTGTGACAATCACTATCTTGTCTAGAAAAAATCACTTTCTTGTCTGGTGATAATCACTTTTATGTCTGAGGGGTTGTATAGGTAGTGTCCCATTTCTTCTTTTGGATACCCTATAAAGATACACCACATGGACCGAGGTTCAAGTTTGTTTCTTGAGAAGGACTTAACAAACACCTTGCAACTCGACACATGGGTATGCATTAAAGTGGGTTTATTTCCACTCCACAACTCGAAGGGAATTTCATTTTTGGATTTAGTTGGTACGTAGTTTAATGTTTATGTCATAGTTTTTATTGAATATCTATAATAGGATAATGGAATATCTTCATGACCCACCATCTACCTTATCATGTATTACAAGGTATGGTTCCTCCTTTCACGATAACCATTCCACCATGGTGTATAAGGTGGAGTGAGTTGAGATAGACCCAAAATCCCATAGAAATTTGATGAACAATTGGTTAATATATTCACCACCTTGATCCGATCAAAGAGTTTTTATATTATTACCATGATTATTCTATAATTTATTCTTGAATTACTTGAATTTATCAAAGAACTCAGACTTATACCTCATTAAGTTTACATATCCATATCTACTCAATTCACCATAAAAAGTTATGAAGTAAGAATACTCCCTCTAGATTATACATGAAATGCTCCATACACCTCAGTCTATTTCTATCCTAGAAGATCCATGGCCCTTTCAACCTTTCCACTGAATGGTGGTTTAACCATTTTTCTTTGTAAACAAATGTGACTTCTTACAAGTTTTTTTTCTCTGAAGAGTTTAAATATCCATCTTGACATTGCCTTTTCAATTTCTTCTAGTTTACTTGACCAAGACAGTGATGCCACAACTGGGTTTTATACGATTCGTTTGAACATAATTATTTATTGATTTCAAAAATTTGGGTTTCTTAATTTAATATATAAAGGCCATTATTCAAATGTGTCATACCATAACATATTTTGTCCTTATAAAATAAATAACTTTTATTTAAAAAATTGAAAATAAACTCATTTGTATATAAACATGATAGAGAAATTTTGTTTCTAGTAACTGCGTGCACATAATAACAATCTCTTAAAACCAAAATCATTCCTGTTGGCAATGAAAGGTGGTAGTTACTAATGTCTAAGGAAGCCAACCTTGCTCCATTGGATACTCTCAGATCCACATCTCCATTTACAATATTTCAAAATCTACTTGTTTCATGAATTTGGATATAGATGTGAGAACGATAAGCTATATATAATACCCAATGTGTAGAAATGGAAATATTTCACTCGATAATGAATGAACCTTTATCATCCCCTTTCTTTTTGGTGAAGTTCATATTCTAGTGGCCTTACATTCCACACGAAAAACATACTTCATCCCTTTACTTTCCTTGCATCTGGATCTTATTCCATTTGGTAGGATGGTGCTTAGGAGATTTATACTATTTATAAGTCTTACTCCCATTTTCCTTGTGCTTTATATTCTTATTCACCATAAGGAATATGGGTTTTTCATGCACCATGTCCTTATCCACTTAGAGAATTAAGGTCAGAAGTTTGGAAGACTTTTCTCACTATTGTTGATATTGTAATTAATAATATAGTTGGTGATGGTGTCGGGTAGTGATGAAAGTATAATATCTGTACAAAAATAATTTAGGAATTTAATCCCTATGATATCCAGGCATTAAATGTAGCCAGTAAGTTTGACTACTTGATGACCAGCTAGCACAGATTCTCCAAGCTTATTTGTGAACAAAGCATTGGAGGTCTCATACCTCTATTGTCTCGCCTTCTCTTTTTAGAGATCCCGAAGGTAAGACATCATGCAATAGGCATCCATATCATCATCCCGCTTTACAATATCATTGGAAATGGATGATAGCATGAAGCACTAAAAATATGTAGCATCATTTATATGTTTCTCATATAGAGATAGCTCTTCATCACTTACCTCATTTCCAAGCACAACTGGTAATTGTTTTTCCAACACATTCAATGTTCTTTCATGGAAAAGGATGAACAATAGGCGCCTTTTCCACTCCTAGAAATTAGTTCTAATGAGAAGGTTTTACTTCTCAAGTATAGATCTTTGTGATTTGTTTTATTTCATTTTATTTCAGTTTCTACAAAATAATATGAGAGTAATTTTAGTACGTTATCTAATAAATTTATACAAATATATAAATAGTATATTTATTAGTCTCCCACGATTTTATAAAAACCCAATAACCCTCACCATTGGATTCCTAATATCCTTTAGTTTGGACATTCAAGTGGAAAGAATCCATATTCCCCTTCTTAATACCCTAGCTTTGGATTGTCAAGGAAATCGATTGGTTTTAGGTGGGTATTCTAAAATCCAACTGCATTAACTCATAGTTCCTTGATCCAATTAGTGAACTCCACAATCTTGAAAAAATTAATTTATATTTACTCAACCTTTGCCTCTAAATTTCACACATTCTTTCTTCAGAAGTCAAACCTTGACATCAACTAAGTTAAGCCAACCAAAAATATCAAGTTAGAATTCTTAGATAATTCAAAGCCCCACAACTTTGGCTGATCAAGAACTTTTAACTATGTATTGATTCTTAAAGAAGAAAGAGAAGGTTATACTGAATGAATATTTTATTAGGGGTTTCATAATTTTATTCATAAATTTATAATTATTATCTTCATCGCATGATTTTTAATATTATGTGGGATTGCTTAAGTGATTAACCATGTCTTAGATAATATTTATGCATAATCCAATTTATTTTAGTTCCATCTTACATGGTTGTTAATTCATTAATTATTTGATCATGAAAATAAATCCCTAATGAAATAAACATTAAACTAGTAGAAATAAAATAAAGGGTATGATCATGACCTTATACTAATGGTTTGTTTATCTAGCAGTTGATAAACTAACTGTTGACCTAGGGGATAAACACCTTGAACCAATTTATGTTCATATTTACAACTTTACACTTGTTCACCTTTGTATCCCCTTGTATTGGTTTCCCCTCAGATACTAACTTGAACCACCTCCACTAGCTTAGTATCTCAATCGATTACATATGTATTTTACTCAAACACAGGTGAAGAGAAAAATGGGTTTACATAATAGAAACCATGTTCATGCATGCCCTACATATTAATGAGGAGAGAAGTCACGAAAAAAAGCAATTTAGTTTAATAATAAATTTAATTAAATCAATCATATACAAAGGCCTCTTTTATCTTATGATTATCCCCATGCAAGAAAGAAATTATGCATTTAATAAAACTAGCATTAAATTATTTAATCTCTATTCTTTAAGATAAATCACGCTCAAATCGATTAGTTGTTATCTTTAATTAATCAATCCTTTTATCTTAATTCTTATCTAAATTTACTTGATATTATCATCCACTAAAATTTTAAAAAAATTAAATAAATTTATTTGATATTAACTATGTACATAACCTGTTCCTTGGAGGAAACACGGTGAATACCTATATAATTCTACTCAACATGTATTATAACCATACACTATTTTACCCTTGTGACATATGACATACATGACTTATCATGTACTATCACAATGTGTACTTCATGGATAATTACATGAATTACATAATTTTTTGGTCATGTGTTATTATCCAATGCATGTAGAGTAAAAGATTATAATTCAACTCATAGATGATATGTAGCTCTAAACATTGCAGAGATATTAATTAAAAATTTAAATATTTATGTACATTAAAACCTATCACCTAGAATGTCCTATATTTATGACCACACACAAGTACAAGTATCAAGGATTACATAGTAAAATATAAAAATATTAAATCTGCATATTTCGGTATAACTAAACGGTGTGTAGATCCATTCTACATAGTCTGTACACCCTCCACTGTCTATCCGAGGTACACACCAAGGAACTCGGTATGTAAAACATACCTCAGAAAATTTGGAGTACATGGCATGTCTAATGGGCCACATGGAATATTGGATTTGTGTTACATAGTCACCAATCAGCTAGGCCATCTATTGAGTACATGTACCACCTTTGATTAGAAGGGGATACATTCTGTGCACATGTGGTACATGTCATGTACTCTAGTTGACCGTGCGCCAGACTTTCCTGGTCAACATGTGATATCAGAATTAACTAAATCGTGTGTCATTAATGCACACAATTTGGGATGTTTCTAAATTTACTCTTGGTACATTAACCACGAGTACACAACATATAATTCCAATTATGTGGTGTGTACACCTGTGTTTTCTAGAAAGATTCCTTGGATCCTCTGAATGAGTTCTTCAATTTTATTTTAATCATAAAATTAACCATCTCAGTTAGATCTATGAGGAATAAAGGAGGAATAAACATTTATCAAAATTTTGGTAAAAAACCCGTTAAACTTGAATTTGAAAACTAAATTAAAATATTTAAATCATCAATGATCTTTATATACTTATAAATAATTATGTTCCCGCTATAATAACACTTTTAGGTTTCAGGTGCAGTGGAAGTGTGTGATGTACAATGCCCACTATTTCTTTTCGTCCTGATCATTGATCAATCCATGATATATATAATGTTTAATTTCCATGATCAATGGAATTGACTTATAGATAGAAAACATTGATAATTCTGGAACTAAGAGAGAGGATATCAACAAATATTTTTTTTAATAATTAATTTAATTAGATAAATAATTATCTATAAGGAATTCTTTCTTTGTTGATGAATTTGATGACTGATATGAGGTGAACTTTTATTGTGTTATAGAAACCAAGTATATATTTTCTATTGAAGTGATCCAAACATGTTCCTGAAATCTCCAAATATCGCTGATGGAGTCTCCGAGTGCAAGCACAGAAGATCCTTGTGCTTGCATCGTCCACCTTGATCGTATCGAGAATCTCTTCAAAATCATTTTCTTTGATCCAGTGGAGAAGGATTTCTCTCCATAATAGGGAGTTTTCTTGGAGAAGTGATCTCTTTAGGTTCGAGAGGATCATCCAAGATTCATTGTAAAAAACTTAATTATTTCTTGAGAAAATAACATAATTGGTTATTTGTATTTATAGGGTTAAAATAAAATAATTTCAGAAGTTCCCTTATTATTTATTTAAACCTAGAAAAAACCCATGTCAAATAATAATTGTAGTATTATTATTTCTCGACATGTGCTTAACTTGGGAATTATATTTAAATATTATTTAATTAAAAAACATTCAATATCATTATTTCTCACTAGGCCGTTAAACTCGGTTATCCATCCCTCCACAATATTTATCAGACCTCGAATAATGTCTATTTATTTAACAAATAAATATCACTGCATTACTTCCTAATAAATAAATAAATATTATATTTATTAAACCTAAAATAAATATTTATATCCGATCAAGAATATATGAATAATTACTAAACCATGTATGAGAATAATATTTATTCATTTATTAAATAATATATAATAATATATTATTTAACTGGGATGTTGGGTATACTTAGTGTGTGACCCTCTAGGAATCTTTCTCAGTGGAATTAAGAGAAGTAGCCTAAAGTACAATGTTATCTTCTAGAAACACACCAATGAAACCATAAAAAAATAATTTAATGATGGAATGACATGTCACCTCATACAAACAATTACAGTGTAATATAATCTATTTATCACAATATCTCTAATCGAGTAGGTTGCATTGTAGTGGCATCAAAGAACACCATGACCATGGAATTATTTAAGATATATCATTTTCATCAAAGAGGTATAGATATTATCTTACATTAATGTACATAAGGGATAATTAATTTATCAAATTATTCTTTAATTAAATATTATTGTTGACACTCCTAACTTATCCTACCTCTCCATTAATATCTGTCATAGTTTTTATCAAAAGATCAAAGAACATGATTCATAATATCTATTAATAATAATAGTAAAGTATAAGGACCATTACACACGTTCATAGATAGGAAAATCTATTGAAACGTATAAATGTGGATTTCCTACTGGTAGGTCCCGTTCTCATAATATCCCACTGTATATTACCAAGGGCGTACACCATAAGAAGCTGTATCAAATTCCTATGAGTCTCCACCCCTAATTTCCTGTATCATTTTTGTCCCTAAAATGATTTCATCTCTCTGTATAACATATATTTAATAATAGTTTCATTTAAATTCTAGGTTCTAATTATAGCGGGGAATTTCCACAAAGTTTTAGCGTGACCGCTACTCTTAGTAAATTATCACATACTATGTCAAGAATAATAATTATAATGACGTGATAAGTAGTTAATTAATTTTAAAAGCAATGAGTATAATTTATCATAATGTATACAATAATTTGGTTCTAGGGAACCACATCCAATACATTTTAGGTAGCCTGATATTCATGATTTTTATCACATTTATTGAGCATTTCACTTTGAGGATATCATCCATGACAAAACTTTTATTTTATTTGAAAATGGTTAAGTAAAAACTGGCATATCATTTTTAGAGAGGGATTCTACACTATGATATATGGATTCTGTAGAATTAAAATAACCTTGATGATTTTACTTTATCTTGGAGATTTATTATTTATAAAAATAACTAAAAATTTTTAAATTATAATTTAATGATAGTTATTTAAAGGAAAATTCTTCAATGTCTGGAATTGAAGTAGAAGTAGGATGGAATTTAATTTAAAATTGAAATTCAAAATTTGAAATTTAAACTATCTCAGTTAAAATAAAATGTTTGCATGTAAAATCAAGGTATAACACAAAGTATATGTAAAAGAATAAGAAAATATAATTGAGTAGAGATAAATAAATATAATTTAATATCTTGATTGGATAAGATATGTTTTTAACTGATGATGTTATTTAAAGATGAAGCTTAAAAAAATTGGCCTATTCTTATTTCTGATAAATCTAGATGGGAAGACTAGATAATTAGGAAAGAACACCCTTGGTATTTGGTCATTATATTTAATAAATATATTATAATATCAAATTATGAGTCAATTTATTCATTATATCTATATTAAAATTAGTGAGTGGATTGGAGGAATATTCTTCAGACATTTATGGTATAGTGAAATATTTCTAAAGCTATAATGATACAATAGTAAAGTAGTGGTTAATCAACACATATACACTTCATTGATATATTATCCTTGTATTAGTCTTTTATTGGTGAACCATGTAAAATACATGTGTTCATACTCAATATATTTTTTCATTCGGTTGTGATTAAAATCATATTCATGTTTCTTTTTCAAAATGAATTAAAGAACCATTTTCTAAAAAATTCTAATAAATTCCATCTCCCTAAATAACTCTATATTATGGCGAATAGTGGTACTTGGGTACAATAAATATCGATATTATTTTATTTCACTTAGGAAAAAAACTGTTATTTGATGTCTTTATAAATTTTTATATCCCATAGATGAACCTATTAACTATAATATGATGGAAGAAATTCTATAATTCATGTCTCATTAAGGAAGAAACTACTAAAAAATCAATGAAAAAAAATATTAGATATGACGGTTTTAATTTTTTATCTTTTTCCACCCTAATATTGTGGTAATTCCCTCATAACAGTGCATTCCAAATCTGGTAACTGATCCTCCCTAATATGATCTAACATGATGGGTGTTACAAGATGATTTACAATAAAGTTATCTAATCATACTCAGTGACATATTTCCATATATTAGTTTATATTATAACGAGTTTCCATAATCCTTTACTCCATAGATGACAATAAATTGTGATTTAACACTCAATGCATAAACTACCATATTCACCAAAAAATATTTTAATTTGAGATCAAAAGTATATTAGTGCTCCATCTCGCAAAACAAGATTAATTTCAGATCTTGTTATAAGAAGACACATAATAGACTGTTATGATCCATACACATTGTAAAATTATAAATAAATATGATGTGGGGCACATTTTCAATTCACTCACAAAAACTATATGCTTGAGGTTGTGTGGTAAGTAACTCCTTCCATGTATCCTTAATTTATGATGGCCATAGAAAACAATATTATACCTTGGTATTAGAATTCATACATGTCCAGTTCCTAATGAATCATAATACATATGTATCTATCACCAGAATCAATAAAGACAAGAACATGTGTTGATTTCAAATAATAATTCCACTCATAAAATAATTTCTAAATTTTTTGAGTCTATAATAATAATACACACTTTCTAATAAAATCTGTCATCATTGATTCTAATCATGATAAATATAAAAAATTAATGGTAATATCTAGATAATCTTGGAAAAATTTATATTTCAAACACACTATTAGATGATTTACAAAATACAAATAATTCTATTCTCTTTGGGTCAATTGATATTCTGTTTCTTTAGATCACATACCTAACAAATGTGACCTATTGAATCAAAATAATGTACATTTTTAGAATTTCATGTTTATTTGATGATCTCATAGATTTCTCAACACAATTACCAAATTTTAGTCATGTTCAAACCTGTAACAGGAGTATAGAAGTATGTTATTGATAAATACCATGAAAAAATAAGCCAGGATATTGATAAATTTTATGATCCATTAACACCATAAAAACATTAGGATCATTAAAAATATTTAATAAAATAAAAAAATACTCACATATTTCACACCTACTTTGATTTTTTTTCAATACATCCTATGTCTTCTATAACATCCCAGGTAAATAAAGAATAATACATTTTCATATTTATTAATATTTGTGAATTAAATATTAATTTTAATTTAAAGGGGTTACTATGTTTTATAGCGTACCCGATACGCAACAATGAGTTTCTTTGAAATCTTACGTTGCACACTAATAATATAATAATATTATTTTAAATGGTAGTTAAAACGTAGCCTTTGTATTGGCGGGAATGAATTTAAATAACTAAAATTTTATTATATATGTTTGTTAAATGTTTTTACATTTATCCAATAAAAGGTAAAGGCTTAAAATAAGAAAAGAATTCAATTTTAGGCATAGATACACTAATATTCACTAAAAGGCCGATTTATCACCTTTTGATGGAGAACCCTCTTTAAAAATAGTTTTGGTCACTCTTATACATTCTATTGGACCAAATAAAATCTTTCCTTATAATCGGGACATCAAAATTTACTTTGTGTATGTATTTGTTATTTTTTCGAATAAAGTTTATTATTAATGAATAAGTGAAAAATGTTGTATTTTAATTCCAAAACTCATTTAAATATAATTTATTTATATGATTAGATTACCTTTTGAATTGGTTTTAAAGTGAAATTAGAATATATTTGTACCATTTAATCTAATGGTGGTCATTGGAATTAATTTCACTTTGAATATGGACTTAAACAAGTGTC
The DNA here is from genome assembly GCA_963277665.1 of Viscum album. Lineage (NCBI taxonomy): Eukaryota > Viridiplantae > Streptophyta > Magnoliopsida > Santalales > Viscaceae > Viscum > Viscum album. The sequence continues at coordinate 1,487,429,307 of OY728136.1, forward strand.
AATCATTCGATAGATATTGTTTCTAAAAAACACGCTATTTGTTTTCGCAACGGGAATTAATTATTAATTTAATTAATGCAACTTATAAGATTTGAATTTTTTAAAATATACATCATTTTGTAATTTGGAATATCACATATATCTTAGGGTGATTTTTTCGAATTTTTATGAAAAACTCCAATTTTTGATGAATAGTGAAACAACTAAGTGGTAGTTAAAAATTACTGAATTTTTCATTTAAATGAAATTTTACCACATCTGTGAATTGAATTTCAAAAATCCGACATACATGGTTTTCATTAGTAAGTAAAATGTGGTTCAATGGTATGGAAATAATTTTTTGGTGAATAGTAACTTTTATGTTTTATTAATCGCGATTAAAGGCAATTAGTGTAATTTAAGGTAAAAATAATGTTATAATAATATGAAATCACCTTGACACATGTCCTAAACTTATTGGATGAGTCATGGATGACCAAGAAAATTCATGGGTCAATTTATGGGACCCCATGGAGCCACTTGGGTAAGATAATGACATTGATACCTTTTATTTAAAGTAAAAATAAAAGTATCACAAACATGTATTATTTTACTATTTTTTTACATGGGGTTATATAATTGATATATTTGACTATAAATATTAATTATAAATATAATAGGATTTCCTACAACATGGTAATTTGTTTTATAATTTTTATACATCAAATAAATAAAATTATTTATGACACAATGATGATGAAGTGTTTACTTCTTTAATGAATGATTTAAATAAATAAGAAAATAATGTTTAAAATAATATCCAACACTTGTCAAATTCTTATTGGATGATTTTATTTTGAACATGGGCCACAATATCTTCTACTTTTACAATTTTGGGACCTTTTGAAACTGAAAAGCATTATATAATAAAATAATAGTTTCATGCTTTCCAAAAGAGCCCCGCCGCTCCTTTATAAAAAGACCCCGCTTACTACCCATTTCACACACTTCTCTAGCCCTTTGGATCGTCCAAAATCTACTGAAATAATATCCCAATATCCCTCTTTTAATCCTAGAAGCCTTACCATAGGCATAAAGCTCTTTAAGAAACCCTTTTGGTTCAAACCAAGGGGAGTTACCCGATTTAAAGGTAATGTATTCTCTTATGTTCTTTTGTTTTATTTTGCTTCTCCAACCCCCTAAACTCTTTTTATTCCTTTCTTCTGTAATAAAAACAGTACCTTAAATATACTAGGATGTTTTTAGGAGAAGGATTTGAGCTAAAATTACACACACCTCCGTCTAATGGTTAAAGAACATACTGTTTCTGTTGATGGAGAATTACTGCCTCATGAAATGATGATTGTTCAATCTTCTCTTAACACCTTTCATGGTGGACATTAAGATGTAAATGTATTTATATATGATACATATTATTTTTATGTTTTCCTTATGCTTCTGTATTTTTCATTTATGTCATACCTTTATGGTTTCTATAATGGATAATCACCAAAATTTCAATTTTGTATGTGCGGACTACCGCCCCCTCAAAGTGATTTGAATCGTTAATTCCATTTGTGGGATGTATAAAGGATGGATTTAATAATATTATATATGATATTATACTAGAATTATAATGTAACTTTATATCATTGTGATTTCGTTCCATTAAATACGAAATAGAAATAAAAGTAGCGTTCATGCGTAAGTACGACTTACCGTCTTCATGAACGGTGCATTTCATTTCTTATCTCTAAATGTTATGTACTATTATAAATACAAGTATATTCTGGATATATATGATATATATGATATCCAAATCATGAATATCATTCTGGATATAATGAACCTTTGACCACATGAACAACATGTAATTGTAAGAAGTCCATTTTTGACTTAAGTACCAGATATCAATAAAACGAAAATTATTAACTTAAATGATTACATAATGTTTATAACATGTCAATAAGTAATATAAAAGGAATAATAAACATGAAAAAGGTTCTTAAGCAAGTATAAATTAACTTTAGTTTATTATTCAAGAGATTAAAGAACGATTGAGTCAAGTTGGACACGAGGTAAGGGACTTCGTCTCAATCTCCTTTCGTTGAGGCATATTTTTTTATACACAACATTATTTTATATGGTGTATAAAACCCTATGAATTTTAATTTTATTCAAAAATGAATCTTTTCTCTATGAAGCGTTTTACTAAATGACAAAAAGTATGTTTCTTTTTAACTTACGTGGTGACAATGACCTTTCCGCCGCTGCGAGTACTACTTGATCTTTGGATTCCTTAACAAGCCGTAATGTTTTTAAAATAAAGTAAATAACATCTACTATTTTTTGTATTTTGGTATTGAAAATGGTTTGGATAATGGATTTTTTATGTCAATATATTTAAGGGATATATTCTGATTTAAATGTGGAAATGTTTTCTTTCCATTATATTTGTTTTATGTCTTATGATTTTATAATGGTACTTGGATATTTGACGGGTGGTTACATGATAAACAAAATGGAGGGTGGTGCTGTGAATACCAGGATGGGTGGTCACGTTATAAACTCCAATGCATTGGGTATGAAAGTCGGCCATATGGCTATTCTATTTAGTGACATGTGTGGAAGTTGACCGTATGGTTATCCCATTTAAGTATGTTTATGTCCCAAGTTACCTTTATATGTTATGTGTTCTTTATATGGATTTTATGGTAATATTTTGGTTACTAAAGGGTAAGTAATGATCTTTTATTCAGTGAAGAGTATTTACTACTTCATAAAGGTGAAAAGTATTACTTATGTTAATGCATTCATGGTTTACTTTTTGTTTTGAAAAACTAACAGTTTTCATTCTTTGTGTATCCCTTACAAGGATTTTTATGATCATCCCAAGTTTTTGAAATGTTTTTCCAGAGGACATAATTTGGAATAGGGTCAAGGATGGGATCAAGAAAAAGTCATGTTGTCTTAAACATAGAACTGGACATGACTCTTTTTTTTTCAGGAGTTCATGCTTTGTAAAAAAATGGAAACTGTTTAGAAGTTTCTACTTTTAATCTTTTGAGATGTAATAGTTATGTGCTAATTCTATAAAACTCTAAACCTGAAAATATCCTCAATGTGAATTATTCATTTAATTCAATATTAAGTATGATTTAGAGTCGGGTCCTTATATCTTAACCCTAATTTTAGTGTATGTAAAACTGAAGATGAAATTTTGAAACCATTTAGCACTATTTAGTTGATGAAAATGATTATTAATTATGGGTAGTTTATTATTTTTCTTGATTATAGCTTGATTCAAATTTATAAAATAAATATATAATCCAAAAATTTTATTTTTATTTTTAAGAAAGTGTAATATAGGAAACCAAGGTGCGGTGGTTAGTTAGTTGATCCTTTATTCTCAATATCCTCCACCTAAAATTTTAAACCCCTTAAATTATCTAACATCATCCTAGAAAAATGAAATTTTATCAAAATCATCCCTCATATAAAATCATTTGAAAAATCTAATTCTTTCTCAATATGTAACCTAGAAAAATCATTTAGGGAAAAATTCAGATAATGGATCACAATAATTTTATATTCAAATTGAAATAACACTTTTGTTACCCAAATTTTTTTTTCTAGATGGCATGATATCCTCAGGCCGTTCATCATCACTGATCCATTACCATAAATATTTATGTACCATTTTTAATATGTTATGATATACTTAACTGTAATTTTTTTCTATAATATATATAAAGTCACATCTAGTCTATGAGAAAATTATAAAAATTATAGGCTCAAATTTATGGACCTATCGATAACATTAGAGAATCCAAACCACAAAAGGAATAAAATGGGAAACAAATAATAAACCCATAATAATTAGAAACTCACCACTATTGGCCACCAAACTCATCATTAGGTACTTCCATCAATGATAGTTGAATTCGGAATAAAACCCATATAGTAATAATAGGTTATATGGATCAACATAAAGATAAATACAATTATATTTGGAACATATTTGATGAGGATGAACACTTTAGGAAATATTTGAAAATATAGAAACCTTTATGGTCAAATTGACATGATTTTCACATCCTCATTTTTTCCATGTAATGTCCTGGAATGTATCCAGTAATATTTTTAAGACCAAGTGATAATAACGCGTGTTATTCCAAGGCCTGATGTGTCTAGAATTATTTTTTGAAATATATTAAATATGTTTGATGAATGTTCACAAAAGTTCCTTGAAAAAGTGGAATAATTTCTTAAAGGAGTCTTGTATTGGAAATTAGAGGCTTTAGTTGAGTTCAGAGCTTGGGTTTCACCCAAGGTGTGATTCAACCTTGGAACACATTGGAAATTTGGGTTGAGGCACAGTCTTGGGAAGTTATTTAAATAAATAAATTAAATAAGGTAATTTATTTAATTAATCACCCAACCTTATTATTTAATATAACTATAGGCTTATGTAAAGTATTTATGGTTATCCCTAATACCCATTAAATCAATTTGAACCATTGGAGAGATGTTGGAGGAGATTTTTTTGGATAACAACTGGTGCACAACAAAAATCAGTGACATCACCAACGACAATGACTGAAATTCATTCTCCATCAGTGATATTTACATATTGAGGCAGGATATTTTATAATTTTTATTTATTACCATAGTTTTTATTTCTATGATGAATATAAATTAATTTACCAATGGATTTATTCTCAGATAAATTGTATTGCAGAATGGGTTTATTTATAGGGAATTTTTGGGGGTTTTGTGTGTGATTATTTTCTTGTCTCTTCATTCTTCATTCTAACAATAATTAATCAAGACAAACATAAACACTATCCAAGGTTTGTTCCTTATTTTTATGGATGTGAATTTCTTTCCCCTTTCTCCATTCATCATGGAAAAACCCCTTGGCCTCTTGTACAAAAAATACCGTATATTCAATCACTACAAACCTATTTATTGGCACAAAAAATTGATATCGTAGATCTGAACTTAGATTGATGATAGGATTGAGATACGATGGAAGATGCAACAGATAAAATATATTTGGGATACTTGATTTTGTGTTCATATGAACACAGTGTTGGATGGAACATAAGTTAATTTCCTGAATGGGTTGATGGCTGGATTCTGGTGTTTGATGATGGAAGGGCTTATCAGATTGTTTTCCTTGGTTTATGGCACAACGAATTCCTCGATGCATTCTTGTAGGAGAGGAAGGATATGTGTAAAATAGATCTAGGATTTTGTAAAATCATGTAACATGTGGCATGTTATCCGAGATTACATATAGAAATACATGATTAACATAAATGGATATTACATAATTTTAGATGAATATTTAGTACGTTACAAAATTATATGCCTGTGGACCATAATAGTTTGGTGTATTTAGAAACTAGGAAAAAATTAACTAATTTGGTGAAAGATATTCAATATATACAATAAATATCTCCCCCTTTAATATTACTACTTAAAACCTTTCTTCATAACCTGAGGAAAGGAAACATAAGAAATGGTGAGCTGAGATGCTCAGTAAGGGTAAAAATAAAAGATATACAAAAGAATAACTAGGACATAAGGCCATGAGAACAAGATCATAAAATTTAAATATAATACCCTACATATCAAAATATCATAATCATGAGTCATGGAATAAAATTTGGTAGTACATAATACATGAGTCATAAGGGTGATAAATCATCATAAATAAATCATGAACCATAAGCTCATGTCATATAAGGGTAGTATCATCATAAATACAGAAACACATTTCATGTGTCAAGGTTAACTACTAATACCATCTACACAGTGGATCATAATACACCTATTTCCCTTAGTATAACATGATGCATCTATTTCCCCTCATGGATTCAGACACACATATTTCTCATTATGGATCCAAATATGCCTGTTTCCTATTTTGGATCAGGACACACCTATTTGCCATTACGGATTAGGACACACCTTTTCCCCACTATGGATCATGACAAACATTCTTCTCATTATGGATAACGATACATTTTTTCCCATTATAGACCAATCTCACTAACTTGTTTCCCATCATTATCTCATGAGATATACCTATTTACCCAATTCATTGGAGGGAGATATTGGTTTGACCCATAACATAATGAAATCTTATATACAAATGCCAAAATATCATAAAAATTCATTATATCATAACTCATGAAATTAAATGGGTACAATATCATAAACAACAGAAAAGAGAATTGTTTTATAATTATTTCATAATAGAATAACCCATAAAAGAAAGTGTGTTTCATAAGCATTTTATCTTAGTTTAACTCATGGAAGAGAAACATGTTTTATAAAAAACATGACCTAATAAAGAAAATCCATTTTGAGAGAAAATTGAGAATTTTTTCCTTAGATAAAATCTCTAGTATATAATAAACTAATCAATTAATTTAATCTTGTTTATAGAATGATTTTGAAAAATAACTTGAATAATTTCTTAAGGAAAATAACCTTTCTTATAAAATCACATTTTAAGGAGTAAAAAATCTTCAAAGTACTTTTAGTTTAAACCCAAATTAAAAAAATATAAAAAAATATTTAAAATTATTTAAAACATTTCATGGGGAAAATATCCTTTCTTCTGGAAAACAATTTTTAAATCAAAAAACATTTTTAAAACCTTCTTAAATGCAAATAACCTTGAAAATATATAAAGGATATTTTGGAAACCATTTTAAACACATTTTAAAAACAAAAGATTTTTGAAATATTTTCCCTTAAAAGTGAGCACAAAAGATCACTTAAAAACATTTTTAGAAAATATGATTTTTGAATAAAACAAATTTCTCATAAAATAGAGAAATAAGTTCATATTATCTTAAAAACAATTTATTAATTATCTTAAGCAACAAAGACTAGAGAAATGGTACCGATACATGAAGTTTTCATGAATAAACATAGTATATTAAAAATAATGAGAATTATTGAGATGTAGATCATAATATTTCATTAATGGAATCACAATCATAATAAATCCTGATAAATGATGAGATTGTTCCATTAAATTCTTACTACCTAGGAAACATTGAATCCTAATACCCATGGTAGAATAACATTACATGAAGCATAAAATAAAAAAAAACTAAGTATATAGAAGATACAATATTTAAAATAGTATTATATACACCTATTAAATAAATATAGATGCATAACAAAACATGTGTCTTAAAGAAGAAAATTGTGGAAAATATTATACTACCGATTAAGTAATTTTTTGAACATTAAAACCCCATGAAATAGTGATCTTTAAATTGATATTTAAATACTGATAAATTTATGGATAATAGTAATATAATATAATCATGGAAATTATATACACCACACAAAATAAATGGGTGGTTAATAAGGAATAAGTCTCATATAAATAAAAGTGAGACTAGAAATCACCTCAATACTTAAGTAACATTTGGATCGTGAGATCTATGAAAGAAAAACATCAATTAAAAAATTTAATATGGTTAGATAAAGTAAATTCTTGATATAAAATTACCTAGGTCAGTATATACACCACCTAACAAGAATAAGTGTTGAATATATAATATATCTCATGAAAATAAAAGTGTGATGAGAAAACCCTTACCTTAAATTTTTTACTTTTATTGTACACATTCAATGATCTTGTATAATAAATATTAGTTTATTATAAACATACCAAATAAACATATTCTTATATACCATATCATATATGATTTTATCATGACATTATATCATATGTTTATTGACAATTCCATGTTAATTTTTGGTTTTAGGTAATAACCTCTCTGTTTTTCATATGTTTTTTTGACTTGTTATTCTTGATAATATTATTTATATCAAGATTTAATTATTTATGGAATTGAAAAAATGATTTAAATATAATATATATTCGTTATATAAATAGTTATTTTAATTTATATTAGATGGAAAGGTGAAATATAATACACTGTTCAAGGAGATGGTTAGCTCTACATATGTTTAAATGTTATTTCCATTTTCTTGTTATATTGAAAGAAATAACATAAATGAAATATATGCGTACATATATAGTATAATTATAGTAGAATTATTATGTCATACATATCATATAAGATCAATAAACCCTTAATACATTCCATGTAAAGTGTGAACAAATCACATTACTTAGAGGAGGCATTTGTCCACACATCCACAAATGTAGTTATCAAAGGGATGCGTTATTGTGTGTAAAAATAGAAAAAATAGTGTTATGTGTACCAAAATTTAATCTAATAATTGGGTGTTATGAAATATTAAATTGGAATTATGTATAACAGTATCCAAAATTTATTATTTCGTATAACAAAATCTGTATTTAGTGTTGTGTGAAATGAAAAATATAAAAAAGATTAAATTAATTCTATTATCCCAAAAAAATATTGAGGTTTTATATTACATGGTGTGTGGTACCCCCTAATATGATGTTAGGATTCCATAGAAATTTTTAGTATCATATTGAATGTGACCCTATCACATGGCATGTGACCCTTCCTAATTTGTTCAGTGTGTACCTAGGATGGTACATGAGCCCAGGAATGGGCACAAATATTTGTACACAAACAAAAATAGCCATACACTGACTCAAATAGGAGTACACGGGATCATAAACACCACGTAATGATAAATGTACATTGAAATTGGCCATTTTACTTGGGCAGAACCTAGTTTTAAAATGACACACCATGTACTATTAGTACACGTTTTTTACTCCTTTAGTGTTGACTTGAATCCCTTTTCCTCTTTAGCTTGTAATATTTTTAGGGTGTATTACTTATATCCATTACCCAAGGGTAATTATAAAATCGTATCCTAGGCTTAGGATCATGATCCCTTCAGTAGGAATTATTAGATAGAGTTGTTGGAATCCTTATGTGAGGTCCGGAGTGAGATCCACTATCACTATCTTTGCCTTGGTGGAGTTCTAAGTAATTTCATGGACAAAACTAAATGAGAATTATTCCTCTAATAGTGTTTTATTCTTGTCTGAGTTGTCAGTATACCCTATGAAATTACATGTGATACCAATTTTTGTATCATTATATTCAATCTTATAGTGGATACTTATCATAGAGGTACTTGATGAGAAATACAAATCGAATAAACACCATTAGTTCTATCTGAATTATGGAGTGTGTTCTACCGACTGAGTGATGTGTGGAAGCATTGATTAGGAATCATATTCTATCATTATGGTTGAGAATTTACTCTGAGACTATGTGTCTTTACTGAGTATATATGGATATTATTATTATATGTAAGATAGATAGGTAACAGTATAGAGATAACTATTATCCTTGGTTTTTTGTGACTTTTGTCTTCAGGTTGTCCTACTGGGTATTGTTATATGCACTCCTAAACTAGGATTTACTACACATGTCAAGTCATGTGTCGATGAATTAAATTTTTAAAGAGTCCTAGAGGGACTAAGACAAGGTGATAATTAGTGATACAGATAGACTGAGGTGTGTTATTTATAATATCTTGACATCAACCTCTATCTATACTTTTAGGTTGGAATTGTTTTTAAAATCTTTGTGGTGGGCTTGTATTTGGACCTATTCAATTTTCATTGCTTGTTTTTATACTCACGTTCTGGTATTTAGATTTATTCATGCATGGTTTATCAGTTTTTTTACATTTCACCATTTTATAGGCTTGGATATGTGTGCGTATGTAAATGTATTTTATTCTAAGTCCTCCGAAGTGAGTGATATGCCTAGTTGGTGTTAGTCTCCATCCTATGGACTATTTGAGGTGGGTTTGTGGTTTCCACGAAATTAGACCCATTAGGATAGGTCTTGGAAGAGTGGTATTAGAGGAACTCAGTTATACCATAGGACCAGAGGATATCATATTGGTTTGGGGAAACAATGTTAAGTGTTTCAAGATCAACTTCTAGGATTGGGACCCCAGTGTTGGCGTGGTGATCGATATATCCTTACAGCAAGACTCTGATTACCTTATTTTTGACTTGCTACATGTTGACCCTAGTTGTAAGAAAGAACATTGGTATATATATATATATCATATATAAATGAGTTGTTGTTTCTATGTGCTTCTTGAGTCATCTATCCAGATATACTCATTTACCTTGGTCCATCATATCTATTTTAGGATGCCTCTATGATGTATTCCAACTGGGATTCATTATTAGGATCATGAGTACGATCCCCTATGTGAAAATTTAATGATACATGGTCTTGTTCTAGAGGTGTTTCCACGAGGTTGTGCACTAGTTATACAACCACCTATGGAACAACAGATGGTAACTACAATACCAGTAGATGAGGTGCACAAGATGGGAACACTTCATGAGTTTCAGCAAAAAAACTCATCAGGTTCTGAGGTGATGACAAATAATAGGTGTCAGAGGACTGGCTTGTGGTGGTGACGTGAGTTTTCCATCTATTCGGGACACTATTAGGTCATATGGTGGTCCTGACAGTGAGACCTCTCCATGGATCAGTAGGATGATGGTGGGGTTTGGTGAGCTAGTCATATGACTAGGTGACTCTATCATGGTCATAGTTTGAGATCTATTTTAGAGAGTATTTATCTATATCCATGTTGAGGGTTGTATACATCTAGAATTTTCTACAACTTCAAAAGGATAGTTCAATAGTGGATGAGTATTCATCAGGTTTAACCAACCTCTCCAAGTACGCAATGGATAAGGTAAAATACCAATTATTTTGGGCAATTACCTTCAATAAAGGACTTAATTGAGATACATAACCAACATTATACCTCTATTAATTCCTATCTATTATGTGGTTCTAAAGCGTGCCTTGGTGGTGAGTTGTTTTTTTTATCTAAATGGAACAGACAATTATTACTTGAAGTGGATATTTTGGTGTGGAGAATTTGAAATAAGGCAGTTGACATCAGTCTTAAGAACATAGACATGGGAGGTGTTTTAGAATATTATCTCTGGATAGAGGATCACTGATTCATGCCTCTTTAGATGGGTTTATTTATCCCCGGGAGGGGGTGGTGATACACATTTGATGGTTGGGGAAACCTGTTGGTGGATTTTATGATCTTCCATATGGGTAACCGTGAGGTAGTGGTGGACCACCAAGGTATAGGTAGTGATAGGAGAAAATCATTACATAGGGAGGTATACATGGAATATGATCTTGTAGAGAACATTTAGGGTTTAGACATTTGGAATTGTTACCACCACCACCCCTAGGTGGTCCATGCGAGGCTCAAGGAGTTGGAGAAAAGGGGAGGGGGTAGCTGTAGGAAGCCGAGACATATAACCCAAAGGCTTTGGGGATGATATGAGGTAAAAATTGTGTCTTTTTAGCCTTATATATTGTGTTAATAAACATAGGTTCTAGTAATTTCTTTATTTTAACTTTTCTGGTTTGAGACATGGAGATTCTAGTTGATCCATTAGCTTAACCCTTGTGTTTGGATTCTCCCACTATAGATGACACAAATATCACACACTTTTTCCAATAATGTGACCTGAATCATGTAGGAAATATTTTTTTTGGATCCTTTTATAGCAACAATGAGGCCTTATGAAGTCATATAAGGTATTGAATGGATATCTACTATTCATTCTAGATAGACTATTTTAGGTGGAGGATGCGATGTGTATGCAGTGCTGGGACTAAGTTTTACTTTGTGGGTGGAAAGGAAACCTAGAAATCATAGGATGGACTCATGTATAGGTGGGTTAAACCGATTAATTACTGGTTAGTTATCATGACACTTCGTGTAGTAGAATTATGAGTTTTCAGTTCTCTACAAAAGTAGTAGAGTATGTGTATAAATTTCATGATGATGTTCCATGTTTTTCTCCCCAAGGAGAGAGAGGATAATTCAATGATCTACACCTCTATATTCCCCCTATATCTACACCATCATATTGTATGGATCCCATAGAGCTTCATGAGTACTGTTTGAATTTGAAGGAATTACAAAGTAAGGGCTTTATTAGACCCAATGTTTCACCCTAGGTAGCCCTAATATTGTTCTCCAAGAAGGTAGATAGTAGTTTGTGGTTTTTTGTGGATTAATGTCATCTAAACCAAGTGACTGTAAAGAAAATGTATCCACCATCGAAGATTGATTGAATCATTGATCAGTTGAGAGGGTCATAATTATTCTGAAATATTATCATGAAATTTGGATATTTCCTATTGTGAGTAAGGGATGAGGATGTACCAAAGATGTCGTTTAGACTATTTTGTCGTGGTATTCATTGAAGATATCCTAGTGTACTCTATGTACGAGGAGGATCATGTGAGACACTTGTGTTTTGTTGTGAATGTATTACGAGAGCACAAAATTTATAGGTATCTCATGAAGTTACAATTTTGGATTCAAAGGGTTTAATTCCTGGGACTTGACATCTCTGATGATAGGGTAACAATATACCTGGTGAATTTTGAGGTCGTGTCAGCTAGGGATTCTCCCAAGGCATGCATGAAATTCAATGATTCCTTGGATTTGGAAAGATACTATTAGAGATTCATATATTATTTACATAGGATATCATCTTCATTGAATAATTTGACCCAAAAGTGAAATCCTTTCATGTGGATAGAGAGGTTTCAGTAGGATTTCTAGGAGTTGAGGTTGATATTGATGAGCGATCCCATCTTGATATTTCGATAGGAGGGTGTCGAGTATGAACCTTTTTGTTATACACCAAGAAATAGGCTTGATTTTTTTCTGATGTAGTGGCATGTGATGATTGACTATGGTTCATGTCACTGGAGACCACTTGAACAGAACTACACGGACCACAATCTTTCATTAGTAGCAGTAGTATTCCTACTAAAGATGCGGTGACACTACAATATAAGAGATAGGCTTATTTTATATTCTAACCATAAGAGTTTAAATTTTATATTCTCTTGGAAGGATAATAACTTAAAATAGAGGCTATTGATGGATTTTTTCTCATATTATGACTTTGAGATTGTGTATACTCATAGAAAGGGGAACATGAAAGAAGATTATATCATTTGGAAGTCTTTTTCAAAGTTTCTTAGTGAGGAATCATAGTAGTTGGTCTCTTTATAGTTATCCTTTTTGGTTGGGGATGGGGAAGCTTACCTTTACCTGATGGTTTTTACCCATACACTTTTATAGAGAGTTAGGGTGGCATAGACCAATGATACCCATATCGAGATACTACGTTCTTAGATATCCATTGGACATGATCTTGATTGATTTTATGAAGGTGGGGAGCATGTCGTCATTTTTAGAGGATGCATGATGGTACCAATGATTTTGTGGGAGAAGGTTCTAATATAATTTCATAAATATCCTTTAATGTTACATAAAGATGTGGAAAATATGTACTTGAACCTCCAATGTTAGTTTTGGTGGAAGGGGATATAAATTATAGTTGTAGAGTTTGTCTTTTAATGCCTTACTTGTTAGAAAGTAAAGCTTGGAACTAGTTTCCAATGGGTTTAGCTTAACCAATTGTGTTTTGGGAGTGGATGCGGGATGGTTGATCCATGGAATTCATGATGGGGTTACCATGTGTGTCCCTATGAACTGACACCATTAGGGTGATTGTAGAACGACTCACCAAATTGGCCCACATCCTTTCAATTTAAGAGAAGAGTTTAGTATAGATCTTGGGACGCCTCTATGTATAGTAGATAATATGACTCCATTGAGTGTCCTTGATGATCATTTTTTACCATGATTCTCTCTTTACATATTGGTTTTGGAAATTATTGAAGGAGGCTTTTGGGACTCAACTACATTTGAGCATGGATTTTCACCCCCGTAATGATGGTCCAACTAATCAGACCATTCAGGTTCTAGAGGACATGCTACGATTTTGCATGTTAGACTATGGACATAGTTGGGAGGAATCCCTACCACTGTTAGAGTTTTTGTACAATAATAGGCACCATTACAACAACAATATGACACCATATGAGGTCTTGTACAGGAGAACCTGCATGTCACCACTTTCTAGTATAACATAGGGGAGTCATCACTATGGTCCAAGAGTTGGTGTATGCCACTATAAAGAAAGTGAAGATCATCTATGAGAAGATGAGGATATACAGAGCCATCATATTTCATATACTAACCTGTGATAGAGGCCTTTGGAGTTTGAGGAGGGAGATCATTTGTTACGATAGGTTCACTATGATGTATATTATATATATTTATCTATAGTAGTAGGATATCACTAGAAATCATTGTCCCTTTTTCGATACTACATAGAGTTGGAAAGTTGGCGTACCGCATATCTCTACTGATGCATTTAGAATGGGTATATGATGTCTTCCACGTGTTGTAGTTGAAGTGGTACATGCATGATCCCTCACATGTTATCGGCTGTGGTGAGTTGAAAATGAAGGATGGAGATACCCTTATAGAGTACCTGATAGAGATCTAGGATCTATAAATATGATCATTTGTGGGAAATCGATTCCCCTAGTGCATGTTTGGTGGAAGGTTGAGAATATGTATGAGAGAACTTGAGAGAAAGAGACTTATATGGGTTCTTAGTACCCACACCTCTTTGTGTAGCCTTTTTATTGGATTTTCGGTATGTAAATCACTAATATAGGGATAATGAAACTTCCGAGTTTTTTCTATGTAATGTATTGGAATATATCTAGTAATATTTTGAGACCAGGTGCTAAGATGACCTAGGATTCTTAGGCCTCGTATACCCTAAATTAATTTTTGAACTATATTAAATATATTAAATATCAACTTGAAAATTTCCCTTGAAAAATCCGAATAAAATCTAAATGGAGGCTTGTATAAAACTACGAGGCCTCCATTGAGTTTATAGCAAGGGTTTTATCCTAGGCACAATATAACATTAGAATGTGTTTGGCATTCGTGTTGAGGCGTAGTCATGGGTGGATGTTTAAGAAAATTAAATTAATAAATAAATATATAAAATTAATCACCCAAATCAATGATTTTGGATAAGTATATGCTTATGAAAATTTTTTAGGGTTTGCCTCATAACCCTGAAAATCTATGATAGCCATTGGAGGAACTTCCATTGGAGAATGATAACCAGATCAAAGATCGACTAATGATGTGAAACAGAATTCAAAGATCTTATCAACCGTAGAAATGAAACATCATTATTCATCATAGATTAATCCATATCATGGTAGGATATTGTTTTATTTTTATTTTATTCCCCATTGTCTATTTCTATCATTAATGTTAATCAATCAACCAATGTATTGATTCAAGGATTGGTCGTATTGTGATATGGTTTTATATGTGGGGAGTTTTTGAGGATTTCTTTGTGATTATTTTGTTATCTCTCCATTTATCATTATAAAGGAAAGAAATAGAGGCCAAAATGAACATTGTTCGAGGATCATTCCTCATGTTTGTGGCTATGATTTTCTTTCCCATTTATCCATTCATCATAGGAAAATCATTTGGCTCACTGTTCAAAAAATACAAGATAATCAATTATTATGAAACTGATTCTTGGTGAAAAAAATTAATTTAATAGATTTAGGATTTGATTGATTATGGGGTTGATCTTTTTTGGATGAAAATGAATATTGGACTTATTTGGGAAACATGATTTCATTTTCTTGGTTGTCAGGATGATGGATAAATAAAGATGGTTTTTTTCAAATGGTTTGATGTCTGGATTCTGGTGTTTGACAATGGGAAGGATTGAACAATGATGTTACTTGATTTCTAGCATGTGGAATACATGGATTTATTAATAGAAGAGAATAAATATATGCATGAAATGTGTACGAGATTCTAGAAAATCCCATAACAAACAGAGTGTAATCTGGGACTACACAGCGTGTTGGACCCCTTAGTGTGGTGCTAGGGTTTTGTAAAGAAGTTAAGTATCATAGAATGTCTTTCCAAATTACATGACACGATATTCATAAATATTTCCTAGACATGTAACTAGGTTGGTAATCATTCACATCTATCTATACATGGATACAACCAACAGTATGTGTACATGGTTAGGAGTTCATAGGACCACACACACTATGTACTCAATCAGAAACATGTACACATGCCATTTTATATGGGTAGAACCCGATGTCCAAGGGACATGCTTTGTACTATCAAAACACACCACATAATCCTTAATTTTTTTTTCCTAAACCCCTTTTTATCATCATCTTGGATTTGTTTCTTTGGTGTGTGTTACCTATATCCATTCTATGAGGGTTAGTATAGAATCATTCCCTACACATAGGAAAGCGATCTATTTAGGTGGAATTTTTGGATAGAGTTTTTTTGGATACTTCCAGGAGGAAAAGAGTGATATACTCAATAAATATATTTCCCTAGGTGGATTTATTAGTATAGTCATGGCCAAAACTATGCAGGTGTTGATCCCCTACTTAGCGGGTTATTCCAGATTGAGTTTTTGGTATACCCCATGGCCCTGGGTGTGATCCACATAGGTGTATTTTTATCCCCTGAATTCTAGTTTATACTTATTATGGAGTAAGTTGATGAGAATCACATCTTGTATAGATGTCATCAGTGTTATCTAACTCATTTAGTGTGTTCTCCTGAATGAGTGAAACATGGAACCTTCGAACATGAATCCTAAGACGGAACTATGAATTCGAATTTAATTTGAGACTGTGTTTTTTTGTTGAGTATATATAGATATTTTTGTATATGGGATATAGATATATACATATGCAAAGTTTATTGTTATTCTTTTTGTTATATTCTTTGTGTTTTCTTGGTTTCCTACTGGGTATTTTAATACTCACCCCTACCCAGGCTTTGACAACACGTGTTATGTCTTGTGCAAACAAACAACTATTTGATGGTGACCTAGAGGAAAGAGGACCATATAATTCTTAGTAATCCTGATATATGGAGGTGTGTTCCTTCGATTATCCTGATAGAAATATCCATCTATACTTTCAGGATGTAATTGTATTTAAACACTATTTTGTGATCTTGTATTTGGACCTGTTTACATTATAATGTTTGTTTTCATACTCTGGATATGGGATTTAGATGTATGTATGGATGTTTTATCAGTTGTTTTATATTTTATCATTGCGTGGGCTTAGATATATATATATATATATATATATATATATATATGTGTGTGTGTGTATAGTTAATATTTACTAAGGCCTCTCACATGAGTGATATGCCTACTCCGTGAAACTATCCACCCCCGGCCTACTGAAGGTGGGCTTGGGGTATTCATGGGATGTTCCCTATTAGGATATATCATGGTCATTATCTATATAATCTAATCTCTAGAAACAAGGATAAAATGGTTTAAATTGTGATGACATCAATAAGTTAGTGGATCCTGGGAAGAAAAATCTTTATGAGGAAACCATATTGGATGTATGAATATCACCCTTTGAAGTATAGAGTGTCGATTTATTACTATACTAATCAATATTTGTGTTTTATAGACTTGACTAATCCATTCCTATAATGATATTATAATTGTGAATGTCTTATAAGAGTGCATATTTAACACTTAAATACCTAATTAACTTATATTCTAAGAGGAATATATATACACATGGCATGTGGAATCATTTCTACCTTCAAACCCAACCTATACACTACCCATTCTTTAATAAAATAAAATAACCTATATCAAATAATGTTAAAATGATAGTAGAATTAGGTACTAAAATACTGATAAATATCAATGGTCCCCCTTCTATATCTTCAGGATCATACTCAATCAAAAATAAAAAAAACCTGGGTTTTCACTCAGTAGTATTACCTGTACTACATTGATCCCCATATATTCAAAAAAACATTCCTCACCATAAATGATTATAGTCATGAACCATCATATCAAGTCTTAATTATTTAGGATTGTAATTCCTGATTATGATTAACACACTCCACCATAAATTTTATAGGAATATTATTCTTATAATATATTAACCCCCCTATTTTTTCATAAAGATAAAAATTATGAGGCTCTTTCAGAAAATTATTCATCAAATGGAAGAATAACCCATAATAAAATATCATGATTTGATATCCCAATGACCAGTGGAATAATGAATTAATCGATCTATACTATATGATTTCCCTTTTCCATGAAATGAATAATCTCAATTACTCTTCTATACACTACTCATACCATTGGATTCACTTGAATGGGTGAATGTGTTTTCCCATGAAAGGTTTACATAATATATTATCTTAGACACCACTGATTTTTTTTTTCAAATTTAAAATACATGTTAATTCAAAACATCACCTTCATTGACTGCATATTGAGTTTCAATCCTAAAAAAACCTCTATACATTCAATGATTCATTGAAATATTCTATTAATAAAAAGTATCTAACATCGAAAAGGGAGGTGAAAAAACCATATCTATATATCTTTTATTAATAATACATAAAAATGGTGGGTTTTGATTCATGGAATGTATAGAGATAAAAATATTAGAAAAATATATTATCTAACTATTCACAAGTTAACCCTTAATGTAAAATAATCTACATGTACAAATATCACTAATCACTTGTGATTCCATTAATAATGTGAATGGACAAATTCATTTTAACATCTCTATGGGTATCTAAGAACTAAAATATCTAAATAATCCTTTTTAAGAGACGTTCTAAAACTTTACATCTCAAATAAACTTACAATACTATAGATTGGAAATTTAACAGTATACAAAAGGGCTTTAACAACGCTAATTTTTTTTCCTTAGGGCTGTTAAAGAGGCCGCCTTTTATCAGCGCTCAAAAAGAAATGATAAAGGAACATTTTATTAGCGCTAAAAAATACTGCTAAAATTAATATATATATATATATATATATATTCTAATTCTGAGCAGGCCACCCCCCTTTATCAGGACTCAAACCACCCACCCCTTAACTGTGCTTTCCCCTCCCTTTAACAATGCTAAAATTTTCCCTCTTTAAAAACTCTAGCACCTCCTTCACACTCCCTCATACACGGCCCTGTCGAGTTTCGAACCCGAGACCTTCCCTTTATCATATTTTATCCATATATTCACACACACACACACACATATATATATATTATATTTATTTTAAAACACATATATTAAATTTGTTTTTTGTATGGGTTTATAAATAATCTCACACACACAAATATTTAAATATATGTATGTATATAAATATAATTATAGATATTTATATATATTTAAATATATTATATATTAATATTTATATTCATATATTAGAATATATAGATAAATATCTACATGTTTTTTAGTGCACAAACACAAATATATTCAGATGTGTATAAAATTTATTTATATATATTAGTTGTATTTGTATGTAAATATTCATATATTTTATTTTAAATAAAATAGATATTATTATTATTTAGATATGGTTTATATATATAGAAAGATATTTTATATGTAAATATGTTTACATATTATTTTATAAAATTAAATTTTATTGTTTGAATATATGAATGTATGTATACATGTGTATATATTTAATTGAAAATAAAACTAAATTGTAAAAAACCATAAAATTTCAAAACTATAATAACAAATTGAATGTAATAATTGCAAATAAATTCATTCTCCATTGAAAATGGGAAAAAATACCCCCTTAAATAGGGTTGAAATTCCATTGAAAATCATAAAATTCTGTTACCCAGTCTAAAAACCTGATTTTTGAGGCCTTATGGGCCTTTTTTTGGCCCCACAAAATTTTACTGGGGTTCTTCTAGGTCAATTCGGTGTATATATTTTTGATACATTCACTTTGATATGTGGTAGAGATAAAACGAGAACCTGGATCAAAATTTATGATCGTTTAAAGTTCAAGTTTCATTTTCAACTTATTTAAGATTTTTTATTATTTTTTTTGGTTTTTTATCTTCAAATTATTATTAAATGAAAACTAGTCAATAATAATTAACAAAGTATTAATTAATATATATATATATATTATTTTATAATTCATTCATCACTAAATAACTTATATATTATGTTCAAATGTGTATTTAACCTAATATAAATCATATTTAACAAAATATATTATATATATCAATATAAATATATTCTTATGTTAATATATTATTTTTAATGTTTTATAATTTTTTAATGAAATTCAAACTTTATCAATGCTATTAAAAAGTGCTAATAAAGACTCCTCCTTTATCAACATTTCTCTAAAATCACTAATAAAGGGGTTACTTTTAACAGTGCGAAAAAATGCCCTAATTAACGTACCCCTGTTATTAGTGTTTTTAGCACTTTTAAGGGTAGGCACTGCATAAATACATTTATTCGGTAGTTTTAAAACATCAAACTATTTTGACTCTAATAGTTAGGGGGATTGTCCACCTGAGGTTGTTTTTATGGAATAACCATACCAATAGCATGGAAGGACTATGCATAGTTCTCCAAGAACTGTTGATCAAGAGATTTTCCATTAGGAAACACATTCCCAATGAAATCTTTTAATATATTCACTGATGGCCTCCTTATTAATATAATTCTATAGTTCCCAAGGAATGACCATTAAACAAATCCATTAAATAAACATTTATCAACTCAAAAACTCAAAGTAGTTCTTTCTCAACTTTACTAAAGAAATACATATCAACTATTGATTATTATTTTTTCATCCGTTATTAAAGGGACCCTCAGATAGAAAGTTACCCATTCAAAGTAAAAATCATATTTAACACATTAATTTTTTTCGAAAACTACAATAAAATTTTCTTTGGAAATGTTCAATATTCTAGAATTTTGTTTTTCAATTTTATTAAATTAAAAAACAACATTTTCTAAAAAATAAAATAATATGAATTTATTTTATAGACCTATAAATTTAAAAATTATGAGTTTATGAAAATATATAGCTTTTTAGTTATGAAGGTATAATGATAATTTTATTTGTTTATTAAGTAGAATTTTGATCATTCCATTGAATTGAGGATGTGATGTTTATCCTTAGGTGGTGATTTTGGATTTTTTTAGTGAGGTTGTTTTTTCCCACATTTTTTGGCAGATGATATAATTTAATAGTTAATATATATTTTTAGTTTAATTAAATTTTCATGGATTGTTTTTATTTAATAAATAATGGCCCATATGAGCGATTTATATCATGAAAGTGATGTTGAAATATTAGTGGTGATGGATATATATTTTTGTAGTAATTTATGTTAGAGAAATTTTAATGATGGACTAAATTCAGGAAATTAATGGGAAAGTAAATGGTAGGATTACTGGGAATTTAAATATGGAATTTATGGGAGATAAGAAAGAATAATATAATTGGGAGAAGATTTATTTGACATTGAAAAAATTTCCTAGACTCTTAATCATATATATTATCTATTGGAAGGTAAAACATAGTGATGGTCTGTGGTGACAATCAATTTCAGAAAAATATTATGAATGGATTTTAGATGTGTGATTGGTAGTGACCATCAAAGGATTTTTATTTGAGTTCATCGTGTAATCAATGTATGTGACTTAAAGCATTAATCACTTTTAAAATATTTTTGAATCTACTATAATTTTTATTTTCCATGTTAGGTTTATAATTAATAATAATTTAAAATAATGAGTATCTAGTAATTTGAAAATTAAATGTTCTGATGTAAATTAACTTAATGGAATTATTATGGTAAGTAAATAATAAAAATTATAAGAGTTATGAAATGAATAAATTTTAATCAAATTGTTAAAAATATAATCGAAATATGAATGTGGATTGAAATATAAAATCATTTGTTTTTTATTTCTAATTTATTGAGATAAATTTATATGAATAAAGGAAATATAATGAATAAATTATATGAGAATGAAATTGCTAATTTGGTAATAAATATTGTTTATGATTCATGTGAGATTTATTTAAAAAGTAATTGATGATAAAAAATTATTATCGGACAACATTTATAATTTTTTTTAGATATTTAGAGCTTTAGAAAATTAAATTATATCTTAAAATAGATATTTTTTTGTAAAATACATTAAAATGTGAGATGGGTGGTCTTATGAACATTAGCACAAGTCATTTCCATCCGACACAATGGTCGTTCCACTAATGGGTCATATATGAAGGAGTGACTATGATGGATGAGGGATGTAGAGAAAATGATTTACAAGGATTCATGTAACATTATAGATTTGGATGACCTTTCTGGTAGCTAGTTACAGAGGTGGTTTGAATTCAATAAGGTTGTACTACCTTGGAAAACAATTATGCTATTTATAACGAGGGTTGTGTAACCCTAATTATATGAGATACATTAATGATTGACGAGTTTTTAGTGGTGATATATATTGAAATAATTATGATACCCTACATAACCTCACTGGTGTGGATATATAGAAGAGTGTAAATTAAATGTTGTGAAAGATATCGTGAAAAGATTAAAAGGGATATAATATGAGCTAGATTAGTGGTGAGGAAGAAAAACTTATATATTATCTTGATATGTTAATGTTAGTGATGTTATTTGATTATAATCCCTAGTATTTGGATTATGGTATACCATGGTTAGATAGTGATATGTCTATGAGTTGTGGTCTTGAACCATTGTATGTGTAAAGGACTAAGTGAGAGAATAAATGGATGGTGGGGGGCTGAATTAATTTTCAATATTTGTCAATGATATGAATGTTTTGACTAGTTTTGTGGAGATGATTTGTGATACAATACAATGATGATATGATCAAAATGATGGCGATGATAGTGTGAAGGAATGGAAATAAATAATGGATTTTTGATGTATGATGGTTACAACTATGGTTTAATAGGATATAGTCCTTGAGGATGTACACTCTGTAAAATAGTGAGAGTCTCTAATGGTATATAACTATCAAATCAATGTAGGTTTTTGTGGAGATATTCCCTAAGGGTGTAAAGTAAAAAACTTTTGAGGGGCCCTATAGGTGGACAATGAACCAACCAATAGATGTGGATGTCATAATGAGTTCCTTATGGGTGGATAACTACATAGTGATCGAGGTTCTACTATGAGTTCTCTATGGGCGAATTGTCGATGGTGATGATATAGTGTGTTCCCTATGGGTGTAAAATTACTTCATATAGGTGATGTTATAGTGGTCCTTCCAGGTGAAAAACTACTTAACAATATTATAGTGAGGCCTTTGTGGCTAGACAGTTTCCTTGTTTTGGATATGGATTAGTGGTGGTTCTTTAGTTAAATATAATGAAGAATTTGATGGGATTTGGAAATATATGATTATGTGGTATGGAATAAAATTAAATGATCGATTTACACTTTGGTTATTCTTGTTTATTGATTATTTTTTACAATTTTTTATATACATAGATGAATTAGAATACTTTATTTAGATGGAAACATGTGAGTATTGGAGTAGAAACTATTGATTATGTTTATATGATTAGAAAAAATTTAAATATACTATTTCATATTATCTTGATAGAGTTAGTGATGGTGTTGGATAAGATTAGGTCTGGATATAGGATACTTTGGTGGTGGATGAAAATATTATTATACCCTGATTGATGTATAAAGGAGTTGATAAAACATGTGGTTGTTTTTCTATTAGTGGTTTGGATTTTCATGTCATAATATAATTTGATATCAAATATTCATATATTATAGTTGGGAAATAAATTTTTTATTCATGGTTATGTGGAAGGTTAATTCCTTCTGAATTAATTTGATGATATAAACTTACTGATTGTCACTAATCCATGGACTACTAAAGGATATATTCAAGGGTCAAACTCCAAATTGTTTCCCACTTAGGTGTAGTCCCAAGGGGGGGGGGGTGTAACTTAATGGTATCATAGTGAGTTTTTTAGGATTAATATTGGAGTATTAATTGATTAGGATTTCATGGGTGGTAAGATAATAGTATTACTTGAACATTGTATATTAATTATATCAAATAAATTACCTAGATATGGAATAACACTAAAAAATATAATTGAGGGATCTATAAAATTTTGATCAAAAGTTAGGGAATAGTGTGAAAAATATTAGTTATATTAATAGGTTTAAATTCATGAATCATTTAGTTTTAAGTCATGATGATTATATATTAATTTTTAAAAGTTTTATTTCGCATTCAGGTAAGAATAATGTAGAGGTGTGGTCACGAATGTGAATGATACAATGATATAGCTATAAATCCTTCATATATATCATAGAAATTTAGTTGGTCTGTCTATTTTTTTAGTTATGGTTGTTGAATGATGCCAATATGAGTTTCAATAAGAGAATATGCAACAAAAACCTAAGGCTATGCATTTGAGGGTAGACATAAAAGATAGACCGGGTTGAAAAATAACCTTGAGTTAGTTCTAGAGGTAGATTTTTTTGTAGCATAAAGAGTCTATATCCATTTATGATACTAATAATTAGTTTTAGAAGGTTGATATATATTTTTAATTGATAAAAATAGGGTATATGAACTTTATTCCTTTTGTGGTGTGATTATTGTGAGTTTCAACACATAATTGGTGGGGATTATGTTTGGGAGATACCAATGTTCCAATAATTAGATGGAATAAACTTTGGAAGTTATTTAGGAAATTGTTCATATCAAAGGATCTTATTTTTGATAGGTATATAGTGATATTGGTTATTTTTTTATTCAAGATTATTTTATGTGATTTATGTTGTTGATATGTTATTCTCATGACTTTATGATTTAAGAGAAGATTAGAACTCAGAATTTGAAAAATTATTTGAGGTTTGTGATCCATATATAGTTGTATATATTTTCACTAAATATTTTTATTTGTATATTGGAAATTATTTAGATGTATGATGTTTTTTAACTTGTATGATATATTTTTTGGGGAGCACCCAATATCTTGTAGCTCAGAGTGGAACTATACACAAAAGTTCATTATTTTTAATGAAATATATGATTAAGTCCATTGGAGATAGTTTCTAGTGCATATCATTTCTATGGTGTGTGTATTATACACCCATATTATGGGACATATGGATTTTTTTATTTACGTTCTAATGGTGTAGGCCATTATAAGTTCATGTGACTATCTTTTAAGGGTGTTCGAAGAAGATATGAGTAGAGTGGGATTGTTGATGAACAATCTCATTTGGTTCACCATTGTCCTCAATAGTATTTTCTATAGTAGTAGCTAGATAAAATACTATTAGGACCATAAAAAAAGTTTAGTGTACGTTATCATAGAGGATATTAATATAAATCTAACCATAGAAATGGTAGAGACATGAAGAATGGATAATGAGGAGAAGGAATTAAAAAAGGGAAACTACATACCCTAGAAGTACAAGAAATGCTTGGAACATATGTTTTTACAGGTGAAATTTTCATTTAAATTATTGTTTCTACTATTTTTATTAATAATGGTGCATCATATTAATTTATCACCACTTCTTTAGTTTTTGGGATTCTAGTTGGGAAAATATAGTGTTCACTTAAGTTAGTTATTCTAGTGGAAGCTCTAACATGGATAAATGTGGTGTGTAGTTATGCGATAGTTGTATGATGAGATTGACTATTTTGGATTACATTCTTGTTATAGATTCTATAATATGATCTTATCGTTAATTTGGATTGGTTTTATTCTATGCATTATTATATTGATCTTTATATATGAAGGGTGATTTTCTCTAATCCAATTGCTGATCATGTGGTTTTTGTTAGAGAAATAGATTTCCATTTTGGATAAAGATGAATTAAACAATCAGATATTATATTGTAGTGAAAAAACATGATGATTTGTATCTAGTGGATATTCAAATAAGATTCAATGAGTTAAGCTAGATTGTGCTAATGAGTTTCAAGAAGATGTTACAAGCTTATAAGATGGGATATTGATTATGAGATTTAAATATAAACACATGTTTGTTCTATATCTATTAAATCCTATCATATAACACCAATGAATATTTTAGAGTGAAGTATTCAGATAGATGATTTATTTCAATGAGTTTTTATTATGCATAATGTGCCAGCATGGGCTGATTAGCTATTGTTTTCAAAGGAATTGGATGGAGACTTAAGGTTGTGTATATATTATTAGTAGTTAAATTAAGTGAAAATGAATAATCACTATCCTATCCTTAGGATAGTTAAATTGGATAATTATTTGAAATGGGGGAGTTTTTTTATAATATTTATTTACGAACAACATATGTCAAGATGAGGGTTATAAATTATATATCTTAACGATTGTTTTTTGGTGTTGGTATGATAATTGTGAGATCATGGTAATGTCGTTTGAATTTGAAAATGAACTAGTTGTGTTTATTAGGAACATTTATATATTTTCTAGAGATTATTTTTATATTTTTATGCTATCAATCATTGATTATATTTATAAAATTGTCCAATATAATGAAAAGAAACTTAGGTTAGTGTTGGTGTTTCTCAGAATGCTCCAATTGTACCTGAATATGTATATTTTTCAATTTTAAACACATGAGGTTCATTTTATAGGTCATATTATTTTAGAGTATGGTGTATTTTCTGCATAATATTGGATTGACATGATTATAATGAGGAATCCACTAATTAATTTTTCATAAGGAAATATTTTCTATATTTTACTGTATTATTATATGCATTTCATACCTTGGCTGCAAGGAATAACCCGAGTCGATATGACCCATCACCCTTCTAGAATCTGTATATGGCTCTAACCATGTTACTGATCACCATCAGATGAAAGAAAGAACCAAGGTGTAAAACTAATATACAATGGTAAATATTTTACCTTCAAAATAAAAATTTACATCACATATACTCCTCCAATAAATTTGATATGACTCATTCAAAATTGAGACATAAATTCCCTTAAATAAACTCTTTTAGGGTATATGAATAACAAAAAAATTATAATAACAAAAATAAATGAAATATGAATTAATAATATATTATCACATCATAACAAATGATAACCAATTACCATATACAACAATAAAAAAATAAATTCAAGCATAAAATGGATTGTACAACATAACCCAAAACAAGCAAGTATCCCAAAATACTCCCCATAAGAAAAAATCCCCAAGACCATTAGTGACCAAAAAAAATATTGGGATGGAAATAATGATAATAATTAGGAAGACCCACCATACTTCATGGAACTATTCCCTATACTTGTATAATTCAAAACCATGTTTTTATATAACTAATAGAATATGCAGAGTGTGAGGCCAAGATGATTAAGACAACACTACATTTATATATTATATCTTTCACCTTGAAAACATTTCATTCTAATTTGAAAACCATTTTCAGTTTGACAATATCACTATAATACCTTTGGTTTCAAAAAATAATAATTCCCTATATTTATAAGCAAAAAGAAAAACATACTAGATGAATGGTGTAAATAAACCTAATCCCTTTATCATAAATAAAATAATAGTGGGAAGTAATATCATGAATCTCCTCAATAATTAAATAAGAAAAATTGAAATAGATCTAAATTATAGGTTCCAATGGCAACTTGATCTCACTTATATAACATTGGATGATTTTAGTGCCTCTTGTGGCCCCATTGAAAATAACACATAGCAATCTTACACCAATAACTGGGGTAGCACCTGTTCCGTCACCTTTTTACCTATGTTCTCCCTAGTACCAAAATAATCAATATACATACCAAATAAATATCCAAGATAATAGTAGTATCCCATAACCAGTAATATAATTTTGAATCATATCATCTTTAAAAAATATATTTGAAAGCTCACTTTAAAAGCAATAAGTATTTTTGAGAATTCTGAAAAACCTCTTGAAGGTATAAAACCATCTTCTAATGGAAAAACAAATGAAACCAACATTTATACCAATAAATGACAACATTAAATTGAAACATCACACATTATGCCTCAATAATCAATTAATCCACATTTAATCAAGAAATACTAAGAAAATCTCCAAAACATTAGGCTTTCCAAAGGAAAAGACATATTATGAAGAGACATCGACCTTAGATTGAATAAAAATTCATTTCCATCACAAAATAACACCAAGAATGAATAAAAATATTCCTTAAGAACCTAAATCATAGTAAATTCCATCCAAACCCCACCACGAACCCTAGGTTCAGCTCTCTATGACCTTTAGTGTTAGGGTTTTATAGAGAAATTCTATGAACATGGAATTATAGGAAGAATAGAGGAAGAAATTAAAGAGAATAAAGGTTTAACTAAAGAGTAGCCACAAAATAAAGGGAATATATTACAAAATATCCAAGGGATAGGAAGAACCACAACCTAGGGGGGATAAATTTCATGAGGGCAGAGAAATGAGGGGAGTAGTGGTTCAAATTTTATAAGGGTACAATGAAAATTTTACATTTTTAGGAAACCTAAGAAACCGCATAGTTTGGTCACACTATTTTGAAAACAATTGAGGTCAATATTCTTTTTAAATCAGGCCAGAAAAATTTCATATTGATCTTAGAGATTCATAAATAACATGAAGTTACTATTAAAAATAACTATGTTTTCCCCAAATCCTCTATCGCATTGTTAGGCGCACAATTAATACTAATCATTAAATAACCGTATACATTGTCCATATCCCCCAAAAATATATATTATAAACCCTAAACTCATAAAAACTCTAAAATAAATAATAAGAAAAAAGTAACATAAAATAAAACATACAAATTACCCTACAGGTGTTATAATTATCACAACCGTGACATTTTCCTCTCCCAGAATGTCCTGAAGGTTATGAAAATATAAAGAGGTGAGGCCTCTAATCCCTCACCAATAATTCACACTAACACAGAAAATCTGATATCTCTACTACACTACTATATTATATTAACTAAGATAATCATACTACATCAAAACATCTTATTATGTAGTTCCATGATGAAAACATGCTACTCAACAATTCAGGTATCAAGATTCACCTCCAGATGAACCCATTATAGCACATTGGAAAATTCTAGAAGGTATTTATTAAGTTGGAAAACATGGAATATATCATTTATGTACATAATTTGAGATGACATATATAATAAATATTTAATTTTCTAGAGGTGATCTATGGCCTTAAACGATCTAACATATCACATTTCTAGTTACCCCTATATCTACAGTTGATAATGTCCAAACCTGAGGTAAACTCTCAGAAACTCCAAATTAGCTACCATAAGCATCAATGGATGAAATATATAGTACAAATAATATCTATGATGACTCTAATATATCAAAAACTACTTTTGAATCAACTGAACCTTATCTATAATATCTTGAATGATGCTCACCCCCAATAAGGAGAGATCACCAAATTTTATCTAAAGGAGAGGAGATAAACATGGTTGTATATACAGAGCCTCTAAGGGATCCATTTTTATGGAATCCTAGTAATTTTTATAGGAAAATTTGAACAATGAAATATTCTTCTAATATGTCTTGCTGATGTAAAGCACGCACAATCGAAGATTCTTTGAGAATCTAGATAGCCCACTCAGTCTGATCATCCATCTGAATGTGGTAATAATTTATCAAAATTTGCTGATGGCACACTCCCTCTTGAATACTTCTTCAAAAATACGTGTTAAATAAAGTATCTATACTAGAAACAATGTCCAAAGGCCCACCATAAAATCTCATAATCTCTTAGATTTATAGTTTTACAAGATCCTTCACCTTTTTCAACTCTTTTATAGAAATGAAATGGGTTGAATTTTTCTAATGATTGATAATTATTCATAATAAATAATTCTACATTAATTTTTAGGTTAGTAACTTCTATGTCCCATAAATATCTTTTCACACTTTCATATCAAAATAGGAAAGGGACGTAATAATCTCATTGGATGTTGATGCTTTAATTTGATCATTTAACTAGTAAGTCAATGAGATTAAAAACATGCAATCGATTTTTTCATATTAGGAAACCAATATCAATATCTAAAATCATAGAACATTTTAGTAGTGTTGGGGTGGATATCCGAACTATATTTGTTTCCACCCTCTATTAACTTCTACCTACAAGCCACGTGAACTATGATAATATTTGAAAACAAAAAATCAGAATTGGGAGGCATAGAATAATCACCTAAGGCCTCCCATATATTTAAAGCTATGCTAATATATTGAAATTTATAATCCTATAATTACATGATTTAAATATGATCAATTAAGGAAGATATAATTCTAAAATAATCTAAGAACACCCGCTCTTATTCCTATTTAACATACAATATAATCTCTAACAATAATCTCATTAGGCTCCATTCAGATTCTGGTTCCCTCACTTCCTAGACTGATAGTTTCTTTCTCAATGTATTGTATACCATATTCCCCTTTTTTTTGCTATAGGATATATTTATGTTTATAGTATATAGATACCCCGCCTTGTGCCTTTGTTAAAGAATTAATTTTCTCTAGGTGAAAATATAGCTAATACTTTTATGGCCCCAATACACAATAAATCACTTTAAAAAAATATTGTGGCACCACGTCATTAAGGTTTAAGTCACCATTGCTAAATCTAGGGAATTATTGGGATAATCCATCTTATATGGGTGTAACTAGAGAGATCTATATCCAACCACATGATCAAGATACATTTTCTTGCACATCAATTTGAAACTTAAATAACCACAATACATAGAATAACCATGACATAGACTAGGGAATATATGAATTAGGACTAAATTCAAACCAACTTTAATATAATCAAAAGACCTATATAACTTCTTGATCCATTTTAACTTCACACCCTTCTGGGTTAAAGCTACTAAGGGTAAAAAATCACATTCAAGTCGTGGGAAAAATTATTTTAATATCTAGATAGACCTCAAAATCCATTAATCTTAATAATATTATTGATACTCTCCCAAGATATCATTTATTAGTTTTTTTCATGATACTATGAGTCTCCCTTATCATATATGATGTGACCCAAGGATATCACCTCTATAATATAAAAATAGAATATTTATTTCTTAACAGGGAAGTCGTTATCTCCAAAGTTTTCCAATATAATGACTTGATGGAACCATGTTCATTTCATTACATAGAGTACACCAAGATTTCATAAATGTATACTACTATGAAGTAATGTTGATAGATATTGAATTTTCAATTCATGAAACCCATAAAAACAATAAGAGAATTGGTAAGTCCAATGAGATAACCAAATTCCCATAATTACCATACCAGATCCTGTAAGCTATTTTTGGAACATACATTTCCTAAAACCCCAACATATCATATCCCGATCTTTGAAAATCAACAGACTTCCCTAATCAATTAAAATAGATTTTCAATTCTGATAAATGAGTTTTTATTATTGATGATCATTTGTTTGAGCTTTTGGAAATCAATGTAATGTTATAGGCTTCCACCCACCTTCTTGGAAAAGAGAACTGGGGATGAAGATGGTGAAACACTGAATCAAATAAATCCATTTACTTAAATATCTTGTTATTAAGATTTGATCTCCTCTAACTTAGCTTAAGCTAAATAGTAAGATTTTGAAGGGATAAGGATTTCATAGGGAAGTAAGTTGATATAGAAATATACTTTTTATTAGAGATACAACCTATAAAAGTCATAAAAATAGATGGCATGATAGCTATCAACAACCACTAAAATATAATTGATTGAACCATGATCAAGAGCGTAATAGTTAAAAATAAAAAATAGGAATGAAATAATTCTAATATATTGAAAATTTGGTTCCTAACTTAATGAAATGGGATCTCGCTTACCTTGAAATACATGGGTTTCAAATACATAAGACAAAAACTTCACTATGTGATGATAGAAATTGATATGTTCCTTGAAACTAATCATCTAGTCCACGACACAAAATAGACAAAAAATATATTGGTCAAGAACCATGAAATTCCATACAGTCTCAAAATAAACAATCAAAACTCAAAACTCTGAACAATTAGAGCCCTAATACTTCCTCTTCGCTAACAAAGTGTAAATATAAATCAAAATAAGGCATCCGTTCATGTCACATCTATAGTGAACCAGAATTAACATACATGGATATTACATCATTTGAGATAAATATTCATCACATTAAAAAAGTATATTTTTGGGGACCATAATAGTTTAGTGTCTTTAGAAATATAAAAAAAAATTCCCTTTAGTACTCCTATTTGAAACATTTTTCATAACATGTGGAAAGGAAACATAACAAAAGGGTGAGATTAGGATCTCAGTATGGGTATGAGAATATGATCATAACATTAGATGATCATAACCTACAAATCAAAGATAAAACAATCATGGAATACATATTGGACATTCATAAGATATGAATCATAAGGGAATTAGAAGCATAGTCCATGAAATCATAACATAATAATAAGACATGGAATTTTTGGCATAAACATAATCATAGAAAATATTATGTCAAGGATACCTACCAAGACCATCATAATATGTTAGGCTTGGGATAATAACCTATGTACCTACTGAGGTATTGGGATTCGCTCCCCTGAACCCTCTTGTTTGGGGATTGTAATGCCTCACTGTGTACCCTCTTATTTCTAGCTTGGGATGCACTCTTATGTTCCCTTTTATTTTAGGCTTAGGATCCCCACTTTTTTCGGGCATAGGATTCCCTCATGTTTCCAGCTGGGTATAAACTTCTATTTACCCTCTTGTTTTGAGCTTAAGATGTCATATTTTTTTGATCTTGGGATGCCATGCCATGCAACCTCTTGTATTATTCTTAGGATTCCCTCTTGTTTCAAGCCTAGGATTCCCTCCTATGTTCCCTACTATATTGGTCTTAGGATACCCTATTGTTTTGTGGTTGGGATTCTCTCTCATTTACCAAGTGAGATCATAAAACATTTATCGTTTCTTAATTTATTGGAGGGAGATATATTCCCCACCCTTCACATAATGAAATCATATATGGAGGTACCACAATATAAAAAAACATTTATAATATCATGATCCATGAAAAAATATGGGTTTTATAAACATAAAATCATAAACCATAAAATAAAATGGGTTTCATTAACATTTCAACACATTACAACCTATGGAGGATAGATAAGTTTTTAATCATTTCATTAAATCATAACGTGTGAAAATAAATAGTTTCCAAAATAATATAACTCATGGAAGAGAAATGGGTCTCTAAAACATCACGTCACTAAAAAAATAAAGGATTCCATAAATATTAGGAATGGTATTATTGGATCATGTACCCAATAAATATCAAAAAATATAAAAGTATTCCATATTAAATAGAGAATGATTTTAAAATATCACTGGGAGAATTTCTTATGGAAAATAACCTTTCATTGAAGTTTAATTTTTAAAACATTAAAAAAAAATTAAAAATCAAATTCTTAAAAAAATACTTTGAAAACATATAAAGTAATATTTATAATAATTTAAAATATTTTGTGAGCAAAATATATTTTCTTATTATAAAAGCACTCTTTAAAACATATGAAATTTTGAAAACCCTTTTCTTTTTAAAAATCATTGAAAACTTATAAAGTATTTTTGATAACATTTATAATTCATTTCACATTGAAAATAATTTGAAAAAAATAGAAGGAAAGATAACAAATCATTTTGAAAACCATTTTCCTTGAAAAAAATTTAAAATGGTCTTGAAAATTTATAAAATAATTTTTAAACATAAAACATGTTGAAAACATTTTTAGAAAACATGGTTTTGAAGGAACACATATTTCTGACTGAAAGGATAAATAAAGTCATATTTTCTTATTTTTTTCTTAGTTATCTTAATTACCAAATAGTGAAAATGGTAATAATACATGAAGATATCTGGGATAACCAGTTGATATTAAATTCACAAGTGTTCTTGAGAGATGGATGATCATATTTTATCAATGCAAGGATAATAATAAAAAATCCTGACAATTGATGAGATTGTAGCAATGAACTGTTACCGCTTTGGTAACATTTAATCACACAATTCATTAGAGAATAAAAATAGTTGAAGAGTAAAATACCATTAAATAAGGATATTCATGATACAACATGTCAAAAGAAATTATATACACCATATATAAAAATATACACTACAAAAAAATGATGTGTTTATAGTGGTTATTTTAGACATTAGAAGGGGTTATAACCCCTTCTAAAAAAATTTGCAGCAGTTACGAGGAACCGCTACTAATGTACCTGCCTACATATATTAGAGACGGGTTTGAAGAAACTATGTTAAATTCATGATGAATTTAGTGGAGGTTACATTATAGGGGGTTTAAACCCCCTCAAATTTTGGCCTAAATTTTATATAACCAGATGTATTTGGGGCAGTTATCACTTGAATCACTTTCAATTGAGCAATTTAGGGGCAGTTCAAACCACACCAAATGGTAATTACATTAGGGGAGGTTTTCACCAAACTGCCCCTAAAGCTTCTGTTATTTAAACAAGTCCCCCAACTATTCCTTTCATCACCCTGGTCCCACATCCCACATGGCCTCCCCCTCCCATTCCTTCTGCAATTCCCATTATCCGTGACACTCCTCCCATCCAGTTACAAACCCAGCATACCCTATCCTCTCTAGTTATGAACCCAGAGTGCCCCTTACTCTCTTGTTTAAAACCCATGAACCCATCCCACACCTTCCCCTCCCCTTCCCATCCTCCTACGAACCCATCACACCACATTTTCAGGCACAATAGGTAAAATTTGTGTCTGATGATTTTCAAAATAATATTTGCAGCATACAACCCAGAGATCAAACCACTAAGCCATTTGTTCTTTTTAATTATTTTTACACGTCACTCTATTTATATATATTAAGAAACTAATATAATTAAATATTATTTGAATAAATATTTAAATACAAATAAATATATAACATAGAAATATATATATATATAAATTAATTTATACATTTTTATATTTTATATTTTATATTTATATTATAATACATTTATATTATATTCATTTTATACATTTATATAAACTATATATTTTATATTTTTATTTTCATGCATTTGAGTAAATATATTTTATAATTCTATTTCTGTTATGTATATACACATATATTTATATATTTATAAATATTTTTGTTTAAATTATTTATATACATAAATATTAATTTATATAATATATATAATGTCTTTATTAAATATATTTAAAAAATTCATTTAAAAATATATTTATATAATATATTTAAAAATATAATTATACAATGCCTATAAAAATATATTTATATAATATCTATAAAAATATATTAATATAATGTATTTCTATACATATATTAATTATTATATACATTAATATATATTTATTTGTATAAATTGTATAATGCCATAAGAAATGCATATATATGAAATATAATTTATACAACTATTTATTTTAAATATAATTAATATTAAATGAAATACAATTTATAAAAATATTACATATAAAATAAAATTTATAAAGATATTTATATAATGTCATATGAAAAACATTTTATTCAAATATTTATATAATTTATTTCAATAAATATATTTATTGTTATGCTCAATAATATATATATATATATAATTTTATAATATTACGTACATTAATATATATGTATTTCAATAAATATAGTTGGATAATATTGGGTACATTAATATATATTTATTTGTATAAATTTTATATCATCTAATATTAATTATATATAATATAAAAGTATAAACATATTATTTAAAAATATATTTATTATTATAACAATATAAACTATAAAAACTACAAGCTTGGATTTTTATAAGATATATTTTTTAAAATAAATTATATTTATGTATATATTTATATAATATGTTTATGCTTCTATATTGTATATAATTAATATTATATGAAATGCAATTTAAACAAATAAATCTATATTAATGTACATAAAATTAAAAAATTATATCTTTGTATACATATAAACAAAATTAAACACAATCATATAAATATTATATATAATATGTTCATATAAATTTTTTAAAATATATTTATATATAGTGTTTTAATTTTATATTTGTATATATATTATTAAATTTTTATATTTTAAATAGTTGGGGCTCAAAACCCCTTCTAATTAAAGACACTAGATGGGGTTTTCAAACCCCTCTAATTCAAGACATTAGAGGGGGTTTTTAACCACCTCTAATTTTAGACATAAGAGGGGGGTTTTAGCCCCCACTATTTTAAGATATTAGGGGAAGTTGTGAACAACCACTAATCTCATTGATTAATGGTAGTTAGGATACTCCTCTATTTTATTCAATTAGAGGATATAAAAAACCCATTGTAAAATCTCATCAGATATTATAAAAATAATGTTAAAAAACATAGAGGGGGTTCAAAACACCATATAGTTTAAGAAATTATAGGGGAATCTTAAACCACCTCTAAATATTATGATTTCAGAGGGTAACACATATCCCTCTCTAAATTGTAAAAAATGTTTTTATAGGGGGTTCATAACCACCACTAAATTCGATGATTATAGGAGGTTGTGCATAACCCCATCTAATGTTAGAGAAAATTAATTTATAGTGGGTTGTGAATAAACCCCTCTAAACCCCCTATAATCACCCTATTTTTTTGTAGTGATAGGTGAATAACTTGGCATGTTTCTCAAAAAAGGTAACTTGAGACAAAACTTACCTTACCGATTTTGTAACTATTGAACTGTAAAACCCATAAAATAAATATCATAAAATGGAGATTTAAATACCCATAAAAATACGTATAATAATAATATAATAAAATCATAGTTAGTATATACACCACACGAAATAAATGAATGGTAAATACGACATGTATCTCATAGATAGAAAATGTTAGATGAGAAAACCCTTACTTGAAGTCATGAATATCTACATACCCATTGAAACCTGTTATATAATAAATATAAGTTTATTATACATATAAAAACGAAAAATATTCATATATATCATACCACATATAATTCACTTATGACTTTATATTACTCTTTTATTAAAAATTCCATGCCAATGTAATGTTTTGGGTAATTACTGCTTTTTTCATTGTATGTGTTTTGACTTGTTATTGTGGATCCTCTTACTTAGATCATGATTCAATTATTTCAAGAATTTTAAAAATTATTTATATATATTAATTATCTAAATGTTTATAATAATATATAAAATATAGATATATGAAATGGAATACACCGTTCATGGAGACAGTAGGCCATACATACACATGAACACTTTTTTGGTTTTTTAATCATATTTAAATAAATAATGTGAGTGAAATATATATATATATATATGTTATAAATTAATAAGAACTATTATTTCATATATATCATATAAATTTACTAAACTCATCATTAATATATTCCATGTTATGTGTGAATGAAACACATCACTTTGAGGTGGTGGTGGTGAACATGTCAAAAAACAATGTTATTATATTTACAAAAAATGAAAATCATGAAGGTAAAAATTATATAATAATTAAGTAATAATAAACACATCATAAATATCATAAATATCATATAAAAATAGTGTTTAAATCATAATTTCCTACCATTATAGGTGGTAAATGAAATACGAATAATATAATTTCGTGAGGCGGTGGTTTGCCAAACACAAGAATGATTAGTCTATCATATTTTAAATGAAATTGTGTGTAATTAAATGAAAAATAATTATAATAAAAACATATAAGTATATTTAGGATACTAATGTTATTATATAATCAAAGAATAATATGTTTTTAGGGTGTGTGGAATGAAAATAAAACAAAAGATCTTGAGGAAGGATGTTACCTCTTTTTTGGGAAACTTCTTTTGGTTTTTCCAAAGAGGGTTTACATGGATGGATTTATGGAAAAACGAAATATTATTTGAAGAATTTTTGGATTTTTATAGGATATATGGGAAACTTTTGGCAATAATAGTGTCTTTAGAAGTATAAATAATTGGGAGGGGTGAGTTCTTTTTTATAGTGGAGGAGGAGTGTCATACTTGTAAATATTTGGAGAATGAATTCCACCCAAATTTTCGCATGTCATATGGAACCAATAATGGAAAAAATTATATAAAATGGAGATAATGATTTAAATATGAACTTAAAATGTATTTTTTACAAGTTTCTATGTTATTTTGGGCCTTAAGTTTTCGGTGTTGTCCTTTACTATGCAAAATTTTCTCTTTAATCACTGTAATTTATTTTAATCATGTTCACTAATATTTTTTGTTAAAAAATATTTGGATATTATTATAAATTCTATATTATTATGATTAAAAATATGGAATCAATTTTTCTAAATTCCAATCACAGAAGTTGCAGAAATTAATTTAAATGTAATCTCATAGACTGGATGATAAAGTGGGGTTTTAAAGTTAAAATATTCAAAATTTTGAAATGTTTTTATATCCTATTTCAATGTGTAATTTATTTCAATGATATAAATTAGATTAATTTATGTAAAATTTTTATAATTACACTTTAAAAAGAAATTAAAATATAATTTGACTATAAAAATAAATTAGAAGGAAACTATGTTTTGAAATAAGATATAGTGGTTTTCAGTATTCATTAAAAAATTAAACTTCTCAAAAAAGTACCAAAAATTCACCCAAAATAAAATTATATATTACAATTTAAAAAATAAAGTTTATTTTTTTCAATTTTTTTTATAAAAGTGTCATAATTTATATTTAAAAGTTATTCTCTAATAAAAGGAAGTAATATTATCTTTTAGAAAAAGATATATTTTTATTCATTAAATTGGAATTATTCTTATGTTATACATATCAAATATATTCTATGAGTATCAAAATTATTTATTGATTACATAATAAAGAAATTTTATTAAAAACAAAAATCAAACGCGTTTTGTTTAATTTATTGAGATAAGATTGTGTTTTTATATAGAAAAGTAGTTTTCTTAGAAAATTAATTTTTTTATTTTCAAAAAGTTTTTTCATTCATTAATACCAATTTTTTACCAAATGATTCATTTTGTATACAAGTGTAAATCATATTTTTAAAATTTAGTTAATATTATTCATAACATTCATTTAAATGATTACGTGGTCACAATAATTTTATTTCAATAATAATATTAATAGATTATTGTAGTTTGGTAAAAATTGAACTTGCGTGTCACGCAAGCTATCGAAAGAACTCAACATTATGTGTGATAAAAAAAATCAAAAAAATGTGTTGTGTGTACCACAAGTCAATCTATGTGTTGTGTGTTGATCAAGCATCACATGATGTTGCATATAATGAAACCCAACCTTAGTGATTTAATTTTACCAAAAGCTATATCCAATTTTTTGTGAAATGGAAAACATCAAATAGATTAAATTTAATAGAAAGTAAATTTCAGAAAATATAATGGTGTTACATTATACCCCATTAGAATTAATTTCACCCTCAAAATACATCGAGGTTATTAATGGTTTAATACTTGAAATTTCCTTTCATAGAAACCCAAATTATAAAAATGAATACAAAATCTTCTTTTAAATTGGAAATTTGGAACCATAACAATTTCCCAAAGTAACTCATAGCTATGTTTCCACACTTGAGAACATATGTGAGGGTTTTTTATGGAGGGAAAGTGTAAATAATTATATAGAGTGTAAAAGTTCACTGATCTCAAGAATGTGGGTGATCCAGAGAAAGATAATAATCACAGAACAAGAAACCAATGTTGTGTGAAAGAGGTAACTGATATCATAAAAAGGGATGATGATACGAAAACATTTTATTTCAAGACCGTTTCCCCTAATTTGGAATAATTTTAATAAGAAAATATAATTAATTTTTTATAGCATAATTACACTATTTGTTGTGCCCTGATCAATTTCTACTTCATTTCTTATTCTAAGAAATGAAAGTGAATTTTTCATTCCTGAAGCATTAGCAGATCATGAGATCCATAAATAGAATTATAGGTAATTCTATATATCTTCAGCTATTAAAACAAAAAGGTTATAATATGTTATACAATGTGAAAAAATCATCATTTGGAAGGATAATACATTAATCTATAAAATGTCAGCCAAAATTTGACATAAATGATTCCAGAAATTTTTAACCATATAACCCTTATTAAATATTGAATTCCCAAACTTTAGATAAAAGTCCACTAAATCACCTTAACATTTATCCCCCGTATATCATAAGGTATCTCTTGGTTATCAAATTCTAAACACGTGACTAACTTTATCATGTATCCTCTATAAACATGATAATGACCTAAATAACCATACATACTTATTGAAAACATGCATCCTTTCTTATGGATATATTTATTAAGTCAGAAAATGTTATAAACTTATACCGTGAAAAGAAAGAACACATTTTCAAAAAATCATTAGTTAGTTCCAAGGTAATCAATACCATCCAATTTACTTACTCATATCTACCATATATTTATCTAAACGTCATTATCTAAACATAAGAAACATAATAAGGGTTATCTTCTCCCTAATAAAGTGTTTTTCATAAATATCACCTTAACATTAAATCACTTTTCTAGTCCATGTGAACCACTCAAAATAATCTTGTAAAGCCTTAGCTAAGAAAACATAAACGTAATAATGATAATATATTTCATAATTATTTAATCCAAATACATAAAGATTTCATTATTCTACTTCATCCTTAAGCCATAAACAAGGCTACCACATCCTATTACTTAATACCTATTTCCTTTCACATTTCACCTATAGTCTCCTCATCATTAGTAATATAACCACTACTCATAATAACCTACTGATTATATTCATGAGATTTCCACGTGGGGAATATATTTTCATAATGACCATTCATTACATACATAAAGCATATAACCTTCAATGATGTCTTTTGGAAGACAATATTTCCATAATTTAAATAAAAGACCCTTTATTTTTATTTTTTATTTTCTTGCTTTGTGTACTTCTTTTCAATAGTCAGAAAAATCTTTTTTTGCCTTTATGACATGCACTTGGGTGGTTCTTTACACATTTTTTACAAAAGGAAAAACTAAATAATCTTTCCTCTATGGTCTCTATTACCCAAACACTCAGTGGACTCCTTCTTTCTCTTATTTGGTGAGTCCAAGAGTTGGTTAATGTATAAGTTTTTTAGTCATGTTCCATGAAAACTAACTAGACTTGATCATAAAATTTTTCACTCTAGTTACCATCCCATTTTACGTATTTTCAACAAAATTTACATCACATTGAACGTTACCTCAGTTCCTTCTATTTCCAACCATTGAATAAAACAAAACATCATTGTATGAGAAACACTTACCATTTTGTAAATCCACACAACTACGAAAAATATTATATAGGATATATAAATCATGTAACATTATTTAATCAATGACACCTTAGGCTTATCCATAGAGATATCCCTAGTCATATCCTTAGAAATATCCCCAGGGATATCACTAAAGTAATTTC
The DNA here is from genome assembly GCA_963277665.1 of Viscum album. Taxonomy (NCBI): domain Eukaryota; kingdom Viridiplantae; phylum Streptophyta; class Magnoliopsida; order Santalales; family Viscaceae; genus Viscum; species Viscum album. The sequence continues at coordinate 1,487,470,648 of OY728136.1, forward strand.
ATCCTAGTTTCTGATGGTTGTATAAAACATTGCTTTTATAAAAACTATAGCGACACATTCTTAACATACATGGGTATTTCATTAGTTTAGATTAATATTCACCACTTTACAAAAACTACATGCCTAAGGAGAATAATAGTTTAGTGTCTTGGGAATCTTGGAAACAAATATTCTACTATGGTTAAATATCTTCAAAATTTACCATAAATATTTCTCCCCTTATTACATATACATAAAACAATTATTCATAAATTATGGAATGGAAACATAAGAAAGTGGTGACCTAAAATTATTATTAAGGGTAGAAAAGGGACATATACATGAGAATAAGGGTATGATAAAGTGGTCATAACATCTGAAGTTCATACCCTACATATCAAAGAACATCAACATGAATCGTGGAATAAATATTAATAGTTAGTAAGAAATGAATCATAATTTAATCATGAGAATAATCCATGAAAGCATAACATATGAATAATACAAGGAATTTGTGTCATACACATAACAATAGAAAATCATATTTTAGGGTTACCTAAAAAGACCTTCACAACTTTATAGGTTTGGGATAACAACCTATGTAGATACTTTAGTTTTGTGATGCATTACCATGTACCCCATTGTTTCATGATTAGGATTCCCTCCCATGTACCCTTTTTTTTGGCTTAGGATTACCTCCTGTGGATCCTCTTGTCTTGGGATTTGGATTCTATCTTTTTTTAGGGCTTAGTATTCTCTCTTGTTTTGGGCTTGGGATGACCTCTAGTGTAACCTCTTGTATCTCACTTTGGATTCCCTCTTATTTCAGGCTTAATTTTCCTCTTGTGTACCCATTTGTATCAGACTTAGGATTCCCTATTGGTTCATGCTAGGGATGCCCTCCCATGTACCCACCGATATCGGGCTTATGATGCCCTATTTTTTGGTCTTATGATGATCTACCATGTACCCTTTGAACTTAAAAAACATCTATCATTACCCATTTAATTGGAGGGATATATATGTCCCTACCACCCCTTACATAATGAAATATCACATGCTTGTGACATAAGATAACAAACTGTTCATCATATCATGAACCACAAAAAGATATGTATTTTTTAAACATAAAATCATAACCCCTGGAATGAAATGGGTTTAATTAACATTAAATTACATCATAATATATAGAAAATATATATTTTTACTAATAATTTCACTAAATCATAACCTGTTAAAAGAACTAGGTTTCAAAGGCATATAACCCATGGAAGAGAAATGGGTGGCATAATCATCATGCCATCAAAATATAAACCATTAAAGAAAGAATATGAATTGTATTCTTGGATCATGTCCTCAACAAATCATAAAATATATAATTTTTTTCCATATTATATAGATATGTATTTTTAAATATCACTTGGATCATTTGTTAAGGAAAACAACCTTTCTTTGAAATCATCTTTTTAAAACATAGAACATATTCAAAATATTTTTCTTAAAAAAACACTTTAAAAAAATATAAAGTAATATTCAAAATCATTCAAAACTATTGTTGAGGGAAAAATATTTTCCACCTTTAAAAAACCTCTTTAAAACATAATGTATCAAAGCTATTTTCCTTGAAAATATCTCTGAAAACATATATTGGAATCTTGAAAACATTTATAATTACTTTTTATTTGAAAATACTTTGAAGACTTATAAAGATATATTGAAATTTTTTTGAAAATAATTTCCCTTGAAAAAATATAACAAGGGATTAAAAAAATTTAAAACACTTTTAAGTATAATTTTTTTTGAAAACCTGTTTTTGGAAAATATGGTTTTGAAAAAACATATTTTCTGACCAAAAAGAGAAAAATAGTCATATTTTCCTAAATTTTTTTATTAATTTTCTTAGGTAAAAAAGTGTGAAAAATGGTACTGATACATGACGAAATAATGGATAAATAGAGGAGAAGAAAATTATGAGTGTTCTTGAGAGATTTATTATAATATTTAATCAATCAGAGCATAGTAATAACAATTTGGAAAACAAATGTGATTATAATAATAAAATATTTCAAATTTGATAACACTGACTCATAATATTCATGAGATAATTAGACTAAATGAAGTTAAGAATATCATTAAATAATGGTATTGATCATATAACATGTATAAGAGAAATATATTCACCTCATATAAAAGTATAGGAACATAACTTGGCATGTATCTCAAAGAAGACAACTTGAGAAAAAATTACTTTAATAGTTTTGTAACTTTTGAAACATAAACACCATGAAAGTAATATATTAAAATGGATATGTAAATACCCAAAAATTTAATTATAATAATATTAGGATATATTCATGGGAATTATATACACCAAACAAAATAAATTTGTGGTGAATACAACATGTATCTCATGAATATATAAAGTGAGATGAGAAAAACCTTACCTTAAGTCTTGACTTCCTTCATAAAAATTAAAACATACTATATAATATATATAAGTTTATCATAAATATAAAAATTAAACACATTACTATATATAATACCATATATTATTGAATTATGACTTTATATTTCCCACTCATTAACAATTCCATGTTAAAGAAATGTTTTAGGTAATAACAACATTGTTTATCGTACATGTTTTGATTTTTTATTCTTGATCCTATTAAATAGATCATGATTTAATTATTGAAATAATATAAAACATTATTTATATATATTCTGTATATAAATATTTATAAAAATATATAAAATATATATATATGAAATGGAATATACCCTTTATAGAGACATCATGTCGTTCATACACATGAATGATATTTTGTTTTCTTATCGTATTGAAATAATGAATTTAAATGAAATATATGATCATATATATATATATATTATCGTTATATTAAAATTATTTTTCACATATATAATATAAATTAACTAAATACATCTTTAATACATTACTTTTAAAGTGTTAAATAATCACATCGCTTTTAGGAGGCGGTAGCCCACATATCCACAAACGATGATATCATATTTTAAAAAATGGAAAGCATGAATTTATGTGTCATATAATAATTTTAAAAACATAATTAAATCATAAATATCATATATATCATATAAAAATAGATTTTATATCGTAATCACCAACCATATAAAAGGAACAGGAAAAAATGAACAACATCGTTTCACGAGGCGGTAGTTCACTATACATAAGAATGATAAGTTTGTTACCCATTAGATAGAAGTGTGTGTAAGTGTTGGTATAAAACATAGAATAAAATAATCTTAGTGTATTTAGTATATTTATTTAATTATATAATAATTGAATAATAACAGTTTTAGGGGGTGGATAATTATAATAAAATGAAACAGCTTGAGTAAGAATGCTACCTCTTCTATGGGTTACTCCTTTTGGTTTGAACCATATGGCTTACCCAGATGACTTTATTTCTAAAGAAATACTTATAAGATGAATGTAAGAATTTTGGGAGGATATTTGGGTAGATTTTTCTAATCCGATGGGATTTATATGTAACACCCCAGGTAAATAAAGAATATGACATTTTTATATTTATCCATATTTTTTAATAAAATATTAATATTACTTGAAGGGGGATTATATGCTCGATGACGTACCCAATACGCAACAACGAGTTTTTTGGGAATCTTACATTGCACTTTAATAATAAAATAATATTAGTTTAAATAGTAGTTAACGCCTAGCCGTTGTAATGGAGGGAATGAATAGAACTAACTAAAAAAATGATTATATATGTTTGCCAAATATTTTTACTTTTTACAATAAAATTCAGAGGATTAGAAATGCGAATGTATCCAATTTTAAGCGTAAATATTCTAATATTCTTTAAAAGGTCGATTAACCGCCTTTTGATGGCGAACCTCTTTTAAATCCACTTTTTGACAATATTATGTGTTATATTTGACAAAATAAAACTCTTCTTTAGAATCGGGACATCAAAATTTACTTTGTGTAAATTTTTGGTATTTTTCCAAAAAAGTTCAATTTTTAATGAATAGTGAAAAATGTTGTATTTTAATTCAAAACCCCTTTTTATTCTAATTTATTTATATGATTAGATTATATTTTGAATTGGTTTTAAAGTGAAATTATAATATATTTTTACCATTTAATCCAATAGTGGACATTGGAATTAATTTCACTTTGAAATCGGACTTAAACTAGTGTCAATCTTTTGGTACATTTTGTTTCATAAAAACACGCTACTTGTTTTGACAACGGGAATTAATTATTAAATTAATTAATGAAACCTATATGTTTTGAATTTTGTAAAATAGACATCATTTTTGAATTCGGAATATCAAATATAGCTTAGGGTGAATTTTTGGTAATTTTCTGAAAAACATCAATTTTTGATGAATAGTGAAACCACTAAGTGGTACTTATAAAAACTGATTTTCCGTTTAAATGAAATTTTGCCATCTTTGGGTTTTGAATTTCAAAAATCTGAAATAAATGGTTGTCATTAAGATGTAAAATGTGGTTCAATGGGATTAAAATAATTTTTTGGCGAATAGTAACTTATTAAGTTTTTAATCGCGATTAGAGGTAATTAGTGTAGTTTATGGAAAAAATAATGTTTTAATAAAATGAAATGACCTAGACACATGTCCTACCCTAATTTTATGTGTTATGGCAGACCAAGAAAATCCATGGGTCAGCTTGGGGACCCCATGGAACCACTTTGGTTTGAAAATGACATAAATACCTTTTTATTTAATGTTAAAGTAAAAATGACACAAACATGAGATGTTTTACTAAAACAATTTTTACATGGGGTTATAAAAGTTATATTTTTGACTATAAATATTAATTAGAACGATACACAGATTTCCTACATCATGATATTTTTTTATAATTTTTATACATTAAATAAATTAAATTATTTCTGACATCATGATGATGTAGTGATGACCTCATTTTTTAACGATTTAAATAAAATGGAAAGATAATGTAATATCTAAGACCTACACTTGTACAAAACCTATTGGATGGGTGGATTTCTAAAATTTATTACCTTATCCTCCAATTATATCAATTTAGGACCTTTTAAATCCTAAAATCATTTTCAAATAAAGTAACATTTATTTACTTTCCAAGAGTGCCCCTCCTCTCCTCTTATAAAAGGACCCCACCTCTACCGCCTTACCCACAATTCCAAAGCCTTTGTATCGGCCAAACCCTGCCCATTTTGTCTCTCCACATCCCTCCCTAACTCCTTTAAGACTCACTTTGGGCATAAGTCTTACCAAGGAAGCCTTTGAGCTCAAACCATAGGGAGTTACCCGATTTTAAGGTAATGTCTTCACTTGTGTCCTTTTGTTTTATTTTGCTTCTCCAACCCACTAAACTCTTTTTATTAATTTATTTTGTAACAAATAAAGTATCTTAAATATACTAGGATGTTTTTATAATAAGTATTCTAGCTACACATACACACACCTACATCTAATGGTTAAAGAACATACTGTTTCTTTGGATGACGAATTTCTGCCTCACGAAACGATGATTGTTCAACATTCTTCTAACACCTTCAAAGGTGGCCATTAATATGACAATATATTTATATATAATATATAATATGTTTATGTTTTACTTAATCTTCTGTATTTTTCATTTATGGCATACCTTTATGGTTTCCATTATGGGTAAACTCGATATCTTCATTTAAGGAAGTGCGGACTACCGCCCCCTCAAAGTGATTTGATTCGTTAATACCATATGTGGTACATATAAAGGATATATTTAATGATATTATATATGATACCATACTTTAATTAAAATAATATTATGTATCATTATGTTTTAATTCCATTAAATATGAAATCCAAATGGAAGTAGCGTTCATGCGTACGTACAGCTTACCGTCTCCATGAACGGTACATTTCATTTCTTATCTCAAAATGTTATGTTCTATTATAAGTACATATATATAATGGATATATATGTAATATATTACATCTAAATTGTGGATATCATTCTGTAATTATAAAAAATATATATATATATATCTCATTTTGTTTTAATTACATTAATATGACAAAAAATGAAAGTAGCATTCATGCGTACGTACGACCTACCGTCTCCATGAACGGTGCTTTTTAATTTTTATCTCCAAATGTTATGGAATAGTATAAAATGAATATATACTGGATATATATGATATTTAAAACATCAATACTATTCTGGATATTATGTACCTATAACTAAATGGAAAATTATTTTCCAACAAGTTCAATTTTTGACTCATGTACCAAATATCGACAAAAAATGTCTGATATGAACTCATATTATTAACCAATTATTATAAAATTAAATTATGTGATATGAACTGAATAATAATATTTATAGGAGGTCATTAAGAAATTATAAATTGAAAAAAGTTTATTATTCAGAAATATAAAGAAATGAACAAGACAAGTTGGACTTGAGGTAAGGGATCCTACCCCTCTCTTTCTTTTTAAGTACACTCTTTTATGTCAGTCCTTTTGAGATCATATTTCTTATGATTGGGATGTTCTTTTATATTACTCATAATATAATTTTTATGTTCAAATGATGAGAGACCCTATTTGATCTCAGCAATCCATTTTTGGAAGCTTTAAGTGGCGCCGTTAGGCTGCCGAGTTTTCCTAAGGGATTTTTCATCTCACTTTTAGTCCCGTGAGATTTATGCTACATTTTCCACCGTTTCCATTGATTGGTGTATGTACTCTCCATTATTCTACTATTTGTGTAACATAATTTCGTTTATGAGTATTTACATCAATGTTTTATATTCCTTCTTTCATGGGGTGTATGTTTCGAATGTTACCCAAATCGGTAAGGGAACCTTTCACCCTCCTCTTTTTAAAAGACTTCTTTTGTTATGTCTTTTAATTTTCATCTTATTATGTGGGGATATGTTATTATATATCCTTATTGTCTTATATTTTATGTCCATGTGATGAGATACCTTTTATCTCTCTCATCAACTCTTTTTCTAAAATTTGATGTGACGCCGTTAGGCTGTCAAGGGAACTTCTTAACCCAATTTCGATTTCTTTGGGTTCAACATGTAGTTATTGAATATGTCATCCTTTGAATATGTGTGAATGAACTTATTGTTTTACACTTAATATCCACTTATATTTGGTGTATTTATATTTTTCACACATAATTATGAGATTGATTTATCCTTAATCTAAGGATACCATCTTTACAGGGGATTTCATCTCATTTTACATTTCTATTGAGACTTCATTGTTGTTATGCACCAATTCACTCTTATATGGTGTATATACTGTCATTTGGAATATTATATCATGAATTCCTTTATTCTCATGATATTATAAAGTTCGGATTAAATGTTATTCCTCAATTATTGTATTCAAGTGTCTCTCATTTTGTTAAAAACCCTTTAACTAAAATATGGTTTTAAATATTTTAATGATTTATTATTATAAATATTTGTCGTTAATATCCATGTTTTCAAAATGTTTTTAAGAATTTATTTATATGGATATTGATGGTTTAAAATGTTAAAACCTTCAAAGTGGTATGGGACACTTTGATTCAAAGATCTCTTTATTAAATGTTTGAAATGGTTTTTCGAAAATGATTTTTAGAATGGATTTATTATTTCAATATATGAAAATGTTATATTGTTATTTAAATATGGGAATGTTATATTTCCTTTATGCTTAAGTTATGTGATATGATTATGTTATGGTTCTTGGGAATTGTTTATGAAGACGGGTGGTTATGTGATAAACTAAGGGCGGGTGAGCCCGATATAGCTCTCCAATGCATCGGGTAATGCGAAGGGGTTAAACGTTAAGGTTTCTCTGAAGAGATTTAGGGAATATACTGTGATGGGTATTCCAAACGTAACCAAGAAGATTACTCCCTACGTAAGAATGTTATGAATGCCTCAAGTTACCTTTATGTCTTATGATTTCTATGATTTATTCATGATTTTTTGGGGTATGTTAAAGTGCTTATGTTTTATGGGTAAAGTATGATTTCATTCTTATGTATACATGTACTCATGTTTTCTTTCCATATTTTTATATCCCTTACTGAGATTTTTATGCTCATCCCAAGTTTTTTTGAAATGTTTTTCATAGGTCAAGGGAAAGGTACATGATATGATGATAGTGTCAAGGAAGTGTCAAGAAAGAATCCATGTTTCATTTTAAATATGTTTCCATTGATGGGAAAAATTAATACTATCTTTTATGTAACCAATTTGTTTATATGTGGAATGTAATGCAAGTTTTATGACCTAATTCTCTAAAACTCTAAACCTGAAAAGATCCTCAACGTGTAATCTTGTAATAACTCAAGATTAAGTAAGGTTTAAGGCTGGGGCCTTATAGTTGGTATCAAAGGTTGGTTTAGATAACAATAGAGGTTAGGGTATTCTTTAAGCATAAGTGACATTACCATAATGGATAGTATTTCAGAAAGAGTCATAGTTTCTAGATAAAATGAATGAGTAAGTATATCTTAGTGTTTATCTTCCTCATTAGTTCTTAATGATTTTGTTGATATACGCTCACTGAAATTTCTAGTTTTAGTAAATGGATGGATCAAGCAGGAACCAAAGAGTCAATAGGTTTGAAGGAAACTGTGGTGGTTCTCTGATTAAGATACAAGATAAAATGGGGGATTCAATGAGGAAACTCGTGGTTGTTCTAAACCAACTATCAAGGAGTCATGATCAACAACTTGAACCTTGGTGAGTTATCTAATGCATCATGTACGAGATGACCAACTCTATGTGGAAGTTCAGGTAATAATTATAAAGGTAACCATTAGGGTTTTTATAATCCTTACTTTTTAGGTAATTATGGGTTACTCTATGATATGATGGAAAATGAAAGGCATGAGATAAACTTGAGGTTAAAATATTTTATGATCATTTTTGAAGATTTTATCTCATTTTACGAAATGTTTTATGAAATATATATTTTTGGAAAAAGGAAAACACGTAGACCGTGTGACAACCCATCACATCGGACAAAGCTGCGGGAATCGAACCCACAACCAAAGTGCGACTGGTATTTATCGCCTACCACTGGACTACGTGAATTCCCTAGTTAGTTTGACTAATTCTTTTTAGTTAGATTATTTTAGGAATCAAGAGTTAGTTTATTTTGGGTTATCTATAGAAATGATTAACCTATCATCGAGGATATGTGATTAGGTTAATTACTTTTCAATGTGAGAATTTAAGAGCATCTGATGTTATTTGGAGATAAAAGTTAATTTGTACCTCGGAAGACTATGTGACTAAATCCTTCAAATATTTGGGTTTCAATATTAGCTTGGTTTACTTTGAAGAATTTTATGGACACATTTTTTATCGAATGTTCCTCGTTGAACTTTGGGTTTTGTTGGACAAATTTTGAAGATTAAGAATAGATTTTCTTTTTATAAAGGGTTATCCTTTTCTGGATTATCTGATCTTTTACTAACCTTTTTGGTTTTGGTTTTGGTTAAATTATAAAGACATGGGAAGTATATAGCTCTCTTTTTTTGGGTTAGGTGATTCTCTAGAAGTTTATTATAGTACTCTTAATGTGAACAAGTCTTCCTAAATACTCATCTTTTAGAGAAAATATGAGTTTTTGTAAGAAATCTAATAAAAGTTGAAAGTCAACATGATAAGTAATTATGTTTCCTTATGAATAAATTCCTCTATAAAAAGTAACTTAAAACAAAAATGTTGTCTGTTAACTTTTCCTACTGGGGAATCGAATACCGTTTAACCCATCACAAGTTTGTGATTTTCTTCTGGTTAACTTTCTCCTAAACATGTTTTCTATCACTCTCCATCAGAACATGACCCTATGTTTTCTCCTCCATGTCCATGTTTTCCTACATGGAATCCTAGTATGGTTTAACTCGGGTGACCTCTGTACTTATCATCCTTTATTTTAAAGTGATTTTTTTACTGACTCTTGTTCCGATGTGGGACTTTCAAGGATGTTTCCAAGATCGATTTTAAAATTGTGAGGATGCAATTACCAAAAGGGGGGAAGGATGTAACACCCCAGGTAAATAAAGAATATGACATTTTTATATTTATCCATAATTGTGAATAAAATATTAATATTACTTTAAAGGAGATGCTATGCTCGATGGCGTACCCAATACGCAACAATGAGTTTCTTGGGAATCTTACATTGCACTCTAATTATAAAATAATTTTATTTTAAATAGTACTTAACGCCTAGCCGTTGTAATGGAGGGAATGAATAGAACTAACTACAAAATGATTATATATTTTTGTCAAATATTTTTACTTTTTACAATAAATGTCATAGGATTAATAATGCGAATGAATCCAATTTTAAGCATAAACATTCTAATATTATTTAAAAGGTCGATTAACCACCTTTTGATGGCGAACCTCTTTTAAATACAACTTTTGACAATATTATGTGTTATGTTGGACAAAATAAAACTCTTCTTTAGTATCGGGACATAAAAATTTACTTTGTGTAAATATTTGGTATTTTTCCGAAAAAGTTCAAGTTTTAATGAATAGTGAAAAATGTGGTATTTTAATTCAAAACCCCTTTTTATTCTAATTTATTTATATGATTAGATTATCTTTTGAATTGGTTTTAAAGTGAAATTAGAATATATTTTTACCATTTAATCCAATAGTGGTCGTTGAAATTAATTTCAGTTTGAAATCAGACTTAAACTAGTGTCAATCTTTTGGTACATTTTGTTTAATAAAAACACGCTATTTGTTTTGACAGCGAGAATTAATTATTAAATTAATTAATGCAACCTATATGTTTTGAATTTTTTAAAATAGACATAATTTTTGAATTTGGAATATCAAATATAGCTTAGGGTGAATTTTTGGTAATTTTCTGAAAAACTTCAATTTTTGATTAATAGTGAAACCACTAAGTGGAACTTATAGAAACTGATTTTCTGTTTAAATGAAAATTTTCCATCTTTGTGTTTTTAATTTCAAAAATCCGACATACATGGTTGTCATTAAGAAGTAAAATTTGGTTCAATGGGATTAAAATAATTTTTTGGTGAATAGTAACTTATTATGTTTTTAATCACGATTAGAGGTAATTAGTGTAGTTTAAGGAAAAAATAATGTTTTAATAAAATTAAATGACCTAGAAAAATGTCCTACCATCATTGGATGTGTCATGGGCGACCAAGAAAATCCATGGGTCAACTTGGGGACCCCATAGAGCCACTTTGGTTGGAAAATGACATAAATACCTTTTTATTTAATGTTAAAGTAAAAATGACACACACATGAGATGTTTTACTAAAACAATTTTTACATGGGGTTATAAAAGTCATATTTTTGACTATAAATATTCATTAGAAATATAAAAATAGTTCCTACATCATGATAATTTTTTTATAATTTTTAGACATTAAATAAATTAAATTATTTATGACATCATGATGATGCAGCGATGACCTCATTATTTAACGATTTAAATAAAATGGAAAGATAATGTAATATCTAAGACCTACACATGTCCAAAACCTAATGTATGGGTGTATTTTGAAACCTTATTACCTTATCATAGAATTATATCAATGTGGGTCCTTTTAAATCCGAAACTCATTTTCAAATAAAGTAACATTTCTTTACTTTCCAAAAGTGCCCCTCCTCTCCTCTTATAAAGGGCCCCCACCTCTACCTCCTTACCCACACTTCCAAAGCCTTTGGATCTTCAACGCCTGCCCATTTTGTCTCTCCGCATCCCTACCTAACTCCTTGAAGCCTCACTTTGGGCATAAGGCTTCCCAAGGAAGCCTTTGAGCTCAAACCATAGGGAGTTACCAGATTTTATGGTAATGTCTTCACTTATGTCCTTTTGTTTTATTTTGCTTTTCCAACCCCATAAACTCTTTTTATTAATTTATTTTTTAACAAATATAGTATCTTCAGTATACTAGGATGTTTTTATAAGAAGGATTAGAGCTACACATACACACACCTACATCTAATGGTTAAAGAACATACTGTTTCTGTGGATGGAAAATTTCTGCCTCACGAAACGATGATTGTTCAACATTTTTCTAAAAAACTTCAAAGGTGGACATTAAGATGACACTATATTTATATATGATATATGATATGTTTATGTTTTATTTAAGATTATGTATTTTTCATTTATGGAATACCTTTATTGTTTCCATTATGGGTAAACGTGATATCTTTATTTAAGGAAGTGCGGACAACCGCCCCCTCAAAGTGATTTGATTCGTTAATACCATATGTGGTACGTATAAAGGATATATTTAATGATATTATATATGATACCATACTGGAATTAAAATACTATTATGTATCATTATGTTTTAATTCCATTAAATATGAAATCGAAATGGAAGTAGCGTTCATGCGTACGTACGGCTTACCGTCTCCATGAACGGTACATTTCATTTCTTATCTCAAAATGTTATGTACTATTATAAGTACATATATATAATGGATATATATGTAATATATTACATCTAAATTATGGATATCATTCTGTAATTATAACATATATATATATATATCTCATTTTGTTTTAATTTCATTAATATGACAAAAAATGAAAGTAGCATTCATGCGTACGTACGACCTACCGTCTCCATGAACGGTGCTTTTTAATTTTTATCTCCAAATGATATGGAATAGTATAAAATGAATATATACTGGATATATATGATATTTAAAACATCAATACTATTCTGGATATGATGTACCTATAACTAAATGGAAAATTTTTTTACAACAAGTTCAATTTTTGACTCATGTACCAAACATCGACAAAAAACGTCTGATATGAACTCATATTATTAACCAATTATTATAACATTAAAATATGTGTTATGAACTGAATAATAATATTTATAGTATGAACTTAAACAATTATAAATTGAAAAAGGTTTATTATTCAGGAATATAATGAAACGAACAAGACAAGTTGGACTTGAGGTAAGGGATCCTACCCCTCTCTTTCTTTTTAAGTACACTCTTTTATGTCATTACTTTTAAGCTTATCTTTCTTATGATTGGGATGTTATTTTATATTACTCCTACTGTAATTTTTATGTTCATATGATGAGAGACCCTATTTGATCTCATCAATCCACTTTTGGAAGCATTAAGTGGCCCCGTTAGGCTGCCGAGTTTTCGTAAGGGATTTTTCAACTCACTTTTAGTCCCTTGAGATTTATGCTACATTTGCCACCAGTTCCTTTGAGTGGTGTATGTAATATCCATTATTCTACTCTTTGTGTAACATACTTTCATTTATGAGTATTTACATCAATGTTTTATAGTCCATCTTTCATGGGGTGTACGTTTTGAAAGTTACCCAAATTGGTAAGGGAACCTTTCACCCTCCTCTTTTTAAAAGACTTCTTTTGTTATGTCTTTTATTTTTCATCTTATTATTTGGGGATATGTTATTATATATCCTTATTGTCTTAGATTTTATGTCCAAGTGATGAGATACCCTTTATCTCTCTCATCAACTCTTTTTCTAAAATTTGATGTGACGCTGTTAGGGTGTCAAGGGAACTTTTTAACCCAATTTCGATTTCTTTGGGTTCAACATGTAGTTATTGAATATGTCATCCTTTGAATATCTATGAATGAACTTTGATTGTTTTACACTTAATATCCACTTATATTGGGTGTATTTATATTTTTCACACATAATTATGAGATTGATTTATCCTTAATTTAATGATACCTTCTTTACAGGGGATTTCATCTCATTTTGCATTTCTATTGGGACTTCATTGTTGTTATGAACCAATTCATTCTTATATGGTGTATATACTGTCCTTTGGAATATTATATCATGAATTCCTTTATTCTCATGATATTATAAAGTTCTGGTTAAATGTTATTCCTCAATTATTGTATTCAAGTGTCTCTCATTTTGTTAAAAACCCTTTAACTAAAATATGGTTTTAAATGTTTTAATGATTTATTATTATAAATATTTCTCGTTAATATCCATGTTTTCAAAATGGATTTAAGAAATTATTTATATAGATATTTATTGTTTAAAATGTTAAAACCTTCAAATTGTTATGAGACACTTTGATCAAAGACCTCTTTATTATATGTTTTAAATGGTTTCGAAAATGGTTTTTAGAATGGATTTATTATTTCAATATCTTAAAATGTTATATTGTTATTGAAATATGGGAATTTTATATTTCCTTTATGCTTAAGTTATGTGATATGATTATGTTATGGTTCTTGGGCATTGTTTATGAAGACGGGTGGTTCAGTGATAAACTAAGGGCGGGTGAGCCCGATATAGCTCTTCAATGCATTGGGTAACACGAAGGGGTTAAACATTAAGGTTTGTCCGAAGAGATTTAAGGAATATACTGTGATGGGTATTCCAAACGTAACCAAGAGGGTTACTCCCTACGTAAGAATGTTATGAATTCCTCAAGTTACCTTTATGTCTTATGATTTCTATGATTTATTCATGATTTTATGGGGTATGTTAAAGTGCTTATGTTTTTTGGGTAAAGTATGATTTCATTCTTATGTATACATGTACTCATGTTTCCTTTCCATATTTTTATATCCCTTACTGAGCTTTTTATGCTCATCCCAAGTTTTTTTGAAATGTTTTTCACAGGTCAAGGGAAAGGTACATGATATGATGATAGTGTCAAGGAAGTGTCAAGAAAGAATCCACGTTTTATTTTAAATATGTTTCCGTTGATGGGAAAAATGAATACTATCTTTTATGTAACCAATTTGTTTATATGTGGAATGTAATGCAATGTTTATGATCTAATTCTCTAAAACTCTAAACCTGAAAAGATCCTCAATGTGTAATCTTGTAATAACTCAAGATTAAGTAAGGTTTAAGTTTAGGGCCTTATATTATAAGTATGAATTAGTTGGAGGGGTGAATGCTTTTTTATAGTGGAGGAAGAGTGAAATTATTTTAATTTTTTGAAAAGTAAATTCCACCAACATTTTTCTGATTTAAACTAGATCCAATAATAGTGACAATTATTTAAAATGTATTATATGGTATAAATATTAACATAATTTTTTTGAAAAGTTTCCCGGTCATTTGGTCCTTAAGTTTAAGTTCTATTCCTTTATTGAGCTAATTATTCTCCAAATTGCTGTAATTAATTTTAATCACATTCACTAATATTTTTGGTAAAAAAATAGGTATAAATTTTTAGAAATTATAAATTATTTTGATTAAAAATATGGAATTTATTTTTTCCAAATTCAAATCATATAAGTTTTATAAATTACTTTAAATGTAATCTTACAGATGAGATGAAAAATTAAGTTTTAAGGTAAAAATGATCAAAAGTTTGAAATTTTTTTATATCAAATTTCAATTTGGAAATGATTAAAATGAATTAAATTTTTATTAATTGATTTAAAAATTATTTAATTATACCAGAAAACCAAATTAAAAGACAATTTATATATATAAATAAATTATATGAAATATATGTTTTGAATTTAAATTTACTGTTTTTCACTTTCTATAAAAAAATAAAACATCCCCTAAAAGAAAAAAATGTCACCCAAAGTAATTTTTGATATTATTATTTGAAAAATTATTTTTTACTTGTTCAAGAAAAAAATTGATAAAATTATCAAAATTTATATTTAAAATGTGTTCTCTATTAAAAGTTGATAAAATTACCTTTCAGAGAAATTAATATTTTTATTCATAAAATTTGATTTATTCTAATCTTATATCTATAAAATATATTAGATGAGTATAAAAATTGTTAATTAAGTATATAATATATAAATTTTATTTAAAAAATTATTCAAAAGTGTTTTATTTAATTTATATGGATAAAATTGTGTTTTTATATAGAAAAATAGTTTTCTTAGAAAAGGAATTTCTCTTTTTCAAGTAGTTCTTTCACTGACTTATACTAGTTGATAATAAATGAATTCATTTTATTTACATTTTTATAAAATATTATAACAATTTAGTTAATTTTATATGTGACTTCCATTCCAATGGATTGGTGGTATCAATAATAATATTTTAATTATAATATTAATATTTTAGTTTGCTAAAACTCAGCCCTGCGTGTCACATGAGAAATCGAATGAACTTGATATTTGTTTCGTAACATATGACAAGCATATTTTTTCATGTACCATAAGTTAATATATGTGTTGCGTATAGTGAAATCATAATATGGTGTTGCATATAAAGCAAAACAAGGTTAGTTCTTTCATATAAAAAATCTTTATACAATGTTGTGTGAAATGAAAAATATCCAAAAGATTAAATTAATTTAAAAAAATCAGAAATACCAGAGTGTTGTCAAATCCCCTAAGAATAATTTATTTAATGTAACAGATGAAAAATATGGACCTATGTTAAATAATTTCAAAATAAATTGAAAACGAAATGAGAACCATATATATCATAATGGTCGGGAAAGAATCTTCATTCTCTTGAACATTATTAGCTAACAAAAAACATCTGGTCTTAGTATCAATCCATGTCTTCTTCATGGGATTTTAGTATCCATCCACATGAGGGTGATACCCTACTCCCTTTGATGAATCATTATATACTTAGGAAACCTTGATATGAAAATAACCTACCCTAATACCGATAGGATGGAATCTATAATAAATCTGAAGATTCCCTAGGCATCCATAGTTAGGGAATCTCATTAGAGCCCCTCGGATTTTTTTGTATTCCCTAACATCTCACACTGATAACATGCCGATGGGATCCATAATGAATATTCTTTAGAAGACAAGTTATGATGTTGACAACTACCACTACTTCCCGGATTAGTCTCATGATGTTTCATCTTATATCCTGAATAAACTCTTTGATGACCCCTTGTAGCAGAAATGTTACCAATCATACCGGTAATTCCTATTATTTTTTCTTTGACCATCACTATGTTTTACCCCACTTTTATGTATGCCATTAGATAAATAAAAATCATCCTCGATCCAATATTTGGTTTTAAACTCATTCAAAAACAATGATCCATCATGTAAACATTTTTGAGAAGCTTAGGTGAAAGATAAAAATGCTCAATAAACCAAGGAGTATAACATAACATTATGATCTCTCTTTTATATTTTTAAAAACTCCCAAGATTTATGTAGTCTTTATATCCCATGATAAAATATTTATCTGTACATCTTATTAAACATAGTACATGAAAGATATTAATGGAACATAGATAATAATATCAAGTCCCACCACATTTGAATAAGACCTTTTCAACACAAAGGTTGGTAAAAGAACCTTGGATGTATCTAGAGTCTGGTGAAATAGAAAGGTGAATTCAATATTTATTAACCATTCTTATAGATAGTAAGGCCCATGGTATCCTCATAATGATGATGGATTATAATTTTTAAACTCATAGGTATGATCCACCACCCATGTTTGACCAAGATTATATGTACCAACCTTAAAACATTACATAATCTAGAATAAATTGAATAATTCACATTCAAAATTTTTTCCGGTATAGAGTTTTATAGATATAGGTCATAAAATTTACATAACAACATGAATATTACATGTATAAAATTCTACTCAGTATCCATTTTTTTCATAAAATAAAAACTCTTAAAAAAATAGTCATGTCTAGTTCCATGTTTTATATAGAAAAACTTTTCCTTGATCCCATATTTGACCCTATGCACCTTTAAGTCCTGTGAAAAACTTTTCAAAACTTTGGATGAGCATAAAAAAGCTCACTAAGGGTTATAAAATAAGAAAAAAATAATTACTCCATCAATACAAAAAAAACATAAACACTTTTACTTACCTCAGGAAAACATAATATTTATGAATGACACATAGTAATAAAAAATCATAAAGGTACTTATGGCATTCAAATCATACTTACAATGTAGCTATCACACCTACATAGGGAGTTACGTTGGAAAACCCATCAAAGTATATTCCCTAAATCTCTTATGAGAAACATTCACATTTAACTCCATCTCATTAACTAATGAATTGGAGAGTTATATTGGGATCACCTGGCCTAGGTATATCATAGAACCACCATATACATAAATAATTCCCAAGAACCATAACATATTCATAACACATAAAACAAACATAAACGAGAGATGAAATTTCCACATTTCAATCACAATATATCGTTTAAATATATTGACATAAAAAATCCATTATCAAAACCATTTTCAATAACAAAATACTTAAAAATTATATGGTATTTATTTTCTTTTAAAAAACCACTATGACTTTTTAAGGAAGCCAAAGATCAAATAAAACTCGCGGCGGTAGAAAAATATTGTTGTCACCAATTACGTTAAAAAAAATTCCTTTTTTTCATTTAGTAAAATTATTGATATTAAAATATTCCCTTTGAATGAAATGAAATGTAAAATGGGTTTATACACAATATAAAGGAATGTCGTGTATAAAACAAAATATGCCTCAATGAAAGGAGATTGAGATGAAGTCCTTTACCTCATGTCCGACTTGACCCGTTCTTTCTTTAATCTCTTGAATAATAAAATAAAGTTAATTTATGCTTGTTTAAGAACATTTTTAATGTTTATTATTTCTTTTATATCTGTTATTACTATGTTATAAACATTATGTAATCATTTAAGTTAATAATGGTTGTTTTGTCAATATTTGGTACTTGAGTCAAAAATGAAAACCATATAATTACAAGTTGACCATGTGGTCAATAGTGAATTATCTCCAGAATGATATTAATGATTTAGATATCTTATAAAACATTTATATCTAGTATATATATGTATTTATAATAGTACATAACATTTTGGAGATAAGAAATTAAATGCACCGTTCATGGAGACGGTAAGCCGTACGTACGCATGAACGATACTTTCATTTCTATTTCGTACTTTAATGAAATTTAAAAATAATGATACATAGGTATATTATAATTATAGTATAATTTCATATAAAATATCATTAACACTATCCTTTATACATCCCACATATGGCATTAACGAGTCATATCACTTTGAGGGGGCGATAGTCCCAACATCCTCAAACGAAATAATCGCGTTGACCCATTATGGAAATAATAATGGTAGGATATAAATTTAAAATAAATAAACATAAAGAAAACATAAATATAATATATATAATATATAAATACAGTTCCATATTAATTTCCACCATGAGAGGTGGTAGGAGATAACCAAATAATCATCTTTTCATGAGGCGTTAGTTTCCATCCACAGAAACAGTATTTTCTTCACCTATTAGATGGAGGTGTGTGTATGTGTAGTTGAAATACATATCATAAAAAAATCATAGTATATTGAGGATACTGGTGTTGTTATGAAAGAAAGGAATAAAAAGAGTTTAGGAGTTGGAGAAGTAAAATATAAGAAAAGAAGTTAAGAGGAATCATTACCTTTAATTTAGGTAACTCCCTTTGGTTTGAACCAAAAGGACATCATGAAGTGCCATATACCTAAGGTAAGGATTCTAAGAGGAGGAGAGGTATATTTATAGCTTATTTGGTGAGGTTTTGGATGATCCAAGGGTCTTGAGAGGTGTGATGAATGAGTAAGAAGTGAGATCTTTTTATAAGGGGGAGGAGGGGCTCTTTAGGAAAGTGTGAAAATATTATTTTATTATATAATGATATTCGGTTTCAAAGGGTCCAAAACTAATTAAAGTCGAATATAAGATGACTAATTATCATAATAAAATTATCCAATTTGAATTGGACAGGTTTTGGATATTTTTTTAATAATTATAATCTTATTTATGTAAATCTTTTATTAATGGGGTAGATACATCAACATTATTGTGTCATAAATAATTTTATTTTTTTGATGTCTAAAAATTATAAAAAACTACCCTTACATATTAAAATAATTTTATAATTCCTATTAATATTTATTGTTTCAAATATAGCTTATATAACTCCATGTAAAAATTTATTTACTAAAATATATTTTTTGGTGTCGTTTTTATCATTACTTTAAGTTAATTAATCTAAAGTGTCATTATCACTACCAAGTGGCTTAATAGAGTCCCAAAATAGACCCAAAGATGAACATGGTCTTAAATGACTCAACCAATAAGGTTAAGACAAGTGTTAAGGTAATTTTGTAATATTATGATATTCTTCTTACCATGAATTACCCTATTTACCTTTAATCGCGGTAAATAAAAGTCAAAAGTTACTATTCACCAAAAATTAGTTTGATCTTATTGAACCAAATTTTACTTAATAATAACAAACAAGTATGTAGGATTTTATAAATTCAATTCACTGAAGTAGTAAAATTTCATTTAAATAAAAGAGATAGGTTTTTAACTAATACTAAGTGGTTTCACTATTTATCAAAAAATGATGTTTTTTTTTCAGAAAAACCAAAAATTAAGCCTAAGATATATTTGACATTCCAAATTCAAAAATGATGTCCATTTTACCAAATTAAAATCATAGAAGTTTCATTAATTAATTTGAAATTAATTTCTGTTGTCAAAACTAATAGGGTGTTTTTAAGAAACAATAACTACCAAAATATCGACACTTGTTTTTGTCCAATTTCAAAGTGAAATTAATTACAATGAATAACATTGGATTAATTGGTAAAAATATAATCTAATTACACTTTAAAACCGATTAAAAATATAATATAACTAAATAAATAAATTATATTAAATGGTACTTTTGAATAAAAGTACAGTATTTTTCACTATTCATTAAAAAATGAACTTTACCACAAAAATACAAAAAATTTACCCAAAGTAAATTTTGATGTTTGAAATATAAAGAAGAATTTTATTTTTTCAAATAGAACATATAAAAATGACCAAAACTATATTTAAAGATGGTACACCATCAAAAGGTGGAAAATCTACCTTTTGGTGAATATTGGAGTATTTATGCTTAAAATTAGATTCATTAATATTTTAAGCCCCTAACTTTTATTGGAAAAATGTAAAAAATTTAAAAAACAAGTATAATCATATTTTAGTTAGTTTTATTCATTCCATACAATAAAATATATAGGCGTTAACTTCCATTTAAAATAATAATATTATATTATTAGTCAGCAACGTAAGATTTCAAAGAAACCTGTTGTTGCGTATCAGGTAAGCCATCGAAAATAGAGTCCCCTTTAAAGTAAAATTAATATTTAATTCATAAATATTAATAAATATGAAAATTTATTATTCTTTATTTACTTAGGATGTTACATCCCTCCCCCCTTTTGGGAATTCCACCCTCGCAATTTTTTTCACTTATCAAATTAATGGGGGTATTTATCCCTCATAGCATTTTAGGGTTCCCACATTGCCTCTTCAACCATATGGTTTTTCCACAAATCCTTTACCTTGTGGATTACCTTATTCCGCAACACTAGCTCTTTATGGTCAAGAATTTGGACCTATTATTCCTCATAAGAGAGATTCTCTTCCAACTGAACTACTTCTGGACTCAAAACATGAGATGGATTTGGCATATACTTTCTCAACATTGAAAAATGAAAAACATTGTTTACCTAGGATAAACATGAAGGTAAATCCACTATATATGCAAGTGATCCGATTTAACTTGGATTTCATAAGGCCTAATTAACCTCATACTCAACATTAACTTCTTACCAAAACACATCACACTTTTCCATGGAGAAACTTTGAGAGATACGCGATCACCTACCTCAAAATATAGATCATTCCTATGGTTATCCGCATAACTTTTCTGCCTACTCTGAGCTGTTCTCATGTTCTTCTGAATCAACAGAACCTTTTATGCCATCTCTTCTACAAATTCTGGTCCCATAAACTTCCTTTCACCTACTTCATCCCAAAATGTTGGAGTTTGAAAAATATTTCCATATAATGCCTCAAATGAAGCCATATATATATTGGAATGAAAACTGTTATTATAAGAAAATTTAACCAAAGAACGAATTTCGTCCCAAATTCCCTTGTAATCCATTTAACAAGCACTTAACATATCCTATAGGGTCTGAATTGTTCATTCTAACTGTCCATATGAATGCGAATGAAAAGTTGTACTAAAATTTAATTCTGTACCCAACAACTTCATATGGCCTTTCCAAAAGTTAGAAGTAAACCTGGGATCATGATCATATACAATGGAAAGGGTATCTCCATGAAACGTGACTATCGCTTTATCATACAACAGAGAAAGTTGATCTAGAGAAAAAGTATCTTGAATAGGAAGGAAATGAGCTGATTTAGTCAACCGATCAACAATAAACCAGATTGCGTTATTACCTCAAGATGTCTTTGGTAATCCCACAATGAATATCATGGATATATTTTCCCATTTCCACTCCAGCACTGGTAAAGATTGAATCATCCCTTTTGGTAACTACCAATCTTCTTTAACCTACTATCAAGTCAAACACTTCATAGTTAAATATGAAATATCTCTTTTCATTCCATCCCACTAGTAATACTCCCGAAGATCTCTATACAACTTTGTAATCCCTAGATGAATTGAAAATGGGGAACTATGAGCTTGACATAACAACTCATTCTTCAATGGTGAATTACAAGGTACGCATAATCTTTTTCCAAACCTCAAAACACAATCATTATCAATGTTAAAATCCGGAAAATTACGCTTTTAAACCAACTCTACCTTTTTCTGCAACTCACTATATTCTTTCTGCGCTTGATCTATTTTATCGGATAGAGATGATTTCACTAACGCCTGAAACAAAACAGAATAATTTCTGCACCGAAAACTTCTATTCCAAAGTTTATCAAATAAAAAACCAAAGGATCTCATTCCAAAAATATCATGGTTAATAAATCATTACTTTTTCGACTCAAAGCATCAACCAATTTATATGCCTTTCTTGGATGGTAATGAATTTTGAAATCATAATCCTTGATAAATTCCAACCATATCCTCTATCTCATGTTCAATTATTTTTGAGTGAATATATACTTAAAACTTTTGTGGTCAGTATATATTTCACATTTTACTCCGTACAAATGATGCCTCTAAATTTTTAACTCAAAACCAACAGAAGATAATTACAAATCATGTGTAGGGTAATTTAACTCATGAGGTTTCAAATGACGTGAAGCGTAAGAAATTACCTGATAATTCTTTATAAGGACACATCCAATTCCTTTTAATGAAGCATCACTATAAATAAAAAACTCACCATTTCTGGAAGGCATTTAAAAAACTGGAGCATCCTCCAATCTTCTTCTCAATTCCTAAAAACAATCATCACACTCTTTTGTACAAATGAACTTAACAAATTTTCAATTTAACTTAGCCAGTGGGCTAGATAATAGTGAAGAATCCTCAACAATCGTCCGATAATAACTTGCTAAACCAAAAAAACTACGAATCTTAGTTATATTTGTGGGTCTTGGCCATTCTTAAACAACCGTTGTTTTAGTGGGATAAATAGTTATTCCCTTTTTTGAAACAATGTGACCAAGGAAAAAATTTTCTATAACCCAAACTCACACTTTCTGAATTTTCCAAACAGTTTATTTTCTTTTTTGGTTTGAAAGACAACCCTTAAATTACTTTCATGTTCCTATTTACTTTTGGAATAAACCAAAATATCATCAATGAACAAAAACACAAACTTATCCAAGAACTCATGGAAAATTCTATTCATAATATCTATGAATACAATAGGTGAATTGGTTAAAACAAAAGGAATAACTACAAATTCAAAATGGTCATATCTAGTACAAAATGCGTTCTTCAGGATGTTTGATTCCATTACTTTCAACTGATGGTATGCCAAACTCAAATCAATCTTCGAAAAATACTGAGCTCCTTGGAGATGATCAAACAAATCCTCGATATGAGGAAAATGATACTAATTCAAAAAAGTGATGTTATTCAATGCTCTACAATCAATGAAAATTATCATTGAACCATCCGTCTTTTTAATAAATAAGACAGGATCACCCCATGTTGATGTGCTAGGGTGAATAAAAAGTTTATCTAATAATTCATTAAATTGTTTCTTTAACTCTAAATGTTCAATTTGAGTCATTCAATAGGGGGGTTTTGAAATTTGATTAGCATTAGGAACTAATACAATAATAAATTCAAATTCCCAATAAGGTATAATACCAGACAACACATCAGGAAAAAAAATCACGGTACTCATTTACCACTGGAACATCATTAATCTCAATAATTCCTTTATTTTCAACAACATGAGCAAGGTAACATTCATTTGTAAACTTTAATAGTTTCTTAGATTCCTAATATATTATCAAAATAAAGGGTTCATTCTTGCACACAAACAAAAAATCCTTCTAAAAAGAAACCTTTTTAGCTCTGCAATCAATCTTAGCAAGATAAACAGAAAGCCAATCTATACCAAAAATAACATCAAACTCTACAAGAGGAAAAAAATAATGTTTTTAGGTAGATTCTTACCACACACAAGGACAAGAAAGTTCTTATAATTATTTTTGTCTCAACATTTCCACCAATGTTTTTACCATAAGTTCAAGATTCATATCTTGAGATGGAATTCTAAATTTACAATAAAACTTATTAGAAATGAACGAATGTGTAGGCCCTGAATCAAAAAACACATTGGAAGAATTTGAAAAAACAAACAGTGTACCTGATACTACTTCATTTGATAACCCAACATCTGCTGAAGTAGTTTCAAAGGATTTCACCCCCACTTTCTGCTTGTAGTCTGGAAGCTTTCCCTCAGTTGAGTTCTTCGTTGGACACTCATTTGCATAATGAGCCATTTCATTTCACTTAAAACATTTTACTAACTGTAAATAAGATTTTTTCATACTATTAACCTGCACTTTTTCAGTGCAATTTCAAGCCTTATGTCCCATTTTACCACATCGGTAGCACCTACCAGAATTCAAAATTCATTCCCCATCATGATTTTTACCACAATTTTTACAAACTATAAACTTAAGTTTCATACCATCAGACTTTTTTGATGGGTTCTTCCCTTTCGCTTGCCACCATGCCTTTTATTCTATTGTTTGTCAAAGAACACCTGATCATCAGAAAACTCCATTTACACATTCTCCGTACAACAAAAAAGTTTTTCATAACTTTTGAACTCACGATATGCTAAAGCCCTTAGATACTTTGGATTTAATCCTGAATAAAAATGGTTTATTTTACTATCAAGATCTCATATGAAATTTGGAGAATACCTTGCCAGTCGAGTGGAGTTTGCTTAATAAAAAACCACTAAGTCATCCTCCTCCCTCAATTCCAGGAATTGTTTTTCCATTCCATGACAAACCACCTTAGGAAAATATTTCTCAAGAAGAATACTATTGAATTCATCCTAATAAAGAGAATCAATCTCATCACTATAACTGATATTTTTCACCATCAACCACCACTGATCTGCTTCACAATTAAAATGGTAAACAAAAAGACTAACCTTTTAATGTTATGAACACCCCATGACATCAAAAAATTTCTCCAGTGCTTTAATCCACCCTTATGCTAGCACAGGGTTAGATGATACTCTGAATGATGGGGGATGTTTCCTGATGAAATGATCCACTACTTACATGTTTCTCTCTGGTTGATCTGGCTAATCTCATACATGGATAACACCACCATTTATAGCCTGATTCAACTATGCCACCACTACAACAAACTATTTAGTTCTGATTTCGACCATCTCAGGTTGCTAATTTGGAAGGTCGTCTTCCTACTGATGTCATCCCAATATAGTTTCTCTATTTACTCTATGGAAAACCATTCTGAACATAGAAATATCTTAGGTGAAGCAACATGGTAATCTGTAAATTCTATATCATTTCAATCATAACGTTAACTAAAATAATTTATGGATATTAATTTATCTATATTCTAACACTTAAAGTTGTCTAAACCGACCTTTGATAACAACTATAAGTCCCCGATCTTAAAAAATTACATAATCTTGAATTAAATGAATAATTCACATTAAGGATATTTTCAGGTTTAGAGTTTTAGTGAGTTAGGTCATAACATTTACATAACAACATGAATATTACATGTAGAAAATTCTACTCATTATCCGTTTTTTATAAAATAAAAAATCTCGAAAAAAAGAGTCATGTCTAGTTTAATGTTTTAGATAGTAATACTTTTCTTTGATCCCATATTTGACCCTATTCACCTTTATATCATGAGAAAAACATTTCAAAACTTGGGATGAGCATAAAAAAGCTTAGTAAGGGTTATAAAATGAGAAAGAAATCATTATTCCATCAATTCATACAGAACATAAACTCTTTTTCTTACCCCATGAAAAAATATGATTTATGAATGACACATAGTAATCAAAAGTCATAAAGGTACTTATGGCATTCATATCATAATTACATTATAGTTATCACAGCTACATATGGAGTTACGTTGGAATAACCATCACAATATATTCCCTAAATCTCTTAGGATAAATATTCACGTTTACCTCCATCATGTTACCCATTGCATTGGAGAGCTATCTCAGGCTCATCTGCCCTTGGTTTATCATCGAACCACCCGTATTAGTAAATAATTCCTAAGAACCATAACATATTCATGACACATAAAACAAACATAAAATAATGATGACATTTCCATATCTCAATCACAATATATCATTGAAATATATTTGCATAACAAATCCATTATCAAAAACATTTTCAATACCAAAACACGTAAAAATTATATGGTATTTATTTTCCTTTAAAAAAACACTACGATATGTTAATGAAGCTAAATATCAAATAATACGCACGACGGAGGAAAAAGGTCGTTGTCACCGCTTACTTTAAAAAAACATTCCTTTTTCTCATTTTGTAAAATGATTCATATAAAAATATTCCCTTTGAATGAGATGAATGGTTAAAGGGGCTTATACACAGTATAAAATAATTTCATGTATAAAACAAAATATTCTTCAATGAAAGGAGATCGAGACGAAGTCCCTTACCTCGTGTCCGACTTGACCCGTTTGTTCTTTAATATCCTTTATAATAAACTAAAATTAATTTATACTTTATTAAGAACCTTTTAAAGTTTATTATTCCTTTTATATAACTTATTAAAATTTAATAAACAATATATAATCATTTAAGGTTAAAATGGTTGTTTTTTTGATATTTGGTACCTGAGTCAAAAATGAACACCATATAGTTACAAATTGTCAATGTGGTCAATAGTCCATTATATACAAAATGATTTTCCTAATTTAGATATCATATACATCATATATATCTAGTATATATATGTATTTATAATAGTACATAACATTTTGGAGATAAGAAATGAAATTTACCGTTCTTGGAAACGGTAGGCCGTACGTACGCATGAATGCTACTTTCATTTCTATTTCATAATTTAATGGAATTAAAAGATAATGATAAATAGGTATATTATAATTCCAGTATAATATCATATATAATATCATTAACACTATCATTTATACATCCCACATATTTAATTGACGAGTCATATCGCTTTGAGGGGGTGGTAGTCCGCACTTCCTCAAATGAAATTATCGCGTTTACCAATTATGGAAACCATAAAGGGAAGATATAAATGTAAAATACAGAATAATAAAGATTACATAAACATAATATATATCATATATAAATATAGTGTCATCTTAGTGGCCACCATGATAGGCATCAGGAGATAATTGAACAATCACCGTTTCGTGAGGTGTTAATTTTTCAACCACAGAAACAATATGTTCTTCACCCTTTAGATTGAGGTGTGTGTTGCTGTAGTTTAAATAATTCTAATAATAACATCATAGTATATTTAGGATACTTCTGTTGTTATAAAATAAAGTAATAAAAAGTGTTTAGGGGTTGGATAAGTAAAATAAAAGAAAATAAGTTAAGAGGAATCATTACCTTTAATTTGGGTAACTCCCTTTGGTTTGAACCAAAAGAACTTCTTGAAGTGCCTTCTACCTAAGGTAAGGATTCTAGGAGGGGGAGATGGATTTTTAGAGCTTATTTGGTCAGGTTTTGGACGAGAAAATTGTCTTGAGAGGTGTGAGTAATGTGTAGGAAGTGAGGGATTTTTATAATGGGGAGGAGGTTCTCTTTTGGAAAGTGTGAAAATATTATTTTATTATATAATGATATTCAGTTTCTAAATGTCAAAAACTTATTAAAGTCGAAGATAATATGACTCATTATAGAAATAAAATCATGAAATAATAATTGGACATGTTTTGGATATTGTTTTAAAATTTATAATCCTATTTATTTAAATCTTTTATTTATGTGGTAAATACTACATCATTATTGTGTCATAAATAATTTAATTTATTTGATGTCTAAAAATTATAAAAAATACCATTATGTAGTAAATATTTTTATCTTTAAAATTTATAATTATAGTAAAAAATATAGCTTAAATAACCTTATGTAAAATTTTATCTACTAAAATATATTTGTTTGGGTCATTTTTATCATTATTTTAAGTTAATTAATCTAAAGAGTCATTATCACTCCCAAGTGGGTCCATGGGATTCCAAAATCTATCCAAGGATTCCCATGGTCGTAAATGACTCAAAATATAAGGTTAGTAAGAGTATTAAGGTAATTTGGTATTATTATGATATTCTTTTTACCTTGAATTACCCTATTTACCTTTAACCGCGGTAAATAAAAGTCAAAAGTTAGTATTCACAAAAAATTATTATCAACTTATTGAACCAAATTTTACTTCATAATAACAACCTTATATGTTGGATTTTTTAAATTCAATTCCCAGAAGTGGTAAAATTTCATTAAAATGAAAAAGTCAGTTTTTAACTACTACTAAGTGGTTTCACTATTCATCAAAAATTGATGTTTTTTTTGAAATATACCAAAAATTCAGCCTAATATATATTTGATATTAAAAATTAAAAAACGGTTTCTATTTTACCAAATTATATACATAGAATTTTCATTAATTAATTTAAAATAAATTCTCATCGTCAAAACAAATAACGTGTTTTTAAGAGACAGTAAGTATCAAAAGATCGACACTTGTTTATGTCCAATTTCAAAGTGAAATTAATTAAAATGGCCAGAATTGGATTAATTGGTAAAAATATAATCTAATTAAACTTTAAAAACAAATAAAAATATAGTATAACAATATAAATAAATTTTATTGACATGCACTTTTGAATAGAAATACAATATTTTCACTATTCATTAAAAATGAACTCTACCAAAAAAATATAAAAAATTTACTCAAAGTAAATTTTGATGTCCCGAATCTAAAGAAGAATTTTATTTTTTCAAATAGAACATATAAAAATGACCAAAACTATATTTAAATAGGTTTAACCATCAAAAGGTGTTAAATCAACCTTTTAGTGAATATTAGAGTATTTATACTTGAAATTAGATTCATTCATATTATAAGCACTAGAAATTTATTGGATAAATGTAAAAAAATTTAAAAAAAAAGTATAATAATATTTTAGGTAGTTCTACTCAATCTCTCTAATACAATGGATAAGCTTTAACTACCATTTCAAATAATACTGTTATATTATTAGTGTGCAATGTACGATTTCAAAGAAACCTATTGTTGCGTATCAGGGAAGCCATCGAAAATAGTGTCCCGTTTAAAGTAAAATTAATATTTAAGTCAAAAATATTAATAAATATGAAAATGTATTATTATTTATTTACTTGGGATGTTACAAAGATCACCAAATTTCCAAATATATCGAATGATCCACATAACTTATTCAACAAGATGGGTGTCCTTTAGTGGATTGGCCTGTTGTGTATTCTCCATGGCTTCCTCCATCATATTTTTAGGAGTTCTTCTAGGATTCATGGTATATAAAACATATTAAATGAAGCATAATAAGCACTAAGCAAAAATTTTTAAATAACCAATTATATCATTAAAACTCATTCAATTACACTAAAATAAGTAATAACCACAATTTTAGCGATTAAAAATACAAAAAAGGTGATTTTTTTTTTACAAATTTACCTCTATGAAGAGTTTATCAATGTAGTTTGAAAAATTGTTATCCAACCATATGAAAAAACATTGAAACAATAGAAGAATTTGTTTCATGGGTTCAACATAGTTTCTATGAATCATGCACCTAAATCAAGGACCTTTGTTTCCCTCCCCCTATTTAACCCCGAAACTAAAAATTTCAAAAAATTAGACATGATTTATTACCAAAACATTTATCCAATATTGAAAACTGTAAAATATCTTCAAAAAACATAAAACCATGTTTAAATTTAAGACAAAAATCCTATACCCCATTGTAACTCTTAGTTCAACAAAAGAGGTGCTAATCAAGAACCCCCCCTAATCGACCACTCAAGCTATGATGTTGCTATATCTACACTAATGTTACTCCCCCCATAACAAGAGATATTTTAAAAAGTTTTATAATGGGGTAGTCTTGGTTAACTGGACTCATCATAAGACCCGACTCACTATAAGACTTGAAGCACATTCCTAATTTCCAGGTGTTGGAGAGAAACACGAAGTTATCGAAAATAAAACCAATTGTGTATTATTTCATCTATAAATCCAAATCAATATCATATGTACCCCTCTTAAAAATTTGACTTGATCAATCTTTAAGTTGGGTATCCATTCCATCATAAAATTGAAAATATATGAATTTTAAATAGAGTATAAGTATAAAAAAAAGTGAACTATAAATCACAAAAATTATAACATGAAATAAAAAATGAAAGTCAATATCCATATAAAATAACACCAAAATTATGTTAAAGCCGGAGAGGCCAATAATACATAACAAAAAATAAATAAAAATACCAAATTCTCTGAATGATTCTATCTCATTATAAAAAACATGGTCACCACCACAAAAAAGTATGATAAAAATGATTATTATTAGAAGGATACATTGTACTATAATATAGTCATCCCCTTTAATAATATCTTACCAACAAAGTCTACAAATTCTCAAGAGAATATGATGAGTGTGAGTAAAAGAATAGTAGAATACCACCATGAATCTAAAAGTTAACTTTCAAAATGAAAACATTTGATTCTAGTTTGAAATCCATTTTAAAATACATTTATAGTTTGAAAAAAATATAACCACTTTGGTTTCATAAACAAAACAGTTCCCCTCAATTGAAAACATAATAGAAATATGCTACATTAATGAGAGAAATAACCATTATCACATCATCATAAATTCAATAAGAGTTTTAAATAGTAACATACATAATAACAATTACAAAAATTTTAATGTGGGAAGACCTCTGACCAATAGGTTACAAGGTTAATTAAGACAAGCTAACAGAACACTTGATGAAATATATGATTCTAAATAAGTAAGTTAACTCAGGTCCTCAAGAGGCCTTATTTGAAATGATCCATAAATATTTTACACATAAATATATATATGACTCATTTTATAACCTTCCTAACTAAGATATCCAATGTGGAAACCCAATCTATACTCATACCAAATCAATATCCATGATAACACTAAAATCACAAAATCAATATTATTACTTTGAATCACTATTTAATTAAAAAACCATTTTAAAGATCACTTTTAAAACAATAATTCCACATTATAATTGTGATAAAAATATTAAAGGAATAAAAATGGGGTTTAATTGAAAATACAAGAGGAGAAACCATTTCTGCTAACTCATGCTAATATAGACATAAAACCACACACATTGGACCTAAGTGATTAATTCAAACCCATTTTATCAACAAAACAAAAAAAATCCAAATATATTATTCACCACAAAGGAAAATTTGGGTTTTGTAGATACACCTACTTTATGTTCAATGGAAACTCAGTTCATTCACAAAATAACACCAAGTATAAAGAGAAGGAATCCTCATTAAGCTAAGCCCATGCAAATTTCAACAAAACCCCACCATGAACCCTAGGGAATTACCTTCCTTTACCTTTAGTGTTATCTTTACATAAAGAAATGGTAACTACATGTAATCAGAAGAATAATATTGGACTAAATAAAAGGGTATTAAGGTTTTCCTTAGGTTAGAAAACCAAATATAAAAAAGAGATAAAAATGAAAGGGAGAGGGAGATCAATGACTAGAGGGGACCTAGGTAATTAGAGGGATGAAAGGGTGCGAGTTGAGTCTTGGGGGGGGGGGGGGGGTGGATAAGGTAACTATTATAAATTCAGTATTTTAAGCAACATATAAAAACATAAGGTTAGGATGAATAATTTTATAAACCATACACTAACAGGGTCGGTTACATCATTTTTTTAAAATATGATGCACTGTTTCCTTGAAGAGACTCTATGGTTAAATAAACTATGTGGTCACTATAAAAAACGTCTATATTTCCCAAAAATAATATCTCACACGGTTCAACACATTTTTATTAAAAAATATGTACTAATCATTCACGCTGGACTGCTTCCCAAAAAATCAATATTTTCAACCTAGTCCTCTAGAAAATTATAAAATAAATAAAATGAATATAAAAAACAAAAAATAAAACATACCAATGGAATAGTTTGTTTCATATGGGTTTTATATTTTAGATGATAAATTATCCTATTTTAATAATAAATAAAATATATTTTTAGGTTATAAGAGTTTCTCAACGCTTTTGAAAGTTTAAGGAACAAGATGGAAAGTACTCTGAATCTTTAGTTTTCGAATGAGGTATACAATATGATGTCTATTTCAATGTATCCCATTAGGTTTTGACTATTTCATGATGTAAGATAGCGTTGTGATTA
Organism: Viscum album; assembly: GCA_963277665.1. NCBI lineage: Eukaryota > Viridiplantae > Streptophyta > Magnoliopsida > Santalales > Viscaceae > Viscum > Viscum album. The sequence continues at coordinate 1,487,503,383 of OY728136.1, forward strand.
ATTAAGGGTGTTGATAATTACATTCATATGAATATAATCATTCCACACATGACTAAAATCCTATAACTATAGATACTATAAATAATCTTTGGAGGCATTTTTATTATGAAATGATTTATGTTATAATAAAATTAATAGAGATTGAGATATCAATTTTTTTAAGTATTTTAATTTTATATATAGAAGTTTTTCCTAATTTCTCCATTATTGTGATTTTCATGTCACATATACTCCTATAAAGGGAAATATGGTAGCTGATGTTTTTTTTCTTAAAATATTATTGCAAGGATACTTAGTGGATGGGTGACAAATAGAAAGAGGTGGAATTATTTTCATCTCTTCAGTTTGGTTCAGATGAGTTTAATTAAAGATCATGTTTTCTACCAAATTATTGTGTAATATTTATTTGTACAGAAAGTATATGAGTCTCCATTGGGAGACCGTAAGGAAGAAGTTTAAAGAGATAAAATATTATATATAGATTGTTTAGATAGTTGTTCTGAGGATGAAGAATATGTGGTGTTGTTTCATGGGAATTTATTCATTCCCTAGTGTTTGTGGGAAATGGATTTGTGTGAATCCAACAATTCATCCTTATCGGTGTATCAATATGTTTTAATGATGCATCACTTATTGACGAGGTAGGTTTTGGGTATTAGGATAACAAAAGTGGAGACAAAGTTTTTTCTCTATGTCATGTATGACGATATGGGAAAGATAAATATGATGTTTCAAAAGATTTGTTGCATCCATTTTAAATTAATAAAAGTTAATTGGGAGTGAATTTCTAAAGACTACATTGTGGGGTTTCCTTATACATTAAAAGGGTTTTATTTCATTCGGGTTATCATGGATTTTTTAATGAAGTCATCATATTTCATACTGATTAAGGAATATATCTTTGTAGTGATTTTAGAAAATTCTTATGTGACCAAGGTTATGAATCTTCATGGATTTACAAGGATAAAAATACCATATTGGGATCTCATTTTACATCATATAGGTGAAAGGGATTTCAAAACGATTTTGATAAATAATTGTGTCTTGACATCACATTTCACACATAGACTGATGATTTGATTGTGTGAACAATCCATATGTTGGAGGATATATTGAGAATGTTTTTCATGAATTTCAAAAAATCACAGGAATTTCATTTATCATTATTTTAATTTTACAATAATAATAGTTTTTATTCCTCTATTTATATGGAACCTTATGAGGGTTTTTATGAGTTTCCATTTGAGGAGACCTAGATCCACACTCTCAGGTCCTACACTAAAAAAACATTCTTTAAAAACAATATTTAATAAAAATAGAGATAAAAATGTCTTCATTTTTCAAAATTAACATAATTTAAACATTAAATCCGACATTAACTGCACAATACAAAGAATTTATGTTTTAGTGTCTTTGAGGATTAAATACATAGTAATTTTTTTATAATACTTGTGAACATTTACCTATAACTGAACTACACTAGATCCACTAATAGACATATCGTTGGTTAAAATAATCTTTATAACTCAGTGAATGAAAACATAAGAATGGTGTGAGGTCAAATAATTAGTAATGGATAACTTTTCAACATTTAATTAAGTTTTGGATTGTATAAATATGAGAAAACATGAATATAAGATAAATTTATTATTAAAAAATCACAGAACAATAAGATTTGTTTATAAGGAATGAAAGAAGGCCATAAAACTAAAATGATAAAATATATACCATTGTAATAAAGATATATAGAGACAATAAACATGATCTATGGGCTATAATCATAGATGTATGACAAAAACATATGGCATACATATTGTAAATAATGATATTGTGAGAAGAATTTTTTTTAATCATGTTCACACATAATATTTTTATTTAACCTATACATGATCTTATCCATGAACAATTATTTAAACAAAGGTATATGTGATCATATCTAAAAAATATTATAAAAAATTATAATATAATCATGTCCACACATGAACTTGGAAAAAAAGTTACACCTGACCATATCCAAACACTATCAGGTGAATAAAGATATATATGATCATATACATGATCAATCATGTTAAAAACCTATATGTAAATTTTTCAATGTGAAATCATGTGAAAAAATCTATAAGTGATCATTTACAAACACATTTTTTTGAACAAATTATTACTCAATGTTTTTCAGAAACAACCTTGTGAACAAAATATTACTCGATCATTTCCACACAAATCCCTATGAAATAAGTATATTGTGATCATATCCACACCCAAAATTCATATCTCATGATATATAGAAACATCAAAAATTAATTTGAGGGAGATATCAGACCCCAAAAATCAATCATCCATTCATATACATGTCAATGAAAGAAATGATTCTTTATATCATAAAGAACCCATAGAAAGAAAAATGGGATTTGCAATATTTATAGATGGCATCACGAAATTTTTCTCAAGAATGTAGATGGTTGATACCCAAAATTCATTAACCAAAAATAATATTTAATAGTAATATTCAATGAACCAATAGTGAAAAATGGTTTTAAAGGAATTAAATATTTTATAGGTAAATATAAAACATGGAAGAAAAATCATAAAAGAGTATTAATAAATTTTTTTTATCATTTTTGTTAAAGATGATGTTATAATCAATTTTAATCGTCATTTTTGAAATGTGGAAGAGAAATATTTTGAAAAAGGAATAATTTTAATATTAAATTTAAATATTGTATCCTTGAAAATGATATAAGGAGTTCAAAATTGTGAAGTGAAAACATCATGAAAACATTAACTTTTTAAAAATAATATTCACTAACATAACCTTGAAAACGTCATAAAGGTTTCAAAAAGGTGATGGGAACAATTATAGAAGATTTTACGTTTAAAAAAATATTTAATAACAGTTCTTTAAAAGCTTCTAATAGGTTTTTAGAATAAATTTTGAATGGAAGATAAAACATTCAATCATGAAATAAAAATCATTTTTAATACATTAAAATAATTTTCTTGAAAAATAAAAACATAAAAAGTGGTATTAAAACTTCCTATTATAATTGGAAATAGGAAGGTCACAAGATTAAATATATATTTGGATTTATAAATAATATATTAATTTTTTTTTCAGAATAATGAAAATGAATATGGAATAACAATACCTCTAAAGGAGATGATATTTTTCTTAAAGACACTCTAGTTTTAGGAGAGGGATGTTCATTGAGAGGGTATTTTTGAGTAAAAAACAATATTTTACCCATTTAAAAAGATTAAATATCCTATAAAATATTAAATTGAATAAATTTACAAACCTAGAAGAATGATTCCCATGAAATAACATTTTACCTCAAATTAAGAATTTTTTTAAACAAATACTTTACATATATCATAATTTATGAATCAAGTTTCATTTGGAATGGGATTTATGTGGACTAAATGTAAATAATCAGAAATAAATAGAAACAAACACATAAAAAATAAAATGATTTGATTTTTCCAACTTATATTAAATAATTTCAAGAATAACAATAAGAACTCAAGGAATGAAAATTGAGTTCCCCAAAACCTTTCTGTTATCATTATATTTTTATTGGATAAAAAAATGTAAAAGATGAAATGGATTTGTAAATCCAATATATTATGTAAAATATTGTGAAAAAATAAATCAATATCAAATATATACTCCAAAAAATGAAACAAGTGGTGAATTATAATTATATCCCAATGAAGCCAAATTGAGATCCAAAACCCATACTCTTGTGGTAACATAAGAATAAAAATAAAATTAGAGGGTTAATAAGAAATCGATATTAAAACATGATGAAATCGATGCTATTATTTATAATTTAAGGGAACATGGTAATGAATACACCTTAAAAATAAATTATGGTGCGTAATATAAAACATATCTCACAGAATTGAAATTAAAGACGAGAAACCATTACCCCAGGTACCGATTCATTATATTAACGTGTTTAACATCATGAATAATGAAATTAGGGTTATATTTTTTTTATGAACCATTTCCATATATAATTCACTATATAATTTATATTAATTATCACATGTTATTTATTTATTAAATAGTTTCCTCTTACGGCAGTCACTTGAGGCAGATATTTTAGTATCATTGAAACTTCCTCGGTATATGGACCATAGTCAAATGTGTTATAAAATTGCTTCATAATATCCCTAATTTTATATTTTTATACATTTTATTATTCAATTTATTATAAAATTTATTCAATCCATTGGTCTTTCCAAAATGGACTCAAATTTTGAGAGGTTCCTCAATATGTTCATTTAAGGTTATTATGTTTACTTTAACTATTTATTGTTGATATAACTAATAGAATGTACAATTTTATCTATATAAACTATAAATAGTTTCATAAATATAATTATTATATTTTAAAATCATATTTATTTTCATTATTGTTAATTATTAATGGAAAAATAAAACACTCTTTTCGTGGAGGCGGTTGTCTGCACGTACGCATGTAGACACCTTTCGTTTTTGAATGGTTTGAGGAGGGTAGAAAATAGGTGTTACATTATTATAATAAAATCTCAACATATTATTAATACCTATGTTGTAATAATCTTATAGTTAGTGAATATTGTTTTTAGTAAAGGAAGATTAATAAGGAAAGACTAAAGAGTAAGAAATATGCATGTTGAGAACCTGATATTTTTCTTGGAAATATCTTTAAAAACAGAGGCATTGGGATAAATAATTGAGACCATATGAATATTAATGTAATATAAGAGTATAATATAATAAATTTTTTAGTGTTTTAGGAATAAATTAAAATGGATTGGTGTATCATGATGTGGTAGAAGTAATATATTTCCTTAGTAAATAGATTGGAAATTTTGGATGTACCCCTTACATTTCAATAATGGAATTTCACTATTCAATAATTCAAATATCCAAATGTTTAAAAAAATTTATTGGAGGAGTATTTTACAAAAAACATTCATCCACATTGTTTTTGTAAATTTCTTAAATGTTTTAGGACATATACAATTAGTAAAACTCTTTTCCATTACTTTTATTGTGACAAGAAATGTTTTTAACCTCAATAAATAATTTTAATGATATAAATTAAAATTTTCCAAGTTTACTAATTTTAATATTATGATTTAGAAAATTGAAATAATTTTATAAAATAAAGTCTATAATTTTTATTGATTTTAATTTCATTATTAATGCATATGATGAGTAAAAACAATTTTTTTGAAAAAGTGAATTTTTAAGATTAAAACATTTGAATAGGTTAAAATTATCAATTTTACTAATTTTAATGAAATATATAGGTTAATTATAAAAAATAAAATATATTTTTTATTTTAAATTAATCGAAATCCAAATTTTACCATAAAAATGTTTCATTAAAAAAACACTGAAAACAATTTTTTTATCGAAATAAAATATTATATAAGCTCTACAAATTAAACATAGATTTTATATGTTCTGAATAATAAATAAAATTCATAATTATATCGGTTATTTATTTTAAATCGCGATGTTTTATAAATTTACATGTCTTTATAATATAATTTTAGAGTCATAAATTTTATAATTTTGGTAAACATATCATTTTTCACTAATCACTTAAAAATTACCTATTTTAGAAAAATTAAAAAAATTTAACCCTAATATAATTTTTATATTATGAATTAAAAAATGAGATTAATTTTTGAAAAACAAAAATTATAAAAATTATATATTAATACTGTTTTTCGAGTATTTAAACTGATTTAAAATATTTTTTTATTTTGGTTTATTTTTCTTTATAATATTTATCTAATATGCCACAAAACTTTTTAGTTGGGTGTTTTGTGTAAAGTAATCTATCGAACATAATGTAAATTTAAGGAAAATGTATATCCCAAAATTTTAGGGTGCCACATTAAAAAAATTTCTTCCTCACAATTTTTAATTATCACTCACTAAAGAAAATAGATAATGATATCAAAAAAATAGAAATGATCCCATATTTAATTTCTAGAGTGGTATCAAACTTACTATATTAGGTAAGTATAAGAAATAGATATTTCCTTCATTTTGTGAATATATTAAGATTCTCAATCATTTATTCCAAATATGAATCTATATCCAAGTCTCAGGAGTTTAAAAAGACATAAATATCAAAAAATTATTTTTAATATAGAATTTCGAACCAAAATGATTGTGATAATATCCCATAACATTAATGTAAATGATCATATGAATATAAAAGCTTAATATTATGTTATCTTATCCAATGAAAATTTCATTTAAACTTATGATAATTCTATTTCACTATGACATAATTGGAACAACATATCAATCCTTTAGTTTTTCTTAGTTTTTCAATGGTTATCTTAATATTAGCTTTTTTATCCCATAATAAAGATGTTCTGAAATCATTTATAATGGTTTGTAAAGAAAATGAAATCAACCAATGAATTTCACCCATGAGTTCTAGATCTATGTATAGTCTTAAGAACACTCACTATGTACCAAGTGAAAATAAACCAATTCCCAACTACCATTTATTAGGGTGACTAACCCGAGGAGAATCTATGCCATAACCACATACACATTGCAATATAGATATCAATATAGAGACAGTGACATAAATTTTTAAAAAACACACTATCTTTACTTTAAAAAAACATTATGATGTTATTCTATGCATTTCATATCCATCAGACTTATCCCTATGGTTTTGAAAAAAAAAACGTTACTTAATCATATTACCCAAAAATAACTAAACAATTCTTAAAAAATAACAAAACCCTACTCTAATACCAACTAAGGTGCCTTAGACCCGCACTTCTAGGTCTGCTTCTATAAACAATATATTTAATCACAAAATTTGATAGAAAATGATTTAATCCTATATTTATATTCGAATATGACAATAATATAATCATTAAATATCACAAAAATCACAAAATCCCATAAATGGAAGGTTTTCAGTCTTTGAAGATCAGTAATATAAGAAATAATTTTTTATACTTATAAACATTTCTCAATAATAAAACTTTGTTATATCCACTTCTATACATCTATTAGTTTATACTCTTGTATATAACATTGGGAAATAAAACATAATAAATGGGTGAGATCAAGTGCACAGTTAGAGAAAACTTTTGAACATGTCATCAAGGGTTAAATCATAAGAATAAGAGTTAACATAACCAAGGGAGAAATATCATATTAAAAAAAACCAAGGATGAATAAGATATTTTTTAAGGAATGATATAAGGCCATATTAAATTAAATTATAAAAAATATACCATGGAATAAGAGTATGGTATAAGAAACATTTTACAAGGACCACAATCATAGGCATATGGAATAGATCTTTTCCATAAATATAGAAAATAATTACATTGTAAACCAAAAATATGTGATCATGTCTATATAAAATCTCATGAACAACACCATTTGTGATCACTTCCATAAAAGTTTTTGTCATAAAACATTTAAATGATCATGTCTACACACAAACTTTTTAATAAATCATAAAACAATCACATCCATAGAAAAACTTGTGAAAAAATCTATATGCGATCATGCCCGTGCACAATCATGTGAACAAAAATATACATGATTGTGTCTATGAAAAATCCTTTGAATAAATCTATTTTGGACCATGTACACTCAAAATCATGTGAATAAATATATTCATGTTCCTTTAAACATACAATAATTTTAGAAAAACATAAATAGATATTGTCCACATACAACATTGTGAATAAAATATACTATGATAATGTCTACATACTACCTTGTGATGAAAGCATAACATGATTTTATACACCCAAAATATTCTAATCTTTTGAGATAAAAAAATAAAAAAATTAATTGGAGGCCAATATAGGACCAAAAACTCCAATCATCCATACATATGTGTGCCAATTGAAAACAATTATTCATCACATCATAAAGAGATCATGTAAAGAAAAATGGGTTCATTAAGATTTTAATATTCTATAATAAAAAATGTCATCGATAATGCAAAAGGAAAATACAAAAAATTAAATCAATAATTTTTTTAATAATAAAATTTAGACACTGATTTATGAAAAATAATATCTTTCTAATTAAAACCTTTATATACAAATAAAAAAATACTAGTGAAATCATAAAACTGTTTATTGGAAATGATTTTATATATGGCATAAAAGATGATGTTTTTGTAACTTTGGAAGGTAGTTTATTAAATATTTAAGTGAAAAATTATGAAAATATTTAATATTAAAAATAAATTTTTATATTAGATCCTTGAAAATGAAATAAAATAACTTTTTTTGAAAGATAACATACCAGAAAAAGGTAATAAAACATCCCATTGAAATGTGTAATGGAATATAGTAATGTCATACGAGTAAAGAAATATTTGGGTTTAAAAATTAGAATGGAGAATATTTTTTTAAATATTGAATAGATAAGTGAGAAATACTATCTCTAAAAGAGGTTATTTTTTTATAAAAATATTAAGATTTTATGAGAAATATCTTCATTTAGAAACAATTTTTTGAATTAAAAATATTATTTTAACTAGATAGATATGTTTAAATATCTTATAAATTTGGAAATATAATAATCTATCATGATTTTATGAATTATTCTCAAGGAATAAAACTTTAAAGCAATGAACTGAAATTTGAGTAACCCAAATTACATACAGATATCATAATTCATAAATAAAGAAATATATATAATAATATTTATGTATTTTAAATTTAAATCTATATAAATAATAAAAATTATCCCTTAGTAAAGTCAAATAAATGAATTTCCTTATGTATATTAAATAATTTCAAGAACACCGATCATAAATCAATCAATAAGAATTGGGTTTCTTAAAACACTTACATCATCCTTACATTTGGAACTCATAACCCATAAATGGTATAAAATCACATAGATATATATATATATATAATAAAAATAATTAATATTTTTGATAAAATAAATCCATTTCCAATTTATACAAAAAAAAAGAGAAACAAGTAGTGAATAGTCATCGTATCTTAATGAATTAAAATTGAGATGAGAAATACTAATGGCTGTGGTTACCTAAGAATAAAAATAATAGAAGTGGGTTAAAAATAAATGTGCTTCATAATGAAATGAAATGAAAGGTATTAATTATAATTTAAGTAAATATGATATGGAATACACCATAAAAATAAATCACGGTGGAAAATATAAAATATGTCTTATGGAATTAAAAATCGAGACAAATAACCCTCACCATGGGTCGAGATTCATTTTGTGAGTAATCCTAATGACGTGGACCCTAGAATTAAGTTTATTAATACATTTTTGAAGAAAATATCCATCCAAAATTCATTTTTTATTTTTTATTTTTTATCATATGTTGCTTATTTTTTCTTCACATATGGGGGTAACATACGGTGGTTTGGTCGATTTATTTGAAAATTCCTCTATATAGTGACCATAGTAAAATGTGTTGAAAATGGATTAAAAATATAAAAAAATGTGTAGGTTTATGTCTTATGTTATTTTAACACCTGAGAATTTATTTATTCTTGAAAAAAAATTAATATCTTCGATTAATTGTGTAACACACAACAACAAGTTTTAAGAAAACACAATATAATATTAGTATTATTATTTAAACAAGTCCATTATAACATTGCTATTGAAATTGATATTATGTATAAGAATAAATATATTTTGAAAATTGATTACTAAGTTTATTAATAAATATAAAACATTTATAAACATATATATAATTTTTTATAGTATTTATATTGTTTGAAAAAAAATATATCGAAAAAATGATTTTTATTATTTTTTTTGAAAAAATAATAAAATTAATTTATTAAGATTTTATAAAATTTATAAAAAAATGAAATTAATTTTTTAATAAACACTTCAAAATTATATTTTTGTGATTTTGTTTTCAATTTTCTGGTGGTTTTTTTAATGAATAGAGGGAAATTATGATTTTTTTAAAAACTGCATGTTCATTTAATTCCCTTACAACTTATGTTTTATTTTAATATGGTTTTAAAGGAAAAATTAGTTCAATTATATCATAATTAATCCAATTTATTCCATTGGAGTCAAATTAATATTGAATTTTGTTATTAAAACTATTTATACTTATGAAAACTTTTTCCTTGGAAAACTATTTTTATATTACATTTATGGATTTAATTATAAATAAAACTATGCTGCTTCTCCGAATTAAATTTGGTAAAATGGATTTTATTTTTGGAATCATTATAATTAATATTATATAATAAGTTAAACTTATTTTTTTATAATGAATAGTAAAAACAATAAAAATTACTAACTGCGGTTATGTTTAAAATGGTTTTATTATGGGTCCAACTAAAATGATAATGGTAACAATGATCTAAAAACATGCCCAAATCATACTTTATGGACATTTATGAATTTTATAATTTATAAGGGTAAATAATTAACCATTTTTTTATCATTTTTTAATGTTTAAAATGTGGGTATAACTTTTAATTTTCGAAAAATCCAAGTGTGTTCGCTCCATCACTTATAAAAGGGAACACCCTCTCCTATAATATTCACACATAAAAAGTCTTTAATTTAATATAATACCTAACAAAATTTCTTTATTTATTCCATCCCCACATCCTTTATTTGTGATTTTGATTATTAAATCCTCATAATAAGTATTTTTGTGAAAAACTAAAGAGGTTGCCTGATGAAGATGCATCTTTCTTAGATGAGGGTTTTTATTTTATATATTTTCCACATCCTTGAAATATTCCCCAATTATTATTATATAATAATACCTATATTTAAAATATGATGGTATTTTCTTATGTTAAAATTATAACTTATATTAATCCCCTCCTCTATCAAATGGGAAACAAAACAGTTGATCAGTTGTACGGTGGACTACCACCTCACGAACTAATAGAATTGATTTTCCCCCACTTATCACATATGAATATAATGATAGATTTAATATATTTATATTATATTTATAAAATAATTTTATTTATTTAATTATTATATCACATATACCTTCTTATATTCTAATCTATTGGAGAATGATAACGTTAGTAATGAGTCCGTGAGGACTATCACCTCCATGATGTGATGTGGCGTGGTTTTCATTTTAATTTAACATGGGTGGTAATAAGGATATATTTATTAAATATATATTTTATATATAATATAAAAATTATTATGTAAAGGTGAATTAATATTTACAATTTTCTGTTCATAAAGAAAATAGGAACAATGTTCATGCGTACGTATGATCTACCATCTCTATGAGTGGTGTAATTAATTTTATATCTCAAAATTTTATAGATTTATCTAAATACATATATAATGAATATATATATATATATATATTATATTTATATCATATTTAAGATTATGGAGATTATGGAACCCTGATCAAAGTAAAAGGGCAAAAAATATAAAGCAAAACATACATGAAAAACGAAGAATTTATTACCCAAAACAAGATTTAGTTCAGGAAATTGTTAACAAAAAGGTAACAAAAGGTCATAGGTAAACAATATATGGTATTAAATATATGAATATAGTTATTTAATAGATTTATATTAATCCTAAATTTATTATATATGAGGTTATAACATGTATGAATGAGGTCAAAACTTGAGGTAGGGGATTTTCATCTCATCTGTATTTCTGTAAGACACATTCCATATTCACAACTTGTTTCTTTTGTGTGGTTTATATAATATCCACAAATGTGATTCATGATGATTATTTTGAAATATATTGTGATTTAAATTTCAATATAAGCTTATTTTTTCAGGGGTATATTGATTCAAATTTTCTCAAAGTGGTAAGGGTTTTATGTTACCATATAATTGTTTATGATTATGCTTCTAAAATAAGATATTATGATAAAAATTACAATAAAAATTTGAATTTTAAAATCCTATGGGTTTTTTCTAAAAATACATTTATTCTCTTTATCTTCCAATCATTATACATTAAAGGTTCCAACAAAACTTTTTTAAGGAAAACCGATTTTATTTCTCTCTTAAATCGAAAATCCTTTCCCTTTTTTGTCCATGATTTTTAAATGTGTTTAAAATAAAGTTGTTAATATTTTCTAGATATTTTTAAAGACATTTTCACCATTTTTTACTTTTTACAATATGGTTTTAAAAAATCTTCTTCACTTTTTTTGAACAAGGATTTTTTTTACTTTTTTCAAACAATGGGAAGCGAATCTTCATTTTAACCTGTATGGAGTGAAAAATATTTACTAAAATCATGACTTAACAATAATTATAAAATTACTTCCAAAATTTAAAAGTTAATTTTCAAATAAAATTTATTCTTTAATGTTTGGTAAGTTTTTAGATTTTTAATAATTATTTTTAAAGTGAAATTTTATTTTTATAAAGAAAAGTATTAAGTGATATTTCAAAATAATTTTCCATCTAAGATGACATAATTTGATGTTAATTAATATTTATTTGGGATATGGTCTAATTATACAATAATTATTACGTCTCTAGATGTTCTATGAAAATTATGAAAAACATAAATGCACTCCATTTCTTTCTCATAAGTTATGATATGATGAAATGTTTATGAAACCTATTTCTTTTGCATGGATTAAGATATAATAAATTTTTTATGATCTTTTGAAACAAAAATTTTGTGATTATGTGAGGGGAGGGACCTATATGTCCATCCAATGTATTAAGTAATGATTAATGTTCTATGATATCAAAGGGATCATGCCAAGTTTTACTAATCTCAAAATAGGGTACATGGGAGGTTGTCCCAAGCCTAAAATTGAGTACACAGGAGGTTATCCCATGTATAAAAGAGGCTACATGGGATGTCATCCCAATCCCAAAAGTGGGTAGATGGGTTGTTACCCTAAGATAAAGTTATTACATGGGAGGTTCTCCCAAACCTGAAATGATATTAATGTCTTCGTGGGTATCTTTACATAATATTTATTATTATGTGTATACCACAAATATATGTATTATGACAATGTCATGATCACGCAGATTATGTTATTTGATTCCTTTATGATTAATGTTATTCAACTACAATGATTTATTCCTTGAATCAAATTTATAAGCTCTGATATGGACAATATAGTTTTCAAATATTATTTTCATGTTCTCATACCTTTATTTTAATTTTATATTTATATCTCCCTTTTTTACCATTTCTGATCATCTTAGATAACCTTTTGTTATATATCCATTCCCTAGGTTATGAATAATGGATATATGTATTATTTTTTTATAAAGGGTGTTATTTATGGAGAACTTAGGGGAAGATAATGTAGTTCACCTTTGAATATGTTGTTTATATATCAATGTTTCCAATAGATCTAGAACTATATGATTCTAGAGTGAATCATTATTTTATATTTTGAATATTCATCTATTATGATGTGATATCTATGTATGAATGTTTTGGGTCACTATATTTTGTACCAGATAAAGGATAATTTATCCTTTGGAAACTAGAATGAGAAAACTATAGTAAGAATTATAAGGATATTTATAGATATAGGAAAGTATCTTGGAATTTTTTTAAGGGCAGAGTGAGTGAATTCTAAGAAATTGCATCCTTGTATTAATACTTCAACTGGAAGTGGATCTAGAATAGTTATACATAGGGGTAATAATTATAAAAAAGGCACATTGGTCTTTGACTCAATCATCACACAGTGTACGATAATGGTCCTTGCTACACAAATGGTTTGACACTCTCAAGGGATATATTTTGAAAATTATAAAAAAAAATATAAACCATTGTAAATGATTCGATTGATGACCATGAATGAACTAGGTTAAGCCTAAAGTATCATAGATTTAAATGTATTTGTCATGATTTATAAAGAATATAATTTATTTTTCATGATTATATGGTTTAACACAATGATTATTGTTTTTTAGACTATGTTTTCTAGTTTTATTTGATTGATGGAACCCACAAGAACCATGTTAAAAGAGAATGAAATAGAAAAAGAAACAATTTTCCTCAAAATATACCAAATGTTATGGGAGATAGAATTATAAATGTCATTTCTATGCTCATAAAACTTTTCAAGCTGTGGATCATGCTGAACATACAAACAAGAAAAAGAGGGAACCATGTTCTATTGAGTCATTCATGAGGTAATTCCCACTTTCTTATAGAGGTTCCACTGACCCACTAGTTTTCAAGAAATGGATCTATACCATTAAAACAATATTTTTCATTATTTACAGTTTGGATCATGATAAACTAATTTTCTAATTATATTGTTTGATAGGTGAAGCGAATCAATGGTGGTATTTTAATAAGAATACAAGGAAGTAGGAAGAAATGGACTCCACGAAGTGGGATGAGTTCAAGAAATTATTTTTAAATAGTCACTTTCCATATATACTTCATATGAAGATAGAAAATGAATTCCTTAAGATATACTAGAAGTATGATTAATTTTTTGGTACCTATAGGAAAATTTTACAAGACTTGTGAGGTACACTTCTATTATTACAATAGAGAATGAAATTAATTTTGATCAGTTATTCAATGAATTAAAACCAATTATTCAAAGGGTTTTATCAATAAGGAAATTTAGGACCTATGGGAAAATAAATTTTTGTGATATTAATATTTAAATTGATATTGGAGTTATCCATTAATCACATGCTTTTGGTATGAAAAGAAAGATGTAATTCAAGGGAAAATCGAAAAACTATGGATGAAAGATGATGATATTTCCCTTATATTTGAAATGTGGAAGTATACATGGTTGAAATTTTCTTAAGGGGGATAATAAATGTTTTATGTGTGTAAAATAAGATAATTGAGTGGATGAATGCTGAAGTGATGGGAATAATTTAGACATTGATGAGAATAGAGAGAAATCACCATAAAATCCACCCACCACACCCTTGTGTTTTAAATTCAAGGAGTATGGGTATTATAGTGATCAGTGCTCAGGTCTTAAGGTTATTGAATATTATCAATGTCAGTAAAATCTTCAATCAAGATGAAAAGGTAAATCTTCTATGCTCAATATTTTCAATGAGGGGTATGATAATAACAAGGTGAAAGGTACACTTATCATCTACTCTAGAACTGGTAATCACATATTTAATTCTAGATACAACCATTTTTATATCTGAATAATTTTATATGGGTATAAAAATTACTCTTAAATAATTATATATTCAATTATAAGTGAAAACCTTAGTGGAATTATGATCACATCTCGAGTCTATGATTATTATCCAATCAATTTGTTTTGAATGTGGTTTTTGAAAATCATGTTATTATCCATATAGTTGAATTTGATGTTATCTTAAGCATGGATTAGATTCTTTATATATACCCCAAATCAATTTCCAAGTAAGGTAAGTAATTTTTAATTTTCTAAATCAACATATGATCGTCTATTTATGTGAAAATACGTAAAAAATTCTGATATAAAGTTCACCCATTGTATGAGTCTTGATTCAAATTTAAAAGGGTTTTATCTAAAATGGTAGGGGAGAAATTCAAAATCAATGATAGGCCTATTGTGTGCATGTTTATTGATATAATTTTTAAAGATTTTCCTATTATTACACTAAATCGTGAAGTTGAGTTTTCAATAGTGCTCATACCTGGAGCTATGCCTTTTTTAAAGACTCCCTGTAGAATGACACTGCTTGAGTTATGGAAATTGAAGAAGTAACTCTAGTATAATTTAGAAAAGTGATGATATCAGACATGTGTAGCCAAATGGGGTGGACTAATTCTTTTCATTTAGAAGAAATATGGATTTTTGTGACTCTATATTGATTATTAGAGACTAAATAATATCATAATCAAGAACAGGTAACCAATACCCCATATTTATGACTCATGTTATCCACTGTATGGAGCATAATAATTTTCCGAGATTAACCTTGATTCTAGATATAATCAATTGAGGGTTAAGAAGGATGATATACCCAAGATTACGTTATATATGAGGAAGGGACATTATGAATATATAATGATTCCATTTCATTTTACTAATTCCCACACTCACTTAATGTATTTATTGAATGGATTCTTTAGATATTACTTAGAGCAGTTTGTGATAGTCTTTATAAATGATATTATTATGTATTCAAAGGGAAAGGAAGAGTTTGATGATAACATGATAATTGTTCTGAAGTCCATAAGTAATAAGAATGTAAATTCTAAATTTCAAAAGTGTATATTTTGGCTACAAAATGTTTTATTTTTGGGTCATATAATACAAAGAGAGGGTATATCTATGGATCCATAAAATACTAATGTTATTGAATATTGGCCAGGATTAACCACTATGATTGAGATTAGTTTTTGGGGTTTTATGAATATTATTGATTTTTTGTTGATAATTTCCATGAATATATAATCTACTCAACATGTTAACTTAGAATGCATCCAAATTGTTATGGATAGAAGATTTTGATGGGAATTTTAAGTAACTAAAGAGAAGATGAGTTTGTTTACCAATTCATACATTAACCTATAAAGGATAAGGATTTTTGATCTACAGTGATGCATCGATGAAGGGAATAAAATGTATCCTCAAATATAAATACATGGTGATAGATTAATCCTCATGATAATAAATGATTCCTGAACAAAATTACCCAACTCATTATTTTGAGTTTATTGGGGTTATGTTTTCACTAAAGATATGGTGGAATTAAATTTATAGAGAAATATTTTATATAAATACTGATCATAAAATTTTATATTATATATTCACACATAATGATTTAAGTATTCACTAGATAATATGGTTATAAGAGATTAAATATTATGACTTCTCAATACAATAAAACCCAGGGAAAGAAAACACGGTGACCAATGCTTCGAGTAAAATGGATCATGATAGTTTATCTATGAAGAGGATAAAAAAAATATACATTATTTATGAATTTTCAATGGATATATTTGGTAATATGGAAGGGATATGAGAAATCTTATCTTTCTCAAATTAGTGTTGAACCATATGTACAAGTGAAGATCAAAGAGTTGCAATAAGATGATGGAAAGATGTAAAAGATGGTGATAAATGTTCCAATGTTTAACATTGATTATAATGAAAAGATAAGGTCCTTGAATCATGTATATTTTACATAAATATTATATTTAAAGAAATATTAGTAGGAGGAATATCATCATTCTTTATTATTTATTCATCTTGGAAGTAAAACTAGTTAGAGAGACATGAAAGAGTATTTATGGTGGGATGGTATGAAGAGAGATTTCTTAGAGTTTATATCCTAGTGATTGATATATCCAAAAGTTAATGATGATATATAATAGTATAAGGGGATGTTACAACCATTATACATACTATAATGAAAATGGGAAAACATCACCATGGATTTTTTCATCGGACTCCCCAAAACACATAAAGGGGAAAAATTCCATATGAGTTATAGTCAATCCCCATACCAAGTCATCACACTTCATTATTTTCTAATTTCTTTTCTCATGATAATATTTCCATAAAATACACTAGGGAAGTGGTAAGGTTTCATGGAGTACTATATTATTTTGTTTATGATCAGGATTCGAATATTATCTCAATGTTCTGGTGAAGCCTTTAGTAGGCCCTAAATACAATGTTATGTTTCAGCACGAATAATCATTTATAGATAGATAGTAAATCTGGGAGAAAAATTAAAACCATATATGATATGATGATATCATGTTTTATGTATTTAAAAGGTGGTTGTGTTCAACACTGTAACATCCAATGTTTTGATTTGGATTGCAAAACTCTCATGTTTTCAATTTTTGAAATAGTGTCTTTTCTATTCTATAATTTGATGATTAGAACTCAATTATGATAGTTCTACCATCTTGATATCATTTTTCACATTTGGTTTAGAAGCTTGTAGTGTGTATCAGGTGTTTCAGTTTTATTTTAGAAGGATCAGAAGCCAAATGGCCTATTTTGGGTTGCAGGCAAAAGGCACACGGTTTAGGGGAAAACCTTGGGACCCCTCCTAGGTAACACAACAACCCATTTTTGAACTGCTGTATTGTTTGGGTAAACCATGCGAGGGAGTATCATGACCATGTGAGGGGTTCTATAGTAATTATAGAATATTTTGTTGGTTTTTCACACAGTTAGAGGAAACTGTGCAGAATGTCGCATTGATACTGCCACTTCTGTAGTACGTATGTACTGTAGCTCTGATGATTTTCACATGGCTTAGAAAACCATGAGAGTAATCCATGAGGCTTATAAAAGGTTTTTTTGTGTTTTTTTTAATTATTTTTTTCTTTTCCCCTCCTTTTCCCTTATCATACACACAGTAGAGGGTTTAACCTCTTCTCCTTTTTCAACTCGTCTTAATCTCTCTTCTCCATCCGTGGTCTATTCTTCAAGCCGTCATATGAATTAGTTTCATATTAGTAAGAATAACCTCACTCACCACTTTTATTTATTTATCATTCACATAACGTTTTGGTAATTTTATCTGACCCAATTTTTGGAATTTCAATGGATACTCAGATCTATGCAATCCACTTAGAATTAGAGCTCACTATCAGATATGCCTATATCTATGGGTTCAAGATAGGTGGTTCATATCTTGATCTTTGTTTTAGTGGTCATTTCAGGGGTGTACATTTTAGCACACTTTTTTGTTTTTTTGTATGAGCCCTATTTTTGCCTATTGATTCATTTTAAAATGATCATGTGGCCCATGGATTTCCCATGGCATGCCCAAAATCCATTTTGGCATAAGGTAGTCCGTGTTATAGGCCTTTATTCCTTGGGGATGTTTTTTTGGAGGTTCCAAACCCATCTATTTATTTTAAATTTAATTATTTTGTTTATTCCAATTGATGTATTCAAGTCCCCTTAATTAAATTTCCAGGTTATTTGGTTATGTAATTCAATATTCTAAAATTAAATTTGTTGTTTAACGTGTGTTTCATTATTTATATAAGTTCATTATTATGATGAACTATGTGGGATGAGACCCAAGGGGTCATGAAGGGATTGAATATTGGGTGAGGTGGCTAGGAAAACAAGATTGAGGCAATGTTGATCATATAGTTGGGGTTTGACTGGATTTCTTGAGTTGTTTGACCATAGGATTGAGCGTCGTGGATGTCACATTGAGGCGGTGAGGTAGTTAGGTTGGGTATGGACCCTTATAATGGGATGGAAAGGCAATCATATTGGAGATACTTGGTTGTTGGGGAACGAGGTGTCAATTGACATGGAATATGTTTTTTAATTGGGAATTTCTGATCACATGTGATTGAAAAAGCGCCTAATTGAGTCATGTTCTCAAAGGTTGACTACATTGATGATGTTTTATTTTACCAATTTTGTTGGTAGAGGCCACTTTCAGTTTTAGAGTATGTAATTATGGTTTGGGGGTGCTTTCCATAGAAAGCCACGTGGATAGTGAAGAGCCTCTAGTTTATAATGGCGAGGCAATTGGTTGAGAGATGTGACTCACTGTGATTAAGTCTTTAGGCATAGATTTTTTTTATTACACAAATCACTATGCCTCAGGTTGTTGGGATTTGTGCTAATGTGTTCTTTTGACCAGGGGTCCAAGGGATCAAATTTTATATTTTGGGAATGACTTCAGGGCATTGGTACTATTGTTGAGATATGAGGTGTTAAGAGGCTTGTGGTGCTGCTTTAATTGATTGAGGTGAAACCTAAGGGTTCACAAGAGCTGTATGACATCATAGGTACCTTGGGACATGGGCCAAAGCCCTTATCTGATTTAGTTATTCCGATACTGGCTTAGGCTGGTGATGGTTTTCTGGTGGTTTTTGATCACTTGGGAAGCATTGTTTGTTTATTGAATCGTATTAAATTACATTAATTTATTATGCATCACTGCTTAATCACTTATGCTTGGCATGTACCATTAAGTGGTATCCTACTGTGACTAGTTCTCAAACTTTGCACAGGACCTTGAAGAAACGTGTAGACTTTGTGAATTTATGTTCAGATAAGGGATTAGCTTCAAGAGCATGTTTATAGTTCGTTTTATCATGGGATGTTGGCAAGGAACTTGATGTATTTCCTCTACTAGATATTTTGTTTAGTTTTATTTTTGGATCAACATGATATATATGTATGACTTGTACTGGTTTTCCATTGGAGACCCTATTTTTCATATTAACATGTATAGCCTATTATAAAACACATTTTTTTTCATATTTGTTTTGGTAATGGCTGCAGGTTCCAGGTTGATATGTCTATTTGTCATCATCTATATTTGTTTATTGTTGCTTCTGTTGTTTCTTGTTATTGATTGTGCTTCTACCATTGGTGGGTCTGGCTCAAGTCTACTGAGTCTTATTTATCCCATTTGATGCTATATATTATTACTCAGACCAACATATTATCATTCCCCTAAGGGTATGGCCTTCCCACTATACTGTTCTAGACCCTCAATGATAGATAGTAACTTTTGGAATTTGGTGAGGTGCACCTAAGGCATGTGTCACCCAACCTAATTTCATGGTTCAGGTGGCAAAACGGTTTGGGGATGCTACAAAAACCTTCCTCTAGTTGAGTTTTTTTACTACAATATATTTCACCACAGAATTTAGATGAATCCCTATGAATGAATCTATTGAAAGAAGTGTAAAAATATTAAATTATTGGATGAATTTAGAGAAATGAGGCTATTATAAAATAATATAGTAATGAAAATTGAAGAGAAATCCAAATCCAATCAATAGAAAATCATGTAATCTTACAGTTGTTAAAAAAGTGATGTTGACAATCATTAGCGTGATCTTGAGTTTAAAGTTGGTGATAAGGTTTATTTTTTGAATTTCTACAAGGAATAATATTATGAGATTCAGAAATAAAGGAAACATGTGACTTAGTTATATTGTCACTTTTGATATTCTTGGTCTACTAAGGATGATTTCTTATCCCTTCGTCCACCCATTATAACTCTCTCAAGTCTACTATGTGTTCCGTATATCTCTCATGAATAGATAAACACCTGATCATTCATATGTAATGAAGTAAAAGGCCGTACCTCTAGATCATGCTATTTATTATGAAGAATAACATATAGAGATTCTATATCATGTTAATATATTTCTAGGAAAAAATACCACTCACCTAAATAATCATTTATCGAGAAACCTTCATCTTGAAGAAGTTACATGGGAAACTTAGGATATTATAAGGCAGAAGAATCCTCAGTTTTTATATCAGCGTGATATATTTAAAAAGATGAATTTATTTTAAAAGGGGTAGAATATAAAAACCTTATATTTTATTAAATATGGTTTTCAAATAAATTTAATTTTCTTCGATAGCTTGTGTTATATGCAATATAGAGTTTTAGCGAACCACGATAAACTGTTATTATTATTATTTAAAAAAACACATTTATTTTATGTAAATTAAATATTGTGGTCATAATAGTAATAACCACATTTTTGAAAATATGTATGAAGGTTTTAGATAAAAAAATACATTGATAAATAAGTACTAAATTTTTTGTAAAGTCTTTATATGTTTTGAAAATGATTTTTTCTCAAAAAATATTTTTATTGATTTTGGCAAAACAATAATAAATATTTAAAATTTTATTTTAAAAACTGAACTTTACTTAAGTAATCAACATGTAAAATTTTTATTAGGCTTATTCTTTGGGGTTCTTTTGAAAATTTTAATTTTTTAATGCATAGTGAAAAATAATGATTTTTACTAAAACATTACTTTTTTATATAAACAATTTACAGGTTTCATTTTATAATAATTTGGTTTAAAAAAAATTATTTCAATTATATCATAATTAATCCTATATATGTCATCATAATCATGTTAATACTGAATGTTGGTATTAAAACTTTCTAAACATATAAAAAAGTTTTCATTAGAAAATTGTTTTTTATTACGTATGCGAGTTTATTTCGAAATAAAATTCTACAAATTATGTGAATTGAATTTTGAGAAATATGTTCCATTTTTTAATCATAACAATTGATATTATATAATAATTCAAACTTAATTTTCAATCATAATGAATAGTCAAAATAGTAAAAATTAATTAACTAAGTTAAGGTTAAAATGGGTTTAATGGATGTTTAACTAAAAAGATAATTGTTACAATCAGCTAAATACATGTAAAAATCCTATTTTATGGAAATATTTGTACCTTTTACCATAGAATTTTTGATAATGAACCATTTTTAAGTCATTGTTCATGTGTAAAATATGGGTATAACGCTTTCAGTTAAAAAATTTATTGTGTTTCCCCTCCCTCACTTATAAAAGGGTGAACCTATACTCCCCTAATGAAACATCCAAATATTTTTGGTTCAACAAATACCCAGTAAAATATATTATTAAATTATTAAAAAAAATACTTTAAGCCTTTTTTTAATAGTAATCCCTAATAAGAATGATTTTAGTGGTAACTTCAATAGGGTATATGAATAATAAGTATCGTTCTTAACCATTTGTTTTTATTTTATTTCTTCTTCCACCTCTTAAAAACATTCCTAAAACATTATAATATAATTAAATAAGTATCTAAAATATACTAAGATGTTACTATGTTAATTTATTTACCTATATTCATCTATTCTTCCATCAAATGGGAAATGGAATAATCGATTGTGTGTACGACCGACTACAGCCTCGCGAACCGGTTTAATTCATTTTCCATTACCTCCTCTAAAAAATTTATATTATATTTACGAACTAGTTATAATTATTAAATTATTATATCAAATTTACTTTCTTAACTTCCGATCTATTGGAAAATGATATTGTCACTCGTGCGTATGAATGGACTACCGCCTCCACGAAGCGACGTGAAAGGTTTTTTCATTTTATTTTTAAATGGATAGAAATGATGGAATATTTAATTAATATATATGATATAAAAATTATTATTTAATGGTTAATTAATATTTAGCTTTCTTTCACCCCGTTCATCAAGAAAATGGAAACAATTTTAATGCGTACTTACGACCTACATCCTCTATGAAAGCTGTAATTCATTTTTTATCTCTATATTTTATAGATTAATATAAATAAAGAAACAATTAATATATATTATACTTATGTCATCATTAAAATTAAATATATTATTAAATCATGATTAAACTAAAGGTACCAAAATTACCCGAACAAAACATTCATAAAAAACAAGGAAATTATTTCCGAAAACATGATTTTAACAACTTTTTTAATAAATGGCTAGTAAAGGTTCATAAGTAAATCATAAATGGTATCCTATCTATGAAAATAATTATATAATTTTTTTAGTAAAACTATATTAATTATACAAGAGTCTTGAATGTGTTTGAATAATGTCGAGACTTATGGTAAGCTATTTTCATCTCACTTTTCTTTCTGTGAGACACATGCTATATTAACAACTTGTTTCTTTTTTGTGATGTATATACAACCCATTAATTTCATTATTGACAATTTTTATGAAATTTATTTGTATTTAATTTATTTAATATAATTATCTTTATTTCATGATGATATTAATTCAAAATATAAAAAAGTGGTATGTTTTTTAGATAACAATATCTTTGTTTATCAATATTGTTTATGATCATGCTTCCAATAATGATATCTTATGATATAATTCTCAAAAAATATGAAGTTAAAAATACTATGTTTATTTTACTAAAATTCATGTTTTCCATTAATTTTCATTACATTATGTACTCAAGAGTCCAAAATAATATTTTTATGGAAAACCGACTTTATTTATCAATACGATCGAAAATCCTTTCTCTTCTATGTTTATGTTTTCAAAATTTGTTTTATAGAAAGTTTTTATATTATGAAATTTAATTCTAAAGAAATTTTTTCCCATTTTTATTTATTTAAATATGGTTTAAATGGAATATTTTTTTTTTATTTCTATACAACCCCCTTTTCCCTTTTTACCAAAAATGTGAAAGAAATATTCATTTTAATTTTTTTGGAATGCATGGTATTTTCCACCATCCTGAAATATAAATGAATTAAAAAAATCTTTAAACCTTTTCAAATTTATTTTCAAATAAATATTTTCTTTAATATTTGAGTAATTTTTATATTTTAAACAAGTGTTTTCAAAGTGGGAAAGTTATTTTCCTAAAAATATGTTCAATGTAATATTTATGAAACCCATTTATTTTCATGTGGTATGATATAATGAATGTTTTAGGTTCTTTTGGAACAAAAATGTATGGATTATATAATGGGGGGGGGTATCTCCTTCTAATTAATAATGTGATGATTAAAGTTTTTTGATCACAAAGGGTACATGAGAGGTTATCCTAAGCCTGAAAGAGGGTACACAAGAGGCTATTAAAAGCCTAAAATATAGTACACAAAATATTATTTTAATATTGAAAGAGAGTACATTGGTTGTTATCCCGATCTTGAAAGAGGGTACGAATTAGTTATCCATTGCTTGAAGTAGGTACATGGGTGGTCATCCGAGTCCTAACATGATTTGATTGTCTTTTTAGGTAGCCTTGACAAAATATTTTTTATGTGTATGTGTATACCATAAATTTATGTCATATGATATTGTTTTTGTCTCATGGATTATGGTATTTTATAACTTTATGATTTATGTCTAATGTACAGTCAATATTTATTCCGTTTCAGTAAAACTTGAGAAACATGCAAACCTGAAGTTCGATTGATGCACCGATAGTGGCGTGGGGACCCTTGTGATGGGGTGTTCCTTTTGAGAAACTCCACATGGGTTTTCAAAGAAGTTAGAGTACATCAGGGTTGAATCAGACTCGAAACCAACTGGGCCCTATTTACACTTTTTCTTATATCTTACAGACCGGGCATCCGATTGATGTACTGTCTGTTTCATTGGAGCCCTTAAGATCAGTCGGTACTTTGGGTTACATCTTACAGGGACTTTATGGAGGTTGAGGTATGAATGATGGTATAAGGACCATAATTTTTGGAACTCCAGCACCACCAGTGCGGGAACCCTTTGGCTGAGAGTCAAGTGAAGAGTGACCCTCAGTGGATCAGAATGAGAGAGACCCTCCCTGGATTGGAAATAGTGTAACCCTCCATGGATTAGCAATAGAGAAGCCCTATATGGATCTTCAAGTGAGTGAACCTTCATGGATCTGTTGGCTCAATCCATATGATTAAAGACTTCTATAAGAGAATATTTTATGATTACTAACCAGTTAGGGAAGTGTGTTCTTACTCTAAGAGGTGATAGATACAGTTGTGATCTCCTAGTAGTAGCGTCGTGGCCTTACGATTTCATCTAGGGTATGGACTAGTTATCCATGGTCCATGCTCAGATCGACTATTTTAAGCACAAAGTGCGGTGTGTTTGTGTGGTTGGGACCATGTTTTCATTCACCGGTGAGAAGGAAACCATTGCAGCACATTATGGACATTAACAGAGGAGGGTGAAGCTGATAACTAATCAGTAGGATAGCATCACCCTTAGTGTAGTGGGCGGGAGAAGTTTGAGATATCCTGTTGTGGTGTACCCGTATTCAGATGTCTTTCTTGAATATGTTTCAGGAATAATTTCTCATGGAGAGGTATAATTCTACATAGAAATATACCCAGATACGACACTGATATCTACAGGAACATATCAGATGGCTCCTGTTGAGCTTAATGAGTTGAGGGTACAGTTGGAAGACTTTCATAAGAAGGGGTTTAGAAGGCCCATTGTTTCCCCATGGGCATACCCGATTTTTTCGCTAAGAAAGAAGATGAGATTTTGAGGATTTGCATCTACCATCGACGCCAAAACCTAGTGACCATGAAGAACAATTATCCTATACCGAGGATTGATGATCTCTTCGATCAGCTGAATGGATCTCTGTGATTCTCAAAGAAAGACCTCAGATCAAGCTATCATCAACTTCAGGCATGGGATGAGGACATACCGAAGATTGCATTCAAATTCTGGTATGACCACTATTAGTTCATGTTGATTCCATTTAGTGTGACAAAAGTCCTAGTAGTGTTCATGGGACACATGAAAAAGATTTACAGCCTTACCTTGATCACTTCATGGAGGTCTTCATTGAGACATTTTGGTGTACTCGACATTGGAGGAGGAGCACACCACACATCAATAGATAATCCTTGATACACTCTGAGATTACCATCTTTATGGAAATGTCTTGAAGTTACAGTTTTTGATATGAGAAATCTACTTTCGGGGACACGCTATCTCGGAGGCTAGAGATGCTTTGGATTAGGCAAAGAGAGAGGAAATGCTTTCTTGGGAGCCACCCAGGAGTGTGACCGAGGTGTGGAGTTTCATGGGATTGGATGGGTACTACTTGAGTTTTATACCTAACTTTTCCATAGTAGAAGAATTGTTGTCAGCTTTGACAAAGAAGGGGAAACCGTTTATATGGATAGAGAGATGCCATAAGGGTTTCCAGGAGATGAGGCAGAGACTAATGAGTGACCCCTGTTGAGGCTACCAGAAGAGGGCATTGGGAATTCAGTCTACTTTGATGCATTAGGGATTGGATTGGGATATTTTCTGATGTAGGAGAGAGCGGTGATCAACTACAACTCATGATAACTGAGGAAGCACGAGTAGAACCACATGAACTGTGATCTAGAGTTAGCATTAGTGTTCATTGTGTTGAATATGTTGCATCACTACTTGATGGGTGACCTGTTTACTGTCTATTCCGATCCCAAGAGTTTCAATTATATATTCTAACCAAAGGAATTGAACTTCAGAAAATAGTGATGGATGGAGTTCCTCCACGACTATGAATTTAAAATAGTCTATACTCTTGGGAAGGGATTTGTAGTAGCAGACACACTTAGCAGTAGGTCGGGTCTACAGTTGGTGAGTGAGGTGACAAAATAGATGGCAGAATTGCAGATATCCTTTATGGATAGTGATGGAGTAACCTACCTCTAGTCTATGAATATCACTTGCTCACTCCTTTAGTGATTTCGGAATTCATAGCTTGGAGACGTTGATTGAAAGTCATGACATGCCCATATATCCTCAGGATAGGCTGTTGATGGATTTTCGAAATGTGGGGAGAACACACTCATTTTTAGAGGATGTACCATGGTGAAACTGACGTTTCAGGAGGAGGTATTGATGGAGTTCCTTACATCCCATTTGGAGGTACATCCTAGAGTGGTGAAGATGTACCAGGACCTCTAATGTCTGTACTGTTGGCCAGGAATGAAGAAATCCATGGTAGAGTTCATTTCCTGATGCCTCATTTGTCGGAAAGTGAAGGCCGAACATATGATTCCAATAGGCATATCACAGCCAATTGAGGTACCAAAATAGAAGTGGGATGGTATCTCCATGGAATTTTGGACTGGGTTACCATGCACATCCATGGGCCATTACTCTATTTGGGTGATCATTGAACAACTCACTAAGTCAGCCAATTTTTTACCCATCTAAGAGAAGGGTTCAGTAAAGGGATTGGGATGTCCCTAAGTATAGAAGATAGTATGGATTAATGGGATACCATCGAAGATCATTTCAGATCGGGACACTCATTTTACTTCTCAGTAGTGGAAGGGATTACAAGAGGTGTTTGGGACTTAACTACGCTTGAGCACTGACTTTCTCCCTTTGACATCTAGTAAGATGAAGCAGACCATAAAAACACTTTAGGACATGCTTCCTTCTTGGGTCCTTGATTTTGGCCGCAGTTGGGAGGACCACCTACCACTGGTAGAGTCCACATACAACAACAATTATCACTCGACACCATCATGGAACCATTTGAGGACTTTTACAGGTGACCAAGAAGATCTCCTCTATGCTGAACAGACCCAGGGGAGTCAGCACTTATGGGTCTAAAGTTGGTGTAGGATACCTCTGAGATGGTGAAAATCATCTAGGAGAGGATGAAGACTGCATAGAGTTGGAAGAAGTCTTATGCCAACAGGAGATGGAGACCCTTGGAGTACGAGGATGGAGGCTTTGTCTTCCTATGAGTCTCACCTGAAGAGGATTTCAGAGATTTGGCAAAGGTGGAAAACTATCTTTGAGCTTCATCGGACCTTTCAAAATTGACAGTAGGGTTGGTTAGGTGATGCACCACCTAGATCTACCCCCATACATGCATCGGGTGCACGAAGATTTATACATGTCATAGATGAGAAGATACATTCATGATCCATTAAACATCATATGATGGGTGAGATAGACATTGACGATGTGAGACATTTATGGAGTTCTCAGTGGATATAGAGGATCAATATGATTGAGTACTTTGTGGATGGTCGATACCTCTGGTGGGAGTTTGTTGGCAGTATGAGAACATCTAGGAGAATACATGAGATCCACAGGCTCATATTCATGCTCAGTACCCCCATTAGTTTTCTTATATTTTATTGTGGCTTTTGGGGACATAAAAACGTTTGGTGGGGAGAGTGTAAAGACCCATAAATTCAGTATAATTGTTTTAAATTATATGGAATTATTAAGAGACTGTGAAAATTGACGGCACATGATTCTAATTCCTGGAAAGCCCAGAACAGAATTTTGATGATTTTATGGTATGTTTAGTAAACATGCGAGTGGGTTTTTCTACATTTTGAACTGGTGCTCAGATTGAAAATATGATGACACTGATGAATTCATAGTGCCATGATTTTCTTAGATAAAACATAACTTCGACAAGCAAGGGTCAAATGGAAAAGATAATTTTTAGACATTCAAAAAAAGTCACTATAAGTTATTTTATTCTTTTCTTCCACCTTTGAGAGATTTTTGGTGGAACCATAGTGTAGAAAAAGTCATTAAATGAATAAAAATTAATGAATTTTTTTCATTGGTTGTGTAACCGCAATAATCATGTGATTTAATTAGATCATTAATTACGGTTCATTTATGAAACACATTAATGAATTCAACATGGAGTGGTTTCTTTTTATTTAAGAAATCAGTTGTCCAACGGATATGAAATCAAGGGGAAACCTCTGACAAAGCGCCGGTGAGTTTCCTCTTCAATGGATAATGGTGAACAAACAATGATCATTCGAGGAATCTGTATGGGGATTGATGAGTGGAAACGAACATTGAATGAAAACGAGTGTCGAAGAAATTCCTTCGTCCGCAATAGATTCCACCGAATCTAGGTAGGGGTTTAATTTTTTTGTATTTTAAAGTCTCCTCTTCCCCATTCTTAATTAATATGATGAATGCGAATCAAATCACCAAAGAGTTGATCTGTGATTATTTTTTTACAGTGGGTGGTTGTTGTAGGATTTGTATCAGGGATTTCTGTATATTAAATGATGATTAATGCTTTTACCCATGTAAGAACACTAATGAGTAGGGCGCGAGCCAATATTAATAAGGACCGAAACCCCACAATTCATGGATTATTTTCATTCTTTGTGCATGCCAGGGCAACATGGAGGCAAGATGAATGTAAGAGCCTCATTGTAAAGGTGGTGACCCAAGAGGCCTGTAGGCACATTCAGGAAGGAAAATGGACCACATAAGCATCTCTAGTGGCAGGTGGAAGCAAATGTTGTCACGGTGACTGGTGACAGCAGCCTGTTCTAGCTGACTGCATAGAGAAGCCGGTGCTTGTAGGTGCCGCATCGACAAGATCTAAGACTAGTCGTGCCATGGGGGGTGGGGATGTAGTGGTGGAATGCCGTGTGGGAGTGGAGCGACCCGCTTGGTCCTCTTGGATGGACACAATTCTCGGATCTGGCCGTACATTTCAGGATAAGGGGCGGTGCCTCGCTGGCACCACCAGCTAAAAAAAATCAAACTCTGTGTACGGTCCCGCATAACCGACCCGTATGTGGGTTCGATTTTCCAGGAGGGCCAGGCCCGCTGGCCGGACCGGACCCCCTAGCCGGGCCGAGCCGAACCCACCAGCCGGACGGGACCCACTAGCCGGGTGTGACCCACTAGCCAGGCTGGGCCCACCTGTAGGGCCGAACCCGCAATCCGGGCTGAACCCGTGAGTTGTGTCGGGTCCGCTGGCCCAACAGGCCGGCCAGGCCAGACCCATACATGACTAGTCCCATTTTAGTAAATGTTTAGTTAAATGAAAAATGGGCATCCAATTGACATGCCGTTAGAGGCATGGGGACCCTTATGAAGAGGTATTAATTTTGAGATACTCCACTTGAGTTTTGGCCAAAGTTAGAGTACGTACGGGTTGGATCAGACTCGAAACTGACCAGGACCTATTTGCCCTTTTTTTCTTATGTATTTTAGACTGAGCATCTGATTGAAATGCTGTCTATTGCATTGGAACCCTAACAGCAAGGCAGTCCTTTGGGTTACTTCCTCGTGGGAATTCTTGGCAGTTGAGGTACGAACAATGGAATAAGGACCAAAATTTTAAGAACTCAGGTGCACCAAGTGTGGGAATCCTCTAGCTGGCGGTCAAGTGAAGAGCGACCCTCCGTGGATCAGCATGTGTGAAACCGTTTGTGTATCGATAGCAGTGCGACCCTCTGTGGATCAGAAATACAGCGATCCCTTTTGGATCGACAAGAGTGCGACCCTCCGTAGATAGGAAACAATGCAACCCTATGTGGATCAACAATAGTATGACCCCTTGTGGATCAGTAGTAGAGTGATCCTTCATGGATCAACAATACACCAACTCTCTGTTGATCAGCAACATAACATCTAAACAAGAAAAAAATGATCTAGCTCAAGACCAATCATCTTTATTCATATTTTCTAATTTGTGTACCTAGTGTGAGCCGTATTTTACTTTATGATTTTGATTGATATCATGCATTTTGGTTTTTCCTTTTTGAATTCTGTGAGACCTTCATGGGTCTTGGGGTCCCTACTGGTTATTTTATACTCACCCCGACAAGGGCTTCGCCCGCCACTTGTTGTGTCTTGGGCAGATGACAGACAGATCGACTGAGACGTGGGTATCCAGGGCTAGATGGTGCTCAGATATGATTGATAGAAGTGGTGAGTGGTAGTGACGATAGACGGAGATATGTACCTACCATTCATATAGGTTCCTTGGTGGACAAGCTTTGGAGAAAATTTACAAAATGCACCTTAAAAATAGTTCCAAATTACGTTATGGGCTCTTCGGGCCTCAGAATCACGTGTCGTCGATTTTCACAGTCTCATAATAATTACATATAATCAAAAAAATTTATACATAATTTTTGGGATTGTAAATTTACCAGTTAAGAAGATAGAAAAATCCCCTCACACATTTTCTGAACATACCTTAAAAAAAGTTCAAAATTCCATTATGGGCTCTCCAGGCCTCGGCATCATGTGGTGTCTATTTTTGTAGTCTTGTAATAATTCCATATAATTTTAAAAAATAATTATTTCGAATTTCCAGGTCATTAAAATAACATTAATATAATAACATTTTAGTTCAATAATAATTATGAATTACTTATATAATAATGGGTAAAAAATATTTTAAAGACAAATATAGAGTTGAAAAAAAGTTTAGAAGTGATTAATACTCATGTTGAGTATTTCAACATTCACCCAAAGGATCTCATCCAAATAGAGGATTTAGGGATTTTACATGGATAAAGGGTATAAAATATGTAGGAAAGGGATTAATGTGAGGTAAAATGGGTAGATTATGAATATGACTTATAATGTTTATAGTGTATGTAAACAGGTAGTGTAAATATCCCGTTATATAAGAGAAGAGTGACATTTTGTAATTATGAAAAAGGACAAGTCACTATTGAAAGCAAGTGAGTCTAAAATATGACCAAAATGAAAGTCTTATGAGTCATATATTGATAAAATAGGTTAAAACACATTTATTGATAAGCACTGAGTAATTTTTTTATTACTCTTAAATTTTAACAAAATTTACTTTCTTGGTGGCACATTATATTTTATCTTTAATGATTTATTTTAATGACCAAAATTAAAATTGAACATATTAACTTATTTTGATATTATGATTTTAAATATTAAAATAATTTTATACATATATATTTTAATGGGTGATAAAAATTAATTTTAATTTTTGAATGCATAACAAGTAAAAACGTATTTTAGAAGTAATGTTTATTATGTTTTTTTTATTTTGGTTAAATTTTCTATTTAGTTGATTTTCATAATATCAGTTGGTTTATAAATAAAAAATTATGATTTATATGTCTTTTAAAAGAATCTAAAGCCTAAATATTCCACGTAAATATTAAATTTAAAGAAAATACCAAAAATATAACATTTTTGGAATAAAATATCACCTATGTGCCAATATATTAAACATATCTTCCTTAAATTAGACATAGAATTATTAAATGTATATTTTTTTCTTAAAATAAATTTTTTTTAGAAAAATTTCTTATAATATTTTTAGTCTTGTTTAAATTATGATAAACTTCTTCAATATATGGCATTGATAAAAATAGTTTTTTTACAATCCGCTTAATCATTTTGGAAAAATAAAAAAAATCATTTTAAGATGATTTTATTATGATGAATCAAAAAATGGAGTTCAATATTAAAAATTTAATTTCTAAAATTTAAAAATTAAACTTCTTAATTGGAAGCTTAAAATTTAATAAAAAACTGTTTTCATCATAAAATTACTTTTTAAAGTGTTAACAGTTTTTGTTCGCATAGTTAATCAATTGAAAAATAAATTTATTTTAATCTATATTATTTATTAATATTATAACTTGAAATAATTTAACTATAATATATTTATTTTCCTAAAGTAAAAATTCATAGCGCATAAAAAAGTAATTTTTAGAAAAAGTAATTTTTAACATTAAAATGAATTATTCTTATTACATGCCTATTAATAAATGTGATATTATTATCAATTTATTCCTTTCATGTATATCATAATTAAATATAGTGATATTAAATCTTTAGCATAGATTTATTTTTTTATGAAAAAAACACAACACCTTTTGAAAAATATTTCATTGAAAAATATTGTATATTAAATGATTTCAACACAATTTCAATTATAATTAAGGATTTATTTTATAATAATTTAATTGTGTTAGTAAATCGATGTTGAAATATTTCTTTAAATATTATCATATTATTATTTAACAATAATATATTTAAAATATTAAAATCATTCATAATAAAATATTTTAATTAAATATTATAATTTTTGTTTGGTTATTTTTTATCTTTAAAAATATAATATTTAATTTTTTTTACTAGCTGAACAAAACTGAAGTATACCTATCAAGTTCATGTTTATCCAATGACCCTATTTTTAATGACTATATTTCCAAGGACTATATTTCTAATGACCATATTTATCATGGTGACATTTGTTCCAATATATTGAATTGTTAAACTCTTTCATTCCATTTTCACTTCTTAAATCACACTTCCCATTCCTTAGTAAGGATGATTCTTTCTCCATTCATGGGTTTATTTATCATTACATTTTTAGTTAAACAATTGGTTATTGTAAAATCTGAATATTATATGTATGGTTTTCTAGATGAAAATATATTATTCTTTTCTATGTATTATCCCCTTTTAGTTTATGCACTTTTAAGGGATATAAAAAACTTTGGTATGTAATAGTCCATGATTTGAATATTTTTTGTAATGTTTTATCATGAATAAACAAGTTTTTGTTAGTTTTATTCATATTTTTACAATTTATTTTCTACTCATGTTTAATAAAATAAAAAATATAAACATTCTTAAGAGTAATAGTCTTATTGATTATGGAAGGAATATGTTTCCTAAAACCTAGTCTGTTATAATATATACACATTAAATTAATTGGATCCTCACACTTTTAATTTTAATTTACTAATAAAATTAGTAAAGAGTATCTATACGATAGAAAAAAAATCATGGCATAATTTATAATGAGATTTCAACATCACTATATAGGGTTACACTTGGAAACCTATATTTTATTTATAATAACATCTTATTTTTATTTACATTTATATTAAAAATTTGTAAACAATATGTTTCCATAGTTTGTTATAAGAGTTTATAATGTCACAACAGTCGTAACATCATTTTAAATATTCTATTATCAACTATATACTAAAAACAAATTGGTTATAATAATAAATGATTTATATATTCATATAAAAAATCAACCATAAATTTCTTATCCTTTGTAACCTTTATTTCAACCCAAAATAAATCAAGTTCAACTATTTCAGTTCCACTTAAGTTTTATCCTATTAATGTAAATTCACAAGTATTAAAAATATATAAGAACCCATATTAACCAACTACACCTTAATTATTAATAATTTTGAAAATATATTAATCTTCTACCAAAGTAACCAATATCTCTTTATTTGAAAATCACTTTTGAACTACTATGTTTTGTATTTATATAACTAATTATATTCCCCAAACAAACTGAAACTATCATGAATCATCCCAGTGGGGGCTATTTCATAACACCCTAATCGCTCCTCCAATAGGTAAGGGCCAGGTGAATAGTACCAAGTAGGTATATCACTAACATAGGAGGAACTTCCTATGTACCTTCACAAAAACACACACACACATATCTCCAAGACCAAAAAATGCTGAAATGTAAGAAAATACTAAGAAAACAATGCATGTGTACCACTATATCCCAACCAATAGAGTATGGAAAGAAAGTATATTAAGGTGAGATTGGGCCAAATACAGGCCCACAAAGAGAAGTATGTAACCAAAAGTCCAACCTATAAGAAAAGGTACTCAAACTACCATCTATAGATATTGGAAAACCTCCGTTTCAGGATCTAACAAAGCTCTATTCATTCCTGGTCTGCTTAAGAATTTTTCTAAAGGTCGCTCGTCGGTACAAGACATGAAAAATGTGGGAAAAGACCATGCATGGGTGAGTATAACAGTACTCATTTGGACACCTTGAAAAGAAAAACGAATACAGAAAGGGAATATAAATATATATATAAACAAGTATATGTCTACAATAATTCTAAGAATGATATCTAGATATAATCAGTCTATACCACATAGTCTGGGGTAAGTCACAACTATTAGATAATGACATTAAGGATCCAGCTCGAAGATTCTATGAATCACTCATACAAGAGAACACAATCCTGAGTCTGATAACACTGATGGCATCCAATAAAGATGTACTATTCATCATGAACCATCATGAGAGAGAGAGAGAGATGGAATGATAGACCTACAGATAATATGATACAAAAAATGGGGATCACAACTAGGGCCATATGTTGATACCAAGAACTCCATCTAAATTGAACTTCTATGTTGAGAATCAGTACAAAGTGATGTTTTTCATGACAATAATAAAGAATCATCCAACAGAATGAAGAATGAATAGAGGGTCCATCTCTAGGCCTCTTTAGGGGATTCCAATAACTCTATACATAAATTCCTTTTGAATGGATCATACTTATATGAGTAGGAAACAATACACACCAAAATTTAGGGAAATGATCAATAGAACAAACCCTAATGAAAAATGACCAAGATACAATGGAAAAAAGAATCAATACATGTATAAAAGAATAAATAGTTTTTAGTAGGGTCACACTCTATTTACCATGACCCCATGTATTTATTCTGTACAATATCCGACGTCATTCCTTACTATGTCCTGTAGAATATGGGTATACAATGTGTAGAAGAAGTCACATGTCGTGTCCTTCCATCTAGGGCTCACTCATGTACTCTGGCCATCTTTCATTACATGGTGTCAACACATGTGTCTATGATCATATATCAATACACATGGTAGTCCATGTACTTTTTCCATTCCATGTCGTGTGGTGGGGTACATGCCATGTAGGCAACCTGTGTACTCCACCCCATGTTAGTGTGTCTCCCAAGATACACGCCAAGTCTTTGCAAAGGGATTACATGTTTTACAACCATGTCACACACAATGTGACATTTAAATAACTCCTGGAACCTTAACCACCACTAATTAGGGGCAACACATTGTGTAACCCTAGGTTACATTCAGTGTTCATCAATATTTTCTAGAATCCCACATTCTTACTCCACGCGCCTCGACCAATGATTCAGATCTCATTATTGTTATCCTTTCTCCTAGAAACTCCATATCCTAGGTCATTTCTTCACCCTAACACCGAATTGATGTGTTTTAGGCATTTAATAGGCTTAGAAAACCCCTTTAAATACATCCAAAAATTGACATGAAGAACAGTATCTCTTGAATTGTTTCGATTCATTCGTTTTTATCACTGACACACCTCCATTAGGTCATATGAGTGTTAGATAGTAAATTTTGGTTCATTTCACTAAAACCTGATGCCACAAAGACAAATCATTCATAAACCAATGAAGATCCAAGATCACACATTGAAATAACAAGGGGAGAAAAGAACATGGGAAAATTATGAGGAACAAACATTAACCACTATTCATTATAGGCTTGATTTGTTCTCATAAGAATGACCAACATTCAAATCAATATAATAATCATCCTAATAAATCCTATATTTTAAACCTATGCTGAATGAATGATCAAAATATGGATCAACCTATTCGTTGGTTGGTTCACGTTCATCATTGAATCAAAAAATAGGGAAAAGAATATCCCAAAAACATGCCCTACCTGAGAATTAGACCATTCACTATTAAAGATCAATTACCACTGGCGAGATCTATCAAGAAAGACACTCTTCAATATCTGATCCACAATTCTATCATTTCCCACTATGAAAAATCTCTAGGGTGTCTCTCCAGATCTTTTAGTATATTTATAGGGTTATGATCCTAAACATTGATCCCTTCATAAAGGGTTAATTAAAAAACGAAGTGTCACTATGTCTATGAAATTATAAAATAAAATAAATATTAATTTTATTATATTCTTTAAAAACATCAGAAACTTATTTTCATTACCAACATGCACTGGCCTATGTAATGCCGCGAATAGGGTAAAGTCACTACTCTGAATGCAATGGTGACCTTATATTTTGGATCGTGGAACTCTTTTAGATATTATTCCAATTTTTCAGGAAAACTACATTTTCATGCTATTTAATATTTTAATATTATTCCAACATTTTTTCTAGGCACACAATGCCTCATAATTACTTTCTGTCCGAGTGCTTGGTCTCAAAGTTAATCCATATAGTATTTAAAAATAAGACCCGAAAGATATGAGATTTCAAATTCTCCACACCTTGCGGCATTACACCCCCAAAAATCTAAAACAAAGGCTAATAAAAAAGTTGAGGGTACTGAGCACGAATCTAAATATCCTACTCCCACGTTCTCTCCTGGAGATTCTCATGCTACCACCGAATGAAGACACTAAAGTAATCAATTTCCTATGAAGGATCCTCTTATACCAATCCTTGATTCACTAGGTACTCCCCAAAAGTTTCCCCATCATCGATGTGATTCTCACCCCATTCGATGACGAGCAATGGGTCATTAATGTACCACATGTGCTGCGATGTGAGTAAGACATCATATACCCATTAAAAATATAGAGGTAGTGGTAAGCGGTTTTCCACCCCACTAACACAATGCAGTATTTGAAAAGGGTTGTAAACCTCAGAGATAACGTGTTGCCCTAGACAAATCTCTGTAATCCCCATTAAGGTGAAACCCATATGAATACATGGTATCCTTTATTGAATTCCAAAGTCCTCCACCACCAGTCAGTATAAGACATATAATGGCTCTATGCAGTTTTCATCCACGCTTAGATAGTATAAATATTTTCTTTAGTAGATATCACTAACTCTTGGCCTAGGAGTGCTGATTATACTGGTTCAATCCCAGAAAGTGGTGACCTATAGGGTCACCTATAAAAAGCCTCGAATGATTCCATACTAATGGTGGAATGGGATTTATTGTTGTATGTGAAATCCACCAGTGGTAGGTGATCCTCGTAACTATGGCTGATGTCCAACATGAAAGCTCAAAACATGTCCTCCAAAACATGAATGGTCTTCTCTATTTGGTTGTCCATTTATGGGTGAAACATTGTGCTCAAGGTTAACTAGGTACTGAAAACCTCATGAAATCCCATCCACAACTTGGATGTAAAATGAGAATCACAATCTAAAACAATCGTCAAAGGAAATCCATGGATTTGAACAGTCTTTAGAATGTAGAGGCATCCTAATATCTCTACCAAAATCATCTCCCTGATTTCTAGGAAGTGGGAAAACTTGGTGACCCGATCAATGATCACCAATATCACATCATTTCTCCTAGACGTACTTGGTAAACCCATAACGAAGTCTATCAATATTCCTTGAGACTTAAATTATGGAAGCTCAAGGGGTTGAGCTAAACCTATTGGAACCTAGTTCCCAAACTTCAGTTTATTACCAGAATGGAATCGAGAAACAAACTCTGCCACTCGTTTCCACATTCTCGACCACAAAAACTGATATCAAAGGTCCTGGTATATTTTTCACTACACCAATATTTACCACCAAATGTGATGTTTCAAACTCCCTTTGGACCTCTTCTCATAACACTACCTGTACTACTATAAATCTTCTAAGAAGAACAAATTGATCCCCACCTTTTGAATATCTATCAAGATTATTCCATGTGGACAACTAATCACATATGATCTCGTAGTTGATATCCCCAAGATGTACCTCCCTGACTCGCTGTAAGAGTAGAGGGGTAACAAAAAATGAATTGAGGTAATCTGATCCATATCCATTCATAAGTCATAACTTCAATGAGGAAAACTAATCTAAAGCCTCGTTCAATAATGTTGAACTAGATCTCTTGCTGAGAGAATCTTCCACTACGTTCCACTTTCTAGGAGTATAAATAATCTCAATGTCATTTTCCTAGTGGAAATCTAGACATCTCCTCTATCTCAAGTTCAAATCCTTCTGAGAGAAGATATACTTGAGACTCTTATGATCATAATAGATGATAAACTATTTGACCATCAGGTAGTGTCATGAAATCTGGAATTTAGAAGAATATCGCTGCTAACTCAATATCATGGGTCACATAGTTCGAGTCATGTGGTATCAATTTATGTGAACCATAGGCAATCACAACATTCTTTTGAATCCGGACAAAACTAATGACAATTTCTGATTCATCAAATAACACTATATACTTGACACCATCCTCCAAAAATCTATAGATCAGAGCGCTCGTCAAAATTTTTCTCAACTATTGAAAATCCTGCTAACAGTCCTCTATCCACATGAAAGGTTACACCTTTTGAGTCAAATTTTTCATAGGTACTGATATCCTATATAAATCAGAAATGAATATCTGATAATATCCTTCTATCTCGAGGAGACTATGCACCTCCATCACATTCCAAGGTGGATCCCATGCTAACAGTGCCTCATCCTTGCCCAGGTCCATAGCCACTCCATCCACTGAGATAACATGTCCTTTAAATTGGGCCACATGAATCCAGAACTAGAAATTAAAGAGTTTCCTATTAATTTTGTTCTCTTGGATTATTTCTAGAACCACCATTAAGTATCTCATGTGCTCATCCTCAGATGCCTAGAACACAAGGATATTTCTGATGAAGACTACCATTAATCGGTCCATGAAAGTCTGAAATATCTGGTTCATTAGTTCCATGAAAACTACTTGGGTATTCGTCACACCAATTAGAATCACCAAGTACACATAGTAACTATGACAACATTTGAATGCCATATTTTGTATATCCCCTTCCCATACTCGTAGTTGGTGATAGAATGACTTGACGTTAACCTTCAAGAACCATCATGCCCTTCTCAACTAATCTATGTGGTCATTGAATCTCATTAGTATATACTTGTTCTTCACGGTTGAATATTTTAGTTTTTGGTACTCTATAAAAAACCTAAATCTCTAGTCTACCTTTTTGGAAAACAAACTATGGCTGCCTAGGATGAAACACTGGGTCTCATGAATTTGTTCTTCTGCGGGTCATCTAACTGCATCCTCAGCTCATGAAGCTCTATGGGAGACATCCGATATGATGGTGGTGATACCATCACCACATTGTGGTGTAAATAAATCTTGAATTCTATATCCGGATATGGAGGTAATCTTGGATCATGTTCACGAAATACGTCCTCATACTCCGCCACCATCGTTGGAAACTGGTAACTCATAATATCCACTGCACCAAGGGTTAGTCTATCTAACTGATGGGTAATCAACATCACCATATTATGAATGAGCATATCAATTATTTATTGGGTTTTCATTTCACTGAAAAATAGGAAAACCTCATTCCATCATTGTAGAAACACCATACCCTTTTCTAAAAATAGTCAATATAGGCATAAAATATGGATAACCAATCCATACCAAGAATGAAATCATAATGAATAAATACTTCCACAAATAGATTCCAACTAATAATATTACCTCTAAGGGCTAGGTCACACTGTTTTCATTGACATGTGGTCACTTATTCTTCTCCAGTAGGTGTCTTGAAGCATAAGGGTCAAGTCAATTATTGAATCAGAATATATAGGTCTCTAAAAAGATATGCGGAGAGTAAAGAATGACTATAACCTATGTCGATTAGTTCTATAGAATGATTAGAAGTAACACCCAAACCCAGTTACCTAGAGTCGGTGCATTATTAAATATCATTGGCCTGATCACAAAAGTTCAATTCTCGAACGACTGATTAGTTTAGTAGCTTTGGAATCACTAGATACATTCATAAAGATTACATTACATCATAAAGTGAAAAATACAACAAAATCTTGTATCCACACTCATATACCCTTATACTATCCCTACAGGTCATTCATAAAATACTTCTTCACATCCTAGGAAAAATAAAACATAGAAAGGGGTGAGCTCAAATGCCAAGTAAGGATAACATTATAGCAGAAACTTTCATAAATAAGCATAAACATTTAAGGTAATGTATAACTAAAACAACAACCTTTTAAACTTTAACTTCAGAATAATATGGAAGAAATAAAAATAAATAATTCCATTTACTTATTAACATGGATATTGTACTAGTCGAATAATCACATGCAATATCAACAACCACTTTCATAATGATGGAATGCATAATGACAGACTATCATAACCACATAGTCAAGGCCTTGTGCCAAGACTACAAATAATATTTTGTCAAGGGCTTGTGCCAAGACACTAGTTTGTCTCATGATACCTACTGATGAATCAATGAGCTATAGCGGGCTCCACCCGTCACTTACTAAGTACAATGCATTCCTCATATGAAAAGATTCAATCATAACATAAATATTCATATTAAAACTAGCATATGAAATGTCAATACTTTAACCACAACCATGAATTGTATGAAAATAGAACATCCACAGTCAAACATAACTCATTCGATACAATATGAAATATTGTATTGTATCAGATTAACCTCAATCGAGAATAATGAAGGATATTGACATAGATTAAAATAATCATAAAACTATTGATAGAAATATCTCCCTTTTTCTTGAAAACATTTAAAAGTCATACTATTTGTCAAGAAGCCATTTACAATAAATTTTTGAATCAAAGTGTCCCATACCACTTTGAAACTTTTAAAATCTATTTAAATTTTAGAACTTTAATATAAAGAAATCCATAAAACCATTTTCAAAACCTTGAAATTAATGATAAATATTTAGAATAATAAATCATTAAAACATTTTAAAATGATATTTTAGGTAGAGATCCTAACCAAAAGAGAGACACTTGAATAAAAAATATTTGATGAAATCAAAACTTTTTAATATCACGAGAATAATGATATTCATGATATATGATGTCAAAGTACATTATATACACCATATAAATGTGATTTGGTTCATAACAATAAATAAGTCTCAATGGAATGTAAATTGAGATGAAATCTCTTATAAAGATCGTATCCTTAGGTTAAGGATAAATCAACGACATAATTATGTGTGAAAAAAATAAATACACTAAATATGATTGGATATTTTTAATAAATAAATCATAGTACATTCACACATATTCTTGTAAAAACAACACCAATGAATTGGATATTTAACTCGACAAATGGAGATTGAGTTATAATTAATCTTATCAAGTTCATATTGATGACTTGATAATTTATCAAAGGAGTGATTATGTGTATCAAAATTATATCCATAGAAATCAGAGTGGAAATTATTACATAATAAAATTAATAGTGATTCCACACATAATCTTGGAGTAAAATAATCACTAAAGTATGCATAAAGTCGAATGAGTGGAAATTGAAATTTCTATTCCCTTATCGATTTGGTAACTTAAGAAACATACACCCATTAATGAAGGATCATAAAATGATGATGTAAATATCCATAAATTAAAGTATATTTCACAATGAAAACAATCATGGGCAGTATACACACCACATACAATAAATAATTGGTGAACAATGGAAATCTCATGGAATTAAAAATGAGATAAAAAACCCATTACTTTGTACTTTTTCCTTGTTCGAGGTTAGGTTAACCTCATTTATAATGGCAAAATAATTGTTATTGAATTATAAAATAATCATATACATTCATATGATATCATATATGATCTTTCAACATTGATTTGTGGATAATATCTTAGTATTATCGTCATTTCGGGTGTTAACAGATTCATTTTCTTTTATATTATTTGTTATCTGAGACTTATTTGTTATGAATGGGATGAATATTATTCATATACATAATTATATAACGTCTCTAAACTTTATTTTTAATCATAAAATTAAATTTATTCTTGAATGGATATGATGGCGAATGAATCTCATCGTGTTCGTGGAGATGGTAATCCGTACGTACGCAAGAGCGACAATATCATTATTTTGATATTAAAATAATTTATAATTGGATGGTATATCATATATAAAGAATAATTATCATGTTATATTTGTTATTTACATGAATTAAAAATCATTATTATACCCATCCAAATAATAATATATTGAATAACAATTACACCATGACGTGGAGACAGTAGGCCGTACGTACGCACGTATGGTGACATGTCATTCAAAGGATGGATAGAATACTGAATATGGTTGTACCATATTTATAATAACATTAAATTATATATGAGATACTTGGGTTATTATTTTATAATGGAAATAAAAAAGAAATAAGCAGTTGAAGAACAAAGGAACTTGAATGAGGGTGGTGAAAACATTACCTCTTCTTTGGGTTCTTCTTTTTGATTTGATTAAAAGGGTCCTTAGGTTGGCTTTCTGACTAAAGTAAGGACTATAAGATTAAGGTAGGATTTTTTAGAGGGTATTTGGACAGATTTTGTACGAACCAAAAGTATTTTAAGGTATGAATAATTGGTTAGAAGTGGTGTCCTTTTATAAGGGGGAGGAGGGGTTCTTTAGGAAAAAGTTAAAGTATTAATTTATAAAAAATTCATATTCGGTTTCTAATGTCTTAAAAGTGGATTATTAAAAGTATAAGGTGGATATGGGTCTAAAATCTTTCAACCAATAGATTTTAGATAGGTTTGGGTCACTATATTAACCTTAGCCTTTATATTTAACTCTTAGTTAAATAGTCTGACATTTACCATGTCACTTTGTATTTTTACATTATATGGTTAATAAACATACTATATACTTCCACGAGACCCCCAAGTGGTCCATTAATGATACAACTATCATTATATAAGTCCTTTTTCCAAATCATATATTTTTAGGAATAGAATATGAATTAATAAAATAATATTTGTTTTATAAACTCTTTTATGTCAATTTTGACACTATTTAATAATTTATTTTTGTTAAAGTCTTAACAAATTTATTAATTAGAAACAAATTAATTTAATTAATCATAAAATGTCATATTAATAAATAAAATTCGTGTATGTCATCAAAATTTTAAAATTATATTTAGTTTTACATTTATAATACTTATTATTTGATTCTTTCATTAATAAAGAAAATAATGCATCATTATTGTGTCATAAATAAATTTAATTATTCAATGTCTAAAAATTATAAATAAAATATCATTATATAGGAAATATTTTTATCTTTCTAATTAATATTTATAGTCTAAAATATAACATATATAACCCTATATAAAAGTTTTTTAGCTAAAATATATATGCTTATGTCATTTTTGTATTTCCTTTAACTTAATTAATATAAAGTGTCATTATCACTTACAAGTGGATCCATGGGGTCCTAAAATAGACCCAAATATGCCCATGGTCAGACATGTATCAAAAATTAGGGTTAGGACACGTTTTAGGGTAATTTATTATTATTATAATATTATTGTTTTTACAATTATTTACTAGATTTACCCTTTAACCACGGTAAATAAAAATATTTACCAAAGTAATTATTCAAAATGTCTAAAAATAAAAGTTACCTATTGAACAATTTGGACCTCCTGATTCTAAATATGGAATCCATTTTTCTAAATTCAAAACACAGAAGTGGCAGTAATTAATTTAAAAT
This sequence comes from Viscum album, assembly GCA_963277665.1. Taxonomy (NCBI): domain Eukaryota; kingdom Viridiplantae; phylum Streptophyta; class Magnoliopsida; order Santalales; family Viscaceae; genus Viscum; species Viscum album. The sequence goes on from OY728136.1 coordinate 1,487,547,715, forward strand.
TAATTCCTGTTGTTAAAAGGAAAAGCATGGTTTTAATAGATAATAACTATCAAAAGATTAACAATTGATTATGTCCAATTTAAATGTGAATTTATATCCAATAACCAACATTTGATTAAATGGTAAAAATATAATATAATTATACTCTAAAAACACTCAAATTCATAATTTATCACTATTAATTATTTCGATTAAGAAAGTTGTTTTTAATTAAAATGTATTATTTTTCACTATTCATCAAAATATGAAAGATATCAGAAAAGTATCAAAAATTCTCCCTAAGCTAATTTCGATATTCCGAATCCAAATATGAAGTTCATTTTGAATTATAAAATCTATAAAATTTCAAAAAGTGGGTATTACTATTCATAAAGGCTAGTTTGATTGGTTGTGGTGTGTGTTAGAACTCGAAGTTGCGTACAACACACGCTACTATATTATTCAAAGAGTACCGTATCGTGGAATCATTGGGCGTTACATTAGAAATGACACAGATCAAACCTCGAATAATTATTGGAGCCCCTAGTTCATATACATCGACCACATGAAGCTCTCCCCACCTCTATCATCCATCGCCCTAATCTTGGTATGGACCACCTAAGGTTGGTGGTGGTACCATGTCGAAACATTGACTAGATCCTATTTCTCTCCCAACTCCTCTGCCATGTCTATCGCCCATACAGATCTGCCAGCTCCTATCGTTGTCTATGCCTCGATTGTCCATCCACTATCTCCCTATCTATAGTTGGAATGTTGGAAAATCTCAAAAAAATATGTCCCCAACCATCACATTAATAGAACTTTCACTCCCTAGGATGAAAGAACCAACCCTTTGTGCCTTAAAAAAACCCTATATTATGGGACCTCATCCTGAAACATCTCCCATGTCTGAATCCCTATGACTGATATTGGATCCCTTTTAGTGAGGTCTCTACACTTTCTCATACACTCCTGACTATCACTGGATGTATATACTCTTCCATGAAGCATTTGACCACTAAATCTCGCTCGAGCCTCCTATCATATTTCTGAATTCATAGAGGGATAATGCTGGCATGTATGTATCTTTGAAAAACTCACCCAAGCGTCAAATCCATTACGCAATAATATATAAACATATCCATCGTGTACCTGGAAAGGTTGGTGAACCTTGATGATTAATGAACCACTATCATGATACCCTACTAGAGCTAAAGAAGCTCTTGTATATGAACATATCTCAGTGTATCTAGTGAGAACTCCTCTATAATGAATTTATCAAACTATATCCATGAAAGAGTGGTCTCATCATGAATCTGGATAACTAAACTCAACCATCAACATGCTAAACCTTGTAGAAGGAACACTTCTAGGACCACCATCTGATAAGTTGGTGTCCTCACTAGACAAAAAACCCAAGTCACCACCTAAAGCCTATCCTCAACCACTTGAGGGTTGGGCTCTCCTTTGAATTTGAGAGGTCTCTGTCTCTAGAAATCATGAAGCACGCTCAGCCTACGCTCTTTTTGTGCTGGTACTGTGGGTACCATGTGCTACTCCACTAATGGTGGTATGGCTGGTGAACCACCTGGAAGTAACATCATGGTAACTAATACCTGTATCAAAGCCTCATCAATGAGGGGGTCATCCCCCTGATAGAGCTGCTAAATCATAGATAATATAAATCATGGGGGCACCCTGTAGGAAAAAATATGTACCCTGGTCAATGAGTATATATGGAGAGTGACTCAAGAAAGAAATAAAACCACAACCCATTCCTATGTGATCCGTGTACCATTATTTTCCCCACAACCAATGTTCTCATGTACCTTAGTTGAAAATTAGGTTTTCAGAGCCCATGTGTATTGATACGTCGGCCGCCCACACAAAAAATGATTTCTCTAGCCAAAAAGCTACACTCAAAGCACTTAACACTGTTGTACGAAACTAATCTCACAGACTATTAGTCCTAATGTAGAATCGAACACCTATGATACCACTCTCTCATGACCCATCCCGGTGAGACCCATGTGGCGAATCCCCAAGCCTACCTCTAATTGGCCTGGGGATGGTGACTAGCACTGAGTATACATATCAATAACATTGGAGGCATTTTCTATAAACTTGTATGGATTCACACATCTCTAAGACCAATTTTTTTTGAAATCTAAAAAACAACTAAGAGAACAATGAAAGCATACCAACATATCCCTACCAATATAGTATGATATAAAATTAAGGTAAAGTAAAATTGGGCAAAATACAAGACCACCAAAATTAATATATAGAAAAAAGTCCAATATGTTAGAATAGGTACTGGGAATAATTTTTTAGACAACGGAACAACTCAGCTACATGATATTACAAAGCTCCGTCTGATCATGGTCCATCTAGGACTCTATCATATGGTCTCTAATTTTCACAAGACATGACACGTACAGGACAAGACTATACACGTGTGAGTATAAAAATACTTAGTAGGACACCTCAAAACCACAAATAAATACAGAAAGGAAAATACACATTTAGATCTACTCAAGTATATGTATACCACACATATAAAAATTATATGAAGATTAACTTAGTCTATACCACATAATTTGTGGTAAGTAACTACTACTACATAACAATAGTAGGTATTCAGCTCGATGATTCCACAAAGTACTCATCTAGGGGAATTCACTCCTAAGTATGATAATACATATGAAATCCATCCAAGATGTATTGTTTATCGGGAACCACCATGATAAATATAGAGAGAGAGAGATACACTAATAGATCTGAAGATAATATTATACCACAGATGAGGATCAAAACCAGGGCCATGGGGTGATACCAACAACTCTATCTGGATTAACAAGTTAAGTATAGGATTTATGCCTGATGAATTCAGTCAATTGAAAACCTAATAATATACCGAGGGAATGATTAATGAATAGTGGATCATACTCCAGGCCTCTCAGGGGATTCCATCCACTCTATCTAGGAATTCCTGCAGAAGGGATCATACTCTTTATGAGTAGGAAATGATTACCACCAACCCTCGGGGAAATAATAAAGGGCAGGAACCCTAAGAAAACTTGTCCAAGATATGATGGAAAATTGAATCAAACAATGTAGAATAGAATATAAGGCATGTAGTAGGGTCACATGTCGTGTCCCCTGACCCGAGGTACTGCCTGTGTACAATGACCCATGTCACTCCAAAATGTGTTCTATATAAGAAGAGTAAACTATATGTTGAAGAAGTCACACATTTTGTCCTTCCATAATGGTTCCACCCATGTACTAATACCATGTTCCAGTACAACCATCCAATATTAATTTTTTTATTAAACACAAAATCACTTTTAATGGGAAAGTGGGAACCCTCACAACTGAATAGGTTCAGGGCCAAAGGACACAAAAAAATTGTTAAAGAAGAGAGTGAGTTGTTTGGAAACATTTTCCCTAAACAAAACCCAGGGAATGGAATTTACATGAGTGTCGGGGGGATCTTTCAAGGTTCCCTAAAAATGAAGTGCCAAGTTGTCCCATGCTTTCCTGTATTCCTCCATGCCAATATTCCCCATGTTGAGGCCTCTACGTAGGATGCGAGCCTGCTTATCAGCCCACTCACCTTGCTCCACTGTAGTGACCACTTGTATCGGTCTCATCTTCTTCAGTTCCTTAATATCCAAAGTAGCTTCAACAATTTCTTCATCCGAATGCAAGATTAAATCTCTATGTTCTAGCACTGCATCCATAAGGCACTGAGAATCATCTTTGGGAGCTTCTTCGCGCAGCTTCCCCTGACCACCCAAATCTACAACACCTGTAGGAGGAGCATAAGAAGCATAAACACATCCTGCCCTAGCCATGTCCTTGGTGAGGGCAGACGTGTCCTGTTGGATAGGGGCCATGGGCCTGTTCCAGGTTGTGGAGCCAACCTTTGTAGAGTCCTTTGGTGACAACATTCCCTTGCACGTAGATCTTGTGATGGGAGGACTAGGAAGGTTGGAGTAATCCTTCCTTCTGCACGCCCTTTGATTGTTTGAAATGAAGCCTTATGAATCCATGGTTTTGTTCTTTCCCTTTCGTATAGAGGATCTAAAATATTCCTCCTCTAAGGCCAGTTCCTTGGACTCATCATGGTCTGAAGTCTCAACCATTTCCTCTTGAAATGATTATGATCCAACTTGTTTTTCTAGTCCATGTACCCACTCTGTTGGTTTTTCATTAGTGCAGTGATCTTCATCCAACACTATAAAAAGATTCTGAGAGATCCTGGTAGTCACCCCTGCTTTGAGCTTCTCAGCATAGGAGGAACCCTGCTGGACCTGCATAGGCTTGACTGGGATTTCAATTTTCTCCAGACCACGTCCCATAAATTGGAGGTGGTTATGGCTGTTGCTCAAGTCCAATCGCTGTTCATCCTCACTGGAGCCATTATTTTTGATATCATTCTTCAGAACAGCTCCCTCGATTGCTGATGGAGTGACCTCCGATAATATTTCAGAAGGGTCAAGAGGGACTTCCCTAACAGCCTGCCCTTCCCTTTGGCTGTCCTGATCTGCATCCATGGGTGAAGGACCCTTATCATGTAGAACCCCACTCGCCATCATGACCTCTCCTGAACTAATTGGCAAGGAGTTGATCCCACATAATTACAGAACTGGGCAAAAACCTCTAAAACAAGAGGTCCAAAGGCCTCTGAAACTCCTTTCACAACTGAAACCGAAGGACCTCCCTGGCCTGGACCAGTAGCATGACCATGACATGCTTCATCGACAACTGAAGTCCCTTTGACCAGGAAAAGAGGTTCAACCAAACCCTCCTTCCGATCCCTTTTACAACACTCATAATGACTGTGACCCAGCCTAGAACAATAGGAACAAAAATTCGTCCACGACTCATAAGCAAAAGGTTGTGCGTACCTGTATTCTCCCTCAATAACAATCCATACCACCTTAGGAGGTGGCCGAGCAATGTCCATTTCGACACAAATGTGTGCAATAATTGGGTGCGTCATGGAACCTGTCCGCTGATCAACATAGAGGAAGAGGCTGATGGAATTGTCAATAGACCGTAGGAGAGCCGGGTTCTGGAATAGCAGTGGTAGCCCAGGAAGCTGAATCCAAATCTCCGAAGCAGACGGGTCATGATTCATATGCAGATCAAATGACCAATGAAGTATATGGTAATTAAAACCTCGAAAGGATTGACTAGATCTAGACTAGTACACGAGGTAGTTCATGTTCTATGTCCAGGCCAAGAGGTATGGTGGGTACACGACATGTAGGCAACCCGGGTACTCCACCCTGTGTCCATGTATCTCACGAGATACACACTAAGTGTCTTGAAAGGTCCTACATGACTTGTGACCATGTCACATTCCATGTGAAATTTAAATAACTCTCGAAAACCTATCCTATACTCAATGGGGTTGACACACCATGTAACACTAATTTACACACTATGTTCTCCACGATTTTCTAGAATCACGTGTTCTTCCTCTATGCACCTCAACCAATGATCCAAATCTTGTTTCAATGATATGTTACCCTTTAAACTATAGATCCTAGTTTGTTTCATCACCCTAAGACCGAATTTATATATTTCAGGCCTTCAATCATATGGTAAAACCACTTTAAATCCATTCAATGAAAACCACACGAAGAATGATATCTTCTGAATCGAATTGTTTCATCTATCACTGTCTCCGTAGCACTTCCATTAGCTTATCCTGATGTTGGATCTTTAATTTATGATATATGCACTAAGAAACAAAGGTGAAACAATCGATCATTTATAAACCAATGAAGAATGAAGAACACGCCTAAAAATAACTGGCGAGAAAAGCACATGGAACAAATCCAAGGAATGAACCTAGACCATTGTTCATTATTTATAAAATCCATTACTGTAAGAATGATCAATAAATAAATCAATAAAAAAATAAACCCTGTAAATATTTTAATTAAAACCCATACAACACGAATGATTGAATTACAAAATCAACCTATTCATCGGTTGGTCTGCATTCATCGTTGAATCTAAAAATGGAGAAAATAATGTCAAAACAACACACCATACATAGGAATTGGATAGTTCTCTATTAAAGATCAATTTCTAATGGAAAAATCCATCAAGAACATTGCTCATTTGTCTTCGATTTGCAATTCTGTTGATTTCCACTGAGATAAATATCTAAGGTTTCTCTCCAGAGCCTCTATGAAATTTCTTGTCTTATAAGCCTAATCTTAGATCCATACCTAAAGTATTTTTTAGATGAATAAACATCACTATTTCATTGCGTTGATGAAATAGTAAAGTAATATAAAAATTCAATTTATATTATTCATTAAAAATGTCCAAAACAATTTTTGATAGTCAACCCACGCCGGTCGATGTTAGGCTGCTCCTTTGGTAAAGACGCAACTCTAAATGCAACAGTGCCCTTGTATTTCTAATATGGGTACCCATTTAGAAGTTATTTCATTTTTTCATGAAAATAGTGCGTTCATGCTATTTAATATTTTAATATTATTCAAACATTTATTTTGGGCACACATGGCCTCAGAATTGCATGCCCTCTCAATATATTGTCTCAAAATTATTGAATATGGTATTTAAAAATAATACATGAAAATAGGTGTGTTACAAACAAATTGTAAAAATATCCATAATTACATTAAAATCTTCCATTAGGATTCATCTCTAAACAATGTTATACATTTATATAGTTCATTAAGATCACCATTAATTTTAATTCATATTATTTAATTCCAAATCTAATTAAATATTTAATTTTTTTGATAATTTAAGTAATAAATAATACCAGAATCATAAGTTTAGTTTCTTTTGTAATATATTAAAATCATGAAAATATATTAAAATCATATATAATGGTCCCTAATGAGTGTGTGAATCAACCAAATAATATCCCCTGGGAGTGTCAAACTAGGTTGGTAGTTATGATTATTTATCCTGTACTTAGTGAAGATCACGTTAATATCAAACTATAAGCTTTTATGTTGATTATATATATGTGAATATATGATAGATACATTATCCACTTATTTATATTTAAAAATAGATTTCATTTCTAAGAAACTACACACTCTATTTTTACCAAAATATTAGGTTGTTATCTTATATATAGAAGTATACATATGGTATGTTATAAGGGTTATTTCTCTAATAAAAGTTTGTCTATGTCTAGATTTAAATGTTTCTACTGAAATTGAATTGATACCAACTATAAAGACTTTAATCCAATAACAGAGTCAATGGTTACCTTGTAAAATTAGTTAAATATTCAATGTATCACATAAGAACAGATCACACATAGATTAGAAATATTGGCATATAAAATACATATATGTTTTCAATATTACATTTGAAGTTTTAATATAAAGTATCAAAAAAAAACAGAAAAACTTTTCATTATTATTTTCATTAAATCCTTGAATTTATTTAAAATACCTTTCTTGGTACCAATGGGAAAGGAAATAGATGTATGAGAGATATAAAACACTCAATAAGGGGGTGTCGTATAGTGGAATATATCTTTTCATAATCATGAAATTAATAATATGATAGGAAAAAATAATCTATGTATTTACACAATCAAATGAAAATTAAAGAATAATACACCCACATAATATATTACAATGGAAATAAATATAATAGTTGGATAAAAATAATTGATTTACTAGTGATGGAATGCATAATGACGAACATCTTAATCTTATCATAATTTCCTTGAAATGAAGACTTCATGATATTTCCTTTAAAGAAATATTATTTGAAATCATGAAAATATCTTCAGGTACATATGTGAAGAAATTATAATATTACCATCAAGGCCTCATTTTCTAGACATCATGATCTGACTATCAAATCACCTTGTTAAGGAAATATTAATAAATGTTTATCTATACACTGAATAACCAAATGTTGGGTCTCATGAGACCTACCTATGAATCAAGGCGTTATATAATTTTGAACACCACACATCACTAAATTAACTCCAATGAATTCTCATTTGAAATAAATTTATAATAATATAATTTATAGTTAAATTTCCTTAGTCATCAATAAACATACATATCTGAACAATAAACATACTGGATGTCGAAACATTCACCATCCAAAAAATGGAATAACAAGATCAAAATAAATCGATAGAAATAATTTGGATGATATCATTACAGAATATCCTCATTGAAACCTATGAATTTCAAATGATTTTGACCTAGATGAAAAGCACCTTTAGAAGGAAATTAATGTTTCACAATGGATAAATAAAATAAGAAATACACTTTTAAATTTTGATACTATTTTTAGAAAATATTTTATAAAAAAAAGGTTGTATAAGACATGATAAACCTGAAGGGGATGTTAATTTGGTAAAACAGTAGAAGGCGGTCGGGAAATGTGCTTGTAGGAAAAATGATTAAAATTATATTTCTTTCACAATTTATACAGAATGTGAAAGTCAATCAAACAAGAGAGAACAAGTAACTTTTATATAAAATTTTTATTTAGAAGAATAGAAAAACTTTTAAAAGATTAATTCAAAATATAAATCTAAAAAACTTATATTTTAAAAATAAATAATAGACACTTCCAAAAAATTTGATTGAAGGACAAAAGATGAAAACATGAATAAATTTTCACTATATTTATTTTGAAACCCACATAGTCAAAAGGTAATGAAGACATAATTTTAAAAATTGGTAAAGATAAGTATGAGGGTATTAAGGAATAATATAAAATTTTATTTAAAAAAATAATTTAAAATATAGGTGGGAGGAGGTATATGGATACATAGGAAAATGTTTTCTGACCAAAAGTAAGTGATATTCAAAAAGAAACCCTTATGGTTTTAGTATCTTTGGAATCTTAATTACAGGTAATAGAAAACATAAAATAATAATTTTATATCCATGAATAATTATATTCATATAAAAAATTTCTAATAGGTATTATAAACACAATTTAAATGAAAAAAGATGCATATTACACAAACTGTCTCAAAGAGTATATTTGAGGTTGAGAACAATTACCACATTGGTAACATTTTAATTAGAATCTATTAAAGGAAACAATGTGATTTGTAATTTTCATTCATTTAAATTACCTAAATTACATGTTAAAATTTATTCATGGGAATGTATATACAATATATAAATAAATAAGTTGGTAAACTCGAAACATATCTTCAAAAATGAATATTGAGTTGAGAGAACCCTTACATTTTACTCACGCCATCCACAAAGATCATAATTTTTTTTATAATATTGGTAAAAAATCATAATAACTTATTTATGAGCCATATTAAAATATATTATATTTTATATTTTTCAATAATACTCATTCCCTTAACATATCTTAGCTAGTTAAGATACATTTTAGTCAATGAATATTAGTAATTTCATTTGTATTGTATTCTTTTTATAGTGTTGATATCAGACCCCATTCATTGATATAAAGTAAAACCTTACCATATATATATATATATATATATTTTCAATGATTTATTTAATTCCATATCAATTATATGGAATTATTATGTATGGTTTGAGAAAATTGAATTGACGATGAACATGTTTTGAGTAATTTTATGGATATCAATGAGTTACTTTATAAAAATAATTAATTATTATGTTATAATTGAAAAAAATTATCCATATAACATATTATTCATTAATATCATATATTGTGATTAATTAAATTTTTAGAATCACTTATGAAAGGAGGTGATAAAAAATGAAGCACATATGTTTTTGGAGGTGGTATTATGCTTACACACACACACACACACACTACATTTTCATTTTCATTGTACCAAAGGAAGGTAGAAAATGGTTTTTATTTTTAAATTTTTTAAAATATTATATATATAAAATTTATTAATTCAATACCCTTTTATAACCATAAATATATGATGGTTATGTAAATGAAATATTTTCTTTTGTAGAGGCGGTCGTTCGCATATATACACAAATGATGTTATCATTTTTCTATAGAAGTGAGAAGTGTAGATTATGGTTATAAAATTGACATAATAATATTTATATTTACTAATAATATTTATCTAATTATATTATAATAAGAAAATTTTATTTTTAGGAGAAAGGTAGATAACTTAAATCATAATAAGTGATTAGTATTCACTTTGAGAATTTGAATATCCTCTTGGATAACCTTTGAAAATTTTGGATTTAGAGATTGTTTTGGATAAAGGAGATAAAAAATATATTAAAGGGATATTTTTAATGTAAAATTTGAAAATGTTGAAGTGTAATTAAAATTTTCATAGTGTATATAAGGGGGGTGGTGGAAGTCTCCTTTTATAAGTGAGGAGAACGACTTTTTTTTTGTAATAATAGAAAAGAAAAAGTCACCATTCGAGGAATGAGACTTGAAAATAAGAAAATAATTGAGGTTTTAGGATTATTGTGTCAATAATACACTTTAATACACATATTATATATGTTTTTTTTTGTTTTAGTCCTTTTCACCTCATTATTAATTTTTACAATAATTTACTTTTTCAACAGTAAATCAATTTTTAGCCACTTTATTTTTTTATCAAAAGTTAAAAAATGAAATTATTAAATAATTTTTACATCAGGACTTCAAATATGAAAATATTTTTATCAAATAAAATTTCATGAGTGAGAAAAATTAATTTTAATAATAGTTTACATAAAACGTAAAAAACTGTTTTTTGAAGTAGTATATTTTTAATCATATAAATAATGTTTACAATAAAATTATCTATATTTCTTATTTTCAATTTTTTTTGTTTATTAATAAATAATAAAATTTATTTGGACAAAAAATAAATCCAAAACCAAAATCCACCATTTGATTAATTAGTTAAAAGAAAAGGCCCAAAATAAAATTTATTAGAAATAATGTTACTTGAGTTCCAAAATTCAAAACATTTTTTTTAAAATTAAATATATTGTAATTAAATAATTCTTTTACTCTATATATACACCTTCTGTTGATTTTTTTTTAAAATTTTTATACCATGTTTATATTATGATAATGTCTTAAAGGATTTAGTGTTGGTAAAAACTGAATTTTTTACTATTCACCAAATCATTTCAAAAAAAAATATAAAAATTCCAAAAATCATTATGATATGATATTATTATGAAGAATCCAAAAATTAATATTCTAAAAATAAAATTCTAATATTTAGGAATTCAAATTTTATTTGGAAATAGAAAATATAATGAAAAACCTATTTTTACAGGAAGATGAAATTCTAAAATATTAATTATTATTGTTCCTATTTTATGTAAGTTAAAAAATAAATTAATGTTGATATATTATTATAATTGAAATTATACTTTATAATTATATATATGATATATTTATTTTCATAATTTGAAAATTCATAGTGCATAAAATACAATTTGTAGTAAAATACATTTTTGTGGAAAGTTAATTTTATTCTTACTACTTGCTTGTTAATAACTACGGTATGAATATTAATTTATTTCCTTATATATTTAATCAATGAATTTCATTAAAATAGTATTTATTAGTGATTTATTTGTTTAATAAATAAATACATATCACTTTTATAAAAATTAATCTATGAAAAATATTTTATATTATATGATCTCTACTCAAATATAATAAAAATAAAATATTTATATTCTAATCATTAAATTTTTACAATATATTTATTTTGAAACATTTATTTGAATTTTATATTACAATTATTTAATAATAATATGTTTAATGTATATAAATATTTAATGATTAAATATTATATTTAAATATTATATTTTTTTTTTGTTTTAGTTATTCATCATTTTAAAATATAATATTCAATTTTATTAATAACATTAAAAAACATTAGTTTTCCTATTAGATACATATATATCCAATTCATCTATTTTAAATGACCATATTTTTGATGACCATATATATAATGATCATATTTGTTCATATATATAGCTTTTCTGAACTAATTCATTCTATTTTCACTTCTTAAGTAAGGGTTTTCATTCCTCATTAAGAACGATGTGTTATCAATTAATGATTTTTAGTATCTTTATAGGGTTTTCTCAATTATTAGTGATTATAAAGGGTGAATATGATCTAGATGATTTTTTATTTTTGACGATATTTTTCATTTCTATTTATTACAACACCCTAATATTTTTTAATATATTTTACTTTTTTAAATTTAATGTGGTATATATGTTGTGGTCCAAAAACACCAAACATAAGTTAATAACGGCTTATTAAAATCATAAAATAAATAATATTAATATATATTCAAATAAATATAAAAAATTTAAATTAGTAAATTCTAGTAATAAAATTCATGAAGTTGTAGAGAAATGATAAGGAATTTCAGTTCTACAATTATCGAAGAAACAAAAATGTTTTGTTTATAAATATTATTTTTATTATATATGGTTTATTTAATATTAATGTATTTTAGTTTTAGAATTTAAATAAGGAAAAATTATAGTTTACAATTGTAAAAAAATGGGTGGTCCTTCATATATATATATTTTAAAATATTGATATTGAATGTAAATTTATTTGAATGCAAAATCTGATATTTCACATAAATTTATTTTTATACGCATTATGTGTTTTAAGGATAATAAATTTAATAAATCCTTTTTTTGAATGATTATAATGAAATTCTTAGATAATATATTCAATAAAATTAATTAGCATTCATATTATTCTTGTTACTATGAAATTAATTAGATTAAAATCATTTCTATGGTAAAAAATATATTTTTTTTCTGAAAATATTTTCTATGTGTTTTATGTGCAGATATTAGAATAATTTCTTCCACCTCTAAGAATTTAATATTGAAAAAAAATTTCATGTTAGAATCATAATAATAATAATTAGGTTATAATTTTAATTTAATTTTTATCCATAATGAATAGTTATAATGGTAAAAATATTGTCACTAGAGTAAGGGTTAAAAGGGTTAACAAGTACATTAAACTAAGAGATAAGACTTCAATTGTCACTAAAACTTATATAAAAAAAATTTGATGTGTACATTTTGACCACAAATTATACTATATTCTATTTTGTTTTTAATTTTATTCCACTTTCCTAAGAAAATACAATTATATTATTTTAAAACATTGAACATTTACATGGGTCCCACTCCTCTCACTTATTAAAGAGAAATTACTCTAATCACTTATTCACACACCTGGAACACTCTATCTCATCCAATTAATTGAAAAGTGTGTTTTTATATTTCCAAAACATTCTATATATGTCCTACCAAAATACCATTTTATAATATCTTATGGTTTTATCCAAAGGAACATACTCAAAGAAGAGGTAATCATCTTAATTGACTTTTTTAGTGTTTGTTTATTCTTCTAGCTCATCAAAATATCTATTAACCATATTAATATACAGAAATAAATATATTTGAACAAACCTATTGGGGACTTCTTGGCTAGTGGTAATCTGAGGGCCCCACCCCAATCCTTTCTCTAACCGACTAAGCGGTGGTAACTAGCATGAAGTAAGAATATAACATAATTGGGATGATTTTATCTGATATAGCTATATAATCACACACTTGTATATCCATAAACAATATATTAATAGTGAAATTAACCAAAAAAAATAATAAATCCATGAAAAAATTTTAATATCCTACAACCAAGTACCATAACACATAGTCAAATAAAGATGAAAAAATATAGGCCCAAAATCTAGTCAATGGGTCCAACAAAACAACCAGATGGAAAGTATTCTCAATATGCAACAATCAGTTTGAAATAATCACAGATATCATAGCCTATAAGAACTAATAATCACAACCCCCACAAGGTATCCATAGATATCTTATTATAAATCCTATTTTTTAATTAATATTTGACACATATGGGAAAATACCGTGCAATGGTGACTATATACGTAACCATCAAAACACTATGAAACGACTAAGTACAGAAGAATAAAAATAATGATTCACATATAAACCCTAAGGAATGGGGAAAATGAACTGATAATTCAATTATCATATAAGGGGAACTCAAGTCCCTAAGTATAGTCTCAAACTATCATACAAAAAAAACAATCAATGCTTCCAGGATTATTATCTAGAAGTCTTATAGAACCAATATAATTATTCTCTCTGATTAAACTTAAGTTTTCTTTATCCATGACTATGAGTGAAATACAAACTCAAGTAGAGGATCATTTTCTCATTTATTCTCAATAGTTAGTTGAAATAATTTCTTTGAAGATAGAGGACCCCTAACCTATAATATGGGTAAAATTTAGACTTCATGTGATTCCACAGGTAGAGGATCCCAGTCCCAAACTTATATGGGTGCATTATTGACTCAACATATTTATCCTAGTATAAAAAGAAAAAAATACCTTATATAACAAAAAATAATGACTGGGAAATTCAAATCTAACCATACTATTACAAGCCAAAGGGATGTCATGGTGGGGTATATTGTCATATGTTAGCCTCCTGACAATGTTTAGTCACACCACATAAGGAATCTTTGGTTAACTACCTGACTTGAAGAAAGGGTGAAATATATTTAGTTTTCTATAGAGGCACTCAACATGTACCTCATCTACCCTAGTTATGTACCGCCAAGGGTACATGGTAAGTCTCACAACATACATGGAATGTAGGGCCACATTAGTCCATGGGTGTTTACCTAATTACATAGAGAGTTAGAAAGGTTGAGAACCCATGGGGTATAGGTAATCATATGAAAATGTGATATTTATCACTAACATAAAACCCTATCACTACACAAAATAGACTATACACCTTATTTTCTTCTTAACCATATGCTGTGTAGTCAAAATATTTCATGAAATTCAAGTTCTTCCACACATGTCATCGATTTATACAATTTGTCTACAAATTTCACCATAATATTGAAAAACAAATTTAAACATCATCAATTCTTAGCTAGAATTTACATTATAACCATCCATTATAAAATCAAATCATCTCAACCTTTCGTCGAAGTCTTGTCATGCTCACACCTCAGATTGGGAAAATAAACATCACCTATCTATCCTTAGATTTCCATATTCATGAATATATATCAATAATACTAAAATCCTTTTTGGAGAACCTACAAAGATGATCCATGAATCCCAAGATCAATCACTCAATGAATTGGATCCCCATAATTTGGTCAAACCACTCGTCAAAAAACATATTAGTGATTAATGCTTATAAAATGAAGGGAGAAATCCCTAAAATAAAAAGGTGAGAAACCAAGGGAATTAATTTTCATCTTTTACACTATTTTTTGATGGAGATAAAAAATACAATAATTAAAAGACAACAATAAAAGACAAATAATTCACAGTTTCAAATTTATAGAAGAATTATTATATAACAAACCTATGATAATAGAAATGAGGATTAAAAAGAGAAGGGGGTGATCTATATTTATATCATAATCAGGAAGAACTGAGAAAATAAAATAATAACAAAGACCTACCTTGACATAATATAAATTACTGATGATGAGAAAATATACCATCCTTGTTGAAAACGATATGGTTAGATTCTGATGCATTCATGATTGATCCCTGATTCTAAGCTCATCTCCAATATTCTTGATTGTGGATCTCCTCTCAAGAATCCATCTATGTTCTATGGAAAACCCATAGCAGAAAATAATTTGTGACTATAGAGGGGGTTTATAGGATTAAACATCTAATTAATAGAATGAATGAATGAATAAATTAAACTAATTTATTTCATGTAATATCATCCCATGAAATCACATCAACCAGTGGTCTGATATGAACAAACCTTATGTAATTCTTAGAGTAAAACCTACATTCTAGGTTCAAGAATGGTCTTAGTGTCCCTATATAAGACTATGCTCGAGAGATAATCCATTATTTCCAATATTATGGGTGCACTTGTTATAATATATTTCAAATTTTTAACTAACCAATATCATGTTTTTATACGTCTAATTTTTTTTTCACACTCCTTTATCAGCATCATAAATATTATTTAAAATATTCAAAGGGTCTAATATAAAAACTAGATCCATTACACTCTCACAACATTTATGTGTTTTCATCCTAGAAGAAATAAATTCTCCAATAGAAGAGGACATTGAGCCTACATATAATTCTCCAACTCCCAAAATATCTCTTAAGGATTCCCATGATTTTATAGAATCTACAAAAGAGGAATTATTCTCCCAAAAGGTATCTTTTTCTATATTCCACAATCTTCACAAGGTGCTCTAAATAGGTGGGTTTAGATTTAATTTCCATCTCTTTATAGTAAATAACCCATAATCTATCATGAATATACTCACATAGATACAACACGTGGAGGGTTTAATAAAATCTATCCCACTATGAAGGTAAATCAATTTAGATATGAATATCACTAATCCTAAATATAATCTTAAATGGAATTATGAAAAATAATGATATATTTCCTCCCCAACCAAATATCTATAAATTTCACTAAGGTGAAAACTTCAAGAATACATGGTCTCCCTCACTAAACTGCATGTGACCCAATCATTAGTCCACACATGACTTGTGATTGCTCTGAGAAATCATCACCCCAAGATTTTTTTTATTAATTAATTTCTTATTAAACTATCTTCAGACCCATAGGTACCAATTATCCAATATTTGATCACCATAGTTAAGAATTTATACGTGTCCTATTAAGGGATTATAAATTTCAAATACATATAGTTGAGTGATGAATTTTGTTTTATTATATTGATAATAAGGTTATATGATCCTTTTATAATATATTAATGTACAACATAAAATCTATTATAATTTCCACCATGAACTAATTTTTTTCCTTATTCTAGATGCATGTGACTGGGTGCAACACTATGATCATTTTTAACTAGGTCCGGAAATACTTATATCAGACTCTTAAAAACCAATACATTGAGCATGTTTCTTGTTCTGAGGAAATCATTTATGAGACTCCATAAAGACAGATGATCTCCTACACATAATGGTGTCCCAATATTTTTATTTAATCTACTCTCTGAGGGTTAAGAAATGAATCAACTTAGCGATTTGATCTTTCCTCATCCATATGACATCTTAATGTCTCACCATATGTGGAAATCCTATCGTAATTTCTATGTATATTCTATCATACTTCCATTATGGGTCCTCTAGGGGCTAGGCCAAACCCATTGATACCTATTTCTTGACCTTCACCCACTGAGAGGAGAGGCATCAGGGGATGAGATCTGAAAATTAATCTTCATCCTTAGTAAAAAACAAATTCCACTGAAGGTCATAGTATATATTTTATAATACATGATGCATCACTAAGTGATATGTATGAATATATCTAAACAACTCCATCTGAAGCATGACTGTAACTACCATTTCCCTTGGGAAAGGATTAAATGATGCATTCATTTAGAAAATCCATTAGGAGTCTATCCTAAGAATACACGATCACACAAAACATTGATAGTATCATCCCAAAGATGTGTCTCGCTCATATGATTTAGGATATAGGCGGATACAACCATTAATAACTGGTGTGCTTAAACTTCATTTCACAGTAAGAATAACTGAAAAAGGAGAACTAATTTGGTGCCTCACCATGTATTTGCGAAAAATATTTCATACTCAGATAATTTTCCACTACATTCAATATCACAGTATTATAGAATATCTCAAAGTCATAGAATTATATAAACACTAACCATATATACTCTCTTATTTTGATATCCCACTGAGTGAAGACAAAACCAAGACTCTTTGGGAAAGAATAGACAACAAACCACTTACCAAGTAGGTAGTGTCACCATGTTTTTTGGGTTAAAATAATATTAACTAGATACAAGTCATCTGTTTCATAGTTCTTCTTATGGGGTATGAGCTACCAAGATTCATAGGATACCACTATCCATATCTAAAATAATAGACACCTAAGTTTGACTCTATACATATCACTTAACTCTAAGTACTAAACTCCCTCTTCTATAAACATCAAAAATAGATTAAGTCTACATATACCTTATCTCTCAATAAAATTACAGAACTAATCAATCCAGTTAAAAAGTTTCCCCTTTTAGTTCAAGAATTTCAAGGGTGTTACAATACTAGAGAAGTTTAGAATGAATCTATGGTAATATTTAGCCATCCCAAGGAGGAGGCATACCTCTGTTATGCTCTCGGGAGGCTCCTCTGATAGCATATCCTTGATTTTCATGAGGTACAAAAATTGTTTTTGGTGTATTAATGGTAGAAGGGGTGGGGTGATTTTTTTACATTAAAGTGATAAATTAAAATGAAAAATTTAAAATAAAATGATTAAAATTAAAAAAATACTCAAAGTGATACATTCAATCCATAATAAGGTTATTATAATGTTTATTAAGAGAGTAAGAATATTGGATAACATAAATATAAAAATCATAATATTATTGATGGCGAGATTTTAATTATGAAATTATTAAAATAAATATGAGTTAAAATATATTTTGGTAAGGAGTTAAATAACAGATTAGTGTGGCTCCCCACATCACCACTCTATAACTCGAATGGTAAATGTGTAAATCCCTTGATTTTAACGATGAAAAAGAAATTTTTTCACCAAAATTATGGTTTGTTTGAACCCCTTGTGTTTCTCTAGTATCCATAAAACCCATACCGCAATTTAGTGTTTTTCAGAATACATATTCATTTTTATTCACTAGTTGTTGCAATAAACTTACTATAAATGGTATGATTAGAAGAGAGATATTTTCATTGCAAAAAAATATTACAATACTGATATTCTATCTTTCTAGAAATATAGAAACAATTTGACAGAGAGATAAAGAGGAAATGGTGAGAGCCATTTAGATGTGGTGATGGAGATCAAAACTTTAAGATGAGTGATTGAAGATGAATAAGGACATATTAAATCCAATATTATCACCATTAAATGTATTCCAAGAATGCCTATCCTAAGAAAAAAATCCCATATGACTCCACCAGGTAGCCAATGGAATGAATGGAACTCACTACTACTGGACATGTCACACTGACTAGCTGATGTGCCTCAACTGGGTAGCCAATGAAACTCTTATAGATAGGAAAACTTCAGACTTTTTCACCAACAGGTGAGTGAGACACTATTAGCAGTGCGATCAATCATCTCTAGACTAGGGAATCTACCATCATTGAATATTTTGGCTGGTTCTCTACACAGGTGAGTTGATGTAGAATAAACTGTTCTAAACACCACCACGTCCTTACCTCCTTCTTTCAAAGGCCTTCAAGAGATATTCTATCATTATTATAAGGTCCTAAAATATGGAAAAATTCTTCATGAATATTTTAAATGAAACTATAATACTTTTAATTTATCATTCAACAATAACTATATTCTATAACTTAATATTAAATATTAACATCAAAACTTACTTAAAGTAAATAATTATAAATTTTGGCGAGTTTTTATGATAATTAAAACACCATGGGAGAGAGATAGAGGTATAATAATCTGACCATTTTTGATGATAAAAAACTCTTAACATAAAAAGATAATTAGAGTGAAAATCAATAGTCTAAGACATATCAATGAACTTCAAGATTTTACAAATAAAGGAATTCAATATTCTTAAGATATATATTAAAATATATACCAAATTATCTAGATATTTATATAAATATATGAAACATGATCAAGAATTAATAAGATATTAAAAATTATCAATAGTTAGTAAGATTTTATATATGGTTAAGACATCAATTGACTTATCCCTTAATGACAATAAACAAATCCCCCTATGAAATAAAAAAATTAATTTCCCCTTGACCCAAAGGTATCAGTAACCCAAAAATCCTATCGCACATTTTGATTATTGAAAATAAATCAAGGATGGGAAAATAAAAGACTATAACATGAGGTTAAGTGCACACAAGGTAAAATAATTAAAACATACAACATTATATCCCTCTTAAATATAATTAAAATAATTAAAAAAGGAGATAAGAGAATAGACATAAAAATAATAAATAATAAGTAATTTAGAAAGAATAAAAAACATTTGTTGAATCAATGATAAGACACATAATATCATACCATCATAATTTTGAAGAGAATATTAATGTGAATATCTTCATTTTAAAAAAGATACAATATTATGAAAAAAATTAAGCGATGAATTTTGAAAAGGAAAAGAAAAATTAATTTTGAAAAAACAAATTAAATAATTTTGAATAATATATATATTTTTTAAAATGATAAGAAAATAAATTCGAAAATGACAAGAAATAAAATTTGAGAAACATAAGAAAATAAATTTTGAAAAAAATAGTAATATAAATTTAAAATGGAATGAGTATTTTTGTAAATATATTTACTTTTTAAAAAACTTTAGATTGAAAAAATTATTGTGTGAGATATGAGAGATCATGAGAAAAGATTTAAGTGGGAAATAAAATATAAATAAATAAAAAAATATAAAAATATAAAAATATGACATGTCCTATTTTAAGAAATAAGGCATAAATGTGAGTGAAATGAGAGATTTGGAAATGATATTCAAGAGGAAAATAAAACCTCGATAGATCAAAAAACCTTTTGATAAGTTAATCACCCCATAATAACACAGAAAAGGAAATAAATATGCTCTCTATAAATTGGATCACTAAATAATAATATTAATATAGAAAAGTTTACCATTCATTTCAAGGACTGCAACACTAATTTTATTGAGAATATACCATATGATAGATCAATGAATCTTACTGAAAATCCTATAAAGAACTCAAGAAATTTCTTTTGGTAGCACCCAGGTGTTTGGTAGTGTGAGTTAATAAACATTTTTTAAGTTCAAATGACTTCAGGTCTACTAGGATTGATCTATAACTGTTTGAGAACTCATATTTGTTTAGAAGGATAATTTATTTAAGAAATTTGAGAAAAGTGTAAATGGATATAAGTTTTCTATATCTAATAGTTTTTCAATCACAATCATGTATAAAATTCTATTTTTTTGATAATCATTTCAACACTTATTTTGAGAAACGTCTTTTAAAAAAGTGTTATTTTTTTGGTGATCTTTTATTTTTTAAAAAATTAATGAATTTTTCTTTCACCATATATGTATCCAAGTATCATGTTGATAATTTTTTCACCCTGTGTGATTTTTTGAATCTTTTTCTTTAGTTACTTGTTTTTATATTTAAAAACCTCTAAATATAGTAGAATTTTTAAATTTCAGACCAAATTATTATGTTTTATAAGAATAACCTTTTAATTTTAAATATTATTATTATCATTAACCAATTGTTTATATTTCCCTCAAAGATACTCATATTTTTAAATAATTAATTATTGTTTTTTTATTTTTTTTGATAAGAATATCAAGGAGAAGAAGATGAATTAGAGGAAGAAGAGGAATGAGAATGAGAGTGAGAAATTGGAGAACTAATCTCTCCACTTACCTCGATATAAATTTTGAGTAATTTAAAAAATGATTTAAGTGATTCATAGTTTGAAATATAATACTCACTAACACTCCAAGTTCAAACATTAAGGGTATTTTTAACATTATTTTTTTCTTTATACTTTTATTTCATTGGACATTCTGGTTTGATGTGACCCTTCGTTTCTCAACCAAAGAAGGATACATGCAAAACATCAATTTGGTTTTTATTTTTTAGCTCTTTTGAATGATTAATTATTTTTTATACATTTCTTATATATTATTTTTATGAATTAAATTTCACTTTCCTCAATAGAGTCACTTTTGGAAGAATCATGATTGATTACATTAAAATCTTGGTTCTACTTGGTTTCCTTGGCCTCCTTATCTTCTTTTACCAATTTTTATTTCATAGTGATTTTATATATCATTTGGGTTATGATAAGTTATTAAAGTGGTGTATTATTTATATACTAGAATTGTTGGGCAGTAGTTACCTTGGTAGCCCATGTACAAGGTAAATCTCCCAATATTTTCTTTATGAGAATTTTTGATGGAAAATTATCACCAATTAACTGTCTACTGTTGAAAATTTCAGAAATAATTGTAAAACTTTAGTGATAGATTCATTATAATGCATATAAAAACATCGAAATTCCATTATAAACACATCTAGTATAGTTTCTTTGACTTTTTTATGCCTTTATGTGTAAATTATAAGAGCTTTCATATTTCATGAGCCACTTCTGAAGTAGATATTTGATTAAATTTATTTTGGTCAAAATCACAATGCAAGGTGTTCAATGATTTACCATCTGATTCAAAAGATACAGTATCTAAAGGATTACATTTACCTTTGGGTTCTTTTATTAGTGTATAACCATTTTTACACATTTTCAAAATAGGATATCAAATATTTCCAAAGAAAATAGACATGATGGTTATCCAATTAAAATTATTAGAATAATCAAATAAAGGACCATGAGTATTAAAGGTAGATGTGATCATAAAATCAGGATTAAAAAATGATAAATATATTTAAAATCTATTTTTATCCACAAAATATTATTTTGAAATTAATTAAAAGATCATATTTGATACTAGGTTTTGGTCAGAGTAGAAATGGAAGGGTGTACATTTCCTTTTAAAAAAATCAAGTAAGTTAAAAATAATGAAAAATTAAAAAAATAATATGGTATAAAAAAACCACAAAGTAATAAATTTTTCCAATATTAAAGTTAATAACAAGTTTTATTAAGTCATTAAACAGAATTGTTAATTAATTTCTAAAATTTAAACACTTACAAATATTTATATTTGAGTTATGCAATGTGTAATGTAAATAAGAGTGTGAATATAGTTTGATAAAAGGTTTTTTAATAGATCGGTGTGATCCCTACCTATCTACCCCTTGTATATAACGGCTTATTTATAAGTACCTTTATTTTAATAGATATAAATAAACCCATTCTTCATAATTATGGTTTGCAAAAAGACTCTTGATATCTTATAGTAGCTAAGAAACACACAATTCACGTTAGTATTAGTGAACACCTATCACTATTTCTTTTCACTGGTTATCAAAAGAAACCCATTATAGAAGTTTGGAAGAGAAGAGAAATATTTTCATTCAATAAAGTCATTAAAAATATGTTCTTGTATATCTATAGAAATATGGATTCATTATGAGAGAGGTAGAGAGAGATAGAGATAAAAGAGAGAGAATTTTAGATAGAGATATGGGTGCTTCTACCTTCACCACCAGCTAGATGATAGTTCTTCTGCGTGAAAGGGAATGTTCTATCATGGAGTTGGCAAGCCAGTGAATCCAACACTTTTCCAAACACAACCGTAACCTTCCTTTATTACTATAAATTCAATAAAATTATTTTATAGTGTGATTCTATGGTATTGAAACATGAAAATAGTATTCAAGATGATCCTCAAAGATAATAAAATATTTTAAATCAATCATTCAACTTTTACTGGATTCTATCACATGATATTCAATATTAATCCTTAACCTAACTTAAAATAAATTTTTATAAACATTGGTGAGTATTTTAGATAAATAAAATACCATGAGAAATCGAGGTACAAAAAACAACTACTCCATCCTATTAGATAACATGTCCTAGAAAGTGGAAAATTCTAATACATAACTAACATTTAAATATTTATCCTTATAACTAATTATCTCAATGTATGTCTAGAAAAATCCTAAAATTCTTTGAATGCTTATCATCAAATGTTGGGTGTATGAAAATGTCGTCAATAAAGACCACCATAAAAGGTCCTATGAAAGGATAGAAGATCAGATAGATTATTCCCATAAACCCCATCATGGTGTTAATCATGAAAAAGGGAATATATAGGTACTCATAATGATCATAATTAAATTAAAATTACAACATCATCATATCCTCTGCATAAACATGAAACTGGTGAAATCTTTTCCTAAGTTTGATCTTTAAGAACCACTTTTACCCTTTTAATAAGTGGAATCTATTGTTGGTTGTAGATACCTATTCTTAAATGTTAACTAATTCAACAAATAATTATCCACACACAGCATTAGGATTCCATAAAAGTTCTTTGTGAATAATATCAGACCTACATAGGGGGACACACTGGGTCAGATCAAGGATTTCATATCATGGTCCTCCAATTGAAGCATCGACTCAACGAGAGCCATCTGTTGTGCTATCAAAGATATTGAAGCATTTCCTAAATGAAAATAAATATATAATTTGGTTTTTTGATGAGAAATAATCCCATTCAAAGCCTTAGGGAACATATTCAAGTACTCCTCTACCACCGTAGGGAGTTGAACATCTGTTGATTTTTCTACACCAGGATTCAAGGTAGTTAACTAATGATAAATATTCTATACTCTCCTAGACATGAACCCAAACTTCTATAATTAAAATTCCTTTTCCACAGTGTAAAAAATAGACCCACATACCTAGATCCACTATAATATTCAACAAAAATAATCAATCATGTTTTGGATGGTTGATAGATAGTTTAAACAATTATTGAAATCATACGGTCTCATCACTACCACGAAAAGTACCTATGTGAATATCTATCCACTATGTGACAAGTGAAACTCCTAAAATAAGTGTGTCATTATTTAATACCCTCTATTAGGTGTGTTCACCAGTATGTTTTAGGATAGATCCTTTTTGGGAATCTCAAGTTCTTAGAGAAGTGATATGGCTAGAAAGGAATGGAGAATACCAGTGTCTGTCAAAATTGAGTACAATGTGCAGAAAACCCAAATCATAACTTGGATCATTTTTTGTTGTGTGACACCCAAAGTTTTTATTAATTATTTTTTAAATTAAATTTATATTATAGCTTGTGTTACACACAACACCTTGTTTATCTTTCATTACACACAACACTTTATTTTAAATGACCACTATATAATACAAATATTATTATTTCAGTGCGACTTTTATAAACAATCCATGTAAAAAATAAATAGAAATAATAATATAAAATTTTAAATATTAAGTATAATGGTTTTATATATACAAAACATATTGATAAAATTGTTATCAATTTTTAGAAAAGTATTTATACGTTTTGAAAATACTATTTTTTTGAAAAAATCTATTTTTTTGTTTGTGTGAACAATAAAAATATTAGTTTTTGAAACTTTTAGTAAATTAATATTATAATTTAAACATTAATTTTTAAATCAATCTTTCAAAATTATTCTAGAGGGATGATTTTTATCTTTCTAAAAAGATTAATTTTTTAGTTAGTAGTTTAAAATAATGGTTTTTATTGAAAATAACCTATTCGTTTAAAAACATTTTACTTTTATTTATTTTAATTTTATTTAAAAATTAAAATTACATCAATTATATACCATATAATATAATTTGGGTCATTTCAGACATTTTATTATTTAATTTTGATCTGAAAACCTTTTAATCTTTCAATCATTTTCTCTTTGGAAAACTACATTTTCATCACGTCTACGAGTTTAATTTTAATTTTATTTTATTTTTATGAATTTAGTATGATAAAATAGGTTTTATTTTATAAATTATAATAATATTTATTTTCTAATATGATAAACATAAATTTTCACCTTAATGAAAAGTAAAAATAGTAAAAATTATATGTCATGGTTTGGGTAAAAATGGGTTTATTGGGGGTTAAACTAAAATGATAAGGGTTAAAACTTGACCAAAACATGTCCAAAACTCAAGTTATGGAAATATTTCTACCTTATCGCATCTCAAATCAATTATGGTTTAATTTTGTGCCTTTGTGCAAGATAAAAATGTGGGAACTCCATTTTTTATTCAAAAATTAAAAGTGTTCCACTCACATCACTTATAAAAGGCCACTGCCAATATTCTTATATTAACAATTTAAAAAGTATTTTTTTGGATAATACCTAAAAAATAACATTATTTATTCTCTCATCACATAATATAATACTTATTTTGGACATAAATCCAACTTAAAAATCCATTTGGTGCAAACCTGAAGAATTTTTCTTAATTCTCTCATCACATCATATAATACTTATTTTGTAAAAATTCTAAAAAATTTCTTCATCTTTGTCACCTAATTTCCTTCTATAGTAAATGAAATTTAGAAATATATCTATTTATCCATTGTATATATCTTCATCTTCTTTTATAAAATGATTGAGGGGCTAAATCACTATGTAGACTTATCTGTATTCAATTAAAGTAGTGATCACTCATTCTTTATTAGTTGAATACATAATTTCTTGTGTTACTGGATGGACATGTAAATATACCCTGATATCAAAAATAATTTTTACTAATATATCTATTTAATTAGTAATTTTTATTTTCATATCAAACCATTTATCTTAAGGATAATATTTCACATTTAATAATATTATTAAACCATTAAATTGTAATCTTTATATCTCTTCTCCAATTAATATTTTTAATTAATAAACCCACATGGTAAAATTAACCTATTATATAATATACATAAAAAAACTATATCCACTTCGATATATCCAAGAGAACTGAATATAATATCCAAATAAAGAATAAACTATATGACCACTAGTCGATCCGTGGGTTGACTAAATAATAGTGTTTTATGAATTTATAACTATGTGATGTTATACCATAATTTTGAGGGGTAATAAGCTGATAAATATTGGAATGGTTATTTACTGAAACATAATTTAGATTCAATAAATAATGTGATAATATTTTCCCATCAAACCATTAATTACTTAGTATTAGTCAAAGTGAAATACCCACAATAAATTTGGGTTTTAACATAGTTTCTAATTGTAACATTTGGTTTATCTCTAAAAAAATTTATATATATTTTTTATTGAATACAATATAATTGGAGATGTCAAACACTATTTTACCCTCATAATCCTTTTGTAGTAACAAAAAATGCTAGAGTATCCTTACTTTATACTTAGAGAGCTTAAACTTCATTGTAGTATATTGACCATTCTATATTGGCATATAAATCTACCATAACTTTATGTATTCAAAGAAGAAAAAAATAAGATCATTACCTCTTAATAATTCTTGTTCCAAAAAAACATTTAATTAACGTTAAGACTTCTTAAAATACTATAAAACTAATAAAAACATTTTCTACCCATCAGGGAATATAGGAAAAATCATATAACATTATTCCTTCTTGAAAAAACATTATCCCCATCATATACTATTAAAACATCATAAAAAACCCGAAACACCATTATCCATTATTATCCACATGGAATTCATTAATATCCAATATAATATCGAAGGAATTTCTAGATGACCAAAAATTATAACAAGGATTTATGAAATATTGAGAGACATTAAATCCAAATGTACACATAAAAATGATTGGAAATCATGAAAATATATATTATCATTGAACATTTTCTGGAAGATAACTAACCATACCTAGTGTTGAACCCACCATTTAAAAAATGTAACTACATAATAGTTATTTTATTTTCTATTTACTAATTTGATACTTTCCCCCCAAATATATTTTCTTGTAATGATCTTATAAATCTATATCCATATTAGTAGTGTTCTAAGGGAGAAATCTATTAGTAATGAGCCACAAAATTTCAATTTTTTAGGTAACTATCTAGTTGATTAAAACACATCCCTTGATGGTGAAAAATCAAAGATCCACCTTCTATATAGATTTAAATATTTAAATCCCCACAATATATAAATATACTTTTGAACATATAAAGGAAGATATTATCATTTTGGTATATTATGATTTACATTAATTATGGTCTTTATAAATTATTGGACTAATCAACCATAGTTATAATTTTTTATAAACCCCACTGTTGTAGTTGTAAATGTTAAATAATTTTTTACTGGGATGAAAAATGTTTTTCTAAACATTTAATTAAGTTAATAATAGAGACACAAAATTAGAGATACCCACTTCAATGAGTTGATCGAAACTACCATCATCTTTATTTTAATGTATAAAAACTATAATGAAAAAAATACTTACCAGATAAAATATATAATTGACAAAATGTTCAACATTATATGAAATACATTACCTAAAAATATTATTGGTCAATCAAATTTGATATTTATAATATGTTCTGAATGGGGTTAATCTTTTTCATTAATATCATTTATTATAGAAAAATAGTTCAATTTAAATTTTAGCTTCTATGACCTGTGATATAGGATGGGTATCATGAATATTTGAAACCAACATTCATTTTTGGCCATCTTTCAATGAATTCCAGTACCTAGCTATATCTCTGACTACTAACACTCTATTATATCTTAGTAATTTTCATTTTATCTCTACTATCCAATAAATCCATCCATCAAAGGTTATAGAATTATTTTGGGAGTAAATGATGTATACTGTGATCCCAAAATGTTCTTCTATATTAGAAAAACATTGATGTGATTTAGTACATAGGAAAAGAAGAAACCTAGAAGTTTCATGGGAAGAGATCACACTATCCCCTATTCAAACCATTTGAAGAGTATCCCTCTTGAACAAAAAAAAATCATACCCTTTATGGTTTGGGAAAATTTGGATCAAAATAATTTATTTCAAGCTACTCGAAAGTTTCCCAAGATAACTCTCTTTTTATTTACATGATAAATTCTAAACTATCTTATACAATAATGAGACCATGTGGGATAACCTTACATGATTTTATAGGCCTGTAAAATAATTATGATGATCTATTGAGGGTGTGACAACCCTACACTCTAAAAGAACCCGTAATATAACGAATTTTAAAACCCTATTTGGTTTTTTTGTTATTATGGTGTAGATTTGGGTAGATTTCAATATATTGATGGATAACATGCCCAAAATAACCCATGGGCATGGTTTAATAGAACTTAAATTTTACCCTATCCCCACAACGGAGATGTATTATCATGGGGATCATTACAAAATAAATATTGATAATGTAATTAGAAAATATAAGTAAAATATTAAATAAATAATTCAACGAGGTACTTCAATTGCCCATACCAATAAGCAAAAAGTTTATTATGATTTTCAAAAAAAAGTCTAATAATTGGGTGAATCAAATAATTTTATATTTAGTAACCCATTTCATTAGATTTCTTGTACCCAAGGAGGAAATACGTGATGCTTTAAAATTTAATTGGAATACATATGCATTGGGGCCAGAATATAATTGGTAATCCTATGATTTCTATTACATAATTGATGGCAGTATACACCCATGTCACCAATACCCAAAAATTCATAAAATATTCCATTAATTAAAAATGAACATTAATTTGAAAAGTTTTTCCAAAATAAAATCTTTCAATAATAGGGTTTCCTTTACCAATAATTATTTCTTTGATACCAATTCATGATTCACTAATGATATAACTATATTTGATCTTACCACTATAGAGTTTAAATTTTGGTGATTTCAAAAATTCCAAGATAAACATTATAATTTTTTTGATAGTTTCAATGAAATATCCAATACAAGTTGATTTAATGTTTAAATATATTTATAATGTTTTTATTATTATAGGTTATATCAGTTTTCAAACCATTAATATAAAAAAACAATGAACATTGAGGAAAAATATATTCTTTAATATTACTATAACCTTTGGGATACCTTGAGTTATTTTACTGGTTTTTGTGTAACATTTTATGGATATAAAAGCATTTAAATGTGGTTATTGATTTATATATTTATGTAGATTTATTATTTATTCAATAGTTGGAATTTCATACAGTAATATAAATTATATAAATTCTAAATGTTCTTCATTATGAACCCTGTCATAATAACATCTTAAAACGACACTCGGAATATACTACAACATACTTGAAGGACATTTCTGATCCCCAATGGCTGGAAACTGCAACTCAGTAATAAATAACTAGAGGGAATTATTTAAAATAACCTAAAGTAGAAAACATGGAATTTATATTTTTACGTGTGTTGATGATGGGAGGAAACATTTTAATAGTAAAAAAATTTATGTCATTTGAAAATAGAAATGTCAAAAGGGATACAACTCAAGAGTATCTGAACTATCTCCAAGGTAAAATTACAACAACAAAGGATAATGAATAATCAAATAACTACTCCATGTTATAGGTTTGTAAAATTAACTTCTTCTCAACACTAGCTTCCTAGACACAAATTACAAAGACCTCACAACCTCAATATTGTTCCCTTCCTTTCCATGCATCAAAATACTGAACATGTATTTACACCATCAAATGTGTTCACAAGGTTTGAGTATAATAGAACAACTACGATCACACCCATGTGTTCTATTTCATTTCTCAATATTAAAAAGTTAAAATAGTTTAATATATTAACCATAATGGAATTATGACGAGTTAAATAATTTTTATATCAAAATAATTTGAAATTTTTCCCTATTTCCATACTTCTAAATAATACATGTAAAGTGGTTACAAATAATCGTGGTAAAATATTTTAAATAATAATATATATATATATATATATATCAATTAAGTTCAAATAAAGTTTCAAATCTTACGACATATCAAAAATAGTGAAAAACAAAGCATAATTATTATCATGCCAAAGATCACACTAGTTCAATCTAGCTAGAAAACTCATACCTAAACAAAGAAACTTTTGTGAATATACATATGAATTGAATATTTAGATTAGAGGAACACAACACCACAAGAACCTCCCAATAGGTTTAGCTGGTACCTAGAACAATGTGCATAGTGATAAGAGGGACCCCCCATGTTTGAACTGCCTGATAGTATAAAATGATGATACATATTACTACACCATTCACATAAGTACCCAAGGAATACCATGTGTTACATCTTCCAAAAACATTTCATCAAAACCATTCTATGGAAACCATTTAATAAATCCATTACACAATCCATTGATTGCATCTTTTCTTTTACAAAATAATTGGGGAACCAAATTTTCACAAAACATTTATTCGAAACACCCAAATCATTCATTTTAATTAATGAAATACAAAATTTATAAAAATATTATGATAATGTTCATCCAACATAGGTTATAGATGTGACAACCTTCAAAATTTTTTTTTTTACAAATGCCCATAATGGATCTACCATCATGGAAGAACATAATGACAACAACAGAGACCCTATAATTTATTATTACATATCATAATAAATTCAGTGAGACAAATGGTGATCAATGTAGATGAAAAAACATGTAACTCATGAAACTTATAGGCTGCACCACAACTAACAAAAACATTATCTTCTTGAGGAAGATCACATAACATATCTACAAAGTATTACGTGAATGAATACCATAATAATAATATATCTAAAAATATATCATGATAGTGCTATTGCAACCAACAACAATGAAGAAGTATATAGATCCCTTACTCAGAGAGATTGAGCCTAAAATTTATGAAGATCAATCACCAAATGAAATGATACATAAAGAGAAAAGATCCCCAAAATCTATATGAGAGATATTAGGCTTTTAAGAAGATGTTTGTAGTTGAATGAAAATAAAACCAGACATGAAGTGCATAAAAACATAAATAAAGTGCACATTTCTTGACATGAATCCCGAGTTAAGTTTTGAAATACACAAAAGCCATATACTGTGATAAATACATCACCTTATCTAGAATAACTAGTCAAACTTTTCATGAAATGAACAATTTTTATGAATTCCAAACAATTTACACTATGAACCAGTTAACAGTATCATCCTAATGAAATATTCAAGTCATGTAACCATTTTATGGTGTGAATTCATCAAGTAGAAAGATTCTTCAAAAACATTTATAAAACACACCTGACTGAACATTCTCCCCAAAAGAAAATCCTCTTAATCATTTTCAATTTTTTTCTTATGATCCATTAATTACAAAAAAAACACATCCTCAAACATTAGGTAATTTTACCTAGTACATTACCTAAACCATTAAAATCACCAAAAAAACACATACAAACAAGGAAATTAAAATAGAGAGGAGAAATACCTAAAAAAGTAATTTGATGTTACACCCCTTACCCACAATAAGAAATGTTTTCCTCATTAGGTCATTTGGATGAATGGTGTTCGGAAAGAGGTTAGACCACTACAACCTCATTAAAGACACATGATCCTATGTTTTTTGGGAATCGTATCCATTTTCTCATAACAATATGTGCAACATATTCAAATTCCCATGAAATAAATTTACCCGAGATCCAATAATATCTATTTTCTACTCTATAACTGAAATTTCAGGATCCAACATGATTAATTACCAACTCAAAATGTGAGAGGGATTAGGATAGTACTTCTTGATATGATATATGAATAAAACATCATAAATTACTGTCAACTAAACTATAAAATTCCAATCAAGAAGAAAACATACCAAGATAATCAATGGAATAAAATGTCCAATCATATATTAGATCCAACATTCCATATTTTTGAAGCCAATGATGTCCCAACCAAGTAGAAACATTCAAAAAACAACATAACTAGGGGAAAAATCCAATTTTTGACATTAAAACTCAACATAAGATTTTTATAAACTCTAAAATATAACCAATTGCTAAAATATATCCTAAATCCTCACTGATGGATCTTTAGTGAGACTGTGTACTAAAAGAGTGATCTTTCCCACCACTTACCAATAAATAGGTCAACTTCATGGTTGACCAAACAACCAATTGATGAAATACAGACTAAAATTATGAATGTTCTGAATAACATCTTATGTCTTGAGTTATTTCATCTCATTGAAGAAATATTGAAACTATTCATCAAATGTTATTTTCACCCCTTTCTCTATAAGTGCATTCAATTTTGATGTGAGAATTGAGAAATACCTGATGCACCATTGGTATTACCCCATAAGACCATGGATTCCCTAAATCCCAAAAACATTATGCATGTATTCTAATGAAAATACAGTTTTCACCTTCACATGATGAACTAATAATCCATGTTTGGAAATCACATGTCCTAAGAACATAATTTCTTAGAACCATTAATTTCTTTTAAGAAATATTCCATACAAATAACGATTCCCAATTTTTTACCAAACAAAACTCAAATGGTTCTCATGATTTCACATATATCTTGAATAAAAAAATATCACCAATGAACTCTACAAAAAATGTGATGATATATACATGGAATATTTGACTCATTAAATCTAAAAAATCTATAGGACTATTAGTTAGGCCAAATGGAATAACAACACATTCTTAATGGCCTTTCCATCTTTTTAAATCCTTCTTCACTTTATCTACCTCCATAACTCTAAGATGATGATAACCAGACCAAAGTTCTATCTTGGAAAACTAATTTTCCCATTAAAATATTAAAATAAATCATCCATATAAGAAATATGATAATTATTTTTAACCATTACACGATTTAAAATTCAATAGTCAACACAAAAATGGGGTGAACCATCAACCTTCTTGGAACAATTCATTGGGGCTACCCAATTCAAAAAACTAGGATGAACTAAATAATTTAAAATCGGATCATCCAACTAAATGTTGATCTCTATGATCCGCTAGAACTATATTATTAGAGGTTATAAAAATAGGTTTCATACATGGAATGAGATCAATTTTAATCGATATATCTATCTTGGTTGGAATACTAGATAATCCATCTAAAAAACACGAGGAAAGACTAAAACAGTAGTGGGAATAACAACAACAAAACACTCTCCGTCAAGATAACCAGTGACGACATACAACAAACTACTATTCTATGGGTGGGATGGCCAATCATGACTTGATCTCAGATCCAACTCTCCCTGATACACCTGAGATATCTCATCAGCCTTAAAAAATTATTTACCATAACAATAACATAAAAACTTATCATGATGAGAGATAATACATCCAGCCCAATAATGACTTAAAATAGGTTCATATCAAGAATTTTTAAACACCATACTAACTTTACAATAAATATATATAGTGAACAAAAAGTAATCTAAAAACTCTTCTCTTTACTCTTTCCAATAGGTGTCACTAAATACCTAAAAAGGGAATGATTTCCGTTGGATGTTTAATAATACCCACAAAATGAATAGATATAATCTAGTGGGAAGTGAATGTATCAAATAAATAAGTATCTATGGAATATTTAATAAACATGTCACATCTCACTATAAATTTACCTACATCTACCTCAACTATAAATTCATACAATGAATGAAGGTTCTCTATTATATAAAAATTAGGCTGATGTTCTTTAGGCTTTAGAGTGTCTAAATTTCACTATTATAGCCATTGGAGATAATGATCCTTGAATATAACAAGGTGTAGACACATCCTATTAGAAATTATATAGATTACCATATTTACCACCTCTGTTATAGAACATTGTAGGTGTAGAAAAATAATATCAGTTGTTCTCATCTTTTCCACACTAATAATATGTTAGAGGATGAAAACTAGCTGTAAATAATGGTGTAGAGGAGGATGACTGCTAAGAACTACCCCTAAAAAACATTTTATCATATATATAATCATTGAAATTTAATATAATAAATTTATTTATTCTCATGATATTTTCAGTTTCATTTATTTTTATTCCTTCATGTCTCTTATAAAGTCACCAAAGTTTATTTTTTTAGGTTATAGACTCATCATTTATCAAGATTTTTTATGATTATGTTTCCAATGATAATATATAAAAATCCATATCCCATGAAACACATTTATTTTCTACAACATTGGTAATTTAATTAAAATACATGTTTTTTTTCATATTCATCTCTTTATGTGCTCATGAGTTTAAAAGATTATTTTTTGGAGAAATTAGCTTTTTTTCTCTCTTTGGTCAAAAAACCATTTTTCATACAAAACTTATTTTATCAAATTATTTTCAAATATTTTTTAGCAATATCTAGATGATTGATTAATGATATTTTTACCCATTCTTTAATTATAATTTTTTTTGAAAGGAATCTTAATGATATTTTCCAAAAATGGCAATTTGGATTTTACTAAAAATGTACAAGGAATATTTATTTTAACATGTATGAAGTGAACATAATTATATGTTGTCATGAACAATCATTAATTAAAATATTTTATTATAATATACCAATGTTTTTAATTAAAATTATTTTGAAAAAATATTACGTTTGAAAAAGTGGGTTCCTAAAAGGGAAAATATATTTTCCTAAATAAATATTTTAAATAAATGTTCATAATAATTTTCCATCAAAAATGAAATATTTTAAAGTAAATTATTCTATACTAAGGATATTATTCAAGGATACCATTCATATTATTTCTCTTGATGGTTTATTTTTAGTATGTCTTCGTGTGTGCAAAACTTGTTTCTGTTCCATGGGTTATACCATGAGGAAATGCTAATGAAGTATAATTATTTTCATGGTGTTTTATATGATGAAATGATGAAATTCTTATGAGACCTAGATGTTTTTCATAGTTTTCAATATAATGAAATTTTTATTGAGCCCATTTCATTTTTGGGTTATTATATAATTATTTTTCACGATATTGTGGCACACAATACGTATGATTTTAATTTTGCGTCGGGTGGGAACTATATCTCTCTACAATTAATTAGATGAAGATTTATATCTCATGAGATATAAAAGACTTGAATATGGAGTTCAACTAGTTCAATAAGGGTATTTGTGCACCATGATGGACATTGGAGAGAACCTCAACAACTATGTTGGTCTTGTGAGTAATACCATTGAAATCTAATAGATTTGTAAGTGAGTCTTGATTATTATGAAAATAATTATGTGTATACAAAACATATATGTATTATGCCAATGTTATGATATAATGGATAATTTTCTTTGACTTCCCTATGATTTAAGTCTTATGAACTTCTAATCTTTATTCCATGGCTCATTATTTTTTTCTTTGTTATAGAGGGTATGGTTTTCATATGTTATTATTATGTTCTCATACCACTATTCTCATGTTATAATTACATATCTCACTTTCTTACTATTATTAAGCATTTGAGATAACTTTTTCTTATGCTTCCTTTCTTTAGTTTATAAAGAAATAGATTTTGTATGATATGTTTAAGAAGAATTATAGTTATTTTGAACTTAGTGGGACATGATTTAGTTCACATATGTACCATTGATTTATGTTACCATGTTTTCTAAGGCAATATACCTTTACAATCATTATATGAATGTTTAAATAATGTATTGAATTCTCATATGAACATATATAATATATATGTGTAAAATTATTTGGGAGATATAGTTTGTATCAGAAGATAGGATTAGATATCCTATATAAACTGGGATGAGAAGTATTTTTTGAGATCCCTATGAGCATGTCTAAGGTTAAGACAAAGTATGATTCAAAGTATTAGAAAATTCCTTTGAATTTTGGTAAAGGATAGAGAGAGTGATTTACATGAAATTAAATATTTGTCTTGATACTATAGGTGGATGTGGCTCTTAAAAATAGCTCTCTAGGGGTAATCAATTTGAAACCGGTTCCCTGAGATAAACTCGATTTCCACTTAGAGAACAATAATGAGCCTTACTGCACACTTGGTTTGACCCTTCCATGGAATATTATTTGGAAATATACAAACT
This sequence comes from Viscum album, assembly GCA_963277665.1. Taxonomy (NCBI): domain Eukaryota; kingdom Viridiplantae; phylum Streptophyta; class Magnoliopsida; order Santalales; family Viscaceae; genus Viscum; species Viscum album. The sequence continues at coordinate 1,487,584,209 of OY728136.1, forward strand.
GTTTATATACCATCAGGAAGGATTTGAATATTTGTATAATATAGATGACCTATTATATGAGTAATACGTCATATATTAAAAAGTAGGTGTTATGATTTAGACATCTTTAAATTGATTTATTCTTATTATGTGGTTCCCAACTATGATTTTTGTTTCTTACGCTATGATTTTTTGTTTTACTCTATGGATGAAACTCAAAGGAACTGTGTCAATGTTGAGTGGGATAGAAAATTATATGATTTTCCTCCAGATCATCCAAATGTCAAGGGAGATTTAATGAAAAATATCATTTCTTTTCTCACACAACATGTTCAATCCATGAATGATACTGAACATACGATTGATAAAAGGAGAGAACAACATTCAATTTGGACATTAATGGGTGCGGCTTTTGACCTCTTGATGCTATTCACCTGGTGGAGACAGCGGCAGCTGCGCTGACTCCTCCCCCCATGCTAGGGATGGGGGAATCATCATCTCTGGGAGAGCCAGGTCCTTTCAGCCATTTTCTAATTTAGAGTTTCTTCCCCCTTTTCCAAAAGTTTCACTTTATCGTAGGGTTTCTGATTTATTCAATGGAGTGCCGAATCATAATCATTCCTTATATGAGTTCACGAAGTCCTCAGCCTTGCTGAATCTAACTCTGGTGGTCCAGTTCAAACATAGAAGATCCTCAGTGGATGACTTCGATCGATTTGTTTTTGGATCGTGGGATCTTCGTGAACGTGCGATGGTTGACTTGATGGGAAATAAGTAATTGATGATTAGGTTTGAATCAGAGGAATATCTCATCCAGGCTTGAGAAAGGGATCCTCGCAACTTTAATGGAACTCGATTTATGCTTTTACGGTGGTCCTTTGATCTTCAAATGAACCGGGACTCTCCTTCCAATGCTGTTTGGGTATGCTTTCCGAAACATCCATTACCGTTTCAAAATCCTTCGGTTATTCATGTGCTGGGTAACCTATTAGGTATATATCTTTGTTCATATTGTCGTACCGAGGTGTCTTGTCATCCGGTAAATCCCATGGTGTGTGTTTAAATGGATGCATCGCGCGTCCCCTTTGATAACATTTGGATCACAATCGGCGAGGAGTACAGGTATAAACAGAGAGTTGTATATGAAAACTGGACTGAATTTTGTGGTCTTTGAAATCATCTGGGTCACTTGGTTGAAGCCCGTCAAAGAGGTTTTCTTTCACTTTCGAGGGATGTGAGGCGTAGTGGAATGGATGAGATAATAAGCACAGAAGATGTCTCAAGGAACAAGCTGCTGGACAACAGTGCGAAGGTGGGTCAGGATATGATGGATATGGAGTCGGCAGTAGGAGGGAAGTGGTCTCAGCCGACTGCTTCAGCTGGGGAGAATGTTGCCTCAGGATCTTGTATTGTTTCTTTGGATGAAGGCCTTATTGCTGGAACTACTAGAATTAAGACGAATCAGGATAAAGAGGTGACCGCTCGACCCTCTGATGTTGTGGACTCAGAATAGGTTGAAGAGGATTGGGACTTTAGTTTTGTGGAGGTGGCCAACTCAAACAGAACAAAGAATTCCAAAGGTCTTGATCCCTTGGCGAAGCCGTTTCTGCCTTTGAGTAACATGTTTGAGGGGCTAGGTGAGGTCAATATGACTACAGGCCTGGAGGAGGAGGTATTTACAGGAGGTGAGTGTGATGCGGAGGCCCCAGAGGATAGACAGGTTGGTCGTATGGAGCAAGATCCAGTTACAGGATCGGTGGAAGGTTCCCTTAATGTGGTTAGTCACCCTCCTTTGCTAGAATGGGTGAAGCAGGGGCCGGGGGTTAGCGCCAGTCAGGGTTTGTCTGATACTGCCTTCACCGGGATGGACTTCCTTGATGCCGACTTGACTCCAATGGTCTTCTGACGGATGGTAAGGGGAAGGAGGCATGTTATATGGCTGGGGATGAACAACCTTTTGTGGAAAGGATACAACCCTTGATGGAAAGTAATCAATTAGATCAGAGGCCAGGTATTAATATTGGGTGTTCTTAGTTTGTGTTGCGGGAGAAATCATGGAAGGGAAGGGAGAACTATGGGAGAGGAAAAGAAAACTTGGGTACCCTTGTCGGCCGTTCATTTAGAAATATAGTCCAGAGTGGAATTTAGTTGATGTCTGCAGGTGAAAGACCGTCATCCGTACCACTAATAAGGCGTCCAAGGAAGGATTATTCTTACCTACCACAACCAATGAAGACTAGGTCCGCTTATAAACAAAATAGGCAGGTTGTTCTTGTGGTTAAAAAGGGCACCAGAGTTAAGAAGGTTTCTCCAAATACGGTTGGTCTTGATCAACATAGAAATCAGGTTCACATGGATAGTTTTTGGAGACACCCGGAGTGGGAATCGACCACCAGAGAAGATGAATCCTACATGGGATGTGGGGATGTCTATGGTTATTATGATGTTTAATGTCGTTCTTTTTTGTGTTTAGGTTGTTTTTTGGTTCTCTTGACCATGTTTTGGGTTGTATGTTGGACACTGGTCCCCTTTGATCCGGCATTTATAAAATGAAAAAAATGATTGGAAATTATGACATTAATAAGGAAACATGCACCTTCCATTAGTGGATCCACTAATCTTATAGTTGATGAGTAATGGATTGGTATCATATAAATTATATTTTTCACTATCTTGTGTTCATATCAGAAAAAAATTCATTTTGGATATCTATTCTTTAGAAGTCGATGTAAGTCAATGGTTGAATTTTATCAAGAATACAAGGGAACTTGATGAAATTGAGTCCTAGATTGGGATGAGTTCAAGAAGTTATTTTTCAATATTTATTTTCCTTTTTTTATTCTTAAAATTATAGTGATTTTATTTCTTGGAGCTATAGAAAAAGTATGATGAGTCCATTGGTACTGATGTGGAATATTTTATAGGACTTACTTAGTATGCTTCTACTATTATCATTAAATTTGAAAGAAATGTTGATCAATTCTTTAGTGGATTAAAACTTAGTATCTAAATAGAATTATACATTAGATGATTAATTAGAAATAAAGATATTTTCTCGATATTCTATCAATGTGTAAATGGATATTGGAGTTATATATCAATATCATGGATTTGAAAAGTAGAGAAAAATTAAATTCAATGGAACATATAATAAACATGGAGAGAAGAAGATGATATTTCCTTTATGATCAGTGTGTGGGAAAAAACGCGGATGAAATTGGCTTAAGGGGACTAGAAGATGTTTTACGTTTGGAAGGGATGGTCATTTAGAAATTGAATGTTAAATTGATGTTAAAAGGGTAGATAATGATAAAAATAGAGAGAAATATCTACATGATGAACCACCCACACTCGATTGTTCAAAATTCATGGAGTATTGTAATTATTATAACTAGTTCCCAAATCTAAATCTCAACAATGATGATTAATGTTTGTAACCTCTTAAGCTAAGAGGAAAAGAGAAGTATCATGTCATCCCTATTTATGATGAGGGTTGGAATAACGATGTGGTGAAAGGGACACTTACCCTCCACTATAGTAATGAAAATATCATAATTTTCTATGTATCTACGCATTCCATCATATCCGATGATTTTTATAATGGTGTCAAGATAGTACCAAAATAATTAGATATAGAATTAATTGTTAAAATACCTAATGGTAGGATGATTATATATCATGTCTAAAATTCTTCTAATGTTTATTTTTTTGATAATTTACTTCTTGAAAATATTTTCATTCCCCCTTTAGTTGAATTTTTTGTTATCTTAAGCATGTATTACATATCTTTACATAATGTACACAACATTTTTTAAGGAAGGTAAGTCACATATGATATTCCAAACCAAGAAATGATCATCTATTAGTCCGATGATAAATAAGAAATAATGATGGAAATAAAATCCCTTGTATGGGTTTGATTCATATTCAAGAGGGTTTTCTTTTATCTTAGATGGTTGTGGAGAAAATCAACAACACTGATATTCATATTTTTTGGGAGTTTTTTGACGTCTTTCCAAAATAATTTCCTTACCTTCCTAGAAAAGGTGAACTTGAGTTCTCTATAGAACACATACCTTATGACACACCATTTTTAAATAATACATATTGAATGGACCTGATTGAGTGGAGTGAATTGAAAATGAAACTCTAGGGGAACCTTGAAAAGAGATTCATTCAGACAATAGTTTCTTCTTAGGGTATAATTGTTATTTTTTTAAAAAGTAATATTGATTTATATGACTTTAATTTATTGTTTGAAGCTAAATAATATCGCAATAAAAAATAAGTGTCACCTACCATGTATTAATAAACTATTGGAATAACTTAATGGAGCTCAATAATTTTATAAGATTGATATTCGTTATGGATATCATTAATTAAGGACAAGGATTGAGGATATACCTAGGAAAACATTCTGTACAAGGTATGTAATCTATTGATATACAATGATTCGATTAAGGCCTTTATAATTCCCTATGTATATTCGTGGATTTAATTAATAGTGTCTTCAGAGAATACCTTGATCTGTTTGAGGAAGTCATTATAGATGATATTATTATCTATTCAATCAGTAGGGTAGATCCTACAGAAAAATTGATAATTGTACTAGATACACTATGGAAGGAGAAACAATATAATTTTTTTTACAAATTGTGAATTTTGAATCTAATAGATTCTTTTTTGGTTCATATTCTCAAGATAGGGTATATGAGTAGATCCATCCAAGAAGGATATTTAGTGTTGGCCTAGAATAACAATAGTGACCGAAATCTATAGTTTTCTTGGTTTTGTTGGATATTTTAAATGGTTTTGGAAAATTTCTCATGAGTGTTTAATATACTTACAAAGGTATCTTAAAATGGATATAATTTCATATTGACATAGGAATGTGAGGAAAATTTCAAGGAATTGAATAGATGGTTATTTAACACACCTTTGATTGTAATATTCTATAATTGAGAAGGGTTTGCAATCCATAAAAATGAATCTAAGAAGGGATTGAGATGTGGTCTTATGAAAAAATAAATGGATATCTCTTATGCCTCACAATAATTGATGTTTCATGAGAAAAATTACACAATAAATGATTTGTAGATAACTTTTTTCATTTTTCAGTAAATATATAATGGAATTATCAATATAAATAAAGGTGTTATATATATACTGATAAAAAAATATTAATGTATATATTAACATAGAAGGAGTTGAATATTTTCCAAATATGATGGCTAGATCTGATTAAAGATTATGAATTCTCAATACATTACCACTCTAGGAAAGTGAATGAACTAAATGATGTGTTGAGATGAAAGTATCAAAAAAGATTATACATGATGATGATTACAAAATATTTATTATTTAGGTATTTTCAATGGATGGATCTAGAAATGTTAAAGGAAGGGGGAAATATTATCTTACACAACTAAATGTTCAACTATCTATTAATGTATTGATTAAGGAGGCATATCAGGAAGATGTATATCTGTATACAAATTTTAGAACTGTTCTAGAGTTTAACCTTGATAATGATGTAATGATAAGGACTATGAAAAATGTATGTATTCCACCCGTACTATATTTTAATAAAGAAATTTTAGAGGATATTTATAGTTCTTTATTCTCTATTCAACATGGAATTAAAAAGATGTATGAAGATTATAAGGTGTATTTCTAGTGGGATAGACTGAATAAAGATATCATTGTATTTGTATCTAGGTAATTGGTATGTCTAAAAGTTAACGCTAATAAACAAAATTCTAATGGGATGTTACATCCATTACATATACCAAAATTAAAATGGGAAACACCACCATGGATTTTGTCATCAAACTCACTAAAATTTATCAATAGAATAATTCTATATGGGTTATAGCTGATTGCCTTACATAGTCATAAAAGCTCATTATTATCAAGGAATACTTCTCTATTTATTATATTTCTAGAATATACATTATGGATTTGGTAAAGATTCATGGAGTACCACATTAAATTGTATTAGATCTAAGTCTGATGCTTACCTAGAATTTCGGGTGAAATATTTAGCAAGATATTGATACATTCTAGAGTTTTTTCACGACTTGTAATCCAAAGATGGATATTTATTCTAAAAAAAAATTCAAATACTATAGTACATGATGATATCTTATATTTTTTTCAAATTATTTTGGGATTAACAAATTCTTCTTGTTTAGTTTGTATACTATAATTTCTTTCACACGAGCATTTAGTGGTCTCTTTATGAAACCCTCAATAGAAATCGGTGTTGATATATAACAAATAATAATGAATTTGGAAAGAAAAATTCACTGGGATTTGAGATAGATGATGAAATGGAAGAGAATTATTGGTGCTTTTAGAAACACATTAATAAATCAAGGAGTTTTAGGAAAGATTTTCTAGAAATCCCAGATGTGATCTAGAATTGAAAGTTGGTGATATAGAGTTTATAATAACTTCTTCAAGGAAGAAGGTAATAATATTTGTAAATAAGGGAATAAAAATCCCTAGGCATATCAATCCCTTTGAGTTTCTTAATTGTATCCCGATGATAGACTATCGATTGGCTTTTCCAGTATGTTTCTCTCATGTTCATGATGTGTTCCATGTATCTCTCATGAGGAAAACCATATTAGATCCTTCACATGTAACGAACATAGAGTTTGTATCACTAAATATATATCTTTCTTAGTAGGAACAATAAATATATATTTTGGATATTATAGTGAAATTGATGTGAAATAATCCCACTAACCTAGTTAATGTTTTCCTGAAAAACCATAGGTTTAAAGAAGCTGTGTGGTGACCCGGAGAAATGATGAGGTAGAAGGATCCTCATTTTTTTGTATCAATGTGATAAATTTTGAGGAAAAAATTCATTTTATGTGGGATATAATGTAAACCAATATGTTATTATTATTATTTTTCAAAATTAAATTTTTTTGATAGCTTGTGTTACATGAAAAACTAAGATTAGCTTGTGTAACATGCAACACCAAGTTTTAACAAATCCTGCTATATTATTAATATTTTTTTAAATGTGACCATTATAACCTAGTAATTAATTGAGAGATATGAATAGTAAAAATAATTTTAAATATTATTAATAATGGTTTGTTTATGAAGAAAGCATATTGATAAAAATTAATGATTTTTTGAAAAGTCCTTATATGTTTAAAAAATAATTGTTTCTCAAAAAAATGTTTTTAATATCTTTTTGTGAACAATAATAAATATAATTTTTGGAACTTAAAAAAAATAAATTTATTATATAAAGATTATTTTTTATTTCATCATTTCAAAATTATCTCTGGGTGACATTTTGGGATTTTTTGAAAAGACTAATATTTCAGTGAATTGTGAAAGATATGGGTTTTTATTTAAAACTACATTTTTGTTAAATAATTTATTAGGTTTTTTTAAAATTGATTAAAAAGTTACATTAAATCAATTATATATCAGTTAATCCAATTTATTTAATTTTAATAACTGTCATATTGAATTTTGATATAAAAACTTTTTAAACTTTTGAACATTTTCTCTTAGGAAAACCGCTTTCTCATTGCGTTTGTGGGTATAATTTTAAATTTAATGTTTTCTATTATGTGAATTTAATTTGAAAAAATGGATTAAATAATTTGAGTAAGAATAATTAATATTATATGACAAGTAAAAAATAATTTATGACCCTAATTCATTGTAAAAATTGTATAAATTATTACTATAGTTAAGGTAAAAATAGGTTTACCGGGGGTTAAACCAAAACGATAAGTGTTAAAAACAACCAAAAACATTTACAATATCTATTTTATAGACATTATTAAACTTTATATCTTATAAAATCTAGAATTTTCAAATTTTTTCTTCTTTTCATTTAAAAAACATGGGTACGTCTTTTTGTATTCATAAATTCAAAGTGTGATGCTCACCTCACTTATAAAAGGTCATCCCTCTTCTACCATCTTCTCCATTCCAAAACCATTTGGTTTTGAAAATACCTATCCAAATAAATTTTAAAATTTCCTAATCCCATATTATAAAACTGGTTTTATTTATATTGACAACATAAGAAGCCTTTTCTTGTAAACCAAATTAAATAGTCAGAAGAAGACGTAACAACACAATCTAAGTGTTTTATTTTGTTTTTTCATCGACCTCCATCAATTATTATTTAAACATGATGATATAATCACCTCAATATCTTATATATAATGATAATTTTTTATTTTTAGAGACTTATATACAAAAATATTCCTTTCTATCAAATGGGATATAAAATTATTATTTTTGTTTACGATGGACTACCGCCTTGTGAACCGTTATTGTTTATTTTACATCACCACCTATCATAGATGGATACAATTATATATGAAATATTTATATATAATATTTATGATATTATTATATATATGCAATTAATATGTCACATATTCCTTAACACTTTACATTTTTTTGGGAATATGATGATCTCACTCGTCTATATGAAAGACTACGAACTTGTGAATCGATGTGATTAATTTATGATTTAAATGGAAGGTAAATTTTTTTAAATGAAAATATTTGATTTATATGACATAAAAAATATTATGGAATTTTAATATATTATTTAAATTTATTTCTATCCATGATTTTAGAAAATGGAATCAATATTCATGTGTAAATATGGTCTACCTTCTCCCGGAATGGTGTATTTAATTTTTTATCTATAAATGTTATGAATAAACTAAGATAATATATAATACATTTACTTAATGGTTCATATTATAAAGATGATAGAACTATGATCAATTTAAGATGATCACATACACAAAATCAAAATAAACACACACACAAAAAAGTAGTAATTTCTCAAAACATGACTTTAATATAGAATTGTTAATAAAATGGTAATTAAAGGTTATTTGAAAATTTTATATAATATGATGTTAGAATAATAATAATTTTATAAAAAATTTGGACAACTAAATAAAGAGAAAAATGTGAACATGTCGCGAGGGTATAAAGTAATTTAGTCCTAGGGAAACCCCTATAATCATATATTGTATGATATATATAAGTACGGTAATCTAATATATGTATACTGAACTTATATTTACTATACATGGGGCTTGAACATGTAGAATAGTTTTTAAAACTTAAGGTAATGGATTTCAAGCCTCACTCCCTTTTTTGGAGAAATATACAAATTCAACACTTATTTTGTTTTTTATTTTATAGACTAACCCATGGGAATATTATATCACCAATATCTTTATTTTCATGATATTTAATGTTTCAATTGAAGTTATTATTTATTAGGTCTTTAGATCCAAAATATTATTTAATCAATAAGGAAATCTCCACTCATATTTTACTTCTTTGAGACATATGACATATTCAAAACCTATTACTTTTATGTGTCATATAAAATGCCCATGAATTTATTTTATGATTTTTCTCATGAAATTATTTTAATTTACATATACATCGGGTTTCTCCCTTTAATTGGGTTTATGGTTCAAAATTTAGAAAAACGGTAGGGTTTTTTGTATTAATCTTATTTTCTTGATACATATGTTATTCCATGCACATGTTAATTTTTATGAGGTCTATATACAACACACCTTTAATATTATATCATGAATTTATTTATTTTCAAGATATTTTTAGTTTCTTTTAATTTTATTCCTCCATGGGTTTGACAAAGTTACCGTATTAGTACACATTTTATGTTACAACCTCATCATTTATCAAGATTGTTTATGATAATGTTTATGATAATAAAATATTATGATCCATATTTAAATAAACTAATGAATTTTTTTATACTTTATATATTTCACGTGAATACACATTTTTATTTATTTTTTCTCTATTTACTAATTGAAGAGTGAAAAATAATTTTTTTAAGAAAAATCACAATTATTTCATTCTTGGTTAAAAACTCTTTTTTGTTCCAAAACTATGTTTTATAAATGTGTTTTGAAAAATATTTTTAATATTCTACAAATGATTAATTAAATAAATTTTTACGCATTTTGAAATTTTTATAAATTTTTTGAATGGATTCTTCTTATTGTTTTACAATCAATGACCATTTGTATTTTACCATTATGACTGACCATTTCTATATAGATTCCATTATAATCTTATAATGTTCTTTTTAATGAAAAATATTTTGAATTTTTTTATGATTTTAAAGCTGAATGTATATTTTACTCAAGAAATATTTTAAATTCTCATTTAAAATAATTTTTTATCTATGAGAACATCCATTGATGTAATGTATTCTTTCCTAGGAATATAATTCAAGTATTATATTCTTATTATTTCTTTGAATTGATTATGTTTATGATTAAATGGTGTTTATGAAACGTATTTTTCTTTCATGGTTTAAACCATTAGGAAATTTTTATGATACCCACTCCTTTTCACTGGTTATCTTATAATGAAATGATGAAATGATTATGAAACCTATCTATTTTAAATAGGTTATAATATGATGAAATGATTATAAACCCCATTTAATTTAATGGGTTTTGATATGATGAATTTTTTAGGATATTTGGGAATAGAAACATATGATTTTAATAATGAGACAAGTGGGACCAATATCTCCATCCAATGAATTGGATAAATATTTATATCTCAAGAGACATATAAGAAAGTAATGGAGAGTTAACCTTATTTAGTGAGGGACTATTTCCACTCTGATGGTCGTTTGAGAGAGGTTTTACTACTATGATGGTTTGGGGAGTGAACCTATTACACTATGATAGCCTTATAAGTGATCCTTTACAACTATGGAAATGATTTTCTATGCTTATTTATCATCCAAAATTCTTTTTCTTATACTAATGTTATTCTCTATTAGAAGACATTTTTTACTTTCATATGGTTAATCTACTATGTAATTCTAATATTTATTCCATGAATCATGATTTTTAACTTTTATATTCTAGAAATGTTTTTTATATTTTATTCTAATTTTCTCATACACTTATGACCATGTAATGCTTACATATCTCCCTTTCTTACCATTTCTATGCATCTCATATCATCATTTCTTATGTTTCCTTTACCATGATTATAAACAAATGTATTATGTATTATATTTCTAAAAAGGGTTATATCATTGAATATCTTAGTGGGATATGATTTAGTTTTTATATGAATCATGTTTTTATGTTTCGATGTTTCAAAAGGCACTATACTTTCATGATCATCAAGAATGTGTTTATATAATGTAATGAACATTCATCTAAAAAAATTTAATATCTATGTATATATTAAATTATTTGGTTTATATAGGGATACTTTAGGTCGTAATTTTTAATGGAATGAAACATATTGCATTTCTATTCACCAGTTCCTTGAGCCAGATGGGTACATCAGAAGGTGGTGGTGGGGGTATCAGATTATAATGTTGTCCACCTCTTATAGGCCTCCCAAATTCTGTACTAGGACCACCTCTATGTTGTTCCTCTTACTTTGGTCACTAATTCTACCTCAATGGTCTATCCAACACCTACCTATCTAATTTTTAATGGTCAGCTGGTTAGTATCAGGAAATATGAACTGACCCATCACATGAAAAACATCATTACTTGCACAGGTAACTAATTTGTTTTGTCAACCTAGAGCTACAAACCCTCAAATATGAGACTAGACATATCTAAACTTAATTATTCATGATCCCAAATATATAATACTTCAACTAATTACCAAATTCAGTACTATTAGGTGACTACTATCAACACCAACTAGATATAAATTCTCCAATAAAGACATATAACAGAAACACACATTCTAGAACACCAACGTAGTTGGGGAAGAAAATGTGCACAATATTAGCCCAAATATAGTATATATAACATGATCAAACATCCTCACCAAAAAATACTCATTGAGAATAGCATCTTGAGTGTATCACATGAGGTTGATAAATCTTAACACATACAGAAGGATTGATATGATGTCCTATTAAAGATTGAGAATCTTCTGGATGTTCATTGTTCTGAAATTCACCATGAAATACTCATCCTGAAAGAGGTGCTTGAACTCGATATATGGAAGAGTTATCTCATTATGTACATTCATCACCGATATATACCATTTACAAAAAATATTTGGGGATGATATTCTAGAATAACAACTATTATAATTGAAGGGGTCTAGATAAGATAAAAGACATGGAACATTGACTCTAGCCAGTTCTGTAATTTTCATGGGTCTGGATCACCCATGCACCCGAGCTGTCTCTACCTTAAAAAATCACAAATCATGATCAACCTTTAGGAATCATAATCCCATATAGATTCAATGGTTTAATTCCTAGAAAAATAAAAAATGTCTACTTTCACTACTAGATGCATATATGCTCACAAATTGATAGGTTGTATGACAACCCTGCTTTTAATTACACAGTTAGACCTGATTTATTACATAAAATCTTTAGTTGATAAAAAATGGAAGATAAAGAGGTATAGTGTCTTTGGGGATTACGATCATTACATAATTAATTGAAACATGAATTAAAAAATATTTATTTAAATCCTCCTTTACATGACCATTATATTCCCTCGTACTTAGCATTTCATGGGATAACCTGAGGACATGCATAAGAAAAGGGTGAGCTATAAATCCCAGTAAGGGAATAAACATGGAATAACACGAGAAATAAAATACATGTTATAAAATAGGAATATCAATGGATCATAAGAAAAACATGAACATAAAGGCATGATCATGCATGATAATAATAACATGGAAATGTGGCAACAACACTTATCATGGATTTAGAATGACCCAAGGCTCATTGCATATAGAGCATGAGTAAACCATCATTTCACATGAAGAATTAGTAAAAACTCATTTAAATATTATTATCTTGAGTAAACACCCAATTCACATTAAATACAATGATCTTATACATTACCCAATGCATTGGAGCACTATCAGGGCACACCCTCCTTAAGCATTTCATTTCATGCATAAGTGTGCCACATAGATCATATAACATGGGATTAATCAACATAATAATTTATTCCATGATTAAGTAATGTAGAATAAATAAATTAAACTAACATTCAATAGGTATATGTTCATAAAAGGTTAATACCCTTGATAGAGGCATGAGTATGGTATTCACTACACAATAATATTGGCTTGAAAAAACGCAGTGCAATTTCGGCAGCATAACGGCGTGACATAAGGATTCATGAAAATAGTTGATGAGATAGAAAAGGGTTTCACATCATATTTACATGAAATTTATAGTAAGGGTGTAATATGGATACATTTACAGACAAAATTAATGAAATTTAGATGCATAATACAAAATAATTACATGGATGTAAAAGAGGAGAGAGAAACCCCTCACAAAATGTCGGCATGGTAACATGTGTACATGGGAGGTTTTAATGAGTAATAAATGGGAATAAAATCATAAAAAAATAAATTTGATAGTATGGGGGAGGTTCTAAATCATACCACAACATTTTTAACAGAAAAAAGGGCATATCAACTTTAAGAAAATTAGACAAAAATGATAAAGGAAGAAATATCTTATTTGGAAGTGTGATACCAAAGGCTTGGGAGAGGCTAGAGATAGTCTTAATGGGAGTTTGGGTCACCTTGGGAGGATTCTACAGAAATTAGGGTATGTTTTTCTTGTACTCCAGAGGCTTTTAGGGAAGAGTAAGTGGGAGCTTGGGTGGGTTTATATAGGAAAGGAGAGGGAATTATTTATTATTCAGGTTTGGGGCACCTCACATTAAACTAATCAATACCACAAATCATACCATAGTTTTTGCCCATGATTTTTTCCAAAGGGGATTAAAAGACAATATTTTATAAGTCCTATGGTATAACTTATTAAAATAATTGGGCTGCTTATGTGGAGGTGAGTCACATTTCAAGGAAAACAATTTAAAAAAACAAATGTTTTATAAGTCTTAGAGGGCCACCAAAAGCCTTTTAAAATAAATAAAACAAATCTAAAATCACATTATTTTAATTATAAAACATATATTGTCTGAACATAATGTTTATAGTGTTTTATTACATCACTATTGGGTCATTATGATGTCAAAAATTACATTATATATTTAAACACTACTTAATTTTTACCCAAAAATTCGACTGTCTCCAAAAATTATGAAAAATACACCGTTGGATAATTTCTATGTCCTGATTCCAAAAATAATATTCATTTTAGGTAAATAATTTTATAAATATGTGAAGTTTTACTTTTAAAATAAAACCTACATTTACTAAAAATTCATGGGTTTTGCAAATATAGTTTTCCGACCATAATAAAAACTAAAATTGCATTCATAAAATTATATGATCATTTATATATAATACAAAGTAATTCAATAATAATATTTTATTTAAATTATATTTAATTAAAATATATATTAATTCATCAAAATATATTTCTTAGTTGAATATTAACTAAAAATATGATTTGTGCTTTAAAAACTATTTACAAAGTAACAATAATAAAATAAATACACATTATTTATAAAAAATAAAGTACATAGTCATAGTGCTTGGGCATTGTAACATAACACCTTATGACACCCACATTAGACCGAAGCATAAGGTGTTCAATGGTGACAGACTCTTGGGGTGGCTCAGATGACATCGCTCGGGTGGTAATCTCTATTAACTTCCACTACTCCTGTAGTCTGTTCCGCTCAAGATTAACGCGTTTAAGCTCAGTTCGGTCTTTGTCAAGAGAGAAGCCCAACGACACCAAATCCTTTTTGAGCTCCGAAAAAATGGGCTTCGTACGAGGAAAGTCTATTGGATGTGGCCATGGATTCCTTAGTGTGAGTAAATTGGATTTGTTAAAGCCCTATATTTATACTAATCATGTGATCACAGTTCAATGACTATATTAGCAACTGTCACAATTCATAACGGTATTTTAAAATCTAGAAATAAAAAACCAATGATGTTCACATTTTATATAACAATAATAATACATTTAACTAGATCAAGATTAAATTTCATTAATGAATGTTTGGGTCTTTACAGGTGGAAGTGTCGATCGTTATAGACCTATAGAGAACTACTAAGGAATGGGCCCCCGAAGTGAGGAATCATACCTTAGATGGTTCTCATCACCTTATTATTGTATAATCGTGGATGGATTCTGTGTGATGGTATCCTGAAAAATCTAATATGTTCCATGTTCAAAAGATTACATATGGTGGGTTGAATCAAATAGAAGATAAAATTAAAAATTAATTCTTATATGATGCATGTACCATTTTATACCCTAAAACCAGTGTCTTGGTATACTGTGTCCAAAATAGGGTTTTCAAAGTCTTTATATATGGATATTTTTTTCATTTACACCACCATTGGTTTCCCTAGACTAGTAGACAAACTTGAGACACATAAAAACCAGTTTCATAAATGTATAACCAATCCACACAACATATATATCTGTAATCTTATTTGTGGGTCATCCATGGCATAGATACCGCTCTAAAAAACCCGGTCCCATGAAGGATAGCTTGGATAGTGGAAAGCCAAGTGTTACACCCTAATACCACATCCAATAAGACATGATTTTAGGAGTATCACCATATAATAAAATCACACATATGGGATTCCTTATCCCAATATAGATACACAATCAAAACCACACACACCTGTATATCCAAAAAAATGAGAGTAATGTAAAAAAGAAAACAAATATAATAATAAATGCATTCATAACCTCTAATATCACACAACTGAGTATAATAGTACATTTTTGAGTAAAGAAGTGGAAATACAAGCCCAAAAAATTGTAAGTTGGTATAAAATTATATCAATAAAAAAACAGTCTTAACAAGAAACCAACAGTCTAAGAACAACCCTCCTACAACTTACGCCAAGTGCGATAAATCACTACTAGAAAAGGGTCCCCTATTTCTTCATTAAAAAAAATTTCAGCAATATAAATCATGATTTATTTAATAATATAAATTGAATTTTCGAGTTTATACATACCCATTAGGACACACTAAACTCATAAAGTAAGAATGAATAAAAATAAAGATCTTTCTCAAAACCATAATCAAAAGGGTAATGGAAATGAAAATATAAATATTCTCATAGGAGGTAGTCAAGTCCCTCGGTATATTCACAATATCACACTAAGAAAAAAACTCTATATCCCCAAATTAGAATATAAAAATATAAAAAAACATACATGATCATTCCATTATATGTTACCATAGGATACTTTCCCACCGTCTATGGGTTAATTACCAACTCTATTGGATAATCAATGTTCTGTTTGAGTTCCATAAATTAGTGAAACACTGACATCAATGATATAGGACCCCTACCACATTAAATGGGTAAAAAACTAACTATATATAATTATATGGTTGTTGGATAGAATCATTATGATTATATGGGTAAAATACTAAATCCCCAGAGGATACCAGTCCCATAGGTGAAATTTCTTCTTTCCTAAAAAAATTGAGGTGGAAATCCATATATAATAAAACTATTGAAGGATAAGCTAAGGTTCACAACATTTCATATAGGCATATGACATTTTATCTGAAGTAAACCACTGGGATATATATTTTTTATCGTATATTCCATATCTGAGACCAACTAAATTATGTGTCTAATAGTTCATATGGTGTTCCATGTCTAAGGAGGTACTTAACATTTACCTTATGTGCCTAGGTTGTGTGCCTCTAAAGGAACATGAAGTGTGGACCAACACAAAAGATGTGCTATGACAAAAAGTTCCCAAGGTAAATACTTGTTATAGATTCTAATCCAACATTATAGGGATGACCTGGTGTATGTATTAGTCAGAGAACTATTTAATATTTATCACTAGCAAAAAACTATAAGACAATATCAAGTAAGATATATGACATGTGTTCTTCTTAACTACAAGTTGTGTAATTAATATTTTTTTGGAAAGTATACCTAATACAAAATCCTAGAAGTATATTCCAAATTCGTAAAAAATCAGTCCATAAAATGTTTAAACAATTTTTACTATATTAAATATCTAATTAAATTAGGATTATGTCCATACTTCATCAAAAAATTGAATCTTCATCGCTTTCCTACAAAGTCCCATCATCCTGACCCCTTGGCTCACGAAAATTTTCACCCTTGATCCTTACTCATATAGTTTTCATCGTAAAATATTATTTTTAATTCCACCATCAATTATATTGAATCCACAATAACGATGCAATGAATTTATTATTTTTATAATGAATTGGGTCCCTAGAATTTAGTCAAACCATCGGTTAGAATGAAGACCAGTGATAAACACTTAGAAAATGGAGGGAGAAATCCATCATACACAAAAGTGAGGAACCAATGGTGTCTATTTTTATCTTTAACATCATTAATTGATGGAAATAAATGATACAATAATGAAATAATATTGTTAATGGAAATCCAATTCATAGTTTCACATTCGATGAGATATTTTTATTTAGTGACCTTATGAAAATACAAACATGGATTTAACGGTGGAGAGGTAGATCCAAATTCATATCAAAATTCTAAATATTTGGGGAAATTAATATATAAAAAATAATTTGTGGACATTGGATCAATCAATAATGAATAATTAACCTCCAATCATTTTTTTGATGACATGGATGGATTCTGACTTTTTCTTGTTCGATCCATAATTCCATACTCACCACCAATGTTTTTGGACTATGAATCACATCTCAAAACCCACTATATATTATGAGGATTACTACAGAGGATCCATTAATGATGTAATATAATAGGGGTTTCTAGATTTAGGCTTCTAATTAATTAATTATTTAATTAATTAAATTTATTTATTTTACAAAATATCATCCCATGACAACCCATAGTTTGGAGGTAGGATGCGAATGAAATATATATATCACTTAGAGTAAAAATCATATTTTACTTTAAAATTTTGTATCATATTCCTATCCATAACTACCTATAAGTGATACTAAATTATTTCTATGATTATCCATATCTTTCTATTAGTACATTTAATATTTTTTACACATCAATGTTGGGGCCAACTCCACGATTAGCCCCCTAAATAGTAGTTCCAACATTTAAAAGATATAATAATAAACAATAGACCCATTATATTAATATAATCAAAAATTTTCATTTTTGATACAACCATTTTATATCTCCTTTCTATATAATAGAAAATGAGATCATTGCTCATGCGTACATACAAACTACCATCTCCCTGAATTGGCGTGTTTTATTTTTCATCACTTCCTCACATAGATGGTTAT
Organism: Viscum album; assembly: GCA_963277665.1. NCBI lineage: Eukaryota > Viridiplantae > Streptophyta > Magnoliopsida > Santalales > Viscaceae > Viscum > Viscum album. The sequence continues at coordinate 1,487,602,454 of OY728136.1, forward strand.
ATTAATGATATTAATGAATATAAATTATATATATATGACATAATTATTTTTATTTAATGGTAAATTATTATTTAACATCCTTTATTTTAATCCATTAAAAAATGAAAAAAATCACAAATGCATATGTTTGGAATACCACATTTATAGTGTGACACAACTAATTTTTATCACCAATTTATATATAATTATCACAAATTTATAAAATAAATAAATAGGAAAATTTTGAGGTTATTAATATTTTTGATATGACCAAACCATGACTCAGTTTTAGGTACTATAGTTTTCCTACCAAAACTTGCCTCGAAAATTAAATAGTTTACACCTAGAATATTTATTTTAATTGATAATTATTAAAAAAGGGGTGATTAGAAATTATGAATGAATCATATGTGGTAATATAAGTGTGAATACTATTAATATACAGATTTATGATAAATATAAAATTTTCATATAGGAAAATTGAGTGTTTATAAATCATGTTAGGACTTGAGGTAAGGGTATATGTTGCAATCCCATTTTTATCCATTTGGGAAATTGTGTGCTCTTTATCTCTTAAACCCCATATATTTTATTATTATATAGTAATTTCTATTTTTTAATTATTATTTCCATTTTACCCCAAATATGATTTCAAAAATACCAAAAAATTTTTTTTAAGAAAAATATATTTATTTATTCTTTTTGTAAGAGAATATTTTTATTTTATATCCATTTTTTATAAATTGTTTTAAGGATTTTTTATATATAAATAAATGTTTGTTAAAGTTCATTTCTATTAAATTTTTATTTCATTAAAAGTAATTAAAATTATAATTTCCAAATTCTTTTTAATTCTACAGACTTTTGACTTTTTTTATAAAAGTGTTAAAAGAATGTTATTTTAAACATATATGTCCTGTATGAATTTTACCACTATCTAGTCATATATTAATAATTTAAATTACTTTATAAGTTTATATAGTTTTACAAATAAAATACTATTCCCATTTTATGGTAATTTTTAGTTTTAGAATGATATTAAAAGGAAATGATTTTTTAATGTTATTTTTTTAATTCATATTTCTAATGATTTTATAAAAGGTGTTTAATCTATGTATGCATATTTTAAGGAATATAATGATTCACTAGGTATTTTCTCTTGTGATACTATCAACATTATTTCTCTGTAAAAATTATGTTAATGATGTTTTTTTGTGATATATATTTCTTTCCCATAAGTTAATTGAGATATTATGATATGATGAACGTTTTAGTGATCTTGTTAAATAAACATATGTATGGTCTTCATTATGTGATGGGTGGGTCAAATATTTTATAAATCTCGAATACATTGTGTATAAAGTTATACTTAATGAGATAATATAAAAATGAATAAAAAGTGAACCCAATCTAATATATACTCTATAAACCATGAATTAAAAGCGAATATGGAGTGAACCCAAATCATTAAGAGAATCTATACCCTATGTTATGATAGTCTAGGAAGTGGTAATTTATTAGAGGAATGATTCTTATTAATGGTGATCACAATATCATACCCTTATGTGTATATTATTCCCACATATTATGTTTGTTTAATGTCTCCCATGTTTACCCTTATCAACCGTCAATTATAACCAGTTCTTATAATTTTGTTTTCCCTTAGTTATGAAGAATAGCATTATGTAGGGCATGTATAAGATGGGTATTATATAAGAATAACTTTTTGTGTGATGTAGAAGATTCTTCATGAATTAAAATGATTATGTATCTAGTATTCAATGACAATAAACCATTATATTTATGATACTTGAATTATTATGTAGTATATTATGTTTTCATTTAAAATTAAAAAATATGAATATAAATTAATCATAGATAACATTTTTTTATAATCATTTAAGGTTTAGTTATTTTTAGGGATTAGTTTGTGAAAAATGTAATCAAGGAACTTTTCAAAACATAATATGAACTGAAATTGATATAGTATAACATAAAGTGTCATAATTTTTTATATCCTAGGAATTATTTTCATGGTTATATTCTTACCCAGTGTGATTTATGTTGCACGATTTTTACACTGTGATTTTTTTAATAAGGGATGGATGATAGAATGATGAAGTTGGGATGGTAGTATGTATGATCAATATTTAAAATATCTTAGTTGAGGCTAATTTTATGCTCTCATTTAAATGTTTAATTTTCTATAATAGTATTAATTTATATATTCATGGATTAGATAGTGAATAATCTGTAAAAAATCATAATGGTTTGATGATCACACATCAAATCTATAACTACTCTCTGATAGATGTTAGTGGGAGTGTGCTTCCATAATATATTTTTTTCTCCCTCTAGATGAATTTTATGTACTTTTGAGCATGGATTATTCCTCTTTATATAGAGTCCGTATCAGTTTCCAAGGTGGTGATGCCAGGTTAGATATTTCTAACAAACCTATTATTATTTATTAGTATAAGTACGAGCTTGAAATTTCAATGGAAATAAATCCCATTATATGAATGACAATAAATGCAGGTTATTTATCTCACATGGTTAGAGAAAAGATGAATATTAATGATATTCCTATTGTTTGGGAATGTGATGATGTATTTCTTAAATAGTTTCATATTGTTCCCCCTAATCATGAAATTGGTTTTACAGTATAACTAATATATAGGGATAAACCTATTTCAAAAAATCCATAAATAATAACCCCATTTTAGTTATAGGAATTTAAGAAGAAAACCTAGGAGAATTTTTAAAAGACTATCATTCACCCTACTATGTCACCATATAGTGGAGCTGTTCCTTTTTTTGAATAATTAAGACAATATAATTAATATCTTACAATGAACCTAATAATATCATGATGAATAAATTGTATCCTCTTCATAATATGGAATATTTCTTTAATCAATTTAAGGTGTTTAACAGATTTCAATGACTGATGTTTAATCGATATATCATTATTTAATGGTCAAAATAGGGGATATATCCATCCAAATATTTCATATGTGTTATGGACCCTATGAATTTTTAGTTTTTACATTATTGATTAAAACTGACCTTGATATTTTTATTTATATGACAAATAAAGACTTTGGAGAATACCTTGAACTAATTTTAGTGGAATCTTTAGATGATATTCTTGAAGATAACCAGAGTAAGGAAGAGCTTGAAGATAATTGAATGATTTTTTGAATACCCTGATAAATGTAATGTTGTTTTCAAAATTTAATTTTTTTTGAAATATTCCTATATAAAACATCATTATAGGGTAATATAATTACAAGATATGGTATACCCCTAGATTCTTCAAAGATGAAGGTTATTAAACATTGGGCCATAAAAAATGTGGTGAAATAGAACCCATGTTTTCATGATTTGGTAGTATATTATAGGCACTTTTTGATAAATTTTTCATAGATGTGAAATCAATCAACCACATTGAAATGAAAATGATTCAATTTTAATTGTATTTATAATTGTGATTAAAATTTGAAGTAACTGAAGAGAAGTTTGGTTAGTGAATCTGTTATCACACTACCCTTCAATAGAGAAGGGTTATTGATTCATAGAAATTCATAAAAAATTGAATGGGATGTGTTATTATATATAACAAAACAGTGGTAGGATATGACTCATTCTAATTTAATTCTCTTGAGAAACATTATCCGAATGGTGATTTGGATATAACAATTGAAATTTTTTCTTTTAAAATATTTAATCATTTTGTTTATGATGATAGATGTTATATATATACTAATTATATACTCTTTATATATATTAACACATAAATATTTCAATATAATACAATGTCATTGGTTGTAGTTGATTAAATATTTTAAATGATCAAAACATTAACACCCTATGAAGGAAAAAAAAAGTGGCTGATGCTTTTAGTCGGAAGGACCATACTAGATTTTCTATGATGAGGATTGAAATAGATCAAATATTTATTCATTTACATATGATGGATATTGAATTATTTATACAAGGGAATAAAACATATATTTTTTATATGAGTTTTAAAGTATTCATTTTTGTGAATATTAAAGAGGGAAAATGGGGATTTTGAGATAAAATAGAAGGTAAAAAATGTTCTTAATTTTGAATATGATAGTGATCTAAGTATTTAGTTGAAGACTCAATTATATTTCCCATAAATACAATAATTGCAAAAAGTTGTATTATAATCACATATATCACCATTATCTATCCATTGTGGGAGTATGAAGATGTATACAAATATCAAAGTTCATTTTTTGTGGGATGACATGAAGAGGTATATTGCAGACTATTTATCTTGAATTATTGTATATAAATAAGTTATGTATTAACATCATAATTCTAAAGTAATGATGAAACTATTACCCATAACTATATTTAAATGAAAAAAAAATCACCACATATTTCATCATTGGACTCCCCAAGTCTTTGAAAGGCCATAAATCTATATGGGGTATAGTCAATTAGGTTACAAATTGAAACATTTCATTAATATCATAGAAGATTTATTTCATAAAATAATTTATAGAATATAAATAAAATAGGTTGTAAGGTTATTTAGATTAATAATATCAATCATATCTTATTGATATATGAGGTTTACTTGGATGTTCTAGAGAGGAATTTAGAATGAATTTAATTTAAAGTCATGATTTATCACTAAAAATCATCCTCAGACTGATGGTCTATATGAAGGATGTATTTAAACCCTAATATTTATGATAAATCTATCTTTATGCATATCATAGGAGGGTGAGAGGAAGACATAGATCATGTTGAATTTTAATAAAAAAATAGCTCTCACCTAAGGATTCAAATTGATCCATATGGAACACTATATGGTAAGATGTTTAGAATTATGAAATGATGAAATATAGTTATGGAATGCAAGAAATCATGACTTGATCTACCTGAGTAAATAATTAATAATGTTATAACCAATCAACAGTTTATTATAGAATTTCATATTCCACATAATAGTTATACTGATAACACTCAAAGATATTTATAGTTTAATGTTAGAGAGAAGGTATTATTATGGATATCTATATAGAATAAGGTTTTTATATTTGGAAATAAGATTAGGTTGATCACTATATATATAAACCCCTATGTGATTCTTGATCATCTCATGATGGCAACTTATCACTTTCTGCATCTACTAATCCTCTCCAGGGGTGGAGATGGTAATTAAATAAAATACAAGAGAAACATATGAAGACCATCCAAAGATGATTATCTAGGAAGAAATATATATAGTTTCCATCTATTTATTCTTATCTTAGAAACAATATATGGTTTACATGGTGCATTACTTGTAGAGAATGATGATAGTGTTAGGAGATGATTCTTGAGAAAGTAGAATATATGGACATGTAGAGGAATTAATTTGAAGAAACACATTTTCAACACCTTTAATAAAAAAATTTAGACCACTCTATAGGTAGAACATCACTTAAGAATTGACAGAGATACCATGGGAAGCACTTTTATGTAAAAATTCTAGTTTTCAATGTAACATTTATTTAATTTTCTACATGAGTTGTAGAGTATCATATAATATTTTCATAAATTATCTTTTATTAAATATTATTTATTAAATTAGTGGCCACCAGTGTATTATTTTTCTTTAAGTAAACTAGATATGTTCTTAGTCACTTATTAAAGAAAATCACACACAACATTCTTCCATTATCCCTTTAGATTGGAAAATTACCCTATAATCTATAAATATTAGACTCTTCATGACTATAAATATTATACACTGGGAAAAGGATGAACTCAACCTTTGGGAGATGAACCCTTATTCCCTTATATCATAATAATAATATTTATTTCGAAAATTCATTGATATATTCTAGTTTTTTTTATGATTCCATAACCTTATGGTCCCTTACCCCACACTTTATTTTGTGAACATTAAATCTTTCATGGTTATACCTTCTATGTTGTAATAAGCCTGGTATAAAAGGCCTAGTTATAGTTTAAACATTATTCCTTCTCACCATAGGCACATCCAACTTATGGTGTATTGATATCTCTAATCTTTTTTCCTGGAAAGTATTCTCTACTATTAATACCCTTTGATGAACCTCTATATCAGAAATATTAATAATAATAGTTCTTTTAGTGTATTTTCCTTTATGGACTCTTTGTTAGTGAGGTAGTGGGAGCATTTGGGGTCTAAGTTAGTGGTTAAGGACTTTATTTACATCTGTGAGATGATATAGAGTGCTACAATCCTGAATATCAATCCCCTGTCCAAGATTTAGTTTATTTAGTGGATAATATTTTCATTATTTAATCTGTTAAATTATTTTGTTAAGACATTAACTCAAGCTTCAATAAATGTGTTCCATGTTTGTATTAACCTAGTATGTCAACAAATCATTGGAAAATGTACTCAAAGGGGCTTTTTCAACCCAGTTCATTTTCTTATATCAGTCTCTCGGTAATCCTTTGAAAATATTTACCAATTCTATTTTCCATAAGAGATATAGTTTGTGTTTATATGGTGTTTTTTTCAAATTTATGTAAGGATTTTCAACCGTCATTGACCAATAATTATCTAGAATATATTTCATTCTATATTCTACCTCTAAATACTCTACTATAAATAGTACTTCTCCAGGTTAGTTTTCCCTATATATGTCCCATAAATAATGAGATCATACTCATATCCATGATTTCAATTACTTTTAGAACAATGGAAATAGAGGATCTTGAATGGGAACTAGGAGGGATAAAAAAGATGTTTCATCATCTAACTAACCTAGTTAGAGATCCTATTCCACATATCTATATCCTGCTAATTAGAGATATTTTATATTGAATATATTCAATGAAAATGAATAAAAATTAATGTATTATTTGAGGAAATTATTTTTTCATAAAAAGCGTAAGTTAAAGGATCTCTTTGAACATATACCATATGATGTTTATCAAATTAGATAGCCAAATTATGAGAAAAATATTTTAGTGGAATAACTAGAATCATCTATAATATATTAAAAGGAAGACCAGAAATGTCCTTACTATCTTTAGTAGAGATATATAGAATATTACTATCACAAAAAATTATTATAAAATATAACATAAAGATCGTCATCAACACCAAAATGCTGTGAATATAATTATTGATAACCATGACACCAGAGTGGGTTGAATCCATGATTTAATATTTGATATCCCTCATAAATGATAAAGTTAAATTGCTAGAGAATTATTTTGTTCCCCCAGATCTACATTAACCCTTTTCATGATCATCCCAGATCAAATAATTTTATACTAAGTAATGTGATACATACAATATATCAGATGACCTAAAAAATTCACTAATATTGATATATCTCAATATAACCTAGAGTCTCTTATGAATATATTATTGATGTTACATATATACAATAAATGATGAAGATATATCATAGTCAATAATTTATAGAAGAATCATACGATGATTCAATTCCTAAAAAGGATATGAGAAATTTTCTAGAAAAGGTTTTTTCTCCTGAACAACATCTAAATATACATGTTACCATTTCCCATGATTGCAATTTATTTGGAAAACTCTTTTAGAAAAAATTCAACATATGAGATTCCATATTCTATAGAAATATTTAAGAATTATCTTAAAAAATCATACCAGGTTCAGTCTCATTCATATGATGACTCCATTAATGACGACACAAAGGAAGACATTCAAAATTACTCTAAAAAACTAGTGACACCATCCCATATATGTTCATGACCTCTCTACGATGGAAATTTTCCGATATCTGATAATTAACATGAATATGAATTGAAGGTATCTATAAATATTTCCATTGCAGAACATCCAGAAAAATTTATAGTAATTTATATCTCTAATCATTCCTTCATGTTAAAACTTTTTTGCATTACTGATTGATCCAAATACTAAAGGGCATGAAAAACAAGAACAAGATGTATAAGAAATTTCTTATCATGCTTATAATAATTTACAAAGGTTTGATACTGATCAAAATTTATCAGTTATCCTTCAATATTCTAATGGATACAGTTACACCTTTTACATAACAAAGGAAATATTCAACTTTTCGTGGGGCATGTGATCACACATTTTTTTATGGATAAAAAAACTATGACATATTTTTTTATTGGATTTGATATAACTGATTCACTAAATGGATTTAATTGGAGAATTAGTGCCTTAGGTATGTTAAATATCTCATAAAAATGATTATAATTCCAAATCCCTTTCTAAAGATGTTTTGTGGTTTACTGAAGAAGATATTACTAGATCACACATCGATTACCCTAATAATAATAAGAATATACAATGTTCTCTTAGTCAGGGTTATGAGTTTAATAAGTTATGAATTATTTCAACAACATTGTTCCTAGAATATTGTTAAACTTTTCATGATGATAATAAATCATAACATTCTATCAATTCTAGTAAGACTATCAAATGATAATGATGTGGTGAATTCATGGTGGGGATTTAAAAATTGAATGTTGAAAATGTTCTGACCCAAAGAATATTCTTAAATAAAGTAAATATAAATAAAATCCTTTAAAGGAACATCAGGATATGTTATTTGGTTATTGTATTGAAACGTTTTATATTGATGATGGTCATATGACTTACTATTGAAAAAACACTTCATCCTGGGTTACTAGACATATCCTATAGTTAATGGAAATTTATACTAGAATAATCCTTTTATTCCATGGTAATCATATATACTAGATGAACTTCCCTAGATGAATAATTTAAACCTCAAAATAATTATATTATAGATTCATGGATTTACTATTTAATATTTCCCACGTTCATGGATTGTGTGAAGATGTATTATACTAGAGCTTTTTCTCTATTTTTATAGTAGAAGATTAAATTGGTTTTTGAAATTATAGAAAGAAAATTATTGGCCTAAAAATATCCCACATAGAATATTTTGTGAGAGATACAACCTTAGTGATCTACAGTATATAGGGACAAGAATTATTAGATATCTCTATCATTCCACTGAATAACCACTCTTCTATATGAGTTTTCCAAACTATTCAATGCTAATCTCAAATGATTTCTTTCTTGGCAATAACTATGGACCCGACCCCTAATAATTTCCTCCACCATGTAAGTACTCTTATGGTTATGATTATGTAAAATACCATAACATAATCTATAGTTTTTATTAATGGTTTTGATAACCATTTTTCACTTGGGGGAAGAGTATAAATTTTAACCACTGTTTACTTTAGAGGGAATAACATATTCATATGCTTCAATTTTTTGAATAGGGGGAAGAGAAAATGCATATTTGATAAGCCAATTTTTTAAGGGAGAGTTATAATGACCAATAAATTCATATATATATCATTTGTGGTATCTATGGTGTGAAAAGTTTACCCAGTAATGTCAGAGTTATAATACTGTTGTGATATAACAATAGTGAATTATTGGAATTAATATGAACAAAATAATTTTCTAGGATTGAAGCATACACGCCATAATGAATCTTAGAGAATAATATTTACTGTGAAAAAGTTTTTCTTACCTTTGACGCAATGTGGTGATGCATATATGGAATAGTACATCCAAAATAGAAAAGGGAATGATATTCTGAGAAGTAAATGTATAGCCCACTACTTGATGAGAGAATATTATTGTAGAAGAGTATCACATCATTTGAATAGGTGTAGAAAATATTTTTGAGGAATCTACATGTCATACATGGGGCGACCATCTAGAGATACTTACCTAGGAAGCAATATATGGGGTGGACATCCAAAGATACTTATCCAATAAGCTACACATATTCCAAGGGGCTTCCAATTTATAGAGCATCATGAAAAAGTTAATGAGATATGTAGACCCATTATAAACAGATCAAATTTTAAGCAACAGAGAATGGATAGTAAAATTTTTATACTAATATGGTGATAGATAATTATTGAGTAATGAATCATGGAGAGGAGGTATTTTCATTTTTTAGTGTCACGTCTTGTGTTTTAAGATTAAATAATGTAACATTAGTAATTTTTATTTATCAAAACTATGGAAACCATCATCTTTGATATAGTAAGTTTGACTAACTAGAATGGTGTGTAGTGAGGTGTCATGTATGCTGTAATAAAATAGCTATTGATAAAGACACTTTACCCAAATTAGTGGATACTATTGTACTCTGGGGGACAAATAAAATTTGGTGGGTCCATATTTATAATGTCATGTTGGGCAGCGATAATGTTTGTACACATTTCACTTGGCCATTGGCCTAATATAAGTACCATACATACTTTTGTTTTCTTGAAGTGTCATTAAATAAAAAACATTGGGTAAAGGATGTAATCAACCTTTACGAGTGGAAACCATTAGACCATATGTCTCAATAAATTTTTTTTGATTCAATATATTTTTATTCATCATTCTATTACTTCAATCCATATAGGACCATAACCCATAGGACCCTTATATTGTACATATATTTGTTTCAATGTGTGGAGAATCATGTTAGAGTTGGTAGATATTTCTCAAGGAATGAATATGGGTAGATGTGTGGTAACATTCTAGTGGACCATCAGATCTTCATACCTTTTAATAAAGAAGATAGACCATGATGGCTATGAATAATCTTATTAGCATTGGTATGTGGACCACAAGAATTTATTTTATATAAAAGTAGTGGTTTTCATTTTCACAATTATGTAAAGTTTCAATGTGATCGGTGAGACATCTTAGGAGATCTTGATAAAGTTTCTTTTGTTAATTCAACTTTATTTATGTGGTTTACACCCATGTTTTCTTGGGGTTTAAGAAAATTACATTTGGTCTATGTCATGGGATAAATAAGGTAAACTTGGACCCTTTCCATTAGAACGTATTACATCCCTATCTATTTTTTGTGAGATCCACCTTTACATAGCTAGAAAAAATATACCATAGGAAGAGGATGAACTCAACTATTGGGAGAGGTATCATCCTTCCCTTCTGTCTCAATATTATTGTTTCTTTGCATAATTTTTTTATTTTTTTCTTTCCACCTAGATAATCCACTAAAAAATAGGTCACTTATGTTGTGATTCCATTTGTACACATAAACCCCTCCATGGTTATACCAATTGTTTGGTTGTAACCTTAGTATTAGAGGACTGTCAGTAGAACAAAATTTTTTCCTTCTCACCATAGGAAAATATTCATTATGTATATTTGATGAATCTTTACTTGTTTGATGAAATTTATTTTATGTGATAACTTCCAAGTGACGAACCTCCACATCATAAATAATGATAATTTGAGTAATTCTTATTAGGTTTTCATTGTGGTCTATATGCGAGTGGTGTTGTGAATTCATATAGTGTGTAAATAGTGGGTTGAATATTTTTCTTCAACACATGGAGTGACATGGAGAGATAAAATAATGAAGATACATCATTTGTTTGAGTAATAGTTTCTCCAGTGGATAAGGTTGTAATTTTTTAATCCACACAGTGTGATTGTAGATCTATAATCTAAAACTTCCTAAAAGTTGTTCTATGATAATATTAGCACAAAAATTAAAGATTCCACGAGAGAAGTCCTCAAAGGTTCCTTTTAAAATCATTATAAATTTCATACTAACACTCTCAGGGTAATCATTTTAAGTATTTTATCATTCCTACTTCCGAAGATGTAACTTCGGTGTCTATATGGTGTGCAATTTATATTTTTGTGAATGCATTTTAACAATTGTTGATCAATAATTTTCTATTATATGTTCCTCTCCCTCTTCCAAATTTAAATACTATACTAAAAAGAATACTTTTCTATCCCATTTTTTATGTATATATACTATGAATATCCATATCCTTCCTATATCCATGATCTCAGTTACTTATGGAGTATCTGAAAAAATGGATTTAAAATAGTAACAATGGATTTAAGACGTGATAGTTCGTCTGAATACTTTTATCCATACCCTCATCCAAATTCTTCATCTTTAACACCTCAATATCCATATCCACCTCATTAGAGATCCAAAATATCTGAGTACTATTTGATACAATAACCCTTTCACCCAAATAAAAGTTGCGGATATTGATTGAACATCACTCATATGATGGGTATCTCATTTAAAATATGATGTATTAGAAATTTATATTAGAGGAGGAACTCAAAAATTCACGGATAAGTCCATATGATGACCAGATAAAACCTTCACACCATGGATTTTTTTTTTAATTTTATGTATCCCAAAAGGTTATATTATAAAAAATATCAATAAAAAGATGATAACAAATTGAATAAATATGTCCTTGAAGCTACAGTCAGGATGTAATACAATCTTGAATAATTTAAGTCACTCATAAAAAAAGTTAAATAGTTGAAGAAGTCTATTGATCCAAATAGAAAATATAAATACCGTACATTTTTATGTAAAATCAATGAAATTGGTATCAAGTTATATGATAATACCTATATATCAAGAGTTATCAAATATGATCCTATGATTGAAGAAGAAAGGATTAACTAGTCTAATGTGTTAACTATTTATAAGAATTACATAATTGTCGAAGGATGAAAATAATAGAAGGACGAACTCATTTGTTCTATGGATTTAGTCTGTTCAAATACTATCTAAAATTATAAAAAAACTAAAGTTTATTATGAGTTGGATTCTTACCCTTTACACTTTGAAAGAATTTACATATATCCCTAAAAATTAAATAATCCTATTCCAACAGATACGTTATTTAATACAGTTGTTTCATCAATAATCAGGAAGCCATGTATCCCCCAAGATTGCCTATAAGAATCATGTTATAGACCATTTAGAGTTGGAAATAGGGATGCATTTTCCATAAACTATTTCATCAGTCCAATGAATATTCATGTTTTTCATGGATATATCATAAAATAATGTTTTATAGGAGTGATTAATCTGTTAAATTTCATCTCATTAGTTTTGATATTCTGTAATATCTAAAAAGGGTATCATGGAGTAGTAAGGGCTCAAATATGGAAATCAATTTTACCTTTATAAAATAGTTTCAAAACATTATCAAATTAAGGTTATGGAAATAATAAAAAATAATTATATTAGGGTATCATGTATTGTATCTCAAATATATTTCCTCTAGAAGTGTAAGAATTCATTATGAAATTACTAGGATTTCTTTATTACACTCCCTTTTAAAAGCAATAATGATTTTAATACCATAATGTATTGTAAAAAATTTATAAATATTGATCTACTATAACTTCTAATAAATTAATTTTATGAGTTACAAGAAAAATGTTTTATGGAAACAATAAAATACCAATATGCCTGTGACTCATTACATATTAACAAGGTATATGGGTAGGTCCTAGGGAAGCTCTGCAAGTAATTAATTACCAGCATCACAATCATTTTTTTGAAGATGAAAATTTCCCTCTCTATAATGAAAAATATTTTTCAAAATCATCCCACCGGTCATGTTTTGTCAATATTTTATCACAAAGTAGTATTTTGTTAACTAGGATTTAGATTATAATATAGTTATAAAATGACATTATGTATCCCTAGATATTATTTCCATTGGAAAATTTCCCCTTTTTCATAGAACCTTCTCCGTTATTTTTTAGAATGGTATGACCAGAATTGTGATGCCTATATTAGAGAATAAATTTTTCAACATTGATAACATAGTTATTTTTTATCCATAGATAGAAACGAATTCTATAATGATTTCAAAATTCCTTAAAATCATCAAAAAATATTTTTTCATGTTCTCTAAAAAGAATATTTTGCTTTAGAAAATAGATATTTATTTTCTTGGAATGCATATATTTAAAGATTAGTACTATGTACAACCCAATATTACATTTCATCTTGAATCATTCCCAGATCATGAATTATATTTTAAAAAGATTCAATAGGTTCTGGGAATTTTTAATTATCTAGATGAATTCATCTAGGTGATTTCAAAATATCACAATATTATTTCTTCTTATCTATTAATGATTCTCCTCTCTAGAATCGAAAAAATAAATAGTAAGTAAAAGATAAGAAATAGATTTCAAATTCATTAAATCCCATAAAAATACATTTATTTGCAAAAATGATCATTCATATTGATGTTAATGATCAATATCATTGCACTATTATCTAGTAAAAAGTCAAAAAAATAAAGATAAATTTTTTTCATACAAAATTTTTATTTTACAGATAGGGAACTCCACTATTAATTGACTTATAAAGATATTATTGATGTAAAAAGAGGTATTGAGAAGTTTCAGGTCCATATAATCAGATTTTAATTCTTCATTGAAATGGATATGAATGTTTTGCTTCAAGTGCTTAAAATTAAAACCAAAGTAAGTTACCCAATAAAAAATATTAATTGGAAAATTTTATTATTGATAAGAATATATAAGTGTTGACAAATTAAATGTAAACATTAATTTCTTCATGAACACTTTTTTAGAAAATAAAATACTATAACAATTTTTTTTCCAAATGTATACTCCCTGGATACACAGATCTTGCCACAATCTTCCTTTGATAACATATTGTATGATGTTCATTTCTGGAAGGAACATGAAAAAAATACATTCAAATATATATATATATATATATATATATATATTTATGTAGTTTCCATCTTCACAATGAACAACTTCTTAGGTTCCATATTATAATTTTTATCCTTTTTAGATAGCCACCATTCATCATTTGAGATATTTATTTAATTTTATAAAAGTTATGTTTATTATTTTTTTGTATATAGAGGATATATAAATCATTGATTCTATATTCAAAAGTTTTCCATCACTCTATTATCTTGCATACTAATATCGCAACTCAATACCCCAGAAGTATCGATAGTTGGTAAAATGGTTTAAGGTTTTCAAAACTATTAAGTAGTGATAGCTAGTATTTTTCTCACATTTATGATTGCTTGAAAGAGATAAAATTATATTCATCATGGTTAGCTTATAAAATAATCATCATTATATATTTCAAGATTATTGAAGAATTTTTTTCTAAAGTAATTATCCTTCCTCTATTAAATCTTTATTTGTATGTGAACATCATGTACAAAATGAATTTTCTATTATAGGGTTACAACCACCCAAGATGTAAAACTAAGAAAGTGGTGTTGTGCGAAAATGGAATTAAAACATAAAGGATTTGTGGGTTATGGTCTCACAAGAAAAAATATGAAGAAAAAATTGAAGTATGGAAATAAATAATAGTATTACGATAGATGGGGAGATAGATTACACTCTTAAAGGTTGAGTTCATCCTCTAGTTGGAGTAAAGTATTTATAGCCGTAAAGGGTTGACTCTTTATAAGTTAATAGATAAGTATTAAATCCTAAGAGCTTAGGGTATTATTGCATGTGTAACTTTCATATACAATGATGCATACTCAATCTATTTAACTTAAATCCAAATAATAAATTTGTGACCACTTCTATAAGAAATCATATTTTGTAAAAAATATTTTATCAAAATTTTAAAATTTAATCCAGCACTCCTGTGGAATCTTTATATAATTTCCCGTGGAATCTTGATATAATTTTAATATTGATATCTATAAATTTTGAATAAATTATATTATTATGGTCTGAATATCGATGCTTACATGATTATTTATTTCTAACCTACTCTATTAACTTTAATATATACTCTATATATATGATGATCCCCTTGAATTTGACCTCTAATATACACATGCTTATTTATAGAGAATCATATTTTGACTCTGTCATGATGCTCCATAAATTGGGAACACCATTTTCCATGTGTAGTTTCGTAGATAATAATAGCTATATGGTTTTCATGTATGTAGTATCCTAGATAGTAATATATGGATGGATGCCACATGTTCTACATATAGCCTCCTTAATCAAAATCTCCACACCAAATGAGATTACATGATAATATTCAATAGTATGATTCCCTTGTTAGGTCATGGGCCCTACTTTTGATTCTTGAAAAAGAATATCCTTTACTATAGTGGATATACAATTCAAGATATGTATCTCCATGTTTCTTCATGGTTAATAATCCTATATTCAAATTATATCTTCTTAAATGTGCTTTTCTATAACATATAATATTTTTTATTGGACACATATTCTATATGTATGGATTCTAATCAACTTCCATTATTATATCACAACATTATTATAAATTTGAATTGATGCGGAACACTTTTCATGCAAGTGGGTCCACACATATTATGTACTCATATGTTAGGGTCTATATAACTCCCCCTTGATGAAAAAGGCATATAATATATTAATGTTCTCGTTCCCCTGATTGAAAGATTATTTATATAATTTTTCTCAAACCAACCAAAATGGTGTTGTATATATGTTTCAAAAATATACTCTTCCCCTTAAAAATGGTTTATCTATATATCCACTAAGAATAACATGATATAAAGATGTGGAATGGTGTTTTGTCATAACCAGACCAGTTTTGACAAGGTGAAGGGGATTGTAAGGGTCCAGGACTACAATTATATATATATATATAAAATCATATAATACCTATAATGAATATTCTATTGAACTCATCCACTAGAGTGGCTCATCCGTGAAATGTAAGATATATTTTATATTTATTATTCCTTGAAACCATGAAGAACTAATGAAGTATCTAATACAAAAAAAATACTATCATGATAGTTCAAGTAGGAAAAATTTATTTAAATAATTTGAATGATAGATTTCATCTTCCCATCTAAAAATAAATATAATATAAATTAATATAAGTTTTATTCTTACAATCAATGTATGTGGGTACTATTAAATAATTAATCAATGAGTCATTACTATCATCCTATTGAGGGAGGGGGTATTAATCCAATGAGGACCTCTAGGATATGTTATTACTATGGAATAATATGAAAATTGGAGTAGTAATTTCCCTTGAATGTGGGAGATTAATAGACACCCATAACAAATTATTTTTATCCAATAAATCATATATACATAATTAAGCGTGAATATATTTGGATAGGAACTAAATGAATTATTTGGAGGTCTCTTCATATTTATATGATTTTCATCAACTATAAGAATATTCCTAGGCTTCCTTCCTCAATTTTCACTGATCCCATCACGATTTAAGCATGTCTCTATTATAGTATATGCTTACTAGAATCAATAATATGTTTTATTGCTTGTTTAAATGAAAGGTTTCAAAGAAAAATATGAACTTTTTTTCCAGAAAAAAGTCACACCTCTTGAAAATCGTGAACCTCCTTGATACCACTTTTCATTTTGTTATTCTTCTTAGGATGAGGAAAATGTGATTGAACAATATATTATTTAGTAAATCCCAAACCTCAACAATATTGTTTTTTGGAATTAAAATCCATTTTAAGAGATAATTACTCTAACTAAGACCCTTATTGGTCCATAGAAACAAATTTATTGAAAAAGGATATAAAAAATAAAAAAATATTTGGTGGGCAATTCTGATCAATAAATATACCATTTGGTAAAATTTCCTGATAAAAGTTCAATATGAATGGGATTATAATCCATTGAGATGTAGAATGTCATTATATCATTATTATAATAAGGAATGATCAATGATAAATTTTTATCAGTATCAAATATTTTTAAAATTTTCTATGTATAAGAAGATACTTACATTCCATATTGTTATTTTTTTCCATGACCTTTAAGATTATAATTGTTCTCAAATTCTAATAGTTTTAATTTGAATAAATGGTCAGATATATCACTAACCATGAACATAATATGATTCTAAATATTATAAATACTTATATAGACCCTCATGGGATATTATGGAGAATCATCATCTACATAGATATTTATAACACAAGGAGGGAAAGAAATTATAAGAAACGGTGCCTTTATTTTATTAGAATAACTAAAGGCCACTTCCATGATCTCATGCTTTATAGATTCATCATATGTAATAGAATGATTGGGATCTATTTACTTTAAATAATTCTTATTTTTTCCATAAAATATTGAATATCATATGCAAAATAATATTTGTAAGGTTTGGTGGATATGTAGTGATAAATGGAATCACTATATAGGATATTTTCATATTTTTAGGTGAAAAAACATTTCCTAGAAACGTTTTAATATTTTATTAATGAATTTAATCATTATGTGATCCTTTTATAAACTATTTATCTATATATAAATTTATCAGGTCTTGTTCATATTTTATATCAATAATATATTCTTAAAGAGTCACTAGGATAGATTAATTTTTCTTAACTTTATCATATTCTTTAGAGTCATCAGATACTTAGAAGTATCAAAAGTCATTGTAAAATTGTTTTTGGTCTTGGATAATAATGTGAATGGTTGTTTATGATTTTATAGATCACATGGATTCATTTCCTATTTTACCCATCCATTATGAGTTAGTTTAGATATTTAATATTTTATTACACCCTAACAATGATATTAAGGATATATTTATTTATATTCATAGTAGTTTGGGTCTGATGGATATCATCATGATATTTTTCATAAGAATATTTCTTATGATAGGAACAATATTCCTAACTTCCACCATAACAAGAAGAGTGTTAGTCATATTTTTTTAGATATCTTTCAGATTATTAGAGTTCGTCCTCTATAAGTTTTTTTCGAAAACAAATATTAGATTTGATAAATATCATATAAATTATGTTTAATCTAAACCCGAAACATTAAACTCATATGATATAAGTAATATGTCAAAAAATACTCATATTTTCCCCAGTTATCATAAAATATGTTCAATATGAATAATCACCAATCAAAATGGCATGGAGATATGGAAGTGGAACATGAACTTGATGAATTATAATTTAAATTTGTATGTTTCTCAATCCAATATCTTATTAAAGATCCTATATTTCCATTATTTTAATGGTAAGTGAAATAAAGGATATAAGTTTGATTTGGATATTCATAAGAAATGTACTAGAAAAAATGGGAGTGTAATGTATTATTTATACAATAGTATTTAATAGTAAAAAATAGAATAAGATGAATAATATAGAATTATTGATTAAACATGGTTAAAATAACCTCCCAAACCTTGGAAAAAACACATTGTATAGAAACTGGAGACCACTCTTTTGAAAATATAGAAGAATAAATATTTGAAAAGGATTACTCAGAGATAGGTATAAGGAAATGAATTAATATTTAAAAATATCCTTGAAATAATTTTGTAGGTCTTTATTAACTTACTGGTCTTATCTTGACTTGGGTCACCATTTCATCAGCATTAGGAAATGTCTCAACAAACACCTTTTGTAACTTTAAATAAGATTATTTATGATATGAATCAACATAAAATATTCATATATTTCATGTTCTACATAACTCTCCCTAGATCAAAATCTCATAGAACATGTTTATGTTATCTTCCCCTTGATTAATATCTTAACCTCATATATATAATTATCCCCACAAAATAAGAAGGTGTGAAATATATGTTTCCCATATTTCCCCTTTAAGGCTATAACCATACATGAATGAAAACTGAAATGGTTTTTTTGTGTAAAAATGGAATCATAATGGAGTGGACCGGTGGAATATGGGTTCATAAGGAAGAACACTCAATACACAAAGAAATTTGTAATGAGTGAATATTATTAAGATATAATAGAAGATGTATTATTCTCCCAAATATTGAATTCATCATCTTACTAGAGAAAATTATTTGTAACCATGTAGAGAAAACATAAGGAAATAAGGAAATCCTACCGAGAAAATGGTCATCACCAAATTACCCAACCTTATTTCCAAACACAATGATATAAATATGATTAACCACATAATTTTCTTCAACATGAATCATAAAATAGTGACACAAATTTGTTAATGTATGTTTATCAAAATCAATTTGTTCAAATTGTACATGACATGCCCCCACACATCATTCCAGATATAGACACATACTTTAAAAAAATAGTATAGTGGATTCTGATTTCATATAGGAACATTAATAAAGCTACATTATCAAAGCTTACAATATAGTCCATGGAACCACATTGTAAAATGAAATTATCTTCATGGTTTATGCATCAATGATACTCTAACACTTATTGGGACCATGATCATCATTGTGTAAACTATAATACTAACATGTGCCTCACCACCTCCCAGTATATATATATATATATATATATATATTATTGAAATTTAAGTGATGATTTAAATTTTTTACACCATGGGTTCTATTTGTAGCTTTGTAGACTATAATATCAAGGTGGTCTCTAGGCATTTTATAGCATCCCACCTTTTTATCACATAACCTTTTATTACATTTTACAAAACCGAGGATCTTTAAGGTTTAGTGTCTTGGAAACCAGGAACTTAAAACATGAAACAACAAAAAAAACATTCTTCTTAAATACTTGAAAGTCTTCTCCTTATGTTCATCCTAGGTTCATTACTGCATCTCAGAACCTGGGGACATAAATCAAAGGAAAGGGTGAGCAGAAGGCCCAGTAAGGAAAACAAGAGAAACATTTTACATGTGAACTTGAGATACTTCAATAAGGTCATGAAAAGAACTTTAAGGCATGAGAAAGAAATCATGAGATATATCATAATAAAAGTAACATTTTTCATAACTTGAAGATGTGGCTACATAATTTAACATAGAAAATCATGAACATATCACCAAGGTCCATCCCCAAGGTGTCATTTGAAAATTACCAAGGTTATTCACCAAGGTATGGTGAAAATTGTAATCTCTAGTGGTTACATCATTACCCAATGCATTGGAGCGCTATCAGGGCACACCCTTAAATTTTCCTTTATTATAATGTGAGCCACATATATCATCTTCAAAAATTTCATAAATAACCCATATAGAATAAAATAAATGGGTTTCATTTCATAATCACAACATTTTAAAAACTGCTTTAAAGACATGATCTTTACGTCACTTTAAAACCCACAGAAAAAGAAGGTGGGTATCATGTATGTAAATCCCAAAATTTAAAATAGAACATTTTGGTATATATGTGAATACCCATTTAGAAGAAATATCTTTGAGTATTAACTTAATAATATAAAAGAACTTTAGAAAAATAGAGAGACATTTTGAGACGGAAATTCTGCAGCATAACAGCTATGTTACGAGGATTTAAAAGACATTAAAAAGAGAGGGAAAATGTGTCAAACATTCATAAATGACCCATAAAACAGTATATGGAAAGAATAAGAAGGATACATGATCATGGTAATGAAATGTCAAGGACATACCATTTGAAATGAAAAATATGGAAGGAAGACAAAAATTAGATTTCTCTTATGAAAGTTCGGCAGCCTAACGGTGTTACTTAAACTTCAACAAAAATGATTTAAAAAGATCAAATAGGTCCTCTCATCATGTGAACATAAGAGTTCAGTATGATAGATATAGAGATAATGCCCCAACATAATTAAAAAGGAACTTCAAATACTTGACATGAAAGTAGAACTTTGAAAATAATGAGAAGGGTAAAAGAATCCCCTAAAAAATTCGGCAGCCTAACGACGCCACTTAAAACTTCAAAACACTGAATTGAAGAGATCAAATGGGGTCTATCATCATATTAAAATAAGACTCCAGTATGATAGATATAGATATCATAACCCAACATAACAAAATGGAACTTGAAAGAATTGACATGAAAGTAGAACTTCAAAACGAGAAGGGTGAAGAACCATTTAAAAATTCGGCAGCCTAACTGCGCCACTTAAAACTTCAAAATACTGAATTGAAGAGATAAAATGGGGTATCTCATAATATGATCATAAAAGATCAGTATGATAAATTTAGAGATCATACCCCAACATAATAATAAATTAACTTGAAAGAATTGACATGAAAGTAGAACTTCAAAACGAGAAGGGTGAAGAACCACTTTCGGCAGCCTAACAGCGCCACTTAAAACTTCGAAATACTGAATTGAAGAGATAAAATGGGGTATCTCATCATATGATCATAAAATATCAGTATGATAAATTTAGAGATCATACCCCAACATAATAAAAATGAACTTGAAAAACTTTACATGAAAATAGATCTTGAAAAACGAGAAGGGAGAAAGAATCCGTTACAAAAATTTCGGCAGCCTAACGACGCCACTTAAAACTTCATAAAAAGAAATAATGAGAGTAAGAGGGGATCTCTCATTATATGAACATGAAAAGGGCAGTAAGAGGAGTATATAAGATCATCCTCTAACACAAGAACATGGAGCATAAAAGGAATGACATAAATGAGATTACTTGAAATGAAAGAGAGAGGTCGGATCCCTTACCTTAAAATGTAACTCTTAAACCGCAAAGGATGGGACCTTGATGGCTTGGGGTCACCTTGGGAGAACTCATTGGGAGGTAATGAGACCGGAACTTCATTGGAGAAGAGTGGGGAGTCGAATGGATGAGAGGAGGGCTTGGTATTTATAGGGAAAGTGAGGGGACAAGGCATTAATGGCCAAGGGACACCTCAAAAGTGGTTTTCTCAAAAGCATGGGCCCTCCCATGGTACTTCCCATAACGTTAGGCCACATGGGGTCCCCCACACAATAATTCATCACCCTTGGCCGGCCAACCCTTAAAATATCTCATGACATCATCATGACATAGTTATGATGTCATTAAACATACCGAAACCCTAA
This sequence comes from Viscum album, assembly GCA_963277665.1. Lineage (NCBI taxonomy): Eukaryota > Viridiplantae > Streptophyta > Magnoliopsida > Santalales > Viscaceae > Viscum > Viscum album. The sequence goes on from OY728136.1 coordinate 1,487,625,071, forward strand.
AACTGTATTTTCACAATTCACTGAAAATTCAACTTTCTCAGAAAGATCCCAAAATTTCACCTTAATCAAATATCAATGCTCTGATTTCAAAAAATAACTCCATTTTATAAAAATAATTTTCTAAATATTTTTAATTTATTTTTTAAATAAAAAAACACTATTCACCCAAAAAAACTAATACTTGAATAATAATTTATGAAACCGTTATTTAACCATTTTATTGAATCACATTACTTAATCAAGGTGACTATATTATTTTAAAACTTTATTTAAGTGAGATTAATAATCCATTTGGTCATATTACTAATCCTAATCATAAAATCACTATTCATAATTTACTATTCATCAAAATTCAAGTTGATCTTATTAGACTCCATATTTTGTACTGAACATAATTGTAGAAGACCATATTTAGAAAATCATTACAAATTTTTAATTATTTAAGATTTAAATAAACATTTTTAAAATATCCTTTTTCTAAAATTCATCAAAAATATGCATACTATATTTATCCGGTCATTTGAAAATTCATAAACTTCATCATAAGAAGAAATCCCAATTTCTATTTAAAACAAAGGATTACACAAGGCAGTTACGGTCTCCTTACATAGCCCCTTATCACACCAGCATAGGACCTAAGTGTAAGGTGTGCTAAGGTGAGAGAGTTCGAGGGAGGCTCGACCAACATTGTCCGAGTAGTAATTTCTATCAGTTTGAACTTCTCGTGAAGGCGATTCCATTCTAGCTTCATATGATGATGTTCGGCTTGGGTTTGGTCCAGAGCAAAGCCCAATGGTGCTACCTCCTTTCCAAGTTCTATTAGATGGGCTTTGATCGGTCCAAGACTACTAGGTGAGGCCATTGAATCTTCTTTCTATAATAATTAACCAAGATTACTTGTATTTAGAGATAATAATCAAAACATTTTGTTCCCAGCGGTCATATTGACCGATGGTCATATAACAGTCAGAACCCAATGGTATCATTTTAATTATAATCATGTTTATCAAATAAAACATTTTTGTTGAGTATAAAAATAAAATAAAATAACACATGAAATTAGGAAACAAGATTTATTCAAAATTTTAGGCCGTTACAATCTTCCCCCCTTAAGAAATTGCGTCCTCGCAATTTTAAAAATTTGGTTTTGAAATTTCATTGAATGTCCCACATCAGAAAAAGAGTCTGTGACACCATTACTTTAAAAGAAAGAAAATGAAGTACAAAGGCCACCCGAGTTTACTCATACTAGGATTCCATGTAGGAAACATGGACACGGAGGAGAAAACAAAGGGTTGCGTTCTAAAGGAGAGTGATAAAAAACATGATTAGGAGGAAGTTAACCACTAGAAAATCCTAAAATTATGATGTGTGCAAGCGTTATTTGATTACCTAGAAGGAAACGTAAAATAACAACGTTTTTGTTTTACGTTCCTTTTCATAACTTTGAGGAATTCATTAACAACATAGAACAAAAACATAAGGAAATATATCTACCTTCATGTAGAGTTTCATCCTTTAATAAGTTTCTACCCAAAAGTAATCTTTTCTCTAAACTATGAGTATTCAAAACTACTTGGTCTCATCAAAACACAAGAATCATATTCTAGAGAATCACATAATCCAAAAAAGATTAACTATCTATTTCTTTTATCTTTAAACATAATCCCAAAAACTGAAAGGGTAAGGTAAAACAACTCTTCAAAAATAAAGAATCCCATAGGAATGGAAACTAATTTTAAATCTTCAATGTTCCATGGTACTACCCAAAGTTCATTATAGTCCATTCCATAAATAACGGTCCTTAAAATTCCTCAAAATAAACCAAACTAAGATTGAAACCCAAATACAAGAAGGATTTGATAACATAGTCTTCCAAAATAAACTTCATTGTTCATCTCCAAACAACATCAACCAATCCTAACATCTTATAACAAAAGTATCTAACCTAAACATATTTAACCCAAGATAGGTTAATCATTCCCATAAGTAACCTAAATTACTATAAGTACACCTTAAATTCATCGATTCTTCAAAATATAAGTCAACATTACTCCTCAAGGAAAATACCGTTGTAATCTATTTACCTCGATCATATAGGGTCCCCAAAATAGTGAACGTCTTCCAAAATAAAAATCATATTTTAATCCCCTAATCATCTCTGTCATATTAATACGGCAATCGTAGTATTTCCTATCACATTGGTTGTTGAGACATGTTCTTCCATTTCCCGCCATTAACTAAGAAGAGAAACTATAATTAGGGGCTTAAATACTTATCCAATAATCATGAAAAGAAACTTAAAGAATATAAGGATAACTTGTAGTTGAAAAGTATACCCTAACTTGTGATCCCCTAGGTTCCCATCTAGGTTATCCATGATCATATATTCTTATGTGAATCATTATTTTATTTTATCTTTGTTCCTTTAACAATGGTTCATACTAAGCTTATGAATTTACCAAAGCATATCCCCCGGGAGTGTCGTAACCAAGAGTGCAGCAAGGCCCGTTGTCGTGTACCAGTTCCCATTTGAGTCTAGCTCAAAGCGGTGTTTTCGGGTTTTACCCATATGTACATCTGTGCCAGAGCCACCTCTACCTGCTCGTATCCAGACAGGGATGTATTTTCTTGGCAACCCCTTACTCAATACTCACCAAAATACCAGGAAGATTTCCTATATTTTAACTTTTCTATAGGCTTCTTCCTAAAGTTTTCATATCCTAATTTCCACAAATAACTAAACCATCCTTTGATACCAACTATAGCATCCTGCCTTCTTATCACATAAACTTTCATTACATTTTACAAAACCGAGGATCTTTAAGGTTTAGTGTCTTGGAAGCCAGGAATTTAAAACATGAAACAACAAAAAAACATTCTTCTTAAATACTTGAAAGCCTTCTCCATATGTTCATCCTAGGTTTATTAATGCATCTCAGAACCTGGGGACATACATCAAAGGAAAGGGTGAGCAGAAGGCCCAGTAAGGAAAACAAGAGAAACATTTTACATGTGAACGTGAGATACTTCAATAAGGTCATGAAAAGAACTTTAAGGCATGAGAAATAAATCATGAGATATATCATAATAAAAGTAACATTTTTCATAACTTGAAGATGTGGCTACATAATTTAACATAGAAAATCATGAACATATCACCAAGGTCAATCCCCAAGGTGTCATTTGAAAATTACCAAGGTTATTCACCAAGGTATGGTGAAAATTGTAATCTCTAGTGGTTACATCATTACCCAATGCATTGGAGCGCTATCAGGGCACACCCTTAAATTTGCCTTTATTATCATGTGAGCCACATATATCATCATAAAAAATTTCATAAAGAACCCATATAGAATAAAATAAATGGGTTTCATTTCATAATCACAACGTTTTAAAACTGCTTTAAAGACATGATCTTTACGTCACTTTAAAACCCACAGAAAAGGAAGGTGGGTATCATGTATGTAAATCCCAAAATTTAAAATAGAACATTTTGGTATATATGTGAATACCCCTTTAGAAGAAATATCTTTGAGTATTCACTTAATAATATAAAAGAACTTTAGAAAAAGAGAGAGACATTTTGAGACGGAAATTCTGCAGCATAACAGCTATGTTACGAGGTTTTAAAAGACATTAAAAAGAGAGGGAAATGGGTAAAACATTCATAAATGACACATAAAACAGTAGATGAACAGAATAAGAAGGATACATGATCATGGTAATTAAATTTCAAGGACATACCATTTGAAATGAAAAACATGGAAGGAAGACAAATATTAGATTTCTCTTATGAAAGTTCGGCGGCCTAACAGTGTTACTTAAACTTCAACAAAAATGATTTGAAAAGATCAAATAGGGTATCTCATCATGTGAACATAAGAGTTCAGTATGATAGATATAGAGATAATTCCCCAACATAATTAAAAAGGAACTTTAAATACTTGACATGAAAGTAGAACTTTGAAAAGAATGAGAAGGGTGAAAGAATCCCCTAAAAAATTCGGCAGCCTAACGACGCCACTTAAAACTTCAAAACACTGAATTGAAGAGATCAAATGGTGTCTCTCATCATATGAACATAAGACTCCAGTATGATAGATATAGAGATCATACCCCAACATAAAAAAAATGAACTTGAAAGAATTGACATGAAAGTAGAACTTCAAAACGAGAAGGGTGAAGAACCACTTAAAAATTTGGCAGCCTAACTGCGCCACTTAAAACTTCAAAATACTGAATTGAAGAGATCAAGTGGGGTCTCTCATAATACGATCATAAAAGATCAGTATGATAAATTTAGAGATAATACCCCAACATAATAAAAAAGTAACTTGAAATAATTGACATGAAAGTAGAACTTCAAAACGAGAAGGGTGTAGAACCACTTTCGGCAGCCTAATGACGCCACTTAAAACATCAAAATACTGAATTGAAGAGATAAAATGGGGTCTCTCATCATATGATCATAAAATATCAGTATTATAAATTTAGATATCATACCCCAACATAATAAAAATGAACTTGAAATACTTTACATGAAAATAGATCTTGAAAAATGAGAAGGGAGAAAGAATCCGTTACAAAAATTTCAGCAACCTAACAGCGCCACTTAAAACTTCATAAAACGAAATAATGAGAGTAAGAGGGGATCTCTCATTATATTAACATGAAAAGGGCAGTAAGAGGAGTATATAAGAGCATCCTATAACATAAGAACATGGATCATAAAAGGAATGACATAAAAGAGATTACTTGAAATGAAAGAGAGAGGTCGAATCCCTTACCTTAAAATGTAACTCTTAAACCTCAAAGGATGGGACATTGAGGGCTTGGGGGAACATTGGGAGGACTCCTTGGGAGGTAATAAGACCAGAACTTCATTGGGGGAAGATTGGGGAGTCGAATGGATGAGAGGAGGGCTTGGTATTTATAGGGAAAGTGAGGGGACATGGCATTAATGGCCAAGGGACACGTCAAAAGTGGTTTTCTCAAAAGCATGGGCCCTCCCATGGTACTTCCCATAAAGTTAGGCCACATGGGGACCCCCACACAATAATTCATCACCCTTGGCCGGCCAACCCTTAAAATATATCATGACATCATCATGACACAGTTATGATGTCATTAAACATACCGAAACCCTAAAACTGTATTTTCACAATTCACTGAAAATTCAACTTTCTCAGAAAGATCCCAAAATTTCACCTTAATCAAATATCAATTCTCTGATTTCAAAAAAGAACTCCATTTTATAAAAATAATTTTCTAAATATTTTTAATTTTTTTAAAATAAAAAAACACTATTCACCAGAAAAAACTAATACTTGATTAATAATTTATGAAACCGTTATTTAACCATTTTATTGAATCACATTACTTAATCAAGGTGCCTAGATTATTTTAAAACTTTATTTAAGTAAGATTACTAATCCATTTGGTCATATTACGAATCCTAATCATAAAATCACTATTCATAATTTACTATTCATCAAAATTCAAGTTGATCTTATTAGACTCCAAATTTTGTACTAAACATAATTGTAGAAGACCATTTTTTGAAAATCATTACACATTTTTAATTATTTAAGATTCAAATAAACATTTTTAAAATATCCTTTTTCTAAAATTCATCAAAAATATGCATACTATATTTATCCGGTCATTTGAAAATTCATAAACTTCATCATAAGAAGAAATACCAATTTTTATTTAAAACAAAGGATTACACAAGGCAGTTACGGTCTCCTTACATAGAACCTTATCACACCAGCAGAGGACCTAAGTGTAAGGTGTGCTAAGGTGAGAGAGTTCGAGGGAGGCTCGGCCAACATTGCCCAAGTAGTAATTTCTATCAGTTTGAACTTCTCGTGAAGGCGATTCTATTCTAGCTTCATATGATGAAGTTCAGCTTGGGTTTGGTCCAGAGCAAAGCCCAATGGTGCTACCTCCTTCCCAAGTTCTGTTAGATGGGCTTTGATCGGTCCAAGACTAGTAGGTGAGGCCATCAAATCTTCTTTCTATAATAATTAACCATGATTACTTGTATTTAGAGACAATAATCTAAACATTTTGTTCACAACGGTCATATTGACCGATGGTCATATAACAGTCAGAACCCAATGGTCTCATTTTAATTATAATCATGTTTATCAAATAAAACATTTTTTTAGTATAAAAATAAAATAAAATAACACATGAAATTAGGAAACAAGATTTATTCAAAATTTCGGGCCGTTACATATTTCACATCTTGTATAAGAATATATTTATGGACACCATGTGCCCTACATGTAAATTAAATTATATGAATCTATTCACCTAGTCAGATTAGGTGATAATATTCTTCTACCATACTCCATTATCATGTTGTCATATATACTTTTCCACTTAACATACAATCTCTATTGAATCATTAGATGTACTATTCTTGATATCCATCACCATGTTGTTTCATGGTAAAGAATGTCCTATTCACATTATAAATTTATGTATAAAAATCACAATGACATATACACTTCTTTCTTGGATAAGAATTGTGTCTTTATATATTCTTCTTCGACTATATCATTATATCAAAAAACCATTATATATCTAGAAACATATACTAACCAAGCAAAAAACATTTTATAATTTATTATTTAAAATAAATATTTCAGAAGATTTTGAGTATATAATAATTTTTATCATATGATTGTATAAAACTTATGTGATGGTGGGATGATTTGGGTTTTATGTCTCTCTACTAGAATTTTGGACCATATTAAATTATTAATTCCAATAATAATTAAGAAACCACTTTGGAATCGAGAGAAATGAAACTATACCCATCATAATGAAAAACGTAACAGGGATGGGATTACATAATTTTGAAGTATAAATATTGGCCTTATTTAAAAGAAGTAGTTATGGATATATTATTATATATATATTACAAGATCCCTTAATTTTCATTTTCATAAGAAATAAATCTAGAATTCTTGATGATAAAGTTTTATTTGAAGATCTTTCAAATGGTTATTATGGTTATTATGTATTTCTAAATCATTCCAAACATATTATGAATGGTCTTAGAGATTTGGATCATTTAATGATTTATAATATTTTTTCATGATTGATTAATTTTAAATATGATTTAGTAGACACTTAATGTGTTTCTCAATAGTATAAAAATTTATAGAGACCCTAAAGCACTCTTCAAGTGATCTGACATCTATATAAATTTCTTCCCTACCATGATATTATGAAATTAATTGAGATGATTCCCATATTTTTATATAAAAAATAAGCGTCTCATCCTTTATATTTTTCTTAGTTAGGGAATCAAATAAGAAAATAAATTTATTAAGATAAAACATCTCAAAATTTTACTAATTTTTATTAATAACACATTGAAAATTATGTACAGTATCAATTTTAGGATAGGATAATCCCTTTTTAAAATTATTATTTGGATAATCTTCATAAGGTTTTATTTTAACCACATAGAAGTTATTGGAATTATTTTTATTGTCTATTTATTATTTACATGGTGATTATATGAATGATATATATTTTGATCAACATAATTGGGGATATCTTGTATATTTTTTTTATAGAAACAATGTGGTAAATGTAATCACTAAGGATATAATCCTATATATTTTAATTGTATTATAATATTTTTATAGATATAGTGTCACTTATTTATAGATATAATCATCTTTGAACATATTGATAGGGACCGGTCAAGATATACCTCCATTAGTTTTAGTTTATATGAGTTATCAAGGATGAATTCTTAAAGTTACTTTATTTGAGGTTGAGATATCTTAGATTTGGGTTGGGATGTTCCGAACATTGGAACTCTATAGAATAATTTAATTCAACATAACATCTTTTTTTTCTTCAGTAACAGATGATGAAAGCCAATGAATATATAGAGATTTTGAGTCATTAATTTTTTATTATTAAATAAATGGATTAGAGATAGAGTCATTAGATACATAAGTAATATCTCATACCAGAGTATTTCTATATTTGATATAGACTATACACATAGATGATCTTCTGGGTGTTGGTGGATATGATGTTTTCATTCACTACCACACTCTATACTCTATGAGATTTTACATTTCATTATTCATAGATTCAACTATAAACATTGTCTTAATGTTCTCTTCTCACATTTGGGTTTTAACTTGTTTTATATAAAAATCACTATAACATTTCCTAATTTTTTTCTCATTATGAAGGAAATAATCTTTATATTTCCACTATTAATGGGTAAGATTAATATGATATTGATTTTGATTTTTAAGGAATTAGAGTTATTCCCCATTTATAGTTTTTGTAACCACTAGCTTCTGAATTTGATAAAAATCATTAATATGATGTTAAATTAGTACTTGTAACTTTTTATTCATATTAGAGAGATAATTCATCAAGGAGTAATAATATTTGTCTCCTTTATTCGAATTTAACTTTGATTGGAATGTTCTCAAATCAGTAGGATATTTATATTGTGTTATTGTAGTATAAGGTAAAGAACAAGGAGAAGAATGTAAATGATGAGATGAACTAGCATAACTCTCATTTATTTTTCCTTTTCTAGATAATTTATTTCTATTGTTTTTATGGTTAGTGTGACTATTAATATAAGTAAGATCTATATTTTTAGAAGAAGTATTCTTGGAAAAGGGATGGGGAAGTATCTTTGTATATTTAAAGCGTTGAATATATGGTAGAGAAGTATTGATCAAACATTGTTACAAATCTATACCTTCCTTGAAAGGAAACAACATATGGACACCAATGGTATCTCTTTAGAAATTATTAATGGTAATATTTTCAAAGGATTATCTATAGAGTGTCAGCAAGAAGTGAACTAGGTTTGAAAAGGCTCCTTTGAGGAATTTTCTTGGGAACTCTTAACATATTGGGATAATCATGATTCAGAACACCTTATCTATAGCTTAAAGTAATGTTTCAACTAAAAAATTATATGGCCTCTACATTGATAACATTATACACTATAAAAACTAAAACATATATGTGGGGTATATATTTAGTTCTTCTACTTTCGAGGGAACCTCGTATCTTTAAATGAAGGATTTAACCACCAGGTTACACCCTAGATTCAGTCATGAAAAAACCCAAAGAAATACTATAATAAAAACCCAACCAAGAATACTTTTAGTCTTAAGATTTTTGACATGGTGGTTCATCTCAAAGAATAAACAACATAGGATAATTTTCATAAAAAATCATAGAGATATAAAATGGATAGAAAGTGCCAATCCTATGGTGAGAAGGAATAATGTTTAAGCCACAAAAATTCCTCTCATACTAGGATTATTAAAATATAGTCTGTTCAAACCTGATGTGGGTTATGTTAAAACGAGAATAACAATATAAAGAAATAGTTGATTATTGTCTCTTAAGGAAGAATATGCAGAACATAGTTATGCATAGAAATAGATAATATTAATATGACCTTAGGGCATGAGGATTCCTATCCCAATGATTGAGTTTTTCCATTGTATAGATTTCAATATTTATTGAATTTTAGGGTTTAAGTAGGGAGATAAGTTAATCTCAAAGGTCAAATGTTGTCACTTCATTTTTACTTAACTTTTTCCTTCACACCACAACATAATGAATATGGACTGACGTATTCTGCTTCAGAACCATGTAAAAACCAATGGACACTACTTTTGATAATATGGTTTTACCAATTGTTAATTTATAAAATCATACCTGAAAATCCAATGAAAACTACTTTCGATGGTGAAACCTATATTAATAGAGATTATAGAGGCTAGTTCTTTAATATAGAAACTTTAGTAAAGTCAGTTTATCAATCCTGACAACAAAATCCACGACACTATATCATACAAATCAATCTCATCCAGGGTCTATGTGTAAATTATGATATGCCACAAGATTTTTCCCTGAATTTAATATCCCATGATATGATGTAGATAATATTCTCCATTGCCTCATGATGTGAACTCATTATTAATTATGACATTATTCATGGAATGTTGGATTCCACATGGTCCATGTGTATATTTCGGGATAAAAATCCTCATATTTCATACTGGTAGGTAGATTCCCCAATAATAATCTCTATATGAACTTTATGTGTTTGACATATAGAATCCCTAACTATAATCTAAACACTTAGTCAAATATTCATATAATCATCTATAGTATGATTTCTTTGTTTTTTCATGAGCCATACTTGTCTTACAAAAAATATTCTCTTTTATAGCTATGGATGTACTATTCCATATATGCATCGACATGTCACTTTGTGGTTATGCATACTCTATTAACATTACAACTTCCATGGTATGGTTAAACAAGAAATATATGCTTCCTTTATTGATTTGTTCTGTATCGTTATAAATTTCTATAAGCCTCTATTATTATGGGATTTTTTTTAAATCTGACATGAAAGGGAACAATTTTCCTGCCAGTAGTTCGACACATAATTTGTAAAATTATGTTATGGTTTGTCTAACTACCCCCAATAAAAAAGGTACATCACAAGTGTATGTGTTCTTCACCCTGATAAAAATAGTGAACTATATTAATGTACACCTCAATGAAATCAATGTACATATTATGTGAAGACTATGTAGAATGATAAATGATCCCCATTATGTCAGAGTTATAATATTATAGTGATATAATAATGGATTTTGGAAAATATATATATGGATAATAGAATTATTAAGTAAGGAAGCGTATGTATCATGGGGCAGCTAATCTTAGAGGATTTAATGTGAATAGAGGACTCATAACCCTGAACCAACACAGTGATGCATATCTGAAATAGTATATCTTCTATTGTAAAGGATATTCTTTGTCGACAAGAAATAGTATGACCTAAAATTAGATGATGGAATCATAATATTGAATACTATCAAATAATATTTCTTGGGGTGGATATTCTTATCAGGTTTCCTATATGTGTAACATATAGTTTCTTTCTCGATATAGGATAATACATACACTCTGACCATATGGGCATTATTATTAAGTAATATACACATGGATAATGTGGTAAAAAATATCTAGAGAATCATTTTAGATTTAGAAGTTGTTTCAGAATGAAATAACATGTGTATAAATGAGATAACATTCTAGTGGAGCATCAATTCAACTGCATCATAAATAAATATCATTGACCAAGATAGTGGTGGAGCATCATATCTGTGTTTACAGACAGTAAATCAAAATAGTTTTTTTATGTAAAAAAGTTTTTTTAGTGTCAAAATTACATAAAGAGTCTATGTGAGTGGCCAAATGTTTTGTATGAATTTGGAAAAGTAGTTTTCTATAATGATTCTTTATTAATAAAATAAGATCTAGTGGTTTATTTGGGGTTTTGTAAAGTATATAGTGTCCACAATATTCGATAAAGAATGAATACATGGAATTATCACATTGGAACTTAGGATTACATCCTTATCCTTTTATCAATAGAAATTCTCCCCCAAAACTATAATTTTTTCACTCTGAGTAGGTGATGAACTCAATGTTCGAGAGAGGAATCTCTCTACCAAGTTATCAAAATAATATTAATTATTTCATACTCTTTGTGTTCTTTATTATCTTAATTCCATTTAGGTAGGCACATATCTGAGATGTCCCTCACACTTCTCATAATTGTTTATATAATATCTTTTATGGTTATACCTTTTAGACTATTTAAAACCTTGTATCAATGGATGAGTTTTTATATAAACGTTTTTCCTTCTCACTCTAGGAACAACCACGATATGGACCTTTGATATATCTATGCTTGGTTGATGGAAAGTATACATTTTGGTTGCTCTCCTTTGAAAAACCTATGTTATAGAAATCTTGAGACTAGAATTCATTTTGGATGGGTCTCCATTGTGTCATCTCTTTGAGTGATTTCACAAGTTTATTATAAGTGTTAGCCTCGGTTTGAAGCCTTAATTTCTATATATGAGGTTTCTTGGAGAGCTATGTTACTGCAGATATGTCCCTTATCTGAGTTCAAGTTTTTATAGTAGATAAAATTTTTCGTTAATAAAATCAATGAATGTGTTTGTTGAGACATTTCTTTAATCTATATAGAAGGTTTTCTTAGCAATGATTAGCCCAGTAAGTCTTGAAATCCCTAGAAGACTCGTGAATGTAACATTTATATCCCCAGTTCATTTCCTGCAAATGATCTCTCGATAGTAATTTTTAAATATGTATCATTATTATTTTTAAAAATAGATATCATTGGTCTCACTATAGTGTGTTTTTTAAAAAGGTAGGGATTTCCTTTTAAACATGGTTGATAAATACTTCTCTACCCTGCATTCTTGTATAATTTCTCTATCTATGTATTTTACTATAAAGAATAATTTTTTATCCCAAATTTCCCTATATATTTCCTATGAATTTCCAAATCATCCTTATCCACATGATATCACTAAATATGAGACCACTATAAATAAAAGATGTAGAATGATAGTTGTGAGTGAGAAACATACAATTTTATGTTCTCACTAATTTGGTTCATGTTTAACTTCCTAATATATATTTCTTACTTGTAGAATATCTTTCACATTATAGATATACATAGATAAAAAAGAAAAATTTCAGTATCCTTTAATTCTATATCATTATCATATGAATTGAAAGTTACAGGTATTGATTTTAAATTATCTATATGATGTTTATCAAGTCCATATTAAACTTTCTAAGAAATTTTTTTTTGGGAAGAACAACACACCTCCAAAAGATATTTAGAGGATGACCATAATTTTTATTATTAACTCTGGGGAAGATTTGAATATTATTCCACTCCAAGAAAATATTCTTTTTGAATAATTCTCAATGATCTTCATAATCTCCCAAATGGAATAGTACTAAACAATGATAAACATAAGACCATGTTCTGGGTTGAATAAAAGATTAAAAACTTCAATGAAATCCTAAAGGGTCGAGTGAAATAATTGGAGAGGCCACTAGATCCACTAGATCCTCAATTACCATTTACATGCTAACACCATATAGAATAACTTGATATTAAATCTGTCACGACCTGTCCTTGGGGGCCGTGCTGTGACTACCCCAAGCCCGCCTTCCATAGGACAGGGGTTGGTGACTAGCACCAAGGCATAAATCCCGCTAAAAAGGGAAGGTATTTCCTTTGTAAAGTAAACAAACACCATAGAGAAAGCAAGAAGAAGACGTAAACACTAAGCAAAGCTGGGTACTATAGTAAGTGCAGAAAAGTAAATGGGCTAGAATACAAACCCAAAACTGAAAGTAAAGTACAAATCTAAAGGGAAAACATCAACTGAAAGTAAATCCGCAACATTCAGCCGCCCACTGGAAGTCCCACTTGAAGGGTGAGTTCAGATAGCCTCCATAGATTCTCGGGTCCAACCATTCGCTCTGAGTACGTCTCGCCTAGTGGTCCACCTCCAGGTACCGTCCTGCTTCGAAAGTCTCAACCACGATCAGCGCTGTCTATCATCTGCAACCAACACAACGTAGTCCGGGGATAACCCATGAAGGGGTGAGTATAAGCTACTCAGTAGGGACCCCGAGACCCCTGATGGTCTCCCTGAATCCACAAAGGATAATCCGTAAAGGAAAGATGCAATCATGAAGTAACATCCGACACTGCTTAGGTATATTCCCATACATATACCTAAGTCATCAATTCCAGTACGCTCCAACCTCCGAGCCCAAGTACAACCCAGTCCACATGGGAAAACACAACCAAATCCACACAGGAAAGCAAAACGTAATCCACACAGGATAGCACAACACAATCCACAAAGGAAAGAAAAATAGGATTCACCTCACACAGGTATACTTCTTCGTATGACGATAGAGATGATCAGATGTAGCCACTGATTCATCTAAGCCGTCGGACCCACAAAGGATCGATAGGTACTAACCCCCGCAATGACACACAAAGGATCAATAGGTACCTAACCCCCACAAAGACCCACACAGGATCGGACCCACACAAGATCTGTAGGCACTGGTTCACACAGAACCACTGAGCGCTGACCCACACAGGATCAGACCCACATAGGATCGGTAGCACTGATCCACGTAGGATCGCTGAGTGCTGACGTCGTTGCCGTCGAATCCACTGAGGATATCTGTACAATCGTCGTCGGCGGCACAGTCGCAAACGCAGCCAGCTCCAGGGTTCCCGCACATAGCAAGCTCGTCCAAGAGGGTCCGCCCCACGAGCCGAGAGGCTGATACATCAACTGACACAAATTCTAGAGTTTATGTATCCAAATGTTCCGTATAGTCAACAGGAACTCAGCGTCACAGATGGCGCGTCAATCAGACGCCCGGTCTGGAAATTATTCGCTTTTTCATCCCAGGGGCCCAGTTGGTTTTTAAGTCAAAACCAACCTTTCCGTACTCCAACTATGTCCAAACCTCGGGCGGAGCAAGCCAAAAGATCCGTCTCACTAAGAGGAATCCAACAAAGTCGACGACACGTCAATCGGACGTCCAGAGCTCATGTTATGATTGTTTCCGCTCCGAGGGCCCGGTTGGTTCCATGTACGAACCAACTCCGCCGAACCCAAAGTATTCAGAAACCTTGAGTGGAATATATTGGAACGACCGTCTCGATCCCAGGATCGCATCTCAACTAACGGTGCGTCGATCGGAGGCCCGTAGCTCACGTTATGGGCGACCGACCGGAAGAGGTTTGGTATTGAGGGGTTCGGGCCCGGTCCATCCCGGCCAAATACCCCCAGGGTGGGCCCGAACTGTGTCGACCCAAACCGGGTCCGGCCCGCTTGGGTGTGGCCCGGACCGGTTGGCGCGGCCTGGGTGCGGCGCGCGAGGTGCGCTGGCCAGGATCTTGGCCAAAATGCCGAGTCGTTTGAGGGGGTGGGGGGCTGCCCCCCTGCCTTTTGTAGCCACGACACCCATAATGGCGGGGCCGCTTGAGCTGGCCGCTGGGGGTTTGTAACCCCCGACATCTCCCATGTCCGGCCGGCCCGCCCTGGCCGGCCGGCTGTTGCCTCCACGGGACCGGCAATGCCAGTCCCCCTTGCTCCGACGCCGGCGGCCCGGAACCGGCCGCCGGTATCTCAGCTCCGTGGCAGCCTTGGTTCGTCTGGCACGACGCGACGGTGCCACGCCTGTAACAGCCCGAGATTTTATGAAAAATATTATTTTTAATTTTATTAATGTCTTGTGTTTTACGCTACATTAAAAGGAGCTTTCACAACACACATCCTTGACTTACCTTGCATTACACGCAATCGCGACCTTCCTCGATAGCGTGTGTAGTACGCAATAACGAGTTTCATTAAACAACAATATGCTATTAAAATATTATTAAAACTAGCCGTTATGAATAGTAATAACCACTTTTTGAAATTTTTTATATTTTATTTTTCAAAATGGAATTAATTTCTGGATTCGTAATATCGAAATTAGCTTTGGGTGAAATTTTGGTACTTTTCGGATAACTTTCATATTCTGATGAATAGTGAAAATTACTAGATTATAATTAAAAACAACTTTTTTAATCGAAATAATTAATAGTGATAAATCATTAAATTTAGTGGTTTTAAAGTATATTTAGAATATATTTTTACAATTTAATACGATGTTGGTCATTGGATGTAATTTCACATTTAAACCAGACATAATCAAGTGTCAATCTTTGGGTAGATATTGTTTCTTAAAAACACGCTATTTGTTTTAACAAGGGGATTTAATTATAAAATTAATTAATGCAACTTCTATGTTATGAATTTGGTAAAATATACTTCATTTTTGCATAAAACATAATTTTACCACTTCTGTGAATGGAATTTCAAAAATCCGACAGAAACGGTTAATATCAAGGACTAAAATGTGGTTCAATGAGATGAAAATAATTTTTGGTTAATAGTAACTTTTTACTTTTATTTACCACGGTTAAAAGTAAATAGGGTAATTAAGGGTAAGAATGATATTAATATTACCCTAACACATGTCCTAATTCTATTGGACAAGTATATCTCGACCAAAAACAACCTTAAGTGTAAATTATTATCATTTAGGCCCACTTGGATTAGATTAGGACATTTATTATTATTTAATTCAAAGAAGAGTTAAAAGAGTTAAAATCAAAGTTTACTTACTAAAACATTTTTAATATGGGGTTATACATAAGATAAATTCGACTATAAATATTCATTAGAAAGGTAAAAAGATTTCCTAAATAATGATATTTTATTTATAATTTTTAGACTTTAAATAAATTAATTTATTTATGACACAACGATGATGCAGTAATTACCCTTTTAAGGAAATATTAACATAATTGATGTTATAAATGCTCAAAAGAATGTAATTTCAGACTTTTTATGAATTCCACTAATTTTCTAGGTTACTATGATATATTAGTGTTGATTTAATAAACTTGTTTCGAACATATAATTCTGTTATGACTTTCACAAAAATCATATATCAAATAGTGTCAAAATTGACACAAAATAGTTTTTAAATAAAATAAAATATTATTAATTGTTATTTTATTCCTAAAAATATATGGTTCGGCCAAATGACTTAGATAAGGATATATTTAATAATAATGAACAATTTGGGGTTCGTTTGGCATGTTATATTAAGTGTATTAACCATATAGTGAAAGAAAACAAAAAGACACGGTAAAAGTTAAATTATTTAACTTAGAGTTAAATCTAATTGATAAGGTTAAAATAATACCCTAAACTTGTCTAAATCTTATTGGTTGATAGGATTTCGACCCATACCCACTTTAGATTCGAATTAAGTCCCTTTGGAACCATTATAAACCGATTTTGACATTAATATAAAATAATATTTTGAGGTATTCCTAAGGTGCCCCTCTCCTCCCTTATAAAAGGACACCTCCTCCCCCTCCTCCTCACACCAATTTGAGCACTCAAGCTCGGCCAACCCCTGCCAAAATCCCTTCTCCACTTCCCTAGAATAATCCTAGAGGTCCTTTTCTTCTTCAAAGAACAATCTTAGTTCCCTAAGTGTAGGATTCAAAGAGGCGCTTCGAAGAAGAGGTAATTACCGTTACCAATTCTTTCATCTTTATTTCATCTTCCACTTCTTCTTCTTAGGTTGTTTCATTATGAAGTAATAACATCAGTATCACTAATATACTGATATGTTATTATAAGTATTAAACAACCCTTTTTCACCATCTATCCATCCTACGGAAAAAGAAATCACCGCGCGTGCGTACGTACGGAATACCGTCTCCACGCCGTGGTGTAATCTATTTTCCACCACCACCATACATGGATGGGTATAATGGTGTAGAGAATAACTATAAATATTTATTAAAACATCATATTTATTCTGATATATTGTATAATCCACTCCAATTCAATTCAATATTTATGGAAATGATATCATCGCTCGTGCGTACGTACGGACTACCGTCTCCACGACGCGATGAGATTCATTCTCCATGTTAACCATTTAAGAATGATTACAAAGTATATATAAGAAATAATAATGAAATATATGACATTATAAAGCTACTGGATTTATGTATATATATATATATGTATGTCATCTACTTACTTCCATTCAAGACAATAAGGAAAGGAAAACAACGTTCATGCGTACGTACGGACTACCGTCTCCATGAACGGTGTTTTTCATTTCATTTATCTATCTATTATATATATATATATATACTGAATATAAATGATATATAAATCATATTTTATATTCTGGAAGTAATTAAATCATGATATAAGTAATAATAATGTCAAGAACAACAAGTCAAAACACCTACGATAAATGAAACGATTTTACCCAAAACGCTTCTTTAACATGGAATTTACAAAAGAACGGGTAATATAATGTCATAAGTGAACCATATATGATATCATAACAATGAATATGATTCTGTAATAATTCAATGACATTATTTAAATCATTATACAGGAGGTTCGGACACATACGAAGCAAATCGGACCTAAGGTAAGGGAAATATCACAATCTCATTATTATCTGAGATTGTTTATACTTTGAAATTTACTGGGGTGTATTTTATTATCCACATCCATGTTTCCTCAATATGTAATATTATTTCCATCCACATAAAATTTTTTAAATCCAATTTTACCCTTCGATGAGTTTTTAGTAATGGATATGAAAGGAATATTTTTTCGTTTTTCGTACGAGGTACTTTTTGACTTTTCCAACAAAAGTACGAAGAATGTTTTTTTAACTTAAACGGCACGAACGGATTTTTACAGTTTTATAAAGCCTTATTTTCATGAAGCTTCCTCCAAAATATTTCATGACTATTTTTAATAAAATCTCTTTCTTTTAAAATTGCATGATGTTTTGTGAAAAGAAATTGATTTTGAAGAAGAAAGGATATTTTCCACAAGAATTCATTTCAAGTGTTTTATCAAAATTATTTTCCATCTAAGATAATAAAGGGTTCTGTTTCTATCCATATTTTTACATTGATTTTACTATGTTGTGATGGAATTATGTTTATGAATTCCTTTATCTTATATGAATGGTTTTATGATGTCATGTTGTTTAAGAATCCCATTTTTATTACATGGGATAGGAAATGATGTATGATTTATGATTTTGTGGCACACATAAGAATGGTATCATTATGAGATGGGCTGATATATATCTCCCTCCAATGCATTGGGTAAAGATTTTATATCTCATGAGATAGACATGGCTGGAATGGTAGGTTATACCGGTTCAGTGAAACAGGACTGAAACGAGGGTTACTCGATTCAGAAAGGGACTTTGTCCACTAAGATAGTCTTGGGAATGAGCCTTGACTAACAAGAAATGATTCTCTATGATTATGTGTGAATGCCACAAAGTTTTATGTTTTATGTTATGATTATTGTGATTACATTTCACTGCCATGATTTATCCCATGTTATGAAATTATTCTCTCTTTTGCAGGTTAAGATTTCCAAAATGTTATGTTCTTATGAATACGATGTGATTGATATTTCTTTTGTTTACCCTTACTGAGCATTTGAGCTCACCCTTTTATGTTTTCTTTTCCCCAGAATATAAAGAAAGGTTTTAGGTAAAAAAAGGAAGATCTTTATAGGAGATGTTGATGATCTTTCACCACGATTAGAAGATTACGTTCCGAGTTTCCAAAGACACTAAACTATTACGATCCTTGTGTGTATGTACTAGGTATTCCGCAAATGTAATGTAATGTCAATGTACGTCAAGTTTCGGGTCTCTACAGTTGGTATCAGAGGAAAGGTTTAGTCAAACTTTGGAATCTAGGACGCGAAAATGTTAGTGAGATCCCTAGAGATATTTCTAAGGTATGTCTAGGGATGTCCCTAAGGATAAGTATACGTATAGGATATAGTCCTAGAACTACGGTAACGATCTTAGAATTTAACCTAAGATGTTAGATATTGAGGGTGCTCCCCCTTTACTATGTTGTCTTCCCTAGCATGATTTCACCTCTCACAAAATTCTTTTTGTGTTTTAGTTAATGGAGGGAACCAGAAGGAATTCGGTTAACATTGAATCCAATGGACAAATTGGTGACTATGAGCAACAAAATTGTGTAATGCCTAGAGATTAAGATATTGTGATTATGCCGAATTAGTCATCGCGATATATGATTAACAAGGTGAAATTTAGTGGTATACATAATTCATCAAAGAAGAGGAAGATAGACTATTATGCATGTTCGCATGTTGAGCAGCATAAAGAAAGGAAGATTGAGATTTCTAAAGAAGGGAAGAAGAACCTTGAAGAATACCTCAAATGGAGGGACCGATGTTATTTGTGTGGAGATAAGGGTCATAGAGTGACAAACTGTTATGGAGTTCAATGTATTATTTGTGGAGAACATGGGCATTACCCAAATCAATGCCCTGACCGAAAAAGATACTTCTAAATCAAGGAAGGACTTATTCCAGGACAGTCATTGAAGTGGATGGACTGAAGTGTTTCTATATTGGTATTCAAGAATAATGTTATTGAGGTACTTTTATGGTGTATTGGAATCTTTATGTATTGGTCTAATGTGGTATTCGAAGTGATTGAGGTATTTTTGGAAAAAAATATGATATGCGCATAATGAAGGGAAAATGAGAAAATGAAATATTTGACAGTATTCATGAGCTCATGATTGATATAAGGACTAAGTGATATCATGGTTTGAGTATATAGAATTTTGAGGATTTTGGAATGTGTTAACATTTAACTGCATTCATGTTTTCACTAAGGTTCAATGGGTATTCAAGAGAATACATCATTAAGGACTTTGAATGTTTGGAATGTGACCAACAAAACATATCTTATGATATATGGGGATCAACGATGGTATTAAATCTCTGGTAATCATTTTCACTATGTTATGAGAGTGGACTGCAGTATTATAGATAAGCCTAAAGATTGAAATGGATTATGTTGGACATAAGTGAGTATTGTTTAAGGATAGAAGTTTTTTTCGATATTATTGATGGGATGTTATAGTAATATAGTTTTAGAAAAAGGACAACCTGCAGGACGGGCGACAGCCCATCGCATCAGACAAGGATGTGGGAATCGAACCCACAACCGAAGTGCGACTGGCCTTTATCGCCTACCACTGGCCTACAGGAAGTCCCTGTTTAGTAGAAACTAGTTTTATTATATTAAGCTCTATGACATATGATGTATAAGTCCATTTTAGGAACCATATATGATTAATCTCAGTATAGATCGACTTATGTATATAATTTTTTGCTAACCTTTTGTTTGAGACAGATGGAATGACCCATCATTCTATCACATGATCTGCTAACACTTCACGAATAAAAAATTATACTTCATTTATTTAAGAGATGAAGTGGAAATTGTTAAAGGCACGAACAAAAGTGAGATTGTACCAAAATAAAGTAAGTATTTATTCTAATTCAAATTCTTTAACTTTAGGGAAACGATCTTGAAAACCAAAAATGTTGTCCTTGTGATCTTATATCTGATGAATCAGATGGTACCTTAGATCGTCAGAAATCTATGGCTTTTTGATTGCTGGCTTTTCCATAGCCATGTTCTCTACCACTCTCCATCAGAACATGATGGTCATATTTCTCTTCCATATCCATATTTTCACCTATGTGGAAACCCAGTGATTAGTTTATTTGGGTAACCATTACATTTCATACTTTTGTTTTTAAATATTGGTTTTGATATTCCTTTTTACGATGTGGGTTTCTATAAAAGAAACTTTCTAATAATAAACCATTTATAACCCCGACAAATTTCGAGGGAGAAATTCATTTTAAGGGGGGTAAAATGTAACAGCCCGAGATTTTATGAAAAATATTCTTTTTAATTTTATTAATGTCTTGTGTTTTACGCTACATCAAAAGGATCTTGCACAACACACATCCTTGACTTGCCTTGCATTACACGCAATCGCGACCTTCCTCGATAGCGTGTGTAGTACTCAATAACGAGTTTCATTAAACAACAATATGCTATTAAAATATTATTAAAACTAGCCGTTTTGAATAGTAATAACCACTTTTTGAAATTTTGTATATTTTATTTTTCAAAATGGAATTAATTTCTGGATTCTTAATATCGAAATTAGCTTAGGGTGAAATTTTGGTACTTTTCGGATAACTTTCATATTCTGATGAATAGTGAAAATTACTAGATTATAATTAAAAACAACTTTTTTAATCGAAATAATTAATAGTGATAAATAATTAAATTGAGTGGTTTTAAAGTATATTTAGAATATATTTTTACAATTTAATACGATGTTGGTCATTGGATGTAATTTCACATTTATACCAGACATAATCTAGTGTCAATCTTTTGGTAGATATTGTTTCTTAAAAACACGCTATTTGTTTTAACAGTGGGATTTAATTATAAAATTAATTAATGCAATTTCTATGTTATGAATTTGGTAAAATAGACTTCATTTTTGAATTCGGAATATTAAATATAGCTTAGGATGAAATTTTGGTATTTTTCTGAAAACTTTCAATTTTTGATGAATAGTGAAACCACTAAGTGGTAGGATAAAAACTGAATTTTGCATAAAACTTAATTTTACCGCTTCTGTGAATGGAATTTCGAAAATCCGACAGACACGGTTAATATCAAGGACTAAAATGTGGTTCAATGAGATGAAAATAATTTTTGGTGAATAGTAACTTTTTACTTTTATTTACCACGGTTAAAAGTAAATAGGGTAATTAAGGGTAAGAATGATATTAATATTACCCTAACACATGTCCTAATTCTATTGGACAAGTATATCTCGACCAAAAACAACCTTAAGTGTAAATTATTTTCATTTAGGCCCACTTGGATTAGATTAGGACATTTATTATTATTTAATTCAAAGAAGAGTTAAAAGAGTTAAAATCAAAGTTTACTTACTAAAACATTTTTAATATGGGGTTATACATAAAATAAATTCGACTATAAATATTCATTAGAAAGATAAAACGATTTCCTACATAATGATATTTTATTTGTAATTTTTAGACTTTAACTAAATTAATTTATTTATGACACAACGATGATGCAGTAATTACCCTTTTAAGGAAATATTAACATAATTGATGTTATAAATGCTCAAATAAATGTAATTTGAGACTTTTTATGAATTCCACTAATTTTATAGGTTACTATAATATATTAGTGTTGATTTAATAAACTTGGTTCGAACATATAATTCTTTTATGACTTTCACAAAAATCATATATCAAATAGTGTCAAAATTGACACAAAATAGTTTTTAAATCAAATATTATATTATTAATTGTTATTTTATTCCTAAAAAACTAAGGTTCGGCCAAATGACTTAGATAAGGATATATGTATTAATAATAAACAATTTGGGGTTCGTTTGACATGTTATTGTAAGTTTATTAACCATATAGTGAAAGAAAACAAAAAGACACGGTAAAAGTTAAATTATTTAACTTAGAGTTAAATCTAATTGATAAGGTTAAAATAATACCCTAAACTTGTCTAAATCTTATTGGTTGATAGGATTTCGAAACCTCCCCACTTTAGCTTCGAAATAAGACCCTTTGCAACCATTATAAACTGATTTTGACATTGATATAAAATAATATTTTGAGGTATTCCTAAGGTGCCCCTCTCATCCCTTATAAAAGGACACCTCGTCCCCCTCCTCCTCACACCAATTTGAGCACTCAAGCTCAGCCAACCCCTGCCAAAATCCCTTCTCCACTTCCCTAGAATAATCCTAGAGGTCCTGGTCTTCTTCAAAGACCAATCTTAGTTCCCTAAGTGGAGGATTCAAAGAGGCGCTTCAAAGAAGAGGTAATTACCGTTACCAATTCTTTCATCTTTATTTCTTCTTCCACTTCTTCTTCTTAGGTTGTTTCATTATGAAGTAATAACATCAGTATCACTCATATACTGATATGTTATTATAAGTATGAAACAACCCTATTTCACCATCTATCCATCCTACGGAAAAAGAAATCACCGCGCGTGCGTACGTACGGAATACCGTCTCCACGCCGTGGTGTAATCTATTTTCCACCACCACCTTACATGGATGGGTATAGTGGTATAAAGAATAACTATAAATAGTTATTACAACATCATATTTATTCTGATATATTGTATAATCCACTCCAATTCAATTCAATATTTATGGAAATGATATCATCGCTCGTGCGTACGTACGGACTACCGTCTCCACGACGCGATGAGATTCATTCTCCATGTTAACCATTTAAGAATGATTAAAAAGTATATATAAGAAATAATAATGAAATATATGACATTATAAATCTACTGGATTTATGTATATATATATATATGTATGTCATCTACTTACTTCCATTCAAGACAATAAGGAAAGGAAAACAACGTTCATGCGTACGTACGGACTACCGTCTCCATGAACGGTGTTTTTCATTTCATTTATCTATCTATTATATATATATATAATGAATATATATGATATATAAATCATATTTTATATTCTGGAAGTAATTAAATAATTATATAAGTAATAATAATGTCAAGAACAACAAGTCAAAACACCTACGATAAATGAAACGATTTTACCCAAAACGCTTCATTAACATGGAATTTACAAAAGAACGGGTAATATAATGTCATAAGTGAACCACATATGATATCATAACAATGAATATGATTCTGTAATAAGTAAATGACATTATTTAAATCATTATACAGGAGGTTCGGACACATATGAAGCAAATCAGACCTAAGGTAAGGGAAATATCACAATCTCATTTTTATCCGAGATTGTTTATACTTTGAAATTTACTGGGGTGTATTTTATTATCCACATCCATGTTTCCTCAATATGTAATATTATTTCCATCCACTTAAAATTGTTTAAATCCAATTTTACCCTTCGATGAGTTTTTAGTAAAGGATATGAAAGGAATATTTTTTCATTTTTCGAACGAGGTACTTTTTGACTTTTCCGACAAAAGTACGAAGAATGTTTTTTTAACTTAAACGGAATAAACGGATTTTTACGGTTTTATAAAGCCTTATTTTCATGAAGCTTCCTCCAAAAGATTTCATGGCTATTTTTAATAAAATCTTTTTCTTTTAAAATTGCATGATGTTTTGTGAAAAGAAATTGATTTTGAAGAAGAAAGGATATTTTCCTCAAGAATTCATTTCAAGTGTTTTATCAAAATTATTTTCCATCTAAGATAATAAAGGGTTCTGTTTCTATCCATATTTTTACATTGCTTTTACTATATTGTGATGGAATTATGTTTATGAATTCTTTTATCTTATATGAATGGTTTTATGATGTCATGTTGTTTAAGAATCCCATTTTTATTACATGGGTTATGAAATGATGTATGATTTATGATTTTGTGGCACACATAAGAATGGTATCATTATGAGATGGGTGGGACCTATATCTCCCTCCAATGCATTGGGTAAAGATTTTATATCTCATGAGATAGACATGGCTGGAATGGTAGGTTATACCGGTTCAGTGAAACAGGACTGAAACGAGGGTTACTCGATTCAGAAAGGGACTTTGTCCACTAAGATAGTCTTGGAAATGAGTCTTGACTAACAAGAAATGATTCTCTATGATTATGTGTGAATGCCACGAAGTTTCATGTTTTAAGTTATGATTATTGTGATTACATTTCACTGCCATGATTTATCCCATGTTATGAAATTATCCTCTCTTTTGCAGGTTAAGATTTCCAAAATGTTATGTTCTTATGAATACGATGTGATTGATATTTCTTTTGTTTACCCTTACTGAGCATTTGAGCTCACCCTTTTATGTTTTCATTTCCCCAGGATATAAAGAAAGGTTTTAGGTAAAAAAAGGAAGATCTTTATAGGAGATGTTGAAGATCTTTCACCACGATTAGAAGATTACGTTCCAAGTTTCCAAAGACACTAAACTATTACGATTCTTGTGTGTATGTACTAAGTATTCCGCAAATGTAATGTAATGTCAATGTACGTCAAGTTTCGGGTCTCTACAATTCCCCTCCACCGCGGTCCCGCTCCGGCCGCAGTGTCTTCGGGTTTTTTCTGGCGCGACGCGATGACGTCGTGGCTTGGTTCATCTTTCAAATGCGTGGTGCGACGGAACCACACATCTTTGTCGCTCGTCCCCACACGGTGCGACGACACCACATCGCTTCCCTTCGAACCGCAACCACAAATAATAAAAAGGGAGGAGGGTCGGCTGTGTTTGTGCGGTCCGACCCCCTCCCGTTAAAAGATATCAAGTGGTTCCAAAGAACGAGGATAGTTGACGAAGAAATCAACCGATGTAATCACGAAATAAAAACGCATAAAACCCCTACCTCATCGAATAAGTTGGGTGAGGATTCGTCGCGGAGATAACCATCATGGAGGGAGACGTCGCGGAAGGAGACGTCGCGGAAGGAGACATCGACCTCCGAGGAATCCGGCGTTCTTCGCATTCTTCACGTTCTTCATGTTCTTCTACGAACAAGATGAAGATATTCAAGCCTCCCTTATCTTTTCTCCCGAAGCTCTCCAGCAACAAGCCTCCAACCCAAAATAAAATAAGTACCTCACTTATTTTATTAACACAACTTATGTTTTAAATTCAAAAGTTGAATTTAATCCACAAAATTAATTAACTCAAGTTTTCAAATTAAATGAAGGGTTATGGAAGGTTAGAGAAGGTGAAGGGGTAGGGTTCTTGTGGGCCCCACCACCCTCATAACCTCTAAATGGAGTTGGGTGGTTTCCCCTAACTTCCACCCAAAGATTTAAACCACTTAGAGTAAAATAAAATTGATGCTTAATTTTATTTGACATTCCAAAAAAATTTAACAACTTCTCTCATGTAAACGCAACTCCAGAAAAGGTGTTCCTAAGAAAATACCGGTGCTGCGATTCCATCGGTGCCCTCAGAATTTGATTCCGAGCACCGGTTCAGGAGTTAGAAATTCCCTCTTGTTCGTTCACTGAATGTACCTGAGCTAATGTTCGGATAGAAATTCCGGGCACACCGGGGCTCGGAATCAAGTGCCGTCAGAAACTACGTTCTTGTAAAATCCCAAAGAAAATTAAGAAAAAATTTTCCTTGAATTTTATGGGTCTTTACATTACTCCCACCTCAGGGATTTACGTCCCTGTAAAGATACATCGAAAACTAGGGAAACAAAAGTGGGTACTGAGCACGCATCTGAGCCTCCCGCTCCCAAGTTATCTAATGGAGATTCCCATGATTCCATCTAATGTGCACTAGAGGAATCAAACGTCCACGTAGGAACCGCTCTTGTCGATCCTTGATCTCCACTGGGACCTCCATAAAAGTCGCCCCATCATCAATGTCCAGCTCCCCATGGTCAATGATATGCGTCGGGTCGTGCACGTATCTCCTCAGCTGAGATAGGTGGAAGACGTCGTGCACCCGGTGCAACTGAGGTGGTAGAGCCAGGCGATAAGACACCTCGCCAATCCTACTGAGGACCTGGAACGGTCTGATGAAGCGTGGAGACAACTTTCCACCTCATCCAAATATCCGTAATCCACATCGAGGTGAGACCCGCAAGAAGATGTGGTCTCCATCCTCGAACTCTAGTGGCCTCCGCCTCCAATCAGCATAAGACTTCTGTCAGCTCTGAGCTGTCCTCATCTGCTCCTGGATGACCTTGACCTTCTCCGTCGTGGTCTGGACCATCTCCGGTCCCACAAGTGCTGACTCCCCAGGGTCTGTCCAGCACAGCGGTGATCTACAAGGTCGGTCGTACAACACCTCGTATGGTGTCATCCCGATGGTGGAGTGATAGCTGTTGTTGTACGCGAACTCCCCCAAGGGTAGGTGGTCCTCCCAACTGCAACCATAGTCTAGGACACATGCGCGGAGAATGTCCTCGAGATTATGAATGGTCCTCTCCGTCTGACCATCCGTCTAAGGGTGAAGGGCGGTGCTCAAATGTGTTTGCGTCCCGAACGCCTCATGAAACCCCTTCCAAAGCCGGGAAGTAAAGCGAGCATCTCGATCGGAGACGATAGATGATGACACACCATGGAGCCGCACAATCTCCTGAATGTAGAGACGTCCCAAGCTCTCCAATGAGACCTACTCTTTGATGGGTAAGAAGTGAGCCGACTTGGTGAGTCGGTCGACAATCACCCAAATGGAGTCATGACCTCTGGATGTACGTGGAAGTCCATTCACGAAGTCCATAGATATGCCGTCCCACTTCCACTTTGGGAACTCCAAGGGCTGTACCAAGCCTGCTAGTACCTGATGCTCTGCCTTCACCTGCTGGCAGGTGAGGCATCGAGAAACGAACTCTGTCACATCCTTCTTCATGCCCGACCACTAGTGCTGTCATCTGAGATCCTGGTACATCTTCACCACTACAGGATATACCACCAAAGGAGAAGTGTGAAACTCTCTCAACACATCCTCCCGTAAAGCAACTGGTACCAAGGTACATCCCTTGAAAAGGACGTCGTTCTCTCCTTCTATAGAGAAACCAGCAGGTGCTTGTCCTGAGGATATCTGTGCACGCCGCGTCTCACAGTCGGCGTCCCCACGCTGTGCCTCTATGACCCGCTGTATTAGTGGAGGAGAGACTGTGAGTGACTGAAGGAAAGCTGCTCCATCAGTATCCACAAAGGATATCCGCAAAGTGGCTAGCTGCTCTGTCGCCTCCCCAAGTAGCTGAATGCCCGTCCTGCTGCTGAGAGCATCGGCTACCACATTCCCCTTCCCAGGAGTATAGACTATCTCAAAGTCATAGTCCTGGAGGAACTCAAGCCATCACCGCTATCTCAGATTTAGGTCCTTCTGAGAGAAGTTGTACCTGAGACTCTGATGGTCAGAATAAACTATAAAGCGCTCGCCCATCAGATAGTGTCTCCACATCTTTAGAGAGAAGACCACTGATACTAACTCCAGGTCATGGGTAGCGTAGTTCTACTCATGAGACCTCAACTGATGTGATCCACAGGCGATCACTGCCCTCTCATGCATCAGGACACATCCGAGTCCGGTCCCTGATACATCGCAGTAGACTACGTACCCTACTCCCTCCTCCATCAACCTCAAGATAGGTGCGCTGGTCAATTTCTGTCTCAGCTCCTGGAAGTTCTACTGACATCTGTCTGATCGAACAAAGGGTTTCCCCTTCTTCGTCAAATATGAGAGTGGTGCCGCAACTCTGGAGAAGTCTGGCATAAATCTCCGATAGTATCTAGCTAGACCCAAGAAGCTCCACACCTTAGTCACACTTCTGGGTGGCTCCGAAGCTAGCACTGCCTCGATCTACACAGGATCCACCGCAACTCCCGCCTCAGAGATGACGTGCCCCAATAAGTGGACCTCGCGTATCCAGAACTGACACTTTGAGATCTTACCATAAAGCTGGTCCTCTCTGAGTGTGTTTAGTACAAACCGCAATTGGTAGGCGTGCTCCTCCTCAGTGGTCGAGTAAATCAAAATGTCGTCGATGAAGACCACGACAAATCAATCGAGGAATGGCTGAAAGATCCTATTCATGAGGGCCATGTACACTGCTAGAGCATTGGTTATGACGAATGGCATAACCAAGAACTCATAGTGGCCATACCGACACCTGATGGCCGTCTTTTGCACGTCCTCGTCCTGAACTCTGAGCTGATGATAGCCGACCTGAGGTCTATCTTTGAGAACCACCGTGCTCCCTTGAGTTGATCGAAGAGGTAATCAATACTCGGTAGCGGATACTTATTTCTTACTGTCTCCTGGTTTAGGCGACGATAGTCGACACAAATTCGCAATCTCCCGTCCGCCTTCTTGGCGAACAAAATCGGGGAAGCCCAGGGTGAAACACTGGGTCAGATGAATCCCTTTCCCTACAAGTCCTCCAATTGTACCCGTAGATCTTGAAGCTAAGCGAGGGCCATCCGATACGCTGGAGTCGATATCGGGGCTATCCTGGGGTACATGTAAATATAAAAGTCTACCTCTCTGCGAGGAGGTAGCCCTGTGACGTCGTCGGGAAAAACGTCAGCATACTGATCCACCACTGCAAGAAAACCAGGACTCCGCACATCAACTGCTCCTAGGATGGGGCTAGCCAACTGATGAGTGATGGGCTGTCCGGTCCTCTGCGAGAGTCCATCCTGTGCTGCAAAGGCTCCCTTCTCGTCGGTGAAGGTGAACTTGCTCCCATTGGTGCATACACATCGCACCTTGTGCCTAATACAGTCGATCTGAGCATGGACTGTAGATAACCGATCCATGCCCAAGATGACGTCGTAAGGCCTCAACGCCGCTACAAGAAGATCTCAGCCGAAGCTCTCACCTCCTAGAGTAAGCTCACACTGCCGGCACCAGTGCGTAATCATCGAGTCTGATACCATAAGAGTCTCTAGCTGTAAGGATTTTTCCAACGGCTCTGTCGGAATCTACGAGCTCCGAACAAGGGCAACATATATGAAATAATGACTCGCTCATGTCTATAAGAACTGCAGCAAGGGTGAAATAGACACAGATAGTACCTCAAATCATCTCAGGTGCGCCGTGGTCGTAGGCCTCCGCTGCCTGGAGTTGTGCCTGTCTCTGCCTGCCAGCTCCCTGTGGCCGGGGTGGACCTCTTGGTGGTGGTGGTGGTAGGGACTCAAAGCGTCGCCCACCACCTGCTTCTCGGCCAGCTCCTCTGCATCGTCCGCCTGCTCCCTGCGGACCACCATGGTCGACCCTCTGCCTCTGCCTGGGTGGTCCTTCAACCGTCTGCTGCTCCTCGGCACGACAGGTTGGGCAGTCACGAGCCTTGTGGCCCTGCCCGCCGCATGCGTAGCACTGTCTGCCTCTCGAAAGACTGGATCTACACTGAGTGCCCCGCAATGCTGAGCCAGTGTCCTGAGGTCCTCTGCCTAAGGGTCTGGTCTGCCTAAACCCATGAGTCATCCATCGACTGCCTGCTGCAGAAGACTCTACTACATGCCTCCCTGCGGTGGGTCTCGCCGCTGGTGTAGACTCAACAAGAAAGCTCTCGATCAAAAGGGCTCGCTCCAGTACTCCTGCCCGAGTCGGAATGCTGAGGGAGATCAGTGATGCCCTGATATCCTGCCTCAATCCCAACTCAAATGTCCGGGGCCGGAAGAATGGGTCCCGTACCATGTCTGTCGAGTAGCGCGAGAGATCGGTAAATCTCGCCGAGTACTGGGCGACCGTCAAGCTGCCCTGCCGCACCTATAGAAGCTTCTAGATGCGTACCGCACAGAGGGTGGCTGGGACAAACTCTGAGCAGAAGAGGATCTCAAAGTCCATCCAGAGGAGGGATGCCTCTTCATGCACCTAGAGCTTCAATCTCCACT
Organism: Viscum album; assembly: GCA_963277665.1. Lineage (NCBI taxonomy): Eukaryota > Viridiplantae > Streptophyta > Magnoliopsida > Santalales > Viscaceae > Viscum > Viscum album. The sequence goes on from OY728136.1 coordinate 1,487,655,896, forward strand.
ATCTTCCTCATGCCACGTGCAGTAGGCTCACTGCGAGGATCGCCATGAGGTCTGCTGGTGTCCTCACTAACCAGAAAACCCGTACCACTGCCTCCAGCCAGTCCTCGGCTGCCTAGGGGTCCATATCCCCGCGGAACCTTGGTGGTCGCTGGCGCTGAAACCCATGCAGTGCACTAAGGCGACGTGCATCATCAGCGGCTGGGGCTGGTAGCATCGGTGGCTCTGCGGGTAGAGGTACCGCCGGTGCCTCTACTGTCAAATGGCCCTATAACGAGGCCTCGTCGCTCGGTGGACTGTCGTCACACACAACTCTCGGAACCCTAGCTGGCTGCCATCATGGGGCCATCGTGAAAAGAAACAGGTGCGCCACGTTCATACAGTATACCTGGTGAGCTGACATTAAGTAATCACAAAGAAAACTTGAAACACACATGCAATCAGTGTTTTCGTGTATTAAGTTGGAAATCAGAAGTCAGGGTCCTGATGTACGGATATGTCTGCCGCCGCACCAACACTGGACTCTCTAGACTGATAACCACACCCAATACTCTTAACACTATTTCTTCTCATAGAAAAGGATCAGAGTCCCGTGTTCTGCGGTAGAACCGAAGTCCTCTGATACCAATTTGTCACGACCCATCCTCGGGGCCCGTGCCATGACTACCCCAAGCCCTCCTTCCATAGGCCAAGGACTGGCGACTAGCACCAATGTGTAAATCCCGCTAAAAAGGGAAGGCATTTACTTTGTAAAGTAAACAAACACCACAGAGCAAGAAAGCAGAAGAAGTAAACACTAAGCAAAGCTGGGTACTAAAGTAAGTGGGGAAAAGTAAATGGGCCAGAATACAAACCCAAAACTGAAAGTAAAGTACCACTCGAAAGGGAAAACATCAACTGAAAGTAAAGCCGCAAGATCAAGCTACCCACTGGAAGTCCGACCTGAATGGTGAGTACAGATAGCCTCCACATATCCTCAGGTCCAACCATTCGCTCTGAGTACGTTCCACCCAGTGGTCCACCTCCAGGTACCGTCCTGCTCCGCAAGTCTCAACCACAATCAGCGTTGTCCGTCGTCTGGAAACAACACAACGTAGTGTGGGCATAGCCCATGCAGGGGTGAGTATAAGATACTCAGTAGGGATCTTGAGACCCCCAAAGGTCTCCCTGAATCCACAAAGGATAATCCACAAAGAAAAGATGCAATCACGAAGTAGCATCCGACATTGCTTAGGTATATGCCCATACATATACCTAGGTCATCAATTCCAGTACTCTCCAACCTCCGAGCCCAAGTACAACCCAGTCCACACAGGAAAACACAACCCAATCCACACAGGAAAGCAAAATGTAATCCACACAGGATAGCACAACACAATCCACAAAGGAAAGCAAAACAGGATTCAGCTCACACAGGTATACTTCTTCGTATGGCGATAGAGATGATTAGATATAGCCACTGATTCATCTAAGCCGTCGGACCCACAAAGGATCGATAGGTACTAACCCTCGCAATGACCCACAAAGGATCGATAGGTAACTAACCCCCACAATGACCCACACAGGATCGGACCCACGCATGATCTGTAGGCGCTGGCTCACACAGAACCGCTGAGCGCTGACCCACACAGGATTGGATCCACACAGGATTGGTAGCACTGATCCACGTAGGATCGCTGAGTGCTGTAGTCGTCGTCGTCGTCGAATCCACTGAGGATCTCTGTACAGTCTTCGTCGTCGTCACAGTCACAAACGCAACAATCTCTAGGGTTCCCGCACACAACATGCTCATTCGGGAGGGTCTGCTACACGAGCTGAGAGGCTGATACATCAACTGACACAAAGTTCGGAGTTGATGTATCCAAAAGATCCGTATCGTCAACAGGAACTCAGCGTCACAGACGACACGTCAATCGGACGCCTGGTCTGGAAGTTATTGGCTTTTTCGTCCCAGGGGCCCGATTGGTTTTTAAGTCAAAACAAACCTGACCGTACTCCAACTGCGTCCAAACCTCAGGAGGAGCAAACCAAAAGATCTGTCTCACTAAGACGAATCCAACAAAGTCGACGGCACGTCAATCGGACGTCCGGAGCTCAAGTTATGAGCGTTTCTGCTCCGAGGGCCCGGTTGGTTTCGTGTACGAACCAACTCGGCCGAACACAAAGTATTCCGAAACCTTGAGTGCGATATACCAAAACGACTGTTTCGATCCAAGGATCAAATCGCAACTGATGGTGCATCGATCGGAGGCCCGTAACTCATGTTATGGGCGACCGACCGGAAGAGGTTCAATATTGAGGGGTTCGGGCCCGGCCCGACTCGGCCCGATACCCCCAGGGTTAGCCCGAACCGGGTCCGGGTCCGGCCCGTTTGGGTGTGGCACGGCCCGGCCGTGGCGTGGCATGCGGGGTGCACTATCCAGGAGCTCGGCCAAACGGCCGAGCCGTTTGAGGGGGGGGGGGGGGGGTGTAGCCTGCCCCCCTGTCTTTTGTAATCGCGACCCCCATAATGGGGGGGCCACTTGAGTTGGCCGACGGGGGTTTGTAACCCCCGGCTTCTCCCTTGTCCGGCCGGCCTGCCCTGGACGGCCGGCTGTTGCTGCCACGGGACCGACAAGGCCGGTCCCCCTTGCTTCTACGCCGAATGCCCGGAACCAGCTGCCGGTCTCTCAGCTCCGCCGCGGCTCGGAACAGGCCGCGGCCTTGGTTCGTCCGGCATGGCGCGATGGCGCCGCGGCTTGGTTCATCTATCAAATGCGTGGTGCGACAACGCCGCCCATCTTTGTTTCTCTTCCCCGCGCGGTGCGACGACACATCGTCACTTCCCTTCGAAACACAACCACAAATTATAAAAAGGGAGGAGGGTCGGCTGTGTTTGTGCGGTCCAGCCCCCTCTCGTTAAATGATATCAAGTGCTTCCAAAGAACGAGGATAGATGACGAAGAAAGGAATGAAAGTAATCACGAAATATAATTGCATAAAACCCCTACCTCATCAAACAAGTTGGGCGAGGATTCGTCACGGAGATAACCGTCACGGAGGGAGACGTCGTGGAAGGAGACATCGCGGAAGGAGACGTCGACCTCCGAGTAATCCGGTGTTGTTCGCGTTCTTCATGTTCTTCATGTTCTTCGATGAAGAATATAAAGATATTCAAGCCTCCCTTAGCTTTTATCCCAAATCTCTCTAGTAAAAGCCTCCACCCCAAAATAAAATAAGTACCTCACTTATTTTATTTACACAACTTAAGTTTGAAATTCAAAAGTTGAATTTAATCCACACAATTAATTAACTCACGTTGTCAAATTAAATGAAGGGTTATGGAAGGTTAGGGAAGGTGAAGGGGTAGGGTTTGTTTGGGACCCACCACCCTCATAACCTCCAAATGGAAGTTGGGTGGTTTCCCCCAACTTCCACCCAAAGCTTTAAACCACTTAGAGTTAAATAAAATTGATGCTTAATTTTATTTTACCTTCCACAAAATATTTAACAACTTCTCTCGTGTAAAAGAAACTCTGAAAAGGTGTTCCTAAGAAAATATCGGCGCTGCGATTCCATCGGTGCCCTCAGAATTTGATTCCGAGCACCGGTTCAAGAGTTAGAAATTCCCTCTCATTCGTTCACTGAACGTACCCGAGATAAACATCGGATAGAAATTCCAGGCACACGGGGCTTCAGAATCAAGTTCCGTCAGAAACTGCGTTCTTGTAAAATCCCAAATAAAATTAAGAAAAAATTTTCCTTGAATTTTACAGGTCTTTAAAAAATTATCTAATAGTTCCAATATATCATTTAAATCAATACAATACACTAAATATAATGCTCTCTAATCAAACCTAGAGTATCTTGAAGAAGATGTTATTGATGTCACTTATCAAAAAAATGTAAATGTGTTATATCTTGATCAAAAATTTGTACAAGAAACATAGAATGATTAAATATTTTAAGAAGAGATTGAATTTTTTGAGAATTTTTTTCCACTTGAAAAATATCAGATTATCTTATTTCTAGATTCATTTAATTAATTATTATCTTCCAAACGTTTTACAAATAATTTTTCATGCGAGGTTCGATATTTTATTGAAAAATATTTATCTACATCTGATGGTTTCCTACCATAATCAATATCTTTCATATTATGAATCTATCAATGAAGATAAAATGTAAGATACTTTTAATCAATCTATAAATCCCGAGGCATTATCTCGTACAAGTTTATGGCCTCCCGATCATGGAAATATTTAGGTAATTGAAAATTCATTAAATATCACCAATTCTTTTCTATAAATATTTACACTATCAAAAATATTTTGATGTTTATAATTAGTTTTATCTTTTAATCATTCATTGTTGTCAATTATTTTTTAATTTGAGAGTGTCCAAAATCATTATTATCACGGAAAATAAGGAAAATATTGTAGGTAAATATATTGTTAGATAGAAAGTAATTCTGAAATGGTTTATTATGATCAAACACTATACATAACCCTTCAAGAATCTATTGACTATGGTGAGAATTTCTATATTTCATAAGTCAGTAATAAAATTTTTATTCATCTTTTCTCTCGGAATGTTTCCAAGTGGTATGTTTATCTAAAAAATTTTCTTATCGGTTTGTAGTTGTTTTATTCACTTAATGGGATATCACAGAGTAATATGGGTCATTAGTATGAAAATAATCTCCTAGAATGGATTAAAATTCCAAATGTATTTCTAATATAGGATTTGTGATTTTTTAAAGAAGCAGTTGTTGAATCACACACTGATTTCCATAAATAAGAAAGTATATTTTGTCTCTTCTCAATGAGGGTCCTGAGTTTCAAAAGGTATGTCAAATTTCATAAAAAACGTTTCCCCAATCTTGGCAAACATTTCATGTATACAAGAAATTAGGAAATTATCTCAATTCTATTGATACTATACTATCATAATTTCCTTGTAAAATCATGGTGGTCTCTATGAAAATATGATAAAGAAATCTTTTCAGAACATAGGACTATTCTTATAGATGATGAAAAAAATACAATCCTTTAAAAAAAGATCCAGATAATTCATCTGGATCATTTTATGATACAACCTTTCATGATTATGGTTATATTCCTTACAAGACATTTATTTCTGGGATACTATCAATCTCCCACTATAAATAGAAAATACTAGTATAATTATCAAATTATTATAAGGCTATGATATATCCTGGAGGACATTATTAGAAGAATAGTTCAACCCTAAGAATTATGATATTATTCATTTATGAAATAACTATTTGATAGTATCCACATGTATATATTACAATAAGAATACTTATATTGGTATGGATTATCTTTTATTTTATAAAGGAAGTGGAAATTGGTGTTTCAAATTCTTCAAAATAAATTATTGGGTATAAACTCTCATGATTGGAATATTTTTTTGATGATATCTCTTATTATCTATTATTTTCAGGGATAATAAAACGAAAGCCCTACAACTATTTAATGATGATCAAATCTATGAAATGTGTTCAATAGAATAATCAGTAAAAGTTTCATATGATTTTTGTCCACCCTATGACTATGGCCATAACAAATTAAAATGTCCTCCAACATGTGGCCACTTGTAACATGGTGATATTTTATGAAATATATTTTTTTTCATATAAATTTAATTTGATTGATAGATTTCATTACACACAACACTTAGTTCTAAAGAATAATAATGTACTATTTAAATTATTATTTTAAAAATTGTTATATCCTAGATAAGAAAATAGATAGTATGAATGTGAATAATCAAAATTTGAAATTTAATTATGAATGTTTTAGATAAATATAATATATTGAAATATGAGTACTTAAATGTTTTTATAAAGTATTTATATTCATCAGAAATACATTTTTTTTAGAAAAAAATAATTTTTATTGATTTTCGTAAAAAAATTAAAATTAAAATTTTTAAATTATTATAGAATGTATTTCAAAAAATAAAATTCATTTTTAACCAACATTTAAAAAATATCATAGATTGACGTTTTGGGAATTTTCAAGAAGTATAATTTTTACTGAATATTCAAAATTAAATTTTTTTTATTAAAAATTGCATTTTCATTTAAAGTATATACAACTTTCATCTTTTAAGATGGTTTTAAAAGTAATATTAATTATATAATATCATAATTAATCCATTTTTGGTCCTTGGTATCTTGTTTATGTTGAATTGTTTTATTAAAACATTTTATATTTATGAAAATATTTTCCTTGGAAAAAATGTTTTCTTTACTTATATGGGTTTAATTTTAAATAAAATTCGTTCACATATTTGAATTGATATTTTAAAATTTGAATCCATATTTATAATGAAAAAAATTAATATTATACAATAAGTTCATTTTTATGTTTTTTCTAATGAATATTAAAAATAGTATAACTCTATTACCGAATTTAATGTTAAAATAGGATTACTGTGGAGATAAAATAAAAGGATAAGCGTTAAAATGAAATATAAATATTTAAAATTCAATTTTATTGCCACAATGAAACCTTATATAATCTAAGGTTCTATAATGAGATATTTTGGATCCTTATGAACGTGTAAAATATTGGCATAACGTTTTATTTTCAAAAATTACAAGTGTGCCTTCTTGTTCACTTATACTAGGGCACCCACTCTCCTCTAATTTTCAAACTCCCAAGGCATTTTAGTTTATAAAATACCTACTCAATAACCTTACTTAATTAAATCCCCATGTATTAAATCCATTTTTATCAAGAAACTATTCTAAGATGGAATTTGGTGAAAATCTAAGGAGTTCGTTTGAAGTGCCACGATTCTTAACTGAACATTTTTGTTTTATTTATTATTCAACCTATGAAATATATTATTAAAAAATGATAATATATTCACATAATTATCATCCATATAATAATATTTATAATTTTAAATGTATAACCTATATCAAATACCTCTTCTATTATATGGGAAGCGAAACCGTCGATCCTGTGTACAGTTGACTAGAACCTCACGTACCGATGAAATTTGTTTTCAATCACCACACCTCCCAACTAGATATAATTATGTATTTAGCATATGAACATGAAATATTTCAAATAATTAGAATTAATAAATTATAATATAACATCTACTATATTACTATCCAATATGTTTGAAAACGATAACATCGCTCGTGTATACCTTTCAACTACCGCCTCCCTAAAGAGATGTGATATGTTTTCCACTTTATATTAACAGGGATGGTAATGAGTGTATATTTAATGAATAAATTTTAAATATATTATAAAAATATTCTTATGTAATGGTGAATTAAAATTTATGTTTCTTTCTTTATGTTCTTTGAGAAAATGGAAACCACGTTAATGTGTACATACAACCTACCATCTCCATGAATAGTGTAATTCATTTTTGACCTTTAACATTCATATTTTAATATAATTAAATATATAATTAAAATATATTATATTAATATCATGGTTAAAATTATGGATATTACAGATTCATGGATAAATAAATAGGATTAAAAATTCCAAACCAAAATATACATGAAAATTGAAGCAGTTATTAACTGAAACATTATCTAAAAATTGAAATTGACAATAAATGAATAATAAGAATTAATAAGTAAATCATATTTTTTATGATATATATGAGTGCGGTTTTTAAATATATTTATAATAACCATATATTTATTATAAAATACAGTTGAACATTTATAATGAATGTCGAGACTTGAAGTTAGGGATTTTCCTCAAACTTTTATTTCTTTGTGACACATTCCATATTCACTAGTTGTTTATTTTTATGGTGTATATGGTTCTCATTAATTAATTTTATGATTATTCTTATAAAAAATATTGGATATAAATATACATCTAATGATTTTTCTTTGATGAGTATTATGATTCAAAAGTTACCAAAGTGGTAATGGTATTATATTCCAACCTCATTGTTTATCATGATTTTTTAAAATTATGTTTTAATGATGAAATATTACGATATATGTCTCATGAAGCTCAAGAATTTTTGTATCCTTGGGTTAACTTATAAAGTTAGTTTTTCCCAGTCATTAACCCCTCTTTATGTACTTAAGGGTTTCAAAAGAATGTATTTAAGGATAAAAAAATTTATTTCTATCTACAGTAAAAAATTCTTTATTTTCAATGACTATGAATTATTAAATTGCCTTAAATAAACCCATTTCCTTTTCATGGGTTATGATGCGATTAATGTTTTATGAAATTATGGAACAAAAATTTATGAATTATGTGATGGGTGATAAATATATCTCGACTAAGTGCATTCGGTAATGATAAATGTTTTATGATCTCGAAGGGTACTTGAGAGTTTATCCACAGACTAAAAGAGGGTACACAGGAGGTTATCCCAAGTCTAAAAGAGGGTTCATTGGTGGTTATCCCATAGCTAAAGTATGTACACATGTGGTTAGACCGAGACAAACATGATATGAACGTTTTTGTTGGTATCCTGGAGATAATATTTCATATGATTATTTTTATTCCAAAAAACTATGTATTATTCCAATGTTATAATATCATGTCTTATGTTATTTTACAACTTTATGATTCACGTCTTATAAAAAATGCTGATTTATTCCATGAATCATTTTTATTAACTGTGATATTCATGGTGTGGTTTTTTAATGTTAATCTCATGTTATCATACCCTTATGATCATGTTATATTGATATCTCCCTTGTTTACCTTTATTGAGCATATGATATTATCCTTTCTTTTATTTCCTCTACACATGTTTTGAAGAAAGGTATTATGTATGATATTTCTAATTAGTGTGTTAATTGTGAAGAATTTAGTGGGTGATGGTGTTTTTCATTTATGACCCAGGATATTCTTATAGAGTAAATAATATTTAGGGGAACATGACAAAATTCTATTGGATCATCACATATATAACACCTTTAATATAGAATTTATACTAGGATGGAAATGGTGAATCATATCAATATCAACATTCATACTATGGGAATATCCTATATGTAGAAGAAGTGGATTTCAGTGTCAGTTTTATATAAGGAGTCCTTATAAGTTGGGGTATTTATTATAATATATGGATAAATTAGTATTTAATAAATATTCTTTCTTATAGTAGTGTCCAACAATGTTTACTTTAGATTTAGGTAATGTAAATACAACCTATGTTTAGAGATAAATAAGTGAGGCATGGAATTCTTCAATAAGATATTATTATTAATTTTTAATCCCTTCATCTATTAATATCCATTGTTTCTTGGATATAAGTATAGTACTCTTAGAATATGATTAAATAATCTTTTGGGAGAGGAATACTTATTACATTATATCTCAATACTATTCCATGTTTAATAATCATTTTATTTTTCATGATTCCCCTTAAATCCAAATTAGACCATAAATCATATGTCCCTTGTTCTACACTTTTGTTTGTACACATAACCTACTTTTCGGTTACACCACATGCATTATTATAACCCAAGATCATATATATATGTGCTATACCTTTTCAATTAGGGTAAAAGTTATACAGACCATGACATAGAAATACATATTATGTAAAGATTCTCTATCATAAAATGTGTGATCTGTTATGTCATATTTATAAAATGATGTAAAATAATGTGGGAGTTTGAAAGGAATATATATAGATATAATATTTAGCATAGAAGGAATCCTATGTGTCATGGTAATGCTTATATATGAACTTGTAATGTGAATATCATATACAAAACCATAAATAAATAGGGTAATACAAATATAGAATAGTAAATCTCATACTATAAAAGAGATTACTTTGTAGAAGTAAAAATATAGCCTATGACATGATGTGCGAAAATAATATAGAATATGATCACATCAACAGAGCATGTATGAAGATACTTGTTGAGGAAGCTATATACAAAACACATTTTTACTATCCAGAGATTATTATCTTCAAATCTATATATGTGGTAGCCATCCAGTGATGCTTACCAAGGAAGATACACATGAAAAAAATGAAGGAAAACATCTAGAGCATCATAGAATAGTTGGGAGATAATTCAAAAGAAATTATAATGCCCAGACTAATAGTGTAATTATAGTTGATCACCATGTCAATATAAGCTTTAATAATTAATGTGAATCTGGATGGTGTTATAGAGCTGTATCAAAATCTTTATACAAAACATGGGAATCTATTTGTTTTGTAAAAATAGTTGTCAAAAGGATAAATTTTATCTAAATATTCCTCTTGAGTGGTGGTGTCTAATATAATATTTTAATAAAGTATATTTTTCTAATGATTCTATATTAATCTTCTACCAACTGGTGTTTTTTTATTTAAGTAGAGTAGATATGATATGTGTCATGGTAAAATGATGTGGAACATGAAATTATTCCATTCGACCATAGTATTACATCCCTTTCCATTATTCTAAAATTTGTTATCTCTATGTGGCTATAAATATTGTAGTTAGGGGAGAGGATGAACTCAGGATTTGGGAGAGGAATTTTTTTACCCATATTTCTTAATAATACTCTCTTTTTATATAATTCAAAATTTTCATCATATCTTCCTTGTAATCCCATAACCGATAAGTATCATACAATAGTAGAATGTAGATATGGTAATATAATTACATGGTTTAAATAAAACATTTCATTAAAATAAATTTTCACAATCTTTTAGGATTATATTTTTAGAGAATTAGGATAAAACATGAACATACAAAACTCATTTATTTTCAAGTAATGGAATTTTTCCCAATATATGAGCAACTACTTAAAATATAATAAGACTTTTTCATCTCCCACAAATTATCTTTATATGAAAATAATTAGAACATTTCAATCATTTCTTATCTTTATAACCTTTCTAAAATGGAATCATAAGAAAAGGGTGATCTTAGATACGAATTAAGTGTAGAATTATCCAATTAAAATACTATATCATAATGATGATAAAAAAACAGTATTGGTATAATCAATATTTATAAGAAAATTAATTACCATCAATTTATAGATCATAAATCAAGTCATATGGATTAGAATTAAATAATATATGAATCAAAAAGCTGTTGAAACATGATTCAATAAGCATGATCCACGAATGTCTAAAACTATCATGTGAATATGTAAATAATTTCTAACAACTTTTAAATAAGAACTAATAATTATTATAGAGAAACACTACTTTCATTTTCTACACCATTAGTGCCCACACTTACAGGAAAATAAAATTTACTGAGAAATATATTTTTTCTCATTAGATATGAAATTTAACCAATAAATTGGAGGAATATATAGGACCCCACGCATCACCGTACACACTTATAGATGGTGGTCGATATTTTTTTACTTATCAAATTATAGATAACCCATATAAATAAAATTGGTTTCCTAAAGATTTCAAATAAAAATGATTCAATTTTTATAGAATAAAGAACCCATGAAATGAAAATTAGTCTCACTCAACACATCATAGTGAACCATTGGAAAGAAAACGGATTATAATTTTTTTTTTAAAATTTAACCATGTAAATAAATCACCATTATTCATAACATGATAAAAACATGAAAAATAAAAGGATATCCAATGGTATTCAATGACTATCCTAGTAAATACAATTCAATCGAGATAACAATGAAAATGGAATTTATAACATAACGCTAAATTGAACATAGTAATGGAAATAATTTACCCAATCATTATATATATGGGATCTCAGTGAAAAACTTAGTTTCAAAGGAATAAATTATGGTAATAATAGAGGAAATTCATTTGAAGAAAAGTTTTGGTTATACACCAAATACGAATGAGAAACATAAATCCAGTGATGCACACTTTTTTTATAAGATATGGTTGTCACATAATCGATCTATCAGAGATGGTTGATTATGTAATTTAAATAATTTTATCAATAAAGTATAGGACATTTAAAATAATAATTAATTAGATGAATAAAAGTTTTTAATAGTTTTAGAAAAATAACTTTGAAAATATATTATATCCAAGCTCTTTTGAAACAAATTTTAAAGAAATAATTTATCAAAATAGGCAATTTATTTAGAAACTATGAAAACATAAGGAGAAGGTTTATTATAAAATAATTTAGATGATGAAAAGATAAGTTCACAGGGAAACTTTTAAATGTGCTCTCTTTTTCAAAAATTATCCATACAGAAAATGTTAAAATTATTTTATTTAGAAAAATTTCAAATATTTTTAATGTAGTTGAAAATAAACTTTTTCTATTTTCAAAAAAAATATGTATATCCAAAATCTAGGGAGTGAGAATAAAATAAATTAAATTTTTATATTTTTAAAACACATTAGCTGGAAACCATATTACATTGAATGATTATAGAGTGTTCATTTTAAAACAAAGAAAAAGTTAATATTAATCCCACACAGAATAAATATAGTGAATAAAATGACCATGACATTTAGATGAAATGATATACAAATTATCTAGATGGATTATCACATTTTTGATATCTCAATTTTAATAGGATGTTGGGAGAAGAACTCCTACGATTTGAGTATCATTTATATCAGAGAACTTAAATGAGGCAGATAGATTGATATTGAATATAAAATATCATAAATAATGGATAATTATTTTTAGAACATCTCAAATGTCTAGTTTATGCACCATATGAAAATTAATTGTCCATAACAAGAATTACGTCGCAAAATATAATAATTGAGAGAAAAACCCTTATAAACTTGGTATCATTTGAAACAAAATCAATTCAAATAATGATCTATAAATTGATATTAAATCCCAATGAATTATATGAATATGATATAAAAAATTTCATTATGTAGAAAACAAACCACATCAAATATATCCCGAGACAAAAAATAAAAAATTTCTCATGAAAATAAATTTGAGACAAGGAAGCCCATTCCAATGTATATTCTTTGAAAATTCCATTATAATTTTATGTATCACCAAAAGAATTATATTAAATTTATTTAGGAACTATATTAAAAAATGAAACTATTTATTGTTTTAATTTATAATCATTATCTAAATTTATATTAATTATTTTTTTACCTATTTTCATACCTCAGGTGTTTATAGTTTTTCAATTTTAAACTAGTTATGTTGGATTTGGGTTGATATTTATTTATTCCAAATATTATCTTTAATTAATCATGAAATTTCATAAAACTAATGAATTATAATGATTAATTAAATCTCAATTCCCTTTGGTGAGTGACTTACACTTTTCCCTTGAACATGGAATTAATAAAAACCACACATCAAGGATTTTCTTAACCAATAAAAGGTTTTGTTCTTAATTATTGAGTTAAATATTGATTTGTCAGTTCTAGAAGAAAAAAATCATTATTTAATTATTTATGTCATATTATACTATTAATTATGTTTTCTTAGTCATCACTGATATAATTTTTATCATTGTTAAAGTAAGAGGTCAATCCAACCCAAATAAGAATATACCATGACTAATGGGTGATTATGAGATAAATTAGTGGGAAAATAATTATAAAAAAAGAATAATGGTTTCGTTTAATAAATAACATGACCATAGTAACCAAGATATAGTGTATAATTTATTAAATTATTACTAGATAAATTTGATCACATCCCATAAGACTATATTGTTCAGTAGTATTGAGAAATTAGATACATACTGAAATCAAATATTACACTTGACAAAATAAAATAGAATATAATATTTTATTTGAGATCATTATTATTATCTATATAATATCCTTGAATATCAATCTTCAAAAACTTAGTAGGATCCTGTAGAAAGGAAACATAGGAAATGGGTGACCTCAGAAGCTCAGTAAGAGTATGCGTATAACAAAAGATAACATAGAATAAGTATGGAATGAATAACACTGATGGAAAAAATGATGATCAAATAATACCATATAAAAATCAACATGATCTTTAAACTTATCCATGGATAAAAAATTTATTCTAATAATCACATGGATATCAGTAATTTATTTCATAGTGATGGAATGCACAAGGAATTTTATTAGACATACTATCATTCCCTCTAGCCAATGCATCAACATGAATGGGTAAGGCTTTAGAAAAATACCAAGCCATTATTGTCTGAGGAGACAAAAATAATTTCTAAGAGGATATTAAATAATTTTCCCCACCAACCACTTAATAAGTTTAATACATTCATCACATGAATAAACACTACAACTTAATCAACATTCCATAAAAATCGATAACTGTTAGTAATGGAAAAACTGTTATATGAAATGTAAATACATTCCCCAGTAAAAATGAACAAAAACCATATATAGAAATAACATGGATAATATCATCTGATTATATCCTTATTGAAATATAATATTCAATAAATGATGTTGATGTAGATGAGTTTTTTTAAAGGATCTCATAAAAAATTATTGTGGAATATAACCTTTCACTTTGAAATCACTTATTTAAAATATAAAAATTTCTAAAATATTAAGGGAATTATTTTTATTGAAATTAAAATTCTAAGATAATTAATAATGATAAAGATTATTGTGTTTTCCTAACAATATAAAATTCCAATCATTCCGTGTATGTTAAAATAATGATTCCCTTTACATTTTTTTAGAAAAAGTCAAAAGTACCTTATTCATAAAATCATAAGAATATTACATTTCAAATAATTTTTCAAAAGTAAAATTGAGAATTATTTTTTTAATAAATCTTTTTATAATCAAAAAAATAATATTTAATAAATTTAGAGAGAAATATACATTTGAAAGAAAAAGATTCCCGATAAAGTATAAAAATAATATTGGATTTACTTAAAAATATTTTTTTGATATCATGAGTTTGAAAAGAGAGAAAAATAAAAATAAAATTTTAATTTAAATAAATAATAATAGGATAATTAAAAAGATTTTATTTAATATATAAATATCACATAATACCCCATTCAAATACTTAAACCTAAATAATCTCAGATAATGATGAGATTGTGAAATAAAACCTTACCATTGGTTTGAATTCCATCATATGTGTTAGAACCACATGAATAATAAATATATTTTTATTATTCTTCTATTATAGAAATATAATAATATATATCATACTATATATGTTTTTCTTATATCATATTATTACCCTTTTTACCAATTTTTAATAAAATCAATTTAATGAGTGACTAGTGATCCATTTTCATGTATTTTTTGGTTCATTCGTTTTGGTCCTTTTAAATTGATACTAGTATAATCATATATTGAATAATTTTCACTATATAAATATCATATAATTCATTATATATATAATCAGACATAAAATCTATATATATATAAAAATGAATTACACCGTTCATGGGGACTATAGGCCATACAGAAACATGAATATTGTTTTTGAATTTCTAATAGATGGAATGAAGGTAAGATAAATAATAATTATTCGTTTTAGATTCATTATTATATCATATATACCATATATTTGTTCTAAATCTATATTTCTTACCCTCCACATGAAGAGGAAATGAAAAACTAATCACATTGCTTTGTGGAGGTGGTAGTCCACACGTATGCATGAGCGACATTATCCTATTTAAATGGATGGGAATACAAGTAGTTATATATGATATTATAGTTAAAAAGTTTTTATTAGGTTATAAATTTTATAGATAACCATTAAAACAATCATAATACCCATATTTGAATGTTGGTTATGGAAAATGGATTATATATCTACATGGAGGTTATATATTATATTACAATTTATTTAGACTTGAGTTTGCATATATCACAACCTAAAAAAGAAATTTAATATATTTATAGAAAAAAATATCATAAAGTAACTGGTTGTTACATTCCACCAACCTTAAAATAAATTTATCTCGTAAAATTCCATCATTATCATGAACAAAATTCTGGATGTCACTTTTTTATCACATCCTTGGGTTCCCATGTGGGTTCTTAAAATTTATGTTTTCACCAAAAAACTTTTACCAGGTGAGTTATCATATTTCATATCACTTTTTCTCTATGATAAAAAATCTATATCTTTCCCTCATAATAGGTAACATACTTTCGTGGAATAACCTTTTAGTTCAATACATGTGAATGATCATGTATGTACATCCTTTTGAGAGATAAATAGAAGACATCATGAACTTGACAGATATTCAATGGAAGAGACAATTTATAATATAGCATCCTCATCTGATGAAGAATTATCAAGGGATCGATATCCCTCAAATTATTTTCCCCTTATTCTCAAATTTCATAACCATATTCTTGGGAGATATTAATAGAAATACCATGTTATTAATATGAAACTGTAGATCTCACCAATGATTGTCAGCATAAATGTTTTACAGGCTATGAGCTACTCTATAATTCTGTTGAATGTATATAACATTATATTAAATTTCATTGGAAAAATCAGGTCTAATAAACATTCTTTTTCCAACATTATTCCTTTAAATATGAGTTCCCAACTTCCTACTATAGGTGGATTCATAAGGATTCATCAGAATAATTGATAAAAATATATTATTACAAGAAAACCCCATTAATGGAAGGTGTTGATCCCTACCAAATTTTAATTCCATATAGAATATAATAAAATTTCCCTATGAATATGGAATGTTACTTTTTAATTGACCATCTATCTATACATGTTAAGAAGTGTGGATACTCAACCCTATATCCAAATCCTATAGAAGATGTATAAATAACATTGAGGTAATCCTCAGACCACAATATGATACAATTGAGCATGATACCCCAAGAAATCTTACCACTTACATATTTTATAACTATATATGTTTATCAAGAGAGAAAAATTACCTAATGGAAATAAAATTCATATATTTAATAATTCAATTGAGTACAACCCATATAAAATTTCAATTATTATATGTCTTCGGGAGTCTGATGATGAAATTTTTGTGTTGTTCTCCCATTTCATTTATAATACAGGTAATAGTTATAAAATCCCCTTATACTTCCATCACATAGTCTTAACCAGATGATATCGTAGGAATCAATATACATACTCTATAATAACCATTTTAATGTTATCACACCATAAATAATCATTTAGATCTCTATACTCCTGGGTACTTCAAGGATAAATTGTAAATGATAGACATAAAGATTCATCTATCAAATTATTATTTATTTATAGTATTAATTAGTTACATATATGGTTCCTGAACCTTATCACTTAAACATGATCATTGTTGAATCTTGGAGAATTCCTAACCTTCTTTTGTAATTCCACATCTTCTTCCGGTTCCTTTTTAATCCTCCCATGGATGGATGGTTGACCATTATTTTATAATGATAATATCTATCCCCATTCCTCCTAATTGAAAGATCCATATTTTGAAAATAAATAAAAATTTTATCTCTGTGAATCCCCATAATTGACAAACTAGAATGGTATTTTTGGGCTTTGAGAATCAACCTCCTTGTTTTTCTTACCTAGTTCGAAATGTATTGATAAATTATAATATTTAATAAACTCCAACCATATTCTCGATAGTATATTGAACTGTTTATTTGTAAATATATAATTCAATATTTTATGATCATTATATATATAAAATCGTTCCCCATATATTTAAAACCTCTATATATTCAAAGAAAAAATTACTACAATCAACTCCAAATTCAGAGTTGGGTAAAATTTCTCATGAATTTTAATTGGAATGTTGCATATTCTATTACCATGTAATTTTCATGAGGACTCACCCAATTCCATTATTTAATGCATCACAATATACCAAAAACATTCTTCACTACAGGGTAGGGTATTTACTATAACACTAACCGACATTCTCTATAATTATTTTAAAATATATTTACATTCATCATTATGTAAGAAATTATCTCCTTTCCATGTTTAAATGGTGAGTTTATTAGATAGTCTTTATAGATTTCTCAAAAAGTATCAGTTGTATCCGTCCGACTCAAGAAACTATATTTTGGTCACACTCATTTTTTATGCCATTTCTTAATAACTTTTTTTATTGCAGGATACAACGATATACGATAAATTGAGATTATATGACCCAATAATGAATCTATCTAAATCCAAAATCCCCACATTGTAAATTTAGTATTCAACGTCTCCTTCCATTGGTTCATCTACACAATTATCAAATTTTCATCTTGATATTATTATCTCCTTGAATATATATAAATATAATCTAGAAAGTCTACTAAAAACTGAAAAAGGTAATCAATAAAGACATCATTCATAAATCCATTAATATGGAAAGAGAATTAGTAAGTCAAAATGGATGTAAAATAATTTATTAATGAATATACCTCAAGAAGGCTATATTGGGTATATCCTCCTTATTTATCCATAGTTGTTGAGATCCACATTGTTGGTAAATCATAGAAAAACATAAAAATCCTCTTAATAGATTGTAAAAATATTAAATTTTTGGTAGAGGATAATCCCTCTTGATTGTGATCTTGTTATTTTTATGCTAATTAATTCACACTTAAATTGATCCATATTAATTTTAAAAAAAGAATATGTGAACACTATAGTGAAACACTAGGATGATTCATTATATTATCTTTATTCATAAAGTGACACTTAATAAATTCTTTTAAATCAACTGGGTATATTCTCTCAAGTGTCTTTGAAATAGACATAACACCACATATGAGTTCTTTTAATAATTTAATTTAAAAATTTGGTGGAAGACTAAGAAAGTAATTTTAAAATACATAAGTGTATTCTTGAATAATAGGTACATTTTAATGTTGCGTTCCTCCAAAAATTTTTTAGATAAATATACATCATTATCAAGTAAGAAAATCCATATGATGGATCTAATTTCTATTTTGTGGTCAAGTTCATCCTCACACTAGTGGATGATTTTAGGTTCATTCAGAATATTGAATGTAACTTTCATTCCTTGAAAATGGATATCTTATATACAATGAGAGATCAAATCCATACCCAAAATGACATCAAATTAAACTAGAGGAAGAGTATAGATATTTTTATTAAGAAAATTCCAACCAAATTCTATCAAAAATGAGTTATAGACATTATATGATATCATACTACCATTATAATTTTTCCCGAGCCACTCAATAACTAATAATTAAGGTGGTGATGTGATAAAATTATAAAATTTCTTATATATAATAGATTTGTTAGAATAAGAATTAGATAAAATATTTGTAGTACTAGATAGTATGGCATGGGAAACATTGAATACATCAGTAAGAACATCCACTTCTTCTGTAATAATTTCTTATGCTTAGCCTTATTCCCATGTATTATTTTTTGTCATGTTGACTTTACATATGGGGAATTAGTTTGAATATATCCCTATCTCTATATATTTAAAGCACTATACCTTTATATCTTGTCCCTTACCCTTGTATTCATGAGTTTTTTAAATTTTTTCTCTACAATTAAAAAAAAAATACTTTTCCTTTTAATCGTATAATAATGTGTTTCCTTCCACAACTATCACATGTTATAAAATCACCCTTTATATCCTTTCACTTATACATTTTTTTCCTTGTCATCCTCCTCTTTCCTTACTTTACTTCAATGACATCAGACCTGGATAATGGTTTCTATTTATTAATAGCACATGATACTATATAATAGTATATTTAGAATGTTTGCGAGGATAGTTCCCTTAAAAGGATCAGCTTAGGCACATCAAATAAATGGCCAATATTTCTATTTTAATTATGTACATAGTTCATAACAATCCTTCTATCTTTTGAAATTTTTATTCATTCTTAGAAATATTTTCTCTTACTTTTTTCCTAGAGTCATGAGTTTTATCTCCATATTTGATATTTGTTCATGAATTTATATTATTCTATGAAATTTACATGAAAATACTTCTACTCTATTATCACCAATTTCTCCTCATAATTAGAGTTTTAAATCAATGAACATAATTTATCTGTATCCCCAATCATATGATCAATTTACATTAGAACCATCTCCCTTTAATTACATCATAAAGTGAGAAAAATATTTTCTAATTAACATCTACATTTCTCAAATACAAATGGTTTTTTTGGTTCCATTGAATGATGGAGGTTTTTATCGCATGAAACAATTTAAAATTCTTACACCACACCCTGTATCAGTTGGAATATCCATTCATATATGGTTATTGATCATAACCTAGTTCAAAATCCCTAATATAATTACAATTTGTTCAGTTCCAGATCCAACTTCATTAGTGTTCCCATGAGGTAAATCCCTACATAGATAACATGCATATATATGGTTTTCATTATGGAAACTAAGATATATTTATATAAAATAGGATACACCATATTATATCATAACATTATGAATCATACAATATATATTTTTTGGAAGTAGAATAACAATTTTATAAATTGAAAATTTAAACATAATCAAACTTAGTATCATAAAAAAGAATTTTTTGGGAATATTCTCAAATCAGAAAACTATTTTCAAATATTCTAAAATGGTTTATAAATAAAATGTGATTTAATACAAGCATATCCCTTGGGTGTTTCAAACTAGTTGTACAATAAGGGCACAATAACTATATATCATAATCTTGTTTGAGATAGGATCAACCATACATTTTCATGGTAAATACCCGTAGATTAATTTGTGCAGAAACCATGCCCATTTTTAGTATCTAGAAATGAATACATTTCTTGTAAGACAATATAATATATACCTTATTGAAACATTATAATGATATACTACACTTATAATTATCCTCAAAGTCTTTAAAGGGTTATGTTCCCTAATATATAGCATCTTAAATAAGATCACATGGTTTCTACTAATATTGATCTAAAACTAACTATGAAGTCCCCAATCCCACTAGCATAGAGCAGGTGATTATTTTATCACATTGGTATGAGATAAAAGTTATCACAACCCAAAATAAAAAAAAGTTCACTAGTCTTTGAAAACTAGATCCATAAACATATTTTACTATTAGATTATAAACACAAATTAAAATAGAATATTCTATATGAGAAAATCAAAATTCAATAGGGAATATTCCTTTATATCAATCATAATACATGTACTAGGATCAATGGAAAAAGAGAGATAAGAAATGGGTGAGCATAAATTATTATTAGTGGTATGCATAGAAGGAAAGATAACATGAGATAAATATGGAATGAATAATATAAGAATAATAATTAATGATCAAATAATTACATACAAATAATCACATGATCCTAGAAATTATCCATGATAATTAGAGATATCAAAATAATCACATTGACATCAATAAGTAATTTCATAATGACAGAATGCGTAATTACCAGAATTCTTAAACTTATCATCGATGATTCATGGAAAATAATATACATAAATGGGTAAGGCCTCATCCAAACACCCAATATCTTTTATCTCATGAGGCATACCTATATAGCTAGGGGATCTGTAATTTTGGGTCCAACCATTCTCATAATATTTATTATGCATTCATATTTTGAATAAAGGATGATGAAATATATGAGAAATTAAGAGGATGGTATCATTATATTATATTCTCAATGAACCACAAGATTTAACAAATGAAATTAAGATAGATGAGAATACATTAAAAAGACCACTGGAAAATTTCTTGAATAAAATAAAATAATATAATTTGAAACCACTTTTTAAAAATCTAAAAAGTTCAAAAATATTGTGGAATTTTTTTTGAATATAACTGTTGAAACCTATAATGGGTCCTTCAAATGAATGAATAGTCATAATGGTGTGAAATTTTATTGATGTCATGTACATTAAAACAAATATTCCCATCACATTTTAGTTAAAAGTCAAAAGTATCTCATTTAGAAAATGACAACAAGATTGCATTTAAATAATTTTATAACCAATAATTCATTGGTTTAAATATATTGAATAATTCATTTTATAATAATAATAACATTGTAAAAAACATTTTATTCAAAATTAGATAAGAAAAAAATTTATTCTAGACCGAGTAGAAAAACAAAGAAAGTTTTCCTTAAAAACATTATTTTGGTATCATGAGAACTTAAAGAGAGGGAAATGAGAGAAAAGAATTTAATTTAAAGAAAAAATAAGATGGAAAGTAAATATAACGAGTTAAGATATAATGATTATATAATTACCTAAATGAATACTTAGACGAAAACACTCTTGAATAATGATGAGATTGAAAAATAAACCCTTACATCATGTCAAAATTCCTTAATATGTGTTCGTACCTCCTGTATAATAATTATATATATTTACTAAAAATTTATTTTATAACCATAATCATATATATCACACCACAGATTATTTTATCATAACCTTTTATCATATGTTTATTAATAAATCTTCAATAAAATGACTATTTCGTGTGATAACCGCTTCATTTTTCATGACTGTTTTGGATCATTTGTTTTGGACCCTGTTCATTGATCATGGATATATAATTTATATAATTTTAATGAAGATATAAATATTAAAAATATTATATATATATATATATATAATCATTTAAAAATGGAGAAGACATAAAAAATAATTATGAGGTTCCTGGAGATGGCATGTCGTAGGTATGCATGAGTGTTGTTTTCCCTTTTCAATAGATGGAAAGAAAGAACGGTAAATAATAGTTCAAATTAAAAGAATCATTATTATATCATATATATCATATATATATATATATATTTAATATATCTATATGACTATCCATGTAATTAAAAAATAAAAAATGAATGGCATCGCTTCATAGAGGTGGTTGTCAACCCTTATGCAAAAGCGTGATTATCATTTTTAAAAGGATGAGAAGGTACTAATATATATATGATATCATAGTTATATTAGAAAAATTATATCATAAATTTAATATATAAACTTTAATCATTTAATAATAACCATTCATGGGAAATATCATTTAGAAATGAATTGGTCAGCACTATATAGAGACAATATACTATATTTCAGTTGATTGAGATTTAGATTTTTGTGTATTGTAAGATATCAAATAAATTAAATTTATTAAAATAGAAAAATATGATAAAATATATATGTTTTATAAATTTATTTTTGATTATATTTATATATCCTCATTAGAGAGAACAATTATAATTAGTGATGAATACAAAACTGTGATATAATATGAATTAATTGTTTTTTCCTTTGTTCTCTTTTTAAAGAAAATTAATTTTAAAATTATTTATTATCATTCATATAATTTTTGGATTATTAATTTTTAATTACTAAAACATACTAATATCCTAAAAATCATGTCTATCGATTAAAGCCAATCTTATAATGACCCATTAAAGGAGATAATGAAAACTAGAATATGGGAATCTATAGAATAGATAATCCACAAATACATGTGGATAATGATTCCATTTAAAAATAATGGGATATAAGGGAAACATGGTATATAATTTTATAAAATTTAATTTATTTTAAACAGTATAATTATATATTGAAGTTCCCTTTTTAACTCTCCATGTTTGGAAGTGAATTTAAATGAATAAGTTACTTTAATGAGGAATTAGTGTGAATAAACCCATGTTTCACGTTTTTTTTCTTTTAGTGGAAAATGGAATGAGTGGTTAGTGATTTTATGATATTTATTAAAAAATTAAATATAATAGTGTTACCTTTTTGATCATTTTTATATGATATATTGGGATTTGGGGGAGAAGAAGTGCACATAAATAAATAGAAATGAGAAAGGATTTGTTTGAAACTTATACATCACTACTAGTAATATGTCTACTGTGAAGGGGGTTAAAACATTGAGGGATGATATTTTTAGAACACCAAAACCTATTAAAGGTTACCCTAATTTTTTAGGATAGTTTTTGGCGTATATTTGAATGAAAATATGTGATTTTTTGGGGACTTGATGAGAGTAGATCCCTTTTTATAAGTGAAAGGGATGACATTTTTGTAAATACCCAAAATGTTTTAATAACTATAAGACTATAAGGGGAATTGGATCTTAAATTTTTGAATAATGTAGAGATGAATTTATCAGGTCTATAATATATTCAACCATGAATTCACACTTATGTTTTAAACATGTTTAAAGTATTTTAATATTAGATTTTTTGTACTTTTTCTATATTTTCCTTTACCGTGGTAAAAAGTTTTTTACCAAATTAACATACCCTTTATAATTAAAAATATATTTTTCTATATTATATAATTTTTAAGTAATGATTAAATTTTTTAAATCCATTTAATTTCATTCATGTTAAAAAATCTATTAAAATTAATTTCAAAATAACAAGAATATAATGCATTAAAAATAATTTTTTTCACAAATATTACTTATATTATAAAGAATTAAATATAGGCATATAAAATAGAATAATTATTTTTTAATTTTCAATATAAAACTTAATATTAAAATATTTTATATATGAAGATTATATAAATTTATAAATCATTTTAATAAATAAATAATTCCATAAAAGTTATGATAATTTTAAAAATAGTATAATGAAATATTAAAAAAAAACCAATTTCATTAGAAAAATATAAAAAAATTAATAATAAGCTAATATTTCCAAGATAAATCCAAAAATAAACTTATCTTTTTGAAATTAAAATTCTGAAATTTATAAATTATATATTTATTGAAAATACAAGAAAACCTGCTTCTATTAAAAATGACATTTTTAAACTTCAAGTATTTTCAATTATTATTAATATTGATTCCTAAATAATTAAATATTGATATATTAGTTTATAAATATATCTGAATTATTATAATAAAATTTCAACTCTAATCAATGTAACTCATTATAGCATAATACAATACCCACTTTTTAAGGTGGTTTTTCGAAAGACATCATTTTTTAAATATTAATAAATGAAAATAATAATATTCCAATTTTTCTATTGATGATTTAATTATTATATACGAATGATTATATTATTATTGTAATTTTTATATACCTCAGCTATTTTTTCCAGGTGTTGTGTTAGTCTGGTGATGCATGTGACATAATCTATTAAAGAAAATATAAAATTAAAGGGTAAAAATTATTGATTTGTTACATTCTACCCCATTTAGTAAATTGCATCCTAAAAATTTGAATTATTAATAACTGATGAATGTAGGTGAAGGTAATATTATTATATCCTTCATTTGGAATATAACTTCTAATATGATACCTAGAGAACTCTCTTGGGCTATAACTAGTTATGTACCCCTAAAAAACAGTAATCATTCATATAATAATGTACCATAATATGCATATATCTTAATAATATATTCTAAATTACATAACTTTCTCAAAACCATTTGAATATGAAATACATTAAAACCTAGTTAATTCATAAATTCCCTCAAAAATTAAATCTTTTCTTCAACCACTAGTTCATAAAGTCACATAGTAGTCTATATATATCATGATCCCCAAAAATGAGATAAACATCACCAAAAATATTGTGGATCAATTTTTCATTGAGAAAATAATCAATTCCAAGGTCACCAAATAAACTATTTGTCACATGAAAATCAAAACTATATTAAAATTAATATTTTTTCATGTATCAATCATATGATCTTTAATAATTATCCCAAAAACATGACACAATCACAAAATATATTTTCACGGTTATTGATACAATTTAATATATGTTTAAAATATTTTATGGAAAATTAATTGGAGATAAGTCCTTCTAAGTTTCATATAATTCTAAAAAATTTGTGAATACTCTATAATATGATCCATAAATACTAGTGACTAATGAAAATGGATAAGAGTATGTAGAATTAAATTTTATTTTTATGTCAACGTCACTACCTTATGTGAGACAATTTTCTCACCATTTTGTTTATTACAAGAATATACCATGATTTTAAACCATTTAAATATTCTTCCTTATTTTGTTATAAATCATATTGGTTTCTAGACACATGACTTTGTTGACTTCCTTTCCTTTATACTTTTTCAACCGAATACCAAAACCCAAAATGGTTAGTAATAAAATTATATTAAATGATCATATGAATATGGAAAATCAATCACAATATGTATTATCTTATGATACCTTAATTTAAACCTTTTCTACTTTCATTTCAATCATTTATGTTTTAATTTAGGCTCTCTTGTAATTTTTAATCTATTTCCTTTATATAATTTTTAAATAAATCCATCCTAATAGATAATTAAATGAATTTGATATAGAAAAACATATACCCCTATTTTTTTGGAAAGGTGTGTATTATTAGGCCAAGTAATCATGCAACAAATTAAAGATTGAGTCAATTCTAAATTATCCTTTCTCAAGGAAATAACACCTAGGTGAATCTATACCATAACTGCAACCAATCTTAAAAATCCAAACAGAAATATGTTGTCCCTGAGAACTACACAATATCTTCACTACTAGTACTTCCATATGTTATCATATACATAGAATTATCACGTATTCTAATCCATAGGTGTTTTACTAAAAAAATATAACCTAATCCTGAAAATATTCGATATTTCCACAACTAATCTAAAGGGTAATCTTTAAATTTAAAATTTGGATAAAATTTAACTCATCCAACATTTATGGAACTTCTAACTCCGAAATTATCATCAACCAATAGAATCCTAATCTTTAGTGTTATTTAAAAAACTACTCTAATACCAACTATAAAATATTAAATATATTACCATATAATTACATAAATTAAAGAAAGTGTTTCATTATAACAGATTCCCATGATAATTTTGGTTTACTTTAGAGGTAATATAGAAAATCATTAACTCAAAACACTCATGATTTTTTTAATTAATATATTTTTCCACAATATAAGTTACAGTTTAATGTTTTACAATTCATCAACATTTGTTACAAATTCTCTATATAACATAAAATTATATATATTTCAAAAGATTATTATCTTTATATCTTAAGAAAAAGAGAATCCAAATAAAGGGGTGATCACTCATTCCTAGTAGGGGTAATAATAAAATATCATAAGTGAACATAGTATGAGAATATGGGTATACTGACGATACATAAGAAATTTCACACCCAACAATGCATGGATATTAAATTATACACCAAGTATTATAAAAAAATAATACAAGATTATATATAGTGTGGAAACATGAGTCAAAAAAATAAGCAACATTTCTTAAAACATTTATGAAAATAAGCATAAAAATGTAAAATATGTTTCTAATATAATAAACATTAGCATTGGGAAACATTACTTTCATGAGTTGCACAATAAGCTCCCATACTTATGAGGAAATAAAATTTTCTCATAAATACATATTCTTATGAGATGTAGACTTTTATATATTTAATTAGAGGGTGATATAGGACCCCACCCATCATCATCCATAGTTTTGATTACCACTTTAACATCATCCACTAATCACATTAGAAAAAATCCATCAAAATAAAATGGGGTTCATATCATTTTTAAATGGAATCACATAAATAAATCATAAATAATTATAATATGATAAAACAATGGAAAATAATATGGGAATCCAAATATATGTAGAAACTCTATAGGTAATTTTCCTTAAATAGATACAATATAGCACATGGTATATACACTGTATAGTTATAGTAAGACAACTATTCCCCCAATCAATCAACATATATAATCGAGGAGAATTTCCTTTAATAAATGGAATAAAAAATAGGGTTTTAAAATAGGAATGAAATTTGAATAAAAATTATTGTTATACAACGATGATGATTCGACATGTAATGTAATGAGATTTTGGAAAATATTTATATTTAAATAATTTTATTTCTTTGATAGTATGTGTTACATACAACACTCAGTTAAAAATAACAACGATATATTATTAAAATATAATTACTTGTTATTGTTATAATGTAGAAATTAAATTTGAGGGTCTGAAATAAATATAAAAATATAATACTCAATATAAATGTATTGATACATTCTTAGTAAATAATCCCTCAATTTTTAGTAATGTTTTTTTATACCTGTAAAATATGATTCCTTAAAAAAATATTTTTATATATTTTATTTATAAAATAGTATGATTAATTTATAAAACATTTGGAATTTTATTTTACCTAATCAATAATATGTTTTAAATCAACATAATAAAATCATATTAGGGTGAATTTTTTATAATTTCTTAAAAATATTGTCCTTCTCGTGAAAACTGTATATTAAATTTTACATTTTTAAGAAAATGTATTCCATGTAAAAGTATAGTTTTTATATATTATATATTCTAATTAATTCAATTTTAAACAATTTATTCATTAATTTATCATAAAATCATATTTATAGATAAAAATCCATTTTCCTTAAAAAATGTTTTTTTGTGCGATGTGTTTTAAATTAAATAAATTAAATTATTCACTAATAGTGAATTTTTTAAATGAAATGTATATGTTATATACACAATGAAATGTTTTAACATTAATAATTTTTTTTCTAGTTATGAGATAATAATAAAACCCACTTTATGCTTTAAATTTTGATTTTTCTAGAAAGTGGGTTTTATCTCATTTTTTCAATAATTATAAATTAATTAATGACATATATAGATGTGGAATTTTTTAAAATGTGTTTCATATTTGAAATCAAGATGTTCAAATTTGGTAAATATTAAATTTTTAATCTTGGTCAACATGAATTGTAACCATGGTAAAATTTATCTCCATGGTAATGATTAAATAAAGATAATCAAAGTTAAAACTAAGGTGCAATGTCCCAGACCAGGCCAAATTCCTCATTACATTGATACTTGATCTGACACAAACTTATCTCCGTGGGAATTCCAGTTCCTAATGGGTTGGTGATTAGCACTTAGCATCATATAATAAGAAAGTGTGAAATATTTTTTCACAAAATCAATGGAAAAAATATTAACAAGTCATCATTTATATAAGAAAAAATCCACAAGGATAAGTGTTCCATAAGAAAAAAAAATTATGAAAAACAAACTTACAACAATAAGTATTAGAAAAATAGGATACAAAACCAAGTCTCAACGGACACAATTCTCCAAGCCTGAGGATCAATATCTATAACCACATCCAAGTGGTGCATTAACCTTGATTGACCTTGGAAGAAGATAATCTACAAGCACCTGAAGACATTTGTAGGATGTTAGATAAAATTTTAGTAGGGTCTCACAAAGGATCCAGTAATAAGAATACGACATTTTCCTAACTAAATAAGCTTTCGAATTTTAAATAAAAAGGCATGGAAATTTGAAATAAAATTTAAAATAAATCATGAATTACATTTAAAAGGATGGTAATTCTGTAAAAAAAATTATTAATAAAAATTTTATATAAAATAATTTATACAAATTCAAATGTCATGTGTAAATAATTTTTAAAATAATGGCATATATTTCAAATATAAGTATCGATCAACTTGGTAATTTTCTAAGAGGTACGAGAATCATGGGTTATGGGATCCTCGCACACTTATATAATTACAAAAATAATGTGTATGCATTTCCATTTGGAACAAGTCAAATATGACTCACTGATATCCTACTAAGGAATAAAATGTGCCAAACAGTTTATGTTAGAGTTGTAAAGCATGAATCCAATGCTAGGGAATTCTCATCATAGCGTGT
Organism: Viscum album; assembly: GCA_963277665.1. Classification (NCBI taxonomy): domain Eukaryota; kingdom Viridiplantae; phylum Streptophyta; class Magnoliopsida; order Santalales; family Viscaceae; genus Viscum; species Viscum album. The sequence goes on from OY728136.1 coordinate 1,487,685,428, forward strand.
TTATCACAAATAGAACACTAAATACATAGGATTTAATGTTATAAAATAACAACCAATGATGGTTATTTTATTTTATTTTTTTAAAATACAGTTCAAACCATTCTCCAACTTCTGAAATTCCTTTTTCCATTTAAAAACCCCAACCGAGTTTTTATCAAAACATTACTCGTTACCATATAAAACCAATAGGTTTCAATAAAAACTATATGAAGGTATTTTTATAAAATATAACTTTGAAATAATTTTCATAAAATAAATTAAAAAAATTTAAATTCAAAAATTTAAACTCATAATTTCTATAAATTTCACAAACACACCCCAATTCATTGGAATGTGTGTGTGTGTGTGGGGGGGGGGGGGGTTCCCAATTTTCTGTCGAATCCAAATTTAAATCCTTAATTCAGTGGAATTGGGTTTTTAATGGACCTCTTTAATGAAATGTTATTTAAATAAAAGAATTATTTTAATTCCTAAAATTTATTGTTTATCTAAATGAGCCATCATAACGAAACCAACTACCTCGGGATAAAATGGTATCAAAATGACAAGACAAAATCGTGAAGATCCTGTGAAGAAGGTTGGCAGTGAGTTTCCAAGAATCAATCATAGATTCAAGATCCTATAAAATTTGGATTATATCCTACATCCACTTAGAGATATTAAAATCCCTAGGTAGGAAAGTGGTGATAATGATAAAAAGAGAATGGGTAGAAGAAGCTTATGGGGTAATTATTGGACATTATTCTCATAGATTTGATTTAATTTTAGAGGGGTGTAGAGGGTCCAAAATTAAATCTTGGGATACCCTAAAGGAAAAAATTTTATAAGTCTAGTTAGGCACATTAGGGACTTCAAACAAGGTTTTTCAGATTTTAAAAATTATTTTTCATGTTGATTGAATTGTGCGTATGGTTTCCTGGATAGGGCTGCAAGGGTAGAAAAACCATACACCCTAATCATAAACACATTTTATTCCCTAGTTCATGGTTTTTATAAGGTGGGTAAACATTTTTTTAAAACTATGTTCTATCCATGAAAATCCCCACTTTTTGTCTTTTATGGTTTCCACTAATAGATTACACGACTGGGGAAAATCGTGCACCAAACAAGCCCATCCTACAAACTTTCAAAATTCTATGAAATTTCTCATAAATACCCCTAAAAATAAATTCAAGTAAATTATGGTAAAAATAGGGTTGTAAGAATACCTAAAAATAGTAACTTGATGTTATGGCCTCCCCACAATCTAAGAAATCTATCTAAAGAAAGGATGATAAGAAGTTTCAATGTGAAAATGATGAGACCACGACTCTCTAATTATTTCCACCCTCTTCTAAATATCATGAGAAACAGAATTGTGCCGCCAAAAAACAAAAACCAAAGGTATAATCCTCTCATAAAGATCCTTGGTTTCCGAATCAATAATACTAAATTGATGTTCAGTCAGAGATGAATCAGGTTCGACCTCAAGATCACTCCACTTCAGAACCTCATATGGATCAGATATATAATTTCCTAGCTAAAATACAAGAAACATGTAACCTATCAACATCAGCTTCAATAGAAGTGATAAATGGTAAAAAAAAATTCCCACCCACTCAACATCCTCAATGGGTCCCACAAAATGAGGATCAAGTTTCCTTCACCTCCCAGTCCATCTATGACCCAACTGGGGTGGGACTTTCATGAACACCGAATCAACATCTTTGAATCCCCATAGTCCATGATGAAAATTACCAAAAGACTTACATCGGATCGGTGCCATCAACATTCTCTAAAGAATCAACATAATATTTGTTTTCATCTCTTGAACCAAACGCAGTCCATCCAAGGAACATTTACCAATTTTTAGAAACACAAGAGAGATCTACATTGTCGGCTATACATGTCCTCATAAGGATATGTGATGATCATGGACTAGAAACTATTGGTTTAAGAAAAATAAACCATCACAAATTATCATCTCGAGATCCAAAAAAGTTCAAGGACCTAGTCTTAAATCGTATCCAAATGAATTTATACATATCTTTCTGTCTGGCAATCAGACTGCAGATAGTATGCCATGCCCAAAAAGAGCTAAGATCCAGTTGTCTCCCAAAGGCCTCTCTAAAAGTGATATGTAATCCAAGGATCTTCATCAGATACTATTGTATATGGAACATCATTATAATGAAATATTTATTTCATATAGTGATATCCTAACTCCTAAACTTTGGTTTTATCACATATGGGAATACATTTTTTCATTTTTAACCCTATCAATCAAAACTCATATCACATTATTCTTTATCTAGGAATGATTAAATCCAAAAAACATCCATATGGATCTCATCCCACTTCTTAGTTAGAACTATATGTGGCTGAAGAAAAGCTGAAGGTTTTCGGTGATCTCCTAGGACTTGTTTTCATGTATATTAATGAGAGACAAAATAAAAAATTCCCTATGTCATTCTTGGACACTAGAATTTTTGTTGCATTTCATAGAACATTTTCATGGTTCCTAGGTTCATTTACCACTGGGAATTATGGAAATCCCCCATCCCGGTTTTTCATATTGATAATGAAAAAACGGATAGATTCAAATAGGATATAATTACAATGGTAGATAATGACCAGTTATTTATGGTATCCCCATTAAAATGAGAATCTATTATGGGAAAACATTTATCATCAAGCTATGGATCTTGATGAATCATCCTGGGAAGAGATTAGTTTAATTAAACAATTGACAAAGTATCCTTCTTCCATAATTATCAGACTACAATATGAAACTATACAAAATGATCCATCATGTTACACTCCTCCAATGATTCTCTCATATCCCAAGTTATAAGTTTCATGATCAAATAATCTGCGACAATATTTACTTTCAATCTAGTATAGGGTATGTCAAATTCAAATATTTGGAGGTAATTCATCAAATTACTTCAGATTGAATTTAAATATTTTTTGAGTAAATATATTACACAACATATTGTTGTAAGAATTAATTGTAAAACATTCCTTTAAAATTTAATACTGCAAACTCTAATGTGCAGGAATCTCAACTGAAATTTCATGGTCTTGGGTGGGATGATTTTTATTGTTTGGATTAGGTATCCATGATCCATAAGAAACAACATGATCATCCTATATATTAACTAGAGCCAAACCTGAACCTAATTCATCACAAAGACCACTTAGTCTTATCTGGCATCAAAAAGAGTTAACACTAGTGTAATAATCCTAACACGTTTTAGCTGAACAACATAATTTTGAAATTTATCATCCCAGTAAATCCTTACCACATTCTATGTTAGATCATTAATCAGGGAATAGAAAATTTATAAGTCCTTTACAAATTAGAGATAATAGGCAGGTAAGGAAAAGAATCTCCAAATCACAAAAATATTTTCTGGTGGTTCCCATGTCATACAATCTTTCACCATTTTAGGATCAAATAAAATACCATGTTATGACACCATGTGTCACAATAAAATCCCATTATGAATCAAGAAACCACATTACAAAATATTGTCATAAAGTTATTAATTTATCAATAGTTCAGGAATGGCTTTGATATCACACTCATAATCCACCTATGACATAGATTAAACAAGGATGTCATTCAAAAAGACTACCACAAAAGTGTCAAGGTCCTTGTGAAAAATCATGTTCAATAAATCCATAAATACCGTAGGATCATTGGTTATTCTAAATGGCATGAAATGTTACTCATGATGGTTTTACCAAATCTGAAATCTGATTTAATGAATGCCAGATTCTTTTATTCTCAACTGATGGATACCAGATCAATGGTCAATCTTCTAGAATCACCTTTCCCATTTAGATGATCAAATATATAATCAATCCATATAAAAAGATACTTTTTATTTACCATAAATTGATTTATTTTTCAATAATCCGCATAAAAAAGAAGTGAACCATCATGTTTTTTAGTGAAGATATCCAGTGCCACAAAAGGTTTCACACTCGGCCATATAAATCCATTATTCAAAATATCATCCAACTATGTCTTAAACTATTTAATTTCATCTATTTCTATGTAGTAATAGGGATTAGATATTGGTTGAGTACTAGACACTAAATCAATAAAAAACTCCACCTCCCTTACCTATGGAAAAAAATATATGTCATATTGAAAAACATTGGGTAATTCGATGAAAACTAAAGTGAGATTAACTCTCAAAGATTCATACTATATATTAGAAAAAAATATAGATATTAAATTTTCACAACACTTAATAAGAGGTTTCTAGTCTACGTGACATTGAGTCCCAATCTCCATGAATGGTATATAAAACCCTATCAAATGTATTAAAGGAGACCCGTCAAATATAACAATCAATCCATTTTTTATTGCCAATGAGCCAGTCTATCCAAAATATTGTGTAAAGAGGTTTTATACCATGAAATAGATAATACCAAGAAAGATGAACATGTTCTAAAGAGAAAGAACAAGTGGGACTATAGAGACCCTGTTCTCTCTTTGTTCCAATGTGTGAAGTAATATTTACCGCATAAGAAAATATCTCCATAGAAAGATTAAAAATATTGACAATATACGTTGAAATAAATGAAATAAAATCTCTATTATCAAATAAATTAGTCACTAATAATGATGTTATGGTGATGGTAACTCTCTTGGTTTCTATACCTATATCTGCATCCCCTGGAGACTCTTCCACTATATGAATAAGATTCATTCTGGATGCCTATGTATGGAGCCACTTTTCTTAAATCATCTGATTAGACCACTATTTTAGAAGGGTTTGATGATCCCATTACACTTATAGGAGTGGAAAATATATGGAGTAAGTTATACAAGTGACCTGAGTATCTATAATAACCAATAATATTGGGCCCCTAAGTGAAAAATTACTTAGAATAGAGTAGCTTTCCAAACTACTAGAAAAGAAAAGGGCCTCTTCCTGGAACTGAATGATGTTTATTAAAACTCTACTATCAGGAACCACCATGAAAATACCCATGCTTGATATTTAATTTAGTTTCATTCACACTACCACTCGAATTAAATAAAACTCTAGTCAACATTGACTTCCCATCCAAGTCTATTTCGACAATCCACACTCTATCCATCACATCCTCAAAAGAAGGAATATTAAAAATAAAAAACTAGGAATGAATATCAAATATAAGTCTCAAATATAACCATTTATTATTCATCATAACAGTTGACACATTCTGAGGTGAAAACTACAAAAGATCATAAAAACAATTCTCATATTATGTAAAGGTCTTTTAAACCTATTTTAGTTTGAAAAACACCACAGGCTTGGGAAACACCATTGAATCTGGAGAGTGATGGTCAATTAGGAGTTCATTGAAGTCTTTCCTCTCCAATATCTTGTGATTCTTATCTATCCCAATCATGTGGGACCATTACCTTCTTGATCTATCTAACATGAAGGTGGAACACATTACCATGATTTTATTAGGGTTTTCCAAAAACTCAAACAAATTATCCATCTTGAACTACCATTCCTAATTTTATTGAGGATCATTATAGCCTTTGAATTCAAGGGGATTCTGGTGAACTAACTCATGAGAATGATTCCATAGAATATCCCTATATGTTCTATAGATGGTTTCTAAATGGGAACTGGTGGTGGTGCATGTCCCATAGCTTGGATATCACGCATGATCACATCAACCAGACTCTGGACCACAAGTAGACTTACTTTCTACTATTCATCAAAATATTCCTCCAAGACCCGATTAAATAGTTTTTTTGGGGGAATTATATGATGAAACATTACAATGAAACCTTGAACACATCATATTAACACTAAAATAGAGAGACAATGGAAATTATTCTAAATAGATAAGAAAAACTTATTTGGACTCTCATCCAATCTGAATCAAAAATAAGGAAATGAGATTAACTAATTCTTAATATGTCTTTCCAAAAACCACACCAAGTGACGTAAGGCTCATTTCAGAAAGATATTTTCATGAAATCAATTATACCTACCTTATATGTCCTGAATATATTAAAAAGATCCATATTAACATAATTGAAATATTCAAATCAAACACATTTCATACAACCTTTTCACGAGCCAAACCAGATACCCTGGTACGTTGATTCGTGAATCAACACTAACAAATCTTGATAGAAATTCCTCATCCCCACAGTTTAATGAATAATACCTGGCATTATTTTATATAATAGTTTGAATTTATTTTCCAAACAACACAATGAAAGAAATATTAATAATCCAATATGAATATAGGAAAAACTCATAGATAAAAGTGTATAAGAAGTCAAATAGGTATGAAAACCTAACGTACAACCCCAAGTTCTAGAAAAAAATGATGAAAACCCAAATCCATGTAGAAAAACTCTCCATTCTGAAGGATAAATAGCTACTACCCCATCTATGGGGAGTCTTACGCTTTCTAGAACCTAGAAGAAGATAATCTACAACCACCTAAAGGTACTAGTAGCGTGTAAGATAAAATCTATGTAGGGTATAACCAAGGATTCCCTAATAATATGTGAACATTTGTTAACCAAATTACGATTTAAATTTTAAATAAATTGGAATTATTATTCAATTGAATACTTTAAAAAATCATTTTTGAAATTTAAAATTATGTCAATTCGTTAAAAAACAGCTTCATAATAATTTTATATAAAGTAGTACATATGAACTCAAAAGGTAGGTGTAAAAAAATTACAAACAATGGGATACAATTAAAATATATATAATAAGAATCATGGTCATCTTCAAAGAGGTACGATGGTTGCAGGTCATGGGATCCTCAAGTAGTTATATAATGATAATTTTTTTGTACAAATGTCACTTTGGAAATAGTCAAAGAGGGCTTATCAACCTCCTACTGAGGATTAAAATTTTCTACATAGTTTATGTTAGAGTTGTAAACTATCCATACATTTCACAGGAATTCCCATACTGGAGTATTCTTCCCTAATAAATCACTAGATACCTATGTTTGGATGTAGTAAAATAATAAGTTATGATGGGAAATATATTTTAAAGATATTTAAAATTCAATTCATACAATTGTTCCATTTTAGATATGTCATTTCACATTAAAAACAATAACAAGTATTTTAATAAAACCTGACACATTCAATGATAAAATCAATGAGTTTCAATAAAAACAATTTCAATCCATTTTTATCAAAAAAACTCTAAAATAAAATTCAAAAATATATTTTACAACATTAAATTCAATAATTTAATTCTCAAAATCTCCACCAATTTCATAAACAAACACCATTTAATTTGATGGGGGTGGGGGTACCCAATTTCATAGCTAATTCTGAATTTAAATCTCCAATTAAATGGAATTTGGTTTATAATAAACTAATGGAAAACAATTTCATTTAAATAAAACAATCTAATTTAAATCAATCATCTTGTGGTAAATCAAAATTTTCCATCATAGTGGAAGAAACGACATCGAGATAATTGGACATTGAAATGCAAATCCCTAATCAGGAAACATGAATGAAGAACATCAACAATGAGGATCTAAGAATGAAACCTAGATTAAATATCCAAAATAGAGGGGATTAGATCCTCCAATAACATAGAGATCTACTAAACCCAAGGGAGGAATCAGGATATAAAGGGAGAAAGATAAATGGAATTAGAAACTTACCAGGAATGGTATAATTTTGTTCTCTTAGTTTTGATATGCTTCTAGAGTGGTGTAGATGGGAAAAATATTCTAATTGGAGAGTCTAAGGAAGAAGAAAAATATTTAGGTAGACTTAGTCACATCAGTAACTTAAAAAGATATTTTTTAGATTTTAAAAATTAATTTTTCCATTCATTAAAAGTTTTACACGGTTTCCTAGGATGGGACACATGGTTAGACAAACTGTGTGCTCATACCCTACACCCCCTTTTACCATGGTTCAATATTTTTCATAGGTGGGTTCACATTCTATCAAACTGTGTGCTACCTGTGAAAACCCTAGTGTGTGTGTTTTCACAGTTTCTATTGAGAGGGTGCAAGGTTTGGGAAAACCATGTTTCAAATGTGAACAACCTAAAAAATTTCATAATATTCAATATTTTTACTGTAAGATATCTTAAACAAAACCCAACCAAAGCATGTAAAAAGAGGGGTTTAAGAATACCTAAAAAAAGTAATAGGATGTTATATACACGGCCTTGAGTTTTCATTATAATTCATACATGATTAATTAATAATTTCCTTGTCACCTTAGTTTTGAAATTGAGTTAATTAATGCACAAATTTCCATGAAAATGACATATATGTAATTAAATCAAAGAAAGTTACAAAACTACACTCTCTCAGTTTTAAATATACTTTATGTGTTCTTGTAAGGATAAAATGTATTTATGAATAAATATTAATTGTAATTTTTTTTCATAATGTAATTATATTAAAAATGGAAATTTATTTACTATATTTTTGGATTATAAAATTATCTAAAATTATTACATAATTATAAAAAATTTAATATTAAACAAATTGAAAAATAAAATAAAGGATTTTAAAAATTTTAAGTGTTACAATTTGAATAAGTTATACTATTAAATTTGTTTTATTTATGTATTTGACACATATATATTTTTTTAAAATATTATATTTTAATTACAATCATTTTATTTATGTATTTTTAGTCAAATATAATGAATAGTGTCAAAATCGACAATAATGATGATTTATCAAAATGATATTTTAGTAAATTATTTAAAAAACAGGAAAATATTGAAATGGTACAATATGGTTATTTTTTTGTCAAAAATTTCATACATTTTCCATTTATGGGAGAATTTTCTATTTATATGTAAATATTAAAACCCGTTAGTATTGAAAATGTAATTACCAAAATTAAAAATAAATTTGAGTAACTAAGGGTTAAAAAAATGATAAAGTTTAAAATGTCACCAAAACTTTTATAAATAAATTTTTAGGGGATTTAACCCCAATAAATCATTATTTTTTAATAACGGATGATTTAGATTAATTTGTATTGAGAATAAATTGAATTTAATTTAACATTTTAGGAAATTCAGAAAGTTCCCCTCACATAAATTATAAAGGGACACCTCCTCCTTCACTTATTTACACCATTTTGAGCTTTCTATATCAATAAAAATATTCTAATTTATCTTATTAATTCCACATAAAAATTATTGAGGTTTTTATTCTCCCTAAATATGAACTCTAGATCCCTATTGAGGTGATTTAAAGGAATCTTTTCAAATAAGTGGTAATCCCCATAACAGATCATTTTATTTTTACTCATCTTTAACTCCTCTAAATAACTATAATAATTCATAAAATAAAAACATTATTATACTCAAAATTTCCAAATTTTATTATGATTATGAAGAAAAATTATACACCCTATTTCCAATTTAACATGAAGTGAAAGTATTGTTTGTTCCTACATACGACATACCGTCTTCATATAGATATACATTTTATTTTTCCTAACCATCATTAATAGATATGAATTATATAGGGTTTAATATTTATATATGATATTTATTACATAATTATTCCAATTTAATTATATTATTTCAGCTACTTACATACCATTGAATCCCTTGGGAAACGATTACATTTTCGGTGCATACATATGGACTAACACCTCCACTTAGAGATGCAATTCATTTTTCATTTATATTTTAAATGGATGTTAATGATTAAGAATTTGATGAATATATATATATATATATATATAATATGATATAATAATATTTATATAAATTTGAATTAACATTTTCCTTTATTATGTTTCATTCACTGAAAAATGAAAATAGTGTTCATACGTACATACAACCTACCATCTCCATGAATGATATAATTCATTTTTGTATCTATAATTTTATGAATGAGGTTAAACATGTATAAAATGAATATTTATGTTATTTATATCTAGATTAACATTATGAATATACTTAAACTATGATCAAAATACATATTACAAAACTACCAACCCAAAACATACATGAAAAATGAAGAAGATATCACCTATAATATTGATTTTAATAATAAAGTGTCGAAAAATAGGTTATAAAATGTTAGGTGTAAATAATATATTTAAGTAAATATAAGAATATACTTATTTCATAGATTTATAAAAAATATATATTTATTATATATGAGGTTCCAAGTCATATGAAGGAAGTCATATCTTTGGTTAGGGATTTTTGTCTCAGTTTTATTCCTATAGGATACTTTCCATATTAAAAATGTTGTTATTTTTTTAGTTTACATGATACCTTTAAATTTGTTATATGGCGATTATTATGAAATTTATGTGGATTTAAATATGTATATAATTTTATTTTTTTTCATGAGGATTATGATTCAAATGTTACCAAAGCTGTAATGGTTTTATGTTTCATTATATTTGTTTATCAAGAGTCCTTATGATTTAGTTTTCAATGATGAAATAAATTGACATATAACTCATGAAACTAATCAATTTTCATCACCTCAGGTAATTTTTATAAAATAAATGTTTTCCTTTTATTTTACTCACTTTAAGAACTCAACAGACAGAAAATATTTTTTATGGAAAAACAACATCATTTCTATCATTTTTTGAAAATTATTTTTTCATCGAAATCCATGTTATATAATTTTTTTTAAACCAATATTTTTACTTTTAACTTATGAATATTTAATTTTTTTAATTTTAATTTTTTTTGAAATGTATCTTTTTATCATTTTCCAAATGTGGTACTTTGTGAATTTTTCAACAAATGTTTGGAATGAATGTTTTTATCTTATAAAACACAAGTTTTCTTTCCCACATTCATGAAAAAAGTGGAATGTTTGATTTATTTAAATTTTTACAAGGTTATTTTCAAAGAAAATATTTTCATTTATTATTTCAAGACGTCTGAAGTAAGTGATTTATGAATGTAAATATTATTTTTCTAAATAATGTTTTAATAAAAATTTAATTATATTTCTATTCATCAAAGAAAAAAGACCTTCATTTCACTTATATTTTACTCAGTATATGATATAATGTTGTGATACTTTTTATTTATATGAATTTTTTATGTTTATGAAGACAAGATGTATTTGAAACCCTATTATTATACATGAGTTATGATATGATGAAAAAATTAAATTCTTGTGAAACTCATTTCATTTTTGTGAGTTTTTATATTATGAAAATTTTATGAAACCCGTTTCTTTTTATTGGTTCTGATATGATGAATGCTTCATGATATTATAAAAAAATATATATTATTTTCATTATTTGATGGGTGGGACCTACAACTCTCTCTAGAGATTGTGTAAATATTTATATCTTTTTAGGTAAATAGGATATGAATTGGGAGTGAACCTAGTACATTGGCATAATTTTTCTACTATAATAGTCTTGGGAGTTATCCTTGACTACTAAGATGGTTTGGGGAGTGAACCCAGCCTACAAAAATAGTATTGGGAATGATCTTTGACTATAGAGGAAGTGATTTTCTATAATTATATGAATTAAAAAAACTTATTTCTAATGGTAATTTTATTATATAATATATCATGTTCATTAATTACATTATAATTGTTGTCTTATGATTTTCCAAGATTTATTCCATGAGTCAAGATTATGATTTATTATATGAATAACATGATTTTAAAATGTTATTTCATTGTAATCATTAACTCATGTCTGTGTTATTATCAAGTTATCATTGATATCTCTATTTTTTTACCATTAATGGGAATCTGAGCTCACCTTTTATGATGTTTATTTTTCCTAGGTTTCAAAGGAAAGTTCCATGTATGATTTCCTTAAAAAGAATGGCAATTATTAAGTACTTTGTGATAGATGATGTACATATTTTATGAATAAGTTATTTATATGTCCATGTTTACAAATTCATTAGATGTATATGATTTTTGTGTGGATTATTATGTTATAAATGAATATTAATCTATTTAGATATGATATTATATATGGATTTTATGGATAACTATAGATTGAATCCAATAAAATATTATCTAACATTTGGAAATTAGGATGAGAAATGTTTAGTAAGAAACATAGAGATAAGTTTATGTATAAGATAAAATATTAATGTTCCTGTATTGATCATGAATGAACTAGGTTAAACATATTATTTCATAGAAGAAGGTGCCAATATTTAGACTTCCTATAAATGTTTTTTCAATGATTATGTGGATTCCCACAAACATTATTACTGATCATAATATTATTTTTTGTTTTATTCAATTTATGGAACTATGAGGATTTTTATTAATGCCAACACACAATGGAATGATTGTCCTTATGATAATAAAGATGAAAGAAGGGTTGGAATGCGAAACATTATGATTATTCCTAATTAGTTATCTCATTATATGATAAAAAATACCCAATTTTTTGAGTTTCATAAAACCCCTAATAAGAGAAATATTTAATTTCCTAAGGGCTTGGGGGAAAGTAGATTCAATATTTAAAATGTCTATATTGTGGGAAGAAACACTCAAGTTAATGTATCACTGGAACATGGATATTTTTTGAGCGTGGAAAATAAGGACAAAAAATAATGTAATTTCAATGGAAAAATGAAAAGATTAGACAATTTAATATATGAGAATTGTGGTATCCATATGGTTTTTTATATGGTTAAATGTTTTAAAGGTTTAATTATTAAGAATTATTCAAATTGATATCCTAGGGGAAATCTCTAGAAGAGAATCAACAAGGTTGTTTGAGTAATGATTTTAATGATGATAATAAAGAGATGTTAAATGATATATAAAAGTTATGGAATATTTTAATAATATTTTTTATTTTAAATGTTCTGAGAATGATTAAATTTATGTTGATAATTATTAATACATGATTAATATTTCATATTATAGGAAATATGTATCGGGGAGTAAAATGATGAAGAATGGTAAATGGTTTAAGAATTATGTGGGAATATTGATGTGTTAATAAATTTTTATTCTGGAATAATATTGTATAAGTATTATTCTAATGATATTTAATTTATAAAATATTGAAACTTCTGTGTACTATTCTACAATATTTTTAGTTTAAAGATTTGAAAAATTAATTTGAATGGTAATAATAACCAATAAAAATGATTTACTAGTAAGGTGAAATTTTTGGATAAAATATGATTATGGGAAAGATAAAAATTACTTTATCTTATATTATGAGTTAATAATGATTAGTTTGGATAAATATATAATTTAAGTTTATAATATTGAGAACCTTGAAATTAGTATATTACCTGAAAAAAGCGATTTAGGTAATTTTTTGTGATGTTTATTGCATTTTTATTTATAAAATATATTAAATAGATGTAAAATTATTTATGAAATATGGATTATGTTAATTTTATAATAATATATGTATTCATGATAGGTTAAAATAATCTTTATAGATATCATCATGGGTTTATAAGCATATAGTTGATTATAAGTTAAAAGGTATCAACACCCCCATTTAATGTCTTATGTGATGTGATTGTGATTCTATATTGAGATTTAAATAACCATTAGGGTTTTTATTTGATTTTATGATAAGTAAATTTTTTACTCATGGATAGTGGGATTAGTATATTATTTATGGTTTAAATGTGATTCATTAATAAGGTGATATTTTTGGGGATATTTTTGGTCTAGGTGAGGATTATTATTCTGGTAATTATCTAAACTTTTTTCCGGATATTTTTTGGAAGTTAACCAATTTAACATATTTTATAGTAATATATAACGGTGATTAATGATATTTAGGATATGATTCATTGGGTTGAAGTATATGTAAACATAAGGTTTAACATGAGATTTTACATGGGAAAATATCTAGTAAGGAATAATACAATTAAAAACATGGTGATATAACCTGAAATGTTTGAGATCAACTTTGAGGTTAAAAAATTCCTTAATATTGATGTTATTAAGGTTATATGGGATATATTATTATTTAAGAAAAGGTCTAAGTGGAACATTTGTTATTTTTCAACGAAAATTTTGAGTTTAATGTATTATTTCAAGGTTTATTAATTTTGGGAATTATCTTACCTTATGCTATTTTTTTTGGTTTTGATTAATTACTCAGGATAGATAAATAAAATCATATACTTATTATATATTTTATATGTTTATTATAGTGCTCTAGACAAAAAAAATTCATCATTTGGAGTAACAAATTAAATTATTGTGGGATTTTATTAAAAGAAGAAATTATACTTTTCAAGTAAGTGTATTTCCTTAATTTTATATTCTAGATGTTAAATTAACTAATCATCTCTAGGAACATGATATTAATACAAAAATATAGTCCTTTAAACTTCAATTTGAATGAATTTATGGTGTTTCAACCCCTCACATTTTAAGATATTATTAGTTGTTAACATTCTCATCACCAACTTCTATATCACTCACTATTTATCCTTGAGAATGAGTTTGTGTTTCCATTTCCATATTTTCACTTCCCAATTATGTTATTATATATATAATACATGTTTTGTGGTGACCTATATACTTCCCATTCCATATTTTTAAGGGGAAGTTTCATTAACCATTTTTACGATGTGAGTTTTCAATAAAGAACTTTTCAAATATAACAGATTTTATAATCGAGCAGAGGTTTTAATTGAGAGGATATAATTTACTTTGGGTGGTGGGGGGGGGGAGAGAATATAACACATCTTAATTTTATAAAATATTTCTCTTAAAATAATTTTTTATTCGATATCTTGTGTTACATGCAATACTATGTTCAAATGATCCATTATATACTATTAAAATATTATTATTTGTGATACTTATAAACCAACCGTTAAATTGGTGGGTATGAATAGTATTATACAATTTATGAAATATCTATAAATTTTTTGCTCAATATAAATCTATTTTCAAATGCATAGTAAATAATCATTCAATTGTTTAGTAAATTTATTTTATTCTTAAAGAAATGATTTATCCAAAAAATATTTTTAATGATTTTGTAAGTAAATATTAGTATTAATTTATATATATTTTAGAAAATTTATCTTATTAAATAAAATTAATTTTATAAATTATGATATAAAAAATATATTATGATGAATATTTGAGAATTTTTTTGAAATGATTGGTTTTCTTATAAAACTATATATACCAATTTTAATTTGGATTAAAATATTTTCAATGTAAAATAGGTATTATTATATTTTAACTAATCCAATTAATTGAATTAGAAATAATTTTATGATTTAATTTAGTATAAAAATCATTTTATATATAAAAGGAATTTTCCTGAAAGATTGTTTTTATTTGTGAAATGTAATTTTAACATAAAAAAGTAAATTCATAACTATTGGTGTATTC
The DNA here is from genome assembly GCA_963277665.1 of Viscum album. Classification (NCBI taxonomy): domain Eukaryota; kingdom Viridiplantae; phylum Streptophyta; class Magnoliopsida; order Santalales; family Viscaceae; genus Viscum; species Viscum album. The sequence goes on from OY728136.1 coordinate 1,487,700,755, forward strand.
TTTTTATGAAATGGAAATATTATATAGTCAATCAAAATTTTTAACATTCATCTAATATTTTTTAAACTTGTGATAATAATAAATTTTATTTTATGCTTCAAAATTTATTTTTCTAAAAAAAGGCTTGGTCGTAAATTCATAACTATTCACATGGTCGGTGCACGGTTTGTCTAACCGTGCCACCAAACCGTGCAAGAAGGGTGGCCAAGGCAGTATCCAATGCACGGTTAGCGCACGGTTTGTCAAACTGTGCAGACTAACCGTGCAGTTATTTAAAATTAGATCCTTAAATTGTGGATCTAACTCATTTTTCTTCTAATTGCCTTGTTTAATCCTCTTAAGATGCCCTAACTCAAGATTACTCTCCCTTGAAGTTTGGAAGACTTCTCCCAATTGTTCTCGAGGCGATCCGAAGGATTCTCTTTGCGAATCGAAGCCAGATTTGTAAGGTATGTGATCTTTCTTGATCGACTTCTTAGATCTACTTAGATCTACTTCTCCTCTTCTCTTGTTTTCATATATATACATCCGCTATGGGTTGATCTAAGGGTGTGGATGCCAAATATGACAAGATTTGGTCATGGTTGTGTTAGGAGAAGAGATCTAAGGAGTGTTTTTGGAATTTTGACTCAGTGTTGTTCAGCGTTCTTCATCTGTAGCTCGGTTTCACCCAATTTGTGGAGGTATGTGGCCTCAATCTCGATTCCTCTTTCTTAGAACTTGAAGGATTAGTTCAAATTGATTTATTTTCTTGGTTTTGATTGTGAAATTATGGTGAAAGACATATTATAAATCTTATTTAGTGATGACTTATGGGTTTTGATGAAATTGTGGAAATTGAAATAATGATTGTGCAAAGTGTTTTGGTTTCTTGATTTTAATATAGTGATTTTAAAAATATGGATTTTCTGGATTTTGAAAATGGTTTGCAGGAAAAAGGGGTTTCAAAAAAAAGTGTGATGCTTTATTGAATGGTTTTGAACACCCTTGGTTCTGGGAATGGATTGCATGGGTTGTGGTGTGTGTTCATATGCATTGGGATGAATAAGGGAAAGAAGTACCCCCATCAAAAGGTTGGGATGGATAAGGGCGAGATGTCCCCCCATCAATAGGTTGGGACAGACAAGGTTGTGAAGTACCCCCGTCAAGGTAGTTCACTAAGTGATGACTTAGAGGAAGGATAACTCACCAATCGCAAGTACGAGGAGGTCCAAGTCGCATGCATGGTTGGTTGTGCGGATTTGTGTAATGGAATGAATGTGCCAAAATCGAAATATGAATTTGATTGGAAACCTTGCTTGGTTGCTTTTCTTGAGAAAGATGGTTTTGTTGGAAAAATGCCTTGGACATGGAACTTTTTATATTGTGAACTATTTTTTCAATTGTTCTATATAAATTGTTTTATATTAATGTGCTAACATGTTTTATCCTAGAGGAATGGGTTGGGAAGTCATTTGGGAATACCTACTGAGTTTCATTACTCAACCCCTACTTTGGAACGTTGGTGCTTTTGTAGATTTCATATACTGGGACGTTGTAAAAGGTAAAGTGTCACAGTTTAGAGGACTTCTTCATGATACTTGGGTTGGTTTGTGATGTTGGAGCTTGGACCTTGTGGGGCACGGAGTTGGGTTGTTGTCTTGTAGTCTTTGAGTTATCTTTCCACTATTTACTCTGAGGTTTAGTGTTGGCTTTCTCGGTGGTACTTTTGGTTGGTTTTTGATAAAATTAATGGTTGAGTTTTTTTGGTTTTAAATCATGAATTATATAGTGGTTGCTTGGAGACGTTTATCTAGTTGCTCTATATGATGGTTGTTTTCAGTTAAAGGGTAAATCGTCCCCCAAGTATTTTCAAACCCTTCGGCATTTATTTCCAGCCTTTGGCGCCTTTGGGATACCGCTTAAGGCCTAGTAATGACTCTTTGATCTCCCAAACCAATTAGAATTGGCGGGTCATTACAAATGGTATCATCTTGTTCGGTCCTTACCTAACAAGTGGTCATCGATGTTCATGGTCCTGGAGTTGAAATTAATTCTTTTATATTCCTTGGGTGATCATCTTAGATAGGAGTAGGATTGTTAGAACTTGAAATGTATAGCATAAAAGCTCATAGGAAACCCATTTATGTTGAACATCAGGTTACCATGGTGTTGGGTAAACAACTGTTTTGGATACACTTCTAGAATGTTGCAAATATCATTATCATGGGTTTAGCCAATGCGATGAGCATGACATGCATTAGAGGAATGACTTCCCACTAGGATGGAATATCTCATTAGGAAGATTGATTTACGATTTTGGGTGAGGTTCAAATTTTTTAAAAATTCAGAAATTGATTTTCAAATGAAAGTTTTTGAAAAGTGGATATTTAGTATATTTTTCAAATGGGTGGATTTTCAAAAAGTATGTGGGATGTTTTAAAAAATGGTTGAACATGTAGAAAAGCTTTAAGGATGGAAAAAAATGACATGATATTTGATGTGATAGAAATTGAAATGCTAAGCCTTCATTTTCTATGAAGTGAGACCAACGACATGTGTTGTTTATATAGAAAATGGCACTCATTAGGCATCGTAGAAACCAACACGAAGAAGTTGCAGAGAATGTGGTTGAACCTAAACCACGTGTGAACCAAGAGATGGTTCAAAGTATCGTTCAAGCATTCCAGGTTGTAGACACAGGGAATCAGAGGGATGAGTCAAGGCATGTAGACCATTCTGTCCAGTTCTAGAAGCAGAATCCACCCATCTTTCGGGGTGATTCTGAACCAGAATGGGTGGAGGTGTGGCTGAGTAGGATGAATCATATATTTGATTTCATCGGCACACCAGCATAACTGAAAGTAAAGTTGGAGACATATATGCTAGAGAATCTTGCACGACAGTGGTCGGAGCTAGTGGTGCAGGCTAAGGTAGATCAATGCCTGGGCTGGGAGGAATTTGAGGACTTGTTCAATAAACAATTCTATCCTCACACGTTCAATATTCAGAGGAAAACGGGATTTTTCAGCCTGAAGTAGGAGAATATCTTTGTCACAGAATATGGGGCTAAATTCATGAATTTAGTGCGCTTTGCACCGGAAGTTGCTGCAAGTGAGTCGCTGAAGAAACACATCTTTGAATCTGGGTTGCAACATGAGATTCACACTAAGATAGATGTGCTCTGTATTACGGATTATAAAGAGATGGTGAATAGAGCAACAGTTGTTGAACGTGATATCTCGGGATCGATAGAAGGAGGCATGATGATACCAACGGGAACAGGTGTGAACTCCAATGCTGGGAAGAAGTGGAAGAGGGACTCCTAATTCCATGGTGGGAGTGTGAATCATAACTAGATGGCTGGATCAATCAACCATCCTCCATGACCCTAGAGTAAATAAGGTTGCTTTCAATTTGGTTTGACTGATCACATGAAACAAGAATGTACATCACCACCGAGAGCATGCCACAATTTCAAGCAGATGGGGCATCTTCAGAGATATTGTCGGAGTGCTCCATGGTCATGTGTTCGTGAAACTTCTCAAGTGTCACAAGAATCTTATTCTTCGACAGGGCGAGGATAGAAAAATCAGTCTCTCCAATAGAACAGATCTAGTTATGGTGATTCTAGGAATACCATGACCCCTCAACCAGCAAAATCTCAGCAAATCAACAAGGAAATCAGCGCAGCGATGAAGCAATTTTATGGAGCTGAGCAGATGATGGTCGATGATCAGGCTGGACCATCTATGGTGAGAGGTATTATTCTTTAGAATTCTACCCCCATGCATGTTTCCTTTGATACTAGTGCATCACACTCCTTCATTTCTTCTCGTGTTGTTGACTTGCAATGTTTAAAACTGGAAATGATTCCTTCTCTGTTGAAACTGCAAACTCCTCTTGGTGGAAGGGAATGTCAAGCCTTAGTGTTTTGAGCATGTGCTATAACTGTTGATGGAGATGAGCTGGAATGGGACTTCTCCATGTTGGATATGGATGTCTATGGTGTAATCCTGGGCATGGATTGGTAGGAATGGTTTAAGGCTCACATCGACTGTTATAGGAGAACAATTATTTTCACGACTAAGGACGCCATCGATCATCTTTTTAGAGGATAAAGGATAGTAAAGAAAGGTGAAAAGGGCTTGTTGGCACCAATGATGGGAACAATTTCTTTCCAATTAGCAGTGTTGACTTTGGCAACATTGGAATAGATCACGAAAAATAGTTTTCCTACTGCGGTGGATCAATTTTCTGATGTTTTTCCTAAAAAATTATAAGGATTACCACCTGTAAGAGAAGTGGAGTTTACGATTGATCTCTTTTCAGGGACCAGTCCTATCTCAATTCAATTTTATAGGATGGCACCAACAGAGCTACAATAATTGAAAGAGAAATTAGAGGATCTAGAAAGCAAGGGTTTAATTCAGCCAAGCATGTCTCCATGGGCAGCACTAGTTTTGTTTGTAAAGAAAGCAGATGGAACATTAATGCTATGTGTGGATTATCGTAAACATAACCAAGTTATGATAAAGAATAGATAAAAACTTCCAGGAATTAATGACCTATTTGATCAATTTATGGGAGCTTAGTGGTTCTCTAAAATTTACTTGCGGTCAGGATATCACCAGTTGCGAGTTCAAGAAGCAGGATATTCCGAAGATAGCCTTCAGAAGTAGATATGGACACTACGAATATATAGTCATGAATTTTGGTCCTATGAATGCATGAAAAATCTTTATGGAATTGATGAATCAGATATTTCAGTGATATCTGGATTATTTTGTTTTGGTGTTTGTGGATGATATATTGGTGTATTAAAAAACAGGGACTAATCATGATAAACACTTGACGATAGTGTTGCAAATCTTGAGAGACCATCAGTTGTATTCCAAATTATCAAAGTCAGCTTTTTGGATACAACTGGTACGTTTTCTGTGACATGTTGTTTCTGAGAAAGGTGTTTCAGTGGATCCAGAAAAGATAAAAGCTATTCTTTCTTGGCAACTACTGAAGAATGTCATGGAAATACAAAGTTTTCTTAGTCTAACTAGTTTTTACCAATGCATTGTCCGTGACTTCTCAAGACTAGCTTCACCTATGAAAACATTGACAAATATAAACACTGCATTTCAATTGACTGAAGAATGACACAGATCTTTTCAAGAGTTGAAAGTTCTCCTTTCATCACCACCGATCTGGATTTTTGCCGGAATCAAGACAACGATATGTGGTGTATTGTGATGTTTCGGGAATAGGTTTGGGTTGTGTTCTCATGCAAGGATACCATGTGGTTGCTTATGGCTCAAGGCAGTTGAGAGTGCATGAGAAAAATTACCCAACACATGATTTGGAGTAAGCTGTAGTCGTCCATGATTTGAAAACCTGGAGACATTATCTCTTGGGTGAGAAATTTACTCTGTTTACGGATAAAAAAATCACGAAACACATTTTCTCATAGCAATATTTGAATCTGAGGCGGAGGATATGGATGGAGTATCTAGAAATGTTCAACTTTGACTTAATGTATACACCAGATAAGGGCAATTTGGTGGCTGACGCATTAACCTGGAAGTCGTATGCTCAGTTGGTAAAGGAAGCTTCAGATGAGTGGCAGTTGATGTCGGCCCTAGCCGACATGCGTTGGAATGTGAATACTGAGCCGATTTTGCAGTTTTCTTTCCAATTGAGATTGTTCCTGATTTAGTGGAGATAGTAAAGGGTGCACAGTCATCCGATGTAGAATGCGTTGCAATGAGTTCAAAACTCACTGGTGGGGAGACCATTGAGGGATGTAAGCTAGTTGGGAGTTCAGTTTTGTAGTTTCTAGATCGGGTGGTTGTACCTTTAGATACTCAGGAACAGCTCCTTCATGCTTACCACCATTCCAGATGGGCTGTACTTCCAGGTACACAGAATATGTATAAGGCATTGAAGGTGCAGTTTTGGCGGAGCGGCATGAAGTAGAAGGTAGCTAAATTTGTTTGAAGGAGTTCAACTTGTTAGAAAGTTAAAGAAGAACATCAGCGGGAAGCTATTATGATACAATCTTTACCTATCCCAGTGTGGAAATGCAATCAGATAGTAATGGATTTTGTTATAGGTCTTTCAAGAATGGTCCAGAAACACAATGCCATTTGGGTGATAGTGGATCGTCTAACCATGTTGGCCAATTTCACCCCGATTCGTGAAACTTATATGGTGGAAGATCATTCAAAAATCTATATCTGGGAAGTGGTAAAGAGACATGGTGTACCAGTTTCTATCATCTCAGATAGAGATATGAGGTGCACATTTTGTTTCTAGAAGTCCTTACAACAAGACGTTGGGACTCAGTTGACTATGCGCACAGCGTATCATCCTCAGACGGATGGGCAATCTGAAAGGATGATACAAATGTTGGAAGACATGTTGCGGGCTTGTGTAATGGACTTTTGTGGCTCATGGGAGGAGCATATACCCATAGTGGAGTTCTCATACAATAACAGTTATCATGCCTCGATACACATGGCCCCGTTTGAAGCATTGTATGGTCGTCCTTGTTGTTCTCCATTTTTTTTTGTGGAAACTGGTGATACTTCACTTGTTGTGCCGAGCCTTGTGAAAGATATAATGGAAAAGATATAGTGGAGAAGAGATAGATGATTATAAAGAGTATGGAGATAGCTCAGAGTTGTCAGAAATCTTATGCGGATCATCACTGAAGACTGTTGTCATTTGTTGTGAGTGATCATGTCTTTTTGAGAATCTCTCAAAGGCTTGGACAACATCATTTTGGGATGTAGGGAAAATTTTCTACTCGATATATAGGCCCTTTTGAGATAATGGAACAGGTTGGCGAGGTGGAGTATCATTTGGCATTACCACCACAGTTCAGTGCAGTGCATAACGTGTTACATGTATCTCAGTTTAAGAAGTATCAACCCAATCCTGACCATGTGATTAGATGGGATCTCGTTGACCTAGAGCCTAACGCTTCATTGATACATATCCTGGTATGGATAATGGACAGGCAAGAGAAAGTATTGCATGGAAAAAATCATCGGTCTAGTGCTGGTTTTATGGAAGCATGGTTAGATTTAGGAAGAGGCTTGGGAACGTGAGAAAGAAATGAAAGAGAAGTGGCCAGCACTCTTTCAGGAAAGTGATGGTTTTCTACTTTCCGGGGATAGAAAGGCCAATGGTGGGGAGAATATAGTACCCCTGGTTTCTAGTATGTAACCCTTTCTTGATGCTTTTTAGGGTTTTAAAGTTAAGGGTGTTGAATGGGAGAGTCGGGAGAACTTGGAATGATGCATTGAGTCAAAGGGGAATTTGCACGGTCGATGCATGGTTTGTCTAAAAGTGAGGCCAAACTGTGCGCAGTGGGTCTTGGAGGTAGTTGCTTCCGCATGGTCAGTGCATGGTTTGTCTAACTGTGTGGCCAAACTGTGCGAGAAGGGTGACCAAGGCATTAGCCAATGCATGGTTAGTGCACAATTTGTCAAACAGTGCGGACTAACTATGCGGTCACATAAAATTAAATCCTTAAATTGTGGGTCTAACTTGTTTTTCCTCTAATTTCCTTGCTTAAACCTCCTAAGTATCCCTAACTCAGTATTACTCTCCCTTGAAGGTTGGAAGACTTCTCCCAAGCATTCTGGAGGCGATCCGAAGGATTCTCTTGGAGAATCGAAGCCGAATTCTTAAGGTATGTGATCGTTCTTGATTGGTTTCTTAGATCAACTTACATCTACTTATCCTATACTCTTGTTTTCTTAGATCTATGCCTGTATTGGGTAGATCTAAGGGTGTGGATGCCAAATATGACATGAATTGCTCTTGGTTGTGTTAGGAGAAGAGATCTAAGGAGAGTTTTTGTAGTTTTGACCCGGTGTTCTTGAGCGTTGTTCGTCCGTGGCTTGGTTACGCCCAATTTGTGGAGGTAGGTGGCTTCACTATTGATTCCTCTTTCTTAGAACATGAAGGATTAGTTCAAATTTAATTATTTTCATGGTTTTGATTGTGAAATTGTGGTGAAAAACATGTTATAAATCTTATTTAGTGATGATTTATGGGTTTTGATGAAATTGTGGAAATTGAAAGAATGGTTTGAGGGAAAAGGGGTTTTAAAAAAAGGGTGATGCTTTATTGAAAGGTTTTGAACACACTTAGTTCCGGGCATGGATTGCATGGGTTGTGGTGTGTGTTCATATGCATTGGGATTGATAAGGGCAATAAGTACCCCCATCAAAAGGATGGTATGGATAAGGGAATGAAGTCCCCCATAAATATGTTGGGATGGATAAGGTTTTGAATTACCCCAGTCTACGAAGTTCACCAAGTGACGACTTAGTGGAAGGATAAATCACCAATCGCGAGTATGGGGAGGTCCAAGTTGCATGCATGGTTAGTTGTGTGGATTTGTGGAATGGAATGAATGTGCCTAAATCTAAATGTTAATTTGATTGGAAACCTTTCATGGTTACTTTCCTTGAGAAAGATGGGTTTGTTGGAAAAATGGCTTGGACATGGAACTTGTTATATTGTGAACTTTTTTTTCAATTGTTCTATATAAATTGTTTTATATAAATATGATAACATGTTTTATCCTAGAGGCATGGGTTGGGAAGTCATTTGGGAAGACCTACTAGGTTTCATTACTCACCCCCTACTTTGTCACATTGGTGATTTTGTATATTTCATATACTGGGACGTTGGCAAAGGTAAAGTGTCACATGTTTAGAGAACTGCTTCGTGATACTTTCTCTAGTTCGTGATGTTAGATATTGGAGCTTGTGGAGCATGGGGTTGGGTTATTGTCTTGTAGTCTTTGAGTTGACTTTCCGCTGTTTACTCTGATTTTTAGAGTTGGATTTTGTTGTCATAATTTTGGTTGGTTTTTGATAAAATTAATTGTTGAGTTGTTTTGGTTTTAAATCATGGATCATATATTGGTTTCTTGGAGATATTTATCTACTTGATATTTTTTTGGTTGTTTTCAGTTAAATGGTAAATCATCCCCCAAGTATTTTGAAACCCTTCGGCATTTATTGCTAGCCTTTGGTGCCTTGGAGATATCGCTTAAGGCCTAGTAATGACTCGTTGAGCTCCCAAGCCAATGAGAATTGGCGGGTCATTACAAATTTCGTTAAAAAAATTATAAATTTCAGAAAATAAGACATGGTTGATATGGTATTTCCAAAAACATAATTAATTTTCCATTTATTGGTTAATTTTCTCCATATAAGTAAAAATTATCACCCTTTTCTATTGAAGGAGGTTTTAATGTAGTTAAATATAGAATTGATTTACTAAGGGTTAATCACAATGATACGGTTTAAAATGGTGCGAAAATTGTATAAATTAAATTTTTTGATCTGATTAAAATTCTATACTAAATTTTAAACAAATCAGTGGGAATTTGGAGGCATTTTTCTCAAGAATTAATTTATTATAATTTATTCTTTTTAGAAAATCCAAAAGTTCCCCTCAACTCAATTATGAAAGGGAACATTCTCTTTCATTTATTTAAACAAAATTGATCCTGATATATCAAATTAAATCTAAAATTATTTCTTAAAAACTTATATATACACATTCTAGAGGTAATTTTTTCTGAAAAGGCCAATCACAGATCCCTTTTGTGGAGATCTAAGGGAGTATGTTCAATGAAAAAATAATCGCATTAACCAATCAAATTATTTTAAAAAATATTATATCTCTTATAAATACATTTTATTTATAATATGATTAAAAATTCTTCATCCTAAGAATTTTAGAAAATTATTTTTATTATAAAAAGGTTGTTATATTCTATGTTTCCCATCAAACGAAAAGTGAATGTATCACTCGTTCATACGTACAACTTACCATCTCCACATTCCGATAAAATTAACATTTAGTCACTATATATTGTAGACAGGTATTATGATCGGTTTGATGTTTATATATGATATTTAATACATAATTATACTTATGAACTAAAAATATCACAACTACCTATGTCCATTCAATCTTTTCAGAAACAATATCATTATTCCAACGTACATGTGGTCTACCAACTCCATGAAGCAATGTGATATGTTTTTCATTTATATTTTACTTGGATATTAATTAGTAATAATTTTATGAATATATATATGATAAATAAGATATTATAATGATCCCTTTAATGGTTAATTATGGTTGACCGTTATTTTTTTTCGTATGTTAAATAGGGAAAATAGTGTTTTAGGATACATACTTCTTTCTATCTCCATAAATGGTGTAATTTATTTCCCTATATATAATTTTATGAAATAATCTAATAATTTATAATATGAATATGTTTTATACTTATATAATGAATAAAAATATATATGTGAAGAAAAAAATGATAAAATTCAATGACAAGAACTACCGAACCAAAACATAAATGAAAAAGGAAGATGACATCACAAAGAACAACGATTTTAATAAGGAATTGTAAATAAATAGGTAATAAAAGTATATAATTAAATAATATATGGTATTATATATATTAATATTGTTATTTTATATATTTAAAATCAATATATATTTATTATACATTTGGTTCCTATTTATACAAATGATATTGAACCTATAGTTAAGGATTTTCAACTCAATTTTATTCCTACGTGTCACATGTGATATTCACCATTAGTCTCGTTTGTGTGGTTTATATAATACCATTGAATTATTATTATTCTGATGATTATTAAATTTTTATATTTTTATATATGAATATATGGTTATTTATTTCATGGGGATTATGATTCAAATGTTATAAAACCTGTAAGGGTTTGACGTTACAATCTCATTATTTATTGAAATTTCATATTAAGTTTAAAATAATGAAATATTAGGATATATTTAAAATTAATCTAATGAATTTTATTATTATTTGGTTTTTTATTTAAAATCAATATTTTCAATTCATTTACACACCTTAAATACTCAATAAGTTAGATTTTTATGGAAAATTGTCTTCAATTCTTCCGTTGGTTGAATTTTTTTTCTTCCGTATCAATGTTTTATACAAATGATTTTTTTAAAATAGATATTTTTATTATTAAATGAATTTAAATCCATTTTTACCTATGTTTTACATTTTTACTTTTTTTAAAAGAATACATTTTTTTCTTCTAAATGAGGTACTTTCGGAAATTTTCAATAAAAGTATGGAAGGAATGTTTTTTTAACTAATATTAAATAGACATATTTTTTATCCATCATGTATATTATTTTATTTAAATATTAATTGTTTAGTTTATAATTTTCTTTAAATAATTTCTATTGACTTGTAATTACACTTTTTTTTAATAATTAATTTCAAAATAAAAAGGTTAATTTACTCAATAATTCTATAATGGTATTATAATGGTATTTATATTCATCAAAGAAATCAACCCTTGATTTCACATAGTTTTATTTTGAGAATTTGATGTAATGATACCATCATAATTCTATCTCAATATTTTTGTAGGTTTTGATGATAAAATTTTTATGAAATCTATTTATTTTTTATGGGTTATGTAAGAATGGAATGTTTAAATGTTTTTTAAAATCATTTCATTAACATGGGTTATGAAATTATGAAATGTTTACAAAACTCACCTAATTTCATGGGTTATAATATATTGAATTATTTATGATATTTTAGAAGTCATATATATAATCTTCATTATGTTAGGGGTGGGACCTATATCTCCAACTAATAAATTTGGTAAATATTGATTTCTCATGAGATAAGAAATATTTAATGGTGAGTGAACCTAGTTTAGTATAGTATTTTTTCTAATATGATACGGTTGGCTGTAAAACTTGATAACAATTATGGTTTGGAGAGTTAAAAATTTCAACTAGGAAAGTATTGGTAATGATACTTATGTACAAAGTAAATGATTGTATATTTTAATTTTTATGCAAGAAAATTATTTATTAAGCCAATTTTATTCCCTAAAGACTCATGATAATTAATTACATTGTGATTCACGTCTAATGATATTCTAATATTTCTTCCATGACCCAAGATGATGAGTAATGATATGAAGGGTATGATTTTTTATATTGTATTCTCATATTCACAAACCCTTATGCTCATTTAATTCTCTAGTGATCATTGTTATCTACTTGGTTAAACCATTCTTAGAAAAAAAGATCACCCTCTATTAGGTTTCAATTCCATAGGTTATGAATAAAATTACTATGTACAATATGTCTATGATGGGTGATAGTTATGGATAATTTTATGGCAGAAGATGTAGAAATTTTATAAATGAGTTGTTTATATTTCCATTTTCCCAAATTCACTAGATATGTATGATTCTGCAATGGAACTTTATGTTGTACAATTAATATTTTATTATTAATATTTCATATCTATATATGAAAAGTATGGTTTGTTATAAAAAAAGATAATGTTAGTGATGGATCATGAAAAAAATTAATGATATTTTAGAATCCATCTAGAGGAAGATAGTGGATGCTATCATTTCAAGAATTTCTTCGACCAATTATATGAGGCATCAAATAACAATGAATTTTATGAAGACATTTTTTTATGTTTTTAGAGAAAATCACTTTAGAAATGAAAAATATCCATGATATTTGGAAATAATATTTTATTAATATTTTTCTAAATGTATTATGAAAATAACTTCTTTTAGAATTGATGAGAATATATAGAGAATGTTTCTTAAGAAATTACTATGGAGGTGTAAAGTTACAATCACATAGAATGATTAAAAGAGGTTCTTTATCTTCAAAATGACACATATGGAAAAAATTAAAATTATTATTTTTAATAATTTTTTTGAAATAAGGTTATGGTAGTTGAAAATGAGAATTTGGATTTTTGAATCATATATAGTTATATACAAAATATTTTGATAAAGCATAAAAGAAATTCCCTTTTTATATATTTAAAATGCTTCCATTGAAAACCAAATTTCATTAGAATATTATAAAACATCCACTGTATTCATGGAGAATAGATAATAAAGCCCACCAATAATAACCAGAGTAGAATAAAATGATTATGATATTTAGAATAAATTCTAAAAAAATTCCCCAAGTGGGTTACAACATTTGAGAGATATTTATTTTAAAATTAATTTGATAAAAAGTATCGTAGGGGTTGAGTAATGTTTAAATAAAATACCAATAACGTATACTTGATTAAAATAAAACATAAAATATATTTTATAATGTATAATTCATTTTATAAAACCTCAAATGGTATGTTTTTACACCATAATAAAATACAATGAAGAATAAAAAAATGTATGAATCAAGAAATTAGAATGAGAACATAAAACTATTACAACCTTGGTATCATTTGATTCAAAATAAATTTAAATAAATAACCATAAATGTATCTTAAAACCTCATTAATTTTATAAATATTTTAAAATAAATTAATTAGGTATATGAAACCATATCAATGATATAATGGTTTAAATAATGGAATATTTCTCATGAAATTAAATTTGAGACAAATATCTCATTACCATTACCTTATATTATAAGAATGTGCTCTAATTTTTGAATAATAAATATTAATATCTTAATAGCTTATTTTTTAACCATATTAATATCTAAAACTATTTATAATTTTTATTTATAATCAATATGTAATGGTATATTAATTAGTTTTTACATATTTTTCCACATCTAGTGTTTATAGTTTGAGTTGTTTGTATTAGTTTTGTAAGAGTGGGGTTGATATAAATTATTCATGAAATGTTAATAATTATAATATAAATAAATTTTAAAGAATTTATTACTTAAAATTAATTATAATACTCCAATTTCCTTTGATTAGTGTTTCACTGTTCATCCTTGATGATGAAATTGACAAAGCGCACTTCAATTATTTTCTTGAACAGTGAAAGATGTTTTCAAAAATATTGATTTTAATTTTTTTGTATCCTGTCCATAAATGAACAAAATAATTATTTATATATTTATATTTTATTATACTATTAATATGTGTTACAAATTCCTCCACGATACAATATTGTAGCAATGTTTGAGTATGTAGTCAAATTGAACCCAACATGAACTGACCTTGATTAATGTATAATTATATAGTGATTTAGTTAAAATATCATTATACTATTAGAATCATGATATAATTTAGTGATCATTTGTGTGATATATCATAATTACAAATAATTCATAGAGGAAGTGATGGATATTAAATACATACATAGTATGAATAATGTTTATCTTTTTAACTTTGTTTGTTTGTGATAGATAATTTTATATTCATTTTTTCTCATTAATATCATTAATAGGTTATTAAATTTTTATTAAGATGACCATATTGCTATTATAAAAACCATATTTATCCTTTGAAACCATACTTATAACCATCAATTAATGTATATAATGAAAATGAGAATACATCGATCCATAGTAGTGGTTGTCTACACCTATTCATGATTGATGATTTCATTTCCAAATAATGAGAAAGAGGAATAATATGTTTTATTATTTTATAATATTAAATATGTCATATTTATAATTATTATACAATAAATTTCATTTTTAACTAGCTATGTTAGGTAACGAAGGAAAAACATGTTACTTAATGGTGGTAGTAGTCGACACATCCTCACATTTCACGTTTCCATTTTTTAATGAAAAATGATAAAAAGTTTTTATTTGTTATACCATAAGTTTAATATCATATAATTATAATAATGAAAATTATTTGATCATTTTATAATGGTTTCATATAATATTATTATGAATATGTGCACATGATGAAATAAAAACAGGAAAGAGTGGTTTGAAATTTATACCACACTACTTGGATTATCATCGTTTTAAAATTTGATAGCACATGAGGCTCATCCGAGTTCGTGAGGACTCTTATGTGCATCTAGGCAATCAGGGATCAGATCTAGGTAGAGGCACAATTTCGGGGTACTATAGTAGTACTGTAGTGGAACTGTATAGTACTGTAGCAGGTACTGTAGCGGGCACTGTTTGGAACTATAGTAGATGAGAATTTTCCCCCGTTTGGGCCTCCGTGGCACCGATTTGGTCCTCCAGTCTTTTAAGGCCTTTGGGCCACCCAATCCTTTTGGACAGTGAGGCCTTTAGGCCACATCGAGGCCTTCAGGCCACCTTTAGTGTAGATGTAAACCAAACAACCTACAAGGAACAAGCTCTATATGTGGATGAGCAAGGAGCTTTCACCATAGCACAAGCTACACAGATTGCAAGAATGATAGGTTATGAAACTTACCATCGGGAAAAGCTTGTGCATGCACGAGATAGCCTAACCGAATAACCATGGGATGGTGGAGAGCTGATTTCACGATGAAGATGCTAGGGAGGAACAATTATAAGTAGTTAGTCTAGGTTGTATGTAATGATTGAAGATTATGGGTAATGAATTACTCTAAGGCCTATAGGACATGCAATACATACACCTATAGGCCTTATAAGGGTTCCACCTCACCCCTTTAAAGGTGGATTATCAAAAAATCAACAAAAAATTAAGGCCTTCTGGCCATTGGATGGAAAAAAGGTTGATAAACAGTTAATGATTTATATTTTAAGAAGATAAGGACCAATGTAATTTGTATTGGAGTTTTTATCATTTCTTTAGTTAGAAATTTCATAGATCATATGGGGATATGGAATTATGGGATGTGAGGGGTGAAGAATTATTTTTAAAAGTGAAAATGGATGGAATTTCTATAAATACCCATAACATCTTAAAAAGGGGAGATCACCTTCAAAAACATTAGATAAATAGTTTATAAATAATTTATACTAGATGTTATGAAGTTAATAGAGGCTAAAACCAAACATTGTTACACTTTTAATCATGTTTAAGGTCATTTACTCGTAAATATTTACATTGACCATTCTAGATTTTACCACGATAACTAGTTTTTACCTGAATGACTAATAAATTATGATTACAAATAAAATGGTCCTTATTGTATAATTATTACCTAATTATTACAAATATGAAATCCATTTATTTTGATTCAATTTTTAATAGTGATAAAAGTTAATTTTAAAATAATATCTATATAATGTATTAAAAATAGTTTCTTGGGAAACATATTACAGAAGTAATAAAAAATTAAACAAAACTTTGTAAAAAATAATGAAAAATTTTAAATTTCTAATAAATCTCATTAATTAATTATTTTCTTTTCTAAAAGAGTTTGATAAATTTTAAATTTATTTTTATAAACTTATATTTCCATAAAATACATGATATTATTTCTAAATGTATGTTGCACTATTCAACTAAAAATATATTTTTTAGAAAATAAATTCATATTAATATAACATTAACAAAATAAATTGTAAATGATGTTATTTTATCCAATCAATATTACAAAAATTTATAAATTTCCTTTTAAATGAAAATATTCGTAATACTGCATTTATTAAAAAGTGGCCTTTCAAACAATATGTTTTTTTATTCTTATTTAATATAGATTATTGAATAATTTATTATAGATATATTAGTTTATAAATATAAACTTTTCCAATTTTAGTAAACTTTTAACTATAAATTTTTTAATTTATTTAGGTAAAATATAATCCCACAATTTCTAGATAATTAGTCATAAGACACCCTTTTTATAATATTAATCAATTAAAATAATAAAATATAATTTTTTAAATTAATTATTATCTTTTTTTTGAAAAATTATTAATTTAATCATGTGTTTTTAATATTTTTTAGTTTATTTTTTATCTGGTTTTTTGTTAGTTCATTGTTGCTTGGGAATTAAGCTATTGATGTTTTTATTAATTTAAAGGGCACTATATATTTTGTTAGAACACTTAAATTGGACTTTATTTTGTGAACAAAACCTCCTTCATAGTTGTACCTCCTGTGTGGTTGTAACCATGGTATGAGAGGCATGATATAACTATAAACTATCAAGAATTACAATTGTATGTATAACCAACATATGAACCATTGATATCTCTATTTGTTGATAGAAAGTGTACTATGTGGCTTCCTCCCAATGTGGAACCTTCATATTAATAATATTTAGACTATAATTCATTTTTGTTGTGTTTACATTATGGTATCATTATTAGTGATTTATTTAGTGTCTCATTGGTCTATGTCAGGGGATAAAACCTTTATTTTTATCCCCAAGATGACCTTGATAGCTATGATAATAACGACGTATCCATTATCTGAGCTCTATATTATTTAGTGGATAAAGTTGTCAATATTGAATCTATATAATAAATTTTATAGAAAAATCATGAATCTTCTAAAAAGATTTTATGAGTCATGATTAACCTAATAAGTCAAGAAAGATATGGAAAAGACCTCAATAGATCCATTGCAATTCTAGTTAATTTCATTCTTACAGAACTTTGTGTCATCCATTTATTTTTTATGAATCTTATTTTTTAAAATAGATATCATTATTGTACATATTTTGTGTTTTCACCGATGGTGTGTGGAGGTGGGGTCTTTTTAACCATTTTTGATCAATAGTTTTCTAATGGAAATTCCTCTCTTATTTTCCTTCTAAATACTCTACTATAATGAATAATTATCCATACAATTTTCCCCATATATTACATTTTATTATAATAATCTTACATAAATAAATGTTATTATTTACTATGGGAAAGGAGTAAATAGATGATCATGAATAATAACTTGATGTGTGGAGTAAAAACTTCATTTTTCCCCAATCTTGTTCGTGCCCTTATCCTAGTAATTTGAGATCTTTCACATTGAAGATATATATATATTATAAAGAAGATATGAGTAGGTTTTGATACAAAAATTTTATTATATGAATTTAATGTTTTATGGGATAATTATTCATATTTCATTTGATATTTATGAAATAGAAGAGTTTCTACTTGATAAAATCCTTTTTGAGGAAGAAATAAAATCCCTATGAAGATATACAATGGAATACCAGACATATTTTTCCCATCCTTGGGAATATATTAGGATTATGTATTTCATTTGAAATAATCCTAATAATTACATCATCAAGATCATCATTTTCACCAAACTAGAATGTATGTAAATAAATATAATATTCACAACAAGGTAAGGTTTTAATATAGGATTTATGATCATATATCACCGAGAAATGATTGATGGAAATAATTGGAGAAGTCACAAGACCCACTATATCCTCAGTGAATATTCACATGATCATCCTAGATTGAAGGATTTGAAACTAAGTCATTAAAAAATTTAATATAATTAGATGAATTTTAATAATAAAATAAGGATGAGGTGTCTCAATGTGACTTAGAGTCTGTTAGATAAGATTTTATTTATGTCACATGTAAGATAAAATTTAATAAAATTCTATCTTGATCAATCATTTGTAGAAATTTCACATGATGATTCAATTCCTAAAAAGATATGATATTTTTGACCAATACAATTTTTAATATCACAATTATTGATTTTTTTGTTAACTCATTAACTACCAAACTCTATCATAATGATGCTACGTATGAGATTCAATATTATGTTGAAATTTAGCAATACCTGAAGGGGACAAGACCATATAAATATATTTTATATGATGACTCCTTCAATGAATACATCAAGTAAGATACTCTAAATTACTCTATAATACAAGAGTAACTATATCATATAAAGTTTTCCCTCCAAGTGATAGAAAATTTCATACTATTGATGATTCCCCAAAAGATCCCAAGATAGACTCACTAAATATTGTTACAATTGATATTCTGATGAAGTTCATGGTTAGTGATATATTTGATCATTTTTTCATGTAAAAACCCTATGAATTTGAGAATGATCAAGATCTTAAATACCATGGAAAATAAAAAAATATAGCTTGGATATATATTCTCAGAATCAGAATTACATTGAAAGGCTTGATATTGATCAATGTTTACCAGTATGCCCTAAATATTATAAACAAGATGATGATACCTTTTACATCTCATTGGTCTATAATCAAAGTCATATTTAACTTTTCTTAGAAAATGTAGTTATGATTTATTTTTAATGATTTAACATAATTACTGTTTATTTTATTATTTTTTTCAATATCCTTTATTCACTAAATGGTCTATCATGGAATAATAAGGGTGTCAAGTAATACAACTCTCTCTTATAAAGGATTAAAAGTCCATATCTATTTCCTTGAGATGTTTTTATATTTCTTAAAGTAGTGGTTGATTAATGAAACATTGATTACCTTGAGATGAATTAATATATGCAATGGTCACTCAAATGGTGTCATTAATTTCAAGAGGTACAAATTATGTTGAAATAAATTTTCCTATAGTCATGTGAGAAATTTTTTGTTAACCAACAATCTGAACATGTTTCCAATTATAGTATGATTATACTATCATAATTTCTGGATGGAGGCATCATGGTATAAATGAAAATCTTGAAAGGAAAATTTTTATACCATTTTTATGTTCTTAAAATTTATCAACATAATGTAAAAACACTAAAGGAACCTCCAAAAAATTCAGGTATTTTTTTCCTGAAATATTCACTCTTGATTATGGTTCAATGGATTACTATAAAAAAATATTTTTTATGGGTTACATATAAACTTGCACAGTTAATGCAAATTTTTACTCCAATAGTTATATTATTCAATGGTAATCATATATCACGGAAGCTCTTACGAGATGAATACTTCCACCCTCAAAAGTACAATCTTAAAGATTTATGTATTATCTATATAACACCACCAAAATTCATAGATTGAATAAGAATACCTATACCAAAAGGTATTATATTTATTTTCAAAGTGGAATATATAATTAGAATGTGATACTATTTAATTAATATTGATGTATAAAAACTATCATATGAAAATATTTGTTTTACATGACTTCATTAATACATTATGGTTTCATGGAATAAGAAATACCAAATCTCTCCAACATTCTACTAATGAAATACTTTCACTGTCTATTTCAATTGAATATTCATTTTTCTACTTCATATGATTTTTTCCTTACTATAACTACGAGTTTATGGATAAATATACCATTTACCATGTGAAAATTTGGAATGTTTGGATTATTAATTACTCTAAAATATCATTTATAGTTTATTGTAATGGTTATAGAGTTATCATTTTTTGGTCATGATGGAGGAAATATTTGAAACATATGGGTAAAACATTTTTTTTCTCGGTAAGTGGATATTTATGTCCTCCGCCAAATAATCAAGGGGAAGGGAAAATTCACATATGCTATCAATTATTTATCAGGGGAATAGATATGAAGAAAATAGAATACATATACATATTATTTGAGGACCCTATGACCTTGAATATGTGCTTCCTCATTCCATATTTATAATAATGTTGTGATATAATAATACATGATGACATGAATCAAAATGGATAGAAATATTATCCGAGATTTACACCTATGAGTTTTATTGAATCTTTTATAGGAATCTATAATTTTAATAGGAAATACATGACCATTAAAAAAACTATGTTGCATATATAGAAGATTACCTCCACTAATGAAAATGAGATTATGTTTCAGGAGAAAAATTATGGCCCATGGCCTGGAGAGGGAATCATGATATGGAAGATTATCATATCAGTTGGCTAGGTGTGGAGATACTTATTGAGGAACATATATAAAGAGTAAGGGGTAGATATAAAGAGTTTCATATCTATAAATATACCCATAGATGATATGGTAGAAAACATGTCGATAATAGTGATATATTTGGGAGATGCTTCTGGAGGAAACAATATATGCAAATGGATAGAATAATTGCATTGGAGAATCACATATATAGAACCTTTATATTTAAAATGAAATACGATGGTATTAGAGTATTGTGTCAGGTTATAAATTGGACCATATGAATATTCTTTATATAAAGGCGTGGGATTTTAGTTTCAACATTATAGAAATAGTATGCAATATTTGTGTCATTTCTTGAAATATTTTGATAAATTTATTCAATCTAATGTTAGTTTGTTAATGAATTGGTAAAAAGTGTGTGATCTATATTTTGAAAACTTTAATAGGGTAATATTTGTTTTGTGAATGGAAGGAAACATGTAATTATACAATTTGATATTAGGAATAGAACTGCCTGAACGGAAATTGTTTTGTTGTTAATAGAGAAAATGAAACAGGAGGAACAAGTAGGGAGAACAATAAAGGGGCCTTTAAAAGTGGAGAACGAGAGAATTCCAAATCAAAATATCCATCACACCAGAAGTAAGCGAAGAAATTAAATCAAAATCTATGAGAGGAATATTTTGTGATCCCTTAGAAGCCAAAAAATCAGCCAAATAGTTTCCTTCACCCCCTGAATGAATAATTTCATTCCCATTGGTGATGAGGGCCCTGCATTTGAAGATTATGTACATGAATGGGAAAAATTGTCACTACTGATAGTCCACATGTAATATTTAAATTAATTTCAAGAACTAGATAAATCTTCCCTAGATTAAAAATTCACAACATCGATGTATGTTCTATTACTGCTAATAAAAAAGGTTTAGAATCAAAATGTGCTCCTCCCCATCAACAAGAATGGGTTTCCCTTTTTTCCTCTTCCCATGAAAAAATGACCAACTATCTAACCATCATGAAAATTCAGAAATGATGTTATGGAATAGTATGTAATCATAACCAAGCTAGCACTCACAGAGTGGGGGATATTTTTATAGATCAAGTCTATAATAATAGCAATGGAAATAATCATTTGAAACAAGTAAGATATATTATATTGGGTTCTTATGGAAAATTGTATGGTTAGTATCAAGTTAGAGAGATTTGGTAGTTCTTTTCCTAGGGAAATGGAGAACCCCAAGAAATTTTATAACAATAACATTTTCATGTATTCTTAATCTAGGATAATAATTTACTTTGAATAATTTCAAATTCTTATTCTGTATTCCACTCTAAAATTTAATAGTGTTATTACTAGTATAAATATTTATATTATAGTTTATGCAAGTGGGTACTACCAAACATTTAACCCATGTATATTTTAGATATTCAATTTTAGGGTTGAATTAGACCTCCAAAAAACTTCTCAAAGACAAAGATTTAACATGTAATAATATGAAAATTGGAGTAATAATTTTCATTGATTATGGGACCTTGTTAGTAAACCCCAAAATTTTGTTTTTTCTATTGTAAACCATAAAACCCTACTCAACATAGAATGTTCCAAGATAATGAACCAATAAATTATCTTGAGGGTTCTTTCTAGGATAGTAATTCCTTTATATACATCATCTATAATAATAGTCTCTGGTTTTGATGGTTTTTTCTCACCTTCCACATATCCTACCAATCTTTTACTATGATATAATGAATAAATTGGGTTTGATTTACTATTGACATAAACTGTTTTTCAAGGATCTGGAATGTATAATGTATCCTCACTAGCCGAATTTAATTTCATTCAATATGATTTCCAGTTATCATTAATAAATACTTTGGGTCCATGATGGATGAAACCATACTAGTATCAAATAATTCCATAATAAGGATTGTTTTAATATAATTATAAATTTGAATGTAGATCTTTTCCAAAAAATTTAGGTATGTTTATATACCCATTTTATATGTGTGTAAATCCCATTCATCTTTATTTTATTTAGAATAATGAAATAAAATTGATTGATTTTGATTATTTTCAAACCATTCGAAACTATTTTAAAGATGAATATATAATTACATGTTATAATGATATTATTCTACATGGTGCTATGGAGTTGGGTCATTAAATAATTTATAATTTTTTAACATGAAATAATGATTAGAGATACGACTAACCATGAAATTTACTAGTTTCCCACAAGAGGTGACATTTATAGAGTACTTCAGTGTCTCTTAAGGTGAACTACAAGTTGAAAGAATATTTTCATCATGGGGTGCCCTTGAACTCATATTTTATGGAGTCAATATATTTTCAGATACATTAAGGGAATATTTTTAGATCTTGTAAAATATTTTGTTATTATATAATATATATTTATATGGGAAATATGCCTTTATAAATTGATTAATTATTTCAACATGATTTGGAATCTCATATCCAACATTATTCAAAAAAAATTAGGTAGATAAGAAGATATGATAAGGATTTATAATCAAAATATGTAGATGATGTTCAGGTTAATTATATTTTAGAAAATTTTCCATAACATTCTAATGAATTGATTTATGTTATTATTCTTCTATAATTGATTGATTAAGATAAAACTTGACTTAATTTTACTTATATGTGAAATCAATAAAACATTATTCAAGAGATAATGTCTTATATTTTGATTTCTTGGCTTGATCATATTTTTTAGAAGATGATGAATCTCTTGAGGTAATCAAATTTTCATCTCAAGGAGTGTTACTTATTCCACAAGATCTTATTATCTAGAGATATTAGATAAATAGGTAGTATCTCTTTCTATTAAATGTTTTTCATTGATCCATATTGAGGTTGTATATGATCATTGAGGATTTCGTTGATAAGTGTGATTTTCTATCTACATTATCCCATCATGTATGATTTATTCCATGTTATAAATATTTATTTCAACCATGACTGTTATGTCATGTTTTTCTGTTCATATTTTAGAACCATGTTTTTTATAGTGATCATCATGATGTCCTTTATAAGGGGATTTCTTATGAGTGAAGTAAGGTTTAGATATTCTCCAAGGTAGATAATTGTTTTTACGATATCTCTTTTTGTATATTAATGAGTATTGAAGTCAATTATCTAATACATTTTGTATATACTAAAAATATTGGATTAGATAAACATCATATGGATGATATTCAATTAGAACATGATTGTTTTGATTCACATGTAAAAGTTGCTACCTTTAAACATACTCAGATTATTATAGGTTATCTAGGGGTGTCTTAAATGAGAAATATATCTAATTATCAGGACATGAAGATAAGGTATTCACACTAGAAATCATTTCTTTCCATTATTCCCATAATAAATGACAACATAGATATACATATGATCTAGATATTCTTAGAAAATATACTAGGAAAACTGGGATGAAGAATTATTATTTTTAATAGAGTATTTAGAGGGAGAAAATAGAGAGGAATAAACCATAGATGATTACTGATTGACCATGGTAAAATGGACCTTTACACCTTTGGAAAGAACACAACTTATGGAAACAATAAATTAATTATTTATCAAATAATAATGGAAATGATTTATGAAGGATTACCAAGAGGGTGTAAGTAAGAAATAAACTAGATTTATAAAGGTACATTTGAGTATCATATGAGGATATCTTAACATAATGGGATAATTTAGTCTTGGAAAACCTTATTTGAAGCCTCTGGAAATATCTCAATATAAATCGTTCGTGTCTTCATAAATGAAATATTTATCGTCTAAGAATACTATGACTCTGAAATGGGATAGATATTAAGTACTAAAGATCTCTAGTCCACCGCATTCATTGAAATAATGTCTTTAACCCACAAATTAGACCCTAGATTCAGTCATGCAACCATTTATAGTGAGAACAAAATAGAAACCAAAAAAAAAAGAAATTCTAGCCTCATGATTTATGATATGAATGTTCCATATAAGGAGGTAACTCTAAAGATTACATTCCAAAAACCATGTATTGAGATATTAATGCTCTATAAGGTGGTTATTCCTATTGTAAGAGACATCAATTTTTTTCTATAACCATGCTACTAATACGAGGGTATCAATCACATAGGATGTGAAAACACTAAGGAGGCCATGTTAAAAAAAGTGAAGCATAATGTTAGTGACTTTTAGGTTATGGGCCAATTGAGATGGATGAAGGGTCACAAAGATAACAAATAGTATAGAATCATGTAATAATATTAAGACTTAAGGGTAGAAGGGTCACTCTCCCAAATATTGAGTTCTAATTATACCCAATTCACAATATTTATAATTGTGTATGTTTAAAAATAGGAGGCCTGATAATTGTACCAAACCATTATCATTTTTCCTTATGTCCCAACATCAACACCACACACGAGGATATAAAGTAGACTGGCACACCGAATTTTTTTCGGAACCAAGCTTATAATGGTGTACATATATTTTTAGTAACACATGTTTATCCAATGACAATTTATCAAATATTACATTAAATTCCACAAAAAACTGGTCTAAATGTTATGACCCATAATTTTTATCAATTGAATTTCCCTTTTTGTAACTATATCATGTTAGAATAAATCACAAACATAAAATAGAGAAACAGAAAAATATTATTCATATAAATTGTTACTGATATATTAGTCAGACAATAAACAAAAAATAATTAAATATATCTCAGTATGAGAGTAAATAGAAGATAAAATAATCAGAATTCAAAAATTTGGATATGTTCAATGCAACAAATTGATTGTGCTCTTGAACAAACGTAAGGTAATTAAACATACTGTTATTAATAAATTATTTATTCTAAAGAAGATAGTATATATATAAACTTGATAGAAATTATATGTGAATAAATAATGAATTTAATATTAGGTAATTAAACCCATATGACCATTATGAATATGACAATTGGAATTGAAACCGGACTATTGGTATAGTAATCCCACCATTAGGAATTGTAATACAACTGTTATTAATAGTAATATGATCATTTGGAAGTGTAATATAGACATTATAATAGTGAAATAGTATATTAAAGTGTAAAATTAAATTTTGGTATTTTATAAATGAAAATATGATATATATTTTTATCCTGATAAAAGTAAATAAATGGGCAAAAAACGATAAGTTATGTTTTAGTATTTTTATAAAAAATAAATATTTTATTTTAAATTTTATAATGAATAAAAATATATAAAATCAAATTTTTTTACATAAAACTTTCTCATAAATTTATATAATTCTTTATTATAATGATCACAGAATTTTATGTGGCCAACAATTATTTTTCAAAGGGTTAAAAAATCAATTATAATATTAAAATTGGTATTTCCCAAATAAATGATAATTTAATTAAAAAATTGAATTAATATTATTTAGTAAAATATTTTTATAAAATTGAATCTATTTTTTAAATCTTCCCATTTAAAAATGTTTAGGGTGATATTTTGGGATATTTCTAAAATAGTTGAATTTTTGGTGAATAGTAAAAGATAGTAATTTACGGTATTTGAAAATATAAGCCAAATACATGAATTTTTTTGTTATTGATGATGTAATGGAACAATATTTTGAACTATAATAAACTATTTACCTTATATAGTCACATCAATCAACACTATTTGTAGTCCTGAGCCAAAATAATACATTAATGAATATAATAATAATAAAACCCTCTCCTCCTCTTATAAATACCATGCCTCACCACACCTCTCCTAACACCATATAAGATTTTTAGATTTCAAATATTATTCTTAATTCCCCCATAAGGATCTTACCCATCTTCACATCATTATTTTCTTACCAAAATACCAATTCCATGTGGAACAATAAGGTTCTAGTGGAGACTATATTTAAGAGGTAAAATGTTCATGCTTTCTCCTTTAAATTATTTATTTTTTATATACATTATCCTACCACATATCCAAAGTAAAATGGTAACTAAAATAACATATATATACTATAATTTCATTGGGTCAGTTGAATATCTATAATAAAATCTATTCATCATTGTTTTATAGTAAAAACAAAAACATCAACTGCAATATGTTGGTTCACTGCCACAGTGGATGATGAGTATTCATATTTCAATATTTCCATAAAGGATGATCATAAAAACACTATTATGGATTAGTAATATTTTAATATATATATTATAAATTATTTCATATTTTATAAAAAAATTATGAACAAAATTTTATATATAACCATACTTGTTGGGGGATGTCGTAAAAACTTCTGAAATGAACAAAAAATTTTATCAAATGAATAATCCATATATTAGAAAAGAGATTTATATATGGGACTATCAATTTTTATTAACTTATATTAATAATATTTCATTACACTATTTTTTTCACACTTTTTGAAAGAACTCCCATAATTATAGTCAAGGTAACCTCCACAAAACCATGAAACAAACACTCCGAGAACAAAAAAATCTAACATTATAACCCATAAAAATGGAAATAAATAAAAATAATAAAACTTGAATAAATAAAAAATATGTGTAAAATTTTATAAATTATGAAATTAATGGATATAATTTGATTATCTGGGAAATTATCTTCAAGTATAGAACACATTCAGACGTAACATAAGGGATCTCTTCAAACCTCCCTATTTTATTTGCGTAAAAGTTTATCTCTCTTTTATAAATGTTACCCCTTATCTGTTATTATTTAAATATTATATATTCTATATTTATGTTAAAAATACATAAATATAACTTAGTCCACCTTTAAATGATGGGGAAATTCATATTTTAAAGGGTTCCCTTCTCAATTCTTCTCAATAAGGAAGCCCGATTGATTGAAACTTCTCCATTTCCTACCCATTTTTATGAACAGTCCATAAATTTTTTAAGCAATCAATATTTTTCCAAAATAACTCATTCCACCATGAAAATTTTTTTTTTCCATTTTTTATGTAAATAATTACTCGTTTATCCCCTTTGACGACTCATTATTCTTTTCCATAAAACCAAACTTAAACAGGACATTTCTAATGTTACTTTTGAACTATCTTTCTTCTTTCCAATTCATTTGGACATAATTAGTCATGAACTATTTT
Source organism: Viscum album (assembly GCA_963277665.1). Lineage (NCBI taxonomy): Eukaryota > Viridiplantae > Streptophyta > Magnoliopsida > Santalales > Viscaceae > Viscum > Viscum album. The sequence goes on from OY728136.1 coordinate 1,487,728,437, forward strand.
TATTTTGTCTTGTTAATGTTCTTGAATGATTTAAATTATTTATTTCATCGATTCCATTTTTATACTCACCTCAGTTGTGCTTTATGAAATGGTTATAGTTCCAATTTATTTTCATGGGTTACCCTTATGTTTATCCCTAATTATTGAAACTTAAAGTGGAAAAACTATACATGAACTTGTTATGATTGGTGCACCCAAATAGCTCCCAAAAAAATTGGGTAACGTTTTGTTTTATGAGATGTTATTAATGGGATTAAGAAGTAAACCAAATACATTATGGGACTATGTCCACCATGTGATGTTGTCTTGGAAGTTTGCCTGAATCTTGTCTATATCATGTTAAATATAACTTAAAAACTACTATGTTTACCTGATCATATGATTCCTTGTTCTATGTTCTATGTTATATGATATCATATGTTTATTAATGAGCCATTCCTTTTATGTTATCATATTTTCCTTCTAAATTGCGTGTTTTTCTTTTTTCCTATGTTTATTCCCTTATTGTTATTTTATCTCAACCCCTATGTTCATGTATTCCATAGGTTATCCAATACATGTGTAGTAGCTCAAAGGATGTTTAGAGATCATTATGAAGATAAATAAAGAAATCATTTATTCTAGTTTCATATTTTCATTCTTATGTACCTAGTTTTCCAAATACACTAGACTTTTCAATACTTGGTTTTTATTTTATAGAAAATTATGCTGAAAAACATTTAATAATATGTATAAAAGGCTAGGGTCACTATAGTTGGTATCAAATAATGATCTAGTAATTTTTACAAATTTTGACTACAATACTTTATTCGTAACCCGAGGAATAATTATATCCCCATGGATAACCTAGATTGAAAGTTAAGGATTCAAAATATAGGATATTCTTTTCATTTATGTGTTTATCATTATATGTTCACACTTTCTTATTTATACTCTCATTAGAATAAAATCCCAGAGTCCTTATTTTTTATTTTTTTTATATAATGGATGGAATTATGGGAAATTGTACGGACAACACATGAGATATGAAATTTGTAATGACCCAAGCCTTACGTACATGGAGCTTACACATATCTTTCGGAATACATAATACATTACACAAAAATATTCGCAAAGAACTTATTAGTTTAGTGTCTCTGGAAACATATAACATAATCTTATAACATGGTGAAAGATCATCAAAATCTCCTATAAAGTTATTCTAGTTTATATTTCATAACTAAAACCATTCTTTATATCATGGGGGAATGAAATGTAACACCCCCCGATTTCATAGTACAATATCTCATTAGAGTAGTTCAATAGCTTGCGCAATACACAACACCGAGTTCGAGCACACCACAACTTACCAATATAACCATTGCAAAATAGGTTATGAATAGTACTAAATACATTTTAAATTTCATATACTCTACAATTTTAGCACATTTATTATGTGTTTCTTAGACATAATATAAGAACAAATTCTATTTTGTAGATAAAGAACGTATTTTTCCAAAATGCAATTTTACCGCCTATTAATTGAGATTTTTTTAAATGAAATATCAAAAAAATTTATATTAAATTTGAAAAAATAAAATTATTATTTAGAAGTGTAAAACAAAAATTTATTTTGGATAAATTTTTTGTTGTTTTTCTGATAACATTCATATTTTGATGAATAGTGAAAGATACTGAATTTTAATTGAAAAAAACTTTTTTAATCAAAATAATTATATTATTAGAGTATACATTTTAATGGTTTTGAAGTATAATTAGATTATATTTTTATCATTTAATACAATCTAGGTCATTATAAGTAATTATACATTTAAAGTTTACATAAATACTTGTCACTATTTGGATAATTTTTACTTTTGAAAAAACAAGAATTTTTTAGAAAATGTGAATTAATATTAAATTTATAAATGGAATTTATCTATTTTTAATTTGGTAAAATAAGATTCATTTTTTAATTTGTGATATCAAAATTATCTTAGGGTGAATATTTGGTATTTTTCTGAAAACATTCATTTTTTTGAAGAATAGTGAAAAACACTAAGGTTTTGTTTAAAATCGACTTTTTATTTAAATAATAATTTATTTTATTTAAATATATTTGTAGTAAAAATATATAAATAATACCTATATTAGTTCAATGTAATTAATTGGAGTCATTTTATAATAAAATTAAATGTATAATATTTTATTGAATTTTTTAGCGTCTTTTACCCACCTTCATGGCACGTTAGTAAATTTTCATAAAACGTAATTTTGTTGCATCTATGAGTTGAATTTCAAATATATTTGATACATGGTTGACATCAATAAGTAAAATATGGATCAATTAGTTGAAAATATTTATTGGTGAATATTTACTTTTAAATTTTCTTTACCACGATTAAAAGTAAATAGGGCAATTAAAGGTAAAAATGATATTATAATTATCCTAACACATGTCCTAATTCTATTTGATAACTATAATTCGACCAAAGAAAGACTTTAGGAATAAAATATGATCCTTTAGGGACACTTGTATTAGTTAGGACATTTGTTATTATTTTATTTAAATGATCCTTTTGTGAGACATGTTAGAATTATTTCATTATTAAATGGGTTGTATCCATATCTCTATCCAATGAATTTGTTAAGTATTTATATCTTGTGAGATAGACATGACTGAAACAAGAATTTAAACCGTGTTAAGTAATACATGTTTGGAATGAAAATTAAATCCAGTTTAGTAATACATGGCTGGAACGATAGGCAAACCCCGTTCAATAACAGACTTATTCCACTATGAAGGTCCTGGCTGGAATGCCTTGGATATTGTGGAAATCATATTATGTGCTTAATTTTTCAACAATTTATTTTTTTATACCAATGATATTTCATCATGGTTAATGTTCCTTTATGATCTATTCCTCACACACTACCAAGATTTATTTCATGACTCACGAATTTGATATTCAAATTTTATATTCAAGATTTCACATTCTTATTTTAATTTTTTGTTTTATGTTCTTCATGTTTACCTTTACGGAGCGTTTTAGATCTCCCTTTTATGTATTCATATAATGCATCGACCCTAGAATCCCAGAGTCGACGCACTATTATGTAACATTGGAATGATACAAGGAATCATGTCCTGAATGACCGATCAGTTTCGTAGCCTTGGAAGTACTAAATACATACATAAGATTTTTATTTCATTACAAAATTAAAAACAACAATAACATTGTCTCCATTGAAGACATTCATATCCCTTATACTATCCCTACAGGTAAAAAATAAAATAATTCTTCGCATCCTGGGAAAAATAAAACATAAAAAGGGGTGGGATTATATTCTTAGTAAGGGTAAACAATCCATCAGAAGAAAACATAAACATTAGGCATGGTGAATAATAAAAAACGCAAGCCTTTACAAATAATAAAGGTGAAAAATTTATGGCAGGAATATGAGATGAGTAAATAATTCCACAATAAAACATAGTCATGGGTAATCTACAAGTCTAATGACCACATGAACCATCAATAAAATTTTCATAATGAGGGAATGCATAATGCGGGACATTCTGAAACATTTTTTCAAGGCCTCAGCCTAGATGTCTAAAAATGATTAAGGACTCGGCCAAAACCATATATCAAAATTGGGAAAGGCCTCATCCAATTCCACTTATAATTGTCTAATGAGACCAACCAATGCACTGAAGTGCTATAGTGGGCTCTATCCATCATTTACTAAGTCCAATACATTCCTCGCATGAAAAGGTTGAAACATAACATAAACATTGGTATAAAAACTATCATCTGAAATGTCAATACATTAACTATAAACCATGAATGGAATAAAAATAGCACACCCATTGTCAAATATATCAAAAAAAATTCAATATAATAAGAATTATTTTTATCATAATAAATAAACTTCAAACAAGATTAAAATCCATCAAAGGATGTTGACATAGATGAAATCAAAACATTTCGGAGAAATATCTCTTTCTATTTTGAAATCATTTAAAAGTCATATAATTATAAAAGGAAACATTTCTTTTGAAAATATACTTATAAACTCGTAAGTGAAGCTTCTATGATATTATAACAGTGGAAAATAGTTTCACTCGTCGTATAAGATAAAAAGGACATTCTTACCTTGATTTTGTCGAAAAGGTCATAAAGTACCTTGTTTGGGAAATGACGGAAAGATTCCTTTCAAAACATATAAGGTTAAATAAGGGTATAAATTACATTAAACCATAGTATATTAAATATTAAAAGTGTTATTAAAAATATTTTTAAGAAACACATATGTGGATGATAAAGTGGTCGTAGTAGATACTTACAAAAAACAACCTCGGATAATAAAGAGATTGTAAAATTAACCCTTACCTTTAACTTTACTTTGGTTGAAGGTAAATTTAATCTCTTTTATAATAGATAAATCATTTTTATTAAATTATACCAGAATAATATACATAAATATGATATAATATATGATATTATAATATTTCTTTGTTAAAAATATTTTAGAAGTATCATTGTTTTGGGTGTTAACTGATATGTTTTCCTTTACATGCTTGGTTATGTAAGCCATGGTTGTTATGGATAAGATGTATTATATTCATATCCACAATTATATTATGTTCTTAAAAATTATTTTTATTCATAAAATAAAATTTATTCTTTAATGATTACGATGGGGAATGAATCTCATCGCATTCGTGGAGACGGTAATCTGTACGTACCCATGAGCGACAATATCATTATATTGATGGTGAAATAATTTGTAATTCGATGTTATATCATATATACAGAATCATTAAAATTTAATATTTAATATTTAAATCAATTACACTCATTAGTATACACATTTAAATAATTAAGTGTTTGAATAACAAACTACACCACGACGTGGAGACGGTAAGTCGTACGTACGCACGTATGGTGACATTGTCATTTATAGGATATATAGAATAAAGAATATGGTTTTTACATATTTATAATAACATCACATTATTTATAAGGTATTGGAATTATTATTTTGGTATGGAAATAACAAATAAATATGATGTTGAAGGAGAAAAGAACTTGAAAGTGGGTGATTAAATTATTACATCTTCTTTAGGTGTTTTCTTTTGAGTTGATCAAAAGGGCTCCTTAGGTTGGATTTATGATCAAAGTAAGGGATCTAGGCAGATTTTAGGGATGTTGGGAAGATATTTGGGCTGGTTTTGGGTGATCCAAATGGCTTTGGAGGTGTTATTATGAGGGAAGGGGAAGTACCCTTTTATAAGAGGGGTGATGGTCACTATAGAAAAAGATTAAAATATTAATTTATTATATTATCATATTCAATTTATAATGAATATAAATGAATTTATATAAAGAATTCGGTGGTTATTGGTGGAAATACTCTCAACCAATAGGTTTTTGACTCGTTTAGGTTACCATTTTAACCTTCTCTTTTATATTTAACTATTAGATAAATAGTTTAGCTTTTACTGTGTCTTCTTGTATTCCTAAACTATATTGTTAATAAACATACTCTAAACTTGCAAGAGATCCCTAAGTGGTTCATTAATGACATATATATTATTATTTAAGATCTTTGTAAGAAGCTTATATTTTTAGGAATATTATATCAACCATAATGTAGTATTTGTTTTAAAATGCAATTTATGTGAATTTTGACACTATTTAGTATTTGGTTTTTGTGAAAGTCATCACAAGTTGATTACATCGAACAAGATACATTGAATCAACCATAACATGTCATACTCATCTATAATTTTTTTATTTCATAAAAACCGTGAAATTTTATTTATTTCAACAATTATAATACCATTTATTTGATTCTTTCATTAATAACATAATTACTACATCATAATTGTGTCATAAATAAATTTAATTATTTAATGTCTCAAAATTATATATAAAATAAATTTTTTAGGAAATATTTTTATATTTCTAATTAATAATTAAAATTGAATTTATTTTATGTATAACTCTATATTAAAATTGGTTTAGTTATTAAACTTTGAAGTTACCACTTTTTACTCTTCTTTAAATAAAATAATAATAAATGTCCTAATCTAATCCAAGTAGATCTAAAAGATCTTATTTTATTAAAACGGGTTTTTTGGTCTAATTACACTTATCTAATAGAATTAGGACATGTGTTAGGGTAATTATAATTTCATTTTTACCTTTAATTACCCTATTTACTTTTAACCGTGGTAAATAAAAGTTAACAGTTACTATTCACCAAAAACTATTTTCATCTCACTGATTCTCATTTAACTTACTGATGTGAACTATGTGTCTTGGATTTTTTAAATTCAATACATAGAAGTGGTAAAATTATGTTTTATGAAAATTTGATAACGTGACTAGAAATTGGGTGACAGATGTTAAAAAATTCAATAAGATTTTATACATTTAATTTTATTATAAAAGGTCTCTAATTAATTACATTGAACTAATATAGGTATTATTTATCTATTTTTAATTTAAATAAATTTAAATAAAATATATAATTATTTAAATAAAAATTTTATCATAAACAAAAACACAGTGTTTTTTACTATTCATCGAAAAATTGAATGTTTTTAGATAAATATCAAAAATTCACCCTAATCAAATTTTTATATTAAAAATTTAAAAATGAAGTCTTTTTTATGAAATTAAAAACCTATAATTTTCAATTACTAATTTAAAATAAATTCCCATTGGCAAAACCAAAAAGCAGGTTTTTGAAAAGTAAAAAATATCAAAAGATTGACATGTGGTTATGTCAAATTTAAATGTAAAATTACTTATAATGACTTAAATTGTATTAAATAAAAAAAATATAATCTAATTATACTTTAAAACCATTCAAATTTATAATTTAACACTATAAGTTATTATGATTAAACAATTTATTTCCAATTAAAATTTAGCATATGTCACTATTCATCAAAATATGAAAGTTATCAGAAAAAACTCCAAAAAAAATTCAAACTAGTTTTTGATGTCCCACTTATAAATAAGAAGTTTAATTTTTTAAAATTTAATATAAAAGTGTCAGATATTGAATTTAAAAAAATTCACCATTAGTAGGCGGTAAAATTACATTTTTGAAAAATATTTCCTTTATAGGAGAAATTGAATTTGTTCAAATATTATGCCTAAGAAACCCATAATAAATGTGTTAAAATTATATAGAGTATATAAAACTCAAAATGCAGATAATACTATTCATAACTGATATTTGAATCGCTATCTTGGTAAGTTGTGGTGTTCTTGAACTCAGTGTTGCGTGTAGCGCAAGATATTGAATTACTTTAATGATATAACGTACTATGAAATCTTGGGGTGTTACATTTTCCCCTCCTTCAATAAACTGCATCGTTGCAATTTTAAATTGATATTTTAAAATAAATGGTTAAAAATTGAAAAATAATTTTGTGGAAGACCCACATCGGAAATTGAGTTAATAATAGTTCGTTTTAATAAGAGGGAAAGGGAAATGAAAAAGTCACCACCAAATTATGATCTCAATTAGGAGAACAATGGAGGAAATTACAGGCACATAATTGGAGGAAAAAATAATATTTACATGTATTTATTGAGTTCAACAATCACAAACAAGTGTAAAATTAAGGGCCTCAATTCCATCAATCTAAGAGGATGTAAAATATCATCAGTTCAACAAAAAATAAGGTATTTGGATAACAAATTTTTGGTTTTAATATCCCTTCCCTAAAGTTTAATAATTAATTTATTCATAAAATAAGAAGATATATATATATATATATATGATAAGTATATTTTCATCTTCAACTAATTCCTACCACAATCTCATCTTTCACTCCACAAGATAATAGAATTCAAAAATATTCTTTTTATCGAAATCTTATTGGGTTAAAAAAATTGAATTTATAATTTATCTTTAAGGCCATTTAAAAAATACTAAATAATAAAAATTAGTACATCATGTAGGCTAGTGGTATGTGATCCACCATTTTTGCCCTTCGGTTGTGGATTCTAGTCTCGCAAACTTGTCGGACACAACAGGTTGTCACCCAACCTCCAGGTTGTCATTTTTATGACAATCCAAAAATAATATCAAGAAATTATTTAAACTTAAAAATAGTATCCAATGTCAAACTTAATTGATTCCAACCTTTAGACTTATCCAAAATACTTTTGTCCAAACTTAGAGTCCAAAATTTTTAAGTAAGGTAAACACAATGAAGATCCTTTTTACCACGTAATAACATATGAAAACATTCATCATGTATTATTTTAAAACACTGTAACATCCTAAATTACCATTAAACCTTATTGATTACATTCATGCTCCCTTATTCCTTATATAAAACTGGATATACTCCTTCTATCAAAAAATGTTGTAAACTCCAACAATAATGGAATATACAATTCATTAATCAGTTTCGAGGTGGTCAACAATATCAAATATAATTTATCCAAATCAATCATATATTATTCCAAAATCACTACCTCAGTATCAGAACCGTATTATGGTTTTACTTTCGTTCAACCATATATTTTCCAAAAAAATTGACCTATTATTGAGTCACTTTTCTTGGTTCCACACAATCTCACATCCATAATGAAATAGTACTACAGTACAATCATTATATACTATATAATTCTTATAACATGTACATAATTAATACAATTCTCTAATGAAAAAATAATTTAATAACAATATAAGAACTATATTCATTCCACTTCATCTTTGGTAGTATCATAACTTGATTATTATCCAATAGTATCATTTGGGTTATACTCTAATGATTTGGACATTGATTCACGTAGTGTCCCAACTCCTTGTAGATGAAGCATTTTACATTTGAAACCTTCTTCTTTCCCTTGCAATCATGTACTTGGTGCCCTTTTTCTCAGAAATTATAACAAACTCTCATTTCCATCAACAATTTACCAAGGTGAAATTTTCCACAATTATCACATATGGGAAAATCCTTCATTCCCATCTTCCCTTTATCTATCTTTCTCTCTACCATCAATTTTTTCCCTGGCTTTCCTTCAAATCCATAGGACTCAGAAAATTATTTACTTATATTAATAAAACATGATAATATTTCTTCATATGATGATAATTCAAGGGAGACTATTTCCTTTCTAAATGTTGGCCTAATACCATAAAATATATGATCCTTCTTAATCTTTGGATCATTTGTATTGTTGGACTTCTCATTCCTTAAACTATGAACCATTTCTAAACAATGGCAAACACTACGTTAGTTTATGAATCACGTTGCATAATTCCAATCTTATAAAATACCTAACGTACGTTGAAAATATTATACATATAATCTATAATCATAAATGTTTTTTAGAATTATTTTCTCATAAATCATTCATAATGGCTTGTAATGAAAATTTAAATTATCCTAAGCTTACCCCCTAGTAGTGTCGTTACCAAGAGTGAAGCAAGGCAAGTTGTCGTGTACCGGGATACCCCGGGTCAAGCCTGAAACTCCTTGTTGGAGTTTTAACTCCTAGGTACATCTGTGCTAGAGCCACCTCTACCTGCTCGTATCTAGACATGGGTGTATTTCATGGATACCTCACGAAATATATACATTACGCAAAATTATAGGAAGTTATTCTATTCTAATACTCAAAATCTATCTTAGGGTAATGTTCTCTAATCAGATTTTTATAAATGTAGCTTCTAAGGTTTGTACTAAACTTCCTCTCATAACAACTATAGTTCCCCGACCCCAGAAGCCCAGATTCTGTACATTATTACATAACATTGGCATGATACAAGGAATCATGTCCCAAAAGACCGATCAGTTTAGTATCTTTTTATGTACTAGTTACATTCATAAGTTTTACATTACATTACAAAATGAAAAAGAACAACAACATTGTCTCCTTTAACCACATTCATATCCCTTAGTCTATCATTAGAGGTAAGTCATAATATACTTCTTCACATCCTGTGAAAAATAAAACATATAAATTTGTGAGCTAAAATGATCAGTAAGGGTAAGAAATACAGCAAAAGACAACATAAACATCAGGCATGCTGAATAATTGTAAAGCACTTGCCTTTACAAATAATAAACAAGAACACTTTATGGAAGGAATATGAGCTGATTAAATAATGTCATAATATAACATAGTCATGGGTATTCAACTAGATGAATAACCACATGAAGCATCAATAATATTTTCATAATGAGGGAATGTATAATGCAGAAATTCTGAATCATTTTTTCATAGCCTCGGCCAAGACGTCTAAAATTTTTAAGGCCCCAGCCAAATCCATATATCAAAATTGGGAAAGTCCTCGGCCAATTACACATCTAATTGTCTCATGAGACCTACCGATGCATAGAGGAGCTGTATTAGTCTCCACCAGTCACTTACTATGTCCAAGACATTCCTCAAATGAAAAGGTTGAAACATAACATAAACATTCGTATTAAAACTAGCATATGAAATGTCAATACATTAACCATAAATTATGAATGGTATAAAAATAACACATCCACGGTCAAATATAACACAAAACCTTCAATAAAATATGAAAGATATGTATCATAATAAATCAACTTCAAACATGTTGAAAATCCATCAAAGGATGTTGACATAGATGAAATCAAAACTACTTAGTTAAATATCACTTTCTATTTTGAAACAATTTAAAAGTCATATAAATATAAAAGAAAAAATTTATTTTGAAAATATTATTATAATCTTTTATGGGAAGCTTAGAAAATTTTATAATGGACGAAAATATCTACACCCATCATATAAGTTAAAAAGGACATTCTTACCTTGATTTTGTCGAAAAGGTTATAAAGTATCTTGTTTGGAAAACAACAGAAAGATTCCTTTTAAAACATATAAGGTCAAATAAGGATATAAATGACATTAACCCATAGTCTAGTAAATAGTAATAATATTTTGAAATAAATTTTTATGAAACATGGACGTGGATGATAAAGAGGTCCCATTTGATACTTACGTCAAAACAACCTCGGATAATAAAGAGATTGTGAAATTAACTCTTACCTTGAACTTTCCTTTGGTCAAGGTTATGGTTAAACTCCTATATAATATTTAAATTACTGTAATTAAAATATAAAAATATCATATACATAAATATGATATCATATATAATCTTATAATATTGCTTTGTTAATAATATTTGAGTAGTATCATCGTTTTGGGTGTTAACTGATTCTTTTTCCTTTATATGATTGGTTAGTTAAGCCATGTTATTTATGGATAGGATGTATTTGATTCATATCCATAATTATATTAAGTTCCTAAACATTATTATAATTCAAAAAATGAAAATTATTCATGAATTATTATGATAGAGAACAAATTTCATCGCATTCATAGAGATGGTAATTCGTACGTACGCATGAGAGACAATATCATTATATTGATGGTGAAATCGTATGTAATTGGATGGTATATAATATATATATAATCATTAATATTTTATATTTATTATTTACAAAAATTATTCTCATTATTATACCCATCCAAATAATTAAGTGTTTGAATAACAAACTACACCACGATGTTGAGATGGTTAGTCGTACATACGCCTGTATGGTGACTTTGTCATTTATATGATGGATAATATAATGAATATGGTTGTACAATATTTATAATATAATCACAGAAAGTATGAGATATTCGAATTATTATTTTGGTATGGAAATAATAAAGAAAGTGGAATCGGAAGAAGAAAATAACTTGAAAGAGGGTGGTGAAATTATTACCTCTTCTTCGGGTGTTTCCTTTTAATTTGATCAAAATCGATCTTTAGGTTGGAATTCTGGTCAAAGTAAGAACTCTAGGTTGATTTTAGGGATGTTTTGAGGATTTAATAAAAAATATCCAAAGGGTAAAAAGAAATTTAAAATATATTATAAGGACATAAATATTATTATATATTTTTATTAACATTAATTTTGATGATATATATACCCTATTAAATGACTACGTATAAACAGTCTTAGTAAATTACGAGAATGCAGAATTATCCCTTACCATATGTTCGATTTATTCCATATGTCTTCGAAACACATGTATAGTGGGTTTAAAAAAATATTAACTTGTAAAAAACCATAATAATATTTATTAAATCATATATTATTCACTTATGACTTTATATTACTCGTTCATTTATCAATTTCTTGTAAAAGCAATATTTTAGGTCATAATTGTTTTATATATCATACATGTTTTGACTATTTATTATTGATATTATTACATAGACCGTGATTTAATTACTTCTAGAATGTAAAAAAATATTTATATATCATATATATTCGATATATAAATATATATAAAAGATAGATAAATGAAATGGAATGCACCGTTCAGGGAGACGGTATATCGTACGTACGCATGAGCACTATTTTCATTTCTTTATTGAATTGAATGGAAGAAAGTAAATTAAATAAATATATACATAAATATAGTATAATTACTATTTCATATATTTCATGATTATTTATTATATATACCTTAGAATCATTATTAAATGGTTAACATGGAGAATGAGTCTCATCGCGTCGTAGAGACAGTAAGTCGTATTTACGGAGGAGCGACGATATCATTCCCTTGATCATTAAATAGTATATAATTGGATAATATATAAATTATAAAGAATAATTATTATGGTATATTCATTATTTACATCTATTATATTCATAAATATACCCATTAAAATTAATTATTTTTGAATAACAATTACACCACGGTGTAGAGACGGTAAGTCGTACGTACACATGAACGCAGATATTGTTATTCATAGGATGGATAAAAGAAGGTATAAGGTTGTAACATAATTATAATAACATATCATCGTTTATAAGATACTAAATATATTACTTTAGTATGGATACAACATAAAATGATGATGTTGAAATTTTTTTTTTGAAAGAGGTAATAAAACAGTTTCCACTTTTTCATGTTTCTTATTTTTGGTATGAAAAAAGTACTATTTAGGATGGATTTCTTCCCAAAGTGTGTCCTTTAGGATGAAGTGAGAGAAGCTGGGAGGAAATCTTGTCATGTTGTGACCGAACTAAATGAAGGATCGTAGACCACCCTGAGAGGGGGGTGGGGCGTCGAATCAGTGTGTCAACTTTTTTCTTCTTTCTGGATCTTGTTCCAACGTTGGTAAGAACTTGTTTAAACTAGTATGATGGATAAGAGATGTAATTAAAACATTCACATGTAGAAGGACCATAGAACACATTTTACTTAGTTCCCCAATAAGGGCTACATCCAATGAGCATACGCTGACAGGTTTTCCTTCATACCAAATTTCACTAAACTTCACTATTTGAGGATTAAAAAGGTTCAGGAATAGTCACTCTATCCTAGTCACACTACATTTACCAAGGCTCGGGGATAGCTCATTTCTTCCCTTGGATCACTTCTGTTGACTCCCCTTGGCGCACTGCCTTGGGAGAGGTCTTACTCAGTTTATCGACTTGAAGGTCGCTTAATCAGATTGGCATGATATGTCTTTGTCTCTATTCAGTACAAGACACTACTTGCATCGATATCCTAAATTGATGCTATTTTATTTATAGTATTCTCTGTTAGTGTTATTAATTAATGCACTAGAAATTCTTCCCCTTATTTTTGTTAGAATAAAAAACCCCCTTTATGATATTTTTTCGTTTCTACAAACTATCCCTGATTCTGTAGAATGTCTCTGATATATGTACCACACCATCTCTGCGTACCGCCTTTTCTCTACATACCGTGGTTGTTCCGCGTACTACTCCTGCTCCATGTACCGCGCCTACTCCTTACTCTGCATACCATTCTGACTCCATGTACCACACCTTCTCTGCACACCACACCAACTCCATGCACTGCCTCTGTGTATCACCTCTTCATACTGGCTTCACGTATCACCTTCGTATACCGCCTTTACATACCGCCTCTGCATATGGCTTTTACATACCAGCTCTATGTACCACCTTCACGTACTGCCTCGAAGTACTGCCTCTGATCTGCATACCACGCCTGAGTACAACCTCTGTGTACTGTTTCTTCATTCCGCAAGCTTCTTAGTCAAATTCAGAAAATTATTTAATCTCCTGCATACCACATTTTCTTACGAAAAATCTCTTCTGTGGACATCTTCTTCCAATTTAATGAACCATTTCATCTTTCGCATAACACTTCATCCAATGCAGAATGTCTCCCACATACCACTTTTGGAATTAGCCAAGTTCTTCCACAACAATGATATCTTCTTATCAAATTCACTCTACCTAATGATGGGATTAACACTATTTATGTAGTCAAATAACTATGAAAATTTATCTAATCCGTTTTACTAAAGTTTTGAATGTAGGAAAACTTCACTGCATACTAAACTACATCAGCATACTGTAAGCCTCCACCATGTACTGTGATCCTCCTGCGAGCTGTAAACCTTTACCGTGTACCATGTGGCTTCTGGTCTGCGTACTACATCTCTTCCACCAATGACGGACCATTCCGCATACCTAAACTCCTTCCATGAAAAACCGGCAGCATTCCTCGTACCAAAATCCTTCACTGCGTACCATCATTGCGAACCGTTTTCAACATCATTTTGCGTACCACATTCATTCACCATGTACCACATCGCGTACCACATGCCTTCACTGCATACAGTCACTACAAACAATTTTCGGTTCGACGCACCGCTCCTTGTACCATTTCTGATACCACGTACGTGGTCGCGAACCATTTCCGAAACATTGTATGTGGTCCATATTCTGAGGTAGTTGATTTTCTTCCTTTCCTGATTTCCTTCCCCATTCTAGATCTCATTCACTCTTATGCAGATATCCTTCCATTTCCAAAAAAATCCCAATTTTGAGGTCCAATAATTTAAGAAACATTGGGAAATGGAACCACTTTAAATATCTTTTTTGGAAAGAACATCCATCAAAATTCATTATCATCTTTCTTTTTCATTGTTCATCTACTTTCATCACAAACCTTATCTATCGTGATATATAATATTTGATCTATCACCTTTAACACTGTCAGCTTTTTACAGGGAATGTGCTGGAACTTCTCTGTCTTCAAGAAACATCATTCTTTCTAGTCAACACTAAATATTACTAGCATCATCTTCTCGGCTTTTTATGATCATTTTTAAATCTTCAAATCTCCACATGACCCCTGTTGCTATGATACATGTATCTTCAGGTAGGATCTTGCATGGTCTCTTTAAATAGTGAGATGTTTCATGATCACTTTATAACTTGAAGCCCTTGAAGACTTTCTGAGATTTTTTCATTTTTGTATACAATGTATCACCTTTGACACATGTATTTTGAACTTATGATCAGTTCAACAATCCTTTAAATTTCCAATCTCAGTAACTTTGGAGTTCTTCATTATCTCCGTTATTTTGATCTTCATTTACAACTACTGACAACAAATACATCCTTGTTCAAAAAGTTGTCCCATCACCAATTGGCTTTGGTGGTGTGATTAAAAGAGAAGGAGATGTTCCCTTTTATACTTGATCAGAGTGGCACCTTTGGAATGTTTTTAAAAATAAATTTAGTATAAATTAATTTTAGGTTTATAATGCTCCCAAACTCATTTATTTCAAAGATAAAATGATTTTGGGTCTAAATTCTCTCAACTAATAAAATTTAGAAATTTTTTGATTTTATTTTAAACTATATAATTTTGATTTATCATTATTTAATCTATTTAATGATTTTTGGTAATAATAGTATAAACATTAAAATGATATAAATATTTACATATGTGTTGTCAATTTTATAAAATTGGATACATTATCAAATTTAAGACAATATAATTTTTAATTTTTATTTTTTAAATATTTTTGTGATTTTTAAATAATTTAATAATATGATTTTTATAAAATGTCAATAGTTTCAATACTGAAACAATTCATTTATTTGACTTTAAATAAAATCCCTCAAATGAAAAATTAAAACCAAAATATTTAATACACTTTTAACATGTCAGGGTCATCTATCAAATTCTTGAATTATATTAATTAGTTCATATGATATTTAGTTTAATATTTTTAAAACCATTTATTTGATATTTCTATTAGTAAAATAATTTCTACTTCCCAATTCTGTCATCATTTATGGTAATTATATAATATATGAATATTATAAATAAATTCTCATCAGGTAGATAATTTCATTATATTTCTGGAGATCATATATGTTCGATGTTTTATGAGGTTTATCACTATATTAAAATTATTATACTTCTAAGATATAAGAGAGAGACATGTTGTGACTTTATTTTTTTAATTATAATTTCTCCACTTTCATGGATAAAGTCCATTAGATGGATCAATTCTAACCCTTAGATGATATTAGTCAGCATTAATTAATCCAATATGATTTTGGATGATTTTAGAATAATTTTAGTATATTTATTATATTATTTGTCATCCTAATTTACCCGATTTACCTTTAACTATGGTGTATAAAAATTACAGTAGTTACTATTCATAATATCCAAAAAATAAAAGTTACATATTAACATAATTTGGACCTACTAATTCGAACTATGGAATCCATTTCTAAAATATCAAAACACAGAATTTTCATTAATTAATTTAAAATTAATTCCCATTGTCAGAACCAAAAAGTGAGTTTTTTAGAAGTAAAAACTATCAAAATATTGACATGTGTTTAAATGAAATTTAAATGTGAAATTACATCCAATGAAAAAATTGTATTAAATGATAAAAATATAATCCAATTACACTTTGAAACCAATTAAAAATACAATCCAACTGTATAAATTAATTAGATGGAAAGATGGTTTTGAATTAAAATGCAGTATTTTTTACTATTCATCAAAATATGATTTTTTAATCAGAAAAATAAAAACATTTCCACCAAGTTAAATATTGATGTCCCACATACAATTTTTTTTTCCAATAAAATATATAAAAGTTTTAAAAACTAGATTTAAAATTAATATGCCATCAAAAGGTGAAAAAATTTTATTTTTAAAAAAATACTTTTTTATCCGAAAAATTGAATTTGTTCTTATAACATGTTCTATAAAATAAATAAGATGAATTTTAAGGTTATATAAAATTAAAATGTGTTTAATAATATTCATAATGGCTAGTATATATAATATTTTAACTATATTTCATTTTTTAGTGAAACTCAGTATTACGTACAACGCAAGCTATCAAGGAAGATTACTCTTGCATGTAATGCAAGCCACAATATTGATGAGTTCAGTGAAAGATTACTTTAGCTTTGCGTATAACATAATCAAAATATAGTTCTTTTATACATTGAAAAAATCTATACTCAGTGTTATGTGAAATGAATTCTATCAAATGAACATGAAATTGTACGTAACACAGGCCATGTACAATGTTACATATACTATAAGCTAATATAGTGTTGTGTATAGAGAAATAAAATCATTGTGTATCCTACAAAACAATACATCAATGTAATTAAAAATAATATATCTCATAAAATCTAGGTGTGTTACATTATACCCCCTTTAAAATGAATTTCTTCCTTGAAATTCATTGGGGTTATAAAAGGTTTACTACATGAATGTTTCTTTCATAGAAACCCACATCGTAAAAAGGAATAATACAAATTCGTTTTAAAATGTAATGTTTGAAACATAACGGTTACCCAAAGTAACTCATCAATGGGTTTCCACATAAGAGAACATTGGTGGGAAGTGAAAACATGGTTATAGAAGAGAAATATAATTATCAAGTTCTGATGGATAATAATGGAGAACATGGTTTGGAGAAAGTTAACAACAAAAAATATATACATCTATGATCATTTAAGGGACCATATGATTCATCATATAAAAAATCACTAAGATAACATTTTCAGTTTCATAGATCTTTTCCCTAATGTTGAATAATTTTTCATGAGAATAAATAAATACTTTATTTTTGTACAATATCACCATTGTTCGTGCCTTGAAAAATTACCACTTCATATTTAATATAAATAAATGATGTTTAATATTTTAATCTTGATGATTTATTATATCATGAAATCCATAAATAGAATGATATTTCATTCCATATATATCAACAAAAAGGTTATCACAAGTTATCAAATATACATGACTCTACCTATAGTGAGATAATATATTGATCAAACAAACTTCATCCAATGTATAACTCTTGCAATCCATAAATGGATAACCTTAACATTATTCCTAAAACAGAAAATGTAAATATTTAAACAGAGGTGAAATAAATCGAATTAACATTTATATCCCATATATTATAAGGTAGTTGTTGGTTGTCAAATTTCAAACATGTGAATACATTAATCATGTATTATCTTGAAATATGGTAATAATAAGAATTGTGGTAGAACCTTAGTGAAAATATACATTCTGTCAAAATTAACTCTTTCAACAAAAAAATAAAAATTATTATATATACTCAATCCATGGTATCAATTTGTTCATATATCTGTCATGAGTTCATTAATACTATCAAACAACTCATTATCTTTTTATCCCCTCATTATTCATATATGACGTGGTTTCCCAAAATATCTGAATAATTTTTCATTGTTACTAGAATGCTTCAACAAATACTTTTAAATAATAAATGAAAAACTATAGTGTAACAATCCATAGATGTTTATTTATTCTATAGTACCAATTAATTACTTATACAACATTATTTTTTATAAACATGAAATCATTCCACTATCTTTTTAAACCATTGACCAAGCTTCATCATTTTATCCCTTAATACAACATTCCTCTCATATATCATTTGTACTCTCTTCATTGTCAACAATATAAGTACTACCCATAAGACTATGCTGATTCTTTTCCTGATATTTTACCTTAGAGAATCTATTTTCATAATGCCCATACATTCCACATTTAAAACATTTAACCATCGTTGAAGTCTTAGTAATACCAATATCCTTGTCCATTGTGTTAACTGGACACTCTCTTTGTAATTGTTGGCTTTGTGCCATTATTTTAATCACCCAATGCATCTTTTAGTTCTTTGAAACATTCTCCTTGATGCCTCTTCCAAAATGATTAACATTAGGAAAATTGATCTTCATTTTTGTTATGATCAACATGAAACTCCATCTTTCTCTTATTAGCCGTGTTAGGAAACTCTCAAAAGTTGAAATTATTGATCATATTATGAGATTGATAAATATTAATAATAACAACATTTCAATTTCCAACTATCATTTCATTTGGATTATCATGAAGAATATTATTCCATTTTCAATCATATTCTTCATTAACATCAATACTCTTGTTTCCTGCTATATTCAAAAACCCAAAAAGAATAGTGTGATAGGCAAAAATCATACAAGGAAAACAATATAATCAATGGGGAGTACATTAAATCTCAAACATCAAAGGTTATATCCATGGTTATTCATGATCATTATCACAATTCTAGAATTGTAACCAATAATTATACTTATCCTTAGAGAAATCCCTAGATATAACTTAGAAATATCCCTTGGGATCTCAGTAAGTTTTTTCATCCTAGTTTCCAAAGGTTTACTAAACCGTCACTTTGATACCAACTGTAATGATCCAAGCTTTATATACATTTACATTGCACTTATTTTATTGAAAAATTAATACATTACAAAAAATACTCCCAAATTCCATATTAGTTTAGTGTTTTTGGAATCTTAGAACTTAAATTTCTAACTTGATGAAAGATCTTCAACATATCCCAAAATATCTTCCCCTTTAGTTTTCCTACCTAAAACATTTTTTTATATCTTGCAGAAAAGAAAACATAAAAAGGACAATATCAAATGATCAGTAAGGATAAATGTGAATAACATCAAACAAAACATAAACATAAGAGTGAGAAAACATGAACATAAATTTTTGAATATCAAAATCACGAGTCATGAAATAAATCTTGGAAGTTTGAAAGGAATTGATCATAAAGGTACATTAACCAGGAAAAAATAACATTAGCATAAAACATGGTATTTTGGAAAATGAATAAGAAAATATGATGATTTCTATGGTATCCCAAACATTCATAACAAGACCATCATAGTGGACAATGTCCATTACTGAACTGTGTTTACATGTGATTCCAGCCATGTATTACTGAACCAGATTTACTTTTTATTCCATCCCAGTATTACCAAACTAGTCTAACATGCCATTATAGTCATGTTTATATCATGATATATAAATCATTAATCATTTTATTGTATATATATACAGTTCCCACTCATCTCATTATGAAATAATTCTTACATGTTCTACAAAAATATATATCATTGATCATGACATAACCCATGAAATAAAATTAGTTTTTTTAAACATAATTCTATCATAACATAAATCTTATAAAATATCATTCCATCTTTAAAAAAATAAAATCATTTTAATAATAGGGATATAAACATATCGTCATGTCATCATAGGTGGAAAATAATTTCGAAAGAACACTAGAGCTTAATTCATGAGGAAAATATAATTTCTTATAAAAAATTGTTTTCTATTCTCAAAATTCCATGAAAATTTTAAAAGGAACCAATTTTTCTGAAAATAAAATCAAAACCTTGTAGAGTATTATTCATATAAATAAGGAATTATGAAGAAGTAAAAAATCTGTTCATGTTTTATATGTTAAAAAAACATTTTTCTCACACTCTTTCCGAAAATGTCAAAAAGTACCTTGTATGGAAAACCAAAGAAAGATTACTTCCATACCATTTAATAAAATTTATCCAATTGAAAAACTGAATTTAAAAGATACCATAAGGATATAAATAATATTATATATTTATCAAACATGGATGTGGAAGATATATATACCCTTGAAAATGATTACGTATAAACAATCTCAGAAAATAATGAGATTGCGGAATAATCAATTTTGTTAGGTTCGATTTATTCTGTATGTGTCCAAAACTCATGTATAGTGGGTTTAAATATATTATTAACTTGTAACATAACCATTCAAATATATATGATATCTTATATTATTCACTTATAATTATATATTATCCATTCAGTTATCAATTCTATGTCGAAGCAACGTTTTGGGTGATAATTGTTTAATTTATCTTACATATTTTGACTTGTTATTCCTGATATTATTACTTAGATCATGATTCAATTACATAAGGAATTTAAAAAAAATTATTTATATATCATATATATTTAGTATACAAATATATATAATAGATAGACAATTGAAATGGAATACCCCATTCATGGAGACAGTATGCCGCATGTACTCATGAACGCCGTTTCCGTTTCCTTTCTGAATTGAATTGAATAATTTAAATGAAATATATATATATATATATACATAAAAACAACAGTATTATTATGTCATATATTTCATGAGTTTTTATGATATATTCCTAATAATCATTTTTAATGGTTAACATGGAGAATTAATCTCATCGCGTCGTGGAGATGGTAAGCCGTTCGTACGCACGAGCGACGATATCCTTTCTTTGATGGTTAACTAGTATTAAATTTGATGGTATTTCAATTTTAGAGAATAATTATTATATTATATTCATTATTTAAATCCACTATACTCACCAATATACCCGTCCAAATTAAGTATTGTTGAATAATAATTACATCACGGTGTGTAGATGGTAAGCCGTATGCACGCATGCATGTTGATATTGTTATTTATAGTTTGGATAAAAGGAGGTATAAGGTTTCCAATAATTATAATAACTTCTCAGAATATAGAAGATACTGGATTTATTATTTTAGTTTTGAAACAATAAAATAATATGAAGTAGAAGAATAATTTCTTTTTAAAGAGGTGATAAAACAATTACATCTTCTTCAAGTATCTCCTTTTTGGTATGCCAAAAAAGACTCTTCAATATGTCTTTCTACCAAAAATTTGGTTTCTTGGATGAATTTAGGGAAGGTTTTTAGATATTTGGTAAGGGTTTGGATGATCAAAAGGGCTTTTGAGGTGTGGTTAAAAGTGACGAATAAGTTCCCTTTTATAAGAGATAAGGGGGAACCATTGCAAAGTCTTGATATATTAATTTATTATAAACCCAATTTCAGTTTATAATGCTCCAAAACAAATTTATTTCGAAGATAAGATGAGTATAGATTGAAATCATCTCTACCAATAAATTTTATACATATTTTGACTTTATTTTAAACCTTATTATTTTGATTTATCCTTATTTAATTTATTTAATTTTAATTGTGGTAATAATATTATAAATATTAAATGGGTTTAAATATTTTATTATGTTTTTTAAATTTTATATAATAGGATAATTTATGAAATATTAGCCAATATAATTTTTACTTTGTAATTTTTAATTTTTTTTTGATTTTTAAATAATTTAATAATATGTTATTTTTTATAAAATATCAATAGTGGCCATTTTGAAACTAATCAATTATTTGATATGAAATATAATCCATACAAAAGATAAATTCAAAAAAAAAATATTTAATACACTCCTAACAAGGAATATGAAACTAGAAAATTCATTGAGCACATTAATTAGTTCATATGATATTTATTTAATATTTTGAAAATCATTTATTTTATATCTCTATCAATAATGTAATTTCTACATCACTATTGTGTCACTATTAATGGTAATTATTTAGTTTGTAAAAATTATAAATAAATTCACATGATGTATATTAGTTAATTATATTTCTAGAAACTATTTAGTTTTTAAATTTTTCTGATGTTTATCACAATATTAAAATTATTATACCTATAAGATATAAAAGAGGGACATGTTGTCACTTTCTTTTGTTTTAAAATATCATTACATCACTTTCATGAAAAAATCCCATTAAATGAATATATTATGACCCTTATGTGATATTGGTCTAATTTAATTCATCCAATAAGATATTTTCAGGTATTCAAATACTTTTAGTATCTTTATAATATTGTTTTTAATCCCAATTTACTCGATTTACCTTTAACTATTGTAAATAAAAATTATCATAGATACTATGCATAATATCCAGAAATTAAAAGTAACCTATTAACATAATTTGTAACCACATATTCCAAATCTGGAATTCATTTTTCAAAAATCAATACTCAAAAGTTTTATTAACTAATTTAAAATTAATTCTTGTTGTCCAAACTGGAAAGAGGGTTTTTAAGAAGTAATAACTGACAAAAGATTGACATGTGTTAATGTCCAATTTAAATTTTAAATTACTGCAAATTACCAAAATTAGATTAAATAATAAAAATATAATTTAAAATCACTTTAAAAAAATTAAACAAATAATCTAACTATATGAATTAATTATATGAAAAGGCAATTTGAACTAAAATACAGTATTTTTCACAATTCCTCAAAATATGAATTTCATCAGAAAAACACCAAAAATTCAAACGAATTAAGCTTTTGATATCCCAATTCCAAAAAATATGTTTATTTTGTAAAATATAATATATAAATGTTCTGAAAACTATATTTAAAATCGGTTCTCCATCAAAAGGTGACAAATCTACTTTTTTCTACAAAATATGACTTTTATTCGAAAAATTGAATTTGTTCTAAAATCATGTTCTATAAAATAAATAAGATGGATGTTAATGTTATATTCAATTCCAAATGTGGTTAATAATATTCATAAAGAATATTTTATATAATATTTTAACAATATATCATTGTTTAGTGAAACTTGGTATTGTGTACAACGCAAGCGATCGAGGAAGGTCACTTTTGCGTGTAAAGAAAGCCAAGTCAGTGTTGTGTTTAGTGAAAGAATACATTGGTGTTTCTTTTAGAATAATTCAAACATATTTCTTTTATACCTTGAAAAAAATATATACTCTGTGTAGCGTGAAATTAATTCTATCAAATAAACTTGAAATTGTGTGTAACACATGCCATGTATAGTGTTGCATATATTGCAAACTAATAAAGTGTTCCATGTAGCCGAAGAAAATCCTGGTTTAACATACACAACAATGCATCAAAGAAATTAAAAAGAATATATATCCTAAAATGTTGGGGGTTTACATTATTCCCCCTTTAAATTAATTTCTTCCTCAAAATTCATCGGGTTAATAAAAGGTTTTCTACATGAATATTTCTTTCATTGAAAATCACATCGTAAAAAGGAATACTAATTTTTTTAAAAAAAATTACTGCTAAAAATGTAGAGGTTATCCAAAGTAACACATCACTGGGTTTCTATATATGAGAACATAGTTGGGATGAGAAAACAAGGATATTGAAGAGAAATATAACCCTCATGTTTTTATGGATAGTGATAGAGAAAATGGATTGGAGAAAGTTAAAGACTAGAAAACCATAAATTTATGAGGATTTAAGAGACCATATGATTCATCAGATAAAGAGGTACTATGATAACTTTTTTAGTTTCCAATATCCTTTCTCTAAAGATGAATATGTCCTCATGAGAAAAACAATAATTACCTTATTTTGGTATAATCTCACCGTTGTTTAAGCCTTAAACAAATTTCACTTCATCTCTTATTTAAAGAAATGATTTTGAATTTTTCATTCTTAACGATTTAGCCAATCATGTGATCGATAAATTGAATGATAGGTAATTCCATATATTCTAAAAAATGTTAGCATTGGTTATCAAATATGCATGACTCTACCTATAGTGAGATAATAAATTGATCTAATAGACTTCAACTAGAGTAAAACTCATACTATCCATAAATGGATATCCTTACAATCCTTCCCAAAACGGATAATATAAAACTTTAGAAAGAGGTGAACTAAATAGAATTTAAATTTATATCCCATACCTAATAAGGTAGTTCTTGGTATTCACATTCCAAACATGTGAATACCTTAATCATGTATTCTTGAGAAATATTTTAGTAAAAAGAATTACCATAGATCCTTAGTGAAAACATGAATTCTGCCAAAAATTATCTCTTTCCACACCCCAAAAATACAATGTAAATCTATATAATCAAACCATGATATTGATTTGATCTTATTTTATTCATAAGATCATTAATACTACCAAATAACTCTTTATGTCCTTATCCCACCGTTATTCACATATCTTGTGTTTTCCAAAAATATATGAATAACTTTTCATGGTTACGAGAAACATTAAACCTATATATTCAAATACATAAGGGAAAACATAGTCTAACAATCCTTAAATGATTGTTTATTCCATAGTACAATAAAATTACTTATACAAAATTATTTTTTATAAATATGAAATCATTCTACTATCTTCACAAACAATTGATTGGGCTTCACCATTTTTTTCATTAACACAGATTTCATCTCATATGTCATTTGTAGTCACATCATCATGAGCAACATGAATACTACCCATACGACCATGATGATTATCTTCATAAGATTTTACCTTAGGGTATAGATTTAAATAATTACCATACATTCCACATTTAAAACATTTGACCATTGTTTATGTCTTAGAAAAACCATTGTCCTTGTCCATTGTGTTAACTGGACCTTTTCCTTTTCAATTATTGGATTTGTGTCCTTCTTTACCACACCAAATGCATCTTCTAGTTCCATTGAGAAATTCTCCTTGATACCTCTTTCCACATGATTTACATGATGAAAATTGATCTTTATTTCCTCTATGACCAGCATGAAAGTCTATCTTTCTCTTATTATCTGGGTGAGGGAACTCACCAATGTTGAGATTATTGATCACATTATAAGATTGCTGATTGGGAATAATAACGATGTGTGCCTTGGAACTCACATTTCATTTTTCTTCTCATGAATATCATCATTCCATTTTCCATCATATTCTTCAATACCACGAATCCTTTCATTTCCATCCTTTTTCTAAAACCCAAAAATAATAGAGTGAGAGGCAAAAATCATTCTAGGAAAAAAAATATAATCAAGGGGGAGTACATTCAATATAAAACATTGTAGGTTTAATCCTAGGTTATTCATGTTCATAACCATAATTATTGGACTATAACCTATAGTTGTAATAAACCTCAGGGAAATCCTTAGACATACCTTAGAAATATCTCTAGGGATCTCAATAAATTTTTTTCATCCTAGTTTCCCAAGGTTGACTAATCCTTCAATCTGATACGAACTGTAATGACCTAAGCTTTATAAACATGGAAATTACCGTTCCCTTTCAAAATACATAATACATTACACAAAACTACTTCTAAAACCATATTAGTTCATTGTCTTTAGAAACATGGAACACAATATTCTAACTTGGTGAAGGATCTTCAAAATCTACCATAAATATCTTCCCCTTTAATTTTTCTACCTAAAATCATTCCTCATATCTCAGGGAAAAGAAAACATAAAAAGGATGAGGTAAAATGTTCATTAAGGGTAAACATTAATAACATAAAACAAAACATAAACATAAGAATGTGAAAACATGAACATAAATTTCCAATATCAAAATCATGGGCTGTGTAATAAATCTTTGCAGTATATAAGGCATAGATCATAAAGGAACATAAACCATGATAAAATAAAATGGAAATAATACAAAGAATGATGGAAGAAAAAGAATCACATAATATGATTTCTTTATTATCCATGGTATTCATGCGAAGACCAATTTAGTGGACCAATTCCTTTACTGAACTAGGTTTACTTGCTATTCCATCCTTGTATTATTGAACCATATTTACTTGTCATTTCATCTCTATATTACTATACCATATTTACTTTTCATTCCAATTATTTCTTTATCATGAGATATAAATATTTACCCAATTAATTGGAGAGAGATATTGGTCCCACCAATCTCATAATGAAATCATTTATACATGTTTCACAAAAACATAAATCACCCATCATAGAATAACCCATGAAAAAATGGGTTTCCTAAATATCATTCTATGGTCACATAAAACATATAAAATATTATTACATTATTAACACAATAATATCATATTAATAATATTTATATAAACATAAAACAATGTCATCTTATATAAAAAATTATTTTGATAAAACATTGGAGATTAATTCCTGAGAAAATTATCCTTTCTGCTACAAAAACATTTTCTATTCACAAAATGGTGTGAAATATTAAAAGAAATGAATTTAGTAGAAAATAAACATGAAATTTTGTAGAGTAAGCTTTATGGTAATTATGAATTATGAATATGTAAAAAACCATTCATGTCGTATAAGATAAAGAAATCATTCTTCTCATACTCTTGTAGGAAATGTCAAAAAGTTCCATGTATAGAAAACTAAAGAAATATTCCTTCCATACGATTTAATAAAAATTCACCAATCGGACAAATTTTATTTTAAAAATAGTATAAGGATATGAATTATATTATATATTTTGGAAACATGGATTTGGATGATACATATTCCCCAGTAAATGCTTTCGTATAAAAAATCTCAGAAAATAATGAGATTGCAGAATTATCCCTTACTATAGGTCCGATTTATTCCGTATGAGTCCAAAACTCTTGTATAGTGGGTTTAAACATATTATTAACTTGAAACATAACCATAATAATATTTATTACATCATAAATGGTTCACTTATGACTTTATATTACCCATTCATTTATCAATTCCATGTTAAAGCAATGTTTTGGGTAATAATTGTTTTATTTATTGTACGTGTTTTGACATGTTATTCTTGATATTATTACATAGATCATGATTTATATACATTGAGAATGTAAAACATGATTTATATATCATATATATTTAGTATATAAATATCTATAAT
The DNA here is from genome assembly GCA_963277665.1 of Viscum album. Lineage (NCBI taxonomy): Eukaryota > Viridiplantae > Streptophyta > Magnoliopsida > Santalales > Viscaceae > Viscum > Viscum album. The sequence goes on from OY728136.1 coordinate 1,487,756,168, forward strand.
ACATATATAAATCAAATAGAATACATTGTTCATGGAGAAGATAACTCGTATATACGCATGAACACTGTTTTTGTTTCCTTATTGAATTGAATGGATTCAAGTAAATGATATATATATACAAACAAACACACACACATAAATCTAGTAGAATTATTATCTTATTTATTTCATGATTATATATTTTATATAAATTATAATTATTCATTAATGGTTAACATGGATAATGAATCTCATCACGTCGTGTAGACGGAAAGACGTACGTACGCACGAGCGCCGATACCATTCTCTTGATGGATTAATAGTATGGAGTTGGATTATATATAAATTTTAAATAATAATAATAATAATTTTATATTAATTATTTACATCCATTATGCTCATCAATATACCCGTCCAAATTAATTATTTTTCAATAACAATTACACCACGGTATGGAGACGGTAAGCTGTACACACAAATGCATGGTGATATTGTAATTCACAGGATGGATAAAAGGAGGTATAGGTTTTTACCATAATTAGAATAAAATGTCATCAGGTAGAAGATACAATATTTATTACTTTAGTATTAAAACAACATAAGAATAAGAAGTAGACGATTATTTTTATTGAAAGAGGTGATAAAACCATAATCTCTTTTTCGAGTATCTCTATTTTGGAATGCACAAAAGGACTACTTAAGATGGCTTTCTGCCCAAAGGGTGTCCTCTAGGATGAATTGATAGAATTTTGGAGGATTTTTCTACATGTGTTGGCAGAGACAAAGGGTCTAATGACCCATGCTTGATGAAAATGAACATTACATTTTTTTTTCTCATAATACTTATTAAATTACACAAATTTACACCCAAAGACCATATTAGTTTAGTGTACTTCGAAACTTGGAATGTAATATTCTATCATGGTGAAATATCGTCAAAATATTCCATAAAGATCTTTCCCTTTTGTTCTTATTCCTAAAACCATTCTTTATATCCTAAGTAATAGAAGACATAAAAAGGGTGATCCCAAATGCTCAGTAAGGGTATTCATGGAGAACATAAAACAAACCTTAAATATGATAATGTAAAAACATGTGCATAATGTTTAAATACAAAAATATTGATTAATGAAATAATTATTGGCAGTACATAAGGAATATATCATAATGCAACATTAACCATGATAAAATAGCAATGGTATAAAACATGGAATTGTGTTAATAAACAAGAACATAATAATATTTCCATAGTAGCCAAGACAATGTTACCAAGACCATCATAGTGGAAAATGTCTTTTACAGAACCAGGTTTACTTGTAATTCCAGCCATGTACTACTGAACTAGATTTACTTTTCGTTCATCCCCTGTATTACTGAACCAAATTTACATGCCGCTCTAGTCATGTCAATCTCATAAGACATAAATAATTTCCTAATGAATTGAAGGGAGCTATAAGTCCCACCCATATCATAATGAAAACATTCTTATGTTTTCTACAAAAATATAAATCATTCACCAAAAAATAATCCAAAAAATGGAATGGGTTTATTTAACATCATTACATCATAACATAATCCACATAGAATATCATTCTATCATTAAAACAATAAAATCATAGTATAAATAGAGATAGAAACATAACCCGATTTAATAGTTTCATCATAGATGGAAAATAATTTTGATAAACACATAAACTTAGTTTTTATGTAAAATATCCTTTTTTTTCTTAAAAAACGTTTTCATTTTTCAAAATGTCATCCAATTTTAAAAGAATTTTTTTTTATTGAAAATAAACTTGAAATAGTGTAGATGACGATTAATGAAAATAAGGCATCATGAAACTGTAAAATCCATTTATGCCACATAATTTAAAAAACATTATCCACGTACTTTTTTCGGAAAAGTCAATAAATACCTTGTGTGGTAAACAAAAGAATGATTCTTTCCATACCATCTAGTAAAAGTAAAAAATGGGTAAAAATAACATTAAACATACATATAATAATAGTAATTATTTTATGAATACATTATTAGAAAACATGTACCTGGATGATAAATTTATCCCTAGTAAATAATTACATAGAAACAATCTCAGATAAAAATGATGTTGTAAAATTATCTCTAACCTTATGTCTGATTTCTTCTGTATGTTTTTGAAACTTATGTATAGTGGGTCTAATCATATTATTAACTCATAATAGAACAATAATAATATTTATGATATAGTATATGATTCAATTTTGACCTTACATTACCCGTTCATTTATCAATTCCTTGTCAAACAAACATTTCGGTTAATAATAATTTTCTTTATCGTACGTATTTTGACTTGTTATTGTTGATCTTATTACAGAAAATATGATTTCATTAAATCAAGAATGTAGATTATGATTTATATATAATGCATATTCAGTATATAAATATATATAAAATATAGATAATTGAAATGGAATACACCGTTCGCCAAGACGGTTGGTTGTATATACACCTGAACGTTGTTTCTGTTTCCTTATTGAATTGAATCAAAGAAAGTAAATGATATACATATATACATACCTTAGAATTATTACTTCATATATTTCTTAATTATGTGTTATATATACATTATAATCATTCCTGAATGGTTAATATGGGGAATTAATCTCACCGCACTGTGGATACGGTAGGCCGTACATACGCCTGCACGACGATATCATTCACATATAGTTAAATGGTATGGAAATGGTTGGTATATTAATTATATAGAATAATTATCATGTTATTTTCATTATTTAAATCCATTATAATCATCATTATATCCATACAAATTATATATTGTTTAATAAAATTCACACTAAGGCCTGGAGATGGTAAGACGTACGTACACACCCATGGTGATTTTTTTATTTATAGGATAGATTAAAAGAGGTATATAGTTTCAACATAATTGTAATAAAATATAAAAATGTATAATATATTGGATTTATTACATGAGTATAAAAACAACATAAGAAGAGGAAGTAGAATAATAATTTTTTTAAAAGTGGTGATAAAACAATTACCTATTTTTTCGGATATCTCCTTTCAGTATACAAAAAAGAAAACCATAAGATAGATTTCATTCCAAAGGGTGGACTCTACGATGAAGGGAGGTAAGTTGGGAGCAGATTTTTGAGGGTTGTGGATGAGATGAAGGGATTTGTAGGTGTTATTTAAAGATAATTAAATGTGCCATTATATAAGAGAGGGGAGGGGCACCTTTGGAATGTTTAAAAAAATTAATTTATTACAAATTAATTTTCTATTTATAATGATACCAAAATAATTAATTTTGAAGACAATATTATTATGATTATAAATCCTATAAACCAGTAAAATTCAGACATGTTTTTATTTCATTTTTAAATTAGAAAAAAAACTGTTCTGAATTTAAATACAGAATTTTTCACTATTCATTAAAATATAAATTTTATGAGAAAAATACTAAACATTAAACAAAAGTAAATTTTGGTGCCCCTATTCCAAATAAAAAGTTCATTTTTTCAAATAGAATATATAAACGTTTTAAAAACAATATTTAAAATGGTTGCACCATCAAAAGGTGGAAAAACTGCGTTTTTTTTAAATACTTCTTTTATCCAAAAATTTGAATTTGTTTTTATATCATGTTCTAGAAAAGAAAAAAGATGAATGTCAATGTTATATAAATTTCAAAATGTGGTTAATACTATTCATAACATCTATTTTATGTCCTATTAAATAATAATATTTCAATAATATATTGTAGTTTAGTAAAACTCAGTATTCCGTACAACGCAAGCTATCGAGGAAGGTCTCTCTTGAATGTAATGAAAGCCAAGTCTGTGTTGTGTTTAGTGCAAGATTAAATTAGTGTTTCATATAACATAATCCTAACATAATTCTTTTATATATTGAAAAAAATCTTTACTCACTCTGTCATGAAATGAATTATATCAAAAGAACAAAAAATTGTGTGTAACACAAGCCAATTATAGTGTTGCGTATACGACGAGCTAAAAAGATATTGCATATAGTGGAAGATAATATTTTTGTAGCGTACAAGACAAGAAATAAAAGAAATTAAAAATAATTTATCTCTTAAAATCTCGAGGTGTTACATAATCCCCACCTTAAAATGAATTTCTCCCTCAAAATTCATCGGGTTATAAATGGTTTACCACTTGAATGTTTTTTCCCTAGAAACCCTCATCGTAAAAAGGAATACTAAAACATAATTTTAAAAAGGAATGTTTGAAACATAACCGTTACCCAATGTAACACATCACCGGGTTTCCACATTGGAGAATGTAGGTGGGATGTGAAAACCTGGATATGGAAGAAAAAAATTTACCTCAGGCTTTTTTGGATAGTGATAGAGAATAAGGTTTGAAGAAAGTTAACAACCAGATATCCATATATCTGAGATGATTTACGGGACAATCTAATTAATCAGATAAGAATGGACCAAGGTATCATTTTTGGTTTCATGATCCTTCCCTAAAGTTTATGATATTTTCATGAGAATAAATAATTACTTGATTCGGGTACAATATCATTGTTGTTCACGCCTTGAAAATTTCCACTTAATCGCTTATTTATATAAATGAAGTGGAATATTTCGTTATTGAACTATTAGAAAATCATGTGGTTGAATGATATGTTATTCCATCCATCTCAACAAAATGGTTATAATAGGTAATCAAATATGCATAAGTCCACCTATACTGAGATAATACATTAATCTAATAAACATCAAAGAGAATATAAATTATGTTATCTTTAAATATATAAAATTACAATCCTTCCAAAAACTAAAATTATAAAACATTATTAAGAGTTGAACTAATTCGACATAACATTTATCTCAAATATATCATAAGTTTGTTCTTGGTTCGCACATTCGAAACATGTTAATACCTTAATCATGTATTATCGTGAAACTTGGTCATAACATTAAATACCATAGAACCTTAGTGAAAACATGCATTTTTACAAAATTAACTCTTTCCTTAATCCAAAAATACCATAAATTCTATATACACGAACCATGATATCACTTTGTCCTTATATCAGTCATGAGCTCATTAATACTACCAAACATCTCATTATCTATCTTCCCTTAATTATGCGCATATCATGTTTTTATATGAATATATCAATCACTTTTCTTGAATACCAGTACTATATAAATCAGAAAACCCACAATGGAACAATAATTAGGTATTCTAGTATTCAATAATACTATAAAAGAGATTCAACAACACAATTTGGAATCCAATTACATAAACGCCTAAGAATTCAACCAGTTCTTTTTCCTACCCAACATCACCAATAGTTATCCCATTTTATTTGTCTTTGTCTTTGGACATAAAATGTTTCTAAAGTCGATCATCATCATTAACCCTAGTATTTGGGAATTGATTAACACAATTCCCTATTTCCTTGGACTTGTTACATTGATGTGTGGGTGGTGCATTCTCTGTAGTATTTTCTTTATTCACATCATTAGAAACCCTTTTCACATTACTATGGCACACAACATCTTGATGGACTTATTTTCCACAATTAAATAATTTCTTAATCCATTTAAGATAATCTCCACTGTTCTTTAATACACACATTGAGCATAAGGAAAAATTCATCTTACTTTCACCAATATTTTGAGATTTTCCCTTGAACTCCATCCATCGTTTCTTTTCCAAACCATGAGATTGATATATAACAAAAAATATATTTCTTCCTTGATAGAACAATGAAAAATCTATCCCTATATACTATAGTATCTTTTATATAATTCCCTTGAAAGACTTGGTTTTAATCCACTGAAGAATAAATCATCCTTACTATCAGGTTGGATGATAAAACTAGAATCATACATGGAAAGTCTTTTAAAATTTTCCACATATATAAAATTATATTAATCATCATTTTTCTTAAGCTAGAGGAACTAATTTTCCTTATTTTTTTTAATAAAATGAGGGAAGTAATTATTGATAAATATGTTCTTGATATCATCTCATTTTATGGATTCAACTTCATATTGCGACCATCTATTCCTATTTAGAGTCCACCACTAGTTTGCATCACCTTCTAAACAATAAATAACCAAAATAAAGTTTTTATGTTCTGAATAGTGAAGGATGGAAAATAACTTTTAAGAGATACTGATCCATTTTTCATCAATAATTTCATTAGAAGACCCATTGAAAGAAGGTGGACGTTTCCTCATGAAGGACTAAATAGAATGTTGTTCCCTTATCTGCTAATTTGGAAGTCCATAATAATTCCAGCTTGTGTAAGTATAAAAATATTAATTTTCATGCCATATCCCATAACATTTGGTTATTCAGGAGGAAAATCATTGCATTTCACAGTGCATTGATCATTAACATAGTTCCTTTGGGTTCTATCCATTGTATTAAACCCAAAAAGAATAGTCTGGGAGGAAAAAAATCATACAAGGATAAAAATAATCAATTGGGAGTACTTTTAATCTCTAAAATCATATGTATTATCCTAGGTTATTTATGATAATTATCGTAATTATTGGAATATAAAATATAGTTATTCTTACCTTTAGAGAAATCCATAGACATAACTTAGAAATATCACTAGGAATATCACTAAAGTTTTCCCATCCAATTTTCTAATGGATGAATAAACCTTTACTATAATACTAACTTGAATGACCCAAGATTGAGATACATGGAAATTTCATTTATTGTTCAGAATAATTTATACATTACAAAAAATAATTCCCAAAGACCATATTAGTTTAGTGTCTTTGTAAACTTGGAATATAATCTTCTAACTTGGTGAAAGATCTTCAACATCTCCCATAAAGACTTCCCCTTTTATTTTCATACCGAAAACCATTATTTATATCCTTGGGGAAAGAAAACATAAAATGGGGAGCTCAAATTATCAGTAAGGGTAAACAAGGATAACGTAAAAAACCATAAACATAAGAATGTAAAAATGTGAACATATTGTTTAAATATCAAAATCATGAGTCATGAAATAAATCATGATATTACGTAAAGCAAAGATCATTAAGAAACATTAACCATGATAAAATAGCATTGGAATAAAACATAGAATTTTGGAAGACAAATAAGCACATCATATGATTTTCATAGTAGCCAAAGAATTGTAGTCAAGACCATCATAGTGGGTAAAATCTTTTACTAAACTGGGTTTACTTGTCTTTCGTACCATGTATTACTGAACCATATTTACTTGTCATTCCAGCCCTGTATTACTGAACCAGATTTACATGTCATTCTAGTCTTGTCTATATAATTTGATATAAATCATTACCCAATGAATTTGCGTGAGATATAGTTTCCACCAATCTTATAATGAAATCATTCTTACATGTTCCCCAAAATATAAATCATTCGTCATAGAACAACCTCAGAAATAAAATGGGAGTCTTAAACATCATTCCATCATAACATAATCCATATAAAAGATCATTAAATCATTAAAAAATAGTAATAAAATGGATAGTAACAAAACCATATATAAGAGTGTCATCTTATATGAAAAATAAATTTTATAAACGAATTGAACTTATTTTTTGTGGAAAATATCATTTCTTCTTAAATTTTTTTTCTTTCCTCCAAATGCAACAAAATTTTAAAAGTAATGAATTTATTTGAAAATAAACATGAAATATTGTAGAGGAAGATTCATGGAAGTAATGCACCATGAAACCATAAAAATCAATTCAAGCCGTATAAGTTAAAGAAACATTCTCCTCATACTTTTGTCAGAAAATTCAAAAACTAACTCGTATAGTAATCGAACGAAATATTCCTTTCATACCATGTAGTAAAAGTAAAAAATGGGTACTAATGACTTTAAAAATACATAGAATAATAGTATACATTTTATGAAAACATTTTTAGAAAACATGGAAATGGATGTTAAATATATCCTCAGTAAATACTTATGTATAAACAATCTCTGATAACATAGAGATTGAAAAATTATCCCTCACCTTAGGTCCAATTTCTTTTATATGTGTCTGAAACTCTAATATAGTGGGTTTAAACATATTAATAACTCATAACATAACCATAATAATATTTATGATATCAAATATGATTCACTTATGACTTTATATTAGCAGTTCATTTATAAATTCCAAGTTAAAAAAATGTTTTTGCTTAATTATCATTTTATTTAGTATACGTGTTTTGACTTGTTATTATTGATATTATTACATAGATTGTGATTTAATTAACTCCAAAATTTTGAAAATTATTTATATATCATATATATTAATTATATAAATATATATAGATGATATATAAATGAAATGGAATACACCCTTCATGAAGATGGTAGGCCGTACGTATACCCAAACGATGTTTCTGTTTCCATATTAAATTTAATGGAATAAAGTAAATAATATATATATATATATAAATCCAGTATCAATATTATGTCATATATTTCATGTTTATTTGTTATATATACTTTAAAATTATTTTTAAATTTATAATGTGGAGAATGAATCTCATCATACTTTGGATAGGGTAGGCCATACATACGCACGAGCGACTATATCATTTACTTAATGGTTAAATGGTATTGAATTGTAAGTTATATTAATTATAAACAATATTTATCAAGTAATATTCATTATTTACATCCATTATACTCATATAAATTATTATTTTTTGAATAAAAAATTACACCATGGTGTGGAGACAGTAACACGTACATACTCACGTCTGGTGATATTGTAATTCATAGGATGGATTATAAGAGGTATAAGGTTGTAACAAAACTTTAGTAACATCTAAAAATTTATAATATATTGTATTTATTACTTTAGTATGGAAACAAAAAAATAATAGAAAGTAGAAGAAGAATTTTTTTTGAAATATGTGATAAAACAATTACCACTTTTTTGTGTATCTACTTTTGGTATTCACCAAAGGAATCCTTAAGATGGGTATCTGTAAAAATGGTGGATTCTAGGATTATTTGAGGGAATTTTGGAGGATATTTTTTAGGGGTTGTTTGAGCCAAAGGGCATTGAAGTTGTGATTAAAAGAGGAGAGGTTCCCATTTATAAGAGAGGGGAGAGGAAACTTTCAAATGTCTTGAAATATTAATTTATTGTATATTCATTTTTTGTTTATAATGCTCCAAAACATATTTATTTCGAATATAAAATGAATATTGGTCGAAATAATCCCAAAAAATAATTTCTTTTGACATGTATTGATTTTATTTTAAACCTTACCATTTGGATTTATCCTTCTATAATCTATTTAAGTTTAGTTGTGTTAATAATATTTTAAATATTAAATGGTTATAAATATTTACTTATATGTGGTAAATTTTCTATAATTGGATACATTATAACAAATTATACAATATAACTTTCACATTTTAATTTTTAAATATTTTAGTTAATTTTTAAATAATATAGTAATATTTTATTTTTATTAAATATAAGTTTCAATTTTGACCCTATTCATTTATTTGGCTTTAAATAAAATCCAAACAGAAGATAGATTTTAACAAAAATGTTTAATGTAGTCCTAACATATCATATTCTCATGGAAAATTTATGGAGCACATTAATTAGTTCATAACATATTTATTTACGTATTTTTAAAATAATTTATTTGATATTTATATCAATAAAATAATTTTTACATCATTTTTCTATCATCATTAAGAAAAATTACTTAGTCTCTAAAAAAATTCACATGATGTAGATAATTTCATTATATTTCTATAGACTATTTATGTTTGATATTTTATGATGTTTATCTCTATATTAAAATAATTGTACTTTTAAGATATAGGAGAGTGACATGTTTTCACTTTGTTTTGTTTTAATTATAATTACACCACCTTTTTGGTAAAAAGTATATAAAATGAATAAATTATGACCCTTAGTGGATATTGGTCGACTTTAATTCATAAAATATGATTTTTTCAGGTATTAGGTTATCTTTATTATCTTTATCATATTGTTTTTTACCGTAATTTATGAGATTTAGCATTGACTATGGTAAATAAAACTTATCATAGTTACTATTCATAATAACCCAAAATAAAAGGTATATATTTACACAATTTGGAACTTATTATTTCATATAAGGAATCCATTATTGTAAATTTCAAAAAAAAATTTGAATAAATAAATTTAAAACTAATTGTAGTTGTCAAAACCGGAAAGGAGGATTCTAAAAAGTAAAAACTATCAAAATATTGACATGTGTTTATATCAGATTTAAAAGTGAAATTAATTCCAATGATGAATATTGGAATACATAGTAAAAATATAATCCAATTCAACTTTAAAATAAATAAAAAATATAATCTTACTATATATATAAATTAGATAAAATGTCTGTTTTGAATTAAAATGCATTAATTTTCTTTATTCAAATAAATATCAATTATCTCAGAAAAATATCCAAAAAACCCATTTTTTGATGTCCCTCCTCTATAGAATATTTTTATTTTTTCAAATATAATATATAAAATTGGTAAAAATTATATTTAAACTGGTTGCGCCATCAAAAGGCGAAAAAACTGTATTTTTTGAAAAATACTTCTTTTATTCTAAAATATCGAATTTGTTCATATATCATGTTCTAGAAAATAAATAAGATGAATTTTATTATTATATAAAATTAAAAATGTGGTTAATACTATTCCTAATGTGTAATTTATATCCTGTTAAATAATAATGGTTTAATAATATATCATTGTTTAGTGAAACTCGGTGTTGTTTACAACAAAATTTATTAAGGAAGGTTCACTCTTGCGTGTAACACAAGCCATGTGAGTGTTGCGTTTAGTACAAAATTACATTGGTGTTTTGTATAACATAATAAAACATAGTTATTTTATACATTGAACAAAATCAATACTCAGTGTTGCGTAAAATGAATTATATTAAATGAACTTAGAATTGTGTGTCACACGAGCCAATTATATTATTTCATAGACAACAAGCTAATACGGTGTTGTGTATAGTGCAAACTAAGATTAGTGTAGTGTAAAACACCATACATCAAATAAATTAAAATAAATATATCTCATAAAATCTTGGGGTGTTACAAAGGGCTTTGGAGTGTGATTAATTGAGATGGAGTGGTTCTCTTTTATAAGAGATGAGAGAGGCACCTTTGAAATGTCCTAAAATATTAATTTATTATAAATTCATTATATATTTATAATGCTACCAACCTAATTAATTTCTAAGGTAATATGAGTATGGGTGTAAATTATCTCAACAAATAAAATTTAGACATGTTTTTATTTTATTTTAAGCCTTATCATTTTGAATTATCCGTATTTAATCTATTTAATTTTATTTGTGGTAATAATATTTTGAATATAAAATAGTTATTAATATTTACTTATGTGTTGGAAATTTTCTATAATTAGATACTTTATGAAATATTAAACCATAAAATTTTATTTTGGAATTTTTAAATATTTTTTGTGATTTTTAAGTAATTTAATAATATGTTATTTTTAAAAATATTAAAATGTGTCAATTTTGACACTATTAATTTTTTTGACATTAAATAAAATCCACCCAAAAGATAAATTAGAACCAAAATATGTATAACAATCCTAGCATATCATATTCCCTTATTAAATTATTGGAGAACATTAAATAGTTCATATGTTATTTATTTTAATATTGTAAAAACCATATTATTGATATTCAGTCATTAAAATAATTATTGGAGACTATTTATGTTCTAAATTTTATGAAGTTTATAACTATATTAAAATTATTACACTTATAATATATAAGAGAGTGACGGGTTTTCACTTTATTTTGTTTTGATTATAATTACATAACTTTCATGAACAAAAGTCCATTATATGAATCAATTTCAACCCTTATGTGATCTTGGATGGATTTAATTCACCAAATAGTATTCTGGAAGGTGTTACAAAAATTTTATTATCTTTACCAGATTGTTTTTCATGTTAATTTACCTGATTTACCTTAAACTATGATAAATAAAAATTACTGTAGTTACTGTTTATAGTATCCAAAAATAAAAGATACCTATTTACACAACTTGGGACTTATGATTTTAAATATGGAAGCCATTTTTATAAATTAAAAACATAGAATTAGAATAAATTAATTTAAAATCAATTCCCCTTGTCAAAACCAGAAAAGGGGTTTAAAAAAATAATAACTATTAAATCATTGACATGTGTTTTTGTGGAATATAAATGTGAATTTAAATCCAATGACCAAAATCATATTAAATGATAAAAATACAATCTAATTAAAATTTAAAACCAACTAAAAATATAATATAATGATATAAATAAATTAGATGAAAAAACTGTTTTGAATTAAAATGCATTATTTATCACTATTCATTAAAATATGAGTTTTTTTTAAAAATAAAAACAATTAAACCAAATTAAATTTTTATGTCCCACTTCCAAATATGATGTTTATTTTTTCAAATATAATATATAAAACTATTATAAACTATATTTGAAATGGGTGTGCCATCAAAAGGTGGTAAAATTGCATTTTTTTTAAAATAAATCTTTTAACCGAAAAATCGAATTTGTTCTTATATCATGTTCTCGAGAATATATATGATGAATTTTAATGTTATATAAAATTAAAAATGTGGAAAATACTATAAATAATGGCTAGTTTATATCCTATTAAATAATAATATTCTATTCACATATCATTTTTTAGTGAAACTCAGCATTGCTTTCAACGCAAGCTTACAAGGAAGGTCTCTCTTGCTTGTAACACAAGCTAAGTCAGTGTTGAGTTTAGTGAAAACATCATATGGGGTTGCATAAAACATAATCCAAACATAGTTCTTTTATACATTGAACAAAATATATACTCAATGTTGAATGAAATAAATTTTATCAAAAGAACCTGGAATTGTGTGTAACACATGCCAAGTATAGTGTTGTGTGTATGATAAGATTATACAGTGTTTCGTATAGTGCAAGAAAATCTTGTTGTAGCATACAATGAAATACATAAAATAAATTTAAAATAATCTATCTTATAAAATCACGGGGTGTTACAAAGGGATTTTGAGGTGTGATTAAAAGAGAAGGAGAGGTTCCCTTTTATAAGAGATGGGAGGGGGACCTCTGGAATGTCTTGAAATATTAATTTATTATATATTCATTTTTTGTTTATAATGCCACCAAACTAATTTATTTCGAAGATAAAATGACTATGGGTATAAATCCTATCAACCAATAAAATTTAGATATGTTTTTATTTTATTTTAAACCTTATCATTTTGATTTATCTTTATTTAATCTATTCAATTTTATTTATGGTAATAACATTCAAAATATTAAATTGTTAAAAATATTTACTTATGTGTTTTAAATTGTCCATAATTGAATATTTAATGAAATATATACCATAAAATTTTCACATTGTAATTTTTAAATATTTTTGTGATTTTTATTTAATTTAATAATATTTTAATTTTATAAAATATCAAAAGTGTTAAATTTGAAACTATTCAATTATTTGAATTTTAATATAATCCACACAGAATCTTAATTAAAAATTAAATATTCAATACACTTCTAACATGTCATATTCACCTATAAAATTCTTAGAGTACATTAATTATATCATATGATATTTATTTTAATATTTTTAAAACCATTTATTTGATTTTCTATAAATAAAATAATTTTTACATCCCCATTGTTCCATCATTAATGTTAATTATTTAATCTATAAAAATTATAAATAAATTCGCATATTGTATATAATTTAATTATATTTTTTGTGACTATTTATGTTTGATGTTTTATTTAGTTTATCACTATATTAAAATTATTATTCATATAAGATATGTGAGAGAGACATGTTGTTACTTTCTTTCGTTTTAATTATAATTACCTCACTTTCATTGAAAAAAGTCCATTAAAAGGATCAATTCCGAACATTAAGTTACATTGGTCTACTTTAATTCATTATATAGGATTTTTATAGGTGTTAGGATAATTTTTGTATCATTATAATATTTTTTGTTACCCAAATTTCCCATATTTACCTTTAACTATGGTAAATAAAAATTACTGTTGTTATTATTCTAATATTCAAAAAATAAAAATTATGTATTAAAATAATTTAGACCCACTGATTCGAAATATGGAATCCGTTTTTATCAAAACACATATGTTGTATTAATTATTTTAAAATTAATTTTCATTTTCAAAACCAAAAGAGGGTTTTTAAGAAGTAAAAACTACCAAAAGATTGACGTGTCTTTATGACCAATTTAAATGTGAAAATACCTCCAATGACAAAAATTACATTAAATGGCAAAAATATAATACAATTACACTTTTAAACCCATTAAAAATACACTTCTGGAAAATGGACCTATCCCCACGGTTTTGGAGAAAACCGTAAGGATAGGTACCCCTATACCCACGTTTTTTGAAAACTGTCGGCATAAGAATCTTTTCAGGACCTATACCCATGGTTTTAGAAAACCGTGGGGATATGGGGGCCTAAACCCACAGTTTTCAAAAACTGTGCGTATAGTTCCTGAAAAGTTTCCTATGCCCAGAACTTTCAAAAATCGTGGGTATAGGGCTACCAAACCCCACAATTTTCCCCAAAAAAGTGGGGACAGGTTTGGGCTAAAATATGTATACCCACAGTTTTGAAAATCGTGGGTATAGGTTTCCCGTGTGTGTGTGAGATTTTTCCCCCGAGAAGGAACTTTTTTTGGCGGGAGTCCTATACCCACAGTTCTTCCCTCTATACCCACGATTTATATAACTATATTTAAGAATATATATATATATATACACACAGATAGGTGATGTTAGGGAAGTTGTAATATGTGGTGTTTGTAGCAAAGATTTTGCGGGATCGAAACCCACTACCCTTATTCTTTTAGGATTTATACCCATAGTTTTTAAACCGTAGGTAAAAGACCTTGACAATGTGGAAATTGTGTGTGATGCTTTGAAATGGTGGTAGAATACCTATAACCATGGTTTTGGAAAACCATGGGTGTAAGCTGGGGACCTATAATGACGCCACCAATGACCACAGTTCCCAATAATGTGGGTATAGGCTATACCCATGGTTTTTTGGGCTATACTGATAGTTTTGAACTGTGGGTATAGGACATTTTTTCAGTAGTGATATAGTCTTACTATATAAAAAAATTAGATGAAAAGGAAATTTTGAAATAAAATGCAATATTTTTTTACTATTTATCAAAATATTAATTTCATCAGAAAAATACCAAAATATCAACCAAGTAAACTTTTGATGTCCCGCCTCGAAATAATATGTTTATTTTGTAAAATATAATATTTAAAGGTGTTAAAAACTATATTTAAAACTGGTACACCATCAAAAAGAGGCATAACTGCATTTTTTTAAAAAATATATATTTTATCTGAAAAATTGAATTTTTCCTCATATGATGTTCTAGAAAATACATAAGATGAATTATAATGTTATAGAAAATAAAAAATTTAGTTAATACTATTCGTAAAATCTATTTTATGTAATATTTTAAGAATTAATCATTGTTCAGTGAAACTCGATTTTGCATACAATCCAAGCTATCGAGGAAGGTCTCTCTTTCATGTAATACAGTCCTAGTCAGTGTTCCATTAGTGAAATATTACTTTTTTGTTTCGTATATCATAATCAAAACATAAATATTTAATATGTTGAAAAAAAATATACTCAAGGTTGCGTGAAATGAATTTTATCAAATGATTTTGATATTTTGTGTACCAGAACCAACATATAGTGTTTCATATACTGGATGATAATACAGTGTTGTGTATAGCGCATGATAATCATGGTGTATCGTACAACACAATACATCAAATAAATAAAAAATAATATATCTCATAAAATCATGGGGCATTACAAAATGATACAATTTACCTTATGGGATGCCAAACCCGATGGAAATGGGATCTCATAACATCATGATAGTACTTAATCAACCATCTCAAGTTAGTAATAATAACTTCAATCATGTGTAATTCAATATTCTTTTAATAAATAGCATGTTTCAAGAGATTTTTTTTATATAAAATGGCCTCATATATCTATTGGATTTTCTGATCCCATCATCATAGTACAATTGATTAACTCTTTTGAGATTATATTCTGTATCATCTAATTCTTAGATAAATAGAAATCTATTATGTAAATTTATTATTTTGATGGGGAAGACGATTAGTGGTGGGAACTAATCAAAGAAAATGAATCATAAGGGTAAAATTGATTCCAAGGACGGGGAATGAATCTATATGATATTGTTTAATTAATATTCTCCCCAAACACTCCATATTAAGCTAGAAAGGGTGTCCATTGGAATAATGTAAAATAATGATGATTCTATAGGGGTGTATGAGGAAAATTTTACACATCGTTCATGATACTCTACAATATTTTCATGGACACTAAAATAATGTATAATTTCTTCATTAGTGGATTAAATAAAATTCTTTGAAAATAATTAGTGATTCGAGACATTGAAAACTATGTAAAGATTGTATGTTGTTCCTATAAGTTTGATATAGAGATTGGACACACTAAGTGGTCTCATGGGCATAGAGATAAAAAGTGGATAATATAGTTTAATATGGTAGGATAAAAATATAAATCCCATATGGGAAAGAAAATCCATTATCCCATGTTTGAAAAGTTTGGCAATTGTCATTCAAGAATTTTTTTTAAAAGGAATCAAAATATGATCCAAATGTTGAAAAGAGGGTCATCAAGATAATAAATTTTGAAGGGTTATAGAGAAGCCCAAAAATGTGGAATAAGATATGAAAGATAGGTTAGCACTAATCCTATTGTATAGTGTTTCAACTATAATAAACATAGAAATTGTTAATTCCAATGCCCTATGCCATGGGTTATTAGATACAATCAATGAAAACAACCTCTAAGGAAGCATGTAATGAAATATATAATCAAAACTACTAAGGTGGATCCAGAAAATGATGTGGTGATAGGTATGTAGATTATTAATTCAAGAATAGACAATGTATAATTTGATTCTGGTTCAAAATATTCTTTTATATCTATTATGTTTAGTAGATCTATTCAAACCCCCCCTCAAAATATATAGGATGAGTTATCTATAAGAATTAAAAATGAGAAAATTGTTTATCCAATGTATATAAGTCCTCCCCAATTAGTCTTTGTGTAATTAACCTAAAAAAATCTCTTCTTACTTCATTTAGTATAGTGTGAAGCTATATTGGGAATGTATTGACTTTATTTCTAAAAAATTAACATCAACTGTTAGGAAATGGAGACTAGTCATCACATCATGAGGAATCCCCTAATTTTGTACAAGTGTACAGAGGAGGATAGTTATCCTTAAAGACCATCATCTCAATTATGAATATTATATCCTTATGGGAAAGAATAAATATCTCAAATGACTGAGATAAAAGATATGATCAGGCTTGAAGACATGACCATTGTGATGGAATATACTGATGTGTTCCCCAAATAATTTTTCTATCTTCCTCCGGATAGATAGGTTGAGTTATCAATTGAACATATTACTATATTTCTCAATATGTCAATTAATCGTTAAAAATGGACTCCATTGAGTTGGAACAACTAATGAAGTAAGTACAAGAGAATATGGACAATGATTTCATATCTATGAGTTCTTCACCGTGTGGTACACCATGCCTTTTTATCATGAAGAAGGATGGATCAATGTGCCTCTACACTAATTATCATGAATCAAAAATATCAATTTATTGAACAAGAAACCCCTTACTTAGATATATTAATTTTTTGATCAAATGTGTGGGGGAAAGTATTTCTCTAAGGTGGACCTTCATTCACGATATATCTGATTAAAGGTGAGGAAGAGAGTTATTCCCATGAATTCATTTATAATGAGGTTTCTACATAATATTTTCATAGTTATTACCTTCAGATTCACTATTGGTCCAATTATTTTCATGTACTTAATTAGTAAAGTCTTTAGAGATTACATCATCAATGGTTTGTTAGTCTATATATATGATATTATAATATACTCTCTGAGAAAGGAGGAGTATGAGGAGAATTTTAATATTGTGCAAAGGTATTAAAAAAGGGAAAAATTATATGAATAGTATAGTAAGTGTGAGTTTTGGGTGGGGAAGTATCATTATTCATGAATTTTATCACCAACAAAATGATATTAGAAGAACCTTCTAAAATAAATGCAATTTTAAGGTGGGATAAGAAAACATATGTAAGGATGATCCACAATTTCCTTGGTATAAATGGCTATTACAAATGATTTTTGAGGAACATATCACAATTAACAAACCCACTAACCTAGTTGACTAAGAGGAGAGATATGTTTTTCTAGAATAGTGATAGTGAATAATACATTAAAGAGTTAAAAACAGGCATATCACTGCACTGGTACTTACACTACTGAAAAGTGGGGGAACACTTTGTGGTATAAAGTGATGGTTAAAATATGTTCTTAGGTAGTTTAATCTAGAAAAATTATAATTATATGGCCTATTCTACAAGGTACCTAAAATTTCATGATAGTAACTATCACACACATGATTTGGAGTTGGAATCTATGATATTTTCTTTAACAATTTAGAGGCATTATCTCAATTAAGAGACATGTGAGATATGTACTATTCATAAGACTATAAAATATTAATTCTAATAGAACGATCCTAATATGAGATACCAAAGATGGTTAGAGCTCTTCAAGGATTCAAACTTCTCATTCCACTACCATCCTTGTAAAGAAAATAAATTTATATATCCTCTAAGTATAAAGAATCCTGTGACATTATCAATGTTGAGAAATTATAAGGATCCAATCTTCTTAGACATGAAAATGATATAAATGAGAATAATAATTGAAGGAACATCATGGCTCAACCTTTTATCATAAATGGTAAATGCGTAGAGATTAAACTTGATTTGGATGAATTCATAATATTGTGGTCATGACTATGTGTAACATCAAATCCTAATATAAAGAATGTTATTTTAAATGATGCACATAGATAGTACTTCTATATCCCCCTATGAAGAATAAATATGTATTGATATGTCTGAATGAAATATTGGTGGGACAATATAAAGAATCAGATCACTAAATAAACATTAAAGTTCATGGTATGGAAGTTCTTCACGGATAAATGGAAAAAGTCTAAGGGGTGATGAAATTATTATGATTACCAATATAGAAATATGAAAACATAACTATGGAATTTTTCCCTATATTTTGGAATACTTCCAGAGGTAATAATACTATATGGGTTGTTGTGGATCATTATACAAGTTCAACTAACTTCGCTGAAATTCAAGAGGACTTCTCACTTGATCAAATTTCATGGATATATAATAGATAAGTGGTGAGACTATATGGGGTACCAATATCAATTTTATCTAATTGAGAATTGAGATTTAATTATGTCATGAAAAAGTGTGAAACATACTCTAAACACATGAGATGAACTTAATTAAAACTTATTTTATTCAAACTGATTTTTAATTTGGGAAGACTCTCCAGACATTAGAATAAATGCTGATAGCAAGTTCTATGGAATTTAAAGGATGATGGGACCAACAAATTCCACTAGAAAAGAACTCTTATGATAATAGTTTCCATTAAATAACCTAAATTGACCAATATGATGATCTTTATAGGATGATATGTAGAAAACCTTCATTCTTTGATGATTTCAGGGAACATAATCTTCTGGGACCAGAATTGTTCAATAAAATGGTTGAAAATGTGAAGACCCTTCAAAAACACATTATGGTAGCCCAAAGAATATCAAATAGCTCTACACATATTCATTGATGGTACATAGTGTTTGAACATAAAGACATAGATTTCCTCTTCATATCTCAAAGGAAAGTAGTCATGATATTTGGGATGAAGGGAAATCTATGTCCCAAATATATCAGCTTCTTTGAGGTTCTTGGTCACATCAGAGCTATGGAATACCCACTATCACATCCATAAATCATGTCTCGCGTATAGGATGTATTCCATGTATCCATCCTGATTAAGTAAATACTGGATACCTCACATGTACTAAATTCAGAAATGGTACAACTATAAAATAAACTCTCTTATGAGGAGAACCCAATGAAGATCTTGGACTATAAAGATAATGTTATAGGAAAAATACTACTCACCATATCAATATAATACAGAGGAACCATAAACACAACAAGGTGACATGGGAACTAGAGGAAGAGATCTAGAATAAGTACCCTCACTGATTTTCTTGTTATTATGTAAAATGAAATTTCAAGGGAAATTTTTCATTAGGGGGGAATAGTGTAACAACCCAGAATTTTACCAATGGAATTTCCATTCTTATAATTATGTATTGTAAATATAAATCTCTAGATACACATAGAGAAACCAAAAAAATATTATTCACATAAATAAATATGGATATATTAGTCAGAAAATGAACCAATAATAATTAAAAATATTACATTAGGATAATAAGTAGAAAATAAGATAACGTGAAAAGAAATACTTGGATATTCTTAATCAACAATAATGACCGCGCTCACCCACAAAGATGTAAAAATAAAATATAATGTTAATAACAAAATATTCATTCTAAAGATGAAATTATATATATAACATATATACATTGGAGAATGTTTAATTGAATACAGAATAAATATAATTAGTGGTATTTATAGGATGTAGTAAACTAATATGACCATTATAAATCTAATTATTGGAATTGTAACCTATCCATTGAAATAGTAATTGGACCACTAGAAATAGTAATATGACTGTTGGGAATGTTAATCTGACCATTATTATTAGTAATATGGTCATTATAGCATTAACCTCATATATTAAAGTGTAAAATATAATTTAGGTATCTTAATAATTAAAATATGATATATTTATATCATAAAACAAAAAAATACTTGTTTTAAAAATGATAAATTGTGTTTTAGTATTTTTGTAAAATGAAAATATTGTATTTTAAATTTTATAGTGTATATAATGATTTAAAAAAACATTATTTTCATAAAATTATTTCATAATTTTTTTAATGTTTCATTATAATGAATATATAATTTTATACGACCATAATGATTTTTTCAGAGGGTTATAAAATTGAATATAATAATAAAATTGGTATTTTAATAATAAATATGGATTTTATATAAAATATTGAATTCATTCTATTTATAATTTTTTGAAAAAGGACATCCATTTTCGATATCTACAAATTGAAAATTTTTTATGAAGATTATTGTTGTTTTTTCAGGAATATTAGAATTTTTTGGGAATAATGAAAGACGATAATTTACAGTATTTAGCATTATATAAAAAATAAATAAATTTAAGAGTCATGGATGATATAATCACCCATTATTTCAAACTAATTTTTTTTGTTTCTATATATAGTCAAAATAATCAACATAGTTGATAACCTTGAGTCATAATAATGAACTAATGTATACAATAATCATAAACACCCCTTCCCCTTTATAAATACGACCCTCACCGCCCCATTCTCCTCACATATTCTAAGACATAGATATTGATAATATTATTATAAATTCCTTCCCAAAGTCTCTACCCCAATTTTGGGTCTTTTTGGTCTCTCAAAAGACCAATTATTTGTTTCTTAAGGGGGTTCTCAACGAGACAATATTCAAGAGGTAAAATCCGTATTCTTTCCTGGTTAAAATCTTTCTTTCTACTAGTTTATCCTCACCCCTATCCAAAGTGACATAGTAAATCCAGTATTATATATAAATATTAGAATAATATTTTTTAATATAAAATGTTTCATCAAATCCCTTCTCTCTTCATATTAATGTAGAAATAAAAACATCATCTCTAATATATTATTTCACCCCATTCGTGGATGATGAGTATTCAGTTTCTATTACTACATTCAATTATGGTCGTAAAACCATATTTATAGTCAAATAAAATTTTAAAATTTTTATAATAACTTATTTAATTTTCTAGTACCAATAAATAAAGATATTATTAAATAAAACAATACGAGTTTGTTCTAATCTTAAAAACTGTCAAAATAAAATAAAAACTTTTCATTATGATTTTAACAATTGAATCATACTCATATAAAAAATGTTATATTGGACCATTTTAATTTATTAAATTATATTAAAACAATTTATTTCTAATATTTCTCCCATTTTGAATGAACTCCCATAATTATACTCAATGGAACAAACCATAATACCATTAAAAGAACACTTCTAAAAAAATTAAATTGAATATTATAACACATCAAAATGACCATAAATGAACATAATAAGATTTTAATAAATAATTTATATTTGTAAAAGGTTATGAATTAATTAATTAATCGGTCAAATTTTATTATCCTAGACATTCAGTGTAATTGGAGAACACATTCAGACATAAGACAAGAGATCTCTCTGAACCACCATATTTCATTTGTATAATGCTTTCTCCCTTTTTTTATCAAGTTACATCTTCAATATTCTTATATACTTATTATATATTCATTATATATGTTCTAAAAATACAAATTTATCTTTATTAATAATTCCATGATGGGGAAATACATATTTTAAAATTTCCCCTCCCCAATTTATCTCATTAAGAAAACCCCATTAATGGGTATTTCTCCATTTCTTACCCATTTTCAAGTGCAATCCATAAATTCATTTAATCCACTAATATTTTTATATAATAATTTTTTTTCATGAAATAATATCTTATTTCATTTCTAGTTTTATTAAAACAATTATATATATATCCTCTTTAAATACACTTTATACTATTCCCTAAAAACACACATAAGTTGTGTACTTATAATGTTACATAACCAATCCCTTTATTCTTTCTAGTTAGTTAAAAATAATTAATCCTGAACAATCCATATTATTTCTGATGAATATAATGGAATGATTTAAGTTTTTTCTTTCATGGATACCATTGTTATACACCACTTGGATATTCTTCATGAAATGCTTATGATATCTACTTCATTCAATGGGTAACCCTGATGTTTATTACATATGATTGATTCTTCATGTGGCAGAAATATGATTGAAAATGTAATTATGGGTGCACCTAGATAGTGATCCAATTATTTAAGTAATGTTTTGTCTAAATATATGTTATTTATGGGAATAAAGAGTAAAACTAATATGTTATTGGACTCTATACACCATGTGATATAGTCTTGGTAGATATCCTACACTCATTTTTATTTCATATTATATGTAGCTACAAAATTTCTATGTTTCCATGATCATATGATTCCATTTTATATATTCTATACTTTTATATGTTTATCCATGATTCATAACTTTTATCTTACCATGTTGTTCCTTCAAACTCATGTGTTATGATTTTTCCCATGTTTATTCCCTTACTGGGATTTTTAGATCTTCACATTTATCAATTTATTACCCAAGTTATCCTATGTAGGTATAGAAGATCAAGGGAAGTCATGCGATCATTATGGAGATTAATAGAAATTGTTTCTACTTCCATTCTTTCAATCTTATGTACCTAGTTTTCTAATAAAACTAGACCATTTGATCATTGGTTTTTATTTAATGTATAGTAATGATTAAAATCATGTGATAATATGTATAATTGGATAGGGTTTATAAACAAAATAGAGAAACATATTTTAATAGTGTGGAAAGTGGAAATGTAATAGACCAGATTTCCATGGGTAATGCCTTTGGGAAAGTCCAGTGTTTAGGGAGATATAGGGGATGCCGATGACTCATTCCAAGAGTTATCCAAAATCCAGTTTGAGCTGTCGACATCGGTGTGCTAGTGGCATCATCATCAGTGAGTCTGAGGCATCGATATCAGTGAGTCTGACGAATCGGCATTAGGGAGTCAGTGGAATCGAAATCAGTGAGTTAGGGGAGTCAACATTGGTGAGTTAAGCACATTTACATCGGTCAGTCAGGTGTGTCAGCATTGGTGAGTCACGGTCATTGGCATCATCGAGTTAGAACTGTCAAAATGAGTGAGTTATGGGTGTTGACATCAGTATGATGAGGTGTCGGTAGGTAGAGGCATTGGTAGTTCATTATGTGGTAGCTCAGCATCATTGGATCTATTTTGGAAGGATTCATTGTTAACTAAGCTGTCAGTGGCCCAGCATTGGTGACTTACCACACAGTGAATCTTTTCTAATTTTTCCAGGTTTACCCAGTTTTCCCATTTCACCCCTCGGACGTCTTATTTGACCTAAACCGAATTTAAAGCCTTGTTTGGGTGTTTTAAGGGAATTTCAAAGTATATTAAGTATTTATTTCATATCCCAATTCTCGGGGGTTGTTGAGGTACTCAAACCTCTTGGTCATGACCATGATCCCATGTTAATGGATTTTGAAACCATTATTACTTTAATATAGGATATAGGTATTCAAATCTAAGATATTTCCTTCAAAGTGTGTTTTTTATTCTCTCTTGGATTTCCTAAATCCTTCCTCTCTAGATGAGTCATGAGACTGTGCTCCGAGTATCCTTCCTACAACAATCATGATCCCCTGTTCTTGGTGAAAAGAGGTGATTTTGTCAACTGTTATTTCAACTAGGTATTTATTTATTTTCTTTTTAATTGTGTATCTTTTGGGGTGGGTGTACTAATGATTCCTTGAGAAGTAACATTGAATAAATTTCCTAAACAGTTTAATAAAGAAGAAGGTAATATAATTAAAATATAATAGGCATCATGAAATAACGTGCTGGGAGTGGTTTGATTATGATCACTATTTTTATTTAATTATTTTATGGTTTTTTGTGGCTTTATTGCTCCTAAAAATCATGGTCATTAGTTGTCTTCTCTTTCACAAATCTAATTTCATACTTTTCCTTGATGCTTGATAATTGGATGTATCATGTAATTTGTTTAACCACATATACTTTTCTAATTGAAATGGATTCCTGAGGATCAAACCTATTGTATGATCAATATAGTTAATTTAAAATGGAATTAAAGAACTACTATTTATAAAACTAAATATTCTTGGCTTAATGGTGTGGTTGTGTTCTTTGTTTAGATTGTTTTTTGAGATGGTTGGTTTGTTTGTACAGTTGGGATGTGGTTTTAGTGGTAGTTATTGTTGGATTTTTGTATGGGTTGGTACAAGGAGCGTGTTGGTATCCCAATTTGAGAGAGTGATAGATTTTAGATTGGATGGACATGTAGGTAGTGGGACTTTCTTGGGTTGTGTTCTCACCATCAAACGAAGTTGGGCATTGACACTACGGTGTGGTTATGAACATGTTATACAATGAGACTACATCTAGTAAATGTTTGGACAATCGGGTTTCAAGACCGGGTTGTGATATGATGATTGTATGGTATAACATTTATGAATTATAGTTGAAAATGGTAGAACGTGTGTCTTGGAAGAACAAAGAGGGTTGGTTGTTGTATGTTTAGTTAATAAACCTTTTCTCCTTCTGTGATGGTTGCAAATGTGGTTCTTCATATTTTTTCCAGGTAGGGCTAGAATAAACTAATGTGAACCCCTAAATTAATAAATGGAAAGTCATTAAATGAAAAAAGGATTGGGTTATGCTTTTGAAGTGGTTTTTTGTGTTTTTGTGCATATAGGGGTAGCAACAAAAGTGGTTTTGTTGGTTTGATTGTTTTTTTGAGACTCGTAGGTTGGGTGACTTTTTGTTTACATAGATATATAAATTTTTGTTCTTTTGGATTTCTATCCACACTCCAAACTTGTTGAGAACCATGTTTCAAACACCCCCACTTCATGGGGTAGGGTGTCTTTCCCAACATCCTGGTGGGAGGATGGATAGGTGGTTGTTGACTTTCTTCCTCGCTCCCACTTCTGGGTTCTAACCACTCGAGCGTATCTAGGCAGGATGTAATGGATTAATTCATACCAAAGTATGACATCCATCATGAATTTTTGTTGTGGATGAGGATCCTAGGTGTTTGTAAGCTAGGATTTTTTCCCAAGTGTCCTCATAATGAGGCCTAGGTGTCTATGGGCAAGAGGCATGGTTGTGGTGCAGGTGTTTGTGGTCGGGTTTTGTGGGTGGTTTGAGGACCAAGTGTGTGTCGGTAGGTTGAGGCAGTGGGACTGCATTCTGGGAGAGCGGTAGCATCAAGATGTTATCCATCGGGAATAATAAGTAAACTTGTGGGAAGGTAGTGTGGGGTACCCAAATGTCGACGTGCTTATACTAGAAAATTACATGACATGCATTATTTGGTGAGTGTACCTTGGTGAGGACGGGATAGTTAATACACCTTGGTATGTCTTTTGAGGTTCAACTATTTTTTCTGACAGGGGCATTAGTATGCTCCCCCACTTGTGGATGATTGGATTATGTTTTCCTACTACGTATTCTTTTATACTCACCCTATATTTGTAAAACTGTTTTAGGATTCCAGGAACAATTTGAGGACCATGCGGGACTGTACAACCTTGGGAATCAACATAGTTGTTGTGTTGCTGCTTAGTCTCTTTATTTTTACTTGTCTTAGTACTTTGGTTGTACGTTTTTCATAGTTCAAATTTGAACATGAATATGTGAATGGATTTTTGGTATACTTTTACCTTAGTTTGGTGTTTTTTTGGGATTTCAACATCTTGTCTCCCAATCCAATTTTCATTAAAAGGGTAATTCATTCCATTTTGTGTGAGATTTTATACCCTTGGTACTAGTCTCTACTCTAGTTCTTACTAAAGACTGGTCTTGGGGTTCATTATCACTCCTTCATATTAAAGAAGGAAGGGCGTGGAACATTGTTTCCCCTTCCCTCTTCTTGATGAAGGTGGGTAATGATAGAATGGTATCAGAGGAGAATGATTTGTGAGATTGGATGGTGTTCAAAGTTAGGAATATCGAGGATTTCATGGGATGGTTGGGAAATGGTGTTAGGAAATCTTGGTTCCTGAAATAAGATAGGGAAGACCAGGTAGGACATGAGATTCCCCTCCGTGATATGATTCATAGATAATGAGACTATCGAACGACCCCGTATGGATAAGTGATTTTAGGGTTTAGACCCTAGGAAAGTTACATGCATCATAATGTCTTGTGTTATATTGTGTATTTGGAGTTTTGGAGATTTAACTTAAATAAAGTGTTATAATAAAACCTAAAAGGAAATTTCCATACTACCTAGGTGTATAGTTCTTTGTTTACCATTTTCAGCTATGGAACCCAGATGTCATCCACATGTGGTACAAGTAGTTGAGGCCCAATAAGATGAATTGGTTGATCAGAGAAGGGCCGATCTAGAGAAGGACTATAAATTGTGGAAAATACCCTTAATTATTTCTAGTGGTAGAATCTAGGGATGTGTAAGTTAGCATTTTTTATTTAGAGAAAAAGGCATGGATTGGAGAGATTCCAATAACCTTTACCTTGATCTGTGCTCTGTGGCAGTACTGGGTTCCACTGGTGGTGAGATAGATGTGAGGAGAGGTGTGATAGTGGCAGATGGTTTAGCTCGGGGAGAAGAACGAGACTGATGTATCATGTGATTAATTTAAGAAAGTGTTTCAGGTAGAGTTAATTTTCTCGATGATGTAGGATGAGAAGAGGTAGGAGTTTATCTCCCTCCAATAGGGAAGTATGTTGGTGAGAGAACTGAGGATCACGTTCAAGGATATCCTACACATTGCTTTAGATCTCTTTTTGGATGAGGAGTCTCATGCAAGATGCTTATAGAAGGCACTTCAACCTTCTCTTTACTATGTTCTCACTCCCTTCAATTGACATACATACATAGAGTTTTAGATGAAGGATGAGATAGTGTAAAATATACACTTACTTGGAGGTGTATCATGAGAGGGGAGCCAGCTGAGTTCATCTAAGGGGAAGGAATTTATCAGTAGTTCTTCAGTGTCTGGAACATCTAGGTTCAAGCCAATGGGATGTAGGCCTCAACAGTTCCAGTTCCGGTCTTCTAGTCCACTCTCTTTACCTATGGTCTGGGGAATGATGTGATTTATCTATGGAGGCTATGGAAATATTCAGAACCAATTCCCTGTTTGAGCACAGTATGGTTAGGGTGGGCTTGTTCATTTCCGACCTCAACAGTAGTAGTTGCAGATCAAGACTTTCCAGCATCAATTTTCTACTCCACCATGGGTAGACAATGATGGGGGAGGCCAATATCAGGGTTCCCCTCATGGACCCTGACTAGGGTGTGATCTGGGGGGTGTTCAATAGTAGAGGGGTAGATGATCTGGGTTTGGATAGTTTCACGTCATCTTTGCATCAATTCTAGTATTATCGGAGGTTGTTTTAGGTACGATCATTCTGTTTAGTACTCTTGTGTGTTCTTTATTTGATTCTAGTTTTTCGCAATCCTTTGTTGAATCCATTATAGCCGATTCTTTAAGACTAGACATGGAAATACATTATGTGACCTTGGTGCTGAGTATTCATGTTGAAGGCCAGATTTGTCTGTTTGTTGTCTTCCGGGGATGTATATTGATGTTGGGGTCACATCAGTCTAGTGGGAAACTTTTTGTCCTATGGATACATCCATACAATATCATCCGGAGCATCAACTAGTAGTTTTATTTACACAACATTATCGATTGATTCTGGTGAAGGGTTGTGTTTTCATATATGGATGTCCAGCTTGTAGTTTTCATTAGTGGGTAGTGCTAAATATTTTGGAAGTCGTCATGTTGATCCTCTTCTCTCCTGGTCGTCTGAGATGTCAGGGGAATTAATAGACACATAGATAGTGGTAGTTCTGGGGTTTTTTCTGAGAGTTACTTGATTTATTCCTGGATTATGTTGTGACTATACCCCCCAGACATGATGTTGAGTTTTAAATTTTCTTGAAACTCAGTTCCCATCCAATTTTTATGGATCCATATTAGATGGAACCATCTGAGTTATAGGAGTTTTAGATTCAGGTTGTAGACTTGATGAAGAAGGTTTTTATCTGGCCATGTGTGTCACTATGGGGTGATCTAGTATTTTTCGTGAAAAATGTAGATGGTGGACTAAGAGTGTGTATAGACTACCATAGACTGATTCTAGAAATGGTCTTGAACTATTACCCCCGCCCGAGGTATGATGATATTTTAGACCAGTTAAAGGGAGAAAGTTGGTTATCGAAGAATTATTTGTAGTCTGGATAGCACCTGTTGACATTGAAGTCGAGTGACATCCTGAAGACTGAGTTCAAGTGTGGGTATGAGCACTTCTAGTTAGTGGTCATGCCATTTAGTGTCACAAATGCACCATACATGTTCATGGGGATCATGAACTCTTTATTCTAGAGTTTCATGTACCAGTTTTTCATCATGTTCATCAACAACATCGTGATCTACTCATGGTGAAAGGAGGAGAATTCTGAGCCTCTGAGGTCTATCTTGGAGGTCCTTGGACACCACTAACTCTCTGGGAAGTTGTCCAAGTCCATGTTTTTGATACTAGAAGATCACTTCCTTGGATAGGTGGTGTCTCCATGGGGAATATTAGTGGACCCATCATAGGTTGAAGTAGTTGTTTGTTGAGAACCACCCAAGGATGTGGGCAAGTTTCACAGCTTCAAAGGTATAGTGGTCTATTACTGGATATTCATGACCGACTTCTCTCAATTATCATCTCCAATGACTGCTTTGACTAGAAAAGACTATACATTCATGTGGAGGGAGCAATTTAAGGTAGATTTCGGCAACCTAAAGGGGAATTTGGTTAGTGCTCTAGTGATCAGGTTTCCAGAGGAAGGGGTGATGTTCAAGGTGTTCTATTATTCCTCAGACATAGCTTTGGGGTGTGTGCTGAGGCAACAATTATCAGTGATATATTATGGGTCTAGGTAGTTATTTTCCCAAAACATAAAAATTCCACTAATGATCTTGATCTTTCAATGATCGTATTCACCCTAATGTTGTGGTGGCATTACCTCATCGGAGAGTGATTTGTGGTCTTCATGGATCACAAGAGTTTGGGGTATATCTTTTGCCAGTGAGACCTAAAATTCTAAAGTGAAGGCATATGTATTTTCTCTAGTAATAAAACATCATGATACCTTACACCCTAGGAAAAGTTAATGTGGTGGCTGATGACATAAGAATAAAGTCGTAGAAGGTGGTAGTTCGGGAATCCAAAGATACTTTGAAGGAAATAGAGGAGTTGTATGCATTGCATCTGGATATGATAGTTGATGGCCATAGAGTCATTCTATTTTAGATGAAAATGTAGCCTTCCTTTGTGTTGTAGGTGGAGGAGTCTCAATGTAGAGACCCAGAGACCAAAGTGAAAAATGATCACATTGCCCAGGGTGATGCTCCGAAGGGAGGGTCAAGGGATAGTTAGAATAGGATTCTCCTCCATAGGAAAAATTTTTCCCCAGTGACAATGTGTCAGGGAGTTCTTCATCAGTTCCATATCTCACCCATGGTAGTGTATCTTGGAGTTTCTAAAATTTATTGAGGCATTACGAAATAGTTTTGGTTACCCGGGGTGAAGCAGGTGGTGGAAGAGTTTGTGTAAAGGTGCCTATTATTTCAGTAGGTGAAGTCTATGAATTGTGTTCCTTGTGGTCTATTACATCCCCTAGATATTGGTGAGTGGAAGTGTGATGACATCATAATTTATTTTTTCATAGGATTACCCAGGACTCATGGAGGAGGTGAGGATATTTGGGTAGTAGTGGACCAGTTAGAATATTCAGCTAACTAATTTGTGATCAAGGAGTTGAGAATAGTGGATGCCATAACACATTGGTATGTGGATGAGGTGGTGAGGTTACCTGGAGTTCCAAAATCCATTATACTTGATCGGGATACCTGTTTTACATAGAATTTTTAGAGGGGATTGCAGCATGCCTTTGGCACTTATTTTCACCTCAACCATGATTTCCACCCTCAGACAGATGGACATAAATATAGGACCATCTATAGGTTTTAGGACATGTTATAGGAATGTGTTTTGGACTTTAGAGGGAATTGGGTGTGAAATTTTAAATTTTTAGTGTTTTCTTACAATAATAGCTATCACTATTCCATCTGTATGGCTCTGATCAAAGCTCTATACTAGAGGCGGTGTCATTCACCGTTGTATTGGACCAATGTTGGGGAGGAATCCATACATGGTTCGAGTGTGGTGTAGTGTAAAATTGAGAATGTGTATCTTGTCTATGGGAGGACGAAGGAATCACAAAACCGACATAAGTTGTATATCGATCATAGGAGGAGGCCCTTGGATTTGAGGTTGGGGACCATGTTTTCTTGAAGGTTTCCTCTAAATGTGGGCAGTGGTGGTTTGGTAGAGGGGGAATGATTTCTCTCAAGTTCATCAGACCTTTCGAGTTATTGGGGTGAGTTGGTATGGTGGAATACAAACTGGCATTGCCACCACGGTTGGAGAGTATCCATGATGTCTTTCATCTCTCTCAGCTCTATCAGTATAGACACTATGAATCCCACATCATTGATTGGGATGAGTTGGATATCAAGGAAGATGCAACATTCATGGAATGAACAGTAAGAATCAAGGACTGTGAGAAGAAGGTACTTCATGAACATAACATTTCTTTGGATTATTTGTTATGGAGGCATGTTGTCCTCTAGGAGAGTACATAAGAGTAGGAGGTACATATTCTTTCCTAGTATGCAGAGCTATGTTGTGTTTATATCTCGTGTTTTTCTTTGTGATTTACTTACAATGTAATGATTAACCATGTTTATTATCAAGTGTGTTGTTCCCTTGTTCTCAGTATGGTGTGTGAAAAGTATTGACTGTGGGGAGGGGAGGAAATAATCCCTAATCAAGATACATTAATGAGGATGCAATTAAACCAATGCATGCGGGTTAGGGCCTCCCAAAGTGGATGGTATCTTAATATGGAGAAAGGAGATCCCTAATCCATGTGTTTTGAAATTGAGACCATTGGTGTTTGAGTGGCTGTTTGGGGTAGTGGGGCCTTAGTGTTGGTATAGTTTTTCAAAAGATAGATTAAAAATAGGTGTTGTTTGATGTCTGGGTTTTCACTCCATATTTTTAACAATACAAGATGGTTTATTCTTAAGAGGTATCCTAAGGGGGGGGGGGGGGGGGGTTGTTTGGACCCCTCTTTCTGGGTTATTTTTTAATTCTCAGGTATAGGAATAGTTGATACGTAATTGATATAATGACATGGATTTCCCCAAAGCATAGATTTGTGAAATTATAGTGTTTAGGGTGTTTTGGGGGCCGTTGGTGACTCATTATGAGAGTCATCCAAAAATCCAGTTTGAATCATCGACATCAAGGATTAGGGGTTTCGGCATCAGTGAGTCAGGGGAATCAGCATCGGTGAGTCAGGGGAGTTTTCCATAGTGAGTCTAGGGTTTCATCATTGGTGAGTCAGGGGCATCGACATCAGTGTGTCAAGGGTGTCAGCATCAGGGAGTTAGGGGTGTCGACATTAGTATGTCAAGGCATCACTTGGTCGAGATGTCGGTAGGTCATTTCATCCGCAGGTCATTTCATTAGTATATCAACGTTGGTGTGTCAATATTCATAGGTCATTATAGTAGCTCACATTTTAGTGGATCAGCAAAGTTGACTCACCCATCGGTGACTAATTTACAATATTTCTTGTTTTCCTTGTTTCTCTCCTCTTACATCTTACTTGATGTAAACCGAATTGAAAACCTTATATTGGAGTTTTTAGTGGTGTTTCGAAGGATATTAAGTATATCATTAAGATCCTAATGCTATGGGACTTCGAGAAACTCAAACCATGTGATCTTCACCACAATCCCACTTTAATGGATTTTGAAAATGGTCTTCTATTAATATCAAATATATCTCTTCAATGTCGGGATAGTTCCATCCCAATGTGTTTTCCAATATCTCTTAGAGTACCTAAGGCCTTTCCCTCTAGACTAGTAATGTGACTTTGATCTGGAGTTCCTTCCTGCAACTCGCGCGATCGCATATTCTTGGTACAAATAGAATCTTCAGTCTCTTGTTATTTCAAGTAGGGATTTATTCTACCTCTTATTAATTGTGCATCATGTGAGGTCAGAGTAATAATGATTTATTGTGAAGAACTTGTGAACAATTTTCTTTAAATGAGTAATTAATAAGAAGTTAATATGATCAAAAGTAAATAGGGGTCATCAAATAACGGGCTGGGAGGGGTTTAATAATGATCTCTGAGTTTATTTGATTATTTTATTGTTTTTTGTGGCTTTATGCCTTCGTAAAATCATGACTATAGGTGGTATCTGCTTGTCCACTGATGATGTTTTTTTTGTGATTCTTGATAAATGGTTGTAACATGAAATCTTCTTAATCTCATATACATGGAAAATTGAATTGTAATCCCAAGGATCAAACATGTCGTGTGATCAGCCCAGTTATTTTAAAGTGGAATTAGAGATTCCCTCTTTCTAAAATTGAATATGTTTGTTTTAATGGTGTTGTTGTGTGTTGTGTTTAGTGGGTTTGGTGATTTGGTTGTTATGTTTTGTAGAAGGTATGCAGATTTAGTGGTGGTTTTTGTGGGATTTATCAGTGGGTTGGTAACATTATATTTAGTTAATCACGCTCTTCACCTTTGGATATTTGTGTAGATGTGGTGCTTGGTAGTTGCCCCAGGTAGAGCTAGAATAATATAATGTGAACTCATAAATTAATAAATGGAAAATGGTTAAACGAAAAAGGGGTTGGATTACCCTTTTGTAGTGGCTGTTTGTGTAGTTATGTATAGTGGTTGCAGCAGGAGTGGTTTTTGGGGTCTGATTGTTTGTTTTAGGGACCCAAAGGTTGGGATGAGTGTTTGTTTACTTATGTGTATAAAAATTAGTTCCTTGTGATTTATATACTCTCCCCACCCTTTTTGAGAACTATGTTTCGAACACCACCATTTCATGAGGGAGGGTGTACTTCCCAACATCTTGGTATGAGAATGGATGATTGGTTACTGACTTCCTTCCTCACACCCTTTTCTTGGTTCTTACTGCATGATTGTATCCGGTAAGGTTGTAATGGATTGAGGCTTACCATAGTACAAGATCATTCCGGATGGTTTGTTCTGGGTTAGTGGCCTAGGTGTTTGTGGGTTCGGATTGTTTTTCCAAGTTTCTTCAGGATGAGTCCCAAGTGTCTTCGGGCAATAGGCATGGTTGTGGACCAAGTGTCTACGGGTGGGTTTTATGTGTGGTTTGAGTTCTTGTGAATGGGTGGTTTTGTTTTTCCTAATTGGTATTCATGTATACTAACCCTAGGTTTGTAAAACATTTTTATGGTTTCTAAGTGGACTTTAAGGACTGTTAGGGAATGCATGAGCTCAGGTGTCAGGATAGTTGTCACAATACCACTTATTGTTTCTATTTAGTTCTTTCTTTAGTACATTGGTTGTATGTTTTTCGTAGTTTACATTTAAACATTTATATATGAATGGATCTTGGCTTTACTTTTACCTTAGTTTTGGGTTTTTTTTGGATTTCACCATCATATCTCTAAATCTTATATTCATTAAAAAGGGTAATACCTTCTATTTTGTATGAGATTTAATACTGTTGGTGCTAGTCACCACTCTGAGACCTACTGAAGGCGGGTCCCAAGGGATATTATCTCCCCTTCTTATTGAATAATGAAGGGTGTGACACATTACTTCCCTTTTTATCATGTTGAAGAAGGCGGGTCGTGATAGGAAACATCATTATAAAACAAACTTTAGTAATGTTACATTATTAATGATTACAATAAAATCCACATCCCCACATATTACCAATCACTACTCATTCATGATCTAATGATTCTATAGTGCTAGTTAGAACTATGAACATTATGGTTTTTTAATTAATATAGATAAGATACTCCACCACTTCTTTGTCCATAAGTATTATTAATGGTGACACATTGATCTTCAAGTTGGTCACCACGTGACCCATGTGTAAGTTTATGGATATGCATCTCTATATGGGTACAACATATGTGACTTCAAAGATAAATATATCTATATTCCCACCATATTTTTCATATACAGATTACATGATAAGAATATCCACATATTGTCAACTAACATGATGATCTTGAATACTCTAATTCCCTCATTATGCTGTGGGATATAATTTTCATCCCTATAATGCATCTTAATTATTGATTTAGGTATACTATTCTAGTTATTAATCAATAAATTAATTCACTATTACGAATCCCCCACCCACATTACTATTCATATCTTATTTGAGAAGAATCACAAGGACACATGGTCTTTCCACTTGGATATGTCTTATGTTCATATAGATACCTTTTAGCCTCCATTACTAAATCACAATAATAGTAAATCTTTGAAATGCAAGGGAACACTTTTTAGAAAGAGGTTGTGTGTCTAATTTATACATGTATGTCATGGTTTTTTACAGACATGAAGGTGGTTATGTGCACAAATATAAGTATAACATATGGTACATATTTTTTATGGGAATACAAGGAATAAGAAGAAGAGCATTGAGAGGTATATAAATGGAAAATATTATTTAGGTAGAAGAGGATAATGTTTACTCTAACAAAGGTTGAGTTCACCCTATTATGAAATTTCATTATTTATATCTATTCAAGGAAAACATAAGGACATGATGTCATCTGACTAGAAAAATGGTCTATAGCCTTTTTTCGGGAACTTATCTGCCTACACTATGACATAAAAAAGGAAGAACCACCTACATTGATTCATCACCAAGTAAAGAATATGGCCATTGAATTTGGTATTGAATCTTTATCAAAAGATACATTATCACAGTGTAAATTACATGCCACAAAACACTGGTATATAGAATACAACAACAAATTTTATCAAAATGATGGTGTCTACCAATTTAGTAGATATAATATATTAATGAAACTTTATCAAATCATAAAATACTATCCATGTCACTACATAGTGAATAAAATCCTTTACATGATTCATTATTCAATAATTCATCTCCAAAAACTAGGTCAATGTATGTTATTATCCAAAGTTTCATATCTATAGGCTACTCCACCATAGGCTAGTCCACGTTCATTATTGTATAAGCATATCAAGATGGTAGCCACATGTTTTTCATATAGATTCCTTGATAATACTCCACTTATTTATATGACATTATCATCATGACTTTGACATGATGAGGAACAAATGTCTAGTGAGGTGGATCATACATAAATTATATACACATTATAGTTTTCATAACTACACACATTTATCAAAAAAGGGATAGTACTTATATGGGACTTTCCCTTGATCAAAAAAGGGATAGATTTCAAACCATTAGAAACATAATTATAGTTATGATAATAATATGGATATGTGAAGGGAAAACTAAATCATAAAATTTATTGAGTGATGTTATTAAGATAGTAAGGGTTTCACTTGTACTAGTCATAAAAATAGTTTAGTCCGCCTTTAAGTTATTCTAAATATTTGGTAGTGAAATGATCATTTGTATCCTAGATCTACTAGAAAAATGATCCATATGGATAATAGAAGATGAAATGGAATAAGGATATATTGTGTAATTTTTACAAATATTATGAACATTGTAAAATAAATATTTCATTGGATCTGTGGTAGTATTTTTTCTCTTTAACCTTGTCATAATGTTTTTGACCAAGATGAGGATGCTTACTAAGGTGTTGAACTGATTACAAATTATAAATATGTTAAATACTTCCCTAATAACTTGAGGGTATTTATATATAAGGGTTTTACTTTATGTTATTTTAAACCAAAATTTAACATCCCCATTCTGGGAATGAAATTTAAATAGTGCTGATTGATCTTCAGGATGAAATAATATTTGTAATTATTGAAAAAATACCTATATAAAAATCATTCGAATGTAACACCCAATGTTTAACAACATAAGATTTTATGATACATTTCTCAATAAAAAATTGAATTCTTTAATACAATTCTTTAGATCAAACATAATGTTTTAAAAAAATGCGTCAAACTATTGAAATATTATTATTTATTGTGATAGTTATTACCAAGAAAATTATTTGGAGGGTATTGATATGATTGAAATAATTATTAAAAATATAAAAATTTCATAATCAATAAAATTTTATTTACTAATCCATAATAAATAAGAACTGAATTTTTATTTGTCAATTTTTTTCAAAAAATACATTGTTTTAAAAAGGAAAATTATTTCTTTTTGTGAAGTAATAATATAATTCATTTAGATAACTCTAAAAAATTTAATTTGATAAAATATAAATCATTTTTTAAATAACAACATCCAATTTTTTTATGGTGTGTTTTTGGAAAAGATTTATTTTCATGGGAATAATAGTAAATAACGGTTTTTCAAAAACTATATTATTCTTTCAAGAATATTAAATGCTCCATTTTGTTGAAATAATTCAAAATTAATTTTAGATTTATTATGTAATTAATAATTTGATTAAATTCATTTGATTCATTTTTATGTTTTAATTTGGTATAAAAACATTTTCGTACTTATAAACTCATTTTAATGAATTTTTTTTTTTCATTATGTTTTATGTTTTTATCTTAAATTCATTTTATCTAATTTCTTGAAATTTAATATTGAAAAAATGGATTTCATATTTGGCATTAGGTGGTCTAAATTTTGTAAATAGTTCCCCTTTATTTTTTGCTAATATGAATACTAATCATAATAATTTTATCTTACCTCATAAAGGTAAAAAAGAATTAATTAGGGTTATAATATTTTTCATTAGGCTTAAAATTCATTCATAAACACTCATTTATTTAATTATATTATTCAGTTTCATACATAATCATCTGAACTTTTAAAATATAACTTTTTTCCTATTTAACATTTAATTTTCACTTTAAAACATTTCCATAAAAGTTAAAGTAAAAAATATTAAATCTTTGAATTTAATATTTATAATATTTTCTGATAGGGATCAAATAACATAAGTTTACTTATAAATTCTTATTTAAAATATTATTGATTTCGTTAGGTGAATTTATTTTTAGTTTGTAGTGACGACATTATTTCAGTAAATTATTTTGCAACACGTAAAAATTGCTTATGGAAGTAGTTGAAAAATTACGTAAATGATTTTGAAACACTGGAGAGTAATTTTTTTATTGAGTTATAACTTCCATAGAATTTCGTAGATAAATATAAAATATTATGGTTTTGTTAAATTTTTATCTTTTAATTCTTTTTCTATCAAGTTGTTTACAAAGTCAAATCAAATGTATAGTTCCAAATATGACATTAATTATATTTTATAATAAATAATATTTTATTAAATAATTTAAAATTCTTAAAAAACTGTATTCATTCAATTTAGTGGGATACAATTTCAAATAAGAACCACATTACATTTAGGTTTAAAATTTCCTTTTATGGTGATATTCGTAACACTTAATGAGTCGAAAACATTAGTATTATGATAATTGTCAAAAGTCTTAATAGAGGGTTAAAACTAAGATATAATTGTAAAAAATATAATTTTTTTAAATTTTATTAATGAGATGATTTTTAATCATTCTCATATTATTATCAAATTATATCAGTACTATGAAAAATTTTCATGATAATTAATTTATATTATTTTAACACTTTAAGTAATTTTTAGAGTTCATCATCCCTTGCTTATAAAAGGGAGCCTCCTCTCCTTCATTATTTACAATGTTTATTCCTTATTGAATAGAAAAAATAGAATAATATCACTCTATATTCATTCAACACATCCTAGAGCATATGGAATTTCTAAAAGGCCATCCT
The DNA here is from genome assembly GCA_963277665.1 of Viscum album. Classification (NCBI taxonomy): domain Eukaryota; kingdom Viridiplantae; phylum Streptophyta; class Magnoliopsida; order Santalales; family Viscaceae; genus Viscum; species Viscum album. The sequence goes on from OY728136.1 coordinate 1,487,794,906, forward strand.
CACAAGGCATAAGGTGCAAGTCGAAGAAGGTTTCTCAATGAAGATTTATCACTATTAAACAAGTGTTTCCAAATTTTTTTCGTATTATAACTCATATAAATAAGTTTTATCCATCATAAGATATTAAATTAATTATCTAAAATTTAGTGAATTTCTATTATTATTATGTAAAAACTGTTATACACCTTTTTCTTATCCATTGGAAAATGATAACTACACTTGTGCAAATGTTTGGATTACTACTTCCACGAGGCAGTGTATTTTTTTCACTTACATTTTATATGGTTGGTAATTCAGATTAATATATTGAATATATGTTATATATATTATTGAATAATTATTATGTAATGGTAAATTATTATTTACCTTTGTATATTTCAATGCATCAAAAAATGGAAACATCACACATGTGTACATATAGATTACAATAACCAAAAAGGGATGTAATTAGTTTTTCATATCCAATTTATGTGATTAGTTATAAAAGTAAATATAATGATAAATATTATACTCATGATGGAACCATTATCAAATTTTAACGAACTAGGCTGATGATCTAAAACATGAAAGAAAAAAAAACAATTATCACTAAAAACATTAATTTTAATAAAAAATTATTAATAAATAGATGGTAATGTTTTATAAGTAAATAATATATGATATGATATATGTGTGTTTTGTTCTAGATTAAATGTATAGAAAAAAATTATTTTAAAAAAATTATTTTTGGACGAGCAATGAGAAAGACAAGTCATGAGGTAAGATATTTGTATTTCAATGCCATGTTAATTAGTATGGTTTATATTTTAATTTCAATTGAGATAATTCTATGATTCTTATCTGAAAAATTAAATTAATTTTTGTTATCCTCTGGTTATTCATTTAATTTTTATGTTTTAGTATTGTGTTATTATCTTTGGTTTTGAAAATGGTTTATAATTTTTTTTACGATAATCCGATCTCCTTTCTCATATTCTAGTTATAAAAACATTTTCTTTAGCATCCTTATTTTCATTAAAATATTTTCATGAATGATGTTTGTATAGTATATGGTTTTTTTGAAAAATAATTTTTACTGATAATTGATTTTCTTTATAATTTTTCTAAAGGAATCATCAAATAATTTTTTTTAAAGTGTTAGCTTTTAATCTTTACAGAAAATGAGAAAGAAATCAATGTTTTACCAAGATGAGATGAACCAAATTTTATTTTTCGATGAATGATCATTTATTTTAATCCTCCATTAAATGTTTCTAAGGTTCTTAAAATAATGTTTTCCTTAATTTTTTTTGGATATTTTTATATATAATATAAGTGATTTTATAATGAATATGGTATTTTACTCAGGAAATATTCAATTAATATTTTAAATTAATTTTAAACTATTATAACATCCTTTGAGGTTAATTATTATTTACTGGGTATATTATTCAATGATACCATCCTTATTATTTAACTAAATAATTAATTAGTATATTGATGATATTTTTTTGAAGCCTATTTCTTTTCCATGAGTTATTCAATAATAAAGGGATGAAATACTTATGAAATATTTTTTCCTTTCCAGGGTTTATTTTATGATGGTATTATGATTGTTTTATTTTATTTTGACAAAATATGTGTGGTTTTCATTAAGTGATGAGTGGTACAAAAACTAAACATCCATATAATAAATAATGTAATGTTTTATATGTTCTTGAAAAATATTTATCTTTAGGTTAACAGCGAAACATTTCGTTTTATAAATAACATGTCATTTATGAATTTTATATATATATATATTTTAAGTGGAGAATTATTAATCATATTTAAAAATCCAAATAATTTTTATATATTACTTTATAATTATAATTATTTTTAAATATAAACACATCTTAAAATTTTCAGAATTTATGTTATATTTTGTTAAAAAACTATTTTTATTAAATTATACATTTAGTATTTCAAAACTATTTTTTATCTATGTTAAATATTGAATAAATAATGCAATTAATACTATTAATCACTAGGTATGATTTACATAAATATAGTAATGTTATTTTTGGGCATAATGGATAAGTTTTCTATGTAAAACTAGTTCTTATGATGAAAAAAATGTAAAAAATTGAAAAAACCAAGTGGTAAAGGGAAAAATGCATAAAAAATATTTTAATTTAATGGATGAGGTCTGGATCAAACTTATATTTTATAATCTATTTTTCTTATTAATCTTTGACCCATATTCATTGAGAGTGACTTTCTATTGTTGAAACTTTTAGGTATTTTTTAAAATGAAATTCAATTTCTCTTTTAAAAGATGAAATCTTATCATCACATACTATCAAAACAAAAACCCCTTATTACAAACCAAAATATACCCAAAAACTATTCAATACACCTATAATAATTAATTATGGATTTATGTTCTAGAAATTACACCCTTAAATTGCTTAACCCCCTTGGAAAATGCGATAACTCAAGTAGGGTGTTATAGATTTTTAATCATTTATTCCCGTCTGTATTTCTCACTAATATGAATTAACACTTAATTATGGATTTATCTATCAGAAAAATATATAATAAAGGAATAAATTATTCTACTGTTTTGATAAAATTAAAAAAATACACCTCATATTCACTAGTAAGCATGACATGTCCATGTTTGGTTCAGTTTGATCAATAACTTGAAAAATGATATGAAATTATATAATTATTATTATGAAATATTAATTAATAATATAATATGATATAAATTTTTATATAATTTTTTCTATTCTAGAAAACATACATCGATAATTTTTTTCTAATTAAAAAAATACAATTTAAAGCTTTAAAATGAATGGAAAATGTTCATTATCAATTTCTTCTTCTAGGATAAAGACTAAATTAAATATGAATGGAAATATAAACACCATAACACATTAAAATAATTCAATATTAGTTACTATAATAAACATGGTAAGATTAATTTTTGGAAAATAATTATTAAAAAAACTTCTATTACAGAACTAGTTCAAAATAATCAATATTTCACATGCCCTACCTCAAAAATAGGCAACATTTAACTAGTATTATTGTAAAATATAATTATAATTGAATTTTATAAAAGTTTAAATATATGAAAATGTGTCTAAAATAGGGTATTAAAATATGTTTTTATTGTTTTATGGTATTCTAGAGTACATTCAACTAAGAAAAGATACAAGGTAAGGGGTTCTTTGTCACAAAATTTAATTCCATGAGACCTGTTTATGTGATACACCATGTATTATTTTTTATGGTGAAAATACATCACCATTATAATTTTGATTCAGGATTCCATTATATATCATGATTTTATATTTTAACATTATTGATATAACTTCCCTTTTGATTCAAATATTTCAACACAATTGTTCAATCACATAAAAGTATAACATTATCAAGAAAAAACTTCAATCTCCTAACTTCCACTTTTTCCAAGTCCAAATTTTCCATCCTTCCACTGTTCTCCACAACTATTTCTGGGAATAATATTGTGGATTATATTCTACGATTATAATAATTTTATTTAACTCTTTTGAAAAGAAAATTGAATTATATTTTTATAATGAATGTTTTCAAACAAAGTATTATAAAAATATTTTCCAACCAAAATAGAATTTTAAAATATTTATGGGTTTTAAAGGAATTGATATTGATGTTTTTATTTGTAAATTTATTCATATATATTTTTTTCACCTATTTGAAGATTAATTTTTAATGTTAGCCATATCATCACCATTTTTGGAATATATTGAAAATATTATATTTTGTCAATTTCTTTAGGAAATTTTTTTACACCATCTGGGGCATTTTATTTGAACATTTCTCTCTATGTTTTCATGGTTTCAGAAATAAAAAAAATTTCTAATATATTTGTAAGAAGTAACTTTTAAAATTATTTATAAATATCATATATATTTTTTATTTCTATGGTTATTTTTATCTAAAACACCATAAAATTAGATTTTATCTTTTTAATTTTCCATTGACATATCTTATTCTTGATTTAGGGTGTTTTTAAATGTCAACATCCATCTTATTTCAATGGATCGATTCTGAAATTTCATTTACATCATGGAAATTATCTATCAGTACCTTCTAATAATATATATTGTTTTGGTTTTTAAATTTATTCATTTCTTCTAAATCAATCTATATATGAATAACCAAATTTTATTACTTCAATTGGAGTGTGTTCACTTATATTTCATACATTTATTGATGGAAGAAATTATTAACTCAATTTTAAAATCTTTATGTACATTGTAACAACCTGAATATTTAAAAAGAATAAAATTTAATTTGAGAGCATATGTTACACGCAACACCGAGTCTATCTTACGTTATATGTAGTAATGATTATTTCAAAAGCGTGGGTTACATGCAAGGCCGAGTTTTACCAAACAAGAATATATTATTTATATTATTATTCAATATGAACATTGTCACGTAGATTTTGGAATGATGTATACGAATAGGATTAAATAACTTGTGGAAGTATATATTTTAAACATGTTTATGACCTATTTATTGATAATAAATAAAATAAAAATCATTTAGAATAAAAATAAATATTTTCTGAAAATATTTAATTTTCTAAAAGCGGGTTTATAGCTTTCTACACACATAATTTAAAATGAATTTTTTCTAATTTTACAAAACAATTAATGATAAAATAAAAGTAATTTTTAAAATAGGAATATGAAAATAATTTTATTTTTAATTTTTTACGATTTTTTAGAAATTTTTTAATTTTATTATAAATAGTTAAAAACTAGATTTTAATTGAAAACTGCATTTTCATTTAAAAAATGTATATTGTTAAATTTTATTTTAATTGAATTCAAAATTACAGTAATAAAAATTTATATCAATTCATAAAATTTAAGCCATTGTGTTCATTTTAATATTGAAATTAGATAAAAAATATTTTTATACTTTTGAACATTTTGACATTTATAAATCCACGTTCTTGTCACATCTGCAAGATTAATTTTAAATTAAAATTTTCCACTTCTATGAATGATATTTTGAAAAATAGATTACATATTTGGAATCATTAAATTTTATAATTTGTCGTATGTTGAATTATGTTTTGATCAAAATAAATATTGAATTTAATAACAATTAATTATTATGGTTATGGTAAAAAAATAGATTTATTGTGGGGTTAAAAAAGAATAATGAGAATGAGAATGACATAAAATATTTTCTAAATTTAATTGAATGAGTTTATTTAGACCTTTTACACTAATTTACCTAAAAATGGAAATTCATTTCTTCATTCTTCTGAATATCAACCATATTTTATAATGAATAAAGAAAAAGGAAAAGATGAATCTTTATTCCTTTTAATATCTATAATGCTTTTAAGAAGGGAAAAACAACATTTTTTCATTTGTACACACTCCTCTAAAGTAATCATGAGATTATGTTATTATAATAATTTATATTTAATTTAAATAGATTAATTAGGTAATTAAAATTCTAAATAAATTCCATCGCATAAATTATTTAGTTAATCAAAAATTAAATAACTGATACTAAATATAGTAAAAGTGAATTAAATTGAATGAACAATTATGTTCCATTAATTTCTAGATGATTATATCATATTAAAATAGTGTCAAAATCATAAAATAAAATTTCATAATTTTATTGATATTTTTGAATTCTATTTAAATAAATAATGTCAAAATTTACATTTATATAATTTTCTAAAAAATTATATTTTATTAAATGATTTAAAATTAATAAAAACTTTATATTCTACCTGGTTATTCTAAAATTATTATAAACATTAACTATGATTCATTCGTAGGAAACGTTTTCTTTTATCATTACTATATCAACCCATATATTGTAAAAACTTTGTTAGCACAGTTAAGGTTAAAGTGGTGTTTTCTCACATTACATGCACATGTGTTAATGTTATTTTTTAACACAAAAATGATTTGTATTTTATAAATCATATGTAAAATGTATAATAATTTTGTATAAAATATATAATAATTATCACTTTAATTTCATCTCAATCAATCAATTACTAGGGTTTTACACTAATACCCTAATGAAAAAAAAATGGTAAAAATAATGAAAAATTGTAGATAAAGAACAAAATGTATAAAATAAGTGTTTTATAGTGTATTGGAGGTGTGTATCACCTATATAATCGTTCAAACCAGTTATTTGTCGATATCAGATCCACATGAGGTAAGGGAGGCCTATGTATACTGAATTCTTTTGGGTATTTATAAGAATGGCACAATTCATCAATTATAAAAGGGCACTCACTCTTCCCCATTCATCAAACTTTACTAATGCTTTCCATGGAATATGATAAAGATAATGTTAATTATTATATTTTATATAAATGAAATAATTTTATATTCCTGAAATATTTATCTTTTTGTAAATAATATATATATATATATATATCATATTCTTTCTTTCCTTTCCACTCACAAAGATTAGATAACATCATTTGTGTTTGTGTGGAAAACTGCATTTAGGAAGTGATGTGACACTCATTTCATCACCACCCCATGTGGATGATATATAAGTATTATTAAATAATTAATATGAAAATTATTCAATGATTATTATTCTATAGATTACATAACTATATAATATGTATAAGAAGCAGGACATTCATGATAAATAACAAATATGAAAAAGGAATGATCATACACGAAACAATAAAAATATTGAAATTTTATTAACAAAAGAGTTATAATATATTATAATAGGAACATATATGATATGAAAATTATTATTATGGTTCTTTTATAAGTTATTAATTTAACACTCTGAAATTTTGAAAGAGTAACTTTTATACAATAGCATATATGACACGCTAAACCAAGAATAGAAAAAATATAACCACTTGAGACTTTATGATATATTCACTATTTTAAATAAATTTATTCTATTATATTTCCTTATTTCATGGAATAATGACTTATCACATGTGGTATGTAATAATGAGTTTTTTCGATAACTTATGTTACATGCAAGGCCGAGTTTTACTGAGTACTATTTATATTATTATTTAAAATGAAAATTATCTCATATACATTAATTCTATAGGTGTGAATATTATTAAATAAATTATTAAAATATATGGTTTAATTAATTATTTACCATTTTATTATATTTGAATAAAGAATCCATTGAATATAAAGTAACATTTTTATGAAAAAATTATTTTTATTCATTAAAGGCGTTTTGTATTGATAAATTAAAATGATAACTATTTTACAATGGTATTATTGAATTATATATATATTTATATATATATTATATTAAATATATTAATTTAAATTCATAAAATATATTTTATTGGTATATGATAAGAGAAAACTTAATTTTATGAAAAAAAAACTATAATTTTTAAGGCAGTTTTATCGACTTTTAATGTATAACCAAAATAAAAATTAACTTTTGACACAATAATAAATAATATTTTATGAAATAAATATTATTTTTGATATATAAGACAAAAAATTAACTTATGGTCAGTTTTGGGTATTTTTCTGAAATATTTCATGAATGAATGAATAGTGGAAAGTACTTAATTTAATTGAAAATAGTTTTTTGTTTAATTTATTTATATTGTTAAATTATATATTTATTTAATTTTAAAGTATATTTATATAAATTATAAATATATTTATATAATTTAGGTCCTGGGAAAAAATTTCACATTGAAATTGGATATAAAAAATTTTCATAGTTTTGAACATTTTTTACTTTATAAACCCGCTCTCTCACCATTTTTGCAGGATAGTTTTTAAATTAATTTCCACCACATATATTATTGGAACTTTTAAAAATGGATTCCATTTTTTTAATCATAATAATTTATAATTTTTATTATTTTATCTTATCTTTGGACTAAAATATTATTGAAATCAACTAACATTAATCACAACAATTAATGTTAAAATGAGTATACCTAGTGGTTTAACATTAATCTTATGTTCCCAAATGACCATGATTTTCTTTTAGAAACACATTGGTTGAACATATTTAGAATACATACTCCCTTTTATCTAATTGGTTTTATTTTTTCAGGAAAATTATTTATGGGATACCACCAAAAAGTTTTTACCTTTTTGTATTTTTATAAATGCCACTACTCATCTAATATAGATGGTCCCTCACCGCCTCATTTATTCACACCTCTCAAGCTATTTGGATTGTCCAAGTATTTCCAAAACATATCCCAACATACCTACCCACATCATAGAATGCTAAAATTTGGAAAAAAGAAAACCAATAAAGTTTTTTTTATAAATCAAAAGGAGTTACTCGAAGTAGAGGTAACGTTATTTAACAAGCACTTTGGTTTTATATCATTATCCACCATTTAATTATTTATATATCATACTTTTGTAAAAAAAATTTATCAAAAATAAGGCCTTTATTTTTTTGGGAAATATCTCATCCTACTAAAAAAAGTAGTATCATCAATATACTAATATTTTCTTATGTTATGGTTACTTCCTAGAGTCTCACACACTTCCATGAAATGGTATACACAATCTAAATTTTTGTGTATGATGAACAACCTCCTCATTAACTAATGTCATTCGTTATTTATATTACCTCCTTTTACAATAGGAAATAAGGATGGAATTATTATTTATATATGATATATATTATATTTATAATTTCTTTATTCTTTTGGAATTATTTTATAACACAAGAATTCATTCATTCCATTTTGTGGGACCATGATAACATCATTGGTAGGCGTGTAGAATACATCCTCCTTAAAGTGATGTGATTTGTTCATGGATTACATGGAATGTATTAGGGATTGTTTGAATAAACTTATCTGATATATGTATATATAAATTATAATATAATTATAATACACCAACACCCACACCCACCCACACACACACACATATATTATTTTCTTTCTTTTAATATATTAAGAAATTGAAAACAACATTCATTTGTACGTACAACCTACCATCTTCATGAACTTTGTATTTCACTTCTTATATCCAATTTTTTAGATTACTATAAATTAAAATATTATCAATATATATAATGAATATATATATTTTTAAAAATCATGGTTTACATCTCGATATGGTGAAATCTTGATATAAGTAAGAGGAATAAAAAATAACAAGTCAGAAAATTGATGAATAGAAAGACAATAAACACATGAAATTATGTAAATAATGAATAATTTTTAATTATAGAGTAATAATATATTGTAATAGAATCATATACAATATTATACATATTAATATGTTTTATTATAAGCAGATAAAATTATTAAAACCATTATATAATAGGGGAAAGAGCTTTCAACCCAAAAAGAGCATATGGTGCAGATTTTTTGTCTATGTTTTTACATCTATGAGATAAATGAAATATTCACCACTTGCTTATTTTTTGTGTTTTATATAGTAAACCATTTATTATATTATAAAATGGATTTTTTATATTCGTGTTTTATAAAAATTTCATTGGATTATTATTACTTTTAATGCTTTTTATTCATATGTTACCATAATTTTTAGGGACATTATAGTCTCAATTTTATATCTACAAGACATATTCCACATTCACAACTCATTTATTTTGTGAGGTGTATATACTACCCCATGAAATTTAATTTTTTTTATAATTATGTTCTTGATATTATAAATTCCATTTAATGTTATTACTTTCATGGGCAATAATATTAAAATGTTTGATTATCAAATGATATGATTTGGAATATTTACATATTATTTTCATCAAAAATGTTTTTAATGATATTTGAGTAGTATTTATATTCATAAATAAAATAACAAATTAGTATAAATCATATTTATACCATCATTAATCTTCCTCTATATGGTTTATAATTATTTTGACCAAGGATTGTATTTACATTCACCTCCATGATTATTTTTTGTATTCCCCTTGGAATATTCATTATAAATTAAATTTCCCCTAATTATCCATACCATTTATCATCGATATACTTAATTCAAAATCCATATGAAAGAACCCAAATCTTTTTATCGGGTATGTTTTCTATTTTCTAGTGTTTTTGAGAAAAATATTAGTTTCTAGAAGTTTTTTTAGTACACATCGTGTATATTATAAGTACACTTCGTGTACTCGGTTACCGTGGGTAGCCATGTTATAGCCGTGTAACGGCTTTGTGTGGTGACCAGGAGACCGCCAAATGCAGGGGCCGGTAAGGGAAAGTACACGTCGTGTACTTCTAAATTACACATCATGTACTTTCTTTTTTTCATTAAATGGATCGAGGTTGTGTCTAATTGGTAGAAGCAACTTCTTCTTTACTTTCGTCGACCAATATCGTCCATAAAATGATGATCTTTCCCTGAGCCCCTGATCGAGCATCCGTTCTCCAATTTTACCACCGATTATTGCATTAGGATTTCCACAACAAGCTCTTCCTTCTTTTAGAGCTTCGTTTCCTAATTCCTCTTCTTTCAAGAGTTATCCTATGTTGAGAATTTTTAGAATTTTCGGAGATCTACACTGTTCTAGGGAAATTCAAGGCTTGAGATTAATGTATAAAAATCCTACAACACTGAGGTAGGTGGTTTAGGCTTTTCCGTAGATAGTCTTTGAGTTATATGTTAAAATGTTCCCAATACCTCTTATCAGGGTATTACTTGTTTTGGATTTTGACCCAGTTAATACCTATAAAGATTAGAATGCTTGAGTAGAGGTTAATTGTTTTGAATATGACCGTTTACCATGTTATGGATGTGTTTTCCCATGCTTGTACCATTTATGACCATTGATCTAGATTTTCCTATTTGGATATTGCTTTGATTTCCATGCCTAGTATAATAGGTTGATGTTATTGTATTCTCACATGATGTTATGCTCTAGACTATTTAGAAAAGTATTTCATGAGGTTTACTATGGCCTCTATGAATTTCTTTGCTCGATTGACTTACATAGGGTCATGAGAATGTGGTGTGGTAGACCATAGAGAGAATTGAAATTGAGGGCTTCTCCAGAGTGTCTATTTTTTGTTACGATATGAGATTATCAAAAGAATTTAAGTAAGTACTTCCTCAAGAATGTATGTAGTTCTTCGATGTGGGCCATAGGGGGAATGGGATGTTGATTGCTTCCCCAGAGTGCATTTTAGTTACCCATATGTGAATAGAGAGGGAATTGACGGTTAGTGCTTCCTCAGAGAGTATATGAATAAGATGAACCAGAGGGGTTAGACAATGTTTAGTTCTGAGAGGGTTTCTTGTTCTTGTTTAGTTGAACCAGAGAGGTTAGGCTGTGAGTACTCCAATAGGGTTACCTAAATTGTTTAGCTGCTTATTTGATATATGAAATTGAATGAATTAGATCTGTAGGATTGTTTACATTTGACTGCTTCCTTGTTTACTGCTCCATCTAGACTATTGTCTTCCATATATATTCACTGACTATTAGGCACTGATATTTGGGGGGTTTTGTACTAGGATTTAGTCTCATAACCTATTTGGGCCATGAATTTGGGCCCAAAAAGATTATATTGTTGTAGGTATAGATAAGGTAATGCACCCTTCTACATCATGTACATGATTGTTGAGGAGATGGAGAGCATGGGACCAAGCTAAGGATTGCGATGCTGTTGGAGTTTATCTATCTATTTTGTACATTAGATATTTTTTTTATTGTAGGATTGTGACTTGTTTCTCTACTTTCCTAGACATATGTATTGTACATCATCACTATATATATGTGATCCGGTTTATTCTTTCATCACTTTGTTGTTTACTAATGTATGGTATTATTTCTGATTCTGCTATTGCAATCTGTTTTACTTCCACTGTGTTACTCTTCCAATTAGGGAATAGTTTCCCCACTATCACACCCAAGGCCCTTGCTTCTAGTCAGCAGCCTCTGGTGTTCAGGGAAATTAGCTTGAGGCCATGTGACCAATCGGGTAAGGTGTTCCTTTAGGTAGCTTCTAGAACTGGGATGTTACAAAGTGGTATCAGAGGGTTTCTTTCTTATTTACATAGTGTATGGAGCCTATAGCTAGGGATTGGAAGGAGTGGGTACTTGGTAATAAGTTGTGCTTGGTAGTTGCTAACCCGTGTATAGAGAGGATCCAATCTACCTCGTTTATTTCAATCTCTTTTCTTATTTTTCAATTTTACAGTCGATTTGATTTCAACATTGGGTGATTCACATGTTTTCTGTTGTTATTGTTAATGTTATTGAGGTTCTATTTCTATTGCAACCTGATGATATGAGGTTATTCCATCTCATGCATCATATAAGAAATTTTCAAATATCATATGCCATGAATTCATGCCATTAAATTTAGGGTGCATTAGTTGTTTCTTGTTGTTGTGATAGGTGATGTGCTAGAAAATCATGTTGTTGTGAAATATTCCTTGATATAATACATGCTTCTAATGGGGTATTACTTTGCATTAGGCTTTCATTGAATGAACGCCAAACTTTGGTTCTTGAGGTGTTATGGGCACTCATGGATAAGAATTTGGTGGATCATTACCTTTTTTCCTTGAATACGACATGTATAAGATGCAAAGATTTGATTCTCATGGAGTATGTGCCCTCAAAGATATAAATTTAACACTTTAATGTTCGTTTCAGTGTTTTTCTGGGTTCAGGAGAAGTTTCTAAGGCTTACTGTCCGAAAAAACCCGGAATACACATCGTGTAATAATGAATACATGCCATGTGTTCTTCTATTTGGGAAGAAACTAGTTTTCTTAAGTACACACTGTTTACTATATGTACACACTGTTTAGTCTCTGACCATGTCACAGACTGTGTGGTTAGAGACACGAGGTTGAGAAATCTTTGGAGGAACACACCTTGTACTGGTCGTACACGTCATGTTGTGTAGACCATGTGTCCACCCATGTGACTGTCAATATGGATGGATAAAAACATATGCTGTACGCATCGTGTCAAGATTGAACACACTGTGTAGTGTATCCTTTTTATGCGGCCTTGTAACTATCAACACGGGTCGGTGGGGATTGGCTAGTACACGCCTTGTCTAGCACTAACACGCTGTGTAGTCTTGTTCTAGGAGAACCGTGTGGCTTAGCCGTGTAAAAGATGCCAGGCAGGTGATGATGATTCATGTACATGCCATGTGTTAGGACAACATGTCGTGTGTATGGGGTGTTACATGACCTAGTTTGGAAGAAGTACATGCCCATGTGAAGGATTAAGGGAACACACCATGTAGGCATTATATACACCGTGTAAAAGTGTTTGGAAAAACCTGAATACTTTCTTTCTACTATTCCCTTATTACACTTCTAGTTTTTAATGCTTAAAAATCATGATCTATGGTGTGCACTTGACCTTACAGAGTCATTCCACCGAGATGTCCTCTGATTTTCCACCAGTTACAGGGCAGTGATCTGATACCAGACATGGCTGATGAGGGACTACCAGTAGATCCTCCAATTGTGCCAGTCATGGACCCAGCTATAATTCCGGACACTGGCGCTGATTCATTGTTCAGATAGGGCTTTATAAGGTTCACGAAGAACTTCGAAGGAGTAATGGATCCTACCCCTTATATGGAATAGTTGACGAAGGTTTTATAGCAGTAGAATCCTCCCACCTTCATGTGGGAAAGAGGACCTCAGGCTGTAGGGTATTGGTTAGAAGCAATGATTTCAATCATCGAGCATCTGGAGATGCCTCCATAGAGGAGGGTGAAGCTTGAAACGTACAAGCTTCCGGATTCTTCCATGATATTGTGGGATGTGAACTCATAGGCGGGACACCAGCAAGTTATGGTGTGGGATGAGTTACAACATGCTTTCTATAACTACATTTACCTGGAGACATTGAGGGATGATCGAGCCCAAGAGTTCATGAGTCTAGAGCAGGTTACTCTTTCTGTTATGGTGTAAGCTTCTCACTTCAAAGAGATGTAGTGCTTTACACCCATCCCATAAGGTGATGAGTTTTTCCTGGAAAGAAAGTTTGAGGATGGTCTGAGGCATAACATCCTATCTCAGGTGAACATCTTCAGGTTGACTTCCATCACTTCTACAGTCAACCAGGCGCTGATCAAGAAGTGAAATCTAAGGGATTATGGAGTGGTGAGCCAGGTAGGTTCAACATCTAGGGTTGGAATCCCTTCCACTAACAGTAGGAAGTGCGGTAGGGTTTGTTCGCATGGAGATTTGAGGAGGTGGGACACATTTTATGGTAGCCATGTGGTGTGAAACCAGTGTGTAAAGGGAAAGAATATGAGGCAACATTGCCTGAGAGAACCAATGGAGTTCCGATCATACAGCAAGATATGCCATCTATAACATTTCTCTCATTTTTTCTCACTGACAACTCATTACAGGAGTTCTTCTATGACTCCTCGTTTGGGAGTTGTACCACCAGTTTCTCACCAGTCTGGGAACTGGAGTTCTTTCGTCCATTCAGGCCAAGGTGGAGGTCGTGGCTATGGTAGAAATTCTCCCTGATTTCAGCGAAAACATGGTGGATCAGCTCAGAGTGGTTAGGCAGGGTCACAAGGCCGCAATGTGGGACAACCTTTTGCAGTGGTGCAGACCCAGTAGGATTAGGATCCCAGACCCTCTATGTTTATAAGTATAATCCTAGTTTCCTTAGTTTTAGATTCTTCTTTTTTCAATACGGTGGCTTCCCATAACATTATATATGTTTCTGTAGTGGATAGCCTTGGGCTCTACATCATTTCTTTTGCTGATATCTTGATGCTAGACACCCTGTTGTGGATAAGAACAGCAAGTGTACCATAGTGCAAGGAGTGACCCCATGAGGTTAGTGGGTATCACTTCTTATGGGAACTTAATGTATTAGAGATGACATAAAATGATTTCAATCTCAGAATGGACTAGTTAGTTCCCTTACAGGATATTACTGATTGATATCTCCACAGGGTGAGTTTCACATCATCTTAGGGAGGATCGTTTCTTCATAAGGGTGAGTGGGATGTCCAGACGAGCAGAATAGGACCAGAGAATCATGGATATGGAGGAGTTTTAACATAGTTTTCTAGTCTATATCTGGATGGCCATGGAAAATCACGGAAGGAATTTTCTCCAGTGGTGGATTGTTTCTGGGATGTCTTTCTAGAGGACTTTTCATGTTTGCCTCTAGAGTGAGAGGTGGACTTTTCTATCGATCTGTACCAGGAGTGGCACCAGTGTCCATTCCTCCTTATAGGATGGATACAACAGAGTTATAGAAGCTCAAGAAGTAATTGGAGGAGTGGAAGACACATGTTTTTATCTGAACTAATACTAATCCTTGGGTTTCGCCTGTCTCATTTGCGAAGAAGGCAGATGGTACCCTCAGACATTTTGTGTATTATCGGAAGTCCAACCAATTGATGGTCAATAAATGATATCACATACCGAGGATTGATGATCTATTTGATCATCATCGAGGAGCATGGGAGTTCTCGAAGATTGAATTGACATCAGGTTACCATTAGTTGCATGTTAGACCATTAGATATACCTCTTAGAGCTGTTTAGAGAAGGTATGGTCTATATGAGTATGTGGTTATGCCGTTCGGTCTCATGAACATGCCTGGAGTTTTCATGGCACTGATGAACTGAGTGTTCCATCCACACTTGTATTCTTTCATGGTAGTATTCGGGGAAGATATGTTGGTGTACTTTCACACTCATCACAACCATGCTACCAATCTTGAAGTTGTTTTGAGTACACTGAGAGAAAATCAGTTATATTATAAGCTCTTAAAATTCATCTTTTAGATGGACAAGATTCACTTCTTGGTTCATGTTATCTCTGAGACAGGAGTATCAGTAGACATAGAGAATGTTTTAGTAGTAGTTTCCTAAGAGAATCCAAAGAATGTCTTTGAGGTACGTTGTTTTCTTGGGATGGTTGGATACTACCGACGTTCCATATAGGACATTCACTCTTAGCAGTGCCACTAACGGGCCTGACTAAGAAGGGTGCAAAGTACTTGTGGTCTGATTAATGTGAGTCAACCTTTATGAAGCTGAACAGAAGGTTGAATTCCGCATCGATACTAGTGTTTCCAGAGTTGGGCAGGAGCTATACAGTTTACTGTGATTCTTTAGGTTTCTGTTTTGGAGATGTGCTTATGCAGGGAGAAGTATTTGTTTCATATGGGTCTCAGCAGTTGAGGCCACATGAGGGAAATTACCCAATGCACGATCTCGAGTTGGCTGTAGTTGTTTATACTATATGTTTTTGGAGATATTATCTTCTAGGAGATCATTTTGTGGTTTTCACTGACCAAAAAAGTCTCAGGTACATATTAACTCAATGCGACCCGAATTTGAGACAGTGAAGGTGGGTTTATTACCTTAAGTCCTTTGACTTTGAGCATACCTATATGCCTAGGAAAGAAAATTTAGTGGCTGATGTGATGTGTAAGAGGACTCAGATACAATAAATTTAGGAGGAAAATAGTGAGTAGAAGATTATGGCTCTATTATCAGAGATTCATTTGGAGGTCCATGGCATACATGGGTTGACGTTTCTATCTTCAATAGTTTTTACCTCTACTCTACTTGATTGAGTGCGAATGAGGAGGCAATCAGATTCTGAAGTCCTAGTCCTACGGGAGAGCGTTTTAGGAGAGGACCATATTCCTAGATAGACAGTAGGTGAGGACAAGATCTAGAATTTCCCGGGGTTTTTATGGGTGTCAACAGACATACACTAGGAGTTGATGTAGGACTTTCTTTCCTCATTTTGGGCAGTTCATCTTGGTGTCACCATGATGTATCTTGATCTGCACCATCCGTATTGGTGTCCAGGTATAAAGAGGGATGTTGTTGGGCTTTTCATGAGATGTTTCACCTATCAGCAGGTGAAGGTGGAGCATCAACGACCAGTAGGGATTTGGCAGCAGTTACCCATTCCCGTGTGGAAATGGAACAATGTTGCGATGGACTACGTGACGGGGATACCAAAGTCACCTCGAGGGAATGATGCAGTTTTGGTTTTCATTGACAGACTCATGAAGGATTCTAAATTCTAGCCTATCAAACAGAAATTCAGTGTTGATGAGCTGGGAAGGTTGTACATTTGAAAGATTGTACATTTACATGATGTTTCTCACTCCATTGTTTCAGACTGGGATGATCGTTTTACTTATCGGGAATGGAATGGACATAAAAATGATTTGGGTATACATGTACTTTTGAGTACAACTTACCATGCATAGATAGATGTCCAGTCCAGGCATATGATTCAGGTGGTTGAGGATATTCTTCGAGCATGCATCCTAGTTTTTGGCGGTTCTTGGGGGAAGAACATACCTCTTGTAGAGTTTTCATACTAGTGTAGTTTTAAAGAAACTATTCTGATGACACCTTATGTGGCTTGCATGGTAGGCCATGCTGATCACCCTTATGATGGGTGGAGTCTAATGGGGAAGCTATTATGAGACCTTGACTTTTCCAAGAGACCATATAGCAGATAGAGTTGATTTATAATAGGATTTCTGCTGCACAATCACAACAAAAGTCTTATGCTGATCAATAGAGATGACCTCTGGAGTTCAAGGTGGGAGATCATGTCTTTTTGCCGGTCACACCGAGGTAGGGACCTAGGAGTATTAGGAAGTAGGGGAATCATTCAACAAGGTACATCAGGATATTTGAGGTATTGGAGAGAGTTAGGCTAGTTGCATATCAATTGCAGTTACCTTAGAGGTACCAGGATATGCACATCGTCTTCCACTTTTCTCAGCTTCAACGTTACGTCTCAGACACATATCATGTTTTTCAACCATAGGAGGATGAGTTTGAGGTGGACTACTCATTCAAGGAGAATCCTATATGGATTTTTGATTGATGTGTGAGGGTTATCCGTGGTCGGTTCATTTCTTTGGTAAGAGTGCTATATCAGCACAGGTGAGTACAGGACGAGACCTGTGAGAGGGAAGCCGATGTACGATCGTAGTGGACAGATATTTTTGAGGATTATTCTTCAATTCCTCATTGATAGGGATATCCAGGGATGAATTTATTTATTAGGGGAAGTATGTAAGAACCCGAATCTTTTTATCCAGAATGTTTTCCTTTTTCTGGTGTTTTTGATAAAAAAAGGACTTTTTGGAAATTTCTTAAGTACACATTGTGTACTTCTAAATTACACGCTGTGTACTTTTTTTTCATAAAACAGACAAGGGTCGCATATTATTGGCAGAAGCATCTTCTTCATCGCCTTCATCATATGAGATCATTTGTACGACGCCAATGTATCCCCAAGCCCACGATCGGGTATCCATTCTCTAATTAGACCACCGTTGATTGCATTGGGACCGCCATGGTACGATATTACTTCTTCTAGAGTTTCATTTCCTGATTCCTCATATTTCAAGAGTTATCCTCAGTTGAGGATTTTTTTCATTTTTTTAGATCTAAGGTGTTCATGAGAGATTCAAGGCTTAATGTTCACATATAGAGATCATATAACACTGAGGTAGGTGGTTTGTGCCTCTCCATAGATAGTTTTTGTGTTATATGTGCAGAAGTGCCCAATACACTTGATCGAGGTATTGTGTTTTTAGGGTTTTGGCCTAGTTAATTCTTTCTATGCATAGAATGCTTATGTGGAGGTAATGTTTTGTGAATATGGTTGTTTACCATGTTATGGATGTGTTTACCCATGCTTGTACTGTTTATGACTATTGGTATACCTTTTTCATGTTTGGCTATTTCTTTGATTTCCATGCCTAGTACTGTAGGATAAAGTGATTGTATTCAGACATGTTGATACGTTGTAGACTGTTTAACCATGTATTTCTTGCTGTTTACCTTGGATTCTATTCATTACTATGCTCGATAGACTTACACAAGGACGTGAGAACCCTGTGCAGTAGACCATAGGGAGAATGGAGGTTGAGGGCTTCTCCAGAGTGTTTGTTTACTGTTACGATGCGAGACCATATGAATAATTGACCTAAGTTCTTCCTCGGAGTTTATGTAGTTCCTTGATGCAGGCCATAGGGGGAATAAGATGTTGAGTACTTACCCAGAGTTCATTTAAGTTAACGATACAAAACTATAGGGGGAATTGACGGTGAGTGCTTCCTCAGAGCGTCTACGCTTAAGCTGAACCAGAGAGGGTAGATTGCATGTACTTTCTAGAGGGTTGATTGTTCTTGTTTGGTTTAACTAGAGAATCTAGGATATGAGTACTCCAAGAGGGTTACCTTATTTTTTAGCTTCTTTTTGATATATGAAATTGAATGCATTTGATCTATAGAATTGTTTACTTTTGAGTATTTCCTCGTTCACTGCTCCATCTTGATTATTTCATGCCATATATATTCACAGACAATTAGGCACAGATCATGGGGTTGTTGCCTACTGGGATTTAGTCTCAAACCCTTTTTGGCCAATGCTTTCGGACCCAAATAGATTATACCACAATTGGCATAGATAAGAGAAAGAACCCTTCTACATCAGGTACTTGATTGCAGAGAAGCTGGAGAGAATGGGACTAAGTTGAGGCTCGCGATGCTGTTGGAGTTTATATGTTTATTTTGTATTTTGTTATTTATATATTACATCACTGTGAATTATTTGGCTGCTTTACTATAAATATGTATCATGCATCATCATTATATATATGTGCTCTAGTTTATTCTTTGAGTCTTCTACTTTTTTCTGAACATATGATATTATTACTGCTCCCGCTATTGCATATCCATTTACTTCCACTATGTCACTCTACCAATGAGGGAATAGTTTCCCCAGCATCACACCCAAGGCCCTCACTATTAGATGGCATCCTGTGGCATTCAGGGAAATGAACTTGAGGCCATGTGACCAACTAGGTATGGGCTGCCTCAGGGCGGCGTCTGGAACTGAGACGTTACACAATATCTCATTTTATTATATTATAGTTTACATTTAAATTGATTTGATTCACTTATAAAATATTGATAAATTTTTATACATTATAAAATATTTAAATTTCATATGGAACATTTTTTTAGAAGTAGATAAACTATTAGATATATCATGAATTATTTAGACATGCCTAAAATAGGTTGGGGACTAGTTAAGGAAACCCCATTGATGCATCAGTAGTGTCATGAGATGAAATCAGTTACCCATAAAAACTTTGAGTTTTCTTCCATGTAAAATTAGAGTCATTAAACTCTCTTGAGAATTGATGTTGACATTATAGTGGATCATTTTCCCGAGACTATATGTCTAATAATTAACAATTCACTTCATTTTTTTATTGCAATCTAGAGGATTTTCACTTTGAAAAAGATATAGGATACATTTAATTCTCTGTTTATTGATTACTATCCTGTGTTTTCATTTTTATACCATTTCATGTTGATTATTCAATATAGAGGTATTTAATTGGAATGTGTTTCCAGATATTTATCTTTCCATAATATTTATGCATTTCCTTCTCAAATTATTGATTATGGATTTTTTTTCAGTTATTTATCTTCTAATACTATTTGGTCATTTCTTACTCTGATTATTTATTATGGGATATGTGTTCAGTTATTTAGCTTTTAATACAATTTAAGTATTTCCTTATTAGATTATTTATTTTGGAATACATGTTAAATTATTTATCTTTCCATTCTTTTTATGCATTTCATTGCCAAATTATTGATTATGGCATGTGTTATCGGTTATTTATCATTTCTAATTGATTAGGATCATTGATTCATTATTGATACCAATTTAATTCCCCTATGCTGAGCATTTGAGATCACACTTGTTTTTTCTTTTCCCTAAGAATCCAAGAAGTGTAAAAAGAAATATATAAAAGGATATGATAGATGGAATAATGTTATCCTTGAAGGAATATAATTATATTATCATTATTTTATTTATTTTAAATGTGAGATTCATCAATGTATATGGTTTACCAGGACTACTAAACTGATTAATCCTTTGAGATATAATTCTTTGTAATAATTCTAATGCAATGGTGGTAGGAACCAACTTCAAGATATATGGGGTGAGATCACTACCGCTAGTATGAATTTAAGTTTAGTAGCAACCTCAAAAACTGGATTATAGAATACTTATATTATATAACATAACCCTAAGATATACATTTAGTATTAGCATAAAGGAATATAAGTCTCTATGAAATTATGAGTTATAGATCTCATAAAAAAGATTAGGATATTATCATTTTTCATATGTTCAATTTCATATAAACTAATTTTTAGGATTTCTACAATGGGAGTCTACCGAGGTTAAGGAAATTTTAGAGAAATTTATTGGAATCATAAGATTTAGTGGAAAAATTTATAAGAGGAATAATGCATTTACATTTCAGAGACATGAGTTTAAAACCATTAATAACATTTAGTGTTATTATGATCATTTATGACTCTATAATAATATTCCAATAATATTATTAGTCTTTGAAAAAAAATTTGTATTGAAAACCACAAAGAAAAATTTATATAATTAGTAAATTTCAAGGATGTACATCATAATTATTTTTAAAATTATATTAATATGGTTTAAGAAAAAGGAAAACTGATATGGTGGTGGGTCTTCAACCCTTGACTTAATGATGATAAAGGTTTCATGCCTTCCACCGACCAACACAATTTACTAGTTAATATGTCATTGTTTTTTAGTTAAATAATATGACAAATAAATATTAATAATGAAACAATAGTAATAATGTTTTTTTGGATATTAAGTTATTAAAATATTTGGTTTGGAATATATTTAGAGAAAGAAAAAAATATTAATTTTCATCCATTCATGTATATTACAATATTTATAAAATCAAATTTCATTTCCCTGGGTTTAAAAAGAGTGATTTTGGGCATTCATTTCGAAGAGTAAAATGAATAAATAAAAAATTTATCAAAGAAAAAAAGGATGAAATGAAAAAATAAAGGTTGAAATTTTTATTATAAAGTAGAAACATTTCTAGTATGTATATTTCATTATATTCTTAAATATTAAAATAATTCCTCATCTCTAGGAGAAGGATGTGGGAAAAAAATGTTATCCTATCACGTCCATATCCGATGAATAAAATGAACTTTTTAAATCGTCACAAATTTATGGATTTAAGGACCTTAACAATACATTGATCATTCATTTATATATAAACAATGGAATAAATCTCTTCATATAATTTTTTACTCATTTGTTCCAATTCTATATTTTAAATTTCCACTAATGTTCTCCTATATAGAAACCATGTTATACATTATTTCATATTACTATTGTACTTCCATTTCTCTCTTATTTAGATGATATTTTATGAACCATTTTTTTATGTGGGTTCTGAAACAATATTATTTTTTAATAAAAAACACATGAATACTCAGAATAAGTTTTAATTGTAAGGAGGTAATTTATTGAAGGTGGGGAGAATGTACCACCCAAAAAATTCTAAAAGAGAAACTTTTATTTGATATTATGTACGAAACACAAAACAAAGCATAGAATGGAACATAACCACATGATTATATATGATATTTTTACTATTTTAAATAAATTTAATCTATTATATATCTTGGAATTCCTAAAATAGTAATTTATCTTTTGTCAGACACAACAATGAGTTTCTTCGATAACTTATGTTATATGAAGGATCTAGTTTTATCAATACTATTAATATTATTTTTTAAAATGAAAATCATCATCAATTGATTGAATGAAAAGTTATTAGTAGTATAAAAATTTTAACAAAATATATTGTTTAATCCAATTTTTATCAGTTTATTATGACGTAATATAAAAACCAATTGAATATAAAGGATAAATTTTTATAAAAAACAATTTTTTTTTGAATCGAAGGTATTTTAGCTTAATAAATTATGTTAAAAAATATTATTTAATAAAATTAGTTAATTAAATATATTACATTTTCAATAAACTATTTTTTAATTACATCAAATAGATTTGGTAGGCATAAGATATGAACAACCCCAATTTTATGCACAAAATTCTATATATTTTAAAGGTAGTTTTAACGTCTTTCAATGACCCACCTATTTTAAAATTAAATTTTGAAAAATTTATGATTTATATATGAACAAATAAATTATATTTTTTTAAATATTATTTAAAAAATAACTTTGTGTTAATTTTTGGTAGTTTTATGAAATATTTCATTTAGGCATGAATGGTAAAAAATAGTGAATTTTATTTCAAAAATAATTTTTTTATTTTATTTTATAGATAAATTAAATTTTTAATTAGTTTTAAAGTATGTTAATATCAATTATACATATATTAATTAAAATTATTTCATTGTAACCAATATCACATTGGAAATTTATATAAAAACATTCCAATCTTTTGAACAGTTTTACTTTAAAAACTCACTATGTTATCCCATATGTGGGATAAATTATAAATTAATTTTTGCCAATTATGTGATTAGAATTTCAAAAAATGGATTATATATTGAAATAATAATAATTTTTCATTTATAGAAAGTTTAAGTTAATTTTTTATGAAAATAACAATGAAAGAAAAATAATTATTACAGTAATTAATGTAAAAATGAGTTTACTTAGTTTCGATATTTTAATCATAAGTGTCAAAATGTCCATAAATATTTTCCAAAAATATATTTTAAGGTCATATTTATACCATATAAACCATTTTATATATTTTTTTCTTATTGGTGTCACAAAATTAAAGGGATACATCCCAATAGTGTTAATCATTTTATATTTAAAATAATGACACGCCCCATCACAATAAAAATGCACTCTCCCCCATCACTTCTGCACAAATATAAATCCATTTGGATCATCAATACCCTTAATCAATAATATCCAAAAATACATCCCATAATCCTATACCCTTAAATTGGGGAATTAAAAAAATCCAAGGAAGCCTTTTGGTATTAAATAAAACGAGTTACCTGAAAAAAGATCTAATGTTATTCAACAAGAACATTTGTTTTATTTATTTCTACACCACTTAAAATACCCTTTTTTATTTATCATATAATACTTTTCATATCCTATATATACATAAATTTTTTTATGTTACGTTTATGACCTATAATGTCACACACATCCATCAAATGGGATACAAAATCATCATTCTTGTGTACAACAGACTACCCCCTCGCAAACTGATGTCGTTCGTTCTTACATTACCACCATTAAAGCTTGTAAATAATGATTTATTTATTTTATATATATGATATATATGATATTATTAATTTTATTTTTCTGGTTTATTTTTTTTAAATCACATACCTTAATTATTTCAATTTTTTTGGAATGCGATAACATCGTTTCTGGAAGTGGGGACTACCTCCTCCCCAAAGCAATGT
The DNA here is from genome assembly GCA_963277665.1 of Viscum album. Classification (NCBI taxonomy): domain Eukaryota; kingdom Viridiplantae; phylum Streptophyta; class Magnoliopsida; order Santalales; family Viscaceae; genus Viscum; species Viscum album. Next base: position 1,487,819,211 of record OY728136.1, read on the forward strand.
GATTTGTTCATGATTAACTTCTTATGTATTAAAGATTGGTTTAATAAAACTATGTGATTTATAAATCATAAAATTATACTGGAATTATAATATATATATATATATATATCACTTACATTTTCTTTCTTTTAAAACTATATGAAATTGAAAATATCATGCATGCACACATATGACCTACTGTCTCTATGAACAGTGTATTTCATTCCTATCTCCAAATTTTTATGGATTAATCTAAAAAAATATATAATGAATATATATGATATTTAAAAAATGATTTAAATTTTGTGTATTATTAAATAATGATATAATAAAATAGGGAAAAAAATGACATGTCAAAACAAACTTGAAAAACAAGACAATTAACACCCAAAATAATGAAAATAATGAATGATTACTAATGAATATATAATAAGATGTTATAAAAGAACAATATATGATATTATAAATAATAATATGGATATTTTATGTGCTAATAAAATTATTAAAACCATTATACACGAGGTTGAAGATTATTTAACCAAAAGAGAGCTTAAGGTAAGAGATTTTCATCTCACTTTTTCACATTTGTGAAATAAATGACATATTCACCACTTTATTATTTTTGTGGTGTATATACTGAAAATTTTGATATATTATATAATGAATTACTTTATATTAATGGTATTTCACATTTTAATTTCATTATTATTAATTATGGGGATTTTTATTCAAATGTTACCTCAATTATGAAGGGATTTCTAGTATCACTTTTATTTCAACAAGAAATAATCCATATTTACAACTTATTTCCTTTTTGTGGTTTTTATACTACCCTATGAAATTTTATATCATTAATCTAATTATTCTTTTGATATTATATGATTAATTTAATGTTATTACATCAAGGGTATTATGATTCAATTCTTTCAATGTAGTATGGGACACATTGAAAATTTTAATGATTATTTTCACCATGAATGTTTTTAATTATATTTTAATGGAATTAATATTCATCAATAACTACATAACATATTATTACACTAATGGGTATACATCATGATGATACCATTGTTATTTTATATATATATTATTCTTGATAATTTGGAACAAGGATGGTATTTATATTGAATTTCTTGATTGATTTTGGTAGTTCCCTTGAAATATTCTTGATACATTAAATTTCACATAATTACATATACCATTTATCATGGAAATATTTATTCATAAACCATGTCTGATTTCTATATATGTTGTTTTACTCTAAAATATATTTTATTGACTGAGGAAATATTGAAAAATATGTATCCTTTACAGCATACATATATTTGATAAGAAAAATTCTTTTTGAATGAAATAGATTATGTGAGATATGAGGAATGCTATGGACAAGAAATACATGAGTTCTAGGCAAATTAAAAAAATCCCTTCAATGCATCGATAATATCATGTGATGAAATATTTTTGTGATAAAACCTTCATGTTTTTTTCCACAATTAATCATAGTCGTTTAAAATATCTTTAGAATAGGTCTTGATGGTATAATGGTTTATGTCCCAGATACATGAAATCCTATAATTAAGAATTTTACTTATTTAAGTTATTATTACCCAGAATATTTTCATGATGAAAAATATATGGATACATTTCATTCTCATTCTATCAATTGATGGAGTTTTTTTTCCGTTATCTACCTTATCATATTGATTACGCCATATCAATTTGTAACCCATTGAAGATCTAAAGTACTACTTTGTATTCAATAACATATATAAAATGTGACACTAGGTATATATTTTATCATAATACAAAGATAATTTATTATATATTTACTATTTAAAATTAATTCTTCATATTTTAATGCATGAAACACAGAGTTAGCGTGTGTTACATGCAAGAGAGACCTTTCATGATGGCATGTGGTACATGCAAGACATCACTTTATCAAACTATAATATATTAGTCAATTAATATTATTTAGTATAATTTGATATAAACTAGTTGTTATGTTAATGGTTAAGAATATTAATTAAAAAATTGTAATAACTTATGGTTTATATAAATATAAAATTAATACATTGGTTATCAATTAATGAGAAATAAAAAGAATAACCAAATGGATATAAAAAGAACTATTATTATTATTATGCTATGAAAGTAGTTTTCTCTTAATAAACATAATTAATTATTTTTATTTAAATATTTTAATGAAATATATATGTTATAAATTCAATGAATTTATTATTATATTCATTCATTATGTTTGATACATATAAGATAGAAAAAACTATATTTGACACATAAAAACCAGTTTTTTTATTAAGGTGATTTTACCGACTTTTAATGGAGAACCCAATTTAATTCTGAATTTTTACTATTTAATTGATTTAATATGTTGAAATAATTTTAATATTTTAATTAAGAAAATAATAATTAGTTCATGGTGAATTTTTTATATTTTATTGAAACATTTAATTTTTAATTGAATAGTTAAAAATATTGAATTTAAGTTCAAAACTAATTTTTCATCTAATTTGTTTATAATGGTAAATTATATTCATAATTATTTTTAAGGTTAAATTGGATAATAGTTTTATTAAATAGTACAATTCATGTCGTTGATGTCAAATTTTCTTTTAAATTAATATTATAAACATAGAAAGCTTTTAGACATTTTTACTTTAAAAATGTGCATTATTATCCTGCCTACAGGATTAAATTTTAATAAATTTATTTCACTTCTATCATTGGAATTTTGAAAAGTGGAATTTATATTTTATGTGATAATAATTTTTAATTTCTAATTAAACCATATTTCTTTGACCCATATGATTAGTGAAAGTGATTTAAAAAATTACAATTATTAAGGTACAATTATGCTTAATAAAGGACTGAACCTTTAACTTAGGGGCTCAAATGACCCTGAAACTTGTCCAAACCCATTTACTAGAAATAATTCAGCCATTAAATTTCCATTATTTATTTTGGTAGAATTTTATTAATTGTTTTAGGTAAAAACATGGGTACACCTAACTAATTTTTAAAAATACTAAGGGAGTTATTTTCCTCTCATATAAAAGGAATCCACCTCTCCCCATTCCTCACAACTCTCAAACGACAATGGTTTGGACATTATTTTCTCATATAGTCTCCCAAAAATGTATCTAATTTATCTAGATACCACATTTTGGTTAGTAATACACCTAAGGAATCCCTTTTGTACAAACCAAAAGAAGTTACTTGATGAAGAGGTAAGATATTTCATTAATCTCTTTAGTTTTCATTCCTTTATCCACCCCTTAAAATATTCTAGTTTAATGTTAATATAATAAAATATGTATGCTAAAAACAATGTGATGTTTTTTTATTAAGGTATAGTACTTAACTAACACACACTTCTATCTACTAGGTAAAGAATATACTCTTTCTGCGTATGGAAAAATATTGCTCACGAAATGATGATTGTTCATTCTTCCTATACAGATATTCATGGATGGAAATTATGATAGAAACTCTATTTATATATTATTAATATGATATTTATTATATTTTTATATTTATTTAATCCTTTTATGACACATAATACTTTCCATTTTGCATTAATACAATGACATTGTTTGAGGAAGTGTGAACTACCACCCCCTTGAGCTGATGTGATTTGTTCACATTATACATGGAACACATAAAAGATGGTTTCAATTAGTAAACGTGACATAAAATACAATATATTATATTCATGAAATTATTAAATTTATTTATACATATATATATCATTTTATTTTTCTTTTTTACCCTTTATCACAATTAAAAAGTGATAACGTTTTTCATGGATGTGTGGAATTCTATCCCCTTGAAATGATGTGATTCATTATTCATCAGAAGAATTATATATATATATATGTATATGATTACATAATTTGGTATTTATGATATAATTATTGTCACGACCCCCTCCCCACAATGTGTACCCCTTCTGGGTGGGCAATGTGGGAAGGGAGATAATGACCCCTGATTCCCGCCTCCAGTAGGCCCTAGGTTGACGACTAGCACCGAGGGTATAGTAACACACAAAAACGGGAAGAATTACCATCAGAGAGAACACATGTGGAAGAGAGAGATAATATAAACAATGATCAAATGAAACTCAGACTGTAATATAAATGAAAACCCAAGTACACATATGAAATGTCATGCAGAAGTAATACAACTAGAAGGTAAAACCACAAGTACCTAAAGGAAAGTAAAAACAGCAGCAACCACAAGCCCAAACAACTCCTACAACCACAAGCTAGTAAACCCCAGCCTAATCTCCAACCTTCTCCAAGTTACCTAAAAAATATTATATATACATAGGGTGAGTATAATAGTATACTCAGTAGGATCCTCCCCGAAGCCTCTCGTGCAAAATTAAAGAAGCAAGCTAAAGCACAGTGAACAAAAAGTGAAATTAACTGGTCATCTAATCAAGTATTGTAATGACCCAAAGTTTCATTAATGGAAATCATTCTTGATATAATTAAATGTCTCTTTATGATTATATAAAATGTCAACTTCTTTTGTTTTATGTTAAGAATTTCGACCGTTGCTAATATAGCCATTTAACAGTGATCACATTATTAGTATAAATATAGGAATATAACAAATCAAATTTACTCAGAAAAAGGAAGTGATGGCATCATCCAGTAGAATTACCCCATACGAAGCCCATTTTTCGGAGCTCAGAAAAGAGGTGGTGTCTTTAGGATTCACCATTGACCAAACCCAAGATGAGCTTCAACATGTCAAGCTGGAACGTGACCGTCTATGGGAAAAGTGGACGTTGATTGAAATTACCACTCGAGCGATGTTATCCGAGCCACCCCAAGAGTTTGTCATCATCACACACCTTACCCTTAGGTCATATGCGGCTGTTTTAAGGGGTTATGTAACAAATATGTAGTACTATGTTCATGTACATTATTTTTGTATATAATAATGAATATAATTTCTAGTCATTTTTGATACATTGTAAATAGTTTTTAATGTACAAATGGTATTTTTAGTTATTATTTAATTAAGAAATCTATTTTATTAAATTAAGGGATTTTTGAAATAAATGATATTTTAATAAAATAATAATATTATTATTAAATTATTTTTTATTAAATGTAAATGATCATATAATTTTATCAATGCAATGAAAATTTTTATTAAGGTTTGAAATCTATTTCTGTCAAAACCCGTGAATTTTCGATAAATGTCGGTTTTTATTTTAAAAGTGAAAAATAACATATTTAGAAAATTATTTAGATAAAATAAATGTTATTTATGGAATCAGGATGTCGAAATTATCCAACGGTGAATTTTTCATAATTTTCTTAGACAGTCAAATTTTTGGGTAAAAAATAAATACCGTTAAAATATATAATGTGTTTTATGACATCATAATGACCCAATAGTGATGTAATAAAATACTATAATCTTTATGTTCGTCCAATATATGTATTACCATTTAAATAAAGTGATTTTGGGTTTGTTTGACTTACTTTTCAAAGCATTAATGGACCCCTCAAGACTTATTCAACACCTTGCCTTTTTAAATTAATTTCCATGGGAGTGTGACTCACCTCCACATAAGAAATCCTAATATTTTAAAAAGTTCGGACTTCGGCCTTATAAAATATTTTTTTCCTCTTCCATTTTCCTAAAACCGTCAGCAAAAACCATGGGATGGTTTGTGGTTTGGATTAATTTAATGTAAGGGGACCCAAACCTAAATAATAAAGAATTCCTTCACCTTTCCAATATAAACCAACCAAAGCTCCCACTTCCTCCTCACTCAATGCCCTTGGATTTCGTAAAACCTCTTCCCTAATCTCTCTAGAATCCTCCCAAGGTGCCCCAAGCTCCCAATGATCCTCTCACAATCCTCTCTCTAGCCTTTGGAAGCACGCTTCCAAGTAAGGGTTTTTTCTTATTTTCTCATTTTTTTCCAATTTTATTTAAGTTGTTTCTCCCTCTTAATTTCAATTATAAATGTTGGGGTATGGTTTCAAACCTCCCTCATACTTTCCTCCTTATGATTTAATGATGGGAGAACCTTTCTCTCTCATTAAATACCTCCCATGTACACCCGTTACTATGCCGATATTCCGAAAGGAACTTCTCTCTTCTCTTTTACATTCAAGCAATACTTTTGTATCATGAATCTAAATTCCATTGAAATTTTTGGGACATGTATCTATATAACCTCCTTACTGTCCATTACATGTAAATATGATGAGGAACCCCTTTCTCTCTCATCAACCATTTTTATGAATTCTTATGTCACGTCGTTACGCTGCCGAAATTGCACCAATTTTCTAAGCCAATGTCATTGTGTAGTGAATACCATGCCCATTTCTCCATCAAGGGTATTCACCTTTATGCACATTTACTTATTAATTGTAAATTTTCATGTATGAATTCCACATTCCTTTACCGTGGAATAAATGATTATGTTTTATGAATAAATATTTTATGATCCATGTGGCACACTTATGCATGAAATGAAATGTTTAAGAAGGGTGCGCCCTTATAGCGCTACAATGCATTGGGTAAAGTATAGTATCATGATATGTCATGTGAAATGAGTGTTGACTCGTGATAATTCAAGTGAAACAAGGGTTTACTCTCGCTTTATGGGCAATGAGGATTTACTCATGTTCTATGTGCAATGAGCCTTAGCTCATGCTAATTCCAAGTTAAGTGTTATTGCCACGTTTTCATGTTATGATTATCAGGCTTTATCATGCCTTTATGTTCATGTTTCTTTAATTATCCATTTATATGCCTATTTTCTAAAATGTATTGTACTCCTCATGTTATTCCATGTGTACTCCCTTACTGGGCTATATATCTCACCCTTTTCTTATGAATTTCCTCAGGTTATCCCATGCAATGCTAAATACGAGGGAATATAGTGGTCATGTAAAGGATGTTTTCAATAAAGATGTTGTATTTCATGTTTCACGTTTTTATGTAATGATCCTAAGCCCCAAATATACTAAACCTCTCAATCTTCCTGTTGTATCAAGTGATGTTTTATGTAATAAATCATTATTAAGTTTGTAATAAAAGCAGGGTTGTCATAGTTGGCAACAAAGGAAAGGTTTAGTTATTTTTGGGATTAGGAAACCCTAGTAAAGCCTTAGATACAAGAATAAGTATAATAAAAACATCCCTAAGTTTTTTTTCAGTACTGAGTAAGTGGTTTATCAAACAATTACATCCTTGTCTGGATACGAGAAGGTAGAGGCGGCTCTGGCACATATGTATCCTAGGCGTAAAACCCGAAAACACTACTTTGAGCTAGACTCAAACGAGAACTGGTGCACGATAACGGGCCTTGCATCACTCATGGTTACGACACTCCCGGGGGATATGTTTTGATAAATTCAAAAGCTTAGTATGAACTCTTTTTAAGGGAATTAAAGAATGCCCCTATAAATATATGTTAGAAATTAGATCATGAGAAGCCTAGATTGAAGCCTATAGACTCTTGAGTAAGGAAATAAATGTTATAAGTCATCAACTTTTGTCTTTGGATTACCCTTTATGTGTTACCCCTATCTTTACTTTTATTCTAGTCAATGGATGGTAATAGGAGAACTCAGGCTAACAACCGTTGTGAAGATCAGTGTGATGACTGTACTAATGAAATGCCCAATCCAATGGGTGCAGGAATTGCAAACTTTGTCATGCTTCTCTCTCAGCTAACTCACGTTTTGAATTGAAACACAGGTCCAGAGGAATGTTCAACAACCCCTAAGAAAGAACAATTCCCTATCAAGAGATTCATGAGACAAATGCCTCCTACTTTTAGTGGATCATCCGATCCCACGATCACTGAACAATGGATCAACTCTATTGAAAAGATCTTCTATATCCTTCAATATTTTGAACAAGAGAATGTCCTCCTGGTGGCTTATCATATAGAGGGTGAAGCTAATCAATGGTGGACATTGATAAAAAATACGAAGCCTGAGGAGGAGGTCTAGGCATTGGAATGGAAGGATTTTCGGAAGATGTTTTTTGATAAATATTTTATGCGCACCCTCCGGCATGAGAATGAAAGGGATTTCCTTTCCCTAAATCAAAAAGATGAAGAATCTATTGGAGCGTACAAGGAAAACATCACAAGGCTTGCATGATACGCTTCCGTCTTTGTCGTTACACTCGAATGCAAGGTTGACCACTTCTTTGGTGGGCTGATGCCTAGCTTACAGAAATCATTAGCGATCCGTGACTTCGACAGCTACGAGTAAATTGTCTGATGTGCCCTCAAGGTCGAAATGGAGATCGGTGAATCAAAAGGTTATCATGGGGATATGAAGTGTAAGGTGGACTTCAATGATGGTGGTCCGATGGATAAATCCAATGGTGATAAGAAGATCAAGCACCCCACTTGGCAAAAGTGTGGAAAGAAGCACCCTGGAAATTGCCTTAAGGGGATGAGAAAATGCTTCAGGTGTTGAAGAGAAGGGCACCTAGCTGTTAATTGTCGGCAAGAAAGACCCACAACTGCGACAGAGGAGAGGAACACTCTGTTCGAACCTCAACGCATTGTTCAATGCTACAAATGCAAAAAACCGGGTCATTTTTCAAATTAGTGCCATAATCCAAGGGTTTTCAAAGACAACCAACAACCTCCAAGGCAGCAAGGTAGAGCTTTTGCCATTACTTCTTCCAAAGTGAACCCCAACAGGGAAGTGGTGATAGGTACTCTAGTAATTCATTCAAGAAGAGTGAATGTACTTTTTGATTCAGGTTTTACGGATTCTTTTATATCTCGAAAGTTTAGTAGAAAAATCCCAGCACCACCAAAAATCATGGAAGTAAAGATGTCGATGAGTACGGAAAATGGGGCAATCAGTGCATCCCATGAATATAAGTCCCCCCATGTTATAGTCTGTGGATTGAATTTCCCGACGAACCTCGTCATACTCCCTCTGGTGGAATTTCATGCAATTCTTGGCATGGATTAGCTTTCCTTATATAGAGCCAACATAAATTGTTGGGAGAGGGAAATTACACTCCATATGGAGAATCGACCACCGATTCTTTACAAGTGTCAGGATTAAGATGAATCTCCGTTAGCTCCATCATCTCAAGAATGGATATAAATGCCTTATGAAAACACGTATCTGGCTCAGATGATTGAGTCCAAGGAAGAAACCATCCTTGAAGAAATGCCTATTGTGAGGGAATTCACTGAAGTGTTTCCCGAGGAACTGTCTGGTCTTCCTCCAAGAAGAGATGTTGTGTTCTCAATTGAACTTATACCTGTGGTGCTACTAATATCCAAGAATCCATATAGAATGGCTGTTGTAGAGCTTGAAGAGCTGAAGAAACAACTACAGGAGAATCTAGATAAAGAGTTTATACTCCCAAGTGCTTCACCATGGGGTGCACCAGTCCTCTTCATCAAGAAGAAGGATGGGTCAATGCAGATTTGCATCAATTATCGTGAACTTAACAAAATCACGATAAAGAACAAGTATCCTCTCCCAAGAATCCATGACTTGTTTGATCAGCTGCGTGAAGCACAATACTTCTCCAAGGTGGATATGCAGTCAGGATATTATCAAGTAAGGGTGAAGAAGGAAGATGTCCCCAAGACTGCTTTTCATACAAGGTATGGGCACTATTAATTCATAGTAATGCCTTTCGAACTCACCAATGCTCTAACAGTATTCATGGACTTGATGAATAGAGTCTTTATAGATTACCTTTACAAATTTGTGGTAGTCTTTATAGATGATATTCTAATATACTCTAAAACCAAGGAGGATCATAAAGAGCATTTAAAAACTTTACTGGAGACTTTGTGCAAGGATAAGCTCTATGCAAAGTACAACAAGTGTGAGTTCTGGTTGAAGGAGGTCTCATTCTTGGGCCATATCATCACAAGCAATGGGATATCTGTGTACCCCTCCAAAACAGATGCAATTGAGGGATGGCCGAGGCCAACATCGGTAATGGATATCCGTAGCATCTTGGGGTTAGCTGGATATTATCGACGATTTGTGAAAAATTTCTCAGGATTGTACAACCCTCTTACCAAGCTAACTAGAAAGGGATTAAAGTTTTCTTGGAGTGATGAATACGAAAAAATCTTCAAGGAGTTGAAAAGGAGGCTTATCACTGTGCCCGTTCTCACTTTACCCACAAGTGGGGAACTATTTGTTGTTTTCAGTGATGCTTCAAAGAATGGCTTAAGCTGTGTGATGACGCAGAATAATAAAGTTATATCCTATGCCTCAAGCTAGTTGAAAATACATGAGCGAAACTATCCAACGCATGATCTGGAGTTGGCGGCGGTGATCTTTACCTTGAAAATCTGGTGGCATTATCCTTATGGAGAGAAATGTGATATATATACTGACCACAAGAGTCTTAAATATATATTCACACAGAAAGAGCCTAATATTCCCCAGAGAATATGGATAGAGCTCATCAAGGATTATGACTGTTCAATACATTACCACCCTGGGAAAGTGAACAAGGTGGCAGATGCCCTATGTAGAAATGACCCAGCAATTATATCAATGATGAGAATTGAGAAGGATCCAATCTTCTTAGACTTGATGAAGATGGATGTGGGAATTATAAATAAGGGAACATCATTAATCCTTTCACAAATGACTGCTCAACAATATCTTTTGGAAAGGTTAAAGGATGCTCAAAAGGATGATGTGAGAATTCAGGATAAAGTGGAAGCTATCAAAAAAGAGAAATCCTCAGAGTTTAATGTAAATGAAGAAGGAATTGTGCGGTTTGGGAAAAGACTATGTGTTCCATCAAGTCCTGAGTTGAAGAAGGAACTTTTGGATGATACACATAGTTCAAATTTCTCTATTCACCCAGAGAGAACAAAGATGTATCGAGATCTTTGAGAAAACTTTTGGTGGGATAATATGAAGAAGGTGATCGCTGAATATACATAAAAGTTCCTGGTGTGTCAGTAAGTGAAGGTAGGGAGGTAGAAGTCTAAGGCGATGATGCAACCATTGCGCATACCAGAATGGAAATAGGAGAGCATCACCATGGACTTTGTCACCGGACTTCCAAGGACATCTAAAGGCAACAATGCAATCTGGGTTGTTGTGGATCATCTTACAAAGACATCACACTTCATTGCTATTCAGGAGGGTTTCTCTTTGGATCAACTGGAACAAATATAGATCAGGGAAGTGGTAAGGTTGCGTGGAGTACCACTACCTATTGTGTCTGACCAAGATCCAAGATTCACCTCTATGTTTTGGAAGAGTCTTTAACATGCTCTGAATACTGAACTGAACTTCAGTAAATCCTATCATCCTCAAACTGATGGCCAATCTGAGCAAACTATCCAAACAATTGAGGATATGTTGAGAGCGTGCTCAATGGACATTAAAGGAGGATAGTATCAACATCTTCCTCTGGTTGAGTTCTCTTATAATAACAGTTTCCACTCGATCATCCAAATGGAACCATATGAAGCCATCTATGGGAAAAGGTGCAGAACACCGGCATGTTGGGATGAGGTCAGTGAACGTAGGCTGATTGGACCAGAAATGGTCGAAGAAATGGTGAAGAAGGTGAAAACCATTCAGTAGAATATCAAGGCAGCCCGGAGTAAATAAAATAGTTATGTAGATAATCGTCGACAAGACCTTGAGTTTAAAGTTGGAGACATGGTGTTTCTATACATATCTCCGTGGAAGAAGGTCATAAGGTTTGGAAGGAAAGGGAAGTTAAGTCCAAGGTACATCGTCCTATTTGAGATTCTTGATAGTGTCGTGGCTGTGGCCTATCGACTAGCCCTTCCACCTGCCATGGCCAATGTACATGATGTCTTTCATGTATCCTTCTTAAGGAAGTACATACCGGACCCTTCACATGTACTCTCTTCTGAGGTGGTACAATTGGAATATGATCTTTCTCATTAGGAGCAACCAGTGAATATCATAGATTGTAGAGAAAAAAGATCCATAAAATAAGACAATGCCCCTCATCAAGGGGTTGTGGAGAAACCACAAGTTTGAAGAAGTGACTTGGGAATCGGTGGACATGATGAAGCTGAGTTACCCACATTTGTTTTAGTGTGGGAAAAGAAAAATTTTGAGGAAGAAATTTCTTAAGGGGGGAATATTGTAATGACCCAAAGTTTCATTAATGGAAATCCTTCCTGATCTAATTAAATGTCTCTTTAGGTTTATATAAAATGTAAACATCATTGGTTTTATGTTAAGAATTTTTATAGTTGCTAATATATCCGTTGAACATTGATCACATGATTAGTATAAATATAGGACTTTAACAAATCCAATTTACTCAGACAAAGGAAGTGATGGCCTCATCAAGTAGATTTTCCCCATACAAGGCCCATTTGTCAGTGCTCAGAAAAGAGGTGGCATATTTGGACTTTGCCCTTGACCAATCCCAAGCTGAGATTCATCATGTCAAGCTCAAACATGACCATCTACAGGAAAAGTTTAAGGTGATTGAAATTACCACTCGAGCGATGTTATCCGAGCCACCCCAAGAGTTTGTCATCATCGCACACCTTACCCTTAGGTCATATGCGGCTGTTTTAAGGGGTTATGTAACAAATACGTAGTACTATGTTCATGTACATTATTTTTGTATATAATAATGAATATAATTTCTAGTCATTTTTGATACATTGTAAATAGTTTTTAGAGTACAAATGTTATTTTTAGTTATTATTTAATTAAGAAATATATTTTATTAAATTAAGGGATTTTTGAATTAAAAAATATTTTAATAAAATAATAATAATATTATTAAATTATTTTTTATTAAATGTAAATGATCATATAATTTTATGAATGCAATGAAAATTTTTATTAAGGTTTGAAAGCCATTTCTGTCAAAACCCGTGATATTTTTTATAAATATCGGTTTTTATTATAAAAGTGAAAATTAACATATTTTGAAAATTATTTAGATAAAATAAAATTTATTTCTGGAATCAGGATGTCAAAATTATCCAATGGTGAATTTTTCATAATTTTCTTAGACAGTCAAATTTTTGGGTAAAAATTAAATACCGTTTAAATATATAATGTGTTTTATGAAATAATAATGACCCAATAGTGATTTAATAAAATACTAAACTCTTTTTGTTCGGCCAATATATGTTTTACCATTAAAATAAAGTGATTTTGGGTTTGTTTGACTTACTTTTCAAAGCATTAATGTACCCCTCAAAACTTATTCAACACCTAGCCCTTTTAAATTAATTTCCATGGGAGTGTCACTCACCTCCACATTAGCAACCCTAATATTTTAAGAAGTTAGGACATTGGCCTTATAAAATATTTTTTTCCTCTTCCCTTTGCCAAAAACCATGGGCAAAAACCATGGGATGGTTTGGATTAATTTACTGTAAGGGGACCCAAACCTCAATAATAAAGAATTCCTTCACCTTTCCTATATAAACCCAACCAAGCTCCCACTTCCTCCTCACTCAAAGCCATTGGAGTTAATCCAACCTCTTCCATACTCTCTCCATAATCCTCCCAAGGTGCCCCATGCTCCCAAGAAGCCTCTCACAAGCCTCTATCTAGCCTTTGGAAGCACGCTTCCAAGTAAGGGTTTTTTCTTCCTTTCTCATTTTTGTCCAGTTTTGTTTAAGTTTTTTTTCCCTTTTAATTTCAATTATAAATTTTGGGGTATGGTTTTGAACCTCCCTTATACTTCCCTCTTTATGTTTTAATGGTGGGAGACCCTTTCTCTCTCATTAAATGCCTCCCATTTACACACGTTACTATGCTGAAATTCCGAAAGGAACATCTCTCTCATCTTTTACATTCAAGCAATACTTTTGTATCATGAATCTATATTCCATTACAATTGTTGGGACATTTATCTATATAACCTCCTTACATTCCATTACATGTAAATATGTTGAGGAACCCCTTTCTCTCTCATCAAACATTTTTATGAATTCTTATGTCACACTGTTACGCTGCCGAAATCGCGCCAATTTTCTAAGCCAATGTCATTGTGTAGTGAATACCATGCCCATTTAGCCATCAAGGTTATTCACCTTTATGCACATTTACTTATTTATTTTAAAGTTTCATGTATTAATTCAACATTCCTTTATCATGGAATAAATTATTATGTTTTATGAATCCATGTTTTATGATCCATGTGGCACACTTATGCATGAAATGAAATGTTTAAGAAGGGTGCACCCTTATAGTGCTCGAATGCATTGGGCAATGTATAGTATCATGATATGTCATTTGCAATGATTTTTGACTCATTCTAATTCAAGTGCAACGAGGGTTTACTCGTTCTTTATGTGCAATGAGCATTTACTCATGATCTATGTGCAATGAGCCTTGGCTCATGCTAATTCCATGTTAGGTGTTGTTGCCACATTTCCATGTTATGTTTATCATGCTTTATCATGACATTATGTTCATGTTTCTTTAATACTCTATTGATATTCCTATTGTCTAACATGTATTGTACTCCTCATGTTATTCCATGTGTACTCCCTTACTGGGATTTATGGCTCACACTTTTCTTATGCATGTCCTCAGGTTATCCCATGCAATGCTAAGTACGAGGGAAAGTAGTGGTCATGTAAAGGAAGTTTTCAATAAAGATGTTGTATTTCATGTATCACGTTTTTATGTAGTGATCCTAAGACCCAAAGACACTAAACCTCTCGATCTTCTTGTTGTATCAAGTGAAGTTTTATGTAATAAATCATGTTTAAGTTTGTAATAAAAGCAGGGTTGTCATAGGTATACTAAGCTCCCAACCACACCTTGGCTACTCTCACCAAGTAACTCATACAAGAATATATCATATTGTAAAAAATATCATGGGTACCCTACTACTACTTCCCCATAAGTTTTACTCTTTTACCCAACATCGCACGACCTGAGCATCTCTTTCTAAAAAGGATTGCTCGCAGACACTTGAGTGAATCACCACACCATCCTCACAACCAAAAGTAACCAGGCAGTTTCCAGGATCCACCACAACTCGCATAACATGTAACAAACTTCAGGTATTATACCTCAAGCCATTACAAAACATACACTGAGTTATGATCCTTAATCCATCACAGCCTATACACATTAAAACTATAAAAGTCCATAGGATACTATATCCAGAATATATGTGTGTGAATAACCAAAATCCATTATAGCCTTCTACACACATACATGGGAAAAAATAACCGATGTTCCCACTAGAACAAGTCTCTACAAAGAGAAGAGAGCGAGGTCAAAGGGGGTAGCCGTCCATTCTTCCTCCCATCGGAATGTTGGGGAAAACACCCCCAGGGCGCAGAATCTTCGGGGTGTCAGTTTCCCTTACTGAAAGGGTGGAGTAGCATATCAAAATAGAAAAAGTACAGAATATATTATATCTCACAACCACACTATGGGGATAACCTAGTATAAGACAAAACTGTAGCTAACGTCTCCCAGACTCCGGGCTGCTACTTCCAAGACTAGGTATCCTATAAGAACACAACCATTTAAATATATTTATTAGATTACTTCATTACCTTTATATCAGTTCCACTGTATGTTAATTAATTCTTTAAACATTAACTATGAATAGTTCCACATTAATTTCCATTAGCATTACACCCAAATTGAACTGTCCCTTTAAAAATTACAACCTCATCATTACGTTCCATCGAACTCCAACCCATGAGTTAACACCATTTATTCAAATATTCATTACAGAATTAGTTTCCTATATTCTCAGGAATTCTAGAAAAGCATCCTATGCTTCTAAATGAAGGGGCTCAATATGGTGAGTAGATGTAATACCCGTCGAGTATTTTCCTCCTATAGAAAGAGAGTAGACCCATTATCCCTGGAGAAGCTAAGCACGGAAAGCATGTGGC
The DNA here is from genome assembly GCA_963277665.1 of Viscum album. Lineage (NCBI taxonomy): Eukaryota > Viridiplantae > Streptophyta > Magnoliopsida > Santalales > Viscaceae > Viscum > Viscum album. The sequence goes on from OY728136.1 coordinate 1,487,835,097, forward strand.
ATACCCCGTGCTTCTTCACCTCTTTCAGAAGAAGGGTAAGCAAGACCAGCTGCCTTGAGCAGTGGGGAATGTAAAGATGATAAACAACCAAAGAACCAGCAAGCATAAAACAAACACATTCATCCCACTCTATCATCCCTGGTGTCCTCCCCGACTCCCACATACATAAACCGATGCATCTCACTACTCTAGGCGTCATCTGCTGCCACAACCAAAAGTCTCCATGCCTCCACATATCACAACAGCCTTCCAGGCTCACATCACACCACAAGTAGTAGGAAGACAAAACACCACATCAATGGGCTCTTGGACCTTTAACAATCAAGAGGTTAACTCATAACCCTTTAAGAAATTATCAAACAATTAGTTCTTTAATCCATCTTGAATTAACATGTTAATTATTCGTAAGTTCCAAATTTAATAAACCTAATTAGTAAGCTATCACAATTAATTAAACATGCTTAATGCGAAAATTTGATTAACATCAAATTACAACAAGAACCAGATTTGTTTTCATGCCTCTTTATCTTTTTCCAAACAATTATTAATTAAACCCAATTTACTTGCTTTACCGATTTCCATCAAGAACTAACAGCTTAACAAAGAAAGCAGAGATATCACACTATCTTGCAAAACAAGAGGCAACAACATATGATTGATATCAATTTATTTATCTGGTTAAAATATTTATTATGTCAATTCCATTATCATCTAATGTGATTAAACATGCTAACAATACAGTAGCATGTAAAAGAAAGAGAAGCAACGAATCCCCTACATCAAAGAGTTCTTGACGTTCTTTATCCACACAATGGGTCGGGATCCTCCTCTCGCGACAACTTCATCCACCCGAGGATGCCACGGTACAACCGTACCAACCAAACCCCAAGAAAAACCCTATTATAAGAATTGAGATTAGATGCTATATGTTGAAATGGATAAACAAGAGAAGATGATCCCCAATGTAACGATGATAAAACATACCTTATATTAAAGATTGATCTATACATCTTTGTTGCATCAAATAGAGCGGAACCGATCCGAGGAGTAAAGTTTGATTGTAAAACTCCTACGGGAAGGATGGAAAGGTTCTATCTTCTCATAGCCGAGAAAAAAGAGGAAGAACAAGGGTGGATGATATCTTGTACCTTTTTGACGATTTAATGGGGTGATGGTTTAAGATACACTTAATTCCCCATTAAAAGCGGATCACATTAAACCACACGGTTTGACCAATTAAAAACATCCCGAGCCATAGGAATAATTAATTTAGGAGTTATGGCCTTTGAATTGGACTTAGAGTCTTTAAAACAAGGCTTTAAATTCATTTTACGTAAAAGGAAAATGATAAAGGGGCGAAACTTGTGGGAAGGCAGAAACTCTATTCACGAACCCAAAATATGGAAATGGAAAGAAGAGGTGACAGTTAGAAGGTCACCAGTCTGGAAACAATGTTCAAAACATGAAAATTGGCAAAAGAATGAAAAGGTGACAATTAGAGCTCACCGTTCTAGAAACACTGTTAACAAAACAAAAAATTTGGAAAAGGAAAGAAAAAGTGATAGTTGGAGCTCACCGTTGAGGAAACACTATTCGCAGAACTCAAAATTTGGCAAAGGAAAGAAAAGGTGACAGTTAGAGCTCACCGTTCTGGAAACACTGTTCACAGAACTAAAAAATTTGGTAAAGGAAAGAAATGGTGACACATAGAACTCACCGTTCTGGAAACACTATTCACAGAACTCAAAATTTGTAAAAGGAAAGAAAATGGGACACTTAGATATCTCCGTTCTAGAAACGCTGTTCACAAAACTAAAAGTTTTGGCAAAGGAAAAAAAGGTGACACTTTGAGCTCACCGTTCTGAAAACACTGTTCACAGAACTCAAAAATTTGGTAAAGGAAATAAAAGGTCACCATTAGAGGTTAACGATAGAGATTACCATTAGTGGTTACCGATAGAGGTTACCGTTAGAGGTTACCGATAGAGGTTACCTTTAGAGGTTACCGATAGAGGTTACCCTTAGAGGTTACCGATAGAGGTTACCCTTAGAGGTTACCGATAGAGGTTACCATCACACTATTCAAAACTATCTACCGTTAGAAATGTTCACTGAACTGGAAATTGGAAAATGTGTTGGGGATAAGTCACCTTGACCTAAAAGAACACCTAAAAACTCATAATTCAAAAAAGGAATGGACCGGGGAGGTCCAAGCCATTACATTAGATACCTCTCAAAACATTCTCATCCTCGAAAATTCAAAACCCGCCTAAAGAGAAAAAAAAGAAATGGGGTCCAAAAAACCACCCATCGAGATACCTCTCCAAAGAGAGGAAGCCACAAAAGCAATGAATGGAAATTCATAAATAAAAAATGAAGGGTCTAACAAAAAAGATAACATCATTAAATGAAAAGAGTTAAACATCAAACAACTCTTGGTACTGAGAAAATATCTGGGACTCAAATTCCCAGGTACTCTCCCCCATGCCACTATGTCGCCAAAAGACACGAACTAAGGGGATAAAACGCCCGCGCAACACCTTATCCTTGTGGTATTTGATCTCCATAGGTCACTAATCGAAGGTTGAATCATCATCAACATCGATCTCTCCCCAATTGATGACGTGAGAGTCATCATGGAGATAATCATAGATCTGAGATACATGGAATACATCATGTATCCAACTCATCTATCGGGGAAGTGCTACTTGGTATGCCACAACTCCAAGATTAGCTATCACCTTGAAAGACCCAACAAATTAGGGAGAAAAATTTCTTCCACAACCAAACCATCACTGTCCACGATGGGGAGTCGCCTTAAAAAACACATGATCCCCAAAATTCAACTCTAAGGGCCTCATTCTTTGATCAACATATGATTTCTGATGATCTTGAGATGTATTCATCCTCTAACGAATCACCTGAACCATCTTTGTTGTATTCTGCACTAGTTCTGGTCTGCAAATTGTTGACTCTCCAACCCCAGTCCATCACAACGGAGAACGGAATGGACGGCCATATAAGGCTTCAAATGGCGCCATAACGATGGTGTAGTGAAAACTATTATTGTAAGTGAAGTCCACCAAGTGTAAGTGCCTCATCCATGAACCTCAAAAATCAAGAACATAAGAGCATAACATGTCTTTAAGAGTCTGGATGGTTCACTCCGTCTGACCATCCATTTGAGGATGAAAATCAGTGCTAAAGCATAATTGAGAACTGAAAGAATGTTGGAGACCTCTCTACACCTTGGAGGTAAAATGAGGATCTCGAGCAGAAATGATCATCCTAGGGAATCCATGAAGTATCACTACATCCTCTATATACTTCCTCAAAAAAACATCCACTAAGCTTGACTCATTGATCGCTATAAAGTGGGCTGATTATTTTGAATGATCCACTACCACCCAAATAGCGTTGTGTCCTCCAGGAGCATGAGGTAAACTAGTAACAAAGTCCATTGATATGTCCTCCCACTTCCACTAAGGTATATATAATGGCTGGAGAAGACCACCAAGAACATGGTGTTCAGCCTTCACCTTCTAGCAGACTAAGCATTGAGACAAAAACTCCGCAACTGCACGCTTCGGCCCAGACCACCAAAACTAACTTCATAAGGCTCAATAAATCTTTGTCACGCCATGATGTACTGCTAAAGGAGAACTTTGGATCACTCATAGAACTGTCTCTCACATCTTCAAGGGAACAAAAATCCTTCCATGATACATCACTCGGTGTTGTTCATCTTTTGTCCAACCATCAGGGGCCTCACCACAAACAACTCAGTCTCTCCATAACTCCACCTCAAGATCCCCCATCTAAGACTCTTCCACATTCTACAACAGGTATGACGGTACCATCATCTGAAAAAGGCAACATCTATCCCCAACTTCTCCCATATCAAGATGAAATGGTGATAGTAATTTCATTACTCTATATGAATCACCAGATTAACACACAGCATCACTACGTGACTTTAGGCTTAGTTCATCAGCTACAACATTCAATTTTATAGTTGTATATGATATTTCAAAATCGTATTACGATAAGAACTCAATCCACTGACGCTATCGTAAGTTCAAGTCATGCTGGGAGAAAACATACCTCAAACTCTTATGATCAGTGAAAACCACAAAGCACTCACCAATGAGGTAATGTCTCCACAACTTCAGAGCAAACACTATGACCGCCAACTCAAGATCATGGTTGTCATAGTTGCATTCATGGGGACGCAACTGCTGAAACCCATAAGAAACAACTGAACTTTGCTGATTGAGAATACATCCTAACCCCATATGTGAAGCATCATATAAAACATCAAACTGAACTCCCTCAGCTAGAAGACAAAGGACTGGACCACTTACTAACTTCTCCTTTAGATACTCGAAAGATTCCTGACACTGATCAGTCCATACGAATGCATGATACTTCCTAGTCAAATCTATTATAGGAGTTTCAACTCGGGAGAAATTGGCTATGAACCTGCTGTAGTAGCCTGTGAGACCAAGGAAAATTCGCACCTCTGACACTGTCTTGGGGGCTACCTAAGATACAACTGCTTCTATATTCAATGGATCCACATCTACTTCGTCCTGGGACAAAACATGCCCCATGAAACAGAATTATCGAGCCAAAAAATCACACTTAGATTACTTCCCAAGGAGTTGATGTAGACTAGGAACTCCCAAAATGGATTGTAGATGCTCTGCATGCTCCTCTTCAGATATGGATTACACAAGGATTTCGTCGATAAAAACTACCGCGAACATGTCATGGAACTCACAAAACACAGAATTCATAAATCCCATGAATACAGCTGGAGCATTCATCATGCCAAATGGCTTAGCAACGAACTCATTATGCCCATGACGACAAAGGAAACAAGTATTCGGGATATCCTCATCCTTCACACAAATCTGATGATATCCTGACCGCAAGTTGATCTATGAGAACCAACTTGAACCCTTCAGTTGATTGAATAAATCATTAATTCATAGAAGAGGATAATGATTCATTTTTGTCACTTTGATTAAGCGATGATAATCGACAAAAAACCTCAAAGTGCCGTTGACCTTCTTCATGAACAAGACTGGTGTACCCCATGGTGACACACTTGGCCGAACAAAACCGCACTACAATAAACCATCAAGATGTATACGTAGCTCTTCTAACTCATAATGGTCCATCCTATGTGGATACATAGAGATAGAAGAATCTCCTGGCTGTAGCTCGATCCCAAACATGATCTCTCATCAAGGGGGTAATGCTACAACCTCTTCTGGAAAGACAACAAGGTACTCCTCTACAACCCTAGGAAACGAAAACTGCTAAACCTCTGAAGAACTCCACATCATCTCAGCCATCATGGATGATAAATATGGAATGAGCTTGTGACCCTTCCGGGGATCTCGCTCAGGAACAAACACCACTGGCTCTCCATCTACACCAATGAAGACAACCTTCTTCCTGAAGTAATTCATGATATCCAACACCGAATACAACCAATACATGATGAGGATGACATCATTGGTTGTATTCGTAAACATAAGAAATAAACGTAAGAGCATTGTTTCGCCAACAATAGCTCACATTCTCTTTATACTTCAAACAAGTCAGCTCGTCCTCCAACTAGCATAGTCAATCCCAAGGGAACTGGAAGCATCTCTACCTCAAGTCCAAAAGCTTGGACAAGGGTAGGAGATATGAAGGATTGTGTTTCTCCTGAATCAAACAAGGCATACACCAAGGTAGAGAACAAGAAAAGGGTACCTCAAACGATGTGTGGCTCGCCTGGAGCTGGTAACGCTAGAGCATGAAGCTGACCACGACCTCATCCATGGCCTCTCTGACCTTGATGACAACCACCACCACGGCCGCGCTCTGCTCTCTGTGGACGAAGAGTGTTATAGGACTGTCCTTTACCTACCCCATCTACCCTCTGCAGATCTAAATCTAGTGCAACCTGTTGCTGCTACCTCTGCTGGAACTGCCTCAATGAAGGAACATGGAGCATAGAGCCTGGTGAACGATGACTACTCTGAAAGGTCGGGCACTCCCGCTGCTGATGGCCACGACCACCACAAGAAAAACAGGTGCTTAATCACTTGGCATAGGCCTGAGAGTTGTTGCCTCTAGAGAAACGAGATGTGAAGGGCTGGGACTTACCCCCGGCTAACCGGAAACTCTTATGCCTTGAAAATCGAGAACCCCAGACCATACCTCTACTTCGTGAGGAATCATTCTGATTACCCTCTCATGAAGATCTGGTCAGAGAAAAATTCCTCTCAACAACCTCTGCCTTCTCCAGTACCTCAAGATATGTTTTCAGCATAAATGGGGTGACCTGGCACTAGATCTCTAGATGTAAAGCCTCCTCAAAATGCCTCTCCATGGCCTCCTCATCTGGAAGTAGGTCTGAAGCATATCGTAAAAGGTTCCTGAAATGGATTCCAAACTCTCAGACATTGGAGCTCCCCTGTCGAAGGCTAAGATGATCCTAGTGACTGGACGCCTTCACGGTTGAAGAAAGATACATGACTCTAAACCTGTCTCGGATATCCTCCCATGAGATCGCTGACTCCTCATGATCCCCGAGGAACAAGAACCACCACTTCCTTGCTGCTCCGCATAGCATTGTCACAACCAAGGACACCCAGTGCTCCTTACGAGCACAAATCGAACTGAAGCCGATATCAACCACCTTTAACTAGTCTCTCGTGACTGCATCTACAACGGAGCCCTCATACTTCTACAGACTCTGGTGCTGAAACTCTCAGAGTGTCATCCTCCAAGTGACATCATCGTCAACCTCTATCAGGCGGTGATCTGCGAGCACAACCTACTGGACATCTCCTTTGTGAGCTTGACGAGGACGTCGACCTGGAGCCATACCTGCAAAATAACAAATAATTAGAGCTCCTAAACCTGGAATATAGAAGTCTCAAAATTAATTATTTAATTATTATTTTTTATTTTTTTATTCAGTTTAGGTTAACCTATCTGAAGATCTACCCATTCAAACATAGGCACAATGAAGAATGATGCATTATCATTTCCTAGGTCTCTACCCTGTAACTAGTAACATCTTGTTTAGTAGCCATTGTAAACATAAAGGTCCTTACATCAGATCATAGGAGGCCATATATGCCTATGTCTCATCCGGTATCTAGTGTTTACCTCACTATCTAAACATGAATGAAATTGTTGCCCTACCAACCCATGAAACCTCACCTGTGCCTATCTCTAAACTACATCCTATCCCTCAACCAGATCTCTGATACCACTCTGTCATGACCCCCTTCACACAAAGTGTACCCCTCCTGGGCCAGCAATCTGATAAGAGAGATAACGACCCTCGAGTCCCGCCTCTAGTATGCCCCGGGTTGGTGACTAGCACCGAAGGTATAGTAACACACAAAAATGGGAGGCATTACCCTCTAAGAGATCACATGCAGAAGAGAGAGATAATATAGACACCAATAAACTCAAACATAAACTGAAATATAAATAAAAACCCAAGTACACATATGAAATGTCATGAAATAGTACTAAAATTGGTTAGGAAAAATAGCAAGTACCCAAAAGAAAGTAAAAACAGTAGCAACCACAAGCCTGAACCGCTCCGGCAACCACAAGCTAGTAAACACCAGCCTGATCTCCAATCTATTCCAAGTGACCTTAAAAAGAGATTATATATACATAGGGTGAGTATAAAAATATACTCAATAGGATCCTCCCCCGAATACTCCCGTGAAAAAGTAAATAAGCATGCTAAAGAATAGTGAATAACAAGTGAAACTAACTCGTCACCTAAACATGTATACTACATTCCCAAGCTCACCTTGGCTACTCTCAACAAGTAATACATACAATAATATATAATATATTAAGGAATATAATGGGTACTCTGCTACTACTTCCCCACTGGTTTGCCGCTTTTCCCCAACGTCGCACGTCCTGAGCATCTCTCTCCAAAAAGGCTTTCCCACAGACACAAGGGTGAAGCACCGCAATATGCAACTCGTGCAACACAAAGGCTTTCCCACAGACACCTGGGCAAGACACCACACTATCCTCACAACCAAAAGTAACCAGGTAGTTTCTCAGAACCACCACAGCTCGCATAACGTGTATCATATGTCAGGTATTATACCTCAAGCCATTACAATCCATACACCGAGTAAGGATCCTCAACCCATCACAGCCTATACACATTACACCTATAATAGTCCATGGGATACTATATCCAGAATATATGTGTGTAAATAACCACAAGACCTTATAGCCCTCTACACACATACATGGGTAAAACTAATCGTTGTTCCCACTAGAAAAATTCTCTACCATGAGAAGAGATCAGGGTCAATGGGGGTAGTCATCCATTCTTCCTCCCACCGGAATGTTGGGGAAAACACCCCCAGGGCTCAGAATCCAAGAGGTGTCAGTTTCCCTTACTGACAGTGTTGAGTACCATATAGAAACATAAAAATTTCAGAATATATTATATCTCACAACCACATTATGGGCATTACCTAGTCTTATACACAACTGCAGCTAACGTCTCTCAAACCCCGAGCATCAACTTCTAAGACTAGGTATCCTATAAGCACACAACCATTTAAATAGATTTATGAGATTACTTAATTCCCTTTTTATTAGTTCCCTTGTATGTTAATTAATTCTTTAAACATTAAACATGAATAGTTCCATATTAAGTTCCATTAGCAACACACCCAAAGTAAGTTGTCCCTTTAAAAATTACAACCTCATCCTTATGTTCCAGCGAACTCCAACCAATGAGTTAACACCATTTATTCAAATATTCATTATAGAATTACTTTCCCACATTCCTAGGCATTCTAGAAAAGCATCATATACTACTAACACATGGGGCTCAACAAGGTGAGTATATATACTACCCATCAAGTCTTTTCCACCTATAGCAAGACCGTAGACCCATCCTCCCTGGAGATGATAAACACGGAAATGATGTGGAATACCCCACACATCTTCTCCTCTTTCGGAAGAAGGGTAAGAAAGACCAGCTTCCTTGAGAAGTGGGGAAAAGTAAAGAAGATAAATAACCAAAGAACCAGTAAGCATCAAACAACCACATTCATCCCACTCTATCATCCCTAGTGTCCTCCCCGACACACACATACTTAAAATGATGCATCTCGCCACTCTAGGCATCATCTACTACCACAAACAAAAGTTTATATGCCTCCACATATCACAACAGCTATCCAGGCTCACATCACAACACAATCATCGAGAAAACAGTACATCACATTAATGGGCTCTTGGCCCTTTAACAATCAAGAGTGTAACTCAGAACCATTTAAGAAGTTATCAAACAATCAGTTCATTAATCCATCTCGAATTAACAGGTTTATTATTCATAGGTTCCAAATTTGGGAAACCTAATCAGTAAGCAATCACAATTAATTAAACATGCATAATGTGAAAATTTTGATTAACATCAAATTACAACAAGAACCAGATTCGTTTTCATGCCTCTTTATCTTTAGCAAAACAATTATTAATTAAACCTAACTTATGTTATTCACTGATTTCCATCAAGAACAAACAACTAAGCAAAGAAAGCACATATATCACACTATCTAGAAACACAAGAGGCAATAACATATGATCGATATCAATTTATTTATCCGGTAAAAATATTTATTATGTCAATTCCATTGTCATCTAGTGGGACTAAACATGTTAACCATAAAGTTGCACCTAAAAGTAATAGAAGCAACGAATACCCTACCTTAAAGAGTTCATGACATTCATTATCCACAAAACGGGTAACGATCCTCCTCTCGTGACAACTGTATCTACCCGAGGATGCCACGGTACAACCGTTCTGACCAAACCCTAGAGAAAACCCCATTAGAAGCCTAAAGATTACATGCTACAATATGAAAAGGAGAAACATGAGAAGTTGATCCTCGAAGGAATGATGATTAAACATACCTTATATCAGAGATTAATCGATTCAGCTTGGTTGCATCAAACAGGGTGAAACCGATCCGAGGAGTAAAGTTTGATTGTGCAACTCCTATTGGAAGGATTCAAAGGTTCTGGCATCTCATAGCCAAGAACAAAGAGGATGAACAATGGAGGATGATATCTCGTACCTTTTTTATGATTTAATGGGGCGACGGTTTAAGATACGCTTAATCCCCCATTAAAAGCGGATCACATTAACCCATGCGGGTTGACCAAGTAAAAACATCCCGGGCCATAGGAATAATTAATTTAGGAGTTATGGCCTTTGAATTGGCCTTAGAATCCTTAAAAAAAGGCTTTAAATTCATTTTACATCAAAGGAAAACGCTAAAGGGTTGAAACTTTTGGGAAGCTGGAAACACTATTCATGAACCCGAAATATGGAAAAGGAAAGAAGAGGTGATAGTTAGAAAATCACAGTTCTGGAAACACTATTCTAAACTCAAAAATTGGAAAAGGAAACTAAATGTGACACTTAGAGCTCACCGTTCTCGAAACACTATTCACAGAACTCAAAATTTGGAAAAGGAAAGAAGATGTGACACATATAGCTCACTGTTTTAGAAACACTATTCCCAGAACTCAAAATTTGGAAAAGGAAAGAAAAAGTGACACTTAGAGCTCACTGTTCTGGAAACACTATTCACAGAACTCAAAAATTTGGCAAAGGAAAGAAAAAGTGACACTTAGAGCTCACCGTTCTAGAAACACTGTTCACAGAACTCAAAATTTGGCAATGGAAAGAAAAGGTAACACTTAGAGCTCACCATTCTGGAAACACTGTTCACAGAACTAAAAAATTTGCAAATAGATTGAAAAGTTGACACTTAGAGCTCACCGTTATGGAAACACTATTCACAGAACTAAAAAATTTGGCAATGGAAAGAAAAGGTCACCGTTAGAGGTTACCGATAGAGGTTACCATTAGAGGTTATTGATAGAGGTTACCATTATAGGTTACTGATAGAGGTTACCGTCTCACTGTTCACAACTGTATACCGTTGGAACTATTCATTGAACTGGAAATTGGGAAAAGTGTTGGGGATAAGTCACCATGAACTCCCAGAACACCTCAAAACCCATAATTCAACAAAGGAATGGATCGGGGAGGTCTGGTCCACTACAATTATCATTGTGGAAATATATGGTGTTATTTACCTTTTTCCCAAAATAATCATTGAATATTAGAATGTCACTCATGCGTACCTAGGACCTATTTTCTCCATGATTGAAACATTGATTAATTTTTCATAACTATTTGAAGTGATTGTTTTTAGAGTTATAATTTATATATAAATACGATGATTATATGATTATTATTATTCTAAAGATTGTATATAATGACCCCTTTGACCATAGTAAACCTTCCAATGTTGTCTCTAACACATACATTGAATTTGGTCAAAACACCCAATATATATAGAATTGTTTGAGTAGTTTTATATAACATTGTAAAACATGAACTTAATGTAATTATAAAAAGGAAATTTTTATTATGAAAGTATAAAATTAACATCATTTTATTATTCAGGTAATTAAATGATGTTCACACCAAAGTAAACTAATGGTAATGGATTTTCATATAACATTTTATATCAATAAGAGAAATTTCATATTAACCACTTAATTCTTTGTGTGGTGTATCAACTATTCAGTTTGATATAATATATCATGAATTATATTATTTTCATAGTATTTTAATTTTTCATTTAATGATTTTTAATTTTAGGTCTTTCAATTCATATGAATGGGGTTTCATCTAAATTTAAATATTATCGAGACTTATTTGTTGTTATGTTCCTCTTTTCTTTTATATGGTGTATATATTTCTCTTTTACATGATATATCAATAATCTAATAACTATCATGACATTATAACATTAATTTAATTTAATTTCTTCATGATTATTATTATTTCAAATGTTTCAATGTGGTATGAGACACTAATGTTTAAAGATTAATTTCCTCAACAATATCATTAATGTTATTTCAATGGTATTTACATTGTAGTAAATTTTATGAACATTGTTCAATAAAACATTTAATACCATTTACTATTGATACTCACGTCCATTTTGAAGTGTTTGTACAATTTTCTCTCTCTTAGGTTCTCAAAATATTTTAGAATTTATTGACAGAAACCCATCTTTATTTCTCCCTTTAGTCAGAGAACAAATTTTATTCTACCAAATTTATTTAATTTTTTATCAAAGGTGTTGTAAAAAATTTGTTAATGACATTTTTACCCTTTTTTCTGTCCCCAAATTTTTCAAATGAATCTTTTTATATATATTTTTAACAAGGAATTATTCAAACATTTTACTGTGAAAATAGAATGTTATTTCTACATCATACCACTAGTATGGATTTACCCACCATCATTCCTTCAAATATTCCTTTTCATGTCGAAAAGGAAATATTTTGAAGAAAATTTTTTAATTTTTTTTTTCAAATAAATGTTTTTCCAAAATTACTTTCATAAGAAACATATATTTTCCTCAGGATTTTTTTGGAATGAACTTGTTGTTGTGTATATATTCATCAACAAAAAACCCGTTATTTTAATCTACATGAGATATGTCATATTGTTACCATCATATTTCCACATCAATATTATTTATGATTGATTTGGAAAAGGATATCATTACCATTCACATCATTGGTCTATTTTAATCCTGTTGAAATATTGAATTTCCAATGATTATTTGACACTGAATTTTCTATAAATATCCATATAATTTTTCTTACATATGATTATTTCCTAACTAGTACACCATTTTTAAAATTATTTTTACTTTAAAATTTATTTTAATATTTAGGGAAATATTAATTAACATGTCCCATTTATTCAATACATAAATTTTATAAGGCACTTTGTTTATTTAAATGCTTTGGGAATGCACTATACTGGTTGGAGATCATTTTATTAAAGTCACATGTGTAAGATACTGGTTAATGAACACTCTATGGGCTCAGGACTAGTTAATTAATCCCCCTTTATTCATCATTACTCTCATGGGATGAATTAGTTGTACAAATTTTAATGGTTGAAACAATATCTTGATGGTAAAGGAATCTTATGCCCGAAAGATTTTATGTTCAATAATTAAGCATTTCCCTCTTTTAGTTCCACTTATTATTCATCCATGAGATATTTCATCGGCATATCTATGGGAACATTTCATTTTTATTTAATTAATTAAATGGAATGTGTTTCAATTTTGCACCTTTTCATATTGATATTTCCTTATCTAATTATTTGAATGACATATGTTTCTATTTATTACTTTACCATATTGTTTATGTACTTCCTTGTCATCTTGTTGATTATATGGTATGCCTGTTATATTATTTATCATTACATGATTATTAATATCATTGATTTATTATTTATTTAACTATATTTTTCCCTTACCAAACATTTGTGATCACCCTTATTATGAATCATTCCACCTGAATTCAAGAAGAATATTATAAAAGATATACAAATATTTACTAGATAAATTAATATCACTGTGGAAGTTATCTATTTATAATGAAAAAATATATATTGTAATTACTATACTAATTTGTAATAAAAGATTCATTTATGCATCTGTTTTACCAAGACTATTAAACTGATCGGTCATTCAGGGATTGATTCCATGTAACCATGCTAATATCATTAGTAGTAGACATTGGCTCTTGGCTATCTAGGGATGGGTCGGTACATTTGGTATCAAGGGAAGTTTAGTAGAAACCTTGGGAAACATCTTTAGGAAACAATATCTTAGAAAACACAACCTAGAGTGGGAATTTTAAGATAAGAATGAAATAACATCATAGTATTTCGGTAAGGTATAGATTATGTAGGCCTTACTAGAAATACATCCCAATATAGATACTACAAGTGGAAGTTGTTCTTGAATTTATGTACCTAGGAGTTATAACTTTGAAAAGTTGTTTCGACCCTGACTGAGGGTAACGTGGTGCACTAAAATGGGCCTTACTATGCACATTTTTTTGACACTCTTAGGGTATATTCATAAGATAATACAAATTTTATTTTCAAACCATTTTAAAAAATTTGGATACATAATATGTAACCTAGGTTAAACCAATGGTGTGTTAGAATGAAGATAAGGTTTGATGATTAATAAATACTATAAATGATATTATGGATAACCATTAGACCATAGAAGTAAATATGTTAAAATAAATTCGCTGAAGTATTTATGTAATGAGATTTTATTGAAAATCATAGTTAAAAGCCTATTTACTAATTAAAATAATTTCATGTATTTCCATCATATTTTTTTGTCAATTATATTAATATGGTTTTAGAAAACGAAAACCTATAAGATGGATGAAAACCAATAAAATATGGAAAGGCCCCATTGCATGGACCTGTGACCGAAGGACGATAAAGGTTTAACACCATCCACTGACATACCCAATGTCTTGGTTAATGTTTATTTAGTCAAGCAATATGATGAATAAATATTAATGATGAACTAGTAGTATCAATTTTGAGTGTTGTAGATTAATCTACTAAACATATTGGTTTTAGAAGATAGTTAATGGAAAAAATTTGGACTTTTCGCTCTTTATTAGGCCTTACAGTTTATTAAATGTTTGTTTTCATACTTTAGGCATAGAAAATTTCATTATTTGTAATTCATTTCTGGGAGTTAAGGGATGAATTATAATTTGTTCAAAAAAAAACCAAAATTTAGGATTGTTTATATGAAATTGATACCCATAAAGTAATATTATTTATTTATATTCATGGTCAGTAAAATAATTACCCAACAATAGAAAAATTAATACAAAATAAAATCATTTAATAATACATTAATTTCTGTTGTAGAGATAGTCTCTTAAATCATCACAGATTTATGGCTTCAAGGCCCGCAAATTTATATTGATCATTCAATTTTTTATTGATGACCTCAATCACTCACTATAACTATTTATTATTTTCATTCCAAGGATGTATTTTCACTTGGAATTAATGTTCTCTCTCTTAGATACCTAGTTATATGGAAGTCCATGTGAACTTTGCACCTCTCAGTCTCTATTTTATAGAGATTTTTTATGATACATTCTCATGAAGTGGGATTTCAATGCAATAAATATTAATCTCTTTATCAATAAGAATGTTTTTAAATTGTGGGGACACAATTTAATTAATTTGGGGAGAATGTAACCCCTCGAGATTCTAATGTAAAACATTGTATTCAATAGCGTGTATGACATGCAACACCATGAATTTAAGGTAAAATAATAATCAGATTATTTATAATACATTTATTATTTAAAATAGATTATATATATTTCAATTCATTAAAAATTATTTAGAATGCGTTACACGCAAGAGAGACCTACCTCGATGACATAGGTTAAACGCAAGACCGAGTTTTATCGAACAATATTATATTATTATTTTATATAGTATGGTTAAACCTAGATGTAATGATAGATATTATGACTGGTAATAAATAACTTATGAATATCTATTATTCACATATATATAATTAATACATTGGTTTCCAATTAATGTTAAATAGAAATAAGAAAAAATCAGATATAAAAAGAAATATTGTTGTTTTAGGCTACCAAAGGAGTTTTGTTTTATTAAATATAATTAATTAATATTATTTATTGAATATAATGAAATATATATGTTATATATTCAATAAAATAATTTTAATATTCATCCATTAGTTTTTATAGACATAAGATAAGAAGAAACTCTATTTGACACAAAGAAAAATATTTTTTTGATAGTAATTTTACCTCATTTTAAGGGAAAGACCATTTTAAATATGAATTTGGACACTTAAATTGATTTAATATATTAATAAAAATTCTTATTTTTATTAAAAATATAATAATTAATTAATGGTAATTTTTTGATAATTTCATGAAACATTTCTTTTTTTAAAGAATATTAAAAATACTGTATTTTAGGGCCCAAATGATTTTTCATTTAATATATTTATAAAAATAAATTATATTTTTCATTAGTTTAATATTTTAATTAGATAATATTTTTATTAATTAGTATAACTTATTTCATTGGAATTAATTTTAATTTGAAATATATTATGAAAACAATGCATACTTATAGACATTTTTTACATTAAAAACTCGCATTGTCATCCCACCTATGAGATTAATTTTAAATAAATTTATGCCACTTATAAGAATATAATTTATAAAAATGAATTTAAAATTTATTATAATATTAATTTATAATTTCTAACATGACCAATTTTTTTTGACAAAAATGATTAGTGAATGTGATTAAAATTAAAAAAAGTTATTAAAGAAAAATTAAGCTTAATAAGGGACTAAAACATCTACTCCGGGGCCCCAATGAAATATACCTTTTCCTAACAGCCATTGAATGTCCTTAATTCGTCCATTACCCCTACAGTCTTGAGTTTTTTTGGTTTATATGACATTGTATTGGTGAAAAAGTTTGTACGCCTAACTTCTTTTCAAAAATACAAAGTGAGTAATTTTATTCCCTTATAAAAGGACACCACTATCACGACCCATCCCCCGGGGCTCATGCCATGACTACACCAAGCCCGACTTCCATAATCCAGAGGGTTAGTGACTAGTATCAGAACGACATATCCCAAGAAGGGAAGGAATTTCCTTTAAACCTGCACACACACACAAACACACATCCAACCACATCCCAAAACACCGAAAGGGGAAAAAAAGTATACCACTAAAACAAGGCGGAGTGTATGTACATGTGAAAGTAAGTGGGTTAGAATACAAACCCTACTAGGAACTGAAAATAGTAAAGTATAAAAGGAAACTTTGATGGTCATCCATCAAAAAACTAACCAGACCGTGAGAGTTTTAAAACTATAGGAAGCCAAAGTAGTATGTCATACCCACCCAGTTCTACTGGGCCCACTGGGTCCTGGGCGACCAAGTACACCATCTTAGCGTCTTTTAGTCCTGTCCCCAAGAGTAGCTCTGTCGAAACATTGACTGTGTACACCATAAAAAACGCATGTGGGTGAAGCCATTGCAGGGGTGAGTATTAAAATACTTATTCGGGACCATGATACCCCTGTAGGTATCTCAGTAATCTATGAAGGAAAAAACAAAAAATATAAATAACCAATAGGTAAAACCGCCAATAATTTCCTCAACGAAATAAAACAAAGTAAAATATGAATTTCACACAAGGTATACAACATAGATAACAGAAATAAAAATGATTAATCTTAAACTAGATCATTTTATTCTATTAGGCTGTTCAACAACTAATCCAAGAATGGTTGCTTTGTTGTCAATACACAATGGGGTTCTCTCCCGCAGATCCTTGATAGGTCACTATATGGCCTGTCCACTTCAGGTCGCATTACTTCTGATCTAAAAAGGGTCACACTACTGTCGATCCACATATGCTCGCACTGTTTCCGATCCACAGAGGGTCTCTCTAATGTCGATACATGAATGGTTATGCCATTTCTATTCCACAGAGGGTCACACTACAACCAATCCACACGGGTTCACTCTCATGCCGATCTCGGAGGGTGTCTCTTTACTCGACAGTCTACCATAGGATTCCCACACATGGTGCGCTTGAGTGTCATAGATTATACTCCTCAGTATATCAGTCGTACCTCAACCACGACAAATTCCCACTTAGAAGTCACCCAAAGGACCTTCATGTCGTAAGGGTCCCAACGCGATAGATGACACATCAATCGGACCCCTGGTCTATAAGATATAAAAAATAAGGTAAATTGAGCCCGATTGAATCGAGTCTCATCCAACCCGATTACGCTCCAAATTCTACCAAAATCCGTGTAGAGTGTCTCAAAAGTACTGCCTCTTCATAAGGTTCCTCATGCGGTAGAAAATGTGTCTATCGAACCCCTCTTTTCCGTGTTATGTTAGATTTAGTGAAACAGGACCGATCGGTTCCAGGTTCGGAAGAAATATGGCATGACTGGCCCATTAGGTCTGTGTGTCTGGCCCAACTCGCGGGTCTGGCCTGGTTGGTGGGTTCGGCCCGGTCGGTAGGCCCAGTTCAGCTGGCAGACCCAGTCTGGATGGCAGTCCTGACCCGACTGGTGGGTCTGGCCTGCCCGATAACATGGCCCATGTAGTGTGGGTCGGCCGAGCCGAACCAGATGTTGGGTGTTCAATTCCTCCAAGATAGCAGCATCCGTGGGAGACCACACTGTCTTTAGAAATGTTAGGCATTATTTGGTCACCCACGTCTAGCCTAGCATCCCAAGCGGGTAGCTCCTCTCCTGTGCGACACGTAGGTGTCGTGCCTTCCACCCTCGGTGGCTATCAGGCCGCGCCTTCCACCACCGTTGCGCTTGTGGGCGCCAATTATCTACGCAGCCGCCACGGGAAAGCCACCGCCACCGGTTCCCAGTGCCACCACGCTAATAGTACCTCGCTGGCGGCTGCTTCTGTGAGCCACCAGAGATTCTCTGGTGGTCCATTTTCCTTCTCGTCTGCGCCTATGGGCCTCTCGGGTCGCCGCCTTCACTGCTAGCCCCTTTGATTCACCTTTCCACCAAATTTCTCGGTCTCCCAAGAATAATACACAAAACCCAAAAGTGGAGGAGGGTCTGAGCCTTATTCGGATTTTCCTTCACCCTCCTCATCAGCATTTTATCATTGGGGTAGAATAATAATCATTATAATATTATGAAAAACCACAAGTTGTAACCCCACAACAACCGTCCAAAATTTAGAATGAATCACAGATCAACCCATCAGTTAGTTGATCCACATTATTCATATTATTCATGAACGGAAAACGTGGGATATAAAACACATAAATCCATTACCTAGATTCGGTGTAATCCATTGCTAATGAATAAAAGAATTCCGCGTTCATTGACATTCAACGTTTGTTGCCACTTTGTGATCCCCAGATCGATTCCTGCAAAGATCATCATTTGTTCACCGTTCTCTTTTTAAGAGGAAAGTCATCGACCCTTCTTCAGAGGTTTCCATGTGATTCCCAATCACTTTTCCAACAGATTGATTATATAAAAAGAAACCACTCCACGTTGAGTTCATTAATGTGGTTCATTAATGAAGCTTAATTAATGAACCAATTAATCAAACAAGGGTTTCAGTTACACAACAATATAAATGAGTCATTTATTTTTATTCATTTAATGACCATCATTTCATTGCGCTTTCTCCAATAGATGCTCAATGTTGGAAGAAATGAATGAAATATCATATAATTATTTTATAATTTTTTTTCGAAAATTTCAAAAATTAACTTTTTCATCTGACCCTTGCCTATCGAAGTTAATGTTCGCCTAAGCGATTATCAGCACAATGAATTCCATAGTTCCCTTAGATTTTCAATCTGATCATAGGTTCAAAAGATATAAAATATCTCCTACACATTTACTAAACATATCTTAAAAAATTTCAGAAAAAATAACAGTCACCCTCGATCTGCAACGGTCAAGGTTATGATTTGAATTAAGGGAACACACCCTTATGATCTCAATGGTACTCTAAGATTTTCAATTCAACTTATCATAGAGGAGATATAAGGATTTGATAATAAAATAATGGTTACTTCATTGTTTTATTTATGGCCAAAAACTAACTTCCACTATTGGCTTGCATTGTCCAATGTTTGGATCTGCCTAAAGAAATCATACCCTCATGAGCTCAATGGCGGTCTCAGATTTTTAATTAGAGTCACCATTAATGAGTTATAAGAATTTTAAAGATAAAATAATCGTGTTTAATTATTTTATTTATGATTATTCCATTTTTGGGTTTTCTCACTAGAGTCCTGTGCTGACTAAAATTATATCACACCTATAGTAAACCCCCCATCCAAAATACAACGGCGCCCTTGGATTCTTGATCTGGGAACCCATTTAAGAGTTATTATACTTTTTCAATAAAAATTCTCACACACGCTCATTAAATATTAATTTTCTTCGACGAATCAGTATGGGAACTCCAGGCCTCAGAATCATGTGAAGTCAAATTTTAAAGACTCAAAATAATTACACATAATTTAAAAAATATATACTAAAATTCTAGGACGTTACAACCACATCTCCCCATTTATCACACCTTTCAAACCAATTATGTTCAGAAAAGATATACCCATATATTCTCTAAAAATCCCTCCCCTAGACCTATAATCCTCCCTTTGATACGGAAGCCTAAAAATGAATCCTTTCAGTTTAAAACTAAAAGGGTTACCCAATTAAGAGGTAAAATCATTCCCTAATATCTTGATTTTTATTTCCATTATTCACCTGCTCAATTTTTTCTTCTTCATTGTTAATATAATAACACCAATATATAAAATAATTTTTAGTTTTTTATTAAGGTTACTAAGTAAACTATCACACACATCAATCTAATGGGTAATGAGCATACTTTTCTATGTATGGTGAACTATTGCCTCATGAAATTACAATTGTTCATTTTTCTTTTACCAACATTCAAAGGTGACCATTATGATGGAAAATTTGTTTATATATGTTTTATATGATATTTATTATGTATATATACTTCTTTAATCCTTTTATAACACATAAACTTAATACTTTACATTTTGTGTTAATACAATAACATCATTTGAGGATGCTTGGACTACATCCCCCATGAAGTGATGTGATTTGTTCACACTATACATGGAATGAATAAATGATGGTATCAATTAATCATATGTGACATAAAACCCCTTATACGATATTCATGAAATAATTACCTTTATGGAAAAATATAAGTTTACATGCTTAAATAATATGTTACTTATGAAATAATTAGCATTATGCAAAGATATGGTGTTTCTCACTTTATATCAATAACAATCGTTGAAAAATAAAAAAGTTAGTCATTCGTATGTATAACCCACTGCCTCTATAATTTTAATGTTGATTGATTTTTCATACCCAAATGAAATTATTATTTTTAAATTAATCATTTATGTATAAATATGATAATTATTCCATTATTATTATTTTGGATATGTTATATAATGACCTCTCTAACCATTATTGACAAACCGAAGTGGTTTTTAAAACAAAAACTGAATTTGGTTAGAACACTTAAGTAAATATAATTGTTTAATTACTTTTATTAAACATTATAAAAAGTTAAATATAATTAAAACAATTCTTAAGAATTTATGAAATTGAAATTAGTTTATTATATATCCAGTTGATGGACATTCACCAAAAAGGTTACTCAAGGTAAGGGATTTTCATCTCACATTTTAAATATATGAGATAAATGTAATATTAACCACTTAATTATTTATATAGTGTATCTATTATCAATTTTGATATCATATATCATGAATTACTTTATCTTCCTAGAATTTAAGTGTTTCATTTATGGTTACTATTTTTGGGTATTTATATTCATATGTTAAGATTTTGTCTCAATTTACATTCTATTAAGATTTATTTATTTTTATGAGCCTAATTTATTTTATATGTGGTATATACTTCAATTTTACAAGATATATCATGAATCTACTTAGTATCATGATATTATATCTTATGTTTAGTTTTATTCCTTCACAAGTCTTATGCTTTAAATTGTTTCAAAGATGTATTGGACACTTTTGAATGCTTAAATATTATTACCCTCAATAATAACATTAATGGTATTTCAATGGTATTTCCATTGGAGGAAATTATATGACAACTGTTAAATAAAACCTTTAATTTTCTGTACTCTAGGAATTCATGAACATTTTCATGTATTTTTACCATTTTCAATCTCGTAGATAATCAAAATATATTAGAAAATGTTATTCACATACCTGATTTTATTTATCTCTTTAGTTAGAGAACCTATTTTATTATTAAAACATTATTTTATAGAAAAAATACAATTTTTTTTAAAATTATTTGGTAAATAAATATTAAACTTTTTTTGTTTACCAATTTTTTCAAAGGAATTGTCTTATCGCTTTCTGAACAAGGAATTTTTTAACAATTTACCTTGAAAAAGTATTTATTTTTACCTTATATGGCTTGATCAAGTTGTCCAACCATCATTCTTTAGAAAATTAAATTTCAGTTTTAAATGGTTAATTTTCAAATAAAATTATTTAAAAAAATCAATGAAATTATTTTTTAAATGTTTTTTAAAATCAAAAGGATATTTTCTTAAAAAAATGTTTTTAAAAGAACGTCTTATAGTATATCTATTCAATAAAAACAAAAACACTTTATTTTACTCTATATGGTACATTTCATGTTGATACAATATAATTTCTTCTTATAGATTATTTATGATTTATTTGGATAAGGATTATATTCAAATTCACTTCCTTGATTTATTTTTCATCACCTTGAAATATTTAATTTCTTATGATCATTTGACATTGAATTTCCCAAAATATCCATTTCATTTCTCATAGATATGATAATTTCCTGAACCATATAGAATTTTACATACATTTTTTTACATTGATATTTATTTTATTTTATTTGAAAATATTGATAAAACAATATCCTTTAATCAATACGGATATTTTATAAGGCACTTTGATTATTTATTTCTTTGGACATGCACTATACGGGTTGGGGATTAGTTAATGCAATCCCTTCGGGTTCGAGACTTGTTAATGTAAGATATATGGGTTGGGGACTGGTTAATGAAAGGTCATCAATACACTATTAGTCTCAGGGGAAGAATTAGTTGTGAAAACTGGAAAAGATTAAACTATTTCTTGATGGTAAAAGCATCATGTGTTTGAGAAACATTACTTTCATTAATAAAGTATTTCCCTCATTTTGTTTTAGTTATTATTCATCCGTGAGATCTTGTTTCTACATATCTATGTATATATTTCATTATTATTTTATTTATTAAATATAATATTATTTAGTTTCTTATATTTCTACATTGATTTTTCCTTCTCTATTTATTTTAATAGCATGTGTTGTCATCTATTAACTTTCTATTTTTTATGAACTTCTTTATTAGATTATTAATTATATGGTATGTGTGTTTTATTATTTATCAATCTATAATTATTAATCTTATTGATTCATAATTTCTTCCACTCTATACATATCATTTTAGATCACCCTTATTATGTTTCTTTCCCCATGAATCCAAGAAGCATACTGTGAGTGATATGAAGGGATTTACTAGAAGGATTAATGTAATCCTAGCTATTTTTTTATAAAGAAGAAAATGTATGTTGTAATTATTGTATTCATTTTTAATAAAAGACTAATTTATGAGTCTGGTTTACCAAGTCTACTAAACTGATAGGTATTTTAGGGATTTATTCCTTAGAATCATTCCAATGTAATTAGTAGCAGACATTGGCTTCAGGCTATCTAGGGTTGTGTCACTATAACAGTTATTTAAATGGATTGTTTTTCTAGTCATTATCCTTGGAATAATACTTACACATTTCCTTATCATATTATTTAATGTTGAATGCATGTTATGTTATTTACCTTGACATCATATTTGGACATATCTTTATGAGATTATTGATTTCGACATGTGTGTTCAGTTGTTTACCTTTCCATAATCTTTACACATTTCCTTCTTAGATTATTGATTATGGAATCTGTGTTAAGATACTAACCATTACATACTATTTATACATTAATTTCATAGATTATTTATTATGGAAATTGTTTTTAGTTATTTACCTTATGACATTTATTATTCTCATTAATTCGTTATTGGTTCCATTGTACTTCACCCATACTGAGAATTTGATATAACACTTATATTTATTCAATTCCATTGGAATCTAAGAAGAATTTAAGAAATATATTCAATTATATTATATAAGTAACATTTTTATCCTTGAATGTAAAAAAATTATTTTGTAATTATTTTAATTATTTTTAATATAGGACACATGTATGTATATTATTTACCAGGACTACTAAATAAATTGGTCCTTATAGATTTGATTCCTTGTAATCATGCCAATGTAATGTTAGTAGTCACTAGATCTAATATTTCTATGGTTATATATATAAATAACATATTTAAAAAAATATAGAAGATTTTAAATAATATTCAGTCAAAAGGAAGAATGAGGCAAGAGATTACATAACTCAATTTCTTTTCATTATATTAATCTTAAAATTTATTTGTTATTTAATTCTAAGATTATGTTTAAAATGAATTTTGATTATCATATATTGTATTTAACCTTTTTTATTTGTATTTATCGTTAAAACACATAATATAATCACATGTTAATTTTTACATCAATGTTACGACCATTGTAAAGGTGTATTTCCCAATAACATTATAATCCAGATTTTATACTCTTAAATTTATATTAAAGGAAATTATTTAACTATTTTATAATAATACCATTTCATTTCCTTATCCTCTATTCATTAGTGATAATTTTAGGTAAATGTACCATGTTTATATTCTTAGGTACTTATTTTTTTAGAAAATAAATTTAAAAAATCCACTTCATTTCTCTCTTTAGTAGGAAATATGTATTCTTCTAAAATAATGTTTTCTATAAATGTTTCAAACATTTGTTTTTCCCTTATCAAAATAACATATCAATTTAATTTTCCCCTATTTTTAGTCTTTTAATATCTTTTTAATGTAATATAATTTAATTTTGAAAACAATTCTCATTTAGATTTTACCAAATATGTTAGAGGATTATTCTTGTCATTTTATGAATAATTCACTTTCCTAACCATTTTACAGTGAAAAAGGAATGTTATTTTTTTCATTTATTGAATATATGAAATTTCACACCATCATGACCATCATTTCATTGAAGCATCCTTTTCATGTAATTGAAGATATTTTGAATGAATTTTTTTTGAAGTGATTTTCACTAGTTTTTACAAAATGAAAAACATAATTTTCTTAAGAATGTGTTTAATTTTATTTTTTTGTATTTATATTCATTAGAGGAAACAAACCAATATTCTTACTCCAGTTGTTATAACTTTTATGAATATCATCATTTAAAATCATATGGATGGTTTATGAAAATTTTGATGATATAATGTGTTGAAATTTACTTTTTGATTCATTCTATATTTATTAAAATTACCTTAAATTACTCACTTTCCAAGAGAAAATGAATTTCCCCTATATTTATTCTAGATTTCATACTATGATATTATAGTTATTCAAATGGCAGGTGTGTTCATTTATTTCCTTTTTTATATTGATTGTGATTATTTATTCATGATATCTTATACTTTACATAACTGTTAATGTGAATTTGAGTTCACCCGTATTTTCTTATATTTCCTTGCAATCAATGAATAATACTATATATTTTTTCAAGGATATTCTTGAGGGAATAATGATATTTTTTGGGTGAAAATTTATTCAATAATTTATGTATTTAATTGTAATTCATGATTCAAGTATATATCTTATTTACAAAGAATACTAAATTGTACGGTCCTTTGGGATGTCATTCCATTTATTTTACGACCATGTAATAAATTTGGCACTGTGATTGGGAACTGGGGTCAGGGAAAGTATAGTTGGAATCAAATTATGTTGAGTAGAAACCTTGGGAACTAGATTTAGGAAAACATATATTAGGGAACAAAACCCTTTGATATAATTTGAGGATTGGTGTTGAAGAACATCCTAATGTCTTGGTAAGGTAGATATTACATTGTTTTTCCTTAAAATAAATCATTTTATGAATACTATATGTGGATGTGGTTTTGATATATATTTAACTAGAATTAATAACTCTGAAATGGGAACAGCTGGGTTGAATCGATCTTTACCTAGTAAAGGATGACATTCCTTACTACACAACTGGTTTGACACTCCCGGGGGATATGCTTTGGATAATTTACATTTTCATTGCATACCATTATAAATGTTTTGAACAGATAATCAAAATGAATGACCTAGTAAAAAACATAAAAAATGGTAGTACATGTGTTGAAATAAATTGTATGAATTGTGTGTGCTTTAAGAATTAAATAATCAGAGTATATTTACCAATGGTATTTCTGTATCAGAAAGAAGAAGTTTTAAGGGATTATTTTAAATTTTTAAAAAATATATTTCATTATAAACATATGTTTTATCAGTATCAACATGGGTTAGGTTTTTATGGATGATCATAAGTTCAAAGTCTTAAACACCAATTTTTGGGTTTTACATGATGGGAGTAAGCCAAGATTAAGGACATTTTGAAAAAATTTATCTAAACAGTACCCAGTGGATTTGTAAATGATTTGGGGGAATAGTTATTTTAGGTCAAGAACCATCCCTCGCGTCCCATGATATGACTACCCCAAGACCACCTTCCAATGTCCAGGGGATGACGACTAGCACCCGAAATAATTATCCCAGAAGGGAAGGCGTTGCATTTAAACCTGTATACACAGAGACTTGGTACATAACAAAATAATACCAAAAAGTAGACCTACTAGGAGTAAAATTGTGAACTGAATGTAAAATAGGGCCAGTATACAAACCCAACATAAAATAAAGTACAAATAAGTAAAAATATGCTATAAAGACAATCTACCTAGGATCCTACCTGAAAGGGTTGTTATAGCTCATCATCTATCGTCAATGCTGCCCACCACTTCTATAAATCACCTTCAAGCACCATCTGTTCCTCGTGTTCACAAGGGACAACAATGTGGGGGCAAAGGCTGTCCAGGGGTGAGTATAACAATAACCATTAGGGACTCCGAGACCCCTGAAGGGCTCCCAGAATTCCACAAAGGAGAAAAACACAATGCATGATCTCAATCATAAAGTATAAAGTTAAAAATAGCTCACACTATGTATTCAACTTTGTGAATATGAATAAAGATGATTATTCTTGGGCTAGATCAATATATTCTATTGGGAGGTTTTTTGTTGGTCTACGGAGAGTCTTTGTACTACTGATCCAAAAAGGGCCTCTCTATTGTTGATCCAAAGAGGTTTGTACATCTGCCCATCCAAAGAGGGTTGCACAGCTACCGATCCATGGAGAGATTCTCTCATTATAATACATGGAGGGTCACACTACTGCCGATCCATTAAGGGTTTCAATACTGCTAATCCAAAGAGGGTCTCTCTCATGCCGATCCACGAAGTGTCACTGTTCACTTGAAATCCAGTAATTAGATTCCCAAACTTGGTGAACTTGAGTTCCCAAAAATCTGGTCCTCATACCATCATTCATACCTCAACCTCCACGATGTACCATGAATAAGTAACCTAAAATACTGCCTGGTCATAAGGGTTCCACCTCATTAGACGCCACATCAATCAGACCCCTGATCTGTAAGATATAATAAAAAAGGTAAATAGGGCCTAGTTGGTGTCGAGTATGATCCAACTTCACCATACTCCAACATCTTCCAAAACCCATGTGGAGCATCTCAAAAGGCCCACCTCGTCACAACGGTCCTCATGTCACTGATATCACATCAATTAGACACCTTGTTTGAGAGTTACACAAGATTTATTGAAAGAGGACTGATCGGGTTGAGGTCCTGTAGGGGTTCGGCCCGACCAGTGGGTTCAACACACCAGAAAATCTCGGCCCACATGTGGGTCAATTTTTTTGGACCGAACGCAAAGAATCCAATTTTCCTAACTTGCGGTGCCAATGGGGAACCACCCCTCCTCCTGAAACAGCCGATTGAACCTGGCCATTGTGTCCATCCGAGGGGCATGAGCGGGCCTCTTATCTGTAACATGGTGCGCCAGCGCCGCGTTTCCACCCGATGTGGCCCTCCTGGCCCCAACTCTTGCCTTCGCGTCATTTACAGGAACTTCTTTCTCCACATGGCCACCTCAAACTAGCTTCCACCACTGATCCCTGGTGAAACCGCATCAACCGTTGCTTCTATGGGCCACATAAGATGCTCTAGTAGTAAATTTTCCTTCTTGTCTTCCCTTATGGGCCTCTCAGGTGTTCGCCTTTACTACGAGGCTCTTACATTCATCTTGTTGACCCATTTCTTAGTTGCACATAAATAACACACATAAAATAAAAATGGTATGGTTCTGGGCCTTATTCGTATTGGCCCGCGCCCACCGCTTTAGTGATCTAACTTGGGGAAATTATCATTCATCATTTAAAAGAAGGAAATCCGTCGAATGAGTTCCACAACAACCACCTATAGTAAAGAAATAATCAAGGATAAACTCATCAGTCAGTTTTTCCCCATTATTCATATTAATCTAGAACATTAAAGATGATAATTTTAAAAACATATAAATTAAACCACCAACCTTGATTCGGTGGAATCCGTTGCGGATGAAAGAAGTAATTCCACATTCGTTGTCGTTCGACGTTCGTCTCTAGTCGTCGATCCCCATATTGATTCCTATAATTATTTTTGTTATATCTCAGTTCTCCATTGAAGAGGAAATTCATCAGAACATCATCATAGGTTTCCCTGCGATCACCAATCTATTCACCAACAAATTGATTAAATAAAAAGAAACCAGTTCACATTGTGTTCATTAATGCAGTTCATTAATGAACCGTAACTAATGAAACAATTAAATCACACGAGCATTTCTATTACAAAACACCAGAAATGAGTCAATAATTTTTTTATTTAGTGACCATCATTACACAATGGTTCCACCAACTATCGCTCCAAATTAGATGAAAATAATAAAATAACCTATAGTTATTTTTTTTCTTCTGAATGTATCAAAATTATCTTTTCTTTATGATCTTTACCGGCTAAATTGTTTCTACACCCAACTGAACCCCAATGATTTGAATTCAATATTGCCCTTGGATTTTCAAACCATATACCATGTACAAATATAGAAAAACCCACTCATATGTTTACTGAAAGTACCTTAAAAAAGTTCAAAATTATATTCTGGGAACTCCCGGCCTTAGAATTACGTGATTTCAATTTTCATTGCCTCATAATAATTCCTTATATTTTAAAAAATTCATTCTGAATTTCTATGTATTTACATTCTCCCAACCTTTTTTCTTTACATCCCTGAAATCCACAAAAAAATCTAAGAAAACAAATGGGGTTACTGAGCATGAATCTGAGACTCCCGCTCCCATGTTCTCTCCTAGAGGTTTTAGTGTTTCCATTGAACATTCACCAGGGGTGTTGACCATCCACAAAGGACTCGTTTCAGTTGATTATCTATCTCCATCAGGAAATTCGTAAAAGTCTCTCCATATTCAATTTCTAGCTCTCCCCAATTGATGACGTGCAATGGATCATGCACATATCTCCTCAACTGCCACATGTAGAAAGCGTCGTCCACCCGAAGCATCTGTGGGGGAATAGATCGGCAGTAAACCACCTTTAAAACGCTGGTAAGAATATGGAAAGGTCTGATGAACCACTGAGATAGCATGTCGCCCTGGCCAAATATCCATAATCCTCATCGAGGAGAGACCCATAAGAAGACATGCCACCTCTCCTCGGTCTCCAAGGGTCTCCATATCTTATTGGTATAGGAATTATTCCTACTCTATAAAGTCTTTATCCACACTTGTATGATCTTAAACTTATCATTGTTAGGCCGCACCAACTTTGGAATCATAAGTGATTCTCCCTTAGGACTGTCCAGTATAGAGGTGATCAGTATGGTTCCCCGTACATGGCCTAAAACAGTGCATACAGATGGTAAAGTGATATCAGTTGTTGTATGTGAACTCAACCAGTGGAAGGTTGTCCTCCCAATAGTGTCCAAAATCAAGGACAAAAAAACAAAGCATTTCCTCAAGCGTATGTATGGTCCACTTTGTCTGACCATCTGTTTGAGGGTGAAAGGTGGTGCTTAAGCATAGCTAATTCCAGAAAGCCTCCTATAATCACATCCACAACCGAGGTGTCAAATGAGCATCATGATCTAAAACAATCATACGTGGTACCCGGTGATGTCGTACTCTCTCATGGACATAGAGGCATTCCAATACCTCTAATGAAACCTGCTCTCATATGGGTATAAAATAAGATGACTTGGTGAGTCAGTCAATGATCACCCAGATAGAGTCACGGACCATAAACATGCATGATAAGCCAGTAACGATGTCCATAGAGATACCTCCCACTTCCATTCATGTACCTCTAGTGGATGTGTGAAGCCTGCTGGAAGCTGATGTTCAGCCTTCACTTTATAACTAGTGAGGCATTGTGAAATGAACTCTGGCACTACATTCATCATCCTCAGCCACCAGTATTGACATTGGAGGTCTGGGTAAAACTTTTCCACACCAGGATATATCGCCAAATGGGATGTATGTAACTCCCTCGACACCTCCTCCCGAAACATTACTTATACCATGGTACATCCTCTAAAAACATAATGTGGTCCCCACCTATCGAAAATCCATCAGGATCCTGTCTTGAGGATTTATGGGAACATCGGTCCTCGTAGTCAATGTCCCTAAGATGCACTATCCGAACTCACTGAAGGAGTGGGGGAGTGATAGTCATAGAATTGACATAGGCTTCTCCATCACTATCTATTAATGATATATGAAACACGGCTAGCTTTTTTGTCGTCTCACTCTGCAGTTGTAGCCCCGAACTCTTACTAAGTGCATCTGCTACCACGTTTCCCTATCCAAGGAGGGTGGACTATTTCAATGTCCAAGTCCTTGAGGAAATCCAACCATTGTTTTTGTCTCAGGTTCAGCTAAATCTATGAGAAGATATACCTGAGACTCTTGTTATTATATTAGAAAATAAACCATTGACCCATGAAGTAGTGACACCACGTCTTCAACGCAATGACGACTTCTTCTAACTCTGAGTCCTGGGTCTCATAGTTTTTTTCATGTTTCCTTAGCTATCATGAGCCGTATGTGATTACCTCTCATTCTTGGATCACAACACATCCCATTCCGGTCCCTGGTGACTCTCCGCAGACTACATCCCCAGAACCCTCTTCTGGTATCCTTAAGATAGGGGCACTCATCTATCTCTGCCTCAGCTCCTAGAAGCTCTACTGGCATCTATCCATCCATACAAAGGGTTTAACTTCTTTTAAAAAGAATAAAATGGTGTTTCTATTCTCAAAAATTCTTGTACAAGTCTCAGGAACTACCCATCCCATCTCAGATGACATTGTACCTCAGTCACACTCTTGGATGGCTCGCAAGTAAGCAGTAGCCTTATCTTTGCTAGATCCATTGCAACTGCAGCCTCTAAGATAACATGTCCCATAATGTGGATTTCTTGTATCTAGAATTGTCACTTCATGAGTTTTTGAAAAATTTGGCTCTCTCAGAGTATATGAAGGACTATCTGTAGATGTGTGGTGTGCTCCTCCTTCGACCCTGAGTGGACCAAAATTTCATGAATGAAGAACACCACGATGTGATCAAGGTAAGGATGGAAGATCATTTTCATGAGTCCCATGAATACTGTTGGGGTATTGGTCACACTGAAAGGCATCACCAAGAACTCATAGTGTCCATATCATCATTCAAAGGATCTTTTTATTACGTCCTCGTCCCACACCCAAAGCTGATGATAGCCTGATCTAAGTTCTATCTTCAAAAACCACTAAGCTCCCTTTAGTTGATCGAAGAGATCATAAATCCTCGGTATAGGATACTTATTCTTCACGGTATTCTAGTTTTAGAGGAAATAGTATATGTAAAGCCTCAAACTCCCATCTTCCTTCATGGAAAACAAAATTGGGTCTACCCATGGAGAGACACTGGTCCTTATAAACCCCTTCCTCTACAAGTCTTCCAGCTATACCCTCAACTCACAAATCTCCAAGGAAGCAATACAATATTCTGGAGTGGATATCTATGTCGTCCTATAGTATATGTCAATGTATAAGTCTACCTCTCTGTGATGATGTAGTCCTAGAACACCATCAGAAAAGACATAAAAATATTAGTCCACCACAATAGGATAGCTCACATTACACTCATCCACTATACCAAGGGTGAGGCAAGCCAACTGGTGAGTGATCAACTACACCCTCCTCTGTGAATGTCTATCATGTGCTGTAAATGTTTCCTTATCATATGTGAAGGAAAAATTGGTCCCAACCTCACAGACACACCACACTTTGCACCTAAAATAGTCCATTAGAGCATGGAATATGGATAAATATTCCATACCCATGATGACATCACAATGCCTCAATGCTGTTACTAGGAGATCACATTCAAATATCTTGCCTCCAAGAGTATGCTCACACTTCCAACACTAGTGTGTAATCATCAATTCCTATACCGTAGAAGTCTCTAATTGTAAGGATTGAGCATATGGGTCCATCGGAATCTTCGGACTCTGAACGAGAGCCTTGATAATAAAAGAGTGACTGAAACCTGTGTATAGAAGAACTGTAGCTAGGGTGGAGTAGACATAGACAGTACCTCAAATCATCTATAGAGATTCGTGCTCATAAGACTATGTCACCTGAAGCTAAGATCCTCACTATCCACTTGATCCATGAGGTCAGGGTGGACCGTCTGGGGGTGGTGGTGGTAGTACCTCAAACTGTCACCCACCTCCTGATACACAACCTACTCTTCTACCACATCTTCCACCTAGTGGAACTCCTCACTCGAATCCCTACCTCTACCTCCACATTCGTTCAACCATCTACTGATCATCGGTCTGGTGGGTCGGTCAATGGTGAGCCATGTGACCCTACCCACTGAACATGTTTCACAATCTGCTCCTCTGCTGACCTCCTATGGCTTGTGATCTTCGTAGCTCCATCCCTACATCCAGGGGTTGTCCTCTGAAAGGTATGACCACATTGGCCACTATGTCATCTACCTACTGCAGTTGAATCATTTTCCTATCATCCAGTGGTGTCTCTTAGCATCAATGCCTGCTTAGTTAGGAAGCTCTCCACCAATAGTGCTATCTCTAGTACTCCATACTACGTTTGGATGTTAAGAAATTTCATCGACACCCTGAACTCTCATCAGAGTCCCTGATCCATCTTTTTTGCCTTGATTAAAGGGTCTCGTACCATGTCGGTGCAGTAGTGAGAGAGGTCAGTGATCCTCGATGAGTACTGGGACACTGCCAGACCACCATGTTGTAAGTGTAGTAGCTCATGAATTCACATAGAGCATAGATATTCTAGTACACACTCCACCCTAAAGAGGATATCAATGTACAACTAGGAAAGTGTTGTCTCCTCGTGTGTGTATAGCATTTGGCTCCACCATCTTTCTATTTTGCCATGAAAGTTACTAGCAGATAATATCACTATCTGGTCTACTGGTGTCTCAAACAAGCAGAAAACTCATACCACAGCTTCCAACTATTCCTCTGGTACTTCTAGACCAGTATCACCTCCAAAACTCATAGGCATCTCTCTTTGGAACATGTGTAATGCACTCAATCGGTGTGCATGATCATCTGGTGGGACTAGTGGAAACTTCTTCCATATGGGTGGTTGTTCTACAGGTACCCCAGCTGAAGGTGCTATCACAGTAAGAGGGCCATGTACCGACACCTCATCACTCGGTGTGTTGTCATAATGATCTCTCACTGGAATCCTAGTTGGATGTCTATGTGGAGACATCCTATAATTAAAAAGATGTCCAAGGGTCAATAAGTTATACCTAGTGAGATGACTCAAATGAGATAAAAAACGCATTTTCATGACACACACAAATTTTTTTGTGCATATCAAGTCGATAATCAGAACTCATGGTCTTGGTTTATTGATATGTCTTCTACCCCAACAAAAATAGACTCATTGAACTATATTATAAACTCAAGACACTTGAAACTATTGCTCCATTGAAAACATAAACTCTTTGTTCTTCTGGTGGAACCGACCGCCTTTGATACC
Organism: Viscum album; assembly: GCA_963277665.1. NCBI lineage: Eukaryota > Viridiplantae > Streptophyta > Magnoliopsida > Santalales > Viscaceae > Viscum > Viscum album. Next base: position 1,487,868,871 of record OY728136.1, read on the forward strand.
ACTTTTTCATGACCCGTCCCCCAGGACCCGATCTGTGACTACCTAAATCCTACCTTCCATAGGCCAGGGGTTGGAGACTTGCACCGAAAAGACATATCCCAAAAATGGAATTCATTTCCTTTAAACTTGTACACACAGAATAGGTACGCAAGAGAAGAAAACCACAAAGTAGAATGATTGATAGTAAAAGTGTGCACCGATAGTAAAAGTGGGCTTGCATACAAACCCAACTGAAAAGATTGTACAAAAAAGGGGGAAACGTTCTTTGAAGGTCATCTACCATGGATCCTACCTAAAGGGTAGGTAAAACTCACTGTTTGTCATCAGTACCACTCAGCAGGTTTATCAATCACCTCTGAGCACCATCTAGCAATGGATCCCCAAGTCTCAATTGATCTGTCCATCATCAGCAAAAGATACAACAAGATGTGAGCGAAGCCCATGCAGGGGTGATTATAACAATACCCATTAGGGTCCCCAGGACCCCAAAAAGATCTCCTAGAATTCCAAAAAGTAAAGGACAGAAATCATGATCTCAATCATAAAGAATAAAATAAAAGACAACTCACACCAGTTATAATACCTAGAGAATGGGACTAAAGTTGATTAGTCTTGAGATATATCATTTTATTCTGTTAAGTGTTTATGCAGGTGATCCATGAAGGGTCTCTATACTGGAGATCCACAAAGGGTCTCTCTACTGCCAATCCACAGAGGGTCATACTATTGTCGAGCCTTATAGGATTTCACTACAGACGATCCACATATGATCTCCCTCATACCGATCCAGAAATGGTTTCTCTATTTCTGATCAATAGAGGTCTGAACTACTTCCAATCCATGGAGGGTCACCCTCATGCTGATCCACAAAGGGTCTCTCTTCACTGAAAAACCATCCAAAGGATTATCATACTTGCTCCTCCTGAGTTCCCGAAATTATGGTCCTCATACCATCAGTCTTACCTAAAATACCAATAATTTCTATGATTATGTAACCCAAAAGAATTAATTATCTTAAAAGTTCTAACACAATAGACGGTGCGTCAATCAGACACCTGATCTGTAATATATAAGCAAAAAGGTAAATAGGTCCCAATTTGTTTGGCATCTGATCCAACCTGACCGTACTCCAAATTCATCCAAAACCCAACTGGAGTATCTAAAAAGGATTGGATCATCGCAAGGGTCCCCATACCATTGATGGCTTGTCAGTCAGATGATCGGTTTGTGAGTTACACTAGTTTTAGTGAAATGTGACTTGTCGGGTCTGGGTATAGTAGGGGTCTGGCCCGACTCATGGGTCTGGCCTGACCAGCGGGCCAGGCACACCTAGAAAACCCGACTTGCAAGCGTGCCAATTTTTCTATTCCAGACACAAAGTGTCTGGGTTTTCACTGTTGGCGGTGCCACCCCCCCCCCCTCCTAAAATGGCCAGTTGGTTCCATCCGTTGTGTCATGCAGAGCAACCTGAGCGGGCCTCTCCTCTCCCACACGGTGCGCCAACACCACATCTCTACCCGCTACATCCTGGCTAGCTGCATCTCATTCCAGCATGGAACCTGTAGGCGTTGCTGTCTCCACATTTCCTACTCTAACTAGATGCCACCTTTGGTCATATGTGCCGCCTCACCGATGGCTGCTTCCGCGGGCCACCAGAGATGCTCTGGTGGTCAATTTTCCTGTCCGTATATGCCTACAGGCCTATCGGGTCACCACCTTTACTACGAGGCTCCTACATTCCTCTTGCCGCCACACTACTCGGTCGTTCACAAAGAACACACATTAACCAAGAACGACTTGGGTCTAAGCCTTGTTCGGATTGGACTGTGGCCTCGGTGTTAGTGTTCTCACTTGGGGAAAGAATCAATCATCATTTGAATGAATGAAATCCCCCAAACAAGTCCCACAACAGCCCCCATAGCAATCATTAAATCATGTATCAACCCATTGGTTGGTTGGTCCTTTTTCATCCTATTAATTAAGAACAAGAAAGAGTAGACTTATAAAAACATAAACACATAAACAATTAAAACCCCTACTTGGAATCAGTGGAATCCATTGTGGATGAAGGAAGTATTTCTGTGTTCATTTTCATTCAACATTTTTTCCACCCATCGATCCCCGGATAAATTCATCCCATGATCGTTATTCATTCACCATTCTCTGTTAAAGAGGAATGTGGTCGGAGCTTCATCAGAAGTTTCCCCGTAGTCCCCAATCCATTTTCTAATAGATTGATTAAATAAGAAAACAACTCCATGTACCGTTCATTAATGTTTTTCATTAATAAACTCTAATTAATGAACCAATTAAATCACACAAGTATTTCAGTTACAAAACATAAGAAATGAGTCATTAATTTTTATTCATTTATTGGCCTTCGTTACAATGTGGTTTCACCAACCGTCGCTCAAATGTGTAAGAAAACAATAAAAAACATAGAGTTATATTTTTTGAAAGTCCAAAAATTATCTTTTCTGTCCGATTCTTTCCGGTCTAAGTTAAGCTTCACCTAAGCAAATCTAAGCACTGATAATTCAATGATACCCTCATATTTTTAATCTGATCTCTAGTCCAAAAGATAAAAAAACATGCTCGTATGTTTACTGAACATACCTTTAAAAAAGTTCAAAATTCCATTCCAGGATCTTCGGGCCTCAAAATCACATGTCATCGATTTTCACAGTCTCATAATAATTCTATACAATTAAAAAAATTATACCAAATTATTATGACATTACATTTTACGTTTAATGATTTTACATTTTATAGATTTATGATTAAAATTATTAATAACCTTTAGGGTTAAAATTATCATTAATGATATGGTAATATTAATCAAGATATATAATTAGACTTTTTAAAAAACAATAAAATTAATTGTATTGAAAATAGTAGTAAAATGTTTATTTTATGATTAATTTTTATTTCATGGATTACCATTATATTTATTTTTGGAATGATATAGGAATTACAGTAATATAGTTTAGAAAAGGGATAACCTATATGTCAGGTGACAACCTATCAGTTCGAGAAAGTCCATGAAAATTGAACCCAATACCGAAGGACGATAAGAGTTTGGTGTCTACCAATGGCCTACGTAATTTCTTGGTTAATATGGAATTAATTAAATGCTATGAAAAATAAATATTAACAATGAACCAGTTGTGTTAGTGTTGATTATGAAAAATTATGTTATTAAATATTGAGTCTACCTGATTGGTTTGGTAATTATTTAGAGACTGAATGAATTAATTGCCACTCTATATGGATCTTAAAATTTTTTAAAAGTAAATTTTAGTTCTTCGTTCATAAAAAGGTCATTTTTGGATATTAATTACTTAGATTTAAAGGATAAAATTTAAATTTATCGAATAACATCCAAAATATGAAATTTTTCTTATGAAATAGAAACATATGAGGAATATTTATTTCCTTGTATTCTTAGATTGTAAAATAATTCATCAAATTTTGGAAAATTCATCTCAAAAAAAATATAATATTTAATTAATATCTAATGAATCAAGTAGTCTTTTAAATCATCCCAGATTTACAGTTTTAATCCCCTTAACATTGCATTGATAATTTGATTTCTTGTGATCGATGACCTCAATCACTCGTTATAATTATTTATGCTTTTCCTCCATATCTATATCTTCAATTTCCACTGTTGTTCACTAACATAGAAACCTTTTTATATTTTATTTCACATGAACTTTTTTACATCCCAATATCTCTTATAAAGAGTTTATTTTATTAACAATTTTTAATGTGTGTTTTTTAACAATGGTATTTCCAAAAAGTAAACCCCCAGATTACCAAGATCAAATATAAATTGCGAGGAAGAAATTTATTTAAGGTGGGGAGAATGTAACACCATAGATATTATAAAATTATAACATTTTATTCTATATAATATGTTACATTAAATAATGAATATCTTTGAAATTTTTTATCACATGAAAGATTGGGTTTTACCGAACACTAATATATTATTAATATTATTAATATTACTATTTTATATGAAAATTGTCGCCTAGATATTGGAATAGAGCGTAAGAATACGAATAAATAATTGATGAATATAATAGTTTAAACCAGTTAAATACCTATATATTGGTTATAAGTAAAATATAAATTATTTATAAGTAAAACATAAAATTTATGATAAATTGCATCTTCTTAAAAGAAGTTTTAATAAAAATTTACATACAGAAATTAAAATTAAAATTTATAAATTCTAGAAATTTTATATGAAAAAAACATAATTTTTGAAATATTAATATTTAAATTATATTAGAATTAATTTTTGGTATTTTTCTAAAATGCATTATTATTTGATATCTAGTAAAAAATACAATATTTTAATTGAAAATAAAATCCTTTCATTCAAATAATTTATAATGTTAAAATAATTTTTAATTGGTTTTAAATTAATAGTTGTTCTATTTTATATAATTTAATACAATTTAAGTAATTTTAATCATTTTAATATTTAAATTATATATAAAAACTTTGTAAACTTTTAAACATTTTCAGTTTTAAATATATATTTTCTCATCACATATGTGAAATAAATTTTAATTTAAAAATTTACACTTAGTTAAATGGAATTTATAATGTTTAATTCCATATTTTTAATCCAAATAAATAATAACTTATAAAATTTTCAACTTAATTTTTTATTAAAATAAATTGTGAATGAAGTAAAAATTAATTACCTCTTTTAAGGAAAAAATGGATTTACCGTCTGTTTAAACTCGAGTGATAAGAGTGAAAATGACAAAAAATATTATATAAATTTCATTGAATGATTTTATTTCGACCGTGTACAGAAAATTTTCTGAAATATAGAAATTAATTCCGACTTTACTTGGAATATGACCCATATAATAAGTTATGTAAAGAAAAATATAAAAAGATACATTTCTTCCATTTAATGTCATTAAATCTTTGGGATAATGAAAAACCCCAACATTTTTCTATTATAAATACTAGAGTGAAAGAAATTTTTTTATCATAATAATTTCTTTTTAATTTTTAGAGATGAATTATTCTGTTAAAATTATTATAATATACCAACACATTAATTATTTAGTGAATAAAAGAAATTGATACTGAAAATAACAAAAGTGATGTAAATTGAATGAATTATTATGTTCTATTTTTTTGTTTTCATATAATATTTTATGTTGTCTTGAACATAATATATTATAATTTAATTTTTTATTTATATTTTTAAATTTAATTTATATTAATTATTTAACAATTTTCATTAGTGTTACCTTATGATAAATTATATTTTATTAAATCATTAACCTTTAAAAATAATTCTATATTTTTTAAATGTGATTTTTAAATAATAATAATTATTAAATATGATTCATTAGTGGACCAATTTTTCATTTATAATTACTATATTAAAACATAAATATTAAAAAATTGGTCAGTACAGTTACCGTAAAAGCTGTGTTTTTTCATGTTACATGCATTTGTATTATAGTCAATTTAAAACACACATATGATTTATATTTTATAAATGATAAATTATATGCAAAATCATTTTTCCAAAATATTAAATATGTATCACATTAATTTATTCAGAATCGATAAATTTCCATTTTTAGAATGTAAGTCACCCTAGTGAGAAACTAAAATTGTAAAAATAAGGAATCCAAGAGGTTAATAAAAAATGTTTAAGGCATGATGATTATTTTGTATTAGAAGTATGGATCAACCATATCATTCTTAAAAAACATTAATTTTCAATCATGGATCCACATAAGACAAAATATAACTCCCCATAGTCAATAAATTAGAGTATATACAAGAATTATACATCTCAACTACAATAGTACATTGATATATGTTATGAGAAAGCATATATTTAACACTGCACTACATCATTCATGTACCTGTGACTATCACCTTCTTGAAGCGACATGACATTTTTGTAACACCAAACTAGATAGATGATATATAAGTATATTTTAAAAAACTTATATGATAATTACATCATCTTTATTATTCTATAGATAGTTTAACTATATAACATGTGCAAGAACATGAAAATTCATGACAAAGAATGAATTATAATATAAGGAAATTAACACCCATACCAACAAAAATAATGAAATATTATTAACAAAAATGTGAAAAGATTTCATAAGAAGATAATATATATTATGATAAATATGAGTATGTTTCTAGTATAAGATAATAAAACATTTAAAACCAATATACTAGATGTTAAATAACATTTAATCAAAATGAATCACCGGGTAAGGGATTGCTTAACTCATTTTTCATTCATTGGGTTAATCTTCTAATTCAATAATTATTTCATTATACGATTATGTGTATAATGAATTTTTTATTACCTTATATTGTATTTAAACATGATTTATATGGATTTTTAATTCAAAGAGATAATGAATTACTTAATTAATTCTCAATTTAATGCCAAAACCATTATCAAGGATTATTTCACAGTCACATTCTAATCGATATTATTTAATCATAAATATCAATTAAAGTAAATTATTTGAAATATTTTTATAAACACATTTAATTTAGTTATCCTCTATGTATTGATGATATTATCATGTAATTATAAAATTTTTAAACTTTTTATAACATATAATATTTTAGAAAATGTATTTATGCGAAATATGATTTCATTTATATCATTTTTTTAAAATATTTTTTAATTAGAATTTTATTTTATACAAATTTTTTCAATTTTTCTACATTTTAAAAATTATTTAGGATGGAATTTGTAACCCATTTTAAATATTTAGAAAAAATTTCAAAGGAAGATAATTTTTTTTTACAAAAATGCCCCTTGGTATTTTTCAAAAAATGTATAAGGAATCATTATGTCATTAGAGGACAAGGAAATTTATTAAATTTTTTAAAGTTAAAAAAGAATGTACTCTTTTTACATTTATATCAAGCATAAAATCACTTGTGATCAGGACATTAATTTATTTTGAATCTTCCTTTTCAAATTTTAAAGGCTCTTGTTATTATTTTTTTAAAATTGATTTTTAAAAAATAATATTCTCAAAACGTTTTTCATAATGGAAATTATATTTCATCCAAAATGTTTTTAAAGATATTTTTTACAGTATTTATATTAAAAATTAATAAAAACCATTTATTATTCCTCGAATGGTTATATATTCTATCTATTCCATCATTAATCTTTAAATGTATTCTTTAATATTTTGTCAATCATGGAAATTTTTGAAATTCACTTCCTTGATTCATATTTGAGGTCATTAAATTTACCTTTAATTACTCACATTGTTGAGGACATTAAATTTTAACAAAAATTCAATTTAATTTAATATGGATATCTTTATTTGATAAAACACTTTTCTATTTTTAGATATAGTGTTTACTTTCAACGTTATTTTATTCCATGGGAAAATATTGATAAACCAACATTAATTAATCAATACTAATAAATGATGAAAAGGAAAATTGTTTATAAATTAATTTTTTAATTTGATTTATAAGGAATTATTATGAAATTTTTGAAACATTTTAGTGACCATTTAAAGAAACAACCTCGATGTAACAGTATTTTAATGAGACAAAATCAGTTGGCCACAAAGCCTTCGCGTTTGTAGCCATATTGTTTTAAACTACCCAAAGCATATCTCTTGAATGTAATTTTCTGGTGAAAGGTATTGACACAAATCATATGGTTTTTTTCCAACATTATTGTAACTATCTCAAGGATAGATATTAATGGTAAAGTTATCATGTTCTTAGGAAACATGACGTCCAATAATTAAGCATTATATCCACTCAAAATTCAGTTATTATTATCCATGAGATTTTCTATATGTTTTAATCCATGGATTCATTTAATTATCATTTTACTAATTAAATATTAAGTATTCTTAGTTATTTACCCATAGATTTTAATTTTTCCTCATATTAATATTTTATTAAAGTTATTTCAATGACATATGTGTTAATTTATTTACCTTTTGATACTAATAATGATTATTTATTCATGATAAATTATGCTAGACATGAATCTTAAAGAGAATTTGAGCTCTCCCATATTTTTTTTTCAATTTTCAGGTATCCATTAAGTGTACTATATTTCATATTAATGGATACAATAGAGGGAATGATGATATTATTGGGAAAAAAATATGTTGTAATTTGTGTATTCAATTATAATGTCAGGCTCAAGTATGTATGTAGTTTACCAAAACTACAAAACAATTTTTTTCTTTCGATATATATTTCTTTATGTATAATACCTATATAATAAAGTGGAAACCAGCTCGAGGATACTGGGGCTAGGGTTGCAACATCTTTATGTGAATAATATATGATTTATTATCTTTATTAAATTTTATTTATATAGTAACTTACCTGATTTCATCAAATTACCAATTATTATCCATAGGTTTATCATGTTATAATTATATAGAGAATTATGAATTTTATACTTCTGTAGTTTCATTTTAAAAGGATATGAATCCCATTTTACGTCATTGGGATCTTTATGATAAGATGTATTATTTAATATGGCACACATATTTATTCATGATGATGGATGGTTCTTTATATCGCCCTCCAATGAATTGGTTTAAGTTTATATCTCATGGGATAGTAAGGGATAAAAATAATGAATTTGTTAATTGATGCAAGTTCATAATGAGTTTATTGACATTTTTATGTGTGTTATTAATGATTTTATTCACATTGATGTGTGAATTATTGGTAATCTCACTAATATATACTATATATTTTAATCCTGGATTTTAAGCTACCACGTGTAACTATTAGGTTGCTCCACATCATTTTATCAATACGTTTCATTCCCCTTGTACTCTACATCGCCCCTCCGCTCGGTTAATCAATCGTTCTCCACTACCTGCCTCTCCCTACCGCTCCCACTCACGAAAACTCACTCCTCTCTTATTGTTTCTACTCGGATCCTCCTCGAATATTTTCTCTCTACTCATAGGGATCCCTCTCATCTCTGTCTGCCACACTGATTCTTTCACCTCTTGCTACACATCATCGGGCTACTCCGCCTCCATTTCCTCTTCCACCATATTCGTTGACTCTCAATCCTCCTCATTCGGCTACTCCGACTACACCAACTCCCGGTAAGGCTAATCTGTCTACTCTTACTATGGCTACAGCTACTCCGACTCCATCAGGTCCACCTTTGGCTGGTCCAGCTACATCTTTGTTATCCCATCTATACGCATCTCAGTCCCCCAATTCCACCAACCTCCCAATCTACCCCTCCTCCAAATCATCAATGTTATTCATAGATACACACATGGGTTTCACCAAAATTATCTTCATAAACCTGGAAATGAAACATTGGTCGCAGATCCAAGCTTGGGTGGACCTTCGAACCCCGATGGCTCATCTTCATTTATTAGGTTTCTGGTTGCTTTAATTAAAACCGGTTCAATGAATTTTTTATCAATGGTCTTAGGTTTTGATTTCAATTTAGGCTTCAACCTCATTTTATGGTGGTGATTTCAACCTCGGCGGCTCATAGATATTGGCATCGGGTCATCTTAATCTACCGATAACATTTATATTACTTTCAGACAAACATTCCAACTTACATTACATAACTTTCTCCACAGATTATAGCATCCAAGACTTGCACGACCTATTGCACTTGACAAGGGAGGAGTTCACACCCACCTATTAATAAATGTAGACTGTTTACTCTGTTTTCATATATAATTTCTGAATTCTTATATATAAAAAATGTCTATTACATCACGCCGAGTACAAATACGTTTTTTGAAATTGTATTCTGATCTTTATTTTGGTGTTGTGCAAATATTTTTATTGAGAAGACATGTTTTTCCTATCTTATAACTGATAAATTTACATTTCATGTTTTCTACCTCATAGTATTACATTTTTTGTTTCTTTATATTGTTCAATCCCATAATTGTCCATTTTATTTCAATGTCGTGTTTGAATATTAACTCTTTGTTTTACTCTGTTGTGATGAAATTGGTCACAAGTAATTGTAATTCGATATTCAGAATCGTGTACAATTCTAGAATAGTCATTTATAATGAAATTATATGTTTCTATGGTAAATATTTTTTATACTGTGAAATAATGAAATAGGTCTCATGTTTATGAAATGATTTTTATGGTTATTAGATTTTCTCATTTTAAAAAACCCATTTGTCTTGGGTGATCTTCGTGCCTCATAACAAGCCGTATGAATTTAATTACTCTTCATGAAACATGTCATCATATAGGCAGTGTTTCCATCAATAGAAATACCGAACTGATTTAGGAACTATTCATTCTATATATGGATTATGAGATGTTGAATCACATGTTCGGTATACTGTACAATACCAGAATAGTCAATTTTATTACAATACCAGTGCAATAATTTTATGTTTCTCAAAGAAGAAGTTTATAGTTTGAGTTTATGCAACTCATTTATTTTGGATTTCATGTTCATGGAACTCAAAATTATCATGATGCATGTATTCAAACATCCACTATTATCATAATTCACACTCACATGTTAATTTTAGATTATTGTAACAGGTATTTAACACTACATTGAGGTAGTCTACTTTTAACTTTCCTATTACTAGACTGTTTTGAAAATACTATTATCTTAATATGTTACTATGTCATTTGAGTTTCTAGACAGTTGCTACTGTCTCTACAGATTCCATCTTTCAGGACTTGTGTTACACATTGTACTTGAAAACAGATCATCTTCTTCTCCAGCACATCCACAATTATCGAAATTAATACTCACTTATTAGTTCGATATTATTATAATATTTTTCACTTCACACATTGGGGTACTGTACTTTTAAATTATGAGTTAGCATCCCATGTTTGTGTCATATATAAAAATAGATTAAAATAGTTAATTATGTTAGATTTTTCTATTACATGAATAACTGTAAGAAACTTTTGGGGTACACGCATTTCGTGACATTTTTTAAATGCTAAATATTCATGATTAAAACAACCATACTCAATTATGAGAAAGGTATTCATTATTAATCAATATCAAATTCATGAAGGTGAATTATTAGTTTTCATCCCATGTCTATGTGATCTTTGATTGGCTATTAGAGAGTTTCAAGTGATTTGAGTTTCGATAGATTTTAAGGTTTGTGGACATTGTTTATTATAGCCTCATACTGAGATATTTTTATTTAATATTTTTATTTATGGTATGCGTATTTTAATTATTGTTATTTTTGAAATCCTTTTTCATATGGTATCCATAGAAATCAATTGTAGGGTAGGGAAGTTGCTCAACAAAAGCTACGTGAAACTAGTTCCAAGATTAGTTTTTTCAAGCGATCCTCGGTAATATTTACATTAATCATTAATTATGTTATTATTCATTAACAAACATTAATGCTGGTATTTTTATTGAATCATACATTTTTTAGGGATTTCTGGATTATTATTCAACATAGACTGGATCATGAAACTAGCATTGTTTTTTATGTTCATGATGGGTTATTCTAAAAGATGGGTTCCTATACAAGAAAGTATCTATTGAGTCGATAAACTATTTAGTGTCAATCCTTCATTAGAGGATATTGACAATTTTCACCACTCTGTAAAAGAGTAGTCTAAAAACACATGCCAACTAAAATATATTTTTGGTGAAAAAATTAAAATCATAGTCATGTAATTAATTTTAAATACAATAATTTTTTTGGGTAAGGAAAAGGCACATGAAATCCAGATATAGATGGTTTTGGTGTGTATGATTTTTTCTTCATTGTTTATGCCCAAACATTTTTTATTTCACGATTTTGGCGTTTTTGGGCACCATATTAGAGTGCTTATTAGAAAATGAGTACAATACTATTTTTAAGTCAATTTTCTACTTCTAATCATTTAAATGTTTTTCTCCAAAAAATTAAAATAATTTTTTTTTCAAAACCAAAGAAAACCCAACTTATTTTTTTTTAAATTATCAACTTATGTGATTGATTTTATAATCAATTATCAACAGATGTTGTCTAAATAAACCTACATGTTGGATTTTATAATGTCTTCGTGTTAATTTTCTTTGATATTTCATGTATAATGATATTGTTTTTATTGTCGGTACGTAGAATGATTCCAGATACAAGGTATATGATTTTGCAATGTAATTCACATACATGAATATTTTCTGTTCAAGAAATAATTTCATCCAGAGGTTATCATTTTTCATTAATCCCTGAATTTAAGGTTTTTCCTTGATGTTACAAGTCTTGTGGAATGTGAATATCATCATTTTTTCTTCTTATTTCATTTTCATGATGAATTGATGGTTACTATCCAAAGAGGTTCTATTTGTAGTTTCCAATAGCAAGAAGGATCAACACTCAAAGTTCTATCTGTATGAGTGCCATATAAATCATGTCAACCTTTTTGTTCAAACATACATCTTTCATGTCCAAAGGAGGCCAGTCCTCATTTCCGAGAGGCCGACTAAAACCAGAAATATAAATGTGTACTTTCTAAAAGCTGGTTGTGGCCTCTGATTTTTTATGTTTTTTGTTTTTGGATGTTGGTATTTACCTTAATGTTTTATATATATGGCACCTTTTTCCTATATGAAATGATCTTAACACACAATGAAGGGAAAACAATAAATATATTTTAATGTCACAAAACCAAGAAGTGGCTAATAAGATGCATATCTGAAAGCATCATTTTTTCATTCAACTACGAATTAATTAGATATTTTTTCAATGAAACCCATGATGAAGGACCTGCCATTATTTGAACTTCCAAATATGGAAAATAGATGCAGAAAAAAAAATCATTTTGGATAGTTTTAGATTTTGGGTTTATACAACGATTGTTCAATTAGTGTATACTATATAATATATTTTTAACATGTGTTTTATACAACGTTCTCTAATGTGAAATTAATGTATAATATAAAATATACTTTTAGCATTTTTAAATATCTTGAATATGGATGAAATTATATAATTTGTATTGTAATTAATAATATGGAATCTAAACTATTTTTCTCTGGATTATATACATTTTTATGTGCAATCTTTGGTTATAATGTGTCTAAAAATCTAATATCTATTTGAAAAAATTCACAAGAAGAAAATAGTATAAAATTGACATACTTTTTATAATTATATATTCTGTAATCTAAAATTTATGTTTATAATGTGTCTATAACATGAGGTATTTGTAAAATCTGGAATCTTTATGTGTTAACAGCATGACCATTAATTTGGAATATTTTTATGTTTTTTTCATGAAAATATTTTATTTCATCATGATTAAGGTATTTCCATTAATTTATTCATAATAAAGTTTATACTATAATATTCTCAATTTATTATTGGTTCTCAATTAATGGGTCACACATATCTTTTCATATTGTAAATTTTCTTATTCCGCGTAAGTAGATTTTTTATTGATTTCATTATTATTTACATCAATTTATTTACACTGATTTTGTGTTTTTTCAATGATGTTGGGTGAGTTGTAAAATAATGGAACAATAATGAAAACAGTACTGTAATATGAAAATTTATTTTGGTATTTTTCACGTTCAATACAATCTATATTGCAAATGGTGACAGAAGAGGAATTACAATGCAACAAAAAAACATGCAACATACAATTGAAAGATGTCACGTAGACTTGAGGATTCCTACTTTTTTAGTTGGTATGTTTTACCATTTTTTGGTGTGATCAATCATTAAATTGTTTATTTCTTGATATTCCTCCTATGAAATTATTCATCTTCAACATTTAAGGATTTCTGTAAATTATTGTTTACCCTCAAGGTATACATATTCAGCCCTTTGATTTCATCACTTCCAGAATTTGAATTATTTATTTCAATCATTTTATCATTAATTTATTTAATTTATCTTTATTTAATGTCCAATATAAACTTTTATTCCTAAATAATTTTATTAAATTTATTTTTTCTATGTTTATGATGTCCGAAAAATTATCTCAACTGGTATTCCATTGTTATTTACAATTTATTTGTGGTAAAAATATGTTTAATATTAATATGGAATAATAATTTCTCAAAATAGGATTGTTTTATTGAAAATAACCATTGATAAATAGAGCCGTGCGAATGCATGGCTGAGTACTAGTTTTCCATTGATTATGGGTTTCCCTATTTCCATGTTTTTCCCCAATATTATATACCTAAATGATTATTCATATGCCAATGGTTTTCTCTTGTGGATCATATTTGTAGACTCACACTTTTGATTCATGTATTATTATTGATTAATATTTATTCAAGGATTTTTTACTGAATATTTGGTTAGTATTATTTTTTAAATGTTTTCATCATACCCATTTTATCATCTTATTCTCATATATTCTATTTTATTGTTATCACTTATATTTACTATTAATAAAATTCTTATCTCACCCTTGTCTTATATTTTTATTAGTTCTAGGGTGTCATCGTGGGTATCCGAGCAGGGTTTAGATACATTATAGATTAGGTAGTTATCATTAGAATAAAACATGGGAGTGTGAAATTTAAAAAATGTTGGATTATTGAAGGTTTATATTAATTTAAAAGGTGTAGATAACCCTTTAGGTTAGTGACATAATATTAAATATTCATTTGATTAGGATATTAAATCCATAGTGAAAACCCTATAGATGAGTCTAACTATTGGATGATATCCTGAAATAATAGAAATGTATTGAGTACTAGGTTTTACGAAAACATAGATCCATTCCTTGTTATTAGAAAGTTGATATATATTGTGACACAATTTTACAAACATATATTAATCTAAAAGAGGGAATGTCAGGTATTAAATCATCTACGACCTAGTGTGTGATAATGAGGGAAAAACACAACTGGCAAGACACTTTTAGGGGATATGTTTTGGTCAACCATATTATTTTTATGATACATTTTGAATTATTACGTACCTATTTAGTTTACGGGATTATTTTAAGAAGTATTTTAGAATGAATCTTATTTTAGACTAGCTTGAACCAAGAGAGTTGTAGGATTAACTAAGTATAAAAAAGTTGAATTGAATGTATCATAGGTTGAAATAAAGGTACAAGATGACAAGAAATCATAAGATTGAGCTTCTATATTCATATACTCTAATTGTTTTGGATATTATAATAACCATTTCTATATTATTATTTGGATGAACTAGGATGACAATGTTGAAGTAGAGAAAGATATGCCTCTAAATACTATGATGTACTATAAATGAATACTGGAGAATACTAAAATGGTTTAAAATCAATGTAAAATCTAATTTTGGTAGAAAATGTGTCTTTTATAGACTTTCCTCATGCAGTGAGGTTGATACCATAATATAAATTAGATTTTTATAGTCATAGATATTTTAACTAATGAGTGATATTTATTAATGCTTTTCTACTTAATTCTATAAGTATTTTGTTTTATGTGATACATCTAAGAAATATACCTCTATGGTTCTACTTTAAATGTTTTCTCACTTATATTAAATTAAACTAACAAACTTGAAGTGTGATTCAATGTTAAGGTTATATTTTTTGGAAAAAACTGTTGGAAAATACATGTTTGAGTAATGGATAACTCTTAGGATTAAAATATATTTGATATTTATATAATAAATTCGTGATTTATTTTGAGAAATGTGAGTTATATAGTATTGTAAATGAGTATTTATTTTAATAAAATGTAATCATTGATATTTTTGTTTTTGTTTATATAATATTTAGAATTATGGTATATATATATATATGGACTAGTTTGTAACCTCATAAAATAGTCATTAATACATTTGAGGGTACATAATAGATTTATCTTTTTGAGAACTATATAATATCCATGTGGTTTAACATATTTGATATTAAAATAGTTTTTGGGGGAAATTTATTATAGAGAATATATTACTAAATTATATACGTACATGGGTATATTATTATATGAATGCTCAATATTGGTTTAGTAAGATATGTAAATATGTATAATATAAGAATGTAAGGAAGATTTCATAATAGAATCATTACCCAGAATGATAAGTATGTTAAGAATACTCTTATTGACTATCATTAGTCCGGGGTAATTAATGTTTAAAGTATGTAATTTATTTATAGGGGAATGAAAAACCACATTTTTAAGAAATAATATTCTTGTATAAATTATATTTTTATAATTCTAAACTTATTTATATATTTTTTAGATGAATTGAAATTTATTATGGAATAATTAACACATGATATGAATTAAACTAACAACACTTTATTCGTTTATAAGATGAAAAATAAAACCAAAGTGAATAAAAATAATTATTTTAGACAATGGATTATTACTTACGGTGGATAAAATAATTCCACTAAAATTTCCTAAATCTATAGGGGAATTTTGTAAAGAGGAATAAAATCATTATGGCTTGGAAATCTCCTGGATCATCATCAACCTCATATATCACCAATTAGAAATCAAAATATTTAATGTGGAAGAGAACCGTCAAAGGATAAATCATTATGAAAAACACATAATATGAAGTAAAAAATTAATCTTTATGAAGTGAGAGTGAATTGAATAAATGATTTAGTAATACTATATAGAGGAATGATATTTGACCATTATAAACATGATCAACGAAAATATTGTGATTGAAAATATGATATTTAGATAAATGGTCATCGGCCATATATCCAAGAGGTATACTAAATTCATTTATTTTTATGTTTTAAATTTAAAATAATAGAACTCAAAATGAAATAAAAATAAGTTATTAAAATATTTTAAATATATATATATATCTGTGTGTGTGATATATATAAATGTAAATATTTTTATTATAAATTTTTATTATATATATATATAATTCAAAATAATATTCTAATATCAATGGATTATTAATTCTAAATTTTTTAATATAAATAGTTAACTTCAAAAAAATATTCTTTTTATTTTATATGTTATACTAATATTTTAAATTTCATAAATTTAAAATATTAGTACGTTGAAAAATAATTTTAAAAAACTTTTGAATTATAAATTGTTTTGAAATAATAATAAAACAATTATTGTTTAAAAAAGTATTTTTTTAGAAAAATGATTTTTATTTATATTTTGTAATTTAATTTAAAAAGAAAATTTAAAAAGTTTTGAATATGAATTATATAAAACTAAAATATTAATTATCTTTAGAATTTGAAAATTATCATAGCATATATTATTGGTTTTTTATAAAAATTGTTTTCTGGGGGAAGAGTGAAAAAATACATTTTTTGAAAAACAAGAATTTTAGGAAATTATTAGTATATAAGAATGAATTAGATATTTATTAAATAATATTAGTAGAACAAATAATTATTTTATAAGTCAATTTACATTTTTTGAATTGTTGTTTTTAATTTATGAGCCTATATTTTATATTTTACAATTTATGTAGTGATTTTTAAAAAATAGTTTTTATATATTATACATTTAGTATTTAAAGAATATTTTTTTTCATTATTACAAATTGAATAAAAAATTGATATAAAAATAAGAATCATTCAGTCTAAATTTTGTTGTAGGACCATTTTGTTTTTGTAAATACTGGATCAATCACATATGTTAAACCTAGTTTCATTGGTGAAAACTAAAATAGTAAAATATGAGCAACCTACGATATAAAAGGAAAACATGTTAAAAATATTTTTTAACTAAGTGAGTGAGATTTGGAATATAATTATGTCAAGAACCGTCCCCCGGGGCCCTACCATGACAACCCCAAGCCCTCCTTCAAAAGGCCAGGGGCTGGCGTCTTGCAACAGAAAGGCATATCCCTAGAACGGGAAGTCATTTCCTTTAATCTTGTACAAAATCACAGAGTAGAATGCAAAAAAGTCTGCCACATAGAGTAGAATTCAACAAAATCTTTTGTGAAGTAAAATGCATGAAGAAAAAGTACACAATATAAGTCAGCTCGCACCATGTATCACTTTAGGTCGAGGATAGAAGGGTTATCACCTTATCAAACTTCTCAAGTGCTGGAGAACACCTACTCTATTGAGTACAGTGGGCCTTCTAGGTCACAAAGAGCCACTTCCCACTAACCTTGAACTACAGTGGTACTCATCCCTGATGGGTACAATGGGCATGCTGAGTCACAATGAGCAGCATCCCACCGTGGGATTTTCGGGTCACACAAAGATACCTCCCACCTTTTCCAAACTGAGGTAATCCTCCTATGGATTACCGTGGGTCTTCATGGTCACATAGAGCCACTCCCCACTATGGTCCCGATATGTCAAACCAAGCCGCTTCCCATTGGGTCAATCATCGAGCAATCTTCAGGTCTTTGCAAACCACATGGTTCTATATGATGTCATATTGGGAGAACCTCACCTCAAGACAATCTCCACATCTTGATATCAATGGAAGTCACCAAAAAGTAATCCAAAAGATCTATCTCCTCAAGAGAGTCCTAAATCCGAAACAGCTCATCAATCAGATGTGTGGTTTGCATGATATGGGCGTTTTAGTGCCGAGGTCCCGATTAGATTTCTGTAAAATCCAACATGTTCATGCCCTCAGTTTCTCCAAAACTCTGGTAGAGTCCCATAAAAAGGACTGCCTTTCCCAAGTGATCTCGACGCTGCAGACGGTTCATCAAACAGATATCTGATTTAGATGATAGTGCCCATTGTTTGTTACAAGAAGGTTATGGGTATGGGTCTGGTCCGCCTCGGTCGGACCCGCCCGACCCAGTTCGGCACGGGCCGCCCTGGATCGACCTGGGTGGATTCAGGCCAAATTGTGTCCAACCCAACCAGGGTCATTCGAGCCCGCTGGGCCCGTCCTGACCCGACCGGGCACCGAGTCAGGCCGTTGGGCCACGGGTTGGCCTGCTGGGCCGCGGATCGACCTGTTGGGCAGAGGGTCATCCCGTTTGGTGGCGGGTCGTCCCATTGGGCCGACCTGGTGGTGCCACATGTTTGGTGGTGTGGGTTTCCAGAGACACCCGAACGCGAAGTCACCTCGTATGGAAAACGTAGTACGGATCAACGTGAGCGGGTCAACCCATGGAGGTTGATCTGATGCAGTGCCATGGGGCGCTGCGGGTCCTCTGCATCATGGCCGATGGGTTATGTTATTACCCTCGGGCTCACCACTTGCACACCCCCCATCCACTGGCCGCTGGTCAGACTGGCACCCCAATGAACTTTTTGCCGCCGTCGTAGGCCGCGGCAGTGCTGCCACGTGGGTGGGTCGTAGGAGGTTGCCCCACCTCTTCTGCCCCTACACCATCATGGTCTTCCAGCATTCTGACCATCCTCTCTTCCATTCTCCAAGGCAGAAGAGCCACGACACTTCTAGTTAATCCCCGGTGTGCGACGGCGCTCCGCGCCCCCACCGCGGTTGTCCGGTGTCGGCCACTCTAACGACAACCGTGACTTTGTTCCATGGACTCCTCCTACGATGGAATTTGACACATTATCCGAAACGTATTCGGTTGGTGTTATCACTCTTTCGGCCTTCCATGGAGCCACAATAATGTAATAAATGTAGCGGAGGGTTCGTGCCTTGTTCGTTAGGCTCCTGCCCCCCGCGTTAGCTCATAACACAAGGGGGTTAAGGGTTTAATAACAACATAATTAAACAAGAAGATAACCCCCAAAAACATCCCCACGACAACCTTCTACAAAGAAAAAAGAATCGTGGGTCAACCCATTAGTTGGTTGACCCGCGTTCTTCGTATAATTTAACGTTCAGGGAAGAGGGAAAAAATGTAGAAAGAAATAACCCCTATATCAAATAATTATAGGGAACTTGCGGTTGAGGGATTATTGTTGTTCACCATCACTGCTACAAGCCGTACCGTTCTGCCGCTTGAATGTCAAACTCTAGTTCTGGGTTTTGGTGTCCCACATCACCTTCTGCAGGGATCGGCTTGGTCCTCTAAGGGCTTGGTGTTACGACTATCCTAAAACACTTCGTTGTTGGGAGAAGGTTTTCTAATACCCCTCCCCATGCTCTATATTTATAGGATAGGGAGAGAGTATTTTATGATACGGGGAATTAATGGGGGCTCATAAATTAGGAACCTTTTTAATTCCCTAAAGACATCGTTACAGAAGATTTCACAAGTCAAGCAATTCATTGGTATGAATCACCGCGGGTCCCACACTCCGCATTTCCATTGGTGGAAGAAAGAAAAATAAAATAATTAAATAATATTATTTCATTTATTTTAAATGTCAAAAAACATATCTTCTTATCAAGACCTACAACGGTCAATGTAAAGTCTCCCTAAAGCGAATACCGACACTGTGGATCCAACGGTGCCCTTAGATTTTCAATCCAAGAACCAGTTCAAAAGGTAGAAAAATCCAGTTACGCGTTTACTAAAAGTACCTTAAAAAAGATCATAAATTAATTCCAAGAACACCAGACATTAGATTCATGCATCGTAAATTTTCATGGACTTGTAAAATTTATTATAATTAAAAAATATTACATTGAAAATTTGTGTCTTTAAATTCTCCCCACCTTAGGGTTTTTCATCCCTAAAAGACAAAAAAATGAATAAGGAAGAAAACTGGCGTACTAAGCATGAATCTCAACCACCTGCTCTCAAGTTCTCTCTTAGAGGTTCCCATGATGCCAGGGAATGCACACTAGAGGCATCCACCACCCACGAAAGTCTTTCTTCTGATGATCCTCAATCTCCACCGGAGCCTTTGTAAATGTCACCCCATCATCCAAGTCCAGCTCTCTATGGTCAATGACGTGAGATGTATTCTACACGTATCCCTTCTTTTGGGATATATGTAATATTTCTTGCACCCTATCAAACTATAGTGAAAGTTCCAAATGGTATTCCACCTCTCTTATCCTCCAATATATCAGAAACTGTATGATAAACTTCGCTGATAACTTGCTACCTCTGGGAACTCCAAAGGCCTTTTCCTCATATTAGCATAATAATTTTGTCTACTCTACATAGTATTCATCTGCCCCTGGATGGTCAGAACCTTATCAGTGGTATCCCGTACCAACTCTGGGCCTATAAGTGTGGACTCCCCTGGGTCTTTCCAGCATGTAGGTGATCTTCAAGGTCGAACGTACAAGTCCTAGAATGGCGCCATACCTATAGTGGAGTGGTAACTTTTATTGTAAGAAAACTCCACCAAGGGAAAGTGATCCTCCCAACTACAGCCAAAATATAGGACGCATGCACGAAAAATGTCTTCCAGCATTTGTATGGTCTGATATGTCTTACCACCCGTATTAGGATGAAAGGAATTTCTCAAACATAGCTGAGTCCCGAACACCTCCTGCAATCCCTTCCACAACTGGGATATGAAATGAGCGTCACAGTCAGAGATGATCATCGATGGAACCCCATGGAGTCTCACAATCTCCAGTACCTAGAGGCATCTCAGGCTCTCTACTGATCCATGTTCTCAAATAGGTAGTTAGTTGGCTGACTTGGTGAGTATATCAATGATCAACCAGTGGTAATCATGTACCCTGGACATATGGGAAAGCCAAGTCACGAAGTCCTTGGATATCCTATCCCACTTCCACTCCAGCACCTCTATTGTATCTGCTAAGCCTACTAGAACTTGATTCTTGGGCTTCACATGCTGACAAGTGAAGAAACATGAATCAAACTCTTCTACAACCTTCTTCATCCCTGGCCACTAGTGGTCACACCAAAGGTCCTGGTACATCTTTTCCACACCAGGATGTACCGCCAGAGGGGACATATAGAATTCCCTCAACCCCTCTTCTGGTAGCACCACTGGTACCATGGTACGTCCCCAAAAAAGAATGGCATGTTCCCTACCTTCAAAAATCCATCACGTGTTTATCCTATGGATATCTGAGCACATCGAACCTCGTAGTCAACATTCCCAAGATATGCCTCCCGGACTCACTGATGAAGCAGGGGAGTGACTGTCATAGACTGGAGGTAAGCTATACAATCTCTATCCATGAAGTATATCTTCCATGTGGCTAACTATTTTGTCACCTCACTTAGCATGTGCAGGCCAAACCTACTACTTAGTGCATCAACTACCACTTTCCCCTTCATAGGAGTGTAGACTATCTCAAAGTAATAGTCTTATAAGATCTCTATCCATTGCCACTATCTCAGGTTCAAGTCCTTCTGAGAGAAGATATACCTGAGACTCTTCTGATCAGAGAAGGCCATAAAATGTTCTCCCATCAAGTAATGCTACTATATCTTTAGGGCGAAGACAACTTCTACTAACTCTAGGTCATTGGTATCATAGTTCTACTCATGTTGTCTTAGTTTTCGTGAGACATAGGTGATCACTACTTTCGTCTACATCAAGAAACACCCAAGTCCGATCCCTGATGCGTCACAGTAGACAACATACCCCACACCCTCTTCTGGTAGCCTCGATATGGGAGCACTCATCAGTCTCTGTCTTAACTCATAGATACATTGTTGGCATCTCTCAATCCATACAAAGGGATGACCCATCTTCATCAAAGCTGAAAAGTGTTCCAAAACCATGGTAAAGTCTGCCCCAAATATCTAGTAGTATTCGGCCAACCCCAAGAATCTTCGCACCTCGGTCACACTCCTGGGTGGATCCCAAGAAAGAACAACCTCTATCTTCGCTAAATCAACCACTACCCAAATCTCAGAGATAATGTATCCCAGAATGTGGGAATATTGTATCTAGAACTAGAACATTGAAATTTTACCACAAATCTGGTGCTCTTAGAGTGTATCCAATACTATCTGTAGATGAAAGACATTCTCATCCTCTATCGATGAGTATATTATGATTTCGTCGATGAAGACTACTACAAAGCGATTGAGGGATGACTGGAAGGTCATGATTATGGGTCCCATAAACATTGCAGGGGCATTGGTCATGCCAAATGGCATAACCACAAACACATAGTGGTTATACCGACATCTTATGGACGTCTTCTGCACATCCTCATCTCGCACCCTGAGCTGATGATAGCCTGATCTGTGTTCTATCTTCGAAAACCAACGAGCTCCCTCAAACTGATCAAAAAGATCATCAAATCTCATAAGGGGATACTTGTTCTTCACGGTCTCCTAGTTCAAGTGCTAATAGTCCACACAGAGTCTCAAAATCTTGTATGCCTTCATGGTGAACAAAACCGGGGTTTCCAATGGAGAAAAACTGTGTCTTATGAACCACATTTCCTGTATTTACTCCAACTAAACCCGTAACTCACGAAGCTACACGGGATCCATCCAATATGATAGTGTAGATGTCAGTGACATCCCGTGGTACATATAAATGAAAAAGTCTACCTCTCTGCATAGAGGTAGACCTGAGACATCATCAAGGAAGACATCGACATACTGGTCCACCACTACAGGATAGCTGGGACTATCAATATCAACTGCCCCAAGGGTTAGAATAGCCAACTGATGAGTGATCGTCTGAACCCTCCTCTCGTTATGTCCATCCAGTGCTGCAATGGTTACATTCTTTCCAGTGAAGGAAATCCTAGTCCCATCAGTGTAGATGCACTGCAATTTGCGACTAATATAGTAAATTTAAGCATGGACTGTGGATAATCATTCCATACCCAATGTGATGTCATAAGGACTCAACACCGCTACTAAAAGATCCTAGCAGAACCTCTCACATACTAGAGTAAGATCACACTGCAAGAACCATTTTTTAATGTATGAGCTCTGAACGAGGGCTATGGAAATAAAAGAATGACTAGAACCTCTGTCTATTAGAGCTGAAACAATGGTAATGTAGAAAAATATAATACCTCTAATTATATTTGGAGCACCTTTGTTGTAGGCCTATACTTCTTGCAGCAAAGTACTCCCATGTCCACCTGCTCCCTGTGGTCGTGGTGGACCTCTTGGAGGTGGTGGCGGTAGCACATCGAATCATTGCCCACCGCCTACTGCACTGATGGCTCCCATTCCACATCCGCCACCCTACTAACCTCCTTGATCAAAACTCTACCATTTCCTTAGTAGTCCCTCAACCGTCTACAGGTTGTCCAAACGGTGGGTCTGGTAGTCACCAATAATGTGGCCATGTCCACCACACATAAAGAACTGTCTGGCTCCCTGCTGACTCCCTCTAGACTGGGAGTCTTGTAATGAAACCCAGTGTCCTGGGGTCTCCTTCTAAAAGACCTGGTCCTCTTGGGACCATGAGCCTGAGGCTTGCTACCTACTAAAGACTCTACTACTTGGGGTCTACAGGCGGCTCTATCTGTCAGTGCCATCTTTATCAGAATGCTCTCCTCATGAAGGGCCCACTCTAGCACTCCAGCCTGGGTGGGGATGCTGAGGGTCACCATTGAAGCCCTGATCTCCCTCTTGAGCCCCTACTCGAAGGACTGAGCCATGGAAAAAGGTTCTTGGACCATATCCTTATAGTGGAGAGAAAGCTATGTGAACCTTGCTGAGTACTCGACCACTGTCACGCTACCCTGATGAAGGTGAAGGAACTCCTGAATACGCATAGAGCGCAACATCATAGGGTTGAAATCCTCCTTAAAAAGACTCTCGAAGTCAACCCAATTGAGGGTCTCCTCATCGTGAACCTAGATGGTCATGCTCCACCATCTTCTAGTTGATCCATACAGAAGGCTTGCCTCCATGATCACCATCTTCTTGGGTGGTGTCCTCACTAAGTGGAAGACCGGAGTCACGACACCTAACTAGTACTCAGTGACTCAAGGGTTTATCTCACCCCTGAACCTAGGAGGTATCTGCCTATGGAACTAATTTAGGGTGTGAGCCAACAAACATCATCTACCAAAACTGCCATAGAAGGGGTTTATCGTCAGGTGGTGGTGGTACTGTGGCACCACCCAATTGGGCCATCTCAGACACTGGTCCCTTGACAGACGCCTCATCATTGAGAGGCATGTATTCACGCATCTGGATCCTAGATGATTTTCATCATGGAGGCATCCTGAAATAAATCAAGATGTACCATAGTTAGAACATTATACCTGGTGATTTTAATTTTATTTTTAAATCACAAAATGAAAATGCACCCAGTATTTTCATCCATTGAGCCAAAAAGTAGGACTCAAGGTTCCCGTGTATGGATATATGGGCCACTGCACCAACCCTGGACTCCCCGAACCTGATGTATTGATTCAAAACAGTAAAAACTCTTTCTTTAAAATAAAACCATAGAATCCTGGTCTCTGAGGTATAATCGACCACCTCTGATACCACTTTGTCATGACCCATCCCCCGAGGCCCGTGCTGTGACTATCCCAAGCCCGCTTTCCATAGGCTAGGGGCTGGAGACTCACACCAAAATGAAATATCCCTAGAATGGGAAAGCATTTCCTTTAAACCTATACAAACTCATGAAGTAGAATTATATAAGAGGTAACCATGCAGACTAGAATGCAAAAAATCAAATGTGAAGTAAACTATTGTAGTAAAGAGTGGGGAAAGTAATGGGGGCCGGAATAGAATCCGAACTGGAAAATGTACAAGTACAACAAAAAAAGAAAATAATAGCTGAAAAGTGAAAGGCAGCTCATGGATCATCTACCATAGATCCTATGTGACGGGTTGGAACAACTCGGGATTTGTAGTCCCTGCATCAAGTCACACAAAAAAGGTCCAGCTCCAAGCACCACCTAGTCTAAGCTCCCACATCCTCAATCAATGTTGTACCTCGTCTTATCCAGAAATAAGAAGGTGTAGGAAAATCCCATCCAGGGGTGAGTATAACGATACTTAGTTGGGAACCTAAGAACCCCGTAGGTCCTCTAGTGTTATATAAAGAAATAACCACAAAGCATTATGCCAGAGTACACAACACATTCAGCTCACACTAGATATCACTTTAGGTCAATGATAGAAGGTTTATCACATCATCGAACTCCTCAGCAATAGAAGACCTCCTTCTCTATCGAGTCAAGTGGGCATGTCAGGTCACACAGAGCCTATTCCCACTAACCATGAATTTTTGTGGTACCCATCCCTGATGGGTACTATGTCATGCCAGGTCATAAAGAGCCACGTATCACCACGGGCATGCTGGGTCACACAACAACGCTTCCCACCTTGGCTGAACTAAGGCTCTCCTCCTATCGAGTACCATGGGTCTGCTAGCTCTCACAGAGCCACTCCCCACCAGGGGCCAATTGGGTCATAGAGAGCCGCTTCCCACTGGGCCAATCATCGATCAGTCTTTAGGGCTCAGCCAACCGCAGGGTTCTATATGTAGTATTCTTGGGAGAACTGTTCCTGAAGCCACTCGCTGCATCATGATATCCCTAGAAGTCACTAAAAAGTAATCCAAAAGATTAGTCTCTTCATGAGTGTCCCAAAGCCTCAACTGCTCATCAATCAGAAGCATGGTTTTTTAGATACGGGTGTTTTAGTGCCGAGGGCCCTGATGGATTCGTATACGATCCAACCTGAATGTGTCTCAAATTTATCCCAATCTAAAGAGGATTCTCTAAAAAAGGACCACTGTGTCCTTCAGATCCCAATGCGACAAACTGTTCATCAAACAGAAGTCTGGTTTAGATGTTAGGGACTGTTTTGTGTAACAAGATGGTACTGGGTTCGGGTCCCGTCCACCTCAGTTTGACTAGACTGACCCAGTTTAGTATGGCCTGATCGAGATTGTCCAGGGTCGATCTGGGATGACTCATGTCCGACCCGAACAAGTTCAACCAGGCCTGCTAGGCCCGACTCGACCTGCCTGGACTGCGGGTCGGCCCGTTGGTACGATCCAGCGGTGCCACCCGCCTGGTAGCACGGGCCACCAGAGACACCTGGACGTAGAGCATCTGGGTAGAGCTGACGGGGCCCAACGTGGTGTTGTGAGTCCTCTGGGGTCCGGCGGAAGGGCCGCAGTCTTGCCGTCGTGTGCGCCGCTGGAGCGCACACTGTCCACCAGCTGCCGGTCGGACCGATGACCCCCTGATCCGGACATGGCCATTCTAGGCTGCCTTCTTGAAACCGTCTAGGCGTGCCGCCTGGGGCACGCCCCACCTCACCTTCACCAACTCCATCGCAGATGGACGACATGACGACCGACCACTACTCTGGTTGCCGTGGCTGACAAGCTGCGACCACCCTTGTTCATCGGTGGCACGCGACAGTGTGCTACGTCCCCACCGTGGGGGGTAGTTTCGGCCACTCCAACAGCTGTCACAAATTTGTGTCATGACCTATTCTTGCGGCGTGTATCAATGCGCTACCCACCACGTATCCGGTCGGTGTCGTCGCGATGTCAGTCTTCCATGGAGGCACAAGGATGTAACAAATTTACAGGAGGGTTCAGGCTAGGTTTGTTAGGCTGGCTCCCTCCACGTTATCTCATAACACGAGGGGGGTTAAGGTTTTAATAACAATTGAATTAAAAAATAGATAAACCCCACAGGATTCCCTGAAACAACCTCCCACAAAGTGGGATGAATCGCGGGTCAAAACTTCAGTCATCTGACCCATGATCTTCGTATAATTTCAAGAACAGAGAAGAGGGAAACACAAATTTCAAAAAGAAGCAACCCCTACCTCAAAACATTGGAGAGAAGTTGCGGTTTAGGGAGGATTGTTTTTCACCACCCCCTCAATAAGACATCGTGTGCCGCTTCTCGAACTTCAAACTCCGGTTCGGGGTTTTGGTGTCGCACATCACCTCCCACTGGGGTTTTCTCTTTTCTCAAAGGAATCACCATTACGACACTCCTACAACACTGTATTTCTTTGAAAAACTTGTCTAATAACCCTCACCAAGATCTATATTTATATGATAGGGGGAGGGTAAGTAACTACGTGGGGAATTAATGGGGGTTCGTAAATTTAGAACCTTCCAAATTGTCCAACAACATCGTTACTTATGATATGGTATGTCAAGAAATTCATTGGCCTGACTCACCGTGGGTCCCACAATCCGCTTGTCTATTGGGGGAAAAACTAAAAATAAAATAATAATATTATTTAATTTCATTTCATTTTTATGTCACAAAACATAACTTCTTCTCAGGACCTACTATGGTCAAAGTAAAGAATCTTCTAAGTGAATCCTAGTGGTGTGGATTCAATGGTGCCCTCAGTTTTTTAATCCAAGAACCATTTCAATAGTTAGAAAACTTCGGTTACGTGATTACTGAATGTACCATCATAAAAAGTTCATAAATTAATTCTGGGCACACCAGACCTTAGATTCACGCACTCTAAATTTTCACAGACTTTTAAAATTCCATTTAATGAAAAACAACACATGGAAAATTCAGGTCATTACATATTATCTATTATGATGTATTATTTACAATTTTTAACTAATTTCTTTTTAGTGACATTCTATTATTGAAATATTTTGAGTATTTACAAAAAAGCACCAACTTTTAACTTATAAAATGGGAAATTCCCTCCTCACTTCCCCTACACCATTACCCAGTTATTTCAATAAAAAATATACCCAAACCTATCCCCTAGTCTAATATACAATTTATGAAAATTATGGACATTTCAAATTTCCACATTTACAAGGATTAAACGCCTTTGCAATGGAGATAAACCAAATTGTGAGGTACGTATTTCTGATCATTTATTCCTCTTTTCTTTTTTAATTATGAAAATTTATTATTTATAAAATTATAATTTCACTATATCAAAATTATAACTTCATTATCCATGATTTTTTTTAAAATTATGGTAGATTCTTTAACCACCCGTGAATTTCTTATAAGAAAAGTGAAACTGATATATGTCTGCGTATGGACTACCGCCTCTACAAAACGTTATGTCTTTTTATTAACAAACATAACATGATGATCCTAATATTTAATTTAATAATTAATTATGATGTTTATAACATATATCATATTTATAAATAATAATAAATATTATTCATTTTCCCCATTCTATGGGAATCAAAATTGTTAGTCATGCATTTGTGTGGACTACTGCCTCCACGGGAGGATTGATTTCTGATTTTATTTTCATCATTACATTACCTGTATGGTCATGAGAATAGTTTTAATGGATAAATATAATTTTGATATTATCATTAAGGATTTGGGATCAAAAATCATATATCATTTTAATGAAATTATCAACTAACAATTATCATTAATATAATCTATTAAAATAAGCGTACTAATAGAAAAATATTTATTTCAAATTATATAATATTTTTATATCCTGTAATTATTTTTATAAATACTTTATAAATATAATATATAAAATAAATAAACACTAAATTATATCAATATTTTATTGGTGTTATGATATGACAACAAAATCATATCGTAAGCGTCCATTATCATGGTATTTTCATATTTTGTTCAGTTTGACCAGCTACTTGAAAGTTGATACGAAATTATATCATGGATGATTGTGAAAAAAAATAATAATAATATTATATGAAAATTCATATAATTATTTTTTCTTATAGAAATTATACATTAATATTTATCAAATTAATGAAGAAAACATTGTTTGTAGGTTAAAAATCAATGGAATATTATAGTTGTTGATTTTATATTGTTGGATTAAGACTAATGTACTTGTTAAAAAATAAATATAAAAATAATTTTTAGTAAACAATTATAGTAGTTATAATGAACTTAAAATGATGAAATTTAGGTGAATAAACAATAACGAGATCGCTATTACAAAACTATTTCCAAATGATCACAATTACCCACATCAAACATAAAAAATAGTTAATAACTAAATAATATATGTATCGAGAATAATTATAAATTAAGTTTATAAATGGTTGTGTATGAAAATGTTCATAAATAGTTTGTTTTATTAATTTTTTATAAAAGAACATAGTGTTCATTTGACTATTCTAAAAAACAAGATAAGTGAATCTTTTTTCTTAAATTTCAATTCCTTGAGTAATGTTTATTTTAAACACCATGATTTATTTTGTAAAAGTAAAAATATATCTCTATTGTTATTTTGTATCATTATTCCATTATATTTCATGATATTGAATTTTATATTTTTGGGGATAATGTCTCTTCGGATTCAAATAATCCTACATTATTTTTATATCAACTAAATGTATAACGTTATCAGGAATGAACCTCCATATCATAATTAGAAAATATTTTAATGTCCACATTTTCCCTCCATTCGATGTTCTATCATCAATTTGGGAAATATAATATACATAGTTATATTTGAGTCCAATAAATTTATTTACCACTAATTAAAATAAAATTTATCACTATATTGATATTGAGGGTTTTCAAACATTTTAATTTCAAAATATTTTCCACCACAAATTTATTTTTGATTTAATTAATGGGTTTTCAAGGAAAAAAAATTATGATTAATTTTCAATAGTACAACATTTTTTAAAATATTTTTTTAATGTTACTCAAAACTTCACTGTTTTAGGAAAATTTTGAAAATTAACTCTATAAAATTTTCCACGAGTATTCATCTTTCCACCAAATTTGGTGTTTTATTTGAAAATTTAGGTATATTTTTTCTTGGTATTTAAAAGAAAAATTAATTGAACAATATATTAAAAAAATATAGCTTTTAAAATGATTTCATAATATCAAGGATTGTTATTATTTTTAATGTATGTTTTTTTACAAACTACATAAAAGTGTTTTCATCAACATCATTGACCTTCATTATATCATATTTTTGATAGATCAAATTTTATAAATGTAACCATCAAAATTATTCCTTCCGATATATTAAAAAAGATTTTTTATATAATTGAAATTATTCATCACATTATTTTTCATTAATAGACATATTTGGTTTCTAAATTTAATTGTTTTCTTTTTCATCCCCTATGTGAGTACCCTAAATTTTATTCCATTGATTAAATTTTGTTCACCAAGATTAAATATACTAATTGAATGAGAAAATTATTATTTTATCTATATAAACATTATCAATAATTGTATATAGAATATGATTTATTATCTTTACTTAATGTTTTTTACATAGAATGTTACATAATGACCCTGAATACACATTTACTATCCATGGGTTTACCATATTATGGTTATAGATAGAATTATGATTGTATTATTTATGTGTTCCATCAAATATGAATATGAAACCCATTTTAATTCCTAGGGGTTTTTAAAATATAATGAAATTTTTTATACGGCACACATATGAATGGATGATAAAAATTGGGCTCTTATAACATATTGAAATAGATTCGATTAAGTTTATATCACATAATATTGGTAATAATGGATATAATTATCTTATTCAAATAATCATGATAATGATGGAATTGATAAAATTTTTACGCATAAAAAATAATTATTTTTTCCACCCAGTGATAAGAATTATGAGTTCTGTTATAATGGTTTTCCCATGCTTATGTTTATAACATATCTCCAAGTATTTTCTATGATATTTTATAAATTTATTATTGTTAATATGTTTAGTTTTTTTCTATTATGAATCAATTTTTTTGACCCACTCTTTTGATTTAAGTATTGTTCTATGTTAATCTTTATGAAATGATTCACAAACTAATATTTTTTAGATTTTATTTTCAAGTGTCTGGATTATATCCATATACCCATCTTGTTCTCAATTATGATAACTGATTTTCAACACATTGGTTTACCCTTGCTAATCATTGGCATTCAAAATTATCTTATATTTCCATTTACCTTGGATATTAGGATATGACATGTATATAATATGTTTAAGTGTTTCTTATATGGATAATTTTTAGGAGATGTTGGTAGTTCGTTATGGATTAATAATTATCTCTAGCAATGGAAATGTTATCAATCAGTTAAAAAAATAAGGTTTGTTAGTTAATTATTTATATTAATTCCCTCAAAATATAAAACTAAAATGAATTTTGAATGTATTACAATGAAATATTTGATTTAGGAAATGTAATTGACAAATGATTTGGTTTTGGTTTCCATAAATTCACATAGATAACATAATGGAGAACCAACCAAAAGAAATTATTGTTTGAAGATTTTTTATGTTGATGTTTCCCATTAGGAGTAAAAAATAGAGAAATAATTCATTAAATAAATAATAGATATATCAAAGGGATATAATATTTTTATTCCAAGAATGATAGTGCATAATATTTTAAATGAAATCATACATTTAATATTATAGATACAACTAAACAAGTTATACAATCACAAAGGTGGTTAGGTGGAGAACAGAAGTACAACACTTGAGAACTATGGGTAATGGGATCAAAATAAAGGACGTGATAAACACATGGATGTATGAAAATATGGAATGCTATTAAGAATTAAAGGGAAAATTATTCCTCTCCCAAAATTTATTTCATCAATTAATCATAGTAAATTATCTAATGTCACATAGGGATTGCACAAGGATATATCATAATCATTACAAGTGAATAAAATATTTCAAGGTGTCCCTAACTTATCTCCATAAACAATATGTTAATGAAAAATGAGCAACCTTATTTGATTCAGAAACAAGAATACAATGGTGGCCACAAATTTTGGTAAAAAAGCTTTATCAAAATATACTTTATAAATGCATACATGCCATGCTACCCCACACTGGTCTAGACAAAAACCCCTACATTAATAGATATGATGGTGGAAACTACTTTAATAAATCAACTTCTGTATGGCTACTTTATCAAATCATAAAACATATTCTATGAAACAACCCAATATAAAGAACACCTTTGTGTGTTCAATTATCCAATGATACTCTGCCTCCAGTTAGGCCCACTTACATCATAGTAAACAATATAATATTGATATTATTCCCAATTATTACCTTATCAGATGCATTATTTATTATGAAATGATGATCCACATGTGGGATGCTATGTAGTAATTATGTATCTCACATGATAAGAGTCTCTAGATGGATCATGTATGTAGTGACATGATTACTTATTTCTAGATATTTTACCCATTTTTCACATGAATGATCCTTGAAAATAATTATTAGGTATATATCACACAATTATGTAAAATTTGACTTGGTTGGGAACACTTTTCTTTTTATAAGATGATATTTATGTCCCTAATTTTTTCATCAAAGGGAAGAGACCACACACATGTGATATACCTATTTTCTCGAAGGAGAGTTATATGAAAAATAAAATACAAGTACATATTTTGTATGGACCCTATGGAATGACCCATGTTCCCCATCATATCAGAGTTATAATAATTTTGTGATTTAATAATGTACAATGTGGTAAATTGAGTGACATTCTTTATGAAATTTGAATTTTTATGGATCATAAGGTTAACTATTTAGGGAATGGTTTATTTTGAACATTGGATGATGTTTTACACATTTATATATTAATTCATGATATAAAGATATATGAATATTGGACTAGTAGTATTAACTTTTGTTAAAAAATATATGGAATGAATGACTTAGTATTTCTTTTTGGAAGTTATTTATTTCTTAAGAAATGAAAAAAAAATCTTTTATTAGATTTTGAGATGATGTGGAAATTGTTCTAGGGATAAAAAAATTAAAGTTTTACGTTAAAATAAAAACATATCAGGTAAATATTCAAATGTTCCTAGTCATAATCGAAAAGTACTACCTCAAAATTAATAAGGAATCTTGAAATTAAATGTTTGTTGGTTATCTTATTTTTTTGATGATATCAATGAAATTTTTCAACCCATTTATTTATGGATTTGTGGTCTGTAAAAATAATATTTCAAAGTTCTCTATCACTCTATATGATTATTTGGGTGTTATGTTTTTCTTTTATATCCATGTTTTTAGTTTCTACCTATGTCATTATATTTTGAAACCTATATTGAATTTTTGAAGATTACTTTCACACTTTTAATTATCTTCTTTCAAGAGGATGTTTTATTAAAACTTTTAATGATATTGGTTTCTATGAAGTAATTTTTAAATGTTAAAAATTGGACCATAAAAATTTATTATTTAATAGAAATTAATTTTTAGGGGGTAGAGTTTATCACCCTGTCATTTAGTAAATTAAATGTTGGCAAATTAATTTGATATTTTATGTAACACTAGATTAAAAGGAAACGTGAAATTTTATAAAAAATATTTTTATATGATAGATATCATCTATCCATTGGAATGATAGGAATTATTAGTATTATCAAAATTGTGAAAATATATTTGTTAAACATGTACAAAAAATGAATTACTTTTTAAATAATTATTTTAAAATGAAAATCAAAACTGTTTAAAAAGAAAGGAAATATTTTTATGAAAATATATGTTTGTGAAAAGAATCACATTTCACATCAATAATTTTTTTAACAAAAATTGCTGAATTATTTTATTTAAATTTATATTTTACATATTCATTAAAATAATTAACAAAAATTTTATGTGTTCTGTAGAAAATTGATAAAAAGATATCCAATTTTACACTTAAAAAATATATATTTCTATAATGAAATTTCATCATCTTTTTTATGAACTTACTTTGAATATAATATTTGAATATATATTAATATTTATTTTAAATAATATAATTATTTTTTGAAATAACCACAGAAAAATTATCTTAGGGTGAAATTTTGAGAACTTTCTAAAAAGATTAATGTTTTGATGAATTCTGAAAAACACTAAATTTTAATTGAAAATTGTAATCTAATTTAAATTATTAAAAGGGTAATCTAAT
Source organism: Viscum album (assembly GCA_963277665.1). NCBI lineage: Eukaryota > Viridiplantae > Streptophyta > Magnoliopsida > Santalales > Viscaceae > Viscum > Viscum album. The sequence continues at coordinate 1,487,903,482 of OY728136.1, forward strand.
TTTTAGTTTTTTAAAGGAAAATTAGATCAATTATAAATCTATTAATCCAATTTATTTTATTAGAATTAATTTCAAAAAGAAATTTGATATATAATCTTTTGAACTTTTGAAGATTTTGTCTTTGAGAACATGCTTTCTCAACAAATCTACACGATTAATTTTAAATAAATCACAAAAATTATGGGAATTGAAATTTGAAAAATGTGTTACATATTTTTAATTAGAAAAATTTATATTATCTAATGAATTTCACTTATTTTTTTCTAAATTATAGTGAAAAAAAGATTAAATTAATTACTATGGTTATAGTAAAAATGGGTCTACCAGTGGGTTAATATAAAAATATAAGGGTGAAAATGACCAAAAAACTATTATAAAATGTATTATATGGACATATTTAGACCATATCGTTTATAAATCTATATAATACTCTGATTTTGATCCTTTTAAAGTGAAAAAATGTGGGTACTCCATTTTAATTTCAAAAATTACAAGTGCACCACTAACCTCTCTTGTTAAAGGACACCCCCTCCCATATATTCCTTACACCTAAAAACCCCTTCTAGATCACAATATTGGATTTAAAAAAATTCAATATAGTAATTTGGTCATGTTTTGCTCTTTTAGATATATCATTCAACCAAATGAATTTTACCCATGATTTGATGGCATATACCATTCCACCCTCAAATTTTGTGAAAGTCACATGCTCATGCCCCACCAGAGTAAGTGTGAATGGCTATATCTTGGTAATAGGGTTGGAATATTCCATCAAAGACATGTTATATACTACAGGTTCTTTAAATCCCTTTATCATTCATCTCTCAAAGTCCTTGTAAATAAGTAATCATATATGATCATTTGAAAATCCCTCCAGACCATATACCGAAGTAAGTCTACCTGGGTAAAGACATCCCATCATTTAACGGAAGAACTACATAACATATAGGTTGTAAGATTCACCCTCCAATATAGAAGCATCACTAGATTCTCATATATATAAACCATTGAATCCATCAATGAATTGGAAACATATGTTCATCTATCCCTCTAAATGGTTGGAGGGTGTTCTTGCTAAAAATCTATGGGCAACTTGTTTATAGTCAAAGTACGATGGGAAACACCTTTCACAGACTGAATCATAAAATCAAAAAATCTCTCCAAAATGAGGTTTTTGTTCTAATATCATGAATAAATAGTTGTGCTACATATGGCACTATGGTAGGTATCACTGTCATCTTAAGGCCCACCACCAGTGGAGTATGTTCATCCCCTCTATCCTAGCATACGAATTGATGATTTCATGCTGGAATGAATTTTAAATTCCAAATGCATGCCTTAAGATAAAAATTATAATTTGGAAATTTCATATAAAAACAATAATATATGAACACAAGCTTCCTTTGTAAATGGTCACACGTCTATGTTTTCTATAAAATCTTGGTATATGTGATACGAAAGACCATAACAGGCCATAAAAACCACAAGAGACACCCCCATCTACCCACTATTATAGTCTAGTTTGGGTCCATGTCTCATATCAAATGATAGAGGTCCTAGTATATGGAGTTTCACTAGAAAGTTATAGAGGAAACACCCTTTAGATTATTATTATCATCCCATTTAGCATTAAACATTTTATTTTAAAAGATTAATTTAATTAGATTCAGTAATCTTATATTTATATAATGGTCCTGATAGATGCATCAAAATGATAATTAATAAAAATTATAATCCTTATAAATTTTAATTGGCATTCCATTTAACTACAACATGAAAATTAAATCAATTATTAAGATGAAATAGGTCAAATACAATTATTTGATTACATGAAAAACATTAATGTTTTATAGAATTACTTTCTCTATAAATTAGCTTTTTTATTCAAGTAATCCAATAAACATATAGTTTTTTGTTACATAGAACTGGTATTTATAGATCCCATAACATGGTATAATTGTACAATTAAGGTTTTAGCAGCAATATATGTCGAAAAAACCATTTATATTGATTAATGAAAATTTATTAATACAATTATATAATCACAGAATGTTGTGTTAGTGAATTTCATCATATAAAAATAAACGTACTTAAATATATGCAGTAAAACATTCATGTAAAAAATTTAATTTTTTATGAAAAAATTCATGTAATATTAGTCTTAATGTACCTATAATAATGAATGAGTTGTTAACTCTTTTATTAATAGGCCAAGGAAGAAGAGAAACCATATAGTGATACATAAAATATTAATAACATCACCGAACATGTGCATCACCGAATAGTGAAACCATATCAATTATAATATTTAAAAACTAAAAGAGTGACAACCCATCCTAGGTAATTTGGCGTTCACCTATATGTGGGTATGTTACTCCCTAAAATTAGCTAATTTCCAAATTCCATTACATCCTAGTCTCCTATCTAATACTCATACCATATGAAAAAAGAAAAAAAGATCCTTTGATACAACATTAAAACAACCTAACATGGGTGCCCTTTAATTGGTGCCTTGAGAAGGTGAGTCACACTGCCTCAAACATGCCTCCCTTTATGTTAGAGTATACCAATTAGCAGCAGGAGCCCATGGTTTTATAGTGTAGAGACTATAACATCATATTAGAGTGGAAAAATAGAAAAAATCAATAAATATAAATAATCGAAGCACAATATAACATATGGAATAGTGGAAAAAAATACATGAATAAGCATAATAGAAATAAGAATCATCCAAGCAGTTATAACAATCCAAATACATAGTCTTATTCATATAAAATATGATGTCATGACATGCCGATATAAAAATATGGGAAAATAAAAGAATGAAATATTCATCATGCTATAAAAATAATAGAAAAACATAAATCCTCTAGCATCACAAGAATATGATTTATCATCTTCTCTCATTCCCCATGTGAAGCAAATTGATCAATCATATATGAAATGGGTCTTTCTTTATCTACACCTATATCATAATGTCTACTTGAGTACTAAGGGTGACCCAAGTAGATTATGAGACAAACTCAGTAGTCTACCACTAATAGTGTCTATAATAATCCATATATTCTCTATTATATAAAATGGTGCATGTATAATTGAATAAAAAATTCTATAAAATAAATACCAGTTAGATCATATTCCTATAGGACACCTGACATAATCTACCTACATTATCATTATTCAGAATTATTGATCTCAATATCCATCTGTATCCACATGTATATATATGTAATCATATACAATATGTACACATGTATGTACAAAATATATGTTAGTACAAATATAGGCATATATGTTGATACCAGGTTCTGGAAAGAACGAAGGCATAACTCAGGCATCTATAACGATTATACCAAGTTATATGATCCAAAAAATATTTCATACACTAAATGATATTAACATTCAAGAAATATTTCCCATCAATTGATATATAGGGGTGATTAGTCATTCCCGAAAACTGATGAAAATAAATGTGGAACCTCATAACCATCACCCAAATAATGGAATAACGACTTGATACATCATTAGACTCACACAATGTTTGGGATCATGAAATAACAAGCTCAAAAGAACCCTTAACCATTTTTAAAAATATAATAACTATGATATACTAATAGTTATAGAAATTAGGGTTTACCTCTAAAATAAATATGATGATTGATCTCAATTAACCAATGATGAAAAATTCATAATTCAAATTTATAAATATATAACATGTTGCATGGCCTTTCTACCCAGTTCCTTTAAAATAAATAATCTATTCAATTTTCGTGGAATGTAAATAAAAATTACATGTTTTTACAAATATTTAAAAAATGTTTAGTCATTTAAAAATTTATAAAAAGAAAATTAATTTCATTGGTTACTCCCAAAGGGGGGGAAATCACTAAGGCGATCATCCAACAATAATTTGATATTGTATTATAGTTACATATCAATAGGGTTTAATTAATTTATTAAGAAAGATACATTCAACGCATTGTATGGAAACACATCGCATGTGGCATGATGAATAAGTTATGAAAACAATTAAAAATTTAAAGAAAACTATAAGACCACCTACCTTAGGTCTATATATGAAAAGTGATTATGTATCATTCTTTTATTCAAAAAACGAAAGAAGAAATTGGATGAAGCAACAAATTCCCTAAAAATAAGGTATATGATCTCACACCAAAATAGATAAATATATGGTAGGATAAAATACAATAAAAATCATGAGGATTTTGGAGAATTCTATTAAGGATCCAAGGTTGTTGATAAAGATATAATAGTTTTCTAGTGGAGGAGTAATCGAGAAGCCTAGGTTAGTCTTGGGAGAACTCTGTAAGAGATAAATGAAGGGTTGTTCAATGGAAAAGAATGGATGGAGAATAAAATATTTTAAAAATATTCCATGAGTGAAATCACGAATTCCACCTTTAAATACGGATCACACAGTTTGTCGACATGGTTGGATAAACCATGTGAAAATTAATATCCATCTACTATCCAAGAATATACATTTAATGGGATAACAACCATGTTTAAAAATAATGTGAAGATAGTGTGAGAAGCTAATATATAATGTTTGAAATTTTTTAAAAGATCATGTGCCCTGATTTGGTCTTCTGAGGGTAACGTGGTATATTATGACAAAACCACTATCTATCTAGCATATACATTAGCATACCACTCATAGGTTTCCTTATACTCTTAGTTGTGAAACCATAGTACCCCTAAAAAAGAGACTGAACTACCTCTGAGTGTTTTCACGCACCGAAATATTATATGAATTGGGTACAACTTAAAGTAAGAATCTACCTCTAAAGCAACCTCAATGGGCTAAAAAAATTTACGATTCAGGATAATACCAACAAAGCTATGTGAGGTGAAAAATATGTAAATATACTTGTATCTCTATGGATGTGATATCTAATAAGACAATGGTCCAATTTTTTCTAAAGAATCAAAGGGTCTAATGAGTAAAGATGAAATATTTCTATGCCTATGAACATGTTTATTACCCATCCTGGGTGAAACCCCCACAAAAACCGGATTCCCAACCACAAACTCATGAGGTTTTTGAAAATGATTGAAATAAGATTATTTCATGGAATGATATTTCAACATGTTATTTATGATTAGTTGGACCTACTATAATTTTCAATATATGACATATGGTCCCAAAAAATCTTATTCCCTTGCCTCTAGCTAGCACAATGGTGATCAACATGTACTAATATATAAGGCATTGTAAGGACTCATCTGGATGGTATCTTGAAAACTATTAATGTAATAGAACTCCACTAAGGGTATATGTCTCTGCAACAAACTGCCAATGTCAAAGAAACATGCAGAAAGTATATCCTCTAACAACTGAATCATGTGATCTATCTCTCTATCGATCTGAGGGTGACATACCATGCTCAGAAGATCCAATATACCTAATGCCTCCGGCATTCCTTAAGAGAAATGTGATGTGAAATAAGAATCCCTATTAGAGGATATTGAATTAGGAGATCCATGAAGACATATGACCTATCTGATGTATAGACTCCCTATCTCACCTATAATTACTGTCTCCCAAAATTTGAAGAAGTGTTCAACCATCATCAACCGATACACATATTCGAAAACATTTTCATTAACATTCGGTGATCTAGAAAAATCTATAAAAAAATCTATTGAGACATCATCCCACTCATAATTAGCAATAGAAAATGACTATAAATTTTTAATAGTTGTTGATGTTCCACATTTACCTACTGATAGGTTTAACACCATGTGATAAATCTAACTAAATCCCATTTCATTAGAGGTCACCATTACTAGTGTTATTACTCTTGATACATCTTGGTGACACAAGGATATGCTACCCAAGACGAGTCATGGAATTCCTTCATCAACTCCTTTAGGATGTTTTTTGGGATCCAAACACACCCATGCATGTGTTAGGTATCATCTTCATCCATGGTCCAACCATAATATGAATCGTCAGAAAAGATACTCTCCCGTGTGATTAACCCCTTGGGATTTGAAATTTTCTTCACTCTCACCCATTTCAAAAGGGTAGATATGCATGATAAAGTTGAGTGGATAGTCTTCCCATGATCCTCCATAAACTCTAAATGTATTTATAAATACTAGTCCATGAGAATCCACTCACCCTCGGACCCCTATACTACATATGTTTGTTTGTTCTGGCATAGATCATAAGATAGAAAATTAATTTTATACATGTATTAGAATTATTAAAATCAAAGTATTGTATGTATTTAACCTATTAGAACTACCTATGATATAGATCATGTTGTGTAAAGATATAACTGTAGATTTTAAGATCATTTAACCCCTCAAAACGAACCCTCTATAAAGAGTTTGTCCCACATCATAGATAATATACAACAAATTCTCACTCGAGGTCATGTGTTTGGTTATTCTTCTCATGAGGCCTCAATTAATGAGAACTATATGCTAAGACTTTCTCATCCTGTATCAAAATTCCCCCTTTCCCAATACCGAATGTGAGAGAATAAATCATGTTGATCCTTCATGGATTTGAATTAATTAGAAAAATTAAAAAATACAACCTTCCTTTGAACATATAAATTGATATTTCACAGGAATATCAACATATTAATCCCACATCCTTCTTAGTCAAGCCCATAAGAGGAACTACAAGGTGTGAAAAATCTTATAATATTTCTGTTACAACCCAAAAGTCCCAAGAAACTCTATATATCAAAGAGGTTATTTGGATGATACTAGAATAATAATAATCTCACATTTTTTAGGTATACTAATACCCCTTCTTCTTATATGATATGATCAATGTAGTATTTTTTTTCTTCTAAATGTGGAATTTGGTGAGATTTGAGTAAAGGTGGTGCTCCCTCAATTCATTCATCATGATATCACGAAGTTTTACATGGTCATATTGATTGTGAAAATACACTAATATTTCATCCACAAAGACTACCATGAATGAATCTAGATACAGATGAAAAAACTGATTCATGAAATCCAGGAAAATAGTCAGCACATTCTTGAGAACGAATGCCAATACCATTTAATCATAAAGTCTATACCAACTCTGAATAACTGTATGATGAATTTTTCATGAACTAAACTATATGTGATGATAGCTCGACCATGAATCGATCTTCAACAACATAGTATGTCCACTGATCTGATCAAAGTGGTCATCTATTTGAGGTAGTGGATATTGGTTCGTTACCATATGCTAGTTCAACCATTAGTAATACAAGCATAGTCTTAGGGTACCATCTTCATTCATAGAAAAGATGATTGGTGAACCCCATGAAGAGGTGTTGGGGTGTATAAAACCTTTACCCTCAAGGGCATAGAACTTATTCTTGAGCTCAGAAGCACTATAAATTCCATCATGTAAGGAGAAATGAACACATGTACTGCTCTTGTCACATGATCAATTGTGAATTCTACATATCTCACTACTAGTATCCATGAAATTTAACTAGGGAATATTTCCTCGAAATGATCCACCACATGTGGGAAAATAGTATCTCATATGCATTGATCATCCATGGTGATACTAGAAATATGGAATGTCACATTTTCAACCCCTTAATGATCATGTCTATCTCAAGAATTATTCATATGTCATTATCCCTTGTGTATATTTGTAGTTCCCTATTGTTATCTAAATTTCACCCTCAAAAGATAGTAATTAATATGGTCATAATTATTAAAATAACCAGTCCATTCTTAGGATTACATCAAAACATATCATTTTGAGGATGAAAATATTCCATATGAATTGACATCCACCTATATTTTGGGGGAAATCCTTACATCGGTGACCAATCTTTGATCAGATACCCAATGGGGTATCAATGGTCATGATACTGTAGAAGTATCCCATATCAATGCCCATACTCAATATAGTTAACTCTGAAATAAAAGAGTGTGACATAACCAAGTTAAAAAAAGATGACACTAAGGTGGATTCTAAAATAATAGTACCTCAAACAGTATAATTTTTGGTTATCTACTCCTACAACATAAGTTGAACTACATGTAATTGGCTCATACTGTGGACCTGAGTCTCAATTTTTTTTGTTATGTAGGCCCATTACACTAGAATTGTAAATACTTAGTCAAATTCACTTTTCCTTGACCACCACTGCTTCCTAAGAATCTCGTGGTATTCCAACAACTTGGTTGGAAAGACACTACTGGCTCTGCTCTGGAATGTGAATATTATGTATATCCCCTCTCGTTAGGCACTGGTGGAAAATACCTACAAAAGAAAAGAATATTCCACATCCCAGCACAGTGTCTGAACTCCACTAGATATGTCATAAACTAGGGTTCCATGTGTCCCCACTTCCTATAAATGATATATATAAGGATTTTTTATATGAGTTTCATGGCTACTACTACCCTTATGATCATCCTCAAAACTCCACTTCCTTTTACAAGGAGAACAAATATTACGTCTAGACATGAACCTTCCTATCTAACATTGTTGGATTCCCTCATACTCGACTCAGTGATGGGGTACTGGTTGAATATCACATAAATATTATTCATCTAAAAGACATTAACTTTTGTTCAGGTGACATATACCAATTATTTCACAAATCACTTGGCAGTCACAAGATTTCCACCCACCAGAGTCCGTGCGAATAAATACATCTCAGTAAAACGAGAGGAATATTCCATAATAGACATGGTTCCCTTATGAATGTTCTTGTGTTCCCTATTAAAATCATCCCTTTATGTTTTTTTGAAGGAATTACGTGTTGAATATCACATAGAAATTCATGAAGACCAAATCTCAATGCCGATCTTCCAAGGTATTTACATCCCTCCATCACATAGAAGAACATCATAGCATATTGGATATGATCATGAACATCTATACTGGAGGCTTCTCCAGATGCTTAAATATGAAAAAGGCCTCTATCCATTACTCAATTGCATGTGGTCTTCCATCCTAAAAAAGGTGGGAGGATTCTATTTCCACAATTACTAAATCAACTATGCCATAGTCGAGGAATGTCAAGAAGCACATTTAATGTACCACATGATATGAATAAAACCCTCCAAAAGAAGGACATCAATTCCCATATCTAAAATAATAGGTGGTTCCATAGGTGGAAAATTGGAACGTATCAATAGAGCCTCACAAACCACCAATTTTGGAGCATGGTTGTCACCGACCACTTAGTGTATGAATTGAGGCTGTCATGGTGGAATGATTCTACATTTCCAAATTTGTGCCTCATAAGAGAATTTAGCAGTTGAAAAGATCATATATAGACCATAGGATAGGTACCAATACTTCATATGAAATTGGCCACACCTCTCTGTTAACACCTAGTGAAAGGTCTATGTGATATTGAAATACCATATCATGTTGTAATAACCATTGTATACACCCCCCATCTTCTTAATACTGTAGTCTATTTTAGTTCTAGGTCTCGAATCACATGACAAAGGTGCCGATATTGGGATTTTCAATGGTAAGGTATAGAGTAAAACCCCCTTTACTTAGCAATTGGAATTACATTTATCGGTAAAAATTTTAATTTAAAATTAGATTTTCTTCTGAGTTTGTAGTATTTTATGCCTATATATATATATATTTATCTCATGGTCTTGTTATATATTTAACCATTTCATATTTATAAATGTCATAATTTTTATAATTTTCAACTGCCATTTCATTTAACTACAAACTCACTTTTAAATATGGTATTATGATTTAATAGTTCATATAGAATTATTTGATTACATGAATCAACTTTTGGATTTATAAAATTGAATTATTCACAAATTATCATTGGAATTGAAGTAATATAATAAACTAATTTTTTTTGATCCATAAAACTACGTGGTTCATTACCCAAATCATAGTATAATTGACCAATTAAGGTTTCAAAAACAATCTATACTAAAAAAACAATTTATATTGATGTATGTACATGAATTAATATAACTACATTATCTATATATGAAATTTTAGAACATATCAAATATAATAATGAAGGTAATAAATTACGTGCTGCATGAAAAATCATATAAAAAGTAACCATGCCATGAAAAAATGCATTTCATATTGGTACACGTGTTCCTATAATGATTGTTGATAAGATAACAAGTTTCCTTAACAAACCAAAGAAAAAGGGAAATTATATAATAATAATTTTATTATTAATAACATCACAAAACATATACATTACCCAATTGTGAAATTGTATCAATTATAATAGGTGAAAACTAGAACAAAAATAACCCATCCTAAGTAGTTTGGGTTTCCCCTATACGTGGGTCAACTACTAGATTGAATAAACTAATTTAAAAATTCCATTACAGCCTAGTCTCATTTATAACACCCAAATATGATGAAAAAATGAAAAATAATCTCTAATAACAATTAAAAATGTCCCAACCCTAGAGTCTATTAATTGGTTGACCATACCGATGGGTGACATGGTCTCAAGAATACCACCCCATACGATAGAGGCCTTAGATTAAAAACAAGGGTCCACGGTCGAACGATGGAGAGACTGTACCCCTATACCAGAGTAGAATAGTTATGATAATAAATAAATATAAATAGTGGAATCATAATATACCAGATGGTACATCATAAATAATTACAAAAATATGTATAATTAAAATAAGAAACATCCAAGTAGTAATAATAATCAAAAGTCATAGGTTGGGTTACATGAAAAATGATTTCATGGTACGTTGATATACAAAAATGGAAAATAAGTGACAATAATATTCACTATGATATATAAAAACACCAAAATGACCAAAATAAGGGCACACTAGCATCCTGAGAATGTGACCACTCTGACGCTTCTATGCACCATGCTAAGAAAACAGATCACGAATCTATGATTGGGTTTTCCCCTTTTATACACATAGAATATTTAAATCTACTCTGATTCCAAGGGTCGGCCTGAGTAGTGTGTTATATAAACTCAATAGAAAACCACCAACTATTTCAAGAGTAATACTTCCATCGTGTATCTAAGGATCTTACCCCAATTTTCTAGAGTTAGTGCTTTATTTTATTACATTAGAATACAAAAAAGGAATATGAATCTTGATGGAGAAATTAGTTTATCATCATTGGAAACAAGATACAAACATAATTTCAACATTACAACATGAAAATATAAACAACCTTGAAACTCCTTCGAAAACATCCATAACTCCAAGGTTATTTCTGCATGTCATTCATACTATAACTCTTCGTGTCCTAGGAAAATGAAACTTAAGAAAGGGGTGATATCAAATGCTCAATAAGGGTAAGAAATACAAAGTAAGATATCATAATAATAAACATTGTGCATGTTGAATAACATAAAATTAAATGCCTTTAAAAAATGAACATGAACATAACGTGGAAGGAATAAGAGATGAATAAATGATGCCTTAATAAAACATGATCATGGGTATTCTACTAGTCAAATAACCTCATTAACCTTCTATATTATTTTAATAATTATAGAATTCATAATTAGGGATATCATAACTATACCATCAATCCTCGTTCCAAGAACATAAATATCCATTTTGTCAAGGCCTCATACCAAGACCATAGATTATATCATGAGACCTACTGATTCACCGAGGGGCTATATTGGGCCCCACCTGACACCCACTATGTCTAATTCTTTCCTCATATGAACAAGGATAAACATCAACAACATATACATTCATATTGGAACCAATATATGAAGTGTAAATAACCTTACCCGAACATTAAGCACAAACACTAACCATTCAGAGTAAATTGGTGAATGGTTTTAAGATCATATATCTATAGTAAAACTAACCATAAAACATAAAATTAAATATTTTAGTTTAAATCCCCTAATATTAGTCCCAATAATACATAATAATCAACAAGAGTGTTGAAATAGACGAAGATACTCGTAAAAAACAATCAAGTAATTTTAAGATAAATACTCTTTTACTTTGAAAAGAAGTGTTATTTTGGAAAAATATTTTTATAAAATGAAAAGTGAAGTAATATATTATATTACTAATAAAATGTGTTATTTTATAAATATAATGGTAACCAAAAAGAGGTTATATAGTTCCCTTGAATTTTTTTTAGAATTGGAGAAAATCTCTTGAATGGGGCTTGTATTTCTGGAAGGATTTATGAAAGATCCTTTCAAAACATATAACTACCCATAAATTAAAGTAATAGTCTGATTGGTACACATATATGTAACATTATAACAGAATATATGTGGACTAAATATAAATAAATAAAAATTTAATTGAGGTAAGTAGAGAAAAAGAGTAACCCCAATGAAAATGGAGGTTCAGGTAGAAAACCCTTTCCTTATATCTGTTGGTGTTCCTCACATGATCTTAATGACCCGAGTAATCAAATTTAGTTTCAGATATTACTGATTCCATAACCTCATATACATTTAATTTATTTAAAATAACCTTATTAGGTTCATTCATGGACTTTTTATTGGTTAAGAGATCCAATTCCATTGTTTGGGAGTGTTTTATTCCTTGGTTTTCATGATCACTTTACTTATATTAAGCTATGGATAAACACGTAGAATGAGAATGGATTTCTATAATAGAAGTTTTATGTTATTAGTGAAAATCTATAAGATTACATGGTTATAAAATTCTGTGGGTTATTGTGAGTGAATATTAAGCATTATATAATACTTTAATGACAATTGTTTGGGTTAATTGGATGTTCTTGATCACAACGAACTCAATTTGATTTATAAATTAATATCATGTGTAAAACGGATTCAAGAACCATAAATAACTTATAATATATATTATAGTCTGGTTAAACCATAAAAATGGTTTCATTCCCTGAATTGAATATGGTAATATAAATCGAAAACCCATCGTCCTTGATTGTGATAAATTAACACATCTCAGAAGGTGATTTGATTTCTAATATAAAAGAAGGGGAAATTATAGATGATGCATAATTATTGATTTATCATAAAAAATTATAGTACATGTTAGGTACTGGAGTCATCACACCATTTTTATGGAAAGAGGTGAGGAAATAAAAATAAGATAAAGGAACTAAAAATAAAAAGAAATTAAAAGTTGAATTTACCTCTTGAAGCAATCTTTCTTGAGATCCCCTTTAAGGGAGAGGTTTTGGTGTTTTTTTAGACATGGGGTCATAGATATGGGGGGAGGATCATGGGAGGAAATTTACGTAGAATTCATTCAAGGAACAAGGCTTTAGAGGAGTGAAGAGAAGAGGGAGTGGGGGGGGGGGGGAGTTTATAGTGGGGGAGAGGAGGGATTTCCCATTATTTTACTCATTATTTTATTATTTTTCCAAATACAACCAATAATATTAATTATTAAAATGAATAATAGTAATATGGTCATGTTCATTTGAACCATGTGTGCTTACATCAACAATGATTCTAGGAGTAGTGAATTTAACTGATAATGTATATATACAGTAAATTACTATATTTTATTATTCATAAAAAATTTGAGTATTTCAGAAAAATCCTAAAACTTCACCCGAATCATTTTTTACGTGTAAAATTACAAAATGAACTCTATTTTTTAAAAATAATTTTCTATATTTTGTTATTTTTTTAAAAAAAATCATAATTTATTCAAAAAATATCAATTTTGAAACTATAATTCGTTTTATATCAAATTGAAAAATTAATCAATATCTAATTATCTTATTACATTAATATAGTAAAATAATAATATTTTTTACTATTCATAAGGGTCATATTACTATTCATAAGGGTATGTTACTATTCACCCAAAAAAAATTAGTTTGTCTTATCAGAATCTAAATATCATGTTGAACACAATCATGTGTGTCAAATTTTGGAAATTCAAATCCCAGAGGTGAAACAATTATGTTTACTAGCTAGGTTAAAACAATGTGGTGTTTTTAAGAGACTCGGTGTTTCAATCATAAAATTTTAAATTTCATTGGAAAATCATCAGGGTTACATTATCCCCTTCATACAAAAAATTCATCCTTGAAATTTACTAAATGTAACCTCACAAAAAGATTTGTGTAGTCCATCATTGTAAGCTCTTTAGGATCCAATTTTGATTCTGCAACTTTATGATTTTTCCAATGTATATTTACTAGTCGAGTTGTCTTATTCCTATACTCATGTTCTTTAGTGTTCAGAATCCGGATAGGCTCTTTAATGTAAGATAGGTCAGGTTCCAATTCTATACATTCAAAAGTGAGGACATGCGTTGGGTTTGGTAGGTACTTTCTTAGCAATGAGACACAGAACACATTGTGTACTTTATACAGGCTAGGCGGCACAACCAAATGATATGAAAGAGCTCTAATTCTCTCCAGAATTTCAAAATGACTTATGTACCTACGGATTAGTTTCCCTTTCTTCCCAAATATTATAGCACCCTTCCATGAAGATAATTTTTAAAAAACAGGATATCCCACATCAAATTTAAAATCCTTCATTCTATTATTGGCATATATTTTTTGTCTACATTTAGCTTCTCTAATTTGGATTAGATTAGTCTTTACCTTCTCTTTTGTTTCATCTATAATCTCTAGTCCCAGAATCTTCCTTTCTCCTACTTCATCCCAACATGTTGGTGTAAGATATATAAATCCGTACAATGCTTCACATGGTGCTATTTGAACACTTGAATGGAAAATATTATTGTGAAAAAAAAAATACACTAAAGGTATATATTGATCCCACATACCTTGAAAGTCAAATGAACCTGAACTCAACATGTCCTCTAAGGTTTTGATCATCCTTTTATATTGCATGTCAGTATGACGCTAATAAGAGTTACTTAAACAAAGCTCGGTATCCAAAGTATTCGGAATATGTTTCTAGAATTTTGATGTAAACCATGGATCACAATCAGCAAAAATTAAGAGAGGCGCTCTATGAAGTCTCAGAACATTATTGATATAGAGTCGTGTTAGGTGCTCTAGTTGAAAATCCTCCCTTATAGCGAGGAAATGTGTATATTTCGTAAGTCAATCTACACTTACCAAAATTTCATCATTAATTAAAAATGTTTTGGGTATTCAATGTCAAAACCAATGGTGATGTCATCCCATTTCTATGTAGGAATAGGTATAAGTTCCTTGACTCCTCTAGGATGTTGTCATTTGGCCTTCACTTGTTGACAGACTAAACAAATTGATACATAATCCACAATTTCCCTTTTCATGTTATCCCACTATAATTGCATTTTCAATTTTCTATACATTTTAGTGATACCCAGGTGTATAGAGAAATTTGAGATATGAGCATCAAGAAATAACTCCTTTTTCATCTCGGGTAGAGAGAGAACCCATAGCCTTTTCCCAAATATCAGAATTCCATCTTCACACATGAAGTCCACAAACATCCCATATTTCATAGAATTAATTTTCTTTTGAATATTCTCATAATCAGACTATGAATCAATAATTCTTTCCATTAAATACAGTTGGGAAACCATTTGAAAAATTAGTGATTTTTACCTTCTTTGATAATTTCAATATCTATTCTCACTAGATCCATGTACAAATGATCCAGGTAAATCATCATTTACCATTGATTTGGATATCATCAGTTTCTTGTGAGGAATGAAGATATTCTATAACAACATTTCTAAATATGTAGGAGCATTACAAGTTTACAGTAATGTATAATCTCAATGTATAAAAATACTTAACATAAATTTAAATTCTATATATAGATAATATCATAATAAAAAACATGGTTTCTGTGAGGAAAAGTTTACATTTAAATCCTTTATAATGGAATGTAAATAAATTTTTTATTATCCTATGAATATCCCTTGGGAGTGTCAAACTAGGTGCACATTAATGCATGTTATTGTGTACGAGGATATCCCAGGTCAAACACAAAACTCTTTGTAAGAGTTTTCACTCTAAGGTACATATGTGCCAGAACCACATCCACTTTAAGTCTCTGGATAAAGATTTATTTTCAAGAAATATCCACATAATAAATTCCATACAAAAAATTCCAAGAATTATTTGTATGTGTATCCTCAAATATTATCTTTGGATTTTTTTCCCTATTCTATGTTTTCTAAATCTAGTTTCCATGTTTTCTACTATACATTCTTTGATACCAACTGTATGTACCAGACCCAAGTAGTCCATAGACAATGCCTTGTTTTCTTAAATTTTCATATAAACAAGGAATATAAATCTTGATGGACCTCATAGTTTAGAAGTATTGGAAACAAGATACATATATATAAGTTCAACATTACAACATTAAAGGAAATATAACATATAAACACTTTTGAAAACATTCCTAACTCTAAGGATATTTCTGTATATCATTAATAATATACCTCTTTATGTCTTGGGAAAATGAAAAATTGGAAATGGGTGAGCTCAAACTCTCATTAAGGGTAAGAAATACAACAAAATATGTCATAAACATAAACATTAGAAAGGATTAATAACTTAAAAACACATGTTTTTAAAAAATGAACTTGAACATAATATGGAAGGAATAAGAGGTGAATAAAAAATGACAAAAAACATGATAATGGGTATTATACTAGTATAATAACCTCATAAACCATCAATACTATTTTCAAAATGATTTAATTCATAATGCAGGACATCATAGCCATACCGCGAAGTCCTCGTGCGAAGACCATAAATATCTATTTTGTCAAGGCCTCATGCCAGGACCTCAGTTTATCTCATGAGACCTACAGAAGCATCGAGGGGAAATAATAGGTCCTTACCGACACCTACTAAGTCTAATTAATTCCTAATATGTATGGGGATAAAAATAAACAACATATACATTCATATTGAAACTAATATATGAAATGTAAATAACCTTCCCCGAACAATAAGCAGAATCATTAACCATTTAGCATAAATTGGGGAACGGTTTTAAAATAGCATATCTACAGTCAAACTAATAATAAACCATTATATTAAATATGGTATATGATATCATCAAATATTAATCCCAATAATACATAATAATAAATAACAGTTTTGAAATATATGAAGATACACTTATAAAACCATCGAGTAATTATTGAGATAAATACTCTTTTACCTTGAAAAGAAGAGTTCTTTTGGAAAAAATATTTGTATAAAATTTGAAGTGAATTATCGTAGTATTTTCCTAATATAATGAGTTACTTTATAAATATAAAAGATTCTAAATACAGATTATTTAGTGCCCTTGAATTTAGATAAGAATTTGAGAAATTACATTGAATCGAGCTTGTATTTCAGGAAGGATTTTTGAATTATATTTTTAAAACATATAAGTCCAAAAAAATGAAAGTAGGATTATGGTTGGTACACATATATATAACTTCATTCTATAATATATGAGATTCATATATTAATAAAGATGAATTTAAATGAAAGAAGTATAGAATAAGATTAACTCGAATGAAAATGGATGTTCGGGTAGAAAATCATTACCATAATTATATTAGTGTTACTCACTTGATCTTAATGAGTGGAATAGTGAAATTTAGGTTCATAGATTGATGATTCTATAACCTTCTCTATATTTATTTTATTTATAATTACCTTATTAGGTTCATTCATGTAATTTTGATGGGTTAAGAGATCCAATTTCATTGTTTGGGAGTGTCTTCTTCCTTGGTTTTCATGATCAGTTTATTTATATTAATGCATGAATAAAAATATAGAATAGGAATGGTTTTCCATAATAGATGGTGTATATTATTATTGAACATCTAGAAGATTACATGGTTTTAAAATTCATTTGGTTATTGGGATTGATTATGAATCACTATATAAAATTTATTCACAATTGTTTGGGTCAATTGTTAGTTCTTGATCACAACAAACTAATTTTGATTTATAAATTAATATCATGTGTAAAAAAGAATTCCATAATCTTATATAAGTTATAATACATATATTATAGTCTGGTTCAACAATAAAAATGATTTTTAACATAATTGAAGATGGTAATAGAAATTGAAAACTTGTCATCCATGAATGTGATAAATTAACACATATCATATGGTGTTTTCATTTCTAGAATAGAATAAGGGGAATGGTGATATGATGAATAATTATTACTTTATAATAAAAAAATTATATTATTTATATGTTAATAGAGTCTTCACAACATTTTGAAGAAAGGAGGTGACTGAATAAGAAGAAAAGAAAGGAACATGAAATAAAAAGAAATGAAAAAAGGAATTTACCTTTGCATATAATCTTCTTTGCGATCCTCTTTTGGGGAGAGGTTTTGGTACATTTATGATACAATGGGATTATGGACGTGGGTTAAGATCTTGGGAGGATAATTTAGTAGATTTTAGTCAAGGCACAAGGCTAGAGATGAGTGAAGAGATAAGGGAGTGAGGGGGTGTTATAGTGGATGAGAGAGGGGTTTTCCAATTATTTTACTCATAATTTTATTATTTTTCCAAATAAAACCAATAGTATTAGTTCTTGTGACCATGAATAGTAATATATTCATGTGAGTTCTAACTAAGTGTTCTTACATAATCTATGATTCTATAAATAGTGAATTTTATTGATAATGTATATATACGACAAATTAATGTATTTTAATATTTTTTTTGTGTATTTCAAAAAATCCCAAAAAATAATCTAAACCATTTTTTGACAAGTATAATTCCGAAATAAACTCCATATTTTGAAAATAATTTTATAAATATTATTAATTTATTTTTAAATAAAATTAAAATTTATATAAAAAATAATAATTTTAAAACTATAATTCGTTTTATATCACCATGAAAAATTAATCGAGATCTCATTATCTTATAACCTTAAGATAATAAAATAATAATATGATTTACTATTCATAAGTTTCATATTACTATTCATATTATTATTCATAATGGTATATTACTATTCACCAAAAATTATGTTTGTCTTATCATACTTGAAATATCTTACTGAACACAACCATGTATGTAAGTTTTTCAAAAATCAAATCACAAAGGTGGAAAAATTATGTTTATTGACTGGGTTATAATAATGTGGTGTTTTTAAGAGAATCAGTGTTTTGTGCATTAAATTTTAAATTTATTTTAAATATATTGGGGTGTTACAGTACATAACATAGAAGTGTGCATATATGAATGAATAAGAAACAATGCTGGAAAATAAATACCATTCATCTCAGGTTCCAATAAGAAACCAAGAATATGATACTTTCTTTAAAAAATTCTATAATGTCTGAACATGGAAACCATGTGTATCCATATTTATATATATAAGTAATCATATATATTATTTATACATGTTGATACGCTATATGCATTGGGACATATATTGATATATACATGGATACGAGGTGATGCCTAAACCCATGTCATGACATATAAATCCATAACTATTATAAAAAGATATAGGATCCAATAATGGGTATAATAACTGAAAATGATATGAATTTGAGACATATTTCCCATCACATGAGATGGTGGGGTGAGTCATCATGCCTGACACATGATGAAAAGGAACCTGGAACATTATTCTCATCGCATAAATAAAAGTATGAAAATGTGAGGTGTCATTCCCATCACCCAATGTAAGGGATCACATGACACTATTATAAAAAATACCCTTATCCATTGATCAACAGCCAATTAACAGGAAATAATAATAATAATAGTGAGTTTTTACTTCTAAACCAATTATAATAATTTTGAAAAAATAACCCAGGGTTCATATTTTATAATTCCCATTTATTGATATATAATATGAGGCATGGATGTTCCAACCACATCCATTCAATTAATTAGGGAAATCAATTTAGAAGGTAATGAAATTCAATTTTCAAGTAAAATTGCATACTTAGGTTGTTATTTACCAATTACATTTTTTATTATAAAAGTATGTAATTTCATTTCAAATACCCAAAGGTGTGTAAATCTATGAAGTATGAATCTTCTGATAATTTGATATGGGACCACAGGTATATTTGATCATGGTTTAATTAATTCTGTAAAAAACATATAGTAAAGGAGTCTTGTGGGAAAGTTTGGTGTATGGCATGATGATGAAGTAATGGAAACACCAAAATGTTCCCAAAAATTCTTTATACCACCATCCTTAGGTTCCTAGATGGCAACTCATCATGTATCAACCTTTTTATCCAAGAAGAATGAAATAAATTGAATTAAAATACCAATTAACAGAAAATTGGTCATATGATATTGCACCAAAATAGCACAATTTTTGGGTAGATAAACTTTGATATGATGTTTGGGGATTAGATTGATAACCCTTATAGGTCCAACAAAACCAATAATGATGGTTTCTGAGTTTGGTTGGAGGAGTAATTGAGAACCTTATGTTGGGATGGAGAGAACTCAACGAGAGATAAATGAGGGGTGTTCCACTGGAAAAGAAGGGTATAAGAAGAATGTAGGTATAAAATAATATATTGTAATAATACTAAATTCCCTCATAAAAACTAGGTAATAATATTTGATCCTATATTTTCGTAATACAAGAGCCAACTATGCTCCCTCCACTGTCCAAAATACTTCCTCGCATAAGCTACGGACATATTTTGACAAAAAAGTTGAATCATATGCCAAAAAACAAAGTATAATGTGTGAAAAAATTCACAAATTCGTGCACCATTTATCACATGGTTGTTGACAAACCATGAAGCCTCTATTGAGAAACTAGTTCCTCGCTCTATTTGGGAAGACAATTAGCCCTAACCATGTGACCAATTATATTTTTCGAATTTCTGGAGCTCTGATCTCTAGACAATATCGATACACTCTCTAATTATGTGTTTAATTAAAAATAAAAATGATCCATACCTTCAATAAATGATGGTTTGGTACACCTATGAGGAACCTATGTATAAGAAATATCGAGAGTAGAAGGTATTTTATTTGGTTTTCCATTACAGTCACCCAATGAGTTGTGTCATGAGTGCATATTGGGTGTAAGTTAGTGGTAAAATACATAAATTCAATATATAAGGTTACTCGGGGTGCTTTAATGAAAAATATTTATCCCTTGTATGAGATCTATTTATGTATTGGATAGTAGTTATTATTATTGATGTAAAAAAAATTTGTTGAAAAATCGCCTAGAGGCTCATAGATTCTGTTCAGAGTCATGATTATCCCAGTAAGTCCAAAAATCACTAGAAATTTCTACAAATAATCATTTTCAATCAAATATAATTTCTTACTACCACACTCCAGTTAATCCCTTACAAATTTATATCATCCTTATTATTCAAGGATATGTGGTTAGTTCCAATATGGTGTTTTTGTACCCAGGTGGGGGCTATTTGACCATGGTTAATCAATAAATCTATAATTTCTATTCTAATATTTTCTCTCCCTATAAATATAATTTAATTAATACTTATACATCCCTGATATACAATATCTTTCCTATGAATTTCCAAACCATCCTTATATCCACGATCTCACTAGTAATGATAATAGTGTAAATAGTGGATCTAGAATTAGAACCAAGAGTGAGAAACATATATGTTTATATTATCATTTTTTTCTTTATAGTATACCTTTCCATATCCATCTATTTATGATTATAGAACATTAAAATCAATTATATTCCCATATCACAAAATAAATATGTGTATTCATTTATGAAACAACCTATCATGCGAATTGAAAGTTCTTGGTATTGAATAAACCTCATCCATATGATGTTTATCAGCTCTAAGAGATTCTATTTGAGAAAATTGTTTTAGAGGAGGAACCTAAATCATCCTACTAATATCCAATTGAATATTAGACATATTTTTCCAAAACATGGGGAATATCTTATATTTACGTCTCAAATAAAACATTATCTTATGAAATACATCATGATGATCGTTGTCAAAATGGAATTTGTGTTTATATTATAATATATAACATTGAAACTATAATCAATGACGAAAAAATGATTAATGCATTTAAATATAATTTGGGAGATGGTGTAATGAATTTGAAAAAATAACAAACAAAAATAACCTCAGAGATGATATACATCATCATTCTAGATTTTGGATGACGATATTAAGGCAAGAGGTGGTTATTATATATCAAACATCACTATATTTAATCTAATTGTTTAAAAAGAATTACAATATGATCCAATGAGATCATTTTATCTAGATATTTCATCGTCTCTTAAACAAGATGTTGATGTTTAGATATCTCATCTAGAACCAGATACTTTGGCAGGAGACATTATTGAAATCAGATATGAACAAGAACTATTGCAGGTCTATCTTGATCAATCATTATCCAATGGTCCATATAATGTTTCAATTATTGAAGAAGATACATAGAATGGTATTGATGATGTTTTTCTCCTGAACCACATTTTAAATATTTGGATAGTGATTTTTTTTAATCCATAATTATCTAAATAACATTATGAAACTAAAACTATACATAAGATTCAATATCTTATTGGTACAACTATGAAAGATATAAATATAAAAATCACATATAAATCTTTTTCGTATGATGATTCTATCCTCAATGATGAAATCAAGGAAAATATATTCTATGAGACAATAGTCATAGTGGAAACATCAAATATAAATTCAAGGCTTCTAAATGAATAAAATATACATGTATCTAACGATTCACCAGTAGGGACTCTGAATGCCTATACAGATTGTACCACTACAATGAAACCCATGAAGTTCATGGTTAGTCATATCATTGATAATTTTTTTAAGGAAAAACATTTTGAATTATAGAATGATCAAAATCATTATTATCATGGGAAATAAGTTCATGATTGCTTGGAATTGACAATACAATATATTTAAATGGTTTGATTCTAGTATAAAAGTATCACTTTTTCTTCAAGAAACTAGATATAATAAAAATTAATACAAGAAACAAATTGGTATAGTTTCTTTACCAATCCATTTAGCAAGGATCTATATTTATTTTTTTCAATGGAGTAAACCTATCATGGTTATTTAACTCTTTGATACGAGAAAGGTTTCATGATTATGAAACCAAATAATATAATAGATAATTTTCAGAAATCATTTTGTAAGATTTTGAAGACTACTATGTAGGAAATATTTTCTATTTCAAAGATAATTAATGATACTTGTGTTTAGATTTTACTAGAGAACATGATCATGTAGTATATTTATGGATGAGCCTTACCTTGCAAAGATTTAATTATTGGATGTGATGACCATTATTCACTAAAAGTGTTATTATGTACTACTAAGGGTCTTATATATGGTAATTGTCTCTTTCTATGTGTGAGAATTATATACACATTATTGAAAAATCTTTTGGGACATACGAAAGAGATGATATCCGAGATGTCTCATCCAATTAATTCCCTACTGCAACATGCTTTTCTGTAATCATAAAATTATAACAATATGATAGGTGGATGTTATAGAGAATTACATATTAGTAAGTAATAAGAATATGATTCTAGTAAGACTATGTTATCAGTATATAATACAAAATTCACAGTGTTTTATAATAGAATGGAAAATAAATGTTTTCAAATCCCAGGACTGGTATACCAATTAATGAATCAAATGAAAATCAACTTAATGAACATATAAATATTTCACCAGGTTTTGTTATTGATACATTTTCTCTTAATAATTATTATATGTAATATTATAGAAATAATATTTTTTCTAGGTTACTACCATACTCCCACATTCATTGAAAATTGATACTCAATATTTTATAATATTCTATGAAAATCTTATATCCCAGAGGATCTCACGTGATCAATAATACCACCCAAAAAATTATGATATTAAATATTCATTGATTAAAGGGTTTACACTAATCACAAGTGTATATTCCAAGAATAAGGATTATATTGGGACAAATATTACCAAATATCTCCAGATAACATCTAATGAACCAGTCAATTAGACATGTTTAATAGAATAATAATTATTGTTTCTTATAAATATTTTTCTATCTATTACTATAGAGATTTACCAATGAAACATTATATATGTGACTACTATCCTGGTTATGATAATTGATTGTTACATAAAATTATTTCTTCTCCTTCTTGATTTTTATCTATCTAAACTTTTGTGTGAGGGGGAAGGGGACATATGTGAAAAATATGTGCGTCATTATTTTTTACATGGGGGAAGATATAAATTAGGTGAATCGTCTTTTTATTAATGTTAAGAACACATTAAATTGTGTCATAGCTTTTTCATTAACTCGTGTATTATTAAAACCATGATATGGATCAAATTATTATGGTTGGACCCTCTGGCATGACAAGTGTCCCCTGTATTATTAGATTTGACAATATAGTGATATAAAAAAAGACTCATAGGAATTCATATGGACATAAGATGTTTCAAGGAAGGAATCTGATGTTTCATATCAAATATTATCTAAGAATATGTGAATGTTAATATTAATATGGGATAATTAAACATGAAGAAACCAGGTGGTGCATATCTAGAATACTATATCCAATACTATAATGGAGATTATTTTCTTGGATTAAAATGTATATCACATGACCAGATGAGGGAATCATAATGGTGAATATTATCATACTAGACACCTAAGTGAGAATATTATTATCATGGGTGATATAGGAGGAACTCATGTAGGGCATTTAGAGTTATTGATCCTAGAAGTTACAGGCATGGGGCCCTCAAAATATTATTTTATTAAAAGGTAAAAATGGAAGACATATTGTAAATAATCCTATCAGAGTTGAAAAATTCATCTCTAGGAAGAAATATGAAAAGATGTGTTTTGTCATTCTAGTGGGTCATCACATTTGTAGAAAAATTGACAAATAATATGGAAAAGGATAGAAATTTGGCATTGTGTCAGCGTCGACTTGGAGAATATAGCAATAAATTTGATATTAATGTTTTGGATGTTATTTTCAACATTGTGGAAAAAGGTTCTGTATGTGTGGTGTTGTATCTTTTTACCCTTTGATAATGTACGTTTTACTATAACTACCTTATTAAATTTGTGTACACCAATGCTTAATTTATATTTAAATTAGATTCATATAGTTTACATCACATGATAATGAAGGGACACATGTCTCTCTTCCATTGGACCTTAATATGTCATCCTTATAACTTTATCTATGGTATTTGACCATGTGTGACATGAATATTGTAATCCAGGTAGGGGATAAAATCACCCATCTAGAGAAGAATAATTATTGAATATTATGGTCATTATATTCTTTCTAGTTCTACAGTTACTCATGTTCTTCCTTGTGATCTTATTACCCACATGTACATTACATTTTTCTTCCATTTATTAACCGAAACTATATTTCATTTGATACTAGGGATACAACCACATTGTTTGAACAATAAAAAAGGATGATATATTCAAAAATGTAAGTACAATATAAGGGACATGTAGGTCAGGGTCCTATATAAATGAAATAAATAATACGAAGAGAAGAAAGTGTATAGAAATAAATAATAATATTGAGTACATCTTCAACCCATGTTACATTATTAATTTCAACTCGGGGATAACTTCAACAAATGAATGGTTAAGGATAAAATCCTTAGGACCAATGACATATTTTCATTTTTCCTTAATTATCCAATTAATAGAGACATATATAATATTATTGGATACAAATATAAAAATGTTGTCCAATTTTATAATTAAGTACCACTAATAAAATATACATTTTAAAAATCATAAATGTCATGAAACTACACATACATAATATATATATTATATTGGTATAGACAACCAGTACTTTCACATTAGGGATATTCCAATAATTCCAACGATAACACTGACATTATACACTTCTACTATCCTGGTCAATGTTATTTATTTCTATCCTGATACTACACAAGAATATTTCTACATTTATGAGTATTACACTTCATTGTAAAGCATATCATGACTCTGATATGATTCTCTATAAGTTGGATTCCATGTGTTCCATGTTTATCCTCCTAGATGACAATCTTTGGATGAAAAAACATATGTATCTTTCTGGATAAAGATCTCTATATTTCCACCCTGTTGTCTCATTTTGTCTTTAGTGGTAATAATCCTCTTATTTATACCATATAAATATTATAACATAGAAAATATAGGGCATCCATTTCTTATCAATGGAACAAACAATATTATAAGTTCACATACTAATTTAAATAACACCCCCTGATAAAAAAATTAGTTGTCAATAATGTTAACATTCCAATAATAAAAAAAGTATTAGTTTTATAACCATAAGAACAATAATAAGATCCATGATTGTAACCTGGTCGGGTGTAGGGGTAACCAAACAAGTCGATTCATCAAGTGTGGTGATCAGGATGAAAAGGGCCGCACTATAATTAGTCAAGTAAACAATTAGGAGTAATTATAATCTATTTTAAATAATCAAATTGTAAATAGTAATTAGTATCTTAAATCAACAATATAATTTTATCATTAATAAAAAGATATGATGGAATGGAAAGAGTATCTATTCTGTATTCTTCAAAAATCTAGAGGAATGAGTGAATAAAAACATTATCTATATTGGGATCAGTTTTTAGGATCATAAAACATACTATATAGTTTTTTTCCAAGGATTGGTTTGGTGAAGAGTTGATTACAGAAGTATCAATCCCAAAAAAATGAAAATCATACTGAATAACTAAAGGGGATTTCTAGGTATCATTTTGAACCTGGCGGTATTCTGATATTTTTTCATCCATGAAAATTGAAGTTCATCAATGTATATATGAAAAATATCCATGATTCTATAACTAAATTTTGACCAACAGTTCATTCAAAAATAATTATTCCCATGTAACGCCCTATGAAAGGAATACTAGGGAAATAAAATGATTCTTATAGATTTCATTAATTGAATTCCATATCTACTCTCAGAATATGAATATGGGAATACTAGGGAGAAATGGTAACCCCTATAGGGGTCCAAAATCAATACCAAAAATCTTAATATAATCAAGATAAAAATTTATAATACTTACGGTAACAAGGAACTCCATTTGATATTTGAGAATATTATTATTTATCCTCAAAGGCATGTCATTGATCCTTTAGAAACATTATTCATCTGAGGTGGACTAGAAATCATATTTAATTTTAGAAAGGGAGGATCTATCATTTTATTCACTTACCCACATCTTATTAATTAGATAATGAGAACATAATATGTTTACAAAGATAATCATTAGGAGAGAAATTAATCATGACATCAACTTTATTATGATATTTAATTTTATATGATTGATTTATGATATTAAAACATTCCTTATTATTTGTTCATTCTTTGTAGAAATTTCCCTTTTAACCATAGCTGTAAAATCAAGTTTTTTTATTTGTACCAAACTGTATTTTCATGAAAAATAAGTTCCGCTTATTTTTTTAAAATGTGATTTATAGTTACCTGATTGTGTATTAGAATTTTTACAACTACTGCATGATGGTTCACTCAAAAAAATTGATCATAAGTTTTTTCATATCACATTCACATTGTAAATGATTTTTTTTCATCCTTCATTTACTATAAGAAATTATTTCTGTTAAAAATTTTATCTAAACAAGTGGTAGAATGAATTTATAACACCCAAAGAGACACGTATACTACTTAAAAATTTTTCCTCTTAAGGAGATCCATAATTTTTCCCCATTTTGGTTGGAAAATGAGTTAAGAAATATTTTTTGAGATCAACATATTCAATATAACAAAAATCATATAACCATTGGAAATCTAGTTATAATGGAATTGGAGATGTTCGTTTTGAACGAAAAATATTTTAGATCCAAATATTCTTCATGAACCAAGCTATTGTGATGATCCAAAATTCCATGAAACTATTGGTGAATTATTGAAATGAATTCATCAATTGGAAGATAATTTTAACATGGATTTTCCAATAATCTCCTAGGGAGATCCACTATAATCATAGTCTTCCATGAATTTTAGTAAATTTTTTTTTGATGAATGAGGTTAATGTTTTCCCAATGGAGTGTAACTCAACTATATGCTAGGGTTTAATTTCAATGATTTTATCATGCAATTGTTTGTGGGGAATATGATATATAAATAATGAGATGTTAGAATCAGCTATTTTTTATTTGGAAATGAATTCATGAGGAATTTATTTATGCTCATCAACCATAGGTTTTTTATTGAATCAACCATAATGATAAAACCATCATTTTAACCTTTATCAGTTGAATTTACCATACATGTTGTATCATTATCCGTTTATTATTTCATTATTACAAGTATGAACATGTGTTCTTATTTTGAATCAAAATCTTGAGAAAGTAAGTATTTTTTAGAAATTAATGTTTAAATCATCTTTATAAGAATCTATTGGGTTAGTTAAAGTAGGACACCAAGTCACTATATATTGATCTATTAGTGGAGTGGGTTATAGAGATCAAGCCTAATAACTTAGAAGAGGTAATTATGTCCTATCATAAATTGAATATTTTTATTTGTAAAGTTATCTATATTATAATGGGTATTGATTTAGTGTTGTTAAAAAGGATGAATTACATAAACAGTTTGTTTCATTAAAGGATATGGTAAATAATTGTGGAAAATATATAGAATAAATGACTAGAAAGATAGTTGAGGGTTTATATATGGGATTTTAAGGCATTAATTTTACAAGGATTTTAGTCGAGATTTAATATGTTAATGATCAGATAATTTGTAAAGAGTATTAGATTATTAAAAAAATTTGTACGGTGATGTTAGATGAGATCATGATGTAAGGAATCTATTATTCTATATAATTATTCTCTAAATATGATACAATATTTCCATAACTATCTAATACTTTTAAATAGTTTTTCCTAACTCTCAAAAATAACATGAATTATTATTTTTTGTGTGAAATAATTTTCAAATTTCTATTTCATAATTTTTCTAGTTGGTGTCGTGGAATGATTCATCCAATTAGTCTATTTGGTTTTTAGTATCTTGATTATATATTAGTGTTAATGATTATCCATTTCAAATTACTAATATAGAAATTAATCATAATGAAACATTTTTATCTCTATGGGAGAGATCATAAAAAAGTATCCTCAAATGTTTATAATTCTTTTGGATATCCTTGAGAGGTTTCATGTTTTTCTTCCAATGGTTACTTCTCAGACATCATCTCATCGATATGACAAACATTAGATGGATTATTTTAAATGAGTAGCTATAAATTTTGATTTATGATAACAATATTTACTTTTAATGCATACTCATTTCTACTACTATTATCTTCAAATATATTCAATGAGAATGACCTATTATAAGGTAGATATAGAGATGTATGTGATGATCTATGTGAATCCAAATAATAATACTAGGTTAAAATAGCATGATTTTTATAAATCAATTTTCTTCCAGTTCATTCCTTTCCATTATTCACATAGTCATAAGGGAAATAAATATAAGTATTGTTTTGATATTCATAAGTAATAAATTTATGTAATCCATTAGGAAAGAAATCAATATGAGAATTTTGTGAAAATTATAATTTGTAGTAGAGTATTGAGAGAGAGGAATGTGAGAGTAATATATATTTGAGTATATTTAATAAATAATGGTTGAAATAACATACCCACATTTGGAAACAACACACCATTAGGACACCATTTATATATATATTTGAAATTGGGGTTGATTAGTTTTTGTAAAGGATTAACCAGAGAGTGGTAGTTAGAATTTAAGTGGAATTTCAGAAGATCTTTTGAGAAATTATCCAAGGTTTTGAAGACTCAGATGGATAATATTGATGTGGAAAAACATATCCATATATTTAGGTAATATGTAAATTGACACATTCTATTTCATTAAAAATGATAGCTTTATCCAATGTAGAAACATGAACATTGGAAATGGATAGATCTCTAGTACTATATCTATCTTGGTCACCACATGGATGAAAAAAAGGATATAACCCACAAAAGTTTATCCAAGATAAACACATAAAATTACTCAAAGAGATGCCACAATATAACCCCATATAAAATGACTTATAGTCTCATGATTTAAGATGCATTGGTGTCTCACATAGAGACAAATATATATCATGCTTTTTATAAACAATTCCTAGAGATATTAAAGGGACACATAATGGTTCTACTAATTTTTGAAGGAATGAAGTTTATTATGTAACTATTTCTCCTACCTCATTAATACAATGAAATAGGTGGAACAAATATGAATTTAGTTACGTTCACAAAAAAAATACATTTGAAAGGACCTATGATTTATTAGTGTATCTGGATGTAAGGAAGAACATAAAGAACACAATGAGTGTAGAGGCAACAAATTTTGTTGAATGAGAAAGTAAATAAAGGATACCTATCATAATGGTTGAGTCCTTCATATTCATGGGTTACATTATTTTTAGTTTTGTAGATCCAAATCTCATAGAATAAGTGATAATGTTAGAATGCTATGGGCCAATGATGGAGTTACATGTGTCCCTTAAATATACCATGACACATAACATTCATGACTTACTTATACCCAATGAAACCACATGTGGAACCTTATTGGAAAAATTATCATAATTAAATGATAGTTTTTTAAAATCATACAAGACACACCCCCACATACATATACCTTTAAAATTATAATGATTCTGACAAACATTAATTTAAAATAAATGACATTCATAAGGTATATATTGTAATGCCAACATGATTCTCCAATATTATCCTAATCCATTTAATGTATTCTAATCATAATTCTCCACAAGAATCCCACCACACAACCAAACATGCTAATTCTGTGACAGGAATATTCCTAATTTGACATAATTATCTACGAGTTGGGAACCATGTGGTCAATGTGTAACTTCCTTGATATGAATCTCTGTATGTATTCTGTATATCAATCTTCCTATAAAAACACCAATGGATGGTCACTTTATATTCTATAAGTGGTTTCCCTGATATGTATCCTCTTATTTATATCACAGCATTATTATGACATTGACATGACATGTAAAAATTATATTCTTATATAGTCTATAATATTATATGTACATATAAAATGTGTGTAAATTCTAAAAACATAAGTGTTACCCCTTCTTTCTAGAGTAAAAATAATGTTGTGGTATAAAAAAATTTATGATTATCAATGAAAATATTTGAAAAATACATTGACTGAATCTATAGATTCTTTTCTAGGAATAAAGAAATAAGAAAACCGTATGAATATGCTTATCCAGAAATCTAAACATGGAATACATGGTCCCAACCTATGGAAACTCATGTGAAAGTCGGTAGATTATTATCAAAGAATCATCATACTTGGATTTGTGGAGGAATTATGATGGAGCATCATGTTTATATCACCATTAATAATGAATGTGGATTGGGATGGAGGTGAATAATTTCATTAGTGTTGGATATAGAACAAGGGAATTAAATTTGTGTATATTTATTGGTTATAAATGTACTTTATATGTAAATAGTGTGTTTGTATTTTTGTGTCTTGTATGATTTTGAAAATAGAGATTTTACAAAAGCTTGTTTATTGATGTAGTGTCCAACAATGTTTTATTTGGATTTAATTAATGTAGATAATGTCCTCGCCATGGTTTAAGTATGGTAAATAGTACTCCACCCTTATCCATTAGTATTTCCTACTTATCCATTCTTCTTTAAGTTTCACTCAACAACATCTATGAATATTTAACATTTGGTAAAAGATAAACTCGCCCATTAGGAGAGGAAACATTTTCCTCTTTTGTCATAATAATATAATATACTAATATACATATCTATGTTCTTGTTGTTATTCAATGTGAGACCTTAACCCCCCAGTACCTAACATTATACATCCATTTATGTACATTACCTCCTTTATGATTGTACCTCATACATGTTGTTGCAAAAGGAATATGTCGATCTATATATCCTTGAATCATTTTTTTCGTAAAAAATTTTATAGTATTAGTATTTCCAATTCTAAAAACCAGTACTTAGAGATTTAAAATATTTATATGGTTGATTATCTCAAAGTGAAAACAATTATTGCGTCCAAATCAATATGTATTATT
This sequence comes from Viscum album, assembly GCA_963277665.1. Lineage (NCBI taxonomy): Eukaryota > Viridiplantae > Streptophyta > Magnoliopsida > Santalales > Viscaceae > Viscum > Viscum album. The sequence goes on from OY728136.1 coordinate 1,487,935,530, forward strand.
AATAAAAATAGAGTGTTGACATAAAAAATGAGGGATCAAGGCATAAGGAAAGTAAATAAGGAATCATGGGAACCGGAAGTAGTATACCCAAAGGGAATCACCTCTCACTAGGTTCAACACCTCAAGAGTAAAGGACCCTAGACTTTTGAATAATGTGACGTGGACATCTTGGACCACCCTAAATGCAATTATGTCTTCCTCTTTTTTCACTTCATGGTATGTGTGGATGATTTACATTTGATTATTGATTAAACATTTTTATCTAGGGATAATATATGATATGGAATAGGGTTAAGGAACATGACCAGTTATGAAGTCATGAATAACATCAAAATTAGTTCAATCACTTTCAGATTAGTGTTTCTTTTAACATAGAGGTTCTGCCCAATAATTATGGCATAACAATCCACCTAAAGAGAGTACTTGCTTCCAAAACATGTTGTGAATGAAAATATAATAGAACGTATTGAATCCCAAACAACCCACCACCTTGCATAACTCTTATAATGTAAGGACCATCAATGTTGATTTTGAATCAATTCAAGTTTGGATACCAGCCTATCCATCTTCCTTGAATGGGGTTATGAGATGGGAGGGAACATACATAGAGGGGAGGACTTAGGGAGGGGGTGTTCTACATGTTCTTGATTCAATGGGTGAGATTGACCAGAAAAGGTCTTTGTTCTCAAGGCTATGGTGTATTTAGTAAATAGAGGTCAATCTTGTCGTGCATCATCCCTACCTTCCATATGCACCAAAAACCTACTAAAAATCGGTATTAGCTTCAACATATAACTATTTCTGAACGAATGTGGTACCCATGAGACCAAGACTATAAATACCAATGAAAGTTCCAAAACAGATCCATATAGATATTTTCCAGTCTCCCTCAAATGATAGGTGAGAATTAATTTCATCCCAAGGATCACAATAGTAGGAGGATCTAGAAGCCATGCTGATTCCAAGGTGTTTGATATTTTCATCCGTCATAAGGGAACGATTTATTACATGCTGAGTTAAGAAATTAATCACTCTAGGAAACACATTTTACCAGAGTGTTTCTGCACATAAATCCAGGTCTCTCAGATACAGAGTGTTATTACAATAAACCTTCACTGAAAAGATTCATGAAGTATATCTTGTGAACATATATCTATCCACTTTTAGAGGCATCTCAATAAGTCTATAAGTGCATCTTTGATCCTCATCCAAAACAACATAAATGAAATCAGGGTGAAGGCTTTCTTGGGGAAATGAGATATCGAGAAAAATGACATCCTAAACATCCCATATTATTTCTGATCCAATTGTGATATCAGAAAACGAGATCCCCTCTACCCACATAAAATCTACACTATTTCCATACATTTCCATCATAATTATACACTATATAGTTAATTCCTCAAGAATTTCCCACACCATATTATCTTGTAATAATTTCATAGTGCTAGCTAATTTAATTCTATTAATTCCCCCTCCATAATAGGATTTTACAGCCACCTCCAAGAGATCCAATGATGAAAACACAATTACTATCACTATTATTTCTTTCCTAAATCCATAACATTATTTTTATAGTCCTCAAAATCTTCATATTCTCATAACCAAAAAATATATATTTTTCTATGTCTCTAAAATAATAGATTAGTTATAATACTTTTAAAAAATAATTATTCCAACAAAAATAGAAGAAGAAATGAATCCTTTAGTTTTAGAGTCATTATATGTTCCAAGAGGGAGATATATGGGATTCACACTTTTTTATTATAGATCATTCATAATTTCCCACACTCTTTAAGGGAACAAGGGTTTCCATGTTCTTTCAAGCCTTAATTTTCTCAATATTAATTATAAGTAGTATGGTAATTCCTATATATTCCCTATATAGACTACTCTCAATGACAAAATAGTTGTTATCACCCTAACACATAATTATAATCATACCTTGGAATATTTACCTATTGTATATTATCAAAATTCCACACAAAAGACATTAGATCTCCATTAATTGAAAACACCAATATCAAAACTCTATATTACCAAATAGATTATAGAGTCTAAAACCATGTCTTATAGTCAAATATTTCAATGAACATGATAAAATCATTTTACATTTAAGTAAAATATGAACTCTACCATACATGTACACATATCCAAATTTAGATTCCAAGCAATTAAGTGTGAAATATACTACTTGAGTCATAGATCTCTTATTGTTAAAAACAGTAGGGGAGGTCTTCTAATTCATTCAAAATAAAAATATATTCGTGAAATTTGGATGGGACCATTGAGAACACCTTCTAAAAGGACAACCATGAATTCCCGAAGCATCTCTTGACTAATCTTATTAATGTTCATCTATAACTATTTTACCTTTTGAAGATAGATATTTGACTTATATTCTTTCTTGAAGATGGAAAGACTGTATAATATTTCCAAAATGGAGATCATAATTTCTTCGATCTCTGTAATTATATTGAATTTTTGAAATCAAATAGTGATGAGGAGTTGACAAAGAATGGACATAAAATTTTGTCCTAGTGGAGTCTGCGAGAAAGATTAGAAGTTTGTGATCCTATTATTGGCCTTTTGAAATAAGCTTTAGTTTGTAACACTGTTTACTATGTTCTTTACCATATAAACTCCATACCAAAAATATATATGTCCAATCATGGTTTTCATTACCAGGAATATTGAAAAGACAAGATAAAAACACTTGAATACCATGTGATGACTTCAATGATTGGAATATTCAGACATGTTTTGATTGATTGAGAATATAAAAAAATAGAAAATCAAGAATCCTCTCTCACCTCTACACATGTAATCCATATAATCACCATCAAAACATATAGGGATGAACCCGATCGGGTAGTTTGTTTTTTAGAAAACACAAAAAGATTAGTAGAATATTACTTCTCCTTCAAAGACTAATACATAATTATGTGTACATATCTATAGCTTAGAATATTAAAGTATATCCATTATTGGACACATGATTGTAGATGAATAATACTATACTGATACAATCCAGTAGGAATAATCAATTGAAAAAATGGATAATCTTGAAGAAATAACTCTGAAAACATTTTCTTATAGAAAGATAGTTTCATTACCACAAAATCTTATGGTTACTAATCTAGTGATTGAGTAATATAAATCAAAATAGAATACTAAGAAATATAGTCCTCATATGGATTCTGCACCTTTATTATTCAAAATAATTAATGAGTGTGTATCATTTTTATATCCCTTATATAAAAAAAGAAACATCCTAATTTATGAACTAATTGATATAATATAAAGAGATTTTACTAATTATTTACGAATTAATTCCCACTTATGGGGATAATTAGAAAACCACAATGCAATAAATTGAAGGATGAATTCATCAGATAAGATATGAATTACCCCAAAAAATCATCTCCAATTTTTTCTAGAAGAAGGAATAGAATATTGATGGTTTGGATGGTAATAATTTTAGAAATATATATTATTGGTGTTATATACACAAGTTGTATAAAAAATATCACAAAGGATTTCACATGGAATGATGGGAACAAGTGTTTTTCTCATCCCAATGAATCTGATGTTGAAGAATAAGTCCATAAATATCTACCTATGTTATGTTCACTCTTACCTACGTTTTTCATGGCTTAATCATCATATTAATATAATGATATTTTTGGGAAAAAATGAATCCTCCTTGAGAGGCCATTTTAATAAATATTGGAAATAAAAATATCAAATTACTTCAAATCCTGAAAACATACCTACAAAATAAGGTATCCAAAGTATATTGGTCCACTCCAAGGGATAGTAGTCCATAAATATATGCACATATTACTCTTCTTAGAATCTATAGTTGGTTTTATCAGTGTAATCCAGATGATGTGTTGACATTCTTATACCACATTTCTATCATACATTACATTGGATTTACCTTTGATATAGATTATATTTGATATGAATTATTTACTATACCCTATGATTATGATTACTCAAATCTAAATAAATGGTTCTTTATGTTTGGATATAAAAACATCAATCTGTCAATTTTTTGATTAATAGAATATCATTATCATCCATTGGGGAAGTAATTATAATTTAAAATATTGATTTAATAGAAAGTTTTTCATATGAAAATCTCTTCAGACATAATCATTATGAGACATGGGTTATTATTATCAAAGTCATTATAGATGGGTATTTTCTTAATGATTCTATCGAACTCTACCTATATAATATTATTGACCCCAATGAAATTCATATATGTATCTCTATGAAAGGTGAGCTAAAATGTCACCCAAATGGTATTCAATATTATCTCCCACATTCGTATTGTTGATCTATAAAAGAGGCTCTCGATTACTTCAACCATCTGTATGGATGGGAATTCAACAATATAGAAAATCTTGTCCAACATCACAATCCAATTGGATCCCCACCCCCATATCCATATTACTTCTCCCTAGTTTATTACAAGGGTTCATTATATGAATATAAGAATATTATACTTTAGATGATTTGTATCTGAGACATGACAATGGATTGGATGTTAACTCTGATTATCACTCAGATATTTATTTAGATAACCAATTTTTCTAGAGTAATAGTACATATGAGAATCATATGTGCATCACTTTTATTCAGTGGAGGATCACATTTATGAGATCTACCTATTTGATTTGGATGCGAACACGTACACTTGTCATGTATTTTTTGATTAGGGGGAGGGGTTATGGTAACAAGGACATGGACATATAACATACATGTAGCATATGAAAGAAACAAATGTGTCCCAACATGTCAAAGATATAATAATAGTTTGATCAAAATGAAGAGATGTTTATCATAGAAATTTCAAGTAGAATATATAGAAGTCATATAGAGATTATTATCCCAAATGATATATATGTGTTGGACATCCAATGATTCATATCATGGAAGACAAAAATGGACCACATGGTGGAAAAAATATGGAGCATCATGTTATAGTTGAGATTTTATTATCACGGAATAAATATTCAAGTATGTGTGGTGACATTCCATTGTAACATTGAATCCACCAAAAATTCATAGAAGAGTATAGGGTAGGTTGGAAGTGTAGAGAATCACATTAGAATTGAAATATAAATCACATGAATATACTTGATATAAAAGTAATGGTCATCAATTTTGTTTTTATGTAAATATTTTTTGTGAGTGGTTGTATACCCTCTAAGATTTTGGTAATGATTCTTTCACAAATTATTCTTCATTAATGTTGTTCCCACCGATGTTTGACTTTCCAATAAGTAAAGTTGAAAGTGTATGCATCAAGTAATATGGAAGTGACACATGGAATTATTCCAATATCCCTTAGGATTAGTTCCTTTCCCTTCATCTATAATGATTCAACCCCATAATCTTTTTGATGATTGTACTATAGATAAACGTTAAATTGTTCATTATAGAGATGAATCCTTCTACACTTTTATCATAGAAATATTCTCTCCTTTCTTACATCATTATTTTTATTACTCTATTCTATATGAGACAACACCCCATAGGTCAATTTTGAAGGAATTATATTTTTTTACATATCAACATTTCTGTTTAAACCAAATTCATGGTTGTGATCCATATAATGATATAAAATATAGGATGACATGAATCAATAGAAAGTTAATACTTATCTTGGAATGAATACTACATATCATGGTAAAGATTTTGGAGGAATATTTAATATGAAATGTGGATTCGAAATCATAATGAAAAACACAGATCCCCATTAATTATAACACATCCACTATTGTATAGAAGAGTCTTTTCTCGGAAGAGAAGTTATTCCCTCTGATAATAGAGGGGAATCTTACTAAAAAATATTATCACACAAGGTGAAAAGGTGTGGGGATTATTATTGAGGAATATATATATAGAGAACATGGAATAAATCCATTGAAATTTATCCGAGAAGCTTCATTTGTGGTGTAAATCTAGATATTCTCATCCATGATGCTACAAATAGAGCACATTGAAGTGAATTGTTAAGAATCATGCTAGATTCTGGAGATGATCCTTGAGAAAAAACATGTGTGGATGTGTAAAAACATTTTAGTGGACCATTTCAATTTAAAATAATTTTATAATGAAAATGGGCTAGGATGGCTATTGAGAAGCATATCATTATTGGCTTGCAGTCCATTAGGTTCTTCTTTAAGAAAAATTAGTGGTTGTCAATGTCATATTTATCTAATGTTTTCTTCTGTATGTTATAATTTCTTGTATTTTTTTATTTTATAGAGTTTAAAAATTTTAATTTATTATAATATTGTAAACTAAAGTTTTAAATAGATTTATATAAAGTAGTATGGTCTATATCAGCTGATAATGAAGGGACACATGGACTTCTTACATCATCCCTTATTATTTAATACTTATCCCTTTAAATGTAAATAATTAGATCTACATGGCTATAAATATTTCACCCTATAATGATTTTCCCATAATCTACAGTCTCATTACTATTGGCCAGGGATGAAATAAAGATAAAAAATAGGGTTTGAATTCATTATTTATAAATATCATGACTAATTTAAATCTTCTATTATGATGTAATGAGATAAAATAGTCCTCTATTCGAAATGGGTAATGTAGAAGAAAAAAAGGAAGAGTAGGTTGAGGAGATGTATATTGGTTTTGGTTAGAGAGATCCCATAGTCTACACCACCAATGCTCTCTCTATGATTTTAGTGAATTTTATTATGCATGTTCTTTTATCTGAGGACCTTAAAAACGTTGTGATGGATGTTTACACTCTATAACATGTAAGTGTCATTCATATTTTACTTCAATAGACTTGTCCAATAATATTAAGCTTTACTAACAACTGAAAACAAACTGTCAAAACATCAAGAAATTAAATGATATTCTGAACTTCAGCTCAAATTTAGTTCTTATATACCTTCATAACTAATAGATGTTTTTATCTTTAATAAATGATGATACTAGAAAATATATCTTCACTGGTTATATGATTCTTTCTTTAAATAATAGAAAAAATACCATTGTTTTATTCGCATCAAGAGTTTTCTTTTTGTTTCATACATCCCATAACATCACCCCATATTTATTTTTGTATTTATAATATAATGTATCCATATATTGTATACTTTTTTCATATTTCAATGACTCAAAAATAATCAAGTCATTGTGCACCTACAAGTTTCTCTATAATTAAAGCATCAACATAGAATCATTCTTCAAATAAATTCTAATAATAAATTAAATGGATAATACTAAAAATTTATAATTCAAATATTCATTTGGTGAGTCAAAATATTTTTCAAAATGATCTCTATGATAATTTACACATATCGTGTGAAAAATTAAAATATTTTTTAAGGTGAATTTAAATAAATATTTCATGTAATTATTCTTTGATAATTCCACAATTGAATATTCATAAGAAATGTCAATATTAAAAGTTTAAATTTTAGTATAGTTTCAAAATATTTATCTAAAATCAATTTAACTGGTAGTTCATTTCTACATAATTATCTACACATTGAATATGAATAAAAATTATCTAGATTAATTTATCAGAAAAAAATTATATTATATTAAAATTAAAATTTTTATTTTGAATTTAAATCATTAAATTTGCCAAAATATCTCCATGATTTTTTAAACCAAAATATTCTATAATTGTTTCATAAAATTAAATCAAGAAAATTAAAATATATAAAATTTAATGTTTGGTATAATAATCAACATTTTCTCTATAATAATATAAGTGAAAATATCCCATGGAAACTCTTTGACTAATTTTGATTACAACTATTAAAATATTTTAATATTAATTTCGAAATACATCTAAATCATACCACAATTATCTCACATGAAATTTTCATTAAATTAGTTGCAAGTTAGTACGAAATAATTCAATCAGTTTTTAGTGGCTCAAAATATATGATTTAACATTGAATTCATAATAATAAAATCTTTATAATGTCAAAATATTTTCAATGGAGAAGAAACACATTAATTCAAATTATTTAGCTTGAGATATGATAAAAAATTAGAGTCAATTATTTTTTGGAAAATTTCATCAAAGTAGAAATATCAGAGAACTTTTAATAATTGAAAATTCACCAGAACAAACATTTCATGTTTCCATAAAAATTATGAAAATAAATATAAATTCAATCGTTATCAATCACACTAGTAATCACTCATACAAAAGTAATGAATTTAATTTTACAATCGAAATACCTTGTGATAAAATTCAACTGGTATTTGATGTATAAAATAAAATATACATCAACATATTCCAATTATATGGTTGTAAAAATTAGGTTCATTAACAGCATATGATATCCAAATATAATGTATATTCAAAATATGTGGTTCCAAAAATATATTCCATTATAAACATTTGGTCTCAAATTTGGTATTCCCAAAAGTGATGATAATTCATAATGTGAGGTTTCAAACATAAGGTTCATTTCAAATGTTCATTAAACATATAAGGTTCCAAACATAATGATGATTACTATAACAACCCATACTATATCCTTAACATTTTTTTCTTCAATAATATTTCTAATTTTATATAGGTTTACACACAAGTAAATCATTAAAAATTGAGTAAAATTGTATTCCATTAGAAAAATTAATTACCATAGTTAAAAACTAAACCCATGAAAATTCCAAATATTATAATGGAAAAAAATAAAAATTAAAAAATTAGAATGGGAAAAGTTGGATCTTTCTAATTATCAAGAAATATTTTTCTTACAAACAACACTGTTGAAAATAAGTATATTTTAAAAAAACATCAAATCATATAATAGAAAAATATTGAACCTTGGGACTTTTTTTGGTGAATGATTAAGGAAGGAATGAAGTGGTATTTATAGTTTGTAATTTGGCCATTTGAAAAGTAATCTGACTGTTCGGAATAATAATCATACAATTTGAAATAATAAAATTATTATAGGAAAATGTAATATAACTGCTGGAATATTAATTTGGCTTTAAAATAAGGAAATTAAATATAAATAATATTTATAATGAGTAAATTTAAATAAATATAAGTAATATAGTTCCAAAAAAATACCGCTATTGAATAGAGAAACAAAATAAAAGAACAAATTTAATAAACTTATTTTAATTTATTTTGTATAAATAATATTTGTTGTGTTAAAAATTTATGTTATATATGTTAAATAATTATCTTGATAAAATTAATTTAATATCTTGAATAAGCATATTAATATTTTCCAAGGGCCATTTTTTGTATTTTTCTAAAATAATAAAATTTTAATTTCAGTGGTAAAAATAATGTATTTCATGTTAGGTGTATTTAAAATTACATCATTTATGATATAACAATGAGATAATTAATTTTAAAACATGAGGATAAAACAAAAACTTGTTTATTACGTAAAAGTATAGATGAAATTTAAATTCCAAACCTAAAAATTATTTTCCAAATCATAATGTTTAATGTTTTCCATTTAAATAATTTTTTTCAATTTCACATATTTTCTTTTAGTTAACCCAAAAGATTGGATTATAACGATTTTAAATCAATTAAAATCATGCTAATTTTTTATGAATAATTTTAATTATATTTAGTTTTTACTATTCAATGGGTTACTAATGACATTATATTTTATTCAATATTTTTTCTTAAAAATAAACATTTCACCAAGTATAAGTAACACATTTCACTAAACATGGAGAACTACCCCACCCTCAGTTACTGAGGAATAAAACAAGATAATAAAATATCTCTTAATCTCATTTGCATCCATAATAATCTTTTGGTAAAAAATAACTCCATGAATCAAGTGATTTTATTTACACAAAATATGGAAACACTGAGAATGGAGTAATTATTTATCATCTCTTCTCACGTTCTCCTATTCTGTTATGATTTTTCCCAATTCCATTGAATGAAAAATTATCCATGATCTATTAAGTAAAATTTTAACATTATAATAGTTATATTAACCTTTTAAAATGGTCATGTTTTCCAAATATTCATATTTCACAATTATCTTTCTCATTTATGGATAATGCCTTGATAATTTTCTATTAATTGTCCATGAGGATATTAGAAATTCTATTCTTATCACCCCCTAATAGATTATTCTAATTATTTATTTATAATATATATATTTATAAGGAAAATAATTTCTAATACATTTAGTAAATCCCCGTAATTTATAAATAGAAATCAAGAATGGTCATTTAATCGTATAAAGATGACAGATTTTAAGAACAGTATCATATCAAAAAATTTATATTTAATGATGGAATTTAAGAAATATAATTCAATTATTATTAATGATAAATAGGGGGAATAAACATATTTCACTTCTGGTATAATTTTTTAATAAACATAATTTTATTATTTCCTAGTCATTAGAAGATGAAGTAAAGAGGGAATTAAGGTATGGAAATTCTCCACATCTTATTTTTTCTTTAATAACATTTTTTGTTATTACTTATAACTGTTTAATTTATTACATTTAATAACCCTTTTCATTATTCCATTATATCTGAAATATATTTTAATTAGTTAGATAGTAATTTTCACACTCATTATAGCCATTGTTTAATCCTTTTTTGAATATCACCATGATTCCAAGATTCATTTCATTAATTTCCTTCTTTTACATTAAATCTTCTTATGTTAGGGAGAGATAAAACCATTTATTATCCATGTAAACTCACCTAGATGTAATCATAATTTGTTGATTCAAGTATTTTCATGTGTGGAACTTACATTCTCTTTTCAGGGGTAAAAATAGATATAATGTCGAATCATTTAAACATTTATATAGTAAATGATTTTATATGAAACTTCTAATTTATGTTTCATGGGTTATTAATGAAACATTTCATTGTGAAATTTGTATCACATGAGAATTAAGACCTTTGAAGGGTGAACCCATATGGAACTCAAATGTATTAGGTAAATAATTTATCTCTATAGATGACATGTTTTATGAAACCTTGTTTAATAACTTTGATAATTACAATTTAGGAAACCTTGGTGATAAAACTGGGTGATATGATTATCAATGTATAAATTTTATATTGTAGACACATTTATATTTTATGTATCATATACTTAGAAATATTATTCCTTATAGGACTCATTTATTATCCATGACGACCATTCATGTTGCATTGACTTTGTTTTACCCATTATTATGATTAAGGTACACCCATTTATTATGATGTATGTCCCCAGTATATGAGATGAAACAAAGTAACATTGAGGGAATATATGAAGAATCATTTCAATTTTATTAAAATATTTTAATGTTATCTGGGTGTTCGATTTCTAATATTGAAGAAAGAAATCCATAATTGATACCACCTATTACGAAGTGATGTAACATGTTACAAATTATATATATATATATATATATATATATATATATTGATTTCATAGTTGGTATTAGTGGCAAAGTTAGTAATTTAGGAATAATAGGATTATAAAACATTATTATGTACCATAAAAATAATTCTAAACAAAATAAAATTTCCTAGAATTTTGATGAAGTATTTAGATAGTGGTTTCCATGAAAATAAAACCTTGTCTCGATAATATAAGGGGATGTGTCTTTGAAATAGTTGTTCCTAGGTATAATAACCTCGAAAAGGGTGAATTGGGAATTTATTCAGTTTTAAATGGGGGAAAGACAATGAGCCTTACTATACACCTTGTTCGAAACATATATGGAATATGTTTCGTTTGCCACAAGTTTTTTATGAACCGTGATGATCCTTCAAAGGAAAATGTAATTGTTATTAGAGGATATTAAGAATTTTGTTTTTGGAATTAAACTACAATCAATATTAAGAGATTTATAAATGTTACATGCATCTCACTGTTGTTTTATTTTTTTTAAATAATATTTCAAATAGGAGGAACCATGTAAATTATGAGTGAAATGAATGACGCATGAATGAACATCACAATATGATGGATGATGGAAGAGAAAAATTTTAAAGCATCTTGAATAAACTATGTTGAGTTATGAGTAATAACTGGAATCATGTTGAGTATCCAGATTCTCCTCCAGGGGAATAGCCTAGAGTTTAGTCCATCATGAATCAATTACCACTTTCCATAAGTGAATCTATTGATCGAGTACTTTCAAAAAAAGGAATTACCTCTATATAAAGGATATTTTTCTTACTCCATTTCTTAAATCTATATAAATAAACCTCAGCAGTATATTTCTTGGATGGATAAGATGATATGTGGTGAAAAATAATTAAGAACCTGAATCCATGATCGAAGATTTAATCTATGGAGTGGAAAGAGATTAATAAAATCATTTTTAATAAATATTTACCCTTTTAATGATATCAAAAATGGAAAAGGAATTCATAGAGATAATGAAGAAGGAGCATAAATTGTTGGGATGTTATGAAATTAACATTAAAGGAATTTCATGATACACTTATATCTTTATTATGGATCTTAAATTAAAATTTGATGTGTTCTTTGATTGGGAGATACCCCATCTATGGAGAAATATACAAAATAGAGATTATGAAAGCTATAATGAGATATTGAAGATTTTTATGAAGGATTTAATAGGGATTGGAGAGATTTTGTGGTTATGTAGGGTGAAAGAAAATAATTGATATATGAAGAAAAATTTAGTGAAGAATTTGGATCGTGAAAGACTAGGAATGAAAATAAAACATACCATATACAAAAAACATGTGAATATACATTCATAAAAATTCATAATTATCAGTGTAAAGACTTGGAATGTTTAAAAATCAGTGCAAAAACTAACTAGATAGTGTAGTGTAACCACCATAAACTATTGGTCATGGGAATAAGGGCTTACTTTCACAATCATAATAGCTGAAGTATAGGCACAAAATGATGTGGTTTCTGGTACACATATGTGATATAATATATGGTAGATACATAAATTTGATTCTTTTTTTACACATTCTTTTATTTCATCCAATTTTACAAATAAAATATAATAATACATAGAACTATTTGAAGTGGTGTTTTTTAGACATATCATAAAGGAATCATCCATTTAACAATGTTTTACAGAAACTATAATATCATTTATTTTTATATAATGTTACCAAAAAACTGCAGTTATTCCCATACTAGATTTTTACAGTATTATAGGGATGAACTGGCAGTAAAAGTATAAAATTACGATCAATTGTATAAGAAAGGGAATTTATGTTGTCATGAGTGGACAACATGTAGTTATTTTCAAGAGAGAGATATTAAATCCTTAACTTTTTCTAGAGGAATATCCAATATTATTCTATTCGTAAATGATTGGTGAAGAAAAAGAAGAAAGTAAATGTATAAATATATAAAATGTAACAACTATTTAAGAATACTTTGATATATTTTTTTAAAGTATTTTTTCAGGCCACACCTTGAAAGAGAGGTAGATTTCCCCACTGAAATCATACTTGGATATAAGTAAATATCAAAGAATCCATATGGAATTGATTCTATTGAGATATATGAATTAATGAAGAAACTAGATGTTACCTTGGAGAAAGGTCATACTTAACTAAGCTTGTATTATTTGGGAGAAACTATTGACTTTGTGAAGAAGGTTGATGGACCAGTGTGGGTATTCATTGATTATAGATAACTTAATGGGATTAAAATAATCGATGGTGGACATATTATGATACTCAAAATAAATTTTTTTATTTAAAATTGATTTAAATCAAATCCCTTAAATTAGAGTAAAAGATATTCCAATTATCCAAAGTAGAATATTTCTAAAATTATTGATATTTTATGGGATTTCTCAAAGAGTGATTAGTTCTTAGTTTAAATAATATGAAATAAAAAATTTAACTTATGAAATCAATCTACATAATTAAATTCTGATATAAACACTATCTAATAATAACTATCAATTTTATATAAATGATTTTAGTTTTAAGTAGAAAAAGTAGATAATACAACTATTTATAAGAAATAACAGAAATAATAACAAGATGTTCAATCCCAAGATGAGACATAGTTCTATCTACTTGGTGATCACCTTCCACAAGGAAGTTTATATAAAAATACAGTTTATCCACAACGTGGATCGAGGTATACAACATCAAGAAGAATGTTTTTGAGGTTAAAAAGACATATTCCATAGTTTGTAGGGGAGTGAAAAATGTGTCAGGCCATATATGTACCTCTTATACTATTATTTGTGGGAATATATGATGAAAAAATATAATTTGGGAATATAATTTTGTATCTTCAAGTTATGCACAAGAGACAATTTTTCTTCAAAAAAAAAATATTATCACACATTTTTTATAATGTAAATATAGTACAAAAGTATAATAGATAAAAGTGTATAAGGTATAGTGTTTCTCTGTGTGATATTTTTTGTAGCTGCCTGACTCTTTGTAATAAGCATGAAATGAGGCTCAAGACATTTTTAGATTATTTTTTATAACATAGTATCATAGAAGCTTCTATCTTTTGTTTTGTGAATGATCTAAGGGTAAATCAATATTATTATACATTTTTTCATCTAATTTTTTATATAAATGCTTACACATATTAAAAACAAATCTTATATATTTTACTCACTAGTTGAGTTTTTTTCTCAGCTTTACCATGCCTCATCCTTCTTTTTTAAGATATTTATTATTTAGCATTATAGTAATTAAAAGACATAAAGAATGGTCTCGATCAAGTTTTGGTACCTCATAAATTATATTGTAATCTAGCATTTACCTTAATCTTATTTCCAAAAGGTCATTAAAATATTTAGTAGCATTTAATTCCAAAAATATGATGGCTAGAAATATCTAATTCAAAATTATAAAGGAAGGGTAGCAGGGAGTCTTTTGAGTAGTTACTCCCTAGAGTAAGTCTAATAATAGGTGAATCAAGTTCTAGTGGTAGTTATATTTAATAGTGATTCATGGATGGTGGTAAATATTTCTGGGTGGTGTCAGGATAGGGTGTCTCTCGAATGGTGACTATTTGGGATAGTCACTCAGACGTAGTGGTGAGTTAGGAGTTGTGATTCATGAGCGGTGAGTCCGGGGTGGTGAGTCATAATAAAAATAGTCTTCCAAAATTTCTTACAATTCCAAATGCTATCATGACATAGTAAAAAAATAATAAACATAAATAAGGATGATTTTTAATTTTTAAAAATTAGAAGAGTTAAATAATTTCCCCCATTTTATGGTAAAAATAAGGTAATTAGACTTAACCAATTAATATACAATATTGTAGAACATAACCGAAAAGATGAAAATTAAAATTATATTAGAGTACTTATCATTACATAAATTTTTATATATACAAAAACAATGATTATGGTATCATATAAATAATGAATACGAGAGATGAAATTAAAAAATCATATGTCGGAATAATCTTCTCCCCCATTTTGGATTATCAAAAAGGTAAAAACAAATATGTATCATATGGAATGGGATAACAAGGTATATATATATTTATAATATTTTCTATCTACATACACATGAAAAACAAAAAATCCATGATCATAGCTTTTCAATGTTTGTATATAGATTTTATTTCCCTTTTTTAGATGTGTTGGGAGTGGATTCTAAATAATTAGGGATAATAGTCAGCACTGTAGGAGGAGCTTATATAGTGATAGAAGGTAATTCTCGATAAATAACTAGTCTCAAAATTTTTAGTACCTTTGTAGTAGTCAGGAGAAATTGATTAATTTTAAGAGTTAAAGGTGTAAAAGTATTGGTTAGAAAGGAGACACAGTATTGTGGATGAGGACAAGGGTACAAACGTCTTGCAGTGAGTCCACCAGAATTTGAAGGAATGGGAAACTAATTTAGAGATATAAATATATTTCTATAAACATGTAGTCAAGGCTTCAAAAGATTTATAAAAGAAAAAATTATCCATACTCACTTTTCCATAGTCTTATTGAAGGCATCTTTTTTATATAATGGATTAAAGAACATGATTAAGTTATTTATGTTGCTTAACTTCTACACTGAAGGATCTGTGAATGGTGGGATCTTCAAATATTCAGTTATATACTAAAACTGAATATTCAATTGATACATGGTATAAATTCTTTAAAATAATATATCTACATTCATAGTGACCCTTTCCTGAGTAGCAGTGGGTTCTCTATAATAAAGTTTGACCATGTAGTGTACAAAATAATAGTTTTGATGAATTTATCTCACGATCTAATTATTTGATCTACCCATAAAGGTCTATAAATATTATCTAAAAACCAATATGAGCATCTCAACATTCAATTATTCATAAAGAGGAGGATGATCAATTGTATATGAAACTCTTAACTCATCCCTGACAACTGATCTTAATTGATCAACATCAAACACTAGAGAGGAGAGAACAACATCTTTAGAAGAGTCTAAGGAAGTACCCTAAATAACTTAAAGGATACCGTCTAGGGAAGCCCAAAATTGATATTCCATTCCCTATATAAAATAATTTCGAGTATCTTGTTCATCCATTATCTATTTATTCTCAATGATTGCTTCCTGAAATTCCTGAGTGAACATGGTTTCAATTTTACAAAGGATTTTATCCAGATGTAAATGAGCATATCTTTAACTATTATTTCTCACAATTATAGGCTTTTATTATAGAATATTTTCAAATAAAGATAATAAATTATCTATAAAAGAGTTTAAGTCATCCATACATACATATTTTGATGGTGTATGAGTAGTGGAAGGGTATGATGCCTTAACAGATACTATCTTGAGCAGAAACTCTTTTGATAATTCCATTTCTTTAATTTAGGATCCCTGAGAGTTACTAGAATCTGGATAACCTAAACCTAACCAAATATATCTAGGTTTATTGTAACATTCATCTATCGAAGCTATATCAAATGGGGTTTTTATATCAACTCTTACCAAACTTAGGGTTTTCTCCCCCACAACTGATGCCCCCTTTTGATTCTAAAATAATTATATCAATAGAATATCTACATCATAATTTCCATCAACTATTCCAAACATATTTTGAGGTTTCACAATTTTAAAAAACATCATTCTTTGACCCTTAATCCAATACATAATTATATATAGAATATAGAGAATTATCCATTCCATCAGAATAATCATGATTTGAAATATCTGAATTATCATCTTCACTTTTCTTATCTCCCATATCTTCTTCTTGTCTATTTTCAAAATAGTATTCTTCTTCCCATTCATTTTTATCATCCACTTATTTAATATCATAATAATCATTTTCTCAATTTTCATTACTTTTATTTTTATCCATTTAATCTCATTTCTCGGTAAGAGTTTCTAGGGGTGTAGATATAATTTTATCATCAATTATTTATTTTCCATTATCATCACTATCATCATCATCATCATCACTATTGAGAAGATTTTATCTAAAGGGGAGATCCTGTGATGATCTATAATATTCTAGTGATGTTTCTTCGGGATCTTTAGGAATATCAGGATCACTTTGATATTCATTATATATATTTTCCCTCTATCTCTAGATGGAATAGAATATTCATCTTTATCTGAGTATTCCATTACTTTATATGATTCCAAACAAGGATCAACAATATATTTCACTCTTGACGGATGGTTAGAAGGGATTAACCCTTCATAAATATTTTCATTTTCCTCTATCCATTGTTTCTTCCATAGATTCCAACTTATTTTCACCCTCATGCATATAACCATGGTAATGAAAAAAACACTATGATCTATAACAGAATCTTTATTTTCACTTAGAAATCCTTTGAATTTTAATATAGTTGAAATGAAATTAGAATAATACAATTATGTGCATATTGAGGTGCGCTAAATCATATCACACATAAGAATAATGCGGTTATTGCACGGATTGAATTTATATCCCTTCTTTATATGATATAGAAAATATACATCCTAATAAAATATGGTAGAAAAATCACCTTTTATCGGGAAAAGAAGATGTTGAATATCTTTAAACAGTAGTCTTTTTTCAACATCTAATTCAGAAGCAGTAGTTATTCTAGGAATTCCATATCTAGTTAGACCTACTAAAGACTTTTTATAATAGAATATTCCACTAGAAAGAGGGGAAATTCCCTGATGATCATCAGAGATACCCTCATGAGGTACTATTAAGCATGCTTCCCATAGTCTTGAGGAGAATAAAAATATGTGTCTTTTTGCACAGCTTCTTCCAAAAAAATCATTTTCATAATTCAAAGAAATCTCAACATTTTGATAGAGATCAGATAATTTTTTTTAATACAGGGGCCTCTTATTGTTTGAAAACCATTCCAGATAACCTTTCCCTTGCAATACCGTTAGCATAAGTGACTTACTTGAGAGAATAAATTCTTTAGAGATCTCTTTTTTTGTGTGAAAACATGGTTCTCATGTTCAGAATCCAAAGGGTCCCTAGTCATCCATCTCAAAACACTTTTCTTCTTCTTTGATAGTTATATTTTATCTGTAGAAGATTGAATCTCAGTGAGTTCAATGGTAACAGAAAGAAGAAAAAATGGTAGGGAAGGAGTTTTGGAAATATGGTTTAAAGGTTGAGAGGCCAGATGATATTAGATGGGTTCTGATTTTATCATTTAGGGATTCTAAAATCAAATATATGAAGAACGCGGATTAAAATAATAATTGAAGTTTTCTCAGATTAAATTTTAAAAGTCAAAATAATGGTGAGAAAAACTGATGGTTAGATCGTCAATGATGAGGAAACAATAGTGCTACATCAATGGTGATACATAAACTAGGATTCATCAATGGTGAGACATCAATAGTGATATATCAATGGCGATTCATCAATTAAGAGACATAAAATGTGAGACATAAATGATGATTCATCAAAAGTGAGTCATCATTGTAGTTTTACTTAACTAAAATTAATCATTTCTATGTCATGTTTGATTTAACTCATTATCTCAAAATTCAAATGATTAGTAGAAATATCAATAAACTAATTCTCTTTGACAATGTATTCTAGAGTTATATCACCTTTTTTAAAATGATATTTCAAAATCTGGGTCTTACATCAATATGTTTTGTTTAGAATGAGATACTAATTTCTTTGAAATTTTAATAGCACCTGTGTTATCATAATTTACAAGGATATGTCGTAATTAATATCTATAATTTAGTAATGTATGTTTCATCCAAAAAATTTGAGCACAACAACGACTAGAATATATGTATTTATCCTGAGTAATAGATAATGCAACATAATTTCGTTTCATACAACATCATGATACTAGTGACTTAAACAATATTTGACATGTTCAAAAGGAGATTTTTCTGTCCAAATTTTGTCCACCAAAATCAGTATCCGAATAAATAAAAAAATAAAATGCTTGTTCTATGGGATTGAAAAGTCATGAATTAGTAGTATATTTGAGGTATTTAAATAACCTCTTAAAAAGAAATAAGTATAACTCTTTTGGATTTTCATGAAAATGAGCACATATACACACAATAAACATAATATCATGTTGGATAGCCATTAAATATAGATTAATTCTATTCATACCTCTACAATTAGTTTGATCCACTAGTTTTTCCACCTCATTAAGATCTAACTTACATGTGGTACTCATGGGAGTATCAATACCTTTAAAATTATCCCAACAAAAATATTTTAAAAGATCTTTTGTATATTTATTTTTATTTAAATTAATTATTTTTCTGTTTTGAAAAATTTTCAATCCAAGAATGATTTTTTTCACCCTTTAAACTCATTTCAAATTCAACTTGCATATTTTTTGAAAAATATAAACACATGATGTTTTTAGAAAATAAAAAAATATTATCTACAAATATTTGATAAACTAAAACATTTTTTCTTATTATTTAGAAAAAAGTGTAGGTTCAGCTATAATTTTTGTAAAATATCTGAAATAAGAAAAAAGCTAAGAATATCTTACCATTCCTTATGAGATTCTTTAAATCCATATACAGATTTTTTTCAATTTGAAAAAATGATTTAGAAAATAAAGAGTTTTCAAAAAAGATGGTTGTTCAGAAAAAACATCCTAAATTATATAACCATTTAAGAATTCACCTTTTATATCCATTTGATAATGTTTGAAATTTATATGGGCTACAAATGCTTGTATTATTATAGTGGATTTATGTTGGGATACAGGTGAAAAGGTCTTTTCATATTCTATGCCCCCTTCTTGAAAATATAATATTGCAGCAAATCTAGCCATATTATTTATTATAGTTCCATATTCATAAACTTTGTTTCGAAATACCCATTAAGTTCCTATATTTATTGAATCCTTCAGTCTATAAATAATTTTCTATAATTTATTTCAGTCACACTTATTTACTTTTTCATTCATATACATTACCTAGAATTCATCACTGATTGCCTCATTGATATTCATAGGTTCAAGATGTAACAAAATAGATTTATGTTCAATCTAGTTTCTTGAATAATCTTTAGTTTATTTACCCTTGTCTAACTCTCCAACTAAAAAATCTAAAGTATGGTTTTTAAGGGTCATAAAGCCTCTAGAAAAGGATAGACCAGTTTCCTCTGGGACTTCTATAGATTTGGGTTCTATAAGTTTACAGATTGAAAACATTCAAGAATTAGATGATTATTCTTCTTTTTTAATAGCATAATCAGATGGTTTGGTTTTTATATACAGATTTGATAGGTCGTCCTAAAGATTTTATAGAGCGGTTTTGGGATCTTGTGCATCTATTTATTTAAATTTTTCATGTATTTATTTTTTCACTCGGTTTTTTGTCTTATTAAAGAACATATACGATATTATAGAATTTGAATAACCCTGGAATAATCTTTAGTCCCTTAAGGAGGAAAATTTGTCAAGATTTTCCTTTGTATTGATAAAGAAAAACTTTGCAACCAAAAACTGTAAAGTAGTTAATCACAGGATTTCTATTATTCCACAGTTCATAAGGTGTTTTATTTAGTATGAGAGTGATTAAGACTCTATTGACTGCATAACAAGATGTAATCATAGCTTGTACCAAAAAATATAGAGGTAATTCATATTCATTAATCATAGTCATAGAAGTCCCTTTAAGGGTTCTATTTTTTTAACTACATTCTTATAAGGCTTCCAAGGAGAATAGAATTGTGAATATATCTTTTTTTTTGATATAAATAATTTGAAATCTTGATTTTCAATGTTATGTCCATGGTCACTACTTAATGTCTTAATTTCATGTCCACATAGATTTTCAACTCATCTGGAATAATTGGTAAATTAGGAACTAGCTTCACTTTTGTAAGCTAAAAAGAAAACCCTAGTGTTCATAGAAAAGTAATCTAGAAGCACATAAATGTAGTACATCCCATTTAATCACGAAACTCTATATTTTCTTAACAAGCCGATGTGAATCAGATCGAGAGGTTGAGAATTTTAAACTAATTTTTTTGTCTTGAAGGATATCTTGTGTTGTTTTCATTTTTGAGGAGGATTATAGACATTATTTTTTGGAAACTCATGTTTGGTTAAAACCATGATTAACCCTTTTCTTGTAAGCTTTATAATTGAGTGAATGTTAAAATGGACTTGTGTACTATTCAAAATCCAAGATTATATATGAAATTAACTTAAGGAAAAAACATTTTGTGAAAGTAAAGAATCCATATTATCATCATAAACATTATAATTTCTACAGGCAGTAAAAACTGAATCATTTTTTTGGTTCAAAAAAATTACTTGCAATATTTAAAAATTTTACATGAAAAACATCATCACATAATTGTGAAGTTCAAAGCAGTATATAATTTAAAAAATCAAACAAAATTTATTATGAATTAAATTTTAATTAGAGTTACCAATTTGGACAAGGGCAATGAGCATTCCTTTATCATTTTCACCAAAGGTAACATTCCCACCATCATCCTTTATTAGATTCTAGAAGTTTGAGAAGTATCATATCATATTCCTTAAACTCCCACTATCAATGTACCATAAGTTCATACAAGAACTTTTCATGAATATTTCTCGCAAAATATATTAGTTGATGAATATTTTTTGGTACCCAGATTCTATTGGGTATATAATTGTTAGTAATCAATGTTTTAAGAACCCACTATTTCATAATGGGTATTATGTATGATGTTTTTGAATTTGTAGAGAAATAAAATTTATTAGTTATTCTAGTAAAATAGCTTATATAATGTTATTAGAAGTGGGTGATGTAGAATTTTTTTTGAATAGGAAATAGAAAAATATATTGTAGATTTTGGAATAAATGTGTTTTTCATTATTTTAATCTTTCATGGTTGATAGCCTAGACCAGTAGTGTATTTTGGAGAAATTTACTCTCTAAAAAATTTTGGTAAAATATTTCTCCATTTAGTGAGTTTTTATATTTATTTCTCCAACTATTTTTTATATAACATATGTTCATTATTTTATTTAAGAAACTCCTTAATTTTCTATTCTTCAAAAAAACATTATATTTAAAAGAAATGTAAATAGAATGAATATTTAAAAAAATATACCATTTACATCTTTGAAAATGTCCTTTTACAGTGCTTGAAAGTCACTGACTACATGATCATGATTAAAATACATAGTATTTTATCAACGTTTTTTAGTGCTGCTAAAGGCCCCATTTATCAGTTCTTATAAAATTATTGATAATGGGTTTAATTAATGTTAACAAAGTGTAACTTTATAATATATTTTAAACGTTTTAATAAAGGTCCATACTGTAGTGTGCTACAACAGCACTCTTGAATACCAATGCAGTGTGCTATAACAATATACTATAACACCAAAAAGACAACAGATATCGAAAATAATAGTCCCAATAAATAGTCTAAGTGAATTTAAATTTTCAACAAAATAAAATAAAAATAAATATTATAGTCATTTCAAATAGTGGTTTATACAATTGCATAAAAAAATTATAACATATAATAACGTATATAAACGTTCCTTTTCTTTTAATCTTAAAACATCTTATGATATTTCCGATCAAACCAGCAGAGATCAAGCAGAAGAGAACAAATTTATATGAAAAAATTCTAATTTCAGTAATATTAAAAATAAATAGTTTAATCTAAAAGTCTTAATTTTACTGAAATTGATGTTTATTTTAAACAAAAAACCAGATTATAGTCAAACCAGGCACACCGTGCATCAGAATGAGTTGCAGATGATTGCAACACATCTCAAATGACATGTGGGTTGTTGTTCGGAATTATCAAAATAATATTAATGAGTTTTATTGATTTTGAGTAATTCAGTTTTCTTTTTTTACTAAAATATCATTATAAACTAGAAACACAAACTTTTGACTCGTTCAAAGCACATCCTGTATCAGTTTTATGTGAAACTGATTCCTACCAATCAAAAATGACTTATGAATTGTTTTAAATATTATAAAGAAAATCCAATAGCATTTTATCGTTTTTTATTGAGTGATACTATTAGAAATATAATGTCGGTTTTAAAATAATAACTGAAACATTAATTCATATCAGAAACATCATGTATCCTATTGAACTGTGGCTAATTTCTATACAAATAAAATGACTTATGGATAGTTTTCGTAAAGTATCAATACAATCTGAATGCATTTTCTTGGTTTGACTAGGTCTGTTGTTCATTTTACAATAATTGATAACAATAATAAATAAAACTATGAAATTTGATCCATAATAGTCACAATATGAGTTGGATTAAGGTACTGTTGATTCCAACACATTTAAAATGAAATATAAATCTTTTTCATAAATTATCAAAAAAAATCTGAATGCATTTTCTCAGTTTATAGTATGACATTTGTAGTTTTTACTAAAATGAAAATTTAAATTGTAAACATGCACTTTTGATTTATTCTGATTACATTATCTATTAGTTTGATGTGACATCAATTCCTACATGTTATAAAAGACTTACTAATAATTGTCCAAATTATCATTAAAAATATGATTGTGTTTGATCTTTTTTCAATGTGTGACACTTTTTAAACTAAGATATCGATTTTAAACTAATAAAAGACACTTTAAGTCCTATTGGGCACATCATTTATATGATTTGGGTGAGGGAAATTCCAACACACATCAAATCACTTAGGGAAATTTTTTTTTAAAATTTTAATAAAATTAAAAATCCTTTTTCTTGGTTTTGAATAGGTCAGTTTTCCATTTTACTGAAATTGATGTCAATTAAAAAGAAAATACTCACTTTGAGTCATAAAAGTCTCAATGTCGGTCAGATTGTGGTTTGTATGATTCCGACATGTCTCAAAAGACATATGGATCATTTCATTAAAGTATAAAAAATACTAATGTGTTTTCTCAATTCTGAGTATGTCTGTTGTCTTTTTTTAGTAAAATTTCCTTTTAATATTGAAACATGAAATTTGGACTGATTCTAAGCACATCAATTATCGCTTGGATGTGAAATTAATTCCTACACATCAAAAATGAGATGTGAAATTTTTGACTAGATTATCCAAAAAAATATGAGCGTGTTTGATCAATTTGCATTGAGTGACACTTTTTGAACTAAAATGTTGATTTTAAATTAATAACAAACACTTTTATTAATAATTGTCACATCATGTATCAGATTGAGGTGATGGTGATTCATACACATCTAAAATGACTTATGTATAGTTTTAGTAAAGTATCCAAACAATAAAAATGTGACTCCATGGGTTTGATTAGGTTAGTTATTCATTTTATAAAAATTGATATTAAAGTAAAATAAAAATACACACTTCGAGTCATACCGGTCACACTTTTAGTCGGATTGAGGTGCAACATATTTCTACACATCTCAAATAACATATTGATATTTTTTCCTAATGTATCAAAGTAATTCTAATGTTTTTCCCTATTTTGAGTATGTTAACAGTCTTTTTTACTAAAATATCATTTTAAACAGGAAACATACATTTTACTCATTCAAATCACATCATGTATCAGTTTGATGTGACATTAACTCCTACATTTTAAAAATGAAAAATTAATCATTTTTGTAAATTATAATGAAAATATGTTTGCATCGGCTATTAGTTAGTGAATCATTTTGAACTAAAATGACAATTTTTAACATAATACATTAAAATTATGTAACACTCAGAATATCATGCATTAGATTGGGGTGAGAATGATACCTAAAAATAAAAAAAACATATTAGACATTTTTGTAATGTATCAAACAATATGAAATTTTTTATTGGTTTTGAGTAGGTCAGTAGTCCATTTTACTAAAATTCATGCCAATTTTAAATAAAAGTTCTCACTTTGAGTCATATCAATCACACCGGTTTTGGATTATGGTTATAATGATTCATACATGTCTAAAAATATTTTTCTATCATTTTACTAAAGTATCAAATTAATATTATTGTTTATTCTTGGTTTTGAGTACGTCTATTATCATTTTTATTAAAATTCCATTTTAAACATGAAATTTCCTATATGAATCATTCTGATCACATTTTGTATCAGTTTAACGTGAAAAAAATTCTAAAAAATCACACATGAATTTAGAAATGTTTTCCTAAATTGAAAAAAAAATATTTTATCTCAATTTATTGGTTTTCAATGATTGACACATATTGAACTAAAATGTCAATTTTAAACTGATAACGTACATATTGAGTCATACGAAGAACATCATCAATTGTATTGAGGTTCGACTGATTCCTACACATAACAAATGACTTATGGATAATTTTAATAAATTATAAAGATATTATGAATATTTTTACTTAGTTTTGAGTATATCTACAGTTAATTTTACTAAAAATAATTTCAATTTTAAATAGAAAGTGCACTTTTAGTCATACTAGTCACACCATGAGACAGATTGAGCTGTAGATAAATCATATACATACCAATGTGTCAAAAAAAATCCTAACAGTGAATTTACCATTATATCCAATAACATTTATTGTCTAACTGTCAACACATCATGAATATCTTGGAATAACCACCCATGATCGAAAAAAATAATCCACTTCTATAAGAAAACAATTATTAAATGAGTAATAATAAAAATATTTAAATTATACATAAATAAGAAAAAATATGTTTATTTTATATAAAATGATTTTACTATATAAAAAGTTAGACTACCTCTTTGATTGAGAAGTGCAGGAAACATAAAGTAAATTGATAAATGTGAAAATCATGGGGTTGGAATGTTTTGAGGGAGAAGAAGTTTGTAAATGTTTTGGTTAAAAGAGGATTCAAATATGGAAAGATCACCCCAACTCAAACAAAATATTCGAACTGTATAAGTAAAAAATTATTACGTGAGTAATATAAAAAAAATTTAACATAAATATGAAATAATAAATTAATTATATATACATTGATTTTACTATGAAAACATCAACATAACCTCTTTGATTGAGTAGATGCAGTGTTGTTTCTCTTACAGTAACATAAGTGAAGGGAATGTAATGCAAAGTGATAATTGAATCACTTGAGTGGCAAAAAACTATTGAGGGAGAATACATTTACATATGTTTGGGTATAAAAGGTCATGAAATATTGACAGACGCCAAAACTTGTACAAACAAATACCCCAAAATAGCAAAAAAATTATTATGTGATTAATACTAAGAAGAAATAAATTAAACCTAAATATAAAAAATATATTAATTATAGGGAAAATTATTTTTTTGAAGCCATCAATATTACCTCTGTGATTGAGAAAAGGCATCATCATTGGTGTTCCTACCAAATAATTTGAGGGAATATGAATGAAAGTGATAAATGGGACACTACAAGTGTGAAAAGGATTTTATGGAAAAGAATTTTGTAGAGTTTTTGTACAAAAATGAAAGAAATATGGGCAGACCACCATAACATGAACAAAAGAATCCACCGATTTAAGAAAACATTTATTATGTGAGAAATACTAAAACAAAATAAATTAAATACAAATTTGAAACAACACATTAATATTATGGAAAATTATTTTACTATGAACACATCAATATTAACAATATGATTGAGAAGATACAACATAATTTATCTTCTTGAAAAGGAATGAAAGATGGATAAGAATATTATAAAATAAACGAACTCTATAAGTAATATTTAAAATTAAATCAACAGTCTATTAAATAATTTTTTGGTATAATCGAGAAAGTATATCTTAACATTGTCTTTATATCTTTCCAAAGGGGTTTCTTTGTAACACCCCGAGCTTCCACGATACGTTTCTCTTTCAATAATGCAATAGCTTGCATTGTACGCAAGTTCGAGATTCTAACACACTGCGACAAATCAAAATCGCCATGATGAATAGTAATACCCACCTTTTGAAATTATATATATTTTATAATGGACTTAATTTTTGGATTCGGAATGTCGAAATTAGCCTATGATGAATTTTTTGTAATTTTCTGAGAACTTCCAAATTTTTATGAATAGTGAAAAATACTTAAAACAAATTTTTTAATCAAAATAATTTATAGTGATAAATTATACTATTGAGTGGTTTTACAGTATAATTAGAATATATTTTTACCATTTTATCCAATGGGGTTCATTAGAATTAATTTCACATTGAAACTGGACATAAACAATTGTCAATCTTTTGATATATATTGTTTCTTAAAAACACGCTATTTGTTGTGACAGCGGGAATTAATTATAAAATTAATTAATGAAACTTATATGTTTGGAATTTCATAAAATAGACATAATTTTTGAATTCGGAATATCAATTATAGCTTAGGGTGAAATTTTGGCATTGTTCTAAAAAACTTCAATTTTTGATGAATAGTGAAACCACTAAGTGGTAGTTAAATAACTGATTTTTTGTTTAAATGAAATATTACCACTTCTATGATTTTATTTTCAAAAATACGACATACATGGTTGTCATTAGGAAGTAAAATGTGGTTCAATGGGATTAAAATAATTTTTTGGTGAATAGTAACTTTTAAGATTAATTAATCGCAATTAAAGTTAATTAGTGAAATTTAAGGTAAAAATTGTATTATAAAAATATGAAATGACCCTTACACTTGTCCTACGCCTATTGGATGAGTCATGGCCGACCATGAAAATCCATGGGTCAACTTGGGGACCCCATGGAGCAACTTTTGTAGGAAATTGACATTAAAAACATTTTATTTAATGTTAAAATAAAAGTGTCACAAACATGAGTCGTTTTACTAATACAATTTTTAAATGGGGTTATAAAAGTCATATTTTTTACTATAAATATTAATTAGAAAGATAAAAAGATTTCCCACATAATTATATTTTTTTATTATTTTTAGACATTAAATAAATAAAATTATTTATGACACCATGATGATGCAGCGATTACCTCATTAATTAAAGATTTAAATAAAATGAAAATATAATGTAAAACTAAGACATACACTTGTAAAAAACATATTGGATGAGAATATTTCGAACCCTTATCGCCTTACCCTCTAAATATATAAGTTTGGGACCTTTAGAATCAGAAAAATCATTTCATAATAAAGTAACATTTCAATCTTTCCAAGAGTGCCCCTCCTCTCCTCTTATAAAAGGCCCCCACCACTACCACCTTTCTCACACCTTCAATACATTTGGCTCTGCCAAACTCTGCCCAAATACTCTACCAACTTCCCTCCCTTACTCCTAGAAGCATCACTTTGGGCAGAATTCTTCCCAAGGAAGCCTTTGCCTCAAATAAAAAAAAAGAGTTACCCGATTTTAATGTAATGTCTTCTCTTATGTAATTTTGTTTTATTTTGCTTCTCCAACCCCCTAAAATCTTTTTATTCATTTCTTTTGTAACAACAAAAGTATCCTCAATATACTGGGATGTTTTTATAAGAGGTATTCTAGCTACACATACACACACCTACATCTAATGGTTAACGAACATACTGTTTCTGTGGATGGCCAATTTCTGCCTCACGAAATGATGATTGTTCAACACTCATATAACACCTTAAAAGGTTGACATTAAGTTGTCACTCTATTTTTAATATGATATATAATATGTTTATGTTTTACTTAAGGTTCTTTATTTTTTATTTATTGCATACCTTTATGGTTTCCATTATGGGTAAAAGCGATATTTTCATTTTAGGAAGTGCGGACTACCGCCCACTCAAATTGATTTGAATAGTTAATGCCATATGTGGGATGTATAAAGGATGGAGTAAATGATATTATATATGATATTATACTGTAATTATAATATACCTTTATATCATTATTATTTCATTAAATACAAAATAGAAATGAAAGTAGCGTTCATGCGTACGTACGGCTTACCGTCTCCATGAACGGTGCATTTCATTTCTTACCTCTAAACATTATGGAATATTATAAATGCATATATATACTGGATATATATGAGATATATGATATCTATATCATGAATATAATTCTGGATATAATGGATATTTCACCACATAAACAACTTGTAATTATAAGAAGTTTATTTTTGACTCAAGTACCAAAGATCGACAAAACGACCATTATTAACTTAAATAATTTCATACTATTCATAACATGGTAATAGGTGATAAAAAAGGAATAAAAAATTGAAAAAGGTTATTAAGAAATTATAAATTAACTCTAGTTTATTATTCAGGAGGTTAAAGAACAGTCGAGTCAAGACAGGATGCAAGGTAAGGGAACTTCTTAACCCAATTTCTATTCTTTGGGTTAATCTCCTACTTTCAAATTATGTCATGATATTATTATGTCCTATCTTGTATTTGTACTTTATTTATGTGTACTTATAGTGAATACACATAATAGATGTACTTTATTTTAAAAAAATGATCTTTGTAAGGGTCTTTGTCTCAATTTCCTTTCATTAAGGCATATTTTGTTTTATACACAACTTTATTTTATACGGTGTATAAACCCCTTTGACTTTGACTTTTATTCAAAAAGGAATATTTTTTTACAAAGCGTTTTACTAAATGACAAAAGGAATGTTTTTGTCTTACATATGCGGCGACAATGACTTCTCCGCCGTCGTGACCATTATTTATGTTTCGGCTTCCTCTACAAGCCATAACTTTTTTTTAATGAAAAATTAATACAATGTTTTAACCTTCTTTTATTTTGGTATTGAAAATGGTTTTGAAAGTGTTTTTATTATATCAATATGTTGTATTGATATCTTGTGATTGAAATGTGGAAATATTATGTTTCCTTTATGAATGTTTTATGTGATACGATTATGTTATGGTTTATGATATGTTTAAACATATTCATATGAGGAATGCATTGGACTTAATAAGTGATGGGTGGAGCCCGCTATATCTCCTAGATGCATCGGTAGGTCTAATGATACAAACTAGTGTCTTGGCATGAGGCCTTGACAAAATATTATTGTAGACTTGGCACGAGGCCTGGGCTACGTGGTTATGATAGTCTGGCATTATGCATTCCATCATTATGAAAGTGCTAATTGATATTTCATGTGATTATTAGACTAGTAGAATATCCATGTGAGTAAGTAAATGGAATTATTTCATTTTACCTTTTCCATATTATGCTAAAGTTCAAGTTTAAAAGGCTTTTGTTTTAGTTATACATTGCCTTAAATGTTAATGTTTATTTATGAAAACTTTCGCTATATTGTTATCCTTACTGGTCATCTGAGCTCACCCCTTTCAATGTTTCAATATTATCTAGGATGTGAAGAAGTATTTTATGAATGACCTGCAGGGATAGTTAAAAGAGAATATGAGTGTGGACTATATAGACTTTTTTATTGTAGTTTTTCAGCTTATGATGTAATGTAACATTTATGAATGTATCTAGTGCTTCCAAGGCTACTAAACTAATCGGTCTTTTGAGACTTGATCTTTTGTGATCATGCCAATGTTATGAAGTAATGCACCGACTCTGGGTAACTGGGTTCGGGGCGTTATAGTTGGTATCAGAGGCAGTTTATTACTAACCTTGGAAGCTAGATTTAGATAAACTCTGATTAGAGCACATAGCCCAAAGATAGACTTTGAATATTAGTATAGAAGAACTTCCTAGAATTTTGGTATTATAGAGAATTTGTGAGTTTTCCGAGCAATACATCCCTGTCTGGATACGAGCAGGTAGAGGTGGCTCTGGCACAGATGTACCTAGGGGTAAAACCCGAAAACACCACTTTGAGCTAGACTCGAATGGGAACTGGTGCACAACAACAGGCCTTGCTGCACTCTTGGTTGCGACACTCCCGGGGGATATGCTTAGGATAATTATCATTTTCTTTAAAAACCATTATGAAGGGCTTATGAGTATATACTTCCTCAAAGAAAACATTTTTATGATTATGGATTATATCCATAAATAGTTCAATTTATGTTAAGTGTTTTTCAAGTTTGTTGTTATGTATTTCGATTCATAAACTAACCTAGTTTATGCCATTGTATAGAAATGTCACCCAGTAGAAGGAATGTGAACTCCATCAATACGTATGATCCAAAGAGTAAGAAGGATCATATATTTCATGGTATTAATCCAACATTTAGAAGGGAAATAGTCTCCCATGTGTTCTCAACATATGAAGAAATAGTATCATGTGTTAATAAGATAAGTAGAGAATTCTCTGAGTCTTATGGATTTGAAGGAATGAAGGATAATAAAAGGATGGAAGAGAGAATGATGGATAATGGGATGAGGGAAAAGAAGAATTTTCCAATATGTGATAACTGTGGGAAGAAACACCTTGGAACTTGCCTGAAGGGAATGGGAGTTTGTTATAAGTGTGGTGAAAAAGGACACCAAGTGCGTGACTGCAAGGGTAAGAAAAATGTTTCAAATGTACAATGCTTCATATGCAAGTAGTGGGGACACTATGCAAACCAATGTCCAAATCATCAGAGTATAGCCCAAATGATGTTATTGGATAATAATCAAGTTATGATACTACCACAGATGAGGATGAATGATTAGAGTTCTTATGTTGTTATTAAATAATTTTTTCATTTGAGTGTTGTATAAATGATGTACTTGTAGTAATAATTATGGGGTATATAAGGATTGTACTGCAGTACTATTTCATTAAGGAGTTGAGATTGTGTGGAACCAAGAAAAGTGACTCCACAGTAGGTTAAATTTATGGAAAATATATGGTTGAGAGAAAGATAAACCATAATATGGTTCTAATACCGAGATAGTGATTTTGGAATAATAAATGATTGATTTGGATAAATTATATTGGATATTCTTAACTTCCTGGAAACTGATTAATGATTTGTATACATTTTTGGATAGAAGGAGTATATCTAGTATTATATATGGAATAAGGGATCATGAATGTAATCAATAAGGATTTATGGTAATTCAGTATTTTGCAGTGTTTTAAAATAATACATGATTAAGGAGTTCACATGTTGTTACGTGGAAAAAAAGGATCTTCATTATGTTTTCCTTCCTTATAAAATATGGACTGTGAGTTGGGAAGAATTATTTTGGATAACTATAAAGGATGGAATGGATTAAGTTGATCTTTGGATAGTATTGTTTAAGGTTAAAAAATTTCTGAAGATTATTTTTGGAATATTATAATACTATTGTTTTAGGAAAAGGACAACCTGTAGGGTGGGGCATAACCCGTTGCGTTGGAAAAAGCTACAGGGATCGAACCCACAACAATAGTGCGACAAGCCTTTATTACCTACCACTAGCCTACACGAAGTCCCTGGTTATTACAAAATAGTTTTACTAATATAAATGGTATGTGTTAATATTTGGAACCTTATACAATTAGGATAAATAGAATATTTTTGAGCTCTATTACCTTTTAGAGTGAAAGATGGGTTTGTGGTAAAAATTTATTAAAGAATGAAAGTATACATGACAAGTAAGTATATTTCCTTACGTTCTTAGTAAATATCCTAAATAAATTTCTCAACTTTATGAAAGGTAACTTAAAACAAAACTATTGCCGGTTAACTTTTCATACTGGGGATTCAATGATCGTTTAACCAATCACAAGTTTGTGATTTTCATATTGTTAACTTTCTCCTAATCCAGTTTTCTACAACTCTCCATCAGACCTTGATGGTTTGTTTTTCTTCCATATCCATATTTTCATAGAATAATAGTATGGGCTATCTCGGGTGACCTTTGTTCTTCTCTTTATTTCTATTAATGTTGTATTTTTATTAACCATATTTCCGATGTGGGTTTTCCGCAAAGGTATTTTCTATTTTCAACCTTTTATTTTCAATGAAAAATTTCAAATTGTGACGACGTAATTTATTGAAGGAGGGGAGAATGTAACACCCCGAGCTTCCACGATACGCTTCTCTTTCAATAATGCAATAGCTTGCATTGTACGCAAGTCCGAGATTCTAACACACCACGACTAATCAAAACATCCATTGTGAATAGTACTAACCACTTTTTGAAATTATATATATTTTATAATGGACTTCATTTTTGGATTTGAAATGTCGAAATTAGCCTATGATGAATTTTTTTTAATTTTCTGAGAACATCCAAATTTTTATGAATAGTGAAAAATACTTAAAACAAAATTTTTAATAAAAATAATTTATAGTGATAAATTATACTATTGAGTGGTTTTAAAGTATAATTAGAATATATTTTTACCATTTTATCCAATGGTGTTCATTATAATTAATTTCACTTTGAAATTGGACATAAACAATTGTCAATCTTTTGATATATATTTTTTCTTAAAAACACGCTATTTGTTGTGACAGCGAGAATTAATTATAAAATTAATTAATGTAACTTATATGTTTCGAATTTAATAAAATATTCATCATTTTTGAATTCAGAATATCAATAATAGCTTAGGGTGAAATTTTGGCATTGTTCTGAAAAACTTCAATTTTTGATTAATAGTGAAACCACTAAGTGGTAGTTAAATAACAGATTTTTTGTTTAAATGAAATATTACCACTTCGGTGATTTGATTTTAAAAAAATCCAACATAAATGGTTGTCATTAGGAAGTAAAATGTGGTTGAATGGGATTAAAATAATTTTTTGGTGAATAGTAACTTTTAAGTTTAATTAATCGCGATTAATGTTAATTAGTGAAATTTAAGGTAAAAATGGTATTATAAAAATATGAAATGACCCTTAAACTTGTTCTACCCCTTTTTTATGAGTCATGGCCGACCGATACAATCCATTGGTCAACTTGGGGACCCCATGGAGCCACTTTGGTACGAAAATGACATTAAAAACTTTTTATTTAATGTTAAAATAAAAATGTCACAAACAAGAGTCGTTTTACTAAAACAATTTTTAAATGGGGTCATACAAGTCATATTTTTGACTATAAATATTAATTAGAAAGATAAAAAGATTTCATACATGATTATTGTTTTTTTAAAATTTTTAGACATTATATAAATTAAATTATTTATGACACCATCATGAGGAAACGATTACCTCATTAATTAACAATTTAAATAAAATGAAGAGATAATGTAAAATCTAAGACTTAAACTTGTCAAAAACCTATTGAATGAGTATATTTCGAACCCTTATCACCTTAACCTAGAAATATATAAGTTTGGGATCTATAGAATCAGAAAAATCATTTCATAATAAAGTAACATTTCAATCGTTCCAAGAGTGCCCCTCCTCTCCTATTATAAAGGCCCCCACCACTACCACCTTACTCACACGTTCAAGACATTTGCCTCGGACAAACTCTGCCCAAATAATCTCCCAACTTCCCTCCCTTACTTCTAGAAGCCTCACTTTGTGCAGAATTTTTTCCAAGGATGCCTTTGGCTCAAATCAAAAAAAGAGATACCTGATTTTAAGGTAATGTCTTCTCTTATGTTATTTTGTTTTATTTTGCTTCTCCAGCCCCCTAAACTCTTTTTATTCATTTCATTTGTAACAACACCAGTATCCTCAATATTCTAGGATGTTGTTATAAGAAGTATTCAAGCTAAACATACACACACCTACATCTAATGGTTAACGAACATACTTTTTCTGTGGATGGCGAATTTCTACCTCACGAAACGATGATAGTTCAACACTCATATAACACCTTCAAAGGTGTCCATTAATATGTAACTATATTTATATATGATATATAATATTTTTATGTTTTATTTAAGGTTCTGTATTTTTCATTTATTACATACCTTTATGGTTTCCATTATGGGTAAACGCGATATTTTCATTTCAGGAAGTGCGGACTACCACCCCCTCAAAGTGATTTGAATCGTTAATGCCATATGTGGGAGGTATAAAGGATGGATTAAATGATATTATATATTATATTATACTTGAATTATAAAATACCTTTATATCATTATTATTTCATTAAATACGAAATAGAAATGAAAGTAGCGTTCATGCGTACGTACGGCTTACCGTCTCCATGAATGGTGCATTTCATTTCTTACCTCTAAACGTTATGGAATATTATAAATGAATGTATATACTGGATATATATGAGATATATGATATCTATATCATGAATATAATTCTGGATATAATGGATATTTCACCACATGAACAACTTGTAATTATAAGAACTTTATTTTTGACTCAAGTACCAAAGATCGACAAAATGACCGTTATTAACTTAAATAATTACATAATGTTCATAACATGGTAATAGGTGATATAAAAGGAATAAAAAACTTGAAAAAGGTTATTAAGAAATTATAAATTGACTCTAGTTTATTATTCAGGAGGTTAAAGAATGGTCGAGTCAAGACAGGACACAAGGTAAGGGAACTTCTTAACCCACTTTCTATTCTTTGGGTTAATCTCCTACTTTCAAATTATGTCATGATATTATTATGTCCTATCTTTTATTTTTATTTTATTTATGTGTACTTATAGTGAATACACATAATATATGTACTTTATTATAAAAAAATGATCTTTTTAAGGGACTTCGTCTCAATTTCCTTTCATTGAGGCATATTTTGTTTTATACACAACTTTCTTTTATACGATGTATAAACCCCTTTGACATTGACTTTTATTCAAAAAGTAATCTTTTTTTACAAAGTGTTTTACTAAACGACAAAAGGAATGTTTTTTTCTTACATATGCAGTTACAATGACTTCTCTGCCGCCGTGACCATTATTTGTGTTTCAGCTTTCTCTACAAGCCATAACCCTTTTTAATGAAAAATAAATACAAAGTTTTAACCTTATTTTATTTTGGTATTGATAATGGATTTGAAAGTGTTTTTATTATATCAAAATATTTTATTGATATCTTGTGATTGAAATGTGGAAATTTTATGTTTCCTTTATGCATGTTTTATGTGATACGATTATGTTATGGTTTATGATATGTTTAAACCTATTCATATAAGGAATGCATTGGACTTAATAAGTGATGGGTGGAGCCCGCTACAGCTCCTCGATTCATCGGTATGTCTCATAAGACAAACTAGTGTCTTGGCATGAGGCCTTGACAAAATCTTAATGTAGACTTGGTACGAGGCCTTGGCTACGTGGTTATGATAGTCTGTCATTATGCATTCCATCATTATTAAAGTGCCAATTGATATTTCATGTGATTATTCGACTAGTAGAATATTCATGTGAGTAAGTAAATGGCATTATTTCATTTTACTTTTTCCATATTATGATACAGTTCAAGTTTAAAAGGATTTTGTTTTATTTATACATTGCCTTAAATGTTAATGTTTATTTATGAAATCTTCCGCTATATTGTTATCCTTACTGAGCATCTGAGCTCACCCCTTTCAATGTTTTAATATTTTCCAGGATGTGGAGAAGTATTTTATGAATGACCTGCCGGGGTAGTCAGAAGAGGATATGAGTGTGGACTATGGGGACTTTGTTATTGTAGTTTTTCAGCTTATGATGTAATGTAACATTTATGAATGTATCTAGTGTTTGCAAGTCTACTAATCTAATCTATCTTTCGAGACTTGATCTTTTGTGATCATGCCAATGTTACGAAGTAATGCACCGACTCTGGATAACTGGGGTCGGGGCATTACATTCTTTATTATTGTTTGTTCTTTTGAGGGATTGGTAACATCATCATGTGAAAAAGTCAATTCCTACAGGATTAGTAAAACATTTAATATATATTATATTAATACAGTCAAGAAAATATATTATTATGAGGAAAAATATAGTATATTAA
The DNA here is from genome assembly GCA_963277665.1 of Viscum album. NCBI lineage: Eukaryota > Viridiplantae > Streptophyta > Magnoliopsida > Santalales > Viscaceae > Viscum > Viscum album. Next base: position 1,487,972,626 of record OY728136.1, read on the forward strand.
AAACTCTTTTTCTTTATCATTGAACTATATTTATTTTTTAATGGTTTAGGGATTTGGTTCTGATATTTATAATCCTGATATCCTCTTTGGGGTCCCCTATAATGTACATGAAAATTTCAACATTGGGGCTTCCATGAAGTGATTTTGGTCTTCCAATAAAAGGGTCATCCTCGATTGAATTTTCATCTGACCAAATATATGTTTTAGTTTCTAATAGGATAGTTGAAAAATTATTGTTTTTTGGATTGGAGACATAAAATACATGCACTAATTGTGATTCCATTATGAAAAACTCAACATTTTCCCCTTACATTCTTAAATTCACCTTCACGAAGCCAATTTCAACAACATTCACTACAATGATACTGCCATCCCATTTATGATGAAAAATTGGAAATTGAAATTTTGTATAATCTAACTCGTATATTTATTTGATAATTCCAAAATATGACATATTTTAATAAATTAGATCTTTATCCTTTGAACCAGATACATGCATCACTTCAGCCATAGGCATAACACCATTGTTTTGCATCATACTGCTATAATCATGTTTTTTTATGTAGAACACATATCCATTTATTAAAAAATAGTGTAATAGATAAGATTTTTTCATTTTTCCTCTAGCTTGCCATTAAATTTTTTCGACATTTTAATTTGGATATTTAGATAACACCTTATAATTTTGATCTTTGAACCATCAAATAAATTTTCTATTAAGTGTATTTGATATCCATATGCCAACCCTTGATGGATTCAAATATATAGTATTTTTTTGTAGGCTTCAATATATTGATCAACATCTTCACCATTATGTAAAATATAAATGGGTTCTTTCTCCTAGTATGTTAATGTAATTGTAATAAAATATCTTCTAGAAATCCATTTTCCGATAAGTAATTCACTGTGATGAGACTTAGCGAGGATAATGGTGTCCACATGTAATAGGTAATTGGTACATAATTCAATAACCTATTAAACAACATATTTTTATTCAATAAAACCTTATATATGAATTTTATTCCTGATATAACCTTTTATAATATTTATATATCATTTGGTGGGGTATATTCAACTGTAATGGATAGAACTACATAGTTGAAACTCTATATCCAAGTAAACCATCTGGTGGACAGTTATATAAAAGAAAAATGGTGATAAGAACATATCTAATTAACATAATAAGACCTCAAACTCATTATTCATGATGTCAAACATTATAGGGTCTATAAATATACGGTATATAGTTTTGAAAAAGAAGCAGAGTCTGGTTAATGTATGTTTTACATTTTGAGGTGGAATGTAGTGGATTAAAACATTCATTAATTATATCATTAAAACGTGATAGTCATGTAATTTTATTCCATGTAACATAAAATTAGTCATTGACACAACATTCTTGATATTTTGTGAATACCCATGTTGAAATTTTACACTATTAAGGAAAAGGATAATTTTCAATATTTATTATCTCGATAGTGGGTAGGCTACTGGATGAGGAAATGTATGATTTTTACCCATAACTAGTACCAACTCTTCCATTATCCCAATTTCTATAATGTTAATCCTAACCTTGATTCTATCATTCATTTTTCTAGGAAAATTAATAAATGCCCCAATAAAGATATCAAATATATTTTTTCTACATTCATGACAACAATAAAATGCCTGATGTGAAAAAAAAACATAAATGTTAATTCAAAGAAAATGAATCTCTTTATCTATCCTGATTTTTTATTATTTTTTAAAAATAGTTTACAAAACACATTTTCAATGTCTCTTACTTTATTGTACTTTTGATCGCCCATTGCTGGAGATGGTGTTGTACCTTGTTCAATATTCTCATTGAATGTCGTCGTCCAGGATTGGTATTTATGTCATCGAGGTAAAAATTTATGTCTTAAAAACACTCTTAGTGGTTCAAATGAACTGAGTATGTGCCTTTTTTTCCAAATGGGACACCCCAGAATTCCATTAATGATAGAGGCAGAAAATTTACATAAGAAGAGAAGTTATTTATCATTCCATACAACCTAGACCTCAATGATAATTCTTCACTTCTATGAGCATATTAAATTGGAACACTTGTATCTCACATAAATTTTAGATCTTAAATCAAAGTATCCAAATAGACATCATTGTCATTAGTGGGTTTATTTGTTCTATATATAATGAGATGCAACATAATTTAACTTTGGTTAATGCAAAATCATGTAGGAAAGTTATAATTTACCAACATGATGGTCCATGTAATGTGAGTACTACTTTCTACGCAAAAATTATTTATTCCAACTTTTGATATCTGAATATGAACCATTCTAGGATCATTTCCGAATACAGAGTTATTGTAATCAATTTTATTCCATTAATGAGAAACTTCTATATGACATAGGATCCCATTTTTAATTATTGTCTCTGTAGGATATTTAAAATGTCTCATGGTTTCCTTACATCCATATAGTCTTCTACACCATGGAATTATAAGAGTGTACCTTATAGATTTTGAAAGGAATGATTAATTTTTATTGTATCGATCTGTGATGCACTTAGGGAATTTTCTGAGTGATTAATTATCTTTGAGAAACAATATGAATTAATCTAGACAATCATTTATTTTTTAGGGATCATCCCATGAGACAGAACATTCATTTTACATCATCTGTTTGTCATGGTTGTTCAGTTTATTATGGTATCAAATTATTCAGGAGACTACATAATTCTATAAATCTTGTGTCACTCCATCCTTTACCAGCTTTCAAATTTTATAACATCAATATAGTTTATAATGTTGTGTATTTATTACAACCAGTATATAGGCGTCTCTTAGAACAATTATTTTACTCTTCAAACATCTTTGGATAATTGTTATGGTCATATTCAATATCCATTGTCATTTATTTGATGCAATATCCTTATCATTTACACGAGTATTCATTTAAAATGATCTATAAACTGAAATACCATTATAATTAGAGAACACATTAAATTTTCCCCTGTGTTTAGTCCAAAATTTAGTGTTCTGGTCTATTTTGTAACAATTCAAATGTTCTTCAAACTATTCTGGGCTAATATTCTTAAATAAAAACAACACAAAAATGGGTAGTGGAATGAAAATTTTTGGTATGAATGATATATTTCTAACTTTATGAACTAGTTTACACCATCTTAATTATATTTTTTCCAATGATTATTGTGAAACCATTTTTTATTCATATCCATTCCATTGTATTTCTAAAAGATACATTTTTACCATAAATAAATGAATTCACATAAGATATTCAATATAAATGTTGAAAGTTATAGACCATTATTATAATGGAAACTCATCATTTTATTGGTTCAAATAATTTCAATATGTTGAATAAAATGGTTAATTTAGTTTAAGAAAATAATTAATCTAATATGGAAGACGTTATCCTAGGAATTCATTCAATGGTGAAAGTATAGAAAAAACATCCACATAAACTAATCTTCCACACATTTATCATTTTGTTTTGATGTTTGATACATATTTTATCTATCATGGACATGAACCTACATTTCATAGAACAATTTAGGAAGTATTCATCCATGGGAAGACTAATGGTAAGAGTACTACAGGTAATATAAAATAGACAGGGGATGAGTTTCAAGAAAAAATTAAAATAATTGTTGTTTTGGTGATGAAGTAATATAGGGTGACATTTTTCTATATAAGAGAAGAGGAATGAGTCTCAAGAAAAAAATTTCAATAACAATTAATTTTTAACACACATCATGTACTTCTTAAATCCCAAAACATAAAAATATAATTTTGCTAATTAAGGATAAAAAAGAATCCAAAATATGATAAAAAATAATAATAAAATCACATTCATTCAAGTAGATGGTATAAAAATATATTGATAAAACCTTTTAATAAATAAAGTGTTATTTCATATACATGGAATGTAATTTGAGATTCCTAAGGGTAGAAAAAATAAATATAGACCTAAAATGATGAATAATTAAAAATAATTTCTAATATATAGAAATTGATAACCTTTATTATATTTTTTGGAATAAGTGATCTTGAAACCTAAATAATTATTACATTTAAAATTAATGGTATATCAAATATTTGAAAACATCTCAAGCCTCTTGGGATGTCATAACTCTACACCAACCCATCTAATTGATTTTAGGGAGGTCATCACATCAGATATACCCATATAAAAAATTCAATTGATGCCATCTAATAGACTTTGACCCCTCATTGATATTCTATGGAGTTCTAAAAAGAATTTGGCATAAAAAAATGCACCTCAATAATATATATCATAAACAAGGGAGAAATCACACAAACCCTTACAACATCTATCAAATACACATTTAAACACAAAAACAGATTTATATATATATAAACAACATAGAATATAAAATACACATAATTGAAACAAAAATTCATATTTAAGTATAATTTTTAATGAAAATAAATATAATCCTTTCCTAATTTGGAAATAGAAAACCATAATTTGTGAATAAATAATTATAAAATCACACTTACATGATAAGTTCAGAAAACACATATAAATATATATGAATATATATTTACATATATATAGGTAAATATAAAATTATGAAATAAAAATTATTTGATACAAATATATGTAAAACATATAATAGAATATCACAACATATTAAAATAAATAGAATCCCATAATAAATTAGAAAAATAAAGATCCATTGAAAATAAATAAATATGGAATCAACCATACAAATATTTCTATTTAAATATAAAAACTCAATTCTGAGAAGAATTTTATTTTACGAATACCCATTATACAGAATATTAAAAATAATTAAATAAATAAAATACTTACTTGAATTGTAAAAAATAAGACCATGTTTCTTCTTCGCACCATCACTAGACTGATAAATTGATTGATAAATCAATTTTCTATCTTGTTTATGTTTTTATATTCAAAACCCCCACTTGATATATAGTGGAGTAAATATTTATTTAATTTGGTTATCTACGGATCAGAGGTGAATCTCTAGTATTTCAAAATAGAGAAAAAATTTATATTGTAATGATATTTGGAGTATAGAATTAGAAAAAAAAATCAAATTGATTCAAAAGAATAATTTTAAATGAACAAAAGAGTATATCTAAATCAGTAGTAAAGAAAAAATGTATCACAAACCAAAAACAAATAATATAAATAAATAAATAAAAATCTAACCCTACAATGGAAAACATATGCCTACCTCACTTGGATGAAGAAAATCAGAGACCCTCAGATCCAAATATTGACATTTTCTTTAAAAATCCCAACTCCAAAAAAAAACAGATGCTAGAATATGTTTGAGAAACTAGAGGCACTTAGTTGGTTTGATTTGAATGGGTTTGTGTGATTTGATTTTTGATTCACCAAGGAAGAGAACCGACAATGGGTGGGTTATACAGAATTCTTTTGATATCTTGACAGGTTCGCAACTGGTTAGGTTTTGAAATAGATCGCCACACTTCGATAGATGATTTAACAAAGTGATGATAAAAGAAATACTTATCAAGACTCTTTTAGTGTTGATAGACACCTTCCTTTATCAGTACTAAGAATTAACTGATAAAGATTTATTTTAGCAATACTTATTTATTATGTACTGATAAAGATGTATAATTATAATTACAAATAATTTTTTAAAACACACACACACATATATATATACTAAAGAATATATATAAATGTATATATATTAAATATATTCCTTATGTAAATATATTTATTATAATTTTATAATTATTTCTTTATAAAATTATTTATTTATAATTATATAATTTTTTTTTAAATATTTATATCATTATATATATTATAATATATATATATATATATTATAATATATATATATATATATATATAATAAATAAATTAAAATATAAATATGGTTAATATAATCATTATTTAAGAAAAATTAATATATATATTAATAATTATTTAAATATATATAATTATTTAAAGATATATATATATAATTATATAAATAATTTTAAATTACTATATATTTATTTATAATTGCAAGTACATAATTTTATAAATATAGTATGTACATTTATAAATAGAGTATATACATTTACAAATATATTTATTTTAAAATAAATTTACAAAAAAATTTCACAATTTTTTTTAACATTATTAATGAATATCTAATTTTATGTTCATGCATGTTAGAAATGATTTAAATTGAATAAATAAAAAATAAGTACACTTTAAAAATATTTAAAAAAATCAATATGTTTTATGTATGTGAATTTTATAAAAAAATTCATTAATTACATATATGTGAAATCAATACAACACATATTTGTTATATGTTAAATTGAAAAATATAATGGCATTCAATTATATGGCCATTACTCTATACAATTAGTTTGTATATTTAATTTATGTTAATTTGTAATTATAAACTATTATTCACTAAATATATGACTTTAATGTACATCACATAAATATTTTTGAATATATAAATAATATTTATATACATTAATATATATACCAGTATATTTAATATACAATATTTATTAACATTATCAATAATAATATAAATAATATAATTTTTAAAATTTTCTTCAATACACTTATTTTTAATTTTATTTTGTTTAATTTCCATTATTCATATATCTATATATTGAATCAATACTATTTATTAGTATTAATAATTTATATATAGTATAATCAATTTATTCCTTTATATCAATAATTATTTAATTTATAATTTTATTATATTTTTTAATAAACTCATTTTTATTGTTTATTAAATTCATTAGTTCATTTTATTTATCCAATTCTTTATTAGTGCTAAAAAATCTCATAATGCACTCTTTTATGAACACTAAAAAAATAGTGATGATAAAGGATACCATTTATGAGTGTTAAAAATAAAGCACTGATAAAGGGTACCCTTTATCAGCTCTGAAAATAAATCACTGATAAACATACCCTTTATTAGCACTAAAAAGAATGAGACGATAAAGAGATAAAATTATCAATTCTTTTTTCTACCACTGATAAACCCTAGTGTTGTTAAAAGCTTATTTTGTAGTAGTGATGCCAATTTTTAAGTGTTTTATATTTTTCATCTAGCTCATTAATAATATCCTCATACTTGATGAAATATACAAAAAATTATTCTTTAGTCATGTTATCATCAATATCGTTTTCAGTTTCATCTCTAGAGTAATTTCTAAGAGATAAAGATGTTAACTAAGAGATATTTTTCATAAATCACATGTTGTCTTTATCATCTTGATTATCCTAAGATGAATCACAGTCACTGGATGAGTCCTCATAATCTACCCAAGTATCTTTAATTGTTTTCTTGTACTTTTTATCATTGTTATCAATTATATTCTTGGACTTTATTTTTGGATAGTCAGCCTCTACAAGTCATTTTCTCTTACATTAATAGCATATGATGTCATTTGAATGATCATCTTTCTTCCAATCCCTTTTCCACTTCCCATGATGGTCATATTTTCCTTTATATTTCAGTTACATGAATAATTTATTCTTTCTATAAAATTTCTTAAATCTTCTAGCTAGTTGAGCCATTACCTCATCATCGTCAACTGATGAATCTTCATCACTTGAACTTTCAACTATGACTTTATCGTTGACTTTTATTTTCTTTGATGAAGTGGATTTGAAAGCAACAAATGTTCTCTTAGGTTAATCATATTTTTATCCATTAAACTTTACCACTCCCTCATATATCATCAATTTTACTATCATCTCCTTTATAGGTATTGTATTGATGTCACAAGATTCTCTAATTTCCACCGATGTCCCTCTCTATCTTTCTAGAAGACAACATAATAGTCGCATGATCTATTTTTTTGTAGTCCCTAGCTTTCCTAGTGAGAACATTATATTCATGTTCTCATTGAATCAAAAACACTTATTAGAGATTGGATTATCATAAATCATCAAAAAATTGAAATATTTAATAGTTTATGTGTTAAGCCTTATTTCTTTAACATTTGTACTTCCTTTATGAGAGATAGATAGAGTACCCCATATATCCTAGGTTGTTTTACATGTTAAAATTCTATTAAACTATTTATATATAAAGGCACAATACAATTCAGTCATGGATTTATAATTATTATTATAAGTTGTCTTAGTGGGATCATCCCAAGTACTTCTAGAAGAAGCGGGAATTTTATACTCATCTATTATCGAAGTCCACATTTCAAAACCCATACTTATAATATGAATTTTTATTTTTATTTTCCATTGGGTATAATTATTCCCATTAAAATATGGATGTCTGTTATTAGCATCATCTTTCTATCCATTATCCATATTAAAAGTCTAAAAAATAAATATAAAGAACTGAAATTTTAGAATGAATTGAAATTTAATGATCTTTAATGCACAACTATAATCACAGTTAAAAAGGATTTGAAAATATTTCAACTTATTTGATACCAAATGTAGGTTAGAGAATGACACTCGAATGGAGGGGGCTGAATTGAGTCACTAATTATTATTTTGGTTTAAAACTGTTTTATAAAAGCCACCAAATTAGTATAAAATATATCCCAATTAACCAAAGTATCAAAATTTTAAAATTCTTGATCTATTGTAATATTTCTCAAAGAGTTATTAGTTCCTAGTTTATATGATATGAAATACTATTTTATGTTTCGAAATAAATATACTAAATAAAATTATATTATAAACACTATCTGTTATTAGTTATCCAAGTGAAAGAAAAAATTTCCTTTTTAAATAGACAAATCATTATAAATAGAACTTTAAAAAGAACAACAAAAATAATAATAATAATAATAGGTTATGTATAAAGCTGAGAATCAGTCCTGTCTACATGATGATCACCTACCACTAGGAAGTTTATATAAAAAATAAACATGATCCGCATCCTGAATTAAGGTATACAACAACACCTAAAATATTGTATAGCTCACAAGGACCTCTTCCATGGTTTTCAAGGGAGTGAAAAATGTGATAGGCCATACAATGACCACTTCCACTGTTATCCATTGGAATATAAGATGTAAAAATGATAAACGGAAAAGATATCTATGTATCTTCCTATTATTCACATGAGTTAGTGTGTGATCATAAAATAGAGATTATAACACACTTTTCATAATGTATGTAAATTACATAGGAAGATTATAAATAATAGTATAAGGGATAAGGTTTCTCTGTCTGATTTGTGTTGTAGCTTCATTACTCCATGAAAGTAGCTAGAAAGGAGGCTCAATATTTTTTTTTATAAATTTTTTATAAAATATAGTATCATAAAAGCTTATGAATTGTGTTGTATTACTGATCCAAGTGTTCCAAAATATTCTTCTTCTTGTGTTATTTGAATTTTTGATTTTTATGCTTGCACACATGAAAATATATCTTTTCAATTTGACTCAATTTTTGAGTTTTGATTTTTCTAATCTATCAATAGGACTCTTCCTAATTTTTTTAGAGATTGATTTTTTAGCTTTATATTCTATAGTAGACATACATCTTGTTCTTGATCATGTTATGGTAAATCATACCTCGTACTGCGACCTAACACTGATTTTAATGTTGTCTACAAAAGTTCATTAAAATAATTAGTATCATTGAATTCCAAAAATATGATCATTAGAAATATATAATTAAAAAATATAAAGGAAAGGTAGTGATGATTCTTTTGACATATGACTCTCTAGTATATGTCGAATCAATGTTGAAACATGTTCCGATAGTAATTTGATTTATCAATGACTCATGGATGGCGGTGAATTATTATTGGTGGTATCAGTTTGGTAGTATCTCTATAATAGTGTCTCTTTGGAGTGGTGACTCAAACATAATTGTGATTCAGAAGTGGTGAGTCATTAGTAGTGATTCAGGAGTACTGAGTTAGGAGCGACAGGTCCAGGGTGGCGATCTAGGAGTGATGAGTCAGGAGTGGTGACTCATGAGATGTGATTCGTACTTAAAACATTCTACTAATATGTCTTACAATTATAAATGATAACATAACACAATAAACTCATTAGAAACATAATTATAAATGGATTTTGATTATTAAACCTATGATAGGTCAACAAAGAATAAATATCCTCTTCAAAAGATTGATAATTTGTTCAACCAGCTTCAGAATGCTCAATTATTTTCAATTATTGACCTCTAATCGTGGTATCATTAGATAAGGGTGAATAAATAATATATATCAAAGACCTCATTCTAAAAAATGTATGGTAAATTCTGTTTGGTTGTTATAAACTCTACCTTAACTAATTCTCCAAAACTATTTACATACATGAATAATTGAGACTTTATATATTGTATTGATAAATTTTTGGTTTTATATATTGAAAAAATAATAATATATTCAAAATTTTTGAGGACCATGATGATAATATGTAGTTCATATGAAAAACTTTGAGGATGGATATGATCTTGGTAAATTTATTAAATGTGAATTCTAGTTTTAAAAAGTTTTTTTCTTGGGGAACATTTTGACCAATGACGGAATCTTGGTTGATCCTACCAAGATAAGGCTATGGAGGTGTAAGATATTGGATTCCACCGTAAGGTATTTTCTTGATTATGTTAAAGTTCTAGTACCCTTTTTTGGTTAATTATGTGTTTTCCATGTCCTTGGGATGTATCGGGGGTGTTCTAGGGGTTCATGACATGAAAAGGGAGAAAAACTATTTTTGGGATGTCTGTATGATTTACACACGGTTTGGAACACCGTGTGAGGGAAGACTTTGCGGGAAGTTGAAATCCACACAGTTTCCACAAGGTCTGGAAAACTGTGTGAGAGAAATGGCACACAGGTAGTATCCTTCGCATGGTTCATGTATGGTTTGGAAAACCATGAGGGTAAACCGTGCGTCCTGGAAACATAAAAAAATTACAAAAAATCCATTACGGGATTTCTTATACCACATGGGATTTTACTCCATTCTTCCTCATCCAGCCCTAGTGATGCCCCAAAATCTTCAAGAGATTCTAAGGATAAATCTCCCTTATTTTATATCTGTTTAGAGTGCCTTCAGTTTTGGATTGAAGATCCCGGTAAGGCTAAACAATAATAGAAATGGACAATTTCCCAACTGTTCTAAACCGTTGGGAAATCCTGTAGAACTGTTGGTATGTCTTATACCAACGGTTCTGAAAACCATTGGTATATAATCTGTTGGGAATGACTTTCCAAATAGTTTACACAGAACCATTGGGATAGGTTATAAAAATGAACTTATCCCAATGGTTTGGCACAAATGTTGGGATAGTTTTTCCCAATGGTTTGGCTTGAACTGTTGGGAAAACCAACTATATGAATCCCTATCCCAACAGTTTTCCAAACTATTGGGATAGGTAAATATATAAAAAATAATTTTGCGGAGGATTGAACTTACAACCTCCACATTATGAATCAATGACTTTACCACTATGATAGAGTGTCCTTTATAAATATATTTGGATATATATATATATTTATATGAAATTTACATATTGATTTATTTGACGATATTCAACAAATGTACTAATAAAAAATAAGGGCACCTATCCAAACAGTTCTCAAAACCTTTGGGAAAGATATGTGTCCACCATTTCCACATAGTTTGGCCAAACCGTTGGGAAAAGTGGCCTCAAAGTGGAATTTTCCCAACAGTTTGGCCAAACCGTTGGGAAGTCCATACCCTTTCCCAACGGTTTGGACAAACCATTGGGAAAATGGACCTCAAAGTTGGATTTCCCAATGGTTTGGCCAAACCATTGGGAAAAGTGACCTCAATGTGGGCTTTCCCAATGGTTTTTGCAAACCATTGGGAAAAGTGGCCACAAAGTGGAATTTTCCCTACGGTTTTTCCAAACCGTTGGCAAAGTGACCTCAAAGTGCGCTTTCCCAATGGATAGGATAAACAGTTGGAAAAGGGGTCATATACCAACGGTTTTCAAAAACAATTGGTATATAAGAATTGGGAAAGATAATGTTCCCAGTAGTGAAACCCCTCATTGGTTTTATTTTTGGTTTAGGGTTCCTATTTCTTCTCCATCTCCATTTGATGATCTCAAACCCTTCTTTTTCAGTGAGTTTTAGAGTAATTCTTCAAGGATTTGTTTAATGGACATCCAACGCCTTAGCTAAGGGAGCATTCACCAGTGTGTTCAATATAGGTGGCCTACAAGTTACATCCCTTGGTTTTCGTCCAGATTTGTTCATGTAGGGTTTTATTCTTTCCCTCTTTTGATGAGTTCTTGGTTCATTTGACATGATGTGATGTATTGGGTGTCTAAAAAAACCTATGGAACCCTCACAAATACTGCGGAATTCATAGAGGATGGCGAAACCTATGTGGGGGCCACCCATGGTGTGTATCAATATTTCCCCAGACATAAAGTTAGCTATGTAAGAATAGGTCATTGTGAGAGAACATAGAGTCCATGATGAATATGTTAATATGATTTTATGATGGGAAATTGGAGTTTTAGTAACAGATATAGGTTGGGTAATGACTTATGTGGGTGTCTGGTTTTCTTAAAAAGGGGTTAAATGGATAAATGTGAAAATAATAAAGGATTAGATTTATACTTGAATATGCTTAGTGAGATAGGTATGGGAAATAAAATGGGGATAAATGGGTTAGGTAATATAAATGGCGAATGTGTTAATGGATTGAGGAAAAATGACAATTTCTCATTTAATGATATTATTGTGATGTTGTGAATGATATTGTTTAGGTTTATTGTGATATGGTTAGTTATGGTGAATGATAAATAAGTATGTTCACATGGCTTGGTAGAGTGGTGTATCGACATGATGTTCTACGCCCATGGGTTGAGTTTGACAGAGGTTGTAGCTCCTCTGATAGATGCACGGGTTAGGGAAGGGGATAGAGTTCGATTCCCCTAACTATTGCATTCCACATAGATATAGGATTTGAGGTGAGGATTGTGAGATTGTTATAATGTGATGCCTTGTCTGATAGGGCTTGATTTTATTCCCAAATTCAAAAGAAAATTGAATATGCCTAATCCATTAAACATATGAAAAGAGTAGATTAAAACATGTAGAGCCTAACTAGTGAACCATAACTTAATGGTAATATAGTTTTAGGAACATAGTATATAATATCTCATTGAGCTGTTTATCTTCACATGTCATCATTTATCGCTTGCATGAACTATTTTCCTTTGCTGGATATTTTGCAGACACCGTTGGTGGTGGCCTACTGAGTTATACTCACACCCTTATTAGGTCGTCGTTGGGTACCCGAGAGGATTTCATGATTGCGGGTCAGAATAATGGAAATGGCCTTATGATAGGGAGTTGAGTGTGACATGGGACATGTTGGGTGAAGTTACAGACATGGAGTATGGACTATTTTGGGGATCCTACAATTTTTCTTCTTTTGGGGTTTTTCTAACTTAACACTGTTGTATGGCATGAAATATTTACTCTTGTATATGGTTGTACCTAGATTTGGAAATTGGTTAATTATGCAATTTATTAATTGTTCTCTTTTTCCCGTTATTTAGGTTATTCTTTGATGTGGATTACTCTAGAAATGAGGGAATAGTCTCCCCATGAAACCTATTGAACCCTCACTCCTAGTTGGAGACATCTAGCTCATGGGGAGGCGGGCTTGGGGCCATGTAACTTCCCAGCCTGGGGAACCATTTCAGTGGCTCCTGGGTCAGGGATGTTATAAAGTGGAATAAAATTAGTTGTTTTCGCTTTTTTACTATTTGGGGATGATAGACAAGAGGATAGGAAATTGTTAGGCCTTGGTAATGAGATCGTTCTTAGTAGTAGCTAACCTAGGTATTAGGGAAAACCCATGTCACCCTGGTAGGGGATTGTTACTATTGTTGTCTATTGTTATATTTGAGGATATTTCACCATTGGGCGGTGCACCTGTTGTGAGATTTAATGGTTTTGTGATATTTCTCTCCTACCAGAAAAGGTACAAGGTTGTGTATTCATGCATCATTCTAGGGGCCTATGTATGAAATTTACAAGCATCATGATTGGAACACCCACCGGAGGGGTGTGCAGGTTATAAATGTTAGGATGAATATTCCTTCTTAAAAAATGTTAATTATGCCTAATGATATGGTATGAATGGGTACAAATTGAAGGGAAAATGTTATGTAGAAATTATAAAATGGTGTTATATAAAGAAGTAAAAGTGATTTAATTTTTTATAAGAGTAAATTGGAATAGGGAAACTATTTTGAATAGGAGTAAAAGATAAGTCTCATAAACATGTGAATTAGATACTCATGTTTTCCATGGCCTTAAGATAGAAGGTGAAGGGTAGTGATCGGGTTCAATCTAGACTTGTTTGGGTATTTTATATGATTTGGTTCAGTTGTAAAAGGTGATGAGTCTACCTTCATGTTAATTGCCATTGTAAAAGTATTATGGATGTGTTATAAAGTTCATGTTTTTCAGTATAGATAAATTCCACCTCAAAGATGTGTGTCAGTTGGGTGACATGAGGATGTTGCCGAGAATGCTCCTCCAGTAGTGGAGCAGGAGAACATGGTGATCCATGGAGATAGGAATGTGTAGTTATATGAGAACAATTCTCATTTTATATAGATGATGGAACAAGACCCAGAGCAGTTTTCACCGATCATTATTGAGATGACCAGAAAGTTTTAGCTGCAACACCCTCCGACCTTCGCATTAGAGGGTGGTCCAAAAGTAGCATAGTTCTGGATAGAGTCCATCCAAACTAATATTGATCATATATAGACTCCTCTTGATAAGAGATTCAAGTTAGATGATTATATGCAGAGGGGTCTAGCAAAACTTTTGTGGGACATTATGGTTCAGAGAAATAAGGCTGAGTGAATGATGTTGAATGATTTTTAGGAGATGTTTCTTGAGTACTTCTATCTAGAAATATTGAGATAGGGGATGGTTGTGCATTTCATGAGGTCTAATCTGGGGACAATACCAGGGATGTACTATGCTAGTTGTTTCACCGACATGAGGCGCTTTGTTCTGCCTTTGATGGGAGATTGGGCAACAGTGGTGAAACACTTACAGAATGGGTTGAGACATGAGATCTGATCTCAGGTAAATATCATTCATCTAAAGAGGTTTCATGGGGCGGTGGATAAATCCCTTATCTCAGAGGGGAACATGAAGGGAGCTTCATGTAGTGAACTTTTGGTTCTAGTGGGGTGAGAATATTGTGTGTATTCTGATAATAGGAAGTGCCACATTGGAACCTTTCTACTGGGTGGAAGTGCACAAAAAAGTCATAATAGGGGAAAACATCTCATAATGGAGACGAGATCATCTATTGTCCGTGTGACAGGCCAAGGAACAAGGGTGAGCAGTGCCCCTATGCACTGGTCAAGTGCTGAGCATACAAGAAGGTTGGGCCACATGCAGAGGTTCTGTCGGAACCTGTGATGGTCAGGGAATGATGGGGGTAATTGATAGATGCCGAGTGTTGGAAGGGGGTTGGTTAACCCACATAAAGCATGGATCTGGTGCTCCACGGGCTGTACTGGTAGAGGTGGTCGATGTGGGACTCTGAGGAGATATCATCCTTACCAAAAATGTAGTGCATTGTAGGGCAGTCAGACTGGAGCCCATGGTAAAGGGATATGCCATATTCATGGAGTTCAGGATACACCTGAGAGTGGTCAGGTAAAACCATATACTATTCGAGGTATAATTATTGTATATTTCATGCATCTACTACATTATTTGATACAAGTTATATGAATTTATTTAATTATTCTCATTTCATTGTTGTATTGTGATTAATTGCAAAAACTACATGAGGGGTAATGTCGTTTGATATTCTGTTAGGGGTAAGAGTTAAGGACATTTGGAAGTTTAAGGGATGTGCACTGGAGTTATGTGGATATATTTTTATGTGGGATCAGTTTGTCCTAGAGATGTTAGGTTTTGACCTACTCTTGGGGATGTATTGGTTGGTATTATATCAAGCCCATATCGACTGTTAAAAATGTCAGGTAAAGTTCACTCCTATGGATGGGAGCACTTCTGTCCTTAGTGGTGAGTGGGATACTTGAGCGGGCCAAGTACGGTTGCTACACCAGCATTTTGGAGAACTCATGGCCCAAGTATCATGTCTTATGTTGTATAATGGAGAGAAATAACAAGCATTTTCCCTTTTTTTGTGGTCCAGTTCCCAGATGTATTTCATGAGGACTTCTTGGGGTAACAAATCTAGAGAGATATTGAGTTTACAATCGAATTATTTATTAGAGAAGAGCCAGTTTCCATTCCACCTTATCATATGGTGTCAACAGAGTTCCATGAACTGAAGGTTCAGTTAGAGGAATTGGGGTGTAAAGGGTTTCTACATCCCATTAGACCACATTGGGGATCTCGTGTGTTGTTTTCTAAGAAGGGTGAAAGATCCTTAAGGATAGGTGTAGATTATAGGTTGCTGAACCAAATGGTTATAACCTGAAACCCTCTTCCTAGAATCGATGACCTATTTGACCCACATAGAGGTTCCTCAGTGTTTTCCAAGATCAAATTGATATTAGGATATCATCTGTTGAGGGTGGGACATTCTAACATACCTCGGAAAACTATTCAAAGAAAGTATGGGTTGTATGAAATTTTGGTAATTCCATTTGGTCTAACCAATGCACCAGTTGTGTTCATGCCCCTAATGAACCCGACAATTCACCCATATCTAGATCAGTTTGTATTTGTCTTCATTGAGGACATCAAGATGTAGTCCAGAACTAATGATGATAATTCCAAACAATTTAACATCATCTTGAAGACACTAAGAGAGAATAATATTTACACTAGGATATCAAAATGTTAGTTTTGGATTGATGAGGTGCACTTTCTGGGACACATCATTTCTAAGTTAGGTGTGTCGGTGGATATGAAAAAGGATATGGTTGTGGTGTCTTGGGAGTTTCCCAAGAATGTATCTGATATTCAAAGTTTTATGGGTTTGGATGGTAATTACCAAAGGTTTATTAGATATTTCTCTTATTTGGAAGCTCCACTCACAGACCTAACCACAAAGGGGGTTAAGATTTATTGGTCATAGTCTATTGAGAATTCATTTTAGGAGTTGAAGAAGTTGTTAACTACCACACCGATTTTCATCTTACCTGAACAAGGTTAGATTTAAACCTTGTTCTGCGATGCGTCTGGTGTTGGACATGGGGCAGTGTTGATGCAAGATGACCGGGTTGTAGATTATGGGTCGAGGTAGTTGATACAACATGAAAGGAATTATCCTCTTCATGACCTTGAGCTAGCTGTTGTGGTTTATACCTTGATGTGTTAAACACACTACATATTGGGAGAACCATTCAAGGTAATCACAAACCACAAAAGCCTCAAATACAACTTCTCTTTGCAGGATTTGAATCTTCAACAGCAGAGGTTGTTCAAGTACCTAGAGTATTTTGATTCTGAATTGATGTACACACTAGAGAAAGGAGAGAGTTTCATCAATGCTTTGAGTAGGAAGACTCAAAATCATGTAGTTCTGGAATCCAGTTCTGATTCGGTGACGATGCCCTTTTTGCAGAGATTCATTTGGAGGAATAGGATGGGCACGAGTAGAAGACCCTTGTATCTATTGCAGTTGAATATACACTTCGGAGTTGATTTAAATAGATTCAGTCGGTGGATCTAGAGTGTTTATCTATAAATGAAAGTCTTAAAGGTAGGGAGTCACCTTTTGGCCGGACATTCAGTGATGATGGATTTGTGTATGTTCATGGTTTTGTTATGGGGCTCATAGACATACGAGAGTATTTGATGCACGAGTTCCACATGTCAATGTTGGATGTGCATCTAGTATTGAGTAAGATGTACTGTAATCTTCATAGGCTATTTGTGTGGCCAGGAATGAATAAAGAAGTTGCGAGTTTTATGGTAAAATGCCTTATATATAAATAGGTGAAGGATGAACATCCGCATCCATGTGGGTAGTTATAGTAATTTCCTATTATAGAGTTGAAGTTTAATGATTTCACAATGGTCTTCGTAGTGGGTCTTCTGAGGATGCCTCATAAGAATGATGAAATTCGGACTCTGGTAGATCGACTGACCAAAGTGGATCAAGTCTTGTCGATTCGTGAGAATATAAAGACGACCCATTGGGGGAATTATATGATCGAGAATAGTATGGTTGCATGGTGTGATGATAACCATAGTTTTGAATCATGATTCACATTTCACCTCGCACTTCTAGAAGGGTATATAGAAGGAACTTGGTACCTAGGTGTTTTTGAGTAAGGCTTAAAACCCATAGAATAACAGGCAACCATAACATACAATTCAGGTTTTGGAAGCCATTTCGAAGGCATTGTTTTGGATTTAATTTTTTCATGGGAAAATAACTTGTCGTTTTTGAGTTTTCTTACAACAAAAGCTTTCAAGAAACAGTCCAGATGTAACCTTTTGAGGAACTTTATAGGAGACTGTGTAGATCTCTGTTTTGTTAGTTAGAGGATTGGGAGTCTGATCTGTTAGGGCCAAGTCTTTTTCAAAAGACATTGGAGAAGGTTTGTTTGATTCAAAAGTGTATGGAAGAATCATAGATTAGGCAGAAGTAATATTCATATCAGTGTTGTATACATCCTCAGTTCATGGTGGGTGATGTTGTGTTTCTTCGAGTGTCTCCAAGGTTGGGTCACCGTTGAATTCAGAATAGGGGCATGTTGGAACCTAGATATGTGGGTCCATTTGAGATTTTGGAGATGTCCTAAACTATCACATTCTAATTAGATCTTCCATAGTGGTATATTGGGATGCATGATGTCTTCCATGTTTCACAACTATGACAGTATCACCTTAGTCAGTATCATGTGATAAATGCTGAGGATGTCGAGATAGAGGCCAATGTGTCCTTTGTGGAGCACATAGTTCATATTGTGGATTATAGTGAGAATGTTTTTTAGAAAAATTTTGGGCCCTTGGTTCATTTTCTGTGGAAGCACAGAAAAATTCAACAAGAAAAATGGGAGAGAAAATTAGATATGTGGGCTATGTGGCCCAATCTCTTTTCCATAGGAACTCAATAGTTCTCAAGAAGAGCAGCTTGGGGATGATCCATTACATGGTGGGGGCGGTTGTAAGATCCTGGATTCCTCCGTAAGGTATGTTCTTGTTTATGTTTCAATTTTAGTCCTATTTTTTTCATTAATTATGTGTTTTTTCTAGTCCTTGTGAATGCTAGGTGGTGTTACGTGTGTTTGAGACATGAAAAAAGGTAAAAGGAGGCTTCCTTGGTAGTGTGAATGGTTTTCTCATAGTTTGGAAAATCGTGTGAGGGGAGACCATGCAGGTAGTGGAAATCCACATAGTTTATACACATTCTGGAAAACATTGTGAGTGAAAGGGTGTGTGGGAAGTAGCCTGCACACTATTCACTCACGGTTTGGATAACAGTGTAGGTAGACCGTGTGACCTGGAAACAGCAATAAAATTTAAAAAATTCCATTAAATGATTTCATATACCACTCAGTATTTTCCTTCTTTTTTCCTCCTCCAGCCCTAGTGAAGCCCAAATGCTCTATGAGCTTCCATGGATCAATCTCCCTCATCTTAGGGCCATTTGGAGTTTCGTTAGTTGAAAATTGAATATCATGGTAAGGCTAAACCCCTCCTTGATTTTCTTTTTGGTTTAGGGTTTCTATTTCTTCTCAATCTCCAAAGAAATCTCTCCAACCCTTCCTTTTCATTTAGGTTTAGGGTAAAGCTTCAATTGTTGTTTGAATTGATATCTAAGGCCTTAGTTAAGTGTTTGATTTCCAACAGGTTCAAGGTTGGAGTCATAAAGGTTATATCCCTTGGTTATTGTGTAGAGTTATGCATGTGGGTTTTTTATTCGTTCCCTCTTTTGATGAGTTCATGGTTAATATGACATGATTTGATGTATTGGGTGTCTAAATAACCCTATGAAACCCTTATGAATCCCGCAGAATACATAGAAGACGGTGCAAACTATTTTGGGGCCACCCATGGGGTGTGCCAATATTTCCGCAGAGCTAGAGTTATCTAAGAAAGTGTTGTCCATTGTGATAGAACATAAGGGCCATGATGAATATGTTAATATGCTTTAAGGATGTGCAATTGGGGTTTTAGTAATACACATAGGTTTGGTAATCACATATGTGGGGGTTTGGTTGGTTTAAATAGTAGATAAATGGATAAATGGGAAAATTCTAGGGGATTAGCATTATACATGACTAAGATTAGTGAGACAGACACGGTAAATGGAATGTGGATAATTGGGATAGGTAATATAAATGGTAAATGTGTAATTGTATTGAGGTAAAATGTCAATTTCCCATTTAATTATATTGTTGTGATGTTGTGAATGATATTGGCTATGTTTTTGGTGATATTGTTAATTGTGGTGAATGATAAATAAGATTAGGAACATGGCTTGGTTGGGTGGGGTATAAAATTGAGGTTCTACATTCATGGGTTGAGTTGGACCTAAGTTATAGATCCTCCCCTAAGTGAATTGGTTAGAGAAGGGGATAGATTTTTATTCCCATAATGGTTTCATTCCACCTAGACAGAGGATTCAGTGTGAGGATTACGTGATTGTTATAATGTGATGGCTAGTGAGTTAGGGATTGATTTCATTCCCACATGTGTGAGAAAATTTAATATTCATAATCCATAGAACAGATTAAAAGAGTAGATTAAATCGTGAAGTGCATAAGTAGTAAACCCTAACATAATGATAATATTGTTTTGGGAACATAGTCTAGAATAGACAATTGAGATGTTTATCATTACTTGTCTTCATTTATCAAATTTATATAGTATCTTCCTTTTCGGGAAATTTTTTAGAGACCATTGGTGGTGACCTACTAAGGTATACATACACCCTTCTCAGGCCACCATTGGGTACCAAAGCATATTTCATGATAGTAGGTTAGGATAAGGGAAAGGGCCATTTACTAGGGAGTTGAGTTGGACATGGGACATGTTGGGTGAGGTTCCCGATTTGGAGTCCGGAACATTTTGGGGATCCGGATTTTTTCCTTCTTTTGGGGTTTTTTCTCACATGACACTGAATCACATCATGACACATTTTCCGTTGTATATGGTGGTACCCAGTTTTGGGAATTGGTTAATTATTCATGTTAAATATTGTTATGTTAGGTTTCTATTATTTTATTTATAATCTACTAGGGATTACTCTGGTAATGAGGGTATAGTCTCCCCACATGACCTATCTCGGACTCGATGCTAGTCAGCAACATCTGGCACCTGGGGAGGCATGCTTGATGTCATGTAACTGTTTAGCTCAGGGAACCAGTTTAGTGGTTCCCAGGTCAGGGACGTTATAGGAGTAGTGGATAAGTCATACTACAGTAACTCATATTCATTGTTTCTTTGGTCTTTCAAGATACTCTATAGTTTTGTGAAAATATTTCACAGATTTCTAATATATTAACCATTTTATCTCAATATTAAGTTAAGTATATTTTGAAAATGGATTGTATAAAATGTTTCCCAGAACATAAAATTATATTGGTTAGGGAACATATGCAAAATTTCCCCTCTAATAGGGTAGAGTTTATCATTTATTGCGATGAATCCTTAAAACAGCTTTGATGTGTACTCATGAAAATGAAAAGTTATAACTTTGGCATTGTGACAGTTAAAGAATCATGAAAAAATATCAACAATAGGACTTGGAGTTAGCTATATTAATCATTACTATGATTGTATGTAAACACTATCTTTATTGGGGAAAATATTACATATACAATGGCCACTAATGATTTAAGTATATATTTACATAGAAGTATCTAAACATGTGTCATTGAAGGTGGTTAGATAAAATAAAGGACTATGATTTATCTATCCACTATCATCCCTGAAGTGTCAATTAGGTAGATAATTCTCTTCGAAAAAAGTACAGAATACCCTATCCATGATGTAGATTGAGAATGAGCCAATCTTCATGGATATATGAAGGGTGGACCTAGAAATAATAATTGTAGGTATTAAATACTACCTTACCCAAATTATTTCGAAACCATATATCCAAGAGATGATCAAGAAGGAATAATGAGATGATCGGGAGTTTCATAAGAAGATGAAAGAAGTAAAGAAGTGTTTGATTCATGAATTCCCCATTGATGAAGATGATTCCATTAAATTTGGATCTGGACTTGGTGTTCCCTAATAATATATGGAAAAGAAATATCTATTATAGAATTCACATAGAAAATATTTCTCCATATATCCTGGAAGTAAGATTAGGTATCTTGATCATTAAGAGCATTACTGGTGAAAAAAATACGTAGAGTAATATTTCAAATTATTCCTCAAAGTGATTGGTATTGAAGAATGTTAATGTAGAGTGACCAATTTCCTGGAGGATGATACAACCATTTCCTATTCCCACATAAAAATAAGGGATGATTCCCAATAATGTTATCATCGCTATTCAGGAAACATTTTGTCTTGAAAAACATTATATCACTACCAAAAAACAGGGTTTCCATAGTGTCACCCTTTAACAGAGCTAAGAAAGCCCTGATAAAGGGAGGGCCTCTATTAGTGCTAAAAAAAGCTATGATAAAGGGAACATTTAACAGTGCTAAAAATGTTGTGGTAATGGTCACCCTTTTTCAGCGCTTTTTTAGCTCTATTAAAGGAGACCCCTTTATCAGCGCATTTATTAGTAGTAATGATATGGGGTTTATCATTGTTTTTCATAGTTTTGATAATGTTTATATTTCAAAATAAATTCTTCAAAAATAATATATTGTCATATAAGTAAATTTGTAATGATATAAATATAATATCTATTTTTAAATATGTTTTAGATAAGTATAAATAGGCCATTACATTTAATATACATGAAATTTAGTTATAATGGATTTAAAATATTTCAAAAATATTATTAATTAATAATTTTCTAATTATCATCAAATTATTAATCATTTAATAAAAAATTTACTAAAAAACAAAACCAAGAAAATTAATAAAAGAACTAAATTAAGTTTAAAATTTCACTCAAACATCAAATGTCAAAAACTTTTTATCCTTCTGTCCGTTTGAGCTCTAAAACATATCAAATAAAAACATGCATTGAGCTCTACAAGCTAGGAACTGAAGGGAACCTTTTATCACATTTTTTCGAGGCCCAAACCAATGTATAATAGAAATGTACAATTAAGACACTCTAAGAAAAGATATGAGCCTTCTCATTGGAATTTAAAGGTGGATGGGGTCAATGTAACATCCTCGGTAAATAAATGATTTTACATTATAATTTTTATCAATAATTGTGAATAAAATGTTAATATTACTTTAAAGGGAATGCTGTGATCTATGGCGTACCCAATACGAAACAACGAGTTTCTTTGAAATCTTACGTTGCACACTAATAATATAATAATATTATAATAGTTAATGCCTCAACATTGTAATGGTGGGATGAAAAGACATAACTAAAAAATGATTACATATGTTTGTTAAATATTTTTACATTTATCCAATAAATGTTATAGGCTTAAAATACAAATGAATTCAATTTTAAGAATAAATACTCTAATATTTTTATAAGATTGTTTTGTCGCCTTTTGATGGCGAACCTTTTTTAAATCTAACTTTTGAAAATTTTATAAGCTCTATTTGTCAAAATAAACTTATTCCTTATGATTGGGACATTGAAATTTACTTGTTTAAATTTTTGGTATTTTTCTGACAATGTTATTTTTTTAATGAATAGTGAAAAATACTGCATTTTACATCAAAACTGCTTTTTCATCTAATTAAAATATATGGATAGATTATCTTTTTAATTGGGTTTAAAGTGTAAGTAGAATATATTTTTACCATATAATTCAATGGTGGTCATTATAATTAATTTCACTTTGAAAATGGACATAAACAAGTGCCAATCTTTTTATAGATATTGCTTCAAAAAAACCCACTATTTGTTTTGACAATGTGAATTAATTTTAAATTAATTATTGCAATTTTTGTGTTTGTAATTTGGTAAAATGGATTCCATATTTGGAATCAGAAGGTCTACATTATGTAATTAATGCCCTTTTGTTTTTGGACATTATGAATAGTAACAACAGTAATTATCTTTAATTATCGTGATTAATTAGTAATCGGGTAGTTAAGGATAATAAAATAATATCATAATAATAACAAATGACCGCAACATGTGTCCTAATACTACTGGTTGTGTCATGGACGACCATGGGATGCCTTGTTCCAAACTTTGGGACCCCATGGAGTCACTTTTGGGTGAATGTGACACTTTTTCATTTTATTTTTAAAGAAAGGAGAATATCACTAAAGAATGTATCACCCTAGTAAAAAAAATTAGTTTTGTATTTTTAAATTATCTATTAGACTATAAATATTCATTGTAAATATAAAAATATTTCCTACATCATAGTATTTGTTTTATAATTTTAAGACATTAAATAAATTAATTTATATATGACACCATGATGATGCATCGATTACCTCATTAATGAACGATTTCAATAAAATGAAAAGATAATGTAAAATATAAGACTTACACTTGGAAAAAACCTATTGGATGAGTATATTTTGAACCCTTATCACCTTATCCTCGAGATATATCAATTTCAGACCTTTAAAATCCGAAACTCATTTTAAAATAAAGTAACTTTTCTTGATTTTCCAAGAGTACCCCTCCTCCCTCTTATAAAAGGCCCCCACCTCTACCTCCATACCCACACCTCTCAATAAATTGGTTCTGCCAACAAATTCCCATTTCATCTCTCCACATCCCTCTCTTCATCATTGAAGCCTCACCTTAGGCAGAAAGTTCTTCAAGAAACCCTTTTGGTTCAAACCAAAGAGAGTTACCCGATTTAAAGGTAATGTCTTCTCTTATGTTCCATTGCTTTATTTTGTTTCTACAACCCCCTAAACTCTTTTTATTCCTTTATTTTCTAACAAAACCAGTATATTAAATATACTAGGATGTTGTTATAAGAAGTATTCGAGCTAAACTTACACACACATTTGTCTAATGGTTAAAAAATATACTGTTTCTGTAACATCCCAGGTAAATAAATGATATTACATTATAATTTTTATCAATAATTGTGAATAAATTGTTAATATTACTTTAAATGGAATTCTATACTCTATGGCGTATCCAATACGCAACAACTAGTTTCTTTGGAATCTTACATTGCACACTAATAATATAATAATATCATAATAGTTAACGCCTCGCCGTTGTAATGGTGGAAATGAACATAAATAACTACAAAATTATTACATATGTTTGTTAAAGATTTTTACATTTATCCAATAAGTTTTAGAGGCTTAAAATCCAAATGAATCCAATTCTATGAATAAATACTCTAATATTTTTAAAAGATTGTTTTACAGGATTTTGATAGAGAACCTTTTTTAAATCTAACTTTTGATAGTTTTATAATCTCTATTTTCAAAATAAACTTATTCTGTATGATTTGGACATTCAAATTTACTTTGGATAAGTTTTTTGGTATTTTTCTGACAGTGTTCATTTTTTAATGAATAGTGAAAAATACTGCATTTTACATCAAAACTGCGTTTTCATATAATTTAAATATATGGTTAGATTATCTTTTTAATTGGTTTTAAAGTGTAATTAGAATATATTTTTACAATTTAATTCAATGGTGGTCATTATAATTAATTTCACTTTAAAAATGGACATAAAAAGAAGCCAACAATTTTATAGATATTGCTTCAAGAAAACTCGCTATTTGTTTTGACAACGAGAATAATTTTTAAATTAATTATTGCAATTTCTGTGTTTGGAAATTGGTAAAATGGATTCCATATTTGTAATCAAGAATGTATAAATTATGTAATTAATACTCCTTTTTTTGGACATTATGAATAGTAAAGACGGTAATTATCTTTAATTATCGTGATTAATTAGTAATTGGGTAGTTAGGGATAAAAAATTAATATCATAACAATAGAAAATTACCCTAACATGTGTCATAAAATCTATTGGTTGTGTCATGGAAGACCATGGTATTCCTTGTTCCAAACTTTGGGACCCCATGGAATCACTTTTGGGTGAAATTGACACTTTATCCTTTTATTTTTAACGGAGAATATGAGTAAAGAACGTATCACCCTAGTAAAACATTTTTAGTTTTGTCTGTGTAAATTATCACTTAGAATATAAATATTAATTGGAAATCTAAAAATATTTCCTACATCATAGTTTTTATTTTTTATTTTTAGACATTATATAAATTAATTTATCTATGACACCATGATGATGCAGAGAATACCTCATTAATGAACGATTTAAATAAAATGAAAAGATAATGTAAAATATAAGACTTAAACTGGGTAAAAACCTCTTATATGAGTATACTTCTAACCCTTATCACCTTATCCTCGAGATATATATATGTGGTACCTTTAAAATCCGAAACTCATTTTAAAATAAAGCAACTTTTCCTGATTTTCCAAGATTGCCCCTCCTCCCTCTTATAAAAGGCCTCCACCTCTACCTCCTGACCCACACCTCTCAAGCAATTGGATCGGCCAACCCCTGACCATTTCATATCTCCAAATCCCTCTCTTAATCATTGAAGCCTAACTTTTGGCAGAAATATCTTCAAGAAACCATTTTGGTTCAAACAAAAGGGAGTTACTCGATTAAAAGGTAATTTATTCTCTTATGTTCTTTTGTTTTATTTTGAATCTCAACCCCCTAAACTCTTTTTATTACTTTATTTTGTAAAAAACAGTATATTAAATATACTAGGATGTTGTTATAATAAGTATTCGAGATACACTTCCACACACATCCGTCTAATGGTTAAAGAACATTCTGTTTCTGTGGATGGAGAATTACTACCACACGAAACGATGATTGTTAAATATTCTTTTAACAACTTTAAATGTGTAAATTATGATGTCACTGTATTTTATATATGATATATATTTTATTTATGTTTCATATATGCTTCTTTATTTTAAATTTAAAACATACCTTTATTCTTTGTATGTTGTGCAAATGGGATAATTTCATATAAGGAAGTGTGGACTACCGCCCCCTCATATTATGTGACTCGTTCATGCAATACATGGAATGTATAAAGAATGAAAATAATGAACTTATGTGACCTATATAACATATATATTATACTGTAATTATAATATATATATCTATCAATTATTTTTAATTCCATTAATATGACAAAGAAATGAAAGCTGCATTCATTCGTACGCACGACCTACCGTCTCCATGAATGGTGCATTTCATTTCTTTTTATCTCCAAATATTATGGAATAGTATAAAATGAATATTTACTGGATATATATGATATTTAAGTCATTAATACTATTCTGGAGATGATATACTTATAACTACATGGACAATTATTTTCAAACAAGTTCATTTTTGACTCATGTACCAAACATCGACAAAAACATCTGATATGAACTCACATAATGAACTAATTATTATAACATTATAATATGTGATATGAATTGAATAATAAAATTTAAATGAGTTCCTTAAGAAATTATAATTTGACAAATGTTTATTTTTCAGGAATATAAAGAAACGAACAAGACAAGTCGGACTTGAGGTCAGGGATCCTACCTCTCTATTTTTTTAAGTACTCTTTTTTATGTAACTCACTTTATGCTCATATTTATTATGTTGGGGGATGTTATTTTACATTCCTCTTACTGTACTTTCTATTTTCATATTATGAGAGACCATATTTTATTTCATCAATCCATTTTTGGATGTTTTATGTGGCATCGTTAGGCTGCCGAGTTCTCGTAAAGGATTTTTCATCTCACTTTTATTCCTATGAGATTTAAGCTAAATTTTCCACGATTAATTTTGAGTGGTGTATGTAATTCACATTATTCTACTAGTTGTGTAATATAATTTATTTTATGGGTATTTACACCAACGTTGTACAGTCCTTCTTTCATGGGGTGAACGTTTCAAAATTTACCCAAATCAGTAAGGGAACCTTTCACCCTCCTATTTTTAAAAGACTTATTTTGTTATGTCTTTTAATTTACATCTCCTTATTTTGGGATATGTTATTCTGTATCTTTATTGATGTAAATTTTATTTCAATGTGATGAGATACCATTTTATCTCTCATCAACTAAATTTATGAATTTTAAAGTGATGCTGTTAGGCTGTCGAATTTTACCAAGGGAACATCTTAACCGAATTTCGATTTCATCGTGTTCAACATGTAGTTATTGAATATGTCATCCTTTGAATAAGTTTTAATGAACATTTACTATTTTAAACATTATATCCACTTATGTTGGGTGTTTTTATATTTTTCACACATAATTATGAGATGGATTTATCCTTAATTTAAGGATACCTTCTTTATAAGGGATTTCTTCTCATTTTACATTTCTATTGAGACTTTATTGTTGTTAGGCCCCAATTCACTCTTATATTGTGTATATACTGTCCTCTGAAATATTATATCATGAACCCCATTATTCTCATGATATGATAATGTTCGGATTAAATGTTATTCCTCAATTATTGTATTCAAGTGTCTCTCATTTTGTTAAAAACCCTTTAAATAAAATATCGTTTTAAATGTTTTCATGATGTATTCTTATAAATATTTCTCATCGATATCCATGTTTTAAAAAAGGTATTAAGGATTTGTTTATATGGATATTAATGGTTCAAAATGTTAAAATCTTCAAAGTGTTATTGGGCGCTTTGATTCAAAAATCGCATTATTAAATGTTATAATGGATTTGAAAATGGTTTTTAGAATGGATTCATTATTTCAATATCTTAAACTGTTATATTGTTATTATAACGTGGGAATGTTATACTTCCTTTATGCTTAGGTTATGATCTATGATTATGTTATGGTTATTGGGGATTGTTTATGAAGACGGGTGGTTCCGTGATAAACTAAGGGCGGGTGAGAATGATATATCTCTCTAATGCATTGGGTAACGCGAAGGTGTTAAATGTTAATGTTTCTCCGATGAGATTTAGGGAATATATTGTGATGGGTATTCCAAACGTAACCAGGTGGGTTACTACCTACGTAAGAATGTTATGAATGCCTCAAGTTACCTTTATGTCTTATGATTTATATGATTTATTCATGATTTGATGAGGTATGTTAAAATGCTTATGTTTTATGAGTAAAGTATGATTTTATACATGGACTAATGTTTTCATTTTTTACTTTTATATCCCTTAGTGAGCTTTTTATGGTCATCCCTCGTTTTTGGAATGTTTTTCACAGTTCAAGGGATAGGTACATGATATGATGATAGTGTCAAGGAAGTGTCAAGAATGAATCCTTGTTTTATTTGAAAAATGTTTTCTTTAATGGCTAAAATGAGTACTATATTAAATGTAACCACTTTATTTAAATGAATAATTTAATGCATGATTTATGATCTAATTCTCTAAAACTCTAAACCTTAAAATATCCTCAACATGTATTCTTCAAAAAATAAAGATTAAGTTATGTTTAAGCCTGGGGACTTATAGTTGGTATCAAAGGTTGGTTTAGATAACTTTAGAGGTTAGAGTGTTGTTTAAGCAAAAGTGACAAGTTGTGTATATCAACAATGGACAGTATATTATATGGATTCATTGTTTTTTTTGAAAGTTTGACGGAGTTTGTGATAACATGGAGAAGTATATCATGGTGTTTATATTCCTCATTATTATAAGAATTACTCACACTAACCTTTTTGGTTTTAGTAAATGGATGGATCTAGGATTCCCCAAAGTAACAGTGGATTTGATGAAAATTGTGATGGTTTTATGAAAGAACAACTAAATGATATGGGATCTAAAATGAGAAATCTTATGGTTATCCTCATCCAACTATCTGGATTCATGATTTACCACCTGAACCTTAGTGATTTTTATAAGGCATCGTATATGAAGGAAACAAATCCCTACAGAATTTCAGGTAATAATCATAAAGGTAAGTATGTTCAACAACCTATGTGTCAAATATGTGGAAATAAACACATAGGAAAATGTTTCAAAGGGATAGAAAGATGTTATAGATTTGAAAATGAAGGTCATAAAGCAAGAACCTGTCATGGAAAAAGGAAGCATCTAGTTGACTCTAGGAAAGGGAATGATGTTGTTTCTTAAGGACCAATTGAATGTTTCAAATGTGGTGTGCATGGTCATTATGCAAACACATGTCCTACAAAGGTGTTTCTGGAATGGGGTCACCAAGATCATATAAGGATTCATTTACCAATACCTAATGCCATTCCGATTGAGGATGAAGAAAATGACAATGACCAATGAAACGTATGGATTATTTCTCAACACAAGTTTTCCTATTATTGGAATCTTATGATACGATTCATGATTTTGTTTTTTGTAATGAAGTTTTTCAGAATAAGTTTAAAAGGAATGGTTAATGGATCATGAATAATGTTTAATGAGTAAGAAGTCAACATATAAGGGATTCAAGAGTTATGGTAGATTTTATGATGGTGAAATTCTTAAATGTATTAAGTCTCTTTTGATGATGGGGTTATATATGAAGACTTTTTATTTTATATGTAAACCTGATGTTTGATATATGAAAATTTTATTCAAGGAATACTTATCCTTTATTTTTGTGGATATAGTTATAAAGAGCCATTTGGGTTTATATGATCCATGAATTTGAGGCAATTACTGGTTAATACATTTTGGGTTGCAAAATGAAAGTTATTAGATAAATTTTTGGTTAAAATATGTTAGGGTTATTTTTGACGATTTTATATATTTTTGGGGAATGTTTTAAGAATTATATAGTTTTGGAAAAAGGACAACACACAGACCGTGTGACAACCCATCGCGTCAGACGAAGCTGTTGGAATTGAACCCACAACCAAAGTGCAACTGGTATTTATCGCCTACCACTGGACTACGTGAAGTCCCTGGTTAGATTTACTGATTCTTTTTAGTTAGATGATTTTATGAATCACGAGTAATTTGACTTTGGGTTTTCTAGGGAAATTTTTATCCTATCATGGAGGATATGTGATTAGGTTAATTACTTTTCAGTATGATACTTTAAGTGTAACTGATGTTATTTTGGAGAAAAATGTTAAGATTTATCTTAGGAGACTATGTGATTAAATCCTTCAGTGATTTGGGTTTCAATCGTAGTTTGGTTAAAGTTGATGAATTTTATAGATAGATGTTTATTTAATGGTCTTAGATGAACTTTGGGTCTTGTTTGTCAAATTTTGGAGATTTGGAGTAGTTTTTCTTTTTGTAAAAAAATATCATTTTTGGGTATTATCTGATCTCGTACTAAACTTTTTGGTCTGGTTTTGGTTATGGCTTAATGAAATGGGAAATATATAGTTCTCTTTTGTGGATTATTCGATTCTCAAGAAGTTGATTATAGTACTCTTAATGCGAACAGGTCTTCCTAAATACTCGTCTTTTGGAGAAAATATGAGTTTGAGTAAGGAACCTAGTAAAAGTTGAAAGTCTACATGACACGTAAGTATGTTTCATTATGACTTAGTTAAGCTCAAAAATAAATTCCTAAATGAAAAGTAACTTAAAACAAAAATGTTGTCTGTTAACGTTTCCTACTGGCGAATCGAATACCGTTTAACCCATCACAAGTTTGTGATTTTCTTGTGGTTAAATTTCTCTTAGACAGGTTTACTATCACTCTCCATCAAAACATGACCCTTTTATTCTCTTCCATATCCATATTTTTCTACTTTTAATCCTAGTATGGGTAAACTTGGGGGACCTTTGTACTTCTCTCCCTTTATTTTAAAGTGATAGTTTTACTAACTCTTGTTCCGATGTGGGACTTTCAATGAAGTTTCCAAGCACAATTTTGAAATTGCGAGGACGCAATTCCCAAAAGGGGGGATGGATGTAACATCCCAGGTAAATAAATTGTATTAAATTTTAATTTTTATCAATAATTGTGAATAAAATGTTAATTTTACTTTAAAGGGAATGTTATGCTCTATGGCGTACCCAATACGCAACAATGAGTTTCTTTGAAATCTTACGTTGCAGACTAATAATATTATAATATTATAATAGTTAACGCCTAGCCATTGTAATGGTGGGAATGAATAGAAATAACTAAAAAATTATTACATATGTTTGTTAAATATTTTTACATTTATCTAATAAATGTTAGAGGCTTAAAATCCAAATGAATCCAATTTTAAGAAAAAATACTCTAATATTTTTAAAAGATGGTTTTACCACTGTTTGATGGTGAACCCTTTTTAAATCTAACTTTTGACAATTTTATAACATCTATTTGTCAAGATAAACTTATTCTTTATTATTGGGACATTGAAATTTACTTGGTTAATTTTTTTTTATTTTCCTGACAATGTTCTTTTTTTTAATGAATAGTGAAAAATACTGCATTTTACATCAAAATTGCTTTTTCATCTAATCTAAATACATGGTTAGATTATCTTTTTAATTGGTTTTAAAGTGTAATTAGAATACATGTTTACCATTTAATTCAATGGTGGTCATTATAATTAATTTCACTTTGAAAATGGACATAAACAAGTGTCAAACCTTTTATAGATATTGCTTCAAAAAAAACCCGCTATTTGTTTTGACAATGAGAATTATTTTTAAATTAATTATTGAAATTTATGTAACGCCCCGAGCCCACTCTTCCGGACTCAGTGATAGAAAAATGATGTGAATTTTTTTTAAAGGAGAATAAAAAACATTACACAACACTTTACTGAAATGAGGATCTTTTACCGGTCCAGGTTCTGGAAGATTAGACAAAACCTTACATTATCAGAGTTGAACAAAAATAATAAATTTTTCCATTGTGCTTCCACGCGCACTATCTCCATAAGCGACGACATATATGATAATCTCCTAATATACCTGTGAAGACATTTCAAATATTGGGGTGAGCACAAAAGATGCTCAGTAAGGGGTTTTGAAAACCTTTGGTAAACCACTTTCAGAAAAATATCGTTTCAATAATACATTTGAAAATTGTTCCATTGTAAATTTATTTTTAAAACAACCATTTTAAAATAATATAATCCTTTTGAAAAATAATTATACATTGAAAACACTTTTAAACTATTCCAAGGATTTTCTTTGGAAAATATTCAGCAAACTTCATGAAAACAAAACATAATTTTGAGGCAACATAATTCATCGAAGGTTGTCTTGGGCCTACCCACTTAGCGAAGGATGAGTTCACTCCCCAATGACCTTCCATTTTACAACAAACAGGTGCCAATATTTTTTTGAAAAAGTTTAAATTTTGATTTACATATATTTATTTATATATACTAGTATTGCTCACTGGAGTTTTTACCTTTGAACATGTCTATGCATTTAAATAATAATTTCCACTAATATCTATATATGAGGGTATATATTTATTTATATATATATATATGCACATATAAATGTGAATTTCTATTGAAAAACACTTGTGAGTATTGATTCCAAAAAACACACGTCACTTGGCCTGTACAAGAACTCCAACATACCCAATCTTCCATTGATAAATAATAAAAGAAATATCAATGATTTGTTTTCATCAATAAATGACTTAAACCATTATTTTAATTAAAAATCATAGAATAATAATGAGCATACACCGAAGATTATAGATGATATATATATATATGTATATATTTTAAAATCAACATTTCATTTATGAGAAAAATTATTATAACATGTCTATAAACATTTCATCCAATCCCATTAAAAATTCATTTCTTTGTAATGTTAATCCAACGTTCATGAACATGTCTATATACCTATACATTCATATGCATATACGATGTTTCCGAAACGATCATCGATATGTGGCCATAACCTTGATTTTCATATGACTTGTATATGACATAATAAAATTATGATATTCTTAATTTATAAATTCATATGTGAATTATTACTTGACTATGAACTTATTTAAAACAATTATATATTTCCACATCATGAAGGTATATATATATATATGTGTGTGTGTGTGTTTGTGTCTATATATATAGGTATATATATACGTATGCATAAAATATCATTTAGGAATCATAAAAACCAAATCATTTATTTATGGCAATAATAATTATTTTTATATGACACATATATATGATAAAATTATGATATGCTTAATCTTATAAATTATTAATCGAGAAATTATTTTGTTAAATAATAATTTTATTTAATATAGTTATATACTTGAATATTATAAATGCGCATATATATATATATATAAATATATCACATAATAACAGGATAAATTCATGATAAAATGAAACGTCGATAATTACAAATATCTTTGACCGAATTAACATGAAACCAAATTAGAACATAAACTTTGATATATATATATATATATATATATATATATTCCAATCACATATATTAATATGATCCTTCAAAAATAATTATGAAATAGAAAAATATAGATATACAAACTGTCAAAAATATTTAGGATAACAGCTTACTAAAAATTCATCAAAAATTTTAGAACATTAAACATGATTTATTTCAAGAAACCAAAAATCAAACGTTTTCAAAATAATTTTTCCTTAGAATATAGAATCATAGTGTTGAAAAGTTTTTTTTAAGAAAATAAATATCTTAAAAATTTTAGAAGAGTAAAATAATAGAAATGGATGGAATTATAAAATTTGATGATAAATTATGCATACACCATAATAAATAAACAGTCCCTTACTATATTCTACCTAAATTTCAAAGGTGAAAAACATGCTGATTTTGAAAAAGAAACCATAAATGAAATAAATTTCAATTGAACAATTATGATTTTTGAAGAAAATAGATTGACCGAATAAATATAAAGATCTCTTACCTGGTTTGGCATAAACTGAGAGTCCAAATTATCTTCCTACCATTCAGACTTTCTTCCTTTTTTTTTCTCAACAGAAATTTATCACTCGGTGTTCTCACACGTTAGCATAACTGGAAAGCATAAAGGAAAGAGGATAGTGGTCCACTACCCTTATAGTATCCACATATAGAGTGGAGAATCCTCCTGGGATACGAGTAAGATAGAAATGGTTTATATAGCAGTGTTATCCTTTATAAGATATGCTAAAAAAACTAAGTGCATATGATATAGTGTGTGTATCCTATTAAAAGAGTTTGACAAAGCTAAAAAAATATGGCGGAAACATCAATTCTC
Source organism: Viscum album (assembly GCA_963277665.1). NCBI lineage: Eukaryota > Viridiplantae > Streptophyta > Magnoliopsida > Santalales > Viscaceae > Viscum > Viscum album. The sequence continues at coordinate 1,488,007,815 of OY728136.1, forward strand.
TTACAGTCCAAATGCAGTGCATCAATTAATAAAAATTTATTTTGATGGATTGATGAAAGAAATTTCTTAAACTATATTAAAGGACCACCAATACCCACTCAAAATGACAAAACATCTTCCAGACGTATTAATTGACAGCTGCTTGACAGCTGCTCAATAAACAAATTGAAATGCTGGAAATCCAAATTCACAGTAGATTACACTGTTTTAAACATCGACATTTGAATAAAGAACTCAACTATGATGAAGATATGGATTGGAACGGGGAAAGGATTCTTCAAAACACAACAAACCACAGTCATTCACATTTCGGTAAAAGATGAAACCGTTGACAAAGATAAGGATATCAATTTCCGATCATAAACACCATATAATTCTAATAATATAAACATATTGATATCTAATAACAAGACAAATGGAATCTATAAAAAATGATTCAGATAATAATATTTTTGAACACATATGTCCGAAATAAACAAGACAAAACAGATTAGAAAAATATAAACCAAGGATGAAGGCGATTCAAGTACAAAACACCAAAGCCACTCAGATCTAGAAAAGATGATCACCTTCAACCTCAGGTACAAAAAACAGAAACCCTAAACTGTGTTCAGACATGGTGTTTCGGAACCCCTATGGAATCGACCGCTGGACGACGCCCAAGCTTCAATCGATGTTTGACGTAGCCCTCCCCATATCAAAGTCACGTTCTTGGACTCCTGGTTCGCGAAGAAGACAACGAACCCTCACCTTGGCCTCTGTCTCTCCCGAAACTGAAATGGAATCCCATGAAACAAAAATCCCTTTTTGTCCTTCTATTTCGTTTTTTATATATTACTTTCCTTACAAACATTTATCGGTTTGTTGTTTTTTTTAAATAAAAAATTTTCGGAATATATATATCTGATTCGGTTTATATATATATATATATATGAATATTAATTCTTTTGGTTTTATTTTAAATTCAAATTATAATGTTCTTTATATATATTACTATGTTTTAAAAAAATTATCATTATATATATATATATACAAAACAATCCTTAATAAAATTAAATATATATTTATATATTTATAAAATTAGTTTTAATGCCATATATAGTGTTCGTTCATAATTTAAATCTTATTATTAATATTATGATTCCATTATAATTTCTTATAATTTCACATTATTTAATAAAATTTATTAAATTCAAAAAGTTTGTTTATTGTATATCAGCTATATAATAATATTTAAATCAACATTGTCTATTTATTTTATTAACAGTTGTAAAATGTTGGTTTTAAATATTAAAGTTTCTAACAAATACTTTCTTTTTAAAACGGTTGGATAAAACTCTTTAAATACCACTGTTTTACGGGTTGTTTAAACACTCAGAAGAAAAATATCTCGATGCCCCCGCCACTACTTTCGGAGATGGTTTTATATGTTCCTCTTATTTTTAGTTTCATTGCTATCATCCTTGCCATAACGTTTGTTCTTCTATCAGATCCAAGAGATGACAACTACTCGATTGGCATCGTTGTGTTTCTCGGTAGTCTTCCAATTGTTTTATTATCAATAGTAGTGTGTTCAATGGGTTAGTTCTTGTGTATCAAGGGTGTATTCTGGTATTTTTATGAATAAAGTGCTCTCTAATTATATATTTGCGTTTGGTAATTTATTTTATTACATCTTGGAAAAAATGTCAAAACATAAAATTTAATTTCAAACCTGGGGTGTTACAATTTATGTGTTTGGAATTTGGTAAAATGGGTTCCATATTTGGAATCAGAAGGTCCAAATTATGTAATTAATACTCTTTTGTTTTTTGGACATTATGAATAGTAACGACGGTAATTATCTTTAATTATCGTGATTAATTAGTAATCAGGTAGTTAAGGATAATAAAATAAAATCATAATTATAAAAAATGACCCCAACATGTGTCCTAATTCTGCTGGTTGTGTCATGTAAGACCATGGGATTCCTTATGCCAAAATTTGGGACCCCATGAAATCAATTTTGGGTGAATGTGAAACTTTATCATTTTATTTTTAGAGAAAGGAGAATATCACTAAAAAATATATCACCCTAGTAAAACATTTTTAGTTTTGTCTGTGTAAATCATCTCTTAGACTATAAATATTCATTGGAAAGATAATAATATTTACTACATCATAGTAGTTATTTAAAAAAAATTAGACATTAAATTAATTAATTTATTTATGACACCATGATGATGCAGCGATTACCGCATTAATGAACAATTTAAATAAAATGAAACTACAATGTAAAGTATAAGACTTACACTTTTAAAAGACCTATTAAATGAGTATATTTGGAACCCTTATCACCTTATCCTAGAGATATATCATTGTGGGACCTTTAAAATCAGAAACTCATTTTAAAATAAAGTAGCTTTTCTTAATTTTCCAAGAGTGCCTCTCCTCCCTCTTATAAAAGGCCCCCAACTCTACCTCCTTACCCACACCTCTCAAGAATTTGGCTTGGCCAACCGCTGCCCATTTCATCTCTCCACATCCCTCTCTTCATCATTGAATCATCACTTTAGGTAGAAAGCTCTTCAAGAAATCCTTTTGGTTCAAACCAAAGGGAGTTACTCGATTAAAACGTAATGTATTCTCTTATGTTCTTTTGTTTTATTTTGCATATCAACCCCATAAACTCTTTTTATTACTTTATTTTGTAACAAAAACAGTATATTAAATATACTAGGATGTTTTTATAAGAATTATTCTAGCTGAACTTACACACACATCCTTCTAATAGTTAAATAACATACAATTTCTGTTGATGGCAAATTACTGCCTCACGAAACGATGATTGTTAAATATTATTTTAACACCTTTAAAGGTGGCCATTATGATGTCACTATATTTTATATATGATATATATGTTTTTTTTGTTTTCTATATGCTTCTTTATTTTATATTTAAAATATACCTTTATTCTTTTCATGTTGTGAAAATGCGATAATTTCATATGATGAAGTGTGGACTACCGCCCCCTCAAGTTATGTGACTCGTTCATGCAATACATGAAATGTATAAAGAATAAAATTAATGAACTTATGTGACATATATAACATATAAATTATACTGTAATTATAATATATATACCTATCAATTATTTTTTAATTCCATTAATATGAAAATGAAATGAAAGTTGCATTCATGCGTACGTACGACCTACCGTCTCCATGAATAGTGCATTTCATTTCTTTTTATGTCTAAATATTATGGAATAGTATAAAATGAATATGTACTGGATATATATGATATTTATATCCTTAATACTATTCTGGAGATTATGTACTTATAACTACATGGAGAATTCTTTTCAAACAAGTTAATTTTTGACTCATGTACCAAACATCGACAAAAACATCTGATATGAACTCACAAAATTAACTAATTATATTAACATTATAATATGTGATATGAATTGAATAATAAAATTTAAAGGAGTTCCTTATGAAATTATAATTTGACAAATGTTTATTTTTCAGGAATATATAGAAACGAACAAGACAAGTCGGACTTGATGTGAGGGATCCTACCTCTCTCTTTTTTTAAGTACTATTTTTTATGTAACTTACTTTAAGCTCCTATTTATTATGTTGGGGATGTTATTTTATATTCCTCTTACTTTAATTTCTATTTTCATATTATGATAGACCATATTTGATTTCATTAATCTATTTTTTTGAAGTTTTAAGTGGTGTCGTTAGGTTGTCGAGTTCTCGTAAGGGATTTTTCATCTCACTTTTATTCCCGTGAGATTTATGCTAAATTTGCCACTATTTATTTTGAGTGGTGTATGTACTTCACATTATTCTACTATTTGTGTAATATACTTTATTTTATGGGTATTTACACCAACGTTGTACGATCCTTCTTTCATGGGGTGAACGTTTCGAAAGTTACCCAAATCGGTAAGGGAACCTTTCACCCTCTTCTTTTTAAAAGACTTATTTTGTTATGTATTTAAATTTACATATAATTATTTTGGGATATGTTATTATGTATCCTTATTGAAGTAAATTTTATGTCAAAGTGAAGAGATACCATTTTATCTCTCATCAACTAATTTTATGAATTTTAATGTGACGTCGTTAGGCTGTCGAATTTTACCAAGGGAACTTCTTAACCCAATTTCGATATCTTTGGGTTCAACATGTATTTATTGAATATGTCATCCTTTGAATATGTTTTAATGACATTTTACTGTTTTAATCTTAATATCCACTTATGTTGGGTGTATTTATATTTTTCACACATAATTATGTGATTGATTTATCCTTAATTTAAGGATACATTCTTTATAAGGGATTTCATCTCATTTACATTTCTATTGAGACTTTATTGTAGTTAGGAACCAATTCACTATTATATTGTGTATATACTGTCCTATGGAATATTATACCATGAACCCCATTATTCTCATGATATAATAATGTTCTGATTAAATTTTATTCCACAATTATTGTATTCAAGTGTCTCTCATTTTGTTAAAAACCCTTTAACTAAAATATCGTTTTAAATGTTATAATGATGTAATCTTATAAATATTTCTCATTAAGATCCATGTTTTCAAAATGGTTTTAAGGAATTATTTATATGGATATTAATGGTTCAAAATGTTAAAATCTTCAAAGTGGTATGAGAAAATTTGATTCAAAAATCTCTTTATTAAATGTTTTAAATGGTTTTGAAAATGGTTTTTAGAATGGAATCATTATTTCAATAACTTAAAATGTTAAATTGTTATTGAAACCTTGGAATTTTATCTTTCTATTATGCTTATGTTATCTTCTATGATTATGTTATGGTTATTGGGTATTGTTTATGATGACGCTGGTTCAGTGATAAACTAAGGGCGGGTGAGCCCGATATAGCTCTCCAATGCATTAGGCAATGCGAAGGGGTTAAACATTAAGGTTTCTCCGAAGAGATTTAGGGAATATACTATGAAAGGTATTCCAAACGTATCCATGAGGGTTACTCCCTACGTAATCATGTTATGAATGCCTCAAATTACCTTTATGTCTTATAATTTCTATGATTTATTCATGATTTGATGAGGTATATTCAAATGCTTATGTTTAATGAGTAAAGTATGATTTCATAAATGGACTAATGTTTTCATTTTGTACTTTTATATCCATTACTAAGATTTTTATGCACATCCCAGGTTTTTGAAACGTTTTTCACAGGTCAAAGGAAAGGTACATGATGTGATGATAGTGTGAAGTAACTGTCAAGAAAGAATCCATGTTGTATTTTAAAAATGATTCTGTTAATGGGAAAAATGAGTAATGTCGTTTATGTAACCACTTTGTTTAAATGTTGAAAGTAATGCATGATTTATGATCTAGTTCTCTAAATCTCTAAACTTGAAAAGTTCCTCAATGTGTATTCTTGAAATAACTCTAGATTAAGTAATTTTTAAGGCTAGGGCCTTATAGTTTCTATGGGTGGTGAATTACAGCCTCAGGAAATGATGATTGTTCAATATTATTTTAACACCTTTAAAGGGGGCCATTATGATGTAACTGTATTTTATATATGATATATATGATATATATGTTTTCTATATTCTTTTGTATTTTATATTTAAAACACACCTTTATTCTTTCCATGTTGTGCAAATGCGAAAATTTCATATGAGGAAGTGTGGACTACCGCCCCCTCAAGTTATGTGACTCGTTCATGCAATACATGGAATGTATAAAGAATGAAATTAATGAAAATATATGACCTATATAACATATATATTATAATTTAATGATAATATATATACCTATCAATTATTTTTAATTCTATTAATATGACAAAGAAATGAAAGTAGTGTTCATGCGTACGTACGTCCTACCGTCTCCATGAACGGTGCATTTCATTTCTTTTTTATCTCCAAATATTATGGAATAGTATAAAATGAATATATACTATATATGTATGATATTTAAATCATTAATACTATTCTGGAGATGATTTAATTCTATCTAGATGGACAGTTCTTTTCAAACAAGTTCATTTTTGACTCATGTACCAAACATCGACCAAAACATCTGATATGAACTCACATAATTAACTAATTTTTATAAAATAATAATATGTGATATGAATTTAATAATAAAATTTAGAGTAGGTCCTTACTAAATTATAAATTGACAAAAGTTTATTATTCATGAATATAAAGAAACGAACCAGACAAGTCGGACTTGAGGTAAGGGATCCTACCTCTCTCTAATTTTAAGTACTCTTTTTTATGTAACATATTTTAAGCTCCTATTTCTTATGATGGGGGATGTTATTTTATATTACTATTACTTTAATTTCTATTTTCATATTATGATATGCCATATTTTATTTCATCAATCCATTTTTTTGGATGTTTTAAGTGGCATCGTTAGGCTTCCGAGTTTTCGTAAGGGATTTTTTATCTTACTTTTATTCCCGTGAGATTTATGCTACATTTTCCAATATTTATTTTGAGTGGCATATATAATTCTCGTTATTCTACTTGTTGTGTAATATTCATTCTTTTATGGGTTTTTACACCAACGTTGTATGGTTCTTCTTTCATGGGGTGAACATTTAAAAAGTTACCCAAATCGGTAAGGGAACCTTTCACCCTCCTCTTTTTAAAAGACTTATTTTGTTATGTATTTTAATTTACATCTCTTTATTTTGGGATATGTTCTTCTATATCATTATTGATGTAAATTATATGTCCAAGTGATGAGATACCATTTTCTCTCTCATCAACTAATTTTATTAATTTTAAAGTGACGCTGTTAGGCTGTCGAATTTTACCAAGGGAACTTCTTAACCCATTTTCGATTTCTATGGGTTCAACATATAGTTGTAGAATATTTCATCCTTTGAATATGTGTGAATATCCTTTGATTGTTTTACACTTAATATCCACTTATATTTGGTGTATTTATATTTGTCACACATAATTATGATATTGGTCTATCCTTAATTTAAGGATACCTTCTTTATAAGGGATTTCATCTCATTTTACATTTCTATTCAGACTTCATTGTTGTTATGCATTAACTCACTCTTATATGGTGTATATACTCCTTTCGAATATTATATCATTAATCCCTTTATTCTCATGATATTATAAAGTTCTTATTAAATGTTATTCTTCAATTATTTCATTTAAGTGTCTCTCATTTTGTTAAAAACCCTTTAACTAAAATACCATTTTATATGTTTTAATGATGTATTCTTATAAATATTTCTCATTAATATCCATGTTTTCAAAATGGTTTTAAGGATTTATTTATATGTATATTAATGGTTTAAAATATTAAATTCTTCATAGTGGTATGGGAAACATTGATTCCAAAATCTCTTTATTAAATGTTTTAAATGGTTTTGAAAATTGTTTTTAGAATGGATTCATTATTTCAATATCTTAAAATGATATATTGTTATTGAAACTTGGGAATGTTATCTTTCCTTTATGATTAAGTTATGTGCTATGATTATGTTATGGTTATTGGGCATTGTTTATGAAGATGGGTGGTTCCGTGATAATCTAAGGGCCGGTGAGAACGATATAGCTCTCCAATGCATTGGGTAACACTAAGGGGTTAAACGTTAAGGTTTCTCTAAAACGATTTAGGGAATATACTATGATGGGTATTCCAAATGTAACCATGAAGATTACCCCCTATGTAAGAATTCTATGAATACCTCAAGTTACCTTTATTTCTTATGATTTCAATGACTTATTCATGATTTGATGAGGTATGTTAAAATGCTTATGTTTTATGAGTAAAGTATGATTTCATACATGGACTAATGTTTTCATTTCATACTTTTATATCCCTTACTGCGCTTTTTATGCTCATCCCAGGTTTTTGAAAATTTTTTCATAGGTCAAGGGAAAGGTACATGATTTGACGATAGTGTCAAGGAAGTGTCAAGAAATAATCCATGTTTTATTTTAAAAATGTTTCCGTTAATGGGTAAAATGAGTACTATCTTTTATGTAACCACTTTGTTTAATTGTGGAATGTAATGCATGATTTATGATCTAATTCTCTAGAACTCTAAAACTGATGAGATCCTCAATATGTATTCTTGAAATAACACAAGATTAAATAATGTTTAAGGAAGGGGCCTTATAATAGGTATTAGAGGTCGGTTTAGTTAATTTTAGAGGTTAGAGTGTTGTTTAAGCAAAAGTGACAAGTTGTGTATAAGCACAATGGTTAGTATATTAGATGGAGTCATTGTTTTTTTTGAACGTGAGAAGGAGTTTGAGATAACATGGAGAAGTATATCTTGGTGTTTATCTTCCTCATTATTATAAGATATACTCACACTGACCATTTTGGTTTTAGTAAATGGTTGGATCTAGCAGGCCCCAAAGTAATAGTGGATTTAAAGAAAACTGTGATGGTTTTATGAAAGAACAACTGAATGATATGAGAGCTTCAATGAGAAATCTTGTGGTTATCCTCAACCAACTATCTGGATTCATGATTGACCACCTCAACCATAGTGATTTTTATAAGGCATCGTATATGCGAGACACAAATCCCGATGGAAGTTCAGGTAATAATCATTAAGGTAAGTATGTTCAAAAACCTATGTGTCAAAGATGTGGAAATAAACACAAAGGAAAATGTTTCAATGGGATAGAAAGATGCTATAGATGTGCAAATGAAGGTCATAAAGCCTGAACCTGTCATAGAAAAAGGAAGCATCTAGTTGAATCTAGGTAAGGGAAAGAAGTTCTTTCTTAAGAATCAATTGAATGTTTCAAATGTGGTGTGCATGGTCATTATGAAAACACTTGTCCTATGAAGAAGTTTCAGGAATGGGGTCACCAATATCGTACAAGTATTCGTTTACCAATACCTAATGTCATTCTGATTGAGGATGAAGAAACTGACAATGACCAATGAAAGGTATGGATTATTTCTTAACACATGTTTTCCTATTATTGGAATCTTAGGATATGATTCATGATTTTGTTTCTAGGAAAGAAGTATTTCAGAATAATTGGAAAAGGAATTGTTAATGGATCATGAAGAATGTTGAATGAGTAAGAAGTCAACATATAAGGGATTCAAGAGTTATGGTAAATTTTAGGATGGTGAAATTATTAAATGTATTAAGTCTCTTTTGATGATGGGGTTACATTAGAAGACTTTTTATAGTATATTTAACCCTGATGTTTGATATATGAAAACTTTATTCAAGGAATAATTATCCTTTATTTTGTGGATATAATTATAAAGAACCATTTGGGTTTATATGATCCTTGAATTTGAGGCAATTACTGGTTAATACATTTTGGTTTTCAAAATGAATGTTATTAGATAACCTTTGTGGTTAAAATATGTTATTGTTATTTTTGAAGATTTTAACTCTTTTTGGGGAATGATTTAATATTTATATAGTTTTGGAAGAAGGAAAACATGCACACCGTGTGACAACCCGTCTCGTCGGACGAAGCTACGGGAATCGAACCCACAACCAAAGTGCAACTTGTATTTATCGCCTACCACAGGGCTACGTGAAGTCCCTGGTTAGTTTTACTGATTCTTTTTTGTTATATGAATTTATGAATCAATAGTAAGTTTATTTTTGGTTATCTATGGAAATGATTAGCCTATCATGGAGGATATGTGATTAGGTTAATTACTTTTCAGTATGAGACTTTAAGAGTAACTGATGTTATTTTGGAGAAAAATGTTAAGATTTATCTTAGGAGAATATGTGAATGAATCCTTCAGGGATTTGGATTTCAATCTTAGTTTGGTTAACGTTGAATAATTTTATGGATAAATGTTTATTGAATGGTCTTTGTAGAACTTTGGGTCTTGTTTGAAAAATTTTGGAGATTAGGAGTAGTTTTTCTTTTTGTAAAAAAAATTATACTTTTTGGGTATTATCTGATCTCATACTAAACATTTTGGTTTGGTTTTGGTTAAGGTATAATGAAATGTGAAATATATAGTTCTCTTTTGTGGATTAGGAGATTCTCACGAAGTTGATTATAGTACTCTTAATGCGAACAAGTCTTCCTAAATACTCGTCTTTTTTAGAAAATATGAGTTTGAGTAAGGAACCTAGTAAAAGTTGAAAGTCTACATGACAAGTAAGTATGTTTCCTTATGATTTAGTAAAGCTCAAAAATAAATTCCTCAATGAAAAGTAACTTAAAACAAAAACATTGTCTGTTAACTTTTCCTACTGGCGATTCGAATACCGTTTAACCCATGACATGTTTGTGATTTTCTTATGGTTAACTTTCTCCTAGACATGTTTACCTTCACTCTCCATCAGAACATGACCCTTCGTTTTCTCTTCTATATCCATATTTTTCTACTTTGAATCCTAGTATGGGTTAACTCAGGGGACCTTTGTACTTCTCTCCATTTCTTTTAAAGTGATAGTTTTACTGACTCTTGTTCTGATGTGGGACTTTCAATGATGTTTCCAAGCCCAATTTTGAAATTGCGAGGAAACAATTATCAAAAGGTGGGAAGGATGTAACATCCCAGGTAAATAAATGATATTACATTCAAATTTTTATCAATAATTGTGAATAAAATGTTAATATTACTTTAAAGGTCAATCTATGCTCTATGGCGTACCCAATACGCAACAACGAGTTTCTTTGAAATCTTACGTTGCACACTAATAATATAATAATATTATAATAGTTAATGCCTAGCCGTTGTAATGGTGGGAATGAACAGAAATAACTAAAAATTGATTACATATGTTTTTTAAATATTTTTACATTTATCCAATAAATGTTAGAGGCTTAAAATCCAAATGAAACCAATTCTAAGAATAAATACTATAATATTTTTAAAAGATTGTTTTACCGCCTTTTGATGGAAAACATTTTTTAAATATAGCTTATGAAAATTTTATAAGCTCTATTTGTCAAAATAAACTTATTCTTTATGATTGGGACATCTAAATTTATATTGGTTAAATTTATGGTATTTCTCTGACAATGTTCTTTTTTTAATGAATAGTGAAAAAATACTGAATTTTACATCAAAACTTATTTTTCATCTAATATAAATATATGGTTAGATTTTCTTTTTAATTGGTTTTAAATTGAAATTAGAATATATTTTTACCATTTAATTAAATGGTGTCCATTATATTAAATTTCTCTTTGAAAATAGACATAAACAAGTGCCAAACGTTTTATAGATATTGCTTCAAAAAAACCAGCTATTTGTTTTGACAACAGAAATAATTTTTAAATTATTTATTTCAATTTCTGTGTTTGGAATTTGGAAAAATGGTTTCCATATTTCTAATCAAAAGGTCCAAATTATTTAATTAATACTCTTTTGTTTTTGGACATTATGAATAGTAACGACGATAATTATCTTTAATTATCATGATTAATTAGTAATCGGGTAGTTACGGATAATAAAATAATATCATAATCATAACAAATGACCCCAACATGTGTCCTAATTCTACTGGTTGTGTCATGGAAGACCATGGGATGCCTTTGTCCAAACTTTCGGGCCCCATGGAATCACTTTTGGGTGAAAGTGACACTTTATCATTTTATTTTTAAAGAAAGGAGAATATCACTAAAGAATGTATCACCCTAGTAAAACATATTTAGTCTTGTCTATGTAAATTATATCTAAAAATATAAATATTCATTTGAAAGGTAAAAATATTTCCTACATCATAGTATTTTTTTAATAATTTTTAGTCATTAAATAAATTATTTTATTTATGACACCATGATGATGCAACGATTACCTCATTAATGAACGATTTAAATAAAATGAGAAGATAATGTAAATTATAAGACGTACACTTGAAAAAACCTATTGTATGAGTATATTTCGAACCCTTATCCCATTATCCTCTAGATATATCAATGTGGGACCTTTAAAATCCGAAACACATTTTAAAATAAAGTATCTTTTCTTGATTTTCCAAGAGTGCCCCTTCTCCCTCTTATAAAAGGCCCCCACCACTACCTCCTTACCCACACCTCTCAAGCGATTGGATAGGCCAAACCCTGCCCATTTCATCTCTCCACATACCCCTATTTATCATTGAATCCTCACCTTAGGCATAATGCCTTTCAAGAAACCCTTTTGGTTCAAACCAAAGGGAGTTACCCGATTTAAAGGTAATGTCTTCTCTTATGTTCTTTTGTTTTATTTTGCATCTCCAGTCTCCTAAACTATTTTTATTCCTTTATTTTGTAACAAAAATAGTAGATTAAATATACTAGTATTTTTTTATAAGATTTATTCTAGCTACATTTATACACACATCCGTCTAATTGTTAAAGAACATACTGTTTCTGTGGATGGAAAATTACTGCCTCACGAAATGATGACTGTTGAATATTCTATTAACCCCTTTAAAGGTGGCCATTATGATGTCACATTATTTTATATATGATATATATGTTTTTTATGTTATTTATATGCTTATTTATTTTATATTTAAAACATACCTTTATTCTTTTCATGTTGTACAAATGCGATAATTTCATATGAGGAAGTGTGAACTACCACCCCATCAAGTTATGTGACTCATTCATGCAATACATGGAATGTATAAAGAATGAAATTAATGAACATATGTGACCTATATAACATATATATTAGACTGTAATTAAATTATATATACCAATCAATTATTTTTAATTCCATTAATTTGAAAAAGAAATGAATGTAGCGGTCATGCGTACATACGGCCTACCGTCTCCATGAATGGTGCATTTCATTTCTTTTTATCTCCAAATATAATGGAATAGTATAAAATGAATATTTACTGGATATATATGATATTTAAATCATTAATACTATTCTGGAGATGATTTACTTATAACTACATGGACAATTCTTTTCAAACAAGTTCATTTTTGACTCATGTACCAAACATCGACAAAAACATCAGATATGAACTCACATAATTAACTAATTATTATAACATTATAATATGTGATATGAATTGAATAATAAAATTTAAAAGAGGTTATTATGAAATTATAAATTGAAAAAAGATTATTATTCAATAATATAAATAAACAAACAAGACAAGTCGGACTTGAGGTAAGGGATCCTCCCTCTCGCTTTTTTTTACGTACTCTTTTTTTATGTAACTTACTTTATGCTCCTCTTTATTATATTGGGGGATGTTCTTTTATATTACTCATACTGTAAATTCTATGTTAATACTATGAGAGACCATATTTTCTTTCATCAACCCATTGTTTTGGATGTTTTAAGTGGCACCGTTAGGCTGCCAAGTATTTGTAAGGGATTTTTCATCTCACTTTTATTCCTGTGAGATTTCTGCTACATTTGCCACTATTTATTTTGATTTGGGTATGTAATTCTAGTTATTATACTAGTTGTGTAATATACTTTCTTTTATGTGTATTTACAACAAATTTTTACGGCCCTTCTTTCATGGGGTGAACATTTCGAAAGTTACCCAAATCGGTAATGGAACCTTTTACCCTCCTCTTTTTAAAAGACTTATTTTTTTATGCCTTTTAATTTACATATCTTTTTTTGGGATATGTTATTATATATCCTTATTGATGTAAATTTTATGTCCAAGTGATGAGATACCATTTTCTCTCTCATCAACTAATTTTATGAATTTTATAGTGACGTTGTTAGGCTGTGGAATTTTACCAAGGGAACTTCATAACCCAATTTTGATTTCTTTGGGTTCAACATGTAGTTATTGAATATGTCATCCTTTGAATATGTTTGAATGACCTTTTACTTTTTTACACTTAATATCCACTTATATTGGGTGTATTTATATTTTTCAAATGTAATTATGAGATTGATTTATCCTTAATTTAAGGATACCTTCTTTATAAGCGATTTCATCTCATTTTACATTTCTGTTGAGACTTCATTGTTTTTATGAACCAATTAACTCTCATATTGTGTATATACTGTCCTTTGGAATATTATATCATGAATCCCATTATTCTCATGATATAATAAAGTTCTGATTAAATGTTATTCTTTAATTATTGAATTCAAGGGCCTCTCATTTTGTTAAAAACCCTTCAACTAAAATATCATTTTAGATGTTTTAATGATGTATTATTATAAATATTTATCATTAATATCCATGTTTTCAAAATGGGTTTAAGGAATTATTTATATGGATATTAATGGTTCAAAATGTTAAAATCTTCAATGTGGTATGAGACACTTTGATTCAAAAATATCTTTATTAAATGTTTTAAATGGTTTTGAAAACGGTTTTTAGAATGGATTCATTATTTAAATATCTTAAATTGTTATATTGTTATTGAAACATGGTAATGTTATCTTTCTATTATGCTTATATTATGTGCTATGATTATGTTATGGTTATTGGGCACTGTTTATGAAGACGGGTGGTTACGTGATAAACTAAGGGCGGGTGAGCCCGAAATAGCTCGCCAATGCATTGGGTAACGCGAAGGAGTTAAATGATAAGGTTTCTCCAAAGAGATTTAGGGAATATACTGTGATGGGTATTCCAATCATAACCATGAGGGTTACTCCCTACGTAAGAATGTTATGAATGCCTCAAATTACCTTTATGTCTTATGATTTCTATGATTTATTCATGATTGTATGAGGTATGTTAAAATGCTTATGTTTAATGAGTAATGTATGATTTCATACATGAACTAATGTATTCATTTCGTACCTTTATATCCCTTACTGAGATTTTTATGCTCATCCCTGGTTATTGAAAAGTTTTTCACAGGTCAAGGGAATGGTACATGATGTGATGATAGTGTCAAGGAAGTGTCAAGAAAGAATCCATGTTTTATTTTAAAAATGTTTCCATTAATGGCAAAAATGAGTACTATATTTTATGTAACCACTTTGTTTAAAAGTGGAATGTAATGAATGATTTATAATATAATTCTCTAAAACTCTAAACATGAAAATATCCTCAACGTGTATTCTTGAAATAACTTAAGATTATGTAATTTTTAAGGCTGGGTCCTTATTGTTTCTGTGGATGGCGAATTACCGCCTCACGAAACGATGATTGTTCAATATTCCATTAACACCTTTAAAGGTGTCCATTGTGAGGTCACTGTATTTTATATATCATATATATTATATATATGTCTTCCATATGCTTATGTATTTTATATTTAAAACATACCTTTATTCTTTTCATGTTGTGCAAATGCGATAATTTCATATGAGGAAGTGTGGACTACCACCCCCTCAAGTTATGTGACTCGTTCATGCAATTCATGGAATGCATAAAGATTGAAATTAATGAATTTATAGGACCTATATAACATATATATTATACTGTAATTATAATATATATACCTGTCAATTATTTTTAATTCCATTAATTTGACAAAGAAATGAAAGTAGCGTTCATGCGTACGTACGACCTACCGTCTCCATGAACAGTGCATTTATTTTCTTTTTATCTCAAAATATTGTGGAATAGTATAAAATGAATATTTACTAGAAATGTATGATATTTAAATCATTAATTCTATTCTGGAGATGATGTACTTATAACTACATGGACAATTCTTTTCAAATAATATCATTTTTGACTCATGTACCAAACATCGACAAAAACATCTGATAAGAACTCAAATAATTAACTAATTATTATAACATTATAATATGTGATATGAATTGAATAATTAACTTTAAAGGAGGATTTTAAGAAATTATAAATTGAAAAAGGTTTATTATTCATTAATATAAAGAAACGAACAAGACAAGTCGGACTTGAGGTAAGGGATCCTACCTCTCTTTTTTAAGTACTCTTTTTTATGTAACATACTTTAAGCTCATCTTTCTTAAGTTGGGGGATGTTCTTTTATATTCCTGTTACTTTAAATTATATGTTCATATTATGAGAGTCCATATTTGATTTCATCAATCCATTTTTTGTAAGTTTAAAGTGGCGTCGTTAGGATGTCGAGTTTTTGTAAGGGATTTTTCATCTCACTTTTATTCCCGTGAGATTTATGCTACATTTGAAACTATTTATTTTGAGTGGTGTATGTAATTCCCATTATTATACTTATTGTGTAATATTATTTCTTTTATGGGTATTTACACCAATGTTGTACAGTCCTTCTTTCATGGGGTGAATGTTTAGAAAGTTACCCAAATCGGTAAGGGAACATTTCACCCTCCTCTTTTTAAAAAACATATTTTGTTATGTATTTTAATTTACATCTCTTTATTTTGGGATATGTTCTTATATATCCTTATTGATGTAAATTTTATGTCCAAGTGATGAGATACCATTTTCTCTCTCATCAACTACTTTTATGAATTTTAATGTGACGACGTTAGGCTGTCGAATTTTACCAAGGGAACTTCTTAACCCAATTTAGATTTCTTTGGGTTCAACATGTAGTTATTGAATATGTCATCCTTTGAATATGTGTGAATGGAATTTTATTGTTTTACACTTAATATCCACTTATATTGGGTGTATTTATATTTTTCATACATAATTATGAGACTTATTTATCCTTAATTTAAGGATACCTTTTTTATAAGGGATTTCATCTCATTTTACATTTCTATTGAGACTTCATTGTTATTATGCACCAATTCACTCTTATATGGTGTATATACTATCCGTTGGAATATTTTATCATGAATCCCTTTATTCTCATGATATTATAAAGATCTGATTAAATGTTATTCCTCAATTATTGTATTCAAGTGTCTCTCATTTTATTAAAAACCATTTAACTAAAATATCATTTTAAATGTTTTAATGATCTATTATTATAAATATTTCTCATTAATATCCAAGTTTTCAAAATGTTTTTCAGGATTTATTTATATGGATATTAATGGTTTAAATTATTAAAATCTTCAAAGTGGTATGGGACACTTTGATTCAAAAATATCTTTATTTAATGTTTTTAATGGTTTTGAGAATTGTTTTTAGAATGGATTCATTATTTTAATATCATAAAATGTTATATTGTTATTTCAAGTGGGAATTTTATCTTTCCTTTATGCTTATGTTATATGCTATGATTATGTAATGGTTATTGGGAATTGTTTATGAAGATGGGTGATTCCTTGATAAACTAAGGGTGGGTGAGCCCGATATTTCTCTCTAATGCATTAGGTAACACGAAGGGGTTAAATGTTAAGGTTTCTCTGAAGATATTTAGGTAATATACTGTGATGGGTATTCCAAATGTAACCATGAGAGTTACTCCCTACATAAGAATGTTATGAATGCCTCAAGTTACCTTTATGTCTTATGATTTATATGATTTATTCATAATTTGATGAGGTGTGTTAAAATGATTATGTTTTATGAGTAAAGTATGATTTCATACATGTAGTAATGTTTTCATTTCGTACTTTTATATCCCTTACTAAGCTTTTTATGCTTATCCCAGGTTTTTTAAATTTTTTTCACAGGTCAAGGGAAAGGTACACAATGTGATGATAGTGTCAAGGAATTGTCAAGAAAGAATCCATGTTTTATTTTAAAAATGTTTCCGTTAATGGAAAAAATGAGTACTATATTTTATGTAACCACTTTGTTTAAATGTTGAATGTAATGCATGATTTATGATGTAATTCTCTAAAACTCTATACCTGAAAATATACTCAATGTGTATTCATGAAATAACTCAAGATTAAGTAATGTTTAAGGCTAGGGCCTTATAGTTGGTATCAGAGGTCGGTTTAGATAACTTTAGAGGTTAGTGTGTTGTTTAAGTAAAAGTGAAAAGTTGTGTATAACCACAATGGTTAGTATATTAGATGGAATCATTGTTTTTTAAAGTTATAATGAGTTTGAGATAACTTGGAGAAGTATATATTGGTGTTTATCTTCCTCATTATTAAATGATATACTCACACTGAGATTTTTGGTTTTAGTAAATGGATGGATCTAGAAGGCACCAAAGTAATTGTGGATTTGAAGAAAACTGTGATGGTTTTATGAATGAACAACTGAATGATATGGGAGCTGCAATGATAACTCTTGTGGTTATCCTTAACCAAATATCTGGAGTCATGATTGACCACCTGAATCTTAGTTATTTTTATAAGGCGTCATATATGTGAGAAACAAATCCCTACAGAAGTTCAGGTAATAATCATAAAGTTAAGTATGTTCAAAAACCTATGTGTCAAAGATGTGGAAATAAACACATAGGAAAATGTTTCAAAGGGTTTGAAAGATGATATAGATGTGAAAATAAGGTCAGAAAGCAAGAACCTGCCAGGAAAAAAGGAAAAATCTAGTTGACTCTAGGAAAGGGAAAGAAGTTCTTTCTGAAGGATCAATTGAATGATTCAAATGTGGTGTGAATGGTCATTATTCAAACACATGTCCTAAAAAGAAGTTTAGGGAATGGGCTCACCATGATTGTACAGGTATTCGTTTACCAATACCTAATTCCATTCCGATTGAGGATGAAGAAACTGAAAATGACCAATGAAAGGTATGGATTATTTCTTAACACATATTTTCCTTTTATTGGAATCTTAGGATATGATTCATGATTTTTTTAGGAATGAAGTATTTCAGAATAAGTAGAAATGGAATGGTTAATGGATCATGACGAATTTTGAATGAGTAAGAAGTCAACATATAAGGGATTCAAGAGTTATGGTATATTTTAGGATGGTGAAATTATTAAATGTATTAAGTCTCTTTTGATGATGGTGTTGCATTAGAAGACGTTTTATATTATATGTGACCCTGATGTTTGATATATGAAAATTTTATTCAAGGAATAATTATCCATTATTTTGTGGATATAGTTATAAAGAACCATTTGGGTTTATATGATCATTGAATTTGAGGCAATTACTGGTTAATACATTTTGGGTTGCAAAATGAAAGTTATTAGATAACCTTTGTGGTTAAAATATGTTATGGTTATTTTTAAAGATTTTATCTCTTTTTGGGGAATGTTTTAAGAATTATATAGTTTTGGAAACAGGAAAACACACAGACCGTGTGACATCCCGTCGCGTCAGACGAAGCTGCAGGAATCAAACCCACAACCAATGTGCAACTAGAATTTATCGCCTACCACTGGACTACGTGAAGTACCTTGTTAGTTTGAATGATTCTTTTTAGTTAGATGATTTTATGAATCAAGAGGAAGTTGATTTTGGATTATCTATGTAAATGATTATCCTATCATGGAGGATATGTGATTATATTAATTACTTTTTAGTATGAGACGTTAAGAGTAACTGATGTTATTTTGGAGAAAAATGTTAAGATTTATCTTAGGAAACTAGGTGATTAAATCCGTTAGAGAATTGGGTTTCAATATTATTTTGGTTAACGTTGATGAATTTTATGGATCTATGTTTATTGAATGGTATTTGTTGATCTTTGGGTCTTGTTTGACATATTTTGAATATTATGAGTAGTTTTTCTTTTTGTAAAAAAAATTATCCTTTTTGGGTATTATCTGATCTCGTACTAAACTTTTTGTTTTGGTTTTGGTTGATGTCTGAAGACATGGTAAATATAGAGTTCTCTTTTTTGGATTATGCGATCCTCAAGAAGTTGTTTATAGTACTCTTAATGAAAAAAGTCTTCCTAAATACTCGTCTTTTGTAGAAAATGTGAGTTTGAGTAAGGAACCTAGTAAAAGATGAAAGTATACATGACAAGTAAGTATGTTTACTTATTATTTAGTTAAGATAGAAAATTAATTCCTTAATGAAAAGTAACTTAAAACAAAAATGTTGTCTGTTAACTTTTCTTACTGGCGAATCGAATACCGTTTAACCCATCACAAGTATGTGATTTTCTTGTGGTTAACTTTCTCACAGACATGTTTACTATCACTCTCTATCAGAACATGACCCTTTGTTTTCTCTTCCATATCCATATTTTCATACTTTTAATCCTCGTATTTGTTAACTCTGGGGAGCTTTGTACTTCTCTCCCTTTCTTTTAATGTGATATTTTTACTGACTCCTGTTCCGATGTGGGACTTTCAATGAAGTTTCCAAGCCCAATTTTGAAATTGTGAGGACGCAATTCCCAAAAGTGGGGAAGCATGTAACATCCCATGTAAATAAATGATGTTACATTCAAATTATTATCAATAATTGTGAATAAAATGTTAATATTACATTAAAGGTAATGCTATGATCTATGGCGTACCCAATACGCAACAACTAGTTTCTTTGAAATCTTACGTTGCACACTAATAATATAATAATATTAAAATAGTTAAAACCTATCCATTTTAATGGTGGGAATGAACAGAAATAACTAAAAAATTATTACATACGTTTGTTAAATATTTTTACATTTATCCAATAAATGTTAGAGGCTTAAAATCCAAATGAATCCAATTTTAAGAATAAATACTCTAATATTTTTAAAAGATTGTTTTACCGCCATTTAATGGAGAAACTTTTTTAAATATAACTTATGAAAATTTTATAAGAACTATTTGTAAAAATAAACTTATTCTTTATGATTGGGACATTGATATTTACATTGGTTAAATTTTTGGTATTTTTTTGACAATGATCTTTTTTTAATGAATAGTGAAAAATACTGCATTTTACATCAAAACTGCTTTTTCATCTAATTTAAATATATGGTTAGATTTTCTTTTTCATTGGTCTTAAAGTTTAATTAGAATATATTTTTATCATTTAATTAAATTTTGGTCATTATAATTAATTTCACTTTTAAAATGGACATAAACAAGTGCCTAACTTTTTATAGATATTGCTTCAAAAAACCTGCTATTTGTTTTGACAACGAGAATTATTTTTAAATTAATTATTTCAATTTCTATGTTTGTAATTTGGTAAAATGGATTCCATATTTGGAATCATAAGCTATAAATTATTTAATTAACAATATTTTGTTTTTTTCCATTATGAATAGTAATGACGATAATTATCTTTAATTATCGTGATTAATTAGTAATCGGGTAGTTAAGGATAATAAAATAATGTCATAATAATAACAAATGACCCCAAAATGTGTCCTAAGGATACTTTTTGTGTCATTTAATACCATGGAATGCCTTTTGTCAAACTTTGGGACCCCATAGAATCACTTTTTGGTGAAAGTGACACTTTATCATTTTATTTTTAAAGAAAGGAGAATATCACTAAAGAATGTATCACCCTAGTAAAACATTTTTAGTTTTGTTTGTGAAAATTATCTATTAGAATATAAATATTCACTAGAAATATAAAAATATTTCATACATCATAGTAGTTTTTTAATAATTTTTAGACATTAAATAAAATAATTTATTTATGACACCATGATGAAGCAGTGATTACCTCATTAATGAACGATTTAAATAAAATGAAAATAAAATGTAAAATATAAGACTTACACTTGGAAAAACCTATTGGATGAGTATATTTCGAACCCTTATCCCCTTATACTTGAGTTATATCAATGTGGGGCCTTTAAAATCAGAAACTCATTTTAAAATAAATTAACTTTTCTTGATTTTCCAAGAGTGCCCCTCCTCCCTCTTATAAATGGCCCCCACCTCTACCTCCTTACCCAGACCTCTCAACCAATTGTCTCGGCCAAAACCTGACCATTTTATCTCTACACATATCCCTTTTCATCATTGAATCCTCACCTTCATCATAATGCTCTTCAATAAACCATTTTGATTCAAACCAAAGGGAGTTACCCGATTTAAAGGTAATATTTTCTCTTATGTTGTTTTGTTTTATTTTGCGTCTCAAGCCCCCTAAACTCTTTTTATTCCTTCCTTTTGTGAAAAACCAGTATATTAAATATACTAGGATGTTTTTATAAGAATTATTCTAGATAAATTTACACACACATCCGTCTAATGGTTAAAGAACATACTGTTTCTGTGGATGGTGAATTACTACCTCACAAAACGATGATTGTTCAATATTCTCTTAACCCCTTTAAAGGTGGCCATTATGATGCCACTGTATTTTATATATGATATATATGATATATATGTTTTCTATATGCTTCTTTATTTTATATTTAAAACATACCTTTATTCTTTTCATGTTGTGAAAATGCGATAATTTCATATGAGAAAGTGTGGACTACCGCCCCCTCAAGTTATGTGACTCGTTCATGCAATACATGGAATGTATAAAGAATGAAATTAATGAACTTATCTGACCTATATAAAATATATATTATAATGCAATTATAATATATATACTTATCAATTCTTTTTAATTATATTAATATGACAAAGAAATGAAAGTAGCGTTCAAGTGTACGTACGGCCTACCGTCTCCATGAATGGTGCATTTCATTTCTTTTTATCTCAAAATATTATGGAATAGTATAAAATGAATATGTAATGGAAATTTATGATATTTAAATCATTAATACTATTCTAGAGATGATTTACTTATAACTACATGGACAATTCTTTTCAAACAAGTTCATTTTTGACTCATGTACCAAACATCGATAAAAACATCTGATATGAACTCCCATAATTATCTAATTAATATAACATTATAATATGTGATATGAATTGAATAATAAAATTTAAAGGATTTCCTTAAGAAATTATAAATTTAAAAAAATTTATTATTCAGGAATATAAAGAAACGAACAAGACAAGTCAGACTTGAGGTAAGGGATCCTACCTCTCTCTTTTTTTATGTACTCTTTTTTATGTGACATACTTTAAGCTCCTCTTTATTATGTTGGGGGATGTTTTTTTATATTCCTCTTACTTTACATTCCATGTTAATATTATTAGAGACCATATTTTATTTCATCAATCCATTTTTTGGATGTTTTATGTGGCGTCGTTAGGCTGACGAGTTTTTCTAAGGAATTTTTCATCTCACTTTTATTCCCGTGAGATTTATGCTACATTTGACACTATTTATTTTCAGTGGTGTATGTAATTCCCATTATTCTACTTTTTGTGTAATATTATTTCTTTTATGGGTATTTACACCAATTTTGTATGGTCATTCTTTCACGGGGTGAACATTTTGAAAGTTACCCAAATCTATAAGGGAACCTTTCACCCTCCTCTTTTTAAAGGACTTATTTTGTTATGTCTTTTAATTTAAATCTCTATATTTTGGAATATGTTATTATATATCCTTATTTATGTAAATTTTATGTCCAAATGATGAGATACCATTTTCTCTATCATTAAGTAATTTTATGAATTTTAATGTGATGACGTTAGGCTGTAGAATTTTACCAAGGGAACTTCTTAACCCAATTTCGATTTCCATGGGATCAACATGTAGTTATTGAATATGTCATCCATTGAATATGTGTGAATGACATTTGATTGTTTTACACTTAATTTCCACTTATATTGGGTGTATCTATATTTGTCACACATAATTATGAGATTGATTTATCCTTATTTTAAGGGTACCTTCTTTATAAGGGATTTCATCTCATTTTACATTTCTATTGAGACTTCATTGTTGTTACACACCAATTCAATCTTATATGGTGTATATACTGTCTGTTTGAATGTTTTATCATGAATTCCTTTATTCTCATGATATTATAAAGTTATGATTAAATGTTATTCCTCAATTATTGTATTCAAGTGTCTCTCTTTTTTTAAAAACCCTTTAACTAAAATATCATTTTAAATGTTTTAATGATGTATTCTAATAAATATTTCTCATTAATATCCATGTTTTCAAAATGGTTTTAAGGATTTATTTATATGTATATTAATGGTTTAAAATGTTAAAATCTTCAAAGTGATATGGGACACTATGATTCAAAAATCTCTTTATTAAATGTTTTAAATGGTTCTGAAAATTGTTTTTAGAATGGATTCATTATTTCTATATCTTAAAATTATACATTGTTATTGCAACATGGGAATGTTATCTTTCCTTTATGCTTATGTTATATGCTATGATTATGTTATGTTTATTGGGCATTGTTTATGAAGATGGGTGGTTCCGTCATAAACTAAGGGCAGGTGAGCCCGATATAGCTCTCCATTGCATTGGGTAACACAAAGGGGTTAAAGGCTAAGGTTTATCCGAAGAGATTTAGGGAATATACTATGATGGGTATTCCAAATGTTACCATGAGGGTTAATCCCTACATAAGAATGTTATGAATGACTCAAGTTAACTTTATGTCTTATTATTTATAGGATTTATTCATTATTTGATGAGGTATTCTAAAATGATTATGTTTTATGAGTAATGTATGATTTCATACATGGACTAATGTTATCATTTCGTACTTTTATATCCCTTACTGAGCTTTTTTATGCCCATCCTAGGTTTTTTAAATGTTTTTCCCAGGTCAAGGGAAAGGTACATGATGTGATGATAGTGTCAAGGAAGTTTCAAGAAAGAATCCATGTTTTATTTTAAAAATGTTTCAGTTAATAGGAAAAATGAGTTCTATCTTTTTTGTAACCACTTTGTTTAAATGTGGAATGTAAATCATGATTTCTGATCTAATTATCTAAAACTATAAACCTGAAAATATTCTCAACATTTTTTCTTGAAATAACTCAAGATTAATTAATGTTTAACTCTAGGGCCTTATAGTTGGTATCAGAGGTCGGTTAAGATAACATTATAGGTTAGAGTGTTGTTTATGAAAAAGTGACAAGTTGTGTATAACCACAATGGTTAGTATATTAGATGGAGTCATTGTTTCTTTATAAGTTAGAATGAGTTTATGATAACTTGGAGAAGTATATCATGGTGTTTATCTTTCTCATTATTATATGATATACTCACTCTAGCATTTGGTTTTAGTAAATGGCTAGATCTAGAAGGCACCAAAGTAATAGTGGATTTCAAGAAAAATGTGACGGTTTTATGAAAGAACAACTGAATGATATGGGAGCTACAATGAGAACTCGTGTGGTTATCCTCAACCAACTATCTTGAGTCATGATTGACCACCTGAACCTTAATGATTTATTTAAGGCATCATATATGTGAGAAACAAATCCCTACAGAAGATCAGGTAATAATCATAAAGGTATGTATGTTCAAAAACCTATGTGTCAAAGATGTGGAAATAAACACATAGGAAAATGATTCAAAGGGACATAAAGATGCTATAGATGTGAAAATAAAGGTCATAAAGCAATAACCTGCCATGGAAAAAGGAAACATCTTTTTGACTCTAGGAAAGGGAAAGAAGTTCTCTCTGAAGGATCAATTGAATGTTTCAAATGTGGTGTAAATGGTCATTATTCAAAAACTTGTCTTACGAAGAAGATTTGGGAATGGGGTCACCATGATCGTACAAGTATTCATTTACCAATACCTAATGCTATTCCAACTGAGGATGAAGAAACTGACAATGACCAATGAAAGGTATGTATATTTCACAACACATGTTTTCCTATTATTAGAATCTTAGGATATGATTCATGATTTTGATTGTAGGAAATAAGTATTTCAGAATAAGTTGAAAAGGAATGGTTAATGGATCATGACGAATGTTGAATGAGTAAGAACTCAACATATATGGGATTCAAAAGTTATGGTAGATTTTAGGTTGGTGAAATTATTAAATGTATTATGTCTCTTTTGATGAAGGGGTTACATTAGAAGACTTTTTATAGTATATGTAACCCTGATGTTTGATATATGAAAATTTTATTCAAGGAATAATTATCCTTTATTTTGTGGATATAGTTATAATGAACCATTTGGGTTTATATGATCCTTGAATTTGAGGCAATTACTGGTTAATACATTTTGGGTTGCAAAATGAAAGTTATTGGATAACCTTTGTGGTTAAAATATGTTATGGTTATTTTTGAAGATTTTATCTCTTTTTGGGGAATGTTTTACGAATTATATAGTTTTGGAAAAAGGACAACACGCTGACTGTGTGACAACCCTTCACGTCAAACGAAGCTACGGGAATCGAACCCACAATCAAAGTGCAACTGGTATTTATCACCTACCACTGGACTACGTGAAGTCCCTAGTTAGTTTGAATGATTCTTTATTGTTATATGATTTTATGAATCAATAGTAAGTTGATTTTGGGTTATCTATAGGAATTATTACCTTATCATGGAGGACATGTGATTAGGTTAATTACTTTTCAGTATGAGACTTTAAGAGTAACTGATGTTATTTTGTAGAAAAATGTTTAGATTTATCCTAGGAGACTATGTGATTAAATCCTTCATAGAATTGGGTTTAAATCTTATTTTGGTTAACGATGAAGAATTTTATGGATATATTTTTATTGAATAGTCTTTGTTGAACTTTGGGTCTTGTTTGACATATTTTGGAGATTAGGAGTAGTTTTTCTTTTTGTAAAAAAATTATCCTTTTTGGGTATTATCTGTTCTCGTAATAAAATTTTTGGTTTGGTTTTTGTTATGGTCTAAGTACATGAGAAATATATAGTTCTCTTTTTTGGATTAGGAGATTCTCAAGAAGTTGATTATAGTACTCTTAATGCGAACAAGTCTTCCTAAATACTCCTCTTTTGGAGAAAATGTGAGTTTGAGTAAGGATCCTAGTAAATGTTAGAAGTCTACATGACAAGTAAGTATGTTCCCTTATGATTTAGTAAAGCTAAAAAATAAATTCCTCATTGAAAAGTAACTTAATACAAAAATGTTGTCTGTTAACTTTTCTTTCTGGCAAATCAAATACTATTTAATCCATCACAAGTTTGTGATTTTCTTGTAGTTAACTTTCTCCTGGACATGTTTACTATCACTCTCTATCAGAACATGAACCTATTTTTCTCTTCCATATCCATATTTTCCTACTTTTAATCCTAGTATAGGTTAACTCGGGGGACCTTTGTACTTCTCTCCTTTTATTTTAAAGTGATAGTTTTACTTACTCTTTTTCCGATGTGGGACTTTCAATGAAGTTTCCAAGCCCAATTTTGAAATTGTGAGGACGCAATTCCCAAAAGGGGGGAAGAATATAACATATTAGGTAAATAAATGATATTAAATTATAATTTTTATCAATAATTGTGAATAAAATGTTAATATTAAATTAAAGGGAATGCTATGCTCTATGGGGTACCCAATACACAACAACGAGTTTCTTTGAAATCTTACATTGCACACTAATAATGTAATAATATTATAATAGTTAACGCCTAGCCATTGTAATGGTGAGAATGAACAGAAATAACTACAAAATTATTACATATTTTTGTTAAATATTTTTACATTTACCCAATAAATGTTAGAGGCTTAAAATACAAATGAACCAAATTTTAAGAATAAATACTCTAATATTTTTATAAGATTGTTTTACCGCCTTTTAATGGAGAACCTTTTTTAAATATAACTTATGAAAATTTTATAAGCACTGTTTTTCAAAATATACTTATTCTTTATGATTGGGACGTTGAAATTTATTTTGGTTAAACTTTTGGAATTTTTCTGACAATATTCTTTTTTAATGAATAGTGAATAATATTGTATTTTACATCAAAACAGCTTTTTCATCTAATTTAATTATATGATTAGATTTTCTTTTTCACTGGTTTTAAAGTGTAATTAGAATATATTTTTACCATTTAATTCAATGGTGGTCATTATAATTAATTTCACTTTGAAAATGGACATAAAAAAGTGCCAAACGTTTTATAGAAATTGCTTCAAAAAAACCCGCTATTTGTTTTGACAATGGAAATTATTTTTAAATTAAGTATTTCAATTTATATGTTTGTAATTTGGTAAAATGGATTCCATATTTGGAATCATAAGGTCCAAATTATTTAATTAATACTCTTTTTTTTGACACTATGAATAGTAACGATGGTAATTATCTTTAATTATCATGATTAATTAGTAATCAGGTATTTAAGGATAATAAAGTAATATCATAATAATAACAAATGACCCCAAAATGTGTCTTAATACAACTTTTTGTGTCATGGAAGACCATGGTATGCCTTGTGCCAAACTTTGGGACCCCATGGAATCACTTTTGGGTGAAAGTGACACTTTGTCATTTTATTTTTAAAGAAAGGAGAATATCACTAAAGAATGTATCTCCCTAGTAAAACATTTTTAGTTTTGTCTGCGTAAATTATCTCTTATACTATAAATATTCATTCGAAAGACAAAAATATCTCATACATCCTAGTATTTTTTTAATAATTTTTAGACATTATATAAATTAATTTATTTATGACACCATGATGATGCAGCGATTACCTCATTAATGAACGATTTAAATAAAATGAAAAGATAATATAAAATATAAGACAGAAACATGGAAAAACCTATTTTATGGGTATATTTCGAACCCTTATCCCCTTATACTCTGGATATATCAATGTGTGACATTTAAAATTCGAAACTCATTTTAAAATAAAGTAACTTTTCTTGATTTTCAAAGGGTTCCCCTCCTCCCTCTTATAAAAGGCCACCACCTCTACCTCCTTACCCACACCTCTAAAGAAATTGGCTCAGACAAACCCTAACCATTTTATCTCTGCACATCCCACTCTTCATCATTGAATCCTCACCTTAGGAAGAATGCTCTTCAAGAAACCCTTTTTGTTCAAACCAAAGGGAGTTACCCGATTTAAAGGTAATGTCTTCTCTTATGTTCTTTTGTTTTATTTTGCTTCTCCAACCCCCTAAACTCTTTTTATTACTTCATTTTGTAACAACAAAATTATATTCAATATACTAGTATGTTTTTATTATAAGTATTCTAGCTAAATTTACACACATATCCGTCTAATGGTTAAAGAACATACTATTTCTGTGGATGACAAATTACTGCCTCACGAAATGATGATTGTTCAATATTCTTTTAACCCCTTTAAAGGAGGCAATTATGATTTCATTGTTTTTTATATATGATATAAATGTTATTTATGTTTTCTATATGCTTCTGTATTTTATATTTAAAACATTCCTTTATTCTTTTCATGTTGTGAAAATGCGATAATTTCATATGAGGAAGTGTGGACAACCGCCCCCTCAACTTATGTGACTCGTTCATGCAATTCATGTAATGTATAAAGAATGAAATTAATGAACTTATGTGACCTATATAACTTATATATTATACTGGAATTATAATATATATACCTATCAGTTATTTTTAATTACACTAATATGACAAAGAAATGAAAGTAGCGTTCATGCGTATGTACGACCTACCGTCTCCATGAACGGTGCATTTCATTTATTTTTATCTCCAAATATTATGGAATAGTATAAAATGAATATGTACGGGATATATATGATATTTAAATCATTAATACTATTCTGGAGATGATGTACTTATAACTACATGGACAATTCTTTTCAAACAAGTTCATTTTTGACTCATGTACCAAACATCGACAAAAACATATGATATGAACTCACATAATTAACTAATTATTATAAAATTTTAATATGTGATATGAAATGAATAATAAAATTTAAAGGATGTCCTTAAGTAATTATAAATTGAAAAAAGTTTATTATTCATGAATATAACGAAACGAAAAAGACAAGTCAGACTTTAGGTAAGGGATGTTATTTTATATTCCTATTACTGTACTTTCTATGTTCATTTTATGAGAGACCATATTTTTTTTCATCAATCCATTTTTTTGGATGTTTTAAGTGGCACCGTCAGGCTACTGAGTTTTCGTAAGGGATTTTTCATCTCACTTTTAGTCCCGTGAGATTTATACTACATTTTCCGCTATATATTTTGAGTGGTGTATATACTCCCCATTATTCTACTAATTGTGAAATATAATTTCATTTATGGGTATTTACACCAATGTTGTACGGTCTTTCTTTCATGGGGTGAACGTTTCGAAAGTTACCCAAATCAGTAAGGGAACCTTTCACCCTCCTATTTTTGAAAGACTTATTTTGTTATGTCATTTAATTTACATCTCTTTATTTTGGGATTTTCTCTTCTATATCCTTATTGATTTAAATTTTATGTCCAATTTATGAGATACCATTTTCTCTCTCATCATCTAATTTCATGAATTTTAATGTGCCGCCGTTAGGTTGTCAAATTTTACCAAGGAAACTTCTTAACCCAATTTCGATTCTTTGGGTTCAACATGTAGTTATTGAATATGTCATCCTTTAAATATGTGTGAATGACCATTGATTGTTTTACACTTAATATCCACTTATATTGGGTGTATTAATATTTTTGACACATAATTATGAGATTGATTTATCCTTAATTTAAGGATACCTTCTTTATAAGGGATTTCATCTCATTTTTCATTTCTATTGAGACTTCATTGTTGTTATGCACCAATTCACTCTTATATGGTGTATATACTATCATTTGGAATATTATATCATGAATCCCTTTATTCTCATGATATTATAAAGTTCAGATTAAATGTTATTCCTCAATTATTGTATTCAAGTGTCTCTCATTTTGTTAAAAACCCTTTAACTAAAATATCATTTTATATGTTTTAATGATGTGTTCTTATAAATATTTCTCATTAATATCCATGTTTTAAAAATGGTTTTAACGATTTATTTATATGGATATTAATGGTTTAAAATGTTAAAATCCTCAAAGTGGTTTGAGACACTTTGATTCAAAACTCTATTTATTAAATGTTATAAATGGTTTTGAAAATGGTTTTTATAATGGATTCCGTATTTCAATATTCTAAAATGTTATATTGTTATTGAAAAGTAGGGATGATATATTTCCATTATGCTTAAGCTATGTTCTATGATTATGTTATGGTTATTGGGCGTTTTTTATAAAGACGGGTGGTTCTGTGATAAACTAAGTGCGGGTGAGCCCGATATAGCTCTCCAATGAATTGGGTAACACGAAGGGGTAAAATGTTAAGGTTTTTTCTAATAGATTTAGGGAATATACTATGATGGGTATTCCAAAAGTAACCATGAGGGTTAATCCATACATAAGAATATTATGAATGCCTCAAGTTACCTTTATGTCTTATGATTTCGATGATTTATTCATGATTTGATGAGGACTGTTAAAATTATTATGTTTTATGAGTAATGTATGATTTCATACAAGGAATAATGTCTTCAATTTGTACTTTTATATCCTTTAATGAGCTTTTGATGCTCATCCCAGGTTTTTGAAATGTTTTTCACAGGTCAAGGGAAAGGTACATGATGTGATGATAGTGTCAAGGAAGTGTCAAGAAATAATCCATGTTTTATTTTAAAAATGTTTCCGTTAATGGGTAAAAGGAGTACTATATTTTATGTAACCACTTTGTTTAAATGTGGAATGTAATGCATGATTTATGATCTAATTCTCTATAACTCTAAACCTGAAAAGATCCTCAACATGTATTCTTGAAATAACTCAAGATTAAGTAATTTTTAAGGCTGGGGCCTTGTAGTCAACATCCCCAATTATTTAAGTTATCAAACAACATAAGCTTATACTAAATTATTCAAATTTCTTCATATAAAGTAGTATATTGGATGCAATGTAAAACTATTACTTTTTGGGATGATGTTAGAGAAAAAATTATACTAATACCCAATATGACGTAATAAATTAAATTAATGTTTCATTCCATTGAATTACATATAAAATACTTGTAGAGTTGGAATAAGAGCTATGCTAACAATAATAACATAAATTTGGAGATTGAATTTTGAGAAAAAATTTTCCTTAGAATATCACCATGAAAGATAATCGTGTGGTTTGGAATGAAATGAAATCTTAGACCTAGGTATATTTATATCTTTGAGATTCTATATCACATATGACCATTTGACTATTTTATAGAAAATCCAATAACACATTGATCAATTTCATGAGGTGTCCCACATATCACTCTTGAAGATGTCCATACCAGATCCGTTATATATATTGAATATGATGGTGCTACAACTAGAGAATGACCTATATTATGAGAAATTCTTGGTGAATTACTTGGTCCACAGAGACAATGTTCTACGGAACAAGATAACTCACCTTGTCAAAGTGTTGGGAATGAACAATAAATATGAAAAGGAAACATGAGAACTATAAGAAATGATAATACATAACTACCATAAATTTTTCTAAAATTATAATATGAGTTTAACTTTTTGGGATGAAATTTATAGATGGGGGACGAATGCAACTACCATGATTATATCTAAAATATTTATCTCCTAAATAATGTGTATTATTTATAATATCAATATACACTTGAAACACATTAAAAATTGGACAACACTTTATCTAATTAATTATTACCGTTATATTATTTAGTAACTAAACCCTTGAAAATATCAAATACTACATTTGAAATATTGGTAAAGTAGAAAATTTGAATGAGAAAATTTGGATCATTCCAATATTACAGAATCATCACTCCCATGATAAATTGTATATAAAAGGAAAAAAATATATGTAAACCAATAAAAATCATAGAAAAGTAAAATATAAAACATCGGGAGGAATTTCATTGAAATTTTAATAAAAGAATGAAGAGGTATTTATAGTAATTAATGTGACTACTAAAACTGTAATATGATAGTTGGGAATAGTAACATGACCATTGGGAATAACAACATGATTTTGGGAATAGTAATTTAAACTCAAAATAAAAGAAAGGAAGTATATATAAAATTTATCAAGTGTAATTTAATATATATAATTACTATAGTGCCAAAAAATAAATACCAAAATTAAAACATTCAATGAAAAAAAGTTTTAAATAAACTGTATTATAATTTATTTCATAAAAATAATTTTTTTATATATTAAATATTAATATTACCTATTTTTGTTTTTTTTATTAATTGAATTCCAATTTTATAATTATCTCATTAAAATTGTCCAAGGGTGATTTCATTGGCAATTTTCTAAAATAATTTAATTTTGGTTGAATAATAAAATAAATTTGTTTTGATACTAGTTTAATTTAAATTACTTCATTCATGATGTAGTAATTAACTAATAAATTATATAACATGAGGTTTAACTAAAAAATATTTTTAATAAGTTGAAAAATCCATGAAATTAATATTTCAATCCTAAAATTTATTCTGCCATGCATAAAGTGTCATGGAATCCAATAAAATATTATTATATCATTTTTCAAATATTCAATTTGATTAAATTGAAATTTTTTTATTATGTTGGATTTTAAATTAATAAAATAATGTTATTTTATTCATATAAATTTATTTTTTTAAATAATGTTACTATTAAAAAGTCTCCATTGTATATTAAATTTTATCCAATATTTTATTCTAAATATACACCTCTCCCCAAGTGTAAATAATCCATCTCCCCTCTATAGGAAAACCACTCATCTATCAATTAATATAGTCAAACCAATACCAAAATACTCTATCCTAATAACCTTATCATCCTTAGGTATTTTATGGAGAAAACCATTAAGTGAGTTTAGTGTCGTACAATTGAAGAAACACCCAGAAATCTGTACGTTTTTTCAACTCTTTTTTCATTTACCTCTTAAATTTGTCTCTTTCCCAATTTCATTCAATCATAAATCCTCTAAGATCAATTAAGAATTATGTTTGCATTAAATTAATAAGTATAACCTAATCATATGAACATATTTACTATTTATTCATATTAAATAATTTGATTCCACCTATTTTAACAATATCCCAATAACCATCGGTTAACCACCCACGAGGATTTACAATTTACATCTCATCACAACCATAAATTAGGATTATAATAAATTATTTATAATTTATGAATATATATATATATATATATGTATTTATAATATTATAGGGTTAATATTAATATATAATAAATAACAATTAAGAAAGACCCTTAAATCATAGAAAGATAAAATTTTCTTGGTAAGGTTTCATATAAAAATGTTTCAGCCTTAATGATGGAATTTATGAAATATAATCCAATTATTATAATTAATAAATAGTGAAAATGAAAATAAGTAAATTATAGTTCCAGGTTTTAGTAAATCTATTTATATTATTAGGGATTCAAAAAAGAGACAAAAAGGGGGATTTACGGTACGAGAATTCTTGGATTTCTCCTATTCATTTAAGAGCGTGTTGTGTAGTATGAATTATAAGTGAATAATTTATTTCTTTACATAACCCATTTTATTATCCCATTTCTTCAACAATAATTTTTTTATCAAAGGGTTATTCCATATCATTATACTCATTCCATAATGCTAGTTGCATATTGTTAATCTTCTATAATTCATTTAGGGAATTTCTATCTTTTGCATAAAATATTCTAATATTGTGAATACCTAAACACCATTCATATATATGTTTACTCACCTAGATATAAAAATAATTTATTTATTCATATATTTACATGTATTAAACACACATACCCTTTTCATGGGTCAAATAGGATGTAATATTTAATCCTTTCATAACTTATATACTCGTGGATTTTATATGAAATGAGTTATTTATTTCCCATGAGTTACTGATGAATTTTTTTTATAATTATATTTATGGAAAACATTTTAACATACTGAGTTTTTAAAAGTAATGAATATTTTTAATAGAATATATGATACTCCACACAGAGTTTAAATGACCAACTAAAAATTATTATTTAACTGTTATCTTTATAGCATATCCATTTTTTAAAGAATATGAGACCTTTCCCAGAAATGCAATGCCCCTTTATTAAAATTAAAAATTATAACTTATATGATCCTAATAATAGTAGATATATCCAAATACCTTTTCAAGAGGGGAAAAACATCAGAGAGATTGTCTTACCAAATGAAGTCAGCACCTTCAACTCCTTTGTTAGCCAATCCATCTGCGACAGAATTAGCTTCCCTATAGACATGGGTAATGATATGATTCATTGATTGAAGGGAGTCTAAGCTGTTAACCCACATATTATAAAGTATCTAGGGGAGATGACATGAACCATCCCTTATAGAAGAGACAATCCTAGTCGAATCACTCTCCAGCCATAGATTATCCCAACCACGATTTTTGGTCGGTTCCACTACAACAATAACACCCAACATCCCAGCTTCAATTGAAGAGGTAATACCACAAGAGTCGTGAAAACAACCAATCCCCAGTCCCTTATATATATATATAATTAATTAATGGATAAAATATTATTTGTAAATTAAAATAAAACCCATTTGGAAAATAAAAGGATATCTATTTCTAGAAAAATATTTAAATGAGTACATGTTTTTTATACCAATAAAATAATAAAATCACTCTTGGTGCTGTTTGTTAATGATAAATACATATAATTACTAATTTAATGGTAAAAATTTACACTATATGTTTTCTAGAAAATATATATATGTAATTCTAATTTTACGCATAAAAAGATGTAATTTACTAAAGGGAGTTTTGCAACTTTTTGATGCCGCGTTTTTTTAAACTATTTTTGTAAAATTTATAAACATTATATAAATAAATTTATTATTCTTTGAAATATTATTTTCATAATTATATTTGGTTTAACATTTGATAATTTTTAGAAAATGTTAATGTTTCAACGAATAGTGAAAAATATTGGTTTTTTTGAAAACATTATTTTATTTACATGGGGAAAATATGTTTTTCAATTAGTTTTAAAAATAATTTTAGTTTATTTTAACAATAAATTATCCAATTATGTTTTATAAGATGTATTTTAAATTTTAATTTAATATAAGAACATTATATATTTAAAAATGGGATTTTTTGAAAAAACTGGTTTTCATTGCATTTTTTTGGTTTAATTACATATTTTATTCTTACACTTTTTTATTTTGAATTTTGAAAAACCTATTACAAATTTGCATTTAAAATTTCCAAATTTCTAAAATATGAATTTTTTATTATTTGAAAATATGAATAGTCAAAATGGTTATTTTTATTACCATGATTAAGGATTAATCAGTTAATTAATGGTAAAAATATTATCCAAAATATTACCCAATTTCTTTTACACATGCTGAAATTTTATTTTGTTGGCAATTTATACATAAAATCATCAATGAGTCTAATTTATAACCATTTGGATCGAGTTTGTTGACATTAAGTCCCCTATAGTATTATATTTAAAAGAAATACAAAATGTTCACACTTGGATTTTTAATAAGTATCACATTTTTAATATATTGTTTCCAAAATATATAAATATTAACATAAAAGATAAAATAATTATCCTCAGAATGGTAATTTATTTTTAAATTTTAGGATAGAAATAAATACATTAAATTCTTGTACAATGATGATGTTATAATTATTTAATTAATGAAAAAATCAATAAAATGATTTTAATTAAAATGATAAGAACCATAAAATGACTCAAAATCATGGATAAATTTTATTTTATGTGTAATGTTTTTTCATAATAATTCATTTTTAGGATTTATGACCATTTTTCTGTTATTATGTGGTTACAACCCTGATAGTATTTTATTTAATTAAAATTCAAACATGTCATACGAAAGTTTATAGTAAATATGATATTTATAATGTGAGGTTATTTAGAATATTTTTTCAACTATATATATTACATGGAAAGATGAAATATTTATCAACATCATAGTAATTTATTTGTATTTTTTTAGTGAATAGATAATTAAATTCAAATAAAATCACAACAATGATGAAGTAATTATTCAATTAATGAAAAATTCAAAATAATTTTATGAAAAACAAGAACTGTTAAAATATTTGAACCATTTAAGGTTATACATGATTTTTATAGACTTTTATGACTTTTGGGGATGTATTAAAATTATATTTTTTGAATATATTTTTTTATCTTGATATTATTAATGTCAATGTGATAAATATTTTCCAAATTTACAATAATTATATTTCATGAAAATAATATTAAATTAAATTAAATTAAAATAACAAAAATATTAAAATAGATAAAATGTTGATAATATATGGACTAAAATTACATCCAATCTTCATTTTGAGTAAATTTTGAAGCATTTGTCTCCTAAATGGTCTTAAACATATTTTATTATTTTGATAAATTTTTAAAGTGCCAGTCGACTCAATTATAAATGTCCACTTATTATTTTCAAACTCCTAAACTTAAAAAATATTTTTTTTATTTAATATCGACTAAAAAATAATTATAATAACTATCCTAATTATATAGGTATTATCCTATTCGTAACTCTATCCCTAGTTTTCTTATGTTGTTAATAGAAGGAGATCGTCTGAAGAAGTGGTATCATTTTAAATCATGTGTTTCTATTATATTTATTCCATGACATCCCTCAATAATTCATTAAACATGATAAATTAATAAATAAATTGAACTCCGTCTATTGAGATTTTAGTATATTAGTATCATGATCTACAATATTATCCTTATCTATCAAATGAGAAATTAATTAATCATTCTTGTGTTTGGAGGACCGCCTCCTCGTGAACCGATATAAGTTGTATTCCATAACCTTCTCTCAAGACATGATAGGATGATTTAATTAATGTTTAATTATTATATTTTTGAAAATTTGATCAATATTTGAAGTAAATATATTATTTACAACCTTACCATTCCATGAATAGAAAAATGATAACATTGTTCGTGCATATATGTGAATTATCACATCCATGATGTGACGTGATTCAGTTTTCATCCTCGTATGACATGAATGAGATATAATACTAATAATATTGTGCATATAAGATTTATGATATTATTATCATTTTTGAAATATAAAATTATACATAAATTATTTCTATATAATCTACTGATAAATTAAAATGATTCTATTACATACGTAGGACATGTTGTCTCCATGATTGTAATATAGTAAATTTTTCATAACCATATTCAATGGATTAATTTAAAATTATAATTGATGTATTATGATGATGATTATTTCATGAATATTATTCTATATATGATATAATAAATACCACTTTTACTAAAGACAACATAGCATAGTCATTTTGGACCCAAGTACCGAATATCATATAAGCATTCAATGTGAAATTAAACATTTATAACATTGTTATAAGTGATGTAAAAAAGAATAATAAACATTAAAATGCACTAAATAAAGAAAATAACAAACCTAGGCTTATTATTTGGGAATACAAATAATGTACGTGATGAATCTGACTCGTGGTAATGGACTCTTTAACTAAAAAAACATGTTTGAAATGTTTTAAATATTTATATTCTAAAATATTTCTATTTCATGTCAATTTTTTATAATTATTTTTATGAATTTATTTATATGGGATAAATTTTTTAAAAAATTTTAATTTTTTATTTTTCTTAAATTTTTTCACAAATAATTAATTTTATGTTTTTTAAAGTGGATTTTATGAAGAAAAAAACCTTTAAATATCCTCATTCATTTATTTTAGAAAAGTGAATATAAATGTTTTCAAAACATATATGACATGAAAGGAATTTAAAAATATCAGGTTGAATTTGGTATTTTAAGAATACATTAAAAGTTTACATGGTTATTTTAGAATTATTTGTTTTTAATTATAAGTGCACTTCTTTTCAGAAAGTATGTGTTTTCAAAATGAAAATGTAATTTTCCGGAAGAATATTTTTACGATGCAAGAAATATGTTTTATTGTCTTGATATTTATCTTGGAAATTATTTATGATTATGGTGGTAAAATTATAAACCAATTATAGTTGGTTCCATGATAAACTAAGGATTTGTGGTTATGTTTTTAACAAATAATGGGTGGTTTCGTGATAAATAAATGATGTTTGGTTTCATTATAACCACTAATGTATTTTGTACTCTAAAGTTGGATGTTGGGTATATTGGTTACTCCATTTATAAGAGTGGTAAATAAAATTAAGTCCCAAGTTACAAAATTATATCTTATATTATTACTCATTAGTTTTCATGAATATATCTCGATTTTGAAAGGATATGATAATGACCGTTTTGAAAAGATTATTCCTATTCCGGGGTAGAGAGGGTTGTTTTGAAGAATATTTTTTTCTGCGTTTTCAATAATATTTTCATTTTATCTATGTCTCCTATTGAGGTTTTTTTTCTAATCACAAGTTTTAATTTGTTTTTACAAGATTTGTGGGAGAATAGAAGAAAATATTATATTAAGGAAAAAATTGTCTGGAATAGTCATGAAAAGAAACCATGATTTATTTTAAAATGTTTTTTTGGTGGAATAAATGGATATTGGGAATTAGTGTTACCTTGTAATTTATGGGTTTTCTATGTAAGAGTTTTTCCTAATTCTATAAAATTAAAAACCAAAAATATATTTTGGTTTATTATAAAGTGAATTATTTTTCAAAAATACTTAAATATGTAATGATTATGTTTGGGTCCTTATACACATGAATTAAGTCATATGAAGGGATTTCCTAATTGTTGTCTAATTATTTGGGTAAATTATTAATATATAGAGATGAAATATTTTATGATACCATAAGGAATAACATTGATAATTAGTATTTTTGACACCTCAGTGATATTACATGGTGATATGATTATGAATTTATAAATTATATATTGTAGTGACATTTCCAGGTTATGTGTCATATACTTATGAATATTCTCTAATGTTATTCGTCAATTATTTTCAATGATGATCGTAATAATTCATTTCCATTTTTATCCCTTATTTGTAATTGTTCCCACCCCCTTCTTTTGATGTATGTCCCATGGGTGTGGGATGAAGTGAAGATAATGTAGAGTGATCATATTAAAAAGACTTTCAATTGGATGAAAAATATATTTTTATTTTTTTTATGTGTTATGTTTCTAATTTCATTGAAAGTAAACCTAAAAATATATTTTGTGTTATTATTTTTTGTACAATGTACTGAATACTTTATATATTTAAAAATACGGATGGAATAATTACCAATGTGGGGTTCTAAAATATAATATCAATTGGAAATGTGGGTTTTCATGATTACAACCATAATGTTCATTCGAAACATTTGGATCATTTCATTTTTATAGAATATAAATATTATCCAAATGAATAATTACTACTCTCTCTAAACTATGGATATTTATCAACATTATTGTGAGTTCAACAATATAAAACTATAGGTATGTAATAAGAAATAAAGAATAAAGAATAACAATAATAAATATGTTTTAAAAACAAATAATAACAATATTAATTTTATTTGCCGATTATCAAAATGGAAATAAATTAGCGAGGAGACACTCGAAAATCTCTCCATTTATGATAATCACAAAAAATGAACTTCCCAAAAAAATTCTCCCTCTTTTAATAATGATATAAAAATTAATTTGACAGCAGTTTCATCTGACACTTGAATGTATATGAAAAAAATTAAATAAATTTTTAATTATATTCTAAAATATACATATTATGATATGTTTTTTTATAAAAAACATTTACTTCAAGGAGACAAAAAACATGTAAAATAATTTTAAAATATAAATATATTATTTTTAAATAATTAAATTAAACATATAATTATTTACAAACATATCAAAAAATTAATACATTTACGTATATGGTAAATTAAAATAATTCCCAATTAAATTAAAAGTCAATATTAATGGTGTTTTTGATATTAAAATTAAATATATTCAAATTATTAAATAAAAATAATAGTTCACATGCCGTAAATATTGAAAAATAAAAAATAATTTCATATAATAATTTTGAATTCTGAAACATGAAATAATATCACATACTAGTAAAGAAAATAATGAACCATTAATGGCTTGCTTACTATAATAGCAATAAATTTAAATCAATTTATTAAATAATTTCAGTTAAAAAATTATATATATATATATATATATATATAATTATTGTACAGTGAAAATTTAATCATTTAACACAACATGCATTGAGAGAATTTATTTAAAATTTAACAAATTTTTTAGAGAAAACTGAAAGAAGAAAAAAATAATGAATTACTTGTCCCCTTAAAATTTGATTGAATATTTTAAAAATTTCTAATTTTAAAAATGAGAAATTTTTTAAACTGTTTATGTTCTTCTTTGTAAATGTTTTTTAAAAATATGTCACAAAAACAT
The DNA here is from genome assembly GCA_963277665.1 of Viscum album. NCBI lineage: Eukaryota > Viridiplantae > Streptophyta > Magnoliopsida > Santalales > Viscaceae > Viscum > Viscum album. The sequence continues at coordinate 1,488,048,759 of OY728136.1, forward strand.
TTAATAATACTATAAAGAAATAGTATAACAATATCTATGTAATTAAGAAACAATTTTAATCCATGAAAAGAAATAAGATATTTGAGCACATGCTCAATAGTAATCTAAAAATTTTATATAAAAACATTATAGTATATATTATCTTCAAGGAAGGCATGCAGGAAGGAAATGAATAAAATAGTAATATTAAGATGAAGATATATTAATTCCTAGATTTTAATGGTTTTAGCTCCATGGTTATTTTCTTTTAATTTATTTTTAAGAATTTTATGAGGATAATTAAAATCAGAAATCCCATATATATTTCAAATAAACAAAAAAAATGATATAAAAATGATGTCTAATAGAACAAAACTAAAAATTATTTAGTTAATGTATCTATTTTTACCCATTTGATTTCAGGTTTCTACATCTGATAAATTAATGATTTTGGTAACCAAAGATGTTCATTTTGAGCAGAAATTCATGATGTAAATTTCAATTAATCTTTTTTGGAAATGTATATGATTAGAAAAAATTAAAATTACTAAAATAGATATGATTATCCTAATTTATAATATTAACATAATGAAAAAAATGAACAGAAGACGTGATTTTTCTTCTTGAATAAATAGAAAAATAATTCTTATTTAATTTTGGAATCTCTCCATCACAACTAATACCAAGACTTTATTAATTTTATTCATACAAAAAAATTGATTTAGATAAATCTTCCCCTTTTTAATAACAATAACACATTGTTTTATTGAATCGTTTTCACAGAATAATCCATTAATTATATTTTCATTAAAAACCTATGATTATTTGAAAAAAATAGATAATATATATACAAGAAACATAATATAAAATTTTGGTCAATAAAAATAGAATAATAATGATTTTATAGTATGTTATCATATTTCTTTAATTATTTTAAGTTTTTTTATAATAAAATAAATATTCATTATCATCACAAAAAAGAATGATTTTCATAAAGAGACTTTTGAGAGAAATATTATTGTACTTAATTAGCATGAGTCATAAGAAATACATTTAACATTTTTCATTTCATGATACGTTTTAGAGTTTAATGTAAATTCATTGGTTGGATATTTAAATACACTCCATATCATATTCTTGTAATTCATGTAATTTATTTTGAAATCATATTTAATTTATGCTTTATGCAGAGGACAGTTTAGTTTCAAATGAACATATTTTTATTTTTACTATCCGAAATCCATTTCTCTATTCTTTTTTAAATTACCCTTTATAATGTTTAATTTATTGCCATGTTTTTTAGAATGATTTTATATCTTATAACATAAACCAGAATAATTTGAATTTAAATCAGAATATTCTACCTTCCTTACTTTGAGTGAAACATTATTCATTTTGATAGAAATATGATCTTCAACTTCAGATTACATCTTGAATTCAAACATCATAAATGTTATGATGAAGTTTGTTATCTTTATATTATTAATGAATGTATATTTTTTGATAATAGAATATATTCTATTCTACTGAGAAGTTAAAATTATAATTATCTATAAATCTTGATCATGTTTTGGAATTTGAGTTCATAGGGACGAAACATCAATGAATATTTCTACAAAACTCCTATTCAAATGAGTAAAATTTTCTTTTTAAAATATTTTGTATGTATTGAATTTATTTTAAGAATTTATTTTCATCTATTTTGAATCATTATCAGTTTTTTCATAGAAAAATTCAATGGATTACAACATTTTATAAGTTTTAGTATACTAAGAAACTCATTTTAATTCATCAGTTTCTAATAAAAAAATAATAACATTCATAGACCATGAATTGATGTCATAATTATCCACATGAGTGGAAATATAATTATTAGGTTTAACTTTAGTAATTATATATGTTTTCATAACTGTCATATACATAATTAATAAAAGATTTTTTAAAGAAATTATCATTTGAGCATTATAAAAACTATAATTATCACTATTGATGTAAGGATCACAAACCATAATTCTACCTTCACTATGATTATCCATTAAAATTATTATTCCTAAAGATATTTAAATATGGATTGTAAATCCAAAATAAATATTCAATATAAATAAAACATCCCTTCCTTTGATTTCACTTGTTAGTGTTAGATGAAATTATAATCTTTTTTCAAGATAAAAACATCCATGATAAATCGAAATATACCAAATTGATCCTTTCCCTTGATAACACTATTTTTGTAATATTTGATGATTAATATGAGACAAAAGGATGATTTTGTTATTTTAAAAATATTTAATAATTTAAAACATACCTCTTGAAATTAAGTGATTATGTACTTATCTCTTGATGATGCGTAATGTAATGGGAAATAAATAAATGAATGAGATGGTCAAGGTGATGTATTTTGGTCTGAGGCACAAAGATATCCTATTATAATACCCTAAAACTATTTATATGAGTGTGGATAGTTTCACTAAGCATGCCGTTTTATCAAGATAAATTTATAATAGTGTAATGGTTGTTGACACCTCATGACAAGTTAGTTTCTTTTATAGGATATCTTATTAGCTTAGTCTGTAAATGTAACAATCCACCAACAAATGAGTACTAGAATTCCAAAAATCAATCAATTATATGAGATATAAAATGGATGAACAACATTATCACCCAGTTTCTTCAAAAAACTATAGACATTTTTATATTTAGTGAAGCTTGAGATAAACTAAAATATGTTTAATGAGCTTTGTATTCCTCCTTTGATTTAAAGAAAGAATAATATTATTATTGTTGTTGTTTTTATTTAAATCCATAGTTTCGTCATGATATCACACATACTATAACATCACCACAATTTTAATTCTATAATTAAAATAAAACATTTAAAAAATATGGGGGAATTTATATGCATCTTCGATAATATAAAAAATATCTGGTTTAAAGGGATTGAATTTTTTTTCCATTATGATATTGTGACCATTAAATAATTTATACAATTAATTATATTGAAAATTTAAAACAACAATAATAAAATTTTATTATTCATATAATCTATTTGAACTTAAAAATAGTCCTCAAAATAATATCAATTATAATCATCACATAAGCATTTAAAAAGTCATATATTTTTTTAATTTGAATTAAAATAAATTTATCCTTTAATATTTATCTGATAATTCCATAAATTATTCACTATAAAACATGTCAATATTGATATTTTAAATATTTATATAGTTTTAAAAATATAGTAGCATTTAATTTAATCAGAAATTAATTTCTTTATAATTATAGGAACATTGAATCTAAAAAAAATAATCTTTTTTTAATTCTTCTAAAAATTATTATCAATAAAATTTTATATTTAAAATTTGAATTTGAAAAATTATATTCCATGAAATATCTCCATTATTTATGAAATTGAAAACTTATATAATTTATCGATGAAAAATGGTAGTAAAAAAATTAAATATTCAAATTTTAATTTGTAATACAGTCCTCAAAATTTCCTCCATAATAATCATTATGAAAATATTCCATTAAAATAATTATAATTATTTTTGAATAATTATATTCTAATGTTTTAATTTTATTTTCAAACACCTTCCAAATAATTCAATAATGATCTAACTTGAAATTTTTATTAAATTCACAATAGGTTGATATCCTAGGAATCTGTAAATAGTTATAGGTTAAAAGCATCAATTTCTAATTTAGTTTAGAATACATATTTTTAGATAATTTCTTTATATTTACATCATATTGAGAAACACATCAATCAACATTTTGTATTTTAGATAGAATATAATTCTAAATTAATAATTCTCTGAAAGACTACAACTTGAAAAGATGTTGAAAAACCTAGAATAATTTATAGATACCTGAAGATGATATTTCATCATTTAATGAAATGTTTCAAAACACAAACAAATTCATTGGATATATATATGACCAATAATAAATAAAATTTTAGACCTTATACTCATGTTATAATCAATCATGTATGAGATTACTATAGTTGAAACATATTTCATAACATATAATATACAACCATGTATTTTTAATGTGTAGATTCTAATATTCAGTTATTTAACAGTGTATGGTTACTGAACATTTGATATTATACAAAATGTTTCTACAAATGTGATTTTCATTCAATTAGTTAGGATCCAAACATGTGGATGATAAGAAATGTGAGGTTCTCAGATGTGAGAATGATATCAAACATGAGGTTCTGAATGTGAGGATGATGCTGAACATGAGATTCCAAGTGAGTGGTTAATTCAAAACATTCATTCAAAACATGTGGTTCTAAACATGATAACTATTACAAATGTGAGATTTTAAGACATATTTTTCACCACAAAAGTGGGGCTTCTATCTTCCAAATGTGATGTCCAATCCAAGTGTGTGGATCATTTTCTTTGTAAAGAATATAGTGTTCATCCAAATGAATAATTAAGACACTCTATGAACATAAAACTTTTCTAAACATAAATGTGAGAGTAGAAATTGATTAATACACCTATAATATTAAAAATAAAAATTAAATATTGAAAATTAATAATTAAATGGATTTTATAAATATATAAATATTGAGAGGTTAATATTAATTGTAAAATTTAAAATAAATTGGCTAGTAGACACTCAAAACGTATTCCACACTATCAATTTACACACATAACCTTCTTCATGGTTTTACCTCTTATGTGGTTGTGACACTAGTATCAATAAAATATTTTCATGGTAATCATTATTATTTTTAATATTAGTAACATGAAAAATATGTCCCTTTGAAATCTTTACACATGGATAATGGTATATGTTCTTTATGGTTACCTCACTATTGGGAAAATCCACGTAAAAAATCTATACTCTAGATGTCCTTTTGTTTGGGTTTACATTGAGGTATCTATTTTAGTGAATTAATGAGTCAATATGGGGTTTTATTTGGGGATGTTAAACCATTGGATGGAAATAAGGGGTTTAACACCCAGAAAAAGAAGAATTTTGATACATTAACATAAGGTATATTGAAGGTGTTTTTAACAAAGATTATACCAGTATGTAAAGAATGATCTGGAAAATTTCTCAATTAATTCATTGTAATCCTAGTTCATTTCATACCAACACTCTATGAGTAATGTTTCTTAAATCATTATCGATTCTATTTCCAAAAAATTATATTTCATTGGAGTCAAGATGGTGTTTTGTTTCCAAAGGTTGTGTGGGCATTTTAACCATGGTATATTATTTATTATCTTATTTGAATTCCTATCTATTTCTTCATAAAAATAATATAATACAAAGAAAACATCTCTATCATTTTTTATAGTATATTTATTAATAATATCAAGATAATAATTTTATCGATGATCTAACCAAATATAAGAATAATGGAAATAGTGAATCTAGAATGAGAACTAGTAGTGATGAATTGAAATGTTAATCCTCTCACTTATATAGATCATGGTTAGATTTTCCATCACTATATAATTCTAATTATATTTTTTCACATTAATGATATGATTATATAATAGATATATACCTTAGAATTATTTGATTCATAAAATATATCATAAGAATAAAAAATTACATGTTCTGATTGAAAAACATTAATATTGTTCTTATCACATCGATGAGCTATTGTCTGAGATAAGTATTTTCAATGAAGAGATCTGGTTTTTACAAAGATATCCGAAGGAAAACAAAACATGTTACTGGTAGACTTGGGTAAGATCTTGGTATTATACCTCTCATTATAAATATTAATATGAAAGACATCTTAAAGGCCATCATCATAAAAAAATTAGTGAGCAAGTTGATAAATATATCATTAACACAATGATCAGGGACAAATAAAAGATTTATGATAATAAATAACCCTTATATGAGGGAGTGAAATAGTTTCATAATCTAATAGATCCACTATATCCTTAATGAATGTTTACATTCTAATCCAATATCAAATAGGGTAACACTAATCAACATTATACTACCAATGCACATGATAACTACAAAGATGACTCTAAATATGAGGCAGCACAATTGGACCCAATGTTTAGGGAATAAGATGTTATTAATGTCATGTATGAGAAATATATGATTATATTCTATCTTAATCAATAATTTTCATCTTTATGATATTGTTATTCAATTATTGAAGATGACATGAAAATGTTCTAGAAATATTTGTTTCAACTGAACAACATCCAATTATCCTAATTAGTGATTCCCTTGATCACTCATTGTCAACCAAACACTATGATACTGATACTGCCTATGGGATTCAATATTATATTGAAATAACTATGATAATTATGAATTCATTTTAACATGATAAATATCATTTATATGATGACACTATGAAAGGGGATATCAATAAAGAGACTCATAATTACTCTATAAAACCAAATTCTTCATCTTATATTAGTTTGGGGAATCTTGGTGAAAAAATGCCCATATAGTTTAAGATTCAATAAAGGATACAATAAATATCTCTAAAAATATTTAAACTATTGAAATTCCCATGAAGTTCAATTTTATTAATGTTTTTGATCATTCATTCATGTCTAAAATTTGGTAGTTATAGAATGATCCAAATCATAAAGACCATGGAGGTGAAGAAAAAGATGTGAAATGACATGAAATTTCAATGTATACCCTCCTTAAATTAATAATATAAAATATATTATATTTCAAAAAATATAATAATGTAATACAAAAACAACATTGATATAATTTGAATATTTAATATAAATATTAAAACCTAACAATTAAATTAGCTATTATAAAATTGATGTAACACTATTAAAATATAAAAAAATATGTACTATGAAGTTGTATAAAAAAGTAGAATTCTTCGAAATGAATCCAATTCTTATGATAGAATAAAGGGGATATATTTACTATGTGTTTCCCAGAAAAAATTCTAAGATGAAAATGATAAATTATTGTTTGAGAGTCATTATTAAAGACGAAGTTCCATATCGTATAGATCGAAGCAAGTTCAATGATTGTTGAACCACCACCCAATAATAATTATAGTGTAAATGTTATTTTGGTATTATGAAAAGATATTAAGGGTTTATTTAAGTATAAATTATTATTTTTTTGACATGTATTACAAATTTTATAGTTATAGATATATTAGGCATGTTCATGCTTTTTCAAAAATTGTTTTTAGTCAACGCTTAAAAAGGAAATATATTCCCTAGAAATTTGGCATTTTTATTTCGAGGTACTAAGTTTATAATGATTTAATAACAATAATATATATATATTTAAGTAATAATTCGTTAACAATAGACTAATTATTAATTATATTGATGATAATAATTAATATATCCAATGTCATTTCCTATAAAAATAAATTACCACAATATTTTATGTTTTCATTTAAAAATTGAATTTATAAATTTTATAATTATAATTTGGAAAAAGGATCAGCATTTTTTTCATAATACCAATATTATATTTATATTAATTTTTGTTATTTTTGGACGTAATAATTTTTTTGGTGAATTGTGAACAAACACATTTTACTAATACTGTATCTTTTATTAAAAAACACAATGATATTTTTTTTACCCTTTTTTATAAAATTTTGTTTTTCAAATATATGCTATATATTTTTAATTATCAATCTTTTACAATTTTTTTTTAAAATATAGATAATGTTTCGACGATAATAATTGTTTGTCACTTTCTTTTAATAAAATTTTCACATGAAGGAACTTGGTTTTTGACATAATTTAATGATAATTAATTTTTTTTTGATTTGTAAAAAAACTTTCCTCTTAATATAATATATATGATTTATAATATTCACATAAACACAAATATTTTTCTTATAATACATTTTTTTATTTCAAAAACTTTGTTTTTTGTATTATTTATGCTAATAATAAAATTAATATCTATAATTCATGGAAATATTATTCCATAAGATGATTTATGTATTTATATTACTAATTTTATAATTATCAAAGGAGGTCAATTTCAATTTTTTTATAATATTATATTTTAATAGTGCAGTGCAGTTACCACAATAAGTGTAAGTAAGTGTAAAAGTGGTTTAACATAAAGAAAGTGGGTAAAAGATGAATAATAAATGTTTAATTTTGGATGGTGGAGGGAGTATCTACCTTATTACTTTCCCAACCCCAATATTGGAATTTTTTTGACATTTCCCTTGAATAATTCAGTGATATTATTTAGAAATAATTATTTTATAAAAAATTCTCCTTTCTTCACTTATAAAATTTTTCCATATCTTCAACATGTTTCCACCCATTAACATATTAGGATCTACCAAGAATATAGCATAGACTCTTATAAACACTCTACTCATTCCCTGGAATCCTTGGTATCACCATAATACAATGCTATGGAGCATAATTGAGTTACCCAAGAGAGAAATTCAATGGGATAGGTAATAAATTCATCCCAACTTTTTAAAGTACTTATTTTATTACACATCCTTGAAGACATTGTATCCATTAAGGTGTGATAAAAATAACAATATAACTATTATTAAATGTTAAATTCTAATAAAAAATCTATTTTATAACCTTTTCGAAAATCTTTGTGAAAAGTATTAACTTCATACAACACACCTTTGGATAATCACCTCTATAGAGGACATGTTTTTTTCATGACAAACTAACATGAATGACTGGAAAAAAGAATTAATATGTGAATAATTTTTTTGAAACTATTAATACCCTATAAAGATAATATATGATATTATATAACTAATAAAAACAATAAATTATTATAGAAACATTAACCACCTAAAATGAACATATCAAAGAATTATTTTTAATATGGATATTATTAGTTAACATTTGAAATGTTATATGTATTTCCCTAATGGAATAATAAATAAAATAAACCTAAAAAATTATAGAGACCATGAATTTATATTATAAAACCTTTTTACATGGTCAATAAACCAAATGTTTCATGATGAAAACAACCAAGAATCCCCGATTAACATATATAATATGACTCTTTATTATATATATAACAAATGATAATAAATAGAATGTAGAAAGATATATATAGAATAAATATGTTATTTGGTATATATTTAATGAACATAAATTAATTATTCATGAAATTAATTACAATTGAATAACATTTTTAGACATAAGGTGAGAGATCTTATGAATCACCATCATTACTATTTGGTTACACATTATCTTTCTTTGTCTATATTTTCTGTTTCCTTTAAATTATTCAGTTTTAGGTTTTTTGATTTAAGGTTACTTACCAATTCCTAATGTAATTTATAATATATCCCCATAAAATGTTTTATTTTTTTATCATTTATAATTTTAAAAAAACATCATTATGTTTTGAAAAAACATTATTGAAAAAATTAAGGTTTTAAAAGAAACCAATATTTATTTAATGATCATTTTCTCATTTCTAAAAGGTTCTATAAAGTGGTGAATTTTTATCTGTATTTCCCTATTTTAATTTTCTATTTTTCCTTCAACAAAACTCTAGTTTAGAAGATTGTGTAGTTTCTTCAAAAATGAACATAAAAAATCATTTATTTCAATATATTTATGAGAATTTAGTTGATATAGCCTTTAGTTATGTGTTTATAAAAGATTATGAAACTCATATCCTTACTATAGTTTATATCCCTCTAATGATGTATGTGAGGTACTTTTTATCTTGTTTCACACATATTCATGTACATATTATGATGTGATTGGTGGATCTTTTATATACATCCATTAATTGGGTGATGTTGAGGCCCCATGAGATACAATGTATGGTACACATGAATTTAACCTAAGAACATTATATATGGTGGAAGGTTTGTCAGCTTAGGCACACAATGTTATAATGAAAGTTAGCTAAGAATAAAATAATAATGATGCATGTTAGCCAATAGTATGTTATAGTTTTTTTGTTAGTATTGATTTATGATTTCGATTTTTGGGTTTATGATGTTTCCATAATATTATGATTCCAAGAACACATGTGTTTATTTATTTATTCCATGTTTAAATATTTATAATAATTCTATTTATGATATCATATAATTACACTTGTCTCTCAAGTTATAAAACATTTCATGTTTTATTCTCTAATTGGGTTTCCTAACATTCTAATTTATTTATGTATTTTTTCTAGGGTATCCAATGCATTTTTTGAATTTCTATTTTATTTTAGAGAACTTTTCTGGTGTTTTAAATAAAGAAGTTTCTTTTATATTTATGATGTTGTATTTATGTATCTAATCTTCCAAAGACCCTATAAATCTGGAACCTTGTATTTTTATTATTTCAAAATGAAAGTTTAAATCTTGAATTAATGTTGGTTTACATATTTTCTCCCAATAGTTTATATCAGGTAATGTTCTAGCTATTTTTTAATATTATGATGATAGAACCTTATTGAAATCCATATGGGAATGTCTAAGGGATAATCCTATCTATAGTATAATATTTTTAAATTTTTCTAGAGTAGAGATTTTGAGGTCTTACTATAAATTATGTCCCTATATAGATATAATAATGAGGATGAAGGATCTAGCACAATTATACCTAGGGGTAATAAACATGGATAGTGGATGTTTTTTATAAACTCAATCGTGATCTGGTTTATAATAATTAGGTCAAACTACACATCATCCCAAAAAACTTATAGGGTATATGATTTGGTTAAAAAGGTTTCCATTAAGAATAACTATTAATGATTTATTTTCTATTCTCATTGATATAGTCAATTTAAAATGATAATATAAAAAAATAAAGTAATATTGGGTAATCTATGAGTGATTTATATAAAACTAAAATAATTATATGATAACAAGGTAATTTAAAAGGTCAATAGTTTGTATGGATTAAACCCATTTAATATATTTATTTTCATAATCACACTATGATATTAATTTTTTATAATTTATGTAAATATTTGGGTTTTTATTGTTGGAACTAGATAGAGTTGAGTTAAACATGGGTTTTAAGGAGAATATTAGGATTACATGAGTGATAAAACCATTGGAATTGGAGATGGATTATGAAATATGGTGATCATAACAAAAAAATGTATTATGAAAAATTATTGATATTTTGGCCATAGAATAAATCGTAAATATGATAAAGATTTATTCCTATGAAAATTTAGGCAATGACAGTGATGGATGTAGGTATATTTAATAACATTTATTTTTAAAATGTAGGAAGGGGTGAAATTTTAATTTAAATAATGAGAGTCCAAAAATATTTATTATTTGAATATTGGGTCATTGAGAATAAAATTTTGATGGGAAATTTAAGAGGTAGGTAAAAGTGATGCAAATTGAATATACACATCCAAAAGCAGTATTAATGATAAATTGCCATAAGTGTTGAAAACATGGTTATTTCCCAAGACTATGTCATAAATTAAGCTATGATAAGAATGATAGGTTAAACAAAACACCACAACTAAAGGATACATTTATAGAATATTAAATGACTACTTATTTGGCTAATAATGATAACTAATTACTCAACATTACAATTATGAATATGAGAAATTTATTTGAGACAATCTAAGATATCTAGATTTATTTAGATGTGTACAACCCAATTGTTTTTTTAAAATAACACACCTAGTTGTATAATAGTTTTTATTTCAAAATATATGTGTATGGTAACATAAATCTTATTATGGGACTTTAAAATAGATTTTATGTGATTCAAGTAATGGATTAACTATTACAACATGGAATACAAATTCACCAATAAAGGATAGATTTCCCACATCATAATTATTATTGGAATACTGGATTGGATATATATAAAAAATATAAGCTACTATAGAGATATTTTAACATCAATTCAATATAATATGATATAACAACACCGACATCATCATACATAAATTCACCACCTCTACAACTATACCCTAACTTTTTAAAGTAGTTTAGGGAATAATTCAATTGGTATAAGTATATGAAAATCCGTCTCTATTACCACTAATGAAATATGAAAAGGTCTTTAAGAAAAATAATGGGAAGGTTGGTTATGACCTTGAGGGCATGGGTCGTTCCAAGATTAGGTATGATTCTATTGACCATGAGAGACCATATGACCTATGAAGGAAACAATGAATTTCCTCAAAGTCCATGTTTGGGACCATAAATATCCACTTAGAGTGGAAAAGGTAGGTCATCTATCCCATACCAACCATTTATTGGGAGGGTTTCATAGATTGGGTGATATAGATGCTAGTGTAATATTTGAGTGAGGAGATGGAATGTTATATGTTGAGGTCAGAGAAATTGGTAATGGATAAGATGGAGAGGGTGTATGATAGTGTGGTTGATGAAGATACTTTGAAATTTTTGGGAGGGGTCTGCACATGGATCCCAACAAGCCTAATAAAGAGGATCATTCTTCATTGACTTTAGACATCAATGTCGGAATTATTCTATGCACAACAATGTCGATAAACCATAATGGATGAGAGTAGGTGTGTGTTTGTGTGTGAGTGTGGTGTTTATATTGTTAAATAAGGAAACACATTTCGTACATCAAATAAATTTATGATAATCTATCTTTGGTATCTCTGACTATGAACTAAAGGAAATATAAAGTATATATTAAAACAAAACCCTGAGAGGTATTTAACTCAAACATATTTGAAGAAACATAGAATATGGATAATACTTATTATAAAAGAAGTGACTTTATTGTTATATATTTTAAAAGATAAACAAAATCCATCTTATAGATACCCTTATAAAACTTCGTCAGTGAGAAATAAATTTAATTTTAAGGGAATTTTTTTAAGGGTAGGAATGTAACAAACCAGGAATTCACAATATATCATACTTAAAATAATAATATTAATTATAGTGTCCTACCCACACTAGATAAAACAAAAACCAAAAAAGAACGACATGTTATGAATATTTAATATGACCATTAAATAATTTCCATTAAATTATCTGTAATAAAATTGATGTAACCCATTTGAAAAATTGATAGGGAATGTATAAAATAATTAAATCCAAAAGTATAATTATTCCAATAAAATCTCATTATTAATGACAAAACTGGGGATATATTCACTAGGTTTTTACCTATACCAATCAAAAGTTGAATTTGGAAAATTATAGTTTGAGAGATGTCATATACAAGAGAAGTTCAAGCTCAAGGTGATTTCCACAAGATCAATGTTAGTTGAACCACCATTCAAAATTATATTTATAGATTTTTTATTGTTCATGTATTTCAGGAAGAGCATAATGGATTATTTAAATATAAATTAGGAATATATAAAAATTTAATAAAATATGAGTATGTACAGATGTATAAGGAATTTGTATGATTTCTGAACAATTATTTTTCTCAAAATTCTTAAAAGAAATTATTTTTCATCAGAAAATTGGGTTTTATTTAAATTAAATAGGTTTATTTAGACGAAATAATAACAATAAATAACTATTTGAATTGTAATTAGGAAACAATGGACTAATTAGTGACTCATTGGTAAAATAATACATAATATACCAAAGTTGTTTTCCAATAGATTTTTTTTCACAATATAATTTTTTTAAACAAATAATAAATTTTCTAATTTTTTAATTTATATTTGACAAAATTAACATATTTTATGACTTTATAATACCAATATTAGCATAATAAATTTTTTCGAAAAAATTATTTTTTTAGGGAATAATAAATATTATTGATTTTTACTAATACTTAAAATTTTATGGCATTATACGTGATAATTTTTAACACCCGATGATTTTATATTATGTTATTTCTTCAATAAATTCAATAACTTGTATTAAACACAACCACGAGTCCGACCGAACCAAATATTACGAAACTAGCCATTTAATAAGTGGTTAGGAATAGTATTAACTACAATTTTAATTTTACATATTTTCTATATAATTTTAACATCCAAATTATGTGTTTATTAGACATAATATAATAACAAACTCGTTTTTTAGATAAAAGAAGTATTTTTGAAAAAAATGCATTTTTACCGCCTTTTACTCTAGAACCCTTTTTAAAAACAATATTAAAGAATTTTATATATTCAATTTAATTAAATTAAATTCTTCTTTAGAATAAGGACATAAATATTTATTTTTGGTAAATTTTTGATACTTTTCAGATAACTTTTATATTTTGACAAATAATGAAAAACACCATGTTTTAATTGAATTTTTTTTTAATATAAATAATATATAGTTTTAAATTAGGAATTTGAATGGTTTTTAAGTATAATAATATTATATTTTTATAATTTAATACAATATAGGTCATTGTAAGTAATTTCACATGTCACTTTGACATAAACACATGTCAATCTTTTGATAGTTTTTTCATTTTAAAAACCCACCTTTTGGTTTTGACTACAAGAATTAGAATTAAAATAATAAATGATAATTTTATGTTTTTAATTTGGTAAAATAGACTTTATTGTTGAATTCGTAATAAGAAAATTAACTTTGGGTGAATTTTTGAAATTTTTCTGAAAACATTCAATTTTTTAATGAATAGTTAAAAACACTGCGTTATTTTTTAAAACTGACATTTTATTTAAATAAATATTTATTTTATTTAAATTCATTTTAATTACAAATATATATATATATATAATACCTATATAAGTTCAATTTAATTAATTGGAGTCATTTTATAATAAAATTGTATGTATAAAATTTTATTGAACTTTTTCACCTCTTTTACACACCTTCTAAAAGCACTTACAAATTTGAAAAAAACCTAAATTTACCATCTATGTGGGTTGAATTTAAAAAATCATAGATATATGGTTAACATCAATAAATAAAATTTGGTTTATTAATATGGAAATAATTTTTGGTGAATCATAACTTTTGACTTTTATTTACCACGGTTAAAAGTAAATAGGTCATGCAAGGGTAAAAATGATATTATAATTTCCCTAAAAAATATCCTATTTCTATTGGATAAGTGTAATTAGAACTAAAATTTCCTTAGGAATAAAATACGAAACTTTTGGTTCACTTGGATTATATTAGGACATTTATTATTATTTTATTTAGAGAAGAGTTAAATGAGTTAAATTAAATGTTTAATAACTATCCCATTTTTAATATAAGGTTACACATAGAATAAATTTGACTTTAAATATTAATTATAAATAAAAAATGATTTCTGAAATAATGGTAATTTTATTATAAATTTTAGACATTAAATAATTTCTGTTATTTATGACACAATGATGATGTATTAATTACCTTTTATATGAAAGAATGAAATAAAAGGTATTGTAAATATTAAAATAAATATAATTTCAATGTTTTTATGACATCCACAAATATTATTGGTGAATATGACATGTTAGGGTCGATTAAATATATCTTTTTCGATGTAATAAAGATGTGATGACTTTTAAAAAAACCAAATTCCAAATAATGTCAACATTAATATAAATTAATTTTTTTTAAATACTATATTATTGGCCGATATAATATTCATAAAAAAATATAGTTCTGAAAAAAATCTAAAATAATATTATATATCTCATTATTGAACTACTTGTGGTTCTCTTGGAAGTTTAGAGTAATTTTATTAACCATATAGTATAGAAATACAAGAAGACACCTTAAAAGTTAAAATATATAACTAAGAGTTAAATCTAAAAGATAAGGTTAATATGGTGATCTAAACCTATCTGAAACCTATTTGGTGATTTATTTCGACCCATACCCATATTATCATGGAGATAAAAATTTTTGGAGCCATTATAAACCAAAAATTATTTTATTATAAAATACTATTTCAATCTTTTCCTAAAGTGACCCTAACCTCTATTATAAAAGGGTGCTTCCCCTACTCATAATTTCACACTTCCAAATCCATTTGGCTCAGCCAAAAACTACCTAGATATCCTCCCAATTTTCGTTCCTTAATTTTAGGGGCCTTCCTTTGGTCATAAATCCTCCCCACAGAGGCCTTTTGATCAAATCAAAAGGAAGAACCCGATGAAGAGGTAAATATTTCATCACCTTTTTCAAGTTCTTTTCTTCTTCCACTTCCTCTTTCTTTGTTGTTTCCATTATAAAATAATAACTCCAATAACTTCTACATACAGTGATGTTATTATAAAAATGGTACAACCATATTCATTATTATATCCATTATATGAATAACAAAGTTACCATACGCGCGTACGTATGACTTACCGTCTCCACGTTGTGGTATAGTTTGTTATTCCAACATTTCATTATTTGGATGGGTATAATAATGAGTATAATTGAAGTAAATAATAAATATAAAATGTTAATGATTCTGTATATATTAAATACTAGAAAATTACATTTGAGTTTACCATCAATATAATGACATTGTCGATCGTTCGTACGTACGGATTACCGTCTCCACGACGCGATGAGAGCCATTCCCAAGTTCTCCATTCAACGATGATTATAAAAATATATATTATTTGTATGTTTGTAATATATTATATAATAATGCGACTGGATATATATATATATTTTTATGTATTTACATATATCTTATTAACTTACTTCTGTTCAATACGATACGAAAACAGAAACAAATTTTATGCATATGTACGACATACCATCTTCATAAACGGAGATTATTACCCAAAATGTTCATTTAACATGGAAATAATTATTAAATGGGTATTATTAAGTCATATATGAATCATGTATGATATAATAAATATTAATATGGTTCTGATATAACTTAATAACATACTATGGTCATCATACAATTGGTTAAACGTACCCTCGAACAAATGAATGTGCAAGGTAAGGGTTAATTTCACAGTCTCATTATTATCCGAGGTTGTTTTTACGTAAGTATCTACTAGTAATTATTTATTATCCATTTCCATGTTTCATAAAAGATTTTTTAATGGGATTCATTTTAAGGGAATTTTTACTAAAACATCATTTTAAATGTTTTAAATATTTATTCTTCTAAGCCTTTCTCATTAATGTCCATGTTTTCATAATGTTTTCAAAGATTTATTTATATAGAAATTAATGTTATAAAATGTTAATTACTTTCAAACATTTCAATGTTTCATGGGAAAATATGATTTAAAACAATATTTTAAATTACTTCTTTTCTAAATTGTGTGAATTTTAAATGTTTTCATGAAAAAGGAAAATTTCCCTCAAAGATATTTACAATTCATTTTCATCTATGTCAATATCCTTTTATGGATTTAAAACATGTTTGAAGTTAATTTGTTATGATAAAAATCATCCATATTTTATTGATGACTTTTTGATATGTTTGACTGTGTATGTGTTTTTATACCATTCATGGTTTATGGATAATGTATTGACATTTCATATGATAGTTTTAATATTAATTTTTATGTTATGTTTGAAACATTTCATTTGAGGAATGCATTGGAATTAATAAGTGATGGGTGGAGCCTTCTATAGCTCCTCAATGTATCAGTAGGTTTCATGGGACAAACTAGTGTCCTGGCATAATTCCTTGACAAAATATTATTTGTATTCTTGGTATAAGGCCGTTACTATGTGGTTATGAAGTCTGGAATTATGAATTCCGTCATTATAAAAGCGGCCATTGATACTGCATGTGATTATTATACTAGTAGAATATCTATGTGAATAAGTTAATGGAATTATTTGATTTTATTTTTTCCATCTCGTGCTGAAGCTAAGGTTTAATCGTCTTTTTTTAGTCTTATATATTTCCTTAAATTTTTATGCTTATTTATGAATGTTTCTTCTATATTGTTGTCCATACTGATCATCTGATCCCACCCCTTTCTATGTTTTATTTTTCCCTAGATGAGAGAATTATTTTATGGTTGACCTGTAGGGATAGGACTAGGGATATGAATGTGGTCAATGGAGAAAATTTTGTTGTTGTTTTTCATTTTAAAATGTAATGTGATGTTCATATATGTAATCTATTTTCCAAGACTGGTAAACTGATCAGTCCTTCGGGACATTATTCCTTGTAATCATTCCAATGTATTAAAATAATACACATACTTTGGGAAAGTATGGTCAGGACATTATGATTGGTATCAGAGAAAGTTTAGCAAAAACCATGGAAATAGATTTAGATAAACTCTAATTATAAAACATTTCACTAATATAGGATTTGAGGATTAGTATAGAATAACTTCCATGAATTATGGTTGTATAGGTATTCTATTAATTTTTCGAGCAATACATCCATGTCTTGATACTAGTAGGTAGAGGTGGCTCTGGAACATATGTACCAAGGAGTGAAAATGTTGAAAATGAGTTTCGGGCATGAACTAGGGTATCCTGGTACATGACAACGGTCCATGTTGAACTCTTCGTTACGAATCTCATGGGGGATATGCTTAGGATAATGGACATTTTCTTTACATGCCATTATGAAGGATTTAGGAGTAATTAATTCCTCAAAGAAAACCTTTTTGTGATTATAGATTATATGCATAATATTTTCAATTTAAATTTGGTATTATAATTGTTTTGAATAATTCATTACGATTTATAAACTAACACAGTGTATGCCATTGTGTAGAAATGACACTTAGTAGAAAGAATGTGAATTCTAGCAATACACATGATTGAAAGATTAAGAAGGATCATATCTTTCATGGTATAAATACAACATTTAAAAGGGAAATAGTCTAACATGTATTCTCATAATATGAAAAAATTGAATCATGTATTAATAATACAAGTAATGAATTCTTTGACTCTGATGGCATTAATGGGAAGCAAGAGAAAAAAGGATGGAACAATGAAAGATAGATAAACGGAAGAGGGGAAAGAAGGATCTTCCCATATGTGATAACTATGGAAAAAATAACATTTGTAAATGATTAAAGGTAATGGGTGTTTTTTATCAGTGTGGAGAAAAATGACACCAACTACGTGATTTCAAGGGTAAGACAAAGGATTCAAATGTACAATACTTCAACTGCAAGGAATTGGGACACTACTTGAATCAATGAAAAAAATCCTGAGAGTATACCCCAAATGATACTACTGGAGAATGATCAAGTTATGATTCTACCGATGAAGAAGAAGAATGATTAGAGTTATTATGTTGTTATTAATGTATTTTGTCATTTTATTATTGTATTAGAATTGTACATGTTATAAGAATTGTATAGTATATAATTGTTTTACTATAGTACTACTTCATTAAGGAATTGAGATTGTGTGTGAATGATCTGGGCGCAGCGGAAGCTCGTGGGTGGATGTGCCCACATTGATTTTTGTTATTAGCAATGATCTATTTGGGATAAATAAGACGATAAACATCAGTCTCTATGGATCGATTCACAAAAATTGAAAAAGAATAAGAAATGTCCTGAAACAAAAAAATTGGATCGTCACAGGTTGATTATGATTATATTAATTAATTAACAAGAAGTACCTTTTGGGTGTTCTTTCTTCATTTATATTCTTGATCATGTTTTGATGTGATTCGTCATTATGTTGTAGAAGAGAAGAGTAGACTTCCTCTAGCAGTGATCCACACGTGCACCACATAGCTCTGGACGTCGCCAAAGGTGTCTTCGGTTTCCAGCGTGGACAAACCTTTGATTGCGTTTACCGCATTAGATTGTCTTGATCCGATGAATAGGATCTCTCTCAGTATTGAGAGTGTTCTTGGAAGAAGGAGTTCTTTCAGTCTTGAGAAAATTCTCCAGAATTGTTGTGTACAACGATTCTCTTGTGTGAAAAGAGTTGGGCTTGTGAGTATATTTATTATCGTGTTTGAGGTTGTAGAGTTATGATAATAAGTAAATGATTTACGCGTTTTATTTATTTTATTGTCTCTTATTGAAAACCCCTTGTCAAATAATTCATTCCTTAACATCCTCCCACACTGATTATAATAAATATCATTTAATAATACAATATTATATCCTCAAAATCCCAACTGGATAACTACACGGCATCTAATCATTAATACACGGCGTGTACTCGTTTTCCATAAAAATAAATGACGTATAATCATTAATACACGTCGTGTACTAGTTTTTCCTTTCCTTTCCAAAATAAAAACTACACGGCGTGTAATAATTAATACATGACGTGTATATCTTGTTTTTCATTTGGTTCTTCCTCCATCATTAAAACGATTTAGGCTTCTTTGAATAATTGTTAAACCACATACGAGATTAATCATTATTCTACTTGGGGTACTTTGATACACTTAGTGTGTGACCCTCTAGGCCTCTTTCTCATTGGCATTAGGTAGGATTTCCTAATGTCCAAGATTACTGTGTAGCAACGGGTCAAGGTACCCAAGAGAAAGAAGTTTACGCCGCATTAATGTGTCACCTCATATGAATGCTTAATGTGTAATTTAATCCATTTGTCATAATAGCTCATCAAGAAGGTTTCATGGAAGTGTCATAAACCTATATGATTGATATTTATTTCATTGAATTCTAGAAATAAAATCATCGTGATACCATGGCCATAGAATTTGTGCGACAATTCCATTTTAATCAAAGGGCCCAAGATATATACTTACATAAATACGGAAGGTACAAATACTTCCTCGACATATCCTTTAACAACATGTCATACATAACACACCCAATGTACCCTACTTCCCTACAACTCTCTTCGTGATGGTTTTTTTGAGCAAATCTAAGTGCATGAGTCATGAAATGATTCAGTGATAATCTTCCAGTCTAAGTACCATTACACATGCTCATATATAGCAATGTCTGATGACACCAAGACATGCAGAATTGCTACTGGAAGGTCTGTTCTCATAATCTCCCATCATGGAGATTACCAAGTGTGAACTCCATGAGAGAGAGTCTCATATTCTTACGATTACTCACACATGAAGTTCTGTATACTATGTAACCTATCATAGTATGTCATCCAACAGTAGAACATTATGTAAGAATATTGTTATAGTATTTCATGGTTCTCATCATAGCGGGGATTTTCCACGACCATATTAATTAAACAAATATTCCAGGACATTATTATATTATTACCATGAAGAAAAATGGAAAATATATAATAAGAGTAAATTCATGTAATCAATGTACAAAACAGTTGGTTCTCAGGACAACAACCCTTAAAAACTCCAACATGAACTAGAGCCAGCTACCTATGACTATTAATCTGATAGACCTCACATGATGATCATGTTTCTGCTGAGTCAAGGCTTCAGTCAAGTGTTCCACCATGTTTCCTTCCATGGAAATAATGCTCAGTGAAACTTCACCTCTCTGAGAGAAATATCTCAAGAGATGATACTTCCGAAGTATGTGCTTTTTCCGCTGATGAGAGCTTGTTTTTTTTGCAAGTGCTACCGCTGAAGTATTATCACAATAGAGTGTGATATGATCTTTACTACTAGGTATTACATCTAGATCTTGGATGAATATTCACATCCATACAGCCTCTCTAGCTGCCTACGAAACTGCGATATACTCAGACTCTACTGTAGAATCTTCCACCACATTTTTCTTTGAGCTCTTCCAACTCACTGCACCTCCATTCAAAATGAAGATATATCCGGTCTACGAATTCATGTCATCTCGATCAGTCTAGAAACTAGGATCTACATGTCCTATGACGACTACTTCCTCGTCTCCTCCATAAAACAAGAAAATATCCTTAGTATGCCTCAGATACTTAAGGATAGTCTTCACTTCCATAAAATGGCGGTCTCCTGGATCAGCTTGATATCTTCCTACCACACTTAATGTGTATGAAACATATATCCTTGTATATAGCATTGCATAAATGACTGAACCAATCTCGGATGCATAAGGGATACTTTCCATTTTCTTTCATTCCTCATGTGTCTAAGGAAACATTTTCATGGAATGATGAATGCCATGTGACACTGGCAACAATATCCCATTGGATAGTTCCATATTGAATCTTTTTATTATCTTGTCAATGTATGTACTTTGAATCAGGCCCAGCATTCTCTTGGATCTATCATGATGGATCTTCATTCCAAGAATATATGCTGCCTCGCCCAAGTCTTTCATTGAGAAGCAATTATCAAACCGTGCCTTAACTGGCTGTAAGATAGGTACTTCATTTCCAATTAGTAACATGTCATCAAGATATACTATTATAAAAACGATAGCACTTAAACTAAACCTCTTGTAGACACAAGGCTCACATTCATTCTTAACAAATCCAAATTTTGTTACAGCTTCATTAAAACGAATGTTCCATGACTTTGATGCTTTCTTTAATCCATAAATGGTTTTCTGCAACTTTCATTACTTATTGGCATCCTCTGGAGTCACAAACCCTTCCAGTTTTGTGATGTGGACATATTCCTAGAGGTTCCCGTTAAGGAATTTTGTTTTGACATCCATTTTCCAAATTTGTAGTCATGGTAAGTGGAAATTGCTAATAGGATTCTAATGGATTTCAGAATTGGAACTGGTGAAAAGGTTTCATCATATTAAATTCCACGATGCTGCCTAAAACCTTTCGCAAACAGTCGTTCTTTATAGGTGCTGACATTCCCCTCCATGTCCAATTTCTTCTTGAAAACCCATTTATTACCAACAGGATTCACATCAACTGGAGGATCTACCAAAATCCAGATATGGTTTTTGTACATGGACTCCATTTCAGAATTCATGGATTCTTACCACTTGGCAACATCTGTGCCTTCAACTACTCCCTTATAGGTAATAGGATCATCATTGTCAACCTATAATGAGTCACCATCCTTAGTGACCAGAAAACCATATTGTTCTGGTTCTCTCACCTCTCTCATGCTCCTATGCAGTTCTTGTGTCTCTAGAAAAGATAGTTCTTCCATGGGGATTTGTGGAATCTGTTATTGTACCAACTCTTGTGTATCTTGAGCCTCGACTTCATTGAATTCTATCTTTCTCCCAATATCTCTTTTGAATATGTGCTCCCTCTCAGAGAATATGGCGTTCCTTGCCACTATAACCTTTTTATCTGAGGGGTTGTATAGATAATATCCTTTTGTTTCCATGGGATATCTTATAAAGATACAATTTGTGCCTCGTGGTGGAAGTTTGTTACCTAAAGAGGCCTTAACAAATTCTTTGATACCCTACACATTTATATTCGATATCATGGCTTTGCGTCCACTCCATAACTCGAATAGAATACCATTTATCGATTTAGTTGGTACTTGGTTTAGTATGTGTTTTGTGGTTTGTAATTCATATCCCCAAAAGGATAATGGAAGACTCACGTAACTCATCATTGATCTCACCATGTCCAAAAGGGTGTGGTTCCTCCTTTCACTTATGCCATTCCACTAAGGCATGTAAGGAGGAGTGAGTTGAGATAGAATCAGAAACTCTCGTAAGAAGTCAATGAAGTCCATATTAAGATACTCTCCTCCTCTGTCTGAGTAGAGCTTCGTAATATTCTTACCAAGATGGTTCTCAACTTCTTTCTTGTATTCTTTGACCAGATAAAAAGAATCTGACTTATACCTCATTATGTAAATATATTCATATCTACTAAAGTCATCAGTAAAAGTTATGCAGTACGAGAACCCACCTTTTAATTAAACCTGAAATGCTCCACACATATCTGTGGACTAATTATAGAAGATCTGTATCCATTTCACCTTTCCCACTAAAAGGGGCTTTGTTCATTTTTCCTTGTAGACAAGCTGGACATACACCATGTAGTTTTAGTTCGAAATAATCTAAATACCCATATTGATGTAATTTTTTCAAACGTTTCTCATTAAAATGACCTAGCCGGTGATGCCAATGTTGGGTGTGGTATGAGTCATGTGAATTAACTTTTTCATCGATTTCCATTACTTGGATTGTGTAGTCTAACACATAAAGGCTATTATATAAATGTTCCCTACCAAAACAAATGTTATATTTATAAAAATAGCAACATCCACTTCCAATCATGAAGATGAATCCATAAGTATTCAATTTGGATACTGAAATAATGTTTTTAGTTATATAGGGTACATAATAAGATCCTTTCAAAACCAAGATCATCCCCAAAGGAAATGTGAGGTGGTAGTCTCCAACAGCTGCAACAGCGAGTCTGGATCTATTGGACGCTCGTAGATCCACCTCAACTTGGTCAATTTTTCTGAATCTACTTTGTTCCTATATTTAGATATAGATGTGAGCACCACAAGAAGTATCTAATACCCAATTGGTAGAATCATATAGATTGAATTCGATAACAAACACACCTAAAGTTTCTTCTTGCTTCCTTGGCTTTGAGCTATTTTTCTTCCAGTGGAACTTCTTGCCACATGTGAAACAAACAACCTCCTGTTCTCTTGCCTCCCATTTTATCATGTTTTTAATGGAAGGCCTTGAATATGATTTGAGGTTAATTCTCTTAGACTTTGATTTCATTTTATTCACCATGAGGAAAAAAGAGTTTTCACGCTTCATTTCATTGTCCACTTCGAAAATGAGGATACGAAGATCAGACCGAGATTTCTCAATGTTGTTCATGTTGAAGTTCGCAAAAAAGTTTGAGAAGCTCTGGGGGAGTGATGCAATAATGGGATCAGTACCCAGTTCTTCGGGGAGTTTAAAACCTAGAACCTCCAACTGCTCAATGTAGCCAATGAGCTTGACTACATGAGGACTAGCTAGGGCACCCTCTCCAAGATTTCACTGAAATAGAGCTTCGGAGATCTCAAAACGTTCTTGCCTCGCTCTCTCCTGGTATAGACCACAGAGGTGATCGAGCATGCTATAGGCATCCATGTATCATGAGACTTCATGAGCTCACTAGACATTGATGATAGCATAGAAAATTGAATGTCGAGTGCGTCATTCAAATGTTGATCATATACCAGGAAATATTCATCACTCTCCCCTTGGGAAGGCGAATCAGGAAGTTTGGTCTCTAGTGTGTAAAACATTCGTTCATGGCGTTGGATAACCCAAAAGTTCCTAAACCATTACTTAATGTTACTACCGGTGATGATATTGTCTTTTTCCAGAAATGATTGCAGATAAAATTTATTTGTCAAGTTTGTCATATTGATTCTACAATTTAAAAGAGCCGATTTATCAGTACCTTTTGATTCCATTTTTTGAAATATAATAAATGAATTTTTTAAGTCTCCCGCTATTTTATCATGTCCTAATGAGCCTCACCATTGAACTCAGAATGTCCAGTTCATTTGAAATTCTAGTGGAAAGGATCCATATTCCCCTTCGCATAACCCCAACAACAGTTGGTCAAGCTATTTGAAGGTACATAGGTAGGCAGGTCTTTGCCAAATGTGAGCTTACACTTCCATGATCTGTTGAGTGGACTCCAAAATCCTAAAATCCTAACATGGATTTCCTCAACACTTGCCTCCAATATTTCACCATGTCTATAAAGGGATACTCTTCTTGAGGTAATATGGTTAAGTCAAACCGAAACTATGTAATAAAGTAATGGAAGGCTTGGCCTTACTTAATATGGTATTGAGGTATTTTAATCCTTTTGCATAGTTTTGATTTATCATATTCTTGTTAATATTATGTGATGCTTGCTAAAGTGATCAACCACGTTCTGGCATGATCATGAGCTTCTATTGGTTAGCTTATCTAGCGGTTTGATAAGCTAACCCTGACCTAGAAAAAAACACCATGAACCGATGGTTTGTGTTTTTCAGCTCACACCTATAAAGCTTTTTATCTTCATGGGTTGGTTTCGCCTCATCACTGGGTTTTGAACCATCTCCTCTATCTTGTGAGATCCTCCATTACCTAGGGTTTACATTAAATAAACCATGGGCACGCATGCCCTACATTTTATTGGAAGAAGGCTCGTGAGCCAATGAATTTAAACTAGACAAATATAAATGAAACCAAACACACATACAAATGGGATTTGGTCTAGCTCATGATCATCCATAATATGAAACTACATTTACACATATTTAGAATTCAATTTCTTTTAATAATTCTATTATTTAATGTAAGTCGTGCTTGAAATTAATTAATTATTATCTTATAATTAATCAATTTTTTATCTTAAATTACATTCTAAATTTCCATGAGATTCTTCTCATTCATATCCCTTGTACATGTCTTTGTACTTTTGGAGGAAACCTGGTGAAATTACATTTCTGGAAAGTAAACGGCATGTAGTTTATATTTATACGACATGTATTTCTTTTCACACTTTATCCAAAATACATGATGGGGGCTTTGGCGTGTTTTCTCTAATTTGAAAATTTTGGATTACACGGAATGTATATTAATCTAAAATGGCGTGTACTTCCTTGTTACGTGGTTACTGGCCTGGAAATCCCACATACACAGAAAACAAATTCTCCTTGAACACAGTTTCACCTAGGTCGGATCGTACTACACTGCATGTTGATTTAACATACAGGTCGTGGATTCGGGTTCCATGCGTCATTCATTTCTTGTCAACACGGTGTAATAAAACTATGGTATACTCAATTTACACGGTGTGTTTTGGCGGACCAGAACTGGTTCATTGAGCCTAAGTACACGGCATGTAGTTTTCAATACACGTTGTGAATTCCCGTGTTGCACAGACAAAAAGAGCAGCTCCTCCATATGAGTTCCTCCTTTTTATTTTAATCAAAATCAAAATTAATAGGTCATTTCTATGATTTGAATATAGAAACGAAGAAGGAAGAATAGATATCATTAATTAAGTTTAATAGAACTATTTATTACAAAATGAATCCAATATAAATGCATAAATTTTCAACGAAAATTAAATAACTATAATCAACATTGTAACCTCTCTCTAATACCAATTGATAATTCCAGGCGTAGGAGAAGCCCATGGGAGGATGTGCCCACTTGGATTTTTTTCATTATCAACGATCAATCCTGGATCAATACGACGATAAACGCCAGTCTCCATGGATTGATTCAAAAAAATAGACAAAGAAGAAGAAAGGCCTCAGAACCACAAAAGTGGATCATCACAGGTTGATTATAATTAATTTAATTAATTGACAAGAAGTACATTTTGGGTGTTATTTATTTGTTTATATTTTTGATCATGTTTCAATGTGATTTGTCATTGTGTGTAGAAGTCAAGTGCAGACTTCCTCTACTGGTGATCCACACGCGCACCACGTATCTTTGGACGTCTCCAAAGTTGTCTCCAGGTTCTAGTGTGGAGAAACCTTTGCTTGTGTATCCCGCCTTAGATCATCTTGATCCAATGAAGATGATCTCTCTATGTATTGAGAGTGTTCTTGGAGGAAAGAGTTCTTTCGGTCTTGATAGAATTCTCCAGAATTTTTGTGCACAATGATTCTCTTATGTGAAAAGAATTGGGGTTGTGAGGAAATTTATAGTCGTGTTTGAGGTTGTAGAGTGATGAAAATAAATAAACGTGTTATGCATTTTATTTATTTCATTGACTCTTATTGAAAATACCATGTTGAATATTTAATTCCATAACATGCACCGATGCTAATTATAATAAATATCATTTAATAAATCAATATTATATCCTCAAAATCCTGACTGGAAAACTACACATCGTGTAATCGTGAATACATGACAAGTACTGGTTTTCTATAAAACTACACAACGTGTAATCATTAATACACGGTGTGTACTTGTTTTTGATTTCCCTTCTTAAATGAAAACTATACAGCATGTAATCATTAACACATGGAGTGTACATGTTTTCCATGAAAACCTTCACGGCGTGTAATCATTAATACACGGTGTGTATATCTTGTTTTTCATTTCCTTCTTCCTCCATCATTAAAATGATTTAGGCTTCCATAAATAATTATTAATCCATGTACAAGAATAATCTTTATTCTACTTGAGATACTTGGATACACATAGTGTGTGACCCTCTAGGCCTCTTTCTCATTGGCATAAGGTGGGATTTCCTAATGTCTAAGATTACTGTCTAGCAATGGGTCAAGGATCCCAAGAGAAAGATGTTGATTCCGCAATGACATGTAACCTCATACGAACGCTTACTATGTAATTTAATCCCTTTGTCTCAATATCTCATAAATCAGGTTTCATGTCAGTGTGATAAACCTATATGCTTGATCTCCCTTTCTATGACTTCTAGAAATAATCTCATCATGACACCATGGCCATGGAATTTGTGTGACAGTTATATTTTAATCAAAGGGCCTGAGATATCTACTTCCATAAATATGGAAGGGAAAAATACTTCCTTGACTTATCCATTAACAACATGTCATTCGTGATGCACCCAATGTACCATACTTTCCGCCGTCTCTTTTAGTGACGGTTTTTATTAGAAAATCTAAGTGTGCGAGTCATGAAATGAGTTAATGATAGTCTTTCAATCTATGCACCATTACACATGATCATAGATAGCAATGTATGATGACACCAAGACATGAAAAATTGCTACTGGAGGGTCTGTTCTCATAATCTCCCATCTTGGAGATTACCAAGCGCGAACTCCATGAGAGAGAGTCTCATCTTCTTATGGGTACTCGCACATGACGGTCTATATACTATGTGTGTTATCATCGTATGTCATCCATCCACAGAGCTTTATTTAAGAATATTATTATATCATTTCAAGGTCCTCATCATAGTAGGGATCTTCTATGGCCTTATTAATGAAACAAATATTACAGGACATTATTATATTTTATTCATGTAGATCAATGAACAATATATAATAAGGGTACATTCATGTAATCAAAGTACAAAACAATTGGTTCTCAGGACGCCAAACCTTACAGTGTGGAACCATGAAAAGTGACTCAATATCAGGGTATAGTTTTTGGAAAAAATATGGTCTAGAGAAAAATAACCCTTAATATGATTCTAATATTGAGATAGTGATTTTGGAATAAGATATGATTTATTTGGATAAATTATATTAGATATTATTGACATCCTTGAAACTGATTAATGATTTGTATATTCAATAATTGTTGGAGTTTACAAAATTTTTGGATATAATGAGTATAACTATTATTCTATAAGGAATAAGGGATCATGAATGCAATCAATAAGGTTTTATGGTAATTCTGGGTGTTATATTGTTTTAAAAGAATACATGAGGAAGGCATTCACAAGTTATTATGTGGAAAAAATCAATTTCGTTGTGTTTACATTCCTTATAAATTATGGACTATGAGTTTTGACAGAACTATTTTGGATTAGTATAATTGTTGGAATGGATTATGTTTGACATTGGATACTATTATTAAGCTTTAAGCATTTCTGAAGATTGTTTTTCGATTGTTATAAAAAGGATAACCAGAAGTTCATGCGACAACCTGTCGCGTCCTGAAAGGCCGCGAGACATGAACCCGCAACCAAGGGGAAACAAGGGTGCATCACCTACCATGGGCCTAATTGTTGTCATGGTTTGTATAATGTAGTTTTTTTGAATACTCTGACAAATTAATTATAAATTAATTATTTTTTGAACCCTATACGAATAGGATAAATGGAATATTTTTTAATTCTATTATCTTTTGAAGTGAATGTTCTGTTTGTGGTAGGAATTTGTCAAAGGATTAAAATCCACTAGCCATGTAGATTTTTTACCTCTTATTATATTATTGAAATAATTATTAAACTGTAGGGAAGGCTTATTGAAACCAAAAATATTTTATCCGAATTCCTTATGTTTTGTTGAACCTATGATATTTTAAATCATCGTAGATTGATGTCTTTGAGGCTCTCAATTGTACATTTCTTTGTTATTGATGACCTTAATCACTCCATATAAATATTTATGTTTTCTCTCCAATTATGTATCTTTAATTACCACCAATTTTCTCCTAATCATGATCATAATTTTTTGGTGACTTTTTCATTTTCATTTACCTCTTATTAAGATTAAATTTTATTAAACCAATTTACGATGTGGGTTTTCCACAACAGTATTTTTCTATTTTTAACATTTCATTGTAGAAAAAATATTTAAAATTGCAAGGAAACAATTTATTGAATAAGGGGAGAATTTAACACCCCATGATATCATAGTATTTTATCTTTTCAATGTAATTTAATAACTAGCGCTTCAAGCAACAATGAGTTCAAGCGCACCACGACTTAACAAACTAGCCGTTCAAAAAGCGGTTAAGAATAGTATTGACAACATTATAAATTTTATATATATTCTATATAATTTTATCATCCATATTATGTGTTTATTTGACATAATATAAGAACATATTCATTTTTTTAGATAAAATATGTATTTTTTAAAAAATACAATTTTTCCGCCTTTTAATGGTGAAACCTTTTTAAAACCAAAACATGACACATTTCTATATTTTATTTAATGAAATTAAATTCTTCTTTAAAAGAAAGAAATAAAAATTTAGTTTGTATAAATTTTCTGTACTTTTCTGATTACTTTCATATTTTGACGAATAGTGAAAAATATTATGTTTTGATGGAATTTTTTTTATCAAAATAATTTATAGTGTTAATTTATGCATTTTATAGGATTATAAGTATATTTAGATTATATTTTTATTATTTAATACAATTAAATTTATTATAAGAAATTTCACATTTAAATTTGAAATAAACCGATGTCAATCTTTTGATAGTTTTTTCTTTTTAAACACCCTCTTTTTGGTTTTGACAATGGGAATTAATTTTAAATTAATAAATGAAACGTATATGTGTTGAATTTGGTAAAAAAGACTTAATATTGGAATTCGGAATATCAAAATTAGTTTCGAGTGAATTGTTGGTATATTTTCTGAGAACTTTCAGTTTTTGATGAATAGTGGAAAACACGACATTATTATTTAAAACCAAATTTTTATTTAAATAATTATCTATTTTATTTTAATTTATTTAAAATAAAAATACATATATAATTCCTATATAATTTTAATGAAATTAATTGGTGGAATTTTATAATAAAATTAAATGTATAAATTGTTATTTAAATTTATGACCTCTTTTACCCACCTTGTGGGAGAATTTACAAATTTGCATAAAACCTAATTTTACCGCATCTGAGAGTTGAATTTCAAAAATATGAGAGACAATGTTGACATCATTAAGTAAAATGTGTTTCAATAAGATGAAAATAATTTTTGGTGAATAGTATCATTGGATTTTATTTACCACGGTTAAAAGTAAATAAGGTAATTAAGGGTAAAAATGATATTATAATAACCCTAACACATATCTTAATTCTATTAGATCAGTGCAATTCAACCAAAAAGAACCTTATTAATAAAATATGATCCTTTTGGTTCACTTTTATTAGATTAGGACATTTATTATTATTTTATTTAAAGAAGAGTTAAAAGAGTTATATTTAATGTTTAATAACTAAGCCATTTTTAATATAGGGATAGAGACAATATAAATTCAACTATATGTATTCATTAGAAATATAAATAGATTTAATACATTATGGTATTTTATTTCTAATTTTTAGACATTAAATAATTGAATTTATTCATGAAACAATGATGATATAATAATTACGTTATTAATGAACGAAACAAATAAATGGTATTATAAATATTCAAATAAATATAATTTCAATGTTTTAATGACATAAACATATTTTTTTAGGGGAATATTACATGTTATGATTGATTAAATGTATATTTTTTGAAGTAATAAAGTTGTGATGACTTTCACAAAAACCAAATACCAAATATTGTCAAAATTGACATAAATTATTTTTTAAAACAAATACTATATTATTGGTTGATATAACATTCTTAAAAATCTAAGGTTTTCCCATAAAGATAAAGTAATATTATATATGTCATTAATGAACCACTTGATGTTCTCTTGTAAGTTTATAATATGTTTATTAACCATATAGTGTAAGAATACCATAAGACATGATAAAAGTTAAAATATTTAACTAAAAGTCGAATATAAAAGAAAAGGTTAACATGGTGACGTAAACCTATCTAATACCTATTGTTTGAGTGGTTTCCAACCCATCCCAACCTTATCTTAGAAATAAATAATTTTGGAGCCAATAGAAACCAAAAATGATTTTATTATAAAATAATATTAAAAGATTTTCTTAAAGTGACCCTCATCTCTCTTATAAAAGAGTACACCCACTTCTCTTAATTTTACACCTCAAAAGACATTTTGATCGGCTATACCCTACCCAAATATCCTCTCAACATTCGTCCATTTATTATATAGACCTTAGTTTGGTCAGAAAGCCAATATATTATCCCTTTGATCAAATCAAAAGGAAGAACACGAAGAGGAGGTAAATATTTCATCACATCTTTCAAGTTCTTTTCTTCTTCCACTTCCTCTTTCCTTGTTGTTTCCACTATAAAATACTAACTCCAGTATATATTATATACTGTGATGTTATTATAAATATGGTACAACCATATTCATTATTTTGTTCATCATATGAATGAAAAAATCACCATATTTGCGTACATAGGGCTTACCATCTTCATATCGTGGTGTCGTTTGTTATTCAAACACATCATTATTTGGATGGGTATAATAACTAGTATAACTGATGTAAATAATAAATATAAAAAATCAATTTTTTTTATATGATATACCATCCAATTACATGTGATTTCACCATCAATATAATGATATTTTCGCTCGTGCGTACGTACGGATTACCGTCTCCACGACATGATGAGATTCATTCCCACGTTCACCATTCAACGATGATTATAGAAATATATATTATCCCTGTCCATGTTTCATAAAATATTTTTTAAAGGGTTTATTTTTAAGATGATTTTTACTAAAACATCATTTTAAATGTTTTAATGATTTATTCTTCTAAACCATTCTCATTAACGTCTACTTTTTAGAAATGGTCTTAAAGATTTATTTATATGAACATGAATGTTATAAAATGATAATTCCCTTTAAATGTTTCAAATTGGAATGGGAAAATTTGATTCAATACTATATATTAAATTACATCATTTATAAATTGGGTGACTTTTAAATGTTTTTATGATAAATAAATATTTATCTCAAAGAGTTTTACAAATCATTTTCATCAATTTCATCATCCTTTGATGGATTTTAAACTTATTAGAACTTCATTTGTTTGGAAACAAATAATCCATATTGTATTGATGGTTTTGTGATATTTTAGAATTTGGATGTGTTATTTTTATACAATTCATGGTTTATGGATAAAGTATTGACATGTTATTTTCTAGTTTTAATACGAATATTTATGTTATGTTTAAACCATTTTATAGGAGGAATGCATTGGAAATAGTAAGTGATGGATGGAGCCCGATATAGCTCCTCGATGAATTGGTAGTTCTCATGAAACAAACTAGTGTTTTTGCATAAGGCCTTAAAAAAATCTTATTTTTAGTCAAGGAACAAGAACATGACTATGTGGTTATGAATTCTATCTTTATGTGTTTCATCATTATGAAATTGGCTTTTGATATTTCAGGTCATTATTTGAAGAGTAAAATAAAAATATGAATATGTAAATAAAATTATTTGATTATATATTTTCCATATTATTACAAAGTTTATGTTTTAAATGCTTTTTTTAGTCTTATACATTTCCTTATGTGGTCAATGGATACAATGTTGTTGTTCTTTTTCATTTTATAATGTAATGCAATGTTCATGTTTGTAATCTATTTTCCAAGACTACAAAAGTAATCGGTCCTTCAGGACATGATTCATTGTTATCATTCTAATGTACTAAAATAATGCGCCTACTCTTGGTTAATTGGGTCCGGGAATTTTATATTTTCTGTAAAAAATATTAATAAAAAATATATTTTATAAATTTTATTTAATTTTTGTGAAATGATTTATAGATATATATAACATACCCATAGCATTTAAAAAAAAATTAGTTAAGGATATACCGAACAATGTTTTTATCTTATTAATTTTAACAAAATTTTCAACATGAAGAACTTGGTTTCAAATTCATTAAGAGATAATTATATATTCATTAAATAGTAGTAAAAATTATAATTATAATACTATAAATATGAATGGAAATTTTATCCTAAAAAAATATATTTTTTAATAGAAGATGGGTTTAAACATTACATGCTATAATACTAAAATAAATTTATATAATTCTTCAAAATATTAATCTATAAAATGATTTAAATATTTTAACACATCATTTTCAAATTTTTAAATATTTTGAATTTAATAATTTTTCATTGAAATTAGTTTCCAAGGGTTAATTCAGAGTTACCATGGTAAGGGTAAATTATAGTAAATTGGTTTAACGTAGGAAATGTGGTTAAAAAGGTGGATAACTTGTGTGATATTAGATTTTTGAGGTATTATAGGACCTATATCATTACCCAAACAATTACTAGAAATTTTTGGATCCTTTTTACATCAATAATAGAGTTATGTTATTGAGGAACAATTTTTTTTTCAAATGTTCAATTTTTCTTTACATAGAAAAGGAGACCACCGACTCCCCAATTCTCTTCCCATTCCAATGTATTCGCTCCATGATAATTTTTTCCTAATTTCTACTCAAAACACCCAATATACTGTTGAATACCACATCTCAATAAAATACCAATCCAATGATAATTAAGTAGTATCCTAATGGATAATATCAAAGGGGGATTTAATACTCTCAATCCAAATTTTATTAGTTCTTTCTTTATTCTACACTAATAACGTCCCCTATATGCATGATGATATGATAGGAAAATAAATGTTACTATTCTAAAATGTAATTATACTAATGGAAGTTTCATTCTATACCTTCCTCATAAATTATTGGACAAAATGAAAATGTCATCATGCATATGTGCAGACTACCACCTTCATGAACAACATGTTTTATTTTACAAGACAATGTGACATGAATGAATTTAAAAATTAATATAATATGTAAAAATGATATTTATGAAAATAATATTAATATTTAATTACAATTAATTATAATTTTCAATTATTAAAAATAATGACGTGTTATAGTAACTTTAATCTACTTTAATAGACTTATCAATATACCTTTCTTAATATAAATATTTTTGGGTAAAACATTGAAACTGTATATGTATAAAACTAATGGAATAATAATGGAAATAGAACTCTATAACTTGGAGATCATTAAGTTATATATATGCTAACTTTTCATTGATTTCTTCAATATTTGATATATATATTTTCATTTAAAATATATACAGGTTTGTTTTCTATTATTTATTGTGGAATGTAAATTTTAATATCCATTCATATTTTTATCTATTAGGTGAACCTGATTTAAATGAATATTCATATGCATAATTTTATGTCATGTTTATCCATATAAATTTTTTTCTTATCATGTATATTTTATAAAATACCAAATTATGTTACGAAAACCATTTTTAGGAAAAAGTCTATTTTCAAAGATAAAAATAAGAATTTTAACTCCATTTTCTTATTTGAAAAATCTTCACCAAAGTTATAAATTTTTATTTTTATTACTCGATTTTTATTCAAAATGTTTATATCAACATAACTCAGTGTTTAAATTATATGTTACCTTTTTCAAAAAATATACTTCAAAAATGATCTATTTCTATTTTTTATTGAAATAATATATAATATATCCCTCATTTATATCTTAATATCAGTTTATGAAACCCATTTAATTATCGTGGGAATAACTTTATATTAATTTATAAATCCATTTCTCTTATATTTTAAAACAAATATTTATGTAGATATTATGATGTGATATGATGGGATGTTATATACCTCTAATGCATATGATAATGGTAATATCTCATGATATAACATGTATTATGAATGAGTGGTTTGCATAAGCCCAATAGATAAAGATCAATAGTAGTTATCCCAGGGATAATATGTTATGATGGTGGTTAAATTGAGCATACATTTGTTATATGTTAATTTATCACATGTTATGTATTCTTGGTGGTTCAGTTTGACATATGGTTATGATGTAATACATTAGGGTATTTCACCATAATTATGATTCCCTGGTCTTATGATTTTATTTCCTTATGTAATGTTTTCATGATTTTTTCCATTTTCTAAATGATATAATGTTATCATTATTATCTTTCATGTTATTCTTTGTTTCCCCATTTTTTCCATAATGGGATTTGAAGATCAACCTTTTACAAAAAAATATTCATATGTGTATCCTATAAATTTGTAACGTCTCAACCTATGTGCCACAAACCTGTACCCCAAGTTGGTCTGTCACATGATATTAGGAATTCATCCCATTTTCAAGAGGCAATTGGCTGGTGGTGAGGGTCCAATAGTGATCATAGGGATAAAATAAACTCATTAAGAGGGTATCACATCAAATAAAAATAAATAAAATACAACAAAAAGATATAACCAATAACCAAGAGATCAGTATCTCTTGATGACCAAAACATGAAATAAAATATAAATAAATATATAATAGATATTTTATGCCACCTTGTGTAAATATGAAAAACCCATAAAATTAAAGGCATCTACAACTCAGAAGAGGGTCCTAAGTCACGTTCAGTTCCCATATTCATACTCCATTCAAACGTAGTCATCTAGTATATGTCTCTTTCCTTTATCATTTCATGAAATCATGAAATATTTTCATGTATCGATCAAGTAGCTCAACTAGGGTGCGAGTAAAAGTTATTAGGCCACCAGAAATAGCGTCTATGAAAATATGAATTCAATAACTGTGTATGCAGTAGTATAAAGAATAAATCCAAACGAATATGTAACCAATTATCATATTTATTATTCTTTAAGTTAGCCACATATGGAATCATGTTCTTGAGGGGACCCAAGCCATCAATACTTTTTTTGTCTTGTTCCGAGGTCTAAACCACATCATAATACAATGGTAATAATTTATCATCTCATTCCATCATATCACGACTAATTGGAACAATTTCCCAATGCCCAATCATGGGGGTAGAATGTCATTTCTAACACTAATGGAATATTTAGATCCTTTGTCCCTATCCCACACCTCAAAGCCACATGGGTTTTTGAGAACCTCAATCCCAGTCCCATACTCATATCTCAAATGAGTATTTTGAGCATTAGTCCTTGTCCCTCACCTCAAATATCAAATCAATTCATCACTACGGTATTTTGAAATAGCCTTACTTGTCCAACACATAATTCTCAATAAATTCATCACTATTGTCTTGGTATAAAATAGATGATGTAAAACACATGTTTATGAATAATTTGTTCACTATGGTATTTTGAAGTGATAGGCCATGTCCCACACACATATATCACATATTTCACGAAAATTACATACATAACAATATGGAATATATCACATCAATCAATGTTAATCCACATTAACCCACTAATCAAAATATCATAAACATCAAGGTTTAATCAACATTATCTTAATTTCAATCTTCAATTAATTCTTAAACACATTAATTGAATAATTACCAAATTCATTAATTAATTAACATTTAATTAATTTAATTCCAAAATAAAAAACCATTAATAAATTCAATAATTAATTGTTTTGATCCCACATTCAC
Organism: Viscum album; assembly: GCA_963277665.1. Taxonomy (NCBI): domain Eukaryota; kingdom Viridiplantae; phylum Streptophyta; class Magnoliopsida; order Santalales; family Viscaceae; genus Viscum; species Viscum album. The sequence goes on from OY728136.1 coordinate 1,488,086,171, forward strand.
ACTAATACATTAATTTATTCAACAATTAATTAATCCAATTCCACATTCACAACAATCCATTAATTTATTAAATAATTAATTAATCCAATTCCACATTCACAAAAATCCATTAATTAATTCAATAATTAATTAATCCAATCCCACGTTAACAAAAATCCATTAATTAATACAAATATTATATAATTAAATTTCAAATTCATAGAAATATATTAATTAATTAAAAAATTAATTAATCCAATTCACATTAAAAAAATCCATTAAATAATTATACTGTTAATTTATCCAAATATCATAATACCAATATACCATTAATTAATTAAACAATTAATTATTTCAATTACACCTTTCGATTCCACCAAATATCTTAAATTATAAGCACATGGATATTAAAACAAATTAATGTAATTACTAAAGAAATTTCACAATCATCTAAATTTAAATTCTTTCAATTAAATACATGTAATTAAATCAAGACTATGGTATTTGAATTTATACTACCTACATCAAATCATTTATGGCCGATAATCCAACAAAAAACCCAAAATTGAAATGAAAAGGTCAAACCCATGATGTTGAATGATATCATGAATAAAATCCTAGATAAAATATCCAAGGGATAAATATCCATAAGGAATATATCTATATCTAATAGAAATATTAGGAAAAACAACCCTATTTTATTTACAAATAAGAGATATGGAAGGAGATTTCTAATCGGTAAGAACCCACATACAGAAGAGATATAGATCCATCAACAGATCTTCGATTCATCATGAAGAAAAGTTGAAATGGATTTTAATCAATATAATAGCCATTAAAAATAATAGAAAATTATTATGATTTGATATTGGGTGTTTGGAGTATAATATGGGGGCTTCAATTTTTTTTACAATTTTCAGGACTTTAAAATTTCGTACACATGGTTTGCTACTCACGGTGTATAGTTTCTCGTACAATCCACCCTAACCATGTGTCACACATATGGGTGTTTCATGGTTTGTCAAAATAGGGATAATAGTATGAAAAACTCAGTGATAACTATATAAATCCCCTATGTATGTGTTTTCATGGTTTTCTGGGTGGGGTACACGGTTTTACCAAACTATGTGACAACCATGAACTTCCCCTATACCCCAAAAATTATCATAATTTTCACCCAAACACATCCATTATAAAACAAAAATAATGTAAAAAAGGATTACTTATGTACAAGATCGTGAAATATGTAAAAAAAAATTGGGATCTTACAATCTCACAACATTATAATAGCTCATCCTCAATCTGTACTCCAATCTATCTTTACAATTCCATGAAAAAAATACCAGTCCCCTAAAGCAACATATACAATTATCTATCCCTAGATTTTTCTTCAATGATCCCATGTTTCCCCAATAAACAAACTAACAGGATGGTATTTCCTTAAAAAAATTTCTCACTGTGATCTAACTTTCATTTAAGATTATTCTCAAAGGGAACATCTATCTCAAGCTCAAATTCATCCACATTGATCATGTGAGAAGGGTCGGGGTGATACAACCAATGTTGAGACGCATGAAAGATGTCATAAAGTGAACTATAACTTTGTTGAAGATCCATTCAGTATGAAACATTCCTGATTCTCTGCACAAAATCAAATTCTCTTTCAAACCTGGGTGTCAATATTCCCTGTCTCAGAATCCTAATGTCACCAAATATAGTTGACACCTAAAGGAATAAACTAACACCCTCTATTAAATCAAGGGTTATCAATTTCTATAAACATTTTAATTTGTTCTAATATAATTCATAGTTATATGATTCTGAATCAATATAACCTGTAATGTCATATCCTACAAGAGACTTCGTCCCAACATCTCTAGCTCACATACCTCCCTCTAGAATAGAGGTGATATGCCTGGCCTACCATAAATATCCTCATATGGTTCAATCTATATAATATCAAGATAATTATTGTTATTGGAAAACTCTACCAATTCATTGTTCTTCCCCCAAGACCCCAATGCATTGGACACATGCTTGATGCATATCCACAATCACATGTATCATATGATCTAACAACACAACTATCTATGGATGGAAAGTTGTACTCAATAAAAACCACATACTGATCACCTTTTGTATGGCCAGCGAGATGTACTAAGTATATCAAGAGTCACTGTTTGATAAAAATACATAATGTTACCCCATGTAGATGGACTATCTCATGAACATATAAGTCTCCAAACTAATCCACTGTGTGAGTCTCCCATATAGGTAAGAAATTCAGAACCATTTTAAAAAGTTCCACAATCACCCAAATAGAACCAATCATATGACGCTACTTTAAGAGACACACCGAAAATTACATGGTCATCTTGTCCCACTGCCATTATGGAATTGGAAACATGTTTAGTAAATGACTAATTCATTGATTATCATCTTTCAGAAGTTGACAGGTGTAGCATCGTGTAAAAAATCCCAAAATCTCGTTTTTCATGCGTGGCCCCCACAACTGTTGAATTATGTCATGGTGTATTTCGGTTACTCTCGGATGAACCACCCACATGAAGGCATTAAATTCACACATCAACTCCCCCTTCATGCTTATAAGCACAAAAACCTGATTCTTGACATTAATGATCTCATCCTCATTTATGGTCTAATCAAAAGGTGACTCACTCCTTTTAGGGAATTCCCTCAATTACAAACACTCAGGATACTCATACATCCTATACCTAATTCGTCCAATATGTTTAGAATCTACTGAATCTGATATTTCATTTATCATATCCCGACTCTCCTAAACCACAACATGCATCTCAGTCTGTAATTTCATCACATTCTACTATTCACTAGCCACATGAACAATGTGATTATGTTTCTTTATGTTTAAAATGTCATCAACACTATTCGCCTTCCCAGGAATATATACTATCTCAATGCTAACTGACATTATATATTAAACCTATCTCTATTATCATATACTCAAGTCTCACTCTAAAAAGATATACTTTAAGATTTTGTGATCATTATACATAGTAAAATTATCACAAAAAATATAGTGGCTTCTACAGTTCATAGCATAAGACAATTATACTAATTCAAGCTCATGGATAGGGTAATTAAATTCATGTGTCCTCAAATTACATTACCTAAATTCCACAACTGAATCTCTATGTATCATCTTGGCTCGATGTCTGATTCTAGAAGAGTCACAAAATACCCTATACTCTTCTCTTAGGTCGTGTAGGATCAAGATTTTTACCAATATAAAACAATTTTTAAACTACTAGAAGACATTATCACATGATTATAAGTATTGAAACATTATCCTCTTCTTGTTCGGTCTCAAAATATGGTATTCCAATTATGAAAAGTCATAGATGAATCTCTGATAATATCCAGCTAATCCTAGAATTCTATAGATATCAAATAAATTATTCGGTTTCTCCTAAGAAACCACTACCTATAAATTATAGGGGTCCTCTGATACACCTTCCTCTAAGATTATGTGATCGAATACGTGTACCTGAACAATCCCAAACTGAAACATAGAAATCATTGAGAATGGTCGATGATTTTTTGGTGTACACAGGAGGATGCCAAGATGTTGAGCATGATCATCATGAGTATTAGAGAACACCTAGATTTGATCCAAAAAACAACCACCAAATTGTCTAGATTTGGAATGAAGATTATGTTAACATGGTCCATAAACACTACCAGAGAATTCATCAACATGGAAGAAATAACATAGAACCCATAAAAGCCAAACCTGATTCAGAAAGCGGTTCTCAGTATATCAAAATGTTGAATGGTTGAACTCTCAAATGATGATACGCCAATCTCAAGTCGACCATAGAGAAAACACATCCTTTTATCAAAAAGTCAAATAGATTATAAATACATATAAGATTATACCATTTTTATTTATTTTGTTTAAATTCTGGTAATGAACACATATGCTCAAAGTCCAGTCATCATTCTTAGTAAAAAAAAAAAGAGAACCCCAATAATACATAATAAAAGTGATAAAAACCATACGAATAAACAATTTTTATCGAGTCATGAGTTTTTTAATCTATGTTATTGTCATTCTATATGGTTGAATAGAAACTGGTTCAACTCTTAGCATGAGCTCAATCATAAACATTACGTCTCTCTATGGTAGCATTCTTGAGAATTTCTCTAGAAAATTTTCCTATAACCATTCCAATATGAGTGGAAAGATATCATGAATTACACTTCATTCATCCATTAACAGACTCGAAACCTCAATGGTGAGTTTCCCCACATTCCCATGAACTAAAACTTCATGGCCCCCCATTAGGCCCCACTATCCTTGGTGTATTAAATTTTCACCCTTCGGAGATGTAAAAGTTACTCTCTAACATAACTATCAATATGGGATTGTTATACCACAATGAAGTCCATATCCAAAATTATGTAAAATATTGTCATGTAAAGGATGTAATTATCCAAACTAAAAATATACTCCCAAAGATTGATAGAACACCCTTTTTAGAAAAATATGTCTCTAGATCATACAACTAAAGGTGTATCTACCACAAACCCCTGGCTAAATAAATTCACTAATATGCTCAACCCATTCACATGTTTTGTATATATAAAAGAATGGGAGGACCCTATATCGAATAAAGCACTTGAGAGTATAAAAGCTAAATGAATAGTACATATAACTGTCGATGGTCTAGGATCGCTATCCACTAGTGTAAGATGAACGTCATACAACTGCCTTGCCCCTCTTCCCTATGACCCAATCATTTTCCTCGGAACATCACTAATCTACTAATATGGATTCTCTTTCATAGAAGATCCTCATCCACTACCTCAACTGCCATGAATAGTTGTAATCCAATTACTAAACTGATATGGTGTATAATATCCCCTTCCCACACTCTTATTCTGTATACATTCCCTATAATTTCATATCTATCAAGGGTTCCTGTAGAAGTTCTATAGATGTCCCATACTACAATAAGATTGGCACTCTACCGATGGTTAGGGACAATGTCTATGATAGTGGCGTAAATACCACACTAGTAGAAAAGAATTTTAGTGAGATCCTGAGTAATTGAACCTTCGCTATGGATACTCTTCCTTCCACTGCTCTGGTCATCGTTATTAAAGTTATGTGTCCAAACAATGGAGGACATAAGTCCTGATCGTCCAGCAGAAACCACATGTACTCAATTGGATTCTTACTTCAAGATCCCACTAGAAATGTATCATAATCCACCACATCATCAAACTTATTTGACCTAAAGTGTAAAACCTAGGACATAATATTATATTTATTTCCATCTGAGAAATTCCTTACTATATCTGTATCATCCCTTACTACTACTGTAACAAAGACCAAAAAATCTACAAGGAAACAAACATAGTCAAAGTGTAGACATACATCCTTGAGACAAAGACATGAACATAGCATTTATCTCTTGTTTATGTGTCTTTTAATAGAAGTTATTTACGAATTCTCTAAAAATTCCTTCCAATCCATATCATCTTCTTTCTTTTTCTAGGACTGAACATTTCACTACCACTTCACTAATACATGTATCAAATAATCATCCAAATTAAGCATCTTCATAGCAGGACTCTGCAAATAGTGTAGTATATTTTGGGAGGACTCAATTCAGATCTCTATTAGCTCAATTCCACCCTCTCCGATGAATGTTGGAGGGTTATAAAACTGAATATATCATTTCAAGTTATACATAATCTTCAAAACTCGCTCTGGATCTCTCCCCATAAATGGCATCAAGTGAGCATAGTTCTCATGGAATTTTTCTCCTTCTTCTTCACCCGGAACTATTAGTGTTTCATGTTTCACTTCTATTTTTTCATCCTTATCCATGTCCTCTTGTCATACTCTCCAAAAGAATCATCATGGAGGAATATATCTACAATTACAAACACACATATAAGGAAATATAACACAACTTAATCACATTCACATAAGAGGGATTCCCAATAATTCATAAAAATTCATTCCAAAAAACACCTCTACATGGTCAAAATTGAGGCTCTATCACTACATGTCACAATCCTACATATAAGACATGGTTACAAAAAGATAAAATCATTATCATTGTTTACGGTTCTTTATAAAACCATTTATTCTCACATTAAATCATTTTAATACTTATAATTTCTCATTTGAAACCATTTTCTATTCAATTAAAAAATCAAGGAAATCATTTCAATTTTAGAATCTAACCCAAAACTCATTTCCCCATGCGTGCATAAGATGATGGATGTAAAAAATAATCCTAAGTTACTAGAATGATTCATACTCAACTCTACTGCCAAACCCATCCTTGAATAAGTTATCATAAAAACATTGAATCAATAATCACACCACACAAAAACATCAACACTCAAAGTGAAATAGAATAAACTAGAACAAAACACATATATTACAACAATTCAACCATGGGTACTTGTATTTTTCCATCATACAAGGGTTAGCTACTCCCATGAATGATCTATTAAGCATGTCGTGACTCATCCTGTTATTTTTTCAAACTTTTTCAAATAGTATGATAAAAGAAAAAAAACTCATCTGATACCACTTTGTAATGTTCTGACCTAGGTTGAACACAATGGCGAGCTAACCCGGGAAGTCACATAACCTCATGTGCACCTCCCTATACACAAGAGGTTATTGACTAGTTAAGAGTGTCCAATATTGATCAGGGGGATACTATATCTTCCTTATCAAAGTCACACAACAGTAGAAAGGAAATTAATAATAACCTACATATATATCCAAAAATAAACCAACTAGTATGACATCATGTCCAAAACATGAAATAAAATATCTAAAACTAAATAATGAAATGTCATGAAAAATATGTGTTAAGTGTCAAAATGAAAAAAAATAAGTTATGACACAAAAAACCAAAAAATGGGTCCCAAGTCATGTCTGGTTCCTCGATCCATGATCTATCACAACACAACCATCTAACATATTGCTCTTATACTCATCCTTCCCTATAATCATGAAATATATTCAAGTACCAATCAGGCTGCCTGATTTGGGTGTGAGTGAAACTCAGTAGGCTACCACCAACGATGTCAAAAAGAATATCCTTCCAATTGTAGTGTATTTAGTTTTATAAATAATAAACCACAATGTATAAGTAAACAATTATAACATTGATTATTGTATAAATTGACCACATATTCCTTCAGGTTCCCAAGGTCTCCCAAAAACTCAATAACAATTTAGGTCTATTGGGGAGTATGAACCACATCACAATACCATGTTTATAATTTATCATCTCATTCAATCACATTAAAACCCATTTCAGACATATTCCAATGCCAACTCATTGGTATTTAATGTTGTTTGTAACTCCTCATGGGTATTTAGTGCCTTAGTAACTATCATACACCTCAATGTCACATTTGTATTTAGATCCTCAGTCCATATCCCTTACTCTTATCTCATATGGTTATTTGGAGCATCAATACATGTCTGACACCTCAAATCTCCAATCAATTCATCACTATGACATTTTGATACAGTAGACCATTTCCAATATACATATATCATTCAATTCATCAATATTTTCTTTTGATATTGTAAGCATTGGATTAGATATGTTTATCAATGAATTATTGACTATGTGATTTTTTTGTAGTAGACCTTGTCCCCAGCACATATTTCACATATTTAACAATATCACATATATAAGAATATAAAATATATCATGTCGATCAATTTTAATCAGAAATAAAACTCTTATAAATACTTTGTATACATCATGGTTTAACCAACCAACCCATTATCTCAATTTTAAATTAATTCATAAAACAAATTAAATGACAAATTACCCTCCTCCACCTCCTCCAAAGGCCCGAAGGCCTTCATCTTTTATTAATTTTTTATAATCCACCTTTCCGCGGGTGAGGTGGAACCCTTAAAAATATCGTAGGTGTATGTATTACATGGACTCTAGGCCTTAGAGTAATCCATTTCCCGTAGACTTCAAACATTAGATACAACCGAGAATAACTACATGAAACTACTCCACCCCAGCATCTTCATCGTGAAATCATATCTCCAAATTCACATGGCTGTTCAACTAGGATATCCCATGCATTCCTAGGATTGTACCGATGGATGGTGCCATACCCTCTCATTCTTGCATTCCCTTTAGCTTCTATTATGGTGAATGATCCTTGCTCCTCCTCCTTCTGAAGCTTGTTCCTTGTAGGTTTTCCAGTTTGCATCTACACTTAAGGTGGCCCAAAGGCCTTGAAGGGGCCCGAAGGCCTTACGGACCCGAAAGCCTTGGTGGCCGGAAGGACTTAAAGGAATATAGGACCAAATTAGTGGCCCAAAGGCACAAACGAGGGAATATTCCCAGCTGCTACAATGATAAATAGTTCCTACTATAGTTCTCACTACAATACCAGCTATAGTTCTACACAGTTCCAGTTACAGTATCTGCTACAGTACCAGGAAATTAACCTCCACCTAGATTTGATATCGGGTCTCTTGGATACACTTAAAGAGTCCTCACCAACTGGTCTGGGGATCATACACATTGACAAATTACCAAATTCATTAATTAATTTACCAATTAATTAATTTAATTCCACAATCACATCATTCCAATAATTAATTCCACACTTAATTAATTCTATTTCACATTGACAAAAACCCATTTTTTAAATCAATATTTAATTATTCAAATCCACATTTACAAAAATAGTTTAATTAATTATACCATTAATTAATACATTTACAAAATCAAAACAATCCGTTAATTAACCAAATAATTAGATAATACATTTGCAAATTCAAAAAAATCCAATAATTAATCAAACATTTAATTAATCCAATTCCACATTCACAAAAATCTATTAATTCACTATACAATTAATTAATATAGATACCAATATCCCAATACCCATTTAATTAACTCATCAACTAATAAATTCAATTTGACCATTTAATTGACCTAATTAAACTAAATTGTTAACACATGAAAATTAAAAACAAATAAATTATATTGTCGATGAAATCATCCAATAATTTAAATTTCAATTATCATAGTTATATACATATAATTAAATCAATACCAAGGGATTGGAACTCATATCACCAACCTCAAATCATTGACAAGCGATCTCCCAATAGAAACACCCCAAATTGAAGCAGAAAAGACAATCCCACGAAGAAGAACAATATATTGAATCAAATCCTAGAAATAAGATTCAACATATCAAGATCTAAAAAACCTATATCTTGATCAAATACCAATACATGATAAAAAATTTCTAGTATTTAGAAAGAGGAGTATGAGAGAGAGATAAATCTAACTGGGAAGAAACCACATACCCAAAGATATGTGAATCCATTAAGGGATCATTAACTGACCAATAAATGAGGTTGTAAGGGAATAGAATATGTCTAGTAAACTCCAAAAATTAGTGATAAATGTTATGTGTATATTTAGGGAGTTTTTTGTATAAAAAGGGGGTTTGGTTATTTTTTTAATAAGGTTTAGTGGATTAGAATCCTATATGTATGGTTTCAAAAACTTTTTGTGGCACACAATTTCCTCAAACCATGCACCCTTATCATGTACCCCACATATGGGTTTCACATGGATACTCATAATAGGTAACAAGGTTTTTGAAACCAACTTCCATACATGTAAATCCCCTATGTTTAGGATCACTTGTTTTTTTGGATGGGGGCAGATTAGTTAAATCGTGCTTCCATTTTTCACAACCCTCTTCCCCCCAAATTCAATTATTTTTTATCCAATCACCCCAAGATAAATCCAAAAAAAAATTTAATCAACTAAATGTAAAATATAACCTGTTAACATTATTGATAAATATCCATAAAATTTTGGGATCTCCCTTCATTTTTATAAGATATATGGGAGTTATGTTTACTATGTAGAGTTTTAAATAAAAAAGTTATGTTTATGTTTAAGATGATTTATTTAAGAATATAATATTCCAAGGACACTAAATCTAAAAAACAATGGCATGTATTGTTTTGAATTTATATTTTAAATCATGAATTAAATATTTTTTATTTATTGGGTCACTATAACATGGTAAGTAAATATATTTTCTACTTAAGAAAAATTTTGATTGGTATGACAGTATGAAACATTACCACTATGAATTAATTTTTATAATAATAATAGAGAGACCATTTATATCTCAATGGTTAGAAATCCAATTAATATTTTTGTTTTCTCAAGGAAACTGATTAGATGGTGTATTTACGGATTAAAAACATTAATTCAATGATTTTGTTATAGATTTTAATATCACCCATTCATGAAATTATCTTACATCAACATGTAATGGTCTTGGGTATGGAAAATATCTACTGAAATGTGTTGTGATTATAAATCTATTTTCTATAGTGTTTTTGGTATTTCCTAATGAAGTTGATATTAAATTAACCACTACACACCCTAGGAAGAATAAAAATATCTATTTTTCACTCAAAGAGTTCCATGAGTTTCATGAAGTATGTATTATTTTATAAATAATGTTCCAATATTATTATGAAACCTTATATGTTAACAGAAAATCAGAACATGATGCAGATTCCATGTAAAACAATGTTATTAGAATGTAATGATGAAATCATAGGAAGATCTATAAAAATTTATGAAGTAAAACATTCAGACCATATGAATATTTTTATAGATTATTAACATGAATAAAATATTCTAAAGGAACCTCTAACTAAGTCATATTGTTACTTTTATTATACATTTCCCCTTGATAATATCTATATGCTTCATTGAAGAAATATTTCTGATCTTTTTAACTCATAACCTCCCATATTAAATAGAAAAATCTACTTCAAGTATCATCTTATTCCATGTTAACTACATATATTTGATGACATCACGTGATTAATATGACCACCATCAAAAGGATAATCTGTAAAATTCATGTATTAACTATTTAAAAAAACAAACAAGCATAGATTGTATGAAGAAGGATTATATTGGTAATTATTATCTTTATTTTTATTGGGGTGGACTATATTGGTGTTTGAAATGTTTCAGAGAATATTTTTTTCCTGGAAATATCATTCTTAATGTATTATTTTCCAAAAAGTTCTCTACTCCACTATAGATTCATGGCATAATAAATACAATATATCTCTAACTTGTTGTTAATAATCCACATTTCTAGACTAGTTCCACAAAATATTCACTGTTTATTTCACATGATTTTAACATTACACACATTTATAGTTGAGAACCATTAAAAAAACCTCCAGTATGTACTACTGGAATGGATATGAGTATGGATCATTCCACAATATTATTTTTAGTTATTCTTATTTTTTAGCTAGCTAAACCTCATTAGCCTGGGGGAAGAGAACATATGTGGAACCAATGTGCAACATATTTTTGGTCTAAGGGGGGATCATATTTATTTGATTCTACATTTAATCAAGGTATAAATAAAATTAAAATGTTATATGGATTTTACTATATTTAGTAGATTTTTGAAAAATAAAACTTATCTGTATATGTTTTGTACGGACCCTCTGGTGTGAACATAAGCCTTATATAGTATGAAAGCATGTGTTTCATATATATTCTTACATGGGAAGATATAATGTGAGCATTCGATGCTCGACCATGATGCAATGTGAAAATTCATAATAAGAATAGTACATCCAGAAATGTGAAGGAAATTATTTTTCTGGGAAGAAAATCTATGGCCTATTCCATAACCAGTGAATCTTACATTAAATGATTATAAAATCAGATGATAATGTATCTAGATTCTTATTGGGGAATCCATATGTATAAAACATGGATTACATGTAGACATTCTTATCCAGGAAGATACATATATGAAAATTATCAATAAATTATTATTTATTAATACACATATAGACCATGTGGTGTCAAATTTGTTGAGCATAATATTAGTGTCAGGATATGCTTCTTGAATAAGCACCACATACGAGAATGTGGGGACATTTTAAAGGGTCATTACATAAAAAACCCATTATAAAAAGAATTTTTTTGAGGATGATAGTATAGTATTGTGTTAATGTAGAAATATAGACCATTGGCATATGTTTTATGCAAAATTAGTAATTTTTTCATGTCAGATTTATTTGGAGATTCTACATGAGTGGTAGTGTGAATTCTAATATTTATAATAAAAAAATTAAATTTTAAAATATTAAATTTAATAAAGTAATTTCCATTATTTATTTATTTGGATTTAAAGAAAATATTTAAAGTCCATGTCAAGTGATATGTAAGGGACACATGTTATTTTTTCATTGTCCCTTTGGTTGGAATCATTATCCCTTTTTTCATAAAGAGGAGTCCCTACGAAAATGTATGGATACATTATTTGTGATCATAACATCTATATAAATTTAAATAAATTTTATAAACTAGACTTGTAGAAGAGAATCATCTTAGTGTCATCATGAAGACCACATGGATCTCTTTTGTGTAAAACTAGTGGTTTTTAGTGTCATATTTTTTTAATGTTTTTGTTTGTGGTGTGGCATGTCTTGTTCGCTTCTGATAATGTTTCATTTACTAAGGCTACATTAATAAATCATTTTTCAGCAATGTTTGATTTGGATTTAATTAAATATGATATTTTAAAAATCATATGATTGATGGGAAACATGGAATTTTATCATTGTAATTTATGACTAGATCCTTTCCCTTCACCTTTAGGGATTCGGTACAACATGACTACAAACATTATACTCTAGATGGAGTCTGAACTCAACCTTTATAAGAATAATCATTCCCCCATTATATTTTAATAATACTCTTTATTTTGGTCCAACAATATGTTGTTCATTTTCTACACTATGAGATCATATCCCATAGGTCTATTACGTTGTACACCAGTTTATGAAGATTACTCATTTCCTTAAACCATGTTGTCATATAATAATGGCAGATGAAAAGAATCAATTAAAACCTAAGACTTATCATGGATAGAAACCGAAGATCCATTGTGAATCTTTTCGAGTAATATATATTTTGAAAAGGGAATACTAATACATGATCTAATGTGGAGATTCATATATAGAATAATATATTCGATACTACAAAGGAGATGTATTTCCTTGAGAAAAATTATGAACCATAATCTATTGATGGAGTTTTACTATAAAATACTATCACATCATCTTACCATGTGTAGAGATACTAATCAAGGAAGATATATTCAGAACACAAGGTCATCATCCATAGATACTTAACGAGGAAGAAAAATTGACGAAAACAATTTAGAGAGGCTTATTTGGGATACTACATGTCAACCAGAAGGTAGTGAACCTGTAGAAAATTATGTTAGACTAAGGATATGATTCTCAAAGAAGTAGAACATGAAGATATTTGTTGACATTCTAGTGGATGATTACATATATAAAACCATTAATAAAAAATTTAGTCTATGATGGTAGTGAAGCATAATCTTTGAATTAGAATAGTAATAAAAAATAATCTCTTTTATACAATATATGTGGGTTTCAGTGTCAGTTAATAAAATGAGTCCCCATGAGTTGTGTCATGTATTATAAGACATTTATGATGTAAATTTTACTAGGGATTATTTTTTAATATAGTGGCCACATGAGTTTAATTTGTCATTAATTATTGTAAATTGAGTAAGAATGATATGATAAGGAAGGTGAAAATGGAAATCAAACATTGACTGTTAGGTTTACATTCTTATCTATTTATATATACGGACTAAGACCAACAAGAGGATAAATATTTTTCTCTTGGAATAGGATGAACTCAAACATTGTAAGATGAATATTTATGACCTTATAACTCAATATAATTCTATCTTTAAAACTTTATGTAGTCATCATTCTTTTCTCCCTATCCATATAGTCCCATAACCCTTATTTCCTATACATCATACTTATTTTTATTAAAAAACTTCTTTCATGGTTATAACTTATATTTCGTTGTCACCCTTTTATCAATGGAATTGTCTCTACATAAACATAAAGCCTTCTCACAATAGGCATTCCCACGTTATAGCACTTGTATATCTCATTTCAAGGTTAATCAAATGGTGTCTATGTTGTTTTCCCTCTATGGGGAACCATCACATCAGAAATAAAGACACAAAAAGTCATTTTTTGGGGTTCCATTATGGTATCTCTATTTGCGGGGTAATGAGTAAATATATGGTGTAATTTAGGTGTTAAAGGCATCATTTAAATCTATCAGGTGACTTTATTAGATACAATTCTGAAAAATTATCCTTATTCCAAGTTCGTGATTCTGTAGTGGATAAATGTTTCATCATTGAATCAAAAATATATGTTTGTTGAGACATTACATGGAGTTGTAGAGAATGTTTTATCAGTCATGATTAGACTATTAAGAAATCACTTAACTTTTAATCCTGATTCATTTTCTACACTATAATAAAATAATATGTTTGTGGTGGTATTTTTATTTGGATGTGGTTTAAATCATTGCTTCATGTTTCGTTGATGTTTTTAAAAAACAACTACTAAATTTAGTGTCGGCATCCAACCAATGGTGGTTCTTTCCAGGTAGTGGTAGTTTCTACTAATAGTAAAATAAAATATATTTAGAGGAGGTTTGTTTCATTTTAATGGTTTTTATATGGGAAAAAATGTAGGGGATTTTGAGACAGATGAAATGGATACCATATCCAAAACAATTCTTGATGGGAAAACTACTGTAAAAATGAAAAAACCACCGCTAAATAATAATGACTTATTATAGAATCATTTTTAACCGCCATTTAAAAATGAGTATTATATAGCTACAATCTAAACCACCAGTAACCAATAATATGTAATATTTTTTGGTGGTTTAGGCATACTCTAAATACTTTTTAAAAAAAAATATCCAACTACTGAATCTATAGCCTCTAAAAAACACTCAACCCTAGATGAAAACAAACAAACTTTTCACAGTGGAAACAATATATATTTTCCATCACAAAAATACATTTATAACCATTAATATCATTATCATCATTAAATTCAGTATTCATAAATAACTATATCATAACATTAATTGTTTACGGATTGCCTTAATATTCTAGAAATTACATAAGCACTCTAAAATAAGAACTCTAGAATGTAAGGGAAATACAAATATCCTTACCAGAAACTAGAACATGGTTATTGAATTAAAAAATTAGTGTTAGTTTGTGATAATTTTATATTTACATCATAATTTAATCCACAGAGACCACTAATCCCAACACGAAAAACATTTCTCAACACCCTCTCCATCTCTGTCTCCACTTCCTGCTATCGACACCTTTCGGAAAATTATATTTAAAATTATGTAGTGTTGTATATTTATATTTAAACGTAAAAACAATAATATTTTTTGAACTAAGTGATTCTAATGTTATGTGATTTACCTAATCACCACTATCCGTTGATGAAATATAACTGATGATAGAACCATTCTTCTTCTAATATAAATCAATCAACAATTTCAGAAAAGTGGATATATGATCCCCCTATTCCTGAATTCGTTTTTATAGAAACAAACAACCTCTTAGAATATAAATTTTTGGAGTGACTCTAACCAATATTTTCTTCATTTAAAGCCCTGATAGATTTCTAAATTCCTTAGATGGTAATAGTCCCAAACCCACCCTGTGCACACGACAAGGATACTCCACCCCAAGGAATTTACAAAACTAGAACATCAAGCGATACTGAGATGGATTGTGTAGGATTGGTATCCAATATTTCTTTAATTTTCACATATAAATAAAGTATTAGAAATATTTGAAAAAAAATAACAATGGGACAACTGATAATAAATTATTACAATGTAAAATGAATTCATACCCCAACTTCTTTTGCAGTTTCATTACTCCCAATAGATTTTTTATGAACAAACAACCCTAATTATATTAAAGATATTTGAATCCATAAATTCTATGACTTTATAAAAAAAAGCTAAATAAATAATTTAATATATGGAATAGATAATACTATCATATAAATATTTAAACTAAGGGAATGATTAACGGATTCGATCAGTTTCTAGAAAAACTCTTTGACCCAGTCGTGTGAGGGATGATTTACAAAGCTCAAATAAATGAATTCTTCCTTGATACATCGTAAAATAAATAACATTTAATTTAATTGTAATATATTCAATGCTATATCATTTTCGTAAGAATGTATAAATTTAAAATGAAATTAATATAATAATATATAATTAAATACCATGTGATTATCATGGTGATGGCTATGAACAAAAACCTTAAATTTCTCTTTAGGTATTACTTTCAGTTCCTTATCATATATTTCTATGGTCCTCAATGAATTATCATTGAATTATTTCAATAATATCATTTTTAAATCCTTGCATTTCATACCCCATTTTTTCATTTTCCACATGCGTACTATAATATTAGCAATGATAAAGTGGAAAAGCATCTATACAAAGAGATTCATTTTTAAAATATTAGAATTTAGAAACATAATGAAATTAAATTACACCATTATATATTAAAATTATATTTATTTGGGAATCACAAACATAATTTTTCAAGATTGAGGCATATTTCTCCGATCAGCATACGCAATCAAAATGCTTACTAGATCCTCCACCATTTGGCCTAGAAATTGGAAAAATAATTATATGGAATCATGAATAGAGTCCTCATAGTAGTCAAATGATACAAATATATATAGTAGAATTATATTCTTTAAACCTAAAATTTTCATATTTCTATTCATAATATCATTGTTTCCATCTCTTATAAAAAATTTTAGTATTATAAAACATGTACCATAATTTTCCTCATATTAATATTTGTACCTATAAATTTCACCCTCCAATATCCCTGTGAATAAATAGGAGTGGCGATCTACTCCTTCACTACAGAGCCTTCCGGATGGGGAGGTATTGGATGAGATATTGATCAGACATTAATAGAGGGTGCCTCAAAATAGGATTGAATGTAGTGTGTGAGATTTGGTGAATGGGGAAATGTGGGGGGTGTATCAGATGATATAGGTAGGGAGAGTGATAAATAATCATATGCTTATATAATTGAGGGAACTTTGATTGAGATTCATCTGGGATTAGTAAAACACCTCATCATTGGAATTCTTATTATTTAATGAAATAAAATTAATGTTAAAATATATATTTCAAAAAATTCATACAATATAATAAATTAGAAATGATAACAGCTGAAAAATATAAACAAACCATGTGTACATATATATTATAATGGATGATTTCAAAAATAACATAAGTGGTTAATAAATGAATGAATGACTAAACATAAAATTATTATCCTTTAGTTGTGTCATTTTTCTACTCAATTATTACATCATCTACTTCATCCACCATTCCAAGACTAATATTATCAATATCATGATGAAAATGTAATTTTTCTTCTTGTTTTAATGGGATTGAATGTCAGAGGTCAAATCTTCTACTTCATCTCCCATATTATACATGTACCTTTGTTTTATTTGAGTAAATACACTCCACCCTTCATCCATTGAATATTATGTATAATATACCATTTTTTATTGTGATGTTAATACATACAGATCATTTAATTATGGGTCACTGACATACATCAAGTGAGAGAAGTTCACATAATTAAATTGTAAAGAATCACTTTTAACATTCTTGATAATATCAAGGAACTTCTGTTAGAATAAAATAACTAGAAAATTATTATGGTAGTTTAATTCGAAAATATCATTCAATATCCCAAGGAATACCTCATCAAATAATGTAAATATAATACTATTAATTTATTAAAACCCTCTTCTCAATAAATTGGGAGAAATTTAAATCCATTTACATGTAAGAGTTTCACTTTCTAGGCTGTTTCAGAAGACGTCGAGTAGGAAACCTCCAATATTTTGACTACACAGGTCGAGTATTAGTATTGATGATATAAATAAGTTAATATAAATATTTTTGTATTTAGAAAATAAATATTTCAACCTATTATAAATATTGATTCCCAAATTTATGAACTTACACGTCGTTCACACTATTATACAAGCTCTATATTATCCGATTTTGTTATATCGTTCTCTTTTCATGTCTGAAATATCATTATTCGCTTTGTTCATATCATAAGATCTGAAATAAATGGATGTAAAATTTAACTATTCAGTGGCACATATCTATGTTCCCATAATAATTCCATTTCTTTTTGTGTAACATTTGAGCTCCTCGAAACTAATCAGCCAATAACAAGAATGCTTTTGGATTTTTGAAGTGGTTGAGAATGAGTTGAGGATTTATCAACATTTCTAACTTGATTGAATCTTGTCTCAGTATCATACATGTATATAGAAAAAAATATGAAACCGCTCTACCAAATAGCCATAAAAAATATATCCATCAGGTTGGGAATTATTTTTCACATAGGATTTCAAATGCCTAAGATATCAATTGATTAAAATAAATAAAACATAATAATTTATTTAATAAAGTTCCACGAATTGTTTAATTAATATGAAAAAATATTAATTGAGTAACTCTCAATTGTATATAACTATCTATAATTTAGGAGGCCTCCTATTTTAGTTTCCTTTACTTAATTTTTTATTAGATGCATCATGAGTGTAAAAAATTACAGAGGAAAGATAATCTTAATTTCACAATTATTCAATAAAAATATCTTTTATTAAGTTTCAAGCTCATATGGTTTTATAGTTTTCTTACATAGTTTTCTAAATAATGTGAAAAATTCGATTAGAATATTATAAACCATTTCAGATAATAATGTACACAATTCTAATTGAAGTAACTACTAAATCAAAATATGTGAATAATGACTTTTCAATCCATGTTACCTATGATGATTTATGTCGAAACCCCATTATATATTACTTGAATACACATCATATACCATCACATGTTTTCTAATACGATTCAATGTATATTTACCCATATTTTTCATTGCCAAAATTTCTGGGTCATACATTGAATTCTCATCAGACCTGAGATCACACGTTATGTTCATTGATTGAAAATATTTTCTATAATTGATATAGTCCATTGATTTTCTAGGATCATTAAGAGATGTCAAAATCAAATTGTCAAAATAAATATTCTTAATATTCATAACATCAAATTTATGCCACAAATTTTTTTTTCTCAATTAGGATGTTTGAAAAATATACTATTTTCATTCATTGTTTCATTTTGATTTCACTTAGAGATTCACTCTATACTTGTTTCCTTGTATAAGTCAAATGATGAAACTTCCCAAATTCTGTGTCAACATTTCCAGGTTATGAAACTATTTCAAACCCATTATAAAATATATTAGGTTGTATACAATCAATGAAACCATTGAATTTTGGATTATTCAATTGAAATATATGACATACATTGATAAATATTTTATGACACAAGAACCACCATTTTTTACAATGAGTAATTCTGGCTCAAAAAATGTAACAAAAAGGATAAGCCAAACCCATATAAGTGTTGTAATGAGATAAATTCCCATGTTTTGGTAGTCACTAATTGGAAAATATGGTTTTTGTATACAAATCCATGGAGGCAGATTGTAATGGACCAAAACAACTTTCTAAATGCTATAACTAGTTTTCAATGTCCCAAATGGTTCGAATCCATCAGTATCCAATCCTAATCACATATTTCTAGGATCATATGAGAAATCAAAATTTAATGAATCAAATTTATTCCATTTTATACCCCATGCTTCCATTGTATGTTTCCCATTGAATTATGCAATAGCTTGCAGTGTACGTACTTTTGAGATTCTAACACATCACGACGAATCAAACTAGCCATTATGAATAGTAATAATCACTTGTTGAAATTTTATAAATTTTATTTTTTAAAATGGAATTAATTTTTGAATTCAAAATATTGCAATTATCATAGGGTGAATTTTTGGTACTTTTCTAAAAACATTCAAATTATGATGAATAGTGAAAAATACTAAATTTTAATTAAAAACAACTTTTCTAATCCAAATAATTTATAGTGTAAAATTATAATTTTGAGTGGTTTTAAAGTATCATTAGATTATATTTGTATCATTTAATATAATATAGTTCATTATATGTAATTTAACATTTAAACTGAAAATAATCAAGTTTCAATCTTTTGATAGTTATTATTTCTTAAAAACACTTTTTTTGTTTTTATGACAAGAATTAATTTTAAATTAACTTCTGCGACATGAGTGTTTTGAATTTGGAAACATGAATTCCATATTTTTAATCAATAGGTCCGAATTTTTTAAATAGATAAATTTTATTATTAGACATTATGATTAATTACATTGTTAAATATTTTATTTACCATGGTTAAAGGGTAAATCCAATAAATAAGGGTAAAAAATAATATAATAATAATATTAAATTTTCCTAACATGTATTCTATTCATATTGGTTGGTACATTTCTCACCATGGGAATCCATGGGTGGATTTTGGGACATAATCGTGCCACATGAGAGTGATAATGACACTTTATAATAATTAATTTAATGTAAAGAAAAAAATGACATAAACATATATCTTTTAGTAAAACAATTTTTACTTGCGGTTATATAAGTTATCTTTTCTACTATAAATACTCATTATAATGATAATAATATTCCGTATATAATTTTTTTATATTTATAATTTTTTAATAATTAAATAATTAAATTTATTTCTGAAACAATGATGATGGAGTAATTAACTTATTAATTAATAAATCTTATAAATTGTATTATAAATGTTAAAATATATATACCTTCAATGTTTATATGACATCCATGAATTTTATAGGTGAATATAACATGTTAGGGTTGATTAAATGTATTGTTTTCTATGTAATAAATTTGTTATGACTTTCACAAAAACCAAATACTAAATAGTGTCATAATTGACATAATTGATTTTATAAAACAAATACTATATTATTAATTGATAAAATATTCCTAAAAATATATGATTAGGAAGAAGGACTTAGATAAGGTTATATATATTAATAATGAATCACTTGGGGTTCTTTTCTCTTGTTATATTAACTTTATTAACCTTCTAAAATAAAAATATAAAGAGACATGGTAATGTCAAACTATTTTACTAAGAGTTAAATCTAAAATATAAGGTTAATATGGTAATCTAATCATATCTAAAATATATTGGTGTAGAGGTTTTTGACCCATACCCACCTTATACTTAAAATAAAGCATTTTTGAGCCATTATAAATCGAAAATTATTTTATTATAAAATAATATTTCGAACTTTTCATAAGGTGCCCCTCACCTCTCTTATAAAAGGGCACTTCCCATTCTCTCAAAATCACACCTCCAAACCATATGGCTCGGCCAACCCCAGCACAAATATCCTCCCAATTTCCATATATTCAACCAAGAGGACTAAGAATAATCATAATTCCATCCAATGGATTCCTTTTGATCAAATCAAAAGGAAGAACCCGAAGAAGGGATAAATATTTCATCACCTATTTCATGTTCTTTCCTTCATCCACTTGTTCTTTCTTGGTAGTTTTCATACCTAAATAATAACTCCATTACCTTATTTATAATTTTATGTTACTACAAATATACTAAAACCATATTATTTATTCTATCCATCCTATAAAAGACAAAGTCACCATACGTCCTTACGTACGACTTACCATATCCACGTCGTGGTGTACTTTGTTATTGAAACACTTCATCATTTGGATGGGTATAATAATGAGTATAAATAATATAAATAATAAACATCACATGTTAATGATTCTGAATATATGATATACCATCCAATTACATACAATTTTAGCATCAATATAATTATATTGTTGCCCATGCGTACGCACGAATTTCCGCCTCCACGGAGGCAATGTGATTCATTACCAATCGTAATCAATCAAGAATTATTTTCATTTTATGATTAAAAATAATGTTTATTTACATAACATAATTATGTATATAAATCAAATACATCCTATCCATAAAGACATGGCTTATGTAACCAAGCACAAAAAGGAAAATGAATTATTTAACACCAGAAACGATAATACTATAGAAATATTATTAACAAATAAATATTAGATGATCATATATGATATCATTTTTCTTTATATAGTTCATGTATAATTTAATAACAATGATTTAACTATTATACATATGGATAAAATACACCCGACCAAGTAAAATTACAAGGTGAGGGTTAATTATATAATCCCGTTACTTATCTAAGGTTATTAATAAGTAAGTATCTACTAGGACCTCTTTATCATACACATCCATGTTTTCTTAAAAATGTAATTCAAAATATTTTTACTATTTACTAGACTATGGGTTAAATTCATTTATACCTCTATTTGAACCTATATGTTTTGAAAGGAATCTTTCCATCATTTTTCGAATAGTGTACTTTATGACATTATCGAAAAAATTTAGGTAAGAATGTATTTTTTATATCATACAGTGGGTGAGGCTATTTTCCACCATTATAACATTGTAGAAGCTTCCCATACATGCTTATAAGAATTTTTTCAAAATAAATGTTTTATTTTATAATTATACTACATTTAAATGATTTAAATATAAAAAGAGATATTTCTCTAAAAAATAGCTGATTTCATCTATGTCGACATCCTTTGATGGATTTTAAGATTGTTTGAAGATGATTTATATCGATATGAAACTTACATATTTTATTTAATGTTTTGTGATTTCTTCAACTATGGATGTGTTATTTTCATACCATTCATGGTTTATATTTAAAGTATTGAAATTTCTTATGCTAGTTTTAATGTGAATGTTTATGTTATGTTTCAAACTTTTCCTATGTGGAATGTATTGGACTTAGTATGTGACGAGTGGAGCCTGCTATAGCTCCAAGATGCATCAGTGTGTCTCATGAGACAATTAGACGTGGAATTGGACAAGGCCTTTTCCAATTTTATATATGGGTTTGGCCTAGGACTTAATAATTTTTTGATGTCTTGGTCGAGGCCTTGAGAAAATGTTTCAGAATGTCAGACATTATACATTCCCTCATTATGAAAATAATATTGATGGTTCATGTGGTTATTTGACTTGTAGAATACACATGACTATGTTTTATTATGGAATTATTTACTAAGCTCATATTCCATCCATAAATTATTCATTTTTATTATTTTTAAAGGCATGTGTTTTCAATTATTCACCATGTATAATATTTATATAATCTTTGGCAGTATTGCTTACCCTTTCTGAACAGTTGAACTCAACCCATTCTTATGTTTCATTTTTCCAGGATATGAAGAAGTTATTTAGGAGTTACTTGTTAGAATATCTTGGAAGATTGGATGAATATAATGTAATAAATTAGTATTGTATTTCTTATCAAGTTGTAATGTTGAAAACATGTATGTATCTTGATTCCAAGAATATTAAACTGATTGGTCCATTGGGACTTAATTCCTTATATCATGCCAATATTATGTAATAATGCACCGAATCTAGGTAACTGGGAATAGGGTGTTACAGTTGGTATCAAAGGAATTTTAGTACAAACCTTGGAAACTAGATTTAGAAAAACTATGATTAGAGAACACTAACCTAAGACAAACATTGAGGATTAGTATAGAAGAACCTCCGAGAATTTTGGAACTATAGATATTTTGTGAGTTTTCCATGCAATACATATATATCTGGATACGAGTAGGTAGAGGCGGCTCTGGCATAGATGTAACTAGTGGTAAAACCTGAAAAAACTGCTTTGATCTATACTTGAATGGGAATGGGTGCACGACAACGGGCCTTTTTTGTGCTCTTGGTTATGACACTCCCAAGGGATATGGTAAGAAAAATTCTAATTTTCTTTACAAACCATTATGAAGGGTTTAGGAGTATATACTTCATCAAAGAAAACATTTGTATGATTATGGATTATATCCATAAATTGTTGATTTTATGTTAAGTGTTTTACAAGTTTGGAATTTTGTATTGTGATTCATAATCAAATATAGTGTATGATATTTTTTATAAATGGCGCATAGTAGGAAGAATGGAAACCATATCAACACACGTAATCCATGTAGGGATTTACCTCCTACTCATGATAATTATAGTGGATCTGGTGATGCAACTGGTGTTGATGAGCTTATCACCATACTGGGACAACTCACTCAAGATATGAATAATAACCTTATCCCTATGGATCACCATGGTTCACAATGTGGAGTATCAATGATAAACCGCGTAATGAGGCAACACCACCAACATTCAATGGGAGTACAAATCCATTAGTATTTGACCGATGGATAAATTCCTTAGAGAAAATATTTCATGCTTTGGGGAGTAGCGAAAGCGAAAACGTTTTCAAGGTAGTTTATCCCCTCACAGAAGATGCAGATCAACGATGGTCATTAATTCAAAACAAAACGGAGGTTGAAGATGTATCATGTATTGAATGGGGGAGTATCAAGATATTTTTATAGAAAAATTCATTCCCAGTGACCATCGAGTGGATATGGAAAAGTAATTTCAGAGTTAGAGACAAAAGGAGGGCGAAAATGCCACAAAATATGAAGCTAACTTTACAAGTATAGCAAGACATGATTCAAATTATATAAGTAACACAAGAATTAAGATTTACCATTTCTTTGATAGGTTGAAACCATTTCTCCATCAATCATTAGTCTCACAATCCTTCTCATCGTATGAAGATATTATCTCATGTGCTATCAATAGAGAAAAGGAATTCTCTATGTCTTACGACTATAAAGAAATGTATGAGAAGAATAGATTTTCTGAACACTTTGGGAAAGGAAATAATGAAATAGGTAAGAAGGGAAGAGATGAATTTCCACCCTGTGATAATTTTAGAAGGAAGCACCATGGTGCTAGTATAAAATGAAAAAGAGTACGATATAAATGTGGATTGAAGGTCCATCTTGCTGGATACTATAATGGGAAGAAAGAAGCTACCAATGATTAATCCTACAATTGTAGGGAGATGGAACATCATGAAAATTAATATCCTAAGCATCAGGGAAACATACCATAGAAAAGGCCAAGTTATCAAGGCTATGATTATGCGATCACTACTACTGAGGTTGATGCTCCAAAAGACGTGGTGGCTGGTAAATTAATGGTTTCTTCATGTTTAGCCAATGCATTAGTTGATTCTGGATTATCACATTTTTTAATATATTCCTTATTTTCTTAAAAAAATGATATTTTCAAATTGACTTAACAAGGGAGTTGTCAGTCAAAACACCTAAGGGATGTATCATCACAACAAAGTTTTGTGAATCAGTTCCCATTAGGATATATAAATGTTATTTCTCAACTGATCTCATCATCATACCCATGATTGAATATGATATAATCCTTGGTATGGATATTCTTTTGCATGATGATGCGAAAATTTATCATAAGAAGAATGAGGTTACAATTTTCTATTATGATAAAGAGTACATTATCTTTAGAGCATAAATGTCACCACACGATTCTTATCTAGATCCACCCCCAGAATCTCTAATAAATTCAATTATTGGGGATAAATTTAATGAAATAACTTTGGGTCAGGAAAATAATGTTAGAGTAGAGGACGTACGTATTATGCAATAATATGTTGATTTGTTTTTAGAGGATTTACCTGGACATCCTCCAGAATAAGAAATTGAGTTTTCCATTAATTTAATTCTTCATTCAGGGACCATATCAAAGACCCCATATTGAATGGCCATTCTAGAATTATTGGAACTAAAGAAACAACTAGATTATGTGAGTAATAAGGGATTTATTCTCCCTATTGTTTCTCCATGTGAATCCCCTGTCCTTTTTGTACATAATAAAGACGGATCTATGAAGATGTGTATTGACTATAGGGAGATCATTGCTTTAAAAATAATGAACATGTATCCCCTACCTCACATTGAAGATTTATTCAACCAACTTCATGGAGATCAATATTTTTCAAAGATTGACTTTCGATCTGGATATCCTCAGTTGTGTGTGAAGAAGGAATACATTCCGAAAACAACATTTCGAACTAGGTTCGGGAATTATGAGTTTACAGTAATTCCTTTTCGATTAACTAATTCACCCTCTGTCTTCATGGATCTAATGAATTGAGTTTTCAAGGAATATCTTCATGGCTTTGTAATGGAATTTATTGATGATATTTTTTTATACTCAAAAAGTTACAAAGATAATGAAATCACTTGTGCACTATTCTAAAAACCCTCAAAAGAAATGAATTATAGGGAATGTTTAGCAAGTGTTAATTCTAGCCTCAAGAGATTTTGTTTCATGGCTATATGTTTTCTAAGGATTGAATCTCTGTTGACCATTCAAAGACCAAGGAAATCCATTAAAGACCAACACCGATGAGTATAACTGAGGTATGCATTTTTATTGGTTTAGCATGTTATTATTGACGTTTCGCACAATTTTTTTTTCCAGTTGGCTAACCCATTAACCATGCTCACACATAAAGGGGTTAATTTTTTTTTGGAAAAAAGAGTGTGAAGAATGCTTTGACGAACTGAATAGAAGATTACTCAATCTTCCTAACTTTACTATACTATCATGGAAATATGGGTTTGTAATTTATAGTGATTCTTCAAAGAAAGGACTTGGTTGTGTCTTTATGAAGAATGAAAGATTTATTTGCTATAAATCACGACAACTAAAAATTCATGAACAAAACTATCCCTCCCATGAACTTGAGTTAACAGGTGTAATCTTTGATTGAAAAATATGGAGACACTATCTCTATGGTGAAAATGTGAGATATATACTGATCAAAAGAGATTTAAGTACATTTTCTCACAAAAATAACTCAACATAAGGCAAAGGCGATGGATTAAACTACACAAGGATTATGATTGCACTGTACACTACCACCTAGGGAAGGAAAATAAGGTAAAAGAAGCTTTGAGAAGAAAGGATCATGGATTTTTGAACAAGATGAGTGTTGAAAAGAATCCGATATACATAGATTTAGTAAGATAGATATGGGAATAACCATGGAAGGTGAAACTCAATTCCTTTTCAAATGGATTCCAAACCATCTTTTCTAGAAATGTTCAAATGTTCTCAAACTGATGATGATGAATTTCAAAAGAAAATTAATTTTATGAATGATGGAAGATTGATTGATATTTTATATGAAGATGGAATTTTGAAATTTGGGAAAAGACTTTGTGTTCACGATATACATGATCTAAAAGGGGAATTTTTGGATGATTCTTATAGATCCAATTTCTCTATACACCCAGGTAGCACTATGATGTAAATAGATTTGATGGATCATTTTTGGTGGGACAACATGAAGAGGGAGATTTTTGATTTTGTGTCAAGATGTATGGTTTTAAAAAAGTAAAATTTAGAAGGCAACATCCTGGAAGAATCATGAAACCTCTTCCCATACCTCAGTTTAAATGGGATAATATGACAATAGACTTTGTCATGGGGATACCAAAGACTCCTAGAAAGCACAATGAAATACGGGTCATTGTTGATCGTCTTACCAAGTCGGCACATTTTCATGCTATAAGAGAAGATTTACCACTTAACGTTTTGAAAGACTATATATTAATGAAGTTGTAAAACTTCATGGTGTACCCCTATAAATTGTTTCTGATCAAGATCCCCATTTTACATAACAATTCTGGAAGTTTCTTCATAATTCCTTGGATATTGATTTTTTTTAGCACTACCTACCACCCTAAAACTAATTGACAATCAAAACAGACTATTCAAACCATATAATACATGTGGATATCATGCTAACTTGACTTTCAAGTAATGTGGGATCAGTATTTACCTATGGTATAATGTTCCAATAACAATAGTTTCCATTCAAGTATTCAGATGTAACTATATGTAGCGTTATTTGGAAAAATATGTCGCACACCAACTTATTAGGATGATGTGGATGAATGAATACTTGTAGGCCCATAACTTGTTGAGGAAATTATTGAAAAATTGAAGGTAATCCAAACCCACATCAATGAAGCTCAATGTAGGCAAAAGAGATATGCAGATAATCGAAGAATTTGGATTTTTAAGTAGGCGATCATTTTTACATGAAGGTATATATTGGGATGGGTGTTATACATTTCGGTAAGAAGGGTAAATTGAGTCCTTGTTATATCAAACCATTCGAAATTATAGGACAAATTGGGGATGTAACTTACCGTTTGGCAATGCCTTCAAGTCTCTCAAATTTTCACGATGTGTTCCACATATCGCTGCTGAGAAAATACATTCCTGGACCAACTGATGTACTCACCTATGAGGAAATGGAAGGAGAACCTGATCTATCTTATTGTGAAGATATGGTAAATATTCTTGATACTAGAGATCATGTTTTGAAAAACTGGGTGTCTCGTCTGGTAAAAAATCTATGGAAAACCATATAATGGAAGAGGCAACGTGGGACCCTAAAGAACTTATGATAAAGAACCACCCAAATGTTTTTTTGTGGTATAATAATAGAAATATCGAGGAAGAAATTATTTGAAATAGGTGAGAAGGTAACAGCCCAGGCTTCCACAGTACGTTTCCCTTTAAATAATTCAATATCTTGCAATGTAGGCAACTTCGAAATTCTAATACACTGCGACCATTCAAACTAGCCGTCATTAATATTAATACCCAATTTTTAAAATTTTATTAATTTAATTTGTCAAAATGGACTTCATTTTTAAATTCTAAATATCAAAATTATCATTGCTTGAATTTTTTGTTATTTTCTGAAAACTTTCAATTTTAGATTAATAATGAAAAATGCAAAATTTTAATTAAAAACAATTTTTTTAATTGAAATAATTTATATTGTTAATTTATACTTTTGATGGGTTTTAATGTATAAATATATTATATTTGTATCATTTCATATAATTTAGGTCATTTTATATAATTTCACATTTAAATTGTACATAAACAAGTGTTAATATTTTGATATTTATTATTTCTTAAAAAATGCCTTTTGTTTTAACAACAGAAATAATTTTAAATTAATTTATGCCACTTCTTTATTTTGAATGTGGAAAAATTTATTCCATATTTATAATCATGAGGTCCAAAAAATTTTAATAGGTAAATTTTATTTTTAGACATTATGAATAATTACTTCAGTAAATAATTTATTTACCTTGGTTAAAGGGTAAATCAGGTAAATAAGGGTAAAAAATAATATTATAAAAATATTAAATTACCCAAAAATGAGTTCTATTTTTATTGGTTCAAACATTTCCGACCATGGGTATCCTTGGGTAGATTTTGGAACCCCATTGAGCTACTTGATAATGATTATGACCCTTTACATTAATTAATTTAAAGTAAAGACAAAAACAACTTAAAATTTTATCTTTTAGTAAAAAAAATTACATGAGATTATTTAAGTTATATTTTCCACAATAAATACTAATTAGAAATTAAAAATAATTTCCTACATAATTTTATTTGATATATAATTTTTACACATTAAATAATTAAATTTATTTATGGCACAATGATGATGATGTAATATCCTTATTAATGAAAGAATCAAACAAATGGTATTATAAATATTAAAATAAATATAATTTAAATGTTTTTATGACATACATTAATTTTATATGTGAATATGACATTTTAAGGTTGATTCAATGTATTTTTTTTAACTTATCAAGTTGTGAAGAATTAAAAAAAACAAATACTAAATAGTGTCAAAATTGACATAATTGAGTTTTTAAAACAAATAAAATATTATTAATATATATAACATTCCATAAAATATAAGGATTATTAAAAAGAATTATATAAGGTAATATATATAAATAATGAACCACTTTGGGTCATCTTGTCTTGTTATTGTATGTTTATTAACAGTATAATATAAAAAATACAAAGAGACATGGTAAATGTCAAACTATTTAACTACGACTTAAATCTAAAATACAAGGTTTACATGGTGACCTAAACCTATCTAAAACCTATTTTTGGAAAGGTTTTCGATAAATACCCACATAATCATCTAAATAAATCATTTTTCAGAAATTATAAACCTAAAATTATTTTATTATAAAATAATATTTCAATCATTTCCTTAGGTGGCCATCACATCTCTTATAAAAAGGAACTTCCAATTATATCAAAATTACACATCCAAATTCATTTGACTCAGCCACCCCCCCCCAAATATACTCCCAATTTCCCTCAATTAATCTTAGTGGCCTTAGTTTGATCATAAAGCCATCCTGGGGATCCCTTTTGATCAAATCAAAAGGTAGAACCTGTAAAATAGGTAAATTTTTAATCACCTCTTTCAATGTATTTTCTTCTTACACTTACTCTGTAATTGTTGTTTCCATAACAAAATAATAATTCCATTACCTTATACATACTATTATGTTATTATAAATATGTTACAACCATATTCATTATTCATTCCATCCTATAAATGAAAAATTCACCATATGTGCATACGTACGGCTTACTATCTCTACGTCGTGGTTTAGTTTATTATTCAAACACGCAATTATTTGTATGGGTATAATAATGAGTGTAACTAATGTAAATAATAAATATAACATGTTAATTATTCTCTATATATGATATAAAATTCAATTACAAACAATTTCACCATCAATATAATGATATTGTCGCTTGTGCGTACATACGGATTACCATCTCCAGAAATGCGATGAGATTCATTCTCCATCGTAATCATTCAAGAATAATTTTAATTTAATGATTAAAAATAATTTTTATGAACATAATATCATTCTGTATGTGAATCTAATACATCCTATCCATAAAAAACATGGCTTACGTAACCAACCATAAAAATAAAAACAAATAAGTTAAAACCAGAAACGATAATACTACTGAAATATTATGAACATAGAAATATTAGAGGTTCATATGTGACATCACATTTATGTATATAGTTCTTGTATAATTTAATAATTTTTTTTAACTATTATACATGAGTTTTATGTACCCTTGACCAAGGAAATATACAAGGTAAGGGTTAATTCTACAATATCTTTACTTATCTGAGGTTGTTGATATGTAAGTATACACTGGAACCTCTTTATCATCCACATCCATGTTTTCTTAAAATTGTAATTCAAAACATTATTACTATTTACTAGACTATGGGATAAATTCATTTATACCCTTATTTGACCATATATTTTTTGGAATCAATCTTTCTGTCATTTTACAAACAAGGTACTTTATGAAATTATTGAAAAAATTATGGTAATAAAGACTTTTTAACTTATACGGTGCGTGCGTCTATTTTCTGTCATTATAACATCATTTAAGAATCCCATAGAAGCTTATCATTTTTTTTCAAGATGAAATTTTTCTTCTTTAATTATATGACTTTTAAATGATTTCAAAATAGAAAGAGATATTTCTCTCAAAAAAAGTTTTTATTTTATCCATGTCAACATTCTTTGATGGATTTTAAGCTTGTTTAAAGTTGATTTATTATAATACAAAAATTACATATTGAATTTACAGTTTTGTGATATGTTTTACGGGGGATGTTTTTTTATACCATTCATGGTTTATGGTTAATTTACTGACATTTTTTATTCTAGTTTTAATACGAATTTGTATGTTAGGTTTCAAACTTTTCATATGAGGAATTTTTTGGACTTAGTATGTGATGGGTAGAGAAACTATATATCCTAAATGCATCGTTAGGTCTCATGTGACAATTAGACGTGTAATTGGAAGAGTAATTTCTCAATTTGAAATATAGTTTTTGCTGAGTCATTAATAATTTTTAGACGTCCTGGCCGAGGCCTTGAAAAAATGTTTCAGAATTTCCAACATTATAAATTCCCTAATTATGAAAATAATATTGATGGACCTTATGGTTATTTGACTAGTAGAATACCAGAGACTGTGTTTTATTATGGAATTATTTATTCAGCTCATATTCCTATCATAAAGTATTCATTTTTATTATTTTTAAGTGCATGCGTTTTCATTTATTCACTATGCCTAATGTTTATGTTATATTCCGATG
The DNA here is from genome assembly GCA_963277665.1 of Viscum album. NCBI lineage: Eukaryota > Viridiplantae > Streptophyta > Magnoliopsida > Santalales > Viscaceae > Viscum > Viscum album. The sequence continues at coordinate 1,488,118,190 of OY728136.1, forward strand.
TATTTCTTTCTCTTATTGAGTGTTTGAGAACACCCCTTTTTTATGTTTCAGTTTCCCAAGATATGAAGAAGATAGTTATGAGTGTCTTGTAGGCATATCTAGGAGTCTTGGATGATTCTAATGGAATAAATTAGTGTTGTATTTCTTTTCAAGTTGTAACATTTATCTCAGGTATGTATCTTGTTTCCAAGAATACTAAACTGATCGGTCCATTAGGACTTGATTCCTACTATCATGCCAAAATTATGTAATAATGCACCAACTATGGGTAATTGGGGTCGGGGAATTACATTTCAGGATTTCGAATCTCTTGGATGTCACATTAACGCATAATGTTTATTATCTATAGAATGGAACTTCATATGCTAAGCGATTTTTGATGATTTTAATAATATTTTCAATCAAGGATTTAATGTAATATAACACAAAAACATTAATGGTGTGTTTATTTTATTCTTTTTCATAGTATTATGTTTATTTATACTTCTAACATCACCCATTGATTGCATTATTGTAGAAGAACACTTTTTGAGATATTTTCTCCTTGAATACTCTCCCTAATAATGCATAAAATCATTGGGACACACATGTAGTTTTTGTATAATTTAGACCAAGCTTGTTAACAAATTTTTTATATCATAAATAGGCTCGGGGTAATTTCTTCATGAAAATAATAATGGAATAATTACAATATCATGTAAATCGCCTTATTTAAAATTCCAGACAGATATTTGATTTAGTAGAACAGAAGTATAAATGAAGGTTTTGAAAATTTCTAAGATTCGCTATAAAAATATAGATTTCCATAATCAAATAAACCATGAAACACATTTGTTTTCTCAATGAAGTTATCTCTTAAATTTTTATCTTCAAAATCACTAGGAGGATCTGAAGTGCCCAGATCAGTGTGAATCACTGAGAGGGGGAGGGGTGAATCAGTGATCCTTTAAAACTTTTTACTAATTGATTCTTAATCAATTAAACCTCTATGGCTTGTTAAGGCCTCGATCCACTCTTCTTGTATCTCTCAACCTTTCCCGGATAATGCAGTAATGAAAAGGCACAGGACACATGGATTTAAAAGGTTTGGCACCAAAGGCCTACATCCTTGCCATGCTCTCCCAGCATGGATTCTCCCATTATAATCTGTTAGTATTACAATGGTCGATACAGCTTCCCACCGTATCTCTCCTGAGTCCCACAGGAGGGTCTTTATACTGCGTCCCACAGTGTTACCAGAGTCCCACTGGCCTGCTTCAGAATCCCACTGAAGACTTCTTCTCCCTGAGTCCCACAGGGTCTTCTCCTGGCTCCTCGAGTCACACGAGTAGCTCTTCTTCTTGTTCAGCTCTTCAAGTATCTTCAGCAGTCTGGGATAAAGACTGCTGGCCTTGCTCTGTACCTCTGATCACTTGTGATGATCAGGTCTTCTCGTCTTGCTCAGGATTTATCTCCTTCTTCTCAGGATGACCTGGCCTCTCTTCAATTACTGAATACTCAGACAAATGATATCTTTAACATTAGTCTGGTCCAGTCTCAGTTCAAAACAACTTCATGCACTGAATGCATGGCATCACAATATCTTCAAGATCTCTGGTCTTGGACTCCTCAAATGCACACAAGCTGGTTTGGCTTTGTTCACGTGTGCATGTGCATGCATGTATGCATGCACTCCCCTTTTTCTCCTTGGTGTGATAAACCCACAATGGGTGTAAATACTTTTAGCACACACACCTTCTTGAACAACACACACTTTATTCTCTTTTGATTACACACATAAATGTGTGTTATACACTAGTGTGGATGTCTTCTCTTCTTCTTAGTGTGTACACACTTTGGTTTGCACACACACTAAGGTTCGGCCCCTCCTTTTAATTTGCACACACACACAACATAGGTTGAGTTGTGGTCTTCACTTATTGCACACACATGACTTGGCCTTCACTTCTCCTTGCACACACTTGGCCTCGGCTTACTTCTTCACTATAGCCCACACACACAATGGTGTGGTCTCGGCCTCCCTTGCACACACGTTTCTTGTATTGTCCAAGTGCACACAACCTATATGGTGTAATGCTTTTATTCTTCTTTGCACACACACCCAAGCACTAAGGGCTCGGTTCTTCCTCCTTTGCACATCTACTGCCAACAGCCTTTCTCCTTTGTTTGCACACACACAAAATGTGTGGTCTTTCACCTTTATTTTGCACACACTTCCTCTCGGCCTTCAAATTTTACTTTGCACACACAAGAGGCAAAGCCTCGGGTTCTCTTCTGTTTTTGCACACACCCAAGTTGTGGTCTTCACTTCATCACTTCACACACATAAGAGATGTGGAATCGGGTTCTCCTTGCACACACAAGAGCCACGACCTCCTCTTCTTCAACAGCCACACAAGGGTGCAGTGGCAAGGCGTGCAAGTCCTCTGGTGTAGCTTAGCCGCGCAAGTGTAATGACACACAGCCACAAGAGACCTCGGTGCAAGGCACCTCAACCACGGGGCGCACAAGTGCTACTGCCCCGGGTTCTTCCTGTCGCACAAAGGGAAGGCGCGCAGGGGATCTATTCTCCTCCTTCTTCTTGTCGCGCAAAGAAATAGCGCGCAAGGAACACCTTCAAAGCCTCGGGTGGCTTCGGGACAACAGGCGCACAAGTGTGTTGCGCGGGGCTTCAAAGCTTCGCGAGGCAGAGCTCTCACGGGACTCGTATTTTCAAAAAGGATCAGCAAACTTCACAGAGGGCTCGGCCTCATTTTTATAGGCAGAGGCTGCCTCAGATTATCCGTGTGCAAATAACTCAAATTCCCGAAGTTTTCGGGTTTTCAAGATTCGGTGAAATCTTGTTTTCTTTCCTCTGTTTCAACGCGGGTTCTTTTTTTGTGTTTTCTCTTCGGTGCACACGGGTTCTCTTATTTATTATCTTCTTCACGTGCATGCGACTTAGAACGCATGCACGGACTCTGTCTCTTCTATCCCATGCAGAACACAAACACACCGAGGCCTCGGCACCTTCGGTTTGCCTCGGCTGAAGTCCGAATTCTCCTCTCGTTGAATGCAGGCTTATTTTAAACCATGGTCGTGTTTGGTGTGGAGAGACGAGTCGAATGGTGTTTTCATCTTCGGCAATGGTGGACGGAAACTCGAATTCAACGTTCGGGAGGCTCTGGTTCAGCGGCTGCTCGCGGGTGGCTTCGGCTCGAGCTCGAGGAGGAGGACGAAGCCACGGCCGTCGGATCAGACGATGGAGATACATCGGACGGCCGCGATCTGGTTGAGCCGCGGCGGATTAGATGGGCGGCCGAGATCTGGCGCGCGATTGATCGTGCGGCCAGGATCGTTCCCGGGTGAAATTTCGCCGTCCCACATCGAAACGCCGCGGGATTTTTCCGCGGTTTATCAAATAAGCGCTCCCCGCTACTCCTCAATTGAATCTCCTCCCCTCTCGGTGCCGCCCCGCACCGAGTTCTTCTGCGGGCGTGCTCTGCGACCACTCCTGCCACTCGGGCGCGCCACTGGCGCCCACTATGCGTGCCTTCGGGCGCGCGCGCTGCGCGGACTTCACCACCGCGTAGCTCGGGGCTTATACACGGCCCCCCTGCCTCTTGGGGGCTGGCCCCATGGGATCCCCTTGGGCGTGGTGACCTGGTCCCACATGTGCCTTGGGTTGAACCCTTAAGGCTGGCCTCCTTGGTGGCCTAATTTTTTGGCAAAGTAAATATAGGGTACTTTGTATAAAAACAAAGTAACCACATACATAATTTGAAATGCCAAGAGCCACTCCAAGCCTTCTCCTCTAAGCCATTTCTTCTCTCTTCTTCTTAGGAATTCATCAATCCTCCTCTCATATGATCTTCACTTAGGATATCGAATTCCCGAAGGTTCTTCATCAACCGAGCCCTTGTTCAATTATTTCTTCTTCATTAGAATTCCTCCATTCTTCTTCAACATTTAGTCATCACTTTTGTAATGGAATTCACGAAGGGTCTTCATCTTCAACTGAGCTCCTAAATCACTTAAATTCTTCAATGTGCTTCATTGATCTAATCAGAGATCAATTGGATCAACTTCAAATTCACATGCACTAAGAGTTAGTACATGGACTACATTAAACCACTTCATCCACTTAGAAGTAGTGAATGGATCATCTTGCTTCTTCAACTCCTCATGCATTGTCACTACAATGCATGGTCTTCAAACAATGTTGTGACATTGTATCATCAGGATACAAGTTCTATGAACTTAATGAACAGCTCAACAATTGTCAGATTTTACTAGAGAATGTTTCAACCACATCTCCTATGCCACTTAGTGAATCTCCTAAGTGACATGCCTCTTAGTACCATGGCCATTCTCCTACATCACCATCACCATCACATCCTTTGACATTCACATCTTGACTCCTTGACATCCATTCATTCCACGACAACTTCATGCCTTATTGACAACAAATGCAACACAATGCACTTCAATCTCCCCCTTTGTATTTGTTGTCAATACACTCCTTCAGCACATATGAATGGGTCAATATGTGTGCCCGATATTTTCTCCCCCTTATTGGCAATCAAATGCAAAGGTGTGGTGTGGTTCACTTTCAAAAATCTCTTCCTCCCATTGAAAAGTATCTTCTTGAAAAACACTGAGAGAGGGATGATGTGACATGTTCACTTGAGCAATGAACCTTTAGTAAATCAGCTCTAAGTCTACTTGGGCTAACCCGGTGTAGAAAACAAGAGTGATATGACCAAGGAATTCAAAGCTGTCCAAAATTCACTGTACATGTGAGATCATGCTTCAGGGGTTTGAAATTTTTCAGATATACCAATGAATTGCTAAATCCTGCACATACTTCACAAAACTCATTAGAAAGTTCAGTGCAATGATAAAGCTCCCCCTTTCATCCATTTGTCTTCAATCCATACTCCCCCTTAATTGACAAGATAGCCTCAATTAAGAAACAAGGGATGAAAGTATGATTGGAATACCTTTACTTTTCTCAAGATGGAATTAAATCTTAGAATACCATCTTCTCAAGATTGGCTCCCCCTCAAGGGGTGCACAAGAATCTTTCCAAACCATCCTCCAGTTGAGAATGATCATCATCTTCAATTCCCTGCATTGTTAGCACATGTAAATACCAATGTATAAGGGAATAAGATGGAACCTTCTTGGTTCATCAATGTGAACAACAAGGTTGAGAAGATTCTCTCAACCGAGATGTCCCATTTTCACCAGTCTTCACACTTGCACATTTGATCTTTATTGATGATTGTGCTGGTGTGGTTCTCAAAACATCTTCATGTGAAACCTTCTTCTTCCCTTTTGCTTTAGCCATTTCCAGAACATCATCTTCAGCTCTTTGTAGATCTTTGGCAAGTTGCAACTGATTTGGCCATATGACTAACAAGTCATTTGGAAGTGTGGCCTCAGTTCTGGAAGTTCCACATGGTTCTTTTGATGCTGTCAAGCTACCTCTCTTAGGCAACTTGTTTTCAATCAATCCCTTCGGCTTCTTGATTGATTGTCTTCTGGAGTTCAGTCTGCTTCTATTTAGTTTCATGGCTTCTTTACAAAGATCCATGATATGACCTTTCTTTCCACAGTAGAAGCATTTCTTGGTGGTCCTTCTGGATGCATCACCCTTCTTGGATTCAGACTCCAAGGACTTTTCTTCATTTCTCAAACACTTCTTGGGAGCATTTTCTACTTTCTTCTTGCTTCCCAAGGAATCTCTCTTAGCCAGGTTCTGTGATCTTTTCTTCTTTTGAGCTCTGGATACAGTTGGAGATTGACATGTATCTATTTGACCACTTTTGCAATCATCCCAGATGTTGTCAAGTAATCCAAATCTATTTGCAGTAAACAGATGTCTCTGGACCTGTGGATGTTGCTTCTTTCCTTCTGGCTTGCTCCCCCTAGGCATGGGCTTCCTCTGTGCTTTGGCATTTAGTGGATTGTACCAACAATCCTTTGCACAATGCCCATACTTGTTACAACACCAGCATTGTCCCACGAATCTTGACCTTTTCAGTCCTTCTGATTGTAGGGTATTTTTCTTGACCTGATGTGGTGTTTCAGGAGAGCTCTCTTTCTTCACTGTCTTCATCCATACTTGTTTGGATTCATTCTTCCATCCTGCACTTTTAGTAGAAACACTTTTAGAAGCATGAGTACAAGATGGTATGGATGGTACCTTCTTTCTAGAAGATGTTGCACTTTTATAAGAGGATGTCTTTCTCTTAGAATCATCCTGCTCAAAGCATACTTGAGTAGCAACATGTCTTCTTTCAGCTGACTGGGAGGATTCAGCTTTGGGTGATTGCTGATTTTTCAATATCACCTCCAGTTCTAAGCATTTTATATTGAGGGAGTTCTTCTCATCCTCAATAGTTCTTAGCCTTCCTTCCCATTTCTCTTCCAGTTGTTTCATCTGGTCTTCATGCACCTTCTTTAATTCTTGCAATGAATTGTTCAGCTCCTTCACCAATTTTACTTTGTCTTCAAGTTGAGCATCTTTAACAACCATTGATACTCTATGTCTCTTCTCCAGTGCATGGTAAACATCTTTGATTATAACTTTAAAGATTTCTTTCTCAGAAAGGATTCTTTGCAATTCTTCAGCAGTGTCTTCATATCTTTCATTTCAAAGAGATACTGTTTCATCTTTGGCATTTACCAGCTTTCTGAGAGTGTTGGTTATGCCAACCCTTTTTGCCAGCTGATCTTCCATAGCATTGGCTTCTTCTTCTAACTGTGATTTTTCTTCATGAAGATCATGGATGCCTGTAGCTATACACTTTGCCACTTCCATGGGAACTGTCTTCTAAAGATATTTGAGTGCACTCTGAAGATCATTCATTGTTTCAACTTCATCACAGCTAGGACAGGCTTTCTTCATCTTCTTGGCCTGTTTCTTCTTTCTATTTTTCTGAGTCTTGGCAGATATCTCCATTTGAGGCTGGTCGCTCGTTTCCTCAAATCTGCACTCCATATAGACTCTCTTGGATCTTTTAGAGGTAACCTCCCTCTGATACCAATTGAAGTGCCCAGATCAGTGTGAATCACTGAGAGGGGGAGGGGGTGAATCAGTGATCCTTTAAAACTTTTTACTAATTGATTCTTAATCAATTAAACCTCTATGGCTTGTTAAGGCCTCGATCCACTCTTCTTGTATCTCTCAACCTTTCCCGGATAATGCAGTAATGAAAGGGCACAGGACACAAGGATTTACAAGGTTCGGCACCAAAGGCCTACATCCTTGCCATGCTCTCCCAGCATGGATTCTCCCATTATAATCTGTTAGTATTACAATGGTCGATACAGCTTCCCACCGTATCTCTCCTGAGTCCCACAGGAGGGTCTTTATACTGCGTCCCACAGTGTTACCAGAGTCCCACTGGCCTGCTCCAGAATCCCACTGAAGACTTCTTCTCCCTGAGTCCCACAGGGTCTTCTCCTGGCTCCTCGAGTCACACGAGTAGCTCTTCTTCTTGTTCAGCTCTTCAAGTATCTTCAGCAGTCTGGGATAAAGACTGCTGGCCTTGCTCTGTACCTCTGATCACTTGTGATGATCAGGTCTTCTCGTCTTGCTCAGGATTTATCTCCTTCTTCTCAGGATGACCTGGCCTCTCTTCAATTACTGAATACTCAGACAAATGATATCTTTAACTTTAGTCTGGTCCAGTCTCAGTTCAAAACAACTTCATGCACTGAATGCATGGCATCACAATATCTTCAAGATCTCTGGTCTTGGACTCCTCAAATGCACACAAGCTGGTTTGGCTTTGTTCACGTGTGCATGTGCATGCATGTATGCATGCACTCCCCTTTTTCTCCTTGGTGTGATAAACCCACAATGGGTGTAAATACTTTTAGCACACACACCTTCTTGAACAACACACACTTTATTCTCTTTTGATTACACACATAAATGTGTGTTATACACTAGTGTGGATGTCTTCTCTTCTTCTTAGTGTGTACACACTTTGGTTTGCACACACACTAAGGTTCGGCCCCTCCTTTTAATTTGCACACACACACAACATAGGTTGAGTTGTGGTCTTCACTTGTTGCACACACATGACTTGGCCTTCACTTCTTCTTGCACACACTTGGCCTCGGCTTACTTCTTCACTATAGCCCACACACACAATGGTGTGGTCTCGGCCTCCCTTGCACACACGTTTCTTGTATTGTCCAAGTGCACACAACCTATATGGTGTAATGCTTTTATTCTTCTTTGCACACACACCCAAGCACTAAGGGCTCGGTTCTTCCTCCTTTGCACACCTACTGCCAACATCCTTTCTCCTTTGTTTGCACACACACAAAATGTGTGGTCTTTCACCTTTCTTTTGCACACACTTTCTCTCGGCCTTCAAATTTTACTTTGCACACACAAGAGGCAAAGCCTCGGGTTCTCTTCTGTTTTTGCACACACCCAAGTTGTGGTCTTCACTTCATCACTTCACACACATAAGAGATGTGGAATCGGGTTCTCCTTGCACACACAAGAGCCACGGCCTCCTCTTCTTCAACAGACACACAAGGGTGCAGTGGCAAGGCGCGCAAGTCCTCTGGTGTAGCTTAGCCGCGCAAGTGTAATGACACACAGCCACAAGAGACCTCGGTGCAAGGCACCTCAACCACGGGGCGCACAAGTGCTACTGCCCCGGGTTCTTCCTGTCGCGCAAAGGGAAGGCGCGCAGGGGATCTCTTCTCCTCCTTCTTCTTGTCGCGCAAAGAAATAGCGCGCAAGGAACACCTTCAAATCCTCGGGTGGCTTCGGGACAACAGCCGCGCAAGTGTGTTGCGCGGGGCTTCAAAGCTTCGCGAGGCAGAGCTCTCACGAGACTCGTATTTTCAAAAAGGATCAGCAAACTTCACAGAGGGCTCGGCCTCATTTTTATAGGCAGAGGCTGCCTCAGATTATCCGCGTGCAAATAACTCAAATTCCCGAAGTTTTCGGGTTTTCAAGATTCGGTGAAATCTTGTTTTCTTTCCTCTGTTTCAACGCGGGTTCTTTTTTTGTGTTTTCTCTTCGGTGCACACGGGTTCTCTTATTTATTATCTTCTTCACGTGCATGCGACTTAGAACGCATGCACGGACTCTGTCTCTTCTATCCCATGCAGAACACAAACACACCGAGGCCTCGGCACCTTCGGTTTGCCTCGGCTGAAGTCCGAATTCTCCTCTCGTTGCATGCAGGCTTATTTTAAACCATGGTCGTGTTTGGTGTGGAGAGACGAGTCGAATGGTGTTTTCATCTTCGGCAATGGTGGCCGGAAACTCGAATTCAACGTTCGGGAGGCTCTGGTTCAGCGGCTGCTCGCGGGTGGCTTCGGCTCGAGCTCGAGGAGGAGGACGAAGCCACGGCCGTCGGATTAGACGATGGAGATACATCGGACGGCCGCGATCTGGTTGGGCCGCGGCGGATTAGATGGGCGGCCGAGATCTGGCGCGCGATTGATCGTGCGGCCAGGATCGTTCCCGGGTGAAATTTCGCCGTCCCACATCCAAACGCCGCGGGATTTTTCCGCGGTTTATCAAATAAGCGCTCCCCGCTACTCCTCAATTGAATCTCCTCCCCTCTCGGTGCCGCCCCGCACCGAGTTCTTCTGCGGGCGCGCTCTGCGCCCACTCCTGCCACTCGGGCGCGCCACTGGCGCCCACTATGCGTGCCTTCGGGCGCGCGCGCTGCGCGGACTTCACCACCGCGTAGCTCGGGGCTTATACACGGACCCCTGCCTCTCGGGGGCTGGCCCCATGGGATCCCCTTGGGCGTGGTGACCTAGTCCCACATGTGCCTTGGGTTGAACCCTTAAGGCTGGCCTCCTTGGTGGCCTAATTTTTTGGCAAAGTAAATATAGGGTACTTTGTATAAAAACAAAGTAACCACATACATAATTTGAAATGCCAAGAGCCACTCCAAGCCTTCTCCTCTAAGCCATTTCTTCTCTCTTCTTCTTAGGAATTCATCAATCCTCCTCTCATATGATCTTCACTTAGGATATCGAATTCCCGAAGGTTCTTCATCAACCGAGCTCTTGTTCAATTATTTCTTCTTCATTAGAATTCCTCCATTCTTCTTCAACATTTAGTCATCACTTTTGTAATGGAATTCACGAAGGGTCTTCATCTTCAACTGAGCTCCTAAATCACTTAAATTCTTCAATGTGCTTCATTGATCTAATCAGAGATCAATTGGATCAACTTCAAATTCACATGCACTAAGAGTTAGTACATGGACTTCATTAAACCACTTCATCCACTTAGAAGTAGTGAATGGATCATCTTGCTTCTTCAACTCCTCATGCATTGTCACTACAATGCATGGTCTTCAAACAATGTTGTGACATTGTATCATCAGGATACAAGTTCTATGAACTTAATGATCAGCTCAACAATCGTCAGATTTTACTAGAGAATGTTTCAACCACATCTCCTATGCCACTTAGTGAATCTCCTAAGTGACATGCCTCTTAGTACCATGGCCATTCTCCTACATCACCATCACCATCACATCCTTTGACATTCACATCTTGACTCCTTGACATCCATTCATTCCATGACAACTTCATGCCTTATTGACAACAAATGCAACACAATGCACTTCAGGATCCAATGTTATGTTATCATCTTCATCTAGTTCTCTTATAGTCCCAAAACACCACTTGTCATGTTTCTATTTGTAGCACCCTCAAATGGTTGTTCTAATATGTTTTTATGTTGGTGTTGGTTTCCTGCATTGTCTAATGCATCCTTTATATGTTTTTTCATCTCAATTTATAGTTTCAGTGATGTTAGGAGATCATTATATGGATTGAAATTAGTGCTCACACATTCTATAATTTTCAACTCTCCATGCCAAATCATACACAGATATAGAGTGGGGAATTTCTTAAATATCAAATGTTCATAATATTAATTTATTTTCAACATTATTCAAAATTTACATTTAGGATATAGGAATATTATTCTCCCATCAATGGATCGATTGTAAATTTCAAAATCTAAAAACTCATCCAAAACCATATCATATTGAGGAATGTTCCTTGGTATTGTGATCTAGTATGATACATATATATCACAATGTTCCAATACTTTATTAATAAAAATCAGCAGACAATATTATTATAAAGTAGGAAAAGAGATAAATGGATGCAAAGAAAACAAATCCCATGTAGTTATAAGAATAGTCATATAAGTAGTGAAAAAGAAATGAAAAAAAGAAGAATTAAATCATGAATAGTATTATGATAAATAGAAAGAAAAAAATCATACAATCATTAATTCAAAATAAGAATCATGGGAGAAATACCGTAGTGTCACTATGTCTAGGAGAACTTAGTAATTATCTATAAAAATTATACTGGATTTATATTTTTAACACATATCTAGCTAGAGAGGGCTTCATGTAATGCTTCACTAGAATTTCTAGTGGTGGAGGACTAATTCCTGTCTAAATTAGCCTAGCCAAGAACCCTAGTTTTCTCATAATGATTATGAAATATAAAAAAATGATAATAGAAATTATTTTATGAGGCATTAATTGAAAAAATATTTTTACAATACATATAATCATTTAAAAAACTGAATATATAATCAAGATTAAAGTTCAATGTCACTATTTTTATTGTTATACCCATTTGAATTTACACATTTATGAGTATACATATATCATATTACAAAAATTCACATTTTCTCAAGTGCATTTGTATACACCAACACATATATGTATACATATTAATATGTGGTTATCAAATATATATACAAACATATATATATATATATTAAAAGTCATTTTAAAAACATATAACCTTAATAAACATTTTTGTCCAAGAGATAACCCCAATTTTAAACCCAACACCTCTGTAAAAACATTTAACTGACTAATTAAATGTTTTTTGTGTGTTTATAATACATTCAGTGAGTGAAAAGAAATAATGTAAGTATTAAAAAAATATTAAATTAGAGAAACCCGTATACTTAATGTGGAAATCATGTGAAAGTTGACATCCACATAAAATACATTTTGAACATAATAATTATTATAAATTTTTATCCAAATAAAGGATTAAAAATAAAATCAAGTAATGTTCTAAGATTTAAATAATCAAAACAAAGGTCCACTTACCAAAAACTTTTTTTCATTGACAATGGTTACACAATCCAACTCAAAAATAGTCTATGACACCCCAGAGAACAATGTATGACCTAAAAATTAAAAAAACAAATTATAATCGATCCGAAATGTAGAAATGAACCAAAACACAACCTATAGTCAATGGAAATTAATCCCCTTTAATTATATATAATTTATTGGCCACAATCCGGGCTCAAAAACCATAGACAACAAGAATTGTCAAATGGAACACCCAAAATCGGGTTAGGTTGTTGTAGAGTTGTGTGAGAAGTGATATATATGGAAATAGTGAAACTGAAAAAATTATTAGTGTGTATATAAAAAGTGTTATCATGGGGGATTACAATGGATATGGTTTATATACACTTTCTAAAACATGTTGTGGAGTTTCCAAGTTTATCCTAATCATTTTGTGGATTTACTATTCACAAGATGAATCTAAAAATTATAAATAAAAAACCTTTTTAATATTTTCAACACTTTGATTCTGGAATCCTTCAGTATTGAAGATGGCCCAATGAATCCAATAAATTTTTTAGTTTTTAAAAGACATGATGTTGTTATTATATGAATGAAGTTGTATAACTGAACAGGTTTATTTCACAATTACACTAGTTAAAAAAATTAAATTACCGAGTCGTTTTTAGGAGAGAAACAATTGTATAATATTTTTAGAAGAAATTATAAACAAATACCTATTAAACAAAACATTACCAACACCTCCAAGAAACAAAACCGAAAAACCAATCTATGTTGAAGAAAACATTAAGATAGTAATAAACATATACAATGCATGATTCCTAGAAATATTGAATGGAAAAAATAAATAAAGGGGATACATCAGTTCTATGCATCCAAATGAACATCAATAATTCCTTAATTTCTACATAAGAAATATAAAACATAAAAAATTAAACAAATTAAATATATCCTTGGATACAGATTCAACACCCAGCATCAAGGACACTATTTATTCCCTTATTCGCAATCTTCTTATAGGGAGATGGGTTGAGGATCCACGATTAATGGGGAAGGTAAAGAAATGATTGGGATGGGTAAGAGATGACGTGATGAAATGTTGGGACAATTTCTAGGGAGACAAGAATAAGATAATGTTCTGAGGAGAGAGGGGTAAAGAGGCTTGTGCGCCGGCTCCGGGAGCTCGAGGGAGAAGGGTGTCGACAATGAGGAGTTGGATTTTGGGGAGTAGGGTGTGTTAGGTGGGAGATGTGGATGGACATCTTAAAATCCATATAGGGACATGTCTAGGGATTAATGGGAATGGGGAGAGACAGGGTGGGGTGTTGGGTTTGGGGGGTGGGGAAGAAGTGAAACATTTTAAAAAATGTCAATGTTTTAGTATCCATTTATTAGAAACTAAGGCTATATTTTTTAATTTTCTCTTCATTGGTTTATTCCACTACCGTAATAAAACCACCGCTAATCGCTGATTTTGTTTTAGTTATATTAATGCCATAAAATTAATCCTTTTTAAATATTTTTCATTCCTAATTTTCAAAAGAGAAATCATTGGTGTCTTTATAGTGTGATTCTGTAAAATGAGGGGGGGTGGGGTCTTTTGAACCATGTTTTTATATTACTTGTCCACTATCAATTCCTACCTCCTTTCTCCCATTAAACACTTTTCAAAAAATAACAAATCCCTATCCCAGTTTTTCTAGAATACTACATATGTATTTTAAAATCATTAATTTATCCATGATATCACTTACTAAGAGAAAAACAGAAGAATTGATGTAGAACGAGTACTTGGAGTGAAGAAATATACGACTTCATCTACCCACTCATATGGTTCATGGTAGGATTTGTCATATCTACTTCCTACTTATTAGGGATATTTCACATCAAAATTATGCCCAGATTATGGACAAAAATATAAATATGTTTTGATGAAGTAGCCTTATCATACTAATCAAATGTTATTAGTACTCGTCAAAAATTATTCATTTAATGATTATCTCCCCCGTGAGTTGCCTTTACGAAATATTTTTTGTAGGATGTTCTCTAATCCTATAAAATATAATTAAGGGAAGAAAATATGTAATGCCCTGAACCCAATTACCCAGAGTCGGTGCATTATTTCAAAACATTGGCATGATAGAAGGAATCATGTCTCGAAAGACCGATCAATTTAGAAGCCTTGGAAGTACTAGATACATTAATATGTTTTAAATTATATCATGAAATAAAATCATCAACAACATTTTTACCCTTTTGAACACACTTATATTTTAATCATATCCCTACAGGTCAACTATAAAATAATTCTTCACATCCTAGGAAAAATAAAGGATAGAAAGGGTGACCTCAGATGCTCAGTAAGAATAACAATATAGAGGAAACATTCATATATAAGCATAAAAAACTAAGAAAATGTATAAGACTGAAACAAAAGACTTTTAATCTTAAAATTAAGCATAATATAGATAAGATAAACTCAAAAAATTCCATTTACTTATTCACATGAATATTCTACTCGTTGAATACTCACTTACAATATCAATAACCACTTTCATAATGATAGAATGCATAATGCCACCCTTCATAACCACATAGTTAAGGACTTGTTCCAAGAATAAAAATAAGATTTTGTCAAGGCCTTGTTCCAAGACACGAGTTTGTTTTATGAGACCTATGGATCCATCAAGGTTCTATAGTAGGCTCCACCCATCACATACTAAGTCCAATGCATTCGTCATATGAAAAGGTTTAAACATAACATAAACATTCGTATAAAAACTAGCATAAAAATGTGAATACTTTATCCATATACCATGAATGGTATAAAAATAACATAAAAATAGTCAAACATATCACAAAACATTCAATACAATATGGAATATTTTTATCATAATAAATCAACTTCAAAAAAGTGTAAAATATATCAAAGGATGTTGACATAGTTGAAATGAATTTTTTTAAGGAGATACCTTTTGATATATTGAAACCATTTATAAGTAATTTAGTTATAAAATAAAACATTTATTTTGAAAATATTATTATAATATTGTATGAGAAGCTTCAAAGGTGTAATAATGGTAGATAATAACCGCACCTGCCGTATAATTTAAAAAAAAGACATTCTTACCTTAATTTTTTCAAAAAGGTCAAAAAGTAACTTCTTTGGAAAATGATGGAAGGATTCATTTCAAAACATATATGGTAAAATAAGGGTATAAATGACTTTACTTTATAATCTAGTAAATTTTAAAAATGTTATGAATTATATTTTTAAGAAAACACATATATGGATGGTAGAGAGGTCCCAGCAGATTGTTACGTATTAAAAACCTCAGATAAATAAAGATATTGTAGAATTAACACTAACCTTTTACATTTCCCTGGTCAAGGGTACTTTAACCTCTTTTATAATAGTTCAATAATTTTTATTAAATTATAAAATAATTATATACTTAAATATTATATCATATATGACCCTCTAATATTGCATTGTCAATAATATTTCAGTAGTATCATCGTTTTAGGTGTTAACGAATTAATTTTCCTTTATATACATGGATACGTAAGCCATGTTTTTTATATATATGATGTATTTGATTTATATACAGAATGATATTATGTTCATAAAAATTATTTTTAATCATAAAATGAAAATTATTCTTGAATTATTACGATGGGGAATGAATCTCATCACGTTAATGGAGACAGTAATCCATATGTACGCACGAGAGAAAATATCCTTATATTGATGGTGAAATCATATGTAATTTGAATATATATAATATATATAGAATAATTAACATGATATATTTATTATTTACATTAGTTATATTCATTATTATACCCATCCAAAATAATGAAGTATTTGAATAACAAACTACACCACAACGTGGAGACGGTAAGTCGTATGTACGCACGTTTGGTGACTTTGTCATTTATTAGAAGGATATAATAATGGATATGGTTGTACCATATTTATAATAAAATCATTGTATATAAAAGGTACCAGATTTATTATTTTAGAATAGAAACAACCAAGAAAGAGGAAGTGGAAGAGGAAAAGAGCTTGAAAGAAGTGATGAAATATTTACTTCTTCTTCGGGTTCTTCTTTTATGTTTGATCAAAAGGGATCCATAGGTTGGATTTCTGATCAAAGTAAGTCCTATATAATGAAGGGAGAAAATTTTGGAGTATATTTGGGTAGGGTATGTCCGATAGAAATGGATTTGGTGGTTTGAAATTAAGATAAGGGGAAGAACCCGTTTATTAGAGAGGTAAGAGTCACTTTAGGAAATGCTTGAAATATTATTTTATAATAAAATATTTTTCAGTTTATAATGGATCTAAAATGGATTATTTAGAGGATAAGGTGGGTATGGGTAGAAAACCACTCATCCAATAGGTTTTATATAAGTTTATGTTCCCATATTAACCTTATCATTTAGATTTAAATCTAGGTTAAATAGTTTTTCATTTACAATGTCTCATTGTATTTTTATATTATATGGTTAATAAACTTACTATAACAAGACAAGTGAACCCCAAGTAGTTCATTATTAATATATATTACCTTTTCTAAGTCCTTTTTTCAAAACCAAGGATTTTTAGGAATATTATATCAATTAACAATATAGTATTTTTTAAATTCAATTATGTAAATTTTGACACAATTTAGTATTTGGTTTTTGTGAAACTCATAACATCCTGATTAAATCAAAAGAATTATTTAATCAAAAATAACATGTCATATTAATCTAAAAAATTAGTTTAATTACTCAAAATTCTCTAATTACATTTATTTGTATATTTATAATTCCAATTATTTCAGTCTTTCGTTAATACGGTAATTACTGCATCATCATTGTGTCACAAATAAATAAAATTATTTGATGTCTAAAAATTATAAATAAACTAAAATTATGTAGGAAATATTTTTATATTTCTAATTAATATTTATAGTCTAATTTATCTTATTTATAACACTATATTAAAATTGTTTAGTTATTAAACTTTGAATTTAACTCTTTTAACTCGTCTTTAATTAAAATAATAATAAATGTCCTTATCTAATCCAAGTGGACCAAAGAGGATAATATTTTATTCCTAAGGTTGTTTTTGGTCAAATAACACTTATCCAATAGAATTAGTACTTGTGTTAGGGAAATTATGATATCAATTTTACCCTTAATAAGCCTATTTACTTTTAACCGTGATAAATAAAAGTCAACAATTACTATTCACACAAAATAATTTTCATCTTATTGAACCACATTTTACTTACTGATATCAACCGTGTCTCTCAGATTTTTTTTAATTCAACTCACATAAGAGGTAAAATTAAATTTTATGCAATTTGAAAATTCTCCTTGGAGGTGGGTAAAAGACGGAAAATGGTTCAAATTTTTTTTTATATATCTAAACATATTATAAAATGACTCTAATGAATTACATTTAACTTATGTAGGTATTATGTATCTCTTTTGAAAAAAAAATTAAATAAAATAAAAAATTATTTAAATAAAAAATTCAGTTTTAACCAATAACGTAGTGTTTTTCACTATTCAACAAAAATTGAATGTTTTTAGAAAAATACCAGAAAATCACCCTATGCTAATTTCAATATTATGAATTAAAAAATTAATACCAATTTGGAAAATAAAATTTATAATGTTTCAAAAAGTGGGTATTACTCTTCACAATGTCTAGTTTTACTGGTCGTGGTGTGTTAGAATCTCGAAGTTCCATACAATGCAAGCTATTGCATTATTCAAAGGGAAACGTACCATGGATGTTTGGGGTGTTACATTCTCCCATACTTAAAATAATTTCATCCTATAAATTTATATAATGTTACTGCATAAAATTATTTGGGTGGTTCTTCATCATAAGTTCCTCAGGTTCCCAAGTAGCCTCTTTTATCTTATGATTTGTCCATAGAACATATTGCAGACGAGTCGTCGGGTTTCTCCCCACTTGTTCTCTGGTATCATGAATTTTGACAGGCTCTTCACAATTAAACAGATCAGGTTTCAGTTCAATTTCCTCATAGGTGAGTACATGCGTTGGGTCCGACATGTATTTTCTCAAGAGTGATATGTGGAACACATCATGAACATTGGAGAGACTTGGAGGCATAACCAAACGATAAGCTACAACTCCGATTCGTTCTAGAATTTGGAATTGTTCGATGGACCCGGGACACAATTTACCCTTCCTGAAAAAACATATAACAACATTACGTTGATATACCTTCAAGAAAACATGGTCTCATACTTGAAATTCCAAATCCTTCTTTCAATTATAAACATAGATCTTTTTCCTACTTTGGGCT
Source organism: Viscum album (assembly GCA_963277665.1). Taxonomy (NCBI): domain Eukaryota; kingdom Viridiplantae; phylum Streptophyta; class Magnoliopsida; order Santalales; family Viscaceae; genus Viscum; species Viscum album. Next base: position 1,488,136,647 of record OY728136.1, read on the forward strand.
GATTTGATGTGGGTGTGGATAACCATCACCTTTTTCCATTGTTTCCTCAACATGTTCTGGGCCTACGAGTTTTCTTTCACCAACATCATCCCATCAAGTTGGTGTGTGACATCTCTTTCCATATAATGTTTCATATGGTGCCATATAAATATGTGAATGTAAGCTATTATAATAGGAAAATTCTACCAGAGTTATATATTGATCCTACATTCCTAGAATGTATAGTGAGAAAGTTGTCAACATGTCTTCTAAGGTTTGAATATTCTATTATGATTGTCCATCAGTTTGACTGTTGTAGGCAATGCTCAAATGAAGTTCAGTATCCAAGGCCTTCGGAATAATTTTCTATAATCTTGATGTAAAATGGGGATCACGATTAGAAACAATAAATAGGGGTACTCCATGCAGGCTTACAATTTCATTAATATATTTTCTTTCCATATGTTCATGTGTTAAATATTCTATTATACTAAGCAAATGTGCTGACTTGGTAAAACAATAAACAATGAACCATATTGAATCATTTTTTCTTGGATTCTATCATAACTCTATGACAAATTTCATCGTAATATTATCCCTTTTCCACTCTGGTATGGGAAGAGGTTTCATGACTCTTCCAGGTTGTTTCCTTTAAAATTTCACTTGTTGAAAAACCATACATCTTGACACAAATTCAGAAATATCCCTCTTCATGTTGTCCCACAAAAAATGTTTCTTCACATCTCTATACATCTTGGTGCTCCTAGGATGAATAAATAAACTTGAGCTATGAGAATCATCCAACAATTCCCTTTTTAGATTAGATATATCGAGAACACAAAGTCTCTTCACAAATTTTAAAATTCCATCTTCATATAAGAATTAAATCTATCTCCCATCATTCACATCTTTATTCTTCTTTTGAAACTTCTTATCATCTATCTATGAACTGCTTACATTTTCAATAAAGATGGTTTTACAACCATTTGAAAAAGTATTGATGTTTCATCTTCCATAGATTCTCTAATATCTATCTTTTCGAGATCCATTAATATCATCCCTTTCAACTCTCATCTTGTCCAAACTCCATGATCCTTTCTACTCAAAGCATCGACCACATTATTTTCCTTTCAGGGGTGGTAGTGTATAGTGCAATCATAATACTTGAGTGTTTCAATCCATATCCTTTTACTCGTGTTTAGTTCTTTTTGTGTGAAAATATACTTCAAACTCTTGTGATTAGTATAAATCTCACATTTTTCATCATAGTGATGGTGTCTCTATATTTTCAGAGCAATGATTACAGCTACTAACTCATGATCATGATTATGATGGTTTTACTCATGAATTTTTATTTGTCGTGATGCATAGGCAATAAATCTATCATTCTATGTAAGGACACTACCAAGTCCTTTATTTTAAGCATCACTATAAATAAAAACGCATCATTCCATAATGGTAGAGTCATGATAGGATCATTGACTAATATTTTCTTCAGTTATTCAAATCATTCTTCACACTCTTTTTTTAAAAAAATATAACCCCTTTACATGTGAGCTTGGTTAATGGATTTTCCAATCATGCAAAATTCTTGAAAAAATGCAGATAAAAACATGCTAAACAAATAAAACTACATACCTCAGTAATACTCATTGGTGTTGGCCATTCATGGATTGATTTTTCCTTTTAAGGATCAACATAGATTCCATCCATAGAGACAATATGGCGAAGAAAATAAATCCCCTGAAGACAGAATTCACATTTTCTAATCTTCAGATATAATTCATTTCTTTTAAGAGTCTGTAGGATAATGCACAAGTGATTTTCATGATCTTCGTAGCTTTTAGAGTATACCAAGATATCAGCAATAAATACTACTACAATGTCATCAAGATATTCCTTTAAAAATCTGTTCATTTTTTCCATGAAAAGAGATGGTTACTTATTTAATCCAAAAGGCATTACATTAAACCCATAGTGCCCGTACATGGTTCTAAATGTTGTTTTCGGAATGTATTCCTTCTTCACACACAACTGATTACATCCAGATCGAAGGTCAATCTTTGAAAAATATTGAGTTCCATGAAGTTAGTATAATAAATCTTTAATGCGAGTTAGGGGATACTTTTTCATTGTTGTTATAGCATTGATCTCCCTATAGTCAATGCCCAACCTCATAGATCAATCATTCTTTTTAACGAAAAGGAATGGGGTTACCAATGAGAAGCAATAGGGGGAATAAATAAATTTTTACTCGATTCCTCTAGTTTTTTCATTAGATCCACTAGTTCCATAGCATAAATTCTATATGGGGTCATCAATATGGGCCTTGAACCAGGAATTAAATCAATGGAAAACACAATTTATCATTCCACAGGGTGTCTAGGTAAATCCTATCGAAACACGTCAACATATTCTTGAAAAATTGGTATGTCCTCTATTCTAACATTATCTTCCTCACTCATAGTTATTTTATACTCTTCCTCCCCAATAATTAAATTTAATAGAGCTACAGGGGATGGATCTAGATAAGAATCAGGTGGTGACGTTTCTGCTTTAATGATAAGGTACTATTTATTATCATCGAAAATTGTAACCTCCTTCTTCTTAAAATAAAGTTTCACATCATGGTCCAAAATCTAATCCATTTTTAGGATTATATCTAATTAAATCATGGGTATTATGAATATATCAACTAATAAAGAACATTTATATGCCCTAATGGGAACTAATTCACAAAATTTTGTTGCGATAATACCTCACATAGGTGTTTTTACTGACAAATCCCTTCTTCAGTAAAATTAAAAATATATAATTTACTTAGAATACTGGGAAGATATGAAATAATGTGATGATCTAGAATAAAATTAAGCATTGGCTATATAGTATGAAATCATTAAATTACATTCCACCACGTATTTCGGAGCTTCAACCTCAATAGTAGTGATTTCATAAGCTTGGTCGTTCACCCTTGGCTATTTCTGAGGTAAGTTCCCTTGGATCTTAGGACATTCAATTTCAAAATTCCCCTTTTCCCGATAATTGTGGCATTTAAAATTGACTGCCTTTTTCCCCTTCCAATCATGAGTTTGGTGGCCTTTTTTACCACACATGTAATAGACTCCCATTCCCTCCAAGCATGTACCGGGGTGTTTTTTCCCACATTTACCGCATGATGGATATTCAACATCTCCCTTCTAGCACTTATTTCTATTTCCAGTGTGTTCAACAGATCTATTATTCTTCTGCTTCTCTTTAATATTGTAAAAAATAGAGAATTATTTTTCTGTCTTGATAGCACATGAGACAATATCTTATTAAGATAAGAAAGATTGTGAGACTAATGCTCACCAGAGAAATGGTTTTATCCAATAAATTAATCAATAAATCTTACTCATTGGGTAACATATATAACCTGCATCATGCCTTGTTATCCTTGTAAAGTTAGCCTCATATTTTGGACATTATAATCCTCATATTGTCTCAGACTCGAAAATTGCCTTTCCATATCCGCTCGATGGTCATGAAGAAAATCTATTTCTATTAAAATTTCTTTAAAATCCTTCCATTCCATGTTTTATACTTCTTCATCTTCCGTTGAGTTTTAGATTAATGACCACCATTGATTTACCTCTCCTGAGAGGCGATAAAGTGCCATGATAACTTTTTGTGTTTCGATACTCTGCAAAGCATGAAATATTTTCTCTATGGAATTTATCAATTTCTCATATACTAATAGAAATTTACTCCCATTGAATGTTGGTGGTTGTTTCCTCATGAAGCGGTCTAATATTGATCCTACTCGTGGATTAGGGTTCTCCATATGGGTATGTTTATTATTTATAACATGTGTGAGTTGTCCCAGTATGGTGATAAGCGGATCAGCACCAGTTGATTCACCAGATCCTCTATAATTATCTTGAGTATGAGGGAAATCCCTAGATGGATTACGTGCATTGATAATGATTCCATTCCTTCCACTAGGTACCATTTCTAAACAATGGCATACACTAGATTAGTTTATGAATCACAATACATAATTCCAAACATGTAAAATAGTTAACATAAATTGAACAGTTTATGGATATAATCCATAATCATAAAAATGTTTTCTTTGAAAAATTGCATACAAATAAACCCTTCATAATTTTTTGTAAATAAAAAGAGAATTATCCAGAGCATATCCCCAAATAGTGTCATAACCAAGAGTGCAAAAAGGCCCATTGTCGTGCACTAGTTTCCATTCGAGTCTAGCTCAAAGTGGTGTTTTCAGGTTTTAACCCTACGTACATCTGTTCCAGAGCCGCCTCTACCTGCTCGTATCTAGACATGGATGTATATGAATGTAAAACTCACAAATTATATACATTAACAAATTTATAGGAAGGTATTTTATACAAATCCTCAAATTCTATCTCGGGATAGTGTTCTCTAATATGAGTTTTTCTAAATATAGTTTCCACGGTTTTTCTAAATACATTCATATGTTTTACATTACATCATGAATAAAAACCCATCAACATTTTTCCCCTTTTGAGCACAATTATATCCTTAGTCTCTCCCTATAGGTCAACCAAAAAATACTTCTTCACATCTTGGGAATAATAAATCATAGAAAGAGGGGAGCTCAGATGTTCAGTAAGGATAAAAATATTGTGGAAACATTCATAAATAAGCTTACAAATTTAAGGAAATTTATAAGACTAAAAAACGTATTTTAAAAAAAAATATTAGCATAATATGGAAAATATAAAATCAAATAATTCCATTTCTTTATTCACATGGATATTATACTAGATGAATAATCACATGCAATATCAATAACCACTTTAATAATGATGGAATGCATAATGTCAGAATTCACAACCACATAATCAAGGCCTTGTGATAAGAATACAAATAATATTTTGTCAAGGCATTATGACAAGACACTAGTTTGTCTCATGATACATACCAATTCATCGAGGAACTATAGAAGATTCCAACCATTAATTATTTAGTCCAAGTCATCACTCTTATGAAAAGGTATAAACATAACATAAACATTCATATTAAAACTAGCATTTGAAATGTCACTGTGTTATCCAAAATCCATGAATGGTACGAAAATAACACATCCATATTCAAACATATCACAAAACTATCTATAAAATTTGAAATATTTGTATCATAATAATTCAACTTCAAAAAATATTAAAATCCATCAAAGGATGTTGACATAGATGAAATGAAAACTTTTTTAAAAGAAATAAATCTTTTAATTTTGAAACCATTAAAATTTCTGGTAATATTAAAAGAAAAGAATTATTTTAAAAACATAATTAAAGATTGTAAGGGATGATTTAAATGTGTAATAATAACAGAGAATAACCGCACCTGCAAAATAAGTTAAAAAAAGACATTCTTAATTTAATTTTTTCGAAAAGGTCATAAAGTACCTTGTTTGGAAAACGATGGAAAGATTCCTTTCAAAAGTTATAAGGTCAAATAAGGCCATAAATGACTCCAAAACTTAGTCTAGTAAATGGTAAAAAAAATTTGAAATGGATTCATAAGAAAACACGGATGTAGATGATAAAGAGGTACCATTATATACTTACATATTAACAACCTCATATAAGTAAAGATATTTTATAATTAACCTTTACCTTACAAATTTCCTTAGTCGAGGGTACGTAAACATCTTGTATAATAGTAAAATAGTTGTTAATAAATTATACAAGAACTATATACATATATATAATATCTTATATGACCCTCTAATATTTCATTGTTAACAATATTTTGGCAGTATCGTCGTTTCAGGTGTTAACTAATTCATTTTACTTTATATTCTTGGTTACGTAAGCCATGTTTGTAATGGATAGGATGTATTTGATTCATATGAAGAATTTTATTTTGTTCATAAACATTTTTTTAATCATAAAATGAATATTATTCTTGAATGGTCATGTTGGGGAATGAATCTCATTGAGTTCGTGGAAACGGTAATTCGTACGTACGAACAAGTGAGAATATCATTATATTGATGGTGAAATAATATGTAACTGGATAGTATATCATATAAAAATAATAATTAACATGTTATATTTAACATTTTCATCAGTTATATACAATATTATACACATAAAAAATAATGATGTTTTTGAATAACAAACTACACCATGATGTGGAGACGTTAAGCCGTACGTAAGCACGTATGGTGAATTAGTCATTTATAGGATGTATAGAATAATTAATATTGTTGTACCATATTTATAATAACATAATAGTATATAAAATATACTTGAGTTATTATTTTATAATGTAAACAACAAATAAATAGGATGTGGAAGAAGAAAAGAAATTGAAAGAGGTGATGAAATATTTACCTCTTTTTCAGGTTCTTTATTTTGATTCGATCAAAAGGGATCATTATATTTTATTTTTGATAAACAAAAGGCTACTTGAATGAATGCAGTAAATTCAGTAGGATATTTAGGAAGGGTTTGGCCGATCCATATGGCTTTGGAGGTGTAAAATTAAGAGAAGTGGATGTACCCTTTTATAAGAGAGGTGGGGGTCACTTTATGAAAAGCTTAAAATATTATTTTATTATAAAATAATTTTCTGATTATAATGGTTTAAAAATGATTTATTTAGATTCTAAAGTAAGGTTGGGTCAAAAAACTCTCATCCAATAGGTTTTATACTGGTTTAGGTCACCATATTAACCATATCTATTATATTTAACATTTAGTTAAATAGTTGGTCCTTTAACATGTCTCTTTGTATTTTTATATTATATGGTTAATAATCATACAATAACAAAACAATAGAACCCCAGGTGGTTCATTAATAATATATATTACCTCATATATAAATTTTGGACAAACCTTATATTTTTATGAATATTATATCAATTAATAATATAGTATTTGTTTTAGAAACACAATTATTTAAATTTTGACACTATTTTGTATTTGGATTTTGTGAGAATCATAACCACATGTTTACATAGAAAAAATATTATTTAATCAACCATAACCTGACATATTAACCTATAAAATTAGGGGAATTCATCCACAGTTTAAAATTTCATTTATTTGGATATTTATAATTTCAAATATTTTAATCAGTCATTAATAAGGTAATTACTCCAACATCATTGTGTCATAAATAAATTAAATTATTTAATGTCAAAAAATAATAAATAAACTTCCATTATGTATAAAGTAATTTTATCTTTCTAATGAAAATTTATAGTCGAATTTATCTTATGTATAACCTTATATTAAAAAGGGTTTATTTATTAAACATTGCATTTAACTCTTTTAACTCTTCTTTGAATAAAATAATAATAATTGTCCTAATCTGGACCAAGTGGACCAAAATGGATCATATTTTCTTACTATGGTTATTTTGTTCAAATTATAATTATCCAATAGAATTAGTACATGTGTAAGGGTAATTATTATATCATTTTTACCCTTAACTACCAAATTTACTTTTAACTGTGGTAAATAAAAGTCAAAAGTTACTATTCACCAAAAATTATTTTCATCTTATTGAACCAAATATTACTTACTGATAACAACCGTTTCGTTTGGATTTTTTAAATTCAACTCACAAAAGTGTTAAAATTATGTTTTATGCAATTTTTTAAATGCTCCTAGGAGGTGGTAAAAGACTGTAAAAATTTCATTAAAACATTTATATATCGAAACATATTATAAAAGGAATCCAATGAATTACATTGAAATTTTATAAGTATTATGTATATATTTTGACATAAAATAAATTTAAATAAAATAAATAATTATATAAACAAAAAATTCGGTTTTAACCTATAACATCGTATTTTGCACTATTCTTCAAAAAATTGAATGTTTTCTGAAAAATACCAAAAATCCACCCTAAGATAATTTTTATATTCCGTATTCAAAAAATGAAGTCCATTTTGAAAAATAAAATTTATATAATTTTAAGAAGTGGTTATTACTATTCATAAATACTAGTTTGATTGGTCGCGGTGTGTTAGAATCTTGAAGTTGTGTACAATGCAAGCTATTGCATTATTAAATCAGAAATATACAATGGAAGCATGGGGTGTTACAAAATAGATATTCCTCCCATCTTTGGGGAATATCATGTGATTATTCCTCTCATAAGAAATGTACTTATTGAATATATTATGAATTTCATTATCATCATAAAACTAGTGTGTGTAAATAAGAAGATCTTTGAAAACATTGTCAACAATGGATAAACGATTGAAGATTTGTAACTTGTTATAAAATATTTCGTAAAATAGGAGGATAAGCCTTCTATTACATTATATTCGTAAATAATATTTTCATTCCTTGCCAATATGAAATAAGTTTATAGTTTGTAAATTGATATTAATAATGCATTTGATCAGACCAAAGAGTATGTTTAAAAATGTAATCTTAATATGAAATAGATTTAACCTAAGAATATGCTATTTATGTAAAATATAAATAAGACCAAATGTAGTTATATCATAAAAAATTGTTTTTATAAGGATAATATGATGTTTTAGTAATTGATGAAGAGGAAAAAAGTGTTTTAGAAAATATTTTCTCATATGAATAACATATGAATATCTGAGTTAGTGATTCCTTTGATCACTGTATATCTACTAAATACTTTGTGAATGATGTGCTCTATCAAACTCCGTATCATTTTGAAACAATAATTTAATATCAAAAGGATTCTATGATTAATAATTTTATATCATATGATCAATCAACTAATCAATATACCAGGGAATAAACAAAAAATTACTCATCCAAAGCAACGGTAACCTCTGATGTATGTTCAGGGCCTCCCAGTGATAGAGATGTCCTTGAAGGATAAGATTCACTAGAAGACCCCAAAATTGTTTCTATATATAATTTTACTATATATAATCCAAATTTATTAAAGTTTAGTATTTTCTATGAAGATTAATACATTTACAACAATTTCAATCTAAAAATTATCTTATAGTTGGAGACGAGGGAGAATAAGAACTAAATGTCATGGAAAAATCCTATAATCATTAGAATATATTTAAATAATTTGATACAAACCAATTTTTATCACTAATAATTCAAAACACTAATACAAATAGTGATACCTTTTACATATTAAAGGCTAGTAAAATAATTAAAATTCAATATTTCTCTGGGAATTTGATCAAACAATATTTCTATGGATCAGAATTAAATTCCAGTGGTTTGATTATCAGATTTGATATCCTTTATTTACTAAATAGTATATCATGTAATATAAAAGGGTTTTAGGTGTTTTAACTATCACAAAAAATATATTATAATTCCATATATATATCTTTTATATGTTTTTATATTTAATAACTAACAAGTTCTTGAATCGCATTCTTATTATATAGAGAAAGATATTTACATATAGTGTACTATAAAAGTGTTTCATGAGTTTCAGGAGGTACATATTATTTTATAAATAATGTTTCAATATATTTTTTGATCTTCTAATTTTAGGAAATAATTATACCATTCTTATAAAACTTACAAGATTACGCTATCAAAATGGCATAATTAAATCATGATGGGATCAATGAAATTTGAGTAATGAAAAAAATTTAGACCTATTGAATATTATTACCTCTAGTGAATATAAATAGAATCCTATATAGGTAACTTTGGTTATGTTATATGGTTTATTCCTAATACATTCTCACTTTATGGTTTCTATATGCTTTACTAGAGAAGTTTTTTCCTTTGGGATAGTAATAATGTCAAACCCGGTTTTTCATGTCTCTATTTTGATCTGGTTGGTTCGATATCCTGAACCTTTTCAGGGGTTTTTCCTGAGATGGATTTTGTGTTTTTATGTTCCATATATGTCTAATCACCCTACATTGGGTTCCCCATTTCTTGTTTGGGATTGTTTTGGAGAAATGATGGTTACTTCTTGATTTTGGCCAAACTGTGAGGACATTTCCAATTTTAAAAATATACTTTTTCTTTTATTAATTTTTCATTCATTATTATTCACCCATTAAACATCCCACTATTAATACCTTGACATATTCAAACCCCCCATATCCATTTTGACCTCTTAATAATTCCTAATCATGGTGAATTTGGGTTATTAATTCTGGTATTGGGCCAACCCGTGTGCCCATTTCCACTTTTTAAAAAATATTTTGTTTCTTTTATATAATAATTTTTTTTAATTTTCATTGATTCCACATCCCACTAGATCCTAACAACCATATTAACACCCCTCATTTTTCATTTACCATCTTTGGATGTCATCTTAGCTGCGGAGTAGGGAAACACTTCTCAATGATTTTCAAATCAGATAGATTTTCCATAGGTAATTTTTCTCATTCATATATCATTCAATTCATACCATTTTTTCACAAAATATTCTTTACCTATTTCTTCAAGACCTTAGGAGTCCCTCTAAGAATTTTGTTCTATTTCCATTCCTCAAAGGGTGTAGATATACGGGAATATGAAGAGTTTTCTGGTTTCCAAGGTTAGATTTCTTCTTCATTCTCCTCCCTCTTCCTCATCCTATCATTATTTCATATTTGTCTCTTTTATCATAGTCATTCTCAGCCTAGGGATCTGTTATAAAATGATTTTTATGGGTTTTTTTGTTTTTTTGGGGCTGTTCATCATAGTTTTAGGGTTTATAAACCCTCTGCTGGTGATATCAGGTGTGGAATTCCATTCCTCCAAGGATTTGAGGTAGGTATCTCCGTTCACACATCCTTTTTATTTAAAATTAATATTTTTAATTTTATTTTAACCCTCTACATATTCTGGGTGTTTTTTTATAGGGATTAAATAAATTTATTTGGTGTGAAAAGTGATGTTTATGCTTTATTTTGTGAAAAGTAGTGTTTTTTTATTATAAAAGTGCACACTAAGTGTTTGATTAAATGTTATATTATCTTTTGAACCTATTTTGTGATGTTTAGAACCTAATTTAAGGTATTTTGAATATGTTTCAGATACTTGTATAATCTTATGGCATTAAATTGGTAATTTTATTCATTTTCAAGTTCATAAAATTAATTGTGTTGTTACAGAGTGCATTCCATGAGTTAGGAAAATTGTCTAGTTGGCCTCTATGTGTGAAGTGTTATTTAAAATGATTTTTTGGATTTATAAATTTAAAGGAAGCATGAAAAATGGTGTTTTTGAGTCCTTATATTTCTTTCAATGAGTATTTGTTTTTATAAACGAAAAGGTTTTTTGTTTATGACATGTTTTGGCCTGAGTTTCTGGAAAATGGCCAATTCGGCATCGTTATAAAAAATGGTTGTTCTTTTGATATGTAATATTAATGTTTTAAAAGATTTTATAAATTTTATTTATTAATTGTGTGGTGTGTATAATCCTATTTATAAAAACTTAAAATTGTACCATTGGCATATGTTAGTTTTGAGAAACGCTTAAAGGCATGTTTGGAAACACTATGAAAAATGGTGAAATTGTTTATTATAGAAACCTCATGTGGATGTTTCTCATGAAATTATTGTATGTATATAATGGATGAGATGCACTTATTAATTAATCTTTGTGATCCATTATGAGAGTGCCTTGGGTTGGACTCTTTATATTATTTTTTATTAACATCATTAGATCGGTCCTCGGAGTGACTCGTAGTGATTTCCATAGTGAATTATTATTATATAAATGTTGTGATTGGATGATCAGATAGAATCGGTTAGATCACCCCCATTAGATACAAGAGACATGGGAACCAGTAATATCGAGTGAATATTCTAATATTGATTGATGTACTTTTAGGTTATGGTACTGACTAGTGGCCCATAGTAGGTGGATATATTGGGTTTATTTCTATGGGATTTTCCCTCAGCCTGCCTGAGAATGGATGACCAAGCATACTTAGCATTTTAATTTCATCATGTGTGACATTTCAATGGGGATGAGGTCTCATGTATTAGTGTCTTCTATGTTATTATTGATCTCCTAGGTTCACCCATGTCTATTTGGCTTTAAGTTACATGTAGTGATGAATATGATGCTTTTATGTACATTTACGTTTCCATTGTTCTGTGAGTACTATCATGAATTCTTGGGTATTGTTTTTCTTGGAAAGTGGTGGGTTAGTTTTTCTTAGTATTATAAAAATGGTTTTCGAATGAATTTGTTTTATCCTATTTTGAAAATATTAAAATGTATATATAACTTTCTTCTTGAAAAATATATTGGAACCCATGTTGAAAGAATCTTGTTTAGAAATAAATAAGGAAAATGGGTTGTACTTTTTTTTGAGTAATCATATAGAAAAAATTACTTTTATATATTGTAGTTCAAAAATGTAATTGATTTTTATATTATTTTAAATAATGTTCATTGGGAATAGATTATCGAGATAACCTACTATGTTTTAATAATCACACCAAATTTATTTTTGTTTTTAGCCCTTGTATAGATTTTAGAATGAGTTCAATCTCCTTAAGAGACGTGTGATCATTGTGTCTGAGAATGAACATCATGGTCACATGTAGTTAGTTAGTCATCAAGTCTAGTCGGTTTAGTTTTATCATTTAGTTTTATATCATGTTTTGTTGTATTCGTGATTATTAGTTCAGTTTTTATAAATGTGTATTGGGATTTCCTTTTATTTCTTCTGTTTGATTTATTTTCTATATTAAGGCTAAATCGTTCTCCTGTATACCCTACTGATTCCCTCATTGTCTGTCACCATCTTTGGAGGATCAGAAATGCCTCTCAAGACTTGTCGCGGAGCAGCTCGGGAGACCGGTTCAGGGTGGACCCAGACTGGTTTATGACAAAAGTATATCAAATGTGGTCAGATCCTAGCGGACCATTATTTTTAGAGCTCTCTTTATTATTTGTGAATGTTACGATAGATGGAGTATGATTTTCGAGACATGAGGGGTTGGTTCAGGAAGAGCATTGAAAACTCGTTCTCATTCTAATCATCAGGTGTCCATGGGACGTCGTGTTTTATTAGTGTCTTTGATCATTGTCGGTTGTTTTCTTTTGGAATACGATAATGGGAGTTGTACTAATGGTCTCTGTGATCTTGTAGGGCCAGGTAGGCCATGTGCATCCAGGGCATGGTCTTATGAAGGCTCTTCGTGTTGGTGGTGTGTTTGACATATGGCCACCAACCATAGTGTCAATTCACGCTCTGATATTAGTTCCTTTTTTGGGTCTCATTGACGTTTCATGAATTCAGATTTTTTTTTAAAATCCTTGTTTTATAATTGTGAAAATTTGTCCTAATCGAATGGTTGTTTTTTTTGAAAAGTTAAAAAGGGTTTTTAAAATTTAATATGAGAATGGTTTTGGGACGTTGGGTTTTGTAAAACAAATCTTGGGGGTAAAGAGGATATGATTTAATGTGATTGAATTCCTTTAATCTAAACATATGGTTTCTTAAATTAAATTATTTTTTAAGCTTGGATTATTTTAAAGTGATTTTGAAATTTGATTTAAATAGGTTGTTTCGGGTGTTGAAACGTTGTTTAATATTAAGAATTGGTTTTGGAAATTTTGTTTTATAGAGTTGCTGTTTTTTTGGAAAGGGGTTTTGGCCTTTGTGGTTATCCGATGATGAAAAGAGGACTTGTTATTTTTTTTGAGAATGGGAAAGGTTTATTTAGAATAGAATGGTTTTTTTGGAAGTTCTATTAAATGAAATGGATAGTGTTTTTAATCAAATGGTTCTTGATGAAGTGTGGTATGTTTTTTGAAATATGAAAATGGATTTGGATTTGGTGGTTAATGTTCCTTTGGAAGGTGCGTGATTATTTTTGGAGTGATGAATGTTTTATTTTAGCCTTTACGGTGTTAATGGGTTTTCACATGCATGTTTTCATGGATATATGGATGAATAGATGGTACAAACTGGTGTTTAGGTGCGTGGGGTGGCACGAAAACATGAATATCAGTGAGACTTGATGAAAAACCCATAGTGAATGAGAAAATCCACCAAGTTGGTTTGTTTTTCAAAAGTGTTTAAAAATTAATTTTTTGGTGTTTTTCTAAATTGGGATTTATATGGGTTAACTTTTCATGTTTTAGATATTTGTTTTGATTGGTATGCTTCCTCATGAACTGGAAGTGATGCGCTTGGTGTGTTCAGAGATGGTATCTAATTGGTGGCTTGGGTTTGGAGAATTGTTCAATAGGTTTCTAAGAAAATGTTGGATGTTATGATGTGGCCAAAGAAGGTTGTTCATTGGAAATACTTCAATTTGATGAGAATAAGGATTCATTTTAAACATTAAATCCAACTCTTTGGATGGTACCTCAACTCGTTTGATGGATTAGAGAGCTATATGGGTTTGAATTAAAGTGTTTACCTTTGGAGAAAATTCTTATACATATAGTAGTTTTGTTCGGTGAAGTTGATGTCTTTTTTTGTATTTTTGGTCTATTCTACTCCTTGTTTGGAGTGAGAGAGAATGGAGATATATATCATTGAGTTATTATTTATATGATGGTGTGTTTTTGAGAAAGTGAGTTTTGTGGGGTGAAGTGATCTGTAACTCCTAGATGTGGGGCGACAAGTGCTTCAAACATTAGGGCTCCATCCATAGGACTCGTAGTGCAGCTTTTCACAAGGCTATGAAATTGCCAATGGTGTGGGGAGCTGGACTAAGATCCTTCCTCCACTATTGTGGTATGTCAGTTTCTATGTTTTTGTTGTGTTTTCCCATCACTGTGATTTTTTTTTGCAAAGATTACGGTAAACATACCCCTCACATTGTGTGTATGGTTATTCCTTCTTAGATGTGGGTTTCCGATCAATGTGCATGTGTGGACCTCCAATGCGAATCAGGTTCATTCTTCATTTTACCTATTAGTAGGTGGAGGTGGTTAGTTGGTTCCTCTATTTCTTATGTGGTTTCGGTGGCCCAACGATTGGGTCTCCTTCACTCCCTTCCCCGAGTGGTGGGGGTTTTGATTTGTGCTGAAGGTGTTGGCCCATTTATTGTACAATCTATTCGGGAGTGGGTAGTTTAAATGGTCATGTTCTAACCCTCTCAACTTGGGTAGGTAGATTTTTTTGGGAGACTTTTGGCAGAATTGTGCATGTGAGGCCCAATTCTATTTAATGTAGAATTTTCGTTTATTCATTGCTAGTTGGTTTTTAATGCTGGGGAGACCCACCATGGGTCTCATTTATTTTCCTCTTAAAAACTTGTCTAGAACTAGTTGTTTCTTAATAGCGGGGAGGCCATTTAGTACTCCCCCTATATTCATTTGTTTTTGTGAGTGCTCTTTTGTTTGGGAGATTTTTTTGTTTATTGGGAGAAGTCCTAACATTCTGGTTCTTGGCATTATGGTGGAGGTGGTGGCTTTATCTTTTCATTGATTCTCAAGAAGTGGTTGTGATATGGTGTTTTGTTTGAGTTAGAGGCTTAAGTTCAATTTACTGTGGATGATATTTTATTATCTTGAGAGGCTAGCCCATGTTGATAATGAATCAATAGGTTTTGATCTTTCATCATTAAAGTGTTATGGCCTTCTGGGGGAGGAAATCTTTAATGGTGGGGAGAATTGTCGAACCCAATTTTTCATGTCATGGTTTTGATCTGGTTCATGGGAAATCTTGATCCTTTTCATAGGTTTTGGGTGAGAATAATTTTGAGTTTTTATGTGCCATCTATGTCGAATCACCCTACTTTGGGTGCCCATTTCCTTTTTGGGATTTTTTGAGAAGGGTGGTCACTTCATGATTTGGGCCAAACCGTAAGTTAATTTCTAGTTTTAAAAACAAATTTTGTTTCTTTAATAACTCCTTTGTTATTAAAATATTTTCAACCCTTATACTTCCCAATTTTCCTTCCTTGACATATTAAAACCATCATATCCTTTTGTACCCCCTTATAAATTCATAGTCCTGGTGATTTTCTATAATTAATTCAGCTTTTGGGCCAACCTGTGCGAACATATCCAGTTTGAAAAAAATTGTTTCTTTTATATATTATTCTTTTTTTAAATATTCAATTATTCCACCTCCCCCTCTAGTCCATGAACTCTAGTCTTACCCCTATGTTCCATTTTCCCAAATTTTTATCACATATTAGTCACGGAGTTGGGAAAAACATCTCATTGATTCTTAAATCATCAATATTTTCAAAAGGTAATTTGTCTCATTCATAAATCATTCAATTTTTACTCTTTTTTTCACAAATTTTATTTACCCGGTTATTCCTGTCCATATAAGTCTATCCAATAAGGTTCAATCCTTTCTCTTTCCTCTATGGATATATATATAAGTGAATACGATGAGTTTTATGGTTTCTAAGTTGAGAATTCTTCTCTTTTCGCCTCCCACATCCTCATCCTTCTATTATTTCCTAGTTTTATCTTCTCCCCTAGTCATGATAGACCTAGTGTTCTGTTACACCATGATTTTTATGTGGATTTTTTTCGTTTGGGGCTGTTCTTCCTAGTTTTAGGGTTTATAAACCTTCAGATGGTGATATCGGGTGTGCGTTTCCATTCTGCCAAGGATTTGAGGTCGGTTTCCCATTGCACATATCCTTTTAGTTTAAGAGTAATAATTTTAGTGGTATATTAATCCTCTACATATTTTGAGTGTTGTTTTATAAGCCTTAAATAACTTAATTTGTTGTCCAATGTGGTGTTTATGCCTTGTTTTTTTGAAAAGTAGTGTTTTTATTATAAAAGTGCACACCAAGTGTTTGATAAAATGGTTCATTATCTTTCACACCAAGATTGTGTTTTTTAGTAAATATTTTAGTGTAATTTTAACATGTTTTAGTATATTGAATAAATTTATGTCACGATGTTGTCATTTTTATTCCTTTTCAAGTGCTTAAAATGAATTGTGTTGTTATGGAGTGCATGCCACGTGTTTGGTAAATTTCCCTGTTGGCCTATATGTGTTAAGTGTTATTTAAAATGTTTTTTTGTATTTATAAATTCATATAAAGCATGATAAATTTTATTTATTTGGTTTTTATAGGGCTGTACAATGTGTATTTGGTTTTAAAAACAAATAGTTTTTTGGTTTATAACATGGTTTGGCCCGAGTTTCCACAATATGACCCATTTGGTATCCTTGTTAAAAATGGTTGTTATTTAGATATGTAACAGTAATGTTTTAAGGGATTTATGGAAGTGGTTTTATACTCAAAATTGTGCATATAAACCTCGTTATTAAAAAAATTACATTTGGAAAATGTTAGGTTTGGTAAATGCTAAAAGGCATGTTTGGAATTTTTTTTTAAAATGGTGAAATTGTTTATTAAGAGAACCTATTGTGGATGTTTCTCATGCCATGATTGTATGTATATAATGGTTTGGATTTCCATATTGATGAATCCTTGTGGTCCATTATGGGAGTGCCTTGGGTTGGGCTCTTTATGTTCTTTTTTATTAATTGCATTAGATGATCTTAGAGTGACTCAGAGTGATGTCTATTGTGAATTATTATTATATATATATGTTATGAATGGATACTCAGATGGAATCAGTTGGATCACCCCCATTATGAACTTCAAACATGGGAACCTAATATATTGTGATAATATTCTAAGAATGATTGCTGCACTGGTAGGTTATGGTACTGACCAGTGGCCCATAGTAGTTGGATATATTGTGTTCATTTCTATGTGATTTTCTATCGCCATGTTTGAGAAAGGATGGACATGCGTATTGAGAATTTTGATTTCATCATGTGTGACATGTCAACAGGTATGAGGTCTCTTGTATGAGTGTCTTTGGGATTATTCTTGATCAACTAGGTTCACCCATGTCTATTTGGATTTCGGTTTCGTGCAGTGATTAATACGATTCTTGTAGGTATATTTACATTTCCATTGTTTTGTGATTACCATCGACCCTTCTTGTGTATTTATTTTATTAGAAGGTGGTGGGATTGTTTTGATAGAGATTATGAAAATGGTTTTCAAATGAAATTGTTTTATCCTCTTTTACAAATCTGAAAATGAAACAACACTTTCTCCTTGAAAATGTGATTAGCACAGTAGTTTAACAAAAATATTTTTGGAAATAAATAAGGTTAATGGGTTGTATATTGTTTTGAGTAATCATATAGAAAAACATACTTTAATATATTTTTGTTTGAACATGAAATTGATTTTTATTTTATTTTTAATAATTTTCATTGGGAATAGATTATCGGGCTTTTCAACATTGTTTTAATAACCACACCTATAGTTCTTTTTGTTTTTATCCCTGTTGAAGGTTGTAGATTGAGTTCGATCTCCATGAGTGATGCGTGATCATTGTGTTGGAGAGTGAAAATCAGGGTCACATGGAGTTAGATGGTCATAATGTCTTGTTTTTTTATTTGTATCATTCAGTTGTACTCTTTTCATTCTTGCATTCATGATGATTAGTTCAGTTTTTATAAATTATTATTGTGATATCCTTTTAATTCTACTGTTTGATTTATTGTTTATATTTGGGTAAACTTGTTCCCTTTTCTACTCTACTAAGGCCCTCAACACTTGTCACCAACATGGAAGGATCAGGAATGCCTCTCAGGGCATGTTGCAGAGTAGCCCGTGAGACCGATTCAGGGTCGACCCGGACTAGTTCATGAAAAATAAGCTTCCAAAGTTATTTAAAATTGATAATATAATTATAATGTTATTCCACGGTAATCATACATCATTCAAAATCTCACTGGATAAATAGTAACACCCTCATAAGAAGATATTATATATTCCTAGTTTAACAATTTGACTATACTAAGATGAATATATTTTATTAAGAAGACTAATATTGGAAAATATTATATTTCTTTTCTATGGGGAAGAAGAAATTGAAGTGTGAATTTCTTAAAAGAAAATTAATGGCTTAAAACTCTCATTCGTAGATTATTTATGAAAGATAATTCCTTATTTCTCAATGGTTTATATGGTTAATAAATAAATAATCTCCCCAATATACTAATAATGAACAAATTAGTGATTATAAGGTCCTTGGTTTTTTAGGGGATTGAAATTATTGAACCTGTTTGAATTTTTGTTTTCTGTGAGTGTGCCATATTCTATCTGAATCATAGGAAATTAATCCCTAAAGATTGACTGAATGAATGATTTTATTATATGGGTTTTAAGAGAAGAATGTTTTTTGGGATTCAGATGGATTTTGGGTTCATTGGGTTCTCAATACCCACCTTTCAGAAGTTACAGGAAGAGGTGGACAATTAGATTTAAACATGAATCTAGGATGGGGAAACAAAGAAAGGTGTTTTAGGTCTCTTTAGAGGGTGTGCATGGTATGAACAAAGTTTGAAAAACAGTGCAGCCTATCCTACATACATAGAGCCACTTAGGCAGAATGTGTGCATGGTTGGTGCACATTATGTTCAAACCGTGCTTCCAAACCATGAGACCTGTTCTAAAGGGGTGACCCTTTGGAAAAAGGGTTTACATGTTTGGCATATGATTATCCATACCATGTGACATAACATTTTACCTATTAAAAAATTTAGAAATTTGTAATTTCAACCATCCATTTTTAGTATCCCTTGTCCTATTTTTCTTCCCTCACATGTGATACTTCCATTGAGTAGTTATAGAGATCACCTCCTCCATTCCCTATTCTATGAGCCTCTTCCTTTAATCATACACCAATTCAAGATTTTTTGCAGGCTATGTATTCCACTTTATAAAGACATTAATCATTTAACATTATTTATTTATTTTTCTCTTGCAACAAAATATGCTAAATACCTGAATGAAATATCATCCTATTTTTAGGGAATTCATCTAAAACCATGATTTCTCACATATTGGATCTAGTTAGAGGATGACATCAGATTTGAGAGATCATACGAGTATAAGGTAGGTGGTTTCTTGATTTATCCTTAATATTTAAGGGGTTTTAGTGGGGTTTAAATACCCCTCTTGTGGGATGTTTGAGTGAGGACTGGATTAATTATTTCATAACTTCTAAATTGTTAAATTAATGAAATGTTATTCTAATGGGAATGATCATACTACACTAGAAATGTTTAATCTGAGTAAGGGGCTTGGACTGACATTGGAAGGTTTGGTTGGTTTTATGTTTCTTTAAATAAATTGAATTGTCAAATTGATTGTGTGATTTCATTGGGAACGTAAAAGGACAGGACTAAGGATTGAGGTGATTTTGTTCAATTGAATTGAGGTGAAGTAATTTTTAGGTTGAGGGCCAAGACTGGGATACATGGGGTTAAGATGATCACTAGGCTGAGGTGATATGGCAATTAGATACATGAGATGATTGTCATAAGGATGGGGGCATTGCTAGTTTAATTTTATATGGTGTTGACCATCAGAACATAACATCATGGTCTTAAGGTCATGTGGTGATTGATGACGCGGCTTATTATTTTTTGGTTATTTCCACTCTAAATTGTGGTTTGATGTGCCACTGGAATTTTTTATAAAAAAAATTGGACTCAATTAGAGAGGTTTTAAACATATGTTGTGGGTAAAGGCCCTTCTATACTATTAATATTTGGGGATGGAGTTGAATGTCAGATATGTTGGGGGTATTCACAATATAAATACATGTGGATGGTGATGGATCATTGATTAATTGTGATGAGACCATCAGTTGGGGGATGGGAATCCCTTTTATACATGATGTCGATGGGTTCCGATTATTGGATGATAGGTATCATTAGGCCTTAGTATGTGGGTTGTTGAGAAAAAAGTGACTGTTTATTATTGGATAGAAGTTTTCATGTCTTGTGACATCAGACTGAGATCCAAAAAGGTTTTTTGAGCTGAAACATGACATACCGGGTTTTTTGGGCATACTGTTTGGATGTCTAATACTTTTTGTGGCCTAAGGTGATAGTGACATGATTATGGGTGGAACCTGAGGCTCCACCAGTTATTCAATAAATAAGGGGATGCATGGAAACTAAGAAATGGACCCTCACCACTACAATTATATATATGAACAAATGTATTTTATTCCATATATAATCTTGGGGGGGATTAGTCAGATATATAATAGTGTTGGCCGAAGATGGTTGAATGCTTCCTTATTGCTTTTAAAAAAATAGATGTGGGTTATTTATAAAATGATTGGGTGTTTTATTTTATTTATTTTTAGAATACACCATTATTGTTTTGTATATAAGATAGGAACACATTGGTGCTAGCCTATAGAGTTCATTCTCACACACTACATGGGCCCCCGCATACTTGTGTAGAATTAATAACATTGAGATCACATAAGGAATCATGATCATGAGCTAGACTTTAGTGATTGTGTTTTTCATTTTTCATTTCATGGATGGAAGTAGACCATGGTAATTTCTCTGCATCCGTTGGAGTTTCCTTTTCTATTTTATTCAGGATTATATATATATGTGTGTGTGTGTGTGTGTGTGTGTTTGTTTGTATTAATATGGTCGGGCACAGGTGACCTTGAATGTTGGATTTGTATGACTTGACATGTTATTTCATTCTATTCGGTCCAAAAATATTAATATTCTATTTTGTTTTGTTATTTTCACTGTTTTTTCTATTATTATTTAGCTGAGTTTCATGTATTTCTAAAATTAAGTTATGGTAATTATGTTATATATTTGTACAGACCAATATTATTATCACCACTTGAGGTTATTATATCCCCACAGTAAACTAATAAATCACCTGCTTATAGCTGGTAGCATTTGGTTTATGGGGAGGCATTTATAATTCCTTTTATCCATCTAACATGGAGCACTTTTTCGAAGAAAATCAAGTTCACGATGCTAAAAATGGTTTCAAATGAATTTTTTGTCTTGTAATTTGGGATATGGTATATTGGAAACTAGAATTTTTTTTGGAATAGTTTAAGAGCTCATTCTTGTGTTCTTAAATCCCCTTACATGGGGAAAACATGTTTCCAGGAGAAATTTATGTTATTCTAGTTTCATTTATAGTTTATTTGATATCCACGTTTGGTGTCACACATGGGTTAAATGGTTATGTGTTAACTTGTTTGACTGAGGACTTGGTATAGAAAGGCATGATTTTTTATGCATCATTATATGCTCTTTGGATCATATTCTCTATGTGTTCTTTTGAATACCATTGGGAACCGGGAATGTGCTAAGAGGAGTTGAGATATATAGATTGTTAATGAATAAGTTGAATATTGTTTTCCTGGTTAGCCTATTTTGGTGATATTCTACATAGCCATCCCCAATATGTTGTCGAGATATCTTTACAATTCAATATGAATTGGATATATAGTACTGAACCTAAAAAGGGTAGGTAGGGAGTATGAAAAGGGGTGATTTGTTTAAATAATCTAACAATAGGTTATGAACTATTTTACTGTATTGCTTATTTGGTGGCATTATACGCGTCTACACATGGTTGATATATGATATGTGATTCCTGACATTATTATGGGAAAAATTTACTATGAGGAAAAAATACATGTTATTCAAGTATCTACTATGTGTATGCATAGGGAAATGAGGTTGGATGATACTTTATACTTGATTTTGATATTGGTATGAAAGTGACCTTGAGGATGGATATCTTCGAAAAGGGTGCAGTAGGAGAGTATAGGGGTGGTGAGATGCACTGCATGTTATATATTCTCTTATTTGGATATATATATATATACATACTGTTATGGATATTTGACCATCATGATTGGTATTCGGTGTGTTTTCACCTAGACAACTTATAGTGGAGCTTCATGAGCATGGTGATATGGTTTCACATGAGCGTTCATGTTATGAGGTCCTTGAGGTTTGGGATGACACCCTATAGGTTTGTGGTGATCATTATTTATTGGTATAAGATATTTATAGGTGGAACAACTACATCTAATGGTATGTTTTGGGCCATTGATTGATTAAAACCTCAGGGGGAGATTTGTTTGAGTTTTACAGGGCATCGAAATGGGAGATTATGGAGGCAATCTATCTATGGGGTACTTGACTCATGAGTTTTAGTATTAGAACCCACTATTACTTCCAGGTAAGGGTGGACCAAAAGAGACGTAGAATCAGATCGAGTTGGTCTAGACTACATTCTTCTAGCATGATAATCCCCCATGTCTGTGTGTGATTCCAATGACCTGTATTCTCAGTGTATTATAAATGAGATGGTGTAATGTAAAGGTAAATGAAATAAGATAGAAGGGACTATCATGCATAGACTTAGAGGTTAGGTTCTTCGAGAAATTATATCCTGGGAAGTTGAGGAAGTACAAAGACCATGAGTTCATGAATATTCAACAGAGGATACATTTTTCAGGGACTATAGATACAATATCACAAAGATACTATTTTTTTAAAAACAGTAGTGAGAAATTACATCAGTAGTGTGTGGAATTTTGAGTGTGGTTTACGAGAATCCATCAGAGTGTAGGTAAACATCATCAGGCTGACATCTTTATATGAGGTGGATAATCTGGTGATGATGGATGAGGGAATCATGATGGACCAATATTATTTGAGAAATGTAATGGTATCAAGTGAGATTAGTGGAGATACTTTAGGTAGAAGGATGAAGGGACAATAGGTGTATCAGTAGGGTAGTTGGGCCACAAATTCAGGTTGACAACCAAGGAGTGATCCTTTAATAGTATAAAATGAGTGTGTCTAGACAGGGAATGTCCGAAATCAATGCGACCGGGCTCCTAATGAGTGTTGATAATGTGATTAGATGGTATATTTGGAGAGTTTATATTTGAAGTATAATAGAATAGCCATAAGAAAAGGGCCATGTCAATAATATGGATTTGAGGTAGGATTGGGAGTGGTACTAGGAGATGGTATCCATAATTCTACTATTGGTAGAGGTCATTCTAGAGATAGGGATACCCAGTAATGGGGTCAGTGGCCATTAGATTTTGCATATATATAGGGATTCCATGCCTCAAGAAGTTAGAAATCTGGCCAAGTGCATGCTTTTTAGCTTCTAGGTTAGAGTATACTATTGAGTTGATGACTATTATAGGTACTCCATGAGAATGAATATGTTTTTATTTTATTTTAGCTTTTCATGTTTTGGTGAATGTGGTGCACGTGTATTATTTTTTTACTGCAAAATAACATGTTAGTTTTTTGGAATCAAATGTGATTCATAATATATATATATAGTAGACTTCGTGGTATTATTGCAATGCAGGGTATGTATGTCATGCATAGGCCTCTAAGCATCGATTGGATGCCAGTTATATAAGAGGAATATAGGAATAAATATTTTGATGGGAATTGATATGTATATATGATGTTGGAATATTTGGGAGCATCTATTTATATGTAGGCTCTATAGTCTTCTAATGAGATTTGGGATTCATTGAGTGTCAGGTATATAACATGTAATTATGGAAATCTAGAGAGATACTGGACTTGATGGGTGGTAAGAAAAACATGGGAATGATTTCAGAAAGAAATGAGGTGCAAGAAATTACATGTATCATGGGATCAATTTTGAGACCATGGATCATTTTAGGACCATCATAAATGATTAAGTTTGGGTTGGGAATCAATTAGGTATGTAACTCCTAATATAGGGTGCACCTCCAGGGAGTTGACCTATGATTGATTAATAGGGATAGACCAGGTTAGTATAGATGATATGGGTATGTTCAGTAACTACCCTGGATAATTATTTATTTCTCAGTTAATCAAATTATTAAGGTTAGGAGACTATAACATCACATGTTTTTTAGTTGGTGAAAATTCCTTAACATGATTGACTTTTTGATTTCGGTGAGCATTTAATCTTTTTTATTTATCTTAGAAACCAAATTCAGGGATTTTGATTGAACCAAGGCCTTGTGATTAGTTGTGATTTATGTAAAGACAAGTGTCATAGAGATTCAAATGGATTTTGGGATCATCAAGGTCTAAAAATAGACATTTAAGAAGGTGATTTCATAGGCTAATAGTTATATTTAATCGCCCAACCTTCAACAGGAAATCAAGTAGGGTGCTTTATTCCTTCTCAGAGGGTGTGCATGGGACATGGGATTCCTATAAAACTATGGATCCTACAACAAACACATATTACCATTTAGGTTGTAGGTGTGCATGTTGTGGCACACTTTTTCCAAAAATAGTGTGGTCAAACCACATAAACTGTTCTAAAGGGTTGATCCTTTGGACAGAGGGTACCCTTGGTTCAAGGATAATTATCCAAACCATATGAATTAATTAGAGCCTATTTGAAAATTTTCAAATCACTAATTTTCCATATCATTATTTAAGTTCTATTATTCAATTTTTCTTCCCCCACACATGATTCTTCCACCCAATAATTTTCAGGACATCCAAGAATATTCTATAGGATTTGAGACTCCTTCTATCAGACTATGAACCAATATCCATTGGTGGGTATATATTCTTCCTAGTAAGTTACTCAATCTAATTTATTTATTTATTTATTTATTTTTCCACATATGTGTCTAAATCATTCTGATCCCATTAACCATATGTTTAGTAAATTAACTTAAAAGGATGATTTCTATCATTTTGGGTCGAGTTAGGGGTTGATATTAGGCAAGAAAACTCTTATGAGTACATGGCAGGTGGTGAGTATATTTTTTATTAATTTTTTGGATGTTATGGTGGTGCGTTATAACTATACCCATTCAGGGTTTTTATGTGACTACCTAATTAATTAATTAATGCATTCTAAATTATTCTATGGGAATGGTCTTTCTTCACTAAGAATGGTTAGGCCAGGTAAGGGGTGTGGGAAGGTTATGATCAATGTGTTTTTAATTAATTAAATAAAATCTTTATATTTATTGAGTGCATTCTTTTGGAATTTGAAGGCCTTGTTCTTAGGATTGATGTGATTTTGATCACTTGGATTTAGGTGACATGATCATAATGTTGATGGATTCATCCGGGATATATAGAAGATGACGATTATCTAGTTAACATGAAATGGTCCTTGGAATGATGTCATGATTTTCCATTAGATGTGGGAATGAACTATATAATTTATGATGGTGTTGACCATCATGAATTAGAAACATCGTCACTGGGGAATGAGGTGTCGGTTGATGAGGATGAGGTTTCATGGAGATTTCTATTGTATTAACCCTGGTTTTGAGGTATGGTAGAATTATAATTAAATTTTTATTTCAGTGTTTGGTCCCAGGGATGTTCTCTGGAACCAAGCATCATAACATATTCTCATGAAATGGATCACTGAAATGTATTGTTTTTAAACATGGTTATAGTTTCTTATAGTTTCCCTGGGTATTCTGTTATGTTTTGGGAACATTTATCCCCAAAAACTAATGTTTTGGTGGATTGGTAATGGCACACCATTTTTATGAAATGGTGAAGACAACAAGTGTATACTGGGTGACTTCAACTGGTGAGAAGAAGTGATCTACATGGGATGAACCCAATTTCCCAAATAGTTCCCTTATCCCATATACATAGTACCATTAGGAATATTTGTGTGAACTATTTGGTGCATGATTGGCACACAATTGGAAAACCATTGGGGACAACCGTGCAATTTGTGGTTCTTAATCAGTGGGAGATGCATGGATGGTGCACAATTTTTCCAAACTGTGTGTCAATGTTTTTATGGATAAAATTACTAAAATACACTTAATGAAACTTTATCCCCATTTTCTTCTTGCTTTTGTTGTTCTTTTCTACATCTCCAACCACATGAGGATCCTCCCTTGCACTATGTGTTATTCCTACTCCCACTTCAAAGGATCATGAGGTCTGCCTAATTTGAAGTAAGATTCAAATTTCATTAGCCATGCTGGATCTGCATTGGTAATATCTAAATTTTTCTTTGCACCATTCAATGTTTTTCTTCTGATCTGTTGTGCTATTTTGGTGTGATATTTTCCCCTATTTTTAAGATAGATGTTCATTTCTCTGATTTATTCCAAAACATAAGAAATTAATCCTTGATTTTGGATGAGTAATGTGTACTAAGAATAAAGTAGGTGGTCTATATATTTTTCATAATTTTATGATTGATTTTTAAATGTCTTGATTTTTCTGTATGCCTACTTTGTGACACATCACCTTAATATTAATTTCTTCATTTCTAATTTGGAAAACAAGTATTGTTATACCCTATCGGATCATTATTATATAAATGTATGATTCCAACATTGAATAAAGACACACTTAGGTGTACCAAATTGAATTTTCTTCTTCTTAATTAATTAAGTAAAAATAAAAAATAATTATCTATGTATTTTTCATGATTTATAAATTGATTTTACCCCTATAAGGAATTCCCCAATTTATGATAGAATCTATTAAGTGCCTTGTAGAACCTTGTAATTGTTTTCATTTGTTTGCTGAGTCTCTAAAGAGATCCTTTCAAATGAATTGAGTTGTGTATTTTTTATTTGAATCTTATATTTTATAAAATAATTGTTTATTAACAATTTCATGTTTTATAATAAAACCCCTTGAATGAGGGGAAATGTTCTCAAAATTTAAAAAGATGTGATTAGTGATTTAAATCATTCCTTCCCTTATTACATTTTTGTTTCAAATGAATTTTTATTAGTAAATATAAAAAATGTTCAATACCCGACCTCACATGATATTGGTAAATGGATTGAATAAGGGGGGATATCCTTCCTTATGAAAAATCCTTTAGAAGACCAACCTAATTCTACGTGAGATGGTCTGACCTGAATATATTAATCATTACATTTATAAATGAAATGAGTTTTACAAAATTGAATGGGTTAAATTAAATGAAATTTAATTGGGTGGTATGGCCACACCACATGTTATATTTAAATAATCATAGCTTAAGTGAATTATATTACAAAAATGGTTTGATTATTTTTATTTTCATGGATTATGGTGGATTGATTTCCTAATAGAATTAAATGTATTAGTTAAAATAAATTGTAAATAGTGGAAAGGATAAGACTCTATTTACATGTTTTAATATGAATTGTATGGACCTTGGTTATATTTGGGTTTGATGAGTATAAAGAATTATTGGTAATTCTTCATGGATATTATTATAAATATGTTTATTATATTAATATGGGTTGTGCAATGATGGTAATGTTTATGTTGGAAATTAAGATTCACGCTCCCATAAATTGGGTATTGAGCATGATATCCCTCACCATTGACACTATTTTTATAGTGGGCATGACACACCACATCCCTTATTTCGAGTGTTGACACACATTTAAACTCATTATATCAATTTATGGGGATGATGTATTACACTTATTATGATATATAAGTAATGTATTGCTTCTTAAATGTTATATGATCTTTTAGACTGGTCATGGATTATTGAGTTATTTTACTATTCAAGAGAAGCTTGTATCCTGGTATATGTCCACTTATATCAACAAATACTTGGTCCATATATGTGGATTCATTATATAAATATATTATATATATATTATTAATTTATATATATATACATAGTTACTGACCAACAACTTATTTCATCCATGCACCGAAGTAGGTAGAGCTTCCAAGTGTCATTTAGAAACCTGAGTTGGGTGGTTGTTGTTTAATCATTTTATTTATTATTCATTATACCTACACTCCACTTTACCTTGTATTCATGGACTACATTTAGCTATAGAAACTATTGTTGGTGGTATAATGGGATTTTTTATCCCACCCTAATAGGTTCACTCTTGCACTGGGGTACTAGAGCATATCACATTTTTGTAGGACCTTGGATTATTTCTCATGCTATTATGCTTGTTCCTGAGATTTAGTTGCAAGGAACTAAGCATGAGCTCTAGATTATTATGGAGTTCACCCATGGATCTTTCATTTATTTTCTTTATTCATTTATTGCAATGTATCATTCTTCTTTCTATATGTATATTGTTTAATTTTATGTGTAGTCATATAAACATGAATTCATTCTTGTATATTTACTTTGGCCATTTATATTCAGTTTATATCATTCTTCTACTGGATATCTTTCAATTATTACTACTTATGTTGTATCTTGTTATTTATTTTTTGATACAACGCTATGGTAATTTGAATATTATGGTGTAGTATTCTAACAATAACCTCCTTAGAACATCAATGCTAGCCAGTAGTCCCTCATATATAAATAGGAGGGACTGAGGAAATATCATGGATGGTCTAACTACTACGTCAATGGTCATTCAGGTTGAGACATTAAAAAGTGGTATCTGATAATGTTCTTCTAATTTTTTTTTGACAATTTTGTGTTGTTAAATATGAGAAAAAGATTGTGTTGGGGCTTGGTAAATCGCGATGTGTGTGAGTGATCACCACGCCCACAGGGAAAATTTCGTGTTGCCATGGATGATATTGCTGTTCATGCTATTTACTATAACATATGATTTTAATTTCACCATGACTCAATGGTGTAAATTACACTTCTTATTGATTAATGAAATGTATGATGTCTTTCTCTTGTCCTAGTGTGACAAGGAAATATCATTAAATGAATCAATATAGGAACTCATGGATCACATATCCAGAATATGACATGTTATATAGTTTTACTTAAAGGATTATGGTTGATTGTGATTTTGTACCTTGAGTATTATTCTATAATTTTGTTCTCTTTAGCATAACTATTTATATATCATGTTTATGTTATTTATTTAGTAGGTTAGTCTTCTTTTAGGATTATATAAAAATTTTCCATGCTGCCTGATTAATTGGAATGTATTTCCTAGGTATCGTGCTTCTATGATTATTATCATAATTCTATGTTCTAATTACATTTTATAACATTCCTTGTAATTATCTTGATATATAATTGATTTCCTAGGCTAATCATATGAGATGTGATTATACGAGGGCCAATATACATTTGTATTGTGAATGAGAGCCTTATAATTTATGGATGGTACAAATTGTTCTCAAACTATCTCTTGAGCTTTGTACATATCTAGAAAACCTTGTTGAAATGTAGAATATACAAAAGTTATAATTTCAAAAAAAAAAATTGGTTGTGATTAATGGGATCCCAATTCCAATTTTTTAGTGTATGGTGATTTATAGATTGGGAGAGGGAAACCCATATAATCGAACCATTATAAATATGAACCTGATAAATATTTTCAAAAATATCACAGGGGAATGATGATCTATACGTTTTACTTAATATATGAACAACTATACCAAAGTAGGTTAGGTGGGCATGAATGTTACTATATAACCCATAACAGATTTTTGTTAAACTTAGATAATTAAACAACTTCTATTTGGTTTCAATCTGATGAACCTATGATTTTTTAACATAACCCTCATAGGTTTCCTTATCTTTTATGAATTATAGGAAATTAAGTGCTATATTTCCTTATCATGACACGATTTTAGTAAATTAATAAATATTAAAAAGGATTTTGGATAAGACATACCTATTTTCCATGAGGCATTTGTTAAATCATGTACCAAGTGATTTTCATTATCTTTAGTACTTGATGTTCAATTTTAAATATTTAAAATGATTAAATATTGAATGGGAATCAATGGAATGACTAAAATGGGAAGCTTAAGTGGTGTATTTAGATTAATCCCTAATGTTAGGGTAGTTTAATCATCTCCTTCTATTACCATGGAAAGGAAATATGACTGTTTTCTATAGGCCTCACTCATTTTTAGAAAAAGCTTAAATGATAGGTTTCAGGACTAGGGAAATTTATTTGGCATGACCTCGGATGGGGTCAATGCGTATGATTTTATAAGTGGATAGCCAAAGCTAGGTATCCCTTTTAGAGAATAAATACCTTTCTAAATGTTGTGATACTTTATACATATGGTGTTTTTTGGGTCCCTTTGTCCCTAGAAGGACTCTTATATTCTAAATGAAACCCATTTTTTATATGGGTGTTCATTGTCATCTCTGACAATTGTTACTGGTGTGAGAATCAGGTAATGGTTAGTTTCACAAGTTAAGACATTCACAGGGTATGGTCGACCACTTATTAGGTCATATGACTCTCTCTTCTTACTCTGTGATGGATGACTTGGTACATCCTCATCCCGGGTAATGGTCTTATGGGTTATTATGATATTGGGATAAATATATTGTACATACCACCCGATACAGGGATGTATAATGATGAAAACCTATGTATATAATTAAGGATATGTAATATTTCTTCTGAAACCAATGGGTGGTGTGCGTTCATATAATTATTACCAATCAAGTTGCAAACTGACATAATAATCTAGTTGAGTTTAGTAGAATTTTTGAGCCTTATTATCTTGAGTATATTCTTGGGTCATCTCCATATTAACGTTACCTGGGAATTGATGGAATCAACTTATTCCCAATTCATGGAATGTTGTTAAAAGTTAATTCAGTGTTTTGAAATTATTTTTAGGTTTTTCATAGTTATCGTGTCAAATTCTATGACGTTAGTGATCGTAACCTATATACCAGTAATGCATGTCTTTAAGGGGAATCTGATCTAGAAAACTTATGAGAAGCTATTTTATCTCTCCATTTTATGAAAAGGACAATCCTAAGGTGGTGATAATCTCGTCAGTTCATGTAAATACCCATCCCTCCTATTAAAAGGTACACAATTGAGGATTCCCATTTGAAAAAGGCGAATGTTGTTAATGAATTTCTATAAGGCTAGGGAGCCTTGTGACATTTTTGTACTTTCTCAGAAGCACAACATTGATTTGTTTTGATGTATTTCGAACCCTTAAGAAAATTTTCTTGGTCATGAATAGATGTTGGTGGATGTGATAGAATGATCATGTGATGCCTCAGTTAGTGAAATAATCATTGTATGGTTGACAATACATTAGTAAGTGAAGTCAATATTATTCATTGAAGTCAATAAGTAGTGGCTTGACTAACCTTTTTCCGTTGATATGTATGGTTTGTTAGAAACCATACTGAGAACTTAATTTTTGTTTTAGAGGAAGTTTCATGGGATCTTTTTTAATACCGTTCAAATTACCTTAGTGTACTATTACTTAGTGACAATAATGTCCCCAATTTTGACGTCATCTTAGATGAACTAATAGAGCATCAGTTATACAATGAGTTAAAAGTTTCAAATGCTCTTACGTTCCTATAAATTGGATTTAACAATGTTTTCTTCTAGACATGTGGTTTTTATGGAGGAATGGTTAGTCCTGGGTGATTCCTTGGATTTCATATATGAATTCTATGGATAGATTCTTGGACACCAAATGTTTTACTCTAACATTACAGCTAGGAAGATGCTGATTTTGGCTCATTCATTGATATGATATTTTTGAATTTTCCTAGTATCGATGTCTCACATGTAATCATGGAGTTGGGACTACATTGGGATAGTTCTTTAGACTCCAGCTTAATGAATATGATGTTATCTCAGACTGGTTGTTGAAATCAAAGGTGTTGTATAAAGGGTGACGATGATGGTGGGTTTCATCTACATACCACAATTATTTATGTGGAGGCAAGAATGTTTAAATTGTTACCTGGTGGGTTTATCCGAGAACGTCACGGAAAGTCATTTATGAGATTAGGTGAACATCCCCATAATAAACAAAATAGGATATGGAAGAAGGCATTACTGTTCGGTTTGTAATACACCGACTGTCTAAGTTTAGAATTTTTAGGATAACTCCCCCTTAGTGACTCGACCTATGACCCTTTTTTTTTCTTTGTGAATAATCAGTGAAGTACAATTTTTTCCATGATGTTGGTTGGATATGAGTGCAGTACATGTCACCTAGGGATTTTTATGAAAATAAAGCTCAGTTGTATAAATGAGGTTGGTGGGAAATTGATTATTAATCATTTCAATATCATTCTAGTAGTGTCACTAGAGCCCATAGGGGAATGCATTATAAGGAAATTCTGATGGTGGGACATACCATGGTCTGTAAATGGATATTAAATGTTAAAAACTATGCTTGGGAGCACCATCATCTAGACGTTTAAAGAGACTACGATGTGATGTTTCTCTATCTAAAAGGGCATGGGAAAGAACTATATCTATGTTTCAGTCAGAAAAAGAGAATTGGATCCTGTTTTTATGGATTATGTGTCATATGATAAATTAATTCTTGATGGTTCTTTGGGAATTTGGAAATGAAAAATTATCATTTGATTGATACCTCATTTTCTATGTAGGTGAGGTGATGTTTTCATTTTTTCCGAAAAGGATTCTCAAGGATTAGAAGTTATAAGGTTAGATGATTATAATGACTCATGTTTTGAGCCAAGGTAGAATTTCAAGGGAATTTGAATTTTGGTATTTGGTGGATGATACATTCTTCAAACTGAGGTTTATAACCTCATTCTGAGATTTGGAATGCCAAAAAGTATTTTATTTGGTCGGGGTTATAGGCCTGTGAGGTTTCTTAGGGTTTCTGTTGAGTTTTAGGATCTTCAAGCCCCAAAAACTCATGATTTAGTGGACTAGTAAGGTTGAATAGTTTTTCTAAAACAGTGAGTCAAACCATTTTCAATTGTGTGACATTTACCGGTGAGAAAAAGTGATCTGTATGGGCTATGCGTATTTTCCGAAACTGTGCTCATTGCTCAAACTCTTAGTGCCATTTGGACAGTATGTGTTCATTGTTTGGCCCATGGTTGGCCAATGGTTGGGAAAACCATGCGGGACAACAATGTGAGGTGTGGTTATCATGTAGTGGGAGCCTTACATTTTTCATATTTTTTGGCCAACAATGTAGCCAAACAATGTGACATGGTTTTTAAGAGTGAAATTACTAAATAAATTTAAAGTACATTTAACCCCCATTTTCTTATTATTTTCTTCTTATCCAGCCACATGAAATTCCTCCGTTTCATTGAGGGTTTCCCCTTCCCTCCATTTGGGATCATGATTTCCACCTCATCTGAATTCAGATTCAAATGCCATAAAAACATTGGAGCTAAATCGATATTCTCTCAATTCTTATTTCCTCATTTTTGAGTTTCTCTTTGGATATGTTGCACTATTTTTGTGTAACATCATTCACCATATTTTTTTGTAAGATATCTATTTCTTTGAATTCTTCAAATCCATACCAAATCAACCCTTTATATTGGATATGTAAAGCCTCCTAAGAATAATTTTGATGGTCTATAGGTTCTTTATAATGTTCCTACAGAAGTTTAAATGCCACAATTGTGCATCCCAACATCATTGTCAGGGGTCGCCTAAAAATTTATTTCATCATTTCTAAATTTTCAAACACGCCTTTTTTATGTCCATAAGGGTCATTGCTATATAATTTAGTGATTCCATCCACAAGAAATAGACACCCATTGGGTGTTCCAAATTGAATTTATCCTACTAAATATATTACTTAAAAGGCCAGAATGGATTTCAATCATTCATATTGGTTTATAAATGAAATTTACCCTTTTGGGTGATTTCCCAATTGATGAAATCACCTATTATGTGACATGTAGAAACTTGTAATTGTTTTTACATGTTTTCTGACTCTCACAAGTTAATTTTTTAATTGAATTGAGTTATGCATTTTTAATGTGATTCTTTATTATTCTAAATGAATTTTTTGTTAACAATGTCATATTTTATAACAATGGACCTTATATGAGGTTTGTTTTATTTTAAATTATAATTTGTTGATTAGTGATTTAAATCATTCATGGACTTTTCTTATTGGTATTTCATATTTTTTTATTACTCATTATGAGTCATGTTTAGTACATGACTTGACCTGATATTAATAAATGGATTGAAATAGGGAGAATGGTATTACTTATGAAAAATGGATTCTAAGATGAACCACCATCTAAGTCTAATGACATGACATTACACTTGGAATACTTGAATTGATAATTGAAATGAATTTTTTCAAATTAAATGGTTTAAATAAAATGAAATTGAATTATGTGGTATGAGGACTATAATTGTTATATTTAAGGTAGCAGGGATTATTTTCATTGTATTAAAAAAAATGGATTGATTATATTGAGATTATTTCTTTATGATTGATTTAATGCCAAAATTAATTAATTGGTTTAATGGAAATGAATTGTAATGGGGGGAAAGGCATTACCAATCATTACATGTTTTAATATGAATTATGAGGCACATAGTAATATTTGGGTTTTGTTGAGTATAAATCATGGGAGGTGATTCCACATGGATATTATTATAAATATAATTACTCATTTAATTTATGATTTGGAATATTGGTAAGGGTTCAATTGGTCATGAATATTCTTTCTCTCTTGCATCTGGTGTTGAGAATGATCTCTCACACCAATGAAACAATTTGGACAGTGGGAGTGACACACCACATAACTTGTTTTGAGTGCTGATATGATAAAACATTCACTATAATGGGTGTTGATAATGAAGTCTCCCACTCATTGTAAGATGCTGGGAATGCCCCCTTTATTGAAGATTATAGGATCTACCAGTTTATTCATGGATGTTCGAGTTATGCCCAGTCCAGACAGTACCATGTACATATGATATATGGACCCTTACATCTGCACATACATGGTCCATATAGGTCTATGTAATATATAACTATATATATATATATATCATTATAAAATTTATATATCTTTACTGACAAGACACTTATTATGTCAATGCACCAATGAATGTTGAGCCTCCAGGTGTTCTTCAAGAACCTAAACAAGATGGTTGTTATTTATTGAGTTTTTTTATTATTTTTTATAGCTAAACATTCCTTTAGATTATATTCCCAATCAATATTTATCATTACACCCCACTGGTGGTGGCCTACTGGGATTTTATCTCACACCATATTCGAGATTCCATTGAAATGGGGTACCCAAAGACATATCATGTTAATAAGACCAGGTATTATTTCTTAAGCTATTATGCATGTACATAGTATTTAGGAGAAATTGACTATATATGATGTTAGAATTCTAATGATGTTCTCCCTCAACGATTTCATTATTATTTATTATTCGTTTACTTCACTAAATCATGATTCGTACTATATGTATAATGTTTTAGATTATGTATCATCATCTGGAAATGCATGAATTGTTTTATATTTGCGTTGACCATTATTATTTAGTTGATATCTTTATTATTCTTAATGTCATTAATTTATTACTAATTCATCTGTAGTCTATTATTTATTTTATGATATACATCTATACTAATTAGATCATGAGGTATTACTATTCCCATATTCACATCGTTAGACCATCACTACTATTCAAAAGAATATTGTTTATCAGGAGGCATGTTTGAGGCCATTTGGTTTCCAATATGGCTACTGGTTCAATGGTCAGTAGAGCCAAGATGTTTAATCTACTCTCTCTTGTAGGCCAAAACACTATTGGAGTCATGTGAACACATATATAACTTAGTTGAGGTGGCTTTGACCACTAGTTATTGGTGGATCCCCCCATAGACTATGAAGATTACGTGACAGTGTTGACCATTATATATTTTGGGGGTCCTCACCCTAAAAATCCACGCTGATGGTGATGGACCATTGATAAATGTTTCTGGTACCATAGGTTGGGGCATAAGGCTCACCATTATACTTGAGGATGAGGGGATTGGATTTTGGGAAGATTAATATCACTGAGCCTCATGAAGTCATCTATTGAGTTGATAGTGAATATTTATTATAAGAATAATATCATCATACCTATAGATGTCGAGCTGAGACTCGATGGGAACTTTGGGAGATGAGGTCTGAGGGATGAAAGACTTTTTTGGGTGATCTATTTGGGTGTTAGATAACTAATGATGCACGAGGATCTTGTGGAATGATTATGGTTATGACCAGAGGGTTCACTAGTTATTCTATTTGTTAGGGGATTCATGGGAAATAAACTATGAATCCCCACCACTTCACTTAAATATATTCATAAATGCACAATTTACAATATATATATATATATATATATATATATTTGTTCTAATGTATCTAAGAAATACCCATATTATCTAAAGTATGTAGAATGATTCTTTGTGGTTATAGAGAACATAGGAAGATGGTAATTTATTATATGGTTGTGTGTTTCCTTTTTTTATATTTTGTATACACCTGAATAATATTGGATATAAGAATATAATATGTTGGTTGTGTCATAATAAGTTTATTATCATAGCCTACATGAGATACTAATGATGTGTGTATAATTTTTGTCTATAAGATCAGGTAAGGGATCAAGCATAAGAGATGGGGTTTAGTGATTGAGTTGGACATTTTATATGTGGGGGATGGGAGTGGACCATGGTGGTTACTAAGAATCATCTATAATTTCGCATTCAATTTTCAACATGTTTATATATAGATATATAATATACTAATATGATTATCCACATGCAACCTTGATTGTCTATTTTTTGTGAATTGACCTATTATGCCTTGTTGTTGTGTCTAAAAATGGAACTATGACTTTGGGTTTCATTGTTAATGTTGTTATTTATATTATGCATCTAATGTGTTTCAGGTATTTCTTCCTCTATATTATGGACCATGTTTTATATATATATATATATATATCATTATTATCATCCCCATCTGAGTGTATAGCTCCCCACTACCGCATATCAGACCCTCACAACTAGTCGACAACCTTTGGCATATGGGGAGATGCGCCTAAGGCCAATCAAACTGATCAATCAGAGCACTGTTTGAGTGTAAAATCAGGTTGGGATGTTATAGTGATAATTATTTAAAATAATATTCAATTTTGGTTTGAAATTATTTTTTTTCTCATATAAAACTATGTAAATAAGACATTAAATCTCATACATAATGTTATTACTAGTACGATTATGATTACGGAACATACCAAAACATTGTTTCTTGTTCTTAGTAATCTTCTAGATAGAAAATAATGGAAATTGGGAAGGGGAAAATTTTAAGACATGTCTGAAACACATTTTTTGGTTTGGTGGAGGAGAACATTTATATTCTTCACCTTTAGTCAAGGGTAAGATCACACACATGTACTATTTCATTTTGATCAAGGGGTTTTTTTTACCAGGACATACATGTACATATTATATGTGAAACCACTGTAATGAGAATTATTACTTATAATGTCAATGTTATAATAAATTTTTGATATAATAATGAACTTTAATGAGACTATATATGGATAGAATAATTAATCAGAAAGGAAGCCTATGTTCCACAGGGAAGCTTAACCTGGAAGCCGTCATTTGAACTAGGGATTCCTAACAATAAATAAATGTATAAAGTCATATTATAAACAACATATCCAATACAAAAAAGTAGATTCTTTTTTGGAATAAAACCTATGGCCTAATACCTTATGAAGGAGTCCTGATATAGAATATTATCACATTGGATGACTAGGTGTTGTGTTTCTTATTGAGGAAGCTAAGTGAAATAAATATAGAGGCCATTTGATGCTGATTATCAATAAAGATACATAAATTATATCCTTATAAATATTATTATCTATTAATATACAATTAGACCACATGGATTCCAAAAAATGGAGAATCATGTTAGATTTTGTATATGCTTCTCGTGGAAATTACATGTGTGGATTCGTAATGGAATTCCCATGGAGAATCACATGTATTGAAATT
The DNA here is from genome assembly GCA_963277665.1 of Viscum album. Taxonomy (NCBI): domain Eukaryota; kingdom Viridiplantae; phylum Streptophyta; class Magnoliopsida; order Santalales; family Viscaceae; genus Viscum; species Viscum album. The sequence continues at coordinate 1,488,175,103 of OY728136.1, forward strand.
ATAATAATGATTTTGGACCAAGATAGTAGTGGAGCATAGAATATACATCGATATGTGTTCCATGGGAATTCACATTATCTAAAATCATTATGTTTTAGTGTTATATTTATATAAAGATTCTACATGAGTGGTTATGTATATTGAAAGAATTTTCTAAAGTATATTTTAATAATGATTATTTATTAAATTTTTAGGAACAAGTGTTTTAATTGGATTTATATAATAATGATATGGGCCACATAATTCAGTAAGGGCTGGAAACATGTAATTATTTCATTTACCATTATTATTTATTTGTTATGCCTTTATTTATAGGGAGGTGGACCCACTTGATTATAAATATTTTTCTCGAGGAGGGGATGAACTAATTCTTTGATAGATTAATCATTCATCCTTTCTTTCTCAATTTTTTTCATTCTCTTTATCTTCATTAAAACATCTTTTCCATTTATACAGACCCATAACCCTTAGTTTATTCCCGCTTCACTTTTTTCGTGAACATAAGAACATTACCTAACATGATATTGGAGAAACACATTTGATAAAAAATTGTTATGCGATTCACCATTTATATTAGAGAAAGGGTAAGTGAGCATGGGATATTTTAATCTTTTGTTAAGGTTAAGACTTATATAGATGATGATGTACATGTATATATTACACATATATACTCTAGAGTGACAAGTGTGACCCATCATGATATAGTTATACTAATTAATTAAAATATTAATAGGGGTTGATATTGATCAATTAAAACATAATGATTGGTATATAAAGAATAAAACATGTTGTGGTGAAACATATCCAAGAAGTATTGAACAATAATTTAAACTAGGTAATCCTAACTATGAAACAACATAGATATTCATATATAGAATTGTTCATCCACTCCTATAAGGTATGTTCATTCATGGGAAGTAAAGTACAGACCATGAAGGAAAAATAAATATTATTTTAGATCATTTTCTTCTAGTACGAGTAGGTGTGTAGGTTTTTTTGAATAAGCTATAGTTAGAGAAAATGGATCCCAAATTGAGATGTTTATCTAATAAGATACATATGTGTGGATATCAAGAGATTCCTATCATAGAATATAAACATATAACATGTGGAATCCAACATATAGAACACTACATCTGAGTCAATTATTTATTTTGATCTGGTAGTGGTGGAGAAGCCTCATAGTATTTGTACATGGATGGGAACACTCAGGGACTGAGCTAATCACAATTCATCATTGCATTATAGACCATTAGGAGAAGTAATTTTTACTTTTTGTGTCGTGTTATGTTTTGTAAGCTTGATATAGTGTATTTCTTAAATTAGATTCCACTGTTGTCTTTATTAATGAATGTGTCCCTCTTTGGACTAGGGCATGGTTGATTTTCATGGATGCTCTGAAAAAGAATCTTTGTACAATTATCCCTTACCAGAAAATAGTTTCCACTATTGTACACATTGTATAGAATCAAGGTTGGTGGGTATAACTACATTATGTCATGTTGTGTGGTGATAAAGATGGGAAGAATTGGCTAAAGCTATTGGCCAAGTAATATTACATTATCTTCTTATGTAAGCTCGAGAAGACTATAAATTATGTTCTATGTATAGAGGTTGAAGTAATCCTATACATGAGTAATCTTTATTCCATTATATCTTAATAATATTTTATTGTTTAAAAATATTTGTGTTCATCATACTCTTACATCTATCTAGAAGGGCCATAACCCACATTCCCCTTTTGTTTCACTTCTAATTGTTCAAATATCCTCCTTCTTTGTTTTACAAATTATATGGGCGTAACAATGGTCTGAATAACTATATTAAAAATTTAAGGGATCTATGGGTTATGTGATCATAAAAAATAATATTCTAATCAAAAATAATTATGTAAAGTGATAAAATTATTTATACCAAAAGGAAGAAGTATTCCTTTCCCCTAATTTATTTTCATCCTATGCCAAAAGTTTATTATTTATTAGAAAATATGAATGACATAATGAGGTAAGGCAGTCCTACAAGGATAATGTCATAGAGAAAAGTGTTTGGAATTTATTACAACACACTATGTCCTAAATAACAATAAAAAGCTACATTCCATCTGTACTAAGAACAAAAAAGTGGACACTACTTTGGGTAAAGAATCATTATAAAAATATATATTAATAAATAATACATGTAACATCACCACACACCAATAATGAATATGAAACCTACTTTAATTTAGATGATGTTGGAAAATTATTAAATAATGAAAAAACAAAAATGCTACTTTCTCAAATCATACAAAAAATCATGACATCTCATGGTACAATGAACACCTTTGCATGGTCTATACGCCAATGATTCTATGATGATATATAGTTATGTGTAAATACATGTCCATGATTCAATAATTATTGTCTGATACTTCAAACAATTAACCTCACACATTATTTTCTTTTATATTATGCTTCTAATGATGGGTTCCAAATGGACCACTTACAGCTTCCTATATAAGATTCTTTCCATACACTCTACATATGTAGCATTCTAGATAAACATCTTGGGATAGAGGCCATGTGTTCTAAATGTAGCTTCCTTGATATTTATATCCAATATTTTTCATTGGAAATGATAAAATATATAATATGATTCCCTCAATAGGTAATGGGAAAAAATTTGCTTACTTGAGAACCATTTCTTTCATAATGGTTAATGAAAAATTACGGATATGTGTCACCACATTACATCACAGTTAAGAATCCATTGATCACATTACACCTTCCTGGAGAGGCAACTCCCTAACCCATTGGATTCCTTTATTTCCATGTAATTTATCTATATATATTCATGTAAGACTCTACTGTTCTAAGACGACATTATTCAAGCCCCGTCATTATGGGGAACAATATTCACGTTGTAGGGTCCAAATATAATATGTACATATATGTAATGATATTAATAAATCTCCCTCAAATTAAAAAATACATAGAACATATGTTATATATATGTTTTCTTCCCATTAATAAAAGAAGGAGAATCACATAAATTTAATCCCCCTAAAAAATCCGATTCATATTGTTTTCATGTATTGCATCATCTAAATCACCAGAAAGGTTTAGCTTCTTAACAACGGAGAAGATATATAATATGTGACGTGACCTTGTCCATAACCAAAAATAGGATATTAGTCCCATGGATGTGGTGATGTTATTCTATCAAATTCAAATTCATGAACCATCCATTAGTCATATGAATAAGAGAATGAATATTTTACTGAACATTTATAGTAGGGTGGGTGAGTCGTAGAATATTTTATAGATTTATCTATTGTGATCAATGATAAATTTTCTGGAATTTTTAAGATGATTATATTTTTTAAAACCTATTCTTGATACTGCACATATTTCATCATAAATTTATTCTAGCCTTATGTTACTTCCACTACTTCATTATGATAGAATTATATCTATACTGGAATAAATAGCATGTTTTAAATTTGTTTTTAGCAAGAAAGGGTTCACAAGACTATGAGGATATAATGAATTTCTCTCTTGATTATTCAAAACATATATTAATGTGAAATAATGAGGTCTTAGTGTCTATCCACTAGCATAGTTGAATATCTTGTGGTATGATTTACAGTAATTATTAGTCTGGAATTTTGGATATATGGGTGATAAAACCATACATATACTAATGGAAACCATAAAAAGGATGGGATTGTCACATTTTAAAGGGTAATTATATAACATAATAAAATTAATTAGTTGGTGATATGTACTTATCTTGAAGTTTAATCATTCCTAAACATCTTATAATGAAAAATAATTTAGAATTATCTATGAAAATGTTTAATTAGAACCCAACCATTATAACATAGTTTGAGATTGACAAAATATATCCAAGCCATCCTAATATTATTTTCAATGGTCTTATATACTTGGATAACTACTTGAATGATAATATATTTTAATGAATGAGTGATAATATATAACATTTACAAGGTGCATAAAGAATCTCTGAGCATTGGTCATATTCATAGATAATTTTAGAGGATCTTCAATCTATCCACTATTCGTAGGAATATGTTCATTTCCATGATGTTATGAACTAATGTTAGATGATTCCCCAATTTATTTTTAGTAATTTATAGGATACACCTTTATATTTTAGCCATTTTGGATATGAAATGAATGAAAATAGTTGAGATAATATATGTCCAGATTATATTTTTCATATCAACACCATAATGAATCTTCTTCATATGATCACTTTCTAGATGATCTGATACCTTTTGAAAAAAAATTAGATCTAATTTATTAGGTTTTATTTCAACTGAAAAAGAGTTTTTAGATGTATATTCTATGGTCTCTTTGTTGTTTATATGGTCATCAAATAATCTATATGATTTTAAATCAGTATCGTAGAGAATCTATTATACCTTTTCTATTACATAATTGGAGTGATGAAAGGAATCACAAACCAAAACATCCTGAGGGTTTTTAGAGGAATGACTTTATATACATTATTTTTTAGTATCATCTTGAAGGTTTAAATAATTATATTAACCTTATGATAATAAACAATAAAGATTTAACATCATCACATCTAGTGCATATGATCTATCAAGAATGTATTCTTTAAGAGACATAGTTTTATGGTGAGACGTCCTTTTAGATAAGATGTGTTAGATATATTATCTTATTCAAGATATTCTAATTCACTATATAATGTATTATATTAAATAATAGATGATAAATGATATCCAATAAGTGGAGAATTAAACTCATTAATTTTCTTCCTAAATCTTCTTTTCAGATGCAAAGACATTACATACAAAAAATACCTCATACATTATTATTAGTATCATTGATATGAAATTAGTATATAGATGATCTTTGATGAAATTGTGGATATCATGTTTTATTTAGTTTCCATGAAACATCTTCTATTAATTTTTTTCATTTCATTAATCGTTGAATTAATAATGTCAATGGTTTTAGGTTCAACTGTCAATTTTTACATATTCTGGTTTTTTTAAATGATCATCATGGCATCTTTCATAAGATTTATTATTATATAAGACATAAATTATGGATATTCTTCAATTCTAGGTATGATAATTTTGTTCTTAATTTGGTTTCCAAAATATACTTTTCATCCAAAAAATCAAAAATTTGATAAAAATTTTGTGGATTATATCAAATTGGACCCTATAAATTCTAATCCAATAATAAAGCTGATACATCAAGGAGTACTCTGATTTTTCAATGTTATATAGATATTCCCTTATTGATAATGTTTTCATTTTTGGACAATATAGAGATAGGATTGCATAATTTTAATTTTTATAATGACAAAATTAATGAATTTATTGGGATAAAATGGAATATCTATCATCCGATTTTTCTTTCTACATATCATTTATTTTCAAAATTTTCATATTTATTGAGATCATAGATATAAGGATAATCAGGATATTAATGGGAAATATATTAGGAAAACTATGGTAAATAAATATATTGTTTTCCATATAATATTTAGAGGTATTACAGAGAGGGAAATATACTGTATATAGGTATTGATCGACCATGGTAAAAATTCACTCCCCACCTTGGAAACCAAACTATGTCTGAAGAATGATGAAATCTATTTGGTAAATAGAAATTATAAATATTTTTGATGTATTACATGAAGAATTGTTATATGAAATTATATGGTTTTTAGATGATCCTTTGAATAATTTTCTATTTATTTTTAAACTTAATAGTCTAATATTTATTTTGAAGAAAATATATGTATCATCATATAATGTATTAAAAATATCCTTCAATAGTTTTTTCAATGAACACATTATCTAGTACTGAAACTGAAACTCATAAAAGTGATTTATTTTCATTAATATAGATCTCCAGGTCACCTCATTAATGGAAAATAATTCCTTGACCCCCATACTTACACATCTAATACTCTTATCACATCCATCACAAAGATATCACAATGGAATCCAAATCAAAATAACTTCTAGTCTTAAAATTTATCATATGGGGGTTCTTCATAGTGATGAAACAGTAGATAATAAATTCCATTAACGAAGCATAGTCATATGAAAGATTCATAAGGTGTTTGTGACTATGGTGAGAAGTAATAATGTTTAAACTTCTCCATGACTTTGATAATAGGGTTACAAACATACATGAGTTACAACCACTAAGGAGGTTATGTGCATAAACATAGTCATAGTTAAAGGGACCCATAGGATATAGACTCACTAGGATGAATGTGAAGAATATATAAATGTATGTAAGAGGGAATATTATAAGGACATAATGTATAACTAATTCATCTCCCAAATTTTGAGTTCATCCTCTACATAGAGTATAATATTTATATCCATGTGGTGCGTACGTGTGTAGATACAGTAATTATAATAGGACAATGGACCACCACTATGTGCCCCAAATCTATCACCACACCCCAAAACAAAAAGAAGATATACCCTCCTACGTTTCCTTGATAGTAACATGAAAATGTGGGTAAATGATTTTGTTAAAGTATTTTGTTAAATATCCTTTTCCAAACATGACATGAAAATCTCTGACATGTAGTATCAGTCAGTGACACCTAATTTAACATATATTATGGTGGGAACTTATTTAATAAAAAAACATTAGTAATGTTTATTTATAATTATTATAATATAAATTGTGAAATAAATTATTATAAAGAATCCATCTATATATTCAAGGATGAAATGATGCTATATAGCATTTTTTATCAATGTACATCAAATCCCACACACAGAAACAAAAAAAATTCTCCCTTAATTTGGTCCAAACACATTATTAGATCCAATATGATGCTCGAAAATTTTTTCATCAAATTGTTGATGAATATATTCTTAGATAATCATATATGAATAGCCTTTACATATGTATCTTTTTAGATAATCCTCTATAGATGAATGTTGTTTGTTCTGCATGTACCTTCCCTGATAAAAATCTCCACCCTTGGTTTGCTAACATGATAATCTTATAACGTAATATTCCTCCCTAGAACTATGGTGATTCCATTGATTAATTGAAAAAAATATCCTTTATAGTAGTTTATGGACTAATATTAATATGCATCACCAGATTAAATCATTGTTAATAATACATTGATCACATTACATCTTCATAAAGAGGCTCAAATGTGACACACACGCTTCCATCCGTGATATGCCTCTAATCAGTATAGTATACTCGATACCTCTATTGTCATATCATAATAATGTTATAGATCTAACATTATTATGAAAACGTTTTATAGCATAGTTTACACACATAAAATTTTCATGTATTTCCTAATCAATATAACTCTCAAAATGATACGAAAATGCATAGAACACGTGCATGTGGTCTTAGGTTATAACAAAGTAGGTGGATAGACCAAGAAAGTGGTTTTTTTCACAAATAAAATAGCATAAAGAACATAGAGTTTAAAGATCAAAATAGTAGTGAAAAATTAGGGTATAATGATTTCCCTACCAAATTTTGATTTCATCCACTATAAGGATTATATTATTTATTATCTAATTGGGATTAATCTCACAATAAAATGGGAAAAAGAAAAAATCAAAAAATCCAATGGTGTAGGGGCATGTGTTCGATCATTATTCAATGTTGTAGATCTTATCAAAAATACTTATTGTAAATGAAAAAACTAGTGTACACTTCTTTAATATATAATTTATATTAAAGTGTTCTTTATAAAAATCTTATAAGACACAACACCATATATGTGGAACCTTTTACCTAATGTTAACACAGAATACAACTTCATTAATATAAATGTGAGTCTCTTGGAATAAATCTTGATGAAAATGGGATGATCTATCATCATTTTGGTCCACCATCATTATTAAAGTTTCATTATAGGTGTTGTTTCACTAGAATGAAACCATAGTTCAGAACATGATGGTTCCTCGAGAAGCATCACATGACTCAGACATGATTCTCCCTCAGCTGGCTTCCATGTGCTCCATGTATAGATTCCTAGATAAGAATATCTTGATGGATTACTCCTACGTATATTACATGATAATCATCTCTAGATGGCTACAAAATTTCTTCATATTCCTCCCATGATATACATCTACACACATGTTTGACTAACATGATAGTCTTCAACTTTATGATTACATAATTTGTTCATGCGACATACATTTTATTCATTTCAAAGAAACTTCTTTACCTCAGTGCATTCTCTATTCTATATTTTCATCACTGTGTTGACTTTCGTTAATATTCCCCTATTCATAATAATACGGAAACTTACTGGATAAGATTATCCATGAAATTTAGTCATACCTCACATATAAGACTTCAATCTGAATATATTATTATTATTATGCAATATGAAGTCCCAAAATTATTACATCTCTGAAATGATGGGGTAGATTATCAAGGAATAGGGGATACACATTACAGGTATGTACATTCCATGTCATGTATAAATCTTCCCCAAATAACAAATGAATATAAGATTTCAATGTGAAAATCCCTTAATCAAAAAAGGTCAAAAACATAAATGTAAACCTCCCAAACGAAAATATTTATGATGATATGTTTCACATATGAACGATTTTCCCCAAAAAGGGTTAGGTAGATAACAATTAATGACAAATATAGATCAATTTGTGGTACGGTATTTTATCAAAACTAGGCTATTTTTAACTTGGTGGAGGATATTTTAATGATTCATATTTATAATCTTATCCATCCAAAACATCATATGAAATGATCAATGAATATTTTATTTTACTTAACATGAAGAGTGGTTCATTAGTTATATGTCAGAGATATTTGGTATTTTTTAACTCTAGAAACTATTAAGAACTAGTAAAGTCATTAAAAAAATTCACATGAATGATAATTTGTGTACTATAATTTTATTTGTAGAATTTCAAACACCAAATTTATCTTTCCCTCTAAAAATGAATATAATATAGACCAATATATTTATTTTTGATAAAATTTGTGCACGTGGGTACTATCAAACAATTAATCCATGAATATTTAAGATCATCATTTTGTGGGTAGATATATTCATCTAGTGACTTCCTCATATATATTTTTTTATAATGGATTTATATGGATATTAAAGTATCAATTTATATTTTCTATAGAATCTTGTAACTATTTTCAGGTATTCCAAGTCCCCTCTATTGATCATGCTCTGGTTGGGTTTCATTTAATGGTGAATCTAGTGAAATATTAATATTTGTTGAAAATTTTTGGGCCAGTTCATGGTGGGAACATGGTTGGAATAAACCAGGTTCCATCTTAGATAAAATCATAAAAACCCTTATAGTGGGTTTTTAATGTCTTTTTCACTGTTTTACAAACCCTGCACCAACATATGACAAACTGTGTCCCCAACTGAAAATAGTCACATGACCAGGATGTATGGTTTGGTCTAACCATGAATCCAGACCTAGGAAACTAGGCACACAAGTTTTATTGAATATGAATTTTATTTTAAAATTACAAATTACCTCATTTTGGTTACCCCAACAGAGTGTTATGACCCATAATCGATTTCTCCTTCCTTGTGATCTCCTGATAATAGTTTTTGGCCCCTTGTAACCCTCCCAGAAGTTAATCAAAGCTAGGAGAACGATGTTCAATCCTCTATTGGGTAGTTTACTCTTCTTATTCTATATCTTCTACCCTCTACTATTTCCTCCCTAGGGTTTCATGGATCTCCATGTCGATGGGATAATCTAATATCCTTTTTTGGATCTTATACAGAGGTTTGACTCATGGTTTATTTTTTTCATAATTCTCTATTGACAAATTCTGATTAGGGTTTGGGGTTTCATGATCTAGTGATTTCAAGGTAGGTGGTTTTGTTATGACGCCCAAATTTTATTAACCCTAAAATTATTACTTTATATTCACTTATATGAATTAAATTCAATAATATGAGATATATTAAATTTAAATGAAATTGAATTTTTGGAATGAAATGGGGAAAACCCCCAATTCCATTGAATTGGTCTGATATTTTGAAATTGATTGAAAATTGTAGAATCTAAATTGTGAAATTAATGGAAATTTTTTAAATTAAAAATTTGAATTTAATGGTGGGAATTGAATTATGAAATTGAATTTTAAATTTAATTAAAATTTTTATTTTGGAAAATGGTTTTTGATTGATAACTTTGGGTTTTGTATTTGAAAACGGCATGTTTTGATGAAAATCCCATTTTAGTTTTTAAATGAATAATTCGAATTTTTGAAATGGGAGAATGGGATTTAATTGTATTTTAAGGCCTATTAAAATAAATTTCACATCATTTATTTCCACTAGATCACATGGAATATAAGGTAGTTGGTGAGTTATGTTAGTCAAGTGAAATTGGATGGCAATACCCTAGCACCACATTTACATTTTTCACTCTAACATGAACTTTAGTCAGGAAATCATATTCCTCGGTAGGATTTCGAGTATTCCTTTTCTTATAGTTTAGAGGGATGTGTGAACTCATTGTCATTATTATCACATGAGGGTGTGATGATCCCACAATATGGAACTATTAAATCATTTTGAAGATGACTATGTTTCTCAGCTGTTTATATATAAAATTTAAATGTATGCTAATGTGTCTAAACATTTTATATAATGTATGAATTTATATAAACTATTTTATAAAGAATATTTATTTAATCATTTTATTTAATTTATTTACATCATTTGAAACATTCATTCTGATTTTTTTAAATATTCTGTTGAAATTACAAATGTATTTATTTGAAAATTAAACCACTTTACCTGGTAAAAAAATGTTGGAATATAATATGGAATCCTTGGTGAGACCCTATTAGGATCTTAGATCACACCATACCCATTTATTCAGGTGTTTATTGATTATATCCTTCTATGTTTGGGTATGGGTAGACCGAAATTTATAATTGGTTCTAGCTACTGATCTGTGGACTTATTGAGTTGCATCCATTGGGATTTAAAAACGTTTTCTTGATTTCCTAGTACTTTTTAGTAGTAGTTTTTATTTTTATTCTTGATTGAATTCTGGTTCAATTCTCCCTTTGGATTTTTCTTCTATGGATATTATCTTGTTTATCTTGCTTTCGAAATGTTTGTGTCAATTTTTTTCCCACATTCATTTTATATGATTCTGGGTGATAGTCAGGAACCAATGGAGATTGGGGATTAACTTTGGTCCATGTCAATATTGGACCAGTTATCAATTTATCAATGTATACAGGATGGTTCATGAAAAAGTGGTATCATATATCTATGTTGGGATTCTTATCTTGTCATCAATATGAATTTGTGTAATCCTATTGAGACTTAGGATGTAGTTGCAATTTAGTGTATAACTATCTCTCGCTATAATTAACCTTAAGTCTCTAGGGTTGGTTTGGGAAGGACATCTGTTGGATTAGATCTAGTCTTTTACCATATTTTGAATAGTATAGATTGCAATCCATATTTTCTTAGTCTATATTTTGGGATTTATTTCCCTCATTGCTCTTTTTGAGTGTAAATCTGATGTCTTCCTTATTTTATACTATTATTGTGTATAACCATTCCTTCATGAAGACATGAAAATCATATGCAAAAGTAAGGTGATATTGAACCGAGTGATCTAATCATCTTATGGATATGAATCCCATTGAGGTTATTGTAGGCACTATCCATTATTTGGGATTTACACCACCACCAGCTTTGTTTTGTGCTCTAGTTATAAAAACCTCTAGGTGATGATTTTCAGATACATTCTCAAGGGTTACTTCACTAGAATCCACTACTATTCAAATGATCAAATGATCCTCAAGATGTTGTGTAATGGTTGAGAAAGATGAAATGATTGTTCAGTTTCTTAGAGACAGCTGATGAAATCAATTGGATGTGTTCCACCTTTATGCTGGAAGGACTGAGAAGGAGAATTTGGGACACATTGGTGATAGAGAAGAAGCATGGGGGATTATATTGGATAGACATTAAAGTTATTTTCACAGTTTAGTTCTATCTAGATTCAATGTTTTTGGCCAAGGATGTAGATTATCTCAAACATGAGTAGGATGATAAGACCATCACATAGTATGAAAAACATTTTTTCTGAGCTACTGTAGTTTTCACCTAAGGTTGAATCGAATGAGAAAATAAAGTCTTGATGGTTTGATTTGGAATTTCTAAAGGATATTATTTCTCAATACTTTTTTCTAAATATATCCTCTGGTCCTGATGTTCCGGATAGAGCACTGATGGTTGAAAAGGACTTGGCTTCCAATTTAGGGTTATTGAGAGCTTCTTTCTCTCACATTGATAGTGAAAGTCCCTTTAAATTAAAGTATGAGCATGATGATTCTGATAGTGGTTCTCTATTGTATTTTTATTCTAGAAAACATGTATTTCTTGGAATAGTTTCGTTGATTTTTTACTTGGGTCGAAAATTGGGGCATTTAATGTGTGTTTTCACTGAGGCACCCAGGATATGTGGCTCATACAGATGTTCATGTCACCTTCCAATGTTTTTCCATACATATTCCACTCCGTATAGTGGAACGGTATCATAATAACATTCTATATATATGTCACGATTATATTCTTTATCTATGAAAGGGTTCAAACAAAATGAATCCTGAATGGAGAATCTTCATGTAGTGGAAGAGTCCATAGAGGAAGCGGATATGGGTCCCATGAATATGAGAGGTACTATTACTATATATTCATTATTAGTCACTCCTCTATTTGACACTACTGAATTTCATTAATTTATTTTGACACATATTTTTTATCATATAAATCTTTTATGAATCACTTATCTTATGTAGTGGATATTACTACACCCCTTGGAATGTAGAGAGAGTAGGGTCTCCAAAGCCCCACTTGTGTTTTCTCACAATCATATGTCAATCAAGCTTGGTGTTTTCTGGTACTCAACATGAAACCACTTGAAATAAATTTTATTATTGATAAGATCATTAATAATAAATAATAAATTTTTTATTATCTTCAATGGGTCTCTATCACTATACTCGAAGGGGTGTTTCTTGTTTTCCATGGAGAATGGGACCCGAGGTTGAACAGAGATGAACCTTCTTATCCAGAGTAGGGGAAAGTGATAAATGTGTTTGGTATTTATCTGGAGAAAGAATATTTAGGACGTCACCTCCATTAAGTGGTTGTTAACATTATCGATGTTTTTCCTTTGTACATCACTGGTTTTCCACCAGTAAGGGAGGTCATGTTTTCTATTGATATAGTGCTTGATACTCTTCCAGTTTCTATTTCTTCTTACCACTTGTAACCAGCTGAGATTAAAGAGACAAAGACTTGGATGGATGACCTTATATAGAAAGGATTAATTTCTCAAGTGTGTCACATTATGTGGAACTAGTTATCTTTTATAAGAAGGTCGATGGTATACATTTCATATGTATTGATTACTGGAATCTCAATTGAGTTATGGTAAAGAAAAAATATCTTTTTTACATGGATTGGTGATCTATTTGATTAGTTAAATGGGGTGAAGTGGTTTTTTATGATTGAACTCTATTAAGGTTACCATCTGTTGATAATATAATAATCTGACATTTAGAATACTACCTTTCAGAGTACGTATAGCCATTTTGAGTTCCCTGTCACATCTTTTAGTCCAACCAATTATACTATAATCTTTATGGATTAATTTAATAGGATTTTACAAGAGTATATTGATATATTCATTGTATTATTTTGGGATGAAATCTGTGTTTACTCTATGTCCAATGATGATAATCCACATCAACATAGAGAAGTTCTTGAATTTTGGAGAAATAAAGATTTTTTTCTAAGATTTCAAAATGTGATTTTTTCATTAATGAAGTGAAGTTAATGAAATAAGTGGTTTCGGAACATGTTATTTTAGTTTATCATAAATATTTGAAAGCTTTAATAAAATGAAATAAACTAAGAAATTTTTTTGAGATTTAAATATTATTTGGTTTAGATTTTTATTATAATGATTCATTAAGGGATTCTCAAAGTCGACTTCGATGATCACTTCTCTAACCTATAGTAATTTCAATTTTTCTTTTTGATTAAAAGTGTCATAGTGAATTTTTTATGTTGAAACATCTTTTGATGTCTGGTCTAGTTTTGAATCTCAAAGAGGTCAGGCATGGCTTTGTGGTCTTCTATGAGGCACAAAGTTTAGGTTTGGGATGTGTTCCTATGCTAGGTGATATTTTTATTACTTATGAATTTCTTCAACGTAGGCCACATGAGAATAATTAACCAACCCCGACATTGAACTTGAAACTAGGATGAAAACACTTAAGAGTTTGAGGCATTAACATTACAATGAATGTTTTACCATGTATTAATACCACATGATCTTGAGTTATACCTTCACTATAACATATTTGAATATCCCTTAGAGGTGTAGTATGGAGTAAATAGAATCATTATACTTTGAAATCACGTATACCCCGAGGAAAGGGAATTTCATAAAATATTTTTTGGGCAAAAAATTCCATCCCATTCCATCAAAGAATATTTTGATGATTGGATCTCGATGGCACTTTTAGTACTGTTCTGTATTAATGTCCATGAATTTGGAGGCCATGTTTTCTTTGCTAGAGTTTAGTAGACATCCTCTCTTATCGATATGATTATTTAGGGAAAATATCTTGATTATGAGTTATATAGAATAAGACACACTATTTTTTTTCTGTAGACCATTGTTGACTGGTTATTCTCCAAATTAGAAATTATATTCAATTAGAATTGACTTGTTCAAATGTTATTAGTGAGGAAATATGTGATTGGGGATTGCCACAACTTTTAGCGGGTAGTTCACTTTGTAACCGAAAAAAATTTCTAAGCCTTTTGGGGACAATATTTGTGGTCATGTATGAAATAGGGTCTTTCTAATTTTGTATCTCATTTTTTTATGTGCCAAAAAGTCATGGAAGAGCACTAGAAACATTGGATTTTTCTTCAGCCACTTCCAGTGCTTACTTGGATGTGGGATGAGATATCTGCGTAATTTTTGGTTAGGTTTCCACATAACCAGAGAAATAAGAATGTGATTTAGGTTGTGATTGATCGGATGAATAAGTTATCACACTTTATCCCTATTCATGATATAGGTATGGTTGAGGTGTTTTAAAATATCTAGATGAATATGATTGTTAATTTTCATGGTGTATCATCCCATATAGTATCTCATATGTATCCTCATTTTACTTCTCATTTTTTGATCGGTCATATAGAGGCACTATATTATTAGGTCTATTTGGGTACCACATACCAACCCTAGTTGAATGGATATACATAAACATGTGTACATACTCTCGAGGATATGATTCATGCATATGTCCTTGAATTTGGTGGGGATTAGGATGATCATTTGCGACTATTTGATCTTGCATATAATAATAGTTACCTATCCATGATTATAATGGATCATTTTTAGGCCTTGTATGGCCATCCTTGTAGATCTCTGATGTGTTGATTGAATATTAGTGAAAGATACTTCGTTGGTCAACTATTTTTTTTGAAGATGACAACAAAGATTCAGTTACTTCTTCATATAATGTTAGAAAAAGAGAGTCGGCATAATTATCAATATGAACTTCTCAAATACTTTGGGGGTTATTAATAGGTGACCAAGGGTTCTTGAATGTTTCACCCCATTTGGGTCATCGATGTCTTGGGTGTAAATGAAATTTCACCTCATTTTTCAGGACCTTTTGTGGTTTTGAGAAGGTGGGGAAAGTTTATTATCATTTATAATGCCCACCATAGCTAACATCAATACCTAAAATTTTCCATGTATATCATTTATGAATGTATATGGATGATTCATCTCATGTAATGAGATGGAGTGATCATGAGTTTAAACCAGATTTATCCATGATTAAATATCCAATCAAGATATTAGATTCTAAAACCATGTACATCATGGGAGTAGGACACCATTGGTTCATGTTATATGTAAGTACATTTCCGATTCTCATGAGACACAGGAGAGAGAGGCACAGATAAGAGAGTAGTGAATTAATATTTTTGGCATGGAAGCTTTTCACTAGGATTTTTGGGGACAAAAATTTTCTTTGATGGGGATGTTGTAACATCCTATTACAATTGTTAGATATTCATAAACATTTATTTTATTCATTGATTGGTTGGGATTCATTTAATGATTAATAAGGTGAAATTTTGAATGTTTTGAAAATTTATGGGCTACTTCACCATTGTTGCCCAGTTATCCAAAATCTTGCACTCTTTTACAGAATCATTACAAACCTAGATATTAGGGTTTTGAAAATAATTCACATGGTCTTAAAGAGCTTGTTCTTTATTAGGATAAATGATTCAACTCATTTAAATTTGTCACGTGGCCAAGGTGTGTGATTTGGTCTAACCGTACAACCCACAAAAAAACTATGCATACAGGCTTTTTTAATCCGAATTTTATTTTAAAATTCATGAACCCCTTATTTTAGTACCTCAATAGACCTATAAGACCCATAATTGATTTCTTCTTCCTTGAGATAATCAAATATATGTTTTTGGCCCCTCATAAACATCCCAAAATTCTATCAAATCTAGGAGAATGCTTTTCAATATTCTCATGGTTAGTTTCCTCTATCAGTTTTATTTCATCCACCATCTCCTCCATACACCCGAGGGTTTCATAGATTTCTATGTTGATGGGAATATCTAACACCACATATATTGTAATCATAAAAATATTTTTCATTCCAATATTACTTTTTCATCATTCTCTATTGAAAAATCCTGATTAGGGTTTGAAGTTTCTGGATCTAGTGATTCGAGGTAGGTGGTTCCCTTACGATGAAGAATTTTTATGAACCCTAAATTTTTTGATTTAAATTCACCAGTACGATATAAAATCAATTTCATGAGAAATATGAAATCAATTTCAATTGTTTGATTAAAAACTAAATTCCATTGAATTTGGTTTCTGGACATTTATTTTTGGCATGAAATCGGGAAAACACCAAATTTCATTAAATTTGGTTATATTGTGAAATTAATGAAAAATTTAGGGATTTTAAATTAATTATTTGTAATTGTGAACATTATGGAAATGTTTTAAATTAAAATTTTTAATTTAATTAAGGAAATTGAATATCGAAATTTAATTATGAATTGATTTCAAATTCTTATTTGAGAGAAATGGATTAAAATGATTTTGAAAGAAACATTTGGGGTTTATCTTCTATAAAATGAATGTTTTGATTAAAAATACATTTTTAGTTTTAAATGAAAAATTGGAATGTTTTAGATGGGAGAATTCAATTTAATTTAATTTTATGGTTTCATGAAGTAAAGTTTAAATTAATGATTTGTACTAATGAAAATGTAAGCCTAGGTAGTTAGTGAGTTATTTGGGACAAGCACGCATTGATTGGAATTCCCTAGCACTATACTAAAATTTAACAAAACTAATATAAATATTAGTAATAAAATAATATTCTTTAGTAAGATACCAATGAGTCCTATATTTCTTGTTCCATGTAATTTTTTTTCACATTTCGGTTATTATCACTTTACTGTGTGAGGATCCCATAACCAAGAAATATCGTATCATTTGGATAATTACTGTGTTTTTGGCTAGTTTTTTATGTGATATAAATATTTTAATATGTTTGTAAACTATTTTACATGACGTTTGAATTCATATAAGCTATTTTATATAAATTTTTTTATTTAATACATTTTTATAATTTACTTTCATCATTTGAAATTTAAATCATGATTTGTTTAAATTTTCTTTTGATATTCAAAATCTATTTATTGGAAATTGAAATCCCTTTACATGGTTAATTAGTTGTTGGTATCTATTAAAAATATACTTGGTGATACACTTATGGCATTTTAGATCACACCCTAAATGTGACTTTGATTTTTGGTAGATTATCTTCTACAATGTTTGTCAAGGGGTAAAGCACCACATAGAGGTTTTCCTAGCTGTTGATCTGTGTACATGGAGAGTCGCATCCATTGGGACATGGGAAGTTTTTCAAAATTTTATGGCACTTTAATGTATTGTTGTGGGTTCTTTACGCACGGTTAACTATTGTCATACTTATACCTATGGGGGTTTCTTGTATGTGTAATGTCTTGTTTATCTTTCTTCCAAAAATATTTGTGGAAAATTCGTTCCCACTTTTATTTTTCACGATGCAAGAGGATAGTCACCAACCTATTGGGAGCGAGAATTCCCTCAAAACCATGTTACTTCCAGCTTAGTTGTCAGGTTACCATGTTACTTGTGTATTTTTATCACATTGACAGTTGGATATTATTACATAACGAAAAAAATTTCCCCTACATTAATGCTTATATCCATCATAAAGAGAGAATGTTTCCAGATTAGAAGATGATAAACTATATCAAGGTTCTATTATAGGATGGTATTTATGTACATAATCTATTATACTTTTCCTATAATAATAACTATTTCATTCCTCAATTTTCATAAATTCAGCCATGATTTTTTCAATCCAATCTGATGACATAGTCTAACTAGAATTGCAAACAATTATTGATTTTTTCATAACATGAATGAATTAAGTGCTATATAAGAAAATTTCATCCAAAATAATATATTCTTATTTAATCTCATAACACTATTTGAGATAAGGATTCATGCGTTAATTATGTTAATGGAAATTCTTGTATTATTTGAAAACCAATTTTTTTGAAAACCCGAAAGAAACTATTAGAAGGATATTTCAAATTACAATCCTTTTTATTATATAGTTACCATAAATAATACGAGTACTTGTCCATGATATTCAATTTTTTGAACAAAAGACATCATGATGAGTAGGAAAATATTTTATTGGTATGTCAGATACATAAAAATACCACTTCATAACATGGCTTGAGAAAAGTTGAATTTAAACTGGATTACAATCCTCTATGTTTTAAAAGATAAAATCATCTTAATTAGAATCTTAAAAGATTAGTGATAAAGTTTGAATCATATCATACTATAAAATAGTATTCTATGGATACTATGACATTTTCAAGCCATATTATTCTTTTTTTCCATGGCCTTAATGATTTATGCCATTCCTTGATTGGAAAATATTTTGACATGAATAAATTATTAGAGATATTACTAACCACAAACTCTATGATCTTCTCCATAGTGAAAATATTTACAGAGACCTTCAAGGGTTCTTATAGTGAATATTCATCTATGGAATAATGTCCATCATTATGATTCCCTACACTTATATGTGACGCTGCTTTTATTTTGGTAGAGTAATTGATAATATCTTCTTTGATATCTTCAATGATTATTTAATTATATAAAATTAAGTATTAGGATAATATTGCATATTATATTTATATTTCCTTTGAAAATATTATTTATTCTTATACACATCATTATATCATAGAATTTTGTATATAATGGGTGATAAATGGAATTAGTAAATGGTATATTCAAATTTTGTTGAAGTGAAACAACATTTTCTAGAAAATTTCTCATCGCTTCTTGGAAATTTAAATCATAATATAAATTTTTAGTAAATTATTGATATAGATAAAATTTGATTGGGTATTTCTCGTGTGTTAAATCAATAAAATATTCACCAAGAGAGTCAAGGATAGATTGATATGACAATACCATTTTTTATTTTCAAAATATTCACATCATGGTCAAGTGGTAACCTTACTAAATGTCACATTGAAAATTCCAAACGTAAAAAAATTCATATTCAACATTCAAAACAACCAAAAATTCTACATTAAAATTTTAAAAATTCTAATTTAATAAGAAATCATCCATCCACATGCCTTTCCCAAATGAGGGTCGCATGATTGCAAATTATTTATCATAACCACTTCTCATCGATGTTGATACCATTATCACTAGAATATAGGATACATTGAGGAACCTAAACATTAGAATAATTTTTTGTATTAATTAAACACATTATCTATATCACAAGACATACCATCATCTTCTTTGATCAAATGTGACCTTGTAAATGGTTATTGATGGTTTGGTGGATCAGGTATGTTCGATATCTATATCAATCTATACATTATATTTTCATTAATATCATTATGCTTTTATTCAACCATGAAAATTTAATTAAGGTATATTTATTTATATTCATTCCTATTTGATGCTGATGATTATCTTCATTTTGTATTCCATGAGAATATTTCATACTAGAAGAAACATTTTAGATCATTTATAAGGATAAGAAGAATATGTTTGGTCATCCAATGGATATATTTTGGAGGGATATATTTCTTACTCCAAAGGGGTTTTAAAAAATTACTACTCTAAGATTTAGTAGAAATCATTTTGATGATATTAAATCAACACAAAAACATTATATTCATATAACAAATTTTCTACATCAATGCATACATATAGCTTCGTATATTATCTGTTAATTTCAATATTAATGATCTCTAATAATAGGACACCGAGATAGGGAGTCGAACCATGAAATGGATGACTATAAAGATAAACTTGTATATTTCCCACTCATAGTTATCATTTATGTTATATATTTCCATTAATCAAATAGTCAATTAGATCATGGATATAAATAATATTTGAAATTTTATGGAAAAACAATAGGAATATTAGGATAGTGAATAATTCCTTATGGTTGAGTATTTTGGGGGAGAATTGTGAGTGGAATAGACAGTAATGAGTTTTTGATCAACTGTGTTTAGAAGTATCTCTCGACCAATTCATGAAACATAAAAACATGACTCCATCATTATATATTTGGGAAATATGAATATTAATATTTGAAAAGGAATATATGGAGAGTGGTAGTAGGAAATACAATAAGATGTAAATGGATATTTTTGTAATTTTCCTATCGATTTATTAGATTACTAAGCTAATATTGACATAGAACACATTCTCTAAATCATTGTGTAATGTCTCAGAAAAAATCATCCATGTCTTCAATAATGAAAAAAAAATCCACTAGTAAACCTGGAACTCAAAAAATATATTGATCAAAGGTAATGTTTCTCTATAGGGCACATTTTTTATGATAATTATTGATTTTACACCCAACATACACCCCTAATAAACTCACGAAACTATTCATAGAAATACCACAATAGAAATCCAATGCAAAATACTCCTTTTCTAATGATTTATGATGCATAGGTTCCTCACTATAAAGAAATTACAAAGCATACCTTCCATTAAACAAACATTGAGATATCAACGGGGAATAAGGTTTTTGTGCCTATGGGGATAAGGAACAATGTTAGTGATATAAACATACCTTTATACTAGGGTTAGAACCACATATGTGGCACAACAACAATGTATGATACATTATAAAATGGAAGTCTAGTGTAAGGGACTTGTGGGTCCGGGAATTACCTAGATATAAGGATGACCATGAAGAACAAAAGGAGTATGAAACATAAAAATTATATTTTTAGAGGGGTTCAATTATTCATCCCCCAAGGATTGATTTAATACACCGATTAAGGTAAATTAGTTATGAGAACACAAGGATGACTTTTATAGATGATGGGATAAGGATTCAATCTTAATGGGGAATAGTAGAGGGCCATGTGTCCCTTAATTATCCTATGACAGATAACATATATACATTACATAAACACAAATAAAATATATATTAACACTACATTTAAAATGTATCTTTATTAAAATATAATTTTTCAAAATCATACATGCCACAAAACTACACACATAACCTTTTACATGAATTCGACATTAAACAGACACTAGTTTAAAATAATTGTGATTCTTGTGATCTTTATGTGAACATGGATGTGATTCTCTACCATTTTTTAGTCCCCATTATTTATGAGAGGAACCAAACATATGATTCCCCATTACAATGTTTCCACACATCCATGTATGATGGTTCCTTGAGAAATATCTCTCGACTCTAACATGATTTTGTTCATATTTTCATCCACATGGTTCAGGAGTATATTTCTGGGAAATCATCTATATATGAAAATAATATATATATAATTGCAGATATTAATATTTATATGGCCTCAACATGTTCTATATGTGGCTTCCTTGATAAATATCTCAACATTTCAGAACTAACATGATAATATTATATTATAGGATTCACTCATTATGTCATGGGTAACAAATTTTCATCTCAATAATTATTATCCTTTATTGCAGTTGATGAACTATTTTGGATATTCTTCATCATGTTTATTTATGGATAAAAACCCCCTAATCTCATTTCTATTCACAATATCTTGAATAATATTTTCAATTATATGTGGTCTTCATAACAAGATAAATACTAAGTCTATATGGATTTCTTTTGAGACAACATTAATATATCTCCACATTATTATTTCCATAAATTTATGGGGAAAAATTTTTATTATAGAGGGTCCATACATAACATGATGATATTCATAATTCAAGTATACATTTAGGTTTTCATTTATTATGTGGTATATGTGTTTTATTGTGTGATGCTGTGATTTTTGGATGATTATTTCAGAAAATGGTATTCATAAATGATTGATGGAAGTGTTGTTGGGAAGTCTGAACCAAAAACAAAATCCACGTCATGAATAATGATTAATGAAAAGTATTCATGGGGATTATAGGTAGATATCTATCAAGAAATTTACCCAATGCATGAAATAATAACAAGACATTAATTCATGGGATGAAGTAATCTTTGGGTGTGTAGTCAATTAACCATGTGAACATCCCAGCATCTAACTTTGGGAAAACACTCTAAAGTATCTATAGATACTGAAAATAGAATTCAATCCATGAATAATGATAGATAAAAAAACTAAAAACATGTAATGTATCATTAATGATATAAAATCTAGATTCGGGATTGTAAATTATCAAGTATAAATAATCCCATACACACTCATGATGTAAATTTTATTTATGGAATGATTTAATTCTACCTATTTAATTCTATGAGAATCTGAATTTTTACAAATCCTCTTTTCTTTATAGTTTTTCCTCAAGTTTCTTTTTTTGCGGCTAATGTATTGAACCTATAGGCATTAAAAATTTCCTGAAATATCTAGTACCTATTTATTTCAAAAATAAAATCCAATGATACTGATGTTCACGGTACCATTGAGTCCTGTTCATGAATAATAATCTTGATCCACCTAATCCTCTAAATGTCCAATTCAGGTTTCTCAAACATTATGGAATGTGGACACTACTACCATATGTCACCGTTATTATTATTATGGATTTACAAATATCATTTTAATGGAACGTATGATTTCCTTAAATCCCATATATTAATATAAATTTGAAATTAATCATTTATTGATCCATATGATCCAGAATATGGGAAGTCGGTGGACGTCAAAGTGATGATACACTTGAGAAAATGTCCATTTTCAATGAAATATACAACACCTTTAGGTACTATGGTGTATCTCTATAAAATATATTTCTTAGTGCCTCTCCATTATATTTTTGAGATAAGGCAATATAGTGGGTGAAATTTCATGATGCTAAGGTAATTAAAATTTAGGTTGACCTTGTTAAAAAAATTTATAGATAAATAATTTTTGACCATGTAGACCTGGAAGTTGTGAAATGATATAAAATAAATTTATATGGGAAATCATTTTTTTTATTGAAGGAATGTATTTATATAGTTATCATATATGTTCCCACATCATGGTCTCAATATCAGGATTCAATTTATCACTTTCTACCATCTCATACAACCCACCAACTTGTCGATTGAAAGTACTTCCAATGATAGAATACAGATATTGAAAATAATCGAGGTAAGATGATCATTAGTTGATAAAATATAACATAAGGATATCCAATGGAAAAATGGTCTAGGGACACCAAGGTTCGGGTTTCACCAAGTATAATCATTCAACCTCCTTGATTCATAGTTCAAAATTCTTACTATAATGTTAGTAAAATTTTTGTTTCCCCAACCTCAATCATGTCCACCTTCCTTTGTTATGGAAATCCAATCATGTAAATTTTCTGGGAGTCCAAAACCATATAAAAAAAATTGAATAATAATGGATGCAAACTAAAATCATGATTTTAATCATGTGAATTATAATCAATCATCATTATAGTACAATAAACCCAACTTCCCACAAATGCTAGTTCCGGAGCAGAAATAGACAAATCATGGATTCTACCAATTAAAAGGTCTCAAAAACACAACCATGAATTCAGGTACCTCTTAGGTATTTCACACAAAACATAGATATTTATCGACTCTATCAACTTCTATAACTACCATGTCCACCTCCTAGGGCTCTTCATTTCCTCCCACAACAATATTTTCCATTGGAAACTCCACCTAGTATCCTAGAACTTTCCCACCATGAAAATTCGACATAAAAATTTTTTTAGTATTTTTTTTCATAAGGGTGACTAGTTAATGATCAAATAGGGAATAAAATAAAAATTCAAAAGGATTCCATCTATAATCAGGAATATTATATTGTCCAAATTTACCAAACTATCTAAGATCGACTATAGGGTACAATTATAGATAATATTGTTCACATAAACTATATTAGGAAAAATTTATAGTCCATTGAACATGAAAATAGAGTGATTTAAATTAGTCATATAAATACTATGGGAAGAAGAAATAATAACCCATTTCAAATGAGACAATAGTTGAAGAAGTGAAATTAAACATACACAAAAACATGAACCACAATAGAGTAAAAGCGAAAAGGATTAAGAATAAGAGAGGATAATAAAAAAAATAAGATACCTATGTGGAAATAATACTAAAGAGACACCCTATTTAATTTTTAGAGCATATTTGAAATGGGAAGATGGAGGCTCAATATATCAAATATTTAGGTATGTTCAAACACCTTCAAATAAATATCCCCCCTCATAGAAGCCATTTTCAAGATTCAAGTTGATACCAAATTATTAAAATAGTTTCTCTCCAATATGATAAAAATATAATAAATTTTTCTTAACTCAATTAATGAAGAGTAATCTACAATATCCCCAAACAAATTACTCTAAATTTGAGAAACCCTAAGACTTTCTCGATCCCGAGAACTATTGGGACATATAATTTTGGGTAATATATATGTGATATTTGTAAAGGAAATAATATAATATGAATGAGTATCATCTGAAGAATATGAATCAAGGAACATAATCCAAAAAAGTTATCACTATAAAATTTTGACAGATACATAATGTATCCTCACGGACTCATCGAGGAGGTGTTACATAAGGTTTACAATAAACATTACAAGATGAATTTCACATAATTGACATGGAAAAGGTGGCTGATGTACCTCTAAATTTAGGATATCCATTTCTCATGACTATTAAAGAATTATTTTTTTGTAAATAAATGTAAACATATTTTCTGACTTAGTGATGAAAAATGCATTTTTGATCAGGTATAAAAATCTAAAAAAGTGTAGATTTACTTCTATGTTAGGTTATTTTAATGGATAATGAAGAGGACAATAATAAAAATCTAGAAAATTATTAGGAGATACCAGATCCTGATAAATAAGATAATAGTGATATGAGAGAGTACAATATATCAAACTTCTAACAATAGAATTTTTCCTTGAATTCACTCCATCAATATTTACTCCCCCTACATTGGAACTTATGCCTCCAATAAGAATGATTAGATACTCATTATTAGATAATAATGATCAAGTTTTGTTCCTCATATGCTTTGATATGACTATAGATTAAATATATAAATTCTTGGATGTTTGTACGAGTCATAAGAACTCAATATCTTGGATTGTGGATGATGTTTAAGTGACCTTCTCTAAAATTATCCCTGAACATTTTTTACAAGAAGAATATTCCAAACCATGATTCCAACCCTAATATGAGTCACCCAACCCATGATGTATTTGGTTAATAATGATGATATAAATCTTCTAGCTAAGACCTATACAAGCAATAAATTGGTTTTTCATAGAGGGTGAAAACACATCTAATTCACGATATGTATACTATTCACCTCATGAAAATATCACCACCCATTTTTTTAAAATGCATAGAACCCCTTGATTTATCAGGATATCTTCTCCCTTACAAAATCCCTCAAATTATGAGATCCCTCTTCTTACCCCATCAAGTATTTGAAGCCCTTAACTCGTCAAGAATCTGCTCAAGCGATCATTCATCACATTAGAAGTGCATCA
This sequence comes from Viscum album, assembly GCA_963277665.1. Classification (NCBI taxonomy): domain Eukaryota; kingdom Viridiplantae; phylum Streptophyta; class Magnoliopsida; order Santalales; family Viscaceae; genus Viscum; species Viscum album. Next base: position 1,488,201,299 of record OY728136.1, read on the forward strand.
GTAAGAGGTTAGATCCACTTACTTATTTTTTCGGTTTATCTCAATGTATTATACACTATTATTTTTGAGATGATATACCCAGTTTCTAAAGGATTTGATTATTTTTCACATTTTTTTTATTTAAGGATAAACATATGCCTATAATGGATGACTACTGTTATACTGTTACATGGTAGGTTGTCATGAAATTATCCATCACGTCTTGTTTCTTTGTGATTTTTGTAGTGATGTTCCACACTACATTTTCCATGCATTGAAATAACAATACAACTAACCCTAGTTTAATATGTTAACCTTGATATAAATTAACTTTTTACTGCATATTATTATAGGGTTAGGTCACAATCAACTAATTCCACTCCTTATGGTATGATTATGAAATTACGCATGATGTTATAAAATCTTATATGACCAAACCACCTCCCAGGTGGTTTTTGGATTGACTCCTAAATGTAAAAACTAGAAAGAATAAAATGGAAATTGGGTGATATAATTAATTCATGTAATTTTAAATCAATAATGGTTATTCCCTTGATAAAACATAATTATAATTAATTATGAACCATTTATTGGATCTTACTAAAGGATAATTAATTTCCTATACCTATGATTCTGAGGCATGGTGACCCATACACATATGATACTTGGGAGTGACATCCCTAATGATATGATACTCATGAATGGTGTCCAATATACCTATGATACATAGAAAATTAATTCTTACTGATTTGATAGATTTTCAGGGTGTCCTTATTGATATGATACTCAAGCATGATGTCCCATATATATGTAATACATGGGAATGCAATTCCTTGTGTTTTGATACATTGGAATGGAATCCCTATACATATGACCTTCAGTAATGAAATACCATATACCTATAACTATTAGGGATGGTTTCCTTACTGATATGATTCTCTAGAATTACATTCCATATACATGTAATAATTTGGTGTGGATTTCCCTACTACTTGATATGAATCTACTGACTAGACATAGACATATGTGTTACGCCTCAAGTCTTACATTACACTCTATATCTATATATATGGATATAAATATCATTATGTATATTATATATATGTGTCCATGTGTGTTCATGGTGACATATGTTTAGTGCATCACCAGAATGGGCGAATGCAGATAGTATCAGCCTGGTGTCGTTAAAGAACCAGAGCTAACCCCTTTATAGTCTACATTAATGCTTTAACATTATTATATACACAAAATGTTCATATTGTGTGTACATTCTGGGTAGTTCAAGATACCATTGGTGGTGTCTGTAACATCCCCAAATGATAAAGGGTTAAATGACTAAATGATATGACTCATGTCAACAAGGTGCACCTTCCTTTTCGGGAGCCTACCTGATTAGAACTCTACAGTTAAGCGTGCTTGGCTTGGAGTAGTGATCAGGATGGGTGACCTCCTGGGAAGTTTCTCAGGGTGTGTGTGAGTGAGGAAAAAACACACTACAAAGGACATGTGTTGGCCTGTGGGTACTGTCATTAGTCTGATGACCCGTTCAGGCATTAGGGTGGACCCTATGGTGGGCCCCACATGTCTATGGGGGCAACTGGTGGTACCTAGTGGGCCAGAAAGCACATGTGATAGCCTGTGGGGACTGCCATTAGTCAGATGACCCGTTCAGGCATTAGGGTGGACCCTAGGGTGGGCCCCACATGTCTATGGGGGCAACTGGTGGTACCTGGTGGGCCAGGACCCGATGACCATGTTAAGGCGGGGTGACCCGTTCAGGAATTAGGGTGGACCCTAGGGTGGGCCCCACATGTCTATGGGGGCAACTGGTGGTACCTGGTGGGCCAGGACCCGACGACCATGTTAAGGCGGGGTAGTTGTGCTGTCACCGGGACCTGGTTGTCACATTTGGTATCAGAGGTGGAACCCAGCCTTAAGTGCGGTGCACTGCCTGGGTTGAGATGTAGGGCCCACAACGAGGGTGTTGTGCTCTAAGGGGGGGGGGGTGATTGTAACATCCCCAAATGATAAAGGGTTAAATGGCTAAATGATATGACTCATATCAACAAGATGCACCTTCCTTTTCGGGAGCCTAGCTGATTAGAACTCCACAACTATGCGTGTTTGGCCTGGAGTAGTAATCAGGATGGGTGAACTCCTGGGAAGTTTCTTAGGGTGTGTGTGAGTGAGGACAAAACACACTCGAAAGGACATGTGTTGGCCTGTGGGGACTGTCATTAGTCAGATGACCCGTTCAGGCATTAGGGTGGACCCTAGGGTGGGCCCCACATGTCTATGGGGGCAACTGGTTGTACCTGTTGGGCCAGGACCCGACGACCATGTTAAGGCGGGGTGGTTGTGCTGTCACCGGGACCCGGTTGTCACAGTGTCCGAATTAGAGTATCTCACACCATGTTTGTTTCTCTATTTTGTACATGGATTCACTCCATGGATATAAGAAGATGCCAGGTGAAGCGCTCAATCTTGGATTCTTGATTGATTATAGCATGGGGTCTTTAGAGCACGAGATCATAAAGGCGGGGTGGTTGTGCTGTCACCGGGACCCGGTTGTCACAGTGTCCTAATTAGAGTATCTCACACCATGTTTGTTCCTCTATTTTGTACATGGATTCACTCCATGGATATAAGAAGAGGCAAGGTAAAGCGCTCGATCTTGGATTCATGATTGATTATAGCATGGGGTCTTTAGAGCACGAGATCATAAATAAGATTATGATTATATTAGATAACCATTTTGTCACATTTGGTATCAGAGGTGGAACCCAGCCTTAAGTGCGGTGCACTGCCTGGGTTGAGATGTAGGGCCCACAACGAGGGTGTTGTTCTCTAAGGGGGGGGGGGGGTGATTGTAACATCTCCAAATGATAAAGGGTTAAATGGCTAAATGATATGACTCATGTCAACAAGGTGCACCTTCCTTTTCGAGAGCCTACCTGATTAGAACTCCACAGCTATGCGTGTTTGGCCTGGAGTAGTAATCAGGATGGGTGAACTCCTGGGAAGTTTCTTAAGGTGTGTGTGAGTGAGGACAAAACACACTCGAAAGGACATGTGTTGGCCTGTGGGGACTGTCATTAGTCAGATGACCCGTTCAGGCATTTGGGTGGACCCTAGGGTGGGCCCCACATGTCTATGGGGGCAACTGGTGGTACCTGTTGGGCCAGGACCCGACGGCCCTGTTAAGGCGGGGTGGTTGTGCTGTCACCGGGACCCGGTTGTCACAGTGTCCTAATTAGAGTATCTCACACCATGTTTGTTTCTCTATTTTGTACATGGATTCACTCCATGGATATAAGAAGATGCCAGGTAAAGCGCTCAATCTTGGATTCTTGATTGATTATAGCATGGGGTCTTTAGAGCACGAGATCATAAAGGCGGGGTGGTTGTGCTGTCACCGGGACCCGGTTGTCACAGTGTCCTAATTAGAGTATCTCACACCATGTTTGTTCCTCTATTTTGTACATGGATTCACTCCATGGATATAAGAAGAGGCAAGGTAAAGCGCTCGATCTTGGATTCATGATTGATTATAGCATGGGGTCTTTAGAGCACGAGATCATAAATAAGATTATGATTATATTAGATAACCATTTTGTAATTTTATTTATTTTTATATACTTGTATGTTTGTATGCCTAAATTTTTTATAGATTTTTTACATACTCATCAATTTGTATATGGTGCCACTTTTGGATTGATGTATTATTATGGTATATATTTTTTACTTATGTACCACTATTTTTTTATGCAACCACTATTTATTTATTATCATCCCATTTTTATACTGTGACACAAGATGGTATATTCCCCCCATTGTATCTTCACAGACCCTCTTTGCTAGTATAAATCCTCAAGCATAGGGGGATGTGCTCTTGAGTTCATGTGGCCTCTGGTGTGGCTTGTGTTATCAGGTGATTCGGGCTATGTCATCACACATGGAATTGTCTCAAGTTTTTTAGGTTGAATTAGGTCTTTTAAAACAAGTATAATTGATTATTTTTTTTAAGAAAAAACCAAATTCTCCATTTGAATAATAATTCATGTTATTAATTTTCATACGCATTTATATAAATCTACAAACAATTATTTACATTAATAATTTCATATTCATGATGTGAAGCACATAGATCACTGATATTTTCCAAAAATACTACTTTTATGAATTATGTTCAGATTCATCCCAACAATGGCTCTCTTATCATTATCTACCACACCTCTGCTCTTTCTCCATCAATATTATTTTATCCAACCTTCCTCCCCATGATACTCTATCATACACATCCCTATTGCTTATATCATCATCCTCTTCAAACCGCTTCAAACCCTAATGCTTTCAGGGATCATACAATGAGATGTAGTGGGAAGAAACTTCCAATGCACGTGGACCATAAAATATCCTTGAAAAGATCCCACTAGTGAAAAATGTCTAAAAGAGGCACCCCATTACTGATAAAAAAAGCATTCCATGTTGCTAGAATTATCCTTTATAAGCACTAAAAATGTGATGACTACTGGAGATCAATTAAAATATCATTGACATAGCTATATAAAATAACTAATAAATGGGTCCTTTATTTGCGCAAAAAATCACTAATAAAGTAACCCTTTAGTAGTTATTTTAGAATCATTTATAAATACCCCCATTTATCAGTACTTTTATTTAGTACTAATAAAAGTGAATACTACAGTGTGCAATAACAAAACACTACAACACTAGAAATAGGGATTATTGTAGTGTACCATAACATCACACTATTACATAAGAAATACCACCATAAATTATATGAATAAAGGACAAATTCACAATTAAAATGAAATAATACTTACAAGAATATACAAGAAAAAATATATTATATAGCAAAATAACATACCTATATAAAAGAACAAAAAACTCGGGCTCAAGAAAATGAACACACCTATATAACAAAAAAATAATACAATTTGTAATATTATAATGAAATATATGAAAGGGAATGTGTTAATTTTCAATGAAACCTTGATTCATACCATATGAAATTTGTATCAGATTTTGTTATGGTTGATTTATGCATGACACAACATTAATTATTCATCTTCAAGAATTATCTATATAAAAACAAAATAAATAAGTATAAGATAAAAATTATTTGAAAATAAATTATGCAATAAAATGTAGGGTGATAAGAAAAAAATCTAGGATCATTGGTTAGGTTTTGGTATTGTGATGGATGTTTTAAACTATAATAACACATGTATATTGAATATAAACACTTGGAGTCATACCAGTCACACAATTGATCAGATTTAGGTGTTTCTAATTCATACACATGATAAACGACTTATGGATCATTTTCTTAAACAATAAAAACAAATTCTAATGTGTTTTCTCAGTTATTATTATGTGACTTGGGTGTTTTACTAAAATGTCATTTTAAACAAGAAACTAGTACATTGAGTCATACCATTGACATCCGGTATTGGATTTATGTAATACTAATTCATACCCATCATAAATGACATATGAAGTTTTATATAAAATGTTAAAGATAATTAATTTGATTTTTATCTTTTTTAGTGCGTGACACATTTTGATCTAAAATGTCAATTTTAAACAGATGAAAAACTGCATGAGTCTTACCAGGAAAACAATGTATCATATTGAGATGTGGATAATTCATAGATGTAAAGAATTACATATGTGTAATTTTTTTAAATTATAAAAACAATTTGATTTCATTTTCTTAGTTCTGAGTATATATTTTTTATTTTTTACTATTATTATATTAAATTTTAAACAAAAAAGATGAACTTTGTGTCATACCAGTTACGCCATGCATCATATTATGGTGTGGAAGATTCCTAGATGTCCCAAATGACATATGTATCATTTAAATAAAGTATCAAAATAATTATGATGTGTTTTTTCATTTTTTTTATACATCACTTGTGGTTTTTACTAAAATTTCATTTTAAACTGGAAACATGTGAATTGATTCATACCAGCCACATCATGTGTCAATTTTATTGAAGAACAATTTATAAACAGAGAAAATTTCATAAGGATATTTTTTAAAAAGTTTAATGAAAATATGAGCATGTATTATTTATTTTTAGTGAGTAAAACATTTGGGACTAAAATTCAAATTTTAAACTGATAATATACACTTTGAGTTATAATGAGCATATCATGTATCATAGTTAGGTGTGAATGATTACTAATTTCAAATAATGACATGTGAATCATTTTCTTAATTTATTAAAACAATTCGACTATATTTTCTTTGATTTGAGTATATCAATGGTATTTTTTACAAAAAATAATTTCAATTTTAAATAAAAACAAGCACATGGAGTAATAGAAGTCACACCATATGTTGGAATGAGGGTATGATAATTCATACACATCCCAAATTACATAGGGTTAATTTTATAAAAATATAAAAATAATATAAATGTGTTTCCTCAGTTTTGAGAACGTCCATTGTGTTTTTAAAAAAAATGCCATTTTAACTCAAAACGAGCACTTTGAGTTATGCTGGTGAGATAGTGTATCATTATTATGTGAGAAGGATTCCTAAAGGTCCAAAATGACTTATTAATCTTTTTTCTAACCTATCAATACTATCCAAGTGGGTCTTCTTGGGTTTCAATTATTGAATCTTTTTGAACATAAATGTCTATTTTATGTCAATAATAAATAATTTGAGTAATGCAGGGAAGATTGTGTATCGGGTTGAGTTTTGGCTAAATTATACTTGTAAAAAATTACATATGTATCCTTTTAATAAATCTTCAATGCTATATGATTGTGGTTGATCAATTTTGAGTATGTCTGTTTTATGTTTTACCAAAATTAATGTCAATTTTAAATAAAAAGACATAGTTAGAATCAAACAGGTCACACCTTGAATCATATATACGATTGTATGATTAATAAACAACCCACACAAGCTATGGATCATTTTTATAAAGCACCAAAAAACTATTAATGTGTATAAATTGGTATTACTAAGTCACATATTTTTTTAATAAAATGTAATTTTAAACTTGACACATGTACAATGAGTCATATTAATCACATCATGTGCCATTTTGATGCTAGACTAGTTCCTACTTGTATAAAATGACTTATTAATCGTTTTACATAATTATCAAGGTAATACATGTCTGTTATATCGGTTTTTATTGAGGGAAACTTTTTGATCTAAAATATAATATTTAAACTCATAATGTAAAATTTGAGTCACATTAAGAAACACCATGCATTGAATTGAGGTGAGTATGATTCATACATGTTACAAATGACTTATGTATTGTTTTTCTAAAGTATATAAATAATCTTAAATTTATTTATTGGTTCTGATTATATGATGTTTTCTTTGAACTAATGTGTAAATTATAAACTACAAACATATAGTTGGAGTCAAAAATTCATACCAATCATCTTATTGAGGTGAATCTGGTTGAATATAGGTTTTATGTTTTTGTTGAAAATATTTGTACCAATATATGATAGAGATATATTTTCTATTCATATGGATGAAGAAACCACATTCTTCCTGAAACAACTCATCAAAAAAAAAAACATGTTCTCTCTTTTGTTGACTTTTGACGATGATTGACGGAGTGATATTACATCCCAAAAAATATGTGAAAAAAATAATCATTAGAAAAAAATTAGAAGTAACTTAACTTAAAAATAATAGTTAAAAAGGTGAAAAAATATCTAAATTTTTAGTAGGGATTCAACATTTCAATATTTGTGTATACAATCTTTACTAATTTTCTTATTGATGTTAAATTAGTTGCATATTTTATGTCAAATCTCCTAGAATGATGATCAACTTCAAAAAAACCACCCCAATATAAGAAAAATAGTCTAATCTGTCACAATAATGAGAAACATAAAAAAACACCCCAATATTTTTTATAGAAAAATTCTTAGTGTGACCCATTATTTATTTTCCAAATTAACTAATCTCTATTATAAATTGTTTACTCTATTTGTATAGTATAAACCTCAGTATATATATTTATACAACACAAATGATTCTAAAATATTTAACATCCACCATGTCTTCATGTATTGTTCTATAGATTAGTATATTCATTTCAATATTCTTGGTGATGATAAAATACAACATAACATCATCATTATTTTTAAAAAAATGGGAATACCCCTATTCAAATGTATTTTATACTGAGAATGATTATTAGTATTTTATTAATGATCTTATGAACATGTATCATTTAAAATAATTAATTTAAACATCCATAATTAATGTCACATGTATGGATTTTAAAATAATGTTTTATATCATATCATGAATTTAACTGATGATAGAATAACCTCTATAATTCCACCACCCACTATGTTGAAATTACACTATTTCTCTTCTCTAAAAATCCAATAATCAATCAATGAATTTTTTTTATTGAGTTTTTTCATCAAGTTACTAACTACTGTTTCAAAGGGGTGTTAGTTTGGATTATTGGTCCATCAATATTTCATTTGAAATAAGTTTTCATTTTTGGGTATTTCTTCTTAAAATTTTTTTTTCTCATTTTATGCCATGTTTCCTTTAATTCCATCCCTCCTCGATGACCATGATCTTTAAATGGTCATTATCCTCCAATAGTTCTCTCAAACACTAGCTGGATTCAGTGGTCAATTACACAAATATTTATTCAAACATTTGTGATGGATTATACAAATCTTTTATGATTGTATTGGTTTTGTAAGAATAATATGTGACAAATTCATCCACTACTAAGACCCTCACTGTAAGTTCCCATATCTTGGAAAGGTATTTCCCTATTTAAGATTTGGTTTGAATACCATGTTTTGGTTAAAATAATGATTTCCGGATATTTAAGGAGGCTCAAAGGTGTTTTTCTAGATTGTGACATGAATGAATGGAAAACCAAGCCACATTGTGATGGGTGGATGATCTCGGCACGACCTGGAAAACCGCGCGGCCTTCCCAGAAAAACTGTGCACCCCTGGGACAGATGTGCACACACAACTTACCCACACCTTACCAACCGTGAAGACAACCCAGGGAAACCATGCTACCTATTTTCTATTGGATATTTGCTTGACCATGTTTTTCCCATGGTTTGTCAAACCATGCTTCCAAACCGTGTGGCCCAATAAAGAATAAAAAATTAAGAAAATTTCTCCTCCAAGAATTTAATCCATAACTTCGTATTTCCTCTCCATTCTCCCATAATCACCATAGGAGTGAACAAAATCTCTAAAGATCTCCAAGAGATCGACATAATTCATTTATGGGGAATTTTTTGTGTGGTTGGTTATAGATCGAATCTCTAAGTAAGGTTATCCCATCCTTGACCCTCTTTTGAGTTTAGTGTCTGTATATTATTCTCCTATCTTTCCAATGCTATAAAACCACAATCTTTGGGTGAGATATAGGTTGAAGCATCAAAGGTTGGATGAACTGGAATCAAAAGTCTTCATTAAGAGTTTGTTCACCCACATAATCGAGGTGGGTGGTTTACAAGTTATATCCCATGGTTTATTTGTCGATTTGTGCATGTGTGTTTTTGTTCTTGGGCGTCTCTTATTATGTTTTGATCACCCCTGGAATGTTTACATAAATGGTTATTACTAAGGTAAATGGAAACCCTCTTGATTCCCATTGGATACATCGAGTGTGATGAGACTAATCATGGGCCACCCATGTGGTGTGCCGACTTCCTCGGACGTAGGGATTTGTAAGGAACAAGTGAGATTGTTGTGTTTTTAGGTCGAGAAATTTATAAATATGTTGATGTGATTTATTGGGTTGGGAAGAATCTAGGTGATGCACGTAGGCTTAATAATAACCTAAGAGATATTGGGTTAACTTGGATGTGGTTTATATGTCTTGAACATGGTTATTCAAGATAAATTGTGAATAGTGCTGGAATGTGTAAATGGGTTGACACCTGAGAATGATGAATGGATAAATGGGACAACGTGAGGAAATAATTAAAGAACATAATGAAGGGTTTAGGTGCCTGGTAATGAAGCCATTAAAGTTTTTCATAATGAACGAAGCCTAGTGATATATGCACAATGAGTAAATTATTATTCAAATAAGCATAATAAAAGGGAGTTGGACTAAATGGATAAATGATGTGAAATGTTGTTATTTTGATAATGGGTTGAGGAATGGTTTTAAATCTCATTTTATTGTTATGATTTATGTTTTCTGTGGTAAATGGTTGTGATTTTGTGTGAATGGTTGATGGATAAACTCACACACACACACACAGATATATATATATATATATAGAATGTGCACATGGCTTGTTAGAGTTGGGTGTTAACATGAGGTTATATGCCCACAGGTCAGGTTAGACTATGTCTCTAAACTCCACCCCTAATGCATCAGTTTGGGAAAAGGACGGAGGTTTTGTTCCCTGAATGGATGTATCCACCCGGACAGAGGCTTCGATGTGAGGATATGTTTGACATGATGAAGTTAGTCCTAGTGATATAGGATAACTGTTCATTTTTATCTCATTCATGTGATTGTTCTCCTTAAGCCGTGTAACTTGTTTTGTATGATGAACCCATCATAAATGTGTTGGAAATGGTATGTAATGGGAAAAGGGATGCAATGGTAAGATAAGGAATGCAAATAAATGTTGGTAATGGACCAAAACATTTTAAGGGGACTTAATTTTTCATGGTCATTTATTACTCATTTCCTTCTTGCATGGACAATTTTTTATACCAGATATATTTTAGACAACGTTGGTGGTGAACAACTGAGTTTTACACTCACCCTGCTCAGGCCATCGCCGGGTACCTGAGAAGACTTCATGATTGCCGATCATCGTAAGGGAAAAGTCTCTTACTAGGGAGTTTGGTTGGCATGAGTGTACGGGGAGGGGGACCCGCACGTGGTGTCAATACCATTTTGGGGATTTTTTTAATTCATCTCCATTTTGGTGTTTGTTCACTTTTGTTCTTATGGAATAACAATGCATATATATAGTTGGACATGGTTGAACCCTATTGTGGGGAATGGTTGTTTATGAATTCCCTTTTATTATTGAATATTATTCCGTTATTTTGTTATCGTATACTGTGTATTACTATGATAAAAAGGGGTATAGTCTCCCAAATTTACCTCTTAGACCCCTTCTATTAGTCAGAAACATTTGGCGTATGTGTAGGTGTTCTTATGGTCATGTTACCACGAGGCTCGGAGAAACAATTAGTGGCCTTTGGGTCAAGGATGTTACAATGTGGTACTTGAGGAGATCTTGGTTCTCTTTCTCTGAAATCTTGTTATTTTGGATGGTATATGGGAGTTAGGATGTATCAGGCACTAGTAATGAGCTCATTCATTGGAGTATCTAACCCATGTATGCGAGAAACCAATGTCATCCAGGGTGGGAATTTTTGTTCTTAATTGTGAAATTTTACAATTGATGATATTTCAACATTGGGAGATGCACATGTTGTGTGATGTGATGGTTTATTAGTATTTGGTTTGTGGCCCCAATGGATCAAGGTTATGCATTGATTCCTCATTGTAAGAACCTAGAGAGATGGGTAGCGTGCATCATGTTAGGCACACATGGGTTGGGTGTGTGAGGCATGAAAGTTAGAATGCACCATTCATCATGATAATTGAAAAGAGAAAATTTCATAAACAAAACAATTTAGGGGGTGATGATAAAAGAATGAAAAGAGATGATTAATGAAATATGTGTAATTAAGGGTTTGAAATTAATTTAAAATGTTTTTTTGTAACATCTTGTGTGATCCGTATGATGGTGTATGGTTTATTACCCCTTGTATACCATGGACCACAGTATGGAAGGTCGGGGTGATGTTTTTCGAATTTTATGGTTTGTTAGATGGTGCATGTATCATGGGTTTTTGTGATCGGTGAAGAGCCTTCATGTTATAAAGTTGTGAAGGTTTTATGGTATGTGTTCTAAACCACATGTTTGGAAATATTTATAAATTCCACCACGACGTCGAGCATCGGTTGAGAAATAAGAGGATGTTGTTAGTAAAACTACAATTGTAGAGGAGTAATAGAATGTGGTGATCTAGGAAAGTAAAGAAGATCAGTTCCAAGAGAACATGGCTTGTTTTATTTAAATTATGGATTGAGACACAAGGCGGGTTACTCTGAGTATGTTTCATCTAACCAGTGAGTTTCAAATGCATCACCCTCTGACATTTATTAGAGAAGGTGGGCCATAGGCAGTAGTGTTTTGGATAGAGTCTATCCGGGCGATACATGATCATCTGGAGACTCCTCTTGGGAAATAGGGTAAGTTGGTAGCTTATTTGTTGTGGGGCTACACAAATAATTGTTTGGATATCCTAGCTCGGACTGAGCAGGCTAAGGGGATGTTGTGGAAAGATTTCCAAACAATGTTTTTGATCATTTATACCCATAGATATTGAGGAAAGAGTAGGATGTAGAGTTCATGAGCCTGACTGAGTTATTCATGTTGGTGTTGGAGTATGTTGGCCATTTCAATAACCTGTGATGCTTTTCCCCAACGTTGGTGGGGGATGAAATAGTAGTTATGAGGTATTTGTAGGATGGGATGAGACATGAGATCAAATCATGGGTGAATATATTTTTCTTGATGATATTTATAGATGTAGTGGATCAAGCGCTAATCTCGGAAGGGAAACTGAAGGGATCTTTAGGTACTAGGCTTGTTGTGCCAGCTGGATGGACAAGTGGTGCAGCTTTAGTGGGCCAAAAGCATCATTTTCAATATTTTAGTAGGGAGGAAGGGTGCAAGCTGGTTAGAATGGAGGGTCGGGTGTTCTTCTATTAGTGAGGTAGGCCGAGGAACATGTGTGGCCAGAGTTCCTTGACCTCTAGTTGAGTGCCAGTCATGTGGAATATTGGGACATGTGCAGAGGTTCTAGGTGAACCCTTAGATGGTGAGCATGAATGTTGGTGATTGACAGATTCCAAGTGGATCAAGGGATTAGTTCCTCCAAATCAGGCAGGTAGTTGGAGCACCATTGGTTGTACTAATTATGGCGTTGAATGTGGAACTCCAGGGAAAGAACACCCACATTAGCAGGGCAATGCAGTGCATGGTACCCATGTTGGATCTCAAGGTAGAGGGGCAGGTTAGCTTCCTCCAGTTCAGTATGCATCTGGTGATGGCAATGATGTTCCATCAACTTTTCAAGGTACAATCCATGTAGTAGATATGATTTCTAGTGCATTGTTTGACACTAGTTCCACACACTCATTTACTTCTTCTCAGCTTGTGGTAGTGTTGGGTATTCTTGCAGAGTGCGTATGTGGGGTGTTTTTGATTGACCCACCATTGGGGGTGTAAAAAGAATATATTATGCAGTGTGAGGGATGTGATATGGATGTTGGTGGTTATCGTTTCTGGTGGAACATGTTCGTTCTCAGGATGTCGGTATTTGACATGATCTTGGGAATTGACTGGTTGGTGTTGTATCGGGAGCACATAAATTGTTACCATCACTGGGTATCATAAAGGTCATTTAAGGGTAATGCATATGTCTATAATGGAGAATGGGATGTTCGAGCAGGTTGTGGGGAACCGTTTTGTCGGCAGTTGGGTAGGATAATGGATCCAGTATATTTTCTTGTGATTTATGATAAAAGAGGGAAATATCATATCTTCCCTCATGTAGTGGATCATTTTCAAGATGTGTTTCTTAAGTATTTCCTAGGTTTTCTACCTTATAGGCATGTTGAGTTCACGATTGAGTTTCTACAAGGAGAGGATCTAGTTTCTATTCCACCATACTGAATGGCACTAGAAGACCTCTAGGCGTTAAAGGTTCAACTTGACGATTTGGATAATAATGGGTTCATATATCCTAGTAAGTATCCATGAGGATCTCTTGTACATTTTTCAAATAATTTTAACGAGTCATTAAGGGTATGTGCTTATTATTGAAAGTAAAATCAAATGACGATGAAAAATCCATACACTCATCAAAGAATTGATGACCTATTTGACTATATAAAGGGATAATTAGTGTTTTCTATGATTTATCAAAGAGCATCTTATCGCCAGTTGAGGGTGAGGTCTTCTGATGTACTGGTGACAACTTTCATGAGTCAGTACGGGTTGTTTGAGTTTGTGGTGACGCCTTTCAGCATGAACAATGCCACGTCGGTGTTCATGGATTTGATGAACCATATATTTCATCCTTATCTATCATAATTTTTTCTTTCTTTGTTTACAACATCTTGGTGTACTAAAAAAATCATGATGATCATGGCCAACATCTTGATATCATTCTGAGTACACTCAAAGAGAATCATCTATATTCCGTGTAGTAAAAGTGTCAATTATGAATTGGGGATGTGCATTTTCAAGGTCACATCATCATTGAGGTAGGTGTGGCAGTGGGTCCATAGGTTTTTTTGTTCTGGGAGCATCCCAGGAGTGTTTCAGATATTTAGAGTTTTCTCGGTTTGGTCGGGTATTACCAGAGGTTCATCCAAGATTTCCCTCACTTAGTTGCACCTCTGTCGGGTTTGACCAAGAAGGCAATCAATTTTGAGTGGTTCGAGGCTTGTGAAAATCCCCTTTTAGGGTTGAAAAAGTGATTAATGACCACAAAAATCTTGATCATACCTAATTCAGGTAGGAATTATATCCTATTTTGTGATGCGTTCGATATCGAGCTTAGGGTTGTGTTGATGCAAGATGAGCGGTTTGTGGATTATGGGATGAGGCAATTGAGACCCCATGAGTAGAATTATCCCACTCATGATATTGATTTGGTTGTAGTGGTGTATTCCTTAAATTTATAGAGGCTCTATATGTTGGGGGAGTAATTCACATTGTATACTGATCAAAAGTGACTAAAGTATATCTTTTCAAAGTGGGACTTGAGACTCTAGAAGTGAATATGGGTTGATAATCCCTAGTCTATTGACATTGAAATGGTATATACACCATGAAAATGGAAGGTTGTTGCTCATGAACTACTTGAAATTTTGACTATAGCCACAGATATATAGCCACGTTTTTATAGATCCATGGATTAAGATAGTTTAAAGCCATGGTTTAATTAAAAACATGTTGCCAAAATATGTCATCGCCTTTTTTCCACAAAATCCATAGAAATCCTCCTCCATTCTCCCCTGATACGTGACCCTCTACTCCATCCTCTTCCATCTTCGCCTGATTTGTGACCCTCCTACCTCAGCCTCTCTCTCACGGTGGTAACCTCCTCCTCCATCCTCACCTGATCCACAACACTCTCCCATCGACCTCTCTCACAGCGGCACCATCCTCCTTCATCCTCCCCCAATCCGAAACCCTCCGCCCTTGACCAATCTCATGGCGGTTCCCTGTTCTTGGGTAACCTCTATGCGCGACCCTCTAATCACTACAGTACCCATCATGACCTCTCTCACAATTTCATTCCATTTCATTCTAAATCCATAACCTGGGAGATTTGATCTTTTTCAAGGAATCATCTTTGTTTAGATCGGTACATCCATCAATATCAGACAGAGAGGCTCATATAAGTATGTGGTAGGTTTTCCCTATGTTTCTCCTTCAGTTTAGATGAGTTGTATGTGTTTGTGATGTTCAAGTCATGACAAGCATGTGAAATTTTTTTAGATGAAACAAGATTGCATTTCTTCATGTTTAATGATTGGAATAAGAATTTTATGTTTGTGAGAGGTCATTTGGGTGATGTTTTTTATTGCATGTCCATCTAAAACCATTTACATAATGTAAAACATTATAAAATTATTTATTGATGAAATTAGAAGGGGTTCCCATGATAAGTTTGAATATGTAGTCCTTGTTAGGTTCTCTTGAGTTTCCCTTGATGTTGGGGAAATCTTATATGTGAGAGGTTAACATGGGTATTACCTCTTGGAAGTATTTTTTTATGATCAATCAATCAATCAATCGATTGTTTGTATGTTGTGCCACATTAGGTTTTTCTTATGTTTGGTGCTTCATTTTATTGGTACAAAAGAACATTCTTTGACATTTTTTGATTCCAGAACCAATTTTGGGGTATTATTAGTAATGTATTTTGAATATCATGTATAATGTTTTCAAGAGTTGTAATTTTTACAAAGAAATTTGTAAATGATTAAAATGAAAATACAATTCAAGAACTTTTTTAATTTAAAACTTTTTTAGTTATTAATTTGAAAATGGGACTGATGGATGTTTTGGATTAAAAATACAGGTTTTATGATTTGTTTTGAATTTCACATGATGTTTTGAAAGTGTTTCATTTGGTTATATAATTTGGGAATTTATTTAAAAATAAATGGAATTTAAAGAAATTTTTTGGTACTATGATGAAATTCATAAATTATTTCAAAAATAAAGAATATCTTTATGATGCTTGAGTTAGATTTTTTTTAAATAAGTTCATGATTATCAAATATGGTGATAATATTTTTAAAATTCTATACATGGGATGTGGTAATTTTACCCTATGAAATAGATTTTTTAATTTTTGAGGAAGTGAGATTCATTTAAATGTTCTTTTATTTTTTGAAATAAGTTTTGATACTTATTTTTAAAATGAGGGGATTTTTATGAATGATATTTCAACAGTTTTATCTTATTTAATTGACTCTAGTAATTCCTATAGTTGTAAATGAGATTTTCATTTTTGATGGTATAAATAATATATGGTTTAGATCCATGGCCTGTGATATTCAAATTAATTCTCCCATAAAGGTCTTACTAGAAATTATAGACTTTGTCTCTTTGGATGACCATGAGGATGATTCTTCTCATCAATGGGTGTAGCTAATATAGTTTTAAACTATGCCCAGACATTGAATGGAGTGGTAATGTAAAACCATTCCCTATTTTTGGGTTTCCTGAATCATTTTCCTATGTTTCCTGGTGATTATGGTTTACTGTAGATGAATGAGTAGTTTGAATCCAACAGTACATATTAGAATATAATTTCTTATCCCTTGTATTTTTTATAGTTATCAAGATTTGAGTGATCAACCGTGTTAGGTCCATTTACAGTCCTAACATTAGATATAACCTGAGAGGGGGGATCAGGGTATTCTAGTCAAAACCAATTTAAAAACTATACCTTAAATATCTTTCTGTCTTATTTGGATCACGACCTCTTAAACTTAAGGGTCACTTTTTCATCATTTAATTAAATTGATACAATTATAAATTCACTAGACCCCTTATTACTATATATTCATTATGTTTTCTTGACTCAATTTTTGTGTGCATGATGTGGCCCATGTTGTTCGAGAATTCCTAAGGGGATACTTCTCAAATACAATATGATGAAATAGGGGGAGGATTGTGACACATAAATGAAATGATAGGAATCTTTATATATTTTACAAAACCTTGGATAGGGTTTAAGAAACAATTTGATGTGTTATAGGTTCTTGAGTAGCCAGAAATGGATAGTGGGAAAGGGTAGGGGGTGCAGGGTGATGCCAGGGTGATGCCAGGGAGGGAGGGGGTGTGCAGGGTGAGGGGTGTGTGCAGGTGTAGGGATGGTTGGGAAGTGGGAAGGGGGTGTTCTGGGTGAGGGGTGTAAGGGGAAGGGGGTATGGGGGGGCATCTGCTGGGGAAGGGGACAGAAGGGGGTACATGGTGAGGGGGGTGTGCAGGGGGTGGGGGTGTGTAGTGGGGAGGGGCAGTGGGTGGTGAATGGGGAAGGGGGACGGTTGCAAAGTGGGGAGGTGTGTGTCTTAGTGGAAGGGGGTGAAAGGGGGGCATGGGGTGGGGCAAGGGGGTTCTTGTGTAGGGGCAGGGTGTGAAAGAGATTCTTGATAAAAATATATCGTCAGTTTTTAAGAATAATAAAGATGATGTTGATTTGATTCTTGGGTTATTCATCAGAGCTTACATCATTATGATTTAATCTGAATGAGTGATGTTTGAAAATAAAGAGCCTTATTAATGATCATGTTATTTCGTATTAGGATGTACATTTCAATCTGAACATTATTTTTTAATTGTTAGTTATTGATTCAAGTATCATTTATCATGTACAATTGACACACTGACCACATATATATAAGAAGTAATTATATATCATTTCGTATCCCACTATATTCTTACAAGCAGATTCTTATGGTGATGATGGTTCAATCCACCACCATCAAATACAGAGAGTTCAACATCAGATTAGGGTAAGGTTTATTCCATTTTTATTCATTATCCCAATTTTAATTATATTTTTATTTTTTTTTTGGGTTCGTTATATTTTTTAGTGCGTTTTGGATTTGGTTGAGGTGGATTCAAGTCGCTGTTGATGAAATATTACATGCATATGAATAGATAAACATATACATATATATTTTTTCCCATTATATATATTCACTCATGGTAGTATTTATATATATTGGGGTTGTGTGTTCTTATATATAGATATGAAAAATGCATACATGTGTAAGTGTAAAAGGGTATATACAAGTATTAACATAAATCTAAGGACCCCCTTGTGCATATTTTGACATGAAAATATCTACATTGGGGCTTTGTGTCGTTATATATATGTGAAGCTGCATATGTGTTCAAGTCGAAAAAAGGAATATTCGAGTTGTTGTCGTCAAAAGAAAACACACCTTCAGGTTGAGGTTGGTTCCCTCTATCTAAACCTTTAATTTGAATTCTATAATTCCCAGGTTGTTTTAAAAACTTGTATATATAATTTCATTATTGTTTTAGAAAATGGTTTTTAATTAAACATTATCTTTGTCAATGAAGAATTTGAATATATCCCTTGATCATATTTATTGAACTTTTTCAAAGAAGATAAAAAATTCTAGTAGTTTCTAGATACTAGAAAAAGAGTTTTAAAAACCATACATTGATCATCCTTAGAGACATTCATGATTTCATTCAATATCCCATTAAATTCATCATAAAATACCACTACTTAATTTAAGGATCTTTTTGTTCCAATACCAAGATTCCTAACATCTTCTCTGTTATCATGGAACTGATCCATAATATTCCCCATGAAATCTTGCATGGGGAATAATGTGAACATATCTAACTATTGGGAATAAATCTGTAAGGATACATAATTCAAATTTGAGAGATATTTACCAACTCTACTATAAAAAATCAGAACAACTAAATGATCTGAGGTGGACGTTATATGGGGTTGAAACCTTTTAATGAACTCATACTAGATTAATACCACACTTTCTAAAGTGTGAAGGATTACCTTAATTTCAGTCCTGAAAGATGTAACAACATCAAGAACATCTTGAGTCATATATAATTGCACCATTGGATGATTTTGGAACTTGTACCTATGAGATACCACCATAACACCAAGATCAATAAACTCATACTTGGTAGTATATTCATGAGGTTAGTCGTAATTTGTGTTATCCAATGCTTTTGACTAAATTGAAAATATATGAAAGAAGAAGTTGTAGAAGATCCAAGCATGTAGGAGAAGGAATCTCTATGGGAATACAAACCCCTTTAATATCCACTGTAAGTAATGGAAAATGATAATTTTTTTATAATTAGAGAATGGGGAAATGCTATTTTTCCCCAAAACCTCACTACACATAGTTTCGGCACACAGTTCACAAACTATGTGCAACCCAGGAGAAATGGATATTCCCCCGATCTATAATAGGCCACATGGATATTCACCTAAGCCTGCACAGTTGTAGACAAACCATGTGGACTTTTAGGTTCTCATCTCTGTGGCTGCATTTTTTAAACAAACTGTGTGTCCTGGGTCACATAGTTTCCCCTAATCATTCAGGCTAAAACCCTCTCACTAAATGAGGGGTCCCATAAGAAGTTATGATCTCATGGTTTTTTTGTACTTCCACCATCCCACTCAAGGTGAGGTCTCATATCTAATCCAATAACACCTCCCACTCACTCAGAGTGACATCACATAAACTCCCTCAAATTGAATCCATCTAACTTTGGGTGAGGTCTTGTATCTTATCTTATACCACAAACATCTAACTCATGGTGAGGTATTTATTCTCATCTCGTTATATCACCCACTCACATAGGTTAAGGTCCTATATCTCATCTCATATCAACAATCTATTCTTTAGTTCAGGTCTCTTATCATATCATGTACCACCACTATCTCATTCAATATTTGGCCTACATGAATAAAATAGGGGAGTATGAAATACATAGAGAACACAACCATAAATCTAGAACATGGCTATCCAGTAAGGCATACCTAGTTCCCCCTAGAAGATACAATACTATAAAACACATAATTAACTATATTTTCCTTTATTATACTTCATAACAAATGTTTCTAGACATGGTAATTGGAGGGTCTTAAAATTATGTGAAATAGAAAAGAAACCCCCTAACTGCTACTTGATTACCCCATGAACCACCTGAACACTAAATAGGCATAAAAAATCCTCAAGAGACATCCCAACACTCAAATTGGTTTTCTGAATAAAACGTCTTTAAACACTCACTACATGGAGACTAAAAATTAAATTTCATTTGAATTATCTAACTCAAAATGATATAGGTAATTATAAACACCCGAAAAATGGATAAACATCATTGGAAAGTACTATGAATTATCCTACAAATCAAGATTTATTGATCATAATGGAAAAAACTAATCATTTCAAATTCAATATTGGATTCATAGATATCATATATCATCATGATCTAGGGAAACAATTTTTATTCATAAAAATTTATAATGATTACTTATTTATACACATATATTTTTATGTGGTTGAAGTGGAATGAAATTTGGATGGTTGTATGGGGGGTTCATGGAGTGGGTAGTGTGTGTGGGGTGGGCTTGGGTGTGGCATAGGGAGGGGGCAGGGTGGTGTGCAGGTGTGTGGGGGTGGGTAGGGGTGTGTTGGTTGAAGGGGGAGGGGGTTTGCAGGTGAGGGGCATGGGGTGTGTTGTGGGCAGGGATGTTCAGTGGGGCAGGGGAGTGGCAAGGGGTGTGCAGGTGGGGGGAAGGGGCATGTGGTTTGCTGGTGGTAGTGGGGGAGTATAGGTTTAGGGTGTGTTGGGGGTAGGGGTGTGTACATGGGGTATGGGGAGGGGTGTGCAAGGGGGGCAATGGGAGGGGGCATCTGATCAGGACAATAATACCTCTTTGTGCCCAAAACTGTAAGTCATTGAATCTTATTTAAATTTTGTAGTAGTTTATCTGGTTGAAATTTGTTGATCATTATATACAATTATTTTTTCTTATTTTGATATTATAAAAATACTTGAGTCTGGGTGGTGTTCTTACTGTGCATGTATGGTACAAAGGGGCTGAAAAACAGAAATTATGTGTTCCTTACTTATTCCATTAAAATACTTCATCTTGAATATTTAGATTATGCATTATTGGTCTGCTATTTTGAAAGACCCATATCCTTCCTTTGATGTTTTTATATTATTCCATTTTATATTTTCACCATTACCCCTCACAAAGTTGTATCAAATCTAGACTTGTTTTTCTTTTCTATCAAACCCATTTATTTTTTCAGTAAATGATTTTGTGTATTTATGCATTGTGATCACTTAATAAATTGCCTCTATTTATATACTATATTTTATTAGAGCCAATTTTACATTCACAATTCCTCTATATTTCAAATCAAGTGTGATAAACATAGTTTATTCTTCAGACTGGTCAGATATTATGGGTGCGCACTTAGACTTGTATGTCGGAACTAGACATGTATTATTCTTGTAATTTTTAAAAAAACAAGGTTCTAAATTGAAAAATTTTATGGTTATAACAACTTTAACATTTGAAAAAAACTAATGATATCCCTGATAGTTCATCATGGCATAATTTATTCCATATGTAATCCCCTGAAACCTTTAATTAATATAAATAAAACTGGAAAAAATATCCTAGAACTAGCATGGAATAAGGTCGATCCACCATTCCTTACTTGTTAGAGTAATATGGTTGAATGTATTAAATAAATGAAAAATCACTATTCATGTTAGCTTCATATTTATTCCTGTGACCACACTTGATTATCGAGTAATTAATCTTCTTATGCTTCGTAGACATCTTTTTTTATTTTTTTATTTTTTATGTTGGGTTTTCTTATTCATGTAATCTAGAAATGAACATTCATCCTTATTTTATTTTTAATCCAACCCCATTGATTCCCCAAAATATTCTTTCTATACATCCATGAAGACCATCAAAATATGTTTACATTTCTTCTTACACTGTTATTTATATTCCATAGTATCCTTTATATCTTACTAAAAACGAATATATTTATTTATCAGTTCATCATAACTTTGTAATTATGTAATTAATTTTTTAGAGTGTGGTTAACATCCTTACATTATCCAAAAAGATTATTTTCCTCCTTAATGTTACACATTAGTGGGGTGAGGGGGTGGGGTCTGTAGGGTATTGGGGAGGGTGAAGGTGAGTTCAAGTGGGGCAGTGGGGGGATGGAAAACTGACCGGGGGAGGGGGTAGGGGTTCAGTAGGGCAGTGGGGAGGGTTCATGTGGGGTGCAAGTGGGGCATTGTGGGGGAGGGTGTAGGGGGTAGGGGTGTAGGGGGGTCTCATCTGTATGCATTATTTTTATCATTGTATTTTATTTGTAACATAATTATATTATTTGAATCACCATAT
This sequence comes from Viscum album, assembly GCA_963277665.1. Taxonomy (NCBI): domain Eukaryota; kingdom Viridiplantae; phylum Streptophyta; class Magnoliopsida; order Santalales; family Viscaceae; genus Viscum; species Viscum album. Next base: position 1,488,223,889 of record OY728136.1, read on the forward strand.
AAAAATTTAATGTTTTCATTAAATAAATGTGTTCTCATTTGTATGCATTATATTCATCAAGATTGTTCACTCCTTCCACTGATTTTGGAGCATAAACCAATGAATATTTCAACGAACATGATGGTTGTGGTGGTGGAGGTGGTGAAGGTGGTCTGAGAGGAGGTGATACTAATGTTAGTGTTTCTATGGGAGATGATGAGGGTCATGACGGTTCTAGTGATGCAGATATTGAGGTAATTTTCAGATGTAAATTTTATTCCTGGTTTATACATTTAATTTTATCAAATAGTGATTTTTATTATTATAATATTGATATTGAAATTTTATATTGTTTATATTGGTGATATTTTTAATTCTTATGATATATATTCTAATATTATTGAGTTCAATTTTATTTGGAAGGTGGGGTTTTTTTGCATGTAGCAAGAGGATGTGAGTACTGCAATAAGGTGCAGCTATAATGGAATCATTTGATGATTAAGTATAGTTGGGTATGAATCAATTAACATGGTTATAAACTATGGTTATATGGTCTATTTTACATGGTTTTGAAAGAGTTATTAGGGACCAAGATCCATTGATTAACCATGGTGGTCTAGCAGGGGGTGGGGGGATGGTTGGGAGGACTGGTAGGGGTGATGGTAATGGAGGGGAGAGGGGCAGGGTGAGGGGGTGCCCAGGTTCTGTCCTGGGGGGGGGGGTGTCAAGGGGGGTTGTCTTGGGTCTCGGGTGTCTTTGTTCTGGGGGGGGTGGTGTACAAGAGGATTTTCTAGGGTCCTGGTGGGGGGGGGGGGTTGTCCAGGGGAGTGGAGGCCTGGGTCTGTCCTGGGTTTGTGTGGGGTTGGGGTCTATCCTAGGGGGGTTTGTCCTGGGGTTGTTCTGTCTGGGGGTATCTACGGTCTGTAGGGTGTCCAGGGTTTTCCCAAGAGGTGGGGGGGTGGTTTCAAGGGGAGTGGAGGTCTAGGATGTCTAGGGTATGGGGTGGGGGGCTATCCATCGAAGTATACGTCTAGGTCTATACTAGGGGGGTCTGTATGGGGGGGCTATCCAGGTTCTGTCTGTGGGGGGTGTCTAGGGGTTTTCCAGGGTCTAGGGGTCTCTAGGATTTTTCCACGAGGGGGGGGGGCCTTCCAGGGGAGTGGAGTGGGAGAGTTTCAAGGGGGAAGGGGAGCTACAGGGGGGATTTCCAGGGTGAGGGAGGGGGTGTTTTTTTATAAAATGGTATAACCTATAGACACAGTTTGAACTGTGGTTATAGCCCTATAGCCAATGTTTTAAACCGTGGAATTAACAATTTGTGCCTTGAGAGACTACCATGTTATTAAACCTTGTATGTAGGTATTCATCAACTTTTCAAACCATATCTATAGGGAAATAGACACGGTTCTAAACATTGGATATATGTCATGCCCTGTAGCCATTCCAATACCAGCCCTGGTTCATAACTCCTTGGCTATAAGAAATTTCCACTGTTTGAAACCATGGCTATAGGCTAAATTTCTAGTAGTGATTTTCTATGAAGGAAGGTTCAGAACCACATGGTTCAGGAAACTAGCACTGAGTGGAATGTGACTGCTTTGTTTGCTGAGAAACACCCAGAGGTGTGGGATAAGTATAGTCAGGCGACTCTTGCTTCTAGTGGTAGTTGTGTCGACGCTTTTGAATTTAGTTACGGGAATTAAGATCGATGATTCTGAATGTTTGGATATAAAGGGAATACCTAATGGTGGGGATACACCTTCTGGTTTGGCCATCGGTATGGATAGGGTTGTTTGTGTTAATGGTCATGTGGTTGTGCCAATACACATGCGGGAAGAGTTGATGTGTTAGTTCCATGCATAAAAATTGACAGTGCATCCTAGTTTTATCATGATGTGTCAGGATCTCCTCTGGAAGTTTTGGTGACCATGAATGAAAAATGATGTTGCGGTCTTTGTGGCATGGTGCCTCACTTGTCAACATGTGAAGGCATCATCAATGCACATGTTGTTTGTTACATCTATTTCCAAATCTATAATAGAAGTTGGATGATGTGACGATGGATTTTGTGGTGGGTCTTTTGAGGATGACTCGAAAGAACGATGCAATCTAGGTAGTTGTAGATCAGATAATGAAATTGGTTCATTTCTAAAACATTCAGGAGGCTTACATAGTTGACCAACTGGGTGAGTTTTATGTTAATGAAACAGTATCATTACATGGTGTACCACAGACTATAGTTTCATATCGTGATCCTCATTTCACAACACACTTTTGGAAAGGGATGTAGAAGGCGCTTGGTACACATGTGCTTTTATGTATGGTTTTCCACCCACAGAAAGATAGGAAATCAAAGCGTAAAATCCTAGTGTTGAAATAAATGTGGAGGGCTAGTGTCTTGGATTTTGGGGGCTCCCGGGAGAAGTAGCTACTACTTGTTAAATATTCCTAGAACAACAGTTTTTAGGCTATGGTTCGGATGGCACAGTTTGAAGTTCTCTATGTGAGGCTCTGTATATCTCCACTATGTTGGTTTGAGGCTAGTGAATTTGAGTTGTTGTGACCAAGTATCATGTAGGAGACTTCGGAGAAATTATTTTGTATTCAGAAAAGGATGGAAACAGCTTAGGATAGGCAGAATTCGTATGTAGATAGGAGGTGTAGACCTATTGAGTTCGAGGTGTGTGATAGAGTGTTTCTTCATGTGTTTCCAAATTTGGGTAACTGACATATTCAAAAGTAGGGCATGTTGGCTCCCATGTATGTGGGTTCATTTAATATTATAGAGAGGATTGGGCTGGTGGCATATCGACTGGATCTTCCACAGTGTTATAGTGGGATGCATGATGTTTCTCATGCATTGTAGCATCAACGATATCACAATGGACCAAATCGTGTGGAGGATATTGAGGATGTTGAGCTGGAGGCTCAAGTGTCCTTTGAGGAGCATCCAGTTTGTGGTGTGGATCGTAGTGAGAAAGTCTTATAGAGAAAGGTTGTGCCATTAGTGTGAGTTCTATTGAGGTATGGGAATGTTCAAGAGAAAACATGGGATCTGGAATCAGATATGTAGTCATAATGGCCCGATCTATTTTCCTTGGAAGTGCAATGAAGGTGGGATCTTAGCTGGAGGACGAGCTATTTTAAGGTGAGAGGTTGTAAGATCGTAGATCATGGAAAGGTATGTCATAATTATGGTTTTCATTTGAATCCCTTGTTTCAATTAAAATAATTTTTTCTGGAAGTTTAAGGAGGCTCTAAGTGGTTCAAGTGGCCCAAGACACAAATGAAAGGGAATCTATGACAATCATTGTTGGGCGCACGATCTGCGTATGATCTTGAAATCCATCCAGCCATCCCTAGAAAACCTTGCACCCTCAGGAAAGTGGTGCACAAACATCTTTCACATGGTTTACAAACTGTGCAGCCTACCTACAGAAACCGTTCTGCCTATTTTCCCTTGGATTGTGGCATACATACGGTTTACACATTGTTTCGAAAACTATGCGGCCAAACTGTGCGGGCCAGTAAAGTTTAAAAAATTCACAAAATTTCCCCGCTGGGATTTTAGTACCCAACTTAGGATTTCCACTCTATTCTCAACTCTTTATAATTGGAACAAACCAATTCTCCCAAGTGCCCTAATATATTGATATCCCTCATTTATAAGGTGTTTTGGTTGCGGTTGGATGTAGATCGAAGCTCTGGGTAAGGTAAATCCCATCCATGCTAATATTTTGAGTTTTGGGTTTTTTTCTTCTTCACCTCTCTTATCGAAGCCCTAAGACACTACTCATTGGTTGAGATCTAGGTTGAATATTCAAAGGAGGGTTGAATAAGAAACTAAAGGCTCTATTAAGAGTGTGTTCATCCAAGAAATCAAGGTAGGTGTTCTACAAGTTATATTCCATGGTTTATTTGTGGATTTGTACATGTGTGGTATTGTTCTTGGGTGTCTCTTGGTATGTTTTGATCACCCCTGGAATGTTAAGGTGAAATAGTTATTAATAAGGTAAATGGAAACCCTCACGATTCCAATGGGATGTGTTGTGGGTGATGAGACTAATCATGGGCCACCCATGGGGTGTGCCGACTTCCATAGACATTGGGATTTGTAAAGAACAAGTGATATTGTTCTGTATCTATGTACAACCATTTATAAACATGTTGATGTGATTGATTGTGTTGGGTAGAAGCTAAGTGATGCACATAGGCTTAATAATAACATAAGTGATATTGGTTTAATGTGGAAGGGGTTTATATGCGTTGGAAATGGTTATGCTATATGAATTTTGAATTGTTTTGGAATGTGTAAATGGGTTGACTCATGAGAATGTTGAATGGCTAAATAGGTTAACGTGTGTAAATGATTAAAGACTATACTAGAATGAATTATGATCCTGGTAATGAATCCTAGTATTTTAGGCATAATGAACGAAGCATAGTGAGATAGTCACAATGAGTAAATTCACAGTGAGATAAGCATAATTAAAGTGAGTTGGTATAAATTTCTAAATGATGTCAACTATTCTAATTGTGTTAATGGGTTAAATCCTGGTATTAACTAGCATGTTATTGTTATGATTTATTTTCCCCTTGATAAATTGTTTTGATTTTCTATGAATGGTCTATGGATATATATTTATATATATAGCATGTGCTCGTGGCTTGGTAGAGTGGGGTATTAATTTGGGGTTCTACACCCACAGGTCGGTTAAGAATAAGGATCTAAACTCCACTAATAATGAACGATTTAAGGAATAGGATTGAGGCTCTGTTCCCCTAATGGTTGAATCCACCCTGACTGAGGATTTGAGATGAGTATATGGTTGACATGAGGAAGTTAGCCCTTGTGAGATTGGATAACTACCCATTTCCCCTCATGAATGTGATTGGTTACTTTGATCCGTTTAACTTGTTGTGTGTGATGAACCCATGATAAATGCATTGGAAATGGTCTCTAATGGGAAATGGGACAAAATTTTAAGATATAGAATGGTTATAAATGTTGGTAATTGACCTAAACTAGTTAAGGGAACTTAATTTTTTCTTTTTCATTTATTACTCATTTCTTTATTTCATGCACAATTTGTTATACGAGATATTTTTTAGACACCGTTGGTGGTGACATACTGAGTTGTACTCACACCCTACTCGGGCTGCTATCGGGTACCCGATTAGACATCATTATGTAGGTCTGTGGAAGGGAAAATTACATTGCAAGAGATTTGGGTTGGCCTGGGGGTACGTGGAGGGGGACCTAGACTTTCTGTTGGGACCATTTTGGGGATTTTGCAGTTTGACTCCATTTTGGGTTTTGTTCACTTTTCCACTTGTGGAAAGACATGTAATATTTACTATGGACATGGTTGTACCCTATTTTGGGGAATTTTTGTTTATGCATGTTGTTTTATTATTGGTTATTATTCTGCTATTTTGTCATCTTCTATTATGGCTTACTCTAATAAAAGGGGGTATAGTCTCTTTAATTGACCTCCAGGACCCCCGTAGCTAGTAGAAAACATTTTTCTTATGGGGAGGCATACTTAAGGTCAAGTAACCACCCAACATTGAGAACCGACTACTGGATTTCAGGTTTTGGATGTTACACTTACAGAGTAGTGAATCCATGAGAATGATAATACATCTATTTTTTTAGTTTTTTTTGGTGAGGGGTAGATTTCACAAATCAAATACATTTCATCTTACATAGAATTTCTAATAGAAATTTTCCCTATGATAGTTAGTTGGAAGAAATAATTGGTGTTTTTTTGAAAATAATTATTCAACATGAATTCCCATAAGAAATTTCATTAACAAATGCTGAAAAACCGTTTTTCAATAAGAAAACTAGAACACTTGTACAATGTATATTATGACAAGTGAAAATTGTGGTGCAGACTTATAAAAAATTATTATCATACCCATCCTTAGTATGATTCCCATTATATTCTATTGCCCAACAATTTTATTTTATGTAAGCCAGTGCTTCAACTCCCCCTCCTCCTCCTCAGTGTTCCCCTATACCTCCTCCTCCACCTCAGTCTATGACTCAGACACTACCTCCTCATATACATCCACCTTTGTCTTCACCTCCATCTCCACATCCTCATTCACATCATTCCAATAGTTTTATTGTTTGTAGGTCTACGTTTCTCAAAAAACTGATTTCCTCTATTATACATATCCTTGATAAATATATCAATAATAATATATAGTCATTCTAATAGTAATTATTCATAGACCAAATATATTATTAAGTTTGTAGCCCATAATATATCACAAAAAATAGCACATAATCACCTAAATTTGTTATAAGAAAATGTAGAGACCCGAAACATGACGTACATTGACATTACATTACATTTGCGGAATACTTAGTACATACACTCACGGATCGTAATAGTTTAGTGTATTTGGAAACTCGGAACGTAATCTTCTAATCGTGGTGAAAGATCTTCAAAATCTCCTATAAAGATCTTCCTTTTTTTTACCTAAAACCTTTATTTATATCCTGGGGAAAAGAAAACAAAAAAGGGTGATCTCAAATGCTCAGTAAGGGTAAACAAAAGAAATATCAATCACATCGTATTCATAAGAACATAACATTTTGAAATCTTAACCTGCAAAAGAGAGCATAATTTCATAACATGGGATAAATCATGGCAGTGAAATGTAATCACAATAATCATAACATAAAACATGAAACTTTGTGGCATTCACACATAATCATAGAGAATCATTTCTTGTTAGTCAAGACTCATTGCCAAGACTATCTTAGTGGACAAAGTCCCTTTCTGAATCGAGTAACCCTCGTTTCAGTCCTGTTTCACTGAACCGGTATAACCTACCGTTCCAGCCCTGTCTATCTCATGAGATATAAAATCTTTACCCAATGCATTGGAGGGAGATATAGGTCCCACCCATCTTATAAGGAATCCTTTCTTATGTGTGCCACATAATCATAAATCATACATCATCTCATAACACATGTAACAAAAAAGAGATTCTTGAAACATCATGACATCATAAAACAAATCATGACAACATAATCAAATCAATGTAATAATAGGGATAAAAACAGAACCCTTTATTATCTTATATGGAAAATAATTTTGATAAAACACTTGAACTCCATTCTTGAGGAAAATATACTTTCTTCTTTAAAAACATTTTTTCCTTTATTAACATGTCATACAAATTTAAACTAAAAGAAGTTGATTAAAAATAAACTTGAAAACTTGTAAAGGAAGCTTCTTGGAAATAATGTTTTAAAAATCCATTCATGTCGTATAAGTTAAAAAAAACATTTTTCGTACTTTTGTCGGAAAAGTCAAAAAGTACCTCGTACGAAAAACGACAAAAGATTCCTTTCATATCCTTTACTAAAAACTCACCGAAGGGTAAAATTGGATTTAAAAAAATTGTAGGTGTATGGAAATAATATTACATATTGGGGAAACATGGATGTGGATGATAAAATACACCCTAGTAAATACCAAAGTATAAACAATCACGGATAAAAATGAGATTGTGATATTTCCCTTACCTTAGGTCCCATTTGCTTCGTATGTGTCCGAAACTCATGTATAATGATTTAAATAATGTCATTGACTTATTACAGAATCATATTCATTGTTATGATATCATATATGGTTCACTTATGACATTATATTACCCGTTCTTTTGTAAATTCTATGTTAAAGAAGCGTTTTGGGTAAAATCGTTTCATTTATCGTAGGTGTTTTGACTTGTTGTTATTGACATTATTATTACTTATATAATGATTTACTTACTTCCAGAATATAAAATATGATTTATATATCATATATATTCAGTATATATATATATATAATAGATAGATAAATGAAATGAAAAACACCGTTCATGGAGACGGTAGTCCGTACGTACACATGAACGCTGTTTTCCTTTCCTTATTGTCTTGAATGGAAGTAAGTAGATGACATACATATATATATTTATATACATAAATCCAGTACCTTTATAATGTCATATATTTCATTATTATTTCTTATATATACTTTGTAATCATTCTTAAATGGTTAACATGGAGAATGAATCTCATCGCGTCGTGGAGACGGTAGTCCGTACGTACGCACGAGCGATGATATCATTTCCATAAATATTGAATTGAATTGGAGTGGATTATACAATATATCAGAATAAATATGATGTTTTAATAACTATGTATAGTTATTCTTTACACCCTTATACCCATCCATGTAAGGTGGTGGTGGAAAATAGATTACACCACGGCGTGGAGACGATATTCCGTACGTACGCACGCGCGGTGATTTCTTTTTCCGTAGGATGGATAGATGGTGAAATAGGGTTGTTTCATACTTATAATAACATATCAGTATATTAGTGATACTGATGTTATTACTTCATAATGAAACAACCTAAGAAGAAGAAGTGGAAGAAGAAATAAAGATGAAAGAATTTGTAACGGTAATTACCTCTTCTTTGAAGAGCCTCTTTGAATCCTCCACTTAGGGAACTAAGATTGGTCTTTGAAGAAGACCAGGACCACTATGATTATTCTAGGGAAGTGGAGAAGGGATTTTGGAAGGGTTTGGCCGAGCATGAGTGCTCAAATTGGTGTGAGGAGGAGGGGGAGGAGGTGTCCTTTTATAAGGGAGGAGAGGGGCACCTTAGGAATACCTCAAAATATTATTTTATATTAATGTCAAAATCGGTTTATAATGGTTCCAAAGGGTCTTATTTCGAAGCTAAAGTGGGGATGGGTCGAAATACTATCAACCAATAAGATTTAGACAAGTTTAGGGTATTATTTTAACCTTATCAAATAGATTTAACTCTAAGTTAAATAATTTAACTTTTACTGTGTCTTTTTGTTTTCTTTCACTATATGGTTAATACACTTACTATAACATTCCAAACGAACCCCAAATTGTTTATTATTAATACATATATCCTTATGTAAGTCATTTGGCCGAACCTTAGATTTTGAGGAATAAAATAACAATTAATAATATAATATTTGATTTAAAAACTATTTTGTGTCAATTTTGACACTATTTGATATATGATTTTTGTGAAAGTCATAACAGAATTATATGTTCAAACCAAGTTTATTAAATCAACACTAATATATCATAGTAACCTAGAAAATTAGTGGAATTCATAAAAAGTCTCAAATTACATTCATTTGAGCATTTATAACATCACTTATGTTAATATTTCCTTAAAATGGTAATTACTGCATCATCGTTGTGTCATAAATAAATTAATTTATTTAAAGTATAAAAATTATAAATAAAATATCATTATGTAGTAAATCTTTTTAGCTTTCTAATGATTATTTATAGTCGAATTTATCTTATGTATATCCCCATATTATAAATGTTTATTAAGTAAACTTTGATTTTAACTCTTTTAACTCTTCATTGAATTAAATAATAATAAATGTCCTAATCTAATCCAAGTGGGCCTAAATGATAATAATTTACACTTAAGGTTGTTTTTGGTCGAGATATACTTGTCCAATAGAATTAGTACATGTGTTAGGGTAATATTAATATCATTCTTACCCTTAATTACCCTATTTACTTTTAACCGTGGTAAATAAAAGTAAAAAGTTACTATTCACCAAAAATTATTTTCATCTCATTGAACAACATTTTACTTACTGACATCAACCGTGTCTCTCGGATTTTTGAAATTCCATTCACAGAAGCGGTAAAATTAAGTTTTATGAAAAATTCAGTTTTTTAACTACCACTTAGTAGTTTCACTATTCATCAAAAATTGATGTTTTTCAGAACAATGCGAAAATTTCATCCTAAGCTATATTTCATATTCCGAATTCAAAAATGAAGTCTATTTTACCAAATTCATAACATAGAAGTTGCATTAATTAATTTTATAATTAAATCCTGCTGTTAAAACAAATAGCGTGTTTTTAAGAAACAATATCTATCAAAAGATTGACACTTGATTATGTCTGGTTTAAATGTGAAATTACATTCAATGACCAACATTGTATTAAATTGTAAAAATATATTCTAAATATACTTTAAAACCATTCAAATTAATAAATTATCACTATTAATTACTTCGATTGAAAAATTTGTTTTTAATTAAAATTTAGTAATTTTTCACTATTCATCAAAATATGAAAGTTATCCGAAAATTACCAAAATTTCACCTTAGGCTAAATTCGATACTCCGAATCCAAAAATAAAGTCCATTTTGAGAGCTAAAAATTTTAAAAAGTGGTTATTACTATTCATAACGGCTAGTTTTAATAATATTTTAATAGCATATCGTTGTTTCGTGAAACTCAGTATTGCGTACTACACACGCTATCGAGGAAGGTTGCGATTGTGTGTAATGCAAGGAAAGTCAATGATGCGTGTTGTGCAAGCTCCTTTTGGTGTAGCGTACAAGACATTAATAAAATTAAAAAGAATATTTTTCATAAAATCTCGGGCTGTTACATTCTACCCCCCTTAAAATGAATTTCTCCCTCGAAATTCGTCGGGGTTATAAATGGTTTACTATTCGAAAGTTTATTTAATAGAAACCCACATCGTAAAAAAGAATATCAAAACCAATCTTTAAAAAGAAAAGTATGAAACGTAACGGTTACCCAAATAAACTAATCACTGGGTTTCCACATAGGTGAAAATATGGATATGGAAGAGAAATATGACCATCATGTTCTGATGGAGAGTGGTAGAGAACATGGCTATGGAAAAGCCAGCAATCACAAAGCCATAGATTTCTGACGATCTAAGGTACCATCTGATTCATCAGATATAAGATCACTAGGACAACATTTTTGGTTTTCAAGATCGTTTCCCTAAAGTTAAAGAATTTGAATTAGAATAAATACTTACTTTATTTTTGTACAATCTCACTATTGTTCGTGCCTTTAACAATTTCCACTTCATCTCTTAAATAAATGAAGTTGAATTTGTTATTCGTGAAGTGTTAGCAGATCATGTGATAGAATGATGGGTCATTCCATCTGTCTCATACAAAAGGTTAGCAAAAAATTATATACATAAGTCGATCTATAGTGAGATTAATCATATATGGTTCCTAAAATGGACTTATACATCATATGTCATAGAGCTTAATATAATAAAACTAGTTTCTACTAAACAGGGTCTTCCTGTAGGCCAGTGGTAGGCAATAAAGGCCAGTCGCACTTCGGTTGTGGGTTCGATTCCCACATCCTTGTCCGACGCGATGGGTTGTCGCCCGTCCTGCAGGTTGTCCTTTTTCTAAAACTATATTACTATAACATCCCATCAATAATATCGAAAAAAAACTTCTATCCTTAAACAATACACACTTATGTCCAACATAATCCATTTCAATCTTTAGTCTTATCCATAATACTGCAGTCCACTCTCATAACATAGTGAAAACGATTACCAGAGATTTAATACCATCGTTGATCCCCATATATCATAAGATATGTTTTGTTGGTCACATTCCAAACATTCAAAGTCCTTAATGATGTATTCTCTTGAATACCCATTAAACCTTAGTGAAAACATGAATGCAGTTAAATGTTAACACTTTCCAAAATCCTCAAAATTCTATATACTCAAACCATGATATCACTTAGTCCTTATATCAATCATGAGCTCATGAATACTGTCAAATATTTCATTTTCTCATTTTCCCTTCATTATGCGCATATCATATTTTTTCCAAAAATACCTCAATCACTTCGAATACCACATTAGACCAATACATAAATATTCCAATACACTATAAAAGTACCTCAACAACATTATTCTTGAATACCAATACATAAACACTTCAGTCCATCCACTTCAATGACTGTCCTGGAATAAGTCCTTCCTTGATTTAGAAGTATCTTTTAGGTCAGGGCATTGAGTTGGGTAATGCCCATGTTCTCCACAAATAATACATTGAACTCCATAACAGTCTGTCACTCTATGACCCTTATCTCCACACAAATAACATCGGTCCCTCCATTTGAGGTATTCTTCAAGGTTCTTCTTCCCTTCATTAGAAATCTCAATCTTCCTTTCTTTATGCTGCTCAACATGCGAACATGCATAATAGTCTATATTCCTCTTCTTTGATGAATTAGGTATACCACTAAATTTCACCTTGTTAATCATATATCGCGATGACTGATTCAGCATAATCACAATATCTTTATCTCTAGGCATTACACAATTTTGTTGCTCATAGTCACCAATTTGTCCATTGGATTCAATGTTAACCGAATTCCTTCTGGTTCCCTCCATTAACTAAAACACAAAAAGAATTTTGTGAGAGGCGAAATCATGCTAGGGAAGACAACATGGTAAAGGGGGAGCACCCTCAATATCTAACATCTTAGGTTAAATTCTAAGATCGTTACTGTAGTTCTAGGACTATATCCTATACGTATACTTATCCTTAGGGACATCCCTAGACATACCTTAGAAATATCTCTAGGGATCTCACTAACGTTTTCGCGTCCTAGTTTCCAAATTTTGACTAAACCTTTCCTCTGATACCAACTGTAGCGGTCTGGAATTACTTCTAGTGCACTATAATTGATACCTATCAGGGCACTCCATGGGCAGCTACACCCCTTGGGCGGGACACACCACCATCCCCAGTGGCAGCCATTTCCTCATGAAGCCCTTGGGCGGAGAGCCATGCTTCTTCCAACGCTCACATGTGAGAGTTCCCAAGGATCGGATACATTCCTACCTCCTTTGCCTCTGATACCAACTGCAGAGACCGGAAACTTGACGTACATTGACATTACATTACATTTGCGGAATACTTAGTACATACACACAAGGATCGTAATAGTTTAGTGTCTTTGGAAACTCGGAACGTAATCTTCTAATCGTGGTGAAAGATCTTCAACATCTCCTATAAAGATCTTCCTTTTTTTACCTAAAACTTTTCTTTATATCCTCGGGAAAAGAAAACATAAAAGGGTGAGATCAAATGCTCAGAAATGGTAAACAAAATAAATATCAATCACATCGTATTCATACGAACATAACATTTTGGAAATCTTAACCTGAAAAAGAGAGCATAATTTCATAACATGGGATAAATCATGGCAGTGAAATGTAATCACAATAATCATAACATAAAACATGAAACTTTGTGGCATTCACACATAATCATAGAGAATCATTTCTTGTTAGTCAAGACTCATTGCCAAGACTATCTTAGTGGACAAAGTCCCTTTCTGAATCGAGTAACCCTCGTTTCAGTCCTGTTTCACTGAACCGGTATAACCTACCATTCCAGCCCTGTCTATCCCATGAGATATAAAATCTTTACCCAATGCATTGGAGGGAGATATAGGTCCCACCCATCTTATAATGAATCCTTTCTTATGTGTGCCACATAATCATAAATCATACATCATCGCATAACACATGTAACAAAAAAGGGATTCCTGAAACATCATGACATCATAAAACAAATCATGACAACATAATCAAATCAATGTAATAATAGGGATAAAAACAGAACCCTTTATTATCTTAGATGGAAAATAATTTTGATAAAACACTTGAACTCCATTCTTGAGGAAAATATCCTTTCTTCGTTAAAAACATTTTTTCCTTTCTTAACATGTCATACAAATTTAAACTAAAAGAAGTTGATTAAAAATAAACTTGAAAACATGTAAAGGAAGCTTCTTGGAAATAATGTTTTAAAAATCCATTCATGCCGTATAAGTTAAAAAAAACATTTTTCGCACTTTTGTCGGAAAAGTCAAAAAGTACCTCGTACGAAAAACGACAAAAGATTCCTTTCATATCCTTTACTAAAAACTCACCGAAGGGTAAAATTGGATTTAAAAAAATTGTAGATGGATGGAAATAATATTACATATTGGGGAAACATGGATGTGGATGATAAAATACACCCCAGTAAATACCAAAGTATAAACAATCTCGGATAAAAATGAGATTGTGATATTTCCCTTACGTTAGGTCCGATTTGCTTCATATGTGTCCGAAACTCCTGTATAATGATTTAAATAATGTCATTGACTTATTACAGAATCATATTCATTGTTATGATATCATATATGGTTCACTTATGACATTATATTACCCGTTCTTTTGTAAATTCCATGTTAAAGAAGCGTTTTGGGTAAAATCGTTTCATTTATCGTAGGTGTTTTGACTTGTTGTTCTTGACATTATTATTACTTATATCATGATTTACTTACTTCCAGAATATAAAATATGATTTATATATCATATATATTCAGTATATATATATATAATAGATAGATAAATGAAATGAAAAACATCGTTCATGGAGACGGTAGTCCGTACGTACGCATGAACGCTGTTTTCCTTTCCTTATTGTCTTGAATGGAAGTAAGTAGATGACATACATGTATATATATATACATAAATCCAGTAGCTTTATAATGTCATATATTTCATGATTATTTCTTATATATACTTTGTAATCATTCTTAAATGGTTAACATTGAGAATGAATCTCATCGCGTCGTGGAGACGGTAGTCCGTACGTACGCACGAGCGATGATATCATTTCCATAAATATTGAATTGAATTGGAGTGGATTATACAATATATCAGAATAAATATGATGTTGTAATAACGATGTATAGTTCTTCTTTACACCATTATACCCATCCATGTAAGGTGGTGGTGGAAAATAGATTACACCACGACGTGGAGACGGTATTCCGTACGTACGCACGCGCGGTGATTTCTTTTTCCGTAGGATGGATAGATGGTGAAAAATGGTTGTTTCATACTTATAATAACATATCAGTATATGAGTGATACTGATGTTATTACTTCATAATGAAACAAACTAAGAAGAAGAAGTGGAAGAAGAAATAAAGATGAAAGAATTGGTAACGGTAATTACCTCTTCTTTGAAGCGCCTCTTTGAATCCTCCACTTAGGGAACTAAGATTGGTCTTTGAAGAAGACCAGGACCTCTAGGATTATTCTAGGGAAGTGGATAATGGATTTTGGCAGGGGTTGGCCGAGCTTGAGTGCTCAAATTGGTGTGAGGAGAAGGGGGAGGAGGTGTCCTTTTATAAGGGAGGAGAGGGGCACCTTATGAATATCTCAAAATATTATTTTATATTAATGTCAAAATCGGTTCATAATGGTTCCAAAGGGTCTTATTTCGAAGATAAAGTGGGGATGGGTCTAAATCATATCAACCAATAAGATTTAGACAAGTTTATGGTATTATTTTAACCTTATCAATTAGATTTAAATCTAAGTTAAATAATTTAACTTTTACCGTGTCTTTTTGTTTTCTTTCACTATATGGTTAATACACTTACTATAACATGCCAAAAGAACCCCAAATTTTTTATTATTAATACATATATCCTTATATAAGTCATTTGGCCGAACCTTAGATTTTTAGGAATAAAATAACAATTAATAATATAATATGTGATTTAAAAACTATTTTGTGTCAATTTTGACACTATTTGATATATGATTTTTGTGAAAGTCATAACAGAATTTTATGTTCGAACCAAGTTTATTAAATCAACACTAATATATCATAGTAACCTAGTAAATTAGTGTAATTCATAAAAAGTCCCAAATTACATTCATTTGAGCATTTATAACATCAATTATGTTAATATTTCCTTAAAAGGGTAATTACTGCATCATCGTTGTGTCATAAATATATTAATTTATTTAAAGTCTAAAAATTATAAATAAAATATCATTATGTAGGAAATCTTTTTATATTTCGAATGAATATTTATAGTCGAATTTATCTTATGTATAACCCCATATTAAAAATGTTTTAGTAAGTAAACTTTGATTTTAACTCTTTTAACTCTTCTTTGAATTAAATAATAATAAATGTCATAATCTAATCCAAGTGGGCCTAAATGATAATAATTTACACTTAATGTTGTTTTTGGTCGAGATATACTTGTCCAATAGAATAAGGACATGTGTTAGGGTAATATTAATATCATTCTTACCCTTAATTACCCTATTTACTTTTAACCGTGGTAAATAAAAGTAAAAAGTTACTATTCACCAAAAATTATTTTCATCCCATTGAACCACATTTTACTTACTGACATCAACCGTGTCTCTCAGATTTTTGAAATTCCATTCACAGAAGCGGTAAAATTATGTTTTATGAAAAATTCAGTTTTTTAACTACCACTTAGTAGTTTCACTATTCATAAAAAATTGATGTTTTTCAGAACAATGCCAAAATTGCATCCTAAGCTATATTTCATATTCCGAATTCAAAAATGAATTCTAATTTACCAAATTCATAACATAGAAGTTGCATTAATTAATTTTATAATTAAATCCCACTGTTAAAACAAATAGCGTGTTTTTAAGAAACAATATCTATCAAAAGATTGACAGTTGATTATGTCTGGTTTAAATGTGAAATTACATTCAATGACCAACATTGTATTAAATTGTTAAAATATATACTAAATATACTTTAAAACCATTAAAATTATTAATTTATCACTATTAATTATTTTTATTGAAAAAGTTGTTTTTAAATAAAATTTAGTAATTTTCACTATTCATCAAAATATGAAAGTTATCTGAAAATTACCAAAATTTCACCTTAGGCTAAATTCGATACTCCGAATCCAAAAATGAAGTCCATTTTGAGAGCTAAAAATTTTAACAAGTGGTTATTACTATTCATAACGGCAAGTTTTAATAATAATTTAATAGCATATCGTTGTTTCGTGAAACTCAGTATTGCGTACTACACACGCTATCGAGGAAGGTTGCGATTGCGTGTAATGCAAGGAAAGTAAAAGATGCGTGTTGTGCAAGCTCCTTTTGGTATAGCGTACAAGACATTAATAAAATTAAAAAGAATATTTTTCATAAAATCTCGGGCTGTTACAGAAAACATTCTAACACAATGTGTGATGCCCACTCTTCTATAAACAAATTTACTTATTCTATTGAGTATGAAGGTTGTCAAGAATATTGGTATTACTGAGAAAATATAGAAAAAATGATTATTTTTCTTTCAATATTGAAATTACCTTTGAAAATTATGAATTCCTAGATGTTGTTCTTTTCATGGATTATGAACTTTATCATAAATTTTAAAACATAATTTCCACAATCATTTTCACTATCTTTCTATATACATAAAAAATTTATTGAAAAAATAAGTAAATTATTTTGAAATATGATTTTATAGTTTAATATTAATTAATAAACTTTAAAATGGCTCCATATGTAAAAATTCACATAGTTTTAATGCTCAAATAATGTCTTCATCCCATTATTTTTCATGTATTTAGTGACAACCCTATCTTATTTTTTTGTAAAAACATAGAATAAAACATATAATTCAAATTTTATTTGTAAAATTTTGATTTCAGTGCATTCAAAATTATCAATACACATCTTGTGTAGTCGGTTTATTGGATATCGATGAATTCGATCTAAAAATTACATATTTATGGTGTTGAAATTTAGTGTGATCGACCTCTAGTGATGCATAAAAAAACTAAACAAATATAATGATGCCTAACTATTATGGGTATTTTAAATGAAATTTTTTCATAGGATTACATCATTTATCATTATTATATAGTATTTTAGTGCTATGAATGTTCTAATATCCTTATTTACCATTGTAATAATAGGATCTTCATTTTGAACTTCTCCCTTGGGATATTATACACAGTACCCATAACAACAATGCGATGCATGGGTTTTGACATATAGAAATAACAAAAATCATTATGATACATATTTTTTGTAATATAATGTCATTGGAAGATGTTTGAATCACATTTTAGAGAAAGCATAATGAAAAAATTTATTACCTCGTGTAAGGTATGTGATTGTGGGGAATGACTAGCCTCAATGATAGAGAGATCAATTGGTTCATCTGTAGATGTTCATTCCACCACTAGTTTTTTATGATCAAGATTCATATATTTTCCATCTCAAATAGAATGAACAATAATATCTTGCAATGAATATATTTTTTCCTATAATCCATTCATCATCTTATATATATATTCATGAAGATTTATATAATCAAAATTGGTATGAGGAAACACTACAAAACCAAATCCTCTAACACGACTATATTTTTCTGACCACATCAAAGGTTTGGAAAGTAGTTTTTCTTCTAGTATGGTCACTATAGATTCTTGTATCTATAAAATATAAATAAATAAAACTAAATTAATATTTTTATATTATATTTATATTAAGAATAATGAATTACTATTATTTTATACTTACACATATTTCCCATAATGCTTTTGTGTTTTCAATAACTAATTTTCCCTCATAATTTAAAAGAACCTCATGTTCATAGCACGTGATGTGAGTGTTGGATTGAAATATAGATGTATATTTTCAATTACTAAGGGGTGAATTTTATATTTAAAAACTTTCACTATTAACCTTATGGAAATATATGATTAACAATGTTAAACAAGGTAAATTCACAAACCCTATTTGCTTATAGCTCAAAGGGATAATTGGAAGGGTCTAAGACCAATTATTAGAAACCAAAACCAAAACATGTGAAACATATGGAAACTAAATAAATTTCATCTGAGAGAAAGATTCTACTTTACTGTGTATAGAATCTTATTTATCAGAGTAACTACAAGTATAAAAAATTATAACATGATTATACTTTTTTTAAAGAAATACAACGAAAATAGAACCTGTAACAAAGAATGTAAAAAAGTAGTAAATTTTTTTACCCAAATAGAATGGCATACAACAAAAATCGATAAAGGTACCTTGATTTCTACTTTCATGAAATTCTATCATACCCACACTAGGGTAAGACCTCGATATGAATGTTGGAGTCTGCCTTGTTTTCCCCGGAATCCCTTAAACATTAAGAAAGTTGAAACCTATGTATTCCTATCCCTAGAAGCCCATAAACATTAATGTTTTTGGATCCACTTTTATCCTATCCTGGAATGACTTCGATTATACACAGAAAAAATTAGAATCGCACAAAGAAAGCTAAAGAAGTTGTTCATGGATGAACAAGATGTTCAGAAATCACACAAGGACCAAGATTCATTCACTCTAGAAATTATTTTAATACATCACAACATATAATATAAAGATGGATGTTTATTTATTGATCTCATTCAAATGAGACCCTATTTTTAGGAAAAAACATCAACGATCGAGTCCCTCCTTCAACGGTCATTATTTTTATGAATTTTAGAGGGACCTGTACATGTGTCACTCAACCAACAGTTAGTTTAAAAAAGATTGTACAACATCCTTTTATTTATGGAAAACATGTAAAACATTACAATACTTAATAAACAATAATATGTAAGGAAAGTAATATCATTTTTATGAAATAAGGATCTGATAAAATTGAAACAATATTCAAGGAATGTAATGTGACCTGGACAAATAGGAATTATTAGAATCTAAAAAAATAATCAAAGTATAAAAATATAAATAATCAATATTGAGGAAAAATGGATTTTCAGAGTATAAATTTTGAGTAATTTGGAGTCATAATTTTAGTGAATTCAGAGTCTGTATTCTACTGAATTTGGATTCGTAATTTTGGAGAATTCAGAGTATAAATTTTGAGGGTTTCAGAGTCTTAATTTTTGTGAATTGGGAGTTGGAATTTCAAGGAATTATGAGTGCGGATTTTATAGAATGCATACAATAAATTACTAATAATTTTGTGTTCAAATTTCATAGAATTCGGAGTTCGAATATTATAGAATTTAGAGTCTGGATTTCAGAGAATTCAGAGTATATATTTTAGATAATTCTACGTCTGAAAATTGTATGACTCAGTATCTAAGGGAATGTGAGATTCCATGGTTTTAGATAAAGATCTGAATTTATCAAAAACATTTTTATACATAGTTTTAGAAACATTAGAAAAGACATTTAAAACCATGGATTACGTTAAAGTGTTTCTTAGAGAATGTATTTTTTTGAAGATAATAATTCATAAAGAAGGATAAATTTTCCTTAATGAAAATGTGTTTGTGGTTTTCAATACATAAGGAATGGAAAATTCATAAGGATACATATCGGCAGAACAATCTCCCACATTTTGGAATGAACAAAGAAATTATTGAAACCGAATATAAGAAATAATGTGTTTTCTTTTTGTACTTTAAAATAAATACTTATCTCATTTTTCTTTTTCCCGTAATGAATACAACAAACCCCCCTAGGTTATGAAATCCCTAAGGATCATATTCTTATCTTTTATAGAGAAGTTACTTATTATTTCTAATGAATATATTCTTTAATTAATCTCCCTCTTACTTAGGGAATTATATTCTTAATATTCCTTTGATCATTCTTTCCTCCCCCTTTGTGTTTCCAGAAAGGACTTGTGGGAATGGAATAAAATACTTGAAAGGATAAAAAATATACAGGTCAAACAATGGAAGTATAAAAAAATTTCATTATCATAGGAAAAATTTTATATGGAGAGTACAACAAAAGATCATATTTTATGAAAAATCATTCATCCATATTTTCCTTCAGCATCATCATTCTCTATGTTGTGTTCAACTTCTTGAGCTCTTTGTGGTCATCCTCAAATCTCATGAGCAGTTGATCCAGATACAGATTTTTCCTCTTGAGAACTTTGATTCATTATTATTTAAACTTAATAAATTCATCTTGATACATAACGAGTTCTTAATGGTGTTTTAATTTATCTTGATACTCTTCCCTTAGTTCTCTTTCCCTTTCTAAATTTAACGTAACTGAATTGAGCTTTATATTCAGGTCATTATCCTCTTGAATCCCGGATGCTTTCTCTTGATTCAACATCTTTGAAAGATTTTATATATGTTTCTTTATGGTGTCATTTGATTGATCAGAGGAATCATTTACAGATTCCTGAAAATCATATATAATTTTCAGATCAGAAATTACTGACATAGACCATTTTGTTATTTCCTTGCATGATCTTCTATGAGCATCATATCTATTGTGAAAAGTCTTGAACTCTGCTTCAATCATGACAAAATTTCCCATGATAATTCTTATTGATCATACTTATGATAAAAATTATTCCATAGAAAATGAAATCTGGAATCAATATGTGGAAAGAAAGGAATTTTATTCACTAGCTTCTTCAAAGACAAGACAAAAAATTCTTTCCCAACGTAAGATAAATATTTCGAAGAATATTACCTTACTGGTGAGTAAACATTTTCTAGCTCTTCATCTTTTCTCTTGGATGTTCCAACTACATATTTTTTTTATATTTCTCAACAACATATATTCTAGTCATATCATCAGGTACTTATTTTTTTCAGCTTTAGATATTTCCTTCTCATATTTTTGAGCCTCACACACACTATTAGAGACATGGATAATTTTATCATCATCATTATAATGTTTCTGAGAACCTTACATAAAATATTTAGGTGGAATGAAATAATTTTTTCTACTTTTGTCATTAGTAGGCTTATCAACCAAATCTTATTCATCATCATATTTTCATTCTGAGATTATTTTTGGTTGATTCATCCTGAGAAGTTCTGATCGATAACTTGTCTGAATTAATTTCCTTCTCATGGTATTCTTCCACCTATTTTATTACATCTTCACTCTCTTCCTCTTATTTTTATACTTCTTGTTTTTGAACTACCACTTCTTCAACAATGTGTTACAGAATTAAAATTTTAATTCCTGGAGTTTCTATTGGAACTGACTTTGGAAAGAAGTATTCCAGTATCTGGATCTGTTTGGAAATGGATTCAGCAGATGCCCCCCACGCGCCTGGGAAATATCACATTTTCCCACCGTTGGCATCCCGCCAGCAGCCTCGCTGGCTGCGGCGTCTCCCGTTTCGGGTTCTGCTCTAGCAGGGGATGGTCTGTCGGCCCCTTGGGGATCCCCCTATAGCATCAAGGCACACAGTCTGGCGTTATTTTTCAAAGGGGCTCTCTGTGGTCCTCTCGGCGTCTCCTACCCTCCTTTTTTCCCAGTGACCCGCCCGGTCCATCCTTCGGTGTCGCATGAGGGTTCTAGGGTTTCGCTGGAGGTTAGTGCTTCGACCTTCGTGGAAGCCTCGGCGGAGCTCCAGTGGACGTTGGTAGCTCGTTTCGGTGCTTCTCTTCCCCCTTCCCGTTTTCAAGAATTTTTTCGACTCCTGCGGTCTCTAGGAACCAGACCGTATATCCATTATTCATAGAAACTCGTTATGTCTGGTTCTCACATCGGACACAGATCTATTCTTGGCATGGTGCAAGGCCCCTTGCAGCTGGGGGCGCTGGAGGTTTAGCTTGTCCTGATGGTCCATGGAGGTTCACTGGGGCAAGGAGCACTCGCACGCCGCGGTCTGGATTTGTCTACCATGCCTCCCCCTGCCTTTCCAGAACGGTGCCTTCCTCAAGGCGACAGGGGATTCACATGTTGTCTTTCTATGTACGGATGATCACACAAGCCAGGGAGATGAGACTATGGTGGCCAAGATATGTGTGGAGTTGGATTTATCACTTCCCATTCCGGAGAAACTATACCTAAAGGTGAAAGATTCATTTGTCTGGAACCAGGACGTCATCTACCTAGTTTTTCCCTGGTATTTCTCTGCCTGTCAACTCCAGGGGAATTATTTTCAACTCTATAGGAATAGTCTCTTTGTTCCCCGACGACCTGCACCTGGAGGTCCCCCGGTAGGTGAGGATTCCCTTCCCAGAGGGCATGGCCCTGTTTATGGCCACAAGGTGCCAGGGATTGCACTCCCTCCTCCAGAGGGGATGGCCTAGACCCGGGGGACATAGAGGACCCCCCCCCCTCTCCCTCAAGCTTTCGAGAACAACTTCATAGTCTGGAAATGATACCGACCCACACCCATAACCCCACTGTAGTCACTTATTATCTACCTCCTTTATGAAACCCCTCTCAGTGGCTTCTGTATGGAGTTCTCCCATGCTTTTTCCTAATGTTTGGCCCTCTGACGCACCCCAAATTCGTTTCCCATGCTACTGAAACTACACATAGGCCCCTCGATGCTCCTTGGATCCTAGATAAGAGTGGCCAAGGGTCTCTTGTTTTCTCAAAACGGAAGGAGGCTCGGGGAAGTGGGTGGAATAGCATATGCCTAGATGCAATGCCGGGTCACCCAGATGATCAGCTAACCGAAATTCCTGGGCCATTGGCTAGGTCCCCGCCGAGCGGGGTGAAGGGAAAATCTGTCAAACACTCACCACGTCCTCAACAGGTGTCTCTGGAACTGGGTTCACAGATCCCTGGGATGTGTACAAGGCTCTGTTTGAAGCAAAAACAGATCCAGGAATGCGCAATTTCCCAATGCAAAGAGACCATGTCGCCTAGGGCCATAGCCGAACATTCCTTTCCCAAATGATTCCCATTTTCCTATGGAACTCCCATGGAATCAGGGCATTGGTTAAAACCGAATTCATTGTATCGGAATACAGGAAACACAGGGCCTATATAGTCACCACCCTTGAACACAAACAACACCACAGGAAGATCAAGGAGTTTTCTTGAAAAACCAGGATAAAAGGATCACTACATGCAGACTCGTTCAACAAACACATTCGGGTGTTCTAGATTAGGGATACTCTGGTTACACTCATCCAGGAAGGCGCGCGACATATTACATCCAGCGTAACCCATGACACGGAGGCTATCCTGGTGACCTTCGTCTATGGAACCTGTGATGCGTAAAGGAGGGAGAGCCTGTGGCTGGAACTCAGTGGTTTCAACCCAGGGGACCTGCCTTGGATCATCGGGGGTGACTTCAATGTTGTAACAGAACCAATGGAGAGGAAAGGGAGAGGAGGCTTCCCTAGAAAGGTGAGCATGGACTTCGTCCAGTTCATTAATGGTAATGGGTTAATGGATATGGGGTATGTGGGTGACCCTTTTACCTGGTGTAAAAACCAATGTCGGAATAGCCGCTGCTGGAGCAGGCTGGACCGTTGCCTTACTAACATCCATGCTCTGTCCATATTTCCAAAAGGCAAGGTTAGACACCTTGTTCACGGTATATCTGATCACTCACCGCTTCTCATTTCTCTGTCCCCAGTACAGGCCACAAACGATTGTTTCAGATTTAGTAGTCGGTGGAACGATAACCCGGGCTACTAACAAGTGGTTAGGGAAGTATGGAGAGGACCGAATCCGGGTCACTCATGGACGACCATCCACAACAAGTTTAGGAAGCTGAAGTAGAGGATGCAAGTGTGGGCTAGGGATATTCCTCTTGTCGATCAGAATATGGAAGAAATCAGGAGGGATGTGGAACTCTTGGAGACCGAACTGGAAGAGGACTAGGATGATGTGGTGTTTGATGAGCTTCTTGAAAAAAAACCATCTGGCTGATTTGGTTCTAGCTCAGGAACGTCGGGAAAGGGAGAAATCGAAGATTAAATGGCCCCGCGAGGGTGACAAAAACACGATTTTCATTAATGCATGCATCATGGAGAGGCAAAGGCCAATCAAACCCAACGTACTTCTAGATTATGGAACATACACTGATGACAACAATGTGGTAGGGTACATGTCTCATTGTTATTTCAAAAACCTCCTGCCAGGCCCCAATTCCACAATGCCTAATGGATATCCTGGAGGGGGTGAGGAGTTTTGGGGGGAGGCACCTACCCTCGTGTCCGGCCATGAGAGTGCATCTATCGATCAGGTCCCTGGGGAGGAAGAGATCCATGAGGCCATGTTGAGGCTCAACCCTGAGAGCGCACCCGACCCTAACCACATCCCAGGTACGTTCTAGAGGGGATCTTGGGAGGTGGATAAATATGATATTTCTGCTGCAACACAAGACTATTTCTGAGGCAGTGGCCTTCCTCACGTGGCTTGTTCTACAACCCTCGTACTCATCCCAAAGACCAATGATCCATCCTACCTCCTCCACTATCGACTGGTAAGCATGTGCAATTTCCCGTACAAGATTAGGGCCATCATTCTCAATGCGCAGCTGTCTCCTTTTCTCCCACGGTGGATCACACCTGAGAAACATGGCTTCGTTAAGGGGATCATGATCCAAGAAGCCATAGCCATGTCAAAAGAAATGTTGAGGGATCTAAATATCAGAACACATGGCTCCAAGATAGCTATCAATGTGGATATGAATAAGGCTTATGACAATATGTAATGGGGGTATATCAACAAGGTATTGGCGAGACTGGGCTTCTCATCTTGGGCATGCAACCTCTTGTTCAGGTGTTATAGCTCCTCATGGCTGGCTGTCACATTCATGGTGATAACCTGGGGCTTTTTCAAGGCAACTCGCAACATGCGTAATGGTGACCCCATCTCACCCATCATTTTCATCATAGCTTAGGATATTCTCAGCCGGATGATCAACAGAGAGATCTCCAATGGTGCCATCCATCCTTATCGCAGGAAAGGGAATCTTCCCTCGGTTTCCCATCTAATGTTCGCCGATGACACATTCATCTTCAGGAATGCTGGAAAGAAGTCGATGCGGGGGATCACCCAGATCCTAGAGGCATACAACCACTGGAGTGGACAAATGATTAACAAGGATAAAAGCCACTTCTACATTTCATGTATTTATAACAATAGGAGGGTTGCACATCTGATTAGCAGGCTAGGAATGCAACGAGGCGTCTTTCCCATGGAATACATCGGCACACTAATATCCCTCGCAGGACATGGATTTGAGACTTCGACCAGCTGGTAAGAAGGATTGCAGGGCAGGTGCTCAACTGGAAAAACTATTTCCTCTCCTTCGGAGGCCGGATTGCACTCACCAACAGTGTCCTATCGGCAAAACCTGTCCATGATCTGGCGGCCTCCAATGTACCTAAAGGGGTCATTAAGTCTGTTGATAACATTATCTCTAAATTAATCTAGGATGCCGCTTCAGAACATAAGAGACGCTTGGTCTCTTCAGAGTGGATGGCTACCCCTATCCAGGACAGAGGTATTGGCGTGAAGAGTTTGGCAGTAACCATCCACAGCATGCATGGAAAACTGGCGTGGGCCGTGATTGAGGAGTGCACATTGTGGGGAAGGACCATGTCGAGGAGCCTTAGTGGGAGCACAGATAATGCACCCCCCTCCACGGTTCCCCCCTCTGGTCCTCAGTCAGCAGCCTCATCCCGACCCTTCGCAAGAACTCCCAATGGATCATTGGAGTGGGAAACATCCGATTCTTGCATGAAAATTGGGTCAGTGACGTGATTGGCTCCCCTAGTTGCCCCGCTCGCAACATTTGCTTCATGGATGCGAGCCTCCCCCCTTAGTTCATCAGGCTGGTTCTGGATAAATAACAACAAGAGGCCTATGATATGATCATCCTCAACATGGAGGTGGACAGGTGTGTGTTCACCCCATCATCATAAGGCCTCTTCACCTTGAAAGATTTCAGACAGTTGTCCACCCCCCAGCCCCAAGTCGATAGGTGGCATGAGATCATATGGTGTATGAAAATACCAATGAAATACGGATTCCTAATATGGTGGATCAGGAACAAATCCATCCCATCAGATGAAAACATTAAAAAATTGTGGATCAAGATGGCCTCAAGATGCCATTGCTGTAGAAAAATCCACGAGGAAACCACACAACACATGTTCTTTAATGGCAGATGGGTTAACAAACTGTGGAGCTTTTTCGGTGGTTTCACTATGTACCAGGATTGGGAACTTCATGATGACTCCTTTGTTGAGCGCTGGAACATGGGAGCGGACAGTGCAGGACCATAAAAAATGGAGAGAACCATAACTCTCAATGCAGGATGCTAGAGTTTATGGTAGTCCAGGAATTGTGCAAGATACGAGGGGTCTATGTCTACTGGGAGATCAGTCATTGTGCGCACAAGGAACCTGATAGCCAATTGGTTAACCCACATCAGCAGCTGAAGAGACGCACCCTCACTCTGACTCATGAACGGTGTTTTCCCTACCCCCCACCCCATGATGCAAGGCCATTGGGTACACTAGATACCCCCAACAGATGGTCTCAAGTTGAATATTGACGGCTCCTGCTCCTCAGGTATCATACAAGGAGGCGGTTTAGTGAGGGACTACATGGGAAGTACGGTCCTGGAATTCATGGCACACTATGGGAGGGGAAATGTTTTACAAGAAAAGGCCAATGCAGTCCTAACCGGACTCACTCTTTGCATGTAAAAGCGGGTTTTCCTCGCTCAGGTGGAGACTGACTCAATGATCATTCACGATGCCTTTCTTAGAGGAGGACCCACACCTTGGTCGATAGCTTACATCATTAGGCAATGCAATACACTCATATCCAACAATATTAAAGTAACCCATACCTGTCGAGAGGGGAACAATGTAGCAGACTATCTTGCTTCTCAGGCAGGACAAACATTTGAGGTCACATGTCTCTATCACATATCTTGTTTTAAACCCGAGGGGGTGAACCAGATTTGAGGGGATACCCTCGGCCTACATTACATTAGACCTCCTTAGTTACCATCCACCCTTTCTTGGGCTTTGGATATTTCTTCTGAAAATAAAATATACAATGATGATGATGATGATGGATCTGTTTGGATGATTTCTTGGTGTCTCTGAGTATGGATTGAATGATTTCAACTATTGAAATTTTCTTCTTTATTTTTTTTCTTTTTTCTAGCCTCCCAATTTCTACACCAACATGAATTTTTAATGCCTTTTATTCAGCATGTTCTAAACCACAACTTTCATCTCCTTCGTTATTATTTTTCTTCTTCTCTCTCCACTTAGCTACCACTTCATCAGAAAATGTATTTTTATTTTTCATCTTTGGTGGAGCTGAATAGATTTCTGGAATTATTGTTTTTTTATTCTAATTATTTCTCTTTTCTTTTCATTTGGGTTTTCTTGGGAGTTTTCCCTACTTCCCCTATCATATTAATATCAGGAATTTAACTATGATAAATATAATATAACTCTCCTGACATTATACTAAAAAAAATTCATCCTCCTTAGAGTATCAAAGATCTAAAAAATAATTTCAAATGTTCTGGGCTTTGAACTGTAATGAATTTAAAGTGACATTAAACAAAGAACTATAATCTTTTACAAGATCGATGGATACATTAAAATTTAGGACATACGGATCCATTCATGATATTTCTGGTGGTAAAGAGAATATACATGATGATATTTATCGTTCTTAAATTTTCCTATAATTCCATCATTAAAATATCACACTTCTTAAGGGAATACTTATATCCATTTATCTAAATAATAAATACTTTCACCACAAAATATAACAATATGAAATTGGTTGAAAGTTGATTGATCATCTATAACTTAACAATTTTAAGTCTAAGGCACTCCCTTCCATTAGCCTTCTCAAAACCACCTTGTCAAAAATCTTTTGGGAAAAAATAGCCTCTCTTTCATAAGGTATATCTAATAAAATATCAGCCTTGTTGAAGGAGAAAGAATCGGTTTTTCCATAGCTCTTAAATGCGAAATTTTGTCTACCTTATTATTCATAAAAACTAATTGAATCACAAAATTATATAAGAATATCAGGATAAACCAGGAGCTAATTATTTGGATTGGAAACAAAAATTCATTGCCAACTATTCTTCTTTATGACATTCGATATTTGAGATTCATACTTCTGAAAGAAATTTGGATCTTCCAACATTTCTCTGTAAATTTTTTAATTATGGATTTCCCTTTTTATGACTTCTAATTTTATGAAGAAACTTCAAGAGACATCCGAAATGGATGGAAACATTGAAAATAAAATGACTAATTTGAAGGGTGGAAGAGCATCAGCACAAAAGATGGAGTGAACCAACGTGGGACACAGATAAATGGGACATTCAAATATTCTTTGTGGGAACAATTTAAATTTCTAATTCAATTCAAATGTTCAAATAAGATTTATTTGATCTAAGAGTCGATATCATTGCTGATGATATATTCATAGATTCTGATATTTTTAGGTTTCAGGTAAAAATTATATTTAGTGAAAGTGAATTAGACATCGTTTCCCTAAAACATGATAGAAATAAGAAAAATAAAAAAAAAATTATGAATATTTATGTAAGGAAATATACAGTTCATATAACTTTGAATGACTATTCAATATGATAAGGTTCTTCTTGATGAACATACATTTATGAAAATATTATTATTTAAATTAAATTTTACATTTTGAAAAAAACTATTATAAAATGAAAAAATTTAGGTTCTGAAAATATTCTAGGTTTTGAAAAATTTTATTAAGGAAAATAAGAGAAATTTTTTTAAAGAATAAATAAATGTACTCCCCCTATGAAAATGTGTTTCTTAATGTTCGGAGATAGGTTTCAAAAAAAATTAATATGGAATATTAATTTATGGTTATCGTTCCTTACATTTGTTTAACGTATTGAAAACTATCAAAGGGTAAAGTCTTTTTAAAAATATCAGCATGTGGATATTGCGTTATGATAAACTGAAGAATGCTATCTCCTTTAAGTTTGTAATACCAAAGAAAGTGATGCCTAATATATTTGAATTGTTCAAAAGAGTGATGATAAAGGTTTGTACATAGGGTAATGACACTTGTATTATCAGAAAATATTGGTGTTTTGGTAAAACTCATGCCATATTCTGTGAGTGTGTGTTTCATCAACACCACTTGAGCACAAAAATTTATTGCTACTACATATTTAGCTTCATTAGTGGAACATTCTACTAAATGTTTCTTCTTGCATGACCAAGAAACTAATTAATCTCTTAAGAAATGAAAATTTCCGTATATACTTTTCCTATACATTCTACATCCACAAAAATCAGCACCTGAAAAACATTTTAAACCATAATCATTTCTAGAAGAATAAAAAATTCATAAGTCCATGGTTCCATTTAAATAGAAAAAATTATTTAAACTTATTTTAAATGAGATTCCTTTGTAATAGATTTATATCTTGAACATAATAATACTGATAACATTAAATTTGGATGAGTAGCCATCAAGTATAATAAACTTCTTATCATACCATTAAAAGATGGTTGATCGGTTAGTTTCCTAGCTTCATCATGATCAAGATCAATTGAGATACCGATTTATATACTTATACATTTGGTTTTATCATATAAATACATATTAATAGAAAAAAAATATTTAATATACTTATGCTGAGATATATAAGTTCATTTTGGTTGTTGTGAAATTTTAAATCCAAGGAAAAATGTTAACTCACTGATCATAAACATTTTAAACATAGATTTATTGAGATTCACAAATGAATTGGATAGTAATTTCTCATTTGATCCAAATATAATGTCATAAAAATAAATTTGAACCATTAAAAAAATTTCTTATCTTTCATTATAAGAAGGGTTGGATCAGCAGTTCCCATAACATAGTTGTTTTTCATCAAAAATCATGTAAGTCTATCATACTAGGCTCTATTAGATTGTTTACGTCCCTATAAATCACTTGTATGTTTAAAAAAATGTTAAGGTTGTTTTTTGTCTTCAAATCCATGATTTTGTTCAACATAAAATTCCTCTTGAACATATCTATTAACAAAATAACCCTTTACATCCATTTGAAAAAGTTTTGAATTGAAGAATTAAGCAAAGGAAAGTAGCATAAAAATATATTCAAGTCTATCTACTAGAGAATAGGTTTCATCATAATATATTCCTTCCTGTTGATTATAGATTTTAGTAACTAATGTAGGTTTATTTTTTACAATGATCCCATTTTCGTCACATTTATTTCTGAAGACCCATTTTACTCCAATTACAGATGTTTCCTTAGGTCATTAAACCAAGGTCCAGACATTATTCATCTTGAATTCATTTAGTTCATTTGGAATATATTTAATCTAATAATCACCACCTAAAGCTTCATCATTTCCTTTTGGTTCTAATTAGAAAAGAAATTTTATATTTTCTACTTCATTTCTTAAATAACTTATAGTCCTGGTAGGTTGATTGACATCACCAATGATACTATCACTATGATGATTTTTAAGAAAAAACTGGTTTGGGTTTTGTAAAACCTATTCATCAACGTATGGTAAATACTCTTATCGAGTAAATAATTCAGAAACATTTTCTTGAGTATTTTCCAAATTGAATAATTTTCCATCAAAGGATGACAATCATTTTTTGAAAACACATTCTATGATGTAGGTTGAGGTTGTTTAAAAAAATAGATATGTTTTATCAAATTTAACGCGTTCTGTTTCTTAAAAAGTACAAAAATATTTGTTAAAAACTCTATAGGCCTAATATGTAGGGAAATATCATAAGAAAATTCCTATTATGGATTGGGTGTGAATTTAGGTATTTTATCTTTAGTATTAAAGATTAATACTTTTAATCTAATTACATTGAAGTAAAAAAAACATTAGGTTTTCGACCACTCCACAATTCATAAGGTGTTTTGTTAACAAAATGTCTGATTAATACACTATATTTAGTATATCAAGCAGTATTAATAGCTTTAGGCCAAAAGTGTTTAATAATATAATATTCACCCTACATGGTTCTATTTTTCTCTTTTAGAATATTATTTCATCTTTCAACAACACCATTTTGTTGATGAATTCTTGGGGATGAGAAGTTACAAGTAATTCCTTTCATACTACAAAAAGTTTCAAAATCATAATACTGAAATTCTCACCCATGATCACTATGAATAGTTATGAATGAATGGTTTTTATCATTTTTGTCTTTGTCCTTGAATGTTTTAAAATATGAAAAGGGTTCAAATTTCTTTTCTAGAAAGTAGACCCATGTAAATCAAGTGTAATCATCAACTAAAACAAATACATAGTATTTTCGTATAATATATCCAGTATTTTTTACCAAAAAGATCCATATGAACTAGCTATAATTCATAAGAAGTTGAGACATCACTGATTGATTTAAATCTTGAATTATTTTTCATCCTATATTGACAATGATCAAAAACTTTTTAAGAATCAAATACAAGCTCTAGTAGATCCTTATAATGTAATTTATTTGATAGTTTTAATAGGTTCCTATGGTTATAGAGTACTATTCTTTTATTCCATAACCATGATTTGATCTTCCATTGAACAAAGTCAATATAGATCTTGGCTTCTATGGTCTTCTATGTTCAGTGTATAAACATTCTTATTCTTATAGGAAAAATGAATAAACTTATCCTTGGAATTGTTTACTAAGCATTTATTATTTGTAAAATTCACAAGGTAACATTTAACACATAATTGTTTTATTATTATAAGGTTGTTCTTAAAACCTTTAAAAAATAAAACATTTGAAATTTAATATTTTCAAATAAGAACAGTGTTACCTATACCAATAATTTATCCCTGATCATTATCACTGAAAGATATGTTTCCTCCATTAATCTTGATAATGTTTTCAAATAAATTATTGTAACGAGTCATGTGCTGGGAACATCCACTATACATGTAACATGTACTGTTGTTGGTATATCATTTATTTTTCTAAAAATAATACAGATAGACTTTCAGAATCCAAACATTCATGGATTCAGAATTGTTAGAAATTCAAATATTAGGTATCCAAATTTTCAGAGAAAATATAACATTTTTATGAAAAACTACGGATTTGGTTCTATTTAAAGAAAATATTTTCAGACAATTTCCACCACATTAACATTTGGTGCAAAAAAGGGAACTTTGGGGAACAAAATAATTTTTACTAAAAATAGGTTTTGGGTGACTATAACCAAATCTGGAATTATTCCCAACAGGGTGAAGTTGTGAGTACATTTTATCAAATTATTTTCATCCAGAAGTGAAATTTGAAAAAAAAATTATTTAAAGAAATAATTTCAGATTTTTTTCTGATGACTAAAATCTTATCTTCAAAATAATTAGTCGTCGAACATGAGTTATTCTATAAAACATTTTTCTTAGACATAAAATTTTCATGATACATAGAAAGTTTCTCCTTCTCAGAATTTACATCCTTAATGTTTTTAAATACACTTTCAAATTTGAGTGTTTTTTGATCAATATATTTTGAATGATCTGATACTTCTTTTACTAAAATAGTAATTATAGAATTTTATTTCTCTAACTTCTTTTTTATTTTACATTTTTCATTCTCATATAATTTAGAAAATTTAAAAACTTTTTCAAATGTAGTTAAAGTATTATCTTACGACGAGAAATATTAATTATTCTAAGATTCATAATAATATTTATTTGTAAAGTTATAATTTAATGAAATATTGGTTAAGGATTAAGCACTGTGTACCTTATCCATAAAACAATGATTGTCAATATGTAAACTAGCTATAGGACCAACATTCTTCTAACCAGTATTTTAATATTACAAAGATTCATCTTAAAAGTCACCACCACTGGCACTCCAGGTGTCATTATAGGTCAATAATTTCTTAGCCATTAATTTTAGAACTTCGTTCTGTTCCTTTCAGAATGGATTTCTTTTATATATTTTTTCTTGAGAATTTTACAATCAGGTCTGATATGTCCAACCCTTATTCATTCTTATCAAGTTACTTCTGAATGTTTCTTGTCCTATATGACTTTCTTATTATATCTATACTAAAAATATTTCTTTCCCACAATATTGTTCATCTTTTTAGAAATATTGGATAATTCCTTCTCAGACTAATCACTATCACTGGATTCAAATATAACATCATTATTCATTGCTTTAGATCTTGTTACCCTTTTAGGAGTTGAGGATTAAGATGTAGTAGTGAAATCTACAAGTACATTACCATTATTTTTCATTTTGATATCATTATCTCTCTCCATTATTGTTTCAAGTAGAAGAAGAGTTTCAAATTACTCATCGATATTAATATTAGATACTTTTATATTTTCATCAATAGCATTCCTTACCGATTCCCACTCATTCAGATTTATATCAATTATCATGTCCATAAGAACTTCATCATTAAGACCTTTCTCTCCCATAGATTGAAGACAATTGATGATAGTCATAATCCTTTATTTCACTATACAATTAGGTTCTCTATAATGAATTAAAAAACCTTGATAATCGGATCTTAACATATATGTTCTAGTTTTAATTAGTTTGGATGTTCGAAAATGTGTAACATTATGTTTTTTCCAAATACTGTTAGCAGATTCACATGATGATATTTGACTGTAGATATTCTTGGTATAGAACATAAAAGAGTATTTGGTACCTTGTCGTTTAGTTGATATTATTTTTGTCCCTGATTTTTGAAGGTTCTTATTTCTTTGTAAGGAATCTTGTATTCACCAGTAAGAATAAAAAAAATTTCCACTCAAGTGTTAATCAAAAAATTATTCATCCTATCTCTCCAGTACCTAGAATCAATGTCTTAAAAAATTGGTGGTCTAGTAGGATTTAGGTTTTCAACAGATTCAACATCCATTCCTATCATTCTATAAGAAAAATAATTTTCCACAAAAATGATTAGCAGCAAAATAGTTTATAAATAAAATATTTAAGAAATAATTGAACTAGTAATGTTGAGAAAGAGAAGCTGAGAATGAAAACTTATATGCAAGTATAAGTATTTCAGAGAACTCCTCTGATACTAATTTCAGGATCGAAAAATAAATGTAGATTCTCAATTATAGGAGGGGGTGAATTGTATGTTTAAAATCATTATCTTTTAACCTTAAGGAAATCTTTGATTAAGAATGTTATCCATGGTAAATACCTAAACACTATTTCGTTCAAGATCAAAGGGATAATCGGAAGTTCCAAATTCAAATTAAAAGAAAGCTAAACATAAAAAAGTATAACTTAAGGAATATTAAAGAATTATATCTTAGATAAAGATTCATCCTTATATCATATAGAAAGTTATTTATCAGAGTAAGTATAAGTACAATGAAGTATAAGAAATTTATGTCTTTTTTAACAAAATATAGCAGAAATATAACTTTTACCCAAGCAAGTAAACAAGTATGAAATCTTTTAACCCAAATAGATGGGTATCAAAAAACCTTGAATAATGGTCCCTTGATTTATACTTTCAATAAATTCTGTCTTACCCACACCATGGTAAGACCTCGATTGTAATATCAGAGTCTGTCTTGCTAGCCCCATAATCCCTAAAATATTAGTGTAGATGGAACCTTTGTCTTCCTATCCCTAGATGTCCTGAAACATTAAGGTATTCAACAACACTATCTTTATATCCCCTGAATCTTTCTATTTTACACAAAAGGAATCAGAATTGCACAAATTAGGCTGAGCAAGTTGTTCACAGCTGAACAAGATGTTAACAAATCGCACAAGGCTCGATAGAATCTCACTCTTGAAATCACTTCATAGCATCCCAACATGTAATCTCTTGATCGATGTGTATATATTGAGCTTGTTAAAATGATCTCCTATTTATAGTAAAAACATCAATCGTCGACTCCCTCCCCTAATGGTCATATTTTCCCTTGAATTTCAAAGGGACCAGTACACATGTCTCTCAACCAACAGTTAGTTTAAAATAAATTATACAAAATATTATTATGTAAGGAATAAATGGGAAGCATTATCATACATAAAAAAAAATAATATGTAAGGTAAATAATATTATGTATATGAAATAAGGATCCAATAAAATTGAAACAATATGAAAGGAAAGTAATGTAACTTTAACAAATATGAATAATCATAATCTAGAAAAATAAATACAATCGAAAAAAATAAATAATTAGATTTTAGAAAAAGTTAATATTCAGAGTCTAAAATCTGAGGAATATGGAGTCTGAATTTCAGATAATGCAGAGATTGCGTTTTGATGAATTCAGAGTCAGAATTTTATAGAATCCAGATTCTGAATTTTAGAGAATTCGAAATCTGAATTTAAGAGAAATCACAGACTGAATTTTTGAGAATTCAGAGTCTGAAAAAACTAAGACTCAGTATCTAATGCATTATAATATTTTGAGGTTTTGGATAATGATCGGAATTTAAAGAAAATATGGTCATACTTTTTTTAAGAAACATTAAAAAATACTATGAAACCCATAGGTAAAGTTAAAACTATAATGGTCCAGACCTCTCCGGTTCATTAATTTGTGAAAATATGTTGTTGAAGGTGTTCTGGTAGGTCAGGTTGACTTATCCCCAACACTTTTCTAAATTTCCAGTTCTGTGAATAGTGTTTCTAGTTTTATGAACTGTTATATAGGTAGGTGTACAGTAATGGTAGGTGTACAGTAAAGGTGGGTGTACAGTAACTATAGGTGTATATTGTTTCAGAGAACGGTTTTACATATCGGTTTCACAGATCAGTTTCACAGATCGGTTTCACAGATCGATTTCACAGATCGGTTTCACAGATCCGTTTTAGAGATCCGTTTCAATGATCGGTTTCACAGATCAGTTTCACAGATCGGTTTCACAGACTGGTTTCACATATCGGTTTCACAGATCTGTTTCAGATATCAGTTTCACATATTGGTTTCATAGATCGGTTTCACAGATCGATTTCATAGATCAGTTTCACAGATCGGTTACATAGATCGGTAGGTGTACAGTAACGGTAGGTGAACAATGTTTCCAGCTTCCTACAGTTTTGTCACGACCCGTCCACGGGGCCCATGCTATGACTACCCCAAGCCCGCCTTCAATAGGCCAGGGGCTGGAGACTAGCACCAAGGCGTAAATCCCTGTAAAGGGAAGGCATTGCCTTTGTAAAGTAAACAAGCACCACAGAGTAAGCAAGCGGAAAAAGTAAACACTAAGTAAAAACAGGTACAACAGTAAGTGCGGAAAATTAAGTGGGCCAGTATACAAACCCAAACTGAAAGTAAAGTACAACTCGGAAGGGAAAACAACAACTGAAAAGTAAAAGCCGCTACGCCGAGCTGTCCACTGGAAATCCCACCCGAAGGGTGGGTACAGATAGCTCCACTGCACCTCGGGTCCCGCCGTCCGCTCCGAGTATGTCCCGCCCAGTGGTCCAACTCCAGGTACCGTCATGCTCTGCAAGACTCAACCACGATCAACATTGTCTGTCCTCTGCAACCAACACAACGTAGTGCTGGCATAGCCCGTGCGGGGGTGAGTATAAGCTACTCAGTAGGGACCCCGAGACCCCGGAAGGTCTCCCAAAATCCACAAAGGATAAACCAAAAAGGAAATATACAATCACGAAGTAACAACCGACACGGCTTAGGTATATGCCCATACATATACCTAAGTCATCAATTCCAGTACGCTCCAACCTCCGAGCCCAAGTACAACCCAGTCCACACAGGAAAGCAAAATGTAATCCACACAGGATAGCACCACACAATCCACACATGAAAGCAAATAGGATTCAGCTCACATAGGTATACATCTTCAAAAGACGATAGAGATGATCACTGATCCATCTAAGTCTTTGGACCCACAAAGGATCGATAGTTACTAACCCCCGCAATAACCAACAAAGGATCGGTAGGAAACTAACCCCCGCAAAGACCCACACAGGATCGGACCCACACAGGATCTGTAGGCGCTGGCACACACAGAACCGCTGAGCACTGACCCACATAGGATCGGACCCACACATGATCGGTAGCACTGATCCACAAAGGATCGCTGAGTGTTGTAGTCGTCGCCATCGAATCCACTAAGGATCTCTGTACAGTCGTCTTCGCAGTCACAGTGGCAGTCGCAGCCAACACTAGGGTTCCCGCACACATCAAGCTCATTCGGGAGGGTCCGCTCCATGAGCCGAGAGGCTGATACATCAACTGACACATAGTCCAGAGTTGATGTATCCAAAAGTTCCGTATCGCCAACAGGAACTCAACGTCGCAGACGGTGCGTCAATCGGACGCCCGGTCTGAGAGTTATTGGCTTTTTCGTCCCAGGGGCCCGGTTGGTTTTTAAGGCAAAACTAACCCGACCGTACTCCACCTGCGTCCAAACCTCGGGCGGAGGAATCTAAAATATCCGTCTCACTATGAGGAATTCAACAAAGTCAACGACACGTCAATCAGACGTCCGAAGCTCAAGATATGAGCGTTTCCGCTCCGAGGGCCCGGTTGGTTTCGTGTATGAACCAACCCGGTCGAACTCAAAGTTTTCCGAAACCTTTAGTGTGATATACCGAAACGACCGTCTGGATTCAAGGATCGCATCGCAATTGACGGTGCGTCGATTGGAGGTTCGTATCCCATGTTATGGTCAAAATACCGAAGATGGTCTGAAAACGGGGGTGTCGGGGCCGGACCGACCCGGCCCGAGACCCCCCCGGTCGGCCCGAACCGGGTCAACCCGCCCCGGTCCGGGTCGGCCCGGCCCGGCACAGCCCGATATGGTGGGGCGCGGCCCGGCCCGGCTTGGCGCAGCTCGGCTGGGCGCGGCCCGGCCTGACACGGCCTGGCGGTCCGGCCAGGCGGCCGGCCCGACTAGGCACAACACGCCCAGCGCACTGCCAGCTCGGCCGAAGGCCGAGCCGTTGGCAGGGGGGCTTCCTCCCTTGGGTAACCGCGGCCGCCCCATTTATGGGGGCCGTTTGACGTCCGGCCGGGGGAATTAATTCCCCCGGCTCCTCCCTGTCCAGCCGGCCCAACCTGGTCGGCCGGTTCCTGCTCAACGGGACCGGCGATGGCCGGTCCCCTTCCAGCTCCGACGTCGGCGGCCCGGTCCGACCGCCGGTCACCTTGCTCCACTGCGGCCCGGAACCGGCCGCAACCCTTGTCGTCCGGCGCGACGTGACGAAGTCATGCCCCTCCGCCGCGGCCCCGGAACGGGCCGCAGTATTTTCGGGTGTCTCCGACACGGCGTGATGGCATCGCGTCCTTGGATTAATTCGCGGAGCGGCGCGACGGGGTCGCATCCTTGGTCTTCTTTCCACGGCGTCACGCATTTTCCTTTCGCTTGATTCTGCGTTGTGTGACGACACCATACCTTCTCGTACCAAACCACAAAGGAATCAATTATGAAATAAGGAGGAGGGTCGGCCGTGTTTGTGCGGTCCGACCCCCTCGCGTTATTCGATAACAATTGGTTTTAATCCACAAAGATCATCAAGTTGGTATTCAGGAAATAAATAAATAAATAAAACCCCTGCCTCGGTTTCAAGAACGGTGCACGTCAACGAGCCGCGGAAGACAAGCATCGCGGAGGTCGGGCGTCGCGGAAGACGAGCGTCGCGAAAGTCGGGCGTCGCAGAAAACGAACGTCTATTCCGTTGTCGGCGAGGTGCGTCCGAAGAGGAAACGTCGTTGGAGAAGTTCTTCACTTTCTTCAGCGGAGATGTTCTTTATTGAAGAATGGTGTTTTTCGTCGGAGTCTGAGGTGTTCTTCACGTTCTTCGTCGAAGTTGAAGAAGAAGAAGACTTCCTCAAACCCTTACCCCTTTCTCTCCCAAGTCTCCACCACAAGAAAAACTGACCCCCAAAATAAAATAAGTCTCCCACTTATTTTATTAACCCAACATAGGTTTTTTGAATTCAGGAGTTTGAAAAATCAAAATCCACATTTAACTCACATAAGTTATTAACATGAGTTTTTATAAAATTAAAGAGGTGATAAGTTGGCAAAACTTAAATGGGGGGTTAAGGTGTTAAAAGGGGGGGGGGGGGAGGTGAAAGGTTGGGGCTCGTGTGGGCCCCACATTTTAATTATCCACACATGGGAAGTTGGGTGGATGTGGGCCCCACCACCAACTTCCCATGGGAGAAATTAACCACCTTGATATAAAATAAAATTGATCCAACAATTTTATTTACTTCTTAATTAAACCCCATTAATTAACTTCTTCTCCCGCACAAATGCAACTACGGTAAAGGTTCCCTTAAGCGATTACCGGTGTTGCGAGTTCATCGGTGCCATCAGATTTCAATTCCGAGCACCGGTTCAAAAGATAGGAATTTCCGCTCGTTCGTTCACTGAACGTACCTAAGCTAAACTTCAGATAGAAATTCTGGGCACTCCGGGTCTCGGAATCAAGTGCCGTCTAAAAATGCGTT
This sequence comes from Viscum album, assembly GCA_963277665.1. Classification (NCBI taxonomy): domain Eukaryota; kingdom Viridiplantae; phylum Streptophyta; class Magnoliopsida; order Santalales; family Viscaceae; genus Viscum; species Viscum album. The sequence continues at coordinate 1,488,263,759 of OY728136.1, forward strand.
CTTGTAAAATTCTAAAGAAAATTAGGAAAAAATTTCCCTTGAATTTTACAGGTCTTTACATGTTTTACCACTTTGGCACTTTTTTTTGACATAAAATACATTTTATGACTTATTTTAAGGACTCTTAAGACCGATTCAAAGGCCATAAATCCTATATTAATTATTTATATGGCTCGGGATTTTTTTACTTGGTCATAACGTGTGGGTTAATGCAATCTGCTTTGAATGGGTGATTAAGCATGCATTAAATTTTCATAAGTGACGAGATATATTCCTTACTTTTTCTCTTCCCCTTTGTTCTCAGCTATGAGATGCTAGAACCATTGAATCCTTCATGCAGGAGCTGCATAGTTAAACATTACTCCTCGGATTGGTTCCGCTCTATTTTGATGCAACTAAGCTATATCGGTCAATCATTGATATAAAGTATTTTTTATCGTCATTCCTTTGGGGATCATCTCATCCTGTTTCTCCTTTCCAAAATATAGAATTTAATCTCCATGATTCTAATGGGGTTTTTAATGGGGTTTGGTTGGTGTTGTCGTACTGTGGCATCCTCAGGTGGGTGTAGTTGTCGGGAGAGGAGGATCGTGACCCGTTGTGTGGATAAAGAACGTGAGGAACTGTTTGAGGTAGGGATTTGTTGATTATCTTTTCTTTTACATGAAAATGTATTTTTAGTATGTTTTACCCCACTGGATGACAATGGAATTGACATAATAAATATTTTAACCAGATAAATAAATTGATATCAGTCGTATGTTATTGCCTCATGTTTTTCTAGATAGTGTGATATCTATGCTTGTTTTTTTTAGTTTTTTGTTCTTGATATAAACTAGTAATGAATTTAAATTGGCATTAATTGATAATTGTTTGGCTAAAGAGAAAGAGTCGTATAAAAAAATTTGGTTCTAGTTTCAATTTGATGTTAATCAAATTGTTTCAGTTAGCATGTGTAATTATTTGTGATAGTTTACTGATTAGGTTTCCCGAATTTGGAACCTATGAATAACAAATCTGTTAATTCAATATGGATTAAAGAACTAATTGTTTGATAATTCCTTAAGGGTTTCGGAGTTACCCTCTTGATTGTTAAAGTGCCAAGACCCCAATTAATGCGGTGTTTGTTTTCTTGCTGCTTGTACTGTGATGTGAGCTTGGATTGGTGTTGTGATATGTGGGGACATGGAGGCCCTTTTGGTTGTGGCATCAGATGACGCCTAGAGTGGCGATATGCATCAGTTTATGCATGTGGGTGTTAGGGGGGACACCAAGGATGATGGAATGGGATGTATGTGTTTGTTGGATGCTTGCGGATTTTTGATTGGTTGTTTATCTGCTTTACTTTTCCCCACTACTCAAGGAAGATGGTCTTACATACCCTTCTTCCGAAAGAGGCAAAGAAGCACTGGGTATTCCACGCATTTTTTGTGTTTAGTTTCTGAAGGATGGATGGGTATATGATATTGCTATAAGCGATAATGACTTGACGGGTAGTACATCAACCCACCGTGTTGGGCCTGCTTGTGTTCAGTAGCATAGAATGTTTTTCGAGAATTCCTGGGAATGTGGGAAAGAAATTATATAATGAATAATTGAATAAATGGTGTTAACCCATTTGGATGGAGTTTCTAGAACATAATGACGAGGTTGTAATTTTTAAGGAACGATGAACTTGGTTGTGATGCTGAATAATTTTAATGTGGAATTATCCATGGTTAATTAATTTTTAGTGAATTAATTAATGTATAGTAGAACTATGAAAAAGGAAATGAAGAAATATAATAAATCTCTTTAAATTCTAGTGTGCTTATAGGATACATAGTCTTAGAAGTATCATCCCAGAGTCTGAGAGACGTTAGCTATAGTTGTGTCTAAGACTAGGTTATGGCCATAGTGTGGTTGTGAGTTATATTATATTCTGTACTTTTTTGTTTCTATACACTAGTCCACCCTATCAATAAGAGAAACTGAAACCTCGGGGATTCTGAGCCCTGGGGGGGGGGGGTGGAGGCGTGTTTCCCCCAACATTCTAGTGGGAGGATGGATGGCTGACTACCCCCTTTGGCCCCGCTCTCTTCTTTTGTAATTACTTATGCTAGTAGACACATTGGTTAGTTTTCCCCATATCTGTGTGTAAGGGGCTGTAATGGCTTGCAGTTATTCACACACATATATTCTGGATATAGTTTTCTATGGACTACTATTGGTGTAACGTGTAGAAGCTGTGATGGCTTTAGGATCCTTACTCATTGTATGGGCTGTGATGGCTTGATGTATAATACCCGACGCAAGATACATGTTATGCGAGCTGTGGTGGATCCCAGAAACTACCTGGATACTTTGTTGTGTGGATGTGGTGGTTTTGTAGCACGAGGTGCATATTGTGGTGCTTCATCCAGGTGTCTGCGGGTAAGCCTTTTTGGAGAGAGATGCTCAGGACATGCGACGTTGGTAAAAAGCGGCAAACCAGTGGGGAAGTAGTAGCGGGGTACCCTTGATATTCTTTATTATATGATATATTCTTGTATGTGTTACTTGGTTAGAGTAGCCATGGTGAGGTTGGGAACTTAGTATACTTATTTAAGTGACGAGTTAGTTTCACTTATTGTCCACTATGATTTAGCATGCTTTCTTTACTATTGTAGGAGTGGATTCTGGGAAGATCCTCCTGAGTATACTTTTATACTCACCCTATGTATATATAAACTGTTTTTCAGGTCAGTTGGAGTAGGTTGGAGATCAAGCTGGTTTCTACTAACATGGGGTTGCAGGAGCTGTTCGGGCTTGTGGATGCTGCCGTTTTTACTTTCTTTTGGGTACATGTAGTTTTTACCTTCCAATTATTGTACTTTTACATGAAATTTCAAATATAAACTTGGGTTTCTTTTATATTCTAGTTCTGAGTTGGAGTTGATTGGTGTCTATTTTATCTATCTCTTCTGCATGTGTTTTCTTAGAGGGTAATGCCTCCCATTTTGTGTGTTACTATACCATTGGTGCTAGTCACCAACCCGGGGCCTACTGGAGGTGGGATTCGGGGGTCATTATATCCCTTCTCACATTTCCTGCCCAGGAGGGGTACACTTTGTGGGGAGGTGGTCATGATAGAGTGGTATAAGAGGTCTGGTTGAGGGATAGGATTGATTTTGGAGTTAGGCACTGGTGAGATTCATGGGTTGGTGGGGAAACAATGTCATTCTTGTCTAGCAAGAGAGGTAAACACTAGAGACCAGCTGAGACATAGGCATTTAGGTCCCCCTATGATCTGATGTACGGACCTTTATGTTTACATTGGCTAATAAACAAGGTGATACTAGTTGAGGGGTAAATACCTAGGAATGAATCATGTATCATTCTTCTTTATGCCTAGGTTTGAATTGGAAGAACTTGGGATATGATAACCTAAAATGAATAAAAGAAAACAATTAATTAATTAATATTGAGTCTTCCATATTCCAGGGTTATGAGATCTAATGGATTGATATATTATATGTATGGCTCTAGGTCGAAGTCCTCGTCTGGTTTGCACATAAAATGTTTAGCAAGCTATTCCATAAGATCACCACATAGTAGAGGTTGATGATGACAACACATGGAGTAAGGAACTTCGAGAGTTTTAGTGCCAGAGTCTGTATAAGTATGAGGGCTCTGTTTCGGATGCATTCACGGAAGAGTGGTTAGAGGAGGTAGAGATCAGCTTCAATTCGATTCGTGCTCGTAAAGAGCACTAGGATTCCTTGGTTGTGATGATGCTAAGTGGAGCAGCGAGGCTGTGGTGGTTCTTGTTCCTCTGGGATCATGAGGAGTCAGTGGTCTCATGTGAGGAGTTCTGAGACAGGTTTAGAATCAATTTTCTTTCTTCGACTGTGAATGCATCCAGTCGCTGGGAGATTGTTACCCTTCTATAGGAGAGCTTCAGTTTTTGGGAGTTTGGATTCTGTTTCAGGAACCTTTTACAATATAATTCAGACTTATTACCAGATGAGGTGGCCAGGGAGAGGCATTTTGAAGAGGCTTTGGATCCATATATCCAGCTCCAGGTCACCCAATTTATGCTGACGACATATTTTGAGGTACTAGTGAGGGCATAGGTTACCGAGAGGACTTTGTTCAGGACTGGATCATCACGAGAGTGGAATCGACATGATTCTTTACGAAGCAGAGCTGTGGTATGGGGATATCAGTTTCCAGGGAAGAAGAGATTACGTTCAGCCGGGTGTAGGTCCCAGCCCTTCACATCTCATTTCTCTAGAGGATGAAAATCGCAGGCCTATGCCAAGGGATCATGTACTTGTTTTTCTTGTGGTGGTCATGGTCATCAGCAGCGGGAGTGACCGACCATTCAGATCGGTCATCGTGCATCAAACACTACACTCCAGGTTCCTCCGTTGAGACAGTTCCAGCCGAGGCTGCAGTACCCGATTGCACCAGCTTTATATTAGCAGAGGGTATATGGGGAAGGTAGAGGACATCCCTAGGATGATCCCCATCCTATGGGTCAGAGAGGCCGTGGAGGAGGCCGTGGTCAGCTTCAGGCTCTAGCGTTGCCAGCTCGAGGTGAGCCAGACGTCGTTCGAGGTACCCTTTGCTTGTTTTCTACCTTGGTGTATGCCTTGTTTGATTTAGGAGAAACACACTCCTTCATATCACATTCACATTTCCATGCTTTGTGACTTTAGGTATAGAGGCTTCCTGTTCATTTGGCTTTGACTACGCCAGTTAGAGGTCGAGCTAACTTTTTTTATGTATGTAGAGACTGTGAGCTAGTTCTGGGGCAACATCTCTCTTGTAGAGGTTTCCTATGTTTAAGAATACATCCATATGATGTCATCCTTGACATGGATTTGTTGTATTCAGTGATGTATATCATGGATTTCCTCAGGAAGAAGGCCATCTTCATTAGAGAAGATGAATAGAAAGTGGTGTTTATTGGTGAGAGAGATCCTTAGATCGGTCATAGGCGTGTTCTGTCCTTATCATCCATGATGGCTGAGATGATGCTGAGTTTTTCAGAGGATCAACAGTTGTAATTTCCTAGGGTCATATAGGAGTACACTAATGTCTTTCTATAAGAGGATGTAGCATTACCCCCTCTACGATAGATCGATTTTGTGATCGTGCTATAGCCAAGAGAGTCTCCAATCTCTATGTCTTCTTATAGGATGTACCCTTATGAGTTATGAGAGCTACGTATAGAGCTTGATGTTTTGTTACCGTGCATTAATTCTTGGCCAAATGTGTCACTGTGGGGTGCACCCGTTTTGTTCGTGAAAAAGGCTGATGGTAGTTTGCGGTTGTGTGCCGATTATCATCTCTTGAACAAAGTGACAATAAAGAATCACTATCCTCTTCCGCTAATTGAAGACTTATTCGATCAACTGAAGTGTTCTAGTTGGTTCTCAAAGATCGACTTGTGTTCAGGATATTATCATATGCATGTGAAGGATGAGCATATCCTAATGAATGATTTACGTTGTCGTCATAAGAATTATGAATTCATTGTAATGCTGTTTGGCATGAAGAATGCTCCAACTGTATTCATGGGAAGGATGAATGTTGTGTTCCATGTGTTCCTGGACAAGTTCGTGGTAGTTTTCATCAACAACATCCTTGTGTACTCCAAATTTAAAGAGGAGCGTGTACAACATCTACAAGCTATTTTGGGAGTTCTTCGTCAACATCATCTATTTGGGAATTTGTAGAAGTGTGAACTTTGGGAAAAAGAAGTCCGTTTATTAGGGCATGTTGAGTCCCAACTGGGTGTTTCTGTGTATCCATCTAAGATAGAAGCAGTTGTGTATTGGGAAGCCCCCAAGATAGTTTTAGAGGTGCGTAGTTTCCTTGGTCTCACAGACTAATACAAGAGGTTCGTAGCCATTTTCACATGATTTGCAACTCCTCTAACAGCTTTGACCATGAAGGATCAGGCATTCATATGGACTGATCAGTGTCAGGAATCTTTTGGGTATCTAAATGAGAAGTTAGCAAGTGCTCCCGTCTTTGTCTTCTAGCTGACGGAGTTTAGTTTGATGTTTTTTGCGATGCTTCACATCTGGGGTTAGGATGTGTTCTTATGCAGTGGAGGTCAGGTTTTTCTTGTGGGTCTCAGAAGTTGTATCCACATTAAGGAAAATATGCCACCCATGATCTTGAGTTGGATGCCGTGTTGTTTTATTTGATGTTATGGAGACATTACCTCATTGGTGATCACATTTTGGTTTTCACCGATCATAAGATTTTGAGGCATGTTTTCTCATAGCGTGACTTGAACTTAATACAACATCGGTGGATGGAGTTTTTACAGGAATATGACTTTGAAATATTTTATACACCCAGAAAAAGGGAATTTTGTAGCTGATGCGCTGATCCGGAAGTCACGTAGTGATGTTGTGCGTGAATCTGATGATTCGTGAAGAGTAATGGAAGAACTGTCAGCATTGAATCTTGATACGGAAGAAGATGAGGGTAGAAGTTTTCTTTTTCAGATGATCGTACAATCAACCCTAATGTAGAATGCTGAAGATTACCAGTTGGGAGATCTTGAGGTGGAGGTTTGGAGAGACCAAGTTGTTTGTAGTGAGGCCCCTAATGGTTGGTCGGAGGATCAACAACACCAAATGTTGTATCATGGAAGGATTTTTGTCCCCTTGATTATGCGCAAGATAGTTATCAGAGAGTTTCATATTTCTCCTTTAGTGGTGCATCCTGGCATGAAAAAGATGTATCGAGCCTTAAAGAACCAGTTTTGGTGGCTAGGGATGAATCGTGTGGTTGCGGGGTTTGTGTCTCGATGTTTAGTCTGCTAGAAGGTGAAGGCAGAAAACCGTGTTCCCGGTGGTCTTCTCCAGCCATTAGAGATTCCTCAGTTGAAGTGGGAGGACATTTCAATGGAATTTGTTATTGATTTACCAGATGCTCCGGGAGGACATGATGCTATCTGGGTGGTAGTTGATCATTTAACAAAATTGGACCACTTCATAGCGATCATGGAGCCAAGCTCAGTGGGATTTTTGTCGAGGTGGTATCTAGAGGAGGTGGTGATACTTCATGGAGTCCCTTGGATAATTATTTCTGATAGAGATCCTCATTTTACCTCCAGGGTGTGGAGAGGTCTCCAACATTCTTTCGATTCTCAACTATGCCTTAATACTGCTTTTCATCCTCAAACGGATGGTCAAACATAGTGAACCATCCAGACTCTTGATGACATGTTACTCTCTTGTGTTCTTGATTTTGGAGGTTCATGGATGAGGAACATACCCTTGGTGGAGTTCACTTAAAATAATATTATTCACTCAACCATCGGTATGGCACCGTTTTAAGCCTTGTATGGCCAGCCTTTCCGTTCTCCGTTGTGCTGGACTGGGGTCGGAGGGTCATCAATTCTTAGACTAGAACAAGTGAAAAATACAACAGATATGGTCCAGGTGATTCGTGATAGGATGAAGATAGCGCAAGATCATTAGAAATCATATGCTGATCAAAGGAGGATACCCTAAGAGTTTAATGTTGTGGATCATGTGTTTCTGAAGTTGACTCCCCGTTGTGGGCAATGATGGTTTGGTCGTGGAAGTTAGCTTTCTACTCAATTTTTTGGGACTTTCAAGGTGTTATCTTGTGTTGGAATTTTGGCGAATCGAGTAGCACTTCCCTCCCAGACGAGTCGGATACATAATGTTTTCTATGTATCACAGCTCCGTCGTTATCTTCATGATGACTATCACATCATTGACTGAGGATAGATCGATGCTGATGATGATAAAACCTTTGAGGAGCAACCTGTGGAGATACATGACCACAAGGAGAAGGGGTTGCGCAGACTTTCAATCCCATTAGTTCGTGTCTTGTGGCGACACGGTGGAATGAATGATTTCACCTGGGAACGAGAGTCAAAAATATGTGCTCAGTACCTAGATTTGTTTGATGTCTAACTCTTTTCATGTAACCATGTTCCCATTGTGGTTAGACCTTTCATGTTTTATTTATGAATTATCTTTTTTTTTCTTTTGTGGATTGTTGTCTTTTGAGAGGTATCTTGATGGGTGGTTATTCAGACCCTATTTCTTTAGGTTGGTTTTGAATTCTCAAGGACGAAATAGTTTTTATTGATATCTGATGTAATGGACCAGACCTCTCCAGTGCATTACTTTGTAAAAAATGTGGTGTTGGAGGTGTTTCGGGAGGTCAAGGTGACTTATCCCCAACAATTCGCCAAATTTCTAGTTTTGTGAATAGTGTTTCCTATTTTATGAACTGTTCTATCAGTAGGTGTATAGTAATAGTAGGTGTACAGTAACAGTAGGTGTACAGTGTTTCACAGATCGGTTTCACATATCGGTTTCACAGATTGGTTTCACAGATCGGTTTCATTGATCGGTTTAACATATCGGTTTCACAGATCGGTTTCACAGATGGCTTTCACAGATCGCTTTCACAGATCGGTTTCACAGATCTGTTTCACAGATCGGTCTCACAGATCGGTTTCATAGATCAGTTTCATAGATCGCTTTCACAAATCAGTTTCATAGAATGGTTTCACTGACTGGTAGGTGTACAGTAACTATAGGAGAACAATGTTCCCAGCTTCTTACAGGTTTTCCTCTTTGACTCTTCTTTTGACGTAAAATACATTTAATGCCTTATTTTATGCACTTTTAAGGTCGATTCAAAGGCCATAAATCCTATATTAATTATTCATATGGATTGGTATGTGTTTACTTGGTCGAAATGCGTGGGATAATTCGATCCGGTTTTAATGGGAAATTATGCGTATCTTAAACTGTCTCCCCATTAAATCTTAAAATGGGATAAGATATCACCCTCCCTTTTTCTTCCTCTTTGTTCTCTACTATGAGATTCTAGAAAATTTAAATCCTTCCAGTAGAAGTTGCATAGTAAAACTTTACTCATCGGATTGGTTCTGCTCTGTTTTGATCCAACCGAGCTGTATCGGTCAATCTTCTTTATAATGTATGTTTTATTGTCATTCATTTGGGGATCGTCTCTTCCTGTATATCTTTTCCATGTTATAACATGTAATATCCATGCTTCTAATGTGGTTTTTCTTGGGGTTTGGTTGGAGCTGTCATACCGTGGAATCATCGGGTGGATGCAGTTGTCGCGAGAGGAGGATCGTGACCCGTTGTGTGGATAAATAACGTGAGGAACTGTTTGAGGTAAGGGATTCTTTTCATCTCTTTTATTTTATGTGAAATTTTATTTTTATCATGTTTAACCCCACAATATGACAATGGAATTGACATATTATATATTTTAACCTGATAAATAAATTCATATCGGTCAAATGTTATTGCCTCATGTTTTGCTACATAGTGTGGTATCTATGATTGCTTTGATATGTTGTTCGTTCATGGTGAAAATCGGTAAAGGACCTAAATTAGGGTTAATTGATAAATGTATGGCTAAAGATAAAGATTCATGTAAATGAATTTGGTTCTAGTTGTAATTTTATGTTAATCAAATGTGCGTAGTAAGCAAGTTTAATTATTTGGGATAGCTTACCGATTAGGATTCCGAAATTTGGAACCTACGAATAACAAATCTGTTAATTCAATATTGATTAAAGAACTGCTTGTTTGATAATTCCTTAATGGGTTCTAAGTTACCCTCTTGATTTTTAATGGGCCAAGAGACCAATTAATGTGGTGTTTGTTTTCCTGATGCTTCGGCTGTTATGTGAGCCTGGATGGGGGTTGTGATATGTGGGGATAAGGATTACCTTTTGGTTGTGGTAGTAGATGATGCCTAGAGTGGCGAGATGCATCAATTAATGTATGTGGTGTCTCTGAGGACACCAAGGATAATGGAATGGGATGGATGAGATTGTTGGACGTTTGCTGATTTTTGATTGGTTGTTTATCTGCTTTACTATTCCACACTGCTCAAGGTAGATGGCCTTACCTACCATTCTTCCCAAAGAGGAGAAGATGCGTGTGGTATGCCCCATGTTTTCTATGTTTAGATTCTCAAGTGATGATGGGTATATGATATTTCAATAAGCTGCAAAGACTCAACGGGTAGTACATCTACACACCAAGTTGATCCCCCTTATGTTTAGTAGCATAGAATGTTTTTATAGAATGAATGGGAATGTGAGAAAGTAATTCTATAATGAATAATTGAATAAACGGTGCTAACCCATGGGGATGGAGTTGCTGGAACATAATGATGAGGTTATAATTTTTAAGGAACAATGAACTTGGGTGTGATGCTAATAAATTTTAATGTTGGATTGTTCATGGTTAATTAATGTTTACAAAATTAATTAACGTACAATGGAACTAATAAAAAGGGAATGAAGTAATCTAATAAATCTCTTTAAATGGTTGTGTGATTATAGGATACCCAGACTTAGAAGTAGCAGCCCAGAGTCTGAGAAAAGTTAGTTGTAGTTGTGTCTAAGACTTTGTTATTCCCATAGTGTGGTTGTGAGTTATAGTATATTCTGTACTTTTTGTGTTTCTATATGCTACTCTACCCTTTCAGAAAGGGAAACTGACATCCTGGGGATTCTGAGCCCTTGGCGGTGTTTTCCCCAACAATCTAGTGGGAGGATAAATGGGTGAATATCCACTTTGGCCCCTCTCTCTTCTCTTGGTAGTTACTTGTGCTGGAAGGCACATTGGTTAGTTATCCCCATATCTATGTGTAGAGTGTTTTAATGGCTTTCATTTATTCACACACATATATTCTGGATATAGTTTTATATGGACTACTATAGCTGTAACATGTATAGGCTGTGATGGCTTGAGGATTCTTACTCGGTGTATCAGTTGTGATGGCTTGAGGTATAATACCTGATGCAAGATTCACGGTATGTGAGATGTGGTGGCCCCCAAAAACTACCTGGTTACATTGGTTTGTGAACATGGTGGGTTTTTTGCACAAGGTGCATATTGTGGGGCTTTGCCTAGGTGTCTGCGGGAAAGCCTTTTTGGAGAGAGATGCTCAGGACGTGCGACATTGGGGAAAAGTAGAAAACCAGTGGGGAAGTACTAGCAGGGTACCCTTGATATTCATTATTATATGATATATTATTTTATGCATTACTAGGTGAGATTATCCATGGTGAGGTTGGGAACATAGTATACATGTTTAGGTGACGAGTTAGTTTCACTGGTTTTCCACTGTGCTATAGCATTCTTTCATTACTTTTGCAAGAGAGGCTTTAGGGAGGATCCTACTGAGTATACTTTTATACTCACCCTATGTATATATAAACTTTGTTTCATGTCACATGGAACAGGTTGGAGATCAAGCTGGTTTCTACTAGCTTGGGGTTGCAGGAGCTGTACGGGCTTGTGGCTGCTACTTTTTTTACTTTATTTTGGGTACTTGTAGTTTTTCCATTCCATTTGTTGTAATTTTTCATGACATTTAATATATGAACTTGGGTTTCTTTTTTATTCCATTTTTGAGTTGGAGTTGATTAGTGTCTATTTTATCTCTCTCTACTACATGTGTTCTCATAGAGGGCAATGCCTCCCATTTTCTATGTTACTATACACTCGGTGCTAGTCGAAAACCCGGGGCCTACTGGAGGCGGGACTAGAGGGTCATTATCTCCCTTCACACATTTCCGGCCCAGGAGGGGTACACCTTTTGGGGAGGGGGTAATGACAAAAATCTTTAATAGAAAAGATAAACTTTCTTTATGAAAATTATTCTTAGAGAAGGATATATTTTCCTTAAAGAAAATGTGTCTGATTTTAAAAAAAATAAAGAATAGAAAATTCATAAGGATACATATTGATATATCAGTGAGGTGTAAGTGTCATTGGATATTGATTCATCAATATTCATATAAAATATAAGAATATGTTTTTTCAAGTTTCATAAAAAAATTTATTATTGGTTTAAGATACATACCCATTTTCTCTCTTACAAAGTGTTCTCCATCCTTTCATTGCGATATTGGTACATTGGTTGTAATGAGAATTCTTAATTTTCAAAACACCTTTTCAATATAATTACATAACCATTTTGAATAAAATTGGAAATGTTAAAAATTCGAATAATATATTATCAACTAAAATGCACCTAAAATGGTTTATCATTATGAAAACTAATGAAATATTTCCATTTTTTATTTATAATGTGTTAATAATGAACTAGTGTGTGGGGATTTACATTATCCTAAATATCATTAAAATTTATCTTTGTTAGAATTGTCTTGAAGCCTCTATTTTCTTCTGAATTTTCTATTTTGACAAATTTATTATAAATTATTTCTAAAATAAATGAACTCTAAAAGGAATAATAAAAATTAAATAAACATTTCAATATATAATTTTTTAGTAAAATAGAGAAACTATATCGTATGATTACCATTATATTATACTAAAGGGTTTAGTTCGTTACATGATGTATATGGAACTATGAATCAATATGAAATAGTACATTCATAATTGTTGTGACCACAACATATCTAATGAACATTAACTTGGTGGGGTCAATAGGTTGGTCTCAATTATTCCAACTAACTCCAAATTAAATAGTCTTACTTTTTTCCTGGTAATTTAATTCAGTAGTGTGATCTATATCATTCAACATGATTTTTATCACCTATTAAATCTATAGTTTGAGCGTAAATATTATATTGTTCCTCACGATAGTTATCCTTAATATGTGTAAATTATTATATCAACACTAGTAGTCAAACATTTTATTTTTCTTGAATAAAAACAATGTAAAAGAACACAAAGGATTTGAAAAGTAACATATTCACTCTCTATTGAATAAATGATAAATTCATTAAATCCATCTTCATAATTTTTGTTTTCAAAAAATTATAATGCATCTATTCTAAAGTAAATTAGTAATTTAATTTATGAAAATAAATTACTCCCCTATTGTATTTGTTATCCGTTGAATTAATTCAAAGGTGAAAATTATTAAAAACATCCATCCTCATCAACTTCATCTCCCAAACAATTATTATTTCATTCTGTTTCATGATACTCATCCATCATCTCTTACGGACATTCACCTATGTAGTATGAACTTATATGAGAAGTATTCATACTATACCGAGTACCAATGATCATTTTGGATTACTACTACTCATTGTAATTCAAAAAACATAGACGATATGAGGGATGGATCCCATGAAAAAAATGTAATAATAATTGTTTGATAGGTGAAGCTAGTGAGGATGAAATTTCTGTCCTTAATTTTTTTTTAAATTACTTCATTTTATTTAAATTTTCAAATATCATATAAAAATTAGATAATATATCTGGCACAACCATGAGAACATAAAATCATCTCCATTGAGTTTCACTAATTTTATTAATGCTACTAGTTATTTTCCCTAACCTATATCATATATATATATTCTCTATATCAATTGTGGTTCTTGTGTAGTGTGCCAATATAGAAGTAAAATGCTAAATACTAAGAGGGACCCTAAAATATAAAATAATTTATATATTTGACAATATGTTCAATGTAGTAACACTCAAAATACACATGTAAGTCATGTCATTGTGTACAATTTAGGTCTTCATGATAATCAAATGTTCCTATAAAATTTTATACTAGTGAATTATATTAATCGTACTATAATTTTATAACATGGTTCTTCCCTGATATACCAATAATATCACTAATAAGATTTTAACATTTGAATCATAATTGGATTAAATTTTTTTACCCCCTTTGAAAATAACAACATCACTAGTAATATTACATTTTACCTCTGACCCAAATCATCCAAGACTATCCCTCTTTTATAACCATCGCATGTAACTATTACATCCAAAACATGAAATGGTTATAACCGAGCCAATTTTCATTGTAAATTAATTTAAATATTGATAATTCATATCATAATTGGTTTCCTAATGAAATAACCACACAGTGGGTTCCACAATACATTAGTTAATCCTAAATTCAGAAAAAAAAACATAAATAATAATAAACAAAAACACAAATGTCACATCACACTCACCCTAGGCCTCAACAAATCACTTACTTATCTATAGTAACTCATATTCTAGAATACCATACCTAGACCATTAATAATACCCAACATATTTTAATATAATATACTCAAAGATCTATTATCTTATGCATTGATCATCTATCTCGATGATCACTAATTAGATAATCTCACAGTGTGTAGGCCTTAATTTAGAAATCACACACCTCAAATCTCAAGACAATATATGATATATGATTAACCAATCCATGAAACCCTTTATAGGAAAACCCACTAGGTGTTATGGTAATGTAATTATTTTTTCACCACACATTTAATAACTACTAAGGTGATCATACAATCACTCTTAGAACATTACTACACAAATAAACACATTCACAGAGAAATTCATTCGTTGTTCTACCCGTATAGGTTGCATTGATTATCCATGATTAACTTCATGTACATATTGGCACATCAAAATCTAATAGTGTTTTGGCATGATATTGGGTGTAGTGAGGTGAAAATCACATCACACTTATTTTTCACATTATATATTTATTCCTGGTTTATTGTGAAAAGTCTGTTAAACATGTTTACTTGTTTTAAAATTATTTATTCTATGAAATTAATGTTTGGAAGTATGTTATTTAATTGTTTAAATTAATTAATTTTTTAAGTACATTATTAGAATGTATATAATCGATCTATTATTTAAAGAGCTATAAGGTAATTTATATTTCATATGTTTGGTCTAAGAGACTAGATAAACCCATATTGGAAACCAATTGTTTCTCTAGGTGTGGTTTGAATTCCAAATGTAATAAGTGAAACTATAAAAGTGGGAAACATATCAAAATTTTGGTTCTAGTTTTTTATATTGCAATTAGATCGAGGTCCTTCATTTAAAATATTCTTGTATGGATCATGCAATGGAATGAGATATTATTTACTAAAAAACATAATACCCTTGCCAATAAATTACCATGTGTTGATTATGAAATTCATTAATGAACCATATATTTAATACGTCTTAGATACAATGATTTTTAATTATCACCATATAAATGGGTTAGCATTGGTGTCATCTCAATTTCCACTACTTTACTATCAAAAAAAAATATTTATTTTTTTTAAAATTATCAAAAACATAATCAACAACATTAATATATCATGAATTCTACCAAATTTTTCCACACCAAATACATGTACTCTAACATGTATTAAAACCATAACAAATGAAATGATCATTAATTTCTCTACTTTCAATGTCTATGGTATTTAAAATTTTCAATCAATGATGCAAATAATGGGTCATTTTTTGGAACATTTTATTTAGAAATTAAATAAAAATCATCAACCCTTTCTTCATATTCCTTCCTTGTTCATATGGTTTTAATCTAACCATGATTCATTTTCACCTATATATAATTTTATATACTAATTTTTTTTAAAAAAATTAAAATTAAAATTTATTATTATTAATAGAAATAAAATAAATCAAAATTATAATGTTTCAAAAATAAAATAAAGGCAAATTAATTTAAAAAACAACATTTTACCTTAGACATATTCAATAAAATTCCATTCAAATAAAATTCAATTGAAAATTAGTCATAACATTCATTTTAAAAGTTGGAGACAAATAAAAATAAATATATTTTCATTATATAAGTTGGTAATTATTATTATCAAAATATATAAATAAATATAAATTATAAAATTATGTAATAAAAAATATATAAGTTATGAAAAAATATCGATAGTGATAAGAATCCTAAATGAAGCATATGATTTCATACCTCATCTTGAAATTTAAAATTTCAGATCATGTACTAAATATGAAGTGATATATAATATTAACATGATTACATAGAGAGATAATTTGATTGTTTTTTTCTAATTATATTAAAAATAATTTGCATCATTATTCTCCTTATCATATCATTTTATAATGATCAATATTAGTGTAATCTATGACTAGAGACGATGTTGAATGTAACATTAGAATTTTGATATTTTTTTGATGAGATATTAATAGTACATGATTGGAGTTTTTTGAAAAATTAAAAGAGGTATTTTATATAATTATTAATATATACAATGGAAAATAAATTGGGAATAACTCTAAAAATCATTCTTATTATTATTATGTTATTCATATTGATTTATAAAATAACTTCTCATATTATAAAATTAAAAAAATAAACACAATCAAAACATTCCCATGATGACAATTTAAATACATATTATCAATACTACATATTAAAACTCCATAATATATTATATATTCTAAATTCCCATTCAAAATGCAAGAAAACAATATTTATTAATCATAAAAACAACCATTTTTTTAATAAAACACACCTTAAATTCTTTATGAAGAGTAATATGTAAAAAAATACATTAAAGGTTATGAAAAATCGTTAGAATATTTATAAGACACCAATTAATAAAAAAATAACTCCTCAAATACAACATTGGTTCAATAATCATTCCGGAAAACATAATATACCATAGTATTCCTAACACTCATTAAATAATCATTTATTAAAAGACAACATCTACTAAACATACCTTATATAACAATTTATATGTAAATAAACATGCGTTATAACACCCATTCAATAAATAATCATACAAGAAAAACACAAGCCCAAAGAAAAAAATTATCAAATAAAACATACCATGGTGTCTGAAAAAATAAAAACTATGATTAAAATCCATAGAGACTATCAAATAGAATTTATTGTAGATGATGAAGAGAAATTAAAAGAATATGATGGCAATGGTGATGGTGAAAGAGATAATGATAAAAATAGAAATATCCATGAGTGAATGTGTTGATATGAAAGGAAACAGAAAGGAAGTTTGAGAGAGACCTATCACAACTAGAGTTATGGGAGACGAAAAGTATAGTTCATAGTGGTTGAGAAGACTACAATGAAACAAACCACAGAACCCAAACCAAAAATCAATAAGTGAGGAGGAGGGGAAAATAACATACCTTTTATTCTAGCCTTTATTTTTGGGATAAATCATAGAGGAGCACTGACAACAGGGAATTTCCTCTAAATCTAGAGAATCATGACTGAATCAGCCATGGTTAGGGTTATTTTAAATAGATTTGGGAGGCCATTATCAAATCTTCAATGAATGTTCTAAAAAAATACACCTTTTATCAGTGCTAAGTTAATAATTACTGATAATAGGTATCTTTATAACAGTTTTTAGCACTAATAGAAGCCATATTTATGGCCTTTATAAGTTTAGCATTGACAAAGATATATCTTTATCAACACTCACGAAGCACTTGTAAAAGACATATTTATTAGTGCACAAATTCTAGTGATGATAATGGAATCAAATTTATAATTACAAAAATTATAAATATATTTATATTATTATACATATATTTGTTATAATTTTATAATTTTTAAAAATCTAATTATTTACTAATAATTATAAAAACATTTTTTTCTATAAAATTATATTTAGTGATTATAATTATAATTGTATTTTCATAAATATTGTAAATGTATATAAATATATATATATATATGTCTTAATATAATTATAATATTTTATTTATAATTTTAAATATATTTATATCAATATATATATATTTACATAATTATATATATATTTAATAAATATATATAACTATAAATATAGTATATTTATTCAATATTTAAAATTATTTATTATAATATTCCAATTATAATTATAGTTATATCGATATATATATATATATAATTATATATATATATAATGAATATATATAAAAACAAATACAAATACAAATACAAATATAAATATAAATATTGTAAATATATTCTTTTTATAAATATATTAATTATAATTTTATAATTAAAAAAATATATAATTTTTTAATTATAAATATGTTAATAATTTTAAAAGATAATATTTATGCATTTATATCATTACATATTTTTATATAATTATATATATTTAATAGAAAATAAAAAATAAAAAATATAAAAAATATAAAAACTATTAAATATATCCACTATTTTAAAAAAATTTATTATAAATTGAAAATTATTTAAGTATATGTAATTTTAACATCCTAGATCTGGCCTCCACTCTATAGTGTCCCAAGCCTAGTTGGTTATATGGTCTCAAGCACATCTACCCAAATTTTATTGGCATCCAAGTCACAGTGAGGTCATAGGTGAGTTATTGGGGAGATTATTCTGTCATTACCAGAGTATATCATAGTATATGTCAATCACATTTAATAGCAGAAGCAACTACAATAAGAACACAACATATAAAATGGAAAATCAAGACAAACATATATATAACAATCCAGAAGTGTCTCATATACAATGATACAGATGGTACATGTATCTTCATAACAACCAAAATAGTCACATAAAATAACAATATTGTACATATAACCAAAATACAAAAGAAAATAAGTTTCCTAGTAGCATCACAATCCTAAAAATTGTCCCATGTTCTCCTAATCCAAAGTAATGATCAATATGTAGTGTTAGGGAGTTTTCCCCAATTATCACATAAACCTATATATTATATTTAAGTCCCTAAGAAAACCCAAAAAGGGTGTGAGATAACATCCTAGTAGATAACCAATGAAATATCTATTCATTTCTATGAATCATGATGCAATATGGTAAACAAGTGCATGTAAACAGTAATGTAAGTGTGAAATTCCTAGGCATATAACTAATATATACAAGTATTATAAAATACCCTCTAAAGGCTTCCCAAAACATTTATAAGATCCTAAAAAGGGATATACAAGAATTAAAAACAAAAAATAGAGCCTCATTGTAAAAACCATCTATATTTTGTCTGGACGACCTCACCATAAAAATAATCCATAAAAAAATTGATGACCATGCCATACGACCATCCATATCCTTTCCACACGACCTCTCCGTGTAAATAACCCATATAAAAACCCACGACCTCTCCATACAATAGTCATCATATATCCCACGGCTTGGATATATAATAATGTGTAGACCATGAACATCCAGATCTGAGGTGTAGAAGACCAAGGCATTCTCATCGATTCCAATGTGAAACTCGATGGAAACTCAGTATAGACACCTATTGTTGTCTTAGGAGAATGCATACGAACATGTCCTTTGTGAGTCCACGTAATTCATATCCAAGGTTTAGCAATGACCATGGAATCCCATATAATGAATACCCAAGGTGAATAATCAACCAAGGTGTCCACTACCACATTACAAAACCATGGTGAGCAATCCAACACATCTAAAAAATCATTTATACATCTCATACCAAAACACTACATGAGTATACCCACTCATGTATTCCATTTCCATTTAATCAATTCACATGGAAAAAACCAACCATTTAATATAAAACATATCACATGGGTATACCCACTTATTTAACACAGTTTTCTATTAAATAAGGCACATGGGTATACACACCCATTTAACATAATTGCTAACAATCTATTTAAGCAATTTAAATCAACCAATATGTATACCCTATTTTTAACCAATTACATTTAATCCTTATAATCTAGTTATGTATGGTAAATTATGATAACATAGGGCAAGGAGTCAAGACATCTCATAATAATGTAATTCATTCTCATATAAATACAACTGAGCTTCCATAAAAGAGGAAAACTCAAGAACACACTCCTTGAGTAGTTTGTAAAAGTCAAATCCAATTTAATGGAATGGATCACCCCATGGGTGGCCTCTGGATGGTGAAACAACCACTCACACATCCCTAAAAGACTAAGGGAATCCATAAAATGTCCTACTACACTTATTTTAGTTTAAAATTTCAAATTGAAGTTCACAGAAAAAAGTCCGACAGGAAAAAAAATGATGATAGCTCTATAATTCATCAAAAAAGAAAGAAATAAAATTATAGACCACATACCTTTGCTCGGTAGTGGTTTGATCATCCAGTATGAAGTATCGGTTTACCTTTGTTTTTGAAAAATCTATAGAACATACAAAGCATGAGAAATTGGGGCATATAACCCTAAGACCAAACAATCCAGTTGTTGTTTTGATGAATTAAGAATGTATAAAAAGGAATCAATCAATCACTTATGCAGTTCCAACATGACTAGAAGTGAATGAAATGGAGTCTGGATGGGTGCTAGATCTAAAAAACGAGAAAGGAAGGTTATTAGGAATTAAATGAGAAGAAAATCCATCTGTGTAGAAACTAGAGGCCCCTTACTCTATTTTAAAAAACATAGTCGAGTAATTATATGATGTGTAATTACTTTAAATGGTGTGTAATGTTCGGTTTTCCCATCCACGGTAAAACCCATAAACGTCAAGAAAAATCTTGTCCAGACCATTACACATTTCATAATTAGATTTCAAGATGTGTATCCCAACTACAAATTGTGTAATTGGATTACAACAATTACACAAGTTTCATACCTCTTCTTTCAAAAATGAAACCCAACTGACCCACAACCTAGCCTAGGTCTGAGAAAAAAAGGAACACAAATAATCATTTAACCATAAAATTAAAATATCCATACCTTAATAAAAACATGAGATTTTACAATCACCTCCCCTTAAAGAAATTCATCCCAAAATTTCTGTCTGAATAGTGGTAAAGATTTTATTGAAAAAAACATTGGTAATGGATCACATACATTGAACTCCCACTCCCATGTCTCATTCTATAAATGTCTATGTTGGCGTAAAAACCGTACTAGAGAAAATGAAAAACCTCATATAACATTTGTTCTCCAGTCAATGATACAACACAAATAATTCTCAAACAATGAATCAAACTGTTGCTCTACCTCCTTGGGTTGAAAACGGTGACACAAGTCCAAATGATAATAGAATAGATGTGATACGTGGAAGACAAAATTCATGGCTCGGTACCTATGAGGTAACTATAAATAATAGGATACTGACCCAACTCTCTCTAGATTCTCTAATGGCCCAACATATCTCTGTGAAATATTACCTTATCTGTTGATCTGTTTATGAACCAAACTCAGTAATACATGTAAAAAAACCCTATTTCTGACCTCGAACTCTATAGGTCTTCTACAATGATTGGTGTAAGATCCATATCGAGAATTTGTTGTATCTATCCACTTATGAATCATCGAGGCCTACTTAGAAGTATCATACATGAGACACAATCCTAGTAAATATTCCTCACCAGCCTCTATCCATCCTAAGGGTGATCAAGAATATTCTACCATATAATTCCTCATAAGGTTCCATTTATATCATCTCCTTATAACTATTATTATAAGATAAATCAACTAGGGGGATGATACTCTCCCACGAGCCCCCAAAATATAGGGTGTGTTCTCTATGCATTTCCTCGAGCACCTATATCATATTATCTAACTAGGCATTAGTCTGAGGGTGTTATGTTATGCTCAGAACCACATGTTTACCTAGAACCCTCTATAAACTCTTCCAGAAATGAGATGTAAATGGGTTGTTCATATCTGAAAGGTTAGTGAAGGAAATCCTTTGAAGTCCTATTATCTCACAGATATACAACTTTTCAAGATCATCAACACTGATGTTCTCCTTGATAAGGAAGAAATGAGAAACATTCATGATCTTATCAACAAAAAACCCGCACAACATCATTTCCTCGAGGTGACCACGGTAATCCTGTCATGAAATCCATCATGAAATTTTCCCATTTACACCCAACAAGTTGTAACTTCTATAAAATTCAATATGGTCACTAATTTGGGGCCTTCACGCGCTGATAGGTGGAACACATTGTTACAAAACCAGGTACCTATATTTTTATTCTCAGCCACCAGTAATGACGGTGCATGTCACAATACATCTTCGTAACCCCAGGATGAATTTCCCAAGAGGAAGTATGAAACTCATTCAACATATTCTTTCATATATCCACTAGAAACAAAAAATTCCATGAATCTGTAGGATCTCATCCTCACCTATAGTCCAACTAGGGGGTGGGTCTTCACCTTCCTCACTCTCTCGTAGGACTAGGATCTCTAAATATGATGGCTTCTACATCCTTTCTCTATCCAACAAGGTATTGTTCATTGTTAAAGATGATATATATGTCTATCCATGACTTTCACGCATCTCTAGATTCATATTAGTGAACAATTCCATAATCCTCCACTCACCACTAGCCTTCTACACTACATATATGTGAGTCCTCCTACTCATTGAATTGGCCACTACATTGAAATTATATGTAATGTAGGATATATCAAGGTAAAATGGATGAAATTACTCAAGTCACCTTCACTACCTAATATTTAAATCACATTGAGTAAATATACACTTAAGGGTTTTTTTGGTCTGTGTACAACACAGAATGATCTCCATGTAATTAGGGTCTCCAATAGAGTAAATAATGAATGAGTATATCTTACTCGAGATCATGCATTGGTTAATTCCTCTTAGGTTGCCTCCACTTCCGAGACACATACAATATGACTCTATCAACATCATAATAACTTCTCCTTGGATGATACCAGATGTATCAGAGAGCACAGTGTAGATCCTAACAAGCGCTAGAAGTATCAGTATTGGTATTGACGTCAACCTTCCTTTATGCTCCTAAAATACCATCTTGTAAGTGTTTGACCATAAAAACTTTACATCCTTCTTATTCAAGCCTTTAAATGGTGCTGATATGCGTGAAAAGTCATGTATGAAACACCTATAGTTACTAACTAGCACCATGAAACTCTGAATATCGGAAACAATCTTTGGGGTGCCCCCAAGATACTAAATATTTCACCTTTTGTAGGTCAAAAAATACTCTTATCTCTAAGATGATGTGACCCAGGAAGTGAATATGACATATCCAAAAGTGGAATTTTGTGATATTATCATATAAAAGATGCTCCCTCAGTGTATTCAAAATGATCTAAAGATGGTTAGAATGATCATGTTGATTGTGAGAATACAACAATATATTATCCATGAAAACCACACACAAAAATATATTTAAGGATGGAACACTCTGTTCATCAGTGATATGAATATTGATGGCATGTTCATGATACAAAATAGCATAACCAGTTACCTATATAGACCATTAATGCTATGAATGGTTGAATGAGGTATGTCTATAGGTAGGGCATGTACATGGGGATATCTTTACCTCATGTCGATTTTTGAGAACACTCGTGCACCTCAAAATAATCAAAACAGGTCATGTATTAGTGGTAAGGTATATCCGTTTTAACCTTCATATGATTCAACATTCAATTATCCACACATAGACTAAGTGTTCCATCTACCTTTTTCACAAAAGTAAAGACAAACCCCACAAAGAAGTATAGTATTGGATAAACCCCTTCCCCAACAAATCATCCTGCAACCACTTGAGATCTCGAAACACTATCATAACTATCCTATAAAGAGGAATGGATATCAGTGTAGCTCCTAGTAATAGATTTATGGAGAACTCATCCTATATCTCAGGAGGTAAACCTGATTTATTTTTGGAACACTTCCATGATGCGCTCAGCCACTAGAGGAAATACCTACTAGATCACTCCCTAATCATTCAAAGACAAAATAGAAATCTAGGATATCAATCCCACTAATCCTAGGTGGCTCTGACCTAACATGACATGACTCTACATCCCTTTCACGCTTGTGAGTAAACACATTACCCTATAGTGATATTATAGTTACCCTATGATGATAGAATTCAATATAGGATTGATAAGTGACAAACCGATCCATCCTAAGAATGATATCAAACCATGTTATCTCATGGACATAATGTTCGGATATGATGGACACCAACCAACCTCATGGGGCTCTCCCAACACTCGAACAGATCATACATTATGATTCATAATAGTGTTTCTATCATCAAAAAACCCTCATAAGTCTACAAAACAATCCCAAATGTTTTAACCATAGGTGTATATATGAAACCAAGACATGCACCTATAACAAAAATTGTAGTTAATATTGTGAAAGATACTAATATCGTTCCTCTCATTGTAGATGGTCTGGCACCATACTCTTTAGGGGAAGGCTATAAAGAATAGATCTAGCATATCACGACCCTGTGACACAACTTTACTGCTTGGAGAATTTCCACTCTGATGACTATGTGTAATTGGAACATGGATACTTATTTCGCAACCACTACCACCTCAGAAAGATTGAACCTCAATACTCCAGCTCTTTGCCTGGAATGGAGTTGAGTAACCTTATCCCCAACATATTGTTGGAGCTAACCCCCTACCACTCACATATGGAGGGAAGGACTTACAAAGCCGCTGTATGTGAACCATCTTGTGGTAAACTCGGCACTTGGTTAGAATGTAGTTAAACATATTCTTCATGTGGAATCACCTTAGACACTTGTGACAAAACACAGAGTTTCTAGCACACACAACCTGACTAGAGGACATCTCACAAGAAGCCTCAAAATGGAACTTCCAACTAGAATACATACAACCCTTGGGCCAAGAAGCAACACTACCCTTCTATTCACCCCCACGATTCCTCAGATTTCACTCTATAATTAGAGATTGATTCACAATATCAGTGATAGAATAAATCAATACACCTTAACCTTATATTTGATAGAATGTTGGAGGCCTTCGTCAAATCATCATTATCTATAAATCTCATCAACAATGTACATCGATGAAAAACATCGAAACTCTGTAAATAACGATGAGTACTACATAACCATTTTATGACACTACTGCATACAAATGAACTCACTATCCCGCTATACTCACAGAGTCTTGTGGTAAATTTAATAAATGCAGCAGGTCTTGAAATATGTCAAACCCATATCTCGTAGCCCGTACTCTTGGTTCAGAACATCCCACTTGTTATTTTCAACTCGACATGAAATATAAGCGAGGAGATTGACCATCATATTAGGAGGATTCTCTAGATGCTCTTATATAGATAGCATGGTCTAAATACATAGCTCAACATCCAATAGTATTCCATCCCCCAAAAAATGTGGGATGAAGCTGCCACTGGAATAGTCGTGTTAGCTAATCCATAGTCCTGGAAGGTTGTGGTGCTCCCTTTAAAGTTAGTACATAGAAAAATAACCCCTCGCAGAACCCATGATATATCAACCAAATAAGATGCGAGTCATCAAAATCTCTCCACCATAATGACAATTTTCCTAAGGAATACTCAATGGTCAACCGAGTACTATGATCACACTCCCTGAATTGACACAACCCAAGATATCTGAAACATCCATTGACTAATACTATAGTGCACAAAAGCCTTGTATCATGAAGCCAAATTATCTAAGACTAAAATGATACTCCATAAGTTATGATTATCATTATCATACACCCATAATCAAAACACAAAACTCAATATCTCACACTCTATCCAATTCCAATCATAATGGATAGATGTGGACAAACTAGTCACACTTGATTGTCAACATGAAATTAAAAACAACCACCCATCCCCAATAACATCACATGTTTTTATAAAGAATATTCTCTTCATAAACTAGATGATTTTAATTCTAAAATATTGCCTATTAAATTTTATCAATGTAATTAAATTTTATATAGAAACAAGTAAAAATATATAGAAATAAAACTAATAATAATTTATTCCATCATAGTATAAAATTACCCCAAAATCACATGAAATAATGTACAACAAATCATGGATTTTAACTCACTATAAATGATAACATCCTTGAATCATGACTAAATTAAAAAGGAAAAATAAATATAAATGAATATAATTTACAACACTAATAGATCTCTATGATCATATTCACCGGTTTGGATCACTTATATCCATAGAGAACCTATAATTTGGATGAAAACCATGATATGATAAATCATATTATGAGATCTAAAATGAAAACATTGAAAATGTGAAGTGTGTGTTTAAAAGTATGAATGTAATGAAAGCGTTCAGTAATGAAATATATTGCAGAATAATTTGGCATTTTGAAATATGGTTTTTTGATATACATTTATCCAGTAGGTATATTAATGTCATGTATTTTTATTAGTAAATTTAAAATAATATAATCTATGAATAGTAAATAATTAAATAGAAATATAATATTAAAATTGAATATATATAGATATATTTATGCATTATGAATTAAAATTATTATTTGTAAAGTATGATATGAGATATTTGTAAAATACGAAGAATGATATAAATATCAATGGATTAGTAAAATTAATATTTATGAATATTAATAAATAAATTTTATCGTATTTGGTCATGACTATTTAATAATTAAGTAATATTTATTAAAGAACAACCTTTTTAAATTTTATATATTTTATAAATTAAATTCAAAAATATAAAATATTACTTTATATGAACTAATATATTAACATCACTTAATTTATAAATTTATATGAAATTAAATTAAAAAAACTCATTAATTGAAAACACTACATTCTCAATAATATCATTTTTTTCATTATATTTTGAATATTTATTTAAATGATAAATTTTAATATTTTAATATTTTTTTTATAAATTGAAATTCATTTTTATTCCATAATTTCAAAATTATCTTAGGATGATTTTTTTGAATCTTCTAAAAAGAATGATTTTTAGGTGTATAATAAAATTCCATTTTAATAAAATTGTAATTTTTGTTAAATAATCAGGATAAAATAGTGAAACAATTTTTTTATAACATATAACATCGATCAAATATTTACTTTATTTGTAACATTTTAAATTTAACAATAATACAACTATAATAACAATAGTTATTTTAAATTTTATAATTTAAAATGTAACTTCCTTTAATCATGTTTAAATATATTTACTATCCCATAATTTATTTTTATCCCATTTATAAAATGAATTTATTATAATTTATTTCTATTTAATAATTTTATTTTCAAATTTATGCGGTAAGGATGATTTTTTTTGTGAGTAATCTTGATCATTTTGACCTAGTTTTACTGTAGTGATGTTGATCATCCATACAAATGTGTAGACTACCTCTTCCATGAAATGATGTATTCTGTTTTTCATTATCACCATTATGTTATGGCCCTAATAATGTGATCAATGGATAAATATAATTTCTGTTAAATGTTTTGAAATTTGGTAAGATAAATTTAATAACCTGTTAGTAATAAGGGAAAATATGATCGTTGTAAATTCGACCATCCAAAATGAGCAACCTAAGAGTAAGAAAACAATTTATTAAAACTATGTAATAGTTTTAAGCTATTAAATATTCATCAATATCAATTTTGATATAATTTATCTAAATAATTAGACCTAAAAAATTTAAATATTCCACATTAATAATGATATTACAATTATTTCAGTTAATAATGATCCATTAATTATTCTATGTTCATTTTCGGGTCACTCTAACCACTTACAGGAACAATGATACAAAATAGTATCACAGATGACTATATAACATAATTAATATTAATATATGATAAAAATAAGTAAATAATGATTTTATTTTTTTCATTTAATTGTAAAATTAATATCAATGTCATTAATTAGATACCAATATCTGTTCCCTAAAAATAATAGAAACATGAACATCAATTATATCTTCTTTATGGATCATGAAAAATCTATATAATGAAATTATAGTATCATAAATTAATAAAAATCATATATTATAGTACAATTAATTATCTTTTAATGATGAAATTTGGGTGAAGACTGACGAACAACATCACTAAAATTTTTTTTTCAATATGACCTCGATTACTGACATATTATATTTAAAGTATGTAATAATTAACTAATAATCATATAGAGAAAATTTCAAATTGACATTCAGAAAAGGTTATTAATATGAATAAGGTACTTAAAAATGTTATTAATATTTTTTTTGTTGAACAGTGGATTCAATTACATTAGTGGGTGTAATACATTTGGGTAAAAAATTATTTGCCCAAATTTAATTTTTTTGAGACATATTTTATACTATGAAACATGTTATATCTGATATAGCGTGATTTCAAAAAATGAATTTACTTTTCCCTAAAAATGTAATTCATATGGTTTGAAAATACGTAGCATATTTTTTTAAATGGCCTTTAATTCAATAAAATACAAGGTTGTAAGGTCTTCTCGTTTTTATTTTCATACTGTTAGACATATTCCACATCCACCACATGTTTTATTATTTTGTAGTGTATGCACTTATATGTATTTAATTTTTCAAGGTTTTTATGATAATAAAAGTGATTAAAGATATATCTCATTGATCTATCTTATCATGTCTATCAACTCAATGACCATAAATTCCATAATTAATTCTTCTCAAATATCATATTTAATAAAAAAGTTCTTTTAGAGATAATACACATATGTAATTCATATAACTTATCGAACCCCTATTATTTTTATTTTTCATTCCTAGGGTTTTATATATACCCCCAATATTTAATTTTATTCACTTTTATTTTACCCAATTTATTTTTTTGTATGTGAAACCATACCATTATATTATTTTTAGTCAGGAATATCCATTTCACTATATCCATAATAATAGGATTCTTTAGAGAATTCCATTATATATTCCTTATTAATTGATTAAGGAAATATTTTAATAATTTCATCCACATTAAAATGATTTAATTAATATATTAACATTATATATATGTCTAGTTTTTATCGATGATTAAAATAAATCTATTTTTAATGTTTTCCAAGTAAAAAAATATTTCCATGATTTCTTATTTTTCTATAAATATTCCACCATAAATATTACAAACTCTTAAGTCCAAAATATTCTAAAAAATATTTTTTTATTAAAATCAATTTATTTAAATGGTTAGGGATATTTCTTCCTTCCAATGTGATTCTTCTAAGTCTCATAAAATGTTTTTTCGTCAACATTGACATATTTTAGTCTTGTTTAAGGATATTATTCAAATATTTACATCAATTTTTTTATTTATGGATTATGAAATGTTCTTTTCAATAATATAAATGATTAATCAATTTCTTTATCTAACCCAGTCATTGGATATTTATAAAATTATTTTTTATAATAATTTTTTTCTTGCGTGAATACTCAATATTTCAACTCTTTAGTAGAAAGGTGTTCACCAAGACTCCATAAATTGTTTATTGGGGATATTATTAACATAACTGCATATCCTTTTTTACTATTGTTTAATTAAAATATTATTTTCTATGTTAATTGAAGTTTTTTTATCTAGAATGTTAATAAATAACATTATATACCAAATTATTTTACAAGGATATTTTATGTTTTGATTATAGATGTAATTAATAATTCATTCCCATATGTGAATCAATTTGAAAAGTATATGAATCATAGTTTATTTTTCAGGTTTATAAAGATACGATTACTGATTAATTTCATGTGGAACATGTATGTATGGATGGATGATGGGTGTGCTCCTATATCTCCATCCAATGTATTTGTTAAATATAATGATATATATATATATACATAAGCACAATTTAGTTTCCTATAAGCATGAGTCCATGTGTGTGAATCATAGAGATGATGTGTAAATTAGAAAAAGTATGTTTTCATGCAAATTTTGGTTCAAGTTTGTGACTCAGAAAATGTGATGTTTAACTATGATTATGGTTAGCACACAATTATCATGTATTCCTAAATTATATGATATGAAGTATTGAAATGGTATAATATAATGTAATTCTATACCTTATTTCATAATTTATGATTTATACTTTTTGGTGTATAATTTTATTGTGTATCATTATTACCCAAAAATTATCATCTTATGATCCCTTATGATCTTTGATTATTATTTATTATGTTTATAGTTAGAGAAAATTTCATCTCACCCCTTATTTTGTCTATATTTATTTGAGTTATGAATAAATATACTACAAATTAAAATTCTAGAAGTCTATATTTTTTGGATAATATATGAAAGATATTGAATAATCATTATGTATTATGTAGTTTGTATTATTTTAAAAATATTTTTCATTCGAGGAGAAAGTCATCGGCTATAGAATTTAATTATTTGTGATCATTTTCTAAAAAAAATTATATGTAAAATTTTTTTAGATTGTATTCTAATGAAATATTTTATTTGAAGTCATGAATGTTTGTTATGGCCATGTCCATGGGATATCATATACCTATCTTACTAGTATATACAACTTCTATATTAAACATTCCACTAATAATGATGATCATATCCTCTAACATCCAATGTTTCACTCCCCTCCATTTTCTTCCCTCACACGACTTTTCTGGTGAAAATATAAACTTTTCCCCAATAAAACTTTTTCTTGTGTCCTCCTAAGATATTAATAATCCTAGATGGCCCCACACACCAGTCACTCCACTAATCCTTTATTAAATTGACATTGGGAATAACCTTCACACACATACTTCAACGTAAAAAGGATTTATCCCATAAACCTATGAAAACCACATGTGTCCTCATGATAGGGTGGGTCTTCAAGAACCCATAATAGTATTTAACAAATACTGAATGTAAATTAAAGATCACACCCACAATGTCCATGTACTAAAAAACCCAGGATAATGGGATAAAACTAATTGCCATGATCTTAATTTAGGTTAGTGACAACAAATCAGTGCACACTCATCATTATTCATCGAAATTGAGTAATCTGTGTTATTCCTAGATAATACTCATGGACACTAAACATCAAGGACTTGATCCAAAAAACGATTACCTAAACACAACCTCATCATTCCACCAATAATAGTATCCAAAAAAATTATGATATGAATTAATGAAATACCCTCTCAAGCTCTAGGAATCCTCAAGCATGTTGAAAAAAATATTATCAAACATTAAACCCTACTATTATAAGACATGAATGGGTCCCAATAAAATAAATATTAACATTACACTCCCTATTCATTTTTCAAGAGTAGACTCTCATCCCACTTACTTCTTCCCA